>JASUAD010000011.1:26042500-31042500 GCA_037013555.1 Sextonia rubra | reverse complement strand
CGAACTCCTGGGCTCGGTTTATGACAACTTTCGCTCAATTCTTTTCTTTGGCCATTAGGCAAGAAAGGGAGAGTTTTGTACACACCGTTTGTTTGTCAACTCCTTGTGAATCTACGATGAGTTTGGTTCTTGATCATCTCGACGAATCTCCATCTCCAATTCTTCTCATCTTTGTTGCATGTACTCAACTCTCCTCTCTCTTCTTGCATGCATGACTGTTAGGACCGCGTCTAGACGTCGAATTTGAGCCAAAAGACAACTATTCACATAGGAAAACTCATTTGAGGCAAGTATAAGTATGATTTGGATGAACATATGTTGATATATGATGATTGCTATTGTTCTTCTTAATCTTTCATGTGTTGTGTGACTTATAGCCCTTCATGTATCATTATTAATTCTGCTTATTGTTTGTTAGACCGAATGGTTCATTTCAGATCGTTCTGTAACAAGTTTAGAACCTGAACACCTGAAACTTACCGCTAAGCTGTAAAGTTTCACGATTCACTTTCCAGAGAGCTGTAAAATCGGCTTTTACTCTATGGTAAGGCTACGGCCAAGCCGTAGGCTAGCCATGACCCAGCCGTAGGACAAGTTACGGCTGGATGTCCAAAAAGTCAAAATTTCAGAAGATCTTCTACGGTCCAGCGACGACTAAGCCATGTAATGTGTTACGGTTAAGTCGTGCCCTAACCAAAGCTGAGTTTTGACAAGTTTATATGCAATATGGGTATTGTTTAAAAGGTCTTGATGAGTAGTTCTAAATATACCATTTTTTCAAAAATAAATAACATGAACAAAAGTTATGGAATTTTAAAGTTTTGAAACACAAAAGATATAAGTAGTTGATGAAGGGCAAATTAGTTATCAAAAAGATGACACAGCATCACATTCCGTGAAAAACAACAGCCTTGGGCTGTCGTCTTTCTATGGAAACTAACAACTATAGGGTGTCGTATTTTTTGAAGTCATCTTTTTTTTTTTTAAAAAAAACAACTGCTTATAGCCGTTGGGAAATTCACAGGAAAAAATACAACAGAACTAAGATGTAAAAAAACGACAACCACGAGGCCGTCATTTTTGAAAAGAACGATTTGTGTTTTCCAAAATTTGATGTAGTGTGAGCTAGCCTCAGTAGGGATCTCCACCTAGAATAAGTCCAGCCAGCAGGGACTACAGGCCATAAAGAAAAAGTTGGTGGATTGCACCTTCAATCTATGTCCTCTATTAAATAGTTTGTTTCTTGAACCTTTCACCTCTTATTTCTTACAATCCCATCATGATTCTAACCCCTATATCAGTTGTGTCGGGAAGCATTCGAGCATCACTCTAATACCACACGGACCACACGGGTGCCTGAGAGTTGTACCAAGGACCTAAACACACCCACCCCCCCCCCTTCCCCACTAGTATCACCCAAGAGGAGACTTGAGCCTTTAACCTCACCAAGCTCATATACCAGATGTAAGATCTCAGACCTCATTGAGCTATTACTTATTCCAAAACCAATCAGTGATAAAAATAAATGGCATAACAATAGTTTTCTGGTCTTCTCAGTTATGTTAGGAAGCATTCGAGCATCACTCCAATGCCACACAGAGTACAGGGGTGCCCAAGGGTTGTACCAAGGGCCTAATAATGATTTTCGATTTTAAATGGGGGTTTAATTGGATTTACACTCTTTAATCTCCCTTCAATCATGTAATTCAAATTAATGAAGGTGAGTGGAACATGGGGATTCTCACAACTGCATTTTTAATCATTTATGCTATATGATTTTGTCATATCTCTTCCCTTTCTTAATCTTTTTTCCATTTATGTATGTTTTGGTGTTTAAATGTTGTTGTTCTCATTATAGTTTTATTTTATTACTTTTTCCAGTTTTGATGGGTTCTTTTAGTTCTCGCAGTGATAGGTTTTCATGGTTTTATATTTGTTATTTTATTTTAGCTTAGCTTTGAATTTTTATAGTTAGGCATTGGATTTTCATGGGTTTATTTGCTTCTTCTAAGTTATTTTTGTTACTGGATTGTTTACAGACTTTCATTTTTATGTTGTGTTTTTGTGGTATTTTGATAAAAAAAATTATTATGGGTTTATTCTTTTGATGTCAAAAGACTATTTGAAATAAAATATTCAATTCATTTCAAACAAATTATAGTTCTTTCATTTTTTAATTTACCAATTATTCTTTGTTAGTCTTATAGTTTTAAGTTTTGATTACAATTTTTACCATCTTAATATAATTTAGACTAAATATTATTTAAGATTTTATTATTTTTAAAATTATAAATTATATATTGTTCTTGCTAAATGTGAGCATATTTTGCTAGTCAAAAAGTCAATCACATTAGCAAATGTATATTTTAGCTCTTTTTGCTAGCTTGAAAGGATGGCTCAAGTTTCACTTGACAGTGCTATTTTTAGTGCTTTAATATAGAAATTCCAATGTTCTTTTGTTTTTTGGGTGGGTTTTCTCGGAAAAAACCCCTTAGAGTCTTTGTGGAGCAAAAAGGATTCATGAGTTTTTTATGGCCTGGAATGGTCCCTTGGGTCCTTTTGGGGTTTTTTTTTCAATATTATTCATTAGCAACGATATCTATATCAAGCATAACCCTTTCTCCATTTCTTCTTTCCATTCCTCATCTCTTCTTCCCCTTCCTTTTCCCGATGTTCTGTTTGGGTTCTGTCTGAGGTGAGGAGGGGAAAACCAAGAAGAAGAAAAAAGAGAAAGAGAAAACAAAATAAAAGAGAAAGAGAGAATAAGGAAGAGGAGGAACGAAGAAGAAAAGAGAAGAAAAACAAGGAAAAAGAAACATTGGAAGGAGAAAGAGGTGGGAGTGGTTTAATGAAATGTGGAAGGAGAAGAGAAAGAAGTAAAATAAATGGAGAAACAAAAAAGCAAGGGAATCAGATAAAGGAACTAAAACAAAAAGAAAATGGAGATGAAGAACCCATCTCTATTTGCGATGAGCAGAGATATCGTTGTTCATCAACAATGAAAAAAAACAAAATCATGATTCTACTTTGGGTATATTATGCTTAAGCATAGACGTCTATGCTCAAGCATAATATGTTGATTCTACCTTGGGTATATTATGCTTTATACTCAAGCATAATATACTGATTCTGCATTGAGTATATTATACATGAGCATAGATATCTATGCTCAAGCGTAATATACCTGAAACAAACCATAGATAAAATGAGTTCTTCGTCTTCATTTCCTTATTATTTCAATTCTTTTTTCTGATTTCCTTTCCTTATGTTTCTCCATCTATTTTGCTTTATTTTCTCTTCTTCTTCCACCTTTCATTAAACTACTATCATCATTAAATCTTTAATCATTTCCTTCTTCCTCTCAATGTTTTTTCTTCTCCCTTATTAATCTTCTTATCATTTCTTCTTCTTTCCTCCTCTTCTTTGTCTTCTCTTTTTTTTCTTTTTTATTTTTTTATTGTGTCTTTGTTTCCTTTTTCTCTTTTTTTTTTCTTAGTTTTACCCTCCTTGCCCTAGACAGAACCCAAACAAAACATGAAAAGAGGAAGGGGAAGAAGAGATGAGAAAGAAGGAATGAGGAAAGGGTTACAGTTGATCATAGATATCGCTGCTCATTAATAATATTGAAAAAAAAAACTGGAAAGAGCCTAGGTCCGAGCCATAGAAAACTCATGGGTCCTTTTTGCTCTATAAAGACTCTAAAGGAATTTTTTTGAGAAAACACCCTTTTTTTAACTTTTGATATACAAGATGTATTTGGAGTGGAAGTGAGCGTTGCTGGTACCCATTCCCCATGCATGCTAATGTCCATGCAATATGTCATATACATGGGAGGGCTTTAGGTTGGGGCTGTTTGGAAACCTAAGATTACTAAAGATTTTAAGATAAATATTTCATTTTTATTTTGAACGCTTTAAAAGTGTAGATCACAAGTTACAAGTTTTCTTTTGAAATAGTAAATATTGCTTTATTTAGGGGAGGGGTGAATATTGTAGATTAGAACATGGAGTTTTCTTTTAGAAATAGTGGATATCTTATTATCTAATAATATGTAGAAATATTCTACAATTCCCAAACGCTAAAAGTAAAACTCTGTTAAAACCTACCAAACGCCAAAAATGATGAATTATTATAATATATGATAAAGAATCTATCAATATTTAAATTTACACTTTTTTTATTCTACTTGTACCCAAAAACCCTTAGGGGATATGAATAGCTCCAATTCCAATATCCATGGTCAATTTGTGTTTATTATTACTCCCCATGCCAATCTTAGTATTCAAATTTGTGATGAAATAGTATAATATGTCAATTCTTCACCTATTTGAACAATAAACATTAATTATGCAACAAATTTAAGAGAAGTTTTAAACAACTTGAAGAACACGAAAATCATAAAGAAATGTATTAGTATGTGTTCTGCAAAAAAACTAATACAAAGGGGATTTGCTGGTTTAGGACCACGATTTGCTTCTGGAGGTTGCAGATTTAATCTGCAATACCACAATGGGACCATAAGGGATTTACCTGACTCCTGCAGGGCTCAAAAGGATTAGTATGGCCCAAAGGGCTGGGACACCCATCGTTAGAAAAAAAAACAACAAAACCCTAATACAAAGATCTAAAGAAAAAAGCTCAAGACACACATCCTGATTCCAAGTTCAAGATACACATCCTAATACTTTAAGAGCATATTTGGTAATGAGTGTGGATTCTATGATGCATTTGTAAATATGAGGATTCCTCACCAGCCCTATAATAGGGATTCCTCACGAATCTCACATCACAGTAGTACATATTAATGCATATAGCCGAGAAACTTTTGTTTGCATGTGCAAAATTTGTACAAAAAGTTTTTTCAAATCCTAGTGGGGAGATTTGACTTGAGAGGCCTAACTAAAAAGGAGGATTTTCATTGGCCCAAATGGTTGGGGATTTACAATTTTCAAATGCAAGTTATTCATGAATTATGAAAAGCAAAAACTTATTTGGAGCATTTGATTGTCAAACCTAACTTAAATCCTTATGGATTTTGAGAATTTTGTGTAAAAAAATATTTAAAGTACCCAAATACATTTAAAATCATTGGATGTCCTTACTTGTGTGAAAATAGTGAGTGCGACAAATATGGTAACGCGTCTCACACTTATGACATGCAAAATCCATTTTCTTACCCCACCCGTAAAAAGCAAATAACTGTTATGAGATATTATTATTAGTGGATGCCCACCTTAGGGCCCACGTTAGATATGGAAAGCAAGAGTCCTGCTATATTGGTTTGCTTGGAGATGAAGCAATTTTACTTTATAAATAAGATCCTCATCCCCCTTTTATGATGTACACATCTCTTATTCAATAAAAAGAGCATCTCTCTTTCTCGCTCTACTCTCTCTCTCCCCCTCTCCTTAAACATGTTATCAGCACGAGCCCTCCCCTCTCTCTTTATCCTTGACATATGTGCAGAAGGGCCAACGTGCAAGTTGCTGCAAGTTGCAACAGTTGCCTTGCAAAATATATAAAGAAAAGCAACAGTGGCTATTAAAGCCTCGGGATGCGTGTAGCAACAAACACCAATTCTTTTCTCGGTACACAATCCAACTTGATGCAGTAAAGCCTGGTCAAAGATCAGACTTGAAAGTTTGACCCACGATATCTTGCACATTCAGAGTCCGATCGCCAATCCATTTGAACTTATGGAAAGCTTAAGAGTAGCTCTACATGTTAAAGGTAAAAGGAGGAAGATCCAATGGTAAAATATTTTTTTGTTATTTATAATCTTTTATTAATTAAATAACCACATATATGCTTTTATTCTTATTACTTTTATTTGGAAATGCATGATTATTTATTTTTTTTAACAAGGGGAAATCAAGAATAGATCATAAATAAGAACCTGAATTTCTATATTAATACGGACCTTCAGTTCCGTAAGAACCAAACGTTTTTTCTAAATCCGGACCAAAAGATCCGTGGATTATTAAAATCTGAAACCAGAAAGTTTTCAGATCCACAATATGGACTTGAAGATTCAATCATAATCAAACCTGAAGTTTGATATTTCGATCTTGAAATAAAATTAATAGGCCATAATATCAAGCTCGAAACCTTGATAGAACCCGAAGTTCTAACCAAGAACTTGCAGTTCCAAATCAAGCCAGAAGCCTTGTCAAAACCCATTGTTTTGGATTATTAAAATTAATAACCTGATGTTATTCAATTTCAAATTAGCCAACTTGATCTAACATGGCTCACCCCTTAATTTATTCTGAATGCTTTAAAATTTTTATTATTTATCTTTTATTTTCTTTTACATATCAATGATCATGTATATATATATTTTTTCCTTTCCAGCTCTTGCCTAATGTCGAATTTAACCAAACTTGAATTTAAAGCCCTTAATATTACCGAGGACAACTACTTATCTTGGCACTTGGATGCAAAAGTACACTTGCAATCCAAAAAACTTGGAGAGATGATAAAAGAAAGTAATAAAGAGTCCATGGAAAATAGGGCATTGGCACTTATCTTCTTGCATCATCATATACATGATGACCTCAAGAATAAATATCTCACAAAGGAGGACCCAGCAGGTCTTTGTAAATCTCTGAAGGATAGATATGATCACCAGAAAATGGTTTTATTATCAGCAGCTCAGAATGAATGGCTAAACCTGCGATTTTAGGACTACAAATCGGTATTTGAGTATAACTCCGCTCTTTTCAACATTGTTTCCCGATTAAGATTGTGTGGGGAAATGATTACGGAAAAGCAGATGTTAGAGAAAACGTTGTCCACTTTCCACGCATCCAATGTAATCCTACAACGGCAGTACTGTGAACGGCATTTCTCTAAATACTCAGAACTAATCTCTTATCTCCTTGTTGCTGACCAGAATAGCAAAGTCTTGCTAAAGAATCATAACTCCAGACCAACTGGATCTATAGCAATGCCTGAAGCAAGTGCTAATTTCAATTCCAGCAAAGGTAGACGAAGGGGGCATGGGAGAAACAATCCCTCCAGAAGAGGTGAAAAAAGAAACTCCTTCCGACGAGGGGGGTTTCGAGGTCCTCCCAATAAAAAATTCAAAAACCATCAGAAGTGGTCTGATCCTCAGAAACAACAAAAACCAGATCAACATTAGAATCCACCGAATACTTCTGCCCACCGTTCTGATGACCCTTGCTACAGATGTGAAAGGAATGGGCATTGGTCACGTTCTTATCGTGCACCAAAAGACATGGTGGAATGATATAAAGCATACAAGGCCTCTATTCATTCTGCAGAATCAAATGATCTGGAAGACTTGGATTAGGATACGGTCCCACAAAGTGACAATTACCAGTTGGACATTACAAATTTGGAGACTATGGATTTTTTTGAAGACGAAAATGGCCAACCTCTGAGCAATGAGGCATTTAGTGCTAAGATCGGAACCTCTCCTGGAATGTTCTAGAAGCCCAAATAAATATTTTTTGAATCTTCATTTAGAATATTTTTTTTTCAGCTATTTACCTTTTCATGGATATTTTATGTTTGATGATTTATTTTTCAGTTTCTTAATTTTGATAAACCTTTTTATGGATGTTTTTGTGATGGATGACTTCTTATAAATTTGATGAAATTTCTCTTATGTATTTTTTTTAATCATGTGATTGCTTAGTTATATTTTTTTATTATTTTTTTTAAAGGTATGGACCACAACAATGAGGATACTCCTTGTAGATAGTGCTACAACACATACCATTTTGAAAAACCAGAAGTTTTTTTTCAGAATTGGTATTCATTCCACGAAAGGTATCCACCATAGCTGGACCTATGCAAATAATTGAACGCTCTGGAAGAGCCCACATAACGTTACCTAATGGTACTCATTTATTCATTAAAAATGTATTGTTCTCCAGCAGTTTCCGAAGAAACTTGCTCAGTTTTAGAGACATCAGAATAAATGGATACCATATTGAGACTGCTAATCAAGGTAACAAAGAAATGTTATTTATCGTTACTGGTATTGGAGGCCAGAAGCAAATACTAGAAACATTAAATGCGCTTTCTTATGGGTTATATTATAGACGATATCCATCGTCGAATCACATTCGGTTTTGAGCAAAATGAGACAGTTAAGCCCAAAACTTAAACCAACCTGGAAGCTTAGCAACCCTCAGGCTTCATTGCTTTGGCATGATAGGTTAAGGTACCCCAGAGTTACCATGTTAAAGAAAATCATTGATAACTCTGTTGGGCACTCTTTAGACAACCATAGATTGACCATACCGAAAGGATATCTATGTGTCCATATTCACAGGGAAAGCTAATTACCCGACCTTTCTTTATCAAGATTGTATTAAAATCCCCATCCTTTCTGCAAAGAATACAAGGTGAAATCTGTGGACCGATCAATCCACCTAGTGGACCTTTTAAGTATTTCATGGTTCTAACTGATGCTTCTACCTGTTGATCGAATGTTTGCCCACTTTCAACTAGGAATATAGCTTTTGCCCGCCTATTAACACAAATCATTAAACTTAGGGCACATGTCCCTGATAATCATATTAAATCTATACGACTTGATAATGCGGGTGAGTTTACATCACAAGCCTTCGATGACTACTATTCATCTCTTGGCATTGTTGTTGAACATCATGTCCCTCATATCCATACCTAGAATGGCTTAGCTGAATCCTTGATTAAGCATATTCAACTTATTTCTAGAACTCTGTTGCTACAGTCCGAATTACCAGCTAGTGCTTGGGGACATGTTGTGTTACATGCATCAATGCTCATTAGACTTCGACCCACAGCCTACCATCCATACTCTTCCGTACAGCTTATATCAGGACATCAACCTAATATCTCCCATTTGAACAAGTTTGGTTGCGCTGTTTTAGTCCCTATACCACCCCCTCAGCATACTAAGATGGGACCACAATGTAGGTTGGGAATCTATATCGGCTATGACTCTCCTTCGATTATTCGATTTTTAGAACCAATGATAGGAGATGTTTTTACTGCTCATTTTGCTGATTGTCGATTCGATGAGACAAAATTCCCGCCGTTAAGGGGAGATAAAGAACGTATTGTTCCTGCAGAACAATCCATTCCTGAAGAACGGCGTGACTAACGTGGAATGCTTCCACTTTGTCTTATTTAGACCCATGTACTTCACAATGTGAATATGAAGTCCATAGAATTATGCAATAACAAGAAATTGCAAATAAATTATCCGATGCATTTAAACATGCAGCAAAGGTAACCAAGTCACATATTCCAGCTATGAATGCACCTACTAAACTTAATGTCCCTGTAGGACATAGTCAAAAAGCGGCGACAAACGAGTCTGTAATACGCCAGAAGCGTGGCAGACCTATAGGTTCAAAGGATATAACTCCGCAAAAAAGGAAAAATGTACAATCATCATGTCCTCCCAAAGATACACTTAACACTCCTGAAGAGGTTCATAACGCTCCCGAAGAAGCTATGAAAAAATCCATTCTCTTTAGAATAACGAAAGTCCTTGATGAGACTATAAAAGCCTCCGAAAAAGCACCGGTACCGGATAATGAAGAGACC
The DNA here is from genome assembly GCA_037013555.1 of Sextonia rubra. NCBI lineage: Eukaryota > Viridiplantae > Streptophyta > Magnoliopsida > Laurales > Lauraceae > Sextonia > Sextonia rubra. The sequence continues at coordinate 31,032,930 of JASUAD010000011.1, read as the reverse complement.
TCTATATTTTACAATTATTCAAAAGAGAGATGGGATAGAAAAAGAATTATCATCGATGACGCATTTGCATATGCGGAGCTATGCAAATATCAATGGAATATGAGGATGATGATTGGGATACAAAACCACACACTATAAATGAATGTCGACAAAGGAAAGATTGGCCAAAATGGGAAACTGTCATTACAGCAGAGTTAGAGTCTCTCAATAGACGTGGTGTATTTGGACCTATAGTACAAACCCCAAAAGGTGTTAACCCTGTATGTTATAAATGGGTGTTTGTAAGGAAAAGAAATGAAATGAATGAGATTATTAGATACAAGGCAAGACTTGTGGCACAAGGTTTCCTGCAGAAACCTGGGATTGATTATGAGAAAACATACTCCCCTGTTATGGATATAACGACATTAAGATATCTGATAAATTTAGCGGTTTCTAAAATTTGGATATAAGACTCATGGATGGTGTGGCCGCTTACCTGTATGGGGACTTAGACACAGAAATTCATATGAAAATCCCGAAAGGATTTACTTTACCTGATGCAAAGCCTAAGAGTACGTACTAAATACAATTGAGACGATCATTGTATGGATTGAAGCAATCTGAAAGAATGTGGTACAATCGTCTCAGTAAATATTTGTCTGAGGAAGGATATAAGAATAATCCCATTTGGCCATGTATCTTTACAAAGAAATCCTTAAAAGGATTTACTATAGTGGCAGTTTATGTTGATGATATAAGTTTAATTGAGACTCCAAAAGGGCTCGAAATAATTGCTGATTACTTGAAAAAAGAATTTGAGATGAAAGACCTTGGGAAAACAAAATTTGTCTCAGCCTGCAGATCGAGAGAAGTTCTAGTTAAATATTCATCCATCAATCTAAATACCAAGAATATACTTAAACGCTTTGGTATGGACAAAGTACATCCACTAAGCACTCCCATGGTTGTTCGGTCTTTAGATATAAACAAAGATCCATATCGTCCAATTGAAGTTAATGAAAAGGTGTTGGGTTCAGAAGTACCATACCTGAGTGCTATTGGTGTTTTAATGTATTTAGCACAATGCACTAAACCAGACATTTCCTTCTCAGTGAATTTACTTGCTAGATACAGTTCTGCACCAACGCAAAGGCATTGGACTGGTATCAAGCATATCTTACACTATTTACGTGATACAATTGATTTAAGACTCTTTTATTGTAAAGATTTTAAGTTTGTAGGATATGCAGATTCAGGTTATTTCTCTAATCCTCATAAGGGTCAATCACAGATAGGTTATGTATTTCTTAGTGGTAATGCTGCTATTTCTTGGAGCTCTACTAAACAAACTTTGGTAGCTACTTCTTCTAACCATGCTGAGATTTTAGCCCTCTATGAAACTAGTGGGGAATGTCTATAGCTAAAATCTTTAATTCAGCATATTCATAGTTTTTGTCAATTGCCTCTTAGTACAGGTACCCCAAGCATTATCTATGAAGACAATGAGGCATATATTCAACAAATTAAAGAAGTATACATTAAAGGTGACAAGACAAAGTACATTGCACCAAAGTTCTTCTTCACACATGAGTTTCAGAAGAACAATGAGATCGAAGTCAAGTAAGTTAGTTCAAACAGCAACTCGGCTGATTTGTTTACCAAGTCATTACCAAAGTCAATATTCCAAAAGCTTGTATATGAGATCGGCATACGGAAAGTTTATCATCAAACAATGTAAAGGGTATTGTTGTCAGGAGAGTAACAAATTAGGGATAGGCATCCTGAAGCCTACTACTCATGACATATGTGCGCTGTACTCTTTTTCCTTCTCTAAGTTTTGTCCTACTGGGTTTTACTAGTTAAAGTTTTAACGAAGCAGCATTATGCACGTCCAACACCACTTCAATAACTTTGTAAAAATGTTGTACTCTTTTTCTTTCGCATTGGTTTTTATCCCATTTGGTTTTTCCTTTGCAAGATTTTAATGAGGCAACTGTTATTGAATGATGGTCATCCAAGGGAGAGTGTTATAAGATATTATTAGTGGTGGATGCCTACCTTGGGGCCCACATTAGATATGGAAAGCAAGAGTCATGTCATGTTGGTTTGCTTGGGGAGGAAGCAATCTTACTTTTAAATAAGATCCTCCTCTCTCCTTCATGATGTACACATCTCTCATTCAAGAAGAAAAGCATCTCTCTTTCTTCCTCTACTCTCTCTCTCTCCCTCTCCTTAAACAATAACCCCTTTGTAAAATTCTTTCTTCTGAAAATATTTGTGCGCAAATATTTTAATCCAGCAATTGAACAAGTGGACCAAATTAGAAATCAAACCAAAAGTATTCCTTTGAATTAAAGACGCCCACCACAGCATTCCAACCCTCATTTTCTAAATTGAAACTTGCCTCTTTCACACCCAAATTGGGATATCCACCAAAAAGAAAAAAAAAAAGTTCCCCTTGTTCAAGAACCAATGCTTCAGTGATATCGAATTATTCCAAGGAACATGTCACCAAGTAAGGCTGCTACATTATTCTTTATTTTTTAGCACGACTTTATTCAACATTGGCTGTTTATTCTCCAGAGTGAGGGAGCGTTCTGTGCCCTTCTTTTCTGCTTTGTTTAAGAACCACAGAACATGCTTTCAGGCTCTAAACCCATGGTACGAGCAAGAGCTTTAAACTTTAAACCCTCCCACATCACCATCTTTTCAAGTTCCTAGCAGTGAGAGAAAAGAAAGCAAATGCAATCCTTTTAAGCCCCAAACAAGAGAGAGATCCAAAATCCATAGCAGAGAAAGAGAGAGAAGAGAGAGCTAATACCATCCTTTTAAACACCCTAACAACAGAGTGACAGACCCACAAAGGCACTAACAACACAAGACAGAGAGAGAGAGAAAGAGAGAGAGGATGTTTACAGCTAAACCCCCAACAACAACATCTCTTACCCATCTCTCCTTCTCTAAAACCCTAAAAAGCCCACAGCCCCATTTCACTCTTCCTCTCCAAAACCCTAAACCCTCTCTTTCTCCTCTCAAATCCCTCTCCAACCCTCTCACTACAACCCCACCATCTTCTTCACCATCATCTGTACCCACGCAATCAACGGCTCAGAGTCGCGTGGACATCCTCTCGGAATCCCTCCCCTTCATCCAGAAATTCCGCGGCAAGACCATCGTGGTCAAGTACGGCGGCGCCGCCATGAAGTCCGCCGCCCTCCAGTCCTCCGTCGTCAACGATCTCGTCCTCCTCTCCTGCGTCGGCCTCCGCCCCCTCCTCGTCCACGGCGGCGGCCCCGAGATCAACGCCATGCTCAGCCGCCTCTCCATCCGCCCGCAGTTCATCGACGGCCTCCGGGTCACCGACGCCGCCACCATGGAAGTCGTCGAGATGGTCCTCGCCGGCAAGATCAACAAGAACCTCGTCTCCCTCATCAACCGCGCCGGCGCCACCGCCGTCGGCCTCTGCGGCAAGGACGGCCACCTCCTCACCGCCCGGCCCTCCGCCAATTCCGCCGCCCTGAGCTTCGTGGGGGACGTCGCCCGCGTCGACCCTGCCATCCTCCACCCGCTCCTCGCTGCTAATCACATCCCCGTCATTGCGACCGTCGCCGCGGACGAAGCCGGCCAGGCCTACAATATCAATGCGGACACTGCTGCGGGGGAGCTGGCGGCGGCGCTGGGGGCGGAAAAATTGCTTCTTTTGACGGATGTCGCCGGAATCTTGGAGGATAGGGAGGATCCGGCGAGCTTGGTGAAGGAGATCGATATAAAGGGGGTGAAGAAGATGGTGGAGGAGGGTAAGGTCGCCGGCGGGATGATTCCGAAGGTGCAGTGCTGCGTGCGGTCGCTGGCGCAGGGGGTGAGGACGGCCACCATCGTCGACGGCCGGGTTCCTCACTCACTGCTGCTTGAAATCCTCACCGACGAAGGCGCCGGGACAATGATCACGGGCTGAGAAAATATGAAATTGAGGCCTGCTTGTTTCTATGGAATTAAATATAATATGTCTTCCGAAAAAATATTATCATGGAAGCATAAGTGAAGGGCCTAATAAAGATGAAAATGTAATCATTATCCATCTTTCTCAATACATTTTCCAGGAAAGAAAGTGATTTGATGACAATTTATGGATTTTGGCCTTTATTTATCCTGTTAACATCTTTTAGATTTTCAAGGAATTCAATTACATGCGGATTTTTAAGTCAAGTTCATTTAATTTTCACCAGATCCTGTGAAGATTCTTTGGTTTGGTTAATGAACGAAATAAGCTTTTCAGAGTATGTTTGGATCAAAAAATAAAAGAGCTGTCAACTTTTCTGGAAAGTGTTTTCTCGCAATCAAGCGTAGGATAGTTTTGTTTCGAGGAAGTATTTAAGGGAAAAATTGATTTCCTTTATTATATTAGACATAGGAATGTCCCCACCCTATCAAATTATAGTGACCATACTCCTACAAAGTCATATGGTAAAGTTGGTCTTAGTGTGGGCTGTTTGCCGCATAGAATTGAATTCCTGAGAATTTATGATTAAAATGGGTGGTTCCAGCTGATGAACATTGAAAGAGGTGAGGGTGAAGAGTATATAGCCTCTTTTAGCTAGAGGAAATTTTCATCTGGGATGCCATGGGCCTGAAATTTCAAGAGAGGTTTTTGTTGGTCTGTTGGAATATGAAAAATCTAATTTTGGGTCAACTGTCAGTTTGGACTACGGATGGCAATCGATTGGGTGTAAATGGGTAGCCGCCCTACTGGTCTGGTACTGGTTTTCTATCAGAAATTTCTAATATAAAATTGTCTCATGTAATGATTTCAAGATTCAAATTTACTGCTACACTGCCCTTCTTTTACATTTGCAATCCATCGAGTTTGGTGGAACACCACCCTATTCAAGCCTCGCCTCTCTTCATCCCTAATTGGATTCCCTAGGAATACTGGGTGGAATTTGCTTTTGATGAATACATGAGCTATTTTTCAAGACTTGGCATCCAAAATGGGAAGAGAATAATCTTTTCTCAGCTTTCCATTGTTCTTCCTTCCAATATCTTGTACATATTCTTGTCATTGTCATCGCTTTGAGATAACTGACCCGTTTAGGTGATAAAAAAAGGGTTCTTTTTTCTTTTCTTTTCTTTTCTTTTTTATTAGAAAAATGGAAAAGGTACTTTTTATTAGGGATGAGTTTGGCACCGAATTGATTGGATTTGGGCCGGGTTGGAGTCTTGGAATGATTGACAGCAACTACTCTGCTTCTTTTTTTTATAATTATTATGTAATGTGTTACTTAGTAGATTTTTTTTTAGACAAAACTGCAATAGCATAGATGACTAAGAGAAAATGAAGAATTCGAGTTGGATTTGGGTTTAGGCTGACCCGATCCATTACCATCTTTATGGGCCCCCACAGTGATGTAACTACAATTTCTATGTACCCATTGAAATAGCTACTATGGGCACTCTAAAAAATAATTAAATTAAGGCGGGAGCAAGAAGTATGTGGAATTAAGGACATTCGCACCTAGAAGATGGGAAATCGGAGGGACCCACTCACCAGAGGAGAGGTAGCTCTTTTTATAATTATAGATGCTTGGGTTCTGATCCTATTGTAGCCAGCTTCTTTACGAATGACCAGTGCTTCTCATTTTTCTCGGGTCTCTCATTTGTCTTAGCCCACTTGATGGTCTTGTTAGGCCCGGGCCCGAGAAGGGTAAAAACTCCAAGCCCATAATATGGCACACGTATCCCATGGCAATTTATACTCAAGAGAGCACTGATGAATCACCATAAGGAAGATTTTTGTTCTTTTCACGCATGGAGAAGATCTTTATGCAAGGGTAATCATTCATCAATTTAAAAAATATGCAAAAGCTATCTGCATATCATGCACATTCATGGTCCTGTAATACTGCATAATACTAACAATTACCTATTTGACATTCCACGCATGAATCATACTTTAACCAAAGGATTTAGTTAATACTCATGCATGCTAGATGTCCAACATGCATACTAATATGTTTGCCTGCAAGGGCTCAAATGCAAAAGTGAATACTGGTCTTATGACCAATTATATGCAATAAACAGTCATATCAATGAATAAAATCCATAAAACCAAACTATGATAATGAAAAGGAACATCTGGGCCAAATCCTAGTTGTCTGAGCCATAACGTGCTCACGGTGATGTCCATCAAAAGAGAACTTCTTGGACCCACTCAAGGTCTATTGGAGGTACCACAATGGTACCATCTGCTCCCGGGCTGATGCCCTAGTCTGAGCCTGGCAAGGGTCTTGCAACATCAAGAGTAGTACCTTAAACACTATATTTGACAAATCTAAATGAATATTAGAGTTTAATACACAATTTCAAGTAGAATTTAAGACATGATAATTAAAGAAGTTAGAATTGAATTCTACGCATGTTGGCATGTATAAAACATGAATAGGAATCAAGATAATATAAGACTTGTTAATTGATATACCACGTTACTTAATTCTCTTCAAAAAGGAAATTAACAATCAATTCTCTTAAAAAATGAGCATAACAATCAATAGGCGGTATCAATCAAGGGATCAGGCAGCTACACTGATCTCCCCGAAGAACATCGACTCACTTATATCAATCAATAATCACTACAGTAGGGGAAGTGGTATATCAATCAATATAGCTTGGTGGTGCCAACCCATGAATCAAGGAACGATGGAACTTGCATGTACTTGCTTACTTACAAAACTTACTTGCATGACTCACGTTTGTAACTTATGAGCATGTGAGTAACAATAGGTGAAATATAGCAACAATAACAGTAAATGGAGCGAAAATCAATGCACTAATAATAATAGGATAGAAGCATAAAGGTAATGTAACAATATGTACATGTGTCCAATTTGTTGTGATTTAAGCATAACTTACTATCTAATCCTATTATAAGATACCCTTGTCCCTTACCTTCTAATTCGACATGAGGAAAAGTTCCTCAATATCATGTACTACCATTCCCTTGGTTTCTTATTGTGTATATGACGGACATCGAAACCCTTATTCTCATACACAATGGTATGGATCTAGAACTGACCTATACATCTAAGAAGGAAGGGCAATAGCTCTACGCTTTCTTTGTTGCCCCATTTTCTCTATTGGTCAAGTGTTGATTAAGAAAGGTTTCCATGGGGTGGAACTCTGTAAGGTCCTAGGGGTATTCCTAGTGTCTATTATTTTGCATAGTCCCCCTGGACAAGCCAATCACAATCTATAAGTATATAGTTACTAGTGGTCCAACCATATTTAGACCTAAAAGAAATTAAAAAGAATTTAAAAAAGATTTAGGCTAGTCATCCCGGCACGCTTGAACTCAAGCAGGCAGTCCAAATAAGGGTGCGCTTGAGCACACGTGGGGGTCACTCAAGCTTGAGAAATATTTTTGCGCAGTTAGACTCTTCCTAAGTCACGCTCGAGCAAAGATGAGCACGCACTGAAGCAAGTGCTCATTTGTGCAATCAAGATTTTCCCAATTTCTGCTCATTTTCCTTTTTTTCACCCTTGAATCCACATTGCAATTAATCGCCATAAATTACCCACTTCCATCATATGGCATCCACAAACATTTCCTTGCTCCTATCATACATTCTCATTCAATGTTCTCCCAATATCCACTATTCAATCACCAACCACCACTTCCATTCATCAGATTTTTCCCCAAATATTCATCATTCATTCACAAACCGTTCATTAAAATCTATTTTTAAGCCATTCCATACATCGTAGACCATTTAATGAGCTGTTAAAACATTAATAGGCATAGAAATAACATTTAGAATCAAGATTTAACATGCATACATTTCGTTTATACTTGCCTCAATTCAAGATTAGCCTTAATCAAGCTCAAAATGGCAAGAACCTCCAAATCTTTAGCTTAATCCAAGGCCCTAATCATGTATGCATGAGAAAAGACAAGGTTAATAGTGATGAATGCTATGAAGTGAGATTTCCATTCAATGATTGGCAGAAGTTTCAAAGGAAGTCGGGTTCTTATACCATGGAAATGTCTTGAGAAAAAAAAAAAAGACAAGCTCTTTTCTTTCTTTGATAAGCTCTAAGGTAGCATTTTCCTCCTAAACAAACACTAATCTGGCAAAAGAGAGGCAGAGAAAAAGGTGGCTAGCTCTTTAATGGAAGTTGATAGCTTCTCTCTTGGTTTGAAAGAGGAGGAAGGAGAGTATCTAGCTTACAAATTATAGAAAAGAAAAGCAAGGCTTCCTAAACAAATATCTTGAAAATGGTGAAATGGGTGATAGAAAAGAAGATAGTGGAGAGGAAGATGGTAGAGTTCTTTTCTCTTAATGGAGGGAGGCAAGTTCACACACACACACACACACACACACACTCTCTCTCTCTCTCTCTCTCTCTCTCTCTCTCTAATCGTGGGAAAGGAGGTAAGGATGTAAGAAATGGAGGCAAAGAGATGGGGCTAGGATTTTAGCTCAAAAAGAAGGATTTGTTTTTATACTTGGGATTTCTTAAAAATTGCATTTAGGCTCTATCCTTTGGTTAAGTCACATGTCTCTCTCTGAAAGAGATAACTTAGGCTTGTGGGTCCCCATGCAGATAATTTGCATGTTAATGTTATGATGAAATAATGCATGACCATAAACTATATGTGGAGTCCATCTAATCTACTTAAGCGCATTTAAGATCCAAACCCATCTACCTAACCAACTAAAATAGCATAATACTTATCAAATTAGGCTAGGATACCATTAATTTGGAAAAAATACAGTTAATTAGCAAATTAGTCCTAATTTCGGGATTGAGATCTTATAGGTCTTCCATCAAGAATGATGGGTTACTAGGTGGGCACCGCTAATAGTTCTTACAGAAGCATAGCGAAATATATATATATATATGGAAATAATCTTATGAGAATTAGTTTTTACCACTTTTTTATGAGAAATCTAGGTAGGGCCCATGTATCATCCAATCCAACTCTTGCAATACATAAGGACCCCCCTGATAGTCACATGCCCCAAATTTTAGTCAAATCCAAATTTTCTTAACTATTAGATCTATTGTGCACTACCAATATGAATGGACTAGAATTATGGGCTATGGATGAATGTGTTGGAACATGTGATTGTGGCCAAACTTGATATTTAGGGTGGTCCTACATAGATCTTTCCATCTCCAATGGGACCACAAGTGGACCCTATAAAAAATTTTCACGGTAGGTGTGTGAAAACACTTCTCATTGAACTAAAGCTCATATGTATATATCGAAATTCTAAAAAATGCCCCCTTTTTTGCCTATCTATTTTTTGGTCATGGAGCCCTTGTTAAGTCAATCTAGTCTTTTCATACAAACTACCCTCTTATTTATGGTCATATGTCCAAATTTGACATTCATCCAATTTTATTTCATTGTTGGATTGAAATCATAATAAAATAATGCATCTAAACCATTAAATTTTAGGGCCATGAATTAAAAAGTTAAGATGATCATATGGACTCTAAATTTTTCATATAGGTAGATCTCATATAGATCTTCGCATCAAATGGACTTCCATAATCATCATGCATTTCAAAGGACCCAAATTAATATGGGTGTTTTTTAAGGTCTAGCGCTGGGCATATAGCTCCTCTACTGAGCAGGTGAGCACCACTTTCTAATGAGGCCCCCCACTTGGGAATGGGACCTGGGGGGATTGAAATATCTCCCCATCACCAATCCTTCCATAGTGATAAAGGCTCAAATCATCATCATAAGCACTTGATCAATGGCCAACAAGTTTTCATCGTCTAAAACGAGTGCACTCCAATCCAACAGTCCAATCCATTTGAATAGGTGCCAAACTTGGTATTGATAATTATCACGGAAGGTACTTGTGTTATGGTCTTCTTGGATGGATCATAAGTTAGGCCCTACTAGTGTTTTGCACAGTGCTCACCTTATCGTGAGTACTAGGTTCTTAGGAGAGGAGAGGTTTTTCCATATATATATATATATATATATAAGAAGAATGTTAGTATGCATTCTTCCCTCACCATAGGATAAGGAATGCTTATATGATTTTCCTTATTTATATTGAAGCATTTCTTTTTTTCATAAACTTTTTGTCTTTTTCACATTAATATATACAAATATGGAAGTGTCTATCACCATAGGGATAGGGATGGATGCATACTAACATTCACATATATATTCAGGTGAGAACAATTGTCACGGAGTTACCGTGAGAACTTTTTACTTTTTATAAGGCCTACTTATGAGCTCTATTTGGAGATAAGACCAGAGGGATGGAAAGATCCATGCAGGACCGCCTCAGATACCAAGTTGGCCTCCAATCACATGTCCCAACCCTTTTATCCGTAGCCTACAAATCCAGTCCATTCAGATTGGTGTATAGTTGATCCAACAGTCCAATAATTCAGATCTGACCGAAACGTGGAACGTTTGACTAAGGGGTCATTTATGTATTGCAAGGATTGAATTGGGTGATAAATAGTCCCCACCTAGAGTTCTCACGAAAATCTCCATAAAAACTATTATCACTTAAGTATTGCCGCATATATATATATATATCCATGCAAACCAAAAAGCCCTAAAAGGTCATTTGTTTTTAGTCATTTAAATATGTAAATGAATGTGTAATGGTTATGCACCATTACATTTGCCTTCAGTCCTTTACGCATGAGGTGTGCAAAGTTAATGTGAAAATGGGTTGAAAATCAGCCTAGAATTTTCATATCTCAATAGGTGGTCATCCATCATGCAAGTTACTGTTACTATGCAGATGAACAGTATTTTTTGCGGAAATATAAGACAATCCATTTTTTTGCATTTTTACAGTTTTCTGGGACCCACTATATAAATCTAAACTGTCTAAATTGTTCTAAAGGCCAAAAACGGCTGTGGGACTAATTTTTAACTGTTGGATCATCATATATTTTAAGATATTTTCAAAATAGTCTAGACCGTTAGAAGTACCATTTTCCCCATTTCAAGGACCCATCTATATGATCTGAACGGTTCAATCTATTTAGAATGCCCAAAGCAGCTATGGGACAAAATTTTGTACATTGATTCTTCGTGGACAATTGATTCTTCGTGGATCTTGAGAAAATCTCAATAAACCATAGACCGTTGAACCCACAAGTTGAATTTGTTGAGAATTAAAAGCGCGACTAAACGTAGTTCATTTTTCTCAATTTATAAACTTATGTGGGACCCATAATTCAAATCTGAGCTATCTAAACTCTTCTAAAGGCGAAAAATGACAATAGGGGCAATTTTTAGCCGCTAGATCATCATAAAGTCTAAGATATTTGAGAAAAGATCCAAGAACAACAATCTATAATTCTTAATTCTGTGTGCCACATCTTCACAATCTAAACCGTCCAAAGTATTTAGAATATCATTTTTGGCTTGGGGGTGAAATTTGATTCATCATATAATTTAAGATAGTTGTGAAGAATCTTGTAAAATGGCAAAACAGTTGTGAAAAGTGTTGAACTATCGGATCTACTTTGATTCATATACGAAGAGGTGTGAAAAAGACAAACCATTGAATGTATTTCACATGTGAGTCATTTGCATAGGTAAATAACTCAAATGTTAATCATTTACACTTGTATAAAACATTTTTACGTTACACTTAAAATTAACAAACAAACTCTAAAAATCTGGACATTTTGGTCGTGGACCACTTGACTTGCCATTGCTCCTTTTAATATCGTGTATAAGGAGCATTAAAAGTCTTCTTTGGCTAGAGACGACGGACCATGCATTCTCACCACTAAGTGGAGCATCTAGTTACGAGCATAGCTACAACCCATAAAATAAACGAATAAATAAAGGAAAAAAAGACCATTTAGTCTTTTGATAAATATAAAAAGTTGAATGTACTCGTAGTTGAATGGTGTTTCAAACTTTCTCATTTCATTCATAACTCATTAGTGGGAACAAGAATTTTGATCAAACCACATAGTTTCATTTGTTTAGTTGTTGCTGGTCATGTATCATTTCAAGATCCATCTAATTTCACACAAATGCCTTCATATCTATCCCAAGTCTTTGAGTTGTTAAATTAGTAAAATATCACTCATGGCCAACAGTCCAACATGTCTGGAAAAAAAAAGTTACAAGGACACTTTGGATATTTAATATTCATGTAACATTTTTTTTCAACTTAGACGAAAGCTTAAGGATAACTTACATTAGAATATATAGAAATTAATTGCACTGGGTGGCTAAAAATGAAGATTAAAGGTCATTTAATTTCTAAAAATAAACATATAATGATGTTTTCTATATCTCGGTAAAATTAAAAGAAAATGTTATTTGATGCTCCGTTTTTTTTAAATTTACTCTTAATACTTAATCTTAACCGTTCTATGTATTAAATTCATATGTATTTGAAAGCAAATTCACGGTAATCAACAGAGAAGGGCGCCTTCAAGACGAATTGGACGGCTGAGATCTATTAAAATACTAACCCTCCCCACCGTCCCCTGTTTTAGTTCTTACCGTCTCGCTCAGAAGCGCAAAACCCTAATTTGCTATCGCGGCCAGGATCTCCGAAAGATGGGTAAGAACTAAGAACCATATCTTCATTTTCTCCTCAAACACTTTGTAATCTTCTTTCGGATCTTCGATTTTGCTCTTGCAATGCGATTCTTTCAAAACCCTTCTTTCTATTCACTCATTCTGTTCGCAGATGAAACGATTGTGTTAGGGTTGGGGTTAGGGTTTTTTTGGTGTTTGGATCAAAGCATGTTAGCGAGATATTGTATGCCATTCTGCCTATATTTGGTTTTCTTTTCCTTAATCTTGTTGCTTGCAGATGAAATGATTGTTTTAGGGTTAGGGTTTTGGAGCTTGAATTGAGGAGTATTTGATTGATCAGATGGGTGTCATGTCTATTTAGATTGTGCTAGTAATTGGGAGCTTAGTGATGTAACAGAATGTTTTTTGTTTGTTTCTAAATGGTATGGGGTAGAATGTTCTCCAATCAGAAATGAAATGGTGTGTGTGCTAGGAAAGAATCGGAATTGAAAACGCACGGGTGCATTTAATGATACCCGGATACTTCAAAATGGGCAACGTATCATATTGTATCACTTATCATATTGTATCAATTTTTACATGTAAAATCCGTGCCCATCAGTAGTTTTGTCAGTTCGGATAAAACAAACTGAATTTGGCACATTTAGAAGAAACATGTGGTTCTGTGAAAGCTTTCCCTTTCCCCAAAAGTATCAAATTGCTTAAGCTGATGTTTAATGTTACTCTGTCTGTTTTGGCATTTAGGGGCTTACAAGTATGTATCAGAGCTTTGGAGAAAGAAGCAGTCCGATGTGATGCGCTTCTTGCAGAGGGTCCGGTGCTGGGAGTACCGTCAGCATCCTGCCATTGTTCGTGTTACTCATCCAACGCGGCCGGATAAGGCTCGCCGGCTCGGATACAAGGCAAAGCAGGTTAATTGTTTTATTTCCCTTCCCATTACCTTAAATTTGATTTATAGTTTACCTGCGTTTTTGCTTTTATCATTTTTTATGACTGTTTATTCTTTTTTCTTATTATATCATTTCTTGATTAAAATGGTTGCCCTTCCTTGTTTTCTTTTGTTTTCTGGTGAGGTGTTTTTGCCCCCTTGAGGTTTTTGCGCGCGCCGCCCCCGCCCCCCCCCCCCCCCCCCCCCCTCTTTTTTCCCTTCTGTTTAGCCTGCTTTGTTGTTTCAGTATTCTTGTTAGCTTTCCAGTATATATCTCTGTACTGTTAAGCCTTTGATTAATACAAGTTATCATTCAAAAATAAAATACAATAAACAATTAATGGCCTTTTTTCTTGAGTCAAATGGGCCCCAAAAAATTTACTATTTACTAAGGACCTGTTTGTTTGCATTAAAATAAATGGGAATCCATGGTCAAATGAGGTCCACCAAAGGATTATTAATCATGTGAAGTGTGAATCATAAGATCTGATGAGGGGTGAATGATATAATGTAGTAATGTAGATGGGATCTTGACTTTCTTAAGTTTTGAAGTACTAGGGAGATGGCTGGTTTTTCGCTTCCCATCTTCTCTTAATGCACTTTCCATTAAATGAAATGAATTTGATGGTTATTTTTGTATATTCACCTTGTGATTTCATTTTTAATCATATGCGGCATAAATTCTTATGCATGCAATTCCTCTGCATTTTGTGCCAACAAATAGGCCTCAAGTCATTTTTCTGAACACTAGTTTGCATCTGTGACAAGGACCTACGTACCGAGAAACTTGTTTGACCTCAAAAGATGCTTACATTTCATGCTGCAAAAATGCTATACTATGTTTCAAATGAGGTGTTTCATGCGTCAGTTTCCTAGTCTGGTAACTAAGGATTGAATACTGGATATGAATGTGTACCATTAAATTTTATAAAAAAAATTGTTTAGGGCAGTTACGGTGACCGCTTGCTGCACTTTTTAACGAGCTTGATTAGAAGAACTTCTGACTTGGATAGGACACATGGTTGAAGGTTTGATGGATTAGCATGTATAAAACTCAGCATCTTGGATGTTATTAGCTGTATGATGAAAGGCAAGTGAAGTGGATGGTAAATATAGAAATGGTGAATCATTCATAATCATTGCCTTTGAAAAGAATGTTAGCAACATTTAATGGGGCTGATTCTTCATGTATGGCTATCTGCAAAATTCTCTCTTATATGACAGGTTCAGGGGCCCCTATTCTCATGGAATTCCCTGCTTTGTTTTCTTTCAAAAGGCTTCATTCTCCTTTTCCCCCCAAGCTTAAGATCATGCTCAAATTTGTTGAAATTATGGAATTTGTCTAGGGGTACGTGATTTATCGTGTTCGTGTCAGGCGTGGTGGTCGTAAGAGGCCTGTGCCCAAGGGTATAGTTTATGGAAAGCCTAAGAACCAAGGTATTACCCAACTGAAATTCCAGCGGAACAAGAGGTCTGTAGCAGAAGAAAGAGCTGGTCGGAAATTGGGAGGTCTTAAGGTTCTCAACTCCTATTGGATTAATGAGGTTAGAAAATTGTGATGCGAGTAGCTGTTTCCTAGTTTTATGTTCTAGCTAAATTGACTAATATTTTTGTGTTTCTTTTTCTGCAGGATTCAACTTACAAATACTATGAAATAATCCTTGTTGATGCAGCTCATAATGCCATCCGCAATGATCCCAGGATTAACTGGATTTGCAAACCTGTCCACAAGCACAGGGAGCTACGTGGGCTTACATCTGCTGGGAAGAAGTACAGGGGTCTCCGTGGAAAAGGACACTTGCATCACAAGGCACGTCCTTCCAGGAGGGCAACCTGGAAGAGAAACAACACCCTTTCCCTGCGTCGTTATCGTTGATCTTGGTGACTCGACTTGCCTCTTACTGTTGTTCCGCTCTCTCTTTTCCTTTTTTGGTTTGCACAAATTTTGGTGAGAATGGCCATTTTTGGACATCTTTTTGGGTGTTTGTTATGTTGAAGATGGTACTTTGCTAGTCTTCATTTCGATTTGCGATTCCTTCGCTTGTTATTCTGATGACAGTAGAAATGCTCATGTCTTGTTTTTTATTTATTTTACGTTTTTGAAGCCAAGCATGGTGATTTCTTCATATACAAAGTTTGAAGGTTGCAATTTCTACCTTGGAAAAAGCCATTTAAAAGCATTGTTTGTGATTAATGATGATATTGAGATGACTGAAATGCACCGAGGGAGGAATGCTATTATAATTTACGCTGTTAACTAATTGGGTGCAAACCCATCCTGCCTTGTGATTTGGACTATTGGGATGGGCATCGTTTTCATGTATCATCATCCGACATAGTTTTCAAAACCAGCAATTGACATGCCTCAGTTATAACCTCATTAGCTGTGTCATTGCCCCAAGCACAAAGATCTGTCGTTGGCCAAGTATCGTAGTTGTCCGACAATGATAGTAATGATCATTGTATACTATTTGGTTGCGCAGTAAGAGGTATCAATTGGTTGATTTTTCTGTCATGTTTACCAGAAGGTCTTCCGACAGACTGGTGTGTAGAGACTTTGTTAATGGAGTTAACTTCCATCTGCGATAGAAGGAAGATTCCACTGGAGGCAAATGTCATTTAAGTCATGTTAAGTCAATTTTATCTAGGTCGGGTTTATGGCGACCGTACAATTCATGTCACCATTTTGATATCAATCTCTTTTTGGTTTATTAAACTCAGCCTTCCAATACATATTTGCTACCGGATTAGTTTCTATTGTTGGGCCTGTGTTTGAGTGGAATTGGATACATTGGATTCATGGTCAAATGGGCTCCAATGAAGGATGATTTTTAAAAAGATGCAATAAAAAATGATTAAAAAAAGAGAGGTGCAGGGGCTGGGGGTTAAGGAAATAAGATGGAGGGGGTAAATGACCTTAGCTTTTCTCGTATTGAATTACTATGGTGTTGGCTGAGTGTTATCCATTACTAGGGTCATAAAATGGAGGAGGGGGTAAATGACCTTAGCTTTTCTTGTATTGAATTACTAGGGTGGTGGCCGAGTATTATACATTACTAGGGTCATAAAATTCAGCTTCGCTTTAATTTTACCACTCTTGGAAGTAGAAGTCTTGGAATTATTCCCATGTAGGACGTCTGGTATTTTGACCTTTTTTGGGCCATCTGTGGGGTTCAGATGATCAATCGCCACCCCCACCACCCACCCCACCAAAAAACCTATCTGACAATTACTGGAAGCACAGCCAAGGTTGGAGGTCTCAAAAAGGGAAATGCATAAGAAAATATCATGAATGTTTTGCCATAAATTAATTTTCGGATGGGTTTGATTTTTCTTTTCTTTTTTTTTTTTTGGCAGGCACATGCACATCATCATAATAGGTCTTTCCATCCTTTGTCTCCATTTACTGATAGCCATCCAGATGGGTCCCACAGGCTGTTCCACACAGAACTTAGTGGATTTTTCATCTTCTGCCATATTTCCAATAAAATTGTGGGAATGGGTTAAATAACCTACCTGGCTATGGCATTAATTACATTGGCTTCTTCTTTTTCCTTTTTACCTCTTAAATTATTTCATGTGAACTAGTTTTGAATATCTACTTTACATTGTGGGGTTGTTTATGTCCAAATCTTTGTGAACAATACATTGCGAGGCCGTCAAGGCGGTGGCTCAGTTGGTTTGAACCTTGAATTTGCTCCCCAAGGTCTCGAGTTCAATTTTCGTCCTTTGTGTTATCTGAGTGCTGTATATAGCCATATATGTACCCCCAAAAATAATCTTTGCTCGTAAGAATCAAGTAGAATCAAGTAACCCCAAGGATGACCAGCATGGTATACCCTGGGTCATAAAAAATAAAAATAAAAAATAAAAAAATAAAGGAAAAAAACAGAAGGCAAAAGTGTCTGGAACTGGCACACCAGAATCAAATGGGTCCGTTTGAATCTGAACGATTATGAACCCTTCGGGTAATCATTCATTTTTGACTAAAAACAAACCTGTGAAGCCATTTGCATCTACCCCACAACACGCCCACCCACGAAAAATAAAAACCCATCAAAACCCATTAATTTGACGCTAATCTGGCCACTGTGAAAACAAAGATTGGGATGATGTGGTCAATGATATTGGGTCAATCCCAATCCACATCATGCCAATTTCATTCGCTGCTGCTATAATTGAACGCATCCAGGTGAGCCCAACACATGCTGCCGTTTTTTGTTCAAATGCAAACGCAGAATTTTCTAATACTTTAGTTTTCCTTTTCGAGTGCACCCTGTTATACACAGCCCTGGCCTGTTTATCGGTCGCTCTACAATACTTTTGTTGGTGGGGTCAATCACAGCTAAATATGGCATGCTTCATTGTGGACAGGTCTTGCTAATCTCCTCCCTAAAGGGAAAGACCTTTTCACCGACGGCTTAGAGTTGGAAAGAGCCAGAACAGAATAAAGTCTCCTAGTCCTACTTCTGTAGCCATATGTACAAAGGAAATAGTAAACAAGAAAAACTGGAGAGAGAGAGAGAGAGCCATTGATCATGTAATATCTGGTTCGGCCTCCTGTTAGCCCTCAATCTACTGTAGAAAATCGGGCCTACTACACAAGCCTAATTGACATTTCAAGAAACTGCTCTTTTTCAGTGATAACCATGTATCCTATTTCCCTTTTCCTTGGGAATGAAAACAAGTTGGGATAATGTCCATTCCGAAGTATACCCAGGCTTGAATTCAGAACCAACTGTGTTTCATGGTACAGAATCCGGGCACATACAGACAGACACCGGTGCATGGAATACAGCAACAGGATTGAACCCCATTCACTGGCTTTGTTTAATATGGACGTGCTTTTCTTTCCTATGGGCCATCAACTATTAAGTCTTCCTTCTTTGTAGCTCTCCTTTAGACTCTGCAAGGCTTGCCGGATGCAATCCTCATCCTGGTTAGAGTATTTCAAGCATAACAGCCTCTGAGCAACTCGGTAAGCCATCTGAATGGAATGATACTGCATGCAGTTTACTTCCATCCTTCTGACCTCCTGCCATTACAAACCAACATATAAAATATGTCCTCAAAATGAAAGCACGACAACTATCAAACAACATCCAAACTTTATCAGCCAGTGAACACAGATGACTCAGTGAGAACAAGTCAGTGCCATAAACAATTACCTTTTCAGTGATCCTTGCTGTGATGCTCCTAGCAGATTCGATCACTGAGCTTGGCAGTCCTGCAACTCCAGCCAATAGGAGGCCATAGTGTGGCACATGTCGTGGTCCGTCCTTGAGAATGAACTGATAAAATAAAAATGGAAGAAAGATAACACTTCTCTGTTAAACAGGCTTTGTTGTGTAAAATGGATGAAACAACAATACTATTTGTTCAAGAGACTTTGTTGTAACTAAAAAGTATGTTTCAATACTATTTGTTCAAGAGACTTTGTTGTTACTAAAAAGTATTCTGATACCTTGAAATCCAAACGGCTGTTTCTCAGGTCAACTTGAAAATGGAGAATCTTCACATTGGGGTACATGGTTGCTAATTCAGATAGGTTTTCCATGTGCGTTGCAAATATGGTATATCTAAGGAAGAAGGGGACAGGATTGATGAGTGAATGAAGAAACATGGCTCATCAGCCAAAGTCTTTACCAAGTAAAAGAAACTCAAATGTTTAAAAAGAAGGGGGCATAGATGAGAATGTGAAAAACGGAGTCAGAAGAAATAAAAATCAGATAAACAATATCTTTTTCATTTTTAAAGGTTAAATTTCAATTCTGTCTTGATAAAGACACGTGCTATGCATTCATTAGCTACTTTTAACTGGTTGCATCTGTTTAATCAAAAAAAGAAAAAGAAACACTGGTTCCATCTGTGTTGATAGCCACCTCAGCTACTTGTGAATTACTTGTCAAGCTGGATATCAGCCTCCAGGTTTATCAGCTACTTTTGAATTACTTGTCAAGCTGGATAGTGTACTGGTATCGTTGAAATATAAGGGTGATAAGTAGGTTAGGGCTAGTTAACCCATTCTCTCTTGACACTCTCATCCTCCTCCTTTCTGGTGATCTTTGGAAATGAATCTAGGATTAGATTTTCATTTCCTACAAAGTGAAACTTTCGAAACACTGAGATGAAAGGCATCAGCACACCAGTATTTACCTCATATGAGAAACAATGTAAGAAAATGTTTATATACAGGACTTCTTTTAGTTTAAAAAAAACAAAATAATTAATCAATCTGTCAAAATAATAATGGGAATTCAGAGATTACAGGAAATGGACAAAGTTATTAGGACTAGAAAAACTTATAAATAAAAAATCGATTGGAAAAAAAAATGCAGAAGTGTTCTTGTGGAGCAAAAAGTTTCAGAGCCTAGAACCACTTAAATTCAGGGATAATTCTGTTGGATCTCTTTCACTGCACATCTCTTTCTCAAGAAAACTGTACTACATATTCCTTTTATCATTGCCCAAAATCACATTCGTACCCTAATTGGATGGGTGTGAAACTTCATCCATCCCTTTTCCATGTGGTGATCTACACATCCCACCAACCCCTGTACTCCATTAGAGTGAATCAGGCATTCACACTTGACCAGTCAGCAGCAGGCCATACTTGGATCAGTGTCAATTCTTTTCTAAAGAAAGTGCAAGAAGAAGATGAGGGTTCACACAGGTTGGCTTTCAGATTGGGGACCCAACAAGCACGGAATGTAACTGAAAACAAAGGAATTTCATGTTGCCAAGAGGATCAGTTAAAGTTCTTAGTTTGGAAGTTAATTCTCCAAGCAGACACTATTTGAATAATGAGTTATGTGGAGTAAGTAATTACACTTTGAGTGCTAACAGGTATTCACAGCAGCTCCATGCTATTGCAAATCCATCAGCAGAAGAAGTAGCTCGCCCAAGTTCATCCATAACAATCAGGCTCCTATATCAAGTATCACTGCTATTACACAAACACTTCTCAATGAATAACGCAAAATCAAGGAGACAAGATCTTAATGCTGAATGTTTACCTTGGGGACACATTCTGCATTAGGAAAGCTGTCTCTTTCATCTCTGTCATAAACTGCAAACCACAAGTAGGTTAAGAAAAGACTCAATGAATGCTGTAAAATGAAAAAAAGTTTATATTATCAATTGACTTGCATAACATAATTAATACAATGTGAGAGAACACTGGGTCCTGCATATGTGCTGCAGATAGCTTACACAAGTAACAATATCCTGTAGACACTTTTTTTTTTCAAAACTCTAGCTTTCATGGTATTTAAATAATTGAATAAGGCTGCACTCAACTTTTCCCAGAATGAACAGCTTCCTTTCCCAACAGTTTTAATGAAGACAGAACATCTTTTGTTACCTGTTCATTTTCATGCTCTGCTTCATTCTCAATCAGAATTTTAATGAGCTTCTATGCGTTGGTGGAAAATGAAGTCCAAACTAAGAAGGGATATCAGATATGTCTGGCCTTCATGATCTATACAAAAGTAAACCATGCAGCAATCCTCACAGCTCCATGCATCTTTCAATACTGTTTTCGCTTCAGTAGTGGGTTGATTTCTATCTTCCAGAACATCAGTATGCATACACATAGATGCATCATAAAGTTAGGACCAATGAACATAGTAGGCAATTTTGGTTTGTTTCACCTGAATGGGCTGAAACTATTAGGTTCAGTGAACTGACTCAATCGAACAACCTTGCGAAAATTTTTGGTCCAAGTTTCGGATCTGTTCAGCTATTTTTGGTCCAGATTCCAGACCTGTTTAATTGTTTTGGTCAAGTTTCGGCGCAGCAGGGATAGCAGTGCATTTTTTTTATTACAATTTTTAAACAAGAAATCTCTTCATATTGATTTAGGTAGTAGTTTGTCCCACTATGATATAGTGATCATGTAAATGTGTGTTTATTTTTTGTTATTTTTGTCTATTGATACTGATAATTTCAGATGAGAAATTAGAACGGATGTCCCATTTCATATTGTCATGATGCACATGGCTTATGCATTATTTATTTGACATGTAGAAATAAGATATCACATTGCTGGTTTATAGAATGAATTAAATAAATAAAGTATATGTGCTAATTTTACTTTTTTTCCTGTATTTATAATTATAAATAGTTTTATTTTTCTTATAGTCATACCAAAACTGAACTCTGAAATGAAACACCAAACTGCCAAATTGGATGAAATATTACAATGCAAGGTCAAACCAAAACGGGTCCTGAAACAAAAAGAAAAAAGAAAACTAAGGGAAACGAAATGAAAACCAATAATATGTTGTATTGAACACGATCTAAACCACAGACACAACTGGAAAAAACTAGTAAGATAGTTTTCCTGATTGTCAGCTAGGGGGACTAGTTAACTGAGGGCAAAAAGCAACAGCTAATGCAAGGTTCTACTTCTACTAAATTTAGAACTAAAGAATTTGTAATCTATGCACTAGCTAAAGTCTTAATAGATCTGAAAGGACTCATTTGTCTTTTTAGGATAAATAGACTAAATTGTAATTACTGAGAACAGTCATGAGTTTTTTTTTTTTTTTTTTTGTAATTTTTCCAAAATATCAAACAGTATAAATAATAGCATCAGGTTGGTTATCCAACCCTAGAGGACTTCCAGCAATATTGTCCTCTCTCTCTCTCTCTCTCTCTCTCTCTCTCTCTCTCTCTCTCTCTCTCTCACATAACGGCCTCTTTCTACTTTTTCCTTCATCTTGTTGGCTTTATACCTAATTTCAAGCAAGGAAAAACTTCCAAATCAATATACAATGCATCATTATTTAAAAAATCTAACAATAAAAAAATCATAAAGACGCAAATGTAAGTCAATAAAATTTTGCCACTGGAAACCTAAAGAAAAAGTTACAAAACAAGTGCCTTAGATCAAGTTTACCGAACATGTATATAGTACAGTGATTTACTATGCGATGCACACAAGTGAAGATTAACAACCCACCGTGCTAGAGTTGGATTCTAAATTATCTCCTGTTCCTATACGTGTAAATATACAATCAACCACCCGTAGAGATGCGAAACGGGCAGGAACATAGCAACCAATCTGAGCAAGGATGATTATGAGGCACACTTGCTGAAGATACGTACTTTTTCCACTCCTAAGGACAAAAAAGAAAAGAAAAGAAAAAAAGAGAGTAAATGAAAGTCAAATTGACTTCAATAACAAGAAATCATGCCTAAAGATAAAATTTTATTGATCTGTTAATAGCGTTTAATAGGTACACTTTCAAAGGTGATATTTACATGTTTGGGCCCATCACAACAACCATGTTGGATGCTTCAGAAAGAAAAATATTGTTAGGCTGCATGAGAGAAGTCGCCGATTAAAATTTTAACGCATTGATGAATTATACTATATAAGGAATTCTGGATGAAACTATCCATATCTATGATTGCTAGGCTAAAAGATCAATGTACTGGAACCAAATAATGAACATACCACAAAGTCATTGTGTATGCTCTCTAGTATGGGGTGCCTGCCAGCATCAATTGCCATAGGACCGCTTTCTATCCAACAATAGCACATAAAGGTAAGATCTCAATAGTACTTAAAAAATCTTGAAAGATTGTCCTAGAGAAAAGTCCTCGCCACCTGTAAATTCTGGTCTTGTGTATCGGTCAACAGGCTTAATGGATATAGTGTGTGCAAATGAATTTACAATCATATCTAAAAGACACAATGCCTCTGCAAGCAGTGTAAGGATTGAGACATCCTCCCGGATGGCATTAACTAGACCTGCTAAGAAAACTAAACATCAATAACCAAATACGACAGGTGCAAAGAATTGAATGATGTTTGAACAAATTCAGTTGAGAACTGAGAATCAAGGGATTTTGGCCTTAAGCAACAAATCAAGAAATTGCATAATATGGGAACTTGAACCTGCAATCATCTCGAATAAATTTGGTAAAGATCCACCAATTCCATGAATTTTTATGTAAGGATGAATTTTTATGTAAGGATGAATTTCTATGTTTTTCACCTCTTTTAACATAAAATATTGATGGCAAATGATCCTTGACATTCAACATCTAATAAAAATGTAATTTCGTCAACCCTGAACTTGTAAATACGGTCACTAAAATATTGAATAACTCTTTCGATCAAACAAAACAGAGACAACATTCCAAATTCCATGATAAAGGGTAGACAAGAATACCCATAGCACTAGACAACTTAAGAACATGCATATTGGTTATTAATACATTAATGCATCCAGCATCACCTTCCAAGCAAATTTCAGTTCGCATATAACACTCTGCAGCTGCAGATTTGTTCCGGACATTCAACTGTAAAAATGATAAAACAAGACAGGCTAAGAAAATAAAGGAAAATGAAATACCTAGGCACAATGTACAAAAAAAGCCTTGAAATAGACCCTAAAGATATGGTCTTGTGGGTTCCTTTTTTTTTTTCTTGTGATGCAAATCCATAGTCTTGTGGGTCCCCTTATCGTTGCATTGCATTTTTCTAATACAAATACCATCATCGAAAAAAAAGAGGAAAAGAAATACAAACTATAAAAACAAAAAATAGTTGCTTACAACATTGGAGAAGTGTTGAGATTTAATGCAAATCCACTTGAATGATTATGATCAAACAATAGTACCCTATGTTTAAAAAAAGTCATACCTTAAACAAAAATGAGACGCAAATGTGGCATGCTAATTATCTAATAGGAAAGCTACATTGTACCAAAGAAACTTAAAACAAGAAATGACAATGTGGGGAAATGTTGACAGAAATTATAATGAACTTCTTCCAAGTTGCACATAGAAGAACTGTTAGATATGTGCTCTCATGCAATGAAAGTTTATCTCTATATTTGCAAGAAATCTGTCTAGTTACAGGTATCCTTGCTCTGCAAAGTTTGGCATGTTGTAATAACTTGAGAAATCAATTTAGTGGCTGAAGCAAGCTCACTAATGGAATTGGTCTGATCAGGTTAAAACCTAAGGGAATGGCTTTGTTTTTTTTTTTTTTTTTTTCAACAAAACACAACTACCCGATTATACACATTGATTATTATGCCCATTAAGAATAGACTTGCAGTGTAGTGAGTTCAAAGGTAACATAAAGAACCATAGGTATAAAGAACCTCAAGCATTTTCCAGAAAAAAGACATGCTTTAACAAAGAGAGTGGGTTATTCATGAATCATGACAATAATTGGATGTTTGGGACGTAAGCCATGCAGCTAAATTTGAACAACATTGGCAGTTGTCAATGGATATGGAACAGCTGATTGACAATGTGAAAATGTAAGACACTTCCAAGCAGACAGATCAATCGCACTGATATATGACTATGCCACCGGTGTTTATAGTAGGACCCATGCTGAAACTTCAACCCCATCTGGACTTTTGTAGAGAACTCTGCCTTTCATCAAAATTTATCTTGGGAAGGGTACATTCTCTCAATCAGAAGAGATTTTCCCGTTAAAGATTGTAGCAGATTGGAGCCTAGCACATCCTATGAAGCACACACTGTAGAAGCATTGTAAGATCAAGCCCATCAGCCCAAGCCCATCAGGTTCATCAGTATATCCCACGTGAAGGATTTAGTTAACATAAATCAGTCAGTCAATATTCTGTTAGCTGTATGCTTTATTGTCTTTCCTTACTTACTTGTAATTAGATACTAATCATTGTAAATCAGCCTTTGATCAAGGTAGTACAGATTATAAATGTGAAGGTCAGTGCTCATCTGAGGCATACGACAGAATTTCCAATTCCTCTTGTTTATATTCTTCTTCCTCCTATTCTGGTTAATATAAGCATCTGCTGATCCTTAGATGGTATCAAAGCAAGTTTCAAAGATTTAAGAGCTACATTTCCTCTCCTATTCTCACTGTCGTCCATAACAGAGAATACATTCTCTGTCTCCTTCATCCTTGCAACAAGGCATCAAGCATCGACATCATCAGGACATTTTAGCAGTAGCTTACCTCCCATCTCAGCCATCAGATCTCAGGATCAGAGCAAGGAGAACAATTCTGGTCCGTTTCTCTGCACCAATCAAGCAATCTGATAATCTGATCAAGAAGTGGGCCTCACCACTGATTGTGCGATGGCCAGTTCTTTCTGCACCAAGCTGGTCGTCCTTTTATTCTAGGAATTCTCCACATTTTTCCAAAATTTTATCATCACAACAGGTCAGTGTTTTTCTCATTCTTGGGTTTGATAGTTTTTCCTGTACCGTTTTCCCAATTTCTCATCTGATTCCTATCAAACCGTCAGATCTGAGAAATTCCACTTACATAAGCTGCAAAATTAGGTCCTTAATCTAACCTGGAAGGCTGATTAACGAACAGTATGTCATACTGCAAGAAAATCCCTCTCCTACACACATTTTTTTGGACCCCCAGCCCATTCTTCTTTTGTTTTCTTGCTGTTTTTTAGCAGACATTCCCATTCTCTGTTTGGGGTCTCATTTGACAAGAGCCTTGGTAATAATAGGTTGTTTGCTATTCATTCTTCTTTGGGCTAACTCATCTTCTTGGTTCTAATGGACAAGATCGACATCATTCCAGTCAAAATTTAATAGGACTAACTACCTATCCTAGTCCTTCCATCTCTAAAATTTTATTGAGAGACATGGTCTGATTGGGTATTTAGATGGGACCATGTCCAAACAGACTATAAAAACTACTACCACATTGAGCAATCCGGTTGTTGATGAAAAGGTCCTAGCCACATGGAGCTAACACAGTGCCAAAGTAATAACATGGATCCTCAATTCAGTCGATCCCTCCTGTTCAATGGCACTTCAAGCCTTTACCAAGGCTTCCAATATATGGGTCCATATGAAAAAAATATGTCATCAGCAAAACAAGGCCCGCAGATTTCACCTGGATATAGAATTATCCAAATTTTGCCAGTCTGACAAGTTTGTTCAGCAATACTACAATGGCCTTTTCGCTTTATGGACTGAAGGGGATCAAATACTCCTCCAATCTGTATCAGCTAAGTTTCTTCCACAAGCCATTAAATTACAGGAGGAACAACATGTCAGTCAATTTCTGATGAATCTTCGATCAGAGTTTGAACCTGTACAGGCCGCGCTTATAAACCGTGAGATCTTTCCTAATCTGCACACGTGTCCAAGAGGTTCTCCATAAAGAAACTCGTCTATCATCTACTCATTCTCTTCTTACAGAATCTAAAGCCCTCTTGACATCTCCAACTTCATCATTAGCAAATGAGATGACTTACTTCACTTTGCACGACTCAGCGATGCTAAAACCTTTGCTACCCCCATAGAGCTCAATGTCAAAATCAGCAGAGATGATGGGAATCCTCTTCCCGATCCAACTCTATCTAGTCCTCTCATTGGCAGCCTTCTCTACTTAACAATGACTCAGCCGGCTATCTCCCATGCTGTGCAGATTGTCACAACCACATCAATTTGAGGGGGAGTGTAGAAGCATTGTAAGATCAGGCCCATCAGCCCAAGCCCATCTAGCTCATCAGTCTATCCTACGTGAGGGATTTAGTTAACATAAATCAGTCAGTCAATATTCTGTTAGCTGTATGCTTTATTGTCTTTCCTTACTTACTTGTAATTAGTTACTAATCATTGTAAATCAGCCTTTGATGAAGGTAGTACAGATTATAAATGTGAAGGTCGATGCTCATCCAAGGCATACGACATAATTTCCAATTCCTCTTGTTTATATTCTTCTTCCTCCTATTCTGGTTGATATAAGGATCTGCTGATCCTTACACACATGGTATGGATACTGGATGGGCAAATGAGACAACAATGCTACTGCATGGACATGGCTTTTACACATATTTGAAGCATTAGTATGCAAAGTAATACAGATACGTATATTGTTTTAAGTATCCAGAACCCAGGTATCTAGAAAAGGATACAATCTGTAGAGCCAAGATAAAAATGAAAATGCCATAGTTGCAGTTCATATGAGTTTTTTTGTCTCTAATTGTTGACCATTGAATGAAGGCAAATTCACATAGAATCATTGATTATGAATTATGACACTCAAAGTTCAACCACATTCCGACATTCCGTAAATCCATATTCCATGACAGGGTCATGCATGTCATAAGATGGACACAGATTATCAGTTTGTCTAAGATAGGTCTAAGACCATAATTCTCATACTAAAAAGAAGTTTAAGACATTTAAACCAAATCTATAAAGATTTCAGCCCAAAGAACAGTTGAAGTTGTTAAATTGTAGTGTTTAAAGGAACTGTCCTAATTTAAATGAAAGCATGAAGTTTTGTTTGAGAGGTAGTTGAAGTTTTTACACTAAGTCTGTGAAGTAAATATCCTAATCTAGATTTCATTTCAGGACTCTAAGAGGGTTTCTTTTTCTCGTCGATCTACTAAAGTTGCAACATTGTACTAATAAATTGAAATGGTACAGTTTAAAAAATAATAATAAATAAATAAATCAGTAAGCCACTATGGGCCTGATTGTTTGCATTAGAATACGTGGAAATTGAATACATATGATTTATGCCATAAGAGGTTAAAAATGAAGACCAATGGGGAATTTTTTTAAAGAAATGACAATCAAATAACCTTTCCTTTTATGAAAATAGAATCAAAATAAGATGGGAAACGAATAACTAAGTTGATCTCTTGTTATTTATTTCTCATCATCCTTTGATTCTATTTCGATAGAAGGAAAGATTAGTTAACTCTCATATTTGGAAATTGACCTATGGTCTTCATTTTAAACTACTTATTGCATAAGTTCCTATGTATTTTAATGCAAACAAATGGGCCCTAAAGAAAATCTGTGATGGAAAGAAGCTAGCATACCTTATATAAGTTATGGAAATGTAAAAATAATTATAAAACCAGCATGGATGATATGATTACCTCCTCATGTAGATAGTTAACAAAGTCATTAGAGATCTACAAACCTAATGAAAATATTAATTACGACAAGAAAAAAAATACTAGAAAGTTGTTTTACTCACAGAAGCAAGTTCAAGGGTTGAACAATGGACGTTTTTCCCATGTTTCATGACCTGGTTTTTGTCTCGGAAGCATAGCTGTAATCAGCAAAAAAAAGTACCGAAAAGCACTGCATATGAAGGTCTCATGGAAGATGTACTAGAACCTGAATGAATTTGCTAGGAAGCTTTCCATTTATGTCCCTCTGTGGAATGCTGAAGTAAAATCCTTGCCTGTTGTTGAAAGGCATTTTCAGGTTAGGAAGCTTGAACTCTTCGCGGTACTTGGTTGCAAGGGTATGTATAGCTGCCACTTCAGCATTGTCAGAATTCCAGCATGGTCATAGAATCAACTAATTTTCAGCTTAGCAACTATCAGAAATAAAATACCTTCACTAGTGTCACAAAAGGATCGGCGTGCCACATCAAGTAGTCCATCTATTCCTGCCTTGACAGCAAAACATTGTTGTGTACGTGCAACAAAAGGGACCCTTGCATGAAGTACATCTTCATCAATCACATCATCAATTCTGAACAAAAACAGAAAGCTATTCAGGGAAGCCATGTTAATAAGAATCACACAAGGAATTCATGTTTTATTGAATAACCGTAATGCATGTAGTATATATCATGTTAGCCTAAAATTTTTGCAAAAAACAGTGACAGTATTATGTTGAATCTATCACTGCAGTTATAGGATCACTAATCGGCCCTTGAGAAATCCACATGTTCACAAAACAGATTCACTAACATTAAGAACCGAAACATTATCCCATCTATCTAGAGCTGCCTTGAAGAGTTCTAATGTAAGTATGTAACTATAAAAGAACTATGCCATCTTAAATTCTAAAATTCTAACTGAGGTGTAGTAAAGTGAAACATTTCTTCCCATGTGTACAAATGCATGTTCATGGAGGTGCGCACAAGCATGTCTGTGCATGTTTGACAATGACTACACGAGATTAATTGGTGGCTGAGGAAAGGAATAAAGCAATAAGAATGAAGAGGGAGTCCAAAGGGAAATATTTAGACCCTACCACATGCATCCAAAAACACTACTCAATAAGCTCCCCTCAGAGTAAGCTCTTTAACAAAATAGCATTGGTTGCGCTACCGTCAGAAGAGATGAGAAAGCATTCCATAAAGAAATACAAAAAACTTCAACACTTCTTATAAAAAAAAATTGCCCAATGAGCTATCCTCAGATTTTTCATTTCACTTGAATTGGAATGGGCACCACCATTGGATCAATTACATGTAAACCACATGAGTAACTCCAATCAAATTAGTCACATGACTTACATGTGATCAATTGAACAGTGTGGCAAACTCCAAGGTGATGATTGTGTTGGATCAAAGGTGGGTTACAAATAAAAGATACACAAGGGTGATCAGATTAATCTGAACAAAAGTCAATATCCATTCATACATTTATATACAAAATGTTGCAAATGTAGAGTCAAACCTTTTTTTTATGCTGCTATATTTTTCATTTTCACATATGGACTTGTAAATGTTGCAGAGAAGAAAGCTTTTTGCATCCTTAAGCACCTGAAATGGTTAACTATTTCAGATATTTCAGGGAAACAAAGGGTATAAACCATCACATTGTTATACCTTAGAAAGTAAGGGAAGTGCCTCCAAAGCAGTTTTAAGGAGGATAATGCTTGATATCAACACTTGACTCTTCCTAGCATTTGTATCACCCAACACCTCATTAGTAACTTTCTTTCGCTTGAAGCAGAAATGGCATAGTACTCTATCTACATTGAAAGAATGAAAATGAACTTCTGTGGACATTGTCATTTAGAACAACTTCTTCAAAGAACAGATGACATGATAGATTGAGCTTACCAGTTTCTTTTGGGAACTTGCGAAGTACCTGTGACAGTCCAAAGAAAAGCTCTTCATTGCTCATTAGCTCATCCTGAAGATAATTTAAAGTTTAAACAATGTGAGGATCATACTTCTGAAAAATGCTTGTTGCAGCCAAGGCACGGATAAGTGGCTGGCTATAGAAATAAACATAGATGAGCAGAACTGTCCATGGGCAAACTAATAGGAATGAAATTTCAATTATTTTCTAAAACCTGAATATCGAGTTAATTTCATTCTGTTTTGGCCTTTACCAATTAGAAAAAAATGGAGTTCAGGGGTTGTTCTGGGAAGTCAACCATCACCACTAAGGGAAAAAAAATGAAACATCACTCTAATCAGGCTCAAAGTGGAATCCATGCTAATTCAGTAATTCAAGAATTATGGGTTTTGGTGAGGTGGAGGGATCATGGACCCTTGCGTGGCGAGATGCACACGGAAGAACCTTGCAGTAGAATGCTCATTTATAAATTATATGTGCATGTGGATATAAGTGTGATTTATATTACAAATCAGACAAGATGCTCAATTCAGAACAGATAACCAAAGTCACTAAGCGATGATGCAGCCCAAGAGAGGACCTTGCCCGCTAGATCACCTGGCAGGACTATTGGGCCCAAAGTGGCCAACGACCAATCCTGCCAAGCCCTGCCAGCAAGATTGGCTCACAGAGCTTAGGCAGGACTGGAGAAAACCAAACAGGTTCAGCCAGCTACAGCACAGGTTGGGCTGAGTTTCTGGGGTAGGGTCCTTCACAACGCTTATGGTTTGATTACGCCTTTATTTCATTCAATGTCTGAGACATGGACGTATTTAGCTAATGTATATGATCAATGTAAGTCCTGGATTCAATCTAGGTCTGTTTCTAGCAAAATCTTTAACCTCATATTAATAGCAATATGTAGCATCCAACAATTGATTCCTGGTTGTATTTCCTTCTTCAGCATTTTGCAACAGTCCAAAGTGTTCTGTGAGTGCGGTGGGGATGCAGCTCTTGATGATAAGTTTAGACTGCATATTGATCTTTGTTGGTTTTGCTGCATCCAAGCATTCATTTTGTGGACAACCCTTCTTTTGTTCATAGATCAATCTGCATCAGGGAATTGGAAATTCCAACCTTGAAACCTTTAAAAACTCTTCTTTCCGGAAGAGTTTCCTCCCTGAAATTTTGGCATTGGTTTCTGCATATTTTTCCTCTCTTTCCTTTCAATTCCCAACCATGAGTTGGGAACCTACTAAGCATTAATAAAAATATTTGATTAACTGTAATCATTTAACTGCTATCTAACTAATCCTCTATGATCTTGAAATTGTCCATATTTCTGGAACAAGATAGGGACCACCATAACTAAGTTATCTTGATTTGTGTGCACACTGATGCATCCTAGGACCGATATCATGGGGCCCATGGCCCAACTACAGGCCAGGGACAATTACAGTGGAGGCATGAGGTGCCAGCTGAAGTTGGGCCCACTTGAGCAATGGGAATATAACAAGAATATTTAGGTGTTCTCTTCCATTCATATTTGTTAATGCAAAAGAGGAATGGTCTGACCACTTAGGCTAGATTACTACTAAAACATCATATTTTCTTTGTTGTTGAAGGAAGGTAAGTAAGAGATTATGTTGTACTGAAGGAAACTATGCTACATATTATGCTCAGCAAAATTGGTCTCTGCAGCTGCCACATAAAAAGCAAAGGCAACCATTTCATTGATATAATTGTGCTGTAATGCATATATGTCATATATATCACCTCCATCTACTGTCAGCTGTACCAATCCTAACAGAAGGAGAACAGCCTTATAAGAGAAACTAAAAGATCTTAACAGCCTTATGAGAGAAACTAAAAAATATTACACATTTTAAATGCATCTTTTTATTGATACTGAGAAAACAACAAATAATACGAACTAGGCAATCAAGGCGAGCATTGAGAGTCTCTGTATCTTTTAAAGGTTGCAGCAAATTGGCCCGAAGAAGTCGAGTCCTGTGGAAAACATAGAGTTAATACCAAGAAAAGGAAAAGAAGATGTTGCTTGAGGGACTTGTAATATTCACAGCTCATGAGGCAGTGGCACAATGCAACTCCGCCAGTTTTGCTGCCGGTCCCAAGCCCGGGTAAAGGAGGAGGGTTGCATTAGGTAGGTGACAGCCAGCGTAAAACTTTGTCACAACCCAAACATGAATTCTGAACAAATGATATTAGAGAAATAGAATTCATGTAGCCGACCTCAACATGGTTGGGATAAGGCTTTGATGATGATGATGATGATGATGGTTGTGTCAACAAAAACAAATACTATATTATTATGCAATCAAGCCTCTACATCAACAATGAATTGGAGCTCCAAATAGGGATGTAAACAGGACGGTTCCATGGTGGAAAGATTTAAATATGTTAAAAATATAATGCGTATAGATTAAAGGTGGTAATATATTTTGAATCCGAGATTACAAAGATGATAATCTACATCACCTATGCTGCAAGCTTTTATCAGGTCTATTATCGTATAAAATAATATTATATGACATTTTGTGCGATTTTTAATACATATAGCCAGGGCACACAGGTATTCAGGTATGGAATTGGCTGGAATCCAGATCCAAACCAGATAATCAATCGGGCCAAAAAGGGGATCCATACCTAGTTATTTTGGGTCAAGTCCTTTGGTTGATCTAGTGGAAATCAAAGGTTCACTGACATTCCAAGCCATGAGGCCCTAAATATTAGCAGAGCCTTGCTATGTTGGTTCTTAAGATTTAAGAGATGGCCACCTTAAAAAGACAACTGCCATGTTAATAGTGCAAACAACATGTTAACAATGGAGACTACCTATAAGAACAGTGCACATACGTTTGCTACAAGTATCTAATTTATTATTTTTATCAGCCACAAGAATCTAATATTTGTTAAGAACCAGTCTGGATTTATGGAATGGAGATCCACAGCAAAAGCTACCATCCTATTAAGACAGCTCATGCAAGAGTATATAGCAGTAAAATTTTAAATATAGTTCTTATCAAGTGAAGTCATCCCTTGACAACCTTGTGGGAATTCCCTTGCTCGATCCAACCCACTCATCACATAGCTTCCCATGAATTGGTAGTAGCCCGAATTTCACTCCAATTGGAATGATATATGCCATCAAATTAATCATGCGGATAACTCCAACATGTGATTAATTTAACAGTGTATATCACTCTAGTTACAATGAAATTTGGACCATTGCTAAGTTGTTATTCCATTGTGTAGGTTGCTTTAATTCAGGTGGACAGCATGGGAACTCCAATGAGGTTGTGAATATAGAATCATTACTATCTTGTTAATTTAGAGAAGGCCTAAGATAAAGTGCCATGGGTGGTAGTTAATGTGAAAGATGTTTGAAGAGGAAAAAAATCCACAATTAATGGATTACATTCTGCTAAAAGAGTTACCTCCCTCAACTTACGTAAGAGGTAAAAAACCCAAGTCCCTTTCGGGACCCACTTGGATGCATACCAATCATGGGAGGATAGTGTGATGGAAAGGTCTCATTGCAGATATAATTTGGCACAAAAATCATCTCAATTAGAATACAACCATTGATTTGGGGTCATTAAAGTTTAATAGTTTCCTAAGTCACAATTTTTTTTAATGGAAACTCAATCTAATTGTAAATAAAATTCAGACTAAAACAGTGTCAACTGTCAATTCATGGGGAGTTATTGAGTGGGGGCTGGACTAATCATGAGGGGTCTCACATGGTGGTAGCAAAGTTTACTCTCATTCAAGTCATGAGAGGTACCTATTAGAAGGAAAAAAAAAAAAGCAAACTATTTATTAATGTGGAACATGTTCAAGCAAAAATAATCCTTAACAGATATATGGAGATTAAACGAGGCATGTTTGAAAGGATAACGTAAGAACTATGTGTAAAGATTATTGAGTTTCAGTTCAAGTTTAAGTAATCGATGAGTCCGCTTCTCACCCCTATTTGTTTTTCTAAGTTGTGGACAATTTGATAGTTAAAATCTAGATGATGGGATGTTAATCAATCAAATAAGAAATCAAGTAACAAGGATTTATTAATTTGGAGGAAGGCTTTCGGTTCAAATGGTTTGAGAATTTACAGAAGAAAGAAAGAATACAAGAAGTGCAAGTTCAGAGGTTCTAACTTTCTTGGAGAAAGGGCCGACCTAGCCAAAATTGAGAACGACTTAGTTCCACGGTTCAATTAATGTAATGTCAGTGCATTAAACAACAAGTCAAAATGAGCCAACATCAAAATAAGCAGGGATTGGCTCAGGCCTGCCAACCAGTGCTTGTCACAAACCACTAAATAGCCACAATTTGCATGCCTTTGATCAAACCACCATATTTGTGTAACAAATAATCTAGTGTGAGACGGATCCTTCATTCATGGAAAATAAAATAGAAAGCATAGAACTTATAGGACAAGGACCCACTATTGCTAGATGTATGCAGCTAACTGCAGTACACAATAAATTCCAAGTGCATCAAATTGAACAACTATATGATTGCACATCAAAACACAGGATTATGTGTGGCTGGGGTTGGTCCTACACAAAGTTGGTTCAGTGGGATATATTATCAAACACACAGCCTGAAAAAAAAAAAAACGGAGGTGTGTTGTCCAGTATCAATCTGATATTAAGTGCTTGCCCTCACATTTATTAACTTAACAGATAAAACAGCAAATTATCTATCCTCAGTTCGGCTCAATAATGCCCCAAAATATCCTGGCCTCGCAACAAGTGGAAAGGCCAGATAAACAAGTAACATATATACCAAGTAAAATTCAACAAACTGAATAGGGCCACATTCTGCATAGTGACTCAAGTTCTATCACAATAGAAAGGTTTTTTGCCACAGGCCACAGATAAGCAACTTGATTTGCCTGATCGCTGAATCAACCAGAAACAGAGCAGCAAGGGGTTGTCCAAGATCAGATAAAATAGTTGATCACAAAGAAACAGTGCAATCAGAAACAAGTTTTACCCTAGCACAAGCTTTCTGCAGAAGATAAACATATTATAAATACATCATAAGTTACTCTAATCCAATGTATAATGATCTCATGGAGTCAAATAGCTTGGAATTAGATTCAATTACCCCAATCAAGGGCTATAATTGATTTACAATGATTAATACAAAGGCAATATAAGGGAAGGCTCTAGTTCTGAAAAGGACAACCAATTCAATAAATTAAAAAAAAAAACCGTTGTTTTTTATTTTAAAAGGGTTTGTCAATAAGTAGGCTACATTTAGAAACTTAAAATAATTCATGAAAGTAAGCACTGAAAGAAAATTTTGCATAAGACAACCAAAAAGGTCACCAGCATACCCTCCAATAGTCTTTGTTGTCTTCAGTAAGTGAAATAGACTTTTCTTTTTGTTGCTTGTGCCCCAAAGAGAAGAATGGGATGGCTCAATGATTTCCAAGTTTTGAACACTGTAATGCAAATTGTTTCCATAAGATTCATTGTAACTGAAACTTATAACACTCTCCAAAAAAATCTCAACCATCTCCTTGGCAGGCAAGAAGTATAATATTTTTACAAAAAAATATTCAGTTGAAGATGCGTATAGAAAAACAGCTTGAAAGAACATAAGGTATGACATTATATATGCAGTGAATTGTGATATACATTGTCACACTGTTCTCTATCAGCTTAAGCTTTTAGAAAAAGTGGTTGTCAATGTGGTATCACAGCAGGAAGTTGAGTGTTCGACACTTTAGGAGTTGTTGTGCCTTGTATTCTCCCATGGAGGGTGTGATTCCTGTGCAAAGCCCTTGTATTCTCCCGTGGAGGGTGTTGTGTGTATGTTACCATATGGAGCCCACACGTGCATGGTGGTGGTGGTGGTGGTGGTGGTGCCCGGGGGGGGGGGGGGGGGGCGTGGTGGGGTGGGGGGGATGGGGGGTGGGGTAAGGATTGTGAATTGTGACATACATTGTTACGCCATTTTCTATCAACTTAAGTTGTTAGAGTAAGTGGTTGTCAACAACAAAATGAAAAACTTTCAAATGATATTATGAATCACCATTCAAGGGTTCGAATTGTAAAATGGCAAAAAGATGATGAAAAGGAATGGAAAAATGATATATGAATGTGAAAATCATTTATCTTAGACTTTGTTTATTGGGTGATTACATGATTACTAGCCCAATGGTTTACACAAAACCTTTGAGCCTATATTTACATCAAAACTCAAGTTGACAATAAGGTCATTGAGTCAAGTACCATGGGCGAGTCAAAACTGGTCATGCTACTTTGACTTGCCCAACTCAATGACCTATCAAATCAAATTGACTAATCTAAGTCAGGCAAGTCAAGAGGAGTTTCTTAAACAGTGCATTTGAGCCTTTAGAGTACGTGTGGAAAGGACTACATTGGTCCAAACCATTCACTTGATTGGTAGATTGTCAACAGAAAAGGATCCAGATAGTATACAAGTTCTGAAAGTTAATCTAGTTTACCTTCATTTGAATTTCGGACTTCTAGTCAACTTCATAAATTGCCATTTATCTTGATAACATCATTAAAATAATTATAATTTTCATATATGTGACTTTTTTTAGGAATGGTTGATCCATCTCCAATCGTCAGAGGATGAAAATAACATTATACAATTTTATCTTCATAATACTTAGAAGTATGGTAGTTCATGTAGTAGAGAAAACTTAAGGTGGTATAACCTCAGACCTTTGTGCTGAAGGTCATAAGTTAAAATCTCTATACCTGTAACAATCTTGTACAGACTTTCAAAAACTAACTCAACTAAATCACATGGTTTGAGCAAGACAAAACTTTAACTCACCCACCGCATGTTTGGGCTACAACGAGTCATACAACTCTTATATTGACGAGTCAACCCACAGTTTGGCAAACTTTGGACACATATGGTGGACTAGATAGGCTAAAATTTAGGACATGAAATTTGATAATTCAAGACTGACAACCAATTCCATACACTTACTGGAGAAGTCCCATTATTGTTCAAGAATGTACCTGGTAGCATCAATATTCATGTGGTCATAAGAGCCATTGAAAGTAACCTAGGAAAGTTAATGACATGAAACAGAGTAAATATGGAAATCCTCCACTCGTCTGAACAATGAAGCATGTCGAAGTCTACACTAAGAAAATTGCATCAGGCCTCTTAAACTATAACACACAAGCAAAATATCCCAAGCTTTTTCAGTAATCCATCTATAGCATCACTCCAGAAATACTGGTATTACAAGAGCATAAAAAATGTCCATATATACATGGATACAGATACAGAATATATAACAGCAGTTGTCTAGGACCTTTCTGAAGATTACGCTCCCATACATATGACCATTGGATCCATCACAAAGGTTGGGTGTTTTAGAAACTTGGTAATTTAAAAGCATAAAAAAATGGCAGAAATATTTCAGGAATGTTCTCTTTCTTTTCTAATTTCTTTCCTTTGCTCCTCTGCTAAAGCCACCCCCTTAGTTGCTAAAAATCTCTCATTTCTATGAGAAACATAAATCAACCCTATGAACTAAGCTATAGACAATGCACGACGACTAAAACTGGTCTCTGTCTTCAGAGCCCAGAAGTGTGGCACTCTTCCTCCTACCACCCCTTCTTTATTTTCTACCGTCTTCTTTTATTTATCAAAGAGAGTGTAGACAGACTACATTTTGAGCCAGAGGGGCATGAGAAGCATATTCAGATGAAAAAAAGCCTCTGCCTTATTGGAGTATCTTTTTTTTTTAGGTATTGAATTTGATAGAATTCTTTTAGCCAACCACGCATGAAGGTACGAGGTTTTGATGATGAAGATGGTGACAATGATGATAAAATAGATGGAAATATAAGATGATGACATTTTGGAAGGTCTCTCATATTGATCTCTTTTTTATCTCTTCTGAGTCACTAATGCACAACATTCACATGCTTAGGGGTATTTAAAAATTCCAATCAATGGCAAAATCTGACCCAACCCATTAACTTGATCCATATCCAAACCGAGTTTAGACCGCATAATCCTGTGACCCTGTCCGCAACATACAGGGGTCAATTAGAGTAACACTCACTATTGGAGTGAACATATGACTTTTAAAATATTAAGATTTTTTCAGCCGCAAAAATCTAAAGGTATTACACTTCATTGAGATTGTTCAAACATATTCTGTAGTAGAAAAGAAGAAAGGTGACACACCCTCACCAGATCAGTCCAAGCTCAATCAGGCCCAGCAGGGCTCCCAAATCCAAGCTGAGCCAAGCCAAAGCCCCAGCAGGACTGCTAGAATTGTCGGACCACAGCCAGGCCCGACAGCCCAGCCTATGGCCAACAGGCCCAGTTGTGCCTAGTAGATTCTACCAGACCCATCTAGATCAGATGCAAAGTGGAATGAACCTATAGAGCCCAACTAATAGACGTGGCACCTCTACAGTCCAATACATGGAGTTCAATAGTCCCATATGTTTCCTTATTTATTTTAGAGTCCCATCAGTTTTCAGTTACATTATTTTTGGTATCTGGATGAAAATAGGAATTTTCCTACAATCGACTAATCAGAATAGAAAGTTTTTCTGTGGATTTAAGATGGACAGTTGTGGCGATTTAGAATAGCAAAGGAGATATAACTTTGGCCAATTTGCCAGTATGTAGATCATTCAGAAATTATTTTAGTAATTTCTGTGCTTTTGGGGTTTTCCCACTTTCACCAATTCAGCTGAGTGAATTGCTGGGCTTTGATACCAGTTTTATTTGACTGAATTGAAGTTCACAAGTTGCTTGGCTTTGTTAACAGGCATAACTGCTACTGCAGTCTCTCTTCACTGTCAACAGTTCTAATTCAAAATTTCTTAAGTTAGGGGGCTACAGAAATTCTGGAAGCTGCCCATGGAAGCTAGTTGAAAACCTCATTCAAGTTTTTTTTTTTAATCTTTTTCTCTTTCAATTGACACCCTCTTGATTTAATATTTTGAGATTTTCTGAAGGTTGAGAGTTGGGTTACATCAAAAGCAAGGCAAAAAGGTATCAAATTCTTTTTGGAACTATTAATAGATTTGAGGGTCTCAGAATATGAAGTGAGACCATGGTCTCTTAAATAATAAAATGTACACATACATACATACATCTTGCCCTCCCCAGACCCCGCTATGCGGGAGTCTCGTGCACTGGGCCGCCCTTTTTTTTTTTTACACATATATACATACACACATATAGAGATACATAATACAGTCTATAGGAATCCCACATGGAAGTCATACGAGATTTTCAATTTGCACCTTTAATTCGAGGTGGGTGGGTGGGAGGGTGGTCTTGCTTTTGGGACAGTAGAGATTGAAAATACTGCACACTTCTGGTGCAGGATAAATTTTTTACACATAGTCTATGTAAGAAAAGGGATGGAATAATGAATGCATGAGGGGAAAGTGCTAAGGGCCTGTTTGCTTGCATTAAAATACATAGGAATTCTATGAATAGGGTGGTTAAAAAAAATTAATGGTGAATTTCCAAAAACGAACATCAAATAACATTTTCTTTTAGGGAACTACAATCAAAAGAATATGCTATTTGATACTCATTTTTGGAAAATCACTTATGATTTTCATTTTTAACCACCCTATATATTCAATTCCTATGTATTTTAATGTTAAAAAAAAAATAGGGCCTAAATGATCAGCAACCAGTCTGATAAACATCGATGACAAATTGAGAAAAATCAATATTTCTCTACACAACATTGCTAGAACTCTACAATATTGTATTTAACAAATTCAGAATATTTACATAATTTGACCTATAATGCCTAGGTTTTTTTTTTAATATTAATTTTAAGTCATTTATATGTATTTCAACTTTTTTTCATTATAGACTATTTTTTGCAAGATATTCTTGATTATCCAAAGAGAGCTAAGATTTTGAGAGATTGCTGAGAACTTTTGCAACAAGAAACTGGTAAGAGAGAATTTGTGACTATTGAAGCAACATTTTTATCTAATTTATCAGCAATATGTATGGTTGCCAAAATACAGTGAAACTGAAAATTATAATTAGCTTTTGTGACAAATATTTTAATCTAAAGAAATTTAAGGAAGACTAAAAAAGTAAACACTGGGTAGTCAATGATTAATTGCTGGGAATGGCTACCAAATAAAATTATCCTTGCATAAGATTTAAAAATCTTACCGACAGTGAGCGGTTTGTAACAATTACCCCTTTCTCTGCTTCTGTCCTATATATAAGGCCATTCAAAAAGCATATTATAGAAGTTAGTCATGAAATGTATATAAAATGATGAACAAAATGCAAAGTCAGAAACAAAATTTTGAAACTTGAAAATTCCTTGTATGCAAGACATTACAATGATCATGTCAACTAAGGCAACAACAACAACAAGCGACATCAACTATTTATTATCGCCATCATCATCATCCCCATCATCAGCACTATCATTAACATCATTCTTGTTATTATTAGATGGAGAACCAAATATGCAATGAAAATATGCAAATGTGAAACACAAAAGTATGATCCGGGCTATCAGGCATGATCTAATTATAAATAGTTTAAAATTAATCTTTAAGACTGAATTAATTATTCCGCCAATTAACAAGCGTCTGATTTCACAATGACGTTCAAAAATGCCCCAATTCTTTGACAAATTACTGGTCTAAACAATCTCAACAACCATTCAGCTCAACCTTGAGAATTTGAGAACGCCTATATTTACAAATATCTTCAATCTTCAGTCATATTTCAGTGGTAGTTTGTACAAGAAGTAAATCTTGCAAGACTACACAGGGTTTCTACAAACTTATATGAGAACAACTTACCAATTAACAATTTATACATATGCATGTGTATGTGCCTGAAAAAGTGCAACCTATTTGACGACTTGGCTCAAGATAGATCAAAGAATGAAAAAATAGAATTCATGTAGTCCCAACTTAGTTGGGACAAGGCTTTGATGGTGATGATGATGTACGTATGTTTATTGAAGTTGTATATTTGATTTAGACATCTTGAAACAACTGCCTATGACATCTTACAAACTGAAAATCACATAGTTTTGGCGGCAAGGACAAGGGGCATGAACACAGAAGATAAGGTGTATTTATAAAAATTTAAAAAAAAAAAAAAGAAAAGAAAAAAGGAAAGAAAGGAACATGTGTTTCATTTGAATTGACGAATAACCATAATTAAAGTGTACCATTTGATATTAGCTGAAGCAGCAGCCAAGCAAAGGTAATATTGCTTGTGAAAAGTATCCAATCCGAGAGCAGAAGGGTCATTGGATGCCAAACTTTTAACAAGCACAGCACCCTGTTTAAAATTGGAAAAACAAAAGCCTTGTGAAACAAAAAAACCCAACAAACATAACCATGACTTGCGAAAGTAAGAAAACTTTCGGCAGTGACCTTGGTATCATCAAAGCAGCCACGGGCCATTACAACCTGCAAAAGCATAGGATTAGGCAAAAATATCATAAAATCATTAAAATCTACGGATATTCAGGTTGTAATCAAGAACCACTACCTTCTTGGTTGATGAATAACATCTATCAACCAGCTCCGAGACTCCAACCATACCATCTGGTGCCAACTTGTTTGGGGGAACGATGATCACCATGGGATCATAAAAATACAACAGTGTCATTGTATTTTGATATGAACTGCTTGTTTCAATGTATTGAGAAAGATGAAGCGAGGCTGATCTCAAGTCGAAAGCAGCCACTCCAACCTACAAAGTAGATCAAGTTACATCTCAATTCAGCCTTGTAAATAGCAATGATCTACCATAATAAATGTTCAGCAGCCTAAACAACGGAAAATTATTAGCTACTTAACAAATACAGAAGCTTCCTGAAAAGAGAGGATCCATAATGAACTACTAAACAGAAAAGGGAGTTCACAAACTAATACTCAAGAATACTAAATTTATAAAACAAATACACAGATCAGAGCCTTTCATATTACCATGTCAGTTTTGTTGGTGAAAAAGTGAACATTGTTTGCACGAAGGACAACAAAAATCATGTTTTCAAACCACTAGGTAACAAGTTACTCTGGTTACCAATAGCTCAGTTAAATACATACATACATACAAACATACATCTATATATGTGTATATATATCCATGAATAAG
This sequence comes from Sextonia rubra, assembly GCA_037013555.1. Classification (NCBI taxonomy): domain Eukaryota; kingdom Viridiplantae; phylum Streptophyta; class Magnoliopsida; order Laurales; family Lauraceae; genus Sextonia; species Sextonia rubra. Next base: position 30,990,494 of record JASUAD010000011.1, on the reverse strand, counting down.
AGCATGAATATTGTCCCATATGTGTATATATATTGTTAAACCTCTTGGTACCAAGATGCTATTCTTTTTTTTTTTTATTAATTAAAGATCATGCCAAATGTGTGTCAATGTAAACCTCTTGACACCGAGTTGGTAACTTAACTGTTTCTGCTTTGGTCATCAAACTTCTTGGTATGACTTGTAGTATGTCATTATTATCACTACCAGGGCAATCAGTTGAGAAAGATTAGAGATAAGTCTTTCACTATATATAAGATATTTCTTTTTTAAAATGTGTTGCATATAAGATATTTATACATTAAAAGCTATTAGGAAGCATAGGTATGTGTGCCTGTGTGGTGATCCTACTAGTAACTGATCCATAAATTTGACAAAACTTCAAAGTTATTTGGATAGGAATTGACAATTGTTGATGCCTCGCACTCCCACCTCTATCACCTTGTTCAGATAGTCTTAACCACAGCTAAGATCTTGCAAAATGGATGGTTGGGCCAAAATCGATAGAATTGTGCATTTTTTTATCACCTGATGGACAACTACCATCACCCAGCCAATGAGATGCAAACAGATTAATCCAATGTGGGCATCTCTTATTCAACTATGAATTCAATTGCAAGATGGGAACAACTGTCCAAGCTAACAACCACAACATAATATGGGGCAAAATGTTTCCCAAGAGCAATCCTCAGAAGGCTGCAAGTTATCAAAACAAAAGGCAGGCGACGTTAATTTACTGCTTCTGAAACTTCTGTCCATTTCAAGGCATCAGATCCGATAATGATGATGTTATGTTAAATGTCTTGTATTCTACGCAAACCAATCGTCTGGGACACCAATCCCCAATTGGGCAAGCTAGAGGGTATGTCTGTACTATTATAATGTTTTGGAGGCATTTGGGGCATTTAATGTTTTGAGATTCTCATTCTAGGATTTCATCAACAAAATCACGGTACAATAGAGAATTAGAGATGAGAGGAAAACCGCATGAAGTTTTGTAATCCTATTCTTCAAAAGATAGAGAAAGTCCAATCTAACCCAAGGACGAAGGCACATTGTCAAACCATATTAATCCTTGTGTTTCCTTGTTTGTTTAGTTCACATGCTTTTCTTTAACTGCCCAAAACTCTGGGTCATTTTCACCAAAGATAGCTGCCAAGTTCGACGAACCTAGTTCTTTTTTTTATTCCCCCATTTTAAGGTCCTCCAAAACTTGTAGGGCTCGTGGGCCCCTTAAAAGTAGCAGAGAGTATCCAGATCCATTCGATATTCCATACATTTTGCTCCTATTGCTGATCTCATGAAAATAATAATAACAATAATAATAAAAATAAAACCTATCAGTTGTTGAATCAAAGTTTCCAACTTCATGGTTCTGCAATCAATTTCTACTTCCAGTGCTATAGAAACTAACATTTTCATATTCCAAGGTGATTTCAACTTCTCGTGAAGACTCAACTGACACAAAACCTTCATGAGCTAATAGAAACCTCATAGTAAAACCTCAAAAATCGTCTACAAATCTCATCAACAGAAACAGAGAAAGACATTTCATCCTTCTGATCTTCTAACAAGACATCACTCTTCCATCCTGCACAAAGATCAAACCCTAAAACAAAAGAACATCCGAAACATGCCAGATGTTCGATTTTTCAGATCTATGACAGCATTCGCATGTTGTAGCGAGAGATCAAGCTCCAAACTTGCCCGATCCTCAAAGACTCTTCGAAGAAGTCGACATTTTTCAAAGGAATTTCAAGATCTCCAACAAGAAGAAGATGATGATGATGATGAAGAAGAAGAAGAAGATGATGATGATGATGAAATGTTGCATCCACAGTGAAATTCAACAGATCTATGACAGAATTTGCATGTTGTAGCCAGAGATAAAACTCCAAACTCGCCCGGTCCTCATAGATTCTTCGAAGAAGTCGACATTTTCCAAAGGAATTCCAAGATCTCCAACAAGAAGAAGAAGATGATGATGATGAAGATGATAATGATGATGATGATGATGATGAAATGTTGCATCCGCAGTGAAATTCAACAGATCTATTCCAGAATCTGCATGTTGTAGCCAGAGATCAAACTCCAAACTTGCCCGATCCTCAAAGATTCTTCGAAGAAGTCGACATTTTTCAAAGGAATTTCAAGATCTCCAACAAGAAGAAGAAGATGATGATGATGATGAAATGTTGCATCCGCAGTGAAATTCAAACCCTAGAGCTTCCAAGAACCGAGATTTTTCCTAAGATTGTCGTTAGATAGTAGAGAAAGAGAGATTGTCGTTTGATAGCAGAGAGAGAGAGAGAGAGAGAGAGAAGAAGAAGAAAATGAATTTTTACCTCTTTGGCTCTGTTTTCGATGAGAGCGATGATGAAACTCGACCTCTCTGCTTCTTCTTCCATCCTCCTCTCCTTGGGTTCCTTCCTCTTTCGAAAGCAGAAAAGGAAGCTGCACTGCCATTTGCCCGCCAACTGTGGCGAGCGTATAAATACATGTAGTATAGGCTGATGGCAACGTTTGTTTTGTTTTGTTTTGTTTTGTTTCCTCGGAGCTGTATCGGACGAAGCCGAAACGTTTGTTTATCGTCCGATATGGCAGCAATTCCGTTAACGTCGTTTTTCTCCCCCAATTTTTTCATAAAAAAAAAAGAGAGAATAGCAAAAAGATTAATAAATAAATAAAACATTTTTCATCCTGACATTGAAGTAATTAATTTAATTTTTATTATTTTTTTAACCCATGGCATTCAAGAGCAGATTTAAGATTTTTGTTTGAATGGTGCGACAATAGCCAGATGAAGAAGTCTAATGTTAAAATAGAAATCTATAAAATTTTAAAATTTTTTTGGATCACATGGGTGGGGTTGCACATCCATGGTAACAGAGTGAATTCCCCTGGTGGTATTCTTGCAAGCTTTGTCGGGTAGACTCAAATCTGAGACCTTGGAAAGCTAACCGCCTTAAAACTTAAAGTGGGCATAAATTTTAGGGAAGATTGTTTTCAATTTCTAGCCGTTGGATGTATCAAGTTGGTCACCGATTTTTAAAATTGGATCAGGGCCAATCCAATTAAGTTATTTCTCAACAGGCTCATGCATGCATGCGTTTCTCCTCTCGTGCGGTGAGCACCCGCTCTGTGCGTTACGTCAACGGATTCTTGAAGACATGGATGGATGCGTTTAACCCAAATGGTGTCGCAATTTCATTTCAGAGAAACCAAAGCACTGGCCGTTTGGAAATGCTTCTCCTTTCAGCATTTTCTGATGGATCCGGATGAGGAGACTCTGTCACGTAGCTGAAGATCTATGTGCGTTCCGGTGATGGGAAGCTCCGTGGATCTCTTCGCCTCTTATCTTTCCTACGGGAATGGAGAGAAAAATGATGTTCTCAAACCCTAGGGCTCCCTTATCCTTATATAGACAAGTCCCGAAGAGTCACACTTACTAGAGACATCTTCCACCAGAAGCCCACATCCTATTGGGAGTTTTATTATGGGGCCCAGATCAAGTCTTACACTAAAGTGGGATTGCATCTCTGTTGGCATCTGCCCTGCTTAATCTGACGTGGGACCCGTGGCATGCGGGCCACACGATTTCCTATATTTTCACCATCTGAGCCAGCCGAGTTTTGGTAAAAGCAGCAAAAAATACACACAATCAACAAGCTTTCCCCAGAGCTTTCTTCTACTCCTTGAATTGTATTGGACTCGGTATTTGATCCGATGGAAGAGGAGACAGCCACGTCACGCTATGTGAAGCTAACGAAGGATCCCGACGGGCCGATAGAGCAGATTCGACCAGGAGAGCTCAATCAGCCCGTTCATATCCCTCAGGTCTCTCATTCATTCCTCCTCCTTCTCTTGCTCTTTTTAGTTTCTTTCATGAATAGAAAAATTGGTAGTTTTATGTGATTCCGGATTTCTCTGCAAGTCCCAGTTTCCTTGGATTAAGTTTGGATGTAGGACTCAATAGTTATATAGTAAAATGAGCTGTGGAGTATCAATTTCTTACTGGATGGGTAGGTGCAAACAAAGCAAAGTCCCATTGAATTTATTTTGAAACAATAGATGATTATCATTTCCATGTGTGTTAGGGATGGATGGAATGAGAAGATCAGCAGCCACATTGGGTGGGGGTGGGATGCCAGTTTTCTTTTCCCCTGCTTTCGAATTTGTTATTTGTGCCCATCACTAGCATTTGTCACGGGCAGAGAAATTAGAATAGGCGCATATATTATACAAAGTGATGTATTAGGAATTCAGTTAATAGGAATTCAGTTAACTCCATTTATTGTAGGAGAATGTTCACGTGCATATGTCTTTCACCATTTTTTTTGTGAGAACTCTAGGTGGAACCCACTATATGGTCCATCCAAATAGACTGCACACACGATCCTCTTGAATTAAACCCGTTTTCCAATTTTTGGTCAAATTCAAATTTATTGGACCGTTGGATCGACTATGCACCAATTTGAAAGGAATGAATATATCGGTCATTGATGAAGGAGTTAGAAACATATGATTAGGGCTAAACTTGGTAACTAGAATAGTCCCGCATAGATCTTTCCATATCCCCCACCCCCGGTCTCCTCCCTTGGTAGGGTCGAACATGGGCCCCATAGAAGAGTATGCACAGTCCCATGGTGAGGGACATATACACATAAATATTCCTCTTTATTGTGTTTTCAACTTTTGAGTGAACATTAATTTTGTCCTCGGCAGGGGTTGTGGTCCTTTGCCAGTCATTTCTTCATATTGAGGGCATCTGAATTGGAAATGTTGCCATTTTTTTTTCAGGTTGTAAAAATAATAATAATAAAGCCCCGGTCCCTGGTCCCTGGTCCCTGGTCCGTATGATATATCCCTGTATGACCACATCATCTGCTATAGCCTCTCTCTTTTTTTTTTTTTTTTTTTTGCAATGCGGGATTCGTAGAATGCTACTTTCATCTAAAGTAGGCTCAACCAAGAGTGGACCTGGAAAATCAACTTGAGGGGCTAGATGTAAAAGAAATATTGGGGGAAGGGACAAATGTAAAAAAAAATAACATAATAATTTTTGTAGCATTTGCAAGGGGGGTTTTGAGAGTTTTAAGCTTTTTTAGGTATGGGTGAGGGCTTCAGACCCAGACCATTGCACCTGGTCCGCCTGGACTCAATGTAAGTAGCCGTGTAAGGTGGAAGGAAAGAGGAAGATCATAGATTGGGTCCCTTTCTTTCCTCAAAACACGTTACAGGACCAATTCTTTTGGTGAAACTTTGGGACTCATTTTTCTCTAGACAGAAGGATCACAACCAAGTATTCTTGCACGTATGAAAAAGAAAATGAGATTTTTTTTCTTGCAAGCAACAGCTATTTTTCAGTTCATGTCATTTTGTTGCACGACTACTCCTTGTGTTGGCTTTAACATACTCTTATTGGATTTATGTAGGAATCATAACAACAAGTACATAATAATCTTAACAATATGAACAGAGCTGAAGCCATGGAATATGATGATGAAAGCCCTTCGCAACGGGTGCTTATACCCGGATAGGAGCTGTCTCTTTTCCTTTATGCCTTGACATACTGTGGTATTGTTGTCTATCCTTTTATTAAAGATAGGGAATGCATTACTGATATATTCCATTTAATAGTCCTAGCTTCCAATCAGAGACCTCAATGACAACAACCAAACAAGAAACCTTAAGTTTAAGATCACTAAAGTCCAAGCCTTTCAAAACCCAAACCGTGATTTTGTGTGCTGTGGGTCTGGATATAGTCACTTGGGACCACATATCTATTTGAGGTCCACTTCTTTCACTTTGTTCACATTGGTTTAATTCTCAGACTAGACAATCATCTGTGCCGTTTACGGTGTCACAGATTTTATTATGTGTTTCTGGAGTCTGCATTTTAGTTAAGGTCATTACTTTGGTGCAAAGATCAAAGTCTGCGGTACTATGCGTGATAACGTAGGTTTGAGACCACATATCTATTTATGCAAAATAGCCAAATATTGTTGGGAAAAGAGAAAGAACAAGAAGAATATACAATTCACACAATAGACACTAGATTTACGTGGTTCACCCGATGTAGGCTACGTCCACGGAAAATCAAACATGTTTCACTATTGTTTAGGGATCACCAACAAGAAGAATAATCCTCTTCTTGTGATTACAAGAGTACACCACTCTTCTAGGATTCTTTTCTGCAGAAAACCAACTCTCTCTTTTTCATACCCACTCAGAACAACAGAATCCCTAATTTATAATAACCCTAAGCAGTAACAACCGTCGGATCTGCCCTTATAACAAAGGGTCCAAATTAAATCGACATATTACATTATAACCCCAGATCAGGCTTCACCAACCCATCAATCTCCCAGTTGAAGACTGATCACACTGAATGACAATGACAACAGCAGAACACAGGTTCAAATCTCAACACCTTGTCTTCAAACAAGAAGTCCAACTGAAGCTGAGCACAGCTTCAGTTTCTCTATGTTCACCACCTTTGTAATCATGTCTGCTGGATTTTGACTTGTGAGAATCTTATCCAATTTCAACACCTTTTCCCTTAGAAGCCACCGTATGAAGTAATATCTTATCCGAATGTGTTTGGTTCTTGGATGAAAGGCTGAATTCTTCGCAAGATGAATGGCACTCTGATTATCACTGTACAGCTTGCTGTCCTCCTGCTTCTTATCCAACTCTTCCATTAACTCCTGTAACCAAATCATTTCCTTACTAGCTTCTGTAGTAGCAACATACTCTGCTTCTGTAGTCGAAAGTACAACAACATCTTGTAATTGTAATTTCCAACTGATTGCTGCACTACCCAAGGTGAAGACATATCCAGTAGTACTTCTACTTCTATCGAGATTTCCTGCCAAGTCTGAATCAACATAACCCTCTAGTTTGATTTTTGGTCCTCCAAAACACAATGCTGCATTAGTAGTACCTCTCAGATATTTAAGAACCCACTTAACTGCTTCCCAATGTGTTTTCCCAGGGTTACCCATGAATCTGCTTACAACTCCCACTGCATGAGCAATATCAGGTCTTGTACTGACCATAGCATACATCAAACTGCCAACAACTGAAGCACATGGGATCTTTGACATGTCATCTTTCTCCTGTTCTGTTTTAGGAGACAACTCTTTTGAGAGTTTAAAATGGCTTGCTAGTGGAGTGCTAACTGGCTTAGCACCTTGCATTTTAAACCTGTATAGGACCTTTTCAACATATTCTGCCTAAAACAACTTCAGTGTACGATTTGTTCTGTCTTTAATGATTCTCATGCCGAGAATTTGATTCACAGCACCCAAATTCTTCATTTTAAACTCGTTTGACAACTGTTTCTTCAAATTATTTATTTTTTGCATGTTCGATCCTGCAACAAGCATGTCATCTACATATAAAAGGAGAATGATATAATAGTTATTGAAGTTTTTGTAATAACAACAATGGTCTGCATGACATCATTTGTAACCTGTGTTGCACATAAACCTGTCAAATTTGATGTACCATTGTCTTGGGGCCTGCTTCAAGTCATATAAACTCTTTTTGAGTTTACACACCATGTCCTCCTTTCCTGAGACAGCATATCCTTGCGGCTGATACATGTATATATCTTCTTCCAAGTCACCATGGAGAAATGCAGTTTTAACATCTAATTGTTCAAGATGTAAATCTTCTACTGTCACGACTCGAGCCCAGAAATCGGGGGTTAGCGAAAAACTAAACCAGTGACACACGTACTCCCGTGCACGTGCATCCAAACCCAGTCCAGATGCACACACACAAGGGATCTAACACGTGTGAACTAAGCGTACGCGGAAGCTGTACATATCATAGCAAGCAACAAAGCAAATAGCGGAAGCCAAAACATCTGCGGAACGGAAAAGACAACGATATATATATAACTCTAAAACCATATACAAATCTGAGTACACGCCAAAATAACGATATACAAAATAATACAGAGTACAAAGTCCAAAGTGCCAAAATACAAAATCTCAAAACCAAACAACTAGGCCACTGATGATATGCATGTACGCACTCGGCAGAAGTGATCAGGCCCACTCTGCCAAACCGGAGGGTGCCTCTACACTCGGCCCTGCAACCTCCTCGACCGCCGGGGAGTCGGGCAAGGGATCTGCGCCTGCAACACCACAGACAACACAAATGAATACAACGATCCAGCAAATACAAGTAACATGGATGAAACACTCATAGTATCAAATAGAATAATGACAGAAGATTAAATACAGAGTTCCATTTTAGTATGCTAAGCAAATCGTGCATAGAAGTAAAGCATGATAGGTGGATCAAAGCATAGAAATACTGAACTAGGTGGCTACTACATTAACCATATTCTCTCTAATAGAGAGCAGAGCAGAGCAGAGCAGAGGAGGACACCACTGACCGGGCCAGGGTACAAGTGGGTCTCGGTTTCCTGGGTTCCGGGGTCCCAAGACAAAGCGACACTGCAGTGATACATAGATACAGAGATCTAAGCCAGAGGTAACCCCGTCGGGCATCCTAGGGCTGAGGCTGAGTAGAGCCAGACTAATACCAATCAAATCAAATCCAAAAGAAGGGAGATTATCCGCTTTGGACTCACCGATGACAAAGACCGGATCTTATCCTCACGTGTTAATCTCTGGGCAGAGCCACCAAGGAATACCCAACTAAATCAGAGATATACAAAGCCAGAAATATACAGAGCATAGCATAGATTGAGTCAAAGCACCGAGCATAGAGCATAATACAGAACGAAGTCTAAACAGATGTACAAGACGAAAACAAAAGAATCTCGAAATGCGTGAACATAGATTAACAGAACAGAGGGCAAAACTATAAGCAATATGCAATGCATCTTAGATTAAGACGGAACCAAGGTCAATTACAAGCCAACCCTAATCTAGTTGTTCACTGTCACTAACCGTGCATGTTGATGTAGTTTTAAGTTATTCGATGCACCGTTGTCATCCTAGTGTTGCAATGTGTAATCCTCACGTGTACCGAAGTCCCTTAAACCAACACCCATGGGGAGGTGCTTAACAGTAAATCAATGCTCACATGAATAAGTCACAGCCTAACAAACTATTCATGCGATCCAAAGAATCCATTGTGCCGGTTTACGTGTATGGTTTCTTGTATTTAAGCCCTACAAAGTCTCACCATTATCCTAAGTTTTATTTCGGATTTGCCATGCCTTATGGTTTCGCCATGGGTGACCTACAGCTTAGCCGAATACATCTTATGCACTAGCCGTAACATGTCTACGGCTGAACCGTGGTTCCCTTCAGAACACAGCTAAACTGGTCATCTTTCACCTCTGAACTGATACCTCTTATGGCTGAGCTACGGTTCAGTATACGGCTTAGCCGTAGACCAATCCACGGCTTAGCCGTAGCCACACCGTAGGAGTACTGTATCGGAAAAGTTTCGACTGATCAGAGATTTAATTCACGGCTGGGTTACGGTTGGGTCACGGTTAGCTTATGGCTCAGCCGTAGAACAATTTACGGCTCAGCCGTAGCCTAGCCGTAGAACAAAATACGAAAATTCAAGTCTCTGGAATCTAAGCCGTAGAAAGTTACGGCTTAGCCGTACAATACAGAAAACGAATTCGGGCTGAGTACAGAAACTGAAATTTGGTACAGAAGCTTAACAAAACAAGTTACAGAGGTTCCAAATGCACAAAATTTAGCTGTAAAACATTCTATACAAAGAATAAGAATGAATCAAAGCAATCAAACAAAACACCCATATGTGTTAAACAATCCTGTACTTATACTTGCCTCACAACTCTGTCAATCCACTGAATCAAGCTCCAAATCAACTAAAATCAAAGCAAATCAAAGAAACAACCCATGCATGAGATGAGGACACAGAAATCAGAGAAGGAGAGATGCAATTGGAGAAGAAGAAGGAAGAGAAGAGGAGACGTGGAGCTGTCCTGAAATTATTGCATGCAACGTATCGATCGAATGTGAGTAGGAGGGAGACACCTGGAGGATTCATAGATATATATAGTTTCTGGAAGTTTAAAACAAAGTCCAAGGAATTTGGTTATTTACAAATCGAGTGCACACGGGAGTCCAACTTCTCCAATTGACTCCGAACGGATCTGACACAGTTACGGAAACTAATGAGCTCAACAAAATACGCGTGCTGACACCAAGATGATGCAAGCAAAGCAAAAATAAAATTACGAAAAAGGGCTTAGAACTACCTATCTCTAGGTCAAAGGTTACTCAACTACCTATCCAAGACCCAAACCAAGTCCGAAAAAAATAAGACAATAGAAAAACACACTAATGAGCCACTAATCCGGCTCAAGGGGATCGGGGTGTTACATCTACTGCCACAATGCTCAAAATACTTCTGATTGTGTTTAATTTAACCACAGGAGAAAATAGTTCAGAATAATCAATACCTTTCTTCTGCTGGAAGACCTTTGCAACTAATCTAGCCTTGTATCTCTTACTGCCGTCATGTTCATCCTTCAACCTGTACACCCACTTGTTATGCAATGCTTTCTTTCCCTCAGGCAACTGAACTAAGTCTCATGTCTGATTTAACAATAAAGATTGCATTTCATCTTTAATGGCTTGCTCCCACTTAACCCGAGTATCAACCTGCATTGCCTCTTCAAGACATTCTAGCTCACTACCATCAGTTAACAACAAGTAATACATTAAAGGTGAATAACGTTGTGTAGGCTTAAGAATCCTAGATGACCTTCTTATTGGTGTAGGTGTATGAGGATCCACCTATGGGTTTACATTTTCATGTGCTTCGAGTGCATCATTTTTAGGAATGTCCTCTACATCTAGGTACTCTGTATTGTCCTTTTGCACATTATCCTTATCCTTTTGCAAGACTTTCTCATTGAATACAACATTTCTACTTCTGATGATTTTTCTATTTTCTTCATCCCAGAAGCGATAACCAAATTCATCAAAACCATATCCAATGAAAATACATTTCTTGGACTTAGGATCTAACTTATCTCTTTTCTCAGCATCAACAGGAATATAAGAGATACAACCAAATACTTTTAAATGTAAAAGATTTATCTCATTTCCACTCCAAGCTTCTTCTGCAATCCACCATCCAAAGGTACTAAAGGCCCACAATTGATCAAATATGCAGCAGTGCTCACTACTTCTGCCCAAAACTATTTTGGCAATCCAGCATGCAGCCTTATGCTTCTAGCACGCTCTACAATGGTCCTGTTCATACGCTCTGCCACACCATTTTGCTGTGGTGTATTAGGAATGATCTTTTCTCGCTTTATCCCATTTGTGAAGCAAAACTCCTCAAATTTTTTGCTGCAATACTCTCCCCCATTATCAGACCTCAGGCATTTTAATTTCAGACTTGTTTCATTTTCAACCAAAGCTCTCCACTTTTTGAAAATACCAAACACATCAGACTTGTGTTTCATAGGATAAACCCATAATTTTTTAGTAGCATCATCAATGAATGTAATAAATTAAGAAGATCCACCAAGAGAAGGTACCTGTGTTGGTCCCCACACATCCATGTGAACTAGTTCCAATCTCTCTGATTTTGGTCGCCTCCCTACTTTAGAGAAAGTAGCTTTATTCTGCTTTCCAAAAACACAGTCTTCACAGAACTCTAAGTCCAAAGACTTGAGATCTTGTAGCTTACCTTTCAAGTGAAGGATTTTCATCCCTTTCTCACTAATGTGTCCGAGTCTACAGTGCCATGTGTTTGAGTCTGTGCCTTTATCTGCAACTGCAATGGAATTAGTACTGCTATTAGACAAGTAAAGAGTACCTTCTTTCTTACCGCGAGCAACAACCATACTCCCTTTTGTCACCTTCCATGAGTCACCTCCGAAGGTTGTGACATAACCAGAGCTTGCAAGCTGACCAATAGATATGAGGTTTCTTCTAAGGCTCGGTACATGCCTAACATCATTCAATTGCCATGTACCTCCGTTTGGCAATTTGATCTGAACATCTCATTTGCCAATTATATCACAAGATTCATCATCACCGAGATAAACTTTTCCAAAGTCACCTTTCACATAATTTTGGAGATATTTTTTGTGTGCAGTGGCATAAAAGGACACACTAGAATCTATAACCTAAGATTTAGATTTATAATCAAAAGAAAGAATTAAAGCATCATGAATAATATCACCTGCAACATTTGTGGAAGCATCACTATTATTGTCATTGTTATCGTTCCTTTGCTTATTTTTCTTTGGTGGAGCTCTACAATCCTTTTTTACATGTCCTTTTTCGCCACAATTCTAGCATGTGATCTTGCCTTTCGACGATCTTTACTTGCTTCTCGATTTAGATCTTCCACGACTCTGACCTTTCTCAATTTTCCTTCCTCTATTTTCGACATTCAATGCACTTCCTAATGATTCACCTGAAGATTTCCTGCGAAGTTCTTCATCGATGATAGCACTCACAACATCATCAGATTTCAGTTTATTTGATCCCCGATGAATTAGTCAGTGAAGTAACCATATCACTCCAACTGTCTGGTAAAGAAGATAACAATAATAGTGCCCAAATCTCATCATTAAAATGTGCTTTTACCGATGACAACTGGCTCATGACTGTGTTGAACTCATTTATGTGTTCAGTGACAATCCCACCTTCAGCCATCTTCATGTTAAACAATCTTTTCATTAAATGTACTTTATTTGAAGCAGATGATTTTTCGTACATTCGTGAAAGGGCAGCCATAACATCTTCAGTGGTTTGCTCTTTAGAAATATTAAATGCAACAGATTTTGTTAAAGAGAGTCTAATCGTACGTAAAACTTTTCTGTCAAGCACCTCCCACTCTGGATCTGACATAGTTGCAGGCTTATTTGCTTTTTCTCAAAGTGGCAAGTAGAAAATTTTCTGGTAAAGAAAATCCTCTATCTCCATCTTCCAGAATGCTAAATTCTGGCCATTGAACTTCTCAATTGTTTGCTTTGTATCGTCTGTCATTGCTCCCACTCAAACCAAGCTCCATTTGCTTGATAATTTTTCTGTCACTCAAACAGTCAATTTGTTCCGTCTATCTCGTAGATCTCGTCGTAATGAGTACACAGAAAAAAATGGAGCTTAATTTGGAGTTCGGATGACCTCAAAACTTGCAAACACAATTCTGGCCGTCGAATCTGGTCAAACTGCCTGTTGACCGGTGCTGACGTCACTGCTGCAGTTTGCTAGGCTTTTGAAGCGGACCCGGGTCGGGTTCACCTGACCCGGAACAGGACTGACTTGCTTGCTGTCGCTGGGCTTTCCTGCCGAACTGGGTTCGGGTTCGACCTGACCCGAAACCGACCTGAACTGCGCTCTGGGCTAGACCGTCTGCTAACGGGTTGGGTCGAACTTGACCTGACCTGAACCGAGCCTACTGTTGCTTACTGGGCTGGACCATCTGCTAACGGGTTGGGTCGAACATGACCTGACTCGGCTAAACTTGCTGTTGCTCCCTGGGTTGCGCTGCAATCGGGTTGGGTCAAACCTGACCTAACCCGGCCCGAATCCCCTTCTTCTTCTTCCACTGTTCGCGTGTTCTCTGGTTCTGCAACTGGGGAACCGTCCATGCTCTTCGTCCTCTGCAACGGCAGCGGTGGTTAGCAGCGGCGGACGGCTCCCTCTCCGGCGACGTTGCACGGCGGTAGAGAACCCCAATCGGCGACTGTAGGCAGCGGCGGCGGTGGCTGGATGCAATGGGACTCCGGGAACAGACGTGCGATGGCTGTAGACTGTGAACAGCGATTGCACAGTTCTTCTTCTCCGGCAACGACGAAGAAAGATCCAGCGCTGACTTCCTTCTTCCTCTTCGATTCCAGCGAGATCAAGAGAGCCTGAAACCCTTCTTCTCGGGTGACGACAAGAGACAGAGACGATCGAGCCTGGATCCAAGTTTCTATAAACAGAAACTTTTCAATCAAGATTTGATCCCACAAATCTTCACGATCCCACGATCTTAACAAACCTCGCTCTGATACCAGTTGTTGGGAAAAGAGAAAGAACAAAAAGAACACACAATATACACCAGATTTACGTGGTTCACTCGATATAGGCTACGTCCACGGAGATTCAAACATGTTCCACTATTATTTAGAAATCACCCACAAGAAGAACAATCATCTTCTTGTGATTACAAGAGTACACCACTCTCGTAAAGTTCTTCTCTGCAGAAAAGCAACTCTCTCTTTTTCACACCCACTCAGAACAACAGAAGCCCTAATTTATAATAACCCTGAGCAGTAACAACCGTTGGATTTGCCCTTATAACAAAGGGTCCAGATTAAACCGACATATTACATTATAACCTCAGATTAGGCTTCACCAACCCATCAAATATTAGGTCCGTCTCCTTTAAGACCTGCACCAGGGAATGACCCTATAGACTTCATTTCACTAGACTGGTGGTTGTGTTTGTTATTTTGGCAGTCGGTTGTTCATAGATATCATGAGCGTGGACAAGCCCTTTCCGAAAGCTACGAGCCCCCCAACTGATGAACCTTGGATGACTGGAATATGTGGCTGTGCTGAAGATATAGATAGTTGTAATTTTTTCATCTGTTATACTTTTAGCATACCCTAGCAGGAGTCTCTGTGTGTGTGTGTTTGCACACAAATTCTCCAAATAACCCAATTTTTTTTACCTGTGTACCACTTTTGATCAAATCATTCAAATGACGCACATGCCCAAGGCACAAGCCCCAATCCTCTAAGCTGGTACGAATTGTAGTTTCCGTACTGTTTCAGACATTATTCATCGTTAAAGTTTAACTAATTAATTTTGCACACTACAGCCATTAAACTTTGAGAATAAAAAACAGAGGGTAAGTTTCATTTGGTTGGATTGAAATTTCATATTCCCTTAATCGACACCAAAGCCTTCCAATTGTTGCATCTCCATTGGTTTTCATTCACCCAGTTGGGCCTCTGAGTTGGTGGGTGTTTCTAAGGAAAAACGCACCGGTGTTATATAGCACTCTTCCTCTTATCTATTCCATTGTTATTGTTGACTAGTCAGGTCCTGCTTGTTTTAGAATTTTATGAATTATTCAAGTTTTATCTGTAGACATAAAACTCAGTACAATGCTGGCTTACAAAGTTGCATCTTTCTTTTAGATTTATCACAATTGTTGTTCAATTTGTATGGTCTTGCACACTCTATAGGTATGGATGATCCTGCACATTCTAGAGTTATGGATGATTCAACTCCTCTCTCTCTCTCTCTCTCTCTCTCTCTCTCTCTCTTCTGAAAACCCCCTTTCAGAGAGCAGCACTTATAATTATGCGTACAAATAAGTAGCACTCGTAATTTTGCGAACAAATAGTGATGTTACACATCCATAGCAAGAAGAGATTGCTTGAAAAATGCTACATTTAGGATGCGCATCATCCACATGGGGCTACCTATTTTGACCATCGATCTAGCATGCATTCGTTCATTTGTGTTTATGGTGGACGATGGATCAGTTGCCACATGGTTTTTTTAATTTGATGATGGCTTAGACTCAACTTGTCTCACAAGAAAGAAGATTCTGGGCCTATTTGTTTGCATTATAACATATAAGAATTGAATATATAGAATTCATACTATAAATAGTTGAAAACGAAGATCAAATATGGATTTTAAAAAATGAGCCTCAAATAATCTTTTCTTTTAGGGAAAGAGAATCAAAAGAAGATAACAAATGAATAAACCGGCCATCACCCTAATAGTTCATTTCCAATCTTTATTTCCATTTTCCTAAAAGTAAAAGTTATTTGATGCTCTTTTATAAAATTCATCTTTAATCTTCATTTTTAACTACTAATGGTATAATTCTATGTACTAAATTCTTATGTATTTTAATGCAAACAAACAAAACACATATTTTGTTTATTTACTTTGAAATGGCAATGGCAATTTTAATTATTGAAGCAACTTTAATGTTAAACTCTAAATTGGACCCAATGTAAAAGCATGACAATCTAGTTTCTATCGCTTCCAATTACTAGGCCTCTCTTCGGGTTTGCTGGAGGGGGTTGTTTATTGTAAGCAGTTAGAGGTGTAATCATTTTTAACAAAACTGCAGCTTTGTGCGCATTCCTTCTTGTTGATTTGCTGCGCTGATGTACTGCCCCTTGATAAATGTTTAAAGGGCAAATTGGGAGCTGAGGTAGCAGCAAGAATAAGTAGGGCAATATTGTCTTACAGACTACCAAAGCCAAGTAGGGCAATATTGCCTCACAAGATTCCGAAAGGAAATTTGATAGTATGCATGCAAATGATGCAATCAAGAATACAGACTACCAAAACTAAGCAGCGCAATATTGCCTCCCGAGATTTAGAAAGGAAATTCAATAGTATGCATGCAAATGATGCAATCAAGAATGTAGCAGGGTTGTATATTGAAGTTCAAAATAAGCCAAGGTTGCAACTGCAATTTTCCAGTTAATGTAGTCACTTCTCTAAACTCTTGATTAATTAACTTACTTCTTCCATGATATAGAGAACTTATGCTGATATAGAGAACTTATGCTGAATTAGAATTTAGATCCTCTGTCACAATTGACCCATGGTGATCGTGAGTGGACTAATCACAATTTGCCACGTCACTGCAAGTACTTTGATGAGTTGGATGGAGAACAGCTGCACATGATTATAGCAGGTGTTTGCAATGATGTGGCGGACTGCGATTAGTCTACTCACTGTAGGTCATCTGCGACATAAGATCTGGACTCACTGAATTAATATTGCAATGCATTCTGTCAATAGTTCCTTTCTTCTTCTTCATTTTTCCGTTCATAATTGTTGATAAACATGACTTCCATCAATCCTAAACTTAATCCCAGCGCTGTCTGTTCACAGGCTGGATGGGATTGTTCTTACCATGTGTTTTGTTTGGGCGTAACGTTGAAAGTTTGAGAGAAGACATTCCTTCATCTCAAGCATGCATATGCCATGCTATCTTTGTTGAAGGCGGCATTGCACTTGTAGCTGCTACGGTAATGTGCAGTGGTTTTGATCCAAGGACATCATTCGGAATTGGTGACGGTTCATTGTTTTCTTGGTGGATGTGTGGCATTTATACAGGTCTTCTTTGCCAATCATTACAAGAGAAATATCATCTTCAGGTGATGCCTCTGCTCCTCTTTGCAAATGCTTGCTACCGCCTTCCCCAGTAAATGGATTTTAACCACATTGCAGAAATTAACTGTGTGAAAGCATATAAAACGTCCCATGTCACTTTCAGTGGGGAAAATAAACTTTTGGGTGGATTTGTGCTCATGTGACATATCTGGTGCAGGCAAATAATCTGGTGTGATGGGGTTAGGGTGCAATAGGGGCAATGAAGGTAGGAGATGGCCGACCTGTGATCAACTTAAATCCTTTGCACACATCACTCTCTCATGAATGGACACAAGCCCAAACTCAACACTCATCAACCATTATTCACCATTAAATTGATATTTAAAACAAAAAAATTTATGCCATCCAAAGTTATTGAACTTTGAGGGGTCATGGATCAAGAGGTTAGGTTAGGATGATCTAATGGGTTTGGTATTTTGCACACTCGTAGGTCTCATTGGGCTCTTTCCATTCCCTACATCCACCATGATTGTCATGGCACTAGATGGGCCATATAGGGTCCGTCGCATGATCTGGTTCATCACACAGGATTAAAATTTCTGGTGCCTATGATTTATTGATCCTGACAACTGATTCAGGAAACCTACAAATATGGATGGGAGCTGCTAAGAAACTTTTTCATAAAGAAGTATGCTTTTTCCCTTTGTCGGGTGCTAGGAACGGAGTATTCTACCCAAGTTTAAGGAGTATTCTCCCTTAAATCACCAGTTATTCGGCTGGCCACTGATTTAAGGTTAAGATAATTTCACTCCGGCCGATTTTTTGTCCCCCACCTATAAACACTGGGGCCATAATATCATTGGGCAAAATCAGTCATCCATCTTTATTCATTCAATCATCTGTGATGCAAATGGCTAATGGTTATTAACAATAAAAAAAATGCTAATGGTCATTATAACTACTATTATTTTGTCGCAGGTAGGACTTGAACTCATGCTCCCTCTCACACAAACCTATATCCCAATCAACTGAGCTACAGTCAGGGCAATTGCTCATGGTAATTTGGCAAATGAGAACTCGCTGATTTGGCAAATGAGAACTTGCTGATTTGTGATTCTTTTAACTTCGTATGCAGGACTCCCCATGTGATCCATGTATGGTTCATTGCTGCATGCGCTCATGTGCTCTTTGTCAAGAACACTGCGAAATGAAGGGACACCTCTGTAATAAAGTTGATTCAACCATGATCCCCACTCAGGTGCAGGGTATGAACATGACCGATAATCAAGAATCAGCAACTGCTGGGAATGCTGATGAAAACACTAGTTAAGACATGCAAGCTCGTATAGAAGAGGATCTTTCATGTTTGGAAGTGAAATTTATATTTCCTTTTAGGTTCTCATTGGTGACACATTTATTCATCTCAGTGAATTCACAATTCCAGATCTATATGAACAAAAACCTTTTCACACAAATTTTGATTTCTTTTAACTGGAACTGGAAATTGACTTGTCGAATGTCATTTGGAGCAAATTGTTTTCATTTCTAAGTAAGATTAGAAACTATTGAAACTCTAGCATCCAGAATGGTAGATGAATGATAATGGTTGTTTTCTTTGTATCAGAAGCTCTACATTGTGGTACATAGCAATATTCACTTCCCAAATATATATCCTTTTGTTGGGTGGTAGCCGGTAGGTATATACAGGCACCATTATGGTGAGTTATGAAGCAGGTGAACAAAATCTTCACTGTAGAGACCACTATCTGCTAAGTTTAGCCATTCTGCGAATTGCAACTAGCACGAGTGTCACTAGATCAGAATGATACTTACAGCCGGATTGAGGTTATCTACTTCACAATGCGATCACATTTCATCTTGAGGGCAAGGATGACTGCTTTGATCCAATACGTGTCAGGTTTAAGAATGATATTCATGCTAGTTATATGAATCACCTGTGTACTGATCACATCTAAAAAACCTAATTAATTCCAATGAAATGATCATGTTTTTACATGTGATCAATCATCACTGATAGTGCACTATGAATGGCTTAAATTTGGAAAAGTGTCAGTTTAGGGAACCGCATGCGGTAATGTGGTGGAATTTATCATAGTTGGGGCCATTTGTAAAAAGTGGGATTTACCATGATTCCTCATTTTTAACTACTTACGGCCTCTTTGTTTGCTTTGAATACATAGGAATTAAATACATAGAAACTCATGTTTGAATGATTTCTACAAAAAGATTATTAAACAGGTGGGGGGTGAATGATATAAAGTGCAGTAGTAATGAGATCTTGACTTCCCCAGGGTTTGAATTACTAAGATGATGGCTAGGTATTCATTTCCCATTTCCATTAAAGAGAGGTCATTTGATGGTCATTTTGGATATTCACTTTTGATTCTTCATTTTTAGCCATTCCTTATAAAATACAAAGTCTTACGGATTCTTACGAATTCAATTGCATGAAACAAATAGGCCCTACTAAAAATAAAATTATAGGTATTCAATTACATGAAATATAAAGGCCCTAAGTATACTCACAAATATTGATATTACTCAAGCTATATAGGCCCTTAAAACCTATACATATATAAATATATATTTAATATGCAGATGTAAGTGCCATGGACCGGGATCCTGAGTCAAAACATACAAGGATCCAGATCCAGATGTTCTGAATCCTAGATGTTGGGATCCGGATCCACCCTGCTTTTATTTGGAACTAAGGACTTCAGACACTTAAATCCCTATTTGTAACCCTAATTCTAGGGTAAGTTTGGATGTGAAGAAAACAAGTGGGAAAAGCAAATGGTTAGAACTCACCTCCATTTTCTCCACATACATTTCTTATACAAATGGACCCCAGTAGAACTAACCTCACATGGTGGTCATGGGTTGTCCAAAGTGACCTTTTTTCCTATTTGTCTACTAGTTCAGATCTTTTCTATTCACGCCATTCAAGTTGGAATTGACAACTATGCAACCCACCTCTGGATGTTTAATAACAAAAGCCGAACAATAAATAAAATACCTCCTTCCATTATAGAACAAGCCCAAAATTACATAAAAAGACCTACTTACCGCACATCCCATACACACCATAATCAAATTTAGCAGCATCTCCTCATCACCGACAACACTTCAATTGTACAAAAGAAAGGAAGGCCCCAGGCTGTGCGAGTGGCAAGCTAGTGGCTATTATCTGTCAAGGAGTGGAAATATCAATTAAGTAGGAGCTCTAAGCAGAAGTAGATGCAGAACTTGGATGGAGGGCTTCAGATTCTAGAAACTACAGAGCACACTTCTTAGAGGTTGATACCTACAAACACATGGCCCAAGACTACTTATACAATACCGGTCAGCAATGGCCACATAGCATCTTGCTACTAAGTTTCAATGGGAAGAATTATATCACCACCAAATCAAAGACAGTTGAGTTGTGGGAAATCAACTAAAATGGTACGTCCATTGGGAATTTGTGATACAAATCATACATGACAGGAAGAGGAATCAAGCTTGCTTCAATTTCAAGAATAAGATAAAGGATTCAATTTCACATCTAGTGTGACTTGGATTGATTGCCACCATTGTGCTAGATTAATGAACTGAGGGTAGTAAAGAACACAGAATATCAGATTAATCACACCTGATATTGAAAATGAACCAATAATCCTCCAGACACACATCTCAACTTTTGTTACTGAACCCCATCTTTTTCCACCAAGGACAGTCCATCTCCCCCAAAATAATGAACCTTTCTATGTTATCTTCAAAACATCGCGAATAAATCCATAATTATTTATGTGAGAAAAAACCAAGTGTCGGACACTTCCCCAATGTGTGGTCATCACCGTAGATATGGCACACGTGTGCGGATCCAAATTCCAGACTGTTTGTACTGTGGTGCTAACCGTTGATAGACCACAAAACAAAAGTCAAGCTGTTAGTTTTTTTTTTTTTTAATCAGTGAACTCATGATTAATCATGAGGACCCTTTCTAAGTAAGCATTTATTTCATTCCTCAAATGAAAGGTTTAAATTGTCCCTATCCCTATTCGCTAGACTATCCTTCATCTCACCAAACCAACCCTAACCCATAATTACAATAGCAAATTACAACATCACAGAGTCCAAATCCATGCCAACATCACTTAATAACAATTACAAACACTTCTAGTTAATTCATTTGCACAGAGATTCACACATCACATGGAAATAGTAAGTTCTTTCTTTTTGCAACAGACATAAATCTAAGCAAATACAATAGATGCATAATCCAGTGCTTATAATCTTATAGAAATGGCAGCATAATTTGTAGCAACAAACTTACAAGAAGCTTTTTCTTTTGGTTTAAAACAGAATCAATAATTGAGGACAGCTGAATTACTGTTGAACCTGCAATTTTTAAGAAATCAGAACGCTTTCTTCACTGCAATCCCTTCCAAACAATCCACAGAAAACCAGCGTCTCTAGATCAGACCTTTATTCCTGAAAACCCAATGCAATGACAAAGAACAATTACATCAAAACCATCGAATTCGATCTGGGGCAATTGAGAAATCTTTTGTAGAGAAATTGAAACAGATAAAGAAGAAGGAAATGAAAAGGAAAAAGGCAGCAGACCTACGTCTGTTTGGAGAAGGAAGAAGATGATGGGACCCGCTTGGTGCGGAACATCATGTATCCAACGGGCAGGACGACTCCAATCATCATGATTGCAGCCCCGATCAAATATCTCAGTGGGCCCGGTGGCTCCACCTCCAACAACCTCCTCAGCTGTTTCAACAAAGATCCAAAGTTTTCTCAGAGGCAAATGAAGGATGTGCAAAAAGAAGAAAAACCCAAACCTCAGAGATCCTAATGAAGTGTGTGCAAAAGAAGAAGAAAACCCAAAACCCCAGAAGTCCTAATCTGATTCAGATACCATAGAATGTGCAAAAAAAGAAGAAAAACCCTAACTCTAGAAATCGTCAATTGATTCAACATAAGATGAAAATATACCTCAGGCAAATGAAGGTTGTGCAAAAGAAGAGGAAAACACCAAACCCCAAAAATCCCAATCTGATTCAGATACCATAGAATGTGCAAAAAGAAGAAAAACCCTAACTCTAGAAATCCTCAATTGATTCAACATACAATGAAAATATACCTCAGGCAAATGAAGGGTGTGCAAATGAAGAAGAAAACACAAAACCCCAAAAATCCCAATCTGATTCAGATACCATAGAATGTGCAAAAAGAAGAAAAACCCTAACTCTAGAAATCCTCAATTGATTCAACATAAGATGAAAATATACCTGAGGCAAACGAAGTGTGTGCAACAGAAGTGCAACAGAAGTAGAAAACATTAACCCTAGGAATCCTAAGATGAAATGATACCTTGGATTAGTGAAGGATGTGCAGAGAGAATAAAAACCCTAACCCTAGAAATTGAGATTTAGATGCCTTGAGTGGTTATTGATATGGATCTGAGCTATTTTGAAAACTGGGTTTGGACTTACAGGCATTTTTTCACTTCTTCTTCTCAGCCACGGACGATGGCGACCGATTTTTCTGCTGAGATGGATCGGTTTGTTGCAGAGATGAAGAAAAAATGGGATCTGAAAGAGGAGGAAGAAGGAAATATAAGGGGTAAAATGTAAATTTTACTTATCTAGAGATTTATAAAGACGACTCTCTATACAGATATATATATATTTTACCGCAAAAGCTTGGCTAAATAAGCGGCTTTCTATTGTCGAGCCCGGTAAAAAGTCGATTTCTTGGATTCGAATTCCTGAATTCATAAAGCCAGGAGAACCAAACTAAACAGTGCACCACCAAATTTTATTAAAAAAGGATTAAATACATGAGAATAGGACCCTAACCATCACAAGTACTTTAAAAACTAACCCTAACCATCACAAGTACTTTAAAAACTAACCTACGTATATTTATAAAAGTAATTATATATATTTTAGCTATCAAGGAGGTATTCGAGCCACGACTATCCTACCCTAGAGGGACTTGCACCCACCCCTATGACATGGGCTCAACCCCAAGGAGTGTGGAGCGTACCAATGAGGGAGTTGAACCCATGACCTATGGGGAGGAGACCCATGCCTCGAGCCAACTTAGCCAACCGTGGTGAAGTAATTATATTTTATAATATTGAACTCTATATAAATATTATTGTTATTGTTTTTCCTTTTATATGCATTCTCCTTTAACTATGGCAGTTAAACTTTTGAAATAATCATTATAAATTATTTCTTATATATTTATTAAATCTTTATGATAATCATTGTACCAATAAAACTATACTCAAACAAATATACAATATATGAAATTGATTAGAAATTATAATAAGGTATTATAATTTATGAAAAAATAATATTATTGAAAAAAGACAAACTCGATCGAGCTTTGAGCTTGCAAATAGGAACAAAGAAGCCAATATTAATTTGGCCAATTTCAATCTAGCCCATTTATAGCCATCCAAATTTGAAGATCACCATGAAAAAATAATCATTCATATAGGATGCACAATTCTATCATAAGAAAATGATATTCATCATAAGAAAAAGGGAAAGAGAGTCTCAAAAGAATAATGAACTTACACTAATATTAGCTAGAGTTAATAATTTTTATATAAAAAAAAGATATTATAACCGGTAGGATTCTTACAAAGATTAGATTTGCTAATCACAGAAACTACTATTTGTACACAAAGTAGAAAATTGGAAAGTCATTAAAATTCATCAAGATAAAAAACAGAAAAAAACTCTTATTTAAATTAGGCGGGCGGGTTCGATTGGAAAGTTAAACAACAAAAGTAATTTCTTGAAGTATTGGATCTAATCAAAATTTATTCTCACTTAGTGTGGGCCCAACAGTAATTGATTTCTTGTAATACATATAATTATAATACATAAAAGAGAGAAAACAATAAAAAATATATATATAAATGTAAGGTCAACTTTGCCATGTCAGAAAAAGAAAGACTTTTCAGAATGGAATCTAGTCAAGAGAACCTTAATGGTTTGAAAATTAGCATTCTTAATAATTGCAATTTGGAAACCTTATACATTATAGACACAAATACTTATTTAAAATGGGATACTTTTTTTTTCTAAAGATACATTAATGTAGTTAAGAAGAGAAAATAATATATAGGCTAAAGGCTAAAGCCCCCATGGCTCCATAGAAGAAACTGTTTCCTATCTTAGGGATTTGAATCAAAGAGAACTATGATATAGAGAAACAAAAACCCACTGGATTGAGTAAGAGTAAGACTCTTAAAAAAAGTGAATTAGGCAGTCATGAGAAGGCGTTTAAACATATATGGGGAGATAAGAAAGTACATCATTATGTTCAATAAGGCGCTTCTTGATTCATTGTGGAGAGACAGGAGCATTGTTAAAAATGGAGTCATATCTGTAACAACATAAAGAAGAGATCAGTGCTGCCCATTGTTTTAAGGGATTAAATGGGCTTTGTGTAGATTAAAAAAAATAGAATAGTAAAGAGTTGAAATGAGAAGTCATTGCTAAAATCGTGGTACTCAAGATTAGCAAACATACCAAAGCTAAGACTGGGCCCTAATGATAAAAAGTAATTCATTAACACGTACACACACCCCAGTGCTAACGCAGGCCCTAATGAAATAAGCAATTCATTAATTTAAATATGATATTTATTGCTACAGTTTTTTTTTTCATTCGTCGGCAGGGCATGTACAATTGATATTTATAAGAAAATTAATAAAAAAATATTTGAAAAAACTATTATGATTCTCCCAATAAATGAAATTACCTTTAAGAAAAGTAATTAATAAAGGAATGAAAAAGAATTAAAGAAAAAGGATATTATAAGAATATATAAAAGTTAATTGAAAATGAACTAAAAGATAGCTGATGTTACAATTGCTTGTTACATGACATTACCATTAAAAAAAGGAAACTAAGAAAATAATTAAAAAGATAATTAAGAATGAAAATTATTCTAAATTAAATGACATTGACCTTAACATTCTCTATTATATGAATTTAATAAATGATTCCAAGAAACTGAATACAACAGAATTAAAAAGGAAGTTCATAAAAAAAATAATAAAATCAATTGAAAACGATTAACAAAATAAATTGATGAAGGAATTAGAAGAGGTCAAAATTGTTTTTGGTTATCAAAATTGAATTCCAGAATAATTTGCTATAATAAAATACAATGGGCAAAATCCAAAAGGAATCGAGAGGAGCATACTATATTTTAAAATAAAGAAAGTTAACAATTACAAAAATAAATGAATGTAAACCCAAAAGGATTTCAAAAGAATTGACTAAACTATGATACCTATAGGAACTTGTAGAAACAAAAGTAACTTACACGGAAAAGTATAAAAAGTAGCTTTCAAGTAAATCATATAAAAATAAAAGAATATATATATATAGAGAGAGAGAGAGAGAGAGAGAAAATGTGACATTCAAAATCACTTGAAGTCATATAAAAATTTCTAAAAATGGAAAATTTGGAAAATCAAAAGAAAAGATTGAGAGAAAGAAATAAAAAAATATATATACAATTGGATAACTAAAATTATAGTAAAAATAATTAAAAATATAAAACTAAAAGAAATATATATGTTTAGACAGAGAGATAAAATGTGAGATTCAAAATCATTTGAAGTCATACAAAAATTTCTAAAAATGGAAAAGTTGGGAAATCAAAAGAAAAGATTGAGAGAAAGAAAAAAAGAACTATACAATTGGATAACTAAAATTATAGTAAAAATAATTAAAAATATAAAACTAAAAGAAATACATATATAGAGAGAGATAAAATCATCATCATCATCATCATTATCAAAGCCTTATCCCAACTATGTTGGGGTCGGCTACATGAATTCTGTTTCTTTTTTCTCAGAATTCGTATTTAGGTTGTGATAAAGTTTTACGCTGGCTATCAGCTACCTAACGCAATCATCCTCTTTTACTTCGGTTTGAGACCGGCAGCAAAAACTGGCGGAGTTTAGAGAGAGAGATAAAATTTGAGATTCAAAATCATTTGAAGTCATATAAAAGTTTCTAAAAATGGAAAAGTTGGAAAATCAAAAGAAAAGATTTTGAGAAAGAAATTAAAAAAAAACTATACAATTGGATAACTAAAATTATAGTAAAAATAATTAACAATATAAAACAATTTAAAATTTTCAATAAATGCAAAAGAAGAATTTGTAGCATGCAATCCACAGCTAATGATAAAAATCTAAAAGGCCTGAATCGCATGCTGAATTGTTGGTCCCAAGGCGATGTGAAGAAGATTACTTGATGGAAATTTTATAATTTAAAATTTTATAAGAAATTGGGATTATGATAATTTCTGGATGCATTACGTTGGGATGGAAAAATCTTGTAACACTGGGGTGCTTGGTCATCATCAGATCTAGCATCAAATCTATTGCTGATAGAAAACCAGTGCTACGATTAGAACAGTTGAACCATAGCTATTAAAACATTTGTGATTTAGGGCACATCGAAACGCATCAAAAGAAAAAAAAAATGAGAAGACAACATTCCTAATCCAAAAAGGGAAAAATAGAAAATTTATAGAAAACAAATGGAAAGGGGAGGAGAAGGGAAGGGCGGAAAACCCTCTCTTATAAATTGCTTTTCCCACTTCCTTTCTCTTGATTTTTTTTCATGGTTATTGGAAGTCTAATAGGCTAGATAAGTTAGGAAACTTACACGGAAAGTCAGGGAATCAATGGAGAGATGGTGTTTGGCATGTGAAAGGGATTTTTTTCTTTTTTTTTTTTTTTTGGCATCTCGATATGGAGCGGTCAAAATCAAATTGAAATCAAGCAACTGATTTCTCAATTAGAATCAATTCGCTTCGTATATATATATATATATTGGAGATTGCTCTAGTGTGATAGTCTCGGACAGCATGCCAGACAACCCACTGTGGGTCCACTTGATCAATCCGTACCCATAATCTGATCCTGTTTTCCTTCTTACGTCATGGATCCAAATGGTCTTACCCCAATTTGGACCGACTGGAACGTTGGATGAGAATTACTAAAAATCAATCATCTAATATTGTTAAACTTGGATGTGCAGATCAAAGGGTTATGATGATTGGATTGAAATATTTACACATGGGCTGGTCCCATTTATATCTATCCATCCCTCACCTCATCATTTCTTGGTGGGACCCCATATAGACCGTGCAAGTCAGCTACACAAAACCTAGATATACAACCTATATGTGTGTGTGTATTAAGATCTAAATGTTCTTACAAGTTGCTATCAACCACAGGAGAGCAAAATTCTTAAATTCCTGGGCTTGATGTGGAATCCCCTTTCATGGGTCATGGGATTTGCTGCTATAATAGCCATTGTAATGGATGGACGTGGCAAAACTCCAGATTGGGAGGTCTTCATCGGAATCGTTGGGTTATTGTCGATCAACTCCACAATAAGTTTTATTGAAGAAAACAACGCAGGGAATGCGGTAGCAACTCTGATGGCTGGTTTTTCTCCAAAAACTAAGATAGGATTTTGAAACTTCGTGATGCCCTTCTCTTTGTTGTTAATAGGAATTAGAATTTATGTCATAACTAGGTCGGCAGTATGGATGTGAAATTTTTTTATGCCCTTCTCTTGGTTACGTTTAAATCCAAGTCACATACTTTCATATTCTTAGGTGTCTTGTATCTCATATATATGTAGGTTCTCAGAGATGGTAGATGGAGTGAGCAAGAGGCAACCATCCTCGTTCCCGGGCATATAATACATATAAAATCAGGAGATGATTGACCAATCTACCTTGACTGGATGATCCTTCTTCGCCATGAACAACCCCCCTGGGGATGTGGTGCTTTCTGGCTCAACTTGCAAACATGGCAAGATGGAGGCAGTTGTCATTGCTACTGGGTTCACAGCCTACTGGGTTCACAGCTTCTTTGGAGAAGTTGCCAATCTGGTGGATAACACCAATCAAGAAGTGGGGCATTTGCTCGGTCATGATTGCAATAATCATCGAGTTTGTTGTCATGTGCGGAATTCAACACCGCAATTACTAGGATGGGATCAACAATCTTCTTGTTCTCATGATTGGAAGCATACCAATTGCCATGCCTATAGTTCTATCTGCCACCATGGCTATTGGATCGCACAGTCTTTCTGAGCAGGGTGCAATTATAAAGCGAATGACTGTGATTGAGAAGATGGCTGGAATGGACGTGCTGTGCACTGATAAAACTGGGATGCTAACACTAAACAAGCTGAGCGTTGATAGAAACCGAATTGAAGTGTTTGTGGAAGGCGTGGATAAGGAGCACATGCTACCGCTAGCAGCAAGAGTGTCAAAGATTTTAAATCAGGATGATGCTATTGATGCTGTCGTTGTTGGGATGCTGGCAGATCCCAAGCAGGTATTGCTTGATTCTTATTTATATTACCTAATTGATTCTTAGATTTTGTCACGACCTAAATTCCAGGGCCCAAGCGGATTCCAGGGCTCAAGTGGATTCCAAAGTGTGACTCATATGCATTAATTTCCATACATAAATCAAATAAAATTCACGTAAGGCATTATTAGGCGTCTTTTTAGTAAATAACTTCAACATGTATTAGAGTAAAAAAAAAAAAACCCCCACCTTCTAATCATCAAAACAAATCAAACTATCTGTGAATCAAAAGAAACCATTACAACCTTTAATTGATCTAATTGAATTAATTAAATCAATAAAAGAAAAATTATTTCGCTTCAATCTTCTAAGTGATCCACCTTCTCAAGTACGCATGTGAAAGCCTATCTCTTGGTCATCTCGATTTTCTTGAGTTTTTAAGTTCTGGTTATCTGGACTGGGGCAAATCCACAACATATTAGTATATAAATGAGTTGACAATCTTATCTAATTGTGCATAAGACAACAAATGAAATAGAATTACACAACAATTTTAAACATCCAACATCCAAAGGTCTCTCTTATGGGCAAGGTAAGTCGGGTCAGATCTACTGACAACCTCCCAACCAATTAAGTAGCAGAGGCCCAAATTCATGATCCAGTCACATATAAAAAGTAGTTCTCAAAATTGCTTTTTGTACATCGCAAAGTAATTTTCTTCATAGTCAAAACAAAATTGACCAAACGGCCCAAAATTAAAAAATGCTACAACAAAATCAACCTTTCCAACATGTCCAATCCTTCTTATCCAAAACAAAATTGACCACACTGTCCAAAGCTAACAGAATGGTAGCACAGAGTCAACTTTCCCAAAACATCCTATCCCTCCTATTCAAAACAAAAGTGGCCACATGGTCTGAAACTAACAAAATGGGACCACAAAATCACTTCTCCCAAAATATTCAAAACCAACAAACAAACTTTCCAAATTAAGCTATTTGTATGGGGACGTCAACCCACATATAGTGGTCTAGGGGTGTCCAAGGGTTCATCTAAATAAACTCAATCATCCAAGTTCCTTGGTTTTTCCAAATTCAACTAATAAATCTCTCTTCAAAATCTGACAGTCAACATGTCCTCAACTTCCGTAATGAGCAAGTTCCATGACCAACCCCTCTCATATAATGCAGAGTTTTTAATCTATCCCAGTCCGAATCAAAATTGTTATCCGGCATGAGTGGTTAATGATATCACTTGCCCTTTATACTTTAAAGGGAACATTCACTTACCAAGTTAAGACGACACATACACATTTCAATCGCATAATCCATCATTCATAAGTAGTAACATAAATATCCTTGGTTAAACCAAAGATGTGTAGCATGTGCACTCATCAACTAGTAGTATTCAAATATGTAACATGTTCAAATCTTAATAAGATAGCTGTAATGAAATAAGTACACAATAAAATCTACAAACAAGAACTCGAACTTCGGTTACAATTTCTGCAGTGTATCATTCTACTACTACAAATAATATTCTCAACGGAGACTATCTTACAATGCTAGGGTTCATCTGTAATTACTATGGACATGAGGGTCCAAATTGTGAATTTCAGAAGTCTGGAATTATGGAAATAATTTCAACTAGATCAAGGAAGAATAGCAGGGACTGCAATGTAGTTTTCGTAGCTTTTGAAACTCCAAAACTTGATTTCAGGTTGATAGAATAATGTTGATGTGCAGGATATTTTGGGACTGCAATGTAGTTTTCTTAACTTTTGAAACACCAAATCTTGATTTCAGGTTGATAGAATAATATTGACGTGCAGGATATTTTGGCACAATCCACATGGGTCCTACAACTCTAGGGGTCGCCTAGGGGTTA
Source organism: Sextonia rubra (assembly GCA_037013555.1). Lineage (NCBI taxonomy): Eukaryota > Viridiplantae > Streptophyta > Magnoliopsida > Laurales > Lauraceae > Sextonia > Sextonia rubra. Next base: position 30,960,133 of record JASUAD010000011.1, on the reverse strand, counting down.
AGGTTCCAATGATTGGATCATATAATCAATCAGATGGGGCCAGCTAGAATATTTACTACTTAATTATTAAATCTCAAGGACATAATCAAAACTTTCACACTCATTAAGAATTATCTATATAACCAATATATATCTATATATGTTGGTTTGATGTCTTGTATTTCGGGTTAACCGGATGGGTCCATTGGGTTAGCCAAGGACCGGTCTTAAGGTCAAGGGTATTTTGGTCATTGTACAGGAGCTTTCTTGGGCCCAGGAAAACGGAAATTATATATTTGTATAATCTATAACCCTATAGAGAAGAGAAGTGAGAGTTCTCTTGCCCTTATTGTCTCCAACACCATATAAGAGAGATGATAAGAGAGTGTCACTGTATGCCTTTACTTGTAATAGTGGAGATGATATAATCTTTATGTCTATGGATGTAGCCCTCATTGAATGAACCAAGTAAATTTTTGTGTCTTTTCTTGTGTGGTTGCTTGATTGTATATCGTGGTAATTTGTGTACACGCACAAGTCGTGTCAGTGCCACAACAATTTATATTAGAATAAGGTGGAGATCCTCGGGCTTCTTAACGAAGTGGAGATCGCTCAGATTTTGCAATCAAGGTTTCATAGCCTGGGTTTCCAAGGTTCGGTTGTGCATACAATCAATCAACGGTATGAATCCTCATGGTGGGTTTAGTTCTGTTTCGGAAACAGAGAGAGATCAGATTCTTGATCTATATTGGCCACAGATCAGGAATTCTGGCCTGATCGGAGAAGAAGAAGACGGATGAGAAATAGGGTTCTATGATTCTTCGGTTTGGCCATCCCCGGAGAAAGGATCGGAATAGGGGTTCTCGGTTTTGACTTAAGAAGAATTGCTGTTGTCGATCGAAGGAAGATTAGGACGCCAGTGGAGTTTGATTCTGGTTCTTCCTCTAGACAAAAAGAACAAAACTTTTTGCCCAACTGATGTTGCAAAAGGAAGGTCGGTCACTGCAGAGGCCGGATATCATTGTCGATGAAGAAGATTTGGGTTGTGGGGTCTATTCTTGATCGATCAAACGATTGATTTGCAAAAAAGGAATATCTAGCTCGTTGTTACGCAGGGTTCTATAGATTGTTGTTGTGATCTTAGAAGGAAGCGAAGAAGAAGAGGGCAAGGCATTGCCGCCTTGCCCTTGCTGGAGTTCTAGCCATTTTTGTCACCATTCCCGAAGAGGACATACGTCCGCCTTCTAGCTATCTCTGCCGCCTTGCCAGTCCTTAATGCCAAAGAAGAAAGCTTCTAACTAACTGCGATAGTTTTTTGTTACAAAATGCAGACAACCTGAAACGAAACAAGTGAAGACAGTGATCTACTGGTCTATCAGGCAAGGTTTGAGTTTGGGTTGGGTTGGCTTAACCCTTGAACCCCTATGCAGTTAAAGCAGGTGCAAGTCGGGTTGGATTAGGTTGACCGGATCCATGTGCAACAGCTAGTCCAGTTCAGCAGTGCAATGCTGACGTCAACTTCACATCAGCAAAGAACGGTCAAAGCCAGTTTGACTGAGATCAACGACATAAACTTGTTTATGTGATATCATGATCATCCGGTGTTTGATCAGTGATCCATTTGTGCCTACAAACTTGTTTAGAGCAGATCTATGCAGTGGAAGAGGAAGATTAGCTGTTTAACGGTCATTGTGGATGTCTGATCAATAGGAGCGCGAAAAACTATTTCTTCGATAGCGGAGCCATCCGGAGTTAGATTTCTAATCTGTTTCTTCCAACGTGCTCATGGTAATGAGATCTACAGCGTACTGTTGAAATCAAAATAATTTGATTTCTATTTGATATGTGATCCGAAATCACTAGGATTCATCAATGAAGTCAAGCCTCATGTTCAAGGTGGAGTTTGATGAGAAGATAAACTTTGCTTAAAATTTATGCGTTGGTTCAACATGTCAGAGTGTTGAAGGAAAAATACTATACTATTAGGGCAGTGACATACTATTTAGTAAGGTGCATGAAGACATTATCGGTTTTCTCTCCCGGTGGCTCGAGTTATGCAAAATCCAAGCCAAGGTGAATCGAAGCAAAATTTAAAATTAAAAAAATTCAATAGCAGAAATGACTTCAATCTATGGCATATGAAAATGCATTCATTGTTGGTTCAAAAGGGGTTGTAGATAGCATCAAAGGGAAATAATGCCTTTCCTAGGACGATGTCAGAAGATGACAAGGAGGATATACTAGACAAAGCATATAGAGTGATTTTGTTATGCTTGAGAGATGGAGTACTACGAAAGGTTGCTCAAGAGAAAACCGATGCTAGGTTGTAGCAAAAATTGAATAGTTTGTACATGACCAAGTCTCTAGCGAACTATTTATACTTGAAGAAACAGTTGTTCATTCTCCAGAAGCAGAAAGGTATGTCCCTTGATACCCTTCATGATACATTTAATAAAGTTGTCATGGATTTGGAAAAAAAATGATGATGTGGACCAAGCAATTATGTTGTTATGTATTTTACCACTCTTATATGAGCATTTTGTTGATACCATGATGTACGGTAGAAATACTCTGTCCACAGAAGATGTAGATTCGGCTTTGGACTCTTAAGGAGTTGAAGAAAAAAGGTAGTGTCTGAAAATAATGATAATAACTCAAATGAGGGTTTGGTTATGAGAGGAAGAACAAAAGACTCTAGTAGTAAGGGCAAACATAGATTCAAGTGTGGATCCAACAGGAAGAACATTGAATGTTATTATTGCTATAAGAAAGAGCATATCAGAAAGAATTGTCCTGAAATGCAAAGGAAAGGAAAGAAATAGAAGATTTGTCCTCTGATTTAATCATTGTTGCAGAGGGTAAATTAGATTTTGATGTTGACATCACATTTTCTGTGATTACAAATGGTATTCATCGTCAAGATGAATGGATTATTGATTATGGATGTTCCTATCATATGTGTCCCAATAGGGACTGATTTGCCACTTATAGTGAAATTAACGGTGGTAGTATCTTAATGGGTAATAATGTTGTATGTAAGATGGTTGTGATTGGAACAATTAAAATCAAGATGTATGATCGAATCGTTAGAACATTGGCAAAGGTTCAGCATGTCCCAGATCTGAAAAAGAATATTATTTCTTTGGGTGCCTTAGACTTTGACGGTTGTGAATTCTTAGCTGAAGGTGAAATTATGAAGGTTGTGAAGGCTGCTCTGGTTCTTATGAAAGGCAATAGAGTTAGAAATTTATATGTTTTGTCTGAAAATACTGTTTCATGTGGAGCTACAGTATCTCCATCAGATGACTAGACACGTTTATATCATTTGCATATGAGTCACATGAGTGAGAAAGGTTTAACAATGCTGAGCAAATGGAATTTGGTATGTGGCACAAAGACAAGCAAGCTGGATTTCTGTGAGAAATACATCTTCGGAAAACATCACAGGGTCAGTTTCAAAATAGGTATTCATCGCACAAAAGGTACCTTTAATTATGTTCATTCAAATATGTGGGGTCCTTCTAAGGTTTATTCTAAGGGTGGATCCCAGTATATGTTAATTTTCATCAATAATTATTCACGGAAAATCTGGATTTATATATCGAAGACGAAGGATCAGACCTTTGAAACATTGAAGCGGTGGAAGGCAATGGTTGAGAAACAGACCAGCAGAAAGGTGAAAAAGTTGAGGACAAATAATTGTAAGGAATATAGATTCATAGAGCTCGAGAGCTATTGTAAGGATAAAGGCATAGTTTAACATTACATTACTATAAGAACTTCAAAGCAGAATGGAGTTGTAGAGAGAATGAATATAATGATCTTGGAAAGAGCTCGTTGTATGTTGCTTACTATAGGATTGTCGAAGGAGTTTTAGGATGAGACAGTATATGCTGTAGGTTACTTGATTAACGGGTCTCCACACTCAAGGATTGGTTGTAGAATACGAAAAGAAATGTGGTCAAGTAATCCAGCTAATTATTCTAACTTAAGGATTTTCAGTTGTCCAGCTTACACTCATGTGAAAACCAATAAATTAAAACTAAGGGCTGTGAAGTGCATCTTGGTGGGATATGCTTCTAGGGTGAAGGGATACAGGTTGTGGTATACTGATTAGGATTTACCTAGATAAAAAAAGAAAAAAGAAAAAAAGAGGGATTTAAAAATTTTAAATAACCCCGCCACGTCTTGCCATGTCCATCCGTGTCTCTGTCATGTCTCCATCATGTCCAGATTTAAAAATTAAAAAAAAATAACAAACACATTTCATGGTATGTTGGACACGTGTTCGACACAAAGACGGGGACCCTAGTCGCATGTTCGTGCTTCCTAGATAAAATGTATACATTTTTACTAGATATTCTAGCCCCTTTATTAGGGTTTGGGTGTTACATATTTAGAGCTCGAATTTCATTAATAAAAGCTACATATAGAAAACCTATACAGCTGGCTTGTTGTGGAGGCTTAATTAGGCCTCATTGGCATTTCAATACCCATGGAAATTGAGCACAAGAATCTCTTTCCATACAACTACATGTTCATTTCACCAAATTTAGGATGACACACGGCATACACGATCACCTAGTAGGATTTTGTATGAAATGGTTGACTTACATTTTCTTAGCCATTATGACCCTTTTGCTAGCTAACCAAGAGTAAAATTGTCAAGGGGAACGACAAGGTAAATGCCTTCTGGACATGACACATGAAGAAAACAAGGAATTCTATGTTCTAACACTTAATCACCATTTGACTTGTTTTTCTTTCAACCGAAAGAGAACACAATGATGCTACTAAAACTCTTTACAGTTGGTGATACATTTTTTTCTATCTTGACAGGCTAGAGCTGGTATTAGGGAGGTGCACTTTCTTCCCTTCAATTCCGTGGACAAGCGACCGCGCTTACATATATAGATTCAAATGGCAACTGGGATCGTGCTAGCAAAGGTTCCCTTGTGCAGGTTTATCATTTTATAACCTTCCTTTGTTCTTCCGACAGGAAATTAGAAGATTTAAATGTCGATGAGCAGTATTTCACTTGTGATGTTTTCCCTCTAAAATTAGATAATGAATCTTTGCAATTGCAAAGACGATATTAGAAAGAAAGTTCTCGTCTTGGGTGGCAAATTAGCAAAACACGCGCTTCGATCATCGGCAGTGGCTAGACAGGTTTGTTATCATGACTCCCAAACTTTGGTGTTGTTACTATGTAATAGAATGTTCCAACATTATATTGGTTCTGTTATTTGTTTTGCAGGAAGTTCCAGAGCGGACGGAGGAGATTGCTGGAGCACCATGGCAATTTATTGGACTGTTGCCTCTCTTTGACCCTCCTAGGCATGATAGTGCAGAAACCATAAAAAAAAGCTCTCAACTTGGGCTTGAATGTTAGAGTGATTATTGGTAATTTCAGTTCCCTATTCTATTGTTTGCAGACCATTTATTTCCATGTTTGCAAGTTCTTATGTATTTATGCAACTTCAGGCGATGAGCTTTTCATTGCCAAGGAGACAGGCCGAAGGCTTGGAATGGGAACAAACATGTGTCCTACACGTTCACAGTCCAGCAAAGACAATGATACATTTCTTGTTAAACACTTCCTTTAATTAACTTGATCGAGAAGGCTGATGGGGTTGCAGTAGTGTTCCATGTGCGCGGGTGTCTCTAACAACTTGAAATCATGGTTTCCTTTGTAGCTGTTTTATTCGAACTTATGCCCTTTGCTTATATGGGACAATTTTTTCTTAAACAGACCAGAGGTAATATTGTGAGGCAGTTACAGGAAAGGAAGCATATATGCGGGATGATAGGAGATGGAGTAAACGATGCATCTCCTAAGAAGGCTGATTTTGGAATTGCAGTTGCTAGTGCCACTGATGCTGCCAAGAACGCTTCTGATATTATCCTCACAGAACCCAATCTTAGCATCATCATCAGTGCTGTTATGACCAGCAGAGCCATTTTGCATAGGATGAAGAACTGCACAGTCCGTTCTAGATTATATCCAAGACATTTTTCATTAGATCACTCCAGCCTTTTTTTTTTTATACTAATTATTTGGGTTTCCTGACTTGCAGATATATGCAGCAGTCTCCATCACCATCCGTACTATAGTAAGCATCGATGCAGCCACATCATTTGTTTAGCTTTTTTATTCTTGCTCATGTACTCATTGTTCTATTTAATTGTTTTATTCCCAATATTGCAGCTTGGTTTTTGCTTATTGCTCTCATCTGGAAGTTCAACTTTTCTCCCTTCATTGTTTTGATAATAACAATTCTAAATTATGGTGAGCTACCACAAATTGGTACAGAAAGTTTATCCCTTCCCCATGTTTGACTTTTCAAATTCAACTAACTCTGTATTTGATGGTATTGATAAAGGGACAACCATGACAATCCCAAGGGATCGAGTTAAGCCATATCCCATGCTAGATAATTGGAGGCTGAGAGAAATCTTTGCGACTGCTGTGGTGCTGGGAAGTTATTTAGCCTTGATGACAGTGATCTTCTGGGCCATGATTGATACTGAGTTTTTCTGGGTACTATTAGCTAAGATTGAATTCATTCTCATTGATACAGCACAAGCAATAAAAAAAAAAGAGGAATAGTTAAACGTCTTATTTCTTCTTTCTTCTGATGCAGGACAAATTTGGGGTTAGATCACTGAGGAAAGAATCTCATGAAATGATGGCTGCCTTGTACCTTCAGGTAAGTATTGACGTATTGTAAGCCAAGCCCTCATTTTCGTCACCGGATCCCGCACCTGGCTCTGTGCGGAATGTCCAGGGCTCCTCTTAGCCACCGCCTTGGTTGCTGCTCAGCTGGTAAGGCTCTAACTAATCCATTTGACTAATTAAATTAGGATTTTTTTTCATGTTGCATACATAGGTTGTTAAACCTTTCGTCTTTTCCATCTCAACAAGATGAAAAATGATCAGGTCTTCTTATGATCAAAGGTGGATGTTAATGGGAAATGAATTTTGAATCCACTTCCGTTTCATGTTCATGCTTTTACCTATAAGAAACGTCTCCATCAACAATTGGATCACGTCTCCATCAACAATTGGATCTTTATCTAATAATGGGTAATGCTTATCCATAATGATCCTAACTTGATCATGTGTCGGCATAGTTTTAAGGCCTACCCTCCTTATAGAGTACAGGTTATGAGGTTGGGCCTACTAAGTTGGCCTCATATGCCATATAGGCAGCCTGTGGCTCCATTGGGTTGGAAAAGAAACGAACATTATGCCATATAGGCAGTCTGTGGCTCCATTGGGTTGGAAAGGAAACGGACATTACTCACAACCTTACCCACTAAAACTTCAATGGGAAGTTGATGAAATTTTTACCTCTTGCAACTGTCCACTATGCGCACACAACCGTTATCAAAATTGAGCAGTGGAGCCACATTGGCATGGATTTGTTTAGTAGGTGCACCCCCATCACTATCCAATCACGGAAATAAATTGCACTCATTGCAAACTCGAAAACTAACGCACAAATCATTCCCTTGAAATAATGCATTGCAATAGCTGTTGCACTTTGATTCACCAATCTTGTATTGCCAGGTGGCTACTCTCATTGCCGTTTATGCCAACTGGGGTTTTGCTAGGATCAAAGGAGTGGGGTGGGGTTGGGCTGGAGTCATTTGGCTCTACAGTTTGGTGTCCTATCTCCCCCTTGATTTACTTAAATTTTTTGTTCGTGATGTGCTAAATGGAAAGTCTCTAGATGTTGCAAAAGGAAAGGTAATGAAACATTAATAATTAATCATCACTCATTCTGATGTTTTATCTGCTGGGTTCTTGACATTACGAGCAAATACATACTAATTTTTACGTTCTGTTCCATTGGATCCCTCTGTGCTGTTTTCCATCACATAGACTGCCTTCAGTAGCAAAATGCGGAGTCAGTGGTGGGACAAAAGAGCTCGACATAGACGCCATCCAGCAGCACCATAAAGCGTGATAAAAGATCAGAAGTCCTTAATGACAGGTTAAGATGGAACTTGGTAGTTAAGGAGAAGAATCTAACAGAATGGGAGTGAATCTCTTAACCACAAGAACTATTAGGCCTTTTACTTTTTTTTCGGGTAACAATAATGTTAACTACACTTCTCATCTTATAACTGTCTCATGTGACAGTTTTTCTCTTTCACATCTCTTCAATATTAAAAGCAAAATAAGTTAACGGATATAAGATGAGTTGTGAGATAAAAAGTGTGGCTAATGTTATCGTTCCGTAATTATAGTAACTTAAATTTATATCTCGCAAGAAGACGTTGGGGGAGAACTTGTGCTTATGGATATTTGCTGTCATCTCATTGTGTAGATATAGTATCTAATTTGATTGCTTGTTTTTCGCTCGGCTCCTACGATCGCGTGACCCCTATGCCTGTTCTTAGGCCCTTGTGGGCCCTTCTTGAAGGGACATGAACATTTGTTGCCAATTCCGCTACGCTGGTGGACTGATTTCATTAATATCTTTTAAACACCAATGATAGCTCACTGTCGATATTATCTATCATTCCCTTGCGGCATAGATATTTTGAGAATATTGCTATATTTATCCATAAAGGTATTTTCTTAATTTTTTTGATCGGATATTTTCTTAATTATTTTTTAAAATATTTTCATAATTGAGAATATCATGACAAAATCAGGATGTTACCCCCTCTGGGTAGGGCTCCAGTGCAGTTCAGCGCCCTGGTTATCCAATAAGAAGAGCCCACGTCAATCCATTAGACGTGTGAAAGTTCGTTTTGTGTGCATTTACAAAGTGACGCCAAGTCCCTGAGCTATACTTTTGGAAGAGCTTTCCAAATATCTTTGTAATGTTTCATTTATTTACAAAAGTATCGTTTGGCAAGCACTTTCTAAAATTATCCTCATGAGCTCAATAGCATGATTATTTTTGGAAAATTCGCTTTTATTGTCTATTTCTTAGGGCTCCTTTGGATATATGCAGAATATAATATTTTTAGATTTAATAATAGCATAATCAAATGCTGTAGAATATAATAGTGCAATGTTATAATATTTCATCATTGTAGCTGTTTGGCATTATTTTAAAAATGTAATAAATTTTAAACTGAGCCGTTTGGCAACTATTGAAGATTATTATATAGCAAAAACAAAGTCATCATAGATTTAAAATCAAACAAATAATGATATGAAAATTTATAATTTTATGTTAAAGTTTTTAAAGAAACGAATCAAGATGATTACTACAATCCATGATAAACGATGTTTTATTAATATCCATGTCGATCACTTAGCCTTTTAGTGCAAACGCTATATTCATCTCACATAGCATCTGCGATTTCATCTCGCATTATATTGCCTACTTGATGTCGCCTATCAATGTTATAATCATCATTTGGTTCATTGATTTCCTTCACTTCAGAAGACTGATTTTCACATTAAAGGTTATACTTTTCATATATCCAATATTTACCATTAGAGTGGATGTGAATGAAGTTGTATAAGGTGCGGCATGCAATTATTACATCTGTAATTGTGTCAAATGAATGAGATGAAGTGTCTTTCAATATTGGAAATTGAATTTTTATTATACCAAAGGAATGCTCGATTGCATCCTGTAAGGAAGAATGATGAAGGTTGAAGAATTCTTTAGCATCTTGTGAGCCTATATTTCCATGAGCAAACTCTCTCAAATGATGTTGCACTCTTCGATACGGGACAATGCAACTAGGAGTGTTTTCATATCCTACAACAATAAGATAATATTTACCTAATAAACTCTTCTATTTTTTGAATTCTTTCTAAGCATATTTCATACAAATCTTGTATCGGTGTTGGTGGAGTTGCAGCAGATAAACGATCAGATGATGTCACCATTCTTGAAATTTCATCAGCTAGTCTCTCCCCTACGCTTGTTCGACCCTTTTTTTTACCAGTCAACGATTTTGGTTTAGCAAAATAACATTTATTTTTATTATCTTTTTGTGTCGTTAGTACAACATTCTCTGAGCTCGATTCTCTGAGCTCGAACCAAACTCATCCACATGTTTATTGGATGGTTGTTGTGATATAGCAAGAGTAATGCAATTCAGAATGGATCTTTGCTTTTCCACACAATGTTGTGTAATTGGTATCCGACTTGACTTTTGCTGCTTGCCCTCTGCCATACAACCTATAACAATAATTTTATAATCAAAATTATTTATCAATATCAAAATATGCATTATTTTATTATTTACCAATTAAAAAATTAAATGCTATGCCTTCATATATGATGCTAAGATCATCATATAGTGGAAAAGGTGTCCTTCTATAAGCTTTTGTTTCAGGGTGTGCGTGTGAAAAAACATACTATTAATTATTAATAAGTTTAGTTCACATAGAAGGTTTTTATTAATGAGATTTATGTATATATGAAAATATATCTGAATATAACGATCTTAACTGCAATACTTCTTCCATAAGTTAATCAAATCACTTTAGTCCCATTTCATCCCACTCATCTACATTTCTCATCTCCCTTTCTTTTACAGAACTTGAGTACCCATTGTCTAATTGGGTCCCTCTCTAACACTCCTTTTCTTTTACAGAACTTGAGTACCCATTGTCTGATTGGGTCCCTCTCTAACGAAGTATAAGAGAATTGCTCCACAAAATTGGAAAACAGTAGGAATGGTGATAAGTGACTCACCAGTTGCACATCTTTACTTCGTCTCCTCCACTCAACTCTTGCTCCTTAATCAACTCTCTTTTCAAAAGTTAAGTACATATATTTTCAAGATTAAATGCATTGTACCATGTGTGAATAGAATAAGCTCCAATCTACTTACTACGCCATAGTAACAGCCACAGAAGCAGCTCACCCAAAGCGACACACCACCCCCCCCCCCCCCCCCCACCGCGCCCGCACCACAACCCCAAGAAAAAAAAAAAAAAAAAAAAAAAGCTTGGGCCAAGCAGGAATGACAGTGCGGCCTGTTTGGTACGAGTTGGGATAAATCCAAACCTACTCCATCTAAAATTTATCTCATTTAAATTAAACCCGTTCGGTGATGCATCACTGATATGTGATACCAAACCTGCCTTATTTGAGCGTGACAAGTCAAATTTAAAGCCTAATAAAAATACATGAGAATGTATATAGTAGATATTGAACATACCATTTTCTCTTCCCACGTGCCTTACATTAAGACCCACATGAATTTTATTTATCATTTTAGTAATAAGTACATAAATATTATATATTTGGGGCGGGCAGCTTGGGACAACAAAACCTAAATCCACCCCATACCAAGAAAACAATTACCAAACTCACCCCTAATATGAGTGGATTGGGGTGAATCCCCTTTTTTACACAACCCATTGCCATCCCTAGGGCCAAGCAAGGCCTTAATCTATTTTTATCCTCTCATATGTAAACGTCCATTGTAAGAGATTACCGGTAACCTTATTTTGTTGATTAAAATATTTAACCTTTTTGTACTCCCTGTTCAACTAATATAAATACAGTATCTTCCTATGGTCCCTAGCCACTCTTTGTAATCTTTCTTATGCATGTAGTTGTGTCTGGACTCTGGACGTTACTGTCACCTTCACTTCGTTCTCTCCTCATTCCTAGAGTTCATTATTAATACTTTTAGGCAAATGGCTTTGTTGAAGCTTTGTTGAAGATGCTTATCTTTATCATTCTCAGTTTTATTTATTTATATCTTGATTGAAAAATTTAATAAAATCTTTGATTTCATATGTCATATAATTTTAGAAAGTAATCTAGAAAGATTGTTTAATAATGACTCGATCATCCTTAAAATCTTTGATTTACATAAATGCAAAACTTAAATGCTATATGCCCAAGATATCGTCATTATTGAATAAAATTGGAATTCGCTTAATCCATAACTTTTCTTTTATTTTGGAAAGGAAAGGACAGGATACATTCGACTTACACTAAGCCGTAATCCATAACTTTTCTATCCAATTATACACCATCAATTCCGGCTCCACGCAGCGACCAGTTGTGCAATGTATACAACAAGTTGGACTTTGTTCAAGTGAGCCCAGATCCTCCAAGGCTTGGACTTAAGGGCCAACTTGTTAGAAAATCTAAATCATGCAAAAAAATTTCTATCGCTTATGCCACTGGTCAAGTTTTTTTTTTCTAATAAGAGTTGGATCCATTATCAAATTAATTATACATTAAATATAGGAACAAAATATTATGAAAATTCACATAAGTAACCAACATTATAATGGGCCATCTTTTCTATGGGGAAATTTTGGCGAGGTCCCATGCAGTAACGGGGAACCCATTGTGTACCATTCAAAATTTTAATTGTGACACTTGGGAGCATCATGAAATTTTTTTTTTTTTTATGATGATGAACCCACCCTGACCCCTTAGAATTGATGATTGGTAAGATTCTAGACACATAATACCTCCCGCCAACACATAACATGCGGTAAAGCCTTTTGAAGCAGGGAGCATCATAAATTCCTCATAAGCCTCAGGATTCCAAATCTGTCTAAGTGGACCCCACTTCCAAGGTGTTAGACTTTGATTATAAATAACGGTTGGATTTTTCGGGCAGAGGGTGGCCTAGCTACCCTTAGGGTCAGTAGAGAAACTGCCACATTTTCAACGTTGCCACACTAAACCGTTTCCAAACCGTCTGTGACTTAGTCCACTGAAATCCAACATTTATTTCTTCAACTACTCAAAAAGCCTTCATTCAATTTCTTAGCAGTTGTCGTGGTCCTCTCATATTACAATTTCGCTTTTCCTTCCATTTCTGTTCCTTTTTTAGTCACTTCCTGTTGTCCATGGAATGACTTCAACAGTCCAAATATAACCCATAAAAAAAATTCCATGAATATCCAATCCACCTTTTTCTCCCATGATTCTCTTTCCTTTCATGCACCGATCTCTGTGACTATTATTAGAATGCCAATACACCGACAGATAAATATGCAGATAAATCGATAGCATAAGATGAGATTATGACAGTTTGTTTATTTTTCAAATCTCTGTCTTGTTTGAGGCCTTGAAGAGCTTGGGACATGGATGGTTCCCCTGCAATAGATTGCAATGCTGTTTCAAGCAGAAAGGGTGGAGATAGAAGGAGTTTTCTGGACCCTGATTTGCAGAACAAGTGGTCTAAAAGGTAGACTTCCTAGCTTACGTTTCTTGGTGTTTTTTCTTTTTTCTTTTAACATTGACCAGTGTTTGATGTTTGTGTGTTTTGGGGAGTTTTGAGTTATTGTTGGGGTGATTAGTGTGGTTACTTCAAATTGGTTTTTGTTCTTTTCCTGTTTAGATTGAATTGTTGGGTGTTCTAGGCCATTGGTTTGCAATGTATTTTGGTATGGACTAGTGTTCTGATTTTTTTCTAACCTGCATTAGATGAGGATTGCGAATGTCACTTAGGACATAACAATCAATTAGAATGCAATAAATGAATAAATGAGGATATGATGGCTCTTGACTACAGTTATTGGATCAATCAAGAACTGGTGGAAACAATAACAATACATGAGTTAAGATATTTTTTAATTATTATTATTGGTATCCTATGTAACTGTCAACCATTAGAACTACAATTATAGTCCAACCATCAAGTGGGACCCACTTCAGCCATGTATTTTTGCTGTCGGTTGTTGGATAAGAAGGCTTTTTTATTGAATGTTTGATGGTCATAACCATCTCATGAGGGGCCTCCTAAGCAAATGTCTAGAAATGTTTGATTGGGAACTGTTTTTCTTGCATTCGCTTGATTCAGTGGTTTACGACCATCAAGTCAAATTGAAATTTAGATCATACATAACCACCATTATATCATGCTTATCCTATCATGACACCTATGATGCCTAGATGCTGTATGGATATGATCAGTACATGCTATGGACATGGCAAGGACATGGATTTGACATGTAAAAAGTGAAGAATCGGATACAAATACAACACGATACGTTACCCATTTTGAAGCATCCGCTCGTCATAGCATGACACTGATGGGGGCGGTAAATCCACATGGTGGGTCAGACTACTACCATAGTCCAACAAGTTGTACTTGATCATTCCTCATTATATATTAGCGCATCCTCTCACCCTTGGAGGGGCCCGCCCTTGGTTAAGTCTGAGTGTGAAATAGTGGCGCATCAAATACTACTCATATGATATAATCCTACCATTTGCTTCTTTTTTCTTTAAATATAGTTGGTATAGAAGGCACTTTTGGTTGCCAACTCACTCATGGAGTCATGGTTCAGTAGTGTTGATATCTTAGTTTCACACACATGACTCAAGTATGAGGGTTTATTTGTGTAACACTGCAGAATAGGAAATAATTTATTATTCTGCAAAGACAAAAGTACTAGGGGAGGTCAGTTCTGGAAATCTTCTCTTGCATGGTTTTGATGCCCTAAGAAAATAGTTTCTTATTGGGGGATACAACATCATCAAATGATGAGAAAAAATAGGTGCAAAAAAACGGGACACTAATCTCCTATTTTTCCATGGATTTAGTGCCCGGACAAACATATGCTAAAGTATCACTACTGACTAGTAGCCCGACCTAGGAAAATAAATAAATAAATAAGCACTTTTGGTTTGTGACTTAGCCCTTGACTTTAAAGCCTCAAAAGTGAAAATTGAAAATGGTATAATCATTGTCAAATTGGAGCCGCGTGAAGCTGGGTTTTGAATATTGATTGGTCTTTCAAGCGTTCTTTTGAATGGCAATGTTAGGTCAATAACCACCGAGTTATTAATGGGAAATTTTCAAAACTTTGGGTTTTTATCCCGATCATTGAAAAAAAAAACGGACATAAAAAAAAACGTTTGAAACAGATTGGTTAAAAGTATCTTAAAGTAATAAAAGAATCACGTGTAAAGTTCGAATGGATTTCAGTAAATACTGTGCTATTGTCGCTATAATCTCATTTTGCTAGAATTTTCAATTTTTCGTGTTAATAACTCAGATTATTAGTGGTACTTGTGTCTTTGAATCTTGGATGACTTGGTCACTTAGAATTGGCACCATTTGATATTTTGCACATGGCTGACCATTTTACATTTTAATATTTCACATAGCAGACCATTTTACATTTTACTTCTCTATCTTTGTTATCTTGCATATTTATTTTTAGAATGCATAGTAACTATATTTGAAAAGGTGTGTGGCATTATAGATAGGCTTGAATCATTCTTCTGGATGCATGTGAATTGATCTGCTGCTTCACTTCTGTAGCTTTCTTGTAGCAGCCTATCGATGCTGAAACTATTTCAACATCATCACCAAAGCCTTGTCCCAACAATGTTGGAACTATTTGCTTTCTGTAACTCATATCGAGCTGTGATGTTTTTCCACAGTGCTGTTAATAAGAAGTCAGATTCTGCACAAGAAACTTCTCAATCCATAGAAAAAGATCCAAATGTATCTGAGGTGAGAACAATCTTAGCCTCTATCTAAACTTCTACCACTTAAGGGAATTTTGTTTGCAAGAATTCCTGACAAGATTTCTTGTTGTTTGGAATTTATGACGTCATGTTGGGAATTTCTAAACTTCTAGCTTCTATGAGCATTTGGGAATCCATCTTCAGGACAACATTTGGAATTCTCATATATACCGAGTTAGGAAATCTCATATATCCTCTAAACAAACAGTTTAGACTTGAATTAGTGAAACAAAAAGTTTAAAGGGAAATGTAGATCTTCATTTTATTTATCTTGATGTTCAATCAGATTAAGCAGAAAAACTATTTACCATCTTATTTATAACTGTTAGGATTTGGGAAATTTGATGAAGTGCCAAGAAGTAGGAAGTCCTCTTTATCACGATTGCAGTGATAATATCAATGATGCTACAACAAGTCATCGTGCTTCCCTGGAGAATGATGTAAGTATTCATTTACTATTGTTGTTGCTGATGTTAGATGTATGTCTTTATTGCAAGAAATCTCCTAATTATGATGACACTGATTCATATTGTTAGCAGCTAACGCCTAGTCAGGATTGTATTAGATAACAGACCGTGGATTCAAATCAATGAGGATCCAAAGTCACCTATATGAAAAGAAAAAGCCATAGAAATGGAGATTGATTGATTGTGATCATTACTCTTTTGTTATACTATGTACCGGCAAATTCATCAACCGCTGCTATTACAACTATTGAATCTGCCAGCAGCTTGTACCTATATATGAATACCTTCATGTCAACTTTTTTTTTTTTTTTTGAAAGATACCTTCATGTCAACTTGCAATTAACTTTAGGAAATATTGTTTGATAATTTGGTAAACATCATCATCAAAGCATTGACTCAACTATGCTGGGCCAGCTACAACTTAAGAACTTTTCATGTGCAAGTTTTCTTAAATAGTTTCAATAGTTGATGTCTTGGCTTACAGATCGAGCAGCTACAGTTGCGTTTGCATCAAGAGAAATTTATACGGACAATGCTTGAGGGAGCTCTGGGTCGATCTTCTAGCACTTTGTCTCCTGGAAACACTCAATTTGTTGCTCAGGTTTGTATTGATTTTGATAGGGAAACTCGTCATAGCAGCTTTATCAGTTATACATGAATGAACCCACACACCAAAATATTAGACAAGATAGACTCCTTTTGAGAGTGAATCTTCTTGAAGTTCAACAATTCTTGTTTGAAGGTAAGCTAAAATCTGAAGTTCAACAATTTGAACAGAACTAGACTCACTCTTCATACTACATCACAATTTTATGATTTTAATGTGGCAACTTATTCATCTTAAATTTCTTATGGCATCAATTTTGAAGAAGTATGGCATCACTAGTTGGGCCTATTCATTAGTCTAGAAGATATGCATCTATCATACTCCTACAGGGTCTTTTTCAGAAGCTCTGGCCTGACAGGTCAGTTGTTCTGAAGTCTGTACTAGTCCCAAATCACTTGAGAAAATGCAACAAGAACCATAGATGAGCACCAGTTAGGCTTCTGAATCATGCAGCAATAGCTGAATTAACATTTTTTTTTTTTTGCAACTCATTGTTACGCATAAGTATGTCACTACTAATTTAGTCATCCGATTTCTCTATAACAATTCATAAATATAACCTCAAAGAAATGTTTAGATTATGTTATTGTAGAATATCAATGTCTTCTTGGACTGCACAATGTTGAAAACTTTACTGAACTTTTTTCACTTTCTACATGTAGTCTTGATATGCTTGTTTAAAGTGTACCTAAGCTGTATTACTCAGCTGCTGGAACTAGAGTCTTTAACAGGGGGTAATCAAGAAAGTTGCTTTCTTTTCAGACAAGGGAACTTATACAAGAGATCGAGCTGCTCGAGGAAGAGGTTGCAAACCGTGAACGACATGTTCTTTCTCTATATAGAAATATCTTCGATCAGTGTCTTAGTAGGGGACCATCAGAGCAAAGTTCTGTCATGATGTCTCCTGCTCACATGAAGAATGAAGTTAGAAAACATCCCAGTATAATTTCAAGTGCATTTTGCTCCTCCAAAAAGTTCTCATTGCAACCTCTCCAGCTTCTTGCTACTAAAAAGGATTCAGGGAAAAAGGACACGTTGCAGCAGTCCAAGACGAAACATGCAATGCTGGAAGAAAAAACAAATGTTCATATTGACAGCAATTGTTCGGATCCTGCTAAGGTATGCGAAAAAGTTTAAAAGGTGGAAGGTTCTAAATACAGAAATCATTGCCAGTGGGTCATTCATTTTTTGGTGCCCCTGCATTTTGGTTAGAGAACTTATAAAGAGTTGATTTTGGCCGCGAGGATTTGTTGTGTCCTTGTCTTTGATTATGTGCGAGTGGAGCCCATGTTTTGCTGATCCAAAATGCTATCTATCGTGGATACTCCATACCATAGAGTCCTATTGGAAAATTCTAACCCTTTGAGCAAAGGCCTGAAGTAAGGCATTTAAGATGGAAATATAGCAATGATCCACATTCAATACATAATCTCTTTCTGAATTGATAACCCTGCATTGGGTAAATCAATCGAACGTCTGAAATTGATCATTAGACATTAGTCCCACATGTACAGACTCCAGCGATATATAGTATTATGCTTTATGTTAAGAAATTTCAAGTACTTTATTCTTCTGCATGAGCTTCAAGTTTTTCTTATTCAATTACCTGACGAATATCTACTACAGTTGAATGCTGTTTTTCATTGAATGTGATGTCCATATATTCCAAGTTTGAAAAACATGGTAACCAGCACATGTATTTTCCTGTTCTTACTATCTTCTGTCTTTTAGATAGGGTTGTTTTCTTTTATAGATCAACTAATAATCCTTCTGAAATTGTGGTGTTTTTCTTAGTCAAACTGAAAAATAGCTTCGATCAGTATTTTCTTTTTAAATGTTTTCTTGACATGTGTAGAAAATATCATGGCTGCTGCTAACAAGCATGCTTTTTCTTAGTCCTTGAACATTCATTTTATCCCAATTTCACCTTTTGCATGTTGAAATCTTACGTCAAAAGAAACACAAGAAATGAAATATCTTCATTTTGGCCTCTCCTTGACCCCAAAGAGAACTTTGAGTTAGATGAGAGCTTTTCTTTCATGCTCTGATTGGCAATGCTGGATAATTATATCTTCTTTACAACTTCAGGTGCCTGAGAGAGTGCATACTGTGGGAAATAATTCCTTGCCGGCCTGTACCTTGAAAGATTATCTCAACCAGTGTCCCAGCAAGCTATCTGAAGAGTTGGTCAGATGCATGGCTTCAATATATTGCTGGGTATGTAATGCAGAACCTGCAAAGTCAGAAAACGGTTGTGCGCCATTAGAATCAAAGTCATCCACTAAAGTAACCCTGCCAAGACAAAGTGTTGGAGGAGATCGAGATTATTCTTGGAGATCAATGGTGGAAATATCTAGGATATCGACTGATGGAAACCAGCACTCACGAGCATCTTATGCAATTAGCAGCTATAGGTGCGCAGTGTCTGATTTTGTTCAGAGACTCTTCTTGATGCTTGAACAGGAGAGGAAGTATTTGTTGTTTGGTCAGCAATGGTAGAGATGCAACCAACTAATTGACACTCTAAGTTATGGCATTTAGCTGGCCCATCATTGGATGGGCTTGACTCCAATGTTTTCTCTGCTA
Organism: Sextonia rubra; assembly: GCA_037013555.1. Taxonomy (NCBI): domain Eukaryota; kingdom Viridiplantae; phylum Streptophyta; class Magnoliopsida; order Laurales; family Lauraceae; genus Sextonia; species Sextonia rubra. The sequence continues at coordinate 30,941,051 of JASUAD010000011.1, read as the reverse complement.
GATGATTCTAGCTATCTGTTTAATTGCTTCATAATGGACAATGATAGTCGATGCTCCATATTTAGTGAGTGAAATCGTGATACTAAAGCCAACAAATGGGCAGAGACTTTTTGTGTATCTCTGTTTAACATTGTGGCCCATCATTTGAATGATTTGTCACCAAAGGTTGACCCTGCATTTCAAGTTTGTAGTGAGTGAATTGAGCAATTAAATATATTTCCTCTCTTGATTATTTTATTTATTTATTTGTCCCTCTTCTCCCTATATTGTAGGTTTACCTATAAGAATAATCTTCTCTTGGCGTTGTAAATTTTCAGAGTTTTGGTGGAGCAACTGGAAAGAGTGAATCCAAGCCAGATGGAAACAGATGCCAAACTAGCATTTTGGATCAATGTGTACAATTCTCTGGTTATGCATGTAAAGGCTACCAATGACAACTGAACAATTGAGTTTGAGATACCTTTTCTATAGTTTTGTAATTCCGTATTGTACTAAATGTTTTGTAGGCATATCTAGCATATGGGATTCCCATTAGGTCTTTGAGGAGGATGGCCTTGTTTCAAAAGGTAATGCTCTTGCTTCAAAAATATTTCAGAGATATCTTCTGATGACAACTTCCTTGAAATGATGGAATGACATGCAAATGGATGTGTTGGGAATAACTTGGCTTCAATTCTAGCAATTTCTTGGCTTCGCACTTCTAATTAAGTACAATATATGTCTTTTTTTTTTTTTGTGTTCATGTAGATAAAAAATTTCTTTCAAAAGATGAGTTACTTGCCTCGTCTGGTGGAATCTAATTTTTTAATAACAACTTCGTGGTGGGAAGTTCATGTGCTTGCAATGGCTTAAAAAAATTAAGACTACTGCAACTATATTTCAATGTTTTGTCCAGTTCTAGATTTTACTTTTTCAAAATTGTCATTTTTGAAGGAAATAGTTCTAGCAATTTCATTTTTCCCTTTAAATTGTAACTCCTAACACTGCTTGCTATGATCAAACCATTCTATTGGCAAATGGATCACACTATGGAAACTTATACCAATTTAAATTGTCTTCATTAAACAGAGGTAGGCAACCTGAAGTAAAAGTAAGCATTAAGATTCTCATCCATTGGTTTTTTTCTTCTTCTTCTTTTTTCCTTGTTACTAAATGAGTAGATCATAACCAGCTGTGCTAGTTTTGGCCTTAAACATGTCATTGAAAATGAATACATATATATTTGCGATATCTATATCATCATCATCATCAAAGCCTTATCCCAACCATGTTGGGGTCGGCTACATGAATTCTGTTTCTCCATTCCGTTCTATTTGAGCCATTGTGAGATCTATATATATGTGGAAGAGGACTAATGAGTTTTCATTATGCCTTCATGAATTTGTCTGTCTAGTGCAGGCTGCTTACAACATTGGGGGCCACATCATAAGCGCCAATTCCATAGAGCATTCAATACTATGTTGCCATACACCGCGAGTTGGCCGTGTACGAAAAGAACTCTAGCTTCACAGTTTTATTCATTTTATATTCATTCCGCATACCATTTCGTATGACTCATTTATTTATTTTGTATATGTTTTATGTTATGGCGAAACATTCTGTAAGAGAAATGATCCTGTATTGCTGTACTGACATTTGGAGCCCACCTTCATGTGACACAAATCGTTCATATTGCATTCCTCCCTAGATTAGGCAATGGCCGAGATTTTACTCCTGTAAGACTGATTATGTGATGTTGGATTGATCATGTGTGAAATATATAGATGTATTTTCTACATATGGCCTACATAACAATGGATGTCACTCTGAAATTTTGGTCCCATTGTCATACAAAGGGATGTAAATGAACCTCATTCCAATGAACTTTTACCTTACTTGACATCCAGAATAAGTTAAAACATTATCATACTGCAATATGACTTGAACCTAAGGCATTATGCTTGCAAGCATAAGGCATTACCACATATAAGGATTGGTTCGAGGTACCAGTCTTATGAAAGATTTTTTTATATCTATTATAGTAATTTCACTCACTGGTTGGATTGTTGATAGCGCATCCACAAGGGGCTCAAATCATGACCTCTAATAGGATCTGTGAGAGGCACCTCTCATATAAAAGATTGCATGTAAATATATTATTTATTAATATAATAAATTTTCTTATATGTACCACCTAGGTACACAGGTATTTAGGAATGCACTTGACTAGACTTTAGACCGTGATTATCAATTAAATCAAAAAAGATGGCCCATACCAGGATTTCAGGTTAGGTCTTTCTGGTAGCTTGGTAATTAGAAGTCCATTGAAATCCATATCTACACTCTACTTCTGATGCATGCACTTCATATTTCTAATCTCACTCCTACAATATTAATTGTACCGAAAGGCAAAAAAGGTTGCATGCAAGACGTAATGTAAGTCTCATGTATTGCTTCATACATTTTAATTCCTTCATACATTTTACCATCCATTTTTGCTTTAATATATATGTTCTATCTTGAATTTTTAGGAAAATAATGCATTCCAATTTATAACAAATGTCTACATGTCATGAATTCAAACATTGTTCCTGGTTTTCTAATTTAAAGGGAAATTTTATATTGAAAGAAAGGGAAAAAGGGGTGATCCATATTAATGTTTTCATTCATTTGGAATTTGATTTGGGAGAGGAGCAGTGACATGTTCACATGTTTCCTCATATTTAAGCATAAAAATGATTTGCTTGTTCTAAGAAACAACACAATTTTTTCTCCTCTAAAGAGCGGAAACAAAACTTTCTCCCTCTTTTTTTCTCTTGTGAATGCCAGCTAAGAAAAACTTTGTCCTTCCCATTTTCCTCTTCTCCGACTTTTTTCTAAGTTTCCATTTTGTATTAATTTCTCTTTTTTTTTTATTTTTCTCTATTTGATATGAATTTATAATTTTCCTTCTCTCTATTTGTTCTCCACCTAACATTATTCCTATTGCCATTTTGGCATGTATACAACTTTTGTGTCCAAGTTGCACATGTATATACATAATCCTTGTCTATTGTTTCATTCTTGTAATTATGATTTTTGTATCCATAAATTTAGTGAATAAAATGAGAAATAAATTAGACAATGCAACATCTTACATCTTCATGTCCATTCATTTCTTTCAATTCATTTTGTAGTGGCTTGAAACCATCATTTTGACTGCCATGCGAAGGAAATCTGGTGAAGAGAGACAACTTGTTGGTACAGGTTTTGGACTCTCAAACTCCCAGCCCCTTGTTTGCTTTGCAATATGTAATGGGGCAGCATCTGATCCCATGGTAATCTCTTGCTTCTCTGTTGTCATCAGTCATTAAAGAGCTTCATATAACTGCAGCATAAAATCTAGCTTCATATAACTGCAGCATAAAATCTAACTTCAACCATGCATTGGTCTGGTCTAATCAGGCTTCTAGGCTTTGTCCATTATGCGCCATTCTTTGGTCTAGTTTATTGGCATTCAAGCTGTGATGGTCCTTATTTTGTGTTATATATAGGCCAAGCTTCTTTACCCTTTCCATATGGTGGTTTGCTCTAATCACAGTTTAAGCTAATGTGACTCTCACCAGTGAGTTGGCCTCTATTGCAAGCTTCATTATTAAACCAAAACTAGCATAAAACCCATAAAATATGGAAGAACAAGCTAGTCTTTTTTCAAAGTGCATTGACCCCTTGAGGGGCGTGTTAGCTGTTCCAACGAATCAACTCTTTTAGAACTTCCAAATTCTAAGAGCTTATCCAAACACACAATTGTTTTGTAACACATGTCCCTCTTGCCCCTCTTAAGACAGAAAACATGCGAACATGTATACTAATTTATATCTAGTTATACATATTTATAGTCACTAAATCCTTGTAAGAGATGAATGAGATTGATAATTCCATCTTCCTTGCCTCATCTTCAAATAAAAAGAAGTCTACATTGAATCTCTACTACTATCATCAACTAGGGAGATGATATGATAATGGGATAATTAATTCCATATCGATCCATGTCCAGCCTTCACCAAGCATATGCCATCCCTGATAAAATCACAAGTTCCTGACATGATCCTAATTGAAATGTGTGCAGATGAGGGTCTACACTGCCTCAAATGTCAAAGAGGAACTGGAAATTGCCAAGAATGATTACCTTCAAGCTAATGTGGTTGTGAAGAAGTCAGCTAAAGTGTTATTGCCGAGGATTCTTGAGAGATACTACAAAGAGGCCTTTATTAGCACAGATGACCTTTTTTCTTGGGTGTGTGACAACGTTGATAAGAAGCTGTGTGATGCAATGAAGAAATGCATTGATTCCAAATCCAGTCGGAAGTCATCGCATATTATGGAATGGTTACCCTATGATACAAGATTTCAGTATGTCTTTGCAAGAGACTTGACAGAAAAACCATGGTGGTTGTGACAACATTGATAAGAAGCTGTGTGATGCCATGAAGAAGTGCATTGATTCCAAATCCAATCGAAAGTCAACACATATTATGGAATGGTTACCCTATGATACGAGATTACGGTATCTCTTCGCAAGAGACTCGACAGAAAAACCGTGGTGGTTGTGATTTCTTTGCTGGACTGCATAACCCAACATTGTTAGGAAGCAAACCTGCTCTAGTTTTAGGTTGATTTCTTGTTAGTATTGAAATCCTAGTTTTTGCACAAAGAAGTAACTGGTATTGACATATAAAACTTTGATGTCTGTACAGAGTTCATTTATATTGTTTTCCACACGAAGGCTTTAGTCATGATTGGTTGATTTGTCGCATTTTATTTTATTATAAGAAACGATGGGGCAATGATAAATTCTTCTGAAACACTGAGACCATGTTGATGTTGATGAATGGGGTTGACCATATTATGAAGTAGGCATCTCATGTCTATTGAATCTTTATTTCATAGTGATAAAGGGTCATCTCACATTACCAAATATGCATGCCACTTGATTCACAAACCAGCACTATAACTCTTTATTTCGGTTTCATTTTTGAGAAAACTTTGATTATAAGTCTAGTTAATCCTGACACATGAAACACGAACAACCCTTTCAACTTGCAAGTTGGTTATATAAATATGGAGCATATTCATGTGCATATGTCCCTCACCATTTTGGTGAGAGACACTCCTTTTTTGGAAAGTATTAATATGCAAGAGGACAAAATTTCATACATTTTTAAGCTTGAAAGGTCCAAAAAAGGAAGTGTCCCTCACCAAAATGGTGAGGGATATATGCACATGAAAACTCCTCTATAAATATATATATATATATTTGTAAAAAAAAATCACCAAAACAAGCAAAGACAATAACAACAATTAGAGAGGGGCAACCAAGCGCTAACCCACTCTAGAACATCATCATCCCTATACAAAACTCTTACCAAGCCTAGAGCAAGGTTGGCCAAAACATGAGCAGCCTCATTCGAAGTTATAGAAACGAAAAAAGAAACTAACCGAAGAAAAACCACTACAATGTTGATGGCCCAATCTGCTTTTCCATTGATGGAATCAATCACTTCTTTAGCATATGAAAAAAGTGCAATCCTAGAGAAAACCCTCCATGAACCTTCCTTATGCGGGTAAAGAATGGCCCTTGCCTTGCTTTTTTACAAGGGATTTGTTACCCATAGTGATCTCCTGCACAAACATTAAAGGTATTCAACATCATCAAGCAACAAAAAGAAGATTTTCTATCTTTAGGTTTATAAGCTACATTCGTATAATTCAATAAGATATTATTTGAGGGGCCTTCTGGTAACCCTATAACTTTAGGACTAGAAGGAGCTTCTTTTTTGAAGTCCCCCTCACTGTTATAAGGATATAAATTTTGGATTGTGCCAATAATTTATTTGGGATCAAGGGCAACCCTTTTAAAAGTGAAATTGTTTCTGCCTTTCCACAGTGCCCCCCATGTAGTTAGAGCCATAGATGGGAGATTGGGATTTTCATGCATGCACACCGTATCATTTAGTTTATAAGATTTTCCCACCATTCTACGACACCCATATGGCTCATTGAATGAAGCCTAAATTAGTTGTAAACCACACTACTCTAGTATGATTACATAAGAACATTGCACGTTGCATTGTTTCCTCCTCTAGTTCACAAATAGGGCACATAGTAGATACAAAGTTAGTTTTAGGACCTAGCCATTTCCTCACAAGAAATGCATTATGAATGCATTTCTAGTCAAAGAGAAGAATTCTTTTGGAAACATGGTTTTTCCAAAAAAAATTTCCATTTAATAAAACCTCGAATAGCATCGGAAGAAGAGATTGTCTTACAGGTAGATTTAAAAGAGATATTTGAATATCTAGTGAAAGGCAAAACTCTTTTATCATTTAGTTCAGGACTTTGGAGATGGATTTTGGTGATGTCTTCTACATTCCTAGTATTATTAAAGATATATGGATTCAAAGGAAGATTCTAAGATTTGTTATCATTCAAAACGATCTTTCATTTTTAGGTCTGGCTTAGAATTTTGAGAAAGAAGTTTTCGAAAGCCTTGATCACAAGGGATCCATTTAAAGTCCCAAACAGATATATTTTTATCATCCCCAATGACTCATCCCATATGATAATTGATAGAGTTAACTGCATTCACAAAACCTTTCCAAAACAAAAAATTTCCCAAATTATATTTGCCCTTTCAAAGAGACTTATTAGGACAATATTTAGCTTTGATAATCTTTGTGCATAACAGATTCTTATTAGTTATGCTTCACCATAGTTTTAGCAAGTAAAGTCACAATGTTCTCTTTAGAGTTTCTAATGCTGAGGCCTCTTCCTCAATTGGTTCATATAATTCACTCCATTTAATAGGGTGGAATTTCCTTTCGTCGATTCCATCTCCCCACCAAAAATTTCTCATCATTTTATCTAATGAATCCAAAGTATTAGAGCATCTCCAACAGCATCATCAAAATGACATGTATGGTTTAAACGGTAACAAGACGTTGCGCCGTTGCTCCAAGGGCTACGCCAATTGTGACATGGCATTTGATGATGCCCTTGCCACACCAAAATTGGCGATTCATAAAGGCAACAATCTTTTCATTTTTTTAAAATTATTTTATTGCTTTGGCCTGTTAAACTTTTGACAAAAACTAGCCGTTGGAGACATTGACATTACGTATAGGAGATATAGATTTTTGTTGTACCTGTTCAAAAGCTATATCTCCAACAGATAATATGATTGTTGGTGATCAATTTATAAAAAATGGTTGTTGGTGATATTTAAAAAAAAGATATTTTGAAAAATTATTGGAGCTCTCCTATAAATTAGGAGCGTTTAATATTTTTTTTCTCATCCACACTATGGATTCCCAATACTGTCAATTTCCTAATTTTTCCACACAACAATAGCAATTTTCTTCTGAAGCATCTGAAATCCCTGCTGATGAGGCCCCAAAGAAAAAGACTTTCGTTTGAGGTGCCAGCTTCAGTATAGAAGAAGACCGTATTCTTGTCAGTTTGTGGCTAAACACCAGTTTGGATGCTATATTTGGAAATGAGAAGAAACTTGGGTCATTTTTGGCAAGGAGTGGGAAAATACTATCACAACAAAAAGCGATTTGTCAATGCTCAAACTAACAAAATGTTGGCACAACGATGGAGTAAGGTCCATGATCGTGACCTCAAGTACAAGGCCTCAATTGTAGTTTTACCCAGTAAGTAGGGACCGTATCCATAGGGAGATATGTATCTCACAACCTATCCTAATTGAAAAACTAGTGCTAGCCTAATAAAATCTATACAAATACATAACTCCTAAATCTGAAAATTAAATTTAAATTGCAATCATGAATATGAAAATTAAATAACAAATCATAAATAAAACCTAATCTAAGATTCCTAAACTAAAAAGTAATATAAACTACTAAACTGCAAAACCATAAAATTCATCAAACCACCAATTGTAGAAAAATAAATAAACTATACATTAAACTAAAAATCAGAAATAAATCATTCAAAGGTAAAGGAAAAAAATAAAATAAAAAGAATTCTAGTTTCTTTTATTATGGGAAATTAGAACATCATATTGGCGGAATAAATAAAAGACCACAAAAACACCGCACCAAGTGCGTACTGTCACTGCACATAAACACATGACGCCGATCCAAGGCGAGACACCTTAACCTCACTAATTGCGTCTTTTAAATTAAAACGGACCAATACAACCAATAATCCCCAAAAACAATTAAAACTTGAAAAGGAAACTATCCTTACCCTAGATCAAGACATCAAGAAAGAGACGGGACTTTTCACGCAATCTGGAATCTAATCATCATGCTTTCTGCTACGGGAGGATAATTGGACAAGAAAAGGATGATAGAATGGAATGGATGGAGTGGATGAGACCTAAGAGGGCTGGCCTAACCCATATTGGGGTAAAGGAGCGATGGAGAGAGAAGGAGGGCTTGTGGTGTTGTGCAACTCCCCCATTAAATCCTTTTTATAATGTTTGATCTCCATCTTTGGCCAAAAGTTAGCAACTATATAGTAAGTAAAAAAATCTTGATTCTTTTTCTTGTGCAAATTTCTCCTCACATCTACTTTCTCCAATCAAAACAAGACTTCAATTTTATGCAATCTCGCCTAAAAATACACAGCCAACTTCCCAAGGCCATAATTTTGTCATTTTAGTTACGATTGACAAAATCTTAAGTCTACAGATATTTATTCGAATAGAGCTTTCCTACAGTACCTAGATTGCCCCGATCCAATACTTGGTTTGAGAGTTATGACTATTTTAATCTATGCTGTCCAAATAAAAATGGAATTGATTTTCCATTTTTTATCTCTTCTTCTTTGACTTTCTTCTTACTGAATTTTCTCCAGCATGGCTTTCCTTTCTTCATTCCAATTTAAGTTATTGAAATCCAAATTTAAATTCGTGCAACAATTTAAAAGTGAGACCCTCCTTTGACATCCAAGCATGTATGCAAATGTGCACATGTATGTGGGTCCATTTTCTTAAATTTTCCTACAAAGAAAAGTGACATTTTATTAAAAGTAATGATTTTGACCAAAAGTCACAAATGCATTAATGTGGGCCCTGATAAAAACCTTTGTCATTTTTATGTGAAAATTATGAATTTGAAAAACCTTTTAAAAATGGATATCCAAAAATGGAAAGTTTTATGATTTTATGAAAAAATTAATGATTTTCAATGATTTTTGCATGAGAACTATTTAATGATGCCCAAAACTATGAAATTATGATTTTTAACGAAATGAAGAGATTTCTAATGATTACGTCCTTAAAATTTCCTAAAATAACCATGATATGATGCATTTTTAAAGACTCATCAATTTAAGCGTATGTTAACAAATTTTGTAGATGTCTTGCCACAATTATTGCCAGAAATGAAAGTGGAATGAATGAACAAGATAAAGTAAAATTAAATGGCTAAATAAAGTTTTTTTTCTTAATTTGAGTTAATTTTAATTTGCAGATTGCGGAAGCAAAAAAAAAAAAACTAATGAACATCTATACATATCAAGATTCACCTTGGACCATGTTTGGATTTTGTTGAGGCACCAACCGAAGTGGGTGCAACTGCAACATGATGAAGAGGAGCAGACAAGTACAAAAATATTAAAAACTTCCTCTTCCGGCTACTCATCATCTTCTAATCCAAGCATTCCCATAAATATTAAGGAGAATGACTCAAACAATGATGTTTACAATCCCGCGATGAGACCACTAGCCAGAAAAAGGCTAAGAAGAGACAGATAAAACAAAGCACTAGCAATGAAACCGCACCTATTGCACTCATCCAAAAAATGATGAACGATAAAAAGAAGGAGATGAAAAAGAAATTAGAGCTTCTTAAGCAAAAAATTGAGTAGGATGAAGAGAAGGTGCAATTTAAGAATATACAAATGGAGATCGAGGTTATGAGTATGGATACGTCCTACATGTTTGAAGAGCAATGAGTATAATATTCTAAAAAAGATGGGAAATTCTGAGGGGAGGGTTAGGTGGTAGTGTTTGAATTGTATTTTACTTTTAGAAAAAAAAATTGTATTTTCATTTCAATTAATGAATTGTTGTTTGTTTAAATATCTATTTTACTTACGTTTTATAAAGTAGCCTTTTTTTTATAGCTGTTGGAGAAAACTAGCCATTGGAAAAGCTAGTCGTTGGAATATTTCCCATAGATAGACCATTTTTGTATAGAATTCTTACATCCCAAATTCTCAATACTTCTCTTCCTCTCCAAATAAGAAAACATTTTTTGCATAACCACAACATGCCTCAAACTTTTCCGATTCCTTTTTTGACACAATGGATGAGCTTTGGCATAAATTCTAATTCAGATGAAGAATTGAAGATGTTAACAAGGGTTGCTTTGTAAGAAGAATGAGAAATGAGAACGAGAGTAAATTGTGGTTCCATTCAAAGGTCACGCAGTTATCAACAGAGGACGAATCTAAGACCGTCATAGATTCTATAATGACTACTTTGGTGAAAACCGTCTGTACACTCCCCCTCAATTTCAAAGCAGGTTTTGAATGCTTGACCTCTATTTCTTCGAATTGTAAATTTAGTGGAAGCTCATGACTTGTACTTTCAACAAAAAAGAGACTCTACCGACTGTCTTAATTTATCACCACTTCAAAAGGCCACAGCTACAGTGAGAATACTTGCTTATAGAGTTGCAGTGGATGTTGTGGTCAATTACGTAAGGATTGTTGAAAGCACCTCAATTGAATCAATGAAAAGGTTTGTTCAAGTGATTATTGACGTTTTTGGCAACGAGTACTTGAGAAAACCAAATAACGCTAACATTTGTAAATTGTTATCAAAAGGTGAGAGGCACAGATTTCCTGGGATGCTAGGTAGCATAGAATGTATGCACTGAAGTGAAAGAACTATCCAGTTGCGTGAAAAGGCATTTATACTCGTGGAGACCACCACGAGCCTTCGTTGATTATTAAAGCTATAGCTTCGTATGATCTTTGGACATGGCATCCTTATTTTGGATTACCGGGATCGCACAATGATATTAATGTATTAGATCAATCTCCTATATTACTGAAGGCTGAGCTCTTCTTGCCAACTACTCAATTAATGTTTGTGACTATACAACTGGATACTAGCTTGCTAATGACATATATCCATCTTGGGTGACATTTGTAAAAACAATTCTATGTCCAAACGGGCCAAAAACCACAAATTTTGCTGCAGCTCAAGAGTCCACAAGAAATGATGTAGAGTGAGCATTTGAAGTGCTCCAAGTGCGTTTTGTGATTATTCATGGGCCTTCTCTTCTCTGGGTTCCTCAAACACTTCAACATATCATGGGGGCATGCATAAAATTATTGTTGAAGATGAATGTGATGAAAGTTTTCCATTCAATTGTAATGAACAAGAGGGTGAATGTAATGACCTTGCAGTGTCACGCGACCACATTCCAGAGTTCTAGGATTTCATCCAAAATCACCGCACATTCGTGACAGGGGAACGCATTCTTAACTCCAAGCTAATCTAGTTGAACACCCGTTGCATTTCCAAGGGGCATCTGAAGTAGCTTGTGATTAACTATAATATTATGTAATTGAATGTAATTTTTTCAATAAAAAAGTGTGTTAATTACAATTTATAGATTTTTAATTTTTCAATAAGTAATTATTTTTATTATATTTAAATGGTAACAAATTTCATTGAATAGAAATAAGATATATGTAATATTATAAGTGTGGTTAAAAGGTAAAAACATAATAAAATAATAAATTTGTCATTTCTGTTGAAGTTGTCAAAGTTGAAGATGTCAAATCTCAAGTGCTAAATTTGCCACATAAGCCTTCAAATTCATTTTGGCATCTCTAAATTTGAAGTAGCAGTTGGAGATGCTCTTATTAAGTAGTTGAAGAACTGGCATATTATAAAACTAGCAACAAAGGCCCGTGCTAAACCCGAGCTCAAAAAATGCGAATATAATTAAATATAAGATTGATTGAAACATTAATAAGAAAAAATTTGAATTCTATTCATCTTTATATTTTCAGTTTAGGAGCTAGATATGTATGCATGCTAAATACAAAAGAGTAAAAAAATAAAAGAAAGATATTAATCTTTCTATTTTTTATTTATCTTTTTATTTCCACTCTCTATATTTCTCTCCCACTTTCGTGAGTTTTATTAATATTTTTAATTAAAAGTTTTTTGAGTAAGGGAATTATGTTAAGATAGCTCGATCTATCCTCTTTAAATCCTTAAATGGAAAACAATTCCTGTCATTAATTAGTAATAATTGAGTTTCTCTTAAAAATTTATTAAAAAACCTAAAAAACAAATTAGAATTTTTACCAAACCAGTTCAACATAGAACTCTCACAACATTAATGAACTAAGTGATTCAGAACAATGCAAGCACATGAATTTCATCACAAATAAAGCTTAATTTTCATTTACCAGAATATTAATTTGAAATCCCATATTTATAATGCATTGAAAAAAGTTCCTTCCCAATTATAAGGTCAAAACAATATAGTTGAGAATTCATTTTCACCTTCTTTTATTGTTGTTGTTTCCATCAACTCTCTCAATTTCTTCACATTTTCCCACTGTCTTGCTGAGGCATACATGTTTTATAGCATCACATAATTGCCAGCATTGTTTGGATCAAGCTCAAACAACCTATTAGTCACAACCTCTTTGAGCCCAATGTTGTCATACCGTCCCCATGAATTCAGCAGTAGCCCCATATGCTACGACTTGGGCTTATTGCCATATTCTCCACCACATCCAAATAGATGATTTTTCATTATGTTAAAAAAAAAAGGCATTAAACTTGAGAGCTCCCATACCAGTCGATACTCTAGTTCGAAAGAAGCCAATTATACCTAATTAAGATTAAAAGAATGAGGTGGGCAACACTCAAGGATACACCCATTCACCAATGATTTGCACAATGAACACATATAATTGCCAATATTGGCCAACTCATAGATGCAATCTAGCTAAACAATTACACTGATTAGATGAGATGCTGAGAAATCTGCAATGAAACATGACTACAAACAATTGTGTGGATTTAGTGGGTAATAATCATGGGGTCAAGATCATTCAATCAAAGGCGATTCTAAAGTAATGTGACGATCCACATGAAAACAAGGATTTGGAGGGTGTTGATGATATTTTAATTAATTCATGAATGTTATCTACAAACATAATGGGATTTATTTGTTATATTTAATAGGGAAGCCAGTCCTAGATTTGAGGAATTCAGATTTGAAAAGAGAGGGAGATATTTTAGGGGATAAGAAAAATCATTTTTTGATATTGATTTTTTTAGAAAATGATGTGGTGCTCTAAAAAAAAAAGAAAAAAAAATTTGCTGATGTGGCATCCTTTAGAAGCCTCCATTCATAGAGCTTTACTAAAATCGACAATTTAAATGTTGTCTTATTATTCAATATATTATGTTAATGCATTGAAAAAGAATCTCTTGATAAGAATTACTATTGAACTTATTAGTTTCAAATAAAAGTAGACCCGTGGGGCAAACGAATAAGTAAAATAAAATTACTTTAATAGTCAAAACTTGAAAAAAAAATCTATTATCATATTAGAGAATGTTAAAAGAAAAAGAAATAAAAATCGAAGTTATAATTTCATGGTAAAAGAAAGATATTATTAAGGAAATTAATGATGAACAATAACATTTTTAATAACAAATTAAATGAAAAAATAATATAAAGTATTGCATCATAAAAAATAGGAGCACAAAGATGAAAGTGAACCCCAATTAAAAAAATTCAAATTCTATATCTTTAAGATATTAATTAAGAATAGGCTGAGAAACTATTGAAAGAAAATGTTATTTTAGAAATAACAATGTAAAGATTCTTTTGTGAATGAGAATGGTAAAAAAATTAAATAAAATATTAGTAAAAAGAATATATTCAAACAAATGAAAAACATGAAATAAGCATAAAAATAAACAACTTTAAAAATAATATATCTGACGTTATTTTTCAATATTTAATTAAAAAATAAAAAAATGGGGTGCGTGGCCCATTTTATGAATGAAAAGAATTTTAGAAGAAAGTCTTAAAATCTCATTTTAGTAAATAAATTAAGCTTACATAATAAAAAATATTACAAAATTACAGAAAAAAGTAAATTAAAATCAAAAGTAAGCGAAAAAATAAGTTAAAACATTAATTATCTATTTAGGTCCTTGTTTTAATGGCAAAAAAGATTGACAATTGGCCATGTCCCACCAAGATGACACTGCATCATAAGTTTACCAAATCATCATCCAAGTTGGGACTCATCAAATTCAGTGGCACCGAACATACTAAAATTATTAATCACAAAATGTAAAATATTCCTAAAGCAACCAATTTAGCCCAGATATATATCAGTGTATATTGTTCAATAACCTAATTATTCTAGATATTAAAGCTATAAAAATGGAAGCCTCTGGAGGGTGCCACATCAGCACCCTTTATTTTTCTTTTTTCCTAGAGCGCCACGTCATCTCTCTCTATCTCCCCACCTTATTTGCATCATCCCCTAAAACCTCTCCCTCTATCCTCATCTCTCTCTCATCTATCATTATTTCCCCAAAAATCTCTCTATTTGAATGGTATATAACAAAGTGCACCATGATCAAACTTGATTTCTTTCTATGTGACCATTTTCTTTTAATTTTATTTGAGTTTCATATTACCTTTTTCCTGTTTATATTTTATCCTCATCATTTTATTTCTCCTTGCAGTTCAAGGAACGGTTGTTCAAGGGATATTCAATTATTTAAAATCAGTTATCACAAATGAAATTGCGGAAATAGAAAAATAAATTGAAAATAGAAATATTATTACTTGTCATGATTTTTTTTACCCATTTGTATTCATCATGTATATGACCCTAACCCTAAACCCAAAAAAGAAAAGATAAACCTAAAATAGAAAGATTAATAGAAAAAAAGAATGTATAATTTTTTCTTAATAATATTTTAATATATTCTCATTTTTTGCCAAGGTTTAGCATGGGCTTTTGTTGCTAATATATATCTATGGGAATATTCACGTGTATAGGTCCCTCACCATTTTTTGTAAGAACTTTAAGTGGGACCCACTGTGTGGTCCATCCAAATGGACCACATACATGACCCCCTTGAATTGAATCTGTTTACCAATTTTTGATTAAATTCGAATTTATTAGACCGTTGGATCGACCATGTACCCATTCGAATTGAATGAATTTGTGGGTTATGAATGAAAGGATTAGGGACATATGTTGGGGTCAAACTTCGTATCTAGGGTGGTCCCGTATGGATCTTTCCATCCCCCCCGTCTCATCGCTTGGTGGGATCCACCATGGACTCCATAGAAGAGTATGCACGGTCCCTTGATGAGGGGCATATGCACATAAATATTCTCCATATATAAAAATATATATCATTTAGTACAATTTATTTACACTTTAGCATCAGCCTGATGCCACCATTGGTGGTCCACATTCAAATGTGGATTCCATGGAGAAATTAATGCGGGCACGAACCCTAGATCTTTGCTAGCTACTGTTTTTGCTTTATAAAGACAATTTCCATATACATCCGTAGTAATAGCTGGGGGTGGCTCTTTTAGCTTAGCAATTGAATTTTCTTTCTAGTTATATATTTAAAACAGGTGTTTATTAAAATAAGATGAAAGAGAGAAGTATAGAGGGAGAGATTGTAGGGATTTTTTGATTTTTTTAGAAGATGAGGTGGCGCTCTAAAAAAAAAGAAAAATAATGAGTGTTGATGTGGCATCATCCAGAGGCCTCCATTCTTATAGCTTTAATATATATAATAAAGGTGAATAAGTAATGACGGATTTAACTAAGATACTCCTGCCAACTTAAGATAAATGAATTTTTTTATTAATTATTTATTAATAATGCTAACCATATCCTTCGTCTTACAAGCTCTTTGTGTGGTAGGCATGACTAATTTATTTTGTTTTTAATATTGTAAAGATAAGGAAGAGAAAATTATTACATATGCCGGATGTCCGGATGTGAGATGAGGATTGTGGGTAACATTGTTAATCATTCACAGAAGAAAGTACTTGCCATCTGGAAACTATTGTTTCTCTAGAAGCAGGTTGGTACCTGATAGGGATACCAATTAATCTCTCATTCTGTTTCTCTAGACAAAAGTGGCCTGCGCTGGACGTTGTTTTATAGGCACCAAACTCCGCCGAGAAAGAGGAGAGGGCAGAGGGAAGAGGGAAGAAAGAACCCCCTTTGTTGAAGACGGTACGCCGTTTTCTTCTTCTTCTTCTTCTTCTTCTTCTCTGATTCTTCTTTTAATGCATATGTATATGTTTTTTTTCTAAAGTTGTGGTTATGAGAGACAGAGAGATGGAGGAAAGATGATGAAAGCGGTGGGAAAGGAAGAGATGGGAGATTGGGGCAGCAGTGATTGTGAATGAGAGAGAGAGAGGGCAGGGGTTGGGACTTGTGTGGGTAAGTTTGGATCTGCAATAGAATGGGGTCTGCAGAGGGCAGAGGTTGAGAGAGAGAGAGAGAGAGAGAGAGAGAGAGAGAGAGAGAGAGGCGGTGGTGATGGGGTCTGTAGGATGTGGTGTTGGTGTGTTCAAGGTACTGGGAAGCCTTATGTTTTGCTTTCTGGTGGGGGACAGTGCTGGGACGTCTTTGCTAGGTCTGGGCTGATTTTTGATTTTAAAAGTGGCAAGCGATTACTGATGAGGTTGTAGTGGGGGACAATGGTCTGATTGAATGATGCAAGATGGTTGGTGGGGATGTTGGGGATTTTAGAAACTTAATATTCGACGTAGATGTAAATTTGGATTATAGATACTCAAAGAAATTGCCTCCTAGTAGCAAATGTGCATGAGTTCCTTTTTTACACAAAAATCACACCTCTAATGAAGGGCAAATCTTTCTCATCAGAGACAAATAGAATGCGTACCAAACTGTTTATTTTAAAAGATCTGTGTGTAATACCAAACACATTTTGCATCTCTACTCTTATCGTGACAGAGCCAACCAAAATAGGCCCATCACAGATATAAAGTCTGGATATATATAGATTCTATTGGGCTCACACTCTCAAGAAATTCATGAGGGTCCTTAGTGGGGCCAACTTATGAGAGATTTGAACTCCTGTAAATGTTGTATGGAGTATGGACCTTAGCCAAATTCAAACTCCAATATGGTTCAGGCCATCTATTGGATTTATCACTTATAAAATATTACGGCTTCATGTATTTATAGTGATGAAACTCATGATTGGCAAAACTATTATTTGATTAAAACTTGCAATACAGGTGCAATAGGAGCATATTTCTTTTGAACTGACTTGGTAACCAGGCCCTATTAGGGAGCCTAGTTAATTTCTTGTAAGCCCTATCCTCCAGGGATCCAAATACATGAGCATGTATCAGAAAAACCATTGATGGAATCCTTTCACTATTGCAAAGATATTCTCCTATGACATGTCCATACCGGGATGGGAACACAGATGTTCTCAACAAAACTCTGGGATGATCTTGGGCCTTAAGTTTTGGTACTCAGGTCATGTTTAGATAAAAAATGCAATCCCATTCAATAATTGAGGCGGGCTTTAATTAACAGATAGAAAGCTTGAAGCCCAGTCAAGTTTGAATATATTTTCCTTTCTTTTACTATTAATTGCATAGATGTATATGAATTCAAGATCATTTAATATCTAACTATAAAATTACGTCATTTTTTATTGCTAGTACTAAATTGAGCTTTACTCAGCGTGGGTCCTACTGACTACACTTGAATTTGATATACACATGTGCTATTCAAGTCAAGTCAAACCTAGATTTACCTCAGTCCAGCCCAACATGGGCATGGTAGATCTGTACAACTGGTTTAGCATCCAAAGTATGGGTTTTGGTAAGGGTAGCTCTTTGGCTACGCCAACTGATTGACTCGTAGGCCCAAAGAGTTCTCCATGCGCTGCCCTTAGAAAACCCATAATTCGTAGCTAGATATCCTTGCAGAGAGGTTTCTTCAAATACCTTCTCTCTGAGTCCCCAGACTCAAAAGAGAAAAACTCAGCTCCAAACTGCTGCAAATATCTTCACATCTGATGTATGGGTCTGTCTAGGGTTTTATTTGCAGTTCTCTCTCCCAACATTTCTATAGGGTTTTGAGTAGGAACTAATGATCTCTGGGCGTGATTTTCCATACTTTTTGACCTTTTTTTTCCTGCTTTTGACAATTTTAACCCACGCTTTTGCATTTTTTTCATTATGTGTTCTCATTCATTTTCATTATGTAATAGTTTTTATTTATTTTTTTCATGCACAGTTGTATTTTTAAAGCAACGCAGGGAAGAAGAATAGCCAACGGACTAATCTTCAAGCCAAAAGGCTTAAGGATATGATGTATAGGTGCCTCACCAAAGACAAACAAAACTCTCTCAACTGAGAACCAAACTCAAATTCTTACTCAATATCAAATGGCTATATCTCATAAAGAAATTACATCTTTATTTATAACTAAGATGTTATCTAATAAAGAAAACAACTATTTCCAATCAAATAAGAAGTCCTAAATCAAACATGACTAGACTTGCCAAATATTAAGAAAGCAACTAAAGTAACTACTAATAATAGGATCTACTCTACTCTACTGGGCTTTATTGGTCTTAGGTCCAATGGGCTGGCCAACCATGGATCTGGCCTGCATCAGTTCTCCCCTGCTTGGAGGAGAACTCGTCCTCGAGTTCAGTAAATGTCCACCAAGGTCGAAAATCACTCGAACAAACTTTTGTCTTGTCTTCAAATCTACATTTGCATGACATGGCTTGAAAGCTTTTTGTAGTCTTTTCCTCCATGTAATAGGAGAGCGGAATGTTCTTGACTGTTGGTCTTTGCATGGAGCTTGGATGTGTAAACAAGCCAGTAAATCCTTTAAGTGTTGACTGTCAGATATATATATATATGCGAGCTTTGAAGATAAAGTCAATGTGGGGAACTTCAACAATTTGAATTGCCTGTGAGATAACTAGAACAATGGATTTCATTGTTAACAACTTAATTGGATTTTTCGGAAAAGGCGGAATAATCAATTCTCTTGGATGTTCAATGGTAACACCAAATTGATCAATGCCTTTAATATCTGCTTCTTCGTGTTTTTCTCTTGAAGCCGCATGATCAAAGTCTTCAATATGCACTTGTTTTTGTTCTTCCTCTACCCATTGATGTACCTCTTGCTTCTCACTTGAAGTTGTAATGAGATCTTTCTTTCCATGAACGGGCTTCTTAACATCACCATTGGAATTTGTTCCTTCTTTGTGTTCATCTTTTGACTCTTCGATTGACGGTGATGAGGTAGATAAAGAGGTTGCTGGTTGTAATCAAACAAGGTCAACATATTGTCCTTTTCAAGAGAGGGAATAGATATTTTTTTCTTTGTCATATTACACTTTTCGATCAAGAAGCCATGGTTGTCCCAAAAGAATATGAGTGATATTCATGAGAATTACATCACACCAAATTTTATCTTCATGTATACTAATCTTGAAAGATACTAGATATCTGTGAGTTACAATAATGACAGAAGAATTAGACCATTCAACTTTGTAAGGCTGTGGGAGAGTCTCTGTAAGCCAATTGAGTTTGTCAATAACATCTTTTTGTCACAAAATTGATAGCACTATCATGATCAATAACCAGATTGGCTAACCTGTCTTCACACCTTAGTTGCGTCCAGAATATCATAGTCTGCTTCCACTCGTTGTCTTCCATTTCATTGGTAGTGAGAAGTCGATGAATGATAAGGGTATGAGTATATTCTTCTTCAAAATTTATTTCCATCAAATGATCTTTTGTCCGTCACGGAAATTGTTTTTTCCCAGGCTTAACTTCTTGTAAGTGGGACCATTGAAGCATGTACTTAATATGAATTGCTTCCTTATATGCTTCATGAACACTGTGACATGGTTTCATCTTCTCAAGAATGTCTGGCTTCAAACCTCTGATAAAGTGAGTCAAATTATGCAGCTCATTCTGTTCCAAGTCACAAACTTGGTGTAGTCTCGAAAATTGATTTAAATATTCATAAACTGTTGAATCTGCCTGCTTGAGACTGAGGAATTGGTCAAAGTAGACCATATTGTCATAATACCAATTTCCATATTTATACTCATACAACATGCTTTGAAGTTCATCAGATGGTCCAAAGATTTGCATAGTAACTTTGATTGGAAAAACACAATTTTTTCAAAAAAATGGACTGACCTTATGACTTGATCTTGTGTATAGAAATATGAACGTAAAAAGAAATCTTAAATCAAAGTGTAGATGGCCAAGATATCATTCCCTTTGAAAATCGACGGATGAACTCAATCATTGAGAAAATTTGTGATTTGGACGGGCCCACTTTTTTTTTTTTTGTTAACTCTTAGTGAAGTGGGTTGGACTCGACCTAAAGTGAGGTTCAGAAGGTTTGCTGGATTGCTTCAATGTAAAATAGACCCGTGAATTCAAGTTGGACCCGAACTTAAGCCCAATAAGCGTGCTACTTTGTAGCACGTGGATGACATGTGTGAGAAGCTCTCTCTTGTCCTCTCGGAAGCAGAGAGGGAAGGAAAAGGGGAACAAAATCGTTCCCAATTGTGATGCTGCAACGAAAACAGAGAGAGGATTGATGAGGCGAGCTTGATGCGATGAGGGGAAGATGACGAAGGCCGAAGGGGCAAGCGTGGCTATGGTGGTCTCAGGCGATTGCTGTGAATACGGAGTTGGTTTCCGGACTAGGCACGATTGGGTAGCAGCGACGGAGATAGGGAAGGGGTTGTGTGCCTCGGCTTGCTGATGGCGGTAAGGAAGGCAGAGGAGGGAGTGGTCAGTTGGTGGTGCAACGGCGTAAGCAGGAGGAGGAGGAGCTAGGCTGGTGGTGCTAGATTCTGGCGATCGACTGCAAGTGGCTGGATGTCATCGGTGCACGGTATTTCTTCTACCTCGTTCTCTTCTTCTCTGTTCTGTCTTTCTCGTCCTCTCTCACTCTCTTTTTTTTTTCTTTTCTCGGTTTGGATCTTATCTCTGATACTGATTAAAGCAGCGTAGGGAAGAAGAATAGCCAACGGGTTAACTCCAAGCCAAAAGGCTTAAGGATAGGATGTCTAGATGTCTCACCAAAGACAAATAAAACTCTCTCAACTGAGAATCAAACTCAAATTCTTATTCAATATCAATGTCTATATCTCATAAAGAGATTACATCTTTATTTATAACTAAGATGTTATCTAATAAAGGAAACAACTAATTCCAATCAAATAGGAAGTCCTAAATCAAACATGACTGGACTTGCCAAATATTAAGAAAGCAACTAAAGTAACTACTAATAATAAGATCTACTCTACTGTACTGGGCCTTATTGGTCTTAGGTCCAATGGGCTGGCCAACCACGGATCTGGCCTGCATCAATTTTCCTCTGAACCATCATATTGATTGTTAGGATTTTTAATTGAAAAGTTCATTTGGAGCACCCCCCATTAAGTGAGTGTTATCAGGTAAACAACTTAGAGAAGAAAGAGACCCAATTGCATTACTATATCTTAGACCATATTGTGTATCACTTTGCCACATTTAAAAAGCTTTTATTTCTTAGGGCCCATTTTTTTTTTTTTTTTTTATACCTAGATGGAATTGAATTCCTAGGAATTCTAAGGGGAAATGGATGCCAACAAAGGATTATGAAAGAGCTAAAGGGCGAAGGATGGTATAAGTTTGGAGATATATAGAAGAGGCCCTGACTTTCCTAGGATTTGGTTTACTTAGTTGATGGCTAAATATTCATTTTTTGAATCCCTTTAATTCATTTTCCATTAAGAGCGGGGCGGGGGGACATTTGATGGCCGTTTATGGATCTTTACCTTTGTTTCTTCACATTTAGCTACTTTTAGGAATACTTTTTTTTTCAAAATTCCTAGGAATTTAATCCCACGAAACAAGCGTGCCATTATTGTTCAAAATTTTTATTCATTAAACAAGTTTTTTCCCCCCTTTACATTCTTTGTGGTTCAATAGCTCATTTGTATATCAAATTTGATATACACATGTGCTATTAAAGTCAAGTCAAACCTAAATTTACCTCCGTCTAGCCCAACGTCGGCATGGTAGATCAGTACAACTGGTTTAGGGTCCAAAGTATGGGTTTAGGTAAGGGTCTATATGTAGCTCTTTGGCCGGGCCCACTAATTGACTCTTAGGCGCTAAAGAGTTTTTCGTGCACTGCCCTTAGAAAACCCATAATTCGTAGCTAGATGTCCTTGCAAGGAGGTTTCTTCAAGTACCTTCCCTCTCTAAGTCCCCTGACTCAAAGAGAGAAAGACTCAGCTCCAAAATGCTGCAAATATCTTCACATCTGAGGCATGGGTCCTTCTAGGGTTTTATTTACAGTTCTCTCCCGGTTTTGAGTAGGTAGTAATGATCTCTGGGCTTGATTTTCCATACTTTGTGACCTTTTTTTTTCCTGATTTTGACAATTTTAACCCACCCTTTTGCATTTTTTATTAAGTATTCTCATTCATTTTCCTTATGTCATAGTTTTTTTTTTTATTTTTTTCTTGGACAGTTGTATTTTCCTCTGAACCATCATATTGATTGTTAGGATTTTTAATCTAAAAGTTCATTTGGAGCACCCCTCCTTTATAGCGAGTGATATCAGATTAACAACCCAGACAAGAAAGAGGCCCCAGTTGCATAATTGTATCTTAGACCATTTTGTGTATCAGTTTGCCACATTTAAAAAGTTTTTATTTCTTAGGGCCCTTTTTTTTTTTACCTACATGGAATTGAATTCCTAGGAATTCAAGGGGAAATGGGTGCCAACAAAGGTTTATGAAAGATCTGAAGGGTGAAGGATGATATAAGTTTGGAGACATAGATAAGGCCTTGACTTTCGTAGGATTCGGTTTACTAAGGTGATGGCTAAATATTCATTTTTTGAATCCCTTTAAAGGTGAGAACATTTGATGGCCATTTATTGATCTTTACCTTTGTTTCTTCACTTTTAGGCACTTTTAGGAATACTTTTTTTAGAATTCCTAAGAATTCAATTCCATGAAACAAACGGGCCATTATTGTTCAAATTTTTATTCATTTAACAAGTTTTCCCCCCTTTGCATCTTTTTTGTTTCTCCCGAGTGGGTTGCAAGAGAAAATTGCTAATTGAATTGATGATATCTAACTACTGATGGGTAGCATAAATGTGTTCTTTAACTAGTCAAGATTTTCTATAGTGATTACTAATGGATGAAGATATAAGGCAACTGCAACAAAATCTGGTTGATGTTGAAATTGAAGCAGAGCATCTTCTTCTGGCACGACAGCAGGTTTTTTTTTTTTTTTTGTTCTTATCTTTATTAATACATAATTATTATTGTCTTCATTTTCCATATATATAATGGTTTTGATCACTTTATTTGCTATCTTGTAATATGCAGCTGGTTGAAAATGATAAATTGAGAAATGGAAATAGGGAGGCCTTAACAGCACTCCGTAAGAAAGCTCGCACGACAAGAACTAGTGTTCCCTCTCCTTTTGAGGCGATCATGCGGGAAATAGAGGGCGGTGAATCAAGACCTTTGGTGAAGGAGGTTTGTCGGACATGTGGTGATTATGACTCAAAAGAGCATACATGGATGATGTTCCCGGGCTCAGATGTTTTTGCTCAGATACCATTTCATGCTGCTCATTCTATATTGGAAAAAGGTACTGCCTCATTTCCTACCTTAATTTTGGCATTGAATTGAATTTAAGATAAATTTGCTTCTTGTAGAATTTAAATTATCAAGGTTGACTATTCAAGAAAAAAAATTGCAAAAGTTGATCAACAGGTAGCTCAATCAATCTGTTACCCTCTTTCTTTTAGCTTCCTTATTTGAGTCAAGACCAAGTTGTCACATGGTTATTGGATGAAGCTGTTTAGTTACTGATTAGGGGAAGCCTTGCGAATAATTAAATCATACTTCCATTGCGCTGACTCCGAAATGTGGGGAGCCGGAATAACTGAGGGATTTTTATCTGATTAGCACTTTCTGGTGGGTGTATAAAATATTATCTATTTTTGATTGATTAGAGGAAGTTCTTCCTGACATCTTTTTTTTTTTTTTTTTTTTGAAAAATGGTAAGTGTATATAATTTCTAAAGGAAGAGCCCGCAAGCTGGGTTATCTAAAAAGAGCTGAAAAGAGCAAGACAACAATAAAAGCACGAGAACTAGCAACAGCCCATGTAAAATGCGCTACATTAGAGGAAAAACGAAACATGCCTTAGTTCGAATTTCGCACATGCACCGCCTTCTGGGTCCATTCGTTCGAACAACCAAAGTGGGGAAGAATGGAGGCATAGAGTTTAGAGATAAGAGCAACCAACTTTCTAGCAGTAAATCATTTTCTCCAAGAATAGGAGCTCGGTTGGAAATCACTTCGTAAATGTAGCAATAGTCTAAGTGGATATGAAGATTTCAAAAAAGAGTTGAAGCTTCATAGATGAGGGAATGAACAATAGAGAGTTTCTCACATAGTTGTCAAGTTCGGTTTGTTTTGGTTGAAATCCCCGATTTGTCTCAGTACAGTCAAGAAACCGAACTGAACAATACTACCTAAATGTATTCGGTTAAGTGTTCGTTTGATTTCGGGCGAAACCAAACAATTTGGTCCAAAACCCCCAATCTCAAACGAACAACAATCAATACCTTCAATTCGTCCAAATCGAAGGTTGACCGTTAAAAGAAGAAGCAAAAATGATGAGATGATTGTGACTTTAAGAGAATTAATTTTTTTATATGACTAAGTTGGGCAAGCTACTCGTTTCAGTCTGTTGACATACTCTCTTCATCGTCTCCTTGCTCAGATGCATGCAGCCATTAATCGTCCAGTCCATTTATAAATCCAAGCCCAAAATGCATTATCAATCAAAAGGCCCAAAATGCATTATCAATCAAAAGATCTTCAACTAACTCATCGCCCTTCCCCTACTTTGGAATTCATCACTTGGCGAAGCAAAGAATTAGGTCTCTGCCTCTCTATCTTTGGCCTCTACAGTGCACTTGCCGAGAGTCTCTGTGGTAGACATATCCGTATCGACTGTCCTCTTTGCTGCAGAAAGAAGACTCAGTCGCCGGATCTCCAAGTACGCGCGATCATCCCCTTCCATTTCCTTTCTCTTTCATTTCTTCTTCGTTGTGCACTCATGCTTCTTTTCCCTTTTTTCTTTTTTGTCTGCATTGATTTCTGATGGTCTCCTCATATGCGAAGAGGTCTTACGATGTGAATGTGTGTGTGGCCCTCTTATTCTAGTCGTTAATATAAGGATTGTGGGGCCCACTTCTTTATGATTAGATGATTTTTGGAAGTTTCTATTTCAGAAATGCATATATTGAGACGAGCAGTGTTTTCATAACTTTAGCTCCACCCAATATAATTCATTTGATTTAATTAGAAAATCCATAAATTATTTTTTTTATTAATTATCAATATGAAAGTGGGTCATTTATTTTGAGTGAAGTACTAAATTGAAATGTCAAATGAGTATTACTTTTTCATAATTAGGCCCACTGAAAAAATTGATGCTCGGTATTGTTACACAATTCCTTGTCCCAACCCTCAGAATAATCTGAATTTAGTCAAAGATTTTATGAAACTATTTTACAAATTATCAACCTGAAGTGGGCCATTTAATTGGATTAAATTAGTAAAGTTAAATGAGTAATATTCTATGCAAAATTAAATGGTTTTGATTTATCATAATTGTGCCCACTGAAAATTTTGATGGTCAGTTAGCATCTAGCATTATTACAGAAGTCCCTAGCCCACCCTGAATGCAACAATATTATTCTTTTAATTTGAAATTATTTCATTTGAACAAAAATTTTATGAAACCATTTTATAAACTATCAACCTCAAGTGGCCCACTGAATTTTAGAAATGTACTAAAATTGAATTAGCACAGTTACAATGTTGGTATGGTTTTTCTATATATTTTTAATATATATAATTAATTTTTATATTTTCTGAAATAAATTTCCGAATTGAAAAGCGAAATGTCTGAATTGACCAAAATATTTCATTTTGGAACCAAACTGAAACAAACTTGACAGCATCTGAAATGAACTTGACAACTATGGTTTCTTGTCATGAGCTATGGACCTTGTCCAGAAAATTTCTTTGGACCTGTTCTTTAAAAAGAAGGCCACGGAGAATCCATTTTGAACTGTGAGATAATTAGGTTCCAAGCTCCACTAATTTTTGGAAATCTAGAGCATAGTATAATTTGAGCATGGCTAGGCAGATTTCAAGCAGCAGAAAGGTTTGCTGACATTTTTAGGATCAGAAAAATGGCTCTACTTCTCGCCTGGTAGAGAATATCTTTAAGCAGAGTTTGGTATAAGCAGAGGTTGGTATGGTCTGGTGCTTCCTTGATAGAGACGATTACATCCTTCTTTCCAAATGTTACAGACAAGGGCAGGAAAGCATAGTATGGAGAGAGTTTGGTTATCATTTATGCTTTGATCACAGTTGGAGATAAAGTGATAGAGCTCTTCTTCTATTGACAAAAAACCTCCTCTTTGCACCCCAAATTTATGGTAGATGGAGTTCCAAATGTGTTGACTGTAGGTACAATCGATGAATAGGTGAAAGGTGCCCTCAACATTATTTTTGCAAAGCAAACAGTTCATATCAGAATAAAAAAATTTTGATGTGAGAACAGATTTGTTTTTAAACCATTAGGAAAGGCCTGCCAAGCACATATCGAATGTCTATTTTTTCTTCCTTTGAACCAAATATGACTACTCTGAGGTACTGCTGGAAATGCACTATGATTGACATCAAAAACAGATTTCTGAGTGAAATCCCTTAAACAGTACTCCTCCAAATAATCTCATCTTCAAATTCCTCGGAAGGTTGAGGATTTCTTTGGATAAGCCGAATAATTTCAACCAAGCTGCTTGTTGTTGGTTGAGGAAGCATCCATGTTCCATTATGGATGAAGTTGCTCGCCATCAAGTCACTACAAAGGCCAAGCTCATTAATACTTTCAGGTCCAAAAGTGTCCACAAGCCTTCCACATGGTAATCAGGGATCAAACCAAAAGGAAGTCGATCTTCCATTACCAATGAGATGCCAAACATGCTTTGTTGCAGATGATCTCAGCTTTGGGATTCCTCAGCAACCCTAGGAGCAGTTCGCTGGTATTTTGAGATCCCAGCAGTTTTCTTTTTGATGTATTTGTTATGAACCCATTTAGCCCAAATTGAGTTTCTCCTTTTAGCAATTGCCCAAACCTGCCTCAATGTAGCCACTTCAGCAGTTTCTCTGACTGACTTAATTCCCATACCAACTTGTGGCAGGGGTCTACAAAGGGAGTTCCAAACAATAGTGACCAGATGTCTATCATTGTTGAAATGACCCCAGAAGAATTTCATTACCTGTCTTTCCAGTTGCTTAATGCATGCTTTTGGCAGAATAAAGCTAGAGGACCAATAAACATGTAAAGAAGACAATGTGGATTTAACCAATTCAAGTATACCAGCAAATGACAACATCTTTGCCCGCCATCCAGATAATCTCTGCCTCATCTTCTCAATAATCAGATGATTGTCCTCTAATTTGATTGTTGAGGAGAAAAGGGGAAGGCCCAAGTAAAGCACAGGGAGATCCTTTTCCTTGAATTGCAAGGTGGAGCAGATCAAGTCCCTCATCTCTTTGTTGCAATTTGAGAAGAGGATAGAGCTTTTACTGCAATTAACACTAAGCCCAATATGTTTTTTCATTTTTTTATAAGAGTAGTTTAATATTCTGAACCACTGGATCCTCAGCCTTGGCAAATATCATGACATCATCTGCAAAGAGGAGGTGAGACATTCTAATGCTTCCTCTCGAGAATGGCAAAGGGATAAGACCATGAAGATCATATTCAGTCAAAGCAGCTGATAGAAATTCCATGACTATAATAAAGAGGTATGTAGAGAGTGGGCACCCTTGCATTAGACCTCTAGTGGCCTGGAAGAAACCACATGAGCGACCATTGACTAGGATCGAGAAGGAATGTTATCTAACACATTGCATGATCCCTCTGATAAAGATTGAGGGGAATTTAATAGCTTTGAGGGCCTTTTCTAAGAGGTTCCATCGCACACTATCAAAAGCCTTTCTAAGGTTAATCTTGAAGCACATTTTCGATGGACCTTTGTTAAGGTGAAATACCCTAACTAAGTCATTGGCTAGAAACATATTATTTGAGATTGAACTTCCTGGAATGAAAGAAGACTGCGCAGGGTTTATAATTTTCTCCGTGAACTTTTTCATTTTATTTGTGATAATCTTGGAGATGAATTTGTAGAGCTCATTAGTAAGAGAAATAGGGCGGCAATCAGCAGTGTTTGAGGATTTTCAGACTTTGGAATTAAAGCTATGAATGTATTTTTAACTTGTTTATGTAAGCTTCCAAAAGTGAAGAAGTCCTTGATTGCTGAAGTGAGGATTGGGGTGGGCATTGAACCCATTAGGATCTGGAGCTTTGTGAGGATTGGAGTATTTGATAACCTCTTGTATTTCCAAGCACAAGTCAGAAGCGTCAATGCTGGTTAATTTACCAGGAACTTTGATGTTGGAGAGATCATTTGCACCGGTGAAATCTACTGCATCAGTTGCAAGAATTGTTCTGAAGTGGCTTACAGAGATGGATTCAATGATAGAGGCATCTGATTGAGTAATTCCAACCAAATCAACAATGGAGGTTATGCTATTTCTCCTCCTCTTTGCTTGGACAATACAGTAGAAATACTTGGTGTTAGAAGACCCAGGTTCAGAATCTTGTTCCTAGACCTCTGTTTCATCATGCTTTCCTCAATCAGAAGACATTTTTTGAGGTGGTCTTTGGCTTTCCTTTTGGCTTCTACCATTTCAGGATCATCAGTTGAGCTAGTAAGAGATTCTGGACACATTCAAGCTTGTCTCTTGCGTTTTGAATACGAATAGAAATATTACTTCTAGATTTATGCCAACTCATCAGGGATTTTTTTACATTCTGGAGCTTCTTGACAACTTGGAACATGTGGGGTACTGCAATCACAACATTCCAGGCTTCATAAACAATTGCAAAGAAATTATCTTCTCTAGCCCAAGCATTTAGGTAGCAACAGGGACCTCTGATAACAGATGTAGTAGCTGATGAAATCAAAATGGGGCAGTGGTCAGACAAACCAGGGCTAAGCAGGCTTCGATGAAAGTTTTGATTCAGGTCCAGAAACTGATGATTAACCAGGACTCTATCCAAGTTGCAGTGAATTGTGTTGCTACCTGAGGAGTCAGACCAAGAAAACTGGGGCCTTGAAGAGAGAGGTCCAATAGGCTGCATGAGTCAATGCAATCTTTAAAACATTGCATTGAATACAGATTGGCTGCACCCCTCCAAGTTTCTCTGATGCCCATCTAACTGCATTAAAATCACGCATAACTACCCAAGTAGTAGTTATAGTACCTGAAAGGGTTGCGATGGAATCCCGGAGTTGGTTTCGATCAGCTGCAGAATTTGCTCCATTAACAGACAGTGACTGCCATTGTAATATTCTGGAAGGTCACCATGCAGTGAACATACTTGGAAGAGTCTTGATTGACACTAACCAAAAGCTTTGGGCTCCAGAAGATCCAGATCCTAGCTGTGTTGCAGTGAAGGACGTTTGAGTAGTCCATCCAGTTTGAAGGAAAAATAGCATCTCTGATTCTTTTTATGTTTCCTTCTGAAGTTTTAGTCTCTACTAGACCCAAAAAAAGAGGATGGTGCTTGCTAATCTTGCTTCTTATTTCAAAATGCATAGAGGCTCTATTGAGGCCTCTAACATTCCAACAGAGTAAATTCATGTATGGTTGGCATGAGGTGGGCTATTATTACCTTTGCAAAATCACCATATAGGTCACAATTTTCATCCACAGATTTGCCTAGAGAAGGAGAAATTTGTTGGATGAAAAAATCCATTGCTGCTTCAGTTTCAGATTCTGAGACATTGGGATCACCATTTATCTCCGAAGAAATGGAATTTACTAGAGCTAGCTATATCTGAGATGGTACTTGAAGTGCTAGGCTTACCATGCTTTGTGATATCCTTCTCTTGAGAGAAGCTCTTCTTTGACTTTTTAGTTTCCCAGTAGCTTTCAGTCACCCTTGAGTGGGTAGGAGCAAATATCATCTCCTGCTGGTTCTGCTTGACCCAGATTTGCTTCGTTTTGATCTGAGAAGATTGTATTTCCTCTTGCAGTGGACAAGTTTTTTGAGAGTGGTTGAAGGTTGTGCACTTTTGGCAGGCCATTGGTTTCCATTTGTATTCAACTTTGCTGAAATGAAGATCCTCTGCAGCCTATGGAAATGCTATCTGGTAGCTTTGATTCCACAGAGACTTCAATTAATACACTAGCAAAAGCGAAACGCTTCCCATTGGCAGTGAATTTGTCCATGCATATTGGTTTCCCAATGCAACCAGCAATCTTTGATAAGCCGCTCCTGGACCTGGAACTCAGCTTAATGTTTGGGAATTTAACCTAGATTGGGATTGATTTCAATTCCTGTTTCTAGAGATGTAAGTCCGCATTCCACCTCTTAAGAACTAGAGGATGACCCCCCACTAACCATGGCCCTTATTCAAAAATTTTCTGGCTGTCTTCATAGGATTTAAACCTGAAGAGATAGAACCCTTTTTCAAGAGCTTCGGTTTCCAATTCTTCCTTGATTTTCAAAGCTGTTGTTGGTGCAGCCTTAACTGCAAGGTAATGGGGCTTCTTGCCCACAAAGAATCCCACAAGAGAGTCGTTCCATTCCTCTGGCATGGCTCCTAGCTTTTCATCCAACAGGTTCACATCAAGGTGAGGAGAGGATGTGGTTGAAGTGGGTTGAGTAAAATGTAGCTGGGTTTCTGGATCCTGATTCTGCTTAAATGGAGATGTCCAGTCTATGCAGACCACGTTCTGATGGCCGGTAACTGTTCTTTCTAAAGATGATCCTTCGGTAGAGTTCTGGTTTGCCTGATTGTTGTTGGATGCCCTCACAGGTGCAGAAGCTGGTTGAGAGGAGACTTTAAAATTTGAAATTTGGCTTTTGGGTGGGCCTTTATCATTTTGAAGCCTTTGACTTTCTGCCAAAGTGATGTTTGACTGGTTAATAACTGAGTTTCCCTTTGATTGGGTAAGAACCACTGACTCTTCTGTGGATCTGAAATTGACATGTTTGCCCTTGACTTCTTCCTTCTGTTTCTCCACATTCCCTATCCAGATTTTGGAGGCTTTCTTCAGTTTTTCCCTGGAAAGTCCTTAATGGCAGGATCTATGTTATGTATGTTTGCTCTTTTGACACATGGGCATTCAAAGGCAAGCTTTTCCCAGGATCAACAGATGGGTTGTGAGCGGATTCGATGTCTAAGTTGGACTTGTTCTCATGGGTATGATTTTTCGTGTCATTTGTGGTCTGAAATGAATAGACCTGATACAGGAATCAGCAATGTGGCCTATCACTTGGCTTGATAGTGCATCTGCATTGTTCCTGCTGCAGAGCACAGAAGTTGACGTAGAGGGCTCTTTTTCCTCACAGATTTGAAGTGTTGCCTTGGCAATCACCTCTGCGCTGAAATCTGATAAACTGAGGGAGCATGGAGGTGATTCCTTTTGATGGCAGTGGAAATGAGTTTGATCAGTAGATGATGCAGGCCAATCCCGGATCCAGCCTAGATCACAGCCCCACAAGAATTGATGGGCCCCACTTGATCCATGATCTCCTCATGATCAGGGATTCATAGCCTTAGTTAGATAGTTTTAATTAATTATTTACTTCCTATTTCATGTTGAGTTGAGATTAGGACTTACTTAATTTAATTTAGTAAGCCATGGTTGTTTAGGATCAGCCTTTCCTAATTTAGCAGCAGCCCCTCCTCTGTAAGGAGCCTTTCATTGTAATAGACATGCTTAATTCAATTAAATTATAAGAGTTTTCTCTCATTGTAGTGTTTACCATTAGTATTATTGTGCCCTATTGCTGGAATCCATCTTTGGATTCGAACAATCTTTTGGGAGATTGTTCTACGTTCAATTGATCTGTGGTTGTGCCAGTAGATCTTCATCATCCTTGAAGGACATGATATTTAGTATCATTTCTTGAGT
Organism: Sextonia rubra; assembly: GCA_037013555.1. Classification (NCBI taxonomy): domain Eukaryota; kingdom Viridiplantae; phylum Streptophyta; class Magnoliopsida; order Laurales; family Lauraceae; genus Sextonia; species Sextonia rubra. The sequence goes on along the minus strand of JASUAD010000011.1, from coordinate 30,908,891 downwards.
ATATCCAGCTGATCAGCAGTAGCCTGCTTTTCTTTGGGGGAGTTTTTTTTCTTTCCCCAGAAGGCAGCATGGAGCGGGAGAGGGGAAAGGAAGGGACGGACGGAAGGCCTTCTGGATGGGTTGGTTCTTCCTGCTTCCTTTCTCCTGTGGTTTCTCCTCTTACTCCGTACTCTCTATCCTCCTGCTTCCTTTCTTCCTATCTACTCTCTATCTCCCTTTCTCCCTGTGGTTTCTTCTTCCTGACATCTTGGGCCAGCATGAGATGCATGTGTGAGGATTAGACATACTTGCAAATAAAGCGGTCCACTCAATGTTTAATGTGCATTTGGCATTTTAGTAATACCGATTGTGGATGGAGCATCATTGATGAATCTACTTCTGGCACTGTTGTACGTTTCAGCACAACAATATTCATTTTGAGCCTATTGATCATATTCGTTGCAGCTATCTCATCTGCTCCACCCAAAACCTTGGCAGTCCTAACAAGATCTTTATAACTGGATGATCCCATGACCCTTGCCCTATGCCTCTATTTTTAGGATGCCATCATCTTTTGGCTTCAGGCTGAGTGTAATCTGTCTTTTTTTTTTTTTTTTGAATGGTGCCTAATGTATCGCCTTATTATAATTGATTGATCCTTGAAGTTCTTTACCATCACCTATTTCTTCGCTTGTATGTCAAGTTTCTGCTTTATAGTTTGGCATTTCTTAGCAAGTTCTAACAGCTTATGAGTTTGCCTTCTCCAGTTGCCTTTTGTAGATGCCACATATAACAAATATATAAAGGCTTTTTGGCTTTGTTGTGCAACTAGTTATGGAAAGGTTCAACACTAAAATCAAGCTTTATCTAATGCAACTTCCATGATATAACTAGGAGTCTTCAATAATATTTTTTAACCCCACTGAAGTAGAAATCATTTCTAACAAATCGTGACTTCCGAATCAACATCAACATCAATAATATTTTTTAACCCCACTGAAGTGGAAACCATTTCTAACAAATCGTGACTTCCAAATCAACATCAACAAACGACGACAACAATGGGGACTCATCTTAAGTTGTCCAATGTATGGGGGAAAATGTGACACTTATTCTTGAACACATATAGAAGACCTATATTTGAGTGTTATATGGCTCATGTCTCAGCCTATGGGGGCTTGCAAGTATGATTCTTCTTGTATTACCTTAAACCATTCAAACTGCATGCTTGCCCCAGTTAATAAAATGACACAGACTCTGCATCCTGCGATTTTCTTCCTCACTAATACTCTCTTTGCAACCTAATTTGTTTCAGATATTGTTGTCCTTAGTATTTATTCGGCTTATTCATCTTATTTGGTAATGCAGATCAAGAACGACTAGATTATAAAGCAAAGAAACTTCAGAGCTATGTGAAGGAAAAATCCTATTCAATTTCGGAGAAGGGAGCTCTTGCTGACAAGATTAGCCCAGGGGTCCTCAGATCTCTGGTTACACTAACAGACAAGTCGAAGTAGTATGTGTACAGGAAAATGGTAGTAACGTTGTAGATCATTTTCTATGATGTTTTTGCTTGTTGTCTTTCATGATTACAGCTAAGTTTACCCTATTTTATGCACTGGATCTTCAAAATTGCGCAGATGAGTCAGGTCCCAAGCCTGACTCAAATGAATAGTGTGCCTGTGTGCCTTAAGTTGCAGCTAGTCTGGTTTTGAAAGTTACTTGGATGACTAGTTCCATGGCTGTGATTTATGCTATGGTTAATGATACGTGTATTTTAGAAGGATCCAGTGCTGATGCATTGGAATTTCTGCGTGGATGATTTTGTCAAATTCATACTGGCCCTGCCTCTTGATCCAAGCCTTTATGCCTTTATCTCTCAACAAATAGGTAGTGCGCATTCACAATCAGAAGGTAAAAAACATAATTAATTATTGGGTCTCTCTCCTTTTTTTTTTTATACAGATTGATCAAACAGTGTCTATCACTCTAAATCAGTTTGAAATTTGGCAAGTGCATATTCAGGGAGGATGTGATATGAATTGCTTGGATTAAGAAAAAAGCAGTCTCAAAAGGATCAAAATAAGTTGCCTACATGGAAAATCCCATGTGGAGGCATCAACATATGATCATTTCTTGTTTCTCTGTGTGATCCCATAATATTTATCAGCATTTTCTTTTTAAAGGTAAAATACATTGGATCATTTCTATGCCGTGCTTTTGTTTTATTTGAACTCATGTTTACCAATACCCAAATGTTCTAGCTCTTTCAAAAAAAAAAAAAAAAGGACCGGCTTGCATAGTTTGTAAGGAATTATGAAGATATTCTGCAGACCGATTTGAATAGTTTGTAAGGAATTATGAAGATATTCTGCGAAGGCTCCTATCAAGGGGCTAGGGAAGTTGGAGATCGAAAACGATTGCAAGCAAGCCTGAAATGTATAAAATTGAATCCGAGGAATGTAATGGTTCCGGCAGATCGCCTCTAGCCTCCTCGTAGGGGTGGCAATTCCTAACCTAACCTGATCCTGACTTGGTAACTCAGGGTGCATTAATTCTTCTTGTGTTTTGGTGTGTGCGGCCCATTGTTTCATTGTTTAACGCAACACATTTTTCTTGCAGGAGAAGAAAAAGTGAACTAATTTTCCTCGATAGAGAGGATTTTAATTTTGTTTGAGAGAGTAAGAATGCGGAATCCATCTATCTTGTGAAAACATAAATTCATGGAATGCGGAATCCATCATGGCACAAACAAGTCCTCGGACTTGCCCTTTTGGGGCATTTGTGCAGTGGCATTTGAATGGGAAAATTAAGTCAACATTGAAGTCTTTTGTGGATACTTGTAAGTCGGATGTTTAGTTTTTTACAAGGATATGTGGTAAGCCGATCTTGGCCGCAGGAATTCAAAGACAACTCCTGGTCCGTGTAATTATAGGTCAAGGCCAAGAAAGACTTCCACTCCATTCCATGCCAAGGACTGAACCGCGCAAAATAAGCATTAAAACTGTTTTTGGTTAAAAAAACATGCCTTAAAACTAAATCCTCTTTAAAACCAAAGAAACATATGATCCAAAAGAAATTCCCCATCCACCTCTTGTCATTTTAGTCCACTCTTACTGTGCAGAGATTCTGGCTGTTCAATGTGCCATGTGTGGCCTATTTTTCCTTATGGCAGATCTGTCCTGTTAGCTGTCTTCTCCTGGCCTTCAATAAAAGCAGTTGCATCTGCCACCGGGTCCATCTGATCACCAAACTACTGGCCACACACATGTAGAAAGCTACCTCACTTGGGAATATTTCATTCATGGGAGAGGAGCAAATTAGGTGATTCGTGGATTGTACATTTATGTTCCTTTCAGCTACTCCAGAAGCCAGTCTACTACTAAAAAACAAAGAGTAGCCAATCTACAGCATGGCTATTTTTATTTTGATCGTTTGTGTTTTGTTTTTATTGGTGAGTGTGTCTGTTTGTTAATAAAACTAAATGAATAGTCCGGTTTGCTTTTAAAACTGCCCATTTAAACTTCAATTAAAGGCTCTCTACCTTAGTTAATTAGGATGCATCCAGGTAGGAGTCATACCCTCATAAAATCTCAGTTCTTATTTGGGGCTCCATCAACCAGAACTTGACATGGCTGGGCAATCCGAAGTCGACATTTGGGCAACCTAAATCCACTCGTTGGTCTGGTCTTTAAGAGTACAGGAATCTGTCGGTGGCACTAAAAAAATGAGGCCCACCTGTCAGATAGGTGGGAGTTCAAATGTGCTTATTATTCCAATCTAGGCCCTCCTGGAAGCTTCCTTGTCATTGGGAGTAGAATGGATCGAAAGGGCTCTTTATATATAGGGGTCATGAAAACATTTAAAAAAAAAAACATCCTAGCCATGATTTAGCTGTTTTAAAGATAAATGATCTTTTAATCATAAAGTTTTCTTTTATTTTTTTATATTTAATCCAATGTAAAGGTTGGATGAGTATAAAACTATGAATGGTGATGGACTTTGAGGGAATAAGACTGTGAAAAGAGCTGCATTTATAAAATGTGAGCCTAATTGCCCATAGATATCAAGTGTGGTTTGCTCGTAGGATAAAATGTCTTCTAAGTAACTCCTGTTAGAGCAAAATTAAATTTGGGACATCTCATGCATAGGGAAGGCTATCATTTAGACAAGCCCAAATTTTCTATAGGTGCGCCTCACTTTGGATTCTACCCCCACTCATGAATTTTCGAGTGAGACACTCAAAGATGGTCTGGACATTATAACAACACAAGATATAAAGCTCAATTGATTTTTCATCTAATCATGTTTATCTAGGCAATGCTTGTTTTTCAAGAGATAAAGTGGAATATGTGGAACATCAATCTCAACTATTAGGAATTTGACTTTATCCATATTTGATTGATTGCAACAAAAAAGGAAAGTAAAGTCCTAACAATGACCAAAAAAAAAAAAAATCCATAAAATATAAATGAAAATGTTTGTTGACTACTCATCTTACTTCAAATTTATTCATCTCATGAAAATAAACTCGTGTTTACTTTATTGGAAAGTATAATTTTCCTTTATACAACTACTATTTTTTCTACTATTTAACATTTAGTTTACATTACATTTCCGGCAAGTATCCAACAAGCCCAGTTTGCAAATAACGTAGTTGTCACAATGGGAGGAGAGGAGAGACACATAGGTTATATTATTGTGTCAACTGCATTCCAAATACGCTGGTGTTTAGGAGGATGGGTTTCCACCATCACACTATCCATGCAGGTAGCCAAATGATTTTATTGACTCACTCAAATAATCGTTTTGAGCAACAGTAATATGGATTGAGTGAAACTCAAGATAGAGATCTCTTCGGCACCGGCCAAAAGCGGGGAGTGCCATGGCCCCACCGATATATACGTAAAAAACTCCTTAATGCATGTTATTGAGAATTTTAGCAGTTTTTCTCTTTGGTCCCCTCAAGAAGTTTCTGTTTCTAAGGCTTTTCCATGTAGTTTAACTTTAGAGTCGGTTTTGTCTTCGCCTTTTCGAAGTTTTGAATATTTCTTCACAGCTACAATTATAGCATTGTAGGACTAAAATGCCCACATTGTAGCTATGAATTTTGGTCAGTAAAAACATTCGCACTTGTACTGTTGCAGTTGTGGCTGAGAATGGTCGGTGTAAATGGGCATAGATGAAAATAAATGATGTTTTTATGTAATTGAGGTCTGGTGACATAACATTTATTTTCTTATATTCTTTTGGATCTTATATCCTGTTTGGATATGTATAGAATAAAATATTTCTAGAGTTAAATACTAGCAAATATAATGTTACATAATAAAATGTTATAATATTATAATATTATAATATTGTAGTATTGTTGCTCTTTGACAGTTTCCAATAACTTAAATAAATTTTGAGCAGAGCTGTTAGTATCCCATATTATAATACACCTTAAACTCAAGATTGACCTCAATTTTTGAATCAAGGAAATGGTCACTAACTCTTTGATTTTGTTTCAATATATTTTTTTAAATGACAAGATGACGACAATATTTTCTAGGAATTCAATTCCATAAAAATGAAAAATATCCAATTATATTTTCAAGATAAGTGGTTCATGGTAAAGTGGCTCCCCTAGACTTCTAAGAATTCTATTGATGCAAATGACCATGCTATACATTTTCAAGATGAGAGAATGAATGGCAAAATGAGTTCCTTTGAATTTATACGAATCCAATCCCATGCGAATAAATAGGTCCAATGCTTCATGGCAGAGTGTGTTCTTTTAAATTTCTAGAAACTCAGATTCATACTAACAGATTGGGTTCAATCATATTTTAGTGATAATGGTTCATATTAAAGTGGATTTCTTCAAATCTCTGAAAATTCAATTCAATGAAAATTCAACAATCATAAGGTGCACACCTAAGGAGGCCCGAATTTAGGTAGTTTTGTCATTTTCCTTGTCATGGAGAAGGCATGTAGAAAATTAGAGTTTTTGAGATAGGCGAGAAGAAAGCCATCTCTAAGGGAGCATTTGTGTAATGCTCCCATCGGCGGAAAGTTTCTTGGCGCCTTCTTTCCAGTATTTGGTAAACCTGGCAAACGGGTTGGGTTGACCAAATTCAGGTCAAGTCAACTCAAATCCGAATTTGTTTGTTTCAACCCTTACCCGACCCGTTTTTAAAACGGGCTGGAAGCCTTCAACCTGCACAAGTGGCAGGTCAACCCGACCCAACCCACCTAACTCGAATTTGATGTGAATTGGGTTGGGTTGATCCAACCTAACATATTTAATTTTCATTTTGTGTATGATTTAACTCATTTTATATTGCTCAATTTCATTTATAAAGCTCTCCTTACATCTAGATTCATTTAAAATGTTGCATTGAACATGAATTTATAATTTATCAATTTTCAAGGTGTAAAACATGGGGAATCAATAAATTTTTTTTAGCCCATTTATTAAGATAATCCCTTTTCAATTTTTGTTCAAGTTTATAATTTCATATTTGAGTTGAGTATAAGACTTATCAATGATATTATATTTCATCTATATCCATATTTTAGAAGTAAATTTATATGCCAACATAAAAATAATAAACATATCAATATTTCAACTATAAAAACGTCATATTGTCAAAGAAAAAAAAATAAGCTTTATATTCTACGTATTAAAATTTTACATAACCCCTCCACAAAGAATAAAAGTACTTAGTTTATGGCCAACATAAATAAGAAAAGTCAAATGAAAATTGGAAAGTTATGGTGACTTAGTAAAACTTAAATAGGTCAAATGAGTTAGGGCAGGTTTGGCGAGTTAACCCTAATCCGACCTATTTTTATATGGGTTGGTAAACCCTAAACCTAACCAGATTCGTATTTCAAACGGGTCGGGTTAGGCGGGTCAAAAATAGGTTGGGTCGGGCCGGGAAGGCAGGTGGGGTTGGATTTTTCCAGCTCTAGTGTTTGGTGCAGCAAGGAAATGAGAGCGGAAAGGGCAGTCTTTCCGTTATTTTCCGGGATTAGAGTGGATCCGAAGTTTCTACCTCGCTTGCCACACATGTACACAAACAAACCCTAAAAGCATGTTTGTGTAGCTCATTTCCAAGGAAGAGTATCAGTTTTCCACAGAAAAATTAATTTTTCACGTGTTTGGTGCAGCGAAAGTCTACAAAAATGCTTTTCACCATGTCAATATTTTCTTTAAGAAGCTTGGAAATAAAGTTCCTATGAGGGGCTATAGGACTTCTATTTCCAAAGAAAAGTCACCCCTCCCTCCGCCGCCTAACCTAAAATATATATATGGACAAAATACTGTGCACATGTCTTTCACACTATAGCGATGGATACTTCCTTTTTTTGAAAAGTATTAATGTGCAAGAAGACAAAATCATTACACCTCATGACACCTTTTTGTCCTTGTTAGGTCTAAAAAAGGAATTGTCCCCTACTCTTGCGGTGAGGGATGGATGCATAGTAGTTTTTTCATATATATATATATATCTATATACACCTTAATTCCTTAAGCATCCACCGATTACATGCGAAATGAGAAGGGGTTTGAAACCGCAACACATCAAATGCCCAGACATGCGAGAAAGAGTTGGGATGGACAAATCTAGGGGGCGAAGGTGGAGGCTTTGTACAGTTGATGAAGGAGGCTTGGTATAGGTGGGACAGAATGATTTGAGTGATGATATGGAGGATTTGGGTAGTGATGATGGCTTTATAGAAGTTCAGTGATGAGGCTTGGTAAATGGGTTTCAGGGTTGGTACAGTAGAGGGTAGATGGTGGGGGTTGTTTACAAGCAATGATGGTGGAGGATTTGGGTAGTGATGGTGGATGATGACAATTGTAGTAGATTTGAGGACTTAGGCACTGATGGTGCGGGCTTTGCATAGGTTACAGTCGTCGATGGAGGATTTGGGCAATGATGGTGGATGATGGCTAATGTAGTGGATTTGAGGATTTGGGCATTGCTGGTGGGGACTTTGAATAGGGCGATGATAATGATGGCCAAGTAAATGATCACCTCTTTGGATCAATGATTAACTTGGCCCATCTTAGATGATGATGAATTTGACCACGGGTTATGTAGTGGGCATCGAAGAAGAAGAAGATAATGATGATGTGCCATAATTGATGAGAAAGATGAGAAGATGATAGATTTGAGGATGAGTACTATAATGGATGTCTAGATCATAAATAGATAAAGATGTAATTCAAACCAAGGAATTCGAAACATAATTCTTACCATTTAATCAAGGAAAAGAAAAATTGCACCAGACATTAATTTTTTACATTCACTAAAAGCCTTTTCTGTGGTACTCATATAACAAAGATTTTGTTGCCATGGCAATTTTTTCATTCCATGGAAAAAGGCTTGTACACAAATGTGCCCTAAGAGTATGTTTGGATAGTGCTGTGGGAGAGGAAACTAGGATTTTCTCCTATGCAGCCATGCCTTCTGACCTAGCAAGGTTACCTTTGCTTTTGTCGCTGCATAGAGACGCTGAGTTCTAGCACCTTGTTGGCTGGCGTTTGCGCGGATATCACTCTTTCACAAATGTAAGCTGTAGGGAAGGCCTCTTCTTTATTCACTGTGGCCCCTTCAAGGCATATTTCCTAATTCCCCCTCTCCTAAGGATACATAACATTTCATGCTGTGTGATGTGTCCTATCTTGCACACCATAACCATTAATTTTCTTACTCTAAACTGACGTTCCATTGTTTTTACCAAAAAAAAAAAAAAAGACAAAGATTTTACAAAAAAAAAATCTAAGGGAACCAACAAATCATAAAACTCATCTTAGGTGTGGTGCACCGGCTGGTTTATTTTTTTTATTTAATTGGTGAGCAGCGATATCACCATAGGTTTTTTACATCGGCAACAAAATAAACGCTCTCCCGTTTTCATTTAAACACAAGAAACCCTTATTTCTTCTTCTTCTCTCTTCCATTAAAAAGTGGTTCCAATGCTTTTCATCTTCCTCCTTCCACGAAAGAGTGTATGAACGCTCAATGAATGCTAGGTTATTATCTTCTTTTTTTTGTTTAGATTTAGGTTGCCCATGGAATCATTTGAACTAGATCTTGGTCTTGATGGAATATGGAATTTTACTTCTTATATTTCATGTTGTTCTTGTTTTCTTAATTGTGATGATGTGGGTTTTTGACTTTTTGAGGTTCAAAAATTTAATTCTTGATATCTCTGTTTTCTCATCTTTTTTGGTAACTTGGTTTTTATTTCTCTTTTCAAGTATATACACATGGTTTGATCAATAGATATATATATATACTGGGGGCAGGGCCACGTGCATTGCACGTGTGCACACAACCCGTTGTGTGGGAGTAGTTGTAATGTGGGTTTAAATAATTGCAAAATATGTTTTATAATGTGAGGAGTTTTATTTGATATATTTATTGTAAAAAAAAAGTTTAGATGTCTTAGATGAAGATTATGAAGCTCTCGATGTCATAGATGAAGAGCAGGAAGGATGAGGATGTGTGAACTCCTTTGTGGTAGTAAACGACAGGATTCCAATATCTACTCTTTTTTTTTCTTTTTTCTACCAATATCTACTTTTACATTGCTCTAGTGAATGTATTTGCCAGGGTCGAAGTATATGACAAAACAGGTGTCACAACCCGAGCCTAAAACTCGGGGGTTAGTTAAAACCTAACCAGTGATACACGTACTCCCGTGTACGCACACCTAGACCTTGTCTAAGTGTACACACACAAGGGATATTCACAAGTGCAAACAAGGTGTACGCGGAATCCGTAAGTACCATTGCATGACAAAAGGACACACAAATAAGATAACTACAAAAGACTATATTCATTAAAGAATGTACAAAAAGACAGTTGCATAGGGGCAAAAGACAAAGCATAACCATAACCTTTGTAATACTCCGACCCAGCTTGACCTTGTTTAGGAACTAATTAATATTGCTTTCGTTCTTAATTGTGTTTTGCTTTTGTTTTGATTTCATTGAGGGTCATGGATAGGTAGTTGGGTTGAGTTTGACATGGATTAGGTAGACCAAGCCCTTTTTTGTAATTTTAGCTTTTCTAAGAGATGGTCATTTTCGTATCATTTTGGTGTCAACACGTGTCTTTCGTTGAGTTCGTTAACTTGCATAACTACATCGTTTGTAACCGATGTCGTTTGATTCCATTGGACTCGGATTTGACTCTAACTGGAAATTGTTTTAGGACTTGGACTTCCTTGTAAATTTTCCTTAAACCTTATCTTATATAAGCTTTCCACCGACTCAACTCTCTCTTTCACTCTTGTTTCTTCCCTCACGTTCGTCTCTATCCCTCTCTTGATTTTCCTCTTTCTCTTCTCCTTGATTCAGTTAAGCTAGAAGGAGAGTGCAAGATCTGTTGTCTTCTCTCCTTCATCGTGTGCTTTATGGTAGGTGTATGTATTGGATCTCTTCTCTCCTTTCTTTTTCTCATTTCCCATTACTGTGCTCATGAATTCCCTTTCTTTTTTCATGCATGCATGCTAGTTGTGAGAGTGTGGGACATGAATTGATCCCCAAGGATATCCATTTTTGTGTTGGAACACCCTTAAGGCAAGTATAAGCATAATATGTATGAACCCAATTTGGTAATTGCTTGATTTTGGTTACTTCTTATGAGTTTGCAGGGAAAACATGTTTACAGCCCAATTTGAGTTCATTCTCCCTTTCTTTGTTGCAATCTTGCTCAATTGATGTCATTGTAGGTTTTCTGTATCTGATTCAGAAACCGGCCCAGCGCATGCATGGCTAAGCCGTGAAATGTGCTACGGTTAAGCCGTAAAACACACTACGGCTAAGCCGTGACCCAATCATGAACTCAGTTGTAGACCAATACAGGGTGACACCTGAAAATAATTGAGAGTATACAATTCTGCGACTCTTCTATGGCCCAGCCACGGCTAAGCCGTAAGAAGCTTACGGTTAAGCTGTAGGGTTATCTACGGTTGAGCTTGCTGACATGAACAGTAGGAACGATAGGAAAGGAAGGAGACCTGTAGGATCCTGAAATTAGAATGTAGGCAACTTCGACTTGCCCAACGGAATATGATAAAATGCGCGAATGATCTCGAGGGTCATGAATTATTCATGTTCGTTATCCAGCTGTTAAGCACCTACCCATGGGTGTTGGTTTAAGGGACTTTGTGCACCATATAATGGAATGCAACACTAGACAACGGTGCATCAGATAACTTAAAACTGCATCATCATGCACGGTTAGAAACACTGGATAATTAGATTAGAGTTGGCTAGTAAATGAAGGTGATTTGATATGGCACGATTTGCTTGCATAACATGTTGTATTGTGATCATTGATCTCCACTCTTTAGCGGGATCATTGCATGTAACGTCGAAAGTCGTACTATGTTCCACCTTGAGTATGTATGTATGTATGTTATCAAGTTTGCACGTATAAGACACGTTCTCGGATATGCACGCAGGATATGCTTGTCACGATTTACTCAGAGTTTTCATGAGTGACTCTGTATGGTCAAGCGCTACTTAGCCTCAACCTTAGGATCCCGACGGGGTGAATTTGGTGTAGTTTTCATGGCCTTGCTGCAGTAAGGAAACGTCTTGGGGAATCCGGACCCCAGGAACTCGAGACCCATTCGTACCTTGGCCCGGACAATGGTGTTCTCTGCACGGATATAAGATCTCTCTTTTGGGAGCATATGGCAATGTGGTCGCCAACTAGTTATGTACACAGCATGTATACATTGATTCACAGGGCATATTTCTTTCTTGCACGATAGCTTAGTATACAAATGTGACCTTTTATGATTTACATGATGTTCTTTATTCTATTAGACACAGCATGTGTTACATGTTATGGCTTATACTTTGCTGAATTGTTGTATTCACGAGTTGTTTTTGGTGTTACAGGCTCAGATAACCCTACCGACCCCTTGTCGGTTGGCTAGACTCCTAGTGAGGCCCCCGAGGTCCCATCAGGCCTAGAGGAGTGGATGTAATCACTCCATCGGAGAGCGCTCTGGACATTCATTGCATAGGAGTCTTCCTTGTTTTGAGATTTGTCATGCTTGGATCTTATCATGAATTGTACATGTTTATTTTGTTTCATTTTGTAAAACCTTTATCTATACATGTCAGTTTTGTTTTCGTATTCTCTTCTTCCATTGTTTAGTGTTATGTTTTGATATCTACAACTTTCGCGTACATGTTTGGCATGTGTGAACCTTCCCTTGTGCGTGTGCATTTAGACCAGGTCTACGTATACAGGCACGGGAGTACGTGTGTCATCGGTTTGGCTTTTGCTAACCCCTGAACTCCTGGGCTCGGGTTGTGACATACGTATTGTATGGTATCAGAGCGTCTTTGCTCTAGATGATAAGCATGTAGGCATGCAGGAACGTGGTGAGGATACGATTATCTCGTTGTGCTTTTCTAGATTTTGGGGAATAGTTCGGGCGGAATGTTTTGTGTTTGTGTCTTACCCTTTCCCATTTTACAGGATATGGCGTCAGGTTCAGGTCCTCAGCCTAATGCCGGAAATAACGAAAGTGGTTCCGCACCGTCACCACAGGCAATGAGCACCGACGAACGCATCCTCATGTTGTTTCAGTCCATACAGGCTCAATCACAGTTGATGCAGAATTTACAGGCACAGGTCGCAACCATGTTAGACAGGTAAAGCCAGGCAGCCCAGTCGCATGTGGACCAGCAGGTGGTCTTTCAGCCAAGAGAGAACGACTCAAATTCTCTTTATGATAAATTTCGCAAGCGAAGAGCCACTGAGTTCTACGAGACAGAAGAGCCACTCAAGGCAGAATAGTGGCTAGAGCAGACAGAGGATGTATTTGAGACTATAGTGTGCACGAATAGTGTAACGTTCCGCACCTTAATTATACTATTATTATAGATTAAGCTGTATTATAGCTAAATAAGCCGTTAGAGTCTAAGCGTGTCCGTTTTAGCATTAGGATCGTGTGTGCGCAGTTTTATTGGGTTTCGAGTTTGTCTAAACTTCGTAGGGGGTAGTTAGCAATTTTAGGAAGTGTAGAGGCCTTTTTCGTAGCTTTTGCGAATTGTGAGGTTTGGGCTCATGGGGTAGCTCTCCTAATTCCATTAGCCTTATCCTTTTATCTGAACCGATTTAGACCCATCTTGTCTACCAAATACCTCATTTTCTAAAATTAAGCCTTTTTATGGAAAAATACCTAAAAAACCATTAAAATATGACAAAATTTCTCTTCCTCGAAACCATGCCAATAGTATAGTCATTGGAAAGCTAATTTTATTTCATGAACAGTGGCGCTGACAGCATGGATGAAAATCGCGGTATCGGTCGCGGTATCGGTCGGTCCAAAAAACCGATACGGTATCGGTATCGGTCGCGGTTCGCGGTCCGTCGCGGTCGTCGCGGTGTGAATTTTTTTTTAATCCAAAAAAATTTGAAAAAATATCCAAAAAATCCAAAATATTAGAAATGCTGGAAAACAATGTTTTTTTCATTAGTAATATATATATAAATCAAAATATCGGTCCCCTTAAGTTATGATATCCTGTATCGCTGTCTTGTCTAAAAATGTAATTTTTTTTATAAGAACCATAAGTATGACTTATGAAATATGAACTATCAATTAGTATGAAATTTTAGAGAATAAACTTATTGATAATTTACATATAGTGGTTGTACGCTTGTACTTGTATATTGTATAATATATAACTATACCCCTATTATTATTTATCAGTCATCATTCATTATTCAACAACCATCAATTCATCATTCAATTATCAAGCAAGTTGTAAAATTCAAGAACATTAACATTAACATAACATATGACATAATGACAGTAAAATAAATTATAAATCAAATTATTGGACCCCTTAAGTTATGTTCATGTATTGCTATCTAATCTAAAGCTATATAAAATTTATTTATAATTAAATTAATTTAGATACAATAAGTTAAAATATCATAAATTTTATAAGATGCAACGTAATTATGACTTATGGGCTATCTATTAGTATGAAATAAGAAAATAAAGCTTATACTCGTCACTCAATTATTAAGTAAGTTCTGCCTTGCGCTTGTAAGATAACATGTTTTATTATGATAGTATAGTAAAACACAAAGCAACTAGATATTTATAATTTACTTAAAATGATGATAAATTTGAGTAATTATTTTACAAAGATCAACAAGATTTTAATAAAAATTCTGAGTTTTAAAACCTTAAATAGTTGATTTAACCTCAATATGTATTGATTTAAAATAATAAAAGGTACTCACAATAAAAAAAATCATAAAATCATCATTTTTAAGCTATATCTAAATAATTTTTTAAAAAAATACAAAATGCTTACCTTAGTAGAGTTGTATATGATTTTCAAGACTATATTGATAAAAAAAATATATTTTTGATACCTTGCAAGTGAAATAGGTGTTGAGGAAGAAAAAATGTAGCATATGATATATTTAAAAGGAGTAAGAAAGAAGGAAAATAGGACAAAAGAAAAAAAAAATTTAAAAATAGTGGGCCGATATTTTGACCGATATCGACCGATATATCGGCCGATATATCGGTTCACACCGATATTTTGAAATATCGGCCGATATTATCCGATATTTTGGGGATATTTTGCCTGGACGATACAAAAAACCGATAACTTCAAAATATCGTACCGGTATGGACCGAGATTTTAAACCTTGGCTGACAGTGACTCAATCCGACTTATGGTTCACAAGTTATGGACAAAACAAGTTTTAGCCAAGTTATTAATATGAGTGGCAGTTTTGTAATTTTACTTAAATTCCCAACCCATTTCCTTTCTCACTCGTTTCACTCCCTCACTCGTTTCACTCCCCCTCCCCCCATCCAGAGACGAACCTCTCTCCTCCCCATCTCTTTTCTTCCTTTTCTTTTCATTCTCCTTTCTCTCTTCACTCTCATTTCTCATCTCCCCTCTCCACTCTCGATCTCTATCACCCACCTAAGATCCGGACTCCCCCTTGTCCAGCAACCACCACCGCCACCCACTCCCTCTTCCTTTCTTTCCTTCTTTTTCTATTTTCCTTATTTTCCATTTTTCCCATTTCCTTCCTTCTTGCTGCCACCGCCGGGATCCACGCCTACCGCCGCCACCGGAGCTTTTCCTTCTCCTTCCATCTTCCTCCTCAAGCTGTCATCTTCCCAAGGAACCCATTTTCCAAGTTTTCCCCCAAACCAAACAACCCTAGGTAAGGTTTTCCTCCCCCATAAACTAGGTCATTAGAGTTTTAACTAAAATAGATTTTTGGCATGCTCATTAGTTTCTCTTAATCATTTTTGTAGGTTTGATTTGAGTTGGGTTTGGATTTTCTTGAGTTTGAGCTTCTTTGGGGTTTCTTTGGTGAGCAAGGCATACCTTATTTTACCCTCTTCATCTAAGGCAAGTGGATTAACATATTTCAATAATGATGTGCATGTATGGATCCATCTAGACCTGCACGCGAGTGACTAACATATTTTGAGATCTTAATGCTTTTCATTATTATTTTTTTGGCAGCCTAAGTTTTTGGTGGGCTTGCATTTAACATATTTGGTATAAACTTTTAAACTTTGAACTCAAACTCTAAACTTTACACCCCTTTTTATGTGCAATACTCTGATTATTTTGATAATGCCAACTGCTAGATATTGCTTCCGCAGGTATTTGTGTTGTTATGAAATGTTAAACTCACCGCGGACTAAAGATCCTGTGGTAAATTGATTAGGAGCCATGTGTCATGATGATTACAGGAAAAAAAAAAATATTGGCCCTAATCTCACGAAACCCCAGGTTAATATTGGGGGGTCGTGACAGTTGGTATCAGAGCCTTGCATGTTTCTAGGAAATAAAAATGGATAGAAACAATAGGACGCGTGTGAGGATTTCGATTTTTCGTTAAATGGATTTTACCTGCTTTGTGTATAAAGTCTATAGAGTTGCTTTCTAGCATAGGTTTGATAGGTATCTAACCTTCCCAGTTCTTTTGTAGACTATGGCTCATCAGGGGCGCCGGTCCCAGGATAACAATGGGGATGATTTTAATTCCTTAGATCCGTGCTTTAATCAATTACTCCAAGCTCTTGTCCAAGCTCAGAATGCTCATACCGCACAGATGAGAGCCTTCGAGGCAGAAAGGGCTGCAGAAAGACAGCAAGCTAGAGAGGAAAGAGCTGCTGATCAGGCTAGAGCTGATGAAGACAGGGCTGTTTTTCAAGCTCAATTACTAGCCGCCGCTGAAAGAGCCAGAGAGCCAATTCAGGTCATTCTACCACCCAAGGAAGTTGATCCAAATGACTTGTTTGAAAAATTCAGCAAGAGGTTCCCACCTGAGTTTGATGGTTCAGGGGACCCAATGTATGCAGACGAATTCATAGCACAATTAGAGATGATCTTTGCTGTTTTCAGGTGTACTCAAAAGCAACAAGTTGAGTTAGCTGCCTACAGGCTTAGTGGGATTGCTCGCCAATGGTGGGATACTGAGAAAGCTGTAATTCATGCAGACACAGTGGTAGAGGCTGAGGCATGGGGAACTTTCTCGAAGGAGTTCCTTGACAAGTTTGTTCCAGAGTACTTGAGAGATCAGTGGAGGAAAGATTTTCAGAACCTAACGCAGGGCACCATGACAGTTCAAGAATATGAGTACCAGTTTATTAAGCTATCTCGTTACGCTCCCACGCTTATCACACCAACAGCAGAGAAGATCAGGAGGTTTGTTGATGGCTTGTCCGGAGACCTTACAATGATGATGGGGCGCCAACCGAGGGAAGTTTTTGCAGAAACAGTGAAGGATGCATATTGGGCAGAAGGACAACTTAAAAAGAGAATAGCAGAATTGACTCTTTTGGGCCAACGTTGGCCAGGGCAGCCGCAATATCAATCTAAGCAACCTTCAGGGCAGGGTCAGCATAAGAAACAGAAATTTCAATCTCAGAGTTCCAATAGCCATAGTTTCAGCAGTCAAAGATATCAGTGTGAGAGATGCGGGAACAATCACCAGACGGAGAAATGCCATTGGGAGACAGGGAGTTGCTTTAAATGTGGGCATACCGGGCATAGAGCTCGTGAGTGCCCCACCACTAACAGTAGTGCGCTTTCAACAGCACAGTCTGCAGCACCTCGAGCTCCTGTGCAGCAGCAACCTTGGAGGCCAGCACAACAGCCCTACCAGCAGCCACCTCGCGCCCCGCAGCAACAGCAATATCGACCACCTGCACCACAGGGATCGCAGTTTAGGGGATTAGCCCATCAACATCAGCAGTTCAAGCCAACAATACAGCATGGTCAGGGACAGTTTAGGGGCCAGCAAAGCCAGCAACAACAAAAGAGTCAGCAGCGACCTCAAAAGACAGCACCAGTTCAGCAATCCAGGCCACAACAGACGGGTCGAGTTTATGCACTGACACATGAGGATGCAGATGCCTCTGTAGACGTGGTGGAAGGTATACTTCTCATCTCCAATGTAGAGGCTAAAGTTATATTTGATCCTGGCTCCACTCATTCTTTTGTATCTCATGCATTCGCTAAATGTTTGCAAGGAGAGGTAGCTCGGTTAGATTTTAACCTTGTGGTTAGTACACTTGTGGGTGGACAAGTCAAGTGTCACCAATATTTTCCGAGTACCCGAGTTCAAATTGGAGAATTTGTTTTCCCCGCAGACCTTATTATCCTCATGATGAATGACTTTGACGTCATATTGGGCATGGATTGGTTATCTACCTATAGAGCGATAATGAATTGTTATTCCAAGACAGTGAAGTTGCAGGTTAATTCAGATATTGTTGAGTTTGTTGGGCAGCGCAAACAGATGCATGCAAGTAGAATATCAGCCTTGAGGGCAGATAGTTTGTTGAGGAGTGGTTGTGGAGGATACTTGGCGTTTATCACGGAGGATAAACAGTCCAAAGAGGTGGAGGATATATCCCAGAGACCGGTAGTTCGTGAGTTCCCGGATGTATTTCCAGAGGAGATTCCAGGCTTACCACCGATCAGAGAGGTTGACTTCATGATCGAGCTAGTTCTGGGGACAGCACCGATTTCGAAAGCTTCATACAGAATGGCACCAGCAGAACTGAGGGAATTGAAAATTCAGTTGCAAGACTTGTTGGATAAAGGCTTTATAAGGCCTAGTGTGTCACCATGGGGAGCACCAGTACTCTTTGTGAAGAAGAAAGACGGTTCTATGAGGATGTGCATTGATTACAGGCAACTGAATCAGGTCACGATCAAGAATAAATATCCACTCCCAATGATCGATGAGTTGTTTGATCAACTTCAGGGAGCTGAATTCTTTTCAAAGATTAACTTGAGATCAGGCTATCATCAGCTCAGGGTTAGAGAGCAGGACATTCAGAAGACAGCATTTAGGACTAGATATGGCCACTATGAGTTTCTAGTGATGCTTTTTGGATTAACGAATGCTCCTGGAGTCTTCATGGCATTGATGAACAAGATCTTCGCTCCATTTCTTGATCAGTTTACGGTTGTGTTTATAGATGATGTGTTGGTTTATTCCAAGTCTCGAGAGGAGCATGAGCAACATTTGAGGATAGCATTGCAAACATTGAGGAATCATCAACTTTATGCCAAATTGAGCAAGTGTGAATTTTGGTTGGAGCAAGTGGTTTTCTTGGGGCATATTATCAGCAAGGAAGGCTTAGCAGTGGATCCCACAAAGATAGATGCAGTGGTTAAGTGGAAAAGTCCGACGTCAGTGTCTGAGATCCGTAGTTTCTTGGGTTTGGCTGGTTATTACAGGAGGTTCGTGAAAGGATTTTCTACGATTGCAGCACCACTGACTAAGTTGACACGAAAAGATGTACCCTTTGTATGGACTGAGGAGTGCGAGGCTAGCTTTCAGGAGTTGAAGAGCAAATTAACTACAGCTCCAGTGCTAACACTTCCTACAAAGGATGGCAAATTTGTGATCTACACAGATGCTTCAGGAGTTGGATTGGGTTGTGTACTTATGCAAGATGAAAAAGTGGTGGCCTATGGGTCCAGACAACTTAAGGAACATGAGAAAAAGTATGCTACTCATGATCTTGAGCTTGCAGCAGTGGTTTTCGCTCTGAAGATGTGGCGACACTACTTGTACGGGGAGAAGTTTGAGGTTCACTCGGATTACCGCAGTCTCCAGTACTTGTTTACGCAGCCGGAGCTTAACATGAGGCAAACTCGGTGGATGGAATACATAAAAGATTTTGACTTTCCGATCAAATATCACCCCGGGAAAGCAAATGTAGTGGCTAATGCACTAAGCAGAAGAGCAGCGACCAATGCATGCATGAGAGCTAAGTGGTCATGGGCAGAGATTTTCTTGGATATGGGAGTAGATTTGCAGCCATCCGGTGATAAGGTTCTATTGGCCAGCATGTTTGTTTGGGAACCAGAAATTTTGAGCAGGATTAAGAACAGGCAGTCAGAGGATCCAGAGTTAGTTAGAGTGATTGAACAGATTGATAGCAGGCCAGACTTCAGATTGGTAGAGGGTGTTTTGTATTTTCAGGATAGATTGTGTGTGCCAAACATAGAAGAGCTAAAGAATGAGATATTGACAGAGGCGCATCATTCTCGTTTCACCATTCACCCAGGTAGCACGAAGATGTATCAGAATCTGCGTAGCTATTATTGGTGGAACAACATGAAAAAGGAAATTGCAGGGTTTGTTTCAAGGTGCTTAGTATGCCAGCAGGTCAAGGCAGAGCATAAGAGACCCCTAGGACTTTTGAAACAGTTGGCAGTTCCGGATTGGAAATGGGAGCATATTACGATGGACTTCATCTCAGGATTGCCACCGATGCATAATAAGGACAGTATTTGGGTCATAGTTAATAGATTGACCAAAGTTGCTCACTTTCTTCCTATGAGCCTAAAAACACCAAGGGACGAGTTGGCTAAGATGTATATGGATGAAATCGTCAGGTTGCACGGTGTTCCGGTCTCAATTGTCTCAGACAGAGATCCGAGGTTTCTAGGCAAGTTTTGGACTAGGCTTCAGAATGCTTTGGGTACTACTTTGAGCTTCAGCACTGCATATCATCCTCAGACAGATGGATAGACAGAGAGGACCAATCAGACATTGGAGGATATGTTATGAGCTTGTGTATTGGATTTTGGGAAAGATTGGCCGAAAAGTCTTCCCTTATGTGAATTTGCTTATAACAATAGCTATCACTCCAGCATTGGCATGGCACCTTTCGAAGCTTTGTACGGGCGTAGATGCAGGACTCCGATATGTTGGGAAGAGGTTGGTGTCAGGAGTTTCCACGGTCCTTCCATTGTCAGCGATACCAGTGAGAAAGTGAAGCAAATTCATAATAGATTGAAAGTGGCCAGGAGCAGACAGAAGAGTTTTGCTGATTTGAAGAGAAGAGATCTTGAGTTTGAGGTCGGTGACCATGTATTTCTAAAGGTGTCACCTATTAGAGGAACGTTGAGATTTGGACAGAAGGGCAAATTATCTCGTAGATTCGTCGGCCCTTTTGAGATTTTAAAGAGAGTGGGGGAAGTTGCCTACAGATTGGCTCTTCCAGCAGAGTTGGCAGGGGTTCACAATGTCTTCCATATCTCGATGTTGAAGAAATATGTAGCAGATCCTTCGCATGTTCTTCAGTATGAGCCACTAGAACTTCAGCCAGATGCTACTTATGTGGAGCGACCTTTGCAGATCATAGATATGAAAGAGCAGATTTTGAGGACGCGGACGATTCACTGGGTGAAGGTTCAATGGGAACACCACAGTCCAAGGGAAGCCACTTGGGAGCTTAGAGACCAAGTTAAGAGGCAGTACCCGGATCTTCTTCCTGAGGTACGTTA
This sequence comes from Sextonia rubra, assembly GCA_037013555.1. NCBI lineage: Eukaryota > Viridiplantae > Streptophyta > Magnoliopsida > Laurales > Lauraceae > Sextonia > Sextonia rubra. The sequence continues at coordinate 30,888,070 of JASUAD010000011.1, read as the reverse complement.
GGCATTTGGAGGACCAAATGTCCTAAGGGGGAAGGAATGTAACGTTCCGCACCTTAATTATACTATTATTATAGATTAAGCTGTATTATAGCTAAATAAGCCGTTAGAGTCTAAGCATGTCCGTTTTAGCATTAGGATCGTGTGTGCGCAGTTTTATTGGGTTTCGAGTTTGTCTAAACTTCGTAGGGGGTAGTTAGCAATTTTAGGAAGTGTAGAGGCCTTTTTCGTAGCTTTTGCGAATTGTGAGGTTTGGGCTCATGGGGTAGCTCTCCTAATTCCATTAGCCTTATCCTTTTATCTGAACCGATTTAGACCCATCTTGTCTACCAAATACCTCATTTTCTAAAATTAAGCCTTTTTATGGAAAAATACCTAAAAAACCATTAAAATATGACAAAATTTCTCTTCCTCGAAACCATGCCAATAGTATAGTCATTGGAAAGCTAATTTTATTTCATGAATAGTGGCGCTGACAGTGACTCAATCCGACTTATGGTTCACAAGTTATGGACAAAACAAGTTTTAGCCAAGTTATTAATATGAGTGGCAGTTTTGTAATTTTACTTAAATTCCCAACCCATTTCCTTTCTCACTCGTTTCACTCCCTCACTCGTTTCACTCCCCCTCCCCCCATCCAGAGACGAACCTCTCTCCTCCCCATCTCTTTTCTTCCTTTTCTTTTCATTCTCCTTTCTCTTTTCACTCTCATTTCTCATCTCCCCTCTCCACTCTCGATCTCTATCACCCACCTAAGATCCGGACTCCCCCTTGTCCGGCAACCACCACCGCCACCCACTCCCTCTTCCTTTCTTTCCTTCTTTTTCTATTTTCCTTATTTTCCATTTTTCCCATTTCCTTCCTTCTTGCTGCCACCGCCGGGATCCACGCCTACCGCCGCCACCGGAGCTTCTCCTTCTCCTTCCATCTTCCTCCTCAAGCTGTCATCTTCCCAAGGAACCCATTTTCCAAGTTTTCCCCCAAACCAAACAACCCTAGGTAAGGTTTTCCTCCCCCATAAACTAGGTCATTAGAGTTTTAACTAAAATAGATTTTTGGCATGCTCATTAGTTTCTCTTAATCATTTTTGTAGGTTTGATTTGAGTTGGGTTTGGATTTTTTTGAGTTTGAGCTTCTTTGGGGTTTCTTTGGTGAGCAAGGCATACCTTATTTTACCCTCTTTATTTAAGGCAAGTGGATTAACATATTTCAATAATGATGTGCATGTATATTTGATTGATTCTAGCATTCTATTTGTCAATTGTTCACCATTTTGCTCATTTTGGGTTTTATGTTAAAAATGCTAGATTTAGGTGTGGTAATGTGTGTGATGGATTGGTATGTTGGAGGTGATTTAAATGTGCTAAATGAAGGGGTGGGATACCCATTTTCTGCAGGTTAAGATGTGATAAGAATTAAGGGCTTGATGGTATGTTGGAGGTGATTTAAATGTGCTAAATGAAGGGGTGGGATACCCATTTTCTGCAGGTGAAGACGTGTGAGAAGAATTAAGGGCTTGAAACCCCATTTTAATAGGATTGTTCTATGGTGATGGAGGCCCGGGTGTGGGCTAATTGTGGGACTGATTGTAGGGACATTCTACATGCATATTGGAGGGTAAATTGAGGACTTATTATGAGTGTCATTGGGGAGCAAATGTACCTCTCATAGATGGTATGATTTGTGTACAATGTGCAAACTAACCGAATCCAGTTGATGTTGGACCTGGGCTATGCATCCTTTTGACTTAAATGAAATTAATTACCCAACCATACATCACCTGGAGTTCGAGTAGAGTTGTTAGGTCACAAGTTGCCATCATTGACCTAGGCATGGCTTGTAAATCTTCTTTGGCCTTCGGGTTTGCATACTTCACATTGTTATTACATTGTTTATGACTTTTTAGCGATTGTACCCTGTATTGGTATTGTATGGACTGTGTTGAGGCTTGGCTTGGTGTTTGGGATACCGGAGGACTACTCATTGTGGGTATGGATTTATGGTTGTGGATCGGATTATGTTGTGGAGTAGTTCCTCAATATTTGTATGGTATTGTATGTTTGGATTTAGCCAGCCCTTCACATTTGACTTAGGAACCTTGTCCGCGCACCACTAAGTCGGCCTATGTGTGGGTTGTGTTGGATCGAGGTTTTCTGGACGACTGCAGATCGATATTGGTATGGTACAAATGTACTTTCTGATTCTGGACTGGGTGTGATGCACCCTATGGCGGCTTGACCAACCGTTCTGGACGGGGCCTTGTGCTCTATGACTCTGGACTGGGTGTGATGCACCCTATGGCGGACTGATCCACCGTTCTGGACAGGATGCCTAGCATCCGAAGACGATTTGGGCCACCGTATTCTGGGCCGGGTTTTTACTCGGATATTGGCTTATGTGGTTGTGCGTAATTGTGTAGCTATGGATTAGGATTCCGTTCTTTCTTATGCCTTTATTGTTCATCACTCTTATGATCATATATGTCTTTATTCCATTTTGACATTGTATATTATTGTGGTTTATATTTATTCACTTGCCATCTACTGTTGTAGACTGATGTTGTAGTATTTGGTGCATAGGTACCGAGTCCTACCACCCCGAGGCGACGGAGGAGGGTGAAGCGCTACAAGCGCTTGAGCCAGGTGCTGAGTCCGAGTGGGGTGCAAATGATGGATATGGATCCATCTAGACCTGCACGCGAGTGACTAACATATTTTGAGATCTTAATGCTTTTCACTATTATTCTTTTGGCAGCCTAAGTTTTTGGTGGGCTTGCATTTAACATATTTGGTATAAACTTTTAAACTTTGAACTCAAACTCTAAACTTTACACCCCTTTTTATGTGCAATACTCTGATTATTTTGATAATGCCAACTGCTAGATATTGCTTCCGCAGGTATTTGTGTTGTTATGAAATGTTAAACTCACCGCGGACTAAAGATCCTGTGGTAAATTGATTAGGAGCCATGTGTCATGATGATTACAGGAAAAAAAAAAATATTGGCCCTAATCTCACGAAACCCCAGGTTAATATTGGGGGGTCGTGACAAATAGGCAGAGGGTCGGATTAGCAGCCTCCATGTTCAGAGACGTCGCGAAAACCTGGTGGAAGAGCGTGAAGGAATCGTATCGAGACATGCCCAGTGCGATAGTTTGGGAGACATTCAAGAAGCAGTTTTGGAGGAAGTTTATCCCGGCTCATGTGCGTAGAGCCAAGGAAGTCGAGTTCTTAGCCCTCCGTCAGCAGCAGACGACCGTGGCAGAGTATGTGAATAAGTTCACTCAGTTGTCGCATTTTGCCCTAGATATGATCAATACCGATGAAAGGAAGGTGAACCGGTTCGTTGAAGGTCTGCATCCCCGGTACGTGCACCATGTGACTGCTTTCCAGCGACCGGCTACGTTTGATGATGCAGTGGACATGGCCTATTTTGTTGAGGCCATCCACCAAGCTGAAAGAGCCATTGATCCTAAGCGGCAGCCACCATTCAGTGCACGAAGGCAAGTACAGAAGAAGATGCAAGGCCAGCAGGGTACTTCCAATTTCGCCAGTTTGACATACGAGCATTGTGGCAAAGGCCACAAGTCCGAAGTTTGTTGGAGGAAGACAAGCACTTGCTTCATCTGTGATTCTAAGGAGCATATGATGGTCAATTATCCCAGATATAAGGCTTCCCAGCCTCCACCATCCAGTACTACAGCGGGTGCAGCTTTTGGCCGATCCAATTTGTCTACAACTCCGAGCAAGTCCCAGTCAGCTCGTCCAGGTCCAAGACAGCCACATCAGACAGCTTGTGCATATGCTGCTACCCATGAGAGTGACGAGGATCCACAGGTGGTTGAAGGTACTGTTCGGATTTTGTAAGTTGAGACGTTAGCATTGTTCGATTCGGGGTCTACAAGATCCTACGTAGCACCTCATTTCGCTGAGCGGTTACAGCAGCCGCTGAAGCCGTTGCGATACGTGTTGGTTGTATCCACCCCATTTGGCAAGCGAGTGGAGTGTAGTGTATATTACCCCCATTGCGACGTGCAGATTGCAGGTCATTAGTTGCCCGTTGATTTGATCTTGCTGTCGATGCTGGACTTCGACGTGATCTTTGGAATGGATTGACTCGCTCAATATCATGCCTGTGTTAACTGTTACAACAGGACGATCTTTTTCGATTTAGGCAAGGGCTTCCGTTTTGAGGGTAGTCAGAAGAGATGCCCCATGCGTGTGATTTCCGCGTGCAAGGCAGATCGCTTGATCCGCAAAGGGTGTGGAGGCTTCATTGCCTTTATCTCGGAGAAGAAAGAGACGAAGCAGCTAGGTGAGATTCAGGTGGTCTGTGGCTTTCCTGATGTCTTTCCGGACGATGTGCCAGACCTACCCCCTGTTCGAGACGTAGAGTTTGCCATTGAGCTTGTTCCAGGCACGGCACCGATTCGTAAAGCTCCATATCGCATGGCCCCAGCTGAATTATCAGAGCTGAATAAGCAATTGTAGGAGCTTTTGGACAAGGGTTTTATCCGTCCGAGCGTCTCACCTTGGGGAGCGCCATTATTGTTTGTCAAGAAGAAGGATGGTACTCTTCGGATGTTCATAAACTATCGGCAGCTGAACAGAGTGACGATAAGGAATAAGTATCCCCTCCCTCGGATTGATGAGTTGTTTGATCAACTTCAGGGTGCAGCTTATTTCTCGAAGATTGATTTGAGGTCTGGATATCACCAGTTGAGGGTAAAGGAAGATGACATTCCTAAAACTGCCTTCAGGACTCGGTATGGACATTATGAATTCCTTGTGATGCCTTTTGGACTAACCAATGCACCTGCAGTGTTTATGGCTTTGATGAATCGGATCTTTGCTCTTTTCTTGGATCAATTCGTAGTTGTTTTTATTGATGATATCTTGATCTACTCTAAGTCAGCAGAGGAGCATAGGGTGCATTTGAGAAAAGCCTTGACATTGCTGAGAGGGCATCGTTTGTTTGCCAAGTTGTCGAAATGTGATTTTTGACTTGAGCAGGTGGCATTTTTGGGTCATATCATTTCACGAGAGGGATTGGCAGTTGATCCATCTAAAGTAGAGGCAGTGGTGAATTGGCCTAGCCCTAAGACAGTGACAGAAGTTCGGAGTTTCCTTGGTTTAGCAGGTTATTATCATCGATTTGTCCAGGATTTTGCTAAGATCTCCTCTCCTTTGACTACATTGACTCGGAAGAATGTGCCGTTTGAATGGACTGAGGAGTGTGAAGCCAGTTTCTGCACTTTGAAAGAGAAGTTGACCACAGCTCCGGTGTTAGCCTTGCCAGATGGTAGTGAAGGGTTCGTGATATATTCAGATGCTTCTCGAGTTGATCTAGGCTGTGTGTTGATGCAGCACGGGAAGGTAATTGCATATGGATCGAGACAGCTTCGAGAACATGAGAAGAATTATGCCACCCATGATTTAGAACTAGCAGCCATCGTGTTTGCATTGAAGCTTTGGAGACATTATCTGTATGGCGTGAGATTTGAGGTCCATTCTGATCATCACAGTTTGCAGTACTTATTCACGCAGCAGAAGCTGAACATGAGATAGCGCAGATGGCTTAAGCTCATCAAAGATTACGACTTTCCGATCAAATATCAGCAAGGAAAAGGGAATGTAGTGGCAGATGCACTGAGCAGGAAAGTAGAGTCTGTGCAGATGTTGAGCAGTTTTCTTTCGATGTTCCATGATCTACCTGTTGAGGTGCGACTAGTGGACGAGTATGTGACTTTGGCTAGTACGCTAGTTTTTCAGCCTGAGATGATTCAGTAGATGAAAGCCAGGCAATTTGAAGATCTCGCTTTGAAGCGCATTCATGACCACATTGGAGATAGACCTGATTTCAGACTGAAGGATGGTGTACTCTATTTTCGGAGCAGGTTGTGTGTGCCAGCGGTTGACGATTTTAAGGAAAAATTGATGAACGAAGCACACTATGCCAGATATGCGATGCAGCCAAGCAGCACAAAGATGTATCGGAATCTAAAGAATCCCTTCTGGTGGAACAATATGAAGAGAGAAGTAGCAGGGTTTGTTGCCCGATGCTTAACATTCCAGAAGGTGAAAGCAGATCATCAGAGACCTCCAGGCTCGTTGCATCCTTTGCACATACCGCAATGAAAGTGGGAACACATCACCATGGACTTCGTTTCAGGATTACCACCGACGAGCAAGAAGAACAACGTCATTTGGGTGATTGTAGATCGATTGACGAAATCAGCCCATTTCATTCCATTTTGGAAGGGTATGACGTTCTCAGAGATGGTGAAGAAGTTCGTGGATGAAATCGTCAGGCTTCATGGTACACCAGTGTCGATTAACTCCGATCGTGATAGTTGTTTCGTTTCGTCATTTTGGCGAGCTTTTCAAGAGGCTATGGGTACGAAATTAAGCTTCAGCACGACATATCACACGGACGGATGGACAATCAGAGCGGACGATTCAGACCTTGGAGGACATGTTGAGAGCCAGTGTGTTAAGCTACGAGAAAGAATGGGATCTCCATCTCTCGTTGTGCGAATTCGCTTACAATAACAGCTTCCACGAGAGTATTGGGATGGCGCCATATGAAGCGTTATACGGACGCAAATGTAGAAGCCCAGTATGTTGGGAAGAAGTTGGAACTCGGAGTTTTCACAGACCGACGATCATCGCCGAAACTACGGAGAAGGTACAGAAAGCAATTGAGAATTTGAAAGTTGCTCGGTCGAGATAGAAGAGTTATGCATACACTCACAGAAGGCCATTAGAGTTTCAAGTTGGTGAGTGGGTTTTTCTGAAGGTCTCACCGATGAAAGGTACGATCCATTTCGGCCAGAAAGGCAAGTTAGCTCCATGATATGTCGGACTGTTTGAGATCAAGAGCCGGATTGGTGATCTGGCATACTGATTAGCTCTTCCCGAGACGTTTTCAGGAGTGCATGATGTTTTCCATGTTTCGATGCTTCGGAAATATGTTCATGATCCTTCCCATGTCATTCGTTACGACGATGTTCAGATCCAGCCGAATGCCGCATAAGTTGAACGACCGTTCCGTATCGTGGGAACCCGAGAGCAGATCCTACGCACCAGACAATTCGATGGGTCAAAGTGCTATGGGAGCATCACAGTCCCGATGAAGCTACATGGGAGTTAGAAGAGCAGATGGCGTGATAGTATCCCGATTTGTTTACGCAGGTATGTGTGTGTGTTCATTCTGAGGACGAAATGATTCCCAAGTAGGGGAGGATGTAACACTCCGACCCAGCTTGACCTCGTTTAGCGACTAATTAATGATGCTTTCGTTCTTAACTATGTTTTGCTTTTGTTTTGATTTCGTTGCGGGTCATGGATAGGTAGTTGGGTTGAGTTTGACCTGGATTAAGTAAACAAAACCCTTTTTCGTAATTTTAGCTTTTCTAAGACATGGTCATTTTCGTATCATTTTGGTGTCAACACTTGTCTTTCGTTGAGTTCGTTAACTTCCGTAACTGTGTCATTTGTAACTGATGTCGTTTGATTTCATTGGACCCGGATTTGACTCCAACTGGAAATTATTTTATGACTTGGACTTCCTTGTAAATTTTCCTTAAATCTTATCTTATATAAGCTTTCCACCGACTCAACTCTTTCTTTCACTCTCGTTTCTTCCCTCACGTTCGTCTCTATCCCTCTCTTGATTTTCCTCTTTCTCTTCTCCTTGATTCAGTCAAGCTAGAAGGAGAGTGCAAGATCTGTTGTTTTCTCTCCTTCATCCTGTGCTTTATGGTAGGTGTATGCATTGGATCTCTTCTCTCCGTTCATTTTCTCATTTCCCATTACTGTGCTCATGAATTCCCTTTCTTTTCTCATGCATGCATGCTCCCATTACTGTGCTCATGAATCCCCTTTTTTTTTCTCATGCATGCATGCTAGTTGTGAGAGTGTGGGACATGAATTGAGCCCCAAGGACAGCCATTTTTGTGTTGGAACTCCCTTAAGGCAAGTATAAGCATAATATGTATGAACCCATGTTGGTAATTGCTTGATTTTGGTTAATTCTCATGAGTTTGCAGGGAAAACATGTTTACAGCCCAATTTGAGTTCATTCTCCCTTTCTTTGTTGCAATTTTGCTCAATTGATGTCATTATAGGTTTTCTGTATCTGATTCAGAAACCGACCCAGCGCATGCACGGCTAAGCCGTGAAATGTGCTACGGCTAAGCCGTAAAACACACTACGGTTAAACCGTGACCCAACCGTGAACCCAGCCGTAGATCAATACAGGGTGACACCTAAAAATAACTGAGAGTATATAGTTCTGCGACTCTTCTACGGCCCAGCCACAGCTAAGCCGTGCATCATTCTACGGCTAAGCCGTAAGAAGCTTACGGTTAAGCTGTAGGGTTATCTACGGCTGAGCTTACTGACATGAACAATAGGAACGATAGGAAAGGAAGGAGACCTGTAGGATCCTGAAATTAGAATGTAGGCAACTTCAACTTACCCAACGGAACATGATAAAATGCGCGAATGATCTCGAGGGCCATGAATCATTCATGTTCGTTATCCAGTTATTAAGCACCTACCCATGGGTGTTGGTTTAAGGGACTTCGTGCACCATATAATGGAATGCAATACTAGACAACGGTGCATCGGATAACTTAAAACTGCATCATCATGCATGGTTAGAAACACTGGATAATTAGATTAGAGTTGGCTAGTAAATGAAGGTGATTTGATATGGCACATTTGCTTGTATAACATGTTGTATTGTGATCATTGATCTCCACTCTTTAGCGGGATCATTGCATGTAACGTCGAAAGTCGTACTATGTTCCACCTTGAGTATGTATGTATGTATGTTATCAAGCTTGCACGTATAAGACACGTTCTCGGATATGCACGCAGGATATGCTTGTCACGATTTACTCAGAGTTTTCATGAGTGACTCTGTATGGTCAAGCGCTACTTAGCCTCAGCCTTAGGATCCCGACGGGGTGAATTTGGTGTAGTTTTCATGGCTTTGCTGCAGTAAGGAAACGTCTTGGGGAATCCGGACCCCAGGAACCCGAGACACATTCGTACCCTGGCCCGGACAATGGTGTTCTTTGCACAGATATAAGATCCCTCTTTTGGGAGCATATGGCAATGTGGTCGCCAACTAGTTATGTACACATCATGTATGCATTGATTCATAGGGCATATTTCTTTCTTGCACGATAGTTTAGTATACAAATGTGACCTTTTATGATTTACATGATGTTCTTTATTCTATTAGACACAGCATGTGTTACATGTTATGGCTTATACTTTGCTGAATTGTTGTATTCACGAGTTGTCTTTGGTGTTGCAGGCTCAGATAACCCTACCGACCCCTTGTCGGTTAGCCAGACTCCTAGTGAGGCCCCCGAGGTCCCATCAGGCCTAGAGGAGTGGATGTAATCACTCCATCGGAGAGCGCTCTGGACATTCATTGCATAGGAGTCTTCCTTGTTTTGAGATTTGTCACGCTTGGATCTTATCATGAATTGTACATGTTTATTTTGTTTCATTTTGTAAAACCTTTATCTATACATGTCAGTTTTGTTTTCGTATTCTCTTCTTGCATTGTTTAGTATGATGTTTTGATATCTACAGCTTTCGCGTACATGTTTGGCACGTGTGAACCTTCCCTTGTGCGTGTGCATTTAGACCAAGTCTACGTGTACAGACACGGGAGTACGTGTGTCATCGGTTTGGCTTTTGCTAACCCCCGAACTCCTGGGCTCGGGTTGTGACAACCTTGGTACAGAAGTTAATGTAAGCCCCTTGCATACAAAATGAAGAAATGAGGGATCAAATTGTAATACTCCGATCTCCTTTGAGCCGGTTTAGTGGCTCATTAGTGTGTTTTTGTGTTGTTTATTTCTTTTGGGCTTGGTTTCGGATCTTGGATAGGTAGTTGAGTAGCCTTTGACCTGGGATGGGATAGGTTCTAAGCCCTTTTTCGTAATATTGCAATTACTTTGAATGCATCATATTTGCATCATCTTGGTGTCAGCACTTGTATTTTGTTGAGCTCGTTATTTTCCGTAACTGTCTCAGACTCATTCGGAGTCAATTGGAGGAGTTGGACCCTCTTGTGACTTGAATCGTAAATAGCTTAAACCATCGGACTTTGTTTTAAACTCCAAAACTATATATATGAGTCATTAGCCCAGATGTCTTCATTCCTGCTCATTTCTTTCAACATGCATACAAACCCAGGGAGAGCTCCGTCTTCAGTCTCTCCTCTTCACTTCTCTTCCTCTCTGGGTTGGTGTTGGGTTTTCCGCCCATCTTGATTGGGTTCTTTCTCTCTCTCCTCTCTGTCTATGCTTTGAGGTAAGTGGGTTCTTCAATTCTTCTTCTCCAATTTGGATTTTTCATCTCTCTTACTGTGTTCTCATACTTGCATGTGTTGTGGCTTTGCTTTGCTTGGGTTTTTAGTTGGATTGGAGCTTGTCTTCAGTGGTTTGACAAAGCTTTGAGGCAAGTATAAGTACAGGAATGTATAACACATATGGGTATATTGTTGATCGCTGTGATTCTCTTGTTCTTCTATGCTTGACATAATCTACAGCCTAATTCTATCACTTTAGCTTCATTGGAGCTTGTTTTGCTTCATTTGCACATGAAATTGCAGTTTCTGTAACTGTCCTGATTTCGTTTTCTGTGTTGTACGGTTAAGCCGTAATGTTGTACGGCTCAGACTCCAGAGACTCGAATTTTGAATTTTGTCCTACGGCTAGGCTACGGCTGAACCGTAAATTGTTCTATGGCTCAGCTGTAAGCTAACCGTGACCCAGCCGTGAATTAACACTTTGATTAGTCGAAACTTTCTGATTCCAGTACTCCTACGGTGAAGTTATGGCTAAGCTGTGGACTCCACCGTAGCTCAGCCGTAAAAGGTATCAGATCAGAAGTGGAAGATGACCAGTTTAGCTCTGTTCTGAAGGAAACCACGGCTAAGCCGTTGTGCATATTACGGCTAGGCCGCAAGCTGTCGACGACTAAGCCGTAGGTCACCCACGGCTAAGTCGTAATACATGGAAAAAGTTTGGAATTAAACTTAGGCTAATGGTGTGACCTTGTAGGGCTTATATACAGGTAACCACTCATATAAACCGGCCCAATGGATCATTTGGACTGCATGAATAGTCTGTTAGGCTGTGACTCATTCATGTGAGCGTTGGTTTACTGTTAAGCACCTCCCCATGGGTGTTGGTTTAAGGGACTTCGGTGCACGTGAGGATTATATTGTAACACTTTGATGGCAACGGTGCATCAAATAACTTAAAACTACATCATCATGCACGGTTAGTGACAGTGAACAATTAGATTTAAGTTGGCTTGTAATTACTCTTGATTCCGTGTTAATCTGAGCTGCATTGCATATTGCTTACAGTTTTGCTCTCTATTCTGCTGATCTATGTTAATGCATGATGAGATCATTTTGCTTTTGTTCTGTATAATTGTTTTATTCTTCGGTCTGTACTATGCTTTGATCTACGCCGTGCTTTGACTCATTTTACGCTATGCTTTGTATACCTCTGGCTTTGTACATCTCTGATTCAGTGGGTATTCCCAAGTGGCTCTGCCCAGAGATTTATATGTGAGGATAAGATCCGGCCTTTGCCGTCGGTGAGTCCAAAGCGAAAAATCTCCCTTCTTTTGGATTTGATTTGATTGGTATTAGTCTGGCTCTACTCAGCCTTAGCCCTAGGATGCCCGACGGGGTTAGCTCTGGCTTGGTTCTCTGTTCTCTGTATCGCTGCAGTGTAGCTTTGTCTTGGGACTCCGGAACCCAGGAAACCGAGACCCACTTGTACCCATGGCCAGGTCGGTGGTGTTCTCATCTGTCTGCTCTTTATGTGAAAGAATATGGTTAATGTAGTAGCCACTTAGTTCAGTATTTCTATGTTTTGATTCATTTATTATGCCTTACTTCTATCTACGATTTGCTTAGCATGCTAATATGAAACTCTGTATTTAATCTTCTGTCATTATTCACTTTAATACTATGAGTGTTTCGTCCCTGTTACTTATAATTGTTGGATCGTTATATTCATTGAGTTGTCTGTGGTGTTGCAGGCACAGATCTCTTGTCCGGCTCCCCAGCAGTCGAAGAGACTACAGGGCAGGACCTAGAGACACCCTCCGGTATGGCAGAGTGGGCTTGATCACTTCTGCCAAGTGCGTACCTGCATATCATCAGTGTTTTGGTTCCTTGGAGATTTTGTATTTTGCACTTCGGACTTTGTTACTCTGTATTATTTTTGTACATCATGTTTTTGGTGTGTACTCAGTCTTATATTTGGTTTTATATCTGTGTGTGTTATTTACGTCTTTTTCTCATTTCGCATTTTGGATTTCCGCTCGTTCTCTTGTGTTGAGCTTGCTATGATATCTACAACTTCCGCGTTCGCTTGCTTTGCACGTGTTAGATCCCTTGTGTGCATGTATTTGGACTGGGTTTGGATGCACGTGCACGGGAGTACGTGTGTTACTGGTTTGACTTTTCGCTAACCCCCGATTTCTGGGCTCAGGTTATGACACAAATCCACTCCTCTAGCCCTGATTGGGCCTCCCGAGTATCTCCTGAAGTCTGGCCAACCGACGAGAGGTCGATAGGGGAATCTGAGCTTGCAACACCAAGAACACTAATGGGTGCGATGACTCAACAAGCATAAGCAGCAATAAGTTAATACGTGTTATGTCTAGCAGAATAGTTAACGGTTATTAATATATAGAGTTCATAATCGTATACTAGGCAAGTTGTGCAGAAAAATAAGCATGCTATCAAAATCATAAAACAGATATACTGGCTAGGTGGCTCCTACATTTGCCATATTCTCCTTATCGGGAGCAAGTTAGACGAGAACACCATCGACCGGGCTAGGGTATGAATGGGTCTTTGGTTCCTGGGGTTCGGAATCCCAGGACGAGCACTCTGCAGAGGTAACAAACAGGCTACGCCAAAATCAACTGCGTCGGGTATCCTGAGGTTGAGGCTGAGGCTGAGTAGAGCCAAACAATATCAGTCATGTCAGATGATGCACGTCAAGTCAATGTCGGTTGGTCAGGCAGTGCAGTGCGTATAGCATATCATATCATAATCAGGCAAAACAGTGCATGCATCACACTGGGGTTAACTCCCAAATCAATGCGTTCAATACTAATTCAAGTTAAACAATCATATGGCGAAACAAGAATAAGAGCATAGAAGGCAATGATCGAAATCAAGATGCAGTGCAAATCAAGTGTATTACTGTGAGTTACGGTTGTTTACTAGCCAATCCTAAGCTAGTTGTCCAATGTTTTTAACCGTGCATGACGATGTAGTTTTAAGTTATTCGATACACAGTTGTTCATCTTATGGGTGTTGCATTGTATTAAGAAACGTATATCGAAGTCTCTTAAACCAACACCCATGGGGAGGTTCTTTACAACTGAACAACACACATGAATGAGTCATAGCCCTAGAGACCATTCGTGTGATTCTTACATTCCGTTGGGTAAGTTCAGGTTACCTAAATTCTAGCTCGAATGCCCTACCCGGTCTCTTTCTTGAATCTGTCATTTTTATTCATTTCTCAAGGGTTGTACGGTTTAGCCGTAGGTGAACTTTTGGCTTAGCCGTAGATATCATTACAGCTTAGCCGTAATATGCATTGCGGCTCAACTATGGTTCCCCTTACTGTTCATTTGCATTTGCGGCTTAGCTCTATTTTGTTCTACGGCTTAGCCCTATTTTGTTCTACGGCTAGGGTACGGTTTAGTCGTACTACAGTACATGGTTTGGACAGGGCTGGACCGTAGAAGGTTTGCTAAAATTTCGACTCTCTGGAAATCTAGCCGTAGCCGTAAACTGACCTACAGTTAGATTACGGCTAGCCTACGGCTTAGCCGTAGTACAAGTTATGGCTTAGCCATAGCCTTACCTAGAGTAAATTTTCAGTTTTTGCAGCTCTCTAGACATTGAGCCGTAAAACTTTACGGCTGAGCCGTAAAACTTTACGGCTTAGCCGTAAGTTTCAGAAACTGAAAGTCTGTAACCTGTTTCCAGAAAACTGGAAATTGGATACAAAGAGAAATAGGATAACAACATATGCAAACTGACACACAAGGGCTGTACAACCATCCAACCATGCAAGAGAACTAGGAATAAACATAATCAAATCGCTACCAACAAATGTTTATCCATATTGAGCTTATACTTGCCTCAAATGGTTCTAACACGCGAATAATTGTCCTTTGGCTCCAATCCACTGTTTAAATGCGATTCTACCCATCATGCATGCAAGAAGAGAAAAAGAGAGATGTTGAGTGCATGCCATGCAAGAGGAGAAAACTGTCATAGACATAGATAGAGAGAGTCATGGCTCAACCCTTACCTTCAACTCACAAAATTCTCCCTTGGCTTAATTGTTTGTTAAGAAGAAAAAGAGAAGTAGAAGAAGAAACGACAACCGAGGGGGGGGGGTGCGAATTCGTTGACGATGGCTGAAGGAGGAAGGAAATACACGTAACTGGTAAGGATCGTTGGGAGAGGGTAGGTGAGATATATATATATATATATAAATGGGTTTAAAAGAAAGTCCAAGAATTTAGGTGAATTACGGTTTGAGTCAAATAACTGTCCAACGGAAGCAAACGAAGTCGTTTGCGTGCGAGTCAGTTACAAAAGTTAACGAGTTCGATGAAATACACATGTTGACACTAAGATGATGCATGACTGACAACATCCGACAAAATCTAAAATTACGAAAAAGGGCTCATGTCTACTTAATCCAGGTGAAACTCAACCAAATTACCTATCCATGACCCTAAACGAAACTCAAAAGAATCAAGCAACAAGCATAAAACTTATTTACTCAGAAATAACTTATTTACTCAGAAATAACTTATTTACTCAGAAATAACTCAAAACTACCTTAATCAATCATTAAACCGGATTAAGCTGGGCCGGAGTATTACAACAGGCACTATATATTCTGTTTCATGTAGAGGAGCACATGAATCACTGTTAAGGTCATATAGAATTTATTTATCTACATAGTAAGATAGAAATACACCTCTCCAAGCATTATTATAACAATCTACTCTCTATTCCTATATCCCAGTTCGAATAAGCTAAACAAAATCTATTAAATTCTATGATAATCACATGAGACAAACAAGCCTTTTAATGGTCTAGTTTAGTGGTTTTTACGGTATGAGTTAGGTACCCATTTTTACTTATGCATGATTATGGGTTCATTAAACTCCTTTCATTAAGCCAACCAACTTTCATACTTTGTCTGAGTTTATTCAAAGTTGTCTAACCCATCATTTTGATGAAATTCGGTCTCCAAAAGTCAAAATCAATTAATTTCAAATTTTTTATCAAAGTTTCAAGTTCTCCAAAGCATGTCATATGCGGCTGATTAAAAAGATAATTTAATTTCATGCAATTTTGCCTTTTTTAGCGAGTTGATCCAAGCCCTATATCTCAAAATAGAGCCCTAATAAGGTTTTTAAGTAGTGGACCTACTTTATGCTATCACGTAAGCCCACCCACCTAATAAATGTACTTGTAATGTGAATGGCGGTGATTTTTTGTTCAGGATGAATTCTAAAGGAAGAACATGCACTTAAATATTGCTTTAGTAATACATGTAAAATCAACCCGACCATCCAATTGAGAATTCCAAATCAGGCCCTAGACCAATCCATAAAGTGTACAAAGCCTCTGAAATTGGCAAAATGACCATCCCAAAAAATTAACAATAATTGCAACTTGTTCTTATTATATATTATATATATATATTTCTTTTCTTTTGTGGTTATAGATGTAAAGGTGATTTGCTATGTGGTGGTTTGTGAATCTGTTGCCGATTGTTTCAGTAGCTTTTTTCATGCTTTTAATTATGCATTGGAAATTAAGGACTCTGTGGATGTTGTTCAATCACAACTGGTTTGATGATGCCAAAATGGTAGACAATTAACTACCTCTGAAGCTGTTAAGATGATTGAAGGAGAATGGGAATATAAACGCCGGAAATAAAACATGTGTAAGTGACATGTAATAATGCTCATATTATTTTTGCCTTTGGTCGGAAAATGAAGACGTGTAAGTTCCTGCTCACATCACTTTCGTTTTGGTTCTTTAACTACCACGTAGATTCATTAGCAATGCATAGCGGTATAGTCCACTTTGATATTATGATATATTAGGAAGGTGTAGCGGTATTGTCCACTTAGATATATTATCAATGCATAGAGATTTAGTGTGTTATGCAACACCACCCCCCCCCCCCCCCCCCCCCCCCCCCCCCCCTCTAAGATCAATGCTCTCATCAGTATGGTGGCCCAACTTCTGTCCCACCTTGTACCTAAAAACCGTAAGTGACTATAATGATAAGGTACCGTGATATAGTTTTAAAAAAGAACTAAAATGAAAATCCTTATAAATCATTGTTCATGGAACGAGGAAGATGAAAAGTCTTGAAACCATTCTTTTACAAAAAGAGGAAGAAGAAGAAGAAGAAGAAGAAGAAGAAAAAAAAAAAAAAAGGAAAAAGAGAAGAAGAAACAAAGATTTCTTGTGTTTAAATAGAAATATGGGAGTATTGATTTCACCGCTACTGTAAAAAAAACACTTGTAGCGATATCGCCGCTGGTGTAAAAAACTTACAGCAATATCACTGCTCGCTAGTTATATAGATGAAAAAAATGAACTCGTGCGACTATTCTAGTATAGTCACATCTAAGGTAAGTCATAGTTTGGTGGTCCAATAAGTTGATTTTTTTTTTTTTTGTAAAATCCTCAAAAAAGAAAGAAAAAGGTTCCATTGACCATCTTTTAGGGTAGGATTGGGAACCATCAACAATGTGTATTTCTTGCTCTTTTTTCTTATAAGAGGAAAATCCAAGTTTGAGAACAAATCCTACAATATAGGAGCAATCTTCAAAATACCAAAAGTCATCGAAAGGGCTAGAATATGTATCCAACATTCCAACCGCTCTCCATTGAATTCTAGAAATCACTACTTGGGAAGATTTGCGGATGAACTGTAATTGGGCGCCAATGTTGAAAGCAGTATCCTTTTCCTATTTTTTGGTTTGTCTAGGCCCAGAATGAAGATTAATCCTCTTTAAAAATTGACAAAATGATTATGAGGCCAAAAAACAGCCGTTGATTCATCCAAAAAGTCCAAACTACTTGATAACAAATTATGGACTTTTGTGGGGCCATGTTGACAATCCTAACCGTTAATCATCTTTAAAAGGCAAAAATAGACAAATGGTCAAATTTGGAAGCTTAATTCCTTATGAATTGCGAGAAGATTTGGAAAAGTCCAGACCAGTTATCTGACATAGAAAAAAAAAAGGAATTCAAGCTGTAGAACTTTTTCGCAATTTTTTTATTCCTCTGGGTCACTGATTAATTATTTGAATTGTTAATCATCTCCAAAAGGCCCAAAAAGGCTATAGGATTAAATTTCAGAAATAAATTCATCATAAATTTTGTGATATTTCCAAGAAAGTACGCACCCTTAAATCAAAATTTTTATTTCTATGGGCCCCACAATGAGATCCAAACCGTTAATCATCTATAGAAGCCAAAAGCGAAAAAAGATTCAAATTTTAGACTTTGATTCATCACTGGTTGTGAAAATTTTGTGAAAAGCTTGTGATCATTGACTTTGTACGTGTGAATTCACACGTTCATGATTATTTCCCAAATGTTGAATGCCTTGAAAGAAATCTTCGTGAGGATAACATTGTATAAGAAAATCATAGGAATCTTCTTAACTAAGGATTTGTCTCTCTAACGGTTGCCAAATGTTGCAGTTTGTTTAAGTAATTCACTTATAAAGTGAAATAAAAAAGAGACATGAAAAAGAATGGATCAAATAAAAAAATATCAAATTTTAGATTTCACTTTTTCAACATTTTTCATTTTGTGCCATGAAAATGTACTTTTTTTCACTTTTCTCTCATGAAAAGCGATGGCTTTTGTCATTTACTGGAATGACAGAATAATTTTCTTTTTTTACTTTTTTAAGTGTTATTTAAAATTTAGTATCCTTTTATATGAGCCAATTCTTCTATTATCTTTTTTAAAAATGACACTTTATTTGAATTCACCCCTTCCAAAGGAAAAAGTAGTGTCATTTGAACCGGTGGCATTGACCAACAAATTTAGGCGTCTGCATACGACTCTTCTATCTCATAAACACCGGAGCCAAGTGCTGAATTTCTTTAGAGTCAAAGAAATGGGACCCCCAGACAGGACAGTAATGTTTTTTAATTTTTTGGGTAAATGACAGTAATGTTTTTCTTGAGAGTAATTTTGATGCATCTCTATCTGCCAACCTCTCTCTCTCTCTCTCTTCTCTTGTACAAACTACAAACACACCACCATCATCAACTATTGTTGGTTCCCTGAGACCAAGAATCCAGTACAAGTGTACAACCACTCAGACCCTCCAGAAGAAGAACACTTTTATTGTAATAAATATATAAAACGCGACGATGATTACAACTAAAGAGAGGCAAGACCCACGAATCTGAAGCCTTTTATCCCGGCCTGGAGAATTCTTTGGCCCAAGAGTGTTGGCTCCTTTGCTTTTTTTTAAATAATTTATATCATGAGTGATCAATGTGATAATAAATGGACTTGAACTGAATTGAAATTCAGGCTAAGATAAACCAACGAGAAGGGATAGTTATTTCGAGGGGTTTGAATTTTAGATATGAGCCTTGAAAGAAATGGCTATGGATGACCGTAGATTTAAGAACTGTTTTAGCGAAACTGGTGTCCAAGTTACCAAGGTAACCTGAAAGCTTCCTGAAAGTTTCATTTTTAGATGTGATTTCTAAGCTACAGTTCAATTAACAATAGCGAAATAATAAAATAACTCATAAATCAACCACACAAGCAAGAAGACACATGCTTTTAATGTGAAAAACTCAAATCAAGAAACAACCACGAGTCCTACTGCAGACCAAAATTAAGTTACAAGAGTTATACTCACAATCCTTATCTAGTTCTCGCGCAACTTAAGGACTATAATTTTCTTTGCACAACTTCACATCGCAATGACTTCCTACCGTCCACTACACGAGACTTAAACTACACTTGATCTCTCAATCTTCTACGAAAAAAGATGATGCTCCGCAAGAGATGTAGAAAGAATAGCTCTCTATACCAAATCTTCAATCCAATCTCTCCAATGAAAGCTCTAAACAAGTAAGGTGATCTCCAATGTAAATGCTCTATTCAAAATAATAAAATATATGCATTAAGGTCGAGAGAGAACCCATATATATAACCTATAATTCGTGCCCTAAAAGAATAGTCTAAGTAAAAGTAAAACAGACAATTCTTGCACAATCAGGAAACAAATTTGAATAAGAAAAGTGAAATTTCTTTGCTATGTGCTTGACCATGTGAATAAAACTTTAAACTATTTTCATTTAGTGCAATTCCTATCAAACCCGCTTGAGCTCATTTAATCTCAGCTTGAGCGCGTGAGCTTCTCTCTGCCTCCCGCTCGAGCACACATGCAGGACCGCTTAAGCGCCTGCTCTGTATTTTGATTCTTCACTTAAGCTCTTTGGTGATTTACAGTCTATCTAAAAATAAATTATAAAATATAATTTAATGGACTCAGAGTTTTTTACAACCTATAAATTAGCCAATATACAAAAATCCTTATATAACTTTAACAATGCAATCTAGTAATGTACCACTCTAAGGCTATGAGATGCACTGATAAAATATAAACTATACTGTCCATTTAACAGCTCTAGGTGGGCACCTTCCAATATTCAATGAATTTGATTTTTTCGTTGGTGAATAATCTCTTTTTTTTTCAAAGTAACAGAGCTTTCTACGCCTTATCCGCAACCCATTCTTTGTTTCTAATGGGGCCTATAATATCCACTAAAGTTACACAGCCCATGTGGCGTTTTTCTTGGTTGACCGAATCCCAAGGTCACAACCATAGATAATCTTTAGATAGTCGATACCTTTCTCCGTGGTCCCTTACGTTAGTACTACATAAATGAGTGGCTGTGATTGAGAGACAGAAGATTATCGGCAAACTAAGATGAACAGCATTTAAGGCATGATTTCCAACTTCCCTACAAATCATCTACTCGATTTTGAAACTACCCATATAAAACAAACAAGCGCCAGTGCCAAAGTCATGGCTTCATTGTCATTTCCTGATCAATGAAAAGGGCAGTTGTTGGTTTCCCTTAAATGGTCAAAACAAATACAGTAGAAGGATCCTATTAGCTATAGTACTTGTGAGATAACTCCATACGGGGAGGGGGGCTCACGAGCACTCAGTCTGCAAAATATCAAGCCATGAGTGGCCATGAAATAAGGCAAGAGAAAAAAAAAAGGGTCATCACATCACCTGGCATTCAAACATACACTCAATTCCTGGCACATGACTTCTATAGCCCACCAAATTCCAAGCCACGGTGAATAGAATTCTTTTTAAATGAATTCAAAAGTTCAGTAGAAAATGCTATTTTAGATAGTGATGTCAATGAACCTAGTAAAAGAGACATTTTCCCCTGCCCACATGACTTTCATTGCAGATGCTGTTGTTTTAGGGGTCAAATGAATCAATGCATGAGTTATTGGTGAGACCTAAATCAACCTATCCTTCCAAAATAAAGGCGCAAAATCTGACTCAATTTGTTTTACCACTGTGAGATCCTGTTACAATTTAATTATATTTAATATTAATTAATCTTGTTTGAAGTGAGATTATACTAAACTAACCTCGACTTGTCTTATTGTGTAGACCGGGTTGTGTCCCGATCATGAATAAGTAGTTTGGGGCCGGTTTAACCTTAATCAAGCAAAGAAAAATGCCTTTTTCATCATTGTCATTTTTATGGTTTTACATTATATATATTCTATCTTGGCATCATCACATGTATTTCATTAAGTGGATCAACTTTAGTGTTGGACCTCATATCATTAGACCTCATTTGACTCACCTGAGTTTTTGATTGACTTAAAATAAAAAGTGTATAAAGGGTGAGGACTTGTTCATAATTTTCAGAAAAGTCTCTTTAAAAACACCATCTTCCCCTCCCAAATGAGCTCTTTTTCAACACTATCTGCTGGGAGCTGCTCTCTACCCCTCTTCAGCATGATTTCTTCATTTCATTCAAGAAAAACACCCTGCATGTCCTAGTGGAGGCGAAATATACTCTCTTCATTCCTCTTCTCATCCTTTTATAGTCTTGGGTTGCCAAAACCCATCTCCTACAACCTTCTATATACTGTCATAGGTGAGAGAGTACATTTCCATCTCAGATGCTTACATGCAATCAAATTAAAAGCTCCTTTGTGATGCATGCATTCATGCGTATCATTCCTTTTACATGATTTCCACTTGTTAGGATTTGGATTTTGGGGATTTCTTATACTTGAGCACAAATGAAGCTAATTGAGAATCTTAACAACAACCAAGGCAAGTAAAAGCAAAGTCTTATTGAATGTATGTTGTATTAAAATAATCCTGTAGATTGGATCTTTAGCATTGTAGATGTGATTGCTAATAATCTATTACTCAGTCTTATTACTTCCATATATGATTGAGAAAATTGTTAGGTTTATGTCTTGTATTCCGGTTTAGCCGGATGAGTCCACTGGGTTAGCCAGGGACTGGTTTAAGGTCAATGGTATTTTGGTAATTGTACTAGGGCTTTCTTGGTGGCCAAAAAAGCGGAGATTATATATTATATAGTCTGTAACCCTAGACCTTGCGGCGGCGGCAGTTGCCCGTGGTGCTCCCACACCACGTAGGAGAGATGAGGTGAGAGTGTGGGAATCTCTTGTATGTTTTACTTGTTATAGTGAAGATGTTCGTCCTCCTGTACCCGTGGATGTAGCCCTGTTTGGGTGAACCACGTAAATATCGGTGTCTCTTCTTGTGTGGCTTGTTCGTGTTGATCTTGTGATTCCTTGAATGCGCACAACGGGTGATTGTTCAGAAAATCACAACAATTGGTATCAGAGCAGAGGTTGGTATTCCTCGGGTTTCTGAGCGAGGTGGAGATCGCTCAGTGGTTTGGAAGTTGTGCGCATGAAGATTAACTGAGATCAAGTTCGTGCTCTTTGGTTTGGCCACCATCGGAGAAGAAGAAGACGAGATTGGGTTCTCCGGTCTCGCTGGGATCGGAGGAAAAAGATTCACATGTTGTTTCAGATCTCTCAGAGCCGATTGGTGCGATTGTGATCTAATCACAGAATGAATAGGAGATTGTGAGCCACTGTTGCTGTTGCCAGAAGCAGAAAGTGAAGACGAGAACTGGGGAGGAGAGGCTCTTGTTCTCCGGGTATATCGGAGAAGATAAGATCGGATCCGAAGTTCTCGAGATCAGATCCGAAATTCTCGAAATTCAGTTTCGATGTTCTTGCACAGATTGATCTGAGAAGGAGAGAAATCGGCTTTGCAGAGTGGGTTCGGATCTGTTTTCGTCATGGACACACAGGATTTGGATCTGTTTTTCCGATCTGAGAAAGAGGAGCTCGCCTGTTGCTTCTGCTATTATCTCGCGCCTCACCATCGCCGGAGAAGAAAGACGCAATCCGCCGCTGCTGCTGCACGTCATAGCCGGAGCAGATGTCGCCCGCCATCGCAGCAATCACCAGATCAGTGCCAGGTCGATTTGCAGCGGTCGCTTTCTCTGTCGCGCCGGTCATCGTCCGCCCCCCGACCATCGCAGTCGCTGCCGTTCCCGTCGCCGCTGCCAGCCGGCGCTGAAGCCGGAGCCGAAGCAGATCGCGACCGTCCGCAACCGGGTTGCAGAGGATGTTGCAGAACCCGTGAACAGGGGAAGAAGAGGTTGAAGACGACCCAGGTGTTCCGGGTTCGGGTCGGGTCAGTTTGACCTGACCTGTGGACAATCAGGCCAGGTCAGCGAGGCTTCAAGTTGGTTCGGGTTTCGGGTTGGGTTCGACCCAACCCGCGGAGACAAGCCCGGCAAAGCAAGTTCGGTTCCGGGTCAGGTCAGGTCCGACCCGACCCGTTATCAGAAGGTCCAGCTCAGTCAACAGGTTCAGGCCGGGTCAGGTCAGGTTTGACCCGACCTGTCAGCAGTCGGTCCAGCCCAGCGCAAAATAGCAGTTCAGTTCCGGGTCAGGTGAACCTGACCCGGGTCCACTCCAGAAGCCCAGCAGACAGCGCAGAGTGACGTCAGCAGTGACGTCAGCAACGGTCAAAGGCCAGATTTGACCAGTTTCAACGGCTGAAATTGTTTCTGCAATATCTTGATCGTCCGATGTCCGATCGGAGATCCGTTTGCGCCTACGGACTCGTTTCGAGCAGATCTACGCAGTGGAAGAGGTTGATTGGCTGTTTGGCAGTCAAGGAGGAGGTTTGACCGATTGGAGCGTAGAAACTTGTTTCTACGATATCGAAGCCATCCTGAGTCGGATTTTAGATCCGTTTCTTCCAGCGTGCTCGTGGTGACGAGATCTATAGTTTGATGCAGAAATCTGAAGGAGATTTGAACAGATGTGGATTAAGGCTAGAATCGGGTCTACTCGACCTGGTTGTTGTTGCAAACCCAATAATAGGAGTCGCCGGCCTAGTTGCAAAGGGTTTGCTGATCACATGATCGCATGTGATGTTATTCATCTTGCCAAAGCCAAGCCGGAAAAGCAGCAAGGAGGAGCTGATGTATCAGCAGTTGATCGGAGGCCCAGTCAAATGGAGTTTTTTGACTGCTCGGAGGCTGAGGTTGTTCTGCAATGGAGTCATCTGGACTTGTATTCCCGATCTGTCTGCTTGCATGCTTGTGGTGATTGGATCTTCACAGTGATGTTGAAGATGGGGCAGGATGGTGAGTGATTCAGATATCACTCAGATTCGTCAATGGTTTCGAGCTTCTAGTTCGAGGTGGAGTTTGACGAGGGTATGAACTTTGCTCAAAGTTCATGTGCTGGTTCAACATGTCAAAGTGTTGAAGAAGACTGCATCCTTGGTGCAGTGACGTGCCATTCAGCAGGGTACGTGAAGACATTACCGGTTTTATCTCCTAGTAGCTCGAGTTGTACGGAATTCAAACCAAGGTGGAGATTGTTAGGTTTATGTCTTGTATTCCGGTTTAGCCGGATGAGTCCACTGGGTTAGCTAAGGACTGGTTTAAGGTCAAGGGTATTTTGATAATTGTACCAGGGCTTTCTTGGTGGCCAAGAAAGCGGAGATTATATATTGTATAGTCTGTAACCCTAGACCTTGCGGCGGCGGCAGTTGCCCGTGGTGCTCCCACACCACGTAGGAGAGATGAGGTGAGAGTGTGGGAATCTCTTGTATGCTTTACTTGTCATAGTGAAGATGTTCGTCCTCCTGTGCCCGTGGATGTAGCCCTGTTTGGGTGAACCACGTAAATATCGGTGTCTCTTCTTATGTGGCTTGTTCGTGTTGATCTTGTGATTCCGTGAATGGCACAACGGGTGATTGTTCAGAAAATCACAACAAAAAGGGTTTTAATTCACAAATGGACTATTGGTAAGAGGATGGTGGTATTAATGAATACAACTAACTAGTGTGGATTAATGGAACATTTGAGTAGAACATGAAGTTCCTTATAATGTGGAGTGAAAGGAAGAAAAATGGAAGAAACAAAACTTTAGAAATTTGAAGTCACTTTGTGTTTTGCCGACCGATCAAACTTGGGTTTGACCGGTCGGACTAACCCTTTGAATCAAATCTGACTGATCGGACCTTAAACCCATTGATCGGCTGGTCTTTTGGGTGTGGGTTCCTGTTTGGCGTCCTGAAGCCTGTTTCACCCACTTTCCTTACCAAAGAACTTTTATAATTAACCTAAAAGTTAATTATAGTGTAACCTTTAACTAATTAGGATCAGTAGGTTTGCAAGACTTGAGAGGCCCCTAATAATGAAACTATTACCATTCTCATGGATTAAATGGAATTGTATAACGCATGAGCAATTTCGAAGAGTTGAGAAACCTTATGAGCATCACCTAATTAGTCTAGCACCTGATCATTGGTGTGAGTTTAGGGCACATTAATGTACTACTCATATACACAAAGTAACATTAAGAATAGTTGTATATTGGGTGACTTGAACCATTTCTTAATGGATGGTTAGAGATGATGCGTGAATAGACTAGAATTGTTTAATAAGCTTCCTTGAGTAATTGACCACAATGTGAAACTATTTTTTTTTTTTATTACCGATATGATGAAAGTATTGATACTCCCTGCTTGTTTATGATGAAATGAGGTGATTGTGAACATAGGCGTCCATGAATTGGAAATTACAAGGGTATAGAATTGAATTGAATTAAGTAAGAAACAAGAACTAAGTTTGGCCAGTACAGTTTATAATAAGAGTGTCTAAAACTCCAATAAGGAAACAGTTGTATCTAGGCCTGAGACACTGAATATATCCCACATGATTTGTTTAACCTCTCATGGAATAATACAATTAACCCACTTAATGAGTTTCTAGCTATAAGTATCACCTGAGGTATGATTTGAATTATGGTGGAAGGTATTTGGTTGTTTAAATAGTTTTCTTAAAAGTATGCTCTTAATTGTTCAAAGATGTAATGTGCATTACTCTACTTTTGCTTATACTTGGCTGAATTGTTGTATTCACAGTTATTCAATTGATGTTACAGGTTCAAATGAAAATGTTAGTCCAGCAGAGACCGAGAAGACTCAGAAAAAGACCTCAAAGGTTCCTTCAAGATTAGAGGAATGGACCGTTGAGGATATCTTCTGATCACTCACACGGAGAGCATCACCATGAGTCTTATTTTGGAAATCTTTTGTAATAGTGCTTGTAACTAGGGCTGTCAATCCGGCCCTTTAAAGAGGGGGCCCGGCCCGGCCCGGCCCGCAAAAGCCCTCAAAACGAGGGCTTATTTTTTTCATTTAAAGCCCGAGGGTAGGGTAGGGCTTTATTTTTAAAAGCCCGCATCTAGAGGGCTGAGCTTAGGCTTGACTAATTAGGCCCGAGGGGGCCCGGCCCGGCCCGTTGTTTATTAAATTTTAATATAAAATATATAATATCCACAATGACTTTGAAGATGATTTGGTTTATGATGCACCTACTAAAACATTGTCAAATATGGATAAAGTTGATTTGGTAAAGAAATCTAATGAGTTTGAAGATGATTTTTTAGCTTTTAAGGAACAAATGACTCAGATAGTTGTAGAGGAAAAATCGAAATTAGATTGTTATTTGGAGGAGCCAAGGGATAAATTTGAAATTTTCAATATATTGGATTGGTGGAAAGTTAATTCAACAAAATATCCAGTTATCTCTAGAATAGCTTGTGACATTTTCGCAATTCCTATTTCTACAGTTGCTTCTGAATCAACATTTAGTAC
The DNA here is from genome assembly GCA_037013555.1 of Sextonia rubra. NCBI lineage: Eukaryota > Viridiplantae > Streptophyta > Magnoliopsida > Laurales > Lauraceae > Sextonia > Sextonia rubra. Next base: position 30,861,684 of record JASUAD010000011.1, on the reverse strand, counting down.
GGGAGGAAGAGTATTTGATCAATATAGGAGTTGTTTAAAATCTGACACTGTAAAAGTCTTAATTTGCACATAAGATTGGATACGTACGCAGCAACACAATGATGTAATACATTCGATGGTCTTTTAGATATTCTAAAAGTAGATTAAATAATTAAATAAAGAATTATTGTTATTTGTTATATATTTATTATCATTTATAGAATTATTATTATCCACCTTATGTTTTATATTGTAAAAATGATTTTATCCCACCACCAATGCCTTAAAAAAAAAGTTTTTAACTCCGCCATACTGCCTTTTGCATTACATTCCCGATCCCTAGCTCGGGCAAAGGAGGAGGGTTTGTATAAAGTTGGTTAGTGATGGTGGCATAGGTTGTTGCATATAAAAGATTTATTTCCATTAAAGAAAAAGAATTTCCCTTTCTTTTGGCCCTGGCTCGGCCCTGGCCCGGCCCTAGCCCTTGAGGGTTGGGTAAGGGCCTAAAAATTATAGGCCCGCTGTAAAAGTCGAGGGCTTTTGCTCAGTTAGGCCCGGCCCGCACATGTGAGGGTAGGATAAGGGCTTACCTAAGCCCGGCCCGGGCCCGGCCCTTTGACAGCTGTAACATTCCGATCCCCTTTGAGCCGGATTAGTGGCTCATTAGTGTGTGTTTTGTTTTGTTTATTTCTTTTGGACTTATTTTGGGTCATGGATAGGTAGTTGAGCAACCTTTGACCTGAGATAGGTAGTTCTAAGCCCTTTTTCGTAATTTTGCTTTTGCTTTGCTCATATCATCTTTGCATCATCTTGGTGTCAGCATGCGTATTTCGTTGAGCTCGTTATTTTCCGTAACTGAGTCAGATCCGTTTGGAGTCAATTGGAGAAGATGGACCTTCGTATGACTTGAACTGTAATTAGTCTAAACCCATTGGACCTTGTTTTAAACATTCAAAACCTATATATTGAGTCATCCTCCAGGTGGCTCTCTCTCCTGCTCATTTCATTCCTCATCGTGCATGCAGAGAAATCTCCAGAGCTCACCCCCACGTTCTCTCTCCTTCTCTCCCTCTCTTCTTTCCTTCTCTTGATCGTTTGAGGATTGGGTCCTTTAGTGGATTTGGGTTCTTCTCTTCTCTCTGTTTATGTTTTGTGGTTCGGTAAGTGGGTTCTTTCCAATTCTTTCTTCTTCTTCTCCAATTGCTTCTCCCATTCTCTGTTGCTATGTCTTCATCTCATGCATGTGTGATTGCTTTGATTTGTTGTGGTTTTAGTTGCTTTGGAGCTTGATTCAGAAGATTTGTCAGATTTGAGGCAAGTATAAGTGCAGGTTTTGATAACACATATGGGTATTGTTTGATTGCTTGGATTCATTCTCATTCTCTTTAGAGAAATGTTTTACAGCCATTTTCTAAGCTATGAGAATCAGTTGAGCTTGTTTTATTCAGTTTCTGTACAAAAATTTCGTTTCTGTAATCTTCCCGAACTCGTATTCTGTATTGTACGGCTAAGCCGTAAATTTCTACGGTTCGCTTTCCAGAGACTCGAAAATCTGAATTTGTTCTACGGCTAGGCTACGGCTAAGCCGTAATTTGTCCTACGGCTGAGCCGTAAGCTAGCCGTGAACCAAACCGTATCTAAGCCGTGGATTTAATCTCTGATCAGTCGAAACTTTTCTGATATCAGTGTTCTTACGGTGAGGCTACGGCTAAGCCGTGATGGTTTACGGCTAAGCCGTGGACTCCACCGTAGCTCAGCCGTGAGATGTATCAGATCAGAGGTGGAAAAGCTGACAGTTTAGCCATGTCTGAAGGGAACCACGGCTAAGCCGTAGTGCATATTGCGGCTACGCCGTAGGATGCCACGGCTAAGCCGTAGGTCACCCATGGCTAAACCGTAAGACCTGTTAAATATCAGTTAAACTTAGGCTAATGGTGTGACCTTGTAGGGCTCAAATACAGGTTAACCATACCCGTACACCGGCCCGATGGACTCTTTGGATCGCATGAATAATCTGTTAGGCTGTGACTTGTTCATGTGAGCGTTGATCACTGTTAAGCACCTCCCCATGGGTGTTGGTTTAAGGGACTTCGATGCACATAAGGATTATATTGCAACACTAGGATGGCAACGGTGCATCGAATAACTTAAAACTACATCAACATGCACGGTTAGTGACAGTGATGCAACTAGATTAGACTTGGCTTGTAATGAACCTTGATTCCGTATTAATCTGAGATGCATTGCATATTGTTTATGGTTTTGCCCTCTGTTCTGTTAATCTATGTTATGCATTCCTCAGTCATTTTGCTTTCGTTCTGTATATCTGTATTATTCTTCGCTCTGTACTATGTTTTGATCTATGCTATGCTTTGTATATTCACTGGCTTTGTATATCTCTGATTTTTGGGTATTCCCTGGTGGCTCTGCCCAGAGGTTAATACGTGAGGATAAGATCCGGTCTTTGTCATCGGTGAGTCCAAAGCGGATAATCTCCCTTTCTATGGATTTGATTTGATTGGTATTGGTCTGGCTCTACTCAGCCTCAGCCCTAGGATACCCGACGGGGTTACCTCTGGCGTAGATCTCTGTATCTCTGTTTTAACTGCAGTGTTGCTTTGTCTTGGGACCCCGGAACCCAGGAACCGAGACCCGTTGTACCTTTGGCCTGGACAGCGGTGTTCTCCTCTGCTCTGCTCTGCTCTGCTCTCTTTTGGAGAGAACATGGTTAACGTAGTAGCCAATTAGTTCAGTATTCTATGTTTTGATTCCATTATCATGTTTTACTCCTATGCACGATTTGCTTAGCATACTAAGATGGACTCTGTATTTAATCTTCTGTCCCTATTTCATTCGCTTTGATACTATGCGTGTTTCTTTTCTGTTACTTATATTTGCTGGATCATTGTATTCATTTGTGTTGTCTGTGGTGTTGCAGGCACAGATACCTTGCCCAGCTCCCCGGTGGTCGAGGAGGCTGCAGGGGCGAGTGTAGAGGCACCCTCCGGTCTGGCAGAGTGGGCCTGATCACTTCTGCCAAGTGCGTGCATGCATACCAGTGGCTTTTATTTTGCGTTTTGGTTTTTGAGAGCTTGTATTTGGACTTTGGACTTTGGACTTGTATTCTGTGTATTTTGTGTATATTGATTTTGGTGTGTATTCGGTTTTCTATCAGTGTATTTGTCTTTGTCGCTTCCGTATTTGTTTCTGCTTTGGCTTCCGCTATTTTCTTTGTTGCTTGCTATGATATCTACAGCTTCCGCGTTCGTCTGTTTCGCACGTGTTAGATCCCTTGTGTGCGTGCATCTGGACTGGGTTTGGGTGCACGTGCACGGGAGTACGTGTGTCACCGGTTTAGCTTTTCGCTAACCCCCGAATTCTGGGCTCGGGTCGTGACAACAGCCCTACTTGTAACATACCATCTTATCCATTTTAGTTGGTCATGCATTAGGATGATATTCTTCGTAATCCGAACTTGTGCTGATGATGTACATGAATTTTGTAGCCAAGTGGTTTAAACTTATTCACTATGTGTATAAAACTTACGTTAATATTTAAAGGTTTAAATTCTATAGGCTGTTTAATTAGGATACGTCGTAATTAGTCAATTGTACAAGTGTAAGGTTTTTTGCGTTGGCTAATTCATGGGTTGGATAAAATTTGAATCCATTGGTGTTGTATTTTATATATCTCGAAGTATGGACAATGGTCTGAGTCACCAAATGCACTGAGGTAAAGAAATCGAAAAAAGAGCGACAAATTGAAGTGATTTTTTATGGATAACATGGTTTAAAAAAGTCATATCTTATAAACTGAGCATCATATATGGGCAAATAATCTACCGTTGGAAAACTTGTTTCAAGTATATATTCGTAGAGTCTAAGATTGGCTTAATTGAAGCTAAAAGGAGAAAGTTATGGCCTCTAGAAGTTTACAGAAAAAGTGCTGAAATTTCATTCGGTTAGAGGCTTAATCCGATCGATCGAACCATTAAACCGATCGATTGGATAGGCGCAAAAAGTTCGCCGACTTGCTATTTTTCAGTCCGATTTGAAGAGGAACTTACTTGTTTTATGCTAACTCCTTTCCTGATTGAAATATACTTATAAGGCATGAATTTGGGAGTATAAAAAATGGTTCTCTTCAACCCTAAGACAGAAATCTCATTGTTCTAAGTGGGGAATATCTGTTGGAGATAATCTCCTTTAAAGTTATTCATTGGAGAGTTGAAGGGCTAAAGTTTTACTCTAGTGATTCTTGTCTTCTACATCTTTAGTAGAAGATCATCTTCTAAGCGTAGAAAATCTGAGAGTCAAGCTAACAACTAGAAGGCATCTAGTTGATTGGATTTATAGCAGGCAACGACAAACGGTCGTTGTAGACTAATTCTTTATAAGATGTTGATATTACAGAGTCATGCGGATGTCTGTAAGTGCCTTGTAACTGCATGATAACCTATAGTGCTTGATTATTAGTCCAAGTTGGACTCGTAGTTTTTTCCCGATTTGGGTTTGCACATAAAAATTGCATCTTCTTGTGGTGTATGCTTGTAGTTTCATTTATTTCCATTGCGTAGTTGTTTATTTACAACACATAATATTGAGTTTGATTGCATTATCCATTTTACGGGTCTCCCCCAAAAACCTTCAATAGGTGATAACTACGAACTTTCGCTAGAGACACTCATTAACATGTGTCATTGAGGAGTCCTCAACCGCGTGAAGATTATAAGTATCCCTTGTGGATTTTATCCTGATAAGGAGTTAGATGAAATTTCACAGGAGTATGCGTGTCACACCTCACAAATTACCCTAATTAAGGAAAGCTCGAGCTTGGGTTGTGACAACCACGAGGATCGTAGCCTATCTCCACAAATCAATTTTCTTTCAATGTACATGACCCATCCCCATGAACAAAATCTCCTTCATAATGAAGCCCAATTTTCTCCTCTAATGAAGTTGCTTTGAAAATTCAAATATCATTTGACATTCCTAGTTCTCTTTTATAGTTTAGCAGTTTGAAATCTGAGCATGTAGTTTACCTTGTATACGTACACTCTTTTATTAAAGTATTCAATTCTTTCACCATTGAATGTTACCAAAGAAATATTACTTACAACTAAGAAAAAACATGTGATGCTTACATGTCAATGAATTGCGCTACCTAATAAGGGATTATGTTTCAAGAGAGGGCAAAGGGGAGAATGAGAGTAAAGATGGGGAGCCCTAACTCACGTTTTGTCTTCTAAAGTGAGCAAGCAAAGGTTACAAGATTGTTTACATTGTGTTACAAATTACAAGTAAGCTGAGGTGGTAGCTTCGCCAGTTATATGCCCATTTCTGCCTAGACCGGATAATATGATATCTAAGACGTTGGTTTTCATCAGAGAGCGTTACTAAATATATATATGTAGATCTGTGTGTGAACGCAAGCACGTGAATGTAGAGACATGCTTAAAAATTGCCCAAGCATTTTATGAAAAGAAACGGCCCTTTTATTAGATAATTTTGTGGGACTCATATGGGACCCAAGAAACGCCCCTTAATTTGAGTGATGAAAGCTCAGAGTATTTTCTTTTGCCGTAATATTTTAAGAAGGGGAGTTGAACCATTTAAATCCTATTTTATCTCTTGCAAACAGTCACCATTTTCTATTTTTTCTCATTGTTTGAATTCAAACACTAGGACTCTCTGCAAATAGCAATTAATGCTTCTACCTTATAAGCTCTTTCACAATGGGTCCTTCTTATTTTGGTGATTACAATGGGTCCTTCTTATTTTGGTGATTGATGGTTGGATTAGTGCTAGATTGAAAATAATGCTCACTTAGAAAGGTTCCATAAAAAATTGGTTTCTTATCGCAAAAAAAAAAAAAGGTTTCAAAACTTTTAGGTTTTAATTTAAACTGATTAACCCCAAGCTGGGCCTAGTTCCTATAGAAGTGAAATTTAGTAAAGATAACAAAAAAATTGTGTCAAAATTGATATAATGTAGTTCATGGAAGATATGTGAGCGTAAAGAGAATGATTCTAAATAGGCCCCACTTATCCAAAGGTGTAAAGGGAATGATATCAAGTTGGGCCCACTTGTCCATAGGAGTGCCCTGGTATAGAAAGAATAAAAAAGGATAGAAAAGGAATGTACATAGTGCCAGGGGGTGGTGTTATGTATCCGAAGTTTTAGCAATGATCAACTATAAGGAGGTTAGTGGATTCCTCGTCGTAAAAAAAGAAGAAATTTTACATAAAAAATCTCCAAACACAGTTCCTATTTTATCTCCCATGATCTAAAAAGTAGGTGTATTTCAAAGAAGTTAAATAGCTGACTTATATTGCATTGCAAAGGGGTTGAATATTACTCCTAGTTTGGTTTTATCTCATTTATTTTGTACAACTATTATGTGAAGTAGCATCATTAAATGCCCCTTTTGAAATGGTGCAGTTTTAAAAATTTTCTCTCATATATATATATATATTAGTTTTTTTAAATGTATTTGAAAAACTAGCAGCATATAACAAAATTAGGAAACTATTCTTTTAATTGATACTATCAAATAAATTTAAAAACTGTTATAAAAAACTTATACTAACCACATTTAGTATACTCAAGATAGAAAGAGATCACACTTCAATTATAGGTGTTTGGTTTAAGGAAGAAGAAAATCTTGGTGTTTGGCTAACTATATATTCTAGTTGCATTCTCAAATCAAAATTGATTCTTTTCTTCAGAATATTAGAACTACTACTTCTAGTAAAAAGAATTTCCATTTCAACATGAGCAATTGAAACCTCTGAATTTCGTTTCATAATGAATTCCTAGAAGTTTTGTTAGCAATGCGGTATTAAAGAAGCCATGAGTCAAGGACATAGGCGGAGACATATATGCAAACCTCACTTTTTAATAATTGATTTATTGGAGCGAGTCTCAAATATCATTTCCTAGCAAAAGAGAGATTATTTAATAAAACATTTCGATCTTTGCTTTTACCCATTCAGTTTTAGCCCCTTGCTAACAAGGCAATGCTCAAAAATCCTAGGAATTCAATACCCCATCAGACAAATGGGCATCACAAGTATAATCATAAAAATAAAAAAAATAAAATAAAAGAGAGAGGGCTTAATTCTCTAACTTCTAAGACCCAAATGGATCAACATACAAGTTTATGAAAAATCCAAGCACAGACACCCCCTTTTCGAGTACGGCAAGAACACTACAACAAACAAAGAAGCATATCTCCAAAACTTCCTGTCCCTAGAGATAATCACCACCTTCACATAGACCGAAGTAGTGAAGTAGACTGCCTATATCACCATACAATCAACACCAATTGCTTTCATAGAACTCCTCTAGAGAAGTCTAAAGCACATATCATATGGTCATTTATGCACATATATACATAAACCTTACCCAGCCTCATCTTCATCAGCACAAAACATCTTTGAGTAGCTTGTATCTGCGGCCACCGGGCCTTGGAGAAGGCGCGCTGCCTGTGCTCTTTCCTCGGTCGCTGCTCTCCTCTCTTTCACTTAGCTTGATCTTGTCGCCCGAGTACTCGGATCTGCTTATGGATCCGGCATCCTTGCCTGCAGATTTCTTTGAATTGGTCCCATGTGTCTTGGCCTTCCTGTCCTCACTCTGGCACCAGTCGCAAAATCCAGTACTTATCTCCGACGATTCGACATAGTTCGTACAATACCTGTATGAATGAGGGCAAACATCAGAGGCAAATTAAAATAAACTCCTCAGTAGAAACACGAGATCATTTTAATAAAAACATCATGATCCCCTATCCAAAAAAAAAAAAAATCATGACCCATGTTGTTAATGTTGATATAAATCAATGTTAATCTACTGTGATAGGTCCATACATGAATAAATGAACCTTTTGGTTTTTGGTAGCTAAGATGATGAGAAGGTAAAAAATCTTACATACCCATGAAAACATCTAATGATACATAGGATATACTAATAATAACATCAACGCCTATGTTATTGCTTCTACCCAAAAAGAAAATCCCATGTTGTTGCTAGCTGAAGATGATAGGGTATGGAAATTCTCTATAAATCATTGTTAACCTACTGTGATATGTTTATACAAGTGAAAACTAAATGACCCATGTTACAGTTGATGAGTATGAGGATGAAAAGGCAGAAAATTTCTCTACATACCATTAAACAGAAAGGAAGACAAACAACAGCCCATGACAAAGGATCTAGATCAACATAGCATATACTAACGAAAACATCATGACTCTTTTTTTTTTTTTTATGATAATGATGATGATGATGATGATGACGATGACAAGACACAAAATTTCTCCATGATCTAGTAAAAGACATCTATAGCAGCAAAAACTTGGTGACCCATGTTGTTGTTGATGAATATGATGATGAAAAGTTGGAAATTTTCTCTCTACATGGTAATGTTCAGTCTGCCAAATTAATGAAAATGATCAGGACCCATGTTGTGTTGTTGTGGATGGTATGGATTGAAGACGTACGAGTGCTGAAAACGGGAGCGGCATCTGGTGCAGTGAAAGAGCTTGTCCGGGAAGCCGATGTCGCCACACATACAACAGACAGCTGGATTATCGACCATAGCTGAAGCGGAAGATTAAAGGTTGGGTGGTGGTGAAAATGACTGGGGAGATAGATCCTACCCAAGAGATTAAAACAAACAAGCAAATGACAAAGATTGGGCAGTTGAGGTTGGGTTGGTTGAAATGTAGTGATCATATACATCTAAATCATTTTATATGAGAGAGAGAGAGTGGGAGAGAGAGAGAGAGAGAACAACAGATTCTACGGTGATTTGGGGATTTTCCTACAGTAAATGCACAGTATTGGATTTGTTGCAAATAGTATTTGAGCATATCCAATGACACGTTTGACGAGTATAATAGCATGAAAATGACTCTAGCTAGTTTCTGTGCATGTTTTTTCTTTATTATTATTTTTTTGGGGGCTGAGTTTTTCAAGTAAGAAAGTTAAAAAACCAGTAATCCTGTGGTTGGCTTTGAATATTAGCAAAAAGCTAATATGTTAACATTATGATTAGCTAAATATAATATGTAAATGCTTTGTGTAAACATTTCATGTTATCGTAGCATTTATCTCAATAAAAATTAAATAATTTTTTTTTCATATTTGAGAAAAATAATTTTTCATAAGGATGCATTTGTGCAATTCTATTTGGTTTAGAAGTATAGTACAGTTTCCCGGCATTCTCTTGGTTTATATTTGCTGCGACTAGTAGTATTGTATGGAGAAAATTGTTGTTTTGTTCTTTTTCGGCCTTTGCCATTGAGGATCTAGAAATTCCATCCAACCATATCGGATATTAATGCGACAAAAAAGAAAACCGCATTTCAACCCATAAAATCACACCTTATGAAAAACATAGTTGTGGTATAGTGAAATAAGAAAATCTACCGTGCCGCATATAATTTCAACGTCACACAAACACGTCTTAAAAGAAAAACTTTACCTTGGATTTGGCTGGAAACCATTTGCAACTCTTTTCCTAGATGCAGCAGCAGGCCCACCTTTGGATGCATGCAGATCACCCTGGAGGGAGATTGGAAGGTCTTATCCGAGAGTAGATAGCATGAGTTGATGGATTATTAATTAAAGGCGCAGAGTATAACGTTTATACAACCGTTAAAATTCTAGGCTCTTAATCAAATGTTTTGTGTTCATATAGGGGCACATTAGCTGATAATCTATTTACAAGGCCCCTATATCTCTCTATTCCAATTATGCATCCACTGGGCCCCACATCAATTCAACTGGACAGTTTGTAGGTTTACTGTTTTTGTGAGTAATAATTGCCGAACTAATAATGGCATTTTTATGTCATTTTCAGATATTATTATCTTTGGCAAGTTGTGCGGTAATATAAAGTTCCTGGGTTTTTCTCCTATTGCTATAAAATGTTTCGAAAATAAAACAAAATTTAAAGTGATTAAAAATAACAAAAAAAATTAAATAATGTTAGAAAGTTGTTATATTCTTCATCTCTCACCTTGTATCTTTCATTCATCACTACACAGTTCAACTATGAATTCATATTTATTCAATTTCTATGCATTCTATGCAAACAAAAAGACCGTATTAAAAATCAAAGATGTTTGTACTTAATACAGTCTAGGCCTTAAGAATATCTAGCATTTTAAAAGTCCGTTCCGCAAAAAAAGGGCCCAGGTATAGCCCTAGGGTCTAAAAATAAAGCTCACATCAAGCCTCTATGCAAGTCAAACTCAAGTTTTATTTATTTATTATGATGAGGAGCTTACCGCCCTCTCTACGGTTTATCATTGGTAAAATTCTAGATACACAACACCATCCATTAACATTGTATATTGGGTAAGGCCTCAAACAGTTTTAAACTAAGGGCCTCCCCCTCTTTGTCGGACTTCCCAACCACTCAAACCATTTAAGTGCAGGTATTAATTAAAAAAAATAAAAGAAGTCAAGACTCAAGTTGGCTGCAAGGTGCTGAGCACCTGTAAACCCTAGGAGAAAGTGTCGGTCCAATGGGTGGGTGCCTTATAAGTGAGGAGGTCCCAGTCTTCTAACAGGACCCAACCCCGGCCCCTCTAATGGTTGGATGAGTTGTCCCCATACTGTCCTTACCAAAGGAGGAAGTTTCAGATGAAAAAGAAACCAACGCTTATAACACCATATTGAAATATATATATATATATGTAGAGAGAACGAAGAAAGAAAATAGGCATCAAAGAATTCTTCAAGTAATAAACACGACCCACTTCAAATTGTTTATGTGGTTCTATTCACATCATTTTAGCCTTTGGTGAAAGCAGTCAGCTGTCCGAAATCAAGCTATTACCTCATATGATTTGAGATCGCTCATTTCTTCCATTATATATGCAATGCACCATTAGTTGAAATCATTTCCATATCCAGTGTGGGGCTCTGGAGTGAGATATTTCCTCCAAAAGAGACGAAGATACAACGTGACGGGACAGTAAGTCACACATCACATTAGGATCTTAATCTATCCAAGTGAGTGAATGAATTAGCTGATACGGTTGAGGGATCCTCTCTCTCTCTCTCTCTCTCTCTGCCTTATTTAAAAATGGTATGGAAGTCAAGAATCATTATTGTTTGGATGCTAAAAAGAATGAAAATGAAGGGAATCACAAGCACCATCACCTGATTCGCTTTTCTCAAAAGTATTATATTTTGAGCTGACCAAAGAACTCAGTGCTCTTCCCACTTGGTTGCTGGGTGATTTAGTTGTACACCCAGTTAGTGCTCATGCCAGGTTACTTTTTCCGAAGAGTTTGAACTTGGAAGCGCTTGCAAGTAATGAATTTCATGGCGGTTGTCATAGGAGAAATACGCAGTCAATGGACTTTGTTTTTCAAGTGTGTGATCAAAATATTACGGTGAATGGGGCTATAATTGAGATGAAATCAGGACCATTTTTCAATGGAGAATATAAATGACTAGTAACCAGGGTAATGTATAAAGTGATGGTCCCTGTAGCACCGGTGAAACAAGGATTTTTGTTTGAGAGGTAAATACTGTGGACCCTAAAAAATAGTTTAGTTTTGAGGACAAATTATAATTTTTTATGTGAATTTTGAAGATAAAACCACAATTTTTAATGAATTGTAAGGAATCGCACTGCAGGATGACAGGTACGTCCACACCCATGTGGCCCTACGTGGGTCTGCCCCTGCCCAATGGGATCAAAGTTGGATTTACTTCACAAATCTTTGTGTGTTCGAATAGTTCAAAGATCTCCACAGACTCACTGAATCAGCTACAGTTGGTGGATCACCAACTAGGGCTCTCATTTTCCTTATACAGTTGTCCCTCATATAGCAGCCCCATTTACAGGTAGTTACACTTGTATTAAAGGTCGTCTTTGCCAAGATACCAACGTCTCCTAACTATCTATACAGTTAAGCCACGGAGGGATAACATCTGATTTGCTAATTCAAAATTACCGTGGATCGCTATCTCGCTCAACAGATCAGATTTTTATCGGGGAGATTTATCATGGTCTTTTGGCTTCATCTGATGTGGAGCCCGGGCATGTGGGCCACACGAATCTTGGGTTAAGTCATGTATCGCAACTTAAATCAAAGTCATGTGCTCGTTTTATATTAACTTGAGCCAAACTCACTTCAATCTAACACGGGTCAAGTGTGCGCCATCAAAATCACTGGCCGAGTAGTATTTTCTTTTAAAGGGGGAAAGTGATGGGGCAACTGGCAATATCAGTAATTGCTTAGGTAATCAATTAAAATTTTTATTAAGAAGGGATTAAAAACTCCCAATAAAAAAAAAAGATGTACGAGAAAAATAATCACTTGGGAAGGCTATTGGTACACGACCATTTAATTTGGTAATTTATTTGTGGTACAGCCATGATGACTTACCAACTGATTAGTTTGTGCGAGTAAAGCTGTAATCTGACAATCCACTCTTTCAAGAGCTTCTATATTAGTCAACGGTTTAAGTGTTTTTGTAATGCATCATGTGCAAACATTAAACAATTTTAACCATCAACGCAGTGGCCCGTTAGTTAGATTTGAACCTTGGATTTGCTCTCCAAAATCTCGAGCTCAAATCCCATCTTTGCGTTATTCGGTACTATTTGTCTAGTCATGTGTGTAACCCCAGCAAATAAGCAAATAGTTCTTGCTCATTAGGATTAGGTAATCCTTAATCCGGAGGCCAAATCGCCGAAGATTAGAATGGTAAGGAATACCTCGGGTTGAAAAAAATACGTTAAACAATTTCATTAACTTTCTGCGTTGCAGATGGCGTCCTTCTGGTAATAGCACTTTTCATCGTGTTGCATACTTGCATGTGAATTGTGTTTTGTGATTATACAGGATCAACTTTTAGTCTAATTTTTTTGCCTTATTATTAGATATGTGGACTTGGGTAACTTGATGGTTGGCCAACCCACAAACTTTGGCTAGACTTAGAACGAAACTTTCAAGCTTGTGGTCGAAATTTAAGCCAGGCGCGCAAATTTATAGGCCCCTCGCTTGTTGACAGTGAGGCCCACTTCGGGCCATCTTGCTCGAAAGTGATCATTAATGTTAATAATTAGAGATGTGAAATCACTTCGACCAGATACGAGATAATATTTACAGTTAAGTAAAACATGTATTTAGTAACTTATAAATTTCAATTTCCATATACTTTGAGCTGGTCATCTTTTCATTAAGTGTTTTATCTAATCATAATCTAAACATGGGTGCCATCCATTGTAGGTGACATCTCATTCATGAGGCCTAAAGGTAGGTGATCATTTGGATGGATTAAAGGTGGACGATCCATCAAAAAGTGACAACAAGATATAACATGTGGGGAAGGTTTGTGCAGCCCATGGCCAGTTGTAATTGGGCTACTAAATTGTTTAGCGTGTGCCACCCAACTAAGGAGGCCAAATTTTTTGAGTGTCTCACAAATGCTTCATTCGAGGGAGGGGAGTGGACCTCGATAGCACATATTAAACTGCTCAAGATGGACATCCTTCCCTTGATGGGATGAGCCCAAATTTTACTCAAGCAGTAGTTGTTTCTTGAAAGAGTTAACCACATTTATTAATTATATGCTCAACATTGTTGAAAAAAGGTCCCAAATCCGAATTTCTAAATTGGAGTTCGAAATATATACAGTGGAAAAATAAAAGAACTAGTAAATAAATCAATCACACACTACAGAAAGAAGACACGTATATGTTTACGGAAAAAACCCTACTCGGGAAAAAGCATGAGTCATCCTTCGACTAACAAAAACTAAGCACTAATAATAAGCAATTACAAAATATACGGATAGACCCTTTTCCAAATGCAACTCAACCTAAAGAATGCAGTTCTTCTTGCCAACTACTCGCCGTTCACCACTAACTACGCTTGAAACAACTATCTTGAATCTGCAAGGTGAACAAACCTTCTACAATAGAACAAGGAAGTAGAAGCACAAATCTTTATAACTCAAAGATTTAGCACAATCTTTCCAATGGCTGCTCTAGAGAAAAAGAGCATCTCTAATATGTATTCTCAACTTAGAATAGAGAGATGAATGCTTTAGGGTTGAAAGAAACCCCTTTTAATATCCCCAATTTCTTGCTTTATAATGATAATCCAACTAAGATAGGAATTAGCATAAAACAGGAAAGTTTCACTTCAAATGGAAATAGAAATTTGTACAATTACAGTTTTATAATTTCGGACAGCATAATTTCTGCAAATTTTTCGAGACCATAACTTTATCGTTTTAGCTCCAATTAATGCAATCTTGGAACCTATGAATATCTACTCGAAAAGAGCTTTCCAATGATAGGTAACTTGCCCCAATCTAATGCTCAATTTGTAAGATATGACCTTTTTAATCCAAATACATTCATTTTAGTTCTTCTGGAACTTTCATTCTAGCTCTTTTAGGACTCATTAACCTCTTTAAGCTCCTAGTATAAAATAAATAGAAATATAACTTTGACTAAAACTAGAGTTTTATCCAATCTATGAATTTAGCCAACATACAACACTCCTAACAATTGTAATAGGACAAAGTCTTAGGCCTACTTTAGCATCTCGACTCTTATCCTCACAGAGCCATAAAAAAGAGCTATGAGAAAAGAGGCTAGAACCTTAAAAAAAACACATTTGGTAACGTACAAGTCTATTTAAATAGATTTTTTAATATTGATAGTTGATTTTCTTTTTTGCAAATTTCTCAAAATCCAAGAGGAATCAAGCTTTGAAATTTAATCACATCACTATGTTTAGCCTTCCACAGAGGATTAATGGTTTAGATCTTACTTTTAGGGCCCATAGACATCAAAAAATAGATAAAAAATGTATGGAGTTCTATTCTTTTCCAAATATATCAAAATTTATGATGATCCAACTGTTGAAATTTGGACCTATAACCATGTTTAACCTTCTCAATCTATCCAATGGTCTGGTTCATGACTTATGATCCCAAAATTTATGGAAAAATTGGACTGCCTATGGACACGTCCACTCACTGTGTAGTGACCCCATATACGTTCAACAAATGAAATCTTTTTCCAATTTTCTTAAGATCCATGAAGAATCAAGCCTAGCCATTTTTATCATTTCAAAGAGGATTAATAGTTCGGGTCTTGTGTTCGGGGATTAAAAAATTAAAAAGTTTAAATCCAAGGGCTGAGATTTGTAGCTGTATTTGACCTTTTTAATCTATCCAACGGTTTGGCTCTTCATTTATCCTTTTAGAGTTAAAAAAAAATTGATAAGGACATGAGGACATCCAACCTACTATTCCTCCCCCTCTATTTTCCCTCTACTTTTCAACTGCACATAGAATGGGACTGTTGTTTTAAAGGGTTTTTCTTCTACTTTTCTAAAATGGGTAGAGGTTAGTAACAGATATCAAATGCTCTTATTTTCAAAACTTCTGCCCACTTTAAATATTTAGAACAGTAGAGGCTAGAAATAGAGATGCCAAACATGTGCTTATTAGAATAAAATTTAAGGACATTCCATACAAGAAAAGACCATTATTTTGAGTAGTTCAAAATTTCAATATGTAAGGCTTTATTATGGGGCTTCATTCCACACATGAAGTCTGGACCCCTAACTCCTAAGCAAAGTTGAGGGAGGCTACCACCCTACTTCTACCTATGGTCAAAATAAAATTCTCAAACTACAAAGTTCATGAAAACAAAAACTTGGACCGAATAAAAGGAAAGAGATGAATTGTGTTTTTTTATGCGATCAATCGATGGTTACCCTAGCTCTACCAAAATAGAATTTTGTGAGACACCAATAAAGAAGAAGCATGTGGTTTCTAAAGCCCCGTTTGAATTTTAGAAGGTACGCTTAACACTTTTGTTTGTTTGAGGGATGATACTAAATTTACAACTAATCCAACATATTACTACGGGAAGACAATTTGGTGTCTGCATTTCACAAAACCAAAACGCATGTATATGCCTTTTGTCACGCCTCAATCTTAAATTGGGAATTGGGGGTTAGAATGGGCCCCTGGGGCGTGTGTACCTAATTCCGTAGCAATTCGTGTCATGTGAAGACATGCACAAGTCACTATAAGAGAGATTCCACAGGAATGTGTGAGGGAATTCTACTAACACGTATATTAAGTTTTAACAATAAAGTGGAAGCCTGTGAAATACACTTGTAATGATCATAAATAATAATAAAAACAAACATCATCTATTCATAATTAAAGCAATAATAAAAGAAACATCATTTATTCATAATTAAACCTAAAGTTTATTACATAACCATCCACATCAATACATGACCACAAATTACTTAAGCATTTACAATTATACAATCCAAAGCACATGTCCATCAAATCATAGACCCAAACAACATGATAGAGATGCCATGTTTAACCATAAGTCCAAGCATAACTAAACTTAACAATTCAAAAGAAAACCCATTGACGCTCTTAGTAGGACGACTAATAAAAAACGTCGTCTTCGTTCCACTCATCTAAATCCCAAGGTACCGTTGAAGTTCCTTTCGAGGGTACATCATCCATTGGACTAGCGTTGCATTCGGTACCTGTAACACCAAGGGTAGTACTGTTAACATGACGGTTAAGGAAAATAGAGATATATAAGACTATCATGATATATCAATTTAATTAGAGAACATATTGATTAAAAGAGAGCAATGATCGTAAGTTAAACATATTGTGCATGAAATTAGTATGAATAACAAATTATAAACAAAGTGTCATAACATACTAGTTGGCACCAATGAGGCTATATTCTATTTAAGGAGAGCATACAATATATAGAAGGGAATATTGCTAAGGGATCAATCTAGCTTCCCAAGGAGCGCCGACCTTCTCTTTCGAAACTACTGCAGCAGTGACATAAGGGATACCCAAATTGGTCCCGTTGAACCTAATAGGAGTACAAACTAAGTGATGCAGACTCAATATATCAAAACTATTCTGAATTCATGTCATACATACTTATCATAAATTGTAACGATTGTCTCATATTTATACATAGTGATTCATTCTTATCATTAATCATAGCGATCATGTCAAATTCGTACATAATCGTTCATACAAAAAAGGGAGTATTGGTCTTGCAATCACATTCTATCATAAAAATCATAATTAACAAAGTGACTGATAATAAAATAATGCATACTTAAATGAGCTAATAGAGCTCGAACTCTGTCAACCTTAACTACACCCATTTTGGCTCACAGGCGCACACTTAATGAAGCTCCAGAACTGATTTTGCTTCAAGATTCACCAGGAAGAATGGGTACATGATTAGATCACATTGATGGCAAGGTTATTTAATAATATGAATGTTATTGATTAAACAATTATCAAGGATAGTTATTAGCTAACCCTATGCTAGATAATTCGTGTTTCCGAGGTTATTTAATACGATGTATTCATAAAACGTCCAATGTCGTTGTGTTACCAAAATCTCGGTATTATATTGTGTATGCAAAAGACACCTTTTCTTATGCCAACACCGATGACGTAACATCGGAAAACCATCCGGAAAATCAAAGGGGATGAGCGACAGCTCTTTACTCTTCCTCCTTCTCATTTGATCACCATTGGGCTAATTTAGTTAAGGAAAATATGCCATATCTAAAGCCTTATAAAGTCTTAGAAATCCCTAATTTCCTATGTTCACAGTCTTCTTATGGCTTAGCCGTGTTCAGGTTACGGCTTAGGCTAGTGGCATAGGTTTTCTCTTAATTTCACACACATTTATGACTCAGCTATATTTTGGCCTACAGCTTAGCCGTATGGAACCTGCGGCTAGGCTACGGCTTACATGTAGCACAATCCATGTCTTAACCAAGGGTCAGTCATAGAGGAAAAATTGGTTTTGGGTGTTCTCGCGAAAGCTAGTCATAAAATGGCATATGGTTTAATCACAGGGTAGTTACAGCTTAGCCTTAGTTCACTTTATGGCTTTCATTTTATGGCTTGGCCATAGGTTAGCCCTAGTTCAAATACAGAATATGAGCTCTCTGGATTCTGAGCTGTAGAATACTTACGGCTTAGCCGTGAGCTTCACTATAAGCTTTAGAATTCTGGAAGCTGTTTCTAAAACACGAGTTCAATATATAACCCTATAAATTTGGTTCAAATGTGATCTCTTATGTTCCAAATTTTCATCATGTCTTATAAGGCTCACATTTTATCAGTGTTACATAATCACACTCATTACCACTGAAACCAATATACACATGTAGTTAATCACGGGGTGAAAGAGCTGTAAACTTGCATTTAGAATGATTACTTCAAGAATCAACAAATTAAATATGCATGTAGTAATATATACTCTAATACTTGCCTTGTATCAGTGCTTGACTCAAAACTTGCCTCTCCTTTGGATTGAAGATAAGGAAAGCCTCAATAAAAGAAAATCCTATTACATGCAAAAGTATGTAATGGGTGAATCTAGTGTAAGATGCATGCATGTTGCTCATTTGAGTCTCCTTAACTGTTTTAAACTCAAATAAATGAAATGAGAGTGATTCCTTACCTCAAAGAACTGTAGATAAGAGAAAAGAGACGAATTTGGTAGCTTCAATGAAGGAGATATATAATAGGATGAAGAAAAAGAAGATTGGAATCTAGTATGAGCACATGCAAGCTTTAGGGTTCAGTCTTTCAACTCAAGTTGGAAGTAGAGATGAGAGAAAAGTGAAAGAGATGGAACTCTAATAGAAAGTGGAAAGGAAAATGGAGAGGGACGTTGGATACACCCTTTTAACTCAAGTTTTTTAGGGATTTACATGCAAGTCCATTTTCTTTAGGGAAATTACAATTTGAATCAAATAGACTTCAATTGGGTCAAGATGGATCCAAATTAAGTTGGGCCAAATATAAAAGATAATCCACAAGATAAAATACACATGATGCAACTAATGATGTGTCAATATAATATAAATCATGTGACTCTAAATTACAAGAAGGTCCTTAACTACCTAAATAAGGTTCAAATCCGACTCAACTACCTATTAATGACCCCAACCTAAGGGGCTTTGAGTTAAATTAGTTTAAAGAAATATTAATTACTATAAAATAAGATTAATTACTATAAATTAAGATTAGTTTGGGTTAGGACCTTACACCTTTGAGTTGTCAAACAAAACATATGCCAAAAGCAAGTCTTTTATCAATTTGTTGTTTTAGATGACAAAGGACGTGGAGATTTTATCCTTTTTTATTTTCACATACAAGCTCTAAAATTCATGTTTCTATAGTGGGTTTTCTATTGGGTCCATCAAAATTTTTTGCATTATCTTTCATATAGTTTTTGGGGGTTTTTAGAACCTTCAAAGATGAAGGATTCAAGGTCCCAATCCGATTTTTAGAGTACAGTCCAATTAACAATGGTGGAAAAATAAAAGAAACTGTAAAACAATCAACCACACATAGAGAGATGATTATTTTCGTGGAAACCCAATGTGGAAAAAAACCAAATCCTATTACGTGAACCAATGGAAATCAAGCTATAAATAAGGAACAATTACAAAATACTCACATGCCTTTCGCAGCTCACCACAACCTAAAGACTGTAGTACTATCACTCACTCACGACCATGTAGTTCACCATCCTTTTATCCTTCGTACCTGACTCAACACCGTCTTGGATCTGCAAGATGAACAAATTTTTTATAGATGTAAAAGCAACGCTCTTTAGATGCTTAGATTTTAAGCACAACTCTCTAATAGTGACTTTAGAAAAGAAGGTGATCTCCAAAATCTATTCTTTGCTCAAAATAAGGAAATTGGTAATTTAAGGTTAAGAAATGAACCCTTTAAAGAACCAAATATTCGTGGGTAGGACTTAGGGTTGCAATAGAGCACAATTAGGAAAGTCCCATTTAAAAATGGAAACAAAATCGTGTAGCTCGAAATTGGGTTTTGGGTCTTGTTAGTTAGTCGCTTGAGGGAACGAGCATTTTGTTCCCGTTTTGATTTCTTCTGAATTTTTGTGCTTTTCTTTAGTTTCTTTACTTCAATTATTCCGATGATATATGCTATAATTCATTTTAAAAGAAATACAAAATTACAATTTAATAGACCTTGAGTTTTTCCAACTCATGAATTAGCTAACCCTCATAATTCTAACAGTTTCATGCAACTTTTTCCCTAGCGAACAAAGGTTTGTTTCTTTTTAAGAAAAAATTAATCATTAGATAGAGGAAATCAAAATTCAAATGGAAAAGCCTGGAGAGCAAGACTTTGCAAAGAAGTAGAATTATAGAAATTGTGAGATGTTTGTGTTACAGAAATGGTGTGTCAGTTTACAATGGAATACATAGGAATTGAATACATAGGATATATGCCATAAATGGTAAAAAATGAAAACCAAATGCAAATTTTCAATTTTCAAATAGAACATCAAACAACCTTTGTTTTTATAGAAATAGAATTAAAGGAATATGAGAAATGAATAAAAGGGTGATGGTTGATTATCCATTTCTCATCTTCATTTGATGTTAGTTCTATATAAGGAAAGGTTATTTGATGGTTACCTTTTTGAAAACTAATTTATGGTTTTTATTTTTAACTAGTTATGGTATAAATAATGTGCATTCAATTCATATATATTATAATGCAAATAAAACATGCCCATGGAGAAAATAAGTGGACACAATTGTTCATAGTGCAAATTTGAATTGTAGAAAACTTTTTTCATTTCCATTTACTTCTTTTCTCATCCATATGGATATTGGGCTTATTTTCCTAAACTTTCCAAAAATCTATTTCACTTGGGTGCAGGAGAGTCGTTTAGACTTTTTCAATCTGAAAATGTGATCTTTTTTCATAAATGAAAAATATTAGCTCAAATTTTACCTTTGCAACTCGTAAAAAAGCATTAAAATAAAAATATTTTTGCTCCATAAAAAAATTTTCAACGTTACACAAATGTCGCTTAAGTGTGTATGCTCAATCAACTTTTTTGTTTTCAATCCCAAATGCAACCTATTAAAAGATTTGATTCTTGATAGATTATAATGGAGAAACAGATTTTGTATGATCAATTCCAACATAGTATGGACAAGGCTCTAATGATGATGATGACGATGATGAGATTCCAAGGAAAAATGGTTCTATTATAGCTTACCTAAGAGGCAATAACTCACAACCATGTGGCCTTTTATCATTCCAACCCTCTCACACTTCTAACTTCCATAGAATCAGCACTCACTCCAATTTGACAAAGATATAGAGTATACTCACCATTGCATTAAATCTCATAAATTAAAATCCTTTTAAAGTTCACATTTGGCAACCAAATCCTTGAAGGAAAAATCCATGAATTCCACTGAGTCATGCAAAATCAATGTTTGGCAGCTGCAAATCCCTAGAATTAAGGACTTGGACCTATGTAAATCCTCGTTTGTAAGGATTTTAGATTCAACCCACCTTAGGATTTGAAAATCCTCACTTGTGTAGATTTGTACACTTAAACCAATTCTCCCTAGCCATTGGATCAATCTTGATGTGAAATCCTCATCTATACAAACTCTTAATGAGGAATTGTTGTTCAATGGGTAGTGAGGAATCCTCAAATATGTAGATTCCTCACATATTACTAAACACTATCTATATACATACATGTAATTGGGGTACTCAAAGGCTAAGGTTGTAAAAGGGCCTGAGCTAGGCCTGGGGATGTCCTAACCCTACTCTCAACAGATGCAAGGCCAGGTTTAGCGAAATTGAAGCCTTAGAGTGCTTGTACTACCTATGCCCTTACCCTACCCTCAATGGCCAGAATGGGGCCTAGGCAGGGCTTACGGCCTCAAAATCAAAAAATCTTTATTTTTTTATTTTTTCTAAGAATCAAGTGTCAACCAAACATTAATTTGTCTAACCTCAATTGCAAATAAAGTATTAAGAAAATATTTGGAGAATATAAGTTGTCTCTAAAAGTTTTCTTTTAACTTGCAAAGTCACATGTGCTTTGGTAACTTGAGTTCTAGATATACAATTTTATTTATTTTGTCAAAGAAAGGAAATGATTAAAGAGTTTTACTTATTTCACAACTTTTATAGGAATTTCAAATCATTCTAACAGTGTCTTATCTTTAAGAACTTTAAACTATTTACATTCACATACCTTTTATCAATTGATATTATTTTCAATTAACATTGATTTGACCATTAAGTATTGTTGGATTTCACTCACAAAAATAATGCACTTAAAAAGTAAGGATTTTTATGAATAAATTCATCCTAAATAAGGATTAGACGATTTGACTATGAAAAATACATATTTAATGAATTAGGGTGTGGGATTTTTTTGACAAATTGGCCCTCATAAAGAATGGTAATGATATTGTTATCTAAAATTATATACTTGTGGGAAAAACACATATTGAAGTCAGATTCTAGCATCCTTTCATTTGTTTATTCACCTTAGTATAAAGATATTAAGAATCGGATGTTGGAAACTAAAATTGAGAGTAGAATCTATAAGGAATAGTAACAATATCGTTATCTACAAATTATATACTTTCAAGATAAAAATAGCTCTAGGTCAAAGTTTAGTGTTCTTTTGAATGTTTATACACATCAGTATAAGGATATCACGGATTGGATGTTTGAGATAAAAAATGAGTGTGGAATCTATAAAGAATTGTAACGATATCGTTACCAAAAAATTATATAGTTGTAGGAAAATAATTTTGAGTCAAATTCTAGTGTCCATTCTAGTGTTTCATGCACCTCTTTGATTATTAATGGAACAATAATAGATTGAAATGTTAAGTTCAAGAATTTGCACATTTATGTATCATCTTGGGCTAGATAAGGGACTTAATTAGGTTAAATACATCATTATTTATTTAATTTCATCATTTCATGCATTTTCACCTAGAAATTGGAATTTGCATAATTGTTACACTTTTTCTGCATTATTTAAGAATGTTTGTAATTTTTCTCCAAAGAGTCCCAATTGGAGTAAAATTATGTCTTGATAGGTTTTGATTCAATTTAGGATCTTCAGTTTTTTATTGATTTAATTAGAATGTGCAAGAAATGAAATTTATAGGACCCACAAAACCTAGGGATGATTTGATCCTACTGCTTGAACATCCACACCGTTAGAGTTTATCTGCCCGTGGACCCCACCTAAAGATCTGCTAAGGGTTCCAGAAACTCTTATCTCACCCTATTGTGCTAAAGAATATTCTTCTGACTTGGCTAACAAGTCATAACTATTAGAGAGATAGAGTCCTTGTAAGTCAAAATTTCAAATTTAATCCCATTTTTCTCAAGATAGCCTATCTTAATATGGCCATAACTCTTAATCCGGATGTCGAATCGGAGCAGATGACCCACCATTGGAAAATTTTTTCAGATTAGATATCCATGGAGCCCAAGATTATGTAAGTCAGAGCTAAAATGAGAAAGTTATGAGGCGTTTTATCTATAATTTTAGGTGGGATTGCAATTACACCTATACCATTGAAGTATAATTGCCGCACATCCCTTTACATAACCCCTCTGAAGATCAGATAAGAATTCCAAAAGCTTCGACCTTATCTTATTTCCAAGATCTCTCTCATATCAAGAGATAAACCTAATCAATAAGAAACGTATCTTATCTCTCAATCCACGGAAAAGAAGTCTAGATTCAATGAACATGGAGAGTTAGAGAACTATAAAAGGAAGTTATTATGGGAGGGACGCTCCTCCTTATTCTTAACTAAATCTGGAAATCCCAAATCTCTCTATTCCTCTTTTATCCACTTTTCTTCCTTCTATTAATTTCTCATTTTATTTTAAAGGTATTCTGGAGCCTTGTTCCATAAACTAAGATCTAGAAGAAAGATTTCTGAGAGGCCATTGTATAAGAAGGAAAAGATATCAATGAAGTTGATTTTGAGATTCTTTGCAATGATGGGATGAGTTTCCGATTGGAACATATAGATGAAACTAAGTAGATCTTTGTTTAATTTATGTTATTATTATGTTTCTTTTCTGTCTCTTTTAATGAATGTTTTGTTAGAATAATAGATCTGTCTTTAAGCCTTAGGCAGTCTTTATTTTGATTTCTAATGAAAATAGTTTGATGATTTATACTTATTTTGATAGATTATGCTTAAAGCTGAGTTCCTTTGATAGTTTATACTTAATTTGATAAGTCATGTTGATGATTTTGGCCTATGATTTTTTATTTTTTATGAGGTGAAGAGGTCTTGGGTATTGATTTTATTTTTTTTAATTACAATTTAGTTTTTACAATAGTCTAATCATTCAGAAACATTGATTTATTTTTTATCTCAGTCATATTGAGATAAAGAATATAATAATTACATGATTAGATTAATTATCTTACTTAGTGGCTTCTAGATGCTTTGGTCTGCTTATCTTATTATTTTTTGCATTTTCTGATTCATAGCTCATCAACTTTTTAAATCTCTATAGTTGATTTGAAAAGATTCAGATTTTTAATTAAAAAGTTCAAAATTGCTCACTGTAGGATTAACCTGTATTCACTACTATTTCAAAAAGACAGCTATGCACTTTCAATTTTAAGTTGATTAATTAAATTCGCATCAAGTTTTTGGCACTGTTTCGGGGAGCCAATTCTAAATTTTCTTTATTAGAATATGATTTTTTAATATTTTAGTCAAATTTAGGTTCATGAACATATGTAGGTTGCTTTAGTTTACATTATCCATATAATTGTGTTTTGTATCATTAGTTTTTATCAAATTTGCTTTTCTGATTGAAACATAAAATAAAAAAATTCAGATATTTCTGATTTTTTAAATTATTTTATTTAATTTTTGGAGTTTTTAATTAATATTTTGTAGATTTCTTTTAATTTCAAATTTCAGTGACTTAAAAAAAAAAGAAAAAAAATTGATTTTTGTTAATTTTGAGTTTTGATTAGATTAGTTCAAATTTTTAGGATTAGGTTAGATTTTCTTAGATTAATTTTCTAACTTTTGAATTGTACATTTGGATTTTCAAAGTTGTTAATATAAGTTAAAGTTTCAAATTTTGATTGGATAAAATTTGATCAATTTGGATAACTTATCATGTTTGAGAATTTAATCTTTTCTTGCAATTTGAGTCAATAGGTTAGAATTTTAGTTTTCTAGATTGAACTATATCAAATAGGATTTTGATTTTCGTTACTAATTCTGAATTTGCTTGTGATAGAGTTTGAATTGAATTTGTCATCTTTTGAATTTTTTTTATCCCTTTTTTTTTAGATTAGGATAAGATTACAACTTTTAGATTAGGTTAGATAGAGCTTGATTTTTCTTATTATCTTAAGTGATAAGATTTACTAATTTTTGAATTTTCTGTGGATAGGTTGCTTACTAGAGAATATTTGAATAGCTTGCTTGTAGGACCAGGAAACTGCTGATATAAGATTGCTCTCAAATTTTAAAATTTGAAAATAAGATTTACTCTAAAGATAAGCTTTTAAGAATATAAGATTGCTTGGACTAGTTGTAAAATCTTCTATCCTTAACCCATGAATCTTTCATCTGCAAGTGGGCTTGGTTGTTTAATTTCTACAAAACTATGATTTCTTGCTTATCACACAAATTAAATTGGACCCACGCACTTAGATAAGGGCAATCTACTCCAACAAAATAAAAACTGAATTTCATCACCGGATCATTACCCACTTAGGTCTAATCATCTCTTGTATAGGAACCTAGCCATTAATTAAAATCAAGTAGGAATGAGACCATAGGACTCAAGCTCAGTAAGACGAAGACCAATGATGGTTGCACCAATTGCGCTCTTTGATCAAAGTTGATGTCAAGAAAAACTTTTGTTCCTAAAAGTGCGAGAGCTTGTCTGTTCAGGGGACTGGTTTTTAAGCTGGCTCATCCCCATTACTCCCTGGTGGTTAATCTGGTCAATTGAGGTTTCATAAGACTGAATTAGAGACCCACGCGTTCTCTTCACCCGTTAGGAGCTGTTTAGTGATATAGGCTAACCCTATGAGTTCTCTTGTGCTCAGTGGTTGTGTGCGACGTCTTGTGCATCATACTAGGACCATTAGGACCCTGTATATAGGTTAGATTCAATTGCCTCCTTTTGTTTAAAAAAAAAAACAAATTTGGCCGACCCTTTCTTCTTGCATCATCAACCAATGGAAATATATGAACAAGGGAAGACCCAATAATTATGATCGTCTATACAATAATATGGTCGGAGTTTTTGGATATAATGGGAAATCTAGTGGGCAAGAAATTGATAGCGATCAACCAATGCGGTCCCACATGATTACTCATATCTCACAAAATCATTCACTTATAACATGGATATGTGGGGAATTGGGCACTGTGAAATGGATAATATGTTTAATCCAAGCTGGCACAATTACTCTTCTTACAATTGAGAAAATGGGCCCATATGGATCAAGAGCATTGTTCCCACGAATTTACTTCAGGTGGGTCACATGAGTATTCATCCCAAGATATGCCATATGTAGCTCCATCTCCATGGTTGTATGCACCACTTAACGACCTTCCACCCAAATGGACATATGAACCACCACTAGCCTCGAAGAAATCATTATTGGATTTTCTTTTTACGATCAAGCAAAATATACAATCCATGCAAACCAATATCAAAGCCATGGAAAGCCTAAAAATGAAAGTTTTGGAAAGATTGAACTTAGTTAGTCTACTTAGAGAAAAAATAAATAACATCCATAGAGGTGAGGTAGAATTTCAAAGATATGATCCAACAATTATTGAAAATCCTACATTTATGAATCACACAAATACAATTTGGATATTTGAGGATGATAATGGTGTCTTAGATTATTCCAATCTAGAGCCACTTAAGAAACTATACTGTAGAGTTAGGGATTATATATGTGGGTAGGGAAAATTAGCAGTGTTAGTCCTTTAATGTGTGCTTCTATGCCTAAAATCAGACAAAACTTTTCTAGTTATTTTTTGTTTAGTAGCTTTTGATAGCTTATACTTGAGTCTAAATTTTGGTGGCTTATGATATGTAACTAGGAGTGCTGCACCCATTCCAAAATTCGCTTCGGTGACAAGTTAGCTTCGACTGATAAACTGTGAATTCAATACCATTTTTTCTTTCTATATATAATTAGTTAATTTCTTGTAGTTTGGATTGTTCTGAATGTCCTTAGCACCAATGATCACACGTGGGACCAAATATGGCATAATTAGTTAGGGTCCTATCATTCAACATTGATTTTTTAAGGTGCTATCAGGAAAAATGGACCTTGGTAATTAATTGAAAAGCTAAGAATTTTCCTGAAGTCATCCAAAACCAAAAGAGCACAATTTTGCACATGAGCTAGATTGTGTATGTAGTTTAAGGTGTAGGGTAAAGTGGGCCCAGCCAAGAGCATGTATCTTAAAAGAATGACAATTTAAGATATGAGTCCACTGAAACAAATGGACATAGGAAGGCCATATTGAACGTATAGATCCTATATCCGTTTTTGGTCTTCAATATTTGATCGATAATATTATTATACCGAGGTGCATAAATACTAGAAAAGGGCACTAGAATTTGACTCGAAATTATTTTTTTCTGCAATTATATAATTCTCTGGTAACGAGATCCTTATAATGCTTATAGATTTTACATTCATTTTTTTGTTTTCAACATCCGAACTGTAATATCTTTATACTAATGTGCATAAACACTGAAAAATGATATTAAAATGTGACTTAGAAATCCTTTTTCCTCAAAGGTATATAACTTTCAAGTAACAATATCTTTATCATTCTTTAGAGATTCGACGTCAAATTTTGGTTTCCAACATCTGATCCATAATATATTTAAATTGAGGTGAATAAAAACCAGAAATTACAATATAATTTGACATAGACATATTTTTTTCCAACAAATATATAATTTTCAGATAACGATAACATTACTATTCTTTATAAGGGCAAATTTGTCCACAAATAATGTACAACACCTTAATTCGTTAAATATGTGTTTTTCATGATCAAATTGTCTAACCATATTTAAGATGAATTTATTTGTAAAAATCCCTAAAAATTAATGTTAATTTAAAATTTTAAAATTGAAAAGTTAAAATTATGTAATTAATTAAAATGATATTTTGATCACCCCATATTCTTAAATCTCCATATACAAACTATATGAATTGGTTGGTAGGAAAAAAGTGTATCCTTTTTAATAGGAAGGAGTGCACCGTCTTTTGAACAAACAAAAACATATGCAAAATGGTATAAAAATCCTAACTAAGGAGTAATAATAAAACTAGAAGAAAGGGATTAGAAGCATCTGTGCAACACTTGCTGCTTATGTATTAAGTATAATACATAATTAAAATAATTAAGTATAGATGAAATATGTCTATCAATTGTTATAACATTTTGTAATGGGTAGCTAGGTGTGAATTAAATTGCATATATCCCCATTTTATTACTACTAAGTGACTATGATAAGGGTAGTTTAGTATTTATATGAATATATGTATATATTATATAAAATAATTAGAAGTAGGAGGGTCAAGGCCAAGGTTGGGCTGGGCCAATACTATCCAAGTCCGAAAATTGTCTTAATTTGGCCCTAGGGCTTTTCCTTAGAAACAAAAGCCCATATTTTAAATGCTTTGCGAGGGCCTGACCAGGCCCCCTTATCTTAGGGCCAAATTGCTAGACCTACTCAAGGCTTTGTTTCGGTTCATGCCATTTCTTTTTGCACATCAAAATTCAGCCAAATTCCAAGTCCCAAACTAACCAAGTGCATTTCAAAATCCAAATTACATATTTCATGTGGGCCTCAACGTCTACACTTGGGTTTGGTCCAGCCCAAAATTATTATTATTTAGATAACAAAGGTATTCCCATGGTGTCAAATCTCCGTTTGCACGTGCTTACACTACACATGCTTACACTACACGTGCATGGAGTTAGTCTTGGCTTTCGATGTTACGGGTGGAGGGTTGGGTCTGAAGAACCAACACCATTCAGGGAGATAAGATCACAAGGAGCAAAAAGGTGCCTTTTGCCGATGACCCAGCACCAATTGGGGAGCCAATTTGGCCAAGCTCATGTGGCGCTCCAGTTGTTTGGACTTAAACATTTGCCTTTGGACTTAAACATTTATCTTATCAAGAACAACATCTTGTCCTAATGGTGAACATCTGCTTTGTCTAGAACAATTACTTATCTTAGTGGTAAGAGGTGTCAGTTCTAACTTGGGTGTCCAAAGTTTCAAACCTAAGTACATTTCCTACTTGTGTAGGCTTTTTTTTCGTATGTGCGGGCTCCTTTCTAATGAAATTGGGCTTTCTCTCGCGTCTCAACCTTCTTTGCCGGGTTTACCCAAAAAAATAAAAAAATAATAATAACAATAAAAACTTTAAAAAATACATCTGCCATGTCACGTGCAAGGCGCGTGCATTTTAACCAAGCGGTGGGAAAAACCCTTTTTCCCTCTCCCACACGAACACGACCTCCAAGCCCTTGAAGCTTCCACACACACTCTCTCTCTCTCTCGATCTAGGGTTTATACAAAACCCTTCAAACTTCCTCTTACTCAGCAGCAGACGCAGTTCCTGCAGATTTTGTCAATGGCGATCGCAGCTCAGACACCTGACATTCTCGGAGAACGCCACTCCGGACAAGACGTTCGCACCCAAAACGGTATTTCCTCTTTGCTCCTCACTTGTTTGTGAAAATGCCAGAGAGAATCCATATTCCATATGCTCCTGTCCTGATTAATCCCAATCGTATTTTCCCTTTGCACCCCAGATGCTTGTGAGAATGCCTGTTAAGAACCCATATTCTATTTGCTGCTGACAAACCCTTATTCGTATTTTCGCTTTGCAATCCATATGCTTGTGAAAATTTCATTTAAAACGCTTGTTTTATATGCTCGTGATATTCGTTGGTTTCTCGATGTGTCTGCAGTTGTGGCCTGCCAGGCAGTTGCCAACATTGTGAAATCATCTCTCGGGCCCGTCGGCCTTGACAAGGTATTAATCTCCTCTGTTTCCGTTTTTTTTTTTTTTTGGTTCATATGTCTATTGCATTGCTATGATATTGCGATGAACTGGGTATGTCTTGTTTTAGGTCGAAAAGGAGTTGAGGTTGTTTTGCTTATGTGTATTTTTCTTCTTTTGGGTTGGGGCGGGGGTTGGGTAGTTTTTGAGTGCTGTGGTGGATTTAATGAAAGGCCATTTTCATTGAGCTGAGTATGAATCAAACAACAAAATAGTTAGCCACCCCTGTGTTGGTTTTCTCCATTTTGACATCGACATGGGTACCTTTACCCCCAAAAAAAAAAAAAAAAGAAAGAAAGAAAAAAGAGATGGACATGTGTGTAAAGTAGGTTTTCTTTCAGTCTTCCCACTTTTTTCAGCCGTAGTCCACAGTATTTCATATTGTTAAGTCCTTTTTAAGGCGAATTTGTAGGATTGCTAAGCGATATTTTCTGTTAAAAGGGGTTGAAACTGGCAAGTGAGGGATTGGAGGTAAGGATCCCCAGTAGGCCATCAAATGATCCCCCCTTTGGTTGGCAATATCATAACTAAAAATGATTACCCATCTTTCACTCTAGTAAATTAAATCATAGGGAAATGATGGTCCCGTCTAAATCTTTATCTTAGATCCTCAACTCTTTAGCACTTTCTTTAGGAGGGTGCCTGTGCCCTTTTATGAGTCTCTAGAAAGTCAATATGAGATAAGCTAGTGCCCCTCCGCAAGGTCTCAAGTTCGACTCCCACCCCTTGTGTTATCCAGGTACTATGTGTGCGGCCATGTATATACCCCCCAAGGAATAATCTTTGTTTGTCAGAATCAGGTAACCCTCGGGCAGGAAGCCAAAGATAGGCTGGCGAGGGATGCCTTGGGTCATTAAAAAAAAAGAAGAAGCTAGTGCCCGTTATGTTTTTGAGTAAACTTAGTGAGTTCCATTGTGAAACCAATAGAGCAATACCTGCCTGAAAACTCAAGGGTTGCTAATCCTTTTCATTCTTGATGGTTTGTTTCTTATTTGATTTTGCGGATTGAAACAGGTCTTGAGGGTTGGTATATTATTGCATATGGTAGAGATAATTATTCATGAGTTTTTCAGGTTCAGTTCCATTATACAGCAGTTTCCTGGGAAGAAAAATCATTTTACAGCACTTTGTGTGTGTTTCTAGCTTTGAAAACTCTCTCTCTCTCTCTCTCTCTCTCTCTCTCAAAAAGGAAAAAAAACCACTTTGGGTGGAAGGTAAATAATAGCACAGATTTATTTTGGGATATGATGTGCTTTGTTACTCATTTTTGTTATTGTTCGAACAATTCAGATGTTAGTTGATGATATTGGTGATGTTACAATAACTAATGATGGGGCAACAATACTAAAGATGTTAGAAGTGGAGCATCCAGCCGCCAAGGTATTATTTGAGCTGCATCTTGCCCAGTAGTCCTCTCTCTCTCTCTCTCTCTCTCTCTCTCTCTCTCTCTCTATGTCTACTTGTTTTTTCTTACCTTCTCCCATCCTTTTCACGATTACTAGGTACTTGTAGAGTTGGCAGAGCTTCAGGACCGAGAAGTAGGAGATGGGACAACCTCGGTGGTTATTGTGGCTGCAGAGTTGCTTAAGGTTATTGTAGTTATCTGGGGCATGATTGATATTGGGGTATCCTGTATCTAATGTTAGCTTTACGACTGGAAGCATTTGAGTAATGTGGTTTGTATTCCAAATAATTCTAATTTATACATTGGCTATGTAATTCTGCAGAGAGCAAATGACCTTGTCAAAAATAAGATTCATCCAACGTCTATAATCAGTGGATACAGGGTGAGATTCCAACTTGGAAAAATGGAAGTTAAGATGTGTTTGTTATCTCACAGAATTTTCCATGCATTAAAATGTGAATCATGAAAACTTTTTTGAATTTAGTTAAGGTTATTATTGTTTCTGACAGCTTGCAATGAGGGAAGCATGCAAGTATGTTGATGAGAAACTGTCTGTAAAGGTATGATCTTCTTTGGTCATTGAATGGTTGCATTTTGCTGCCATCCAGTTTTTTTATTTGATCCCATTGAATCCAAGATCCCTTTATTTATTTGTTAACTAAATGGATTTGAACACTCAATATGTATATTTAGGTTGAAAAGCTTGGAAAAGATTCCCTTGTAAACTGTGCCAAGACAAGCATGTCTTCAAAATTGATTGCATCCGACAGCGACTTCTTCGCAAATTTGGTGAGCTAAACAGCAGACACCACTGGTTAAATGTGTTTTACACTTCGTTCTAATATTTATATATATATTTTTTAAATCATTTAGCTTGATCATATCCTGAGACTTACATTGTCTGTGGTGCTTTATTTTTTACTTTTAAAAATAGACAAGATATACTTATTGATCCATAATTCCCTGTTTTTCTGTGAGGAAATAAACCATTGGATATAAAATGCGTACATAATTGTGAGCCTTAATCATCCAAAATAAGAACTTTATCATTAGTTCCTATGTTGTAGGACATTATTTCTAGAGACATTTTATGTGGAAAATTCAGAAAATTCAAAGAGGACTTGCCATCATATGCTAATATGTCGGACCAAATTAGACCGGTTCAACACTGAATCATGTGCATTGATATAAAAATCAGGTTCTGATGCATGCTAGGTCCATGACCCAGCCATATCATGCCCCTGGTTCAGCCCTTCTAACCTTTCAGCTGTGCAGCATGCGGCATAAGGATATTTATTATATTGGTTCCTACTTATTAGTAGTCTTTGTTGTTTATTTTTCCAATCATAGTCCACATAACAATGCATTAGATTAGTTAGGAGATTGCTAGTTGTCAAACTAGGAGTTGAAAGGAGCATCCAATGTCTAAGGGGATCTCTCTAAGGACAGTGGGCCTATTTAGCGGGGCCCTAACATGAATTTAAGATTCATTCTTTCATCAGTTAAAATCAGAGTTTTCTCCTTGTGGTTTTGAATAAATGTGTGATGTTCGATTTGGGTCCGAATTCCCAGATCTGCTTCAAGAATTGGCTTGGGATTTGACCATCAGATCTTGAAGACAACAGATTGGCACATCCCAATGCTGCCCAGTCTGCATCAAGTTTCTTCCCTCGTCAGGCGCCTAAACAAGGATTTAGTGTAGTATATTGGCCGATACTTAATATCGTCCTACTTATACATCATGCGTGTGGCTTAATTTTGAATCTGGACCATTGTCACAAATTTTGTCATCTCATTCTTGGATATTTGTCTTCATGGAGTAATATCAGGATACAAATTTGGGGATTTTTTCTGCATTTACCAGAAAAGCTTGCTAGCAATGAAATGATTAAAAAATGAAAAAAAATATCAGATGCTAGATGTATACACGGATATTGGAAAAAAGATAGAGACGTGGGATGGACTCTGTGAAATATTGGAAAAATACACTGTTCTTAATAATGATGTTTTGAAAATATTCCAATAGACCAATAGTATTAGCAATATCTCTTTCTCTATGTTATTGTGGAAAAGATATTAGTTTATTTCCAAAATGTTACCAAAACTCATCACAGTGGTGTGGGCACATGTGAAACGGGATGTAGTCATGAGTTGTCTAGATATTGCATCTTCTGTTTGAGCACTTCTAGCTGATTGTATGTGCAAGTCCTCATAACTAATGTCTTTTCTACCCTTATAACTCATTCTTTAGATAAAAACCAGGAACCTTAAGGTTTGCATCTTCCACTTTGGCAAACATAGTTCTCTCTTGCAGTTTATGTTATTTTTATTTAAAGCATTGAGCAGTCCATCCCATTCTTGCTAACTTAACATGCATTTCCTTTTTAACACTTTGGGATGTACACGCCAATCAAAGACTCAGTTGGTTCCTTCAGAGAAAAAATGCTATAGAAATAAAGGTTCTTGACTGTCATCTATATCTAGCTGACTGCCCCATTAAGAGTTTTTTCCTAATGTTTGAATGGAGTGAAATGCCATTTCAAGGTTTAATCATTTTTCTTTATTGGAAACTTTTCACTTGCTTTCACATCAATTGCCTCTGTAGATTTTATAATGACTTGCTTTTTTAGGTTGTAGATGCAGTTCAAGCTGTAAAGACTACAACAGCAAGGGGGGAGATTAAATACCCAATCAAGGTCAGTTGGATGAACTTCGAAAATTTGAGTTTCGTGTTGCACATTGTGCTTATTCATACTTCTGTGTTGGTGTCCTACTACGAATATCCATACAAAATTTTTTTAGTTTTGAATGAGTTTTTGTTCTTAGAAATGTTAAACAAATTTGAACTAGTGTGGACCATGACTATTTATGTAAGTAAAAGGTTTTGCTGTTTCTTAATTATTTGGGAAATGTTTTTCAGTTTTAGTTATCTGGTTTGTTCTATATTTTCAGGGAATCAATATTCTAAAAGCTCATGGAAAAAGTGCAAAAGATAGCTACTTGTTGAATGGTTATGCACTAAATACAGGCCGTGCTGCACAAGGGATGCCAACTAGAGTTGCTCCAGCAAGGATTGCTTGCCTTGATTTCAATCTTCAAAAGACAAAAATGCAAATGGGTGTTCAAGTATTAGTCAGTGACCCCAGGGAACTTGAAAAAATTCGCCAAAGGTGAACTTCATAATTCCCACTCTTTTCGCTGTTAAATTAGTATCTGGATGACTTAAGTTGTTTATAAATGTTAACAACGGCTCTATGGAGACCTTATGATTTATACTTGTTTTAACCCATTCTGTGCAAGTACTAGTTATAATTTCTTTTAATTAAGTATCCAATGCAAAATTTGGAAGTAGTGGACAAATCCAAACTTGATCCTCGGTGTTAGATTTGGTTTCATCTTTTGTGCAAGGGCAATATATTAGAAAAAATGATGGAGCATCAAAGAGTATGAAAGAGGAGAACTAAGATGGGTCTTGCAGTCAAAACCTGAGAGTCCCACGCACTTTTTTTTTTTTTTTTGAATGATGACTGCTAATACTCTTAATAAGAAAAGAAATGGAAATGATGCAATATAAACTGTGAGAGGCAGACCGAACCAGGGCAGGGGCCCACCAGTAATCTGAGGACCAGGAAGCACACACATCTGAAATGGCAAAGGAGTCGAGTCACATCACCAGAACGTATATGTTGTTTAGAAACACCTTTAGCTAGACTATCAACTACTTATAACTTCTAAGTGTCTGGATGAAGGAAATCTGAGGATGTTGAGTGAGATATTTTAACTTGTTGAAGATGCTCTCTTAGTGCCTTGACATTGCATTAGGTACCACTGCCTGTTGCACATCTGGCTGCACATGGAGAATCACCCTCCACCATGAGAGGGTTGAGTTGGAATGCCGCTTCATGGACTTGTCTAAATATTGCCCTTCCACTTCATTTACAGTTCTACTATCCACAGGGCCAGAGAAGCTTTGAACTACCAATTTGTTTATCTCGGAACCGAAGTTCGAATAAACTTTTGACAAACCCCATATTGATCAAATAAAGATTTGTTTTATTTAATATTTAGTCATGTTTTCAGAGAAGTCATGTTAGACTATTGGAGTCTTATTGATGTTTCATAAGTCATGAGTTGCATTACTTCTGTTGCTAGTTGTTCTGCTCCAAAGGCATTGGTTCTTTTATTTCTAGATGCATTCTTTAAGAGAGAGAGGAGAGAGGGAGGGAGGAGAGGGTTGGGGGGTTAAGGAAGGGGGCATGTGTGTGGTAGGCGTACGACTTCTCGTGTAGCTTGAGTATGTTTTTGAAGCAGCATAGGGAAGAAGAATAGCCAATGGGCTAATCTCCAAGTCAAAAGGCTTAACGGTAGGATGTATAGGTGCTTCACCAAACATAAGCAATAACTTTCAATTGAAAACTAAACTCAAAATTTCATTAATATCAATAGTCTATCCCATGAGAAGTGATTACAATCCTTTATATAGACTTATACCCTAATCTATTTTTGGAAAACAATTCTAATTAAGAGTTCTAATTCAATCATAATACTAACTTTCATAATAAAAATATAAGGTTCCTACTAATAATAAAAACTAATCTTTGCTACTGGGCCTTGTTGGACTTGGGCCCAATGGGCTGGCCAATTATGGATCTGGCCTACATCAGTTCTCCCCCTCTTGGAGGAGAACTCATCATCAAGTTTGGTAAATGTACACCTGAGTCGAAAATCATTCGAACAAATTTCTGTATTGCTGGTTGAGCATCATGTTGAGAACATGCTTTGAAAGTAAGATCGAAACATCTTTTAATGACTGCTTGTATCTTGATTGTGTGATTTGACCATTAGATGCTTGAATTATAGAATTTGTAACAGTATAGCAAAATCATTGATTGGCATTGGTTGATCCCTAAAGATGAAAACAATGTGGTGCACTTCAATTAATGTGGATACATCTTCTTTCGAAAATACTAAAATGAGTGACTTGTTTTCTGATGATCCACTAGGCTTTTTTAATGGTAGCACTACAATCAGATCCATCGGACGGTTGTTTTCCCTACTAACCATATCGAAGTCTTCAATGTTTGTCTCAACTTCTAGTGGTGCTTGCATTGTTTGATCAGCACTATCCATAGAAAGAATTTTGGGCTCTTTGTCTTCTAATGCTTTT
The DNA here is from genome assembly GCA_037013555.1 of Sextonia rubra. Classification (NCBI taxonomy): domain Eukaryota; kingdom Viridiplantae; phylum Streptophyta; class Magnoliopsida; order Laurales; family Lauraceae; genus Sextonia; species Sextonia rubra. The sequence goes on along the minus strand of JASUAD010000011.1, from coordinate 30,825,115 downwards.
AAAGTATCAACTATTCTTGGAATACCACATGATGTCTTAGCTAACTTTATTATGACGATTTCTATTCTTTGATCTTGCACTGTAATATTAGCCTTCATATCCGTTTCCTCTTTTTGTTCGCCTTTTGACTCTTCAAATGACGGTGAGGATGTAGACAAAAAGGTTGCATGTTGCAGAGAATTTTCTTTTTGAGACTTAACTTGTTGCGAGTAAGCCGTCTAAGCATCTGCTTAATACGAATAGCTTCTTTGTATGCTTTGTGAATGTTGTTATGTGGTTTCATCTTCACAAGAATGTTTGGCTTCAAACTTCTGATAAAGCAAGTCAAATCATTTAGCTCATTCTATTCCAAGTCATAAATTTGGTACATTTTTAAAAATTTATTTAAATATTCATTAACTGTGAAATCTACCTCTCTAAGATTGAGGAACTACTCAAAGTAGACCTTATTTGCATGATACCAATCTGTAAAATTATACTCATACAACATTCTTTGAAAATCATCCGATGGTCCCAAAAGTTGCATAGTGGTTATGATGTGAAAACCAAATCTTCTAAATTCTCAAAAATTGGCTGACCTGATGGCTTGATTAGATGGACATAAATAAGCACGTGAAGACGGATCGTGAATTAGAAGTCAGATGGCCAAGATTTCACCCCTTTTGAAAAAAACCAGATGTTATTAATCAAACAAAAAATTTGAACTTTGGGCTGGCTTGGTTCCTTGTTAGTTGAGCCCACTTGCAATTTTTTTTTAGGAGTACTGTGAGTTGGGCCTTAACCCGAACTAGACCTAGAAGAATGCTTTACCTGTGGCACTTGAAGTAGTCACGTGCGCGGCTTTTCTCGAAGTTGCTGCCCAGAAGAAAAGGGATTCAGTCCCTTTTGTTTCCTCTTGGACTCAAAGGCAGGAGAGGAAGGCGAGATGGGAGGGAAGCGCTGCTGGTGTTGCTTCTAGCGATAGCAAAGGCAGTGAGGCGGGCGCTCGGCTAGAATGCAGACGCTCACTGTGCATGGTAGACTCGCAACTTTCTCCCTTACCCTCTCTGTTTTCCTTGTTTTGCTAGGATTTGGGGACTGGCAACAGAAGGTCGTGGAAGAAGAGAGAGGGGAGTTTGGATTTTGGCAGAGTGCTGATTTCCACTGAGGTTTAGTATGGTTGACGGCAGGGGTGTTGACTGGGTTTAGGGATTGTCGACAGAGTTTAGGGAGTTGAGTTCATCTGATTGGTTCGGTCGAAAAGTTGCGGAAGTGGTATGGGTAAACTTGGGGTTTCAGAAAGGGACTTTTTTTTTTTTTTTTTTTCTTTTGGGTTCTGAGATTGTTGGGATATGTTGGGGATGGGCTACAGTGGGTAGAGGTGGGTTTGGGATGGGGCGAGGTTGGGTTTGGATGGTTCGTGATGGATTGGGAGGCGTTTTGTTGGGTAGGGATGGGGTCGGGTTTGGGATTTGGTTTTGGTGGTGGTTGTGGGGTGAAGGATTGCGGAAGTAAGGGGTTTGGGGGGTGGCTGTATGATTTGCAGTGAAGGAGTTTGGGAGGTGTCTATTAGGATTTGCAGTGATGGGTTTTAGGGCTGTGGAAGGGTTGGTCTGTGGCTGCGATGGTGAGAATGATGAATGAAGATGATGATGATGAGGAGATGGTGACTATTATGGATAATGAAAGATGATGAACGATGGATAGGTGAAAATATGGAGATGGGTGCCTAGGTTATCTCGGATTGGCGATAGGAACAGTGATCTAAGTAAGGATCTTTGCTCTCTGATACCAATTGAAGTAGCGCAGGGAAGAAGAATAGCCAACGGGCTAATCTTCAAGCGAAAAGGCCTAATGATAGGATGTCTAGATGCCTCACCAAAGACAAGCAATAACTCTTATTGAGAACTAAACTTACAATTTTATTAATATCAATAGTCTATCCCATCGGAAGGGATTACAAACCTTTATATAGACTCATACCCTAATCTAGTTTTGGAAAACAGTCCTAATTAAGAGCTCTAACTCAATCATAATACTAATTTCCATAATAAAAATATTAGACTCATACTAATAATAAAAGCTAATCTTCAATGCTGGGCTTTATTGGACTTAGGCCCAATGGGCTAACAAATCATGGATCTGGCCTACATCAGTTTCATAGTAATTTGACATGGAGGGAAAATTGGCTGCCTTATTTGGTATCTCACCGAGCCATCTGACATAGAGAATAAAAAAGGGGCTAAAGTTCTTATTTTCTCAGGCCTAGAAATGTGACCTTTCATTTTAAGAGTATTTGCACCTACAAAGCATGTAGTGGGTAGAATCATGTGCCAAACACTCTTATTTTCCAAACCTCTACCCACTTTAGATATTTAGACAAGTAGAGGTTAGAAATAGAGATGCCAAACGTAGGCAAATATTTCTGCAAGCTGTGGCAAGCCCATGAATTAATGAATATGCAATTTTGTCCCAAGCTTTGTGTTTCCTTGGATCATTAAAGACGCTAGACAACTTGAAGGATGTGCTAACTCCTTGGAGCTGAGGGAAATCCAAGATGCCAACTCCCATGTGCTGCCATAGAAGCTGATTGTATGTGAAGATAATGTATATTTTAAGTTCCATCTCAGCTATAAAGAAACATCATCTGACTGCATGCATGTATATATGTATACACATCAAGAGATTGACCTTCAACTTAGCATGGATAAAATTTCTATTTTTGCAGAGAAGCTGATATTACAAAGGAGCGAATAGAAAAGCTCTTGAAAGCAGGGGCAAATGTCATATTAACTACTAAGGGGATTGATGACATGGCACTTAAGGTATGCTTGGGCATTATTCTTCCATAAAATGCTATGAGAAATGGTTGCTATCAAAATAATCCAATACTATGTAGAATGTTTATTATTATTATTATTTTTTGGGTTGTGTGCATTGTTTTGTTGTTTTGGGGGGGGGGGGGGGGGTGGTGTTTGTATATATATGTTCTTACACTGACATTTTATAATTTGTACTCACTTTATTAAAGGTATTTTTTTTTGTTTTTTTTTGTTACCGATAGAACAATCATTTTAGTCCACTCTGTGCAATTGTATACATTTTGTGCCTGTCTCTTTGTGGTTGTGCCCTTGTGTGGAACTGTGGATAGATTCTTGTTTGTATACTCATAGACACCTAGCTGCTTGGAGATGGGTCCAGTTCAAGGTAAAAACAAAAGCATTTGTTTTTCTGGTTGTAGCAGTAACCAACCACAAAGGGCTGAGGACAGCCAGATGTATGCAGCCTTACGCTCCAAGTGGAGATGTTGTTTCCGTGTTTCGAATGCGTGACACCCAGGTCGCAACAGAGTGACCTTACCGTTGTACCATGGCCCACCCTCATATGCACACATGGATCTTGTTTTTTGAACCATGGTGCACTATGATGCAGCAAAAGTTGCCCACGGCCCCACACTTGACTTCGAGGCAGTCTCTGTTTCTAACCCTGTGCCTGTCCTTGAGAAGCTTCCTTTAGACCATAATTATCATCATGATCAAAGCCTTACCCTATCTATCTTAATAAACTTTTTTAACTTCCAATCAATCCTGTCTAGGGCCAGCCTTACCCTATCAACTTTTTAACTTCCAATTAATCCTATCTCGAGCCATATTCTTTGTAGCTATACGGTTTGTCATGTCTTTCCTTGCTGCTGCATTCAAGCCTTTATTGTCTTCCCTTTGTCCTATTTCTGTTATTGTCGGAGAAAACCTCATATTAAAGCATGGAAAGTTCTTTATAGTTGACTGCCAATCTGATACAAACCTCCTCTTTTATTTGAGCTTGGGACCAACACATTGTGCAGTAAAAACACATGCTTCACCTAGGTAATAAGTACCAAAGATGCGGTTTTGTTGTTTTCTAGGCATCTTCAGATGTAAGTCAATGGGGGTACGTCTTTCCATGGCTAATAATATCCAACAATTTGGGTTTCTTGTTGATTAGGCATCCTGATCAAGGTCGCAGGTCCTTGAGGTCCATTTCAGTTTTGTCAGATGGAATCTTCATACATTTACAAGGGATGCCTAACTTTTGGAGTCATAACCATTGGCAACCCAATGAGTCTTCACATAATGGAGGGGAAGATTAAATGAATGAATGAGATAATACAAGGGAATTTATAGAGAACGGGATGTTAATCTTGCCTATTAGGGATCCTCGATAGGGTTGTCATTTCTCTCTCTTATTCTTTACTTTTCTATCAACTATCTTGCTTGATCTAGGAAATCTTCTTAGGGTTTTCTGAACAAAGAATGTAAATCTTGGCTATCATCTTGGAAATTTTCCATAATGCAAATCTTAGAAACCTTCTTGGAGAATTATTATACTAAGAAGATAATATGGTTGTACCCAATGGGCTGGCTATCAGCTTGGCTCATGTTTGGTTAGGCCTCTTTTTGTAGCTTTTTATGCTTAGGCTGCATCACTTGTGTTGTGTAATGACCATTAGTAAAACATTTCCGTGGTTTGAGTAGCTAATCCATTGAATTTCTCTTCGACTGATAGATAAACACTGAATTTGTGTGTTTATTTATTGTGAACTAAATAAACGAATTTGTATGTTTTTGCATTGTTAAGAAAACATGTATTTTCATGTTCCTTCTGCGATTTCTTCATTCTAGTTGTTCTTCAAAACCCAATCTCATGCATTGAGTTCTCTCCATGCATGGACATACAAATGGATTTCAAGGTCTGTCAAGCTTTATTGGTCACTAACGAATTTGCTTTCTGAAATATCTTCAGTATTTTGTGGAGGCTGGAGCTATTGCTGTGAGACGTGTCCGGAAAGAGGATTTGCGCCACATTGCCAAGGCAACTGGTGCCACTGCGGTACAACCTCATCTCTCTAGAAATAATTTTTATTATCGGCAACTTTTAGTACTATGTTGTTGTTACCTAGCTAATATTTGGTGGCCACTGGTTTCCTAGGCCTATAAAGCATGGGTGGCTTGCTTTAGCCTAGATGTCAACCTAAGCTAGTTTGCCTGTGGAAATCACCTTGATTTAAATGGTCATCACAACTAGACGACCATGGTCTATAATAAAAGTTATGCTGCAACAATTACATCTAATAATAGATGTCTTCAACTGAAACATAATTGAGCTGCGAAGATTCCTGATGTCTGCCAAAATATTGCAATGCTAGGCTCAAAATCTCAGAGCTACTATCGTGTATGATCTGACACACCAAAGACGTACTTGCTGGGCGTTAATGGGTGCTTTTGTGCCAGTTGATGTACAAGGAATTTTTGTAATGTGCAAAACCGGCCTTCTGTAGTGCATTTGCATTCATTGATAAAACCCCTGTTGCTCATTTGATGTAATCAAGTTGATGGACCAATGGTTGAGTAATAAATGGACAACAAAAATAAAAAAGTAAAGGTAAAAAACCAACAACTGTTTTGTTTTATGTTCACAATATTTCTGTTTGTCTTTCATGGCACAATGCATCTCTTCCATTTGGCTAATATAGTTGTTTGTCTGCAACATTGTAAGAAGGAAAGGATTTGTGCTCCAAAGCAGTTGTTCCTAATGCTGAACTCAGTAGAGTGTGTTTGCTGTTTACATCTTTATCTTCTGTCTTCTCTATATATGCGGCTGAATAATCTTAGGTTCCTTCATAATCCTTCAATCTGGCTTTTCTTCACCATGTTCTTTTATCATTGTCATCATCGTCATCGCATCATCAAAGCCTTGTCCCAGCTATGTTAGGGTGGGTTCCTTCACTGGATTCTTTGTTACATTAATATCCTGTAAAGGGGCAACTGTCATTAATCTGTCATGTAGTAACAAAGGTGTGATCTTTTGGGTTCTACCAGTTCCATCGATTGTGTAGCCAGCCAAAAGCTGTTGGATCATTTCTACCTTGTATATAGAGGTTGGAGCAGTTTGGCCAAACTAGCTTTGCATGAAAGGGTCTTTCTTGAGAGACTGAATTTTGCGTCTCAGGAAATCATAGGTGGAGTTGAATACCTACTTTTTTGTATGTACCAAATCTATCTCCCAAGTCCCATGGCAACCACCTCCCTTAGCCATTTGAATACCTACTTTTTCCCAAATCTATCTCTCAGGGCAACCAACTCCCTCAGCCATCTTGGCTTCTGCAAATGTGATTGGTCTCATTTCTTGTTAGTAAAATATTTTCTTATCGCTCACCTAGCAATGCTATTTGATTATTGATCCCTCTAGGTCATTGCTTTATGCCTTGTTTATATTTTTCTACGAAGCTCTCTACTATTTAGACATTTCTTTTGGGAAAAATTAACATTGTTGGGATTTGTTGACTTGGATATGCAAATCAACAAGCAAGAGCCAAAGATAGGGAAATTAGTGTGTTATGTGCTTAAGATTAAATGTGTTTGGACCACAGGAGCATCTTAACATTTCACAACCATATCAATAGTCTCTGACTGAAAGTGTGAAATATTCTGCATCCTGATAGCACTTATGGGGCATCACACTCTGGAATTGTGGATAGGCTAATGTGTAGAGGTTGTCTTGCAGTTTGAATGGACTGACCTATATTGGTTAGTTTTTGTTGATTGAATCGCATTGTTGTATGGCTTATGCTGAGCTTTCACAACCCTCTGCAGGTTTCCACATTTGCTGATATGGAAGGAGAGGAAACTTTTGATCAGTCATTACTGGGATATGCAGATGAAGTTGTGGAAGAGCGCATTTCTGATGATGATGTTATTTTGGTGAAAGGAACCAAAACGACAAGTGCGGTGGGTGCTAACATGCTGGGGTTATTTTGTTAAACTACAAACCCATTCTATTTTATTCTTACTAAGGTTTCTTTTGTCCATTTATGTGTTAACCAGGTCTCATTAATTCTTAGAGGTGCAAATGATTTTATGCTTGATGAGATGGAGAGATCTTTGCATGATGCCTTGTGCATTGTTAAGAGAACCCTTGAGTCCAATGTGGTAACCCTGGCAAATCTTAATTCTTCCATTGTCGCATGCCTACTTCAGCCTGTTGATTATCTTCAATTTTCGTACTTGTTGAATTTTTAGTTTGAGCTAGTCTTAACATTTAAAGAAAGTTTATCTTTATCAGGTCAAAAGAACTTATAGTGGTTCTTAAGAACCTGTCGTTGGCGGGTTTATAACTTTGAACTGTCTTTTCCCATAATAATTATGCTGTCTTTGCTTTGTAATCGGCTTCTATTTCAATATTTTTTTTTGTTACCAATAAAAAATAATAATTATGTTGTCTAGTCCTCTAGGCCAATCAAGCATTTTCCACATCAGTTAAGTGCACAATGAGAGAAACTGTTGGCTTTTACTTTTTCGATTTTCTTCTGTTCATTAAACCATGTTCCATTTATTCCTAAAGGAGTAAGCCCATGTTTTGCTTCACTATTTTTTGCCTCTATTTCTCTGAATTTCTAAATTGGGTAGAGTTTTGAAAAACAAGAGCGTTTGGCATGTAATTTTATCTCCTGCTCCCTTTGACAAATAAAGGCAAACCTCTTAAAATAAAATGCCCCAAATCTGATAATTGAAGGATGAGCATGGCTATGAGGTCGAATATCAAAGCTTGAACTTTATAGATCTTGAGAAATTTGTAAAAAACTTTCAACTATTGATTTAAAAAAATCTACTTAAAATAGATCCTTGTATTATCAAACACATACTTCTTTTTTTTATGGGTTTATTTTGGATGGGTCTATAATAAAAAGAGTAGAGATACTAAATAAGCCCTAAGTGTTAGCAAGATAAAGTGTTTGGAGAAGTGGATACAATCACATGCATGCAAAATAACTGTAGCTTAAGTGCATAACATGCCTTTAATGTACTAAATCAGCCCCTACTGGGAGTGATGATGATGGCCTAAATGTAAAGTAAGTCATTTTACATGGAACTTCTAAAGTCATTTTACATGTAACTTCTATGTGACTAGCTGTAATTCTTAACTGGTTGCAACTGAGCTCAGCAATAGTGCCCATCTACTGCAAGTTGCAGTTTAATTTCTGTTAATTCTCCACAAACTTTCTCTTAGCTGTACCTCCTAGATAAATGATGTCCTTGTATCTTCTTGAATGGCTTGTTTATAGAAATTAGCAATTACAAAGAGTCAACTTGTATTAGTAACTAGTCGTTTCTGTCATCAATTTTTTAATTAATTAATTAATTTATTTATTTTTTGCTCGGACAATGGCTTAAGGGTGAATCTAGATTTGCCCCTACTTGGAAATGTCAAATGTTTTGTCTGAATGGACTTGCACTAGGTGGGTCTTTATCACATGAAATTAAATACTAATCTTAACTTTCCACTCCAAACCAATATCGTCTATTTGTATTGATTATGGTTTCGGTGGATTAAACAAGAGCCTATGGCACAGTTGAAAGTGCTCACTCACTATTGTAACCTTGAAGCTGTGTCATTGAGTCACCTTACCTATCAAAAGGAGAACAAGAAAATAGAAGGCTTGGATTGAGGTAGCACAACGAAACCTACTTTTTGGTATTTGATTTCTGGGTTGCCCTAAGTGCATGGCTGAATATGGATAGTGATTCAAATCAGTTGCCAAGTTGTGGGTCTAGTAAGGGTTCTACAATTGAGGTAGGATTAGGAGTTCTAGATGAATGAATCGAATGACATTCATTTTCTGAGTTGCAGGTAGTTGCTGGTGGTGGCGCAGTTGAAGCTGCATTATCTGTGTTTTTGGAGAATCTTGCTACTACTTTGGGATCCCGAGAACAGTTGGCAATTGCTGAGTTTGCTGAATCTCTTCTAATTATACCAAAGGTAGTGGGCGGATTTGTTTTAGAGAGTATTTTTCTTTTGTGATTGTTATAAAAATTACAAAGCAGGAACTGGCGGAGTGCAGGTTCTAGCAGTGAATGCTGCCAAGGATGCTACTGAATTGGTTGCAAAACTTCGGGCGTATCACCATACTGCACAAACCAAAGCAGATAAGCAGCATCTTTCAAGGTACCATACAACATTTTGACCCCAATTCAATTAGGTTGATGTTTTAGTTCTTCTGATCTGGTGCAACCTAGAGTAGGAAAATCTAAATTGCAAGCTTAACTTGAAGATGGTACGATGCTTAAGGAGTAATATAAACCTTCAGCAATACAAGCATGGCCCCACATTCAAAATCCTTCTTTGATTGCTGTTGCACTATGTTCTATTCTAGTATAAGTAAAATTTCTTGATTGGATGAAATTTCCCTTGATGAATAAACAGTAGATAGCGATGAACTTCAATTTGGATTTTGGAGCTGTGCTGCACCAATGAGGAGAGTAAGGTTCCAATTTTAGCTTGACCTTGAGTGGGTACAGGTGGACAGAAGGACCTTAGCTGCTTTGATCATCGGAAGATAGAAATGACGATCAAATGAGTGGCTTTTCCCTATTAGGCTTTAGTAGAATGTGCAATTACTACATTGCATTGGGGCTTTTAAAAATCCCAAGCAGAAACACCCGACTTATGGGTGTTGTTTTTCATCTAGTGGGTTGTTCTTTCTTGCTTGCTTCACCAAGTGTTGGGGGAGTTGCGAGTGGGATCTGACTCCTCATTCTTTATACTTGTCTCTTCTCTTATTTGAAATTACATTACTTAACTTTCCAAAAAAAAAAAATCCAAAATAAAAAATATAGTCCGAAAATCAGAAAGTAGAAAAAAAAAATTCCAACTGATTTCAACTATGAAGAACGGGCACCGGTATGGGCACCGACATGGGTATGATACGGGTATGCCAATATGACAAAATTCTAAAAAAACATAATACAAGTACGATTGGTTATGTTCATTAAAGAATTCTATTTTGTAAAATGTTAATAATGCAATATGCTAATAATTAAAATAGGTTAGAATTCTTAGTTGCAACAAGCCAACAATTACTTAATACCATTACAAATTCAACCTAATGAAAAGAAAAAGAGCAACAATAATATTATGTTTTATATTTTATAATCCAGCATTCCTTCCTTCTTCTTCTTTGTCCTTTCTATTTTCTTTTTTTTTTTTCCGTTGGAAATGAGGGAATTGTAGATGGGTTAGGGCTAAAGCTTTTTTCCTTTTAAGTTTGTCGAGAAGGGTTAGGGCTAAAGTTAAAAATTAAATTTTTAGCTTTTTCAAACTCTTACAAATGTTTAAAAAAAAAAAAAAACTCTTACAAAACCAGCCTACCAGGAACGTACCCATCTTATATTCACAAACATACACATCCCGTACCCACGAAGTCAAAACAAATCGGGTACGTTTGACTATACCCGATACGTTTTATACCTTACCTATACCTAGTACGTATACAGATAAGTACCCGGTATGGGTACGTGTACATTTTGGAAGTACCCATGCTTCATAGGATTTCGGCCAAACTATACTAAAATCTTGTAATTTTCCAGGTGGGCGTATTTGCCAGTTTGACCAAACTGAACCAGAATTCACTTAAATGTTTACCTGATTACCCAGGGGACCAAATCATCTTGATTCAAGCCAGATTGATTTTCTGGTCTGGTTTCAGATCAACTTATTAAACTCAACATGTTCTTGAGTTGGTCTGGGTCCATGCAAGTGTAGACCCATAGATCCTAAATGTATTAAAAAATTGTGTCCTCGCCCTTAACTATGTATTCCATCCAAGAGTGCATAAAAATGGTTTTTTTTTTTTACTAAAAGCAAAAATTACAATCTCTAGTTCTAGTGGAAGACTGATCTATACCTTTGACAACAGCTGCTTGGCAGTGTTTAATTCCCAGAAGGATTAGAAAATGAGATCATAACTTACTGCCCACAAGCCAAACTGCAAGTAAATTGGACTTGGGAAAGGAAAAGTACTGTATTGTTCATTCATCTGTATCTATCTGCCGGATCTGGGCTTGAATCCCAATTCCCAATGACATTCAGGCACATGTCCTAATTAAAGGATCCTTGTTGGGTCTAACTCTGTCTCCATGCCCTCTAGGATCCCAATTGGGACATGATATAGCTTGGACCTGAACCCTACCATCTAAAGTCCCCATTTCCAACTAAAACCTAAGGTGCCAATGGTGAATATATAACTTGTATCATAAATAGAAAGAGAGTCATGAACAAATCAATTCAACAAGAACCCTAGCCTGTGCAATCTGCACAAGGAACTCTAATTCTAAGATGACATCCCAAAATGCTCTACTCTACACTAGACTGAAATAAGAAAATCAAATTCCTAGCATATATAAATCAAATCGCCCTTATGGTATTCTCCTCCATAATAGATCAAATCTTGTTGACAACTAGGGTTTGAAATCGAGCTTGAATGGTATAGCTCAAGCATGCCTAATTTAAGCCCGTTTTAACAATCTGCCTATTTTAACATGAATTTGATATGTTTTTATTTCAATTAAAATCGTTAGGATATCCAACAAAGAAAGGGGAGCAGTGTCTCTGCCTCTGAGCACAAGTTTGTACTTGTTAGAATAATCAAATAATCTAGCAAATTCACACCCACTTTCATGTCATTCAGACATGATACAGTATGTAGAAAAGGGGCCTCTAATACTACTTTTTACTATGCGTATGTCTGATATCTTCTTGGTGAGCTCTGTGCTTTAATCACATTCTCAGTTCTGTTGAGATTTTGTTGGCAATTTTTTTCATTATTATCTTGCAGCATGGGACTTGACCTTTCAAAGGGAGCCGTTAGGAACAACCTTGAAGCTGGAGTTATCGAGCCTGCAATGAGCAAAGTAAAAATAATACAGGTCAGTTGAAACAGAGAGAAGGGTAATAGTGGATCATATTTCATATAATTGGAAAACTGGTACTTATTGGCTTACCTGATCGCAATTTTCTCTATCCCAGTTTGCAACGGAAGCAGCTATAACTATTCTTCGGATCGATGACATGATTAAGCTCATCAAAGATGAACGTGAGAACGAACAGGATTAAGTTATTGTTGTCAGTCTGCCGCAAAATGGGATTTCAATTTTGCTCGTGTGAGATAGAGAGAGAGAGATATATATATATATATTTATGTCAGGTGGTGCTCAAGTCTTGCAAATCGTGGTTGTTTTTATTCTCTTTGGGTGATTTTCAGTTCATGTTAAATTGTAGACTTTGTTGGGGCTGGAAGATTTCTCCTCACTATTTATGTCTAACTGTTGGATGGTTTTGGTTTGCAAAGGTAAGAGGTGCTTCTCGGAACTCTTGTTTGTTTGAACTGTGATGTCTAAATCACATTCTGTAACCATCTTTTCCCTCTGCCCAAATGGATCTCTACTTTCACAGCCAATGTTTTCATTTAGGGGTGGTTTATTATTTTTACATGTGATGTGAAAATATTATATATATATATATATATAAATGAATCATATGCGAGTCATTTACCTATGAAAAGAAATCACATGTGAAATGCATTCAATCGTTTGTCATTTTCACACCTCTTCATATGTGAATTAAAAGTAATCCAACGGTTCACCATTTATCACAATATTTTAGCCACTTTTCATGATATCTCATAAATATCTTAAAATATGTACTGAAAAAGACTTCATCTCCTAGCCAAGAAAGGCATTTTAAAGAGCTTGGACGGCTCAAATCATCGAGACGGGGCCCACGTAATTAAGAATTTCAAATTTTTATTGTTGGATCTATTTGTAAATATTTCAAACTTTAATATGATCCAACGGTTGAAAATTGGTATCATAACCCTTTTTAGTCTTTAAAAGAGTTTGGACGGTTTTGATTTGCATTAGGGGCCTACAGGAGTCAACAAATAGAGAAAGGGAGATTGGGTTTATCACTTGTTCAATTACATCCAACGGTTTGAACTGTTTTGAAAATATTTCAAGTTATATGATGATCCAATGGCTGAAAATTGGAATTTGAGCTGTTTTGGGCCTTTAGAAGAGTTTCAATGGTTCAAATTGGTATTTTGAGGCCCATAAAATTGAAAAAAATGTAAAAGGGAGGTTTGGCATATATGAGCATTGTTCACCCGCCTCTCAACAATGCTATGCATAATGGTTTTGTACTTGTGGGGGTGATAATTTTGGGCTTATTTTTAAGTTATTCTTACACCATTTTCACATCAACTTTAGATACTTCATGCATAAATGAATAAAGACAAATGTAATGGTGTAAAATCATTACACATGTGATTCATTTACATATATAAATCATTCAAAACAAACCCCTTAAAATAGTTGATAGACTTACCTGGAAACGTGTGAATTTAGTAAATCCAATGATATGATTGTTTTACCATCCTTAATTATCCCATGCAGTTGTGTTGAGGATGTCAGAGTTTTGACGGTCTTGTCCATGCACCCAAATAATGCATAGCTGCAAGTCCAACAGTGGACTTCTATCAAGGCTCCTCAGTTACTGAATTGGTCCACATCTTATGGCAGCGAAGGCCGTATTGGATGGTAATAGTTGGCTATCCCTTCTTGATTTGGCTGAGAATGGGTTGGGTTGGACCCATTTCTGGATCCGAAACATATTTGTCAGGATTCAGCATACATCTTATGACCAAAGTTGAATTTTTTATTCTCGAGTCATCTCCCCGTTTGACAAAAGACTGAGTCAAATACATGGGAGTCTTGGTCGAATCTGCTCATTTTACCTACCTCATTTGATAGGTAGATCTAATTTTAAATAATTAATATTTATTTTGATGCAATTATGCTCGAGGTTTGGAGTAAGCAATTTAAAATGGATGGCTGGAATGTAATCTAAAACATATATTTGATATTTCACATTCCATATTTGGCCTTGCAAATTATGTAATGTGCTATATTTATTCTTTTATTTTTGTTATTATACTATGTTTTCTTGCATGTATAAGTTTATTAATTTGAATTGATTATCATGAATGCATGAAAAATGTAAATAAATATATGTTTATATTTTTGTATTTATTTTTAAATGTATTTTAAATTATTTATAAAAATATGACTCTAGAGTCTTTGAGTTGACTCTGAACAAGTCAAACATTTTTTCATTGGATGAGTTGAGTTCGATCATGGGTTTTTCAATTTTTTTTAGGGTACCTACCTTGTTAAGTTTTTTAAACTTTGCTTAAGACTTTTGGTATGACGACGATGGGTCTACATTAGCATGTAACAAAATATGAGCTTTAGAATTTAAATGCTTTAAAATAAGTCATACAAAGATAGAATATATGAATTGCAACTTTAGTGGACTTTCACAAAGAGTTGAAATTAAAGTGAGAATAGAACCTCATACCACACAAAGATACTTGCTTTTAAAGTTCTTTATAACACACTCAACAAAATTGGTAGAAAACTTTTACAAGATAATAATTAGACCAGCTATAACTTATATGATAAAATGTTGGTCAATCAAGAAGTACTATATGCATAAAATGGATGTAATAGAAATGAGAAGGTTAAGATGGATGTGTTGTAAAATTAGGAAAGATAAAATTAGAAATGAGTGATTTTGAAAATATTTAGAAGTAACATTAATAGAGGATAAGATTAAAGAAACTCGTTTGAGATAGTTTGAGCATGTTGAACACTGACTGACAACGGCGCCAGTGAGAAAAAAAGTTTAGCTATAAAGGTTGTTGGCCCACCAATAAGAAGGGGTAGGCCGAAGAAGACATGAATTGAGGTAATACAGTTGGATCTAAAGAAATTTAACTTACCTGAGAATTTGGCTCAGAATAGTTAGAATGGAGAAACAAAATCAAGTAGCCGACCGCCAACATAATTGGGATAAGGTTTTTTTTTTTTTTTATGGCCCAAGATATCCTTCGCCAGCTCAGCTTTCAGACCTTTGGCGTTCAATCCAGGGGTGATCCGATTTTGACGAGTAAGGACTATTCCTTAGAGGGTACATACATGGCCGTACATATATTACCCATATAATATATGGGGTGAGAGTCGAACTTGAGACATTGGGAAGCAAATCTAAGGCTCAAACCAATTGAGCTATTACCTTGACGACAGTTAGGACAAGGCTTTGATGATGAAAATGATGTTGTAACAAAGCAATAGAAGCCAAACTCAATAAACTCAATTCATTCACAACCATTAAATTATGATTGCAATGAAATCTTCAATCTTAGGAAAGGCTCAACAAAAGAGAAGCAAAAATTCAAGGGATTGCCTGCCTTTTACACATGTGCGTAGGGAAATGGGTTTTTCCTCTAGCTTATCTTTGGAGATTAAATTTTATTTCCTATCTTTGGAGATGGCTTTTTTATTACACCACCCCCCCCCCCCCCCCCCCCCCCCCCCCCCCCCCCAAACAACAAACCCCCACGCAAATGTTCCCTAGATTTCTTCCTGTCAAAAGAAATAACAAAATAGCCTAGACTTTCTTTACTTGAGGCACCTCCATTCCTTGCTTTTTACTTTTTTCCCCTCTTGGTATGATTATTTTTCACAAAAAATGATTCTTTTTCACCAACCCCTTGGTTAGTGTGATTATGTGCCCCACCTTTGTGTGAATATTCCACCTTTACTTATTGACGTGAAATCTAATACAATGAACATATATTAGGAATGCTTGTTCATCTGATCAATATTGAAAAATGAAAGGTGGTCCTCGAATATGATAAATTAATGATATCTCAATTAAAAAAAAATGGTATTTTTGTCTTTGATCCAAAATGTACATTTTCTAAGTCCTAACAGCAAAAATCACATTGATTGATAGATGGTGAAATGAAAGACTCATGAAATTTTCGCACATGTCTTGCTTAGAGCCAATTTGATTACTGAAAATATTTTTTAGAAATTATAAAAAGTCACTTTACCACTAATTTCTTCTCCTTATAATAGGGACTATTTATTTGCATGGAATTGAGTTCTCAGGGATTTAAAGAATGGATTTATTATTGTTTATGATTGGACTAATCAATTAGTATGGATCTGAGTTTCTAGATATTCAAAGGAACCCATTATGCCATGAATGATAGGATCTATTTGTTTACATGAAATTGAATTCCAATAAAGTCAAGGGAACTCATTTTACCATGAATTCCTTTTTCTTGAAAATTTATACCAGGTTTGTTTGCATGAGTAAGAGTCTTAGAAAATCAAAGAAACCCACTTTACCTTGAATTCCTTATCTTGAGAATATAATTGGATATTTTTTATTTTTATGAAATCGAGTTCCTAGGAAATGTTGTCATTGTCTTGTCATTTATTTAAAATAAAATCATAAAGTCGTTGACTATTTCTTTTATTTGAAAATTGATGTGAATCTTGAATTTAATGTATATTATAATATGGGATAGCAGGCAAATATCTCAGTTCAAAGTCTATTTAATTTTTTTAGGTCAAAAAACAACATTGTAATATTATAATATATTGTATTGTACTAGTATTTAAATATAAAAATATTATACTCTATACATATCCAAACAGGCCCTAAGATCCAAAAGAATGTAAGAAAATGCATGTTAGATCGCTACTTCTCAATTACATTTATAATGTTATATGTCTTCATCTCAACGCATTTACACCAATGCATCTTCAACCCACAAATGCAACAAAATAAGTTTACCAAAATTCGAAACTCATTCACATACTGCATTTTTTCTTATGTTAGCCCGCACTATGGGAGTTTTAGTACCAAAAAGAAGTTGTAATTGTAGCTATGTGGAAGGGGGAGGAGAATCGCATTTCTAAAGGTAAGTTACAGGGAAAAACCATCTTATTAAAATGTTAATACAGAGGATTTTCATCTTCGAGCATACCACACGTGCTTATGCAGTCCTCATTGTGGGGCCCAATTGGATTTTATTTTTCAATGGGGGTAGGATGGATGGAAAGGTCTTGTGGAATAAGAGTTATACAAAAATCAGCCTCATAAAAATATCTCAACAATTGATTTAACAACTTTTAAAGTTTAATGGTCTCTTTTAGTAAAACATGACACATGATTTGGAGGGGGGGTAGTGGTTTCTTTTAGTACAACATGACACATGATTTTGGTTGAGGGGTAGGGAGGTGGGGTGGGAGAGGGCAGGCTCAAACTTATGAATGATATCCTAATTTGACATTAATCTAAATTGTATTAATAGTTGTTTGCTAAGAGCATGGCAATGACTGCACTAATCAAAGGTGGGCACAAGTAGTTATCAATTGTCACCCTCAAACTTAGGAATAATATCCTAATTTGACACTAATCTGAATTGTAGTGATCGTTGAACTAAAATTCATAGAAATGTAACTTAGACACCATAAAAAATGACGGCCTCAAAATCAATAGTTGTGATTATAGGATTGGGCTAATGTTTGCCCAATATCTAACACTATCCCAAAATCTAATATGCAATAAGACGTTTCCATTGTAATATTCCCCCATGATTGGCACGCATCCTAACAAGGATCTTAGATTTTACCTCGGGGTGGGTGGGGGAATAAAAGAAGCACACACAGTCACATCCACACCACACTGGACAAGCACACAATTTGACTTGAATTGCCACAAGCCTAGCTCTCATTCAAACCAATACTCATTGGTGGAATTAAACTTGAAAAATGATGTCTTTTCAAATTACAACCATTAAATATGTGGGGCCATCAGGAACTCAGGGTTGTCCTTGTGGTAGAGGCACCCACTCCCATAGCCCCCACCAAGAATCGATACTTGGGGGGAGCCTTTCCTTCCTAAGTCCTTGGCCACTTAGCCAATGAGGAAAAAAAAAAAAGTTTTCATCGTCCACCTTTCTCATTAAATGTCTCCAGGGATGTCTTACAGGTGCGCTGCATGGTAGCTTTTAGGACACTTCATTTCAAAAGATACAATAAACCAAAATGAATCAACTAAAAAATACCATAGTTCAAAACTTCTTCCACCTTTTACACTAAAAAGTCAACAAGCTACTTTTTTATACCACTTACTGGAAAAGAAAAATCTACTTTTAACAACCAAAGTAAAAAAGCTACATTCTCTCGCTTTTTTTTAAATTTATTTATTATTGAATGAAATAGATAATACATGCGATGAAGATAAACATAAATAGAATAGTAGATACAACGAGTGAACCAAATAGCTAATTGAAAACTAAGCCAAAAACTGGAATAAAACATTAGGACATCTATCCTAGCAAAATTAGTTTGGAGCCACTGGACTTAGCAGTAGAGGTCATCACCCTATGCTTTGAGAACCATCCATTAGCACCCTGTCCGAATTCTCAAATCCCGCCGTAGGATAGCCACTGACATTGATTTCCTGCATATAAGCATGAAGACACGAGAGAGGAATAGATGAGTGTCAACTGTCAAAGATGCTTAGTTGGGGGTTTGAGATGTGAGAGGGCATCTGATAGTTGGATCGCCGCCCACCTGTAGAGGCTAGTTCTCCAGTTAGTGCGCTCCTTGAGGTGTGTATGAATCTTCTTCCATATCAACAATAGCTTCCAAGTTGGTTTGTACCTAGTCATAAAGTCTTTTAATAGCAATTGTGCACCTCTACATCTCCTTCAAGCATTACAATATTATGCAATCTGTATTCCTTTCATTGTGTTAATCCTTTTAGGAGAGCAAGCATTTCCTCTTCAATTGGGCCAGTTGCATGAACTTGATTTGCACAGGCCAAATGAGTAGGACCCAAATGATTTTGGAATACGATTTTTGTTCCTGCATTGTCATTGTTTTGTTATCAAAGGAACCATTGAAGTTCATTTTAAGCCAGCCAACTGGAGAGGGCTCCACTTGTTAGTGGGGGTAAACCGGTTTGTGGCAAGACATCGCAGATCCCAAGCAATCCTCCAGGAGTGATTAAGTTACATTCCCTTTACTAAATGACACAATGCCATCATTTTATTTTATTTTACCTCTCTTATTTTTTTTAATATTTTAAAATGACACTTCACCTCATTTTTATCATTTAAAATGACAAAAGTGCATGAGTTTGCTTGCTTGATCTATTTTTGGCTGTGCCGAATGCAACAATCATTGTGTTGCAAAAGATCATCCATCCTAAACCCTAGACACTTAGTTAAGAATTGTCACTCCTTACCAGTAGGGTAAGTAGCAAAATTTGAATTCAGGCACTTTTTTTCATTGAAGATATATTGAGGCCCTGAATTCCCAGCTTATGATAGATGAGGCTAATTAAGCTTGTGGCAAAGGATTTTAAAGTTACTCTAGGATGTGTATGTGGTAAGAGGATTCTACGATTAAGTGGGAATGATGCTCATTGTTCATATTTTTGTGCACACAAGGAAAAGATGGTAACTGCTATTCTTGGATATAGAAGTCTATTAAAGATGGAATCCTTTGTGCCTCGAAGCATGTTTGGCAATAGATTAGGAACCCATGAGAAGTTGGTGGCTATGAGGACTCCTTACTTCCTTTCGCTTAAATTTGTAAAAGCAAAGGATTTTCAAATCTTTTGGGGGGTGGGGACTTGAAAATAATGAAAAATGAGGATTTTCATTGGTTCAAATTCTTAGGGATTTATAATTGCGAAATTGGGTTTTTACTGACTTTAGAGAGTGGAAATCTTTTCTTCAAGGATTTGGTTACAAAATGTGACCTTAGAGATTTTTATTTCTACTTGAGGAGTTCTGCTTTCTTACTCCTCCCAAAGGAACTGAAAATCTTTTCTATTGTGGAAAATTAGTTCCTTAAGTTTTCGGAAGAAAATACACTGCACCGAACAATGAAAGAGTGAATTGCTTGGAAACTAAAAACCACTCGACCTGCATGTACCCGACCGGATCCAACCCGAATTGTAAACTCGCTACCTCACTGCAGACCGGGTTGGCGTCGAGTTGACTCGGGTCTGGCAGGATACTCTTCCTAGTTCATTTCATTCTGTTTGATGAGCAAACGGTCTGTGATTTCAGATTGGATCATTAGCCTAAGGCCAAGCCCAGTAGAGCATGAGGTCAAGGTCGAGCCACATCTGATTGATCAGTCGATTCAAAGCCCTAGCCGGTCTGAACAGTAGCTCACAAGGTCACAAACCAAGGTCAAGCCCAGTCAAGTCTATCTGAGCTGACCCAAATCAAGAGCTAGCTCGGTTTATTGACAGCCGTAATTCTGGATACTTAGAAATAATGATATTGCGCAGGAAGTCTAATAGTGGAGACAGATTTTTTGAAATCTATAGCTGACAAAATCTAACCATATCTTATCCAAGCAACTACCCTCTCTTAGTCAAGCAATCTATCATTAAAATCTTGGATGATTAACTAAATCCCTAGTTGATTTAGATAATCAGCTTAGCATTAATCTACGGTTTCAATTAATATATTCATTCAATTCAATTGAGTCAGGAACGAGTAGCCTATTAATAATCATGAAAGTTTAGCTAAATCCCCTTTGCTGATCTTAGCAATAATCTGAAATTGCAGGACCTGGCCGACATCAGTCTTTTACACGCCTTTTCGCTGTGCCGTTAAAATATCAGCCAATACACTTATACATCTCGGTTTTCCAATAGCTGATTCGGACCACGGTTTTCCCATAGCTGATTCAGACCAAAAGATATGAAAATTTTAGTTCTCAAAACCCACTTAAAAATCGTGAGTCTGCACCCAAAACCCACTTGAAAATCTGGGCTCCGTGTGCAACACCCAACTAACTGATTGGATATATCCACCTTTGGTTGTCACAGTGAGGGCTTTCAATTATTCTACCCTCCTATGATAGTCATGCTATCAGGTGAGATTAGTCTGGCTAGGTCATCCGTTGCTCAGGATGATCTAGCCAATCATGAGGACTCTTGAGCAAGCCTCTGTTTTCGCATTAATAAACTTTGAAGCTATTAAATTAGAGTTGGAATAATTTGGTGGGCCAATCATTTACCTAACCCTCATAAATTATGATGAAACCTTTTCTCTTACCCCAATGATAAGAGTTCAGATCCTTTCAGTGGATTCCCCATGATGACCATTGGGTCTCCCCACGATTGGTCTTCCTACATCACCATTGGGCTGCCCAATGGTGATGCAGGATGGTTAGGTTTTTACTCACATAATCTCAATTCCAATGATAAGCACGGTAGGCCCACAAACAACTACTCGCGTGCACTTAACTTGTAAGTAAGAAAAAGTCAGAGCAAAGTGAAGGTCATCTCATGACGGTTAGGAATATTCATAACTTTTAATTTTTTTAAACAAAATTCTAAATTCTAAAAAGTAGAAGGTTTTCAGATATGCAAAGGAAACTTCTTACGTAGTTTATATGACCAAAAAAAATATATTGTTTTGTATAGCTATCATTACAGATTTGCAGTTTATTAAATGAGAAATAATTCTATGAGAATTAGTTCGCACCATTGTTTTGTGAGAAATATAGGTGGGGTCTATCTATCACCCAATCCAAATTTTACAATACATAAGAACCCTCTTGATAGTCACAAGCCCAAATTCCAGTCAAATCCGTATTTATTAAACCTTTAAATCAACTGTACACCAATTTAAATGGGCTAGATTTATAGATCACACATGAAGGGGTTATGGATATGTGATTGGAGCCAAACTTGATATGGTGATCACACGTAGATCTTTCTATCACCCTTAGCCCATCCCCAAATGACACCCACAAGTGGTGTATAAAAACACTTCTTATAAGATTAAAGTCCTTCATAAATTACCCAAAAAAAGTTATATAGTGCAATTTATGAACATTTCTTGTTTCAGATCGGTATTTTTTTTTAATCCTAGCCAAGGGTGCTGGGACCTAATAGAGATTCTGTGCATGTAGGAAGAAAGCCCACTCACATAAAAATGAGCCGATAGACGCACACAGAAAGAAAACTCGCAAAAATGAAAAAAGGATGAGTATTCGTATCCCATAAACTGTAACTAGCAAAACCGACCCAACAAGTGAAACAGTTACGGAAAGCACAGCTTTCTAAACCGAGTTCGGCTCAGCTGGGGCCATAGTACAAAAACTTGGGAGTGGATTTGAAGGTTTGACCAGATGCATATTAACCAAGTAAAAAAATTCGAAACTCAGTCCAAATGTCGGTGATTATTAAGAATAGAAATCATGCTTTACAATCTTACTTGAATTTTGTTTCATTTTAGTTGAATCAACTGAGCCTTTCTCGATTTTAACCTAGTGAACTGGGTCTCAACTAAATTAACCAGAGTCTAGCAAAAAAAAAAATTTTTTTTTTTGGTAACTCAGCTGAGGGGCTAAGACCCGTATACAGATACAAACTCATACATACGGGGTAATGGAGACTTGCACATGTAACGGATACACCTTCAACTCACAAATGTGGGAAAATAAAAAGATCTTGCACATGTGAGGGATATACACAACTCACATATATGGGGTGATTTATTTTATTTTTTTTTTATGACCTAGGTTATCCTTTGCCTACCCAGCCATCAGACCTTTGACCTCCGACTGAGAGTTATTCGATTTTGATAAGTAAAGACCATTTCCTAGAGGATATATATATGTCGCACACATATTACCCGACAACGCAAAAGGCAGGAGTAAAGAGCTATTCTCAGCCAATTATAACCAACACTCCTTACAATTATGCCAAGGAGCTGTTCTTAGCCAAAGCTCATTAAGAACCCAGTTCATCACTAAAACCATGATCTTTCAACTGATCTGAGTAACTCGGCCCAGTTCCAATAACTCCCACGAGTTCTAGAACCAGGACAATTTCTGGATCCAGAGTTCCCGTCTCAACCCACGCCTGACCCCAACACTTGTAAACCCGTCTGCTAAGGAAATCCCCGTGTAAGGGTCCCACTTTCCACAAATGAAGGACAATCCACACTTGGAGATTCTAAATACCCCATGATTTTGGCAGTATGGGATCCTCAATTTGAGGATTCATCCGAAATCCCCGTAATCGGATTTGCAAATCCTCAGGTCACAGTGGGTGGGTTATAATAATTGTATAAAAATCAAAGCTAAAAGTCAAAATCTGAAACCACCGTGCAGAGTGGGACCCACCATCCTTTCCAAGAAGTGGTCTCTCATGTGACGACCATCTGATATGATCAAGATTAGACGGTTCTTCTGACGGCTGACAGAAGATCTGACAACCTGTACCAAGGACAAGGATCACATCAAGACAGTGATAGCAATCCATGTGGGTTCAGATCTTGGTAACATGGTGAAATCTCCGTACACATGATCGTACGGTGTGGGATTCCCAACAGGTCCTGTGGCAATGTGGGCCCACTGATCCATGTGAGCAATTGCTAGGGTATATTCTATTGCCGGCCTCCAAGTTGTTTATTCCCTTGGGTTGGCTACGTTACGTGCAAGTACCACTTTCCAAGTGTTTTTAAATTTGCATGAGTATCTGTTGAAATCCCTGGAGACAAGGAGGATCCCCTTACAGCTCTCACTCACACCTTTCAAGTTCCAACCCCTCTCAACTGCATGCAGCTGTTTGTTTTAGTATAGGAAGTTGGTAACACTGTTCCAAAAATGATATCCAATCCCTTCCACTTATTTATAGGGTTCTTAACTTGATTGATTGTTAGGGTTCCCAAATTGGTTAAGTGAATTGGAAAATGGGTCTAAGAAAAATATGTGAAATCGAACAAAATGGGTCCTGAGCTTTCTTTCTTTCTTTCTTTCTTTCTTTTTAATTAGGCCTCTCTCATAATTTTTTTTAACATAATGGGAGGGCATTTTCTAAAAAAAACATCATGGGTCCGACACTTTCTAAAAAAAATAAATACATAAGAAAAAGTGGTTAAAAATTGAAGATAAAAGGAGAATATACAATGATGAACATCAAACAACTTCCTCTCTAATGGAAAGTGAGTGATAGGAAAATGAAAAATAAAGACCCAGCCATTGCCTTGATAATTTAGATACTGGAAAGTCTAGTCTCATCTACTTTGCTAACTTATATTCTTCACCTCTCCCCTCATCTCATTTCATCTTCTTTGCTAACTTATATTCTTAAACTCTTATCTCATCTCATTCAAAGTACTTATTAACAATCATTCATAGAAGCTCATTTGACTATGAAGTCCTATGTATCTTAATGTGAATAAATAAGGCCTTTAGAAAGAAAAAAAAAGATGGGAAGAAGCACTCTTATGGATACTTGAAAATATTTTGGGCATGCATGTTATGGTTCTGTCTGTCATACATGGGCCCAGTCATACAATTAACATTTTTGCTATTTTACCCTTATACAAGCACCAAAAGCGGGACAACAAGAGTCAATCACACGCATATATAATAAGTTCACTATTTCCAGTATTATCATCATATCATCAAAGCATTATTCTGTCTTTCACTATTTTCAATATGTTTTCTATCTTTCTTCCATTTTGATTTGAATCACAAAATAAAATGAAACTGAAAATGAAAAAAAAAAAAAAAAGACTTCATTATTGAAACTTGATATGGTCATGATACTGGTCATTATCAGGTGGGGCCCACGTTGTTGATTTGACAGGCCTGGCCTGACCATTGATAGCTCCCAATGTGAGAAAAGTCCACCAGGACAAATACCCAGAAGATCATACCAATAAAATCCCAACTGTCTGGTCTGCGGACTTGCCTACCCGGCCAGGTGCCAACTGTTCACTAGAAAATTTTATAAGTTACACAATGAGAAACAGCAGATAAGTGAAATTTCCGGTTTGGGATGGTACGGATGATGCACTGGAAATGATTATGCAACAAGATCCGGTGAAATATTGTCTATACTTGAGATATACCTTCCCCATATCCAAAACCTCAGAGGGCTTAGCCTAGTTTTTTATTCTCGGAAGCCCTTGTATTGTACTTGTCTGACTTGTAACAAGGCCACTTCCGAAGCTTCCTCTATAAATACAGGAGGGAGAGGCCAATGGTTGGAGGGTATGTTAGATACAAGAGAAGGAAGAATAGATGAGAAGAGCCATGGGAGGTGGTGAATGTGATGTGGTGAGGCTGTGGGGTGGTGTAAAGCTACCCCTTGTAGGATTTGGCACTGCTGCCTTCCCATACAATGGAGAAAGAGTAGAACAAGCAGTTGGAACAGCTGTAGAGGTATTAGTCTTTGTGTTTACTGAAATTTGCCATGAGTTGGTACTTCGTAGATAGAAATTGGCATAGAATGTTTTATGTCCATGTCTAATGTTGTGGAATTCAGATTGGTTACAGGCATTTCGATACGGCGAAGATCTACGGTTCGGAGACGGCGGTTGGGAGAGGGCTCGAGAAAGGCTTGAGTGAAGGAGTGGTGAAGAGAGAAGAGATATTTGTTACTTCTAAGCTATGGGGAAGTGATCATCATGATCCTGTTGGTGCACTCAGGCAGACCCTCAAGTAAGCTTGTTTCCATTTTACTGCATCTAGTTCCATGATACAGTATTGTGATACCATTGATCTAAATGGAACTATTGTTGTCAAGCTACAAGTCGGCCATAAAAATGTCGCAATTCAAATTTCATAGTATACTTTGAAGTTCGTACAGAATTAACACACAACTATCTGTATTGTTGGGAGAAAAGTTTCAGCCGACGATAAGGATGATCTGGTGCAATTACTTGCATTGATATATTGTTCCATGTGTATGGTGATCTAGCCGTCCACCAACTAGGCCCCAGTATGGATTGGCCTCATTCACGGACTACACTCATTGGGCAGTGAAAAACATCACAGACAACAGACCTCTTGATGCTGTTAGCTGACCATTTCCTTATTCACTTCTACTATTGGTTTGGATCTCTGTGGCACTTTCTAGATGATAGACATATTGGCCATCCCATGCTCACCCAGGAGAAAATTTTGCCATTTCATAATTGCAGACATGTTCTTCTCTGTCCCACACAATGTTGCACCAATACCTGCACTATATATATATATATATATATATTTATGAGATAAGACTAAAATGATGACGACGACATGGAGATGATGCGGTGGGTGTTGGATATTTGGATTTGAGGGACTTCTAGTGGGGCCCACCATGGTGAGGATGTCTCAACAATAGTGGAAGGAAGACTTGTCTATCTCTTTGATTTGGAAGCCCAAGAATCTTCCTGTCTTGGAGAAACATTGGTGCACCTTCCATCGCATGTATGCTGCTAATATAATATATAAATGCTAAAACAAGTTTAGACTAGTTATTATGAAGAAAAGAAGAAATATAATATATGTATATGCTAAAACTAGCTAAGACTAGTAGTTATTATAAAGAAAGGAAGAGATATCATATATGTATATGCTAACGAGGATGATTAGTTTCAGATTAAAAAAATTAAAAAATTGGGTGACGTATCTTTATGTTTTACTTGGTATATAGGAATCTGGAGATGGAGTACTTGGACATGTTCCTTGTGCATTGGCCTGCAAAATTGAAGGCCTGTGCCTGCTATCCGGTGCCTGCAGAAGGAGACTTCGAGGACTTGGACATGGAGTCAACATGGGCAGGAATGGAGAGATGCGTTGATCTGGGCCTCTGCAAGTGCATTGGCCTCAGCAACTTCTCTTGCACCAAGATAGATCTCCTCTTGCAACATGCCTCCATCCCTCCTGCGGTCAACCAGGTATTCACTACTACTCCACAACCCCCCACATCCAAATACTTGCCATTCATGTGGAATTAATCCTATGTGGGCCCACACGTTGTATATCCACCAATATGATATACGGTCGACTGATCTAAGCCGTTATTTTACCTTTTCAGTTGAAAATGAAAACACACTAATATGGTCACTGCCAAGGGTGCAAACAGGTCGGTTGACCAGGGTTGTCTACTGGTCGAAGTTCACCCATACCCACCTAATTTTAAAATGGATCAGGTAATATTATTTAAGCATTTGGTTTAAGATAGATGGAAATAGAGAGATAGACTTTATGTAGCAATTTCAAGGTAGCTGGGACAAAGCTTTGATGGTGATAATGATGATAATCAGGAAACATCAACCTAGACCTAATGCAGGTCACCCAAATAGGTTGGCCCATTTAACCACACCTTATTCAACCTGTAGAAGCTTGCCCAAGCTGATCCATTTCAAGTATTAAGGCTATCATATTTGAGTTTGGTTCAAAGCGTAACAAAAAGAAACCTCAACGTAAGCTTAGCTCATTCCTAGTTAATCCTAATCCCTAAACCCTAGGCCATAAGAACTCTAAACTTGTGCAAATGAAGGTCACAGATCCACCCTAACATGGTCTTTTTAAATGTAGCTCAGGTTTACTTGAACCATGACTCGACTCATATATATTTCAGGTTGGGTTTTATCGGGTCAAATCAGGGTAAGCTCTTGGTCAGGTTACGGGGTCGCATCAGGTCTTGCTACGTCAAGTCAATACACTGATGTGTATGATCAGGCTTATTACAAAATTCTGGGAAAAGAAAATCTCTGAATTCCAACAAAGAAATGGGCCCTGTATCAATCTTACTCGTGAGCATCAGGGCTTCATTATCCAATGCCAGAACCCATGGGCTCAGAGTTTGCAGCTAAGGTGGGTCCCACCATGAATCATCACTATACGCCTATGATCAGCAACAGTAAGTCAATGGTTGAGGATGAAATTCTATAAAACAACAATTCATGCATATCCTTGGGGATTTCTTCCATTTGATCTTATCCATCAGTGGGCCCCATAAGCATAAACTCAAGGTCCCAGGAGGGTATTATTAAATGAGGATCATAGATTCATCCATACACATCGTATTTTAAGGCCTAGTCATAAATAAATCTCTGTCACTGCCACCCCTCCCACCTTCTCAATTTTCATATAAAGGTAGAGATGCACCCCCTGTGGAGACAGAAGAAGCTCAGAGATTTCTGTGGGGAGAGGAAGATTCATGTGAGTGCATATTCACCTCTTGGGGGGCCAGGAAACTCATGGGGATCCATGGCTGTGGTGGAACACCCCATCATCAAATCCATTGCTCTTAAGCACAATGCAACTCCAGCTCAGGTAAGTTCTCAACTGGTTGTAATTTCTTCCTACTTACCATGTGCCTTCAGAAGAGTTTGTAGATAAGCATGTATTACTGAAAAAATTCAATGTGTCCATGATTTCACAGGCAGTTACTGGAAAAGCAATACAAGGGTGGGAAACATGTTTCTACAGAAAAGTGGACATGATGCAATTTTTTTTTTAAAATAATGACTCCAGAATGCTTTAGCACCACATAGAAACGAAATTTCTTTTTAAGAAACAAAAATGAAATAGGTGAGAAACGTCAAAATCTTGCTTTTGAAAAGAAATGGAAAAATCTATATGTATAATGTACTTGCAGTTTATTATTATTATTAAAAGGGCGGCTTGGCCAACGGTAAGGCTTATCGGTAACGTCCTGGAGGACGTGAGTTCAAGTTAAGAAAACAGCCTTTCCAGAAATAAGGGTAAGGGTGCGTACATCTTGCCCTCTCTAGACTCCGATAGACAAGAACCTCGTACGCCCTTATTATTATTATTATTATTATTATTTATAATGAGGGTTTCCTTGTGGTATATAATCGGACAGGATCATAAGCACAAAGCCCATGCATATGTGCACCAGGTAAGTGTAGGGCGGGATCTGAACAAACAACGTGCGCAGTATGTGTACTTGTAGATAGAATCTTCCACCATTTTATTATAAAATGATAAAAAAAATTATTACTGTCAGAGCAATGGAATACACCTACTTTTGTTTTTGGACGGTGAATAAAGTTAATTTAAAAAAGCCAAACAGTACAAGAAAATAAATAAAAGTCGATGGAGGCAATGCACAGGCAGTCCAGAACATGAGACTCCTCTCTCCAACTATCTTATTTATACTATATTTGTAAGAGAAAGTGTGAAGGTACAACCAGGAAGCTTCCATGTAAGTTAGAAAGATGGGGACTGTTCTCTCCAATCATCTTACGTGTAACAGAAAGAGTGAAAGTACAACCAGAGAACTTCCATGTTGTAAGGACGTTAGGACTAGAGCCTGTCACTCTACAATTAGTTAGAATAGTGGATAAAGCCCACCAACGAGAGGAATATGATTAGGTTAGACTAGTGGATACAGCCCACCAATGAGAGTTATAAAACAGACTTTTTTGGTCGATATCCAGCACAGCTTATTCAATGAGAGCTTTACTTGATTTACACCCTATGCATTATCTAGGTATTATGTATGTGACTATGTATGTATATCCGAAGAAATAGTTCTTTAAAATTAGATAACTCCTGAATAAGAGGCCAAAGGTCTAAAGATTGGACTAACGAGAGATACCCTGGCTCATATAAAAAGTAGAAAAAAATACAAAGAACAAATTTCACTCCTATTTATCATACCAGTGGTGCGGACCAATGATCAATCAAAATCCCACACACCTATTCAAATGGTTCTCATGTTTTGATATAGTCTGCTTCCCAATTCCTGCCTGTGTTGCATTTTATAGTTTTCGTTTTCATTCTCAATTTTGTCACATTCCAATCGGAATGATATAATCCATTATGAAACCGTGGGTACAGTGAAATCAGGTCCCTTAAAAGTAAGTTTCAAGCTTTTGAGAGTGAAAGAAAGCCTGGCTTTTCTTCTAAAAATTTCTGCTGACATGGTTTGACAGGTTGCTCTAAGATGGGGTTTGGACAAAGGCGCGAGCGTGATAACAAAAAGCTTCAACCCTGAGAGGATGAAGGAGAGCCTGGGAGCTCTAAAGCTGCAATTAGTTGAAGACGACTTCACTGCGATCGAAAGATTGGAGGAGTATAAGCTCATGAGAGGAGAGTTCCTTGTAAATGACACAACAAGTCCTTATAAATCGATTCAAGAGCTATGGGATGGAGAAATATGAAAATGGGAAACTGTAGTCTCAATTCATTTTAGTGGGCAACAACATTCTATACTTTGATGTACATGCCTGTCCTGATTGTGTCCAATTCATCAATACGAACGTGTGCGTAAATGTCAAATCTACCCATTTGAAATACACAAGATTTACATGTTCTCTGCTGAAATAAAGCAAAACCGTAAGTGTATAAATCCATTTCTTTTTAATGGATGTAGGATCATTAGATGAAAACTTGCAGAAAGGGGTTTTCATTTGCATCTGAAGGAAATAAAGCTTAAGATTATTTGGCATGTAAAGGTGAATCTCAGATACAAACTCCCGATTCAAGGTTCTCAAATTAAAGGAATGGACCTACCACACTATAAATCCATTCAAAACCGAACTTTGGATATGAGGCCTACTTCCACCACTGGACTCCAAACAGTATCTGAGATGTATGATAATCTATATATTTGTTAAGAGTCTTCTTTTAGAATACTTCAAGTTCATCATCATATGCCTACCACCGATAATTTGAGTTGAAACTAACCCTAATGCAAGTTGTATAAGCTAGGTTAAGAGGACAATAGTCACCTGTGCACACATAGCATCTGGACCGTCCTACAGGTGGGACCTACCCCTAAATTTCTCACACTATGCATGACGCCTGGTCTGCAGTAGGCAGGTGAATATTTTTCAGGTTAAGATAGCATTTTATCTCAGCATGCCCATTATACACATGGGATGCTTCTTGTACAATTATGGTTTTGCTTGGGCTCACCACATGACGGGCCATAACTGATGGAGCCATTTTGTAGAGCAAACAAGGTGAAAATGGTGGCCCAGGGTTCCTCCTGTTTCCTAAAATGTTTGATGATCAGACCATAGCATCAATAGAATTTGCATATGTATTAGTAGAAGAAATAAACAGTCAACAAAAACATGCAATAAGTTTCAGTAATCCAGTGGACAGGAATGTCAAGAAAAATTGAGACCTTTCTGTTGGTAAATCAAGTGGGGCCCATTTCCCATCACCAAAGGATCTGAAACACAGATTGATAGACCTATAGCATAGACTCTTAAATCAGATTTCACTTTTTCCAGACTTCTGTTTAGTTCAAGTGAAAAATATATAACATGGCTGTTTGTGCTTTATTGAGAATAATACACTAAAATATAAGCTAATGAAGACATTCAGATTCCATACAGAGAGAGATTCGAATTCAGACAGAAGCTGATTTTTGGATACAAATAAAGGCATGTAAGCACATTAGATACAAGTGAAAAATATATAACATGGCTGTTTGTGCTTTATTGAGAATAATACACCAAAATATAAGCTAATGAAGACATTCAGATTCCATACACAGAGAGATTCGAATTCAGACAGAAGCTGATTTTTGGATACAAAGAAAGGCATGTAAGCACATTAGATACAATCATCTTTATCAGAGTACATCGTACATGCTATAATTTGAGCTAAAACTGCTCTTTATCTAATCTTTTGCACCTGATTGCCCACCAGTTTCTGAAGACTTCGTAGAGATGCCTCGCTCGATACTCTAAAACACAAAATCCCCGCATAAGATCCCAAAACAGTATCTTGGAGTAAAACTAGTTTCCGTGATACAATTTTGCATTGCAACAATACTACTACTACAAGGGCCTTGTAATGGTTAGTCGAATGAAAATCTATGAGAACACCACTCAAACGCTCCAAGAATTAATGTTTTTGGGTGCAATGGACTAGTATAAAATATTTGTTGCACCCCTAGTTTTGGCGCAGAGATTCTAACCATTTAGGTAGGAAAAAGAAAACATTAGAAAAATATGATGCATGGTTATTTGAACATTGCTGTCACATGCTAATATAAAAGAAAGAACAAAGGAAAAAATATATAATATCTGACTCAAAAGTTTTTATCTTGGACCATAGTAGTCAATATCCATACAATTGACATCAAAGGGGATGGAATACCTCAATTTCAAAACATACGAGGCCATTACCTGTAAAAGATAGCTGTGCAACCAATCCAATGTTTGAGGAAATGTTGTTGCTGAAATGCTGATTACTGTAAGACCCTGCTCAAGAAAAAAAAAAGGGAGTAACAACAGTTTAGTATAGATTTTAAGCTCTTGGCTACGATGTTTTCAACAATTGGCCTAGGGAAACAACCATCTCATATTGTACCTAATCCTTCATTTTACTTTTATGTATAAAACCATTCCCTGTTGTATCCACAGTGTCCGTGCATTCATGCTATATATTGGCATGATAAGTGCTAATAGTACTCACTATCTTTATAATTGAAGCCTTTTCCATCTATTTAGGGGTTAATTTTGTGAGTTATACTTGATTTTTAAGCTATCACTAACAGTCAACATCATCATTATAAAAGCCTTGTCCTAGCTATGTTGGGGTCAGCTACATGAAGCTATCACCAACAGCATGTCCATAAAATAATCATGAGAGATAATATGTAGCCCTGTTTGAAAAATTCCCTAATTAGTCAAAATAAGACTCCTTTGTGAGTACTACAATGACTAAGTTCCAAAAAACCAGGAATGGTATTTTTCTCTCAACAACTCAAATGGCAAGGAGGCGGAGCGCCCAACCGTGTATCTAAAAATGGAACATCACCCAACTCACAATGAGC
Source organism: Sextonia rubra (assembly GCA_037013555.1). Lineage (NCBI taxonomy): Eukaryota > Viridiplantae > Streptophyta > Magnoliopsida > Laurales > Lauraceae > Sextonia > Sextonia rubra. Next base: position 30,792,814 of record JASUAD010000011.1, on the reverse strand, counting down.
AAAACACAATGCTTCAACAATTAACAATTAAATAATAATAATAATAATAATAATTTGGGATGAATACTACCCTTTAACATAAAATAATTAATGAAAACAAAGTTAATCCTAGTCATGCAATATAAATAAAGCAAGATTTAACAAAACACAAAGTCTAAAAATAGTTATGCAAACTAATATAGAAACAGAATGATAGTAACTGGATACTGATGCATTTGATGTATCCTTACATGGGCCCCAACTTGGGCGATCATCTCAGGCTTCCAATGTGATGACATTGCATATCTGATTAGATTTATTTCCCTTAAAGCAAGGGACTATGATTGGCCTTGATGGCCTCAACATCACAAATGGATGACTGTACAGCACAATGTAGTAAGCATTATACAGCATTTTCTCACACGTCCTTTCAGTTAAATATTTTTCTCTCATGGTATGCCAATGCATCAAATGCATAACTTTTAGTACATGGTAGGATGCATATAAGAATTAATTAGTACATAACTTTTCTAAATGAGCACACCTGTGATTCAAATGAGCAAAGGTAATCCTGAATAGTTTTTATATTGCTTATTAGCTTATCCTGGTCCTGTGAAGAAAAAAAAAAAACTGTCAAACAACACGAGTAACCTTTGTCGCACAAATTAATGTGTCATGAGAATGAGCATAATGGAACTAATAATTAACTAATGAGTTAGTAGAGATATATATATATATAGGACAAAACTACTATACATCTATGAGGGACACTTCCATATGTGGAAAGTATTGATGTACAAGAAGACAAAACCATCGCCTTCATGACACCTTTTTGACCTTGTTAGGTCTAAAAGGGGAATTGTCCCTCACCACAAGGTGAGGGATGGATGCATAGTGGTCTTTCCCATATATATATATATATATATATATGTAAAGATCAACTGGGACATGCGGTATGATGGTCCTCTAAGATGTCCATGATTATGAACTTTCATCAGGAGGGTCAATGTAGTTGGACCAATCATATTGATTGAACAATTGCACCTCACCAATTAGATTGGTAAAAAAAAAATCCTATTCAGTACTAACACTGTCAACATTCTTTCCTTCCTTCCATTAGTATATCAATAATAAGACAAGTTAGAACATTAAACCAGTTATAATTATCTCCCCGTGAGATCCATAGCCATAGGGGGATCCATCTGATTAACCCACTTGCCATCATGATCCAGGGTACGTGCACGTATCAATCACTAAAAAAAAACAGTCAGAAGGCAGTCAATTCTCAAATTTGATACCTGGTCCAGACATTTATCCCAAAATGTTCTTTTTGAGATCCACTCCTCTAGTAATGCCTATACCCAGAGGAAAAAAAATAATGAGCCTGTTGCTTGCAACAAAAAAATCACTTAGATGGCATAACTTCTAGAAATATAAAAAAAAAAAAAAGAAAAAAAAATCTTGTTCACTCAAAAATCAAAACAGAAGTGCCTCCATCATATGCCAAAAGGTCCCCTCCATTGTTAGAATTGCATAGAAGACAGAAATTGTATGAAACAAAGAAAGCCTAACCAAAAGGCCCACGTCAATTACGGGGTAAATTCCATGGAAGGCACTCTTAGCAGTTATTTTATGGTCTCTTTGAAAGGAATGACATCTTTCATGTTGATCCATGAGAAAGAATGGAAAGAAACAACTGCTTGTTTATCTTTGATCCTAGTAACACATGAGCTATAGAAATGAAATCACAACTTAAGCCCTAATCGAGTAAACAGGGTAGAATTCCAATCCACATCTAATATGACGGCACTGGATAGAGTAACAAAAAGGTCCTTATCTGTGGGCCCAGATTCCATGGAAAGCTTTGCTGCCAACTATATGATGGTCTGTTTAAACCAAAATGATAGACTTGATGTCTATCCAAGTGCTAACAGGAAAGTTTAAGTGCATGTTTATTTTTTTATCCTAGTAGCAAATAAGCAGTGGTAATAAATCACAATTTAAAGCCATCATCACAAAAACAAGGGTAAAAATCCAAATCATACCATTGATACATGACGGCTACAAACTGCAAGTGCCTAAAAGATGTCAAAACTAGTAAATATCCTCTCTTCTAAACACACGATGATTATAACATCTCTCTTTCCATTTATTTGTTGCTTTCATTTGTAGCTCAGATTCCTGTGTGATGAGTGCTCAAGTTGAGATTTCTTTACTACAGCTTACATCCTACCAGGATTAAAGATAGACATGCAGTTTATTGCAAGCCATTAATGGTCTCCTCTGCCCATATGGGTTGTTTATGATCTTAGTAATATGTCATATGCAGCCAGTCCAAAGCCTGTGTCAAGGAGGGGTTTTGCATGCATCAGATTTTGAGGTGGCTACAAAAACCAGTACATACTTCAACATGAATTCAACTTTTGAGAAAAACATAAGGAAAAGGCCTTGAAGGCTTTCAAAGATGGACCTTAAATTCAATATAGCTCATAAATATGTAAGTTATTCATGTGTCAACTGCCCATTGACTCACATAGATAATAAAAGCAATAAATCAGACCTTGTGATCAAATTCAGCCATCTTCAAGACCATCGGAACTATTATAGGTTCAGCAGCTATCTTTTGGTTCTTCATGGAGTTACTTGACTTCATATCAGGATCATTAAGAGGTCTCCCTACAGAACTAGAGCAAGCATGAGCAGAAGGAAATCAAATTGTGAATTTCACAGTCATGGTCATCTCATCTGTTCAAGCTTCAGAAAAAAGCAGATAAAAGATGAAGAGGACTAATAAGTAAAACAAAACAAGACGAAGGGCTAGTTTGGATCTCCCCATCCTTTCTGTGAACAAGGACACCCAATATGTAAATGCAGCAGACATTTAAATATTTTGAATGACATTACAGACTGCCATTGGCTTGGCAGATCCTGCAATCTGCATCTGCTTTTTGTGGCAATAACAACAGTTCCACTCTCCAAAAAGCAGATGAAGTTAAGAGTACTAAACAATGTGTAAATTGAGGAATACACCCAAACAGGCTATAAACATCAAGACAACTGAAATGGATATCCAATATACAAGATAACCTTGATGATCAGAAGCATTTTTTGCTAGGTCGACAGATGCCAGGGTTTCAGTAACTTCTGCCACCTGGTCAGCGGATGTTCCCTCCTTTGCACCTACTAGCTCAGGGGCACACTTCTCATTCTCAGTGTCTTTTGCAAGTGTTGCTGTATTATCCTCTGACGGCTCAGACACAACTGCTGTATTTTCACTTGTTTTAGGTAAGTCAGTTAACACCCTATTCCCCTCATCCACTAAATAAATACTTGGATCCAAATGTATTCCCTGTGATGATCATAAAAGAATGTAATTGAAATTAACTGGCCACTCATAAGAACCTTATTCTACAGATGGGAAATTGTGCTATGAACAGTTGACGAATGTTTCTTCTGTGACAACCATGCGCAAAGCTATGAAATGCAGATAAGTATATAGTGGTAGACAACTAGACATGCATATGACTAGGGATACATCTGCATTTCTCAGAAACCAACACTGGCATCCTATCCAATACTTCAATACCATATTAAATCATTAGAGTTCAAGATGAACTTGATACAACAGGATACCGTTTATATTGCATTGTATAAAACAATGGCAGGCTAATTTGTGTTAAGTAACTGGATCTCCTAGAATCAAGTGTCATGCTTCAGAAAAAGAATGAATAGTTGTAACTACAAAACAGAATTTCTGAAGGACACAGATGCTGATTGTGCTGGCATGGAGTAGTTCATTTATGGAAGCTGCAAGGTTGTAAATTGTAATTAGTTTTAATGACATCTCTTGGTTTGAGGGAAATTATTTCAAAGTGCGCATTGGGTTTCTATAAGTCTGTATCCACTTGAGAGCTTCTTTTTTCTTCTTGATGCAGGCCAGACCATACGTCGGCCAACCCGTTAGGCCCAGTTCATAACCGAACTGACATGCAATTAATTAATAGTATTAATTAAGCAATTTGATTTATTTAAAATTATTTTAGGATTTCTATTATAACTAGGATTGCTATGATTTAGTTTCCTTCATTGTTTAGGAGAGTCTTGGTGTCTAAGTAATCTTATCCTATATAAGGATGATTATGTTTCATTGTAAAGACAGAAATTGATTATCAACAATATTTGAGTTATGAGAGTTTTATGATTTAGTTTCCTTTATTGTTTAGGAGAGTCTTGGTGTCTAAGTAATCTTATCCTATAAAAGGATGATTATGCTTCATTGTAAAGACAGACATTAATTATCAATAATATTTGAGTTATGAGAGTTTTCTCTTGGTTATGGTGTTTTCTCCTCTTGTGAGGGTGCCATAGTGGCTGAATCATTCTTGGATTCAATCAATCCTTCAGGAGATTGGTTTATTTTTTGATCGTGGATTCGTGGCTGGGCCAATTAGTATCAGAGACAAAATCCTGTGGTCGCCGGCGAATGTTGTCTTCCCTGAATCTCACCCATCCATCTATCTCATCACCCAAGCCTCACTCTTCCCAAAAACCCATCTTCGTTAGCCATCCTTGCCCCTTCCTCATCTCCCCACTTATGGAAACCCTTCACCCATCCCCCTCAGCCAGAACCTCACTCCCGAATCCCTAAAGCAGAGACCCAAAGCCCCATGAACACCAAAAACCCACCCATCGCAGCACTTTCATCGTCCCAACTATGGTTTAAATTCTCGGCCGATATCAGTTTGTATCGGCTGATACGAACAGGTATCGGTCCATACCGGTATGATAATTTGAAGTTATCAGTTTTTTGTATCGTCTTGTCAAAATATCCCCAAAATATCGGATAATATCAGCGATATTTCAATTTATCGGTCCTAACCGATATATAGGCCGATATTTTATAAATATCGGTCGATATCGATCAAAATATCGGCCCACTATATTTAAAAAAATTTTTCTTTCGTCCTATTTTCCTTTCTTCTTTCTCCTTTCAAATATATCATATGCCACCTTTTTTCTTCCTCAACACCTATTTCACTTGCAAGGTATCAAAAATACTTTATTTTTTTAATTAATATAGTCTTGAAAATCATATACAACTCTACTGAGGTGAGCATTTTGCTTTTAAAAAAAAATTATTTAGATATAGTTTAGAAATGATGATTTTATGCTTTTTTTTTTATTATGAGTACCTTTTATTATTTTAAATCAACACATATTGAGGTTAGATCAACTATTTGAGGTTTTAATAATCAAAATTTTTATTAAAATCTAGTTGATCTTTGTAAAATAATTATTCAAATTTATCATCATTTTAAGTAAATCATAAATATCTAGTTGCTTTGTGTTTTACCATACTATCATAATAAAACATGTTATTTTAAAAGCGCAAGGCAGAACTTACTTAATGATTGAGTGATAAATACAAGCTTTATTTTCTTAAATTTCATACTAATAGATAGCTCATAAGTCATAATTACGTTGCATTTTATAAAATTTATGATATTTTAACTTGTTTAGTATATGAATCTAAATTAATTTAATTATAAATAAAATTTATATAGCTTTAGATTAGATAGCAATACATGAACATAACTTAAGGGGTCCAATAATTTGATTTATGATTTTTTTTACTGTGATTATGTCATATGCTAATGCTATATTAATGTTCATGTTCTTGAATTTTACAACTTGCTTGATAATTGAGTGATGAATTGATGGTTGATGAATAATGAATGATGACTGATAAATAATGATAGGGGTATAGTTATATATTATACAAGATACAAGTACAAGTGTACAACAACTATATATAAATTATAAATAAGTTGTATTCTCTAAAATTTCACACTAATTGATAGTTCATATTTCATAAGTCATAATTATGGTTCTTATAAAAAAAATCACATTTTCAGACAAGACAACGATACAGGATATCATATCTTAGGGGGACCGATATTTTGATTTATATATTACTAATGAAAAAAAAACATTGTTTTCCAGCATTTCTAATATTTTGGATTTTTTGAATATTTTTTCAAAATTTTTTGGATTAAAAAAAATTCACACCGTGACGACTACGATGAACCACGAACAGCGACCGATACTGATACTGTATCGGTTTTTTGGACCAACCGATACCGCGACCGATGCCGCGATTTTCATCCATGGTCCCAACCCTCCTGATAGAACCCAAACAAACCAAACCCCAGTTCCATTTGACCCCTTGGCATTAATAGCCTACCAAAACCTCACCATCTTGCCAGGAGCCCACAACCCTTGCCTCATCTTCCCGAAAGTCAAACCTAGACCAATTCCTCAACCGAAACCCTAAACCCCATCCAAACCCATCCCCTATGTATCTCAGTCTAGACCTTGGAACCACTATTCCTGACCCATCCTTGAGACTCCATCGAACCCCAAATCCACTTCAAACCTCCCATTGTCAACCCCCTAAGCCCATTCCAGCTTCTTCAACGCCCAAAACCCCTCACTCCATTACTAACCCTAGCAGCAACAAAACCCATCTTCTTCAAGTTTCTGTCTTTGGTCCCCACATCAAAGCAAAAAAAAGAAAAAAGAAGGAGACGATCAGAGAGAGAAACAACATATCTGGCATCCACCGAACTGGCGGAGCACTGCAACCCGTCATCGTAGCACACCAGGCACCCACTTGTTGTCCAGTTCTAGCAGGTAGCAACCAGCAGCCCACCGCATGCTCAAAAGTAGTTCAATTAAGATCCAGCGCAACCACAGCCCTTTGCTTACGAAGATTTGTCATCGTTGTTAGCAGGAACAGCCATACCCCATGTGCAATTCCCCTCTCTCCCATTGCACTCGAAAAAAACAAGATAAGAGCCCCCTTTTTCTTTGTTTTGCATTTCCTGTAGTTAAAGAAAGAAAAAAAAGGGCTTCACGTGCTAGTCTATGATGCCCAAATACGGACATGAGTATGGACACGAACATGGGATACGAGAGTTCGATACGCTATCTTCAAAAAGTTAGGATACGGATACGGGTACGGTGTCACTTAAGATGCATTTCAAAAATTTTATTAAAGTTAAATTTAGCTAGGACCCATTAATTAGTAGAACATTTATATTATATAGGTTAAATTAATAATGTGTTGGGCTCATTATGGATCCCATAAGATAAAGATAGAGTGAAATTGGCTAAACTAATGTGTAGGTGGGACATTTAAATTTAAAATTTTGAATTTCTAGTAAGTGAATTTCACTATGGAATCTTGTAAGTCAAAAAAGTAATAAAAGATAAAACGGTGGACCCCATTTACTGTTATAAAGGGTGAGATGGAGACCTTTCTTTTATTTGATATTTTATTCCGTTGATATGTTAATAAGCATAAGGGCAAGAACAGGCCCTCACCTTATATTTTGTGGAAGGTTCTCGACCTTGTTTCATATGAGAACGGAACTGGACATATGGAGGAGTGAGGAGAGAAGAGACAGGGGGTAGGGGAGGAGAAGAAGAGTGAGAGAGGGGAAGAAGATGTCGCGGTGTTGACTTGGCCTTGAATGTAGACCGCACAACAACAAATTCGGAGACAGTACAATAGCGGCAACGGATCTGGAGAGGGTACAACACCAGTGACGAATCTGGAGAGGGTACAACAGTGACAAATCGAGACTTCTTTCCTCTTTCTCACAGGTACGCTAGCTTCCTCCTTCCCTCTCTTTGTTTATCCCTTTTTTTTCCCCTTCTACAACCAAACTCTCTCTATTTTTTCTTTAAACATTTTCAAAACCCTAAATTTGAGATACAGTTGGGAGAAATCTCTAGCCGCATTTTGCCATAACACGTACACAGATCCGTATCAGACTGCATCGGTACAAGTACAACAAGTGAAATGCCGTATCTGGGTATCATAGGTGCCAATCTTTTCTTTGAGCCAAAGTCTACTAAATTCACTTGGACCTCAATTTGGCACTGACTTGACCCGATTCTGGGACGAGCCAAGTCTAGTTAGGTCACAACCTAGGTTGTGACCTGAGTAGCGTCTGATTTACCTCAAGTCCAATTGGACCTACATTCTGACCTGACCCAACTGCAAACCCACAAAAGGAAATTAAAAAAAAAAAAAGAGCCTAGAAGAACTGTCCAAATTTTTTAAATTGCCCCTGCATCCGACACCATCATGAGGATTTTTGGAACCTTCAACGCAACTCAAGCAATTTGGTATAAATTTACCAATGGCGATTGGTATTTTGAGAATGATTTTTATTTTGAGCAATTTCTTAATTGGAAGCAAGAACTCTTGACAATTGATGAATATACCCACCAATTTTGGGAGTTGCACGACACCTGTGCATTACAGGAGAATAATATATATGATTTGGCTCGATATATCAGAGGATTGCGACTGGAGATCTTGGAGCATATGAACTATTGCAAAAACAGTTACGAAGGATACTTAGAAGCCTATCATGTTGAGCACATGCTTAAATGGTCTCGCATGAACAAAGGCAATGGGCTCATGTTGTGGAAAGATTTTTTGCTGAAGACAATAATCCCACGATTGTCATTTGTAGGCTTCTCAATTCCAATGAGACGGAAGAAGAAAAATGGAGTTAGTAAAAAAAGTTCAATACGAGGGTACGAGTCAAAGACAAGGTCACCAATCTGATTGTTGACAATTGCAGTGTATTCAATTTTGTTGCGCAAGAGGTTATTGATATGCTTTAGTTACCCATTGAGCCCCTTCGCAAGCCCAACCAAGTTACATGGTCTAAGGAGTATGTCATTCCAGTCACTCACAGATGCTTGGTATCATTCAAGATTGGCAATTATGAAGACAAAATTTGATGTGATGTGATCCATATTAATATTGCTCATATTATTTTGGGATAACCACGGCTTTTTTATCAGAAAGTGCACATTGATAACAAAATGAATACATATACAATTGTGGAGCAAAAGAGGGATTATGCTTGTTCCATTGCCATCAACAATCATGTCTTCATCTACATCATCATCTCTAGTTAAAAAACCACAGTAAGAGCAAAAGAAGAAATAAAAGAAATGATTGTACCCGAAACACAGACAGAAGACATCAAGGGTGACATTGAAGAGCAAATTAATGGCAACACTTTTTTCGTGAGCACAAACACTATTGATCAAGGCAATGTCAACCATAAACCTCAAATCGTTGAGAAAGAACAAGAACAAGGACAAGTAGACATCAAATGCTTTGCTCAGGTTGGCAATGAAGATCAAGTTGTTGATGTCTCTCACATTGACTTCATTTTTGGGGATCAAACATGGATATATGAAAGACATCAATTGCAGTATCTAATGGTTCAACGCCACATCTGAGCTTCATGCAGAGATCAACAGTCGAGAAAATTTCAATCTACTTTTACATGGAGGAAAAGATTGTAGCTAGTTTCTAATCCATGTCATGCAAATGCAGATCAAAAGACAAAACAAAAGTTTATGTTATTGATTTTTGACCTAAGAAGACATTTCCCCAAACTTTTAGTCAAACTCCTCTCAACATTTCTTAAGTTGGCAAACTCGTCAGAGTCGAGTTCTTCCAAGCCGAGGAGAGTTGATGCAGGCCAGACCTATATTACATGGACTTGGCATTAGTATTGGATGCAGGTGAGCCTCAAGAAAGTATGTCAAATACCTTAAAAATGAAGTATCAACACAAGTATCGGTATGGGTGCGTATGTATCGGGTGCGAGTACGTCATAATTTTAGGCAAGTCCATGTATCATAGGGCCAAACCATAGGTCAACCAACCCATTGGGCCCAATTCATAGCCCAACTAACATGCAATTATTTAATAGTATTAATTAAATAATTTGATTTATTTAAAATTAGTTTAGGAGTTTTATTATAACTAAGATTGCTATGATTTAGTTTCCTTTATTGTTTAGGAGTCTTGGTGTCTAAATAATCTTATCCTATATAAGGATGATTATGCTTCATTGTAAAGACAAACATTGATTATCAATAATATTTGAGTTACGAGATTTTTCTCTTGGTTATGGTGTTTTCTCCTCTTGTGAGAGTGCCCCAATGGCTGAATCTTTCTTGGATTTGATCAATCCTTTGGGAGATTAGTCCATTTTTCAATCAGGGATTTGTGGCTGCACCACTGCTCAATCACTCATGAACTGCTTTTCAACCATTCTAAAATTATTTCAGTTTCTTGAAAGGAGGAATTTGCGTAACTTTTCAAAGAGTATGGAGAAGCTGTTAAAGTGGCAAAAGTATGCATTGGAGCTGCAAGCTTGTAATTAGTTTTAATAAAATCCCTTGGTTTGAGGGATATTATTTCATATTGTGCATTGAGTTTCTATGTGCCTGTATCCACTTCAGAACTTCTTTTATCTGCTCAATCACTACCGAACTCCTTTTCAACCATTCTAATATTATTTCAGTTTCCTGAAAAGAGGAATATGCATAACTTTTCATAGAGTATAGAGAACCTGTTAAAGTGCCAAAAGTGTGCCTTGGAGCTGCAAGCTTGTAATTATTTTTAATGAAATCCCTTGGTTTGAGGGAAATTATTTCAAAGTGTGCATTGGGTTTCTATTAGTCTGTATCCACTTGAAAACTTCTTTTTCCTTTTCAATCACTAATAAACTCCTTTTCAACCATTCTAAAATTATTACAGTTTCCTGAAATGAGGAATATGCATAACTTTTCAAAGAGAATGGAGACGCGGTTAAAATGCTAAAAACTTGTTACAAGATTCTTCTTCTTCTTTTCTTTTTTCTTTGAATGTTAATGCCTACTTCATACGATTGTGTTAAGTATTAAATGATTAGTCATTAAGGGTCCTAAAAGTGGCATGTCAAACTACTGTAAGGCATTGGTCTTTGTAATTCCATTGCATTACATTATAGATATTGGACCCAAGGTCCCTATCTCCACAAAAATAGTTCAGTCAAGCACTTCAACAGCATGTGCAGGTTTTGTCCAGTCTGAGGTGTTGTAAAAATATCCCCATAATGTTGTTTGCCGTTTCATATCATTATTTCTTAGAGTGAAGATTTTTTATAGCCATCGATAGAGCTTAATTTCATCAATCATATTAGGGATGCCAATCTACTAGCCTGCCTTTATCAAAATATAATAATAGTCTACAATTCGCTAACCCATTTATGAACCTTGAAAATTAATTCATCAAGTGGACTAAGAAAAAAGGATTAATTTCTTTTACAACGGTCCATAACTCAGCAATCACATAAAAGGTCTAGCCAAATACACAGAGGTTATGACCATATATGAGTTTGACGGCTGAATATGAGATGCTAAATTTTTTTCATTTTAATACCTTCCAAAGTAACAAGAGCTAACAAATGGGTATTGGGGTAATCCACATGTTTTTTTAAAATAAAAAATAAGGAGGTTAGAATGACAATTTTACCATCTACAAATATAATGTACCACTACATATCACAAAACTAGGTTGACTAACCACACCTCAATTATGATAGGCTTCCCATCTTTCATTGCCTTCTTCAAATCACCAGCCAAGCCTAAAAAGTACAGAACCATATCAGATGTAACTTTTGTTACAATGAACATTGTAGAAAGGCTAAGATGAAGACTAAAAACCACAATGAGTACCTTTTCGAACAATTCTACATTCTCGACAAAATTCAGTAATGAGTTCTTCAGGGGAGTTGAATTCCCTTGCCCACACTGGAGTAGAAGCCAATGGTGCACTGCATATATATAATAATGAAATATAAGCACTTTGTAGTGTTCAATACGAAGGAGTATAGGCAGCTGAGAAGATGTGCGCATAAGAAAGAAGATCACTGCAATTGGATGTACCTAGCAGTAAATGCTCATACATTTAATCACCTCAAAAGAGATCTTTCCATTTCAAATTATGCATCCAAAATTGACATTGTGTAGATGTAAATATATATCTCATAAAATGAAAACAGAAGACACAGCATAGTTCACATACTCTGTTGAAGTGCGTAGCAATTCATACACCATATCCGTCTGGAACAATTATTGTAAAGAACTAATGTCAAAAGTGAGTGCAAACTAATGCAATTTAAACCAGAAACGCATATACCTATAGCATTCTCATAGAGCAATCAGAGAATAGATTCACCTGTAGGACATTTGGCAAGTTTAACCGCTGGGCAAGTTGTGTGGCTATGGTGGATTTCCCAGAACAGGCAGTTCCGCAGACAAGAATTACAAGTGGTACTCTTTGGTGATGAAATCTTATAGGCAGATGACAAGGAACAAAAATTAATGGCCATAAAGCATGCATGAACCATCAAATAAGAATGTTAAGGAAAAAAATAACCACATAAGATAACAATGCAAAAGTTTAAAAGGAAAACCAGCAGTGCAAATTGTCAAAGCCACCTTTTTTTCCTTTTTTTTGGGAAAAACCACCACTTTTACTATTGCAAATAATAATAAAGGATAACATTTGCAGGATTTTCTGATGAGTCCCATCAGACGAGATGATTACAAGTCAAATCATAATTCATGAAAAATTTGCTAACCTTGTCATCATTTTGTAACGGTTAATGTATTCTTCACCATAGCCACGCCGCTCCATAAGCTGCAAATATAGTTCCATTATTCCATAAGTGACTTATCTTCTACCTTTCGAAATCATGAAAGCTCTAGTCCACGACTTGAGTTAGAAGTAAAACTTGTGACATTCTTCAACTTCATTTTCTAATCAAAGTTTTATTATTAGAGTACGCCAGATGTAGAACTTTCAGCCCTAACCATATACATACTAATTTTTCAAAATCACTTTAAAGTTTCTAATGATCTAATCTGAGGCAAATGAAATGCCACTTCTATGATCAAATTATAAACCCACCAAATGGATGAATATGGCTCAAAGATAATGATATCAATCAATCCAAGTTAAAAAGTATTCTTTGTTATAAGATAGAGTAGGACATATGGCGCAAGCCAGGGACATAGTTGAAAATATAATAATGTCCAGGTTAAAAGTATTCTTTGTTATAAGTTAGAGTAGGACATATGGCGCAAGTCAGGGACATAGTTGAAAATATAATAATGTCCAGGGGCCTTTCCGAAATTTCAGGAATTAATGAAATAAACATATAGGTGTGGTCGTCCAACCCTAAGGGACAAATCATGCTATTGCTTCTTCATTAGATTCTTCTCCTTTCTCTCTCTTTTCTATTTTTCCTTTGTTTTCTTTCCTTCCATTTTTCCTTAATAGGTTTGTACAAAACCCTAGATCCTTTTGAATCTAAGACTCCAACTTGGTATCAAAGCCTTAAATCACAAGGAAGACAAGCATATCTAGAAGCCTAGTGGTCCAGATCTCAGAAAAGAAGTGGTCTCAGAAGGATTCTAAATCAGCTGAACCATACCAGAGGTTCGGCTGGGTGTCTAGAGACAAACACTGCACAGTATAGTGCTCTGTGGTGTTGCTGAATGTGTAGTCCTCAGTTGCTTTGGGCCATAGAAGCCTGGGTTTTACAGGAAGACAATACGTCAAATATCGATTCACTGCTAGAAGTTTGGTGCAGCCCTGGAACTCCGATCGAGTGTAGAACAATCTCATAAAGGATTGTTTGAATCCAAAGAGGGATTCCTGCCCTAAGGCACACCAACACTCACGAAAATCACAAAATAGAGAAAACTCTGATAATTTTAATTGAATTAAGCATGTCTATAACAATGAATGGCTCCTTCTTATACAAGAAGGGCTATTGCTAAACTAAAAAAGAGTAATCCTAAACAACCATAACTTACTAAATTAAATTAAATAAGTCCTAATCTCAACCAACATAAAATAGGAAATAACTAATTAAGTACTATCTAACTAAGGATAGAGATCCTTGAGGAGGTCAAGGATCAAGTGGGGCCCATCATTGTCTGCAAACTTGCGATCTGAGCCGAATCTAGGATCGGCCTACATCAGCTCTCCCCGGATTGAAAAAATTCGACTCTAGCGAGTTGAGCACTTAATATCTCTCATAAAGATCAAGATTGATGCACTGAAAGTTTATAGCTATAATCCACGTAGCGTCGGAGAGAGGACGATTCCACCAGTGAACATAAAACAAAGAAGTGCCAGTGAACCGATTGACTGAGTTATTGTATGCAAATTCTTGACATTAATGTAGAAACGCTCCCGACGAAGAAGTTGACAGACCTTATCCAAGTGCTGAAGGTGATTTGCATTTGTTTTGCTATAAATTAAGATATCATCGAAGTAAATGACGAAGAATTTCCCAATATAAGGCTACAACAATTGCGTCATAACCCACATAAAAGTACTAGGATCATTGATTAAGCTGAACGGCATAACCATTCATTCATAAAGACCATCCTTGATTTTAAAGGCAATTTTCCATTCATCACCTGGCCTCATTCGAATTTGATGATAACTGCTCCGTAGATCAATTTTTGAAAAAAAATAAATGCCCAGTCATCATATCTAGCATATCATCCAACTGAGGGATCGGGAAATGATATTTTACCATGATTTTGTTGATTGCACAACTGTCTATACACATTCACCAACTTCTGTATTTCTTTGGAGTGAGAAGTGCCAGAATGCCACAAGGAATGAGACTTTCCCTAATATAACCTTTCATAAGCATATCATCAACTTACCTCGTTAACTCAATATGTTTTGCTGGACTCATTCGATATGCAGGTAAGTTTGGTAATGACACTCCTGGAACAAGATCAATGGCATGTTGAATGTCTCTTAATAATGGGGGTAGATCCTTTGGCAATTCATTAGGAACTAAATCAGCAAACTTCTTCAATAATGTCTGCACTTCCTATGGAATGGACGTGGCTGGAGGTCATCTACAACTTGCTTGGTAAAAAGGCATACATGACACCTTGCTCTTCGCTTTCTTTTTCAAATCTTCGCATAGTTAAAAGAGGAGGTGCAGGAGGAGAAACATCAGATTTAGGTGAAGAGGGAGGGGTTGGTAAAGGACATAGCTTGATTTTCTCACCTTTCCACTTAAAAGTATAGGTGTTGTGCTTATGATCTGTGATGAATTTTAAGTTTTTGTAGCCAAGGTCGTCCAAACAGAATATGTATTAACGTTCATTGGAATGATGTCACATCGAATAGTATCCTCGTATGTGCCAATTCTGAAAGGAACTATGCATTGCTGACGAATAGGATTAGAATAATTATCGACCCATGCAACTTTATAAGGTCGTGGATGCTTCTTTGTGGGTAACTTGAGCATCTCAACTACTTTTGGGAAATGATGTTCATTACATTGCCACCATCAATAATCAAGTTGCATGATTTGCCCTTGCAATTAACTCTGGACCAAAATGAAAAATTGAAGCAAGATTTAAGTCTTCCTCTTCCTCTTTTGCATTGGCCACTAACAATCGATGCTCAAGAAAAAGCAGTAGAGTAACATTAGTATCAGGATCGGTATCGTTTATCCGCTCTTCAAAATTCTCATAAGCAGGATCTGTATCAACCTTCTCCATTTCGACATACTCATCATATTGATCATTACTATCAAGTTCATTGGAAGTGTATAAATTTCTATGTGGGCACTCGCTTGCATAGTGTCCTCGTTGTTTGCAGGCATGACAAATAATATCCCTTTTATCTATTTTGCCACGAGCACGATTATCATTTTGATTCTATGGAAACCATTGATTTTGTTAGAGAATAACCTATCTTTGCTGAATACTTGGCTGAAGATTCTGAGGTGCTTGCTGGGCTGATCGCTGAGGAGGAGGCCTATAAACTTGGCCTTGATTGCAATTATAGGTAAGTTCAGGACCTTGCCTTATGGAAGACTTCCTAGGCTTGAAAAGCATTGCGCTTCCGCAACTGAATTTCATGTTGTGCTTTCCGAGCTTTATTAAAGATTTCATCAATTGTGATATAGTCAAACATTGCTACCTCTCATCTGATGTCGACACGTAGGTTACTCTGCATCTAGTGATAGTCAGACGTTCATCTGTCTTCAAGTTACAGCGAACAATGTATTTACGAAACTTGTTTGTGCATTCTTCCACTATCAAGGTGCCTTGCTGGAGGCTTAGATACTCTTAGTGGAATGTATCCATATAATAAGAAGGAAGAAAATTGCTTTTGAGCCTATCTTTCATGTTATTCCAACAAATAATAAGCTGGCTCACTGCAAGTCCACTTTTTTCAACGCCATACCACCAAATTCGAGTAAGACCTTGAGTTTAACCTTGGTAAAGGTTATCCGCTGTACATCATTCATACCATACCAAATAAAATAATCTTCCAAAGAATAAGCCAATCAACAAAAATTTTTAGACTGGCATCACCACTAAAGTCAGCAATATCAATTTTGAATTTCCTTGTGATGTCATAGGTGGGGGAACAGCAGGGGGACCACTGGGGTCTCGTTCCACATAAAGTCACGAATGGACTCTTGATTCTCTGGTTTTTCTAGTCGGATGGGTGTTTATACCAAAGATATGTTGGAAAATCCTTCTTGACTAACAAACTATTTATTTTGTAACACAGCAATGGTATTTTCCGCAAGTTTTAGATGTCCCGTGACATCTTCCAATTCTTGACTTATTTTAAGTATGGTTTCATCACTTTGCCTATGTGTCATCCAACGTCGGAGATCGTCGCCCTTGCCAGTTTTTTTTTTTTTTTTGGTGGTGGGTTTGGATATGGGTCGGGGCAAACCTGAACTTGTACGTTCAACTGAATGGACTCGAACCAAATCGGGTTGGGTGAGACTCGGACTGAACCCAACTAATAATGAAAAGGTAAAAGGCACGTGGGAGGGGTCTTCCCTGTGCTATAGTATAAAAACGAAAAAAAGGAAAAGGGGTCTTATCTGCTTGGCCGAATGTAACAAGAGATAGAGGGGGAGTACTTACTGTCGATGGTGACAGAGAAGAGGACTTGGCGCTTGCTGTAGTCAATGAAAGCTAATGATGCTAAGGAGCTAGAGTTGCTACCAGTGGCGACTGCGATGAAGACGGTGCTGGCTGAGATGCGATGAAGACGGAGGGAGGATCCGCAGGTGCCAACTATGCCCGATGCACAAATCTACTCTCTCTCTCTCTCTCTCTCTCTCTCTCTCTCTCTCTGTTTTTTTTTTTTTTTTTGGGTTGGTTTCGCCGATGGAGATCCAAGGACAGGGGGGTGGGAACATGGGTTGGAAGGGTCAGGAATGTGGGTTGGGTTCGATTTGGGGTTGCAAGTTTGTAGGTTGTGTCAGTTGGGCGTGGGATGGGTTGGACTAAGGTGTTTCAGCAGTGCGATGGGGTTGAGGGTTCGTTGGTTCTGATTGGGTTGAGGGACTCGGATCATTGAGGAATGGGCAAGGGGGTTTGGCTGATGTCAGGGATGTTGTTGATGGTGTCAGTGTTGGAAGTTAGGGATTGGTTGAAGAAGGGGATCTGGGAATGGAGGTTGGGACGGCGGAGGGTATTGGGGCTACTGAGGTCTTCGGTAGTGGTGGAGAGGGTTAATGATGAAAACGATGAAGTCTGGGAAAGTCACTATTTCCCCGGCGACAATCTCCCAAAGGATTATTCAAATCCAAAGAGGGATTCCTATCCTAAGGCACACCAACACTCACGAAAATCACAAAATAGAGAAAACTCTGATAATTTTAATTGAATTAAGTATGTCTATAACAATGAATGGCTCCTTATATAGGAAGGGCTATTGCTAAACTAGGAAAGAGTATCCTAAACAATCATGACTTACTAAATTAAATTAAGTCCTAATCTCAACCAACATAAAATAAGAAATAACTAATTAAGTACTATTTAACTAAGAATAGGGATCCTTGAGAAGGTTAAGGATCAAGTGGGGCCCATCACTATCTGCAAGCCTGCTATCTGGGATCAACCTGCATCAAAGTTGTTGTTTGCAGTATGTCTGGCTACAAGTTGTTTGCTGCTGGTTGCTGTTTTTTGCTGTTGGCTTTGAGTTGCCGTTTGCTGTTCGTTGTTTGCTGCTGGTTTCTGATTTTTACCGTTGGCTGTGAGTTGCTGGTTGCAGCTGGCTGCTATTTTTGCTGTTCGGTGTGAGTTGCTGTTGGCTGCTTAGATGCTCGGCAGGTGGCTGCTGGGTTTATGAGTTGCATCTAGGGCAGAGTTTGTTGTTTGTTAATCTGGGTGGATATTAATCTGGGGACTTGGTGGACTTGTCTTGGTCAGTGTTTGATGTGTGTTTTAGTTCAACAGATGACCATCTGATAGTACAAATTCTGGTGCTTACAATGTTCCTCTCATACATTGGTGACTGTTCTTTAAAGTTTCTTGATTCATCAAGTTGGTAATAAGTTGAAATCTCTTTAAATGGAGTCCGAGGGTGAGAGCTCTTTGGGATCCAATCAACAGCTCCTCCCAAATGTTAATCAATCCTAATGCAAGGATAACACCAAGCCTTTCCAATGGTACTAATTATACCAATTAGGCCTATTCAGCTAGAATGGCCATTGGAGGCTCGAGGAGACTTGCTTATATTAATGGAAGTATCAAGGAACCAGGATAAGACGAGCCTAAATATTCAGACTGGGTTTCAGAAAATATGTTAGTCATGAATTGGATTCTTAATTCAATGGAAGAAGGCGTTGCAAAAAGTTTTTAAGTATTCTGAAACTGCAAAAGAACTTTGGGAGTCTATTGAGGTTGCCTATGCACCAAAGAAGAATAATGCCCGAATCTTAGAATTGAAAATGGAAGTTGCTAGTTTTAAAAAAGCAAGTCTATCAATTGGTATTCCAAATTCCAGGCATTGTGGAGAGAGTTGGAGTCAAATATGAGTCCCGAACCGTGTTGTGCTAAGAAACAAGCCAAATTGCTTGAAGACCAACATATCTTTGAGCTATTGGGTGGTCTTAACCGAGATTATAAACCCATTCGCACACAAGTGGCAAGTCAGGACCCTCTACCTCCCATTGGTATAGTATTCGCTTTGTTACAAGGAAAAGGAGGTTGTTGTATGGTTATGACGTAGAAATCTAATCAAACACCTGAGAGGTCTGCTCTTGCAAATAGTAATGTGAGCAACATATTGTCAAATACAAGAAATGGTGGAAACAGTGGCTATGGTGGAAGCCAAGAACGTGGTCGCGGAAATTATCATGGAGGCGGACGTAATGGTGGAAATGGTGGTCATGGTCAAGAAAGTGGTGGGCAGTCTAATTCGAACCATGACAAACCTATTTGTACTCACTATGGTAGATATTGGCATACAAAGGAGAATTGTTAGGGCCTAAATGGTAAGCTAGGAAATATATCCATATCCTTGGTAGAAGTGGAGGCCCAATTGAACAAGATGCTACTATTAAATCTGATTCACAGAACTTGAAGACTGAGCTAACTAATCTTCATAAAAAATTGGTTGCATTAGAGGACGCACCTCAGGACCATTTAGTGGGTACAGCCTTCTCCTATAATCTTACTAAATTTGCTTCCTCTGCTTCTCCTTCTACGTGGTTGATTATAGGGACAACAGACCATGTGATAGGTATCCGTTCTGAGTTTTAGTTATACACCTCTACATCTACTGGAAGGGTAAGAATTGATGATGGTTCTTATAACTACATAGTTGGAAAGGGAACTATCTGCATCTTATGTAACCTACCCTTATCATCTCTTCTCCATGTTCCAAATTTCTCTTTCAACCTCTTATCTGTTAGGGCCCTCACCGAACATCTTAATTGTTGTGTGTTTTTTTACCCTTCTTACTGTGTATTTCAGGATCTGAGGGCGGGGTGGAAGATTTGTGGTGGTAGGGAGAAAAATGGTCTTTACACCTTGGCCTTGGAAAATGTAGAGTCTAAGAGTTTTGCAAACCGAAGTTTATGATGATAATAAAGTGTCTCTGTGGCATCGTCATCTTGGTCATGTGCCGATGTAATGTCTCAGGAATGTCTTTTCTGAATTTTAGAAATAAACTTGATAGTAATTTGAGATGTGATGCATATTAGTTTGCAAGAATAAGAGATCTGTGTACTCAATCAATATTAATATAAGAAGTACTTCTCCATTTGATTTGATTCATTCTAATGTTTGGTATGCTCCTGCTACATCTATTTATGGTCATAAATACTTTCACTTTTATTGATGATGCCCCCAGATTAACTTGGTTGTGTCTTCTGAAAACTAAAGATAGGTCTTACATGTGCTCCAAACATATTATAAATTGACTGAAGTTATGTTTGAGAAGACGATTAAAGGCCTTTAGGTCTGACAATGGCGGAGAATATACCTCAAGCATCTTCCAAAATTATCTTGTTGAAAATGATATTGAATCGCAGACCTTATGTACATATGAAGCGGAACAAAATGGTGTGGCTAAACATAAGAACAGACACCTATTGGAGGTTACAAAGGCTCTTCTCCTTCAGATGAATGTTCCAAAAGCTTTTGGTCTGATGGAGATTTAACAGCAGCATATTTAATAAATCGAATGCCTTTAAAGATCTTGGGAGGAAAGAGCCCTATAGAAATCTTGTGTCCCACTACACCATTGTTTCCAATACCACCAAAAATCTTGGAATACACGTGCTTTGTTCATATTCCTAAGCATCAATGGGATAAGTTGGATCCAAAGGCAATGAAATGTTTGTTTGTGGGATATCCTAGTTCTCAAAAAGACTATAAATGTTATGCTCCTAGAAAGGTGGTCGTGTTTTTGTTACAATGGATGTTAGTTTCCATGAAGACATCCCATTCTACTCCTCCGCAAGTAAGGAATTGTTGCCAGATGGGTGTGAAAAGGATCATACACCCTTTGTTGATTTCATGACACCAACTCACCCAGAAAATTACGAATCAGTAGAACAGGGAAGTCTTAATTCCAAAACTCCAGAGGAAGGTGAAGCGATATATAAGAGTCAGAGATCACTGCAAGTTTACTCAAGGAAACGGGCCAGACCATTGATCTCAAGTATCCCATCCTCAGACGCCCTAGATCCAAATCCTCACCCTCAAGACCAGCATCAAATTGCCACTCTTCCTATGCCAAGTACACCTACTGAATTAGATCTTCCTCTTGTAACGCAAAAAGGAAAAAGATCTTGCATTACTTGTCATCCCATTCCAAATGTTGTGTCTTATGATCCCATCATAAAACTTGATACTACCAACATACCCAAGCTTGTGTAAGACGCTCTTACTCACCCCAAGTGGAGGAAGGCAATGATGGAAAAAATGGCAACTTTGGAAAAAAATAATACATGGGAACTGACTACTCTTCCTCAAGGAAAGCATACCGTTGGTTGTAAGTGGGTTTTTACCTTGAAGTACAATTTTGATGGCACAATTAACTAGTATAAGGCACGACTTGTTACAAAAGGTTTTACTCAATCTTATGAGGTTGATTACTTTGAAACTTTCTCCCTTGTTGCTAAAGGAACTTCTATCATAGTCATACTATCCCTCATAGCAAATTGTGATTGGCCATTATACCAACTAGATGTCAAAAATGCTTTTCTACATGGGGAATTAAAGGAGGTGGTTTATATGGATCCACCACCTAGTTTTATTGTTAAGGGGCAGGAAGACAAAGTCTGTTTTCTTAAAAACTCTAAATATGGTATTTATAGATATCTTCCAGATCACACAGTCTTCGTGAAAAGGAATGGTATAAAAGTGGTCATACTTGTGGTGTATGTTGACAATATAGTTGTCACAGGAAATGATGTCGATGAAATTTCAAAACTCAAAGCTTTTCTAAGCATGGAGTTTGAAATCAAAGACCTTGGATTATTAAAATATTTCCACGGGATTAAAGTCGCCAAGTCTAAGAATGGAATTGTTATATCTTAAAAGAAGTATGTCCTTGACCTCCTTAAAGAGACTAGGAAGTTAGGTGCAAAACCAACTGCCACACCAATTGAACAAAATCATGGCCTACATTTAGGAAGTGGAGAGTTGCTTCAAAATAAGAGGATGTATCAACAGTTGGTGGGAAAACTGATTAATCTTATCATCACGCAGCCTCATATCTCATATGATATTAGTTTAGTTAAGTCAATTTATGCATGCTCCTAGAACTGATCATTTAGTTCAGTGCATAGATTCTTAAGTATTTGAAGGGTCTCCAGGTCAAGGAATTCTTTACAATCACATGGGCATGCAAATGCCACTGCATTCACTAATGCTGATTAGGCAGGATCTTTCACAAATAGAAAATCCATCACAAGCTACTATACAATGGTTGATGGAAATCTTATCTCCTGAAACAGTAAGAAACAATTTGTTACAGCCAGGTCTAGTGCCGAAGCTGATTATAGGGTTGTTGCTCATGGGTGTTGTGAACTAATATGGTTCAGAATATTGTTAGAAGAGTTAGGCTTCAAACAAAGTGGTTCGATGAATTTGTTTTGTGATAGTACGCCAGCTATCAAACTTGTTGAAAATCCTGTTCTCCATGAAAAGACAAAACATTTAGAGATTGATTGTCACTTCATCTGGGAAAAAATCGAAAAGGAAGATGTAGTATTGATACAAGTTCCTACTGATGATCAATTAGCAGACTTTTTGACTAAGGCAGTCACTAAGGCTAAATTACATCATGTTTTCTCCAAGTTGGGCCTAGTCAATATCTATGTGCTAGCTTGAGGGTTATAAGTTAGAATAGGACATATGGTGCAAGTCAGGGACATAGTTGAAAATATAATAACGTCCAGGGGGCTTTTCTGTAATTTCAGGAATTAATGAAATAAACATATAGGTATGGTTGTCCAACCCTAAGGGATAGATCATCCTATTGCTTCTTCGTTAGATTCTTCTTCTTTCTCTCTCTTTTCTATTTTTCCTTTCTTTTCTTTCCTTTAATTTTTTTTTATTGATAACAATAAAATTTTATAGAAGAAAGAGCAAATATAAAAAGATTCAAGCATACAAACTGCCCTCCAAAATGTAGCAGTACAGGAGAAATGTACCAGTTACCAACAACAAGACTACAGGACAGAAGCACTTAAATTACAAGATCTAGCTACCCTTGCTTGGCTAAACAATCTGCCATCCCATTTGCAAATCTACTGATATGCTGAAAGCTGATTTGCATATCTAAAATTAAAATTTTTATTTCGTTGAAAATGAATTGCATTTTTTATGGTCGCTTCAAGGACTTCACCCAAGATATAGCATAAGTCGAATCACTCACTACAATAAGATAATGATGGAAGAAGGTATGATAAATACGAAGCGCTTCCAACATTGCCAAAACTTCCGCTTCATTAGAATCCTTGACCCCAGCATGCTTGGAAAACACATGAATAACTTCCCCCCTGTGATTTCTTAAGATACCTCCAATTCTAGCCAACCCCGGTTTTCCTTTTACTGCTCCTTCCACATTGAACTTTAAAACTCCACACGGTGGCGATCTCCAATGAACTAATTATTTTTCTTTGAAACGCCCATCTTCAAACAAGCTCCCCAACTTTGCACAATGTTATCTATGTTGAGAACTGAAAGTTCCTTTCTAGCACATGCCCATTTAGCAATCCTCCGAAGAACAGTTGAAAGAATATCCTCCCATGTAGATTCTTTCCTGTTGAATATTCTATCATTCTTTTCTTTCCAAAATGACCAAAGAATGGAATAAGGAATAATTCTCCATAAAATCATCCCATTACCAAACATCGGAGTTCCCCTCCATGCTTCGAACAACATCAGTAAAGAACGAAGAAAACACCAACTCACTCCACATTCATTAAGAAAGTTGTCCTAGATAGAAGAAGCTACACCACAATGGATAAACAAATGATCAATTGACTCCAACTCTCTCCCACATAGACAACAAGTACTTGAAATTGTATCCAACGCCAAACCCCTTCTTCTTAAAACATCAGCAGTCGAGATTTTCCCCACCACTGCCAACCAACAGAAGGCCTCCACTCTAGGACGAATAAGCCCCATCCACACTGCTGCGCAAGAAGACCTCGCTGCAGAAAAAGGGTCTCTCTCCTTGTAAAAAGAGCATAAGGAAAACAAGCCTGACGAATGAGGCTTCCAAATACGAAAGTCATTTGCATCTTTGCATAAAAAAAATATTAGAAAGAAGACTCAACAAGGACTGATGAACACCCAACTCTGACTAACGAAGGACCCTCCTAACACTAATATTTCAAGACACTACATTACCATTCCAGACAATACAATCTTTAACTGAAGCGTCTTTGTTGGACACAAACCTAAACAATCTAGGGAATAAAAGATGCAAAGGACCAACATCCACCCAATCATTATACCAAAAACGAATAGAATCCCCCTTCCCCACACAAAAACCCAAACCCTTTTCAAAGACCTTACCCTTGACGCTAGATCCATCCCCAAAACCAGATAACATAGCCCAAAAACCAAACAATCTATACAAAGGGACTCTTTTTGAAACCCACCCCCAAACATCAACTCCATATTTTGACACTATTAACCTCCTCCACAACGCCTCTGTTTCTTCTCCAAATCTACACCACCACATCACTAAAAGAGACTAATTTTTTTGAGATAGATTTCCTAAGCCGAGACCCCCGCTACTTTGGACTTGATCACCTCACTCCACTACAGCAAGTGCATCTTCTTTCTCTCAAAGGTTCCATTCCAAAAAAAATTCCTTCGTATTTGCTCCAACTTCTTAATCATGGCCATCAGCACCCTGTAGAGTGACATGTAATAGACAAGCAAGTTGGATAGGGAAGATTTAATAAGAGTAATTCTCCCTCCCAAAGAAAGATATTGTTTTTTCTAAGAGGATAGCTTCTTCTCAAACTTTTCCACCACTGGATCCCAACTTAATTTTTCCTTAACAGGTTTGTACAAAACCCTAGATCCTCTTGAATCGAAGACTTCAACTTCTTAGGCATCTTTGGTCGTGCACAATTCTTTGATGGTCTAAATAGTTTATCTCCAATGAGTAACCCTGTGGGTATCTTTAAGTTTTAATAGAAGTTTGCTGGATAAAGATGATCAGTTTTGCTTCAGGAAAAACACATACAGTGCAGGATCTTACCCTACGAAACAAATGAAACAAAACAAAGACAGAAGTGATGAGGTTGACATGATCAGATTTTTTACATGGGAAACTGATTCTTTTAAATCAGATGGACATTCTTTCCATATTTTGGACAGTCTATGAGCTATTTTGGTGTTCTTTTTTTCTTTTAAGATGGGAGGGAGACGAATTAGATGGGTTTGCACCTGACAGGTGTTCAGTGTGCTTTCAATTTGTGTAAACTGTAAAGTGCAACCCACATTTCCTTGACCTAAACTAGCCCACAGAAATTGTCTATACTCCAAAGAATTCTTAAATTAAAAAGATTGCAGCTACCTAATCTTTATCCATTCCGTGATATAATGAGGATAGTCGCTGTATTTTCTTTCAAATCATCACAACACACCCCCCTCCCCACCGCAAAACCCAATTTTGGGTTTTGGGCAGAATTAGTCTACTAAGTTTTTTTTTTTTTTTTAAGGCTTTGAATGAAAGGCACAACCTGTAAAAGTAAAGAACCGAGAATCCATCTTCCAAGAGCAGAGCACTTACAAAATCACAATTCTTAGCTCAAGCCATAATCAAGTGTGAGTTTGCAAAAAAAAAAAAACTTTAGAACAGCCTACTTGTTCACTAAGCAGTAATCCAGTGTCAGTGTGCCACAAAGAAAAGATTTAGAACAACTCATCCATCACTCATGGTAGACAAACATAAAAGTCGAGATTGTTCAAACAGTGAACCTTAATGTGGATGGAGAATATTCGTTAATCATGTCGATGTAAACATCCAAACCATGGCCACCTGGACAGCTGAAAAGAGAATGGTCTTGGTCAAAAGCCAATAGAAGAAATCGGATTAGGTTCGGCTGCACCTGGACCAGGCCAGCCATGGTTTTAAAACGCAGCCAAAACCAAGTCATATCGCTGATCCATAAAGGTCTTGGTACTGGTTTTCTAATGTTCTAGCATGAAACTAAATATACTAGAACTTCATTCTATCTTAAACTAAAAAACAAGGAAGATTTTCCAAAAAATAAAGGAAGTAGTAAACTTAAAATACTTATGGGATCTGTTTATATTTTAAAAAAATATAGCAATTGAGAAATATGCCTATTTGACTAAAATTTAAGTACCTTGAACAGATTCGCTTCCAAATCAGACTGGGAACTGCAAAATAAAATTAATTAATTAAACCATTTGGTAGCCCTCAGTAAGTAGAATTGGCAAACTGGCACTTGAAGATATAAAAGAATTTCAATGAAAGAAATATTCAGGTTATGGTCACGCCAGAGATGGCTGTCACATAAGTTTAGGTTAGAGGTGGCTTCCAGCTGGGTTCAGACACTGCATGGGCAGCAGCTTGAGCCCAGAACATTTATGAATTGAGCCTGAAACTCAGGCAGCCCATGCCGGCACACTGTAGTCAATAGTCCTAACCAGCCAGATTATGTTATTAAACCTTCACTTGGGCCTGGACCATATATTAAACAGATTTAGTATACAAACCAGGCTGCAAAACCAATCCACAGGCCTAAAATAGGCCTGAACTTGGTCTGAGGCACTTATGGCACTCAAGGCCTGGCCAACTTTACCGTTTCCATTAGATGAACGAAAGCATGTGAAAGATTTATATATATATTATATTTTCTAAGAAGCCAGGGACTGAAGCACAGTTGGAAGGTGCTCATTGTCACAACCAGCAAGATTACCAAGGTAGCAAGTTCCATTCAAGTCACCAATGAAAAAAGAAAAAATAATCACATGATTGGCGTCCATCAATAAAAAAAAGCTTATCGTAAACAAAAGAGATGTCAAGAGGATAACATACACATCTAGAAGACTGTTGTCGATAAGCAGCTTTTTCAATTCAAGAGCAATTTTAATAGCAACATGATTAGGAATCTGAAATACCAAATGAAAAGTAAGTAGCATTGCCCACTCAAAATTTGAAGTATTAGCATCTCAGAAAAGATAGTCTTCCAAATCAACTGGAAAAAAATAATCTTGTTACAAGAAATGCTTAACGGTAGGATACTATGAAAAAATTGAAAGGGCTGCCACCCAGTGTGAGTTTGCAACCTTCATTTGACAAATGATTTATTTGTTTATTTTGTTTTAGGTGTTCCATCATATGGGCAGACCGGATTCACTGATAATGAGGTGAAATTCATTAGCTTTCAATTGATCCAGCAACATTCTCAGTACCAAGTATATAAACCTATACAATTCAAATGTAACTTCTAAACATTATTGCAAACAACTATAGACCATAAAGTATCAAATATGACAACTTTATGAGGGAGAGGTGTGTTAGCACCTTGGTCAACTGCACTTCCCTGGGTTGCCAATTCCATGTCAAGTCCAAGACTTTGCCTCTAGAAGCCTCTACAAGAAAGATCAAGTTCGAAGGTGGAAAATCAAGTCTTGGAAGGGCCCTCGTTTATCTAGTCAAAATCTCCATAATGCGCCAACCTAATCAGGTAAAAGGACCTTAGGAAAACCAAGAATAGGCCCTTAGAACCCTCTTCCCAATTGTAATTAATAGGGTTTAATTGGCCAAATTGAGCAGCTAAGTTGTTCAGATGCAGGTCTCAAGACTAGCCATAACTATGAACTACAGGTACCTTACGGCTAACCATATGTCATATGGCTAACCGTCTAGCTAACAATGACTTCAGAAGGCAACTGTAAGGATCAACAGTCCCTTTTCCAGAGAGCTGTTTTTTGGCCTTTTTGAGCTACAGTTACCCTGCAGTTAACCATAGTATTCCACAGCTAACTATCCATCAAACTGTCGTACAAAATGAGTATTTTGACTACTGGTCAAACTAGCAGTCAGGGAGTCGCGGCTAACCGAACCAAATTTACGCTAACTGTTGACAAGCCGTTGGAGCACTAGCTATTTAAACCGAGCTCATTTCAATGGCTGCATCTTTGGAGATTTTGAGAACTCTGTTCAAGCACTAATTGGACACTAAGTAACAACTTCTTAGAGCTCCCAAAATCTAATTCCACTCACACTTACGCTCTTCATAGGCATATCAAACGGCATTCAAAGCTCGTAGAAGTGTGTTTAGTGGAATCACCTTTCACTAGGGTATCCTCTCAAGCTCACATAGTAAACCCAAATCACCCTAGACCTAAGCCTTTCAAGGGGAACTGAAAATTGTAAAAGAGAATATGCCACCATAATTGAATTTGTTGATGTTCAAACCAAGTTCCACGTCAATCACACAATTCCAACTTAAAACCGCAAAATCAAGGAGAGAGAAACTCGACTACACAACACGAACCCAGGTAAGAAAATTACTAAAACAAACAATTATAGTCTGAAAACGTAAGACAAATTAAAGATTCAAAAGACGCACTGATGAAGCCAGGATTGCTCATGGCCATCTTTAGATGGATGAAATGATGGCCCACCCATGACTGGTCCATGACCCCGTCTTGAAAGATGAAGCCAGGATTGCTCATGGCCATCTTTAGATGGATGAAATGATGGCCCACCCATGACTGGTCCATGACCCCATCTTGAAAGATGAACTTATTGTGGTTTGCATGGTATCTCGGTTAGGGAATCTGCATGCTAACTAGCTAGTTAAAAACATTAAATGTACTGTACGAGAGAATAGACAACAGTGAAGCCCCTCTCTTCAATCAATTCAATGTGTACCAAACAAAGATTCAAGTGTGAAGAAATCAAACAAAAAGAATAACTAGAAGGGAAATCTGCAAATGGGTTATCTACCTTTGTGACGGTGAGCATCCTACTAAGGAGAAATCTGGACAATACATAGTAATGATCCGCATTATCACCAAGCCATACCTTGACCTGATCAAAAAACCAATAACCATCACCACCATCAATTATAGAAACTGATTTCATCCGTTTAGAGGAAGATCAAACAGACCCACATCAGAAAAAGAGAAGATTAAGAGACCCACATCACAAAAAGAGAAGATTAAAAAGACCCACATCCAAAAAAGAGAAGATCAAACAGACCCACATCGGAAAAATGAGAGAGACCTTGACAAAGTCGTACTTGGAAGAGGCATTTCGGGCGGAGATTCTGCCCGGGGGCAGGGAGGAGGAATCTCCCTTCTCGTCTGAATCTTCTACAGTCACCACTCCTTTGCCCTTCATCTTCTTCTTCTTCTTCCTCCTCCTCCTCCTCCTCGCAGTCCAAGAGAAGCAGACGGTCGCATGATTTTCACTCTTTCTATTATTATCGTAAAGAATGCCCCTGCTGCAAATGTACGGCGTTGATGGAATCGTGGCCCCACTCAGTGATCAAAATCCTGTTGGCCGTTGCCTAGTGTTGGGGTCCCGTCCGATGCTTTCCATCATTTGTTGGCGCTTTTGTGTGTGTGGTTTTTATTTAATGGGTGAGATCCCTTTAATCAAAGTTTTCTTCCTTTGTATGGCCCAAGGCCAAGGACATCTTTGATTGGTTGGTCTTACCACTGCTTACCAATCCATGGATGGTAGTAGGATTGCAACCCGGTCGGTTTCGGCATGGTCTATGGAGGACTCGGGTATCGAAACCTTTAATAAGAAGGAAGATTTGGATTTAAAATTGAAATCGGTTTTTTGAAATCAGTTTTTTGCATCTAGAATTGGAACTGTTGTTGAGAAGATGAACTTAGAACCAGAATCGAAGTCATTTATGGAGCGGATATAAGCTTGAAATCATATATAAGGTGTGTTTGGGTTTAAGTTTGAATTCAAATCTCTGCGGAGAAAGTTTGGGATTAAAAAAAACTAATTTTTAGAGAAAACAATGTTTAAATTCGAATCCCTTTACTTATCAAGGCCAAAATAAAGATTCAAATCCAATTATTAATAGGTTGGAACCACCAAGTAATCGAAAAATCAATGACCCATTTACAACCCTAGATGATAGTGACCGAGTCCTTGGGTGAACCCTGCTGAATCATATCATTAGGATGGTTCCATCATTTTGAAAACCTTTTTAACTCCTGATTTTAGATATTTTAAGTTTAAGGGCTTCTTTTTAAGGGCTTATTTATTTGCATGAACAAACTCATGCCGTGAAGTGATTACAAATAAGAGAAAAGGCAAATACACAAAAATGACCATCAAATATAATGGTACTTAATATTTTTTTATTTTTTATTTTTTTTTAGAACGGTAGTAATAGTTGAATGAATGTTAAGATGGTTAGTAGGAAAGTAAATGTTTGTTTAAGGTCAGATTGATCATAGGCGAGTTCCATTCTGACCAATAAATGTGGAGGTTTTGTTATTCTATCATTACATTAATGATTTGGAGTGGGGTGCAAACGGGGCAGATCTAGAGCTGAAGCGTGCAGGATTCAAAACCAAATATGTTTTCATAATTCAGATCCAAATCTGAATTTAGTTCCAACACGAAACTTGTCATATCAACTTCTAGCTGCAACTTAAGAAACGATAGATCTGACTTTAGATTCAGATCCGTAATAAGATTGATTTACATTGCACTAGTATAAATGGATAAAAGAGCTTAAAAATAAATTTTTATTCATAAAAATGGGACTAATATATAATTAAAGTTAAATAAACTATCAAATATGAATATAAATCGAGCTATATAGAAACTTAAAACCTATATATAAATCTTTATTTTGTAGTAAAATATAATCTTCACGTGTTCAAAAAAAAAAAAAAAGTGTACAAAATGTAAGGTCACAACATACTAGGATCCGGTTCTGAATCCAGATGTTCTGGATCGCTTATGCATGGTTCTGTACCGCTTATGCATGGTTCTGGACCTGGATTTGTATGTCTTCCGGATAGGCTTTGTACCAAAGACTTCTGACTCTCAAATAAGCAGATGCCCATTCCAAACCTTAATTTGGAATAACATAGTAACATTTTCATCATCAAAAGGACAACAATGGGGACATTAATAGTGGGAGCATTAATAGATTTCAAAGGTGGCCGGTACTGTTGTGATTTTATGGTTTGAGGGGGGGCTCACACACTCGGATCACACTTGGGCCAACGCTTAATGGCCCAATGGTTAAAGCGCACAGGTTATCAGAAAGCCTATGCCACAGGACAATATTTAGCACAACTACAAGCCACAGCAGACAAGGGACAATTGTGGGGCTATTCTTATTGGCACAAGAGAGTCAGAGTCTCAGGACACTTTTTGGGACTATTTTGATATTTGTGTTTTTCCCTGGATATTATTGAAAAACTGTCTCTTGAAAACAAACTATTTTTAAAAGAATTAGAAAAAATAAATAACTGCATAATAATATATGAGATATCGTTACAAAAATGTTTCAATAAAAATCCTGATCTTTTTCCATTTTTTATCACAATTTTCTCATGATTTTCTCAGGATACTTATATTGATGGAAATATATAGCAATATCAGTCTTAGCAAGAACAATACCACTCCAGGGACATATTGTATTATTACTAAATATACCCAATATTTGTGACACTGCAACAGTGTTAAATTGAAATGGGTAGGGGCTTGAATAATACCACTTCAGGGACATATTGTATTATTACTAAATATACCCAATCTTTGTGACACTGCAACATTGTTAAATTGAAATGGGTAGGGGCTTGAATCTTGAGCCTGACATTCAGCCCGCAGGGGCAGGGATGCATCCTGTATACAGGCCCAATAACTAAACGGGAGTGCCTTCAACAAGATTTGGCCCAACCAAACCAGGCTCATGATCAACCCTAATATATAGGCTTTTATTTACAATTTTCCATAAAAATACAGGGTTTTACATATAAAAAAAAAACCTCAGACAAAGCCCAAGTGGAGTCCTTCTGAGGCAGGTCTGCGTCACTCGATGACTCGGCTCACCTTTTCTAAAATTGCAACATTACAAGGATAATGTCAAAAACTAGATATGCAAGTCACTGTGGACTAACTGGATAAATAGGCAATCTACAAATGAGAACTGCACAGAATGCAGCCAGATAATTCGCAAAAAAAAAGGAGGGGGGGGGGGGGGGGGGGGGAGGGAGGAGAGGTGTTGTTGTGGTGTTGGTGGTGTTGGCCTTTAAACCACACCTATTGAGCACAACATGAACTATGTTAATAGGTACATGGAATGGAATTTATAGATCCATGATCTGCAAAAGAAACCTATATCAATGAACAAGAAGTATAATTTACAGAGGTCAATGGTAACTACAACTGGCAACCACCTTGAACCAGCTGTGCAGATCCCTCATTTGTGTACCCTTAGAAGTAAAGGCATTAACTAGCACTGTAGCATCAGCCTGAACCCAGCTGTGTATTCCTTCATTCATCTTTACCTAGTAGAACACATCTGAGAGAAAATGATCATCATTGCCGTCGTTGAATACTGAAGCTGCTGTTTGTTAAATACATTAATGAAGAAACCTGAGCTGAGATATCAAAATTTGGTAGAGCAAGTTACCTCAACAGGCATGTTTTTGAAGAAGGAATACACGTTCAAGTCGGTTAGGTTTCTCCGGGGGGAAAGATCATCCTCTGTCAAAGACCCATTAATCATCTGAAAAGGGTGTGAAAATAATGACACTATACTGATACTAATGCTATCTGCAGACAGCATCAGGTGTAGCCTTAAAGTAATTGAGTAGATATCAATGCAGGGGCGGATGCTCAGCATTAGGCAATAGCATGTTCAGGTGTCCAGACCTCTTAAAAAATCTTCCACCTTTAGTTCTCATTCCAGTCCCAGCCAAACCTGATATAAGAATGCATCTAGAATCTGGCTGCCACTTGAACTCTTGTAGAACGGAGAACAGACTTGAGAGGGCAGGAGAGACTTCACTATCACGTATATTTTTACATGAGACTACTCTGAGGCCTTGAAGGCCCTTCCAG
Source organism: Sextonia rubra (assembly GCA_037013555.1). Lineage (NCBI taxonomy): Eukaryota > Viridiplantae > Streptophyta > Magnoliopsida > Laurales > Lauraceae > Sextonia > Sextonia rubra. The sequence continues at coordinate 30,760,035 of JASUAD010000011.1, read as the reverse complement.
GAAAGGACCACAGACTCCAGACCTTCTGTTGTCAACAAGGAGCATCCTTCCAGAGACAGAAATTTTACCCTCCTGTGATGAGTTGCATTAACACAAAGAATTACTTAGTAGTAATTAACTTGGGAAGATTTTAAATATTGAATTCCCATAAAAGGAGCCTATAGCAAAGATCAAAGCTGTCCATTGCACTCGAAAATGAGGTTGTGGTTCGCGTAATGTTACCTATAAAAGAAGTACCTTACTCCCACCCCCACCCCAAACCCAACCCAATACCACACCCAAAAACACACAATTACATTGTAATTAGTATAATAAATCAAACCAAACAATATGAAGTCTACAATTAGGTATGTTTATATCAGTGGGGCGGAGGTTATAGCTATCAGAAGCTATCCGAATTTTCTCTTCCTCTTCTTTTCTATCAAGTTTAGTGGTAGAAAGTGATTCCCATAATGTTATCTCATGGGTGTCGTCTTCAACTATGTTTTCTCGGAAGTTTCAATTTTATATGAATGAGATTAGAGCTCTGTCATCTTTGTCACAAGTTGTTTTTAAGCATATGGGTAGGTTCGCCAATGGTTTTGCAGACTCGTTAGCTAAGCAAGGAGTAGATAGGATTTCTGATTTGGTTGCTTTCACTTTGTAATTTTTTTTGGTATAATGCTTTTATGCCTTCTTGTCCCTCTTGTACTTTTTGAAGAGGGGTCTTTGTATTCTCCTTTCTTGGGTTAATACATTTTATCATTACCATTTCAAATATATATATATATATATCAGCAGGGCCATGGTTGAGTATGAAAAACACATGCCCCCATAAATCCCCGAAATGGACAGCAATCTTCTTTTGACAGATTTCAGATAGATGGTTATGGAGAAAGAAACACAAATTTGTTTCACATTCAACCTCGAACACAAATTTGTTTCACATTCAACCCTTTTTTCTCTGTACTCATATTTAACTTGAATAAATAAAAGATGGTTAGGATCATACACAATTAATTAGGGGAAGGGTTGCAAGGTGAGCATGGTATATTCAAATTTCAAAGTGGGAGCAGAAGATTCAAGATCATGACCCTGTGGCAAGGAACATATTATATATCTCAACGAAATACCCAAGAATGACCATGAAGTGCCAGCTGTATTTAGTCTTGATTTAAATGTTTATCAAGGAAAATTATGAGCCTATCTCTCATTTGAAAGAAAAATGAAATATTGATGCAGGTATTCGATGCTAATAGTACTAACCTCTGTCCTTACTGGTTTTTACTGTTTAGATATAGGACTTGACAATGACATTGCTAACAGACATTTAACCTGTGTGCTGCGGGGTCTGAAATCAATGCATGATTGGTAATTTTCGTTCTTTCTAACAATACAGACCCACGCAGATTTCACAATCCTAAGCCCCTACAATATCAGACATTATAGCCATATTGATATCTCCATGCTCTCTCCCCTAATCTTGTAGTCCTACAATCCTCAATTCATTGCTTGGATCATTGGAATTCGAAACAAGATATTCATGTTACCTTCCAACTTTGGTTCTCTCGAAACTGATACAGGAAAGAACAAAAGAGCTGCAGGTAACTGAGGTTTCAGAACCAAACACAAGAATAGTAGGTTTCAGAACCAAACACAACAATAGTAGGTTTATGGGTAACTGCAGTTGTGTTGATCCAAACGTGCCCAACTTGAGGATATGTAACTTGCTTATCTAGCATCCATCAAGATCACCATCATCATTTACTGGGTCCATCTGGATCTTCCTAACACTTGGTTTACACAAATCAGGATTCATGCATTACGGTAAGTAAACATGAGTAACCTTTGTAAGTAACAGATGATCTCTTCTCTGACATAACAAAATTACAGGTAAGCTAACTGCAGGGCAACTGAATTTCTAGGATACAAACACGGCCTTGAGTTTGCGGGATTCAATTCAACAGTACTTTAAAACAATGTGATATGGAAGCATACCATGCTTACAATCATCAAATTGCAGGTTCAAATTCTACATTTCTAAGAAGAAAGCTTATCAATCAAATGAAGTTGAAACTGAAGTGACACATGAAATCAAAATACCTGCAAATGCTGGCGGCGCTGAAAATGTCGTTGTCCAATCCCCAACAGTCCTGAAAGGCAATCTCCCTCGCAGTTGCACAGACAGTAAACAAGGCCTTCAAGCTCTGCTTATCCCTCAATTGGCACTGCTTTAGCTGCACCCTCTCCAGCGCTGGGCATGCACCTAGATCTTCACTTGGCCCAGGCTCCAAATCAATTCTCTTGCATCTCTGCCCACAGATCATATGAATATGTAACAATAACAGTCAAGTTTATCAGATCTTAGGATTATATTGGAATTGTGTTATAACGTGATTAGGATTAGATTATGCTCAAATTGATGAGTTAGCCAAACAAATCTCCATGAAATTAGCCACAGTAATTCATCAAGATGTAGTCCATAAATTTCTTACCTGCAACCTTAGCAATTTCAAACTCCCAAACAGGGGCAGGGCGGCAATCCACCCGCCACCCATCCGGTGGTCGGAAACCGTCAGCTCCTCCAGCACTGGGCAGCACTCGCCGATGGTGCCCAACCCATCATAGCTCCCCCCAAATCCGCTCAGTTCCAGGTTCACCAGACGCCGGCACCCATGTGCCAAGATAATCAACCCCACATCGGAAATGGCCGAATTATGCGAATCCGCCACAGACCCAATTGCCCTCAGGACCTGGAGATTCCTATAGCCGGCGATTGCACGGAGCGCATCATCGGTGCACCGGTGCAGCTCCAGCTCCTGGATAGTGGGGCAGGAGCCGGCGAGGGCAGCAAGCCCCGACTCGGTGCCGGCGACGAGGGTGATCTTTCGGAGATTGGGACAACCCCCGGCGAGGGCCCGGAGACCGGCATCAATGGAATGGGACGGGAGGAGGCGGTGGCCGAAGGAGTACGCGGGGCAGGAATCTGGGCTGATGGGGATTGAGATGAAGGGGTGGTGGGTGAGGAAGATGCCGGAGCTCCGGCGGTTTTCGCCGGAGCTGTGGCTGGGGTGGACGGAAGCTGGGAGGAGGTCGACTTGGTTGAGGTGGGGGAAGCGGGAGGAGAGGCGGCCGGAGAGGAGGAAGGGCCAGAGGAGGAGGCGGAGGGAGCGGCGGAGTCGGCCGAGGGCGAGGAGCCAGCGGCGGCAGACGAGGGAGGTGGGGTGGTGGTGGGAGGAGGGGAGGAGGGAGAAGATGCGGAGGAGGAGAGAGTCTGGAAGGAGGAGGGTGAGATCGACGGCTGAGAATCCACCACTGAAATCAACGGCTGCAGCTGCTGGTGGCACATTCTGTTCAAGGAAGAGGAAATGGGGTTTGGTTTTGAAGCAGAGGAATGGAGTTTTCTTTAGGGTTTTCGTGGGGGTTTTGGTGAGTGTTGAGATTGTCATCACGGATTCCAAGCTAAGGAAGACGAGAAGATTCTTCTTCTTCTTCTTCTTCTTCTTCTTCTTTCTTCTTCTTCTTTGTTGATGAAGATGCTGCTGAAGACCGTTGCTTTGAATGTGTTTGTGGCTTTCAATTTCACTCTCCCCCAACGGTAGGGTGGTGGGGTCTCCATGTCCTCAAAAAAAAAAAAAAATATATATATATATATATATAGCACTACAACATAAAATTGTAGGCGATTCTCTGGATAGTGCAATTGCTTTAAAGAGTGAAGAAAAAAATTATTGTCGGTACGAGCAAATAATTAAAGATGCAAAAATGATTTAAAAAACTATGCAGTCATCGAAAACAGGACATATAAGGTGGGACAACAATAAAATTACGCACAAACTAGCAAGGGATGCTGTATTACATAACTTAAGAGTAAACATGGACAACTTATTTTCTTATTTTTATTCATGATTTTGTATGTTCTGAAGTCATTCTTGATTCTTAAATTAATGATAGTAGTTCTTTCAAAAAAAAAAAATGTTCTTATCATTAAAAAAAGGCATTAACTATTGTTGACTTGCTCTATTTTTCTATTCTTTACTTTTTCCAATTTCACTCATCATAGGAGATACGTGGGCTTTATCTAATTCTTTGAAAAATAGGAAAGAGATGTTTATATGTTATAAATTATCTTTTTTTTATTAATGGAATGAAAAGAAAAAAAAAATTTTCCACAAGCTAGGGCTGCAGCAAAAATGATCTTCTTACATTATTTCAGGATTTTGAAGTAAGAGCCAGAAGGAGGATTTTGTACAATATAATAAATATAAGGCTTTATTATCATTTTTACATCCTCTTTTATCATACAAACTATTCCATAGGAATTTACTAAATGTCAATAGCAATAAGGCAAAACATAGGTCTTAGGGCACATGTATGGTCGAAATCCTTTAATTTATTTTGAAAGTGTTTTTTCTTTAAGTTTGAATGTGATTGTTAGGAAGAAACATAAATAAATAAACAAATAATCCAGTGTTAATAGCAAGTGTAGTGTTGAATGGTACCCCAAATTAAGTTGCAAAACATAATTTATAGTATTAAAAATAATACAATCTTAAATGATATTTAGTCAAAATTATATTAAGGTGCTTAGCACCCTTAGATAAAAAGATCTAAAGAAGTATTGTTTCCCAGAATTATTTTTAACACTCGATAAGTTGACCCATGCTTGAGTTTCCACTGTGGGTCCAATTGTTTCAAATTAAAAAAAAAATACTTGAAATTAATGCATGTCACTTAATGATATATGACTGATTTTAATATATGTTGGCCCATCATTAAGATTAATAGATGTAATACTGGTAGTGCAACTTGAATCCACGGCCTTTGAGAGCAAACTTTGGTCCTATGCCATCAGAGCTAAGTAGCTAACCCTTGCATAGGTGGGGGCCTACTTAAGTACTTCCATATCTATTAATCCATTGAAGGCTGAGATATGACACTCCTTATTGGGTTGTAACTGCGTTCTACACTACACTCAGAAAAAATTGATAAGGTGATCATAGAAGAGGGACACCCTCACAACAATTAATGCACTACAAAAATGTTTAATCTCTCATTCACACTTTATTTTTATTGGTGCATGGCAGGACCCTGCATGCCGCAGTGGTGCCCATTTTTGAGTGGACCACCGACTAAATCCCCGCAGCAAGGCAACCACAACTCAGAATCAAATAAATTTATGTTTTTTTTTAAAATACCATTTGTCCTATTTTAAGCCTGGTCTTAATTACTACAGGTTGTCTGTTTTAATCATATCGGCCCATGATTCCTTGATCCATCGTGCTCAACCTACTGATCAGGTACTGACCCAAGCTATCAATGCCACATGCAAAGTCACAGTCCAGTGAATACTAGGTAGTACATAGGTCAAAAGTTGAGCCAGTAAATCACTTTTAAGAGCTCTAGTTGCTTGAAAATTCAAAACTCAGAGCCAATGATTACAATTTAGACCTTAAAAATTAAAATTTTAAGATATGAGAAAAAAAGATCTCAAGTGGGATAAAAAAAATACAGATCCAATGATTACAATTTTAAACTTTTTAAAATTAAAATTTGGAGAAAAAAAAATACAGATCCAATGATCACAATTTTAAACCTTTAAAAATTAAAGATTTTAAGAATGAATGAAAAATATTCCAACTTTATAAGCTCCCGGCGAGGATCGAACTCGCGACCTTTCGCTTACGAAGCGAACGCACTACCACTATGCTACGGAAGCGGATACATGTGTTTTTCTCAAAATTCAAATTTAACCAAGGTCTAAGGACATTGGATGAGCCCCACAAGTTCACCCCACCGGTTCACAATAGATGACCGATCCCCGCCTGCTTATTGTATTCCATGTCTAATGATAGGCCCATAGATTTAGCATCTTTAACGTGAAAAGTTAGGCCATAATAAGAATTCAAAGGGCAATTGGCCTGATGCCGTGATAAATACATAACGATTAGATTCCAAAAGGACGTTAAATATCAGAGGCCCAGGCACAGAAGACCCAATTGCCGGATTTTGTCTATATGCACATTGCAGACCACTATTCTAGAATCCTTTTGAAGGCTAACGAAATAATATTGCCATCTGATGTTCTTAGGCAAATAAATCAGTCAAACAAATTACAATCATTGTTAGTAGTTTTGAATAGATAGAAATGCTACGTGCAAAGATTTCGCCGGGTATGAATCAAAATGGAAAAACAAAATTTACATAGGTGACCCCAACATTGTTGGGACAAAGATAAGATGGCCAATCCACTTGAACCCACTCGTATTTCCTCCTAAACAAGGTGAGTTAAGCTTAGCGTTTGACTGAGATTCTTTCACTACGGACCAACAAACTGAACCAACTTTTTTTTTTTATCTAATTTATATTTTGGCCCTGACAATATGGAAGATCGAAGTTAGGACTAGGAGACAATAATGTCACAACAGATAGATATATATTGCTGCAAATCTAAATTACATCTGCTACTTCCGGAAGGTTTATGATAAAAGCCATACCATCTTCAAACTCATTCCTACATTAAAAAAGAAAGCAGTAACAATATGTTACCCAAAAAAAAAAAAAACCCTTCAAAAAATGGTCATAGACCACAAAATGAAATAGTTAACATTCAATGTTCAAGCCTGAGGAGCCGCCATTTGCTGCTTCTTCATCCTTTCTCCAGGCTTCACCATGCTGTGTTAAAAAAAAAGGCCTCAAGAGTTAGGTACCATCCCACTTTAACAACCTTTGAATATGTTTTTTAAACTGCATAAATCAGTATAGGAATGTTATAGTCGATTCACTTTCATAAAACATGACTGCCCTCTCACTTCAGGTGCCACACTGCATCTCAAACCAAGGACGTAGCAGCATGGTTTTGGCAGCTCACCTCAAATGCAGGTCACTGGCATGAAATACCACTAGAGCCAAGAGTAGAAATATAAACTGAATTGTACATTTCAGAAATAAAGGGAGATGTGGGAACTGCAAATTCCCAATCATGGACATTTTAGAATATAAATATAGAGATATAGAATTAGGAGGTTATCCCATCTGCACCTTTTTTTTTCATGTGCACCCATACACACATCATAGTGGGGCCTACCTGGTGGTCAATTATAATAGAGCAGCAGGAACACACACAACTCAAACCCCCCCACACCCCCCCCCCCCCCCCTCTGCGCGCACGCAACCTGTTGTGTGAATTACATTGGACACCTGGATTTGCACCCATCCAATGGATTGGACTATTGGGTCAACTGTGCACCCGTTTTTTATGGTGAAAATTTGCAGTACGTCGATCAAGTGGTTAAAAATGATCAGATGGGCTCCAACCCCACGTGGGCCCCAAAACGAGATGGGCGTCGAGCTTGCACATGGGAACCACCATATACACACATATCGTCATCATTATCATCATCAAAGCCTTGTTCCAAATATGTTGGGTTGACTACATGAATTCTAGTTTTCCATTCTAATATATCTCGAGTCAAATCCTCAAATAAACTACACATTTTTATATCTATTTGTACCACCTACATTCATGTCCTCTTTGGCCCAACCCTTTGGGTTGGTAGGCCATCAATTGGCGCAATTGTGGGCTTATATTGGATATGCCCAAACTATCTCAAACAGGTTTGTCTAATTTTTTCCCCAAATTGATGCTATTCCTAAATGCTCTAGAAAGCACTCAATTTAATTTTATCATTCCTACTTTTACCATAAACCCGCCTCAATATTCTCACCTCTACTATATTCATTTTGTGCATATATGGCATCTTGATTGGCCAACATTATACTCCATGGGTTATACTTGGTCTAACCATTATCCTGTAAAATTTTTCCTTCAATCTTGTTAGCATTCACCGGTTATAAAGCGTTACGAAAACAAGTCTCTACTTAAACTATCCTGCTTTTATCCTATGTTTGACATCTTCACCCATCTCCCATTCTAACTAATTATCGAGCCAAGATAATGGAAAGAGTTTTTTTGTGGTATCTCTGCGGCATCAATTGTTGCAGTAGTTTTAACTTTTTATATATGCCCATTAAAGTTGCAATTCATATATTTTGCCTTTGTACAACCTATTTTAAAGCCTTTGGATTCTAAAGCCTCCAACCATCGCTCGAGTTTGCATTCGTACGGTCTCTTGATTCATTCACCAATACTATATCATCTTCAAACAGTATATGCTAAAGTAGATCCTCTTAAATATGAGCAATTAATTTACTCATAATCAGTGCAAAGAGATAAGGCTTAGGACTGACTATAATACCCTAGCTATTGATTGGTCCCAAAATTCGTCCAACCACCTATGATTGAATTAGGGTTTTGCTGTGTGTTCAATGCATGTTTGATGATTGTTTTATCCTTCCGAGAACATGAGTTCTCCTATTTAATCATTATTTGCATACGGGTTTTCATGCATTGATTAACTAAGAACCAATTCAGATTTAACCAACAAATATGGAAACCCTAATACGTGCTATCAAGAATTGTGATGAATCACTGCATGATAATGAGACTAATCTACTCAGGGGACACGAGAAAGAAAGATTCCAGCATGATTCTTTCGAACCTTGAATGGATATTTTGCCATTTTCCACTTTGCTGAACCAATGGGCTCAATGGATTGGAAAGATGATTCCTATTATTATGAAGTAGGTCTTGGCATGTAGTCCAAGTGGGAAGAGGTCTCTAAGTAGATAAACCTGGATATTAATGAATTTAAGATGATCCCCAAATATGAAGTAGTGTAAAACAGTAGCCTACATAATGCACAAATGTGTTTAATGGATTGTTGCATACCAAACAATCGGCCCTTTTGATTATTTAAGTAAGAGGCTGTTCATGACATACCTTTTGGATTCCATGTCAAAACCCTAATGTTGTTTATGAGATGGAAATCAGAATTTAACAGAGATATAAGCAAAATCCTAAATAAATGGGTAACAATTCCAAACTAGAGCGGGGCGTGTATGAAACCTGATATTAGGTGGGACTAGTCATATACTGCAACATGAACATTGAATCCATAGACGGTATAACACGCTAGAGTTCCCAATTGCCAATAATAATCCACTCAACTCATGAATCCAAGGAAATTGAAATTAGAGGACCTATGCCACTAGCACGGTATTGGTGACGTCATCGTACTATGGTCGCCGTGGATGAGTACTCACTTCTGACCATGTGTTGGTCACTTGCATAGATTTTAATTGATGATGAACCCAATGTGGGTGTGGAGCAATAAGGTGGGACTGGGGATGATGATAATTCCTCCCTTTTGGGAGTGCCCAAATTCCATTTCCTCCCTTGTGGGAGTGCCCGATTTCTATTTCCTCCATCCGGGGAGCATGTGAAGTTTACTATTCCTCCCATTCGGAGGCGCTCAATTCAACCGGTGCGATGATGTGGATACAGACTCAATTAAGAAGATATGATAATAATGGATGCCGTAAGACACCCATATAACTAGGCTCACCCACTCGCACTTGTGCACCTCCCATATACCACATTGTCATACATATATTGCTGGTTATGATTGTGTTTATTTATACTTTAGATTTAGAATTCTTCTCACCAGTTGTACTGACATGAAGTTTGCCCCACTTCAAATAACAACAATGTATGAGAGTGGGCGGACTATGACGGTCAGCCACCTTTGATTTCAACATGTGTAGCTAATGGAGTGGACGTCATCATTACTTAGTAGCAAGGATTAACCCAATTTCGTTTAATATTTTAGCATATTGAGTTTTAGACATTTAGATGTGTAGAGGATTTTATCATTTTTGGACATTTGATGTTTCTTTGAGGATTTATAATTGAAACTTCAATTAGGTTAATTGCCTAATTAATTTTTTATTGTTATGAATTTGACTAATGGATGTGGTTGTGATACTTAATAGAGTAGTGACTTGGGAATTTGAAGAGTTTCAAATTTCCGGGTCATTACACTGACCCCTGATGAAAACTTATGGTCACTGAAAACAACACGTAGCGCTTACACTCGTTATTGTTCCTTCACACATGTCTTTGATAATTTCAATATCGCCTCTTGGAACTTTCTGTTTGTTTAAACCCACCAAAGTATATCTCTAGGTACCTTGTCGTAAGATTTTTCTAAATCGATGAAAAACATATGCAGAGATTTTCTCTTTGTTTGACATTTTTCTATTAATTGCCTAAGTCAGAAAATAGTTTTCATGGTTGACCACCTTGGCATAAAACCAAATTAATTTTCAGATATCCTAATCTTTTGTCTGAGTCTTTGCTTCTTATGCTCTCCCACAACTTCATAGTATAACTCATAAGTTATAATTCAACAAAAGTTGGTACAACTTTGTATATCTCCCTTATTCTGATCTATAGATACTACAACACTTCCCTCCATTCATTTGACATCTTCTTTGTTATAAAATATCTTATTCAAAAACCTAGTTAATCAAATCCTCTCAACTTCTCTTAAGCATTTCCAAGACTCTATCAAAATGTACACAAAGCCTTCAATGTGGGGAGTGGTATTTACACCGTCAAGCATATCAACACTCATGGCACCTGTTTCTTCTAATCAAGGTGGCCATTGTATCAAAAGTTCCCCGCATTTGTTGTCTTTAGCCAAAATCCCATTCCTTAGAATGATTTCACTGTTGGATTGTTGATCTTGCATGAGAATCTAAGGTGAAATGTGAGACTACTGTCGTGAAGATCACGAACGTTGGCAGATCATTCTGCCCAATAATGTTCAGGCCAGTCCCAATTCATAAGGTGAAAGTTCATAGATAAAAATGTAAAAACTGGCAAGAACCTCCACAGTATGGATTTATTGAATAGCACAATTATTGGTTCTGTTGGTACCTCTTTTGCCCAAAGCTCACTAAAAAGCTCTATCATCATCATCATCATCATCATCAAAGTCTTATCCCAGCCATAATAACACTAAAGTCGTAGGGAAAAAATTAAAGCAACTCTAATTAATAATTAAAATGCACCCCCCCCCCCCCCCCCCCCCCCCCCCCCCACAAGGCAAATTCCTTCACCCAAGCAGGACGAATGAAGTGAAGGATGTCCCAAATTTTGACCGTTATTAAAAATCCGCCTTACACATGCTCAATAATAGGCCATCAAAATAGATCACTAGCTGGGCCACACCAATAGACTAGCAAAACAGGTGACAAATTTAGGACGATCTTATTTTTCCAATGAACAAATAAAGTGGATTATCTGAAAAGTCAACTAAATGAATGGTAAGACAAACCAGGTGAACATTGAGGTGTCGACTGTTACAATAAAGAAGGAATAGAAAGAGTCTAATAGCCACTGAAGAATTAAAGTTGTTCCTTAATACAATAGTGGGTTCAACAAGTAAATTTTTCTGCTATCTATTTACACATCCACAACGGTGTTTATTGAAGTCTTCTCTAGAACATGATATAAGATTCACCATGTAGATTTACCTTAAGAACTTGACACAGTCAGGTAAAATGGCTAGGTAAGCCATTATACCTTAACCAGTGAAAACATGGAAAATCCACCACATTATTTTTAACTTTGGCAACTGGTTATTTTGTTAGAATGGTAGAAGGAAGATTACAACAAACTTACAACCAAAAGCACAAAAATTTAAAAAAAAAAAGAAGAAGAAAGCAGAGGCATCAGAGAATTATACCACAACAACAATAACAACAATAATAAGGGAAATTTCAAAAAAGTATAAAACTTTGGCTCTTTTTCAAAAAAGTACATGAAGGTTGAATATTTCAAACAAGTATAAAAGTTTTCCACAATTCTATCAACCAGGTCCTCTCCATAAAAAAAATTTTTTTTTTTGAGAAATAACAGAAATATCCATCAATTTTCAAATTCTTTTCTTTAAAAAATCATTTAAGAGAAATGATTGAGTTCAACCCAAATGACCTAGCCCATTTCAATTGTCTTTATGCATGGATGGTTAAAAAAGGGATTCCAAATGACTAAAAAACTGGCTTCATTAAATGGTATGATCATTGAAGTCAAAATGGCTAGTTTTAGGGAGAAAAGAGGTTAAGAAAAGACAAAAACCAATAATAAGGGAAGGGTATTTTTGTCATTTCACAAAAAAAATTATGGAGACGATTTGATTGAAAGAATTGCAGAAAACCATTGTACATTTTTTAGATATTCAAACCTTCATGCAGCTTTTCCAAAAAGAAGCCAAAAGTTTTCTACCTTTCTGAAATTTTCCCTAATAATAATAAACACTGGCAATCCACTTTATTCCTTCTCACACCAAAACAGGTTAATAGATACTAATGATGGAAGCAATATAGTTTACCCGGGGTTTAAAATATTGGCCTTTAACATTTCTTAATGGCCATTGTGAAATGGTAATGGCCCATGTCATTATAATATTCTGCTTATAACAGCAACATTATGTATAAGTTCAAAAAATTGCCAAAATAATGGCCCTTATCGACCGATATTTTCAAAATATTGATTTCAAGGATGAAAATAGTGGTTGCGGCAAGTGTAGCAGCCAGTGCCTAAAATGCTACATAGTGGTTGCAACGATATGTAGCGGTTGCAGTGATACATAGTGGATGGTGGTGTTAATTTTTTAAGTGGTAAAAAAAATTTTCAATCTTATGTAGCAGCCAATCTTGGGTTTTTTTTAGTGATTTGGAACCATATAAGGATAGAGATAACTTTAGAAAAGGCTATTCCAAAAGAGAAATAAGAAAAAATAATGTTTTAAATTGAAATTGCTTAGCTCTACTAGGTTTTAGAGCATAGCGCCGCTATTTTCAAAATAGCATAATGGCCTCAATCATTACGTCTGATAATGCGGCCACCACAATATTTTGAACTATAATCGGTCTAGACCAATACATCGGTCGATATGGGTCAATACCGATTGCAGAAAAGGTGACAAAAAAAGAGAACAATTGAGGAGGTTGCTGAAGAAAAGAGAAAAACAAACGAAGAATCTAAGAGAGAGAGAGAGAGAGAGAGAGAGAGAGAGAGAGAGAGGTACCCCAGCTTGGACCATCGACCGCCTGCAACCATCATCCATCGCCACCGCTACTATTGCTATTGCACCCACCACCCACCCACGTTGCTGTGTTTGCTGCTTGTCGTCGCTATTGCACCCACCACCACTTTCTTCTTCTTTCCTCTGTTCCTCCTCCTTTCTTCTCTTTCCCTCTTCCTCTTCTCCGTTTCTTCTTTCTTTTCCTCTTTTGTCCTTTTCCCTTTCCGTCTTTATTACAGTTTCAACTTTCGATCCAGATTCCAGAAAGAAGGCAAAGGCTGCCACATGACTTCTTTCAAGTCTTTTTAAGAATTTTTTTTTCTTCTATTTTCTATACAAGAGAGTGTGTTCATGGGCCCCTATCTCTCTATATATAAAACATCAGTGGCCCCCATTGAATCTTTTTTATTGGTGGGCTCTATTTCACGTTTTTTCTAATATAATCCTTAAAACACCAAAGAAATTTGAAACCACTAAAACGATGGGCAAATTTTAGTACAATTAGAGTTAGACTCACTATCACATCGATCACACATATCAAAAAGTGGGGCCATTGTTATATTGATCATTATTAAAATATAAAATAAACCATAAAGAAATTCAAGCACATCATAATGCTCCTTCCAACAGTGAACTAAGACGAAAAAGGACGGCCCAGTGCATGAGGCTCTTGCATAGTATGGTCTGGGGAGGGCAAGATATACACAGTCTTACCTTTATTTTGAAGAGGTTATTTCCATAACTTGAACCCACATTTTCTGGGACACTACCGGTAAGCCTTTACCATTGGGCCAAGCCGCCCTTCTTAGAGTTAAATTGGTTTCTACCAACTAGCCATCCAAAGTTGTTAAATGGACAATAATGATGCAGGACCCTAAACAATTAATGAATGATATGCAAAGAGAGAGATCAAATCAAAATAACATGCCATTAAATCGCATAGATTGGCACCAGCACAAAGCAATATTAATTTCAGCAATAGGTATTTAGTTTGATTCATCATACAAATCGGTCCCGCTAATATGTTCCCCAAATCAGGAGATGGATCTTGCGGAGGGAGAACTACCACCTATTCTAGGGATTTTTAAATCAGCCAAATTTCAGATCTGATAGTTGTAAATTCAGATCTGAATACAGAGATGCAGCAGTATTCTTGGGGTTCTATTCAGATTTGAATGCTGTAAATTCAGATCTGAATACAGAGATGTAGCAGTTGGCAAAGTGATCTTCAGATCTGTCTAAGAGTTCAGATCTGTCCAAGGTTCTTCAGATCTGTCCAAGATGTTCAGATCTGTCTAAGGTATTCAAATCTGTCCAAGGTATTCAGATCTGTCCAAGGTATTCAGATCTGGAAGGCTTATGATGGCTGAAACTCAGATCTGGGACTGTTAGGATAACTTCTCTTCTTAACCCAAGAGTGGGCTGGTTTTAGAAGAAGAAAAGAAGGGTTTCTTGGACTGAAGGCTGGATGTTCTTTACCAAAAGAAAAGAAGGAGGAAGAATACCTTAGAGAAGATGATGTACTTGGCCTCACGCCAAACTCCCCAACTAGGGCGAAGAAGATCCAAAATCTCTCAAGAAGACTTGAGAAGCTTTCAGCAAGAGAAGAGTTCTTTTATTCATCAATAATAGCTTCTCCAAGATGGAGTTACATATTTAAAGAAGGGAAAACTCAGCCCTAATCAATCAATGGCTGAGATTTAAAGATCTAACTTCACTCAAGACAAAAGACATAAAATAAATAAAACAAAAAAGAAACACAAAGTGGCCGAATGGGAGGATTTGATCCCCCTTGCACGAATTCCATTGCTGGAATTTAAGTTGTGGCCCCCCCTCTCAAACATTAAAATAAAACTACAACTATTGGGACCCCTTTTTAATACATAACTGAACTAACACAACTTGGGGCCCTTATTAAAATTAAAACATCAAAATTAAAACATCAATAACTCTTCTATTCTCCCTTGGCACATCCCAAGATGGGGCCTTCTACTTGCATGCCTTGGGAGCCCTCCAACGATGGATCTTCATCGAGGCTATGATCCAACGGTGGATCTTGTAATCCAAGATGAATTAACCCTAGAAAAGGATAATCCATCCAAATTGAGCTCATGCTACGCACTTTCCTTCTTGGTTTGATGCCCCCATCAAATAACCACAAATTTGATTTTATGATCGTCAAATTTATACCATTCGATAATGAAAACATTTGACGAACTTTAACAATCAAGGATAAAACAATAGCGGTACAGGATGTTATGACTTAGGGAGACTGTTATTTTCTTTTATAGTGCTATTTTCTTTTATAGTGTTTACTAATGGAAAAAATATTTTTTCCTAGCATTTTATAATATTCGAGATTTTTAGATATTTCTTTCTTTTTTTTTTTTGGATAAAATAAAAATTCGCACCGCAATGGACCGCAATGACCGTGAACCTCAACACGATGCTGCGTTACAACAGTTTTCAAGGTTGACCGCGATGGCGACCATGAACGCATCACTATATTCAAAAACCAAATATGTAAGATACCATTTACCAACCTATCTTACATAGTATCAGAGCCACATAGGTCCCAAGTTCAAATCCTCACGGCCGTGTCTTTTGTATTATATTACGGGTGCAGGTGCGCAGAGCAGAAGGCCCCATGCCGCTCCATGATGGCCTTGTACTTCGAGTCTGGGCGGTGTCCCGCCTAATAAAAGAGAGGCGGGGGGGGGGGGGGGGGGGGGGGGGGGGGGGGTGTTAAGTATATTGTTTGCTGCAATTCTAATGCCTAGGCATTTTGGTTGCATTGGTTAGCAACTCTTGACACAAAACATGCCATCTAAAATTACAATAGCAAGTATCTAAACATGATAGAGATTCATCTAATACCATAATATTAAAAGCTTTCTGTAATACAAGGGGCAACGTGGGCAGAGAGGGACCACCCACTAAGTGCGGTGAAATGTGGGAAATCAATATTGATCCAATGGCCCTAAACATCTAATTGGTGGGTATCAGCTGGACAGGATAGAATAATAACAGTAAGTCGTAATAATGATGGTCATGGTGGTGATGGTGAAGTCTTAAGTTAACAGTTGCAAATCCAGTAAAAGGATGTAAATGAAGAGGTTTGGATTGTCTATGGTATTGATTTTAGAAATTATAGTAACAACAGCAATACCAATAATGAAGTCTGAATGTGGTTAAGATAAGTGAAATTCACTTGTGTGAGTTTAGTAGTATTTCTTTCACTAGGAACTATTTGATCAAAAATGAAAAGGAAGAGACAAGGCAGATACTGAGGAAAGCTGGGAGGAGAAGGAGAAAGCCTTCTGATGCTATAATTTTAGTTTGAAGGTATGGCAACAGTTTACACCCTTGTAGGTTGACAGTGATTGTATCTGACAGGTTTTAATGGATCTTATTCTAACTTCTTTTTAGGTTGTCAAAATGCCTCCATCTCTTAAGTTCCTTTTATAAAATGAAGCACTTAAGAAGAAGTCCAAACAATTGAAAACTCAATCAGAAGGGGGGTAAATGTGGTGGTTGGATTGTCAATGATGTGAATCTTAAGCTATGGTTTATCCATTGTAGAGTCAGTCCACAGGGTGAATGGCTGGAGATTTGGCAGTCAGCAAGTCCCGTCAATTGTTCCACCCAGGAAAAAATGTCTAAATTGATTAACTACCCACTTGAACAATCTCATAACTTAACAGCAGGTCCAAAACATTTCTGGGGCCAGAAAGAAAGAAAGCAAGGTGGTCTACACTGTCTAGGATGCAAATTTTAAAACACCAAGAACCATATGCCTATAAGCATGCATTCCTAGATATACGAATTTTCACCTGATATCATGTGGGGTTATGAATATCCACTGAGACCCTTGTGCCACAGCAAAATCCACAAGTGTATCTAAGCTTATTTTCCGGCTGACGGCATCCTGAAAAGAAATAATCAAAACAAAATCTTCACTTCAATTAATAAATTGTATTTCAATCTAAATGATTATACAAAGACAGTAGGGAGTGAAACCTTATTGGCATACCATAAAAACATCAAACTCATCCATGGCACGAAATGGCGCCTCTGTCATTTCATGAAGAGCTAGTGCAAAGCAAAGGGTAGAGAAAGAACGTTCCCCACCTGATACACACCACATGCACATATGTCATCTGGAGTAGATGGTAACATGGAAGGTAGAAGTAGCAGCAGTTCTTGCAGATAGCAATGAAAATCATTACCATCATAGTCCAAAATGATTAATAGTACAAGTTCAATGCAAGTGAGGGATAAAAAATCATGGCCCTTGATTGCAATTTCAAATAAAAACTAATGTTAAGGGCTAAGGAAACCCCAACAAGTGCACTAAGAAATTTTACTACTCAACCCAATTAATGAAAGAAAGACTCTTACTGTGTAAAAAAATTCACATGAAAAACAAACTAATCAAAGTGATAACTTAGGCCTGCAGTTACCAATCTGTCCCACATAAAAGAGTCCATTGGTATGAAGAATCAGACAAGCTATGCTTAAGAACATGAAGACCCAACTAAACCTGTTTACACAATCTATCAACAAGAAGCTGGGAACTACTGCCTTGAATGCGAGCTGAAAAAATATCATTCAACAATCTTGATATCAACATATTTGACTAGTAATAGATGCAAGGACACATATGTAATGATAAACAAAACCAAAAAATCCCCAAAGGTTTTAGGTCACCTTTCTTCTGGAAAAAAATTAGTTGGGTTTCCATCACATTATTATTTTCTTAAATTAACCAATTAATATAACAATTGGGCTTAAATGAAAGGTAATTAACACAAGTGAATAATAAGCATAAATCAATGAAACTCAGGCCACATGCAATGAAATTCAAAATGAACTCTTGCCTTGGGTCTCTTAGCTTCCAAATTCAATTCCAAAACAACCAAAACGTCTTCTAAACACTCAAATTTCAGCTGAAATCAAGTCTCCCACCAAACCCCAAAATCCTACCCAAAAAGCCCCAAAATTAAGAGGAAAAAAAAAATTAGGAAATACTTGAAATCAACCTAGGCATGTCCAGATATGTGGATGAATTGGGCTTCCAAACCACATACTAAAAGTTGGAATCAAAAGCTTACCTGATATTGAAAATGCTCAAATGGAGCTGATTTCAATCGTGGGTGGGGCGGCCAATAGTGAAGATGCAAGAAAAAAGGGGGCTTCGGAGAGTATTTGACGTGGGAAGTGGGTTGGTGCTCTAGTTTTGCGAACAGCAACAAGCTCGGTGGATTTTCAAGGGGAAAAGAAAGAGATGAGAAGAAGAAAGTGGTGCTGAAACCTTGACTGGAACGTGAAAAAAGGAAGAGGAAGGCGGTGTGGGTTTGTGGGGCCCACAACTTAACCTCAAAGTTTACGAGAATACGACACACTAGTATCCTTCCAAATTATATGAAAACTATCCACACCATAGTTAATAATAATACAACACCTACATGATATGTAATGTTCCATACACATCAACCTGTATGATGCACCGACTCATACGATAATCAAGGACACAACAGCATCAATTTGAATGATGCACTGACTCGTACAATAATCAAGGACACAACAGCCCGTTTCATAAAATAGAGTACAGGGATATGGTTTAACGGTATTTCGCTGACAACATGCCATTTAGTTGTAGACATTTATTTGAAACATTTTGTATATGAGACCCATTTCATTAATTTTATTAATTTTAAGACCTACCAATATAAAAAGAGCCACAGGAACTTTAACTTTTGTGAGATCTTTACAGGAAGAACATTCCATTGCAGTCCATAAATATATTTCTTTTTTTTTTTAATATTAACTGATTCCGTTGTCCCAAAAAAAAAAAAAAAGAATATAAGCCTCACAAAGGCCAACAATGGAAATGGAAGAAGTTAATATGAAACATTCTTGCACTACATTCTACCCAAAACAGCTCCAAAGATCAAATTTTGTACCCCCTTAACTCTTTAACGAGAATTAACCCCAAATAACCTTCACTCAAGCATTAACAGCAACAGCCTCCGGTGTATCAGTCTTACTCTAGAAAGTAGGGTTGTTTGCTTGTAAAAAATTATTATGACAAAAGTATAATATAATCATTATGAGTTACAGATAGAAGATGCATAATACAAGACTAAGCCAAGCATGTTCTTCAAGTATCTTGTGAATATCCAAGTACCAGCTTGATTTTGTATTGTGCCTGACACAATATATGCAAGGTATACTAGTATGATATTGTACTATATCCAGTAATCCTAGATGACTGCACATCCTAGTTTAAAACAAGAAAAAAAAACCTGAAAGTCCTCGAGTATCACGAACAATGTCGTTGGAAGCATCCTGTGGCATCTTTACCTGCATGGAGAAACACCATTTTCTCATCAGCTAGACCCAGTAAGCTAGACATGCAAAATCAATATGCTTGAGTATCAAATGGAAAAAGGAGGTGGGCTTCTACATGATGTGTGCACATAAATACTTGCCATTACCTCTACTGACAGGGTCTTGTCTTCGTAATTAACTTTAATCTGTCCACTAACTCCTTTCTTCCTCAAATGACCATTAAATCTGATCAATGTATGGAAAATATTCAATATAAACATCCTAAATTTCCAAAATGCATGTTAAGGATATGAAAACAAAAAATAAAAAATAAAAACCCATCCAACAGTGTTATTGCAAGAAGGAATGGAGGATCATTATCCAAGTCTCAGGATGTAATTTGTGGTTCATAAAAACAGAACCGGAACATGTTACGCATTCAATCAATATGCAAGAAGGAATGGAGGATCATTATCCAAGTTTCTGAATGTAATTTGTGGTTCATAAAGCAAGGACAAGAACATGTTAGGCAGTCAATCAATAGAAACACATACACAGACACACACACACACACACACACACACAGAGAGAGACAGAGAGAGATCATACTGCCAAGTCAGTTGACGCTTAAGAAGAGTCGCGTTTCTTTGAAACTTGCTCCAACGTAAGTCAAGAGCTTTCTGACATGCCTACAATAAACATCATAGCTTTTGAAATTAAAGAATGGAATGCTGAAGATTAAACATAAACATAGAAAACAGTGATTTCATAAACAGGATATGGATTATATGCAACCATATTCTATATATACAAATGAGAAAAAGAGATTTAAAGCTTGGTAAGTGATCTTCCGTCTCTACGATTAGGAGATGGGTAATGGTAGATTTGACGAATAGGATTTAGATTAGTGCTGTCTTTCGTTTAATACATGCTTAAAGATAAAGCAAGGCTACACACCCCTCTATACTTTTGGCAATTGCAAACAGTTTGGTTTTTTGAGTTGGAAATTTATTGAGCTTTTCAAATCCTCTTTAGCTTGAAGCCTCCTTGAGATGGAACTCCGATGGTGAGTGGGTTTTCAGCCTCAATCCAGGCTGAACCGTATGTCTTGACCTTACTTGTGGCCTAAGTGCAAGCTATTAAAAGAACTCGGTAGCATGGGTGTGATAAATAAGTTAACTTCATATACCTCTGTCAACTTTTTTGTGATTTCAGAAGTACAAGTGGTGGCAATCAAATATGACATAGTACACATTTATAATGGCACAATTTATAGAGGCAGACTGTTAGGGTAAGGAAAAATGATAGCAGTCAATTTCAGTATGCTTAGGCCAAATTAGCCGAAACTGTTCAGTTTGGTTACTGTACCGACCCGAAATTTATTGTATGTAGCTCCTATAGATGCTGGATGCATACTTGTAGGAAAAGCATGATTCTATGGCAGAGAAGTACCCACAATTGTCAGGCTAGCCTCTATAACATTATACAAAATGGCATCGGCACCACGCTATGATTGAAAAAAGAGTTGCCAAGCCAAATATCATTGCTGACCACAGAAAAGAAATCATTAGATCAGTGAGGACAACAGAAGGACTAAGCATAAGACATAACTTGCCAGGTTCGATTGTTCTCTAACCAAAGGGGAATGCTTAAAGCGGAATACCTAGGGTGAAGCTTTTGCAAACTTGTCCCTATTACAGGGGCTACCATGCCATTTATGTTTCTCTTTTCTTTTTTCTTTTTTCTTTTTCTCATTTGGCCTTGGCTTTCCTTTTAGTAATACAGTCGACAGTAAAATATCTTGAGATGGGCAACGGAAAACTTGATGGCTAGGATTTAAATTAAGGCTCATTTTGATTTAATACACATCTAATAGAACGTAGGGTTGACTATTTAAAAGTAGTAACCACAATAATAAATAATGAACAATATAAATGTAAGGCTGCAAGCCATTTTCTACATTTGGAATTAGTTGCATTAGAAATTTATTAGGCATTCATAAATGCAGGAGCAAAACATCTTATTGTACATGGATTTCAGCCTTGGACATTGGCTGAAGCACATATCTTGACATTCTTGATGTGGATTTCACGTTCGCCATTTGGAAAGAAATTCTGATTTTGGTGTGATTTGGTTGTCAATTTTTAGATCCCAATTCCATTGAGATTTTGGGAGCTGACATTATTAGTAGCTAAACTGCTGTACACATCTTACTATTGAGTTTTAGCAGCTGTCTTCACTGAATTTATTGAATTTTGCCTGATCCATAATGGGTTTCTGTTTTGGATTGTGGTCAAAGCAGAAGCCGAGGGCTATTATGATTTCTGATCCTTTGGTTGCATTAATAGACATGGGAAGAATATAAAAATTTAAGGAAAAGGAATTAGTAATGACAGCAAACTTAAACCAGTCACTGCATTTTTCATAAATTAGTCAAAAGCGCAGGTGAGTCACCAATTAGTAGATCATTCACATTTTTCAATCCATTCCAACTAGGGACATTTTTTTTTTCAGTCTTCTGATTTTCAACTAGATCATTAACTTTTTTTTTTTCAATCCATTTCAAGTAGAGACTTGAAGTTAAAATCAGATAATCTATGACACCAGGTTTTTATTTTTGTGTAGGGAGCTGAGGCCTTCCAAAAAACTGAAATCCCTTTATTGACTTAAACCCAACCCACACAACCTTAATTCAACCCTCAATCGCTTCTGAGTAATTCAGCAGGAAGGAGTTAAAAAAAAAAAAAATCCTAGCAACTTGTATATCATTTTTTTTTCTTTTTGAAAGTCTGATGTATATCATCCTTTTACCAATATCACCCTCCCAGAAAAATATAAAATGGGGCTTACACTCAATTTCTCACGAAAAGCTTTATAGGTTTCTTGCTTTCTTCTAATTTTGTGCTCTTTTTTCTCATACATTTCTCTGAGGTCATCAATAGACTCCACATATCTGCAAAGAAAGCACCTCAATAAGTCCAATTGTTTCCATTGAGAATCTAAATCACAAAAGTAGTTGCTGACCTTTGCCTTTCGTGCTCAAGTCTTTGTCTCAGTCTTGTTAATTGGGCACTAAGCTGTTCTGGGGTGCTTTCAGCACAGCCCCCTAAAGCGTTTACCTCATCCTCAAGACAAATAATTGACGCCTTCTTGTAGCTCTCCTGTGTTGTGATCAGGCATATAACAATGAGCAAGAGTAACGCATAACCAATAACCAGTTGAAGTCTTTGAAGTTTTAATGAACAAATTACACTGAGAAAAGGTGTAGAGTAATACAGTTAAATTAAAAGATGACATTATATTTTTATGAAACAAATCTATAAAAAGAAGTGCGGGCTTTTCCGAATTTGCATAATAATTTCTGATTCATTCAATTTTCAAATTATAACATAGAGAATGCCTTGGAGTTGAAAATTACCTTCCATATGTAGGTGCACATCTCAAGATGGAAAATTTATCTGTGAGTGTACATCTCAAGATGAGAATTTTATCTCCAATGGAACATTGTATATGGAAGCATCTATGATTTATGGACTCGCCTAAAACCATGACGAACCTGCACCCGACACATACGTACCCGCACCTGATACTTATGCCAATACTTCATTTCTAGGGTACCTGACATACTTTCTTGAGGCGCACCCGCATCCCATATGCACCCGCATCCGATACTAATGCCGAGTCATGCAACATTGGAAAGCATACACACAGAAGAATACTAACGCAACTAGGAGAGAGAGAAATGGGATGATCCTGAAGCAAATCTCACAAGATTCGATTACCTTGCTTCACTCACCGAAGGATCAAATCACACTCCACATAGATAAAGAAACTCCATTTCATTCATTCGTTCATACATTGCCTTGCTTTTACCATAACAATTACACTTTCTAATTATAAACCATATCAGTCTCTAAAGCTTCTCCTTTCTAAAAACAAATACTAGTCAATCAAGTACACAAAAAATAGAAAAAATGAGGAAATAAAAAAATCATCTAGAGAAAATAGAAAAATATAAAAAAAATATGTACAATCAAATCTATAGCTCAATTCAATAGAAGCCCAAAAAAGTTAATATGGTACCGAAATAACGATAGATACATAAAAAGTAGGCTCAATTCCGCCTATTCCTCGTCCTAAATGGAATGTAACAACATAGGGATCCTTATGTAAACATAGTTATCTATTTACATAAGCTCGAACGACCCCTTCTCATAAGAATGTACATAAACCTATTCCAGTACGGTCAGGTAGGAATGAACCAATCTAAAAGGACTACTAAAAAGAATGAAATAAATATCCAGTGGGGCCCACTAGATTGAACACCTAGCTGGATGGGTTGGTTTGCTCGCTAGGAGGTCTGAAACTCCTGGAGTACATTGCTAGGGTTGTTGGGCCAGTTGGAGGTCCCCGACTTGTGCCTAATGGACCTAGGCATGGGAAAAATTGGTAAAAAAAAAGGAGAGGAGATGAAAAACAAACAAACCAAATTCTTATACAGATTCAAACTTAGATCTTTGCTCTAATACCAACTGAAGAGGGTTGGAGATGGGGATTTTGGAGGGGGGGAGAGAGAGAGAGAGAGAGAGAGAGAGAGAGTGGAGGTAATCTTGAAGAAAATCCCAAAATAGTACTTATTTCCACCATTTAACTCACTACAAGATGAAATTGCACAAGATAAAGAAGAAGACTTAAATTAATTCATACAGTTATTGCATAGATGACAAAAGGCTTGCAAAATTTAGTGACTAATACTCTTTCTAATAACCAGACATGCAATCTCTAAGAATTTTCCTTTCTAATTAAAAACACTAGTCAATCAAGTGAACTAAAACTAGAAAATAAGGGAACACAAAGAAATATCTAGAGAAAATAGAAAGACAAAAAATGAAAAGACTACTAAAGAAACTAATAGTATAAATATCTAGTTGGAATTTAGTAGGGCCCACTAGCATTGTCCATCTAGTTGGATGTGTTGGTTTGCTAGGTTCAGAAGTCTGGCCTCCTGCAATACATGGCTGGGCATGTTGGCCAATCATGGCCTGTACTTGGGCCCAATGGCTTGGCCTGCACCATTGACATTGGGCCAACCTTGATGGGGTCTAGCCAGCAACAAATGCTATATTGTGTTAGCAAGAATCCTATTATTACTATGAGTATAAAGCCCAATTGCGCTTCTTCGTGCACTTACAATGCAAGTTTGGATGTACCTGACGGTCGAGCTGGAGATCATCATAAGCTTTTTCTGCAACTCTAATATCAGAAAGAACCTTCTTATCCATGATCCCTTCATAATGGGCCTTCTCCTGAGATAGGAGAGCTAAGTTGTAACAAAGACATGCCACAATGTAAACATAAACAGAAACTAGCAAGAAAGAGATACCACTTCTGCCGACCGTAGACGATCTTCCATCAACATTAGTTCACGCTCTGCATTCTCAAAGGCATCAATATCCCCTTTTGCTGACTCTACATTTTGCATCATGTACAAATTATCACGTCTAACGTGGGAATGAAACCAGAACATAACCTACAATGTAGAAGTTGGTAGTATATGTGTTGATATAGAGATAATCCTTGCAGATTGTAATGAAAACAATGTCTATTGGGGAGGAAATTAGTAAGAACTGGGAAAGAAAATATTATAAAACATACAAGTCAAGCTTCATTGGCCTACCACATATATTCTCAAAAGATAGTTTAACTTTGCTGGCTTTTACTTCTGCCTCTGTAATCCTAAGTTGGAGCTTCTCTAATGCAACATTCTTTTCTTGCATTTCTTCTCGTACTTTCTAAACAACATTCACAAATAGAAGATAAAACGAAAGACGACAAATTAGAAACATGAGCTGGATGTAAGTGTTAAAAACTGGAGATAACAACGGTAATAAAGAACAAACCAAGATTTCTTCACACAGCTCATCAACTTTTGGTTCCGGATCAAAACTAGCTTCCGCAGCATACGAGTTCTTAGTATCCCGCAACTTTAGTTGCTTCGACATCACAGTCCTTTCTGCATTCATGCATTGCTTCTAAAACAATACAACCAGAAGCTGTCAAACTAGGAATAAGAATGGAAGAAATAAGATGCAAATAACCAACTAGTCCTTTCCAGAAACGACCAGGCCACCCCTTTGCATGGAATGGCCTATACTATGGGGCCCACTTGGAACCAAGACAAGAATGGCAGGATAAGGGGTTTAAAAGGTCTCCCCATAACCTACATCCAGGCAAAAGAGGTAACAACTTAATCATGGGAAGTACACTTTTGAGGGCATCAAAGTTGAGAAGCTATAAAAGATGGTTGGCTTTCAAATTTGAATGATCAATCCAATGGAACATAAAAACGAATGACTGTCAAAGTTCCGATGTGTTAATTCAAAAGGGTAAGTGAGTGTAAGTCTAGATTGATCACAGGGTGGTGATGTGGGCCCCCATTCCATGCATATGGACAGCCTGGCTGTCCCAGAAAATTTTGCAGCAACCATTATTACCTTTATACTACGCAAATTTTCTTCAAGATCATGGTGTGATTCCTCTACATTCCTTTTTTTACCCTTGCTTTGTTGAACAAGTTCCTGGACCTTTGAAGCATCCTTCTCCAGCCAATTAATTTGATCGTCGATTGAACTGCATAGTCGACCAGTCCTAATTCTTTTGTTTGGCGGCAAAACAGTCTCAACCGAACCTCTTGAGAACCTATTAATCATCAATCAAATTGCATGGTTACTAATATCATTAAACTAGACAACGTTTGAACCTGCAAAAGATAAATCCAATGACAGAAGACAATAAAGGCTACGATATTGAATTACATTCTATATCCTTCTATTGTATAAACCTCCTTAAGATTTGAAATCCTTTGGTCAAATGCAATAGACTTTCCAATATCATAATCTCTAGCAAGCACTTGCCTCTCAGCACTACCCTATAAAATAAACAAGGCAAAAAAAAATTAAGTAAAAATAAAGGGTAAAATATTATATACATACATACATATACATATATATATATACACACATGTATATGTATATATGTATCAACTTGCCAACATGAAGAGATAGACAATTACAAAAACACAGATAAATCAATTCCCTTAAAGATGTAATGAAGAATTTTTCATATCAATAAGGTCATATTTGGTCCTTTTAAGTGGTTTTTTTTGGTTATGGATTTTGTCATTTTGTTTCTGTTGTGTTTGTTTGGTGAAATAAAATTTAATTTTATTTGTTATAAAAAACGGTAAGGTTATGTTTCGAAACCAAATACTTGGGAAATCCTCACCGATTTTCCCGAGGATTTGGAAAATCCTTGTTTAGCAATTATAAATCGTCAAGGATTTTGTCCATTGGAAATCCTCATTTGTAAGGATTTTCAAATCTGACCACCCCATAAGATTTGGGATTCTTCAGTTTTTGCATATTTACTATCACAGCCCAAATCTGGAAAATACAACTCCGCTATTTGGAATGAGGTTCAATATAATCTGCAATTATGAGTTTGGTCATATCATTTTGTAACCGGATTTTTTTTAAAACCATTCATCATGATATAAGAGCACAAGTTATATAAGACTAATTCAAACCACCTAATTACCTAATTCAAACCATAAATCCAAAGCTACTGAAACCATCTGATTTAGTATAGAACCCTAAGAACTAGTCTCTTAAATGAAATAAACAAACTAACTACACTAAACTGAAATATTAAAGTCCATTTCGTATATTTTATCACTCCCACAGATGTCAAATCGTATCTGCATAACATCCCCGCTGTTGAGTCCATCACTATTGTTATCATCAGCATAGGGAATTCCTTTGTTACCTAAAAATGGCCCATGGTCGGTGCGAGAACCGGGTGAACTCAGTACAAAGGGCTGGGCCGATAAATAGCAGTCATACTCTATGCATCATAATATCAAAAGATTGATGGTAAACATTCAATACAACACATGAGAATAACTTGAATCTGATCAGCATAATCCTAAAATCAAAAATTCAAAATATGAATAAAAACGCATATGAATACATCTAGGTATTATAATAATTCAAATTTGAGTCACAATATGAGGACTTCAACATCAATTGGCACACCAAGCCTCAGTGCTTCCTACAACTAGGAGAACACACATTTTACCCCTCTAGAGCCAAGGTCAACCGGTACTGCCAATTGATCTAAACGGATGTTACCATTTAACAATAGTCATGTGAGGTACCACCGATTGAATTTTATCTTGCTAGCTTGATGACATCCTCTGAATGAATGTTACCATTTTTAACAATAGTCACATGAGGTACCACCGACGCATGTGTTGGCTACAACAGTATTTAGGCATCCCTTATTGTGTAACCCCTTCTAGCTCCTCGATTTAAGTGTTGACACATCGAGTCAAAAAGGAAGTCACGAGTCACTCATCATTTAAGGATATCATCATTAACCATATAAACAACATTCTATTCAACTTGTGAAGTTCCAATATCATTCTAGGTTCATATATGGCACAATTTGTAAGTCATCAACTAAACCATTGGTTAATATACGGAGCACAATAGGATCTAGGTAATCATGAGTACCACAATACTTGAACCACATACTGTAGACACATAGGGCACCATCCCTGTAAGTAGGCTTGTCAATTTAGCCTTGAGACAAGGGGGCCCGGCCTGGCCCTCAAAAAGCCATTAAAATGAGGGCTTTTGTTTCTAAGGAAAGGCCCCAGGTCGGGCTTGAAAATTTTTTTGCAGGCCTTTGAAATTTAAGGGCCAGGCTTGGATATACTAGCCCGGCCCAACCCTGACCCTGGCCCTCCTACTTTTGTTTATTTTACATAATATTGATATATGTAAATGTATATACTAAAATGCCCTTATAACAATCACTTGGGAATAATAAAATGCGGATATGAAGACAATTTCATACCCCCATACCCATTACAAAATATCATAAATTTTCATATTTGGTGCATTTTATCTATATTTAATTATTTAAGTGATATATTATACTAAATGCATAAGCTTGCACGGTTGCATCCAATCCCTTTCTTCTAGTTTTATAGCTTCTTATTTAAGCTTTTTATATTACTTTTATATATTCTTGCTAGTGCGAAAGGGGGTGTACTCTTGTTAACTATGATGCCCAAATACAGCAGGGACACAAATTTTACATGTAAAAAGTGAAGTATTGGATAAAACATGACACGATACATTGCCCATTTTGAAGTATCTGTGCATCATAACTTGTTAATAAGGATCCACTTTTCCATCTATAGAGTGACTTGGGGTGCCAACCAATTCATAAAGGTAGTTTGTATATGCATGGAACTTCAAGGATATGAGGTTGATCTAAATATCCGTTTAATTAGATAATTATTACTCCCAATTTTTTAGAGTCTAAACTAATAGTGACTTTTTAAGTGCATTTATTTTTTTAAAACTGAAATCCAACAACGCTTGCTGGGACATGGGCCTGTCCCTGCATATATCGAGGGTAGGGTAAGGACAACCCCAGGCTCGAGCCTTTGACAGCCTTGCTTGTAGGGCACCATCCCTGACTTTTCCTGTAACTAATTTCCTACAATCATACAAGGAGCCTGTTTTTTAACATATGTCACTACATGCTCCTACACTTGACACTTCATGCTCTAGGTGTCAGTTTCCCAAAATCTTTAGTTTACACCGCCTGCTTCCTACTTACACCTCATGCTTAGGTGTTAGTCTCCCATAATCTCACACCACATGCATACCAATTAGCACTTCAACTTAAATACACTTTCTTAATTAATAATGTACTAAACAATGAGTTTATTTTATATTTTCCAAAAAATTATGAAAACACCCTATAATTCTCAAAATTACAAGTCCCTACATTACACTAAACATGACCATATGGCTATACTGGGTTTCATGCTACTTAAGTGTGGTTCCAAAGTTGCTCTGCACTATTCTTAGAACTTTTTTCATCTGATATTCAATTCAAAATAGAAATGAAATACTAATTTCATTTTGACTCAAGTTGGGGACCCATGATTGCTAGGATGAATTAATATATTATATAAAACAATTAAGGATGAATTTCTAGGAGTGAGTCTTTAAATCTACGCATCGATATCAATTTTTCTCAGCTATACACCCTGACAAGCACAGATATCAATGTAAAATCCTCAATATACAAATCCTAACCTCAAATCTCAACAGCGAGAAATCTCTAAATCTATGGATTCCACAAAGATTCCTCACCTGTTACCAAACATGCCCTTAAGACCAAGCAAAAGTTTTAGTGGATCAATTATTAAATCCATAAAATCCTACACCAAATTGGTCAACAGACACAGTGTACTTAAGTCTTCATTATCCAAATATCTACATCACGGCCTACAAAATGATTTGCAGTATGTGTATGAGAAGATTGTGGGGCACACCTACAAGCCCAACAATTCATGGGAGTGGTTGGCTAGTCGAGTGACTATGTCAGTAATAGGCGGCTGAAAATCACTCCCATCCAATCATCCTAGCTATGACTTCATTGAGAAATGTTAAGCTATATGTGGGCACAATTTTTCCGGAGGCCCACCTAGGAGCCCAACTGATACTAACATTTGAATCAAAGTCATTGAAGTGGAGTTGAACTTCAAAGGATATAAGCATATTCTTTTTTAGGTTTAATCCAACAATGGACAATGGACCATGTGAACCATATAGAAAAAGGCAAACGAGTAGACAGAAAACAAAGAAGGAAAAAAGATAGCAAGCATACAAACATTACGATAAGAATCATGTACAATCAAAATCCCCATCGACTCCTGTCTTTGCCAAGGCATATGCAGCTTCAGCAATCTCTCTAGAGACATGACAAAATGTTAGTATCCTTCAAAAGGTTCTTGATGTCCATAGTGAAATACAAAAGCGTCCAACGGTCCCCTCCACTAGAAACGAACAATGAAGGGAACTTACTAGGTTGTGCCCCTCTTTAATTGCCAGTTTTTCTGCTATAAATGGATTGGCACGAGCAGCCAGGCCAGAACAGAAAATCACTGTCACCATTACATTTCTGATAACACCTCCACCCCCACCCCCACCCCCCCCCCCCCCCCCAACAACAACAACACAACTAAAAACAAAAACAACCCAATGGGCCTCGTTTCCCCTGAATCATCCATCCACATGCGGCTTAGAACCTCCAGATGGAGGCTTCACAATGGAATGCTCGTGTTGGCACTTCATTGGGACACAAGAGGGGATGGGGGGTTGGAATATTATTTTTCATCTAAGTATATATGTTCCTACATAAAACACCCATACACGCAAAGTGGTGCCTACCATGCAGGCCCCACAAGATTTTCATCACAAATTTGTTTCCTTGAACAAATCAAGGTCATGGTGTAGAAGCATAAGCACATCGGGCCTCTCTGCAAGCCCATGTTGGAAAGCCTATGATAAACAGCCCAATATATCTCAAAGATAAATATTCCACGTGTGGGATCTTTAGTGATTTGGTCAATACATGTATAGTTGTAGAATATATCAATCACTATGTATACTTTCCACTCTTACCTGTAATCATATGTAATTAGGAGGTAATCATAGCCAGTGATTAGGACATTTTTGTATATAAATACAGCAGTCTATCCCTCCTTTAGGGACACGACAGTTTTCCACACAATCTCCTCTCTTGTTTACTTACCTTCTTCCAATTTGATCCTTTTCATGGTATCAGAGCTTCAGGACTCCTATTCCTATTCTTCTAGCGTCCATTGCTCTTCAGAAGAAGCATCTTTGTCGTCCATTATTCTACAAATAGAAGCAGCCACTCTGCTTCCTTCCATATTCTGATTAGAGAAAGCAAGCCCCAACAACACTATTCAGAATTTCAGCCTGTGCAAGAAATGCACTCTGCGAATCTAATCCTCATAGTTGACAACCATATCAGCTAGATCAAACAGTGGTCCCCACCTCATGATTGCAGGACCACCAGAGATCAGTACTATCAGTGTCGCCCAATTTTGTCTGCAATATACCACATTTTTCTGGGATTTTATCAGCCCTATAGGTCAGTGTTTTACTACTGTTTGTGGTTGACAGTTTTCTTGAAATAGTTTCAGTTCAGAGGCTTGCAAATCAAATCCGACCATTAGAACACAGTAATTCTTGGTTCAAGAGTTACCAAATTACGACACCAGAATAACCTGTAAGGTTGATCGGCGGAAAAATCCATTTTCAACAGCCCTGCACCCTTTTTTCCTCAAAAATTCTGGTCGCCCAAGGG
Organism: Sextonia rubra; assembly: GCA_037013555.1. NCBI lineage: Eukaryota > Viridiplantae > Streptophyta > Magnoliopsida > Laurales > Lauraceae > Sextonia > Sextonia rubra. Next base: position 30,728,467 of record JASUAD010000011.1, on the reverse strand, counting down.
GTGTTTTTTCCGCTGATTTTTTTTTTTTTTTTTTGCACATACTGGTTCTAACCATTTGTGTTGAAAACAACTAATTGGGTTCTTCTAATGGATAAAATGGATGTTATCTCAGTTAAATTTAATGGAACAAAATAACTACCTTGGTCCTTCCATCTTAAAAACTTTATTGAAGGGCAAGGCAAGTTAGGTTACCTAGATGGCACAATTCCAAAAATAGCGATAGATCCTACTGGGACAACTACTGTAGATGATAAAATAATCGCCACTTGGAATCAACGGAATGCTAAAGTTGTAAACTGGATTCTTAATTCTGTTGATCCTTCACTATGGCACTTCAAGCTTTTACGAAAGCTTCTAACATGTGGCCACATATGAAGAAAATTTATCATCAACAAAGCAAAGCCTAAAGATTTCATCTGGACACGAAATTGGCAAAATATTGACAAAATGATAAATCTGTACAGGAATGCTATGATGGGTTTTTGGCCTTATGGACAGAAAGGGACCAAATGCTCCTCCAATCTGTCTCAATAGATTTTCTTCCCCAGGCACTCAAACTACAAGAAGAACACCATGTTTGCCAGTTCCTAATGAATCTTCGTCCAGAGTTTGAGCATAAGTGGGCCGCACTTACGAATCAGGAAATCTCTCTTGATCTAAATAGTAAATACATGTGTCCAGGAGGGCCTTCGTGAAGAAACCCGCCTTTTATCTCATCATTCCTTTCTTGAGGAATTAAAGGCACTTCTTACATAATCAGGCCCATCACAAGTTGATGAGACAACCCTTTTTACCAGAGGACAGAAACCGCAGTGTTTTAAATGCAAAAAGTACGGGCATGTGGCATGGGACTGCCAAAAGAAACTATTTTGCAACTATAGCAAACACAATGGACATGTTATTTCCAATTGCACAAGAAGGCCTAACAAGGAATCAGAACAAACCCCGAAGCGTGGCCCTACTGCGCTTCAGGCTCAGAATACGACTCAAGTTGACCCAACTTCTTCTAATACTGGTTACGTCACATTGACTACTGCCTAGATTTGGGATTAAATCAATTCCTCAGTGGCATCTACATTTACCTCCATGGATATTAGTAGTTTGTCTTTTTCCTCTGCATTCCCTGCATTTCACTCATCCACCTCACCATATACAACTATCACACCTAATACATGGTTCCTAAACTCGGATGCCTCACATCACATGACATTTGTGGCACAAAATTTGCACAACCAAAAGCTTTATAATGGCCATGATTCCATCACCACCACAAATGGTCATCAATTGCCTATTTCTGGTACAGGAACTGTATCCATCGGCACCCTTACCATGCCTAATGTGTATTTTATTCCAAATTTGGCTGCAAATCACATTTCTATTGGCCAACTTGTTGATTGTGGTTATCTAGTTACTCTCCTTCTAGTTGTGCCATATGGGAACAACAAACTGGAAAGGTGATTGGGACGAAAAGTATGGCAAGCTGTTTCTCTTGGACATGAGACAACAATCGTTCTTTGCATCTTCTTTGAGTATTTTAAATAATGTGTGGACAAATTAACATAAACGCCTTGGTCATTTGAAAATGCAAATTTGCTGTCTATTTTTAAACTTGGATATTTGAATAAATCTATTACTAGTTCTATGGTTTCTAATTTTGCAAAGTCTAAATGTAAATCATGTTGTCCAACCAAAAGTCATTTATTGCCTTTTCCTATTCATTATTCACGTGCTACTGCCTCATTTGAGGTAGTTCACACAGATGTCAGGGGGATTTTCTCCACTTGATAGGCTTAGATATAAATACTACGTTTTTTTTTTTTTTAATAGATGACCACTATCATTACATATGGATCTATTTTTTCAAATCTAAATCTTAAGTTTTTCAAATTTCAAAAATTCTACAATTTGGTAAGCAATCACTCAAAAATCTATTAAGATCCTAGTTCCGATGCAAGGGGAGAGTATACATCTACTGAATTCAATACCTTTTTAGCGGAAAAGGGCATTCATCATCAAAAACCCTGCCCCCACACAACACAACAAAATGGGGTTGCAGAAAGAAAGAATCGCCATCTTCTGGAAACAGTTAGAACCCTGGTTATTCAATCCCTTATTCTCCATAAGTTCTAGTGTGAGGTAGCTCATACCACGGTGCATATTATCAACAGATTACCTAGCTCCATTTTGCATAAAATCCCTCATTTGAATGCCTATTTGGTCATCCTCCTTCCTACTCACATTTGCGGGTATTTGGGTATCTATGTTTTGTTCATCTCCCATCTCTTGAGCACGACAAATTATCACCTCAAGCAGCTCACTATATGTTTCTTGGTTATGGTGATGAACACAAAGGGTTTCAATGCTATAATTCCAAAGGAAGACAGCTCCAAACCTCACGAAATGTTGTTTTCTTGGAACGCGCTCATTTCATTCCCAGTCACCGAGTACTAACATCCAAGCTTCTTATCTCCTCAATTTTCATCATCTAATTCCCCTCCAACAATCACATAGGTCTACACTCGTCGTACAAAACAATAACTTCCTACCACTACCCCTCTCGATACACTGACCATGCTAATTCCTAAAAGTAATGATAGTACAACTTAAGGTAATAATCATCCACCTATCTTACAACATTCTAGTCGTATTGCAGTCCCATCGAATAAATATGGATTTTCAGCATTGCTTACTTCTTCAGATCTCATTCCAATTCCAAAATCTTATTTACAGGTTGCTAATATACCATGTTGGCAAAATGCAAAGACAGAGGAACTACTTGCCCTCGAAGCCAACAAAACTTGGGACTTAATTCCTCTTCCCACAAATACATCCATTATTGGAAGCAAATGGGTCTACTCCATTGAGGTTCGTTTTGATGGTAGTATTGATTGGTACAAAACTTGACTGGTTATCCAAGGTTACAATCAGGAGTACGGCATTAACTATGAGGAAACCTTTGAACGCGTTGTCAAAATGACTACAGTTAGGTGCTTACTTGATGTGGCAGCGGCTCGTAACTGACCCGTGTGGCAAATGGATGTCAAGAATGCATTCCTACATGGGGATCTCAAGGAAATTGTGTATATGCATCCTCCACCAGGTTATGCTTGTCCTCCAAAGCATGTCTATAAGTTGACTAAGTCCCTATATGGACTTAAACAAGCTCCTCGTGCCTGGTTCAAAAAGTTTCGCTCTATACCATCCTAAACACCCACTTCTATCAAAGTTCAAATGACAGCTCCTTTCTTTCGAAGATCCTCTCGTGGCTGTACCATCTTAGTGATATATGTTGATGAGGTTGGCATCTCTAAACTCAAATCGCATTTCATGTGCACCTTTAAAATGAAGGATCTTGGTTCTTTAACTTATTTTTTGGGTTTGGAAGTTGCACGGAACAAAGATGGAATTCAGGTAACTCAATCAAAGTATTTTGATTACTTAATTCAGTCTGCAAGACTCGGTGATGCCAAAACTTTTACAACCCCCACCAAGCTCAATGCCAAAATTAGCAAAGAGGATGGCCAACCTCTTCAAGACCCGACCTTGTTTCGTTGTTTAGTGTGTAGTCTTCTTCATTGAACCATGATGTGGCCAAATATCTCCCACGCTGTTTAGACTGTCAGCCAATTTATCAGCAATATTCATGAACATGGATGTAAATAGCGGCCGCTACGAATCGGCCGTAGTGCCCATAGGCGCTATGCTTTTTGGGAAAAAGCGGTGCTCACAAGTGAAGCGGCCCATAGCAGCCACTACGGAAGCATAGTAGCCGATACAGGCCACTCCAAAGTGTAGTGGCAGCTACGTTGCGGGGTGGGGTTTAAAAACCCCACCCACTCAACTTTTTTAAACATAAAGTGGCTGTAACTTTATCTTCTCCTCTTTTCACTACTCCAAACTCATTTTCTTACCTCTATTTTTCAAATCCTCTTAAAAGAACACCAGAATCATAAACAAAAACATCAAATATAACTTATAAAAGCATCATTCAAGTGGTATTCAAGATTCAAGCATTCAACTCAAAAATATCAACTCAAGGTGAGTTTTTTGGGCTTATTTTGTTGTACTTCTGTATTTATTTCTCTCTTTACTTCCATGAATCACTTGAAAATGAGTTTTTATTGTTAGATCCATGTTCCCCTTTGATTAAGCCCATCTTTTTTTCACTTTCTTAATTTTTTTTAATTTTATTTTTGGATTTTTTTATTATTTGAAAAAAAATCTATTTTATTCATGGACAACCAATAAAATAAGTTGAAAATGGTTTCCAAATGTTAAATCTATGTTTCCCATAGATCAATCCCACATATTATTGTGTTTTGCTAATTTTTTGTTTTTAATTTTTGAATTTTTGTATTTTTTGAAAAAAATAATATTTTTTACAAAAGTAAACCCAATTAAATGGGTTAAAAATAGTCTCTAAACGTTAGATCTATGAGAAACATAAATCAATCCTATTACAAAGTCTTTGCTCTTTAAGTAGATTCTTTTTCTTTGAAGTTTGAACAAAGTTTATCTTTCATTCTTGAATGAATATTGATGAAATTTGTTTATGATATTTTTTTAATGCTACATACCCATATACTAGTTATTTTTGCAAAACAAACATATATTCCATCATTTTCCAATATTTTAAATTTTCTGAAAAATTTTTTGGATTTTTTGAAGAGTTTTTCATATCACACCGCTACGCCACTACGTAGCGCTCGCTACATAGCATTTTGGCGGCTGGCCGCTAGGCGCGCTGCAACCGCTAATTTCATCCTTGCTCATGAACCACATCTCCAAGTTATTTATTGGATTAATCATTATGTCAAGGGTATTCGTGATCATGGTCTACTTTACCCTTCCACATCTTCATTACAATTACAAGTATACGCTGATGCAGATTGGGTGGGATGTCCTGATGCTCATCGATCGACAACAGGATGGTGCATGTTTTTTGGGCCCTCTTTCATTTCATGGAAAAGTAAGAAACAGAGTACTGTTTCCAAATCAACAGCTGAGGCGGAATATCGATCCATGTCTTTTACAAGTAGCAAGGTTATATAGCTTCGTTGTCTTCTTTGAGAGTTTGGAGTCTTTCTTAAAGACCATACTCCTCCTTATGTAGACAACAATAGTGCCATTCGGATTGAGAAGAATACTGTATTTTATGAGCGCACTAAGCACATTGAGATTGATTGCCACTTTATTCGTCAATATGTTATCTCTGACACAATCTATCTACCATATATATCTTTGACTAAGCAATTGACAGATGTGTTCACTAAAGGCTTGCCCCAGGATCATCATGATTATATGCTTTCCAAATTGATGCTCCTTGAAAACCCGCATCAATTTGAGGGGGAGTGTAGAAGCATAAACACACCGGGCCTCTCCACAAGCCCATCTTGGAAAGCCCATGATAAACAGTCCATTATATCTCGAAGATAAATATCCCACGTGTAGGATCTTTACTGATTTGGGCAATACATGTATAGGGAGATATCGAGGGAACAGTTTCTATAATATCAACAAACTAATATTGAAAATTAGTTAATTAGGACAAGAACAAAGTTTCTATAAATTGATCAAAGGCAAGGACTACTGCTGAAAAAACACTTTAAATTACCTCAACTTTTAAATGCAAAAATAGTGCAATTATCTCAACAATAGTGTTGCAATACTGTTGAGAAAATATCTTTTTCATGAAATTAAGCAGCTGAATTGAAAATATCAACAATAATTACGACAATGGATCAAATCACTATAAATACACAATAATGAAACAATTATATAGGAGAAGATGGGAGTAACTGAGTAAGGGACTAAGAAAAAATAATATGTTAGACAACATCAACCATGAAGATAACATCAATATTTTGACAACATATGCTAACTAGTAGTCCATTTTGTGATGCTAAACAATAATATTCATTTCCCCCTAGCTCTGAGAAAATTGGGCTGAGGCATGATACAAGCACACCATATTGTGATGTCATCCACTTTGAAAGGCCCACTGAGGAGTGAGGACCGCCAACAACAACAATGCAAGGTGAAATGGGACAATATGTTTATGAAGTTTGACTGAAAAAAACATCCTTGTTGGATGAGAACCAATGAAGAGCCTCAGATATAAGGTGTCGACTCAGGATTATTCTACCCAACCAACAGTGAGTTCTCCTGTCTTTATGTCCTGTGTTTGTTTTGCTTTCTTTTGCCCAACCCAGCTTATTTTTGTTGCTGAGTCTTTTTTGGTTCAGTATAGAGCTCTCATACTGTACAGAGTCTGTACCTCCTCTCTTTTTAATAGATTTCAGCCAATCTTAAAAAAAAAAAAAAACAGTGAGTTTCCTTGCAATCTGCAATCAGAATCAAATTGGGCCCCATTGCCAATGCACAAGAGGTATGTATATGTTCAGATGGCTGGATTGACAAGTGGGCCCCATAAAAAATCACACATATGGCTGACTTCTGTTGTGTTATTTTTAAAATTGAGCATATTTCCTTACTTCGAATGCTAACAAATAAGCTTATTAATCAGACAATGTAGAGATAATTTCAGAACTACCAACAGTTGTAGAGATAGTTGCAGTAATACCAACAGGCCAGGGAATTTAATAGCTAACAATGTTGTCAGCACAAAGTGGAAAAATGGGGTACGGGCTATCTCAACTTTGTGCTACAAGACACACATACACACACTGCCATACACACGGAGAGACGCAGAGACCCGAAAATAGAAATCTTCCATATACGAACCATATCCACCAAGACATTCATTACAGTAGGATTATCAACATGCAGCAAAGAAAGAGTAGTTGGATGATTCGTATGAGGAAGCATGTGGTTTGGTATATTCAACCTGCAAAAATAAAATCAAAATACATACTCAAAACAACTGATTGTGTAAAAAAAGATGCATTGCAGAAAATGTTGTCTCATAAAAGAAACCACCACTTACTTTGGTCTGGTAAAATCATATATGATAATCTGAAGTTGCCCATAGTTTGCTTCCCTTGCACATTCTCGTAGAAGTAATGAATCTTTATGATCGGTCACAATAAAAGAATTTAACAACCTCCCAATGGCATGCTCAATTGCCAATGCCCACATATCGTCATTCACCAATGACTATATTAATTATGAAAAAAAAAAAGGAATGGCGTTAGTTTTAACAGCAATATATCATTCACAAAGTGCACCAATGACTAGAAAGGTTCCCCTTAAAAGTTGCAAGAGAATGGCTATGTTCGTTAGACACCAATATGTGTTGTAACTGTTGTTCAATTGGCAAACCCCAAAACATAGTGCACCAATATACAAAAATAACGCCAAAAAGAAAGTGAAAAATCAAGTAACAAACATTTCAATAATAATAATAATAATAATAAAGTCAGGTTTCAAAAAAGAAAAAGAGCCATAAACTCATAATAATTATCAAACTGCAAAAAAAAAAAAAAAAAAAAGAACTTCGTTTAGAAATTAGCATGATGCTATTGAATCTCTAAAGGAAGTTCTATGATGCTGGGATGGAAGAATTTTACGAGATTCAAGATATATGTAAAGGTTTTTTCCCTACGGCTGCCAAAGGGCTAAACTCTGGCACAGCCTACTTGGGCCACGATATAATCTTACACTATAGGGTTGGGGGAAGTACTTATGAGATTCAATTTATGAAAAGCGACAGTCTTTTGTCTAAGGCTGTCAACATCCCAAACTAGAGCTTGACAATAAGAATTACAAGGACAGAGTTCAGCTTGAGGTTGAAGCAGGGGACCCCAGACCAAGTTTGTATTCCAAGCCACTACATAAAGCGATATGAGAGGCCCAAACCACCCTGACAAAAAACCAAGTACAATGACAGCCTAGGTTCCTTAAAGGCACATGCAATCATGCTTTGTACTGGTGTTTGAGAGAGAGAGAGAGAGAATTATTCCACACCATCCAAAAGAAAGCATGAAGGAGACTTTGTTGTTATAGTACCCACTCAGTGCTCCTGTCTTCCATGAATTCCTTCTTCCTCCCCTACTCAAGTTCTCCCCCAAGAACCCAAAATCAATGTCCCAGGAACTCACAATTTCTAGGTTGGCAAAAAAGACAATGGGATTGATGAAAACCAATCGAAGAATTGAATAAAACCAAACTTTTCAACTTAGAAAGATTCTTGACATTAAGACCTGGGTACCATTTATTAGGTAGTTCTCTACTGCTTTGTCCTCCCAGAGCCCTTGACAAAGGACTCGAGGACAGTCTAGGTGTAGAAGAAACTAGTGGTCTTCCATTAGAATTGGCATGTGCTCCAACAATAGTGTGTGCGTGCGTGTGTGTGTGTGTGTGTGTGAGAGAGAGAGAGAGAGAGCATTGAAGTGGATCAGTTGACAAAATGGAGATTGGTGCTCAAGTGAGGGGATGTGTGTTGGGGTGGCGCGTGGGGGGTTGAGTAGTCCATATTAAAATAAGGAAGAGAGGAAAGGAGCTTATGTAGCTTTGGCAATAGTTGTACAATTCATATGGTACTCAAGTCTAACTATTCATATAATATATTGTACTCTTCGACTATTATATATAGTAGACAAATATAGCTAGAGTCTAAACCTAGACCCCAGGACCCAATTCAACGCCACTGAGGGATTTAAAACCTAAACTTGGGTTGAGGCGGCCCCTAGGACATGTTTAAGAGACCAAATTTATTTAACATGATTTTAAACAGGTTATGTACAGCTTTTCAGTGTTTACAAAATAGTTCAAGGACAAATAAATAATCAGGATAATCAATTGGGGGTTTTCTGCCATTGGTGAAAAGATATAATAATATATATGATGAGGATTCCTGGCCCTAGGCAACTCATCTATTTCATTCGCTCCTCCCAATTCCCCCTCTCTGTTTTTTCTTAGTCTCCTCTAGAGCTTTTCATACCCTCGAGGTTAGTGGGCAAAACCATAGATATCATTCAATCTAAGTTTATATAGGACAATCCAAATCCCATCTTATAGGACTCGGTCTCAGGCAAAGCCAACACAAGTCCATTGGCAACACCTTATTTGGACCCATTTGGAATGCAGAATCCATCGATGGCGCAATTCAGTGTACTGCAAGTCAAAGTTGGAGGGCTGGTGATAAAAACCAGGGTTTGGGTAGGCCCAATCCATATCATGTAATATTAAAGGTATCATATAAGACTACACAATAGTGTACAAAATTAAATAAATAAGGGCATCATGCGGTCAACCCCCTCAAGTTGGAACATACAAGTCATTGTGAAGTGAAGATTAGTATAAATATGGTCAAATAGAAAGTTATCCACCAAATTGGTGCATAAACATCAGACATGACCATCTTGTCACTGTGTCTTAAGGCAAGTTAGACATATGGCCTTAATAAGAAAATCTAATACTTGATCACTAAAGCACACAAAGGAAGTAGACAGCGACTTGAATGTTAGAACTGATAATCTACTTTCATGCTATAGGTTCTCTTATGAGAGACAAACTATAGGCAATATTCATAACCTGATCATCATAATGAAGTAGCATTGGAGCGCAGATTAAAAAACTCCTCTGTTGCAATGAGTGAAACCACATCATCGCACAAGCAGCAGGAGCCAATGCATGATTAATGCAGGATAAACCCATGGTCCCCCATGGTTGACCGCCTTTGGACCCAACCCACCTATCTTAGTCTATTTGGGATTTTATTTGCTTATTTTATCTTTTAAGTTGTGTTTAAGTGGATGTTTTAATATTGGCCCTTAAGGTATTTGAATGGTCCAAATTAGAACTAAGTTCATTCCGTTTCCTATATAATGATGAAATACCTCTTTGGATAGCAGCAAGAGTGATTGACAATTAATGAAAAGTTTTGGGATCTTCTCCAAGTTTCTTCGAGCTCTCCTCGAAATCTCTAATGCCTTTTAGATTAAAGTTTGGTGAGAGCCCAATTCTCTAAATGGACTTTAGTGCGAGCTTAATTTTTTCTTGTATCTTCATATTCTACCTTGCCTGCCCCATGTCTATCATTCCATTCTGCATTAATTGATATCAAAGTCGAAGAGCAATCCATCCTGGATTTGAGATTTGGCACCACCGTCGTCCCGCAGTAACCGCCGCCTACGTTGTCTCCGTAGTCCATCGCTGTACACCATCATCTCCGGCACCATTGGCATCGTCCCAAGCTGCTCCCTCCATCACCGACCAACCTTGTCGCTCCCCCAGCCCCAACAACCCTCACCAATCTACCCTAGATCTATTCAAACCAAATATGCCAAAATCCCTAGATCTGAAAATTCCCAAACATCAAACCTCAACCCCAAAACCCCTCAAACCCTTTGCGACACCGAAACCCTCCCTCTTACAGTGACCAAACCCAACAAAAAAAATTTTTTCAAAGTTAGAGAAGACGAGCAAAGAGAGGGAAAAAAAAAAGAGGAAGAAGAAAGCTTAGTGAGTAAAGCACCATACCAGGCACCAAAGCACCGCACGTCAACACCATCGTCATCGACTCACCCGAACAAGCCAATGTCGCACCACACTGCTGCCCATTACATCTTCCTTCTCACAATCACCCTTACATGTTTCATCACCCACCTTCGTCCAAGCCTCCATTGACATCGCTGGAGTTCCACCCTCAATCATCTTTTTCCAGCATCTTCCTCTCCCTGTCGTCAAAAGAGCAACCAAAGTCTTTTTTTCCTTTTCTTTCTTGCACATTGACAGAGGCAAGACAAAAGAGCTTTACCTAACCTCTGTCCATCACACATGCAGTGAGGTGAGCTCGACCTAAATCCACCACTTGACTTAAGTGAGCCCAGTGTATGGCCTTGACCTTCAATTTGGACCAAACCCAAATATATATATATATATATTAAAAAAAAGATTAAAAAAAAACTAAGGCCTAAGGGTTTGGCCTAAGCTAATAACAATGGAATTGCAGCAGGCAACCCAAGAGTGGTGTTCCCAGTTAGTAGATCTCTATGATATACAGATTCATCCAAAACCATGACACACCCACACCTGCACCTGATACTTGTGCCAATACTTTATTTTTAAGGTATTTGACATACTTTCTTGAGGTGCACCCACACCCAATATGCAACCTCATCCGATACTAATGTCGAGTCCATGTAACATAGGGCTAGATCTGACCCAGTTTGTTACAAAGAGGCCCAACAGCAAAAGTCTGGCTAACATCATCCCCAACCTCATCTCTGCATCAACATAATTCAATCACAACAAATTTCATCAATCAAGGGCCCGTAGTCAATTCAATTTTCAGCTGGTGATCTTCAACTGGCAAGATCTCCTCCATCTAGACTTTGATTGTCAATCTGTTTTCACCTGCAAACTCTAATCAATGAGATCTACACAACAGGTCTAATTGATTTATTTTTACAGGGGGAATTATTTTAAAAGTCTTTTATATGGAATTAGAAAAAGAGCCATTGTTGAAATTTCAGCATGCTCTGCTTGAAATGACATATTCATTTTAAGTATGGACAAAGGTATACTGATAATAAAGCCTATTTTAATCAATTTCTAAATTTGCACGGCAAGTTAACCATTGATGAGTATGGTGATGAATTTTCAAGGCTACAAGGATTATGTAGACTAGATGAAAGTGATGAAAATTATGTCAACATCTTTACCGGAGGTTTGAGACCAAGTATATGAAAAAATTATGAAAAAGAAATGCAAAGATATGCATAATGCATTTTGGGAAGTGATCTGTGTTGAGCATTAGATAAAATGTTGTCGCCTCCAAAAAGCTAAGTTGCAAGAGGAAAAATCCTATGCTTTGGAACAACCTGTGGAGAATGTTGAGGCTAATATTGAAGAGCAAAAGCAGGAAAAAAAAATGATTCCAGAATCAATTCATACAGTGTTGATCAACAGATGCAATCAATAAGTAAAATTGAAGACTTGAATATGGTTAGCAATCAAACTGAATATCCAATGGATATTAATGTAGATCCACATTCAGAAAAGCCTGTCTCCACCAAAGAAAAAGCCAATGCTGAAAAAGTTGTGTAGTTCATTGATGTCCCATATATTGATTTCATCTTTGGAGACAGACTATTGACAATAAAAGATTGTGATCTACTAATTCAAAGCCAGCAACTGATGCTTCTAACAATTAGATCACACATCAATGCTGAAGTCAAACATCAGAAAAAGCTATGCCTCCATTTCCCTTCTACTTGGATAAGAGAATTAAGATCAGCCTTCAAGCCATGCATAACAAACAAGAATCCAACAGCCACTCAAAAGTTTACACATTGGATTTTCGATCCTGCGCGACTTCTACAAAACTCAAGGTCAACTTTTCTCCAAGATAAGGAGAAATTTATGCAAAACAAACCCATGGTCCCCTATGGGTCGACCCACCTTTAGGCCCAACCCACCTATCTTAATCTATTTAGGATTTTATTTGCTTATTTATCTTTTAAGTTGTGTTTAAGTAGCTGTTTTAACCTTGGCCGTAAATGTGTTTGGATAGTCTAGATTAGTCCTAGGTTTATTTCTTTTCCTATATAATGATGTAATGCCTCTTTGGCTAGTAGCCAAAGTGACCAATGATTAATAAAAAGTGTTGGGATCTTCCCCAAGTTCCTTTGAGCTCTCCTTGAAATATCTAACACCTCCTAGATTGGAGTTGGTAAGAGATCAATTCTCTGCAAACCCAATTTTTACCTCTATCTTCATCTTCTACTTTGCCCGTCCTGTGTCTCCCATTCCATTCCACATTAATGATGCTTAATGATGCTTTGTTTTGCAATGGAACATGGAACAAAAGGCAGTTTTCTTATTTCTCCATGTTATCAAAATTTATTCTACTAACATAAAATAGCCATAAAATAGGAGTAAACTAGTAGTTGACCATATAATACTAGAGACCACTCTTTTCTGCTACATTCACATCTCTTTCAAAAACCCTAAAAGAGAGTATTGTTGCTTGAGAAGTAGGAGAAGATTTGGTATTTCACGAGGAAGAAGAAGGCAATCAACGGAGGCACAGGTACCAGATGTCCTACTTTCGACCACACATAGAGATTGCAAACGCAACAATATTCTACAAATGGTTAGTTTCGTCTATCTCTCCAAATACTGTTTCTCATTATAATTAAGGGATTGGAAGCCTCAACAATGAAGAGGCAATACTGTTATGATTGGAATCATCGAAGGAATGTGGTGACAATGTGAGATCAGTCATGGGAAACTTAATCCTGTTTATGATGGAAGAGAGACATATTAATGAATTTGAGATTGGCTTAGCAGAACCCACTCAGGCTGGGTTTGATCATTATATGAGAAGGAAGGGATCCAAACAGTGAGACCTGATAGGTGTGCAACCAGATTATCTTAAGTACTGTTGAATTCATCCTTGGAAATCTCAGATATTCTGAATTCATTATAAAATAATCCACATCTGATAACCAGAAACCATGTTATATTCTATATTCATATGCTTGTGCTGCTCTTTTTTTCGGTTAGATCAATCAGTAAATTTCAGTGAAGCCTGTCTTGATGAGTAATGGTGGTTAAATCTAGATAACTAGTTTCATCCAACATTCTTTAAGTTTTATACCCAATCAAATGAATTATCCTCTCAAACAATTAAGTGCTACAGTGACTGACAAATCCCACAATGCATTAGTTGGCGCTTAAATCCTATTTTAATGGTTAAGATGCTTTTTACCATAAAAAAAAATGGTTAAGATGCTTGCAAGTCTTTGTTTTATCAATAGTAGGATGGTATAGAAGTCTGGGATGGTACCAAATCAATTTTCTCTTTTATGAGGAGAAAATCAGTATCAAAATCTCAATTTCCGCTTTGAGGTCGTCTGGGATGAGTTCTTTTGCATGGGGCCATGGGACCAGGTGGGCCACTTGATGACTGATCAGTACCAGGGATCTGAAAGTAGATCCATGGGCAAGCATAGTGATACAGGACTCCCAAGGAGTGGGCCCTGTCTGGCCCACCATCCAATGGCCCCAATCTCAACAGGCGTGAAGGGTTTTGTGGCAGAGTTGAGTTCTGTGGATACTGGGAAATTCTGGGAATTCACATAAAGGCTCTAACTGTTTATAATAATTACAAACGAGGCCTAACACCTTAATTATTTGAGACTCCTCAAAGATGATGGAATAGGGATGCCGTGATTATGTTCTGTGGATGTATTTTCTTTGAAAAGTGTATGATGTGGAAATTCTGAACCCATATGGAATTTGTTAATGATGAAAAGAGTCTGGCCCACTCCTACACAAGCAACAACCAGCTATGATGAGAAGCGGGGCAACAATAAAACGAGTCTTGTGTATGGGGCTGGTTGCACCGTTGCACACAAATGAATGTCGTATAAAATTCATGTATATTATAGTTAATGTTGTGCTTCGTTGTATATTTTATGAAGGGAATGGATAAAGGGATTGAACAAGCTAAATAAAATCGTTAACTCTTAACTACTAACACAGTATGATGTGGCGATCTCGTACTCAGGCTCTTTTGTGGTCATGAGATTCTGGACCTAGAGGTTCAGGTTGTCAAATGTATATGATGTGGACGAATTATGGATGTGGGCCGTGGAGGCCGATGTTGGCAGGTCCTTAATGGATGTATATAGTGATATGAGGCTTCGGAGGCATCTTGATATACGAGTGGTGCCTTTGTGGCAAGATTTTGCAGATTGGGTGTGAGGATATAGATCAAAGACGTACCAAGGGATGACATAGTGATGAACAGCCTTTGTGTTGGATTGGCCCCTTCAGCTTCAGGATTATGCCTTTGTGTTGGATTGCCCCCTTCAGCTTCAGGATTATGGGAGGGCAAGAATATAGCGATGAACAGCCTCTAGATTTAGGAAGGCATGGCTGAAGAGAGCATGACATCAAGATTCACTAGTCTACAGGATTAGCCTGATAGTAGAAATATGTATTTGTTCTAAAACGTAATTGATGATTATATTATGGGATTGTTTTTTTATGTTGACATTGTCACTCTTTATTATTGGTTTGAGATTTTAAATTGAAAGATTGAATTTAGTAGGATATGCCTAGTGTTGGAAGTAGGTGGGTCTCGTGGATAGATTTTCAAAACTTTTGACCCACTTGACACAGGGATCAACTATCCATAAGACCAAAAACCCAATCCAAGATGCATTACCCTCAATCTCGTGACCATGTACAGTAAATATTCTATCTAAAAGACAGAATCAAACAGCACTAAACATCCATAATAATCTACGACATGCAAGAAGTAGATCATACCTTTGGAGATCTGTAGTGCTCTAATGAAGAAGTTGCAACTCTGCTTGATGATGAGAATCTTCAACATCTCTTAGCCTTCCACGCTATGACCCGAATTGGATTTCTTTTCTCAAGAAGATTGGTGAAATCTTCAGGAGAAATCCCAACTCGAAACTCTAAGGAACTAGAAGAGAGAAGGAGAGAGAAACTCGTGCAACTCTTGCACGAACAGGGTTTTGGGCGTGAGAGACTCTTATTGGACGTCTAAGAGATTTTATATATTTTCAAATCTCTTCCTTGCTTAATTGAAATAGAAGTCTTACTTCCAAAGAAATTAGCAACTTTCTCTTTTCTAAAACCTTCTTTCTAGAGTTCAAGTCGGATTAGTATTTTCCAATAACTTGGGCTAGCGTAGGGACCACTAGGGATTCCTTAGAAAGCTGGCTCCAACTGGAACACCGCGACCCCACATCTCATGTGCAATCCGGGCCCACAGTTAATTGCAAATAACACCACTATATAAATGCAATTGCACTCCAGTCTTAGAAATAAATTACAATGAAGACCCTAAACTTCCCAATTACCACAAGTAGGCCCCTCTATCAATATCCGTGGATCAATTGGAATAAATCTGTCTCTTCCAATATAAGTTCCACATCTTATTATCCTTGAACCCCAATTAATCACAGTAATCATCAGTACCACCCAATTAACTCTTAATTGAGATGGGTGCGCACTTACTAATGACAAATCCATTAATTGGCACAAGGGGATAATAGAGATAGATTCCATCTTGATCATTCAACGTTCCCACAGTTATACTACCACATACCCAAGACACCGAGGTGTTAACCTACAGTCGGCCTCACTCATTGGTGATTCAAAGCAAATGAACAGATAGAAACTTGAGTTCATCAATGTCTCAGGATTGAGAGCCTATTGCTAGGGAATTATGAGAGCATACCTTATTATTGAGATAGAATTCCATAAGGTGCATCTCATGGTCCTTCAATGCATCCAATGTACCAGCACCGTAATCCAGAATCTTACATTCTGATGATCGAGACAAATCGCACTATCTCATAGTGATCAAAGTGCTGCAACCTTATCAAATGAGATGCTCAGTCTCATTACTGGTTGTGAAGCTATTTAAGTATAAGATTTGTGACATATATCTCCCGCTTGTGGATCTCATCCATGCACATATATCACATCTAATATACTAATGGGACCCGATTCAACTCATGAACCATTATGTCATATGTATTGGTCATGTGCATGAAGTAGTAAAATAACATTCATCTCATGAAAGTAAAGCATGATATTATTGATAAATAAAGAAATTAATCAATTTATTACATCAACTGATGGATTGAGTCCACAAAATCTAACACCTAGTTGCTTATGTGAAATTCTATATGATTTATGCACGGTCATCCATGCCTATGAGTCAGAACTTGGATTCTGATAGGGTCCCGGAATTTGGGTCATGACAATGTCGTTGCTTTACGGCATTGAAAATGCTTGAACCATCTCAAACAAGTCTCTTCATTTTTTTTTCCCCTTATTTATTCTACCCCAAAATGGTCCCAGAAGTGCTGATTTCTAAATGTTTTTTCCTAGTTTTACCGCTCATTCTTATCATTTTACACTCATTTTTTGCATTTCTTGTTTCCATATTAGCCTACATTCTGCTCCATAAATCACAGCTCGGCTAGCTTGTCTAGTCACTATCTTCTAAAATTTCCCCTTCAATCTTTGTCGCATGCGTTGATCATAAAGAACTCCATAAGCAAGTCTCCACTTTAATCATCCAACTCTTGTCTTATGTTCAATGTCCTCCTCATAGATCTATTAAAAAAACAAATTTGTTAATGAGATGAAGAGTAGAAGTCATCTTAGCTTAACGAAATGCAATTCTGGAGAAGAATGAGCAGAAAATGATACCCGATAGATCAAACAATCAAAGTAAGTCATCAATTTGATTCAAACATTGTTCTCGTTAGATTCTTCAAAGGTACATCTAACTATTTTTCACCACCAAGACAAGAGAGGCTTGAATCAATACTATAACCATCTTTGATATGGGGAAGGGGAATAGCACTGTACAATTTCAACCTTGGTACGCAGATATTATACATGCTCACATCTGTGTCACCAATAAGACACTCAAATTGACACTCAATAGTGCATCAATATTTCTAAGGTAAGAATTTAGATATCCTACTTACCAAGTCCATTATTCAACATAATTCTCTCAGTATTCTTACTTTTCAACACAAAAGACATCAGAAAGGAATGTAAACAATGACAACTTCATTAATTTAGAATTTCCAAAGAAAGAATTAGACATTCGTATCCATATTCTTGTACTAGATTTCCAAGAGTGAAGAGTTGTATTCCCGATCATTGTATCTGAGTCCTTATCCATATCCAAATCCAACATCAAAGATTTCAACACATTCTAAATGAAGATGGAAGAATGGTTTTTTTTATTGACAAAAATAAGAAACATTCTTTAAAAAGATTACATCCTTTGAGAAAGTAGTCAGTACATTTTGGTGAGACTCTAACAGGACAAAAGCAATATAAACATTTTGAGCATCACTAACCTAGGAAAACATAATTCACTGATTAATGCCTAAATTCAGACTAAAGTGGACTTAAGTGGACGCTGAGTAAGAACACAGAAGCCACCAAAAAACTCAAGAGCAATGAAAATAAAAAAAAAATTGGCTAGGGTAAAAGTTTAGAGCATTTGATCCAGGGTCAACATAAGCGTCCTATTGATAAAAAGGTTGTAGCAAGAACTGGTCTATCCCAATTATCTTACGTGCACTTCATACCCATTAATGTGGCTCCAGCAACCCCTACGAGGTGACAGTTCTTTAATGCTACAACCCATCCTATTCTAGAGTGGAAATTGATAATGTAAGATGTTTATGTTTTTGTTGGTGGTGGTGACGTCTGGTTCTAATGCTACAGAGGTTGAATGGAGGCATTTTTGGGACTCTTTTGTTCCCACAAGGGTCCTGGTCTTTTGTTGGGTTGCGAGTTTGCAAATGATTCTTAACATGGATCAATTGAGAAGGAGAAATTGCATCATTGTCAACGGATTTCCACTGTGTTTAAACGAGAAGGAAACGCCAAATCATTTGTTGATCCATTGCAAGTATGCACATAAAGTTTGGGTTTCAATCATGGCTATATTTGATATGAATTGGGCTATGCCTTGTACTGTTAAGGAGATGTTTCAACAGTGGTATTGTAGAGGCAGTTCAATACAAGGCCGTATATTCTGGAGGTTGTCCCTTCATACTGGCCTTTGGAAGATTTGGTTGGAAAGGAATAAAAGCAAACCAGCGGAAGAGATAGTTCAGTCTATTGTTTGGAATGATTCGGAGTAGGCTTGAGAAAAGGTAGAATTAGCAAGCATTTCTTTGGAAGATTTGAGTAGATCTTGGACAGCCAATTTAAAAGGGGTATGCCGGTCCAAGATTATGCATAGAATTCAGTGAAATTCTCCTCCAATAGGTTTCTTAAAGTTGAATTTTGATGGTAGTTTTTTAAAGCATATTAGGTGATTCTTTTTCAGCAATTCAATGGGCCTTGGGAAAGAGACTATAAAGCAATCATTGAAGTTGATTTTTTTTCAGTAATTCAATGGGCCTCGAGAAAATTGCCTTCTCCTTGGATGATGGACGATTTGATAGAGGTTATTCAAGATACAACCCAGTTAGGGGACTCTTTTAATCACATTCCACATGAAGCTAATGCTATGGTGGATAGTCTTGCAAGGGATGGAGTTTTGCACTCAAACATTTCTTTTAATGTTTATTGTATTTGTTCTTCCTGTTTCATTCATTTAGCATGTATCCTATTTCACCTTGTTTCTTTTCTTTCTCTAATAAAATTTACCATTATCAAAAAAAAAAAAAAAAAAAAAAGAGTGTTAGCATAAGAGAAGTATACCAAACCACAACCAAGCCTACATAATAGGAGCATTAAAGTTACATGAGCAATTGAACCCTTGCTTTGCTAGAAAGTCCGCCATACTATTGGCAAACCTACAAATGTACTAAAAAACTACCTGAGAAGTTGATGCTAGGAGTCCAATCTCATTAAAATAGAACTGCATCTTCCACAGGCTCAAAGAATTCACCGAAGTTATAGCTTTAGAAGAGTCGCTTTCCACTGTAAGATGACACTTTTATGAGTTCCTATACATCTAAAGAGCTTCCAAAATGGGCAAGACTTCCACTTCGTTTGAATCTCTAATTCCAACATGCTTGGGAGACCATATGCAATACTTCTTGGTTGTCATTTCTTAATACACCACCAACGCCTGCCAACCCCAGTTTTCCCCCAGCTGCTCAATCTACTTTAAACTTAAGAACCCCCATCAGTGTGGGGTACCAAAGTACTTTCTTCTTTGACTTAACAATTCCCATCTTTAAACAAGCCCCCCCAATTATGCAAAATATCCTCAATTTTGAGGTCTGAAAATTCTTTTCTAACACATGCCCATTTTTCTGTTCTCAATGCCACAGTAGAAACAATGTCTTCCCCTGAAGATTCTTCACTATTTATATTGTTGTTTACAGAAGGAAAAAAAAATTGCAAAGACCATGTATTAGATATAATCTCTTGCATTATCAGATCTAAACTATGGCAAGCAATCATCTGCTATTCGCTAATACTTCATCAATTTGGTCATTGTCAGAACATTACCCCTCTATAATAATTATATAGACAGTAGATATCTTCTATATAAAGATGTGAAGAGGCAATGTGATGAATTTCCTTTAAGATAAGATAGAAGTGACACAAATCAGATCCAAACTCACCACATGAGCCCCGATAGGACCAATAGGCGGTCTACTAAATCTTCTATGATGCCTCTCTATCACCCGTAAAAGATTGATCACTCTTTCCCCACCAAAAGCAGTCACCTGTCAAAACAATCACTAGCAATATCTAAGTAGTATGTAA
This sequence comes from Sextonia rubra, assembly GCA_037013555.1. Classification (NCBI taxonomy): domain Eukaryota; kingdom Viridiplantae; phylum Streptophyta; class Magnoliopsida; order Laurales; family Lauraceae; genus Sextonia; species Sextonia rubra. The sequence goes on along the minus strand of JASUAD010000011.1, from coordinate 30,708,250 downwards.
TGGGAAAATACATTGTGCATGTATCGGCACAACATTGCACAGATAAGAATGCAGCATTCATGTCCATCATATGGGTACAAATCACTGCACATTGGTTATCGTTACAAATATGCATGTTACATAACAAAAATAAGCAATTAAAGAACAGTTTGTTTGTTATATCACCAACCTTGTTACTTCTGTGGCGCCGAAGATCACGAATATGAGAAGAAATATCACGATACTTGTTTTCATTCTCGTCGATCTACAAACATCAGATCGGTAATTACTTTCCTCAAATATGGTCAAGGTGTTAAAATCATTGCCTAGTAGTCACATACAACCATTACTGATGCCTTGTTCCATCTATTTGGGTCGGCTTTGTGAGTTCTACTTTTCCATTCAACACTATCTAATACCAAGTTACTCCATGTACAAGTATGATATGTATGCAAAATCCCTGCAAGAAGTTGCAGTCTATCGGGAACCCACTGTTGGAACGGCGGTAAGCACCAACCCTATCATGGGTTAGATCAAGTTCAAAGTTTGAACCCTAGTATTGAGTTTAAAATGGGAGAAAAGACTTGCCAGTAAAGCAAATGGAAAGCCTGGTAAAACAAAAAGAGCAGTCTATGACTCAATTATACACCATGTTCACAGAGAAACTTGGGAATCTCCGACTTATGTAAGACAACCACATCCAAAATGCACTCTCTGGGAAATGTGCGAGAAGGCCACCTCCAACACTGAGCAAATACTAAAAATGCAGGCCTGATTCAACCCAAGGTCAAAACCAACATAATTTGGAAGGACGAAGAACTCTTTCTAACTCCATAACATGGTATGTTTTGGCCAATACATTATGGCATTGGCCAGCATTTAAACTCAGGATCTTGATTCAACTCAAGGTCAAAACCATAAATTTTTTGGATCACCAAATCTATGGCAATCAATATCAAACAGTGTGAATTTAAGTGTCAATCAATGCTACTATCCTGGTGCACATGACTCAACAGGTACAGCTGTCTTTTGGGTCCAACAAATACAGGCCTGAGCAAATCACACACAACTGACCTAAGAACTATGCCCAAACACACACAGTTAAATTGGGACCAGGAACACTCAAGCTTGGCATTATTAATTTCAGTGAAATCCAAGAACACTGAAAATGAATCAACCGCCACTATGTTTACCATGAAACACATAACAGTTCTACTCAGCCAATAAAAGTGTGTAATCAATTTGAAAATTAAGCTTACCTCTAAACAAATCTCCTTGATGACGTTCAATGTCATTGACAACTTTTCAGATAAGATACGCTCTTCCTCCTTCAACCTAACACAACACACTAATTCATTAAATATATAGAAATATATAGGACAGCTAAAAATAATAAGCAAAGAAAATGGAATAAGTAAACTTGAAAAAATAAACAAATAACCTTTGAAAATTTAAATTAGCTGCATCAAACTCTTCCTGGAGTTTCTTAAGCCTTTCCTCAATTTCCCAACTGTCAGCCTTCAGCAAAATACAAAGAATAAAGAAAATAAAATCACATCCAACTGGCATAGATAATTCTACTTCAAAATACTTCCCATAACAAACCTAAAATAAGAAAGGGAGCCTGTAAAATATGGTATCCCAAGTCTCAACACAAGAAAGCGCGTGCTTCGTTCACTCAAACATGAGAGCCGCTTTACAAGCAAAAAACAAACAAACAAAAAAAAATCTCACTTTCTAAGCAACGACTGCTCTGTTGGCTATTGGTTGGATATTCTAACATACAGCACCCCAAAAAATTATAAAATAATAAAAATGATAAGTACTTCAAATGATTAAAAAAAAAACTAACCTGTGTACTTCTAACATGTTGTTCTCGAATATCGTGAACCTGTTGATCAAGAGACCTCACACGATGCACCAATTTCTGAACAAGATTACTTCTACGGTTGTATTCTTCTTCAAGTTCAAGCCTTTCTTTTGTAGCCTAATAAACAAGAGCACATTTAGCCAAGAAGTTAATCTCTATATCAAGTAAACATGATAAATATTTTCGTCATCACAGCACTATACCACAAGATAATATCCTATAATAAAATATTGAATAAATATAAGACTAGTTGACTAGCCCAAAAAAGGAGGTAATGTAAGAACAATGAATTATCAAATTGAGGCCACATGTAACACAGACAGAGAAGATAGGTTCTCTTAGAATCCTAAGAATTATATATAAGTACAGCCAATTATCAAATTGAGGCCACATGTAACACAGACACAGAAGACAGGTTCTTTTAGAATCCTAAGAATGATATATAAGTACGGCCAATTTTGTTGTGTGTGTTTGTGTGGGGAGGGTGTGTGTGTGGGGTTAATGGAGGCGCCAGCAAGGTTGATTGGGATTCATGAAGCTGTCAGATTTCAATCTACTCCCCTTGCAGTGGAACTAGGAAGGCAACTCCTCATCTGTAGGCTACAGGAACATACTGCCCCATTATATGTAGCAACCACTTCAACGATTTAAAAAGTCAACCAGCCCTATCACATTTCCTTCTGCCAGTCTACGCAGCGCTAATAGAGAGCCAACTCTCTAGTTGAAGGTGTTTAATGTCCAAATATATGTTTTGGAGGTGTGATTCTTTTGCCATTATAGGTTTTTGTGATCATAGATGCACTGCATGTGGAGAGGCCTTCTCGCAGGTATGGTCTGTGTTGTGAAAGTCTTTGTTGTAACACCATTTTGTTCTTTTAAATAACAATCAGCGTCACTCAAAACAAAAAGAAGAAGAGATAAATACACAACTTGAGGAACATTATTCTTTCTTTCGTTAGAGTGGTTAAGCAACGCCAAGTTCACCATGCGTTGCTACTTCATGTGCCAGTCCCAAGACAAGATTAGGTAGACAGTCTGGGCTAAAATTTTGCCAAACTGATGCAGTCCCGAATAATACAATCAGACCGTCAAGGAACATAAAATTGGCAAATGAGAAAATATAGGACAATTGCAGAAAACTCAGGAATTGTAAATAAGCAAGAAGAAACCAAATTAACCACAAATGACAAAACTAACCTTAGGGGGCATTTTTGCAGCCATTTGCATATGGGAATGATTCTTATGTGTAATGATAATGCCTCATCATATTTGTTTGAGTTTCATTTACACATAGTGCTTAAATGAGATGTGAAAATGGTGTGTAAATAAGGTCATTTACGCGCCAAAGTTTTCACACCTAAATAGGTCACTTTCATAACGCATCCAAAAAGGCGCTAGAACAGTCTCTTACATGCTAATTGCATTCTTGTGGGCCCTATAGTGTAATCAAACTGCTCATTTTGTTTATTGAACTAATAAAGATCATGACCTTGAAGCCGGCTATCTTAAATCTTCATAGATTTTGAGTCCAGAAAATCCAAATATATCAAAAACCGTTGGATATCCTCATTTACTCATGTGAAAATGGTGATTTTGACAAACATGGTAATTTGTTTTACATGTGCAACATTTTCATATGTAGCATTTACATATGTAAATCTCATTTTCCTACCACATGTAAGTGGCAAACGACCCCTTAGAGATGCCCTTTCAATCTACAAAAAGCCTCACACATCCAAAAGAGGAAAAAAAGAAAACAAGAAATATTATTTCTGGAAATTCTGTATCTATCTAAGAAATACATCTAGGTGATTATCAAGGGGGGTCTCACCTATGTGAGCAGTACGGATGGATCATAAGGTGGGCATGCTTGATGTTCTCACCGAAAGGATGTGTAGGAACATTTCCCTATGTGGGTGTCTACATAAAAACTCCCTAAACATCCGTAACTACTCCCCAGAGATCCTTGCTTACATCTTCCTTCACTAACCCTAAAACGTCCTTTACATCATGCCCTGATTGCTAAATTTGAGCAAAGAGAAAACAAAGAAATCAGGACTCTAGGAGTCCTTGAAGCCTTATATGACAAGTCATGTGGGCCCGAGATGGTCCACCTTCTGATGAAGTGGACCCAACTAGGCTAAAGCCCACCATAAGGACACAACCCAAAATACTATATTTTAAACAATATTCAATTAATTTTATGAATTAAATAATAAGAAAATAAAGTGTAGAATTCTGCCACTTTGGATTAGGGCACAATTACGGTTGATTTGGGAGTGACTAATAAATAATAAACAGAATTTGGCCACTTTGGGAAGTTGAGTACAATTAATTAAAATAAATAAACTATGATGGCCCCACTCGGGACTCATCTGCATTGGGCATGCCATCTGTGGTAAATCAGGTGATAAGTGCCATTAGTTGTAGCCAATTGTAGGATGATAGAGAAGAACTACAACTCTTAATCGTGATAGAAGTAGATGGCCATTAGCTAAGGCATCTAGAGTCCAAATTAGAATAAAACATAAACAGCGACCCACACCCCCCCCCCCCCGGCGAAAACACAACAAAAAAAAACCCCCACAATAGAACAAAACAAAACAAAAAGGTTTGCACAAACTAGAAACCCTAATTTATTGAAGATTTGGGAAAGAAACAAGGAAAGAGCTTCAATCAGACACCAAGGATTCAACAAATCTGACATATTGGGCAAGTAAAGAAACCCGATCAATTAAACATGCATGCATGATTCCCCTTTTGTTTTTCATATGATTCAATTATAGAAAAGCCTAACCTAAACATGGCATTGATCTAATGTGGACATGTGAAAGACACCAAAACCCCCAATTCTAAGAGATTATGCACTATAATCACCAAATATGCAAAGGATGCAAAAGAGAAGTGGTCCCCACTTGAACGTAGGCCATAGATGGTGGATACACCATGGCCAAACCTGGATATTTAGGGTTTTGCGATTTGGGGTTTTGGCACATGTGCATTAGGTTTCAATGTTTTTCAATGTTACATGTCATTTCCATGATCTTCGTTGTTAGTGAATTTGGGTTTCAGATTTGCTATAGCAACTGGTAATTGTTTTAGGTTTGATTCATCATTGTATGTATGCGTCCATATGAAATACGCTTGAAAATATACCACTTGTGATGTAGGAAACCCTAAATACTCAAAAAAAATATATATATATTGCTAAGATGAGATGTGTTGGATTTGGCCATGGACCTCCATGGAGGTACCCATGCTGGCCGAACCCTTTAGGGATAAGTTTTGGGCTCTTGTGACCCTAGGGCATCATGGGAGGTTTGATTTTTGATGTTCCTTACATGTCGACACACAAGGGTTTGTTAATATGGGGGATTTAACCTTGTATTGATTTGGCCTCGATTAGAATCTGTAAATGTGGTTCCAGAAGTAGGTGATCATTAGGGTTTGATATCCACCATGAATTATTGCATGCGTAGGATGATGTAGAACCAAAACAATGCGAAATGGAGGGGAGACAGGGTGGGTAAGTTAGGAGATGGATATAGCGTGCAAAATTGGGTTAATGTATTCGGGGTTGTGAAAGGGTTATGGGCATGGATCTATAGATTGGGTGGTGTAGATCTAATATCTAAATATGGGTTGGGTGGTTGTTGTTGTGAGAAGGTTGAGGTTTGGGGAAAAATGGTAAGTCCAAGAAAGCAAATATGAAGAAGAAAGATAACACCTTTGATTGAGCTCTCATCGAACTCTAATCCGGAGGCGTTAGAGAAATTGGATTCTCATCAAACTCCAATCCTAGAGGTATTAGAAATTTTGAGGAAAACTCAAAGAAACTTGGGAAGATCCCAAAACTTTTCATTAATCATTCATAACTAACTAAGCTAAAGAGGCTTTACAATGCTTAAATAGATAAAAGACTTAACCCTAGGACTAATAAGGACCTTCCAAACATTTTGATGATCAAGATTAAAACATCTTATTAAAACAACTTAAAGCAAATACAATCTTAAATAAACTAGGATAGGAGGGCGGGGCTCAAAGACGGGTCGACCCCCATGGGACCATGGTTTTGTCCTGAATAAATTCTCCTCTTCTTAGAGAAAACTCAACCTCGAGATTTAGTAGAAGTCCTCCAGCGTCAAATATCAAGCGTGTAGATCTTCGATGTGCTTCTTGATTTTCAACCTCTTGGCATGCTTTAGAAGCTGTAATCAATCTTTTCATCCAAATAGAAAGGGACTGGAGGCATGACTTCTGCAGATGTTTGACTTCAACAATGATGTGTGATCTAACAATTAGATACAGCAATTGTTGGCATTGAAACAATAGATCACAGTCTTCTATTGTCAACAGTCTATCCCCAAAGATGAAATCAATGTAAGGGACATCAATGAGTTGCTCAGCATTTTCAACACTAGCCTTTTCAACCTTTTTAGTACTGGCTTGTTCAATCTGTTTAGTACTAGCCTCTCCTTCAGTGGAAACAAGTTTTTCTTAATGTGGTTCCGCATTCATTTCCATTAGATCTATAGGTTGATTGTGAGTCTTATCCAAGTCTTCACTGTTAGCTAGCATATGTTGATCAACAATTTCCAAAGGATGAGACTAAGGTTCATTTTCTTCCAATTCATTTGAATGAGAAATGCAAGAAGGAGTGTCGCATGCCTACTACATCTAAATTGATTATGGAATCATTTCTTTCATACTTTTGTTCCTCAATTTCAGCCTTAACATTCTCCACAATGGGTTCAACAACATAATATTTAGTAGTTTGTGGAAATTTCTCTCTGCAATTTTGCTATTCGAAGACAATAGCGTTTTATCTTACATGCGACACAGATCGCTTCCCAACGTGCTTCACACGTATCTTTACATTCTTGTTTCATATTTTTTCATATACTTGGTCGCAAACCTCCAACAAAGATGGTAAAATAATGTTTCTCATAGTAACATAATGTTTCTCACTCTCATGTAGTCCACATAATGCTTGTAGCATTGAAAATTCAATATCATAATCAAGAATGGATAGCTTGCCTTTGTCTCAAATTCAGAAATTGATCAAAGTAGACTTTATTATCAACATACCATTATCCATACTTAAGTGAATATGTTACTCTAAGCATAGCACGGTGCAATTGCAATGATAACTCTTCTTCCAATTCCACATGGAAGACTTATAAAAAACACGCTTTTTTTTCTTTTTCATTTTAAAAAAAAAAAATAAATCAATCTTACCTGCTGTGTAGATCTCTTCAAAACAAGCGCGCGGGATCAAACAGATCTGTGATCGGAGTCCAGATTGCCTCAATATTGCAAAAATAATATTCTGCCGTTAATCTTGGTCAAACAATCTATGTGACTATGCTGAAGTCACTGCTGATGTCAGCGTCTGCTGCTAGCTTTTGGGCTTCTTTGCAGAATTAGGCCAACTCAGATTGGATCAAGTTGGGCCCAAGCTTAATCCCACAACTTAAGTCCCACTTAACATATGTGACGAAAACAGAACCTTTTTTAAAGGTTCATTTCCTGCTGTCAAAACCCAAGCAAGCAAAGAGGGACTTTGATGACGACGAAGTGAGACAGTAGACTGTGATGGTGCTGCGCACGGCAAGCGGCGATGGTGCTAGGTACACTTCTTCTCAAACTCTTCCTCTTGCCTCACTTCCTTTTTCTTCTCCTTCTTCTTCTTTTTTTTTTTTTCTTTTGGTTTAGGTTCAATGATGTTGAATCAAGCTAGTAGGATTTTTTTTTTTTTTCAATCGAGGGAATGAGGAGTGGGACGAGGGCGGATTCCGATGGAAGGAGGGGGTTGGTTTGGGTCTCTACCAGGATGGAGCAAGGGCTTGGGGCAATGGCGTGTCTGGGAAATCAGGGTTTTTGTGGATGGGGGACTGTCCCTTTTTTTTTAAGACTGCTGTGGATGGGATCTAGTTGGAGTGGGTTTCGGTCAATGGGATTGGGCAGTAGGTGATCCGATAGGTTGCAGTAGATGGAGTTATGCTAGTTTGGGTTTGGGGTTTGCGATTCAAGTTGTGTTTGAAATTGGTGACAGGGCTTGGTTCGACTTGGTTGTGGGGCTAAGATGGAGATTTTTTTTTTTTTTTTTGGGCTAGTTTTGGTTTGCGTTTAGCGCTGGAAGTGGTGAAGGATTATCAGTTTATGATATGGGGCCTGGGATGTGCAGTGGCAGATTGCGATGAATGGAGTTTCAGATCTGACAGATCTGGGTTGGGTGTTGATCACAGGGACTGATGGAATGCCTAATCTGAGACTGCAATTGGAGATGATGATGGTTAGGCAATGACGGCAGGTTGCCGAATCTCGAATTCGGGATGGATCGCTCTTCATCTCTAATACCAAAAAATACGAAATGGAGGGGGGAGACGCGGGGCTGGCAAGGTAGGAGATGGAGATAAAGGAAAATTTTGGGTTAATGGATTTGAGGTTACAAAAGGGTCATGGGCAAAGATCTGTAGATTGGGGTGGTGCAGATCTAAGATCTAAATATGGGTTAAGTGGTTGTTGTTGTGTGAAAGTTGAGGTTTGAGGAAAAATGGTAAGTCCAAGAAAGCAAATATGAAAAAAAAAAAAAGATAATACATTTGATTGGACTCTTACCAAACTCTGATCTGAAGTTAGAGAAATTGGGCTCTCACCAAACTCCAATCCCGAATGCATTAAAAATTTCGAGGAGAACTCGAAGAAATTTGAGAAGATCCCAAAACTTTTCATTAATCATTCATAACTAACTAAGCCAAAGAGGCTTCACAATGCTTAAATATATAAAAGACTTAATGCTAGGACGATCAAGATTAAAATATCTTATTAAAACAACTTAAAGCGAATAAAATCCTAAACAAACTAGGATAGGTGGGCTAGGCAAAAAGACGAGTCAACCCACGCCGGACCATGGGTCTATCCTATATCACAAAAGGTATAATGTCATAATGCTTTTAAACACCTACGCACTTTAGAAAGTGCCAAAGAAAATTGGCCAAAACCTAACTGGGGATCCTTGAGCTCATCCAACGTTGTATTGGGCAGTCATGTTGTGTTTAGGATTTTGAATGTTTGCATTCTATATGTGATTCATAATTCGATTTGATCTTGCCTTAGCATGCTTGTTTAGGATCTCATCTTACATATTGTAAATTGTGTCCTAATGTAAAATCCGAAAATTGCTCCATCCTTAAGTGGAGAGTTTGTATAAACCCTAGAATTATCTAGCAAGCCCTAGTTTTGGTTTAGGTGTGATTCCATATGTATTTTTGGGATAATTGGGTATTTGAAAAGGGCAAAATAGGAATTACCTGAAACAGGCGGCAAGTGTTTGGCCCTCTTTTCGAGGGTCAAATGATGCTGAAATTTGGCAACCTATGGTTCAATGGATTCGTCTCGTCGACTAGTACAATATCCATATATAAATCATCAAAATTGGACATGGTATAATAAAGCGATGCAAGGTTACCAACAAAACTGTCTATTTCTATAAATTCTAGATTTGGTCCCTAGCCCTTTGTCTAGGGAATGTAAACCGGAAAATCTAATGTAGTTTAGGTTTGCAGATGTAACTTAATGTTCCCAATTAATTCTAAAGTGCTAATTGAGTCACAATGGACCGAGTCTAGGCACCCAACTAGCTTGTTTAGAAACTTCGTGATATTATTTGTTATTTGTAACGAGAAGGGCTACTCAACTTAGAGATGCAACTTTGTGAATTTTGCTTATACTTGGAGTAGTTCCCATAATGTTTATGCATTTGTCCATTGACAGATTGTCATGTCTTGTCGGATACCTTTGGCTCTTGATAGGTCGGCACCACTAGGTTGTTGACAATCTAGCATGGCTAAGATGCTGCTATGTATAGGCTCTTGCATTTATTTATAACTAGCTTGTTACTTGTTCTAACATGCTAATGATGATTCTTGTTATTATGTAATCCTGTTCTTGCCGATCTAGCATTTGTATATCAATGCACGACAACAAGGGATCCAATCTAACATGAAGTTGTGAGATCAGCTGGCTGTTTCCTTTTTCTTTTTTATTTCCTACATCCCCTATAGGCTGGGGATTGGGAGTGAGCTACAAGAGATGCGGCCCTTCTTGTAGATTGTTTTTCCAGTGGGCATTGCGTAGGACTGAACCCAACCTGGCCAAGTCCTATGTGACTCGCCCGAGTCGGTTGAGTCAACTCAGACTCAGCCACGGGCGAGTTGGGTCCTAAGTCCATCTTTTTAAATCTTGATCAATACAAAATCCCTTTGAAGACATCAAAGATATCCAAATTTCCAATCTGATCGATCAAGAAAACCCATTTTAAGAAATCAAGAAACAAAAAGGGGGCAAAAGATGAAACCCAACTCCTACAAACCATTGACCATCTCTAATTTCAAGGATATCTTATTCAATAAATGTTTTCTTTGCCATCTTGATCCTTAAATTCCCTAAAATGCCCATGAAAAAAGGCCCTTTTCATGTATTACTGGGAAAGGTCCGACCTCAGAAATGAAATATTTTGGCATTTCAGAAAAAACTTTTCAGAGTAACTTTTCAAAAAAATAAGAACTATATTTTATAATTTAATGTAAATAAGATGCGGTCTTAAAAAAACATAAGCATGAGGCAAAAGGCTAAAGGACTATTTTGAAAAAGAAAAGGCTAGAGGGACTCTCTCAAAAAACACAGGGGAAAAATGGGCATTTGACCCTTTCCATTAAAAAAGGCAAAATAAGCCTTTTCGTTGCCCAAGGTGACAATCATCGAGAAAGAAGGCAAAACACCCTTTTCGTTTTCGAGAGGAAGAACCTGAGAGAGTCCATTCCAGAGGCAAGAACCAAAGACCAAGAGAGCGAGAGGAGAAGGTAACGGTGATGAGGAGTACAGCAGTTGACAGCTGTGGGCAGCAATAAGCAGTTGGCTAGATGCCGAGTGGCAACTGTGGGATTTCAGTTGCCCTTTTTCTTTTTCTTTTTTTCGTTTCCACTGTAGTCAATGGTTTTCCCTTTCGGTTCATACCGTTAAAATTCCCATTTTCAGATGAGAATCCCACATTTTGACCAGTATAGGATGAAATTTTGGATGGAAAGTTTGGTAGCCTGTTTTGTTTCGGTTGAATGGCTGAAACAAAGCGGAAATGATAACTGTACTCTAATTTCTTGAAAAAGATTTCGCATTAGTTAAAAAAGATCTCCTACGTTACAAGAGATGATGTTTTTCAGGTGAGTTTCTTTTTCTTCCACTTTTTCTCTTGATTCTTGAAATGGTTTTGCTTGTTCTCATGTATTCATAACTGAGTTGTCTTTGATTTCTTGCAAAGGGTTTTGCAATGGATGAAAAAAAATCTCATATGCAATGGGAGCTGGTAGGTGGGTTCTATCATCGTCTTCCACTTTTTTTTCTTGATTTCTTGAAATAGGTTTTCTTGATCTCATGAGACTAGGAATTGGTTATCTTTGATATTTTAAAAGGGGTTTTGCGTTAATTTAATGTTATGAGAGACAATGTTTTGGAGGTGGTTTCATCTACTTTTTCCTTATTCTGATTTTGTGAAATAAGTTTTCATTTATCTATTGGGTTATTAGGTATCTTCGATTTTTTAAAAGGGGCTTTTTATTGATTAAATTCAATGATAGATGGTGTTTTGGTTCTTGTTACCTTTTATTTTCTTGATTTCTTAAAAGGGCTTTCCTCATATCTTGGAGGGTGACAAGTGGAGATCAAGAAAATAGAATTTTGTAGATGTTGTCATTGGTAGGACTCTTAACTGATGAGCGAGATAGACTATACAAATGTAATATGAGGCAATTAGAGAAATCCAACCTTCAAGGCCCAAAAAAGAGTCAAGATCAAAACTAAAAACAAAAACACACGCAAATATCTGTCTTGCAATAAAGCAAGGGAAGAAATCTCTTCATATGTCGCAAGGAAAGAAGGTTTTCTTATTTTGAGAGAGACAACATCTCGTGATTGCAAGAGATTAGGTTGCAATTGCACAACTTTCATAACTGATAGAATCTCGACTTCTAGGCTATGGGCAGTTTCATCCAAAAAAGGTGACAAGGCTCTCTACTTACAAATTCATCAATTTAAGGTTGACGTGGATCATATCACAATATATCAGGCTTTCTCCCAAATAAAAGGATACAAATTATGCAAGGGTGAAACAAATTATGCAAGGGTATTCCCCAAAAGAAATCTTCAAGAGTGGCATAGTGAAAGACAGCTAGCTGCTGCAGAAAATAAAAGATGTCTTGAACAATGTGATGCCCAGATACAAACACAGTCACAGACACAGATACAAGAACAAAGGACACGACTCTGTACTTTTCAAAATCCAAGACAAGGATATGGAAATGGCTGTCCTAATTTTTCTTTAAAATATTTTTGAATTAATGAAATCATTATTGTTTGCATTCCTTTCCAAGATTTCTATGTCAAACAACTATATGAAATAATGGAAATTTTGAGTACAATATGCTAAACTTGTACTCTAGGAGTATTGGCTCAATATTGGCCATCGATATAAGTAACACATTGGTCCAACACAAATATGGGGGGCATGCACAAGTATCTGCATATCATAGCTTGAACACTTTTAAAGGCAAGTGGAGTATCTAAGAAACAAATCCAAAACAACAGGAAAAGCACTCTAGAATCCAAGAATAGCTAAAAAAAAAATCCCTACAGTGGCCCAGTGGGAGATGAGCAAATTTTAGTTTCTCATCAATGCAATGGGTGTAAGCCCCTTTCCTTTTATTTCATTACAATCTTCCACAATTACCACCCTAAATAGGCTCAGACGCTCAACCAAGGCATAATTAAAGGATTACATGCAGTAATCTAAAATACATAAACTTATGAAAGGATTATAAATAATAATTAATAACAATAATAAAAGTCTAAAACAAACTCCACAAGGCGATTACCACAAGAAACATTAAAATAAATAAAATAAAATAAAATCAACTAAATCAATGCCACAGGCAATGGGAACTTTCCAACTAGTTCAAATACATGCAGGCCATAGATATGATACAATCCTCCAATATCTTGTCTTCATTAAGAAGTTTATGCAACAACAAAAAAAAATGATTGAAGATAATTTTCTACAAGTAAATAATACGTCTTTAAAATATAAGTAATCATTGTTATCTTCTGGTCCTATAAATAGTTCATTTTTCATATATTTACCAGCTGATGAGGTTGACCCTCCAAAGTGCACAAAGTTCAAACATACCAGGGAAAGATCATGCTGCAACGCATCCTTCATTCTCCTCACTTCAGATGTCTTCTCCATCATAGATGCAATTTGAATTTTCTTATCATGAAGGCAATCCTTCAATTCGTTCACCTTAACCTGTGAAGCAAATATAACACAACTTTATTTAGGCACCTTAACCTGTGAAGCAGATCCAGCACAACATTATTTAGTTAAATTCAACTGATCGAGCTAGTCAAGAAGAAATAATATAGTCATCAACTTGAACTAGACAAATAGTCAAAAATTAAGAGGAACAAGACAAACCAGGACAGCGCAAACAAGAAAATTTAGAAGAGGAAAATAACAGATTGCAAAAAATTCGATTCGCGATTTGAAGATGACATTCAGGAGGAAACAATAGTTCTGCATAAAACATGCAGGAATGCTAATTGGGAGTCTATCATCAATAAAGTGATGGAATGAATGTTGATTTGCTTGACAAAAAATTTAAAAGAAAATCTTGTGGGAGCCATTACATCCATCAATCAGAAGCCCACAATTGAAACCAAACCTATGCCTTTCAACAGCAATACTGTAATAACCCAACCTGTCTTGGTGGGCCAGCCTTATGGGTGGGCCATGATGGTCCAAACCATGATTGAAGTCCTAATTTGATTCGAATATTTGTAAGTCATCGAATCAGGACTTTTGGTAAGTCCATCGTAGGAGTCCCAATAGACTCCCTCTCTCAGAATATGTTTCCTATAAGACTCCCTGTAGTTTCCAAACAGGATTTCCCCAAACACTATATATATATAGCTTGGCAGAATCCATCGTATGTACTACAACAGTAAAGATTTCAGAGAGAGAGAGAGAGAGAGAGAGAGGACTGAAATTGATTTCAAAATTTGCAGAAGAAGAGGAAGATCGCCATCGGATGCCTGACGAGAGACCAACCATTGCCCGATCAACACGCGTCTACACCAGGTGAGTGGAATCTAAACTGAATATTGATGCCCTGAATTTAGTATAAAATTTGATCTATGTGATCCGTCGATGAACTGTTGTTATTGTGCACTTGCGCTACAGTAATCACTGGCAAAGCGTATCAGCCAGATTTGGTTTTGAACCCAGACGACCCATCCAGTCCTAAATCAGATCTGATAATCTGATGCAGAGTTAGTGTTCGACCCTAATGACCCTATACAAGTTGAGAACCATCTCAATTACACCATCGATTGTGGAGAAAAGGATTTCTCCCGACTGTGACGACATTATAAGAAAGCAAAAGGTCATCGAAACTTACCTTCCAGATGGAGAAATTGGAGAAATTAGTTGCTTTGGTCCTGCTTTAGTCTTCAACTAAGGCTTCCTTCCCACAGAAACCAAATTCGAATGAAACTCAGGCTTGGATCTGAGATCGTCACAGTCGGCAGTCATCAAAGCATCCTGTACGTGATTGAGCTAGGAACCTTCGTGGAGCACTTGATCAAGGATCAGGTCCACACATCTTGGAGTGGACCCTTGGGCGACCACTATGGTGTGGGTCCCAGATGCATCGGACCGTTGGGCCCCACCCTGCAATTGCCTCAAACCAGGTCAGGCGATACCCTTTTGCAGTCGAACCAGGCAACAGAGGAGGAGCGACATACATGGGAAACTGACGACTTGGAAGATATTTATAAACTTATTCCACTTTTACAAATTGGTCCCTGTTATTTTAGCTATACCCAAAGAACACCGTTAATGCTTTTTGATTAACTTATAGCATGATAAGTTATAATCCAATATTGTCCAGTTACCTACACTTGTGGGAATCAATTATTTGAATGTTATGTGGGCCTTTTCATAACAATTACTATTCCTTATGACTTAATTTTCCATAGTAAATTTTATAATAATTAGTTCTTTCAATGTGATACTTTCACTCGGATTTATTAATTGTGTTTTGAATCCTATGGATAACTTTAAGATAAATAATTGATTACCTCAATAAGACATGGGCAATGCCACAGCCTGGTACCAACTCCGACTCGGAGTGGGGCGAGGATTAACCAGTGTTATGTGGTACTGGCCAAAGAAAAGAATAAAACAATGAAGCCAATTATGGTGGAGATGAATCTATACTAAAATTATTGGAATGAATTTATCATTGATGATTGAAATAAGAATGATACCAACTGCTGGCACTGAGTATAGAACTTCCCACGCGGATGTTGGTCGAGGGGAGGAGGTTTAGCAATCAGGGTGGCATGATACGCCATGTTGTTAATAGAAATGTAGATACTCCAGTTGGGAGTATCGGAACAGGCTCAACATTCATGGTGGATGACAAACCATGTTGTTGACAGAAATGTAGATACACTGTATGGGGTATCGGAACTGTTTAATGCCACAGTGGGAAATCACTCAAAAAAGAAATTGATTAGAATGTGACTGAAATCATATCATTGAATATATATACATGTTTCCCGAATGATTGAAATATGCTTTATCTTAATGATTTCCTATCCTACTCACCAGTTTTACTGATTAGTGGTTCGCCCCACTTCAGGTAATGCAGTTGTGGAGGTTACGGGAAGTGACGGGGATCAGCCGGTGAACTTTGGCATGCGTGGTTGATCCAGAGCGCGGAAAAGCAAAAGAATAGATTTATAGTCGGGAGTAGCCCAAGATTTAGACATTATTATTATTATTTTCTTTTCTCCAATAGAAATTATCTTATTCAGTAGTGTTATCAAGACTTCTAATATTTACATAATAGTTGAAATACAATGAAATTTGATTGTTTATGACCTTGATGCTCATGAGAATTTGATTTATGTGATGTTGTTATAATAATCTGAGTACGGCTTAAGAATCTGAAGAGCTCCAGATTCTTGGGTCGTTACAAATACTCACACTATCCATCCACAATTGAATGAAACAATATTGAAAAAGAAAATAGAATTCATTCATTAGAGGAAGTGAAATGAAAATACAAATTGCGCAAACTAAAGCTTGCATTTCCAACAATTTAAAAAACAATGGCAGATTTCTTTTCACGAACTACAAACTTTAGAACAAATTAGAGAAATTGCAACCTAACTCTCACTGAAGAATTATCCCAACTATCTTGGATTGGCATTTTGAATTCTTCTTTTCTGCTCAATCCTACTGAAACCATTTTTATTGGTAACTTCATTAACAATGAAAAGAAGTAAAATAAATGATATAAAATAATAAGAAACCATACAGTAAAGAGTACACTGAATGTACAAAATAGATAAAATCCATAAAACTTAAGCTGTGCCCTCCAAAAAAGTAAATAAGGAATTCTCATAATCTTAACCAAACTCACAGAAGAAAAAAGAGAATATCCTAACTAATCCACTTCCTGAAGACAACTCAGAAAAAGCTTGTCTCTTCTTAATGTAGAACCTATTATTCATTTATGCCAAAGCATCAGCTGCCTCATTAGCACATCTAAAATGTAACAGAAACACCATAGAATTTTGGCACTATGTCCTAAATCATTTCTTAAATTGTATCTAATCACCATCAAACTCCGCTGATGCAAAGGAAGCTCAACTACATGCCTTCTTTTCCTACACGAGTAACTCATGGCTCCATAAAATGAGGGGGACAGTGACTTCACTCTATGACCAAGAATGACAGGAAAAAACCCAGTTTTCACAAAGACAATACTTATCTATTGTTGGCTGTCATGTACATTAAAAAAATGCTCATGCCTTTGTAGTACAGCAAGGGAACAAATTAGCCTTCACAACCAGTTGTCCAACTTTAAGACAACTTCCTACTTGGGATACTTGCTAAAACTTCAGGCATTAGAACAATCTATTCAAAACTCTTAACATAACAATTGGATTCTTAAACAAATAAGACTTCCTAATTCTTTGCACATTTTAACACCTTTGGGAGTTTACTAGACCCCAACTAGTAACTTACTATAGCACAAGGGTGAGAACGAAAACCGAGAATGGGTTCCATGCAAGTGAAATAGCCAAATAGGACCCACATGGCTAACATGGATCCCCTAAGTATCTCTCAAGCTTTAAATGGCATCATTCCATAATTGAGAATTTTGTTTTGGGCCCCATTTTGGTTTGCCTCCAAACCGAAATGTTTCGGAGTTAAGTTTCAAAAAATATATAAAAATAAAATACATCTAGGTAGAAAAATATAAGGACTATATTAAAATTTAAAACTTACAGCAGGGGAGAAAAGGAAAAAGGCCCAGCCGAATGTAGCAGGGGAATTTTAAAAAATAGAAAATGCCTGTCTTGAAGTTACCCTAATATTGGAACTGAAGTCCCTCATTCAATGTGAAAGACTTGGCACTTCACCATGGACTTTGTACAGATGAAGGATAGAAAGCACAAGCCCTAAAGCTGGACAATGAAGAAATGAAAATGTGTTTCCACGGCTCTCATTGGATTAGATTTACATAGGCCTGTGGATTAGATTTACATAGGCCTGGATCCAGGCCTAATAAGAATTTCAAAGTCCAAATCTGTGTCAAGTTAGGAATACACTTTAAATATAGATCTTAGCCCACCCAACAAGGATTTTGGGACTTTGGCGGCCCAGTCTGATTTGAGCCATGGCCAAATACAATCGAGCGCACAACAAATGCATCTCAATTGTATAGCAACAAACAGTACGTACATACTATGGAGAAGGAAACTACAGTGGAATAGAAATAAGTGTACAAAATTAATCAGTCATTACAACCTATTAGAGTCCAATGACCAGAGGCCTAAGTTCTGATATGGCCTGTTAAGTGATTCGGACTCTGAAATTGGGATCAAATCAGGCTCACTAAGCCTTTTGGGTAATCAAAATCATGTTATTGTGGTTTAGACCTAAATGGACGTAGTTCCACTAAAGCACTGCATATTGGATTATGAGTTTGTTTCCACAAAGGCAGAGGCTACCAGAAGTTCCTCATCAATGGAAACATTTGCCCAAATTTGACAATATGTTGATCACACGATGAGTTTCAAAGATTAGACCCTGGCATATATAAGCAATATCAGGTTATACAATTGTCAGAATCAAGTTTTCTCAGGCCAGGGAGTATTGATGCAATCGAAAGCTCAACACATACTAAAGAAGCATATAACAAATGTACTTTCCATTCTTTCAACCATGAGATAACATGCTGCTCTTGGTCTTGGGCTTTCTCCCAATTAGAACTGCAAATATTTAAGTGGGAGAGCATTTGTGATGCAATATCAGAATCTATCATGGCTTTACTCACTACTTCACCCCACAAATCTATTAGTCTCCTCCATCCCTAAGTTCATTCAGCCTGTAGCACTTCAATACTTAATGCAAGGGCTTCCTTCATCTTCTTCACATGACCAAACCATCAAGTGGCCAATTTTCTTTCCTACAAGGGCCACCCGTAAATTTCCTCTTTCGTACTCATTAGTCATTCCTAACTCTATTATTGAAAGTTGTAACTACACAGATCTGTCTTCATATACACATCTCAGCACATGCGCTCAGAATCTCTCTCTTTATTGCAAAACATTCAGCTCCATACAACAAACTTAAATATGATTTAAAATTAACAAACGATTCATATCCCAAGTGCAAATCAATCATCATCATCATCAAAGCCTTATCCCAACCATATTGGGGTCGACTACATGAATTCTATTTCTCCATTCCGTTCTATTTTGAGCTAAATCTTTCGATAAGTTCAACTTCTTCAAATCTGAATTAATGACTTTCATCCATGTTTTCTTCGGCCTACCCCTACCTCTTGATGGACCCTCCACCTGTATATCCAAACTTTTTCTCACCGGTGCCATTACTGGCCTACGCTCAACATGCCCAAACCATCTTAAACGAGTTTCTCTAATTTTATCTCCTATTGGTGCTACCCCTAAATGTTCTCGAAAGCGCTCATTTCTAATTTTATCTTTTCTAGTTTTACCACACATCCACCTAAGCATTCTCATTTCCGCTACATCCATCTTATGAATATGTGTCTTCTTAATTGGCCAACATTCTGCACCATATGTCATAGCTGGTCTAACCACTGTCCTGTTAAATTTTCCCTTCAATTTTGTTGGCATTTGTCTATCACAAAGTACTCCCGAAGCTAGTCTCCACTTCAGCCATCCAGCTCTTATCCTATGCTCCACATCTTCGTCAATCTCCCCATCCTTACTAATCATCGAGCCTAGGTACCGAAAAGAATCTTTACGTGATATCTCATGGGTTTCAATTTTGACAGTGGTTTCAACACTTTGTATATGTCCACTGAAATTGCAATTCATATATTCTGTCTTTGTACGACTTATTTTAAAGCGTCTAGATTCTAATACCCTCCGCCATCTCTCAAGCTTTGCATTTACACCCTCTCTTGATTCATCCACCAATACTATATCATCTGCGAACAACATACACCATAGTACTTCTTCTTGAATATGCACAGTTAACTCATCCATAATTAATGCAAAGAGATAAGGGCTTAAGGATGATCCCTGATGTAAGCCTATAGTCACGGAAAATCCGCCCATTTCTCCACATGTGGTTTTCACATTTGTTATTGCACCTTCGTACATAACCTTTAAAATTTCAATGTAACCTCTTAGGACATTCCTTTTCTTTAAGACCGACCAAATTAAATTCCTCGGTACCCTATCATAGGCTTTTTCCAAATCGATAAAGACCATATGTAGATTTTTCCTCTTTGCTCGGTATTTTTCCATTAATTGCCTAAGTGAAAAGATAGCTTCCATAGTTGATCTCCCTGACATAAAACCAAATTGATTTTCCGAAATCTTAGTCTTTTTTTTCAGTCTTTCCTCTATTATTCTCTCCCATAACTTCATAGTGTGACTCATAAGTTTAATCCCTCGATAGTTGGTACAATTTTGTATATCTCCTTTATTCTTATATATAGGTACTACAATGCTTCTTCTCCATTCATCCGACATTTTCTTTGTCACAAGTATCTTATTGAATAGTCTACATAACCAACTTACTCCAACCTCTCCTAAGCATTTCCATACCTCTATCAGAATACCATCTGGGCCTGTTGCCTTTCCTGTCTTCATTCGCTTCAATGCTTCATTCACTTCCACCCCTCTAATTCTACGGAGAAAAGTATACTCTTGTAATAAAGTATCCTCCTCCACTCTTGTATCGCCCAAATATTCTTCATTTAAAAGTTTACTAAAATATTCTTTCCACCTTTCTATAATATCGTTGTCCTTCACCAAAATATTTTCCTCATTGTCCTTGATACATTTGACATGATCTAAGTCCCCACTTTTCTTTTCTCTTATTTTTGCAAGCTTAAAAATATCCTTTTCTCCTTCTCTTGTTCCCAACCTATTATAGAGGTCATCGTATGCTTTGAGCTTTGCACTACTTACTACTTTCTTAGCTTCTTTCTTTGCCTTCTTATACAACTCAAAATTTTCTATACTCTTAGTCCCCTGCCAAACTTTGTAGCAATGTTTTTTTTGTCGAATAACTTCCTGAACCTCCATACTCCACCACCATGTTTCTTTATTAATATGTCTCTTCCCTTTTGATTCTCCAAGTACCTCCTTTGCAACATTCCTAATGCAATTAGCTATTTGATTCCACATTACTGTAGTTTCTCCTTCAATATTCCATTCTCCTTTCTCAATCATTTTGTCCTTAAATATATTTGCTCTTTCCCCCTTCAAATCTCTCCACCTTGTTTTAGGGTCCATTTTATTTACTACTGCTCTCTTTTTACTTCTAATGCAAATATCTAAAACTCCAAGCCTATGTTGCGTAGTCAAACTCTCTCCTGGGATAATCTTACAATCTTTACAAGCCAATCGGTCCTGTTTTCTAACTAGAAAAAAGTTTATCTGACTCCTATTACTCCCACTTTTATATGTAATTAAATGCTCATCTCTCTTTTTAAAGTAAGTATTTGCTACTATAAAATCAAATGCCACTGCAAAGTCCAATATAGTGTTTCCGAATTCATTCTTTTCTCCAAATCCATGCCCTCCATGCACTCTCTCATATCTTCTATTATCTCTTCCTATATGCCCGTTTAAATCCCCTCCAAGGAAAATTTTATCACTATTTGGGATTTCTCGCATTAAATCATCCATCTCCTCCCAAAATTGTCTTTTCACACTTTCTTCTAGTCCTACTTGGGGAGCATATGCACTAATGATATGAATTATGTCTTCCACTAGTACTAGTTTAATTGCTATAATTCTATCACCAAACCTCTTTACCCCCACAATTTTCTCTTTTAAATCCTTATCTATAATTATACCCACTCCATTTCTTGTATTACTCTTTCCTGCATAAAAAAGCTTATACCCATTCATGAGCTCCTTAGCTTTATTCCCTTTCCACCTTGTCTCCTGTATACAAGCCACACTAATTCTTTTTCTTTTCATTACCTCAACCAACTCCATGCTCTTGCCTATTAAGGTTCCTATATTCCAAGTAGCAAGTCTAATTTTTCTATTCCTCATCTTCTTCTCATGGACTAACTTCTTTAACCGCATTAGCCCAAAGTCATGTAGTAGCCCTTGCACACTTTTCACTGCAGCCGGGCGATACTGCAATGCGTCACTTAAAGCGAGGAACGCCCTAGCCTTATCGTGAAATATCATTTGTTCAGAATTCATGTTTGGGTTGTGACAAAGTTTTACGCTGGCTGTCACCTACCTAACGCAACCCTCCTCCTTTACCCGGGCTTGGGACCAGCAGCAAAACTGGCGGAGTTCCAAGTGCAAATCAATGAAAGCATTTATTCACGTAACAACATCCCAGAACCATGCATATGGCATTATGGCCCTAATAGTCCTCACACAAATCTTGTACCACTGATTTGTCAAGATATCAAACTATGAAAGTTCCGACTGAAAGACAACCAAATTACTATTAAAAAAAAAAGGAAAAGAATCAGCAGTTTGAGAGACATTGTAGAATAATACATGCATAAAAATGCTTGAGTTTCGGCTCGTAAGATTTTTTGTTGTGGAACTGATCACAATGGTAGAACTATCTACTGTAACAATCAGGTTCTGAATGAAATTTCTAAGAAATGGCATTTACTCAAAATCCAAAGGGCACTAACAGAGTAACATAAAAAGTGTTTCAACACTGTAATATGTTTTGAAACAAATTACAAAGTTCACCTAAGCGACCATGCTGCTAATTGTAGCCCATCCATGATCAAGCCTACCCTCTCACACTCTCTATACTCACCACGAATTGGCACTCCATAATTGACACTCGGCTAACTTTTGGTCATCATTGCATCTACCATTAAAGGAAAAAAAAAAGGCACTCAATTTAAGGGAAACTTGTCTAAATTTGAGGCCATTAAGTTAAGGGTCAAGATGATCAGATAGGACCCATTCTTGCACACCCTTGGTACACCAAAAAGAAGGCCCTACAGGATGGACTGCTAATTGCAAAATATTGACTTGGCTCTCTAGAATCAGGATTAAAAAAAAGCAACAACAAGAAGAAAGCATTTATTGTAGAAAAAACTGAAAAGAACGAAGAAAAGCAAGCAGATCAAGAATAAACCAAATAAGCAAAATGACCCCTAGAATTTCCAAGACATCACCATGTCGTGCAACAAACATACAGCATTGAAGCAAAAAACTGCAAAAGTTCTACCACACCCCCCCCCCCCCCCCCCCCCAACAACAAAAAAAAAACCGTTGGAATCTATTATACTTCTTGATAACCAGTAATAGTAACACCAAAAGGTTAACCTGTTAGTGAACTACACAAGAATTTATATCAAAACTCCCCCTCAAACCGGAAGCCATTCGAATTCGGAACCCAACAGACAGATAAATAAACCAAAGACACAGTGATGGAAGTAAAATGCCTCCCAGGGGTTCCAGACTCGAAACCTCTGGCCCTGATACCATCTTGATAAACAGAAACACCAAAAGGTTTACCTATTAGTGGACGGCACAAGAATTTATATCAACAATACTTACCATTTGACGATCAATTTTGGCTTGGCAAGTAGGAATACGCTCTTTCAACTTCTCAAGCCTAACAGCTTGTTCCTGTATTTTCTTATCCACATCATATACCCATGCCCAAGCCAATTTTTTCTTTAGCTGCTGTACTTGTTGAGATATTTCTTCAACATGTTCCATGTTCTTAATCTTTACTTGCAAGTCATTAAGTTCCTTCACTATGGGTCTTATCGAAGATTCCAATTCATCAACCATGGCATTTGCAGCATCCAGCTGGCCTCTAATACTTTGTAGAAGTTCACTTACTTGTTGAAGAAGAGTAGCTTTGAAAAAGAACTGCACAGCAGAAGAATGGAAGCCCAAGATAGGCTCTTAGCATAAACAAATAAAAATAACAGCAATAAAAAATGCCGGTTGACCAACCTAGCAATTAAAGAAGTAACTAAGAAACATTTTTTCTATTAGTAATCCTTTTTGTTCAGATGTATGCTCGAACATAAATTCTGTGAATAGTATAAAATCCATATGGAACAGAAAGAAATGCTAAAGACTCAAATATTTGAGGACAAACAAATGCCAATAAGTGATCAATACTATTGGGATAACCTTGAATTTATCTTTGTCATTCCCTGAATGCAAAAATTCTCTGCTTTTATCTTGACTCATAATGACACAAGGATTTTCAACGTCAATCTGCAAAATCAGTAGGAAAACCATACAAAAAGTTCCATGAAAGATTTAATTATCCAAATGTCACAACAGATACTCCAAATCAAGAAATGAAAATAAAAGAAAGAGGAAAGTTAATTGAACGGTTAGCAATCAAAACATTTCCAGGTATGTAGTCAAGCCAGAACAGAACAAGGTAGAAGAGCAATGCCTTCAAGGAAGCCCATATGAAACAAAAACAGAGAAAATGAAACTCCTGGGTCGCATCACAAATCAGATTAAACCATCTTATAAGAAAAGATCCCGACCCAAAATATCGCTTGCTATAACCTCGTTGCTACAAAACTTAAAACAAATTATATGAAAAAAACAAAATGTACATCCACATCTTAGTTGCACATACCATGTGCTTTTTCACATAGTTGATGCAAATGAAAATCACAAGCCTAACATAGTGGCAAGTCAAAACAAGTCAAAATAGCCAATGAAATAAGAAAACACAAAAATAAAATAAACAAATAAATAAAAAAATCATGGATTTTGAAGGTGCAAAATAAATTTAATGTGCTGCAGAAAGTAGAAACATACAAAATCAACAATCTACAGCTATTTACAGAACCCAGTTAATAACTAGTCAAAACTGAAATGAATGAATGAGTCAATCAGAGATACAGAAGCATGAAAGACACACAGCACGCACAAGTTCAGTTCAGAAAAGAGTATAGCACTATCACACGTGGTTAAACAACAGCTTTCAGCAGGCACGCCATTGTACTCAATTATTACTTTGAGATGGACTATGGTTTGTTTTTATGGTTATTCCAAGCAATGGACGTTTCTAACTTTTTCTTTCCTTTTCTGTAGAAGTTGTCAAGGACAGGAAGAGAGCAAAAAGAAAATATATGGATTAGAAAATATATAATATTAAGCCATTCAAATAATCCTAACCTTGCCCTTTGGGTCTCAAAGTTTAAGGGGCAAATTTTTTGTTTACTCAACAGATAACTTATTTAAGATTTTTCAAAGATAAACTGTCAATAAAAATGGAGTATCATTAATTCTCATCTAATTTAACTATTAGTCAATGAGGCTTTTAATAGAAACACAAAGTATAAGGGCCTCCTTGAAGTTATGTGCAATAAATAGTCCTATAGTGTGAACAAAACAGTTAAAAAATTTGGTGCCAGATGGGGTTCAAACCGGCACAGGCCGAATAACCAATCAGACAATTAACCAGTTCAGCAGCTGTGCTTTTTACTTTGATGATGCAATATTTAATAAATATAATACAATATAATCTTCGGAATAGCCCCTAACTAGTGCCGGTGCATGAAGCAACTCAGTCCTGGCTGGAATCGACAAATCAACCCAGTGCCAACCAGAATCTAATACTATGGTAATCACTGTCACAACTATGATGTTCCATGTTAAACTCAGCTTACAGTAGTAGAATAAACAGTTGGCGCACAGTTCACACAAAGCTAAGCGAAAGACTCACATTAAAATGCTCCACCATCTCGCGAAGTTCATCTTTCCGTTGCGAAACCTTTTTCCCTGTGAAAGAAGGTTTCACACAAATGACCAGCCTAAAATATCACAAAACAAAAATGACTGCTGAAGAACACATTGAGCAACCATCAGCCAATGACATGACAACAAGGGGCTTGAATCTTCCATATTCAACAGAAGATGGGGGGAAACTTGGTCACAGTGACCAGGAATAAAATAGGTGTGATATATTATAAAGATAAAAATGTATCATCATCATATTGAACATGCAATAATTCTAAAAAATTAACAAAAGGCATAATGATTTCATGAATCAAAATTGAATTGGTTAAGGTTTCGCATGACAATAGCAAAAGATATGATTTCTTTTAGGCCATCCACCATTACACTACATTATTGGTTCCAGCTTGGTTCTGGCAAAAAGACAACCAGTACACAAGTCTTCGCAAGTGCAATGTCAGGAATTGCCACACTAGTATGCCTAACCAATGAGCTACTTGCCTTAATGGCAAGTCAGGATGTAATATGTATCAATGATGTGACATGGATAATATCTGAAACATCAAAAGGTTTAAAGTTCACCATGCAACATAAGAAGAACTAGATCCATAAAGTCAGCAGCAAGAAACCAACATCTTAAGGCATGCAAAAAGCGTGCATTGGTTAAACCTTGATAGTTCTTTAAAACAGTCGTGCTACTAGACTCCGTAATTCTGCGCTCTATTATTATTAAATCACCATATATTTCTGGCTTGAAAGCATCGTCTCCTTGATTTTTCATTTCCACAACCACAAGGGCATAACTGCAAGGAAAAAGAGGGTAAAATTGGAGGTCAACATATAGTTTGAAGGGGATGAAAGAGTCTGGACATCTTCCTAAAATGAGAAGGTGCCTGACACAATATAGATAAGTGTCACACTGAAACCAAAGAAAAAGAGAACAACATAAGTATAAAATCAGAGTAATTTGCTGCAGTTGGAAGTTTTTGGTTAATAAAATCATTATCCTCAGTTGCATTCGAAAGAAATGCAGTTGAAGAAACATTTGTCTGACATCAAAGAGGAATCTAGAGAAATGCCTTGAATTTGGGATGAGGTGGAGCTTACCTATTTCAGGACTTGAAATCCAGCCAATGCAACAAATATCTCCAAATGTTTTCGAAAACAGAAATCACAATGTTTGATCAAGAAAGTTGTGGAATGAGATAAATTTCCCTCTAATATTTTGAAACTTTCCAAAATGGTAATATGCGTTACGAAATTGTTAACATGGACAGTGCCTAAGTCTATTCCTGAGCACTGTATGTCTGCCCTTTGGAGTGGTATTGCATCAATGGGACGATGTCTCTACTGAGTCTACTCAAAGGAGACCCAGTATGGGGGTAGTTGAGTCTTCTTTCTAACGTTTTCATATGCAAGGAAGGCAGTGATGAGGATTTAGAAGCATTCCACCTTGGGGTTGCTCTTGGCTAAAGCTTTCTTCTTAGTTCCGGAGGAACCTTCCCAACCAAAAGTACCTAGTGTGCTTGTGTGGTTACCCCCTCGAGTTAAGGCATTTTGTTGGTTAGCAGTAACTAGGAGAGTTTCCCCAGCAAACTACTTGAGAAGAAGAGGATTGAGGGCATATGATATTCCAGATGCATGTGTGATGTGCAACAAGCGACGAGTCAGTGGATCACTTATTCTTACATTTTGAGATGGCCTCCTCTATTTGGTGCCATTTTATTTTTTAGCATGATTTATCTTTGTGCCTTCCAAGTTATAATTCAGATACAGCAGAGTCTTGAAAGCGGGGGCCATTTCACAGGTGTGAGATTATGCTTTGTAGGATCATCCTGTTTTGCATTCTATGGTTGATTTGAAGGGAAAGAAATGAGAGGAATTTCAAATGATTAACTCTGACCGAAGTTTCGAGAGAAAGGGTTTAAGAATTTCAAATGAGTTTTCCAATTTGAATTTGAACAAGATTATTTTTAAGTAGGAGTCATGTAAAGATTGTGTCCGGGGGAAAAGGGATGCGCAGTGGTTTTCCTTCTCTCAGGGTGTCAAAGTTTAGTGTTGATGGTGCTTCTCTAGGCAAGCTAGAGCCCACGCGAATTGGAGGTGTGCATAAAAAATTCAGAGGTGAAGTGATGATGATGTTCTCTAAACCTGTTGGGAATCAATAATTGGATGAAGCGGAGGTTTAGCCATTTTGGAAGCCCTTCAGATATATTTGGGTTCTTTTCAGGATAAACTAATTGTGGATAGTGGTTCTTCTAACGCGGTGGCATGCATTTCTCAAAGTGGCCCTAAGACTTGGAAGTTCCAGTTTTATTTCAATAAGAATCTTTCTTCTCACTTGAATGTCACCTTTCATCATGAGTTTAGATCTGCGAATAGTATACCAGATGCGCTAACAAAGAAGGGGTTAAGGATCCTCCGTTTGGGTGGGATCCTTGTTGTAATTTTTGGGACCCAGAGGGATTGGGTATAATACACTTTCCCCTTCTTTTGGTTTTTATTTGTAGTTTCTTCTGTTTTTAATGAATTTACCATTACCGTCAGTAGCCCAGATTCAGCTATATGGCTAGTGAAGGCCCAAAAAAGCTAAGAAATGATCCTAAGTTACAAACAGTCAGTCTGTTCAGTCTGATCTCATCAGCATAGCCAGATTTGTTGTCAAACATATGTAGGAAGGAATATGGTGGCATCACAATAGATTAGAGGAAGTGAATTTGGACACCCCGGAAAAGCATAGCAGGTAAGAACAGTTTCCATGAAAATCAAACCTGAGGCAGAACTGAACTTGGGGTGTAAGATATGGAAAGAATAAGCATGTCAATTATCGGTGAATATATATATATATATATATATACGCATGTGTGTGTATGCATGCATGCCAATATTGCAGTTTGTAATTTCCATCCTTTCCAAAATACTAAGGAGCGCTTATGGTTTCACTTTAGACTAAAACATTTCAGCCAGTTTGACATTCCATTTTTCCTTTCAGAATTCCATTTTGGAAAAATTAAAATTTTAAAAAATATAAAATTATAAATAATTAAAATGTATGAAAAAATGGTTAAAAAAATGAAATGAGCATGCATATCTTCAACTCATTTTACTAAATCAACAGCAAAATATTCTTCTTCTGCAACATGCAAGATAAATAATTCATAAGACATGTCTGTGTGTAAATCATAACATCCATTCTCAGGTCTCATCTCCAATTAGCAATGGCACAGCCTAAAATAGCATAAAGCAAACGTATTCACATAATTACTACCCTACATGGGGCAAATTAAAACCTAAATCAAAATGAATAGGTTTTGTTGTTTAAAAAAAAAAAAGAAGGAAAGAAAGAAAAAATAAATTTGCACTCATTTTCGTCTTCAACCGAATCCCTGCCATTGCAGCTATTCAGGGCCAAAATGGTCGAACAGGGCTAAGCTGGACCAAGATTTTATACAGGGCTGTTTGTGAAATGAACTAAAATATATTACTACGTTAATTGGGCATTTTTGTAATAGAATGTCTTAAGCAATGCCCGTCAAATGTACCATTGATAGGAAAACATTATGCACCCATGAATTTAATAAATTAAATCCCAAGAAAGCGAGATGTGATGGATCTGGATGTGCGATCTCTTGACGCATGGCTAGGGATCTATATGCATTCCGGCAATTGGGAAGCTTCGCGGATATCTTCGCCTCTGCCTCAACCTATGGGATGGAATAGAACGCCAACCCTAGGGCTCCCATACCACTTAAATAGGCTAGTCCCAAAGAGTCAAACTTCCTAATGGCTTCTTCGCTAGAAACCCACGTCCTACTAATCGAGTTGGGAGTCTTATCTGTGGGTCTAGATCAAGTCTTTTGTTTACAGTGGGATACTAACTTCTTTATTGGCCACTGCCATGCTATATCTGACGTGTGACCCATAGCATGCGGGCCACACGATTTCTAACAAGACAACCATTTGCATTTCCACCTTCTCCCCCCATAACCCATTTCCCTCTTCGCCTCTCTAATACTCCTTCGATAAAGACCCTATTCACCATACAATCTGCTAAATCAGCCGGCAAAGATGGCGTAAGATAGATAGGGTGGATTAGGAAGGTAGACTAGTGTGTATGTCCGCATGTACAAATGCGGACAATGACATGATGCACAAGTATAAACCACATCAAAAGCCAAATGAAAGTTCGATCGCGGTTGCACAGCAAAATTGGGGGAAAACAACAGTTAACCTACTGACAAAATCAATCACTATGCAGCTGAGAATCTAAGAATTCTGAAACAAAAAAAAAAAAAGAATTGACAAAAAGACGACATAAACCTGCAACCAGTCTTTATAAAATCCTTCAGTGTAGTAGCCCTTTGGGTGCCTCGGGCTCGCGATCCAAACGCAACACATAACGCAGTCAGAATCGCGCTCTTTCCACCTACCACAGCATGAATCAAGAAGAAGAAGAAGACCAACACACAAAATCATTCGAATCTGAAGCTTAAGAAACAAAGAAGAAGAAGAAGAAGAAGAAGAAGAATTGGGTTCTTCTGCTGAAAGACGTACTCCCGTTCTGGCCTGTGATGAAATTAACCCACTCTCCAAGCTCGATCTGAAGGCTGCTGTGGCACATGAAGTTCTCCAATCTGATCCTGGAGACGGTCCCCGCTCCATTTCGCCTAGGGCTTTCGAAAGTTTCTTCGCCAGAAACCCTAGAATCTCCCATTTTGATCGCTTCTGCTCTTCGATTTCTAGGGTTTCAGAGAAAGCCCTTGGAAGCGAAATGATGCCGAAATGAGCGAATCGTCAGGACTCAGGAAGGAGTCCGAAAAGCAAACCTCTCTCCATTCCCGCCAAAGTGAATGACTGACTGTAAGGGGGATATAAAGATATATACATAGAAAGCGCGCGCATGTGCGCCAACCATGGCACGCTGGGTGCGCACGGCACACACCCTGAAAATGGGCTCACAAATCTGCCTTGTCTGAACTCTGAAGGCATCAGCAGACATGCTCAAAAGGCCCAAGCCTGGCTCTACACGAACCAATTGGAGTTTGAACGCCTTCTATATACTCCGTTTTTTATAAGACTAACTTCATGAGGTGGGTTTGAGAACCTTTTCATTTATTATTGCTGTTATTGTTGTTGTTGCTGCTCCGACGACCTTAGCATTGACTTTGTTACTATAGCACACTTTTTTTTATTTGTTATTTTCTCTTGCAAACCATAATTTTTTTTTCTTTTATATGATTATATTATGCTAGCGGGAAAGCTAAAAAGACTAATCCTGTATGCTTCATAAATGTCTTTAATCTTTGGTATTTAGCATAAGAAAAATATTCTTCCTAGGCAACCATCGTAGGTAAAATTTATGGGATACAATTGCCTGCAGTTGGGATGCTTCGTTCC
This sequence comes from Sextonia rubra, assembly GCA_037013555.1. NCBI lineage: Eukaryota > Viridiplantae > Streptophyta > Magnoliopsida > Laurales > Lauraceae > Sextonia > Sextonia rubra. Next base: position 30,677,652 of record JASUAD010000011.1, on the reverse strand, counting down.
CATCCAAATTCTGTGAAAGGGATCATTTTTTTTTCAGTTGTGATATGTATACACACTAAAATACACACAAAATGCACAATAGTTTATATGGCATACTATATAATAACAACTGTGTTCCACTTTTTATTTCTCTCTTTTATACACGCCAACGCCACCTCATGGGATAAATACACTTGTGTGCATTTTAGTGTGTGCACAAATAGTTTTTTTTGTTTTTTTTTTTTTTTTTTGTGGTGGGGGTTGGGGGTGAGGTGGGGAAATGTTAAGAGGGCGTTTGGAATCAAGATATTTCAAGAGATTTTGCAATAGTATCTACTAGTTTAGAATAAAATCTACTCATCTAAAGCAATCTTTTGTTAAAAAAAATTTAGAGTTTTAGGGCATGTTTGTGTAATGGTTTTCCATAAAAAAGTCAATGGTTTCTACATAAAACCGCATTTTTCATACATTTTGTGTAACACATTTCCATGGAACTACTTTTTTCCCGTGTCAGTATTTTCTTTAGTAAAGTTGAAAATAGAGCTCCTAACAAGGGCCATCAGAATTAAATTTCCACATAAAACTTGCCTCCTTTTTATAACCTCATTCCCTATTTCATTTCCTTATATGCCAAACACAACCCTACTTTTTAATAAGGAATCCACATCCACACCAAACAACATTTACACAATTTCATCAAAGAAAAACAAAACACACCAAACATGAATTTTACATTTCTACAGAACTCCTTTTCCAAGGTAATCCATTTACCATGAAATTGCCAATGTGGTAATTTTCTCTTTCCATAGAAATGGTCTGTACACAAACATGCCATTCATAAAATTAATTCAAGAGTTCATGAGCAACTATTAATCCTAGTGGCCCACTATAAGTTTTAACATCAATGATTTTTATAGAAGTACAACTATGACTCTTACTATTAGATTAGCCCCACGATGCCTACGAGTTTAATGTGTGGTCTTATATCCATATAATGATTATACAGTTCTTTATTAATTATCAATATTATATGGTGTCACAACTCGAGCCCAGAAATCGGAGGTTAGCACAAACCTAACTAGTGACACATGTACTCCCGTGCACGCACATATAGACTTTGTCCAAGTGTACACACACAAGGGATATTCACACGTGCAACATGATGTACACGGAAGCTGTATGTATCATTGTAAGCAAAAAAAAAAAAAAAAAGGACACACAACAATACAGAACTAACAAAAATGACATTAATTACAAAGTGTACAATACAAAATGGAGAGACAGTTTCTTAGAGACAATTACAAGATAAGGTGTACATGAAAAACCAAAACCCTGGTATAAGAACCAATTCAAACTCCACATACACAGATAAGGAAACGATGTGATGCAAAACTGCTCTCTAAGGGAGGAATCAAACCCACTCCTCTAGCCCAGACTGGGCCTCTCGTGTCTCTCCTGGAGTTGGGCCGACGGACAAACTGTCAGTAGAGGGATCTGAGTTACAACACCAAGAACAACTAAATAAATACAACGATTCAGCAAAGTATAAGCGACAATAAGTTAGCACACGTTGTGTCTATTAAAATCATTCATTAACAAATAAAATTGTATAGAGGCCATGTTTGTTTACTAGGCAAATCATACATATGAATAAGAATGCCATCGAAATCATAGAATAGATATACTGGTTAGGTGGCTACTACATTTGCTACATTCTCTCTATCGAGAGCAAGCAGGACAAGAACACCATTGATCGGGCCAGGTACGAATGGGTCTCTGGTTCCCAGGATTCGAAATCTCATGACAAGAGCACTTCGCAGAGGCAATAAGCAGGCTACACCAAAGTCAACCCCATTCGGGTATCCTGAGGCCGAGGCTAAGTAGAGCCAGACCAAATCAGTCAAGTCAATGATGCACGTCAATTCGGTGTCACATTCAGGCAGTACAATACAGCACATGTATCAAGTCATATCACAAGCAAGCAATATAGTGCGTGCATCACACGAGAATTAAACGCCAAACTCATTCCAATACCGTTACAAACGAACATTTACAAGTCGGAACAAAAAACCAGAATAAAACCATGGAAGGTAATAATCGAACTCAATATGCAATGCAAGTCAAGTTAATAATGAGAATCACGATTGCTTACTAGCCAACCCTACACTAGTTGTCCAATGTTTTTAACCGTGCATGATAATGTAATTTTAAGTTATTTGATACACAGTTGTTCCTTGTGTGGGTGTTGCGATGTATCGCTCCACGTGTATCGAAATCCCTTAAACTAACACCTATGGGGAGGTGCTTAACAATTGGATAACATACATGAATGAGTCATAGCCCACAAGACCATTCATGTTTTTTTTTAAGGTACTTTGTTGGGGAAGTTATGGGGTTAATAAATCCATGTGAAGGCCCTACAAAGTCTCATCATTAGTCCTATCCAATTCATTAAGGAGCAGATAGACCAAAAGATAGCATAGAAAGGTCCTCTAGTGTTAAAGAGGCATGAAAAGAAGAATGAGCAAGAATAGGATTCAGTTGGACACTGAATATCTTGGAGCAAAAATGCTTCAGGACCGACCAGTTTGCTCTGAAGTCCGATCTGTCGAATTTTGGTTCTGGGAGTATCTGATCGGTCGGACCCCAAGCCTAATCGGTCGGGTAATAGAACTCTGTACAGAACAGAACAACTGTACTGAAGTCTTTACACCCACGAAGACAACATGTAACACGTTTATATAATTCAAAAGGGCTATCCATAACCACACATGAGAGCAAGAGTAGAAGAAATAATCACAATCAATATGTATCAACATGTGTTTATCTATACTGTGTTTATACTTGCCTTAAACGAGCTTTTTCCTTAACTTAGTTGTTCTTTGGCCCAATCGATCTCAGAGACGCAGTCTTAACACCATGCATGCCAAGAGTGAGCCAAAAAAAGGTAGTCATGCAGTGCAAAACACTCAAACTCATAGAGCATAGCATGACTTCAACGCTTACCATAAAACACACAATAAGCGAAGAAGAAGAGAAGTAGAAGAAGAAACAAAGGAGGAAACATGAAAACACATCAAGATGAGTAAGAATCCTCTATTACCTACGAGTGCCCCAAGAAGCCGGAAGAAGAAACAAAGAAAGAAGTTGATGCACAGACTTTTCCCCCTTTTCTTTCCATTGATCGCGAGGAAGAAGAAGGAAAGGAAAGGAAGAGGAGACGAAGAGCAGGGAAGAGAAGAGAGAGAGCTGGCGCTAGGAGAGAGGAATGAAACAAGGAGAGAGTCATTGCTTGCTTCTCATATAAGATAAGGATGTACTGAATTTATATATAAGTCCACAAGTTGAATAGATTTACAGTTTGAGTCGAACAATGGTCCAGCGGAAACAAACGACATTGTTCACATACGAGTTAGTTATGGAAGTTGACGAGCTCGACGAAAAATACGTGTTGACACCAAGATTATGCATGAATGACAAACTCGTATAAAATAAAAATTTACGAAAAAGGGCTCATGTCTACCTAAACTACGTTAAACTCAATCCAACTATCTATCCAGGACCCGAAATGAATCTCAAAAGGACAAAACAACAAGTATAAACCTAATTCAGTATCAATGGACCCAAGACCATATTAAGTAGTCGTTAAACTGGATTAAGTTGCGCCGGAGTATTACATGTGGGTCTTATAAATATAACATTATGGTTGGCTTTCATTGTGAGCAACAACATTAGGTGGTTCTTATGTTGCTAAATTTTATTAGGTCCTTATTAATTACCGAGATTAAATTGTGTTATTGCAATTATCAAATTGCCATCGTTTTATGTGTCCCACTATTAACATCAAATGGGTCGCATAATGATTTATAGTAGAATGATTCAGCAATGATAATCACCATTACTCTGATTTGTATTATTACACTATAATTACCAACATTTGGTGGACTCACTTTAATTAGATTAGATCTCCTAATTTTGATATTTAATCTTGTAATCTTTCAACAATAGATGAATCATACCATGATTATTAACATGTGTAATTTCTAATTAGTGGATCCTACATTTGGTCAATTGATTACTTTCTCTCAATCTCGTGAGTTTGTTTATTAAGGTTCCAAACACTTCAAAGTTATATTAAAATTTATGATATTGTAATCTTCAGATATTTAAATATATTGATTTTATCTTTTGTACTTATCCAAACACCTAGTAGATTATTTAAGTCCGTTGTCCTTGGAATATTTGTTTTGACAAGTTTTATAAGAAAGTGACCATTTTGAGTTTTGGAACAAATTAAATTTTTTTTAAAATTTTTATGAATATGGGTTTACTAATTGGGTTTTGAAACAAACTTCCGAGTTCACTAATTGAGTAATTGTTTATGTCTGACATGGAACAATTTAGACATGATTTATTTACAATTATTGGTTAAAATAAAATTTGATTATTCTAGAATGAACATAATTCATACTAAGATGATAGGAAGACAAAGCATTTTAGACTTGTTTGTGCAACAAGAAGCTTATGCACAATAGGAAAACCACAGCAAACTGTACTTTGTAGAATATAAAAAGAGATTCAAAACTTAAAGCTTAGAATTCCTGTTTCATGCAAAAGGGAAAAAATCTTGCTACTGAGCCTTACAAATTCTCCCTAAAATAATATATATAATTCATGCAGCTAACTCCAATCCCAACATTGTTGGGACAAAACTTTGTTGACGAAGATAATTTTCAAAGTGATTGTTTTGATATGTCGCAATGGATGATCACATATTGCGATGGATTCGGTGCTTGCAATTTTCTTTGATACAATCACTATAATTGTGGGAGTGATTCTAGCTAGGTGGATTGGTTGATGGGCATTATCCCTCTAAGGGATATTTCATTTGAAGCCAACATTGGGTGGGAATTGAAGCATCACATGATGGATTAGGTGTTCACAAAGGTTTTTTTTTTTTTTTTTTTTGAATACATGGAAACCCTCGACCCCACCTCGCAAACAATATTGTAGGGCCGCTAGTACAATCATAGATATATGACACTACCCATAAGCACCATATAACGGGTAAAGCACTCAAAGAGGATTCGAACCTAAAACATATAAAACAATATTAGACTACCCAACCAGTACAAAACATTTAAGGACAGGTAACATTTAAAGATATGATGTGCCCATGTCAGGCCTATTTTTAATCTAGATTGGTACCTTTGTTCTCTAACCCCATTCACTAATTCGTGAAACAATTATAAAGTTAATACCTCATTTACCAACTATACTTTGTAACAGAAATAATAAATGTAGTAGTTAAATATCTTTTAGTATGTTGATATAGAACAAATTCTTATTAAGTGGCAACTAAAAATAAATTTACCATAACATCTCCATCCATCAGGTCATCTACTTATATCCTTTTATATTATATTTAAATGCAAATGTTCCTCAATATAAAGGGTTTAAAGGATTCGTTCCATTGTAATAATAGAAGAGTAAAATAGAAAGAGTCTAAAATATTAAGAGAGTAATATAGAGTATAAAATATATGAGATCAAAAAGAAAAATAGCACCAATGCATGCAGCATAGTTGTATCCTACAAAAATAAATAAATAATTAAAGAAAAGCTTTATATATATATATATATATGATTCTTTGCATGGTCATGAAACTCCTTCCGTAGGACGGTTCCACACACCTTCACTGTATACAATTGATGCCCTTTTGTTGTGGTCTTTAAGCCCATTTATCTTATCAGAATTGGCATGATTTCTTTTTGGGATATTTATTTGTGCATAATAAGCCACCATTTGGGGCAATGCAGTGCTTCCACTCTATCCTAGTTCCAATCTTGATCCATTACTGCAATTAGAAAAAAAAAAAGAACAAGGAGCAGTTACAGTAATATATGAGCACATGTTGGTACCAATTGCGTATAATGGTATGGAAAAAGAAAAATGAAAAAAGAGACAAGAGTTATGAGTTATTGTATGACTGTGAGAGTGTGAATGACAGTGTTAATTTCAATACATATCAATCAATATAGTGGGAAATAGTATGTGAATTCACAATCCTATTAGTCACTTATTTATTTATTTACTTTTTCAATTTACACATAACTACCTCTGTTGATATAAAAAACTTGATCAACCACTCGAGGAAGCAAAATGACACATATATATTTCTTTTAGAGAGATGGAAATATTTGTTAGATCTAATTTTATTTAGGTTATATTAAAGGGATTAAAAACAATTTGTTGAAATAAAATTAGACTAAAATGAAATCTTAATTTTCTTAAAAATAAAGGAAAGTAAATTTCAACAATTGATTTTTTTTTCTAAATGCAAAATAAAGAGAATGATTTATGGCTAACTAAGAGCACAAAAAGAACAAGATTATAAACTATCGACAAATTTTAGCGATTGATTTGAAACTAATTATTAACAAAATATGGTATAGGCCTAATTATTTGAAAAATAAATAATGTAAAGTAGTTAACTGTAATGTCAAAAAAGAAGAATTCTAAAGGGAATGCAATTATAGATGCACTCTTGCTCAAAGGATATGGCTCGATAAACTGTTGGCAATTGATCAAAATTCTTCAATTAACATGTTTCTTCAATATAGTCATGTGAATGGGTTTAGCATCTATATTTGGTTGAAAACTCTTCTACTTTAATGTTAAGTTCCAAATTTTCATTTATAAAATTTCTATTTTCCTTTCACAATTTTAATCTTTTTTTTATTGCTTTAGAGATTTTTATTTCATTCCTTTATAAAAACTGATAATATAGAATTGTTATTCACAAAAGAAGAAATAAAAATAAAAATTTTGGTTAGATTAAGTTAGGATTAAAATCTTAAACAAAAAAATTTAAAGACATACCTTTTTTTTCTATGCCACTCATTCTCAATTAAGATATTATGACCGCAATTTAAAAAAATAAATTTATAATTTATCTAAAATTTGAAATCATCATAGTTATTAAGGACTAACAATAGTATCAGTGTAAATAAAAAAATAAATATAAATATAAAATTAAACATATTCCATCAATGAGCACATTTAGGCCATATCTATGTCTATATTCAACTTTTAATTTACTTATTTTGAAAACGGAGAGACATAAGTCTATCTTGTTTGGAAAATTAACATATTTTGACATAAATCTAAATTATGTGGCTATCTAAATTAGTTAAAAAGTTAAAAAAATAAAAAAATCATTTTTATATTGTATATGCATTAAATAATATACTATTTTTAGTATATGTACATAGTTTCACTGATACATAAAAACTTTAAGTAAAAGTAAAATCCATGAAATAAAAATTCTCATAATTTATGTAGGTTATAACATGGACTTACACACCACTATCATCAGTCAGTTTAATTTTCTGAACGAATGCAATAATAATAACTTTTTAAGAAAATGAAATAAATAGCGGGTGAGGGTGGGAGACCAATACTTGATAAATTAATAAAAGTTTTGGATTAAAATGGAAGAGATTTATATGCTAAAAAAAGCCATAGACGATTGACAAATGTTACTCATCAATCATATAAAAAAATTATACATAATTGACAAATGTTATTCATCTAAACTGTTACTCCAAATGGATGATAACAAAAAGTGTTAGTCAAACTCTATTAGTCAAAGATATTGTGAAAAATGTCCACCCAAAAATTCTTTATTTGAATACAAGATTTCCTAAGAACATTCTAAGTCATTGGGATTTGCCTTCTGATGTTTCATGTGTGACGACTCATTTCAGTCATTCTGCTCCAAAGGGTACACAACTCGCTATTTGTAATGTGGGACAGCGAATTGTTGGTATCTTATGGGCTAAAGTGGGTTGATTTATAATGGTACCAATTGAATAATGATGATAAGATTGCCCAATTTGATGATGGAACAACTCCTTGTGCAAGCACATAAATTTTGGAGAATAATTTTCTTGGTTTTTATAGATAGAGATACAAGACACTTTTAGAATTTCTTGCCTTAAACATAAAAACTTTTCTATTAATCACTAATTAATTACTTTAAATCATGAATATGATTGATAATCAATTACTTTACGTTATGGATGTCAATTACTAATCAATTACATCAAGTCAAGATAATCAATCATTGATTAATCTCTTAATTGATTTTAATCAATCACTAATCAATTGTTTAAATCAAGGTAATCAATCGCTAATTTATTATCTCCATAATATAAGAAGATTGACCTAATCAAAGATTTGCAACCTAGTGTTGCTATTTTTATTTAAAGTAATCTAATGGAGTTATGTAGTCCCCTTTAGATCCCATAACTTATGGGGCATCTGCTTCGCCCTTTGATTTTATCAAGACCAAGTGAAGCAGTAATTGAACCAATTTTGGACTGCTACCTGGGTTTCTTTCAATTGATGTGCATGATTTCCAATAAAGTTCAAAGCCTCTGCATCGAAACTGAAAAAGACCTTTAAAATTTGTTAAAGAAGCCACAATTATCTTCTTAGAGGGAAAGATTTGAGGCTAGATGTCTAGAGGCATATAATTAACGATTTGCTCAAGTTCAGTTTTTTGACCTTTAAAGTTTTACTATTCAGTTTAGTTGAAAGATGCAGAGGAAGAAATGCTCGAGGCCACCTTAGTGTCTTGAAAGTTGAATTGTTATTTTGTTCATCATAGTTTCTTATAGCTGAGTTGTGATTATCCTATTTTTACTTTGATCGCTTTTGCTTGATGCTTATGATGAGTCTTTTAAAATGCATCATTTTATGTTTATTTTAGGGGATTTTAAAGACTTATTCATTAGAAATTTTTTCATTTAGTTGGAAATCAAGCTTTTATAATTTTAGAATTGATTTTAGAGTTTTCTTGAAATCATTGAAAATCATTAATTTTCCATAAAATCATAAAACTTTATATTTTTGGATTTTCATTTTTAGAAGGTTTTTCAAATTCAAATTTTTACATAAAAATGACAAATGTTTTTTTTATCATCATTAGTTATTTAAACATAAATATTATCAATGATGAAAATTTATTGGGTCATTTAGGTGAATTGGGTCTACATTAGTGCAATTGTGACTTTAGGTTAAAATTATTATTTTTTATGAAAAATTAATTTTTGTGAGAAGGAAAATTGAAGAAAGGGACCCACAATCAAAATATGATGCCAAGGAATTATTTGTGAAGATATACAAGAAAAAAATGAAGAAAAGAAGAAATTGCAGTGCAAATGGGCCCCACTTCATCAAATGAAGTCCCTTGAAGATTTACCAAAGGCTATCAATGAAAATTATTTTCAATCAACAATAGACCCATTCCATGGAGAATTATAGGAGACATATATTTAAAAAATGTGTGTTGGCATAAACTCTCAAGATTGGCAAGCTAATGTATCTCCACACTTCCTTTTTTTTTTTTTTTTTTGCAAACATGGAGCCAAAGAGGAAACTCTTACTTAATAGAGTTGTAAAGCTACAAACTTGGAGTATAAAAGAAAACAAAGAGGGTTTCAAGTACACATCAGTCAATCGTTTCCAACTCACTTTCCATACTTCCACTTTCCCATATCAGACAATTACTATCCATATTGGAAAAGAATTCCAATATCTCACATCACCAACACACCATTCCATGCCTAAGTTCTCCCTCTTATGTATATATTAATCCCAGCCACCCTCCATTCCAATAATATAAAAACCATCTTCAACACGTCACCAAAACATCTCTCTAGTCTTACTAATTCAACGATTCATCCCAGCCATCTACTTCTCTCCAAATCCACGTCCAACACCATTTACACACCACTTTCCACTCTCCCTCACATCCCATGTCCCACACCACTTCTCAAAACCGTACATCACATCCCCATTCTCCTCATCACACGCCCAATACAAAGTAAGGTTTGGCCAAGCCCACTTGTCGATCCTCTTCATTCCATATTCCTTTTCTTAATCAATTATCCTCCTTGGTTTGAAGCATAAAGATTGAAGCCCGAATTCCGCATGAATTCTCGTTTACTTCTTAATGTCTTGATCTAGGGTATGAATAGTTTTATTTTTAGTTTTAATTATTTTTGGGGAATTATTGGTTGTTTTTTGTTCATTTTAATATAAAAGATGCAATCAGTGAGGTCAATGTGTCCCACCTTTGATCGGGATCGTGTGTTTGTATGTGGTGACAGTATGCACTTGGTACGCTGTTTTGTGGTTTTTTATTAATTCTGCCAATATGATGTTTTAATTTCTCATAATAAAATAAATTATAATTCTTGTTATTTTATTTTTTTTCTATTATCTCTGAATGATTTAGTTCTGATTTTTAATTTAGTGCATGCTTTATTTATTCTTCTACATTGGTGGTTTGATCTAATTTATTATTTTGCAGTTTAGTAATTTAGGTTACTTTTTAGTTTAAGATTTTTAGATTAGGTTAATTTATGATTTGTTATTTAATTTTCAGATTTGTGATTGTAATTTAAATTCAATTTTCAGATTTATTAGTCATGTATTTTTAGAGATTTTTTTAAGCTAGCATTAGTTTTTCAATTAGGACAAGTTTTTTACAAAAATTAACTCCCTGTAGATTCGATCCTAACTTACCGAGTAAAACTACAATTGAGACCTTACACTTGAGGTCATCGATCAGCTTGGCTTGTAGGCTTAGTTTTTTTGTTTTGTTTGGCGAGGTATGCCCCTAGAGATTTTTTGTTCTATTGATAGACGTCTTTCTATATTCTCTTATTGTTTGAGAAAATAAAATCTATCTTAACTCTTTTATAAAAAAAAGTGCTAGTCAAACAATAACAACTTAAGTTAGGTTGGAAGATGAAATATCATGTATTGATTTAACTCTAACTCAATCTATTGATTAATTAGGTAAAAAAATGTTAACTTGAAATCTAAAAGACAATAAGAAAAATTAACTCTAACTTTGAATAACAAAATAGAATTCAAATCAGATGGTCAGTTGGATCAAAACTACTATTGCTATCCATATATTTCAAACTTTCTCCAATTAAGGGATTATAGTTATTTTCTTAAAAATATTGTGTAAGATTTTATTAATTTCCTAACTTAAAGTTAGTGAAATTCTTTCACTTTAATTTAATTAGAAGGTGACATACACGGGCCCCTAACTTGGCCTGTTGCCATCAACCCAATTGTATTTTACACTTACAAGTTTGTAGTGATCTTGTAATAATAGTGGTTTATCGGTTTCAAATGAAATCACCTCGATCGAGTCTATTTCAATTGATCCAACTGTGTTTAAACTTCATTTTTTGCTCATGAATTTATTACTTCTTAATTGACCACATATAAATAATATCCCAAATTGCACAATTATGGTCTTCAATTTAATAGATTTTTTATGATTTATTTATAAACATGAATGATTTTGACCATTTATTTTTTAATCACTATTGTATTATACACTAAAGTTGCTATTTCACCAAAGCAATTTCAATATTGGCATTTAAATTGTAAATTTATATTATTACTTTATATTTTCTCTAATTGTTTGGTTATTTAAGGGTAATTTTACACATTTTGTTTATTTATATGGTTAAGATAACAATCCCATTTGTTTTTGAATTCTGTTCATCAAGATGAATTTAAAAGGAAAACTTAACTGTCTTGATAAAAAGCCCACATATATATCGTTCAACAATTTTAAATTATGATCATTATATTCTCTATAATTATATAACCATATTATTTTAGTAAAATAATCTTAAAAATTATGAACTTTTACATATTATTTTTTTTTTGTTAGTAATGGGGCATACTTTTAGACTCATGCTTGATAAATCCAATTATATCACTTCACTTAGAATTAGACACACCTTGACAATTGATCATTCTTTAAATATTTGATATAAATTAAAAGAAAAAGCAACATACTTGACATGCGGTGAATAACATTCAATATGACATAAAATTTTATTAATTTCTTACTTCTCATAAATTTATTTTTTTTATCACTTTTTTACTTTTAAAATTTTGAACATTGTTGCTAATAAAATTTTAATTATAATTATTCATATAATTAAATAATATGTCTAAAATTGACCCCATAATCAAAACTACTATGACAACCATTTTTAATGCATTTACATGTCATTCGAGTAAATTATTATCCAAGTTCCAAACCTTTCTATGCGACATACAAGAGCCAAGGTCGCTAAGAATTGATACAATTCTATGGGTCATTTATTTGCACTGTTTTACCTTTATAAATGTGTACATTCATAACTTTAAGTATGGGTAATTTTGTTTGCATCACATACATGGTAAGGTGTGAAAGATAGTGTGCAAATTATGGCATTTTCATATAAAAAAGATGTGAAACAATTATACACCACCCTAGTCAAGAAGATGCAAGTGAAGAGGATGCATAGGATAAGCCGCAATAGATTTAAAATGTTAGGAAAAGTATGTGACCTCAATTGCTGTGGAACCCACACCAAATCTAGTCAGGTTTGAAAAAATTCCCATGCCGATCAAGAGATCTGGGATTCCTTGAGGGGTAAAGTACATAGTAGCCATAACTTCTAGAAATTGCTCTATATAAATGAAATAAGAACCCTTAGTAGGTCATCTAAGAGATCTAAGAGCATTTACAACAAGTTCACAAGGTCTATCTCACATCGAAACACACAAAAGTTCTAGGCGAATTGGGTTCTGACATCCATTTGGGACCAATAGTTCTTTTATAAAATGTGTCTAAAGCATTTTATAGATTTTGAGGTATATGAAGATTTCACTTACTCAACCGTTCAATGTTTACTCCTATGAAAATTTATGCTTCTAAACAAATATGGTATTTTTGCTTCGATTAGTTAGTTTTGCGCATCCAAAATTTTATGTATGGAAACCCATTTTTACATTCCATTTATAACAAAAGAAGTGACCCATAAATGTTTAAAATGTTCTTTTTTGCTGTTGCAAAATTTACATTTGTAAATTTCATTTTTATATCCCATTAATTAAAAAAAGACCCTCAAACAATTATAGATGTTTCTTTTTTCTTGCTATGTTGGGTTCTTAGTTAAGATTGTGATCATTTAGACTAAAAAACTATGGATTGATCCCTATACATGTGTGTGAAACCAAGGCGGCAACACTGCTCAATTCTCAACTACGAGTGTGTTGACATTTAGGGCTTCTTTGTTTTTATAAAATAACGGGGGATTGAATACATAGAAATTCATGATCAAATATCTTCCGAAGGGTTATTAAAAAAGTAAGGAGCAAGGGCAAATGATATAAGGTGTAACATTCCGACCCAGCTTGACCTCGTTTAGCGGTTAATTAATCTTGTTTTCGTTGCTAATTGTGTTTTGTTTTCGTTGCGGGTCATGGATAGGTAGTTGGGTTGAGTTTGACCTGGATTAAGTAGACCAAGCCCTTTTTCGTAATTTTAGCTTTTCTAAGACATGGTCATTTTTGCATCATCTTGATGTCAACATGTGTCTTTCGTTGAGCTCGTCAACTTTCGTAACTACGTCGTTTGCAAACGATGCCGTGTGATTCCATTGGACCAGGATTTGACTCAAACTGAAAATAGAATTATGAATTGGACTTCATTGCAATTTGGACATCTACTCATCTTATATAAACTTCAGACCATCGACTAAAACTCTCTCTCTCACTCTCTTCGCTCACTGTTCACGTGAAGTTTCTCTCCCTCTCTTGAATTCTCTCCTCCGTCATTGATCAAGCCAAAGGAGGGTTCTTTGTAAGCTCTATTGTGTTGATTGTGAGGTGAGCTAGGATTCTCTTCCATCTCCCTCATCTCATTCTTATTCTTCTCCTTCTTGTTTCCATGAGTGCACGATAGGTTTTGAGATTCTTTCTAATTCTCATGCATGCATGTTGTTTGGTTGGTGTTAGGTTGTGTTTGGACCCAAGGACAGCAGTTGTGTGATTGAATTCAATTGAGGCAAGTATAACCATAATCTGTAAGAACTCATGTTGGTATGCAATTGATTTTGGTTAGTTCACATGAATTTGTATGGAAAAAAGGTGTTTACAGCCCATTTGATTAGTACTTTATCTATCTCTATTGGATATTTGCAATTCTGATGATTTCACAGGTTTTCTGTACGTGATTCAGAACATTGACTTCGTGCATGTACGGCTAAGCCGTATGTCACTTACGGCTTAAAGTCCAGAGAGGGTAAAAACCCAGTTTTCCTATACGGCTAAGGCACGGCTAAGCCATGTATTGCACTACGGCTAAGCCGAACCTCAGCCGTAGCCCAGCCATAGATCAATACAGGGTGCTTTTTTCTGGATTAACTGAGAGCAATCAATTTGTTAGACCTTCTACGGCCCAGCCACGGCTAAGCCGTAGAACAAAATACGGGTGAACCGTAACTGCGGATGAATAGTAAAGGGAACCGCGGTGGAGCCGCAGTGCATTTTACGGCTACGCCGTAAGATGCCTATGGCTAAGCCGTACGTTCACCTACGGCTAAGCCGTATCAACACTAGAATAATGAAGGACAAGGATAGGTGTAAGGGAAAGACCGATATGGCCTTCATGATAGAATGTAGAGCACCTAGACCTGCCCAACGGAACGTGATACAATGAGTGAATGATCTCGAAGGCTGCAAATCATTCATGTTCGTTATCCGGATGTTAAGCACCTCCCCATGGGTGTTGGTTTAAGGGACTTCGTGCACCATCCGATTCAATGCAACACTAGACAATGGTGCATCGAATACTTAAAACCACATCATCATGCACGGTTAGAAACACCGGATAATTAGATTAGAATTGGTTTGTAAATAAAGATGATCCGATTTCGCATGATTTGTTGTATAACGTACTGCATTCGATCATTGATCTCTACTATCTAATATCTTGTTTTCCGTTACTTTCACATTGTGGTTCTTTACCTTGAGTATGCATGTGTAATTTCACGTTTAAGATATGTTCACAGATATGCACGTATGATATGTTGTCACGATCTACTCAGGGTTTTCATGATTGACTCTGTATGGTTAGGCACTACTTAGCCTCAGCCTTAGGATCCCGACGGGGTGAATTTGGTATAGTTTACATGGCCTTGCTGCAGTAAGGAAACTTCTTGGGGAACCAGACCGCAGGAAACCGAGACCCATTGTACCCTGGCCCGAACAATGGTATTCTTTGCACGATACAAGATCCCTCTTTTGGGAGCATATGGCAATGTAGTAGCCACTAGTTATGTATACTATATGTATCCATTGATTTGCATAGCATATTTCTTTCTTGCATGACAGCCTAGAATACAAAAATGCCTTGTTTAATTTACATGATGTTCTTTATTCTATTAAACACAGCGTGTGTTAACTTGTTATGGTTTATACTTTGCTGAATCATCGTATTCACAGTTGTTTTTTGTGTTGTAGGTCCAGATACCCCTGCCGACCCCTCGCCGGTTGGCCAGACTCCAGATGAGACCCCCGAGGCCCCATCAGGCCTAGAGGAGTGGATGTGATCACTCCAAGGGAGAGCGTTCTTGGCATGACATTGGAGTCTTGTTTTTTTGAGGATCTTCATACGTGTATATGTCATGATTGTATATAGTATTTTGTTCATTTTGTAAGACCTTCACATGTAATTATGTCAGTTCCTTCTTCGTATTCTCTTCTTGTACTGTTAGTTTGATGTTTCTGATATTTACAGCTTCCGCGTACATGCTTGGCACGTGTGAATGTTCCCTTGTGCGTGTGCATTTAGACCAGGTCCACGTGTACATGCACGGGAGTACGTGTGTCATTGGTTTGGCTTTTGCTAACCCCCGAACCCTGGGCTCGGGTTGTGACATAAGGTGAGGGTGAAGAATATAGGGCAACACCTTAAATGGAACCTTGGCTTTCCTGGGATTTCATAATGGGGTTGATATTTCGCTGGGTATCATTGTCATCTTCCCACATCCAATTTATGTTGAATGGGAAGGTATTTGATGGCCATTTTCTAATTTTCACATTTGATTCTTCATTTTAATCATTATAAAACATAAAGTATCACAATTCTTGCGAATTCAATTACATCAAACAAAAAGGCCTTTTGGACTCATTTGTTTAAAAAAACTGAATTCACACCATGGTCAAGCACGCTTCAACAAAGGAATACCAAAGTGAAGAGGGGTGAAGCACATGAAAGTGTTGTGCGCGTGTGTGCAAACGCAAGCAAGATCAACTAATCACCACACAAGAAGATAAGAAGATTTACGTGGTTCGGCAAAGATGCCTACGTTCACGGGAAACCAATTTCCACTGGGTTCTCTTCCAATCTGTGAAACCACAGCCTTGGAATCTCAGCCTCTCTGACTGACTACCCTAGGGTTACAGATTACATCTCATATATATAACCAGTACATCCTTATCCCCCAAGAACTCTATCTCAAGAAAAAGGAAAGTCCTAACCCATTAGAAAACTACTATTTAACAAAATAGGAAATTCCTAATACATTAGGAAACCACCCCAGATATGGAATCCAATCATGGTCTGGACCCACATGGCCAACAATCTCCCCCTCCAGACCATGGGGAAGATGCCCTGAACCCCTTACTGGGAGTTCAGTTCGGCCAACTCTGAACACAGCTCCAGCTTTCCCTTAGACACAACCTTGGTCATCATGTCCGAGGGATTCTTGTCTGAATGAATCTTTTCCAGCTTCATGAAGTTCTTCTCGATCACCTCACGAATCCAATGGTACTTGATATCAACGTGCTTCATGCGACCATGATATGTAGCATTCTCACTGAAATCCATAGCACTCTGACTATCACAGTAAACTACATATTCTTCTTGCTTCAAACCAAGTTCTTGAAGGAATCTCTTCAACCAAAGCATCTCTCTCCCTGCTTCATTAACAGCTATGTATTCCGCTTCAGTTGTAGACTGTGCTGTACACTTCTGTAACTTCGATTGCCAGGAAATAGCTCCCCCTCCAAAAGTAAACAAATAACCAGAAGTCGACAACCGACGATCAAGATCGCCTGCAAAATCAGCATCAGTATAACCTTCCATGATTGGTTTTGAGCCTCCAAAACATAAGCACACCTTGGAAGTACCTCTCAAATACCTAAAGATCCACTTCACTGCTTCCCAATGCTCTTTTCCAGGGTTTGCGAGAAATCGACTCACTAAACTCACAGCATGAGCAATGTCTGGCCGTGTACAAACCATGGCATACATAAGACTCCCCACAGCAGAGGAGTAAGGAACACATGCCATCCGTTCCTTTTCATCATCTGTAGAAGGACACAAGCGCTTGCTTAGTTTGAAGTGACTGGCTAGAGGTATGCTAACTGGCTTAGCATTCTTCATGTTGAACCGTTCGAGAACTCGTTCAACATATTTCTCCTGTGACAACCACAGCTGCTTGGAACTCCTATCACGACGTATTTGCATGCCCAATATCGTTCGTGCGGGACCCAAGTCTTTCATATCAAACGACTTTGACATCTCCTCTTTTAACTTGCCAATCAACTTGCTATCCTATCCAACTATCAGCATATCATCTACATATAAAAGAAGGATGATGAACCTGCCATCGATAAATCGACGAACATAGACACAATGATCTGCAGCTGTCCTCCGGTACCCATGACTCAACATGAATGAATCAAACTTCTTGTACCACTGTCTCGGTGCTTGCTTCAGCCCGTAGAGACTCTTCTTCAACTTGCAAACCATCTGTTCTTTTCCTTCTACCTCAAACCCCTCTGGCTGAGTCATGTAGATCTCTTCTTTCAAGTCACCATGAAAAAACGCAGTCTTCACGTCCATCTGTTCAAGCTCAAGGTCCATGCTGGCGACTAGACCCAAAACGATTCTGATAGAAGTCATTTTCACAACAGGAGAGAAAACATCACTGAAGTCGATACCCTTCGTCTGTGCGAAGCCTTTTACCACTAACTGTGCTTTGTGCTTCACCAGTTTCCCATTCTCATCCTTTTTCAGCTTGAACACCCATTTGTTTTTCAGAACATTCCTATCTTTAGGAAATTGCACCAGCTCATAAGTCTTGTTCTTCTTCAAAGAACTCATCTCATCCTGCATAGCCTTCATCCACTTATCTTTATCAGCATGAGTCATTGCTTCTCGGAAGCTAGCTGGCTCTCCCTCATCAGTGAGCAACACATATTCGGAGGCAGGATACCTAGTTGATGGTTGACGCTCTCGGGTAGACCTCCTAGCTGGAGGTTCCGTGGTTTCAATCCGAGGAGACTGCTGCTCCCCCTGCTCAACACCCTCATCATCTGGCAACCCCTGTGCCTCATCACGATCCGGATCGTTTTGTCCACCTTCTCCACCTGTAGTCTGCACCGGAGAAGGAGTCGGTGTGAGATCAACCACTCCATCAACTTTCTCAGAAGACTTATCAATCTTCTCAACATCTCCAAAGAACTGATCTTCATGGAAAACCACATCCCTACTTCTGATAAGTTTCCTCTTCTCTGGATCCCATAATCTGTAGCCAAACTCATCTCCACCATAACTAAGAAAGATGCATCTCACTGCCTTATCGTCCAACTTGGAACGCTACTCCTTTGGTACATGTACAAACGCTTTACACCCAAACACCTTCAGATGTGAATAGGAAACATTTTTACCTGTCCATCTTCTCTCTGGAAGATCATAATTCAAAGGAACTGAGAAGGATCTGTTAATCAGATAAACGGCAGTCAGAACGGCTTTACCCCAGAATGACTTAGGCAACCGTGCTAATTTTATCATGCATCTCATCTTCTCAAGAATAGTGCGGTTCATTTTCTCTGCCACACCATTGTGCTGTGGAGTACCAGGAACTGTCTTTTCATGTCGAATGCCATGCTTCAAGCAATAGCTTTTGAACTGGTTGGATGTGTATTCACCCCCATTATCTGAACGGAGACACTTTAAGAGTTTACCTGTTTCTCTTTCAACCTGGACATGAAACTGTTGAAACATCTGGAATACTTGATTCTTTGATTTCAACGGATAAACCCAGACCTTCCTGGATGCATCATCGATGAACGTGACAAAATACTTATTGCCACCCAATGATTCTACCTCTATGGGACCACAAACATCAGAATATACCAAATCCAACACATGTGATTTCAATTTTGATGTCGAAGAGAAAGCAACCATATGCTGTTTACCATATAAACAATAATCACAAGGGTCAAGGGACATACCTTTGGAGCAAGGAATTAAATCCTTCTTTACCAACATCTGCAAGCCTTTCTCACTCATATGACCAAGCCTCTTATGCCACAGATTCAGAGAGGAATTATCTTGAATTGCATTCAACGCATCTTTGCACAACTTTACTTGTATTTTATAAAGAGTATTACCTGCTGTACCTCTCGATCCCGGCTCGGTGAGTCCTTTCTTCCGTGATGAACTGTTGGCACCAGTCCTACATTTTGTCTCTGTGGACCGAGGAGAAAGGGGGGCTCAGCGGGAAGAGGATTGTACCATGAGAGAAGCAAGGAGGTCAACCTGTTTCAAATATACAAATGGATTCTGGCAATGCAATGTAGTTGGACCCTCATGTCGATCCGAATGAATCAGTCTTTCCACGGAGGTATAACAAGAGACCCTTTAGTGAGCTTCCATCTGCCATTTCCGAAGTAATTCTCATAACCAGCACGGTCCAATGCAGTCCCGGAAATCAGATTCAACCGCAGATCAGGAACATGTCGCACATCTTTCAGCGTCATTGTGCAACCAATATCGGTTTTAATGCAGACATCACCGATACCAACAATATCTGAATGACTCGTGTTGCCCATCTTCACAGTACCAAAGTCACCTGCTTTGTACGTCGTGAACATCTCCCTGCAGGGAGTAGCATGGTAGGATGCTGCTGTGTCAACAACCCACTCAATCTGACCATCTGCAACACTCAAACACTTATCATCATCGCCGGCAAGCACCACTACTTCCTATTCCAAAGTAGCTGTAGTGTTATCATTGTCATTCTGAAGTAATTCTGCCATTTCCGAAGTAATTCTCATAACCAGCACGGTCCAATGCAGTCCCGGAAATCAGATTCAACCGCAGATCAGGAACATGTCGCACATCTTTCAGCGTCATTGTGCAACCAATATCGGTTTTAATGCAGACATCACCGATACCAACAATATCTGAATGACTCGTGTTGCCCATCTTCACAGTACCAAAGTCACCTGCTTTGTACGTCGTGAACATCTCCCTGCAGGGAGTAGCATGGTAGGATGCTGCTGTGTCAACAACCCACTCAATCTGACCATCTGCAACACTCAAACACTTATCATCATCGCCGGCAAGCACCACTACTTCCTATTCCAAAGTAGCTGTAGTGTTGTCATTGTCATTCTTCTTCTCATTATTAGATCCTTTCTGTTCCTTCATGGCAAAACAATTTTTCCTGATGTGGCCCATCTTGCCACAGAAAAAGCACTTTACAGACTTTTTCTTGCTCTGTGATTCACTGCTAGATTTAGACTGTGATTCACCTCTAGACTTGCCACGACCCCCCTTTGGTCCTCTACTCTTACTCCTCCCCCTGTTCTCAGTAACAAAGGCCTGTGCATTATCTGTCCCTGCAGATTTCCGTCTTGTTTCTTCATTCTGTAGACTACTGGTAACCTGACTTATAGATAACACACCATCTGGAGTAGAATTGCTCAAGGAAACAACCAATGTCTCCCATGAATCTGGCAAAGAACTCAGAAGCAACAAAGCTTGCATCTCATCATCAAGGATCATCTTCATAGTGGCTAACTGATTTACCACACTTTGGAACTCATTAATGTGATCTTCGATCTGACCACCATCCTTGAATTTCATGTTCACAAGCTTTCTGATCAAGAATGTTTTGTTCACCGAGGTCTTTTTATCATACATTGCTTCTAGCTTTTTCCAAAGGGTATTCGCATTGGTTTCATTAGACACGTTGTGAAATATACTGTTATCAACCCACTGTCTGATGTGACCAATCGCTTTTCTATGCAATTTGATCCAATCAGCATCTTGCATATCTTTCGGTCGGGCACTATCCCCCTCAACGGGATCATGGAGGTCTTTACAATAGAGAATATCCTCCATCTTCGGTTTCCAGATCAACCAATTGGAATGGTTGAGCTTAACCATGGTAGTGTTGATTGTATTGTTCTCCATCTTAATCAAATTAAGTAACAAGAAAAACAAATAATTAACACTGACCTCAACTCCTGCACCAAGCTGTAGATCTCGTCAACACGAGCACGCTGGAAGAAACGGATCTGAAATCCGACCCCGGATGGCTCCAATATCGAAAAAACGGTTTTCTGCGCTTCTGATTTGGTCAAACTCCTTGTTGACCGTCAAACAGCCAATCTTCTTCCACTAACACGTAGATCTGCTCGAAACGAGTCCGTAGGCGCAAACGGATCTCCGATCGGACGTCGGATGATCAAGATATCGCAGAAACAAGTTTCTGTCGTCAATTTGGTCAACTCTGGCCGTTGTCTGTCTGTCCGATGACGTGTGCTGACGTCAGCCTGCTGATGTCACTCAGCTGACGTCTGCGGGCGGTGCTGACGGGCTGGACCGTCTGCTTACGGGTTCAGGTCGACCCGACCCGACCCGTACTGCACTGCTGTCTGAACTGGGCTGAGCTGCTGGTTGGTTTGGACCCAACCCGAAACTGAACCCAACCCGAGAAAGGGCGCTGGGCTTAGACGTTAACGCGGGTCAGTTAGACTGACCCGACCCGACCCAACCGACCCAGTTAACTGGGTCGTCTTCAACCCAGTCCTGCCCTGCGTCTGCAACGCGATGCTGCAACCCGGTTGCAGCCCGTGCTGCAGCGGCCGGCGGCGCTTCTTCTCCGAAGGCCTGGTCCGGCGACCAGCGGCGATGGGAGACGGCAGCGTCGGCGACGTCGACGGTGATGGCTACGGCGGCCGGTAAACGGCAGGCGACGTGCAGTTTTTTTTTTTTTTTTCTCTCTGCAGCGACGATTTACTGCGCCGGTCTTCTTCCTCAGAACCGACGTTTCTCCGGTCTTCTTCCTCAGAACCGGTTCGTCCGATCTTCCCTTTTCCGATGAAGATCCGCAGCAGTCGAACCCTTTCACTTCTTCTTCTTCCCGAATCGGTTTCTCTGTCTGCAAACAGAGATGCCCGAGTGACGTGTGGCCCAGCAAGAGATCAACCTTGATCTCTCCTCTTCCCGTTGATCTTCCACGCACAATCAATCTCTCTGATACCACTTGTTGTGCGCGTGTGTGCAAACGCAAGCAAGATCAACCAATCACCACACAAGAAGACAAGAAGATTTACGTGGTTCGGCAAAGATGCCTACGTCCACGGGAAACCAATTTCCACTGGGTTCTCTTCTAATCTGTGAAACCACAGCCTTGGAATCTCAGCCTCTCTGACTAACTACCCTAGGGTTACAGATTACATCTCATATATATAACCAGTACATCCTTATCCCCCAAGAACTCTATCTCAAGAAAAAGGAAAGTCCTAACCCATTAGAAAACTACTATTTAACAAAATAGGAAATTCCTAATACATTAGGAAACCACCCCAGATATGGAACCCAATCATGGTATGGACCCACATGGCCAACAGAAAGCTGGAGATGTACATAAGATTTTTACTTTCATAGAATTTGAATTACTAGATTGATAACCAACTATTTATATATGGCCTTTGCATCAAGGGAATACTATTGATTTTGATATTCACATTTTGTTTCTTCAGTGTTAACCACTACTAGAAATGCAAGTCTTAGTACACTTAGAAACTCAGTAACATTAAATGAAAAAAGGGTCCTAGTCATGGAAGTGGTTGAAGGATTCTCCGACCAAAGGTTATGAAAGGAGTTACAACATTTCTGTCTCTACCCCAGAAATAGAAACTCTGAACTCAAAGCACAAAGAAAATTAAATGCAAAACCAATGCTTAAAGCAGACTCCAAACCTTTCCTTCTCTACATGAGTGAAAATCAGACCACAAATCTTCGTAATCCTCCAAGTAGAAAAATTAGTCCTCCAAGTAAGCAAGCATGACAAAGAAAAGAGAAAGTCTCAATATAAAACAGCAAGTCTGACAAGAGAATCCATTGATAAAAAGATGAGTGGGATGAGTGGGATTCGGGCAAAAAGTAACAGGTGAACCAAAAACCAAATCAGTGGACCAAAGGCTCAGGCAAGGGCGGACCCAGGAAATTCAACTAGGAGGGATTTTATGTGAAAGATATATTGGGAAAAGGCGCAAATATTAAAAAACCATATTAATTTTTAAATTTTATTGGTTTTTTTAATAATTTAGAAAATAGGTGGGGGACTTCAGCCCCCAGTCCCCGGCACCAAGGCCCGGTTTGTTCAGTACAAGGTCTATCCATGTGAGCAAGGTATGATGCTCCTCACCCACACATCTTTGTGGTATCTTCATAAACTCCATTTCCTTGACGACTACATTTTATTTGAAAATCCTAACTAAATCATAGTGTAGTGAATCTGTAAGTATTTGATTTTTTCCTAGTAGGAGCGAGAACAGATATAATGGTTTGGAGCCCATGTAAGGCACACAACATGGTCAGACCTTGTTCATTACAGGTCCAAGGGTGTGATAAAACCGTGGTTAATTAAAAAGTCCCTTGTGGCTGCTTGTGCTGAATGACAATGGATGGGAATGTTGACCGTACGCACGAGAGGGACAACCATTAGAGGCAAGGGCTAAAACCAGCTATAATTGTGTTAGTTTGACCCTCTGGCTTAAATTAAAGAAGTCATCCTACAAGTGGGGCTTGATTTTTAGGTGGTTGCCATTTCTAAATGCTAATAAAGATTAGTTGCTGGTTGCTGGAGTGAAGGCATGTGTGAGAGAGAGAGAGAGAGAGAGGGTTCGGAGCTTCAGATGAAGATGAAGCCATTTATTTGGTGGGTCTGTCTGTGAATTGTCAACAATACAAAATTCATACGCATTACGTGATTTTGTTTCTCCATTTCAATTTATTCTATATCAAATGTTTGGATACAATATACTTCTTCAAATATAATCTATTAATCTTATTACTTCCATCCATCCTCTCTGCAAATGCCCTTTTCTACTCTAGGCACATACCATAAATGAGAAAAAAGGGGGCGAAAGCAACCCTTGATTATGTCAAAATATGGGAGGCCTAAAGCAACGCTTGGTTACGTCAAAGTCACCACTCAGTTTCCAAGTTAGTCAGTGCAAGCACTTTAATGGATAAGAGATTGATGGTTATATCAGTCAGGGACACCGCCAAATCAATACTAGTCAAAAATCAATGATGAATTGGAGATTTCTTCGCTGTTCCATGTTATTCTTCCAGCAGAATGTTAATAATTGTTTGTGGAAAAAATTTCACATAAACCTCTGTTTGGATGTTTGAAGAGAAGGTAGTGAAGCTGGAAAGCCCGTGCATGGATGTGTGAGGAGAAGGTAGTGAAAATGGGGTGGATAAGATTTTCCAAGCTTCTTTTTCCCACCTGTTTTCTCTTTTAACATGTTGTTATAGGGTCCACTTTGGCCAACCTCCTCATTCCACTATAGAATCGGTGATCTTTTGAGGATTTTATCCCATGATGAGTATGAATGGACTAATTATGATCCGTCATGTCATAAGTGAGATGGTTGCTTTGGCTGGGCAACTACATGCCGGCATAAATGACAGGCTTCTCTGGTGACGTGATAGACCATGGTTGGTCCACTCACATCAATATAGGGGAAAAGCCTCAGAGGGTATTTGGACTCTCCACTAAATGGATGACATGGGCTGAGGCAAATAGTTTAAATAGAACAACAGGGCTAATAGCCAAGTTCTTTTTGAGTGCTGACATTCTTTATATGTGGGTTTTGTAACGAGCAGTGTCAATGCAGTTGATAAAGATTAGAGCTTTTTGTCACAGGGTATGCCTTCTCTTGTCCAGTTTTATCTTGTGGTTTCAAGAAGCAAATCAATTGAGTCCATTTTCTCAAGAACAACCTCTTAGCTTAGTGGTAAGAAGTGTCAGGTCTTACTTGTCTGACCGGGGTTCACACCTGGGCAGTCATCTTTCCACACATGAGGACATATTACCTCACCAACGGTCTTCTTCCCTCACTAGAGGGATAGGGGCTGCTGCCCCACTAAGGCTATGGTACGAAATAAAAAAAAAAAGAAAAATTGCGTCCAGTTTCTCACTATTGAACTTAATTTGGACAACAACTATGTTTACTAAAGTTTATTGGACATACCTAACAGTGGTAGTAGGTATAGGGGAACCTAAGTATATGTACGTGGGTACAATCTAACCCATTAAATTGATACGTGATTCCAAAATCTATATGAAAATTCAGGTCAATTCCAAGAATTTAGTAAGAATAGTGGGTCCGCCCTAAAAATCCAAGTGAAATCCTTAGTTTATTCCAAAACCAAACTACCTATTAAGGTTCACACTCCACACCATTTGAATGAATATCCTAAGTTTGTCACTCGTAGTACGTTAAATTAACCACTCTATATAGATAGCAGAGGTAAGAATGGCTCCTTACCCAAGTGATTAATGTGAGGCAGTTTATACATGACTATTTTGAACCTTGGGTACTGTTGGGTTTATGTCTTGTATTCTAGTTTAACCGGATGAGTCCACTGGGTTAGCCAGTGATCGATTTAAGTCAAGGATATTTTGGTAATTGTACTAGCCAAGAAAGCAGAAATTATATATGTGTATAGTCTGTAATCCTAGATCTTGCAGTTAAAGAGAGGTAAGAGCTCTGTTGCCCGTGGTGTTTCCATACTACGTAAGAGCGATGTGAGAAAGTGAGAGTCTCTGTATGCTTTACTTGTCATAGTGAAGATGATTGTCTCTGTACCGTGAATGTAGCCCCGTTTGGGTGAACCATGTAAATCTCTATGTCTCTTCTTGTGTATGGTTGCTTTTTTATTAATCTTATCATTCATATATGTACACAACATGTGAAGTCAAAATCTCAACAAGTGGTATCAAAGCCTGGCTAGGGTCTTCTAGGGCTTGGAGGTTGTGCGTGGAAGATTAAAGGATAAGATCTTGTCTGCGGATCTGAATTTCTGCAAAATCAGAGATCGACGCGTTGATCTCTGGTTAGGCCACGGATTGGAGTTTCCAATCGGAGAAGAAGAAGACGAGAAATGGGTTCTTGGTTTTGAGGGTTTTTTTGGCTGCTAGATTTCTGAGAAGAAGCCCAGAAAAGACGGGTTTTGTTTGGCTGCACTGCAAAGAAAAGAAAAAAAAGTTGGCTTCTCCCCGCTGTCGCCATCCTCACAAGCCGCCGTTGCCAGTCGCCAAGCATCGTTGGTGAGCACCATTGCCGGACCAGCCGGGAACCCCACCTTAGGTTGCCGATCCCTGTCCGCCGCTGCTAAGAAGAGGGTTTCAATGAGTTGTCTATTTCTCTGGTTGCAGAACTAGAACGAGGACGGAGATAATCTCCACCTGGGCTAGGCCAGATTAGTCGAGTCAGGTTCGACCTGACCCGTTTGCAGCCGCCAAACCATTGCAGGCCATCAGGTCCAGGTAGTTCCAGATCGGGTCAATCTGGCTCGTGTGCAGAAGCTCAGTGACAACAGCAGCGCTGACGTCGGCATATGTCAGCAGGATCGTACTGTCAAAGGCAGTTTTGACCAGATCGACTGCAGAATTTTGTTTCTGCGATATATTGATCATCAGACGTTCGATCAGAGATCCGTTTGCGCCGATAGACTTGTTTCAAACAAATCTATGTGTTTGTGAAAGAAGATTGGCTGTTTGATGGTCAACAAAGAGTTTGGCCAATTAGGATCGTAAAAGACTATTTCTATGAAATTGAAGTCATCAGGGGTCGGCTTTCAGATCCGTTTTCTTCCAGCCTGCTTGTTGTGACGAGATTTATAGCTTAGTACAGAAATCTTGAAAAAAGAAGATTATTGCTCCCCACTCTCTTAAACCGGAGAAATCTAGATCTGCATATCTTGCCAAAATATGCCTGTCTTGATTACAAAAGGGAGTTTCAGGCAGTACTAACTTTTCTTGTGGAGAATATCTAAACAGATGTGAGTTTAGGTCAGAATCGAGTCAACTCGACCTGGTTGCAGTTGTAAACCCAATAGTAGGAATGGCCAGCCTAGTTGCAAAAGGTTTGCAGATTCAAATGAAGTTGTTCGTTTGAGATTCACATGTTTTTAGATCACATATGATGTCATTCATCTTGCCAAAGCCAAGCCAATGAAGAAGTAGCAAGGAGGAGCTAATGTATGCCCACATTAGCAGTTGTCAAACATGTGTTTGATTGATCAGAGACTGGGTCAAATAGATTGTTTGACCACTTAGAGGCAGAGGTTGTTCTGCAATTGTGAAGTCATCTGGACCTCGTATTCCGGACCTGTTTTGCTTGCATGCTTGTGGTGATTGGATCTTCATAGTGATGTTGAGGATGGGGTAGGATAGTGAGTGATTTAGATATCGATATCACTCAGATTAGTCAATGAATTCGAGCTTAAAGTTCGAGGTGGAGTTTGATGAGAAAATAAACTTTGATCAAAGTTTATGTGCTGGTTAAACATGTCAAAATATTGGAGGAAGAAGATTGCATCGTTGGTGCAATGATGTACCATTCAGCAAGGTACGTGAAGATATTGCCGATTTTATCTCCTAGTGGCTCAAGTTGTACAGAATTCACATGTTGTGCACATATATGAATCACAAGATCAACAAGTAAATCATCTACTTCCTGCCTAACTATGAGCACAACTCAAATCTTTCTCATTGTTGAATCGAGTTGAAAAAATTAGTCATAGATTAGCTCAAAAGTTGAACCCAAAATCCCAAATCCTTATCGGATGGGGTTTAGTAGGATTGATACATTGGGTTAGGAGTCACCCTATATATATATAGACACACACACAAGGGATATTCATGTGTATACATCCCTCACCATTTTGGTGAGGGACACTTTCTTTTTTATACCTAACAAGGTTAAAAAAGTATCATGATGTGTAATAGTTTTGTTCTTTTGTACATTAATTCCGTATAAAAAAAGAGTGTCCCTCACTATTTTAGTAAGGGATGTATGTACTTAAATATTATCATATATATATTTATTTATTTTAACAAGGGAACCTGTTGAGCTACCATATATATATATATATATTGTAACGAGGGAATCCATTGACCCACCTTTGGTTGATCATTGGTAAACTCTCTAAAACATAACACTACACACAAATTCGTGTATTGGGTAATTTGCATAATTCGAACTAGGAACCTCTTCGAGGTAGCTGGAATGCCTCAACCACTGAGCCAAATATGTAGTGGGTATATGTAAAACATTTTGATCCTTGCTAGGGTGACTGTGGGTGTAAGTCAACTACACATACATCTCACATTGTTATAAAAAATGAACGGTTTGGAAAAACAAGATTAGAGTCCCCGTCAAGGGGCCAATTTTAGTACTCTTCATTTAGGGTTTTAAAATTGTGAGTCAAGTAGCACTCCTGATGTAATAGAAAAGGATTTGTCTTGGGGTTTAATTTTTCTTATCCAACACTAAACATGCTTCTAACAAACCCTAATGAATGCGGCGGATGGTATGCCCCATCATCACATGACTTGTTGGGCTCGTAGTCGTACCTATTCATGCCCATCAATCGATTTCATAAATCGAAAGAGGAATACAATCACAAGTACCTTTTACACTCCATCTATGTTTTGGAAATATCATTTCACACGTGAAATGAGGGTTTTTTTTTTTTTTTTTGGTGTCCCAGCCTTAGTGGGGCAGGGCCTTAACCCTCTGGTGAGGTTAGAAAATCCTTTGATGAGGGAATAGGACCTTGGGTGATGTAACAAATCTTTGGGTGAGAAAAAGTTTTTGAAGAGTTTTCCTTACGAGGCTAGTAAGAATCAAACCTCTTGTTAGTAGGGTAAGAGTCAGTTCTTACATATTGAGTGAGTTGATAACGACCTTACAGCTATTCTAAAATTTGATGGGTAGATATCAGGGGAGCCCACTGGCCCAACCATTAAAAGGACAGTTCATTGATTGAACTTTTCAACATTGAATTCTACCAGTCACTGTTAAATCATCCGATGTAAAGTAAAATGTAACTAATGCTCACAATCATCACTTCAAATTGGATGGATGATAATAGTACGTGTGATGAGGTTCGATTGATCACTAGGGAGATGGGCTAATCCTATATTGGGAACACTTACCCATCCCTAGTTGGGTTAATCATGTTGACTTTTTCAAATTGCCTTTTTTTTTTCTTTTGGCTTGGTTGGCTCAGTGATTAGGATATAGGAAGTAAAAGGCTCCCACCAAATTTGCAGGTGCCTTTTCCAAGTTGCCTTTGCAAGCTTGAATTTTTCTTGCAAATCTACATTTCTTGGTACTTGTATAGTTGTATTTGGAGAAGTTACTTTACTTCATTTGTTGTTTCACCCTACATCCATTTTATGGAGAGATAGAATCATGAAATTATCTCTTATTTTGAGCTATGTGGTCCTCAATCAAATAAAAGAAATTGCAACATGGTACTTGTCCTCGATGAAGGAACCAGTTTCTCTAAAAGTGGACACATAGCATGTTGGTGGGGCACTTTAATATTAACTATCTATAAAACACTAAATTCAACTCATGGGCCTATTTCTTTATCAGAATTTATGACAAGAATTAGGGATGCTTATATGATATGGTAGACACTATTTGCTTTTGGTTGATATTTCAAATGCTCTATCATAAGCAAAGATTTTGAATTCCACCTCAAGAAAACAAGTTTTAAGAGAATTTGAAATTTCCTCAATTATGAATTCTTGAAATTAATCTTGGTAAGCCGGCCCCATATATACAGGGAAGTCAGTGGACCTTTGATTATTCGGCCACCCAAAGTTTCTTCTTAAAAGATCTGGGCATGGGTCCAATTATAGTCAGGCTGTGTTCCAGGCCATACCCAATTTCCTGGTTGTTATTCAAATAGACCTGTATGAACGGTATATACATTTACTAATTTTAGAAATGTCCGTGGGTTTGAAGTCGAGTCATCCAGGTTTGGGTGCCCAAGCCATATGTAATTCAACAGGTCTTTGTTTTTTATGG
This sequence comes from Sextonia rubra, assembly GCA_037013555.1. Classification (NCBI taxonomy): domain Eukaryota; kingdom Viridiplantae; phylum Streptophyta; class Magnoliopsida; order Laurales; family Lauraceae; genus Sextonia; species Sextonia rubra. The sequence goes on along the minus strand of JASUAD010000011.1, from coordinate 30,647,589 downwards.
TATCCTAGCCCTTAGCCATATGAGGGGAGACACTTTGGGTGAGGTTGGAGAGCTCTCTGATGAGAAGATGTTCCTGGTTAGGTTTTGATCAAACCTTGGTTCTTGTCCACTATAACTCAATATAAAACTAATGGGCTAACTACCATGATCCATATGTAAAATAATTAACTAATAGATCTTATTTCCTAGTAGATCGCTATGTAACATGGGTAACAATAACAAATTCAGCTAATTTTAAGGATGGGTATGTCGCAGATGAATGTGGGGGTGACTGTCCAGTGATAGATGGTTCCATCAAATAAATGGTGTAGAGTACCATATCATTGGATCTCGGATCTCGGATCTCATCCCTACAAAATCTCATATATGATGTTTAATCATATATTTAGGTAATTTTAGTTAATGGCAAAAAAAAAAAAAAAAAACCAAGAAAGAAAGAATGAATAAGAAGCTATTAATACAAGGGGGCATTTCATTTTCTTCTAGTTGTCCATTTAGAAGCTGGGGCTCATTGTCTACCGATAGATGGGTCCACCAAATCAATGGTACCAAACCATTGGACCCCATCGCTGCAAAATATCAGATATAGTATTTAATCATAGATTTAATTTAAAATTTTGGGGAAGTAAAAAATATATATATTAATGCAAGGGGCCAATTGATCTTCTTTTAATTGTTTACATAGAATTAAACTACTGATCCAAGGGATACCATTGTACAGGAAGGTGAGGATGATTGATTGTCCATTAATAAATGGGTCCATAAAAATCAATGGTCGAGAATACCAAGCCATTGGACCCATGTCTCTAAAGCCACAAATGTTTATGCAATTTTTATGGATGGGAAAACAAGTAAAAAGAAAAGAAAAGAAGCAAAGGGCAAGGACCAACCGACAAACAGGGACTTTGATTCATGGCTTTCTTGGCTTGGAATTGAAGGGATATGAATGGGTCGGCAGTTGGTACCCATGCATCATCCCTCTATCCACCCGGAAAACACTATCACAGACCACCCCTCCTCCGCTCGTTGACCGTTGACCGGCGGCGCCACCCCTAGTCCTCCCCACCTCTAAAAGGAAAAAGTCTCCCCCCTCCTCTCTTCCTTCCACTTGTCACTCACTAAAACTCACACTCCCTCTTTCCCATTCATCCACAACTAACCCAAACACACCCCCAACTAAAAACTAGGACTCCTCTCTTCCAACTTCACATACACCATACAAACCCAACAGTAACTCCAACTACAATAACAACAACAATTCACAACACCCGAACCATACCTTCCTTACCCTTTGCTTTCTCTTCTCCGACACTAGCAATAAAAAACAGAGAAAGGAAGCTGATTTGTATCTATCTATCTATCTATCTATCTATCTATCTATCTATGTGTTTTTGTTATTGTTAATTATCTATGGCAGTTGTGATGGACCAACATCAGAGTTTCAAGTACTTTTGCAGGATTTGCAAGAAGGGATTTGGGTGTGGGAGAGCCCTTGGAGGCCACATGAGAGCCCATGGGATTGGAGATGATGGTGGTCATGTAGAGGACGATGACCCGGCCAGCGATTGGGAAGATAAGCTTGGCGGGAACCCGCCGGCGGGGAGCAAGCGCATGTACGCGCTTAGAACCAATCCTGACCGACTCAAGAGCTGCCGGATTTGCAAGAATTGTGGCAAGGAGTTTGCGTCGTGGAAGTTGTTTCTTGAGCATGGGAAGTGCAGCTCCGACGATGCCGAGTCACTTTTGTCGTCGCCGGAGTGGGAGGAGGACGAGGAGGAGGAGGAAGAAGAAGAGGACGAAGAAGAGGAGGAGGAGGAGGGAAGGAGTTGCGGGGGGTGGTCAAAAGGGAAGCGGTCGCGGCGGGTGGTGGTGGTGGGAAATTCGAATTTGAATTGCCCGTCGAGCGAGGAGGAGGACTTGGCCAACTGCCTTGTGATGCTCTCGGCAGCCAGGGTCGACCCACTGGTCGTCGAGGCGGAGGAGTCGTGCGCGTCAGCCAGCAAGGAGGAGGAGAGGCACCGGAATTATGCGCCTGCTCCCATTACTGACCCGATTCGGGTGGTCGGCGAGAAGGCCAAGGGAGTCACCAGAGGGATGTTTGAGTGCAAGGCTTGTAAGAAGGTGTTCAATTCGCACCAAGCCCTGGGTGGCCACAGGGCTAGCCACAAGAAGGTAAAGGGCTGCTTCGCGGCGAAGCTCGAAGAACTGGACGAGAACACGGTGGAGGATGACGTGATCACGCATGAGGAGTTCTCCATTGCGGCGACGCCTTCAAAGGCTGCGATCTCACCGTTGGATCATGACCTATCACCATTGATCAAGAGGAAGCACAAGGTGCATGAGTGCTCCATATGCCACAGGGTGTTTGCATCAGGACAGGCATTGGGTGGCCACAAGAGGTGTCATTGGGTCACCTCCAATTCTCCAGATACTTCAATTGCCAAGCTTCATCAGCTGCAAGACCACAACCAACAGCTACAGCTACCCCAGAGAGCCAAGTTGGATAAATCTGAGCCCCTTGATCTCAACCTGCCTGCCCCGGCCGACGATGTTCGCAGGCGAGACATTGTGGCCCCATTAAGCTTGGAATTACCTACATCTACGGCTCTCTATCTACAACAGTGGATTGGTATTCAATCAAACAACAACAACAATAGCAGCAACAGCAACAACATCAACAGCAATAACAATGACAGCCCCACTTCAATGCTCCATGGGAGAGATGAAGCAGATAGTAGAATAAAGCTAGCAAAGCTGAGTGATCTCAAGGACATGAAGTTTGCCGGTGCTTCCACTCCTTGGTTGCAGGTGGGGATTGGTTCGACTACTACTGAGACTAGTACTCATGAGCATTGAACCAATGAGGCTCATATAAAATGTATTATGTACCAAGAAATTGTAACATCAAAATTCAAGAAGCCCAATTCCTTGATTTTTTTGGGGGGTGCCTTTTCTTTTGTGTAAATTTTTGGGGTGGACCAAGGAAGCCCGATCTTTTTACTGTTGATTGGGTTTTGAGGCATTTGTTTTTGAATAAAAGCTGAGTGTTCTTCAGGAATAGGGGTCAAGAGCACTGCTCCATCACTCGACTGTTTTCAGTTTGTGTGTGCTTGGCTGAAAGCATTGCGTCTCTTGTTTTTAAGTTCTCCTTCACGCAACTCTCACTCTTTGCTTCTGTTGCTAAGGCCTTTTTTTTTTAATTATTATTGTTCTTTTGGTGTTGGATCCCACGCCAAAAGCAAACCACACCTGATAGAAGGAGGGGCCTGTGCTCTTCCACCCCCTACGTGGTACTTTGGACTTTACACCACTCAAAGTAGGATGGTGTCTTGTTAACTTTATCTAGTTGATGAGGACTTTTTGTTTGTTTGAAGTTAAGTAATTAATTGATGTTGGTTGGAATAATAGGCTATAATATTTGTAAGCTTAGTAGCAAGAATTGTGCAGCTAAGTTATCTCTAATTATGGTACTCTCTCTCTCTCATGCTTGAGGCCCCACCTTTAATTTGATAGCAACTCTCCCTCCTTGAATTGACACTGATTCAAATTTTATATTATTTTAAATATTATTTACCATTAAATTTTATCACAACAACATAACACGGTATACAATTATTGAACTTAATTTGAGGATTGAAAACTAAGAGCTAAAATCATCTCATCAACTTGATATTACATGTATTCTTCATTTATGCTTACACATTTCCTCATGTCTATTTTGAGTATCATGCATCTAAGTGGACTCCAGTAAAAAGAGCGTTGCTTTGACAAAAGATGTTGAGTTACGCTAAGCAAAGCCCACATGTATCATCTAGAATAAATTTATGTGTATATATTATATATAATTGCAGATGGCTAATCTTATTAATAATAAGAAGGTCAGGTGAGCTTGAGTTATAAGCATGCGCATTAAGCAACCTTATCAGCATCCGAAGCATCCATGAGATGCTTCTGCAAGTGCGTCACCATATGTACAGGTCCAAATCCAAATTCAATCATCAACTTTGGTTTGGACATTCACAACTATCTTTTCATATCTTTTGTTTACATTCAAACCATCTACTGAAATGATGGATGTACAAATTTCACTCCATTATGAGAAATACTGTCCATTTTAATTAAAAACAATTAAAAACTCAGTTAAATCATGCCCATAAATTCTAATGCCCATTTATTCTACAACTGCATGTTTTAAACTAGCCAGTTTCCTGATCTTTGGTGTCCAGACAAGTTATGACCTGCGAAGGCAAGGAACAATGTATTATGATAAAACTTTACGATAAAATTTTCCCCTACAAGCATAGTAGCAAATTACATATTATTTATATGTAGTTTATTTCATGGGGTTAGAACTTGCTTATTAATAAGGGAAATAGAGATAAAAAGGTCACCTCATGGATAAAGGTCAGCCAAAGAATCAGTCTAGTCAAATTATCCTAGGCCTTATCAACCGTTAATGTCTAATGACATTCTAAGCATAAATTTTTTGAAATTCAATCCAACAATAAATAAAACAATTTAATAAGTGTAAAAATAAGCCTCCTGCAAAGTTATGAGAAGAAAAGAGTGTGAAAAGGACCACACTGGTCTAAGGTGGGCCCAAGTGGGTCCAATAAATCTGGGGTGCACATGCCATCCACTTATAAGAGAAGATTTCTCCTTTCTTCCTTTTTATAGGTCTTGTTGTCAAAAACTAATTTTGCTCCACTTTCAAACAACTCTACTTAGATTCTTGAAATTAAAAATAAAAAAGATAAAAACCTTATTGGGTATGCACAGAAGGCCCCCTTGGACAACGTCTCCGAAAATAGTGGTCTAATGAAGAAAAATGTCCTGGGTCTGCCTTAGCAAGAAATGTGTCTTCATTGTAAATATGGCTCTCTTTTATCAGTAATTCGTCACGTTGTCGACACCATCAAAATTAATAATAGTGGCAACTTGAAGAAGATGAATGACAATCTGGTGTAAATGCTACCCCCATGGTCTTAGTATCAACTAAAGAAGCACATATTCTAATATCAAAAGTCAAAAGTTCAAAAAGAGCGAATATACATATCACAAACCATTTGCAGTAACAACTTGGCTGTGGTATGCAAAAATAAATATAAAATAGGGAACTAGAAGAATCACAGGAATCATGCCTCAAAGCAGATAATAAGAAGGAAAGTTTCTTGGCCATCTGGAGAAGAAAAATGGAAGAAAAGTGGTCTTAATATTTTGATTTTGTTTTGGCAGTTTAGGGCTGTCGGTAGAGGGACTCATGGCAGTTTAGGGCTGTTGGTAGAGGGACTCATGGCTACCAACATTTTGGACTCTCTATATGTAAAAACGGCACATTTCTTAGCCCAATTGCTTTCCTTTGCTGGGAATTTGGTGTCAGGCTCCAAATTTTTAATTTTGAGTCGAATCGGTTTGTTGGGTTTGAGTCGGGTTGAGAGGTTAGATGGGTGATTAATAGGCCATTTTAGAAATTTGGATCCTTGCATGCATGATATTTTTGTGTAGAGCCCATTAGAGATGGGTTGATTAAACATTCTTGAGCCTTGGGCCTGAGTTATTTGACCCTTTTAACCCAAAAGCTTTTTTCTGCAATTTTGTAAAACTCACTAAAAAGCAAGGAGCCTTTCATTATAATTTAGAAAAATCTTTACATACAATAATCTTAAAGGCTTTCGATCGTCTTTTCTTCGTACGCATAGTTCTTCCGTCTTTTTCCTTTCCTCTACAACCAAGCCCTAATAATTCTCCAATGGAAGGTTTGATCTTCAGATTTGCTTTGGGCATCGAAATCCAGGCAAGCTGATAACTGTAAATAATATCTTTTTAGTTGTTTGTTTAATGATACGCTTAAAAATATGATTTATTGGTTGGCTTTAATGTTCTTATTGTGGATTAAGAATAGAGACTAACCTTTAATTGAATGAGATAAAAAAAAAAAAAAAAAGGGGGTGCGTGATCCCGGCAGCTCAGGCGCTGCTTGCTCAAGCCAGGCAGCGCTCGTTGCCTGGGCACGCTAGGCAGCGGGCCTGCTTCGCCTGGGCTAGGTTGCTGATGGGTTTGGCTGCGATTGGGCTAGGCTGGGCTTCTAGTGAGCTGGCAGTAAAGCCAATGAGCCCAAGATGACTAGAATTTAAACTATTAATTTGGATTTTTACTATAATTTTTATTTTGGGTTTTTGTTTTAGGTGTTCATAGTGGGTTTGTTGTGTGATTCGAACATGTAAATACAATTTAATTAAAGTATTGATTTGGCTTTACTTGTCACTTGATTAGAATTTTAATTAATCTTTAATTAGGTGTGATTAAAATTATAATTAGGCTTGTTTATAATTTTAATTGGGATTTAATTACTTGTGACTAGTATTTTAATTAGTTAGATTAGAATTTAATTAAGATGTAATTGGAGATGATTGAATCTTAATTGGACAGTATTTGCGATTCTAATTTGGAGTTTTAATTTGATATGTAATGATGATTAAGAACTTGATTATCCCCTCTCCCTTCAATCATAATTTGTTTAGTTCGGATTAGAAATTTGTCACAACCAGGGCCGAAGAAACCGGGGATTAGGCTCTACCCAATCAGGGACTCACATACTCCCGTGTATCTACACCTAAACCTGATCTAGATGCATATACACAAGGGAACATTCACACATGCAATTACATTGTACGCGGAAGCTGTAAGTATCATTACATTATTATACATCAAAGGAACCAGAGAGAAAGTCAATAGTATAAGCAAAATGATATATATAGTATATACATTAGGTCACAGTACAAAACAGAACAAAAGGAGTAACAAAACAAAAAGTGAGACAATGATATGCAATGGAAGCAGGATGCACAAGAACATTGGCAAGCCGCTCTCAGAAGGGGATTACTCATTCCCACTCTTCTAGCCCAGAAGGGGTCCCTACGTTCTCTCCTGAAGTCTGACCGACCTTCGTAGGATCAGAGATGGAATCTGAGCCTAAAACACCAAGAATAACACGTGAATACAATGACTCAGCAATTATAAGCAATCTATATGTAACACGTGTTTTATCTAATAAGAATTCATTACATGAGGATTTAATAGAGGTCATGTTAGTATACTAGGCAATCGTGCAATTGAATAAACATGCCAATGCGAGTCAATAACAAGAATATTGAACTAAGTGGCTACTACATTTGCCCATTCTCCTTAAGAGGAGCAATCGGTAGAGAGAACACCATCGGCCAAATGGGTTTCGGTTTCCTGGGGTCCGGAATTCCTAAAACGATAGCACATTACAGCGGCAACAATCAATAATGCCGAATGTCACCCCGTTGGGTATCGTAAGGCGGAGGCTGAGTAGAGCCAGACACGATCAATCAATCACTCAATCAATCAATCAATCAATCCCCGGCTGGATGTGGGACTTCGGTCCCCCCTCGTAGTCAAGTAGCGGGATATCAAGAGGTCCCCAAGGGGGCTCTATACTCTTCCATCCAACCGATATCCAGTTTGATGCTCAAATAAGCGTATATCAAGACATGAAGAATATTAAGGAAAACAAGACAAGATATGTGATCGTTACACGAGTGCGAACATACATGCAAATCAATGTCCATGTCAATGGCAAGATATTCGAAGTAATACGAAATATGTCAAGACTTATTCCATAAGATACACAAGATTTGAGGGCAAGAGCCGTGTGTCAATATGTTATGCAGTTTAATTAGATAAAGCCAATGTCATTTACTAGCCAACTACAAATTTAGTTACCCATTATCACTAACCATGCATGATGATATAGTTTTAAGTTATCCGATACTCGATTGTTCTTCCTTTAGTGCCTCATTGTAGGAGAAAAAAGTATCGAAGTCCCTTAAACCAACACCTATGGGGAGGTGCTTAACGAATGGATAACAATCATAGATACATCTCAACCCCCAAGACTATTCATGATAAGTCCAAGGGTAATCAATAGCGGGGTCCATTCTTAGGTCTCCGGTAGCCTATGGTTAATTACAGAGGCCTTTACATGAAGTCCCACATTCCTGTGATTTTGCTCAGCCGACCGATCGCTTGGGTATCCGACCAGTCGAACCACTTCCAGAACCAAAATTTGACTGGTTGGGGCTTCAGGACTGACCGGTCGGACCTGAAGCAGGCGAACGCGGACAGAAGCAGTTCGAAACTGTTTTCTATTAACAAATGAAGGCATAAACACAAAAAGGCTGTTATACCATGTATACACTAAGCATAAGTGAAGTAAATCGTAACCATCACGGTGTACCAACATGTATTCATCCAATAGTTGCTTATCCTTGCCTTAAATGACGATTGCCAAACTTTTACGTATTTCTAGACTTGAGTCACGCAGAACTGGAGGAGGGTATCATGGCCGAACACTGCTGGGAAGAGGTGACGAGGGATGAAGAATCGAACGAATGAAGAAGAAGAAAGAAGGAAGAAAATGGAATAGAGAAATAGAAACGGAGAAACGGATAAGGATGAACAAGTTTGGTTATATATATATGTATAGTTTAGCCATTTGCAACCAGGTCCAAAAGTTATACAAATTACAATTCGAATCAAACGGACACTTAAACACATCAAACGACTCCGGATGCTCTCGGGGCAGTTACAACAATTAAAAGCATGATGAAAGACACGCAATGACATCAAGATGACATCAAAATGACGAACTCGGACAAATAAGAAAACTACGAAAAAGGGCATGAAGCTACTTAATCCAGGTTAAACTCAACCCAACTACCTAACCAAGGCCTCAAATACAACCCAGAAAAGGTTGAACACAATGGCCTAACAGTAAGATTTAGTAAGACACTAATCACGCAATTAAACAACCTCTAACCTGCTCATTTGGGGTCTGGGTGTTACAAAATTTCTATACTTTTACCCAATTTGTAAAACACACTAAATTTACATAATTAGATTAGATGGATTTCAGAAAAGTTGGTTGAATGTTCACATGAGAATTAGACTGAATTGAGAATGAGAATGTAAGATTCAGGACGTATTACATGATAGATACTGAAAGTAGGATATTAGCATCGTGACTCTCATTACCACTGTGAAAGAAGGTTAATTCTTATGTACATATTTAACTAATTATTATAGTTAGGTGGATTAGTACTTACCCTCAGAGAACTTGAAATGACACACAACGATAATATATTTATAAATTAAGTAATCTAAGCACTTAAATTGATAATGGGTTAGAATAAAGGTTTTTGTAGCATGATTCATTATGCATTTGTATATAGTATGTATTTATATACATATAGTTGACCGATTGTAGTTGGAGGTGGTCGTACGCCATCGGGGCAACGTTTACTAATGGATATAATATACAACAGTGCCATTTGTTATATCTGGTGGGAATACCTGTTTTTATATAATTGGATATGAGGGAATACTCGTTTTTGTATATTGTATTTACGGGAATATCCTTTTTGTGCATTCATACCATTGGGTTTGCATTCGGTATATTTTGAGATAGGATGTAAAATATGATTTAATTCAATTGATTAACATTATTATTTGCAGTTTACTTTTTGCCAGATTACATCAATTTGATCCACTATTTTTGGTGTCTAAGTCCTGTTACCAGTATCGAACTGGAGGGTCAAGCGATGTAGGAGATTCCGTCAAATGACAGAGTTATTAAGTGGAGCACTGATGACATTGTCTGGGATGTCTTAGTGTTAAAAATAAGATCGAAACATTAGCTTTTGTAATAAGGCCATGTTTTGGACTATTAGCTAACTATTAAATTCATTTGTTTTGGAATTTCAACTTTAACTATTATCCTTCGAAACACTTGACCTTGATTTAATTATTATTGAGATTTGTTATATGGGTTGTATGTGATACTAAGCTGCACAGGTTATGGAATTACATTTCTGCGTGTAATTATGGTTGCTTGATCACCAAGCATTGCCTACGAAGGACTTCGATCCATCTGGAATTAGAGTTCGTATTATTTATGTAAGAAAAATTTTAATTTGCCCCAATTCTTACACTCCTAGAACCGGGTTTGGATCCGACTTGCTTTTGGGGACATGACATCTTACAAGTCGTGAAGATGGTGTGAGAGGAGATATTTGTACTTATTCAGGTAGTGATGATGCTTGGCCTTCCTACAAAGATGCATAAATATTCCCTGTCAATTTAAGGACCCTTCCATGGAATCATAATCTTTTACCCATCTTGTAATTAGGTGGAAAAGATTTGCTATATATTTAGTTATTATTTGTTTTTTTATTTATTTTTGGTATACAGTTTATGGGGCTGGGACTCTAGCCCTCTGGTGAGGGAAGAAAACATCTGGTAGGGTTGACTAGCCCTCGGGTGAGGAAAAAATGAGAGCCCAGGTTCGTACCTTGGGAAATCATATAAGAATTGACGCCTCCTTATACCATTAGGATAAGGGGCCGTTTATATATATATGGAAAATATTTATGTGCATATGTCCCTTACCAAGGAATCGTACATACTCCTCTATGCAGCCCATGGTAGATCCCACCAAGGGAAGAGACAGAAGAGATGGAAAGATCTACATGGGACCACCATAGATATGAAGTTTGGCCCCAATCACTTGTCCTTAACCCTGTCATCCATAACCCACAAATTCATTTCATTCGAATGGGTCCATAATCGATCCAACGGTCTAATAAATTCGGATTTGAGCAAAAATTGGTAAACAAGTTCAATTCAAGGGGGTCGTGTGTGTGGTTCATTTGGATGGACCATACAGTAGGTCCTACCTAGAGTTCTTACAAAAAAAAATGGTGAAGGATATATGCACATGAATATTCCCCTATATATATAGTAATTGTTAGAAGAGGTATAGCCCATCATGTCTTAGCCTCTATCATGTCTTACTTGTGTGTGAGCTCATAAGAGTCTAATCACTCTCATAACCCTAATCCTAATCTCTAGATGATTTTTTAATCGATCCATTTCTTGGTTTGTGGCTTAAAAATTCCCATATTGGTTGGAGATTTGGACAATCCATCAAAATAATATGATCAGAAAATTAAACTCTTAAACCCTTTAGGAGCCTGTGCAGTTGGATTCTCACATGCCAAGAGCACCAAATAAGTCCAGTGCAGAATTTTCAATCCTTGCAATTTACAATGCGGGTATCCCCAATTAAAGGCAGGACCAAAAATCTTACACCGTTGCCTATTTTGATATAGGCTTTTATATTACCTATATTGTTGAAGTTTTATGAATTTCTTATATCTTAAGGAAATTGTTAAACTCCACAGTTTTGCCCATTCTTCTTTAAATAGAAAATGTTCTTTTAGTTTATGAAGATTTAAAAGGGATATAGTTGCCATTATTACTATAAACTTAGGTACTAAGGAACAGCACTCTGAGGTTTACTTCTTTATGCCAGTGTTATCATGGTTGTGGAATTTGGACACCCCTTCCACCAAAACTCTCTTTCCAACAGAATGCCTTTTACTTTGGTCTTTGATTTATTTGTTTATTATTTTCTCGGGGCAAATTTGATACTTTTATCTTCTTTTGCAAATGTTATAAAATTTTTGTAACAATGTACTTGCCAATATACATTAAATTGTCTCATCTACTATAATTAGTATTTTAATTACCTTTCATGTCAATAGAGAAGTAGCATCATAATCCAAGAAACATGACCAAAAATATTTTAAGTTAGAAAGCACAAGGATAAGAGATGGAAGGTCATCAAACGGATTCTTGTTGCCTCCAACATCAAGGACAAGAACAAGCAAATTTGAAAGCCTTTCCTGGTCTTAAACCAGAATCTTCATATTTCTGGGACTCCATTCGTTGCATTGTATTCTATATATAATTGGAGTCTGCCGGCATTACATTAAACCCTCACATCTTTGGGTAGCTATTGCATGCACTTGGACTCCCTCAGTTCATTGAGCACTGTTCAGTGCATTTCAATCTAAACTACACATATCAAGGAAAACGGTTTAAAAAAAAGGTTTGACCCACATTTTAGTCAAGAAGGTCTTGGCCCAACTGTTTCATTATGTGACTTCTTTTGCACTTTTTTCTTTAATTTTTTTTATGCTCTGAGACTTCTTATGCACGTTGGTTTGCATGTGATCTATTTAATAATGACCAAAGTCCTATTAAAGGAAAGTTTGGTGCAGATAACAGCACATACGTGGAAATTAATCTTAATCCCACTGACAGATTTACAATTCTATACATAAATTTTCTCTTAACATTTTTCGGCATCCAGGATCGCGGCTCACGGAAAATGCCATATTGCAGCAACGTCCCCAAGGCTACATTTCTGCACATGTAACCATATATCAACAAGTCTAATACTCAAAACACTGGAAGGATCCTAATTAGACAAATTGGGCAAATATTTTTCGAACCCATCGTTAGGGGTCCAAGCCAGAGAACACACTGCATAGACTAAAATTTGATTCCTGTGAGTTTGGCCAATTCGGGCTGGAGTTCGAAACAAGGGACTAACCAGGACCCGACTTGATCAGAGAAAGTTGACCTGAGCCCTAAAATCCTCGGCTGGGGTCGGGTTGGGTTGGGTTGGCTTGTTGAAGTAGAGAACTCGGGCTGGCAAGCTTACTCTATGTGGATTCAAGCTGGACTTTACCTCTTATTAATCGGGTACTAAAAAATCTCCAAATTCGAAAATAGTTCTACATCCTTCTCAGGAAAATAATTTCCTAACAATGCTATTTGCATTAGTGACAGAGACAGTAAGAGCAGTACAGTATTCACTTGCAAGGCACAGCTAAATACATGCAAATCACGGGGGTTGAGTTATTGGTGGCTCTGAGTGCAGTTCATTAATGAGCTTCAGATAGTAGGATCTCATGGTTATAACCATTTGATTAAGGGACTCAAAGCCTACCTGTTTCATATAAGTGCATATTATTAAATATTAAAGCTGTAGACTGAATTGGTTGAATTTTAATTTTGACTCCTTCAATTTTAGTTTTGATCCTTTCTCACTAGCGAAGTTCATGGAGCCCACATTTTATTTTAAAATATTATAAAATAAAGCTTATATTATGGATATAAATATATTCTATATAATCTATGTATTTAAATTTAAACCCACGTCTTCTCACTCATTGAAGTTTTTGAAAAACAAATTCTACTCACCGCATTACCTTAATTAAATTTGTGTTAAAAGAAATCAAAAGTTGTTATAGCTTCCAATGATTGGTAATACTGATATAGAACTTATTAAGACATATGACCTAATATCATTCCAAAAGGAGTTGGCTTTAGACTTATCTGCACTATCATTTCTTTTTAATTTTTATAGGTTTATTTTATTATTTATTATTTCTATAATGTGTGCTTTAATTATTATTATTTTTTGAATGGTAACTTGTATTAATCAAATACATAATAGTACAAAAGATATATATTGGAAAGCTAAGAAGAACATCAAAACACCAAGGCACAATAAACAAAAGGAAGGAGGAAGCGTTGGACAAAAAACCTCAATAAGGTGAAATCACCTCAATACTAAACAAAGAAGGGGAAGACAAGGCACCTTCCCAATAAGTTAAGAGTCACCTCGCTCTAATTGTGCAGGATCACCTCAATTGGAACTCCCCAAAACTCTGGGAGGATAGAAACCAAAGACACCACAGGGAACCTTGATCCGGACAGAACTGAGCTGACAAAGGACGATTTGTCTTCAAAACATCTCTGATTTCTTTCCTACCAAATTGTCCAAACAATCGCAAAGAGAGAGGTACGCCATAGGAGCCTTCTTTGGGATGAACCTATTCCAAACTTTCAAGCTTCAAAAAGGTTGTTAAAGGACAGGTAGGACCCAATTACAATCAAATTGGCCTAGAAGTGAATTCCATATTTGTTGGGCAGAAGGACAATGAAGAAAGAGATAATTCACTAATTCATGCACTGATAGATAGAGGGGGCAAGCATCAAGCACAATCACTCTACAGCGACAAAGGTTATTCATAGTGAGGATTCTATCTCTAAGTACAAGCCACCCGAAAACTAAAAACCTTGGCGGCACCTTAGATTTCTACAAGTACTTAAAATGATTTCCGTGATTGGGGGTGGGAGACAATGTAGGAACAAAACTCTATCTCGAGCAGGAACCCAAACTCTAGATCTCTATCCTCTTCAGGGATGAACAGAGGCTCTAACACATAAAAAAGGCCAAAAAGTGGCTCACTTCATCCTCCTTCAAGTTCCTCCTAAAGATCAGACCCCAAGAAATGCTATATTCATTTATAACTATATAATCTTTGACCTTAGTCAATTGATTTCTAGCACAGCTAAAAAAATCTGAAAATTCTTCCTCAATTGGTCTCTCCTCACCCAAACATCTAGCCGAAAAAGAACATCCTCATCAGAGCCAATCCTATATTTTATAAGATATCAAGTTAGGGGATTTTTTTTAGACGTCACACAAACGTGCCCTAAGTCCTAAAGTTTCCAACATATATAAATAGTATACATTTGTTATAAGTTCTATTATCAATATTACTTGAACTTCTATATTTTGGGAATCTACTATGACTGGCAGTCTAGAAGTTGTGATCTTTTTCCTTTTTGATTTTTGGTACTTAATAGTTCCTTTTATTTTAACCTTACCAACGCTTCACACTAAAATTGTATAATTTCTTACTTCGTATAAAATTTAAGCTCAACTTTTTAATAGTTTCAGCTTAAATTTTAATTGCTTTTTTTATTTTGATCATATTTCTAAAATTGTAATCTCCTTCAATATTACTATGATTATTTTTGTTTTTTTAAATAGCCATGCTTTAAGCATGGTGATCAAGCTAAGTATGTATGTAGTTTTAAGTATTAAGCGTTATGGCCCTTTAATCTTATGGTTACAATTTTCAGCCTATGTGGAGCCCACCTGCTAATACTCCACCAAACCTCTCTATTTCTTCCGGGGCAGTACTGAGTATCGCATTGACTAGGAAGCGTTTATTATTATTATTATTATTTTACGAAAGAAACTATTCAAAGTGGAAACCATATATATCATGTAATTCAAAACAAACAACTTTTAGTTATAAAAATAAATGATACTTCACTTTTTACTTGTAATATTATTTTCCTGCTTGGCCTTTTCCAACAGCATCCCAGTCTGAATGCTAAGCATCACATGGAGAAATATGAAGGTGGAAGAGTGGAAATTCAAAAGCCAGATCCACCTATTGAGAATTCAAGATGCTCCAGTTAATAAGGTGTTGCCAAATTTTAACCCAATAGGATTGACTTTTGATAAAAAAAATTAATAATATTATTAATACGATCTTATGTATTATTGATTTTTTTTTTTTTACAAACAATCAATCTTACGCGAAACCAACTCTTTTTGGATTATAATTTGAATATAGCCCATAGTCTAGGTCAGCTTTTATCTTGACAGAGTCAGATTTTAAGTAGTTGGATACTACGGCAGTGTTCCATTTCTTTTAAGTCAAGATTTCTCCAGTCAAAGCAAGAGACGATCTGCACTTACTCGCCGTATCCATGCCATATCAGGCGAACAGTACTCTCGAATTGAGAGAAAGAAATAACCAATTTTCAGAAGAGAAGATAACAGAACGTATTATGCAATTGCATGTTGCTTCTTTATTGTACGAGAGAAAGCAACACTTTTCAGAAAGAGAAACACATACTATGTGATTGTATGTTGCTTCTACATCGTACACGTTTTTGTGTGTTTTTGGGGGGGTTAGAGAGAGCACAGATTGAGAGAAACACATCTTTGTCTAAGTTGAGAGAATTTTCTCCCGTGCCGCCCACGAGGGCCTGACCCAAGTATGGTTACCGACCCGCAAGACATGGAAAAAGCCCTTAAATAAGAATTTAAAAATCTGAATTTATCATTTAACATGTTTATTTTGACTATTGTCTACACTGCCCAAATAAGAATTCTGAGTCAGCAATTGGGGCCCACTTGTGATTAATGATATTTCTTTTACACTCTTATCCTTCCATGATTTATATTCTTGTTGAATTTTTTGTTTATTAAATCTCTATTCATTGTTGAATTGAATTTCAAAAATTTCTATGACAAAAAAATTATTTTTAGGTTGCTTTATGATAATATGATGGCTGCGATTTTTTGCATCGCCCTAATTCACAGAGAGATCTTTCCATCCATTATCCACTCTTAATGATAGTCTACATCTAAATGTCACTCTTAATGATAGTCTACATCTAAATGTTAGGAAATAATATAATATAATATGTGCAAATGAACTGGATCGCCTAAGTCGTGAATCATACTTTCTTTGAAACAATAATGCTGATAACAACTAGGTTACTAACAAATTTGCCTTCAAAATAAAACAAGCCCAATTCTTAGTGTGTTGGACTCAGTTTCAAGGCCTGATGACAAACTTTGAACACCAATGGTCCCACCCGCCAGAATTTGGGCTTGTTATATATATAGGGTCACTTTATAAAACTCCCCAAGCGTTTTTTTTACAAAAAAAGCCTATTTTTTAGCCTATGAAATTTTAATATGTGCTATCAACATCTCTTTGAAATTAGCTATATCTTATTTTTGGCTTTGCACTTGTGAAGTGACAAATTTTTATTAGACATATTGAAAAGGGGCATAAACTCCCTTTTTTTAAATTAAAATTTTTTTAGAATTCCTCATATATATTTATGTGGACCCCTCCTATAAGCTCAAGCAGATAGAGGTTTTCCATCTGCACGCATGTGTAGGGCCCACCATTAGTCCATCAAGATGGACCACACACAAAGGCCCCATAAATTGCAAATGTTCACCAAATTTGGCTCCATCCGATGTGACTTAACCATTATGTCAACTGACACTCATCTAAATGGATTGTAGACCATTAAAATTTAAGACCCAGGTGGAGATGATAAAGATAAGGGATGTGGGATGATTTTTTGCAATAAGGACTCTAGGGAATCCTTCAAATCCCCATCCCCATGCGGGTCTCCAAGTGGGCCCACAGGTTTGAGTTGATGGACTTTATTCCAAGCTTGAGCGTATAAGAGGAGCTCCATATATATAGAGGGAGGGAAAGAGAGAGAGAAATAATCCTATGAGAACTAGTTTTCACTATTGTTTTGTGAGGAGTTTAAGTGGAGCCCATTTATCACTCAATTCAAATATTGCGATGCACAGAGACCTCCTGATAGACATCACACGTCTCAAGTTTCGGTCAAATCTGAATTTTCTGAATCGTTAGATTGACTATACATCAATAAGAATGAACTGAATTTGTGGGCCATGAATGAAGGGGTTGGGGATATGTGATTGTAGCCAAGCTTAATATTTCGGGTGATCTCATATAAATCTTTTCATCCCTTTTGATCTCATCATCAAATGAGATCCATAAGTGGGCCCCCAAAAAACTTTTCACGATAGGTGTGAGAACAGTTGATATGGATAGTCTATTGATTATTTTTTTAACAGCCAAGATTCCATTGTATATAGTATGGAAATGTGTTGGTAGGATGTGATATTGTGAGAGTTTCACTTGGTAGCCATTATGAGAAGGCTACGTTTGGGACAATTACTTCCACTAGGTAGTTAAAACTTTTATAGTCAACTCTAAGCCCACCAAGTCCAACCTACTCCATTAGTAGTTCCACTCTGCTTAATAAGTGATTGGGTGAACTCGGCCAAGAAGCAGCCCAGTAAGGGGATGGGTAAACCCCCATCATGCCATTCTTTTTTCAACCGTTTCTGATTTGGAATTCTATTAATCAAGCCTACCTAGTTTTTATTTTAAATTCTCAACATCATCAAGTGGGCCCCACAAGCTTTACACGTAAACATTAGTATGTATTCTGTTTGTAGGTGAAGATATCGGTCTAAATTGTATATTTTTTTCCAATGGCAAAGCTTTCATTCAAGAAAACACAGGAAGAAGGGGAGAAAAAAAAAAACAACAAACTGCAGCCAGGAGTTACATTTAAACATTAGTATGCATTCTGTTTGTAGGTGAAAATATCGGTCTAAATTGTATATTTTTGTTCAATAGCAAAGCTTTCATTCAAGAAAACAAAGGAAGAAGGGGAGAAAAAAGAAAAAACAACAACAAACAGCAGCCAGAGGACTAACTCAACCTAGCCTCTGAGATATAAAGTCAAACCGCATCTTGTCTGGATGAGTCAGGTTTGTAGACTTGTAGTACTTCTAGAGAAGGGGCAGTGTGATTAGATTGTGTGGTGCGCGTGGTGCACATCATAGCTTACAGCTTGGCGCACCGTTGACTTTGGAACTGTTGGCGAACCCTTTCTTTACGTTTTGGTCCGTGAAGGAGAAAGCTTGGCATGACCTAGCAGTTCAGAGCCCATCATTAGCTTTAGAACTGCGAGCACTAACTGCTTTCTTCTTCTCACCCTAGCTTCTTGTTAATCTTTGTCCCTCTTCTTCTCCTCAAAATCATCCATCGGTATTGTTTGTTTATGGACCCACACTTGATGACAAGTGTGTGAGACCTTAATCTTCTTAGGTAATTTCTTGAAGCAAGATCGAGCTAGAGCCTACTTGTGCGAATAGAAAAATTCAGAAGAATAATGGTGGAATACTTTAGTTAATCCCGCAAAACGTGTTAAGTCCCATAGTGAAAATATCAGAGTCCTCATCCTAATTCAAACCCAATATTAACTCAACATGATTGATTTTAAAATCGTGTGGCTCCAAATGCCATAAGAATTTTGGAATTAAATGTGCTTATGGGGAACGTACCAGGGTGGTGTTTTTATTATCTTTACATTGTTTAAGTAACTGTTGTTCTCCACCACGGCTGGTGGCTATTCAAAACATGGGAAGTTCTACGCCGTAAAAAAAAACATGGGGAATTACTAGTTAAGGTCAAGAACTGATTTATTTTTAAGATGCTTTTGGGTGCTGGCACCCAATACTCAAAGCAGGTCCGATGGAAGTTGGTAGTTGTTATATCTAAGGTCTTGATTAATTCTAAAGTCCATTATTAATGAAAGCATTAGCAAGTCTCACAAACTGTTCACAGTCAATTTGCCCGGGGAGTTATGAAAGAATTAGTCTAACCTAAAAGATTGAGACAACCTCCCTTATATATAAAAAAATAAGTCTCACAAACTCTGACATATGTTGTAATTTAAAAATTAGTATAAAACATCCTGCAGTAGCTATATATGATGTGGCAGGTACAGTTGTCCGTGATGAACGATGGGCAATGTGGGCTTGGGCCTCTAGCTATTTAAGTATCACACGAGCTCTCGCCCAGCAAGTTGACCAGCTATGACATATGGAACAGAATGTTGGCCAATTAAGAAGACACATATTCATAAGATGGATGTAGCGGAAATGAGAATGCTTAGGTGGATGTGTGGTAAAACTAAGAAAGATAAAATTAGAAATGAGCGCTTTTGAGAACATTTAGGGGTAGCATCAATAGGAGATAAGATTAGTGAAACTCGTTTAAGATGATTTGGGCATGTTGAGCGTAGGCCAGTAATGGCACCGGTGAGAAAAAGTTTGGACATACAGGTGGATGGTCCATCAAGAGATAGGGGTAGGCCAAAGAAAATATGGATGGAAGTTATTAATTCAGATTTGAAGAAGTTGCACTTATCGAAAGATTTAGCTCAAAATAGAACGGAATGGAGAAATAGAATTCATGTAGCCGACCCCAACATGGTTGAAATAAGGCTTTGATGATGATGATGATGATAAGCTCTCGCCCATTGACATGCACCCATAGTTTTGTTTTCAATGGGGATCCTAGCCATTTATATTGTAGCCCTCTAGTGATTTATTTGCTAACGTCATGATACTATGGTGATATACGCATATTGGATCTATTCATAAGAAAAAGATGTTAGTATTTAATATATTGCGCTAGTCATTTCAAACAGTGTATGCCACTCAGATTGCAGTGTAAAACGTTGAAGCATCGTACAGTATAGACGAAACTTTGACAAAAGAATCTGGTGATTATTTTCTGATAGCGTTTGAAGTTGAAGCCCATCAAGAGGAATACTCATGCATGCCGGTACCCTGGCACTGCGAAAACGCTCAAGTTTCAGGTTAAAAGATGTCTTGTCTAGACGGTCACTCATTACAGGTGTGGGTGTGTATTAACTTTGACCTGTACTAGTTTCGAGCCTGGTTTCTAGGCTTTTTGGCTTCAGCCCTGCTTGTCTGGTTCAGTTTTGCCCCCACCAAGCTCTTCCTTGTTTAGAAACATTTATACGCTGCTGCTGCTGCTAATAATAATAATAATAATAATAATAATAATAATAGTAGATTTTCTTTTATTATAATTGACATCCATTGTGCATATACTGGCACTTATAAGAATATTTTAAAATGAACAACTTATTACATCGTATCGTTGTATTCAATATTTTAGTTTTTACATATAAAATCTGTATCTCTGCACTGTCCATGGCATGTGCTTATTGTATTCATGCTGTCTTTGAGCATAATAGGCTGGGACACCACCTATGATCAATTGCACCATTTCATAACTGCTACCTATTCTCCGTATAAGTTGCCACCAAATGCAATTTGACCTTGATTAAGCTATATTTACCGCTGGATTAATCAAAAAAATAAAAAGGCATAAAAGAAACAGTTGAGCTTCTAGGCCTTTGAATTTGAAGAAGGGTTTGGATAGTTGGATAAGATTAGTTTTTCATAGACATCATCCACAATGAGAGCCTTCAATTTTTGTATCTTTCTTTATCTGCATTTATTTAGGTGGACCTTGCAGTGGACGCATAAAAAAAGAGTTGGACCCACACAGATTGTTTATACTAATATTTAAAAAGACTCACCCCTAACGTTTTCATCAAAGAAATGTCTTTATGGTTTCTATGAGGTTTTTAAAAACTTTCAACCCCTTGATAGACAGATCTATTTGGATTTGTGATGCATGAATACAGGTAACTCTAATCTTAATCTTAATCCCATCCCTGAACGGATCAATTGACAGGCAAAGTGAGTACGAGTCGAGTAAAGCTTACCCGGTCCTTTACCAAACCCGACCTGTGTCCATGTGTCTAAGTGCTACGTGGGGCATGTGGCATCTGTTGAAAGTAAATGCATGGACTCGGTCCATGGCCAAACTCCTAACTAATCGGCATTTACTTCCTACAAAACTCCTCTCTCAATGCCCGGTAGTTTCGCTCTCAACCATTCAATTTCTCTCTTCACAATCCCAAGATCCAAAATTAAAGCAAATAAAAATAAATAAATAAATAAATAATTCAAATAATAAATTATTTAAGATATACTTAATTTTAAAAAAAGAAAAAGAAAAAGGTGTTGGCCGGCATGAAGTGCCCTTCTTCTTTACATTTGGAAGCAAACCCAACATGTGGGTCCCACCTGTTTCCAATCCAAGCCGCTGGTATGATGGGTCAGCGCATGGAACAGCATAGATCATGATGCGAAGTCCATCATAAAAATTCTACACATTTCATTACAAAATAGAAAGAACAGAAAATTTACTAGAGAAGTAAATTTTTTTTTTTTTTTTGAGAGAGAGAGAGAGAATATTACAAGAACAACCACTTTCTATCCGTCCACGTTGTTTTTATCTTGTTGCCCCGTCGTTACAACAAACCGCAGCAGTTTTCTTGATATTGACTTGAGCAAGCTGGCCATGAGTTTATTGATTAGAAATTAACCCCTGCAAGATTATGGTATGAATAAATTAACCCTTTTCTTCTGTGTAATTTCAGAAACTTCCTGTTTACCATACATTGTAGTTATGATCAATTAATATCGCTTACCATGAATTTAAAACCGTTTCTTAGAAGGAAAAAAAATTGCCGAAAAGCATTTCTCATTCAGCACTATCTCTGCCTGTAAAACGCAGGCAAAAAAGGGCCAAATAATCAATACCCCATGAAAGTAGGATGACCCAACCGTCAATTTTGTGGGTCCAGAACTATCTGGACCGTCGATCTTATGGGTCCACAGCTAGATGTTCCTCTGACTAAGTTCTCAGGCAATCTAAGCATCCAAACCCCATTCAATCATGATACTTCACTTGTCTCATGAGTCTGATGACATAATGGTCCATGACCCATGATAGAGACTATTGGGCTTCCCAATATGACCAATGAAGCCCATCATTGGTCAAATCTTTATATCACAAAATCCCTTTATCTACAAAACAGACCTAAATTTGATTTAAAATAGAGTGCTTTATGCCATATACTAATTATATCATATTCAAAATAAAAGCCTGATTATGCTGTTGATCAATTCTTTGATTAATGTTAACCAAACTAAAGTGAAGAAATTTGAGTGTGGTTTACTGCAAATTGCTATCACAAGGAGTGGACCCCACACAACATGAATCAGGTATTAGATAAGCGAGCATCGTTCCCACAAAAAGTATGAAGGGTCAAAAAAAAAAATTTTTTTTTTCACATAAAAAAATCTTATATTTCATTAAAAAAAAGAATAAATGAATTAAATAGAAAGTCCAAGCAACCAAAAAGATCTCCATTTCTCCTCCCCATCTTCCTCTAGCCAAGTTGCATGTTGCATGTCTCTCCAAAACACAAGCATTACAAAATTGAATTGAAAAGACAGAAATGAGAAATCACAAAAGCGTTTTCTCTCATGGGTGTAATTGCCCAAATAAACCCCTTATTAATCTCTCTCTTAACTAACCCCTTCTTTTTGTTTTTAATCTTCTTCTCTTTTCTGGTTCCTGTTGTGCCTTTTGGTGGTCGAATGCTTGTCACCTACTCCTTTTAGTTCCCACTTGTTCGTCTTCTGAAGCGCTTAGCAGCAATCAAACACGCAAAACAGGCAGAAAAAGCATTCAAGACACCATCTTTTTTCTTGTTGCTGCTGCTGCTGCTGCTGCTTGTCTGCTATAGTTCAATGGAGAAGCATACCTGCAAGCTCTGCTCAAAGGCATTTGCAAATGGTCGAGCTCTGGGGGGTCACATGAGATCTCATGTGATCGGAATCACCCATTTGGGGAAGACCCAAGAAGCAGAGGAAGGAAAGGAATCGTCTCCTTCATCAACTTCTTCTTCCTCTGAGGAGGAAGAAGATGAAGGCAAAGCGCAAGCTCTCTACTATGGCCTGAGGGAGAACCCCAAGAAAAGCTTTCGACTTGTCGACCCGGAATTCTCTTTTGCAATCGATGCTAGCTCCGTCGTCCAGGACCGAGAGAGCGAGACCGAATCGTCCAAGAACCCCTTCAGAAGAAGATCAAAGAGGCATCGGAAATCGAAGCCGGAGCAGGAGCAGGAGCCGGCGAGCTCCGTTTCAGACACCACCCCAGAAGAGGACGTGGCTCTCTCTCTCATGATGCTCTCCAGAGACATTTGGATGAGAGATTTTGGGAAAGCCCCATTTGAGGAATTTGAAGGAGATGAAGAGGAGCATGAGATTGAGCATGAAGAAGAGCAGGAGGAGGAGGAAGAAGAAGAAGAAGAAGAAGAAAAGATGAGATTTTGTCCAAGAGGGAGGAACAAGTACCAGTGTGGAACATGCAAGAAGGTTTTTAGATCTTATCAGGCATTGGGTGGGCATAGAGCGAGCCACAAGAAGATCAAAACCTGCACTCCTCCTTCTCCTGCTGCAAAATTGCAAGTACCCAATTCGAGAATCGGAGCTGGTAATCGAAGAATCCATGAATGCCCATTTTGCTTCAGGATCTTCAAATCAGGACAGGCTTTGGGTGGGCACAAGAGATCTCATCTCTCTGCTTCAGCTTCTGCTTCTGCTTCTGCTTCACCATCCGCGCCCACTCCGCCGAAATTCGGTGACAGTTTGATAGATCTCAATCTCCCTGCGCCTCTTGAAGATGAAGATCTCAGTCAGGTGGAGCTCTCGGCTGTTTCTGACGCTGAATTAGTCGACCCAGCAAATTAGAGACACCAATTGCAGAATCTGAGCAGAACCCAATTCAAGGTAAATGCTCTGTTTGCCTTTTTGATTGTGATCCATGAATTGGGGTACTGGCTCCTCTGTATTTATGGATTCAGTCATCTTCCAAGTTCACCTTCTTGGTAATTCTTATGGTTCTTATGCTTATTTTTGTTGCTGACTACTGTAATTCTTTCTATATTATTATTATTTTTTAATCTGCCCCTTGTTTAGTACTTACTGCGAAATCAATCCACTAATGAGAAAATTCAAGGTTTGTTTTTCTGTTTTTGGGTGGTTTAAGAGACGGATGAAGTTTATAGGAACTATTTCTTCTTGTTTATTGAAATATTTCAGTGGAATCTGAGACCACTTTTGTGCAAGTTGGTGGAGGAATTCACCAAGTTTCTGCTACTTTCTTCCTCTTTCTTCTTAATCTAACCATATCTTCCTCTGTCAGAGACTCGGTTGCTGCCACTGAGATTGAACATATGGATGCGTTCTCTTGCTTGAATGTGATGAGCATGAGCCACTAAATTTCTTTGAACAGTGTTGTTACAAGCAAATTGGTCTTTCTTTAAGTAGATTAAAATTGCGGTTAGTGTCATTAAGATTGTTATAGTCATCTTCTCCCATTGGTAACTTAGTGTTCAGATTACTACTGACTAAAGTACATGGATGCATTTGGTTGCTTGATTGAGCGTTTCTTTGAACAGTGTTGTTATAAGCAAGTGGGTTAACTGGATTTTCCACAAGAAGATGAAAATTGAGGTTCATGTTGATATCTGGTATGAACTATTAGAATTTGAAGGTAATAATAAGACTACAAGAGTTTCTGGTAATTAGAGTTGCATGTGATCTGGGCAACCCAGTTCCAGAGATCCTTCGTTTGTGAAGATTTGTTGTTTGTTGCTTGAAAAATCAAAATTAACTGTAGTATCAAGAAAATAATGAGATGTACAGATTTTACGGGTTGAATTCTTGAAGGGTATTTTAGTCCTTTGCTTAAAAGGGTTGAAGGACTTGCTTTTCTAGTTGTGGCACTGCTCTTTTTCTCTTTAGCTCTTCTATCCGGTTATTTTTGGCCTTGTTTGTTTGTCTGAGTGATGGAGGCTCTACAGGTAAAAGCATTCTGGTGGTTTGATTTTTCAATTTCCACCTTTTCATTTCCCAACTGGGTCGTTTCCTTTTCTTTTTCCCCAGTGAATCCAACTTGGTTGTCTTGCTTTGATTGATTGTGAAGGTGATGATAGATGCTGAAGAAAGAGGAAGATTTGCCAGAAAGGCATTCCTTCCTCTAATTGAGTGATTTGAGAGAATTTAGTGTTACAGGATCATTCAAATCTCATTTGAATCTTTGTTGAGTGATTTAAGGCAATGTACTATTCAAATCTCATGTGAAAGATACTAATCACCATCCACCAGCAGTTAGCATGATCTATTTTGGAAGAAAAAGCCGGATTGTATCAACTGCCATTTTAATTTCAAGATTGTTGTTATCTATATCCTGTGCATCCAGCCACATTGTCATATGAATTATGCTCACAGAAGAATCAGACAAATAGGAGCACATTCAGCTAATTTGGCCATAAGTATCTTGTCAATGTACCCTCCAAACCTTTAGTAACATGCAACAAGGTGCAGCCGTCCTATTGGGAATTCATGGCACATCCCTCGGCACTAACAACGCCCTGAGAAAGATACAACCTTAACCATTGCATTCTAAACTCCACACCACGAGGCTTTGCACAGTGGGGGACATAGGATTTTAGTCTGAGTGGGGGATGATGATCAGTTTAAAAATTCAATCATTGGTGTGTTCAACCGGACAATGGCCCCCACTCCTATTGTTATGACATTTGGACATAGATCTCTAAAGTGTGCTTGGGATACATCTTGAACTGTCCATATTATTTTTGAGAGGGCCTCAAGATGGAGTTCCATGCCAATTCGTACCTAACACGGAGTTAATCGCTTTTTCATCATGTGCTCAATTGAATGGTGGAATCCACCTATATTGAAATTAATTTCTAAAAAAAGTTTGTAGAGGGATTGACATTCATTTTGAATGGTTCCACTAATCATTTTGTGGGCTCTATGATGGATTCCTAGAGACTTATAAGTCATTAAAACTTAGTTCTCACCACTCTTATCAATCTCCTGTCCCTCTTACTCTCACTCATTTCATCTAACCCACCTCTCTCTTTCTGAAAAGATTCTAGTTCCACTTTTTTTTCATCTCTTTTCTTTTTTTCCTTAACTTTCTCTTTTTTGCTTTCTTCCCCCAATCGTCTTGCGCTTCCCATTTCTTGTTATCTTTCCTATAGTTCTTCTTCTACTTATTTTCTTTCTCTTCGTTCTTTCTGTCCTCTCTTTGTGCCTCTTTGCCTCTCTACATTTCTTTCCCTCTCTCTCTATCTACCTCAAGGGTCGAGTGGAATTCATTTTGAAGGTGGGGCATTGGCCATGCCACCGATAGTCCATAAATCCGATGGATGTGACTACACTCACATGTCATAATGTGTGTTCGGCCTGGCTTTGCATACTTAAAAGTATAGTTACATGTCAATCATCCAATAGATGGCAACTTTCTGGACTAGTTTCTATTTGTACAATCTTTATGTAAAAAAAAAAAAAAAAACCTTCTCCGTTTATGCCATTGTGTCTCTCATGCTCTTAGCAGACGCGTCACCAAGAAAATTTTGATTATCCCTTGGTGGTGTTAGCCATCTAAATAGGTGGGCCCTAATTATATAAATTTATTTTTACACCAAGCTAATTCAAGTGATATCTCTTATCTCAAGCCTAGAGAAAAAAAAAAATAGGTCGACAATCAGTGTAAAATTTTATCACAATCCAAATATAATGATGATTATGCTAATTCAAGCGACACCATTTAAGCTATGAATGTCGACATGTTTTGGTGGGTGTTGGTGTTAAAAACAGTTGTGGTGACTGACTTTGAAGGCAAGGTAAGATGACAGACACACACAGAGGCAAAGATTGAAGCATACAAACGGAAAAGGAAAGGAGGGGTACATAGGATGATAGGAATACTATGTATGGGATGGGGAATGGGACTATGGGAGGGGTCCAAGGAAGGAGGAAACAAACATGTTGGGGCAGACTCAGGCCTGCATGCAGGTCCACATCGAGGGCTTTCAGTTGCGAGATGCTTGGAGTTTTCTTCTGTCTGTCCAACTAATTTCGGTTTATATATTGTATACCAGCAGCAGACACGCGGATGGCGTGTCCAACATGCCACCGCATGCGTCATTCATCATGCTTTCGGTCTAAAGACGGCACGGCCTTTCTCCTCATTTTCACTTTTTCCCCTCTTTTTTCCGAGCATTTCTTCATTTGTTGTTAAAGGGCCCCAGCTGCCCCGCCCCCACAAAGTGTACCAGCTATACGGGGAAAAGCCGTTTTGCGGGCTTGGGTCTTGTGTCTGGTCCCATCCTCGGTGAGCAAAGTAGACCTCCAAGAGGTAAGAAAAGCCGGATAAGGAGTGAATAGCCCTTGGGTGAGGTAACATAAAGCCCTGTTGTGAGAGAAAAATCTTTGGTTAGATTTGAATCCTAAAAAGGAAGATAAACAGGGCAGACCTAAGAGAGGGGCATCAGGGCGATACCCCCCCCCCCCCCCCCCCCCAACCTTCAAAACTCCTAAAATTTAGGAGAACTTTTTTATATTTTAAATTTTTTTTGACATATGCAACACCACCACCACCCCCCCAACCCCACCCCACCACAACAAAAAAAAATCTATAAATTATAAAAATTATATTTATTTTTTGTATGTGGTCCTCAAAAAAAATTTTTAGATAATGGCCCCTCCAAGGAAAAATTCTTGTGTCCACCCATGAAGATAAGGACTGCCACCTCCTATCAGTGTAGTAAGAAGCCATTTTTAAAGAGTACATATGGTAATCATCTTGTGAAGAAAACTTTTCAGATTTTTGTGCATATTTAAAAATCCATATTTGGTAAAAGCATAAATGTTCAAATATCATTGATTTTGTGTGTCAAAAACCAATACTCTCATCCCCACCCATCACCACACATGAAAAAATTACATATTAGAATAACAAGGAGCTACAATGAAAAGAGCTGTATGGGGAGAATTTTTTTTTCATTCTTTTTGCTCTTGTGGCCTTCTAAATCACGAACTGAATTGTTCGTTCTTTTCAAAAGACTAGAGACGACTGAGGGTCAAAATTCTGTTGTTGATTCATTATGAATATGGAAAAATTAGTGAAAAACTCAAAGTTGTTGAATGAGCATTTATAGATTTTTTAGGCCCGTCAATTATGATCCAAAATCATTCATCTTCTTTAGAAGGCTGAGAATGGCTAAAATTGTCTTGGTTCAATATGGATCTTTAGAAATTTTAAAAAACTCCAATCGTTGATATGTTATAGTCCTATCATGCCTTTTATATGCAGCCCATTTTTCCATTCCTG
This sequence comes from Sextonia rubra, assembly GCA_037013555.1. NCBI lineage: Eukaryota > Viridiplantae > Streptophyta > Magnoliopsida > Laurales > Lauraceae > Sextonia > Sextonia rubra. The sequence goes on along the minus strand of JASUAD010000011.1, from coordinate 30,619,267 downwards.
TGGTCTTCTAAATTACGATCATCGTATGCTAGAGGCCAAAACGACTAAGGGGTCAAATTTTAGTGGTTGATTGATTTCAAGAAAATTGTGAAAAACTCCAGACAATAAATGGTGAATTGTTGGATGTATTATAGTGTAAATGGTATGATGGCTGTCCATATGTGGAATGTAATAACCACTCCCTTATAAACCTGTGGTTCCTCTCTTCTTTTCAAACACGAGTATTTGACCCTATGTAGGCACTTTGTAAGGTCACAATACTGCAACAGTGTGGGTTCATTAGCTGGATAGAAGTTCTCGCACTTTCATGTTTTCTTGTTTGGCATAATATTTTTCTATTAAAAGAAGCAAAAAGTTATACTGTTTTTTCTTTCGACTTTATAGAAGATACCGCAGCACTTGTAGCCCTAGCAGTGAGGCATCTCTATGTCAACAAATACAACCAAGAATCAATGGCCGTCCTCCATACTTGAGTAGCATGGCTGTGCAAAGGCGTATGTAAAAGGAGAAGAAAAACGATCTTTTTTTTTTTTTTACTAAGGATGTATGATTTATTGTTATTATTATTTTTTCGGCATCATGCTATAAAAATTCACTGTGCTCTAGAAATTTTTTTTTTATGAAAAGACTTCAATATAATATTAATAACAATGGAACATAGAGTTGACAATTACATTTTGCATAATCAGGTCGGCATAGAATTGTTGTGTGCGTGTGTGCAAAGGCAACCAAGATCAACAATCACCACACAAGAAGACAAGGAGATTTACGTGGTTCGGCAAATATGCTTACGTCCACGAGAAACCAATTTTCACTAGATTCTCCTCCAATCTGTAAAACCACAGCCTTGGAATCTCAGCCACTTTCAACCTCTCTCTTTAGGGTTACAGATTACATCATATATATAATCATGACATCCTTATCCCCCAAGAACTCCATCTCAAGAAAAAGGAAAGTCCTAACCTATTAGAAAACTGCTGTTTGATAAAACAGGAAATTCCTAATATCAATAGGGAAACCACCCCAGATACTGAACCCACTAATGGTCTGAACCCACATGGCCAATAATCTCCCCCTCCAGACCATGGGGAAGATGCCCTTCGTCTGTGCGAAGCCTTTTACTACTAACCGTGTTTTGTGCTTCACCAGTTTCCCATTTTCATCCTTTTCAGCTTGAACACCCATTTATTTTTCAGAACATTCTTATCTATAGGAAGTTGCACCAGCTCATATGTCTTGTTCTTCTTCAAAGAACTCATCTCATCCTGCATAGCCTTCATCCACTCATCTTTATCAGCATGAGTCATTGCTTCTCGGAAGCTATCTGGCTCTCCCTCATCAGTAAGGAAAACATATTCGATGCAGGATACCTAGTTGATGTTGACTCTCTCGGGTAGACCTCCTAACTTGAGGTTCCGTGGTTTCAATCTGAGGAGACTGCTGCTCCCACTGCTCAACACCCTCATCATCTGGCAACCCCTGTGCCTCATCACAATCCGGATCGTTTTGTCCACCTTCTCCACCTGTAGTCTGCACCGGAAAAGGAGTCGGTGTGAGATCAACCACTCCATCAACTTTCTCAGAAGACTTATCAATCTTCTCAATATCTCCAAAGAACTGGTCTTCATTAAAAACTACATCTCTACTTCTGATAAGTTTCCTCTTCTCTGGATCCCATAATCTGTGGCCAAACTCATCTCCACCATAGCCAAAAAAGATGCAACTCACTGCCTCATCGTCCAACTTGGAATGCTGCTCCTTTGGTACATGTACAAATGCTTTACACCCAAACACCTTCAAGTGCGAATAGGAAACATTTTTACTTGTCCATCTTCTCCCTGGAAGATCATAATTCAAAGGAACGGAGAAAGATCTGTTAATCAAATAAACGACAGTCAGAACGGCTTCACCCGAGAATGACTTAGGCAACCGTGCTAATCTTATCAGGTATCTTATCTTATCAAGAATAGTGCGGTTCATTCTCTCTGCCACACCATTGTGCTGTGGAGTACCAGGAATTGTCTTTTCATTTCGAATGCCATGCTTCAAGTAATTGCTTCTGAACTGGTTGGATGCATACTCTCCCCCATTATCTGATCGGAGACACTTCAAGAGTTTACCTGTTTCTCTTTCAACCTTGACATGAAACTGTTGAAATATCTGGAATACTTGATCCTTTGATTTCAATGGATAAACCCAGACTTTCCTGGATGCATCATCGATGAACGTGACAAAGAACTTATTGCCACCCAATGATTCTACCTCAATGGGACCCAAACATCAGAATATACCAAAGCCAACACATTTGATTTCAATTTTGATGTCGAAGAGAAAGCAACCATATGCTGTTTACCATATAAACAATAATTACAAGGGTCAAAGGATATACCTTTGGAGCAAGGAATTACAAACAATAATTATAAGGGTCAAAAGATATACCTTTGGAGCAAGGAATTAAATCTTTCTTTACCAACATCTGCAAGCCTTTCTTACTCATATGACCAAGCCTCTTATGCCACAGATTCAGAGAGGAATTTTCTTGAACTGCATTCAATGCATCTTTGCACAACTTTACTTGTATTTTATAAAGAATATTACCTGCTGTACCTCTCGCAATAACAAGAGACCCTTTAGTGAGCTTCCATCTGCCATTTCCGAAGTAATTCTCATAACCTGCACAGTCCAATGCAGTTCCGAAAATCAGATTCAACCACAGATTATGAACATGTCGCACATTTTTCAGCGTCATTGTGCAACCAATATCGGTTTTAATGCAGACATCACCGATACCAACAATCTCTGAATGACTCGTGTTGCCCATCTTCACAGTACCAAAGTCACCTGCTTTGTACGTCGTGAACATCTCCCTGCAGGGATTAGCATGGTAGGATGCTGCTATGTCAACAACACACTCAACCTGACCATCTGTAACACTCAAACACTTATCATCATCGCCGGCGAGCACCACTACTTCCTGTTCCAAAGTAGCTGTAGTGTTATCACTGTCATTCTTCTTATCATTGTTAGAGCCTTTCTGTTCTTTCATGGCAAAACAATTTTTCCTGACGTGGCCCATCTTGCCACAGAAAAAACATTTTAAAGACTTTTTCTTGTTCTGTGATTCACTGCTAGACTTGGCCTGTGTTTCACCTCTAGACTTGCCACGACCCCCCATTTGGTCCTCTACTCTTACTCCTCCCCTTGTTCTCAGTAACAAAGACCTGTGCATTATCTGTCCCTGCAGATTTCTTTCTAGTTTCTTCATTCTGTAGACTATTGGTAACCTGACTCATAAATAACACACCATCTGGAGTAGAGTTGTTCAAGGAAACAACCAATGTCTCCTATGTATCCGGCAAAGAACTCAAAAGCAACAAAGCTTGCATCTCATCATCAAGGATCATTTGCATAGTGGCTAACTGATTTACCACACTTTGGAACTCATTGATGTGATCTTCGATCTGACCACCATCCTTGAATTTCATGTTCACAAGCTTTCTGATCAAGAAGGTTTTGTTCACTGAGGTCTTTTTATCATACATTGCTTCTGGCTTTTTCCAAAGAGTATTCGCATTGGTTTCATTTGACACGTGGTGAAATATGCTATTATCAACCCACTGTCTGATGTGACCAATTGCTTTTCTATGCAACTCGTTCCATTTAGCATCTTGCATATCCTTTGGTAGCGCATTATCCCCCTCAACGGGATCATGGAGGTCTTTACAACAGAGAATATTCTCCATCTTTGGTTTCCAGATCAACTAATTGGAATGGTTGAGCTTAATTATGGTAGTGTTGATAGTATTGTTCTCCATGTTAATCAAATTAAGTAACAGGAAAAACAAATAACTAACACTGACCTCAACTCCTGCACCAAGCTGTAGATCTCGTCAACACGAGCACGCTGGAAGAAACGGATCTGAAATCCGACTCTGGATGGCTCCGATATCGCAAAAACGGTTTTCTGCGCTTCTGATTTGGTCAAACCCTTCGTTGACCATCAAACAGCCAATCTTCTTTCACTCATACATAGATCTGCTTGAAACGAGTCCGTAGGCGCAAACGGATCTTCGATCGGACGTCGGATGATCAAGATATCGCAGAGACAAACTTCTGCCGTCAATCTTATCAATTCTGGCTGTTGACCGATAGTCCGATGACGTAGGTTGACGTCAGCCTGATGATGTCACGCTGCTGACGTCTGCACGGCGGCTGACGGGCTAGACCGTCTGCTAACGGTTCAGGTCAACCCGACCTGAACTGTAAACCGTTAACCTGCGCTGCTGGGCTTTGCTTCACGGGTTGGGTTGAATGAACCTGACCCGAATACCTGAACCCATACTTGCCGTTCTTCTGGGCCTTTACTACGGGTTGGGTCTGACCCAACCCGAAACGAGAATCGACCTGTGCTGCTTGGGCTGTCTCCACGGCGGGTTCAAGTCGATTGACCCGACCCAACCTAGCTGACCCGAACTTGGGTCGTCTTCAACACGCTATCTAGGTCTGCAACCCAGTTGCAGACGCACAACGTGCACGCAGTCACGGCAAAGGGCTTGGCTGGTTCGGCGACGGCGACGGCGATCATCCGGCGGTGATTGGCAGAGACCAGCGGCGGGTGAGAATTTTTTTTTAATTTCTTCTCCGACAGCCAAGCTTCTCACAGAAAATCCGGCACCCTTTTCTCTGATGAAGATCTGCAGCCAATCACCGAGAACCCTCCTCTGTCTTCTTCTTCTAGTGACTACAAGAAACCGATTTGTAACAGAGAAATCGATTTTCTCTGTTTCCTGAAACAGAGAAACCGCAGTGTGTGGCCTGGCAGAGATCAACGTTGATCTCTCCTTTTCCCGTTGATCTTCCATGCATAAACCTGGCTCTGATACCACTTGTTGTGCGCGTGTGTGCAAAGGCAACCAAGATCAACAATCACCACACAAGAAGACAAGGAGATTTACATGGTTCGGCAAAGATGCCTACGTCCACGGGAAACCAATTTCCACTAGATTCTCCTCCAATCTGTGAAACCACAGCCTTGAAATCTCAGCCACTCTCAGCCTCTCTCTCTAGGGTTACAGATTACATCATATATATAACCATTACATCCTTATCCCCCAAGAACTCTATATCAAGAAAAAGGAAAGTCCTAACTTATTAGAAAACTGCTTTTTGACAAAACAGGAAATTCCTAATATCATTAGGGAAACCACCCCAGATACTGTACCCACTAATGATCTGGACCCACATGGCCAACAAAAATGCTAACAATTCTCTATATCTCCAACGGGCTTAGCATGCCTAACTAATTTGTAAGCTACTACATTGTAATCCCTTTCTATATGAGCAATTTCATAACTACTGAAATACTTCAAAAGATCTTTTTGATTTCATCAAATAGGTGGCCTTGTCTTTGATAAATTAGGAGTAGAGGAGTTGAGGGCATTTATCGTCCTCAAAGAGTCACCATTAAAGATAATATCACTTACTCCTATATTAAGAATTATTTGAACTCCACACAGTACTGCAACCGCCCTAATATCATTTGCCTCCGCCACCCATAGTTCTACTTTGCTCATAGCCATAATAACATTCTCTTTCTTATCACGAAGAATTGCTCCAACTCTTGCCCTTTGCACTTTTTCAAATAAGGCTCCATTAACGTTAAGCTTGCATACACCCAATGGGGGATCGAGGCTACTAACATAGAGCTTTTTCTTTCTTCAAGTTTGTCTTCGACATCTAAACTCTTTTATAGTCTTGAACCAAGGTAACTGCTCCATCTACGACCATTTTTAACTCTGTAAGCTTCCCATTATAGATGAAAGAATTTCTTCCATTCCAAATACCCCATGCCACGGTAAAAAATATCTCCATCTTTACCTTTGGAATTTTGTCCCTCATCTCCTGAGCAAACACTCCAAAGTTATTCATTGTGCTTGCAAAGAGGTTACTCATAGATGAGCACTCTCTATACCCATTGTGCAGGGGGGGCATAAGAACAAAGCATGCATACAATCCTCAATCTCCCCTTTGCACAATTCATATGTGCCATCATCTATAATTCTTTTTTCCATAAGATTTCTTCTTGCAGGTAATATTTCCTTACAAGCTTTCCAGGCAAAGGTCTTAATTTTATTAAGGACTTTCAAATTCTACAATCTCAGCTAAAACTCCTACGTGCTTCTGAGTTTGAACTTTCTCCCCCACTTTGGAGATTTTTTACCCTTAGTGCCAATAGGTAAGTACTCTTAACAGTGAACTCACTAAATTTGTGCTCAACCTATATGATCTCATCATTTGGGAATAGAACTCAGAGGGATTTTTAGAATTGTACCTGCCTACTGTGAATAAAAAATAGAGAGGATTTTGTTAACATCCCACCATCTTGTATACTTGTCTATTAGTTCTTCCACAGTAACTTCCTCCGTTAGAATTCTTCTTGGAGTCCCAAAATTTTAATATCATGCAGGCATCCAAAGTATAGTTGTGAATATCATTTGTGACCCCATTTTGGTCCGGTCTCTAAAATGAAAATTTTTTTGTTGGTTTGGAATTTTGATGAAATTTTTGGAATTATATTTCAATAGAATATAAAAATAATATATATGCAGAAAAATTAGATGATAAATGCGGGTTTAATCCATTCTAATAAAACTTTTTGAAATTACATTTGGAAAAAATGTAAGAAATACAAAGTATATATATATATGTATAAAAAGTAAAAAATAAAAAAATTAAGGAGAAACTGTCTTGTAAGGACGGTCAGTAAGTGGGGCTTATTTTGTGAGCCATCCAAATGGAACACATATACGACCTTCCTGAATCGCACCTCTCCACCAATTTTGTGTCTCATTCGAATAGACTGGATTATTGAATCGACTGCACATCTATCCAACGGTCTAGTCTATTTGGATGAGAACAAAAATTGACAGATGTGTGCAATTCAAGGAAGTTGTGTGTGTGATCTATTTGGATTGCTCGCAATGTAGAGCCCACTATCTGAAATGGTTCAAATTGGTTCATAAGAACTATCCTTATAGTACCATTTCTCATAATTAATTAGGTAAAAGACCATTTCAGCCGAAACTTAAAATGAATAGCTTGACCAAAATAAAAATTTTCGGCCTTTTCAGGATGGAATTAGTAACTGTGGTCCAAAGCGAAGGAAATAGAAAATTTGGTCTATTCATCTAAATTCTTACTCCTATGAAAAATCATTTTTTCTCTCTTTATTTACCTTTAGGCTTTGATGATGATAATAATGATGAGGGTTATACAAGCCCAACATTACTATTTGCGCACTCACCGGCTTGCACAAATCCGTGCACCGGGTAAGCCAGCCTGGCTGTGATTTGACCACACGATGCGGGAAGCAAACCTATTTTTGTGCCACTCACCCAACCCTTGGATGGGTAACCTGGTTCTACTTTTAGTTGGGTTTGGGACCTTGAATCTATACCAAGTCTGACGAAATTAATAAAATAAAAATTGTGGTGGGACTTGTCTTGAGTTTTTACGTGTCAAACACGACCTGCTGACATGGCTTGAACTGACTGAAACTAACTGCAGTGTACACTGTCAATCAAGCCCGCGCCTTGCTACGTAATTTAGAATTTAGATTGACCCTTTTTTGTATCAATCACCTTTAAGCATTTTGTACGTCTCTCCAATGGTTGTCCTTTGTTTTTTGACGGTAGACATGAATGTCTAAACTAATCAAACTCTTTTTCCACTACTTTTTTCAAAAATTGGTGATATAACTTTCATAATATAATAATACATTTGTCTATACTACTTTTACTTAGAATAAATTTTGCCTATGCTTACTTAGGATAAATTTGCCTATGCTACTTTTTTTTTTTCCCTAAAAAGGGATTTTAGATCACCAAAACAAACACAAAAATCCAAATCACAAACGCATAAATATTACAGAGCTAGAATCAAACATCATTTATAAATTGTAAACTTGACTAATGACCTTCCAATTTAGTTTGACTTCTGATAGGAATCATACCTACAGTCTTCAAAATTTGCAGAAGAATGCTGAGGATATGAGGTGATGAGTTATAAATTGTTCTGAACGTTGGGGCGGCCCAATTTGCCAGGGCAACTTTCATTCTATGAAATCTTTGCCCTCGAGAAATGACATAAACCTTTAAGCGGTGAATGAGTCCATGTAGCCTCTACATGATTTGCATCAATTTCAGAAGTACTCACTCTATTTTGAAGAAATTAAAGAGAAGCCTTTGACTTTTAACACTATTTATGTAAGAAACCTTTGTCTCTGAAAGTTAGGTAGTGTTTAGATTGCATGAATAATTTTAGATTATATTGGAATGGAGGTTGGAATGGGTCTAGAATAGAATGAAATAGGAATGGTTATTCCATTCGAATGTTTGGATTTATCTTTAAAATGGTGAGCGAAATGAAATTCTTATATCTATTCTCCTGTTTATTAATTTTCTCTTCATTTTTCTATGATGATGGTCGGTGGTAGTGGTGGTGGGTGATGGTGGCGGCTGTAGGTGGGTGGCGATAGTGGTGGTGGTGGCGGTGGCGGTGGTTGGGTGGCGATGGTGATGGTGGCGGTGGGTTAGTAGGTGGTTGGTGGTGGCTGGTAGTAGCAGTGGCTTGGTGAGAGTGGTAGTTGGTGGAGATATTTTTGTTTGAATTAAAAAACAAGTCTTGACATTCCTTACCCTCCCCATTGGAATGGTTAATCCTTTATATAGGGGAAGGGTAATTTCTAACGGAATAAGCATTCCATCCATTTTGGATAAACTAAAGGCAAGAATGGATATTCCGATGAAATGATTATTCCATTCTAACTCTCATTCAAGCAAATTAAATGCTACCATACTCCTTGTTCTTACTGGTTTAAGATTATTAAAAACCAAAACATCCCTTCCTTTGAACTCCAAATTTAAACAACTCTTAACATGAATAAATTGTCATCTTTATATTTTAAGTCTAATCTAATTAGAAAGCTAATCGATACTTTACCCTATGTTGCTTAGCTAATTGCAGTAAAACAATAAACTATATTGATTTGAACATTTCGGGCTTTCTGATTAGCTAAAGCGGAGGAAAGGTAATGCATCCAAAAAGTCAGTAGTCAAGGGTGTTCCTATAAGCACTTTCAAAGTCAAGAGTGGTTTAAGAATTTCGGAATGTGGCTGCATCTTATTGATACAAATCTCAATACACGTTTAGAAAAGTACCCACGGATCATTTGTTTTCATTTTAATTTTAATTTTAGCCCAGTCTTAGGGGCTGGACCCCTAACTCTCTGGTGATAGAGGCCTCGGGTGAGGGAAGGTACCTCGGTTGAAGGTGTGGACCCTTTAGCGATAAGAGAAGACCTCTGGTGAGGTAACACATTTTCGGGTGAAAAAAGGTGCATGCACAGGTTTGAATCCCGGTTAAATAGGTACGAATTGGGTATGAGGTTGTTCTTCCCATGGGTCCATTTGTTCTGAGACATTTTTTATAGGAATTTCTTGTGTTGGAAAGTAAAATTCTTGACTACAATGGAAGCGGCTGTCTGTGGGATTTTGAATTCATTGTTGGAATAATGTTGAGAATTTATAAAATCAGCCTTATGAAATGTAACATTCGGCCAGTACAATTTAAAGATTTTAGTTTTTTAAATGATAGATTGTACTTGAACATTTGTAAAATTGTGTAGGGACAGCGTTTGAAAAATTCATACAACACCTCGATAAGAATTCTTAAAATTCCCATAGATGAACCAGCCCGAAGATTCATAAATGGACTTTTATTTTATAGGATTTCTATTAATTCATGTCTCACCAAAATCTGAATTTCCTCACAATAATTCCTGCACCCCTCCAAATTCCTGAACTTTTTGAAAGCTGGATGTGGTAAGGAAAGTCATTGAGTCAAAAGAGGACCGACACACTTCATCACCAGAATATGAGAATGTGTTTATTTGCAAAACTTGCTGACTAGGTGTTGATGAAGATGGACCCCACTGGCGATGAAGTGTTGGCCATCTTTTGACTTTTGACTTTCCTTATCAACTTCTATAAGCAAAAACAATCAATTTCCAATGATGAATTTCTGAAAACTCTAACACAAAAAGAGAATTTTAAATGCTGAGGGACAGTTGCTGAGAGATTTCCCAACATCAATAAATCCCGTTAAAATTCTTGCTAACCATGCCCCACATTTGGGTATTTAACTAGTATAAAGTAGAGTGAGTTGAAGCCTCCATTTACGAGGAATGAAAAGATGAAGAAGTCGTATCAAAAGTATAAAAATTAAAAAGAAAATTCACTTCTTTTTAGTAAATAAAGTCAAAAAAACAATCTTCTCAATCCACTAAATGAAAAAAAAAAGCCATATATATATTTAAAAAAAAGTAAAGCTTCGAGGCTTCTCTTCACTACTTTACAAATCCAAAAACCAGACAGGCCTAACTTTGAACAAGAACCGATGGCAAAGTCCCTAATGCATGCATTTCTCCTGCCACTGATTCTTTTAGAAAAAGACGGTGACAGCGATCAAACGGCCTTGGGTCCAAGGCCGGCTTGTGGACCAAATGCCAGAAGGAAATAGTCGGTCAAATAAGTGTCGCCTGACCCCTTGTTTGCTCTTCAACAGGTAACAACTTCTATTACTTCCTTTACCATAGCTATAAAGTTTCACAGACCACCCGTTGTGGTAATTTATGTCTTGGATAAGTTCTCTTAACTGACACTGGGATATAAGTAAATTGTATACCCTGCACTGGATTGAAGAAGTAGGGCATTGAAGAAAAACTTTTATGAACTCCATAAAGCCATGCACTGACATCAAAATCTTATATGGATTCCAACATAGATTTGTAATGATAGAACAGTACAACCATATAAACTCAACAAAAGCAAAAGCTTTTCTTACATGTAAGTTCATTTTTAAAATTGGAATTGGAGAAGGAAAGAAAAAAGACAATGGTATTTGGTCTTTCAACAGCAGGGGCATTTCTTCTGCTGGTGGGATGAGTACTTGTTGGTATTCACTTCATTAAAGTATTCCTGATCCAAATACGGTGAAACATTGTTAGCCTCTGTTAAGTGGGGACCATATGTGATCAACATGTGGGTGGCCCCAATCACAAACAAAAATGCCCCTACATTTGAAAGTATATAAAAGGATGAGAGTTCTAATAGGGCGTGGAACGTCGACCCTCTCACATCCCAAAGATTGGCATTCCTAAACTGAGAAGGAGTGATTCTTTTTTTATAGAACTTCAGTTGAGACTTGATGTAATCGGATCTAAGCCATCCATTAACAAATTTCAAGGAAAATGGCCTCTTAACTCTAATAATAAGAAGTGTCATCAGTTCTTACTTGACTGCTCAGAATTCAAACTTGGGCAATCACCTTCCTTTAACCAAGGGCCGTTCTTCCTCGTCTGAGGTCTTTCCCTCGTTAGAGTACTCCTTTACCTTACCCGTGGTCTATTTCCCTCACTAGAGGGCCAGGGTTGTAAGCCCCCAGCCCCTTAAGTTGGCTAAAAAAAAAAAATACAAGTTTGATGGTCAGGGTATCCAAATTGGAGATGAATCAGCTACTATGACTGGTCTAGTTCTTCTGTGGGCCTCTTATCTGGAGGAGTTAAAAAGTCAACAAAATGGTCGTGCTCCATTAAAATTAGGTCCATTCTTTCATTTTGATGAATCGCTGTTTATTTATCAATCTGTGAGGGATAAAATGAGCTACTTTATTAAAAGCACTCCCTAATCAACCTTGTAAATGGACCTCTTGATGACTATAGTGATTGAGATAAGTTCTTTTCTCTTCTTCTAACCCTCTTTTTTTTTCTTTAAAAAAGTGACCCAATGGTCAGGACGCCTTTATATTCTAGTTTTGTATAGCGCAAAAGAGTGCTCTTTATGATACTTTCTGTGTGAAAAGAGAAGTAGTTTGAACTAATTTTCTTTAATTTTGTAGAAACCGCTTTCTTGAGAGAGTGGGGGAAGTGTGTTTTTTCATGCCAGCATGTACACAAATTTTCGTGAAGCACAAAACCAATGTGTTTCAGAAACGAGTGAGCCTCAAATCCAGTGTCATGAGGTTCTTTGTTTGCTTCTATCTTGTAATGGTTGTCTTGTAGTCGGTGTAAGACTTTTGTACTGATGAGGTTCTCTTGTTTTCTTTGGTCTTGTTGAAATTTCCATCCTCTTTAATATAAGTGGCTGTTATGGATCAAAAAAAGGTGTTCCACTTAGTACCGGCATTTTGTGGCCGATGTGCTCCACCCTAAACTAATGAATCTTGATCCTTTTGAGCATCAGACAGAATTCTTTGACCCCTTCATAGAAGTGGGGTGCACAATTGAAATTTAAAACACTCAAAATCGCCTTTCCCACTCTATTAGACATGTTCCAAATTTTACTCAGAAATTCCACTAATACCTGTTTGTTTCATGTGACTGTGATCTTTAAAAATGGTTAGAATTGATCATGAAACATCTGCCCACGCCTCGGCGGTTTTGTGGGTATGTTGACACTTCAACAAGGGTGGAGGGACTCATAAACTCATCACAATAATCTTCTGTTCCACCTCCCAAAGCTTCATTTAGGCAGTGCGAAATTTTTTGTTTCAACCCCGGAGGCCACTGTTGATCAGAGAGTAGATGCTACAAAATGCTACAGGAGAAAGCATTAGAAGTCGCCATGTCATCATCTACAACATCCTTGCAATGAATTCCAAGCATGAATAGCATATACCTCATTTGCAAACAAGGGGTTGATGGAGTCTGAAACTGGCCGTGCTCCACTCCTTCCCACACACGGGCAACGGTCAAGTGAAGAATTCAAACAATAAAATCAATAATTTTAAGTGCTTATTTTAGGGTTTACTTTTCTCAAAGAATTCGCAGGTGCGACACTTGGGTCCACCCTTGATACAGCAGCATCATGGAGTGGAAGCTACTCTAACCGACATAATACTTAACCTAGTGAAGTAAAACTTTTGGATTAAGCATTGGGCATGCATCCTTATCATCCTATATGATGCTTGGTGAAGGTTTTTGGGGAGATCATTTGGAATGGATCTACGCAATCAATCTTAATAATATATATGCAAATAATCAACTATGCAGCAAAAATAAATCAAACTATAAATACACACTATAAAAAGACACAATTTTTATGTGAAAATCCAAACAGGTAAAAAACCACGTGTCTGACCTAGATTGATAATCAAGCACTATGAATTATCAAGCAGTTACAAGCTGCTTACAGACATCCGCATAACTTTGTAGCATCAATCTTTTGTAAAAAATCACTCTACAATGATCATCTATTGTTGCCTGCTATAAATCCAATCAACTAAATGCCTTTTAGTTGTTAGCTTGATTCATTAGATCTTTTATGCCTAAAAGACGATCTTTTACAAGAAATGTAGAAGACAAGAATCTCTAAAGTAGAAGTTCAGCCCTTTTACTATCCAATAAAAAACTCTATAGAAGATGATCTCCAATAAGCAATCTTTATTTTGAATAATAAGACCTGTGTTTTATGCCTTAACGTTAAGAGAAAACCTCTTTTTATAGCCCTAATTTCGTACCTCAAAATTATATTTCAATCAGGAAAGGAATTGACACAAAACAGGAAAGTATCACTTGAAATAGAAATAGAAATTCGTGCAATGGTAGTTTCGTGATTTCAAACATCATAATTTCTGCAAATTTTCTGAGGTCATAACTTTGTTGTTTTAGCTTTGATTGATGCAATCTGGGAATCTACGGATGTTTATTCGAAACGAGTTTTCCAATGGTAGGTTGCTTACCCATATCCGACATTTGATTTATGAGATATGACATTTTTAATCTAGATACCTTCACGCTCTTTTAGGATTTCTTTAATATCTTCAAACTCCTAGTTTAAAAAAATAGAAATACAACTTTGACTAGAATTAGACTTTTGTTCAATTTATGAATTTAGCTAACAAACTAAAATCCTTACTCTATTCGAACAACCTTTTTATTAGGGATGACCCGCATGAAGTTAAGCTTTGAGGCACTAGAGTGAAATGTAAATCCCACTATCCATTTTGATTTTTATGACAAGTGGATAAGGCCACTATTTTCCCAGGTGTGTGAGTTGGTTCTTAGACAGGACACTGGGAATTCTGCTGTTTAATGAAATGTGCTGCTACTCCTTCAAGCCTTCAGGATATACAAGCACCATTGTACAGTCCATTTATGGATTTCCTGAAGACATGAAATGTTAGCAAAATGTGTGGTCCGAGTCTGACAGCCATCGAATCGGTGGTGTGCTGCGGATGAACTTCCATTGGGTCTTGATCTGGGACCAGCAGTTTCCTTCAGAAAAAACCAGAATGTTTGTTTTGAAATGGCTCATGAAGAAGTTAAAAGAGAACCTAAATAGCGCAACACGTTTCCCACTTTGAAAGAAGGAAGTGCCTTGCTTTGGCAATAAGGTATATTTTGCTTTCCTGTTGTATCACTCACAGCTCACCAAGACTATAAAGCAAATGAGCTATGTTTGATCTTTAACCATGGCTGTCCGCTTGCTTGATGGTGAATTCTGTCTGCATACTTGATAGTGAGTTGATGATCTGGTACAATCCAAACGCAAATGAACTATTATTCTGAGTTGTATGTGAGCAATTGATGTTGTACAAGTAGGGTAAAGAGTTTTAGTTTATCCGTGGACTTGGTACTAATGAGTCATGAATCTGGTTGATCCGCAATTAGTCCAATGCAATTCACAGCCACATAGAGGTCTCTTATCACAATGGTCAATGGTAAAGTGTGGGCCACCTCCTTTTTTTTTTTTTTTGGATGACATAGAACCCCCAAACCCCAGCTCACAAATATTGTAGGGCCGGTAAAGCCTCAAATACATAATACCACCCATAAGCACCATGTATGGATTAAGAAACTCAAAGAGGATCGGAACCATGGAACTTTAGAACAGTGCTAGACGTCCTGAATGTGTGACAGAAGGCCCAATCATGCGTCTTTCATTGGGCCACTATGAATGATGAAGATGTGCATTTCAATTACTGATGATTCACATTCAACACGTGTGGCCTCCTTGATGACTCAACGTTCCCAATTGCTAAAAAGAATTGAAATAATATTGGTTGGGCTGGGCCCTTTTGAAGAAGGCCCCAGAGAACCAGACCCAGACGTGCTGCATTGGGATGACGGACTTAGTTCTACTTGCCTTCCCATTGTTCTGGACCCTTGCCTTTCAGAAAGAAGTGAATCCCTTTAACTTATTGGAATCCCACAGAATGCATGGTGATGATTTTCAAAAAATCTAAATCAAAGCCTCTGGGTTGAAGCCCAAGCCCACTAAATGGGGTCCAAGTCCATATAGACTAACATGATTAGTAGAAGAAATATCCTATAAATATCTATTTCCTGCTCAGCTTAATCACGTGAGATGTGAGTTGCATATAAAATAAAGTAAGTTTCCAAATAATAAATGGGGTTTCACAAGGATTACTTTCATGGAATTTTCCACATGAAACATGCATGAATATGAATGTAAAAAGTGCTTTCCAAAAAAATAATATCCAACAAAAATTACACTAAGCAGATGATTCTATCTATCTAATTGATGGAGCATCAAAATGGGCAGTCGAGGCTGCAGGTTAAGACCAGAAATATAACTAGAAACTGACCCTACTGCAATTCTTATAAGTTTATGAAACGTTTTTTTTTTTTTCATTTTTTTTAGTTAAAAACAAGTTTCAGAATCTTGATTTCCGATTCTGGCCTCATGACAAAATTACTTTATATAAAATTGAGTGTAAAAGTGAATCTCTCAAAGATAATAAAATGTGGATTTATTACACATAACAATGAGGAAAATAATGACTGCTAACTTTTTATATATAATCACTTAATCAATGAAACTCAAGAAACAAGCGGCGTGGATTATGGCTATGGGGTAGTCTAAGGCAATCGGATTGAGAGGTGGTTAAACCAGATGGAGGATTATAACTTATCATACAGAAATTTAACAGAGAGCTCAGCAGGCTTAGGATTACGGTTTGCTCCCGAAGAGGGTGAATTCACCAACAATCTGGGTCACTAGAGAGAGAGAGAGAGAGAGAGAGAGAGAGGAAAAAAAAAGGAAGCCCCTTACACAAGGAGGGCACAAGGGCCATCACTTGGGCCCAGCCCTCCATTTGTAACAGTTTTGACCTTGTTGATGGAGGGTTAGGATCCTTCAAAAACAAGTCTACCCAACACGCGCTTTGCATTCTGCACAAAGCAGTGAATCGAAGAAACGCAAATCAGATATCTGATGCGTTTGGAAGCTCCCTCTCTCCCTTCCCACTCCCTTTTTTCTCTTCTCTATCGAACTTCCAAACGCCCCTTCCCATCTCCCTTTCTCTCCACACATGGATTACGATTCATCCCAAAACCAACTCTACCAACAACAAGATTACTATCAACAACAACAACAACAACAACAACAGCAACAAGATTACTTACAACAACAACAACAACAACAAGATTACCAGCAACAGCTACAAGATTACCAACAACAATATCAGCAGCAGCAGCAGCATCAGCAGCTGCTGCAACAGCAATCATCTCAAACCTATGATCCCTCCCAAGCCCAATCTTATGGCTATGATCCTTCCACTCAAGCCTACTACCCCACCTATCCCCAAACCTATCAGACCCCCACAAACACCACCACCTCAGAATCCTTTCCCCAGCACCAGCAATACCTCCAACAGGACCCGCAATACGCTTCTTACTACCCTCCTGATTATGGGGTACCCGGGGTTTACCAGCAGCCCATTCAGGCCGACCCCAATAGCGCGCAATTGCAGACACCCAATGTTGGGGTACCCCAAGAGGCGCCCCAGATTGCTGACAGTTTTGCGCCCGCGCCTGCCGGGCAGCCCCAGCAAAATGCGTATTACCCGCCGGAGCAGCAGCCACAGCAGCATCCGGCGGGGTATGATGTGCCGCAGGGGCTCAATCCGGCGGCGGCTGCGGCCGTGGCAGCGCTGTCGCAGCTGACCCAGTTTGCGGGGAAGATGGATGCCGCAGAGAGGGCAATGGCGGAGCAGCGCCAGTGGCAGGCAGGCAATCAGGGGTTTGGGCAAATGGTGCATCCGCAGCCGAATATGCATCTGCATCCGTATCCATATCCGCATCCGCCTGGCAATTTCGGACCCCCGGTAAGCGCTGCGAAGCTGTGTTTTTATGTGATTCCTTAACATTACTTCAGTGGGATTCTTGTTTGGGTGGATAAGTGTTGCTTCTTCTTGTTTGTTGTTTAAGTGTATTGTCTTCTCTTTGGGAATTCTGTATTTGTCCCTCAATTACTGTTGTTACTCATGTTTGTATTGCTGTTGTTAAAGGATAAGTTCAAAAAACTTTTTCTGTCCCTTATAGCTCTGTTTGAGCTTGGAAATTTGATGGGGTTGTGCAATGTTGTAGTCAGCTGAAGAGGACTGATTTTGATGCTGCAGGAATGGCTTTTACAGGATGGTATTTATCCCATCCTCAAATGATTCTGTAAATTTATCATTTTAAGTTGTGCAGGTCTCTTTCCTCATATGGCATTAGGGGTAGTTTGTGCTATGTCAATTCCAGCTCATTCATCATTATCACTTGTCCTGGATCTTGTTCTTTTGTTTGTTACCTTTGTGCGTCTTTTCTTATATTTCGTTTATTTATTATAGATAACGTAACGTTTCCCCATTAAGCATTGGAAACAAAAGAATCCTTCTTTTAGTAGGTGGCTATTGGCTACAATTAAGGAAGTTGAAAGCTAGTTGCCTTGACCATGAAGAGTTGGATCCAATGCTTGGGCACTTCTGGAGTAAGCTTTAGTTTGGCCTCATGAAGCTGGTTGGTATTTTAGTTCTTTATGTGAAGTTGAGTATGAATTTTGATAGACCTTTTTATTTCTATACATCTACCATTTAAATTCTAGTTAGAAAACAGGACCGATTAGCTTGTAAAGATTGCAAGGTTATCCCAGTAGAGAGTTTGACTACGCAACATAAGTTTGGAGTTTTAGATATTTGCATTAGAAGTAGAAAGAGAGCGGTAGTAAATAAAATGGACCCTAAAACAAGGTGGAGAGATTTGAAGGGGGAAAGAGCAAATATATTTAAGGACAAAATGATTGAGAAGGGAGAATAGAATGTTGAAGGAGAATCTACAGTAATGTGAAATCAAATGGCTAATTGCATTGGGAATGTTGCAAAGGAGGTAGTTGGAGAATTAAAAGGAAAGAGACGTGGTGGAGTGTGGAGGTTTAGGAAGTTATTCGACAGAAAAGACATTCCTACAAAGTTTGGTAGAGGGCTAAGAGTATGGAAAATTTTGAGCTGTATAAGAAGGTAAAGAAAAAAGCTAAGAAAGTAGTAAGTAGTACAAAGTCTAAAGCATACGAAGACCTCTATAATAGGTTGGAAACAAAAGAAGGAGAAAAAGATATTTTTAAACTCGTAAAAATAAGAGAAAAGAAAAATAGGGACTTAGATCATGTCAAATGTATCAAGGGCAATGGGGAAAATATTTTGGTGAAGGACAACAATATTAAAGAAAGGTGGAAGGAATATTTTAGCAAACTTCTAAATAAAGAACATTTTGGCGTAGCCTGGATCTTGGATGGGTAGTAGAACAATCTCCCGAGGGATTGTTCGAATCCGAGGATTCAATGGCAGTCACGATGACAATATAGAACGAGAAAATCTTGCACAATCTGAAATTTTTATTGATAAAAAAACATACCTAATACAGTGAAGAATTCCTCCTTATATAGGAGTGATCGTTTCTAAATATAGAAGGACTAATTCTAAACAAATAAGACCTACTAAATAGGAAATAACAAAATAGAAAGTGCATCAATCGGGATCCTTGAAGAAGTCAAGGATCAATCGGATGTCTTCCGAGCCTGTGATCTGGGCCGGACTTGGGTTCGGCCTGCATCAGCTCTCCCCGGCTTGGAAAAACTCGACTCCGGCGAGTTGAGCGCTTGATATCTCTCATAAAGATCAGGATTGATGCGCTGGAAGTTAGTAGCTGTAATCCACGTAGCATCAGAGATAGGACGATTCCGCCAGCGTACATAAAACTTCTGATAACTTCCTTGACGTGTAGAAACAATTTGATCATCAAGGACATCAATAATTTCATCAGGAGGTGGAGAATTAACTGGTAAAGAAATAAGCTGCTCTTCATTTTCTCCTTCAGTATCATGGCCACGATAGAGAGTAAGATCCTCGACATTGAATGAAGAACTGACGCCTGAATCAGTAGGGATATCAAGAATATAGGCGTTGGAATTAATCTTCTGGAGAATCTTGAAATGACCTGAATTACGAGGATGTAATTTCTTGTTAGCTCCAGGTGGCAATCTCTCAGGTCGAATACGCACCATAACCATATCGCCTTCATTAAATTCAACAAAACGACGATGTTTGTCAACTTGCTGCTTATAAATATCATTGCTGGCAGATATATGGCGACGCACTTCATTATGGACTTGCTGCATGTGTTGGAAGAAAGTTTCAGCATCTGCACTCACTCTGTCCTCAACTGGTAACGGAACAAGATCAACAAGGAGTCGAGGACGAACTCCTGTAACAGCTTCAAATGGTGAAAGTCCAGTTGATCGGTTGACAGAATTATTGTAAGCAAATTCTGCCATAGGGAGCACTTGATCCTAATTTCTAATTCGGTCGCGGACAAGACAACGTAACAATTGGCCAAGACTTCTGTTTACCACCTCCGTTTGTCCATCAGATTGAGGGTGATAAGCAGTAGAGAAATTAAGTTTGGTGTTAGACAGCATCCATAATGTCTTCCAGAAGTAGCTCATAAACTTCGTATTGCGGTCAGAAATAATAGTTTTGGGAAGCCCATGTAGTCGAACAACTTCTTTGAAGAATAATTTGGCCACCTTGTAAGCATCAGCAGTTGCTGTGCAAGGAATGAAGTGTGCCATCTTTGAAAAGCGATCAACAGCAACAAAGATGGAATCAACCTTTCTAGCAGTCGTGGGTAAACCGAGCACAAAATCCATGCTAATGTCTTCCCAAGGAGTATGTGGAACAGGCAAAGGCTGATATAACCCAGTATTCTTCTTGTTTCCTTTTGCAATCTGGCATGTTCGGCATCTTTCACAAATATGAATCACATTGGTCTTCATACGAGGCCAATAATATCTGTCACTGACAAGAGCAAGTGTTTTGTCGCGACCCAAATGTCCGCTACATCCACCTGCATGCAACTCTCGCACAACATATTCACGAATAGAAGTGGCTGGAAGACAGAGTTGCGTACCTTTGAATAGGAAGCCATCATGAAGACTATAATGAGGATGTTGAATATGACTGCCATTAAGGAGATCCGCATAAATAGAACCAAAATCTTTGTCGGCTGCATAATCTTGTTTGAGTTGCTCAAAACCAGGCACATTAATAGACATAGCAGTCAAAAGATGTTTTCTTCGGCTTAATGCATCCGCAATCAGGTTATCCTTTCCAGCTTTATGACGAATGCTAAATTTGAATTCTTGTATATATGCACTCCATTTAGCTCGGTTAACGCTGATCTTCTGCTGAGAGTGTAAATGTCGCAGAGCATCATTATTAGAGTAAAGCACAAACTCATTTGCAATCAAATAATGTCTCCAGTGACGAAGTGTTTGGACAAGTGCATAGAATTCCAGATCATATGCAGTATACTTTCGCTTGGCATCAGAAAGTTTCTCACTGAAGAATGCAATAGGATGTCCTTCCTGGCTAAGGACTCCGCCAATGCCAACAGTTGAGGCATCGCAAGCAATTTCAAATAGTTTGCTAAAATCAGGAACTTGCAGAACGGGCGCTGTAGTAATCTTTTGCTTGATCTTCTCAAAAGCCCTGGTGGCTGCATTGATCCACTTGAAGTCACCTTTCCTCATGCAATCAGTAATAGGAGCCATAACAGTACTGAAGTTTCTGATAAACCTTTTGTAAAAATTGGCAAGACCATGAAAACTGCGAACTTCAGTAAGGGTAGTAGGAATTGGCCAATCAAGAATAGCGCTTACTTTTGTAGGATCCATCTTAATTCCTTGTGCAGATACTACATATCCCAAGAAAACAACAGAGTCACTCATGAAAGTGCATTTCTTGAGATTGATATAGAAACGCTCCCGGCGGAGAAGTTGGCAGACCTTATCTAAATGCTGAAGGTGATCTTCTTTTGACTTGCTGTAAATAAGAATATCGTCGAAGTAGACAACAACAAATTTTCCAATATAAGGCTGCAATAATTGTGTCATAACCCGCATAAAAGTACTAGGAGCATTGGTCAAACCGAAAGGCATAACCATCCATTCAAAGAGACCATCCTTTGTTTTAAAGGCAGTTTTCCATTCATCTCCTGGTCTTATGCGAATTTGATGATATCCGCTCCGCAGGTCAATTTTGGAAAATATACATGCACCAGTCATCATATCTAACATATCATCCAAACGAGGGATAGGGAAGCGATATTTTACCGTGATTTTGTTGATTGCACAGCTATCTACACACATTCGCCAACTTCCGTCCTTTTTCGGAGTGAGAAGTGCTGGAACACCACATGAACTGAGACTTTCCTTTATATAGCCCTTCTGAAGCAAATCATCAACTTGCCTTTTTAACTCTGCATGTTCTGCTGGACTCATCCGATAAGCAAGTAAGTTAGGCAAAGAAGCTCCTGGAACCAAATCAATAGCATGCTGAATGTCCCTTAGTGGAGGTAGTTCCTTAGGTAACTCATCAGGAACTAAGTCGGCAAATTTGTCCAATAATGGCTTCACTTCCTGAGGAATAACCTGAGAATCATCAGCAACTTGTTTAGTAACTAAGGCATACATGACACCTTGCTCTTTGCTTTCCACTTCAAATTTCCGCATGGTTAAAATATGCGATGTAGAAGAAACTGCGGCGGCGGCGGGAGAAGAGGTAGGAGAGGATGGCGGAGTTTGCAATGGACGTAGCACGATACGTCTACCTTTCCAATTGAAAGCATAGGTATTGTGTTCATGATCTGTGATCACTTTAAGCTTCTGTAATCATGGCCGCCCGAAAAGAATATGTGTAACGTTCATTGGGATGACGTCACAGAGAAGAGTATCTTCATAATTGCCAATCTTAAAAGGCACACAGCATTGCTGACGAACAGGAATAGAATAGTTATCAACCCATGCAACTTTATATGGCCTTGGATGCTTTACCGTGGGAAGTTTAAGCTTATCAACTGCTTCTTGGGAAATAACATTCATGGCACTTCCACCGTCAATAATCATATTACATGCTCTGTCCATACATCTGACACGAGATCGAAAAATAGAAGCATGATTCCAATCTTCTTCCTCCTTAGCATCTGCCACTAGCAAACGACGATCTAGAAAAAGAAGTGGAATACCATCATCAGCGTCTGCATAATCTACCTGATCTGCTTGATCTTCATAAGGGGAATCTATATCAGCGTGCCCTGATTCGACATGCTCATCATGCTGAGTATCAATATTAGGGTCATTGGAAGTATATAAATTACGATGAGGGCATTCATTGGCATAATGTCCTCGTTGCTTTCAAGCATGACAAACAATATCTCTCCTGTCTGTTCTGGCATAAGCACGATTATCAGGCTGGTTCTGTGGACCCCTCTGATTCTGTTGGGGATTCATCTGTCTTTGTTGCATCCCTGGCCGAGGATTCTGAGGAAGCTGCTGAACTTGACGCTGAGGAGGAGGCCTATAAACTGTTGCTTGATTGCGATTATAAGTAGGATTAGGGCCTCTTTTTATGGAAGACTCCCCGGCTTGGAAAAGATTACGCTTCCGCAATTGAATTTCATGTTGGGCTTTGCGGGCTTTATTGAATATTTCATCCACTGTGGCATAATCAAACATTGCCACCTCTCGTCTGATATCGGCACGCAGATTATCCCTGTACCTAGTGATAGTCAGACGATCATCAGTCCTCAAATTACAGCGAACAATGTATTCGCGAAACTTGTTGGTATACTCTTCCACAGTCATAGGGCCTTGCTGGAGACTCAGATATTCTTGGTGAAGTGTATCCATGTAATCAGAAGGAAGGAAATTGCCCTTGAGCTTCTCTTTCATAATATTCCACCGGAGAATCGGCTGGCCTACTGCAAGCTCATTGTTTTCAACACCATACCACCAAATGCAAGCAGGACCCTTCAGTTTGACCTTGGTAAAGGCTATCCGCTGTGCATCAATCGGGATCCTTGAAGAAGTCAAGGATCAATCGGATGTCTTCCGAGCCTGTGATCTGGGCCGGACTTGGGTTCGGCCTGCATCACATTTGGGTGATACAAGAGTTAAGGAGGATACTTCATCAGTAAAGCATACTTTTCTTTATAGAATTAAAGTGGTGGAAGTGAAGGAAGCATTGAAGCGAATGAAGACAGGAAAGGCAATAGGCCCAGATGGTATTCCGATATAGGTATGGAAATGCTTAGGAGAGGTTAGGGTGAGTTAGTTATGTAGACTATTCAATAATATACTTGTGACAAAGAAAATGCCGGATGAATAAAGAATAAGCATTGTAGTACCTATATATAAGAATAAGGGAGATATACAAAATTGTACCAACTATCGAGGGATTAAACTTATGAGTCATACTATGAAGTTATGGGAGAGAATAATGGAGCAAAGTTGAAACGGAAGACTAAGATCTCTGAAAATCAATTTGGTTTTATGCCAGGGAGATCAACTATGGAAGCTATTTTTTCACTTAGGCAATTAATGGAAAAATATCGAGTAAAGAAGAAAAATCTATACATGGCCTTTATCGATTTGAAAAAAGCCTATGATAGGATACAGATGAATTTAATATGGTGGATTTTAAAGAAAAGGAAT
This sequence comes from Sextonia rubra, assembly GCA_037013555.1. Lineage (NCBI taxonomy): Eukaryota > Viridiplantae > Streptophyta > Magnoliopsida > Laurales > Lauraceae > Sextonia > Sextonia rubra. The sequence goes on along the minus strand of JASUAD010000011.1, from coordinate 30,595,376 downwards.
GTCCCTAGTGGTTACATTGAAAATTTTAAAGGTATGTATGAAAGAGTAGTAACAAATGTGAGAACCATATGTGGAAAAACAGGTGGATTCCCTGTGACTATAGGTTTACATCAGGGATTGACCTTAAGCCCTTATCTCTTTGCATTAATTATGGATGAGTTAACTATGCATATTCAAGAAGAAGTACCATGGTGTATGTTGTTTGCAAATGATATAATATTGGTGGATGAATTAAGAGATGGTGTAAATGCAAAAGTTGAGAAATAGCGGTGGACATTAGAATCTAGAGGCTTTAAAATAAGTCGTACAAAGACAGCATATATGAATTGCAACTTCAGTGGACATATACAAAGTGTTGAAATCACTGTCAAAATTGAAACCCATGAGATACCGCGTAGAGATTCTTTTTGGTACTTAGGCTTGATGATTAGTAAAGATAGGGAGATTGACGAAGATGTGGAGCATAGGATAAAAGCTGGATGGCTGAAGTGGAGACTAGCTTTTGGAGTGTTTTGCGATAGACGAACGCCAACGAAATTGAAGGGCAAATTTTACAGGACAGTGGTTAGACCAGCTATGACATATGGAGCCGAATGTTGGCTAATTAAAAAGACGCATATTCATAAGATGGATGTAGTGGAAATGAGAATGCTTAGGTGGATGTTTGGTAAAACTAGGAAAGATAAAATTATAAATGAGCGCTTTTGATAGCATTTAGGGGTAGGAGATAAGATTAGAGAAACCCCTTTAAGATGGTTTGGGTATGTTGAGCGTAAGCCAGTAATGGCACCGGTGAAAAAAAGTTTGGCTATACAGGTAGATGGCCCATCAAGGGGTAGGTGTAGAACGAAGAAAATATTGATGGAGGTCATTAATTTAGGTTTGAAGAAGTTTAACTTATTGAAGGATTTGGCTCAAAATAGAACGGAATGGAGAAACAGAATTCTTGTAGCTGACCTCAACATGGTTGGGATAAGGCTTTGATGATGATGATGATGATGATGACATCTTCCATTTAATCATCCTCCATTCCTGACTAAACTCCTTCTTGCTGCCTCTCTGGGACTATTCCTATTCTATGATGCACGGATACTTCAAAATGGGGAACGTATCATGTCGTATCGTATCTGATACTTTACTTTTTATATGGAAAATCTGTGTCTTGGCTGTCTCCATGGCGTGTCCATGCCGTATCTGGGCATCATAGTTCCTATTTATTGAGTTTGATGGGATTGAGTACATTTTAGTGATTCTCTTTGAAGGTTATGGTTTATCTTATCCACTCATTTGAAGTTCTCTGTAATTGTTTTTCTTTATTAGACACTAAATGCTACGGGTGAGTTTAGTCTTTGTTATCTTATTTTGGTCCCAGAGAGCTACCAGCATTCTGGTTAAAGAAGAATGCTTTCAATGTTTTTAATGTGATTATTTGATGAGCTACTCAGGATATTAGACCCATTTCACTCTCCTTTATGCAGTGCTTTTGCATTACTCCTCAAAGTTTGAGACTGACAATCATCTTGGTCACATACCATGTAGATTAATTGCCTTTCAGACTGCAAGGATAGATTTTTGCAATCCTGTCTATAAGGATAATGTGCTGGTCGTTAGATGTGTCCTGAGATTTTCAATGATACATACTATTTATTAATTTTTTATGCATGTGTAAACTTCTATTTCCCCAACATAGTTGGGACAAGGCTTTGATGATGATTATGTAAGCTTCTGTTTATTTTATTATTTTATTATTTTTCCCTTTTCTTAACGATGGGCGTATGGAGAACCATATATGATGCTTTTCGGGTTGACATTAGGTGGATTTTCTGTGACGGGCATGACATGTATTTGATGAGCTCAATTGTAAAATGATACCTTTGTTCAATGTACTTTTGTTAAAAATAAGTACCCAGCTTTTTCTTTTATGGGTAAATGTCTTACGTTTTTCTTGTCAAAACCTCAATATTATGAATAGAAATTGTTATCTTGCTGCTGATGAAAAAAGATAGTTCTCTTGCTGTGTTTGGATGTGTTAATATTTTATCATTAATAGTGCAAAAGTAATAGTAGTTGTATTGCCCTCACTTGCATTGCACTTGTTCAACATTTTATTTTTTCCAAATTGTGAGAGGGCTGTTGGCCCTTGTTTTTTAGGCTTCCGCTTCTCACCCATCTTGTATATGCATTACAGTTTATGCATCTTACACTGTACAGCTGTGTTGTCTTTTCTTTTGATGAATTTTTTCTGTTACCCTTTAGAAAGAAAGAACAAAACTAAATAGTGAATATATAGCATCATATAAATTAAATGTCTATTCAGGCCATTAAAAATAATAATAATAATAACAATAACAATAACAACATAAAGGGATGTTGAGACCATTGTGCAATAAACATGAAAAAAAGTAAGAAAAAAAATAAAAAAGGAAGGGAAGTCTTCACCCTACACTATCACCCAGGACAAGCAACTTCTCAGAGTACTCCTAGGTCATATTCCCATAAAAGCCCTCTTGGCTTGTCACTGAACAATGTCAATAATTGACCAGTGATTACCTTCTCAATCAATTTAAGTGGAGGATGTGGATCAAAGAATGTCTTTAAACAGATACATTCTTGATCATGACAAAGAGGTCTTTGGAAGGCTTTTTTTGTTGCTCAAGGATCTCAATGCAAGGAGATGCACTGCCATGGCTTCTTTCTTGCCCCTTTTATTTTCATTGTTACTCCATTGTGACTTGGGCCTTTGTAGATTGATGCGAAAGACGGATAGTCAATGCCTCATTAAGGGCACATTTGTGTAAGGTTACTTCCATGAACTAGCGTAGGAGAGGATCCAAAGTCCGATTACATAGTATTATACACTTGGTGCGGCCATGTAATTTTTCATAGAGCGAAAACCTCCTTGAATGGAATCTTTCCAAAAGGGTTTAAAAAAATTACCTTTTGATTATCCTGTCTAAACCTTTTTGGAATATGTTTTCATTTCCTACCCTCTCCCACTAGATAAATCCACAATAGAGGGGAAAATTGGTGTGCTTCTTCCTCGCTATTTCTACAGACGGATACTACAGTACACCGAACTACTTGTTTTGGTTGTCCACAGAAGAACCTACTTTTCTGCGGACAATTTGCTTACACAAATGCGCCTGCCCTAAAGATTCCTTGATGGATAAAGAGGAGATGTTGATCTTCCACCTTCATTTCGCAGATGATACTATTATCTTTTGCGAGGCTACAAAAGCACGCCTCATCAACTTGCTTGCTATTCTAAGGTGCTTTGAAACCATCAACCTTCGGAAAGTGTAAACATGGACATTTGTACTCATGAGTCAAAGGTACGCTTTCTTGCCTTCCTAATTAGGTGTAAGTTGATAAAAGTTCCTTTCAAGGACTTGAGTTTGCCATTAGTAGCCAACCCGGGGTCTCTATCCATTTTGGACCTTGTCATTGAAAGTTTTGAAGGCAAGCTTCCATCTTGAAAGAAAAAGATATTTCTTCATTACAGGTGGGATCATTATTATAAGGTCCACTGGACCACTGGTCAAACCCTTACTATCTATTGTTTATCCTTGTTCACATTCCAAAGCAATGTTACTGTAAACTTGAAAGCGGGAAAAAAAAGGATATCTTTTAGGATGTGAAAAGGGACAAAATAGAGTTACATCTGATTCAGACATTCACAAATGAATTTTGGTGAATACACATGTGACTTGGTCAAGTTTTTACTATTTACCGGTACATACTATGTTGGCATGAATCTGCTGAGTCACATGAGACTTAGTCGAGTCATGCTGATATGGTCGTGATGGAGTGAGACACCGGTACCGGGATTTTTTTCCTAACTTAATTGCATCGTAAGCGGTGAACATCCTTCTAGTAGACGACGGGTTGGGGTATTTATTGGGCTGGTATGACTCCACTGAGTTACATGACTTGAGCAGTTGAGCCACACTATGTATTGGTTGTGATTGAGTGAGGCATCAGTACTAGGATTAGTTCTTAACCTAGTTATATGGTTTATGGCGAAACTCCCTCCTGAAGAATGGGATTGGGGTAAGACATATAAAATTAAAATAAATGGGTGTTAAGGGTCAAGTGGCGGATGAGATTTGGGGAGGTGCAAAATGCCAATGCCCTTTTTTTTAAGGGTAAATGAATTTTATTAAAAAAGAATAAAGAATAGGAAACATGATTGAGTTAATGACGGAGACTCTACAGGGAAGGAAAAGAAAAAGGATCTAATTAGTTGCCTGTCATGAAATAATTCATGGGTCTTTCTTCTTTTGTTCTTCAGTAATGTTGGATTTTGTGCTGTGGCATCAGCCTTCAAGAACCAATGCCTTGGGTTGTACTTCTTGCTCCTTTCTATTTTTGATATGTTTTAAGTGTTGTGAATTTTAATGAAATTTATTGTTTAAATATAAAATTAAAAGAAGAAGTCAAAGAAGAAGAAGAGGAAAGTCACAGTACAAGTCAAACACCAATGAAATTCCCTTGGGAGAACAATTGTAAAATAGAACATTGAAGAAAAGAGGTGTTGGGTCCAGGGTTTGGTTTCAGGGGATAACGGGCCCCAAATCTTGGAAAGTTTTTTAAATTAAAGATCCCAAATAAGAAAACATCGAGGTACAAATGTGTCCCAATTTTTGAAGGAGAGGGAGAAAGAGTAAAACTTTGGGCAATTATATGGTTGGGATAAATTTCGCTGGCCAATTGGTTACAGATATTATCTCTACTAAGAACCAGTTGCTCATCGCATTATGGGGGATTCCATGCTAAGATGCTTCCTCTGTTTCAGGTCCTGATGGATGTCTTTTCTGCAGCTCACTTATGCGATAATGGTAGAATCTTTTGGAAGATGCAGCCATTTGCAATAATTTGGAGGTTTTGACAAGAATCTGTGGCACAACAGAAGGTGCTCACTATTGCAACCTTGCAGTTGTGGGTTCAAGTCATGTTACTAATTGGGAAACAAAGGGTTTAGAGTTCTTTAAGGAAATGAACACTATAAATCTTTGAAGGTATACCCATCAGAATGTGGTGGCAAAGAAATGAGGATGCTGCAACTAAATGGGGCCTAAAGGCAAATGGATATTGTGATATCACTCCATTAAATCTGTGTTAAGATTAGGGATATCATCTACTGCACAAACAGATCTATTACATGTTCTGTTGCAGGGCTTCTTTACCTTCAGTTTTCATGGAATTGACGTGGAGGTAGTGCTGCTGTAACCTAGGTCCTTGAGGCATTGGGGGTCCCTTGGAGATGAGAATGAAAAAATTTGTGAGAACCAATAAAAAGGAAAACAAGACAAAAACGAGAATGGGCAGTCATTTTGGTTTTCTCTGGCCCAATTGAATTCAAGGCTAACAGGGCTGAGTATTTGGTGATAGTAGAATGCTTGTGTCCATCAAGTCATTTGTCATGCACAATCAAAGTAGGTCATTTTATTTTGATCAATGACATTTGATGGGCCAATTGAGAAGTGAAAGCTCCATGGTGTCTGGCATATGAGTTTAGTGAGATGACTAGTTGGATAATGTCCAAAATCATCTCCTTAAGAATGTTCTTAGGGAAGCATGTGATATCATAATGATCTTGCTTAAGTTGTGGTCTGAAGACAGTCATATCATATTAGGAATGTAACTTTGTAATTAGTTGTATCCCTTCATCACCTTGATGAAGTTTCTTGTATTTTCCTAATCTAAATATATCTGTTGTATAACTCTTCATTTAGTCAAGTGATCCACATTTTCCTTCTCAATTTTGCATTTAAAGCAACTGTTCTCATTCTCAGATGTCATAGAATAATCTCATGTTATGTCATACTCTTATTATTATTTTTTTTCTCTTGATTACTTTGTGATTCTATCATGTTTAGAAAAAAGTGCCACTTATTTACATTATGTGCCAGTCTACACCCTTAAAGGTTTTCTGTGTGGTCTGCTATTAGTTGAAGCCTCAATTGTTTTCTATGTTATAATATTCTTAAAACTTGAACAAAAAAATTGGCATTGGAGCAAGATTGGTACAACATAGGTGTAAATCAACGTAGTCAAAGTGCAAGGCCCACCAAGGCGTCAAGGCTAGTTGAAGCCTAAGGCACAGGGGACAAGGATAATCATTTGCAATACTTTGGTGGGCCTGCTTTTAAGTGTTTATAACAAACACATAGTCATGATTGGGTATAATTGTATAAATGGCTTGCAACTTACCTTATGAGTGAACCTTCCATATTCTTTCAACCTGGCCCACCTATGATCTATCAACCTCCTCATAGGCTCACACTCACTATCCCCAATTCCCCATTGACTTGTTCAATTTGATGCTCATCAGGTTATTACCACTGGATTGAAAACCCAAAATATTGATGTCTTTAAAACCATTAAATTTTGGGGACCAAAGATCAAGGGTTTGGACTTGGCCTAGGTGTAAATGACATCTTTCCTTGCTCACCTCTCACATGATTGTCAAGCATCCACGTGGCCCTCCAGCGAGGTTTGCATCTACTAGAAGTGTGACTAGTGTGTAGCAGATGACTACCCTATAAAGTTATTCCATTAATGCATATTTTTATTGTCTGTTCATGATGCACCATTATTAACCAAACAGTGTCCATGTCCGAACATGTTTGACATGGCTATATGTTACTTGCCTCAAAAGTAGAACATCCTGACCAAGTTAAAAATAAAAATAAAAAAAAAACCTTGGACTTTGGACCCAACTCAGTTAGGGCTGAGTACGAGTCTCATCGAGTCTCAATTGAATGCATAGAACTTGTTTACTAAAAATAAAAGCAAAATGTAAAAGGAGCCACTATGGTTAAATATTTAATTTCATGGGTCCATTGACATACCTATTGAAACCTTAGGTTTCCAGGCAATAGGTCCATTGACATCCCTATGCCTAATTATAGAACTCTCTACAATTATATGCACGCCATGCTAAAATTATATTTGGGACCACTATAGTCAAATATCTAATTTTATTTGTCCACTGTGGCCAAGTATAGCTATATCATTGATATGGTATCCATGGATTAAGCAGAGAACACTGAAATAGAATAAAAGATTTTGTTAAAATGGTACAAGAGTTAGAGGTTCTATTTAGTCTATACTGTTCCATGGAGGGACTGGCATTGCTAAAACACAGAAAATAACGTTAATGAGTTGTGAAAATTTTTGACTTCATCATTGTATAATTAGGCAAGTCTGACTTGGCCAAGTCCCATGATTCGAGTCCAAGTAGATGAGTGCCATTGGACTCCACTCATTTATGGCTGAGCCCGAGTCGACTCAGCTGACTTTTTAATCCATGGTCCTGACAGTCCAATGTTTTTGCATACCTGTTGTAGTTACCTTATCCATTCTCATGGGTACTGTGTGTCACTCCCTCTTTTCGCAGTCCCTTTATTATTGATGAACTGGCTTTTGTAGTTGTATATATCTTCACTTTTGATAGTATTGATCCTTTGCCAAAGAGTCCCCATGATTCAGCATTCATGCTGTCTTTAATTTATTGAAGATCCTTTTTGAGAACTGCTGCAGGTTGGGAGGCCTCCATACCGTGGTGGTGGCAGAAGAGGTGGTGGGCGATTTAGGGGTGGCAGAAGCAATTTTGGTCACCACCAACCCAGACCGGATGGTGGAGCACCCAATTTTCGAGGTAGAGGACGCATTGGAAGGGATGGCGGAAGGAGATTCCCACATACTTCTCCGGCTTATGTATCATCACCTCATTTAGAATCTGCACCATCACAGGCACCTGACCGAAGACACCGAGCTCCTAAGGTTGCCTGGTGTGATATATGTCGGGTTGACTGCAATACTCAGGAAGTCCTTGAGGAACACATGAGTGGAAAGCGTCATAAAAAAAATATGGAGAAATTTGAAAAGTTTCAGAAATACGAGAAACGTCAGTCCAAACCACAGCCAAAACCTGCTGAGCAGCTTGAGAATGGCCAGGGAGGGGAAGACAATAAAGTCTTTGCTCCAGAAAGCTTGCCTGATGCTTCTGCCGCAGAATACCTGTCTGATGCTCCTGCCCCAGATAACCTGCCAAAGGCATCCTCTGTTGAAAACTTGCCCTCTGCTACTGCAGTGGATGAAAACAAAATGGAAGCAGAGCAGCAACTTCAGGTTGTCGAACAATCTGAACTCCCAAAGGTGGATGAACCAACAGAGGCATCAGCGAGGAAGCCATGGGCTCGTAGATTTGATGATCAGAGGCATGCTCCCAAGTGGAAGTCGATGAAGTTTGGCCGGGGTGGAAAACGTCCAAGGTACTCAGAAGTAATTAGCAGCTCTCAGACTCCCAAGGAAGAGCCCAAATACTGTGCGTTGTGCAATGTTACATGTGACACACGGGCTGTTTTTGAGTGTCATCTGTCGGGTAAGAAACATATGATTCGGGTCAAGCAGACTGGAGGTCAACATGGTTCCCAACCTCATGACTGTCAAACAGCTTCCAATCTGCAAGTTGACAATCAGCCGTCAAATGGTCAAGCTCAACAAGCAGTTATGGAGCCTCAAGCTCAACTGGATCTAGGACTTCAAGAAAAGAATAGTACTGCAGAACCAGAGGTGGCTGATGCTGTCGTGGTGGGGAATGGAGACCCAGGTGCTGCTGTGGTGGAGTTTGAAGGAAAGGGCACAGCACTTGAGAATGCTAGTATGGGAGCTATGCCCGACTTCATTACTGTGCAAGATGTTTCAGCTTCTGACTTTGGAGTTTCATCATCCAATGTTATGCCAGGACTAGACGTCAAAGTGGATGAAGGTTCAAAAAGTTCAGAATAAAGCAATCAAGGTGTGGTGGACTTGCTGAAGGATGGTATGTGCTGATCCCAATCTTTGTTGATCTTGATTATCTGAACAATTGTTGACTATTTTGTTTTTGCTATTGCTTCTTCTTTGTTAAAAATGGATTGCCAGGCAAAGAATTTATTGATGGAACCCTTGGTCCATTACAGACAACATTGATTGTAATTTCAATAGTGAGCCGACTTTGCTCCTAATTTAGGGTTTGCTTCGCTTAGATCAGCCGATGAATGGAATTTCTTATGGTGACTATGTTCTGTCAAAGTGTATTATTATTATTAACACATTATTATTGTTTTCCATTTTTATTATTGTTTGACTTTTTTCCATAATAATGATTTAATTTTATGACATCATTGGTGTCAGTATCTTTTATATTTACTGTGAAAACAGATAATGAAATAAGTTGCAGCCTTACGGGTTTGTTGGGGAAACCATTGATTTTTCCCTTGATGTGACCACAGCCTTCCATTGGTGGAAGCAAGGGCCCCCAACCTACGCAGTGATGGGGTTTGTGCTCACCCAACGACTGTGGGGCTCAGTTACTAGGATTATGGTTCCGAAGAACAACTAACCTGATTCTTCCAGGACATGCTTGACAAATTCTTAATTTCTAGGAATTCGTAGTAAATGGGCTTTTCAGCTACACTTAAAAGAGTTACAAGCCCTCTTACAGGTATCCGTGCGATGGGGAGAATTTAGGGAATTCTTGTTTGATAATTTTATAAAACCCAAAATCTGGTCTACTGGGATTCCTTGACTGCCAACTTCCCCATGACTCATGAGCTTCCAAATTCTGCAGTTTTGAGGCTTTCGGAAGGCTAAGAAGATCAATCACACTGGCAAAGTCAAACGCCTTTTATACCTGTCAGATGGAGAATTTGGAGTGAGAAACTCTGATAGAAATGCAAATTTCTCTCCCCATTTTTGGGCCCACTATTTGGAATTGCGGCAATCAACAGTATTATCTTGCATGGATTATGGGTTGAACACAACCTGGAGAAACCCTAGAAGTTCTTTTGGGGTTTGTATCCATAATCCATCTATAGATGGTCTATTCATTTCTCATGTATGTTCTGTTGCTTGCAGTTTCAGATACGTGGTGTCGCTGTTGTGGGCGCAGGTATAACCATCTCACGGGCCAGTGGCAGAATAATTCAATCATTTTCACCATTCTGCTAATCAGGAGGTTGAAAAAGAGGAAAATAATGGATTGCAGGAGGAAAATCCAATGATATGTTGGTTCCTTAGTTGGGCATCCGGTGGGATGGAATCACTGCAGCTTACTGAGTATCATTGGCTATGCCCAGACCTTACCTCTTTTGAGGCCAATAAACATGGATGGTTAGACTGAACTTTCTTTAACTATTCATTTTTTAGGCCTTTGCTCATTGGAATTAATAATCCATCTATGTGTATTTTAGGGTTTTAAGGGCAATCTATTATGTTTCTAAAGCATTTATATAGATAGCATGAACAGCTTTGATTTTAAAAGTGAATATTATAGCTTTGGTTTGTTTTGAAGAAAACTTCTGTCTTATCATGGTAGAGTGAATTTGGTTTTCTGTGGTTTAATGTCACCATGATGGCTGGTTGTTTCTGGTGGGCCCACCTACTTGCATATCAATCACATGGTTCGGGTGATGAGAGGGTTATGATGTAAAGGTGGTTGGTGTCAAATCCAATCATCTTAACCCTTGATCTTAGGCCCTGAAAAGTTCAACGATTTTATATCCTGATTTAATTCAATGGTAAGAGAATGGTTGGGTCCAGGTTGAATTGGGATGAATGTGTGTGTATGTCTCTCTTTTGGAGCTGATCTTTAGGTAGGGCCCTAGTATTCGGAATTGGAATGGGCCTCCATGAGTTTCATGATTTCTTGAATCTTTTTTCCGGAATTGGAATAGGCCTCCATGAGTCACATGTTTCTGGAATAGGCCTCCATGAGTTACATAATTGGAATAGGCCTCCATGAGTTATATAATTAAAATCAATTCTAACTTTTCGAATTTTTTTTATAGAAAAAGATGGAATTAATTTCATTAAGAATCAATCACAACTTTGGAAAGAACATAATCACGAATAAATAATCACGAATAAATAGAGGATAGTAATCTGTCTATGTTTGCTCTAAATAATGTAACACTGCCTCTTTTGCTAATCTGTGCGCAATTTATTGTAATTTCGCTTGACATGTCCAACATTTCAAGACTGCATACTTGGTAGAATTATTTTCGTATCTTCAACCAGTTGCCTATACCGACTACAATATATGTCTTCACTCTTTAAAGCATTTACAACCTCCAAAGATTCTCACTTCTTGAATCTTAATTGAGGCGAATTAGCATTATTACCACCAACAACTACAGTTTTTACTCGAGTGGTAAGGTGTGGGAGTTCCCACTTGGCTGCGGAGGGTTTGAGTCCTGATTATCCCACATTGTCCTGCATGTTTGGGCTCCCTAACCAATTGTATGGGCCTTTTTTTGTTTTTTTGCATGTACAAGCTTTTTTTCCATGTTAGTGAGCTGTCTTCTTTCTTGTGCGAGCTCTCTCTTGGGCTCTTGGGTTCCAGCCCAAGAAACATGCAACTGCAGCATCAACCTTGCAAGATGACTGGATGTAGAGGAATTTGGCTCAATGATGTGGACGATGGAGTGGAATGGAAAATTCAATGTATATTTGACACTAAGTAGCAATAATATAAGGAATATAGGATTCTTCATCTGATGATGAAATTTTGGAGGGCCCTATAATCATGATGGCCCCATGTGCCAAAATGCTGTAATCAAGATGGCCTCAATTTGGACAGTCTGATGTGATCGAAAGATAGCAAAAACTATCAAAATGATGTTGGGCCCAATCATGAATGCAACAATGGAGGTTGTTCTCCATGTGATTACGTCTACTTTGGGTTGGCCGATCACAGTTTCATTATAAGATGGTAGGCCCAACCAGGGTGCAACGCTATGGTTCATCATTTTCTAGGTTGGGCCCCGCCCACCGTTATATTTTCATCAGATGGGTGCTGATCAGTTGCCCACCTTGATAACATCTTTTGGCAAATCTAACCTCCCATATGGCTGTGACAAAATTACGGGCACTCATGGTCGGGCAGTCCAAACCCGGCCGAATTGGGCTAGCTCAGAGAGTACTCAGCCCAATCATTTCAATTAATCAATGGGCCGGGCCATTTTTTTCTTAAAGACCCAGTCCGTCCTAAAACACTTCACACAAACTTGAGCCTAGGTCACAAGCCGTTGGCTGGATTAACCATAGTATTACGCCCAATTCTGCATAGACGGGCTTGGGTTTAGGGTTTAGAGTTCTGTCCCAACCCAAGAACACCTCTAATCACATCTAATTCGCAACCCACATTAATTTCATCATTAGCAATGGCCCACCTTGATGGCATTTTGGTTTTTGGGTGAATGGAATTTGTTATTATAAAATTTTCATCTCAACCTTTACCAAAAAAAAAAAAAAAAATCTCACCTCAACATTTAAATGAGACTTTATAATAATTAAAAAAAAAACCCAATTTTAACGAGGCAATAGTTTGTACTTTTTTCTATCCCAGTTATAGGGGCTGGACCCTCCGTCAATAGTTAGAGGTTCTCCAAAATAGGTTTTTCCGGCAAAGTAAAATTTCAAAGAGCTTCCAAAATAGCAACGACCTCGGATTCATACTTGCCTCGTATAGGCAAAGAACCGCACTATGTCTATGGATGAGATTAACAAATCCAAGATGGGGCCCACTCTCACCGACCCCACCTCCACATGCATCATCTGAACCTGAACCCAGTTGTCAACTTCCATGACAAAACAAACCCCATCATAAGACCACCAGACCGCACCGATTTTTAGCACTTTCCTTTGAACCCTTTCCCTTCGTTTCTAGGGTTTGCTCCTCTCTTCCTCACTCACTCGCTCACTCAAAAATCCAATCTTTCCTCCGATTCCTGCAAACTAGGTCTGGTTACTACCCTCGATTCGATTCGATTCACCTCTCCATCCTCCAAAGAACCCACCTTTGATCTTGCATCGATCCTCTCGTTTTTGGCTCACAAGACCATCGATGGATGCTCAGAGAGCTCTGCTCGATGAACTGATGGGCGCAGGTATTTCTAACATCCTCTTCTCAGCATTCAGGGCTTTGGGGCTCGATTGATTAGATTGTCTGTGATCTCAAAAGCTCTTGCGATTTTACAACTTGGGTTTTGTTCGCATTCGATCTGATTGCTTGCGTTTTGTCTCGTGGATGGTTGTAGCTCGGAACCTTACGGAGGAGGAGAAGAAGGGATACAGAGAGATACGGTGGGACGACGACGAGGTTTGCGCCTATTATATGGTTCGATTCTGCCCGCATGACTTATTCGTCAACACTCGCAGTGATCTAGGTAATCTCCTTTTGCGTAGATGTGCTTGTAATCTTGAGATTTTCAATCACTTTTGTGTTTGATGTTCTTTTCTTTTGTGTTGTCTTGCATCAGGACCTTGCCCTAGAATTCATGACCAGAAGTTGAAAGAGAGGTAGTTATATTGATGCCTTTTAATAGTACTTTCTTTTATGTGCTTTGTTTGAGAGAGTTTGGATCTCTGCTGTTGCTAGAATGCAATTGGGAAAGCAGAACTGAGTAAGATGACTCAGATAAGGCTCAGTGAGGATTATGGCTGCTGTTAATTTCATGCCACTGGAAACACACTCAGAATTCAAAAAAATTATGTTTTGGGTGCATACAAATATTTGGAACTAGTTAACCCTGTGTAAACATTATTTCAAGTGGTTAAAATTGGCTCTGATGCAATTAACCTTGCTGGATGTGGTGTCTTTATACGTTGATATCTTTTGACTGCATGTGTATTTCTTTGTTATTATTACTATTGTTATTTTTTGGGTGGGTACTTGGTAGTGATTCATGATTGTGTAATGGCAGTCAATGGGGTTCTTTTATGTTATTTGTTCTTCATTTAAGATGGTTGTGGAAGTAAGTTACCTGCTTTACATGTGTGGTGTAGGAGGGAACTTAATATGAGTTACTGGCGTGCTATGCTAAATAAGATCTTTGGAGTTCTGGCTGTTGCAGGTTTTCCCTTTGAGGTAACTGATCTAAAGCTTTTCGATCAGATCCTTGTGTGGAAGGGAACTAGTGAAATTTCCAGAACTAGTAAAACCTCCCTTCCAAAGTATCACTTGGATTTCATAGGTCTGACTAGCATCAACACTTAAATCATACCTTAATCAGTTTGATTAAAAATATCATCATGGGTAACTTGAGAATTGAGATGGCGAGGGATATTATTGCTTGACTCATTTGATGATGAATACCAAGATAGTAAAGCTATATTTCGTTTACTCAGTGAGCGGCCAAGTTTGCATTTAGCTCGTGGATTTAAATCCCACAGCTTATGATTGTGTATAGCTTCTGTTTTTATTAACTACTGAGGGAGCTTGAATTTCAAGGATAGGGGTTTTCCATCATCTTGATTAATGTGCTTAAGACTGCTTTAACTGGTGAGGGATTAAGCTATGAAGATTGGGGACGTGTATTGAAAGAGTTCCTCGGATGATGAAGGCCCATTTGTGCATTCAGTTAGTCAGGATCAGAGGGTGATCTATCTATCTTTGGAGCTTCTCTAGTTAGTCAATCTACTCTGACGTTGCTATGCTAGTAACTGATTATGATTTCATAAGTTTTATTGGCGATATTTTTAGAGTTTAGAATGGTATGGAAATGTTTCTTGCTATAGGTATTGCGATCATGGCTGCAATATGGCTTGTGAAATATGCTAGGCTTCTATCTTCAAAGCTTAAAGTTCCATGCCAGCTTATTCTGCCAAATCTTTCATGTTATTAAGACTTTGACAATAGCTTGCTGTTAATTTTGGTAGCTGTTATGGTTACTATTGCAAACTAGTATTTTAGATCATTTGAGACCTTATGAGCTGAAGTGAGCTATAAAAACTGCATATGCTCTTGGTGTTTCTTCATTCTTCAATACTCAATTTATAAAGAAAATGTAAGTCCAACAGCTATTTTGGGAAGCTGCCCCTTAAATCTAAGTGGGAGGTGACAGTTGTACATCACTAGCATGTCTCCACTTTGCCACCCTGCATTGATCGTATTCTTATTTGTTCCTGAAACCCTCTGTTTTGCTTTATAGTAGCTTCCAGTTATCATAATCTATCCCAATGTGCATCAAGTAGTTTTAAATTTTAACTGAGTCTTTATCTCTGTGCTCAAATGAACCACACTTTCACTATGTATATTCTAGTTTTATCCTTTTAATTTTTACACCATTTTTTATTTGGAGTTCTTGCTTTCATTTAATTGGTTTGTTGTCTAATGAATTACTTTTATATTATTAAAAACAATATGCACCAAGAAACTTCATCTTGGATTTTTGTCATTCTCATCCTTAGCGTTGCCAAGCGTGCAACACAGTTGGAAGGTGCCCATTGTTGCAACCTCATTTTAATTTTTAAGTCACGCTTTATACTGGGTCTTGCTCCCTTGTGGCAGTCAGTTTGGGTGGCCTAATGGGGTCCAACTGGGGCCGCATCAATCACAGTGGAGGTGGGCGATAAAAAAAATCCAAATGGTACCTACCTATTTGCAAAATTTCAAGTCTGTTAGATCTTCCTAGTCTCCTGATCTATGGTCCTCGAGTTCAACTGCTTCAGAATGCATCAAATTTTTTTTTTAATTTTTTTAATTTTTGTTGTTGTTGTTGTTAAGATTTCTATTCAACAATCAACATTCGGATGGGTGTGAAAACTAGGATGTTGTGACATCGAAGGGGGTAGTGGTGTGAGGGGGTTGGGTTGATCATAGGAGATCCCACATACCTAAAAAAGGGAGCATTCATATGGTCCCATGGCAACTATTCCCATGGGAGCTTGTGTGTGTGTGTGTTTGTGTGTGTGTGTGTGTGTGTGTGTGTAGGCCCCGCTATTATGCGGATGTCTTGCATGGAATTGTGCGGACTGCCTTGTGGGCCCTACCAACCATGGGGGAGGTGGAGGACCGAAAGATATGGGATGGACCCACTGGTGTGCAAGATTTCTTGTCCATTTGACAATCAGTCCTACCAATTATGGTGATGTAGGCCAGATTGATGGGCCTAACCTTAAGTTTTGTACCCGAAGGTCCAAGCCCAACAAGGCCCAATCTGTGGTGTGAGACCAAGACCCGTTGATCCCTTGTGGATCCCTATCACATGGCCCTCAAGTTATCATTTAAAAGTAATCTTTTTTTCCCCCCCTCTCAATCTGACAATCAATCCTATTTACAACTAGGAGCTCAGAGCTATTATTGGTGCTACCCAACTTCAACCGAGAGCTCAACCCAATATATAACTGCAGTTTTTTATTTTTATTTTTTATTCTCACAGATTGTAGAATCTCGTCCTATTTATGTGTTACCCAACTTCAACCGAGAGCTCAATCCAATATATAAATGCAGTTTTTTTTTTAACTTTTTATTCTCGCTGATTGTAGAATCTCAAAATACATGTTCTTAATGCGCTTATATCTGAATGTCTAGCAAATTAGCTACCTTAATATCCCTTTCTTATTGGTGCTACATCGTTACCCGAACATAAGCATTGTCTAAAGTTTAGAACCCGCACACACACATAATAATAATAATAATAATAATCATCATCATCATCATCATTATTATCATCATCAAGGCCTTGTCCCAACTATGTGGGGCCATCTGCATGAATTTTGTTTCGCCATTCCAGTCTATCTTGGGCTGTCTTAGAATTCATATCTGTAGACGTGGTAATAGTTTTAGGTTGGTTCTCAACCTTATGTAACACACGTGCGCACAGACAATTTGTCTCACCAAAGTTTTCCATGAGCTGGCTTAGGAGGAAAGTGGTTTCTATTGTGGATCTGTTTGGCATAAAACCAAATTAGTTTTTAGAAATTTTAGATGCTTGTTTTAAATTTTGCGTTGGTTACTGTTTCTCAAAGTCAGTTCTATGATTGGAAGTTTGTTATCAACTGTTTGTATGGTTGTGGATATCATCTACCCAACCCTCAAACCCCCACGCACACAAAATTTTTGAATTATATTTCTTAAACATTAAATCTTGTTGAGCAATTTGTAAGCCAAGTAAACTCATTCAACCATAAGAGCTCATGCTCATGCTCATGATGGTTCACCTTGGATGCTTCACCATTGATGCTATTGCATTCAATCAAATTTTTGTCTGGCTGACTCATTTTGGTGATGATTAGAGTTGAACAACCAAATCGGAACTCATTCTTGGCTGCCTTTACTTTTTTAAAGATATTCTGTCACTTTGTTCCTTGATTTGGTTCCGAATTTTAATCCAGTTACTCAGATGCTATCAGTCTCAGTCAAAATTGAGTCGAATCGGCATAGGTACTCACAGAGTTGCTTGTGCGATTGTACACTTGAATGATTCAAGTGAAACTCAGTCCAGTTGACTTAATACTGGTGCTGATGGAGTTGGATACCAAAATTGAAATTTAATTTCTTGATTTCAGGCTTTGTATGTAATAGGTTTTAATTTGCGTCGCCCATATATCCTCTATGTCAGCTTCTTTGATGCAGCCCAAGGGTTAGGGCTGCGTGGAGGTCCCTAAGCATGTGTCCAACGACACTTCGAACGGTCACAAAGACTTCAACATACACGAGGACGCACCTCTCTGGGAAAAACCCAAATCTATTAATCAATCAAATCTCTGAGAATCTCTTCTCTACAAAGCCATATATATAGTAAAACAAACTTAATAAGCAAGAAAACCCTAGGCTAAAAATGGAAACTTTCCTAATAATAATAATAATAATAATCCTAATCTAATTTGAAGAGGGGTTGAGAGGCGGCTGGGCCCTAGACTGCATCATCCTCCCCGGGTTGAAAGAAGAGTTCGTCCTCGAACTCGATGCTGCTTCGGATTGCCAGTGCAAATGTGTGGAACATGAAGGACATCCTTTGTGGCAGCTTTTCAGGAATTCTTCTTTGGCGGATGTGGTTTCTCAGGATGAAGCGTAACTTGCTGTCCACCATGCATGAATGTATAGGTGTTGTCGTGCATACCATGAGCTCCATTTTTATCATACATCCAAGGACGGCCCAATAAGATATCACCACTATCCATAGGTAGCACATCACACTGGATTGTATCTGTGTAAGTCTCACCAATAGCAAAAGTAACTTTGCAAGTATGTCGAACATGCGCTTGATCACCATTCATGAGCCACTTGACAAAATAAGGACGGTTATGCTTATAAACTTTCAATTGAAGGCGATCAACAAGAGCCTGGGAGATGAGGTTTTCACAACTTCCACTGTCAATAACAACTATGCAGTTTTGTCCATGAATTATTCCTGTGGAACGAAAAATATTTTTGCGCAACCACTTATGCTCAACAGTTGGTGAAGCATCCTTGAGGACAATAAGAGCTTCATCTGGGGGCTCTGCATCGGTGAATTCAATTTTCCCAGTGTCAATATCCTTGGGATTGTCAATATCCTTAGGATCAGTGTTAGTACCCTTAATATCATCTCGGATATTGTTATCAGCACCTTCAATCTCAATCAAATGTATTCGCTTTGGACAGTCTGCTGCTCGATGCCCGTGCTGATGACAATGAAAACAAACCATCTTAGTTTGACCTTCAGTCCTAGCAAAAATCTGTCTATTGGATTTAGCTTCTTGTAGAGATGAATTCTTCGGAGAAACCCATTTGAATTTTTGTACTTGATGATTTGCAATTCCTTCAGCCTTGATAGCATGTTGGATGAGCTCATCGACAGTATCAAAATGTTGGAAGGCCAGGATATGCTGAATGTCTAGTCTCAATCCATTGAAAAATCTATCAACTACCACATCATCATCTTCATTCAAGCCACAACGAGCTTGCAGAGTTAAAAAGTCCTCCGAATATTCAATGACTGTTTTGGATCTTTGTTTCAAGTTTTGAAAGCTAGACCGTAGATCTCTTGCATAATTGACAAGGAGGAATTTTTGTTTCAAGATATTCTTCATCTCAGTCCATGTATCAACTGGGTCCATGTTTTGATTCCTCCGTTTTCGTTGCAATTCAGCCCACCAAGTTGCAGCATAATTACGAAATCTAGTAGCAATTAGTGTGACTTTATTGTGCTCAGTCATTGGCTTATGTGCGAAAATATTTTCCACGCACACTAACCAATCCATAAATTCCGCAGGCTGCAATTTTCCATCATATTCGGGAATCACAATTTTAATTCCTAAATCTCGATCAGGATTTTGGACCGTTGGATCCCGTTGATTCCGAATATTTGCACTATCATCACGGTGGTGATGCACACGCTGATGATTTTCCAAATTTGTTACTCGAATGTCCAATTGTTGCAGGGTAGTGTGCATGCCATCAACTTTTGTAGATAATTCTCTAATGGCACTCGCCAAATCTTCAAGTGAAGAAGATGAAGATTCAGCATCCACTTGCTTCTTTGGAGGCATTTTTTTTTTAAATGCAAAATTGAATCTGACTGACCTGATGTGTAGATCGATTCTCCAGGAACACGGTACTTTCTGATGTCAGATGGCTTCAATAGAATATTTCCGATTGTTGTTGGAACGTTACTGATATCAATTGACTGGAATTGCAAATAAGTTGACTTCCTGCAGCACTTGGGTCGAATGGATCTGTCTGGATCCAATAACGACCTGAATGGAATATCAGCCCAAAAGGTCTCGTCACGCACGTGTCAAGGTCACGTGTGACTCTTTCGTTAAAAACCTAGAGAAACGCTTGCTCCTGATTTGCTACTTGCTGACGAGGAGAAGGGCTGGCGAGATGATGGAGATGGCGACGACTGCGTTGGCGTTTGACGACAACAGCGAGCGGAGAACAGCGAACGGCACGACAGTGGGTGGCGACGACAGACAACGTACGGCGGAGGCCGGCGATAGCAGACACCCAGCGGCGACGACGAACGATGAAGGGCGATTGTTGGCGATGTCTGCGGTGGAGGCGAGACTACAACGACGTGACGATGGAGGTGATGATTTCCACAGAGGGCAAACGGCAGCGGGTTGTGGTTGCACAGCACGATCCAGGTACGCTGCTTTTTCTCTCTGTCTCTCTCTCTCTCGGCGCTGCTTCTGCTTTTTATTTTTGTACTCTAGTTTGTGGAAGTTGGCCGATCAGGGGGTTTGAAGAAAATTTCTGGGTGTGGGGGCGACGTCGGCAAGTGGGATTTGATGGGGTTTGATGGGTTCCGGCGAATGGGTTTTGACAGAGGCGTGTGTTTAGGGTTTTGGTTTGGTGTGGGATTTTGGGGTTTTGGGTACGGTAGGGTTGGGGATTTGGGAAAGAGGCAGGGAGATGGGTTCCAGTGGTTTGGCTGGGACGGAAAGGACGTCTGGGATCATCTAGGATGGCAGTGGAGGGTTGGGTTTGGGGACTGTGGTATGGATTGGGACGATTAGGGTTTGGGACGAGTAGGGTTTGGGTCGGAAGTGGCGATGGCTGGCGCTTGACGAGGAAGGGGGTGGGGGTTGGATTCGGGCTATGGGATTCGGTGATGGTGACAGTGGAGATCGGCGCTTCTGTGATGAAGATGGTTGGGGTGAATCGGTGAAGGGTGGATAGGGGTAATCACGCCGGAAGATCGTGCAGATCCTTCGTCTCTGATACCAATCTGATGCAGCCCAAGGGTTAGGGCTGCGTGGAGGTGCCTAAGCATGTGTCCAACGACATTTCGAACGGTCACAAAGACTTCAACATACACGAGGACGCACCTCTCTGGGAAAAACCCAAATCTATTAATCAACCAAATCTTTGAGAATCTCTTCTCTACAAAGCCATATATATAGTAAAACAAACTTAATAAGCAAGAAAACCCTAGGCTAAAAATGGAAACTTTCCTAATAATAATAATAATAATCCTAATCTAATTTGAAGACGGGCTGAGAGGCGGCTGGGCCCTAGACTGCATCATTCTTTCCCTACGGCCCTTCCATTTTCGCCCTCAATTCTCCTATTTGAAGGTCCTTACTTTTCCTCTCTGATCTTGACAGGCTGATAAACATCATTTCCCCCTTCCTTTTTTACATAAAAGTTTCCTTAGGTTATATCTAGCCTAGCCTTATAGCTTCCTGATAAACATCCTTTCCCCCTTCCTTTTTTTCACATGAAAGTTTCCTTAGGTTATATCTAGCCTAGCCTTATAGCTTGTGGCCCTTATTATCTCCAACTTACATCTTTCTAGGTCTTACAAACTTTACATCATCTGCTGCTCATTTGTAGGTGTTTTCTGTTTCACCAATTTAGCATGAGTGAGTCCACACTCTGATCACAGTATCCGGTGGCCACATGGCCCTACCCTTCGATTTGGGAGCGATTGCCTTTGTTTCCCCTTTACTTTTCTCTTTTGTCAGCAGCCGTGGCCCATTTCCACGAGTCACTTCTAGTGGACTCTGTAGCCCCTAGCTAACCTTTTTCTTAATATCAGCAGGCTCCAACTAGGTGTGGTTTATGAGAATCTCTTAGAACTACAACCTGTTATTGAAGTACATCTTGCAGATTCTATAAGCAA
Source organism: Sextonia rubra (assembly GCA_037013555.1). NCBI lineage: Eukaryota > Viridiplantae > Streptophyta > Magnoliopsida > Laurales > Lauraceae > Sextonia > Sextonia rubra. Next base: position 30,573,990 of record JASUAD010000011.1, on the reverse strand, counting down.
CTACTTATCAGCTGATAACCCTTCTTACCCAGCTTGGGAGTTTGCATACTGCTTAATTGAGATTGCATTCAGCATCGCAGATATTAGAAAACAGAAAGTTAAGCTGCAGTTATCCTACACTTGCTTTAGACTTCACATAATTTTTATTTTTATTTCTATTTTTCGGAATCTTATATCATGGAAGTTCCAGTCTAGTTCTTATGTCATCTGTTGTTGTATGAAATATGCTTCTTTTGAAAATGGACATTAGGTTTCAAGGAGTTACCTTGGTGATTGGTAATGATGGTATTGGCTATCGAAAAGGGCAATAATAAATGATGATATTAGTTACTCTTGAGAAAATATGTGAAATTCTAACTTTTTAACATCAGATACCAAATATTATCTTTTGGTGTAGAACTGGGTTATCCTAAGTGAACTCTAGGTGGACAAGTAATTCAGTCATGGGACTTGGATCATGCTCTGGTATGTGGAAAAAGGATTTACGGGATTTTGTTGGAGATGAGGTGTGTCATACCATTCATTCGGGAAGGAGTGGTGATTTAGACAAATTAGGAGATGATAGAGAATGAGGAAAATTGATAAAGTATCATTCACTAATAATAATAAAGGGAAATGAGGAAAAATGCTAAAAGTGTTTTTGGATTAATACTACTATAGATCTGCACTGTAACCTTTGTGATGAATGAATCATGAAAATGGAAAACTTAAAAGTCAATTGAGATACAAATTACAATTTTTGGCCATCTCTCAACTGTGAAGTCTCAGACGTAGAAAATGGTATCCTATGGTTTTGTCTTAGGGGATGTTTTGTAGTTGCTGTACTTCTTCAGGTAATTTACACTGTGTTCTTATCTTTGTGGTTTCATTGTTGTTGCCACTGCTATTGTTATATAGTTGCTATCATATATGACTATTTTTTCTCTCTTCCTACTTCAGTTTTGAGAAGTCTCCCAGACATGATGCATATGTATCAAAGTTTGAAGCAGAACTTGCTCAATTTTGTGAGAAGTTGGTAGGTTACACGTTTGTGGCTTTACACAGATATTGTTATTTCTGATAAGTTAGTTCTTGCAGATTAATATTCCTTTGTAATGATTTATTGCAGGTGCATGACTTGGACCGAAGAGTAAGGCGTGGTCGAGAGCGGTTGGCTCAGGAGGATGTTACACCTACTGCTCCTGTCTCAACTGAGAAATCCGAACAGCTGTTGGTGCTGGAAGAGAAGATAAAAAAGCTGCTGGAGCAAGTTGAGACTCTTGGTGAAGCTGGCAAGGTGGATGAGGCAGAGGCACTCATGAGGAAGGTTTGACAAAGATCCCCGTCATGCAATATATCCTATTTTATTGTTCATGTAGTCTGCATTGAAGTTTTAATTATGAATGCTTTCAGGTGGAGACGTTGAACACAGAGAAGACAGCATTGACTCAAGGCCAACAAGCACCCAATGATAAGGCGTTGATGCTTCCACAGGAGAAGAAGATGGCATTATGTGAGATTTGTGGCTCATTCTTAGTCGCAAATGATGCTGCTGAGAGGACACAGTCTCATGTGACAGGGAAGCAGCATATTGGGTACGGCATGGTGCGGGATTTTATCAGCGAGTTTAAGGTAAATAACTATTCATTGTTCTGTTTGTGAGTTGGCCTGTTTTTGTGGTTATATAATATTCACTTCTACATCACAGGAAGCCAAGGAGAAAGCAAGAGAAGAGGAGAGGCTAGCAAGGGAGAAGGACGCTGAAGAAAAGAGAAAACAGAGGGAAAGGGAAAGGGAAAGTGAGGGTAGGTCTAAAGGGAATGATGGGGAGAGAGAAAGGTATCCTGAGAGGGAACGGGATAGAGAGCGTGACCGGCATCGTGATCGAGACACAGAAAGAGAAAGGTCCCGAGAACGGAGTGGGAGAGGGAGCAGAGATGGAGGGAGAATGGATTGGAAGTACAACAACTACAGGAACGGGAGGGACAGGTTTCGTGACCGAGGCAGGAATGTGGACATGCCACGGGACAGGGCTTGGGAGCGCAACAGATCTCGTTCTCCTGCTAGGCATGGTTACAGGTCATCAAGAAGCCCAGTTCGCCAGTATTAATGGCTAAAATGTAGATGATATGCATGGTTAAACTTTGAAGCTAAAGAGGTAGGCCTCTTTAACTCTTCTTCTCTAAATTGCAGTTATGCTGTCCGAATTGATCTAAATGTTTTTGAGGGTAAACTTTTTCTTCCATTGAACAGCTCTGTTGAGATCGTACTCACCTCCATATCAATGTTCTTAGAGGAAAAGGGTTGAGGTAGGTAATTTGGTATATGGTTTTCATATGTTAGACTTGAACCATACATGGATTCACCAAATTGTTTCAAGCATATCAGCTTATAATTGAATCTTGCATTTTGTTTGGTTTTTGTGGGTTATGGTGTTTCCATGTTAATTAAGATGACAGATCAAAATTCTTTGCGTGAATAATGATGCTGCCAATGGAAGATTATATGTTTGGTTCTCAACTTTTAGAAGGTAACACAATCTCAATTTTTTCATGCCTAGGCTTAAATTGGAATATATGCAGTAAAATTCGGGTTTTCTGTTTTTCACTTTCCTGTTTATTATTTCTCTGTCTTGCATGTCCTGGGTGCAAGTGCCTGATGTGCCCATGTTATCCGGACTTGGCTCAGTGGCCAAGCGAGAGGGAAGGAAAGCCACGCACCAGGGATCGATCCCTGGTGTGGGGATGGGAATAGGAGCCTTTACTACTAGGTCATCCCTCAAGACCCATCTTATACCTATTTTAAATGTCCTATAATATAGGAGGCAGTGTAAAAAAGAAAAAATCCAAAAAAGAGAGAGAGAGAGAGAGAGAGAGAGAGAAAAGAAAAAATCCATTTACTTGAAGCATTCAATGATTACTATTTTTATGTGCAAGTTTCCTCTAAAATGCTTGTGTATGTGTAGTGTAATTCATGCTTTTTTGAGAACATTAATACTAAATCTTGGGCATGGCTCAAATTCAAGTAGGCTTCATTTTTTATTTGAAGAAAGGAAAGAAAATCTAATACAGCTAATAAATGCAAAGCATTTTTTTGTTTTCTTGGGAGGAAAAATGCAAAGCATTCGAGCCTTCATTTTGGTGTAAGATAATCGCTCAAGACTTCCACCACCCACTAAGATCTTGCAAGATTTTGCACTAGTGCACACAGTTTTTTCCAGTGTAGTTCTGGCTTGATTCTTGCTGAAGAGGATTGGATCATATCCTGACATCTGTGCCATACTGATCACCTGTTTGGCCTATGTGGTGCTCACTTTGTTTTTTATTCAATTCGCTTATTGCACATTCCCATGTATCCCAATCTTCATTCCAACTATAGAGTTAACAAACACTGTTGGATTATTGTGTGTGAAAAAACATTACTATGTGTTCCAGATGTGAATGCATTGAATTCGTCACTCCCAACTGATGTGAAACTTTAGCCGGTATATGGGGAGGCATGTGATATTAATGGATTGAATCTGGCAAAGGTGGTTTCTGCAGAAGTCGGGTGGTTAGCAAAGTGCACTATGGTACGAAAGTAAGAATAGGATGATATCCCTTGGCCAAATGAACCCCCCAAACTCGAAAATTTCATCTGGTGTTTCTTTGCTTGTGAGCAAGCAATTGTATGATTTCAGTTTTGCAGGATGTCGCAAGATTAGCAGGAAGGAAACGCTTGCCTAAGCTTATCAAAAGTTTTGCACAGTGTCGTGTCATTAATGAAGTACAATTTGCAGGCGGGGTTGTTTATCACTTTTCATTTTTTAAGCCTTTTTGGGAAGAAGGTTAATCACAAACTTAACATGATGAATCTACTCTCTCTCTCCCTTTCTCTCTCTCTCTCTCGGAATGGTAATGAATCTATTCTATCTTTAGTTAGGAACAAACTATCACAGTGAAGGAACCCAGAATCACAGATTCTTTGCCTGAATGTCTTGGCAGAAGAAAACTCGGAGTGGCTTCTCTGTTGGTGTGTTGATTGATATGCAAGTGAAGTTCAATTCCGTTATCATGGCGGGCGTTTCTGTGTTGCTTAGTCTGCTGGATGCCATATCAGCTTCACTTTATCGTTCTACTGCAGGCATTTGTGTATTGCAGAACCTATGTTCTGACTTGTTATGTTTCAAAAGGAATATAATATTACAGACCTGTCACCTTTTTTATTGGTTATTGTCGGCATCATTGCTTTGGACTTTCTGGTAAAGCATTGGGAAGATGTTTTCGTTGCAGTTGTCTGTTTCTTTTGTTTTCCCATAAATGGAAGAATTGGTTAAAAAAACCCAGGAATAGAGGATTTTATCAGGTCATTCTGTAGAATCACCGGATAGACAACCCCTCAATAGCATCAGATTGAAGAATAGCAGTGGTTGGGTCAATTTTTTTTTTTTTTAGTACAATGCTGATCTACCCGTGGAAGGATACATGATGGCAGCCTCTGTTTATGTTGAGAAATTGTTGCCAACTATAGAATAGTAGGGTTGTTGGACAAGCAGTTAAAGGTGAACTGATTCTTCTTTCTTTCTTTTTTTTTTTTTGGGTACGAAAATAGCGCTCGACATGTGGAGGTTGATTAATATTAGCTGACGAGATAATACTCTGGGGCATGTTATATTAAATTATTAGTGATGCCTGCTGTGGCACATTGAAGTTGCATGATGCGAATTGTGAGGAATGTGCGTGACCTGGTGTCATGCAGGGCTACTTTGGGGTTGGGTTTGAGACTTGGGTCTATTTAGCTTCTCTGCCAACTTGTGTTGGAAACAGAATTGAGTGTGCGCTGGAATTCTCGTTCATCTTCTACGCACAATCACATTTGGGTTTTCACTTTTGTGAAATTTCAGAAACACCCCCCCCCCCCCCCCCCCCCCCCTTTATAATAGGAAATGTATATATATCCCCCTTTATAATAGGGAATGTATATATATATAACTTTGATCTTGATCTTATGAGAATTGTTTTCATGCACTTTTTATTGATCCCATTTGGATATCGAACTAGAGCGATGAAAAGATCTATGTGGGATTACCCTAAATATCAAGTTTAGCTCCAGTTATATATTCCTAACCTCTTCATTCGTGGCCCACAAATCCAATCCATTCGGATTGGTATACAGTTGATCCAACGGTCCAGTAAATTCAGATTTAACTGAAACTGGGGACTTGTGACTATCAATGGGGTCCTGTGTATTGCAAGGTTTGGATTAAGTGATAAATGAGCTTCACCTAGAGTTCTCACAAAAAAATAGTAAGAACTAATTCTATGTATCACAATAGTCTTGTAAAGACGGTTCTTACGGACTATTTCCCACATTACAAGTCATTCAAATGAATCATATACATTACTCGTGAATTGCACACGTTTATTAATTTTGGATCATAAACAAATAGATTGGACCGTTGGATCAACTGCACACATAAATATATATATATATATAATATATTTGAATGAATGTGCAATTAATCTAACGGTCCAAACTATTTAGATGTGACTCAAAATTAGTTGACATGTGCAATTTAGGAAGATCATGTATATAATCCATTTGGATAGCTTGTAATGTATTTTCTTATATATCTATATATATATCAAAATATTTTCAACAAAGGCCCTTCCAAGGAAAATTTTCTCACTCCACCACTGCTTCAAATTATCATTAATTTTTTGAAATGAAACGTGCATATGATGTAAGAACTTTACTGTATGAGGTATCTCTTAAGATAGAACGTCCGTCTTTGATCGCAATCTTGAAGGTGAAAAGAAAAAAGGAAAAAATTAATTCTAGTAAGAGTTCAAATCCTCGCATTCCTCATTAAGGGATTGTCTCTGACCATCGTTCTTCACACTTTTAGGTAGTAGATTTTGAGTACATAGGCACAGTTTTACTGGGGTTCAGGATTAATAGATTACTCAGGTAAAATGCATGTGGACAATCCGAACATGACCCATGAGTTAAGTTGGATTAAAAATGTCGATCTGAGCTCTTCATTAACAGGCCAGGTTGGGTTGCTACTGCGTAGTGCAGTCAGTCACGATTGACAGGTTGAATAGTAAACATGAGTTCAACAATAACTAAACCTATTCATTAATCAGGTTGGAAATGTCAACTTAAATCCTAACTCATTGGGCTTTATGCAAGAAAAAGAAGAAAAAAGACCTGGATTGCCAGGTTGAACATGGTAGAAGATAGAGAATCGACGGAGGGAGAACAACGTGGGCGGATCGTGTCTGGAAAAAAAAACTTAGAAAGGACAAATTTTAATATATGTGGGTGGATCATGTAAGGAAAAAAAATTCAAAGGATAATTTTTTAAGGTAAGGAATGTTCAAGTGTATGGTGAGGGACACTCACATGGCTGGAGAAATGGAAGCACTATCCACAGAGCTAACTGACTTTTGTTTTGGGTGCAATAATTTATGCCTTCAAAATCAACTGTTGAGAAAATAAAATAAAAAGAGGTTAAAACAAAGGTTGCTTGAGTCCTATTGTGAATGTAAAACTGATGTGTCAAACTGTTGTCAGCACCAACTCATTGAGAGTAGTGAGTTTTCAAGGGGCTTGCTTGATCATTGAAGCCCATTGGGACTTCTCCACGAATCTGAATTTTGAGGGCCTAGTATCCAGGCACCTCTCCATCCACTGCCCCCTCCACGCAGGAGAGCAACATGAATCTCTCGCCTACAAATCCCATCTGAAATATTACCAAGGAGATCCTCACTGTCTGCTTCAATCTAGGGTGTGGCTTTGGATCGCAACTAAAGCAGCGTATCAGCGTGGGGTGAAGTTCCAATATCTCCAAATAAAAGATGGACCTACTTAAAGATCCTAAACAATCAAAATGAAATGGCTAACAGCTAGTCAACTCAATTTTTTTCCTTCATAGAGCCCGATCTCCTTGCTATTTATTCAATTATTCAAGGCTGCAGAGCATAAATTTTCATGCATCAAGATGCAATATGAAGATCTCCAGAGTGGTCTCTTCCCCTGGCTTCTTGGACATAGAGATGATTGAAGTGTCATAATTCATATGGTAAATCCAGGCATCATAATTCATATGGTCAATCCAACCCATCAATACCAGTAAATTCTCACTTCGGAACCAATCAATCACTTAATCATTGATATTTACTAAATATTTCAGAAGCATTTCAAGTTTCAGGCTTGGCAACATTCGTATACCAGAACTCTGTTATAAAGTCCACAAGATTCGCATTTGGTTACTATCGCTCAGCTCCTGAAGCTGCCAGCTGACAAGACTTATTAAAAGAATTTGAAGTAGTTGACTATTCTCCACTTACTTGATATGGCATCTTTTTAATCCCACGTGACACAGACAGTTCAAGATCAAGGTCTGATTAATTCTTAAAGAACAGCACCCTCTCTCTGTCAAAGTCCTGATAATTATCAGAGAAATTTCACCTTAGAACCACGAGCCTATAATGCCCAAATACGGCATGAATACAGCAGGGATCATGAGAACCACAAAGATGAGGAGTTTACATATAAACAGATATGTTGCCTATTTAAGTATCTAGTTACGATATATAGTTCCCACATCTCAGCAGCATCATATTGTTGGGCCTTGATTTGGATACTGCATAATACATATTAGTAATAGGACAAATGTGTTACCGCTAGAAGCAAAACAACCTCAGTCATCTTTCTGATGGCTCTGTTTTGTAAGATCAAATATTTTATAGTTTATACTCCATGAAAACCTTGGTTTTTTGTCAAGAGAAACCTCCATGGAGGTAATGTGTCTTGTGTTTAGGTTTCTTCTATCTACAGAGTGAAACTGACAAACAGTTCTGAGTTGTTTAAAGAAAGTGAATCATATAATTCATACTATAAATGATAATTGTCTAATGTACTAGTTTCAATCGATAGTGTTTTGTTTGAGTTACATGAAAGCCTTCTTATACTTTTTGAGTTTTCAAGAAGCTTGCTATTTTATATTTTATATATATATATATATATATTATCATCATCATCATTATCATCATCAAAGCCTCCACAGTGGACCTTACGGAGAAGTATGCATGGTCCCTTTGTAAGGGACGTACACATACAAATATTCCCCATGTATATATGTGCATATGGGCCCCACCTTAAGTTCTTACGAAAACAATGGTGCGGGACAAATGCGTATGAAGATTCTCCATATATATATATATATATATATCAGAAATATTATGTCCTCAGTGTCTTCCTAAACAATCTAGCCTAGGGGCCTATCGTTGTACCTCCATAGCCTATAATTTAACCAGAGTGCCTGTAATTCTACTCTAACCAGATACCCTTTTTTATATTTGTTCAGAATACCCTTTTTTTTTCGAGGTACACATTTAAGTGTAGGGTTCTTCTAAAAGAGTGCACGTAAATCAAATTCTTTATTCTTTGTGATTATTTCCCCTTTTCTTGGATTTTTGTTTTTTTTGGTGCTTGGGGATTGACGCACTCTATTCACACACACACATGTTCCAGACCAGCAGAGATACAGTTAAGGGACTTTTTATTGTTTAATCAGTGTCCACATTTAAGGGTAAGGTTTTTTCAAAGAAGAAAAATATGTAGGTGCTCAGTCCGTTTTAAATTTGAATGCTAGATGCCATTTCATTACATTTTTTTATCAGTTATGCTTAAATATCATTGGAACTATAAGAAGGACAAATAAAGGACTGATTTCAATGCCCTTTTGTTGTGGAAGTAACTCTTGAAGTGCTATTCTAGGCGAAAGCTTAAATCTGAAGGCTGACCAAGTAAATTTTAGCCATTTGAAGGAAAGACTTTTGTCATCTAATGGTAAGTGAGGGAGTCTTGGTTGACTTTGTCATTTTGTGGTTGATTTTTATGTTTTATTGACAAGCTAGTGCTACTTTTGACTAAAGGGACATTTTATAAAAAGGTTACTAGACTTGAAATAATAATTTTTTTTTAGGTGGTAACTGCATTGGTAACATATATATTGATATCTAAATGCTGTAAACTATAAGAGATATATACTGGAAGCAAAAGGTCCAAAATATGGACCAAAACACAACAAAGCAAATGCACAATCTGATGTAGTATGGGCCCATAAGGGGTCCCCTTCAAAATAGATTATGATTATTTTATTTTTACTAACTGAATTGTTATTAGGGAAGTTTCTATCATTAGATAAGGGTTTCTTAGGCACTAAGTTTCTTTTATTATTTATATGGCATTGTAGAGATCATAATCTCAGTATTTTTGAATTAATATAATTTTTTTTGTGGGTTTTATTGTTGGAGAGCTCTCTTCATTGTGTGATTGTTTCAGCGGACACCCCACATTTTGCCCATGCACTCATGATTGCAAATCCAAACCCTAGGATTGCATCACAATCACATACGAAAAATGCCATCACAAGCCAAAATCACACTAGTGCGCTGCATTCCCTCTTTAGCTTGGGAGAAAGGCAACATGATAGATAATAAATGCAGAGGAGCAAAGAATAAACAAGAAGGGATGCATGTGCAAAGAGAGACCTGTAGAACAACGTGAGAAGATCCAATTAGTATTAGGAGGGGTCCGTGGGTGGACATAATCATATAATAGAAGGAAAAGAAAAATGGAAAAAAATCATAGAATGCTGTTTCAAATGGTTTGGGCCTCATCTACACTTCAAACTAAAAAGCTAGCTCTTAAATCCCTAAAGTTGCAACGATAGGTGGGCAGGAGAAAGGGGAGCCCATAAAGACTCCTAACAAAGCAACTGCTAAAAACCTCCAAAAAGATGAGAACACTTGAGAAATATCGAACAACCAAAACTTTCCCAAATACAGGACTTAATTCTCTTTATCAAATTGGACAGACAAACAGATCAAAATAACACAAAACTTTCAGCCCAAGACAGCTTGTGCAGAGCAAGAATAGATTTTTCTTTTTGATCAATTAAACCACTTCCCAAACAGTACAAACTTCTTCCAAAACATACAGTTTTGTAGATGTATAAGATATACATTCAAGGCACTATAAAGTGCCTGGTGGGATCGCTCTTTTGGTCTTCAGGCCAATCAATCTGCATCCTCAGAGAACATCTTGAAAAATGCTAGCACGCCACTAAACAAGCTACCTATTCAAGTAATCTAAAGGAAACACACTTGACCCTTTTCTTTTGTGTGAAATGGTAACTGGTTATCTATATCAAAGAAACCAAAAAGTAAACATGATACAGGGCTAAACGGCTAAAATACAAAATATGTTACTCCGGTATCAATAACAATAATATATCTTATTTAAATGGTACCCTCTATCAAATATTCCTAGGTAGCCCCCACAATTACCCCTCTGACATCCACAAAAGGCAGAGGCTAAATTCCCAAAGAAATCTTTTAGCATAAACACCTATGAAATAATTGTCATCCTCACTTTAGTCGCAACTTGCAACCAGCTCGGAAGAATCCTATCAATTATTGAAAATTCAATTATTTCTTTCTAACCATATTGGCCATAGAACCACTACTGAAAGACAACTCCAATTCCAACTAACTGTTTCTTGCTTAATCGCATAACTATATGGCCAATTTTCTACTAAATCCATTGCCGCTTGTGGCCACAGCCACAAAACCCCCAAAAGCTGCGTGAAGTAGTTCTAAACCTCTCTCTCTCTCTCTCTCTCTCTCTCTTTGGTGAAAGGCAATGAATACAAATATTATGAACATCTCTCTCTCTCTCTCTCTCTCTCTGGTGAACGGCAATGAATACAAATATTATGAACATCTCTCTCTCTCTCTCTCTCTCTCTCTCTCTCTCTCTGGTGAACGGCAATGAATACAAATATTATGAACATCTTCCACTGTCCTCACATGAAGGCTGCACACATTGACAAAATACATCATCTACCTGAAGATGGTTAATGGTCAAAATTTTATCCAACACTATCACTCATGTGAAAGCTAACTCTTGCAGAGAAGCTTTAATGTTCCATATTAAAGAAAATCTTTCATCCCTCTTGCTGCATTCTGGGCCCCACAAGTGGTCCCATTCAAATCTAATTAGATTAGGACTATATTATTTATTAGTAGCTTTCTAATTGCATTATTAGGGAAGTTCCTATTAATAGTTTAAGGTAGGCATTAAGTCTGCTTTTATTATATATATGGCATTGTAAATGAGAAATTCTCAAACTTGGATTATTGAATAGAATTGTGGATTTTATCCTTGAAGGTGCGTCCTCGTAAAAAAAAAACAATAAAAACCCAATCCCTCCAATCCCAATCCCAATCGACCCTCACCAAACCCAGTCTCCCCAATCTAAGTAAAAAAAAAAAAAAAGAGACATAAAAGCAGAGAAGAAAAAGGGCACGGGCAGAGAACATACCTGGACTCACTTGCCGCGTCCAGCCACCTGTGCCCCACCACCGCTTGCCACCTACCCTCGTTGCTCGCCACATACTTGCAGCCCTCCGCCAATCACCGCACGCTTCCAGCGAGCCTTGTGATCATTGGTGCATTTGGCACATTGCTATTGTTAAATCACCTAGAGCAACACCGTCTGCACCAGTCACCAGCACCTCTTGTCGCTAACGCCCCCTCATCGTCATGGTCTTCGTCTCCATATCATCATCTTCAGAGAGTAGAGAAAACGAGAAGTCTAGCTACCTCGTTTGTTTCGTTAGCAGGAAAGCCACGTGGACGTCACGTACCACTATTTTACACGTATTGCACCATCACCATCATCATCATCATCATCATCATTATAAAAGCCTTATCCCAACCATGTTGGGGTCGGCTACATGAATTCTGTTTTTCCATTCCGTTCTATTTTGAACCAAATCTTTTGATAAGTTAAATTTCTTCAAATATGAATCAATAACCTCCATCAATGTTTTCTTCAGCCTACCTTTACCTCTTGAGGGGCCATCGTACTGCACCAAGGGACTGAATTCAATTCGGGTTATTTTCAGTCGGGCCCAAGTCAGATCTGGGCCAGGTCAAGTCCAAATCATATTAGGTTTGCACTAAGAGAAAGATACAGCAGATTGTGCATAAGAAACTGAGTAATTTGATCAGATCAAGGGATTGGATTATTTCTGCGATATTTGATTCATCTAAAGTCAAATTTCAAATCCGTTTTCATCCGCGAATTTGTGGAGAACAAATCTACACATTAGGTCAGTCCGCTTTTAATTTTGCATTAAAAAAATGCCTCTTAAGAAGCAAGTTGAGGTGGAATCTTCATCTTCTGCAATTGAAAATTTGGCTAGTGCCGCTAGAGAATTATCCACAAAAGTTGATGGCGTGTAAAGCACCCTGCAACAACTGGAAACTGGAGTAACAACTTTAAAAAATAATCAGCGTATGAATTACAATCGAGATGGTGGAGAAAATATATAGAATCAACGAGATCCACTAGTCAATAATCTTGATCGAGATTTAGGGATTAAACTCGTGATTCTCGAATATGATGGAAAATTTCAGCCCGTTGAATTTATGGATTAGTTAGTGTGTGAGGAAAATATTTTATCCATAAAGTTACATTGGTTGACACTCGATTTCGTAATTATGCAGCAACATCGTGGGCTAAATTGCAAAGAAAATGGAGGAATCAAAATATAGACCCCATTGAAACATGGAATGAGATGAAGAATACTTCGAAACAAAAATTCGTCCCCGTCAATTATGCTAGAGACTTGTGGTCAAGCTTTCAAAACTTGAAACAACGAACTAAGTCAGTTGTTGAATACTCTGAAGAATTCCTGAATCTACAAGCTCGTTATGGCTTGAATGAAGATGATGATATGGTTGTTGATAGATTTTTCAATGGGTTGAGAATAGATATTCAACATATCCTCGCATTCCAAAAGTTTGATGATGTCGATGAACTTATCCAACATGTTGTCAAAGCCAAGGAAATTGCAAATCATCAAGCACAAAAATTTTATGCATCCAAATGGACTCCGCAAAAAAATTCATATTTCCAAGATGCTAAATCCAGTGGTTCACCGGGAAAAGTTGTCTCCAAGCCTGATGATTATAATAAGGTCACATGTTTTCATTGCAAACAAAAAGGACATTACCCCTTTGAATGTTCCAAATGAGTGAACCTAATGGAAGGCGTACATGATGAACTAACCGCAAAGGATGATCCTGCGGACAAAGAAAAAACAAAGGAAGCAGGAGAATATGAAGCAGAAAAAGATGATGAAACTCTCATAGTTATCAAAGAGCCTTCACCCATGTTGAAAAGAAATGGATGCAAAAAAAAATATTTTCCATTCCATGGATACTGTTCATGGACAGAATTGCACAATTGTTATTAATGGCAGAAGTTGTGAAAATCTTATCTCTCAAGCTCTTGTTAATCGCTTCAAATTGAAAGTTTACAAGCACAATAGTCCTCATTTTGTTTTGTCAAATGGCTGATGAAAGGTGATCAAGTGCATGTTTGACAAACTTGCAAAGTTACATTTGCCATTGGTGCGAATTACAAAGATACAATTTGGCGTGATGTGCTACCCATGGACAGTGGTGATATCTTATTAGGCCGTCCATGGATGTATGATAAAAATGGAACTCATGATATGCGTAACAATACATATACATTCATGCATGGTGAAAAGCAAATTACTTTTTATCTTGAGAAACTAGAACCGCCAAACAAGAATTCTTAGAAAGCTATAACCTTCATGGTTATCACATTTACCGCGGCAATCTGAAGAGGACTCGGGTTCAAGGTCGAACTCTACTTTCAACCGGGGAGGGTGATGCAGTCTGGGCCCCACAAGTGGTCCCATTCAAATCTAATTAGATTAGGACTATGTTATTTATTAGTAGCTTTCTAACTACATTAGTAGAGAAATTTTTATTAATAGATTAGGATTTGCTTAGGCATTAAGTTTACTTTTATTATATATGTGACATTGTAGAGAAGAAATTCTCAAACTTAGATTATTGAATTGGATTGTGGGTTTTATCTTAGGAAGTGCGTTTTCGTATATTTGAAGTCTTCTTGACAATTCAAAGTGTCCTTGAACATGTGCTTCAGCACCCTATGTAGCCCTAATTGTAGGGCCTGCATCACCTCTCTTATTCCTCCCAACTGCTTATAAAAACTCAATTGTAAAATAACCATGCTTATTATCCACCAAATATGAGAATCTCTCCTACTGCATAGAAAATTCACATTGACTAAGGAGCCTGTCATACCCACCAACTCATCAATCTTTTCCGCACGAAGATTCCATCTAAAAATTGAACTCCACGCAAACATTCCCCAACTCTCTCCAAGTAATCAAAACTAAGGCATCGCCATCCACCGAAATAAAAAATTAAGGATGGAAACGCAGACATAACCTCATATTTTCAGCCCAAAATAAGGCAAAAACTGAATACAGGAACTGAATACAGAAGCTATCAAAAGATCTGTGTGGAATGTTAAGAAGAAACGGGCCAGGTTGATATGATTTTCTTTTTCTTTTTCTTTTCTTTTATTATTATTATTATTATTTTGAATGGAAGAGCTGATATGATTGGTTGTCAAACGCCTAAGGATTTGTAAAAGATTCCAAAACACCCCAAAGATGACCGTTTTGATACTTATATAGTATTCAAACTCATATACTTCCGTGACCATGGATGTAACTCCATAGAAAAGAAACAAAGTAAACAACTAATTTAGAAGACTTGAACACCATCTTTTGCAGCATTCTCATTTCATAGTTAGATGTGCACAATTAAGGTAACACTGAGAGAAAGTAGCTAGGATTGGTTTATGTTCTTTTCAACCAAGTAGGAATGAGCAAGTGGGTCAGCACCAACCTTGTCATCAAAGCCTCATCCCATCCGTTGGGGGCAGTTTATTGAGTTCTACTTTCTTGGCCTCCTCATGGAAACTTGCACATTCAATACTTCCAATTCTCAGTACAGGAGCCATTTCTGTTTACGATCTTCTTAGGACATGCCAAAACCATCTTAGACAATATTCAGAGATTTTTTTTCAGCAAGGTTTCCTATAGTAAAATTCACTTTTCCTAAAAGATTTTTGCAATGGGAGCAAGTGCAATTTGGAGGGTAGCTTGTTAGTCCCTTTGCAAGATCATCTTTCTTTGGTAACTTTATGATTCTAAAGTTCTTGAATTAAGGAAGTACTTCCTGTTACTCTTTTTTATTTTTTAATTGAATGGTATACTTCCTGTTACTCAGAACCAAACAGAAACAACTGGAATTAAAACCAGATCCCTATTTTCTTTCATTTCATAAGAATGCACTCTAGTGAAATTATTTGAAATTCCAGATACCAGTTTGACATGACAGGCACTTACACTCATAGCTTTTGTGCACATTCCTTTCCACACACTACTGGTATTAATTTTTTATTCCATAAAGCGAGTGGTGCCAGACATATACTGCCAAAAGTAAAAAAGAAAGGGCAAGTGTACACAAAAGAATAGGTATAAATATCAGTTTACTTTTTTTTTTTTTTTTTGAAAAAGGTGATTGTATTGATTGCTCGAAAGGACTTTACAGGATATAAGGCTATACCGAGCCAAAAAAAACCCCAGAAAGGAGGTAGGTATAAACATCAGTTTACTATTCCCTACATCAGTTGTATACTTTGTCAGAGTGACAGTATATGCCCGAGATTGACTAGTATCAAGCAGCTCCCACATTTTATGGCAATATGATCAAAATTCTTGACCAGTGAGTGAAAGAGACACTGATCAAGAAAGAACACAGGAACCAGTAAATTCATTCCATGGCTATCTATTGTTTAGCTATGCTGAATTTCCAACAAGAATAGATTCTTTTAGAAACTAGTTGTGGGATTTTGACTGCAGCTTGCTCAGGTAACTCATGGACACTACACACCCCTAGCATAAATACTAGACAAAGGTATAAGCAAACTCTGGATTAGTTAGTATTTGCTTCTCTTTTTAATAGAAGTTCCCTTCGATTCAATATGACAAAGTAGAAGTATAATAAGTTTGCCATGAAGATTTCAGTGCGAACTTCATCCAGGCTGGTTTTTCCTTACCTCCAATTTGATCTTTAAAAGACGATCTATGATGCCCAGATACGGCGTGGATAGCGCAGGGACACGCCATGGACATGGCAAGGACATGGATTTTACACATAAAAAGTGAAGTATTGGATATGATACGACACGATACGTTGCCTATTTTGAAGTATCCATGCCCCACAAAAGATGAGAAGAACCCATGTTGTAGGTTCTGCAGTCAAGAGTCTGAAAAGGAAAGTGGGGCATCTTACAAAGGGAGATGCACAGACAAGATTATGTTTTCGAACAACCATCTTCAGAAGAATCCTAAAGAGTAAGCACCCAACTTAGCAGACAATGGAATTCGGTATCCTGTGCCTGAGATGCACTGACTTAATGGCATGGCACTATTCTATGAATAGAAACAAAGTATAGCATATTGATGAAAATGGTTAAGAAAAAAAAAAGTCTGATATAGTATGGTTACTTCCAAACCATAAGTTTGGAGAGTAAATTCACATAGCTGCAAACCATGCATACATATATTTTCTAAAATCAACATCAATTCAAGCTCAACTTTCATGTAAAGTTTCTTCCATCTGCTACTTGGATCTTCATACACAAGATCACATCCACTATATTGTGTCACAGTAACCCCTTCAAACTGAATTCATTTAAAAAGGGGAACTTCAGCTGGGATGATACCAAAGAGCTTGTTAATTGCAATCACTACTTTCAAACACCACTCATTTCACTGGAAAGTAAACCATACATAGAAATTAAGATGCAAAACAAAACAAAACAGAACAGCTGATTAACCTCACTCTCCCATCATCTCCTGCTCTGCATGTGAGAGATTGAAGGACCCGCATTCACAGCAAAGCACAAATTGCTCATTTATCCATCTAATAGAGAATTTCTCTAAAAATCCATGGGGGTAATCAATAAGAAGCAAAGCATCATCATCCAATCCTCTTTCCCACTAGCAACTATCACAAATTATAAATAGAAAAGAACAAAATCTGGGAGTAAACATAAAGCAGAGATCCTAACCTGTGTTATTACTGTTATTGCTATTCCCAACCCTCCCATGCTCCATCTGGGCGAGCTCCAACTGGGTCTTCATGAAGAACTGCATCCGCTGCAGCTCCAGCTCCTTTGCGAACCCCATCCGCTTCTTCTCCAATTCCACGACCTGCTGCAGCTTGGACCGCTCCACCCTCTCATAAACCTCCCCAATCTTCACAATTGCGCGGGTCAGCTCCCTCACAGAGCCCCTCTTCGCCCGACTCCGCCCCTCCCTCGCGACCCGCCGCTTCTTCGTGCTCGGCGGCGGCGGGAAGCTGTCGGTGGAGTCCGGCGCCGCCCCCGCGGAATTGGAGGACTGGGGGCCCTGCTGGTGGAAATTCCGATGCGGGGCGGGGGCAGCCGCCGGGACTTTCGGCTGTGCGGGGTGAACTGGGTTGGCGGGCGTGGCGGGGGGAGTAGAATTGGGCTTCCGGGCGGGGCCGATGAGGCGGTCGAGGCGGTGGAAGAAGGGCCACTTGGACGGGCCGGCGCCGGCGGCGATCTTGGCCTTCTCGACCTTGAATTTCTTCTTGAGGGTGTCGATTCGGTTCTTGCACTGGACGTCGGTCTTGGGCGGCTTCGTGTAGTCGTCGCGGCTGCTGACGACGTCGGCCACGTCCTTCCAGTGCTTCTGCTTGAGGTTCCCGCGGCTGAGCTCGAGGTAGCGCTCGCCCCAGGCGTCGATGAGGGTGGCGGTGGCGCCCTCGCTCCAGCAGTCCTCCCGGCCACCGCCGCCGCCGGCGGCGGGGGGTCTGGGGTGCTGGATGGGGAGGGCCAGGGTCAGGGTCTGGTGGGGCGGGGCGGCCACCGTGACGGGCTGCGACGGCGGCGTCAGGGGGCCGTTAGGGTTTGAGGGCGGAGGGGAAGGGGGAGGCGGCGGTGGCGGCGGCGGCGCAGGAGGAGGAGGAGGGTGAGATTGGATCTCTTCTTCTTCGTCTTCGTCGTCTTCTTCGTCTTCGTCGTCGTCTTCATCGTCTTCCTCTTGCTGCTGTGGGTGTTGTCGTTGGAGGTCTGGTCTCGTGTTCCTGTAATTGTCGGCTTCGAATTCTTCGTCTTCCTCTTCGTCCTCTTCTTCTTGCTCCAGCTCGTCTTCTTCTTCCATGGATTTCGACACCATGGCGACTTAACGGACGTGATGACAGAGGACTTCCGGTAACGGAGGGGGAGGGAGAGGGGGAGGGAGAGGAGGGACGTGCAATGGTGGGAGGATGGGAGAGAGGGAGGGCTTTTGCTGCCGACGGGCGCTTCCTGTACGCGACGGGCACTTAACGGCCGTTTCGACGGAAATTTGTAAATGAGTACTATACGTCTTTTTTCGATTGTAACTAAAGTCAAGAGACCAAAGGCTTGTGGGGGTGGGGGTGGGGGTGGGGGTGTTCTTAGCAATGTCACCGGAATTGGACTCATACACTTTATAATGACAGCTGGATGCCCCTATTTTATGGTATTATGGAATGTCCCCCACTTTTTTTATAAAATTTATATGGAGGCCAGTTGATGAATGAAAGGTTGGATTATTTTTTGATAGTATGAAATAAAAGTCTTCTATCTCTTTCATTAGAAAGGGTTTGGGGATTACTTCGTTTTCTTTTCTTCCAATTTTAAGGGTTTTATTTCCTTTAAAACCATATTTTTTTCTTTAATATCTAAAAGGTCATTTCTCGTGAAGGACTGTGTGAAAATTGTTTTTCTTTTTATTTCTTGAAAATGAACTTTTGAAAAGCCCTAATCCTAAGTTTTATGATTATTGATTTGTGAAGTTTTAAAATAAATAATTTAATTTATTGTTGTCAAGGCTGTGGCTTAATGGGTTTGAGCCTTGGATTTACCCCTTAATGTCTCGATTTTATTTTAAAGAGAGTTTGATCATTTTATTTGAAAGATATATCAGACATAGTCAAATGGGCCTGGGTCATGGATGTCTTTGGTGGTGAATGAATGAGGTTTATTTTTAGTAATAGAAATAGCTATATGTAAATGTGTAGCTTGTTTGTAATTACTGCACAGTAGAGGGGGTTATCGACAAAGGTGTCTTCTTTCAGCTTTTGGACTCGGGGTTAACGCTGACTGAGAAAATTTTGACGGCATCCGTCAGAGATCAGGGGCAGTGCTGAACACGTGGGCCCAGATTGGATTTATGGACACCGGCGAGATTGTATTGCTTGGAAAGGACGTAATTAGCAGGTAGGATGACGTAAGCTTGGAGCCTTCTTGTGAACCAAGTCACTCAAAAGCCTGAAATTTCTTGGGGTGCATATCACTCAATACGGAAGTCAAGGATTTGGATCATTGTAGTCAATTTAGTCAATTTTGACTGTCTCAATAAAAGTTGTGCCCAGCCCTTTTTATAATTTTGATGAATTATATTAATTTTTTTTAATTTAAAAAATTTGTATGGCAAGATGATTAAATGATCTATACAGGAAAATACACCGCGTAGGTATTCATACCATGGAAAGTCTATATTTTATATGGAGCCAATCACTTTGTTACATTTGATGCCAATAAAATAATTAGTATTTTGTAAAATAATATAACCGCAATATGTGCAAACTAATCACAATGGGGTAACAGAATGATGGTCTTTAATATTTGATAAGCATTTCGTATATATTAAATGTTTTCTTATATCCAATATAGTTCTGACAATGCTTTGATGATGACGATGACGATAACTGAAATATTCTTTATTTAAAAAATTAGGTTAACTCTCGGAGTCATCAAATTGACTTCACTTGACCTTTTAATTTAAGTACAAGTTAAAATTGAGCAAGGTATGCCACTGAGAACTTAGGTTGCGTTTGGTTCGCTGGAATGGAGGTCGGAATGGAATGGTCATTCCGTTGGAGTGACCATTCCCACATTTGGTTCATAAAAAATTAATGGAATGACCATTACTTCAGGAATGGTGATTCCTTTATACAGAGGAATCACCATTCCGTTGGGGGGGTCAAAGGAATGGCCATTCCATTCCTTTGTCATTATTGGTTAAAGTCGGAAATGCCCCTGCCTTGCCCGATACAAATCAAACAAATGACCTAATCTGTGTCTTTGCTTCCAATTTCTTCTCTCATCTCTGTCGTCTCTCTCGTCTGATCTACTGCCAAGCGAATGGCGCCAACAAGATCGGGTACGCCTCTCTCCCTTTCTCAGTCTCTATCGTTCTCTTCTCCTTCTCCTTTCTTCACTGCTACAGACGCACACACAAACTTGGATTCCTCCCTTCGAACCCTATTTTTTGGGGTCTGGACAGAGGAAGGTGAGAGGGGGCTGGGCGAGAGGAACAAAGGGACAGAAGGGAGGGAGGGGGGCTGGGACAGTGGGGAGAGCGAGAGGGAGAGCACATTGGTGAGCGACACGAGCTGGGTGGCTGGGAAAAAGCCTCTGCTACGGTTGGGAGGCATAGCCGACGCCTTATCCGTCGCTTCCGATCTCGGTTTCTCCATCTCTCCTCCTCCTCCTCAGGTCTCTCTCTGCACCCATCTGGATTTGGTGTCTGATTTCTTCCAATTTGAATTCAACCCACATTCTTTCTTTGAAATACTGTTTGTCACAAATGGGTTTGATCTGTTTTGGCGATTCGGTTTTGCAGAGAGGAGGCTTATCCTTTTCCCTGCAATATTTGGGGTTTCCTTTTTTAGTGTAATCCCTGCAATATTTGGGGCTTCTCCTTTATAATTCGATCCCTTTTTTTAGTGTAATCTTCAATATTTGGGGTACATGAATCTTTTTGTTTAAGACTCAATGACAAACATCAGAGCCCATATCAATATGCGTGTTGAGAAATGTTAGTCTGCATTAAACTGCTGATATACCCGTAACATTCGTTGGGTTGACTGTATCAGTGCTTTAATCAACATTTTCTCAATATCAGCAACAAATAATTAGAGATTAGTGCAATTAAGAAAAATCATGGTGAGCTCATCCATGTCCTACTTTGGTCTAGGCTAACATATAAATAATTGGATATTAATCAGACAGCCAGCCACATTCATGTCTGATCACATCTTGCTCTTTAAGGAGTCCCTCTTTAAGCAGCCAGACAACCTCATGTGCACTGTATTTTATTGCAAGGCATCAACTTTTAGACGACTCCTTGTACATGATTCCTATTGCTTAAGCAAACCAGTGAATGCATTTTGATATATTGAGGGGATCAAATTTTTTAAGATCTAAAAGTGGCATAAAGCATGATTGTAACTTGTTAGGTCAAATCAGTTATGGCAAAATGCAAGCCAATTTGATTCGCATGATATAAGCCATGAGCAAAGAAATTTCAGTCTCTAGATTAGATTGGACCCTTTATTTATTTATTTGTTTTTTCAGAAATTGGTTGCACCTCTGAACAGGCAAAGAGCTATTATTCAACAGAGAGAGCGAGGAGGAGAATTGGGGACACAGAGAGAGGGGGTTGGGATGCTTTTTTATAGTTGTCTTTTATTCTAATATATCTTCAGCATGATAAGTTGCATGCGTTCATATTATTGAATGATGCTTTATAATTTTCGAATGATGCTTTAATCAGGTCCTCAATGGTACCTATTTTAATTTAAATTGATGTATCTTTCTTTTATGACAATTATGGCACGTGTTAGTCTAGCCAAAAGAAAATTGAAAGTGAAGAAATTGGCAATGGTTATGTAATGGTGGTTGGACATTCTATATCTACTGGGGCTATTCATACAATTATCATATAAATTATTCGAAAAACAATGCATGCGTGGGGTTAGATCTAGGTACCAATTAGATTACTATGGTAATATAAAAATAATTGAGAATTGGGTATATAAGAGTGATCACATATGTTTGAACAATTTTAGAATGACTAGGCGACCATTTGTGAAGTTATGTCACTTGTTTAGTACAATTGGAAAGCTGAAACCAACCAGACACATGTTGGTTGATGAGCAGGTAGCAATTTCCTTGCATATCCTTGCTCATCATGTCAAAAATAGGGTAATTCAGAGTGAGTTTAATCGTTCAGCGGAGTCAATAAGTAGGCACTTCAAAAGGTTTTTTGTTGCAGTCATTAAACTACAAGGAGAGTTATATAAGAAACCTGAGCCAATACCAGAAAACTCGGTAGATGAAAAATGGAAGTGTTTTAAGGTAAATGATTCATATTTTTTTAAAATTATAGCTGTGTAATTTATCATCTATGTGTAAATATATTTTGATGCATTGTAATGTCTTGTAGGGATGTTTAAGAGCTTTAGATGGGACACACATACCGGTCCATGTGCCGGCTGTTGACAGACATAGGTATCGAACTAGAAAAAATCACATTGCAACTAATGTCCTTGCAGCGTGTAACCCAGATTTCCAATTTACTTATGTATTGCCTGGATGGGAGGGGTCAGCCTCTGATAGTCGAGTGTTACGGGATGCAATTGCTAGAAGACATGGTTTAGTTGTTCCACGTGGTAAGATACAATACTATTACAAAATCAATAATAAACTAATTTCTTGAAAAAAGTATATATCACTAACATAAAAAAAAATGTTCAATTTGTTTAAGGTACCTACTATTTGGTTGATGTTGGGTATACAAATAGTGAAGGATTTCTTGCACCGTATAGAGGGCAACGTTATCATCTGAATGAGTGGAGTAATGGACGTCAACCAACGAATGCGGAGGAATATTTTAACATGAAGCATTCAATTGCTAGAAATATAATAGAAAGAGCCTTTGGGATATTGAAAAAACGATGGGCAATTCTTAGGAGTCCTGCCTTTTATCCCATTAATATTCAAGTTCATATTATCTTGGTGTGTTGTTTGCTTCGTAACTATATAAGGAATGAGTTACTTGTTGACCCATATAAAGATATAGAACTAAACGAGGATGACAACGAAGGAGACATGGATGTAATTGGCACTGTAGAGACTTCAAATGAATGGACTTCATTTAGACAACAAATGGCTGTTTCTATGTTTAATGCGTGGAGATGAACTATTTGAATTTGTTTGTATTTTAAAGGCAAAGTTTGTAATGGTTGCAACTTTTATTTGCCTGTATTGGAGTGATTATTTGTGATGGTTAATTTAAGTTGCTATATCGTGTTATTTTTATACATTTTATTCATTGTGCCATTTTTCTTTATTATGTTGTTGGTTCATGGTTAATTAAATATCATGTTATTGGTGGATTGGTTGTTCTAATATTAATAGGCATGGACATGAGCGAAGATATAAACATCAATGAGAAGGGGCCAGAGAAGAATAAAAGGAAATGGACAGAAGCTGAGGACAAAAAGTTAGTTTTTGCACTGTTTAATATGGTTAATGCTGGAACTTATAAGGCGGACAATGGGTTCAAGCCAGGCTTTCTTGGAGTGCTTGAATTTGTATTAAAGCAAAAGTTACCTCAAAGTGGAATTAAAGCCAAGCCACACATTGATTCCAGAATTAAGACAATGAAAAAGGACTTCCGTATTGTGTATGATATGCTTAACGGAGTAAATTGCAGTGGATTTGGATGGGATTCAGAAAAGAATTTGGTGGTTACAGAAGATGAAGTTTGGAATGGTTATGTGAAGGTATTATTATTTGAGGAATCATTTGATGTATTCTTATCTGTCATTTGAATATATTACTTTATTTGTTTTTTATATATGTTTTTTGTAGACGCATAAGGGTGCAGCTCAGTGGAGGACTAGGAGTTTTCCACATTATGAAATGCTTTGCACTATCTTCGGTAGAGATCGTGCCACAGGAAGGGCAACTCCTACCACTGAAGATATCTTGGATGAGTTGACTAGAAATGAGGAGAATGAAGATACAGAAAATTGTCCTGTGAATTTAGAGGAAATGTCCACAGCTTCATTCAATAATGAAGGAACTAGTCAGAAAGGAAAAAGGAAAAGGAGCATGGATAATATGGATGGATTTCGAGAAGCAGCCATGATCATAGGCAACAAGATTAATGAAGCTACTGAGAAGTTCAGTAGAGCTATTGGTGTTGATTTAGATATAGCGACGAAGAGAGATAAAATCAATGAAGAACTTCGCAAGCTTCCAAATCTATCAAGGATGGAACGCCATAGAGCCTTGATTACTATAGGCCGTGATCATGAGATGACTGCAGTTTTTTTTTACTTTGGAAGATGATGAGAAAGAAGAAATTGTGAGGGTTTTGTTAAGTGGAGCTCTTTGATGCATGCACTCTTTGTTTTATATTTGCTACTCTTTGTTTTAAGCACTATATGGATGTTATTTTGGACAAGTTGGATGTATTCAAACTTTTAAATGACTTGGTTTAGATAATATATGTGATGTTTGAGTTTAGTAACATGTTATATGGAGATTTTATTGATGTTTATTGCTATTGTAAATCATATTTAAGGTTTATTATCACAGGGGTATATTGGTCAGTTTATATAAATTTTATTCTATTCCTAGCATCATTCCAGCATACCAAACACAGGAATCGGAATGAAAATCTCATTACTGGATTGATTCCTTTGTCTAACCAAACGTTGGAATGGGAATTACTATTCCAGCCTCCATTCCATGTGGAGAGTGCAGACGCGCTGAACAACCCAAAATAATCGCCGACTTTCTTGCGAGTAAAATCCCAAGAAATCGGCTATAATGCAGTTCCAGCTCCGTACTCAACGCCGATTCCTCGTCCGTACGCAGCTTCCCCCTCCATTACTTCCCACACGTGAACTGCCCCTGGCGCATTTTAGCCACCACGCTCTCTCCCTCGCTTTCTCCTGATGCATTTCTCCCACGAATCACAGGTAGTCAAAAAAGCATGGAAAAACAAGAGATAACATAGAAATCCATGTTTTTTTCATGTGGGGTTGGTTGGTTTTTTTTGGTTTCTAAGCACTGTTGCATTGCTATGATTCTTTCTTGGTTTTGTTGTTTTCAGGCTCTGGGAGATGAAGAGAAGTTGCTTAATGTGCTGACCTTTTGATTCTTGGGTCTGTTTTAGTTAAGAACTCTTTTAACGAAGGAGATGTGAAATTTCTGCTAAAGTTTATGTTTTTATTGTGTTGTGGTTGTTGGGTTTTTGTTTTGGAAGACATTAAAGTTGGAGAGTTTTGTACTACTCTTTGGATATTTGTTCTATTCTTACTATTTTTTATTGTTTTGTTGTAAGACTTGTTGCTCTTTTCATGGGGTTTTCTCCTTTTGTCTTGGTTTTTCTGTATTGGGTTTGTGATATGATTGTGTGAAAGGAGGGATATTGCAATGTTACAGCAGTTAGCTCTGAGCTGGATTGAATGCTTTCATGTTTAGATGATTAGTGGAAATTAGCATGGAATCTGAAAACCTTACTTTTATGGGTCATTTCTGTTTCAATGGAAATGTGGTTTGTACCATATCAGGAACATGTTTCTTTGAATAATAGGAATAACTTGTCTCATATAATGGCTATTGGGGCCTCTGTGTGAAATGTAAAAATGGTTTTAAAAGAAGTAGATATTCAATAAAATCTGAAATCATTGTGAGAATTAGTGGCTTATGTTCCTCTGTTCTAATATACCTAGTTTGGGTATTTTGTTAATAGTTTTTAATATTTGTATACACACTCTGTGATTCCTGTGTCAAAAACCTATATTGACAACGCGCTTGTCATCTCTATTTCAAAATTGCATTATGTGATATTGGCTGCCATGGTTTTAGCCCCGATATTTCACTTAGAAGTAATGTTTCACCAATGGTTTGAAGCTTTTAACTTTGCAGGTGCTATATGAATTCCTTACCAAATGTGGATTGTAACTATTAACAGGGCCTAGCTAAATATGCCAAGAGAGTATTTGGAAGATAGACATAATTTATCATGCTACCTCTGCTAATTTGATCAACTATGGCCATGCTTTCCTAATTCCTCTTGCATGCCCCTTATGCCTTATCATTTGTTTCCAGATTATCTATTCCAAAGGTCTTACCATGGATGGGCCACATAAAAGGAGTAAAAGCCTCATAGATTAAAGAATTCTGACATCCATCCTATCCATTCAAAGTGTGGCATTGTTGTCATCGGCATCCAGGTCTTAACCCATTTTTCTAAGAGTTGTCCATTCAGAAGAAGTATGGAAAGAAATAATCATCTGTGGAGACGGTGAACATCTTTTGTTAGTGAAAATTTCATTTTGAATTGGCCTATAGATTTAGTGGGTTAAACACCAAGCGCTGCTAGTATTTTCTATTCTGATGAAGATCAATAAGGTCATAGATTTATGGACCATTGTGCTTCTCAAAATTCTCTTTCTTGAATCAATTTAATTTTAGTATAGGGCTTTGGTCCAGATGGATTTCTTTGTTAATCAGTGTTCTTAGATGAGATGGAGGGTAGTAGTATTGGGTATGGTATCGAGGAGAAGGAATATAGCAGTTACGAGAAGCTTGTTGGAGTCATAAGTCCGTGGACTATGAGTCTGTTATCTCTTCTCATTTCTCAACATGGTGTTTTATGAGGGGATGTGGAGAATAGGAAGCATTTAGAATGAAACATTTAGAAGGTTTTATCTCATGATCTTTGTTGAAGGCTCTTTCCTAGTTCTTCATGGTTGCTTGCCTAATCATTATTTGATTCAGTGACCACTATTTGCCTATAATGGAAAGTGTTAATATTTTTTGATACAGTGACCATTTGCAAGAAAGTTTTGGGAGAGTTGTTTGGTCTCTCTTGTATTTTGTGGGTAATACTGGGGATTGCTATGGAATTCATTGTGGCTTGGGGACATGGTTATTCATCTACTGAGGCAGTTTCTTGTGCGGTTTATCTTTAGAACCAATTCTGTTGTAGTTGTCATATGAGTGGAATAAGTGATATTCAGGGGAAATTCTTATTAAGCAAAAATGGTTTCTACCAATGTAAGTAAGGAAAGCAATTTCATGGGCTTTAGTTTGGACGGAATTTGGGTTGTTCATGCATCAGATATTTTGAGATGCTAGTCTGATTGCTTTATTGTGGGAGTTCCCATTAGTGGGCCATCCATTTTATGGGTTCCTCTGTTGGGTATTGAGAAACTGAATTTGATTGTAGTGCATCAAAAGATCACATATGAGCCAGCATTGGTGTTGCAACTAAGTGCAATGGTGATGTTATTTGTAACTTTTTGGGAGCTTTACATGGCTCCACTTCCAATAAACATAAGATTTGTCCTATCACTCTTATGCCTGTGGGCCATGGTGTGTAGCTCCTTTTCTGATTCGGAGCAATAAAGGGCTTTGTTGAGGGTAACTTATCTTGCACAATCAAATTAGGGTATATAACTTAATTATTCCTGGTGGCTAAGGATATATAGATGTAGTTCAGCCAATGAAATGTGACTATGCTTGTTTGGGTGCAACAGAGGCACTAGCTGAGGGTCTCACCTTATGCAGTCATCATCATCATCATCATCATCATCAAAGCCTTATTCCAACCAGGTTGGGGTCGACTACATGAGTCTTGTTTCTCCATTCCGTTATGTTTTGAGCAAAAAACTTAAACAAGTTAAACTTCTTCAAATCTGATTTATTAACCTTCATCAATGTTTTTTTTTTTTTTTTTGCCTACCCCTACCTCTTGATGGGCCATCTACCTCGATAGCCAAACTTTTCATCACCAGTGTCATACCCGACCTATGCTCAACATGCCCAAACCATCGTAAACAGGTTTCTTTAATCTTATCCCCTATTGGTGTTACTCTTAAATGCTCTCAAAAGCACTCATTTCTAATATTATCTTTCCGAGTTTTACTATACATTCACGTAAGTATTCTCATCTCCGCCACATCCATCTTATGTATATGCATCTTCTTAATTGGCCAATATTCTGCTCTATATGTCATATCTGGTCGAACCACTGTCTTGTAAAATTTACCCTTTAATTTCATTGGCATTCGTTTGTTACAAAGCACTCCAGAAGCTAATCTCCACTTCAGCCATCCAGCTTTTTTTTTCTATACTCAACATCTTCATCAATCTCTCCATCCTTAGTAATTGTTGAGCCTAGATACTAAAAAGAATTTCTACATGGTATCTCATGGGTTTCAATTCTAACAGTGGTTTCAACACTTTGCATGCACTTTTTGTTTTATATTTGCTACTCTTTGTTTTAAGCACTATATGAATGTTATTTTGGACAAGTTGGATGTATTCAAACTTTTAAATGACTTAGTTTAGATAATATATGTGATGTTTAAGTTTAGTAACATGTTATATGGAGATTTTATTGATGTTTATTGCTATTGTAAATCATGTTTAAGGTTTATTATCACAGGGGTATATTGGTCAGTTTATATAAATTTTATTCCATTCCTAGCATCATTCCAGTATACCAAACACAGGAATCAGAATGAAAATCTCATTACTGGATTAATTCCTTTGTCTAACCAAACGTTGGAATGGGAATTACTATTCTAGCTTCCATTCCATTCCAAGCTCATTCCAGCCTTCATTCCATTCCTCTCAGCAATCATTCCAGCGAACCAAACGCTACCTTAGTTCTTGAAAATGATTGTTTGATTGCAATCATGTACTTATATAAATGATTTTCAAGCATAACGGTTAAGAATTTGCTGTCATTTACACATTATGATTTTTATACGGGCTCCATATTTGAAGCCTCTCCTATAAAAGACATCGGTACACTTTTTATACGGTGATTGTATTTCCATGAAACCTATCAAATCTCGTTATTATTTTTATTTCTATAGGCTCCATATTTATAATCCAAACCATTCAATTTGTTTATTGGATTAATAGAACCTAACATTGATTACCCGGAATAATCATAGATTCTGAGTACATTGTAAAAAAAAAAATTTAATCATCATCATCATTATCATCAAAGCCTTATCCCAACCATGTTGGGTGGTTGGGGTCGGTTACATGAATTCTGTTTCTCCATTCCGTTCTATTTTGAGATAAATATTTTGATAAGTTAAACTTCTTCATATCTGAATTAATGACTTCCATCCATATTTTCTTCGGCCAACCCCTATCTCTTGACAGGTCATCCACCTGTATATCCAAACTTTTTCACTGGTGCCATTACTGGTCTACGTTCAACGTGCCCAAACCATCTTAAAAGGGTTTCTCTAATCTTATTCTCTATTGGTGCTACCCCTAAATGCTCTCAAAAGTGCTCATTTCTAATTTTATCTTTTCTAGTTTTTCCACACATCCACTTAAGCATTCTCATTTCCGCTACATCCATCTTATGAATATGCGTCTTTTTAATTGGCCAACATTCTACTTCATATGTCGTAGTTAGTCTAACCATTGTCCTGTAAAATTTGCCCTTCAATTTCGTTGGTATTCGTTTATCACAAAGTACTCCCAAAGCTAGTATCCAATTTAGCCATCCAGTTTTTATCATATGCTCCACATTTTCGTCAATCTCCCCATCCTTACTAATCATTGAGCATATGTACCGAAAAGAATCTCTACGTGGTATCTCATGGGTTTCAATTTTGACAGTGGTTTCAACACTTTGTATATATCCACTAAAGTTGCAATTCATATATTTTATCTTTGTACAACTTATTTTAAAGCCTTTAA
Organism: Sextonia rubra; assembly: GCA_037013555.1. Taxonomy (NCBI): domain Eukaryota; kingdom Viridiplantae; phylum Streptophyta; class Magnoliopsida; order Laurales; family Lauraceae; genus Sextonia; species Sextonia rubra. The sequence continues at coordinate 30,544,439 of JASUAD010000011.1, read as the reverse complement.
ATTCTAATGCCCCTCGCCATCTCTCAAGCTTTGCATTTACACCATCTCTTGATTTATCCACCAATACTATATCATCTGCAAACAACATGCACCATGATACTTCTTCTTGAATATGCACAATTAACTCATCATAATTAATGCAAAAAGATAAGGGCTTAAAGTTGATCCTTGATGTAAACTTATAGTCACGGGGAATCCATATGTTTCTCCACGTGTGGTTCTCACATTTGTTACTACTCCTTCATATATATTCTTAAAATTTTCAATGTAACATTTAGGGACATTCCTTTTCTGTAAATCCCACCAAATTAAATTCCTCGGTACCCTATCATAGGCCTTTTACAGATCGATAAGGACCATATGTAGATTTTTCCTCTTTACTCGGTATTTTTCCATTAATTGCCTAAGTGAAAAGATAGCTTCATAGTTGATCTCTCTGGCATAAAACCAAATTCATTTTCAGAGATCTTAGTCTTCTTTCTCAGTCTTTGCTCTATTATTCTCTCCCATAACTTCATAGTATGACTCATAAGTTTAATCCCTATATAGTTTGTACAATTTTGTATATCTCCTTTATTCTTATATAGAGGTACTGCAATGCTTCTTCTCCATTCATCAGGCATTTTCTTTGTCACAAGTATCTTATTGAATAGTCTACATAATCAACTTACCCCAACCTCTCCTAAGCATTTTCATACCTCTATCGGAATACCATCTGGGCTTGTTGTCTTTCCCGTCTTCATTCGCTTCAATGCTTCATTCACTTCCACCCTTCTAATTTTACGGAGAAAAGTATGCTCTAGTAATGAAGTATCCTTTTTAACACTTGTATCGCTCAAATGTTCTTCATTTAGAAGTTTGCTAAAATATTCCTTCCACCTTTCTTTAATATCGTTGTCTTTCACCAAAATATTTTCCTCATTGTCCTTGATACATTTAACATGATCTAAGTCCCTACTTTTCTTTTCTCTTATTTTTGCAAGCTTAAAAATATTATTTTCTCCTTCTCTTGTTCCCAACCTCTTATAGAGGTCATGTATGCTTTGAACTTTGCTCTACTTACTACTTTCTTAACTTCTTTCTTTGCCTTCTTATACAGTTCAAAATTTTTCATACTCTTAATCCCCTGCTAAACTTTGTAATAATGTCTTTTCTGTAGAATAACTTCATGAACCTCCATACTCCACCATGTTTCTTTATTAATTTGTCTCTTCCCTTTTGATTCTCCGAGTACCTCCTTTGCAACATTCCTAATGCAATTAGCCATTTGATTCTACATTATTGTGTTTCTCCTTCAATATTCCATTCTCCATTTTCAATCATTTTGTCCTTAAATATATTTGCTCTTTTTCCCTTCAAATCTCTCCACCTTGTTTTAAAATCCATTTTGTTTACTATCACTCTCTTTCTACTTTTAATGCAAATATCTAAAACTCCAAGCCTATGTTGTGTAGTCAAACTCTCACCTGGGATAACCTTGCAATCTTTACAAGTCAATCGGTACTGTTTTCTGACTAGAAAAAAGTCTATCTAACTCATATTACTCCAACTTTTATATGTAATTAAATGCTCATCTCTCTTCTTAAAGTAAGTATTTGCTACTATAAGATCATATGCCACTGCAAAGTCCAATACAGTATTTCCAAGTTCATTCTTTTCTTCAAATCTATGCGCTCCATGCACTCTCTCATATCCTCTATTATCTCTTCCTATGTGCCTGTTTAAATTCCCTCCAAACAAAATCTTATCACTATTTGGGATTTCTTGCATTAGATCATCCATCTCCTCCCAAAATTATCTTTTCACACTTTTCTCTAGTCTTACTTGGGAGCATATGCACTGATGATATGATTTATGTCTTCCTCTAATACTAGTTTAATTGCTATGATTTTCTCATCAAACCTCTTTACCCCCACAATTTTCTCTTTCAAATCCTTATATACAACTATACCTACTTCATTTCTTGTATTACTCTTTTCTGCATAGAAAAGCTTATACTTATCCCCGAGCTCCTTAGCTTTATTCCCTTTCCACTTTGTCTCCTGTATAGAAGTCACACTAATTTTTCTTCTTTTCATTACCTTAACCAACTCCATGCTCTTGCCTGTCAAGGTTCCTATTTTCCAAGTAGCAAATCTAATTTTTCTATTTTTCCTTTTTTTCTTATGGACTAACTTCTTTAACCGTATTAGCCCAAAGTCATGCAGTAGCCCTTGCACACTTTTCACTACAGCCAAGCGATGCTGCAATGCGTTGCTTAAAGTGGGGAACGCCCTAACTTTATCGTAAAATATCATTTTCTCAGAATTCATATTTAACTTGTGACAAAGTTTTACGCTGGCTGTCACCTACCTAACGCAACCCTCCTCCTTTACCTGGACTTGAGACCGACAGCAAAAACTGGCGGAGTTGTAAAATATATATATATTTTTAACCATATTATCTAATTTTTGGACTTTTGTGAGAGCTAAATTCATGATTCAAACTGTTTAATATATACATATATTTGCGCTAATGGTAGATATCAGGACCTTAGTCTCACACCTTAATTTTTCATAGATATTGAAAATCTTGTGAAAAAACATTCAAAAATAATAATTTAAAACTATTGGATTATTCATTTCCTCATATGAAATGGTGATTTCAGCAAACATGATAATATATAATATTTGCATATGTAAAATCCATTTTCCAATCATATGTGTAAAAGGTAAATGACCCATTATCACCACATGTTAACAAATGGAAAGCTTTTATCATCGATAATCATTTTAAGTTGTTTATGATATTTTAGATATATAATTAATTCATAAAAATAATTTTATTTTCATAATCATTGAGTCGACTTCACACGACCTTTTGGGTGAAGAATGAGTCACAGTTGGGCCACCATGGGCTACTCAAGATTTAGATCCTAAAAGAATCTAAAGAGAGAGAGAGAGAGAGAGCGCCTTTCTGCTGGACACCATCGTATAGATAATCTTTATTTTTCTCTATGTTTGACCGTCCCAATTAAATCCAATTGTTTACATGTAAAATCGTTGGATCCATTTATTCACTCATGTAAAAATTGTATTTTTGACAAACATGATAATATGTTTTACACGTGTAAAAAGAAAACGACCCTTTATCACCAGTGATTAACAAATATTGGGCTTTGATAATTGATTAAGTTATTTAGCATATTCTAAATTATTAAATCCATAAAAAAAATAATGGTTTGACTCACCGAGTCATCGAGTGACCCCTCCAAGTCAAGTGCGAGTCACAACTTACAAGCGGGCATGACGTGCTACAGAGAGCCCCGATCCGGAAAGAAACCCCGACAACGACGCCCCTCCTGCTGGGAGCCAAGTAAACAACCTTCATTTATTTCAACCTCCAATCGGCCCAAATAAATCCAACCGTGCCTGTCACTGTCCCCGTCCCTCCTTGCATTTTTAGCGCTGCTTCCATGCAGTGTGACGCATCAGACCATCACCACAAAAAACATAAATAAAATTTTTCTCCCTTGCTAAGAAGACCTTCACCACTACATATCAGGACCCATATAAACTAAATTTCCACAGCCACAGTAAGGGAGGCCCCTCTCTTGTCTCGGCCTAATCATTGCCCTTAGAGTTGGTAAGAATTATGAGGGTACCCAATCGGTGGAAATGACAGGACTGTCCCCGTAAATTAGCAAAACATGCTCGCGTTTAACATGAAGAATATAAAATTTACAACATTAAAAATAATGAAAATATTAAATTTAGCCTAAATTATATTAAGAGAGTAAAAATGCGATCAAAATTGAAAGCTATAATAATAACGAAAAAATTGAGAAATCTCAAAATGAAAATATCTTAAAATTGATAAATTTCGAAATTGATCAATTTCTCAATTAGTTGTGAAATTGGAGCTCAATTACAAAAATTAAATCCCATACGATTCATATATAATAATAATTTGTAATTGCTTTTCCATTATTGCAGATTATCCCTTGCTTGAAATACTCCTCATATGGGATGCGGTTATGGGCCGGTGTCTTTTGCTAGATTGATCATATGTATAAAATGTAATAAAAAAATCCAAAACCATTGAATGACATGCATATCACATATTTTACAATGAATAATCTGGTTCTCGATCCTACATCAATTAGATTGAAGTTAGGTATAATAACAATAGAACAAGAGAAGAAGTTCAATTTGAGCTGTCTGTTTGAATTACGGCTAAATGTTTATCTATATATAGCTAAATGTACCTGATTGCATAACATGAGTTGACCCACAGGCCCCACTGTCCTCATGTGTGCCCTTTTTGTAATCTATCCTGTAAAATGTAAATTTGGATGAGCTCAGGTGGATACACAATCACCTTGACACTATTATATATGTACGGGTCAACCTCAGCCTACCCAATCAATTTATTGATTAGAAAAAAAATTCACACAAATTCAACTTGAAAGTTAAAATAAGAGTGAGTCAAATCCTTAATTAATATGGTAGGATTAGATTAGATTGACAGGGTCTGTGCACAGTGTTTAGCTGAGTTCTAACCATCCATTTATTAATATTAATAGAAATGCCAGCTTGAATTAGACCAGAAAGGAATGGGGAAAAATGTTCTATTGGTCCACTTAACAGACGAGCCATTCATTAAAAGTGGAGGGTTGGTTACTTTCGCAGTTCTTAACGAATCCAAGGACATTGATTAAGGGTGCCACTTATATAATGAAACTACCACTGCCATGCATTCTACAGTGAAGTGTACAGAATTCTTCCTTCTTTCTGAGCTCTTCAAAGGTATCTTTTCTCTGTCTTTTTCTGTTTACTTGCATGGATTGCAAGAGAGGAAAGGGATTTTGGGGTTAGATTCTGAGTGACTTTACTTGATTTGGATCACCCCATGTGAAGTTTGAAGTAGATTTTAAGTGCTTTCTCTTCCATATGAAGTTTGATGGAAGAAGAAAACTGTGTCTTGCTTTTTAACACCTGAAATAGCTTTGGAAACTGTGTCCTGCCTGTACACCTGAAGTAGCTTTGGAAGCTAATCTATTTTTCTGGTTGCTTTTTTCATTTTTTTGTTCCCTTTCCTTCTTATTTCAAATTAGTAAGTCTAAAATCATAGGTGGGTTTTTACTTCACAGATTTTCAATCTCCTCTGTCAATTTGGAACTTTGGGTTTTGCTTATTTTGTGTTTGCAGATGTGGGGAGGAAATTTGTTTTGAATCGTTGATCAGTTTTGTTGGGTTATTGGGTGAGCTAATGATATATCTCTTTTAATTTCCTTACTGTTTTTGGAATTGTGTGTTCTATCAAAGGGTTTGGCAATGAATTCTAGAACTTTGATGGTTGACGGCGTTGTTACTATTAGTGAGGGGCTGATGGGTATTCTTTTTATTTTCTGAATAGAAGGTTCTTCCCCACTCCGCAAATGATTCAAAATTAATCATGAGTTCTATGAATGAATGGGGTCTTCTGCAAATGATTCAAAATTTAATCATGATTTCTGTGAATGAGAATGGGGTCCTTAAGACTGGTGTGGTAGAAAGATTGTTATTTGTAGAAATCAAAAGAACCATATATCATGAATGGGAAGAAAGACAAAATAAAATAGCAATCTCTAAACCTTCAGTGGGAAGAGTTCTGATTAAATGACCAATTGAATTGTTTAGCTAATTGAATGCAAAGGTACAGATCATTTCCCAAACAAGTTTAAGAAGCCATCGAGAAACTACTTCTCCTGTCAGTCCAACTTTGAAATCATCAGCATCTTTACCTGTTTTTCTTTTGGGGAATTTAAGGTATTTACTTAGCAATCTGGATCTAGAAATTTTTTTTTCTTTTTTGCTTTTGCCCTTCATAAATTTACTTGGAATCTTGCGATATATCTCCCTTTGTTTAGTACTATGCTTGTTCTAATGCATCCTCATAACTGTTCTTTGTTTACTTGCTTATTGCCCATGTATTTTGATATGAAGACTCATATGTAATCTTGAAGTTTCTGTTTCGTGGTTTTCAGATGGATTCCATGTTTTCATGAGGAAAAAGTGACAGATACACTATTCTCATACCAACTCTAGCATCAGCTTTAATTGTAGGATTCATTTTCGCCGATGGGTTTGTCAGAGGAATCAAGAACTGAAACAAGCAGTAGTAAGCCTATTGCCATTCGCTTTGTAGAACACATCAAGAAATCGACCCTAACTTTCAGAACATTCCAAGCCATAGTACTAATATTAACATTTCTTACATATGCAAGCTACCATGCCACAAGAAAAACTACCAGCATTGTCAAAAGCACCCTTTATCCCAAGTCCTCAAAATTGGGCTTCTCCCCATGGCCTAGTACCCACTTTCTAAGATTGCCCACCAAAAGACAAGAGAAGCATTCTCTAGACGGGGGGTGGGCTCCATTTGATGGCTCCGAAGGTACTTCCATGCTAGGAGAAATTGACCTTGCATTCCTCTCACTCTACTCAATAGGAATGTACTTCGCAGGACACTTAGGTGACCGTATGGATCTAAGAATCTTTCTTGCAGTTGGAATGGTATAGGGACTGCTCTTTTCACTTCACTCTTCGGTGCTGGTTACTGGCTGAACATCCATAGTTTCTACTACTTTTTGGTAATTCAAATGTTTGCTGGTCTTTTTCAATCAACTGGATGGCCATCAGTGGTTGCCGTACTTGGAAACTGGTTTGGAAAGAGAAAGAGGGGGCTGATTATGGGGATATGGAATGCCCACACTTCTGTTGGGAATATGTTTGGTTCGCTGATTGCTTCATCTTTGCTGGAATATGGGTGGGGCTGGTCTTTTGTCATCCTGGACTTCTTACTGCCATTATCGGGTTGGCAGTGTTTCTGTTCTTACCACCTAGTCCTGAGATTGTTGGGGTTGATAGCAAAGATCTCCTGGAGTCTCCAAAGAAGAACAAAGTTAAAGAGCCTCTTCTGAACCGGCTACCAGATGTAAAGGAGAAGCCAATTGGGTTCCTAGAAGCGTGGAAGATTCCCGGGGTTGCACCTTTTGCTCTGTGCCTTTTCTTTTCCAAATTGGTGGCATATACTTTCCTATACTGGCTGCCTTTCTACATTAGCCACACAGGTATGACTTGAGTTTTTCATATTTACTGTTCTAATTGAGAACAAAGTTTCATTCATGTCAAAATATGGACCTACAGATCATGAGGAGCAATAACAACCATATCATTCTCTTAAGTGGCATAGAAGCTAAAAATCAAACATCTGAAACATTTAAAACACTTCTAGATTCATCGGGTTGAATTATATGTGGAACAATGGGAAAGTCTATGATTCTCAAGTGACAAAGAAGCTAAAACTGGTATCCATGTGTAGGTGAAATAGACAACCAGATCATAGCCTTTTCATATCCTCAACCCATCTGTTTTCACAACACTTGGCTCATTGTTTGATGATCTAGACTGCAGCCAGATCAGACTGTGCTAAAAATTCAAATACTTGACTATTTTTCTTTAGAATATGAACATTCTGAATTTATTATTAGCTGTGTATTTTCAAGTATTAAGTCAGGGGATCATGACTAACCCGGCAGGCCTTTTTTGGGCATGATCTATCCCTGTTAGAGCATGTCAGATTGATGGTCTAAATGCAGAGATGAACTTGGAAATATTCATGGCTCAAACATACTATGCATGTCATCTGGTTGAGGATCATACAATTTTTTGGACAGAAGGATAGACGGATAAACATAGATAAATGGATAGGTCTTGTTTCCATGTTTTTTAGTAGGCCCAAACTGCCAACTTGCATTCATTGGATGGTGCTGATTGCTATTGTTTGAAGAAGATCCCATGTAAAGACCAAAATCAGTACAGTCAATTCAAATATGCTGATTCCTTTGTTCAAAATCGGCCATACAAAGAAGAAATATTGTAGTTAGTTCAATCATGTTCCTTTGTGTCCTGACAGGATTAAGAACATGTTTTTGTCTTTCCTAATCATATGGTATTGTTGTACCTTGCAGAAATTGACGGTGGCTATTTATCTGATGAGACGGCGGGCAACTTATCAACCATTATTGATGTTGGAGGAGTGGTTGGTTGGATCCTCGCAGGCCACATATCTGACCAGCTCGATGCCAGAGCAATAACAGCTGCGAGCTTCATGTACTGCTCAGTTCCAGCTCTCTTCTTCTACCGTATATATGGAGAAGTCTCACTGTATGTCAACATTGCGCTGATGTTTGTTGCCGGTATGTTTGTTAATGGTCCCTATGCCCTTATCACGACTGCAGTGTCGGCTGACTTGGGCACTCATTCTTCATTGAATGGGAACGCACGGGCTTTGGCAACAGTGACAGCAATCATAGATGGAACAGGCTCTGTGGGTGCAGCTCTTGGTCCATTGCTGACGGGCTACATCTCTGCAAAGAGCTGGACTGAGGTGTTCACAATGCTGATGGTGGCGGCATTGATTGCAGGGCTGCTTCTGACACGACTGGTGGTGGCCGAGGTGGTGGCCAAAATTGAAAAATCAAGGGCACAGGCCCATGGTTCTACAAAGCTGCCACCAAGGCTTGAAGTGTGACATTGACTCGCACTGTACGCACGAGTAATGCTCCTATTTGATTTGTGAAGAAGGGATAACTGACTGAACCAGAGCTCCTCTCTTGGTATTTAGAAGATGGGAGAAGATGGTGGGCGGTTGGCCCACAAATTGCTCTGTCTTTTTAAGCCTATTGGTCAGGGAAGGAAGTTGGGGGCTGTGGGGCTTGTGTTTCTCTGTATGTATATTGTTAGTAAACTTACACAACTTTCCACTTTAGTATCCAAATCTGATATATTCAAAGGTGATCTGGGTCGCTTTTCTTTGTTCCAATCATAATGTTAAGATTTAAGACAGGCAACTTGACAGAGAATACATGAAAACTTAATATTTGAGGTTTCTACCTTCTCCTATGCAGGCGTTTTTATGGGGTTCTGCCTCTTCTCACATCAAGGTGTCACATGTGGGAGATGTTTAAGTTAACTCCAGGAGTAGCCAAAAGCTACTAGACACTTTCAACCTTTTACTGCGACCATATATTTCAGTGAGAATCCAATTTATCTGAATATCTGAATTCTCCAATTTGGGTGACAACATGGTTGTGGAACCTGTTTCTGGATTTGAGAATCACACTCTCCACGCCCACGGATAGATCTTCTTCTCTTCACATCAAGATAAATTTCAAAACAATCACCAACTCTAGCTTCCTTAAGGTTCTTATTTAGAATTCCATTCCCTAATCTGTGGTTCTCCCTTGGATTGGATTGTAGGTGTAGACTGGTGTTCTTGGGGTGTTCGTGGCTTGGGGGGCTTGAATCTTGAGTTTGGAGAGGTTTTCCCTTATCTAGAGGCCAAGTCAAGTGCAATATACATAGATCATGGCATGGATGTTCATTTGATTAATTCTCCGATGTTAGATGATCTTTATTTCACTAAATTCTGTAGCTAACCCCTTTGATCTAGACACATTATGTTGGAAAATCCTTTTTCTGCTTGGAAACCACAAATGATGATCAAAGGCCCAAAATCTATGTAATTGATGCTATGGATTGGTTTTCCATATGGAGGCATGTGTATCTATGGAGTTTGAGATGATATGGAGGTGATCTAGAGATGTGCGGCGAATGTGGTGAAAGAATCACAAACCTTGTCCCATTCCTAGACTTTGAGAAGCTTTATATATCGGATTTTAGGGGTTTTTTTTTTTTTATCATGCTAGGGTTTTGAATGAGAAGATGGTTTTGCTGGTGGCGGAGGAGAGAGAATGATGGTTTTTTAAATGAATGGAGTTGAAGTTAATTTTGAAAGAAGATGGGGGTAGAGATAGAGAGAGAAGGACGTGTGTGATTTGTTGTTGAGAAAAGGAAGGTTTTAGGTAAGAGGATTGGAATAGGCATGTGAAAAAGAGGAGCATTATATAAGAGAGAGTTTGTAAGAGAGGAGCACCAAAATTGCTGGAAAGGAGAAGTAGTAAGGAAGGAAAAAGGAAAAATGGATTTTGTGATCAAATCTATTATGTAGAATCGTCGCTCTACTCATATATTAAAAAAAATGACAAAGGATGTAAGAGACCACTCCGGTTTCAAAATATCTACTGGGGCCTTTTTGGTTTAAGGGCCATTTAGCGTGATTTTTTGTGTGATTTCCTCTTATATCAAAGTCTAGTGTACTAGTTAAACTCAAAAGTCGGGCCTACCCTGCATTACATGTCCTAACACCCATCATTTTAAGCAGCACAAATATGCCTAAATTAACAAAAAAAAACTTATAAAACTATTTCTAATAGAAATGGCACTTGAAATCATTATTTCGATCATGTAATGAAAAAAAATCTCATTTGAGACATTTTATGCGTACATGAAAAAAAAATCTCATTTGAGACATTTTATGCCACAGTTCATTTTATTATTATACTTGAAAAAAAAAAGATCTCTTGCAAGTCCCAAAATTCTTGAAAATGTTTGAATCTCACAAACACTGTGTAATGGGGACAAGCATAAAAAAATTGGGAAAAAAAAAAGCTACCAACCAACTAGTCACGAAATCCGAAAGTTGTCAGCAAGCATGAAATTTCTACAAATAAGAGAACAACGATACATGGAATCTATTAAAAAGCATGAAACAATCCTACAACAAAAATACATCGTTTAACAAAACCAACGAGACCTACATGAATTGGCATTAATTGCGAGATTTCATTAAAATTCAACAATTGAAATATACATCAATGACATTTGAATGCAGCGGAAAATAATAGAGAAGACTGCAGCGGTCGGATGGCAAAATAAGAAAATATTGTACAAAGAGAATTTTTCTTTAATAAAAACAGCAAAGCAAAGAAGAGAAGATTCATACAGTACCCTTTTAGCAATCCAATATTAAAGTCTAAAGAGGCGATTGAAGTGAGGTAGAAAGTGATAAGGAAAATATTCATAATTCATACCATAAGTGGTTAAATTCAGGTTAAGGATAGAAGTGGAGTAAAAAATGTGAACAGGAGAATACACATAAATCATAAGTGGTTAAGAAATGAGGATCAAACGTGGAATTTTTAAATGATCATCAAATAACCTTTTTTTTATGGAAATAAAATTAAAAGAAGATTGGAAATGGATTACTAGGGTGATGGCTAGTAGTTCATTTTCAATACTTATTTTATTTTATTTTCCAAAAAGAAAAAATTATTTGATGCTTATTTTTTAAAACTCACCATCGATGGTCGTTTTTAATTACTAATGGTACGGGTAGTATGTATTCAATTTCTACATATTTTAATGCAAATAAATAAGATTTGTGGAGAAATAATGGTTTTGCAAAAGGTGAAAAAATGGAAGAAGACATGAATGGTTGTATGCCAGAAGTAGGGGTTGATCAGAGTTGCATGATTAACATCAACACCCACCACGTGAAAATTGTATAACTTGAACTAGCGACTTCACCCGAATTTATGTTGCCCTATTATTAGGTAGGTCACAAGCAAAAGGACCCTAAAGTTGGATGACTCGGCTATAGATTGACTCTGTAACCCCCATGTAATAACTGCTCTTTGCCATAGTGGTAAGATGTTTGGTTCTTACTAGTTTGACAAGGGTTCTTACCAACTTAGCAAGGGTTCAAGCCTCACCGGAAACATTTTCTTACTGAGGACTAGTTATCTCATCCGATATCCTCTTCCCTCATCTGAGGTGCCTTTCCTCACCCGAGGGCTCCCTCATTAGAGGGTTAGGGGGTTGGGGCCCCCAAGGCTGGGATGCCTAAAAAAAAACCCACGTAAATCACTTGTAATGTATCCTATATAGTTGTCTGTTATATGTTCCCTTACATGGACAAAATATTATCTGCATTGACAACTCCATCTAAGCTTGAGCCACAGGGACTGAACCCCTAACCTCATGTAATGTAAATCGCCCGTCAGATAACCCTAATAGACATACTTCTTATGCTTTGTTAGGGTTTAGTATCGGTTTCCGTTAAACCATAACAACTATAATTCATAAAACAGAGACTATAATTTATAAGAGAGAGACTTTGTTTAGTATAGAACACTTAAACAAGGTGACATGTGTTAGGCAATTTGGTGACAGGTTGCAAGTTGAGAGTATAGCTCATCTATAAAAGAATTTCAAATTCATTTAATAAAGGAAACTGGATCTAGCCCATTAAAAAATTTCTAACTCGGAAGAAGGGTGCATAATTTAGATTGATAGGTGACAACAATCATAGCATAATGCTCAATATCAATCATATCATAATGCTACATACATTATCGTATTATACTAATTAATTATAGAAAGTTTTTGTGACCATGTACATATTTATTGTAGTTAGACAAAATGACATTTATGCATTATTTATGAGTATTACACAACACTGTAAAGAATAGATTTTTCATTCTCTCTTACATTCTTAAAGACAATGAAATTCTCACATGTGGAAATGTCTACATGTGGAAAAGACATGGGGGAGGAGACCTCAGGTATCCACCGTTATAGCTAATAAAACTACATCGGGAGCATTGCGAGAGATAATAAATAAATTATATTTGGGGGGATTTAAAAAAAAACCTATTGATCAAGGCAACCACAGTTGAGATCCCCAATTTCTTGTATTATCGATAGATGATCTCCCACCCAAATTTTTACATTTTTATACCGAAACAGCATATGTTACGTTGACATTAACAAAATCTAGAGAATTAATGAACGAATGTAAGAACGAAGTATAGAAAATTAAAAAAGCCGCAATTTCTATATCCTTTTATGTTGTCATCAACATATTATTTATTGATGTCAACAAATAATCTGTTGTTGTCAATAAAAACGCTCAGTTATTTGGATTTTATGTGCAATCTCCATTTTTATTGACATCAATATATTATTTGTAGATGTCAACATCTTATTTATTAATTGCAATGAAAACGCTCAATTATTCAGATTCTACGGGCGATTTTTATATCCATTTATGTTGACATCAACATATTATTTATTAATATCAACGAAAACGCTCAATTATGCAGACTCAATGCAATCTATGTATCTATTATATTAACATCAACATATTATTTGTTGATGTTAACGAAAGTGTTCAGTTGTGCAGATTTTATGTGCAATTTCTATATCCATTTATGTTGACATTAACATATTATTTGTTGATGTTAACAAAAAGGCTCAATTTAACCATTAAAGTTGACATTAACATATTATTTATTCATGCAACATATTATATATTGATTGCAATGAAAATTCTTTAGTTATTAGCTTAAATCCATTTATGCAGTGTTCCTATTTTCTGTCCAATTGTCTCTAGAGGCATCATCACTATTTAATTAAACCACCAAAATCATTTCCTTTCTGACATTAACATCATATATAAATTAAATAACATACATTATACTTGAAGGCACCACCACATAAATTAATCAACATTGTATATATATCGAACTACATACAATGGCAAGATGGAGGTCCTTCAACTTGAACTCAAGGTATTCTTTAACAAGTGTTCATATTTAAGATGGGGGCCCTTCAGCTTGAACCTTAGACCTCAATGCTTTGGTTCTTCTGATTTCAGCTTCTTAACTTCTGCCTACATGTTCATAATTTCTTCCAGTAATGCTTTTAGAGTCTGAACTCCCTCCACCTTTTTCATCTTTAAATCATTTGATTTGTTGTGCCTTTAAAGTGTCAATACTCTTCGTTGCATGCATAGTTCCACAAATAATGATGTAGTCGGTTAATGATTAGAGCAAAAAATATGGAGAAACCTAAATAAATTAATATGCACTTCATGTTAGTCATTAAATTAAATAGGTGCAAAAAACTGAAAATGTTCCACACAAAGGGAGGGTCAAGCTAGAATGAAAAATCATAGACAAAGAAAGACCCACACAAACACGGGTGCAACTTCTTTCTACCACTATCAATTGGAAATGAGGGAATATTAAAGCTTAGAGGCCTGTTACCAACATCAAATCTTGTATAGTATTTCTGTCAATGCTCTGAAGAAGGACTCAACTTGTGCTTGCCCTTTGAATTGGCCTTGAAAAGTGGAGAGTTTGTTTCACATCAATGGTACAAAGATAGCAAAACATGGATATCAAGTACGATGTCCTCATTGAAGCCAAAAACAAAAGTATAGAATGAAATTTCCATATAAAAAGCATCGTTTAATATAACATGAATTTCACATCTATTAATTATGAAATATATTGGAACTAATTAGTAATCATCAATGAAGTCTTATCCAATATATCCAATGTTGGCTTTGTGAGTCGTGAATTTTCACACCAACTTGTTTAAAGCCAAATGAAAGGAATAAATCAAATAAGTTTGAGGTCAAAACAAGTTTCCTACATAATTCAAAATTGCTCACCAGACATAAATAATTGTGGACTACCAATTATTTAATGAGAGTGGATCCTTGAAAAGCTATGCAAAAAATGTTCAAGAGCAAGTATAGAGCACGGGCATTCACCAAAGCTCACTAGACACTACTTCATGTGTCAATCAACTCATAAGATAGCCCCAATCCCAAACATGTATAAAACTTCAATATAAGTTGCACTCTCTATGTAAAAGCCTGTACTTATTATCCCACCATCCAAAAACTCCATGATTTTAAACACATAACACAAGATTTGGGCTCCTAGATTCCATTAAATAGGAACTCCATTTTCTTAATTTTTGGGTTAGTGTTTCCTGACGTGTATAAATACGGATCGGTTAGGTTAGGGCTGGCCTACCTCACCTGCGACTTGACTTGTTTAATTCAACTTATAACTCTTAAGTTGCCAATCGATGAGAAGTTCTGTCCATTTCATATTTTTATGCATCTAAATGACTTTCCTATGTTATACTTCATATCTTCAATTAGTAGTTTCAGCAATTACAGGTTCAACTACAGGTTTTGAAAGTTTTTCCCGAGTGTCAACTTTTTTACATATTATTCTATCTTTTATAAATGTTTCACAAAGGCACAAACACTTTTCACATTCCATGATTACCTAAGTTATTATTATTATTATTTATTTTCCACAAACCTTCTTGCATGCATTCAGTAAGTATGGTGGGTTCTAACGTAGACTGGTAATCTAAGAGTTGTGAGTTCTAACCTAGGTAGTTGTTAGAAGAAGAAGAAGAAGAAGAAAAGATGGGTTTTGCCATCGGTAGTAGTAATATAGAAGAAGAAGTGTGTTCTGACTCAGCATGGTGGCTTTATTAATTAATTAAAATTACTCACTCTAAAATCTAAAGTCTAAAACCTTTTGCTTGCTTTGGGTAGGGTCCTTATTTCATGTATTTAAGGATTTTTTTTATAACTTTTACAAGCAAGGTTTGGATGTTGTATTGGATAAGTTACTTCATTAGAGTTCAACAGGTCATAAGTTTGATCCTTAGAAAACATTTTTTTACAAGGCTCAACACAATAGTACCTAAGGAAAATGTGCACAAGTAAGGTCAGGTCAAGTTGATCCGACCCACATTTTTTATGGGTTAGGCAAGTTAGGCTGGCCGGCAGTAACATGGGCATGGGTTGCAGATTTGCAACTCGCCTCCAAAACGGGTTAGGGTCTAGAAGGTTGGGTCCACCTCTGACTCAACTTGTATAACCCAGACCCAACCCATTTGCCAACCCTAGTCCCAGCTCCCTTGGCTGGGTTACTAAAAAAACTATTTTGGTGGTACAGGTAATGTGTCATCTATTTCTTTTTTGTTGGAAATAATTTTTTTAATCTATCTTTGATGATTAGGATATTATATCAATTTTTGTTTTAAGTGGTTAAATAAATCATATAATAATATTGAAGTGTTTTTTTCCCTTTTCTTGTTTTCCCTTTCCCTTCTTGTCAAGCAAGGACCTTTTTAGTACCTCCAGCCTAGGAGCTGTGGCCCCAGTAAAGCACACACATATGAGAAGAGAAAGCACACACCATTGGGAGGGAGTGCACACACGTGTAAAAAGAAGCTAGCAAAGATTAGAGTACACAGTGAATTAAAAATTCCAACTATAATTTATAATAATTTGTTAAGATATTTCATATTTCTTTCAAAAAGAAGGGACTTTTACAAAAGAAAAAAAAGCTTAAATTTTAATTAAATGAGTTTACAAACTAAAACCATAAAATGATGGTAGAGTTGTTTGTATATATATATATATTACGAAACTACGAAATTGAGGATATTGTTAACTTCCTGCAATGTTTTTTCCTCTTCTACTATGGTTTCAAGATGATAAGGCGGTGATGAATGCACTAGATGGTCTTGTTTCTTTAGACACTTTCCTGAGCTCCTATTGCTAACCCTCATTTTCCCCTTTCATCTCAAGAAACGTCGACCCCTTATTTTATTGGAAATGATGTGTGTATTCTCAAGTTAGGCTTGCCTTACCCTTTTCTTTTCTTTTTTCTAGAGATCTAAATAATTAACCTTTCTAGTTTTCATGGTAGAAAATCTTACAATGGAGATAGCATTTTGAGGGTGTGTTCATTTGGGAGCATTTTGAGGGTGTGTTCGTTTGGGATGATTGGATAGCAGTAACAGGTTGTTGTGATGGAAAAGGAGAAATAGTGGAGAAAGATAAAAGAAAGGATAAGAAATGATAATAAAGAATGCTGTTATGATATGATGAAACTTTGTTTCTTGTGTAGATCGCTTTTAAGGGGTTTGGGATTAGAACCATGATGGAGCTATTTCGTTTATGTGGGTCGAGTTCTATGGATTCTTTGGTGATGAAGGGACGAGACGTGCTTTAGTGGATTAAGGCGTGATGGATGGTAAGGGAAGGTGGGAAGATTGACGGTTTGAGAAGAGAGGGAGCCATGGAGCGATGATGAAGATGGATATATGAAATTGACTTGGAAGCTGAATGAAAATGACTGTTATGTATTTGGGAAAATGTATTGTAGGTTGATGATATTCTTAATTATGGCATTTTCATTAAAAAAATACACGAGCAATTAACCCGTAGTTTTATTGTTTTTCTTTGTAAAACGATTAAAGGAGAACTTAAGTTTAATTATTTTATAAAAAACCCCAAAAAAAAACTTAAAGGGAAAATTTCAAAATAGGGTCTAAGTTTTTGCTAGATTTCAAAATAGGACAAATAAATTTTAATTTTTTCTTTGAGGGAGTAAATCTTCGAAAGGGATTTCAATTAAGGACATCGGGCCAACTTAAAGTGATTTCCAGTTAAAATCCCCTGTTGTTGGTATCCTCTCACTTCTCTTTTTGGATAATATCCAAAATACCTCTTACGGCTATTTTAAATAAATCGCAGAGAATCCCACTCCCTATACCTGTTTCATCCTTTTCTTGTTCAATACCCTTCTTTTTTTCTACTGCCCTCCATTCTTCCTTCCCTTTTTCTTCTTCCTCCTCCCCTAATTCATCTTCTTTTCTCCCCACTTTTTTGCTAATGCAATAAAGATTAACTACCAAAAAGTGCACTCCAAAATCAATGACTGAGACCACTGTTAGGGCTTATTAGATAACACTGATTAATGGTATTGAATCTAAAGTATCAGTTTCAATTTCAAATTGAGGGTGAATAATCTATCGACTTTAGGTTAATACATAAACATATCTGTATGTCGTGCTAACGACTAAATACCATATTCAATTAAAGAAAAGCCTAAAAATCAAAATAATAAAAAATGCTGGCGGTGATATCGCTGATTGATGAAGCCGATGAACATGATAAGATCCAGTTGTACCAATTGCCTAGTTTAATGTAATAATATGTATGCTACTTCATAGGACATGTTTGTAGGAATGACCATTTAATTTCTTTTCTCATTTGTGTATGAAATTTATTCTCTTTTTGTCATTTATTCCTTGTTCCTTTTTGTGAGTTAGGTTGTTGGGTGCTGTTCTTCTATGGTGAAAAGAACAGGCATAGTAGGTGGTTCCCCCATAACACATGTTGCACATGGCTAAAAACTATTACCTATTTCAAAGAGGGTAGAGAGAGAGAGAGAGAGAGAGAGGAGAGAAAAAGGAAAGAGGAAAGGTACGAGATGGGATAATGGAAGGAAGGGAACGACTATGGTCTCCAGTGGCCAGCTTGCAATTGCTAATAAGGAGAAGAGGAGAGAAGAAGGGAAGAGAGGGAAAAAAGGGATGAGACTACCAGGACAATGCGCTATTTGGGGCTGTTTCAAAGGGCATTTTGGGTATTATAGAGAAAAAGAGGAGAGAGTGTGCGGTGGGATGGGATTTTGGCCGAAAATCACTAGGATTGACAGACTGTCCTTAAATAAAATCCTATCGGAAAACTTAAGCCCTCAAATGAAACCTTGAGATTTAATTATCCCGTCTTGAAATCTAGCAAAAAGCTAGGCCCTATTTTAAAATTTTCTCAAACTTAAAAGGTATTTCACATAAATTCCACCCAACCGGTACCATTCTCAAGTTAGATTCACTCATCACTCATCACTCATCAGGAACAAAGGATGGCCCCGATGTCAGTCAAAGTTAGGTATAGGTTTAGGTTTAACCATCCCAATAAAAAAAAAAGGGCAATTCCATTCTCCGGAAAAAAAGGGTAAAAAAATCAATCAATTTTTTTTTCTGTGTCTTTCTATAATAAAAAAAAGAAGAGGCCCTACAACGACAAACCCTAGACAATACTGGACTCCTAGCAAACCCTGCACAATGCTAGGCTCAAGTAAAGAAAGAAAGATATAAACAAAAACTACCTAGACATCTCGACGCTTTCGGTATTTTCGGGCCCCACACATCCATCCTCTTCCATCATCCACCGTCCATTTCTTGATCTCCGTAATATAAGTGGGCCCAACATGGGGTCTTCCGGCGCGAACCACTATAAGTACGCATGAATAATCGCTAGAGTGAAGACTCTCTCTCTCTCTCTCTCCAATCAGCCCACGCGATTCTCCCCCAAAAATCACTCCTTTTTTCCCCAAGGTTTGATTTCTCTCTCTCTCTCTTCTTTCCTCCTTTTCTCTTTTTCTTTGATTGCGCTTCGATGATCGATTGTGATTGAGATGTTTTTCTGTTCCTGAGCGCGCATGTGATCGACCCAAAGAAAACCCCAAACAGAGAAAGATTGGATTTTGGTGGGATTTCCGTTACGTTTTCGTGGAATGATTTTAGGGTTTCCTTTCCTTTTTTTGTTTCATGGACGTGGATTTTTCCATGTCTGCAATTTTGAATTGCATCTATGGTTGTTGGTGATGATGATTTGCCTTTTAGGACAGAAAACTAGGGTTAGGGTTTGGTTTTGTATATCTTTTTTTCTTTTTTTTTTTTATTGATTCTTTGATTTTGATGTTGTTTCTTTGGTTTATAAGTTTTTTTAAATTGACAAGGATTAGGATGTGTTTGGGTTTACCTTAAATCAGAAAAGGGTCTTGTTTTATGGGTTGTTAAATCTACTATGCCTTTGGGTTTTTGTGGAATCTGAGTTTACAGAGGTCTAGGAGAACCATATTGACAATATGGTAGAAAATCAGAAGGTGAGAGAGGGAAGGAGCTATAGTGCAGAGGGCTATAATAATGGGCCTAAATACATGGTGGTCCTGACAATCCCCTGCTAAGAATTAGCCACAGAATTTGTTTCCCTATGAGCATAGTGAAACTTTATTAACATAGGATCTGCAGAGGCCTAGGTTAAATATTGTGTGGGGGGGATCTTTGGGGTTTCACTCTAGTTCTTCCTTAACTTTTGATCTGCCAACCCTCAAGCAATCATCATAACTAAAAAGTGCAGTGTTTCAAGGTCAGATATTGGATTGACTTTTTTGCTAACACCCATTGACCCATCCGGACCTTGATTAGGATGATAAAACAGCCATTGACCCATTCTCACTTTGATTAGGACTTACAATTTATACATCTCCCCTTATTAATATTGGTACTTGATCCTGAGAACCATGTGCATAAGTCACCCCAGTTCAATATTGGTAATTGATTCTGAATCATGTATACGTGAATATATTTATGGCTCTTGTGATGGGATACAAACAGGACAACTTTCAGTTGTCCTAATAGTTTTTTGTTCCTCCTCTTTTGGGCTTGTGGAAAAAGCTACTGTTTGCTTTGATTTTTGTTTTTTTTTTCACATGTATGATGCTTGATATATATTATCTTCTTCAGTGCTTGTGGAGAAATGGCAAAAGTTTCTTTCAAACAAGAGTATGACCTCGGTATGTTTTCTTCCCTTTGAAAGAAGATGATGTATTGTTCGGTGGTGTTATTTTCTCAAATCTGTTTACCCTCAATGCATGAAACAGGACATATATCTTTGATTATTACGAAGTTAAATTTTCTTTGTCTCCCTGTATAGTGTATATGGTGCTGGATGTTCACGTCCTGTGTCTTCTTCTTCTTTTTTTAATTGTTTTTTTTAATGTAGAGAAAAGGCGTGCTGAAGCTGCAAGAATCAGGGAGAAATATCCAGATAGGATTCCGGTATGTGTCGACATTGAAATTTACATTATTAGTCCTTTTATTTTCATGCTCATTGTTCATATAAGATTCTGGTATGGGTTAGCCTTGAAATCTGTATTGTTAGCGCCCATTTCATTTTATACTGATTTTGTATGTATTCAAGCTGCAGTACACTTAGATCATTGATAATTGTTTTCCCATTTTTGTATGTTTCTAGTGATTTTTTATTGGTTACAATTGTTTTGAAGCAATTTTGTTCATCTCCCATGTTTATCTTTCTTAATTTCATTTATGTTTGAAGCTAATATAGTAATATATGTAAGAATCTAGTTTGGAGTAGGGCATCTTTGTTCAAAGTATAAGGAGGCTGGTGATGGCTATTTCCGTTTGGAATGCCAAATTCATAGAAAATAAATTATTTTTTTTTCTGATGCAGTTATATAGAGAACATGCGATGTAATTTACAGCTTTAAATGGGCTGGTTGAGTTGGACCTGATATCCGAGTGGACCTGACCCAAAAGTTTCTGGGGCTTAGATTTGGCAGGTTGGTTCTCGGTCTGGGGTCTTGGGCCTGCGGACTCAAGTACCATGATGGTGGATCCGATGTAGACCCTTCTCATTATTAAATGAATATAGCTACTTTTTTTGTTTTTTTTTGTTTTTGTTTTTGTTTTTGTTTTGTTTTTTTTTTTTTGTTTTTGGTTGGAATGATGGCATGGACATTGAAAGTGCAAGAGGTTTGATTAGAGAAGAAAAAGAAAGGGAGAGCGCGAAGACATGCAAGGAAAACAAGGAGGAACAGGTGTAGAGGTTGAGACTTTTTATTAGATATGATGAGCACATGAGGCACAGATCTCTGGGTTGATCGAAAAGATTGGCAGTGATCCTTTGCAGCTGAGGTAAAATGACGATGTGGGCTTGCTGGATTCTTTAATGTTTGTGGGAGAGTGAAGGAGCTTGGGTGATCCAAGGTGGTTTAGGAGCTTAATGTCATTTGGGTGTCCTTCCCTGCTTCCACTATTTTTCAGCCCCCTTTTGGTGCACCCATGGATGTTTAAGTTTTATAAGGGGGAGTCTTCAGAAAGTCCTCAATTCCTGCTTGCTTGCAAGCTTGAGGGATGGGAAGGAAAGAATCCCAGGGGAGGTCTTTTTAGTGTTCCATCATCAGCTTGGAAACAACCACTCTAGTTGAGAGGGGACTGAAACTAGGTTGGAACCAGATGGTTGACTAACTTCGGCCTAGTAGTTTTATAAAATGCCTACTGATAGTAACACTGAAAAAAAAAATACAATTACAACAGGAGAATGGTCCATGAAGCAGGTGGATCAAATCTTGCAAAAAGAGAACATTCAAAAAATAAAAACAATAAATAATCTGTATGATATAAAATGAAAGAAGTATGCCGAATACCCAATTTGGTCAATTGGTCTGAGTATCCATTAGCCCTCTGAAGAACAAGGATAAAGTTAATTTGGAATTTCCCATTCAAATCATGGAGTTCCTCTTATGTCATCCACATTTGTTTCTAGGTATACTTAAATTTTAGAAGCCCATCCAATGATGCTAATCGACTCCTTCATTAGCTAAAATAAACCTATCACATTCCACACAAGACAATAGTGTAATGAATTTCCCGCAACACAACTAAGATTGTAGTAGTCACACCGGCTGGCATGGAATTGATACAAGGCGATCCCAGATCTGACTCAAATCATAGGCCCGCAAACAATGGTAGGCCCCAATTGATCCACCTCAAGATCAGGGGTCTCTATCCTTAATTAGATAGTTCTATTAATTAGTTATTTCCTATTTTATGTTGGGTTGAGATTTGTAATTGCTTAATTTATTTCTGTAAGCCATGATTGCTTAGAGACCGTCATTCCAGTTTTGGAATAGTCACTCCTATATGATGAGTCTTTCATTGTAATGTGATGCAGGCCCAAGGGTTAGGGCTTGCGTGGAGGTGCTTAAGCACGTGTCCAAGGACACTTTGAACGGTTACAATGACTTCAACACATATGGGGACGCGCCTATCTGGGAAAACCCAATTCTATTAATCAACCAAATCTGAGAATCTCTTTTCTACAATGCCATATATATAGTAGAAACAAACTTAATGTGCAAGAAAACCCTACGCTAGTAATGGAAATTTTCTTAATAACACTTTATTAGAAATTTACTTAGAAATCTACTAATAATATTCTAATCTAATTTGAAGAGGGCTGCTGGGGCCCAGACTGCATCATCCTCCTCGGGTTGAAAGAAGAGTTCGTCTTCGAACGCTATTCTGCTTCGGATTGCCTCTGTAAATGTGGTGAACATGAAGGACTTCATTTGCGGCAGCTTTCCAGGAATTTTTCTTTGGCAGTTGTGGTTTTTTAGGATAAAGAGTAACTTGCTGTCCACCATGCATGAATGTATAGGTGTTGTCGCGCAGACCATGAGTTTCATTTTTGTCATACATCCAAGGACGGCCCAATAAGATATCACCACTATCCATAGGTATCACATCACACAAGATAGTATTTTTGTAAATATCACCATTGGCAAAAGTAACTTTGCAACTATGTCGAATATACGCTTGATCACCATTCATTAGCCACTTGACAAAATAAGGACGGTTATGCTTATAAACTTTCAATTAGAGGTGATCAACAAGAGCTTGGGAGATGAGATTTTCACAGCTTCCGCCATCAATGACAACCGTGCAATGTTGTCTTTGAATCGTACTTGCGGAACGAAAAATATGTTTTCGCAACCACTTATGCTCAACAGTTGGTGGAGCGTCCTTGAGGACAATAAGAGCTTCACCTGTGGTATTTGCATCAATTATTTCAAGTTCCTCATTGTCAATATCCTTGGGATTGTCAATATCCTTAGGATCAGTGTCAGTACCCTTAGTATCATCTGGGATATTTTTATCAGCACCTTCAATCTCAATCAGATGTATTCACTTTGGACATTCTGCTGCGCGATGCCCGTGCTGTTGACAATGAAAACAAACCATCTTATGTTGACCTTCAGTCCTTGCAAAAATCTGTCCATTTGATTTATCTTGTAGAGGGGAATTCTTTGGCGGAACCCATTTGGATTTTTGTAATTGATGATTTGTAATACCCTCAGCTTTGATAGCATGTTGAATGAGTTCATTGACATTATCAAAATGTTGGAAGGTAAGGATATGTTGAATGCATATTCTCAACCAATTGAAAAATCTATCAACTGCCACATCATCATCTTCAGTTAAGCCACGACGAGCTTGCAGAGTCAGGAATTCCTTATAATATTCAATTACTGTTTTAGTCCTTTGTTTCAAGTTTTAAAAGCTGGAACGGATATCTCTTGCATAGTTGACAGGGAGGAATTTTTGTTTTAAAATATTTTTCATCTCAGTCCATGTATCAACTGGGTCCATGTTTTGATTCCTCCGTTTTCTTTGCAATTCAGCCCACCACGTTGCAGCATAATTTCGGAATCTAGTAGCAATCAGTGTGACCTTATAATGCTCAGTCATTGGCTTGTGTGCGAAAATATTTTCCACACATACTAACTAATCCATAAATTCCGCAGGCTGTAATTTTCCATCATATTCGGAATCACAATTTTAATCCCTAATTCTCGATCAGGATTATTGACTGGTGGATCCCGTTGATTCCTAATATTTGCACCATCATCACGGTGGTGATGCACACGCTGATTATTTTTTAAATTTGTCACTCTAATATCCAATTGTTGCAAGGTGGTGTGCATGCTATCAACTTTTGCAGATAATTCTCTAATGGCACTAGCCAAAGCTTCAAGTGAAGAAGATGAAGATTCAGCGTCCACTTGCTTCTTAGGAGGCATTTTTTTTAATGCAAAATTTAAATCTGGCTGACTTGAGGTGTAGATCTACTCGATTGGAAATCGGAGCACAGGTGAAGTTAATATTGCAGAAACAAATTCTGACCGTTAATTGAATGTTGGTGATGCGAGGATAGTGTCAGCTGACTGGTTGCTTCAAAACTTGGGTGTCAAGTACAGTAAGAGATAGTTGTATTGTAGTCAACTTGGGCCTTGGGAATGGGTTGGATTGAACTAGACTGGACCCAAGCTCGAAATATGTACCAGAGAAAGAGAAAAAGGGTATAGCCCGACTCTTTCTGTTTCTCGTCTGCAAAGAGATGGCGATGTGAAAGAGTTGTGTCTTGGCTGGCGACGACTCCAAGCGGTAGCAGCGAGGGGGTGGAGTCCCGGTGCAGGCGGTGGCGAGCTACGATCGGTGATAGCAAAGAGGATGTGGGTGAAGAGCAGCGACGATGAAGGTATGGTTTTGCTGGGTAGGGCCTGTTTTAGGAAAGTTGGTTTTTTTTGGATATGGGGAGGGGTTTGGCTGGTATGATGGAATTAGAGATTGGGTGTCGGCAGTGGATTGGGTTGTGCTCCGGTGAAGGCCGAAAGGGTAAGGATTAGGGTTTTGAGATGATGGGGTTTCGAGAGGATGGGGTAATGTGTTCTGTAAGGGGTGTAGGTTTGGCTGGTATGATGGAATTAGAGATGGGGTGTCGGCAGTGGATTGGGTTGTGCTCCGGTGAAGGCCGAAAGGGTAAGGATTAGGGTTTTGAGATGATGGGGTTTCGAGAGAATGGGGTAATGTGTTCTGTAAGGGGTGTAGGTTTGGGCTGTGGGACGGTCTTGGGTTATGAGACACGGCAGTGAGATGGGGTCGGGCCGGCTGATGGTCCAGTTGTCGACGATTAGGGTTTGGGACGTGACGAATTTCTGAGATGGTTTGGAAAGTAGGAGATGGGCTCGTAGGTGTGGTGGTCGTCTGGGGTTTGGAGGCTGCGACTGTGTATACGGTAATGGCGAAGGTTACGAAGATGGGTGAATAGGGGTAATCATGCCGGAAGATCGTGCAGATCCTTTGGCTTTGATACCGAACTGATGCAGGCCCAAGGGTTAGGGCTTGCATGGAGGTGCCTAAGCACGTGTCCAAGGACACTTCGAACGGTCATGACGACTTCAACACACATGAGGACGCGCCTCTCTGGGAAAACCCAATTCTATTAATCAATCAAATCTGAGAATCTCTTCTTTACAATGCCATATATATAGTAGAAACAAACTTAATGTGCAAGAAAACCATACGCTAGTAATGGAAACTTTCCTAATAACACTTTATTAGAAATATACTTAGAACTCTACTAATAATAATTCTAATCTAATTTGAAGAGGGCTGCTGGGGCCCAGACTGCATCATAATGGATATGGTTAAATCAATTAAAATTTCAGATATTTCCTCTCATTATGGTTGCTACTGTGAGTATGGTTTTGCCCTAGGGGCTGGAATCTATCTCTCGATTAGAACAATCTTTCGGAAGATTATTCTACATTTGATTGAAGATCCAGGGCTGCGCCATATTGGTATTAGAGCCGAAATCCTATTGCCGGGAGACGTCTGTCCTTCCTAGATTTTATCCATCCTCCCATCTTGTCTCATCATTTTTTCACCATCAACTTCCCATGTCCATTATCAACCCAAACCCCAGTAGCCCTTTTAATCTCCTTAATATTGAGAGCCCAATTTTTTCCAAACCCTAAAACGACCCATCCCTACTTATCCAGCCCATCCCAGTCAATTACCTACCTAACGTGGCCCACCCCAACCCATTTGATGCAGTCTGGGCCCCAGCAGTCCCTCTTTAAATTAGAGTAGAATTATTATTAGTAGATTTCTAATTAACTTGTTATTAGGAAAGTTTCCATTACTAGTGTAGGGTTTTCTTATACATTAAGTTTGCTTTTACTATATATATGGCATTGTAGAGGAGATTCTCAGATTTGGTTGATTAATAGAATTGGGTTTTCCCATAGAGGCGTGTCCTCGTGTGTGTTGAAGTTATCCTGACAATTCTAAGTGTCCTTGACACGTGCTTAGGCACCTCCACGCAAGCCCTAACCCTTGGGCTGCATCACCATCATAGCAATACCAAAAACCTAACCCCTTTCCACCCACACCACCGAAACCCTGAATCCCCTTCCACACAACCCATCTCCATCTCCAAATGGAACCCAAGCCGTCTATATCGACTTCGAAATCCATCCAAACAGCCCAAATCCAACAGTCCTTGCCTTCATCCATCCCTGAGACCCTTGTGAACCATCTAACCCAGATCTAATCTCACACATCAGGATCCTCTCTTCCTTCCTTCCCTTTCCTTCCTTCCTTTACTTCAGTTGAAACAAGTAAGAAACAAAAATTGCAGTGCCTTCTTTCTTTTATTTCTCTTTTTGCACACATCTCGGGATCACAACTAGGGGGCCTTTTTTCACATTGAAATTGCTCCAATTCTTATTGGGCCTAAGTTTATGTCTGATCCACAACCATTAAACTTGTTTGGACCTGCATATTACATTTGACCCAACCTTGGTCAACTTGACTTCGTTTGGGCTTACAGACAGACCCGGCCCAAACCCACCAAACTGTCTAAAAGAAAAAGAGAAAAAAAGAAAACCATGCCTAGAAGAGGAGATGATCTCCAACATTGGATGACAGATAGACAAAGAGATGAGACCATACTTAAATTAAGTCAAGAATTGGAAGTTGTCATGGAACGTCCAAAAATTGTGGAAACTGCCATTGCTGATTTACAAAATAAGCAGCTTGTCAGGAAGGAAGGGTCATCCAATGTGTCTTTGGTGTACACACACGTTTAACCAGAAAGACTTGAGAATCAAGAATCCATCCGTGATTTTACGTTGTGCCTTCTTGTTGAATGGGAACCCTAGGGTCTCTCTGCTGCAACCCCAACATGATGACATCACAAGAAAAGTCAAAATTGATATTGCTGACTTTAGTGGTGATACGAACCCGAAAATTTTTGTTGATTGGCTTAATTCTCTGGAAGACTATTTTGCTTAGTATTGAATGAATGATGAACAATGGATGGCCTTTACCAAGGTTAAGTTGAAGGGTCCTGCTCGAATTTGGTGGTATGACTTTGAAAATAGTGAACTTGCGGTGGGCTATCTTATTATTCGATGGAATAACATGATAGGCTCAAAAGCAATTTTCTACCTTTTGATTATATGGATACACTCCACCGAGAGTATTTAAGTCTCTAACAAGGTGCTTTGATAGTAGAAGAATACACAAATAATTTTCGCGACTGCATTGTTCGCTGTAACTTAAATACAAATGACCGTCTGACTATCTCTAGATATAGATATGACCTCTGTGGCGATATAAGACGAGAGGTAGTGATGTTTAACTACAGTTGATGACATTTTCAATAAAGCCCGGAAAGCACAACATGAAATTCAGTTACAGAAATGTAATGCTTTTTAAGCCGGGAGTCTTTCACAAGAAGAGGCCCGACCTTACCTATAATCGCAATCAAGTACAAGGTTATATGCCTTCTTCTTAGTGGCCAGGCCAGCAAGCACCTCAGAGTCTTCAGCCAGGTATTTAGCAAAGATAGGTTTTCCAGCAACAAAATCAAGGGTTTCCACATAATCAAACTAATAATCGTGCTCGTGGAAGAATAGATAGAAGAGATATTATCTGTCATGCCTGCAAGCAACAGGGACATTATGCAAATGAATGCCCACATAGAAATCTTTGCACTTCTAATGAGCTTGATAGTGATGTCCAACATGATGAGCATGTAGAAACGAAGCAAGTTGACACAGATCCTCATGAAAATCCGATAGATTAGATAGATTATGCAGACGCTGATGATGGCACTCCATTGCTCCTTTTAGATCGTCAGCTGCTAGTAGCGGATGTAAAGGAGGAAGAAGATTGGAATCATGCTTCTATTTTCCGATCGTGAGTCAATTGCATGGGCAAGCCATGTGATATGATTATTGATGGTGGTAGTGCAATGAATGTCATTTCTCTAGAAGTGGTAGAACAGCTTAACTACCTACGGTGAAGCATCAATGACCTTATAAAGTTGTATGAGTTGACAATTATTCCATTCCTGTTCGTTAACAATACTTCATTCCTTTTAAGATTGGCAAATATGAGGATACTATTCGATGTGACGTCATCCCAATGAGCGCTACACATCCTTTTTGAACGATCATGGCTACAAAAACTTCAAATCATCACAAATTATGAGCACAATGCTTATGCTTTCAACCGCAAAAGCGGAAAAATCATGTTGCGTCCATTGCCAACTCCACCTTCTTCACCTGCCTCTACAACCTTTTCTCCTGCACCTCATCTTTTAACTATGAGAAGGTTTGAAGGAGAAAGCAAAAAGCAAGGTGTCATGTATGCATTAGTTACCAAACAAGTTACAGAAGACTTTTACTACATTTATCCCACAGGAAGTGAAGCTATTGTAAAAAAAAGTTTGCTAATTTAGTTCCTGATGAATTGCCATATGAACTACTCTCATTAAGAGACATTCAACATGCTATTAATCTTGTTCTTGGAGCATCATTACCAAACTTACCTGCCTATCGGATGAGTCCTACGGAGCATGCTGAATTTAAAAAGCAAGTTGAAGATCTGATTATGAAAGGCTATATATTAGGGAAAGTCTCGGTCCTTTTGGCGTTCCGGCACTTCTTACTCCAAAGAAGGATGGAAGCTGGCATATGTGTGCAGACAGTTGTGTGGTCAACAAAATCATGGTAAAATATCGCTTCCTTATCCTTTGGTTGGATGATATACTAGATATGATGACTGGTGCATGCATTTTTTTTTTAAATTGATCTACGGAGTGGTTATCATCAAATCTGCATGAAACCAGGTCATGAATGGAAAACTACCTTTAAAATAAAGGATGATTTTTATGAGTGGATGGTTATGCCATTCGGCTTAACCAATACTGCTAGTACTTTTATGCAGGTTATGATGCAATTGTTGCAGCTTTATATTGGGAAATATGTTGTTGTTTGCTTCAATGATATCCTAATTTACAACAAAACAAAAGAACATCACCTTTAGCATTTGGATAAAGTTTGTCAACTTCTTTGCTGGGAGCATTTTTACACTAATATCAAGAAATGCACTTTCTTGAGTGATTTTGTTATTTTCTTAGGATATGTTGTTTCTGCACAAGGTATCAAGAGGGATTTTGAAAAGGTTAGGACAATTCTTGTTTGGCCTATCCCTACTACCATTACTGAAGTTTGCAATTTTCATGGTCTTGCCAATTTGTACTAACTCTTGTTACGGATTGTATGAGAAAAGGTGAATTCAAGTGGACCAGCGCGGCCACCAAGGCTTTCGAAAAGATCAAGCAAAAGATTATTGAAGCGCTGGTTTTACATATTCTTGATTTGGACAAGCTCTTTGAAATTGCTTGTGATGCTTCAAATATAGGCATTAGAGGTGTTCTTAGCTAGGAAAGATATCTAGTTGCATTCTTCAGTAAAAAACTTTTTGATACGAAATGAAAATATTCTACTTACGATTTGGAATTCTATGCCCTTGTCAAAACACTTTGTCACTAGAGGCATTATTTGATTGCCAATAAAGTTGTGATCTATTCTGACAATGATGCTTTGCAACATCTTCACTCCTAGCAGAAGATCAGTGCTAACCATGCTAAATGGAGTGCATATATACAGGAGTTCAGATTTAGCATTCGACATGAGGTAGGCAAGGATTACATGATAGCGGATACATTAAGCAGCCAGAAGCATCTTTTGATTACTATGTCTGCTAATGTGCCTAGTTTTAAGCAAATTAAACAAGACTATGCAACTGACAAGGACTTTGGCTCTATCTACGCGGACGTCAATGGTGATTATATTCAGCATCCTCTTTATAGTCTTCATGATGGTTTCTTATTCAAAGGTATGCAACTCTGTCTCCTAGCTACTTCTATTCGTGACTATGTTGTGTGAGAGTTGCATGTAGGAGGACATGCAAGAGGATGTAGTGGATATTTTGGTCGCGACAAAACGCTTGCTATTATCAGTGATAGATATTATTGGCCTTGCATGAAGACCAATGTGATTTAGATTTGCGAAAGCTGTAGGACATGTCAACTCGCTAAAGAAAACAAGAACACTGGATTGTATCAGCCTTTGCCTATTATCCATACTCCTTGGGAAGACATTAGCATGGACTTTGTGCTAGGTTTATCCATGACTACTAGAAAGATTGATTCTATCTTTGTCGTTGTTGACTTTTTTAAAAAAAGGGACACTTTATTCCTTGTACCGCAACTATTGATGCTTATAAAGTGGCAAAATTATTCTTTAAAGAAGTTGTTCGACTATATGGTCTTTCGAAGACTGTTGTTTCAGCTAAAGACACAGAGTTCATGAGCTATTTCTAGAAGACCTTGTGGATGTTGTCCAATACCAATCTTAACTTTTCCACTGTTTATCATCCTCAATCTGATGGACAAACATAAGTGTTAAACAGAAGTCTTGGACAATTGTTGTCCTGTCTTGTGTGTGACCATATCACATGCTGGGCTCAAGTGTTACCTCTAGCAGAATTTGTGTACAATAACTA
Organism: Sextonia rubra; assembly: GCA_037013555.1. Classification (NCBI taxonomy): domain Eukaryota; kingdom Viridiplantae; phylum Streptophyta; class Magnoliopsida; order Laurales; family Lauraceae; genus Sextonia; species Sextonia rubra. The sequence goes on along the minus strand of JASUAD010000011.1, from coordinate 30,513,546 downwards.
AGTCAATCGGTCAATTGGCACTTTGTTGCTTGAAGCTTTTACAGGAGTCCGTCCACGACTATTTGTTGATCTTGTATCTTTACTAGTCAATGCAAGAATCAGTGCAGATGCTAAACATTTCTTCCAACACATGCAACAAGTGCGCAATGTAGTTCGCCGCCATATATTTGCTAGCAATGATGTTTACAAAAAGCAAGTTGACAATTAGTGTCGCTTTGTTGAATTTGCTGAAGGAGATATGGTTATAGTGCGTGTCCGACCTGAAAGGTTGCGCTCTATGAGTTAATAAAAAGTTACATGCTTGAAACTCAAGTCCCTTCAAGATTCTGCAAAAGATTAGCTCCAATGCCTATATTCTAGACATTCCTTTTAATTTAGATGTTAGCGCTTTCTTCAATGTAGAGGATCTTACTCTCTACTGCAGACATGATAATGAAGGAAATAATGAAGAGCAGATTATTTCGCTGCCAGTTAATCTTCCACCTACCTATTGATGTCCTTGACGATCAAATTCTTTTTACACGTCAGGGAGGTTATTAGAAGATTTATGTTCGTTTGTGGAATCATCTTCTCTCAGACTCTACGTGGATCACTGCTGCGGATTTCTATTGCATCAATCTTGATCTCTATGAGAGATATCAAGCTCTTAACTAGCCGAAGTTAAGTTTTTCCAAGCTCGGGAGAGATGATGCAGGCCGATCCTAGATCCGGCCTAGATCACAAGCCCACAGACAATGATGGGCCCAGCTTGATCGATGATTTCCACGAGATTAGGGGCCCTTATCCTTAATTAGATAGTTCTAATTAATTAGTTATTTACTATTTTATGTTGAGTTGAGATTAGTAATTGCTTAATTTATTTTAGTAAGCTATGATTGTTTAGAGACAATCATTCCTAGTTTAGAAACAGTCACTCCTATTTAATGGACATGCATAAATCAATTAAAATTTAGATATTTCCTCTCATTATGGTTTCTATTGTGAGTATGGTTTTGCCCTAGGGGTGGGAATCCATCCCTGGATGCGAACAATCCTTCGGAATATTGTTCTACAGTCAATCGGAGATTCGGGGCTGTGCCAGGAATATGGTCAAAAAGTTTCAGCATTCAATTTGCCAATAGAGTAACCACCTTCTAGTTTAGTTTTACCTCTCAAACTTGCATTGAAGTTAAGCTTTAACAAATTATGCAGGACTCCAAACAAAATGAGGTCTTGGCTGAACTGGCGTACCTATTTATTGATTTAAGATGCCTTCAATTGAAAACTGGATGAATAATCTATTGAGCCCTTTGAATATGCATTCTTGTGCTAAACTTTGTTGATTTGAATAATGTTGAAGACTATCTTCAGAAGTCATTTTTTAAATCCATGCCTGGGTAGCTCTTATTGGGTATGTTAGGTTCATGGTTCATCTGGATGTAACAAGCCGGGCTGGTTTCTCTGGCTAGAAAGCTTAGACAGTCAGCTACTTTGAAATGAGGAAAAAAAAACTAAGTTTTATGTCCGTCTGATGATGTTCTATAGCCGAATGATACTTTGAATCTGCCTTTGTTTATAGGATTTAGCTGAGTTGGATGTTTATAGGATTTTGCCAAGTTGTCTACTGGTAAAAAAAAGACGAACCTTCTAGACTTGGTCCACTTAATCCAAGAGCAGAGTAGGGTCATTTTCGCTTATAGTCGTTAATGCCTCTGTAAAAAGCATTTCAGTTTTGGATAGCCATAACTCAGTTGAAAGGCACTCATTGCCTTCACCATAATTGTGTGTGTTCAAGTCATGTTGCATTCAAGGAAAAAAAAGGAATTCATTTTTTAGTTCATATAATCATGTGATGTGTGTTTGATCTATGTGAAATGGTTTCTTGGTTTTCTCTAATGACCTAAAATATTGATTTTTATCTAAACATCAGGCTAGCAAGCATATGAGATGTGGGAAACCTCTTTTTTTTCCTCTCTCTTAAAAAAAGTTTTGTTTTCAACTCTTTTTTTAACATCTAGCCTGTAATCACAGTTACTGGAATCCTATGATTTGTATTCTGAACTTGATTTGTATCCCGAATCTTAGGGAAAACTATTCATATCCATGCAATGAATCCCAATCTAGATGAATCTTCGGATTCATGTGTGAATCTTCCAATTCAAGCGATTCATTCATAATCCTATGTTTTGTATTATGAATACCGATTTGTGTCCCTAAATTTTAAGGAACACTATTCGTATCTGAGCAATGAATCCTGATTATAGATGGATCTTCTGATTCATGTGTGAGCCTTATGATTCAAGTGATTTGACTTAGCAAGAAGCGATGCAACCAATAAGTTAATATTAACAGTCTTTTTACCTTTTTCTTTCTTTATTCTTTCTTTCTTTTAGCGTTTTTATTTTTAAAATGTCATTTAGTAGTTAATGAAACATCTTAAGAATTTTCTGGCTTTAGGGAGGTTTTAGAGATGAATAAAATACATGCATTTAATTAAAGCATTTGACTATATATATGGTGCTTGTGTATATCTGCCTTTTTTTTCTCTTTTTTTAAAATATTTTTTGGTTTTTTTTCTTCATGAACACTCTCTTAATGTAAAGAGAAGATTAATGGTTTGGATTTTATTTTTTACTTATATATTTTGATTTAAAGATATCAAAAAAATAAATATATATTGATACCTTAAAACTTATGTAACTATTTATGCATATCATTTATTATATATTAATATATGTTATGATGTTATTAATATAATTGTATGATGGATTTATTTGTCATTGTATTTATACTGTTATAAGTGGGAAAATGGATGGTTTTGAATGACTACTTTTTTCTTTTCCCTTTTTTCCTTTTGATTTTTTCATATTTATTAGAAAAATACAAAATCCTACGATTCATGATATGATTCACGATTCGATTCATGGGGGTATGAATGATTTGTGAACGATTCCAATTTTCAAAACTATGCCTGTAGTTCATCCTTTCACAATTTATTTCTTAGATCTTTCTTATATTGCACAGGGTTGAGGAGTACTAAAATATATGTTATGCTGATTTCTCCCTATAATGTTTTTCCATGAGTCGTTTGTATGCTATAATGGTATTTAGTAATCCTGACTGGTATAGAATATTTGCTCTTTTGATTCAGGTGATTGTCGAGAAGGCAGAGAGAAGTGACATCCCAAACATTGATAAGAAAAAGTGAGTATTTTTTAACATTATGATTGCATTCTACATTCACTTTTGTGTATTGTGTTCTTTGGATTGTATTTTCTCCGAGTTTATCCAGAAGAAATTCCTTATGAGTCATGTTAGCAATTTGTTTCTATGTAATGCTCTTGTTTTACATTTCTTTTGGGCTTTTACTTGGTTTTGTATAAATTTGATCCATTTCGAAAAGTCATTTATTTTGCCACTGAGAAAGATGAACAAAAAAGTGATAGACGCAGTAAGTTGTTTCTTAATCTTCTGATGCTTGGTAGATTGGTAAGACGTCACTGGGAAAGATGATACATTTGAACCTGTGGTCGGTTGTGTTTTTACTCATTATTAGTCCCCTGTTGCCATTGTGGTGATGCATAAAAAGGCTGTTTCTTCTGTAGACTTTTGCTCATTTCCTGTTGCTTCAGAAAAGGTTATCTGATTCATGAATCAAGATCTTTCCATCAAAATTCAGGGTGATACTTCCTCAAATGACAAGAAATTGTTCACTTATCCTAATGAGAAAGTAACTTAACAAATTTTTGTTGACATGATATCCTGTATATGCTATTCTAAGTATCAATTTTGGTCAAAAGCTTCTTCAGTGTTGGCTTGTGCATTGCTGCATTTGTGCTTGTTTTTATGGTCCAAATGATAAAAATGCAGGTACCTTGTCCCAAGTGATTTGACCGTCGGCCAATTTGTATATGTAATTCGTAAGAGAATCCAATTGAGTGCTGAGAAGGCAATATTCATATTTGTTGACAATGTCCTCCCTCCTACAGGTTTGTCAACAGTAGCAGTGCAAATGCCATTTATTTTTGTTTTAATCAGTTTGATGTCCTTTGCCCACATGGTGTTTTGATGGTTGCAGGGGCAATCATGTCGACCATCTATGATGAAAAGAAAGATGAAGACGGGTTTCTGTATGTCACATACAGTGGAGAGAACACGTTTGGATTCTAGATCCAACGGTTGACTATGATTTCGTTATCTATTTGTGATTATTAGTTTTATTTTTATGTTTATGACGTCGTGCATTATTAAAGACTTCAGTTAGGGACACGGTGTACAGCCACTTTTATGTATAGCTTTCAAGTGGATTCCTTGCAGATGTTTTTAATAACTTGTTGCTTATTTATATTATAGTCTTATTTTATTGGTGCTATCTTGTTTTAAACCTTTATGAGAATTGAGTTAGTGCATCTGTGGTTCATTGGTTCATGGTGATTTAGGGCGAGGCCCTTTTGTTGCACTTTCGTCTTCGTGATGATGCATGTTGTACCAACCAACACCTTTTTTCCAAAGTTTTATCGGTCTAGAATTAGGGGTGTAAATATGGGCGGCCAGGCTGTGACGGCATGACATTTACATTAAAATACATTTATATTTTTTTTATATAAACTGAATATAAAATTTAAAATAATTAACTTTTTCTCTAAATTTGTAAACTAGCATCAATATTTGTGCGTTTGTTTTACTAGTTCAATTTTATTTCAAGTTGGAAACCCTAAAAGTGTATAACTTCTCCTTTAATTTATATAAGAAAGTTATAAAAACTTTTAAAAAAATTAGAATGGGCATGTGTGCCGGCCATTGGGCGGCAAGGCCCAGACCATCCGGGGTATGGCTAAGCACGAGTTATGTGGGGCCCTGGGCCACCTGTTATCTTGCACGGGTGGCCCGTCCAGCCTGTTTTAGACTTCTAGCAACAATATATGCACACCCAGTCTGCAACCACCAGAACAAAGCATTAGGGACAAGAACTCCCAAGTCTATCAAAACTCCCGCTCTACCTTACATGGGTAAGGATGCCCCTACATATAGGAAATGCATGTCAATTCGAAATAGCTATTTTTTTTTCTGAAAAACTCAAGAAGTTGTAGTTATCGGTACCATCCATCTCTTCGTTTCTCATGTTACCGTGACAAATTGAGTTAATACACAGTTATTATTATTATTATTATTATTTTTAAAACAGTATAAATTGACTTTGAAGATGCCTAAAGAGTTTTGCTCCGGATGATTCATGATGAAAGCTTTTGGATTTGGCGAAATGGTTGGGGAGGATTTGTTTGGACATTTTCATTTTCTAACAATTTGATTGGATTGGAGGTGGGAAAACGCCAAGGAGTTGAGGATGGATATGAAAGGACTGAACAAAAGAACTTGATTGGCCGTGTGGATGTTCTTTTGGATTGAAGAGGCCGGATATTCATTCAGAGAGATTTGAAGAGATTTTCTTAAAAGACCATCTCTCAGATACACATCCTATCTATCACACACACACATCCCAACAGATTAAGTTAAGATAAGTCCCCTTTTTCATGCAACATGAATAAAATGATTAAAGAAAGCAATTTCTCGGGCATGTAAATGTCATGTAATCAATTTCAATTTGAAGCGTAAAATTGTTGCACAGTCCAATTAAGGTGTAAATGCAAACTTGCATTTTATTTACAAAAAATCACATAACTTGAATCAAGATGGATCTAAATATTTGATATAAATTCATATTTGTCAGTTTGAGTTTTCCTTTTAAATATTAGTAACTGTAACGTCCACCCAACACACATGTATGATATTGTACGCTTTGGTCCTGGGCCTTATGGTTTTGCTTTTAGTGAATTTATTTGTAATGCCCAACCCTATATGCATGCATGATGTTGTCTGCTTTGGTCCCATTGGCCTGTCGATTTTGCTTTTGGTGGGCCTCAAGACCCATAAAAAGGTCTTATGTAAGGTAAGGGTACCGCTCTATATAAAAGCCCAGTCACTTTTCTCTCTAGTTGATATATGACTCGAAGATGTCACAATTCACCCCCTGCACGTCCCTGCTTGCGCAGTAGCCTGCCAGTCCTTTTGACCTACACATATGAAAACCAGCCCACTTCTACTAGATCACGATAGGGACTCACAAAGAACTGGTTGAGAGTCGGCTTTGATATCATTTGTAATGCCCCACCCTATATGCATGCATGATATTGTTTGCTTTGGCCCCATGGGTCTCACAACTTTATTTCTAGTGGGCCTCAATCCATCAAAAGCCTTTATGCAAGGTAAGGGTGCAAGCTCTATAGATAAGTCCAGTTACTTTTCTCTCTATAGTCAATGTGGGACTCGATGACATCATAATCCACCCCTTTAGGGCTATTCATCCCTATGCAATAGCCTGCTAGTGCCTATAGCTTGCTAGCCCTTTTAGCCCACCCACATGAAAACCTACCCATTTACACCAGACCATAGCAGGGACCCACATTAAACTAGTTGAGAGTCGGCTTTGAAACCATTTGTAATGCCCCACCCAACACACATGTATGATATTGTCCGCTTTGGCTTTTGCGCCTCATGATTTTACTTTTGGTGGTGCCCATGGGCCTCATGATTTTACTTTTGGTGGGTGTCACCAAAAGCAAAATCGTGAGGCTCATAGGCTAAAGTAGATAATATCATGCAGGTATGTTGGGTGTGGTGTTATAGTAATATCGTTATTTCCTATCAATTGAATAATGGCTTTTTTCGCTTTTTTCATTACTTTTATCTAGGTCAATGCAATGGTGCATCAACCCAACTTGATGATCAATTTTTATTCTTACTCAAGAGGAAATATAATTTTTATTCAAATCCAAACCTAACTTTTGACCCTCTTAATTTTTGTTTTATGATTTGTACAAAATTAGGTCTGAATTTGAATAAAAATCAAGTTTCATTTAGGTTGGCCCTACAAGCTGAATTACATCCTATCATAAGTGAGATTTTTTCTACCCTTTTGTTTTAATTGAAAAGTGTTAAAGCGACTTCTTTTTTTTTTAGTACATTATTTGCTTCTATTCGATAGTGCTTTTTACTCTTTTAAATTTTGGGCTATTAGATGATTTCAACACTTTGGATTAAAACATTACCATATTTACATGTTCAAAGAAAGTGAGACCTTATGTTGAAATGCACGAAATTTTTTTTATATATTTATTCATATGTTTAATCGGAATGGAGCGAAGGCTTGGGTTTAGGGTGTTTGGATAACAAAAATAAGTCTTTACGAGCTAATTGGTGGTGGCGATTTGGGGAGGAGAGGGATACTCTGTGGAGGAAAATCATTGCTTCAAAGTATGGTGAGGATAGTCGGGGTTGGTGGCCAAAACCTAGGCTTATATACTGTAGATCGGGTTTGTGGGGTGGGATTATTTAAGTTGAAGATGCTTTTAGTGAGAGTGGCAAAATTTTGTTCTATTGGGTTGGTTTTGTGGTGGGAGATGGGCGGGAAGTAAGTTTCTAGTTGGATGATTGGGTGGGAATTGAATGGGTCCTTTGTGTGGGTTATTCCCTATGGTTATTGTTGTAGAGATGAAAATTACAAATTGCTGTCGCAATAGAATTAAACTGAAACAATAGTACCGAATAATCTGCAGTGCTGTAGAGGGATGTTGTGATGGCGCAAATCTATGGAAAGCATGAATAGCAGTTGTCGGCTGAGGCATGTCAGCGGATGCTTTCATTAGGATGAGTTCCGTCTCTCGGGATAAACCCAGATGCGAAGAGGTTCTCAGCCGAATCGCCCCCAGGATACAAAGGCCTCCACAGTACGATCTCCTTTGATTGCACCCCAAGTTCAAATCAGCTGGACTCTAGTAGAGAGTGCTCGTAGGAAAAAAGAAAACAAGGGAAAACAGGAGAAGAAGACAAAAAACAATTCTATTTCGTTTAAACCTGGGTGTTTGATTTATATTAAAAAATCGTTGGGTATAATGACAGTAATAAAACTATGTATTTAAAATCACCATTAAAAACCCATTTAAGAAAGGCATTGGAGATTTGAATTTGAATTTTTTAACGTCAATTAATTTGAGACTTAATTAAAAACGTTTGGAAATTTGAATTTTGAACATCGTTTTTAAATGAGCTTTAATCAACCCATTAATAAAACATTTTAAAATAAATTGTAACCCATGTATAAAATGTTTTAATTATTTTTGCAAAAGTATGCCCGGGATTTGTGTTACAACCCAAGCCCAAGAAATTGGGGATTAAGATTTACCCAATCAGTGACACACATACTCCTGTGTGCATACACCTGAGCCCAATCTAGATGCATATACACGAGTGAAGCATTCACACATACAAACAGAATACACGGAAGCCGCAAGTATCATAGCATGGACAAAAGAACAAGGAAATAAAACAAAACACATAACCACTATTAATTATACAAAATCTACATTAGATACAAAAGAGATCTCATGAAGTCATGCAACAAGATGTGAACAGGTTGAAGCCAAAATGCTCTCCGGAGTGGATCCATCATGTCCACTCATCTAGCCTAGATGGGGTCTCTACAATCTCCTCTGAAGTCCGGCCGACCTTCGAGGAATCGGGAATGGGATCTGCGCCTGAAACACCAAGAAACAACATGTGAATACGACAATTTAGCAAAGCATAAGCAACATAGAGTTAATACGCGTTGTAACTAAAAGAATTCATGACAAGTAAATTAAGTAGAAGTGCAAATTCATATACTAGGCAAATCGTGCAAGGATATAATGGATGCATTAGATTCAAAGCAGAGAAATACTGTACTAGGTGGCTACTATATATGCTATATTCTCCTAAAATTGAGAGCGTGGCGTAAGAGAACATCATTAACCGGGTCAGGGTATGATGGGTCTCTGTTTCTTGGGGTCCGAAATCAGGAAGACGTGAGCATACTGCAGCGGCAACAAACATGCTAGGCCAAATTCAACCCCCGTCGGGTATCCTAAGACCGAGGCTGAGTAGAGCCAGACATAACCAATCAAGCATATATCAGGACATTGCATAAGAATAACGAAAACAAATAACATATAAAACGTATTTGCAAGTCAATATCCCTAACTATAGCCAGATCTCGAGAAGAATACAACGCAAAGCAAATCAATGCTTATCCATTTTCTTAATCAAGAATTGAGGGCAAGTAAAACAATGCAAGATGCTATGCAATTCAAGTTGATAGAATCAAGGTTAGTTACTAGCCAGCCCTAGTCTAGTTATCCACCGTTACTAACTGTGCATGATGATGTAGTTTTAAGGTGTTTGATACTCGGTGGTTCTTTCTTTGGTATCTTATTGTAGGAGAAAAGAGTGTCGAAGTTCCTTAAACCAACACCCATGGGGAGGTGCTTAACAAATGGATAACACTCATGAATACATCTAAGCTCCTAAGACTATTCATGATAGGTCGAGAGGCAATCAATAGTGGGGTCCATTCTTAGGTCTCCAGGTAGCCTGTGGTCAGTTAAAGAAGTCATTACATGAAGTTCCATAATCCTGTAATTCTGCCCAGCCGATCGCTCGCTGAGGTATTCGACCGGTCGGATGCCTTCTAGAACCGAAATTCGACCGGTCGGGGCTTCAGGACCGACCGGTCGGCCCTGAAGCAAATTTGCTACAAATAGAGTTAGTTCGAACGGCTTTCCTTGTACCAAATGAGAGAAGAAATAAGGAGGGGCTATTATACCATGCATATTCTAAGCATACATGAAGTAAGTCATAGCTATCACAGTATACCAACATGTATTCATTCAATAGTTGCTTATACTTGCCTTTCACTGTAAGTTACCAAGCGCTCACTCGTTCTAAGCTCAAATTCCGAAAACTCGCAAAAAAGACCGAGGCTTGACACCGACGGAGAAAAGGAACGAAAGAAGAAAAAGAAGAAGAAGAAGAAGAAGAAGAAGAAGAAGAACGGAAGAAGAAGATGTTGAAAAAAGAAGGAACGGGGGAGATAAGGATGAAACGGAAAGTTAGGTAAGATACATATATATATAGTTTAGCCATTTGCAACCAAGTCCAAAAGTTATACAAATTACAATTCGAGTCAAATGAACACTAATAATTGCAATTGGTTCCCAAACACTTTCGAGTCAGTTACAAAAATTAACGAGCACGACAAAAGACACGCGGTGACATCAAGATAACCCCCAAATGACGAACGCGAACAAAATTAAAAATTACAAAAAAGGGCTCGAAACTAACTAATCCAGTTTAAATTTAACCCAACTACCTATCCAAGACCCCTAACATAACCCAAGAAGAACAAAACACAATGACCCAATAAAATCCTCGAAGAATAAACTAAGCACACAACCTTATTTGGGGTCGGGGTGTTACAATTTGCACCCCCTGCACGTGATAATCACGCGAGATGCGGGTAGCGAATATGCACCCGGTTAAACATTTGTCGGATTGAGATCCTTGGGCCAAGCCCGGCTTGTGTGCGGCCTAGGGCTTGTAGCAAAAGAATCCAAAAGAGCTTGAAGTATAAAGGAGAAGGAGGCACTTATATAGTGCTCAAAGGTTTTGTACTTTCCCAATGTGGGACTCTTGAAAACTACAAAGCTCTTTTTGTAAAGAAAGACTATAAAACTAAAATTTGAAACCCCTTAAAACTTTAACAATTTTTAGAGTGGTATCCAACAAGGAGGCTTTTGTTAGTGATTGCGTTGAGGAGAGGGAGGATAGTTTTGTGTGGACTATATTGTTTAGAAGAACTCTTCGCCCCTCGGAGGAGGTTATGTTTGGAGAGTTGCTTAAGATTCTTTCTAACGTTTTTTTTTAATGCAGGGACTCCAAAGATTTTTGATTTGGAAGCCATCTATTTCTAGGGAATTCTCCGTGAAAGCTTTTTCTTTAGCCCTAGAGGAGAACATGCATTACATGGCTTCTTCTTCTTTGGTTTGGATACGGTTGGCACCTCCTTGGGTAGAGGCTTTTTGTTGGCTAGCAGTTGCGTCAAAGGTTTCCACAGCTAACAATCTTAGAAGAGGAGGTATGCATTCATCAAATATCTTAAACATTTGTGTGATGTGTCACAAGGAAGAGGAGATAGTCAACCATCTATTCTTTTAATGCGAGGTAGCGGCTACTGTTTGGAGTCATTTCATTAGAAGATGCAAGCTTGCTTGATGTTTCCCAAAGACTATAGAGGAAGCAACAGAGTCTTGGTTGTGAGGACGTCTAGTTGGTTGTGGCTGCATTTTATGGAGGTTGGTTCCTTTTGTAGTTTTATAATCTATTTGGAGAGAAATGGATAACAGAATCTTCAAAGGATCTTACTTTTCTATTGCTGATTTGGTTACCACTATAGGCTAGAGGATTGCAAGGTCGGCTTTGCTTAGAAAGGAGTTCTCTAATTTCAGTTTTAGTGATATAATTTTTAATTGAGAAGTTTGTATGAATTGTGGCCCTCTTAAGTAGGTCCATTTTTTTGTCTTCTCCCCCATTTGGTGTGCTTAAATTCAATGTTGATGGTGCCACTAGAGGAAAGCCGATGCCAGTAGGTATTAGTGGAGTGGTTCGTAACTACAAAGGTGAGGTTCTTGTCATGTTTTTAAATCATATTGGTGAGTGTAATTTTAATTAAGCAGATGTGCTAACTATTTTAGAAGCTCTTCGTTGTTTTTTGAGGAACTTTGTTGGTACCATAATAGTGGAGTGTGACTCTTTAAACGTTGTTGCGAATGGGTGACTAACCAAAAGGCATTTACTTGGAAATTCCAGTTTTACTTTAATGAAATTTGAGTGTTATCTTCTTATATCAAATTTTCAGTTCATCATGTGTTCAGATCGACAAATTTCATGGTAGATGCATTAGCTAAACATGATATTAAGAGAGTATTGCCTTTGCAGGGTTTTTATATGTAATTATTTCTGTTGGTGGGGTACAATGCTCTTGTACTTTTTTTTTCTCTTGTTGCTCTTCTTCTCATTTAATGAATTTTTATTACCGATAAAAAAAATGTTTTTACTAGCTTCATCTCATGATTGGACCAACTCATAATAAATTAAAATTTGGTCATGCCCCATCAGCATAAGCAAGGAAGATGTGCACTTCTGCGACTTAGGTTATTAGCGGGAAGGGCCGATTATAAGTTTCTCTTTTCTCACTTATCTTAGAAAGAGAGGGGACAATTTGAAACAGAGAAGAGAATAAAATCTCTCCCAAGTCCTCACTGCATCATCAGAGCAACTACACGGCCAATTGCAATCCTTCTTTACTTCGTTTCATCTAGATTTATGTCTCTCTAGCACTACTCTTGTATTGTATGTACTAATATGGCAGACTTATATATATATATATATACACTCAGGTGTAGTTGCCCTTGAGGATCAAGTTCGAATCCTGTGTTATAGTTATATCAGGGTCATTGTGAATTGACTAATCATCCTTTGCTACATCACTGTAAGCTTTACCACCAATTACACACAGTTATTTTTCCATCCAACTCAGCTCCTGTTTGTGGTGACATGACAAATTGTGATTAGTGCGGTGCACTCACGGTCACAGTGAGACAATCCCGATTCTTTTGGGCCTCACGTATCTACTTCCAAAACATAAATGAAGATCTTGGGCCCATTTGAAAATCTTGGGCCCACCCCCAAACCTAGATGAAGATTCTAGATTTGTGTCCAAAACTTAACTATTTGTTTGGATCCACCCACCCCTTCCAACAAAAATCCGGAGTCTGCCAATTAGCATTTGAGAATCCGTCACCGGGGGTAATAAACAAAGGCACCGTTCGCTTAGCATGTCATGGGCCGTGCCAAATGCATATCTCGAAGTTGAGACATGCCCAAGTCTAGGTAATAAGAGCAAAGTTAGATTTTGAAACCCCCTTTCAAATTAGGTTTTCCAGTACTTCCCCACTACAAACGAGGCAACAAAGAAAATGCTGGGAAATCGTACTATCCAGAGGACTACCATTGATGGCTGTGGCTGTGTCACATGGGTTTGGTGTCCGCCTGACATGTAGGCGGCAACCCAATGTCACCTTGTGCCGAAGGTTAAGGGTGCATGGCCATGCACGTCTGCCTCTCCCTGTGCCTATGCGGTGGTCACCACCTGTCCCTTCTTCCCTCTCTATGGGGCCCTCCGCCTAGTAGATGCTAGCGTTTTCTTTTTTTTTTTTTCCGGTCCATGAGAGTATATTTGTGTAGGGGTGGACTCAGAAATTTTGCCTCGGAAGGCCAAGACCACTATCAAGAATTTTTTTTTTTGGGAAGGCCACATTAAAAAAAAAATATGGTTTTCAATATAGTTAAGAGGCTTTTTCTCAAAAAATGGGAAGAAGGGGGGGGGGGGGGGGGGGGTTAAAAAAATTCTAAAAATATTGACAGGGTAAAGGGGTTTTTTGAAATTTTAGGGGGGAGGGGTCCCTCTAGTTCTGCCTATATGTTTGTGCCATTGTTTCTACATGAAAAAAGTGTCGAAAGAAAAAACACTTTTCTACACTAAAATAAATTTACATTTCGTTGGGTGCTCCAATGGAGTGGGGGTGGAACTTGGATTATTGTAGAACCCAAAAAAGGCTTTTCATAAATTTAGCTTTTTGCAACGCCACACCTGCACAAAGGTGCTCTAAGAGTTAAGAAATTTTTTATTTTAGAAAACAACTGATAATATATGAAATTTCAATTTGAAGGTTCTCTTTCATGAAAAGTTATAAAGTGTTTCGGATTGTAAAATATTCAATTCTTTTGAGTAAACTCGATCAATTCCATCAAATTTATAAGACCGGCATGCTCAAAAACTTAAATAGTTTCAATTAAATTGCTTTCCTGAATTTTGTATAAACTGGATGACTTATAACAGATTTAGGATGACTTATTAACAGATATAGGATGACTTGGCTTCAAAGCTCGATTAATCTAAATGCTCTAGGACCTAGGTTCTAGTTGTGCCTTTTGTGATAGTGTACCACCTAATACAACTAATGGTGCTTCTCTTTTCTATTCGAAATTTTATAAGATGTCCCTTACTCAAAAAGAGGGTTAGGATGATTAGACCAATTCCTTGTGCATCTACCGACCCCATTAACTATCTCTGGTCCTAATTTAACAAACATTAAGTATCAATTATCATGGGGTTGATGCCAATAAACTTTTCCCACATGTTCTATAACTGATCAGTTTGATGATGGCCTAATTTCTATTGGAGTAAAATAGCGAGGGCCACACAAGATGACCGCATTTATTTCAACCAATTCAAAATTTTAATATGTAGGTTTTAACGAGGAGCCTGCTCACAAATTTCAAAAAAAAAATTTTTTTTTGGTTTTTTTTTTGTTTAAGGTGTTGTTGCTGATATGATGCTTTTACATTAATCAAAATGAATGAAAGAGTAAAATTTCCAAAAGAGAGGTGAGATTACCAATTTCATCAGCCTTTGACACTGAAATTAATCATAAAGTTGGGTTTACACATTTGTTTTAGGATCTGAAAATATAAAACTTCACATCTTGAGATTTACCATTTGCATGATAATATTGAGCGATTCAAATCATAAACTGGGGGACTGGGCATCAGCTTCGCTCATCAGAAAAAAATTCTTGTAGGTTTATGTCTAGTTGGTTGTTTTGAGTCTTGGTTTTTGTGGGTCTTTAGTTGTGGTCTAAGTTGTTCTCTATATTGCTTTTTGTATAGCTTGTGCCTTGTTTTCTTGTTGTTGTAGTTGGGTTTTTTTTATTCCACTTCTAGCAAAAGAATAAAAAAAAAAAAATAATGGGATTCTAGAAAAGTGTAGTAAATTAGATCTATAGGATTATTTCTATCTCCACAAAGACTCATGAGAACTTAAGATATGAAACAAAATGTCTTGAATTTATTAGTTAAATAAAAAAGTGGAATGGTTTGAATTGCTTATTTAGTGCCCCAAAGGATAGAAAATAAAATAAAATGGTTGTTAATGGATGTTGATTCCATGACCCCCAAAATTGGGACTTGTACCGGCACACTTTGAGGCAGGACAAATTTGGACTGAAAATAACCTTACACATGATATATAAAGGAGAGCAAAATAGTATGTTTATGCGTATATGCTTGCATAAAATTTACATACGTAAATGATGCAACAAACGACCTTTTCCACCTCAATACACCTTTATAGCTCTACATCTCTATTCTACATACATATTTATAGTTCTACATCCCTATTCTACATACATACAGTATGTCCTCGAGCAGATAAAGCTAGAACAAAAATAAGTCCAGTATTTATTCTTACTTATGGGCTGGATGGGTCCCATTTGCTCTACTGTGAGTGTTAAATGAAAGGACTTGCTCCTGACAGGCGAACAACCTTACGAGCGAAAAGCCTATGCGTCGAGGCTGTCTGATCTATCTGTCTTATTCCCTGCTTGCACCATGTGGCTGAGTGGGACTAGATGCCGACACCAAGTGTACGATATTCAAGGGACCTAAGCTTGGTTTAATTGCGGCTAGAGCAAAATCAAGTGTCTGATGATCATGAGAACAATTTCCACCGTTACCTTGATTAGTTGCAGCATCACATTGTCATTCACAGATAGTTTGAAGCCTTATCCGCTTTCTAGAATTAGACATGCAACTTGTGAGATCATGCCCCCATTAAATACAGTATAAATTTAGAATTTGATCAATAAAAAAAAAATAGGTCCTGAGCTATGGTTATGGATAGTCGGCCAACTATGATTTTTGTTTACCATCTACTATTATTTCTGTAGATGATGAGCAGAGCCAAAACTCTCTTGTATCATGTAAGCCACTAGTTTCACAAACTTTGCTGATTCTCTTATCTTATTTTGAAAGGCGGCATAGTGCTTTTTGCTACAAAATGGCTGTGGAGGGTCGTGATCCTAACTGCAATAGTGGTTGGGTAATGATTTTTGACAACTTGGCAAGTCGACCAGAATCCAACTCCATAATTTCCCGTTTTGATTAAGGTCTACCCTGCTTGCATAAACTCTGCCAGCTGAACCATTGCCACTCTAATTTCATCTTTTTTGTATTTGGACAATATTGTCCGGCGCATGATTTTATTTTTGGGTTGAATCGGCCGTCGGGTTTGAGTCAATTGAGAGGGGTTAGATAGGCTGATTAAATACTTTTGCCAAAAGCCATTTTCTAAAATTTTGTAAAATTTACTAAAAATCAAGGAGCCATTTTTTGTAATTTAGAAATACTTTTATATAATATAACCTCAAAGGTCTTTCCAATTCTCCCATCCTTTTCTTTTCCATTGCAACTAAGCTGTATCAGTTCTTCAAGGAAACCAAGATTTGATCTTCCAAGGTTTGATCTTCATATTTGCTTTTGGTATCAAAATCCAGGCAAGTGAATAATTGTAAATAATGTGTTTTGGTTGCTTTGTTGAATAACATGCTTTAAGATATGATTTATTTGATTGATTTTAATGTTTTGATTTTGAGTTAATAATGAAGATTTGATTTAAATTGAAACAAAGAAAACGCATATGATTTATATGATGCTTGTTAGGCAAATGATGAATATTTAAAATTTAATAATAATGATTAAAAAAAAAAGAAATTGCATGTAGTAGCGCCGCAGCAGACGGCTGCTGCCTGCGAATGCTAGGTAGCATTGTTGTTGGGCATGCACAGGCAACAGCTGCTGCCTGGGCTACAAGCCATGCAGGCCTGGCTGGCCTGGCCTAGTCGGCTGCGTTGGGCTAGGTCGGCTTGGCTTGGGCATCTGGCTGGGGCTAGGTCTGCTAGGTTGGGCCGTGAATTTAGTGGGCTTGGCAGTGGAGCCTGGGCCCAAGGGGGATCTTATGTTATGTTATTTTGGACTTTTATTTGGATTTCCATAGTAAGAGAGTAAATAGAATTTTAATTAATGTTTAATAAGGTGTGATTAGAATTATAATTAGGTTAGTTATAAGTGTAATTGGGACGTAAATAGTCGTCATGCATAATTGGTATTCAATTGTTTCAAGTGGGATTTAATTAAGATGTTAGCAATGATTAGAATCTTAATTAGACTATATTGGGGGGTTGGGGTGGGGTGGGTTTTACAACTTGGATTTTAGATTGAGTTTAAATTTCGAATTTGAATTCAGAATTTAGATCTTTTGTTTATATAAAATAATAAGGTGTATTTATCCACAACAATGACAATTAAGTGCTTAATTGTTCCCTTCCCTTTTTTATCATTAATTTGATTAAGTTTGAATTTGAAATTTGAATACATTTTCACCAAATTTGTAAAACACACTAACTATACATAGTCAGATTAGATGAATTCCTTCCTTTTTAGAAAAGTTGGTTGAATGTTCACATGAGAATTGAATTGAATTCAGAATGTGAATGTGAGATTCGGGATGACCCCACATGATATACACTGAAAGTAGGATATTGATATCGTAGACTTTTATTTTCATTGTAAAAGATGATTGGTTCTCATGTGCATATTTACCTAACTATAACCGTTAGGTGGATTAGTGCTTACCTTCAGAGAATTTGAATTGAACACGATCATAATACACTTTTAAATTAAGTAATCTAAATACTTAAATTGGTATTGGGATGAATATTATGAATTAAGAGTTTTATGACATAGTTTATTGTGTATCAGTAGACGTATGTATTTGCATATATATATATATATATTTGACCGATTGCAGTTCGGAGGTGGACGTATGCTATTGGGTTAGTGTGTACTGTGGAATATAGTACATAGCTGTACCATTTGCTATATCCGAAGGAATACCTATTTTTGTATATTTGTCTGCGGGAATACTCGTTTTGATAGTACCCATTTTTAATATATTGTATTTGCAGGAATATCCATTTTTGTGCATTCATGCCATTGGATTTGCATTCAGCATGTTTTGGGTCAAAATCTAAAATATATTTTAATTTAATTGATTAACGTCATTGCCTGCAGTTTACCCGTTTGCCAGATTACGTTAATTTGACCTGCTACTTTTGGTGTCTAGGTTCCATTACTGGTGCCGAACCGGATGATCATGCGATACAGGAGATTCTGTTAGATGGCGGAGTTGTTGAGTGGAGCACAATGACATCGTTTGAGGTATGCTAGTGTTGGTGTTGAGATCGAAACTTTAGATTATATAATAAGGCCATGTAAGAGGCTATTACTTATTCATTAAATTTATTTGTCTTGGAATTACAACTTTAATTATTATGCTTCGAAGCACTTGACCTTGATTTTAATGTTATTGAGATTTGTTATATGGTTGGATATGATATTCAGCTGCGCAGATTATGGATTTCAGTTCCACGTGTGATTATGGTTACTTGATCACCATGCATAGCCTTACGAAGGATTTCGATCCACCTATAATTGGGGCCCATATTGTTTATATAAAAAAAATTTTAATTGGCACAAATTCTCACATCTCTAAAACCGGATTTGGATTCGGCTTAGTTTTTGGGGCCTGACAAATATAAGATTTTTTGGTAAACGGAAAAGTTAATTAATATAAGCAAAAAACAAACAATAGTATAAAACTTACACTCAACCACCAATTTTTTTTTTTTTTTTGTTTTTGGTAAAAGACTCAACCAGCAATTAGAAAAGATGTCTTACTGCTCAATACACTCAAAGTCTCAATACACTCGAGGTTGGCCTCACTAACAAAACCTATCTAAACTAAACGATGGGCCGACTGAGTAAGTTTACTAGCATATAACTGAAATTGGCCTTTTCAACGCTTTTGTTGTTGGCCTTGGGGAACATAAAGTTGGCGGGTGCTATTAACACAGAGCCACAAGCCGTGCACGAGTGAAATCCAGTGCCCAAACGAGAGATATATGCATGGCAAGCTCCAATGTTTCTTTGTCTTGGTAAAAATCTCCTATGTATCTTTTTGGTAGGGGCGGACCCAAGAAATGGGGTTTGTGGGGGCTCCATGTAAAAGAAATATTAGGGGACGGGACAAATTTAAAAAAATGCATACTAATTTTTAGAATTTACAGGGGAATTCTTAAAAATTTGACCTTTTTTCATATTTGGGGAAGGGGCTTCAGCCCTAAAAATTCTTCAATCTAAAATTCTATGAGTATGATCCCACACTATGCTGTTCAAAAAAAAAAAAAAAAAAAGAAAAAAAAAGAAAAAAAGAAAGAAAAAAAAAAACACACACACACAGAGACTAGGTTGGTGCTTTTGCATTCTTTGTTTATTATTTAAAGTTATAATAAAGGTCATTGAATGCAGCTATCTTTAAAGAAACAGGCTTTAAGTTTTTTAGTCTTTTGAATGCAGCTATCTCATCTAAAGGTCATTGAGATAAACAAGTAACTATTTCGACCATCTATTGAATGAGCTTTGATTCGCTCATTCGCTCCCTTGTGTGTGTTCTTTTTCACTAACCATACATTTCACCATATCTAAACATACAATGTACCAGATGGCTAAGCCTAAAACTCATGGCAGAGCCACAGAAGATCCTGATCCGTCTTGCTTTTGTGAGACTAGACCCTCGTCTGCCCAATGACTGGTAATGTACCTTACGATCCCACACTATGCTGTTAATAAAAAAAAAAAAAAAAAAAACACACACACACACACACACACAGAGACTAGGTTGGTGCCTTTTTCATCCTTTGTTTATTATTTAAAGTTATGCACTGTATGCGTTTCACTTTCTGAGTGCTAGATATTCACCCAGTTGAAAACTCCCCATATAGACCTCTTGTCTTCTAATGTGGAGTGTATATTTTGAATCCCCATTGATTGAGAAGAAAGTGGGGGACAGACCAAACAGGCCCCCCATATCATCCCCTCCCTATCTTAGTCTCCATCGGCAAAAAACATGCATGTTCCTCATATAACCTCTAATTATTATCTTTCCCATCTACAAATACCACATAGCAACCAACTCAAAAACATACCATCATCCTTTCTTTGCTACCATTGCTTCTCAATCCAAGTTCTCAACATGTCTTCTGGTCTTCTCTTCCTCCCCATCCTCCTCCTCCTCTTCCTATCTTTATCCTCTTATTCATGCAATGCCCGCCATCTTCGCGCATTCTCCACTGACCGAACCAAGGTTGGTGCAATTTGATTTGCTGATACTAGATTTTTAAAATCATCTTGCAATTATCCAACACCCATTTGATTTTTTTTCCCTTGCAGTATGTGGAAAATTTAAATCATGATCAAACTTCGGTTAGGCCCAAACCAAGGCAGTCCTTTTTTGGTGTACTCCAGTCTCAGCAGCGTCAACCCATGAAAGCCAATGGAAGAGTGGGAAGTGCAAGCACCCAAGACTCAAGTGATTCAGAAGCTCTTCTTCCAAAAGATATGAAGGGTACAAGAGGAGCAATTTCAGGTGTAGCTCAAATCAAGTCTCTTATGTCTAACTCTCATTAAACTTACAATGCTTATTACTCTGAGTTGAAGTACTGTAATTTGAATCAAATGTTAAAATATAGAGAGATGTGATATGAACTAGCAAGATGAAAGTAAAGTGGCCTGCTAGCAAATCCAATGAGGTTTTCGCTGCTAGCATTGCATTGACTCCAGGATTGTTTATATACTATATCATGGTTTAAAACATGGGCTTGGACGTCATGTCAGTCAAGGCAACAATCTTTACGCATCGGGTGTTACTATATATTGGTTTATTTTGACAATTTTCTACCAATTAAAACATTATAAAACTAATAAAAAAGGAAAGGGAGAACATCAAATCTCCTCCCTTTGTCAATTTCTTTTACAGCGATTTAGATGTAAATGCAATAATAAAATAGAATATAGAGATGGTGAGAATGAAGTTTATATGCATTCTAAATTCTGAATTGAGCCTATAGAAAAATGGTATTGATTATGGCCAAAACCTTGGGGAGTCCTGGGCGATATGATGTGGCGGCAGAGATTTAAAACCATTTTTGATATGCCCATCATTATCATTACTTTATGGTCATCAATCTCCATTCCGACAAAAGAGGGGTCTACCCTAGGTGTCTAGTTGCTTGAGGGAACAAGTGGAAAAAAAAAAAAAATTTGGAGAAAACTACTTTGTAGTGGAACTTGAACTGTAAACAGTTTTATACTCATTATCTTCTTCTACACAGTATCTTCTCATCCAAAATATGCTTAAACTCCCGTGCATTTAAAAAAATCTACTTTTCATGTCTATTCCTCTTAAAAGTTGATTCAAATAAACGTTCGAGTACATTAAATTTTTGGCAAATTTCATATTAGTATCTGATTCCATCAACTTTAAAATCTTTTCCTTCTTTTTCAAAAACTAATCAAAAGGTGAATTTTTTTTCAAATAAACAAGAATGCTTGAAGCAATCAAATGTGTAGTGTTTTTTTTTATTATAAGCCTTGCCATATAACTTTTAAAATATGATAATTCTTTTATTTTATAACAAAGTTATATATACTACTTTTGCTTTAAGACAACAACTCATTTAACCATTATAACAAGATAAGTTTGTCTTTTCCAATTGAATTAAACACACCAACTAGCCTATTTAGAATAAGATTTAATTGAAACAACTCTATTTCAATTAGCTCTATTTTAAATAGATGAGACTTATCTAACAAGCCCTATATAGACCCACATAAAAGGACGTGAGAGCAGACATCTTCTTATCCTTCTTCTTCATCTTGGCCAATAGATTGCGCCTTTGATCCTTTTTTGTTTTCTGAGTTTTGCCTAGCATAGTGTTTTGTTCTTTTTTCTTTGGCACGTTTGGTTGATTATTTTTTTCTATTTGTATTCTTTTGTAGGCCTCTTTAGTGCTCCTGTTAACATATTCTTGCCATTTAGTAGAAAAGACAAGCCCTATATAACCTATGATCAAAATCTCATTGTCAAACTATATATAGAGCATGCTCTCTCTCTCTCTCTCTCTCTCTCTCTCTCTCTCTCTCTCTCTCTCTCTCTCTCTCTCTCTCTTTCTCTCATGCGAACTGGTTCCTTGAATTATTAATGTTATTGTCAATGGTACTAGTATTAATGTGATACCGATGGAATGTCCAGGGCTTGAGAAATTGATATCCTCTTCAGCTGTGGGCTTGCAAAAAACAACTAAATTAAAGGTAGATTACATCATGTTCTTTTCATTCAAGTGCACGCAATTTGGTAGTCTACTGTGATAGTAGAGTTAGTAACTGAAGTCTGAGCTCTCTGTGGCCCATTTTTTGCACATGTCCTCAAAGAAGGTGGCAAAGGCTAGCTGATGGTCTGCTCTTGCATGCATTCACCTTTCTTTGTACTATAAAGATGCATGCACGTATGGATGCTCATGGATGTGGTAGGGGAAACTCAAGGAATTACATTTAAATAAAATTAATTATAGCTTTATTTAGAGGACTACATCCAAATTTATACAGAAAGAATAACTTCAAATCCTCATCTCTTCATCTCTCTCAACAAAACTCTCCATCGAATCTTTCAATGACTCTTCATGTCTCTTCTCTATCTCTAACATGCCAATGGTCATGTGTTAATGTATCCATTTTCATAGCCACGAAAGGAGGTTTCATATGCTTTCCATTGTATTTTTATGTAGGAAATTGGGAGAAGATCGCCACTTACTCCTGGATTTGGGTTTGATGTAGGTAATGTTGCAGCCCCAACAAAAGAGAGAAAAGAATACAATGAAAGTCTCGCCAAGGGGAGTGTAGACGACATGGATTATGAGAAACCACACCGCAAGCCTCCCATTCACAACGAATCACCTTGAGGGAATATTTGATATTTTCAAACATACAAGAATGGGATTAGGTGGGGAGTGGTGTAGGGCGAAAGATAATGTACAAAAAAGTATAGTTAAAGGAGAAGACTGATAATTTTTTTTCACATGTATTAGGGTGTGTAGTATGTTCTGTTTTTTTTTTTTTTAGGGGAAAGGATGAGGAACTATTTCCCATCATAAATGTGAAAACTGAATTATCTTTGTAAGGCATAATACTCGTTTACACATTATCTTTCACCTTCATGTATCTTTACCCTCTTGATTTTTATATGTAAATGATACAAAATGTCAAATGCTCTCTACATAAAGTTAAGATGAGGAGGGAAGCAAAATCTTTATATTTCAAAACTTCCCAACGATAGTTTTCTCCACATTCAAATGACCCCGAAGGCAATGATTATAGTAAAACTGTAGTTTTCTGCATTTCTTCACCAAAAGAAATTTAGAAGGTTTAAGGAAGTTTAGGAAACATAATATTGGATTTATGTCTTGTATTTTGGTTCACTAGATTAGTCCATAGGGTTAGTCTTGGACCGGGCTTAGGGTAAGGGGGATTTTAGTCTTTGTGCTGGGCTTTCTTACGGGCTAAGAAAAATAGAGTTATATATATTATGAAACCTGTAACCCTAGATCTAGTTAGAAAGATTGCAGTAAAAAAGTGTAGTTCTCATTTGGTCATGGATATAGGTGCATTGCCGAACCACGTAAATCTCTCGTGTGTGTGCTCTTGTGTGTGGTTTTGTTTATCGATTGCAGGTTACGCACTTATGCATTTGCACAACAAGTAGTATCAAAGTCTAAGTTGTGGTGTGTCACACCCCCAGAACTGGGCTAGATCCAAATCCTGTTCTCGGGGTGTGAAAATTAGGGCCAATTAAAAATTTTCTTATATAAACAATACGAGCCCCAATTCCAAGTGGATCGAAGTCCTTGATGAGGCTATGATTGGTGATCAAGCAACCATAATCACATGCAGAACCGTAATTCATAATTTGTGTAGTTAAGTATCACGTACAACCCATATAATAAATTTCAATAATAATTAAATCAAGGTCAAGTGTTTCGAAGCATAATAATTAAAGTTGAAATTTTAAAATAAATAAATTTAATAGTTAGCTAGTGGCACCAGACATGGCTTTATTACAAAAGCTAATGTTTCGATCTTATCTTCAACACTAAGATATCTTAGACGATGTCATTGGCGCTCCACTCAACAACTTTATCATTTGGCGGAACCTCTTGCGTCGCCTAACCCTTCGGTTCAGCACCAGCGACGGGACTGAGTCACCAAAAGTAGTGGGTTAGATTGATATAATTTGGCAAAAGGTAAACTGTAAGTAATGTTATTATGCAAATAAGTTAAATTATATTTTACATTCTACCTAATGTAATGAATGCAGACCCAGTGGTATGAATGCACAAAAATCGGTATTTTTGCATATACACATACCAAAACGGGTATTTCCACAGAGACAATAAACAAAAAGGGTATTCCCGCAGATATAACAAATGGCACAATCATGTACTATATTCCACAATACACACTGACCAATGGCGTACGTCCATCTCCGAATTGCAATTGGTCATATATATACGAATACATACGTCTACTGATGCACAATGAAACCATGCTATGAAATCTCCAATTTTCGACATCCATACTGCTTCAATTAAAATGACATGGTTAAACCATTTAGATATATGTTATGCCCATATGATATTTTTCGTATTTCTAAAGGTAATCTCTAAACTACCTAATAGTCTCAGTTGGTTAAGTATTCACCTTGAATCAAACCTTCCCTCAGAATGACAATATGAGCCCACGTCCTGATGATCCACTACCGGTGTCTATCATGTGGTGCATCCCGTAACTCACATTCTTATCTCATGTCCAATTCAATTCTGAGTATACA
Organism: Sextonia rubra; assembly: GCA_037013555.1. Lineage (NCBI taxonomy): Eukaryota > Viridiplantae > Streptophyta > Magnoliopsida > Laurales > Lauraceae > Sextonia > Sextonia rubra. The sequence continues at coordinate 30,488,960 of JASUAD010000011.1, read as the reverse complement.
CCTAACTAATTCTCCCTTAAGAATGAAACACTTTATGTTTTTCAATCCAAATCTCATGCTAATATATTTATTAATTAACCATTGGACATAATATCGGGTTAAGTGATCTACACCCTAAAAGTCACTTGCCTGGGGTCACTTTACCTGTCGTGTAATCCAAGCGGTTGGATTCTTCAATTAAGTCCAACTAGCCTAACCTATTTCACTACCAATTTAAGTGGAAGTTATTGGGCACTAAAGGCTTAGCCGTAGTTCATTTTACGGTTGAGCCTTAGGTTAGCCGTTGTTACGCCTTAGCTATAAATCTTTTTATGGCTTAGCTGTAAGGGCATTTACGGCTAGCCGTAAGGCTCGCCGAAGTATATTAAAGCCCAAAAATAGCTCTCTAAAATGTAAGCCGTAGCTTAGCCTTTGTAATATTCCAGCCCAGCTTAAGTGTTTTTTTGGATACATATATAGCAAATTCGGTTTATGTTTGTTGTTTTGTCCTTTTGAGTTTCTTTTCGTGTCACGCCTCGAAATTTGAGATCCTTGACATCCTCAAATCCCTAAACATGACGGGTCCACAACAAATAATACTGAATAATTTCTAAATTTTATTAACATAATCCAAATGATCTCACACAATCAACATCCTAAATTAATCCACTGAAAAAGTTCGAAATAAGAGTAATTCTCTAAAGCATAAGAATAAACATCCCATGTATATATAAATTCTTAATCAAATCTTCAGAAATCTAATATAATTCCGTAGCTTTCTTACAATCCCGATTCCCGCAAAGCAAGCTAGGTCTCCTCGGGTTCTGGCTCAACCTCGAGACCTGTAGGGGAAAAACATGAGTGAGTAAAACTCAACAAGTAATATAAATCATAAAACCTAGCAGACAGATAACAATCTAAGGAATCAAATCTAGAGCTATAGTTCGAATATATGAGTTTATCAAGAGGGCAAATGACCAAATTTCAAGGTATTTCAAATAATGAGCACATAACCAAATCAACAAGTAAAAGAAGGCATCTCTATAATAAACTAAATACAAAATGTGCTTGCCAGAATTAAGTTTGCGCCAAGCACAAAGTACCCACCATGTACTAGCCATTTTCATATCCAAAGTGACATGAAGCCTGAGATACTGGTAATTTCCAAAACAAAGTGGGGCTAGTTGCAAACTAGTAATATCGCACAAAGGAGTCCCAATCCCAGTGTCATACCCAAAAGGGCTAAAATCCGAGTGGGCATTCCCTATGGTGCGTTGCCCATACTTTAGAGAATGCCTTAAGAATACATGTATCAAACTGGAGATTCAAAGCCCTTTTAAATCACAAAATAGCCAATGGTTTAGATCACAATTAATCAACATATTCTCAAGATTTTATTCACATTTGTCAGTAGCTAAACTCCAATGATAATTAACGATCAACAATAAGTTTCACAAAAAATATATTTCATCATGATGGTGTCAAGGAAACAGGACTAAATTTGGCTTGATCATCATGTATCGGCATGTCCAAGGTAACGAAGTATCCTAAAAATCTAGGTTTATTTTAATAGTTTACAATCTCATGTAATTAAATCATAAAGAGACAAAGTTTGAAAACTCTAGGGCTAAGGAGCCATGGTAAGACTATTTGCCTGGGTTGTCAGCAATCGGAGACTTTGGCTTGACTGGATCTGGAAATTCGATGCGAGTTCTTGTTTATGATGATATGTAATTGGATTAGAAACTTGGGTCGAGGAAATGCGCTCATGCATGGGCTATTAATTCGGGTCATGAACTTGGGTTCGGCTTGATCATGTTTTTCCATTTTCCTTTTCTTTTTGACATCATGGGTTGTTAATGGGTGGTGCAAGTGGGCTTGACTCGTGAAGATTATATATATACTCATAAGGTGGCTAGGACAGTTATCAATCCGTTTTAAAAAAAAGGTGGGTCGTTCGTTTACCTGTAGAGAGGAAAAGGAAAGAAAGAAAAGAAAGAGAAGAAAGAGAAGAAAGGAGCAACAGAATAGAGAAAAGAAAAACAAAAGGGAAAAGAGGAATCACAGACAGTGGGGGAAAACAGGAAAGAAGAGAGAAGGAAGTAGATGAAGAAAAGAAGATGAGAGAAGAGAGATGACAGCACGACAAGGAAAACGAGACAAGGAAGAAGAAAGCACCGTAGGGGGAAGACAGCAGGAGGAAAGTGGAGGAACAGTAGTAGCAGAGAAATTAAGGGAGGGTGAACTGGTGAAGATCAGTGACTAGGTTCGGTTAGAGGAGAAAGTGAAGGTAAGTTGTGAGATGAAGATGAAGAAATGGGAAGAGGAGGAAGTTAGGGTTTGTAGTGAAGTAAATCGGTGACAGTAAGGATGAAGACGATGAAGAAGGGTACAGGGAAGAACATGGGTGGCTAACGTGGTGATATGCAGAAAAAAAGCTATGGCAGGGAAGAGGAGGACCGAAAATAGAAAGAAACGGAAAGGAAAGAAAAGAAAGAAGAGAGAATCCTAGGGGAGTAGAACAGACGAGGAAGAGAAAGAGAGGGAGATGAGCTTGACTCAATTGCAGAAGTGAAGAAGAAGATGAGGAGAAGAAGAACTCGGGGAAGAAAACAAAGAAGGAAGATAAAGAGAGACGAAGAAGAGAAGCAAAGCTAGAAAAGAAAGAAAAGAAAATAAGAGGAAGACGAAAAAGACGATTGCAGTGGGTCCTGCTGGGTTCGGCGGTGAGTAGAGGTGATGCGAAGTCGGTCATGGCAGCGAGATGGAGAAGAAACAAAAAGGATGAAACAATAGAAGAAGACAGAAATAAGAAAAGAAGAAAGAAGATGCAGGATGAAGATGCAGTAGAAGAAGAACGAGGATACAAAATAGAGAAGAAGGAGAAGATGAGGAAGACGATAGACAGTGGGAACTGTTGGGTTTATATCTTGTATTTCGGTTTACCCGGATGAGTTCATTGGGTTAGCCAAGAATTGGTTTAAGGTCAAGGGTGTTTTGGTAATTGTACCGAGGCTTTCTTGGTGGCCAAGAAATCGGAGATTATATATATGTATAGTCTGTAACCCTAGACCTTGTGTTGAAGAGAGGTGAGAGCTCTCTTGCCTGTGGTGTTTCCACACCATGTAGGAGAGATGATGTGGGAGAGTGAGAATCTCTGTATGCTTTACTTGTCATAGTAAAGATGATCGTCTGTGTGCCCGTGGATGTAGCCATGTTTGGGTGAACCACGTAAATCTCGGTGTCTCTTCTTGTGTGTGGTTCTTTGTTGATCTTGTTATTCATGTGTGTGCACAACGGGTGATGTAAAAATCACAACAGGAACAAAGGAGAAGAAGAGGGGGAGAAGAAGATGAAGAAGATGATGAAGGTGCAGAAGGAGACAAAAATAAAATGGAGGGAGAAGAATCAGGCAATGATGAAACAGAGAGAGGTGTTGCAGGGAGATGGCTCGATGGAGGAAAAAGAGTACAATGCGAAACTGCATGCTAATAGTGGAGGGAGAAGACGAGGATGGAGAAGGAGAAACAAAGAAGAAGAAACAGAGGAAAAGGATATGCGTGCCTGTGTCTAGTCGGAGGGAGAGATGAGCTCCATGTGGTGATGGGAACATGAGGAGAACGAAATTGAAACGATAAAAGGAAAGAACAACAGGGGGAAAAAGAAAGAGAGAAACAAAGAGCAGTACCGGGAGAAGGAACGAGGAAGAAGAAGAAGAAAGAGTAAGAGAAGGAACAAGACAGAGAGAAGAGAATAGTAGAAATAAGAAGAGCACAACCAGGTTCAGTTGCAGAGAAGAAAAAAAAGAAGAAAGAGAAACAAGGAGGAGAGAGAAACGAACAAAGGGAGGGCATTGCTGGCATCGCGAGATTGCAGGAACAGCTGAGGAAGAAAGATGAAGAAGATTACAGAAGAAAGGTAAGGGAGAAGAAACAAGGAAAGAAAAGAGGAAGATAACAGAGAATGAGAAAAAAAAAGAAGAAGAAGAAGGAGGAGGGATTGGGTGGCCACGTGTAGGTTGCAGTGAAGTGAGAAGTGGGTGCAGAGAGAGAAGAAGGAGATGCAGATGCTGGAAAGGAGAAAAGAAAACAAGGAAAAGAAGGGGAGAAGACGAATTGCAGAGAAAAGAGAAAAGCTGAATGAGGACAAGAAGGAAAACATGATGAAAAGGAGAAGAAGAACGAGGAAAGAAGAAGATGTTGAGTAGTGAATGAAGGAAACGATGACGACTGGGTTTAACCAGATTCGGGCTCGACGGTGGTGGGTTTGGGTTTGGTTCAGTCCTAGAGTGAGAGTGCACCAGCCGAAGAGAAAGAAGAGAAGAGAGAATGAAGTAGGAAGATGATGGGTTAGCTTGATTTAGTTAGGAACTGAGAGAGAGAGGAGAGAAAAACAGAAAACAGAAGGAAGAGAAAACAATAAAACAAAAGAGATGCAGAAGAAGAATGAGAGGAGAGCAGGAGACTGACCTGATGACAGAACTTGTCGTGGCCTGGGAAAAGAGGAAGCAGGTTGCAGCGGTTTTATAGGATTGGTTCGGTGCTGAGTATGGAGTTCTGACGACGAGCATGGGTGAAGAAGAAATAGTAGGAGAGAAAGAAGAAGAGACGGAGAAGAAAGAAAAGAGAGCGGGAGAGAGACCGGATGAAGAAGAGACGGAAGAAAGGGAGGAAGGAGATGATGCAGGCGGCTAGGTTCGGGTCAGGTGAGTTCGGGTATGACTTGGCCAATCTGGGCTGGGAAGGAAAAATCGGTACAATTAGTGGTCCGGTTAGAATGATGCAGATAATGATTTTCATGGCATTAACAAAATTGAAATCTAGATTATCATGCAAGAAAGCTAAAATAATCACTATAATAGTAACTTCAAAATGGAAGAGATAAAGGAGAGAAACCATACCTCAAAAGAAGAAGAGTACTCTATACCAAGGGGAGACGACTTAGGATACGTAGATGTGAGGCAAGGGGGAGAGACTAGTTTCTATTTATAGGAAAACATGAGTAAGGTTTTCAAAAGAGTTTCAGTCCTATCTAACTTAGTTCACATTCGAATGGGATTTCATCCTCAAATAGAGTTTGGATAAGTTAAGACAGTCTAAGGTTTAATTCAAATGAAATTTCAAAATTTTAAGCACATCTCTAAAATTTTCAAACTCTAATAAGTTATGGGACCCACAGAGTAACTAAGTAATTACCCAAATTCAAATAGCATAATAACATGTGGGGTCCATCAAAGTTAAATCAAGGGTCAAGATTAATTCAAATTTAAAAATAAATATATGGGTCTTTACATTTTGGGTCATGGATAGGTAGTTGGGTTGAGTTTAACCTGGTTTAGGTAGACATGAGCCATTTTTCGTAATTTTTGATTTTGTACGAGTTCGTCATTCATGCATCATCTTTATGTCAACGCGTGTATTTCGTTGAGCTTGTTAAGTTCCGTAACTGACTAGCTTGCAAACAACTTTGTTTGCTTCCGTTGGATGGTTTTTTGACTCGAATTGGAATTAACCTAAACTCTTAGATTGTTTTGCAAATTCCCCTCCTCATTTTTCTCTTAAAAGAGAAGACATGCACCGACTTCTGTTTATTCCTCTCCATCTTCAACGTTTGCTTCTCTTCCTCTTTTCTGCTTTTTGTTCTTCTTTTTCCTTTCCTTCTTCTTCCTCACGATCAAAGGAAAGAAAGGGGGGAAATTCTTGTGCACTCAGTGGACACGTCTTCTCTTCTTTCCTTGTTTCTTCTTCTCGCTTCTTGGAGCACTCTAAGGTAAGAGTGGGTTCTTGCTTATCTTTATGCATTTTCACGTTTCCTCCTTTGTTTCTTCTTCTACTTCTCTTCTTTTTTCATTTATTGTGTGTTCTACGGTAAGCTTTGAAGTCATGCGATCCTACGTGAGTTAGAATGCTTTTGCATGGCATGCACGGTGTCCTTCTCACTCTTGGCATGCACAGTTTCTAACTTCCCAAGGACATTACTTTGTCGTTTTATCTCTAATTGGTATAATCTTAGGTTTCATGGATATCTACTTGAAAAGAGTTTTCCAATGGTACCTAGATTATCTTGATTCGACACTTGGTTTGAGAGTTAGGACTATTTTAATCTATGCTGTTTAAATTAAAACGAGATTGACTTTCCATTTTTTATTTCTTCTTCTTTGACTTTTCTTTTCTTGAATTTTCTTCACCATTGCTTTCCTTTCTTCATTTTAATTTGAGTTCCTGAAATCGAAATTTAGATTCATGTAACAATTGAAGAGTGGGACCCTTGTCTTCAATTTTCCTTAAACACAAAAGCAACTTTTAATTAAAATGACAATTTTGACCAAAAGTCACGAATGCACTAATGTGGGCCCAATTCACATAAAATGGTAACCTTGAACTACATCATTGCTTATGATTTAACTAATGATGATGACAAATTATATCATGAAAATAAGATTTTGAAAAACCTTCTAAAAACAGAAATCCAAAAAATGGAAAGCTTCATGATTCTATAAAAAAAATGTTGATTTTCAATGATTTTTGCAAGAAAACACTACAATGATGGTCAAATCCATAAACACATGATTTTTAACTAAATGAAGAGATTTTTAATATATAAGTCTTTAAAATACCATAGAATGTACATGAAATGATGCATTTTTAAGGACTTATCAACGCAATAGGTGTGGGTTCGTTGATAGTACTTTGTTTCATCTTTCTCTTTCAGCCTTTCTACTTGGTGGTCTTGTCATGGGATCGCAACTATCATTGTTTGAGTTATTCTCCATAATATTTATGGGAGTGATTAGATTAGAAGACGATGAGTAGTCGGAAGAGGAAGTTTTCAAAATTTTTTTTTTATAGTTGTCTCCTTCGCAACATCATGTTGCAGTTGCACAAACTTTGGTTGGTGCCTTAAAAAATCCAAATGTGATCCATGGTGAATCTTGATCCTTACAGATATTTATAGGTTTTTTTTCTTTTTTTGCTTCCGCAATCTGCAAATTAAAATTAAGCTTAAATTAAGAATAATGAAAAAAAACTTCATTCAGCTACCTAATTTCACCTTGCCTTATTCGTTCATGTTACTTTGATTTCTGGCAATAATTGTGGCAAGACATCTAAAAAATTTGTTAACAAACGCTTGAATCTTACTACATCATTGTGAAAACATTTTGTTTGTTCGAGCATTGGCGAATTGCTTATTGTTGTGATAGTATTCCCCCACTCGTTGCCAAATTGCCCTGAGTTTTTGCTCATTTCCATGCATAGCATCCATACTGGTGTTTAGCCACGAAGTGACGTAAAGACGGTCTTCTTTTATACTGAATTCAGCACCTCGAACAACAATATTTTTCTTTAGGCCCTCATTAGTAGGGATTTTGGAGGCTTCACCTAAAAATTGTGGTTGCTGTGTGAAAAATTAGGATATTGAGAGTATTGGAAATTTATATTGTGAATGAGAAAAAAAATTAACATCGAAGATTCCTAATTTATAGAAGAGTTCCAAGAGTTTTTCAAAAAAAAAAATATTTTTTAAATAGTGCCATTTAAAAAATTTTAATTAATTGATCACCGACGGCCACTTTACTCTATAGAAGATATAATCGTTGAACAACTAGTACAAAAAAAAAAAGCCTCCAGTGGCAAGTTTTTTTCAAAAGTTTATCAGGCCAAAAGGAATACAATAATGAAAAAAATAAAAAGGTTGTTGCCTTTTGAATTGTCAATTTTGGCGTGCGAAGGGTAATGTCAAATGCCAAGTCACATTTGGCATAGCCCTTGGAACACCAAACACCAGCCTTTTGTTACGATTTCTCTCGGGCATTTTGATGATGCCATTGGAGATGCTCTTATGGGCTTTATATCTAATGGATGGCTCGATTAATTCATATGACATGACATTAAATTAGTGGACCATCCCCTTTTGAAGTGAGGCATTCTATAGATTTCCTCATCATTAGTGTGAACTTATCTTTCTTCTTGCACCTAGTAATCAAAAAAAAAAAAAAAAAAAAAAAAAGGCAAATACAACTCAAAGAAAGCTAATATTCCCTAAGTACAAAAAGCTGATCCATCGAACTGCCGACATTTAACAGGGCAGTGGGCAGCCGTATTGAAGTTGAAGGTTTTGGGGAAAACCTTTTAAATGGCTTAACATAATTAAACTCAATAATTTGTTTACAAATAATCAACTACGTAGTGGAAATAATTAAAAAAAAAAGCACACACCATAAGAAGACACGATTTTTGCGTGAAAATCAAAATTGGAAAAAAACTATAAACGAAAATCAAGCACAATGAATCATACCACAGTTACAAGAAATATACTCAAAACCCTTATCCAGTTCTCATACGACCTAAGGACTTGTGATTCTTATTTTATAGTACCTCGCTGCAACAACTCTTTACCATGCTTTACTACAAATCTAAGCACCTAGACGTCTTTTAGATGTTGTACTTGACTCCCTAGAAAAATCTTCTACGCTCAAAGATATAGAAGATAAAGATCTCTAGAGCAAAACTTCAGCCTTTAAACTCTCTAATGAAAACTTCTAGAGAAGATGATCTCTAATAAGAAATCTCTACTTAGAACAATGAGATATGTGTTCTATATTTTAGGGTTGAAAGAGAGTCCCTTTTTATAGCTTAAAATTAGTGCCTCATAAGTATATTCCAACCAGGAAAGGAATTGACACTAGACAGGAAATTTTCACTTAAAATCAGACTAAAAACTGGCAAGTCGGTGGAACTGCCAGTGCAGGTCTGATCGATCGAGTAGCAGTTTGATTGATCGGATAAGCTACTGTCTTAGGTCGGATTGATTAGATGTCTGCCTGATTGATCGGATGAAATTCGACATAAATTTCTGCGAACTTCTTGAGGCATAACTTCGTTATTTTAACTCTAATTGATGCAATCTTAAGCTTTACGAATATCTACTTGAAATGAGCTTTTCAATTGTAAGTAGCTTGCCCATATGAAATGCTTAGTTTGTGAGATATGACTTTTTTAAACTATATTATTCTAAGAATAACACTTTAATTTGTTGTTCTTTTTTCGAAACAAGCTTGCCTACTGTAAGTAGCTTGCTCATATCAAATGCTTAGTTTGTGAGATATGATATTTTTAAACTATATTGTCTAAAGAAAAACACTTCAATTTGTTATTCTTTTTTCAATTTCTTCATTTCAGTACATCTAGCGACTCAAACCGCTATTCATACTAAAAGATATATAAAATATCACACTAATGGACTCAAGTTTTATCTAACTTATGAATTAGCTAATATAAAAATCCTTATAGAAGTCCCCCAATCAAAATCGTACCATGATTGGAAACGAATTAAGCACAAGTTTTAAGGAAATCAAAATCTAAGAGGATTATGCATTCAGTCGTCCAGGTGTGTCTCATAAGTCATAATGACGGCATGCATGACCAACGCATCGTTCGGGAATAATGCCCTTCCGGGGTTTGAATTTGCAGTCTAGCGTGTTGTCTATGATATCATGTAAAGTCCAACTACCCTGTACATTTTAGAAACTTCTGCCCTGTAGCACTGGAAGACAAATCTACTTAATAATAGCCACACACTCTAATCACATGTCCAACAGTTGATAGTTGGTGGTCCAACAAATTCACCATCAGTTTTTACTGCTTTCTTCCAATATTTACTAGGTTACCGACTTTTTACCAGTGTCCCCTATATTATCTAATAGGACCAGTGAGGGTACTGGTTCTGGTCGAACCTGGTTCAATCAGCTATTCTAGTCAGATTTTCGCGTTCTGATAACCACACATATGCTACGAAAGCATGCAAAATGAATAGATGGACAAATAGTTCTAATTGGTTATTTGAATCTCTCAAGATGATCAAATGTAGGTAATCTTTTAGTCCTACACAATCAAAACCAAATTCCAACTTCTTCGAAGCTGAACTATATGTATATTAGTCATCAAAAGAAAATTCTGTAAGATTGCTAGGACATTGAATGTTTCCTTTTGCCCATCCTGCACACAAAGATTGCTTGGACATTGAATGTTTCCTGCTGCCCATCCTGCACACAATTCATTCTAGACTCCCAGCAAGTCAATTTGGGTGAATAATTATGGTTTATTTATACATTCAAGTCAATGTTCTTAAAACTAAGCTAGGCATTGAATTGGTGAACGTTTAGGTTCTGTTGAATATAATTCAACCTTTTAGCAATATATAAATATAATTCAACCATTTACTCACTCCGGTCAAACTCTGACATCAGCACGAAATCATAGTTATATAATAAATACATTAACAAGAAAAGAATTCTAAAAATGCATTATACAAGCAAAGATATTGTTAAGAATCGTAAGGGAAAAATCATCAAGAGATGGATAAAAATTAAAGGTAAATAGTCCATAAATTATATATATATCTATATATAAATATAAAGCTTTGTAAAGTTACATTTTTGAAGTTTTCAAAATGGAATAACAATTAAAAATTTTCAGTCTAGTTTGTTTATTATTTTTATTTTTCAAATCTACTCTTATCCTGGTTCTTAAAGTATAATCCAATTTGAACAATTTTAGGTCAACCAAGGGCGGTCGATTTCGGTTCAACGCGTCGGTGGATCCGGTTCAACTGCGTTGGATCATTCCTGACCTGGACCGTTTACCAAACCACTGGCTCAACCTCCTAGAAAGTTTTTTTTTTTTTTTCGGGTAAGGAAACTTCCTGGAAAGTTGATTGAACAAGGTTCAAATCACGTGGTCTGTTCCAAGTTCCAAGTAATTAATCCAAGGAAAAGAGGAAAATCCATGTTACCTTTGGAAAGTGGTATCATGAGAGGTAAAATTTTCTTTTAGAATGTTCATGCAGGCTGTCTGCCCATCTTAAAACCACGAGTCCGCCAATTGTTTCTGTTAATTCCCAGTGAATAGTCCGAAAGATCTCAACTGCTTTGAGTGGGGTACCCTTAAATCTAATCAGAGGATCCTAGCCAGAATAACAACATATAAATACATGGACACCCTCTCAGTTTCTTTATCTATATCTACTATTTTGCTAGCTGATATATCATGAGCACTTTCAATCTTACCCCTTCTTTGCCTTCCCCGCAGGACACAGGCCTGGGCCTGGACATAGCACATGCATTCTTTAGGACCATTGACCAATGCGCGCCTCCCTCTCCCACCAAGCACCATACTAAGGTGTCCATTGTGGGGGCTGGCAATGTTGGCATGGCCATTGCACAAACCATCCTGACCCAGGACCTGGTTGACGAGCTCGCTCTAGTCGACGCCCAGCCCGATAAGCTCCGGGGAGAGATGCTGGACCTGCAGCACGCGGCTGCCTTCCTCCCACGCACACGTATTGTTGCCTCCGTCGACTATGCCATCACCGCTGCGTCTGATCTCTGCATTGTCACTGCCGGGGCACGACAGATAGCTGGTGAGTCGAGGCTCAATCTGCTGCAGCGGAATTTGGCCCTGTTTTCTGAGATCATACCTGGGCTGGCTCGCCACTCGCCCGATTCCATTCTCCTGATAGTGTCTAACCCAGTTGATGTTCTCACCTATGTTGCATGGAAGCTTTCTGGATTTCCACCCAACCGAGTCATTGGATCTGGCACCAATCTTGACTCGTCCCGATTTCGGTTCCTCATCTCCGACCATCTTGACGTCAATGCACAGGACGTACAGGTAATTTGTCGGTGGGTTTGAATCTCGCGCAGGTCCATTCAGGCAGGCCCATCATGCATTTGGATTTGATGGACCGAATCCATATCCATGTTTAAGGTTTGTAACCCTTGATGGCCTGGATCTGTGCGTGAAGCCTTATGCCCGTGGGGCTCTTGTGCCCCTTCTAATTGCATACCAGAGGTAAGCTTAATATCAAGAAATACAAGTACAGTGCGACTGTTTAAAGCCCCAAAGATAATGGACACGCAGGAAAGGTCCTTTACTATTTTTTTTATGGTTATTTGATAGTATTGATGTTTAGCTCACCTCTAATTCACACTAAAACATATCATTCTCACCCTACTCTATAACACACATGGTTTGAGATGATCCCAAAGCAAGATTTATATACATGCAATGAGAGCTTTTTTTGTAGCCAACATTCTAGTCCGCTTAAGTATACATAAATGCATGCATACGTGCATGCTTACACATATATGTCTGAATTTTGGTTTTCCTGCATTTGAAGGCATACATTGTTGGGGAACATGGAGACAGCTCGGTCGCGCTATGGTCAAGCATAAGCGTTGGGGGAGTGCCCATTCTGAGCTTTCTGGAGAAGCAAGAGATCGCCTATGAGAAGGAAACTCTGGAGAAGATCCACAAGACCGTTGTTGGGAGCCCCTACGAGGTGATTAGGCTCAAGGGCTACACCTCCTGGGCCATTGGCTACTCCGTGGCTAGCCTTGCTAGGACCCTGCTCAGGGACCAAAGGCGCATCCACCCAGTCTCCATCCTGGCCAAGGGCTTCTATGGAATTGAGGGCGGAGACGTGTTCCTGAGCCTCCCGGCGCAGCTAGGCCGCAATGGTGTCTTGGGGGTCACTAATGTGCACCTTACTGACGAGGAGGCCCAGCAACTCAGGGACTCGGCCAAGACCATCTTGGAAGTCCAGAACCAGTTGGGAATCTAGTTGATCATCACCCCCTCACCTTATTTTCGTTTCACCAGTTATCTTTTACCATGTATTTTGTTTCATAGTTAAAAGGAAATAATGTGTAATATACATGGCATAGACTGGAACTTATTATTTTGTAATCTCAGCCTTTTAATAATATATAAAAAATGATTTTAACATAAAAGAGATGGGACAGGGATAGTGATCAGGAACTGAAACTTACAAGGAATGAATGTGACCATAAAAATTATAATTCTACTACAAGTCACACCATATATTGGAAGATTTTTGTGGTTCGATATGGCACCCACATCAAATGCGACTATCATTTAAATGGGTATCAGATACCCTATCATTTAGACAAGGAGATTCTTTGTCACCATTTCTATTCCTCTTAGTGGTGGAAGGGTTGAGTTGGCTATTTAATAGAGCAAAAAAGGATGGTCTTATTGGAGGTGTCAAAGTGGGTTCTAGTGAATTAAGATTAACTCATTTGTAGTTCGCTAATGATACAATCATTTTTTTGTGAGCTGATAGATTCGGAGGTGTCCAATGTTAAAAGACTTTTTAGGTGCTTTGAGATCATGTCGGATTTGAAAATAAATTATACAAAGAGCAAGGTAAGTGGTGTTGGGATGACAAAGGACGAAATTACGAAGTTGGTGGAAATTCTATATTATAAAGGGGAGTCTCCACCTTTTAAATACTTGGAGATACCTTTAGGGGCAAACCCGAGGAGGAGGAAAACTTGGCACCCTATCATGTTGAATGTAAAGACTAAACTAGCGTCTTAGAAAAAGTGAGTGTTATCTGTTAGAGGTAGACTAACTCTGATCTCTTCAGTGCTTTCTTTTATTCCAATCTATTACTTGGCTCTATTTAGAATACCACATGGGGTGGCTAAGGAAATGATGGACTACAAGCAAAATTTTTGTGGTGGGGGGGGGGGGGGGGGGGTGTGGATAGTGATTGGAAAAGAAATTTGCATATAATTAAGTGGGAAGAGATTCCGAAAAGCAAAAAATTCGGGGGCTTAGGGATCACAAATATAAAGGAGTTCAATATGGCCATGCTCTTGAAGTGGTGGTGGAGGTTTGAGGTGGAGAATGCAGTGTTGTGGTATGGGTTTGATGGTAAAGCGTGGGTACCAAAGGAGGAGGCCAAGGGAGAGGCCTCAATTGTTTGGAGGGATATATTGGATGTAGGCAATTTTGTTCGAGGTTTGTACTAGTTTTTTCAATCGAATTGTAGTCTTGTTTTGGGCTTCGGGTTCAGGATGAGGTTATGGGACAATGTGTGGGCTAGTGATCTTGCTCTCAAGGTTGCTTTTCCAAAACTGTATTTGTTAAACAATAATCAAGAGGGTCGCATTACTGGTTTTTGGTGTGAAGGTTATACGAATGGTAGGGGGGCTGGGCGATCAATTTCAGAAGGAACTTGTTCAATTGGGAAGAGGAGAGTCGCTTGGAACTGTTTAGTCTTCTTCTTGGGCATCTTACCTTATCCAAATACAAGGAGGATTAGATGATTTGGAAGGAAAATTCCTCAGCTGTGTTTGCTGTTAGAGATGTTAGAATATAGCTTAATTAGAGACAAGGAACAATGAGATTAAATTGGAATTTGGTGTGGGTTAAAGTTGTTCCCTTGATGGTTCAATTTCTAGGTTGGTTGACATAGAATAACAGGTTGAAAACGGGTGCCCACTTAAAAAGAATAGGAGTGATCCCAGTCAATCAGGATGTGCCATGCTTATTTTATTTATTCCAAGAGGAGTTTATGGATCACTGGATGCTCCATTACCTGCAAGTGTGGGGGCTGTGGATTGGTATTTTAAAGTGGCGGGGCTGGGTGTTTGTGATTCCAAAATCAGTGGCTGGTTTTCTTGGTTGTTGGAATATGATAAATTGGGGAGGGAGGAGAAAATTGTTGTGGGAGATGATCTCTTTGGCTGTTTTCTGGTTTTTCTGGTCTTGGAGAAATTGGCAGAGATGATGGAATTAAGCCCATTTGGGAACATGTTGCAGATTTAGTAAAGGTTAGATTCAGTAAAGGTTAGAGTCGCTTTATGGGCCAAGAGTTATGCTAAGAAGAAGAAGTTTTTCATTGAAGATGTTTTGTTTCAAGTGGATAAGCTGTGACAGTAGTGTTAACGGCGTCTTTGATTGGCTGGAGGTAGAGGAGGTCGATGGAAAATGGTTGTCTTGTAGCCCAAGTTAGTTTTTATGGTTTTTTCTCTCTCCAGCCTCATGATGTTCTTGGTGTTGTGGGCAGAGGGATTGTGGATTGTATGGGGGTATTTTTTGTTGCTTGGTTTTTAGTTGGTACCTTATCAACTTTGTGTTGAGCGCTCCTTGACTTGGTTGGGCTCTTTAATGTCTTGTGATGATGTTTTAGTGAGTTTCTCTCTCAAACTGCCATTGTATTTGTATGTTTTTTGGCACCTTGATCTTAATAAAAATTTCTTTCTTTGGCTGATAAAAAAAAAGATACCCTATCATCTAAATGGGTATCAGATACCCAATCCAGAAAGCAACCAGAATTGGTCCCAGTTTTGTTCCATTCTTGGTTTGAGTCCATTGTATGGACCAAAAGTTTTGGCCAAGTCTAGGCCACGAGTTTTATACTTTAGGATGAGTGATCAGGTGCGCACCTATGGATGGTGCATACCTAATCATGGGGCCTATTGATGATCAATCTGAAGGTTCCACAAAACTGGGACAGGCACCAATAGTCACTGGACCTTGGAGTTTGTACCTATCGAATGGATTGAACCATTGCATCAATTGACTTTTTTTTTTAATATAAAGCCATTGAAATATGTGGTTATTGATCAAGGGTTAGGATGATCAAGTAGGCCCCACAATTCGGACACAGGTAGGGCCAACCCATGTCTTCAATTTCAGCCAGGTCCCATTCGCCCGTGGGCTCATATGGGCCCCACAAGGAGTTGCACATGGGATCCGGTGCTTGCATTACTAGATCCAACCCCTATACTTGAGGACCCAAACATTGGATAAATACAGGTAGTATTTTTAAAAAGTATTGTGAGATTGTTGTGGAATGCTTGTGATAATTGATAACATATATCTC
The DNA here is from genome assembly GCA_037013555.1 of Sextonia rubra. Classification (NCBI taxonomy): domain Eukaryota; kingdom Viridiplantae; phylum Streptophyta; class Magnoliopsida; order Laurales; family Lauraceae; genus Sextonia; species Sextonia rubra. The sequence goes on along the minus strand of JASUAD010000011.1, from coordinate 30,473,285 downwards.
AAGCAAATGCCAAATTTTTAATTAGATCAAAATAAATTGATGAAAATTATAAATTATTTTTTTCACAACAACCCGATTAGGATGGGATTTGAAGAGCCCGTCACCCGTGCCAGAGAGTTCTTTATTTTATTTTGAAAACAAACTTTTTTTATTATGCGTTTTTTATTCCAGCGGGGTCGAAATTCTCGGGATAGTCCTAGCAAGATTAAAATTGGAAACGGTAATTAATGCCTATAGAATATATTTTCTAGTTTCTTATAAAATGGGAACATGAGAATATCCCCCTGGTCAGATGCCAAACAAGCCCTATGATAGGAACAAGGTGGAAAGTGACACATAAAATTTGTCCAAGTTCGAGGATGGACTAAACCTCCAGTTGGCCATGTGGGTCCAGACCATGATTGGGTTCTATATCTGGGGTGGTTTCCTAATGATATTAGGAATTTCCTAATTTTGTCAAATAGTAGTTTTCTAATATGTTAGGACTTTCCTTTTTCTTGAGATAGAGTTCTTGGGGGATAAGGATGTAATGGTTATATATATGATGTAATCTGTAACCCTGGATAGTCAGTCAGTCAGAGAGGCTGAGAGTGGCTGAGATTCCAAGTCTGTGGTTTTACAGATTGGAGGAGAACCCAGTGGAAATTGGTTTCCCGTGGACATAGGCATCTTTGCCGAACCACGTAAATCTTCTTGTCTTCTTGTGTGGTGATTGGTTGATCTTGGTTGCCTTTGCACACACGTGCACAACAAGTGGTATCAGAGCGATTGATTGTGTGTGGAAGATCAACGGGAAGAGGAGAGATCAAGGTTGATCTCTTGCTGGGCCACACGAGAATCGGGGAAGAAGACGATAGGTGGGTTCTATTGCATCGGAGACGATCCCCAGATCTGCTCTGTGGAAGGAAGGTTTTTTGTGTCTTTTGTTTTTTCCTTTCCTTGTCAGCCGGTTCCGAGGAGGACGACCGGAGGAGAACAAAAAAAAAAAAAAAAAAAAACAAACAATCGGACTGCACTTACCGGTCGCTGTCGATCGTCGCCGCCCGCCGCTGTTCACCGTCGCCTGCCGTCGCCGTGCGGCCATCGCTCCTCTCTGCTGGTCGCCGGTGCCGCAGAAGACCTCGGCGTGTCGGTCGCTGCAACGCCTGCAACGGGTTGCAGACGCAGCGCCCAGCAACTGGGTTGAAGACGACCCAGTTTACTGGGTCCGTTGGGTCGGGTCGGGTCAGTTTGCCTGACCAGCGGAGAAGTGCAGCCCAGGCAGCGCCAAAGGTCGGTTTAGGTTACAGGTCAGGTTCGTTCGACCCAACCCACGTTCCAAGCCCAGTTCAGTTAGCAGCGCAGGCCGGTTCGGGTCGGGTGAACCCGGCAACAGACGGTCCAGCCCGTCAGCCGCCGCGCAGAAGTCAGCAGCGTGACGTCATCAGGCTGACGTCAGCCCACGGCATCGGACAGACGGTCAATGGCCAGAGTTGACCAGATTGACGGCAGGAATTTGTTTCTGCGATATCTTGATCATCCGAAGTCCGATCGGAGATCCGTTTGCGCCTACGGACTCGTTTCGAGCAGATCTACGTATTAGTGGAAGAAGATTGGCTGTTTGATGGTCAACAAGGAGTTTGACCAAATCGGGAGCGCAGAAAACTGTTTTTGCGATATCGGAGCCATCCGGAGTCGGATTTCAAATCCGTTTCCTCTAGCGTGCTCGTGTTGACGAGATCTATAGTTTGGTGCAGGAGTTGAGGTCAGTGTTAATTATTTGTTTTTTCCTGTTACTTAATTTGATTAAGATGGAGAACAATACTATCAACACTACCATGGTTAAGCTCAACTATTCCAATTGGTTGATCTGGAAATCGAAGATGGAGGATATTCTCTATTGTAAAGACCTCCATGATCCCGTTGAAGGGGATAGTGCCCGACCGAAAGATATGCAAGATGCTGAACGGAACAAATTGCATAGAAAAGCGATTGGTCACATTAGACAGTGGGTTGATAACAGTATATTTCACTACGTGTCTAATGAAACCAATGCGAATACCCTTTGGAAAAAGTTAGAAGCAATGTATGATAAAAAGACCTCAGTGAACAAAACCATCTTGATCAGAAAGCTTGTGAACATGAAATTCAAGGATGGTGGTCAGATCGAAGATCACATCAATGAGTTCCAAAGTATGGTAAATCAGTTAGCCACTATGAAGATGATCCTTGATGATGAGATGCAAGCTTTATTGCTTCTGAGTTCTTTGCCAGATACATGGGAGACATTGGTTGTTTCCTTGAGCAATTCTACTCCAGATGGTGTGTTATCTATGAGTCAGGTTACCAGTAGTCTACAGAATGAAGAAACAAGACGGAAATCTGCAGGGACAGATAATGTATAGGCCATTGTTACTGAAAACAGGGGGAGGAGTAAGAGTAGAGGTCCAAAGGGGGGTCGTGGCAAATCTAGAGGTGAATCACAGTCTAAGTCTAGCAGTGAATCACAGAGCAAGAAAAAGTCTGTAAAATGCTTTTTCTGTGGCAAGATGGGCCACATCAGGAAAAATTGTTTTGCCATGAAGGAACAGAAAGGATCCAACAATGAGAAGAAGAATGACAATGATAACACTACAGCTACTTTGGAACAGGAAGTAGTGGTGCTCGCCGGCGATGATGATAAGTGTTTGAGTGTTGCAGATGGTCAGGTTGAGTGGGTTGTTGACACAGCAGCATCCTACCATGCTACTCCCTGCAGGGAGATGTTCACGACGTACAAAGCAGGTGACTTTGGTACTGTGAAGATGGGCAACACGAGTCATTCAGAGATTTTTGGTATCGGTGATGTCAGCATTAAAACCGATATTAGTTGCACAATGACGCTGAAAGATGTGCGACATGTTCCTGATCTGCGGTTGAATCTGATTTCCGGGACTGCATTGGACCGTGCAGGTTATGAGAATTACTTCGGAAATGGCAGATGGAAGCTCACTAAAGGGTCTCTTGTTATTGCGAGAGGAACAACAGGTAATACTCTTTATAAAACACAAGTAAAGCTGTGCAAAGATGCGTTGAATGCAGTTCTAGACAATTCCTCTCTGAATCTGTGGCATAAGAGGCTTGGTCATATGAGTGAGAAAGGCTTGCAGATGTTGGCAAAGAAGGATTTAATTCCTTGCTCCAAAGGTATGTCCCTTGACCCTTGTGATTATTGTTTATATGGTAAACAGCATAGGGTTGCTTTTTTTTCGACATCAAAATTGAAATCCAATGTGTTGGATTTGGTATATTCTGATGGTTGTGGTCCCATAGAGGTAGAATCATTGGGTGACAATAAGTACTTTGTCACGTTTATCGATGATGCATCCAGGAAAGTCTGGGTTTATCCGTTGAAATCAAAGAATCAAGTATTCCAGATGTTTCAACAGTTTCATGTCCAGGTTGAAAGAGAAACAGGTAAACTCTTAAAGTGTCTTTGTTCAGATAATGGAGGAGAGTACACATCCAACCAGTTCAAAAGCTATTGCTTGAAGCATGGCATTCGACATGAAAAGACAGTTCCTGGTACTCCACAGCACAATGGTGTGGCAGAGAGATTGAACCGCACTATTCTTGAGAAGATGAGATGCATGATAAGATTAGTACGGTTGCCTAAGTCATTCTGGGGTGAAGCCGTTCTGACTGCCGTTTATTTGATTAACAGATCTTTCTCAGTTCCTTTGAATTATGATCTTCCAAAAAGAAGATGGACATGTAAAAATGTTTCCTATTCGCACTTGAAGGTGTTTGGGTGTAAAGCATTTGTACATGTACCAAAGGAGCAACGTTCTAAGTTGGACGATAAGGTAGTGAGTTGCATCTTTCTTGGTTATGGTGGAGATGAGTTTGGCTACAGATTATGGGATCCAGAGAAGAGGAAACTTATCAGAAGTAGGGATGTGATTTTCCATGAAGATCAGTTCTTTGGAGATGTTGAGAAGATTGATAAGTCTTTTGAGACAGTTGATGGAGTGGTTGATCTCACACCGACTCCTTCTCCGGTGCAGACTACAGGTGGAGAAGGTGGACAAAACGATTCGGATCGTGATGAGGCACAGGGGTTGCCAGATGATGAGGTTGTTGAGCAGGGGGAGCAGTCTCCTCGAACTGAAACCACGGAACCTCCAGTTAGGAGGTCTACAAGGGAGCGTCAACCATCAACTAGGTATCCTGCATTCGAATATGTGTTGCTTACTGATGAGGGAGAGCCAGCTAGCTTCCGAGAAGCAATGACTCATGCTGATAAAGATGAGTGGATGAAGGCTATGCAGGATGAGATGAGTTCTTTGAAAAAGAACAAGACTTATGAGCTGGTGCAACTTCCTAAAGATAGGAATGTTCTGAAAAATAAATGGGTGTTCAAGCTGAAAAAGGATGAGAATGGAAAACTGGTGAAGCACAAAGCACGGTTAGTGGTAAAAGGCTTCGCACAAACGAAGGGTATCGACTTCAGTGATGTTTTCTCTCCTGTTGTGAAAATGACTTCTGTTAGAATCGTTTTGGGTCTAGCCGCCAGCATGGACCTTGAGCTTAAACAGATGGACGTGAAGACCGCGTTTCTTCACGGTGACTTGAAAGAAGAGATCTACATGACTCAGTCAGAGGGGTTTAAGGTAGAAGGAAAAGAACAGATAGTTTGCAAGTTGAAGAAGAGTCTCTACGGGCTGAAGCAAGCACCGAGACAGTGGTACAAGAAGTTTGATTCATTCATGTTGAGTCATGGGTACCGGAGGACAGCTGCAGATCATTGTGTCTATGTTCGTCGATTTATCGATGGCAGGTTCATCGTCCTTCTTTTATATGTAGATGATATGCTGATAGTTGGACATGATAGCAAGTTGATTGGCAAGTTAAAAGAGGAGATGTCAAAGTCGTTTGACATGAAAGACTTGGGTCCCGCACGAACGATATTGGGCATGCAAATACGTCGTGATAGGAGTTCCAAGCAGCTGTGGTTGTCACAGGAGAAATATGTTGAACGAGTTCTCGAACGGTTCAACATGAAGAATGCTAAGCCAGTTAGCATACCTCTAGCCAGTCACTTCAAACTAAGCAAGCGCTTGTGTCCTACTATAGATGATGAAAAGGAACGGATGGCATGTGTTCCTTACTCCTCTGCTGTGGGGAGTCTTATGTATGCCATGGTTTGTACACGGCCAGATATTGCTCATGCTGTGAGTTTTGTGAGTAGATTTCTCGCAAACCCTGGAAAAGAGCATTGGGAAGCAGTGAAGTGGATCTTTAGGTATTTGAGAGGTACTTCCAAGGTGTGCTTATGTTTCGGAGGCTCAAAACCAGTCATGGAAGGTTATACTGATGCTGATTTTGCAGGCGATCTTGATCGTCGGTTGTCGACTTCTGGTTATCTGTTTACTTTCGTAGGGGGAGCTATTTCCTGGCAATCAAAGTTACAGAAGTGTACAGCATAGTCTACAACTGAGGCGGAATACATAGCTGCTAATGAAGCAGGGAGAGAGATGCTTTGGTTGAAGAGATTTCTTCAAGAACTAGGTTTGAAGTAAGAAGAATATGTAGTTTACTGTGATAGTCAGAGTGCTATGGATTTCAGTGAGAATGCTACATCTCATTGTCGCATGAAGCACGTTGATATCAAGTACCATTGGATTCGTGAGGTGATCGAGAAGAACTTCATGAAGCTGGAAAAGATTCATTCGGACAATAATCCCTCGGACATGATGACAAAGGTTGTGTCTAAGGGAAAGCTGGAGCTGTGTTCAGAGTTGGCCGGACTGAACTCCCATTAAAGGGTTTAGGGCATCTTCCCTATGGTCTGGAGGGGGAGATTGTTGGCTATGTGGGTCCAGACTATGATTGGGTTCTATATCTGGGGTGGTTTCCTAATGATATTAGGAATTTCCTATTTTGTTAAATAGTAGTTTTCTAATATGTTAGGATTTTTCTTTTTCTTGAGATAGAGTTCTTGGGGGATAAGGATGTAATGGTTATATATATGATGTAATCTGTAACCCTGGATAGTCAGTCAGTCAGAGAGGCTGAGAGTGGTTGAGATTCCAAGGCTGTGGTTTCACAGATTGGAGGAGAATTAAGTGGAAATTGATTTCCCGTAGACGTAGGCATCTTTGCCAAACCACGTAAATTTTCTTGTCTTCTTGTGTGGTGATTGGTTGATCTTGGTTGCCTTTGCACACATGCGCACAACATCCTTGTGCAAGCACAAATCTTGGGGATAATTTTCTTGATGCCTTTTTTTATTATTCTTCGGTTACTAAATAGCTACTACTGGCTTTACATGGATAGAAACAAAATTATAAACAGATTCACCTAAATGAAGGAAAGATTACTACTTAATAATTCAAAGAAATCCTACTACTTAGGTAAGAGAAAGAAAAATCTAATCCCCATTAGACTAACAAGTCAATCAGCCTCACATTCTAACCTTAGGTTTAGCAACCTCACCCAAGGTCAAGCTCCTGTGGGCCAACAATTCAACCCTTATCGCACAGTTGGGTTGGGCTCCTATCAAACTACTATGCTTTTCTGCTTTTTTAGCGTGTTATATTATTTGAATAGTAAATTTGTTTGTAAGATCTTTCTGATAATATCTAGAGGAAAATTCCAATTATGACAGTATCTTGACAACTTTCATAGATGCTCAAAATAGTGTAACATTTGGGCTAATGTACAAAACAATATAAAGTTAGAATTAGTGAAAATTCCCAGATATATGAGTGTTATTATTACTGTTTTCTAAATAGGAAGTGACAAGTTTTGTGCCCCCGGGATATGTAGAAAATCAGATCCATTGGATCTTTCTCCATTTCTAATGCTTTTTAAATAGGATGCATGGTGGTTTTTGGATACATGATGGCTTTTGGGGTGCATTAAACCTATCACACAGGAGAGCTTTGAAGATTAGTCATATAAGCCAAACAAAGTCCATTGAGTTGAGGACGTTCCTGACGAGCTGTCCCAGTTGCACTTCGAGAAGAGAGAATTTTTCAACAATTGAATGATCTCCCAGTGGCACGGCCGGCAAGAAGAGAGAATTTTCCAACAATTGAATGAATAAAACTTGACCCATTTCAAGTGACATGCGCCAGTCACGATTGGGTGTCGCTAATTTCTAAATTTGGTAGAATGCAACTAGTAGCTATTTTTGACTTTCATTAAGATCAGTGGAATATTCATTTGGAAAGATGAAAGAAAAGAATAGAAAAAAATGAAATCTAGAGCTTGGAATCATTGGACTTATTAGAATAACTCAACCATGGATGCGCCCTATATGATTGAGGTTGATGAATTAATATGCTCCGTTCATTCCCTAAAAAAAATGAAAAATAAAATTGGTGATCGACTTGTCGTTCTGTCTTTGTGACTCCTGAGCACCGGTAACTGGACCCATGATAAAACCGCGTCAATATAATGCGTGGGTTCTGGTTGTCAGTTTCAGTTTTGGTTGCATTCTGGTTCACATTGGGTTGACTCAATTATTGCCAATCAACCATCTAAGCCGACCCAACCAGAAAAATCACACTACGACCCACTGGCCTAGCCCGAACTGGAGCTATTAGTTGCCGGTTCGGAATCAAGTTGAGTTCAGGTTGATATTTTAAGCTCAAATGATAGAGGGCTCAAGTTCGGGTTTAGGCTCTGCCACAGTGCTCTGCCTAACCTAACCCTTTGTCATGGAAAAATATGCCCATCTTCTATTAATTTACACCTTCATACTCACTAACCTGGCTAGTGAATTACTACTGCCAGGTTAACTTTGAAAATCATATGCGTCTTTATTGCTCTTGGATTGAGTCTCAAAAGAAATTTATGGTTAAAAGTTTGTTAAACTTTGAGCCTAATAAACATTCCCTTCCTTGGTTTAACCTTCCCAAGCCCAATGTCATGTTAGTCTGTTTGGTTGCGATACTGTCTTGAAACTCAGGGAGCTAGGTGGAGAAATTAGAAAGAACTAATTGGGTTATATATCAGCTGCACCACACTCCTGAGAGCTGTATGAATTACTAGCTAGGCTTTATTTTTGTTCCATACAATCAGCATTCATTTGAAGTCTTCTGATGATACAGTTAAGATCATCACCAATAAGATACTATTCCTTTGGCTCATCCATAGAGATTATTTGTCGCAAACTAAACCAATAAAAATATAATGAATAAGACACCAAGAAAATAGAGGTTTCAAAGGGGCCAGGCCAGTCATAGCCTGGCCAACACGTGCTGGATTTGATGTGATTTTAGGCCCAAGAGTCGAATTGCCTCAAATTTAGAGGCCTGACATTTAAGTGGGTGTGGCTAAGGCCTCCATATATGTTTGAAGGACCGATCACCTGACCCATTGTATTCAGCAATGAGCCATACTAATTTGCAAAGTAGCTAGAGACAATGACACCCAACAACTAAATGCCCCATGACCACCTCAGGAAGAAAACAACGTAGGAGTTTGGACGAACTTTTAAGGCAAGTGCTGTAGGTAGGGCAGCGCATGTCGGTAATGTAACGTGGTCTGTTTAACCATGAAATAATTGAAGATCCAGGCATTGATGTTTGCAACAATTCAGTAGTTACACAGATTGCCACCCCCATATGGTTTCAGCCATCATCTGATCCACAGGATGGGAATTATTATAGTACTTGGAACAAAAGAGAGGACTTGACCATGTCTATCCATTGTGGGGACCATCTCCTCTGTGATTCCGATCATGGAATCCTCACCGCACACACCCAGGAACCATGAATAGAACCAGTGTATCTGGTGGATCTTCAGACCACTATACTAATTTAATATCTAGAAGAATCTCAATGATATGCAAATTGCATGTTCAATATGGAAAGCTAGTGGCACAGGCAGTACTAAGCGCAATAAATAGCGATTTCCCATTAAGAAAACAACAAGATGCAAACCCTAAACCTTCAACTTGCATTGCCAGCTCTATCTGTGGCCACCACGCCCACAAGGCCATATCCTTATTTTTCCTCCAAACATATCAGTCTCTCCCTATAAATACCCAACACGGTTTTAATCCCATTAGCTCTCTACAACACCGAAAATAAAAAAAACAAAAGCACTTGGGTTGCTCTCATTCATTGTCCCTTGAAGTGTAGAGATGGCTTCCAAAGCCTTTGCATCAACTGCCCTTCTCCTCTCTCTCAACCTTCTCTTCTTCACCTTGGTCACATCCACCGAAGTCTGCCCACCTGTGACCCCTAAGCCCACTCCCAAACCCCACCCAAAGCCCCCGCCAGCCTATCCTTCCTGCCCCAGAGACACACTCAAGCTAGGTGTGTGCGCAGATGTGTTGGGGTTGGTGAATGTTGTTGTTGGCTCCCCACCAACTCTCCCATGTTGCAGTCTTCTTGAAGGTCTGGTTGATCTTGAAGCAGCTGTCTGCCTTTGCACTGCCATTAAAGCCAATATCTTGGGCATCAACCTAAATGTCCCCGTCTCCCTGACCTTGCTGTTGAATGCATGTGGATTGAAGTGTCCATCTGACTTCCAATGTGTCTAAGAATAAAGCTCTGGTTGTTCTTCTCTCTTTTGATTCTCCTTTCTTATGTTTGTTTGAGTTATTTATATGTTTGGAGTTTGGATTGTGATGGGTTTTGAGGTTTTTGAGTTGTGGGCCTGGTTAAGATCAATGCATTTGTGCCAGTGCCTATTGTTTTTGAGTCTTATTTGATTTGGTTGTGATGGGAATAAGGTGCCGCCTCTTCCTTTCAATGAGAATAAATGTGTGAGGTATGGTTGGTTATTAGTGAGGAATCAGATGTACTAAGTGTCGCAATGTATTCGTATCTCTGAATGAAATAAGCTTTAATGGGTCAGTATCGGTCATGTGGCTCTTTATGGATTTAGTTTCGCAATAGTATTAAGCTCTAATAGATGGAATTGTATTGACTTTATAATTGACTGTAGTGTCGCACCCAAATTTAAGAATGATTAACGACTTCGAATCGAGCAGAGAAGGGCCACGATGTATTTAAATAGGGCTTATAGCTCTCTTTTTCTTTTGCTCCATTTTTTCGGTCCTCCTATGCCCCATCCGCCGCTGGTCGCTGTATGCCTTGGCATAGCTAATCGTGGCTTCCAGGGTGGTGTAATGGGTTGAGGATTTCATTTCTTGTACAGTGGGGTGTCCCCATTTTTGTGAGAGTTAATAATACAATTCTTCATAAGAAAATGGAAGATCATTCCAGATCTATCATCCAGTATGATGTACTATAGCCTCTTTTGACTAGGAAATGGTTACAATGTGGACTTTTTGTAAGCCAAAATGGCCCCTTAGGAAAAACTTTAACGGATTAGATTTGCATTATGACGGAGTGATTTGTATTATAAGAGACAACCAATTTAGGGCATACCTGAATCCATTGCGAAATGGAGAGGAGATCCATAATCTTAACTCTCTCAGTCTTCTCGTAATGCCTGCTGATTGATGAGTATGCCAAGCAGTAATCTTTATGTGTGAAGATGAGGGAGTTTCTAAGCCATTTATAGACTGCGTTAATGCTTTCCTCCCCATTAACGAAAAGCTTTTCATTATCGCACGACTGGAGTTTTTCCAAGAATGTGACTTTAATGGGAAGATGTTATCATTGAATGAATCAAAGTAAGTGGTGGTCATGTGGGCCACCACCCATAATATCCAACAATCTCCCACTTGGTCCATATGACCACCATTCATTCCTTTTTATTTTATAAAACTTGTTTGCAAATATAAGAAAAACTTTGAAAGAACTAATTCTAACTGATGCGCATTATTTGAAAATACCGATTTTCATGTAACTTTAATGTTAAGATCCTTTAATCTGTGATTAGGTTAGTCTATTAATGCGAATTGTAGCGGTTACACATCTTAAGTAATATACTTCCTTCCACAATCACAACATTAATATTCTCGCATAATCCTGCACTTAATGAGTATCTTTAATATGACTTACTTTAGTGAGAACTGTAATGTCATAATGCTTTTATATTCTAAGTTTATATCACAATTACCACATGTGAGTTCACAATAAAGTAAGAATTGCAAAATCGTTTCTTTATTTGATTAATATATATAGTGTCATACATCATTGACTTTTACAAGGCATTTCATTCAAGCCCATATTTATGACATGGTCTTTAAAATCCTTTGGCACCAATGCCTTTGTCAATGGATCAGCAATCATGAGCTTTGATGGAGCTCCAACAACTGACACTAAATGATCTCGCACTTTTTCTTTGAGTACAAAATACTTTACTTCAAGATACTTTGATTTACTGAAATACTTGTCATTTTGAGCGAAACGCCTAGCAGCATCGTTGTCGTAGTAAATCTTTATCGGTTTAGACATACTGCCCATAATTTCAAATCCCATGATGTAGTTACGCATCCATAATGCGTGACCTGTGGCTTCAAAACATGCCACATACTCTGCATTAAATGTAGATGGAGTGATTAGAGTCTGCTTTACACTCTTCCACGATACTGCCCCGCCAGCCAACAGAAAAATGTAACTTGAAGTTGACCTCCTTGTATTGAGACATTCAGCAAAGTCTGAATCTGAATATCCAATGACCTCCAATTGATTGGATCTTTGATATGTGAGCATATATATTCTTGTTCCATTGAGGTAACGCATCACTTTCTTGACAGCTACCTAATGAGGTAAGCTGGGATTACTTTGATATCTACTGAGCATTCCGACTGCAAAGCTAATTCTAGTCTTGTGCAAGTCTGTAGGTACATTAGATATCCTACTGTTGCTGCATAGGGATATTTATTCATTTTTAACTTTTCTAAGTCAGTCATGGGGCATTGTTCCTTAATAAACTTGTCTTCCTTAGTAATAAGTGTATTTTGTGGTTTGTTACTTTCCATTTGGAAACGTTTGAGAATAGTTTTGATATAGTCTTCTTGACACAACCCAAGTACCACTGTCTGGAAGCTTGTTTTAGCCCGTATATCGATTTGTTTAATTTACAAACCAGTTTCCTTTCATTACCTCATTGAACAAACCCTTCCGGCTGTTCCATATACACTTCTTCATCTAGATTCCCATTTAAGAAGGCAATTTTTACATCCGTCTGATATAGTTCTAGGTCATAATGAGCTACAAGTGCCATAACAATTCTGAATGAATCTTTCTTAGACACCGGAGAGTAGGTTTCATGATAATCGATACCTTCTTTCTGAGTGAATCCTTTAGCTACAAGTCGGGCCTTAAAACGTTCAACTTTCCCTTTAAAGTCCCTTTTGGTCTTAAAGACCCATTTACAACCAACTGTTTTGGACCCTTCAGGTAGTTCAACGAGATCTCAGACTTTGTTTATAGACATGGATTCTAACTCTTCGTTCATAGCATCTAACCACTTATCAAAATTTTTACTTTCTACTGCCTCTTTAAAAGTCTTTGGATCTTCTTTAATTCCAATATCTAATTCTTCGAGATACACAATATAATCATCTGAAATAGCTGGTCTTCTCATACGAGTTGACCTTTTCAATTCCTCCGGATGTTCTTCAATAACAGGTGGTTGTATTTCATGAGTTGGTTGTGTATCTTGAGGAATCAGATCAACAGATCGTTCTGGAAAAACCTCTATATCAAGTGGAATCACTAATCCACCTTGAGAAGAGGATTGAGGCTCATCTCTAATCTCTTTGTATTTAATATTTCTAACCTCAATACTCCCACTGTTTTCATGATTCTCCAAAAACTTGGCATTATTAGACTCTACTATTCTTGTTGAATGATTAGGACAGTAAAATCGATACCCTTTAAACCTCTCTGGATACCCAATAAAATATCCGCTTACTGTTTTAGGGTCTAACTTCTTTTCTTATGGATTATAAACCTGTACTTCAGATGGACATCCTCAGACTCAGAAATGGTTTAAGCTGGGTTTTCTACCAGTCCATAACTCAAAAGGAGTTTTAGAAACTGCTTTAGTAGAAACTCTGTTTAAAATATAAATGGCCATCTTTAGTACGTCATCCCACATAAATGCAGGTAACGATGTATTGCTAACCATACTCCTAACCATATCTAAAAGAGTCCTATTCCTTCTTTCAGCCACTCTATTCTGCTGAGGTGTTCCAGGTATTGTATATTGTGCAACAATACCTTCGGATTCTAGGAATCTAGCAAAGGGCCTTGATTACGACTTGTTTCAGTGTACTTACCATAATACTCATCACCTCGATCTGATATCGCGATTTTGATTTTTCGATCTAATTATTTTTCTACTTCTATTTTAAATATTTTGAATATAGTCAAAGCATCAGATTTTTCTTTAATGAGATAGACATAACCAAAGCGTGAGTAGTCATCTATGAAGGTGATGAAATATTGTTCTCTTATAAGACAAGATAGATTTATTTTTTCACAAACAACCGTATGGATTAGCTGCAGGAGTTTAGAACCTCGTGTGGCAGTTTTCTTGACTGTTTGAGTCTGTTTTCCTTTAATACAGTCAACACAGATACCGAAATTAGTGAAATCAAGGGTTGGTAATAACCCGTCCTTCACCAATCTCAGTATCCTCTCTTTCGAGATGTGTCCTAACCGTTTATGCCACAACTTAGGGGAGTTTTCTTTTATTAGTCCTCTCTTCATGCCAACATTCATCCTACAAGTAACATGGTGTGTCGTTAGTGATTGTGTGTATAAAGTATCTAACCTTAACTTATACAAGCCAGCGCATAATAAACCACTACCGATTATTATATTATTATAAAAAAGTTTCAAAGATCCTTGATCAAAGTTAAATACATATCCTTTTACATCCAACTTTGAAATAGAAATCAAATTTCAGGAAATATCCGAAACATAAAAGGTGTTCGGCAGATCCAGAACGAATCCTGTATCTAGCACTAGCCTATACGTGCCTACTGCCTCGACTCTTGACTCCTTCCGGTTTCCCATAACTATGGCTCGTTCCCCATAACTTGGCTCCGGGTTGAAAGGAATCCCTGCATACAACTAGAAATGTGAACAGTTGCACTAGAGTCGACCCACCATGTATTGGATGGGACATCAATAATATTGGTTTCACATACAAAAGATAAATTTCTTTGCTTACCTCTTTTCTCAAACCAATTCTTTCTTTTGAGGCAGTCCTTTTTGAAATGTCCTTTCTTACAAAAATGACATTTTTCGGATCCTTTCTTTCCCTTACTCTTCACCGGTTTCTTACCTTTCGGATCTACTTTGGGCTTGTTGGCATTATTTTTTAAGTTTCTAAGACCCTTTCTGCTCTTAACATGGGAGACAAAGTTTACCTGAAGTTGCCCCTCGGCTTTAAGCCTCCTCTCTTCTTGATCACATCTTGTGATCAATTCAGTCATGGTCCACCGACTAGAGCTCTGATTGTATGTTATGTTAAATGGGCCAAATGCAGGGGGAAGGGAGTCCAGAATGAATTGGATCAAATATCCATCGGAAATACTCATGTTTACATCCTTTAACTTGGATGCTAGGTTGGACATGAGTAGGATATGTTCCCTAACTCCCTTTATCCCATTGTACTACAAGTTAGTTAATTTATTCATTAAGGTGGCACCTAATGCCTTGTCGGTCACTTCAAATTGTGACTTAGTTTTTTCTAAGAGTTCCTTGGCATGTTTTCTTTGATCAAGCGATCCCCTAATATTCTTAGAAACTGAAGTCATAATAATCTTTTGGCATTTTTTATCACATCTGTGCCACTAATCATATTTGGCCTTTTTATATTCAGAGCTCTGTTTGGTAGGCTCAGGAGGCATGGGCTCATCTAAAGCCATTTCTAAGTCTAGAAAAGTTATGGTTAACGACAGCATGTCCAACCAGTCAGGATAGTTCGATCTGTTTAATGAAGGAATAGTTCCTAAGCACGAGAGAAGAGACATGGATCTAGAGAAAGATGCTGTAAAAGAAGAGATAAATTGTTATTTTCACATTTCTATAATGCTTTGAATTTAAAGGGAATCTGACAACATAACTAATAGTTTTACATTATTACAAATAACCTTTGGGTCAAATGTAACTTGTTAATTTTATTATTCTCGTTTATTTGATAAAACCACAATTTATTAAGTGAATAAGTGAGATCCCACATTTGGGCATAAATCAGCACGAATTCACAAAATATCTTTAATGTGTTTTATCCCAATCTTCAAATAATCGAAAGAAATACTCCTTTGGGTCGATTATTTATCTTTTAAGTGAAGTTGCAATTTTAGTGTCATTTATGGTATCTCTAATTTAATATGAGTTTCATCATAACTGGGCCGCTTTGGTGATTACCTAGTTATCTCATAATTTCAAATTGAAACCTATGACACTAATTTTAGTCTCCTATGAGTTAAATGTTTTTGATGCTTTATTTCTATTTTAATTGAGCATTTATTATTTTAAATCTAAGCATTTAGGGGAGACCTAACTTTAACAATTATTATATTATTGTGAAAATGAGATTTCCTAAAATTAGTTGTCTAGATGAACATTAATCGGACCATTGATATCTCATCACAACAATAATTTTCTTTAATCAATCTATCATAAGTTTCCAATTGACCTAATCTATCTGTTGATTCGTAATAATTTAATTATCAAGCATGCATGCATGTAACAAATATAACTCAAAAAATAACATTGATCATGTAAACGATAAGCGGAAACATGAATTTGAATGAGTGAAACATGTATGATATCAACATTGAATCATTGGATTATTAATTAAATTTAGTAATATGATAGATTTCATCAAAAGGGACACAACGAAAAAAACGGATCTAAAATCCGATATCATATATGTCCGAAATGATCAGAATACGATTTCGATCGTTCATTTTTCTTTGATCTGGCCTTGATTTGACCATATTTTAAATTATTTAATCCTATCAGAATGATTACTGCATTTAGATACATCAATTGGACGGTTCTGATCGAAATAGATCACTTTCATAATGATCCAATTATTCAAAACGCATAAATATAAAAAATAATAATAATTTATTCAAACCAGGCCAGGCTAGTGGGTCAGGTCAGACCCAGGTCAGCAATTGGACTGTTCAGTCCATTCAGTTCGGGTACAGGTTGAAGCCCAGTCCACTTTTATTTTATTTATTAACTAGATCGGGTCGGGTCAGTTAATCCAGTCTGCATATAAAATGGACTGGGTTAGGTCGGGTCTGATAACCTGGGTCGGGTCGGGTCTGCTAACCAGTTCTTTTATGTTATTGAACTGGATCGGGTCGGGTCAGGCTAGGTTGAACTGAACTGACCATAGAGAACACAGACCGGATCAGTCAGGTCGGGTCGAATCCGTTAACCCAGTCCCTTTTCTGTAATAAAACGAACTGGGTCGGGTTGGGTCAGGTCCAACCGACCTGACCCGAACTTCATCTTCAACCTCCCGATAAGGTGGGTCGGGGGGGGGGGGGGGGGGGGGTTAATTGGTTTTAACCGATTACCCCTTTCTCCTGCTTGTACCTCCAACAACGTCGACAGCCCCGGCCGCAGCGGACTACCGGTGCTTACACGGCGTCGGCCGCACCTGCTGCCGGCTGGAAACATTCACGGCGATGGCGGAGTTTTTTTTTATCACCTCTGCTGCTGGCGCTGAGCCTGATTGGGTGCTGCTCAGCGCCTGACTGTGCCGTCGCACAGCGCCCAGTCAGGCGAGGTTGCTCTGCTTTGTCGGAAAAGGGCCGTCGCCCTAGGTGACGGTCGTTTGTTTTTTTGTTTTTTGTTTTTTTTGCTCGTCGTTGTTTCTGCGACTGGAACTAGGCGCTGTGCCGAAACCATTCTGCGCAACACCCGACTAGCCGCCTCGCACAGCAGCGCCGTCGGAGAAAAGGGCAGTGGTGCTGCTCGCCAGAAAGCGGCCGCTGCCCAGGCGACGGCCAACTGCTCTTTTCTTTTTTAATTTCCGTAAACATTGAACCCTCTTTTAGTTTTGATGCAAATCCAACCCTAACAATGGAAACCAATGGCTCTGATATCAATTGTAAGCCAAAATGGCCCCTTAGGAAAAACTTTAACGGATTAGATTTGTATTATGACGGAGTGATTTGTATTATGAAAGACAACCAATTTAGGGCATACTTGAATCCATTGCGAAACGGAGAGGAGATCCACAATCTTAACTCTCTCAATCTTCTCTTAATGGCTGCTGATTGATGGGTATGCTAAGCAGTAATCTCTATGTGTGAAGATGAGAGAGTTTCCAAGCCATTTATAGACTACGTTAATGCTTTTCTCCCCATCAACGGAAAGCTTTCCATTATCGTACGACTAGAAACATTCACGGCGACGGTGGAGTTTTTTTTTATCGCCTCTGCCGCTGGTGCTGAGCCTGATTGGGCGCTGCTCAGCGCCTGACTGTGCTGCCGCGCAGCGCCCAGTTAGGCGAGGTTGCTCTGCTTCGTCGGAAAAGGGCGTCGCCCTAGGCGACTGTCATTTGTTTTTTTGTTTTTTGTTTTGCTTGTCGTTGTTTCTGTGACTGGAACTAGGCTCTGCGCAGAAACCATTTTGCGCAACACCCGACTGGCCGCCTCGCACAGCAGCACCGTCGGAGAAAAGGGGAGCGGTGCTGCTCGCCAGAAAGCGGCGGCTGCCCAGGCGACGGCCAACTGCTCTTTTTTTTTAAATTTCCGTAAACATTGAACCCTTTTTTCGTTTTGATGCAAATCCAACCCTAACAATGGAAACCAATGGCTCTGATATCAATTGTAAGCCAAAATGGCCCATTAGGAAAAACTTTAACGGATTAGATTTGTATTATGACGAAGTGATTTGTATTATGAAAGACAACCAATTTAGGGCATACCTAAATCCATTGCGAAACGGAGAGGAGATCCACAATCTTAACTCTCTCAATCTTCTCGTAATGCCTGCTGATTGATGGGTATGCTAAGCAGTAATCTCTATGTGTGAAGATGAGAGAGTTTCCAAGCCATTTATAGACTGCGTTAATGCTTTCCTCCCTATCAACGGAAAGCTTTCCATTATCGTACGACTGAAGTTTTTCCAGGAATGAGACTTTAATGAAAAGATATTGTTATTGAACGAATCAAAGTAGGTGGTGGTTATGTGGGCCACCACCCATAATATCCAACACTTCCAGGATCCACTGCACCCATCAGTGTAAAGCCATAGGCAAACCACTCTACAATAATCATTGTTGGTTTTTATTTCTTATGACGTAGAGTATTCCTGG
This sequence comes from Sextonia rubra, assembly GCA_037013555.1. Classification (NCBI taxonomy): domain Eukaryota; kingdom Viridiplantae; phylum Streptophyta; class Magnoliopsida; order Laurales; family Lauraceae; genus Sextonia; species Sextonia rubra. Next base: position 30,455,090 of record JASUAD010000011.1, on the reverse strand, counting down.
CCAGCCCAAGCTTTAGATCTTTAACTTCTGACCCGGGAGTTATCCGATTCTAATTAGGAATGACCATAAGTAAAGCACTCTGCAACAATCATTGTCATACCTTACTCTATCCTCTGCAAAATTTACTAAGTCAAAGTTAGACTGATCACCAATAAAACGCACTAAGAAGATTTTTCTAACAAAGTTGAATTATGTGTTTTTAAATATGATAATCTGATGGTGGCCATGGCATAACTCTATTTGGAGTAAAATTTTCATTGATGATAACATAAGGTTTTTTTTTCTTTTTTGAAATTGATGAGAAGATAATGAGTTCGGTTAGCAATCAGTGGGTTGCCTTTCGGATGGGTCCCATTGATGTATTTATAAAGATAGGCTCAAAGAATCTGTTGGTCGCTGCATCGAAAAAATCCAAGCACAGGCTCAAAGAATATGTAGGTCGCTGCATCGAAAAAATCCAAGCACATTGATTAAGCGATTGAAAGTTAGAAGAAATGCTGTCGTAAACAGGTTCAGTGCATGAAAAGGACGTATGAACTGAAATAGGCCTCGACTTACATCAACCTCTCGGGTTCGGCTTTTATCTTGGGAAAGTAGAGATAACCATTACAGGCAATGCTGGTATATTTTGAAGATTTTATAAGGCCTTTCTTTTTTGTAAAAGAAGAGTTTATGTACAAGAAGAATTTAAGCCTAGAGTAAAAGCATCTCTATTCTTACAAGAGAATTTGCAGATCATTCATCTAACATCTGATTTGGGAAGCAGATGATCAAAAAGATAATAAAAAAGCAATGGCTCTAGGTCATATTTTTAAATCAGCCAGCCAGCAAAATACACTACGTCAAAAAGCCTGAAAAATTACTCCTACACGTTGGTTTTAATGACTGCTTTGGGCAGGTACATTTTTCAGACTGTTAATTAGATTTACCGACTGTCATAACAATGGGTAATGTAAAATTCAAAAGCCCCACAGACATTCTCCCGACTCCTCCAAAACCCCTAACGCCTCCAAAACCCTAACAATGATCTCCATTTCTCCACTTTTGAGCTTTGGCTAGGTTTCTCGAATTCTCTCTCTCTCTCTCTCTCTCTCTCTCTCTCTCTCTCTCCTTTGTCATTTCCATTTCTAGGGTTTCTCTCATCTCTTTATTGTTTCCTCTTCTGCAAGACTCGATCGCCTTCAATCAAAGAGTCTGCATCTTCTCTCCTCTCTGGTACGATTCCATGGATCTTTTTTTTTTCGTGATCTAGTTTCCATTGAGTCAGATGATATCTCATGAATACTAGGGCTTTGATTTTGCATCTGTTATCTTGTATTCGTTCTTGAATTGATTCATTTTCTCTGCTGATTCTCTCGATTTTATTTGGAGTAGATTAGTTTCATTTGGATGAAACCCTATTTATAAGAAATAGAAGGCTGAGATGATCATAGGTTGATAAATGACACTGATGTGATTTAGGTGAAGTTGGGTCGTTGGATTATTTTCTTTCTACAAGTTGTTTGATTGGTACCTTTTAGGCTGATTTTTTTTGCTTTTCAATTTTGGTATGGGGATGAGAACTTGATGATTGGGTCGATTAGGCCTTTGGAATGTGGTGGGTTTTATGAATGAATTGGAATTTGTGAGGTTGGATTGTGTTTTGGGAGCATTTGTATCGATGGGTTATTGGAGTTTGGACATCTTCATGATGAGGGTATTTCTTTGGTTGGTTTTTAGGAAATATCGAAGATTCCTCTCTATAAGCTCTCTCTCTTTCTCTCTCTCTTAGATCGTGATTTTGTATTGAATCTGTTTCGAAACAGATCGAAATCGTTGTAAGAAGAGTTCCCTTTATCTTCTACGTTGTGGATTTTTGGATGTTAATTGGATGATTCTTGCTTTTGCTTTATATCTAGATCTTCTCACATGGGTGTTTGCCCCAAGGTTTTTCTTTTGAGGTTGTGTTGTTGGTTTTTGTTTGGGGGGGGGGGGGGGGGGGGGGGGGGGGAGAGTGTATGAGAACACTGGGTGATTGGGATGGGCTTTTACCATAGCTAAAGGAGTCAAGGTTATGAGAGATCCATTCTTTGCTATATGGGAATACTTTAGGGCTCATTTGTTAATTTTTTCTCATGGTAAAGTTAAAGTCATTTCTCATTTCACCACACAATAATCCAAAAAAGTCAAACCAAAATACCACATTTCAAAAAAATTATTTTACCTTTTTACACCAAAAAGTCAAAAAGTTACATTTTCATCCTACTAACTAATAAAAAATATCTACTTTTAACACAAAAAGTCAAAAAGTTACATTTTTTTCCACAAAAAAACAAAATCTAATCATTTGATTGATTTAACCTCTCTTATTTTTTTATCTTTTAAAATTACCATTCACCTCACTTCACTCTACAAATTAAATTAACAAACGGGCCCTTAGGTATTACTAAGAGAGTTGGCGGATGTCTTTCAATTTTGATCATATGATCCATTCAGTGGGAGAGGAGGATCATCTCATCCTTTTACTCTATGTACAGTGATTTGGGAAATCCCACCCAAGTGTAGGACCTCTGACAACCTAGAAAAAAGTGGGAAGATATAGGAATTTTTGAAGGATGGCATTCTTATTGGGTGGAGGAGAATATCAAGTTAAGGGATATAATGCATTTAATGTGGCAGAGAAGTTGCATTTTATTAAAGGGTTACTATCCCACATTCACTTACTCTATGCTCCAGGGGAATATATCTTGTAGCATTCACTTTTTCATAATCTTGTTTACTTTAATGTTATCATGTTTTTTTTTATATGCACAATAAAGAAGGATATCTCGTCATAGGAAAACAGGACTTCTCAAATAAGTCTAATATTTATTTTGTTGTTGATTTCTCAAGGTTCCATACTAATGTTAATGGTTGCCCATGAAGGGAACAATCTTATGGAAGCAAACGCTAAAAATTTATTAAAATCTCCCCATTGAATAAGTTGCGGGTAGGTTACTATTGAAGATATCCATTAACGAGTTCTAAATGATGTAAGTTGAAGGCACAATGATTTTTTACGAGTCAATTTTGAGACGTATTCTATAAAGAACTGATCGGAATACTTTAGACAGCAAAAGTTGCTTCATTTTCTGAGGTACTCAATTCTTTTTGGGGTATCTTTTTGGCAACTATGCATCTGACGAAACTTACATGGGGGATGGTCCAGACTTTGTATGATCCTAGTGCTTTGCTCTTCTGCTTCTGGATTTTCTGTATCCTATTTTTAAATAATATTTGTCGTTTGCATTCTGTGGCTATAGTGTTGATAATCCAATCTTGGGGACTACTTGGTCGTCATCCACTTATGGTAGAGCCAAGCAGATCGAAGTTCAGTACCCCCAAACCATTGGCTTTATATGAATTCTATCCACTATACACTTCAACACTGAAACTCTTCAAAATGATTGTTATACGTGGTTCATGTTGTACCAACTATATTTCTTCTTAAATAAATCACTGAGCGTCTACGTGGTCCATGTTGTACCAAGAAATCACTGAGCATCTTTTATTAGCACTGATACCTTGCAGTTTTGAATCTTGATTGAGTGGAAACGCATTTGCTAGCTGTGACCTGGCTCATTATTTCAGTTTCACTTAACCCAAATGCACTTCTTTGGGCTCCCCCTTCTAGTTCATTACTTTTTAAATTACTATTTCTTGTACTTCATATGAAATACTAACATTATGCATTTCTAATACTGTTTGTAGGCCCTAAATGATTCCATGCATCAGGAGGCATGTACAAACTAACTAAATACACTGCCAAGTCAATGTTCATGCAAGCTGTTGCATCTTTGCAAAAAGATATTACTGTTGCCTATATATTGACGTGTATTGGGAATGTCAATAAAGGAGGATGGATGCTATAGCATTGTTATAGATGAAATTCTGAAGTTTGACGTAGAGTTATTTGGTGGAAATTTGACTTTTGGAAAAATCTCATTGGGTTCCATCATTTCATGGCCCATGTACAGAACTGTGTTTAGCTAAGTTTAATTTATGTATTAATTTTTTTGTAGTATGCACTCTCATGTGCGTGAGTGGACCATTTTTTGTTTTTTTTGTAAATTTTAAATTGTTTACAATAACTACTTTACTAGTTTCAATTTTAAATAGATGGGTGACTTTTTAGGTTGCTTGACTTATTTTTCAGATGGATAGATGTATGCTTCGATTTTTTATGCTAGGTTACAATTTCTGAAATTACAGATTTTTTTTAAAATTAGAAATTAATGATAAATATTAAAAAAATCTTAAAAAATAAAACAACTGCCCTAGACAGTCGTTTTTTGAATAGTAAAGTTTTTTTACATCTTTACGGTAGGCATTTTGCAGTGTTTGCCTGGGGTAATTGCTTATATAGGACAGTTGTTTTATTTAAAATTTATCGATAGCCATGGGCAATCGTTTTTAAAAAATGGTTGAAAATTTTTCGACAGTCCCTTCGACTACTAAGACAGTCATTTTTTTTCTGAGCAGTCATTTTTTGGCGATTTTGACGTAGTGATATTTTTAAATGAGATAGCCAGCAAAGTCTAATTGAGTAGAATCTAAAGACAAAAAAATCATTCAGTTCATTGTCTAGTGGTCACTTTAAGTCATGCAATGGTATGAAGAAATTCATCCATTTTAACTCCAATTGATGCTAATGATATTGGGTTTTATGATATGTAATATGCTAACCTAGTAACACATACATCAAATAGTCAATACCTTTATAGTTAAAAAAGATGAAGGTGCGGAAGAGCTAATGTACGTACGTTTTTTTGACGTAGTATACTAGTACCATTTTTGTTTTAGTTCTTAATGTTTTCTTAAAAAAGTTTACTCTAATCTGGATATGCAAAGTCCTAAAATCAATAGTCACAAATAATATGAATTGACCAAAGCTTGATATAGGCTTGAACTTGGCTCAAATTAGGCTTGCTTCATGTATATTTTTAATTGTGATTATATAATATTTATTAATTTTGTCAAATAATATAATATATATGTGTTATATCAATAATATATTATTGGGTTTTGTCTTGTATTCTGGTTTAACCGGATCGGTCGTCTGGTTTATCTAGAACCGAGGCTCAGGGTTAAAGGAATTTTAATCATTATGTATGGATTTTCTTGTTGGCAAAAAAAGTGGGAACTATATATATTGATGTACTGTAACCCTAGATCCTGAGGGAATTGAGATGGGATCATAGTAGATGAGTTCACTCCTCCCGTGAACGTAGGCAAAGTTGTCGAACCACATAAAAATTACTGTGTTCATGTGTGTGATTGCTTAATGGTATGATTGCTGTGTGTTCATCGTGGTTGATCCGTTGATCACGAGTAGTTTCTGTTGCGCCGCTTTTTCCAACATATATTATATTATATTTTTTAACAAAATAATCTTTGATATATTTATATATTTTACTTACATGTGAGTAAATTGTAAACTATCCTAGTCCTAAAATAGTCTAATCTATCAACGGAGGTGCACCCTTCCATGTACTATAGCAGCTTCGCCATGCCTGATCTAAGCCTTAGTATTCATATTTCCAACATCTTCCACACTGCCCAAGTACACCTCCGCAACATTCTCTACTTGAGTACACTCAGGCCAATACTCTAGTAGTAAAGTTTTTTACATCTTTATAGTAGGCGTTTTGCAGCAACTGCCTAGAGCAGTTGCTTTTATAAAATGACTGTCCTAGACAGTCATTTTATTTGAAACTTAATGAATGCCACGGGCAATCATTTTTAAAAAATGACAGTGATTTTTTCGACAGCCACTCCAACTGCCAGGACAGTCATTTTTTTCAGAAAAATGACTGTCTTGAGTTGTCTTTTTTGGCTATTTTGACATAGTGATATTTTTAAATGAGCCAGCCAGCAAAGTCTAATTGACTAGATTTTAAAGACAACAACCATCCACTTCAATGTCTAGTGGTCACTTTAAGTCATGCAATGGTATGAAGAAATTCAGCTATTTTAACTCCAATTGATGCTAATGATACTCGGTTTTATGATATGTAATATGCAAACCTAGTAACAAATACATCAAATAGTCAATGCCTTTACCATTAAAAAAGACGAAGGCGCATAAGAGCTAATGTACATACGTTTTTTTGACGTACTATACTAGTACCATTTTTGTTTTCATTCTTAATGTTTGCTTAAAAAATTACTCTAATCTGGATATGCAATATCCTAAAATCAACGGTCACAAATAATATGAATTGACCAAAGCTTGATGATAGGCTTGAACTTGGCTAAAATTAAGCTTGCTTCATGTATATTTTTATGATTATACAATGTTTATTAATTTTGTCAAATAATATAATATATATGTGTTATATCAATACTATATTATATTATATTTTTTAACAAAATAATATTAGATATATTTATATATTTTACTTACATGAGAGTAAATTATAAACTATCCTAGTCCTAAATTAGTCTAATCTATCAGCTGAGGTGCACCCTTCCATGTACCATACCAGCTTGGCTACGCCTGATCCAGGCCTTAGTATTCATATTTCCAACATCTTCCACACCGCCCAAGTACACCTCTGCAACATTCTCTACTTGGGTACACTTGGGCCAATACTTTAGTAGTGCCATGGATCAATCCCTGGCACTATGTTGAAAAGCAATGCCTCTTTATCAATGAGGCATCTCACACTTATCATATAACAAATATTAATAATGTAGAGGAAAGAAGAGAAAAAAAAATGAAGAAAAGGAATGAGAAATTGGAGGAAATGTGACCCACGGATAAAATGGGCCATCCTATGCTGCGTCCCACATTCAAGGTGGACTCCATTTTATTTACAGCAATCTCAAGATACTTTTTGGAAATCATCTCTTGGAGATAGAGTTGAATTGAAAAAGGAAAGGAAGGTCTGAGGAGAAAAAAACTAGGAGATAAGTTGGCCAAGAAGATAAAGATAGAAAGGAATTCCAATCAAATCAATCCACTTTCCATACTAGCCAAACAAATTCCATATTGAAAAAGAGCTCACCATCACATGCTTAGAGTCCATGCCAATTTTTTTACTCTCCCATATTTGTTTCCAGGGGGATTTTTATTTTTTTTTCTCACACCATCTCATGTGCACATCATACCGTGGATCCACCAACACGTGACACGGCCATGCTGGAACCATCTCCAAATTCTCTTACGTCCATTAGATTCCATACATAATTCTAACTCTTAAAAAAATAACTTTCTATTCTCTATTCACGTGAGAACCATGCTTTATTTACTATTCATGCATCACCTGCCAAACAGCACTCTCTATTCCACATATATATAGGTCCAAAATTCACTAAAGAGCAGACACTACTCCATTCAAAATTTAACGTCCCAGATCACCATTCCACGTCATTCACCAATAGTATTCCACTCCTATCCAATCTCCACTTTCTATTCTACCTACAATTCACGCCAAATCTCTATCTAATCCCTGTAGACTTTCCATCATCTATATACTTTTCTTATATATAAAAGGGATACTTTTCTTATATATAAAAGGGAGGGAGTACAGGATCAAAAATCTAAGCTCACGCCAGCCACCCTTCCATCATCTCTCTTTCTTTCCATATCATCACACGCCCAATCCAAAGTGGGGTTTGGCCAGCCCACTTGATCCATCCTATTCATTCCATCTTCTCCTTTTATCTAATCCTCCTTGGTGTGAAGATTGAAGATAAGAGCTTGGATTGTGCGCAAAGTCCTCTCTTGTTGATTTCTTGATCTAAGGTAAGGGTAGATTTTCTTTTTCTAGTTGTAATTATTTTTGAAGTTTATTGGGTGTATTGGTTCGTTTAATTATAAATACACAAATAGTGAGGTCAAGGTATTTCGCCTTGGATCGGTACCGTGTGTTCGTGTGTGGTGATAGCAGGCACTTGGTGCGGTGTTTTTGTGGATTTTTTTATTTTGCTAATACAATGGTTTAATCTTCCAAAAATAAGAGAAACTAGCATTTTTTCATTATTTTTTTATTATATCTGAATATTTTATTTCTGATTTTTTATATATTTAATGCATGGTTATTTATTCGTTTCTTTTATATTGGTGGTTTGATCTATTTCATTGTTTTGCAATTTCTAGTTTTAGGATTATTTTAGTTTAGGAATTTTAGATTAAGTTTGATTTGTGAATTTTTTTCGATTTGGACTTGTAATTTAATTTTAATTTTCAGAAGTAATAGTGTGTATTTTTGTATATTTTATTAGGATAGCTTTAGTTTTTCAAATAGGATAAGTTTTCTGCGAATACTAGCTCCCTGTGAATACGATTCCGGACTCACCGAGTAAAACTACATCGAGACCTTGCACTTGGGGTCCACATTGATCAATGCCCCATATAAATCACAAAGGCTGCCCCACACTCAAGCATTATATTTCAGAAAAACCAGTCTTGATTCGTTTAGACCTCTACGAGTAGAAAAACAAAAAAGAAAACGAACACGGGGCGACCGTTCTACTCTTTGTGTCGAACTTCTCCTTGTCATAGCCTCGTAGGTAAGACTCTCTATATGTTTTTCTCTTTCGCTCTTTGTTTCTCTATATATGTATTTGACCAAATGTCAGAAAGAAATATATTTTCATTTGTCACGCATCTAATGTAAATAGTTTGATCTACACCTTTTTAAGTAACAAATTCGGGTTATTTATTGCATTTCTCTTAATAAAATATATATATGCATAATGCATTCATCGTTAAATTAATGTTTTACAGTTGAGATGACTTTTGACAAGAAAAATGTATATTAGTTGATGCCGTTAAATATTTTATGTCTATTTAAATGCAATATATTTTCTCTTCTGCTTATGTTGAAAAAAAATTTAATAAAAATTTACCTCCACCCAAATCAAATCCTGAGTTAACCACTGTACATACATTACAAATCTAACATGCTGGACTCAACTCAAGACATGAACTAAGCTCGAGCTGTCTCAACTTTTAGGCAACTTAACATCATTACAGAAGCAACAAAATTCCAAGTTGGCAAAAGCAGCAGTTCACGTGCTCTCCTTATCGAGTTGAATCTGGCAATAGAACATGGCCAAGTACAGTAGTTTGATGCTCTTTCAACCAACAAAGAGACTGCAAAACACTGAAAGATGGAGAAAGGGGTGATACTGTGAAATCAGATATCGTGACCGAGCTAGTTTCTTGACATTCGTGACAGATGTGGTCACTGAAATCATGGAAGAAAATAAACCCAAGTATCTGATATCTGTTATCTATCCATACATTATTGGTTTACTCGCACAAACAATGACAGGATCATAATGTTTGTGAGGACTTTATCATGTTTGTGAGGACTTTAGTATCTTTCATCTAAAACAAATTAATTCATTGCTTTTTTATTTTTATTATCAGCTCAATAAACAAAATAAATTATCGATGGGCTACGAGCCTAGGTACAAGCTTAACCGAACTCTGTAGGGCCCACTTGGACCAACTTTTAATTAGCATAGTACCAAATTTAGTCTCATCAAAATTTTTATTTACTGTTTGCCTAAGTTCCAAAAAAATATATGGCTAAAAGATCACTAAACTTTAAGACTATAACATCAAAGGCTAGGATGGTCTCACAGTGCTTTTTTTTTTATTTTTTACTCATCCTTACACTTGGAGACCTTTCCCTGTATCGCACCCAAAATGATAGGAAGCCATCTAATTGGCATATGATCTCATCATATAAGGTCTGCTTGTTAGAGACATTCCCTATTAAAGAGATATGAAGTACAAGCTTTATTCGGGAGGGTCAACAATATCCAATTAACTCATTTTTCATATGATAAATTAGATCTTAAAGTTAAAGGTCTCTTGTATCCAATAGACCAAGGGAAGCCACATTTTTTCTTATTATTCTATCACATACTTATATCTCTAGCCAGCTGATCTTAATCAGGAATTGGCGCATAGGCGATTTCTATTGGATCTTGATTTAGAGAAACACAGTTTCTCACATCACCAAACAAGCACATGGATTGGTGTCCGAGAATATTTCTTTTTTTCCCCCTATTTCCAGCAGTCAAGGTCGATAGACTCTTGAGAACGAACCCCAGGACACGCTTGACAGCAAGTCCAGCTGCGCACACGTAAGAGAGAAGTCGATTTAAACATGTAAGGGGAAGACGAAGGATCGCTATCTACTAGTACTACGAAATCAATGAAGTAAGCTATCACTCACTCTAAGCCCAAAAAAAAAAAAAAAAAAAAAAATCACTCTCAACAAACCTACATGAGTTTTGGTCATGTCTTACGGATCGTGGCGCCACCTGCTGTTTGGACGTTGGGTTGACTTCTTGGGTGAACTTTTACTCTTATTTGACCAATATAAATGAAATTAAAGAAACTTTGAAATGATTTACAAAGTGATGTTTTTGTCTTAGAAAAATCTAAGAGGACTTCACTCGAAAATTCCTCTTAGAAGACACCTATACTTTATTGCAATCAGTAGTTCTAATCACACTTGATTGGTTTTTAGGGCACTTCTGTGTTAAAAAAAAAATATTTTGGAGAGTTCGCTAGTGATGCTCATCTTTTCTTTAATGAGTAACTTTTAGGGGAGTCGCTAGTTGTTCTTATCTATTTTTTATGGGAAGCCGCTAGTGATGTTTTTGTGTAACTTCTTAAAATAAACATTTGAGGCAAACGTTCATTGTTATCTCACAACTTTGCACTTACAAACAATACATTGATAGCTTCAAAGAGGAAGAGTTTTGTTTTTGATTCCTTTCCTTCCCACAATTACGTTGTTCAGACTTGGGATTCTATTTGAGATCAAACATTTGCCTTCTGTGTATAGATTGAAAAACTCAATAAAACATGGCTCCAATTTATGTGCTCAAAGAAATATTACTCCATCTTAATTTCTATTTTGCACAAAACAAAGAAAGCCCGTGAGTGAATCTAAGGTAAAGCGAGTCTAAATCTCATTGATCCATTACCGAATAACAACATCTAACCCTTTAAACACAAAGAAAACCCTCTTTGAATACGAATAAAAAGAAGAGGATATGAAAGAAGAGATGGACATGGAAAAAGATAAGAATTCTTTCATCCTCTTCTCCATCTTCGTATTTAGATGGGGTTAATTCCTTTGTGTTTAAAGGGTTGATCTTGCCATTCAAATATGGATATTTCTTTGGTTACGATGTCAAACCACATGGAAAAGTAAAGTCTTTCTGATTTTAGATGAATATGTCTATTATAGTCATGATCACACATCACATGTACATGTGGTGGTGTTATGGTGCGAGAAAAACATTGGCTACTGCCTTCTCGTATATTGAGTAGAGTAATTAGAGTTGCATTCCGCCACATGCACCATATGAAAAAAAAAAGTTTTAATTTGGTGTGGGTGGTTTTAATGAAGTGGAATCCTAAGAAGAAAAAGATGAAGAAAGAGGCGACGGAGAGGGATAAAGAGTATGGAGAAAGAAGGGGAAGAAGAAAGTAAGCTTACAAGCAAATCATAAAAAGATGTAAGTGAAAAGTCATTGTAAAAATATTTTTACAATGTCAAGAGTGTCCCCAGGGCCTTTATGTAACTTTTTTTTTACATTTTACACCTAAAAGGGGCCTAAGGAACAATTTAGTGTGGTCAAAATTATTCGGCCCTTTCCAATGTAGGCACCGTCTAAGAAAAATTTTCCTGTAAAATCTTCAAAGTCAAAACATGAATAACAGTACGATGGGCAGTGAAAGTTCATCCACATCCACCGGATACCGAATATTTATCTCAGTCGACCCATTAGATCAACCTTCCCAGATTAACAATTGGGTAAACAGTGTATGTAAAAAGTGATGACTTTTTGTTTGAAAACTGTGAGGAAAAAGTGGCCCTTTTTTTGCAGTAAAAATTTTATTATTATTCTTTTTAAAAGTTTGGTGCTGCCATTTTTCCATGAGGAAAAGTGTGCTAATTTTTTTATGATTATAAAGATAAGCATTCTGATGAGAGACAGTTTTTTTTTTCCCATTTTTACCGGAACAGAAAGGAATTTCATGTACCGGAAACTTAGACGGCCCATTATTGAAATGATCCCCCGCATAACCCACTCGCTGCCTTCTGAGGACCACAGGACAGCGACAGGGATATTATAATGCCTTGAAAGGATCACATGAATTCTCTATCTCATCTTTTTATACTAATAATAATATGAAAGTCACAAATCAGACCCACCACTAAACATGCACCATGAATGTACAAATCACGTGTTCGGACCTCTGCACTGAAATCCTCACCAATAATCCAATTTCTTTGATGTAAAAGATCAGACACTTTACAATATTAGATTGATATGTGTTGAATTCCACATTGTCATAGAGAAAATTCTCATCTCTAATGGCAAAATTAATCAAATCACTGTGTTAAAAGATGTTCCACTTTTGACTAACTGGTGAAGACCCACTTCACATGAGAGAGAACTGGCAGCAGAATCTCCACCGGCTGGGCAAATTGTTTATTCCGCAATGATACCCTAAGAGATCACATGCATGTTCTGCTGACATCATAACATGCGGAAACAGAATGGTTTTCGTTTAGCTAATCATACCCAAACAAAGATCTGGGCAGCTCGAATTTATTTATTCTTTAATTAAGGTTCATTAAGTAAGAGTGGGCAGTTTGGTAATCTGTTAATTATTCCAAAAATAACTATGCAAATATTTTGTAGCTTTGAAAGTTTCGATTTGATTAAACATGTTATGTCAATTAAGTATAAGTTAGTCAACTTCAAATTACTCGAAAAAAAAGGTGGTTATGGAATGACCTTATCGTTAGTAATAAATGATTTAGCAGTATACAAAAAGTAGATTCATCAAGTAGTACAGGCTCTCGGCTCAAACGGCATGATTTTTTTATGGAATAAAAATTTCAAATATTATTTATTGGACTGCTGCTAACGTTTAATGAGGGCCAGTTTCTTTACAGAACGAAACCAGCAAACTCTCTGTTTAGTGTAGGGTGACATATATATTATTATTTGTTTCATTGGGTTACTGGTCCAATAGTGATACTTTGACATGAGGATGACGTAGGAATCAATCCTTGTCCCACACATCTTTCATTTAACCTTTGTTACAGTAGTTAGGGGTGTAAAAAAAAATTAAAAAACCATCTAACCAACTAAACTAACGGCTAATAACCATGCTACGTAGTTCGGTTACAGTCGCATTTATTAAAATGTAAATACTCTGCTTTACAGTTTAGTTTCGGTTTTTAGTCTTGAATCATAGTTATTAGTCGAATCGAACCGTAATATACAGTTCAGTTAACCGCACACAATAAACTAAACCGTAATACTCCAAGTTATATTTTTTGATCAATTTTAACTATTGATCTTTTATTATAGAACCTCCACTTCTGTCAAATATTCAAATCCTTTCTTAATACGGTTAATTGTAACTAAACCATCCAATATGGTTAACCACGATTTGATTTTTTAACGTTTTTTTAGATTACGATAACGGTTACGATTCTTAAAAATTGAAAACCATATAATATGGTTTGGTTAATGATTTCTTCAAAGCCCATGGCTAACTGAACCATTGCACCTTTAACAATAATGACAAAAGTCCAATGGTCATACTAGTTTTACTAGAAGAGGAATAACAATCATTGAAAAGTTCAGGAAGAATGCAGCAAATTTGAACCTTCAAGAGATTTTTTACTCAAAAAATTAAAATCTTCTAACAATAAAAATTAATACTTCAATAGCTTTAAAAAATAAAAAAAACTTCAAAAACAAAAAAACAATGTCAAACCTTCCCAAAGAAATAGTTACACAAAAGATTTCAACCTTCAGCAACATGAACCTAAAGAACTAATACTCTTGTAAAAGGCCTTCCACATAATTTAATCGTTCGGAACAAATCAAAACTTTTAAAAATCTTTGCCATTCAAAGGTCTAAACTATTTAAATTGTGAGTCCACTTTATTTCTCATATCATTTTCAGCTCTTCCTATAGGAAGTAATATTAATATTTGGATAGAACAAAATTGAGTAAAACATTAGTAAAATAAGTTATTCATGAATTTATTTTTTGTGTAGAATAGGGTCCATCTTTTTGGTAATCTAAACAGTTCATTAAATGCAAGGATGCTTCTTCTATAGCTATATTAGTTTTAGTCCATTCAGTATCACATTCAGCGAAAAGATCTTTGTTAGGATTATGGAGTGTTAGCTAATTCTTGGGTTATGACAAAACGTGGGTTTAATGTAAAATGTAATTTTATATTTTTAGTCTTAGACTGTAGCAAGTGTTAGAAGATTGATCGAAGCAAATAATTCAAAGAAAACGCGAGCTGAAGATTGTAAACAAAAGCTCTGTTTGCTTGACCTAATAGGGTCTCGAACAAGCGAACCTTATGAGACAGGGTAGACAAAAGCTTTGCTCAGTTGACCTAAGCTTTCCCCGGTCAAGCAAGCCAGGGCATTTCTCAAAATTCCCCAAACAAAACTATTGCTCGCTCAAGCCAAGTCCTCTCGGTTGACCGAGCATTGCAAAAATTCAAAATGCATTTTGCGAATTCCTTTCTTGTTTCATCTACACATACTTGTTTGAGTCTTATTGAAACCCTATCTCTAAGCCATGAACCTTAACCTATTTAAAGGCTTCTCTTCTCAATTCTAACCTATGCATCTTCCTATTTTAAAACGTAGAATCCATTGGAGAACTTCTTCTCTAGAGTAGCCGTTGGAGGGTTAGTTTGAAACTGCAAAGCTTCTATTCTAGAGTTATTACTTCTACTCTCTTCTAGGAGATTTTACATCTTGAGCAACTTCAAGATGGATTGCATCAAGCATGAGTGAACGTTGAACAGCTAGTTGTCAGCAAAAAAAACTATAATCATTAGGTTGTGTCTTACTGGAGAGGGTTTATGAGTATATTTAGTAACTATTCAATTTTCATAGTGCTTGGTTTTTTTGGACCAAAGAGATCGGTCTCGCGGGTTTTTACCTTCTAGGGTTTTGAGGTAAAAAATCTTGTGCCTTCTCTATGGTGATTGATTTAGTTTAATTCTTCATCTTATTACTTAATTTAATTGAACAGCATATTAGAAATCAATTAAGACCTTAACCATAGGTGGTTTAAACTCAATTACAAGTTTTGACAGACAATTTTCATGCGAACTATGCATGGAAGTAGGGAAAGAGGCATGTCCCACTCATACAAATGCATTGGAACGGATATTGTACACTATTTGTATGAAAACCGTGCAACAATTTAACCTTGTTTTCATATGTCTCTATCTGTTGGGTTTATGTTTTGCATTTTAGGTTCACAAGATTGGTCCATAGGGTTTGTCTTGAACTAGACTTTGGGCCAAGAGTATTTTGGCCTTGGTACCAGCCTTTTTTAGGGGCTCAGAAAGAGAGAGCTGTATATATGATATAACTTGTAATCCTAAACCTAAGTAGAATAGTGTAGTAAAAGAGTAGAGTTCTCTTTTCGCTGTGCATGTAGGTGCATCGCCAAACCCTGTAAATCTCTCATGTAGGCTCTTATGTACTTGTCTCTTCTTGTATGTGGCTTTGATTGATCGATCACAGGTTCTGCGCTTCTGTATGTGCACACAACATTATCTAACGTATGAATTTTTTCAACATATAGAGTTTGGATTGAATTGATAGTTTCAATTCAATCAAAACTTTAGCAGAGCTATAGTTTCAACATATATGTTGCTTTCACCGTAAAAAAGTTTTGATTAGTATGTGACTACGGCACTTTCTTTTTTTTGGAAATCTATACAAATGAAACTATAGCTGATATAGTAAATCATTAATTTATATGGTAAGCACGGGTTAAAACTTACTTGGTATGCCTTTCGCAAACTGAATCAAACATGTTAGAAACTTGTTAATTTTAGCGTTTTTCCTGGAATGAGAGGATCCCTTACTATATAGATTTTTTCTTCCATGGGTTCCTTTTTTTTCTCGAATTAATAAAAAGGAAGGCAATTGCTTTTTTTTTTTTTTGCCTTATTTTTTTGGAGGTCCTAAAGCAATTGCTTTTCTTGCTTTATGTTCAATCGGCTCTTGATGTGGTAATCTGGAAGATGGAATGGTAGCATGGGAAAATGAGAAAGTTGTTGGATGGAGAGAAGATAAGGGAGAGAGTGACATGTGTCATCCACACATGTACAAGTGAAACCCATTTGCAAAATGTCTAATACCCCAATCACATAAAATTACATAACAACCTCACTACAACACAAAAAATAAATAAATAAATAAAAACTAAATAAAATGAAAAATGAAACTAAAGATCTTCTAAAAAAACGTAATTTAAAATTTAACATGGGCTAGGAGCTTTGAGATGCAATGAGAAGCCCTTTATTTTTGCATAACCATTGTCTAATGGTTATTTCTTATTGTGACTCTCATAGGACTTGGAAACAGACGCCTATATGGTGTATGGGTACTTTTTGTCTTAGAGAAAACAACACCCGTGATTCAGACGATCCATTTCAATTATATATATCATTATTTTCTCAAACATTTCCTTTAATAATAAAAAACCAATATCCTTTAATAAAATATAACCCCACTAGGTTTTTGTGTAAACCGAGGTGCCAGAAATACAAACTCATCCAGGACAGGAGACCCATCTAGCCTACCACGACTTGTGGACAGAGCCAAATCTTTCCACAGGGATTCAATAGGGATGGCCCACCTCAATTGTCACGTACATGTAAGGAAAATTAAAAAATAGAAATCGACAAGTGGTGTCAAATCATGGCATCTTCCGTGAAAATTCCATGTAGATTCACGGGCAAAACAGCGACTTGAAAACCTAAAATTTGGACTCATATGCCACATATGGTTTGCAATGATCTCCATGTGAAATCACAATTGAGTTGTTTGCTTGGCAAGGCCCACTAAAGATAGAGTAACCCACAGAATATCATTCTCTGATCCAGCTTTTTTTAATCATGTATTTAGGAGGTCAGTCTCTCCTCTATATTTATTTTTTATTTTTTATTTTTGTTTTCTGGTTTTGAAAAGATAAGGAATCTATCTATGAGGGATCTACATTCATTTGATTTTCTTCCAAACTTTGGATGGCTAGGATATTCCATTCCTGAAAGGATATTTGGAAGAGAGAATATATGAATAGGACGTATTGGCCACCTAAATCTCAAATTATGGATTCTAGTGGACTAAGTTTTACTACAGATGTAAACTCTCATCACCTTGAGTTAGACCATCTTTAGCATGCATTTCCAAAGTTAAAAAGACCCAAAAAACATAACGGTGTAGCAGTTTATTTCCAAAAACCTAATGAATTCAATGCACTTACTAATACTAATAACTGCTAGATTAAGAGAGTGTGGTCACATGACCGCATGAGATCCACTCTTTTAGAAAGATAAGGTTTTTAAATACTTGCTTAAAGGTGCTCAATTAGGGAGGCATAATTAGAGAATGTTTAAAAAACCTATCTTGATTGGAGGATTCCTTCTATATAAAATGATTTTTGGGTTAACTCCTGCGTACAGTTAATATCTATATTCCCATCACTTACTAGAGAAAGAAAAGAAAAAGTTTAGAAAGACTCAGAATACACAACAATGTAGCAGTTTATTTCCAAAACCCGAACGAATTTAATGCACTTACTAAGACTAATAACAACATAACTTAAAAAAAAAAAAGGGTCCTATTGCTACTCTTTGAACTCAAACCGCATTGTAGGAAATAGAGAAGGCTTATTCACTAGAAACAAACAAAAGACAAACGACATGCACAGAAAAAGATGACACAAATGGATAGAAGAGAGTGCCTAGGCACACTGGAAACCAGTTGGAGTCGTCTTCCCACACACATTCAATAGCAAGCTCAAGGAGACTGGGATGTTGAGATTAATGCCCAAGATATTGGCTTTGATGGCAGTGCACAGGCAAACAGCAGCTTCAAGATCAACGAGGCCTTGTAGGAGAGAGCAGCAAGGGAGTGTGGGTGGTGACCCAACAACCACATTCACCAACCCTAGCACATTAGCACATACACCAAGCTTCAGTGCATCTCTAGGGCACGTACCCCGTGAAGATGGTGTGGGAACTGGTGTTGTTGGGACAGAAGGGACAGAGGGAGTAGGGTTGCAAGAACAACGGCTACATAGGCAAGGGCTGCTGTTATTAGCAGTCACAAGAGAAAAGAAGAGAAGGTTTAAGAGAAGGAAGAGAGCTACTGGGGCAGAGCTCTTTGAGGCCATCTCTAAACACAAAAACACTTGGTAATTTGTAGAGAAAGGCCTTGTTTTCCTGGTTGTAGTGAAGGGAATGCCTCTGGGAGAAGGGTATTTATAGAGTGGGAAAGGAGTTGTTTATGAGAACCTCAAAATATAAAAGACGCCCATGTGAGCAAGGTGGCCTAGCATTTTAGCTGGCAACATAAACCAAGGATGAGAAAAGTTGGATGTTTGTGTGGAGGAGATATCACAAATTGGCATGAAAAATCTAGCCAGCAATGCAATTCTAGTTTTTCTCTCAACATATTTTGGGTTGCACAGTACTTGTGAGTATTTGAATTGGTAGAATATTTCATCTTTTTGTATTATTAACCAGACCCATTAGCATCAACACTATGCAACCCACGTTCTGGGGCCCACTTGGACTGAGGCAAGATGATTATTATTACCCAAGAGAAAGTTATGTTCAAGCAATTGAGGGGATGTGTGGTTTTGTTACAGGGCCAGGTTTTACAAAAGGTTGGCCCCAAATTGTGGCTGTGGAGGTAACAGGGGATTGGAAGGGAATTGAAAATTCGAGTTCTCAGATGGGAGAAACTCTTGAGCTCACTGAATATAAGGGTGCAACTTGGGCAAGTAGGGTTGGGTATTTGGCCAACCAGCACAACCTAAATAGTGATAAACAAGCTTGGGCCCAAATTTAGAATATGAGCAGAGGCCAGGCGACTTCATAGGGATGTAATAACTTCATAGAGATGTAATAAGTGCATGTGGTAGTCCAGTACAACTCTGGTGCCCTATGCCCAATCAAACCCCAACCCGAGTTTTACTCTGGCTCTAAAATCCAACTCCAACCATAGCGAAAACGAGAATGAGCCAAACCACAAACCATAGGTGGCCTCTGCAAGCCCGAGCCGCATCTGTGGGTTTATAAACTTTAACGGCCATAAGATTGTGATTACTGACTTGAGAGTTGGCGATAATTTCTATATTTCAACGATGCTTATAACATATATTTTTTACAGTAGTAACTTTAGAAGAAGATGCATGTTAACAAGACTAAAGAAACTTTTTTACAGGACAACAATTAAACCATTTATGTCTTTAGAGCAAAACATTGGCAAAAACAACAAGTGCACAAAATAGTTGTAGCAAATATAAAAATGTTGAAGTGGATTAAAAGTAAAAATGATAAGTGGTTCACCCACAACCGGTTCACACTTGAATATTTCCAATTTTATTGTTTCATTTTTGTGTACTTGATTGTGAGTTCCAAGTGCAGAACCGCGATGTAGTAATATTCCAGTAAATACGGGGTCAAATCCACATGGAGCTATGTAATTTAAGGTTCCTTTTTCAACTTGTACCTATTCTAAATAAAAATGATGATGAAAATTCAATTTATTTCATGAGAATATAAACTTTCACAAAACTTTCCAAAAATAGATTTTTCAAAAATGGCAGGTTTCATGAATGTATACAAAAAGTGTGATTTTTAAACAAATTATACATGAATGCACTACAATGAATTTAAAATGCTTGAAACTACTAGATCATACTAAATGAGGCTCTTTCAAGTCAACAAGTTTTTAAAATGGTCCAAAATATATATGAAAATATGCATTTTTATGGACTCATCAGTACTCTAATTAGGTCCATTAGCATTTCATTACTATGCAACCCACGTTCAGTGCTATTAAAATTAGAATAGGATTTTGAGTTGTTATATCTTGTATTACAATTAAAAGTGTTGGCAAATTCATGAATTGGACAAAACTCTAGTCCTAACCAATGTCGAATTTTCTATTTGTTTTAAACTCGAAGTTTGAAGAGTTTCAAGAGTTAGAATGAAGATGTTTGAAGAAGAAAGGTCATATATCTCAAACTATATGTCCAATTAGGGTAAGCTACATACTGTTGGAAGGTTCATTTTAAGTAGATATTCGTAGAGCCCAAGATTGCATTAATCGAAGCTTACATTAATCGGAGCTGAAACAATAAAGTTATGACCTCGGGAAGTTTGCAAAATTTGTATAGTCCATAATAACGAATTACTATCACATGAAAGTTACGAAACTACCATTGCCCAAAAAACCTTTCCAAATTGTGCCAAAATTATAATTAGAAGGTCTACATGGACTAGAACACTTATGGAACAAATTGTGGGTTAGTCAAAGGAATCCACTCTCAATCCTAATGCACAGATTTTATTATTTTAAGTAACATTTTGGAGATCATCCTTCTTCTTTAGAGTTTCCATTGAAAAGAGTTTGTTGAAGCTTTGAGTTCTAGAGTTTGCTGTTTCTACTTTTTTGTAGGAGATTGTTCATCTTATTAAATTAAGGTGATTGTATCATGTCTTCTTCTTGTGTATTTGATTGTTTGTTTGCAAGTTTACTTTTATTATTCTGTTACATATTATTTGGCTTGCAATCTAGGAATCTGGGAACCTAAAATCTTTTAATTGGTAGCAGAGTGGGTGACATAGATCTGTTGTGTTAGATCCTTCGAGATTTTTAAAATGGAATTCAAACGAGAAGGCACATCTACAACCAAGCATTATGCTTTGAAAGATAATAAATCTGGCTTGAAAAAGATGCTCAAATATGTGAAAAGGAAAAAAACCCTAAATCTATTTAAGGCTTTGAATGGAAAGGGTTTGACCATAAATAATCTGAATGTGCATATAAAAAAAATAAGAGATGTTGTAAAATTGATGATTCTAAAGAGGCAAAAAACTCGCTTCTGACATCGCCAGTGCCAAGTATGTCACTTGCATGGTTAGGTTTTCACTTGTTTTCTCTAAAGGTGATTCTAATACTGATATTAGTAAGTTAGAGCAGAACCTAATTGGAAGGTAAAATATCATATTTGTTTAACAAATCTATTAAGATGGCCAAGATGAATCAAAGTGTTGCAATCAGTTGGCAAGTTGCAGAAGAACAGATTTCCTCATTGAACGTTGAATTAGCTGAAGTGAAAGATAAGGTGGAACTCTTTGACAACCATAAGAATAATTTGGCTAACGTGCCGATTGCATTTAGAAAAAAAGTAAGAGTTATTGATTGCTGATCATGATGTTTCTACTTAAAAGATGGAATAATTGAAGAAAAAGTTATAAACTTGTCAAATTGAGAATGTCGATTTGAATGACAAGCTAAAGGTAACAATGTAAGAGCTGAATGCTTCAAAATAATTTCTTGACAAGATGGATGCTAGTTCAATAACACTCAATGACATATGGTGCAATAAAAAACGGCTTAGTGATAAACATGGTCTCGGTTATGATCAAGGTGAATCCACTTTCAAGGTAAAAGGTAAAACTGTTTCTGTTAAAAGTTTTGCTTTAAATTCTTTTACATCAACGGTTTCATATGCTGAAAGCACATATCATATGAGGAGTAGTTCAAAGTAGAATAATGTGTCAAGCCCTAAAGTCGCACCCACATGTTATCATTGTGAAATTAAAGGATACATTCTACCCATTGCAATAAGTTAAGAGTTTTATCAAAGAATATGCAATGGAAAAAGCAATTGTCTGAGCAAAATATCAAGACTAAAGCCAGCTTGGTTACGAAAGATGATTTGTCTAATGTATTGGTACATGCTATGTCAAAATTCTTAAATTCGCAAGTGTGTGTACCAAAATTCAAGAGCCCATGATTAAGAGAATTAAGCTCCCACCCCCATCTATTATGAGGATATCATTAAAGGGAAGTAAAATTGTAGGAGAGCTACCACTGGAAACTCATTGACAGATATATTGCATGTTGACATCATTTTTTTTTATCAATTATAGACAAAAAATGGGAGAATAAGGTCTTCAGTGGGAGATATGAAGATTCAAGGAGTTGAAGATTAATAGATTCATATGACAATTGGTACAAAGCTGATGGTACAAATTTTTTTGCATTTCAGTGTTCTCGATTTAATTTTGGTTTTATTTTTGAATAGATTGAATGTATAGAAAGTTTTGTCCATAAATTGCTAAAAAGGGAGATTGTTAGAATTGTAATAGGATTTCGAGTTGTTATATCTTGTATTACAATTAAAAGTGTTGGCAAATATTTGAATTGGACAAAACTCTATTCCTAGTCAATGTTGTATTTTCTATTTGTTTTAGACTCGGAGTTTGAAAATTCTGAAGAGCTGGAATGAAGTTTGGAGAGGAAATGTTATATCTCTCAAACCTTATGTCCAATCGGGGTAAACTACATAAAAAGCTCATTTCGAATAAATATCTATAGAGCCCAAAATTGCATCATTTGAATTTGAAACGACAAAGTTTTGTTGTCAGGAAATTCGTTGAATTTGTGCAGTCTGGAATTATGGAACTGCCATTGTGCAAAAGCTACAAAACTACCATTGTGGGAAAACCTTTTCCAAATTGTGCCAAAATTACAATTAGAAGTTTTACATAAACTAGAATACTTAAAGCATGAATTGTGGGTTATTTAAAGGTTCCTTTCTTTACCTTAAAGTACACATCTCATTATTATAAGTAAATAATACACTTTGGAGATCATCCTTCTTTTCTAGAGTTTGCACTGGAGAGAGTTTGCTGAAACTTTGAGTTTTAGAGTTTGCTGCTTCTACTTCCTTATAGGAAATTGCTCATCTTGTGGAATTAAAGTGATTTGATCAAGCGCAGAGAGCAAGGCATGCAAGGTTGAGTTGTGTCATTGATTCTTATAAGAAAAACAGCATTCGAGTCGAGGGACTAACTAGAAAAAGTTGCGAGTGTATTTTGAATTGTTTGAAATTAGTGCTTGATTTTGTTAGTCTAAAATGGCTCATGGTTTTTTTGTTTACGTTTCCACGTAAAAATTTGCGTGTCTTCCTCTTGTATGGTTGATTGTTTGTTTACAAGTTTACTTTTATTATTCCACTATATATTGTTTAGCTTGCAATCTAGAAATTTGGGACTCCAAATTCTTTCGTGTTACCCACTTAAACTCAGTTAAGATGATTATTATTAGCCTCAAAGAGAGTGTAACACTCCGGCCCAGCTTAATCTGGTTTAGCGACTAATTACAATAGTTTTAAGTACTTTTCGAGTGAATTGGTCTTATATTTGTTGTTTTGTTCTTTTGAGTTTTATTTCGGGTCATGGATAGATAGTTGGGTTGAGTTTAATCTGGAATAGGTAGATATGAGCCCTTTTTCGTAATTTTAGTTTTTGCAAAATGTCTTCATTCATGCATCATCTTGGTGTCAACATGTATATTTCGTCAAGCTCGTTAACTTCCGTAACTGACTCGCATGCAAACGATGTCGTTTGCTTTTGTTGGACTGTTATTTGACCCGAACTGTAATTATCTTAACCTTTTGGACTTTTATGTAATTTCTGTCATCCTTATTTTGTATATTAAGTCATGCACTGACTTTCTCCTCATTCCCTCTCCACCTTCAACATCTTCTTCTCTCCTTCTTCTCTGTTCTTGCTTTCTTCCTTTCTTTTCCTTTTCTTCTCATGATCAAAGAGAATGGAAAATTCTTGTGCACGTAGTTGCTCGTCATTTCCTATGGTTTAAAAGGTAACAGTCGAGTTCTTTTTCCTCTCTTCTCTGCTCGACGTCTCTCCAGTTCACTACACTTTCCTTCGATTTATTCTTCTCTTCATCGTTGATAAATTCTGAGTACCACCTTCACGGTTCATCTAAGGTGAGAAGTTAAGGCATGGTCTCCGTTATGATTTTTGAACGTGATTGCACTACATGCACACCTTCTCTTTTGCTCACTCTTGGCATGCATGGTGTTAGGACTGCATCTCCAAGGTCAATTGGGCCAAAGAACGACTAATTTACGGAAAAAGCTCAATCGAGGCAAGTATAAGCATGGTATGGATGAACGTATGTTGGTACATGGTGATTGTTATTGTTTTGTTTCAATCTCTCTCTCAAGTGTGTTATTATTGACAGCCCCTTTGGATTTGATACATGTTGTCTTCGCGAGGGCTAGTAATTCAGTTCATTTGTTTTGTACAGACTCCTGTTACACCGATCGGGCATGAGGTCCGACCGATCAGACACTTCCAGAATTGAAATCCAACCGATCGGGTTTCAGAACTTACCGGTCGGCCCTGAAGCACTTTTGCTCTGGGAGATTCAGTGTCTGACTGAATCCTATTCTTACTCATCCTCATTATCCTACTTCTAAATACTAAAGGACCCTTTTATACTACATTTTTGGGTCTCTCTGCTTTTTAATGAATTTGAGGAAAAGATAGGGTTAATGATAAGACTGGATAGGGCCTTCACATGGGTTTATCAACCTCTTAACTTGCCTAATGGACTACTTTAAATGCATGAATGGTCTTGAGGGCTATGACTCATTCATGTGTGTTGTCCACTTGTTAAGCACCTCCCCATGGGTGTTGATTTAAGGGACTTTGATATACGTTTCTCGGTACATTGCAGCACCCACAAACAAACAACTGTGTATCGAAGTACTTAAAACTACATCGTCATTCACGGTTAGAAACAATGGACAATTAGCTTAGAGTTGGCTAGTAAACAATCATGATTCCTTGAATAACTTGACTTGCATTGCATATTGATATCGACTATTGCCTTCCCTGCTCTTATTCTTGTTTTGACTTGTCATTGTTCAACTTGTATCGATATTGAAAGAATTGATTATGGTATTTAACCCTAGTGTGATGCACGCACTGTATTGCCTGATTGTGATATGACATGATACACGCACTATACTGCCTGAATGTGATATTGAATTGATGTACATCGTATGACATGACTCATATGGTCTAGCTCCACTCAGCCTCAGCCTTAGGATACCTGATGTGGTTGACTTTGGCATTGCTTGCTTGTTGTCGTTGCAGTGTGTTCATGTACTGGGACTTCCGGATCCCGGGAACTAGAGACCCATTCGTACCCTGGCCCGGTCGATGGTGTTCTCATCCTGCTTGCTCTCGATAGGGAGAATATGGCAAATGTAGTAGCCACCTAGCAAGTATATCTGTATATGATTCTAATAGCATGTTTTGTTCTAATGCACAAATTGCCTAGTAGACTAACTTGAAATTCAATGCAATTTTATCTGTTATTTATTCTGCTAGACACAACGTGTGTTACCTTATTGTTGCTTATGCGTTGTTGAATCATTGTATTCATTAGTTATTCTTGGTTTTGCAAGCTCAGATCCCCTACCAACCCCTCGTCGGTCGACCAGACTCTAAGAGAGACTCGAGAGGCCCAATTAAGGCTAAAGGAGTGGATGTGATCCCTCCACTGGATAGCGGTCTTACATTTACATCAATTTCTTGTTTTGTTGTGTGTGTGGCCTGACATTTGGCTTTTGTGCTAGGGATTTTGGTTTCTCATGTACACCTTGTATTTTGTCCCCAAGAAACTCTCATGTACACCTTGTATTTTGTCCCCAAGAAACTCTTTCTTGTTTTGATTGTACATAAAATAATTAATGTAATATTTTGTAATTATTGTTCCTATGTGTGTATCCTCTTTCAGGCAGTGATACTTATAGCTTCCACGTACACCATGCTTACATGTGGGAATGTCCCTTGTATGTGTACACTTGGATAAGGTCTAGGTGTGCGTGCACAGGAGTACGTGTGTCACTTGTTAGATTTTAACTAACCCCCAATTTCTGGGCACGGGTTGTGACAGAGAGTGATGATTGAACCAATTTAGAGGATGTGGGGTTTGGTTAGTAGGGGATTGGAAGGTAATTTTCATTCAAGTTCTAAGATAGGAGTAACTACATAGCTCGCCCAACTTAAGGACACAACTTGGACAAGTTAATTTGGGCATTGTGGTAACCGAAGCCCAACCTGAATGGCCATAACCAAGCATAAGGCCAAATCCGTATTATTAGCCTGAACCCAGGTGATCGTTCATGTCAAGATAGTTTAGATTGCCTTGGTAAGTGATCTCCCTGAAACCATACATGATCCTGCAAAAGGGCCTCAGACAACAGCCACATAGTTCTATGAAGGAAAGGGGCCCACTAAGCATCTTTCAAACATTGGTCATGTCCAACCGTCTTATCAACCAAATATAAAACCTTTACAAATCAAAGACACAAATAGCTTGTAATTCAAATAGCTTAATGTTTGGTTTTCAAGGCTTTTTATTTGCAATTATAATGACCAAAAATAAAAAAAAAAGGTTATAAAAATGAATGCCCCTTAAATTTACTTAGTGCAAGTGTGTTGTGGGGTCATATGTGTGCCCATGGATTAGTTCTATTAGGTCAAATAGCAAAGAAATACCTTTGTAACCCCAAAAAAATTCTTTACACTTCACAAAGTAATTTGTTTTTTTCATGGGAAAAACCTAGAGCATATGTGCCCGATAACTGTTGACACATAAAAAGTCAAATTTTAGTGTTCGCAGTTCAAACACTGGTAAGTGAACTCCATTTGATCATCAAACCTCAGAGACCCCAGCCTAGTGGTCATTGAATGATCCAAGGGTCAAAACTTCCTCAATGAAGGCCAACTTAGATGAAACTTAGGAGAAGGTCTCAAATTATGTTCAAAGATGACCCCTTCAAGTTTCAAGGTGATGCGGCCTCATGTGAGCCTAAATTTGCAAATTGCTTACATCTTGCGATCTTGGTACCAGTTCCTTGTGGTTACAAACAGAGGAGTACTTCTAGAAAGCCAAACCATCTAAAATTCATATGGGAAACTTAAAACATGCTTGAGACCATTTCCTAAAGGTTTCGCAACAATCGGACTTCATTTGGACCATAATCCATGAGTTGCCCAAAATGTCGCGATCATGGAGTCAATATTCTGTGGTCAAAGACAAAGAAGTGCTTTCATAAGGAAAAATCACATGAAATCTTCATGGGAACTTCAAAATATGTTTAAAATGAGTCCCTTAAAGTTTTAGAGTCATTGGAAGTCATTTGGGCTCAAATCGGCCAAGATGGTGGTTCGCATCGAATGTATGTTATACATAAAGTAAAGGGGTTCAAATTGGTCAACTTACGGAGCTCAAAATGAGATAAAGCTCTTACAGTGCTCTCAAAACAATGTTATTGGGCTAGTGGTCACAACAGGCTTTCATGACTGAGAGCAACGGTCGCGGAGACAAAGGGGTCAAGTTGGGTCACTTATGAAAGTCAAAATGGGATGAAACTTCTATAGCACTCTCAAAACAATATTAGAAGACATTCCTCCAAATTTCATCAAGTTTGCAAGGTTTCAAGACCGAGCTTGGTCTTGTGGCATTCGGTCTTGGACCTGTATATTCCCAAATTTTGTAGTTTTGTTTCCTTTTGTGTAACTTTTCTTATTTTGCCCATTTTTTAAACCATATCTGAGACTAGAGGGAGGGGTTGTATGTTGTAAAATTTGTTAATAGTTTGCATTCCCACCATCAGAGCCATTAAACCTATGTAAAAAAAGGGAAAATGAATATTAATGTTATAATATAAATATCATAGGGTGGACATTGGGACCCACATAAGATAAAGAGCTTTAATGGGATAAGAGTCCTATCCTAGCATGTTACTTAGAGTGGAACTCTTCTCATCCTATAAAGAAGACTCTCCTCCCCCTATTATGTACACATATTTCTCATTTATAAAATCTCTTTCTCTTTCTCCCTTTACTCCCCTCTCTTCTTATGTTAAATATTTTAACACGTTTAAATATTTTAACACGTTATCAGTACGAAGAGGCTCTTCTTCTTTTTCTTCCTTTTTTTAGTTTTAGTTGAAAAAAAAGAGGCTTCTAGCCGCCAGCATATGCCAACTATCAACACCTGCATGAGCAGTGATGCAGGCAGAAATACAGATCATCATCAAAACTTCAAATTGTGATATTTTGACCATTTAGAATTCTATCATCGATTCGTTTGTGTTTATGGAAAGATCATGAGCAGATCTACACATTGAAAGCAAAAGGCGAAGAATTGAACCGTAAAGTATATTTTTCTTATTTTATGATCTTTTATTAGTTTTATAATTACATATATGTATTTATTTTTACTCTTTTTGAGATCTGTAAATATTTAGAATTTAACTTTGCATTATGAATAATTTATTTCTTCCATTGAAAGGTGTCACAACCCAAGCCCAGTTCGGGAGTTAGTCTAACCCTAACCAGTGACACATGTACTCCTGTACATATACACTTAGACCCTGTCCAAATGCATACATACAAGGGAATTTCACACATTCCAGTATATGTACGCGGAAACTGTAGGTATCAAACCATAATAAGAGAAAAAGACATACATGAACAAAATAATATATATACAAAAGATTACATGAAGTTCAGAGTAGTACAAAATAGGCCAAAATACAAAGTGTAAAGATCATGAATAAACCCAAAATCCTCTAAGATCCCAAAATGAGGAAGACCTATATGCATGTATGACACTGTCGCGCTTCGATGGAGTGATCACATCCATTCCTCTAACCCTGATGGGGCATCTGGGGTCTCCCTTGGAGTCTGGTTGACCGACGAGTGGTCGGTTGAGGGATTTGAGCCTACAACACCAAGGACAACATGTGAATACAACGATTCAGCAAAGTATAAGCAACGACAAGTTAACGCGTATTGTATCTAAGAGAATAAGTACCAACAGATAAATCATAGTGCTCCAAATTCGTATACTAGGCAGTTGTGTAATAAATGAAACATGATGTCAGAATCAATGCTTATATAAGATGAACATAACTAGGTGGCTACTACATGTGCCATATGCTCCCAAAAAGGGATCTTACATACATACTGAGAACACCATCGACCGCCCAGGGTATGAATGGATCTCGGGTTCCTAAGGTTCGGAAGCTCCAAGACATAAACTCACTGCAGCGGTGCTATATATACTACGCCAAATTCAACCCCATCGGGTATCCTAAGGCTGAGGCTGAGTAGTGCCTGACCATATGAAATCAATCATGTACAAGAACTTAAGTAAATTATACATATCAGATCGAGCATATATCATAAGTGTATACGGTCAAAGTATACAAACATACTATACTCAAGTCACTGGAAACATGTCGAACAATTCAAACAGATCAAACTTACCATGGCAAAAGGGCATATCAAGGATAATACGAACAAATCATACAAAGGAGTGGAGGTCTAGGATCATCATACAAAATGCCATACAACTCCATTTGCACGAATCAAGATCCTTTACTATCCAACCATAATCTAGTTATCCAATGTTTCTAACCGTGCATAATGATGTAGTTTTAAGTTGTCTAATACACAGTTGTCTTTCATTTCGTGTTGTAGGGTATCGTGAGAGTGTATGGGAGTCCCTTAAACCAACACCCACGGGGAGGTGCTCAATAACTGGATAACATACATGAATGAGTTGCAGCCCTCGAGATCATTCATGCAATGTTGTCATATTCCATTGGGCAAGTCAAGGTCACCTACATTCGAACTCGAAGGCCTTACTAGGTCTCATTAATTCCTCACTTTTTTAGTTTTCAAAGGCCTTACGGCTTAGTCGTGGGTGACCTACGGCTTAGCCATGGACATCTTACGGCTTAGCCGTATTATGTACTACAACTTAGCCGTGGCTCCCCAGATTGTTCCTCCGCATTTATGGTGAACCACAGTTAAATCGTGTATACTTCTACAGTGTCACCATACTTGTTTTACGGCTCAGCCTCGGCTGGTCATGGCTTAGCCGTAACATACCAGACAGCTTAGCCGTGGCTGGACTGTAAAAGGTCTTCTTCATTTTCTGCTCTCTAGAAGTCAAGCTGTAACTTGACTTATGGTGGGGTTACGGCTGACTTACGGCTTAGCCGTAGTGCAGGATACGGCTTCACCGTAGCCAAGCCATAGAGTAAAGGTTGATTTTGTAGCTTTCTGGAAAGTGAGCCGTAAGCAGTTACAGCTTAGCCGTAAGCTACACAGGGTCATTTTTCTGAACCTGTTACAGAACCATTTGAATGTACACAAAACTGAATTAGCAAACTCAATATGATATAAATGGACAAAATTGGGCTGTAAAACATCATTCACATGCAAGATCAATGAATTAATCACAATCAATCATATACCGACATGTGTTTTTCCAAATCATGCTTATACTTGCCTCAAATGAGTTCAAACACGCTAACGGTTGTCCTTAGGCTCAAAATTGCCGATTGCACACTGTTCTGACAACCATACATGCGAAAGAAGGAAGAAAGAGAGACGTGAGTGCATGTAGCAGTAATTGATGAAGAGAAAAAGGAGAAGAAGAAGATCAAGAATCTAAGACTTACCTGAAACCACACAAGAGATGGAATTGAAACTGAGTGCACAAAATCTCTCTTACCAAACTTGATCTAATTATAGGGAAGAAGAAATAGAAGGGAAGGAATGAAGAAGGAAGAAAATGAGTGTTGAATGGAAAGAAGGTTGGTGCATGTACTGACTTATATAAGATAAGCATTAAACGAATTATAAGAAAGTCCAAAAGATTACCCTAATTACAGTTCGAGTCAAATGACAGTCCAACGGAAACAAATGACATCTTTAGCCTACGAGGTAGTTACAAAAGTTGAAGAGCTCGATGAAGACACATGTTGACCCTAATATGATGCATGAATGACGATGTCTTAGAAAATCTAAAATTACGAAAAAGGACTTATGCCTACCTAATCCAAGTTAAATTCAACCCAACTACCTATCTATAACCCGGAACGAAACCAAAGCAAAGTCAAAACATAATTTACCACTAATTCGTCATTAATTAGTCATTAAACCAGATTAAGTTGGGTCAGAGCGTTACAAAATGAGATTATAATAGAATTGTAAATTATGGATCATAAATTGAATTAGAAGTTCTATATAAGTAATCAGAACCTGAAGGTACATATAATATTTAGAACCAAAAGTTCTATATTAAATAAATAAGATGGACTTGAATTTCCATACGTTATTTTAATCTAGAACCAGAAGTTCTAATCTAGACTCGAAGATCCATGAGTTATTCAAATTTGGAATTAGAAGTTCTAAAAATTTGGAATATGAACCCGGAGATTCATATTCATAATCAAACCTCAAGCTTTGATTTTTTAAGATTCAAAGTAATATTAATCAATGCAAAGCCATAAAATCCAAACTTGAAACTTTGATAATAACTAGAAGGTTTGATCCAAACCTGAAACTTTGACAAGAACCAACAGTTTTGATCTAAACATGAAGCCTTGACAGAACCAGAAGTTCTGATTCATGCATAAAGCATTGACATAACCAAAAGTTCTAAATCATAAGTTAAAAACCTAAAGTTTTAACTCAAGCCTGAAGTCTTGACAAAACCAAAAGCTCTAATTCTTAAGTTGAGAACCTGACATTCTAACTGTAATTGGTTAATTCTTCATCACATTTATTCTCGATTAGCTTCAATTAGATGTTAAGAACCTGAAATTCTACCTTTTGTTTCCATTTCTTTATACACTTTTAATTGTAAATATTTTATTACATTGTACTGCATGCTTGACATAATTACTTTGGTAAAGTTATAACTATATGGTTATTTGAAACTTTAGTTTTGATGAATTTATTGCCAAAAGTATAGTTGTATATAGTAGAATTGGAAGTTCTATATCAAATATATAATCTAGACTAAAAGTTCTCTGAATTATGGACTGGTAGTCTTAAGATTTTTTAAACTTTTATATGAACCTGTAAATTCATATTCATGATCAAACCTAAAGTTTTGATATTAAGATTTAAAGTAAAGTCGAAATGCTTGGTGAGGCTATCAAAGAAGGAAGATGTCCCCAAAGGACATAGCATAAGTCTTCATTTTTCTACGTCATTATATCCTAAAAGGATATATATGATCATCTAAAGATGGTCATACCCCCCAATACTTAAAATAAATGCCAAACTAGTCAAATAGAACAAAAAACGT
The DNA here is from genome assembly GCA_037013555.1 of Sextonia rubra. Classification (NCBI taxonomy): domain Eukaryota; kingdom Viridiplantae; phylum Streptophyta; class Magnoliopsida; order Laurales; family Lauraceae; genus Sextonia; species Sextonia rubra. Next base: position 30,422,993 of record JASUAD010000011.1, on the reverse strand, counting down.
AAAATGCAGGAAATACAATTCCTCTAGAATAAGTGGTAATAATATTTCCTCCAAAAGAGGTAGGCATAATAATTCCTCTCGTAAAGATGAAAATAACCATCCCAGAAGAGCTAATTAATGAGTCATTTGATTCTAAATTGGGAGCACCCCTGGTATGGTTTAGAAGACCAATAATTTTTTGAACTTCCCAAACTCAGCTTCGAGTTACTTTTAGATGGATGTTTTTTTTTGAGACTTATGGTTTATATTAGGATATTTAATTCATGAATATTCTATTTTATGGTGAATGCTTTGATTATTTTAGTTTAATTTTTATTATGTGATTGTATAATTATATTAGTTTATTATTTTGTTTAAGGTATGGATTATAGAACTGAGAACAGTACCTATCTAGTAGATAGTGCCACAACATACACCATTTTGAAAAAACAAAAGTTTTTCCCAGAATTGGTATTTAATCTATAAAAGGTATCCACCATAATTGGAGCTGTGCAAATAATTGAAGGCTTTGGACAAGCTCATATAATGTTATCTAATGGTATCCATCTATTCATTAAAAATGCATTTTTCTCAAGCAATTTCTGAAAAACTTGATTAGTTTCAAGGACATCAGAATAAATAAGTACCACATTGAGAATATAAGTAAATGTAACAAGGAAGACTTATGCATCATTACTAATATTGAAAACCAGAAGCAAATACTAGAAAACCTAAGTGCACTCTCTTTAGGGTTATATTACACTACAATGTCCAATGTCAAATCACATTAGTTATGAGCAAAATGACAACTCAAACTCGAAGCTTAAACTAAGCCCGAAGCTCAGTAATCCTAAGACTTTAACACTTTCGCATAATTGATTAGGTCACCCTAGGGCTGCTATGTTAAAGAAAATTGTAGATAACTCTTTTGAGCACTCCTTAGAAAATCATCAATTGATCATACTTAATGGGTGCTTATGTGCCTTGTGTTCACAAGGAAAATTGATCACCTGACCTTCTTTCACTAAGATTGCATCTAAATCCCCATCATTTCTACAAAGGATGCAAGGTAACACTTGTGGACCCATAAATCCTCCTACTGAACCTTTTAGGTATTTTATGGTTTTGTTTGATGCCTCCATCCAATAGTCGGATGTTTGTCTACTTTTAATAGGAACATAGCTCTTGCCTTCCTATTAACTCAAATAATTAAACTTAAAACTCACTTCCCTTATTATCCTTAATATAAGACTTAATAATGCAGATTAATTTATATTACAGGTTTTTGATGACTACTGCTCATCTCTAAAAATTGTAGTCGAACAGCTTGTCCCCCATATATATACCTAGAATGGCTTAGTTGAATCTTTGATTAAGTGCATTCAACTCATCTCTAGGACTATATTGATGCAATCTAAATTATCAGTTAATGCTTGCAGACATGCTATGTTGCATGCATCAATGTTAATTAGACGTCGACTGACAACCTATCATCATTATTCTCTCACACAACTTATATTAGGACATTAACTAAATATTTCTCACTTGTGCAAGTTTGGTTGTGTAGTTCAAGTGCCAATAACACCATCTCATCGAACTAAGATGGGACCACAACGTGGATTATTCGATATCTAGAACCAATGATAAGAAATGTCTACACTGCTCATTTTACCGACTGTCAATTTGATGAGATAATATCTCTGCTGTTAGGGGAAGATAAGATAGTTCCTGAAGAACGTGTTGTTCCTTTAAAACAATCTGTTCCTAAAGAACAACGAAAATTCACATGGAATACTTGCACTCTGTCTTATTTGGATCCACGTACTTCACAATGTAAAAATAAAGTTTTGAGAATTGTTGACTCATAAGAAATTGCAAACAAATTACCTAAAGTATTTAATGATGTAGTAAAGGTGAAAAAGTCACATGTGTCAGAATTAATATCCCTGTAGGACAGAAAAGTCATATGACGTCAAATAAATCTGTTACACGTCGGAAGTGTGGTAGACTTATAGGTTCCATGAACTCAGCTCCCTATAAGAGGAAAAATGAGCAATTATATCCCAATCATACTCCAGAAGAGATACACTCCTGAAACGGTTAGGGAAAATTGTACACTCTTAAGAGGTACACCATTCCACTCAAGAAAAGGTTATGACAAAATCTACTCTTTTTAAATTTCCTAAAACAATTAATATCCCATAATAGACATGAGTCTCAAAAGAGACTTTGGAAGCCCCTTAAAGAGGCACTAGTACCCAATAATGAAAAATTCTCTATATTTGACACTAATTCAAGAGAGATGGAATAGAAAAGAAATAGTCATTGATGACATTTGCATATACAGCAACTGTAAGGTCCTAATCCAACTAGCCTTGGTTTGTATTAATTAATCTTGTTTTACACTAATTAAAATTTATTTAGACTAATTTAACTCAAAACTTTTGGGCTTGGGTCATGGATAGATCATTGGGTCGGGTTCGAACCTTACCTAAGTAGTTAAGGACCCTTTTGTAATTTGTTCTTACATCATATTGACACCTCATTAGTGCATCTTGTGTAATTCCTTATGTAGATCATCTTTCATATTGAGCTCAGCTTGATTTGGACCCATCTTGGCCTAATAGAGGTCCATTTGACCTAAGCTGTAATTTCCTAGAAATGTTGGGCTTGCATGTAATACTGCAGAAAATTTTGATTAAAAAGAGGAACCCAATGTCTCTTCTCATCTTTCTTTTGGTGTTTTCGTTGGAAGTCTTTTTACCATCCTCCCTCCTCCATTTCTACCTCAATTTGGAGTTGAAAGTAAAGCTTTGAAGCCTTGGATGCAATGGTGGAAGACTCCACCCATCTTCCCCTTCCTCTTTTGTGCATGTTCTCTTTAGGGATCACCATCTCCTTCAAGTTATAACTTCCTAAGGTGAAAACTCAACTTCTATTTCAATTCTTTGGGTTTAATAGAGTCAAGGAGACTCAATTATACAATATACATGCATTCTACACTAGATTCACAATTTGCATGTCTTTCATGCAGAGAACCATTCTTTTGTTGAGGCTTTTCCTAACTACATACTAAGGAAGAGTTAGTGAGGTCAGGCACTATAAAAAAGGCAAGTATTAGAGTACATATGATGCTGCATGTATGTTTACAATTTTGATTCTTAGATGATCCCTTTAATTTTCAAGTTAGAGCTCCTTCGTTTTGATTTAAGTATATATATGTTTAATTGAATAAATTAGGGCATGAATAGGTAATGTGGGTGTTGTGTGAGTATTGGATAACCCTTAGTGACATTTTGAAACCTTTGAAAGCTCCCTATAACCCCCTTCATTCAAAACCCTGTATTGAGTTCGAGCTTTAGAATCACCTTTAAAATTTTTGAAGCTTACGGTAAAGCCACGGCTAAGCCGAAAGTGTGTACGGTTTAAAGTCTTGAGAGTACCAAAACCCATTTTGTACTACGACTAACCCTCAGTTAAGCCGTGGAATGACCTACGGCTAAGCCGTAACTATCCCGTGACTAAGTCGCAAGCCATTTTATGGAGAGCCTTTCTGAAAGCCTAAAGCCCAACTTTCTTTCTATGACTAACCCACGGTTAAACCGTGGATTATGCTACAACTGAGCTGTATCCCAGCCGTAACCTAGTTGTAGGCTTAGCACGGCTAAGCCGTAGGCTAATATACAGTTAAGCCATAAATGCATAGGAATTTTAAGGAAAAACTAAGCCACGCAGCTAAGCCGTAACATAGGAACGGCTAAGCTGTAAGAACACTATAAACTTAGGATATTAGTGATTTCAAATGACCTTGTAGGTTTTTAGATATGGTACTTTTTTCTACAATTAAATTAGCCCAATGGTATTCAAATAATAAAGAGGACAAGTATAGAGCTATCATTTATCCCTTTCGATTTTCCGGATGAATTCCCAATGTCACGTCATGGGTGTTGGCATAAGAAGAGGTGTCCTTTGCATACACAAGGTAACGCCAAGATTGGTGACACAATGACACCGGATGTCTCATGAATACGTTGTGTTGAATGACCTCAGGTTTACGGGTTAGCTAGTGTAGAGTTGGCTTGTGAATTTTCCTTGATATCTTCTCAATTTAAATGCATTCATATTGTTAAAAATCGTACCCTCAACATGAGGTAGCTTAATTTAGTATGCATTAATTAATTATAAAATACTTGTTAAATTCTGATTTCTATGAATGAATGTAATCTCAAGACCGAACTCCCTTATGTACGATATGATAAGTACTGAATGTATGAAAGATGTAAATTTGAGTCGGTCTTGATACGTTGAGTCGGCGCCACTTAACTTATGCCTTTATTCGGTTCGACGGGACCAGTTTGGGTATCTTTATGTCGTTGCTGTAGTAATCCACAGAGAAGTTGTCGGTGCTCCTCGGGAAACTAGTCTGATCCCCTAGCGTCCTATATGTATGATCTCTCTAGATGATATGCTCTCTTTTGGGAGAATATAGCCTCGTGGTTGCCAACTAGTATGTATTATATCCTGTTTATGATTCGTTACTCATGATTACCTATGCACAACATGCCTAGTTTGTGTTTATTGTCTTATTTTAATCTATATATATACATAATTCTTGATTCATTTGATACAGCATGTTGGTCTTATGCATCTCTATATTTGCTTAAATATTGTGTTAACAGTGCTACCCTTGGTGTTATAGGTACAGCTTCAGACCCCAACTTGAATGTCGATGCGTCCTCAGAGGGTGCCCCAACGGTACCTTGGGGTATAGATAAATCGAAAGACAATGATATTTTCTACTAATCATTATGAAGTGCGTTGAAAAGGGGGTTGTTCACTGGGTTAATAGATTTAGCCTTGTTGGGACTGGTTTTGTATAAATAAGCATGGTTGAGTGAATTATGGATAGTATGTGGTTTACGTGTGTGGGAATGTTTAATCAAAAGACTTAAGTTATTATATGATGGTATTATATTCTCTTCTATGCATTGTTTATGACCATTACAGATGTATTTCACAAGTATTCGCTTTATGTTTGAAATTAAATCTATGTGTTGTTGGTCTTACCTTACACATTTATGTGGAATCTCCCTTGTAGTGATTCGTGCGTATCTTCACGTAATGTGGATTACTATGGAATCACGTATTCATACCCTGGAAGCCCATTCTAATCCCCAATCCCTAGAATCGGGGCATGACAGCAACTACACATATATCAAAAGAAAATAATGATTGGAATATAAAACCATGTACTATAAATAAATGTCGACAATGGAAAGATTGGCCAAAATAGAAAAGTGCCATCAAAGTAGAGTTAGAGTTTATTAATAAACGTGGTGTGTTCGGACTTATAGTGTCACAACCCGAGCCCAAGAGTTCGAGGGTTAACAAAAGCCAAACCAATGACACATGTACTCCCGTGCCTGTACACGTAGACCTGGTCTAAATACACACGCACAAGAGAAGGTTTACACGTGCCAAACATGTACACGGAAGCTATAGATATCAAAACATCATACTAAACAATGCAAGAAGAGAATACGAAAAACACAACTGACGTATATAGATAAAGGTTTTACAAAATGAAACAAAATAAACATGTACAAATTATGATAGGATCCAATCGTGATAAATCTCAAAAGAAGGAAGACTCCTATGCAATGAATGTCCAGGGCACTCTCCGGTGGAGTGATTATATCCACTCCTCTAGTCCTGATGGGACCTCGAGGGCCTCACTTGGAGCCTGGTTGACCGACGAGGCATCGATCTGGGTATCTAAGTCTGCAACACCAAAGACAACTCGTAAATACAAAAATTTAGCAAAGTATAAACCATACGAAGTTAACATATATTGTGTCTAATAGAATAAAGAACATCATGAAAATTATAACAAGTCACATTCGTATACTAAGCTGTCATGAAAACAAGAAACATCCCATGTGAATCAATGTATACATACTGTGTACATAACTAGTTAGCGACTACATTGCCATATGTTCCCAAAAGAGGAATCTTATATCCGTGCAAAGAACACCATTGTCCAGGCCAGGGTACAAATGGGTCTCGGGTTTCGGGGGTCCGGATTCCCCAAGACGTTTCCTTACTGCAGCAAGGCCATGAAAACTACACCAAATTCACCCCGTCGGGATCTTAAGGCTGAGGCCAAGTAGTGCCTAACCATACAAAGTTAATCGTGAAAACCCTGAGTAGATCGTGACAAGCATATCCTGCGTGCATATCCGAGAACATGTTTTATGCGTATAAACTTGATAACATACATACATACGTGCATACTCAAGGTGGAGACATTGTACGACTTTCGATGTTACAAATAATGATCCTGTTAAAGAGTGGAGATCAATGATCGAAATACAACATGTCATGCAAGCAAGTCGTAGCATATTGAATCACGTTCATTTACTAGCCAATTTTAATCTAATTATTTAGTGTTTCTAACCGTGCATGATAATGATGTAGTTTTAAGTTATCCGCTGCACCATTGTCTAGTGTTGCATTGTGTCAGCTGATGCACCGAAGTCCCTTAAACCAACACCCATGGGGAGGTGCTTAACAACTGGATAACGAACATGAATGATTCGCAGCCCTCGAGATCATTCATGTATGTTTACATAATCCGTTGGGCAAGTCCATGTGGCGTACCTTCTATAATAAAGGTCCTATGAGTCTCATTCTTTCTTAGCTTTCTTACTGTTCAAGTCAGTCAGCTTAGCCATAGGTAACCCTACGGCTTAACCGTAAGCTTCTTACGGCTTCGCCGTAGAAGGCTGCACGGCTTAGCCGTGGCTGAGCCGTAGAGGAGTCGCAGAATTGCATACTCTCAGTTATTTTCAGGTGTCACCCTATATTGATCTACGACTGAGTTCATGGTTAGGTCATGGCTTAGCCGTAGTGTGTTTTACGGCTTAGCCATAGTATATTTCACAGCTAAGCCTGCATGCGCTAGGCTGATTTCTGAATCAAATACAGAAAACCTGAAACCACATCAAATAAGCAAAATTTCAACAAAGAAAGGGAGAATAAACTCAAATTAGGCTGTGAACATGTTTTCCATGCAAACTAATGTGGAGCAACTAAAATCAAGCAAATACCAACATGGGTTCACACATACTATGCTTATACTTGCCTTAATGGAGTTCTAACACACCAATTGTTGTCCTTCGGGCTCAATTCACATCCAAACACCACTCACAACTATCATGCATGAGAAAGAGAGAGGAAAGTCATGAGCACAGTCATGGAAATTGAGAAAATGAAGGAAAGAAGAAACTAAGACATATACCTACCATGAATCACGGAAGGAAGGAGAGAAGACAAGAGGAGAACAATTCCCCTTCGAGCTTGACTGAATCAAGGGGAAGAGAAAGAGGAAATCGAGAGAGAAAGAGAAACAGACGTCCACGAGAGAGTAGAGAAGAGAGTGAGAGAAAACAGTCGATGGAATGGCTTTATAAGATAAGATTAAAGGCAAAATTGCAATGGAGTCCAAGGCAAGAAACTATTTACAGTTTGAGTCAAATCCGGGTCCAATGGAATCATACGACATCGGTTACAAACGACGTAGTTACAGAAGTTAACGAGCTCAACGAAAGACACGTGTTGACACCAAGATGATGCAAAAATGACCATGTCTTAAAAAACCTAAAATTACGAAAAAGGGCTTGGTCTACCTAATCCAGGTCAAACTCAACCCAACTACCATCCATGACCCGCAACGAAATCAAAATAAAAGCAAAACACAATTAACAACTAAAGCAACATTAATTAGTCGCTAAACGAAGTAAAACTGGGTCGGAGTGTTACATATAGTACAAACCCTATAAGGTGTTAACTATATAGGTTACAAATGGGTGTTTGTAAGAAAAAGGGAATGAGATGAATGAAATTACTAGATGTAAGGCATGACTAGTGGTACAAGGTTTCCTGCAGAAATCTGTGATCGATTATAAAGAAACATACTCTCTTATTATGAATACAACAAAATTCAAATATCTGATAAGTTAAGTAGTTTTTCAAAATCTAGTTATGAGATTCATGGGTGTTATAACTGTTTATTTGTATGGGGACTTAGACTTAGAAATTTATATGAAAATCCTAGAAGGATTTGCTTTGCTTGAAACAAAGTCAAATTCTATGTACTCAATCCAATTAAGATGATTATTGCATGGTCTGAAGCAATCCGAAAAAATGTAATACAATCATCTTAGTAAAAACTTGTCTAAGGAAAGGTATGAATACAATTCCATTTGCCCGTGTCTATTCATAAAGAAATTCTTGAAGGGATTTGCAATAATGACAATTTATGCTGATGACATAAACTTAATTGGAACTTCAGAAGAGCTCGAGAAAACTGCTAACTATTTGAAAAGATAAATTGAAATGAAAGACCTTGTGAAAACAGGATTTTATCTCGGCCTACAAAACAAGAGAGATCAGAGTGTGATATTAGTCCATTAGTGTAATTATATTGAGAAAGCCTTGAAACATTTTGGTATAGATAAGGCACATCCACTAAGTATCTCCATAATCATCAGGTCATTAGATATAAAGAAAGATCCATATTGTCTTAAAGAGGAAATGAAGAAGTATTGGATCCTAAAGTGCCATACTTAAGTTCTATTGGTGCCCTACTATATTTGGCATAATGTACTAAACCAGATATTTTTTTCTCAGTGAATCTACTGGCCAGATATAGCTTTACATTAACTCAAAGGCACTGAACTAGTATCAAACATGTCCAACGATATTTACATGGAATTATTGTCTTAGGTCTATTTTATTTTTGTGATCGTAAAGATTCAAAATTTGTAGGTTATGCAAATTCACATACCTCTCCGATTCTCATAAGGGTCAATCTTAGACAGGTTATGTATTTCGTAATAGTAATGCCGCCAAAGCTTGGCATTCTACTAAACAAACTTTGGCAGCTACTTCCTCTAACTATACTGAAATTTTAGCTCCTTATAAAGCTAATTATAAATGTGTATGCTCGAAATCTTTAATTCAACATATTTGTAGTTCTTGTCAATTGTCTCCTAGTATAGATACCCCAAGCATTATCTATGAAAACAATGAAGCATAAATACAATAGATTCAAGAAGGTTAAATCAAAGGAGACAAAGTCAAGCACAATTCATCAAAGTTCTTTTTTACTCATGAACTTCAGAAAGATAATGAGATTTAAGTTAAGCAAGTTCATTCTAGTAACAACCTAGCTGATCTTTTTACCAAATCATTGTCAAAATCAACATTTTAGAAGTTGGTATATGAGATTGGCATGCCAACGTCTATCATCAATCAATGTAAAGGTTGTTGTTATCAGGGGGAGTTATCCTAAAGTATGCTACCCAAGATATATGTGCTGCACTCTTTTTTCTTTTTTAGGTCTTATCCCACTGGGTTTTCCTAGTTAAGGTTTTAACAATGCAATATTATGTACGTCTAACACCTAATTCAATGATCATGAAAAATGTTGTACTCTTTTTCCTTCACTTTGGTTTTTCCCAATTGGGTTTATCCTCTGCAAGGTTTTAATGATGCAACTGTCATTAAATGATGGTCATCTAAAGGGAAATGGTATATTAATATAAATATCATAGAGTGGATGCTTACATTGGGACCCACATGAGATAAAGAGCTTTAATAGGATAAGAGTCCTATCCTAGTATGTTACTTAAATTGGAAGTCTTTTCATCCTATAAATAAGACTCTCCTTCTCTTATTATGCGTACACATCTCATTAATAAAATCTCTCTCCCTTTCTCTCTCTACTCCTCTCTTCTTGCGTTTAATATTTTAACAATTAGTAGGCTATTTCCATTTTTTTGCTTCATGAATTTTTGTGAGATTGTTATACCTTCTCGCACATTTTTTTGTGAACAACTAGTTCTTCAATGAAAATATATGAAAGAAAGGTCTGCTGAAAAAGACGTGTGCAGTAGATCAAAGATAGTGTGGCCTCACTTTTTAAGCCTGGGCCTCTCTTTTTTCTTCCTTTGGTGCAAAACTTGCCTTCCCTTCCCATTGGCAAGATTTTGTAATTCTGTATAGCTCTACTCCTTTATTTATTTATTTTCTTCATTGGAGCTCATTTTGGTGTTTTAGTGGCTTTCCTCTATTACTTTTAGGGTTTTCCCTATAGCATATCTTTAGATATGGCTCTTCCCTTTACCTTATAAAAAACTCTAATTTTTCCAAGGCCTTCTCCATGTTAGGGGAAATGACAAAACTGCCTAGACTTTCTTTTCTTGAGACAACTCCCGTCCTTTATTAGACTTTTGGTCATTCCAACCAGTGTGGCCCACCCTTATGTGAACAGTCTATATTTACATATTGAAGTAAAATATGATACAATGAACATATTGGACGTGGTTATTCATATGACCAAATTTAACAATGAAAGGTGGGCATTGAATAGGATAAATTAATTACTTCTCTATTTATTTTTTTAAGAAATTTGATCTTTTGTCCCTGATAAAAAAATGTACATTTTTTTGAATCATAACATAAAAAATCACATTGATAGATGGTGAGGATAGAAAAGTCATGAGATTTTAATTGTGTATTTTGCTCAGGGCCAATTTGATTGCAAGAAAATAATTGTTAGAAGTATAAGGAAGCACTTTAGCAAAATTTCTTATCTTGAACATATAGCAAGGTTATTTTATTTGCATGGAATTGATTTCTAAGGGATTTAGGGAAATTAATTTATCATTAAAATTTGATTGGATCAGTCTATTTGTTGGACCTAAAATTTTTAAATTCAAAGGAATCCATTATGCAATGAAAAATAGAACTATTTGTTCTCATGAAATTTAATTCCTACAAATTCAAAGGAACTGATTTCACCATAAATTCTCTTATCTTTAAAATTAATAACATGTTTATTTGCATGAGTAGAATTCTTTACAAAAAAAAACCTGCTTTACCATGAATTTCTAATCTTGAAATTGTAATTGGATATTCTTTATTTTCATGGAATTGAATTCCTAGGAAATTTTCTCGTTGTTTGGTCATTCAAAAAAAACTTTGAAACAAAATCATAAAGTTATTGCTGATTTCTTTAATTTGAAAATTGAGGTAGATCTTTATTTTAGTATTAATTATAATATGGGATAACTGACAAATAACTTAGTTCAAAATTTAGTTCAAAATCTATTGAATTTTTTGAAACCTAGCAAATAGCAACACTACTGAAAATATTATATTATTACAGTATTTTATTCTACTATTATTTAAATATAAAAATATTTTAGTTTGTAAATATCCAAACAGTCCCTAAGATCCAAAATAATATATGAAAATGCATGTTAGACTGCTAGTACTCTACAATTACATAATAACACTATACATTTTCATCCAAATTCATTAACACATGCATCTTCAGCTCACAATTAATGAAACAATGAAAGCCGGAATATTTTTATTGACCAAAATTCCAAACTCATTCACAAGAATGTATTTTTCTTATGACATAGGCCGGGTATTTTAGTCCTAAAATGTTGTAATTGTAGTTGTGGGGAATTATTTGGACTTTAGAAAGGGGGTGGGGAAAATCATCACTAGAGGTAAGCTATAGGAAAAAGCCTCTTTCTTTTGTAGGGTAGTCTTCTGGTTTGCTTCTCTTCTTTCTTCTTAATGCCTCTTTGCAATTTGAGAAAAAAAAAGGGGGGGGACAGCAGCTTCACAAAGGAAACCGTAAAAGTCATCGAAAATAAAATACATTTTCTTCATCTTTGCATTTGCATTAACTACGAACTTTGTTACTGTTAGAATTTGTATGTTGCCACAACTGTCCCTTTGATGTGAGAGATTCGATTTCATCATCTCCATTGTTTACCATTGTTTGTTTGCTTTTCTTTGTTAATCAGCACCTAATTAGGTTTTTATCCTAGTTCTTTGATTTTCTAAATACTAATCACTTTAGTAAATTTTTGGAAAATGAGGGTCCCATCTGCATCTTTGCATTTCTTTTATTTTTCGCCCTAGAAAATACGCACGAAAACTTGCGCACCCATAGTTGCACCCAAGTTTCAATCACCAACGTTAGGGATCAATCTGCGATCCTTTCTGGTAAAAAGGAGATGCCTCACCAGTGTTATAGTGGATTGGCGTTCACATTATATCCTCACTTGCACTTTTCTTTCTTTTTTTTTTTTCTTTTTGTCCCCTCTGTTTTTCAGTTGCGTGAATGGAGCAAACTTTTTGTGAGCATATCAAGCTTGTCAGGGACTGGTCCTAGGCAGGCGCGTGAGATAGGACACCCTTAGGTTTTCCCATGATTTTCTCTGTGGAAAAAAAATCTAACATATATACCAAAATGCAAAATATCAATTGCAATAGGATAGCAGCTGGTCGCCAAAACGGTATGTGGTAGTGTAGTGGTGATATGTTTGCTGACTTAGCACATCCACCAAAGGAGTTGGGCTGGTGGTGCTATGTAGGGTAGGTTTCCTTGCTAGTTTAGGTTTCCCTATTAGGTTTATGATTTTCCTTTTATGGTTTGTTTCTTTTTTGAGCATGATTTTTTGTTACCAATTTAGGTTAGGGTTTTCCTATATATTGGTGGATGTAATTCAACTTACACACAATGCAATAAACAGGGTTTGAATTGTATTCTCAATTCTTCTCTCTCCCTTCTCCCTCAACAATACATAGCTGTGTGAATTGAAAAGTCATTAAATTATTGAGCGTGAGCCGGCAACGCTGCCTATGAAAAAAAGTTTAACTATACAGGTTAATAGGCCACCAAGGAGAAAGGATATGCCAAAGAAGGTATGAATGGATGTAGTAAAATCGAATCTGAAAAAGTTTAGCTTTTCTAAGGATTTGGCCCAAGATAAGTTGGAATAGAGAAACATAATTTATGTAACCGACTCCAATATAGTTAAAACAAGGCTTTGACAATGAAGACGATCCAAAAAAGCAAATGCTTGAAAAATATAAGAATTTAATTTTTTTTCTATAATAACTAAGATAAGAGATGTAACGGTCCCTTTCAATACATACATAAAAGTTGTGTCGCTAAATAATTATAAGATAAAAGCAATAATTCAATTTTTCCCATGTATTTATGTTGGTTAGCTATACTAATTTAGAACTTATTCTTCATTCTAAGTTCACAATTCAAATAAATAATTTAGCAAAATTGTACATAATAAAGGATATATAACTTATAAAGCAATCCTTAAAACATATATGTGAACTTAAACTAAATAACAAATTAAGTTCCATCCAAATAAACAATGTATTTAATTGAAAGTAGATAAAAGAATGCATTTACCAAATGGAGGTGTCTGCCAAGACATTATTTAGAGAAGAACCCTTGACAAGAACTCTTTAGTTCAGCTTTAATTCAGCAAAATCTCATGTACCTTGGTAATCTTTTAAGCATAAAAGGGTAAAAGAGTTAAATAGAAATATTTTTTGAAAATTAGAATGAAAGAAATAAATTTTACTATGTATTTTAAAAATTTATCACACTGTGTAGTGGCTCCATAGCAGACTGTAGCAGCCTGTAGCGACCTTAGCTGATCACAGCAACTGCTATGGATGAGATCGGCCTTACATTCAATTTAGATTGTGGTCTTGGCCACTACGCCTTATTATGTACAACACAATCTAATCTCAATAAATAATTTAGAACAATGCACAAACAATTTTAAAGAAGCCCCTGGTTACCAATAATTGGCAAATGGAAAGAACAAAACAATTGTCATAGATGATATGCATGAACACTGATTTACTTGTAAATAAATCAAGTTACCGGCACTTAATTTGGTATCCAAAAGCTGAAAAGATCAGAACCCGCTATAAATGATCACGGTTCCACTATGATACCCTAATTAGGGACTAGCTATTTGGGGGCCCTGGGATGGCCACTTAGAGGTTTAATAAAAAGGTTGAATCCTCATTTTAGAGGTTACCTGACTATATTTTATCACAAAAAAAGAGTTTAAAATGATATCCGAATACAATTGAATTAATATATAACAGTAGGGTTGCAAATGGGTCGGTTCCGATCGAGGTCTATTGTGAATTCAGAACTAAAACCATATTTTGAAAGTTGGAACCTCAATTGGAACAATTTAAATTTCAATTTACTAGATCCGGAAACGGTTCCACTAAAATTAGTAGAAACCAAAACTAGAGCCCTATGATTCCGAATAAGGCTCCGGTTCCTGATATATATGGTTCTGGTTCTAAGTCGGTGCCGTAGCTGGAGAGTGCCGGAACTACAAAAAGAAAAGGGGAGCGCGGAGAGAAAGAAAGGTGGAAATCCATGAATCAGAGAGAGGCAAGGAGACAAAGGGAGCGGAAGAAGAACCCTTGGCTGCATTTTGACATATGTCAGGCAAATAAGGGGATTAAGGGTATAGGCAAGTATTGGTATTGGACCCTTTCTCACTTTTTTTTTAAATATAGTAATCAGCAAGGTTGATGATACATATGGACAGCAATATGATCTGTGTAACTTTTAAAATGATCCAAAATAACTGAGAATGTCAAAAAATTATAGAAATAAAAATCTGAGAGTTTTTCTTTTTAGAAGTTATCTTCCCTATTCCCTTCATATATCAGTGCTAACAATATTATATGTTGTTTTCCAAGTTAAAATGTAAGGACATGAATCTTGATTTTAAATTTGAATTAATCTTGACCATTGTTTTAATCTTGATGGACCCCACATGTGATTATTATTATTTTTATGATTTTATGCTATTTAAATTTGGTTAACTAATTAGTTACTATGTAGCTCCCATAAATTACTAAAGTTTGAGAATCTTAGAGTTGTACTCAAATTGGAGTTTTATTGAATTAAATCTCTTTACTTGCATTGATTTAACCCAACTCTAGTTGGAGATGGAATTCAATTCAAATTAAGCCTTATTGGCTAAGTTGGCTCGGACTAAAAATTCTTTTGGAACTCTTGCTTTTATCTTCCTATAAATAGAAAACTATCTTCCTCCTTTGAATCACATATACCAACTCAAGTCCTCTCTCTCTCTTAGAGTTTTCTTTCCCTTCTTTAGGTATGGTCCTCTCATTTTTCTCTCCCTCCTTTTACTTGTTACTATAATAGGTTACTCTCATGTTCTTGCATGGCAGCATGTTTAATGCTTATTTAAGGTCTACTCATCATATTTACTTTGCTCATTCCAAATGATGGAGTTCTTTATCATCATCATCTAAACATCCACCACATCCAATATGTGCTTAACAACACCACAATTGGGTTCTAGGGCCATAGTTCATTACCTTAGCCTCACATCTCACCAGGCCACTATGTGCACCAATCACCATTACCCGGCCCACCTGGTCCAGATCATGACCCTCGTCACCAAGAACCCATCTCTCGGCCATGCACATGAACCGATCCAGTCACGAGCATCCCTATTACACAACTGGGTCACGTTCGTCATCTTCTTCCTCTGTCTTCTCCTTTCTATTTTCTTTCTTTATGCTTGGAACCAGAACACCTGCGCTTGGTTCCACCTGAGATTGAAGCCCAATGTCCTTCTCCTTCATCTTATCTTCTTCTCTTCTTGCTCCCTTTTCTGCACCTTCTTTTTTTCTTTTGTTGTTTCTTCCTTCTTAATCCAGCCAATGCCATACCCACCATAAAATCACAATGAACGAACCCATCTTCTTCTTATGCCCAAGACCCCATCAAACCCCTCTGACCATCTCTGAATGCACTGAAGGCAGTACCCATCTCCTTCTTTCTCTGTCACTGGTGCTATCAACCAGAGGACTCGGCCCATCTTCCTCCTTTTCTTCCTCCCTTGCTTCTGCGTTACCCAGCCAAACAGCCCGTCTTCTTCTTCTTCTTCCTCGTTTCTTCTCCCTGTACTACTTTCTTTTTCTTTCTCTTTTCCTTCTTGTTTTCCTTCCTTCTCTTACTCTCTTTTCTTGTTCTCTGTCTCTTCTTTCTTTCTTCTTCTTTTTCTCTCCCTGTCCCTGACCGAGAAACCAGTCCACAACTGGTACCCATCTCGGTACCAGTACAGCCGGGTCCGGACTCTCCTCTGCACCATCTTCTTCCTTCTTGTTTTTCCTTCTTCTGCATCTATCTTCTTCCCTAATTCTCCCCCTTCTCAACACTCAACCAAATCATGCCTAACATCCGATCTGCAGCACTCTCTCTGCTGCTTCTTGCTCGTGCCCATCTTTGTGTTATTCTTCTTCTCTGTTTCTGTTTGTTTCTTTCCTCCTTGTTTCATATTTTCCTTTCAGTTGTCTCCTGTATCACTGCTACTCCTTCTCTCTCTCTTGTTCTTGTTTCTCTCCTTTTTCTCCCTTCACTGCCCAGCTCCTTCTCCTCCTTGTTCTTTTATCTTTCTTCTCCTTTGCTTCCTCGTTCTTCCTCTCCTCCTCTTCTTGCTCTGTTTTCCTTCTTGTTCTTGTTCTCGGTGTTGCACTGTTCTCCTCTTCATCCTGAATTCACTCGTATATATATGACCAAGCAATAATCCATCATTCTATTAATGAGTCCAACCTTTTCCAGTCCAACAGGTACCAACTTAGCACCATGCTCACTGCCATTAGACCTTATCTTCTCTTCTACATTTGTAATAGACAACCCGCATACACTATGAACCTCTCCTTAATTACTACTCAATTAATTGATTTACATCTAGTCCATTTAACTAGTGACCAATACCACCTGGCCCACTTTCTTATTATATATAAGCTATTGGTCCATTTCAACTTAGTCAAACCATGTGGCCCACTGATTCAATCAGTCCAGTGACTTACCTACCTGCATAACCACACTATTCTTGGCCACCTCAAATTTGTGCATAGCATGAGATCACATAGGGCCCACTCATTTATCCTAACCTGGGCCCAAACCAAGATGCGCCAACCCATTGCGTTAAAACTGGTGCCCATTTGCATCTTCCTCCTTTGAGCCAACCCAGGTATACCTCACTCAATCTATTTACATGCATAAGTGAGTTTTGTTGTGCCTCTCATCAGTTATTAACCGAGTGACTCTATATAAGCTCAGTTGACCCCATTACCTAGATTCAGCCACCTGATATAGGTAGGTTAGAAATATTCAATTTTACTTGGGCACCCATTAATGTATTAGTGACCAATACAAATTGTAGTAATTACTCATCTATTGTTACAGCAGGAACTCTTATCGGACATACAAATCAGAACGAGCCAAATTCTCTAAGGACTGACAATTAAGGCAAGTAGTTTTACCATGGTTCCGTTGTTTGGTCTTTGCCTCAATTTGATTTAAAATATAAAATTTTGGAAACTAGTGAAATAA
Organism: Sextonia rubra; assembly: GCA_037013555.1. Classification (NCBI taxonomy): domain Eukaryota; kingdom Viridiplantae; phylum Streptophyta; class Magnoliopsida; order Laurales; family Lauraceae; genus Sextonia; species Sextonia rubra. The sequence goes on along the minus strand of JASUAD010000011.1, from coordinate 30,405,712 downwards.
TCTTAGTTTATTAGGATATTTTGTTGCGTTTAACATGCTTATACGTGATGGTTACATCAGACCTAATCTTGTTTCCTTGCCACCATTATGCTGCAATTGATAAGATTAATTATCATTGTATTTAGGATGCTAAAAAATGTGAAAAATCTTGATAATTAACATGTGATACAATTTGTGATTTCAACACTTGGCCATCTTTGTGATTAAAACGACTTTGAATTCTTGGATTTGCTATTTATACCATCAGAACATCTTTTAAAGTATGGGCAATGAACCGTGAGGATACTCACACGCGGATTTTAGTCCTTTTGAGTATGACATTGGGATGGAGAACCCTTTGTGTGCTATTGCTAGTCTACAGCTGATTCCCACTTTGTTTTGGAGATTACCGGTATTCTTAGGCCTTGTGCTAACTTTGTATGGAAATAAAACAATTTGTACCTAGTGGGTACCTTGCACTTGGTTCAGGCCTAACTCTGGCAATCATACTTTGATATTTTGTTTACTATAGAGATGCCTTTTCTTTTTAATTGTTGATTTGGTTATTTGCTCACTAATGTGAAATACCTTGAATTTCGATCACATTACCTTCTTATCGCTTTCAAGATAGTGCACTTACCTTACTTGATATACCTTCTATTTGTGAACCATGATTCTAAATTTGATTTCTTAGATTGTTATTTGTTTGCTAGGTTTTATGGTTCATATTATTTGTTGAGTTTTACTCACTCTTGTTTTTCCCCCACAAATTTCAAGGTTGAGCCGGAACCTGATAAAATCTAACTTGTTTTGCCGAATCGGGACTGAGGGATGAGTTGCGGGACTCTAGCCTTAGATTCAAAGGATTGAATTAGGATTTTATTAGAGTTTGAGAAATTGATTATTATATTTTGGAGGATCACTCTCACTACGGATTTATTTATTTATTTTAAGTGATTGGTTTTATTTGTTTAGCTTGAAATGTTAATCAGGATATTTCATTTAGATTATTTAATAAGGTTTGGATTTTTTTTATTGTGGACTCGTCATGTCTTGTGATTTAAGGGTCCCATGGACCTCGGATTTCAGGCGTGACATATAAACTCTATGAATCTTCAATAGTTCATAGTAAACATTTTACTTATGCTTTTTCTTTTTTACCCAACTTAGGGGGTTGAGATCCTTGCCCTTCGGTGTCGTATGGGAGCCTTTTGGTAACGCTGGAAGTAAACCTCGGGCAAGGAAGAACAGTCCTTGGATGAGCAAAGATGGAGCAATTAAGGGGATAACAAATAGACAAGTTAACAGTGCATTTAGAGTGTACTCAATATAAATGATAGTAGTGTTGAGGAGTGGGCTCCACCGAAAAAAAATATTGAAAAGTGTTTTCGTTGCCTCTACTAGCATCTCGAGGTTTTGGTATAGATGATTAACCGATGAAAATTAATATGGTATTAGAGCGAACCAGTCGCGAGATTGACCTAAGAAGGAACAACTCTTGTTAGCTAAGGAAATTCAGTAAGTTGTACCCATAGATTGTTATATTCTATTGAATGAAATAAAATCACATATATATTAACTATTTTTAACAAATTCAAATCGAATAATAATTAACTTAATTTCCTGATCAATCACCACGTTGAATCGATACCACTTCAGAGTCAAAGTCTGAGTTATCAGTTGGCAAGCTATAACCCTAGCATTTTTGTCATATCTGTGCTAGCCCAGTTGTATCCTAATAATGTGGCTAAGAGCATGCAAAACGTATTAGGAAAGATGAGTATATTCTATGAAAATGGTCAAAGTCTTCTGATGAAACCATCGGGCAGATTATGAAATCCACAAATTTTAATCATGGTTAGCCACGAGCGTGTTAAAAAATGGCATGAATGAATCAACATCGTATCTGATGAGGACCATGGGGATACTGCTTTCTAAATAAGTGGTCATGGTGTGTACAATAAAAATGGTATGACTATGACTATGTACTCTCCCATTCCTCAATGTAAAATTCAATCTTGAAGAGTGGATTTTGAACACGCATCTTTTGTCGGACAACAAGTAATACATAGTTGTCCCACGAGAAAGCCCGCACAAGATTCAAATTCTGGAGTTAGATGATAATTGTGAATTCCAACAATACTATGGTGACATAAAATGTTGACACAAAAGATTTATTTGTTGATGTGTCAACACTTATGTTGGCTGAAGTCAATGGTTGGACATTCACAAAGTAGCATGGTAACAATTATGGTATTGACACATCAGTATCTAAATGCTTTGTGTCAACATTTCATGTCACCATATCATTACTGGTGCTAATCCTTACCACTTGGTAATACGTAAAATTGAGATGAATAAATGTTACTGTTACTTTTTTTATAAATTATATATATGTATATAACAATGATTGAAACTCACACATGCATACACTCCACCCTTGTACCTAGCCAACTAAGTAAACAGCCAACAATCAAATGCAAGGAAGGGGATTTGTTGATCGGATCAACAAGGCCAATCCAATGAGTCTTAACTGTGGCCATAACATGATAAAACTGTGAAGCAATTGTTTTTTTGTTATGTAAACATTTATTATAACTATATGAAGGTTTTGGGAGAGCCTCTAGAATGGATCTACACTATCAATCTCAACAATAATGCTTGCAAATAAATAACTACGCAGCAGAAATAAAAATCGAATCAACCCAAAAGCACACACCACAAAAAGACATGATTTTTATATAGAAAACCCTTATTAGGCAAAAACCACGAACCAAACCTAGATTAATAATCAAGCACTATGAATTATTACGCAGTTACCAGCCACTTATAGATAACTTCTGTAACGGACTTCTTCTGTAAATAATCACTCTACAACGACTGCTTGCTGCTACTTGCTACAAATACACTCAACCGGATACCCTCTAGTTGTTGCGCTTGACTCCTCAAATCTTCTATGCTTAGAAGATGATCTTCTACAAGATATGTAGAACACAAGGAGATGTAGAAGATAAGGATCTTTAGAGCAAACCTTCAACTCTTTAACTCTCCAGTGAAAGTTCTAGAGGAGATGATTTCTAAAATATATTCTCTACTTAGAAGAATGTGATATTTGTCTTAGGGTTAAGAGAAAAACCTTTTTTTATAGCCCCAATTTCGTGTCTCATGATAATAATCCCACCAGAATAAGATTGGCACAAAACAAGAAAGTCCTACTTCAAATAGAAATAGAAATTTGTGCAATGGCAGTTTTATAATTTCAGACAGCACAATTTCGGCAAACTTCCCGAGGTCATAACTTTATTGTTTTAGTTTTGATTGATGTAATCTTAGAACCTACGGATATCTATTTAAAACGAGCTTTCCAACGGTAAGTCACTTGCCCTTATCCAATGCTTGGTTGGTAAAATATAACCTTTTTAATCGATGTTGTCTTTAGAAAAACACTGCAATTTAGTTTTTCTGGGACTTTTTGACCTTTTCAAGCTCCTAATTGTAATACAAGACATACAAACTTAAAATCCCATTATAATTTTGATAATCTCCCATTTTGGCAATTCTTAAACAAAACTCCTTAGAACATTAAAATTTGAACTACCCGAAATAAAACCCAAAATTACATTGAATTTTCAGTAAAAACAAAAACTTACCATTTAGCACTTGTAGATCTGTATTGTCCTCATCTATCTTTGAATTTCTGAACTTTTAGTATCTTGACTCTGAATGTCTTCCCATGAATGCATTATTCTCCACCTTTTTGTCCATAATTAATAATGTTAATGATCAATCATGCAACAAATTTGTTAATCAGACTCCAACAAAGCTCCCCCTAAATTGTATCTTCATAACAGCGTTGGGGGTGGGAGCTTAATCTTCTTTATCAGAGTTTTTTGCATGTAACAACCCACACTTGTGTACTTTAATTGTTTAGCATAGTGTGAGCAACTTCCTTGGGTAGATCAGACTTAGATTTGAGCATCTTCTTATCAGATTTTTTATCCTTTAGTATAGATTACTTTATCATTGATGTGCCTTCTTGATTGAATCTCATTCTAAATAACTCTTAAGATCAAACATGCAAATTAGTGTAACCTGCTTTGGTACCACTTAAAAGTTTTGGGAGAGCCTCTAGAATGGATCTATGCAATCAATCTCAACAATAATGTATGAAAATAAACAACTATGCAACGAAAATAATAATCAAATCAATACAAAACCACACACTACAAGAAGACACAATCTTTACGTGTAAAACCCTAATCGGGCAAAAGCCATGAGTTCGACCTAGACTAATAGTCAAGCACTATGAATTATCACGCAGTTACAAGCCACTCTAGAGCATAACTTCAGCCTTTCAACCCTTTAATGAAAGCTCCCAACAGAAAGTAGTTGCATTTCTTGGTGAAAGAACAACCGTTGATGGATGGCACAAGTAACTTAGACACCCATCTAGTTCCATACTGTAGCGACTCCAACCTAGTCTTTCATTAAATGGATCTTTTTCCTCTTCATTTTGTGATTTTTGCTAGTATGGAAAATGCTGCAAGTTACCCCTTTCACCTTCAGTTACAATTTCAAATAAACCCCTGGAACTAGTTCACAACGATGTTTGGGGGCTTGCCTTTGTTTTGGTAGAATTAGGATTCATGTTCTATGTGTTGTTTGTTGATGGGTTTTCAAAGTATAAATGTTTTTATCCATTACATTAAATGTTTTTATCCATTACATTCCAAGGCTGATGTATTTGATGTCTTTCTTACTTTTTAGCAACATGTTGAAAACTCTTCTTTCTACAAAGCTTGTATGTGTTTGAACTGATGGTGGTGGCGTTAGAGGAGATGATCTCTAAAATATATTCTCTACTTAAAACAATGAGATCTTTATCTAAAGATAGAGAGAGAACCCCTTTTTTATAGCCCCAATTTTATGCCTCATAATAGTAACCCAACTAGAATAGGACTTGGTACAAAATAGGAAAGTCGTACTTCAAATAGAAATAGAAATTCGCACAACGGTAGTTTCATAATTTCGGACAACACAATTTTTGCTAAATTCTCAAAGTTATAACTTTGTTGTTTTAGCTCCTATTGACGGAATCTTTGAACCTACGGATATCTACTCAAAAATGAGCTTTTCAATGGTAGATCGATTGCTTATATCCGACGCTTAGTTTGTGAGATATGACCTTTTAAATTCATGTTATCCTTAGAAAAATACTTTAATTTAGCTCTTCTGATACTCTTTAACTTCTTCAAACTCCTAGTATAAAAATACAACTTTGACTAAAATTAGAGTTTTGTCTAAACCATGAATTAGCCAACACTTTAATTTGTAATACAAGACATAACAACTCAAAATCTTATTATAATTCTAACGCTATATGAAAAGTAGTCAGTCTTTTATTTCGAGAAAATAATCTTATTAAAATTATTAAGTGATTGTTGTCTATGTTTTTTTCATAGGATTTCTTGGCTTTTGTAAGAAATCTCAAATGCAAATATTTGAGGAGGATAAGTTCTATGCAATAATCAAATTTAGTCACGCTAGTTCAAAAATACCGCACCATTTTAGTTTAGAAGAAGGTTCAAATAGTCTTCAACAAAATTTTATGTAGTCCTTGAAGGATAAGATTGTTGGAAAGTTGTGCATCAATTCTTCTACTCTTTCGTTTACCTTTTATGCATGGATTGTATGGATTGTATATGTATAAATGTAACAAATGCAAATATTAAACATGTGAAACACATTATAATGTCTATTAAAATCACCAATTTACATGAGTAAATGTGTACATCCAACAATGTTAAATGTGTTAGGATTATCCATAAATATCTCACAATCCATGAAGATTTAAAATATGAAACTAAAATTGTTAATGAATAAACTTAATATAAGAATATTGAATGGTTTAGATCATGAATTGGGGGGCCAATGGAAGTGTAGAAAATTTGATTTATGGATTGGGAATTTTTGGATTTTTTCACATTTTTTTTATAATGCATGAAGATCTTAAGATATGAGATTAAACATCTTGGGCTCTTTATACTTGCAAAGAAGATGGACAGCTTGGGATGAATTTGGGGCCACTAAAGTTAATAATAGAAACGATGACCACGATGATGATTTGGTTGATGGCGAATCTGGGGGCCTAAGCTGGTAACAATGAGATGTGTAACATTTTACCACCCCTTAAGGTGTGAAATGCCTAGAAATGGGCTCATTTAGAGACTATATACATATATATTTTTTATAATCCATGTTATCCCTCGCGAGCTCAGCTTCAAACCTTTGGCTTTTGTCTTGGGGGTTACCCAATTTTAACGAGTAAGGACTAATATTTGGCAAATGTTTAATACTTTATGAGATTATGCACACAAATCATCTAGATAGCAATGTAATTTGTTCATTTCCACGGGGAGGGGAAGAAAGGGGGAGGGAAGAGAGAGGGAGGGAGAGGGGGAGAGAGAATAGTGGGAGTGGAAGAGGAAGAGGGAGAGGGAGAGGGAGGGGAAGGAAAGGGAGAGCCCCCCTCCGCCATCGGAGCTCGTCGCCAACCAGAGGGGAAGGTGGAGGAAGGGGAGGAGAGAGGAGGGAGGGAGAGGGAAGGGGTGTGGGGAGAGAAGGGAGTGGGAATGTTTTGGGAACTTTTTATTTTATTTATTTGTTTATTTTGCTGTGTAGATTGAGCAAAAGTCGATGTTCATCTAGCATCTCTCTTAATTTATGGGGTCTCGCTGTTGTTTAGTGAAAATTCTCATTTACTTGCTTTTTTTTTAAGAAAAAGGGAAATTGTTCAGCTCATGTGAATTAGATCACTTTCATTTCTTCTTATCTTGAATAGTGAGTCCAGCCTTCTAAACGGATTTTTAGCATTGATTGTGCTAAGAGATGCTAGGAAACAAGAAAAAAGAAATTCAATATTCTGAGACCCACCACCAAACTACAAATCACGGGCTCTAGTGGTTTAATTTCTTTTCCCTCCATTCTATCACCACGAGAACAAGAAGAAAAGATGTTTGCTTCTTCATAAAGAAAAGATTTTATTTGGAAGGGATCGATGGATGATTTGCCTATTTTGAGATCTGGACTGGAGATTCCCTTCAAAGGGCCCCACAATCATGCTACATGGCCCTTTTCTTGCAGATCTTGCACTGGGTAGTCGCATCAGGGCTTCATATCACAGTATCGTTGCCCTCTCCCAATGCGCTAGGCCCACATTTTTATATCAGTAATGTTGGACCAAATTCGACCATTTGAATTGAAAAATGTAACATGATAAGGTGGATTTGAAGAAAATAAAAAATAAGAATTAAGGGTGGGCTTCACTCTGATTGCGTTGGTAGCTTGGCCTCAATCTGATTACATTGATAGTTAGGCCAAAACTAAGATTTACAAATGGTTTTAAAATATGTTTCCCAACGCATTAGTCAAAGCTATAACCTGCATGTATTGCCCAATATATTGGTTGGTTTCAGCCATTTCTTTTCCAAGAGAAATCTAATGATTTCATACAAGGGAAATAATCTTATAGGAATTAGTTCTCACTATTTTTTTTATAAGAAGTTTAGGTGGAATCCATCTGTCACCCAATCTAAATCTTGCGATACATGTGACCCCCTGATAGTCATATGTCTCATGTTTTAGTCAAATCCAAATTTACTGGACCATTAAATCAACTATGCACCAGTCCAAACGAACTAGATTTGTAAGCTACAGATGAAGGGATTAAGGACATGTGTTTGGGGTCAAACTTGATATTTGAAGTGGTCTCACATAGATTTTTCTATTCCCTTAGTCCTATCCTCAAATAGGACCGATAAGTGGGTCCCATAAAAAGTTCTCGTGAAAGGTATGTGAGAACTAAGAACACTTCTCATATGATTAAAGCCCTTCAAAAAATGATCAGAAAATAATTGCATATCTTCCTTTATTTATTTATATGTTGGTTCCAAGAATTATTATTTTGATGCAATGCTAAATGCCTTAGGTGCCATGGGTGAGAACCCAGGTTCTAAACCTGCAAGCAAACACCCTGTCTTCCATCTGATCTTCCGTGACACCGTAAAATTGTCAAAGGGTATATCTGCGACAGAATCCCGTGAAAAAATAAGGTGTACCAGTTAACTCTACTTCCATTGCAGGTCCTTATTTGAGTGATTTCCGTTAAAAGGATGGCCTCCAATAGTCTCTCTACAGTCGGTGCCAATTCCATTATTGGGCACGATCACGAAGTCAAAACGACTATTTGGATCACAATCCCATATGTCCTCATAAAGTCAAAATAATAGAGTTTAAAATATTAACCAATGGGATGATCAATACTCTAAGAATCCCCACCAAACGGTTCTGTCTCATATTGCCAGCTAAAATGCATGGCCACCTCAGTCACATGGGTGCTATTTTTATTCATTTCGTTGCCCTAGCAATGAGGTTGTTGACTTCATATACCAATCTCTCCACACTATAAATACCACTACCCACTGCCAAACCAACCATCACAAGGCCCAACCACTACTACTGCCCTAAGTGCAAGGGGGTTTGGAGTTTTGGATATGGCCTCAAGGAGCTCAGCCTCAGCTGCTCTTTCCCTCTCTCTTAACCTTGTTTTATTTGCCTTGGCATCTGCAAGCCATAACACCCCTTGCCCAACCCCTCCTCCAAGGGCTAGACCCTCCCCTAAAACTCCCAATACTCCCACAACTCCTACTACTCCCACAACACCCACAACTCCTACTACGCCCACGACACCCAGAACTCCTACTACTCCTACAACACCCACAACTCCTACTACGCCCACAACACCCACAACTCCTACTACTCCAACTACACCCACAACCCCCAGTACTCCTACTACGCCCACACCTACTCCTTCTTCAAATGGTAGATGCCCTAGGGATGCACTGAAATTGGGTGTATGTGCCAATGTGCTAGGGTTGGTGAATGTAGTTGTTGGGTCCCCACCCACACTTCCTTGCTGCTCTCTACTGCAAGGCCTTGTTAACCTTGAAGCTGCGGTTTGCCTGTGCACTGCCATTAGAGCCAATGTCCTGGGCATTAATCTCAACGTTCCACTCTCCCTTAGCCTGCTCTTGAATGTGTGTGGGAGAGGAACCCCAAGGGGGTTCCAGTGCTCCTAGGCACGCACACCCTCTTCAGAGCTCAGTCCATGTCAACCATCATTGGCGTGTTCTAGTATTTGTTATAGTATGTCTACTGTGTGCTTTCTTTGGGTTATGATGAATAAGCACCTGAGGATAGAATTCTCATGTGTATTATATGTGGAGGAGTAGAGGGTTGGAGTTGTTGAATATGATTAACTAATATTGTTGAGATATGCATGTGTTTTTAGTTCTTTCAGGCATGTTGAAAGACGGATATGATTTAGTATTTTAATTCTGTGTTAGTAGGTAATCTTTGGATTATATATGGATGCCTTGAATTTCTATAATGTTCTACAAAAGAAATATTCAGAGATTTGGATGTAGTTATATTGGTATACGACTAGTCTCTATTTTCCATTGCATGTTATTAGATGAACCACTTGGTAAGCTATAGTGTCAAAAGATGGTTCTGGGCTGATGTTTCCCTTCAGTTTTCTGGGGAATAACAAAGATTTTTATTTAAGTTTTTTGGTAACACAATTTATAATTAGAAGAGAAGATGAAGTTATACAAAGAACGAAGAAGCAGAAAAGTTTAGAGCACTGTACCCCGCCTATAAAACAAAATTACAAAATAACTCAAGGAATAACAAAGATGACATTCATAAAACAGGAATTAAAATAGACAACTCAAAATGTAGTCCTATTCATGTGTCGATAGACCCACCCTTACCCGTCTATGTTGGACATGTGAGATGAAAGATAATACCCATCTTACCTTATATATATATATATATATATATATGGAACCCACGAGATCAAAACCATCTCCTATGATATGCATCTACTAGAATTTGAGATATGGGATCTTTGCAAACTACAATCTGAAGATATCTAAAATCTCTTTATATTTTAAGGGTTCTGTCTCATCATAGAGTATAAAAATAAAATAAGGTGATAATAAAAAAATTAGAAAAAAAAGGAAATCACTGGAAGCTGATAGAACTGATCCTCCAAACCTCAACTTTTAAGATTTGTAGTCCCAATAATTAAAGCTTTAATATTTAGATATATAGAAGGAGATTATCAAATCGTTTTTTGCCTCATAATAGTGTTCCAACCAGGAAAGGAATTACCACCAAACAGGAAAGTTCCAGTACTTAAAACGGAATTAGAAACTCACAAGTCAGTGGAAATTCTGTACATCATCCGATTGGTCGGCCTGTGGTTTGATCAATCAAACTAGGTCACTGCCTTGTATCCGATTGATCAACCATCTATTCTTGTTCAATTTGTTGGATTTTCATCTTTTTAGCTCTTTTGGGACTCTTTAATCTCTTCAAACTTCTAGTCTAAAATCAATAAAAATACAACTCCGACTAGAACTTGAGTTTTATCAGATCCATGAATTAACCAACACTTTTAATTATAATACAAGACATAACAACTCAAAATCCTAATACAATTTTAACAATCTCCTTATTTGACAATTCATGGACAAAACTCTCTAGAACAATACAATTTGATCTACCCGAACAAAACCCAAAATTACATTGAATTTTCAGCAAAGTAAAAACTTACCATCATCACTTGTAGATCTATATTGTTTATGTCCATTTCTGAATTTCTAAACTTTCAGCATCTTAACTTTAAACAACTCCCCATAAATGCCTTATACTACCTCTTTTTGTTCATAATTGACAATGCTAATGATCAAGATGCAGCAAATTTGTCAATTAGACTTCAACAAAGCTCCCCCTCAATTGCAACTCACCTTAATTGTATCTTCATATAAAACACCGGTAAAATTATGACTAAGATTTACCGACACATATTATTTTCGTCGGTGAAAATTAGATATTTACCGACGTATATAATTTTCAACGGTAAAAGAAATTTTTACCAATGTTTTGAATAAAACATCAGTAAAAGTCTAATTTTCACCGATAAAAATTATATGCGTTGGTAAATAATAGCCTTTAGCGATAAATTTTTAAAAGCGTCGGTAAATAACGTCGCCAAAAGTGCATGCTGTTGTAGTGATAGTAGCACTAGGGGCGGAAGCTTGACCATCTTGATTACCATTTTTTGAATGCAGCCACTAACACTTGTGTTATTTGATCTTTCAACACAGTGTGAGTAAATTCCTTGGGTAGATCAAACTTTTTAACTAATACAGCTCTTGTCTTGACCTTTGGTTCAAACAACTATTTCCACCATTGCTTATTCTTTGGCAAAACATGCAACTTATTGCAGTGGGGATGAATTTGTCCGATAACTTCACAATGATGACAAATAGATGTTTGTGCAGAACGTGACACATTCTTTTTTTTTTTTCAAGTACTCCTAACATGATGAACATATGCAAGATGTAGAGTAACAAGTGCCATAAATTAAAAGCAAAACTTTTAGCAAAAGTAGTTCTACCTTTTGTTTTCAAAGTAGATGAACGATCATTGAAACCAAGACTACGTTTGTCATTAGGTAGCTTTTGAACACACAAAATGTCTTTAAGAAATTTCAAATCAGCATTCATCTTGTTCGGAAAAGCTTTTATAGAATCCATCTCAGACAACGCAATCTTCAGTTTGCCAGTCAAATCTTCATTTTCATCCCTTATAGTCTCTTCCTCGATCTTCAAGGTCTCAAACTCTTGCTTAATCTTCTTAAAATCATCTTTCAGCATCACATGTTAATGACTCTGAGCAATCAACTTATTAGCCATGCAGTTCTTTTGTCCTTCCAGGAGATGAACCTTTAAATTCGCTTCCTCTAACTCTTTCTTGAGAGCTAAAATCTCTTTTTTCTACACTTTAAAGTATCTTTTTTTAATAGCTTATTCATTTTCATAGATTTATTTGGCAAAATACCCTATTTTGCTTCCCAATCATTCTCTTCACCTAAGACTACATTATTAGCATTATCTTCCTCAAAACTATCATTATATATTGAAGATCTAGCCATAAGTGCAAGTGCGACTTGCTATTCACAAAACAAAGCTCAGGATCTTTCTGCTTTTCCTTTTCTTCTTCAGAAGAACCATCATCCCAAGTTTTAAAAGCTTTATTCTTGGAACTCTTTTCTTATTAACACATTCATTAGCAAAGTGACATAACCTTGACATTCAAAATACTTGGTCCCTTTTAAAGACGTCTTTTTCTCAAACTTTGATCCCTTCCATTTAGCTTTCTAAGCCTTCGTCAGTTTTTTAAATTGATTTATAAACTTAGTCAAATCATCATCAAAATATGATTGTCTCAATTTTCTATTCAAATTTCCTTACTGATTCTATGGAATCACTCAAAGCAATACTATTATTCTTCGATTTTTCTTTATTTAAACAGTTTTTTTTCAAAAGTTTGAAGTTTTTCAGCCAATTGATTTACCATGAGGTTTTCTAAATCCTTATTTTCTTAAATAGCATCAACCTTTGAATCATACTTAAAATTAAAAGACCTCAGATTTGAAAGTGCAATAGCTAGGTCTCACCAAGCCCTAGAGGGGGGGCGAATAGGACTATTAAAAATTTCTTTTCAAGAATTAGGTTTTATTAGTGTGCAATCTGAAGGATTAATTAAGATTGAGAGTCCCCAAGAAGATTAAGAGAGATGTTCAGAGTTGTGAGTGCTTACAGTGTGTAGAAATACAACTAGAGTAACAAAGATGTAGCTTAGAAATGATGATCAACACAAGTGACAAGAATGCAAGGCAACATCCACACACAACAATAAACAAAGTGATTTATAGTGGTTCGGTCCTAAACCTACATCCACTCTCAAGAGCAATCTCTCTTAATTCCACTAAATAAGAGGTACTTACATAACATACACCTCTTGCAAAAGTTTTTGATTCGGTGGTTTGTCTTCCACCAACTGGGGTTTTTTGATCAGGTGGTTGATCCTTGATCTAGTCCACCAACTACAATAATTTTTTATGCGGTGGTTTGTCTTCCACCAAATACAGTAATGAGAATTGAAATATTAAAGAACACCTAAACAAGGAATTGTATACCTTGGTTTTGAGTGGTGCTCTTGATGCTTGAAAGACTACCTCCAAGCTTTGACCTCTTGTTCTTGCTCCTTGGTGATGAAGATCTTCAGATGAGTGCTCAGCTAAGGGAAGAGGTTTTAAGAGGGTTTGGAAGGCTAAGATATTCTCTCAGATTTAATGGAGCCTTTCCTAAATCACCAACTACTCTTCTTGAAACAATAATGGCACTTTGTGGTGTTGAAGAGTAGGTGGTTGTGGGAGCTTTAAAGATGATTTTAATGGAGGTGCAAAGGCTCAGCTATACTAGTGATTTTCACAGTAATAAATTCAGTAGTTGGAGCAAGGGAGAGGTCCTCTTTAAATACAGATAAGCTCCAACGGATAGATCTACGGCTAAGAACAGAATGGTCTACGGCTTAGCCGTATACTCTGACATCATCCAACGGCTAGTTTGACCAGATTCAACAAAAATTCCTTCTTACGGTTAAGCTTACGGCTTAGCCGTAAATTCTTATACGGCTTAGCCGTGAGCACCTTTCGGCCTAGCCGTGGGTTAGCCGTAAGCTGAAATCTCCCAAAAACTGCTCTCTGGAGAGTGGCCCGTAATCTTTACGGCTTAGCCGTGAATCACATTACGGTTTAGCCGTGAAGGCCTTTCGGCTTGGCCGCAAGGTCAACCGTAGGCATTATATGGCCAAGAGCACTCTCTGGACTGTGGCCCGTAGATTTTACGGCTTAGCCGTGAAACACACTACGGCTTAGCCGTAACTCTTTTTCGGTGCAGCCGTAGGGTCAGCCGTAGAACAAAATGGTTCAAAATATATTCTCTGGAGAGTGAGCCGTAGGATTTACGGTTTAGCCGTGATCCAAGCCGTAGTACAAATGAAGGGTGATTAGAAACCCTTTTTCCTATTCTATTTCTATGGGCAAGAAGGGTCAATGATACCTTATCCCTTGGCACTCATAGAGAATCTTCTTAATTGATCTTGATCTTCCTTGAACTTGCTTGATCTTCATTGATAAACCTTGAGCTTCCTTGATCTAACTTGATCTTCATAGATGTAACTTGATCTTCCTTAGAGCAAGACTAGACTTGGGTCACATAATTGACAATACATTCTTACAATGACACTAACAATCTCCCCCTTTGTCAATTTCGTGACAAAATTACACATAATGAAGAAGATACAACATTTTAGCTCAACAAATAAGATACAACAAGTATTACAATACTAAATACACCTTAAGCAACCACATCTACATAAGTCTGAAAGTCCAACACATTGAAGCTCCCCCTTTGAAGATGCTTAACCTGCAAAAGGCTGCAAACACAATCTAATAGAAAGGTGGTAGGTTAGAGGGCTCCCCCTAAAGACATGCATACAATTCTCCCCCTTTTTGGCACAAGATTGACAAAGAGATAAAGTATAAAAAAGAGCATAAGTGCACACAAAGATAAGCAGCTGCGAAGTAATGGCCACATTATATTAGAAATTAGGAGCAGTACAAACATTTCAAAAGAGTGCATCACCCATAATAACAAAAGAGGTAACAAACAAAACCAACAGGTGAAGCACAATCAATGCCCAAAATACAAAAAGAATACAAAGACAGAACAGACATCAATCAAAAGGAGGAGAGGGGGAAGGAATCGCCACATCGTCTCTCCAGTAGCTTTTGGAGATCTTGGACAGGTATTGAAATGATTTCTTCAAGAGCTTCTCCATCTTGGTTTGCCTTTGTTCGAGCACTGCCAACCGAGCTTCAAACGAGGAAGAGGAAGAAGCCAGGGGAGGAACCGGAACCGGGGAAGCAGTAGAGGGTGCTGCAGGAGGAGGCCCATCCGGTGAATCGTCTTCGTCTCTTGAGTCATGAAAGCGGGGACCAGCCGCTTGTTGTTTGGAGAAGCGCATGTTCTGAATATTGACTGTGCCAAAGGTGGGGTGAGACTCAGGAGCTTCATCTGAAGGTAAATTGACCCCACACTGAGAGGTGAGGCGAGTTATCAGATATCCAAATACGCATGCATTGGTGCCTCTGCCCAGGCAAAGCCAAAACCTAATGATGTTAGCACAGATAAGAGATGGAAGACACACTCTGACCCCCATATGGACTGAGTAGAGGACATTAACCATGAAAGGGGTTAGGTCAGAGAAATTCCCCCTCCGAGGATAGATGTTACAAGTGAAGATAGCATGGAGGATCCGGTAGTGAGGAAGCAGGGAGGTTGCAGGGAGGAACCCCTTGTCCTTCCATGGGACGATGGCTCCATATAGAGCGAAGGTGGCAATGTGTTTTTCTTCTTCGGATAGAGAATCCGAGATGACCGAATGGGGGGGTATCAGAGAGAGGAACACGCAAAAGGGCAGAAATGATGGCAGGGGTGATGGTATTGGTGCCATCAGTGAAATCAAGGTCAAAAGACATAGAGTCTAATAATGCTCACGTGATGGATGCATACATGGTTCACACGATCGAGGGGAAGCCAGGACCACCCCATTTCAGAATATTTTCCCACCCAATGTTGGTGAGAAGGGTATGGACCCCATATGTTTCAACTGCTAGAATATTAACATCGCGTTCCACAGTAATTGGACGGGAAAAGAAGGACCGATCGCGAGTGGGTTCCCGTGGAACCAAAACTTGGGGAGAGGGTGGAGAGTGCTGTCGAGGCCAGGAGGAGCTACTTGAGGCACGAGGCCTCTTACCATGGGGTAAGCGTTTTTGGTTCGTGGAGGCATGATGAAACAGGAAACCCAATCCACAAAACAGAATGAACGCCAAACGCACAAACAAGAATGATAGCACAGTAAAACGGCAATACAGTAACGAGAGCAAACAAGAAGAGAGAGAGAGAGGAGAACAGTACAATGGAAGGAGACCTAAGGCTAGAAGAGGAAGACCCCAAATACCTGGAAGGAGAAGGCCGGAAGTGGAAGAACAACGAAAGAAGAAAGGGAGGAGACCTAGGGCAGAAGGCTCGTGCAGACGCAGAGAAAAAAAAATAAGGAAGAGACGGAGTTAAGTACTGATCGGCGCACAGAACAAGGACGGAAATAACACTTACGGCTTAGCCGTAGAGTATTTTACGGTTGAGCCGTAAACCCTGACGGTTGAGCCGTAGGGTAAATGTGTGCGCAAATACAGGTTAATCGTAAGGAGATTACGGCTTAGCCATAAAATGGCTTACGGCTTAGCCGTAGGCCCTGGGCAAAACACAAGTTAATCCAAACAACAAATACCAATTGATTTCCTCAAATTTTCAAATTTTAACACATCAAGAGGTTTAGTTAAGAGGTCTGCAAGTTGTTTTTCAGTCTGAATATATTCAAGCTCAATGATTCCTTCTTCGACCAATTCTCTAATGAAATGATGTCGAATATCAATGTGTTTGGTGCGAGAGTGCTGGACCGGATTTTTAGAAATGTGTATGGCACTCGTGTTATCATAATACAAGCTCATTATTTCTTGTTTAATGCCATAGTCCATAAGCATCTGCTTCATCCACAAGAGTTGAGAACAGCAACTTCCAGCAGCTATGTATTCAGCCTCGGCAGTGAAGAGAGATATCGAATTTTGCTTTTTACTATGCCAAGCTACTAGACAATTTCCAACATAAAAACAGCCGCCATTTGTGGATTTTCTATCATATAAGTTTCCTGCCCAATCAGCATCTGAGTATCCAGCAATGGAGGATGATGAGTCATGAGGATACCACAGACCATATTCAGTTGTATTTGCAATATACTTAATGATTCTTTTTACAGCAATTAGATGGGATTCTTTCGGATCTGCTTGATATCGAGTACATGCTCCCACACGAAATGCTATGTCTGGCCTACTTGCAGTAAGGTATAACAGACTACTGATCATACTTCTATATAGGCTAGAGTCAACCCCTTTACCATTTGCATCTTTAGTAAGTTTGATGGTTGTACTCATGGGAGTTTTGACATGTTTCCCAGTCATTAGACCAAATTGTTTTACTAGGTCTTTAGCATACTTGGACTGGGAAATGAAGATACCATCACGTAATTGTTTGACTTGTAAACCTAGGAAGAAATTCAATTCACCAACCATACTCATTTCGAATTCAGATTGCATTAGATTAGCGAACTGAGCAGTCAATTCATTAGATGTGGAGCCAACGATGATATCATCTACATATATTTGCGCTATTAAAACTGACTTTCTTGTCTTTTGGATAAAAAGAGTTTTATCAACACTACCTCTTTAAAAATTATTGTCTAACAAGAATTTTGTCAACCTTTCATACCAAGCACGTGGAGCTTGCTTAAGACCATACAAAGCTTTCTTCAATCTAAATACATGATTAGGGAATTTTGTGTCTATAAAACCTTTAGGTTGTTCAACATACACTTCCTCATTCAAAATTTCATTTAAAAAAGCACTCTTAACATCCATTTGATACAATTTGAACTTTAAAAAACAAGCTATAGATAGTAAAATTCTAATTGATTCTAAACGAGCAACTGGAGCAAAGGTCTCATCAAAGTCAATACCTTCAATTTGAGAATATCCCTGCGCTACCAACCTAGCTTTGTTCCTAACAATAACGCCATTTTCATCAAGTTTATTTTTGAAGATCCATTTAGTGCCTATCACATTTTTATCCTTTGGTCTTGGAACTAGGTACCAAACATCACTTCTTGTAAATTGATTCAATTCTTCTTGCATAGCTTTTATCCAATCATTGTCTGAAAAGGCTTCATTAACGTAGGTAGGTTCTAAAACAGAAGTAAAGCACAAGTGATACATAATGTTCTCCAATTGTTTCTTAGTTTTTACACCTGTTAGGGGGTCACCAATAATCTGATCTATAGGATGATCTTTTACATTCACCAAATTTTCAGTGGAAATAGGTACATCAGTTTTTATTGTGGATCGTGTGGGTTCAATCATTGAGGGCACTTCCACTTCATCAACAGTATCAGACATTGTGGATTCATCATCTATAATGACATTTATTGACTCTTGGATGACTCCGGTTCTCATATTTAGAACACGATAGGCTCGACTCCGTGTTGAATAGCCTAAGAATATACCTTCATCACTTTTTGAGTCAAATTTACTCAGTTATTCTCTATCCTTCAAAATGTAACATTTACTTCCAAAGACCTTAAAATATTTCACATTTGGTTTCTTCCCATGCCACAATTCATAAGCTATCTAATTTGTACCAGTCCTAAGATAAACTCGGTTGATGATGTAGCAGCTGGTATTAACAGCTTCGGCCCACATGTCTCTAAGAAGATTCTTACTATGAAGCATGACTGTGGCCATGTCTTGGAGAACTCTATTTTTCCTTTCAGCTACCCCATTTTGTTGTGGAGTTTTGGGTGCTGAATATTCATGATGAATCCCATATTTCTCACAGAATTTGTCAAATTGATCATTTTCAAATTCTCCACCATGATCATCACTTCTGATTCGGGCTATTGAAGTCCCTTTTTCAATTTGAATTTGTTTTACAATCCTTTTAAATTCTCCAAAGGCTTCAAATTTTTCTCTCAAGAATGCAACCCAAGTGAATCTAGAGAAATCATCTACCATGACAAGAAAGTACCTTTTCTTACCTCGACTCTCTCTTTTAGTTGGTCCAACCAAGTCCATATGAATAAGTTCTAGAGGTCGAGTAGTTTTCATAGCATTCACCATTTTATGGGCACTTCTAATTTGTTTTCCTTGAAGGCACTCTCCACAGATCATCTTTTCTTGACTACTGATCTTGGGCAGTCCTTCAACATATTTGTGTAGATGGGATAAGTCCCTGTAATTTACATGCCCAAGTCTTTGATGCCACAACTTAGCTTCATCAATACTAGTTAATAAGCAAGAAGCGGAGGATGAAGTATTTGTTTTTCCCACCACATAACAGTTATCGGTAGTTCTAAGACCTCTCAATATTATCTTTCCATTCCTTGAGATCTCACAACTATGACTACTAAAGTTTACGGCATAATCTTTATCACAGATTTGAGATATGCTAAGTAAATTATGTTTCAACCCATCAACGCACAAAACATTCTCAAATGGTGGCAGGTTTGGAACATTTAAAGTTCCTTTCCCAATAATTTTTGCAGTACTGCCATCACCAAAAGTAACCGTGCCTCCATCGAATTCAATCATTTTAGACAAACAAGATTTATCACCAGTCATATGTTTTGAGCATCCACTATCCAGATACCATCTTGATTGTTCTGCAGCTTTAAAAACTGTGTGGACCACTAGATTCTTGTTTTTAGGTATCCACTTAAGTGTACTAGTGGTGGGGATCACAATTGGCTTTTGTTGTTTCACTTGAAAAGTTTTATGTTGGGAAATGAGAATGTTTGCTTCATCCTTTTTGTATATTTCAAATTGTTTTCTTAACTTTTGGACTTCTTTTAACAGATTATCTATCTTTTGGTTCAAGGGGAACTTGTTTATTTGAGACTTCAGCTTTTTGTTTTCAAGTTCCGCTTTCTTAGAGGTGTTTTTCTCAATTTTTTGACTAAAGTTATAATTAATTTTTCTTAACTTGCACTCCATTTTGAAATGACCTCCTTTTCCACAGTAATGACAGAAGACATTTGATGAAACAGTATGAGTACTAGTAGATGCCTTATCCAAAGTGTTTTGAACACTAGTATCTTCCTTCTTTAAAGCACTTTTGACAAAAACAGTTCCGGAGCTTGGAGACTGATTAGCATTTTTGTCATATCCAAGACCGGTCATGTCTTTATAAGCTTTTCCCAATTTTGAATAGTCTAATGTATTTCTCATCATTTTGGGTAAATCTGTACTCATACTTTTCTTTATACTATTTTAGAATAGTCACTTCATTGTGGAGAGCATTATTTTCATCTTTTATTTTTAAAAGGGATTTTTCATTTTCTCTTAATTTGATTACATTTTCTCTTTCTGTTGATAATTGGGTTTTTACACTTTCGAGTTCTTTGATTAATTCTTCCTTTTCAACATTAATACTATCAACCTTTTCTTTCAAATTCTTAATTTTGTTTTGTTGATTGCTTATAGTTTCAACGAGCCTACAGGTTCCCTCATAGAGTAGTTCATAGGAATCTGTGATGTTGTCATTATCCTCATCATCTGAATTTTCATATTCACTCTCTGACTCACTTCCTGAGATTTTTTCATTCAATATTTTAATCATTTCCTCAGAGAGATTGAATGTTGCAGTGGTAGCCATCAGAACTGTATATTTGTCTGATTCATTTTGATGTGATTCCTCTAAGTCAGAATCCGATTTAGATGAATCGTCCCAAGTAGCTACAAGATTCTTCTTTTTGAATTTTCCTTTTAGAGGACAATCGGTGGATATGTGTCCAAATTTCTTACATCTATAACACATAGGCTCCTTATGTTTACTTCTAGAGAGGGAACTTGATCGACCTTTGTATTTATCATTAGTACTTTCATTTTTATACTCTTTCACCCTCTTTTTCTTAAATTATTTCAAAAATCTTTTAGCCAAAAGGGCCACATCTTCATCCTCGTCATTACTAGTTATTCCTATGTCATCTTTAGAGGAAGATGTGTTATGAGAGGTGATTAGAGCGATTGATTTCTTTTTGTCATTGTTAAATTTGAGTTCAAAGGTCTGAAGGGATCCCACTAAATCTTCAATTTTCATTTGTTCCAAATCCTTGTGTTCTTCTATAGAGGTTACCTTAGGATGGAATCTTTCCGAAAGTGATCTCAAGATTTTACTACAAATTTTACCTTCCGGAAGAGTTTCCCCAAGAGCCCACATTTCATTTACAATTTTCATGAGCTTAGTATGGAAGTCAGTAAACATTTCATTTTCTTCCATGCAAATGTTTTCGAACTGACTCGTGAGCATCTGAAGTTTAGATCTTTTGACAACTGAGGTACCCTCATAAGTCACTTCAAGGATTCTCCATGCCTGTTTTGCATTAGTGGTTGTCATGATCTTTTTAAACTCTTCCTGATTCATGGCACACACTATAGCATTGTAAGTTCTAGCATTGTTTTGTCTAAGAAGTAGCTGAGCAGGAGACCATCTAGCTGGATCCAATGGTCTAGTGGTTGTGACACCATTTATAGTCACATCTTCAGTGGGTTCCGTCCAGCCTTTCTCTATAGCCTCCAAAACAGCCCAGTCCGTGGATTTCAAAAATGCTGTCATCCGGGCTTTCCAGAAGGCATAATTTGTTCCATCAAAGAAAGGTGGACGGGTGATAGAGCTTCCTTCAGGATTCATGGTGAATCTAGCAAAAGATGGATCTACTTCAGGTTATTACACCCTTAAGAAGTAACCCTCTCTGATACCAATTGAAAGTGCAACAGCTAGGTCTCACCAAGTCCTAGAGGGGGGGTGAATAGGACTATTAAAAATTTATTTTCAAGAATTAGGTTTTATTAGTGTGCAATCTGAAGGATTAATTAAGATTGAGAGTCCCCAAGCAGATTAAGAGAGATGTTCAGAGTTGTGAGTGCTTATAGTGTGTAGAAATGCAACTAGAGTAACAAAGATGTAGCTTATAAATGATGATCAACACAAGTGACAAGAATGCAAGGCAACATCCACACACAACAAGCAATAAACACAGTGATTTATAGTGGTTTGGTCCTAAACCTACATCCACTCTCAAGAGCAATCTCTCTTAATTCCACTAAATAAGAGGTACTTACATAACATACACCTCTTGCAACAGTTTTTGATTCGGTGGTTTGTCTTCCACCAACTGGGGTTTTTTGATCAGGTGGTTGATCCTTGATCTAGTCCACCAACTACAACAATTTTTGATGCGGTGGTTTGTCTTCCACCAAATACAACAATGAGAATTGAAATATTAAAGAACACCTAAACAAGGAATTATATACCTTGGTTTTGAGTGGTGCTCTTGATGCTTGAAAGACTACCTCCAAGCTTTGACCTCTTGTTCTTGCTCCTTGGTGATGAAGATCTTCAGATGAGTGCTCAGCCAAGAGAAGAGGTTTTAAGAGGGTTTGGAAGGCTAAGATATTCTCTCAGATTTAATGGAGCCTTTCCTAAATCACCAACTACTCTTCTTGAAACAATAATGGCACTTTGTGGTGTTGAAGAGTAGGTGGTTGTGGGAGCTTTAAAGATGATTTTAATGGAGGTGCAAAGGCTCAGCTATACTAGTGATTTTCACAGTAATAAATTCAGTAGTTGGAGTAAGGGAGAGGTCCTCTTTAAATACAGATAAGCTCCAACAGATAGATCTACGGCTAAGAACAGAATGGTCTACGGCTTAGCCGTATACTCTGACATCATCCAACGGCTAGTTTGACCAGATTCAACAAAAATTCCTTCTTACGGTTAAGCTTACGACTTAGCCGTAAATCTTTATACGGCTTAGCCGTGAGCACCTTTCGGCCTAGCCGTGGGTTAGCCGTAAGCTGAAATCTCCCAAAAACTGCTCTCTGGAGAGTGGCCCGTAATCTTTACGGCTTAACTGTGAATCACATTACGGCTTAGCCGTGAAGGCCGTTCGGCTTGGCCGCAAGGTCAACCGTAGGCATTATATGGCCAAGAGCACTCTCTGGACTATGGCCCGTAGATTTTACGGCTTAGCCGTGAAACACACTACGGCTTAGCCGTAACTCTTTTTCGGTGCAGCCGTAGGGTCAGCCGTAGAACAAAATAGTTCAAAATATATTCTCTGGAGAGTGAGCTGTAGGATTTACGGCTTAGCCGTGATCCAAGCCGTAGTACAAATGAAGGGTGATTAGAAACCCTTTTTCCTATTCTATTTCTATGGGCAAGAAGGGTCAATGATACCTTATCCCTTGGCACTCATAGAGAATCTTCTTAATTGATCTTGATCTTCCTTGAACTTGCTTGATCTTCATTGATAAACCTTGAGCTTCCTTGATCTAACTTGATCTTCATAGATGTAACTTGATCTTCCTTAGAGCAAGACTAGACTTGGGTCATGTAATTGACAATACATTCTTACAATGACACTAACAAGATTTTTATTGACAATTTTACTTTCAAGGATTTCTTCACCCAAGTTGAAAATAGGATTGACAATATCATTTTGCTTTGCATAAAACTCATTAAAAGTCTCATCTTCTTCCATCGCACCAGTTTCAAAAGATTTATTTAATCTATATAATTTAACTTGCTTCACAATAAATATACCCTTATATACAATTTACAAGACATCTTAGGCTTCTTTTGCAGTCTTACATGGAGATATCCTACAAAACTCATTAGCAGTTACTTCATTGTAAATACTATTCATAGTCTTATTATTGTAGTTAGAGGTATACTTCTCGTCCTTAGTCCATTGGGCTTTAGGTTTAGCAACTGTTTGCCTATTAATCATAATTGTGGGTTTGGAATAGCCATCTACAATGATATCCCACACATCATCATCATTGGACTTAGGAAATCCAATCATCAATTGCTTCTAATATGCATAATTTGAACCACCAAACAATGGAGGCTTGATTTTTACGTGGAAACCCAAACTAGGAAAAAACCAGGAGTTCGAACTAGACCAAAAATCAAATAATATAAATTATCATGTAGTTACAAGCCACTTATAGACATCCGCATGACTTTGTAGCGTCAACATCTTATACAAACTCACTCTAGAACGACCGCATGCTGTTGTCTACTACAAATCCAATTAACTAGATGCCTTCCAGTTGTTTGCTTAACTCCTTAGATCTTTTATAAAAAATGATGATCTTCTACAAAGAGATGTAGAGGACAAATCTTTAGAACAAAACTTCAGCCCTTCAACTCTCCAATGAAAGATCTAGAAAATACAATCTCTAATATGCAATATCCACTTAGAACAATGAGATCTTTATCTTAGGCTTGAGAGAGAACCCCTTTTTATAGCTCTAATTTCGGGCCTCTTTATAATATTCCAACCAGGAAAGGAACTAGCATCAAACAAGAAAGTTCCACTTAAAGTGGAATTAGAAATTAGCAAGTCGTGTAATTAGAAATTAGTAAGTCAGTGGAAATTCCATGCATCATCCGATTGATTGGCCTTTGGTCCAATCGATCAAATTAGGCCACTACTGTATATCCAGTCAATTAACCATTTATCCGATCAATCGAGCAGGCCTCGTTTGATTTGCCAGATTTTCTTCATTTTATCTATTTTGGAACTCTTTAACCTTTTCAAACTCCTAGTCTAAAATAAATAGAAATACGAGTCTGACTAGAATTTGAGTTTTGTGCAATCCATGAATTAGCCAACACTTTTAATTTTAATACAAGACATAACACCTCAAAATTTAATACAATTCTACAAAATCCTAACATGAACCCATCATTAGGACTGATCCTACCTGAAGCTAGCCATGTGGTACTACAAGAAAATAAGTCATTTGTCACTGTTAATTTATATTCCATGACGAAATAATATTTCGTTGCAAAATACAAAACTTTAACGATGAAAATGTTTTTTTGTTGATAAAAGGTATACATTTTACCGATGAATGTATTTTTGTTGTTGATATATAAAAATTTCATCACTAAATGTTCATGTTAAAGCTGTGGATTTTTTATACTTAGTGACGAAAGTATGTCGTCGTTGATAATATTTTTTGATTATGTGATGAAATTTTTTTGTTGTTGTTGATTATTTACACTTGTGTTACAAAAACTCTTTCATCGCCGAATCTTTTTATTTTCCCACCCACACCCGGTCCTTCTTTTCCCTTTTTTCCCTATTTTGCTTTTTTTTTTCCTTTTTTCTCCCTTCTACTTCTCCCCAGACAAAACCCTTTCTCCCTAGATGAAACCCCTTTTCATTTTCCCTTTCTCCCCAGACAGAACCCTCTTCTCACCAAATGAAAACCCACTCTCTTTCCCTCCTTCTCCCCAGACAGAACCCCCTTCTCCCCAGATGGAACCCCTTTCTCCCCTGACGAAACCCCCTACTCCCAAACTTCATCGGCGTAATCCTGCTGTCGATCACCAACCTCAAGTCTCTCATCCCCAGACCAATCTCAAGTCCCTTGGTGATCTCTACTTGTCCTCCACCAGTTGTTCATACAACAATCACCTTTTGGAAATGAAATGAAGGTTCGGATGTTGGGTTTTTCTCGGCGACAACTTTTGGATATTGGTTTTTTTTTTTTTCGTTTCTTTGTGTCTTCCTTTTTCCATCTAGGTCTATAGATTTTGCTTTATTATTAGTTTTTTTTGGTTGGATATGTTCTAATTCAAGTGGGATGATTGAATGGGGTCATTTTGAGTTCAATATTGGACTTTGAGGAATACGGTGAAGGATGAGAAGATCGTAGGCAAGCTGCGGCTGGAGGTAGAGGAGTTTGAGCATAAGCTGCAAGAGCTGGAGGAGACTTGCAATTTGATCATTTCAAGGATGTATCAGGGTGGTGAGCCTGATGCAGGTGGGCCAGGGATGGGTAGCGGAAATATGCCAAGGAGCACTAGTGGGTCAAGTGTAGGTGTTGGTCCGAAGATTAAAGAGGTTGATTAAGAAAGGAATGAGATGTAGGGATGCTTTGTTTTACCCTTGGCTATATGTATTAAAATCACAGCTTATTTTGGATTTTTTTTCTCTTTATTTTGTTTTTTTTTTTTTTTTGTGCTGAAGTGGGTATGGTTGGAGTTGTTGATAGCGTAGTATACCGTGGTCAATGTAAGGTCCAAACCCGAGTTAATCACAATTTATAATAATTAATTTTAATTTACTTTAATTAACATGTAAATTAGGTTAATTCAACTCAAATCCCCATGGGTTTGGGTCATGGACAGGTAGTTGGGTCGGGTTCGAACCTTACTTAAGTAGTCAAGGCCTTTTCTTATTTTAGAATTTCATGGTTTTGCATCATTAAGGCATCATATTAATTTGCATCGAGTGTGTCTCATCTTGAGGGTCATCTTTCATGTTTGGCCCAACTCAATTCGGATTCATCTTGGCCCATTTTAAGCCCAACTGACTCAAACTAAAAATATATAAAATTAGAGGGCCTATTTGTAATTTCCAGAAATCCACCATTTAAATCAAAAGAAACCCATCGTCTATTTTTCTCTTCCCTTCCCTCATTTCGTTGTTGCAAACAGACCCTTCTCTCTTCCTCCCATGCTCTCTCCCTCACCTTCTCTCTAGATTGGGCATTTGAAGCTTTACATGCAACGGATTTGAGCTTCTTCTTCTTCCTCTTCACTCTTCTTATTCTCCTTTTGGAATCTAAGGCATCATCTTCTTCCTCTTGCTTGTAGAAGACTTGAGGTAAGAAAACCCCATCACCATTACAGTTCTTGGGTTCAATAGGGTCTAAAAGACTCAAGTTTTGAACATGCATGCATCACATTCTCATTTTCTTAATGCATGTTTTAGATCCATCTCTAGTGAAGCCTTCTCCACCATCTAACCAAAAGGCAAATTGATTTGGGTAAAGTACTACACTTTAGGCAAGTGTAAGGGTGCATATTCTCTACATGTATGACTAATTCATTGATTCTTGATGAGTTCTTTGCATGTACCCATTTATAGCTCTTTAATCTTTAATTAAGGTTGTGTAAAACTGATCTTGTGATAATGATTGGATGATGTAAATGGATGGTAAAGAGACCTGAGAATGTAGCATAAAAAGGGTCCTTTAGTGTTTGAATACAGGTGAAATAGACTGAGCAAGAAGAGGATTCAGTTTGAAACTGAATCTCCCAAAGTAGAGTGCTTCAGGGCCGACCGGTCGGCCCTGAAGCCCGATCGATCAAATTTTAGTTCTGGGAGGTGTCCAACTGGTCGGACACCATACCCGATCGGTCAGGTAACCCAGAGCTCTATATTGAAGTTTTTATTTAAAACTTGGTTCCATGAATGACCATAGGCCTTCCATAGTCCATAGTGTGGCATAAAGAAGGGCTGCACCTTTGAACCTTGGTGAAGCCGAGGTGTTTTAAGCTAATTCTACCTTAGAATTGTAAGTATAATTGAAGACTATTTAGGGCCTTAGAAGTAGAACTTTTACTCCAAACAAATTAGCCCAACGGTAATAATATATTAAAAAGGATGAGTGTTAAGCTGTCACTCATTCTCTCTTGACTTCTGATTGTTCCTGACTTCATGTCATAGGTGTTGGCATAAGAAGTGGTGTCCATTATATATACAATGTAACACTAAGATTGTGGTAACACATGGACACCAGACGTTTTATGAATACGCCGTATTGAATGACTAAGGAAACACAAAGTGTCTTAGCATAGGGTTGGCTAGTAAATTTCCTTGATAACCCCTCAATCTGAATGCATTCATATTATTAAGTAAACCTTGTCCTCAACATGATTTAATCTTGTACCTATTCCTCCTGATAAACCTTGAAATAAAATCGGAGACGAAGCTTCTACTGAGCATGAGCCCATGAGCCAAGGTAGGTGTAGCTAAAGTTGAGAGGGTTCGAGCTTTGATGGCTCATTTGAGTATGCATTGCTGATTATTAGTTACTTCGTTTAATTCTGATTCTATGATTGGTTATGATCTCAAGACTGATATATGTTTCTGTAAAAGTATGACTCGATCGCTATATATGATAAGTATGAATTCAGAC
Organism: Sextonia rubra; assembly: GCA_037013555.1. Taxonomy (NCBI): domain Eukaryota; kingdom Viridiplantae; phylum Streptophyta; class Magnoliopsida; order Laurales; family Lauraceae; genus Sextonia; species Sextonia rubra. The sequence goes on along the minus strand of JASUAD010000011.1, from coordinate 30,378,081 downwards.
TAATCTGATACATTGAGTCAGCACCACTTAGCTTGTACCCATAGGAGATTCGACGGGACCGAATGAGGGTATTCAATACGTTACCTACTGCAGTAGTTATATGAAGAGTTGGTCAACTCTCTTAGGGTAGCTAGATGGTCTTGGCCCGACCGTTGGTAATTTCTCATAATACGATATACTCTCTTACTAGAAAGAAGATAGCCATAGGGATGCTAATTAGTGTGATTTTTTCTTTTATCTATGATTCTTCTTTCATGCTTATTCACTTACACAACTTGCTTAGTTTCTGTTATTAATCTCTTTTAATCATTATGTTGTTAAATTTCAATTGTTACATCATGATAAACTTAAGTACCCTTATATTTGTTTAACTATTGTGTTAATAATGCTATCCTTAGTATTACAGGTATGGAACCCAGTGCCAATACAGCAATTGAAGCACCCCCGGAGGGAACCACAACGGTACCTCGGGATGTGAACGAGTGGAACGAGGATAATGTATTTTAATAGTCATCCTCCACAGTGTGTAACAGGGGTTCTTTTTGGGATTGTTAGTGTATAGTCATGGTTTGGCTTGTAGTTGGACTTGTCATCTTGCATTTTGTTTATGTTTATGGAACTTTTGTACCATGTACATGTGAATTGAGGAAATTAGCAGACCCTGGTTATATTAATGGAATTAATGAATGTTTTATTAATGTCTATGATATGTACAGGTGAATTCTTCAGGTTTCTCCTTAAATTTAGAAATGTTTGATACGTGTTTATGGATCTTCCTCACACGTACTTATGGAATCACCGTAGTGACAGTTCGTACGTGTCTTAATGATGCACGAATTGTCACGGGTTATGTGTGTTAAGCCTCGAGATCCACTATAAATCCCCAATTCTCAGGTTCGGGGTGTGACAGTCAGTCAGTGAAGAAGAAAAAAAGAGCTTTGTAGTGTGTTGATATATATGAATAAATGAGAAATGTAGTTTTTCAAATGCAAGTTTATGGTTTCTTCCAATTTTCTACTAGTGATCATTCATCCCTCTTGGATGGCTATAATAGCTTGAGGGTTTGGCTTGGATCATATAGAAGTGACTTAATTGAGTTAATTGAGTGACTTAATTGAGTTATGTGCAGAATAAATTCTCATGTGTTTTCTATTTTTTAGTGCCTGCAGAGGATTTTAAGAATTATGTTTCTTTTGAGTTTCCTTTTGATCCTTGCTTGTAGTTAAAATTATATTAGATCCCTTCCATTTGAGTTGTATGTGGCTTGTGGTGTTGTGGGTTGTGATGATGAAAGTTGGGTCCATGTGTTTGGGTTCAACCCATGACCATCATCATATGCTAGAGATATTATTGTTTTGAGTAAATCAGTTAACCCTTCTTTTTAGGCCCTAGACTCAAGTTTCTTATCCATGCATTCTACGTCTTGTATTCTCATATCTGAACGTATTGCATTTTTTATATTTGTTTGTCTATAGCTATGAATGCAAGTTGTGCCGACGCTGCTGCACAACAACGAGGGGAACTACTTCACTCACATCCAGGGCAAACGCCACTAGACCAACTTGGCCAAGTGTGCTGCCCGTAAGGCCAAAGGCGCCCGCCCAACCGCAACCCAACAAGTGCAAGTTCACTCCCCGCAAGAGTGGTAACCCCCCATCTCCTCCTCCTCCTCCTCTTTTCTCACTTTATTTTTATTTCTGTGTTCTCAAATCAATTGAAAGTGAGATAGATGCTAGTGGTAGTAAGTTAGGGCTCTTGGTCTTGGCTTAGACATTTGTTTGTGTAGAACACGATTAACTGATCATAGATTGATGGGATAAGGCAATGATGATGATCCATGTGGGGCTTAAATTGTTGTGTTTGTTTGGAATTGAGATGGCCTTATATTGACTAGCTGCTACTCTTGTTAAAGAATGCCTAGGAATTAGTAATTAGCGAGAACAACCTCTTACCTTAGTGGTAAGAGGTGTTTTGAACCCTGGGCATGCCAGCTTCCCTCACCATTATAGTTGATAGTTAAAAAATGGCAATGCTACCTTTGTTCATATTCAACTAGATTGAATGCTTCTAGTTTCATAACTTGTGATAGTGAGAGATCATATTTGGTTTTAGTTTTCTGCAAACGTTAAAATAGAATTGGTTTTAGTTTTTACTCTAAGTTTCACCATTGAACATGTATTTGCGATGGGCTTTTTCCTTAAGTTGAGAATTATGTCATTTATTTCCTTCCAAATGAACCAAAGAAAAGCAAAACGAGGAAGCCTCCTCAATGTGAGACCAATGCTTGTAGAGGGGGAACTATCCCAAGTCTTCACAATTGTCACATCCCGAGCCCAAGAATTTGGGTATTAGGATTAAACCTAAAGTAATGACACATGTACTCCCATGTATATACACCTAAACCCAAGTCTAAGTGCACACATACAAGGGCAAGACACAAGTGTGATTGCTATTAGTGGACTCTTTTCCAAGCATTCATACGCGGAAGCTGTCAGTATCACACACAAAGAAATAAGAGGATACATACATGATACACAATAACAAGAAACACATTTATCTCTACAGAGTCAAAAAGAAGCATATCTTTACAAAAAGGGAAGTAAGCTTCTTAAAGGATTAATCATTTGTATAGTAAACAAAAGTACATCGAGTCATGGCCTCTACATAACAAAATGAACTTAATGCAACCACAACCTAACATAAGACCTATACTAATCCAAGTCGCACTCCATGGTGAATCGATCAGATATGAACTGTTGTCCACTTGTCTAAACCTGATGGGGCCTTGGGGATCTCTTCGAAGTCTCATCAACCTTCGAGGGATCGGAAAAAGGACCTGAGCCTGTAACACCAATGGACAATGATTGAATAAAACTATTCAGCGAAGCATAAGCAAAATTAAGGTCACACGATTCTATTTACAAGAATCACTAACAAGTGATTATAAATAGGATTTCAAGTTTTAGTATACTAGGCATGTTTTGCATTCGAATAGAGCATGTTAGAAGATTCAATTAATAGAAATACTTTACTATGTTGCTACTATATTTGCCATATCCTCCTTCTTAGGATCTATGCATTGAGAACACCATTGATCGGGCCAAGGTACAAATGGGTCTTTAGTTCCTGGAGTTCGGAAGCGCTAAGAAAAGCACACTGCAGTGACAACATTCATGTTACACCAAAGTCAACCCAGCCAAGTATCATAAGGCTAAAACTAAGTAGAGCCGGAACATTTCAATTCGTTCATATATGTGGACTTGAGTAAATCATACAATTCATTCGTTGAGAAAGGACAATGACATACAATATTCAAATCATGCGTACAATACGTTCATATTCAATTTGTTCGTATTCAATTCAATATCAAAGTTAATAGGAAATGTATATGAAGAATAATAAAAATAGAATCAATTGAGAAATGATCATTCAATTCAAATCATTATTAGAAGAATAGAGGACAATAATAGTTATTCGATATGCTATACAATTCAATTCAGATTCATGGGATCAAGGTGGTTTACTAGCCAACCCTAGTCTAATCATCTATTGTTTCTAACCGTGCATGTTGATGTAGTTTTAAGTTATCCAATATACAGTCATCTTTCTTTTAGTGTTACATTGTATCGGGTATGTGTATTGAAGTCCCTTAAACCAACACCCATGGGGAGGTGCTTAACAAATGGACAACACATAAATGAGTCTCAGCCCTCAAGACTCTTCATGATATTCAATTTTTCCATGAGACTAGTTTATAAAGTAAAGGGATCCAAAACTAAGGCCTTACAAGGTCTCTTCGCAGTACCTGATTTAACCTTGATTTTCAAGGGCCTCACGGCTTAGCCGCAGGCATTTTACCCGTAAGATGCACTACGGCTTAGCCGTAGTTACTCAGATTCTCTTGCATTCACCGTTAACCTATGATTTGTCTTATGGCTTAGCCGTACTTGTTCTACTGTTCAGCCACGGTTTGGTTACAGTTTAGCCGTAACTCTATAAGGCTTGACCATGGCTTAGCCGTCAAAGGATTCCAATTTTTCATACTCTCGAGTTTTTAAACCGTAAAATTACTTATGGCTAAACCATGGCTAGGTTATGGTTTAGCCGTAGTACATCCTACGGCTTAGCCCTAGCTTGGCCGTAGTACAAATTTCAAATTTGCTGCTCTCTGGAGTTTGAGCTGTGGAAGACCTACGGTTTAGCCATAAGCTTCAGATTTTTTGGTGTAGTTTGATTTCGTTACAGGACTTGGTAAGTACATGCAATTTTAACAAAGAAGATAGAAATACAAAAGAAATACAAAAAAAGGGCTGTAAAAACACATTAAAATTGAGAAATTGTACGAATCATAAGAATCAAGACATATTAATATGCGTTCAACCAAAATTTGCTTATACTTGCCTTCAATTAAGCTTTTCAAGCTATTACTCCTTCCTTTGGCTCAATTTGGGTATTTTTAGACGTAATTGCCATGCATGCAAGAATTGAGGAAAGCATTGAGTGCATGCAGTGAAATAAGAGTCCCCTAGACTTAAGGAAACTCTAATAGAAAATAAAACTCTTACCTTAAAGATGAATTAGAAGAAAGAGATGCAGATAAGAGCTCAAGGATAATGGGAAAGGAGAAGAAGACTCTGGGTCACACATGCAATGCTCCCATCTTCATGATGAGAGAGAAAAAGTGGTGAAGAGATAGAAAAGAAGAAGTAGACATTGGAGAAGAATACCATGCAGGAAGAGAAGCTCGACTAGGTAGGGGCCTTTGTATATGACATGTTTTCTGAGGTTTATAAGAAGGTCCCTATTTCTTGGGATAATTTCAATTTAAGTCAAATGGATGACCAACTACTTCAAACGGCTTCATATGCGTTGGGTTCAATAATGGAAGTTAACAAGCTTGATGAGATACATGTGTTGACACGAATATGATGCATGAATGACGTAATCTTGTAAAGCCTAAAACTATAAAAAAGGGCTCGTATCTACCTAATCCAAGTTAAACTCAACCTAACTACCTATCCATGACCCTAAACATGACTCATTAAGACAAAACATTATTAACTAGATAAATTTTATAGAAAATTACTAATAACTAAATCAATTAGTTGCTAAACATACTTAATTAGGGTTGGAGTGTTACAACGATCTCCTTAGAGAACAATCTTTTTTTTTAAAGGTAATAGAAATTTTATTAGAGAAGAAAGAACAAAAAAATGTAAATGAAGAAATTGTCCAAGCCCGATTAACCTTTCTCTTTATGTCATTCTTTCTTATTTTAAACTGCATCACATGACTCGTGATTTAACAATATGGGCATTGCATGTGATCAGATATGGATAAGAGTTAGATGGAACTGGTGACGCCTAGGGAGAGATTAAGTCATCGATATAGTGAAGGGGTGAAGTCATTTCTTAAGTTTGCGATGAGTCACTTAGCAAACAGGGAAGGTAAGATTCGTTACCCGTGTAATAAATGCATGAACGTGTATTGGTGTAGCCGTGACATTGTGGGATACCATTTGGTGGCTTTTGGCATGATGTCATCTTACAAGAATATGATATACCATGGGGAGGAACTTGACCAGAATCAATTCCATGTAGTGGATGGCAACGACGTCAATCGGGGTGATGATGAAATGCCACATGTTGAAGTCGATGAGGGCCAAGATGGTATTGTCGAACTAGTAAAAGATTATAGTATGGGGACTTTCATGAACTGTGATGGGGGGAATTGGGTTCTAGTGAAGTGGCTAATACTGCTTAGAGGGAGGAACAAGTAAACTTTGAAAGGCTATTGCAGAACTCCCAGTGTAAGATTTATCTTGGCTGCAAGAAATTTAATCTATTGAAATTTGTTATTACGATGCTTCATGTGAAGGTAATGTGTAAGTGGAGCAATAAGTCTTTCGATATGATGATGGGGGTGTTGATGGACCTTCTGCCAGAACATAATTTGGTTCCAAGGCCAACTTACAAAGCAAAGAAGTTATTCCGTAAGTTAGGCTTGAGGTACAAGCACATCCATGCATGTCAGTACGACTGCGCACTGTTCTGGAAAGAGAATGATCATCTGGAGTCATGTCCGGTGTGTAGGGAGCCTAGATACAAAACAAACAACGGCAAAGGTAAGAAGATTCCTCATAAGTTCTTGCGGTACTTTCCATTAACACCGAGGCTGAAGTGGTTGTACCAATCGAATCAGACAACTAGAAATATGAGATGGCACAAGCATGATAGACCAAATGATGGGTTGACAAGGCATTCGGCAGATTGTTCCGAGTGGAAGGAATTTGATCAGAATTATCCCGAGTTTGCACTGGAGCCCCGCAATGTGAAGCTCGGACTGGCCACTGATGGTTTAAACCCTTTTGAAAACATGAGCCCGTCCTCTAGTATGTGGCCTATGGTCCTTTTGCCCTATAACCTGCCACCTTGGCAATGCATGAAGAAACCATATTTCATGATGTCCTTACTTATTCCAATACCAAGGTCCCCTGGGAAAGAGATCGATGTATACATGAGGCCGTTGATTAAAGAGTTGAAAGAGTTGTGGGAAAATGGTGTTATGACTTATGATGCCTCCTGCGAACAATATTTTCGGATGCATACATATATAATGTGGACCATATACGATTTTCTCGCATATGATTATGTCTCTGGGTGGAGTACATGTAACACTCCGACCCAGCTTGACCCTGTTTAGCGGTTAGTTAATCTTGTTTTCGTTCCTAATTGTGTTTTGTTTGTGTTTTCTTTTCGTTACGGGTCATGGATAGGTAGTTGGGTTGAGTTTGACCTGGATTAAGTAAACCAAGCCCTTTTTCGTAATTTTAGCTTTTCTACGACATGGGCATTTTTGCATCATCTTGATGTCAACACGTGTCTTTCGTTGAGCTCGTTAACTTTCGTAACTACGTCACTTGCAACCGAGGTCGTGTGATTCGATTGGACCCGGATTTGACTCAAACTGGAATTAGCATTCTCACTTGGCTCTTATTGCAATTTGAACAACCCATTTGATTATATAAGCTCACCATCGATCACAACTCACGTTCTCTCTCTCGTTCTCTTTCATTTTCCTGCACTGCACGTGGAGTCTCTCCCTCCTTCACTTGAATTCTCTTCACTTGATTTCTCTCCATCGATCAAGCTTGTGGTGCTTGCATGTGAGGTGAGTTGGTGGAAATCACTTCATCCTTCTCATCTCTCTTCTCTAGTTCTTCTCCTTCTTGTTCCATTGTTGCATGTTGTATCTGTGTTGTGGATTTCTTCCCAATTCTCATGCATGCATTGTGGTTTGATTTGGTTTAGGTTGTGTTTGAGCTTGAGGGCAACAATTGTGTAATTGATTTCCAAATTGAGGCAAGTATAACCATAGTTGTGAGAACCCATGTTGGTATGCTTTGATTTTGGTTAGCTCACATTAATGTGTATGGAAAACATGTGTTCACAGCCCATTGATACTCATTTGATTACTACTTGGTCTATCTCCCTTGATAAATTGAAATTTGGATGCTTCCCAGACATTCTGTACAGGTTTCAGGAAATTGAATTCGTGCAAGTACGGCTAAGCCGTATAGCACCTACGGCTCACAAGCCAGAGAGGAGAAAAACCTAGTTTTCCTCTACGGCTAGGGCACGGCTAAGCCGTGGATTGCCCTACGGCTAAGCCGAATCCCAGCCGTAGAACAATACAGGGTGCATTTTCTGGAATAACTGAGAGTCAGCAACTGACAGATCTTCTACGGCCCAGCCACGGCTAAGCCGTAGACCACACCCGGCTAAGCCGTAGCACACACACGGCTAAGCCGTAACCACACATGAAGAATAAGGCCAGGTGTAAAGATAAGACCTATATGACCTTCATGATAGAATGTAGAGCACCTAGACTTGCCCAACGGAATGTGATACTACGCGTGAATGATCTCGAGGGCTGCGAATCATTCATGTTCGTTATCCGGATGTTAAGCACCTCCCCATGGGTGTTGGTTTAAGGGACTTCGTGCACCGCCCGATTCTCAAGGCAACACTAGACAACGGTGCATCGAATAACTTAAAACTACATCATCATGCACGGTTAGAAACACCGGATAACTAGATTAGAATTGGTTTGTAAAGCAAGATGATTCTATTTCACATGAATTGTTGCATAACATATTGCATTCGATCATTGATCTCAACACTCTACATGATTACGTATGTTTCGTTACTTTCACATTTTGGTTTATTTACCCTGAGTATGCATGTATGATGTGTTCATTCACGGATCTGCACGTATGATAAGTTGTCACGATCTACTCAGAATTTTCATGATTGACTCCGTATGGTCAGGCACTACTTAGCCTCAGCCTTAGGATCCCGACGGGGTGAATTCGGTATAGTTTATATGGCCTGCTGCAGTATGGATTTTGTCTTGGGGAACCGGACCCCAGGAAACCGAGACCCATTGTACCCTGGCCCGGACAATGGTGTTCTTTGCATGTTATAAGATCCCTCTTTTGGGAGCATATGGTAATGTAGTAGCCACTAGTCATGTACATAGCATGTTACCCTTGATTCACGCAGCATATTTCTTTCTTGCATGATAGCCTAGTATACGAAAATGCCTTCTTTAATAACATGATGTTCTTTATTCTATTAGACACAGCGTGTGTTAACTTGCTATGGTTTATACTTTGCTGAATCGTCGTATTCACAGTTGTTTTTGGTGTTGCAGGCCCAGATCCCCCGGCCGAACCCTCGCCGGTCGGCCAGGCTCCAGATGAGACCCCCGGGGCCCCATCAGGCCTAGAGGAGTGGATGTGATCACTCCACGGGAGAGCGTCCATGGCATGCATCATTTTGGAGTCTTGTTTTGTGGATTTTCAGACTTGTATTTGGCATGACATGTCATTATTGTATATATTCTTTTGTTCTTTTTGTAAAACTTTCATATGTTTATATGTAATTATGTCAGTCCTTTCTTTGTATCCCCTTCTTGCTTTGTAGTTTTATGTTTCTGATATTTGCAGCTTCCGCGTACTTGCTTGGCACGTGTGAGTGTTCCCTTGTGCGTGTGCATTTAGACTCGGTCTACGTGTACAGGCACGGGAGTACGTGTGTCATTAGGTTTGGCTTTTGCTAACCCCCGAACCCTGGGCTCGAGTTGTGACAGTACAAAAGGTTATTTGGCTTATCCCCCTTGTTACGATGATCCGTGTTCAATTGGTCTGATGAACAAGATTGGTTTCACTAGCCATCAAACTTTCTTGGATACGGTCCACCCATGGAAAATGAATAAGTTGGCATTTAACAATAAGGTTGAGTTTCGTATGAAATCATTAGAGATGTCAGTGGAGAAGATATCAGCAGCTTTGGATCGCCTACCAAATGTCAAGTTTGAAAAGCCTAAGGACGGTAAGAAAAGACCTCGTAATAATGATCTAGAATTGAATTGGACAAAGAAGTCCATCTTATTGGATATGCAGTACTAGAGTAATAACAAGCTCTGACACAACCTTAATGTGATGCACATAAAAAGCAATATATGTCACAATTTATGTAGAACGACGTTGAACATAATTGGGAAGTAAAGGACACCGAAAGAGCACACGAAGATTTGGCCAAGATGCGCATAAGGCCAAATTTACACTTGGTTCGATGTCCCGATGGAAACTTTTCTAAGCCCCAACCATTATTCACACTAACCCCAAAGGAGAGAAAGGGTTTTTATGAGTTCTTAAAGTCAGTCATGTATCAAGATGGCTATGCTGCAAACTTATCAAGGTGTGTGTAACACTCAAACCTTAATTAAGCATGTTTAGCATGTAATTGATTAAGTTATTAGTGAGTTTTCCATAGAATTAGCCTAGTTAATAATGTTTTGCCTTAATGAGTCACGTTTAGGGTTATGGATAGGTAGTTGGGTTGAGTTTAACCTGGATTAGGTAGATACGAGCCCTTTTTTGTAATTTTAGACTTTATAAATTTATGTCATTCATGTATCATATTGGTGTCATCACATGTATCTCGTCAAGCCTATTAACTTCCGTAATTGACTTGAATGCAAATGAAGTCATTTGAATTAGTTGGGCGTTAACTTGACTTAAACTAAAATTATTCCAAGAAATATGGGCTTTTAGATAAACTTCAAAAAACGTGTTATATAAAAGGCTCAACTAACCATTCGACCCTCTTTTTCTTATGCACTCCTCTCCAACATCTTCTTCTATCTCTTCACCACCTTTTCTCTTAAGTCATGGAGATAGAAGATTTACATGTCTAACCTAAGGCTCTTACTGTCCATTTCCATCATTCTTGAGCTCTCTTTTTGTCTTTGAACTGGAAGACTTAAGCACCTTCTTCTTCTAATCCATCTTCAAGGCAAGAGTTTTGTTTTTCATTACAGCTCTCTTAAGTCTAGAGGACTCTTATTTCACTGCATGCACTCATCTCTTTTTTCAATTCTTGCATGCATGGCAGTTAGGTCCAAAAATACCCAAATTGAGCCAAAGGAAGAATCGATAGTTGAAAAAGCTTAATTTAAGGCAAGTATAAGCAAATTTTTGATGAATGCATTTTGGTAAAATATGGTAATTATAATTCTTGCAAATCTTTTAATTGTAATGTATTTTATAGCCCTTTTCTTGTACCTCCATTCAATCAATTTGAAAGTGCTTGTTAAGTTCTAAGTTTTAAAGCTTTACGTGTAATCTAAAGCTTACAGCTATATTGTTTTGTCTTTTACGGCTCGGATTCCAGAGAGCAAAAATTAAAGATTATACTACGGCCAAGCCATGGCTAAGCCGTAGGATGTACTATGGCTAAGCCGTAACTTAGCTATGGCCTAACCGTAAGTAATTTTACAGCTTGAAACCAAGAGAACATGAAAAACCAAAGACCTTCTATGGCTAAGCCATGGTTAAACAGTATAATATGCCACGGCTAAGCCATAGCTCAACCATAGAACAAATACGGCTAAGCCGTAAGACAAAATATGGTTTACCCGTGAATGCGAAGGAACTTCTAGGTAACTACGGCTAAGTTGTAGTGCATTTTACGGCTCAACCGTAAGTCACCCATGGCTAAGCGGTGAGATTACTGAAACTAAGGTTAATTTAGATACTGTTAGGAGACCTTGTAGGGCATTAGTTTTTGAATTCCTTTGCCCCATTAACTGGTCCCAGGGAATAATTGAATATCATGAAGGGTCTTCAGGGCTGAGACTCATTCATGAGTGTTGTCCATTTGTTAAGCACCTCCCCATAGGTATTGGTTTAAGGGACTTCAATACACATTCTCGATACAATGTAACAAAAAAAAAAAAAAAAAAACAACTGTGCATCAGATAACTTAAAACTACATCAGCATGCACGGTTAAAAATAACGGATGACTAGATTAAGGTTGGCTAGTAAACCACCTTGACCCCATAGAATTGAATTGAATTGCATAACATATTGAATTTTGGTTATTGACTTCTATTCTTCTAATAATGATTTGAATTGAAGGATTATTTCTCAATTGATTCTGTTATATACTTTTTCTACTGACCTTGACATGTAATTGATTACGAGTGAATTGAGTATGAACATATTGCACACATAACTTAAATGTATACTGTATGCTATTGTCTTTCCTCAACGAATGAATTGTATGAATTACTCAAGTCACGTAATGAATAAATTTAAATATTCTAGCTCTACTTAGCCTTAGCCTTATGATACCCGGTGGGGTTGATTTTGGTGTAGCATGAACGTTGCCGCTGTAGTGTGCTTTTCTTAAAGCTTCTAAACTCCAGGAACTAGAGACCCATTCGTACCTTAGCCCGGTCAATAGTGTTCTAACGTATAGATCTCTAGAGGGAGGATATGACAAATGTAGTAGCCGCATAGTAAAGTATTTCTGTTAATTGAATCTTATAACATGTTTTATTCAAATACACAACATACCTAGTATATGAAATTAACAACCTATCTATGATCACCTGTTAGTGATTCTTGCAAATACAATGCGCATTACATTAATTTTGTCTATGCTTTGTTAAATAGTCTTATTCACTCATTGTCCATTGGTGTTACAGACTTAGGTCCCGCTTCCAATCCCTCGAAGGTCAATGAGACTTCGGAGGAGACTTCTGAGGTCCCATCAGGATTAGACGAGTGGATGGCAGTTCATCTCTGACGGATCCACCCCGGAGTGCTACTTGGACTAGTATAGGCCTTATTTTTGGGATGTAGTTGCATTAAGTTTCATTTTGTTATATATGGGCCATGACCTCATGTATTTTGTGTACTGTATAAATGTTCCATCTTTCCAAAAACTTTCTTCCCTTTTTGCAAAGACACGTTTCCTTTCACTCTATTACATATAGCTGTGTTTCTAGTTAGTATGTGTGTCCTCTTGTTTCTTTGAATGATACTAACAACTCCTGTGTATGAATGCTTGGACAAATATCCACTAATAGCAATTGGACGTGTGACTTTCCCTTATGTGTTGCACTTAGACTTGGGTCTAAGTGTTTATACATGGGAGTACATGTGTCCCTATTTTAGGTTTAATCCGAATACCCAAGTTCTTAGGCTCAGAACGTGATAGTGTGTTGGCACAACAAATGGTAAATTGTCTGGTCATTTCCCGTCAGTTCTGCTTAGTGTGTTCTCCAACTTCCTGTTATTTCCGTAATAATCTTCTTATCCTGACTTCCTCACACCAAACCAAACTACAACATGAAGTCTAGACAAGACACCCTACAAAGCACGAAACAACCATCTGTCGCAATCAAAATAACCCATACTAGCACACCGTGAAGCCAGACAATCTCATCAACAAGTTGTGGCCATCCGTCCGCAATTAGCTAGGATAGATCATCATGGTCCTCCAAGGTAAGTACAAGATTAAACTCGTACTCTCCACCAGAAGCATCGACAATATCCTGCAATGCAAGGGATGCTCCCCACTTTCGTGCAACTATCGGTTGATGAAGTCAACTGTCTGGAGCAGTCCTAGCTATCAGGATATAAACGAATGAGGGGTCTCGCCGAACGAATAGTACTATACCCATGACGTTACTCACTCAAAAGAGCTGTATCATAGAAAGGGAAGATTACTATTGCTAAAAGAAAACAAGCTGCCAAGCAAAACAAGGTAGAGGGAGACCAAGAAATGCTCGAAACATCTAAAATGATAAACAACTAAACGGATACGCTCCGGTCAACAAAGCATACCGCAATACAGGGTACGGTCACGAGGATGTTGATTCATAGCATTGGGATCCTGAATAGAACACCTGTACTCATAGAATGATGGCTTGACTTGGAAAAAGAGAAGCTCTTGACTCCAAGAGTGTTAATCACTATACAAGGAAATCGAAATTAAAAATACTGACGGGAATGCTAAAGCACAGATAACAAGCAAGGAACAAGATCCGAGAACAGCGTCATGGAAAAAGTAAGCGACGCTAAAGAGCAAGTATCTATGTGAAAGAAGTAGACCATTCACAAACAACCCAAGAACAAGTCAAGGAGAATAAGATGCAAACTGATGCTAGAGAGATAGCAAAAAAAGAGATCAGATACATCCTCACAAGGACGGAAAAGGAAAAGAATTAATCATCTAACTAAAACTATAATGAGGCCATAAAGGTCAAACAAAAAAGGGGACGTACGGTGGTAAAAGATGTCTCAAAGTAGTCACCCAACTCATAAGGTCCTTGAAGAGAAAGCAAGGGTCAAAAGAGCTTCAAGAGATGGGTCGAGGGAATCACAAGCATGGATAATACACTAGGAGTGACACTTGGCTCTCTGATATGAAACCAACCAACGATTCTAAAGTCATCTCAGTTTCAAATCCTCAAAGTATTAGCAGTTGTCCCACTATTTGCTCCCCTACTAAAGAAAACACCATCAAGCTCCTCACCTACCTGTATAGTCCATTCACTCAAACCATGACTACCACAATGTATCTTTCAAGACAACATGAATATGATCAACACTCTGTACCTCAACACTATCTTCCCTAGCTTGCAAACACCAAGAACTCATCATCCCAACATAGTGAGAGCAAAATCCAACTAAATAGATTCACTCACTTCTAATATTACAAAATCAGTGCCAGTACCCCTTAGTACTCAAAATTTAGGAGTCTCAAGTCTCTACGATTGCCTCTAACAAGTAGCACCTAACTCTGAAGAAAACGCAAAAGAAGATAGACATCAAAATCCTCCAGCATAATCAAGGAGTCGTTTCTAATAAGATGCGATGAAGGCGTGAGGTTCTCGATGAAGTATATACCAGACAATAATTTCTTGGAGGGTGTTGACATACTCATCGCGTTGCTCGAGCAGTGCTTCTATACATGCATGGAAATACACTTCAAGTGTAACATAACTACTTCCCGTCCAGGTGCTATACGGATAATCGAAGTACATCTTGAGTAATTCCCATACTCTAAATGCATACAACAGGAGTCGTCTTCGTCTACACATAACTACATAGGCATCTAGAAAGAGACGTTTGATGCTTTCTTCTAAGGTATACCAGTCTTAAGACAATTCAGCTTCTTGGAGTATATCCACCAGGGCCATCATCCAGACAACAAAAGGTATGCCCCTGAGGTGCCCCAACTCCCAGCAGAGGACATCAATATAAGGCTCCAGAAAACCTTCAGCTACCATGAGCTTTCACACGCCATGCTACGAATAAGTTACATCCGTTCTGTCGTGACAAACACCTGTGAAAGAAAAACATCTTTAGAAGTAACGTACCAACTAACCCCGTTAACAAAATCGGCATTAAAGACCAACTGTTGACATAACATTTGCTCACCATGTGCCTACATGCCTACATGCTTATCAACTACAGCAACAATGCTCTAATACCATACATTACGTATGTCACAACCAGAGCCCAAGAAATCGGGGATTAGGAGAAAACCTAATCATTGACACACGTACTCCTGTATATGTACCCCTAAACCTGGTCTAGGTGCACATATACAAGGGATCTATCACACGTGCAATCCTTACAGGTAGAAGCTGTAGAGAGTACCAGAGAACAAAAGAGCATAGAAAAGGTACGATAAACATATTAACTAGGGAAAAACAAACGTCTTTAGACATACACGAAAGAATACTCAATATATACATATACAATAGATGAAACCTGATTATGCAGTGAATGGGAATGGAAGGAATGCAAGGTGCTCTCTGGAGCGGATCGATCACACCCACTCCCCGTCCCACTGGGGTCACTATGATCTCCTCCGAAGTCAGGTTGATCTTTGAGGGATTAGGAACTAACTTTGATCCTGAAACACATAAAACATCAAGAACAACAAATGAATACGAAGACTCAGCAAAGTACAAACAAAATAAAAGTAACACATGCTGTATCTAACTGAATCAGTAAATAGGTAATCATATAAGTGGTCAATTCCGTAAACTAGGCAAATCGTGCAATGAATAAAGCAAGCATGTCATACGAGTCAATAACAGTAATACTGTGCAAGGTGGCTACTACACATGCCATATTCTCCCTCTGTGGAGAGAGCATATACGTGACGAGAACACCATGGGCCAGATGGGTCTCGATTTCCTGGGGTTTGGAATCCCTAAAACATAAACTCACTGCAACGAGGCCATGAATACTACGCCAAATTCAACCCCGTCAGGTATCCTAAGGCTGAGGCTAAGTAGTACTTAACGATATGGAATCAAACAAATACTTGAACTTACGTAGATCATGCGTATCATATCATATCAAACATATACCATACGTGCATATAATCATTTCATGCATACAATCCTCACGTCCCTGAAATAGATCGAATAATTGAACCAAACAAACAAGCGAACCAATCGGACTTACAATATCAAATCGGCATACGATTATGATGAGAACATGGGCATACGAATACAGTGCGAACATGCAGAAGAGTAAAGGTTACAAGTTATCCATACAAGATGTCATATATGAGTAACATTCGACGTTTATATAATTCAACGGTAGATGGATCATGCATTATCTACGTCCAGTTCATGTCAAGATTGCCCAAAACTTATCAACTCACATAAATTAGACAGGTAGCATCGAACATGGAAGTCAACTGTTTCCGACTGAGATTTACCATGGACAGAGCCCTCCGAGAATATCCAATCGTTGCCCCAGCGCAGAACGCGTACCATGTGAATAAGAAGGCAAAACCGAAGTCAATATACAATGCAAATCGAATTATTTTGCAGGAATCATGATCTTTTACTAGCCAACCCTAAGCTAGTTATCCATTGTTACTAACCGTGCATGATGATATAGTTTTAAGTTATCCGATACTTGGTTGTTCTTCCTTTGGTATCTCCTTGTATAAATGCAAGTTCAGGTTACCTACATTCTAGCTCGAAGGCCATACAAGGTCTTAGATTAAACCTATCCTTCTCATTCATTTCTCTCAAGAGTTATACGGCTTAGTCGTAGGTGAACGTACTGCTTAGCCATAGGCATTTTACGGCTTAGCCGTAATATGCACTGCGGCTTAGCCGCTGTTCCCTTTATTGTTCATCCGCATTTATGGTTCAACCGTATTTTATTCTACGGCTCAGCCTTGTTCTCTTCTACGGCTAGGGTACAGCTTAGCCATAGCACAATGCACGGCTCCAACATGGCTGGACCATAGAAGGTTTGCAAAATTGTCATCTCTCAGTTAAATCAGAAAATTCAACCCTGTAGTGATCTACGGGTAGATCACGGGGAGGTTACGACTTAGTCGTAGGAGTCTATACGGTGTAGCCGATCCCTAGCAGTAGCACAATTGCACATTTTTCTCATTTCTGGACTGTGAGCCGTAAAGCTCACGGCTCAGCCATAAGCTTAGCCGTACGAATCAGAACACTTGAAACGTCGACTGTCCAGAGCTTCCCATTTTTCCTTTCCATGTCTTTTATAATAGGTGAAAATAGTGACAAAGGGGTTGTTATGCATACACTAGCTAACAAAACAAACAGAATCATAATAGTCATGGTATACCAACATGTATTTGACCAATCGTTGTTTATACTTGCCTTTACTGACGGAGAATCAAACTGCACATGTTACTGGACTCAAGTTGAAAAAACCCGACACGAGCAATCAGAGCTTGATACCGGCCACAAGACAAAGATGGAAGAAGAATGAGAGAGAGAGCAACATAGCATAACTGAATGAAAAAAAATAAATAGAAGAAAATAAGAACAACTGAGGTGGTGGCATATATATATATATGGATATTTTAGCCATTTGCAACTAGGTCCAAAAGTTATATAATTTACAATTTGAGTCAAATGAGTACTGACGCATTTCAAACGACTCCAGAAGAATCCGAGTCAATTACAGAAAGTAACAAGCATTACGAAAGACACACAATGACATCAGGATGACGTTGAAATGATGAACTCAATTATAATAAAAAAATTACGAAAAAGGGCCCGGAGCTACCTAATCTAGGTTAAACTCAACCCAACTACCTAACCAAGACTCCAAACCAAACCCAATAAGAATAAAAGCTAATGACTCAAAAAATCCTCCAACAATACGTTAACAACACGAGTAATTGACTAGTAAACCGGCTAATTGGGGTCGGGGTGTTACAATTTTTCCCCTGGCATTTTTTGATGTGATGGTCCATCGGGCCATTCACTTGCCAAATGAGGCTATGCTGGAAGGACCCGTTCAATATCAGTGGATGTTCCCGATCGAAAAGTAACTATTACATTGTATCTATTGTATAGTCATGCATAATGTATAATCTTAATAAGCAATGAACATTGGTGCTAATTGCAATGTTTCTTGGAACTCTTAAGGGGTTTGTTACCAATCGAGCACGACTAAGGGTTCAATTGTCGAGACTTGCATTATCAAGGAGTGTATAACTTTTTGCTCAATGTATCTTGATGGGGTTAACACTGTGTTTAACCGAGATGAGCGAAATGCAGCCGGGGATGGTGAACGTCGCCAGGGATTAGCAGTATTTGTAGAAAATGCCCGTCCTTTCGGTGCTGGGGCTTGTAGGGTGATGCAAGATCAAATCAACATGGCTCATTGGTTTGTGCTCTACAATAGCCCCAAGGTGGACCCGTATCTTAAGTATGTGGTTGTTTTCATTTGGCTTATTCTTAGCCTCTTAATGTGTTCAATGAATATGTTGAAATTCTTTTTTTAATTTGTGTAATGAGCACAAGGATCTATTATAGATTCCATCTAGGCAAGATATCATCTCAGTACAAAAGAAAGAATTTCCAAATTGGTTCCAAGAGCGTGTAAGCTAAATAAATCTTCACCGCATACACATACACTCATATATATCTAAATATATACATTTATATCTCACCTCACGTGTTTATGTAGATAAATGAATTGAACCATCAAAAAGTGCCAGAAGCAAGTAATGAGCTATGGTCATTAGCGAATGGCCCCAATTTACTAGTGCAAATATATTCTTGTTAAATCTATAATGGCATCAAATTCAATAACAGAAAGCACGACGATGCCCGTCGAAGTCAAAACAGTGGTGTGGCCGTGGATAGAGATCTCGAGGCTCAGACGATCAAATTTGTGTTTACATAAACAAGGTTTGGCAACTGAAGTACATTTTTTATCATGAAGTAGTTTTGTTTGAATGTGAATGGTACAACACTGGTAGTACTAGAAAAATGAAAACTGATGCATACTGTACAAGCATTGATATCAGGAGTCAATGGTATAAAAGTGATCCATTCATCCTATTAATACAAGTGCATCAAGTATGGTACATCAATGATACAAAATTAGGTCCAAATTGGCAAGTTGTGTTATGGGCACAACATCGGAGACTATGAGATGTACCAGAGGTTGAACTTAATGACGAATCACATAATGATGCATTCCAGTAGGATTTTAGTACTGGTGTATGCCTAATCAATGTTAAAGCTACCACTGATCAACATCGTAGAGATTGGGTTGATCCTGAGATCATTCCTAGGATCAGGGTTACATGGCTAGGGAGGCACCAACAAGATGAACAAGGAGATAACCAACAAGATGAACAAGGAGATGACCAAGAAGATTATCCCGAGGGGGACGATGTTGATGAGGATGAAGAAATTTTGGAAGAGCATGGAGATGGCCAAGAAGATAAACCATATGGATTGTATTCAGATTATGACATAGATCTTGACATTGATTGTGACACATAGAATTTTGTGATCGGATACATGCCAATGTCCTAATTTAGTGTTTATTGCTGAATTTCAATACCTTAAGATGAATGAAATTATATAAGGAAGAATCATATAAGGAATTAAATGTGCCCTAATTTAGTGCTTATTAAACTCAAACAATGCTCTAAAACTCTACTAATGAATCTGGTGGTAAAATCCATCCAAACGCTACAATGAGTTAACAATGTAGACAAAATTGTTTTCTTTCTAAATGAGGCTTTTTTTGTTTTGACAAGTCCAACAATTTTTAAAGAATATACCTGCAAATGTGCATTTTTTAAGACTTATCAATTACCGTTTATGTCAATTTGAAGAATACTAGAGCAAAATGCCAAAGAGTAGGAAAAGATATGTCCACTAGGTTTTCTGAAAAAAAAAAAAAAGAAGGTAGCAACATATGAGAGTGTTAGGCATAACACAATGCAACATAACCGAGAGGTAATGGAGTCTTTGGGGTTACATCGGGCTGCCGATGCTTGGATAGCCTAGCTGGGCAAGAACATTCCACCGTCTTCCATTAAGAGGAAAGGGACAAGACCAATGCGGGAGGAGAACGACGAGAAGCATATACCCTCTGAGTATGAGGATCAACTGCACTCTTATGGCGACCAGAACGGCGATGACAATGATGAGTTACCAGATGTAAACTATACTAGCTTATTTGTTATCACCATTTTTTTGTTTTTTATTATACATCTTCCCATTATTAATTTGATGTATATTTTTATGAAAGGACATAGATATGCCTTGTCGTATGTTACCCAATGCGAGAGCACATGGAGATACCACACCACTTGGAGACACACCTCCCATCCTTGTAGGTGATCAACAGCCTAGTCCAGTCATGCAGTCCAGCCCCATAGGTAATTAGAATTTAGTTCAATATATGTCTATTAGATAACTAGAATAACACAGTGGTCTTTTATGCAGCATCAGTCTCGGATTTAGCCTCGTCAGCATCAATCCAGACATGCAGCTGTGGAGTGACACAGGGTTGGGGGATTAAGAAAATTCTTAAGCAATTTGGGAAGCTCCCAGTGGCATTCCAGCAGAGTACGGGGCACCTATGGCGCCCAATGCCCCATCCTTTGCTCAGGAGTGTGGGCTACAGTTTTGAGCCCATGCTCCCATCCAGGGTGTCATGAGAAGGAGTGATGTTAAGGATCAAGATAAGGAGCCGTCATAGAGTGTATTCTGGTAATTGCCTAATCTATTTAATAATTCAATGTATATATTTTGGTTAACTTCCAATTTATTCACTAGCATTTTTTTAGGGCAAGTACATTCTCAATGACTATGATACAAATGAGATGGTGTAGAAGGCTATGGATTCCAAATGTAGCTGCCGATATAGGGATCATCGCTACAAGATGCATTTGCACTATAAAAAGCTATTGGAGGACGGTGTAGACCGCAGGAGTCAACCATATAGAGGGATGGCATTGTCTACTTAGGACGAGCTGATTGCTTATTGAACACTGACGCATGGAAGGTTCTCAATTCATTGTTATCACCTTTCATTGATATCCCCTTTCTTGATATCTCATTTATCTCCTTTGTCTTCATATAAATTTATTTATGATCAACCAATTTTTTTTATAGAAAAAGTCTGCCCAAAATGCTAGGAATAAGGCTACTATTAAAACCAAGCATGCATGTGGCTTGCAGTCCTTCCCAACTACCATGACCATGAGGGTAATGTGCTATGAAATTTCATTTGAAAACGTATATATTTACTTCACTATATATCATTCTTATTGTTTTATCTATTGAGATCAGGCCACAGTGAATGATTGTGTTGAGCCCCACATCACTGACTTCTATGAGGACACTCATTGGAGCAGAAAGAAAAATGACTGGGTGACCCCTAAGTGCGGTGCAGCACATGTATGCAATCTTGCTCACTTAGACTCGATCCTAGTTTTAGGTTTGGCATATATACTTGATTCTTTAAATATTTTGACAATTACAGGTGAAGCTTGTGGAGAAGCACAATGATCCAACCCTAAACTTGTCGCAAGAGGAGTTGTCTGTAGATGTGTTTGGGGATAGATCTGGGTATGTGAAAACACTCAGTAAGTGGCCATCTTCTTCTTTACAGACTACTGCTCAGTCCCACACACGGGATGATGAGTTGAGGCATCTGAGGGAGCAAGTGGATACACTGATGAGGGAGAAAAGGCGGAGAGGGAGACAATGAAGAAGCAACAAGATGAATTCCAAGCTCAGATGATGGCAATGCTTGTAAAGGCCAATGTGTACCCAGTGCAAAGTGGTGGAGCTAACTCATCTAGAGGTGATCATTAACTGATGGGGTGGAGCAGGTTAGTATTTTATTTTTTAATATTGACTATTAACTTGGACTTAGACTTAGGAAAATGCTACAAATGAGCAAAAAAATTCCAAATTTCCACCAAACGCCCCGGCCATGCTTATGCGGATAGAGAGTCAAGGTAGATCCTGTCACGACCCGAGCCCAGAATTCGGGGGTTAGCGAAAAGCTAAACCGGTGACACACGTACTCCCGTGCACGTGCACCCAAACCCAGTCCAGATGCACGCACACAAGGGATCTAACACGTGCGAAACAGACGAACGCGGAAGCTGTAGATATCATAGCAAGCAACAAAGAAAATAGCGGAAGCCAAAGCAGAAACAAATACGGAAGCGACAAAGACAAATACACTGATATAAAACCAAATACACACCAAAACCATATATACAAAATACACAGAATACAAGTCCAAAGTCCAAAGATCCACAGTCCAAATACAAGTCCCCTGAAACCAAAACTCAAAATCCCAAAACGAAAAGCCACTGGAAGTATGCATGAACGCACTCGGCAGAGATGATCAGGCCCACTCTGCCAAACCTGAGGGTGCCTCTACACTCGCCCCTGCAGCCTCCTCGACCGCCGGGGAGCTGGGCAAGGTATCTGTGCCTGCAACACCACAGACAACACAAATGAATACAACGATCCAGCAAATATAAGTAACAGGGGTGTAACACTCATAGTATCAAAGTGAATAAATGACAGAATAATGATTTCAGAGTTTCATCTTAGTAAGCTAAGCAAATCGTGCATAGAAGTAAAGCATGATATGTGAATCAAACATAGAAATACTGACTAAGTGGCTACTACGTTAACCATGTTCTCTCCAATAGAGAGCAGAGCAGAGCAGAGCAGATGAGAACACCACTGACCGGGCCAGGGTACAAGTGGGTCTCGGTTTCCTGGGTTCCGGGGTCCCAAGACAAAGCAACACTGCAGTTATACAGAGATACAGAGATCTAAGCCAAAGGTAACCCCGTCGGGCATCCTAGGGCTGAGGCTGAGTAGAGCCAGACTAATACCAATCAAATCAAATCCATAGAAAGGGAGATTATCCGCTTTGGACTCACCGATGACAAAGACCGGATCTTATCCTCACGTATTAACCTCTGGGCAGAGCCACCCGGGAATACCCAAACTCAGAGATAAACAAAGCCAGCAGAGCATAGATATAAATCCAAAGCACAGCATAGATCAAAGCATAGTGCAGAACGAAGCATAGAACAGAGATACAGGACGAAAACAAAAATGACTACGGAATGCATAAACTTAGATTAACAGAACAGAGGGCAAAATCATAAACAATATGCAATGCATCTCAGATTAATACGGAGTCAAGGTTCATTACAAGCCAGTCCTAAGCTAGTTGTTCACTGTCACTAACCGTGCATGTTGATGTAGTTTTAAGTTAGTCAATGCACCGTTGCCATCAAAGTGTTGCAATGTAATCTGTGCGTGCACCGACGTCCCTTAAACCAACACCCATGGGGAGGTGCTTAACAGTAAATCAACACTCACATGAATAAGTCACAGCCTAACAGACTATTCATGCGATCCAAGAATCCATTGGGCCGGTTTACATGGGTGGTTAACCTGTATTTGAGTCCTACCAGTCTCACCATTATCCTAAGTTATGTTTCAGAATTGCCATGCCTAACGGTTTAGCTATGGGGGACCTATGGTTGAGCCGAAGACATCTTACGCGCTTGTCGTACTATGCACTACGGCTTCACCTTGGTTCCATTCAAAACACAGCTAAACTGATCATCCTTCCATCTCTGATCTAATACCTTTTTACGGCTGAGCTACAGTCAGTATACGGCTTAGCCGTAGACCAATCCACGGCTTGGCCGTAGCATTCCACGGCTTAGCCGTAGCCTCACCGTAGGAGTACTGATATCAGAAAAGTTTCGACTGATCAGAGATTTAATTCACGGCTGGGGTACGGTTGGGTCACGGCTAGCTTACGGCTCAGCCGTAGGACAAATTACGGCTTAGCCGTAGCCTAGCCGTAGAACAAAAGTGAAATTTCAAGTCTCTGGATAGTGAGCCGTAGAAGTTCACGGCTTAGCCGTACAATACAGAGATGAATTCGGGCTGAGTACAGAAACTGAAATTTGACACAGAAACATCCCCAAACAAGCTACAGAGGTTCCAAATTCACAAGCATTGGCTGTAAACATCAAATACACTAAAGAAGATGGAAATCAAAGCATTCAAATAGAGCACCCATGTGTGTTATAAAAGTCTGTACTTATACTTGCCTCAAATCTGAAAAATCCTCTGAAATCAAGCTCCAATCCACTAAGAATCAAAACAAATCAAAGCAATAGCACATGCATGAGATGAGGGAAACACACATAGCTTGGAGAAGGAATCCAATCGAAGATGAAGAATGCAAAACCCACTTACCTAAGCAATTACAGAGAGGGGAGAAGAAAAGAACCCAATCGGTGGGTGCAAGCTCCCAACCCAACTTAGAACGAGAAGAGGATGAAGAGAAGGGAGAGAGAGAGAACGTGAGCTCCTGAATTCTCCTTGCATGCAACGTTGAGGAATGAAATGAGCAGGAGAGAGAGACATCTGGAGCTAACTTACTTATATAGGTTTGGAAGTTTAAGTCAAAGTCCAAAGAGTCTGGTTTATTTACAAATCAAGTCACATGAAAGTCCATCTTCCCCAATTGACTCCAAACGGATCTGACACAGTTACGGAAATTGTCGAGCTCAATGAAATACACGTGCTGACACCAAGATGATGCAAAGATGATATGAGCAAAACAAAAGCAAAATTACGAAAAAGGGCTTAGAACTACCTATTCCAGGTCAAAGGTTACTCAGCTACCTATCCAAGGCCCAAAACCAAGTCCAAAAGAATAAAACAAAACAAAACACACTAATGAGCCACTAATCCGGCTCAAAGGGGATCGGAGTGTTACATCCTCCCCCACTAGGAATCATTCCGTCCTCGGAATGACTACCTACCTGCGCAAAGAGCTGGGGGTACTGGCGCGCTAGCTGCTCCTCTAGCTCCCAAGTAGCCTCATCTGGACCGTGATGCTCCCACAACACTTTAACCCATCTGATAGTCCTGGTATGGAGAATCTGCTCTTGTGTGCCAACGATGCGAAGCGGGCGCTCAACGTAAGTTGCATTAGGCTGAATCTGGATATCATCGTAGCGAATCACATGGCTCGGATCTGGCACATACTTACGGAGCATCGACACATGGAAGACATCGTGCACACCGGAGAACTCAACTGGAAGCGTCAACCGATAAGCTAAATCTCCAACTCGGCTCTTGACTTCGAACGGTCCTACATATCTCGGAGCTAACTTACCCTTCTGACCAAATCGAACTGTGCCCTTCATCGGAGAAACTTTAAGGAACACCCAATCTCCGACTTGGAATGCCAAAGGTCTCCTCCGAGTATCAGCATAGCTCTTCTGCCTGGACCGAGCAATCTTCAAATTCTCTATCACTTTCTGCACTTTCTCCGTCGTCTCTGCTATGATCGTCGGACCATGAAAACTCCTTGCTCCTACCTCTTCCCAGCACACCGGGGTCCTGCACTTACGTCCGTAGAGAGCCTCATATGGTGCCATACCAATACTCTCGTGAAAGCTGTTGTTGTAAGCAAACTCACACAATGCCAAATGCATATCCCATTCCTTCTCAAAGTTCAGCACACTAGCTCTGAGCATATCCTCCAACGTCTGAATGGTACGCTCCGACTGTCCATCAGTCTGGGGGTGGTATGCCGTGCTAAAACTCAGCTTCGTGCCCATAGCTTCCTGAAATGCTCTCCAGAATGAAGATACAAAACGACTGTCTCGATCCGACACAATCGATACCGGGGTGCCATGCAATCTGACTACCTCGTCAACAAACTTCCTAGCCATCTCCGTGAATGTCATCCCCTTCTTGAACGGAAGGAAATGTGCTGACTTGGTCAATCTGTCCACTATTACCCAGATCGCATTGTTCTTTCTACTGGTCGGCGGAAAACCGGAGACGAAATCCATCGTAATGTGCTCCCACTTCCACTGCGGAGTGTGCAATGGATGTAATGATCCTGGAGGTCGCTGATGGTCAGCTTTCACCCTCTGACAGGTCAAACATCGAGCTACGAACCCTGCGATCTCCCGCTTCATATTGTTCCACCAAAATCTGTCTTTCAAGTTCCGGTACATCTTCGTACTCCCTGGGTGCATCGCATATCGGGCATCGTGCGCCTCTGTCATCAACTGATCTTTCAGCTCATCCACAGCGGGAACACACAATCGATTCCTGAAGTACAAAACTCCATCTACCAGGCTGAAATCCGGTCGATCTGCAATCCGATCTCTGAACTTCACCAGGAGGGGGTCCTCAAACTGGCGATCCTTGATCTGCTGAATCACTTCAGGCTGAAATACGACGGTAGTAGCTAATGTCACCAATTCACCTACCATCCGAACCTCTACAGGCTGATCATGCACAAGCATATAGAATCCTGCCAACGCCTGAAGACTGTCTGTCCTCCTGCTAAGTGCATCTGCAACCACATTCCCCTTGCCAGGGTGGTACTTGATCGGAAAGTCGTAGTCTTTGATAAACTCCAACCATCTACGCTGCCTCATATTCAAGTCATGCTGATTAAACAAGTACTGCAGACTGTGATGATCGGAATGGACCTCGAACTTTACACCGTACAAGTAATGTCGCCACAACTTCAATGCAAATACAATGGCTGCTAACTCCAAGTCATGAGTGGCATAGTTCTTCTCATGCTCCTTCAGCTGTCTGGATCCATAGGCAATCACTTTCTGATTCTGCATCAGTACACAGCCTAATCCAACTCGAGAAGCATCGGAATAAATCACGAATCCCTCACTACCATCCGGGAGAGTCAACACTGGCGCCGTAGTGAGCTTTTCTTTCAACATCTGGAAACTACGCTCACACTTCTCTGTCCACTCATATGGAACCTTCTTCCGAGTCAACTGAGTCAGCGGTGCTGAAATCTTCGAAAAGTCCTGCACAAACCTGCGGTAATATCCCGCCAAACCCAGAAAACTCCGAATCTCTGTCACTGATCTGGGACGGGGCCAATGGACTACTGCCTCAATCTTCGCCGGATCCACCATTAATCCATCTCTAGAAATCTTATGACCCAGAAATGCAACTTGCTCTAACCAGAAATCACACTTGGACAACTTGGCATACAACTTGTGATCCTTAAGCAGCTGCAATGCTTTCCTCAAATGGTCTGTATGTTCCTCAGCAGTCTTCGAATAGACCAATATGTCATCTATAAAAACCACAACGAACTGGTCCAAGAAGGAAGTAAACACCCTATTCATCAAGGCCATGAAAGCTGCGGGTGCATTAGTCAAACCAAATGGCATGACAAGGAACTCGTAGTGTCCATACCGAGTCCTGAAAGCTGTCTTCGGAACATCCTCATCCTTCACCCTGAGCTGGTGATATCCTGACCTCAAGTCAATCTTAAAGAAGTAAGCTGCACCCTGAAGTTGATCGAACAACTCGTCAATCCTAGGCAATGGATATTTGTTCTTGATAGTCACTTTGTTCAACTGCCTGTAGTCAATGCACATCCGGAAACTGCCATCCTTCTTCTTGACAAACAATACAGGAGCTCCCCAAGATGAAACACTTGGGCGTATGAACCCTTTATCCAACAGATCCTGCAACTGTTTCTTCAATTCCAACAACTCTGCAGGTGCCATATGATATGGAGCTCTACTGATAGGTGCTGTACCTGGTACCACGTCAATAGCAAATTCTACCTCCCGAACTGGTGGCAACTCTGGCACATCCTCCGGGAAAACATCCGGAAACTCGCTGACTACTGGAATCTCACTGAGCTGTCGCCGATCTTTCTTTTCTGAAATGAATGCAAGAAATCCCTCACATCCCCTACGAAGCATCCTGTCTGCCTTACAAGCAGAGATCACACGTCTTGGGCACTTCATCTGGCTGCCCTCAAATCGGAATCCGCTGCCCAAATCAAAGTAGATAGCCTTGCTGTAGCAATTGATACACGCATGATATCTTGCAAGCCAGTCCATACCAAGGATCACATCAAAATCCAGTGTCGTGAGCAACACGAGGTCTACTGGGAGCTGATGACCAGCTATCCGCACATCACACTGAGGGTAAAACACACTGCACTCCACCCGCTTACCAACCGGAGTGGATACTAGCAATAAGTATGGAAGTGGTGTGGGTCGCTGTCGAAGCTGCACAGCAAAATGGGGTGCTACGTACGAACGCGTAGACCCGGAGTCAAATAAAGCTAAAGCTTCTGCATCAGAAATTAAAATTTTACCTTCCACTACCGTGGCCTCCTCCGCGCCCTCATGCGTAGCAGCATAGGCTCGGGCTGTCTGGCGGTTCGGCTTCTGAGCTGGGCGAGCTGGCTGAGATCTGCCCTGCGCTGTAGATCCTGCCTGTCTCGTCTGTGGAGAGGACTGAAACTTCGGGCATTGGGCCCGCCTGTGATCCGTAGAGCCACACCCGAAACAAGCCCCAATCTTCCTCCAACATCTGTCTGTTGGGTGATCCTTCCCACAGTGACCACATACCAACGGAGTACTGCTCGAACTGCCCTGCTTACCCTTGAACCTTTTCTGAAACTGACTTCTGCCACTGGAACCTGCCGCCCTCTTAGCTTCTGTTCGCTCCTCCTCAAAGATGGCCTCTGCATCGTAAGCCCTGTCAATAGCGTCATCCAATGTAGCCGGCCACATACAAGCAACCACATGGCGTTTGTGCCTCGGATTCAGGCCGTTGACGAAGCGAGTCACCTTCTTATGCTCAGTGTTCACCATGTCCTCTGCGAAGTGAGACAACTCTGTAAACTTGTGTACATAATCTGCAACTGACATCTGTCTCTGCTGAAGGTTGAAGAATTCCACTTCCTTGGCTCGCTGAATATGGAGAGGCATGAACTTCCGACGGAATTGCTGCTTGAAGGTCTCCCAAACTGTGGCACTGGGCATAGTCTGAAATGAAGTCTTAACACTCCTCCACCATGTCTTGGCTACACTCCGAAGCATAGAGGCTGTGAGAACTACCTTCTGCTTGTTACTGCACACAATCGTGTCAAATAGCTCTTCAGTCTGCTCCAACCATTGCTCCGCCTGCAATGCATCCTCTATCCCATGAAACTCGGTCGCCCCTCGCTTACGGAACTTGTCGAAAAGAGCATTAGGATCTGATTCCTTAGGCTGGAAAATCACCTGCTGATCTATACGAGGTGATGCTACTGCGGCAGCAGCCTGACTCTGTCTATCTACCATGGACGCCATCTGCGCCTGTAATGATTGCATAGACTGCATCATCATCATCATCCGCTCCTCACTACTGATGTGTGGGGGTACTGATCCACTATCACCGTTATGGCCCTGTTGATTCTCATCCCGAGATCCTGATCCTGATGCCATCCTGCAAAAAGAAAAGAAACACAACACACAAATATAAAATGCCCTGAGTTAGTCGAATCCCAAATCAACATATGAGACTTCGAGTCAAATAGTTGATATCGTTATCTCACCACGATCTTAGATGCCTACATGCTTATAACTAGCATGCTCTGATACCATACAATACGTATGTCACGACCCGAGCCCAGAATTCGGGGGTTAGCGAAAAGCTAAACCGGTGACACACGTACTCCCGTGCACGTGCACCCAAACCCAGTCCAGATGCACGCACACAAGGGATCTAACACGTGCGAAACAGACGAACGCGGAAGCTGTAGATATCATAGCAAGCAACAAAGAAAATAGCGGAAGCCAAAGCAGAAACAAATACGGAAGCGACAAAGACAAATACACTGATATAAAACCAAATACACACCAAAACCATATATACAAAATACACAGAATACAAGTCCAAAGTCCAAAGATCCACAGTCCAAATACAAGTCCCCTGAAACCAAAACTCAAAATCCCAAAACGAAAAGCCACTGGAAGTATGCATGAACGCACTCGGCAGAGATGATCAGGCCCACTCTGCCAAACCTGAGGGTGCCTCTACACTCGCCCCTGCAGCCTCCTCGACCGCCGGGGAGCTGGGCAAGGTATCTGTGCCTGCAACACCACAGACAACACAAATGAATACAACGATCCAGCAAATATAAGTAACAGGGGTGTAACACTCATAGTATCAAAGTGAATAAATGACAGAATAATGATTTCAGAGTTTCATCTTAGTAAGCTAAGCAAATCGTGCATAGAAGTAAAGCATGATATGTGAATCAAACATAGAAATACTGACTAAGTGGCTACTACGTTAACCATGTTCTCTCCAATAGAGAGCAGAGCAGAGCAGAGCAGATGAGAACACCACTGACCGGGCCAGGGTACAAGTGGGTCTCGGTTTCCTGGGTTCCGGGGTCCCAAGACAAAGCAACACTGCAGTTATACAGAGATACAGAGATCTAAGCCAAAGGTAACCCCGTCGGGCATCCTAGGGCTGAGGCTGAGTAGAGCCAGACTAATACCAATCAAATCAAATCCATAGAAAGGGAGATTATCCGCTTTGGACTCACCGATGACAAAGACCGGATCTTATCCTCACGTATTAACCTCTGGGCAGAGCCACCCGGGAATACCCAAACTCAGAGATAAACAAAGCCAGCAGAGCATAGATATAAATCCAAAGCACAGCATAGATCAAAGCATAGTGCAGAACGAAGCATAGAACAGAGATACAGGACGAAAACAAAAATGACTACGGAATGCATAAACTTAGATTAACAGAACAGAGGGCAAAATCATAAACAATATGCAATGCATCTCAGATTAATACGGAGTCAAGGTTCATTACAAGCCAGTCCTAAGCTAGTTGTTCACTGTCACTAACCGTGCATGTTGATGTAGTTTTAAGTTAGTCAATGCACCGTTGCCATCAAAGTGTTGCAATGTAATCTGTGCGTGCACCGACGTCCCTTAAACCAACACCCATGGGGAGGTGCTTAACAGTAAATCAACACTCACATGAATAAGTCACAGCCTAACAGACTATTCATGCGATCCAAGAATCCATTGGGCCGGTTTACATGGGTGGTTAACCTGTATTTGAGTCCTACCAGTCTCACCATTATCCTAAGTTATGTTTCAGAATTGCCATGCCTAACGGTTTAGCTATGGGGGACCTATGGTTGAGCCGAAGACATCTTACGCGCTTGTCGTACTATGCACTACGGCTTCACCTTGGTTCCATTCAAAACACAGCTAAACTGATCATCCTTCCATCTCTGATCTAATACCTTTTTACGGCTGAGCTACAGTCAGTATACGGCTTAGCCGTAGACCAATCCACGGCTTGGCCGTAGCATTCCACGGCTTAGCCGTAGCCTCACCGTAGGAGTACTGATATCAGAAAAGTTTCGACTGATCAGAGATTTAATTCACGGCTGGGGTACGGTTGGGTCACGGCTAGCTTACGGCTCAGCCGTAGGACAAATTACGGCTTAGCCGTAGCCTAGCCGTAGAACAAAAGTGAAATTTCAAGTCTCTGGATAGTGAGCCGTAGAAGTTCACGGCTTAGCCGTACAATACAGAGATGAATTCGGGCTGAGTACAGAAACTGAAATTTGACACAGAAACATCCCCAAACAAGCTACAGAGGTTCCAAATTCACAAGCATTGGCTGTAAACATCAAATACACTAAAGAAGATGGAAATCAAAGCATTCAAATAGAGCACCCATGTGTGTTATAAAAGTCTGTACTTATACTTGCCTCAAATCTGAAAAATCCTCTGAAATCAAGCTCCAATCCACTAAGAATCAAAACAAATCAAAGCAATAGCACATGCATGAGATGAGGGAAACACACATAGCTTGGAGAAGGAATCCAATCGAAGATGAAGAATGCGAAACCCACTTACCTAAGCAATTACAGAGAGGGGAGAAGAAAAGAACCCAATCGGTGGGTGCAAGCTCCCAACCCAACTTAGAACGAGAAGAGGATGAAGAGAAGGGAGAGAGAGAGAACGTGAGCTCCTGAATTCTCCTTGCATGCAACATTGAGGAATGAAATGAGCAGGAGAGAGAGACATCTGGAGCTAACTTACTTATATAGGTTTGGAAGTTTAAGTCAAAGTCCAAAGAGTCTGGTTTATTTACAAATCAAGTCACATGAAGGTCCATC
Source organism: Sextonia rubra (assembly GCA_037013555.1). Classification (NCBI taxonomy): domain Eukaryota; kingdom Viridiplantae; phylum Streptophyta; class Magnoliopsida; order Laurales; family Lauraceae; genus Sextonia; species Sextonia rubra. The sequence goes on along the minus strand of JASUAD010000011.1, from coordinate 30,346,384 downwards.
TTCCCCAATTGACTCCAAACGGATCTGACACAGTTACGGAAATTGTCGAGCTCAATGAAATACACGTGCTGACACCAAGATGATGCAAAGATGATATGAGCAAAACAAAAGCAAAATTACGAAAAAGGGCTTAGAACTACCTATTCCAGGTCAAAGGTTACTCAGCTACCTATCCAAGGCCCAAAACCAAGTCCAAAAGAATAAAACAAAACAAAACACACTAATGAGCCACTAATCCGGCTCAAAGGGGATCGGAGTGTTACAGATCCCACCCTGCCTCTTTGACAATCTAGAAGTATGGCTTACACGCAAGGCAATTGACAACTCTGCCTAAAATCAACTATTCTAGACAAATATCAACAAAGGTTCATGCCCAAACAATTTTAAGAAATTTAAGGGGAAAATTCAAGCACTTATCAGATGGATTAAACAAAACTTTCAACAAAAATAAGGGAGAATAGAGCTACTGATGCACTGTCCAACAACCAACTAAAGCCACATATTCCTTCTGAATTCATGATCTGAAATGGCAGTGCACTATTTTCTGTCTTGAACCAGTTCAGTTGCTGTACTGCTTGTTAAACTTCCTAGATTGTTAACCTATTAACTCAATCTACATTGATTCTGGTATCAGATCTCTCTGTAGATGATTGGAGTTAAGCTAGACAGGTTATCTTTCTGTTTTCAATCAATTTAATAGTTGTCATTTCAAAAATAGAGGCCCGAGAACTCCAGTAGAAAGAATTACTTGCAATGATACCACTGTACTATTTGCTTCATTGTAAACCCATGGTGATGGTTCCATAAGAAATTCAAAAATAATGCTGTGGGATTTGATTGGGATTTTTTATCTTAACTCCTTTCTTCATCATCTCAGTCCACCTTACAAACACATTGGAAGCCTCAAACTTACTTGAGAATTTTACATTGGAAGCCTCAAACTTACTTGAGAATTTCATTCTCTGTGCTAGCTCAAAGAGTATATCAGGCTTCCCAGCTCTAGAGAAATCTGCTAAAAACTTATTATAATCGAAGTTGAGGGTCCTTTGTCCCTTTTGTTAATCATCCTCTTCTATATATTTTCAAGCTTTTTCAAGTCTTCTATATATTTTTTTTCAGCTTATGCTAAAGTTGGACTTTTACATGAAGCAGTGAAACTCAAGATCAAGATGGTCGAAAAGGGTATCATCCCTGATGTTTTCACTTATACAACACTGTTGTGCGAATTTGAGAAGGCTGGAATAGATGAATCTACTATGATAGTTAGATATTATGTCAATTTTTATGTGCAATGCGGTGATAGTGGGTTGTATGCTTATGTTTGATGGTGCAATGATGATGGGTGATGAAGATGGTGTAAATGGTGAAAAAGTGAAAAGAAGAGAGATGATGACGATGGCTATGAAGTGGATAAACAGGAATGTAGTGAGATGTTTGAGTTAATGAAGTGGGTCTGATTTTAGAGGAAGCGGTAATATGGGTTATAATTGATTTTAGAAGAGGACACAGCTGGTCCAGATTGTGGTTGTGTGTGATCTAAGTTTGTTTTGGTGGTGATGATGATGTGGGGGTGTGGTGATAAGTGGTGCATAGAGGAGGGAAAGAGGCGGTGCTCATATCAGTTAGGTACGGTGTTTGGTTGGTTTTTGGATGGAGGAGGTAACTGTTGGAGAGGATATATGTGGTGTAACAAAGTGATGGGTTGGTGATGTGTTCAGTGGCATGGGTTGAGGGCTGTGACAGAGATATGGTGGCTGGGTTGTGGTGATTGATTAGGTGGTGATGGGTGAAAGAGAGGATGTTTGTGTTGGCGGAGGTGATATTGTTGGTGTGCTCCTTGTAAAGTGAGTTTGGGTTAAGGCGATGTTCAGAAGGTGGTTTGGTATAGGTTTGGAAGTGTCAGAGCCAATGTTGAGACAATGGTGAGTTAGAAGTGTCAAAGTTATTCATGGAAATGAAGAAGGTATGGTTTGTATGTACGTAAGAGAGACACATTCAATACCTTGATCAACGCCTATAGCACGTGTGGATTGTTTTACCAAGCTATGGAGATTTATATGAGAATACTGATAGCAAGCATATGTCCTAACGTGAGAGACAGAGAGTAAAGCGAGACCTGGAGAAGTTGGAACATGAGAGAGAGAGAGAGAGGAATGGACGTGTGTGGGAGAGAGGTGAGGCAGTTGGGAGAGAGATGTGAGAGGGAGAGAGACGGGCGAAAGAGAGAGAGGGGAGGTGTGTTGAGAAAATGCCACCTATTTTTTTATTTTCCTAAAAAATCTAGAAAATTAGAATTAGGGATTTAGGAAGCTGTCAATTAGGGGTTTGGGAAGCTGTCGATTGGGGGTTTGGGAAGCTATATTAACTCATGAAGAACCACTTCTAAATGGATATATAGATTTCTCGGGACTTAAACTTGGGAAAATGCCACCGACGTTCAAAACCACCAAATTCCTACCAAAAGGCCCAGTAAGTGTCACGAGCATCTCGGTCAGGACCAAAGTAACCTGTAGGAACTGACCGTGCCCCAACGACATCCCTGGTTTGTGAACTATGCATTACTTTGCATTTCTAGAGACTTAAGACTTAGGAAAATGCCACCGACAAGCAAAACTGCCTAATTCCCACCAAACGGCTCAACGAGTGTCATGGGCAGCTCGGTCAGGACCAAAGTAACTTGTAGAAACTATCGTACCCAACGGCATCCCTGGTTTATGAACTATGCATTACTTTGCATTTCTCGAGACTTAAGACTTAGGAAAAAGCCACTGACGGGCAAAACCACCAAATTCCCACCAAACAGCCCAGCAAGTGTCACGGGCACCTCGATCGAGACCAAAATAACTTGTAGGAACTGACCGTAGCCCAATGGCATCCCTACTTTGTGAACTACACTTTAGTTTGCATTTCTTTAGACTTACACTTAGGAAAATGCCACCGATGGGCAAAATTGCCAAATTCCCACCAAACAACCCAACAAGTGTCACGGGCACCTTAGTCGGGACCAAAGTAACTTGTAGGAACTGACTGTAGCCCAACAGCATCCCTACTTTGAGAACTACGCTTTAGTTTGCATTTCTTGAGACTTGGACTTTAGAAAATGCCACCGACGGGCAAAATCACCAAATTCCTACCAAACAACCCACAAAGCATCACAGGCACCTTGGTCAAGACCAAAGTAACTTGTAGGAACTATGTGCAACAACGGCATCCCTAGTTTGTGAACTACACATTACTTTGCATTTCTCGAGACTTAAGACTTAGGAAAATGCCACCGATAGGCAAAACCACCAAATTCCCACCAAACGGCGCAACGAGTGTCATAGGCATGTTGCTCGTAACCAAAGTAACTTATAGAAATTAACCGTGCCCCAACTGCATCCCCAGTTTGTGAATTACACCGTTGTTTGCATTGTTATATGTTTGTTTAATTTGCAATAGCATTAGAATTTGTTATTAATAAGTTTTTTATTTTTTGTCACAGATTGGAGATGAATAGTAGTTGGTGGTGGTGATGCATCTAGAGATTTTGTGTGTTAGGAGAGATGTAAACTTTGATTCTATTTTTTGAGTAAACAGACGTTGTTGGATATGTACTAATATGGACTCTTACATGATTTGTATAAATTTTGGACCTTCTGTCGGATTTGTATCATAGACTGTTGTTCAATTTGTATTATGGATTGTTCTCAATCGAATGTTGTATGATTTTATAAGTAGTATTGAGTACATATTGTGTTATAGGATTGAGAAGGTATTTTTCAGGAGGAAATTTTTTAATATATTTAAATACAGGAAACGGGGGGGCAAATGGTTTTAGCAACGAAACCGTACATCGCTAATTGTTTTTCAATTAATTTTTTGCGAAGAAAAATCAAAAAGTCATCGCTAATTCAACTTTTTGTATTTGCGACAAATTGAAAGTTCATCATGAAAATAACCTAGTACGATGATTTTTTTCGTTGTGGATTAAAACTCTTTACTGACGATATACCAGTTGTGTCACCTAAAACATCTATTGCGATGCACCTTTCATCACCGAATACAAAATACAATTTTCCTAAAAATTTTTTTGCAACGAAATATGATATTCAGCTACGAATTTTACATCGTGGAATACCATATCCATTTATCCCCTCCATTTTTTGCGTCAAAAGCTGGTATTCAGCGACGAACATAAAGCATCGCAAATGATTCTATTTGGCAATGAAATACTATTTGGTCGAGGAAAATATATATAGCGACGATAATATTTTGTCGCCAAATGCACATTTCCTATATTATGAAATTTTCTTTTGGTGATAGAAGTGCCTTTTTTGCGACGTATTTTTTCAGTTTTCGTGACAAATGGTTAATTGCAAATATATACTTTTGCCACATAATAAAATTTTGCCACTACATTTATTTAGAGACGCAGTATTGGCGATGAAGTAGGCAATGAAATATAGGCGTCGCCATAGATGATGGGTGATGAGATTACATTTTCTAGCGATGAATAATTTCATCGCTAAATCCCATATTTGTTGTAGTGTGGGAATCCCTATGAGGATGATTTACTATGGCTATGCCACTTTTTTTCTTAATCCATGCCATTCATATTATAGACCTTTAATCAGAATAATATATTGACCACTAAATTGAGCAATATGTGAAAATTAAGATTGTGTGTTTGATTTAAGTCTCTCTACCTTGTACATGTAAATTAATTAAAGTATATGACTTAAATAAAGTGAAATTCAGATCAGTGCATATTTGTAGGGGCACTGTTTTTAATAGACCACATTAAGTAAAGGTATGACTCATTTTGGTCAAATTAATGGAGGCTCGTATGCGGATGTCAACCTATAATCATCTCCCCGAGCGTACATATGTTTAAATTTGTGAATAAAAAATCATCCATAATGTTGTTCAAACTTTAAGAGAAGTTTGAACAATTTATTTTACTATCAAAGTATTGGCAATCAAAAAGGCCAAAAAGCGTGAGTGGTCATAGCAATGAGTTAGGTCAGGTCCATAGGTAGCTGAGGAAATATAGTAGAGGATAAATACTTTTCAATACTCCTCTTGGCTGGAGCCCACCCCTCAACACTCTTCCCATAGGTGGATCCTAGTCGACATTGGCAGACCTAATTAAAAGAGTGTGGGGGCTGAAGTCCCCACCCAAACTTGCAAAAAGTCCAAAAGTCTCCCTTCGATTTCTGAAAATTAATAGCTTTCTTACATTTGTCTCCTCCCCTAAGTATTTTTTTTACATTGAGCGCCCCCCCCCCCCCCCCCCCCCCCCCCGCCTCGCCCCCCAAAGAAAATTATTTGGGTGTGCCTTTGTCGGTCTACGTAGTTTTGGTGACAAACATTTTTTTAGCGTGGAGTCATTCCTCATGAGATTCAAACTTACGACTAACTAAATTTGATACCACATTAAATTTCTGAACTAATAATTGCTACCAAACCTCGATTCCCTAAGTGGAGCCCCCAGTACCACGCTTGGCCTTTTTTAGGTAGGTTAGTCTAATTAATTAGGACTAGGGTTAGTTAACTAAGTTTTGTAATGCAATTAGTTGGAATTTGTCACGACCCGAGCCCAAGAAATCGGAAATTAAATTTAGACCTAATTAGTGACACACGTACTCCTTGCATACATACCTAGACCCAGTCCAAGTGCACAAGCACAAGGGAAAATCACACGTGCAAAATATAGTTGTGCGCGGAAGCTGTAAGTATCATTGCAGTACAAAGAGGATACACCAACTTAAAGGAAAACAATATTTACAAGATATACAATGAAAAGGAACCATGTCTTAACAATAGTAAAAAGGAAGTTTTTATAATACACAAAATATAGGGAGACATACTCCAATACAGAAACAAATTATATCCAGCACATCTAAATGAAGCCTATTCTATGTCGCTTTCCGAGGGTGGAGTGATCAAATCCTGTCATCAAGTCCTAAAGGAGCCTCTACGGTCACCTTTGCAGTCTTGTTGGCCGGCGAGGGATCAGACATGGGATCTGAGCCTGCAACACCAAGGACAACTAGTGAATATAACGATTCAGCAAAGCATAAGTAACAATAAGGTAACACGCGTTGTGTCTAAAAGAATAACTAACAAGTGATAATGCATAAAGTTTCAATTTAGTATACTAGGCAAATCTTACATTTGAATAAAGCATGATGTAAGAATCAATGCATAGATGTACTGTACTATGTGGCTACTACATTTGCCAGTATCCTCCCTCTAGGGATCTATGCGTAGAGAACACTATCAATCAGGCCAGGGTACGAATGGGTCTCAAGTTTCCTAGGGTCCGAAAGCCCCAAGACATGAACACACTGCAGCGGCAACGTACATGCTATGCCAAAGTCAACCCCGCCGAATATCCTAAAGCTGAGGCGAGTAGTGCTTGACCATTTCGATTCAATCATATACTTATACTTCTAGTCATCTAGTGTTTCTAACCGTGCATGATGATGTAGTTTTAAGTTATCCAATACACAGTTGTTTTTCTTTTAGTGTTGCATTGTATCGAAAAGGTGTGTTGGAGTCCCTTAAACTAACACCCATGGGGAGGTGCTTAACAACTGGACAATACACATGAATGAGTCATAACCCTCAAGACTATTCATGCTCTTCAGGTATTCCATTGGAAAAGTTAAGGGGTATAGGAGTCCAATATGAAGGTCCTATAAGGTCTCATACTTATACCTATCTTTTTCCTTCAATTTCGGTGGTTTCACGGCTTAGCCGTGGGTGACTTACGGCTCAGCTATATTATGCACTACGGCTTAGCCATAGTTCTCCAGAATTTCTTTCGCATTTACGGTGAGCTACGGTTGAACTGTGAATGATCTTACGGCTGGACCGTGATTGTTCTACGATTTAGCCATAGTTAGATATGGCTTAGCCATAGCACACCATACGGCTTAGCCGTGGCTAGACCGTAGAAGGTTTCCTCCAAATTCCTACTCTCGAGACATCAAGACATAGCTTGACCTACGGTTAGGTCACGGTTAGCCTATGGCTCAGCCGTAGTACATCCTACAGCATAGCCGTAGCTGAACCGTAGGGTAAATCCAATTTTGACTATTCTCTAGAGTGTGAGTCGTGGAGCTCTACGGCTTAACCGTAGGCTTCATAAACTTTGAAAATCAAGAATTTCATATGTAATTCAGAAGTTGAATGAATTCAATACAAATGGAAACAAGAAGAGCTCATCTTATACAGAAGGGCTATAAAACATAGAAAACTTAAAAGATTGAGAAGAATAATAACAATCATAGTCTACCAACATGCGTTTATCCATAAAGTGCTTATACTTGCCTCAATTGAGCTTTTTCAAGTGAATTAACATCCTTTGGCTCAAATTGGATGTCTATATGCAAACCTAATAGCCATGCATGCAAGAAAGAAGAGAAGATGAGTGCATGCAGTATAGGATGAGGCCTCTAGACTCAAAGATGTTAGAATTAAACAATTCTTACCTCAAACCACACAAAGAGGTGAATTGTAAACTAGGTGCAAAAAGGTTCCTTTCAACGAAGAAGAAGAAAATCGAAGAAGAGGAAGAGGAAGACGATGATGACTTGAGGAAGGCTTGCACGTAGAGGATATAGGAGATAAGGATCGAATGGGTTAGGTGGCTATATATATAGATATGTTTCAAAGAAGGTCCACCTTATTAGGGTTAATTACAATTTAAGTCAGATGGATGACCAACGACTTCAAATGCAATCGAGTCAGTTACATCAGTTAACAGGCTTGACATGAAACACGTGATAACACCAAAATGATGCATGAATGACGAAATCTTACAAAGTCTACAATTACAAAAAAGGGCTCATATCTGCTTTGTCCAAGTTAAACTCAATCCAACTACCTATCCATGACCCAAACGTAGCTCAAAAGACAAAACGACATTAACTAAACTCATTCGCTGGAAATGACTAAAAAAATCAATTAGTTGCTAAATTGGATTAGTTAGGGTCAGAGTGTTACAGAATTTTAGGAATTAGGTGCATTACATGCATTGCATATCATTTGTGGGACCCATTTAATCATAACCCTTGGACCCACCTTATACTGAGCCACCCTTCCATGATACTACCTAAAAATATTTCAAATTTGGGAAAATCCCTTTCTTATGATTTCAATAAACTCCTTCTCTACAAAAGCCTAAACCCTAAACCCATTTCATTTCTCTCTTCTCTACTCTTTTCCTCTCCTCTACTTCTTCCTTAAGTTCTAACATTCCAAAAAAGATTCAAGGCTGCCCAATCATCTAAAGGCTCTCCTCACCACATGCATGGAATATCCATAATATATGTGATCGTGCTTGAAAAGTGATGTAAAATGCAATAGATTTAAGTCCAACATTCACACATTTCCAGCGTTAAGAAGAATGGGAAAAAAAATATAGTTCATCATTAAATTCCTTTTGTTTACATTGGTTCAACGCTCTGACTTTAGGGATGTAGGTTATTTACAAGTTTTGAGAATTTACAACCCCTCCCTCCGGTCTCAGATGTGATCCAAACTCAAAAATTATAAGAAAATACATGAAAAAGGGAGCCAAAATTCAAAAAAAAAAAAAAGAAGAAGACAAGGTAGCAGTGATTGTGGATTGGCCCCTGCTAGTGGTTGACATGGCCACGGTTTGTTCTATTTTCACTTCATTTCACTTCTATGAAGCTTTCAGAGTGCTAGAACTTGTGGTTTTTGACATTTGGAGTGTTGAATGACGACCAAGGATGCTTAATTCATCCATGGAATCGATATCAACCTTTGGTAATTATCACTTTTTGGTTACGGATTGTTTTTTATACAAATCCAGAAAGGGTGTTTTATGCAAGCATACTTAGGCCAAAATTGTATAATTTTGAATTTATAATTTTCAAGGAATAGAATGAAGCCTAAAGAGGCTTATTCACAACTTCAAAATGGCCTAAAGCCCTTCTAAGTGAGAAAACCAAAGGAATGCAGTTTCATCCTTTGTATGCTTGATGGCCTTTGTATCCATCTTTTCTAAGTGATATGCATGCTTCTTCTCTTTCTCTAAACTATTTCTCACCTTAAGTTAGTGAAAAGAAAAAGAAAAGTAAACTAGTAGTACTTGAGGTGCTTGAGAAGCCTTGTAACTTGCTTTGATTCTCTTGGAACTTGCTTGAATTGTCTTTGGAACTCCCAAATTTGTTTGGAACCTTATTTGAACACTTCTTCAAAGCCCAAGTATGCTTCTTATAGGTTTCAAAGTGAGTTAGGATAGTGTTTGGTAGTTGTGGGGTTATATTTTGAAATAAAGTAAAATAACTCCTAGAAGCCGTCGGGAACCACCTTGCAGGTGTCCATGACAGTGGCCACGGTCATGGATAGGCCCAGTTTTAGGTTTTTTGCATATGCGAACCATTTTTATCTGTTTGGGGACTAAACGATGTTTGATCCTCGTGATGCTTGGAGGGCTACTTTCAAACACTATTTTTAGTGTTTCATAGAATTTGCAGCCTATTTTGACCATCTAAAGTTGGTCAACCATTTCTTTGACTTTTTATGAAAATGGGCTCCTGTTCCAGCTGTTTAAAGCCCAAATGATCTCGAATTGAGTTGAAACTTGGAAGAGCTGATGTCAAGATCATCTTGAAGTGTCTATCCAAATTTCATATGGTTTAAATTTGTAAAAGTAGGATTTCGAACAGTGACCCGCTCGTTGGATGCTCTAAGTCAATGTTTTCTTGTACTACAAGCAGTTAGCTTGTTTTCTACCCGAATGATTTCAACTGATATAAAACTTGGGAAATTGACTTTGAACACATTTTAAGTCTTTGATTTAAATTTCATCACCTTTGGCCTCCTAAAAGTAGGATTTTTAGTCGTGACCCCCATAATTTAGAGGTCACAAACTCCTAGCTGACATGTTGTTAAATTAGGGTCAGACAATATCCCCTTGGCTTGAAAATTTGCAGAATCACTTTTGAGGATAACTTAAGATTTATGTCCAAATTTCATCAACTTTAGTTACCTGGAAGTAGGACTTTGGTCAGTGACCCCATAGCTTGGGGGTCATTAACCCAAAGTTGACATGCTTGTTGACTTTTAGTCAAACGACATCCACTGGACCTTAAATTTTGCAGAGTCCCTTCTGAATATAATTTCAACTGATTCTGACATGTAGAAGTTTCTATTATCGCAATGACCCTAAAAAGTTAGAAAACAGTCACTGAAGCTTAAATTTGAACTAAAATAAAGTCCAAATGCTTTAAAATTTTTAAGCATCATTTCTAAGTATAATTTGGAGCTGCCATATGATTTTCAACTACTTTGATAACTCAAAAGCTTGAGTGTGTTCAATGTTCCCTAGACTTTGAGCCAATGAACCTTGAATTTGAAGTTTGGTAGGTTGAGTGACCAAATAATATCCACTAATTTTGAAATTTGAACTACTGCACCTTGAGCTCATCTGAAATCTTCTAAATAAGTTGCATTAGTTCAAAAAATCTGGATGCAGTATTTGACCTGGCATTCCACAATTTTAGGGTTTATGTCCCCTTGGCTTAGAATTTACTTGTAATGTATTCACTATAACATTTGTAATTTTTTATAGGTCAACAACATGCACATTTAAATCCAACTGCAGAGCTTAGTGTTAAGTGCATCCATTCAACACCCTGTGATAGTATATAAGCCTAAACAAATACCTATGTAACATTCCATACTTAACTACTTAATGAGTTATCAACATATTCCCATTCATAAGTACAAAATGTCTGAGTGCATATCAAATGATAAAGTGCAAAAGTGCATAACGGTCAAAGACCAAAAGTATAATACATTCTCCAATGAAAATATCATAAACGAAGTCCAAGTCATGATGATATGATAAAAGGAGCAATGTAGTTAAAATCCTAAATAAACAACAAGACTCATGTCGCTCTATAGATAGATGACTAGTAGGATACGTCATTAGGTCCCCACTAGGTAATTCAGAAGGTACCTCTGAGGTAACCTCCAGAAGCGCATTGATAATTGGGTCTAACCGAGATTGGGTCCTGTAATACCAAGGTTAGCACCCTGAGCACGACAACTCAACAAGAAATAGGCAAGTAATACACTAAACATGTTGTTCCAAATAGAATTAGAGACAACACTAAATAAATAAGGCAAAAAACATAAGCTCAGTATGTTAGCATAAGATAAAGCATAACTATGAGGAATCAAGATAACAGCAAACATAATCTAATGGCAAACCACATGGCTACAGTCTTCCTAACAAAGAAACATATAACAAACAAATCGGGAGATCAAGTGGCTAATCTGATTACCCAAAGGGTGTTGACTCACTCCATAGATAAACCAAATGTGATGGTGCACAAATTCAACCCACACTTGGCCCCACCGGACCTCATAAAGTCAAGCTCAATGGTGCTAACTTCATAAATCAATACAGACAGAACATATAGCACCATTGTGCTCTCATACTTATCTTCTTAACAGAACCTACTTACATATCATTTACAAAAACAGAAGCATAATGATATCAATAACGAACAATGATAACAAAAGCAATGTGAGGGAAAATGAACAGACATAACTGAACTAATAACACAAGTAAGTCAATGATAAAGGAAGTCATATAAATAAGCATAAGTTTCCAATTAATTAAGAAATAAGGACAAATTACAAGCCAAGCTAATTAAGATACTTTGCAAGACCATAAAGTTTCTAATGCCACATGTTACCAAAATCTTGGTGTCACATTGTATATGAATCCAGACACCGGGCCCCTTATACTCGTTCATGAAGGGCATGGAATTAGAACAAACTAGATCATCTAACAATGATGGATAATGGCTAACACTTTCCTTGTTTACCCTATTTGTTTTCATTGGACAAGTGTAAGGTATAGGGGTTTCAAAGTCAAAGTTCTACATTGTCATAAGGTTCCCTTAGCATTTTAATATGACACTTGATCCTATGATCAAGTTTCAGGTTCCCTAAAGTATATTTGACTTACTCAATTCAAATTAAGTTGGATTATAAGGATTTACAAATGGAAGAATAATTGAAAGAAATAAATGAAGAAATTGGTCAGACCTACCTGATCGATCCCAAAAAGGTAATTCAATTGATTAGATGCTTCGAATTTCTGACTAAATTCCTGAAACATCCCATCCAATTAATTGGGCCCGTGTTCGATCGATCAGGCCTAGGACAGGATTCCAAATCTAACTCATTTCAAGTCCAAACTTCATCACAATTAATCTCATCCTTTCCCTACACAAAATCCATCATTCATTAAACCTAATCTAACATATTGAATGTCATTTACTTTCATTCCATTGCATTAACTCTAAACCTTCATTTACTTCATTAAAATCCATTTGCACCCACCAAGGCATCATCATTTATGAAAACAAGAAGAGAATGAGCTTTACCAATGTGCTAAAGCATAGAAATCTCAAAGAATCAAACTTAAATACAACCATGCATGTTACTACTTGCTTATACTTGCATTAGGTGCTCCCAAATTCCAAATCAAAGCCTTTAGGGCATGTTTGGCAAAGGGTAGGGTAAAGTAGAGTGAAGTTAAATTTTGACATTTCAAATTTTCCCCTTCTTTTTTTTAAAAATTCAAATTTCTCTCATCTTTTTTCAAAAAGAAGTCAAAAAGTCATAACTAAACTACAAAAAAAATCTCTACTTTTTATACAAAAAAAGTCAAAAAGATTCCATATCAAACAATTAAAACAAAAAGTCATCATAACCCAATTATATATTATTATTTCTTGATTTTGGATTTACTTTACCTTACTTTACCCTACCCCTCTCCTAAACATGCCCCTAGAGTGTGAACCCTAAATCTCTCGCTCAAATAAATCCCTTATCATGGAATGGCATGAAAACAAGATGACTAATGAGATGAATGCCATGAAAAGAAGATATGATGAGTGGCAAGCTAGGAAAACCACTCTACACTATATAAATGGGCACAAATAATAAGATAGTTTGGGTTTCTTACCTTGAAAGTTGTGCAAAAGTGGAGATGGGCTTTTCACTCCAAACAAATTTTAAGTGAGTAAAAGAGAATGTGGAGGAGAAGATGAAGACAACCTCTAATAGGGCTAGAATCTCTTTCTCAAGCGCTCTAGGCTTGAAAGAAGAAGGAAAATGAAGATGAGGGCTAGGGTTTTAGCGAGGGGGCATAAGAGAGCTCTTGCTTTGAAAAGTGGGTCTTTATATAGAGCTAGGGTTGCTAGCAAACTTTGAATATTTGCTAGCAAGTTCATTAGGCTTAGGTTATTTACAAAAAGTGGTCATAAGAGTCCTACATAGGTGACTTAGGTCTAAATAAAATGTCCACAAAGGGATAATGATAATCATTGATAGATGCATGATATGGTTAATGAAATGATGAGATGGTGCAAGATTAAACTAGTTAAATGAAAATTTGGTCCTCAATGATACCTAATCAAGAGTAGGGTCCCACCAATCTACTTATCCAATGTACAATTAAGATTAAATCGTCATTAATCAACATACAAGATGAAATTACCAAACAACGCCTAATTAGGGAACCAGATGTTACACTAGTCAACCGCAAACCCTACTCGATTAAAGGTTATTGTAGATAACTAAGACCAGTCCTTGATAGAAATTGGTTATTGGTATTCTTGTAGTTGACCTTAATGCCCAGCGATCGACCGTGGAATGGTTCACAATCAACCACAGCCATACTTCCAGAATTAGGGATTTTGGGAGTTTGAGACCCATAACCTTAGCATCATGACCCTCAGCTTAGGTAATTAAATTGGAATAGTGGGACCAACTGTGAGGGGAGGTTTGAGCTAACTTCCTTTCACGAGTTGACTGGATGCAAATTAGTGGGGACCACTCCACACTATGGGTGGTAATGCGGGACACCGAGATGTTCTTACATCAAAGGCATCAAATGAGCTTACCTCACATCTCAGGCCCATGTATCCATTGTAATGGATGGTGTGGACCCTATGTACGTATTGGTTGACCCCGACCATAGGACGATGTAGTACCTACCTTGAACAACTTAAATCATATCTCGCAGATAGGTTAGTCTTAGGATAGATACAGGGTACTATATTAGTATTATACATGACACGTGCATGTATCCACTCCTCTCATCAGTCATATTTATTAATTAAATTAGAATGGTAATGTAACTATACTTAGTATGTGAACCATTAAGGAGGCTTGGGCTGAACAATGTGCAGAGTAGAACCCCTATGTGTTTTATGTATGTTTGATTGGGTGATTCCCTTTGAGATGTCGCCCATGTCCTGTGTAGGTGTTTACCTTTGATTTTTTAGTCGAGCACCACTAGGTAGATATATTCCACTACAATTTAGGGCGTCTCCCCATAGATGAGGATTGTGCATGCATTTATTACCATTTGAAGATCGGGAGGTGGTCGTATGCCATCGAGCCAGCGAGTTTTATGTGAGGTATTGCATAAGTGAGGCGACCAGATTTGCCTAGGTTGGATTTACATTTGTTATAAGCTTGTCTAGGTACTAAGTTCTCCTAGGTTCATGTTATAGCCTATGAGGAGTGCCACCTTATAGAGTATGTAGTAGGTTCGTTTCACTGACTCATATGGTGGGGTCTTTACTCATGCTTATGCCTAGTTTACTTTCATTGCTATTCATATGATTACACTTGTTTATTATTTAGTTTGATATACTTATATCTATTACCTATGTTTATCTATTTGCCAGATTTTGTCATCTAATGATGCTACATTTGATGTATAGGTACCGATACCCTTGTGAGTCAGAGGGCCAAGGGAGATAGAGGTTCTACCAAATGGTGGAGATCTTGAGTGGTGCACCGATGACATAGTCTAAGTCGTCTTAGGCAGGCGTCGAAGTGACATATTTTTCCCATGGACTTATTATCCTTTTAGACTTGTATATTTTTGTGACCATAGGTGTTTAGCCTAAAACTTATTTTAAACTATTGTGTAATCAAACTTTAAAGTAACTAGCTTTTGAATCTTGCACCAACTTTTTTGTTATTAATATTATATTATGCATGTATTTACTAACTGCACAATTGTATAATCATATGCTTTGGTGTTTGATTATGGTGATTGATTATCACTCATAAATTCATGTAGGACTTCAATACACCCAGAATGGGGGTCTAAAGTGCTTAATGTAAGAAAGAAATTTAATTGGCCCTTATTCTCATACTCTTGGGAGTGGGTTTGGATCCAACCTCCTTTGTGCATATGGTCATAGATGGTTGCTTTCGTCTAAGCACACAACCATTGGGGTTCCACTATTGCACAGACATTTGTCCAATACTACTATCATCATCATTTGGTGGGGCCTTGTCAAAAAAGTCCACCTGGGATGGGGCTAATCCTCTGATGGTTGATCATATGATGGGTCCTATTGTGGTTGATCATCTGAAGGGTCCATTACCAGTCGATCATCAGATGGGTGTACTCGTCAAATGGATCTTAGGAAAGATCATCGAATGAGCCCACTTGGGCAGGACAAAAGGAAACAAACAAGAAAAGGATAACTATGTTGTCACCAAAATTTTAGAGAGTATTTTAAGGAAAGAAGAAAAGCGAAAAGAAGGGCCTTTGTATAGGCATGAGAGACATATGTTTTTTTTTTTTTTTTTTGTAACCCTCAGGTGAGGGGAGACACCTTGGATGAGGTTGGGGAACCCTCTAGTGAGGGAGGAAGACCTCTACATCCTCGGGTGAGGAAAGGTGCCTAACAAGGTTTGAACCTAGTAAGGCAGGTAAGAACCAACACCTTTTACTAATAGGCTAAGAGACTGCTCTTGAGAGACCTATGTTGGTGTGAAGAAAATGATGATCACTTCCTTATTGATGCATTTTCTTTGGCTTAGAAGCTACTGTGTAGTATTGCATGCCGATGCACATAAATTTTGAGATTATTTTTCAAGGTCAAAATGCATGTCAATTGATCTATAGATATACAATGGTTTATTCTCTAAAAATATTAGTTCAAGAGGAAAGAGGCATAAAATAACAAGGCATGCATTTATATTAGCCAAATTCTCCATAACACTCTTTTTAGTTGCTCTTCCATTTCTTCATATGGGGACTCGACTATGATCAATACATGTGCTAATCTTGTTTGACACCCATCCTACCATTACTTACCGCACATTTACAATAGGTTGGGACTACTTATTAGCTAACTAAAACTATGGATAGGGTGTAAGATCAAGAGGCTTGGGCGAAGGTGGCAAATCCAGTTAAAATTCAGTGTGCCCATCACCCGTCAAATAACACATGGGATACAAAGAACTCCACAAATCCCACACCAACAATATCCGTCTGATCTAATGGGATCTCTCTATATCAAGTTATTCTCATTTTAATGTAACGTGCTTTTGCGAGAATGGCTATATAGTTGACAATCTACTGGGAAACTATGGAGAGTAAACATCATCATGATTGTCGACAAATAATTGCATGTATCTCCCTACCCCATTATCACCACATATCATCATCCCAGCATTTGTTTCCCTTGCTTTTTTTTGCTGGATTAGGACAATGGTAAAGTAGTCCTTCGATAACTTACCTGCCCTTGTGTGGCTCTATAAGATGAGACACCCTTACCACTAAGGTGTCTTTGTTGGACAAATTATCCTACTGTGGTGCACATGATCAGATAATAGTAAGGGTGGTCATACCTACTTGTTTTCCATTATGTGGTTTTCTTTGGATTAGTCAGGATTTTTATAAAGTTCTCATTTATGCTAAGGGTCAAGAGACAAACACAAAATCAAAGAGATTTTTCCTTCTTGATGAGAGGAGAGATTTAGGGTGTGTTTGTGCCAACCCTATTTCTATGGAAGGTGAGTGGATTTGTCTCAAGTTTTGCACATCAAAAATAAAGGTTGTTTGGTGTAACTTTGCTCAACAACCAAAATGGCCAAAATTAAGTTACTTTCTACGGGCGGTGAGGTTTTCGTTTTCTTAGTTGTACATCAGAATTACATTGTCACAGAAGCAGAAAAGCTTTTTTCCACTTTCACAGCGGCTGTACAAACATATCCTTAGGATATTTAAGTCTATAAAACGATCATTGTGTGAAAATGTTAAAGAAAACAAGTGTGAAAGACAGGTTGGACGTTCAAACTCAAGACATGACTTGGCCATCACCCCTGCCTTCCATTAAATAGTGAATAATCAAATTTCATTTATTTGCAAACACTATTAGGAAAAGATTTCTATGATCTTTCTTTAAAAAGAGTATACAAAATCACATCTGCACTATCCTAGGCCAACTCTAATACAGTCTCCATCAAGATTTTGCTTAGCATAACTAGCTTGGTGAATCTGATTTTGTACAGCACATCCAGCATGTCCTACTTAGTGAATCTGATTGTGCTTTGTGTGCTGATGTGTATTTGACTGATGGTTAACTTCCTCCCTCATCAACTTATCAACTTGTGGGTCCTCCTTATCACGCCCCTCAAGCTAGAGGGTGGTATCAACACAACTCCAAACTTGTCTCATACTCCTTGAAAGGTTATTTTTGCAATGGGTTTGGTAAAGATGTCAGCAATCTGGTTGGAGGACTTCACAAAATGAGTAACGAAAGATCCAAGAGCAACTTTTTCCAGCACAAAATGATAGTGTATTTCGATGTGTTTTGTGCAAACATGAACTACTGGATTAACTGTCATAAAAATAGCACTAAGGTTATCACAAAAGAGAATTGGAGGTCCAGAAAGAAAACTCTAATTCTCTTAAAATATATGAAACCCATGTAATTTTAGCAATTGCAAATGCAAGTATCCTATATTTTTCCTTTGCACTTGACATTGATATTGTAGATTGCTTTCTGTGTTGTCCATGATATGCAGTTCAACCCAAGATACATACAATATCTTGTTGTTGATCTTCTTGTTTTTGGACATTCAACCCAATTTGCATCACTAAATGCATACAAACATAGTGAGGATTGAGAGGATATTCCGATGCCATAATTAATAGTGCCCTTTACATAGTGAAGCATCCTCTTAACTCCTTGTCAATGTCCATGTGTTGGTTGCTACTTAAATTAATTAGCGGACTAGATTTGCTGCATAAGATAAATCTGGACGTGTGAATGTGATATATTGAAGTGCCCCCAAAATACTTCGATATTCAAAGACATCCACAAGTGGACCTGAATTTGTATGCATATCATGCTTTTGTGCCAAAGGACTGCCAATTGCTTTGCTATGTAACATTTTCATTTTTGTTAAGAGATCTGACACGTACTTGGATTTTGAGAAAAATAATCCTTCGTGAAACTATGAAATTTCAATCCCCAAAAACTAACGCAAATCTCCAAGATCTTTCTTAGCAAACTCGGACTCCAATTTGTGAATCAACCAAGATAACAGGGGAATATTATTGCTTGTGATGATAATATTGTCTACATACAAGAGCAACAATATAGTTCCAATAGAATAATGCAGTACAAATAGTGATGAGTATGCCTTACTACAAAAGAACCCAACATGTAGCAAAAATAGATTGAATCTATCAAACTAGGCCCTTGTTGCTTGCTTAAGGCCATGAATAGCTTTGTTTAGTTTTCAAACATGTGATGGTATGAAGGATTTGAAAAACCCAAAAGGTTGGTCCATGTAAACTATTTCTTTAAGGAATCCATGCAAAAGGGCATTTTTTAGATCTAACTGGCGAATGGGTCGATTGGAAATAACTGGAAAAGAGAGGGCGATCCAATTTGTAGATGGTTTTACCACAAGACTGAAGGTTTCATCGAAGTCAATTTCTTTTTTTTCATTGTAACCTTTTGCAACTAATTTGGGCTTGAACTGATCAATTGACCCCACCTAATTTTAGCTTGGTTTTAAAAACCCATCATGAGCCAACAATATTCATTCTAAGGGTCCTAGGAGCAAGAGTCCAATTTTCATTCCTATGAAATGCCTCTAATTCTTCTTTCATAGCAGTCACCCATTGAGGTTTTTCCAATGCATCACATTAAAGGGCTCTTTTACTTCTGTGAAGAAAGTGGATACCATCACAATGAGATTGGATATTATTTGGATTTTGTTATCATGGGGTGTGTTGGCACAATGGGGTTATTAACTTTCTTATTGGTCATAATTGGCAGTTGAAGATTTTAAGGCCCTAGATTTATTTTACATTGTAGTTCAATTACTACTTTTAAACAATAGAAAAAAAAACAATCAATCACACAAAGAAGGTTACACAATATTTAATATGAAAACCCAAAAAGGAAAAAACCACAAGCCCAAAGTGGACTAA
Source organism: Sextonia rubra (assembly GCA_037013555.1). Classification (NCBI taxonomy): domain Eukaryota; kingdom Viridiplantae; phylum Streptophyta; class Magnoliopsida; order Laurales; family Lauraceae; genus Sextonia; species Sextonia rubra. The sequence goes on along the minus strand of JASUAD010000011.1, from coordinate 30,327,078 downwards.
ATCAAATACTAACTTTGTAATTACAAAATATACTTACAACCCCACAGTCAGTCTCTCGACACAATGTGTTATAGTTTTTTTTTCTAGATTCCCTCATCACACATTCCCTCGCTGCCCTGCTATTAGTGCTTTAATCACTACTTCAATCGAATTTCTTCAGTGAGACAACAATCTCCTACGAAAATGTAAAAACAACAAAACTCCTATAATAAAGTAAAAGTACAAGCTCTAGAACTTGAAGCCTTCAAGCCAACTCTCCGGTAGAAACTCTAGATAAAATCTCTAATTTGAAATCTCAACTCAGATTATAGAGATGTGTACCTTAGGGTTGAGAGAAAGGCCCTTTTATAACTCACAATTTGTGCCTTAAGGTTAGAGTCCAAGTATGAACAAAACAAGCAACTCTGGCACAAATAAGAAATAATTCTGCATAAGGTCCATGGGATTCTAAATGCCATCTGATTGATCAGGCAAGGGTCCGATCAATTAATTTATGTGATCGATTGAGCAACCATCCAGTCGATCGGACTGACTTCGTCCAGATTTTTTTATTTTCTTCTCTTCAGCTCTTTTGTGACTCGAACGATAGTCCATCTTCAAGAAATATAAAATACAAATCCAATGGAACTAAGTTTTGTCCAACCCATGAATTAGACAATACAAAAATCCTTACAATCTCCCCATTTGCCAATTCATGGATGAAACTTCATATACATTCAATCTACTAAAAAATAAAGCCAAAAATACATTGAGTAAATTGAAATGCAATAAAACATTTGAACCATCAGCTCTACACCAATTGCAAAAAAATATAAATTCATTTTTAGCTCCTTGAATCTTTATATCTTGGCCCCCTAAAAACCCCCTTGTCCCCTTTTTTTGTCAATAATTGATAATTTATTTATGTCAATATACAACATAATTGTCAATCAGGATCCAGCAACAATCGCTCCCCCTTAATTTTGACTCCCCCTTAATGATATCCTCTTAGCAGCTGGGGGCAGGAGCTTGATCTTCTTGATCAAAGGCTGTTGGGTTTAAGTACCCACACTTGCAAATTGAAGAACTTTAGCATAGTGTGTACCAATAAAGAGGAAAAATCTTCCTTCTTAACCCAGACTGCGCTTGATTTGACTGTGGGCTCAGAAAACCGAATTCTCAATTGTGTGTTTTTTGGAAAAGCATGGGGATGAATGTATCCATTTATTCCACAATGATGACATGTGGGTGCTCATGCAAATTTAGGACTAAACTCATTCTTTGATCACAATCAACATGTTTCTTCTATGCAATATGGTGTGATTAGGTACCTTTATTAGTGTTTTCGACAAAAATAGTTTTACCTAATGATTTTGATGTTGAAGCACCATCAATGTAGCCAACACCAGTCTTGCAATTATTAACTTCTAAACACTTAAGATATTGTCAAGTGAAATTGAACTAACTACAGTTGGTTGGAAGTAGCTTTTGTAGACTCAAACTCTGTCAAAGTCATTTTTAACTTTCCATTCATATCTTCATTCTCAGCCGAATTCTTCAACACTTTCCATTCTCAAAGACTCTTTTTCTTATTTCTCAAAGGCCAAACTTCCAAGTAGAGAACCTTTCTGACCCTCAACAAGAATAATCTGTGCATGTACTTCTTCTAAATTTTCCGTAAGAGCTAGAATTTCAGCGTCAGATTTTTCAACCTTTGTCACAAGTTTTGCAGTATGCTTGCCCAGTTTTTTGCTTTGTCCAAACAAGAACTTATTCTGTCCTTCCCAATCTACCTTTTCATGTGGCACTTCTTCATCATCATTGTTTTCATCAAAATCATCTTTAGAAAGCAAAGATCTAGCTATGAAAGCCATATATTTGTCATGCACAATGTGAGACGGATCAGGCTTAGGCATCTCTTCCACTTCAGCAAAAGTATCAGCATCTCAGGTGGTATTTAAGGCCTTTTTGTTGCCTTGTATGAGCTTCTTTTTCTTATTAGCAGAATCATTAACTATATGCCCATAAACTTGACATTCAAAACACTAAACTCCTTTCAAGGAATTTTTCTTTTCAGTTGGCATAAGTTTAAATTCAATGTTCTCTTCTTTCATAAACTTGTTAAATGGTTGCATAAACTTAGAAGACAATTGCATATCCCCATCCGAAGAATCAGAATCAGATTCAACTCCCACCTCTTCATTAATCCCTTGGAAAATTTGAAAGGTTTGGAAGCTTTCATGCCAAGTCCAAGTGATTTTGATTGTTGATTAATGAATTCAACCTAAAAAAATTGCGAGTTTTCAACCAACTCATCAAGTTTTAACTTTTTTAGCTTGTTGGCCTCAGCAATTGCATTAACTTTGGGATTGAAACTTGCCAAGAGAAACCTAAGAACCTTTTTCATTATATTTTCTTTAAGAATTGGTACTCCTAAGTTGTGACTTAAATTGATTATGTTGCTCAATTTTGTATAGAAGTCATCAAGCCTCTCATGTTCCCTCATCCTTATCAGCTCAAAAACAAATGAAAAACTCTGCATCTTAGCTTCTTTTACTTTTTCAATTCCCGCATGAACTGTTTAAAGGATTTCCCATGCCTCTTTTGCATTTTTACAAGTGGAGATTCTATGAAATTCAGTCATTGAGACTCCATTATAGATTGCATTCATCGCCCTATTATTATAGTTGCAGGAATAAATTTCCTCTTTGGACCATTGAGCCATAGGATTTTCAATTAATTGTCCATTAATAGTATATCCATTCAGCACTATTCACCATACCCCTTTATCGATAGACCTAAAAAAAATTATCATACGTGCTTTCTAGTAGGCATAGTTAACAACACCTTTCAGCAAAGAAGTTTCACAATAAAAGAGCCTTCTCCATTATTGAATTCCATTATACAAAATCCCTTTAATCAACAAATTGCAACTTTGTGTGAACCTACTCTAATGCCAATTGAAGATTTGTAGGCCTCGGATTTATTCTAGATTACAGTTCAATTACTACTTTTATGCAGCGGAAAATAAAAGCAATCGATCACACAAAGAAGGTGACACAAAATTTAACGTGGATTCCCTCGACAATCAGTCCCTCGACAGTAAATCAAACATTAACTTTTGTAGTTACGAGATATACTCACAACCCCACAGTCATCCCTCAACACAAGGCGTTGTAGTTGTTCTTGCTAAATCCCTCGACACATAGTCCCTCGATGTCCTGCTATTAGTGCTTTGATCACCACTTCAAATGAATCTTTTCAGCAAGACAACAATATCCTATGAAGATGTAGAAGCAACAAATCTCCTACAATGAAACAAAAGCACCAACTTTAAAAGTTGAAGTTTTCAACCCAACTCTCCAATAGAAGCTCTAGATAAAATCTCTAATTTGAAATCTCAACTCAGATTATGGAGATATTTATCTTAAGGTTGAGAGAAATGGCCTTTTATAACTCACAATTCGTACATTAAGGTTAGAGTCCAAGTATGAACAAAACAGGCAACTCTAGCACAAATAGGAAATAATTTTGTATAAGGTCCATGGGATTCTAAACGCCATCTGATTGATCAAGCAAGGGTCCGATCAATTGATTTATGGTTTTGCCTCTCATCCGATCGATCGAGTAACCATCCAATCGATCGAACTGCCTTCGTCCAGATTTTTTGATTTTCTTCTCTTCAGCTCTTTTGAGACTCGAACCATAGTCCATCTTCAAGAAATATAAAATACAAATCCAATGGACCCCATTTTATCCAACCCATGAATTAGACAATACAAAAATCCTTACAGCAATTCCATAAATAAATCACTAAGTAGCCCATGAAGATTTTGGTGAATGGTGCTGACTTCACCTTGGCCACTAATGTCAAAATGGTTTGAAGAAATGTGTGGTGAGGTGGATTGACTAGCATTGGGTACCTGTTGAGTTTTCCCATCTTTAGTGAATGACGATTGGAATTCTTCTGGGTATGATCTGATGTGGGGCATGATGCAAGAGGTATATTTTGCACGCTTGGTGACAAGCCTTCCAATACATCCGTCTGGGCCTCAGGTGAAGAAGTTTTATGGTGCTTGATTTACATCATTCAACATTTTTATGTGAATCATTCGATCCGTTCTTTGGCTCATTCATACACTCTTCACTTCTAGAATTCCCATCCGGACCATTCTTTGAATCATTCATAGACTCAACACTAGGAAAATTCCAATTTATAAAATCCGAATATATATGTTGTGATAGTGCCCGGTTCTTGTGCCGGTGTCAGCAAGTCCTGTGTGATTTTGTAGAGAGAAATAGATTTGCCAAATAAAACATGACGTGAGATAAAAATTTTCCTGCCCAGAGGATGGTAGCATCGAAAACCTTTGCGCATCGGAATATATCCCACAAAAACACGAGGATAAGACTTGGGCTGAAACTAGTTTGTATTTCAATCACATAGATACAAAAAACATCTACACCCAAACACCCTTAAATTTGAATAATCAAGGTGTGAATCATAAAGCTTGAAGATGGTTGTGTACATTTTTAAAACTGCAGAGGGAAGCCTGTTGATCAAAAACAGTGCAGTCATAAAAGCTTCAACCCACAAGAATTTTGGAAAATTGCTATGTACTAAGAGAGTCAACCCTATGTCCATGCCCTCTCCATCACTTTGAAAAATCTTAATTTTACTAGAAAATTAAGTTTCCACTAGTTTTCAAAACTTTATGAAATTTTCAAAAAAGTCAAATTTGTTTTTCAAAGAGATGAAATCATGTGAATCTGGTGCAATCATCAACAAAAATAACATAATATCTAATCCCTAGAGATGAAGAGACTAGGGATGGGCCCCAAAGATCATAGTGGATTTTCATAAGAGGTGAAGTAGCAACTTTATTATTTAAAGGAAAAGAAAGCTTACAGCCTTTTCCCATCTGACAGCTAACATAAACACTAGGACTTTTCATCAAACTGCTAATATAAATAATATTCTGAGAGTTCGACAGTCTTAAAAACTTGTCAATATTCGGATGACCCAGTCTTTGGTGCCAAATGTCCTCCTTGGCTTTCCAAATCTAAGCACTACAGAAGCTGTTACTGCTTTATTGTACAATGCATAGAGGCTACCCTTTTCACTACCTATTGCCATTGTTTGCCCTTGGCTCATTCCTTTATAAGAAAACCAAAGTTAGAAAATTCAAAAACACATGAATTATCTTAGCAAATTGATAAACTAAAATCATTTTTTCCTTGATTTCTAATACTACCAAGACATCATTTAGTTTCATGATTCCAAAATCAGTTTTAATAAAGGATCTACCAATATGTGAGATTTTAAGTTTAGAAACATCTCCAATCATCATCTTTACACTTTCATTGTAAGGAATTATGTTGGATAGCTTACCTGGATCATTTGTAACATGTGCATTTGCCCTTGGGTGATCAACATATAAATTCGGATCGCGGACTTCTAATTGATGAGTCTTTAAAAATGCATATTTTCATAAACATTTTGGACTATTTTAAGGACTTATTGAGTCAAAAGAGCCTCATTTAATGTGATCTAGTGGTTTCAAGCATTTTAAATTCATTTTTATATTTTTCTGCACAATTTGCTTCAAAATCACACTTTTTGCATAAATTTATGAAACCCGCTATTTTTGAAAAATCTATTTTTGGAAAGTTTTTTGAATATTTAGTTTTCTCATGGAATAAATTCAATTTTCATCATCATTAGTTCATTCATATATGTTTATGAAAAATGGTGTGCATTTTTATTGTCATTTCATGAAAGATGGCCCACATTCACGCATTTGTGATCTTAGGGTTAAAATTATCTTTTCTCATAAATTCACATTTGTTTTGTAGGAAATTAATGATATGGGTCCCATTTTCAAAGAATTGAGGCAAAGAAATGATTTAAAAAAAAAAAAAAAAAGAAAGTTGACAATGCAAAGAGATAAAAGGGGAAGTTCTACACCTTATGTGGGCCAAGTTTGATTCCAAGAGAGGATTCTTATCCCTATATTATCTCTCCAAAGATCTCAATGCAATGTGGCAAAAGACAAAAAAGGAAAAAAAACATCCAAGAGAGATTTCCAAACAAAGCAAGCAAGGAAAGACAAGAAAAAAATAGAAAAAAAAATCCCCAAGAGCAAGTCACGTCCAAAGTCTTATATGGGGCCCATTTTCTTTTAATTTTTTTATTATTTTTAAGATTTTAAAGTTTGAGAAGGAGTAACAGAAAAAAAGTATAAATAGGAACTCCTCTCCCATATTCTTCATGGAAAAAGAGCTCCTACTCTAGATCTCTACATTTCATCTTCATCATCTCTCTCTCCCTTCATCTTAGTCCTCAAGGAGGCTTAGCCCTAAGGCCATACTACACCGTTGGAAATTTCAACTAGAAGAGGTTCTTTCTTTTTCATCCTAGCATGCATTGTTCTTAATTTTATTTGACAATCTTTTGTAAATGTTTCTTGTGCTTGGATTAACAACCCAATGTACTAAGATCATATTCGAAGAAATCATGAACATAATTTAAAAGAGAATCTTGAGAAGATAACTTTACTGCCTTTACTACATTTAAATTCCAGCACTACTACATTTAAATTCTTGTTTTACTACCTTTAAATTTCTACACCTTTTTAAATTTTCCTACACTTTCATTTTATTTTTTGCCCTTTTGTTATTTTTTTTTGTTATGTTCATGTTGATTTTTAAGTTTTATTTTTGCATAGTTTGATGGTTGAATTAGGAATCATTGCATATATTTTTACGTCATAGGATTTTGTGCATATTTAAGTTGCTAAAAATTAAGCTTTTAAGATCTAAATTGAATGAAGAAATTTGAACTCAATATACAAACAGCATAACTTAACAGTTTTAGCAAACTGCAGAAACAGTTTTTAGCAAAAAGTTCGAAGTGGGTAGACCAGTCAAATTATGATATTTTTCTTTGAAACTTGGTAATATTAAAGTTTAGGATGTGGTCTTTCATTCCCTAGAATTTCAGATCAAAATAATTTCGGAAGGTTTATAAACCAGAGGCTTAAACTTTGCCAATTAGTTAACTTGGATAAGAATTTCTGCACATAATTTTGAAAAGTTGCCATATTCATGCATTCATAACTTTTTCGTTTTAGATCTTTTTTCACTTCCATTTTTTTTTTTCTTTTGTTAGTTTCTTGCATCAGTAGAACATAATTTCCAGCCACTAAACTTAGATTTAGGATGCATTAGAATAGTTCAAATCATGCATAAAATTTGCATCAGCATACTAGTTTTCCAGACTTAAAATTTTTCAGCATCTCATGACATGCATTGCATTGCTAATTTTACTAACTTTCTAATTTTAATTTTGTTTTTAGTTTTATGTTTTTTACTATTTTGGGTAATTTCCAGAATTAAAATATCTTTCTAAACCTTTTTTAATTGAAGATTTTAAATTAGAAAGTTTTCTAGTTTTGGAAATTCTAACTTAAGAAATTTTTTAACTTTTGTTTATTTTGTTTCTAACATTATTCAGTTTAGTTAGTTTCTAATTTTTATATTTATTTTTGGAAGTTCTAACTTGTGTTTTAGTTTTGTAGCAACTTTAGTTTTATTTTTGGAATTTTTAGATTTAGGTTTTCTAGATTTAGGAATGTTTCTTTTCTTTTTAGTGGTTGTAATTAATTTAATTTTAACAAGTAAGATGTTTGTATTTATTAGTTTTTAAATTAGGCTAGTTTTAGATTTTTATTTAGGGCAAGTGACAAGTTGAAAATATTTTTAGCATAGCTCCCTGTGGATCGACCTAGTCTCACTAGTTTTTATTACTACATTGCGGTTCTACACTTGAAGCTCACGAACACTAATGTGGAGAAGGTATCTAGTGCATGGGATTCATCTTCAAGAGCTTGATAGTAGTAGTCCCACTGATAAAAACATTTCATGGCAGTGTGATTTCGCCAACCATAAATCTTACATGTGTTGGGTTTGGCTCAAAAGGTCCTTATTGGGCCTATGAGTAGTTTACATTAAGGCCTAGTTAATTAGGACTAATCTTGCATTCTCTTATAGGGTTTATTTTTTGTAACTAAGCAAAAAAGCAACAGTGAAAGGGGAACACAAAGAGAATACTGTAAGAGGGTGAAAGAGATTTCTTCGTAGTGAAATCTTCGTGCCCGTGGACGTAGGCAATCTGGCTGAACCACGTAAATCTTTGTGTCTTCTATGTGTGATTGCTTGTTCTTCTTCTTGTGTGGTATGTGCTTGATGCGCTTAACCTAGATTTAGATCCAATAATTAGTATCAAAGCCTAGGTTTGGTGCTTACATTGCTATAGACGGTCCTAAGGAGTGGATTGTGCTCTATTAGAATTTGAACCAACGAGGGTTGATTCCGTTTTGGTGTTTGCAGAGATTGGGCTAGGCGGTTCGTTTGGCCAAAGGATATCAGAGATCTCTGGTTGTAGTGAACGAACAGTGAATGAAACAGAGAAAAGATATAGGTTGTGGTTCTTGGTTCATTGGAGCAGAAGACCACGTTGGTTTTTTTTTTTTTTGGGTTTTTGGATTTGCTATTTGCAAATCTAATTTGGATAAGAAAGGGGCATGCCTACCGGCACTGCTTCCCCGTCATCATCTCACTATTCATTGCAGAGAAACCGAAGAAAGGCTACCGCACGCTGCTTCTATTCCTAAAATCACCAGATCGCCGCACACATTGCCCTTGCTGCACGATGCTGCTTCCGCCCGCCGTCCATTATCAGATCACCACCAAACTGCATGGCTGCTTCATCCTTATTAAGGAAGGAGTGCAGCAAAGAGGAGCAGAGGTCATTCTTCCTCTAGTTGCAAACAACGTGAAGAGGAAGGAAAAAACCCAGTCTAGGTCATTTCCAAGTGCAAGCCAGGTCAGGTTGACCCGACCTATTCAGAAACCCAACCAAGCAAAGAAGGACGACTCAGTTTATAGGCTAGTTTTTAGGCCAGTTCTGACCTGACCCAGTCGAGAAGCCCAGCCTAGAGAAGTTTGCAGAAGCGCCCAGTTCAGCAAAGTGCTGATGTCATCCAATGTCAACAAGTTCGCACAGTCAATGCCAGTTTGACCAGATTCAACGGTCAGAATTCAATTGCATTTTTCGAAGTCATCCGGACTCAGAATTGAGTTCCATGTTTTTTCACTACAACAAGTTGCACTTTTGGCAACGTTTTTTGGCGACGATTTTATAATTTTGTTGCTAAAGGCTATTATTTACTGACGCATATAAATTTGTTGGTGAAAAGGTGACTTTTACCGACGTTTTTTCCAAAAACGTCGATAAAAGTTACATTTTACAGATGTTTTTCAAAACGTCGCTAAAAGTTAGACATTATCTCGGTTAACAGTTGACTTTTACCGACGTTTTCAAAAAAATGTCAGTAAAAGTTACTTTTACCGACGTTTTTTAGAAAAAATCGTTGCTAAAAGTTAGACATTCATCTCTGGTAACAGTTAGACATTTAGCGACGTTTTTTTAAAACTTTTACCGACGTTTGTTAGAAAACGTCGCTAAAAGTCATTTTTAGCGATGTTTTTTAGAAAACGTCGCTAAAAGTCACTTTTACCAACGTTTTTTAAAAAACGTCGCTAAATGTCACTTTTACCGATGTTTTTTTAAAAGTCACTAAAAGCTGAATTTTTAACTACATATTTATATCGGTAAATGATAGTCTTTAGCGACGAAATTATAAAATCATCGCCAAAAAACGTCGGTAAAAATTACTTTTACCGATGTTTATAGTTTTCGTCGGCAATAGTATGTACTTGGGCCACCGATGAAATTTTTTGCCGATGAATTCGGATAACGTTGGTAAAAGTATGTACTTGGGAAGACAATTTTTTCACTGTAGCAATATTTTTACCGACGAAATTTTTGAAATTTACGTCGGTAAAAGTTTTGAAATTTTGAAATCCCTTTTATCGATGAAATTTTGATTTGCCGATGAAAATTAACCATCGGTAAAAGCTTGGGCACCACCATTTCAATTTCCTGCCCCAAATTGGATTTTTTTTCTCCCTCGCGCTGCTCTCTCTCGCTCGCACTCTCGCCCAAATTTCTCCCTCGCGCTGTTCTCACTCTCTCGCTCTCTCTGCTCTCTATAAATCTCCGGTCTCTCTCTCTCTCGCTCTCTATCTGCTCTCTCCAATCTCTCTTTCTCGCTCTCTCTGATTTCTCTCTCTCGCTCTCTGTCTGCTCTTTCTCCAATCTCTCTTTCTCGCTCTCTCTGCTCTCTCTCACTCTCTCACTCTCTCTCTCTCACTCTCTCTGCTCTCACTCTCTCTCGCTCTCTCTGCTCTCTCTTGCTCTCTCTGCTCTCTCTCACTCTCTCTTGCTCTCTCTGCTCTCTCTCACTCTCTCCGCTCTCTCGCCCCAGATCCTCTTTCTCTGCTCTCTCTCTCACTCGCTTTCTCTCTCTCTGCTCTCTCTCTCACTCGCTTTCTCTCTCTGCTCTCTCTCGCCCCAGATCCTCTCTCTCTGCTCTCTTTCTCTCACTCTCTTTGCTCTCTCCCTCTCTCTCTCGTCCCAGATCCTCTCCCTCTACTCTCTTTCTCTCACTCTCTCTGCTCTCTCGCTCTCTCTCTCGCCCCAGATCCTCTCTCTCTGCTCTCTTTCTCTCACTCTCTCTGCTTTCTCGCCCCATATCCTCTCGCTGCTCTCTCTCTCACTCTCTCTGCTCTCTCGCTCTCTCTCTCGCCCTAGAGCCTCTCTCTGTTCTCTTTCTCTCACTCTCTCTGCTCTCTCGCTCTCTCTCTCGCCCCAGATCCTCTCTCTCTGCTCTTTTTCTCTCACTCTCTCTGATCTCTCGCTGTCTCTCTCGCCCCCAAATTCCTTTCTCTCTCTGTTCTCTTTCTCTTACTCTTTCTGATCAGTCGCTCTCTCTCGCCCCCAGATTCCTCTCTCTCTGCTCTCTTTCTCTCACCCTCTCTCACTCTCTCTGCCCTCTCTCTCTCCCCGATCTCTCTCTCCCCGATCTCTGTCTCGCTCTCTCTCTCCCCGATCTCTTTCTTGCTCTCTCTCTCTGCTCTCTCTCTTATCTCTCTCTCGCTCTCTCTCTGCTCTGTTTCTCTCACTCTCTCTGCTCTCTATCTCCGGTCTCTCTCTCTCTCTCGCTCTCTCTCTGCTCTGTTTCTCTCACTCTCTCGCTCTCTCTGCTCTCTATCTCCGGTCTCTCTCTCTCTCGCTCTCTCTTTGCTCTCTCTCCAATCTCTCTTTCTCGCTCTCTCGCTCTCTGCTCTCTCTCTCTCACTCTTGCTCTCTCTACTCTCTCTTCTGATGTGGTTTTGCCGGTGTTCAAAAATGTCGGCAAAGGAAAAATAAAAAAATTAAAGAATTCAAATTATAATGAGAAAATAAATATTGTGTTTTTTAAAAAATAAAATTATTGGCGACGAAAATTTTCTTAAAAACGTCGGCAAAGGTAAAATTCCATTTTTTAAAAATAAATACATTACCGACGTTTTTTTAACGTCGGCAAAAGTATATACAATTTTTAAAAATTAATATTGTAAAACATGGTTTTGCCGACGTTCCAAAATGTCGGTAAAAGCTATTATTATCTAATTGAAATGAAATTTTATAACTTTTACCGATGTTAAAAAACGTCGGTGAAAGTCCCATGGTGCGTCGGTAAATGGGACTTTTGCCGACGAAATTGAAAAACGTCGGTAAAATATTTTGGTGACGTTTTTTTACCGACGTCCAGGCGGCGAAGATTTTTTCGTCGGTAAAAAGCTTTACCGACGTTTTGAATACTTTTAGTGACGAAAAAAAGCGTCGCTAAAACTGTTAATTGTTGTAGTGTTTAGTGGACTCGTGGTGACGAGATCTACAAAGTTAATGGAGTAGATTGGTGGTTTGACAAGTTGATATTTAGGTAAGTTTTTTGAACATCTTCAGATTTATAATAGCCACAAAGGGGACTTCTACTGCATGAGGTATCAAATTTGAAATTGAAAATTTTGATGGAAAAATGGACTTTGGTTTATGGTAGCAGAAGATAAAAAATATCTTGATTCAACAAGGTATTAAGATAGTACCTTGAGGCAAAGAAAAAAAGCATAAAAAAATAGAAGATGATGGTTGGGCAAACATTGATGAAAAGGCAGTCAGCTCTATTCAATTTTATCTCTCCGATGAAGTCATGAACAACGTCATGGAAAAGGAGACCGCAAATGGTCTATCGGAGAAGCTCGAGAGTCTTTATATAGGAAAGAATCTCATAAATAAACTGCATCTCAAGAAACAATTATATGGGTTAAAGATAGAGGAATGTTGTGATGTGCTGGAGCACATAAACACTTCTAACAAGATGATTAACAACTTTTTAAGGCTCAGTGTGAAATTCGATAATGAAGACAAGTCCTTACTATTGCTGAACTCTCTCCCTAATTCATATGATCATTTTGTGACTACCGTACTGTATGGAAAGGACACTCAATTTTGAGGATGTTAAGCAAGACATCATCTCCAATGCTTCAGGGAAGAAGCCCACTAAAATTAATTCACATGCAGAGGGACGTCTACTGAAGGAACGCTCTAGTGAACGTGGCAGGTCCAATGACAGGGGTAAACCAAGGAGAAACAACTCTAGATCAAAGTCACGAAGCAAGAAAAATTCAGAGTGCTTCTTTTGCAACAAGTAGGGACACTGGAGGAAAGATTACTGGGAATTCAAGGCGACTGAAGATGAGAAGAACAAAGCTAGGAATAAAGCTGATAACAGTGACTCCGCCAGCATTGCTTCAGAAAGTGATGTGGAACTCCTATCTGTCTCACAAGGTAATCATTTATCTGATGTTTGGATTTTAGACTCCGGTTGTTCTTATCTTATGTGCCCTAATCGTGATTGGTTTGATACCTATGAGCAATGTAATGGTGGTAGTGTTCTAATGGGTAATGATGCACCTTGTAAGACTATTGGCATTAGCACCATTAACATTAAAATATCAAATGGAGTTGTGAGAACCTTGGGTGATGTAAGACATGTGCCAGCACTAAAAAAAACCTAATCTCTTTAGGCTTACTTGAATCCAAAGAATGCACACTCACGGCAAAGGATGGTGTGTTTAAAATGGCTAAAGGTGTTTTAGTAATAATATAAGGTACCAGAGTAAGGAACAACCTTTATAAACTTATGGGAAACAGAGTTGTAGGTGGAGTGGCAGTCTCCACAGATGACAAAAACAGTGATGATGAGTCTTAGTTGTGGCATATGCGTTTAAGGCATATGAGTGAGAGAAGCATGTTAAAACTTCACAAAAGACAGTTGTTAAAGGATGTGAAAATATGCAAGCTGGATTTTTGCAAATACTATGTTTTTGGCAAGCAAAAAAACGTGTCATTCAAAACTACTAGCAATTGTTGTAGAAGCAAATGCATTCTAGATTACATTCACTCTGATGTGTGAGGACCGGTTCAGTTATGTCAAAAGGTGGAGCATACTACTTTGTGACATTCATTGAGGATTTTTCAAGAAAAGCTTGGGTCTACTTTATGAATGAGAAATCTGAAGTCTTCATCAAGTTTAAAGAGTGGAAGAAAGAAATAGAAAATCAAACAGGTAGAAAAGTCAAGTGTCTAAGATCAGATAATGGGGTGAATATAGAAATGACAGGTTTCTACAATTTTGCAAGGATGAAGGTATCACAAGGCACTTCACTGTTCCAAAGAATCTTCAGCAAAATAAAGTTGCAGAAAGAATAAACAGGACACTTTTAGAAAGAGCAAGGAACATGAGACTTCATGCAAAGTTGTCTAAAAGTTTTTTAGCAGAAGCGGTTAATCACGCATGCAATGTGGTTAATGGGTCATCATCAAGACCCCTTGACTGTAAAGTTATAGAAGAAGTGTGGACAAGTAAAGAGGTGGACTATTCTTCATTGAAGGTATTTGGTTGTCCAATGTACACACACATTCCTAGTGATGAGTGATCTAAATTAGACTCCAAGTCACTCAAATGTATATTTCTCGGTTTTGAGAAATGTATAAAGGGGTACAAACTATGGGATTCAGAAAACAAGAAAATGATCTGTAGCAAAGATGTTGTATTTGTTGAAGCTTTTACGCTGAATAGGGAACATGACCGTGAAATCAAAGGGCATAGTACTGAAAAAGTGGTTACAGAAGTTATTCCTCTTGGAAAGAAAACAATCAAGGAACAAATTCAAAGTTCATCAGAGGTTGCTACATCTGGAGGTGAGGAACAACATGAGGTTCAGTAGGAACCTTCAAGTCTAGCACAAGGAATGCTAAGGAAAACTATCAAGCCACCTCAAAGGTTTGGATGGAATAAGGATGAAGTATATTTTACTCTTATCACCAACAATGATGATCCAACATCATTTCAAGAAGCTATGGAAAGCAATGAAAGACAAGGTTGGATGGGTGTATGATAGATAAGATGAAATCTCTTGAAAAGAACTCAGTTTGGAAGTTAGTTTACTCAAAGACAAAACAATAGTTGGTTGTAAATGGGTGTTTAGGAGAAAGGAAGCTTTGCAAGAGAATGAAGAACCAATCTTCAGGGCACATCTAGTAACAAAGGGGTACTCACAAAAGGAAAGAGTTGATTATGATGAGATCTTATCCCCAGTTGTGGAACACACTTCTATCAGGGTGTTGTTGGCATTGGTAGCACAATTCGACATGGAACTCGAACAACTAAACATAAAGATAACTTTCCTTCATGGTGATTTAGAGGAAACAATTTACATTGAGCAACCTAAAGGGTTCAAAGAAGTCGGAAGAGAAGACTATGTATGTAAATTGAAGAGATCATTGTATGGGCTAAAACAATCTCTAAGACAATGGTACAAGCACTTCAACTCCTACATATTGCAGATCAGCTACCATCGATATGAGTATGATTGTTATATTTGTTACAGAATGCTAAATGATAATTCTATTATTATTTTGCTACTTTATGTAGATAATATGCTAATTGCATGTAATGACATGTCAAAAGTGGATGAACTTAAATCTCAATTAAGAAAAGAAGTTGATATGAAAGACCTTAGGGTAGCCACAAAAATGTTGGGCATGGAAATTAGGAGAGATAGAAAGGCTAGAAAGCTATGGTTATCACAGAAAAAGCGCATATCAAAGGTACTTGAAAATTTTAATATACTAAATGCTAAGACTGTGTCTACTCCACTTGCAAGTCATTTTAGTTTATGTGCCAGACAATGTCCTAGTGCTGATAAGGAAATTGAAGAAATGTCCAGGATACTATATGCAAATACGGTGGGATGTTTGATGTATGCTATGGTTTGCACAAAACCAGATATAGCTCAAGCAATGGGTGTAGTGAGTAAATACATGGTGAATCCAAGAAAAGAGCATTAGAATGTCGTAAAGTGAATTATGAGGTACTTAAAGGGCACCAGAGACTTGGGAATTCTATTTGAAAGAAAACAAAGGTCAGAGTTTGCTGTTGGATATATAGATTCTAATTTTGCAGGGGACCTAAATAAGAGAAAATCCACTACATGATATGTTTATACACTTGCTAGCAGACTAATAAGCTAGAGAACGGTACTTCAGTCTACAATTGCATTATCCACTACAAAAGCAGAATACATGGTAGCTTCAGAGGCTTCTAAAGAAGCAATATGGTTGAGAGGTTTATTAAATGAAGGGTATCAAGCATAAATCAATCTTGCTACACTGCGATAGTCGGAGTGCAATATGCCTATCAAATAATCAAATATATCATGCAATAAGAAAACACATAACTATTATCTATCACAAAATTCAAGATTAGGTTGCTACAGGTCAGATCTCCATTTAGAATATTCACACAGATGAAAATCCAGCTAACATGCTTACCAAGCCAGTTGCAACAGAGAAGTTCAAGCATTGCTTGAACTTGCTCAATCTATTCTCTTGTTAAAGAGTGAATGTACACCTCATCTCCATTAGGGTGCAATCATGGTGGGATAGGGTTCCCATAAGCTAAATGTGTTATAAACACATTTCAACAATTCTTAAGGTGGAAACTGTTGGGTTTGGCTCAAAAGGTCCTTATTGAACCTATGAGGATTTACATTAAAGCCTAGTTAATTAGGGCTAATCTTACATCCTCTTCTAGGGTTTATTCTTTATAACCAAGCAAGAAAGCAGCAGTAAAAAGGGGAACATAGAGAGAATATTGTAAAGGGGTGAAAGAGATTTTTTCATAGTGAAATCTTCATGCCCGTGGACGTAGGCAATCTGGCCGAACCACGTAAATCTTTGTGTCTGTGCGTAATTGCTTGTTCTTCTTCTTGTATGGTATGTGTTTGATGTGCTTAGCATAGATCCAGATCCAACAACATGGATCTAAGACACCAGTTCTTTGATATCCTACATTATTATTCTAAAGCCTCCAATTAGAGTTTCCAGTAAAATTTGAACGAGTGTTACCTGCTCGATTATGAAACTGTTGTGAAGACATGTTATACTATTGTTGCCCAAAGTTTTCACTGTCTGTGTTCAATTGAGGTAATCGAAATCCTCCTTTGGCCAACGGCAGTAAATCCACGACCACGCTATGAATATTGACCATTATAGACACCTCATCCTCTTTAACCACCTTTCCCACGGGCGCCTCCTTGCTGCCACCGGGAAACAAATGCCATGGAGGAATCAATTTCCTTGTTTTCTTGTTCTATGCTCTGGAGATGCAACTCACAGTTTTGCACAACAGTTACAAACTAGGTATAAGAAGGAAATGGGGGCCTTGCTAGCATGGAGGTTACTAGGATGTTGAATTTTTTTCCAAGCCCCCGAGACATGTAGATCACCTTGTCTTCATGACGGACAGGCTTTTGAATGGCAGCAAGCCCGTCAAAAAACACTCTTAAAGGCTTTAATGTACTCTGAAAAAGATTGGTTGCCGAGTTTGAGGTCTCGCATCCTTTGTTTTAATTGGACCTCACTTTCTTTCGTTGCAATGAAGAAAATTCTCTTCAAGGTAAGACCAGATTTCTTTGGCTGTGGCGCACCCAATAACCATGAACAAGACCTCTTCTGAATCAGACCTGGGGTCTGCCTTCTGTTGTCTTCTACTTCAATTGGCAGTCCGTCAATAATAAGATCTTTCACATTCAAACTCAATCAGAGGGAGGTAGTTTGTGAGATTTAACTTCACAGATACGATGGTGATGAGGTGATGCAAAGCAGCGGTTGAAAGTGTGAGTGAAGTTGTCAATGAGGATGAACTGGCCATTAGAGTGATGTGATCTAGAACGTAGTTTTAAAAAAAACAAAAGAATAATAGGGACTCTATCTAGAGCTGGTTATGCTCTGACAGCATGTGAGAATGTTAAAGAAAAAAAGTATGAAAGAGAGGTTGGCCGTTCAAACTTAGGACATGACTTGGCCATCACGCATACCTTTCATTAAATAGTGAATAAGCAGATTTCCTTTCCTTATACACAGTATTATGAGAATCTTTCTATGATTTTTCTTTAGAAAGAGTATACAAACTCATATCTACGTTATCCCAGGCCAGTTCTAATACAGTCTGTATCAAGATTTTGCTCAGCATGTCCAGTTTGCTGAATCTGATTTCGCACAGCATGTCCACCATGTCCGACTTGGTAAATCTGGTTGTGCTTTGCGTGCTTATGTGCATAGGGCTACTGGTCAACTCCCCCCTCATCAACTTATCAACTTGTGGGTCCTCCTTATCACATTGCATAACTCTCTTGACTGCTAAAGGTTTAAGAAAGACTAAAGGCACGTTTGTGTACAGATACTTTCCAAGGTAAGTGGAAATTTCCACATCGATAAAATCCATGGTAATTAGAGTCATGGGAAAAGAGTTTCCAGGCTGGGGAGTGGACAACCCATGTTTGGTGCAAAATTGGTTTCTTCAGTGAAATGGTGATTTCCATATTTGGTGCAACTATGGATTTCTCATCAATACTATCTAATTATCAAATAGAAATCAAACAATTTTACTTGAGAATATATCAAATGTAAATGTAACATACATCTAACTATTTAATGAAATCATTTTAGAGAGAACACATTAAATGAATTTGAATTAAGGTTAGGGTTGTCGTGGCCTTTTCTTTGTTGTTGTACCATCATAGTTGGTGAGATTTAAGCACCACCATGTTGTAGAGAACCAAGCACACCAATGTTTGCTTGTGCATAGTCTCTAGTTGTGATGTAGAGAAAATGGAGATGGAGATGGGATTTATGAAACATAGAAAGAAAGGGATGGAGACTGGAGGTCGGGATGTAGAGAAAGATGGAGATGAGGGTTGGGTTAGAATTTTGTTTAGGGTGCTAATTTGGATATTAATGTTGGATTAGGATTAAAAATGGAGAGAGAGAGAGAGAGATGGAGATTGTAGGTGAAGGGAGAGAGTGAGAGAGAGAGAAAGGTTCGTATTATGAACCCTAATTATCATTGTCGTGTTTTGCAAGTTAGAGGGAGAGCGAGATAGAGACAAAGAGAAGGAGGTTGTTGAAAAAGAGGAGTTTTCTTTCACCAGAGCCGAAGCACACCATCATTTAAGATGAATAGTGAGGAAAGGGGCACTTTATACGGGGTTGATTTTTCCAAGGAACTTAAGTCTAGCCCCCTCCCATGGGATTAACTATTCTAGGTTTTGAAGAAAATGACCTCTGAATTTTAATCTCTTTGAAAAAAATAACCCACCAAACATCATAAAAGTCGTTCTTCCACAGAAAAACATGAATTCTTATGTCTAAAGTAGCTACACAAATGTATTATAAAGGACAAGAGAGTTGTAATTCCCTCTAATAGTCAACTTTTGTTTGGATCATAGGCCTCATGTAACCTTTAACCTTATTATCAGTCTGAGTTTATTATCAGTATTATTAATGGAATGATACTAGAGATCTTGAATGATTGCAAAACACTAAAATATTATAATAGACTCAAGTTTCTCCATATCATCATCATATTTAGTCCACATACTAAAATGTGTCCCATTGCTTCACCCAGTACCTTTTTGCTTAAATGGCAAGTTGTATTAGAAGAGATGAGAAACATAACAAGAAAAAAGAACAAAAGGGAGCAAAACAGAGCTCAACAGAAAGCAGAGAAAAAAGGCAAACTTAATTACAATAGAGTAAACACTCCCAAAGAGAAAGAATAGATTTGTGAGTGACGAAGATAGTAGGAGATTTCTGAAAACCAATTAGCATGTAAAGAAAGTCTTTGAGGAGATTGTTTTCTTTTAAAAGATAGGTAAAGTCTCATTAAAGACTGCATCATTTCTAGAGATCCAAATAGTATAAACAGTATAGAAGAAGATATATGGCTCCAATACTTTGGTGATTAGCCTAGCTTCTATTTGTTGTTAGAGAGAACCAAATTTCAAATGGAGAATTAGACATAACATGTGGACTGTAAGAAGTTGATAGAATCTCAGACCATAAACATGCTGATAAAATTGTAGTGGAAGCAAAAATGAACATCAAATTCAGCTGCATGATAACAAAGGGGACACCCTGAGGCAAGCCGAACACCAACCGATTGTGCCCAAGTTTTAGTAGGAGTCTTCCTATAGAGAAGCCTCTAAGCGAAGCAATACCCGCAAGGACTCATGATAGAATTCCATACAAGAGGGCACCACGGTATTGTCAATGCTCTAGATCGAACCAATTACCAATTAGATTTGAGAGAGAGAATGACATCTGAGCTACTAGTGT
Organism: Sextonia rubra; assembly: GCA_037013555.1. Classification (NCBI taxonomy): domain Eukaryota; kingdom Viridiplantae; phylum Streptophyta; class Magnoliopsida; order Laurales; family Lauraceae; genus Sextonia; species Sextonia rubra. Next base: position 30,307,409 of record JASUAD010000011.1, on the reverse strand, counting down.
TGAGAAGCTTGTCAACAAACCCACTGATGGGAGAGGAATGTATGGGGCAGCAACTAGATGGAATTTAATATCAAGGGAAAGGGAATCTGTGATAAGCCATGAGGAACCAGTGATGATGCTAGAAACAGGATCGTCAACAAAGAATAAGTAATGAGGGAAATGAGGGCAATGCAGGAGCAATGAAAACAACCTTCATACCAAAGGCTAATGCTTTTGCGGGTACCAATAACCCAATTGCAGGAGTGCTGAAGATATAGTGAGGGCTTTCTCATTTTCTTCTAGATACCAGAACCTTTAGAGTTGGTAGAGGGGCCCAAAGGAGTTGAATTTGATAAATACATGTTCTTAAAGAAAGTATCCCTTAGAGAAGAAGATGTAATGGCTTGCCAACAAAGCTTTAGCATATATGTAGTGTTGACTTCTAAAATGCATATGAGGCGTAAACCACTTTCTGCTTTGGGAAGACAGACTACCTTCCATTTGACCAAGTTCGTTTTCACTGAAAATTAATTAGCTGACAATAAGAAATTACGAAAGAGAGTCTCAATTTCTTTGATAACATTACAAGGAAGAGGGATAACCATCATAATATGCATGGGAATGGCTGCCATTACATTCTTCGCTAGAACCAATATGCCAACAAAGGATAGCAGCTTGTTTTTCCAACCATTAGGCATTTTGAGGATCGACTCAATTAAAGCTAAAAAGTGATGTTTCCTTGGACTACCAATTAAAAAAGGCACACCCAAATATTTGGAAGTGGGAGGGGAGAGAGGAATACCAATGATTAATGACCATCGCAATTGAATCCTAGAAGTACATCTGCCAAAAAAAGGTTTCTTTTCCAAAGGTTGAAGAGTGGCCCCCCGCTGCGAATTGATAAGAGGATAGTAGAGATTTGATGGCTTTAGCTCCTGCCGGAAAGGCTCTAAGGAAAATCATGATGTCATCGGCATATAGGAGATGACATATGTAGGAGCAAAGATGAGACAGGAAATATGGAACCTGTGGTGGTGAGTTTCACAAGGTTGAGGCTAAGAATCTCCTCAGCCAAAATCAAAGATGTAAAGTGACAAGAATCTCCTCACCCAGGATCTTGAATTGCCTCTCCTTCTTCTATTACCGCTGTTAATAACTCTCCAATTTGTTTAACGGAGGTAGTTTCTAGACTTCCATAGATGTACCATACCATCTCAAACGTTAATTTTTAGATTAATATGAAATGCAGCTGTAGGTTTCTTCCAAGGTCACAGCTTCGAATTTTTTATCATTTCTCGAACTCCGCACAACTTTATAAAACATGTGCATATGGGCATTGATTAAGGCCTTAAGTACTATCACCACCTCTAATTGAACCGTGTTTGTATCACAAGTTCCTCTGATTTTTTCCTTCCAACAGAGCTGATAATGCAGCATTGGGCATGTGTGCTATTTATGTTTACAGAGTTGTTAATGGATCAACTCAGTTGACCAAGAAGGACAAAACATTTAATCTATGACACAGACCCAACCCATTCTCATCCGGTGAGAAATGTTCCTTCTAAAAAGAAATTTTCAAATATCCAAGCATCCAGTTAGAACTAACTGGATCAGTTTGGGCCTGGTTGGCTCCCCTAGGCCGCGGTTTCGCTAGCAAGTCCATATAAACCATCTATCAGTCAAATTAGAAAGGGCAATCCTAACCCTAAAAATTATAGGCAGGTCCAAGTCATCTTGGTGAACGGGTCAGAAATTGCTGATTCACATGAACCTGAATGGAGGTAATTGGGCAAAGTCAAAACACTTGCATATTCAGGGATTTATATTTAACTACACGATCTGTCCTCTTCTACAATTGTGGCAATGGATCAGGTTGGACTGGCCACAAGGAAAATGCATGAGCTAATAACCCAAACTTCACCCATTTATTGATCAGGTTGGCAAGCCTCAACACAGTCAACGTCAATTCCACTATTTGGCACGATCACAGACTCAAAACGACTATTTGGATCACAATCCCATATGTCTTCATAAATCATAGTAATATAGAGTTCTAAATACTAAACATGTGATGAATATTCATAGTAATATAGAGTTTTAAATACTAACATGTGATGAATATTCCAAGTGTCCCCACCACACACACAGCTCTATTACTCATACTGCCAGCTAAATGCATGGCCACCTTAGTCACATTGGTGCTATTTTCATGAATTTATCTGCCCTAGCAATGAGGTTACTGTCTTTGTATACCAATCTCTCCACTCTATAAATACCACTTTGCACTGCCAAACCCACCATCTCAGGGCGTAACCACTACTGCCTTACGTGCAAGGGGGTTTAGACTTTGGAGTCCTGGAGGTGGCCTTAAGGAGCTCAGCCTCTGCTGCTCTTTTACTCTCTCTTTACCTTGTCTTCTTTGCCCTGGTCTCTGCAAGTCATAAAACCCCTCGCCCAGATTCTCCTTCAAGAGCAGGATCACCCCCCACACCCCCCACAACACCACCCCCACACCACCCCCCCCCCCTCCAAAGACTGGGACACCCCCTCCTTCAAGGGCTAGACCACCCCCTCCTCCAAGGGCTAGACCCTCCCCAACAACTCCCACTGCCCCCACAACACCTATTACTACCACTAGTCCAACTACACCCGCAATTCCTACTACTCCCACCGGTCCATCTACAGCCACAACTCCTGCTACTCCAACAACTCCTACAACCCCAACACCCACAACTCCTGCCACACCCGCACCTCCAAGGGTTAGACCACCCACTCCTCCAAGGGCTAGACACTCTCCTACAACTCCCACTACTCCCACAACACCCACTACTACTACTCCAACTACACCCACAACCCCCAGTACTCCTCCTACGCCCACACGTACACCTTCTTCAAGTGGTACATGCCCAAGGGATGCACTAAAACTGGGTGTATGTGCCAATGTGCTAGGGTTGGTGAATGTGGTTATTGGGTCCCCATCTACACTTCCTTGCTGCTCTCTACTACAAGGCCTTGTTGATCTTGAAGCTGCAGTTTGCCTGTGCACTGCCGTTAGAGCCAATATCTTGGGCATTAACCTCGACATCACACTCTCCCTTCGCTTGCTCTTGAATGTATGTGGGAGAGGAGTCCCAAGGGAGTTCCAGTGTTCCTAGGCGCGCGCGTGCGCACATACCCTCCAAAGCTCAATTAATCCATCTCAACCATGTTTAGCTTGTACTAGTATTTGTTATAGTATGTCTACTACGTGCTTTCTTTCGTTATCATGAATAAGCACCGAGGATAGAATTCTCATGTGCATTATATGTGGAGTGGGAGAGGGTTGGAGTTCTAGAATGTGATTATGTTAAAATATTAATTCAAATACCATGTTTTGAATAAGTCATTGTTGTTGAAGAAGTCCACAAACGTTCTTGTGAACGTATTTATGTAGTGTGTATCACGAATAAAAGTTTTTGATACAATCTCTATTTATCTCTCTCTCCTATTTAGTTTGCTTCCAGTACAAGTAATTTTCTGCAGTGTATCTACACCATCCTATAAAGGTAGCTAGCTGGTCACTGTTTGTCACCAGCCTACATTTATCTTGCTAGCAACTAACAGATTCACCACTGTTGTTGACAGATGCATGTGTTTTTAATTCTCTTAGGGATGTTGAAAGAAGATGATGGTTTAGTATTTAAAGTATGGTATTAGTACGTAATCTGAAGATTATGGATGCCTTGTATTACTCTAATGTTCTAGAAATAAAATATGGTCAAAGATTTGATGTAGTTAATTATACAAGCATACTAGGTATCTCCATTGTCCACTGCATGTTCTTAGATAAAAAGTAAGTAGGCCATAGATTCAAAAGATGTTGCTGTAACCTGGACTGATACCATCCTATGAAACAACTCGAAATATGCTCCTACTCATATGTCCATGTGTATAGTGAAAAGGATCTCAGCCAGATCATGGGCGCGCCCACGTCGAAACGATGTTTAGTATCCAAGTGCAAAAGATTACAATCATTTCAAGCATATCATTAAAGAAATTAAAAAGTGCATATCAGCGAAGGAGTCTCAGGATCGCAAGGAGCTTCTAGTTTGGTGTGTAGTCCAAAACTCCCAACTTACTTCGGTGTATTATGTGGTTCTTATATTCTTCTTAAAACATTTACACCAAAAGGCGAATATTAGTTGTAGAAATTTCATATTCTTCTTTATTTTATTTGTGTAATTTCTCTCACATCCAACCCACCCTTACATCCATCCGTGTGGGACTCAGAGAGAGAAAAAATAATACCAATCTCACCATATTGACATGACGCATTAGATCAAAACCTTATGCTTGATATGCTTCTACCGATTATTGAGTTCAGGTCTCGCAGTTTAGTAGAAGCAGTGGAAATACATTTTAGTACTTTTTCTCATGTAATTTGGTGTGAATTTGGTGTTGTTTTAACACTTACTTTGGGTGGAATTTAGTCGGCATACTTTTAGTGACACTCATTTTCTTTTAGCATTGGGACGTTTCTCCTATGATTAGAACTCATGAGTATCCGTGTTCCATATCATATTAAATTTTTGGATGTAAGCATTCCTACCAAATTATCGAGGCATTAGTAGAGGCAAGAAAATACTTTTCAATAAACATAAAATATGGGATCTGTATAAATCACGATATGAACTTATCGCAAACCACCCTTTTTAATGGAAAGTTTCTAGCTCATCAGCTAACACAAAAGTAGCAAAAATAAAATATGCACCAATAAATAATAAATTAGAAAAAAGGAGATCACGGGAAGTTGGTACATCCGGATCCTTCAAATGTCAGCCTTCTCAGATTTGTATTCCCAATGATAAAATCTTTTCTATTCAGCTAAAGATGGAGATTCTAATACCTGTTTTCAATCACAGGTATCATTAGTCTCTATGGCCTCGTACTAAATAACTAATAGAGGTGTTGATTCATTCCTAGGAAGTTGATTTTAAATCCTAACAAAAATCCATCATGAGGTGTGAGAACGGATCCTACCTGAAGGCAGCAGCGAGGAAATCTCAGCTAAATGTTCTTATTTCAATTAGAATAATATCCACCACTAGATTGAGCAATATATGAAAATAAGATTTTGTGGTTGATTTAAGTCCCCACCTTCCTATACAAATTAATCCAACTGTGTATATGACTTAAATGAAGTGAAATTTTGATGAGTGCATCTTTCGAGGAACTGGTGTTAATGGATTGGATTAAGTAAAGATAGGTCTCTTTTTGTCAAATTAACTTGTTCATAGAGACTCCTACGTGGATGTCAGCCTATGATCATTTCTCCCCACTATAGTTAAATTATACAAAACACAAGTAATTATTATTATTGAACCTAGTGAATAAATAAAAACGAACAATTCCTAAGCACCTTAATTCTCGGAAGATTGAAGGTTCATTTATCATAGACCGATAATAAAGATTGCAAGGTATTGGCAATAACAAAGGCCAAAGAGCACGTGAGCCTATAGCAAATGAGTCAGGTTGGGTTTAATTGGGTTGGCGGGTGCACAAACCCATTTGCCATGACCACAAATTTCTTTTGAAACTTAAACGATCCCAAATTTCTTTAAAAATACGTACGATAAGGGTATATTTGTTTTCATTAGAATACACAGGGGACTTCAAAGTCAAATCAGATCCACTAACAGTTATAGGAGTGAAGTGTAAGCGATATGAAAGAATAGTTATCGGATGTAAGGCCAAAGGTCCTAAAGCTGGGCTGGCAAGGGGTACCGTAGGTCATAAAAAAAGTAAATAAATACTAAGATTGTGATCTACAAGAAACTATGTCATCCCTAAGATTAATATTAGTAGGGTTGCAACCTGTTACCCGATTCTCTGATTATCTGAAGATTTTGATCCAAGCAAAAGCAAGTTTGGAACCTATTTTAGGTTTTGATACTTAAACAAATCCAAGTCCATAACCCAATTTAGGTTCTTATTAGCGAACGGGTCTAATTCCATATCCATCTAGGTTCCGACCTATGAACCTGGCACAAGAGGCTATAATATTGTACATAGTAGTTCAAAATTAACTTTGGTTTGACATTTTTACATTTAATCTGTATAGTAGACTTGATGTATTACCATAACTTGAACAATATCCTCATTTTAAGAAAAGATGTATAAAAATAAAAAAAGTTAAAAAAAATCAAAACCAATTTTGAAACTAGATTTCAATTCTCTAATCAAAACCCTAGTTCCGAAATCAAGTTTGAAACCTCTTATCGAAACCCAAGTCTAAAACAGCCATTCAAAAATGGGTTCGAGATCTAATCCGATATGGCTCTGATCCAAAACCAACCCATTTGCAACTAAAAACACTAGGTGATACCTTGTCGGCGGGATATTCATTTCTCACATTCCAATAAATGGGAGCTTACTTGTTGGTAAATTTTTAATGAAAAATATTCATATACATCTATCCCTCACCATATTACAATAAGAGCAACATATTGGAGCTGAATTTATAGCCCAACTAAATCATCCGCATAGATAGGACAGCCTAAATTACACTAGATCCATCGAATTTTCAATAATCCGAATAGACTAGACTGTTGGATTGAGGTTCATTTGTTTCCTTAAATATAAAGTTGTAAATTTTGCAAGTTACGGAAAAGGGTTAGAGCATGATGATTGTAGCCCAAACTTGATATGGGCTATGCAAGATGTCCCTTTCTATCCCCTCTCAATCCCATGATCAAAAGGAACCATGATGATTGTGCGCCCCCCCCCCCCCCCCCCCCCCCCCCGGATATTCTTTTCATTGGCGACCATGGCCACTACAGCTCGCTGCTAAGACCTTTAGCGATGCTGTAGCTACGACTTGCGGCAACCGGCCAACCCTCGCTATAAGTTTTAGTGGCGACTAAAATAGTTTTAGCGACCCTCGCTAAAACTAGTGTCTGTTAGTGAGATGGGCTCCTATTAAGTTTGTTGCTCACCATATGGTGAGGGATGGATGTACATGAATGTCTCTCTTTTTTAATATCCACTATGGATTTTCATTTTTTAAAATACTTACGCTAAAAATTCATGCATATTCAATTCCTATGTATACTAGCAAACAAACATGCACTGAATAAGCTTTGAAATTTTAAAGAGCTTGATTGACCATGTGTAATATAAACTTAAAAGCAACAAATACTAATTTATATTCCATTAAAAGCACACATTACGCTCCATGATCAACCAATTAGAGGTGCTCATGGGCTGAGCCAGCCCGGGCCTAGCTTTCTTTGGCCTCGGCTAGGGCCTTATGTAGAAGTCATCAAGCCAGCCTTGAATTAAAATTATTGGCCCATTTGTTATATGGGTCGAGCTTGAACTAAGTGGTAGCAAACCCAAAGCTGGGCCCAGCCAAATAAGGGAATTGAGTAACAACTTTCCCTTTTTACGTTTCTTATTTTGCGTACGTTTCTTATTTTGCGTGCAAATCTTTCATGGTAGATATTTTAAAATTTATTTATCCAAGAACTCTATCTAGAGGACAAACAATGTCATTCTAATTGGTTTGTAGTAAACAAAAATCTCCACATTGCATCAACACACTTCTCCTTTGTTAATGAGTCATGCTTTTATTAAAAAAAGTAGCATCAACTCAAAACAGAAATGATATTTATATGAAAATTGAAATCACTATTAATAAAGATTTTTTCGCATTTTAGATAGATTCATTTAGACATTACCATGTATAAATAGAAATTGGTTAATGATAGCCATGTCGGCCCCAGAGGCCAACTCAAGGATGCCTAACAATTGCGACTAAATCGGGTAGGCCCGGTACATTATATGGCCCAGCCCGGCCTTAACAAAACTTATATGGGCTAGCCACTTGTTGCCCAAGCCAAGCCTGAGTCAGGCCTGAGTTTGCTTGGCCCTACCTAGCCCGATCCATTAACACCCCTACAACCGATGGGTACAAGTGCCTCCCCCTTTGCAATCTTTACCCAAAAAAAAGAAGGGCCGTATGAGGGTAGCCATAAAACAGGAGACCGCAGCCAGGGATTTGTTTTGATCAGCAGTGGCCAGATTTTTTTTCTTACGTCATAGAACTGAAAGATTAATCTAGTCCATACACATCAGCTCGCGGCTCTTAACCACATCTTTGAATGGACCCAGACGGTTCGGTTTGTCCAAGCACGGAACCTCATTGGTCTTAGCCACCTACTTCCTACATGCTCCTCGTTGATTACTTTCCTCTAAGCACATAACCCTAGGGATCCCACCATTGCACAAACATTTGTCCAACGCTTCTTTCCCTGCAATATCAGGAGGCTCGATGCCGGATAAAGTCAAACACTTGCACGCTAAACATAAGATATCGTGTGCCTGTGTCAGCAGCAGATGTGTTGATGGACAAGGATAGATAGGAGGCAAAAGAACCACATGAAGCTAGCAATCCAAACTCAGGTTGGACACAAAACCTATCTGGGACTTCATCAGAAAACCATAATGACTTCTTCAGGCAATTCATGCTAAACAAGTTATACCAAAGATTGGACTAGGAGTGTGGTACAAGCCCATCTCTGCATCTTAACACCCGCAGAGGCGGGATGAAGTGTGGTACAAGCCCATCTCTGCATCTCAACACCTGCAGAGGCTCCACCACCACAGGAACTAGCCACCACCTGCAAGCAGCAAGGCTGTTTCCATATTTCTAGCACATGATGCCTAGGTCACAATAGAGCAACCTTACGATCGCGCTAAGGCATCCCCTCAATTAACACAATTTGACTACAAAAATATATTATCTATTCATGCATATCACTCAGTATGCAGGACTCGATACAAGATACAGACCAACCACAAATAAGTATCCACAGCCAAAGTTTTTAGGTCCATTGAAGTTCGTAACTACAACAATCGAAGCAAATTCAAAGCTTCCTAAGAGACCCAATCATGGCCAATAAATTACTATCCCATACAACAGAACAGCATCATTCATAGGAACGACCAACCAAAGCAAGATCATTTCACACCTAGCCAATCAAAGTGCTGCAGGGCCACAGAGCCATCACATCCACAAATGAATGATGCAAAAATCCCAAAACACAGATTCAATCACATATCGATCTTCCCTTGATAAGAAAGAAACCCACCAACAGAACTAAAGCAAACAGACCCACCAACAATAACCATAACATATAAAACCCACGTGGCCATTCCAACCATTTTCTGAATGATCAAATAGTTTCTTTGGATATAGCCAACCCTATGCTAATTGGATTCCTCAATTAACCATCAACAGATGATCAAAATTCACTGCTAAATGAAAAGAAAAGGAGAAAATTGATATTCAGTCAGAAAGAATTCCACGCATTAAGTAAATGCCAACAAGACCCCCTCAAATGTGCAGATCATCTCTCTTTGGCCGCTCCAAGGGATAGACATTGTCATTGCTTAGTACGATTCAACTAGTATGTATAATGGTTTACCATTTAGCCTCTCACGACCCTGCATCATGCACTCATAAATCAATAAAACTACAGTATGCCTCCTTTACTCATATTTTTTAAAGAAAGAACAAAAGCAATTACCTAACTTAGTCATTTTTACTTCTTAAGACTCTACTGCTGAAGTTAAAACGAAAATAATTGAAAAAAAACATGATCTTTAAAGCTGCTCATTGCGTTTCCAATCCATTCCCTCTAACTTGAATATTGGGCCAGAAAATTTTTTTAAAAAAATCAGAAGCTACAAGACCGGCTGTGGCAGTATCATGGGCATGGCTCAAATGTAGATAAGATATTTTCTCACATCTGCCAGTAGAAAATGGCCCAGTCTTTAAAAGCACCAAGGCATCCCATGAGCAAATCAGGAAACAACTCTAGAACAGAATGGCCCAGCAAAACATTATGCGTTTTCTAACTAGGCAACAAGAGCTACCTAAAAGGGGCACGAAATTCACAAAAGTGCATAAGAATGTAGCCTTTGCGTCAAAAATCAAAATAAAATGCAAAAAACCAAATAGTGTAGTGTTACAAAAAAAAAGAAAAAATAAAAAATAACCTAATTTTGTACTGGTTGTAGCATTAAGAATACTAGAAAAGAGAATTTTCTCTAAAGTTTGGAGAAGATAAGGTGGAAAAATAGCGCCAAACTAGGTAGTTTTCTCATGTCCAAATGGAAGTCTTCTTTGGATGAGAAAAGGTGGAGAAAATGGAAGTGAAGAAAAATAACTTGCATAGAAGCAATCCATAAAATAAGCTTCTTTTTTCTTTGCTAAACCATAGAACTTGCTTTAAAAGCAGCACCTTTTAAAATGATAGCGGCAGTACTAATAAATTCAAAGAAATAATAATGATAGAAGAGCATTCAGCACCGCCCCTAGTACCAAGCCATTAATCAGATAATCAGCCATTCACTATCGTCAATAAAGCGAGGAAAATTGAAGCCATAGAGAGGCATAAAAGTTAAAGAGCACACCTTTAGTTCAGGTAGTTCAATAACACAAGCACATTCAACCACTTCAGCTCCAACACGCTCTGCAAACCAAAATACAGAGATCACTTCCCATCATCAAGAATAGGACAATCAAGATAACATGAAACATGACATCAAAGAAAGTTGCAGATTATGTCATTCGAAAAAAACTCTGCAAACCAAAAATTGCAGAAACATTTATTTGTCTTCAAATGACCATGCCCAGAGCTTTGAAACAACTATGTCATTTTTTTATCCTTATCATATTCCTTCAAATTCAAATCTGTAACTACCCACCCATTCTACCTTATTCCTAAAAATCTTTAATCCCTAATTTCCCTTCTTCCTTAGGGCCTGTTTGTTTGCTAGAATTGTGAGAATTCTTGTCAATAGAATTCTGATAATTCAAAATGCGCACCCCCCCCCCCCCCCCAAAACACAAAGTAGAGTTCCAAATGCTCAACCTCTACTAACATTTGGAATGTTAGAATTCTGAGAATTCATAGAGCTAAAAGTGCCTTTTCATGTGGGCTGGAATTCTAAACTCTTGTACAAAAGAGAGTATTCGGATCACTCAAAAGACGAAAGCTAAAAGTATGTCAGAAAGTTCCAACAAACCTAATTCCTTGTTAGAAATGCTTCTAACTAAGCAGGCCCTAAAATAACATCTCTAATCCCAAAATCTCATCATTTTCTAGATTCCCACCAACCCTCTTTCCATAATTTATTTGTACAAGATTTCTTTTCTATTTCCATTTTTCAAGCATAGTTATCTATGATGCCCAGATGCGGCATGGATACAAGAAGGACACGTTGTGGACATGGCAGGGAAATGGATTTTACACGTAAAGAGTGAAGTATCGGATACAATACAACGAGATACGTTGCCCATTTTAAAGTATCTATGCATCATGGATAGTTACCAATTCCAGTTCGTTCCAGCCAATATTGTCGGAATGTTCCAAAATTGGCCTTGGCCGGAACCAAATGGCCCCTTAAAAGTTTCCAGTCCTAAATCCGGCTTGTTCCGGTCATTCCAATTCTTCCGGTCCTAATTCCAGTTCCAAGTCCGCCCCATTCTGGCCAAGGCTTCATACTTCAATTCATATGATGTAAAAACTAGAAAATGGTCAATTATAGAGTGTAGTTTAGTTTAAGGGATGAAGTGTGCAATTCTAGCATTGTTTTAGCATTCAACTACTTTTTTCAATTTAAGCTATTCTTTTTTTTTTTTTCATTTTTCAAGCACGTCTTTCCGGGAATGAAATAGCAAAATTGAACAGAATGCCGAACTATTCCACCATAGGGTCAAACTGGAACTGCAACTGGAATGGAATTGATAATTATGTTTTTCAAGTAAAGCACATAACATTTTTTTATATGGTTAGTATTTAAGAAATATATCTGTTATGATACCTAGATACGTGATCTCACCCATGGTCCTGTACCATTACGGTCCAATATGGGTACAGGCACGGATACCGCAAGATACGGTTGGGATACATCCCAAAAATGTAGGATACAACTATCTTGTGTTTTATGGAAAAAAAAAGACTGAAAATAGAAGGATTCGTATGAGATTTGATGAAACAACAACGATTGTTCAAAATCACTTTACTTGCCTAATGTGATTTTATTTTCCTGTAAGATTCATGTGATTTTGTTATTAATAAGAAAGGAAAGAAAGCCCTAACCATTTCCCCCATTTGTGCCAGGAGAAAGAAAAAAGATACAAAAGATGAGGGAGGAGGACACTAACCTCTGTAGTCAAGAGACATCCTTAAATGGGGGTGAAGATGGTTGAAGTTTCAAAAAATAAAAAATAAAACTGTGGGGAGACATTCCGTTTCCATCAGATGTCATTGCTGGGATATCAGAGATGGTTGTTGACAATGAAGTGAAAATGTAGAACACAGCTTAAAATAGAATTTTGATTACTCGCAGTCAGCCCCATTTTATTTGTTTTCTTTATTAAGAAGGCATTGCTCAAAATGTAATCCACTTGACCAACCCATTTTTACATTTTGACCCTTTTCATTTTATTTTAAGATTGCATTGCTCAAAATCCGGTCCACTAGAGATGCAAGTCGGTGTGTAAGCATTATACAATATACCTCATTTTTTCACCTTATCTCTCACTTGTAAGAGGTTTACCATTTTATTTGTATTATTTATAATATAATTAAGAATGGTGGCTTGGCCCAATGGTAAAGACTTACCTGTAGTGTCCTGGAAGACATGGGTTCAAATCACAAAAATAACCTCTTCAAAATGAAGGTAAGGCTATGTACATCTTGCCCTCCCCAGCCCCCGCAATGCAAGAGCCTCGTGCACTGGACTGCACTTTTTTATTATATTATTTTGTACTAGAGTAGGATTTGGAAAATGGTCTTTCTTGTATAATATTCTTTTCTTTCTATAAATTAAATTTCCCTCTTCTTCAAAAGCTGAAGCTCCTTTCCCTCCCTCTATTTTAATAGCCCGAGGGAGGCTTGGAACTTGAAATTTTTTACGATCATGACTCACGAGTTTGACTATATCGACACACTTTGGATTTAGATAAAATCCAATCTTTTAAAATATATATATTGCAAAAAAAAATATATATGGGCTTAATTTGTTGGGAGGGTCACACCAAAACTAATGATGCATGATTTTTATCACTAGATGGTCAAAAAAATTAAGGCGCAATCCAACTAACAATTGGGGCAATATTCGCAGTCACATATGACATGATTAATAAGTTAGTTTTACCCAGTGGCAAAATCAAGATTTTTGTAACATCAACTTTTATTTCATCTTCACTCTTTTATTTAATATATGTGTGCTTATACAAATGAATTTCTAAACTTATAATTTTGAATAATGTTTCAATATACAAATTCTGAATAATTATTGTCACGTGATGTCCAGGTCCGCATTTGTGCCATATCTCCATGTCCATATCATATCTTAAGTGATACCGTACCCGTATCCGTGTTCTAAAATTTTGAGGTTGGCATGTTGAGTCTCCGTTCCCCATGTCTATGTTTGCGCATCATTGTTTATCTGTATGGTTAGTATTTAAGATTCAATCAATAACGGTATGGCTTGGATTAAAAGCCTACTCCATAAATACATATGAAAAGTTTGTAGAGGGTAGCTCATGATAAAAAAAGTGATGTAAATTCCTCCACCTTTGGGTGATTTTCCTTAGTCATCTTCAATATTGCTTCTGAGATTTGCATTATTCATGATTTTAGGAAATCAACAACAAAAAGAAAGTCCATTTACTATTTCCTGTTAAACAAGAGAGCAATTAACAAGTTTCTGGTTCACTTACCAAGTAATCTAATGGCAGCACAAAGAGTGCCTCCGGTAGCAATCAAATCATCAACTACCAAAGCTCGTTCCCCAAATTTAACTGCCTCAACATGCATCTCAAGACAATCTGTTCCATACTCCAGTACATACTCTTCTGAAATAACTTTACCTGAGAATTTAGAAGAACAGAATGGGAACAATAGATATGAACTGGCCCATGACAACATAATATATGAAATACAGCAACAATGCAAACAATTAGGCAATATTCCTCATAATTGACTTTGCACAAAATTCTTTTATGGAACAGTCAACCTTGTCAAACAAGCAAATTAAATCTAACAACAGAAAATAATAGCATGAGATTTGCATTGAAAAATAACGTCTAACCAAGCAACGTAACATCTTTAACATGCCACCATCATTTGATCTTCAAAAGGGAAAAAACAGATAATAATGATAGTAGTGCTAAACAACTTAAGCACAATCATCGAAGTCTTACCCTTATCCAATCTACATGGACTTGGCTTCAGTTCAGAGGTCTACTTTTACACAACCTGTTTGGGTAATTCAATTGTTAAGTGAACAGTCAATTTTAGATACAAAAAAGAAGAGAGGTCATATAAAAAAGCACCAAATTTCAAAATATCACCTCTTCAATTTTTTTTTTTTTTAAGTCAATAGGCTCTTCTCTCATTCCCCTAAATGACAAAATACCTCTTCTTTTTATCCAAAAAAGTAAAAATAATAATAATAAATACATTCTCATGCCACAAAATGACAGAAGGTCAAGAAGGTATATTTTTATATTTGTTAAAACTTTTCTATTTGACTCCTCATCTTTGCATGTGTCTTAATTTGAATATTCAACATAATTCACTTTACAAGTGAATTCCACAATGGCAAGCTTTTATAGCCAATTGCTCATCCAAAATTAACCCTCCATTATTCGGGTTTGGGACTGTTAGACGATGAAGTAAAGACACATAACAGAATTCAAACCTATGATACCCGGATACTCCAAATGCCCTGTGGTATCCATAACGATACGATACGATACGGATACGGATACAGAATACGGCAAGATACGGCCCCCAATTTTAGGATATGGCTGTGCAATATTTTTTACCCAAAATTACGACAAATTTTGTCCATTTTGACCAATTTACTCCTAAATGAGCCCTCTCTCAGTTTGATCCAAAAGAAAGCAAAAAAGAAGGAGAAGTGGAGGAGGAGGTGGCAACGAGGAAGAAGATAACTAAACTAACAAGAGCTACTACTTTTGTTTTGACGGGTTACTTTTTCAACTAGATGGTAAACCACTGTGTTGTTTTCTACTACTGTTGCTACTTCAAGCTTCTAGCTTTAGGTGCCATGTACGCCTCCTTTTCTTCTTATTCATTCATTCTTCTTCTTTTTCGTTCGATGATGCCCTAGAGATGCAGAAGGGGCAAAAGAACCCGTCGCATTTTATTAATAAGAACGGGCCCGTTGGGTATTTTTTTATTTCTTTCTATTTTAATGTTGAGCTATTAGGCCAACTAAGACACTTGGCCCACTTTTTTTTCTTTTCTTTTATTTTCTTCTATGTTAAGATATTGTCAGGCCCACCCATTGAAAATTTGATCCACACGTAAGCCTCTTAATATTTGTGCACTATGATAAGTATTTATATCTATACATTTTTTGGAATGCCATATCCGTATCCGTATCCGTATCCTAAAATTTTCAAGTCGGCGTATCGAACTCTCGTTCCCCGTGTCCGTATCCGTACCCTTGTCCGTATCTGAGCATCATAGGTTCAAACTATAGAAGCAAAGGAATAACAAGTCCACTACCAGCAGGCCCATGAAGCCCATGAATGCCCAATACATCCCTCGTGTGGGATCTTGGTCAATATTCTATACAGCTGTATCATAACAAACAGCTTTATATTTTTTCCATCTTTGTTTATAATTAGAGATCAATCAGTGCAAACCCACCCTTGATTAAGGCTTTATACATTATATATAAAATGGTCGATGCCATCAAAGGACACGACACTTTTCATTAAGCTCTCTCTCTCTCTCTCTCTCTCTCTCTCTCTAGTGTTCTCTCCCTCCATTCGACTCAACAAAAGGATCCACAGATCCTTAAATGGCACCAGAGCTCCAAACAGTGAGATATCAATCTCTCTCTTGGTACTAAACAGATCAGGAATCTGTTTCAAACAGTGATTGCATCAACCAAAGAGATTATCTACTGTAGATCATCTCTGATCTACAGTGGCCCACCTACGATCGACCAGAGATTGTTGAAAACCTCCACCATCTTGGTCGCCCATCTCTTCTGAGCATTATTGTGATTTTTTCACAATTTTTTGGCTCTTGGTGCAAGGTCATTTACTCTATATCATGATTTCAAGATTTATGGCACTATCTCTGTTCTCCACCATCCAAAATCTTGGATCTGAGGTATTTTAGGACCACACTTCATCACAAGGAAGCTGTCTCACACCTTGACTCACATCGACACTTGGATCTGCTGCCCAGGCATCTTGTGGACCCCACGTTGTGCACCAGACTCCCAAATCAAGGTCGCATGGGGTGCTTTTTTTTTATAACCTGATGTCTTTTTCTTCTTCTCTGCAAGGTCAAGCCATTCAGATCTTAACTAGATAGCAGTTCTACTTCATTCTTATCCCTCTTTCTTGGAACCAACACAATGCCAAAATGATAGCTTGGATCCTTAATTCAGTAGACCCATCCTTTTCAATGGCCCTTCAGTCCTTTGCCAAGGCTTTAGATATGTGGGTTCATATGAAGAAGATGTACCATCAACAAAACAAAGCCCGCCGTTTTCACCTAGATACAGAGTTATCCAAGTTTTGCCAGAATGACAAATCTGTCCAAGAATACTACAATGACTTTCTAGCCTTGTAGACTGAGAGGGATCAAATGCTTTTCCAATCTGTGTCAATTGAGTTTCTTCCATAAGCCATTAAATTATAGGAGGAACAACATGTTTTCTCATGAATCTTCGCTCCGAATTTGAACCTGTACAGGCTGCACTTATGAATAAAGAGCTCTAAATCTGACGTTTTTTCCATATTTCAAAAATTCTATAACATGGTATGCGCTCGATTCCATAAGTCCATTAAAATCATCCATTCAGACTCAGGGGGGAGAGTATACATCCACTGCATTTTATAACTTTTTAGCAGAAAAAGGGATTCTTCATCGCTAATCTTGCCCTTAAAACCTCAACAGAATGAGGTTGCTAAAAGGAAAAATCCCCATCTCTTAGAAACTGTTAAAACTCTCCTTGTGGAACTGCTCATTCCCCCCTAAGAATTGGTGTGAGGCAGCCCATACAGCAGTCCATATTATTAACCGATTACCTAGCTTTGTCTAAGGTAAAATATCTCATTTTGAGTGTTTATTTGGTCACCATCCTTCCTACTCATGTTTACAGACTTTTGGATGCCTCTGTTTTGTGCATCTTCCTTCTCTGGAGCATAACAAATTGTCACCACAAGCAGCTTGCTACATGTTTCTTAGCTACAGTGATGAACACAAAGGTTTTCAGTATTATGATCCCAAAGAGCAACAACTCCAGATATCCGAAATGTTATTTTCTTAGAGCACATTCCGTTCTATTCAGTCACCCAGTCCCTCTCATATCCAAGTCTCTTATCTTTCATCTTTGTCACCTTCATCTCCTATTCTGCCTCATGCTCTCACACAAGTTTATTCCTGTCGTCCACGCCAGCTGCCCCTTGTTGCTCCTTGTCCTAATACACCTCCCATGCCAGTTCCTCTAGGTGATGCTACTTCTACTGCAAGTACTAACTCTGCACCTTTCATCTGACGCTCTTGCCATATCTTGATTCCACCAAATAGATATGGATTTTCAATTTTATTTACCCCTTTGGATCAAATTCCCATACCAACATCTCACTCTCAGGCTGCTAATATACCATGTTGGCTGGATGCAATGACAAATGAACTCCTTGCCCTAAAAGCCAACAAAACCTAGGACTTGTTGCCTCTCCCTGCCAATGCCTCCAGCATTAGAAGCAATTGGGCTTACTCTATTAAACAGCGATCAAATGGCAGTGTTGAATGATACAAGGCTCGATTGGTGGCCCAAGGTTATAAACAAGAGTATGGCATTGATTATGAGGAAACTTTTGCCCCAATCGCCAAAATGACTTCAATTCGGTGTTTACTTGCTGTTACAGCAGCTCGTCACTAGCCCTTTTGGAAGATGGATGTCAAAAATACCTCCCTCCATGGGGATCCCAAGGAAATTATTTATATGCATCCTCCACCAAGATATGCTTGTCCACCGTAGCATGTATGCAAGTTGAGAAAATCCTTATACGGTCTTAAACAGGCTCCATATGCATGGTTTGAAAAGTTTCGCTCTGCCATCCTTCAAGCAAATTTTTATCATAGTTCCAATGATAGCTCTCCTCATTCGACGATCATCCTATGGCTGTACAATTCTACTAATCTATGTTGATCATATGATCCTTAGTGGGAATGATCAAGCTAGCATCTATGAACTCAAGTCTCATCTCATGCGTACCTTTAAAATGAAGGAATTGGTGCTTTAACTTATTTCCTGCAGTTGGAAATTGCACAAAACAAGGACAGAATTCAAGTCACTCAATCAAAAAATGCTGATGACTTACTCCATTCTGCCGCCGAAGCGATGCCAAAACGTTCGCCACTCCAATTAAGCTTAATGTCAAAATCAGCAGACGATAGGGATCCTCTTATAGACCCTACTCTATTTCGTCATCTAGTCGGCCACCTTCTTTATTTAACCATGACTCGGCCAGCTATATCCCATGCTATGCAAACTGTCAGCCAATTCATTGCAAATCCTTATAAACCACATCTTCAAGCTGTTCATCGGATTCTTCGTTATGTCAAAGGTACTCGACATCGTAGATTGTTCTACCCATCTACATCGTCGTTTCAATTGCAAGCCCATGCTGATGCGGATTAGGCAGGATGTCCTGATACTCGTCGATCGACGATAAGATGGTGTATATTCTTAAGGCCTTCTCTCATTTCATGGAAAAGCACGAAACAAAGCACAGTTTCCAAGTCAACTGTCGAGTCCAAATATCGTTCCATGTTTGCTACCAGTAGTGAAGTCATATGGCTACGGCGCCTTCTTCGTGAGCTTGGAGTCTTTCTCACTAACCCTACCTCTCTATATGCAGATAACACCGGTGCCATCCGCATTGCCAAGAATACTGTCTTCCATGAGCGTATCAAGCATATTGAGATTGACTGCCACTTTATCCGCCAACATTTTGTTACTAACAAAATCTGCCTACTATATATCTCATCCTCTGAACAACTGGCAAATATGTATACCAAGAGACTGCCCCGAGATCATCTTGATTACATCCTTTCCAAATTGATGCTTCTTGAACAACCACATCAATTTGAGGGGGAGTGTAGAAGCAAAGGAATAACAAGTCCACTACCAGCAAGCCCATCAGGCCCATGAATGCCAAATACATCCCACGTGTGGGATCTTGGTCAATATTCCATATAGCTATATCATATCAAACAACTTTATATTTTTTCCATCTTTGTTTATAATTAGAGATCAATCAGTGTAAACCCAACCTTGATTAAGGCTCTATAATATATATAGAATGGTCAATGCCTGTCAAAGGACACAACACTTTTCATTAAGCTCTCTCTCTCTCTCTCTCTCTCTCTCTCTCTCTTGTGTTCTCTCCCAACATTCGACTCAACAGAAGGATCCATAGATCCTTACACAAACAACCCAATAGGGGCAATTAAAGAGACAATATGATGGTCAAGAGAAAATTATCCAAACACAGATGCTTCAATGTTCTTTTCCGCAAAATACTTCTCAACCCATACAAAAAAAAAAAATGAAGAGAGGAGTTCACCTCATACCTAATGCAATACCGACAATTTGTCTCATGCTTAGGGCTCTCTCAAACAATGTATCAAATATTGTCCAAACTAAATTCAACATCAAGTCCTCGGGCATCAACTTAGTATGGGCACGGTCATGGCCCATTACAAAAAAGCTGCTCCATGCAGGCCCAATTAGGCCAATTTAGCACCTACACAAAGCGACACTGTCCCATGAATATGCTTGGTCAAGTCGCTATGCTATAGTGATAAGCCCAAAACCATAACATAGAATATTGTGACTTGTCCCACACCTGAAGGATTTATGCTTAACCTGGTGAATTTCTTGACAAAAACAACAAATCAAGAGTGATTTCAAAGATCATAGCTACAATTTCAAAAAGGAAGAGTTTGGAATGCCAAAACAAAAAACTGTAGGCATGAGGTATTTGAGGCTTCTTTTATAATTAAAAAAGATGCCATAAAAGTATAATTCATGAAGATACACTGAGATCCATGGATGAAAATGAATTATGCATTTCATTCTTTTTTGTTAATAATATTCCTTCTCGCAAAAAATGCATCTTTTAAAGAAAATTATTGTGGATTTATGGTTTGCCTACAATTATCATAGAGATATCTAAGATTTACTGCTGAATTATTCAATGAATTTCAGAGTATTCACATGATTATTTGGTATCTACAATAGAGTATATGGTTTTATATTGCTTGTCCATTGCGTTAAAGCAAGTGAACCAACCCCAAATCATCAGATAAGGCTTAGATGAAGATGATTTGTAGATTTTGTGATCTATCATTTAAACTATAATAAAGTATATGGTTTTTTAATTGCTTGTCTATTGAGTAAAACTAACTGAACCAACCCCAAATCATTAGATAAGGCTAAGATGAAGATGATTTGTAGATTTTGTGATCTAAAAATTATCATTTAAATGTTCCGCTAGTGCTTAAATAAAATTATGATGTATGAATTCCTAAGGAATGTAATTATCATAGAATGATCTTAGATCCATTCATCTCAGCATATTCCTGTGAATATTTGTTACATCTATAGTTTTTCATGCTAAATGATGGTCAAGTCAACAAGGTAAATTCTACATATATTGCAAAAATGGTACAGTTTACAAGTGCTACAGTCAAACTACATAGCACTTACAATAAAGCTTCACGGCATCCTACAAAATAATACTTTCAAGTCTTATCAAACAAGGACATGTATGCTTCAGGGGGAAAAAGGAGAGAGACGAAGAGGATACCAATAAAGAAAGGTGAAAATCACATGATACAACACAATAAAAAAAGATAGACACTACACTCTCAAGCAAAGAAATTAAGAAGCAACAAAGAAGTTATGAAATGCTTTGACTTTCATGCTCAAGGACCCATAAAAATATACAGGAGCATGTGTGATTTACCAGGCAACTTTTTGGGTTTTCTCAGGGGAACAAACTTTGCACCAATAGCCAATGCTATGGGAGGACCAAAAATGAAACCCCTTGCCTCAATTCCTATAAAGAGAAGAAAAAACTTGTGTTATTAAACAAGAGACAGTCATCACCGATGAGCTTAAGAATACAAGAACAACAAAATAATGAAACTCTGACAGAACAAGTTAAAACAGTAACTCCAACTCGTGACCTTTTCTAGAATATGAGAACAATGCAGCAGAACATATGTAAATAATGGGAATTTTTAAGCATAGTTAAAAAAATAACTCCAAAAAGAAAATCAGCATCATCATCAAAGTCTTGCCCCAATTATGTTAGAGTCAGCTACATAAATTCTATTTCTCAATTCCAATGTATGGATGGCCAAATTGATAGACCAAAATGAAAACCCTTGCCCCAATTCCTATATATACTACAAAAGGAATATCTATCATTAAACAAGAGACCCTCATGACTCATGAGCTCAAGGATACAAGGACAGCAAAATAAGGAAACTCTGTATGCACGGGTTCAAACAGTAGCTCCTACTAACCAACATGTCATCATAACTCACGAGCAATAATAGAATATGAGCATAATGAACCACAACATAAATAATGAGTCTTTTATAGTTAAAAAATGAGTCCAAAAAATAGTGCAAAAATTTGAAGCACAAAATGATAGAAATAGAATTTAGAAAAGGAACAAGCCAGCCCAATTCCTGCATAAGCCAGGGCTCCTTAGAGATAAATGATTCTTAGTCCTAGATGCAGCCAAGCCATATAGTTTTGTAGGATTTTGTTTCACTGTTTGCAGTTTTCTTGCAGCTATGGGACCTGATGTCCTTGTTCTCAGTTTCATGCTGTTGTATTTCTCTATTTGCTTAAGTCTAATACTAAGCATTGTGGTCTGAGACTCTGATGCTGTTGGGCTTGACATGCACGCCAGTGTTCCCTTGTTATCTGATGCAGGATGCCATGCAACCACCAAAACCAAGACACATGGGGCAGGCCAATGTCAGTTTGGCCCTAACCCTTTTGGATTAACAGACCCAACTGTGTACAGCAGGAGGCCCAAGCCTCCCAAATGGGCAATATATCCAACAGCCCATGTCTATTATTATTTCCTTTAGCAACTTTGTACTTTAGTACTGCCCTTCCATATGTTTGCATGGAATTGGATACATAGCAATTAGTGTTCAAATGAACTCCAAGCCTCTAAGAGATGAGGGGTGAAGGAAATACTGTGGAGATGTAGATGAAACCTTGACTTTCCTAAGATTTAAATTTGAGGGTGTTGGCTAGGCATTTATTTTCCTTTATTTTTTAAATTTTATCCACTTTTAAGAATACAAGTCTTAGAATGCCTAGGAATGAAATAGCATGATACAAACAAGGCCCCTACCCTGTTTGGGGCTTGTCTGTTTGTGAGATAGAGTAAAGTAGAGTAAAATAAAATTTTTGAAATTCAAATTTTCCCTTTCTTTTTCAAAAAAAATCACATTTTCCCCTTTCTTTTTCAAAAAAAATTCAAAAAGTCATCACTGAATTACACTTTTTATACAAAAAGTCAAAAAGATTCCATACCAAGTAACTTAAAACAAGAAATCATCGTAACCCCATCATATATTATGCTTTCTTAATTTTAGGTTTATTCTACTCTATTTTACTCTATCCCACAAACAAACAAACCTAATTTCACGAGTGAAGTGAGGTGGATAGTGATTTCAAAAGATTTAAAAAATGAGAGGGCTAAATCAATCCCATGATGAGATTTTGTCTTTTAGTGAAAAAGAATGCAACTTTTTGCTATTTTGTGTTAAAAGTATGATTTTTTGTCATTAGTTAGTGGGATTAGAAAGCAGCATTTTGACTTTTTGGGGGTAAAAAGGTATAATTTTTTTTTGAAATGCGGTATTTTGATTGGAATCTTTTAGTATATTGTATCTTGAAATGAAAGATGAATTTAACTGCACTTCAAGGTGAAGTTAATATCTGACTAGTAGTATAACTCCAAAAATCCAACCTTCTCAAATGTCACTTTTGCCCCTATAGAATTCCCCAAATTCCAGCTTCCTAAGTGCTAGGTTGCATTTAAACACAAGGAACCTGCTGGGGGACACCATGCTGGGGAATTTGTAATTCTGTCTGGCTGGAACTCAAAATTCCTACAAACAAGCCTCACTCTCAGAGTAGGAGGTATGCGCAATGTACCACATCAACCAAAAACATGCCAGTTGCCATTAGAGATAGCATTTGAGGATAAATGAACCCAGAAGTAAAATCAACTTCAGCACAAAACATTATCATCCCATACAACTACCAACGCAAAATGACCAAAAAGCATATTCATCAAGAAGACGCCCACAAAAATTTATCCAAAAAAAAAAAAAAAAGAGCAAGGACCCAAAACACATGAAAGAAAGGACTCAAGAGCAGAAATAACAATTGGGTCCCCCAGCCAGTTGTAGTTGAAAACCACCCATGCATTATCATCATAGCCTTCACAAATTTATCATCATCCAATAGCTTACAAGAAAGCCTTCGGATGCCCCCACAAAAAGAAATTCTATCAGATTTCGAGCAAAAAATCAAAGAAAGTCAGCAAGATTTCTTTTTTTGCTCTATACCTGCAACGACCGAAATATTTTTCCCTTCGTATCTCTCAACAAACAAATCCACAGTGTTCTTGAAGGCTTTATGATCAAGCAGCAGCGTCGTAATGTCCTGAAACATGATCCCTGCATTCACCCCATGAACAAAACAGAAATCAAAGAGCCAAAAAAAAAAAAAGGGCAGGGGGGCCAATAAATCTAAAATGCGAGACAGCCAAACATGCCACAATTACAAGAGGCAAGAAACCAAAAAAACACCATCTTTTTTTCATCATTCTTTCAGATGAAGAAGACAAAGCTAGAAATGCAAGAACCTGGTTTGGGGAAATTGGGAACAACACGAATGGAAGAAGCGATGCCATGGATGCGAGGATCTTCGGCCTTGTGAGCAGACATTGTAGAATGCTATCGATGCAATCAAGGAATGAAATAAAAATCAAAACTTTCTTTGAATTCCTCTCTCTTACTTTATGTATCTGAATCTCTCTGTGGGTGGTGCTGTGGGAAAGATCTTTGGTGACAGAGAATCCGGAAATGTATATAGAAAGATATAGGGAGAGAAGTGGAGGTTGAAAAAGGTAAAAATGGCGTTTCGTGAAGGCGCTCTGCACGAGAGTTTTCACAGAGATTCAGATGATCGTCCTGTCCTGCACTGCTAGTCTGCTACTGCTGCAGGTGCAGGTGCCTCATATCTTGCAGCAGCAGAGTGCAGGGGGGGACCGGAAAGGTTGTGTTTTATAGTTGTACGTATATATATATATATATATATATTTTTGGTTTACAATAATCCAAAGTGGATTTGGATGCAGGGGTCGGTATCAGAATGGGAAGATTTGGATTCCCTAGCTCGCATTTCTTGGTCTTCTCATAGTGCAATAACGATCCCAGTCCTGCATCTCTTTGTCTTATTTGGAATTTGAACGGTTGGATCATGGCTGTGGCCTACAGTCTTGGTCAGGTCTACTTCGTTCAAAACGCTTGAAACACACAAAATATATGTTGGGTTGTCCCTTGAGGGGTGGGGGGCAGTTGTTTAAAATAAAAATTAAAAATTAGTGAGGCACTTTGTGAAACCATTTCTCTGTCAAAATGGTTTTTCAACTTTTATTTCTACCACTTTATCAAAAAAAAACTATTATTTCTGCAATGGTCCCAAAAAAAAAAAACTTTTATTTCTACCAATTGCTCTTATTCTCGTTTGAAAATTAAAGAAATGTACATGCAAACAACAGAAAAAATGGACACCAAAAGAGATAAAAATTATTAGTTACCCTATAAGAGTGGAGATACATCTAATCTTTGATAAATTTGTACAAAATGGTTGCTCACAGACCATAAACCGGTGCTATCAGGCTGGCACCTGTGGCTTTTACCATTGCACCCAAGCAATGATCCTAAAATATCGACACCAACACCGCATAATCAAAAGGTATCCTCAATGGGAAATCAAAAAAGTGATTGTTCATTCAATAGAAAAGGCAATAGTCTACGTATGTCCCTTTGTGCAAACTTTGCACCAACATGCTCTGTGTGTTTGTAAGTATTCTAATAATTCTTATTCTAGCGAATTTGAAAGTCTCCTAACACAGTCTACCAAATGAAATTCCAAATGCGTACCCATTTATAAAGCAGGAATTCTTAGAATTTGAAAGGTCAAAAGTGCCTCTCATATAGGTTGGTATTCAGTATTCTGGCAACTAAACACATCATTTGAAACAATCTACGCTTCTTTGGTTGCAAGTATTTTCAACATAAATTCTTTTTTCTGAAATTCTTAATAGTAATGCCAAATATTGTCTTTAGAAACTCTGAATTCTTACTTGATTGAATTTATATGGTATAAATTTGCAAAGCTAACCATGTGAGAAAGTAACCTTTGACCATCAAAATTCTCAAACTCTTGAAACTTAGAAGGATTTTGGAATTCTGCCTTAGTGGACAATAATTTAGAATTCTCCAAATGCTAGTAATAACATCTTCCCAAACACTTGCATCCAAACAGGCCATTGGGAGAGATGATACGATAGCATGGGCGGACTCAAGTATGGCCTTGTAGGTGTAGTCATACTCGTCAACCATCAGTGCTCTTCTAAAATTTCAATAAAAATTATGGGCTCATCCCTAAAATCCACATAAAAATTCTTAATTTGCCCTCCAATACTAAACTACTTATTAGGGTTTGCACCCCTCAAACAAAAATTATAGATTCTCATTATATAATAGTAATGTTAAACATACTTAATCCCCACAATTCTTATCAACAATGCCACCAAACAAATAAAGCCCGAGGGGGGAAAATTTTTTATGGGCATTTTTTTATTTCTTAATCAAAATCCTAGTA
The DNA here is from genome assembly GCA_037013555.1 of Sextonia rubra. NCBI lineage: Eukaryota > Viridiplantae > Streptophyta > Magnoliopsida > Laurales > Lauraceae > Sextonia > Sextonia rubra. Next base: position 30,281,375 of record JASUAD010000011.1, on the reverse strand, counting down.
AAACATATACACATGGAAAAGAATAAGATGCTAACGTTGAACGTCAACCATTAAAAAGTAAAAGAAAAAAGAACGACAGTGAGTCCACTGAATGAAACCGAGTCCTTAGCCAACCGAAGATTAAAGAAGCCACAATGAAATCATGATAGGATCCACTTGTTCCGTGATAAAACAATCATGATAGTTCAGATTTTTAAAAAATGCAATCACAATGGAGCCCACCCTACTTATGATTTAATCACAATGGGATTACTCATTACTGAACCTAACTGATGTAATCACGAACGACTCCAACCTTGAAAGTATGGAATCGTAATGGGTTAGTCCCTCTTGATTGAGAAAGCATGATGAGCCCACCGACCATATTTTACTTTACCGGTCCAATAATAAACAATAGTGGACCACAGCCAGATGGCCCCGCGTAGATGATGAAATCACGGTGCCTCCTCCAGTGATAGCAAAATCAAAATGAATATTGTATATAGTCTTTAAAAGAGATGAGAGCAGCATTGATGTTCAATTGGGCCGGATATCAATACTACTGTGCAAGGCTTTTTCATAAATAAATTCAGTCTTAGAAAAATAAATAAATCATTTATGGTATACATTCCTAAGAAAAATAATAGTGAGTGTGTGAACAATTTCAGACCTATTAGTTTGTGAAATGTTATCAACAAAATTGTAATAGCAAACAAACCTAAAATCGTGCTTCATAAAATTATTGGAGTTTGGAATTCTACTTACGAGGACAAGAATTATTGTATGCAAACTAGCTCTAAAAATGGATTGCAGAAAAAGTGGCCCTTACATGCTCAAAATTAGTGAAAAATATAAAAGATTGGAAAAACAAAAAAATATGATAGGAGTTCACTTTATATAATCAGCTTGAATGATGTGAGCTAAACTCATTTAATTAAACACTTCCTATATTGGGATTTTATAAATGAACTACCTTTTTTTTAGCAAGACTAGCAAATAATCTTATTGAGTAGCCAACGTAGAGTTAACAAGCATATGTTGTTTAATCAGTTCTAGGCAAGAGTGCCACCATACCAACATAACATCTACAAATTGGGCATGCCTAGCCAATTTATGAGCTGCTCCATTTCCTTCTCTACCTACATGTTGCACGTCATAGCTGTTAAAGGTCTTCAACAAAGATTTAATCTCTTGAATTTGGATATATTCGAAGAGAAAGTTTTCAAAGCCTCAACCACAAAAATAGAGTCGCTTTCAAGAATAAAATATGTTACCCCAAAATGGTAAATCATCTGGATCTTAGGGCTACTAATGCTTCAACGTCATCTGCCACACTTATATTACTTTCTATTCTACTCAAAGCTATTACCATGTTGCTCTTCTCATCTCTAAGTATCCCACCTACACCCGTTTTTTGAATCTTGCTAAAAACAGCTCCATCTACATTTAGCTTAAAGATATCCATCGAAGGAGGTCTCCAATATAATGATTTACCGTTAGAGCTTGATCTTCTATCAACTATGGAGCCTTTGAATTCTTAAAATAGTGTTGCAACTCCTTCAACAACAATCTTTAGATCTACTAACTCCCCATTGTGTAAAAATAGATTTCTCATATTCCAAATTCCCCATGCCATTAAGAAAACAACTCCAAATCAAAACTAGGCTCCTTCTTAACTAGGTCCCAAACAATGAGACCAAAATCGTGCTATCCAGAGGGAAACACCACACACATAGATAGACTCCTCCATACATGAAGAAGTTGGCGACAAAAGAATAAGGGAGGCATGCTATCTTCCAACTTATCCAAACAAAAGTCACAAAAAGAATTGGATGTGACTTTTCCTTTTGTAAGGTTTACCTTAGTCGGCAATATCTCCTTACAAGCTCTCCATGCAAGATTCTTGATTTTGTTTAGGACATGCATATTCCATATTGTCATCCAAAACTTTCTTCATGCCCCCCATGTTTGAAGATTCTCCCATGTTTTAATTCTTCTGCATACTAAGTAAACTTCTTAGATCATTGTATATTTTTGGAAACTTGGTTTGGAAGATTTTTCAAGGGCTTTCAACCATGTAGATTCAAAAATGCCCACCATCTAATTAATAATAAAAAATTTTGTCTAGAGCAAACTATGTAAAAATTACTTTGTGATATGAATTGTAGTGATGTATCTGTTCACATAGCCATCACTTAGATATGCCAGCCATCCCTTAGATATGTTACAGATAAGAAATATAGCTGAAACAATAATGATTGCCCTAAGGTATAAGCAATTAAACATCAAGTACAAGTTCAATTCTATACAAGAGATTAGAATATTAAAATTTAGAAGTGATTTAGGGCATGTTTAGTAACAGTGAGGAATCTACAGTTTCACAAGTTCCTAACTACCCTTAGAAAGCGAAAATCCTCACTAAGGATTTTATATAAGAGGATTTCTCATGTTCTATGTTTGGTTTGTGTTATAGATATAACACCACCGTTGTGCACGTGTATGCGTAAACAACCAAGATCAACAATCAATCACACAAGAAGACAAGAGATTTACATGGTTCGGCAAATATTCTTACATCCATGGGAAACTAATTTCCACTAGGTTCTCCTCCAATCTGAATCCATAGCCTTGAAATCTCAGTGCATATCTAGAATTACATATTACATCATATATATAATCATCACTTCGCCTTAAGAACTCTATTCTTAGAAAAAAGGAAAGTCCTAATCCTATTAAGAAACTGTTGTTTAACAAACAGGAAATTCTTAATACAATTAGGAAACTACCCAAGACATAAACCTAATTGGTTGGGACCCACTTAACCAACAATCTCCCCTTTCAGACCATAGGGAAGACGCTCTGAACCCCTTACTAAGAGTTCAACCCTGACAACTCTGAACACAGTTCTAGCTTTCCTTTAGACAAAACCTTTGTCATTATATCCAAGGGACTCTTGTCAGTGTGAATATTTTTCAGCTTCACGAAGTTCTTTTCGATCACCTTACGAATCCAATGATACTTAACCTCAATGTGCTCCATGTGACCATGATATGTAACATTCTCACTAAAATCCATAATACTCTGACTATCACAGTAAACTATAATTATTCTTACTTCAAACATAGTTCTTAAAAAAATCTCTTCAACCAAAGCATCTCTCTCCCTACTTCATTAGCAACTATGTATTCTGTTTCAGTTGTAGATTGTGCTGTACACTTTTGTAACTTCGATTGTCAGAAGATAACTCCCCCTACCAAAGTAAACAAATAACGAGAAGTCGAGAACCAAAGATCAAGACCGCCTTCAAAATTAGCATCAATACAACCTTCCACCACTGGTTTTGAACCTCCGAAACATAAGCACAACTTGAAAGTACCTCTCAAATACCTAAAGATCCACTTCACTGCTTCCCAATGCTCTTTTCCAAGGTTAGAAATCTACTCACTAAATCTACAGCATGAGCAATGTCTAACCGTGTACAAACCATGGCATACATAAGACTCCTCATAACAGAGGAGTAAGGAACACATGTCATTCATTCATTTTCTTCATTTGTAGTAAGACACAAGCACTTGCTTAATTTGAAATGACTGGTTAGATGCATGCTAGCCGGTTTAGCATTATTCATGTTGAACTCTCGAGTATTCATTCAACATAGTTCTCTTGTGACAACCACAGTTGCTTGTACTCCTGTCACGAAGTATTTGCATGCCCAATATCGTTTGTGCGAGACCTAAATCTTTCATATCAAACGACTTCGACATCTCCTCTTTCAACTTGCCAATTAACTTATTATCTTATCCAACTTTTAGCATGTCATCTACATACAAAAGAAGGATGATGAACCTGCCATCGATCAATCGATGAACATAAACACACCATTGCATGCATGATTTCTGAAGTTTTAAGGACTTACGCATTAGAAAACTCTTCGTTTAATTAAAAATCATGTTTTTATGGATTTAAAAACCATTGTAGTGTTTTCATGAAAAAAATCCATTCAAAATTAGTCATTTTTTCATAAAATCATAAAATTCTCCACTTTGGATTCCTATTTTTGGGAAGAATTCTTAAAATCATATTTTCACATGAAATGATAAAAATTTTAACATCATTGAGTACTTTAAATAAAAATATATGCAATGATATAATTTTGTGTCATCATTTTATGTAAATTAGGCTCATAAGAGTGCAATTGTGACTTTAGGTCAAAATTATTAATTTTAATAAAAAAATTCACTTTTATTTGTAGGTAAATCGAAGAATAGGACCCACGCATCACATGGCCCATCCCATGATTGCATTCCACGCTAAAAGGAAGGGTTCCACGCCACCCACCTATCCAATTGATTAAAGACTCTCTCTCTCTCTCTCTCATTTTGAAATCTAAACTTCAAATTTCAAAGATGTTTGAATAAATAAGGCTCTAATTGTGAACACCAGAAGAGATGTTCGTAGCCTAGCCCAACTCCATCTTATGGCCACCACATTTTGGTGGGACCCACTCATCTAAAATTCAAATTTTGAAAAGAAAAGAATCTATCCAAGGTGGGCCAAATTCTACCTACATAGGTGTAGAGAGAAAATTTAAAAGTTGGCAGGAGATAAAAAAAAAGAAGAAAGTTGTTTATCAGATAAGCACTCTTGCAAGAAAAGATGGATCAAGAAGAAGTTCAAAAAAAGGCAGTTGGACGTTGGATATGGATGATCACCACTCCACACGTAGACAGTTCCATCCCACCATTATTTTATTTTTTTGTTTATTCTTGTTACAAGGCCTCCCCTTCATATTTCCATATTCCACATTATACTTCATCGCTGGCGATTCTAGGTGACAGAAAAAAGAAAAAAATGAGAGACGACCATACCTCACGTACAAAACACAACACCACGCAAAAGCATTCTCTCTCTCCACCGTTCCATGCTCCTCACCACCATCTACCTCCATTGACCCATGACTCTCTCCACATCCATCACATCTCTCCCCTCCAGCTATCTAAAATGGGTCCTCCTCCATCCATTCCATTTTCTTCCTTGGTACATGTTGGCAAAGTTCAAGAGACGATGTGTACTATGGTGCGGGCACTCCCTTGGCTTAGTGTTTCATGTGACTAGAGTAGAGTGAGTTCTAATTTTAAATTTAATATTTTTGAATTCTTGTTCATACTTTAGTGATGTACAATGAATTAAACAAAGATTTATAAGTCGTAGTAATTTATTTTACTAGATTGATACACTGTATTCATGCTGTATGATAGACTGTGTTTGGTAGTACAGCTCTGAGTTGTTCTTTGACCATAAGCATGAAGTTTGTGATTTAAAAATTAATGATCTTAAATCTATATTCTTATTTTTTTTATTTTTTTTAATGTTTCTGAATTTTAGTCTAATTCAATTTATTTATATGCCATTGGTGGTTTGACCCCTTTTTATGTTTTTGCAATCTTTATATTAGGATCTTTTAGCTTGGATCTTTAGTTTAGACTTTTATTTGGAATTGTTATTTTAATTAGGACTTGTAATTAATTTTAATTTTCAGTTTAGTAGATGATTTATTTCATATAGATTTTTAATAGGCTAGCACTAGTTTTTAATTAGGACAGGATTTTGCGAATTCTAGCTCCCTGTGGATATAATTCCAAACTCACCGGAAAAAATTACATTGAGACTTTGCACTTAGGGTCCACACATCGATCGGTACCCATGACTCAACATGGATGAATCAAACTTTTTGTATTACTGTCTAGGTGCTTACTTCAACCCGTGTAGACTCTTCTTCAACTAGCAAAAAATTTGTTCTTTTTCTTTTACCTCAAGTTGAGTCGTGTAGATCTCTTCTTTCAAGTCATCGTGAAGAAACGCGGTCTTCACGTCCATCTGTTTAAGCTTAAGGTCCATACTGGCAACTAGACCCATGACGACTTTGATAGAAATCATCTTCATAATAGGAGAGAAAACATCATTGAAGTTGATACCCTTCATCTGCACGAAGCCTTTTACCATTAACCGTGTTTTGTGCTTCACCAGTTTTCTATTCTCATCTTTTTTCAGCTTTAACACCAATTTGTTTTTTAGAATATTCCTATCTTTAGGAAGTTGTACTAACTTATAAGTCTTGTTATTCTTCAAAGAACTCATCTTATCCTGTATAGCCTATATCCACTCATCTTTATTATCATGATCATTGCTTCTCAGAAGCTCCCTGGCTCCCTCTCGTTAGTGAGCAAAATATATTTGAATGCAGGATACTTAGTTGATGGTTTGTGCTCTTAAATAGACCTCCTAGCTTGAGATTCCGTGGTTTCTAACCGAGGAGACTGTTGTTTCCCCTGCTCAACACTCTCATCATCCGGTAACCCTTGTGCCTTATCGCCATCCGGATCATTTTGTCCACCTTCTCCACCTATAGTCTGCACCAGAGAAGGAGTTTGTGTGAAATCAACCACTCCATCAACTGTTTCAGAAGACTTATCAATCTTCTCAACATCTCCAAAAAATTGGTCTTCATAGAAAACCATATCCCTAGTTTTGATAATTGTTCTCTTCTTTGGATCTCAGAACCTGTAGCCAAACTTATCTTCACTTTATCCAAGAAAGATTCAACTCACTGCCTTATCGTCTAATTTTGAACGCTGCTCCTTTGGAGCATGTACAAACGCCTTACACCCAAACACCTTCAAGTGTGAATAGGAAACATTTTACCTATCAATCTTCTCTCTCGAAAATCAAAATTCAAAAGAACTGAGAAAGAACTATTAATCAGATAATTGGCAGTCAGAACGGCTTTATCCCAGAATGACTTAGGCAATCGTGCTAATCTCACCATGCATCTCATCTACTCAAGAATAGTGCGGTTCATTTTCTCTGCCACACCATTGTGTTGTACAATACCAAGAACTGTCTTTTCATATCGAATATTATGTTTCAAGCAGTAGCTTCTAAACTGGATAGATGTGCACTCACTTCCATTATCTGTGCGGAGACGCTTCAAGAGTTTACCTGTTTCTCTTTCAACCATGATATGAAATTGTTGAAAAATATAGAACACTTGATCCTTTAATTTCAACGCATAAACCTAGACTTTTCTGAATGCATCATCGATAAACATGATTAAGAACTTATTGCCACCAAATGATTCTACCTCCATGGGACCACAAGCATTAGAATATACCAAATCCAACACATTAGATTTCAATTTCGATGTCGAAGAGGAATTAACCTTATGCAGTTTACCAAACAAGCAATAATCACAAGAGTTAAGGGATATACCTTTGGAGCAAGGAATTATATCTTTTTTTGCCAGTATCTACAGGCCTTTTTCACTCATATGACTAAGTCTTTTATACCACAAATTCGGATAGGAACTGTCTTCAACAGCATTCAACACACCTTTGTATAGTTTCACATGTGTTTTATAAAGCGTATTATCCGATTTTCCTCTTGTAATAATAAGAGATCCTCTAGTGAGCTTCTATCTGCTATTTCTAAAGTAATTCTCATAACCTACACAATCTAATGCAGTCCCAGAAATCATATTCAACCGCAGATTAAGAACATGTTGCACATCTTTTAGCATCATTATGCAGCCAAGATCGGTTTTAATATAGACATCATCGACACTAACAATCTCTGAATTACTCGTGTTATCCATATTCATAGTACCAAAGTCATTTACTTTGTACGCCGTCCCTACAAAGAGTAGCATGGTAGGATGCTGTTGTGTTAACAACCCACTCAACATGATCATCTGCAACAATCAAATACTTATCATCATTGTCAGTGAGCACCACTACTTTCTGTCTTAAAGTAACTGTAGTGTTATTACTGTCATTCTTCTTCTCATTGTTAGATCATTTCTGTTCCTTCAAGGCAAAACAATTTCTCCTAATGTGGCCCATCTTGCCATAGAAAAAGCATTTCATAGATTTTTTTCCCGGTCTATGATCCACCTCTAGACTTGCCACGACCCCCATTTGGTTCTCTACTCTTACTCCTCCCCCTGTTCTCAGTAATAAAGGCCTGTGCATTTTCTGTTCATACGGTTTTGCTTCTAGTTTCTTCATTCTGTAAACTACTGGTAACCTGACTCATGAACAACACGCCATCTGGAGTAAAGTTATTGATGGAAACAATAAATATATCCCATGCATCTGGCAAAAAACTCAGAAGAAACAAAGCTTGCATCTCATCATCAAGGAAACCATCTTCATTGTGGCTAATTGATTTACTACACTTTAGAATTCATTGATGTGATCTTCAATTTGCCACCATCCTTGAATTTCATGTTCACAAGCTTTCTGATTAAAAAGGTTTTGTTCATTGTGGTCTTTTTATCATGCCTTGCTTGTAGCTTCTTCCAAACTGTATTCGTATTGGTTTCATTAGACACATGATGAAATATGCTATTATCAACCCACTGTCTGATGTGATGATTTATTTTTCTATGCAACTTAATCCATTCTGCATCTTTCATATCTTTTGGTCGGGCATTATCCCCCTTAATGGGATCATAGAGGTCTTTGCAATAGAGGATATCCTCCATCTTTGGTTTAAAATCAACTAGTTAGAATGGTTGAGCTTAACCATGGTAGTGTTCACAATGTTGTTCTTCATCTTAATTAAATTAAGCAATAAGAAAAAAATTAAACAACTAACACTGACCTCAACTCCTGCACCACACTGTAGATCTCGTCACCACAAGCACGCTAGAAGAAATGGATCTGAAATCTGACCCCAGATGGCTCCAATATTGCAAAAACGGTTTTATGTGCTACGATTTGGTCAAACTCCTCGTTGATCATCAAACAACCAATCTTCTTCAACAAATGCGTAGATTTGCTCAAAAGAAGTCCGTAGGCGTAAACGGATCTGTAACACTCCGACCCAGCTTGACCCCGTTTAGCGGTTAGTTAATCTTGTTTTCGTTCCTAATTGTGTTTTGTTTGTGTTTTCTTTTCGTTACGGGTCATGGATAGGTAGTTGGGTTAAGTTTGACCTGGATTAAGTAGACCAAGCCCTTTTTCGTAATTTTAGCTTTTCTTAGACATGGTCATTTTTGCATCATCTTGATGTCAACACGTGTCTTTCGTTGAGCTCGTTAACTTTCGTAACTACGTCATTGGCAACCGAGGTCGTGTGATTCGATTGGACCCGAGTTTGACTCAAACTGAAAATACACTTTTCACTTGGCCTTCATTGCAATTTGGACAACCCATTGACTTGTATAAGTGCATCCATCGACCAACTCATGCTCTCGCTCTTGTTCTCTCTCGTTTTCTCTCTTTCTCTTCACTGCACGTGGAGTTCTCCCTCCTTCACTTGATTTCTCTCCATCGATCAAGCTTGTGGTTCTTGCATGTGCAATTGAGGTGAGTGGAAGTCTTCCATTCTTCTCATCTCTTTTTCTCTATCTCTTCTCCTTCTTGTTTCTTGCATGGTGTGTCTGTGTGTTTTGGATTTCCTTCCAATTCTCATGCATGCATGTGGTTTGATTTGGTTTAGGTTGTGTTTGGGCTTGAGGGCTACCATTGTGCAATTGATTTCCAAATTGAGGCAAGTATAACCATAACATTGAGAACCCATGTTGGTATGCATTGAATTTGGTTGATCTTACATGAATTGATATGGAAACATGAGTTTACAGCCCATTTGATACTCATTTGACTACTACTTTGTCTATCTTCCTTGATAAATTGCAATTTGGATGCTTTCCCAGACATTCTGTACAGGTTGCAGGAATTTGAATTCGTGCAAGTACGGCTAAGCCGTATAGCACCTACGGCTCACAATCCAGAGAGGAGAAAAACCCAGTTTTCCTCTACGGCTAGGGCACGGCTAAGCCGTGGATTGCCCTACGGCTAAGCCGAAGCCCAGCCGTGGCCCAGCCGTAGAACAGTACAGGGTGCAATTTCTGGAATAACTGAGAGCCAGCAACTGACAGGTCTTCTACGGCCCAGCCACGGCTAAGCCGTAGACTACACACGGCTAAGCCGTAGCACACACACGGCTAAGCCGTATCCACATTAGACTAATGAAAGAAAAACAAGGATAGGTGTAAAGAAAAGACCAATATGGCCTTCATGATAGAATGTAGAGTACCTAGACTTGCCCAACGGAATGTGATACATGCGTGAATGATCTCGAGGGCTGTGAATCATTCATGTTCGTTATCCGGATGTTAAGCACCTCCCCATGGGTGTTGGTTTAAGGGACTTCGTGCCCCGCCCGATTCAAGGCAACACTAGACAACGGTGCATCGAATAACTTAAAACTACATCATCATGCACGGTTAGCAACACCGGATAACTAGATTAGAATTGGTTTGTAAAGCAAAATGATTCGATTTCACATGATTTGTTGCATAACATATTGCATTCGATCATTGATCTCAACACTCTACATGATTACGTATGTTTCGTTACTTTCACATTTTGGTTTATTTACCCTGAGTATGCATGTATGATATGTTCACTCACAGATCTGCACGTATGATATGTTGTCACGATCTACTCAGGATTTTTATGATTGACTCTGTATGGTCAGGCTCTACTTAGCCTCAGCCTTAGGATCCCGACGGGGTGAATTTGGTATAGTTATATGGACCTGCTGCAGTATGGTTTTGTCTTGGGGAACCGGACCCCAGGAAACCGAGACCCATTGTACCCTGGCCCGGACAATGGTGTTCTTTGCATGTTATAAGATCCCTCTTTTGGGAGCATATGGTAATGTAGTAGCCACTAGTCATGTACACAGTATGTATTCATTGATTCACATAGCATAATTCTTTCTTGCATGACAGCCTAGTATACGAAAATGCCTTCTTTAATCACATGATGTTCTTTATTCTATTAGACACAGCGTGTGTTAACTTGCTATGGTTTATACTTTGCTGAATCGTCGTATTCACGGTTGTTTTTGGTGTTGCAGGCCCAGATCCCCCTGCCGAACCCTCGCCGGTCGGCCAGGCTCCAGATGAGACCCTCGGGGCCCCATCAGGTCTAGAGGAGTGGATGTGATCACTCCGCAGGAGAGCGCTCATGGCATGCATATCTTTGGAGTCTTGTTCTTGTTATTTTGTTTTGGGGATTTCAAACGTGTATTCGGCATGACATGTCAGATTGTATATATTCTTTTGTTCTTTTTGTAAAACTTTCATATGTTCATATGTAATTATATCAGTCCTTTCTTCGTACTCTCTTCTTGCTTGTTAGTTTTATGTTTCTGATATTTGCAGCTTCCGCATACTTGCTTGGCACGTGTGCTTGTTCCCTTGTGCGTGTGCATTTAGACCCAGTCTACGTGTGCATGCACGGGAGTACGTGTGTCATTAGGTTTGGCTTTTGCTAACCCCCGAACCCTGGGCTCGGGTTGTGACATACGTATTGTATGGTATCAGAGCATTCCTTGCTCATTCCTTGTTCTAGATGATAAGCATGTAGGCATGTAGGATCGTGGTGAGGATACGATTATTTCTTTGTGCTCTTTCTAGATTTTGGGGCTTGTTGGGCGCTATTGTTTTGTGTTTGTGTCTGACTCTTTTCATTTTACTGGATGGCATCAGGTTCGGGTTCTCAACAGAACGCCGGAAATAACGAGAGCGGATCTGCACCGTCACCGCAGACACCGAATACAGATGAACGCATTCTTATGCTATTCCAGTCCCTTCAGGCACAATCGCAATCGATGCAGAACTTGCAAGCTCAAGTGACAACGATGTTAGACCGACAAAGTCAAGCCCCAGTTCAGTCGCATGTAGACCAGCAGGTAATCTTGCAGCCTCGAGAGAGTGACCCGAATGCCCTCTATGGTAAATTCCGCAAGCGAGGAGCCATTGAGTTCTATGGGACAGAAGAGCCATTGAAGGCAGAACAGTGGTTGGAACAGACGGAGGACGTTTTTGAGACTGTTGTGTGCACGAACCGGCAGAAAGTCGGATTAGCAACTTCTATGTTTAGGGACGTCGCAAAGACTTGGTGGAAGAGCGTGAAAGACTCATACAGAGACATTCCTAGTGCTACGGTGTGGGAGATGTTCAAGCAGCAGTTCAGGAGGAAGTTCATCCCGGCTCATGTGTTTCGAGCCAAGGAGGTTGAGTTCCTAGCTCTCCGTCAGCAGCAGATGACAGTAGCAGAATACGTGAACAAGTTTATGCAGTTGTCGCATTTTGCTCCGGACATGATTAGTACCGAAGAGAGAAAGGTGAACAGGTTTGTTGAAGGTTTGCATCCCCGGTACATGCACCACGTGACAGCGTTTCAGCGTCCGGCTACGTTCGACGATGCAGTGGACAGGGCCTATTCTGCCGAGGCCATTCACCAAGCTGCTAGAGCCGTTGAGCCCAAGCGACAGCCGCCCTTCAGTGCACGAGGGCAAGTACAGAAGAAGACCAAAGGCCAGCCAAGTATTTCTAGCTTTACTGGAGTGACTTGTGGGTATTGTGGCAAGAACCACACGACCGAAGCTTGTTGGAGGAAGGCTGGTGCTTGTTTTATTTGTGGTTCGAGGGAGCATATGATCGCCAATTGTCCTCGACAGAGAGCCTCCGGTGCAGCTCCATCTGGTCCTACTTCCGGTGCAGTTCCTAGCAGACCCAGTGCACCTACAGCTCCGAGCAAGCCACAGTCAGCTCGTCCAGGCTCGAGACAGCCTCGCCAGACAGCCCGTGCTTACGCTGCTACCCATGAGAGTGCCGAGGATCCACAGGTGGTTGAAGGTACTGTTTTGATTTCGCGCGTCGAGGCTTTAGCTTTGTTCGATTCGGGGTCTACACGGTCTTATGTAGCACCTCGTTTTGCCGAGCGGTTACCTCAGCCGTCTAAGCCGTTGCCATATGTGTTGGTTGTATCCACCCCAGTTGGCAAGTGAGTGGAGTGTAGTATGTACTACCCCCATTGCGACGTGCAGATTGCAGGTCATCAGTTACCTGTTGATTTGATCCTGTTGTCGATGTTGGACTTCGACGTGATCCTTGGTATGGATTGGCTCGCTCGATATCGTGCCTGTGTTAACTGTTACAACAGGACGATTTTCTTCGATTTAGGCAAGGGCTTCCGTTTCGAGGGCAGTCAACAGAGATGCCCCAGACGTGTGATCTCGGCGTGTAAGGCAGATCGCTTGATCCGCCGAGGGTGTGAAGGCTTCATTGCCTTTGTCTCAGCGAAGAAGAAGACGAAGCAGCTAGACGAGATCCAGGTGGTCTGTGACTTTCCCGATATCTTCCCAGACGATGTGCCAGACTTACCCCCAGTTTGAGATGTGGAGTTCGCCATCGAGCTTGTTCCCGGCACGGCACCGATCAGCAAGGCTCCGTATCGCATGGCTCCAGCAGAGTTGTCAGAGTTGAAGAAGCAATTGCAGGAGCTTTTGGATAGGGGTTTCATTCGCCCGAGTGTTTCACCTTGGGGAGCACCAGTCTTGTTTGTCAAGAAGAAGAATGGTACTTTTCGGATGTGCATAGACTATCGTCAGCTGAACAAAGTGACGATCAAGAACAAGTACCCCCTACCCAGAATTGATGAGCTGTTCGATCAACTTCAGGGCGCAGCATATTTTTCGAAGATTGATTTGAGATCTGGATATCACCAGTTGAGAGTCAAAGAAGATGACATTCCTAAGACTGCCTTCAGGACTCGTTATGGACATTATGAATTCCTCGTGATGCCTTTTGAACTAACCAACGCACCTGCAGCTTTTATGGCATTGATGAATCAGATCTTTGCTCCTTTCTTGGACCAGTTCGTAGTTGTGTTTATTGATGATATACTGATCTATTCTAAGTCAGCAGGGGAGCATAAGGAGCATTGAGAAAAGCCTTGTCGTTGTTGAGAGAACATCGATTGTTTGCTAAGTTGTCGAAGTGTGATTTTTGGCTTGAGCAGGTGGCATTTTTAGGTCATATCATTTCACGAGAGGGATTAGCAGTTGATCCATCTAAAGTAGAGGCAGTGGTGAATTGGCCTAGCCCCAAGACAGTGACAGAGGTTCGCAGTTTTCTTGGTCTAGCAGGTTACTATCGTCGATTTGTCCAGGACTTTGCTAAGATCTCTTCTCCTTTGACGAAGTTGACCAGGAAGAGTGAACCATTCGATTGGACTGAGGAGTGTGAAGCTCGTTTCAAGGTTTTGAAAGAGAAGTTGACTACGGTCCCAGTGTTAGCCTTGCCAGATGGTAGTGAAGGGTTCGTGGTTTATTCAGACGCTTCTCGAGTTGGCCTGGGCTGTGTGTTGATGCAGCATGGGAAGGTGATTGCATATGGATCGAGGCAGTTGCGAGAACATGAGAAGAATTACGCCACCCATGATTTGGAATTGGCAGCCATCGTGTTTGCGTTGAAGCTGTGGAGACATTATCTATATGGTGTGCAGTTTGAGGTTCGTTCTGACCACCACAGTTTACAGTATTTATTCACACAGCAGGAGCTGAACATGAGACAGCGGAGATGGCTTGAGCTTATTAAGGATTATGACTTCCCGATCAAATATCAGCCAGGCAAGGGGAACGTGGTGGCAGATGCGCTCAGCAGGAAAGCAAAGTCAGTGCAGCTTTTGAGCAGTTTCCTCTTAGAGTTCCAGGGTCTCCCTGTTGAAGTTAAACTAGTAGATGAGTGCGTGACTTTGGCTAGTACGCTAGTGTTTCAGCCTGAGTTGATTCAGCAGATTAAAGACAGGCAGTTTGAAGATCTAACCTTGAAGCGCATTCGAGACCACATTGGAGACAGACCCGATTTCAGACTCGAGGATGGTGTACTCTATTTTCGGAGTAGGTTGTGCGTGCCAGCAGTTGATGATTTCAAGGAGAAGCTGATGAACGAAGCGCATTTCGCTCGATATGCGATGCATCCAGGCAGCACGAAGATGTTTCGGAATCTCAAAGATCGCTTCTGGTGGAACAATATGAAGAGAGAAGTAGCAGGCTTTGTTGCTCGCTGTTTGACATGTCAGAAGGTGAAGGCAGATCATCAGAGACCGCCAGGCTCGTTGCATCCTTTGCACATACCGCAGTGGAAGTGGGAAAACATCACCATGGACTTCGTTTCCGGTTTACCGCCGACGAGCAGGAAGAACAACGCCATTTGGGTAATTGTAGATCGATTGACGAAGTCAGCCCATTTCATTCCTTTTCGGAAGGGTATGACGTTTTCAGAGATGGCTAGGAAGTTCGTGGATGAGATCGTTAGGCTCCATGGTACCCCCGTGTCGATTGTATCCGATCGTGACAGCCGTTTTGTTTCCTCTTTCTGGAGAGCATTCCAAGAGGCTTTGGGTACGAAGTTGAGTTTCAGCACGGCATATCACCCACAGACGGATGGGCAATCAGAGCGGACGATTCAGACTTTGGAGGATATGTTGCGAGCCAGTGTGTTGAGCTACGAGAAAGAATGGGATCTTCATCTATCGTTGTGCGAGTTCGCCTACAACAACAGTTTCCACGAGAGCATTGGGATGGCACCATATGAAGCATTGTACGGGAAGAAGTGTAGAAGTCCAGTTTGTTGGGAAGAAGTTGGAACTCGAAGTTTTCACGGACCGACGATCATTGCCGAGACTATGGAGAAGGTACAGAAAGCAATTGAGAACTTGAAAGTTGCTCGGTCGAGACAGAAGAGTTATGCTAACACCCGCAGACGACCCTTAGAGTTTCAGGTTGGCGAGTGGGTTTTTCTGAAGGTCTCACCGATGAAGGGTACAATCCGTTTTGGCCAGAAAGGCAAGCTAGCTCCATGCTATGTTGGACCGTTCGAGATCAAGAGTCGGATTGGTGATTTAGCCTATCGATTAGAGCTTCCCGAGATGTTTGCAGGAGTGCACAACGTTTTCCACGTTTCGATGCTTCGGAAATATGTCCATGATCCCTCCCATGTCATTCGCTATGACGAGATTCAGATTCAGCCGAGTGCTGCATACGTTGAGCGACCGCTCCGTATCGTGGGGACCCGAGAACAGATACTCCGCACCAGGACAATTCGATGGGTCAAAGTGCTTTGGGAGCATCACAGTCCCGATGAGGCTACTTGGGAGTTAGAAGAGCAGATGGCACGTCAGTACCCCGATTTGTTTTCCCAGGTATGAGTGAGTTAGCGTGCATTCCGAGGACGGAATGATTCTCAAGTAGGGGAGGATGTAACACTCCGACCCAGCTTGACCCCGTTTAGCGGTTAGTTAATCTTGTTTTCGTTCCTAATTGTGTTTTGTTTGTATTTTCTTTTCGTTACGGGTCATGGATAGGTAGTTGGGTTAAGTTTGATCTGGATTAAGTAGACCAAGCCCTTTTTCGTAATTTTAGCTTTTCTTAGACATGGTCATTTTTGCATCATCTTGATGTCAACACGTGTCTTTCGTTGAGCTCGTTAACTTTCGTAACTACGTCATTGGCAACCGAGGTCGTGTGATTCGATTGGACCCGAGTTTGACTCAAACTGAAAATACACTTTTCACTTGGCCTTCATTGCAATTTGGACAACCCATTGACTTGTATAAGTGCATCCATCGACCAACTCATGCTCTCTCTCTTGTTCTCTCTCGTTTTCTCTCTTTCTCTTCACTGCACGTGGAGTTCTCCCTCCTTCACTTGATTTCTCTCCATCGATCAAGCTTGTGGTTCTTGCATGTGCAATTGAGGTGAGTGGAAGTCTTCCATTCTTCTCATCTCTTTTTCTCTATCTCTTCTCCTTCTTGTTTTTTGCATGGTGTGTCTGTGTGTTTTGGATTTCCTTCCAATTCTCATGCATGCATGTGGTTTGATTTGGTTTAGGTTGTGTTTGGGCTTGAGGGCTACCATTGTGCAATTGATTTCCAAATTGAGGCAAGTATAACCATAACATTGAGAACCCATGTTGGTATGCATTGAATTTGGTTGATCTTACATGAATTGATATGGAAACATGAGTTTACAGCCCATTTGATACTCATTTGACTACTACTTTGTCTATCTTCCTTGATAAATTGCAATTTGGATGCTTTCCCAGACATTCTGTACAGGTTGCAGGAATTTGAATTCGTGCAGGTACGGCTAAGCCGTATAGCACCTACGGCTCACAATCCAGAGAGGAGAAAAACCCAGTTTTCCTCTACGGCTAGGGCACGGCTAAGCCGTGGATTGCCCTACGGCTAAGCCGAAGCCCAGCCGTGGCCCAGCCGTAGAACAGTACAGGGTGCAATTTCTGGAATAACTGAGAGCCAGCAACTGACAGGTCTTCTACGGCTCAGCCACGGCTAAGCCGTAGACTACACACGGCTAAGCCGTAGCACACACACGGCTAAGCCGTATCCACATTAGACTAATGAAAGAAAAACAAGGATAGGTGTAAAGAAAAGACCAATATGGCCTTCATGATAGAATGTAGAGTACCTAGACTTGCCCAACGGAATGTGATACATGCGTGAATGATCTCGAGGGCTGTGAATCATTCATGTTCGTTATCCGGATGTTAAGCACCTCCCCATGGGTGTTGGTTTAAGGGACTTCGTGCCCCGCCCGATTCAAGGCAACACTAGACAACGGTGCATCGAATAACTTAAAACTACATCATCATGCACGGTTAGCAACACCGGATAACTAGATTAGAATTGGTTTGTAAAGCAAAATGATTCGATTTCACATGATTTGTTGCATAACATATTGCATTCGATCATTGATCTCAACACTCTACATGATTACGTATGTTTCGTTACTTTCACATTTTGGTTTATTTACCCTGAGTATGCATGTATGATATGTTCACTCACAGATCTGCACGTATGATATGTTGTCACGATCTACTCAGGATTTTTATGATTGACTCTGTATGGTCAGGCTCTACTTAGCCTCAGCCTTAGGATCCCGACGGGGTGAATTTGGTATAGTTATATGGACCTGCTGCAGTATGGTTTTGTCTTGGGGAACCGGACCCCAGGAAACCGAGACCCATTGTACCCTGGCCCGGACAATGGTGTTCTTTGCATGTTATAAGATCCCTCTTTTGGGAGCATATGGTAATGTAGTAGCCACTAGTCATGTACACAGTATGTATTCATTGATTCACATAGCATAATTCTTTCTTGCATGACAGCCTAGTATACGAAAATGCCTTCTTTAATCACATGATGTTCTTTATTCTATTAGACACAGCGTGTGTTAACTTGCTATGGTTTATACTTTGCTGAATCGTCGTATTCACGGTTGTTTTTGGTGTTGCAGGCCCAGATCCCCCTGCCGAACCCTCGCCGGTCGGCCAGGCTCCAGATGAGACCCTCGGGGCCCCATCAGGTCTAGAGGAGTGGATGTGATCACTCCGCAGGAGAGCGCTCATGGCATGCATATCTTTGGAGTCTTGTTCTTGTTATTTTGTTTTGGGGATTTCAAACGTGTATTCGGCATGACATGTCAGATTGTATATATTCTTTTGTTCTTTTTGTAAAACTTTCATATGTTCATATGTAATTATATCAGTCCTTTCTTCGTACTCTCTTCTTGCTTGTTAGTTTTATGTTTCTGATATTTGCAGCTTCCGCATACTTGCTTGGCACGTGTGCTTGTTCCCTTGTGCGTGTGCATTTAGACCCAGTCTACGTGTGCATGCACGGGAGTACGTGTGTCATTAGGTTTGGCTTTTGCTAACCCCCGAACCCTGGGCTCGGGTTGTGACAGGATCTCCGATCGGACATTGGATGATCAAAATATTGCAAAAAGAAGTTTTTGCTATCGATTTCGGTCAAATCTACCTTTGACTGTACGATCCTGCTAACGTGGCTGACATCAGCACTATTTTTGCTGTGGGCTTGGCTTCTGCTGTGAAACGGATACAGGTTGACTTGACTCGGAACTGACCTACTCTGTTGCCCTGGGCTTCTACACCACGGGTTAGGTTTGAACGATCCAACCTAAACCCAACCTATCGATATCCCTTCTTCCTCCTTCTCGATTCTACAACAGGGAAAGAAAAAAAAAAAAACTCACTACCTCTCCTCAGCTTGGCAACGGTGGACAAGGACTGGCAACCAGCGGCAGTGGCGTGGCTGGTTCGGCGACGATGCTCACCAATGACCGTTGGCGACTGGTGGTGATGG
Source organism: Sextonia rubra (assembly GCA_037013555.1). Taxonomy (NCBI): domain Eukaryota; kingdom Viridiplantae; phylum Streptophyta; class Magnoliopsida; order Laurales; family Lauraceae; genus Sextonia; species Sextonia rubra. The sequence goes on along the minus strand of JASUAD010000011.1, from coordinate 30,262,353 downwards.
CGGGGAGCGGCCAGTGAGTTTTTTTTTTTCTTTCTTTCTTGCAGCCGGACAAGCTCCTTTTCTCTGGGCTTCTTCTCAGAAATCCGGCAGCCAAAAAAAAAAAACTAAACGAAACCAGTCAATCTTCTTCGACAAAGATCTTTAGCAACAAGAACCCAAATCTTCGATCTTCTTTTCTAATATGTGGCGAATCGTAGAGATCAATAGAAGTTGATCTCTTCTTCCAGGAAATCCAAACAAATTCTGATCTTACAAGATTCAATCAATCTTGCCTATCGATCTTCCATGCATAAACTAAACCTTAGGAGCCCCTAGCCTAGCTTTGATACCACTTGTTATGAATATGACACCACCGCGCGTGTGTGCATAAGTGACCAAGATTAACAATTAACCACACAAGAAGACAAGAGATTTACACGATTCGACAAAGATGCCTACATCCACGGGAAACTAATTTCCACTAGGTTCTCCTTCAATCTGTGAATTCACAACCTTGGAATCTCAACACATATATAGGGTTATAGATTACATCATATATATAATCATCACTTCCTTATCCCTCAAGAACTCTATTCTTAAAAAAAAGGAAAGTACTAATCCTATTAAGAAACTATTGTTTAACAAATATAAAATTTCTAATACAATTAAGAAAACTACCCAAGACATGAACCTAATTGGTCTAGACCCATTTGGCCAACAGTTAGATCTATGAATGATTAAGAATTTTTAGGATTCATGTTTGGCGCTAACTAGTAAAATCTAGCAGTGTTCATGTCTAAGGAATATATAGGCCTTACCCAACTTTTAAACTCTAAGTCCAAGCCCAAGTCTTGGCCCAAATCGGGCCACATGGAACTGACCCAAGTCCAACCCGCCTGGAAAATCGAAAGCTCGAGTTGAATATATAATTAATAAGGAGAGAAAATTTTAACAATCACAAATGTTGCTTAACTAACATGGTGCATGTCTATACATGTAAAACTACCTAAGTTCAAATCCTCTCTTTTTTATTTTCTTATTATCCCATTTTTTTTATTGGGCCAGACTGTGCTTTGTGTTCTCTACAGCTGAGTCCAAGCTAGACCCATTTATTAATCGGGCCAAAATATGACAACCGAGCCCAACCCGGGTACTTTAAGAAAAGGCCCAAGCTCGAACCAAATTGGGTTGAGTCCAATTCGGGCTTGGGCCAACCCAGTCTATGAGAAGCCATTTGTACTCTTTCGGGTAAAGATTTAGCCTTTTATTTCCTGTCTGTACTCTTCTATATTTTCTTATTATCCCTTTTTCAATCGTGCCAAGCTAGGCTTAGGGCTCTCTACAACTAAGTCCAAGGCCAGCCCATTATTAAGTGAGCCAAACTATGAAATCCAAGCCCGGACCAAATCGGGCTAGCCCAGCTCATGAAAAGCTGTGTGTACTCCTTCGGGTGAGGATTTAACTTTCTATATCCCTTGCTTTGGATGAAATGATTTGGAAATCCGATGAGGTGAGGTGGAACCTAGGAATCACAAGAAATGAGGATTTGATTCTATCAAAATTATCAGAGATTTGCCAGCACGAAAAATGAATAATGATAGATATCTTGGAAATCAATTTTATTTTCCTCGATGATCTTATTATCAAAATGCCTTAAGTGATAAAGAGCGGCAGTTCTCATATGGATGTCTAGGTGTAGAATCTTAGACTTGCCACCTTTTACGCATGTATGAGCTTCTATTCTCATGTTTGGGCTTTCTCATAGGACTAGCCTCCTTAGATGGGATACCAAAAAAAAAAAAAAAAGAAGCTAGTGTAGTTTAAAAAAAAAAACATTTCTGGTGCAAAGGAAAAGAAAACGAGGTTCTCATTTAAACAAGTTTTGCACTTTTTTATTTGACTAGGTTGAGTTATATCCATTTTTTTAATTTGAAAATAAAAAGTTGGAAATGAAATGTTTATAATGTTATACCAAAGTGGAGATAAACTAAAAATATGAAAAAAAAAAATGCAATGAGTTATACTTATCACCATATTAGAAATTTGCTTTATGTCGAGATAAATAGGAATTCTTGTTTGAATTAGAATACTTTTGTTTTATTTTTTTGGCTCAGTGGCTAAGAGGGGAAAAGATAAAGGCACCAACTATGGATGCTCTCAATCTCATATCATCCGCCAAAACTTCCCTAAGCTCCCTTTGAATTAGAATACTTATCATTGGCAATCTACTAGAAGTTTACTGGCGAGTGACTTCCTTTCCACATAAACAGGGATCAATTCAGGCCATAATACTGATGGTGAGGGATTTGGGTCGGCATATGTGAGGGATTTGGGTGGGCATATGTGTGGGGATTTACTAGAGAAAAAGAAAAAAAAACAAGAGTTGTTATTAGTTAGGATTAGGACATTGTTTTATCTCTCTCTTGTATAAATACAACCTTGTGTTTGTGAGATGAACATGACTAAATTTTATGAAATGTATTTCTCCAATTCTAATCATTTTGGAAGCTAAAATTTAGAGAATTTCGTGAGCCAGAAGTGTCAATTCATTGGGCTTAGTTTTTGAAAACTCAAAACAAAAGAAAATTCCAAATGCAGAGGGATAGCCACTAACACGCCTCATAAATTCATTTTACATTTTCAAATTTTAAGGTTTGGTGCAGCAGAATATTGATATCAAACAAGAAGCCATATCCCATTATGTTACACAAGTTAGCTGTAAGTAGGTTCGGATTTAGCAATATAGTGGCAAATTTTCACAAAATAATAAGCAATACCGCAAAGTAATTTTGTGATGTGGGAAAATTTTACAAAAGTTTGTTACATCGGAACAATGTGGACATTTTGGTCTTCTTGCACCTTGAATTGAAAGCATGAAGTAACTCCTTTTTGTTTTTTTACCAGACAAGCCCTTATTTTTTAACCCTCTGTGCATGAAGGTTGCTAAAGTGGGCCCCATAGGTCATTTGGAAAATCTGAAAAATAACATAAGGATATTTTTGTCAGCAAAATTTAATGTTGTTTTCTGGCATAGGCTAAGGTTGGCCAACTCTAAGGTGTTGTTCCTTAGAAGATATTGTGTTGTTTCATGGGAAGGTGTTACTAAATTTTCTCAGCTAACCATTGCTATTAAAACCTCAATGTGTTAATAAAAGCTGTGAAAATACTTTTCAACATTCATCATCGAGTGGAGTTCACTCCTCAATACTCTTCCTTAAGTGGAATTTGGTCTGCATACTTTTTGATGGCACACTTTTTCTTTTTTTTATAGTGTCGAGCCATTCCTCTTGGGATTCGAACCTACGATCAATTGACTCTGATACCATATTAAATTTCCTTAACTAACCATTGCTATTAAAACATCAAGGTGTTGACAAAAGCAGTGAAAATACTTTTTTACATTCTCCATCGGGTGGAATCTACTCCTCAATAGTTATTTTGTAGTTCGCTTTGATGTAAGCAGGTACATTTCACTAGTACCAATGCTCATTTGATCTTTTTATTTTGTTTCCAGTCTTCTCCTTTATAATGCAAGTATTCATGACCGATAAACAGATAAAACAAAGACATAGGGATATTCTTTTCATTGAAAAAAATTATGGTAAGGCATTGATGGAAAAAAATTATACTCTTTTGAAATTTTCAAATCAAGTCAAATATAAGTGTTTTAAAATTGATCACTAGATGAGTGTTAAAAATTCCATCAACTAGTGGTTTATCAATTTTTTACCTTTCATTAATTTATTATTCTTGTTTTTGTGTGTGGGGGGGGGGGGGGGGGGGGGGGGGGGGGGGGGTTGAATCATTTAAAATGGCTTCTTATCCAAGTAAAAAAGAGCGATAGTTCTCATGTAGATATCAAGGGTTAGAATTGAGGTTGTAAATGAGTTCTTAATTCTCTGATTATCTAGAGGTTCTAACCCGTTAATAATTGTGTTTGAGTCCTCATTTAGGTTTTTATAAGTAAATAGGTTCGATTCTGAATCTTAATTTTCAACCCAGAACCAAAATGGTTTTAGGTTTAGTTCTATTTTCTCCAAAGCGTTATTTACATAGGCTTAGATCCCAACTCGCCCCATATATAAAATCGGTTTTAATTCTGATTCCATATTCCAATTCACAGTTTTGATTATGAAACTACAAAAATGGTTTTAGGTCTATCTTCTTATGAACAATTTTGATTTCGGATCCACTATGGACTTGGACCAAAACCAACTTAAATACAACTGTAGTTAGACTCCTGGATACACCACCTTTTTTTACTGTACAGACTTCCTTTTTCATATATATATGTATTTTTATTTTTGTATATACGAGCTTTCTTTCTCAAATACAAGGCTTCTGTCATGAGACCCGGGCCTCATGGCGGGGATATAGACATACAACCCAGTAAAATCTTAAAAAATTGGGTTAAGGATCAAAGTCCGGACCATGAACTGTCGGATGCGCCTTGCGTATTTGGAATGTGGTCTAAAAATCCCAGTTGATTAACCGTTTAATAGATTCCCCTCTAGTACTGGGTTGTTACTGTTACCGCGTAGGCGACAGGGATTTGCCGGGCCTGTGGGGAGACACGAGGCAGGTTATAGGTGAGGAGCTGCCCCCAGCAATAGAGAGGTCGTAGGGTAGGGGCATGTAGTGATAAAACAGTACGCGCGTGCGTCGTTTTTGGAAGGTTATGCTGCAACCGTACTATTTTTACGGAAAGCAGATCTTTTGGTGATTGCCTCAGATCCCCTTGCCATGCCTTTCACTATCTCACATTACTGCCGTACCTATTATTCCAATTCAAGACATCACCCTTCTGTGGCGACTCTTCCCTCTCGTCGTCTTTCGAAGGATGCTTGTACGGATAATTTTCAAGTTCTCGATATTTCAAATCCCCTGTCTTGGGTGAAGAGTTTGAAATTCCAAAAATATTCAGTCATTTTAAATCTTTAGGCTAATATCTTTATTATATTTCATAAAGTCTATGCCTAAAGAATTTTGAAATTCTAAGATATGTATTCACCCTTATAATTGAGTATTTAGAAACTTTTGTAAAAATAATGAGTTAAATTTCTTAAATTTCCAAATTCATTTGAAACCTTTAGATAGTTGAAGTTTTAAAATGCTTGTGATTTACAAATGTGAGGACATTAGTAAATAAAAAACTAGCATGACAAATTTTTGTAAAGGAAGCCGTTTTAAGTGGTTGAAATTTAAAATTTGGTGGAAGAAAAATGCATTTTTAAGTGTCAAAGGACAAACCATCACTTCATATTTAAAAACAACCAAACATCTAAAATTCTTGTTATGAATTGGATGTTATTATGAATAATGACATTCCAATTGTGACTATTTGTTTAGTGATAAGCGTTTTGTAAATACCCCTTAGGGTTCATAGGATTTGTAAATAGGTTTATATAGTTTTAATATTTATAAACATGCTTCTGCTTCTCCATTTTAATACCCGCCAAGTCCTTTGAATATGCATTTTTAATAAAAATGGGCAACTGTCATGAGGTTTATATTTAAGTTTTATAAAATTGACAGCTTTACCTTTACACTCATTAAACAAAAAAATGAGTATATTACTATTTTATACTAAGTCCCATTGTCCTCTCTCTTAATAACTCTTTTATGCATGCAAAGTCTAATAATAATAATGTGTTTTGAAACTTTCATTAATCAAATGGTAGGCCATATATGAATATGATAAATTAGAATCAATTATAAGCACATGTTTTGATTGTTATTACGATGGATTTAAACTTAATGAAATGAGTTCAAGATTACGATGATTATATTTATGTAGGGTATGCTCTCCCACTAAATGTAACTCTTAATATCATAAGAAAAAAATGTTATACTTTTAAAATTATGCATATATGGATAAAAAAGATTGGCAAAAGTGTCGATAGTCAAAATTGTCATTTTACTCTAAAAATTTATGGTGGTTGAAAGTCTAGTGATTTTAAGGATACAAAAGGTATTAAAATAAAAACGCAGAAGCTTATTTACAAATACTATAACCATAGGAGTTTGTTTATAAATTCTATAAACCATAGAGGGGTATTTACAAAAAAATACTCTTTAATGATCTTTGAACTCTAGCCGGTATATCTATTCAAACCATTTTTTTTCAACTTTTTTAGATAAGAGTATCATCTAATCATGATAATACTGGCCATACAAATTCTATATCTAAAAATGATAGTAACCAGTGTAGTTCATAATTTTCTCCTATGGTTCGCTTGTACATGGGTGTCTCTATCTAGATCTTAAAAAGGTAAGCCCCAGTCAAACAACCATGAGCCCACTAAATTTCAGTGCACCAATCATGACAACAAGGACGTTAGAGGAGGAAATTTGCCTTCCTTTGAGTACTTAAATATTTAGACTCATTTTTAATTTTGGATGCAAGATTAAGTACACTACATAGAATAAAGGTGGATATACATTTGATGGAGAATATTCATATGCATATGTCTCTCAATATTTTGGTCAGAGATACTTCTTTTTCGAAAAAATAGTAATGTGCAAAAGGACAAAATCATCACACCCCACGCACCTTTTTGACCTTGATAGGCTTAAACAAAGAAGTGTCCCTTATCAAAATGGTGAGGGACATATGCACACGAAAACTCATATTTTATACCATTATATATATATATTAAAGTCATAAAAATTGAGGTTTTTGGATAGTGCCACATCGGCAATAGTTTTTTTCTTTTTTTTTAGAACGCCACATCATCTTCTAAAAATATTAAGAAATTATTTTTCTAAAATCTCCCCTTCTCCCCTTACAGTTTTTGCATCATCCCCTAAACTCTCTCCCTCTACCCTCATCTCTCTCATCTATTCTATTTATTTCCCAAAAATCTCTCTATTTAAATGGTATTCAAACCTATTCCTCATTAATTCAAAATTTTCCCCTAAAATCTCTCCTCCCACTAAAATGTCTTCATCTATCCATCATTTATGCATCACCCCTAAAATCTGTTAATTAAGATCATGCTACCCACGATGAGTGAAGGTCCGCCTGGTATGACTCCAGTTTAGCGACCTTTAGATGTTGGTATTTCGTAGTGCGAGGGGGAAGGTACTACAAAGACTTCATGAAATGCTCCTAATAGTGTTTGCTTTTTTTTTTTATATCAATAAATGCTCTTGGTAGTGTGTTACTTCTTTGTCCATTAACAACTTTCTGTTTTGGTTTCTAATAAACTCAGTTATGGCAAGATAGGGCACTTGATATGAATTTATTACTACAGAAATTGGAGATTCATGGACCTCAGCCATTACATCACTTTTTTAGGTGCCCTCCTTTAATGCAGAACCCATTTTTGCTAATCAAGATTTGATATAACCTGACCAACCAAGGATGTATTGCCTAGACTCTCAGATGGACATATATAGAATTAATATGCTTCAAATACATTGCTGAGAGCTATGTCTTTTTTACGTGGATAGTCATATATGCCTCGCAATGCAACTAAATACTGCGTTGATACTTGTGAGAAACATTTTAGCAGATTCTACTATACAATTTGTTTTTTCTTTTTTTAATAAAAAGTATTGTGAAGGAAAAGTAAGTAATGATAGATTTTATTAATTTGGGGCCTTGTAGTAGACTCAAACTCACTCATATAAGTCCACTTTATAATTGAGGCTCTATTCCTATACTCAAACTCAATATGCAAGCAAACTTTATAATTGAAGATTTTTTCCTATAAAACTTCTTAATTCCTTATTTTTTATGTTTACAGTACTTTTCTCCACTTTTTCTCCTTTCATAATTTGAGTGGATCACTCATACGGTTTTGAACATTGTAATAGTGCTACTCTGATTTTATGAATGATTGTAAAATTTCAGATAGGATCAAATATTTGTACTTTGTTGTGTTTATTGAGAAAATGTATTTTTTCTTTCCATTTCTAGGTGATATATATTGACTTTTGGCCTTCGGCTATTGTACTTTTTTTAACAGGATAACTTGCATTTTTGGCCAGACTAATTCATTCGCTCCTAAGTGGAGCAGTGTAAATCCCCTGAGGTGTGATAAGAAGCATCTGATATTCAAGCCTAGTAAGAATATTGGATTCACACTTTTTTAATTATCTTCTTCAAAATTATACTTATATTATTCAATTATCTCCACCGATTTACCAAATGCACTAGATTAATTTATAAATTATTTTATGTTACATTAATATAATATTCAATTATCTTCACCGATTTAGCAAATGAACTAAATTAATGTATAAATTATTTTATGTTACATTAATATAATATAGTACTTAAGTGCAAATAATACGACAAGTTTTGAAATGTGACTCTTTTATTATAGGGCCCGGGCTAAGCATGGGCCTTTGTTGCTAGTTATAAATTATATATATAGAGGATTTTACACGAAACAATTATGTAGATGGGACCTCCACGGAAAAAGATCTTGGAGTTCTTACCCTACTAAAAAGGTCATTTGGGTCCTTTTCCGATGTAATTAAAAAAAATTATAGGAGAGTGAGGCTCCTTCTATGCATCCCCCTTCCTTCTGTCCCTTCTCTTTGGTCGTGGGCAGAACTAGGTTTTAGCAAAGGGGGGCCATTGTAGATATCCCTTTTAAGTTCTTGAAGAACCTTATATTTGATAGGAGTTTTATGGGTTTCATCACATATGCACACCCCCCCCCCCCCCCCCCCCCCCCCCACCACACACACACACACACAAATAAAAAAAAAAAGTTTCTTTTTTACATAATGGCCCCCCTAAAGAAATTTTTCTAATTCCACCCTTGTCTTTGGTAGTGACGACAGAGGACTGACAGCTAGTGAAAAAAGGGGCGAGGGTGGCCTCCTTTGGTTTCGGCAATGGCAATAGAGGACTAGCTTATCTTCTCCAATGTGAATGACAAGGGGGCAGCAGCAGGCGGTGGCTCCTTCTCAGGTATCGAGCACACACAGCGACCTTTCCTCCCTCCTTCCTCTTCCTTGTGTCTCAGATCTAAGTCATCTTAGTTGGCTTTCTCCCTCCTTTATCTAATGTCAATAGGTAACTATGAGGATACACAAGGTTTCAAAGCAGGACTGCATATAGGAAGAGAAGCTCTGGTGAAAATAAAGAGGCAATAGCCTCAAAAAATAAAAAAGCTCTGTAACCATGATTTCATTATTATGTCCATCCATATATAAAGAGGCAATAGCCTCACAAGCTAGTAGCATTGTTTGGACTCAGCAACTGAACAAACGCAACTTATTCTCTTCGTTTCCAATGGAGATGGGTTCTACAAGTGGCCCTCTACTTCAATTGATAGATTAGAGGAAGAAGAAGCAAATTCGAGTGATTTGGTTTTTTTTTTTTAATAATTAAACCTTATCCAACTGATAGATTAGATGAAGAAGAAGAAGATCCAAGGTCTTGTAAACCCAACAAGAAAGAGCTCCCACAAAATTTTCGTTTTTTACAGGCTCATAAACAATGTTAGCATCGCGCGTCTAGAAAACTTTAAAAAACTAGAATTATTCTTCTGTTTTTTTTGTCCTCCTCTTTCTCCATCTCCATCTATATGAAAATCTAAAATAATAGATCTATGATTTTTTTGATGTATGCATCTTCAGGGGAAGTAGAGTTTTAAAAATGAAGGGATGAAACGTGATTGTCCATCCCCAATTGCCCCATGTCCATTTCCATATTGGTACCATCCAACCATTCATATCCCTTCCCGCCATCATCATTCCCGATTTGGTGCAAGGGCAGCCATGAATCCTAGGAGCAACACACTATTTTCTTAATAGAGGCTCTGCATCCAGCCCCATCACCCATAAACCACAACCAACTACAAAATCCATCTTCCTGGGAAATGGACATCCTAACTATATCCCATGCTGGTATTTGGTCTTTTCAAAGGAGAAAGAAAAGTGCAAGAATGCCCTTCAAAAGTGCAAGAATGCCCTTCTTACTTAGCAGAGCCTCTGCATCCAGCCTCACCACCCTAATTATGGGATCTCTATGGATGTGCATCATGGTGCCTAGTTAAGAGGAAGCGATGCCAGCTTCATTCTCCGTTACCTTAAAAAAAAGTTTTTACACAAAAAATGACCTATAGGATTTATATTGTGTGATAGGAACTATATAGTCCTTTTTTGTGTGAGTCCCATTTAAGGGTGGTTTTTTTTTTTTTTTGTGTGAAATCCTCAATTCAATATAACGTACATGAGTGGTTAGGCCTTCATTTGGATTAGAGAGAGAGAAAAAAAAATCATGTCCATAAATTTCATGCTCATGGTCTCTATTACTCCTACCCTCAACCATATAATATATCCGCTATGTATATATTAAGTACAAAAAATACTCACATATGCACCACATATCCGGACTATGCATCATGCATATTCAGAGCTAAATTCTACCTCCGAGGCAGTCCGGATGCACGGTGCAAAGGTTAATATTTTCCATATAGATACATTGTAATAGTATGTCTTAATATTTTCCATATAGATAAATTGTAATAGTATGTCGATGATTGAGCCTTGATTTGGCCTGGATCTCAGCATTTTACTTTAAGTTAGGGCCTCATAATTTGATTAGGGTTCGGAGAGGATAAGTTTACATACACCAGTCATAGATTTGGCACAGCCCCTAACTAGTGATTTGGGATTTTGTCACTTGTTTTCATCTATAGTCCTGAAAACCTCAGTCATGACAAACCTCAATCAAATTTTGCATGGACCAGCCCTTATTCTAAGATTTTATTTTGTAATAATGGTCAGGATTGACAAGTGGGCAGTGAAGGAAATCTATTGCTGCCAAGTTTTTCTTTTATTGTGGACGCATACCGGATGGTGAAGAGCTTTTTCAAATTCTGTCTCATTTCCTCCAGAGATTTTGCAAAGGTATTTTACTTCTTTTGGAAGAGGGCTCGCCCAGGGCCAGAGAAGTAGTCAACGGTTGGCATTTTTCAGTAACACGTCCTAACAATAAAAGCTCCCTGATTCTTCCACCATTTAGTGAGCAATGGTAAGGACATTTCTCATGCTGGCCTATTTGGGTAATTAACTAGTAGAGTGAGTCTACCTTGAAAACCTAATGGCTTGATATGATTGCTTGACTTTGTTTTAGTAGTGGGTTCTCACTCTAATTATGGTGACCCTGAAATTGAAATATTTGATAATTGGAAAATTTTCGAGTGCTGGAGTTGTACAAAAATGCCAGAGTGAAAAACTTTTGTAACTGTACTGCTCTACTCTATGTTTTCTTTTATCCAAAACTCATGCCTATTTTCACTTGAGAATTGCTGGATAAACCGGGATTTCGTCCCTCCATGCACAAGAGAAAAAAAATTTTAAAAAAAATTTAAATCCCCCAAATACCCCCACACATCTCTCTCCCTCACTCCTCTCTCCTTTCCATTCCCTCCTACCAGCTACGAGCTCTGGCCGGAAGGAGAGGGCTCTCTCTCTCTCTCTCTCTTTCTGTCCCTCTTCCTCTACCTATTCCTCCTCTGATCCTTCTTCTTCTCTTTCTTTCTCCTCTCCCTCCCTCTTCCTCTCCTCTCCTCTCCCTTCTTCTTCCTCTCCTCTCCTTTCCTCGTTTGGCCGAATAGAGCAGAGAGGAGATGAGAGGAGGAGAGGAATAGGGAGAAAATGAGAGTAAGAGGAGGAGGAAGAGAGAAGGAGAGGAGAGGAAGAGGAGGAGGAAGAGGGAGAGGAGAGGAAGAGGAGATGAAAAGGCCTAGGAGGAGGAATAGGGAGAGAAAGAGGGAGAGAGAGAGAGAGGGAGAGCCCCCTTCTAGCCGGCCGGAACTCATTGCCGGCCAGAAGGAAAAGGGGAGGAAGAGGAGTGAGGGAAGAGATGTGTGGGTGGGGGGGGGGGGGGGGGGGGGGGGGGAGGGGTGTATTTTGGGATTTTATTATTTTTAAAAATTTTTTTTTCTCTTGTGTGTGAAGATTTTTTTTGTTGTTTAAGTAGCAGCTCTCCTTTTACTTCTATCTTTCCTACTTTGGTAAAGAAAATAGGCCCAAGGAGGGGCCTATTTACCGATTATGCACACTCTCACCTTAAACCGAAATAGACCTCCTAACTGCATGAGCATAAGTTATATGCTTTGATTTATTTATATGGTCTTGTTTCTTTGAAGGAATTTCACATTGGAATTCCATGTTCAGAATTTCAATTAGGAGTTTGAGTAGCTTCCGTGGAGTATTCTAAATCTTAGAAAATTAGCCTGTTGGAAGGCCACTTTTGCTTTCACAGTTCTAGCCTCCTAAATGCTAGATTGCATATATTTAAGAATTTGGTAATTATAGGGACAACATGAGGAATTATCCTCAATAGGGATTTTGCTTAATTCTCCACATGTTGTCTTCTACTAGGTTTTTGCCTATTTATTTGCATAGAAATGCATAGGAATTCCTATGATTTCTTCCTATGATTTCTAAATAAGTGTTTTTAAAAGTGTCTAAAAGTGAAGAAATAATGGTGAATATCCATAACTGGCTATTAAATAATTTTTGTTTTAATGAAAAATGAATTTAAGGAAGGATATGAGAAATGAATACCCAACCATCACCCAGTATATCTTCTTTAGAACTCCCCTCAAATTATTTTACATTAAAAGTACGATTCTATGATTGCCATTTACGAAACTTCACTTTTATTTCTTCAATTTTAGCTAATTTTTGGAATACTTAGAGATCATAGGAATTCAACTCCTGTCATTTATTATGCAAACAAGAGGCTCCAAGTCCAAACACCTTACTTTCAACATGCTAGAATTTGAAAATTTTAAAAGCTCAAAAGTGTCATTACAATTTTTTTCCTTCTTTTTTAAAAATTCAATCAATTGAACAACTGCTATTACTATTAGAATAGCTCAACATAAGCGAAGGTATTCCCAGCAAACAACACCCCTATTCAATATACACTCTAAAATGAAATACATAAATTATAGAGGACTTTATGGGAAAAACTTCTTAGTTGACCAGTAGATGCAATTAATCTTGGATTAATTTTGTGCACGGATTGGATCGTTGGGGCATGATTTGGTATAAAAATTATTATTTTTTTGAATGTGGGGTGTTGCTTTTCCCTTTTTCTTCCCTCTTTCTTTCTCTTTCTCCATTTCCAATTTGGTTGGTTTGAAAGAGAAAGATGTGTTGGAGTGTCCAGGAGAAATTTGCATCTTCTCCATTGAGACAAAACGGCGACGGATAGTCCCAGTGACGCTCGACATGATTGGTCATCAGCCCGATGATCTCCTTCTTCCTCGTGTGCAGCCCTCCCTCTTTTGTCTTTTGTAAAAACCACATCAAATAGCAGCGGCTCATAATATTCGATCTGATCTGCAGCTTCTCAGTGTGTCGTGAGTCTGCTTTGTCTCTATTTACTGTGTCCTGAGTCTTCTTCGTCTCTATTTTTTCATCTCTTCTTCATGGACGATCAGATGACCTTTAAAAACCGCCTTTATTTTTCTGTCCTCCTCATGGACGATCAAAAGCCTTAAAAGAAACTTTCAAAAAAAAAAAAAAAAAAAGAAACAAAAAAGCATAGTGATTAGCGAAGTATTATTTGGAGTCCAATGCATGCTTATGTGCATGACAAGTGCGACTTGACGTGCTCCTCGAATCCGCCAGACAGCACTTATCTTCCTTTTCAAGTTCTTCCAAGTTCTAGTTTATTATTTTATTTTTAATTATATTAATGGATTTGATGGGTTTGATTGGTTTCTACTGCTACTGCTAGTCATGACACGGTGGGAAGCAGCAGATCAGATCATATCTGAGCTATGTGGTTCTTACAAAAGACAAAAGAGGGAGTGTTGCACAGGGAAGAAGGAGATCACGGCGCTGATCACCAATCACGTCGAGCATCACTGAAACTATCTGCCGCCGTTCTGTCTCAATGGAGAAGACACAATTTTCTCCCGGCCACTCCAACACATCTTTCTCTTTCAAACCAACCAAACTAGAGATGGAGAAAGATAAAGAAAGAGGGAAGAAGAAGACGTCGCTCCTCCCCACGTTTCAAAAAAAATAATTTTTACACGAAATCAAGCTTTGGGATTTAATCTGTGCACAAAATCAACCTGAAACTAATTGTGTTTAGTGATCAACTTAGGAATTTTTTTCAATAAAATCCTTTAAATGATATAAATAAAACACCAATGCGGACACCCATGAATTTTGAGTACCATACTCAATCTAGACTCGACACATATCAACTAGAATTGCACAGGGTAAGCAATTTATAGCCCTAGTTCGGGTGGTCAGGTTTACCATGTTAGGGCATGATTCGAGTCAACTTTAGGTTCAGGTTCAGCACTGACGACTCAGGTAGGGCTTGGGTTGTCCAATAATCATCCTGGCATCAATACCACGTACGTAAAGAAACTGTTTCAGTAGATAGAGAGTGACAGAGAGAAGCTTTTACTTCGTATCTTTTTTAAACTTTCTATGACTTGGCTTTTCCTTCATACGTCCTTTGGACGATTGCACCCACCATTCATCATCTTCCACTCACCATCTCCTTTCTCCCCATATGATGAAATCCTTGAAGAAGAGGCCTGGTTGCATTTATGTTCTCCCGCAAGTCAAACTTACGTTGATGTTTTACACCACAATCAAGTGAAAGAATGACCAATGCTTTTCTTTCCTTTGCAAAAGTTTTATTTTCTTTATTTCATTTTATTTTTGGTATGAAGACTTTTTATTTCTTGAACTTAAATGGAGTAACATAGAGCCATGGTTTTTATGCCCCACCTAGTGGAACATAAGCTGCCGGGTGGGTCAGCTGTTAGAAATTGTAGTCTCCGCTGTAAGTTTTAATCCTAATCTCCGGGAGCATTTAATTGAGATCCAACTAACATGGTAGGATAGCTGAGCCTCTTTTTTTATTAAACTGTCTAGGCTTTTATTCCTGGGTTTTTTCTTGTATTTGCAAGCAACTCATTTAATGCTCATCAAAGACACATGATACTATCCCACATGAGTTATTGAATCTATGAGAGGAACTCCAAGGGAACTCATTATATCGCAGATGAGAACATAGAGCTACACTCGAGCACCTTTGCACTGCAAGTGGGAACCACTAATGATTTATAGGACTTGACCTAGAGAACTACATGAGATTAGTTCTATAATGATTTGAGAATGGAATTGGGAGTTGTTCAAAATGACTTTTTTGTAGTGGATGGCCAATACATGATTTTCATTTGGGTGGTGCAGGTGATGGTCAAGCGAAAAAGTTAAATAATAAAATACAAATCTATATGATGTTACAAGCGAAAAAGTTAAATAATAAAATACAAATCTATATGGTGTTATATAACGGTGCTTCTTGAATCACACTGGTGTGCACCTTGCCATCCAATTGTTAAAGAAACTCAAATGTACTGCATTCCAATGTATATGTATTAGCACTAATCTATATATATCGAACTCCAAACAACCCCTCAGAATCATGAGGGAAATATGGAATTTTACTTGGGCTTTATTTTAACATGTGTTTTGCACATAATCAATTTGATTATGAGGCCAACTCTAATTAAAGTAAATTTCGTGTAGGAGTAGATATGAAGAACAATTATTTTGAATAGCTTGAATTTAGAGGTGGGCCTTATTGATGGACGTATTGAAGGCTTTAGATATTGCAAAAGCAAAAATCTACAATCAAACGGCCGCTATAAACACAATCTGAATTGTGTTGGCTTGGATCAAGTACTAGATGCAGAGATCAATGCATGTATTGTATCAAACATGTATGATTCACTTTTCACAGTCCAACTCCCATATCTATTGATAGCCTTTGGCTTATTGGGTGATAAGCTCCAAGTTAAGTTTGAATAAATAAAGACACGATAATGATAGAGAGTTGAATTAGATTCTCTCAGTTTGAATTTGAATGGAGATATAATAAGGATAAGGGAGTTGGATTAAACTAAAACAAATTAATTCTATCCCTATCATTATATGAGATTAATGCATCCTTTCAAATTCAAATAAGCTCTTTCTTAGGGCAAGGGATGTCTCTCTGTTTTGGGGTCCACCCACATGTAAATACAAGTGGCCCCTATCACAGATGCCAACACTTATACCATAGGCACAAATGAATTAATTTCGTCAAAGTTTATATGACTCTCAATAAGACAACTTAAGCAGCGAGTCAAATAAACCTGCTCCATCGAATTTGCTTGGCAAGTTTGTGCAAACTCGAATGCAAATTAATTGGACCGTGAGCAATGTAACTATTGATGGGGATTTTATTGAATCATAAAATTTTGATTCAGAGAGTTTGCCGGATATCGTCGCAACCATTGACTATCAAGAATGTACAGAACATCAAGTTGACAGCGGTTACGACACCTTGCTGACCAGCATCAGCCTATGCGTGATGTATGTGAGAAGCTGAATGGTTTTTTTAGTCATATAGATAATTCTTTTCTGTGGTATGATTTTGTTTTGGCTTGCATCAGCCAAAGGCCTAAAAAAAACAGATGGCTGTGGTAAGACGACTGGGTGGCTGTAGATTTTTGCCGGACCTAATTATATGAAGTCTCTGTATTCTTGAGTGCATGTAGCACTTGAAACAACTGAATTCAGTTGCATCCGAATAATGGAGATCTGATGTTTTTAGTCCACCATGGGACATGCAGAGCAAATTCAGGTTTGCATACACTTTAATCCAATGCCGTCAAGGCTAGTTGGTTTGAGCTTTGAGTTTATTTCCCAATATCTCAAGTTCGACTCTCGCCCCTGGCGTTATTCGGGTAATATATGTGCGGCCATGTATGTACCCCTAAGAAATAGTCTTTGCTTGTCAGAATCGGATTACGCTTAGAGCAGAGGCCAACGGTTTGAAGGCTAGGTTGCAGAGGGATACCTTGGGTCATCCAAAAAAAAAAGAAAAAAGGAAAAAACACTTTAATCCAATAATCTCAACTATTGATCAAGAACCCAAAAAAAGAGCCCTTTTAAATCTAAGGTTTGCATGCACTTTGACCCAATCATCCCAACTATTGATCAAGTACCCAAAAAAATTAGACCCCATCTGAGACTGGTTCACCCAATACCCATTCACTTTTCGTAGGCGCTGGATTGAGAACATGGTTATCTGTTCTGGGAGGTAAGTCTTGCAACTGAATAATCAATGGTAGGTAAGTCTGGCTCCTGTGGGGTGGTAATAATCTTCCTTGGCCTGTATTCTTAAGTCTTAACAGGTGGAGATCGAAGGGGAGATGGCAATAGTTTGGGTCTGGTTTGGCTCAAGCCCATTTTAATGCATGGCCCGTTAATAGATATTTGACTTGCTTGGGCCCATTGATTTTGTTAAAAATTACCAGTTCTATCTCCAATAGGTATAAATGACAAAACAAAGAAAAGCCTGTGCCGGCTTTTGGATCGTTTGGGCATGGACCTCAATGTGAAACGACGCTCATATATTCTTATACTGAGTTCCTTACCCTCCATATGATATGTTTTATGGGTTGCCATTGAAACTGAACTGGATATGGTGCCAGTTTAGGATTAAGGAAATATACAAGACAGGAGTGAAATCTCAGTTGGCCCAACACTGGCTAATCTGAGTCTCTGATATAGTGAAAGGTACTCACTATTGCAATTTTGGACAGTAGTTCAACAGTTCAAGTCATGTTACTAATTAAAAAGGGAAAAATTCACGTTAGCTTGCTCATTTGGCTGCAAAAATTTTACTTTGTTTTTTCTCATTGTGTTGTTGGGTTGTTTCCAAAGGTAAAATCCCTCCCAATCGTATGTATCCCGTCCCGCCACATTCAAATAAATACTGCAAGTCAGCCTCTTTAAAATGCCATTGTATGTTCTATCAAAAAAAAAGGAAAAAAAGCCATTTGATGATTCGGGCATGAATGCGGGAGCGTAATGAACTGGTTTTACATGAACAAAAACGACACATGCACACTAATCATGCCTTTTTTGTGTTGCACATCTGCATTTTCTTTTCCTTCCAAGAACAGTATTGCACATGTTTATGTAGGTCGGTGGAAAATTGGTTCGCAGAATCTTTTTTCTCTTCAGCAAAAGAAAATTACGACCCCCTAGGGAAGGCTTTTTCCTAGGAATAATAAGAAAATTTAGCTTATTTTTGCTCTTTTCTTCACAAAAAATTCATCGAATCAAATATGGATTGTTCTATAATGTAGAACTGCCTTTTCACATTCTACGCTTTTTTCTAAAGAAAGTGTGTGCACAAATGTAACCTAACAACGAGGTTGGGAGCTGGAAACTGCATGTGGCCTGCCATTGGCCATAAATACTTGGAGCCCTGAGAATGGTTTAGTTGATAGGGCCTTTCATGTGTCTCAAGTAGGCCTGTAAATAATTTGGCCTTGAGACGAGTAGGCTTGGCTTGGGCAAGCTTTTAAAAAGCCCTTAAAATGAGGGGTTGTATTTATAAGGAAATGTTCTAGGGCTAGGGTTGGACAATTTTTTTACAAGCACTGAAATTTGAGGTTGAGCTTGGACTATAACGGCCTGGCTAGCACAACCCTAACCCTCCTACTTTTATTTATTTTATATAATATATATTTACATTTGTAAATCTATGGTAAAACGCCCTTATAACATTCACTTAGTATTAATGAAAGGAAGATATAAAGGCAATTTCATATTCACCTACCTATTACAAAATGTACAAAAAATCCATACACACATACTTGGTTCATTTCATCTATATTTAATTGTTCAATTTATGTATTGTACTTAATACATAAGCAACAAGTGTTGCATAGTTGCTTGTAATCCCTTTCTTTTAGTTTCATTGCTTCTTATTTAGATTTTTTATATTATTTGTGTATCTTGTTGTTAGTCCAATAGGGAGTTCACTACTTAATATTAATAAGGATACAATCTTAATTTCCTCTATCGAGTTACTTGGGATGCCAATAAATTCATAGGGGTAGCTTGTATGTGGATGAAACTTTAAGGATATGGGGTGATTCCAAATAATCTTTTAATTAGATAATTATAACTTCAAATTGTAAAAGTCTAAGCTAATAGTATTTTTAAGGCATTTATTTATTTATACTAAGATCTAATAATGTTTAAATTCAAATCAGTGTTAAATTGAAAATAATGCCAATTGGAAAAAGAAATGTGAATGTAAATACTTTGAAACTTTCAAAGATTAGACACTACCAAAATGATTTCATATAAGATTTGAAAATTCTGATATAAGGTGTGAAATAGATCAGACTTTTTAACTATTTTCCTTATTTGACAAAATAAATAAAATTGTTTATCAAGAACTCAAGTCACCAAAGTATTTTGTAAAAAAAAAAAAAAGAGTTACCAAAGTACGTATGACTTTGGCAGATAAAAGAAAGTTTTTAGAAACAACTTATATTCTCCAAATGTTTTCTTAGTAGTTTCTTCGCAATTGAGGTTAGAAAAGATAACGCTTGATTTTTACTTGATTCTTGGAAACAATGTAAAAAAAAAAAAAAATAGTTTTCTTGTTTTGTGGCTTTGAGTCCTACCCTAGCCCTCAAGGGTAAGATAAGAGTCTAGGCAGTGCCAGCCCCTTGAAGGCATTGGCCCACGCTGGCCCAACACTACATATAGTAAGGGTACGGTTGGACAACCTTGGGCCCAGCATGCCCTTTGACAACTGGATTCTTTAAAAACAAAAAAACTAGCTCCAGATTTCAACTAGTGACTTAGTTTTTGGGCTTGCCATGTGACTCTATCTATCAGCTTCTATTGTTTCTATTTTTTTAAGAGGAGGAACCCACCAACTCCTTTGTGGTTGATCATTGATAAAACTCCAGATACACAACATCATCCACCGAGGCAAACAAAACATGACCTAGCTTGACAAACTGATCCAACCCATGTATGTCCGGCTTAACCAGACCGTGTGATAAGTGGGTCGGTCACGGGGCAGGTATTCCTAGCCCACATTTGATGGGGGTGGATTAAGTTTGAATCCCTTGACCCGCATAACCCGCATTAATCTCTATCTTTACTAAGATGCCAAACTTATTTAAAAACGTGTAGACTGAGTCTAGGCCTCCTCTCTGCACTTCCATTGTGCCATATTCTTTTCTTTTTTCAGTATACGCTTCACCTTTTATGGATGGAAACGTAAGTAATCAGCCTCATATGTTCTTGCAATGAAGTTGAATTTCATTAACACATTCACAAAATGGCTAGAGTTTGCATGACCTTTCCCCCACTGTTTGTCAATGGAAAACACGATAATGCTCCTCAAATGATTGTTGAAATGAAACTCAACCCAGGTTAAGCTTTCAAGTTAGTTTTGATCAAGTAGGAAGCTATGATAGAGTTAACCGATTCACTAGATGGATGTGGGTTATGTGGGTCAATGTAACCCACAATGGTTGTGTGGGTTAAAGTGGGCTCGTGGTGGGTGCTGATTAGGCTTTTTTGGCCCATTTAATTAACGGGTGCAGGTTTGGTTTGTTTCAATGAGTAAATGGGTCTAAACCATTTATTCCTACTCGACTTGATTGCCACCTCTACCACTGTGTATTCGGTAAGGCCCAAGTAATTTGAAGCCAGGACTTGCATCTCGTTATTAGACTTCCGAACCATTGGAACAATTTAAGTGTGGGTTCTATTTTTAGAATCTGCTACTGGTTTACTCAACGGCATCACTGTCGGGCCGGTAGGACCCAAATTTTGTTGTTTTAGATTTTTGGGCCCAATTTTGCATGATTCTTGATTCAATCCTGGAAGGGGATTGTTACCATTATAGTTGCATATTGAACCTTTTTGGGCAGAAACGCTGTTGACCAAAGCTTTTTCTTTCAGTGGGATCACAAACTTTATCGTTCCATTGGACCAAAGCTTCTTGGTTTTTAACCCTTGTAGACTTGAGTAATATCCGACCCAAAAATTTGAGGTGCTGAGACAGGTAAATTGGGACGACGGGCGTTCTGGACTATGAAAGCCATCAAAACTGTATTTTGGGCCCCAAAGAGGTCTAACCCGGATTTTGGGTCTTAGAAAATTTTAGGTAACATTTGAGGATACGGTATTTGGAAACTTCAGTATTCTTAGAAACATTTGAATTCCCAAGGTCTAAGGGTCCGTTTGGATGCACAAGTAAGTGCAAGATTTTTTTTATTTTTAAGAAAGTTTTCTTACATTTGATATTTGAGTTGTTTGGGTTACTTGAAAATTTAAAATATCATCTCCTTTTCTTCTAAAATATTGAAAAATTGTTTCCTCCACCCCAATCCAGTGGGAAAGAATTTTATAAGATTATGTTATGCGATTTCACGGGGTCTTGAATTACGACATTTGTCCTCCCCCTTTTTCTTTCCTCTACCGCTTCTTCTGTTCCTCTCCTTTTCCATTCCCTCGTTTTGGATGAAAGAGGATAAGAAAAACAAGAAGTGCAGAAACAAAAAGACGAGGAGAAAGCAAGAAGAATAAGAAAGGCAGAAAGAGGAAGAAGACAAGGAAGAGAATCAAAAGACAGAGATGAAGGTGGGTTCCTGCATTCTAGACTTAAGACGGAGGAAGAAGGAGAACATGAAGAAGAGAAAGAAAAGAAGAAGAAGGAGAATGATGCTGGGTCTAGTTCTGTTTGGGTTCAATTGTAGGTGGGGAGAAGGAGAGAAAAGAATAAGATGGGTGGGGATCTCAGAAGATGGGTTCACTTGTGGATAGTGGTGGGTTTGATGGCATAGTTGGTGATATTAAGTGGCACACATGTTTCAGCACATATTTCCTTGTGTTCTCCATCAGTCCATAACCCCATCTCCACAACCAGCAGCATCTTCAGTCATCACTAAGCAAACTCACAGCAACATATGCTGTAGAGATGAAAGCTAGAAATTGCCGTTATAATAGAAAAAAACTGAAACAACAATACTGAATAATCTGCAGTGTTGTAGAGGGATGTTGTGATGGCGGAAATATGTGGAAAGCATGAATAATAGTTGTTGGTTGAGGTACGGTAGTGGATGCTTTCTTTATGATGTGTTCCGCCCCTCGGGATAAACCTAGATGTGAAGAGGTTCTTAGCCGAAATCGCCCCCAATGTAATACTCCAACCCAAGCTAAACTTGATTAGCAAGTAATTAATTGTGATTACGAACTAATTATGCGCTTTTCTTTTATTCGGTCCTAGTGGGTTAAGTTCAGGTCATGGATAGGTAGTTGGGTTGGGTTTACCCTTATCTAAATCGACTAAAGCCCTTTTTCATAATTTTAGCATACTTGTTTTCACGGCATTCATGCATCATATTGACATCAACATGTTTGTCTTGTTGAGCTTGTTAATTTTCGTAATTGACTCAAGCGCACTAGACATCAATTGCTTCAATTGGACCCTCATTTGACTTGTATTGAAAATCCAATAAAACTAGAAGGACTTTCCTATAATTTTGAAAAATTTTGTCTTATATAAGCTTAGCCACTGACTCATCTTCATAGACTTTCTCTTTTTCCTCTCTTCATCTTTTTCTCCTCTCCTCATCATGTTCTTCTTCTTTGACTTTGCATCAAGAGCAAAAGGAGAGGTCTTACAGGTATTGTGACATCCTAGAGTCCCACATCGACTATAGAGAGGAAAGTGAATGGGTTTATACATAGAGCTTGCACCTTTACCTTGCATGAGGCCTTTTGGTGGGTTAAGGCCCACTAGAAACAAAATCGTAAGGCCCATGGGCCAAAGCGGACAATTTCATGCATGCGTGTAGGGTAGGGCGTTTCAAATGGTATCAGAGCCGACTCTCGATTAGATCGAGTGTGGGTCCCTTCCGTGGCATGGTGTAAGTGGGTGGGTTCATATGTGGGCGGGCCAAGAGGGCTGGCAGGCTACATGAACTGGCAGGTTACTACACAGGGACGTGCAGCCCTAAGGGGGGTGGATTGTGACATCTTGGAGTCCCACATCGACTATAGAGAGAAAAGTGAATGGGTTTATATATAGAGCTTGCACCCTTACTTTGCATGAGGCCTTTTGATGGGTTAAGCCCCACCAGAAATAAAACCGTGAGGCCCATGGGCCAAAGCGGATAATTTCATGCATGCGTGTAGGGTGGGGCGTTTCAGGTGGGTTTCGAGCAACCACTCCCTCCTTCCTGTCTTTTTTAACTTCCTCTCTTTATTGAACTTGTAGTTAGGAGGCTCTTCATCCTCAAATTTGCTCTTTAAGCACTGTTGAGGTAAGCTCTCTTCTTATTACTTGATTTCTTAGGTTAGTGGAGTCAAGAAGACTCTCAATTCATATATGCACTCATCTATTTCTTTATTTTGGCATGCATGGTATGTAGGTTCAAAGTACCCAAACTGAGCCAAAGTATGGATTAATTGTTGAAACTTCGAATTGAAGGCAAGTATAAGTAAGTTTTGGTTAACGCATGTTGGTATTATGTGATTCTTGTGAGCTATCCATTGTATGTGTCTTATTACAACCTTTTTTGCTTGTTGTCTTCGTGGTATAAATAAGTTAGTTCAGTCGTTCTGTAACAGAATTCTGCTACCTGATCGATCGGGCATGGTGTTCGACCGATCGGACACTTCCAGAATTGAAATCCGACACATCGGGCTTTAAGACAGACCAGTTGGCCCTGAAGCATTTTGCCCGCGAGAGATTCAGTTTGAGATTGAACTCTCTTCTTGTTTATTCTTATTCTCCTACATTTGAACACCAAAAGGACCCCGTTTATGCTACATTCGCGGGTCCCTTTGCTCGTTAACTAATTAGAGAAAGCTTTCTATGGTTTGGCCAAAGTTAAGCCATGGGGTGTGTTACGGTTAAGTCATACCAATCCGTAGTTGAACCGTAGAACAAGCATGGTCAAGCTGTTAGAGGAAATAATTCTGGGGAACCACAGTTGAGCCATAGTGCATAATACGGTTAAGTCGTAAGATGCCTGCGGCTAAGCCGTAAGTCACCCACGGCTAAGCTGTGAGACTACTGAAACTGAGGATTGATAGGTATTGTTGTGAGACTTGTAGGGACTTAGTTTTGGATCCTTGTAGACCATTAACCAGCCCAAAGGAATAATTGAAAGATCATGATAAGTCTTGAGGGCTGAGACTTATTCATGTGACGTTGTCCATTTGTTAAGCGCCTTCCCATAGTTGTGGGTTTAAGGGACTTCAATACACCTTCCCGACACAATGTAACACCAAAGAAAAACAATTGTGTATCGGGTAACTTAAAACTACATCATCATGCATGGTTTGAAACAATGGACAACTAGATTAGGGTTGGCTAGTAAAATTGCCTTGATCTTATGAAATTGAATTGCATGGCATATTGAATGACGCTCTTGCCCTCTATTTATTATGATTGTTAAGACTTGTAATTGTATTGGTTTGTGTATTTGTCTTGAAAAATACTGGTATTGACTTGAATGTGCTATGATATGATACATGTACTGTCCTGTTTGCCTGTACTGCCTACTTGGATGTGACTTGACTTGACGTGTATTATGTATTATTTGGCATGATTGATATGGTTTGGCACTACTCTGCTTCAGCTTTAGGATATCCGACGAGGTTGACTTTAGCGTAGCTTGCTTGCTGCCACTGCAGTGTGCTTTTGTCCTGGGACTCCGGACCCTGGAAACTAAAGACCCATTCGTACCTTGGCCCGATCGATGGTGTTCTCGTCTTGCTTGCTCTCGATAGGGAGAATATGGCAAATGTAGTAGCCACCTAGCAAGTATATCTGTTTTATGATCCTTATAGCATACTTATTCAAATGCACGGCGTGCCTAGATACGAACTTGAAACTCTATTAATCATATGACTTTTATTTCTTTTGAGGCAATGCGTTTTGGGCAAGATTGGGTCATAGCCACCTGTGAGTCTAGAGGCAGAGCCGAAAGTAATTGGATGTGTTGAGTATACCATCTTGACTTCTGTCGGTTCATGTCATTAATTCTTTAGATACAATGTGTGTTACCTTATTGTTGCTTATACTTTGCTGAATCGTCGTATTCACAAGTTGTTTAATGGTGTTACAGGTTCAGGTCCCAAACTCGGTTTGGCGTAGACCCAGGTATCATTGAAGGAGACCACAGAGATTCCTTCAGGTGCTATTGGGTGGATAGTAAAATGTTTACTGACTGTCCTCTTGGTGAAAGTGACTCTCTTGTAGTATATTGGGATTTTTGGATTCTTTTAGCATTTGCATGATGCATCTATGTAGACTGCATTGTAACACTTGACCTCGTCATGTTGTACTCTTTCTTCAGTATGTTACACTTGATCTCCTTGCATGTATGAGCACGTCATCTTGGGTTATGTGGGCAATGTGCATCATTAAGCTACTAATCTTGTTCCTAAATATGACTAATGTTTAGATTGTTCACGATTGTATTTGGGCTTGCTGAACTATTCAATAATAAGGAAAGAATTGTTAAGTGATATTAACAGGCTTCTGCACATTGATTGCTTGAACGGATGATTCATTCAGCACTTCACACGTGTAAGCATATGAATATCACTTGTGTAATTCCATTCAGACTCCAGTCTAGGTGCGAATTGCACGGGAGTACGTGTGTTTTTGGTTAGGTTTTAACTAACTCCCGATTTCTGGGCTTGGGTCGTGACACCTAGGATACAACAGCTTCCACAGTACGATCTCTCTTAGTCGCACACACCAAGTTTAGATCAGTCAGACTCCAGCAGAGAGTGTTCGCAGGGAAAAGAAAAACGAGGGAAACAGGAGAAGGAGAAAAAAAATTTCTTTTTTTAATCGTTTGAACCTAGGTGTCCAATTTATGATAAAAAAAATCATTAGGTATAATGACAGTAATAAAAATATGTATTTAAAATCACCATTGAAAACCCATTTAAGAAAGGCGTTGGAAATTTGAATTTGAATTATTAACGTCCTTTTTAAAT
This sequence comes from Sextonia rubra, assembly GCA_037013555.1. Taxonomy (NCBI): domain Eukaryota; kingdom Viridiplantae; phylum Streptophyta; class Magnoliopsida; order Laurales; family Lauraceae; genus Sextonia; species Sextonia rubra. The sequence goes on along the minus strand of JASUAD010000011.1, from coordinate 30,236,526 downwards.
GACTTTTAATCAACCCATTAAATTGAAAATGCTTTAAATGCTTTCATTTACTTAATTAAAAACATTTTATAATAAATTGTAATTTTTTGCAAAAGTATGCTAGTTCTATATCACAATATAGGTCCCCTGAGGAAGGCCAGGCTGGGATTTGCACCCCCTTGCGCGCGATATATCACGCAGGATGCATGTCGTGGACACGCACTCGATTAAACATTTTCTGGATCAAGATCCTCGGCAAAGCCTAGCTTGTGTGCGTGCATAGGGCTTCTGGTAAAAGAGTCCAAAAAAGCTTGAAGTATAAAGGACAAGGAGGTACTTATATAGTGCTCAAAGGTTTTGCACTTTTCCAATGTGGGACTCTTGAAAAACAACAATGCTCTCTTTGTAAAGAAAGACTATAACAACTCAATTTTGAAACCCCTTAAACCCAACAACATATTTCCTTATGTAGCATATGATGTTGTGGCTCAACATGCAAATTCCACCTTCGAATTTCTCAAATTGGTTTTGAGAACTGCCCATTTGAGAAATTTAGAGGGGTTTATAGGGATTTGAGTCCAAAGGAAAGAAGGAATTTGCATTTAATTTGAGATCGAGAATGAAAGAGATAGCTAGAGACTTTGAGAAGAAGTATACAATGAAATTGTATTTTAGGTTCTATGATGTTAAAGGATATTAGAGAAATAGAGGAACCAAAAGCCACAACAATCAAAGGCTTTGGGTCCATCAAAGATTTAAAAAGTACATTGAGTTTAGTCATTTATTAAACTAATTGTGATTGAAAAAAGCAAGAGAAGGAAGAGAAGGAAACATAAAAGTAAGAAAGAAAGAAAAGGAAGGTGATGGGCAATGGTAGAGGGATGGAGGGAAGGTGGAGACGTGGTGAAGATGGGGAGAAGAAGGTGAAGACGGTTCCATATTAGGGTGGTGGTGATGATGTGGTCTGGGAGGGACAATCGTGCAAGCCAATGGTGGAAGTGTGTTTGATGGATTGAGTTTGGTTTGGTGCCCAATGAATCATGAATTGTAGTGGACCTTTTTTAAGAACATTGGGACAAGTAGAGCATATATTATAATCTCTAGGAATTGCCAAACATATTAGGCTAAAATCTGCTAAATTCTTAAAAAATTGCCAAACAACAAAGTAATGTTTTATTCTATTGTTATTTAAATTTATAAATATTATATTCTGCACATATCCAAACAGGTCCTAAAGAAGATATGGATTAATGAATTCCTAAGAATAATGTTTCTTACTTTTGGAGAACCTTTTTAGAGCTCATGAACCTAGCACTCTTGGAGGTCATGTGATCTAAAAGCCTTAAAACTAGCCTTTATTGTTTTTTGTAGGGCAGGGCTACAATGTGGTGCATTGTTATATGGTGTGTAATGATCTGGGCCCACTACCCTAATGATATTGTCCAGGTTAGCTCATGGAAATTCAACCCAATCTTGATGTATGATTTTTAAAAAGCCTAATGTGAGGTTAAGCCCAAGGCCGCACTTATATATATCAGAATCAGGTCTTAGATATTTCTAATGTGGGACTTGAATAAAGTCTCATGATTCTAATAGAAACATTCCACATTTACCCTTACAGATTCTACTTTTTTGGCCCACAGAAGCCCTTGACTTGGGTAATCCCTTGAGGCAAGACCAAGTCAAGCACTCATGTGAGCATAGACAAGGAAATCTGTAGGAATAAGGGAAGAATGTCTTGGTTTAAACTGTGAGATTTTGTTCTAGTCTTATATTGAAATAGCTAAGCCCTAATCCTAGTATATAAGTGTGGCCTTGGCCTTAACCCCACATAAGACCTTTTAAAAATTGTATCAGAACACTAAGTTGAAATCTCATGAGCCAGAGTGGAAAATATCATGTTGGTAGTGGGCCTAGGTCATTATAGTGCAGTACACCATTTTCATTGGAGTCTAATGGAGTAAAAAAGAAAAAAGCAACACGGTTCTCAAAATGTATTGGATTCATTGGTTGTAAACTTGTTTAATGGGTCAATAAACAATTTGGATTAAAAGATTGGGTTCCATTGGAGTCAAAAAAGTAAAAGCAACAAGGTACAACATATCAAAGGCAAAATATATATTGCCGTATATTCTAATGAAAATGTGTGTAATGATTTTACACTTATTTGGGTGCATAAATTATACGTCATAAAAAATTTTTCTAATTAAACACCATTTTCATATCTCATCTACTTATCATATATGCAAAGAAAGGTGACAATGTAATAGATATTTGTTTGCAAGTGCATCATTTACATATCCAAATGAAAGCAAAAAATTGGCATTCCTCATGGATCCGCCCCTGCTCCCTAATTGGCGCCCTCTCATTTCCAACTCTTCACCACCTGTCCAACTAGGGGGAAAAAAAGAAAAAAAAAGAAAGGGACACTTTCTCAAGTGTATCACCCACAAGTCTAAAGGTGCAACTTGGGGTGGGCCAGCCTAGGCATTGACTTTGTTTGGTAAGGTACCGTTAGTGTTTGATTATTAGACTCAAGCTAAAGCATGAGACCGAGGGGTTCTTGTTAGGTTTATGTCTTGTATTCCAATTTAGCCAGAGTGGTTCATTGGTGTAGCCAATGACCAGGTTAAGGTCAAGGGTAATTTGGTCTTTGTAAATGGGCTTTCATGGTATATATTCATGTAATGTGATCCTAGACTCTATGTAGGAGATGTGGCAGATCTCTTCCCCGTGGTGTAGACCACGTAGGGCCATGTAGGGTGTAGAGAGGTGTGAGCTCTATTTCCAGTGGTGTTGATACACCACATATGGCAGGGAGCTATGAGAGCAAGATTAAGACATTTGAAGATTGAGGAGCTAAGTGTTAGAGGAGAGGGAGTCCTTGTAATGATTTGCCCAATTTCTTTCATTGTGAAATCGAGCAGGATGTTCATAGCTAGTGAAGGTAGCCTTTATTGTGAACCACGTAAAATCTGTGTCATGGTTGTATGGTTTTTTTGTTCTTGATGTGTGTGATGATGTTGATTGCTTCTGCATGTGCACTACAAGTGATATCAGAGACAGGTGGAGATCGCTCGGGGTCCTGCGATTGGCGGATTGAGACTTAGATTTGTTTGTAAGAAGAGGATAGGAGGATATTGTCTAAATCCATTTTTCGGTACACAGAGGTGCTGTTTTGGAGGTTAGTAGTGGCTGTTTTTGGTGTTGGTGATCACAGATCTGGAAGTTGGCGATTGCAGAACAGAGAGACGAAGAGGGCATTCTGGATCTGGGTTGGTTTTGCTCTAAGAAAAAGATCGGAAAAGAATGACTAGTTGCTGTTGAAAAAGAGATCAACCAAGATCTCTTGTGGGCCACGGATCTTAGAAGAAGAGAATAGCGACAATGAGGACAAAGAGGCTGTTTGGACGTTCCAATGAACCCACTGGTTTCAATTTTGCTCGATCTTGCCATCAGCTGCTAGTCGCCGGATCACTGCCTGCCGGATTTATTGAGGACGAAGCCCGGAGAAGAGGAGCTTCTCTCGCTACAAAAGAAAAAAAAACTCACCGGTTAACCCGCCACTACCGGGATTGTTGCTTTACGCCGCAGTCGCCTGGATCGTCACTGCTTTTTCCACCGGTCGCTGTCCTTCACACCAGGCTCGTTGATCCCTCGCTGCTGCAGCCAAGGAAGAGGGGCTCGGTCCTTGTTCAGAGCAAACGGGGCTGAGGACAAAGACTGTTTTTAGAGGATAGGTCGAGTTCGGGTTTTGGGTCAGGTTCCAACCTGACCTGTAGAAGTAAAGCCTAGGTAGCAAAACAGGTTGTAGGTTGGATCCAGGCTAGGTTAGGTCAGGTAGCACCTGACCCATTACGCAGCGAAGCCCAACACAATGGTCAAGTGAGATCGGGTTGGGTCATACCTGACCCATTAGAAGGCAGCCCGGCCCAAAAGAAAGGTGGAGCAGTTCAAGCCAGGTTCTAGTCTAGGTCGGTTCGGACCTGGCTCATGCAGCAGGAAGCCCAGAGTAGTTTTAGACCCAAGTTTGGGTTAGGTCAGGTTTAGACTTATCCCAGTGGCAGCAAGCCCAGGAGAGGTGGTCGGTCCGAGTTAGGTTAGACCTGACTCGATTGCAGAGAAGCCCAGCACAGCACAACAGGTCAGTTCGGGTTGGGTCAAACCTGACCCGTGTGCACATAGTTCAGCCAAGTGCAACAGGTGTAGAGTGACGTCAGCACACGTCAGCAAGAAGAGGTCGGAGGCAGTTTGATCGGGTCAATGGTTGAAATTGTTTCTATAATATCTTGATCATCCAATGTCCGATTGGAGATCTGTTTACGCCCACAGACTCATTTTGAGTAGATCTACGCAGTGGAAGAGGGTGATTGGCTGTTTGGCGGTCAACAAGGAGGTTTGACCAATCATAGTGTAGAAACTTGTTTCTACGATATTGGATCTATTTGGACTCGAATTTCAGATTTGTTTTTTCCAGCGTGCTCGCGTTGATGAGATCTACAAGGCAAACAGAAGATATTGGCATTTTGATGTACTAAAATTTAGGCAGTTTGTAGGTAATTCAGATATCAATATCACACGGACTCGTAAATGAATTCGAACCTTTGGTTCGAGGTGGAGTATGACAAGAAGAAGTTTGCAACATAGATGCAAGGATGTACCTTCAGTAAGGTACAGGGAGACATAGATAGATATTTCCAATGTGGCTCAAAGATTTGCGGAATCCAAGTCAAGGTGGAGATTATTAGGTTTATATCTTGTATTCTGGTTTAGCCGGAGTGGTTCATTGGTGTAGCCAATGACCCGGTTAGGGTCAAGGGTAATTTGGTCTTTGTACAAGGGCTTTCTTGGTGGCCAAGAAAGCAGACATTATATATTCATGTAATGTGATCCTAGACTCTGTGTAGGAGATGTGACAAATATCTTTCCTGTGGTGTAAACCACGTAAGGCCATGTAGGGTGTAAAGAGGTGTGAGCTTTCTTCTTTGTGGTGTTGACACACCACGTATGGCAGGGTGCTATGAGAGCAAGATTAAGACCTTTGAAGATTGAGGGGCTAAGTGTTAGAGGAGAGGCAATCATTGTAATGAATTGCCCAATTTCTTTCATAGTAAAATCGAGCAAGATGCTCATAGCTTGTGAAGGTAGCCTTTATGGTGAACTACGTAAAATCTGTTTGTCATGGTTGCATGGTTTTCTTGTTCTTGATATGTGTGATGATGTTGATTGCTTCCGCATGTGCACTACAATCCTCTAGTTGGATAAGAACCACACCTCTCAACTAGCCATAAGAGATCATCCCTGAGATCACTATAGATTATTCTTCAACAATTTCACAAAATTGTTGCCAGAATTTTCCATTGGATATTGAGTCTTGAGGGTCATATTGTTTAGGGCATTTGGGTAAATGGTAGTCTTTTGTCATTCCTAGGTTACATTCTCATTTATAGATAAATGATAAAATTTCTATATTTTTATTTTTTATTTATAAAAAAGCTTCTCAGACTATTATTAAAGAGAAAACATAGAGTCAATTATTATATTTTGCATAATGAAATTAGAAGTATAGTACCACGATAAAGAGAAAATATAGAGTCAACTATTATATTTTGCATAATCAAATCAGGAGTATTAAACTACGACACCTCTATATCATGAATAAATTGTGTGCTATTGCATTTTCTTCTCTACCTACAAGAACTATTTCATAACTATTTAAAGTCTTCAAGTCTTCAACAACTCTTTTGTCTCATCAACTAAGGGGCTTTGTCTTGAACAATTGGGTGATGAAGAATTTAGCGCATCTAATCATCCACAAAGAATCACCTTCAAGAATGATGTGACTCACCCTAGCATTACAAGCCATTTGTCCTCTTAATGTTTCTACAACTTCAACATCATTTGGTTCATTTATCCATGTCTCCATTTTGCTCATAGCCATAACAACATTTCCCATATTATCTTAAAAGACAGCCCCCACACCCGCTTTTTGAACATCATTAAATAAGGCAATATCTACATTAAGTTTTAGAGTACCCAAAGGAAGAGGCTGCTAGCATAGCACTTTTCTTTGCTTATTATTCTTCCTACTTGCCTAAACTCGACTAGAGTCTTACAACAAAACTGCAGCCTTTTCAGCTACCATTTTTGGATTCGTGAGCTTCTCATTATGGATGAAGAAATTTCTTTTATTCCATATCACCCATGCCATTGTGAAGAATAGGTCCATGTTCACTTTCAGGGTTTTATTTGGAAGTTTCAAAGCAAGCACATCAAAGTTGGTTTGCAAGTTTGATGTAAGATCAAATCATTCCAAACACTCTCTCCATACTCATTGTGCCTACGGGCAAACCCACAAAGCATGCATAACATCTTCATCTGACTTCCTGCATAATTCACATACATCAGTTTCCAAATCTTTCTTTTCGCAAGGCTTTTCCGAGTTGGTCAAATTTCTTTACCATGCTCACCATGCAAAGGTTTTGACCTTATTTGTAACTTTCATATTCCAAACTTTCAACCAAAATTTTCCATTCACCCTTATATCCAAGCATATTCCTTTGCCTTGATATTTTTAAAGTCATAGTGCTACTACATCTGCACTCTTAAAAGAAAATTCCCCCATTTTGTGCTTTGCCCATACCAGTTGTCATTTGGAAAAAGAGGGCTCAATGGAATTTTTAAGATAATTCCAGCTTTATATGGGAAAATAATTATTTGTATTTTATTCAGATCTCACCTCTTTATATCTTTGTCTATGAGAACATCTATTGTGGCATCCTTATGTAGAACTCTTCTTGGAATAGTAACATGAAAAGTTGTTGGTGTAGGTAGCCATTTATCGTGCCAGATTTTAATAATCTTCCCACCCGCCATCTGCATCTTTCCTCCAATAATTTTTTGACTTTCATGATTCCTTTCTAAGCATATGAGGATTGACTATTTGCAGTTGAGTGAAGAAAAGAAATTGTTGGGAAATACCTTACTGAAACACGTTATAGAAAAGAGAGTGCTGATTCTTCATAAGCCTCTGTCCTTGCTTAGGTGGAAGTGCTAAATTAAATGACTTCAGGCTACGGAACTCCATTCCTCCAACATGCTTTGATTCGCACAATTTTTCTATTTTGACAATGCATTTTATGGAATAATCAACTTTTAATGGGAATGCTTTTTTCATAATTGGCTACACCCCTGTTACCTCTTGTAACTTATAGCATTAGTAGACTTCACAAACTTTGGCACATCTCCACATGTCTCATTTTGAGCATATCTCATTTTGAAATAAAACACAGTGAGTCTTGTTCTAAAGCCATGGATAATCTAAAATCTTATTTGGATTATGTTCTCTACTGGTGGGATATGGAATGCTTTGAGCCCATCACTGTGAATCCACCCATGGGCACCACCTTTGAGATCCAAATTGCTTAAAATTATTGTTGTGCATCAATTATTATAAACATTTTTGAGTTTCATAAATATCAGTGCACCATCAAATTGATGCCATTAAATTAGATAAATAATATAGGATAACAAAAGGAGTAAAATTTTGTTAGGACTAAATTTTGATAATTCTTTGAGTTCAATTATAAATACATTATTAGGGCCTAACTTTGAGATTTATGTTGCTCAAAATCACTGTCGCATTTTTTTAACAAAAAAACATGTATTAAAGCACCAAACCTGAAAACTAATTAAGGACCACCAATCAAACGACCAATAGATGTTCCCAAGGACTCAAGTCTAGCGAGATTATGAGCCACCCCATTCAACCTCCTACGAACATGACAAAACAAAGATCCTTAATACTTTTAGCAACTGCATAGCATTGATAGCATCAATGACTTCTAGAGAATCTGAATCTAAGAGAAATCTAGGATTGGGTTCTATAGACTCTCCAATCTCCAACATTAGGGCAAAGAGTGTTGCCCTTGTTTCAGCCATTGTGGATGAAAAGAGTACTCTAGGACCTTGGGAATTGGGATGCACCTGCATTATAAATATTTCAGTCAAGATTTTAGTATGTTGGCTAAATTATGGATTGGATAAAACTCTAGTTCTATTTAAAGTTATATTTTTATTTATGTTAGACTAAGAGTTTGAAGATGTTAAAGAGTCCCAGAAGAGATGGAATGAAGGTATTTGGATTAAAAAATGTTATATCTCACAAAACGAGCATTGGATATGGGCAATCGACCTACTATTGAAAAGTTCGCTTTGAGAAGATATCCATAGGTTCTAAGATTATATTAATCGGATTTTAGATGATAAAGTTATAAACTTGGGAGGTTTGTAGAAATTGTGCTGTCTGAAATTACGAAACTGCCATTATATGAATTTCTATTTCTATTTTAAGTGTGACTTTCCTATTTTTTGTCAAAACCTTTCCTAGTTGGATTACCGTTGTGAGGCACAAAATTTGCGTTATTTAAAGGGTGTTTCTCTTAACCCCTAGGCATCCATTTCCATATTCTAAGTTGAGACTTTACATTGAAGATTCCTTTTCTCTAGACCATTCATTGAGAGGTTGTGATGAAGTTGTTGAGTTCTAAAGAATATTGCTTCTACTATCTTATAGAAGCTTTTCTTTCCTCTTGTAGAAAGTTGTTTGTCTTGAGTGGCTTCAAAGCGTATTGAATCGATTAAGCATGAAGAAGGCGAATGGTGTGTATGTTGGCATGAAAAACTTCAGTCCTTTAGGTTATGTTCAACTGGACAAGGGTGGTAAGTACATCTTGCAACCTCTCTTATATAGTATTTGATCTGAGTTTGGACTGGTGTTAGGTCCTGTGATTTTTTCCGGTATAGGTTTTCTACGTAAAAATTGCGTGTCTATCTTTTGTGGTTGATTATTGTTAACTTAGGTTAATTTTTTGCATATAGAAATCTAAATTAGGACCTTAACCTATGTCCAGGTTGGAATCCTTCACTTTCCATTTAAACGGATACTAAAATCCAAAAGCTGACTCATCTTTATGTGGGATAAAAGTTGCATCATAAATATTTCCATTTAGAAGGATACCAAATAAGCCATTGACCACCATTCTCCTCAATCCTCTAAAACCTTCCAATAGGCAATAACACCTTTACATCTGATCATAACATTTTCAGGGATTACAATAACACATCTAAAGATAGAATCATTCCAAGCCTTCTAGATAGTCCACCATGAGAAAACTAGCCATGCTTGGAGATTATAGTCCTTCATGGATAGGCTATTGGATGTGCATAAGTAAACCACTCTCCCCACTAGTTAGAAATGTTTTTGACTCTCCAATTATGAGTTAGGAATCTAAAAGGCGATCCAAACCAAAATGGCCCGGGGGAGGTCGTGTGCAATTGAAAAGAATATACTCAACCAACTCCTCCATGTTCCACATAGGACAAAGGACATTGGGAAGAGAGAATTTAGATTTAATAAGAGATCTAACTAAGATAACACTTTTTTATTGCTTTCATCCAAATAAGACAATTCTTTGAGGAATAGTTAATTTCCATAGTGATAACTACACGTCCATGAAATGTTTAATGGAATCACCATTTCTTATGCAAGTTTCTATGAAACCATGCATTTCTTATCCAAGTTCCACACTCTGTGTGTGTGTGTGTGTGAGGGTGGGGGGGGGGGGGGGGGGGGGGGGGGGGTGGGTTGGGCGCGGGGGCAGGGGTTGGTTGTTGGTTTAGGAGGTCCTTGACTAGGATGGATGTTTTCAAAGGCCTTTGTCACCGGGAATCTAGTTACTATTCTAAGTGGGGATATCATCCAACCAACTTTAGACTTGATGAAGTTAATAGCTTTGACAAAGCCCTTCTAAAACTTAAAGTTTGCCTCCTAAAGATACTTGTTAAGGTAATGTTTAGTCTTAGTGACAGTGCCTCCCAAAGACACTAGAAAGATTTTGTAATTTGCTAATTTATAGGTCAGATAAAACTTTAAGTCCATTAAGTTGTATTTCATAATTCTTTTAAAATAGACTGTGGTTTGGATCAATAGAAGAGCTGAAGTGAAGAATTCAGAAAACAAGGACGCGCTCGAGTGTCCTTACATCCATGCTCGAGCACCCAAGGCCGAACCTCCTGTGCTCAAGCATTTGAAGATTGTGCTTAAGCCAGGGATGATTAACTACAAGCGTGTAGCATGCGCTCGAGCGGGCTTGCTCACTTGCTCGAGTGCACTGGCAGAGAACTCAGTGAGATGAAATGACAAAAAAATTTTTTTTTTGTGGGGTGGGGGCGGTACAATTGTACTTAAAGAATTATGAAATACAAGTTAATGCCACATTCTTCGGACTCTTCCAATTTATAACTGCCTCCACTTGTGCTGGATCAATTGCTAAGCCATCTCTTGAGATGATATGACCTTGAAAAGCCACTTGCTTAAGCTAAAAATCACATTTCTCCAATTTCGCATATAATTGATGTTCTTTAAATAATTGTAATGACTTTTTCAACTGGTTTGCATGCTCCTCTGATATCTTTGAATGTACTAAGATCATTAATAAAAACTACTACAAATTAGTCCAAAAAAGGGGCGAAGACCCTATTCATCAAGGCTAAAAACACAGCAGGTGCATTAGTCAAACCGAAAATCATCAAGAGAAATTCATAGTGGTCATACCTTGATCTAAAGGCTATTTTCGCGATATTTTCATCTTTAACTCTCGACTGGTGGTAACCCGATCTCAAATCTATTTTTAAGAAATACGTAGCACCTTGGAGTTAATCAAACAAGTTAACGATCCGCGGCACTAGGTACTTACTCTTAATAGTCACTTTGTTCAACTACCAGTAGTTGATACACATTTTAAAAGTGCCATCTTTCTTCTTTACGAACAACACCAAGGCTCCCCACAGTAACATACTAGGGCGTATGAAACCTTTATCAATCATATCCTGCAATTGTTTCTTCAGTTCTTGTAACTCTACAAGAGCAATCCTATATGAGGCTTTATTGATTGGAGCTGTACTAAGACTAGCTCTATAGAGAAATCAAATTACCTAATGGGAGGTAAATGAGAAACTTCATCGGGAAACATATTTGAGAATTTACAAACAACAGGAATGTCTTTAAGCTTCTTTAGTTGTTTCTTCTCAGAGATAAAGGCCATGAAGCCTTCATAACCCTTGCGTATCATCCTATCCACTTTAAATGTGGAGATGATTTCCTTTGACGATTTCTTCTTAATTCCTCAAAATGGAACCCATTACTCAGATTGAAGTTAATGTCCTTTTGCAACAATCCATATAGGCATGATATTTCACCAACCAATCCATACCAAGGATGAGATCGAAATCTAATGTAGACAGTAGAATCAAGTCAGTGGAGAGTTGACAAACCTCGATTTGAACATCACATTGGGGGTTAGTATAGACTACATTCCACTCTCTTGCTTACAAGAGTAGACACCATCAACACATATGGTAGCTACGTAGGTTGCTCCGGTAACTTAACAGCAAAATGAGGTGCTACATACGAACGCGAAGACCCCGAATTAAACAGTGCTTGTGCTTTTTCATTAGCTATAGAAATAATACCTTCCACTACATCAGCATCCTTAGCACTCTCATGAGTAGTGGCATAAGCACGGCCATTCTGACGATTCTGCTTTTAGCCTTGATGTTGCTACTACTATTTACATTGAGAAATGGGTAAAGTAGATCGTTGTCGCTATATAGGTTTGTATTTTAGACACTAAGCCATTTGATGCTCTATGGAACCACAAATCAAATAACCTCACATGTTCTCCAGGATACCTCAGTCCTATGAGTTTTCACATAAGAACCACACTTCAAGATTGATTTACCAGGATTACCTTTACCACCCTTCATCTTCTTCTGTACTTGCCCCTTTTCGCTAAAAGATGTGTTTCTTTTTGGATCCATGGCCCTCTCATTGCAGGCATTAGCTTTTACAGAATAAGCTTTATCTACAGTAACGTCAAAGGTAACTGGCCTTTGAAAAGCTATAAAATAATCCTTATACATTGGATTCAAGCCAATGATGAATCTATTGGCTTTTTTCTCCTCAGTATTGATTATATCCTTTGCATATTGAGACAACTGAGTAAAGGTATGTACATAATATGCTATGGACATTTGTTGATGTTGTCATACCATGTATTCCACTTCTTTCTACATCTGGATGTGAGCAGGGATAAACTTCCTTTTAAATTATTTCTTAAAAGTTTCCCAAATTTTAGCTGCAAGCAAAACCTTGTAAGAATCTCTCACACTTTTCCACTAAGTTTTTGTTACACCACGAAACATGGAAGTGGTGAGCAAGGTCTTATACCTGTTAGTGTAAATCATTGTATCAAACATGTCATCAATATGTTCTAGCCATGCATTTGCTTGCAAAGCATCTTCTTTGCTAAGAAATTCTATAGCTCCACGCTTTTTAAACTTTTCATATAGAGCACTTGGATTATTTTCTTTTGACTGAAATATCACGTGTTGGTCTACATGAGGTTGAACTAAGGGGACCCTGCCTTTCAACTATAGTAGTTATTTGTGCTTGTTAAGTATGCATAGCTAGCATCTGTGCTTGCATAGATTGGGATTGCTCTTGGATAGCTTGCATTACCATTATAAAACAGTGTTCGGCGTTTGGGGGTGGCGATGGAGGTGCTGAACTGATGGTTTCCATAATTGGATTCATGTTATCCTCCTCGTTGTTGTTGTTCGTACCCGATCTAGATGCCATTTCCTTTAAAAATGAAATTAATCCTAAGCTAGGAGTACCCATCTAGCCCCCCAAACCAAATGAAATTATTAATTAAAGTCAAATATTTAACATTTGCATTATTACTACTGTATCCTCACCATGTCCCTAAAATTCTAAGTCTTTTAAACAACTGTTTCATGTTCTGATATTATACTATATGTATGTCATGACTCGAGCCTAAGAATCCTTAGATTAGGGTTAACCCCTAGGCGTGACATGCATACACCTGTATAATTCACACCCGGACCGAAGTCAAAGTGGAATTATACAAGGGATATTCACATGTATTTTTAACAGACATCTGTCTAAGCATGTAGCATGTGGAATCCTATTAATATCACCTATGAAAGTTTCTTTCCAATAAGTAAACATTTCAATATGTTTCAATTCCTAAAACAGTACACACCAACATGCTGAATTAAAGAGAAAAATGACTTCATTACTATATTTTTGACTTATATACACTAGTCTATACAATAGTATGTACATTAACATATATCTATGCAAAAGAGATATAAATATTTATGGACAATAACAAAAGATATACATTGTCCCAAAAGAAGAGGAATTATGAACTATGCATAAAATAACTAATGCAAAATATCATGAATCCTACTGTTCCAAAATCCCAAAATATTAAGCCCAAAAGTGAATGTGTCATTCTCCATAGGGGGGATCAGTCAGATCGCTTCTGCTCTGCCCTCATTGAGGCCTGAAGGAACCTCATCGGCCTCCTCCTGTGCCTCCTTGGTCTTTACAAGTCTGGGACTATGATCGGAGCCTGTACACCATTAGGCAACTATGAATAAGACTATTCAGCAAAGTATATGCATAATTAAAGTAACATGCATTGTATCTAAGAGGATCGTTAACATGTGATCATAAAAGTCAATTCATTATACTAAGCATGTTGTGCATTGAATAAAACATAATATAAGAATCAATTAAGAGAAATACTTTACTATTTGATTACTACATTTGCTATATCCTCCCAATAGGAATCTTTGTATTGGAAACATCAATGCCCTGGTTTAAGGTACTGTAACACTCCGATCCCCTTTGAGCCGGATTAGTGGCTCATTAGTGTGCTTTTTTGTTATTTAATCCTTTTGGACTTGGTTTCGGGTCTTGGATAGGTAGTTGAGTAACCTTTGACCTGGAATAGGTAGTCCTAAGCCCTTTTTTGTAATTTTGCTTTTGCTTTGAGTGCATCATCTTTGCATCATCTTGGTGTTAGAACTTGTATTTTGTTGAGCTCGCTGTTTTCTGTAACTGCCTCAGACCCATTCGGAGTCAATCGGAGAAGTTGGACCTTAGTATGACTTGAATTGTAAATAGTCTAAATTCATCGGACTTTGTTTTAAACTCCAAAACCTATATATGTTGAGTCATCAGCCAGATGTCTTGCTCATTTCCCTTAGTCGATTGCATGCAACTCCAGGAGAGCTACACGTCTTCTCTTCTCTTCTCTTCATTCTCTTCTTCCGTTTTGTGGTGTTGGGAGTTTGCATCTTTGGCGATTGGGTTTTGTTTACTCTCCGTTTGGTTGGGTTCTTTCTCTTTTCTCATCTCTGTGTGTACTTGAGGTAAGTGGGTTCACTCCATCTCTTCTTCTCCAATTTGGATTCCCATCTCTTTTGCTGTGTCCTCATCTCATGCATGAGTTGTTTCCTTGTTTTGCTTGGGATTTTAGTTGATTGGAGCTTGATCTCAGTGGATTTGGCTAAGCTTTGAGGCAAGTATAAGTACAGGATTGTATAACACATATGGGTATTTTGTTTGACTGCTTTGATTTCATCTATTACATCCTATACATGTCTGTTGTGTTTTACAGCCAAATTCTGTGATTTTGGAACCTCTGGAACTTGTTTTGCTGAATTTCTGTATCAGATTTCAGTTTCTGTACTTATCTCGAATTCGGTTCTGTATTGTACGGCTCAGATTCCAGAGACTTGAATTTTCGTATTTTGTTCTACGGCTAGGCTACGGCTGAACCGTAAATTGTTCTACGGTTGAGTCGTAAGCTAGCCGTGACTCAGCCGTGAATTATCCTCCTGATCAGTAGAAACTTTCTGAATTCAGTACTCTTACGGTGAAGCTACGGCTAAGCCGTGGACTCCACCGTAGCTCAGCCGTGAAATGTATCAGATCAGAGGTGGAAGATGACAGTTTAGCCGTGTTCTGAAGGAAACCACGGCTAAGCCGTAGTGCATGTTACGGCTAGGCCGTAAGGTGTATACGGTTAAGCCGTAGGTCACCCATGGCTAAATCGTAAGACTTGGAAAATCTGAAATAAAACATAGGATAATGGTGTGACTTTGTAGGGCTAAAATACAGGTTAACCACCCATGTAAACCGGCCCAATGGATTCTTTGGATCGCATGAATAGTTTATTAGGCTGTGACTTATTCATGTGAGCGTTGATTTACTGTTAAGCACCTCCCCATGAGTGTTGGTTTAAGAGACTTCGGTGCACGTGAGGATTTCATTGCAACACTTTAATGACAACGGTGCATCGAATAACTTAAAACTACATCAACATGCACGGTTAGTGACAGTGAACAACTAGATTAGTGTTGGCTTGTAATTAACCTTGATTCCGTATTAATCTGAGATGCATTGCATATTGTTTGCAGTCTTGCCCTCTGTTCTGCTAATCTATATTCATGCGTTACGAGGTCATTTTGCTTCGTCTTGTATATCTGTTTTATTCTTCGATCTGTGCTACGCTTTGATCTATGCTGTGCTTTGACTTAATCTATGCTAGGATCTGTATTTCTGCTATGCTCTGTATATCTCTGTCTTTGTATATCTCCGATCTATTGGGTATTCCCTGGTGGCTCTGCCCAGAGATTAATACGTGAGGATAAGATCCGGTCTTTGCCATCGGTGAGTCCAAAGCGGATAATCTCCCTTCTTTTGGGATTTGATTTGATTGGTATTAGTCTGGCTTTACTCAGCCTCAGCCCTAGGATGCCCGATGGGGTTACCTCTGGCTTAGATCTCTGTATCTCTGTATCACTGCAGTGTCGCTTTCTCTTGGGACCCCGGAACCCAGGAAACCGAGACCCACTTGTACCCTTGGCCCGGTTAGTGGTGTTCTCATCTGCTCTGCTCTGCTCTCTATTGGAGAGAATATGGTTAACGTAGTAGCTACCTAGTTTAGTATTTCTATGCTTTGATTCACTTATCATGCTTTACTTCTATGCACAATATTGCTTAGCATACTAATATGAAACTCTGTAATTAATATTCTGTCCTTATTCAATTTGAGACTATGAGTGTTTCATCCTTGTTACTTATATTTGCTCGGTCGTTGTATTCACTGTGTTGTCTGTGGTGTTGCAGGCACAGATCCCTTGCCCGACTCCCCGGCGGTCGAGGAGGCTGCAGGGCAGAGCCTAGAGGCACCCTCTGGGTTGGCAGAGTGGACCTGATCACCTCTGCCGAGTGCGTACATGCATATCTTCCGTGGCTTTTGGGTTTTGGTTTTTGGAGCTGTGTATTTTGTACTTCGGACTTTGTCACTCTGTATATTTGTACATCTTGATTTTGTCGTGTACTCAGACTTGTATCTGGTTTTCGAGTATTGTATTTAGCTTTGTCTTTTTTCGTTCCGCATTTGTTTTGGCTTCCGCTATTTCTTTGTTGCTTGCTATGATATCTACAGCTTCCGCGCTCGTTTGTTTCGCACGTGTTAGATCCCTTGTGTGTGTGCATTTGGACTGGGTTTGGATGCACGTGCACGGGAGTACGTGTGTCATAGGTTTGGCTTTTCGCTAACCCCCGATTTCTGGGTTCGGGTTGTGACAGGTACAATTGAGTCCTTACGATCATGGAGTCTGGAAATTCCAAAGGCACACTGCAACGGCACCATTTCAATCTACTATAGTAAAGTCAACTCCACTGGTTATTATAATGTTGAAGTTAAGTAGAGCCAGACCATTTTGAATCATATAATTGAACTTGAGTAAATTGTGCAACTCATTACATTGAGAAACAATTCTCTATATGTTCAATTCATTCTTACTCAATTCAATGTTGACAATAAGATTTCCGAATATAACGAAAGTTTGAATCATAAACAATTCATATCATTACTATTTCATAATCATTTCAGTACGAGAGGATAATTGTAAGGATTTCAATATGTCAATCATAATCTAGTTGTTCATTGTTTCTAACTGTGCATGATGATATAGTTTTAAATTTTCTAATATGCAATTGTCTCTGTGTGGTGTTAAATTATGTAGGGAGGTGTATCAAAGTCCCTTAAACTAAAACCCATGAGTAGGTGCTAAACAGATGAAGAACATCACATGAATGAGTTTCAGCCTTCAAGACACTTCATATTAAGTAATTTCCTATTGGGCCAAATGATTGATTACAGGATCCAAGGAATAAGGCCCTACAAGGTCTTATGAATGATTTTAGTTATGCCTGAGTTTTTGGGTTCTCACGGCTTAGCCGTGGATAACCTACGGTTTAGCCATGGATAACCTACAGCTTAGCCATGATATATATAAAAATCGACCCGCATCTATGGCTTGGCTGTAGGTAGCCTACGGCTTAGCTGTAAGTGGCCTACGGCTAAGCCATTGGCTATGGCTTAGTCGTAGTGCATTTCACGGCCTAACCGTGAGCTTAGCCGTAGGAGAAAAGTTTTGAATTTTCCTTTATTAGGCTTTTGGTGTTTATACGGCTTAGCCATAGTACAATATATGGCTTAGCTGTAAGTTTCAGAATTTCTGAGTTGATTCAATTATAGATTTTTTTCCTTCAAACCATAACACTGGGTTCCATCTGCATGTCTACAATCCATTCTAATGCAGTGATCTCTCCTAAATTCAAACATTTAATAATCTCAAAAACCACATTTCATTATTTGCTTAAACAATCTCATTATGCATTTAAAGCAAGGATACAAGGGCTAAAAAATCAAATTTAGAGTTCAATAGGTTTGCAAGAATCATAAGTTACCAACATGCATTCCACAATAATTAGCTAATACTTGCCTTAAACAACAGCTTCAATAGCTTGGTTGAGAAACTTTCTTCCTATGACTCAGTTAAAAAGAAAAACCCAATTCTTTGTCCATAAGATGACATGAATGTAGGAAGAAGGAAGAACTTGAGTGCATTCTTGATAAAAGAGTCTCCTTGACTCTATTAACCAAGAATTCTCTAAATGAATAAGAGATCTTACCTTAGGAATTGGTTTGGAAGAAGAGATGCTTAGATCCTACATTACAAGAGTGTGAGGAGAGTTAGAAGGTGATGGGGATGAAGATGGAAAACCAAAATCACACATGCAAGCTCTCTACACCTTGTTCTCAAGAGGAAATGATGATAGAAGGGAGAAAGAGAAGAAGAAACCTCAACAACACCCACAGTAGGAAAATGATCGAATGGAAATGCGGTTGGTTGGTTTAAACTACATAATTTTGCAAAATCACAAGAAGATCCTTATTTTCAATTATGCTTTCAATTTAAGTTATTTGATGGTCTACTTGGCCCAATTAAAGTTAAATGAGTTTGGAGTCAATATGAAAGTTGTTGTGCCTGACGAGACAAACATGATAATGTCAATGCGTAATGCATATGATGTAAAAATCGAAAATCTAAAATTACAACAAAGGGCTTTTCTCTACTTAAGTAAGGTTAAACTCGACCCAATCTACTTATCATGATACAAACTAGACACACTAGGCTTAATAAGATAAAAATAAACTTAATCTAACCTAATTAGAGATTAAATATCATTACTGAAGTTAATTTTATATTAAATAACTAGTAACTTATTTAATTAGTTGTTAATATGTTTAATTGGGATAGGTTTGGTACAGCTAGCCCGCTGATTTGAATAGTTGAACTTGATAGGGCGTGGCTACTGAGTGTGGTCTTTTTGTGGGGGTTTGGTTGTCTTTTTGTTCGGCTTATGGTTTTAATGAATTACTCTTAAGAAGTTAAAAAATAAAAAAATGCTTGTACCTAGTACGACCGATAGTGATTAGACCTCGAAGCCTTTTCAAGTTTTTGTTTCAACTTTTAAATGTTTTGGAAATTGAGAGCCTTTCGTTATGAAGCCGCAGATGACGACATAAAACAAAGGACATTTGTAGTGTCAATATTATTAAATTTTTTTAAATTAATCATTTTTACCAAAATTTAACCAAAACCTAATTTTAGTAACAATAGCTAATTGAAGAAATTTAATATAACATTAGAGTCAATCGGTCACGAATTTCAGTTCCTAATAAAAATAACTGGCTAATAATATCACCATGGTACAATTAAGAACCTCCCTTCTATAATAAAGTTGTCGTAGGTGGATACGGGCCCTTCTTTGCCCATACAAAAAATTTGCTGAAACCTCTCTTCAGGAAATTGAGATTTTATGAAGGTTGGCCCTAGGGTGACCATAGTGGACTTATTATGGTTCTTCATATCACTATGGGTTAACCATGCCTTGCATGGGGCAGCTGTCCACTTGTATAGGAGGCTGTCACTTGGTGACATAGCAAACGATATATAATAGATTCTGTTATGGTCATTGTAAGGTGAAATATCAGAGGATTCAAACTCATCAGGAGTTTCTATTTACATAGTAAGCGCCTCAAGGAAATTTATGTGGTCCAGTCATTTAAAGGTGGCCTGTAAACATTAGAAGTTAAAACCAAAATTCTCATTTCAATAGGAAGTGTTGCGCAGTATCTTTTGTTTTTGCGTTTTGGAGAAGTTGAGTGTTGCACGGTATCGAACGTACTCTGTTGTCCCACTCCCTATTACCATAACTCGCCAGCAATGCCTTCAAGCTTTCATTCATTGCTTCAATTCAATAACGAATATCATTATGGGTTAGGAAGCCATAGAAATAAAAAAAGGAACCCCCAACTCACCTCACTGTCCATAGTCATCATCAATCTTCATCAAAGTCATTTAATTATATTTCTAAGTTAGTAGCTTTTTAATTAAATATCAATATAATTCAAGAAGTTGAAACATTTAACCAATTTTGTTGATAATTAGGCCCTGGCATCCCACTTTAAATCATTTCTTGGCAGGAATACAATGCTGCTGCGCTTTTTCCTCTTCTTCTTTTCCTTTTTCTTTCTTGATCACTTTGGTGGGAAATTGACATACATTTTGCGATATTGCAATATGATGCCATATCCCACTAGGGTTGATGATTCCCGGTCTCATGGCTTTCAAGGTAGAAGTTGCAATCCGGGATTGCTAAGGTAGTTAACAAAATAAATAAATAAATAAGAAAAGATTAAGATAAAGGTATGGAGTATTATTTTGAATTTTTTTCAGTGATATGCAATTATTGTTGGGTATATGTCTTGTATTCCGGTTTAGCCGGATGAGTCCACTTGGTTAGCCAGGGACTGGTTTAAGGTCAATGGTGTTTTGATAATTGTACCAGGGTTTTTTAGTGGCTAAGAAAGCAGAGATTATATATGTGAATAGTTTGTAACCCTAGATCTTACGCGCTGAAGAGAGGTGAGAGTTCTCTTGCCCGTGGTGTTTCCACACTATGTAGATGATACGATGTGAGAGAACGAGTGTCTCTGTATGTTTTACTTATGATAGTGAAGATGATCGTCTCTATACTTGTGGATGTAGCCCTGTTTGGGTGAACTCCGTAAATCTCTGTCTCTTTTGGTGTGTGGTTGTTTTGTGTTGATCTTGGATTGATGTATGTGTACAACAGGTGATGTCAAAAATTACAACAAGTGGTATCAGAGAGAGGAAGTTGTGCATGGAAGATCAACAGGAAGAAGAGATCAGCCGTGTTGATCTTTGTCTGGCCACAAGAGAAAATCGATCTCTTTGTTACAGAAAACAGAGATTCGATTTTGCAGTCACCAGAAGAAGAAGACAAAAAGTTGGGGTTCTCGGTTAGTTGACGGTCTTCGTTGGAGAAGAAAACAGGGCTGCCAAGTTTCTGTGAGGAAGAAGACTGGAGAAGGAAATCGTCTGCGAAGAAGAAAAAAAAAAACCTGCAACTGCCAGTCTTCGTCGTCGCCATCATCATTGCCGCTGGTCACCACGAGCCCGCCGTTGGACACCGTTGCCGCCAGCCGCCATTGTCGCCGGTTCCCCGAACCCTTTGTCGTTGCCGAGGACGAAGCGGTTTTCCCCTGTTATAGAAACAGAGAAGCCGTAGGTTGAAGACGACTGGGATTTACATCCCAGGTCACTTTGGGTTTCGGGTTCGGTCAGTTTGACCTGACTCGTGGAGAATAAGCTCAGCAGAGTAGTGCAGGTTCGGGTTTCGGGTTGGGTCAGACCTAACTAGTGTTCGCAGAGTCCAGCCCAGTGCAGTGAAACAAGTTCAGTTTGTGGTCGGATCGGGTGGACCTAGACCGGTTTGTAGAAGCCCAATAGCAGTGACGTCAGGACGGTCAACAGGCAAGTTTGACCAGTTTCAACGGCTGAAATTGTTTCTACGATATCTTGATCATCCGATGTCCGATCGGAGATCCGTTTGCACCTACAGACTTTTTTTGAGCAGATTTACACAGTGGAAGAGGGTGATTGGCTGTTTGGATGGTCAACGAGAAGTTTGACCAATTAGCAGCGTAGAAACTTGTTTCTGCGATATCAGAGCCATTTAAACTCGGATTTCAGAGCCGTTTCTTCCAGCTTGCTCTCGGTGACGAGATCTAGAGCTTGGTGCAGAAATCCTGAAAAGAGAAGATCTAAACATATGTGGATTCAAGTCAGAATCGGGTCTACTCAATCTGATTGTTGTTGCAAACCCAATAGTAGGAGTCGCCAGTCTAGTTACAAAGGGTTTGCTCATTTAAATGAAGTTATTCGTTTATGGTTCACATGCTTTCCGGATAGCATGTGATATTGTTCATCTTGTCAGAGCCAAGCTAATGAAGAAACAGCAAGGAGGAGCTGATGCATCAGCAGTTGTCAAACATGTGTTTGATTGATCGGAGGCCAGGTCAAATGGAGTTTTTTGACCGCTCGGAGGCAGAGGTTGTTCTGCAATTATGAAGTCATCTAAACTTGTATTCACAATCTGTTTTGCTTGCACGCTTGTGGTGGTTGGATCTTCATAGTGATGTTGAAGATGGGGTAAGATGGTGAGTGATTCAGATATCGATATCACTCAGATTCGTCAATGGATTCGAACTTTAAGTTCAAGGTGGAGTTTGACGAGAAGATGGACTTTGCTCAAAGTTCATGTGCTGGTTCAACATGTCAAAGTGTTGAAGGAAGAAGTTTGCATCGTTGGTGCAGTGATGTACCATTCAGTATGGTACGTGAAGACATTGCCTGTTTTATCTCCTGGTGGTTCGAGTTGGACAGAATCCAAGCAAAGGTGGAGATTGTTGGGTATATGTCTTGTTTTCCGGTTTAGCTGGATGAGTTTACTGGGTTAGGCAGGGACTGGTTTAAGGTCAATGGTGTTTTAGTAATTGTATCGGGGTTTTCTTGGTGGCCAAGAAAACGGAGATTATATATGTGAATAGTCTGTAACCTTAGATTTTGCGCGCTGAAGAGCGGTGAAAGCCCTCTTGCCCGTGGTGTTTCCACACCACGTAGGTGAGATGATGTGAGAGAACCAGTGTCTCTGTATGCTTTACTTGTGATAGTGAAGATGATCATCTCTGTGCCCCGTGGATGTAGCCCTATTTGGGTGAACCACATAAATCTCTGTCTCTTCTGGTGTGTGGTTGCTTCGTGTTGATCTTGAATTGATGTATGTGCATAATGGGTGATGTCAAAAATCACAACAATTATAATGTTACTGCTTGTACACTAATTTAGGCTACCAATGGATGATTTTTTTTCGGTGCTCTTGTGCATTATGCCGCGGTTTTGTTTGTCAAGCAAGATGGCCCAGTGAAATTTTGCGTAGTACGGGTAGCCTGGCCCTTCGAATTGTACGGGTTGTGTTGGGGCCATGCCAGGCCTGCCCAACGGTAAGACCCCTTCCCCCCTCAATGGTTAGAAAATGTGTAAGGTCTTAACCAAAAAAAAAAAAAGAAAGTGTAAGGAAGGTTTTTTTGTTAGTTTTAACCCTAAAAGGGTAGTTTGCAAGAACTTCCTCTTACCCTAGTGATAAAAAGTTTGGTTCTTACCAACTTGGCGGGGGTTTGAATCTTGCCAGGAACCTTTATTCACCCAAAGATTTGTTACCTTACTTGAGGTCCTCGTCCCTCACAAGAGGGTTTTCTAACCTCTCTCGAGGTTCCTTGCCTCACCTTACAAGAAGGTTAGAGGCTGAGCCCCGTAAGGTTGGGATACCAAATAAAAAAAAGGTGTTTTGTTCGGGGGGGGGGGGGGGGGGGGGGTGGTGTAGTTTGTGTCATTTCAAAGCTTAGGCCTTGTTTGACAAATCTTATTTATATGAAATAGATTTGTAAATAGTTGAACCATGTAAAAAAGATATCTGTAGAATATGAATAGATATTTTACTTTTAGATTTTTTGGTAACACCAATTCACGTTTTAAAATAGATATTTTAGAATCCTACTGTGAGACATTTTTCATGAATTTCTCAAGATCTACAAGTAATTAAAGACTCAAATTTAGACCCATAAATATTCTTGGGATTAGGAAGAATATCACAGATTGGATCCTGATCTTTAAGCCCACAAATTCTAAAAATTGGATCTAAGAGGCTACTTTTTTTCACAAATATATTGAGATTTGTAAATGATCAATGGTTGAAATTTCACATAATAGTTTTATTTTAGATTCTAAAGAGAGTCCATGGTTTGGATTAAGATTGAGGGATCCATAATTGAAAAAAAAAGAAAAGAAATCAGATATGGTTTTCTTAGAAAACCCAAATAGTTTATGCATAAATGTGCCAATGGTCCGGAGTTTTCTTTTAGTTTCTTGAGATCCAGAAGGAATTAAGAACTTGAACTTGATATGTAGGTATTATTGATCTTGTGAAGAGGATCAACGGTACGTTTAGATATTGATCTTGGGGTCCAGAAATTCCAAAATATAGGATCTAAGGGTCCACACTATTTCACAAATATATTAAAATTCATGATTGATCAATTGTTGAAATTTGAGAACATGGTCATATTTATTCCTAGAATTAGATTATATGGTTTAGATTGATATTAAGGGACACAGAACTCAAAAAACGGAAGAAGAAGAAAAAGAGGAGAAAACTGGACTGTGTTTTCACGTTTGAAAACCCAGATTGTTTATACATAATCGAATGAACGAATGATAGTTCTTGTAAGATCTCTTGAGATCTGAAAAGAATTGTGAGCTGATGTTTGATGTGCTAACCATTATTGAGCTTAGGAAGAGGATCAACGTTTCAAAATTTGATACTGGGGCCCACAAATTGTAGAAAATTGAATCTAGGGTTTACATTTTTTCAAAAATATCACAAGATTGGTGAATGATTAATGGCTCAAATTTGGTCCACTATTTTTTCTTTGGTTTAAGAAGATAACCAATTGTTCGGAATGTCATTTTCTGACCCTAGGCAGCCAGATGCAATTCAACAAGCAATATGGCGGTAGATGAAAATTTACTTTTCTGTTTGGACTATTAACTTGAAAAGTGGTGTAAAGTGAAGCCTCCATTTAGGAGACATAAAAAGATGAGGGGCTCACATTAAAAGTACAAAAATTTAAAATTCTTCCATTTTTGGAAAAAAAGAAGTAAAAAAAAGAAATAATTTAAAGCCACTAAATGACAAAAATTATCTAATTTTAACCAAAAAAAAGTAAAAAAAAAAAGAAAATCAACATCAAGTTGCTAAACAAAAGGCATACATATTATTATTAAACCCCACATAGATTATTCTCCCTTGATTTAAAGCTTCACTTTCACTTACTTTACAAGTAAATTGTCATACAAAAGTAGCCCAATTGAGTACCACGGTAGGAGTTTGGATCCTTTGTCAAAAAACCCTACGGTGACTATTGGTCATGCCACGTCATCAGTGGGCAGCCTTGGTGACTGTGAGATTTTTTTCCTAAGGAAATCTCAATTCATGGTAGAAGGGCTTACTTGGCTGCCCTAACAAAGGGGTCATACGTCTAATGGCTGGTGTTCTTTTTTTTTTTTATTTCTCAGTTAGTGTAAGTAATGGCTGGTGCTGCAAGCTTAACTCTTCCTCATCCCTTCCAACCATTATTGGAGCCGTGTGCTTAATTGACACCAGAGAAGAGAAAATAATTGAATGCATAGAATTAAAAACTTTCATTTGATAATGCTTTGGTGACATGAAGTGTTGACAAAAAAAAAAAAAAAAAAAGTGAACTTGGGATGCCATGTTTTAGTTGGTTTAATAAACATTGGATTGTCCGGTGAAAAACAGTTGTATTGTCCGGTGAAAAACTGCCTCGTGTCTGGTGAAAAACAGTTGTATTGTCCGGTGAAAAACAGACATGTATTGAATCTATCGTGTATTTAATGAGTGGTATTACATATTATATGAGGATTTTTTCAATAGTGACATCGCGAATTATGAGTGGTTCACCCACGGCACCATAAGAAAGATCCTCAGAGGATTTGGACTCATCAGTGACACAGTGCAACAGATCTGTTTGAACTGCTTGATGATTTAAAACTTCGGACAATAAGTTTCGAATATCACAGCAATACAGTTCAGCATATGTAGTTGCTTGATTGAAAACTTCGAAACTCTATTAATTCCCATCACTCATGGTTAATATGTACCACAAATATGTATGGAATTTTCTTTTAGATGAATTGATTCTATTAGAAAGACAGCAAAAAGAAAGGAATAATAATAGCTAAAAAATCTATATGAAGATTTGATAAAAAGCGAGAAGCAACAATTTGTTGATGGTTCCCGCAGTTGCTAATGAGGCATCTCTCTCCATAGAGTTAATAAGAGATCAATATTTGACCCTGGTTTTGTTGTTTGGAGACGTAGGCAGCGTCAGTGGGTGGAGGTATGTGACTATTCATCAGAACAAGAGGATAATTTAAATAATTAGAGTTAGTATAACGTATGAATAAAATATATGGAATGTAGCCAATGTAAAACCTTCATAATGTATCCGATTGCCCTTCAACCTTACCAATTCGACACTACTGTTTACGAGTCCCAGATGAGAAGTTGACCCAACATTGTCACATTTCCGGCAGTGAAGGAGTTAAAAAATTCACTGTGAATGCTTTGGATCTCTAGATAATGAGTAAAGGGCTCCCATCTCCCTTAAATAAGCAATTCCTAGTAATTACACCTTTACTCGTGTCTATAAAGATTTTTGCATATTGGATAATTCAAGGGTTGGAAAAAACTCTAGTATATTGAGTTGTATTATATTTGTTTTAGAATGGATTGTTACATGAGTTGTTAGAAGTGCTGAATGAAGGTATTTAGATTAAAAATGTTATATTTCACAAACTAAGCATCGAATATGGGCAATCTCCTATAATTGGAAAGCTCATTTTGAGTAGATATCTGTCGAGTTTAAGATTGCATCAATTGGAGTTGAAACAATAGAGTTATGGCCGCCGGCAGTTTGCAGAAATTGTTCCATCTGTAATTACGAAAATGGCATTACACAAAAATTACGAAACTGCCATTATGCAAAAACCTTTCATATTTATGTCATGACTGATCATTCTTATTTTACAAGGTGTATTCTTTTAAGGTACGAAATTAGGATTCTAAATAAGGGTTCTCTCTCACCTTTAAGGCATCCCTCTCATTATTCTTAATCTAAATGATCTTATCAAGAGACCGCTTCTTCTCTAGAGCTTCATTGGAGAGAAAAGTATTAAACCTTTGTTCTAAAGATTTTAATCTTCTATAACTCTTGTAGAAGATTGTCTAAGTAGTCAAGTAATGTTTGGATTTATTTGTAAAGATCGGTAGGCAACCATGATAATGTGCATCTATGTAAGCAGAGTCACAGTCTTTAGGTTGTACGAGAACCAAATAAGGGTTGTAAGTTTATGTTCTTGTACTATACGATTCATAGTGATTGATTATCGATCCAGTTTGGACTCGTGGTTTTTTTTCTAGTTTAGGTTTCCACGTAAAAATTATGTCTTCTTATAGTAGTTGCTTGTTTAATTTATTTTATTTTCGTTGCATATTATGTATTCGTTTGTAATCAAGAAAATCTCATAGTTGGGAGCTTCCCCAAAATTTTTAGTTGGTATCAAAGCGGGTTGCATAAAGTTACTATGTAGATCAATTGTGATTTCTAGAATTGAATTCAACTACGAAGGTACATCGTCTACCTAGCCAGATTTTAAGAAATTGTTGAAAGATAATAGCTTGAAGAAGATGCTCAAATATGATTTTGAGAAGAAAAACCCTAGATCAGTTCGAGGTTTTGAATGCAAAAGGCTTTGTCATAGAGCATCTAAGTGTCCAAATAAAAAGATGAATGGATATGGTAAAGTTGATTATGAAGATGTAGAAAATCTACTTCCTGACAGTGCGGTGTGTGTTGCTTTCATGGCACATCTAACAATAGTTCTGATAGTGATGATCATGAAAAGTCAGATTCTGAGGAAGATTGGGTAAAATTTTATAATACTGCATATAATGATTATGTGAAACTGACCAAGTTGAACCACAAGAACTTAATCAGGTTGAAGGTGTCAGGAAAAGAAAATTCCTCTCTCAAGAAAGAGTTGGAAAAAGCACTTGTAAAAATCGAACTCTTGGAAGATCATGAAAACTCTATGGCTGATAGATTGACTACTGAGTGTCAAAAAGTTGAGATATTTGATCAAGAGAATACGCCCTTGAAGGAATAATTGATGAATTGCCAAGCTGAAAAAGATGACTTGAATGACAAATTGAAGATTATGTTATCTGAGCTAGATTCTGCAAAGCTTTTTTTGAACAAGATGAATACTGGTTCGAAAATTCTTGAAGACATCTGGTGCAGTCAGAAAAGGCCTAATGACACACATAGTCTTGGTTATAATCATGGTGCATTTACTTCGAAGACAAAACATAAAATTACTTTTATTAAAAGTCTTACTTTAATATTTTTGGTACTTACTACTCCACATACTGCACACACAAATTATAAAGTGAGTAGTTCAAAGAAAAAGAATGCGTCACATTTTGCATGCACATCCACTCGTTTTCATTGTAGACTCAAAGGACACATTCGTCCCCATTGTAATAAGCTGAAAAGACTACCAAAGACAAACAATGGTGGAATAATCTTTCTCCACCCAATGCTATAATAATAGAGGTTAGAAAATCTGATTTGCTTATAGAAGTTGCTCACACTGTGCTAAAAGATCATACTACGTAAGTGTAGGTGGCTACATATAAAATACTAGGATCAAGAGGATCAAGCTCCCATTGTTCGCCCTTTTTTGGAGAGCTAGGAAAAGACACGAAAAAGAAAGATAACAAGAAATGTTGAACTTTTCGACCATTTTCAATTTTCTCTTTATTTTCGTGGATTATTTGTATTCTGACCCCCTAGGTGTAAGTTGTTTACGTGCATTTTTTATCACAGCACCCCTGTTCTGTCTCGAAAGATCGATACTTACAAAAGAAAAAAATAATAACAATTTGCATAAAAAGATAAAGGAGACTAATTCGAAGATGTGTGCCACTTTCATGTTTTCTAAGTCAATCGAGCAACCTTCATAGCCTATAACATGTTTTCCTTGGATGTAAAATTTCGAAGAGAGTTAGAATGAAGGTTCCACTGTTATGGTTGCCCCCATAGATTACTTATCGTGTTATACCAATAGGTTGGCCACAATTGTACCCGTATCACCTTCAATACCTAAGTGAAGGAAATGAAGAAAGTCTCGAAAGACTTGTCTTCTCCGGAGGTCCTTCAGAATCAAGGGACTATCATTATGATTATTTTGAGGAGATCAAGTACCTTGTTGTTGTTGGAATTGAGGCTTGAACTTTGGAGAAGTCGAAGCATCGGAGCCTTTTTTGAGGAGAACCTAAAGAGTCTTTCATATGTGCTTGCATTGCATTGTTGTGTCTAGTGGATGGGTGTTGTCTGTTGGAATGGGCACCCAAGGAGGATATTTATAGCCTCCAAGAGTCTGCTTTAGTCAGTTGTGATAGGGAGAGGATTGAACAAAATTTAATTCACAGTGGGGGTAGCGGACTTTGCATTTGTATTATCGGCTACCCTTGCATAGTCAACTTTGTGATGTGGCAGTAAGACCTTTGTCCTTAAATCTTGTCAATCAGCCTGAAATTAGCTCAGAATAATTTGACCAGATCTTAATTAGCTACTCAATAAGCTGTCAAAAATTTTTAAGTGTCAACTAGTTACTTTTCTCTGTCAGCCAGTGTACCATCGGCAATTGACTTGCTTAGTCGATCAGTGTACATTTAGCCAATAATTTGTTTAGTCGGCTAGTATATATTTTTTCTACTTTTTGAAGTGTTTTGACTTGTTTTTTTCTACAAACTTTAAAGTGTTTTCTTAGGCTTTGTCCTTGAGTTGTTTGTATTTTGTTTTACGATATTTGAGTTATGTTTTGAGTCTTAACTTGACTTTTCATTTGTTAAATTGTTTATAGATTTTTTCCAAACCTTTTGTGTGTCAACAAATGCTCCCTCGAGGTGCAATAATGAAGTAATTATTATGCCTCAAAAGATGCTGATTTGGAAAGGATGATTTCCTTGCTCTTTTTTCATTATCTTGACAAATGATTTGTATGTGTTTGTAATCTGTGGGAAATGATTTGTCATGTGTCTTGAGGTGTAAAGGGAATATGGAATCATGCTTTTGAGAATGAAAAATGGGTTGCTCTATGGAGATTTTGTCTCCTTTTTCCTATTTTTCAATGGAATCATTTGTTTTCTCCTTGTGAATGACGGTTTTTCACAAGGTTTAAGGTGTTTGGGGTTTTTCTTGAGGGTTTGTGAGGTTTTTCTAAATGGCAATTGGGTTGGTTTTTGTGCTTTTGTTTCCCTTGGCATGGTGTTTGACAGAGTTCAAGGTGCTTTTGGTGAGTATGAAGGAGTTCTAAATGAAGGAAGGTGTTTTTGACTGAGGTTTCATGAGGTTTTCTTTGATCAACGGCATGGAGAAGACTTTACTTGTCCAAGAAGAGAGATGCTTGACTTTCAAAAGGGAAAGTCCCCTTTACCATCGGAGCTCGTTGTTGGTCGGAGGGGGAGGTGGGGAAGGGGAGAAGATGTCAATGACCATGTGGAGATTCAATAACATGGTGAGAGAGAGAGAGAGAGAGAGAGAGAGAGAGAGAGAGAGAGAGAGAGAGAGAGTGTGTGTGTGTGTGTGTGTGTGTGTGTGTGTGTGTGAAATATGGCTAGTGCAAAAAAGAGTCCGCCCTGGGAGTTAATGGACTCTCCCTTTTATCATTCCTTATGGCCTTAATCAAGGCTTGATTTAATCAATTGCAATCTATACACAACTACCGTATTATACAAAAGGGGAAAAAAAGGTTGTACATAATAATCTTCTTTGACTGTGTAGATTCTATCGCTATAATAGGTCAAGGCCCATGTAATGTACATGGGCTAATGTTAACAGGAGAGAGGAGGAAGGGAGAGGGAAGGAGTGTGGAGGTGTGTAGGGAGAGAAAGGTATAAGGTATTTTGTGGAATCTTTAAAAAAAAATTTAAAATGGTGTGCAAACTGAGCAATTCTTGGTGTTGACATAGCAATTCCCTTAAAAAAAGGTATTGTTTGATATCATTTTTATTAAATTTACTTATCTAATTATTTCTACCAAAACCTCAAGATGTTAATAGAAGCAGTATAAATTATTTTCAATGGGATTCAATCTCATGTGATCACGCGCGAAACGTGATGTAAAATGTAAAGGATTTGAGTCCAACATTCACACACTTCAAGCGTTAAGAAAAATAGAAAATAACTACAGTTTATCATTATTTTCCCTTTGTTTACATGAGTTCAAATGCTCTAACCAAGGGAATGCAGGTAGTTTACAAGTTTTGAAACATTTACAACCCTTCCCTTTAGTCTCAGATGTTATTCAAATTCAAAAAATGTAAGAAAATGCATGAAAAAAATGAAAAAAATACAAAAAAGAGGAAGATAGTGAATAGTGACCATGGGCCACGGTCACTAGCTCACTGCTAGTGACCATGGCTCATGGCCACTGGCAAAAAGTGGTAGAAATGGCCACCGTTTGCCTTTTTTTTCTTTTGTTGTGCTTTTGTGACGCTTCCATGGTGCTGAAACTTTTTTTTTTTTTGATCTTTGGAGTGTTGGATGACTATCAAGAGGGCTTAGTTTCGCCATGGAATATATCAAAACCTTTGGTGATCATCACTTTTAGCTGTTTTTGTACAAATCCGAAAAGGGTACTGTGTGCAAGCAAAATGGAGCCAAAGTTGTGTCATTCTAAACCTATAATTCTCAAGGGATAGAATGAAGCTTAAGGAGGCCTTTTCATAACTTTTGGGATGACCCAAAACCCTCCTAAGTGAGAAAAACAAAGGAATTGATTTCATCCTATGAAACTTGAACATCGTCTCCTCTAAACGATACACATTCTCTTTGTCTTTCTCTAAACCATTTTTCAATCTTAAGTTAGTGAGAAGGACAAGAAGAAGTGGACTAAGAGTACTTGGAGTGCCTTGTGACTTGCTTGATCTTGCTTAGAACTCTTTGAAGTTGCTTCAAACCTTGGATTTTGTCTTTAAGACTTTAGAACTAGTCTCTCCTCCTTTCCCAAGTGCCAAACCTCCTTTTTATAGATTTTAGAAGTGGTTTAGGGAGTTATGGGAAGTTGAGGTTTGAAAGGAAGTGGGGGAAACAGCTGAAAGCCATAGAAAACTGCTCCACAGGTGTTAGTGACCGCGGCCGTGGTCACTGATAGGTCCTATTTTGGACTTTTTGCACATGTAACTCATTTTCCCCTCTTTGGGGCCCGAATGATATCCGATCTTGATGAAACTTGGAAGGACACTTTTTGACACTATTTTAAGTGTGTCATAGAAATTTCAACTCGTTTTGATGATCTTAAGTTGGTTAGCCCCTCGTTGACTTTTCATGAAAATGGCTCATTATTTCAGCTGTTTGAGGCCCAAATGACCTCGGATTGATTTGAAACTTGGAGGAATTGATGTCAGAAGCACCTTTAAATATTTATCGAAATTTCATGCAATTTGGATTTGTGGAAGTAGGATTCAAACATCGACCCACTTGTTGCATGTTCAAAGTCACTATTCACCTTACACTGTAAGCAATTAGCTTGTTTTCTACCTAAATGATGTTCAATTGACTTGAAACTTTGGAAAATTAACTTTGAACATTTTTGAGTCTTGATCAAAATTTCATTAGTTTTGTTCCCCTGGAAGTAGGATTTTGGTCAGTGACCTCCATGGCTCGAGGGTCATTTACTTCTAAGCTGACATGCAGTTGAAAAAGGACTAGACGAAATCCTCTTGACTTGAAAATTTGTAAAATCTCTTTTGAGCATGACTAAAGCTTTGTAGCCAAATTTCATTAATTTTGGGCTTCCGAAAGTAGGACTTTGATCAGTGACCCTCATGATTAGGGGGTCATTAACCCAAAGTAGAAATGTTTTAAACTTTGGGTCAAATAATGTCCATTTGACCTAAAATTTTGCAGAGCCTCCTTTAAATATAATTTGAGCTTCCTCTAGGAGTTTCAGTTGATTTGATCTTTATGAGGTGTCACTTTGCACAATGACCCTACAGAGCTTAGTAGACGACCATCTAAACTGAGTTTGGGTCTAAATGATGTCCAAATGCTTTTAAATTTTGAAGGATAGTCTTTGAATGTATTTGAAGACATTCCTCTAAGTTTTAGCTTGTTTTGACATGTAGGAGTGTCAATTTCCACAGTGACCCCTAAGGAGCTAGCAGACAGTTATTGAAACTTAGTTTGAGCTGAGATGAAGTCTAAGTGCTTCAAAACTTTGAAGCATCATTCCCAAGTACGCTCTGTAGTTGTCATGTGATTTTCAGCCACTTTGGTAACCTCGAAGCTTGACCATGTTAAATGACCTTTAACCTTTGAGCCAATGAACCTAAAATTTGAAGTTTGGTAGTCAAGTGACCAAATGAAGTTCACTAACTCTGGAATTGGAACTGCTGCATTTTGAGCTCATTTGAAATCTTCTGAGTGGATTGCACCAGTTCTGAATATCTGAATGCAGTACTTGACTTGTCATTCCACAATCTTAGGGTTTATGTACCCTTGGTTTGGAATTTGCTTGTAATGTCTTTACTACAACATTTGTAATTTTTATGGGTCAACAAGTGCCCCTTGAGATGTAATGATTATAGTTTAACAATCATTGTGCCTCGAAATAGCCAATTTGTGAGAATGATGAATGGCTTGATGAAAATCTAGTTTTGTCAAGATAGATTGTAGGCCTGAACTTGGGATTTTAAAATTTTTATAAAAACCATGAAGGGTTGGATAATGGAATTTGGTAAAAATATAAGAAATCTGAATTTCTTTGCCCTATTTTCACAGATATCAAAAGTAGCATCTCTATGGGGACTGTGGAGAATACCCATAAAATAGAAATTCCTGAGCTATTTGAAAATTCAAAAATTTATAAATTTAGTTTTGGATTTTGGATTTTGGAGATGGATTTGATTTTCTCATGACCTATTTGTTACAGATATTCATAGTAGCATTTCTGTGGGGACTATGGGAAACACCCACAAAAAAAATCCCTGAGGTTTTAAGAAAAATCAAGATTTGGATTTGAAATGGATTTGGGCTTAGATTTTTCACGGATTTTTTTGTTGCATTTTCAAAAGTCAAAGTTAAGGTTTTGACTTGGCTTGACATGAGTTAACATGAGATGGAATCTTGAAAAAGATTGGTTTTTGTGGGTTTTGACTCAAAACAATTTGAGATGATGGCTCAAAAATCAGGTTGGACCCAAGATAAATTAAGATTTGGGTTGTTTTTGGAAAAAAAAAAACCTTCCTTTTTTTGAATAATTACCTCAAAATAGATTCAATTTGTTGTGGGAAAACACACGCATTTTTTCTGTTTTGGGCAAAATACCCAAAGTGGGTTCATTATGCTGTAGGAAATTCATTTCTTTTGTCAAATGCCCGAAGTGGGTCCACCATGTGCTGTGGGAATTTTGAATGGACAGTGCTAAGAAAGTGGACCACTAATAGTGGGTCTCATTGCTCAATATTACAATGACTGTGAGGGTTAGACAGTGGTCTTGGTTGACTTGGCCAGGCTTTAGATCCCATTGTTAAAACAGTTTGTGTTTGTGGGAAAGAGGGTGAAAAATCAGTGGCCTTGAGCTTGAGAGGGCCAGGCAATAGGCTCCACTGGTTTAAGTTTGCAGTGTCCGTGGGAATGAGAGAAGGCCATGGAACCCACTTGCCAGTATAGTAGTATTTCATGAGCTAAGTCACCAAACCGTGGTCCCCATCTTTAAACAAGCTGTGTCCATGGAAGATGAGGATAAAGCAGCTGTGGCAGTTAGAGGAGGGCTCCACTCCAAATAGCGGGCTCCATTGCTTAAAACAGCCATAGCAAGGGAAAGAGGGAAAACAGTGACTGTAGGCTTGAGGTAGCCCCGTGGCCTTGCACATGCTATATAAAACTCATGCCTCTATTTTCGTTTTCATTCCATTTTTTTTTTCACACTTTCTGAGTTAGGGCCGAGAGCAATTGCAGTAGCAGAGTTTCTCCGGTGGGTTTTAAGTGAATTTGAAGTTGTCTTCTTCCTCTCCTCGAGCACCATCAATGGCTGGTGAGGACCTCTGAACTTCATCTTCTCCCTGTTTATCAGCAGCCGAATGTATGACATGGGAATTGCCCCAAAATATTTTTTTGTGCTCTGCTCTTTGCTTCCTTCTTTCTCTCTCTCTTTTTTTATCTTTTGGGTGTAAGAGTAGTCTAGACTTCTTCTGAGGTCTTCTGCCCAAACTGAGCATAGTTCAACTAATCTTAGTCATGGCTTGCACTGTCCGTGGGAGTTCACGGTCACTTCCTGTTTGACGTAATGCTTGATTGAATTTGTTACTTGATTCAGTCAGTTTCTTTTGACATATGATGGTGCTTTGATCTTCACTCTCTACATAGAATGTGGTGAAGTTCTTGCCATGTCTAAACAATGGGTAAGTCCAAGTCCACTGCCACTGCCAACACTGCCAAGGAAGTCCACGGTCAGCAGCCAAGATGAATGATTATTGGCCGTTTTCCTCTTCTTCTTCTTCTTCTTCTTCTTCTTCTTTGTTTTTCTTTGATACAAGAATGCTAGCATAGCGCTCTCTGTAATGGTTTACTCAAGTTCGGCCTTTCTCGAGCAAGTTCCCAGCCACTGTTTGCATTGTTAGGAACGGTCCATAGTCACGGTCAGTCACAGGCACAGTTGAGTAACTGATTTGGGCATGAACTTTTCTTTATTTATTCTTGTCGTTTTTTTTTTAGACGACTGTTTCATGTTTGATTTTGCTGTTGAACAATCCGGTACAGACTACTCCAAACCAATGATGCTCATTGACACAAAACCACTGTTGCCTAGGCATGCTCACGGTCACGATCCCTTGGTGATTGTTTAGATCTTTTTTTGCTTGTAGTTGTTGATCTGGATTTTTGTTTGGAGTTCAACATCTTTGGTGCAAATTTATGACTGTGACTAGATTTTTTTTTTTTTTTTGAAATTTCACCACGCTCTAGTAACGTCCAGGGATTACATTACCAAGGTGCACTGCATATGAGGCCTTGGATTTTAAAAGGATCTTGGATATCCATCCTTCCAAAGATTTGATTGAAGTGAATAATCTCCATTTGAGGAATGTGTATCGTTGGTGGAATTAGGTTTTGAGCTTGATCCTCTCACTATTGAAATTAGTGAAAAGTACACCCACCCATTCTATTTGAACAATGATTCAATCTATGGGAATCATTGTAGTTTCTGTGATCTATGGGAAGATAAGGAGTTGAGAAGTGACAGCCCGCTTGATTCCTACCATAATGTAAGGTACAAGTTAGGTCTCCACGGCCTCTATGGGGATTACAAGGGACTCGACTATAGTAGTTTGCCCCGTCACTAGCATTATGCCAACAAGGATGTGACCACTGTGACTTTTGTAGGGATTCATTCATGGTCATCAAAACTGAGGATGTCTACGTCACACTTCTTCTTGATTTTGATGCGAAGGTTATTCCCCTCAAATCTCAATAAACATGAGAAGTATATATCACCCAGATATGAGCGGCCGGTTAAAGAAATTGATGACCGACGAAAGAAATCGATGAGAATAGGGTGAACCTCTGGTCGGGTGGTTGGATGTAGCTTTGAATGAGTTGTTTTACATTGTCTTTCTCAACTACAACTTCCAAAGCTAATTCACCATTCCTTGCCTTTTTCGATGCCGATCTGAGATGTGTCATCCGAGTAACTTTGAGTGATGCCAACTGTCTTTGTAAGAAGCTAACGGATATAATATCACATTCTGATCATTGATGATAGTTGATGATTTTTGTTTTGAAATTAACTTTGTAAAGTAATATTTCTTTCATGAGCTCTAAATACACTTAAAGTAATATGTTTTCGATCTCCCACAAGAATGTCTAATAGTCCCATCATAGCAAATCATAGCCTAGGACTTTGTTTGTTGAAATTTCTGTAACGGCCCCGACCCTACACGTGATATTGTTCACTTTGGGCCTTTGTTTGCCTTAATGATTCAAGAGGACCCCGCACGGATTTGTTCTTGGGTGGGCGCACCTGACCCAAAATGCGCCACGCGGGTTAAAAGGGGCTCAATTACTTATATGCCCAAGTTCTGATTGTCTCATAAGCAATGTGGGACGTTACAATTTGTTAGAGATTGTATCTTGGGAATATGGAAATCCTTTAATTGGCTTCGAATTGGAGTGTGGAAAGCAAAACAATCTCCAATAGTTGCAAGTAAGTCTAATGAAATCACGGGGAGTGACCGAAAGTGGTTGCCAGTAGATCGATAGCACTTATGTTTTCAATGCTTTAAAATTGATGTTGTCTTTTGTTGACTCTGTTGAAAATATGTCATATACTTTCCTATGCTGTACTTTTATATATGTTTAAGCTTGTTTATACTTTGTGCTGTATAGAGCTGCGTCATGCTTTGCTTGTTTTGTGCATTCATTTTTTTCATTGGATACTATAATTTTCATCTTCGAATATGAATCCAATTGCCCCCTGAAAGGTCTTAGGGTGTTCGAGTACCTATTTGGACCGGGAGCCTCAATTATGTGACGTACGTGTTCCTTGATGCCAATTTTTGGTCTCAGAACTGAGTATTATTTTCTCCTTTTGGCTTATTGCTAAGGGGAGATACTACCGAAATTTCGATAGGATTCTATGGCTTTGTCAGTTTTGTTGTTGCTGATATTTTCTTTTTAGTTGTTTGTTTTGCAGACAAAAAAGGCAAAGCACCTACGACTTCAACTGTCAGAGCATCAAAGAGCCGTGCAAAGGGTAAAACTACAAGTGAACCCGATCCGAAAGATCTAAATGAAGATTTGCTGTTAACTTATAAAGTCAAAGAACCGAAGCCCTATTAAAGAGGAATTGGTACACATACAGGTGTCTGTCGAATAACACTGATTAGGAAAATAATGATAAAGTGAGCTTTAACAAGCCACATTATATATTTGGAGATGCCATGAAGGAGAGCATGAAGCATCTTGCTGATAGTGTGCAGTATCACTATGTAGACTCAGCAGGAGTTTCTCACGAATTGACCACTGCTCGGTCTGTCAGGCGATATCCAACAATAATGTCGATGGCTCTAACTGTCCCAGCAAGGAATGATCCATTTCCCTGGATAAAGCATCACATTCATTTCAGAACTGGTAAGCTCATGTGCCAACCTCCATATTACTTAATGGAGTTCTCAAGTTTGAAATAGAGGCAATAGAGCTGTGCACTCTAAATCTTGATGTGGGTACAGTGATTTCACAATTAAGGATAGTTGGGCTTGGTATCGACACTGGAGATGGGAATGCCTGGCTCGGCGAAAGAAACTAGCCTCATGGATGGTTTAACTGTGCCGGGGACTAGCAAGGTTGGGTGACTTTGATCAAGCATTATTATGCAGAGGATTTGACAGCGATCGGAATCTTTGATGCTGTAAATGCCATTACACAAAAGGTCCTTTGTGAGAACAAGAACATTTGCAGAGCTATTTTGAAATTGTTCTGCCCAGCGACTGGTACCTTCATTACCCCAAACATGGAGTTGGGGTTTTCTTTATAGGAGGTAAAGAAAATTTTTGGTTTAACACCATATGATGAAATTTATGATAAAACCATTCTACCCAGTGAAGAAGTGGTTACCATGGATGATGAATTTCAAGTTGCATATTATCTCCCTTTTGCCCTTGAAGATTCGATCCAAACAACCAGCCATAGTCGAGGCAAATTTGCCCAATGGATGAATCAGGTGAAGAGTATCACTAGCCCTTTCTTCATAAATGGGGGTGGATATTCTAAGTGGAAAGAAGTTATCCCGAGTAAGGACCCCAAGAAGGACCCAACAATCATTTATCATGAGGATTCGGACTTCCTGCCATATATTTTAGCCAAGTATTCGGACTTGAAGAGGAAGTGTTGGCTTGCCACATTTTTGGTGGCATGGTTGTCTGATATTCTTTTTCCGAGTTCTGGAGACTTCAGGCCTGGCTGCATATATCCAGCACTTAGAATGGCCTTTGGACATAGTCTTGCATTGGGCTCTGCTTTTGTAGCATAGATGCTAACTAAGTTAAAGCTGTTAGTTTTACCATCAGAGTGGGGAAGCCTTTCAATCGGTATTATGCTGAGTTTTTGTTGTACACCTGGTTCATATACCAATGCAATGGGCTTCATTCACATAGCGGTGCACTAGGAAGTATCTTCATGGAGGGTGTAGTAGGCGGTAGCTGTCTGATCAACACCTATTCCATGACTGACTTACGCCAACACTCGCAAAGTTTTAACAATTATGTTGCTTCTTGCAACACTATGCCTAATATTGAAGTTCCAACTCACATGAAAAATGATATAGAACCACCGATTGATAAAATTGGAGAGGGTGGTTGAGATGTTGGCTTGTCAGATGAAGAGAAGAGTTGGTTCTTGAGCTTGGGACCCACAAATTTGGCATAAAGGAAGAATTTATATATCAATATCCAACCTTATATACTCACCAGGTTTTGCAGAGAATTTGACTTTCATCAACCTGTCATGGGATCACCCGGCCGGATTCGAGGCACTACTGGTTCTTTGTAAGATGCTTGCAAGATGCTCAAAATGCTTGGGAATTCTATCAAGCGCTTGGCACTGGGGCTCGTTTTGGCTACCCTCGCCTCCCAAATCTTGGATACATAAGTAGTTTTGCCCAATAATATGCCAAAAGTATCATTGCCACTGTAGAAACATATACAAGCAGCCCCAATGTCAAATGTCGCTCTTTGGCTGTTTCTAAAAAAGGAGAAAGGCAGAGAAAGATCGTTTCATCCCAGTTAATTTTGAGAATTGGCCGTATGATAGAGAAAAATTGTGAATTGGCTTGGTGGCCAAATCTGATGTTTGCAATGCTCATCGTTCCTTAAGAGATGAGGAAAATGAGAGATTCTTGCCTCTTCCTAATGTGACTGCAGTGAGGATGCAGCGGGCTGTGGATGAGAACTTGTAGGAGAGTGAGAGTCTCATTGAGATTTGGCGGGTTGGTAGAGCTGTGCTGGATTTTGGATCTGCTGCTCGCTCTGTTAGAACCAAAGTTTCGGTTGGAGAGTAGACAAGGAAATTTGAAGAAGAGCAGGCCATCATGTGTGTGACTAACGAGGTAGACCTTGCTCGCCGAAATTTGTTGAAGGTTACTACTACTGCTCCAGTGCTGACAAAGGCGTATGTAGTTCCACGTCCAGCAATGGTAGTTCAGTCAATCGAAGCAACTATCGGATCGAGATCACCGGTTACAATGTCGACAAAATCTCCAGTAGGTCTGGTTCTACACAAGAAGTTTATAGCTATTCGCTCAAAATTAGTAACTAGGTCCCTAGTTAGCAAAGGGGCTCCTTTAAAAAAAAAGAAATGCCAAAAGCCCTGGAACTCGTTGTTTCCAAAGGCTAAAAGCTGGTAACACTTCTCTATTTCTTTGTAAGATGCTATTATTTTGATTTTCTTTTAATCTTATTTTGATGTCTGCATTTCTCCTTGCAACCTTATCAACTCAAACTTCAACTACTGGAGGGGTTGCGAGAAGGGTGGCTGAAATTGTTGAAGACTATGCCTTAGATGAAGGCGACGAAAGAGATAGTAGTTTTGACACTCCTACCACCGAGGAACTAACCGATAGTGACATCAATATCGAGTTTGATTTTGAGAAAGATATGTTTGACCAAACAATGACGCCTAAGTTTGGGAGAAAAACTATAGCGGATATGCCGGCAAAGTCCATTTGTCACAACCCGGGCCCAGAAATCGGGGGTTAGCGAAAAGCTAAACCAGTGACACACGTACTCCCGTGCACGTGCATCTAAACCCAGTCCAGATGCACACACACAAGGGATCTAACACGTGCGAAACAGACGAACGCGGAAGCTGTAGATATCATAGCAAGCAACAAAGGAAAAATAGCGGAAGCCAAAACAAATACAAATACGGAAACGACAAAGACAACTACACTGATAGAAAACCGAATACACACCAAAACCAATATATACAAAATATACAGAATACAAGTCCAAAGTCCAAAGTCCAAATACAATTCCCAAAAAACCAAAACTCGAAATAAAAGCCACTGGTATGCATGCACGCACTTGGCAGAAGTGATCAGGCCCACTCTGCCAGACCGGAGGGTGTTTCTACACTCGCTCCTGCAGCCTCCTCGACCGCCGGGGAGCTGGGCAAGGTATCTGTGCCTGCAACACCACAGACAGCACAAATGAATACAACGATCCAGCAAATATAAGTAACAGAGATGAAACACTCATAGTATCAAAGCTGAATAAATGACAGAATAATGATTCAGAATTTCATCTTAATAAGCTAAGCAAATCGTGCATAGAAGTAAAGCATGATATGTGAATCAACATAGAAATACTGACTAAGTGGCTACTACGTTAACCAAGTTCTCTCCAATAGAGAGCAGAGCAAAGCAGAGCAGAGGAGAACACCACTGACCGGGCCAGGGTACAAGTGGGTCTCAGGTTCCTGGGTTCCGGGGTCCCAAGACAAATCGACACTGCAGTGAATACAGAGATACAGAGATCTAAGCCAGAGGTAACCCCGTCGGGCATCCTAGGGCTGAGGCTGAGTAGAGCCAGACTAATACCAATCAAATCAAATCCATAGAAAGGGAGATTATCCGCTTTGGACTCACCGATGGCAAAGACCGGATCTTATCCTCACGTATTAACCTCTGGGCAGAGCCACCAGGGAATACCCAAAATTATACAAAGCCAGAGAATATACAAAGCATAGTCGAATTACAGATTAGAACATAGATTAAATCAAAGCACAGCATAGATCAGAACTTAGTGCCGAACAAAGAATGATACAGATATACAGAACGAAAGCAAAATGACTGAGGAATGCATAACATAAATTAACAGAGCAGAGGGCAAAACTATAAACAATATGCAATGCATCTCAGATTAATACGGAGTCAAGGTTCATTACAAGCCAGTCCTAAGCTAGTTGTTCACTGTCACTAACCGTGCATGTTGATGTAGTTTTAAGTTAGTCAATACACCGTTGCCATCAAAGTGTTGCGAAATCTTTGCGTGCACCGACGTCCCTTAAACCAACACCCATGGGGAGGTGCTTAACAGTAAAACAACACTCACATGAATAAGTCACAGCCTAACAGACTATTCATGCGTTCCAAGAATCCATTGGGCCGGTTTACATGAGTGGTCAACCCGTGTTTGAGCCCTACAAGTCTCACCATTATCCTAAGTTATGTTTCAGAATTGCCATGCCTAACGGTTTAGCTATGAGGGACCTATGGTTGAGCCGAAGACATCTTACGCGTTCGTCGTACTATGCACTACGGCTTCACCTTGGTTCCATTAAAACACAGCTAAACTGATTATCCTTCCACCTCTGATCTGGTACCTTTTTCGGCTGAGCTACGGTCAGTATACGGCTTAGCCGTAGACCAATCCACGGCTTGGCCGTAGCATTCCACGGCTTAGCCGTAGCCACACCGTAGGAGTTCTGTGTTGGAAAAGTTTCGACTGATCAGAGATTTAATTCACGGCTGGGGTACGGGTTGGGTCACGGCTAGCTTACGGCTCAGCCGTAGGACAAATTACGGCTTAGCCGTAGCCTAGCCGTAGAACAAAACTCAAAATTTCAGTCTCTGGGAAGTGAGCCGTAGAAATTTACGGCTTAGCCGTACAATACAGAACACGAATTCGGGATAGTTACAGAAACTGAAATTTGGTACAGAAAAGTCTCAAAACAGGATACAGAGGTTCCAAATTCACAAGCATTGGCTGTTACCATCAAATACACTAAAGAAGATGGAAATCAAAGCATTCAAATAGAGCACCCATGTGTGTTATACAAGCCTGTACTTATACTTGCCTCCAATCTGACAAATCCTCTGAAACAAGCTCCAAATCCACTAAAAATCAAAGCAATACACCATGCATGAGATGAAGACACGTCAACCAGGAAAAGAGCTGCAATTGGAGAAGAAGAAGGGAGAGTTGGGAGAGAACCCACTTACCACCAAAGCCACAGACAGAGACTAAGCACAGAGATGAGAGAAGAAGAAAAGAACCCAATCCAAACAAAGGATCCAATCCTCAATCGAGCAAGAGAAGGAAAGAAGAGAGAGAGAAAACATGGAGGGAGGAAAGCTTCTCCTGGAATTTCTTGCATGCAACGTGGAAGACAAAAGATCTGGGAGAGAGACACCTGGGGTTGCATTGTATATATATGGGTTTTGAAAGTTAAATCAAAGTCCGGTAAGTTTATGCTAATTACAGTTCAAGTCACACGAAGATCCATCTTCCCCAATTGACTCCAAACGGATCTGACACAGTTATGGAAATTGTCGAGCTCAACGAAATACGCGTGCTGACACCAATATGATGCAAAGATGATATGAGCAAAACAAAAGCAAAATTACGAAAAAGGGCTTAGAACTACCTATTCCAGGT
This sequence comes from Sextonia rubra, assembly GCA_037013555.1. Taxonomy (NCBI): domain Eukaryota; kingdom Viridiplantae; phylum Streptophyta; class Magnoliopsida; order Laurales; family Lauraceae; genus Sextonia; species Sextonia rubra. The sequence goes on along the minus strand of JASUAD010000011.1, from coordinate 30,193,745 downwards.
CAAAGGTCACTCAACTACCTATTCAAGGCCCAAAACCAAGTCCAAAAGAAATAGAACAAAACAAAACACACTAATGAGCCACTAATCCGGCTCAAAGGGGATCGGAGTGTTACATCCTCCCCCACTAAGAATCATTCCGTCCTCGGAATGACTACCTACCTGTGCAAAAAGCTGTGGGTACTGGCGTGCTAGCTGCTCCTCTAGCTCCCAAGTAGCCTCATCTGGACCGTGATGTTCCCACAACACTTTAACCCATCTGATAGTCCTGGTACGGAGAATCTGCTCTCGTGTGCCAACGATGCGAAGTGGACGCTCAACGTAAGTTGCATTAGGTTGAATCTGAATGTCGTCGTAGCGAATCACATGGCTCGGATCTGGCACATACTTACGGAGCATCGACACATGGAAGACATCGTGCACACCGGAGAACTCAACTGGAAGCGTCAACCGATAAGCTAAATCTCCAACTCGGCTCTTAACTTCGAACGGTCCTACATATCTCGGAGCTAACTTACCCTTCTGACCAAATCGATCTGTGCCCTTCATCGGAGAAACTTTAAGAAATACCCAATCTCCGACTTGAAATGCCAAAGGTCTCCTCCGAGTATCCGCATAGCTCTTCTGTCTGGATCGTGCAATCTTCAGATTCTCTACTACCTTCTGCACTTTCTCTGTCGTCTCAGCTATGATCGTCGGACCATGGAAACTCCTTGTTCCTATTTCTTCCCAGCACACAGGGGTTCTGCACTTGCGTCCGTATAGTGCCTCATAGGGTGCCATACCAATGCTCTCATGAAAGCTGTTGTTGTAGGCAAACTCACACAAGGCTAGATGTGTATCCCATTCCTTCTCAAAGTTCAGCACACTAGCTCTGAGCATATCCTCCAACGTCTGAATGGTACGCTCCGACTGTCCATCGGTCTGGGGGTGGTATGCCGTACTAAAACTCAACTTCGTGCCCATAGCTTCCTGAAATGCTCTCCAAAATGAAGACACAAAACGACTATCTCGATCAGACACAATCGATACTGGGGTACCATGCAATCTGACTATCTCGTCAACAAACTTCCTGGCCATCTCTGTGAATGTCATCCCTTTCTTGAACGGAAGGAAATGCGCTGACTTGGTCAATCTGTCCACTATGACCCAGATCGCATTGTTCTTTCTACTGGTCGGTGGAAAACCGGAGACGAAATCCATCGTAATATGCTCCCACTTCCACTGCGGAGTGTGCAATGGATGCAATGATCCTGGAGGTCGCTGATGATCAGCTTTTACCCTCTGACAGGTCAAACATCGAGCTACGAACCTTGCGATCTCCCGCTTCATATTGTTCCACCAAAATCTGTCTTTCAAGTTCCGGTACATCTTCGTACTCCTGGGGTGCATCGCATATCGGGCATCGTGCGCCTCCGTCATCAACTTATCTCGCAGCTCATCCACCGCGGGAACACACAATCGATTCCTGAAGTACAAAACTCCATCTACCAGGCTGAAATCCGGTCGATCTGCAATCCGATCCCTGAACTTCACCAGGAGGGGGTCCTCAAACTGGCGATCCTTGATCTGCTGAATCACCTCAGGCTGAAATACGACGGTAGTAGCTAATGTCACCAATTCGCCTTCCATCCGAACCTCTACGGGCTGATCATGCACAAGCATATAGAATCCTGCCAACACCTGAAGACTGTCTGTCCTCCTGCTAAGTGCATCTGCAACTACATTCCCCTTGCCTGGGTGGTACTTGATAGGAAAGTCGTAGTCCTTGATGAACTCCAACCATCTCCGTTGCCTCATATTCAAGTCATGCTGATCAAATAAGTACTGCAGACTGTGATGATCGGAATGGACCTCGAACCTCACACCGTACAAGTAATGCCGCCATAACTTCAGTGCAAATACAATGGCTGCTAGCTCCAAGTCATGTGTGGCATAGTTCTTCTCATGCTCTTTCAGCTGTCTGGATCCATAGGCAATCACCTTCTGATTCTGCATCAGTACACAGCCTAATCCAACTCGAGAAGCATCGGAATAAATCACGAATCCCTCACTACCATCCGGGAGAGTCAACACTGGCGCCGTAGTGAGCTTTTCTTTCAACATCTGGAAACTGCGCTCACACCTTTCTGTCCACTCATACGAAACCTTCTTCCGAGTCAACTGAGTCAGCGGGGCTGAAATCTTCGAGAAGTCCTGCACGAACCTGCGGTAATATCCCGCCAAACCCAGAAAACTCCGAATCTCTGTTACTGATCTAGGACGGGGCCAATGGACTACTGCCTCAATCTTAGCCGGATCCACCATCAATCCATCTCTAGAAATCTTATGACCCAGAAATGTAACTTGCTCGAGCCAAAACTCACACTTGGACAACTTTGCATACAACTTGTGATCCTTAAGCAGCTGCAATGCTTTCCTCAAGTGGTCTGTATGTTTCTCAGCAGTCTTCGAATAGACCAATATGTCATCTATAAAAACCACAACGAACTGGTCCAAGAAGGAAGTAAACACCCTATTCATCAAGGCCATGAAAGCTGCGGGTGCATTCGTCAAACCAAACGGCATGACAAGGAACTCGTAGTGTCCATACCGAGTCCTGAAAGCTGTCTTCGGAACATCCTCATCCTTCACCCTGAGCTGGTGATATCCTGACCTCAAGTCAATCTTCGAGAAGTAAGCTGCACCCTGAAGCTGATCGAACAACTCATCGATCCTAGGCAATGGGTATTTGTTCTTGATAGTCACTTTGTTCAACTGCCTATAATCAATGCACATCCGGAAACTGCCATCCTTCTTCTTGACAAACAATACAGGAGCTCCCCAAGGTGAAACACTTGGGCGTATGAACCCTTTATCCAACAGATCCTGCAACTGTTTCTTCAATTCCAACAACTCTGCAGGTGCCATACGATATGGAGCTCTACTGATAGGTGCTGTACCTGGTACCACGTCAATAGCAAATTCTACCTCCCGAACTGGTGGCAACTCTGGCACATCCTCCGGAAAGACATCCGGAAACTCGCTGACTACTGGAATCTCACCGAGCTGTCGCTGATCTTTCTTCTCTGAAATGAATGCAAGAAATCCCTCACATCCCCTACGAAGCATCCTGTCTGCTTTACAAGCAGAGATCACACGTCTTGGGCACTTCATCTGGCTGCCCTCAAATCGGAATCCGCTGCCCAAATCAAAGTAGATAGCCTTGCTGTAGCAATTGATACACGCATGATATCTCGTAAGCCAGTCCATACCAAGGATCACATCAAAATCCAGTGTCGTGAGCAACACGAGGTCTACTGGGAGCTGATGACCAGCTATCCGCACATCACACTGAGGGTAGAAAACACTGCACTCCACACGCTTACCAACCGGAGTGGATACTAACAACAAATATGGGAGTGGTGTGGGTCGCTGTCGAAGCTGCACAGCAAAATGGGGTGCTACGTACGAACGCGTAGAGCCTGAGTCAAATAAGGCTAAAGCTTCAGCATTAGAAATTAAAATTTTACCTTCCACTACCGTGGCCTCCTCCGCGCCCTCATGCGTAGCAGCATATGCTCGGGCTGTCTGGCGGTTCGGCTTCTGGGCTGGGCGAGCTGGCTGAGATCTGCCCTGCGCTGTAGGTCCTGCCTGTCTCGTCTGTGGAGAGGACTGAAACTTCGGGCATTGGGCCCGTCTGTGATCCGTAGAGCCACACCCGAAACAAGCCCCAATCTTCCTCCAACATCTGTCTGTTGGGTGATCCTTCCCACAGTGACCACATACCAACGGAGTACTGCTCGAACTGCCCTGCTTACCCTTGAACCTTTTCTGAAACTGACTTCTGCCACTGGAACCTGCCGCCCTCTTAGCTTCTGTTCGCTCCTCCTCAAAGATAGCCTCTGCATCATAAGCTCTGTCAATAGTGTCATCCAATGTAGCCGGCCACATACAAGCAATCACGTGGCGTTTGTGCCTCGGGTTCAGGCCGTTGACGAAGCGAGTCACCTTCTTCTGCTCAGTGTTTACCATGTCCTCTGCAAAATGAGACAACTCGGTAAACCTGTGTACATAATCTGCAACTGACATCTGTCTCTGCTGGAGGTTGAAGAATTCCACTTCCTTAGCTCGCTGAATGTGAAGAGGCATGAACTTCCGACGGAATTGCTGCTTGAAGGCCTCCCAAACTGTGGCACTGGGCATAGTCTGAAATGAAGTCTTAATACTCCTCCACCATGTCTTAGCTACACTTCGAAGCATAGAGGCTGTGAGGACTACCTTCTGCTTGTTACTGCACACAATCGTATCAAATAGCTCTTCAGTCTGCTCCAACCATTGCTCCGCCTGCAATGCATCCTCTATCCCATGAAACTCGGTCGCCCCTCGCTTACGGAACTTGTCGAAAAGAGCATTAGGATCTGATTCCTTAGGCTGGACAATCACCTGCTGATCTATACGAGGTGATGCAACTGCGGCAGCTGACTCTGCCTATCTACCATGGATGCCATCTGTGCCTATAATGATTGCATAGACTGCATCATCATCATCATCCGCTCCTCACTACTGATGTGTGGGGGTACTGATCCACTATCACCGTTATGGCCCTGTTGATTCTCATCCCGAGATCCTGATCCTGATGCCATCCTGCAAAAAGGAAAAGAAACACAACACACAATATAAAATGCCCTGAGTTAGTCGAATCCCAAATCAACATATGAGACTTCGAGTCAAATAGTTGATAGCGTTATCTCACCACGATCTTAGATGCCTACATGCTTATAACTAGCAAGCTTTGATACTATACAATACGTATGTCACAACCCGGGCCCAGAAATCGGGGGTTAGCGAAAAGCTAAACCAGTGACACACGTACTCCCGTGCACGTGCATCTAAACCCAGTCCAGATGCACACACACAAGGGATCTAACACGTGCGAAACAGACGAACGCGGAAGCTGTAGATATCATAGCAAGCAACAAAGGAAAAATAGCGGAAGCCAAAACAAATACAAATACGGAAACGACAAAGACAACTACACTGATAGAAAACCGAATACACACCAAAACCAATATATACAAAATATACAGAATACAAGTCCAAAGTCCAAAGTCCAAATACAATTCCCAAAAAACCAAAACTCGAAATAAAAGCCACTGGTATGCATGCACGCACTTGGCAGAAGTGATCAGGCCCACTCTGCCAGACCGGAGGGTGTTTCTACACTCGCTCCTGCAGCCTCCTCGACCGCCGGGGAGCTGGGCAAGGTATCTGTGCCTGCAACACCACAGACAGCACAAATGAATACAACGATCCAGCAAATATAAGTAACAGAGATGAAACACTCATAGTATCAAAGCTGAATAAATGACAGAATAATGATTCAGAATTTCATCTTAATAAGCTAAGCAAATCGTGCATAGAAGTAAAGCATGATATGTGAATCAACATAGAAATACTGACTAAGTGGCTACTACGTTAACCAAGTTCTCTCCAATAGAGAGCAGAGCAAAGCAGAGCAGAGGAGAACACCACTGACCGGGCCAGGGTACAAGTGGGTCTCAGGTTCCTGGGTTCCGGGGTCCCAAGACAAATCGACACTGCAGTGAATACAGAGATACAGAGATCTAAGCCAGAGGTAACCCCGTCGGGCATCCTAGGGCTGAGGCTGAGTAGAGCCAGACTAATACCAATCAAATCAAATCCATAGAAAGGGAGATTATCCGCTTTGGACTCACCGATGGCAAAGACCGGATCTTATCCTCACGTATTAACCTCTGGGCAGAGCCACCAGGGAATACCCAAAATTATACAAAGCCAGAGAATATACAAAGCATAGTCGAATTACAGATTAGAACATAGATTAAATCAAAGCACAGCATAGATCAGAACTTAGTGCCGAACAAAGAATGATACAGATATACAGAACGAAAGCAAAATGACTGAGGAATGCATAACATAAATTAACAGAGCAGAGGGCAAAACTATAAACAATATGCAATGCATCTCAGATTAATACGGAGTCAAGGTTCATTACAAGCCAGTCCTAAGCTAGTTGTTCACTGTCACTAACCGTGCATGTTGATGTAGTTTTAAGTTAGTCAATACACCGTTGCCATCAAAGTGTTGCGAAATCTTTGCGTGCACCGACGTCCCTTAAACCAACACCCATGGGGAGGTGCTTAACAGTAAAACAACACTCACATGAATAAGTCACAGCCTAACAGACTATTCATGCGTTCCAAGAATCCATTGGGCCGGTTTACATGAGTGGTCAACCCGTGTTTGAGCCCTACAAGTCTCACCATTATCCTAAGTTATGTTTCAGAATTGCCATGCCTAACGGTTTAGCTATGAGGGACCTATGGTTGAGCCGAAGACATCTTACGCGTTCGTCGTACTATGCACTACGGCTTCACCTTGGTTCCATTAAAACACAGCTAAACTGATTATCCTTCCACCTCTGATCTGGTACCTTTTTCGGCTGAGCTACGGTCAGTATACGGCTTAGCCGTAGACCAATCCACGGCTTGGCCGTAGCATTCCACGGCTTAGCCGTAGCCACACCGTAGGAGTTCTGTGTTGGAAAAGTTTCGACTGATCAGAGATTTAATTCACGGCTGGGGTACGGGTTGGGTCACGGCTAGCTTACGGCTCAGCCGTAGGACAAATTACGGCTTAGCCGTAGCCTAGCCGTAGAACAAAACTCAAAATTTCAGTCTCTGGGAAGTGAGCCGTAGAAATTTACGGCTTAGCCGTACAATACAGAACACGAATTCGGGATAGTTACAGAAACTGAAATTTGGTACAGAAAAGTCTCAAAACAGGATACAGAGGTTCCAAATTCACAAGCATTGGCTGTAACCATCAAATACACTAAAGAAGATGGAAATCAAAGCATTCAAATAGAGCACCCATGTGTGTTATACAAGCCTGTACTTATACTTGCCTCCAATCTGACAAATCCTCTGAAACAAGCTCCAAATCCACTAAAAATCAAAGCAATACACCATGCATGAGATGAAGACACATCAACCAGGAAAAGAGCTGCAATTGGAGAAGAAGAAGGGAGAGTTGGGAGAGAACCCACTTACCACCAAAGCCACAGACAGAGACTAAGCACAGAGATGAGAGAAGAAGAAAAGAACCCAATCCAAACAAAGGATCCAATCCTCAATCGAGCAAGAGAAGGAAAGAAGAGAGAGAGAAAACATGGAGGGAGGAAAGCTTCTCCTGGAATTTCTTGCATGCAACGTGGAAGACAAAAGAGCAGGGAGAGAGACACCTGGGGTTGCATTGTATATATATAGGTTTTGAAAGTTAAATCAAAGTCCGGTAAGTTTATGCTAATTACAGTTCAAGTCACACGAAGATCCATCTTCCCCAATTGACTCCAAACGGATCTGACACAGTTATGGAAATTGTCGAGCTCAACGAAATACGCGTGCTGACACCAATATGATGCAAAGATGATATGAGCAAAACAAAAGCAAAATTACGAAAAAGGGCTTAGAACTACCTATTCCAGGTCAAAGGTCACTCAACTACCTATTCAAGGCCCAAAACCAAGTCCAAAAGAAATAGAACAAAACAAAACACACTAATGAGCCACTAATCCGGCTCAAAGGGGATCGGAGTGTTACACCATTGTTGTGGAGAAATCTGGCGATGATGTGGGTGATGCTGCTACTATCGATAAAGTAACTTGAATGATGTAACCATGGAGCCAAGAGATGTTGCCCCGCAGACCGAGTAGCAAAAGGTGCCTTCTGAGATTTTTGAGGGACCAATGGCCGAAGTCTCAATGGAAGAGGAAGAAATCCCAAGTACTACCGAAGGAATTCCGACAGATCCAACTCTTGAAGATAACTTTTAACTTGATTGTTTGGAAGTTGAAAATTTTATTCCAACATTGTAATTTGATCTCATTCATTCTTTTTTAGGTACCTTAGTGGAGGAGAGTGCTCCTGTTGTACCTCTCACTTCAGTGAGAAAGCCTTTTGGGTCACCAATTGAGGAGCCAGCAAGGAGAGATAGACTTGACGCTTCGATTGATTTAGACAATATCTCCATCCATAGTGGATATTTTGAGGTGTCTCGAAACAGCACCTTAAAAAGTAATTTGCAATGGTTCATGGAAGGCTTCTCTTTAGATTTGCCAACCAAAAGTGTCAGCAATGATTCAGAGTTATCATCGGCACTCATTGTACAGCCTATCAGTATTAAACCTGCAATTATACTAGGTATGGTTCCCTTGGTAAATTTAGATTCAGATTCAGGATCTCATGGGAGTGGACCTTTCGTAGTTGCTGATATGCTAACAACTGATGAAGTACCGAGGCTCGATGGAGCTTTGGGTGTTCAGACAGAACCAAGCATTGAACCAGTTGGCGTAGTAGAAAGGGAAGATGATATCGAAATGATCCCAGCTGAGGAGGCTGTCGTAACAGAGCCGATCATAGCCAAAACTAGTCCTTCTACTCAAAGGAAGTTAGTTCTAGAAGATAAAGCTATAGATCCATGGAAGATGATGTTTTTGCAACCCCTGTCGCTAGTGGCCTGCCTCCAGCTACTAGCAGCTTCACACCTCTCAAGGCTATGGCACCTTTAAGAGTTTATTTCAAGGTTGATCAGTCATCGCCCATGAAGATTACTAAAGACCTAGCCATACAAAAGATATCAGATGAAGCTTTTGCCGCTAAAGGTAATTGATCCCGAAAAGCATTATTAAATGTTATGGTAACACCGCATCCAAATAGGGATCCTTTGGCCACTTTGTCTTCACAAGGGTTGCATGATTCAGCTTCTTCCGCGAAGAAGCGTTAGCTACTCATGCGGGTGAGGGTGCAAATTTTGAAAAAGAAGGAGATGACCACTCAGGCTCTCAGACTCAGTCAAATTCGCGAGAGCGATAATCAAATCTTTTCGTTCCTAAGGTGTCTAGCTTGTTTGGCGATGCTCCAAAGCCCTAATCTGCCATGAACTTTGCCATGAAGATGGCCATTCATAGTATTTTGGCCACACTTTTCCAAAAAGATCTTAATTCTAAGAAGGTCCTGGGTACCAAAACATTAACCAATATGTTGATATCTTTTGGTGCCGAAATTGATTCGAGTGGTCTCCGTGATGCTTTTGTCCTCTTTTTCAGCAAGCTTGAAGAAAATGATATCTGGGTTAGAAGTGTTGTTCATGCCAAGGTTTTTTAGGATGAAGTGCTGAGGCATAAAGTTCAGCTGGGCCACAGAGATTGAGAGCACCGAAGAAGAGATACGGGTGGTGAATGCAGTGCAGGCCAAGACAACACAACAAATGGCTATGCATATGACCGAGCGTGAGAATATACAGCAACAGATCACCGTGTTGCAACAACAACTGTCTTCCTTGGAAAATAACATTGAGGACTTAAAGAGGTCTGTCTCAAAGGGCAGTCAGCATAGGGATGACCTTCTCGCGAGTGTAGAGGCGAAGTGCATGGCTTTGGATGATTTTGTTTAGTCTCTGGAGAGTGAACTGAATATCAAGCTGGATGATATTGACATCAATACTGTTGTACTTGCTTATGCAAGCTACAAAGGGCATGCCGTATGTAAGGTGTACTGAATGAGAGGAAGCAATTGGAGAAATTCTTTGATTAGAACTCTCTATGCAGCCCCTATCTGAACTCTTTTTTTTTTTTTAATTTTGATTAGCCCTGAGGGCCATGTATACACTAACTTCATTTTTTGTAATAAACTCCAAATGAATATCAATGACAATTTCATTTTGATCCACTTTGTTGGTGGCATGGCATGTTTAGTTTAACTTTGTATAGATGTTTTGGATGTGTGTTTGATTTGGATGGTTTGTTTTGTTTTTATTTTCTTAGACATGCATGAGGTGTGACTTGCAATCTTTTGGATTTACAAATCAACAAAGAAAAAGAATCATATGGGTGGACTTTATCCGGTGCCCATGTGTGAGGCTTTCTCTAAGGTCCATGACTTTATCCTTTTGGATTAATTTTGGATTTAAGGTTTGCTTGGGTTTTGGTTATATGGGGTATGCAAAAAGACTTATGCCATATAATAGAGAGTAGCTATATAGGGTCTGTAAAAAGACTTGTTCTATATGGCTAAATTTGGCTATAAAGGATTCACAAAAAGACTTGGTCTATATAGTAGCATGTTACAAGGAGTCTTGTAGTGACACTATGCAATTAACAAAAGTTGACTAGAGGGGTCAATGGGCCTTGTCCTCATAGTCGTTTTGTTTAAGTATGAGGGGTTTTGGTTAAGAGTTATAAGTTGTGAGGCTCGAAACCAAAGGTTTTAGGGGTGAGAATGCACACTGTCCATGGTTTAGGTATGCCAATGACATTCAAGTGTAGTGTTTCTTGAGAAGTTTTCCATTGATAGGCATCATGTATTCAAGGGTGAGGAGTGTGTAGGTGCCGTTGGAGTAGATTTTGTCGATGATGAAAGGTCCTTCTCACTTGGATTCAAACTTGCCTTTTGGTAAGTGTGTGGAGAACATGGGCCTTTTGACTGCAAGAACAATGTCTCATTTGTTGTAAGCTTTGTATTTGACCTTTTTGTCAAATGACCCAGCCATACGAGCTTGATATAATTCGATACTTTGTCGAGCAGCAAGCCTCTTTTCATTAAGGCTTTCTAACTCTTGAAGTCTGAGCTTGGCATTATTTTCTGCAGTGTATTTATTTCTCACAGTTACTCGGAGAGAAGGGAGTTGAATTTCTAAGGGTATCATAGCTGCAAAGCCATAAACCAAAGAATATGGTGTTGATTTGGTTGGACCACGAGCTATAGTTCTGTAAACCCACAATGCCTCAGGAAGTTTAGTACTCTAACTCTTTTTTTTTTTTCGTAAGAGACCATTTTCTTCATAATTTTGCAAATAGTCTTGTTGAAAGCTTCAGCAAGTCCATTAACTGCAGGGTTATATGCCATGGAAGGACAGCATTGGATTCCATACTTGTCACAGAATCTATAAAATTTGTCGTTGTTGAGCTGAGGACCATTGTCATGATGCAGAGGTTTAGGTACCCCAAAATGACAGATGATATGAGTCTTCGAGAAATTGAGGACCATGTCTGTTTTGACTTTTACAAGAGGCACCGCTTCTACCCATTTAGAGAAGTAAACCATTGTGGCTAAAATGAATTGATGACCATGTTCTGATGGTGGATTTATTTTCCTAACTATATCCATTTCCCAAGACTTGAACAACCAAGAGGTGGATGTAAGATGTAGATATTCAGATGGTTGATGAATATAATCATCGTGAAATTGGCATTCATTACATCTTTTGGCAAAATTGATGGCATAAGACGCCGTGGTAGGCCAATAGTAGCTTAACCTTCGAATCTGATTGTAAAGCTTTGGTCCAACTTAGTGAATATTGTAATACTCCGACCCAGTTTAACCTCGTTTAGCGACTAACTAATGTTGCTTTAATTGTTAATTGTGTTTTTCTTTTGGTTTGATTTCGTTGCGGGTCATGGATAGGTAGTTGGGTTGAGTTTGACCTGGATTAGATAGATCAAGCCCTTTTTCATAATTTTAGCTTTTCTAAGACATGGTCATTTTCGCATCATCTTGATGTCAACACGTGTCTTTCGTTGAGCTCGTTACCTTTCGTAACTACGTCGTTCGCCAGCGATGCCGTTCGATTCTGTTGGACCCGTATTTGACTCAAACTATAAATAGTTTCTTGAAATGGACTTTCTTGCAATTTGGCCTTTGATCTTAGCCAATATAAGAGCCATCACCGACTCACTCTCTTTCACTCTCGTTTCTTCCCTCACATTCGTCTCTCTCTCTCTCGAATCTTCTCCATCATCAAGCCAACAGAAGAGGAATTTGTACTCTTTCATCCCTTGGTGTAAGATTGAGGTGAGTTCTAAGTCCTTTTCATCTCCCTCATCTTCTTCCTCACGTTTTTCATGACTATACTCATGAATTCCCTCTCTCTTTCTCATGCATGATAGCTGTGAGTGGTGTTTGGATGTGAATTGAGCCCCAAGGACAGCAATTGGTGTATTTGAACTCCATTAAGGTAAGTATAAGCATAGTATGTATGAACCCATGTTGATAGATGCTTGATTTTATTAAATTCGCATGAGTTTGCATGGAAAACATGTTCATAGCCCAATTTGAGTTCATTCTCCCTTTCTCTGTTGAAATTTTGCTCATTTGGTGTCGTTACGGTTTTTCTGTATTTGATTCAGAAATCGGCCCAGCGCATGCACGGCCCAGCAGTGAAATGTGCTACGGCTAAGCCGTAAACTACACTACGGCTAAGCCGTGACCTAACCGTGAACCTAGCCGTAGATCAATACAGGGTGACACCTGAAAATAACTGAGAGTATGAAAATCAGCATTCTTCTATGACCCAGCCACGGCTAAGCTGTGAAGCCTTCTACGGCTAAGCCGTAAGGTTCTTTCGGCTAAGTCGTAAGGGTATCCACGGCTGAGTTGACTATCCTGAACAATAAGAAAGCTAGGAAGGAATGACACTTATAGGACTTTATCATAGAAGGTAGGCAACATGGACTTGCCCAACGGATTATGTAAACATACGTGAATGATCTCGAGGGCTGCGAATCATTCATGTTCATTATCCAGTTGTTAAGCACCTCCCCATGGGTGTTGGTTTAAAGGGACTTCGGTGCACCATATGATGTAATGCAACACTAGGCAACGGTGTAACGGATAACTTAAAACTACATCATCATGCACGGTTAGAAACACTGGATAATTAGATTAGAGATGGCTAGTAAATGAACTTGATTTGATATGCTCAGAATTGTTTGCATGGCATGTTGTATGACTATCCTTGATCTCCACTCTTTAGCATGATTGCTTGGTTCAGTTAATCTGGCATTGTTGATTTTACTACTATGTTTTCCGTACCTTGAGTATGCATGTATGTATGTATGTTATCAAGCTTGCACGCATAAGATATGTTTTCGGATATGCACGCATGATATGCTTGTCACAATCTACTCAGGGTTTCCATGATTGACTTTGTATGGTCAGGCACTACTTAGCCTCAACCTTAGGATTCCAACGGGGTGAATTTGGTGTAGTTTACATAGCCTTGCTGTAGTAAGGAAACGTCTTGGGGAATCCGGACCCCAGGAACCCGAGACCCATTTGTACCCTGGCCCGGTCAATGGTATTCTCTGCACGGATATAAGATCCCTCTTTTGGGAGCATATGACAATGTAGTCGCCAACTAGTTATGTACACAGTATGTATACATTGATTCACATGGCATGTTTCTTTCTTGCATGACAGCTTAGTATACGAATGTGACCTATTATGATTTACATGATGTTCTTTATTTTATTAGACACAGCATGTGTTAACTTGTTATGGCTTATACTTTGCTGAATCGTTGTATTCACGAGTTTTCTTTGGTGTTGCAGGCTCAGATACCCAGACCGACCCCTCGTCGGTCGACCAAACTCCAAGTGAGGCCCCCGAGGTCCCATCAGGACTAGCGAAGTGGATGTAATCACTCCATCGGAGATCGCCATGGACATCATTACATATGAGTCGTCATCATTTTGAGATTTGTCACGATTGAATCCTAGCATGATTTGTACATGTTTATTTTGTTTCATTTTGTACAAACCTTTCTTTATATATGTCAGTTCTGTTTTCGTACTCTCGTCTTGTCTTGTTCAGTCTGATGTTTTGATATCTATACCTTCCGCGTACATGTTTGGTACGTGTGAACCTTTCCTTGTGCGTGTGCATTTAGACCAGGTCTACGTGTGCAGGCACGAGAGTACGTGTGTCATCGGTTAGGCTTTTGCTAACCCCCGAACTCCTGGGCTCGGGTTGTGACAAATATTGCATAGGCTAGAATCGACTTCTTTGAGTACTTGATCCGCTTCTTTTGGTGATAAGCAACGGAAAAGAACTCCATCATATGATTTATAATAAAGAGCCTTTGAAGGCAAATCGAAGTGAAATTTCAGAGCTTGTCTTTGAGTACTAGTTCTGTCTTCAGTATTCTCTGGTAACACTCCATGAAGAATGTAATCAAAAAAAAGATCTCTTCAATCTTTGAACGAATTTTGGAAAGATGAAATCCGATTCTTGATCACATCAAAGCAATCTGCAACTGCTTTATGGGTGTCGAATGAAGGTAGAAGTCTTCTTTCGTCTACTTCAAGTACCATTTTGTTATTTTTAGGGATCAATATTAAGGCTGCCAAACTTACCGGTGCATCTGCTTTGACATTTTAATGTCTTGGAATGTGGTGAAACTCAATTAGCATAAACCTCTCCTAAAGTTCATAAGCTTTGTTAAAGAAGGGAATCAAGTCTGGTTTCTTCACTTCATACTCGAGATTTATTTGTTTGATCAGAAGTTGCGAATCTCCATGGACTCTGTCACAACCCGAGCCCAGGGACCGGGGGTCAGAGAAAGTCTAACCAATGACACACGTACTCCCGTGCATGCACACCTAGACCCCGTCCAAGCATACACACACAAGGGATCAATCACACGTGCAAACAACTGTACGCGGAAGCTGTACGTATCAAGGCATATAGCAACACACCAAGAAACATAGGAGATTGCAAAAGATCATGAATTGAGAACAAGAACCATTTACAAGAACGTATGACCATATAGCGGGCTTACAACAATCAAAAACACAAAATACAGATATCACTCAAAGCCCACGCTACAAATACAGAAAAATCCCCTCAATAGACTCAGACGCAATGAATGGGGAGAACAAAATGATGCAAACCGTACTCTGGAGGATGGATCAAGTCCACTCCTCTAGGCCGGAGGGGGCCTCGCGAGCCTCTCCTGGAGTCGGGTCGACCGACGCAGGATCGGAAGAGGGATCTGAGCCTGCAACATACCAAGACAACTAATAAGTACAACGACTTAGCAAAGTATAAGCAACAAGAAGATAACACAAATTGTGTCTAATCATGAGTAATAATCACAGTGCAAGATCCATAGAAATCATGTTCGTGTACTAAGCAAATGTGCAACGAATAATGCATGCTGTAAGAATCATAAACAGATAACATTCAAAGTGGCTACTACATTGGCCATTTTCTCCCTTACGAGAGCGGACAGAATGAGAACACCAGCGACCGGGCCAGGGTACGCATGGGTCTCTAGTTCCCGGGGTCCGGAGTCCCAGGACAGAACACTCTGCAGAGGCAAACACATAAACTAAACCAAAGTTAACCCCGTCGGGTATCCTAAGGCTGAGGCTCAGTAGTGCCAATACCAATCACAATCAATCAGATGATGCACCTCAGTCAATCAATCATGTCATATCACATACCACATACCGATCTCACATATCATGCTGAACAAACAATAGGAAGTGCATCACACAAACTGATACTGAATACTGAATACAATAAGCTGATACTGATACTGAAGGAAATGAATGCAATAAGCCGGAGAAAGCACTGATAAACTCAAGTACCAATAACAATAAGCACTGATGCAAGTACTCCAATGGAGCATCGGTAAAACACAATAATAGAATGGTCCCGCCCGAGCTTCGCTCTGGGGTTGCTGCATTTCCCACAGAATCGAGAGGTCCAGCGCAGAACACATAAGAGGGCATAACCGTAATC
This sequence comes from Sextonia rubra, assembly GCA_037013555.1. Classification (NCBI taxonomy): domain Eukaryota; kingdom Viridiplantae; phylum Streptophyta; class Magnoliopsida; order Laurales; family Lauraceae; genus Sextonia; species Sextonia rubra. The sequence continues at coordinate 30,178,143 of JASUAD010000011.1, read as the reverse complement.
AATATGCTGTACAAATCAAACAAATCAAGTACTTCTACGAATCAAGGATCAATTACAAGCCAATCCTACACTAATTATCCAGTGTTTCTAACCGGGCATGTTGATGTAGTTTTAAGTTATCCGATGCACCATTGTCTAGTGTTGCAGTGTCTGGAATGTGCACCGAAGTCCCTTAAACCAACACCCATGGGGAGGTGCTAAACAACTGGATAACCGCATGAATGATTCACAGCCCTTGAGATCATTCATGTCCTTCAGACATTCCATTGGGCATATTCAGGTTTGCTACATTCTAATGTGAAAGTCATATACGGTCTTTTGCTTAAACCTAATCCTTTCATTCCATTCTCAGGGTTTCACGGTGTAGCCGTAGGTAACCTTACGGCTTAGCCGAGGCATCTTACGGCTTCGCCGTACTATACACTGCGGCTGAGCTGAGGTTCCCCAAATATCCATCCGGATTTACGGCTCAACCGTATTTTACTCTACGGCTCAGCCGTATCCTGGTCCACGGCTTAGCCGTAGGACAATGTACGGCTTAGATCAGGCTGGGCCGTAGAAGAATGGCAATTTGCCAACTCTCAGTTATTTTCAGATTACAGTTTGTACTGTTCTACGGTTTGGTTTACGGTTGGGTCTCGGCTTAGCCGTAAGCCATTTTACGGCTTAGCCGTAGCACATTTCACGGCTTAGCCGTGAGTGCACGGAGTCATTTTTCTGAACTTGTTACAGTCATACAGAAAGTGTGCAAAACGACTGGAAACAGAAACAGAACAGCAAAATGAGCTGAATAGGGCTGTCTAATACTAAAAAAAACACAATGAAGAACAAGAACACAACAATCAAATCCATATCAATCAGTGTTCATGCAACTTGAGCTTATACTTGCCTCACGGACGAAAATCACACGTGCTTGGCTCAGTCCGCTGGAACACACACGCAATCGAGCTCCTTTCTTCCTCCCTCAAGCAACGAGCAACAGAGAAGGAGAAGAGGAAGAGAGCTGAACAGGGAGAGAAACGACTGAGAGAGAACGAGAGAGTGAGCTGAGAGGCGATCGAGAGAAAAGATGGAGTTGGTAGGATATTTATAACTTAATTTGAGTCCAAATTACATATAAGTCCAAATAGCTTATACAAATATCAGTTTGAGTCAAATGACGGTCTAACGAGAGTAAACGGACTCATTCGGATCCAAGACAGTTACGAAACTCGACAAGCTCAACGAAATACACGCGATGACATCAAAATGACGCAAAACTGACAAGGTCAATCAAAAGCCAAAATTACGAAAAAGGGCTCGATCTACTAGACCAAGTCAACTCAACCCAAACAAGCTCTCCAAGACTCGAAACCAAATAAAAACAAAAGCCAAAACACTCTTAACGATAAAAGCGCACATAATTACCCACTAATCCGGATCAACTCGGGTCGGAGTGTTATAGACTCCAAGCATCTTGATACCTGATTCCAAGGCTAGTTTGAGACCCATAATCGATGCTATGTATTCTGCCACATTATTTGAACATGGCTTGATTCTATGAGAAAGAGTGAGGAACATAGAGTCTTTTTTGGCTACAGAAAATGATTCCAACCCCTGAAACTGAATCTCCTAGCTCATTAGTTTTGAAAGCTCCATCAAAATGCATGATCCAGTATAAGTCTAGATCAATGGGGGGTTTCCATAGTAATTCAATAAAGAAGACCGGCTCGTCAAGGAGATTGCCTATGAATTCAGAAATTTTCGAGAGTGGATGTTTTGCTAGAAATCAGTAAGAGCCTATCCTTTTACCGCCTTTGCAGGGGTAGATCTAATGTCACATTGAGGATGAAGAATAGACTATTTGGCTAGACAATCACTCAGTGCTCTGGCTTTTGTCATAAATGTCTTCAATGGGGTTATGCTAGAAAATCAACAAAAGCCTATCCTTTTACCGCCTTTGCTGGGGTATATCTGATGTCATACTGAGATAGAAAAATAGACCATTTGGCTAGATGACCAATCCTCCGGCTTTTGTCACAAGTGTCTTCAATGGGTTGATGTTGGAAACCAAGTACACCATATTAGAAAAGATGTGGTGACGTAGTTTTTTTATTGCGAACATCAGTGCAAAACATTTTTTTTCCACTGGATGATATTTATGCTTAGCACCAATCAGCATTTTTGACAAATAATAAAGAGCCACCTCCTTACCTTCATTATTCTTTTGAGCTAATAATACCCCTAGAGAGTGATCAATAGCTCGAATATAGAAAATGAAAAGTTTGCCTGGAATTAGAGCTGAAAGAACCAGTGGGTTTGTGAGATACCATTTGATATCTTAAAAGGCATCTTCGTAAGTTCTATCCCACACAAAGTTTTCTCTTTTCTTCATCAGTTTGGAGAGTGCTCTACACTTTCCAAACAAGTTTGAGATGAATCGGCGAATGTAGGCAAGTTTGCCCTATAATCCTTTAAGTTCTTTGAGGATTCTTAGAGAAGGCATCTCCAATTTAGCTTTGACTAGATCTAGTTTGATGCCACCTTTTTGAATCACAAATCCTATAAATTTCCCAGAAGTGACTCTAAAGAAACACTTTAAAGGATTCATTCAAAGGTTAAAATTTTGCAACCTCTTGAAAACTGTGTTAAGATCAACTAGATGGTTTGATTTCTGTTTACTCTTGACTACCAAGTCGTCGACATAGCATTTGACAGACTTATGTTGCATGTCTTTGAAAATTTTTATCATCGCCCTTCGGTATGTAGCTTCAGCATTCTTGAGACAAAAAGGCATGACGGTGTAGTAGTACACGCCAAAGGGGGTTCTAAAGGATGTGTGCTTTTCGTCCTCCTTGTGCATCTTGATTTAATTGTATCTTGAAAACCCATCCATGAATGACATCCTTTCAAATCTGAAAATATTGTCAATCATGATTTTTGGTATGGGTAAGGAGAAATCATCTTTCGGACAAGCTTTGTTCAGATCTTTGAAGTAGATGTAGACTCTGATTTGCCCATTCTTTTTTGTGACCGGCACTATGTTAGCCAACCCTTCAAGGTGTTGTTCTTCAAGGATGAAGTGAACGTCTCTAAGTTTATGGACTTTTTTTTCTATTTTGTCTATGATTTTTGGTTTTGTCCTTCTTTGATCTTGTTTTAAGGGTTTAGCATAATCTGCTATGTTCAATTTGTGCACGGAGACTGCTGGATCTAGACTCGGCATTTCTGCATAGGTTCATGCAAAGCAATCCATGAACTCTTGCAAGAAACTCACATACACATCAAGTTCTTTTCCTATGATTTGAAAACTTACAAAGGTAGGATGAGGATTTTCTGGGGTTCCTAAGTTTATTTTTTGTACATGGTTCTCAATTGGAGGTTTGGGAGGAGGTTTTTCCACATCATTTTCGAAAATTTCTAACTCCACGAAACCTTTTGGGATTTCATTTGGGGGTTTAAGCCAAGGCTTGATCCCTTTGCAGGGATTCAGTTTTTGAGGCTCTTTAGATTTTACATCAAGGTTTAAACATTCTTAACTAGTGTGTTGAGATGAATTTATTTCTTAATTGAGTTCAGATGGCCAATATTTAGTGATTTGTGACACGGCGTCATCGTCATCACTTGCCCCTTCAGGATGCTGAAAAGTAGCTGAATCAATAGGATCTTAGAAGACAATAGTTTCGTAAGAGTCATCCGAGTCATACCCTTCAATGAAAATTACAAATCTTACTCTGAAATTTTATTTTAACTTAGGAACATTGATGTAAGGAACATACCCTATGCAATGCCATAGCTGTTCAATTCTGGGTCCCTTTTTGAGATTTTCTTTCATTTCTAGAGTGAATACATTAAAAGGAATCTGAACCCATTTGCACTCAATCCGAGGCCTGTGGGCTTCTTGAGATTGTATCCCATTTTCTTCATCATGTTATAGACCATAGGATTGTAGATGTCAAGCCTTATTTTTTCATCGTTGGTGTTCTTGTTACTAGGACATGAAGTAGAAGCATCTTCGGCTCAATGGAATACTATCGGGTGATTTTTTCGCTTGGATGGAGGTACGAAGAAGCAAGAAACTCTAAAATCATAAATTTGGGATAGAGTGGGCCATGGCAAAAGTGGAGGATGCCGATCTGCTATGGAGTGCATATAAGTGTCCATCTTTTTAGTATCCTCAGAATCCAACTTAGAATTTGAATCTCTAATCATTAAGACAACATGCACTGGGGTGCATCTGTCTAGACCTCCCATGTAGACAATGGAGTGCCACTTTGAGAGATGAAACAATTTAAGACATCTCATCAAAGGTTTAAAACCCCATTGCTATTCTTAAATTGCGGAGGGTTGGCCAGAAACCTGTCCAGCACAGATGAATCCATGCTGAGTAGTGTGAGGGATTCTCACATCTTTTAGCCAAGTAAAGCCATTTATCGATGTAACTGTAAGACAATTCACCCATTTGTTATGATGTTAGCACGAGCTGACTGCAATTGACAGGAGAATCAGGCCTCATAACATTCCCTTGTAGGATGAGGTACATCATTGCTTTCTTGATCAAAATATGAGTTATCGACCAAGGAAATTACATTTGTTGAATATATGAGCTTTTGATGTCTTACAGAAAGTGGTTTGTCATTTTGAATAGGTGTTATATATATAGCCGGGCTACATGTCTTACTTGTGTGGATCATAGTGCCTGTTTGCTTTGTCCTTGATGATTTCGTGGATATGACCAAAGGTTGATCTGATTGTTTGAGTTCAAATTTAACCTTGATCACTAGAGGAGCTTTGGTGTTCACAAACTTGACCACGGACCTTTTTGCGGATTACAACTTTCGAATGGGAGCAACTCCTTTGCCAAACCCCGGTTAAGTTTTCTTTTCTGCTAAGATAGTGAAAGGTTCTAGGGGATTATCATCTAATGGAGAGCTATTTGTACCTGGCTTAGACTTTATAGGCCTTTCTTAATACATAGCTGCATCGATGAAATAGACATCCTTCCATTTAAATGGCTTTTCATCTGCAAAGACTTTGTGTACCTTACCCTTGTCATCAATATATTTGAGACATTGATGGAGAGTAGAAGGTATTATGGAGTAATTATGAAGCTATCGCTTTCCTAAGAGGATGTTGTAGCGAGCACATGCCTTAACCAAGTGTAAAGTGGCTTCTGAGGTTAGATCACCCAACTAAAATCGAATCTGGATCTTGCCAATCGGACCCAGAACTTCCCCATCATAGCCTTGGAGTGAGGTTTCTGTAACATATAAATTGCTCACCGGGATACCAAGTTCCTGAAGAGCTGTAATTGTGATGAGGTTCGGAGCTAATCCTGGGTCAACCTGAACTCTCGGAATAGGTATGTCTTTGATGTAGGCCGTAAAATAAAGCAACCTTGTGTGCATCATGTCGCCCAATAGGAGATCATCTTTGGCGAAGGAAATGGTGGCTTTGGAAGCGTTGTGAATGGAAAGACATTCCATACACTGTTTCTGACACTTCTTGGACTTTGCTTTTAGATAGTTATATTTTTTCTGATGAACTTCTGCTATATGAGTTTGATTATTTGTATTCAAAGCATGTAGAGCTCATATGAAGTTGTTACGAGTCTCTTCAAATATCCGCAAAAGACAAAAAATGTGAAGTCGTGTAGGTATGTGCTTGAGGTGTTCAACAATATCATTCGTGAATGCCTCTGGTGGCCTTGCATTAGCATTTGCATTTAAAGAAGTTACAGTTACATCTATGTTATTCCTTGAAGGGTTTACATGAGAGGAAGAGGAAGAAGAGGGTCTATCCTAGTTGATTCTATAGTTACTACAGAAACAAGTGCCGTCGTTGACTATGTTGTTTCGGTCAACTTTTGGACGAGTTTCTCTTCTTATTGCATTAACTTTTTCTGGTTCAGCAAAAAGTTGACAGACTTTTTCCAAGCCTGCTTCCTAATTTGCATTGTCATGAATGGTTTGAGATGTTTGAGGTTTATTAGCAGAAGTGCTAAGAATCACTGGAGCAGGAGCCAATAGCATCTCTTGTTCTGAGTCAGAGAGGTTATCCTGAATTTGGAAGACTTCCTGAGGTGCAGTAGGACTGCTAATGCTGAAGTTATTATGTTCTTCTAGCAACTCAAGCTCATCAGTTTAGTCAGAAATAATAAGCTGAGTGCTTAGTTCGGAATCTGCATTCAAAGGGGTTGACTCAACAGTTGGTTCAGGAGAAACAACAGGCATAGAGCTTACTTCATGCGAACAAGAAAGCAAGGCTTATTGTTGCTACTCTTCATCGGATTCAACCAATGGCAAGCGGTTCGGATGAACTTCTGGAGGTAGTGGAAAAGAAGGGGGATTATTTGACCAACCACTTGTGCTCGATATGTGTATGTCATAAAGAACTACCAACAGTGTCTTGAGACTGTGCTTGATATTGAGCTTACCCGTTTTAGGATCAAAAGTTTGTTTAAAACTTTCATCCTCGTCAAAAGGGTATTTATCAGCAAAGTAGTCATCAATCCATTGATGATCTTCGAAATCAGAATATTCTGACTAATCTTCCTTATCATTTAATTAGGAGGTGTGCCATCTCATGATGTTCTATTGTAACTAGATATTGGTGGTTTTTCCTTATCCTTTGGAAATGGAATGATGAAGTCAGTCAAAGTAAAGTAACCTCTGATCGGTTTGGGAGGTTCTTCTGAAACCGAAGTTCGATCACCTTTTCTTTCTTCTATTTAACTTGGTTCTCTTGTTTGGCCAAGCGATTCTAGGCAGCTTTTTGAAGGTTTTTAAGTTACCTTTTAACATTTCTTCTTTCTGCAAATGTGGGTTTGGTTTTAACCTTTTCCCAGCTTTCATCATTTATTAGGTCTCGGTGAACCTGCATTTCTCCCCCTGAAAAAGTCTTGAGCAGTATCAATCCTTGTTCGTTATGTACTGCATTGACGACTAAAAATTTAGCAGTCATTGGTTTTTGTGGAGCGGACACTGCTATAGGTGCGAACTGTCCAAAGGAGATTATGTTGACCAGAGCAGCATTATATTTCCGATCGAAAGTTATCACTCCACCTCTCCACATCTCATTGACCTTTTCTTTCAAAATGAAGCAGTTCTTGAGAGGATGAGACACCATCCAATGGTATGCAAAGTAATTTGGGTCATTGACGCCACCCGCTTGTTTAGGTTTCTTCATCGGTGGAAGTTCAATTTTATTATTTTCCATCAATGACCGAAAAATCACTTTGATATCCCGATCAAAAGGATATTTAGTTTTCTTCCTCTTTTCATACTCTTCATTCTTGGTTTGATCAATTTTCACATTCTGAGGCTTTTGAGGAGGTTTGGAGTTTGTACATTGAAGACCTCTTATTTCTTCTTCAGTTTTGGAGCAGAAGATGAAGACAGCTCCACTATTCGAAAACTTGCTTTCTTTTTATTGATCTCCTTAAGGGTCAGCTCTACATTAGTAGCTACTTCAATCAATCAGGCCAGAGATTTAGTTTTATGACTAAGTATGATAGCCTTGATCTCTAGTCGTAAATTGGTTTTGCACATTTCAATGGTTGCTGTTTAAGATGGTTGTTCCAAGCATCTGTAAGACAATGCTCTCCACCTGTTGATAAAGGACTGTGCAGTTTTATTGTCTCCTTGCCTTGTACTACTGAGCATGGCGAAGGTGATTGTTTGATCCTCTTTTTGGAAGTGAAGTAAAAACTTCTCTTTCGTGATAGACAATCTCATGAACGTGAGCTTTGGTAACTGCTTGTACCAATTGAAGGCAATTCCTTTCAATGTACCAACAAACAACCTTATTTTTAATGCATCTAACTCTAGCAGGCTTCCGAGGAGTGACTTAAAATGCATAATTTACTGGTATGCTGACCCCTTTCCCAAGGTATGGTTGGAAAGTTGGAAGTTTATAATTTGGTGGAAATGTAACTAGATCAAATTCCGAAAGATACTTGGGTGTAATACCCTTCTTTTTCATCCTGGTCTCCACTTTTGTTTTTGTTAGTATCTCTTTAACTTCTTTGAAGGTTATAGGTTTTTCAAAATCTGCATGAAGACCAAGGATTGACAAATGATCACCACCAAAAGAACCTGCAGTTATCACCTTGTTTGTTAGGAACTTGATTTGAGCTGTGAGTAGGTCAATTTTAGTGGCATTTCTCCTGGTCCTTGGCTATTCTCTTCTGCCAGCAAATAGAGGACTGACTAGAGCTTCAATTGGACCACCTAACTTATCTACAAAGATTTTCAATTAGGTAGTCAAATGATCAATCTTAGCTCCTTGTTGCTTAACGACATCACTGACATCGTCTTCTTGATTCTCACCAACATCTTCCTCACCGGCGTCTTTACTTCCACTAGCATCATCATTTGGAAACTTCAAATGGATTATGGGCATATTTGGAAACCTAGGCTTAGGAGTCTCGGTCTTCTTGTTGGATTTTGGGGTCACTGATAATCCATTCAAAGTCATGGAGCCGATAAGAGTAGAGAGAGTCTTTGGAAGACTGAGACTCTTAATGCCGAGGCAGCAGAGTCAGTTCGAGCCCTCTTTAGTGCTCTTGCAGATGGTTTGTTTTTGGTAATGGAGATTTTAAAGAACCTCTCCTTGGCCTCATCGAAAGTGATGATTAAGGAACCCATGATATCTTAACAAAAAAGGCAAGCCCAATGGACTATATTAGTGTCATAACCAATATGGCTGCCTCTTGGGCTAGCCGGAATGGTTTATGAATAGCTTCTGAACTAACATGGTTTTGAACTGGAACGGTCAGACATAGGCATAAACCCCATTTTATTGTGCTATGTTGATTGTCTTAGCTATCAGAATTTCTGTAACATTTCGGGACTATATAGTCATGCTTAAAAGCATGCTAAGCTGACTAGACCTAGCTATTAAAATTTTGGCAGCATTTCAAAGCTATCTGGGTCAGACTTATAAGCAAGAGAAGGTTGGATCTAATCAAAAGGATAGGGTCCATAGGATTGAGCCTGCACCACTACCATATGATCATACGGGATCCATCAATGCATGACGCCAAACAATGCATGACTGCAATTTTGTTAGTCTTATCATTGATTTGATAAAAGCATTTATTTGGGTTGAAGCCTTTTGGACCGAATCACCCCTCTCCTAGTGCATAAAAGAGTGTTGATTTGTTCCGTGCACATCGATATGCAAAGTTCCTTCAATTAAATGGAAAAAGTATGCACTTCGAGGTGCCTAATGCCTTCATTTGAATGATAAAATGATGCACTTTGAGGTACAAAGTTCCTTCATTTGAGCTCTCAAACCCATCATAGACATCAATGTCTTACATAGGTGTCTTCAGAAGTCAAACAAGTCAAGTTGGAGGCAAAACAGGACAGTGACCACTGGCCCATGGTCATTGCTTATTTTACATTGTCTTCCGCGGTCATAGCACTTTTTGCATAGTCACCCGCCGCCACTGGCTCACAGTAGCACATTTCAGCACTTTTCATGCATTTTCGCCAATTTTCATATCTTTTGATCAAATTTGATCACAAATTAGAGCGAAAACTGAATTTCCCATTGACGGCGCCAATCTTTTGATCACGCTCGAAATATGATTTGAAATGCAACAGATTCGAGTCCAACATTCACACATTTCAAGCTTTAAGAAGAATGTGAAGTAACTATAGTTCGTCATTATTTTCTTTTTGTTTACATGGGTTTAAATGCTCTGACCATGGGGTTGAAAGTTGTTTACAAGTTTTGAAATGTTTACAACCCCTCCCTCTAATCTCAAATATGATTCAAATTCAAAAAATATAAGAAAATGCATGAAAAAAATGGAAAAAACACAGAAAAGAGGGAGACAGTGAGGAGTGACCATGGGCCACGGTCCTTAGCTCCTTACCAGTGACTGTAGCTTACGGCCACTGGCAAACAGTGGCCGAAATGGCAAATGTTTGCCTCTTTTCTTCTGTTTCACTTTTGTGATGCTTCCAGTGTGCTAAAACTTGTTTTTTTTCGATCTTTGGAGTGTTAGATGACCATTAAGAGGGCTTAGTTTGTCATAGGATTGATCAAAACCTTTGGTGATCATCACTTTTGGTTATGGACTGTTTTTGTACAAATCCGAAAAGGGGACTGTGTACAAACAAAATGGAGCCAAAGTTGTATCATTCTGAACTTATGATTTTCAAAAGACAGAATGAAACCTAACGAGGCCTTTTCACAACTTATGGGATGACCCCAAAAACCCTCCCAAGTGAGAAAAACAAAGGAATTGATTTCATCCTCTGAAACTTGAGCATCATCTCGTCTAAACGATAGACATGCTCTCTCTCCTTCTCTGAACCATTTCTCACCTAAAGTTAGTGAAAAGGAGGAAAATAAGTGGGCTAGGAGTACTTGGAGTCCCTTATGACTTGCTTGATCTTGCGTAGAACTCTTTGAAGTTGCTTCGAACCTTGGATTTTGTCTCTGAGACTTTGGAACTAGTCTCTCCTCTTTTCCCAAGTGTCAAACCTCCCTTTTATAGATTTCAGAAGTTGTTTAGGGAGTTATGGGAAGTTGAGGTTCGAAAGAAAGTGGAGGGAACCGCTGAAAACTACAGAAAACTGCTCCACAGGTGTCAGTGACTGCGGCCTTGGTCATTGACAGGTCCCATTTTGGACTTTTTGCACATGTGACTCGTTTTCACCTGTTTGGGGTTTGAATGATGTTCGATCTTTATGAAACTTAGCGGGATACTATTTGACACTATTTTAAGTGTGTCATAAAAATTTCAGCTCATTTTGATGATTTGAAGTTGGTCAACCCCCCCATTGACTTTTCATGAAAATAGCTCATTATTTCAGTTATTTGAGGCCCAAATGACCTTGGATTGATTTGAAACTTGAAGGAATTGATGTCAAAAGCACCTTTAACTATCCATCCAAATTTCATACAGTTTGAATTTGTGAATGTAAGATTTTAAACAGTGACCCACTTGTTGCATGTTCTAAGTCACTATTCATATTACGCTGTAGGCAGTTAGCTTTTTTTCTACCCGAATGACGTTCAATTAACTTGAAACTTTGGGGAATTAACTTTGAACATATATTGAGTCTTTAGTCCTAATTACGTCAGTTTTGACCCCATTGGAAGTGGGATTTTGGTCAATGACCTTTGTGGCTTAGGGGTCACTGACTTCTAAGCTGATATGTAGTGGAAATAGGACCAGATGAAGTCCTTTTTACTTGCAGATTTGCAAAATCTCCTTTGAGCATGACTGAAGCTTTGTGCTTAAATTTCATCAATTTTGAGTGTCGTGAGCAAGACTTTGATCAGTGACCCCCGTGACTCGGGGGTCACTAACCCAAAGTTGACATATTTATAGATTAGGTCAAATGATGTTTGTTTGATCTAAAATTTTGTAGAGCTTCCCTTGAGCATAATTTGAACTTCCTTCAAAAGTTTCAACTGTTTTGATCTTCATGAGGTGTCACTTTGCACAATGACTCCACATAGCTTAGTAGACGACCATCTGAATTGAGTTTGGGTCTAAATGATGTCCAAATGCTCTGAAATTTTGACGATTAGTCTTTGAATGTATTTGAAGGCATTCTTCTAAGTTTCAGCTTGTTTTGATATGTAGGAGTGTTAATTTCCACAGTGACCCCCAAGAAGCTAGCATATAGTCATTGAAGCTTAGTTTGAGCTAAGATGAAGTTCAAATACTGTAACACTCCGATCCCCTTTGAGCCGGATTAGTGGCTCATTAGTGTGTGTTTTGTTTTGTTTATTTCTTTTGGACTTGTTTTGGGTCATGGATAGGTAGTTGAGTGACCTTTGACCTGGAATAGGTAGTTCTAAGCCCTTTTTCGTAATTTTGCTTTGGCTTTGCTCATCTCATCTTTGCATCATCTTGGTGTCAGCGCGCGTATTTCGTTGAGCTCGACAAATTCCGTAACTGTGTCAGATCCGTTTGGAGTCAATTGGGGAAGATGGACCTTTGTGTGACTTAATCTGTAAATTGCTTAAACCCATTAGACCTTGTTTTAAAACTACAAACCTATATAAGTGAGTCATCTTACAGATGTCTCTCCCTTGCTCATTTCATTCCTCAACGTTGCATGCAAGGAGTCAGGAGCTCCACGTTCTTCTCCCCTCATCTTCATTCTCTTCTTCGATCTTGTAGTGTAAGCTTGCACTTTGGTGATTGGGTTCTTCTCTCTTCTCTTTTCTCTCTTCTCTCATCCTTGTGTATTGCTTGAGGTAAGTGGGTCCTTTGTGTTTCTTCTCCCAATTGCACCTCTCATTCTCTGATTTCTGTGTTTCCATCTCATGCATGGTTTCTTGCTTTGATTTGTCTTGATTTTAGTGGATTTGGAGCTTGATTTCAGAGGATTTTGTCAGATTTGAGGCAAGTATAAGTACAGGCTTTGATAACACATATGGGTGTTTGTTTGATGGCTTTGATTCACTCTTATTCTTTGTTTAGCATGTGTTACAGCCATTTTCTAAGCTATGAGAATCAGTTGAGCTTGTTTTATTCAGTTTCTGTACCAAAATTTCGTTTCTGTAATCTTCCCGAATTCGCGTCTGTATTGTACGGCTAAGCCGTAACCCTGTACGGCTTAGATTCCAGAGAGTGACAAATTCGAGTTTGTTCTACGGTTAGGCTACGGCTAAGCCGTAATTTGTCCTACGGCTGAGCCGTAAGCTAACCGTGAACCAAACCGTATCTAAGCCGTGGATTTAATCTCTGATCAGTCGAAACTTTTCTGATATCAGTGTTCTTACGGTGAGGCTACGGCTAAGCCGTGATGGTTTACGGCTAAGCCGTGGACTCCACCGTAGCTCAGCCGTGAGATGTATCAGATCAGAGGTGGAAAAGCTGACAGTTTAGCCGTGTTCTGAAGGGAACCACGGCTAAGCCGTAGTGCATATTGCGGCTACGCCGTAGGATGCCACGGCTAAGCCGTAGGTCACCCATGGCTAAACCGTAAGACCTGTTAAAGACCTGTTAAATATCAGTTAAACTTAGGCTAATGGTGTGACCTTGTAGGGCTCAAATACAGGTGAACCATACCCGTAAACCGGCCCAAATGGATTCTTTGGAGCGCATGAATAGTCTGTTAGGCTGTGACTTATTCATGTGAGTGTTGCTCATTGTTAAGCACCTCCCCATGGGTGTTGGTTTAAGGGACTTCGATGCACATAAGGATTATATTGCAACACTAGGATGGCAACGGTGCATCGAATAACTTAAAACTACATCAACATGCACGGTTAGTGATAGTGATGCAACTAGATTAGACTTGGCTTGTAATGAACCTTGATTCCGTATTAATCTGAGATGCATTTCATATTGTTTATAGTTTTGCCCTCTGCTCTGTTAATCTATGTATGCATTTCCTCAGTCATTTTGCTTTCGTTCTGTATATCTGTATTATTCTTCGCTCTGTACTATGTTTTGATCTATGCTATGCTTTGTATATTCTCTGGCTTTGTATATCTTTGATTTTTGGGTATTCCCTGGTGGCTCTGCCCAGAGGTTAATACGTGAGGACGAGATCCGGTCTTTGTCATCGGTGAGCCCAAAGCGGATAATCTCCCCTTTCTATGGATTTGATTTGATTGGTATTAGTCTGGCTCTACTCAGCCTCAGCCCTAGGATACCCGACGGGGTTACCTCTGGCGTAGATCTCTGTATCTCTGTTTTAACTGCAGTGTTGCTTTGTCTTGGGACCCCGGAACCCAGGAAACCGAGACCCACTTGTACCCTGGCCCGGTCAGTGGTGTTCTCATCTGCTCTGCTCTGCTCTGCTCTCTATTGGAGAGAACATGGTTAACGTAGTAGCCACTTAGTCAGTATTTCTATGTTTGATTCACCTATCATGCTTTACGTCTATGCACGATTTGCTTAGCTTACTAAGATGAAATTCTGAAATCATTATTCTGTCATTTATTCAGCTTTGATACTATGCGTGTTTCACCCCTGTTACTTATATTTGCTGGATCGTTGTATTCATTCGTGTTGTCTGTGGTGTTGCAGGCACAGATACCTTGCCCAGCTCCCCGGCGGTCGAGGAGGCTGCAGGGGCGAGTGTAGAGGCACCCTCCGGTCTGGCAGAGTGGGCCTGATCACTTCTGCCAAGTGCGTGCATGCATACCAGTGGCTTTTATTTTGCATTTTGGTTTTTGAGAGCTTGTATTTGGACTTTGGACTTTGGACTTGTATTCTGTATATTTTGTGTATATTGATTTTGGTGTGTATTCGGTTTTATCTCAGTGTATTTGTCTTTGTCTTTTCCGTTTCGTATTTGCTTTGGCTTCCGCTATTTTATTTTCCTTTGTTGCTTGCTATGATATGTACAGCTTCCGCGTACGCTTAGTTCGCACGTGTTAGATCCCTTGTGTGTGTGCATCTGGACTGGGTTTGGGTGCACGTGCACGGGAGTACGTGTGTCACAGGTTTAGCTTTTCGCTAACCCCCGAATTCTGGGCTCGGGTCGTGACATACGTATTGTATGGTATCAGAGCATGCTAGTTATAAGCATGTAGGCATCTAAGATCGTGGTGAGATGACGATATCAACTATTTGACTCGAAGTCTCATAGGTTGATTTGGGGTTTGACTAACTCAGGGCCTTTTATATTTGTGTGTTGTGTTTCTTTTCCTTTTATAGGATGGCATCAGGATCAGGATCTAGGGATGAGAATCAACAAGGCCACAACGGTGATAGTGGATCAGTACCTCCACACATCAGTAGTGAGGAACGAATGATGATGATGATGCAGTCTATGCAGTCATTACAGGCACAGATGGCATCCATGGTAGATAGGCAGAGTCAGGCTGCTGCAGTAGCATCACCTCATGTAGATCAGCAGGTGATTTTCCAGCCTAAGGAATCAGATCCTAATGCGCTTTTCGACAAGTTCCGTAAGCGAGGGGCGACTGAGTTCCATGGGATAGAGGATGCATTGCAGGCTGAGCAATGGTTGGAGCAGACTGAAGAGCTATTTGATACGATCGTGTGCAGTAACAAGCAGAAGGTAGTTCTCACAGCCTCTATGCTTCGGAGTGTAGCTAAGACATGGTGGAGGAGTGTTAAGACCTCATTTCAGACTATGCCCAGTGCCACAGTTTGGGAGACCTTCAAGCAGCAATTCCGTCGTAAGTTCATGCCTCTCCATATTCAGCGAGCCAAGGAAGTGGAATTCTTCAACCTTCAGCAGAGACAGATGCCAGTTGCAGATTATGTACACAGGTTTACAGAGTTGTCTCATTTCGCAGAGGATATGGTGAACACGGAGCATAAGAAGGTGACTCGCTTCGTCAACGGCCTAAATCCGAGACATAAACGCCACGTGGTTGCTTGTATGTGGCCGGCTACCTTGGATGACGCTATTGACAGGGCTTATGATGCAGAGGCCATCTTTGAGGAGGAGCGAACAGAGGCTAAGAGGGCAGCAGGTTTCAGTGGCAGAAGTCAGTTCCAGAAGAAGTTCAAGGGTAAACAGGGCAGTTCGAGCAGTCCTCAGATAGTTTGCAGTCACTGTGGGAAGGATCACCCCACCGACAGATGTTGGAGGAAGAGTGGGGCTTGTTTCGGGTGTGGCTCTACGGACCACAGGCGGGCCCAATGCCCGAAGTTTCAGTCCTCTCCACAGATGAGACAGACAGGACCTACCTCACAGGGCAGATCCCAGCCAGCTCGCCCAGGCCAGAAGCAGAACCGCCAGACAGCCCGAGCCTATGCTGCTACGCATGAGGGCGCGGAGGAGGCCACGGTAGTGGAAGGTAAAATTTTAATTTCCGATGCAGAAGCTTTAGCTTTATTTGACTCAGGGTCTACGCGTTCGTACGTAGCACCCCATTTTGCTGTGCAGCTTCGACAGCGACCTACACCACTTCCCTACTTGTTGTTAGTATCCACTCCGGTTGGTAAGCGGGTGGAGTGCAGTGTGTTTTACCCTCAGTGTGATGTGCGGATAGCTGGTCATTAGCTCCCAGTAGACCTCGTGTTGCTCACGACACTGGATTTTGATGTGATTCTTGGTATGGACTGGCTTGCGAGATATCATGCGTGTATCAATTGCTACAGTAAGGCTATCTACTTTGATTTGGGCAGCGGATTCCGATTTGAGGGCAGCCAGATGAAGTGCCCAAGACGTGTGATCTCTGCTTGTAAGGCAGACAGGATGCTTCGTAGGGGATGTGAGGGATTTCTTGCATTCATTTCAGAAAAGAAAGATCGGCGACAGCTCAGTGAGATTCCAGTAGTCAGCGAGTTTCCGGATGTCTTTCCGGAGGATGTGCCAGAGTTGCCACCAGTTCGGGAGGTAGAATTTGCTATTGACGTGGTACCAGGTACAGCACCTATCAGTAGAGCTCCATATCGTATGGCACCTGCAGAGTTGTTGGAATTGAAGAAACAGTTGCAGGATCTGTTGGATAAAGGGTTCATACGCCCCAGTGTTTCACCTTGGGGAGCACCTGTTTTGTTCGTCAAGAAGAAGGATGGCAGTTTCCGGATGTGCATTGATTATAGGCAGTTGAACAAAGTGACTATCAAGAACAAGTATCCATTGCCTAGGATTGATGAGTTGTTCGATCAGCTTCAGGGTGCAGCTCACTTCTCTAAGATTGACTTGAGGTCAGGATATCACCAGCTCAGGGTGAAGGATGAGGATGTTCCGAAGACAGCTTTCAGGACTCGGTATGGACACTACGAGTTCCTTGTCATGCCGTTTGGTTTGACGAATGCACCCGCAGCTTTTATGGCGTTGATGAACAGGGTGTTTACTTCCTTCTTGGACCAGTTCGTTGTGGTTTTTATAGATGACATATTGGTCTATTCGAAGACTGCTGAGGAACATACAGACCATCTGAGGAAGGCATTGCAGCTGCTTCGAGATCACAAGTTGTATGCAAAGTTGGCTAAATGTGATTTCTGGCTAGAGCAAGTTGCATTTTTGGGACATGTGATTTCTAGAGATGGATTGATGGTGGATCCAGCTAAGATTGAGGCAGTAGTCCATTGGCCCCGTCCTAGATCAGTGACAGAGATTCGGAGTTTTCTGGGTTTGGCGGGATATTACCGCAGGTTCGTGCAGGATTTCTCGAAGATCTCAGCCCCGCTGACTCAGTTGACTCGGAAGAAGGTCCCGTATGAGTGGACAGAGAAGTGTGAGCGTAGTTTTCAGATGTTGAAAGAAAAGCTCACTACGGCGCCAGTGTTGACTCTCCCGGATGGTAGTGAGGGATTCATGATTTACTCAGATGCCTCTAGAGTTGGACTAGGCTGTGTACTGATGCAGAATCAGAAGGTGATTGCCTATGGATCCAGACAGTTGAAAGAACATGAGAAGAACTATGCCACACATGACTTGGAGTTAGCAGCCATTGTATTTGCATTGAAGTTGTGGCGACATTACCTGTACGGTGTGAAGTTTGAGGTCCATTCCGATCATCACAGTCTGCAATACTTGTTTGATCAGCATGACTTGAATATGAGGCAGCGAAGGTGGTTGGAGTTCATCAAAGACTATGACTTTCCGATCAAGTACCACCCAGGCAAGGGCAATGTAGTTGCAGATGCACTCAGCAGGAGGACAGACAGTCTTCAGGTGTTAGCAGGATTCTATATGCTTGTGCATGATCAGCCTGTAGAGGTTCAGATGGTAGGAGACTCGATGACATTAGCTACTACCGTCGTGTTTCAGCCTGAGGTGATTCAGCAGATCAAGGATCGCCAGTTTGAGGACCCCCTCCTGGTGAAGTTCAGAGATCGGATTTCAGATCGACCGGATTTTAGCCTAGTAGATGGAGTTTTATACTTTCGGAATAGACTGTGTGTTCCCGCTGTGGACGAGCTGAAAGAGAAATTGATGACAGATGCGCACGATGCCCGATATGCGATGCATCCCGGGAGTACGAAGATGTACCGGAACTTGAAAGATAGATTTTGGTGGAACAATATGAAGCGGGAGATCGCAGGGTTCGTAGCTCGATGTTTGACCTGTCAGAGGGTAAAAGCTGATCGTCAGCGACCTCCAGGATCATTGCATCCATTGCACATTCCGCAGTGGAAGTGGGAGCACATTACTATGGATTTCGTCTCCGGTTTTCCGCCGACCAGTAGGAAGAATAATGCGATCTGGGTCATAGTGGACAGATTGACTAAGTCAGCACATTTCCTTCCGTTCAAGAAAGGGATGACATTCACAGAGATGGCCAGGAAGTTTGTTGACGAGATAGTCAGATTGCATGGTACCCCAGTATCGATTGTGTCAGATCGCGATAGTCGTTTTGTATCTTCATTCTGGAGAGCATTTCAGGAAGCTATGGGCACGAAGCTGAGTTTTAGTACGGCATACCACCCCCAGACTGATGGACAGTCGGAGCGTACCATTCAGACGTTGGAGGATATGCTCCGAGCTAGCGTGCTGAACTTTGAGAAGGAATGGGATACGCATCTAGCATTGTGTGAGTTTGCTTACAACAACAGCTTCCATGAGAGTATTGGTATGGCACCTTATGAGGCTCTATACGGACGCAAGTGCAGGACCCCAGTGTGCTGGGAAGAAGTTGGAACTAGAAGTTTCCATGGTCCGACAATCATTGCTGAGACGACAGAGAAAGTGCAGAAAGTGATAGAGAATCTGAAGATTGCTCGGTCCAGGCAGAAGAGCTATGCTGATACTCGGAGGAGACCTTTGGCATTCCAAGTCGGAGATTGGGTATTTCTTAAAGTTTCTCCGATGAAGGGCACAGTTCGATTTGGTCAGAAGGGCAAGTTAGCTCCGAGATATGTAGGACCGTTCGAAGTCAAGAGCCGAGTTGGAGATTTAGCCTATCGGTTGACACTTCCAGTTGAGTTCTCCGGTGTTCACGAGGTGTTCCATGTGTCGATGCTCCGTAAGTATGTGCCAGATCCGAGCCATGTGATTCGCTACGATGACATTCAGATTCAGCCTAATGCGACTTACGTTGAGCGTCCGCTTCGCATCGTTGGGACACGAGAGCAGATTCTTCGTACCAGGACTATCAGATGGGTGAAGGTGTTGTGGGAACATCATGGTCCAGATGAGGCTACATGGGAGCTAGAGGAGCAGCTAGCGCGCCAGTACCCACATCTCTTTGCGCAGGTAGGTAGTCATTCCGAGGACGGAATGATTCC
The DNA here is from genome assembly GCA_037013555.1 of Sextonia rubra. Taxonomy (NCBI): domain Eukaryota; kingdom Viridiplantae; phylum Streptophyta; class Magnoliopsida; order Laurales; family Lauraceae; genus Sextonia; species Sextonia rubra. The sequence goes on along the minus strand of JASUAD010000011.1, from coordinate 30,159,020 downwards.
TAGTGGGGGAGGATGTAACACTCCGATCCCCTTTGAGCCGGATTAGTGGCTCATTAGTGTGTGTTTTGTTTTGTTTATTTCTTTTGGACTTGTTTTGGGTCATGGATAGGTAGTTGAGTGACCTTTGACCTGGAATAGGTAGTTCTAAGCCCTTTTTCGTAATTTTGCTTTGGCTTTGCTCATCTCATCTTTGCATCATCTTGGTGTCAGCGCGCGTATTTCGTTGAGCTCGACAAATTCCGTAACTGTGTCAGATCCGTTTGGAGTCAATTGGGGAAGATGGACCTTTGTGTGACTTAATCTGTAAATTGCTTAAACCCATTAGACCTTGTTTTAAAACTACAAACCTATATAAGTGAGTCATCTTACAGATGTCTCTCCCTTGCTCATTTCATTCCTCAACGTTGCATGCAAGGAGTCAGGAGCTCCACGTTCTTCTCCCCTCATCTTCATTCTCTTCTTCGATCTTGTAGTGTAAGCTTGCACTTTGGTGATTGGGTTCTTCTCTCTTCTCTTTTCTCTCTTCTCTCATCCTTGTGTATTGCTTGAGGTAAGTGGGTCCTTTGTGTTTCTTCTCCCAATTGCACCTCTCATTCTCTGATTTCTGTGTTTCCATCTCATGCATGGTTTCTTGCTTTGATTTGTCTTGATTTTAGTGGATTTGGAGCTTGATTTCAGAGGATTTTGTCAGATTTGAGGCAAGTATAAGTACAGGCTTTGATAACACATATGGGTGTTTGTTTGATGGCTTTGATTCACTCTTATTCTTTGTTTAGCATGTGTTACAGCCATTTTCTAAGCTATGAGAATCAGTTGAGCTTGTTTTATTCAGTTTCTGTACCAAAATTTCGTTTCTGTAATCTTCCCGAATTCGCGTCTGTATTGTACGGCTAAGCCGTAACCCTGTACGGCTTAGATTCCAGAGAGTGACAAATTCGAGTTTGTTCTACGGTTAGGCTACGGCTAAGCCGTAATTTGTCCTACGGCTGAGCCGTAAGCTAACCGTGAACCAAACCGTATCTAAGCCGTGGATTTAATCTCTGATCAGTCGAAACTTTTCTGATATCAGTGTTCTTACGGTGAGGCTACGGCTAAGCCGTGATGGTTTACGGCTAAGCCGTGGACTCCACCGTAGCTCAGCCGTGAGATGTATCAGATCAGAGGTGGAAAAGCTGACAGTTTAGCCGTGTTCTGAAGGGAACCACGGCTAAGCCGTAGTGCATATTGCGGCTACGCCGTAGGATGCCACGGCTAAGCCGTAGGTCACCCATGGCTAAACCGTAAGACCTGTTAAAGACCTGTTAAATATCAGTTAAACTTAGGCTAATGGTGTGACCTTGTAGGGCTCAAATACAGGTGAACCATACCCGTAAACCGGCCCAAATGGATTCTTTGGAGCGCATGAATAGTCTGTTAGGCTGTGACTTATTCATGTGAGTGTTGCTCATTGTTAAGCACCTCCCCATGGGTGTTGGTTTAAGGGACTTCGATGCACATAAGGATTATATTGCAACACTAGGATGGCAACGGTGCATCGAATAACTTAAAACTACATCAACATGCACGGTTAGTGATAGTGATGCAACTAGATTAGACTTGGCTTGTAATGAACCTTGATTCCGTATTAATCTGAGATGCATTTCATATTGTTTATAGTTTTGCCCTCTGCTCTGTTAATCTATGTATGCATTTCCTCAGTCATTTTGCTTTCGTTCTGTATATCTGTATTATTCTTCGCTCTGTACTATGTTTTGATCTATGCTATGCTTTGTATATTCTCTGGCTTTGTATATCTTTGATTTTTGGGTATTCCCTGGTGGCTCTGCCCAGAGGTTAATACGTGAGGACGAGATCCGGTCTTTGTCATCGGTGAGCCCAAAGCGGATAATCTCCCCTTTCTATGGATTTGATTTGATTGGTATTAGTCTGGCTCTACTCAGCCTCAGCCCTAGGATACCCGACGGGGTTACCTCTGGCGTAGATCTCTGTATCTCTGTTTTAACTGCAGTGTTGCTTTGTCTTGGGACCCCGGAACCCAGGAAACCGAGACCCACTTGTACCCTGGCCCGGTCAGTGGTGTTCTCATCTGCTCTGCTCTGCTCTGCTCTCTATTGGAGAGAACATGGTTAACGTAGTAGCCACTTAGTCAGTATTTCTATGTTTGATTCACCTATCATGCTTTACGTCTATGCACGATTTGCTTAGCTTACTAAGATGAAATTCTGAAATCATTATTCTGTCATTTATTCAGCTTTGATACTATGCGTGTTTCACCCCTGTTACTTATATTTGCTGGATCGTTGTATTCATTCGTGTTGTCTGTGGTGTTGCAGGCACAGATACCTTGCCCAGCTCCCCGGCGGTCGAGGAGGCTGCAGGGGCGAGTGTAGAGGCACCCTCCGGTCTGGCAGAGTGGGCCTGATCACTTCTGCCAAGTGCGTGCATGCATACCAGTGGCTTTTATTTTGCATTTTGGTTTTTGAGAGCTTGTATTTGGACTTTGGACTTTGGACTTGTATTCTGTATATTTTGTGTATATTGATTTTGGTGTGTATTCGGTTTTATCTCAGTGTATTTGTCTTTGTCTTTTCCGTTTCGTATTTGCTTTGGCTTCCGCTATTTTATTTTCCTTTGTTGCTTGCTATGATATGTACAGCTTCCGCGTACGCTTAGTTCGCACGTGTTAGATCCCTTGTGTGCGTGCATCTGGACTGGGTTTGGGTGCACGTGCACGGGAGTACGTGTGTCACAGGTTTAGCTTTTCGCTAACCCCCGAATTCTGGGCTCGGGTCGTGACAAATACTTTGAAACTTTGAAGCATCATTCCCAAGCATATTCTGTAGTTACTATGTGATGATTTTCAACCACTTTAGTAAGCCCAAAGCTTGAACGTGTTCAATGACCTTTAGCCTTTAAGCCAATGAACTTTAAATTTAAAGTTTTGTGAGTTAAGTAACCAAATAAAGTTCACTAACCTTGGAATTGTAACTGCTCTATTCTAAGCTCATCTGAAGTCTTCTGAGTGGATTGCACCATCTCTAAATATCTAGATACAGTACTTGACTTGTCATTCCACAATTCTGGGGTTTATGAACCTTTGGTTTGGAATTTGCTTATCATGTCTTTGCTGTAACATTTGTAATTTTTATGGGTCAACATCATGATCAACTAGCTCTAATACTATATTAAACTTAGTAGCTAACCATTCTCACTAAAACTTGGTGACATTAGTAAAGACAACATAATCACTTTTCAATAATTAGCATTATGGTTGTCATTATAAAAAATATAATGCTACCATAATTAATCAAATTATTGAACAAAATCTTTCAAAAATGATTTTTTCTATCGGAGGTTGTTATCATCATACATCAACATCATCATCACAATCACCACCCCATAGGGTTGTCAAAGAGCCAGGCTTAGGCCAGGTTGGGTAAAGCCCTTACCTTACCCTCATATATGTAGTCGGGCTTAGGCCAAGCTAAAGCCCTTGGATTTTTTGGTGGGCTTATAATACAGAAGCCCTTACCTTATGTTGACCCATAAAAAATCACAAGTGTTGCAGTGAAGACATGATAAGTAAATTCCAAGCTCAGGGGCACATAGACCCTAGAATTATGAATGCCCAGTTAAGTACTGTAGCCAAAAGTTCAAAGCTGATGCAACTTACTCATAATATTTCAGATGAGTTTAGAGTATAGTAGTCCAAATTTTAGAGTTAGTAGACTTCATTTGGTCACTCAATCACTAATTACCAAATTCAAAGTTCATTGACTCAAAACCATGGAGTCATTGCACACAGTCAAGCTTTTGGATTACCAAAGTGGATGAAAATCACATAGCAACTCTAAAACATATTCCGAAATAATGCTTTAAAGTTTCAAAGCATTTGGACTTTATTTCAACTGAAACTTAAGCTTCAGTGGCCATCTACCAGCTCCTTTGGGTCACTGTAGCAACTGACATTTCTACATGTCAAAGCTAGTTGAAACTCATAGGAATGTCGTTAAACACGTTTAAGGACTACCCTCCAAAGTATCAGAATATTTGGACGTCTTCTATAGCCAAACTTAGTTCAAATGGATATCTACTAAGCTCTTTGGGGTTACTGCAAAAAGTGACAACTCAAGAAGACCAAACCATCTGAAACTTTGCAAGAAAGGTCAAATTATATTCAAGAGTGGGTCTGCAAAATTTCAAGTTAAATGGATGTCGTTTGACCCAAGTTCAATAGACATGTCAACTTTGCGTCAATGACCCCCAAACCTTGGGGTCACTAACCAAAGTCCAGCTTCCTAGTGTCCAAAGTTGACAAAATTTAGATGCAAATCTCAAGTCCTGTTCAAAAATGACTGTGCAAATTTTCAAGCCAAGGGAACTTCATCTGACCCTATTTTAGCTACATGGCAGCTTAAGGGTTAGTGACCCTTGCAACCTTGAGGTCACTAACCAAAATCCTACTTCTAGGAGGCTAAAGCTAACGAAAATTGGTGTCACAACCCGAGCCCAGGGTTCGGGGGTTAGCAAAAAAGCCAAACCAATGACACATGTACTCTCGTGCCTGTACACGTAGACCTGGTCTAAATGCACATGCACAAGGGAACATTCACACGTGCCAAACATGTACGCGGAAGCTGTAAATATCAGAAACATCAAACTAACAGTACAAAAGAGAATACACTAAAGAACTGACATAATAACATGTGAAGGTCTTACAAAATGCGCAAAATAATATATACAATCATGACATGTACATAAGTGTGAAAATCCTCAAAACAAGACTCCAATGCCATGCATGTCAAGAACGCTCTCCCGTGGAGTGGTCACATCCGCTCCTCTAGGCCTGATGGGGCCTCGGGGGTCTCGTCTGGAGTCTGGCCGACCGGCGAGGGGTCGGCAGGGGTATTTGGGCCTGCAACACCAAAAACAACTGTAAATATGACGATTCAGCAAAGTATAAACCACAACAAGATAACACACGCTGTGTCTAATAGAATGAAGAACATCATGTAAATTAAACAAGGCATTTTCGTATACTAGGCTGTCATGCAAGAAAGAAATATGCTATGCGAATAAATGGAGACATGCAGTCAACAGAACTAGTGGCTATTACATTGCCATATGCTCCCAAAAGAGGGATCTTATATCGTGCAAAGAACACGATTGTCCGGGCCAGGGTACAATGGGTCTCGGTTTCCTGGGGTCCGGTTCCCCAAGACGTTTCCTTACTGCAGCAAGGCCATGTAAACTATACCAAATTCACCCCGTCGGGATCCTAAGGCTGAGGCTAAGTAGTGCCTGACCATACAGAGTCAATCATGAAACCCTGAGTAGATCGTGACAACATATCATACGTGCATATCTGTGAACATATTATACATGCATACTCAAGGTAAAGAACCACGATGTGAAAGTAACGGAACACAAGATATCAGAGAGTAGAGATCAATGAACGAATGCAACATGTTATGCAACAAATCATGCGAAATCGAATCATTTTTATTTACAAGCCAATTCTAATCTAATTATCCGGTGTTTCTAACCGTGCATGATGATGTAGTTTTGAGTTATTCGATGCACCGTTGTCTAGTGTTGCATTGAATCGGTGGTGCACGAAGTCCCTTAAACCCACACCCATGGGGAGGTGTTTAACATCCGGATAATGAACATGAATGATTCGCAGCCCTCGAGATCATTCACGCATTGTATCACATTCCGTTGGGCAGGTCTAGGTGCTCTACATTCTATCATGAAAGCCATATCGGTCTTTCTCTTACACCTATCCTTGTTTTTCATTATTCTAGTATGGATACGGCTCAGCCATGTGTGTGCTACGGCTTAGCCGTGTGTGTTCTACGGTTTAGCCGTGGCTGGGCCGTAGAAGGTCTGTCAATTTGGTTGCTCTCAGTTAATCCAGAAAAATGCACCCTGTATTGATCTACGGCTGGGCCACGGCTGAGGTTCGGCTTAGCTGTAGTGCAATACACGGCTTAGCCGCGCCTTAGCCGTAGAGGAAAACTGGATTTTTACCCTCTCTGGACTTCAAGCCGTAAGTGGCATACGGCTTAGCCGTACATGCACGAAATCAATGTTCTGAATCACGTACAGAAATCCTGTGAAGTTAGCAGAATTGCAAATATCCAACCGGAATAGATAAAGTAGTACTCAAATGGGCTGTAAACACATTTTTCCATACAAATTCATGTGAACTAACCAAAATCAAATGCATACCAACATGGGTTCTTACAGGTTATGGTTATACTTGCCTCAATTTGAATTCGATTACACAACTGATGTCCTTGGGTCCAACACAGCCTAACACCAACCAAACAACATGCATGCATGAGAAATGGAAAGAATCTCAAAGCACAGACACGTCATGCAACAGGGAAACAAGAAGGAGAAGAATAAGAATCAGATGAGGGAGAGATGGAAGGATCCCCAACTCACCTCACAATCAACACAATAGAGCTTGCAAAGAACCAAAATCCCTCAATTGAGCTTGATCGATGGAGGAGGGAATTCAGGAGAGGGAGAAAAATCTTCACGTGCACAGTGAGGAAAATGAGAGAGAGAACGTGAGTATGTCGATGGTCTGAAGTTTATATAAGCTAAGGGGAAGTCCAAATTACAATAGAGTCCAAGTCATACTTCTATTTTCAGTTTGAGTTAAATCCGGGTCCAATGGAATCACACGACATCGGTTGCAAACGACGTAATTACGAAAGTTGACGGGCTCAACGAAAGACACGTGTTGACATCAAGATGATGCAAAAATGACCATGTCTAAGAAAAGCTAAAATTACGAAAAAGGGCTTGGTCTACTTAATCCAGGTCAAACTCAACCCAACTACCTATCCATGACCCGCAACGAAAACAAAATGCAAACAAAACACGATTAGCAATGAAAACAAGATTAATTAACTGCTAAACGAGGTCAAGCTGGGTCGGAGTGTTACAATTGGATTAACTCAAAATGTGCTGAAAATCAACTTCTCAAAGTTTCAAATCAATTGAACATCATTCGGGGTAGAAAACAAGCTGATTGCCTACAATGCGAAAGGGACATTGACTTAGAACATGCAACAAATGAGCCACTAGTCAAAATCCTACTTTCACAAATCTAAATTCCATAAACTAGATGGATACTTCAAGATGCTCATGACATTAATTCCTCCAAGTTTCAAGTCAATCCAAGGTCAAACAGCTAAAACAAGGGCCCACTTTCATGAAAAGTTAAAGGGAAGGTTGACCAACTTTAAAAGTCAAAACATGATGAAATTTCTATGAAACACTCAAAATGGTATTATAAAACATTCCTCCAAGTTCCATGAATATGGGACATTGTTCGGGTTCCAAACTAATGAAAACGGGTCACATACGAAAAAAAAACCCAAAATTAGGCTTGTCTGTGACCTTGGCCACAGTCACGGACACCTGTAAAGGATATACGGATGGTTTTTGGTAGTTATTTCACTTTATTTCAAAGAATAACTCCTTTACAACTATAGAAAACTGTCCCAACTTCCTTTGAAGCCTATAAAAGGCACACTTGGGCTTTGAAGTAGGGGTTGAAGCAAGGTTCGAAGAGTACAAGTAAAAATCACAAGGTCCCTCAACATTCCAATAAGCATCAAAATTCCAAGCTCCCTTTGGTCTTCTTCCTTACGCAAACTTAAGGTGAGAAATGATTCTAGGGAAGAAGAAATGCATATTTGTCACTAAAAAAAGATGAATTTTAGAGCCATTAAGTGCAAGTGAATTCCAATGGATGAAACTACGTTTTCTTTGGTTCTCCCACTTGAAAGGGCTGTAAGCCATCTCTAAGGGATTTCTAAGCTCCTTGAAAATTATATGATTAGAATGACACAACTCAGGCCTTAAGTGCGTATATAGAAGCACCACCTTTGGATTTGCACAAAAGCAAACCATAACAATGAAGTGGTGAATATCAAAGATTGTAGATGATTTTACGGATAAATTCAACACTTTTAAGACACAAGTTTCATGCTCCGTGAGTAGGCAAATAGCGACGAAATTGGGACAAACAATAGCCCAAATGGCCGCTTACTATTAGTGACCGTGGTCACTGGCAAGGGTTAATGGCCATAAGCTATGGTCATTGACTCCATGTCTTCATTTTTTCTGTATTTTTTCATCTTTTTCATGTAATTTCTCTAATTTTCTTAGTTTGGATCACATTTTAGACTAAAGGGAGGGGCTGTAATTTTTTAATACTTGTAAACAACTTGCATCCCCGAGGTCAGAGCATTGAACCCATCTAATTAAAGGGAATTTAATGATGATCCATAGTTATTTTCTCATTCTTCTGTGTGCTTGAATGTGTGGATGTTTGGACTTGATTCTGTTGCATTCACTATCATTTTCGAGTGTGTTCACCCTACCCTAGAGGGCTAGGGCAGAAATTTTTAAATATTGTTATATATAATAATTTTTCTATGTCATAATGATAACTCTCCTTCATTTGAGTTATGGATTGGTGCGATGAAAAAGTCAAAAATTTTGTACAACTTTTAAAAGAGTGCACCAATTAAGTTACTTTGTCCTCAAATTGCCTTATATAAGGCAAATTGATAGTATTGTGACATGAAATTAGGACATGAAAGACTCTATTATATTCCTTATCACACAAGCAATAGTTACATAGACTAAAATGTATCTGGTTTTACTTGTGATTATGCTTTTAGTAAGATTGTTGTGGTTAAGGTTTTGTAATTGTACCATTTTTTACTAGTTCATATACTACATTTTTTTTATAAAGCAATAACAATATAGGCCATCAGATCATGTTTGACAATTCTCATATGATTCAATTAAATTTATTTCAAGTAGGCATTAAACTTTTTTTGAATAAATTGTTTAGTATGTGTGGTTTAAATAAACATTAGAGCACTCTCAAATTAACATTAGTCCGAACTTGAAATTCTTTGAAACACCCCCATTGAATCTTATAACAAAACAATTAAACTTTGATTACCGAAAATGAATGACTAAGATGATTTGATGCATGAGTTACAAACTTTAACTCCAAATGTGGGTCCATTTAAATGAAACAAGAATCACAAAAGCAAGGGAATAAAAAGAAACTGGCAGCGATCAATGGCAGTGGATAAAACTCAACCTCACACAATGAAAACGTTGACTTATGTCCATCTAAACCCACAAACTTCAATAGTTTACATTGGTAAGAAACAATTTAATAAATGACAACTTGAAGTATCCATTCATTGAAGATATGTCGATATTATGCAAATGTAGAATCAAGCATATCGCTAAAAAAACATAAATTAAACATAGGTATAATATTGTTATCTATGGAGATATGCATAAAAAAAATTACCTAAGATTTAGTTATTTTTGTTTGACAAAATAATAAGTCTCCATTATTAATTGCTAATTAGATATTTTTTTTATTTTTGGTGAAAACCCATATATATATATATGTATATAATATATTATACATATTATTTATTTTATATATTAATAGGCAAAGGAGTGGCTGGACCCCCTTGGGCAGCCTAAGTCATGCCCCATCTCAACCCTCAAATTATAGGCTTTTCAAAAATTTGGGCCTACCCTAGCTTGTGGTTTAGAAAAAGGAAAATTTTTAAATAAGACCCTAAAGTTTTGCTTTATTTTAAAAAAGGACATAAGCTTCAAAACTTTTCAATTTAGTGCCTAAGTTTTCCAAAAAGTTCTCAATTAAGGACATCCATTTATTTAAAGGTACTTCCTAGCGAATTTTTCTCTAAATTTTCTTAAAATACCAAATTACCAATTAATTAAAGTCATGACATGGTTTTAGCAGCTACTACATACAGTCGATCACCGTAGGGATATTAGCTGTCCTTAATCATCATAAGGATGATGAAGAAGGAAATAAGGAAAATATAGAGAAATTAAATAAGGAATTTATTTCAATAAAGGGTAATTTGAGTATTTAAAAAAATCAAGGAAAAAAGTTATTGAAAATTAACTTTAAATGGATGAATGTCCTTAATGGAAAATTTTTGAAAAACTTAAGGACTAAATTAAAGATTTTTAAAATTTTTTGAAATAACGCAACACCTTAGGATCTTTGAGATTTTCCCTTAAAAAAAGAAAAGAAAAATTCTCAGTTTGAGGGCCTTTAGGCTGCCAAAGGGCGGGATTGAGATCCCTGCCACCCCCACCGTCATCCATCTTGTTTTTACCCGTCTCATCTATTACTTAATGGAACACGAAAACCGTGTCGGCATCCCCTGCAACTCCCTTGTCAGTGAACAACCCACCATCCTGAATGCCAATAAACGGTTGGTCGGCTACCTCTAATAGCCCACGCGGTTGCGTTTAAGGGTTTAAATATTCAAACGACAATGTGATGAAAAACCACTACTGGTGGTGATCAGTTCCACGTTTTTTTTTTTTTTTTTTTTGTTTTTGGGTCGAATGCTTCTTTTGATTTGATGGCCACGAATTTTGATTTGATGGCCAGTTAAACGGAGAGAAATCCACTCACATGTGGACACAGAGCAGATGAACATGCATGCATTTATGCAACCCACCCAAGATCCCTGCTTCAAGTTACCAGTATCTATACTCTCCCACCACATGGGCTACACAAAAATGAGGTGCGCCACCCCATCCTTCAAGTGGTAATGCACTATTACTACTGACGGATGAACCTTTAAATTTGGAAAGAAAGTTTGAACGCTCCAGTTTCGCCACTTGCTGCCTTCAGGAGCGCGCCTTTTAGTGGGTGGGCACATTGAAATGATTCTGTTACTAACCCTTAATTTCACCCCATTTCGAAACATGTCGGATACATCTAACACACCAACCAAAGCAGACATTGCTCCCCTCACCAACCAACTTGGATTTTCTGCTTTGAAATTTGAAGATTGAGACGCCTCCACTCAAGTCCACCTGAAGTGCACACTCCATTCCAAGAGAATGATAGGTAAGGAAAGGATTTACAAAACCCCTCTGGGTGATGATGGGCTTTCATCAATTCCGGCAATAGAAGATTTTGACATCTTTAAAGCCATTTTTGAGGATTACCTGTGTCCAGAGCATGTTTTTCTTCTCCCCTTCTTTATTATATTTTTGCTGAAAGGAGAAATGCAATAAGAGAGACTTAAAACAGTTAGGACTATAACAAACAACAAAAGAAGTAAATTTATTACTGTACTAAATAATTATAAGACTTAATTTGATACGTTCCATTAGTCGTGAAACTTTTGGCATATTGGTTCACGGAAAGGACTACTTGAATTAGAGTGAGAGGTGTACTAATAAAAAAAATGAAAAAAGGAATAGGGCTACTTTCCGCTAAAGTGAGTGCCACCGCAGAGAGGATAATTTGGAGAAGAGTGTGAATTCCTCTAAGAGATAAAAAGGGATATCTGCCGCCAAAGTGAGAGCTGCCAAGGACGTGGGCTGTGAAAGCATAGTGGTCTATCATGGTATTAAATAATTATAAAACTTAATTTGATGCACGGACTAGCCATTGAGCTTTTGGCGTATGAGTTAGGTCCACAACAAAACTGATTTAATTATTTCCTGCAATTTGCTGTTTTTGGTTGCAACCATTTAATTCTCTTTTAATTAATTTCTTCTTTAGCTCCTAAATGAAAAAAAAATGAAAAGATAAGCTACTCGGCTGTTTCCTAGTAGCTTAAAAATCAAGAGCATCTTTTCGCACTAGAGCAATTAAATGATTGAATTTTGAGGACTTCTTGGCATAAAGCCGCTGCAGAAATTGATTTCTTATGGGGTGGTCCCACTGGGGGTTTCCCTCTTGCAAGAAAAAGTTTTTAAAATATTCCGTTTTGTACAGAGATTTTATACTGCATCAGCAAGGAAATATAATGGTATGGAAAAAAAAAAAAAACAAGAGTTTCACCACTACATAAATACCCTTGCACCTGCAAGATCATAGTTAGCTAATTCGCTCTTCATGTGATCGAATTGCAAGTTGTCCAAATCATAAAATACGGAATTCGATTCGCCGGATTCGGAGTCCCCCAGATGCTACAGTACGTAAGAGAAGAAGATTTAAGGAGAGAAGAAGCCATTGAAATAGAAAAAGGTCAGAAGGTAGAAAGAACGAGGGCCCATCAGTCCTTTCAAGGCCTCCAAAGGGTTGAGGAGTTAATGCACCATGACACATTTTCTCTTTTTTCAATCACAAGTTAAGTACTGTACATTTCTTCTCAAATAACGTCCGAATGTTTCTTCCCAAACAAAGAAATAAAAGGTCCATTATAAAATAGATCACAAGAAATTCTTAAGATTCCTAGTGTGGCCCATTTATTAGAAATCTAAATTGCTTAAAAACACTTGTGCTCTTCTTGTATATGGTTTAGCTAAATCTCACTTAGGAAAGTTGGGCCTACCATAAATTTTATCACTTATAATTTATTAAACATATAAATACAATAACATAAAATTAACATGTGCTGTCAAAATGACAACGGACCATCTCTTATCAAAGTAAAAAATTTTCAAGGAGGTTTAACTTTTAAGTAGGCGGTACATTTTTTTATCAATTTTGATTTTTATAGATGGGCCCTAGTTTAAAGGCTCATTAGTTTTGATTCAAGACCATTTCTCCTTCAATTTTCCTCTCTTCTTCTTTTTTGTTTTTCCAATCCCGTCCTGCCGAACACCCCCCCCCCCCCCCCCACCCCCCCACCACCACCACTCTTTGCCCATTTATAAAATCTATACCTATAAAAAAATAGTCTCCTCGAGTGACATGGACCAATTTTTACACAAATCTTAATTTGTACCTCACTACAACAATTTGCAGTTTTGGCGAAGTTCATTATCGACGTTTTCAAAATTTCGTCGCTAAAGGATATTTTTTACCGACGGAAAAAAATTTTTGTCGGTAAAATTTAGTTTTACTGACGTTTTAGAAAAAACATTGGTAAAAACACTATTTTTACGGATGAAAATTTTTTTCGCCGGTAAATAACAAATTTTTAGGGACGATTTATTCGGAAACGTCGCTAAATTTAAATTTTGCCGACATTTATTTCAAACGTTGGGAAATATAGAGAATTTTTTCGACGTTTATTAAAAACGTCGTTAAAAGTTATTTTCACCGACAAAAATTATGCGTCGGTAAATTAAATATTTTTTGTGCTTTTAAAAAAATAATTTTGACCGACATATTTTTTCGTTGGTAAAACAGAAACGTCGGTAATTATTTTACCGACGAAATTTTGTTTTGAAAACAAAAATATATCGTCGGTAATAGTCCAGAAATTTTCGATTTTCGTGCCCCTTTCTTTCCCCTTTTCCCTTCGCCCGCCCCGTCTTCTTTCCCCTTTTCCTTTGCTCCGCTGGCTCGCAGGGTTTTCCCCTTTTACTCGATCTCTCCAGCTCGCAGGGTTCTCTCTCTCCCGATTTGCTCCGGTCGTTGGATTCTCTGCTGGCTCGCTTACTCTCTCTGGCTCGTTGGGTTCTCTCTCACACGATCTGCTCCAGTCCTTGGATTCTCCGCTAGCTCGCTTGCTCTCTCTGGCTCGCTGGGTTCTCTCTCTCTTGATCTGCTCCGCTTGCTTGGTTCTCTCGCTGGCTCGCTTGCTTGCTCGCTCTCTCCAATCTCTAAACTCTTGATCGCTGGGTTCTCTCTCTCTGGCTCAGGCCAAGATGGGCTTCATCCAATCGTTCTCCTCCTCCTGAAGCGTCCAAACCCGAGACAAAGATTTTTGACCATTTATCTGCTGTTATCGACGCCGTTAACGATCGCAAGCTTCCTCCCGAGCTCCGTGGCCGATCCAACGCTATCAGGTATAACATATCTATCCAAGCTTCCTCGTACACGAATCAATTTAGATAAAAATAAAGGAAATTTGATTGCCTAGTGAATGTTTGTGGAATTGCCTATGAGGTGTTGTTGGGTTTTTTTTTTTAGTTTCTTCTAATTGATTGATTGGCTGCTTTTGATCCTTTGTGAGATTTTTTCAATTGGGTTTCTAATTATTTCACAGAAGATGTGGTCTTTCTTATCAAATTCAAGAAATCCAATTTGGGATGTGGTTCGGCTAAAAGTTTTGTTCAAAGAAAAGCTCTACGCAGGGATTAGCAATCTATAAATTGGACATTGCCCGTGGAAGCTATGCTTGTATGTTTGTAGTTGAAATGTCTACAGTGAGAGAGGGAGAGAGAGGGAGGGAGGGAGAAAGACCCTTGGGCAAAGTGTTATGAAATAAGTAAAACAAAGAGATTTTGGCTTTTCCCTACTAGATTGGGGTGGCCTTTGGGTGGTTGAAATTTGACAAAGAAGCTCTTTTGAGGACACCGGAGTCCACAGACTAAAGAAAGGATAGGGTCCCCCTCTCTGCATATTGGTTGGCTCTTTGGACCCAGCCCACCATGAATTTTGTTTGGGCCTAGTGTATACATCGATCTGGCCAGACAAAAGTCTAAGCAGGCCATTTCTTAATTTTATGGTTAGATTTTTTAAGTTGTGTTCATGTCTGGCAGCCTTTCAAAGTGTCCTTCTTCTAGACATCATGCTAAGATAAGATGGTATGTTGTTTTGATTAGGCATTTGCTCCAGTGAAACTGTCTTGCACTGTATTAGCTTGATAATTGACATGTGAGACAACTTGTAGGCCCACCTCTTGATGAATCCAAATAGAACATATAAACAATTCCCTATATGTCACAGAATCCATTTGCAATGATCCGTTTGGAAATAAACCGCCTGTCAAAATATTTTTTGATTAAAATTTGTTAAGTTTTGTAAGCTATAGACCAAGGGGTTAAGATCATTCGGTTGACTTAAAATTTTATACTTAATGACATAGATCTTTTCATCCCCACCTCTCTCATAATATATGGAGCTTAGGTGGGCTTCAATGGCTGTCTGAATATAGATGGACAGGAGTAGGGCCTGTTTTTCATATCTAACATTTGAAGAGTCCCAATTGGCAATTCAAGCTTTGTAGACTGTTAAAATGTATTCTTGTTAAATATAGCAGTTGATCCTTGGGCCAAAACACACAAGAATGCATATATCTATATTTTCTTAAAAGAGTCATGCTAACTATACTCCTCATCTTATAACCGTCCTATATGGCACTTTCCCTCTCCCTCATTAATGCAATGTTAAAAACAAAATATACGAGTTAGGCATGCCACATAGTATAGTTGTGAGATGAGTTGTAAGATGGAAAATGTTACTAGTATTATTCTTTCTTTAAATCCAAAAAAGAGATTTGGTACCGTTGTTTCTCAAATTAAATATTATTCATAGAATGTTAGACCCACATCCCTAGTGTAATTGCACATTATATGTGCTAGAAAGGACCAAATTGAATGACCTTAAAAAAACCAATTATCTCTTTCTCTCTCTCCCATCCTTAGAGTAATGGCACATTATATGTATGTACCAAAGAGGACCAAATTGAATGACCTTAATGAGACCAATTCTTTCTCTTTCTCTCTCTCATCCATAGAGTAATGGCACGTTATATGTATGTACCAGAGAGGACCACATTGAATGACCATAAAAAGACCAATTCTCTCTCTCTCACTCTCACTCTCTCTCTCTCTCTTTCTCTCTCTCTGTTTCTGTGTGTACCAAGATGTGTTCCTGTCCAAGTATAAACAATAGAAGGCCTTGATTGAATTTACTATTCAACTCTCTCTCTCTCTCTCTCTCTCTCTGTGTACCAAGATCTATTCCTGTCAAGTATAAACAATTGAAGGCCTTGATTGAATTTACTATCCAATGTCCTCTTAAAGTTGAATAAAAATGCTTTACAGAACAAGGTTACATTTGATTATTGTGTTAAAAGAAAACCGACAGAACAAGAAAAGTTGTTGGGTTTTGTCTTGACATATGAGCTTTTAGTTCGGAGTTCTTAAATTGTCCGGGGACAGCATCTTTTTATTTCTTAAACTGAGAGTTTTGTTCTAAATATTTCTAATTGCTTGTGATTAGGTCAGATATGGACAGGAGTTGGATATTACACTATCAAAACCGATTTAGTAAGGAGTACATTGCCGAGGTGAACTCATTTATTAATTTTGCAAAGGCGAATTCAAATGGGGCAGCGGTCATTAGATGCCCATGTAATGATTGTTGTAACCATCGGAGGCATGACTATGGAATCGTGAGAAGTCATTTGCACATTTATGGAATGATGGTCTCATACCAATGGTGGATAGCTCATGGGGAACCTATAGTTCAACCTAATGATGCGGATGAGAGCGAGGATGAATCGGAAGAGAATCAGGATGAATACGATGAGTTGATAGAGGACCATCGTAGGGGAACTTACTTACAGGAAGATACTCAAGAGAAGGATGATGTGCAAGATTTTGAAAGATTGTTGCAAGCTTCCCAGCGTGGCTTATCCCCAGGATGCAAAAGCTCAGATACTCTGTTAGCGTTTGTTATCAGGATATTACATGTGAAGGTCGAAAGTGGGTGTAGCAATAAGTCGTTCAACAAGGTCCTGCAGATTTTTAGGGACTTCTTACCCAAAGGTCATGTGGGGCCAGCCTCAATTTACGAGGCGAAGAAATTATTACGTGACT
This sequence comes from Sextonia rubra, assembly GCA_037013555.1. Taxonomy (NCBI): domain Eukaryota; kingdom Viridiplantae; phylum Streptophyta; class Magnoliopsida; order Laurales; family Lauraceae; genus Sextonia; species Sextonia rubra. Next base: position 30,142,454 of record JASUAD010000011.1, on the reverse strand, counting down.
TAGGCATGTGGTACAAGAACATAGATGCTTGCAAACATGATTGTGTGTTGTATTGGAAGGAAAATGCTCAATTGGATAAATGTCCAGAATGTCAAGAGACTAGGTACAAGGTCAATGATGGCATGCGAAAGAAGATCCCTCATAAGGTGCTCCGTTACTTCCCATTGACACCGAGGTTGCGCAGGTTATATATATCACGGAAGACAGCCACAGATATGAGATGGCACAGTGAGACGTGTGTTGATGATGGGATAGCAAGGCATCCGGCTGACTATGTGGAATGGAAAGAATTTGATAAGAAATATCCAGAGTTTGCTCGAGAGACATGTAATGTGAGGCTGGGGTTAGCTACCGATGGATTCAACTCTTTTGGTAACTTGAGCACCTCTTATAGCATGTGGCCAGTCATACTTATGCCTTGTAATTTGCCACCATGGATGTTCATGAAGGAGCCATTTTTTATGATGTCATTACTTATTCCCAGACCAAGCTCACCAGGAAATGAGATCGATGTATATCTGAGGCCCTTGGTTGATGAGTTAAAGGACTTGTGGGATAATGGTGTATCCACTTTTGATGCCTCGACTAAACAGACCTTTCAGATGCATGTGGCTGTGATGTGGACTATAAATGACTTTCTTGCATTTGACAACTTGTCTGGGTGGAGCACAAAAGGATATAACGCTTGCCTCTCATGTAACAACAGCTCGTTGGGGGTGAAGTTTAAAGATAAGATTGGGTATATTGGCCATCGAAAATACTTGGAACTGAACTGCCAATGGTGTAGAAGCAAGGTCTTCAACGGTCAGCCTATGTATGAAAAAAATTCTTGGATTTACCGGTGCAAAAGGTATTAGACCAGCTAAAAGAACTAGCACCAGTCTAATTTGGCAAGACTAAGAAAAGACCGCGTGACTCTGGAGAACTGAATTGGACAAAGAAAAGCATCCTATATGAATGGCCCTACTGGAAGTGCAAAAGGCTTCGGCATAACCTTGATCCTATGCACATTGAGAAGAATATTTGTGTAGCTTTGGTTGGAACAATTTTGGGCATAAAGGGCAAAACTAAGGATACGGAGAAAGCGCATAAGGATTTGAAAAATATGGGCATCAGGCCAGAGTTGCATCTAGTGGAGAGGGGCGATGGATCTAGCTTGAAGCCGCATGCCTCTTACACTTTGGAATCAAAACAGAGAGATGCCTTTTATGAATTCTTGAAGTCGATTAAATATCCAGACGGCTATGTAGCGAATCTCTCGAGGTGTGTAACCTCAAAAAATGGTAATTTATCTGGTTTAAAGAGCTATGATTGCCATATCCTTATCCAACGCATCCTTCATATTGGTATGCGTGGCTTTCTGAATAAGGATATTTGTATAACATTGTTTGAGTTAGGTTCTTTTTTCCAAGACCTTTGCTCGAAAACACAGAGACACGATGATTTGAAAAAATTAGAGGAGCATATAGTTTTAATATTGTGCAAGTTGGAGAGGATTTTTCCTCCAGCTTTCTTTGATATCATAGTTCATCTATCGATTCACTTACCGCGCGAGGCCATGCTTAGTGGACCAGTGCAATATCGGTGGATGTACCCAATAAAAAGGTAATAATTAATGACCATTGATGAATTGTTCATTTATTATTGCAATTGCCTTGCATTGAAAATCGTAAATGATATCATTGGTTGTTTAAAGGTTTCTAAAGACCCTAAAAGGGTACGTTCGCAACTGAGCTCGGCCATAAGATTCAATTGCCGAGGCTTACATTGTTAAAGAGTGTCTTACTTTTTGTTCAATGTATTTAAGGTAGACTGATCGAGTTGAACGCTATGATGATGGTGGCGAACGTGGCCCGGGGATGTCAGTATTTAGACAAACTGTCCGTCCAATCGAGCTGATGGCAAAGGCACATGATCCTTTACAGGAAGAGCATGACATGGCTCATTGGTTTGTGCTGAATAATACCCCTGAGGTGGAGCCGTATGTACAGTACGTGCTTCAATCTAACTATATTTATGCATTGCTTGTTAATTGTTTGATTTATTCTCTACTTTTAATTATTCACTAAAAGCTGCCTTGAGTAGGGTCTACAAGACTTTAGTACAAAATCGGCACAGTGGAGAAATCGGGCATGTACAGCGAAAAGAATTTGCCAAATGGTTCAAACAACATGTAAGACATATAAAATATTATCATTTTAATTGCTATATATTATTGGATTACACTTCAAATGACAATAGCGTAATATATTTGTCTTAATGTGCTTATGTAGATGAACCAATTACGAACTAGTGGATCACCTGAAGCTGCTGAGGAGATTTGGTCATTAGCAAATAGGCCCAGATCACTAGTGAATCTATATCAAGGGTGTGATAGTCATGGTGTCCGTTATTACACTAAAGATCGTGAGAATTGTTGTATAAGTCAGAGCAGTGGTTTGGTCGTGAATAGGGAATACGAAGGAGAGAAACATGACTATTATGGATACATCCACAAAATCTGGGAGTTGTCCTATTTGCATGGGGGTAGAGTGGTATTATTTGAATGTGAATGGTATAACACTAGCACCAAGCACAAGAAAAATATTGAAGAACATGTTACAAGCATTGATATAATGGGCCGTTGGTGTAAGGATGATCCATTTGTACTACCAAGTCAGGCGACACAAGTCTTCTACGTCAATGACACCATTAGAGGAAAAAATTGGAGAGTTGTAGAACAGGTCAAGCATCGGGGAGTATGGGATGTACCTGCTAAGCAGGATGATGATGACGATGATGATGCATTTCAGTAGGACCAAACGACATATGTTGTCCCAATCCTCGTTGATGGTACTAATGTCCAATACTCTAGGGATGATATAGATCCTGAGATTGTTCTTAGTGATGAGTCAGAAGACGAGAAGGGCCAAGACGAGGATGAAACATTGGTGGAGTATGAAGATGAAGAAGATAATGATGTACTTAGTCAATCTGACTCTAACATGGAATATGACATGTAGTGTGTGATTCAAGTTTTGCACATCTAATGATTATGTAAATTAAAAAAGATCTTACCTTACATACTGACATTGTCTGAAAGTTCATTTTCTCTTGTGATTTGTTCATATATGGATAAAACATTTCATTTATTATACGTTTTATGCTTATTTATATATTATAGTTGCAAACGATGGCAAACAGAGGGAAAAAATGGGTCAAACCAGGAGAGCTATCCCGTCACATACAAGCATTCAATTATTTATTAAAGAGAAAAAGAACAATTAAGCAGAATGCAGATAAACTTGTTTCTCTAGGGCTCCCGTCGACTGCACGTGCTATATTTGGTTCGTCTAAAGGGACAAATGAGAACAGAAAGAAAATGGTTAATAGGAATGAAAACGACGAGAACTATAGTCCCCCACAAGATGATGACGTAGATGACGAGATATTTTCGTCAAAATCGGATGAGGTAATCTTTATGTGAATGTCTATGACATGAGCTTTAAAATATTAGTTTTTGATAGTGACACCCATGCTAAAATGATTTTCATATCCATGGAATGTAAAATTGTTGACATTTACTTTACTAATATTATTGATTTGGGCTAATCAATATTTATTTTCCTCGTTACTTGGCTCTAAGTTAGGTCGTAGATATGCCTCGGTAGAAGAGGCTTAGGCGTGCTCGGAGTATCACAACTGCACTTGGGTTAGCTCATGCAGATAGCACACCCGAGGCTGCGACCCAGCCTTAGTTACCGATATAGCCACTGACTACACAGGATGTACCGTTGCAGCTGTCTACCACACAGCCCTCATTGACCCGCCCTCCTACCACATAGCCATTGCCGAGGGTATCTCCACCGTCCCTGACTCCGCCGAGTCCTCATACATTTGCTAGCAGTGTTGGTGAGAAAATTATGACCTCTTAAAATCTTGGATTCACTTCAATTTAATGTTTTCTATTTACTAACTCATTTAGCAGTGTCATCTTAACAGCATCAGCCCCAGTCTCGGAGGTTTGGATCCGTGTAAGGGGAGTTACACGAGGGAAGAATGCGGCAAAGCTGAGGAAAGAGTTGGGTCATAACATTCCAGTTCCGATCCCCAGCTCGAGTTATAGGCCAAAGGGGGAACATGCACCGTCATTGGTTAGCCATCTTGGGTTAGCCATTAGAGAGATGGCCCCAGTCCGACCTCATGGCTCGAAGAAGCTTGATAGTGCGATCAAGCTTGCAGTCATTGGATTAGTTCAGGTAAACTACAACGAGAGTTATCAACCAAATTGATCATAGTTGTACTCGTTATTAGAAGGCATGGATTATATTTTATTATTACTAATCGTTATATGGCTCTCTCTTAATTGTAGCAAGTATTTGATATTGGGGCTTACGAGGGTGATATGCAGCTCAGGGCAGACATTGACCGCCAATGCGGGATTTTGTACAGGAGTTGGAAATATGAGCTGCATAGCCACTATCTCGAGCTATTAAAGCAGGGAGTTCCCCGACCCCAGGACCACCCGACAGATGGCTATGATCCAGCCGACTGGCAGTTGATGATCTACAATGTTGGGAACCACCACAGTGAAGGGTAACATTTGGATGTTGTCTACAATTATTAATTATATTTCAACGTAATTTTATTAGGTATAATTCAATAAAAAAGAGCTATTGTATTGTTACTCTTCTATGTAGGCAAAGTCGAAGAAGGCTCAAGAAAATCGAACCAAACTACCATACAATCATACTAGTGGCTCTAGGTCATTTGCATTGAAGATGTCTCTGATGATACTAATTATATTCATATGAACAAACTTGATTAAGTTTATTAATTTATCAATATGTAGGTTCATGTCTAATACAAGTTAATTTCAAATGACAGATGGCACAAAATGCTGGTCAGGCGCCTCCTATTACTCAGTTTTTCCACGACACCCATTATAGGCAAAAGAATAATTCGTGGGTAAATGACGTGGCTCAACAGAGATATGTATGTTTGCTCTTCGATTCAATTTTAATCAATAATTATGTTAGAAGCATTCTAAATCCCTTATTGAATTAAATGGCAGGAGGCCTTGGTGCAGTGGACTAAGGAGCAGTCGTAGCCCTCTGTCACAGCTCCGATGACTGAGGAACAAATTGCTGTTGATGTGCTTGAGAAGAGGTCGGGTTATTTGAATGGGTATTGTATATACACGAGGACCTCTTCATCTTCCACACAGTCTCGAGCATAGCATCTTGAGGTGATCGCCCTATGCAAGTAGCAAACTGAGCAGGCTAGGAGGCAGGCTGAGTAGGACAGGCGGCAGGCTGATCAAGACAGGCGGCAGGCTGAACAGGACAAGAGGACAGCTGCACTCGAGGCCCTCGTTCAACAGCTGGCAGTTGCGGTAGGGATAGATCCAACAATCTGCCTCAACATCTCTAGAGGGACCAATTCTGCTGGTGATGGCACAGCTACTGCAGTGATTAACCCTAGGAGATGGCAAGTGCTAAACATTCATGGGCTTGTGTTTGTTGGTTGCAAAGTCAACAATACCGATACTTGCTTCTATCTTTAGTATTATGGATTTCATGCACGATAAACTTATTTGCTCTCTTCCTTGGGATGGTGACATTTGTTCTTTCTTATTTGCATATCCTCGTTGAAGATTTTTTAATGAAGTATTTGAAGTTTAAACAATAGGCCTCTCACAATGTTTTCACAATTTCATTGAAATCTCTCAACCCATTGATATTTTTTAACCAGGTGCTGCCATCCTAACATTTTTTTTTTGTATGGTGTTTGCACAATGAAATCTGTTGGGATGGGACAACCTTTTGGGATAGTGAAATCTGTTATTTTATTTTTATTTTATCTTATTTTATGGGATGCATCTCTTCAATTGCTGTCAAATATTCTCAAATGCAAACTTTGAAAAATAGGCCTCTCACAAAGTTCTCACAATGTTTTATCGACTGGGTGTTACTATTCTAAATTTTTTTTCTTGGATAGCTTTGCAAAATGAAGCCTTGACCAATGACATTGTGTTGCAAAATGAAGCTTTGACCAATGACATTGTTAGCACTGTTTTCTACTTGTGATATGGCATTCCTTAAAATTGGTATGCCTTTGCCATTTAGAAAGATGAAAAAAACGGTATGCTCTTTTATTAATGGGAAATGATCGTTCCACATGGTGTTATTTGAATATCATGATTAAGATCATTGGGAATCTGTCACAACCCGAGCCCAGGGACCGGGGGTCAGAGGAAGCCTAACCAATGACACACGTACTCCCGTGCACGCACACCTGGACCCCGTCCAAGCATACACACACAAGGGATCATTCACACGTGCAAACAACTGTACGCGGAAGCTGTACGTATCAAGGCATATAGCAACACACTCAACTCAAAAGATACAATGGATTACACAAAAGATCATGAACTGATAATAAGAATCTATTACAAGAACGTATGACAGTAGAGCGGGCTTACAATAATCAAAATCAAAGACACGTATCACTCAAAGCCCACGCTACAAGTACAGAAAAATCCCCTCAATACAATAGACTCCAACTCAAGGAATGGGGAAACCAAAATGATGCAAACCGTACTCTGGAGAAGGGATCAAGTCCACTCCTCTAGGCCGGAAGGGGCCTCGCGAGCCTCTCCTGCAGTCGGGTCGAACATGATACTGATACTGAATGTACACAAACAGGTACATAAACACATACAAGAAGTGTTAACAATGAGTATCAATTACAATCACTGACTCATAACTGATGCAAGTACTCCAATAGAGTAACGGTAAATACAATACACGATGAGAATGGTTCCGCCCGGGCTTCGCTCTGGGGTTGCTGCATTTCCCACAGAATCGAGAGGTCCAGCGCAGAACACATAAGAGGGCATAACCGAAATCAATATGCTGTACAAATCAATAAATCAAGTACTTATACGAATCATGGATCAATTACAAGCCAATCCTACATTAATTATCCAGTGTTTCTAACCGTGCATGTTGATGTAGTTTTAAGTTGTTCGATGCACCATTGTCTAGTGTTGCAGGGTCAAGGGTGTGCACCGAAGTCCCTTAAACCAACACCCATGGGGAGGTGCTAAACAACTGGATAACAAGCATGAATGATTCACAGCCCATGAGATCATTCATGTCACTCAACATTCCATTGGGCATGTCCAGGTTAACTACATTCTAACATGAAAGTCATCTACGGTCTTTTACTTAAACCTAGTCCCTTTTCATTCAATTCTCAGGGTCTCACGGTGTAGCCGTAGGTAACCTTACGGCTTAGCCGTGGCATCTTACGGCTTAGCCGTACTATGCACTGCGGCTGAGCTGAGGTTCCCCAAATATCCCTTCGGATTTACGGCTTAACCGTATTTTGCTCTACGGCTCGGCCGTATCCTGGCCCACGGCTTAGCCGTAAGACAATGTACGGCGTAGATCAGGCTGGGCCGTAGAAGAATGTCAAATTGCCAACATCCAGTTATTTTCAGCTAACAGTCTGTACTGTTCTACGGTTTGGGTTACGGTTGGGTCTCGGCTTAGCCGTAAGCCATTTTACGGCTTAGCCGTAGCACATTTCACGGCTTAGCCGTGAGTGCACGGAGTCATTTTCCTGGAATCATTACAGACATACAGAAACTGAACAAAATGAGTGCAAACAGCAAAATAACAGTGAAACAAACTCAATGGGGCTGTCTACTACTGAAAAACACAATGAAGCACAAGAACACAACAATCAAATCACTATCAATCGGTGTTCATACAACTTGGGCTTATACTTGCCTCACGGATGGAATCACTTTGTTGCTTGGCTCAGTCCACCGGAAAACACACACAAAGTGCTCCTTTCTTCCCCCCTCAAGCAAGCAACCGATCAAAGAAAAAGGAGGAGAGAAAGAGAGCTGACGAGAGAGAGACGACTGAGAGAGTGAGAGAACGATCGAGAGAGAAAAGGGAGTGGTTGGGGATATTTATACTTAATTTGAGTCCAATTTGCACTTAGGTCCAAACAGTTTACACAATTATCAGTTTGAGTCAAATGACGGTCTAACGAGAGCAAACGAAATCATTCGGATCCAAGACAGTTACGACAATCAACAAGCTCAACGAAATACACGCGCTGACGTCAAAATGACGCAAAACTGACAAAGTCAATCAAAAGCCAAAATTACGAAAAAGGGCTCGAACTAACTAGACCAAGTCAAACTCAACTCAAACAATCTCCCTAAGACTCAAACTTACGAAAAACAAAATCAAAACACACTTAACGCTCAAATCACAAGAAATTACTCGCTAATCCGGGTCAACTCGGGTCGGAGTGTTACAGAATCAATATAGTTATTGGCTATAGATGGTTTTTTGTCTTTAAGATCATTAGGAATCAATATAGTTTTTGGCTACAAATGGTTTGTCTTTCTTCTTGTTTGCTTTTATAGATGGTGTGCATTATGCATTAGGGGCTGACAGTGACGACTGTTAGAATTATAGTATGGAGGACAAAGACCAAGAGGAGGCTCATGGACAGACCCCTTATGGTGGAGGGTCCTGTTATGGTGATTTTTTTTGGGGGTAAGAATTGTTAGAATTGACTGAGGAAAGGAGAACAAGCTTACAACCATGGAGACATATAGAGGACGGTGGGGAAAAATTGTTTAAAGGAAGAAGCTCACAACTATATTGTTCCATAGAGGACTATATGGTGAGCCCAACATGATTTAAGGTTATCTAATTTGAGTTAAATTTAGGTTTTTCATGGCATTATCAGAAAAACCTTGTTTTGTGTGTGTGCGTGCATGCGCACGTGTGAGGAAATCATTCTACATAAAGGATGATTGCAGAAAAGCAAACAATTTTCTACTTTGCACTTCCACAAAAAAATGGTTTTACACAAGCGTGCCCTCGAGATTATTTGGAGTCTTTTAAGGGTCTTAGAGAGGTGGTAGGAATTTTGATTTCGTCTAGTGCAGATTGCTTTACATCATTCTCCTTTCACTTTGGTACCATTGACATTGTTTCTTTCCCTTCAGATGTCTATAGACGATACTAACATAGATTTGGAATATGATAATGAGCCTTGTATATGCGTCTTCATTTCTTTCTATTTTTCACTATTGGCAATCACACGGGTATTTTCAATCATACATATTTCAATGAAGTTTCTGGAAGTTAATTAACATCAATTGAGTTCTATCTTTGAATGGTGTTGGTTGACTATATACATTTTTTTTTTTGGGTAAATGAACATTAGAATAGTGGCCTAAAGAAAGGAAAGGAGAAAAAAAAAAGATTCGAATAATTTTCCTCTCTATCTGCATAATCATCTTGCAGAACATAGTTATACATAGCAATGCTAGTGGTGCAGAAAATAAAGAGTTTATTTTTTTCTTTTATAAAAAAAGGTCAAAGGTATCCATTTCCAAGCCTTTATCTAATATCATTTATCTCTCATTTTATTGTATTCAATGATGTTACATTTGATTTTTTAATTTATTGAAAAGGTTCTAATGTTATTTTTGTCATTACAGATTGATGGATGAGTTCGGTTCAGTTCGGTTGCAAAAATGGAGGAGTTTTTTTTTCTCAATTTAGTCAATCTGTATTTGTATATTGGATATTTATATGGGACTGTATTATTGTAATATTTGCTAAATGAGATAAATAATTTGATGAGAAATGGTGATGTTTGTTTGTTTATTTAGTAATTCTTGTATGGATGGATTTCTTTTTGTTAAATACAGGTGCATGAATAGCTTTACATTTGATACAGGTATAAACAGGTTTATTGGAAGATTATAATGAAAAAAGAGTTAGTACATTTAAAAAATAAATAAATCATTGCCGACGACAAAACACTTTTGTCAATGTTCTAAAACGTCAGCAAAAGTCAATTCTAATTTCTATTTGTTAAAAAATATATAATTACCGACATTCACTATCGTCGCAAAAAATAAAATAAGTTTTGACATATGGATACCTTACCGACGTTTCTGCGTCGTCGATAAAAATGGAGAAAAGAAAAACTAGAATAAAAGTTGAATTTATCGACATTATAAAACGTTGGTAAACGAAAAACAAAAAATTAAAAAATTCAGATTACTTTACTGACAACCTATTAACGTCGGCAAATTTCGAATCTAAAATTTTCCTGTTTTCTGCGATGTCTCTAGAACGTCGGTAACTGTAAATTAAATTTGGAAATAATTAAAAATTTAACATCGGTAAGCATTAATTTCGACCACGAAACCTTTTTCGTCGGTAATGATTTTTTCGACATTAATTACGTCAATAAATGTCAATCTTAATGTCGGTAAGCATTAATTTCGACGACGAAACTTTTTCGTCGGCAATAATTTTTTCCGATGTTAATTGCGTCGGTAAAGATATTCTATAACGTCGGTGAAAATATTTTCTACGCCAAAATGTTTTCGTCGGTAATGATATTTGCCGACGTTAATTACGTCGCTAAATGTAATATTTTAACGTCGGTGATAAATTTTCAACGACGAAATTTTTCTCGTCAAAAATAGTTTTTTTCGACATGTAAAAACGTCGGGAAATGGCCATATATAATGGCGGTGAAATTTTTGTTTTCGACGACGGTAATGTTTTCGTCGGTAATAATTTTCACTGATGGTATTGTTCGTCGGTAAATGTCGATTGTAACGTCGGTGAAAATTCTTTTCCACAACGAAATTGTTTTCATCTGTAATGATTTTCGCTGACATTTTTTTACCGACGTTTTATGTTTCGTCGGAAAAATTTTTGGCCGACATTTTATGATTTTCTGGCGACGAAGTTATTCGTAGCTAAAACTGTTAATTGTTGTAGTTCCTCCATTAGATTGATTAAATGTTAAATACACCATTTCATACATTTTTTTCTTGTATATTCAAATCACGTCAATAGAAATGATCAACCTAATCACGACAAATACTCATGTTCAATTAAAATTTGTACTAGGTTATAATTTCATGAATGGGGCCTGGTGATAATCCTAATAAAAAAGGAAGCTTTAGATGAAAAGGGAAAGAGTTCTCTTCTTTTTTTAAAAAAAAGGAACTCTATTAAATAATATATTCGAATTAGCACGTCGAATTTATCAAATTCGAACTACGAATCAAGCCAATTGAAAATTGAATTTAGTAAACTTACTCCATCGAATTTTTGAATTAAAGTAAATTGCGAACTACAAAGTGCGAATTCAAATGCAAATTAATTGAATTACAACTTAGGTAACTATGCGTAAGATGGTCAAAAAGAAGAAAAGAATCAGTTCTAATCCACATGATTTAATGGTATAGTATTAATTCATCTAACATTAACAATTATTATGGCCCATCTTATGTAACCATGACATAAAAATCAGATTATAGGATTTTGTTTGAAATAAGGAAACATTTTAAAAATTAGTTCGGATCTTGTGATAGTTTACCCCACGGTGACCATAAGTGAATCAATAGGGTCCGCCTCACCATAGGTAACCTATCATGCATGCCTGCTATAACCAATCCAAGACAAAGGCTGCCTCAAGATTCACATACAAGCTCTTTTATGGAAATTACACCCATTAGGGAAGAATAAAGGAGCTCTGTAAAGAAAACACTCGACCTACCATTCTAATACTATATCATATTTCTTTAGATGATTACTTTTCAATACTCCCGTAGAATAAAGCCTACTATATATTAAATAAGTCTAACCAAAGTCACAGTGAGAAAAATCCGTGGGATGATCTACTTTAGAAATAAGATGAAAGTCAGTCAAAGAGCGCTTTCAAAAAGGTTTCAAAGTCAAGGGTATACGTTCATAAAATTTAAAAGTCAGAATGTTTTTCAGAATTGAATGCAGAGGGTTTTTAAAAAAAAAACCCTTGCAAACCCACAATTCCCATATAAAAAATTGGATACTATTGTATTTTAAATGGAATCATTTGTACGCAAGTAAGCTTACCGTTTACGTCCTCTTCCCATGAATTGCATATAAGCCCAAAAATGGAAAAGGCAACAACTACCAAAAAAGCTACCCCTTTTGCAATTCCAATTCTAGACCCTTGCTTTCAAGTGGGTCATACTTTTACAGTCTGAAAACTGCTTGATATGAGCAGACGTTGTACAAAGAATGGAACCCGTTTTTTTATTTTTTATTTTTTTTTGTTTTTCACCCAAGGAAGCCCAACAAAATCTGAATCTAAAATCCAAACAAAATAACCATACATAGAAAAATTTACCAACAGCCCCATGAAAAGACAACCTAAATAATTTTAGGTTTTACCAAAACCTTTCCTTAATTTTCTAAATTACAGAAATTACTCCTTGATTCAAACAAAAAAGAAACGGAAACCTGAAATACTAGAAAAAAGACTAATTTCCTTACAGAACTTGGGAAGATTAAAGATTTTTTATCTTTTTCCCATTCAACCCAGTTCAACAGGCAAAGAAAAGGGAAAGAAAGAAATCCACTGCAAACCTCTCGAAACAGCATCTTTCGAATTTCGAATCAGTACAATGGCGATCGTTGCGGAATCCCTTTTCGCCGGTTCAAGTGAACCGATATTTCGGGCGAGCATTTCGGACGAAACGATGTTCTAAGGCCCAAAACGCTTCTTCTCTTCTTCTTCTTGGCGAACTCAGTAGTGGCCATACACGCGAGGTTGTTGCACCATGATCCATCACTTGAAGTTGTTCGGAACAGAATCGGCGAATCGAGGATTAAATTGGGCGTTATTTTAAAACTGAAGTTGTCTTCTTTCCTTCTTTCAATCATGGATAGGAACTTGTACTTGTGGTAGTATGTCGGTGGCAGCCTTTTCTTCTTTATCAGACGCTGAACCTGTAAAAGACCTCAAATTAGAAACATGATTGAAATGTATTTATATACTTCCTGGGTTTCTTTCCCTTCTTTGTTTTTCACTACCTTGCAGGAGAGAGAACAAAAGAGATTTGGGTGTTGCAAGCTCCTCTTGCAGGTGCTGCAATTGTTTCCGGAGCCTCTGAAAGCTCGAGATTGAGGACGTTGGTTTAAAAATACCACCTTTGCACTGTTTGTTGTGTAAGACTACACACCCAGAAAAAAATAGTAATAATTTGAGAGATTGGAAATGAATGTGGCTGTGAAGGAGTAAGAGATTAGTTTATAGTTAGAGGTGATTACTTGAACAAACGAGCAGTCGATTAGTTTCTCCAAATCATCCACCCGAATTACGTCGTGATAAACATATCTTCTTATCTGCAGACAAAAACACCCAAAAGATTGTTGAGAGAGACAGAGAGAGAGAGAGAGAGAGAGAGAGAGAGAGAGAGAGAGAGAGAGAGAGAGAGAGAGAGAGAGAGAGAAGATGTTTTTGTTGTTGGTAGCGTTGTTTTTTTAATTACTTGCAGAAGGGGATGAGAGCAATGCGGGTGAATGCATTGCGGGCAGATGCTGGCGCAGCAGTCCAAGCAGAAAGTGTTCTTCTCGTTCTTCTTCGACATCTCATGAAGCAGACACGGATTGAAGAACTTCTCTTTGAGAAGGGGTTCTACCCAATGAGGAAATGAAGGCAGATCTTTCTGCATAGAACCCCAAGACACAAAGCTATCAAAAACCCATTCTTTTTGCTGATTACCCATAACACAACATTCACTTCAGATGCAAAGGAAAGAAAACCCCACCATTTTTCCTCCCAAGAAGAAGAAGAAAGAAGAAGAAGAAGAAGAAGAGGAGAGAATTACGGTGGGGTTTAAGAGAGATTTTTGAGAAGAAAGGAGAAGAAGGGTTTCGGTTTCCTTTTTGGCTACGACGGATGAATTCCTTTCCAGATACTGTGAAAAGCCACTCTCCCTCTCCCTCTGCGCGTGCATAGATGATTCCCGTTTTACACGTGGGATGATGGAGTGGCCTATTTGTACTCCAACAGTGAAACCCAACCCGGATCCAAACTGCCAAAGTATGCCCGACATCACATTCCTGGGGTGGTCCTAAGTGACCCAGCCTCTCATTCACCGACATTTTGCACCCCGCCAAATCATTGACCGCTTGAAATTTTGTGGGGCCCACTTTCCTCACGGTTCAAGTGGACTAGGCAAGTGGGAAAATTATTTTTTAAAATTTTTTCATTTTTCGCGACTTAAATATGCACACCAAGCAATATAATAGAGACATAGTTTTTTTTTTCTTTTTTTTTATGACTACGAACCCACTGACCCGTTATGGTTGATCAGTGATAAAATCTTGGATAAACAATATAATAGCGAAATAGTTATTAATTTCATTTTGTTCATCATTTTAGTTTGACCCCAAAGATGGAATAACTCGGTATTTCAAAATTTTCACAAAATGTTTTAGAATAACAAAAAATTAAAAATGTACATAAGTAAAAAATAGAAAATAAAAATAAATTATCAATTATGCATGTTTCTTGATATTGATATTGAGAAAAATATTAATAATTAGTGAAAATTGTGTTACAAATCGAAATGGAATGGAATAGGCCAAAACTGGACAACTAGTGGAGCGGAATTGGCCAAAATGGGTGAAATTGTCTGAATTCAAACCTAAATGTTTTGACTTCCCATCTTGTTTCGACTGAGCGGCCCGAATGAAAAATTTTGGTCATTTCGGTCTAAACGAAATAGAATTGACTACCAGGAGTAGTAATCTTCATTGAGAATCATAACGACGAAGTTTCTTTCGTTGGAAGGTTTTCTCGTTACACAAATGTTTAGCATGGAAGAAGCAAGTTTTTCTAAGGGATAACATGAACTAGAAAAAAAGTTTCCATGCAATTATATTCAAGTTATGGGAGAGGCACAGGAAAAAATGTTTGGAGTGTCGTACCCCTCTTACTCCACTTCGTTCCATACTTCGATTTATTGACTCATTTTCTCACTAGAATTTCTAATAAGAATTCGGTGTAGTATGATTTTTTGATATGATGTGATAGCTTGCATCCTTTCATTTGAAATTTCATACTTTGTTAGAATTATGAGTGTTGGCTAATTCATGAGTTGGACAAAACTCAAGATCCATTGAGTTGTATTTTTTTAGTTCTTTTATAATGTACTGTGGTATATATCGCTAGAAGAGCTGAAGTAAAGATATGAAGAAAAAAACAAAAATTCAAAAGAAAATAAAGCCTAGATAGAAGCTTTGCTCACTCGAGTGAGTGTTTCCTCTGCTCGAGCGGACTTGATAGGAATTGAAAGAATTCCTCAAGCAGAAGCTTTACAAGCTCAAATGCCCACGTATATGCTCAAGCGAGTGATGAAAGAAACTCTACCAACATGCGCAGAATTGTTTTCTTTTGTGCTAGGACTGTTATTTTGTATTCTACACAAACCCTAATTATAATGCACAAAATGAGGTTATAAATAAGGGTTCTCTCCCAACTCTAAGGGACTAATCTCCATATTCTCAATTGAGAAAACCATCGAAAATACCTTATCTTCCCTAGAGCATCCATTAGAAAGAGTTGTGTTGATATGAGCATCTAGAGAGCTGGTGCTTCTATATCTGTAGGAGATCGTTCATCTTGCAATTTCAAGGTGGTAGAATCAAATGCGGCGAGAGGTGAACAACAAGGAATCGGCAAGAAATTATAGTCTTTAGGTTGAGGAGATTGGAGTAAGGTCTGTGAATGTTGCTTGTAATTATTCATTCATAGTGCTTGATTTCTATTGGTCTAAGGAGGACCTGTAATTTCTCCCTGTAGGGTTTTCATATAAAAAATCATGTGCCTCGGCTTCTTTATGTGGTTGATTGAATTGCTTAACTTTTTTATTTTTTATCGTAGTTAATTGAACTGCAATCTATAAATCCAATTAAGGGCGATTTCTCATATTTCTTCTATTAGAATTTTAAATTCTAGTGACTTAAGAAGTCTCAAATGACCTTTTGAGTTTTTGCAATTTAACTCTCTTTGGATTTTGCAGAATTTCTAATGCTCCACTCAAGAGGAGGGTTTAGGAATTCTACATTATCGGTGGACAACTTTTGGAGGAATTTAACTTAAGGTAATTTTTTAGTTTAGCCCTTTCATGAATTCCAAATGACTCAAAAACCAGTGTCCATCTTTTTGTTTAATTTGATAATAGTAATGACCGGAGTGAAAATTTTCTTCGTAAGGGATAACATGATTTATAAATTTTAAGAAAATTTGAATTTTAAAGTTGGCAAGCGGTCTACATCCATGTATACAGTGAGGCATTAATTTTTTTTCTATTGCGCTGACATCCTGCTCAACAAAACCTCGTCCTTGTTAAAATCAATCCCACCTACTCTAGGCAATTTGTTGTTGAATTTTTATAACAAAAAGTAAGCACTTAACTATCAATTTTATTGACCGCTTTGATGGCCAGAATCACTGCATAGGTACCCTCCTTAAACTATATCATCACTGCATAGGTACCCTCCTTAAACTATATCATCCTTTACTAAAATGACCATAAAAGATCAACGCAACTGCTTTAAAATCTCACCTACAATCTTTATAACCCTCGGATAAATTTTAGTACTCACCGGGCTCATATTCGTCATCAGATTGAATCTCATAAAAACTGCTGTCAGGATGTGCCTTTAAATCATAGGTTAAAATAACTTTACATGACATTTCCTTATTCGATTGTACCTTTCATTATTACTGACACCAATGCATTTGGGTGGCCACAGAGAGATAAGCACGGAGCTCACCAGCGATCCTGAAATACAAAGCTTCATGGAATGACAAGTGATAAATGACAGGACCTAAGAGTATAATTTAGTACTGACGCTGCAGGGCCATTTAATAATGATATTATTCATAAATAACAATACTTATAAATATTTAAATAATTTTTAATTTAATATTAACATTAAATTCATTTTACAATTATAATCTTAAATATTTTAGCGCACTCTTAAAAAGTAAATATCATATTAGTAAAACTAAACAAAAATGAAAATAATGTACTTGTGGAATTCCATTAGAATATTAACAAAAAAATAATTTTTCCTTTAATCTATAAAATCAAGTCAAGAGAAAAAATATTATATGGTAATACAAATTTGATGAAATACTCCAGTATCCAAAGAATCATCAGTTCAACCAATCCTATTACTATGAAAATTTTGGATTGGGTGAAAAGAAGTCGATAATCAAGATTATCACAAAATTTAAATTAAGCTTCTCACTTGTTCATTTGCACAAAACTCAAAAAAAATAAAAAAAATAAAAATAGAAAGAGAAATTTCAACTAAATATAACAAAACCTAAGATGATCTCCAATTAAGTGGTGGACATTAAAATATGGATACACTTTCAATCTCTACATCGGTAGGAAAAAAATTGTATTAGTCTTACACTAAGCATAAAATACCATTTGCATTACCATAGATATTTTAACATGATAGACACACTTAGTTAATATATATTAGCAAATTAAAATTGATATCTATAAAAAATGTAATGATCATGACCTTAAGAGATATAGAGAGAAAAGAAAAATTAAATAATTAACAAGAAAAAAATAGCATAACTATCTTCTTAATATTTAAAATAAAAAAATATATATGTATAAACCATCAAAACTTTTGGGTTTAAAGAGAGCAAAACTACACTTACTGTTAATGGTGAGTTGTTTGATGGTGTCTCCATACATATACCATATTTTATATTTTCACGTAAAACCTATTGGCCGATGAACTGATCGTTCTCTGTTTGAGTGTGTGCACCTCTTGACATAGATCTCCACCAAAGTGCTAGGGAGAGATAAACTGTATATAGTGTTACTGTAATCTGATACAAATAGTAGAGAGAGAGAGAGAGAGAGAGAGAGAGAGAGCATATCTTATGAGAGATTGACGCTGAATAGGGGAACTTAGTGCCTTGCAAAGTTGCAGTATAACTTGTGTGCTTGCCTTTATATATACAACTTTATTAATTTGATAGGATTCTATATATAACATATTTACGTATAATTCACCCTATCCTCATCCAAATCAAAGATTTGGTTTCTATCAAATTCATAATCCGTTACGAAGAGACTTTAGGGGAAGATTAGATTTTAGGGGATTAGAGTGAGAGGAAGGGCAATGAGAGAAATTTTTATGACTTTAATTGGAGTATGCCACGGGTCGCTCATCTAAAAAGAAGAAGTGCCACGTGTTACCCTCCCACAAAAGGAGGTATTGTTATAATATATATAATAATAATAATTATTATTCTTTTGGGATATGGCCCGTAGAGTTATTATTAGACCTCTCAGTCATTCTTGAGAATATTTCTCACAAAGTTGTTCATGTTATATTTTAGAGTCATGCGATATTGCATACATTGCAATATTGCCAATCTTACTCTATTTAATATCCTAGGGTTGTTCGATATCTTACATTGTATATAAAATATTCTAACCTTGACACAGGTTAAGGTCCCAACATAGATTCTGTACATGTTGTTAAATAAACAATTAATCTAAGTTAAAAAGCAATCAACCACAAGAGATGGAGACATGATTTTTATGTGGAAAACCCAGATGGGAAAAAAACACGGGACCTAACACCGATCTAAACTCAGATCAAGTACTATGCAAGAGAGGTTATAAGATATATTAACTACTCTTGTTCAGTTGAACACAACCTAAAGAACTAAAGTTTTTCTTACTAACGCACACGCCGTTCACCTTCTTCATACCTGATCCAACACTTCTTAAAGCCACTCAAGACGAACAATCTTTTACAAAAGAGAAGATAATCTTCTACAAGATAGTAAAAACCGTATTCTCTAGAATTCAACAACTTCAGCACTGCCTCTCAATGAATCCTTTAAAGAAGAAAGGAATCTCCAATGTAAAATTTCAACTTAGAATATGAAGATGGATGCCTTAGGGTTGAAAGAAAGCCACTTGTTATAGCCCCAATTTCGTATCTCATAATAGTAATCTAACTAAGATAGGAATTGACACAAAACAAGAAAGTCCCATTTAAAATAAAAATGGAAATTCACACAATGAGAGTTTCATGATTTTGGACAGCATAATTTCTGCAAACTTCCCAAGGCCATAACTTTATCATTTTAGCTCTAATTGAAATTTTGAAACCGATGGATATCTACTCGAAACAAGCTTTCCAATGGTAGTTCGTTTACAAATATTCGACGCTCGATTTGTAAGATATGATATTTTTAATCCAAATATTTTCATTCCAGCTCTTTTGGAACTCTTTAACCTCTTTAAACTCCTAGTCTAAAATAAATAGAAATACAATTTTAACTAGAACTAGGGTATTTCTAATCCATGAATTTAGCCAACATACTAAAATCCTTATAATCTCTCCCTTTGGCAATTCATGGACAAAACTCCCTAGAATAATACAATTTGATCTACCGAAACAAAACCTAAAATACATTGAATTTTCAAAAAAAAAGAAAAAGTTATTATTAGCACCTGTAGATTGCTATTGTATCTGTCTGTCTCTAAACACCTAGACTTTCAGCATCTTGACTCTGAATATCTCTCTTTAAATGCCTTATTCTCCCTCTTTTTGCCCATAATTAATAATGCAAATGATCATCATGTAGCAAAATTTATAAACTTGGATCTAGCAGTAACTCCCCCTTAATGTCATCTTTTTTTCAGCACTAGGGGTAGGAGCTTAATCTTTTTAATCATGATTTTTTAGATTTTGGTACTCACTTGAAAATTTTGAACTCTTTAGCACAGTGTGTACTAATTCAGTAAGCAAATAGGACTTTTTAACACAGATAGCTCTTGTCTTAATCTTGGGTGGAGACAATTGCTTCTTCCATTGCTTGTTTTTTGGTAAACATCTTAGCCTATTGTAATATGGGTGAATGTGTCCTTTTTCACAATGGTGACATGTGGATGTACATGCAGGACAAAACACATTCTTCTTTGAAATAGAAGCAACATGTTTTGTAGATGCAATAGGTATTATGGAAACCAAGGTAGAACTTTTAACAAATACGGATCTACCTTTGGTTTTTGAGGTAGATGCATTTTTGACATAGCCAAGACCTTTTTGTCATTTGACAACTTCTAATTGCACAGGATGTTATCAAGTTTTTTTAAGCCAGTGTTCATCTTGTCCAATAATACCTTTATTGAAGTCAACTCTGACATGATGATTTTGTTCTTACCAATCAAATAAGATTTTTCAACTTGATATGCCTGCAACTCTGTCTTCAAAGTTTCCATAAAATCATCTTTCTCCTTTTTTACAACTATTTAGCTCTTCTTTCAAGGATATAGTCTCTTGTTTAGACTTATCAAAACTATCATACATTAATTCAAAGATCGTATAAGCCATAGTATCTTTTTGACTTTCCAAGAGACATATGTTAGTAAGTGTTTGATCGTGCTCGAAATGACATGAATGTAGTGGAATCAAGTCCAACATTCACACATTAAGTTCATCATCAAGTACCCTTTGTTTATATGGGTTCAATGCTCTGACCTCCGGAATGTAGGTTGTTTACAAGTTTGCAAAAATTATAACCTTCTCTCTGGTCTCAAATGTGATCCAAACTAGAAAAACATAAGAAATTACATGAAAAAAAGACAAATGTAGAAAAAAAAATGAAAAGAATGGTTCACGGTCACTAACCGCTGGTCACTGACAGACAGTGGTTGATAGTTTGTCCCTATTTTCACTTCGGTTTCCTTTTGTAGCACCTTTAAAGTACTGAAACTTATGTTTTTTTTACTTTAGGAGCATTGAATGATCGCCAAAAGTGTTGAAGTTGACCGTAGAATCACTTATGATCTTTGATAATCATCACTTCTTTGTTACAAATTGCTTTTATACAAATCCAAAAATGGTGCTTTTGTATAAAAGCTGAGGCTAAAGTTGTGTTATTCTGATCCTATAATTTTTAAGAAGCAGAATGAAGCCTAACAAGGCTTGTTCATAACCTTAAAAATGGCACTAAGCCCCTTTAAGTGGGAGATCCAAAGGAACATAGTTTCATCCATTGGAATTTCTTTTTGCTTGATGGCTTTGAAGTTCATCTTCTCTTAATAACAAACATATGTATCTTCCTCTCCTGAACCATTTCTCGCCTTAAATTGGTGAGAGGAAGAAGAACAAAGCATGAACTTGGTAGTTTGATGCTTGTGTAGCTTACTACAACAAAATGCATTATTGGCTACGGTTTTGCCTACGCAAACCCATTTTGTGTGGCTAAAAGTTATCTTTTGCCTACGAAAATGAATCTACGTAGGTAAAAGCCACAATTATCTCCTATTTTTGGCAACGCAAGATATTTTCGTAGGCAAAAGTAGTCTGAATTCTCTCCAAACTAAGAGGCAAAGTTTTACCCACGAAGAAATATCATTTGGCGACGCGTCATTTTGTAGGCAAAGTGAAAAATATTTGGCCACGCATATATTTGCATAGGGAAAAACTAAGACTTTTGGCCACGCATAGTCTTTTGTAGGCAATATCCTTTGGCAACACAGTATTTTGTAGGCAACGTGAAAAACCTTTAGCCACACATATATTTGCGTAGAGAAAGGTCAAGACTTTCGGCTACGCATGGTTTTTCGTGGATACTATCCTTTGGCGACGCAATATTTTGTAGGCAAAGTGAAAAACCTTTAGCCACGCATATATTTCCATAGGGAAAAGCTAAGATTTTCGGCTACGCATGGTGTTCCGTGGCTAATATCCTTTGGTGACACGGTATTTTGTAGGCAAAGTGAAAAACCTTTGGCTACGAATATATTTTCGTTGGGAAAGGCCAAAACTTTCGGCGACGCATGGTTTTCCATGGGCAATATCCTTTAGCGACGCTATAGTTTGTAGGCAAAGTAAAAAAACCTTTCGCCACGATTATTTTTGCATAGGGAAAGGCCAAGACTTTTGACCACACCTTGTTTTCTATGGGCAAATCCAAATATTTTCATTTCCATTCTTTTATTTTTTTTAATAAAACTATTCCCATGCCTTCCTCTTCTTTTTGTTTTTTTTAAATACTATTGGGTTATGTAGATGTTTTTGCTAAAATCGTGCTTTTAAAATCAAAGCCGTTTTTTTTCTTTTTTCTTTTTTTTGTGCTGTACTGTTTTATTTAAAAATTCATTTATATGAGAGAAAGAACTTTGGTGTGAGGATATTTTGGGGCCATGTATTTGAATGGTGTAAACTTGATGGGCTCCTAAGTAAGCTGCATTATTTAAAAATGGAATTGAATATTATTGTAGATTTTTCATAAGTAGGCTGCATTAGAGTTTAGCTTTCTTTGATGTAGATTTTTTAAGTGCAGTTTTTTTAATAGTGGGTCTTTTTTAAGTGCAGTTTTTTTTTAATAGTGGATCTATCACATGTTTTAGAAAACTATGTAGAATTTAATTAGTTTCATTATTAATGTATCAACTGGGTCCTCCTTTAAAAGTTAAATCTGGCCAATCTCATAAAACATAGTACATACCATCCATTCTAATTAAATTTGATTTAAAATAAATAGGACACATGGGCACCTAATGGACCCCACAATATGCACATGCTTGTGATCCTACGTGCATTAGGATTTAGGGTTTAATAAGAGTTAACTTTCGTTCCTTTCTTTTCAACAAAGAGAAAAACGAGGGAAAGGGAAGAAAAACGAGGGAAAGGGAAGAAAAGAAGGGAAATTGAAAGGAGGGAGAGGAAAGAATAGGAAGGAAGAAGGAAGTGCAGCAGCGATTTAGGTTCATCACATAGCTTTTAAATCTTTCTCCATTAAAACATGCATCATAATGATTTTTTTCTTGTCCATGTGCTGTTCCATTAGTGTTCTGTGTTCATGAATCCATTTTATTTGATCTGTTCTGTGCTGTTTTTGTTAAACTGTATATGGATCTGGTGTGCGTGATCTGTGTTGCATCTGTAATTAAGATATGCGTTGTGTGCGGGTAGATCTGTAATCTGTGTTGTTTCTGTAACGTAGTTAAACATATAGATCTACTGCAATGTTTCCGCAAAATTGTTAAACGCAGAGAAGACACAGACATACAGATCTGCGCTAAGAAGACACAGACGTACAGATCTGCGCTACCATGTTATGCAATTGCACTGTAATGTTTCTGTTCCGGGCACTCCCTGTGTTGTTGTATTTGTTGCTGTTCTGTAATGTATCTGTCCGGGTTGTATTGTATTGTTGCTGTTTTTTGTAATGGTTCTGTAAAACAGCAAAATTTGGTTCTGTCTTTTTTGCAAAAGGATGGCACTAGGCCCCTCCCCATGGAGGGGGGCCAGGCCGGGATTTGCACCCCCCCTGCGCGTAATAATCACGCAGGACGCGTCGCACGGGCACGCACCCGGTTAAACGTTTTCCGGATCGAGAATCTCGGGCCAAGCCCGGCTCGTGTGCGCGCGTAGGGCTCATAGCAAAAGAGTCTAAAAGAGCTTGAAGTATAAAGGACAAGGATATACATATATAGTGCTCAAAGAATTTATACTTTTCCAATGTGGGACTTTTGAAAAACCACAAAGCTCTTTGTGTAAAGCAAAACTATAAAACTCAATTTTGAAATTAACCCCTTAGAACCCAATCCCATCTATATATATTAACAAAGTTGAGTTCACCGCAATAACTACCACAATCATGTGTTTATCCGGTCTTAATCTCAAATCAATTTTCTAACCATGCCTATACCATATACTAATTTAGACTAGTTATATTTAGAACCTATAACTAGTTAGTGATAGCATGAATTGAACATGCACATGAACACTTGAAAATTCGAGGGTTGCTTCTATACACATGAATTGTATTTTTGGAAGTAACTAAAATTCAAGAAATAAAAAGAAATATTCATAAGTGTCTAAGTAGGAAAAAAAAGAAATAGAAAAGAGTAAAAATCTATATTGCACCCATTTGTTTGCTTGGAATTGAATAACTTGAATTCCTTTGAAAACATGAAATATATTTTTAAAAATGACTAAAATTGAAGAAATATGAGTAAAGAATAGCATAAAATATTGTGTTATGTATGTCTAGTGTCGCATATAGATTGAATAATAAATTAAAATTGAATGGTCAAAATCAAGTAGAAATTGCGATAAGCCCATACTAAGCTTGGGCCTAAAAATAAAAATAAACTCAATTTGGGGACATTTTTCAAGAGACTAATTATAAGAAATGAATAAATAGTATATAACATAAGGCAAGGAATAACATTTACATTTTATTACATTAAAAAAAAGTAAGTTTGACATTTTTTAAAAATGGAGACTACAATTTATAGTCAAATAAAAACATTTTGAGAAAAAAAAACTATGCAAAGACTATATGTTTGAATGGTATTGAATGACTTGAATTCCCTTGAATAATAATAATAATAAGGTCGATTTTATTTCTTTATGTTGGTTTGACAAAAAAAAAATCAAACAAATGTCACAACTGTTGTAGAACATTAAGTTAAATTCAGCATTTGGGCATCCAAATATGCTTTAATTCATTCAAGATATTCCATATATATGTAGACAACATGGGTCCAAGTTTCAAAATAGACAGACTTCATCTCAACCAAAATCAAGCTTAAATGACTCTTGTCAGTGTTCCTGGGTGGCAACCCAGGCTAGAGCAACTCATACTTTCCGATGATAAAATTAGTTGAAACTCACAGGGAAGACTTAAAATATGCTCTAGGTCATTCCTTCAGAGTTTCGGATTTTTTAGACACCATTGGATGTAAGTTCAAATTTATGGAGCCCCATTCTAAAGTTTTAGGGACACTGTGTGAAACTTCAATTCCTAAAGACCAAATTGGCTAAAATTTCTATGGAAGGCCTCAATAATGCTCTAGAGTATTTCCACAAAATTTCGGGTCGGTTGGATGTTGTTGACCCAAAGTCAACATACCCACTGGGCTATGAGGGCACTGAATACAAGCCTAACTTCCCAAAGGCCAAATCAATTGGAAATTGGATATAGACCTAAAAATAGGTTCCTCATTAAAATCTTAAAATTCCGTGGCTATCTGAGATCTTTGGGCCCCAAACAATTGAAGCATGGGCCCACTTTGACCAAAAGTCAACAGATTGTGTGACCCACTTTTCGATGTCAAAGCCTGATGAAAATTTTATGGCATTCCTAAAATGATGTCATGGTCCATCCATTTAAATTTCATGAGGTTTGCATATCATTTGGGCCTAAAACCATATAGAGTAAAGATATATAATTGCACCCATTTGTTTTCATAGAATTGAATGACTTGAATTCCCTTGAATGCATGAAATGTATTTTTGGGAATGACTAAAATTAAAGAAATAAAAGTAATAATTCATAAGTTTCTAACTTAAAAAAAAGAAATAGAAAGAGTAAAGATTTGTAAATGATAAAAAACTTAGAAAGGAGATAAAATTAATTTACCTAACTATCAGCTTAATCTGTACCATCTATGTCGAATCGGTACAATTGTGACTATAATAAAAAATTATAAAAATACTTAAAATTTAAAAAAAAGGTAAAAAATGTAAAAAGATAAAACGCATGATTATGCTTTTGCACATTTTTTTAAAACCTTTTAGAGTTCAAAATGATAGAACTCACTACTATGCATAACATTAATTTGTTGACTTAACCCTGAACCGCATGATTTCAGATATGGACAAAAGTTGGTTGTTGCTTCGTGACACATTCAGTGAGCAATATAAAGATGGCGTGAAGTCATTTATTGAGTTTGCAAAGGCACATTCAGGCGAGGTTACGGAGATTAAGTGCCCGTGTAGCCATTGTTGTAACTACTTTAAGCATAAGTATGATACTGTTTATATTCATCTGTTAAAAAGAGGGATGATGGCATCCTACACCACTTGGGACAGACACGGAGAACTTCCACAACGTGATGAGCCGGACAAGGAAGATGATGAATATAATGAGGATCATGATGAATATGATCAATTATTAGAGGACCATCACATGGGAACTTACATCGAGGGTGATACCCTAGAGATGGAGGATGTGCAAGACTTTGAGAAAATATTGGAGGCGTCCCAATGTGGTTTGTACCCTGGCTGCAAAGAGACAGATACTTTGTTATCATTTGTCATCCAAATGTTATATGTGAAAGTAGAGAATAGGTGGAGCAATACATCTTTCAACAAAGTTTTAGAGATATTTAGGCAGTTCCTACCAAAGGGACACAAAGTTCCGGGGTCAATTTATGAGTCCAAAAAGTTACTACGAGACTTAGGATTGGGATATAAGCTCATTGATGCATGTAAAAATGATTGTGCACTATATTGGAAGGAGAATGCAGACTTGAAAAAATGTCCCACGTGTCAGGAATCCAGGTATAAGATCAACGATAGTAGGGGTAAGAAGATCCCTCACAAGATACTGCGTTACTTCCCATTGACACCGAGGTTGCAAAGATTGTACATGTCCCGGAAGACAGCCAAAGACATGAGATGGCACAGTGATAAGCGTCTGGATGATGGGGTAGGAAGGCATCCAGCAGACTTTGAAGAGTGGAAGCAATTTGATCGGAATTATCCAGAGTTTGCACAGGAGACCCGCAATGTCAGATTGGGCTTGGCCACTGATGGGTTCAACCCTTTCGGAAACTTGAGCACTTCTTATAGTATGTGGCCTGTCATTATTATGCCCTACAACTTACCACCCTGGAAATGCATGAAGGACCCATTTTTCATGATGTCCTTACTTATTCCTGGACCGAGTCAACCAGGGACTAACATTGATGTCTACCTGAGACCCTTGATTGATGAGTTAAATGATCTATGGGAGACAGGGGTTCTAACTTATGATGCCTCCACTAAAGAGAACTTTCAGATGCGTGCAGCTTTAATGTGGACCATAAATGACTTCCCTGCATATGGTGACGTGTCCGGGTGGAGTACAAAAGGTTATTTGGCTTGTCCCACTTGCAATGATAATAATTTATCAGTAAGATTGACAGATAAGATTGGTTGGGTGGGACATCGATCTTACTTGCCTGAGAATCACAATTGGAGGAAGGACAATAAGTTTAATGGTTTTCCCGAGCTTGACAAAAGATCCTTGGACATACCAGCCGTGGATAAAGTTATGGCTCAATTGGATAAGTTACCAGAGACCAAGTTCGGAAAGGGTGATACTAAAAGGAAAAGGCCCCGTGACGACGAACAATTGAACTGGACAAAAAAGAGCATTTTATGGAAGCTTCCATACTGGAAGTCAAAGAAGCTCCGACATAATCTTGATGTCATGCACATAGAGAAGAATATAGGTGAAAGCTGCTGTGGAACGATGTTGGCCATAGAAGGTAAGAACAAAGACACTCCAAAAGCGCGTGCGGATTTGGAAAAAATGGGCATAAGACCAGAATTGCATCTACAGAAGAATGACAAAGGATCTGTATTGAAGCCTAGGGCAGTCTACACATTGAGCTCGAAACAGATAGATGATTTTTGTGAATTCTTGAAGTCCATCTGTTATCCAGATGGCTATGCAGCTAATATATCAAGGTCTGTGAACTCTAAAAATGGCAAGTTATCAGGCATGAAAAGCCATGACTATCATGTCCTCCTTCAACGTCTTCTTCCAATAGGTATGCGCGGTTTTGTGAATAAAGAGATATGTACCGCACTGCTTGAGTTGGGCAGTTTTTTTCAGGAACTTTGCTCGAAGTCATTAAGGCGTAGTGATTTGGAGAAATTGGAAGAACGAATAGTGCTTATACTCTGCAAGCTGGAGATGATCTTTCCTCCAGCTTTCTTCGATGTGATGGTCCATTTGGCTGTGCATTTGCCTCGTGAGGCCATGCTTGGTGGACCTGTGCAATATCGGTGGATGTACCCGATCGAAAGGTGAATGCTACAATCCTATGGTGAATTATTGATTTAGTAGTGCAATTATTTTGCATATGTAATCTTAATTGTGATTGTTGCTTATTTGAAGGTTTCTCAAGACTCTAAAAGGGTATGTCACCAACAAAGCACATCCAGAAGGTTCAATTGCTGAGGCTTACATTTCCAAGGAGTGTCTCAATTTTTGCTCAATGTACCTAAAAGGGACTGATAAACCAGGACGGAATTGTGATGGTGGCGATCGTGGCCCTGGAATGGAGATCTTTACCCAAAATGTCAAACTCTTCTCACCGATCTTAAGGGCTCTTGATCCTTCCCAGAAAGAACGGGAAATGGCTCATTGGTTTGTGCTGTACAATACCGCCGAGGTGGAACCATATCTAGAGTATGTGGGTTAGTTAAATTACATATATAAACCTATTAATTATAACACTATTTTAAGATACTTATGTATACATTTCACTGAATAGGGAACACAAGAATATTATAGAGAATCAGAATCCTCAACGACGTGATATTACTCAGATACAGCGAGCAGAATTTCCAAAATGGTTTGAAAAACATGTAAGATATATTTGAAAGAGCTTAGACATATTGGTAAACACTAACTAGCTTAAATTAATTTGAAATTAACTTTTTATGTTTGCAATATGTTTGTTTATGTAGATGAATGAGTTGCGAAATCAACGGTCACCAGAAGCAACCCAAGAACTGTGGTCATTAGCACAAGGTCCCGGTCCGATAATTGATCTTTATGCTGGTTGCATCTGCAATGGTGTCCGGTTCCATAGTAGAGACCATGAGAGCCGTCGGAGGTGCCAAAACAGTGGGTTGGTCGTAGAAGGGGAGCATAAAGGGAAGCAAATTGACTTCTATGGTTATTTGTGCAAAATATTGGAATTGAGATACTTGCATGGAGGTAGAGTGGTTCTATTTCAATGTGAATGGTATGACATCGGTCACAAAAGTAGAATACATACCGATCAACATGTTAAAACCATTGATATTAGGAGGCTTTGGTATAAAGATGATCCATTTGTCCTTCCAAGTAATGTCAAACAAGTATTCTATGTCAATGACACCATCAAAGGTAAGAATTGGAGAGTGGTAGAACAGGTCAATCATCGAGCAGTATGGGATGTACCAGAGCGGGATGATGCGTCCAATGATGCATTTCAACAGGACGAATCAACCAATGGTGTCCCAATTCTTGAACAAGATACTGATATTCAATATTACAGTAGAGATGATATGGATCTCGATATTGTTCCCGTT
Organism: Sextonia rubra; assembly: GCA_037013555.1. NCBI lineage: Eukaryota > Viridiplantae > Streptophyta > Magnoliopsida > Laurales > Lauraceae > Sextonia > Sextonia rubra. Next base: position 30,113,421 of record JASUAD010000011.1, on the reverse strand, counting down.
AATGAATTAATGACTGAGCATTATTCCGATGATAATGACGAGGATGACACAATTTTGGAATATATAGATGACGAAGAAGATGAACAGCAAAGAGGACCCATCCATGATGTCTATCATGATATAGAACCTGATATAGAATATGATATGTAGCTTTTGTTTTATACTTTAGTAGCTCTTGATTATATGGACAACTGTTATAAATTTATAAGATTTTTCATTTACATATCATGGCTTTATTGTTTCACATGTCATTTCAGTTATTGGCATCATTTTATATTTTTTTCCATTTCATTGTTTGTCATATATAGTTGCCAAATATGCAAAAAGGTGGTAAATTATTTGTGAAGCCTGGGTTTTTGGCGACCCAGAGGAAGAAGTTACCTATCGAGGAGGAGAGAGATAAAAGGATTAAAGAGAATATTGCGAGAATGCATGCTCTAGGGGTTCCGGATAAGGCAAATTCGTTCTTTGGATTGGGTCAGACGACCATGAAGAAAAAAACCATGGAGAGAAAGAGAAAGGAGGGTGGATGTGACGATGATGAGGCTTATCTTCCACCTGAGGGTGAGGAGGGATTGAGTTCTTCTAGTGAAAGTTCCTTTAATGATGAGGATGATGAATCTGAGCCCCAGTTGAATAAGGTAATAACCTTTATTTTTCTACTCATGCTTAGATGCTACAAAGGTTAAAAACAATGACTAGTAATAGTAACTTTGTTGACTTTTTCATTTTATACATATTACTATTATATGATGATTATGATGATTACACTATGTAGTATTACTTAATTTGATGTTTGATTGTTGATTACTTCAATTATTGATTACTAATAATTAAGTTTACTGTTATGTCAGGTCACAAATATGCCTCCGTGGCTTAGGAAAAGAGTTGGTGCTACTAGTCGTTCAGGAGCTACACAGACCCTCGAGCGAGTGATACCGATGCCATCTCCACAGCCTACCCATGATCCATTGCCACAGCATGATCCACAACCACATCCACAGCCACAGCCTACCCAAGCTCACTTCTCATCATTTACACAGCCTGACCAGCTTACTAGTCCACGTAGTGCTGCCAGTAGTGTGGGTAAGACATGTACACCATTTACATATAAATAAAATTGGCTTTCCTTTAATGATTTATGTCTACTAACATAAATAAATTTGTGTTCTTAACAGCATCGGCTTCAGTCTCTAGCAAAACTGGTAAACGGGGCCCGACCAGGGGGAAGAACGTGGATAGGCTTAGGAAAGTGCTTGGTCATCCTATTCCTGTTGATATCAATCGTGAGGAAGGGGCAATAGAGGGGACGTGGGCCTCTTCTGTAGCATCTGCTCTTGGAGAACAGATTCGAGATCATGCACCAATCCGAGACATTCATTGGGTAGACATTGATTTTGAGATCAGGCTAGCCATTGTTATGAGAGTTGGGGTAATATGAATTGATTTATAAAAGGAAAATTGTTTAACATGTTATTCAATTGATTTCTTAAACTGAGAGTTTAATTCATATTGCATTTTATTGTTACCAATTACAGTTAACCTTTGACCTTGGCGGGGACTATGAAAGAGATTTGGTGCTCAAGTCTATCATTGACCATAAGTGCCAAGATTTATACAAAGACTGGAAAAGCACATTGCACAAGCACTATCTTGAGCTCAAAAAGGATGGAGTGCCAGACATCAAAAGCCATCCATTATATCCTTGTAAATTGGATGACTGGAAGTTTATGATCGAGCACGTGTGGGAGAGCGACAGTTTTAAGGTATTCCTTATTGATGTTATATGCATATATATGGTGTTTGGGCTTCTACTAGATTGAAATAAACCAACTGCATGTGAGATAATTAAGCTTATTTTGTTGTTTTCTTTTTTAATTTTGTCCTCATAGAAAAAGTCTGAAAGTGGAAAAAAGGCACGAGCCGCCCAAAAATACAATCATACGAGTGGCTCAAGATCGTATGCATCACGAGCATCTATCGATGTAAGTATATGATTGCAAATTTTTACTCTTAATAAAATTTCAATACTTAGTTAATCTGACTGAAATATCTAATAAATAATAGGCATCAAAGAATGGTGGTGTTCGACCATCTATCCCGGATATTTTTGAGCAAACTCACAGACGTGGTCGGCATGGTGGGATGTGGATAAATGACCATGCTGAACAACATCATGTAAGTACTAACTAATTCATTTGTTTAAATCATCAAATGTACATTTTTTACATATGTTATGGGTTTACATAATGAAAAATGACAGGCTATGCTAAAAGAGAAGATTCTCGCACAGTCGCAGCCAGGTGTCAAGAATCCGCAAACCGAGGTACAAGTTTCCATCGATGTGCTTGGGAAAAGATCAGGTTTCTCAAGGGGATTTGGGATCCGCAGCATCGCTTCATCTTCCACACAGTCTCAAGAACCTAATCCTGAGGTGATCGCTTTGCAGCAGAAGATAGCTGACCAAGATAAGACCTTGGCTGCATGGCGGGGCTTACTACAGGTGATGGCTACAAAAATTGGGATAGATCCTGCCAGTGTACCAGGGTTAGTGGATCCAACTAACGTTCCGAGGTTAGTTCTAGAGAATGGTGGTGAAGATGGCACATCGAGTGAAGGGCAGGATGCTGCTTCCCTTGGTTAGTAAATTAAAATTTTATTTTCAATTCTAAAGAGTGGTTTGGACTTAAATGTTGAGTTTAAGGAGGTATCTAAAATTAAGTAAATAAATTATTTCATCTGTTTAAGCCAAATTTTGTTGTGGCTAACTTTGTGATAATTCATTTTGACAATATGGACACTGTAAGGCCCTTAGAATATTGTTGTGGCTTTGAAACACATTTTGGGTAATATTTTAGGGGGATATGCTGCACCTTTATTTTCAAAGGGCATGGTTAGTGTAATTTGCTAACTTTTGATTTTCTGATCAACTTGAAGAGTGACGATAGCAAAAGCATATATTAGATTTGAAGTTAGTTTATTGATAAAATGCTAACAATTTTTTGTATTTTTTTTTTGTGCAGGTTGATGATATAGGATGTCTTCAACTTGACAACTAGCTGGCCTTTTCTCTTATTTTCTCTTTTATCACAAGCATTTAGACTTGTTGAACATTATCTTCTTGTTTTTGGATATTTGAATATATTTGAGACTTATTTGGATGATATGTATTGGATATTTTGTAATTTTTTAATATTTTTCATTGAGATTCATACTTGGTTGGATTTTAATCTATTTGGATGTTTATTGAATTAGTTTAGATGAGATTGGTATAAACTGGTTGCTGAAAAAAATTAAAAATAAATAATTTTTTTCATTATCTCTTTTGGCTATGCAATGTATGAAGGTAAAGAATAGATGGAGGTTTTTTCTACGTGTATTGAGTGGGCAAAAGTTATGTTTATAATAAAAAATAATATTTTTTACTTTTGCCTACGAACTTTTCATAGGTAAAAGTGCTAATTAAAATTAGAAAAAATTGTGTTTGACTTTTGGCTATGCAAACCTTCGTAGCTAAAGATTACAAACCTTTGTAGCCAAAGGTTGTACATTTGCCTACGTAAAATATTCGTAGCCAAAGACTGTACATTTGCCTACGTAAAAGCTTCGTAGCCAAAGGCTATACATTTGCCTACGTAAAATCTTCGTAGCCAAAAGCTGTACATTTGCCTACGCAAAATCTTCATAGCCAAAGGCTATACATTTGCCTACGCAAAGCATCATAACCAAAAGTTGCACCTTTGCCAACGACAAATTGGTGTAGGCAAAAGTACAACATTTGGCTACGAAGATTTTGCGTAGCCAAAAGCAACACGCTTACCCTACCGGAAAGCGTAGCTAAAAACTCAGTTTTTGCCCACGCACTATTCTATGCGTGGGCAAAGACCTTTCCCCACAACCCTTTGGCTACGATTTGCCTACGCATGTCATTGCGTAGGCAAAGAGTTTTACCTACGCATTTAGTCTTTTACCTACAAATTTTCTGCATAGGCAAAGGTGCATTTTGTGCTTGAAACTTGGAGATCTTGCTTGAAACTTGGTTAGAATTCCTCCAATTGTGCTTGAACCCTTTCCTAAGTGCCCAGATATGCTTTTTATAGAATTCAGAGGGAGTTAAGGGTTATGCTTCAAAATAAAGTGAAATGACTCCTAGAAACCTTCGGGAACCACTTTATAAGTGTCCACGGGCATGAATAGGTTCAATTTCGAGTTTTTTGCATATGTGACTACCCGTTTTCATCAATTTGGGGTCCGAACGATATCCGATCTTCATGAAACTTAGAGGGAAGTTTTCTAACACCATTTTAAGTGTATTATAAAAATTTTAACATGTTTTGACCTTTTGAGGTTGGTCAACATTTCCTTTGACTTTTCATGAAAATGGGCCATTGTATCAGCTCTTTGAGGCCAAAATGACCTCGGATTAACTTGAAACTTAAAGGGAATGATGTTAAGATTATCTTAAAGTATCTATCTAAATCTCATATTATTTGGATTTGTGAAAGTAGGATTTTGACCAGTAGTCCATTTGTTGTACGTTCTAAGTCAATGTCTTCTTGCATTACAGGAAATCAGTTTGTTTTCTACCTGAATGATGTTCAATTGATTCGAAATTTTGAAGAGTTGGCTTTGAACACAATTTGAGTCTCTGATCCAAATTTCATTAGCTTTGGTCACCTAGAAGTGGGACTTTGGTCAATTACCCCTAGGTTGGGGGGTCACTAACCCCTGAACTGACATATAGTTGAAGTAGAGTGAAATGAAGTCCTCTTGGATTGAAAATTTGCAGAGTCATTTCTAACCATAGCTTGAGGTTTGCATTCAAATTTCATTAACTTTGGTCACCCAGAAGCAGGACTTTGCTAGTGACCCCATGGTTTGGGGGTCACTGGCCCAAAGTTGATATGTTTGTTGAACATAGGTCAAATGGTATCCACTTGCCTTGAAATGTTGTAGGGCCACTCCTGAATATAATTGGGGCTTTTTTCAAGAGTTTTAGTTTGTTTTGTCATGTAGAAGTAACAATTGCCACAGTGACCTCAAAGAATTGGCAGACAGCCACTGAAACTTGAATTTGAGCTGAAATAAAGTCCAAATGCTTTGAAACTTTGAATCATCACTTCTAAGCATGTCTTGGAGTTTTCATGTGATTTTCAACCACTTCGGTGATCTAGAAGCTTAAGTGTGTTCGATGAACCCTAGGTTTTAAGTCAATGACCCTTAAATTTGGCATTTGGTGAGTTGAGTGACCAAATGAAGTCCACTAATTCTGTAATTTGAATTGTTATACTCTAAGCTTATATTAATTCCTCCGAGTGAGTTGTATCAGCTTTTAACATCTGCATAGAGTAGTTGACCCGATATTTCCATAATCCTAAGATTTATGTGTGTTGGCTTAGAATTTGCTTGTGATGTCTTTGCTGTAATACTTGTGATGTTTGAGATTTTTTATGGGTCAATAACAAGTGATTCTTCCAATTCTTTCTTAGGAGAATTGATATCTTTTTTAATAGACTTCAATTTCAGTTCCAGAGAATCATTAACCAATGCTACTCTGTTAGAGTCTTTTTGCAATTTATCATGTACTTTCATCAACTCTGTTTCAAATTGTGGCATATCATCAAAAGAGTCATCAGTATCAATATCAGAACTAGAACTATTGTTAGATGTGATAAGTGAAGATCTAGCCATGAACACAATTCACTTGGTACTAGCAGTGCCGGGAAGTGGATTTTTTACATCTTCAGAACCATCATCACACATTGCTGTAATAACAGTACCTTTTTCTTCACCTTTCTATTTGCACATTGATAAGCAACGTGACCATACCCTTGGCATTCAAAACATTGAACAAATCTACGATTTTTCTTTATAGAGTTTTTCTCAGATTTGTGCATAATCAAGCTAGATTTTTTATCTTTCAAAATTGATGGCTCGATGCTGGATGTGCCTTTGCAGTTGAATTCCATTCTAGAAATCTTTTGATTGATTCACACAATAGATTAGTATGAGTCGCTCTGATACCACTTGACGAATTCTAATTTTAATACAGGTTAAGGTCTCAACACAGATTTCCAAAATGTATTTAAATAAACAATTAACCTAAGTTAATGAGACATTAACCACAAGAGATAGAGACAAGATTTTTATGTGAAAAACCCAAACGATAAAAAACCATAGGACTCAACACAAGTCCAAACTCAGATCAAGTACTATAAATGTGAGGTTACAAGATGTACTTACTACCCTTGTCCAGTTGAACACAACCTAAAGGACTGAAGTTTTTCTTACCAATGTACACGCCGTTCACCTTCTTCACACTTAATCCAACACATCTTGAAGCCACTTAAGATGAACAACTTTCTATAAGAAAGAAGATAATCTTCTATAAGAGAGTAGTAGCAAGATTCTTTAGAACTAAACAACTTCAGCACAGCCTTTCAATAAATGCTCTAAAGAAAAAAAGAATCTCTAATGTGAAATTTTAACTCACAATATGGACATGAATGCCTTAGGGTTGAGAGAAAATCCTTGTTTAGACCCTCAATTTCGTGCCTCATAATGGTAATCCAACTAAGATAAAAATTGGTACAAAACAAGAATTAGTAATCCAACCCCATGAGTTAGTGCGTAAGCACGTCCTGGCCTCTGGGGTCTATTTAACTGTCCTTGCCTCTGCTGACCTTGTCTTTGTTAGCATGGACGCTATTGTGCCTGTCCTTGGCCATACATTGCCTATTGTTGCTGATCTGGAGGAGTAGGTGGTGATATCCTAGTAGAGTATTGATACTACTGCTGCGGGGCCTAACCGGTATTCTTCCTCTTTGGGCATTTTGACAAGCAGTGATCCATTGATCCACACCCAAAACAAGCTGCTATAACTTTCTAGCATTTGCTTGTCTCGTGGTTCTTTCTGCACATTCTACAGACTAGCCTCGATGACCCACTAGTAACTCCTTTTTGTTTTTTGGAGTACTGCTAATTTCTTCCAGAAGATGGGGTATTCTTTTTTGATTCTCCTTAAAAACAAGCTCTTCTTTATTTCCTCAGCCACGTAGGCTCTCTCCACAACATTTTCATACTCCACTGGACATTGAAAAGTTGTAACATGTCCTTTGATAACCATCCTTAACCTTTCAAGAAACCTTTCAGCCTTTTTCTCCTCGGTCGATCAAATCCAAGGCAAACCAGAGAGTTGACTAAAGACATGTAATACTTTGTAACTGTCATAGTATTCTGTTGTATAGTGAGGAACTCTGCCTTCTTCTCTTGATTGACATGCTTCGGGATAAGCTTCTTCCTTAATTATTTCTTAAAGGCATCCTAAGCAGTAACTTCTGGCATAGTTTTAATATGTTTTCAAATACTTTTCCACCATGTGTCCGCTACACCTCTAAACAGAGATGTAGTCAGGATCACTTATTGCTTTGTCGTACAAGTTAACGAATAAAAAATGTTCTCCATGTGCACAAACCATTCATCTGCTTGCAGTGGATCCTCTCTTCCCGTGAATTCTGGAACTCCTCTTTTTGAAACTTCTCATATAAGGAATTAGGATCATGAGCTTGACCTTGTCTTTCCAACAGTGATACTAATTGTATTTGCATCATCGCTTGATTGGCATTACTTGTAACCAACTATTACATCATCATTATGAAGCGTTCATCCGCGGTTTGAGGAGGTGGAGGTGGTGGAGGATCCACAGCCTCTAGCGTGACATCATTGCGATCATTATCTCTTAAATTATTGTCTGTTCCAGATTCAGAAGCCATTTACCTACAGGTATGCCACTAATTAGTCACCTAGAACAACTTAATGCATAAGGCAAACTATAATAACTTATACAAAATCTATTTCTCAATTGAATTTATCGTATCATCGCCACATATACTAGGATTGCTAAGTCCTTTAATTGACTTATTAATGGCTCTGACACCATACTTATGTATGTCATGCCCAGAACCCAAGAATTGGGGATTAAAGTCCCAAGGCACATTACGCGTAAACCGTGGCAATCCATGCCATGTTAAGATACGTACGTACTACCACAAGAGTGATTCTACAGGTATGTGTGAAGAAGATCCATAAATAAGTAATGATCATTTTAATAACGAAGAGGAAACCTGTAAAGTGCACCTGTAATCATCATAGATACTAATAAAGCATTCATTTATTAATATACCAAATTTCCTGAGTAGTCCATTTGCACACACATGATACACAAAAGATATATAAACATATATATAAATATAAAATGACATGTCCATCCATCAATGACTCCAAAATAAGAAGATGATGATGACATGATCTATCCACACTACCAAAACTCAGCTAAAGCCTAAACAAGCCCAAAATGAATCCCCATGACAAACTACGTAGGGTGATTAGTAGTAGATATCATCCTCATTTTACTCGTCTACACCCTGAGGTACTGTTGGGGTTCCCTTCAGGGCTGCATCAATTACCGTGTCGGTAATGGGATCTATTCCTGTAACACCAAAGGTAGTATTGTTAATACAATGGTTAAGCAATTATAAGAGTACATAATACTATCATGATGCATCAATTGAATTAGAAATATATATTGATTAAAAGAGAGTAATAATGACAGCTTGGCATATTATGATTGTAAATAAGCATGAATAAATAATCATAAATGGAAATATATTAGCATACTAGTTGGCATCCACATGACTATCTTCTCTCTAAAAAGAGAGCTTATCATACAATTGAAAATCACTAGCATTGAGCCAAGATCCGTCTAGCTACCTTAAGAGCGTCAACCAACTTTTTATACAACTACTGCTATAAGGAACATGTTGAATACCCTCATTCGGTCCCATCGAACCTCTTATAGGTACAAGCTAAGTGGTGCTAACTCAATGTATCAAGACCGATCGAGATTCATAACTTTTATACTTATTATACGTAGCGATCGACTCATACTTATACAGAAGCATATATCGGCCTTGAGATCTTATTCAATCATAAAAATTAGGATTTAATAGTATAACTGATAATCAAATAATACATACTTAAATGAGCTAATAGATCTCGAATTTTCTCAAACTTAGTTGCCACTATCTTAGCTCACGGGCCCGCGTTCAGTAGAAGCTCCATCTCTAATTTTGCCTCAAGGTGCACCAGAAAGAATGGGTATATGATTTAATCATGTTTAGGCCAAAGTTTACTTGAACAATATGAATGCACTTGAATTAAAAGGTTAACAATGATATTTATTAACCAACCATATCTAAGATAATCTGTATTTCTTTAGTCATTCAATATGGCGTATTCATAAAACGTCCGGTGTCAATATGTTACCAAAATCTTAGTGTTAAATTGTATAAACAATGGACACCACTTCTTCTACCAACACCTATGACGTGACATTAAAATCAACCGAAAAGTCAAAAGGAATTGAGTAATAACTCCACACTCATCAATCTTAATATTTAATTACTGTCGAGCTAATTTCCTTAAGGTAAAGGTACTAATTCTATGGCCCTACATAGTCTTTGATTGCTCTTAAGGTCCTAAGGGTAAAATTGGCTTTAAATATATCTCTAGGGATCTTAATAGAACTCTAGGATAACCCTCGATCAAACCCCATTTAAAAGAAATAAATTAAAGTTTTAAAACTGAAAGGGTTAACTGATCGATTAGGCATATGTCCGATCAATCGAACACCCCCCAGAAGTGGAATCCTTTGTCCAATAGATCGGCCCTAGAGCTTTATGGCTCTGAGTAGAGTCAATTCTAAACCGATTCTCTCTACCTCATTCGACCTCGCCTACATCCAAACATCAAGGAAACTCTTCATACTACACACGTGTTTCCCAACTATCTATTTATCAAAATTCATTCATAATTACTTTTAATTACACCTAACCATCTTAAATTCTTAAATTAAAGGGTAAGAGCTGTAGAATTGGCATTAACATGGGAATTAACAAGAATCAACATATTTAACATGCATGTAGTATCAATATACTCTTATACTTGCTTTTAGCTCACTGCTTCACCCAAATCAAGTTCTCCTTTGGTTTAATGGTGGAGGAAGCCTCAATAGAAGACAACCCAAGACATGCAATTAATCAAATGAGTATGAGATGCATGCATGCTATGGAATTGAGTGTCCTTGACTCTATTGAACTCAAAGAAATTTATGGAGGTGAGAAGGAAACTTCTCTTTACCTTTTAGTGCTATAGAGAAGAGGAAGAGATGTAAATAAAGGTTCCAGGGGTAAAAAATGAACAAGAAGGTGATGAGGAAGAAGATGAGAGCCTTGGCTCTTACATGCACAACCTCAAAACCCGAATTTTAGCTCCTACCTTGAAGAGGAGATGAGAGAAAATGAAAAGCTCCAGGATATATTTAAAAGGAAATAAAGAAGGAAGAGTGCTTTAGGTTGGTTTTAAATGAAAGCTTCTTGGGAATTGCAAGAAAGTCTATTGATTTTGAGAGAATTATAGTTTGAGTCAATTGGACTCTAGTTGGGCCACGATGGATCTGGATTGAGCTAGGCCACACATAAAAGATGACCCACATGATTAAATACACATGATGCTAATATGATGCAAAACTATACAATTCTAAATTACGAGAAGGTCCTTAACTACCTAAGTATAGTTCAAAACCTAATCCAACTACCTATCCAAAACCTAAACCAATGTGTTTTGGGTTGAATTAGCCTAATTATGTATTAATTAAGGTAAAACAAGATTAATTATAGTAAATCATGATTAGCTTGGGTTTGTACCTTACACCTATGGATATCTACTCAAAATGAATTTTCTAATGGTAGGTTGTTTGCCCATATCTGTAGCTCGGTTTGTGAGATATGATGTTTTAAATATAAATATCTCTATTTCAGCTCTTTTGGAACTCTTTAACCTCTTCAAACTTCTAGTCTAAAATAAATAGAAATATAACTTTGACTAGAACTAGAGTTTTGTCCAATTCATGAATTTAGCAATACACTAAAATACTTAAAATATGAACAACTTTGCATGAAATTTTAAAATCTTAAGTCTTTTGAGGCAAATGTAAAATCCAACGATCGCTGCATGATAAATTTCACTGTTCTCAAGTGGAAACACCTTCGGAAGTGCTATAAATAGAAGCATCCTTTTGTTTATTGCAAATCTAACTGCAAGGGAGCTTTCATTTAAATAAATACTCTTTTTCATAGGAAATCCAAAGTGGTGCTATGGAGACAAAAGCTGGTTTTCTAATTAAGGAAATAAATGACGAATATTGGCTAATAGTTTACTTCGTTAAGCGAGGACTAGTTTAGAGAGTGGGTCTCTCTCACAGAGTGTACATGAAATTTTGTTCTTTTTTTAATTATTTGACTCCTTTTCTTTCTATGTCTCTTGATTTGAACTTTCACTGCAATTCGCTGAACAAATGAATTCTTCTTGAGGATTATAAGCAAATTCTCTTAAATGATGTCTGCATTGATATTTCCAAATGCTGAGTACAACCTAATATCTAATAAGTTGGAAGTTAAAGATTTTCAAAAACAAAAGATTCACAAGCTTGAATTTCTGAAATTACATTTATTGTAAATAGAAAATTCCAAAAGCCTCCATAGTCCACTGCTGACAAAGTAATCACCAATACTGCAATACATGAGATTTCACCTAAAGATTCTTTCAAATAAACAAGCACTTTTGTCCAAGCAGTAGCTATTCTAGTAGTGGAGTAGTAGACCCAGAATTTTTGTTTGAGGGGGGCTCTGAAAGGTAAATCTTCTTTTCTTTTTTCTTTTTCTAATGATACCCAAAAATGATTTTTTTATTATAGTTTTTAATAACATAAAAATCAAAGTTGTTAATTAAGCTAATATTAGATAAAAGAGCCAACACCATATCAAGTTTACTGTTCTCCTTCTTCCATCCTTTGAAACAAAACTCCTTTTGAAATGAAGCTCCTTTTGAAACGAAAGTATCAAAGGCAACCATTGGCACATTCTTCTTAGCCATTCTATAGAACTAAATAAAAATAAGAAAAGGAGCCAAATGAAAGGTGTTAATCAGTAGAGCTAAACTTCGTCTCAAATGACAAAGGAGTTAAATGGACTAAATTAGATTTGTGTCCAATATTCAAATCCATTTTAATTTAAGTTAAGTTGCATTATGTTAATTAAAAGAGTGCCTAGAGACCCTAAATAAAATTATACCATTGCTGAAGAAAGTCCCAAAAAAGTTAAACCAAACCATCAATCAGACCTTACAAGAGAAAGCAAGAGAAGAATTTGTTAGTATCTATTTGCAAACTTTTGAACTTATCTCGTGGTGGAGAAAAAAAAAAGATCTTTCTCCTATTGATAGGAGTTGGATGTAATGTCTTTATTTATTTTTATTTACTTTTTTTTTTGTAACCCAACCAAGGGGGCTTGGACCTAATAAAGAACTCGTACACATGAGAAGAAATCTCACTCATGTGGGAAAGGAGTCCGTACACGCAAGAATAAGGCCCACAAAAGTAAGAAGGGAAACCGTACAACCGAGAACTGGAAGAGGCGGCATACCCAATGTTCGAACTTTAGGCAATTAGAGGAAAACACACACCTCTTACCACTAGAATAAGAGGTTGTTCTTAGTAGGATGTCATTTGATATGGGGATTTTTGAGTGGGAGAGAGACGGGGAAAGATGAGGTTTTTAAAGTTGGTGAAAAGGATAGGGGCTAGACGATTTTCCATGTGGGGACTGCACTAGATTGACTTTAGAGCCTCATGGGGTGAGTGGGGGCTGAAGCCCCCAAAACCATACATATGCGTCCGCCCTGTTGAGAAATTTTTCTAAAGGTGCAACTAGTGGAATTTAGGGCAGGGCGGAGGGTATTGACCTAGATTACTTAAGCCCAGCTCAAATTTATTCTGTGAAACCCAAACCCGCACTAAACCAAACTTGCCTGGACCAAGTCCAGCCAGAATTTTATTTTGATGTAGGACAAACTTTGGGCAAATCTTTTTTGGGCCATCTAGTCTGGTGTTTAGGCAGAGAGGTTAATTCCCAACTCATTTAGCAAGCTCACAATGAAGGATCCAGGCTTGACCAGCTGATTTGCAATCCTACCATTTTGTAACCAACTGCTTGATTAAAAAATGCAAGTGATGCCAACCGTCCATTCGAGTAGGACCCAGTGGATGACAAGGCTCTGATCATAAAAACTACCCGCTTGTCAGCAAGAATTATGAGGATTCCACTTGGTGAGAATTACAAATTCTTCAAATGCTATCTCTCACAGATTTCCCTAATGCGGAAGTGAAATTGTAAAAACACAACAAGAAGGATGCTAGAATATGATAAATTCTAAAGGCCAAAAGTAATTTTCAATAGACTGAATTTAGAATTTTCAATTATTGAACAGGGGATTCCAAATAGTCCATAGACAACAACTGATATTGCTTTCAGAAATTCAGAAGATATGAAATTCCCGTAGGAAATTCCACTAAACAAGCATGCCTAATTAGAGTCATTATCAATTTATCATGGAAGAGAGTAGGGTAGATCTTGAGCACAAACTCTCTTAACTTCACGTGTTTCTATTGTTAGCAATTAAATGGGGGCATGTGATATGAGCTAGAATGGCGACACAATTTTCAATCAGGTATTGTGGTGTTGGATGGATGCTCTGGATTGCACCATTGCCCTTGCCATGGGTCGCACTTTGCCTACTTGATAGTAACTACATAATCCCAGAGGATGGAAATCATACTTTTATGAGGAATTATTGGGTGCTTGCATTGGAGTGGGCCTGACAAGCACAGTATCTTTTTGCATATCCAACAGTCTTCCACATGAATGAGGCTTATGGTTTCATTAATAGGATGGAATCTGGGCTATTTATCTTATGGGCAAGCTGTTTATGTTGGGACCGCCCTGGAATTACTCAGTAAGTGTAGATCGAATCAAATAGCTGAAGGGGTTATGGCATACATGATACACCGTCCGCATCGAGTGTCATTGTGCCTGTTGTTGTCACATTTGAGAGCTCCTCTCTATCTATCAAAGGAACCTGATGAATGCCCTGGACGAAATCCTGCCACCAAAATCACTTTGTTTAGCTTTTACCAAAGGCTAAAAAAACATCACTCTTTTAGGACGCTTGTAAAATTCCATCCAGCGAGTTAGCGCTTTTTTTAGGACCTTACCGAAAATGGCCCTTAAAGACATCTTCCACCATATTGGTCTAAGGTGTCTTTTTTTTTTTTTAGTTTTTGGGAATATTCCTAACTTTTTTTTTTTTCTGCTTATTTTCTCTTCCTCTTCCTCCTTCAATTTCTTCAACTCCAACTCAATCTCAAATCCAAACCCGACGTTCCAAGTCCACTTTACTACACTCACTCATTAAACTAAAACCCATCAAATCCAAAACCGTTAAACCCAAACCTAAGTCCTCCCCTCCCTCACCAACTAACAAACATGATTCTTTCTTTGTCCCATTTTCATCTTCTCCTTTCCCTTAAACCCCAAAGAAATTTATCCCATTTTCCTCTTCTCCTTTCCCTTAAACCCCACAAGAACCCATCATCATCATCATTATCAATCTCCATTCTCTTATCTTCTCACTCATTTCTCCAACCTTCAAAGTTTTAGATCTGTTTATCCCCTTCAAAGAGACAGCTTCCACCTCCTTCCCTCATCTGCACATAAGATTTCTAGGAATGGTGCTTCTGATGATCAATAATCCTTTAGGTTTGTTTTTTTTTTTTTTTTTACTTTGGGATCTATCTTCAGAGTTGGAGGAAAAAGCAGGAAGAAGGAAGATGAGAAAGAAACAGAAAAAACGAGTCTCGATATCTCTAATCATCTCAAATAACCTAAAATCCAAAGAGTACGGTTCAAAAAGAAAAAAATTATAGTAGGAAGAAAAGGAAAAAAATGAGTGGGTCCAATCGTGTCGATATCTCCAATCCCTACTAGTACACTTAGGTGAACAAGGATATCCTCACCCAACTCAAATTCCAAAAATGCAAATGAAAAAAGACTTCTGGGACCACCATGATAGAATCACGTCTTTAGGGTCATTTTTTGTTTAGAGTGACTCTAAGAGGATATTTCTAGTTAAAATTTTTTTCAATAGAGATGTAAAGGGATTTAGTTAAAAAAATTATTGTTTAGGTAAAATGGGAATTTTATTAAACTCA
Source organism: Sextonia rubra (assembly GCA_037013555.1). Classification (NCBI taxonomy): domain Eukaryota; kingdom Viridiplantae; phylum Streptophyta; class Magnoliopsida; order Laurales; family Lauraceae; genus Sextonia; species Sextonia rubra. The sequence goes on along the minus strand of JASUAD010000011.1, from coordinate 30,098,258 downwards.
GCCCCAAAGGGTAAACTTAGTTAACCATTAGCAGTGGCAGAACTAGGAAGTTTATTATGAGGGGCTGCTGTGTGAGAAATAAAAAATTCTTGGAGGCCAATATAAAAAAATATATAATTTGTTTTGCAAGATAGAAAGGGTTTTTTTTATTTTGGGTGGGACATGGGCCGATGACCACCCTCTATCTCCCTTAGTTCTGTCCCTGATAAATGTGTCACTCTATTACACTTTCTAGGGATAAAGTAGAATTTAAATCTGTTAAAGGGTGCATTTGGATAATGCCATGGAAGAGAAAAATTGGATTTTCCTCTTCTAGGGCAATATTTTCCTACTGGGAAGCGTCGAAAACGCAAATTCGTTTTTGCTCAGAAAAATAAGCCAAAAGGTGAGGATTGAAGGAATCCCTTCCCCCTTCATTACTATACCAAACGAAGCGAACAATGTGCTAGAAAATCCAGCACCTTGTCGCCTACAGTTTTTTGCTGAAATAATGCGGCACAAATAAGCCCAAAGGCTTTAGACTCTTCTGTAATGTTCAAGATAATTATTGACTTAATGGACCATTCCTTATCATCCTTGACAAGAAGCCCAAGAGAACAGATATGTTACGAAACTTATAAGATAGAGAGGGAATGAATGGAGAGATGGTGTTTAGCATGTGAAGAGTTTTTTTTTTTGGCAAATATGTACATGAAGAGTTAGCTCACAATAGGGAAGAGTGCACAATGGAGAATGTTTTAAACAATAATACTAGCCATACTCTCCATCTCACAACTCATCTCACAACCGTCATATGCGGCAGGCCTAACTCATTTGTTTTGTTTTTAATATTGTAGAGATGAAAGAGAAGAAAACTACCACATAGAATGGTTGTGAGATGAGTTGCGAGATGGGGAGTGTGGATAGTATCATTGTGTTTTAAAAGTCTTATTGACTTAAGAAACAGTCAAAACAATTTTCCACAATCAAAATCAAATTGAAATCAAGTGACTGATTTTTAATTTGAAAATAGTCAGCTTCATTTATGATAAAATAATAGCATTAAACAAAAAAAAAGAGAGACTATTGGAGACTTTTGAAGAGAGATCTTTTGACCCATTAAATGCCAATACACTTGGTAAATGTGAAAAGGTTGGGTCCAAGTTGGGAAGACGATGGTTGAACCGTACACCAATTAAAGTTACAAGTTGATTTTCACTATTGGAGCTTCATTACGGCTGCCATAAGAGAATTATCATCATCATCATCATTAAAGCCTTATCCCAACCATGTTGGGATTAGCTACATGAATTTTATTTCTCCATTCCATTCTATTTTGAGCTAAATCCTTAGATAAGTTAAACTTTTTCAAATTTGATTCAATGACTTCCATCAATGTTTTCTTCGGCCTACCTCTACTTCTTGATGGGCCATCCACTTGTATAGCCAAGCTTTTTTTCATCGATGCCATTACTGGCTTACGCTCAACTTGCCCAAACAATCTTAAACGAGTTTCTCTAATCTTATTCTCTATTAATACTACCCCTAAATGCTCTCAAAAGCACTAATTTTTAATTTTATCTTTACTAGTTTTATCACACATCCGTGTAAGCATTCTCATCTCTGTTACATCATCTTATGTATATACGTCTTCTTAATTGGCCAACATTCTGCTCTATATGTCATAACTAGTCTAACCACTTTAATTCAGAGGTCCCACTTTTGTCGACGCCTTGAATGGAAAATTCTTATCCATTCACATGCGAGAGCTAAACAGGTGAAAATACACATCTCAGCCAAAGGCAAGTACATTTAGAAACTATGATACATAAACAAACCAAAATGACATTTTTTAAGCTCCATCTATAGAGCCAAAAAGAAATTATAAACTAATCTAAATACCCACATCCCTTCTCTCCCCACACACCTTTCCTCTCCCTCCCTCCTTCCTCTCTCCTCCCCTTACCCACCTACCCCTCCTGCAGGCAGTGAAATGGGCTCTCCCACTCCTTCCCCTCCCTCTCCTTCTTCCTCCTATTTCTCTTCCTCTTCCTCTTCCTTTTCCTTTCTCTCCACCTCTCCTGTTAGGTTTATGTCTTGTATTCCGTTTTAACCGGATTGGTTTATTAGTCTAGCCAATGACCAGGTTAGGGTCAAGTGTGATTTGGTTTGTGTACCAGGGCTTTTTTGGTTGCCAAGAAAGCATACATTATCTATTTATGTAATGTGACCCCAGACTCTGTGTAGGAGATGTGGTAGATCTCTTCCCCGTTGTGTAAACCAAGTAGGGCCATTTAGGGTGTAAAAAGGTGTGAGCTCTCTTCCACATGGTGTTGACACACCATGTATGGCGGGAAGCTATGAGAGCCAGATTAAGACCTGTGAAGATTGAGCAGTTGAGTGTTAGAGGAGCGAGAATCTTTGTAATGAATTACCCAATATCTTTTCTAGTGAAATTAAGTAAGATACTCATAGCTCGTGGAAATAGCCTTTATAGTGAACCACGTAAAATCTGTATGTCATGATTGAATGGTTTTCTTCTTCTCTATATGTGTGATGATGTTGATATATTTGCCCTTGATCCAATCTAACAGCAACTAATAGTACTAGTGCTTCTGTATATATACAACAAGTGGTATCAAAGTGAGGTGGAAATTGCTCGGGTTTCGCTATCAACGGATTGAGTTTCAGATCTGTGTGGAAGGAGAGGGTTGGCTTGGCTACTTGGTTCTCGGTGTTCTTACAAAAGTCACAAAAGGGGTTGACAAGTTCGAAAAAGAACAAGCTCGCAGATAAGGGAAAAGGGCCTGCCCAATTTCATCACAGCCCCTGAAGAAGAGAGGGGCTGTTGATAGTTGTCGGAGAAGACAAAGCAAAAGAAAAAAGAGAAGGCCGCCATTGCCGATCTCCACCACTGATGAAGAAGAGAACAGGGAGGATTCGGTCTGCCATTGCTATCTCTATCCCTAGTCATCGCTGGAGAGGGTGACCATTACCACTAGCTCTGCGCCACCAGACTCTTCCCCATTGCCAGAGAGGGGGTCACGACCCATCATTCTCGATGCTTTGATGATCGGACGAAGAAAGGGAGCAGCTTAAGGTCTTCCAATTCTCTGTTATGGAGAAATGAAGAGGAAGGAAAAGACAACAGTTAAGGCCTAGTTGTCAGGTTAGGTCAAGTTCGAGTCAGGTCAACCTAACCCTTGGAGAAGCCCAGTCTAATGCAGGTGGTCCAGGTTAGGTCGTATCAACCTAACCAGTGCGTAGAGTCTAGCCTAGTGCAGCCAGTGCAGAGTTTTAGCAAGCAGGTATGGTCAAAGGTAGTTTGACCGATACAATGGCTGAAAAGTATTTCTGCAATATTTTGATCCTCCGACGTCTGATCGGAGATTTATTTGCTCCTATAGACTCGTTTCGAGTAGATCTAAGTAGTGGAAGAAGGAGATTGGCTGTTTGGATGGTCAATAAGGAGGTTTGATCGATCGGAGAGTAGAAAATTTTTTTTACGATATTAGAGCTAATCGGAGTCATATTTAGATTTGTTTCTTTCAGAGTGATCATGCTGAGTGGATCTTTTTAGTTGCACTGAAATTGAGGCAGTTTATAGGTGATTCAGATATCAACATCACATAGACTCATTAATGGATTCAAACCTTTGGTTTGAGGTGGAGTATAACAAGAAAAAGTTTGCAACATCGATAAAAGGATGTACCTTTTGCAAGGTATTGGAAGACATAGATAGGTATTTCCAATGTGGCTCAAAGATTTACGGAATCCAAGCCTAGGTGGAGATTGTTAGATTTATGTTTTGTATTCCAATCTAGTCAGATTGGTTCATTGGTCTATCCAGTGACCAGGTTAGGGTCAAGGGTAATTTGGTCTTTATAACAGGGCTTTCTTAGTGGCCAAGAAAGTATATATTTTATATTCATGTAATGTGACCCCAGACTCTGCGTTGGAGATGTGGCAGATCTTTTCCCCGTGGTGTAAACCATGTAGGGCCATGTAGGGTGTAAAGACGTGTAAACTCTCTTCCTTGTGGTGTTAACACACCACGTATGGCAGGATGCTGTGAGAGCAAGATTAAGACCTTTTGAAGAGTAGAAGTTCTTATAACGAATTGCCCAGTATCTTTCATAGTGAAATCGAGCAAGATGCTCATAACTCGTGGAGATAGTATTTATGATGAACCACGTAAAATTTGTGTCATAATTGCATAGTTTTCTTCTTCTCTATGTGTGTGATAATGTTGATGTATTTGCCCTCGATCCAATCTAACAGCAACTATTAGTAATAGTGCTTCCGTATATGCACAACATCTCCCTCCCTCTCTCCTTCCTCCCCCTTTCTTACCACCCCCCCCCCCCCCCCCCCCCCCTTGGCTCACATCTCGCTGTTGTCAAGAGACCAGTATTTTTGGATTTTCTTTTTTGCTCTATAAACTAAGCAAAAGTTGGTGTTTCCAAGTATTTTGTAAGTAACCCTCAGCAATGCAACTCAGATAGGCTGGCCCGAATTGCATGTGTACAGTAAGCCGGAGGGTAAAATTAAATTGCCAAGCTCAAGCCCAAGCCTGGCTGATATTACAAGCATATAATACATACTCTTATTCTTTTTATATTAGTGTTATATTTATAATATATGCATGTATGGACGATGCTTTTTGTGCTCAACATAGGTATTCGAGGCCTAATTTCGAGCTTGGGTTGAATTTCTTTCAGGGTTCAAAATACAAACATATGCTAAGTCCTGAGTCCAAACATGCTTAGCTTGAATATTTGAGTTTACTTTAGGGTAGGGGTACATGGGCTTAACCTTAGCACCACCCAAGCTGCAACCTGAATATATGTGAGTTTAGTAAACCATTTTTTGTCACCTACTTTAGTTTGATAAAATGTTGAAAGTGCATTTATTTACTTTCTTATTTTTACCACATTTATTTACTTTTTACTTGTTTTTTATTCTAGAGTGTATTCATGTCCTCCCAAGAAAAAAAATAAAATGAAAAATGAAAATAAAAAACCTACTTTTCTTTTATATACCACAATCTCTATCTTAACAATTATTTTCGTAGGCCAAGTTTAAAACCTGAAATTATATCTATGATCAATTTACTGAACATTAGCTTTTACTTCACTTCATTTATGTTGATAAAATGTCCATTATGGGATTTTTACGAATACATTCATCCTTAATATGGATTAGACAATTTAATCATAAAAAATGTATATTTAATGAATGAGGGTGTGGTACATTGTTTTTAGACAAGTTTACCCTCATAAAAAATGGTAACGATATCATTACCTGAAAATTATATGCTTGTGGGAAAAAAAATACATATGCATCAAATTCTAGTGTCATTTTCTATGTTTTTTCACCTCAGTATAAAGATATTATAAATTTGATGTTGAAAATCAAAATTGGGCATAAAATATATAAAGAATGATAACGATATCGTGACCCCAGAATTATATACTTGCGAGGAAAAAATATTTTTGGGTCAAATTTTATTGTCATTTTCAATGTTAATGCACTTCAATGTAAAGATATTACAGTTTGGATGTTGGAGACCAAAAATGAGTGTAGAATTTATAAATGATCATAATGATATCGTTACAAAAAAATTATAAAATTGCGGGAAAAAACAATTATGGGTCAAATTCTAGTATCCTTTCTAATGTTTATGCACTTTAGTATAATGATTTTATGGAACGGATGTTAGAAACAAAAAAATGGACAAAGGATCCGTATGTTCAATATGGCCTTCCTATTTTCATTTCTTGCATTGGAGCAATATTCTTAATGGTCCTTCTTTCGAGATACATGTTTCTGGCTAGGCCTAATTTACGCTAAACCTTAAATCCTATTAAAATCTAGTCCATGTGCAAAAAATGTGCTCTTTTGGTTTCGAATGACTGCCAGAAAAATTGTTAGCTTTTCCAAACAATTACCAAGGACCAACTTTCCATTTAGCTCCTCAAGAAATCAATGTTGGATGATAGGACCCTAACTAATCATGCCAGATTTGGTCCCAGGTGTGATCATTGGTGCTACAGACACTTAAAACAATTTAAACTACAAGAAATCAACTAGTCGAGGCTGACTTATCATTGAAGTTGATTTTGGAATGGTTAAGCTCTCCTAGTTACAAATTGTAAGTGACCAAAATTTAGAGTCAAGTATAAACCACCAAAAACTGCTAAACTAAAAACAGCCATAAAAACCTACAAAAATCAAATACCAATTTGCACTACATTTCAATACATTTACGGGATACGTTATGAAAAGTGATCATCCTAATTAGACCATATGAACGATTGTCTTATTTGATTTCAAGTATAGAAGCATACATTAAAGGACTAACACTACCAATTTTCTCTTCCCACATATATGATCCCTAACTCTGTAGTATATTTTCTTAAGTGGCTGTGAATAAGACACTATTATTTACATTTACTACTGTTCTATTGATGATTGAAGAGGTGCATAAACACTATTATGGACATTAGATTTTGACTCAAAATTGTTTTCCCTCACAACTATATAAATGTTTGAGAACAATATCGTTACGATTCTTTATACATTCTACACACATTTTTGGTCTCCAACATCCGATTCGTAATATTTTTATACTAATGTGCATAAACACTGAAAAGAAAACTAGAATTTGACACAAAACTATTTTTTCCTCGCAAAAATATAATTTTCAAGTAACGATATCATTACCATTCTTTATAAAGTCTACGCCCAATTTTGGTTTCCAACATCCGTTTAATAATAACTTTATACTAAGGTGAATAAATACAAGAAAAAACACTAGAATTCGACCGAGATATTTGTTTTCTCGTAAGTATATAATTTTCAGGTAACGATATCGTTATCGGTCTTTATGAGGGCACATAAAAAAATGTGTCACACCCTAATTCATTAAATATGTTTTTTTCATAATCAAATTGTCTAATCCATATCTAGAATGAATATATTAGTAAAAATCCCTAGTTTTATTTAGGGCCCCGTTGGCATCATTTCTTAGAACTTTTTTTACTATCTTTGGTTTTTTTTTTTTTTTTTGTAGAAACATCTTTACCATCTTACTGTATCTTAAGGTTCAAAGCTTAAGTGTCTAATGAATTGAACTTGCCTCAATCCCTTTCTGTGCCTCATCAATCCCTTAATCTTTCTCCCTAGGCCCAAGGGTGTAGAGAGAAAATTTTAATTGGATAGTGCCACTACGTGAAAATGATTTTATTTACTTTCCTACTGTTACCATTTTCAAGGCTCAAAATTCAACAAATTCACAAAATAAAACCTGCATATCTTCATTTCATTTTCCATCAATATCTACAAGAAATATTATTTTAGAGCATCTCAAGCAATGCTCTTTATTTAGTATTCTTAAAATAGCTAGTGAAAAAGTGTTTTTATTTATTTTAGCTAGTGTTGTCCCTAGCAATGCTCTCTATATCTTTTAATATTTATTTTAAATATCCAATCAACTCAATTAAACAATTCAACCATCCAATTAAAAGCAAAGGATCTTTAAAAAATATATATTTTTTAAGATTTAGCCAGTCAAGAGTGCCTAGCTAAATTTAGCTAGCCTTTTACTTTACTTGTCATATATAATAGTTAGTCTCTTGGTGTTAGAAAAGTGAGTTTTTGTATAGTATTTTAGCTAACAAATGCAATTAGCTATTCTGTTGGAGATGCTCTTACAGCTAACAAATGCAATTAGGTTTTACCCATTCTGAGTTTACCAAATCACATATTTGTACCTCACCACATTTATTTTGATAAAATATCCAATTCACTTTTATTTACTTTTACTCAAACCATATTTAAGGTTGAAGTACAGACAAACTAAAATATATGTCCTAAGAATAAAAACCACTAATACTTACGTCCAACTACTTACTTTTTTAGTCTAACGTTGGGGTTGTTATTTGCACCTATTTATACAATCAGTTGATGTTCACATTCACTTACACCCATTTATACATAATGCATAAATAAGGTGTAAAAACAAAGTATAAATGAGGTCATTTTCAGCCCTCGTATTTATGTAGTTGAGGAGGTGACAAAATGTAATTATAAATTTAATTCATTGAAGCTACGTGGTGGTACATGTTGCAATTCTCAAATAGGTCATGGGCTCAATGCCCGTGAACATCAATCTTTCTTATAGGGCGAAGAGAACTTGATATTTAATTTCATTTCTTAAATCTATGGAATTTTTACTAGAAGATTATAGAGGATCTCACTTAATACTAATTAGGAATAAGGTCTTAAATTTTTGGCATATGTATCCTTTGTTTTGACAATAGTACCCCATAATTAAATCCCAGAAGAGTGGAACAATGAATTTTTCTTTGGCCTCTTTTAATTTCGGATGGGTCTTCACATTTGAAGCTATCATTGATTACAGAGGGATCTAAGAAGATGGCACTAGGTTTACAATTAATAAACATAGGAAATCCAACATCTGAGCACGGCCTTGTTGAGTTCTATACTGAAATTGAGATCATATTATCCAAACTCCACCATTCGCCATCTTGTATCTTTGTTTGGCTTTTGAAAAAGTATAAATTATCATTCCAATAAAAAATTAATTTTAAAATAATGTCTAAATTATCTTTCATTGGCAACTACAAGAGATCGAAACAATTCTAGTGAATGAATATATTGCAAAATGGTTATGTAAGAAGTCATCTTTGCATAACGAACCTCCCATCTCCCTCTTGGCAACAAGGGTTCCAAATTAGCATTGTAGCTAGGGCCTGCAAGGATATTGATGTGTCATTGATATCATGGAAGAAAAGGACTTAATTTTGACTTAATTGTCACAGTGAATGGCATGGGAGGCGACTTCCTGCTTTTTTTTTTCTGTTTCTTTTTCTTTTTGCATTACAAGATTTCTTACTTTTCAATTACAGTTTTACCTTTATAACCATTGTATTGGATTAAGAAAAGGCACTTTTTCTCACTTCTTTTCAAAGATGTTCTTTAAACCGAAAATCCAATCATGTTCCTGCGGGTTCCTGCGGTTTCTTGAATTTGAGGTAAAACGGAAAAAGGGGTTTGGCTGGTTAAAAAGGGAAACGATATTATCGCAATTAGTAAAAAAAAAAAAAAAACAAAAGCCCTAACTATTGGTAATCCTGTATTCACAAAAGTCCAATCCTTATCATTAGTGACTAATTGTTGAGATTCATTTTTAACAAGTTTGTAAAAAACATCTAAAAAAATACCAACTCATAGATCTCCTTTATGCACTTTTGTAGGCCCCAGTTCATGATATGAATCATTCAATATTCTCACATTAATGATACCGTATACTATATGAACAAAGTAAGATCATGCGGTACCATAGCTATCAATTTTGTGTTGTTTCCGCCGGTAAGACAAAAAGGATTCATTTCGGTCAAGTGGCCAAAATGAAATTTAACAAAAAAAACTTTTCATTTCAAATTTTAGCCCATTTTGCCGAAATTCTGAATTTTGGTCAATTTCAACCAAAATTTCAAATTCTGGTCGTAATGTAATTTTCGGCCGAAATGACTTTTTATAATTTCTCTATTTTTATTTTTATTTTTCAGCATATAAAATTTTTTTTAATATTTTCCTGAAATGTCATTCCGAAAAGTTTCACCGAAATTTCGAATTGGCTGTAACTTTTCATATTGGAGGAGAGACCAGAATGGGGTTTGAAAAAATATTGATAAATATGTGCAGTAAACCAGTAGACTTCCAAACTAGTGTTAAAACTCAAATGCCTCTCCTGACTTCTCTCAAAATGGGTTGGTTTTTTATGGGTCAGGCCGAAGCATATCTAGGTCTGGCCTGTCCTTAGACACACAAGCCAAGCCCAGCTCAAGCTAGATTTAGGCCATAATTATTTGGCCTGAGCCGCCCATTTAGTCAATCAGGCTTAAGTAGGTGGGTCTCTTTTACAACAACAACCTTAATTTAAAAAAGATCCATATCAATATATATATATATATATATGTATGACTTGTCTTAGTTTAAGATCTTATCCCTAACTTTTCTCCTTCCTTATCCCTAACTATTTTTTGTCTCCAAATCCCTTAAGAAATCCCATTAAAAATTCATGTATGGGAACCCTTAAACCATAACCTCACTTAAGGTTTGGGTGTACAGCAGTGGTTTTTTACATCTAATTGGGAAGCATCAAACTCGCCGCTTAGGAGTGTGTTGGATGTTTCTGTTAAGGCTGAAAAAAAAAAACCCGATTCTCTGCAACTTTGGGTTTTTGAACTTGGTATCCGATGGTGACGTGCGGGCTCGGAGTGGGGAAGTACGTGGCGAGGAGGGTGGAGGAGGGAGATGTGGAGGAGGTGGCTGGGCTGGTTGGAGGAGATGAAGGAGAGAAGGAGGGAGCGGGCATCGGAGAAGGCATTGTGGCGGAGGAGGGAGGGGAGGAAGGAGAGGAGGGAATTGGAGGGGCTAGAGAAGTTGGGGAGGCGATGGCAGCGCACGACAAATGGGAGTGGGCGATGAGGGGCAGCCACGGGAGACGATGGAGTGAAGCCCCTTTCCCTTTTCGGATCTTCACTTCAATTCCGGACAGCAGTCAGAGAAACCAAATCTTCTGCCATGTCTTGGGCGGCCCTTTTCCAACTACGATGGTGGCAGCGGCGTCCTTTTTCCAACTACGATGGTGGCAGCGGCGTCCCTTTTCCAACTACGATGGTGGGAGCGGCGTCCCTTTTCCAACTACGATGTTGGTAGCGGCGTCCTTTCCGATCTTTTTCCTCGCAACTGGCTTCAATGGCAGCGAAATGATTTGACTTGACAAGCACCACAGAGGGCTGTGGTAGCCCAGATGTCTCTACCTTCTCTTTCAGTTTGGATGTGCATAGACAGCAAACCCAAAGTCCTCTTCTTCAATCGCACACGGCCAACCTGCAAATCTGCAGGCAAAATGGAGATCAGAGGGGCCCTATTCTCTTCTACTGTTGTGGCGAGAAGCACAAATCCCTCAAGCCCAACCTAAATATTAAACATGTCTAAAGTTTAAATCCATGCATGCCCAACCGAATATTAGAACTAAGGGCCAAATCCTGCCCAAAGCGTGTTGGCCCCGCATTAGGCCCAGGCCAGCGCTATCCATTAACACCCCTAGTTTTCAAGTAGTCTTCAAGCATTGGAAATGACATTGGCATATTAGGATGGAAACATTTTGTTTTGGGGACTTTGATCTTGCTCACGCCAAAATGACTTTTACTATATGAGAGGTTTTTTGTACTATCTTTACCATAAAACTAGCACTCTTAAGGCCCGTGGCCAACGCGGGGCCATGTTTAATAAGTATATTATTTGTAAAAATAAATATTTATAAATATTTAAATAAATTTTAAATTATTATTAACATAAAATTCATTACACAATCATAAATTTTAATATTTGCAATATTTATGGTACGTATAATAAAAAAAAGAAAAAGAAAAAGAAGGGACCTAATTGATATATACAAAAAGAAATAAAAAAATTCATAATAAGGCACAAGTCTGCACCTATACCCACAAAAGTGGGTCCACCAAGGGCAGGGACTTACAACCATTTCAATTTTGATGATGTGTGGGCCTACCTTGATTCCATAGTACCGTAAGACAACAAACAAAATAAAAAGGAGTGAAGATTTTGATTAGCCAAGGACCGAATTGATGTACAAAAAAAAAAAAAAAAATTCCATAACCTAATGCATGTTTGCACTTCTACTCTTACCTATACACACATAAGCGGGTCCACTAAGAGTAGGGACCTAATTGATATATGCAAAAAAACATAAAAAAAATCAATGGTTAAACCCTAATTTTTCCACAAAAATTTCCCCCAACCCCCGCATTAAACCTCAGCCTAGTAACACCTAAAGCGTGTGATTAAGTTTATCATCTTTATAATAATCAAGGCACCCCCTTTAGGGCCCATGTAATTATATTATTTGTAAATAAAACTATTTATAAATATTTAAATGAATAGTAAATTAATATTAACATAAAATTTATCACACAATAATAATTTTAAATATTTTAGAGCACTCTTAAAAAACTAAATATTATATTAGTAAAACTAAATAAAAAATAGAAATAATGTACCCATAAAGTTTCATTAGAATATTTATAAAAAAAGTTAGATCATTTTTCCTTTAATCCATAAACTTAACACAAGAGGAAAAAAAAAACATTATATGGTAACAAAATTAGATGGAATAGTCCAATGTATAAAGAATCATGGGGTCGATCATCGAACCCTCTCACTATGAAAAATATTGATTAGTTGGAATTGAATAGAAAAGAAAAGGACCCACACCCAATGCAGCCTTTTTGAGAAATATATGTACCATATGAATAAAATATATCAGCAACAGGTTTATAGAAAATAGGCATTTCAAACTTTACCTATTGAATAATCAGGCCTGGGAATAGGGTTCAGGTGTAGCCTGCGATCCCAAAAACATAACCCAAACCAACACATTGAGGGCTTTGATGCTAGGCTCAGGCTAAGCCTAGTTATAAACATTCATAAAATACCAAATTAATATTTAGGTTTGATTTTTCAAAATGAAAAAATCTTGTAAAATGTTTAATAATGATTCTTGTTACAAACTTTAAGACTAAATTATATATTATTTAAAAATTAATTTCACTTTTGACAAAAGTGTTTCGAGGAGTTTGATGTTTTGAGAAGTCCCCCAAATAACCTGTTCACATCCAACTTAGTTCTACCTAACCTAGCCTATCTACTGCATTCATGCCAACCCTAAGTCCAAATCAATTCATCATACTCAGTACTTACGCCAACCCATAGCCCAATTCAACCCATCATACTCGCGATGCTAGCCGAATTAAATTGCACAAAGATGACCAACTCTTGTATGTGAATATTGGCACACAAAAGGAAAGATATCCTCTTTTATCTCTTCACATGTGGATGAGATACATTCAGCATAACTATGAGGGATCAACCCAATCCCCAAATCTAATTACACTGGATGCAAAAGAGTCTTATAGGCCGAAATGTAAAAGATGGAACTAAATGAAATGATCAGAAACATTTGACCCGTATCCTAACTTAACCATTAGCGGACATGGGTCACTATTTGGCTTGGGTCTTTTGTTCTCACCAAGTTTCCATGACTGATATTGGGTGAATTAAGGCCTAAATTCATTAATATGTCCACTGGGGCCCATGTGAGTCCACCCCAACTATGGATTAATGAATGCTGAAAGCCATATCAATGGCCATTTCCACATTTTTATTTCTTGTTTTCTCTAAAGGTGTTTAAGTATATATATAAAAGGGTGCAAAATGATGGAAGAGATATCAATAGGTATAAATTCATTAATAGGTCCAACAGGACTCATGTGGGTACACCCCAAATATGGATTACTAAATGGCGAATGCTGAAAGCCATGGGCGAGGAAATTTGATTGCCCATAAACTCATGCCCTTGAAAAAAATGGCTATTACATGAATATGGAGAGATTTTAGGTGAAATCCTAGGATGAAGGAAAGAACTTTTAGGATTGGAGAAAATATAGAAATTTTTTAGTTGAGCAAATTAGGTGAGTTAAGAAGAAACACGTTAATGAGAATAGAGATTTAAGGAGAGAGGATAAATATTGAGCAATGAGAGTAGAAATTTTAAAAGATAGGAAATATTTTAGATTTGATTTTAACGATGCCATATGTTGCTTTCTCACTCTCTCTCGTGAAGGGGCGAATTCTCTATATATATACTAACAACATGGCCCGTGCCCAACACGGGCCAAAAAAACCAAAATACTTGATGATATAACAAATAAAGCAAATATAAAATATATAGATATATTATTTGACATTTTGAAATTTACTATGTCAAATTCTATAAAAAAGAAAAAGGAAAAAACAGGTGCAATGAATTTACATAAATTACAAATCAATCATGTAAGTTTCTTAGTTGAAGTTGTTGATGCATAAAAGTATAAATCTTAAACCAATAACAAATCTCTATACCCTATATTGACTTGGGATGCTAATGAAATAATATAGAATGAAGCGATATATGAACTCAAGATCAATCTTAAATCTTAAATAAAAGATATAAGTATTTGATAAATGGTCAATATGAAGGCAAAATACCTAAGCCATGATTGTAGTTGGTAATGAGAGGGAAAAAAAAAGAACATTGTAGTCATTATAATGATATTTAAATAATAATAATAATTAGTATTATTATTATTATGTAATTGTAAGAGAAAATAAATATATTTTAAGTAGGTTTTAAGTGTCTGAATGAGGTAAAAACCAAACGAAAAAATAAATTTAGTAAAACTTCTTCCATAAATTTTCTATTACTAACCTATACCAAAAAAAAAAAAAAAAAAAAAGGTAAGAGAGACAAATCTAGTGGCACAAACTCTGGCCACTTGATTTTGGTTTTCAATATCTAATTACCTCAACTATGCTATGGTAACTAATGAAATGGAAGTGATCCCCAACTTATATTACACACACTGATAAAAAAAAAAGCCCATTAAACTCACCCACATACTTGAACATTACATTAATGATACATTTTCAATATATGAAAAATAAGTAAAAAGAGTATTTTGATGAGAAAAATCACTTGCTACAACCACCCCACTTAGGGGCGACCCTAGGCTAGGCCAACCTGAGCCCGGCGGGCATGGATATATAATTAGAGCCCTTTTAATAATTGGACTGGTCTCCAATTAAGTAATAGAAAGTCCTAAGCTCAACCCGACCTGTGTAATAAATGCTTATAATTGAATTTAATTAATATAAACAATTACTCAAATGGCCACATAATTGATTAAAAAACTCAATTCAGCTTTGCGGGTTTGGGCATGAGTCTCACAGCCAATGTTGGGCTTGGCCAAGGCCTGGGCTAGTAATTCTAAAGTTGGGCTAGGACTGGATATGCATTAGCCTGGCGTAGCCCATCCCATGAACACTAGGGCTGTCAATCCAGCCCTTTAGAGAAGGGGCCTGGCCCGGCCCCGCCCACAAAAACCCTCAAAATGGTGGCTTATTTTTTTCATTTAAAGCCTGAGGGTATGGTATGACTCTATTTTTAAAAGCACGCATCTAGAGGGCTGAGCTTAGGCTTGACTAATCAGGCCCGAGGGGGCCCGGCCCAGCCCGCTGTTTATTAAATTTTAATATATAATATATAATATACACAATGAGTTTGAAGATGATTTGGTATACGATGCACCTACCAAAACATTGTCAAATGTGGATAAAGCTGATTTGGTAAAGAAATTTAATGAGTTCAAAGATGATTTTTTAGCTTTTGAGGAACAAATGACTTAGACAGTTGTAGAGGAAAAATCAGAATTAGATTGTTAGTTGGAGGGGTCAATGGATAAATCTAAAAATTTCAATATATTGAATTGGTGGAAAGTTAATTCAACAAAATATCCAGTTATCTCCAGAATGGCTTGTGACATTTTAGCAATTCTTGTTTCTACAGTTGCTTATGAATCAGCATTTAGTACGGGAGGAAGAGCACTTGATCAATATAGGAGTTGTTTAAAATTTGAGACTGTAGAAGTCTTAATTTGCACACAAGATTGGATACGTACGCAGCAACACAATGATAGTAATACATTCGATAATCTTTTAGATATTCTAAAAGTAGATTAAATAATTAAATAAAGAATTATTGTTATTTGTTATATATTTATTATCATTTATAGAATTATTATTATCCACCTTATGTTTTATATTGTAAAAATGATTTTATCCCACCACCAATGCCTTGAAAAAAATTTTTTTAACTCCGCCATGCTGCCTTTTGCATTGCATTGCCGGTCCCCAGCCCAGGCAAAGGAGGAGGATTTGTATAAGGTTGGTTGGTGGTGGTGGCATAGGCTGTTGCATATAAAAAATTTATTTCCATTAAAGAAAAAAAATTTCCCTTTCTTTTGGCCCTGGCTCGGCCCTGGCCCGACCCTAGCCCTTAAGGGTTGGGTAAGAGCCTAAAAATTATAGGCTCGCCGTAAAAGTCGAGGGCCTTTACTCGATTAGGCCCGGCCTGCACATGTAAGGGTAGGATAAGGGCTTACCTAAGCCCGGCCCGGGCCCGGCCTTTTGACAGCCCTAATGAACACCGCTACTACTCCACTTGCTCATGGATGCAATGCATACTACATCAATGGGCCCCACCCTTCCTTGAATATACATCTTTAACATTTGCCATCCTTCTCAAACTAACTTTTATCATATTAGTCCTTACCATAATAGAAGAAAAAAATGGAGTAAATTGATGGCCATGATATAAAAGCAGCCCATTGTGGGACATGGATCCATCTCTTCTTAATGAAAATAAAATATTGTGTAAAATTATGATATAAATCCTAATATTTAGGAGATTTGTTGCGATAGTTTTTACGAACTTGTAGGAGATTTGAATTCAAATAGTCTTGAAATCTGAAGCTCCAAAAAGAACCATTTCAAGGATGATTGAAAATTCTAGTTCTTTTATAATGTGTCATTGAAAAAGCGAGCATTCATGTACTTTAGATTTGAAAAATCTTAATTGACATGTATATATTTATAAGGATGGTTCAGGAGCAAGTTTACTGTTGGCTCATGTATTGAGCCAGACTTGGTTGGTGGTCTGGAATCTTAGAAGGATAGTCTTGGACTTTTTTGTTTTGGTAGGAAGGAGAAATTTATTTCAAATAAAAAGCAATGCAAACAAAAAAAAAGAAAGAAAATAAAAACCTTCTGTTGGGAAAAACTTGTGCATTTGGAGGACATGATTGTGGTGAGAGATTTTAGGAGTACAGTGAGAGATTTTAGGTTTTTTTTAATTATATAGGAAACATGTAAAAAGAAAGAATGATGATATAGAGATTTTAAGAGAGAGGAGAGATATTTTAGATATTAAAAGTGCGATGCGACATTTCTCATTTAGGAATTCATTACTATTGAGTCATCTTAAATTTCATACCAGGAAATACAAGATGAGAAGTTTTGTTTTCGGTGGCAACTGCTCCAGTTAAGGGCCAATCCATTGATGATTCAGTGGTATAAGTCTTCCTGTTCATAGGGATGACAACAAATTAATCTCAGGCCAACACTTTGGGTCTATTGATTTTTCCAAATTGCAACAAATAGAAGGAGAAGAGGTGGAAAAAAAATTCTAGGAGTTCAAAATGGGTAGGCATGGCCCTTTTGACATTGAAACATGGCCTAACTTAGGTTGGATATGGTTTATGGCTTGTATAGGCTAGGGCGATTGTCAAGAATAAATAATAAGTACCAGGCTTTGGCTTCTACATCAAAGAATGTTGGTTTGTCATCTTCCACTACTATCTTTAGTTCCATTTTGTAAGGAACCATGTGGGAAGTAAATGTGCAATGAATTGAGAGATAGAACCTTCTAAAAATAAACTCATCATCTAATAAAGATAGAAAATAGAATGCCAAAGGAATGTATGTTGGTTTTATTGGGCAACTGCTAGTTTAGAAAAAAGTACAATAGATAAATTAGAAATATTTAATGAGTATTTGATTTAAGAAAAACTCCATATTTTGATACCATGAATGATAAGGAGACCCAGAGTGAATATAATCCGAAATCTAAGATTCGTATTCTAGCGTTGAATGAGTCATATCCTAATTTTTTAGGGATTGAGTCCAATTCCAGAATTAATTTAAAAAAAAAACATGGTAGAATTGAAACCATTTTGGAGAAGAAGAAGTAAAACAAAATATTAGGCAAGAACCAATATATCAATTGTTGAGTAAATCTTTATCATTATCAATCAAAACCTTGTTTAAAGACTATACAACTCGTCTGAGTTGATTCGTTAAAAATAAAAAAAAAGACACATACACAAAGAAACAAAAAGATATATATAAAACAAAACTTCCAACTTTCAACTTTCTACAATCAAGAATTCCACTGTGCTAGTCATTGAAATCTTGAAGTTTTCGAGTTCCTCAATAGTGAACTACTTCAAACCCAACATCAAGTAAACTTGCCAGACTTTCGCAAAACTCCACTCCAAAACCAAAGCAATTTCGAGAACCAGAAGTGCAATTTGTTTTTGGAACCACATAATGTATTGTAAAAGTTGCCATAGTTGGATTATAAAATTATAATGAGGGAGAATTGAAAGTGGATTCCATCGGTAGTTTGGAATTTGATTGTATGAGCCCAAGATTGCCAATCGCCAATGCATCGAAAAAAGTGGAGCTCAGTTGTACACTTCATTCATGAAGATTTGATAATATCTTACTTTCATACTATTTTAGACTATTTTGGACTCATGTTGTTGTGTTCTCTCTTGGATTTGGATGATGGATTCCTTATCTTAATGAATTTCATTCTCAACAAAATCCTTTGAGAGAGATTTTAGAAAGGTAATTGGATAGAGTCTAGCTAATATAGATAGAATCCTTAGATTGCGCCAAATGTCTCCCTCTCATAAAGAGTGATTCGCCACATGTCACTCTCCTACAAAAGGGGTTATTGTTATAATATATATAACTAGCGCTTCAGGACCCGCACCTAACGCAGGCCATGGAAAAATAATAATTAAGTCTTATTAAAAATTATTAATAATTTAGTTAAAATATTAATAAATATTATGACATAAATCATAGCAAAAACATAGTTAAAATATTGATTTTTTATTTTTTTGAAAGGAAAAAATATTTTCTTTGAATCATTGATGTATAAAAGTTGAGAGTGAAAAAAAACCATTGATATTAAGTCATCCTTGAATGACTAAAGGAATTACATGTGGTCTAAGGGAAAAAAAAATGTTGATATCTGTTTATTAGTATGCACTTGTTTCAGTAGTTACACTTGGTTCATCTTCATCATTTATCTCAATAATTGAACTTGTCTCATCTTATATAGATTTTTTAACTCCTGCACTTTTTTCAATTTGTGCGCTTGTCTCAATAAAATTATTTGTTTTCGGTATTGCAATGAAAATATTTGGTCCAACATCTTGAAATTTCACATTTTCTTTATAATTTGATACTGCATAGTAAACATTTAAATAAATTAGTAAAAGAAACTGATATGAAAGAAATTGTGTTGATGGCATTAAAATAAAATTTATAATTTTCAATTTCTAACAATAGAATGATTGAATCTTGAGTGTAGCTAATTTGTTCAATTTTCTTGACTGGGATATTGCTTTCTGACATTAGTTTATTCATCATTGAGTCTAAATAGTTATTTTCATTAAAAAAAGATTAGAAAGGGTGATGACATGATGCCCCAAAAAAGGCTGAAAGGAAAATATCTCAATATATATAGCATAGAATGTAGGGCTAGTGCAAGTAAATCCAATAAACATGAATAAAAATTAAGAATCGAAAGAGCAACTACATAATATGTACATACCTAGTGATACCTAGTGATCTAAGCTCGTCTCTCTATCTTTCTCAAATATCCTTCTAGAGCACAGGAGAATAGAAAAAAGATGTGAATATGTCATATGTGCTTGTGAGTAGATAAGAGAAGGATGGGTGTAAAGTTACTCAAGAGAAAAGAGAATGAGACTCACCAAAACTCTTTTTCATTATAAAGTGTTATGAAAATGAAGTCTCATCAGAACCAAGAGTCCGATTAAAGAGTTCACGTAAACTAAGAATCCAGTCAAAAAGTCCGAGCATGGCTAATAGCCATCTATGTGATTTATCTGAACCATAGGCCCACTCACCTATTAGACGGATTATTATGAAGTATTATGATGCTCAGTGCAAGACGTATGACTTAGTGGCACACTTGTGTCACAATGATAAATGGCTAGGATTAGTCTAAGACTTTAAATTAATGTAGCCCAATACTTTGATTATATGAGATCCTTTTGATTTCGATCTAGGTACACAGAGGACCCGAAACCAGAATCATAAAAAAGAAGCCAATCTAAATAGTTATTTTCAATAAAAAATGTTAAAGGGGTCATAACATGGTATTCCAAAAAAGGCTCAAAAAAATTGAGAGATTTTAGAGAGGTGGTATGGATATATAAGATAAGAGTCCTTTAGAGAATAAATAGGGATGAAGTTGTAGAGGGATGAGAGAGAGAAATTAGGGAGGGAGAGATTTTATAGAAAACCAAAGAGAAATTTTAAGAAAATTGAAAGAATTTAGAGATTTGGCATGGATGGAGTTTAGCTAATATTGATGGAATCCTTAAATTGCGTCACGTGTCGTTCTCTCATGAAGAGAATTGCACCACGTGTCGTTCTCTTGTGAAATGGGGTATTGTTATAATAGATATAATAATAACAGAAGGTCCACTTCACATCTATAACATGGATGTGTAATCTCTCCCAAATATAAGCAAATAATCTGTAACATGAGGAATAGCTTTTTTCTGTTGAAACTTGTGGGAAAGATGATGAAATTCATAGGATACCTAGTTTGGATATATAAAGAATTATATTGATTCGGGGATAAGAATATGGAGTATGCAAATCCAATTGGAATGAGAGATTTTAAGAAAAGAGATTTTGTAGGGGAGGAGAATATGGAGTATAAAAATCCAATTTGAATGAAAAATTTTAGGAAAAGAGAGATTTTGTAGGAGTGGAGATTATTAAGAGTGATAGCAATGAAAGAGAGATTTGACTAAAGGATTTGAATAAAGGAAATTAGATTTTAGGGGAGTGGATTCTAACCTCCATCGAACTCTAATCCACCGAGGCACCGTTTTGGAATCCTCAAACCCATAGTGAAAATTAAAAAATCCAGAATAAAGCTTTTCAACCCCACCTAGTCCATCATGTTTAGAAAGAAAAAATATTAATTAGATGGGGTCTTATTTAGAAAGAAGATATATATATGATTCTAATGGAAAGAAGATATGTTTATGATTTTAATGACATTACACCACATGTCATACTCTCATAAAAAGACTATACCATGTGTCGCTCTCCTATGAAGAGTAAAGCGCCATGTATTGCTCTCCCACGAAAAAAGGTTGTCTTCGGAATTGCAAGAAATGATGTGCTTGAGGCACCAAGAGAGAATATGCATGCCCTCATCCCCTCCATTAAATGTATGGCTGAGCTAATGGGCCTATATGGATCGTATGTATTGTAAAAGTTGCCATGTTGTAGTAGTTTTTGTTTATAGAGATAAACTTCATATAGAAATATTTTAGGCATTCTATGTAAATTTGAAAGATTTAGGGATAAGGGATAAATAAAAAAAGCTTAAAAATTAAATAAGAGTTGTTTGGAGAGAAGTTTTGTACAATAAAACTCTTTTGAAAGTGGGCCACGTGTCGCTCTCCCGCGAAAAAATTGTGTCATATGTTGCTCTCTTGTGAAATGGGTATTGTTATAATATATATAATAATAAGAGGCCTTTATGTAGAACTTTAATTTTTAGAGTTCTTATTGATGTTAGTCCGTGCGCCAATATTTTAATTGTTATAGTCCAGTTCGACATGAAAAGACAATTGTGCCCTTCATATGAATAAAAAGCATATGTTTATTACAGCATGATGCATATGAATAAAAAGCATGTTTTAACTCACTTCCACTATGTTTCTTACAAACAAAGCAACATTCAAAGCAATTTCTCTTCCATCTCATCTTCTTCCGAAATAAGAAACTAAGCACGAAGCAATTTCTCTTCCATTTCTTCTTCTTGCAAAGTGAGAAACTAGGAACGAAATAGTTTCTTCCTAAGAGGATGTTGTAGCGAGCACATGCCTTAACCAAGTGCAAAGTGGCTTCTGAGGTTAGATCACCCAACTACAATCGAATCTGGATCTTGATCTTGCCAATCGGATCTAGAACTTCCCCATCATAGCCTTGGAGTGAGGTTTTTGTAACATATAACTTGCTCACCGGGGTACCAAGTTCTTGAAGAGCTGTAATTGTGATGAGCTTCGGAGTTGATCCTGGGTCAACCTGAACTCTCGGAATAGGTATGTCTTTAATGTAGGCCGTAAAATAAAGCAACCTTGTGTGCTTCATGTTGCCTAAGAGGAGATCATCTTTGGCAAAGGAAATGGTGGCTTTAGAAGCATTGTGAATGTAAAGACATTCCATACACTGTTTCTGACGCTTCTTGGACTTTGCTTTCAGATAGTTCTATTTTATCTGATGAACTTTTGCTATATGAGTTTGATTATTTGTATTCAAAGCCTGTAGAGCTCATATGAAGTTGTTACGAGTCTCTTCAAATATCCGCAAAAGACAAAAAATGTGAAGTCGTGTAGGTATGTGCTTGAGGTGTTCAACAATATCATTCGTGAATGCCTCTGGTGGCCTTGCATTAGCATTTGCATTTAAAGAAGTTACATTTACATCTATGTTATTCCTTGAAGGGTTTACATGAGAAGAAGAGGAAGAAGAGGGTCTATCATAGTTGATTCTATAGTTACTATAGAAACGAGTGCCATCGTTGACTATGTTGTTTCGGTCAACTTTTGGATGAGTTTCTCTTCTTATTGCATTAACTTTTTCAGGTTCAACAAAAAGTTGACAAACTTTTTCCAAGCTTGCTTCCTAATTTGCATTGTCATGAATGGTTTGAGATGTTTAAGGTTTATCAGCAGAAGTGCTAAGAGTCACCGGAGCAGGAGCCAATAGCATCTCTTCTTCTGAGTCAGAGAGGTTATCCTGAATTTGGAAGACTTCTTGAGGTGCAGTAGGACTGCCAATGCTGAAGTTATTATGTTCTTCTAGCAACTCAAGCTCATCAGCTTAGTCAGGAATAATAAGTTGAGTGCTTAGTTCAGAATCTGCATTCAAACGGGTTGACTCAATAGTTGGTTCAGGAGAAACAACAGGCATAGAGCTTACTTCATGCGAATAAGAAAGCAATGCATAGTGTTGCTACACTTCATCGGATTCAACTAATGGCAAGCGGTTCGGATGAACTTCTGGAGGTAGTGGAAAAGGAGGAGGATCATTCGACCAACCACTTGTGCTCGGTATGTGTATGTCATAAAGAACTACCAACAGTGTCTTGAGACTGTGCTTGATATTGAGCTTACCTGTTTTAGGATCAAAAGTTTGTTCAAAACTTTCATCCTCGTCAGAAGGGTATTCATCAGCAAAATAGTCATCAATCCACTGATGATCTTTGAAATCAGAATAGTCTGACTAATCTTCCTCATCATTTAAATTAGGAGGAGTGCCATCTCATGATATTCTATTGTAACTAGATATTGGTGGTTCTTCCTTATCCTTTGGAAATGGAATGATGAAGTCAGTCAAAGTAAAGTAACCTCTGATCGGTTTGGGAGGTTCTTCTGAAACCGAAGCTTCGATCACCTCTTCTTTCTTCTATTTAACTTAGTTCTCTTGTTTGGCCAAGCGATTTTGGGCAACTTTTTGAAGGTTTTTAAGTTACCTTTTAACATTTCTTCTTTTTGCATTTGTGGGTTTGGTTTTAACCTTCTCCCAGCCTTCATCATTTACTAGGTCCCGGTGAACCCACATTTCTCCCCCTGAAAAAATCTTAAGCGATATCAATCCTTGTTCGTTATGTACTGCATTGACGACTCAGAATTCAGCGGTCATTGGTTTTTATGGAGAGGACACTACTATAGGTGTGAATTGTCCAAAGGAGATTATGTTAACCAGAGCCGCATTATATTTCCGATCGAAAGTTATCACTCCATCTTTCCACATCTCATTGACCTTTTCTTTCAAAATGAAGCAGTCCTTGAGAGGATGAGACACCATTTGATGGTATGCAGAGTAATTTGGGTCATTGACGCGACCCACTTGTTTAGGTTTCTTCATCGGTGGAAGTTCAATTTTATTATTTTCCATCAATAACCGAAAAATCACTTTGATATCCCCATCAAAAGGATATTTAGTTTTTTTCCTCTTTTCATACTCTTCATTCTTGGTTCGATCAATTTTCACATTCTGAGGCTTTTGAGGAGGTTTGGAGTTTGCACATTGAAGACCTCTTATTTCTTCTTCAATTTTGGAGCAGAAGATGAAGATAGCTCCACTATTCGAAAACTTGCTTTCTTTTTATTGATCTCCTCAAGGGTCAGCTCTACATTAGTAGCTACTTCGATCAATCGGGGCAGATATTTAGTTTTATGACTAAGTATGGTAGCCTTGATCTCTAGTCGTAAATTGGTTTTGCACATTTCAATGGTTACTGTTTAAGATGGTTGTTCCAAGCATCTATAAGACAATGCTCTCCACCTGTTGATAAAGGACTGTGCAGTTTCATTGTCTCCTCGCCTTGTACTGCTGAGCATGGCGAAGGTGACTGTTTGATCCTCTTTTTGGAAGTGAAGTAAAAACTTCTCTTCCGTGATAGACAATGTCATGAACGTGAGCTTTGGTAACTGCTTGTAACAATTGAAGGCAATTCCTTTCAATGTACCAACAAACAACCTTATTTTTAATGCATCTAACTCTAGCAGGCTTCCAAGGAGTGACTAAAAATGCACAATTTATTGGTATGCTGACCCCTTCCCAAGGTATGGTTGGAAAGTTGGAAGTTTATAATCTGGTGGAAATGTAACTAAATCAAATTCCGAAAGATACTTGGGTGTAATACCCTTCTTTTTCATATTGGTCTCCACTTTTGTTTTTGTTAATATCTCTTTAACTTTTTTAAAGGTTATAGGTTTTTCAAAATTTGCATGAAGACCAAGGATTGACAAATGATCACCACCAAAAGAACCTGCAGTTATCACCTTGTCTGTTAGGAACTTGATTTGAGCTGTGACTAGGTCAATTTTAGTGGCATTTCTCCTGGTCATTGCCTATTCTCTTCTGTTAGCAAACAGAGGACTAACTGGAGTTTCAGCTGGACCACCTAACTTATCTACTAAGATTTTCAATTAGGCAGTCAAATGATCAATCTCAGCTCCTTGTTGCTTAACGACATCACTGACATCGTCTTCTTGATTCTCACCAACATCTTCCTCACCGGCATCTTTACTTCCACTAGCATCATCATTTGGAAACTTCAAGCGGATTCTGGGCATATTTGGAAACCTAGGCTTAGGAGTCTCAATCTTCTTGTTGGATTTTGGGGTCACTAATAATCCATTCAAAGTCATGGAGCCCATAAGAGTAGAGAGAGTCTTTGGAAGACTGAGACTCTCAATGACGGGGCAGCAGAGTCAGTTCAAGCCCTCTTTAGTGCTCTTGCAGGTGGTTTGTTTTTGGTAATGGAGATTTTAAAGAGCCTCTCCTTGGCCACATTGAAAGTGATGATTAAGGAACCCATGATATCTCAACAAAAAGAAGTAAGCCCAATGGACTATATTAGTATCATAACCAATATGGCTGCCTCTTGGGCTAGCCGGAATGGTTTATGAATACCTTTTGAATTAATATGGTTTTGAACCGGAATGGTCAGACATAGGAATAAACCCTATTTTATTGTGCTATGCTGATTGTCTTAGCTATCAGAATTTCTGTAACATTTCGGGACTATATAGTCATGCTTAAAAGCATGCTAAGCTGACTAGACCTAGCTATCAAAATTTTGGCAGCATTTCAAAGCTATCTGGGTCAAACTTATAAGCAAGAGAAGGTTGGATCTAATTAAAGGGATAGGGACCACAGGATTGAGCCTGCACCACTACCACAATGATCATATGGGATCCATCAATGCATGACGCCGAACAATGCATGACTGCAATTTCGTTAGTCTTATCACTGATTTGATAAAAACATTTATTTAGGTTGAAGCCTTTTGGACCGAATCACCCCTCTCCTAGTGCATAAAAGAGTGTTGATTTGTTTCGTGCACATCGAGATGCAAAGTTCCTTTAATTAAATGACAAAAGTATGCACTTCGAGGTGCAAATTTCCTTCATTTGAGCTCTCAAACCCATCATAGACATCAAGGTCTTACATGGGTGTCTTTAGAAGTCAAACAAGTCAAGTTGGAGGCAAAACAGGACAGTGACCACTGGCCCATGGTCACTACTTATTTTACATTGTCTTCCGCGGTCATAGCACTTTTTGCATAGTCACCCGCTGCCACTGGCTCACAGTAGCACATTTCAGCACTTTTCATGCATTTTAGCCAATTTTCATATCTTTTGATCAAATTTGATCACAAATTAGAGCGAAAACTGAATTTCCCATTGACGGCGCCAATCTTTTGATCACGCTCGAAACATGATTTGAAATGCAACAGATTCGAGTCCAACATTCACACATTTCAAGCTTTAAGAAGAATGTGAAATAACTATAGTTCATCATTGTTTTCTTTTTGTTTACATGGGTTTAAATGCTCTAACCATGGGGTTGCAAGTTGTTTACAAGTTTTGAAACAGTTACAACCCCTCCCTCTAATCTCAGATATGATTCAAATTCAAAAAATATAAGAAAATGCATGAAAAAAATGGAAAAGACACAGAAAAGAGGGAGACAGTGAGGAGTGACCATGGGCCACGGTCCTTAGCTCCCTACCAGTGACTGTAGCTTACGGCCACTGGTAAACAGTGGCTGAAATGGCAAATGTTTGCCTCTTTTCTTCTGTTTCACTTTTGTGATGCTTCCAGTGTGCTAAAACATTTTTTTTTTTTTTTATCTTTGGAGTATTAGATGACCATTAAGAGGGCTTAGTTTGTCGTAGGATTGATCAAAACCTTTGGTGATCATCACTTTTGGTTATGGACTGTTTTTGTACAAATCCGAAAATGGGGCTATGTACAAACAAAATGGAGTCAAAGTTGTATCATTCGGAACTTATGATTTTCAAAAACAAAATGAAACCTAAAGAGGCCTTTTCACAACTTCCGGGATGACCCCAAAAACCCTCCCAAGTGAGAAAAACAAAGGAATTGATTTCATCCTCTGAAACTTGAACATCATCTCCTCTAAACAATAGACATGCTCCCTCTCCGTCTCTTAACCATTTTCACCTTAAGTTAGTGACAAGGAGGAGAATAAGTGGGCTAGGAGTACTTGGAGTGCCTTAAGACTTGCTTGATCTTGCGTAGAACTCTTTGAAGTTGCTTCGAACCTTGGATTTTGTCTCTGAGACTTTGGAACTGGTCTCTCCTCCTTTCCTAATTGTCAAACCTCCCTTTTATAGATTTCAGAAGTAGTTTAGGGAGTTATGGGAAGTTGAGGTTCGAAAGAAAGTGGAGGGAACCGCTGAAAACTACAGAAAACTGCTCCACAGATGTCAGTGACCGCGGCCTTGGTCACTGACAGGTCCCATTTTGGACTTTTTGCACATGTGACTCGCTTTCGCCTGTTTAGGGTTCGAATGATGTTCGATCTTTATGAAACTTAGTGGGATACTATTTGACACTATTTTAAGTGTGTCATAAGAATTTCAGCTCGTTTTGATGATCTGAAGTTGGTCAACCCCCCATTGACTTTTCATGAAAATAGCCCATTATTTCAGTTATTTGAGGCCCAAATGACCCTGGATTGATTTGAAACTTGAAGGAATTGATGTCAAAAGCACCTTTAACTATCCATCCAAATTTCATACAGTTTGAATTTGTAAATGTAAGATTTCAAACAGTGACCCACTTGTTGTATGTTCTAAGTCACTATTTACATTACGCTATAGGCAGTTAGCTTTTTTTCTACCTGAATGACATTCAATTAACTTGAAACTTTGGAGAATTAACTTTGAACATATATTGAGTCTTTAATCCTAATTACGTTAGTTTTGACCCCACTGGAAGTGGGATTTTGGTCAATGACCTTTATGGCTTGGGGGTCATTGACTTCTAAGCTGATGTGTAGTGGAAATAGGACTAAACGAAGTCCTCTTTACTTGAAGATTTGCAAAATCTCCTTTGAGCATGACTGAAGCTTTGTGCCTAAATTTCATCAATTTTGAGTGTCGTGAGCAAGACTTTGATCAGTGACCCTCTTGACTCGGGGGTCACTAATCCAAAGTTGACATATTTATAGACTAGGTCAAACGATGTTTGTTTGATCTAAAATTTTGTAGAGCTTCCCTTGAGCATAATTTGAACTTCCTTCAAAAGTTTCAACTGATTTTATCTTCATGAGGTGTCACTTTGTACAATGACTCCACAGAGCTTAGTAGATGACCATTTGAACTGAGTTTGGGTCTAAGTGATGTTCAAATGCTCTAAAATTTTGATGATTAGTCTTTGAATGTATTTGAAGGCATTCTTCTAAGTTTCAGCTTGTTTTGACATGTAGGAGTGTTAATTTCCATAGTGACCCCCAAGAAGCTAGCATACAATCATTGAAGCTTAGTTTGAGCTGAGATGAAGTTCAAATACTTTGAAACTTTGAAGCATCATTCCCAAGCATATTCTGGAGTTGCTATGTGATTTTCAACCACTTTAGTAAGCCAAAGCTTGAGCGTGTTCAATGACCGTTAGCCTTTAAGCCAATGAACCTTAAATTTAAAGTTTTGTGAGTCAAGTGACCAAATAAAGTTCACTAACCTTGGAATTGTAACTACTCTATTCTAAGCTCATCTGAAGTCTTCTGAGTGGATTGCA
Source organism: Sextonia rubra (assembly GCA_037013555.1). NCBI lineage: Eukaryota > Viridiplantae > Streptophyta > Magnoliopsida > Laurales > Lauraceae > Sextonia > Sextonia rubra. The sequence continues at coordinate 30,069,822 of JASUAD010000011.1, read as the reverse complement.
CCATCTTTGAATATCTAGATACAGTACTTGACTTGTCATTCCACAATTCTGGGGTTTATGAACCTTTGGTTTGGAATTTGCTTATCATGTCTTTGCTGTAACATTTGTAATTTTTATGGGTCAACATCATGATCAACTGGCTCTAATACTATATTAAACTTAGTAGCTAACCATTCTCACTAAAACTTGGAGACATTAGTAAAGACAACATAATTACTTTTCAATAATTAGCATTATAGTTGTCATTCTAAAAAATATAATGCTACCATAATTAATCAAATTATTGAACAAAATCTTTCAAAAATGATTTTTTCTATCGGGGGTTGTTATCATCATTCATCAACATCATCATCACAATCACCACCCCATAGGGTTGTCAAAGAGCCAGGCTTAGGCCAGGTTGGGTAAAGCCCTTATCTTACCCTCATATATGTAGTCGGGCTTAGGCCAAGCTAAAGCCCTTGGATTTTTTGGTGGGCTTACAATACCGAAGCCCTTACCCTATGTTGACCCATAAAAAATCACAAGTGTTGCAGTGAAGACATCATAAGTAAATTTCAAGCTCAGGGGCACATAAACCCTAGAATTATGAAATGCCCAGTCAAGTACTGTAGCCAAAAGTTCAAAGCTGAGGCAACTCACTCAGAATATTTCAGATGAGTTTAGAGTATAGTAGTCCAAATTTTAAAGTTAATAGACTTCATTTGGTCACTCAATCACTAATTACCAAATTCAAAGTTCATTGACTCAAAACCATGGAGTCACTGCACACACTCAAGCTTTTGGATTACCAAAGTGGATGAAAATCACATAGCAACTCTAAAACATATTCCGAAATGATGCTTTAAAGTTTCAAAGCATTTGGACTTCATTTCAACTGAAACTCAAGCTTCAGTGGTCGTCTACCAGCTCCTTGGGGTCACTGTAGCAACTGACATTTCTACATGTCAAAGCTAGTTGAAACTCAGAGGAATGTCTTCAAACACATTTAAGGACTACCCTCCAAAGTTTCAGAATATTTGGACGTCATCTATAGCCAAACTTAGTTCAAATGGCTATCTACCAAGCTCTTTGGGGTTACTGCAAAAAGTGACAACTCAAGAAGACCAAACCATCTAAAACTCTGCAAGAAAGGTCAAATTATATTCAAGAGTGGGTCTGCAAAATTTCAAGTTAAATGGATGTCGTTTGACCCAAGTTCAACAGACATGCCAACTTTGCATCAACGACCCCTAAACCTTGTAGTCACTAACCAAAGTCCAGCTTCATAGTGTCCAAAGTTGATAAAATTTAGATGCAAATCTTAAGTCCTGTTCAAAAATGGCTGTGCAAATTTTCAAGCCAAGGGAACTTCATCTGACCCTACTTTAGCTACATGTCAGCTTAAGGGTTAGTGACCCCTGCAACCTTGGGGTCACTAACCAAAATCCTATTTCTAGAAGGCTAAAGCTAACAAAAATTGGATTAACTCAAAATGTGCTGAAAATCAACTTCTCAAAGTTTCAAATCAATTGAACATCATTCGGGGTAGAAAACAAGCTGATTGCCTACAATGCGGAAGAGACATTGACTTAAAGCATGCAACAAATGAGCCACTAGTCAAAATCCTACTTTCACAAATCTAAATTCCATAAACTAGATGGATACTTCAAGATGCTCATGACATCATTTCCTCCAAGTTTCAAGTCAATCCAAGATCAAATAGCTAAAACAAGGGCCCACTTTCATGAAAACTTAAAGGGAAGGTTGACCAACTTTAAAAGTCAAAACATGATGAAATTTCTATGAGACACTCAAAATGGTATTATAAAACATTCCTCCAAGTTCCATGAATATGGGACATCATTCGGGTTCCAAATTAATGAAAACGGGTCACATACGAAAAAAAACCCAAAATTAGGCTTGTTTGTGACCTTGGCCACAGTCACGGACACCTGTAAAGGATTTACGGATGGTTTTTGGTCGTTATTTCACTTTATTTCAAAGAATAACTCCTTTACAACTATAGAAAATTGTCCCAACTTCCTTTGAAGCCTATAAAAAGCACACTTGGGCTTTGAAGTAGGGGTTGAAGCAAGGTTCGAAGAGTACAAGTAAAAATCACAAGGTCCCTCAACATTCTAATAAGCATCAAAATTCCAAGCTCCCTCTGGTCTTCTTCCTCACACAAACTTAAAGTGAGAAATGATTCTAGGGAAGAAGAAATGCATATTTGTCACTAAAAAAAGATGAATTTTAGAGCCATTAAGTGCAAGTGAATTCCAATGGATGAAACTACGTTTTCTTTGGTTCTCCCACTTGAAAGGGCTGTAAGCCATCTCTAAGGGATTTCCAAGCTCCTTGAAAATTATATGATCAGAATGACACAACTCAGGCCTTAAGTGCTTATATAGAAGCACCACCTCTGGATTTGCACAAAAGCAAACCATAACAACGAAGTGGTGAATATCAAAGATTGTAGATGATTTTACAGATAAATTAAACACTTTTAAGACACAAGTTTCATGCTCCAGAAGTAGGCAAATAGTGACGAAATAGGGACAAACAATAGCCCAAATGACCGCTAACTGTCAATGACTGTGGTCACTGGCAAGGGTCAATGGCCATAAGCTATGGTCACTGACTCCATGTCTTCATTTTTTTTTGTATTTTTTCATCTTTTTCATGTAATTTCTCTAATTTTCTTAGTTTGGATCACATTTTAGACTAAAGGGAGGGGCTGTAAGTTTTTAATACTTGTAAACAACCTGCATCCCCGATGTCAGAGCATTGAACCCATCTAATTAAAGGAAATTTAATAATGATCCATAGTTATTTTCTCATTCTTCTGTGTGCTTGAATGTGTGGATATTTGGACTTGATTCTGTTGCATTCACTATCATTTTCGAGTGTGTTCACCCTACCCTCCAGGGCAAGGGCAGAAATTTTTAAATATTGTTATATATAATAATTTTTCTATATCATAATGATAACTCTCCTTCATTCGAGTTATGGATTAGTGCGATGAAAAAGTCAAAATTTTTGTACAACTTTTAAAAGAGTGCACAAATTAAGTTACTTTGTCCTCAAATTGCCTTATATAAGGCAAATTGATAGTATTGTGACATGAAATTAGGACATGAAAGACTCTATTAAATTCCTTATCACACAAGCAATAGTTACATAGACTAAAATGGATTTGGTTTTACTTGTGATTAGGCTTTTAGTAATATTGTCATGGTTAAGGTTTTGTAATTGTACCATTTTTTACTAGTTCATATACTACATTTTTTTATAAAGCAATAATAATATAGGCCATCAAATCATGTTTGACAATTCTCATATGAGTCAATTAAATTTATTTCAAGTAGGCATTAAACTTTTTTTGAATAAATTGTTTAGTATGTGTGGTTTAAATAAACATTAGAGCACTCTCGAATTAACATTAGTCCGAACTTGAAATTCTTAGAAACACCACCATCGAATCTTATAACAAAACAATTAAACTTTGATTACTGAAAATGAATGACTAAGATGATTTGATGTATGAGTTACAAACTTTAACTCCAAATGTGGGTCCATTTAAATGAAACAAGAATCATAAAAGCAAGGGAATAAAAAGAAACTGGCAGCGATCAATGGCAGTGGATAAAACTCAACCTCACACAATGAAAATGTTGACTTATATCCATCTAAACCCACAAACTTCAATAGTTTACATTGGTAAGAAACAATTTAATAAATGACAACTTGAAGTATCCATTCATTGAAGATATGTCGATATTATGCAAACGTAGAATCAAGCATATCGCTAAAAAAAACATAAATTAAACATAGGTATAATATTGTTATCTATGGAGATATCCATAAAAAAAATTACCTAAGATTTAGTTATTTTTTGTTTGACAAAATAATAAGTCTCCATTATTAATTGCTAATTAGAGATTTTTTTTATTTTTGGTAAAAACCCATATATATATGTATATAATATATTATACATATTATTTATTTTATATATTAGCAGGCAAAGGAGCGGTTGGACCCCCTTGGGCAGCCTAAGTCATGCCCCATCTCAACCCTCAAATTATAGGCTTTTCAAAAATATGGTCTTACCCTAGCTTGTGGTTTAGAAAAAGGAAAATTTTTAAAAAAGACCCTAAAGTTTTGCCTTATTTTAAAAAAGGACATAAGCTTCAAAACTTTTCAATTTAGTGCCTAAGTTTTCCAAAAAGTTCTCAATTAAGGACATCCATTTATTTAAAGGTACTTCCTAGCAAATTTTTCTCTAAATTTTCTTAAAATACCAAATTACCAATTAATTAAAGTCATGACATGGTTTTAGCAGCTACTACATACAGTTGATCACTGTGGAGATATTAGCTGTCCTTAATCATCGTAAGGATGATGAAGAAGGAAATAAGGAAAATATAGAGAAATTAAATAAGGAATTTATTTCAATAAAGGGTAATTTGAGTATTTAAAAAAATCAAGGAAAAAAGTTATTGAAAATTAACTTTAAATGGATGAATGTCCTTAATGGAAAATTTTAAAAAACTTAAGGACTAAATTAAAGATTTTTAAAATTTTTTGAAATAACGCAACACCTTAGGATCTTTGAGATTTTCCCTTAAAAAAAGAAAAGAAAAATTCTCAGTTTGAGGGCCTTTAGGCTGCCAAAGGGCGGGATTGAGATCCCTGCCACCCCCACCGTCATCCATCTTGTTTTTACCCGTCTCATCTATTACTTAATGGAACACTAAAACCGTGTCGGCATCCCCTGCAACTCCCTTGTCAGTGAACAACCCATCATCCTGAATGCCAATAAACGGTTGGTCGGCTACCTCTAATAGCCCACGCGGTTGCGTTTAAGGGTTTAAATATTCAAACGACAATGTGATGAAAAACCACTACTGGTGGTGATCAGTTCCATGTTTTTTTTTTTTTTTTGGGTCGAATGCTTCTTTTGATTTGATGGCCACGAATTTTGATTTGATGGCCAGTTAAACGGAGAGAAATCCACTCACATGTGGACACAGAGCAGATGAACATGCATGCATTTATGCAACCCACCCAAGATCCCTGCTTCAAGTTACCAGTATCTATACTCTCCCACCACATGGGCTACACAAAAATGAGGTGCGCCACCCCATCCTTCAAGTGGTAATGCACTATTACTACTGACGGATGAACCTTTAAATTTGGAAAGAAAGTTTGAACGGTCCAGTTTCGCCACTTGCTGCCTTCAGGAGCGCGCCTTTTAGTGGGTGGGCACATTGAAATGATTCTGTTACTAACCCTTAATTTCACCCCATTTCGAAACATGTCGGATACATCTAACACACCAACCAAAGCAGACATTGCTCCCCTCACCAACCAACTTGGATTTTCTGCTTTGAAATTTGAAGATTGAGACGCCTCCACTCAAGTCCACCTGAAGTGCACACTCCATTCCAAGAGAATGATAGGTAAGGAAAGGATTTACAAAACCCCTCTGGGTGATGATGGGCTTTCATCAATTCCGGCAATAGAAGATTTTGACATCTTTAAAGCCATTTTTGAGGATTACCTGTGTCCAGAGCATGTTTTTCTTCTCCCCTTCTTTATTATATTTTTGCTGAAAGGAGAAATGCAATAAGAGAGACTTAAAACAGTTAGGACTATAACAAACAACAAAAGAAGTAAATTTATTACTGTACTAAATAATTATAAGACTTAATTTGATACGTTCCATTAGTCCTGAAACTTTTGGCATATTGGGTCACGGAAAGGACTACTTGAATTAGAGTGAGAGTTGTACTAATAAAAAAAATGAAAAAAGGAATAGGGCTACTTTCCGCTAAAGTGAGTGCCACCGCATAGAGGATAATCTGGAGAAGAGTGTGAACTCCTCTAAGAGATAAAAAGGGATATCTGCCGCCAAAGTGAGAGCTGCCAAGGACGTGGGCTGTGAAAGCATAGTGGTCTATCATGGTACTAAATAATTATAAAACTTAATTTGATGCACGGACTAATCATTGAGCTTTTGGCGTATGAGTTAGGTCCACAACAAAACTGATTTAATTATTTCCTGCAATTTGTTGTTTTTGGTTGCAACCATTTAATTCTCTTTTAATTAATTTCTTCTTTAGCTCCTAAATGAAAAAAAAATGAAAAGATAAGCTACTCGGCTGTTTCCTAGTAGCTTAAAAATCAAGAGCATCTTTTCGCACTAGAGCAATTAAATGATTGAATTTTGAGGACTTCTTGGTATAAAGCCGCTGCAGAAATTGATTTCTTATGGGGTGGTCCCACTGGGGGTTTCCCTCTTGCAAGAAAAAGTTTTTAAAATATTCCGTTTTGTACAGAGATTTTATACTGCATGAGCAAGGAAATATAATGGTATGGAAAAAAAAAAAAAACAAGAGTTTCACCACTACATAAATACCCTTGCACCTGCAAGATCATAGTTAGCTAATTCGCTCTTCATGTGATCGAATTGCATGTTGTCCAAATCATAAAATACGGAATTCGATTCGCCGGATTCGGAGTCCCCCAGATGCTACAGTTCGTAAGAGAAGAAGATTTAAGGAGAGAAGAAGCCATTGAAATAGAAAAAGGTCAGAAGGTAGAAAGAACGAGGGCCCATCAGTCCTTTCAAGGCCTCCAAAGGGTTGAGGAGTTAATGCACCATGACACTTTTTCTCTTTTTTCAATCACAAGTTAAGTACTGTACATTTCTTCTCAAATAACGTCCGAATGTTTCTTCTCAAACAAAGAAATAAAAGGTCCATTATAAAATAGATCACAAGAAATTCTTAAGATTCCTAGTGTGGCCCATTTATTAGAAATCTAAATTACTTAAAACACTTGTGCTCTTCTTGTATATGGTTTAGCTAAATCTCACTTAGGAAAGTTGGGCCTACCATAAATTTTATCACTTATAATTTATTAAACATATAAATACAATAACATAAAATTAACATGTGCTGTCAAAATGACAACGGACCATCTCTTATCAAAGTAAAAAATTTTCAAGGAGGTTTAACTTTTAAGTAGGTGGTAAATTTTTTTATCAATTTTGATTTTTATAGATGGGCCCTAGTTTAAAGGCTCATTAGTTTTGATTCAAGACCATTTCTCCTTCAATTTTCCTCTCTTCTTCTTTTTTGTTTTTTCCTCCAATCCCGTCCAGCCCAACACCCCACCCCCCCCCCCCCCCCCCCACACCACCACTCTTTGCCCATTTATAAAATCTATACCTATAAAAAAATAGTCTCCTCGAGTGACATGGACCAATTTTTACACAAATCTTAATTTGTACCTCACTACAACAATTTGCAGTTTTGGCGAAGTTCATTATCGACGTTTTCAAAATTTCGTCGCTAAAGGATATTTTTTACCGACGGAAAAAAATTTTCGTCTATAAAATTTAGTTTTACTGACGTTTTAGAAAAAAACGTTGGTAAAAACATTATTTTTACGGATGAAAATTTTTTTCGCCGGTAAATAACAAATTTTTAGGGACGATTTATTCGGAAACGTCGCTAAATTTAAATTTTGCCGACATTTATTTCAAATGTTGGGAAATATAGAGAATTTTTTCGACGTTTATTAAAAACGTCGTTAAAAGTTATTTTCATCGACAAAAATTATGCGTCGGTAAATTAAATATTTTTTGTGCTTTTAAAAAAATAATTTTGACCGACATATTTTTTAGTTGGTAAAACAGAAACGTCGGTAATTATTTTACCGACGAAATTTTGTTTTGAAAACAAAAATATATCGTCGGTAATAGTCCAGAAATTTTCGATTTTCGTGCCCCTTTCTTTCCCCTTTTCCCTTCGCCCGCCCCGTCTTCTTTCCCCTTTTCCTTTGCTCCGCTGGCTCGCAGGGTTTTCCCCTTTTACTCGATCTCTCCAACTCGCAGGGTTCTCTCTCTCCCGATTTGCTCCGGTCCTTGGATTCTCTGCTGGCTCGCTTGCTCTCTCTGGCTCGTTGGGTTCTCTCTCTCCTGATCTGCTCCAGTCCTTGGATTCTCCGCTGGCTCGCTTGCTCTCTCTGGCTCGCTGGGTTCTCTCTCTCCTGATCTGCTCCGCTCGCTTGGTTCTCTCGCTGGCTCGCTTGCTTGCTCGCTCTCTCCAATCTCTAAACTCTTGATCGCTGGGTTCTCTCTCTCTGGCTCAGGCCAAGATGGGCTTCATCCAATCGTTCTCCTCCTCCTGAAGTGTCCAAACCCGAGACAAAGATTTTTGACCATTTATCTGCTGTTATCGACGCCGTTAACGATCGCAAGCTTCCTCCAGAGCTCCGTGGCCGATCCAACGCTATCAGGTATAACATATCTATCCAAGCTTCCTCGTACACGAATCAATTCAGATAAAAAGAAAGGAAATTTGATTGCCTAGTGAATGTTTGTGGAATTGCCTATGAGGTGTTGTTGGGTTTTTTTTTTTAGCTTCTTCTGATTGATTGATTGGCTGCTTTTGATCCTTTGTGAGATTTTTTCAATTGGGTTTCTAATTATTTCACAGAAGATGTGGTCTTTCTTATCAAATTCAAGAAATCCAATTTGGGATGTGGTTCAGCTAAAAGTTTTGTTCAAAGAAAAGCTCTACGCAGGGATTAGCAATCTATAAATTGGACATTGCCCGTGGAAGCTATGCTTGTATGTTTGTAGTTGAAATGTCTACAGTGAGAGAGGGAGAGAGAGGGAGGGAGGGAGAAAGACCCTTGGGCAAAGTGTTATGAAATAAGTAAAACAAAGAGATTTTGGCTTTTCCCTACTAGATTGGGGTGGCCTTTGGGTGGTTGAAATTTGACAAGGAAGCTCTTTTGAGGACACCGAAGTCCACAGACTAAAGAAAGGATAAGGTCCCCCTCTCTGCATATTGGTTGGCTCTTTGGACCCAGCCCACCATGACTTTTGTTTGGGCCTAGTGTATACATCGATTTGGCCAGACAAAAGTCTAAGCAGGCCATTTCTTAATTTTATGGTTAGATTTTTGAAGTTGTGTTCATGTCTGGCAGTCTTTCAAAGTGTCCTTCTTCTAGACATCATGCTAAGATAAGATGGTATGTTGTTTTGATTAGGCATTTGCTCCAGTGAAACTGTCTTGCACTGTATTAGCTTGATAATTGACATGTGAGACAACTTGTAGGCCCACCTCTTGATGAATCCAAATAGAACATATAAACAATTCCCTATATGTCACAGAATCCATTTGCAATGATCCGTTTGGAAATAAACCACCTGTCAAAATATTTTTTGATTAAAATTTGTTAAGTTTTGTAAGCTATAGACGAAGGGGTTAAGATCATTCGGTTGAGTCAAAATTTTATACTTAATGACATAGATCTTTTCATCCCCACCTCTCTCATAATATATGGAGCCTAGGTGGGCTTCAATGGCTGTCTGAATATAGATGGACAGGAGCAGGGCCTGTTTTTCATATCTAACATTTGAAGAGTCCCAACTGGCAATTCAAGCTTTGTAGACTGTTAAAATGTATTCTTGTTAAATATAGCAGTTGATCCTTGGGCCAAAACACACAAGAATGCATATATCTATATTTTCTTAAAAGAGTCATGCTAACTATACTCCTCATCTTATAACCGTCCTATATGGCACTTTCCCTCTCTCTCATTAATGCAATGTTAAAAACAAAATATACGAGTTAGGCATGCCACATAGTATAGTTGTGAGATGAGTTGTAAGATGGAAAATGTTACTAGTATTATTCTTTCTTTAAATCCAAAAAAGAGATTTGGTACCATTGTTTCTCAAATTAAATATTATTCATAGAATGTTAGACCCACATCCCTAGCGTAATTGCACATTATATGTGCTAGAAAGGCCCAAATTGAATGACCTTAAAAAGACCAATTATCTCTTTCTCTCTCTCTCATCCTTAGCATAATGGCACATTATATGTATGTTGTACCAAAGAGGACCAAATTGAATGACCTTAATAAGACCAATTCTTTCTCTTTCTCTCTCTCATCCATAGAGTAATGGCACGTTATATGTATGTACCAGAGAGGACCACATTGAATGACCACAAAAAGACCAATTCTCTCTCTCTCTCTCTCTCTCTCTCTCTCTCTCTGTTTCTGTGTGTACCAAGATGTGTTCCTGTCCAAGTATAAACAATAGAAGGCCTTGATTGAATTTACTATTCAACTCTCTCTCTCTCTCTTTCTCTCTCTCTCTGTACCAAGATCTGTTCCTGTCCAAGTATAAACAATTGAAGGCCTTGATTGAATTTACTATCCAATGTCCTCTTAAAGTTGAATAAAAATGCTTTACAGAACAAGGTTACATTTGATTATTGTGTTAAAAGAAAAACAACAGAACAAGAAAAGTTGTTGGGTTTTGTCCTGACATATGAGCTTTTAGTTCGGAGTTCTTAAACTGTCCGGGGACAGCATCTTTCTATTTCTTAAACTGAGAGTTTTGTTCTAAATATTTCTAATTGCTTGTGATTAGGTCAGATATGGACAGGAGTTGGATATTACACTATCAAAACCGATTTAGTAAGGAGTACATTGCCGAGGTGAACTCATTTATTGATTTTGCAAAGGCGAATTCGAATGGGGCAGCGGTCATTAGGTGCCCATGTAATGATTGTTGTAACCATCTGAGGCTTGACTATGGAATCGTGAGAAGTCATTTGCACATTTATGGAATGATGGTCTCATACCAATGGTGGATAGCTCATGAGGAACCTATAGTTCAACCTAATGATGCGGATGAGAGCGAGGATGAATCGGAAGAGAATCGGGATGAATACGATGAGTTGATAGAGGACCATCGTAGGGGAACTTACTTACAGGAAGATACTCAAGAAAAGGATGATGTGCAAGATTTTGAAAGATTGTTGCAAGCTTCCCAGCATGGCTTATACCCAGGATGCAAAAGCTCAGATACTCTGTTAGCGTTTGTTATCAGGATATTACATGTGAAGGTCGAAAGTGGGTGTAGCAATAAGTCGTTCAACAAGGTCCTGCAGATTTTTAGGGACTTCTTACCCAAAGGTCATGTGGGGCCAGCCTCAATTTACGAGGCGAAGAAATTATTACGTGACTTGGGCATGTGGTACAAGAACATAGATGCTTGCAAACATGATTGTGTGTTGTATTGGAAGGAAAATGCTCAATTAGATAAATGTCCAGAATGTCAAGAGACTAGGTACAAGGTCAATGATGGCATGCGAAAGAAGATCCCTCATAAGGTGCTCCGTTACTTCCCATTGACACCGAGGTTGCGCAGATTATATATATCAAGGAAGACAGCCACAGATATGAGATGGCACAGTGAGACGTGTGTTGATGATGGGATAGCGAGGCATCCGGCTGACTATGTGGAATGGAAAGAATTTGATAAGAAATATCCAGAGTTTGCTCGAGAGACACGTAATGTGAGGCTGGGGTTAGCTACCGACGGATTCAACTCTTTTGGCAACTTGAGCACCTCTTATAGCATGTGGCCAGTCATACTTATGCCTTGTAATTTGCCACCATGGATGTGCATGAAGGAGCCATTTTTTATGATGTCATTACTTATTCCCAGACCAAGCTCACCAGGAAATGAGATCGATGTATATCTGAGGCCCTTGGTTGATGAGTTAAAGGACTTGTGGGATAATGGTGTATCCACTTTTGATGCCTCGACTAAACAGACCTTTCAGATGCATGTGGCTGTGATGTGGACTATAAATGACTTTCTTGCATTTGGCAACTTGTCTGGGTGGAGCACAAAAGGATATAACGCTTGCCTCTCATGTAACAACAGCTCGTTGGGGGTGAAGTTTAAAGATAAGATTGGGTATATTGGCCATTGAAAATACTTGGAACTGAACTGCCAATGGTGTAGAAGCAAGGTCTTCAACGGTCAGCCTAAGTATGAAAAGAATTCTTGGATTTACCGGTGCAAAAGGTATTAGACCAGCTAAAAGAACTAGCACCAGTCTAATTTGGCAAGACTAAGAAAAGACCGCGTGACTCTGGAGAACTGAATTGGACGAAGAAAAGCATCCTATATGAATGGCCCTACTGGAAGTGCAAAAGGCTTCGGCATAACCTTGATCCTATGCACATTGAGAAGAATATTTGTGTAGCTTTGGTTGGAACAATTTTGGGCATAAAGGGCAAAACTAAGGATACGGAGAAAGTGCGTAAGGATTTGAAAAATATGGGCATCAGGCCAGAGTTGCATCTAGTGGAGAGGGGCGATGGATCTAGCTTGAAGCCGTATGCCTCTTACACTTTGGAATCAAAACAGAGAGATGCCTTTTATGAATTCTTGAGGTCGATTAAATATCCAGACGGCTATGTAGCGAATCTCTCGAGGTGTGTAACCTCAAAAAATGGTAATTTATCTGGTTTAAAGAGCCATGATTGCCATATCCTTATCCAACGCATCCTTCCTATTGGTATGCGTGGCTTTCTGAATAAGGATATTTGTATAACATTGTTTGAGTTAGGTTCTTTTTTCCAAGACCTTTGCTCGAAAACACAGAGACACGATGATTTGAAAAAATTAGAGGAGCATATAGTTTTAATATTGTGCAAGTTGGAGAGGATTTTTCCTCCAGCTTTCTTTGATATCATAGTTCATCTATCGATTCACTTACCGCGCGAGGCCATGCTTAGTGGACCGGTGCAATATCGGTGGATGTACCCAATAAAAAGGTAATAATTAATGACGATTGATGAATTGTTCATTTATTATTGCAATTGCCTTGCATTGAAAATCGTAAATGATATCATTGGTTGTTTAAAGGTTTCTGAAGACCCTAGAAGGGTACGTTCGCAACCGAGCTCGGCCATAAGATTCGATCGCCGAGGCTTACATTGTTAAAGAGTGTCTTACTTTTTGTTCAATGTATTTAAGGTAGACTGATCGAGTTGAACGCTATGATGATGGTGGCGAACGTGGCCCGGGGATGTCAGTATTTAGACAAACTGTCCGTCCAATCGGGCTGATGGCAAAGGCACATGATCCTTCGCAGGAAGAGCATGACATGGCTCATTGGTTTGTGCTGAATAATACCTCTGAGGTGGAGCCGTATGTACAGTACGTGCTTCAATCTAACTATATTTATGCATTGCTTGTTAATTGTTTGATTTATTCTCTACTTTTAATTATTCACTAAAAGCTGCCTTGAGTAGGGTCTGCAAGACTTTAGTACAAAATTGGCACAGTGGAGAAATCGGGCATGTACGGCGAAAAGAATTTGCCAAATGGTTCAAACATGTAAGACATATAAAATATTATCATTTTAATTGCTATATATTATTGGATTACACTTCAAATGACAATAGCGTAATATATTTGTCTTAATGTGCTTATGTAGATGAACCAATTACGAACTAGTGGATCACCTGAAGCTGCTGAGGAGATTTGGTCATTAGCAAATAGGCCCAGATCACTAGTGAATCTATATTAAGGGTGTGATAGTCATGGTGTCCGATATCACACTAAAGATCGTGAGAATTGTTGTAGAAGTCAGAGCAGTGGTTTGGTTGTGAATAGGGAATACGAAGGAGAGAAACATGACTATTATGGATACATCCACAAAATCTGGGAGTTGTCCTATTTGCATGGGGGTAGAGTGGTATTATTTGAATGTGAATGGTACAACACTAGCACTAAGCACAAGATAAATATTGAAGAACATGTTACAAGCATTGATATAATGGGCCGTTGGTGTAAGGATGATCCATTTGTACTACCAAGTGAGGCGACACAAGTCTTCTACGTCAATGACACCATTAGAGGAAAAAATTGGAGAGTTGTAGAACAGGTCAAGCATCGGGGAGTATGAGATGTACCTGCTAAGCAGGATGATGATGACGATGATGATGCATTTCAGTAGGACCAAACGACATATGTTGTCCCAATCCTCATTGATGGTACTAATGTCCAATACTCTAGGGATGATATAGATCCTGAGATTGTTCTCAGTGATGAGTCAGAAGATGAGAAGGGCCAAGACGAGGATGAAACATTGGTGGAGTATGAAGATGAAGAAGATAATGATGTACTTAGTCAATCTGACTCTAACATGGAATATGACATGTAGTGTGTGATTCAAGTTTTGCACATGTAATGATTATGTAAATTAAAAAAGATCTTACCTTACATAATGACATTGTCTGAAAGTTCATTTTCTCTTGTGATTTGTTGATATATGGATAAAACATTTCATTTATTATACGTTTTATGCTTATTTATATATTATAGTTGCAAACAATGGCAAACAGAGGGAAAAAATGGGTCAAACCAGGAGAGCTATCCCGTCACGTACAAGCATTCAATTATTTATTAAAGAGAAAAAGAACAATTAAGCAGAATGCAGATAAACTTGTTTCTCTAGGGCTCCCGTCGACTGCACGTGCTATATTTGGTTCGTCTAAAGGGACAAACGAGAACAGAAAGAAAATGGTTAATAGGAATGAAAACGACGAGAACTATAGTCCCCCACAAGATGATGACGTAGATGATAAGATATTTTCGTCAAAATCGGATGAGGTAATCTTTATGTGAATGTCTATGACATGAGCTTTAAAATATTAGTTTTTGATAGTGACACCCATGCTAAAATGATTTTCATATCCATGGAATGTAAATTGTTGACATTTACTTTACTAATATTATTGATTTGGGCTAATCAATATTTATTTTCCTTGTTACTTGGCTCTAAGTTAGGTCGTAGATATGCCTCAGTAGAAGAGGCTTAGGCGTGCTCGGAGTATCACAGCTGCACTTGGGTTAGCTCATGCAGATAGTACACCCGAGGCTGCGACACAGCCTTAGTTGCCGATATAGCCACTGACTACACAGGATGTACCGTTGCAGCTGTCTACCACACAGCCCTCATTGACCCGCCCTCCTACCACACAGCCATTGCCGAGGGTATCTCCACCGTCCCTGACTCCGCCGAGTCCTCATACATTTGCTAGCAGCGTTGGTGAGAAAATTATGACCTCTTAAAATCTTGGATTCACTTCAATTTAATGTTTTCTATTTACTAACTCATTTATCAGTGTCATCTTAACAGCATCAGCCCCAGTCTCGGAGGTTCGGATCCGTGTAAGGGAAGTTACACGAGGGAAGAATGCGGCAAAGCTGAGGAAAGAGTTGGGTCATAACATTCCAGTTCCGATCCCCAGCTCGAGTTATAGGCCAAAGGGGGAACATGCACCGTCATTGGTTAACCATCTTGGGTTAGCCATTAGAGAGATGGCCCCAGTCCGACCTCATGGCTAGAAGAAGCTTGATAGTGTGATCAAGCTTGCGGTCATTGGATTAGTTCAGGTAAACTATAACGAGAATTATCAACCAAATTGATCATAGTTGTACTCGTTATTAGAAGGCATGGATTATATTTTATTATTACTAATCGTTATATGGCTCTCTCTTAATTGTAGCAAGTATTTGATATTGGGGCTTACGAGGGTGATATGTAGCTCAGGGCGGACATTGACCGCCAGTGCGGGATTTTGTACAGGAGTTGGAAATATGAGCTGCATAGCCACTATCTCGAGCTATTAAAGCAGGGAGTTCCCCGACCCCAGGACCACCCGACAGATGGCTATGATCCAGCCGACTGGCAGTTGATGATCTCGCAATGTTGGGAATCACCACAGTGAAGGGTAACATTTGGATGTTGTCTACAATTATTAATTATATTTCAACGTAATTTTATTAGGTATAATTCAATAAAAAAGAGCTATTGTATTGTTACTCTTCTATGTAGGCAAAGTCGAAGAAGGCTCAAGAAAATCGAACCAAACTACCAGACAATCATACTAGTGGCTCTAGGTCATTTGCATTGAAGATGTCTCTGATGATACGAATTATATTCATATGAACAAACTTGATTAAGTTTATTAATTTATCAATATGTAGGTTCATGTCTAATACAAGTTAATTTCAAATGACAAATGGCACAAAATGCTGGTCAGGCGCCTCCTATTACTCAGTTTTTCCACGACACCCATTATAGGCAAAAGAATAATTCGTGAGTAAATGACGTGGCTCAACAGAGATATGTATGTTTGCTCTTCGATTCAATTTTAATCAATAATTATGTTAGAAGCATTCTAAATCCCTTATTGAATTAAATGGCAGGAGGCCTTGGTGCAGTGGACTGAGGAGCAGTCGTAGCCCTCTGTCACAGCTCCGATGACTGAGGAACAAATTGTTGTTGATGTGCTTGAGAAGAGGTCGAGTTATTTGAATGGGTATTGTATATACACGAGGACCTCTTCATCTTCCACACAGTCTCGAGCATAGCATCTTGAGGTGATCGCCCTACGCAAGTAGCAAACTGAGCAGGCTAGGAGGCAGGCTGAGTAGGACAGGCGGCAGGCTGAGCAAGACAGGCGGCAGGCTGAACAGGACAGGAGGACAGCTGCACTCGAGGCCCTCGTTCAACAGCTGGCAGCTGCGGTAAGGATAGATCCAACAATCTGCCTTAACATCTCTAGAGGGACCAATTCTGCTGGTGATGGCACAGCTACTGCAGGGCATGATGCAACCCCTTGGTTAGTATAATATTCTCTTAGTGATGGCACAGCTACTGCAGTGATTAACCCTAGGAGATGGCAAGTGCTAAACATTCATGGGCTTGTGTTTGGTGGTTGCAAAGTCAATAATACCGATACTTGCTTCTATCTTTAGTATTATGGATTTCATGCACGATAAACTTATTTGCTCTCTTCCTTGGGATGGTGACATTTGTTTTCTTATTTGCATATCCTCGTTGAAGATTTTTTAATGAAGTATTTGAAGTTTAAACAATAGGCCTCTCACAATGTTTTCACAATTTCATTGAAATCTCTCAACCCATTGATATTTTTTAACCAGGTGCTGCCATCCTAACATTTTTTTTTGTATGGTGTTTGCACAATGAAATCTGTTGGGATGGGACAACCTTTTGGGATAGTGAAATCTGTTATTTTATTTTTATTTTATCTTATTTTATGGGATGCATCTCTTCAATTGCTGTAAAATATTCTCAAATGCAAACTTTGAAAAATAGGCCTCTCACAAAGTTCTCACAATGTTTTATCGACTGGGTGTTACTATTCTAAATTTTTTTTCTTGGATAGCTTTGCAAAATGAAGCCTTGACCAATGACATTGTGTTGCAAAATGAAGCTTTGACCAATGACATTGTTAGCACTGTTTTCTACTTGTGATATGGCATTCCTTAAAATTGGTATGCCTTTGCCATTTAGAAAGATGAAAAAAACGGTATGCTCTTTTATTAATGGGAAATGATCGTTCCACAAGGTGTTATTTGAATATCATGATTAAGATCATTGGGAATCAATATAGTTATTGGCTATAGATGGTTTTTTGTCTTTAAGATCATTAGGAATCAATATAGTTTTTGGCTACAAATGGTTTGTCTTTCTTCTTGTTTGCTTTTATAGATGGTGTGCATTATGTATTAGGGGCTGAGAGTGACGACTGTTAGAATTATAGTATGGAGGACAAAGACCAAGAGGAGGCTCATGGACAGACCCCTTATGGTGGAGGGTCCTGTTATGGTGATTTTTTTTGGGGGGGGGTAAGAATTGTTAGAATTGACTGAGGAAAGGAGAACAAGCTTACAACCATGGAGACATATAGAGGACAGTGGGGAAAAATTGTTTAAAGGAAGAAGCTCACAACTATATTGTTCCATAGAGGACTATATGGTGAGCCCAACATGATTTGAGGTTATCTAATTTGAGTTAAATTTAGGTTTTTCATGGCATTATCAGAAAAACCTAGTTTTGTGTGTGTGTGTGCATGCGCACATGTGTGAGGAAATCATTTTACATAAAGGATGATTGCAGAAAAGCAAACAATTTTCTACTTTGCACTTCCACAAAAAAATCGTTTTACACAAGCATGCCCTCGAGATTATTTGGAGTCTTTTAAGGGTCTTAGAGAGGTGGCAGGAATTTTGATTTCGTCTAGTGCAGATTGCTTTACATCATTCTCCTTTCACTTTGGTACCATTGACATTGTTTCTTTCCCTTCAGATGTCTATAGACGATACTAACATAGATTTGGAATATGATAATGAGCCTTGTATATGCGTCTTCATTTCTTTCTATTTTTCACTATTGGCAATCACACGGGTATTTTCAATCATACATATTTCAATGAAGTTTCTGGAAGTTAATTAACATCAATTGAGTTCTATCTTTGAATGGTGTTGGTTGACTGTATACATTTTTTTTTGGGTAAATGAACATTAGAATAGTGGCCTAAAGAAAGGAAAGGAGAAAAAAAAAAGATTCGAATAATTTTCCTCTCTATCTGCATAATCATCTTGCAGAACATATTTATACATAGCAATGCTAGTGGTGCAGAAAATAAAGAGTTTATTTTTTTCTTTTTATAAAAAAAAGGTCAAAGGTATCCATTTCCAAGCCTTTATCTAATATCATTTATCTCTCATTTTATTGTATTCAATGATGTTACATTTGATTTTTTAATTTATTGAAAAGGTTCTAATGTTATTTTTGTCATTACAGATTGATGGACGAGTTCGGTTCAGTTCGGTTGCAGACATGGAGGAGTTTTTTTTCTCAATTTAGTCAATCTGTATTTGTATATTGGATATTTATATGGGACTGTATTATTGTAATATTTGCTAAATGAGATAAATAATTTGATGAGAAATGGTGATGTTTGTTTGTTTATTTAGTAATTCTTGTATGGATGGATTTCTTTTTGTTAAATACAAGTGCATGAATAGCTTTACATTTGATACAGGTATAAACAGGTTTATTGGAAGATTATAATGAAAAAAGAGTTAGTACATTTAAAAAATAAATAAATCATTGCCGACGACAAAACACTTTTGTCAACGTTCTAAAACGTCAGCAAAAGTCAATTCTAATTTCTATTTTTTAAAAAATATATAATTACCGACATTCACTATCGTCGGAAAAAATAAAATAAGTTTTGACATATGGATACCTTACCGACGTTTCTGCGTCGTCGATAAAAATGGAGAAAAGAAAAACTAGAATAAAAGTTGAATTTACCGACATTATAAAACGTTGGTAAACGAAAAACAAAAAATTAAAAAATTCAGATTACTTTACTGACGACCTATTAACGTCGGCAAATTTCGAATCTAAAATTTTCCTGTTTTCTGCGATGTCTCTAGAACGTCGGTAACTGTAAATTAAATTTGGAAGTAATTAAAATTTTAACATCGGTAAGCATTAATTTCGACCACGAAACCTTTTTCGTCGGTAATGATTTTTTCGACATTAATTACGTCAATAAATGTCAATCTTAATGTCGGTAAGCATTAATTTCGACGACGAAACTTTTTCGTCGGCAATAATTTTTTCCGATGTTAATTGCATCGGTAAAGATATTCTATAACGTCGGTGAAAATATTTTCTACGCCAAAATGTTTTCGTCGGTAATGATATTTGCCGACGTTAATTACGTCGCTAAATGTAATATTTTAACGTCGGTGATAAATTTTCAACGACGAAATTTTTTTCGTCGAAAATAGTTTTTTCCGACATGTAAAAACGTCGGGAAATGGCTATATATAATGGCGGTGAAATTTTTGTTTTCGACGACGGTAATGTTTTCGTCAGTAATAATTTTCACTGATGGTATTGTTCGTCGGTAAATGTCGATTGTAACGTCGGTGAAAATTCTTTTCCACAACGAAATTTTTTTCGTCTATAATGATTTTCGCTGACATTTTTTTACCAACGTTTTATGTTTCGTCGGAAAAATTTTTGGCCGACGTTTTATGATTTTTTGGCGACGAAATTATTCGTAGCTAAAACTGTTAATTGTTGTAGTGCCTCCATTAGATTGATTAAATGTTAAATACACCATTTCATACATTTTTTTCTTGTATATTCAAATCACGTCAATAGAAATGATCAACCTAATCACGACAAATACTCATGTTCAATTAAAATTTGTACTAGGTTATAATTTCATGAATGGGGCCTGGTGATAATCCTAATAAAAAAAGAAGCTTTAGATGAAAAGGGAAAGAGTTCTCTTCTTTTTTTTAAAAAAAAGAACTCTATTAAATAATATATTCGAATTAGCACGTCGAATTTATCAAATTCGAACTACGAATCAAGCCAATTGAAAATTGAATTTAGTAAACTTACTCCATCGAATTTTTGAATTAAAGTAAATTGCGAACTACAAAGTGCGAATTCAAATGCAAATTAATTGAATTACAACTTAGGTAACTATGCGTAAGATGGTCAAAAAGAAGAAAAGAATCAGTTCTAATCCACATGATTTAATGGTATAGTATTAATTCATCTAACATTAACAATTATTATGGCCCATCTTATGTAACCATGACATAAAAATCAGATTATAGGATTTTGTTTGAAATAAGGAAACATTTTAAAAATTAGTTCGGATCTTGTGATAGTTTACCCCACGGTGACCATAAGTGAATCAATAGGGTCCGCCTCACCATAGGTAACCTATCATGCATGCCTGCTATAACCAATCCAAGACAAAGGCTGCCTCAAGATTCACATACAAGCTCTTTTATGGAAATTACACCCATTAGGGAAGAATAAAGGAGCTCTGTAAAGAAAACACTCGACCTACCATTCTAATACTATATCATATTTCTTTAGATGATTACTTTTCAATACTCCCGTAGAATAAAGCCTACTATATATTAAATAAGTCTAACCAAAGTCACAGTGAGAAAAATCCGTGGGATGATCTACTTTAGAAATAAGATGAAAGTCAGTCAAAGAGCGCTTTCAAAAAGGTTTCAAAGTCAAGGGTATACGTTCATAAAATTTAAAAGTCAGAATGTTTTTCAGAATTGAATGCAGAGGGTTTTTTAAAAAAAAACCCTTGCAAACCCACAATTCCCATATAAAAAATTGGATACTATTGTATTTTAAATGGAATCATTTGTACGCAAGTAAGCTTACCGTTTACGTCCTCTTCCCATGAATTGCATATAAGCCCAAAAATGGAAAAGGCAACAACTACCAAAAAAGCTACCCCTTTTGCAATTCCAATTCTAGACCCTTGCTTTCAAGTGGGTCATACTTTTACAGTCTGAAAACTGCTTGATATGAGCAGACGTTGTACAAAGAATGGAACCCGTTTTTTTATTTTTTATTTTTTTTTGTTTTTCACCCAAGGAAGCCCAACAAAATCTGAATCTAAAATCCAAACAAAATAACCATACATAGAAAAATTTACCAACAGCCCCATGAAAAGACAACCTAAATAATTTTAGGTTTTACCAAAACCTTTCCTTAATTTTCTAAATTACAGAAATTACTCCTTGATTCAAACAAAAAAGAAACGGAAACCTGAAATACTAGAAAAAAGACTAATTTCCTTACAGAACTTGGGAAGATTAAAGATTTTTTATCTTTTTCCCATTCAACCCAGTTCAACAGGCAAAGAAAAGGGAAAGAAAGAAATCCACTGCAAACCTCTCGAAACAGCATCTTTCGAATTTCGAATCAGTACAATGGCGATCGTTGCGGAATCCCTTTTCGCCGGTTCAAGTGAACCGATATTTCGGGCGAGCATTTCGGACGAAACGATGTTCTAAGGCCCAAAACGCTTCTTCTCTTCTTCTTCTTGGCGAACTCAGTAGTGGCCATACACGCGAGGTTGTTGCACCATGATCCATCACTTGAAGTTGTTCGGAACAGAATCGGCGAATCGAGGATTAAATTGGGCGTTATTTTAAAACTGAAGTTGTCTTCTTTCCTTCTTTCAATCATGGATAGGAACTTGTACTTGTGGTAGTATGTCGGTGGCAGCCTTTTCTTCTTTATCAGACGCTGAACCTGTAAAAGACCTCAAATTAGAAACATGATTGAAATGTATTTATATACTTCCTGGGTTTCTTTCCCTTCTTTGTTTTTCACTACCTTGCAGGAGAGAGAACAAAAGAGATTTGGGTGTTGCAAGCTCCTCTTGCAGGTGCTGCAATTGTTTCCGGAGCCTCTGAAAGCTCGAGATTGAGGACGTTGGTTTAAAAATACCACCTTTGCACTGTTTGTTGTGTAAGACTACACACCCAGAAAAAAATAGTAATAATTTGAGAGATTGGAAATGAATGTGGCTGTGAAGGAGTAAGAGATTAGTTTATAGTTAGAGGTGATTACTTGAACAAACGAGCAGTCGATTAGTTTCTCCAAATCATCCACCCGAATTACGTCGTGATAAACATATCTTCTTATCTGCAGACAAAAACACCCAAAAGATTGTTGAGAGAGACAGAGAGAGAGAGAGAGAGAGAGAGAGAGAGAGAGAGAGAGAGAGAGAGAGAGAGAGAGAGAAGATGTTTTTGTTGTTGGTAGCGTTGTTTTTTTAATTACTTGCAGAAGGGGATGAGAGCAATGCGGGTGAATGCATTGCGGGCAGATGCTGGCGCAGCAGTCCAAGCAGAAAGTGTTCTTCTCGTTCTTCTTCGACATCTCATGAAGCAGACACGGATTGAAGAACTTCTCTTTGAGAAGGGGTTCTACCCAATGAGGAAATGAAGGCAGATCTTTCTGCATAGAACCCCAAGACACAAAGCTATCAAAAACCCATTCTTTTTGCTGATTACCCATAACACAACATTCACTTCAGATGCAAAGGAAAGAAAACCCCACCATTTTTCCTCCCAAGAAGAAGAAGAAAGCAGAAGAAGAAGAAGAAGAGGAGAGAATTAAGGTGGGGTTTAAGAGAGATTTTTGAGAAGAAAGGAGAAGAAGGGTTTCGGTTTCCTTTTTGGCTACGACGGATGAATTCCTTTCCAGATACTGTGAAAAGCCACTCTCCCTCTCCCTCTGCGCGTGCATAGATGATTCCCGTTTTACACGTGGGATGATGGAGTGGCCTATTTGTACTCCAACAGTGAAACCCAACCCGGATCCAAACTGCCAAAGTATGCCCGACATCACATTCCTGGGGTGGTCCTAAGTGACCCAGCCTCTCATTCACCGACATTTTGCACCCCGCCAAATCATTGACCGCTTGAAATTTTGTGGGGCCCACTTTCCTCACGGTTCAAGTGGACTAGGCAAGTGGGAAAATTATTTTTTTAAATTTTTTCATTTTTCGCGACTTAAATATGCACACCAAGCAATATAATAGAGACATAGTTTTTTTTTTCTTTTTTTTATGACTACGAACCCATTGACCCGTTATGGTTGATCAGTGATAAAATCTTGGATAAACAATATAATAGCGAAATAGTTATTAATTTCGTTTTGTTCATCATTTTAGTTTGACCCCAAAGATGGAATAACTCGGTATTTCAAAATTTTCACAAAATGTTTTAGAATAACAAAAAATTAAAAATGTACATAAGTAAAAAATAGAAAATAAAAATAAATTATCAATTATGCATGTTTCTTGATATTGATATTGAGAAAAATATTAATAATTAGTGAAAATTGTGTTACAAATCGAAATGGAATGGAATAGGCCAAAACTGGACAACTAGTGGAGCGGAATTGGCCAAAATGGGTGAAATTGTCTGAATTCAAACCTAAATGTTTTGACTTCCCATCTTGTTTCGACTGAGCGGCCCGAATGAAAAACTTTGGTCATTTCGGTCTAAACGAAATAGAATTGACTACCAGGAGTAGTAATCTTCATTGAGAATCATAACGACGAAGTTTCTTTCGTTGGAAGGTTTTCTCGTTACACAAATGTTTGGCATGGAAGAAGCAAGTTTTTCTAAGGGATAACATGAACTAGAAAAAAAGTTTCCATGCAATTATATTCAAGTTATGGGAGAGGCACAGGAAAAAATGTTTGGAGTGTCGTACCCCTCTTACTCCACTTCGTTCCATACTTCGATTTATTGACTCATTTTTTCACTAGAATTTCTAATAAGAATTCGGTGTAGTATGATTTTTTGATATGATGTGATAGCTTGCATCCTTTCATTTGAAATTTCATACTTTGTTAGAATTATGAGTGTTGGCTAATTCATGAGTTGGACAAAACTCAAGATCCATTGAGTTGTATTTTTTTAGTTCTTTTATAATGTACTGTGGTATATATCGCCAGAAGAGCTGAACTGAAGATATGAAGAAAAAAACAAAAATTCAAAAGAAAATAAAGCCTAGATAGAAGCTTTGCTCACTCGAGTGAGTGTTTCCTCTGCTCGAGCGGACTTGATAGGAATTGAAAGAATTCCTCAAGCAGAAGCTTTACAAGCTCAAATGCCCACGTATATTCTCAAGCGAGTGATGAAAGAAACTCTACCAACATGCGCAGAATTGTTTCCTTTTGTGCTAGGACTGTTATTTTGTATTCTACACAAACCCTAATTATAATGCACAAAATGAGGTTATAAATAAGGGTTCTCTCCCAACTCTAAGGGACTAATCTCCATATTCTCAATTGAGAAAACCATCGAAAATACCTTATCTTCCCTAGAGCATCCATTAGAAAGAGTTGTGTTGATATGAGCATCTAGAGAGCTGGTGCTTCTATATCTGTAGGAGATCGTTCATCTTGCAATTTCAAGGTGGTAGAATCAAATGCGGCGAGAGGTGAACAACAAGGAATCGGCAAGAAATTATAGTCCTTAGGTTGAGGAGATTGGAGTAAGGTCTGTGAATGTTGCTTGTAATTATTCATTCATAGTGCTTGATTTCTATTGGTCTAAGGAGGACCTGTAATTTCTCCCTGTAGGGTTTTCATATAAAAAATCATGTGCCTCGGCTTCTTTATGTGGTTGATTGAATTGCTTAACTTTTTTATTTTTTATCGTAGTTAATTGAACTGCAATCTATAAATCCAATTAAGGGCGATTTCTCATATTTCTTCTATTAGAATTTTAAATTCTAGTGACTTAAGAAGTCTCAAATGACCTTTTGAGTTTTTGCAATTTAACTCTCTTTGGATTTTGCAGAATTTTTAATGCTCCACTCAAGAGGAGGGTTTAGGAATTCTACATTATCGGTGGACAACTTTTGGAGGAATTTAACTTAAGGTAATTTTTTAGTTTAGCCCTTTCATGAATTCCAAATGACTCAAAAACCAGTGTCCATCTTTTTGTTTAATTTGATAATAGTAATGACCGGAGTGAAAATTTTCTTCATAAGGGATAACATGATTTATAAATTTTAAGAAAATTTGAATTTTAAGGTTGGGAAGCGGTCTACATCCATGTATACAGTGAGGCATTAATTTTTTTTCTACTGCGCTGACATCCTGCTCAATAAGACCTCGTCCTTGCTTAAATCAATCCCACCTACTCTAGGCAATTTGTTGTTGAATTTTTATAACAAAAAGTAAGCACTTAACTATCAATTTTATTGACCGCTTTGATGGCCAGAATCACTGCATAGGTACCCTCCTTAAACTATATCATCACTGCATAGGTACCCTCCTTAAACTATATCATCCTTTACTAAAATGACCATAAAAGATCAATGCAACGGCTTTAAAATCTCACCTACAATCTTTATAACCCTCGGATAAATTTTAGTACTCACCGGGCTCATATTCGTCATCAGATTGAATCTCATAAAAACTGCTGTTAGGATGTGCCTTTAAATCATAGGTTAAAATAACTTTACATGACATTTCCTTATTCGAATGTACCTTTCATTATTACTGACACCTATGCATTTGGGTGGCCACAGAGAGATAAGCACGGAGCTCACCAGCGATCCTGAAAAACAAAGCTTCATGGAATGACAAGTGATAAATGACAGGACCTAAGAGTATAATTTAGTA
This sequence comes from Sextonia rubra, assembly GCA_037013555.1. Lineage (NCBI taxonomy): Eukaryota > Viridiplantae > Streptophyta > Magnoliopsida > Laurales > Lauraceae > Sextonia > Sextonia rubra. Next base: position 30,044,121 of record JASUAD010000011.1, on the reverse strand, counting down.
CTGACGCTGCAGGGCCATTTAATAATGATATTATTCATAAATAACAATACTTATAAATATTTAAATAATTTTTAATTTAATATTAACATTAAATTCATTTTACAATCATAATCTTAAATATTTTAGCGCACTCTTAAAAAGTAAATATCATATTAGTAAAACTAAACAAAAATGAAAATAATGTACTTGTGGAATTCCATTAGAATATTAACAAAAAAATAATTTTTCCTTTAATCTATAAAATCAAGTCAAGAGAAAAAATATTATATGGTAATACAAATTTGATGAAATACTCCAGTATCCAAAGAATCATCAGTTCAACCAATCCTATTACTATGAAAATTTTGGATTAGGTGAAAAGAAGTCGATAATCAAGATTATCACAAAATTTAAATTAAGCTTCTCACTTGTTCATTTGCACAAAACTCAAAAAAATAAAAAAAATAAAATTAGAAAGAGAAATTTCAACTAAATATAACAAAACCTAAGATGATCTCCAATTAAGTGGTGGACATTAAAATATGGATACACTTTCAATCTCTACATTGGTAGAAAAAAAATTGTATTAGTCTTACACTAAGCATAAAATACCATTTGCATTACCATAGATATTTTAACATGATAGACACACTTAGTTAATATATATTAGCAAATTAAAATTGATATCTATAAAAAATGTAATGATCATGACCTTAAGAGATATAGAGAGAAAAGAAAAATTAAATAATTAACAAGAAAAAAATAGCATAACTATCTTCTTAATATTTAAAATAAAAAAATATATATGTATAAACCATCAAAACTTTTGGTGTTTAAAGAGAGCAAAACTACACTTACTGTTAATGGTGAGTTGTTTGATGGTGTCTCCATACATATACCATATTTTATATTTTCACGTAAAACCTAATGGCCGATGAACTGATCGTTCTCTGTTTGAGTGTGTGCACCTCTTGACATAGATCTCCACCAAAGTGCTAGGGAGAGATAAACTGTATATAGTGTTACTGTAATCTGATACAAATAGTAGAGAGAGAGAGAGAGAGAGAGAGAGAGAGAGAGAGAGCATATCTTATGAGAGATTGACGCTGAATAGGGGAACTTAGTGCCTTGCAAAGTTGTAGTATAACTTGTGTGCTTGCCTTTATATATACAACTTTATTAATTTGATAGGATTCTATATATAACATATTTACGTATAATTCACCCTATCCTCATCCAAATCAAAGATTTGGTTTCTATCAAATTCATAATCCGTTACGAAGAGACTTTAGGGGAAGATTAGATTTTAGGGGATTAGAGTGAGAGGAAGGGCAATGAGAGAAATTTTTATGACTTTAATTGGAGTATGCCACGGGTCGCTCATCTGAAAAGAAGAAGTGCCACGTGTTACCCTCCCACAAAAGGAGGTATTGTTATAATATATATAATAATAATAATTATTATTCTTTTGGGATATGGCCCGTAGAGTTATTATTAGACCTCTCAGTCATTCTTGAGAATATTTCTCACAAAGTTGTTCATGTTATATTTTAGAGTCATGCGATATTGCATACATTGCAATATTGCCAATCTTACTCTATTTAATATCCTAGGGTTGTTCGATATCTTACATTGTATATAAAATATTCTAACCTTGACACAGGTTAAGGTCCCAACATAGATTCTGTACATGTTGTTAAATAAACAATTAATCTAAGTTAAAAAGCAATCAACCACAAGAGATGGAGACATGATTTTTATGTGGAAAACCCAGATGGGAAAAAAACACGGGACCTAACACCGATCTAAACTCAGATCAAGTACTATGCAAGAGAGGTTATAAGATATATTAACTACTCTTGTTCAGTTGAACACAACCTAAAGAACTAAAGTTTTTCTTACTAACGCACACGCCGTTCACCTTCTTCATACCTGATCCAACACTTCTTAAAGCCACTCAAGATGAACAATCTTTTACAAAAGAGAAGATAATCTTCTACAAGATAGTAAAAACCGTATTCTCTAGAATTCAACAACTTCAGCACTGCCTCTCAATGAATCCTTTAAAGAAGAAAGGAATCTCCAATGTAAAATTTCAACTTAGAATATGAAGATGGATGCCTTAGGGTTGAAAGAAAGCCACTTGTTATAGCCCCAATTTCGTATCTCATAATAGTAATCTAACTAAGATAGGAATTGACACAAAACAAGAAAGTCCCATTTAAAATAAAAATGGAAATTCACATAATGAGAGTTTCATAATTTTGGACAGCATAATTTCTGCAAACTTCCCAAGGCCATAACTTTATCATTTTAGCTCTAATTGAAATTTTGAAACCGATGGATATCTACTCGAAACAAGCTTTCCAATGGTAGTTCATTTACAAATATTCGACGCTCGATTTGTGAGATATGATATTTTTAATCCAAATATCTTCATTCCAGCTCTTTTGGGACTCTTTAACCTCTTTAAACTCCTAGTCTAAAATAAATAGAAATACAATTTTAACTAGAACTAGGGTATTTCTAATCCATGAATTTAGCCAACATACTAAAATCCTTATAATCTCCCCCTTTGGCAATTCATGGACAAAACTCCCTAGAATAATACAATTTGATCTACCGAAACAAAACCTAAAATACATTGAATTTTCAAAAAAAAAGAAAAAGTTATTATTAGCACATGTAGATTGCTATTGTATCTGTTTGTCTCTAAACACCTAGACTTTCAGCATCTTGACTCTGAATATCTCTCTTTAAATGCCTTATTCTCCCTCTTTTTGCCCATAATTAATAATGCAAATGATCATCATGTAGCAAATTTATAAACTTGGATCTAGCAGTAACTCCCCCTTAATGTCATCTTTTTTTCAGCACTAGGGGTAGGAGCTTAATCTTTTTAATCATGATTTTTTAGATTTTGGTACTCACTTGAAAATTTTGAACTCTTTAGCACAGTGTGTACTAATTCAGTAAGCAAATAGGACTTTTTAACACAGATAGCTCTTGTCTTAATCTTGGGTGGAGACAATTGCTTCTTCCATTGCTTGTTTTTTGGTAAACATCTTAGCCTATTGTAATATGGGTGAATGTGTCCTTTTTCACAATGGTGACATGTGGATGTACATGCAGGACAAAACACATTCTTCTTTGAAATAGAAGCAACATGTTTTGTAGATGCAGTAGGTATTATGGAAACCAAGGTAGAACTTTTAACAAATACGGATCTACCTTTGGTTTTTGAGGTAGATGCATTTTTGACATAGCCAAGACCTTTTTGTCACTTGACAACTTCTAATTGCACAGGATGTTATCAAGTTTTTTTAAGCCAGTGTTCATCTTGTCCAATAATACCTTTATTGAAGTCAACTCTGACATGATGATTTTGTTCTTACCAATCAAATAAGATTTTTCAACTTGATATGCCTGCAACTCTGTCTTCAAAGTTTCCATAAAATCATCTTTCTCCTTTTTTACAACTATTTAGCTCTTCTTTCAAGGATATAGTCTCTTGTTTAGACTTATCAAAACTATCATTCATTAATTCAAAGATCGTATAAGCCATAGTATCTTTTTGACTTTCCAAGAGACATATGTTAGTAAGTGTTTGATCGTGCTCGAAATGACATGAATGTAGTGGAATCAAGTCCAACATTCACACATTAAGTTCATCATCAAGTACCCTTTGTTTATATGGGTTCAATGCTCTGACCTCCGGAATGTAGGTTGTTTACAAGTTTTCAAAAATTATAACCTTCTCTCTGGTCTCAAATGTGATCCAAACTAGAAAAACATAAGAAATTACATGAAAAAAAGACAAATGTAGAAAAAAAAATGAAAAGAATGGTTCACGGTCACTAACCGCTGGTCACTGACAGACAGTGGTTGATAGTTTGTCCCTGTTTTCACTTCGGTTTCCTTTTGTAGCACCTTTAAAGTACTGAAACTTATGTTTTTTTTACTTTAGGAGCATTGAATGATCGCCAAAAGTGTTGAAGTTGACCGTAGAATCACTTATGATCTTTGATAATCATCACTTCTTTGTTACAAATTGCTTTTATACAAATCCAAAAATGGTGCTTTTGTATAAAAGCTGAGGCTAAAGTTGTGTTATTCTGATCCTATAATTTTTAAGAAGCAGAATGAAGCCTAACAAGGCTTGTTCATAACCTTAAAAATGGCACTAAGCCCCTTTAAGTGGGAGATCCAAAGGAACATAGTTTCATCCATTGGAATTTCTTTTTGCTTGATGGCTTTGAAGTTCATCTTCTCTTAATAACAAACATATGTATCTTCCTCTCCTGAACCATTTCTCGCCTTAAATTGGTGAGAGGAAGAAGAATAAAGCATGAACTTGGTAGTTTGATGCTTGTGTAGCTTAGTAATCTTGGAGATCTTGCTTGAAACTTGGTTAGAATTCCTCCAATTGTGCTTGAACCCTTTCCTAAGTGCCCAGATATGCTTTTTATAGAATTCAGAGGGAGTTGAGGGTTATGCTTCAAAATAAAGTGAAATGACTCCTAGAAACCATCGGGAACCACTTTATAAGTGTCCACGGGCATGAATAGGTTCAATTTCGAGTTTTTTGCATATGTGACTACCCCTTTTCATCAATTTGGGGTCCGAACGATATCCGATCTTCATGAAACTTAGAGGGAAGTTTTCTAACACCATTTTAAGTGTATTATAAAAATTTTAACATGTTTTGACCTTTTGAGGTTGGTCAACATTTCCTTTGACTTTTCATGAAAATGGGCCATTGTATCAGCTCTTTGAGGCCAAAATGACCTCGGATTAACTTGAAACTTAAAGGGAATGATGTTAAGATTATATTAAAGTATCTATCTAAATCTCATATTATTTGGATTTGTGAAAGTAGGATTTTGACCAGTAGTCCATTTGTTGTACGTTCTAAGTCAATGTCTTCTTGCATTACAGGAAATCAGTTTGTTTTCTACCTGAATGATGTTCAATTGATTCAAAATTTTGAAGAGTTGGCTTTGAACACAATTTGAGTCTCTGATCCAAATTTCATTAGCTTTGGTCACCTAGAAGTGGGACTTTGGTCAATTACCCCTAGGTTGGGGGGTCACTAACCCCTGAACTGACATATAGTTGAAGTAGAGTGAAATGAAGTCCTCTTGGATTGAAAATTTGCAGAGTCATTTCTGACCATAGCTTGAGGTTTGCATTCAAATTTCATTAACTTTGGTCACCCAGAAGCAGGACTTTGCTAGTGACCCCATGGTTTGGGGGTCACTGGCCCAAAGTTGATATGTTTGTTGAACATAGGTCAAATGGTATCCACTTGCCTTGAAATGTTGTAGGGCCACTCCTGAATATAATTGGGGCTTTTTTCAAGAGTTTTAGGTTGTTTTGTCATGTAGAAGTAACAATTGCCACAGTGACCTCAAAGAATTGGCAGACAGCCACTGAAACTTGAATTTGAGCTGAAATAAAGTCCAAATGCTTTGAAACTTTGAATCATCACTTCTAAGCATGTCTTGGAGTTTTCATGTGATTTTCAACCACTTCGGTGATCTAGAAGCTTAAGTGTGTTCGATGAACCCTAGGTTTTAAGTCAATGACCCTTAAATTTGGCATTTGGTGAGTTGAGTGATCAAATGAAGTCCACTAATTCTGTAATTTGAATTGTTATACTCTAAGCTTATATTAATTCCTCCGAGTGAGTTGTATCAGCTTTTAACATCTGCATAGAGTAGTTGACCCGATATTTCCATAATCCTAAGATTTATGTGTGTTGGCTTAGGATTTGCTTGTGATGTCTTTGCTGTAATACTTGTGATGTTTGAGATTTTTTATGGGTCAATAACAAGTGATTCTTCCAATTCTTTCTTAGGAGAATTGATCTCTTTTTTAATAGACTTCAATTTCAGTTCCAGAGAATCATTAACCAATGCTACTCTGTTAGAGTCTTTTTGCAATTTATCATGTACTTTCATCAACTCTGTTTCAAATTGTGGCATATCATCAAAAGAGTCATCAGTATCAATATCAGAACTGGAACTATTGTTAGATGTGATAAGTGAAGATCTAGCCATGAACACAATACACTTGGTACTAGCAGTGTCGGGAAGTGGATTTTTTACATCTTCAGAACCATCATCACACATTGCTGTAATAACAGTACCTTTTTCTTCACCTTTCTATTTGCACATTGATAAGCAACGTGACCATACCCTTGGCATTCAAAACATTGAACAGATCTACGATTTTTCTTTATAGAGTTTTTCTCAGATTTGTGCATAATCAAGCTAAATTTTTTATCTTTCAAAATTGATGGCTCGATGCTGGATGTGCCTTTGCAGTTGAATTCCATTCTAGAAATCTTTTGATTGATTCACACAATAGATTAGTATGAGTCGCTCTGATACCACTTGACGAATTCTAATTTTAATACAGGTTAAGGTCTCAACACAGATTTCCAAAATGTATTTAAACAAACAATTAACCTAAGTTAATGAGACATTAACCACAAAAGATAGAGACAAGATTTTTATGTGAAAAACCCAAACGATAAAAAACCATAGGACCCAACACAAGTCCAAACTCAGATCAAGTACTATAAATGTGAGGTTACAAGATGTACTTACTACCCTTGTCCAGTTGAACACAACCTAAAGGACTGAAGTTTTTCTTACCAATGTACACGCCGTTCACCTTCTTCACACTTAATCCAACACATCTTGAAGCCACTTAAGATGAACAACTTTCTATAAAAAAGAAGATAATCTTCTATAAGAGAGTAGTAGCAAGATTCTTTAGAACTAAACAACTTCAGCACAGCCTTTCAATAAATGCTCTAAAGAAAAAAAGAATCTCTAATGTGAAATTTTAACTCACAATATGGACATGAATGCCTTAGGGTTGAGAGAAAATCCTTGTTTAGACCCTCAATTTCGTGCCTCATAATGGTAATCCAACTAAGATAAAAATTGGTACAAAACAAGAATTAGTAATCCAACCCCATGAGTTAGTGCGTAAGCACGTCCTGGCCTCTGGGGTCTATTTAACTGTCCTTGCCTCTGCTGACCTTGTCTTTGTTAGCATGGACGCCATTGTGCCTGTCCTTGACCATACATTGCCTGTTGTTGCTGATCTAGAGGAGTAGGTGGTGATATCCTAGTAGAGTATTGATACTACTGCTGCGGGGCCTAACCGGTATTCTTCCTCTTTGGGCATTTTGACAAGCAGTGATCCATTGATCCACACCCAAAACAAGCTGCTATAACTTTCTAGCATTTGCTTGTCTCATGGTTCTTTCTGCACATTCTACAGACTAGCCTCGATGACCCACTAGTAACTCCTTTTTGTTTTTTGGAGTACTGCTAATTTCTTCCAGAAGATGGGGTATTCTTTTTTGATTCTCCTTAAAAACAAGCTCTTCTTTATTTCCTCAGCCACGTAGGCTCTCTCCACAACATTTTCATACTCCACTGGACATTGGGAAGTTGTAACATGTCCTTTGATAACCATCCTTAACCTTTCAAGAAACCTTTCAGCCTTTTTCTCCTCGGTCGATCAAATCCAAGGCAAACCAGAGAGTTGACTAAAGACATGTAATACTTTGCAACTGTCATAGTATTCTGTTGTATAGTGAGGAACTCTGCCTTCTTCTCTTGATTGACATGCTTTGGGATAAGCTTCTTCCTTAATTATTTCTTAAAGGCATCCTAAGCAGTAACTTCTGGCATAGTTTTAATATGTTTTCAAATACTTTTCCACCATGTGTCCGCTACACCTCTACATAGAGATGTAGTCAGGATCACTTATTGCTTTGTCGTACAAGTTAACGAATAAAAAATGTTCTCCATGTGCACAAACCATTCATCTGCTTGCAGTGGATCCTCTCTTCCCGTGAATTCTGGAACTCCTCTTTTTGAAACTTCTCATATAAGGAATTAGGATCATGAGCTTGACCTTGTCTTTCCAACAGTGATACTAATTGTATTTGCATCATCGCTTGATTGGCATTACTTGTAACCAACTATTGCATCATCATTATGAAGCGTTCATCCGCGGTTTGAGGAGGTGGAGGTGGTGGAGGATCCACAGCCTCTAGCGTGACATCATTGCGATCATTATCTCTTAAATTATTGTCTGTTCCAGATTCAGAAGCCATTTACCTACAGGTATGCCACTAATTAGTCACCTAGAACAACTTAATGCATAAGGCAAACTGTAATAACTTATACAAAATCTATTTCTCAATTGAATTTATCGTATCATCGCCACATATACTAGGATTGCTAAGTCCTTTAATTGACTTATTAATGGCTCTGACACCATACTTATGTATGTCATGCCCAGAACCCAAGAATTGGGGATTAAATAACCAAGGCACATTACGCGTAAACCGTGGCAATCCATGCCATGTTAAGATACGTATGTACTACCACAAGAGTGATTCTACAGGTATGTGTGAAGAAGATCCATAAATAAGTAATGATCATTTTAATAACGAAGAGGAAACCTGTAAAGTGCACCTGTAATCATCATAGATACTAATAAAGCATTCATTTATTAATATACCAAATTTCCTGAGTAGTCCATTTGCACACACATGATACACAAAAGATATATAAACATATATATAAATATAAAATGACATGTCCATCCATCAATGACTCCAAAATCAGAAGATGATGATGACATGATCTATCCACACTACCAAAACTCAGCTAAAGCCTAAACAAGCCCAAAATGAATCCCCATGACAAACTACGTAGGGTGATTAGTAGTAGATATCATCCTCATTTTACTCGTCTACACCCTGAGGTACTGTTGGGGTTCCCTTCAGGGCTGCATCGATTACCGTGTCGGTAATGGGATCTATTCCTGTAACACCAAAGGTAGTATTGTTAATACAATGGTTAAGCAATTATAAGAGTACATAATACTATCATGATGCATCAATTGAATTAGAAATATATATTGATTAAAAGAGAGTAATAATGACAGCTTGGCATATTATGATTGTAAATAAGCATGAATAAATAATCATAAATGGAAATATATTAGCATACTAGTTGGCATCCACATGACTATCTTCTCTCTAAAAAGAGAGCTTATCATACAATGGGAAATCACTAGCATTGAGCCAAGATCCGTCTAGCTACCTTAAGAGCGCCAACCAACTTTTTATACAACTACTGCTATAAGGAACATGTTGAATACCCTCATTCGGTCCCATCGAACCTCTTATAGGTACAAGCTAAGTGGTGCTAACTCAATGTATCAAGACCGATCGAGATTCATAACTTTTATACTTATTATACGTAGCGATCGACTCATACTTATACAGAAGCATATATCGGCCTTGAGATCTTATTCAATCATAAAAATTAGGATTTAATAGTATAACTGATAATCAAATAATACATACTTAAATGAGCTAATAGATCTCGAATTTTCTCAAACTTAGTTGCCACTATCTTAGCTCACGGGCCCGCGTTCAGTAGAAGCTCCATCTCTAATTTTGCCTCAAGGTGCACCAGAAAGAATGGGTATATGATTTAATCATGTTTAGGCCAAAGTTTACTTGAACAATATGAATGCACTTGAATTAAAAGGTTAACAATGATATTTATTAACCAACCATATCTAAGATAATCTGTATTTCTTTAGTCATTCAATATGGCGTATTCATAAAACGTCCGGTGTCAATATGTTACCAAAATCTTAGTGTTAAATTGTATAAACAATGGACACCACTTCTTCTACCAACACCTATGACGTGACATTAAAATCAACCGAAAAGTCAAAAGGAATTGAGTAACAACTCCACACTCATCCATCTTAATATTTAATTACTGTCGAGCTAATTTCCTTAAGGTAAAGGTACTAATTCTATGGCCCTACATAGTCTTTGATTGCTCTTAAGGTCCTAAGGGTAAAATTGGCTTTAAATATATCTCTAGGGATCTTAATAGAACTCTAGGATAACCCTCGATTAAACCCCATTTAAAAGAAATAAATTAAAGTTTTAAAACTGAAAGGATTAACCGATTGATCAGGCATATGTCCGATCAATCGAACACCTCCCAGAAGTGGAATCCTTTGTCCAATAGATCGGCCCTAGAGCTTTATGGCTCTGAGTAGAGTCAATTCTAAACCGATTCTCTCTACCTCATTCGACCTCGCCTACATCCAAACATCAAGGAAACTCTTCATACTACACACGTGTTTCCCAACTATCTATTTATCAAAATTCATTCATAATTACTTTTAATTACACCTAACCATCTTAAATTCTTAAATTAAAGGGTAAGAGCTGTAGAATTGGCATTAACATGGGAATTAACAAGAATCAACATATTTAACATGCATGTAGTATCAATATACTCTTATACTTGCTTTTAGCTCACTGCTTCACCCAAATCAAGTTCTCCTTTGGTTTAATGGTGGAGGAAGCCTCAATAGAAGACAACCCAAGACATGCAATTAATCAAATGAGTATGAGATGCATGCATGCTATGGAATTGAGTGTCCTTGACTCTATTGAACTCAAAGAAATTTATGGAGGTGAGAAGGAAGCTTCTCTTTACCTTTTAGTGCTATAGAGAAGAGGAAGAGATGTAATTAAAGGTTCCAAGGGTAAAAAATGAACAAGAAGGTGATGAGGAAGAAGATGAGAGCCTTGGCTCTTACATGCACAACCTCAAAACCCGAATTTTAGCTCCTACCTTGAAGAGGAGATGAGAGAAAATGAAAAGCTCCAGGAGATATTTAAAAGGAAATAAAGAAGGAAGAGTGCTTTAGGTTGGTTTTAAATGAAAGCTTCTTGGGAATTGCAAGAAAGTCTATTGATTTTGAGAGAATTATAGTTTGAGTCAATTGGACTCTAGTTGGGCCACGATGGATCTGGATTGAGCTAGGCCACACGTAAAAGATGACCCACATGATTAAATACACATGATGCTAATATGATGCAAAACTATACAATTCTAAATTACGAGAAGGTCCTTAACTACCTAAGTATAGTTCAAAACCTAATCCAACTACCTATCCAAAACCTAAACCAATGTGTTTTGGGTTGAATTAGCCTAATTATGTATTAATTAAGGTAAAACAAGATTAATTATAGTAAATCATGATTAGCTTGGGTTTGTACCTTACACCTATGGATATCTACTCAAAATGAATTTTCTAATGGTAGGTTGTTTGCCCATATCTGTAGCTCGGTTTGTGAGATATGATGTTTTAAATATAAACATCTCTATTTCAGCTCTTTTGGAACTCTTTAACCTCTTCAAACTTCTAGTCTAAAATAAATAGAAATATAACTTTGACTAGAACTAGAGTTTTGTCCAATTCATGAATTTAGCAATACACTAAAATACTTAAAATATGAACAACTTTGCATGAAATTTTAAAATCTTAAGTCTTTTGAGGCAAATGTAAAATCCAACGATCGCTGCATGATAAATTTCACTGTTCTCAAGTGGAAACACCTTCGGAAGTGCTATAAATAGAAGCATCCTTTTGTTTATTGCAAATCTAACTGCAAGGGAGCTTTCATTTAAATAAATACTCTTTTTCATAGGAAATCCAAAGTGGTGCTATGGAGACAAAAGCTGGTTTTCTAATTAAGGAAATAAATGACGAATATTGGCTAATAGTTTACTTCGTTAAGCGAGGACTAGTTTAGAGAGTGGGTCTCTCTCACAGAGTGTACATGAAATTTTGTTCTTTTTTTAATTATTTGACTCCTTTTCTTTCTATGTCTCTTGATTTGAACTTTCACTGCAATTCGCTGAACAAATGAATTCTTCTTGAGGATTATAAGCAAATTCTCTTAAATGATGTCTGCATTGATATTTCCAAATGCTGAGTACAACCTAATAGCTAATAAGTTGGAAGTTAAAGATTTTCAAAAACAAAAGATTCACAAGCTTGAATTTCTGAAATTACATTTATTGTAAATAGAAAATTCCAAAAGCCTCCATAGTCCACTGCTGACAAAGTAATCACCAATACTGCAATACATGAGATTTCACCTAAAGATTCTTTCAAATAAACAAGCACTTTTGTCCAAGCAGTAGCTATTCTAGTAGTGGAGTAGTAGACCCAGAATTTTTGTTTGAGGGGGGCTCTGAAAGGTAAATCTTCTTTTCTTTTTTCTTTTTCTAATGATACCCAAAAATGATTTTTTTATTATAGTTTTTAATAACATAAAAATCAAAGTTGTTAATTAAGCTAATATTAGATAAAAGAGCCAACACCATATCAAGTTTACTGTTCTCCTTCTTCCATCCTTTGAAACAAAACTCCTTTTGAAATGAAGCTCCTTTTGAAACGAAAGTATCAAAGGCAACCATTGGCACATTCTTCTTAGCCATTCTATAGAACTAAATAAAAATAAGAAAAGGAGCCAAATGAAAGGTGTTAATCAGTAGAGCTAAACTTCGTCTCAAATGCCAAAGGAGTTAAATGGACTAAATTAGATTTGTGTCCAATATTCAAATCCATTTTAATTTAAGTTAAGTTGCATTATGTTAATTAAAAGAGTGCCTAGAGACCCTAAATAAAATTATACCATTGCTGAAGAAAGTCCCAAAAAAGTTAAACCAAACCATCAATCAGACCTTACAAGAGAAAGCAAGAGAAGAATTTGTTAGTATCTATTTGCAAACTTTTGAACTTATCTCGTGGTGGAGAAAAAAAAGGATCTTTCTCCTATTGATAGGAGTTGGATGTAATGTCTTTATTTATTTTTATTTACTTTTTTTTTTGTAACCCAACCAAGGGGGCTTGGACCTAATAGAGAACTCGTACACATGAGAAGAAATCTCACTCATGTGGGAAAGGAGTCCGTACACGCAAGAATAAGGCCCACAAAAGTAAGAAGGGAGACCGTACAACCGAGAACTGGAAGAGGCGGCATACCCAATGTTCGAACTTTAGGCAATTAGAGGAAAACACACACCTCTTACCACTAGAATAAGAGGTTGTTCTTAGTAGGATGTCATTTGATATGGGGATTTTTGAGTGGGAGAGAGACGGGGAAAGATGAGGTTTTTAAAGTTAGTGAAAAGGATAGGGGCTAGACGATTTTCCATGTGGGGACTGCGCTAGATTGACTTTAGAGCCTCATGGGGTGAGTGGGGGCTGAAGCCCCCAAAACCATACATATGCGTCCGCCCTGTTGAGAAATTTTTCTAAAGGTGCAACTAGTGGAATTTAGGGCAGGGCGGAGGGTATTGACCTAGATTACTTAAGCCCAGCTCAAATTTATTCTGTGAAACCCAAACCCGCACTAAACCAAACTTGCCTGGACCAAGTCCAGCCAGAATTTTATTTTGATGTAGGACAAACTTTGGGCAAATCTTTTTTGGGCCATCTAGTCTGGTGTTTAGGCAGAGAGGTTAATTCCCAACTCATTTAGCAAGCTCACAATGAAGGATCCAGGCTTGACCAGCTGATTTGCAATCCTACCATTTTGTAACCAACTGCTTGATTAAAAAATGCAAGTGATGCCAACCGTCCATTCGAGTAGGACCCAGTGGATGACAAGGCTCTGATCATAAAAACTACCCGCTTGTCAGCAAGAATTATGAGGATTCCACTTGGTGAGAATTACAAATTCTTCAAATGCTATCTCTCACAGATTTCCCTAATGCGGAAGTAAAATTGTAAAAACACAACAAGAAGGATGCTAGAATATGATAAATTCTAAAGGCCAAAAGTAATTTTCAATAGACTGAATTTAGAATTTTCAATTATTGAACAGGGGATTCCAAATAGTCCATAGACAACAACTGATATTGCTTTCAGAAATTCAGAAGATATGAAATTCCCGTAGGAAATTCCACTAAACAAGCATGCCTAATTAGAGTCATTATCAATTTATCATGGAAGAGAGTAGGGTAGATCTTGAGCACAAACTCTCTTAACTTCACGTGTTTCTATTGTTAGCAATTAAATGGGGGCATGTGATATGAGCTAGAATGGCGACACAATTTTCAATCAGGTATTGTGGTGTTGGATGGATGCTCTGGATTGCACCATTGCCCTTGCCATGGGTCGCACTTTGCCTACTTGATAGTAACTACATAATCCCAGAGGATGGAAATCATACTTTTATGAGGAATTATTGGGTGCTTGCATTGGAGTGGGCCTGACAAGCACAGTATCTTTTTGCATATCCAACAGTCTTCCACATGAATGAGGCTTATGGTTTCATTAATAGGGTGGAATCTGGGCTATTTATCTTATGGGCAAGCTGTTTATGTTGGGACCGCCCTGGAATTACTCAGTAAGTGTAGATCGAATCAAATAGCTGAAGGGGTTATGGCATACATGATACACCGTCCGCATCAAGTGTCATTGTGCCTGTTGTTGTCACATTTGAGAGCTCCTCTCTATCTATCAAAGGAACCTGATGAATGCCCTGGACGAAATCCTGCCACCAAAATCACTTTGTTTAGCTTTTACCAAAGGCTAAAAAAACATCACTCTTTTAGGACGCTTGTAAAATTCCATCCAGCGAGTTAGCGCTTTTTTTAGGACCTTACCGAAAATGGCCCTTAAAGACATCTTCCACCATATTGGTCTAAGGTGTCTTTTTTTTTTTTTTAGTTTTTGGGAATATTCCTAACTTTTTTTTTTCCTCTGCTTATTTTCTCTTCCTCTTCCTCCTTCAATTTCTTCAACTCCAACTCAATCTCAAATCCAAACCCGACGTTCCAAGTCCACTTTACTACACTCACTCATTAAACTAAAACCCATCAAATCCAAAACCGTTAAACCCAAACCTAAGTCCTCCCTCCCTCACCAACTAACAAACATGATTCTTTCTTTGTCCCATTTTCATCTTCTCCTTTCCCTTAAACCCCAAAGAAATTTATCCCATTTTCCTCTTCTCCTTTCCCTTAAACCCCACAAGAACCCATCATCATCATCATTATCAATCTCCATTCTCTTATCTTCTCACTCATTTCTCCAACCTTCAAAGTTTTAGATCTCTTTATCCCCTTCAAAGAGACAGCTTCCACCTCCTTCCCTCATCTGCACATAAGATTTCTAGGAATGGTGCTTTTGATGATCAATAATCCTTTAGGTTTGTTTTTTTTTTTTTTTTCCTTTGGGATCTATCTTCAGAGTTGGAGGAAAAAGCAGGAAGAAGGAAGATGAGAAAGAAACAGAAAAAACGAGTCTCGATATCTCTAATCATCTCAAATAACCTAAAATCCAAAGAGTACGGTTCAAAAAGAAAAAAATTATAGTAGGAAGAAAGGGAAAAAAATGAGTGGGTCCAATCGTGTCGATATCTCCAATCCCTAGTAGTACACTTAGGTGAACAAGGATATCCTCACCCAACTCAAATTCCAAAAATGCAAATGAAAAAAGACTTCTGGGACCACCATGATAGAATCACGTCTTTAGGGTCATTTTTTGTTTAGAGTGACTCTAAGAGGATATTTCTAGTTAAAATTTTTTTCAATAGAGATGTAAAGGGATTTAGTTAAAAAAATTATTGTTTAGGTAAAATGAGAATTTTATTAAACTCAGCCCCAAAGGGTAAACTTAGTTAACCATTAGCAGTGGCGGAACTAGGAAGTTTATTATGAGGGGCTGCTGTGTGAGAAATAAAAAATTCTTGGAGGCCAATATAAAAAAATATATAATTTGTTTTGCAAGATAGAAAGGGTTTTTTTTATTTTGGGTGGGACATGGGCCGATGACCACCCTCTATCTCCCTTAGTTCTGTCCCTGATAAATGTGTCACTCTATTACACTTTCTAGGGATAAAGTAGAATTTAAATCTGTTAAAGGGTGCATTTGGATAATGCCATGGAAGAGAAAAATTGGATTTTCCTCTTCTAGGGCAATATTTTCCTACTGGGAAGCGTCGAAAACGCAAATTCGTTTTTGCTCAGAAAAATAAGCCAAAAGGTGAGGATTGAAGGAATCCCTTCCCCCTTCATTACTATACCAAACGAAGCGAACAATGTGCTAGAAAATCCAGCACCTTGTCGCCTACAGTTTTTTGCTGAAATAATGCGGCACAAATAAGCCCAAAGGCTTTAGACTCTTCTATAATGTTCAAGATAATTATTGACTTAATGGACCATTCCTTATCATCCTTGACAAGAAGCCCAAGAGAACAGATATGTTACGAAACTTATAAGATAGAGAGGGAATGAATGGAGAGATGGTGTTTAGCATGTGAAGAGTTTTTTTTTTTTGGCAAATATGTACATGAAGAGTTAGCTCACAATAGGGAAGAGTGCACAATGGAGAATGTTTTAAACAATAATACTAGCCATACTCTCCATCTCACAACTCATCTCACAACCGTCATATGCGGCAGGCCTAACTCATTTGTTTTGTTTTTAATATTGTAGAGATGAAAGAGAAGAAAACTACCACATAGAATGGTTGTGAGATGAGTTGCGAGATGGGGAGTGTGGATAGTATCATTGTGTTTTAAAAGTCTTATTGACTTAAGAAACAGTCAAAACAATTTTCCACAATCAAAATCAAATTGAAATCAAGTGACTGATTTTTAATTTGAAAATAGTCAGCTTCATTTATGATAAAATAATAGCATTAAACAAAAAAAAAGAGAGACTATTGGAGACTTTTGAAGAGAGATCTTTTGACCCATTAAATGCCAATACACTTGGTAAATGTGAAAAGGTTGGGTCCAAGTTGGGAAGACGATGGTTGAACCATACACCAATTAAAGTTACAAGTTGATTTTCACTATTGGAGCTTCATTACGGCTGCCATAAGAGAATTATCATCATCATCATCATTAAAGCTTTATCCTAACCATGTTGGGATTAGCTACATGAATTTTATTTCTCCATTCCATTCTATTTTGAGCTAAATCCTTAGATAAGTTAAACTTTTTCAAATTTGATTCAATGACTTCCATCAATGTTTTCTTCGGCCTACCTCTACTTCTTGATGGGCCATCCACTTGTATAGCCAAGCTTTTTTTCATCGATGCCATTACTGGCTTACGCTCAACTTGCCCAAACAATCTTAAACGAGTTTCTCTAATCTTATTCTCTATTAATACTACCCCTAAATGCTCTCAAAAGCACTAATTTTTAATTTTATCTTTACTAGTTTTATCACACATCCGTGTAAGCATTCTCATCTCTGTTACATCATCTTATGTATATACGTCTTCTTAATTGGCCAATATTCTGCTCTATATGTCATAACTAGTCTAACCACTTTAATTCAGAGGTCCCACTTTTGTCGACGCCTTGAATGGAAAATTCCTATCCATTCACATGCGAGAGCTAAACAGGTGAAAATACACATCTCAGCCAAAGGCAAGTACATTTAGAAACTATGATACATAAACAAACCAAAATGACATTTTTTAAGCTCCATCTATAGAGCCAAAAAAGAAATTATAAACTAATCTAAATACCCACATCCCTTCTCTCCCCACACACCTTTCCTCTCCCTCCCTCCTTCCTCTCTCCTCCCCTTACCCACCTACCCCTCCTGCAGGCAGTGAAATGGGCTCTCCCACTCCTTCCCCTCCCTCTCCTTCTTCCTCCTATTCCTCTTCCTCTTCCTCTTCCTTTTCCTTTCTCTCCACCTCTCCTGTTAGGTTTATGTCTTGTATTCCGTTTTAATCGGATTGGTTTATTAGTCTAGCCAATGACCAGGTTAGGGTCAAGTGTGATTTGGTCTGTGTACCAGGGCTTTTTTGGTTGCCAAGAAAGCATACATTATCTATTTATGTAATGTGACCCCAGACTCTGTGTAGGAGATGTGGTAGATCTCTTCCCCGTTGTGTAAACCAGGTAGGGCCATTTAGGGTGTAAAAAGGTGTGAGCTCTCTTCCACATGGTGTTGACACACCATGTATGGCGGGAAGCTATGAGAGCCAGATTAAGACCTGTGAAGATTGAGCAGTTGAGTGTTAGAGGAGCGAGAATCTTTGTAATGAATTACCCAATATCTTTTCTAGTGAAATTAAGTAAGATACTCATAGCTCGTGGAAATAGCCTTTATGGTGAACCACGTAAAATCTGTATGTCATGATTGAATGGTTTTCTTCTTCTCTATATGTGTGATGATGTTGATATATTTGCCCTTGATCCAATCTAACAGCAACTAATAGTACTAGTGCTTTTGTATATATACAACAAGTGGTATCAAAGTGAGGTGGAAATTGCTCGGGTTTCGCTATCAACGGATTGAGTTTCAGATCTGTGTGGAAGGAGAGGGTTGGCTTGGCTACTTGGTTCTTGGTGTTCTTACAAAAGTCACAAAAGGGGTTGACAAGTTCGAAAAAGAACAAGCTCGCAGATAAGGGAAAAGGGCCTGCCCAATTTCATCACAGCCCCTGAAGAAGAGAGGGGCTGTTGATAGTTGTCGGAGAAGACAAAGCAAAAGAACAAAGAGAAGGCCGCCATTGCCGATCTCCACCACTGACGAAGAAGAGAACAGGGAGGATTCGGTCTGCCATTGCTATCTCTATCCCTAGTCATCGCTGGAGAGGGTGACCATTACCACTAGCTCTGCGCCACCAGACTCTTCCCCATTGCCAGAGAGGGGGTCACGACCCATCATTGTCGGTGCTTTGATGATCAGACGAAGAAAGGGAGCAGCTTAAGGTCTTCCAATTCTCTGTTGTGGAGAAATGAAGAGGAAGGAAAAGACAACAGTTAAGGCCTAGTTGTCAGGTTAGGTCAAGTTCGAGTCAGGTCAACCTGACCCTTGGAGAAGCCCAGTCTAATACAGGTGGTCCAGGTTAGGTCGTATCAACCTAACCAGTGCGTAGAGTCTAGCCTAGTGCAGCCAGTGCAGAGTTTTAGCAAGCAGGTATGGTCAAAGGTAGTTTGACCGATACAATGGCTGAAAAGTATTTCTGCAATATTTTGATCCTCCGACGTCTGATCGGAGATTTATTTGCTCCTATAGACTCGTTTCGAGTAGATCTAAGTAGTGGAAGAAGGAGATTGGCTGTTTGGATGGTCAATAAGGAGGTTTGATCGATCGGAGAGTAGAAAATTTTTTTTACGATATTAGAGCTAATCGGAGTCATATTTAGATTTGTTTCTTTCAGAGTGATCATGCTGAGTGGATCTTTATAGTTGCACTGAAATTGAGGCAGTTTATAGGTGATTCAGATATCAACATCACATAGACTCATTAATGGATTCAAACCTTTGGTTTGAGGTGGAGTATAATAAGAAAAAGTTTGCAACATCGATAAAAGGATGTACCTTTTGCAAGGTATTGGAAGACATAGATAGGTATTTCCAATGTGGCTCAAAGATTTACGGAATCCAAGCCTAGGTGGAGATTGTTAGATTTATGTCTTGTATTCCAATCTAGTCAGATTGGTTCATTGGTCTATCCAGTGACCAGGTTAGGGTCAAAGGTAATTTGGTCTTTATAACAGGGCTTTCTTAGTGGCCAAGAAAGTATATATTTTATATTCATGTAATGTGACCCCAGACTCTGTGTTGGAGATGTGGCAGATCTCTTCCCTGTGGTGTAAACCATGTAGGGCCATGTAGGGTGTAAAGACGTGTAAACTCTCTTCCTTGTGGTGTTAACACACCACGTATGGCAGGATGCTGTGAGAGCAAGATTAAGACCTTTTGAAGAGTCGAAGTTCTTATAACGAATTGCCCAGTATCTTTCATAGTGAAATCGAGCAAGATGCTCATAACTCGTGGAGATAGTATTTATGATGAACCACGTAAAATTTGTGTCATAATTGCATAGTTTTCTTCTTCTCTATGTGTGTGATAATGTTGATGTATTTGCCCTCGATCCAATCTAACAGCAACTATTAGTAATAGTGCTTCCGTATATGCACAACATCTCCCTCCCTCTCTCCTTCCTCCCCCTTTCTTACCACCCCCCCCCCCCCCCTCGGCTCACATCTCGCTGCTGTTAAGAGACCAGTATTTTTGGATTTTCTTTTTTGCTCTATAAACTAAGCAAAAGTTGGTGTTTCCAAGTATTTTGTAAGTAACCCTCAGCAATGCAACTCAGATAGGCTGGCCCGAATTGCATGTGTACAGTAAGCCGGAGGGTAAAATTAAATTGCCAAGCTCAAGCCCAAGCCTGGCTGATATTACAAGCATATAATACATACTCTTATTCTTTTTATATTAGTGTTATATTTATAATATATGCATGTATGGACGATGCTTTTTGTGCTCAACATAGGTATTCGAGGCCTAATTTCGAGCTTGGGTTGAATTTCTTTCAGGGTTCAAAATACAAACATATGCTATGTCCTGAGTCCAAACATGCTTAGCTTGAATATTTGAGTTTACTTTAGGGTAGGGGTACATGGGCTTAACCTTAACACCACCCAAGCTGCAACCTGAATATATGTGAGTTTAGTAAACCATTTTTTGTCACCTACTTTAGTTTGATAAAATGTTGAAAGTGCATTTATTTACTTTCTTATTTTTACCACATTTATTTACTTTTTACTTGTTTTTTATTCTAGAGTGTATTCATGTCCTCCCAAGAAAAAAAATAAAATGAAAAATGAAAATAAAAAACCTACTTTTCTTTTATATACCACAATCTCTATCTTAACAATTATTTTCGTAGGCCAAGTTTAAAACCTGAAATTATATCTATGATCAATTTACTGAACATTAGCTTTTACTTCACTTCATTTATGTTGATAAAATGTCCATTATGGGATTTTTACGAATACATTCATCCTTAATATGGATTAGACAATTTAATCATAAAAAATATATATTTAATGAATGAGGGTGTGGTACATTGTTTTTAGACAAGTTTACCCTCATAAAAAATGGTAACGATATCATTACCTGAAAATTATATGCTTGTGGGAAAAAAAATACATATGCATCAAATTCTAGTGTCATTTTCTATGTTTTTTCACCTCAGCATAAAGATATTATAAATTTGATGTTGAAAATCAAAATTGGGCATAAAATATATAAAGAATGATAACGATATCGTGACCCCAGAATTATATACTTGCGAGGAAAAAATATTTCTGGGTCAAATTTTATTGTCATTTTCAATGTTAATGCACTTCAATGTAAAGATATTACAGTTTGGATGTTGGAGACCAAAAATGAGTGTAGAATTTATAAATGATCATAATGATATCGTTACAAAAAAATTATAAAATTGCGGGAAAAAACAATTATGGGTCAAATTCTAGTATCCTTTCTAATGTTTATGCACTTTAGTATAATGATTTTATGGAACGGATGTTAGAAACAAAAAAATGGACAAAGGATCCGTATGTTCAATATGGCCTTCCTATTTTCATTTCTTGCATTGGAGCAATATTCTTAATGGTCCTTCTTTCGAGATACATGTTTCTGGCTAGGCCTAATTTACGCTAAACCTTAAATCCTATTAAAATCTAGTCCATGTGCAAAAAATGTGCTCTTTTGGTTTCGAATGACTGCCAGAAAAATTGTTAGCTTTTCCAAACAATTACCAAGGACCAACTTTCCATTTAGCTCCTCAAGAAATCAATGTTGGATGATAGGACCCTAACTAATCATGCCAGATTTGGTCCCAGGTGTGATCATTGGTGCTATAGACACTTAAAACAATTTAAACTACAAGAAATCAACTAGTCGAGGCTGACTTATCATTGAAGCTGATTTTGGAATGGTTAAGCTCTCCTAGTTACAAATTGTAAGTGACCAAAATTTAGAGTCAAGTATAAACCACCAAAAACTGCTAAACTAAAAACAGCCATAAAAACCTACAAAAATCAAATACCAATTTGCACTACATTTCAATACATTTATGGGATACGTTATGAAAAGTGATCATCCTAATTAGACCATATGAACGATTGTCTTATTTGATTTCAAGTATAGAAGCATACATTAAAGGACTAACACTACCAATTTTCTCTTCCCACATATATGATCCCTAACTCTGTAGTATATTTTCTTAAGTGGCTGTGAATAAGACACTATTATTTACATTTACTACTGTTCTATTGATAATTGAAGAGGTGCATAAACACTATTATGGACATTAGATTTTGACTCAAAATTGTTTTTCCTCACAACTATATAAATGTTTGAGAACAATATCGTTACGATTCTTTATACATTCCACACACATTTTTGGTCTCCAACATCCGATTCGTAATATTTTTATACTAATGTGCATAAACACTGAAAAGAAAACTAGAATTTGACACAAAACTATTTTTTCCTCGCAAAAATATAATTTTCAAGTAACGATATCATTACCATTCTTTATAAAGTCTACGCCCAATTTTGGTTTCCAACATCCGTTTAATAATAACTTTATACTAAGGTGAATAAATACAAGAAAAAACACTAGAATTCGACCGAGATATTTGTTTTCTCGTAAGTATATAATTTTCAGGTAACGATATCGTTATCGGTCTTTATGAGGGCACATAAAAAAATGTGTCACACCCTAATTCATTAAATATGTTTTTTTCATAATCAAATTGTCTAATCCATATCTAGAATGAATATATTAGTAAAAATCCCCAGTTTTATTTAGGGCCCCGTTGGCATCATTTCTTAGAACTTTTTTTACTATCTTTGGTTTTTTTTTTTTTTTTTGTAGAAACATCTTTACCATCTTACTGTATCTTAAGGTTCAAAGCTTAAGTGTCTAATGAATTGAACTTGCCTCAATCCCTTTCTGTGCCTCATCAATCCCTTAATCTTTCTCCCTAGGCCCAAGGGTGTAGAGAGAAAATTTTAATTGGATAGTGCCACTACGTGAAAATGATTTTATTTACTTTCCTACTGTTACCATCTTCAAGGCTCAAAATTCAACAAATTCACAAAATAAAACCTGCATATCTTCATTTTATTTTCCATCAATATCTACAAGAAATATTATTTTAGAGCATCTCAAGCAATGCTCTTTATTTAGTATTCTTAAAATAGCTAGTGAAAAAGTGTTTTTATTTATTTTTGCTAGTGTTGTCCCTAGCAATGCTCTCTATATCTTTTAATATTTATTTTAAATATCCAATCAACTCAATTAAACAATTCAACCATCCAATTAAAAGCAAAGGATCTTAAAAAAATATATTTTTTTTAAGATTTAGCCAGTCAAGAGTGCCTAGCTAAATTTAGCTAGCCTTTTACTTTACTTGTCATATATAATAGTTAGTCTCTTGGTGTTAGAAAAGTGAGTTTTTGTATAGTATTTTAGCTAACAAATGCAATTAGCTATTCTGTTGGAGATGCTCTTATAGCTAACAAATGCAATTAGGTTTTACCCATTCTGAGTTTATCAAATCACATATTTGTACCTCACCACATTTATTATGATAAAATATCCAATGCACTTTTATTTACTTTTACTCTAACCATATTTAAGATTGAAGTACAGACAAACTAAAATATGTGTCCTAAGAATAAAAACCACTAATACTTACGTCCAACTACTTACTTTTTTAGTCTAACGTTGGGGTTGTTATTTGCACCTATTTATACATTTAATTAGTTGATGTTCACATTTACTTACACCCATTTATACATAATGCATAAATAAGGTGTAAAAACAGAGTATAAATGAGGTCATTTTCAGCCCCCGTATTTATGTAGTTGAGGAGGTGACAAAATGTAATTATAAATTTAATTCATTGAAGCTACGTGGTGGTACATGTTGCAATTCTCTAATAGGTCATGGGCTCAATGTCCGTGAACATCAATCTTTCTTATAGGGCGAAGAGAACTTGATATTTAATTTCATTTCTTAAATCTATGGAATTTTTACTAGAAGATTATAGAGGATCTCACTTAATACTAATTAGTAATAAGGTCTTAAATTTTTGGCATATGTATCCTTTGTTTTGACAATAGTACCCCATAATTAAATCCCAGAAGAGTGGAACAATGAATTTTTCTTTGGCCTCTTTTAATTTCGGATGGGTCTTCACATTTGAAGGTATCATTGATTACAGAGGGATCTAAGAAGATGGCACTAGGTTTACAATTAATAAACATAGGAAATCCAACATCTGAGCACGGCCTTGTTGAGTTCTATACTGAAATTGAGATCATATTATCCAAACTCCACCATTCGCCATCTTGTATCTTTGTTTGGCTTTTGAAAAAGTATAAATTATCATTCCAATAAAAAATTAATTTTAAAATAAAACATAAATTATCTTTGATTGGCTACTACAAGAGATCGAAACAATTCTAGTGAATGACTATATTGCAAAATGGTTATGTAAGAAGTCATCTTTGCATAACGAACCTCCCATCTCCCTCTTGGCAACAA
The DNA here is from genome assembly GCA_037013555.1 of Sextonia rubra. Taxonomy (NCBI): domain Eukaryota; kingdom Viridiplantae; phylum Streptophyta; class Magnoliopsida; order Laurales; family Lauraceae; genus Sextonia; species Sextonia rubra. The sequence goes on along the minus strand of JASUAD010000011.1, from coordinate 30,019,884 downwards.
GGGTTCCAAATTAGCATTGTAGCTAGGGCCTGCAAGGATATTGATGTGTCATTGATATCATGGAAGAAAAGGACTTAATTTTCACTTAATTTTCACAGTGAATGGCATGGGAGGCGACTTCCTGCTTTTCTTTTCTTTTTTTTTTTTTTTCTGTTTCTTTTTCTTTTTGCATTACAAGATTTCTTACTTTTCAATTACAGTTTCACCTTTATAACCATTGTATTGGATTAAGAAAAGGCACTTTTTCTCACTTCTTTTCAAAGATGTTCCTTAAACCGAAAACCCAATCATGTTCCTGCGGTTTCTTGAATTTGAGGTAAAACAGAAAAAGGGGTTTGGCTGGTTAAAAAGGTAAACGATATTATCGCAATTAGTAAAAAAAAAAAAAGCCCTAACTATTGGTAATCCTGTATTCACAAAAGTCCAATCCTTATCATTAGTGACTAATTGTTGAGATTCATTTTTAACAAGTTTGTAAAAAAACATCTAAAAAAATACCAACTCATAGATCTCCTTTATGCACTTTTGTAGGCCCCAGTTCATGATATGAACCATTCAATATTCTCACATTAATGATACCATATACTACATGAACAAAGCAAGATCATGCAGTACCATAGCTATCAATTTCGTGTTGTTTCCGCCGGTAAGACAAAAGGATTCATTTCGGTCAAGTGGCCAAAATGAAATTTAACAAAAAAAACTTTTCATTTCAAATTTTAGCCCATTTTGCCGAAATTCTGAATTTTGGTCAATTTCAACCAAAATTTCGAATTCTGGTCGTAATGTAAGTTTCGTCCGAAATGACTTTTTATAATTTCTCTATTTTTATTTTTATTTTTCAGCATATAAAAAATTTTTTTTAATATTTTCCCGAAATGTCATTCCGAAAAATCTCACCGAAATTTCGAATTGGCTGTAACTTTTCATATTGGAGGAGAGACCAAAATGGGGTTTGAAAAAATATTGATAAATATGTGCAGTAAACCAGTAGACTTCCAAACTAGTGTTAAAACTCAAATGCCTCTCCTGACTTCTCTCAAAATGGGTTGGTTTTTTATGGGTAAGGCCGAAGCATATCTAGGTCTGGCCTATCCTTAGACACACAAGCCAAGCCCAGCTCAAGCTAGATTTAGGCCATAATTATTTGGCCTGAGCCGCCCATTTAGTCAATCAGGCTTAAGTAGGCGGGTCTCTTTTACAACAACAACCTTAATTTAAAAAAGATCCATATTGTTAGAATAGGGAGGGAGAGAGAGAGCTCTTATTCATTAGATCTGTGTGTGTACATAATAGGGGGGAGGAGGATCTTATTTATAGAATAAGATTGCTTCCTCCTCAAGCAACCCAATAAGGAAAAAACCCTAACCCTTGTAATCTATTTATCTCATGTGGGTCCCAATGTGGGCATCCACATATGATAATACATCTTATAACACATATCAATATATATATATATATATGCATGACTTGTCTTAGTTTAAGATCCTATCCCTAACTTTTCTCCTTCCTTATCCCTAACTATTTTTTGTCTCCAAATCCCTTAAGAAATCCCATCAAAAATTCATGTATGGGAACCCTTAAACCATAACCTCACTTAAGGTTTGGGTGTACAACAGTGGTTTTTGACATCTAATTGGGAAGTATCAAACTGGCCGCTTAGGAGTGTGTTCGATATTTCTGTTAAGGCTGAAAAAAAAAAATAAAACCCGATTCTCTGCTACTTTGGGTTTTTGAACTTGGTATCCGATGGTGACGTGCAGGCTTGGAGTGGGGAAGTACGTGGCGAGGAGGGTGGAGGAGGGAGATGTGGAGGAGGTGGCTGGGCTGGTTGGAGGAGATGAAGGAGAGTAGGAGGGAGCGGGCATCGGAGAAGGCATTGTGGCGGAGGAGGGAGGGGAGGAAGGAAAGGAGGGAATTGGAGGGGCTAGAGAAGTTGGGGTGGCGATGGCAGCCACGACAAATGGGAGTGGGCGACGACGGGCAGCGACGGGAGACGATGGAGTGAAGCCCCTTTCCCTTTTCCGATCTTCACTTCAATTCTGGACAACAGTCAGAGAAACAAAATCTTCTGCCATGTCTTGGGCGGCCCTTTTCCAACTACGATGGTAGCAGCGGCGTCCCTTTTCCAACTACGATGGTGGCAGCGGCATCCCGTTTTCCAACTACGATGGTGGCAGCGGCGTCCCTTTCCGATCTTTTTCCTCGCAACTGGCTTCAATGGCAGCGAAATGATTTGACTTGACAAGCACCACAGAGGGCTGTGGTAGCCCAGATGTCTCTACCTTCTCTTTCAGTTTGGATGTGCATAGACAGCAAACCCAAAGTCCTCTTCTTCAATCGCACACGGCCAACCTGCAAATCTGCAGGCAAAATGGAGATCAGAGGGGCCCTATTCTCTTCTACTGTTGTGGCGAGAAGCACAAATCCCTCAAGCCCAACCTAAATATTAAACATGTCTAAAGTTTAAATCCATGCACGCCCAACCGAATATTAGAACTAAGGGCCAAATCCTGCCCAAAGCGTGTTGGCCCCCGCATTAGGCCCAGGCCAGCGCTATCCATTAACACCCCTAGTTTTCAAGTAGTCTTCAAGCATTGGAAATGACATTGGCATATTAGGATGGAAACATTTTGTTTTGGGGACTTTGATCTTGCTCACGCCAAAATGACTTTTACTATATGAGAGGTTTTTTGTACTATCTTTACCATAAAACTAGCACTCTTAAGGCCCGTGGCCAACGCGGGGCCATGTTTAATAAGTATATTATTTGTAAAAATAAATATTTATAAATATTTAAATAAATTTTAAATTATTATTAACATAAAATTCATTACACAATCATAAATTTTAATATTTGCAATATTTATGGTACGTATAATAAAAAAAAGAAAAAGAAAAAGAAGGGACCTAATTGATATATACAAAAAGAAATAAAAAAATTCATAATAAGGCACAAGTCTGCACCTATACCCACAAAAGTGGGTCCACCAAGGGCAGGGACTTACAACCATTTCAATTTTGATGATGTGTGGGCCTACCTTGATTCCATAGTACCGTAAGACAACAAACAAAATAAAAAGGAGTGAAGATTTTGATTAGCCAAGGACCGAATTGATGTACAAAAAAAAAAAAAAAATTCCATAACCTAATGCATGTTTGCACTTCTACTCTTACCTATACACACATAAGTGGGTCCACTAAGAGTAGGGACCTAATTGATATATGCAAAAACACATAAAAAAAATCATTGGTTAAACCCTAATTTTTCCACAAAAATTTCCCCCAACCCCCGCATTAAACCTCAGCCTAGTAACACCTAAAGCGTGTGATTAAGTTTATCATCTTTATAATAATCAAGGCACCCCCTTTAGGGCCCATGTAATTATATTATTTGTAAATAAAACTATTTATAAATATTTAAATGAATAGTAAATTAATATTAACATAAAATTTATCACACAATAATAATTTTAAATATTTTAGAGCACTCTTAAAAAACTAAATATTATATTAGTAAAACTAAATAAAAAATAGAAATAATGTACCCATAAAGTTTCATTAGAATATTTATAAAAAAAGTTAGATCATTTTTCCTTTAATCCATAAACTTAACACAAGAGGAAAAAAAAAACATTATATGGTAACAAAATTAGATGGAATAGTCCAATGTATAAAGAATCATGGGGTCGATCATCGAACCCTCTCACTATGAAAAATATTGATTAGTTGGAATTGAATAGAAAAGAAAAGGACCCACACCCAATGCAGCCTTTTTGAGAAATATATGTACCATATGAATAAAATATATCAGCAACAGGTTTATAGAATATAGGCATTTCAAACTTTACCTATTTAATAATCAAGCCTGGGAATAGGGTTCAGGTGTAGCCTGCGATCCCAAAAACATAACCCAAACCAACACATTGAGAGCTTTGATTCTAGGCTCAGGCTAAGCCTAGTTATAAACATTCATAAAATACCAAATCAATATTTAGGTTTGATTTTTCAAAATGAAAAAATCTTGTAAAATGTTTAATAATGATTCTTGTTACAAACTTTAAGACTAAATTATATATTATTTAAAAATTAATTTCACTTTTGACAAAAGTGTTTCGAGGAGTTTGATGTTTTGAGAAGTCCCCCAAATAACCTGTTCACATCCAACTTAGTTCTACCTAACCTAGCCTATCTACTGCATTCATGCCAACCCTAAGTCCAAATCAATTCATCATACTCAGTACTTACGCCAACCCATAGCCCAATTCAACCCATCATACTCGCGATGCTAGCCGAATTAAATTGCACAAAGATGACCAACTCTTGTATGTGAATATTGGCACACAAAAGGAAAGATATCCTCTTTTATCTCTTCACATGTGGATGAGATACATTCAGCATAACTATGAGGGATCAACCCAATCCCCAAATCTGATTACACTGGATGCAAAAGAGTCTTATAGGCCGAAATATAAAAGATGGAACTAAATGAAATGATTAGAAACATTTGACCCGTATCCTAACTTAACCATTAGCGGACATGGGTCACTATTTGGCTTGGGTCTTTTGTTCTCACCAAGTTTCCATGACTGATATTGGGTGAATTAAGGCACACAAAAGGAAAGATATCCTCTTTTATCTCTTCACATGTGGATGAGATACATTCAGCATAACTATGAGGGATCAACCCAATCCCCAAATCTGATTACACTGGATGCAAAAGAGTCTTATAGGCCGAAATATAAAAGATGGAACTAAATGAAATGATTAGAAACATTTGACCCGTATCCTAACTTAACCATTAGCGGACATGGGTCACTATTTGGCTTGGGTCTTTTGTTCTCACCAAGTTTCCATGACTGATATTGGGTGAATTAAGGCCTAAATTCATTAATATGTCCACTGGGGCCCATGTGAGTCCACCCCAACTAGGGATTAATGAATGCTGAAAGCCATATCAATGGCCATTTCCACATTTTTATTTCTTGTTTTCTCTAAAGGTGTTTAAGTATATATATAAAAGGGTGCAAAATGATGGAAGAGATATCAATAGGTATAAATTCATTAATAGGTCCAACAGGACTCATGTGGGTACACCCCAAATATGGATTACTAAATGGCGAATGCTGAAAGCCATGGGCGAGGAAATTTGATTGCCCATAAACTCATGCCCTTGAAAAAAATGGCTATTACATGAATATGGAGAGATTTTAGGTGAAATCCTAGGATGAAGGAAAGAACTTTTAGGATTGGAGAAAATATAGAAATTTTTTAGGTGAGCAAATTAGGTGAGTTAAGAAGAAACACGTTAATGAGAATAGAGATTTAAGGAGAGAGGATAAATATTGAGCAATGAGAGTAGAAATTTTAAAAGATAGGAAATATTTTAGATTTGATTTTAACGATGCCATATGTTGCTTTCTCACTCTCTCTCGTGAAGGGGCGAATTCTCTATATATATACTAACAACATGGCACGGGCCAAAAAAACCAAAATACTTGATGATATAACAAATAAAGCAAATATAAAATATATAGATATATTATTTGACATTTTGAAATTTACTATGTCAAATTCTATAAAAAAGAAAAAGGAAAAAACAGGTGCAATGAATTTACATAAATTACAAATCAATCATGTAAGTTTCTTAGTTGAAGTTGTTGATGCATAAAAGTATAAATCTTAAACCAATAACAAATCTCTATACCCTATATTGACTTGGGATGCTAATGAAATAATATAGAATGAAGCGATATATGAACTCAAGATCAATCTTAAATCTTAAATAAAAGATATAAGTATTTGATAAATGGTCAATATGAAGGCAAAATACCTAAGCCATGATTGTAGTTGGTAATGAGAGGGAAAAAAAAAGAACATTGTAGTCATTATAATGATATTTAAATAATAATAATAATTATTATTATTATTATTATGTAATTGTAAGAGAAAATAAATAAATTTTAAGTAGGTTTTAAGTGTCTGAATGAGGTAAAAACCAAACGAAAAAATAAATTTAGTAAAACTTCTTCCATAAATTTTCTATTACTAACCTATACCAAAAAAAAAAAAAAAAAAGGTAAGAGAGACAAATCTAGTGGCACAAACTTTGGCCACTTGATTTTGGTTTTCAATATCTAATTACCTCAACTATGCTATGGTAACTAATGAAATGGAAGTGATCCCCAACTTATATTACACACACTGATAAAAAAAAATGCCCATTAAACTCACCCACATACTTGAACATTACATTAATGATACATTTTCAATATATGAAAAATAAGTAAAAAGAGTATTTTGATGAGAAAAATCACTTGCTACAACCACCCCACTTAGGGGCGACCCTAGGCTAGGCCAACCCGAGCCCGGCGGGCATGGATATATAATTAGAGCCCTTTTAATCATTGGGCTGGTCTCCAATTAAGTAATAGAAAGTCCTAAGCTCAACCCGACCTGTGTAATAAATGCTTATAATTGAATTTAATTAATATAAACAATTACTCAAATGGCCACATAATTGATTAAAAAACTCAATTCAGCTTTGCGGGTTTGGGCATGAGTCTCACAGCCAATGTTGGGCTTGGCCAAGGCCTGGGCTAGTAATTCTAAAGTTGGGCTAGGACTGGATATGCATTAGCCTGGCGTAGCCCATCCCATGAACACTAGGGCTGTCAATCCAGCCCTTTAGAGAAGGGGCCTGGCCCGGCCCCGCCCACAAAAACCCTCAAAATGGTGGCTTATTTTTTTCATTTAAAGCCTGAGGGTATGGTATGACTCTATTTTTAAAAGCCCGCATCTAGAGGGCTGAGCTTAGGCTTGACTAATCAGGCCCGAGGGGGCCCGGCCCAGCCCGCTGTTTATTAAATTTTAATATATAATATATAATATACACAATGAGTTTGAAGATGATTTGGTATACGATGCACCTACCAAAACATTGTCAAATGTGGATAAAGCTGATTTGGTAAAGAAATTTAATGAGTTCAAAGATGATTTTTTAGCTTTTGAGGAACAAATGACTTAGACAGTTGTAGAGGAAAAATCAGAATTAGATTGTTAGTTGGAGGGGTCAATGGATAAATCTAAAAATTTCAATATATTGAATTGGTGGAAAGTTAATTCAACAAAATATCCAGTTATCTCCAGAATGGCTTGTGACATTTTAGCAATTCTTGTTTCTACAGTTGCTTATGAATCAGCATTTAGTACAGGAGGAAGAGCACTTGATCAATATAGGAGTTGTTTAAAATTTGAGACTGTAGAAGTCTTAATTTGCACACAAGATTGGATACGTACGCAGCAACACAATGATAGTAATACATTCGATAATCTTTTAGATATTCTAAAAGTAGATTAAATAATTAAATAAAGAATTATTGTTATTTGTTATATATTTATTATCATTTATAGAATTATTATTATCCACCTTATGTTTTATATTGTAAAAATGATTTTATCCCACCACCAATGCCTTAAAAAAAATTTTTTTAACTCCGCCATGCTGCCTTTTGCATTGCATTGCCGGTCCCCAGCCCAGGCAAAGGAGGAGGATTTGTATAAGGTTGGTTGGTGGTGGTGGCATAGGCTGTTGCATATAAAAAATTTATTTCCATTAAAGAAAGAAAATTTCCCTTTCTTTTGGCCCTGGCTCGGCCCTGGCCCGACCCTAGCCCTTAAGGGTTGGGTAAGAGCCTAAAAATTATAGGCTCGCCGTAAAAGTCGAGGGCCTTTACTCGATTAGGCCCGGCCTGCACATGTAAGGGTAGGATAAGGGCTTACCTAAGCCCGGCCCGGGCCCGGGCTTTTGACAGCCCTAATGAACACCGCTACTACTCCACTTGCTCATGGATGCAATGCATACTACATCAATGGGCCCCACCCTTCCTTGAATATACATCTTTAACATTTGCCATCCTTCTCAAACTAACTTTTATCATATTAGTCCTTACCATAATAGAAGAAAAAAATGGAGTAAATTGATGGCCATCATATAAAAGCAGCCCATTGTGGGACATGGATCCATCTCTTCTTAATGAAAATAAAATATTGTGTAAAATTATGATATAAATCCTAATATTTAGGAGATTTGTTGCGATAGTTTTTACGAACTTGTAGGAGATTTGAATTCAAATAGTCTTGAAATCTGAAGCTCCAAAAAGAACCATTTCAAGGATGATTGAAAATTCTAGTTCTTTTATAATGTGTCATTGAAAAAGAGAGCATTCATGTACTTTAGATTTGAAAAATCTTAATTGACATGTATATATTTATAAGGATGGTTCAGGAGCAAGTTTACTGTTGGCTCATGTGTTGAGCCAGACTTGGTTGGTGGTCTGGAATCTTAGAAGGATAGTCTTGGACTTTTTTGTTTTGGTAGGAAGGAGAAATTTATTTCAAATAAAAAGCAATGCAAACAAAAAAAAAGAAAGAAAATAAAAACCTTCTGTTGGGAAAAACTTGTGCATTTGGAGGACATGATTGTGGTGAGAGATTTTAGGAGTACAGTGAGAGATTTTAGGTTTTTTTTAATTATATAGGAAACATGTAAAAAGAAAGAATGATGATATAGAGATTTTAAGAGAGAGGAGAGATATTTTAGATATTAAAAGTGCGATGCGACATTTCTCATTTAGGAATTCATTACTATTGAGTCATCTTAAATTTCATACCAGGAAATACAAGATGAGAAGTTTTGTTTTCGGTGGCAACTGCTCCAGTTAAGGGCCAATCCATTGATGATTCAGTGGTATAAGTCTTCCTGTTCATAGGGATGACAACAGATTAATCTCAGGCCAACACTTTGGGTCTATTGATTTTTCCAAATTGCAACAAATGGAAGGAGAAGAGGTGGAAAAAAAATTCTAGGAGTTCAAAATGGGTAGGCATGGCCCTTTTGACATTGAAACATGGCCTAACTTAGGTTGGATATGGTTTATGGCTTGTATAGGCTAGGGCGATTGTCAAGAATAAATAATAAGTACCAGGCTTTGGCTTCTACATCAAAGAATGTTGGTTTGTCATCTTCCACTACTATCTTTAGTTCCATTTTGTAAGGAACCATGTGGGAAGTAAATGTGCAATGAATTGAGAGATAGAACCTTCTAAAAATAAACTCATCATCTAATAAAGATAGAAAATAGAATGCCAAAGGAATGTACGTTGGTTTTATTGGGCAACTGCTAGTTTAGAAAAAAGTACAATGGATAAATTAGAAATATTTAATGAGTATTTGATTTAAGAAAAACTCCATATTTTGATACCATGAATGATAAGGAGACCCAGAGTGAATATAATCCGAAATCTAAGATTCGTATTCTAGCGTTGAATGAGTCATATCCTAATTTTTTAGGGATTGAGTCCAATTCCAGAATTAATTTAAAAAAAAAACATGGTAGAATTGAAACCATTTTGGAGAAGAAGAAGTAAAACAAAATATTAGGCAAGAACCAATATATCAATTGTTGAGTAAATCTTTATCATTATCAATCAAAACCTTGTTTAAAGACTATACAACTCGTCTGAGTTGATTCGTTAAAAATAAAAAAAAAGACACATACACACAGAAACAAAAAGATATATATAAAACAAAACTTCCAACTTTCAACTTTCTACAATCAAGAATTCCACCGTGCTAGTCATTGAAATCTTGAAGTTTTCGAGTTCCTCAATAGTGAACTACTTCAAACCCAACATCAAGTAAACTTGCCAGACTTTCGCAAAACTCCACTCCAAAACCAAAGCAATTTCGAGAACCAGAAGTGCAATTTGTTTTTGGAACCACATAATGTATTGTAAAAGTTGCCATAGTTGGATTATAAAATTATAATGAGGGAGAATTGAAAGTGGATTCCATCGGTAGTTTGGAATTTGATTGTATGAGCCAAAGATTGCCAATCGCCAATGCATCGAAAAAAGTGGAGCTCAGTTGTACACTTCATTCGTGAAGATTTGATAATATCTTACTTTCATACTATTTTAGACTATTTTGGACTCATGTTGTTGTGTTCTCTCTTGGATTTGGATGATGGATTCCTTATCTTAATGAATTTCATTCTCAACAAAATCCTTTGAGAGAGATTTTAGAAAGGTGATTGGATAGAGTCTAGCTAATATAGATAGAATCCTTAGATTGCGCCAAATGTCTCCCTCTCATAAAGAGTGATTCGCCACATGTCACTCTCCTACAAAAGGGGTTATTGTTATAATATATATAACTAGCGCTTCAGGACCCGCACCTAACGCAGGCCATGAAAAAATAATAATTAAGTCTTATTAAAAATTGTTAATAATTTAGTTAAAATATTAATAAATATTATGACATAAATCATAACAAAAACATAGTTAAAATATTGATTTTTTATTTTTTTGAAAGGAAAAAGTATTTTCTTTGAATCATTGATGTATAAAAGTTGAGAGTGAAAAAAAACCATTGATATTAAGTCATCCTTGAATGACTAAAGGAATTACATGTGGTCTAAGGGAAAAAAAATGTTGATATCTGTTTATTAGTATGCACTTGTTTCAGTAGTTACACTTGGTTCATCTTCATCATTTATCTCAATAATTGAACTTGTCTCATCTTATATAGATTTTTTAACTCCTGCACTTTTTTCAATTTGTGCGCTTGTCTCAATAAAATTATTTGTTTTCGGTATTGCAATGAAAATATTTGGTCCAACATCTTGAAATTTCACATTTTCTTTATAATTTGATACTGCATAGTAAACATTTAAATAAATTAGTAAAAGAAACTGATATAAAAGAAATTGTGTTGATGGCATTAAAATAAAATTTATAATTTTCAATTTCTAACAATAGAATGATTGAATCTTGAGTGTAGCTAATTTGTTCAATTTTCTTGACTGGGATATTGCTTTCTGACATTAGTTTATTCATCATTGAGTCTAAATAGTTATTTTCATTAAAAAAAGATTAGAAAGGGTGATGACATGATGCCCCAAAAAAGGCTGAAAGGAAAATATCTCAATATATATAGCATAGAATGTAGGGCTAGTGCAAGTAAATCCAATAAACATGAATAAAAAATAAGAATCGAAAGAGCAACTACATAATATGTACATACCTAGTGATACCTAGTGATCTAAGCTCGTCTCTCTATCTTTCTCAAATATCCTTCTAGAGCACAGGAGAATAGAAAAAAGATGTGAATATGTCATATGTGCTTGTGAGTAGATAAGAGAAGGATGGGTGTAAAGTTACTCAAGAGAAAAGAGAATGAGACTCACCAAAACTCTTTTTCATTAGAAAGTGTTATGAAAATGAAGTCTCATCAGAACCAAGAGTCCGATTAAAGAGTTCACGTAAACCAAGAATCCAGTTAAAAAGTCCGAGCATGGCTAATAGCCATCTATGTGATTTATCTGGACCATAGGCCCACTCACCTATTAGACGGATTATTATGAAGTATTATGATGCTCAGTGCAAGACGTATGACTTAGTGGCACACTTGTGTCACAATGATAAATGGCTAGGATTAGTCTAAGACTTTAAATTAATGTAGCCCAATACTTTGATTATATGAGATCCTTTTGATTTCGATCTAGGTACACAGAGGACCCGAAACCAGAATCATAAAAAAGAAGCCAATCTAAATAGTTATTTTCAATAAAAAATGTTAAAGGGGTCATAACATGGTATTCCAAAAAAGGCTCAAAAAAATTGAGAGATTTTAGAGAGGTGGTATGGATATATAAGATAAGAGTCCTTTAGAGAATAAATAGGGATGAAGTTGTAGAGGGATGAGAGAGAGAAATTAGGGAGGGAGAGATTTTATAGAAAACCAAAGAGAAATTTTAAGAAAATTGAAAGAATTTAGAGATTTGGCATGGATGGAGTTTAGCTAATATTGATGGAATCCTTAAATTGCGTCACGTGTCGTTCTCTCATGAAGAGAATTGCACCACGTGTCGTTCTCTTGTGAAATGGGGTATTGTTATAATAGATATAATAATAACAGAAGGTCCACTTCACATCTATAACATGGATGTGTAATCTCTCCCAAATATAAGCAAGTAATCCGTAACATGAGGAATAGCTTTTTTCTGTTGAAACTTGTGGGAAAGATGATGAAATTCATAGGATACCTAGTTTGGATATATAAAGAATTATAATGATTCGGGGATAAGAATATGGAGTATGCAAATCCAATTGGAATGAGAGATTTTAAGAAAAGAGATTTTGTAGGGGAGGAGAATATGGAGTATAAAAATCCAATTTGAATGAAAAATTTTAGGAAAAGAGAGATTTTGTAGGAGTGGAGATTATTAAGAGTGATAGCAATGAAAGAGAGATTTGACTAAAGGATTTGACTAAAGGAAATTAGATTTTAGGGGAGTGGATTCTAACCTCCATCGAACTCTAATCCACCGAGGCACCGTTTTGGAATCCTCAAACCCATAGTGAAAATTAAAAAATCCAGAATAAAGCTTTTCAACCCCACCTAGTCCATCATGTTTAGAAAGAAAAAATATTAATTAGATGGGGTCTTATTTAGAAAGAAGATATATATATGATTCTAATGGAAAGAAGATATGTTTATGATTTTAATGACATTACACCACATGTCATACTCTCATAAAAAGACTATACCATGTGTCGCTCTCCTATGAAGAGTAAAGCGCCACGTATTGCTCTCCCACGAAAAAAGGTTGTCTTTGGAATTGCAAGAAATGATGTGCTTGAGGCACCAAGAGAGAATATGCATGCCCTCATTCCCTCCATTAAATGTATGGCTGAGCTAATGGGCCTATATGGATCGTATGTATTGTAAAAGTTGCCATGTTGTAGTAGTTTTTGTTTATAGAGATAAACTTCATATAGAAATATTTTAGGCATTCTATGTAAATTTGAAAGATTTAGGGATAAGGGATAAATAAAAAAAGCTTAAAAATTAAATAAGAGTTGTTTGGAGAGAAGCTTTGTACAATAAAACTCTTTTGAAAGTGGGCCACGTGTCGCTCTCCCGCGAAAAAATTGTGTCATATGTTGCTCTCTTGTGAAATGGGTATTGTTATAATATATATAATAATAAGAGGCCTTTATGTAGAACTTTAATTTTTAGAGTTCTTATTGATGTTAGTCCGTGCGCCAATATTTTAATTGTTATAGTCCAGTTCGACATGAAAAGACAATTGTGCCCTTCATATGAATAAAAAGCATATGTTTATTACAGCATGATGCATATGAATAAAAAGCATGTTTTAACTCACTTCCACTATGTTTCTTACAAACAAAGCAACATTCAAAGCAATTTCTCTTCCATCTCATCTTCTTCCGAAATAAGAAACTAAGCACGAAGCAATTTCTCTTCCATTTCTTCTTCTTGCAAAGTGAGAAACTAGGAACGAAATAGTTTCTTCCTAAGAGGATGTTGTAGCGAGCACATGCCTTAACCAAGTGCAAAGTGGCTTCTGAGGTTAGATCACCCAACTACAATCGAATCTGGATCTTGATCTTGCCAATCGGATCTAGAACTTCCCCATCATAGCCTTGGAGTGAGGTTTTTGTAACATATAACTTGCTCACCGGGGTACCAAGTTCTTGAAGAGCTGTAATTGTGATGAGCTTCGGAGTTGATCCTGGGTCAACCTGAACTCTCGGAATAGGTATGTCTTTAATGTAGGCCGTAAAATAAAGCAACCTTGTGTGCTTCATGTTGCCTAAGAGGAGATCATCTTTGGCAAAGGAAACGGTGGCTTTAGAAGCATTGTGAATGTAAAGACATTCCATACACTGTTTCTGACGCTTCTTGGACTTTGCTTTCAGATAGTTCTATTTTATCTGATGAACTTTTGCTATATGAGTTTGATTATTTGTATTCAAAGCCTGTAGAGCTCATATGAAGTTGTTACGAGTCTCTTCAAATATCCGCAAAAGACAAAAAATGTGAAGTCGTGCAGGTATGTGCTTGAGGTGTTCAACAATATCATTCGTGAATGCCTCTGGTGGCCTTGCATTAGCATTTGCATTTAAAGAAGTTACATTTACATCTATGTTATTCCTTGAAGGGTTTACATGAGAAGAAGAGGAAGAAGAGGGTCTATCATAGTTGATTCTATAGTTACTATAGAAACAAGTGCCATCGTTGACTATGTTGTTTCGGTCAACTTTTGGATGAGTTTCTCTTCTTATTGCATTAACTTTTTCAGGTTCAACAAAAAGTTGACAAACTTTTTCCAAGCTTGCTTCCTAATTTGCATTGTCATGAATGGTTTGAGATGTTTAAGGTTTATCAGCAGAAGTGCTAAGAGTCACCGGAGCAGGAGCCAATAGCATCTCTTCTTCTGAGTCAGAGAGGTTATCCTGAATTTGGAAGACTTCTTGAGGTGCAGTAGGACTGCCAATGCTGAAGTTATTATGTTCTTCTAGCAACTCAAGCTCATCAGCTTAGTCAGGAATAATAAGTTGAGTGCTTAGTTCAGAATCTGCATTCAAACGGGTTGACTCAATAGTTGGCTCAGGAGAAACAACAGGCATAGAGCTTACTTCATGCGAATAAGAAAGCAATGCATAGTGTTGCTACGCTTCATCGGATTCAACTAATGGCAAGCGGTTCGGATGAACTTCTGGAGGTAGTGGAAAAGGAGGAGGATCATTCGACCAACCACTTGTGCTCGGTATGTGTATGTCATAAAGAACTACCAACAGTGTCTTGAGACTGTGCTTGATATTGAGCTTACCTGTTTTAGGATCAAAAGTTTGTTCAAAACTTTCATCCTCGTCAGAAGGGTATTCATCAGCAAAATAGTCATCAATCCACTGATGATCTTTGAAATCAGAATAGTCTGACTAATCTTCCTCATCATTTAAATTAGGAGGAGTGCCATCTCATGATATTCTATTGTAACTAGATATTGGTGGTTCTTCCTTATCCTTTGGAAATGGAATGATGAAGTCAGTCAAAGTAAAGTAACCTCTGATCGGTTTGGGAGGTTCTTCTGAAACCGAAGCTTCGATCACCTCTTCTTTCTTCTATTTAACTTAGTTCTCTTGTTTGGCCAAGCGATTTTGGGCAACTTTTTGAAGGTTTTTAAGTTACCTTTTAACATTTCTTCTTTTTGCATTTGTGGGTTTGGTTTTAACCTTCTCCCAGCCTTCATCATTTACTAGGTCCCGGTGAACCCACATTTCTCCCCCTGAAAAAATCTTAAGCGATATCAATCCTTGTTCGTTATGTACTGCATTGACGACTCGGAATTCAGCGGTCATTGGTTTTTATGGAGAGGACACTACTATAGGTGTGAATTGTCCAAAGGAGATTATGTTAACCAGAGCCGCATTATATTTCCGATCGAAAGTTATCACTCCATCTTTCCACATCTCATTGACCTTTTCTTTCAAAATGAAGCAGTCCTTGAGAGGATGAGACACCATTTGATGGTATGCAGAGTAATTTGGGTCATTGACGCGACCCACTTGTTTAGGTTTCTTCATCAGTGGAAGTTCAATTTTATTATTTTCCATCAATAACCGAAAAATCACTTTGATATCCCCATTAAAAGGATATTTAGTTTTTTTTCCTCTTTTCATACTCTTCATTCTTGGTTCGATCAATTTTCACATTCTGAGGCTTTTGAGGAGGTTTGGAGTTTGCACATTGAAGACCTCTTATTTCTTCTTCAATTTTGGAGCAGAAGATGAAGATAGCTCCACTATTCGAAAACTTGCTTTCTTTTTATTGATCTCCTCAAGGGTCAGCTCTACATTAGTAGCTACTTCGATCAATCGGGGCAGATATTTAGTTTTATGACTAAGTATGATAGCCTTGATCTCTAGTCGTAAATTGGTTTTGCACATTTCAATGGTTACTGTTTAAGATGGTTGTTCCAAGCATCTATAAGACAATGCTCTCCACCTGTTGATAAAGGACTGTGCAGTTTCATTGTCTCCTCGCCTTGTACTGCTGAGCATGGCGAAGGTGACTGTTTGATCCTCTTTTTGGAAGTGAAGTAAAAACTTCTCTTCCGTGATAGACAATGTCATGAACGTGAGCTTTGGTAACTGCTTGTAACAATTGAAGGCAATTCCTTTCAATGTACCAACAAACAACCTTATTTTTAATGCATCTAACTCTAGCAGGCTTCCAAGGAGTGACTAAAAATGCACAATTTATTGGTATGCTGACCCCTTCCCAAGGTATGGTTGGAAAGTTGGAAGTTTATAATCTGGTGGAAATGTAACTAAATCCAATTCCGAAAGATACTTGGGTGTAATACCCTTCTTTTTCATATTGGTCTCCACTTTTGTTTTTGTTAATATCTCTTTAACTTCTTTAAAGGTTATAGGTTTTTCAAAATTTGCATGAAGACCAAGGATTGACAAATGATCACCACCAAAAGAACCTGCAGTTATCACCTTGTCTGTTAGGAACTTGATTTGAGCTGTGACTAGGTCAATTTTAGTGGCATTTCTCCTGGTCATTGCCTATTCTCTTCTGTTAGCAAACAGAGGACTAACTGGAGTTTCAGCTGGACCACCTAACTTATCTACTAAGATTTTCAATTAGGCAGTCAAATGATCAATCTCAGCTCCTTGTTGCTTAACGACATCACTGACATCGTCTTCTTGATTCTCACCAACATCTTCCTCACCGGCATCTTTACTTCCACTAGCATCATCATTTGGAAACTTCAAACGGATTCTGGGCATATTTGGAAACCTAGGCTTAGGAGTCTCAATCTTCTTGTTGGATTTTGGGGTCACTAATAATCCATTCAAAGTCATGGAGCCCATAAGAGTAGAGAGAGTCTTTGGAAGACTGAGACTCTCAATGACGGGGCAGCAGAGTCAGTTCAAGCCCTCTTTAGTGCTCTTGCAGATGGTTTGTTTTTGGTAATGGAGATTTTAAAGAGCCTCTCCTTGGCCACATTGAAAGTGATGATTAAGGAACCCATGATATCTCAACAAAAAAAAGTAAGCCCAATGGACTATATTAGTGTCATAACCAATATGGCTGCCTCTTGGGCTAGCCGGAATGGTTTATGAATACCTTTTGAATTAATATGGTTTTGAACCGGAATGGTCAGACATAGGAATAAACCCTATTTTATTGTGCTATGCTGATTGTCTTAGCTATCAGAATTTCTGTAACATTTCGGGACTATATAGTCATGCTTAAAAGCATGCTAAGCTGACTAGACCTAGCTATCAAAATTTTGGCAGCATTTCAAAGCTATCTGGGTCAAACTTATAAGCAAGAGAAGGTTGGATCTAATTAAAGGGATAGGGACCACAGGATTGAGCCTGCACCACTACCACAATGATCATATGGGATCCATCAATGCATGACGCCGAACAATGCATGACTGCAATTTCGTTAGTCTTATCACTGATTTGATAAAAACATTTATTTAGGTTGAAGCCTTTTGGACCGAATCACCCCTCTCCTAGTGCATAAAAGAGTGTTGATTTGTTTCGTGCACATCGAGATGCAAAGTTCCTTTAATTAAATGACAAAAGTATGCACTTCGAGGTGCAAATTTCCTTCATTTGAGCTCTCAAACCCATCATAGACATCAAGGTCTTACATGGGTGTCTTCAGAAGTCAAACAAGTCAAGTTGGAGGCAAAACAGGACAGTGACCACTGGCCCATGGTCACTACTTATTTTACATTGTCTTCCGCGGTCATAACACTTTTTGCATAGTCACCCGCCGCCACTGGCTCACAGTAGCACATTTCAGCACTTTTCATGCATTTTAGTCAATTTTCATATCTTTTGATCAAATTTGATCACAAATTAGAGCGAAAACTGAATTTCCCATTGACGGCGCCAATCTTTTGATCACGCTCGAAACATGATTTGAAATGCAACAGATTCGAGTCCAACATTCACACATTTCAAGCTTTAAGAAGAATGTGAAATAACTATAGTTCATCATTGTTTTCTTTTTGTTTACATGGGTTTAAATGCTCTAACCATGGGGTTGCAAGTTGTTTACAAGTTTTGAAACAGTTACAACCCCTCCCTCTAATCTCAGATATGATTCAAATTCAAAAAATATAAGAAAATGCATGAAAAAAATGGAAAAGACACAGAAAAGAGGGAGACAGTGAGGAGTGACCATGGGCCACGGTCCTTAGCTCCCTACCAGTGACTGTAGCTTACGGCCACTGGTAAACAGTGGCTGAAATGGCAAATGTTTGCCTCTTTTCTTCTGTTTCACTTTTGTGATGCTTCCAGTGTGCTAAAACATTTTTTTTTTGATCTTTGGAGTATTAGATGACCATTAAGAGGGCTTAGTTTGTCGTAGGATTGATCAAAACCTTTGGTGATCATCACTTTTGGTTATGGACTGTTTTTGTACAAATCCGAAAATGGGGCTATGTACAAACAAAATGGAGTCAAAGTTGTATCATTCGGAACTTATGATTTTCAAAAACAAAATGAAACCTAAAGAGGCCTTTTCACAACTTCCGGGATGACCCCAAAAACCCTCCCAAGTGAGAAAAACAAAGGAATTGATTTCATCCTCTGAAACTTGAACATCATCTCCTCTAAACAATAGACATGCTCCCTCTCCGTCTCTGAACCATTTTCACCTTAAGTTAGTGACAAGGAGGAGAATAAGTGGGCTAGGAGTACTTGGAGTGCCTTAAGACTTGCTTGATCTTGCGTAGAACTCTTTGAAGTTGCTTCGAACCTTGGATTTTGTCTCTGAGACTTTGGAACTGGTCTCTCCTCCTTTCCTAATTGTCAAACCTCCCTTTTATAGATTTCAGAAGTAGTTTAGGGAGTTATGGGAAGTTGAGGTTCGAAAGAAAGTGGAGGGAACCGCTGAAAACTACAGAAAACTGCTCCACAGATGTCAGTGACCGCGGCCTTGGTCACTGACAGGTCCCATTTTGGACTTTTTGCACATGTGACTCGCTTTCGCCTGTTTAGGGTTCGAATGATGTTCGATCTTTATGAAACTTAGTGGGATACTATTTGACACTATTTTAAGTGTGTCATAAGAATTTCAGCTCGTTTTGATGATCTGAAGTTGGTCAACCCCCCATTGACTTTTCATGAAAATAGCCCATTATTTCAGTTATTTGAGGCCCAAATGACCCTGGATTGATTTGAAACTTGAAGGAATTGATGTCAAAAGCACCTTTAACTATCCATCCAAATTTCATACAGTTTGAATTTGTGAATGTAAGATTTCAAACAGTGACCCACTTGTTGTATGTTCTAAGTCACTATTTACATTACGCTATAGGCAGTTAGCTTTTTTTCTACCTGAATGACATTCAATTAACTTGAAACTTTGGAGAATTAACTTTGAACATATATTGAGTCTTTAATCCTAATTACGTTAGTTTTGACCCCACTGGAAGTGGGATTTTGGTCAATGACCTTTATGGCTTGGGGGTCACTGACTTCTAAGCTGATGTGTAGTGGAAATAGGACTAAACGAAGTCCTCTTTACTTGAAGATTTGCAAAATCTCCTTTGAGTATGACTGAAGCTTTGTGCCTAAATTTCATCAATTTTGAGTGTCGTGAGCAAGACTTTGATCAGTGACCCTCTTGACTCGGGGGTCACTAATCCAAAGTTGACATATTTATAGACTAGGTCAAACGATGTTTGTTTGATCTAAAATTTTGTAGAGCTTCCCTTGAGCATAATTTGAACTTCCTTCAAAAGTTTCAACTGATTTTATCTTCATGAGGTGTCACTTTGTACAATGACTCCACAGAGCTTAGTAGATGACCATCTGAACTGAGTTTGGGTCTAAGTGATGTTCAAATGCTCTAAAATTTTGATGATTAGTCTTTGAATGTATTTGAAGGCATTCTTCTAAGTTTCAGCTTGTTTTGACATGTAGGAGTGTTAATTTCTATAGTGACCCCCAAGAAGCTAGCATACAATCATTGAAGCTTAGTTTGAGCTGAGATGAAGTTCAAATACTTTGAAACTTTGAAGCATCATTCCCAAGCATATTCTGGAGTTGCTATGTGATTTTCAACCACTTTAGTAAGCCAAAGCTTGAGCGTGTTCAATGACTGTTACCCTTTAAGCCAATGAACCTTAAATTTAAAGTTTTGTGAGTCAAGTGACCAAATAAAGTTCACTAACCTTGGAATTGTAACTACTCTATTCTAAGCTCATCTGAAGTCTTCTGAGTGGATTGCACCATCTTTGAATATCTAGATACAGTACTTGACTTGTCATTCCACAATTCTGGGGTTTATGAACCTTTGGTTTGGAATTTGCTTATCATGTCTTTGCTGTAACATTTGTAATTTTTATGGGTCAACATCATGATCAACTGGCTCTAATACTATATTAAACTTAGTAGCTAACCATTCTCACTAAAACTTGGAGACATTAGTAAAGACAACATAATTACTTTTCAATAATTAGCATTATAGTTGTCATTCTAAAAAATATAATGCTACCATAATTAATCAAATTATTGAACAAAATCTTTCAAAAATGATTTTTTCTATCGGAGGTTGTTATCATCATTCATCAACATCATCATCACAATCACCACCCCATAGGGTTGTCAAAGAGCCAGGCTTAGGCCAGGTTGGGTAAAGCCCTTATCTTACCCTCATATATGTAGTCGGGCTTAGGCCAAGCTAAAGCCCTTGGATTTTTTGGTGGGCTTATAATACCGAAGCCCTTACCCTATGTTGACCCATAAAAAATCACAAGTGTTGCAGTGAAGACATCATAAGTAAATTTCAAGCTCAGGGGCACATAAACCCTAGAATTATGAAATGCCCAGTCAAGTACTGTAGCCAAAAGTTCAAAGCTGAGGCAACTCACTCAGAATATTTCAGATGAGTTTAGAGTATAGTAGTCCAAATTTTAAAGTTAATAGACTTCATTTGGTCACTCAATCACTAATTACCAAATTCAAAGTTCATTGACTCAAAACCATGGAGTCACTGCACACACTCAAGCTTTTGGATTACCAAAGTGGATGAAAATCACATAGCAACTCTAAAACATATTCCGAAATGATGCTTTAAAGTTTCAAAGCATTTGGACTTCATTTCAACTGAAACTCAAGCTTCAGTGGTCGTCTACCAGCTCCTTGGGGTCACTGTAGCAACTGACATTTCTACATGTCAAAGCTAGTTGAAACTCAGAGGAATGTCTTCAAACACATTTAAGGACTACCCTCCAAAGTTTCAGAATATTTGGACGTCATCTATAGCCAAACTTAATTCAAATGGCTATCTACCAAGCTCTTTGGGGTTACTGCAAAAAGTGACAACTCAAGAAGACCAAACCATCTAAAACTCTGCAAGAAAGGTCAAATTATATTCAAGAGTGGGTCTGCAAAATTTCAAGTTAAATGGATGTCGTTTGACCCAAGTTCAACAGACATGCCAACTTTGCGTCACCGACCCCAAACCTTGTAGTCACTAACCAAAGTCCAGCTTCATAGTGTCCAAAGTTGATAAAATTTAGATGCAAATCTTAAGTCTTGTTCAAAAATGACTGTGCAAATTTTCAAGCCAAGGGAACTTCATCTGACCCTACTTTAGCTACATGTCAGCTTAAGGGTTAGTGACCCCTGCAACCTTGGGGTCACTAACCAAAATCCTATTTCTAGAAGGCTAAAGCTAACAAAAATTGGATTAACTCAAAATGTACTGAAAATCAACTTCTCAAAGTTTCAAATCAATTGAACATCATTCGGGGTAGAAAACAAGCTGATTGCCTACAATGCGGAAGAGACATTGACTTAAAGCATGCAACAAATGAGCCACTAGTCAAAATCCTACTCTCACAAATCTAAATTCCATAAACTAGATGGATACTTCAAGATGCTCATGACATCATTTCCTCCAAGTTTCAAGTCAATCCAAGATCAAATAGCTAAAACAAGGGCCCACTTTCATGAAAACTTAAAGGGAAGGTTGACCAACTTTAAAAGTCAAAACATGATGAAATTTCTATGAGACACTCAAAATGGTATTATAAAACATTCCTCCAAGTTCCATGAATATGGGACATCATTCGGGTTCCAAATTAATGAAAACGGGTCACATACGAAAAAAAACCCAAAATTAGGCTTGTCTGTGACCTTGGCCACAGTCACAGACACCTGTAAAGGATTTACGGATGGTTTTTGGTCGTTATTTCACTTTATTTCAAAGAATAACTCCTTTACAACTATAGAAAATTGTCCCAACTTCCTTTGAAGCCTATAAAAAGCACACTTGGGCTTTGAAGTAGGGGTTGAAGCAAGGTTCGAAGAGTACAAGTAAAAATCACAAGGTCCCTCAACATTCTAATAAGCATCAAAATTCCAAGCTCCCTCTGGTCTTCTTCCTCACACAAACTTAAAGTGAGAAATGATTCTAGGGAAGAAGAAATGCATATTTGTCACTAAAAAAAGATGAATTTTAGAGCCATTAAGTGCAAGTGAATTCCAATGGATGAAACTACGTTTTCTTTGGTTCTCCCACTTGAAAGGGCTGTAAGCCATCTCTAAGGGATTTCCAAGCTCCTTGAAAATTATCTGATCAGAATGACACAACTCAGGCCTTAAGTGCTTATATAGAAGCACCACCTCTGGATTTGCACAAAAGCAAACCATAACAACGAAGTGGTGAATATCAAAGATTGTAGATGATTTTACAGATAAATTAAACACTTTTAAGACACAAGTTTCATGCTCCGAAAGTAGGCAAATAGTGACGAAATAGGGACAAACAATAGCCCAAATGACCGCTAACTGTCAATGACTGTGGTCACTGGCAAGGGTCAATGGCCATAAGCTATGGTCACTGACTCCATGTCTTCATTTTTTTTTGTGTATTTTTTCATCTTTTTCATGTAATTTCTCTAATTTTCTTAGTTTGGATCACATTTTAGACTAAAGGGAGGGGCTGTAAGTTTTTAATACTTGTAAACAACCTGCATCCCCGATGTCAGATCATTGAACCCATCTAATTAAAGGGAATTTAATAATGATCCATAGTTATTTTCTCATTCTTCTGTGTGCTTGAATGTGTGGATATTTGGACTTGATTCTGTTGCATTCACTATCATTTTCGAGTGTGTTCACCCTACCCTCCAGGGCAAGGGCAGAAATTTTTAAATATTGTTATATATAATAATTTTTCTATATCATAATGATAACTCTCCTTCATTCGAGTTATGGATTAGTGCGATGAAAAAGTCAAAATTTTTGTACAACTTTTAAAAGAGTGCACAAATTAAGTTACTTTGTCCTCAAATTGCCTTATATAAGGCAAATTGATAGTATTGTGACATGAAATTAGGACATGAAAGACTCTATTAAATTCCTTATCACACAAGCAATAGTTACATAGACTAAAATGGATTTGGTTTTACTTGTGATTAGGCTTTTAGTAATATTGTCATGGTTAAGGTTTTGTAATTGTACCATTTTTTACTAGTTCATATACTACATTTTTTTATAAAGCAATAATAATATAGGCCATCAAATCATGTTTGACAATTCTCATATGAGTCAATTAAATTTATTTCAAGTAGGCATTAAACTTTTTTTGAATAAATTGTTTAGTATGTGTGGTTTAAATAAACATTAGAGCACTCTCGAATTAACATTAGTCCGAACTTGAAATTCTTAGAAACACCACCATCGAATCTTATAACAAAACAATTAAACTTTGATTACTGAAAATGAATGACTAAGATGATTTGATGTATGAGTTACAAACTTTAACTCCAAATGTGGGTCCATTTAAATGAAACAAGAATCATAAAAGCAAGGGAATAAAAAGAAACTGGCAGCGATCAATGGCAGTGGATAAAACTCAACCTCACACAATGAAAATGTTGACTTATATCCATCTAAACCCACAAACTTCAATAGTTTACATTGGTAAGAAACAATTTAATAAATGACAACTTGAAGTATCCATTCATTGAAGATATGTCGATATTATGCAAACGTAGAATCAAGCATATCGCTAAAAAAAACATAAATTAAACATAGGTATAATATTGTTATCTATGGAGATATCCATAAAAAAAATTACCTAAGATTTAGTTATTTTTTGTTTGACAAAATAATAAGTCTCCATTATTAATTGCTAATTAGAGATTTTTTTTATTTTTGGTAAAAACCCATATATATATGTATATAATATATTATACATATTATTTATTTTATATATTAGCAGGCAAAGGAGCGGTTGGACCCCCTTGGGCAGCCTAAGTCATGCCCCATCTCAACCCTCAAATTATAGGCTTTTCAAAAATATGGTCTTACCCTAGCTTGTGGTTTAGAAAAAGGAAAATTTTTAAAAAAGACCCTAAAGTTTTGCCTTATTTTAAAAAAGGACATAAGCTTCAAAACTTTTCAATTTAGTGCCTAAGTTTTCCAAAAAGTTCTCAATTAAGGACATCCATTTATTTAAAGGTACTTCCTAGCAAATTTTTCTCTAAATTTTCTTAAAATACCAAATTACCAATTAATTAAAGTCATGACATGGTTTTAGCAGCTACTACATACAGTCGATCACTGTGGAGATATTAGCTGTCCTTAATCATCGTAAGGATGATGAAGAAGGAAATAAGGAAAATATAGAGAAATTAAATAAGGAATTTATTTCAATAAAGGGTAATTTGAGTATTTAAAAAAATCAAGGAAAAAAGTTATTGAAAATTAACTTTAAATGGATGGATGTCCTTAATGGAAAATTTTAAAAAACTTAAGGACTAAATTAAAGATTTTTAAAATTTTTTGAAATAACGCAACACCTTAGGATCTTTGAGATTTTCCCTTAAAAAAAGAAAAGAAAAATTCTCAGTTTGAGGGCCTTTAGGCTGCCAAAGGGCGGGATTGAGATCCCTGCCACCCCCACCGTCATCCATCTTGTTTTTACCCGTCTCATCTATTACTTAATGGAACACTAAAACCGTGTCGGCATCCCCTGCAACTCCCTTGTCAGTGAACAACCCATCATCCTGAATGCCAATAAACGGTTGGTCGGCTACCTCTAATAGCCCACGCGGTTGCGTTTAAGGGTTTAAATATTCAAACGACAATGTGATGAAAAACCACTACTGGTGGTGATCAGTTCCATGTTTTTTTTTTTTTTTTTTTTTTTTTGTTTTTGGGTCGAATGCTTCTTTTGATTTGATGGCCACGAATTTTGATTTGATGGCCAGTTAAACGGAGAGAAATCCACTCACATGTGGACACAGAGCAGATGAACATGCATGCATTTATGCAACCCACCCAAGATCCCTGCTTCAAGTTACCAGTATCTATACTCTCCCACCACATGGGCTACACAAAAATGAGGTGCGCCACCCCATCCTTCAAGTGGTAATGCACTATTACTACTGACGGATGAACCTTTAAATTTGGAAAGAAAGTTTGAACGGTCCAGTTTCGCCACTTGCTGCCTTCAGGAGCGCGCCTTTTAGTGGGTGGGCACATTGAAATGATTCTGTTACTAACCCTTAATTTCACCCCATTTCGAAACATGTCGGATACATCTAACACACCAACCAAAGCAGACATTGCTCCCCTCACCAACCAACTTGGATTTTCTGCTTTGAAATTTGAAGATTGAGACGCCTCCACTCAAGTCCACCTGAAGTGCACACTCCATTCCAAGAGAATGATAGGTAAGGAAAGGATTTACAAAACCCCTCTGGGTGATGATGGGCTTTCATCAATTCCGGCAATAGAAGATTTTGACATCTTTAAAGCCATTTTTGAGGATTACCTGTGTCCAGAGCATGTTTTTCTTCTCCCCTTCTTTATTATATTTTTGCTGAAAGGAGAAATGCAATAAGAGAGACTTAAAACAGTTAGGACTATAACAAACAACAAAAGAAGTAAATTTATTACTGTACTAAATAATTATAAGACTTAATTTGATACGTTCCATTAGTCCTGAAACTTTTGGCATATTGGTTCACGGAAAGGACTACTTGAATTAGAGTGAGAGCTGTACTAATAAAAAAAATGAAAAAAGGAATAGGGCTACTTTCCGCTAAAGTGAGTGGCACCGCATAGAGGATAATCTGGAGAAGAGTGTGAACTCCTCTAAGAGATAAAAAGGGATATCTGCCGCCAAAGTGAGAGCTGCCAAGGACGTGGGCTGTGAAAGCATAGTGGTCTATCATGGTACTAAATAATTATAAAACTTAATTTGATGCACGGACTAGTCATTGAGCTTTTGGCGTATGAGTTAGGTCCACAACAAAACTGATTTAATTATTTCCTGCAATTTGTTGTTTTTGGTTGCAACCATTTAATTCTCTTTTAATTAATTTCTTCTTTAGCTCCTAAATGAAAAAAAAATGAAAAGATAAGCTACTCGGCTGTTTCCTAGTAGCTTAAAAATCAAGAGCATCTTTTCGCACTAGAGCAATTAAATGATTGAATTTTGAGGACTTCCTGGTATAAAGCCGCTGCAGAAATTGATTTCTTATGGGGTGGTCCCACTGGGGGTTTCCCTCTTGCAAGAAAAAGTTTTTAAAATATTCCGTTTTGTACAGAGATTTTATACTGCATGAGCAAGGAAATATAATGGTATGGAAAAAAAAAAAACAAGAGTTTCACCACTACATAAATACCCTTGCACCTGCAAGATCATAGTTAGCTAATTCGCTCTTCATGTGATCGAATTGCATGTTGTCCAAATCATAAAATACGGAATTCGATTCGCCGGATTCGGAGTCCCCCAGATGCTACAGTTCGTAAGAGAAGAAGATTTAAGGAGAGAAGAAGCCATTGAGAAAAAGGTCAGAAGGTAGAAAGAACGAGGGCCCATCAGTCCTTTCAAGGCCTCCAAAGGGTTGAGGAGTTAATGCACCATGACACTTTTTCTCTTTTTTCAATCACAAGTTAAGTACTGTACATTTCTTCTCAAATAACGTCCGAATGTTTCTTCTCAAACAAAGAAATAAAAGGTCCATTATAAAATAGATCACAAGAAATTCTTAAGATTCCTAGTGTGGCCCATTTATTAGAAATCTAAATTGCTTAAAAACACTTGTGCTCTTCTTGTATATGGTTTAGCTAAATCTCACTTAGGAAAGTTGGGCCTACCATAAATTTTATCACTTATAATTTATTAAACATATAAATACAATAACATAAAATTAACATGTGCTGTCAAAATGACAACGGACCATCTCTTATCAAAGTAAAAAATTTTCAAGGAGGTTTAACTTTTAAGTAGGCGGTACATTTTTTTATCAATTTTGATTTTTATAGATGGGCCCTAGTTTAAAGGCTCATTAGTTTTGATTCAAGACCATTTCTCCTTCAATTTTCCTCTCTTCTTCTTTTTTGTTTTTCCAATCCCGTCCTGCCGAACACCCCCCCCCCCCACCCCCCCACCACCACCACTCTTTGCCCATTTATAAAATCTATACCTATAAAAAAATAGTCTCCTCGAGTGACATGGACCAATTTTTACACAAATCTTAATTTGTACCTCACTACAACAATTTGCAGTTTTGGCGAAGTTCATTATCGACGTTTTCAAAATTTCGTCGCTAAAGGATATTTTTTACCGACAGAAAAAAATTTTTGTCGGTAAAATTTAGTTTTACTGACGTTTTAGAAAAAACATTGGTAAAAACACTATTTTTACGGATGAAAATTTTTTTCGCCGGTAAATAACAAATTTTTAGGGACGATTTATTCGGAAACGTCGCTAAATTTAAATTTTGCCGACATTTATTTCAAACGTTGGGAAATATAGAGAATTTTTTCGACGTTTATTAAAAACGTCGTTAAAAGTTATTTTCACCGACAAAAATTATGCGTCGGTAAATTAAATATTTTTTGTGCTTTTAAAAAAATAATTTTGACCGACATATTTTTTCGTTGGTAAAACAGAAACGTCGGTAATTATTTTACCGACGAAATTTTGTTTTGAAAACAAAAATATATCGTCGGTAATAGTCCAGAAATTTTCGATTTTCGTGCCCCTTTCTTTCCCCTTTTCCCTTCGCCCGCCCCGTCTTCTTTCCCCTTTTCCTTTGCTCCGCTGGCTCGCAGGGTTTTCCCCTTTTACTCGATCTCTCCAGCTCGCAGGGTTCTCTCTCTCCCGATTTGCTCCGGTCGTTGGATTCTCTGCTGGCTCGCTTACTCTCTCTGGCTCGTTGGGTTCTCTCTCACACGATCTGCTCCAGTCCTTGGATTCTCCGCTAGCTCGCTTGCTCTCTCTGGCTCGCTGGGTTCTCTCTCTCTTGATCTGCTCCGCTTGCTTGGTTCTCTCGCTGGCTCGCTTGCTTGCTCGCTCTCTCCAATCTCTAAACTCTTGATCGCTGGGTTCTCTCTCTCTGGCTCAGGCCAAGATGGGCTTCATCCAATCGTTCTCCTCCTCCTGAAGCGTCCAAACCCGAGACAAAGATTTTTGACCATTTATCTGCTGTTATCGACGCCGTTAACGATCGCAAGCTTCCTCCCGAGCTCCGTGGCCGATCCAACGCTATCAGGTATAACATATCTATCCAAGCTTCCTCGTACACGAATCAATTTAGATAAAAAGAAAGGAAATTTGATTGCCTAGTGAATGTTTGTGGAATTGCCTATGAGGTGTTGTTGGGTTTTTTTTTTTAGCTTCTTCTGATTGATTGATTGGTTGCTTTTGATCCTTTGTGAGATTTTTTCAATTGGGTTTCTAATTATTTCACAGAAGATGTGGTCTTTCTTATCAAATTCAAGAAATCCAATTTGGGATGTGGTTCAGCTAAAAGTTTTGTTCAAAGAAAAGCTCTACGCAGGGATTAGCAATCTATAAATTGGACATTGCCCGTGGAAGCTATGCTTG
Source organism: Sextonia rubra (assembly GCA_037013555.1). Classification (NCBI taxonomy): domain Eukaryota; kingdom Viridiplantae; phylum Streptophyta; class Magnoliopsida; order Laurales; family Lauraceae; genus Sextonia; species Sextonia rubra. The sequence goes on along the minus strand of JASUAD010000011.1, from coordinate 29,991,116 downwards.
TATGTTTGTAGTTGAAATGTCTACAGTGAGAGAGGGAGAGAGAGGGAGGGAGGGAGAAAGACCCTTGGGCAAAGTGTTATGAAATAAGTAAAACAAAGAGATTTTGGCTTTTCCCTACTAGATTGGGGTGGCCTTTGGGTGGTTGAAATTTGACAAAGAAGCTCTTTTGAGGACACCGAAGTCCACAGACTAAAGAAAGGATAAGGTCCCCCTCTCTGCATATTGGTTGGCTCTTTGGACCCAGCCCACCATGACTTTTGTTTGGGCCTAGTGTATACATCGATTTGGCCAGACAAAAGTCTAAGCAGGCCATTTCTTAATTTTATGGTTAGATTTTTGAAGTTGTGTTCATGTCTGGCAGCCTTTCAAAGTGTCCTTCTTCTAGACATCATGCTAAGATAAGATGGTATGTTGTTTTGATTAGGCATTTGCTCCAGTGAAACTGTCTTGCACTGTATTAGCTTGATAATTGACATGTGAGACAACTTGTAGGCCCACCTCTTGATGAATCCAAATAGAACATATAAACAATTCCCTATATGTCACAGAATCCATTTGCAATGATCCGTTTGGAAATAAACCACCTGTCAAAATATTTTTTGATTAAAATTTGTTAAGTTTTGTAAGCTATAGACGAAGGGGTTAAGATCATTCGGTTGAGTCAAAATTTTATACTTAATGACATAGATCTTTTCATCCCCACCTCTCTCATAATATATGGAGCCTAGGTGGGCTTCAATGGCTGTCTGAATATAGATGGACAGGAGCAGGGCCTGTTTTTCATATCTAACATTTGAAGAGTCCCAACTGGCAATTCAAGCTTTGTAGACTGTTAAAATGTATTCTTGTTAAATATAGCAGTTGATCCTTGGGCCAAAACACACAAGAATGCATATATCTATATTTTCTTAAAAGATTCATGCTAACTATACTCCTCATCTTATAACCGTCCTATATGGCACTTTCCCTCTCCCTCATTAATGCAATGTTAAAAACAAAATATACGAGTTAGGCATGCCACATAGTATAGTTGTGAGATGAGTTGTAAGATGGAAAATGTTACTAGTATTATTCTTTCTTTAAATCCAAAAAAGAGATTTGGTACCGTTGTTTCTCAAATTAAATATTATTCATAGAATGTTAGACCCACATCCCTAGCGTAATTGCACATTATATGTGCTAGAAAGGCCCAAATTGAATGACCTTAAAAAAACCAATTATCTCTTTCGCTCTCTCCCATCCTTAGAGTAATGGCACATTATATGTATGTGCCAAAGAGGACCAAATTGAATGACCTTAATGAGACCAATTCTTTCTCTTTCTCTCTCTCATCCATAGAGTAATGGCACGTTATATGTATGTACCAGAGAGGACCACATTGAATGACCACAAAAAGACCAATTCTCTCTCTCTCTCTCTCTCTCTCTCTCTCTCTCTCTCTCTCTCTGTTTCTGTGTGTACCAAGATGTGTTCCTGTCCAAGTATAAACAATAGAAGGCCTTGATTGAATTTACTATTCAACTCTCTCTCTCTCTCTCTTTCTCTCTCTCTCTCTCTGTACCAAGATCTGTTCCTGTCCAAGTATAAACAATTGAAGGCCTTGATTGAATTTACTATCCAATGTCCTCTTAAAGTTGAATAAAAATGCCTTACAGAACAAGGTTACATTTGATTATTGTGTTAAAAGAAAAACAACAGAACAAGAAAAGTTGTTGGGTTTTGTCCTGACATATGAGCTTTTAGTTCGGAGTTCTTAAACTGTCCGGGGACAGCATCTTTCTATTTCTTAAACTGAGAGTTTTGTTCTAAATATTTCTAATTGCTTGTGATTAGGTCAGATATGGACAGGAGTTGGATATTACACTATCAAAACCGATTTAGTAAGGAGTACATTGCCCAGGTGAACTCATTTATTGATTTTGCAAAGGCGAATTCGAATGGGGCAGTGGTCATTAGGTGCCCATGTAATGATTGTTGTAACCATCGGAGGCTTGACTATGGAATCGTGAGAAGTCATTTGCACATTTATGGAATGATGGTCTCATACCAATGGTGGATAGCTCATGAGAAACCTATAGTTCAACCTAATGATGCGGATGAGAGCGAGGATGAATCGGAAGAGAATCAGGATGAATACGATGAGTTGATAGAGGACCATCGTAGGGGAACTTACTTACAGGAAGATACTCAAGAGAAGGATGATGTGCAAGATTTTGAAAGATTGTTGCAAGCTTCCCAGCGTGGCTTATACCCAGGATGCAAAAGCTCAGATACTCTGTTAGCGTTTGTTATCAGGATATTACATGTGAAGGTCGAAAGTTGGTGTAGCAATAAGTCGTTCAACAAGGTCCTGCAGATTTTTAGGGACTTCTTACCCAAAGGTCATGTGGGGCCAGCCTCAATTTACGAGGCGAAGAAATTATTACGTGACTTGGGCATGTGGTACAAGAACATAGATGCTTGCAAACATGATTGTGTGTTGTATTGGAAGGAAAATGCTCAATTAGATAAATGTCCAGAATGTCAAGAGACTAGGTACAAGGTCAATGATGGCATGTGAAAGAAGATCCCTCATAAGGTGCTCCGTTACTTCCCATTGACACCGAGGTTGCGCAGATTATATATATCAAGGAAGACAGCCACAGATATGAGATGGCACAGTGAGACGTGTGTTGATGATGGGATAGCGAGGCATCCGGCTGACTATGTGGAATGGAAAGAATTTGATAAGAAATATCCAGAGTTTGCTCGAGAGACACGTAATGTGAGGCTGGGGTTAGCTACCGACGGATTCAACTCTTTTGGCAACTTGAGCACCTCTTATAGCATGTGGCCAGTCATACTTATGCCTTGTAATTTTGCCACCATGGATGTGCATGAAGGAGCCATTTTTTATGATGTCATTACTTATTCCCAGACCAAGCTCACCAGGAAATGAGATCGATGTATATCTGAGGCCCTTGGTTGATGAGTTAAAGGACTTGTGGGATAATGGTGTATCCACTTTTGATGCCTCGACTAAACAGACCTTTCAAATGCATGTGGCTGTGATGTGGACTATAAATGACTTTCTTGCATTTGGCAACTTGTCTGGGTGGAGCACAAAAGGATATAACGCTTGCCTCTCATGTAACAATAGCTCGTTGGGGGTGAAGTTTAAAGATAAGATTGGGTATATTGGCCATCGAAAATACTTGGAACTGAACTGCCAATGGTGTAGAAGCAAGGTCTTCAACGGTCAGCCTAAGTATGAAAAAAATTCTTGGATTTACCGGTGCAAAAGGTATTAGACCAGCTAAAAGAACTAGCACCAGTCTAATTTGGCAAGACTAAGAAAAGACCGCGTGACTCTGGAGAACTGAATTGGACAAAGAAAAGCATCCTATATGAATGGCCCTACTGGAAGTGCAAAAGGCTTCGGCATAACCTTGATCCTATGCACATTGAGAAGAATATTTGTGTAGCTTTGGTTGGAACAATTTTGGGCATAAAGGGCAAAACTAAGGATACGGAGAAAGCGCGTAAGGATTTGAAAAATATGGGCATCAGGCCAGAGTTGCATCTAGTGGAGAGGGGCGATGGATCTAGCTTGAAGCCGTATGCCTCTTACACTTTGGAATCAAAACAGAGAGATGCCTTTTATGAATTCTTGAAGTCGATTAAATATCCAGACGGCTATGTAGCGAATCTCTCGAGGTGTGTAACCTCAAAAAATGGTAATTTATCTGGTTTAAAGAGCCATGATTGCCATATCCTTATCCAACGCATCCTTCCTATTGGTATGCGTGGCTTTCTGAATAAGGATATTTGTATAACATTGTTTGAGTTAGATTCTTTTTTCCAAGACCTTTGCTCGAAAACACAGAGACACGATGATTTGAAAAAATTAGAGGAGCATATAGTTTTAATATTGTGCAAGTTGGAGAGGATTTTTCCTCCAGCTTTCTTTGATATCATAGTTCATCTATCGATTCACTTACCGCGCGAGGCCATGCTTAGTGGACCGGTGCAATATCGGTGGATGTACCCAATAAAAAGGTAATAATTAATGACGATTGATGAATTGTTCATTTATTATTGCAATTGCCTTGCATTGAAAATCGTAAATGATATCATTGGTTGTTTAAAGGTTTCTGAAGACCCTAAAAGGGTACGTTCGCAACCGAGCTCGGCCATAAGATTCGATCGCCGAGGCTTACATTGTTAAAGAGTGTCTTACTTTTTGTTCAATGTATTTAAGGTAGACTGATCGAGTTGAACGCTATGATGATGGGGGCGAACGTGGCCCGGGGATGTCAGTATTTAGACAAACTGTCCGTCCAATCGGGCTGATGGCAAAGGCACATGATCCTTCGCAGGAAGAGCATGACATGGCTCATTGGTTTGTGCTGAATAATACCCCTGAGGTGGAGCCGTATGTACAGTACGTGCTTCAATCTAACTATATTTATGCATTGCTTGTTAATTGTTTGATTTATTCTCTACTTTTAATTATTCACTAAAAGTTGCCTTGAGTAGGGTCTACAAGACTTTAGTACAAAATCGGCACAGTGGAGAAATCGGGCATGTACAGCGAAAAGAATTTGCCAAATGGTTCAAACATGTAAGACATATAAAATATTATCATTTTAATTGCTATATATTATTGGATTACACTTCAAATGACAATAGCGTAATATATTTGTCTTAATGTGCTTATGTAGATGAACCAATTACGAACTAGTGGATCACCTGAAGCTGCTGAGGAGATTTGGTCATTAGCAAATAGGCCCAGATCACTAGTGAATCTATATTAAGGGTGTGATAGTCATGGTGTCCGATATCACACTAAAGATCGTGAGAATTGTTGTAGAAGTCAGAGCAGTGGTTTGGTTGTGAATAGGGAATACGAAGGAGAGAAACATGACTATTATGGATACATCCACAAAATCTGGGAGTTGTCCTATTTGCATGGGGGTAGAGTGGTATTATTTGAATGTGAATGGTACACCACTAGCACCAAGCACAAGATAAATATTGAAGAACATGTTACAAGCATTGATATAATGGGCCGTTGGTGTAAGGATGATCCATTTGTACTACCAAGTGAGGCGACACAAGTCTTCTACGTCAATGACACCATTAGAGGAAAAAATTGGAGAGTTGTAGAACAGGTCAAGCATCGGGGAGTATGAGATGTACCTGCTAAGCAGGATGATGATGACGATGATGATGCATTTCAGTAGGACCAAACGACATATGTTGTCCCAATCCTCATTGATGGTACTAATGTCCAATACTCTAGGGATGATATAGATCCTGAGATTGTTCTCAGTGATGAGTCAGAAGATGAGAAGGGCCAAGACGAGGATGAAACATTGGTGGAGTATGAAGATGAAGAAGATAATGATGTACTTAGTCAATCTGACTCTAACATGGAATATGACATGTAGTGTGTGATTCAAGTTTTGCACATGTAATGATTATGTAAATTAAAAAAGATCTTACCTTACATAATGACATTGTCTGAAAGTTCATTTTCTCTTGTGATTTGTTGATATATGGATAAAACATTTCATTTATTATACGTTTTATGCTTATTTATATATTATAGTTGCAAACAATGGCAAACAGAGGGAAAAAATGGGTCAAACCAGGAGAGATATCCCGTCACGTACAAGCATTCAATTATTTATTAAAGAGAAAAAGAACAATTAAGCAGAATGCAGATAAACTTGTTTCTCTAGGGCTCCCGTCGACTGCACGTGCTATATTTGGTTCGTCTAAAGGGACAAACGAGAACAGAAAGAAAATGGTTAATAGGAATGAAAACGACGAGAACTATAGTCCCCCATAAGATGATGACGTAGATGACAAGATATTTTCGTCAAAATCGGATGAGGTAATCTTTATGTGAATGTCTATGACATGAGCTTTAAAATATTAGTTTTTGATAGTGACACCCATGCTAAAATGATTTTCATATCCATGGAATGTAAATTGTTGACATTTACTTTACTAATATTATTGATTTGGGCTAATCAATATTTATTTTCCTTGTTACTTGGCTCTAAGTTAGGTCGTAGATATGCCTCAGTAGAAGAGGCTTAGGCGTGCTCGGAGTATCACAGCTGCACTTGGGTTAGCTCATGTAGATAGTACACCCGAGGCTGCGACACAGCCTTAGTTGCCGATATAGCCACTGACTACACAGGATGTACCGTTGCAGCTGTCTACCACACAGCCCTCATTGACCCGCCCTCCTACCACACAGCCATTGCCGAGGGTATCTCCACCGTCCCTGACTCCGCCGAGTCCTCATACATTTGCTAGCAGCGTTGGTGAGAAAATTATGACCTCTTAAAATCTTGGATTCACTTCAATTTAATGTTTTTAATTTACTAACTCATTTAGCAGTGTCATCTTAACAGCATCAGCCCCAGTCTCGGAGGTTTGGATCCGTGTAAGGGAAGTTACACGAGGGAAGAATGCGGCAAAGCTGAGGAAGGAGTTGGGTCATAACATTCCAGTTCCGATCCCCAGCTCGAGTTATAGGCCAAAGGGGGAACATGCACCGTCATTGGTTAACCATCTTGGGTTAGCCATTAGAGAGATGGCCCCAGTCCGACCTCATGGCTGGAAGAAGCTTGATAGTGCGATCAAGCTTGCGGTCATTGGATTAGTTCAGGTAAACTATAACGAGAATTATCAACCAAATTGATCATAGTTGTACTCGTTATTAGAAGGCATGGATTATATTTTATTATTACTAATCGTTATATGGCTCTCTCTTAATTGTAGCAAGTATTTGATATTGGGGCTTACGAGGGTGATATGTAGCTCAAGGCGGACATTGACCACCAGTGCGGGATTTTGTACAGGAGTTGGAAATATGAGCTGCATAGCCACTATCTCGAGCTATTAAAGCAGGGAGTTCCCCGACCTCAGGACCACCCGACAGATGGCTATGATCCAGCCGACTGGCTGTTGATGATCTCGCAATGTTGGGAATCACCACAGTGAAGGGTAACATTTGGATGTTGTCTACAATTATTAATTATATTTCAACGTAATTTTATTAGGTATAATTCAATAAAAAAGAGCTATTGTATTGTTACTCTTCTATGTAGGCAAAGTCGAAGAAGGCTCAAGAAAATCAAACCAAACTACCATACAATCATACTAGTGGCTCTAGGTCATTTGCATTGAAGATGTCTCTGATGATACGAATTATATTCATATGAACAAACTTGATTAAGTTTATTAATTTATCAATATGTAGGTTCATGTCTAATACAAGTTAATTTCAAATGACAGATGGCACAAAATGCTGGTCAGGCGCCTCATATTACTCAATTTTTCCACGACACCCATTATAGGCAAAAGAATAATTCGTGGGTAAATGACGTGGCTCAACAGAGATATGTATGTTTGCTCTTCGATTCAATTTTAATCAATAATTATGTTAGAAGCATTCTAAATCCCTTATTGAATTAAATGGCAGGAGGCCTTGGTGCAGTGGACTGAGGAGCAGTCGTAGCCCTCTGTCACAGCTCCGATGACTGAGGAACAAATTGTTGTTGATGTGCTTGAGAAGAGGTCGGGTTATTTGAATGGGTATTGTATATACACGAGGACCTCTTCATCTTCCACACAGTCTCGAGCATAGCATCTTGAGGTGATCGCCCTACGCAAGTAGCAAACTGAGCAGGCTAGGAGGCAGGCTGAGTAGGACAGGCGGCAGGCTGAGCAAGACAGGCGGCAGGCTGAACAGGACAGGAGGACAGCTGCACTCGAGGCCCTCGTTCAACAGCTGGCAGCTGCGGTAATGATAGATCCAACAATCTGCCTTAACATCTCTAGAGGGACCAATTCTGTTGGTGATGGCACAGCTACTGCAGGGCATGATGCAACCCCTTGGTTAGTATAATATTCTCTTAGTGATGGCATAGCTACTGCAGTGATTAACCCTAGGAGATGGCAAGTGCTAAACATTCATGGGCTTGTGTTTGGTGGTTGCAAAGTCAATAATACCGATACTTGCTTCTATCTTTAGTATTATGGATTTCATGCACGATAAACTTATTTGCTCTCTTCCTTGGGATGGTGACATTTGTTCTTTCTTATTTGCATATCCTCGTTGAAGATTTTTTAATGAAGTATTTGAAGTTTAAACAATAGGCCTCTCACAATGTTTTCACAATTTCATTGAAATCTCTCAACCCATTGATATTTTTTAACCAGGTGCTGCCATCCTAACATTTTTTTTTGTATGGTGTTTGCACAATGAAATCTGTTGGGATGGGACAACCTTTTGGGATAGTGAAATCTGTTATTTTATTTTTATTTTATCTTATTTTATGGGATGCATCTCTTCAATTGCTGTAAAATATTCTCAAATGCAAACTTTGAAAAATAGGCCTCTCACAAAGTTCTCACAATGTTTTATCGACTGGGTGTTACTATTCTAAATTTTTTTTCTTGGATAGCTTTGCAAAATGAAGCCTTGACCAATGACATTGTGTTGCAAAATGAAGCTTTGACCAATGACATTGTTAGCACTGTTTTCTACTTGTGATATGGCATTCCTTAAAATTGGTATGCCTTTTATTAATGGGAAATGATCGTTCCACAAGGTGTTATTTGAATATCATGATTAAGATCATTGGGAATCAATATAGTTATTGGCTATAGATGGTTTTTTGTCTTTAAGATCATTAGGAATCAATATAGTTTTTGGCTACAAATGGTTTGTCTTTCTTCTTGTTTGCTTTTATAGATGGTGTGCATTATGTATTAGGGGCTGACAGTGACGACTGTTAGAATTATAGTATGGAGGACAAAGACCAAGAGGAGGCTCATGGACAGACCCCTTATGGTGGAGGGTCCTGTTATGGTGATTTTTTTTTGGGGGGGTAAGAATTGTTAGAATTGACTGAGGAAAGGAGAACAAGCTTACAACCATGGAGACATATAGAGGACGGTGGGGAAAAATTGTTTAAAGGAAGAAGCTCACAACTATATTGTTCCATAGAGGACTATATGGTGAGCCCAACATGATTTGAGGTTATCTAATTTGAGTTAAATTTAGGTTTTTCATGGCATTATCAGAAAAACCTAGTTTTGTGTGTGTGTGTGCATGCGCACATGTGTGAGGAAATCATTTTACATAAAGGATGATTGCAGAAAAGCAAACAATTTTCTACTTTGCACTTCCACAAAAAAATCGTTTTACACAAGCGTGCCCTCGAGATTATTTGGAGTCTTTTAAGGGTCTTAGAGAGGTGGCAGGAATTTTGATTTCGTCTAGTGCAGATTGCTTTACATCATTCTCCTTTCACTTTGGTACCATTGACATTGTTTCTTTCCCTTCAGATGTCTATAGACGATACTAACATAGATTTGGAATATGATAATGAGCCTTGTATATGCGTCTTCATTTCTTTCTATTTTTCACTATTGGCAATCACACGGGTATTTTCAATCATACATATTTCAATGAAGTTTCTGGAAGTTAATTAACATCAATTGAGTTCTATCTTTGAATGGTGTTGGTTGACTGTAGACATTTTTTTTTAGGTAAATGAACATTAGAATAGTGGCCTAAAGAAAGGAAAGGAGAAAAAAAAAAGATTCGAATAATTTTCCTCTCTATCTGCATAATCATCTTGCAGAACATATTTATACATAGCAATGCTAGTGGTGCAGAAAATAAAGAGTTTATTTTTTTCTTTTTATAAAAAAAAGGTCAAAGGTATCCATTTCCAAGCCTTTATCTAATATCATTTATCTCTCATTTTATTGTATTCAATGATGTTACATTTGATTTTTTAATTTATTGAAAAGGTTCTAATGTTATTTTTGTCATTACAGATTGATGGACGAGTTTGGTTCAGTTCGGTTGCAGACATGGAGGAGTTTTTTTTTCTCAATTTAGTCAATCTGTATTTGTATATTGGATATTTATATGGGACTGTATTATTGTAATATTTGCTAAATGAGATAAATAATTTGATGAGAAATGGTGATGTTTGTTTGTTTATTTAGTAATTCTTGTATGGATGGATTTCTTTTTGTTAAATACAGGTGCATGAATAGCTTTACATTTGATACAGGTATAAACAGGTTTATTGGAAGATTATAATGAAAAAAGAGTTAGTACATTTAAAAAATAAATAAATCATTGCCGACGACAAAACACTTTTGTCAACGTTCTAAAACGTCAGCAAAAGTCAATTCTAATTTCTATTTTTTAAAAAATATATAATTACCGACATTCACTATCGTCGGAAAAAATAAAATAAGTTTTGACATATGGATACCTTACCGACGTTTCTGCGTCGTCGATAAAAATGGAGAAAAGAAAAACTAGAATAAAAGTTGAATTTACCGACATTATAAAACGTTGGTAAACGAAAAACAAAAAATTAAAAAATTCAGATTACTTTACTGACGACCTATTAACGTCGGCAAATTTCGAATCTAAAATTTTCCTGTTTTCTGCGATGTCTCTAGAACGTCGGTAACTGTAAATTAAATTTGGAAATAATTAAAATTTTAACATCGGTAAGCATTAATTTCGACCACGAAACCTTTTTCGTCGGTAATGATTTTTTCGACATTAATTACGTCAATAAATGTCAATCTTAATGTCGGTAAGCATTAATTTCGACGACGAAACTTTTTCGTCGGCAATAATTTTTTCCGATGTTAATTGCGTCGGTAAAGATATTCTATAACGTCGGTGAAAATATTTTCTATGCCAAAATGTTTTCGTCGGTAATGATATTTGCCGACGTTAATTACGTCGCTAAATGTAATATTTTAACGTCGGCGATAAATTTTCAACGACGAAATTTTTCTCGTCAAAAATAGTTTTTTTCGACATGTAAAAACGTCGGGAAATGGCCATATATAATGGCGGTGAAATTTTTGTTTTCGACGACGGTAATGTTTTCGTCGGTAATAATTTTCACTGATGGTATTGTTCGTCGGTAAATGTCGATTGTAACGTCGGTGAAAATTCTTTTCCACAACGAAATTGTTTTCGTCTGTAATGATTTTCGCTGACATTTTTTTACCGACGTTTTATGTTTCGTCGGAAAAATTTTTGGCCGACGTTTTATGATTTTCTGGCGACGAAGTTATTCGTAGCTAAAACTGTTAATTGTTGTAGTGCCTCCATTAGATTGATTAAATGTTAAATACACCATTTCATACATTTTTTTCTTGTATATTCAAATCACGTCAATAGAAATGATCAACCTATTCACGACAAATACTCATGTTCAATTAAAATTTGTACTAGGTTATAATTTCATGAATGGGGCCTGGTGATAATCCTAATAAAAAAGGAAGCTTTAGATGAAAAGGGAAAGAGTTCTCTTCTTTTTTTTAAAAAAAGGAACTCTATTAAATAATATATTCGAATTAGCACGTCAAATTTATCAAATTCGAACTACGAATCAAGCCAATTGAAAATTGAATTTAGTAAACTTACTCCATCGAATTTTTGAATTAAAGCAAATTGCGAACTACAAAGTGCGAATTCAAATGCAAATTAATTGAATTACAACTTAGGTAACTATGCGTAAGATGGTCAAAAAGAAGAAAAGAATCAGTTCTAATCCACATGATTTAATGGTATAGTATTAATTCATCTAACATTAACAATTATTATGGCCCATCTTATGTAACCATGACATAAAAATCAGATTATAGGATTTTGTTTGAAATAAGGAAACATTTTAAAAATTAGTTCGGATCTTGTGATAGTTTACCCCACGGTGACCATAAGTGAATCAATAGGGTCCGCCTCACCATAGGTAACCTATCATGCATGCCTGCTATAACCAATCCAAGACAAAGGCTGCCTCAAGATTCACATACAAGCTCTTTTATGGAAATTACACCCATTAGGGAAGAATAAAGGAGCTCTGTAAAGAAAACACTCGACCTACCATTCTAATACTATATCATATTTCTTTAGATGATTACTTTTCAATACTCCCGTAGAATAAAGCCTACTATATATTAAATAAGTCTAACCAAAGTCACAGTGAGAAAAATCCGTGGGATGATCTACTTTAGAAATAAGATGAAAGTCAGTCAAAGAGCGCTTTCAAAAAGGTTTCAAAGTCAAGGGTATACGTTCATAAAATTTAAAAGTCAGAATGTTTTTCAGAATTGAATGCAGAGGGTTTTTTAAAAAAAAACCCTTGCAAACCCACAATTCCCATATAAAAAATTGGATACTATTGTATTTTAAATGGAATCATTTGTACGCAAGTAAGCTTACCGTTTACGTCCTCTTCCCATGAATTGCATATAAGCCCAAAAATGGAAAAGGCAACAACTACCAAAAAAGCTACCCCTTTTGCAATTCCAATTCTAGACCCTTGCTTTCAAGTGGGTCATACTTTTACAGTCTGAAAACTGCTTGATATGAGCAGACGTTGTACAAAGAATGGAACCCGTTTTTTTATTTTTTATTTTTTTTTGTTTTTCACCCAAGGAAGCCCAACAAAATCTGAATCTAAAATCCAAACAAAATAACCATACATAGAAAAATTTACCAACAGCCCCATGAAAAGACAACCTAAATAATTTTAGGTTTTACCAAAACCTTTCCTTAATTTTCTAAATTACAGAAATTACTCCTTGATTCAAACAAAAAAGAAACGGAAACCTGAAATACTAGAAAAAAGACTAATTTCCTTACAGAACTTGGGAAGATTAAAGATTTTTTATCTTTTTCCCATTCAACCCAGTTCAACAGGCAAAGAAAAGGGAAAGAAAGAAATCCACTGCAAACCTCTCGAAACAGCATCTTTCGAATTTCGAATCAGTACAATGGCGATCGTTGCGGAATCCCTTTTCGCCGGTTCAAGTGAACCGATATTTCGGGCGAGCATTTCGGACGAAACGATGTTCTAAGGCCCAAAACGCTTCTTCTCTTCTTCTTCTTGGCGAACTCAGTAGTGGCCATACACGCGAGGTTGTTGCACCATGATCCATCACTTGAAGTTGTTCGGAACAGAATCGGCGAATCGAGGATTAAATTGGGCGTTATTTTAAAACTGAAGTTGTCTTCTTTCCTTCTTTCAATCATGGATAGGAACTTGTACTTGTGGTAGTATGTCGGTGGCAGCCTTTTCTTCTTTATCAGACGCTGAACCTGTAAAAGACCTCAAATTAGAAACATGATTGAAATGTATTTATATACTTCCTGGGTTTCTTTCCCTTCTTTGTTTTTCACTACCTTGCAGGAGAGAGAACAAAAGAGATTTGGGTGTTGCAAGCTCCTCTTGCAGGTGCTGCAATTGTTTCCGGAGCCTCTGAAAGCTCGAGATTGAGGACGTTGGTTTAAAAATACCACCTTTGCACTGTTTGTTGTGTAAGACTACACACCCAGAAAAAAATAGTAATAATTTGAGAGATTGGAAATGAATGTGGCTGTGAAGGAGTAAGAGATTAGTTTATAGTTAGAGGTGATTACTTGAACAAACGAGCAGTCGATTAGTTTCTCCAAATCATCCACCCGAATTACGTCGTGATAAACATATCTTCTTATCTGCAGACAAAAACACCCAAAAGATTGTTGAGAGAGACAGAGAGAGAGAGAGAGAGAGAGAGAGAGAGAGAGAGAGAGAGAGAGAAGATGTTTTTGTTGTTGGTAGCGTTGTTTTTTTAATTACTTGCAGAAGGGGATGAGAGCAATGCGGGTGAATGCATTGCGGGCAGATGCTGGCGCAGCAGTCCAAGCAGAAAGTGTTCTTCTCGTTCTTCTTCGACATCTCATGAAGCAGACACGGATTGAAGAACTTCTCTTTGAGAAGGGGTTCTACCCAATGAGGAAATGAAGGCAGATCTTTCTGCATAGAACCCCAAGACACAAAGCTATCAAAAACCCATTCTTTTTGCTGATTACCCATAACACAACATTCACTTCAGATGCAAAGGAAAGAAAACCCCACCATTTTTCCTCCCAAGAAGAAGAAGAAAGAAGAAGAAGAAGAAGAAGAGGAGAGAATTACGGTGGGGTTTAAGAGAGATTTTTGAGAAGAAAGGAGAAGAAGGGTTTCGGTTTCCTTTTTGGCTACGACGGATGAATTCCTTTCCAGATACTGTGAAAAGCCACTCTCCCTCTCCCTCTGCGCGTGCATAGATGATTCCCGTTTTACACGTGGGATGATGGAGTGGCCTATTTGTACTCCAACAGTGAAACCCAACCCGGATCCAAACTGCCAAAGTATGCCCGACATCACATTCCTGGGGTGGTCCTAAGTGACCCAGCCTCTCATTCACCGACATTTTGCACCCCGCCAAATCATTGACCGCTTGAAATTTTGTGGGGCCCACTTTCCTCACGGTTCAAGTGGACTAGGCAAGTGGGAAAATTATTTTTTAAAATTTTTTCATTTTTCGCGACTTAAATATGCACACCAAGCAATATAATAGAGACATAGTTTTTTTTTTCTTTTTTTTATGACTACGAACCCACTGACCCATTATGGTTGATCAGTGATAAAATCTTGGATAAACAATATAATAGCGAAATAGTTATTAATTTCGTTTTGTTCATCATTTTAGTTTGACCCCAAAGATGGAATAACTCGGTATTTCAAAATTTTCACAAAATGTTTTAGAATAACAAAAAATTAAAAATGTACATAAGTAAAAAATAGAAAATAAAAATAAATTATCAATTATGCATGTGTCTTGATATTGATATTGAGAAAAATATTAATAATTAGTGAAAATTGTGTTACAAATCGAAATGGAATGGAATAGGCCAAAACTGGACAACTAGTGGAGCGGAATTGGCCAAAATGGGTGAAATTGTCTGAATTCAAACCTAAATGTTTTGACTTCCCATCTTGTTTCGACTGAGCGGCCCGAATGAAAAATTTTGGTCATTTCGGTCTAAACGAAATAGAATTGACTACCAGGAGTAGTAATCTTCATTGAGAATCATAACGACGAAGTTTCTTTCGTTGGAAGGTTTTCTCGTTACACAAATGTTTAGCATGGAAGAAGCAAGTTTTTCTAAGGGATAACATGAACTAGAAAAAAAGTTTCCATGCAATTATATTCAAGTTATGGGAGAGGCACAGGAAAAAATGTTTGGAGTGTCGTACCCCTCTTACTCCACTTCGTTCCATACTTCGATTTATTGACTCATTTTTTTCACTAGAATTTCTAATAAGAATTCGGTGTAGTATGATTTTTTGATATGATGTGATAGCTTGCATCCTTTCATTTGAAATTTCATACTTTGTTAGAATTATGAGTGTTGGCTAATTCATGAGTTGGACAAAACTCAAGATCCATTGAGTTGTATTTTTTTAGTTCTTTTATAATGTACTGTGGTATATATCGCCAGAAGAGCTGAACTGAAGATATAAAGAAAAAAACAAAAATTCAAAAGAAAATAAAGCCTAGATAGAAGCTTTGCTCACTCGAGTGAGTGTTTCCTCTGCTCGAGCGGACTTGATAGGAATTGAAAGAATTCCTCAAGCAGAAGCTTTACAAGCTCAAATGCCCACGTATATTCTCAAGCGAGTGATGAAAGAAACTCTACCAACATGCGCAGAATTGTTTCCTTTTGTGCTAGGATTGTTATTTTGTATTCTACACAAACCCTAATTATAATGCACAAAATGAGGTTATAAATAAGGGTTCTCTCCCAACTCTAAGGGACTAATCTCCATATTCTCAATTGAGAAAACCATCGAAAATACCTTATCTTCCCTAGAGCATCCATTAGAAAGAGTTGTGTTGATATGAGCATCTAGAGAGCTGGTGCTTCTATATCTGTAGGAGATCGTTCATCTTGCAATTTCAAGGTGGTAGAATCAAATGCGGCGAGAGGTGAACAACAAGGAATCGGCAAGAAATTATAGTCCTTAGGTAGAGGAGATTGGAGTAAGGTCTGTGAATGTTGCTTGTAATTATTCATTCATAGTGCTTGATTTCTATTGGTCTAAGGAGGACCTGTAATTTCTCCCTGTAGGGTTTTCATATAAAAAATCATGTGCCTCGGCTTCTTTATGTGGTTGATTGAATTGCTTAACTTTTTTATTTTTTATCGTAGTTAATTGAACTGCAATCTATAAATCCAATTAAGGGTGATTTCTCATATTTCTTCTATTAGAATTTTAAATTCTAGTGACTTAAGAAGTCTCAAATGACCTTTTGAGTTTTTGCAATTTAACTCTCTTTGGATTTTGCAGAATTTCTAATGCTCCACTCAAGAGGAGGGTTTAGGAATTCTACATTATTGGTGGACAACTTTTGGAGGAATTTAACTTAAGGTAATTTTTTAGTTTAGCCCTTTCATGAATTCCAAATGACTCAAAAACCAGTGTCCATCTTTTTGTTTAATTTGATAATAGTAATGACCGGAGTGAAAATTTTCTTCGTAAGGGATAACATGATTTATAAATTTTAAGAAAATTTGAATTTTAAAGTTGGCAAGCGGTCTACATCCATGTATACAGTGAGGCATTAATTTTTTTTCTATTGCGCTGACATCCTGCTCAACAAAACCTCGTCCTTGTTAAAATCAATCCCACCTACTCTAGGCAATTTGTTGTTGAATTTTTATAACAAAAAGTAAGCACTTAACTATCAATTTTATTGACCGCTTTGATGGCCAGAATCACTGCATAGGTACCCTCCTTAAACTATATCATCACTGCATAGGTACCCTCCTTAAACTATATCATCCTTTACTAAAATGACCATAAAAGATCAACGCAACTGCTTTAAAATCTCACCTACAATCTTTATAACCCTCGGATAAATTTTAGTACTCACCGGGCTCATATTCGTCATCAGATTGAATCTCATAAAAACTGCTGTCAGGATGTGCCTTTAAATCATAGGTTAAAATAACTTTACATGACATTTCCTTATTCGAATGTACCTTTCATTATTACTGACACCAATGCATTTGGGTGGCCACAGAGAGATAAGCACGGAGCTCACCAGCGATCCTGAAATACAAAGCTTCATGGAATGACAAGTGATAAATGACAGGACCTAAGAGTATAATTTAGTACTGACGCTGCAGGGCCATTTAATAATGATATTATTCATAAATAACAATACTTATAAATATTTAAATAATTTTTAATTTAATATTAACATTAAATTCATTTTACAATCATAATCTTAAATATTTTAGCGCACTCTTAAAAAGTAAATATCATATTAGTAAAACTAAACAAAAATGAAAATAATGTACTTGTGGAATTCCATTAGAATATTAACAAAAAAATAATTTTTCCTTTAATCTATAAAATCAAGTCAAGAGAAAAAATATTATATGGTAATACAAATTTGATGAAATACTCCAGTATCCAAAGAATCATCAGTTCAACCAATCCTATTACTATGAAAATTTTGGATTAGGTGAAAAGAAGTCGATAATCAAGATTATCACAAAATTTAAATTAAGCTTCTCACTTGTTCATTTGCACAAAACTCAAAAAAATAAAAAAAATAAAAATAGAAAGAGAAATTTCAACTAAATATAACAAAACCTAAGATGATCTCCGAGAAATTTCAACTAAATATAACAAAACCTAAGATGATCTCCAATTAAGTGGTAGACATTAAAATATGGGATACACTTTCAATCTCTACATCGGTAGAAAAAAAATTGTATTAGTCTCACACTAAGCATAAAATACCATTTGCATTACCATAGATATTCTAACATGATAGACACACTTAGTTAATATATATTAGCAAATTAAAATTGATATCTATAAAAAATGTAATGATCATGACCTTAAGAGATATAGAGAGAAAAGAAAAATTAAATAATTAACAAGAAAAAAATAGCATAACTATCTTCTTAATATTTAAAATAAAAATATATATATGTATAAACCATCAAAACTTTTGGTGTTTAAAGAGAGCAAAACTACACTTACTGTTAATGGTGAGTTGTTTGATGGTGTCTCCATACATATACCATATTTTATATTCTCACGTAAAACCTATAGGCCGATGAACTGATCGTTCTCTGTTTTGTTTTTCTTTTTTCTCCTCCCATTGTTACATGGAAAAATTGAATTTCAAAACCCACACATTCATAACGAGTGGAGTCAAAATAAAAATGAATATGATTGTCCACCTTCTAAAAGTTCTATCACTCTAACCACAAGAGATGTTGTGCGTAAAATTGAAAGATTTTAAGATAAGAGATAAAGATTGATTAATTTACGTAAAATTTAAAATTGAGTGAGAGTACAAAGCCAAATTAAAATTGTTATGCTAGGGCTAATCCAAATTATTGGTTGTTCTAAGTTTTAAGGGACATTTAGAATGAAAGAGAATTTAGAAATCTTGCCTCCTAGTAGTATCATTCTAAGTAATTAATTTAGGAAAGATCTAACAATTTTAGGGCTTGAGCATGAACTTATTAGAGCGGGGCCGAGATATAAACTTTGAATTGGGCTAAGATTTAGTAGTAAAAAGCACAAGCCCGATCTGATCCAAGTGAGAGACACTAAGAAATCTCTCACGTAAAACCAAACATCCTAACCAACAAATATTTTTATTTTTTAAATAATATACAGTATGGTTCAAGTTTTAACTATTCTAGGTGGGTTGCACTCAGGGTAGGTACTTATGGCCCGAGTTAGGCTTTCTCTAGGCTCGGACCTATTGTTCAAAACTAGGTTAGGCCTGAACATTACCTGGCCCGGCCCGGCCCGGCTCAGCCCAGCCCTATGAATAGCCGTGAACAATTTAGACTTTATTGTGATTTTAATAGAAAACCATGTGGACCTATAAATTGCTACGTGGATAGTGGGATTTAATGGCATGTGAAATGAGATAAAGATAATTTACCTAATTAATATGATGATTAGTATGAAAATTCATTTGAGATGTATGAGTGATAATTTCCGAGCCCTAATTGATGTTCTTGATGCACATTTGGGTGTAGGCTCACTATCCCTAGCTCAAAAGAGGAAATAACTAATGATAACCAAGACACCTAATGTGGATGTAAATGGCAAGGAGGATGTGCAATGCGGATGGCTATGATTGAGATGGTCTCTGATTCTAAAACTCCGTTTATAGGTCTTTATCCCTATTTATAGAGATTTCAAAGAGCTTCATTGTTTACTCCTATCATGCAAATAGATTCTCATCCATCTTGTAATGGAGCTTTTTAAACATCATGATTTAATCATATTCGATTTTATCCAAGTTGGATCTTGGCAAAGAGATCATCTGTGGGTCCCTTCCATGGCATTAACATAGACAAACTAAAGGTTTCTCATTGGTAAACCTTATAAAATTGAAGTAGAGGACACTCGGAGTGGTCAGCTAATGAACTTCTACTCTAGAATTTGAAACAGACTTGGGAGTCGAGATCTGTGATAAAACCAAGAAGATTGCGTAATGGCTTAAGTTAATTGTTTATATGATTGTGGGAGCAGGAAAATCACTATTTACATCTGGACATGTATCACCCATAAAAGGAAATAAAGTCTCCATTTTCTTTCTCATTACAGCCACTTGTTACCATGGAAGAAGACAAATTCCACATTTTAACAAAGTATGGCAAGAGCCAAATCAAGCAGAGGGCCGGGTTCTTTTCTGTTTGAGTGTGTGCACCCCTTGACATAGATCTCCACCCAAAGAGCTAGGGAGAGATAAACTGTATATAGTGTTACTGTAATCTGATACAAATAGTAGAGAGAGAGAGAGAGAGAGAGCATATCTTATGAGAGATTGATGCTAAATAGGGGAACTTAGTGCCTTGCAAAGTTGCAGTATAACTTGTGTGCTTGCCTTTATATATACAACTTTATTAATTTGATAGGATTCTATATATAACATATTTACGTATAATTCACCCTATCCTCATCCAAATCAAAGATTTGGTTTCTATCAAATTCATAATCTATTACAAAGAGACTTTAGGGCAAGATTAAATTTTAGGGGATTAGAGTGAGAGGAAGGGCAATGAGAGAAATTTTTATGACTTTAATTGGAGTGTGCCACGGGTTGCTCATCCGAAAAGAAGAAGCGCCACGTGTCACCCTCCCACAAAAGGAGGTATTGTTATAATATATATAATTATTATTATTATTATTATTCTTCTTTTGGGATGTTGCCTGTAGAGTTATTATTAGACCTCTCAGTCATTCTTGAGAATATTTCTCACAGAGTTGTTCATGTTATATTTTAGAGTCATGGGATATTGCATACATTGCAATATTGCAAATATTACTCTATTTAATATCCTAGGGTTGTTCGATATCTCACATTGTATATAAAATATTCTAACCTTGACACAGGTTAAGGTCCCAATATAGATTTTGTACATGTTGTTAAATAAACAATTAATTTAAGTTAAAAAGCAATCAACCACAAGAGATGGAGACATGATTTTTACGTGGAAAACCCAGATTGGAAAAAACCACGGGACCTAACACCGATCTAAACTCAGATCAAGTACTATGCAAGAGAGGTTATAAGTTATATTAACTACTCTTGTTTAGTTGAACACAACCTAAAGAACTAAAGTTTTTCTTACTAACGCACACGTCGTTCACCTTCTTCATACCTGATCCAACACTTCTTAAAGCCACTCAAGACGAACAATCTTTTACAAAAGAGAAGATAATCTTCTATAAGATAGTAAAAACCGTATTCTCTAGAATTCAACAACTTCAACACTGCCTCTCAATGAATCCTTTAAAGAAGAAAGGAATCTCTAATGTGAAATTTCAACTTAGAATATGAAGATGGATGCCTTAGGGTTGAAAGAAAGCCACTTGTTATAGCCCCAATTTCGTATCTCATAATAGTAATCCAACTAAGATAGGAATTGACACAAAACAAAAAAGTCCTATTTAAAATAAAAATGGAAATTCATACAATGAAAGTTTCATAATTTTGGACAACACAATTTCTGCAAACTTCCCGAGGCCATAACTTTATCATTTTAGCTCTAATTGAAATCTTGAAACCGATGGATATCTACTCGAAACAAGCTTTCCAATGGTAGTTCGTTTACATATATCCGACGCTCGATTTGTGAGATATGATATTTTTAATCCAAATATCTCCATTCCAGCTCTTTTGGGACTCTTTAACCTCTTTAAACTCCTAGTCTAAAATAACTAGAAATACAATTTTGACTAGAACTAGGATATTTCTAATCCATGAATTTAGCCAACATACTAAAATCCTTATAATCTCCCCCTTTGGCAATTCACGGACAAAACTCCCTAGAATAATAAAATTTGATCTACCGAAACAAAACCCAAAATACATTGAATTTTAAAAAAAATAATAAAAAGTTATTATTAGCACCTGTAGATTGCTATTGTATTTGTCTATCTCTAAACACCTAGACTTTCAGCATCTTGACTCTGAATATCTCTCCTTAAATGCCTTATTCTCCCTCTTTTTGCCCACAATTAACAATGCAACTGATCATCATGTAGCAAATTTGTAAACTAGGATCTAGCAGTAACTCCCCCTTAATGTCATCTTTTTTTCAGCACTAGGGGTAGGAGTTTAATCTTTTTAATCATGATTTTTTAGATTTTGGTACCCACACTTGAAAATTTTGAACTCTTTAGCACAGTGTGTACTAATTCAGTAAGCAAATAAGACTTTTTAACACAGATAGCTCTTGTCTTAATCTTGGGTGGAGACAATTGCTTCTTCCGTTGCTTGTTTTTTGGTAAACATCTTAGCCTGTTGCAATATGGGTGAATGTGTCCTTTGATTTCACAATGGTGACATGTGGATGTACATGCAGGACAAAACACATTCTTCTTTGAAATAGAAGCAATATGTTTTGTAAATGCAGTAGGTATTATGGAAACCAAGGTAGAACTTTCAACAAATACAGATCTACCTTTGGTTTTTGAGGTAGATGCATTTTTAACATAGCCAAGACCTTTTTGTCACTTGACAACTTCTAATTGCACAAGATGTTATCAAGTTTTTTTAAGCCAGTGTTCATCTTGTCCAATAATACCTTTATTGAAGTCAACTCTGACATGATGATTTTGTTCTTACCAATCAAATAAGATTTTTCAACTTGATATGCCTGCAACTCTGTCTTCAAAGTTTCCATAAAATCATCATTCTCCTTTTTTACAACTATTTAGCTCTTCTTTCAAGGATATAGTCTCTTGTTTAGACTTATCAAAACTATCATACATTACTTCAAAGATCGTATAAGCCATAGTATCTTTTTGACTTTCCAAGAGACATATGTTAGTAAGTGTTTGATCGTGCTCGAAATGACATGAATGTAGCGGAACCAAGTCCAACATTCACACATTAAGTTCATCATCAAGTACCCTTTGTTTATATGGGTTCAATGCTCTGACCTTCAGAATGTAGGTTGTTTATAAGTTTTGAAAAATTATAACCTTCTCTCCGGTCTCAAATGTGACCTAAACTAGAAAAATATAAGAAATTACATGAAAAAAAGACAAATGTAAAAAAAAAATGAAGAGAATGGTTCACGGTCACTAACCGCTAGTCACTGACAGACAGTGGCCGATAGTTTGTCCCTGTTTTCACTTCTGTTTGCTTTTGTAGTGCCTTTAAAGTACTGAAACTTATGTTTTTTTACTTTAGGAGCATTGAATGATCACCAAAAGTGTTGAAGTTGACCTTAGAATCACTTACAATCTTTGATAATCATCACTTCTTTGTTACAAGTTGCTTTTATACAAATCTGAAAATGGTGATTTTGTATAAAAGGTGAGGCTAAAGTTGTGTTATTCTGATCCTATAATTTTTAAGAAGCAGAATGAAGCCTAACAAGGCTTGTTCATAACCTTAAAAATGGCGCTAAGCTCCTTTAAGTGGGAGATCCAAAGGAACATAGTTTCATCCATTGGAATTTCTTTTTGCTTGATGGCTTTGAAGTTCATCTTCTTTGAATAACAAACATATGTATCTTCCTCCCCTGAACCATTTCTCGCCTTAAATTGGTGAGAGGAAGAAGAACAAAGCATGAACTTGGTAGTTTGATGCTTGTGCAACTTAGTAATCTTGGAGATCTTGCTTGAAACTTGGTTAGAATTCCTCCAATTGTGCTTGAACCCTTTCCTGAGTGCCCAGACATGCTTTTTATAGACTTCAGAGGGAGTTGAGGGTTATGCTTCAAAATAAAGTGAAATGACTCCTAGAAACCATCAGGAACCACTTTATAAGTGTCCACGGGCACGAATAGGTTTAATTTCAAGTTTTTTGCATATGTGACCCGTTTTCATTAATTTGGGGTCCGAACGATATCCGATCTTCATGAAACTTAAAGGGAAGTTTTCTAACACCATTTTAAGAGTGTTATAAAATTTTTAACATGTTTTGACCTTTTGAGGTTGGTCAACCTTTCCTTTGACTTTTCATGAAAATGGGCCATTGTATCAGCTCTTTAAGGCCAAAATGACCTCGGATTAACTTGAAACTTAAAGGGAATGATGTTAGGATTATCTTAAAGTATCTATCTAAATCTCATATCATTCGGATTTGTGAAAGTAGGATTTTGACCAGTAGTCCATTTGTTGTACGTTCTAAGTCAATGTCTTCTTGCATTACAGGAAGTCAGTTTGTTTTCTACCTGAATGATATTCAATTGATTCAAAATTTTGAAGAGCTGGCTTTGAACACATTTTGAGTCGCTGATCCAAATTTTATTAGCTTTAGTCACCTAGAAGTGGGACTTTGGTTAATTACCCCTAGGTTGGGGGTCACTAACCCCTGAACTGACATATAGTTGAAGTAGAGTGAACTGAAGTCCTCTTGGCTTGAAAATTTGCAGAGTCATTTCTGACCATAGCTTGAGGTTTGCATCCGAATTTCATTAACTTTGGTCACCCAGAAGTAGGAATTTGTCAGTGACCCCATGGTTTGGGGGTCACTGGCCCAAAGTTGATATGTTTGTTGAATATAGGTCAAATGGTATTCACTTTCCTTGAAATGTTGTAGGGCCACTCTTGAATATAATTGGGGCTTTTTCAAGAGTTTTAGTTTGTTTTGTCATGTAGAAGTAACAATTGCCACAGTGACCTCAAAGAATTGGCAGACAGCCACTGAAACTTGAATTTGAGCTGAAATAAAGTCCAAATGCTTTGAAACTTTGAATCATCACTTCTAAGAATGTCTTGGAGTTTTCATGTGATTTTCAACCACTTCGGTGATCTAGAAGCTTAAGTGTGTTCGATGAACCCTAGGTTTTAAGTCAATGACCCTTAAATTTGGCATTTGGTGAGTTGAGTGACCAAATGAAGTCCACTAATTCTGTAATTTGAATTGTTATACCACTAATTCTGTAATTTGAATTGTTATACTCTAAGCTTATATTAATTCCTCCGAGTGAGTTGTATCAGCTTTTAACATCTGAATAGAGTAGTTGACCCGATATTTCCATAATCCTAAGATTTATGTGTGTTGGCTTAGAATTTGCTTGTGATGTCTTTGCTGCAATACTTGTGATGTTTGAGATTTTTTATGGGTCAATAACAAGTGATTCTTCCAACTCATTCTTAGGAGAATTGATCTCTTTTTTAATAGACTTCAATTTCAGTTCCAGAGAATCATTAACCAATGCTACTCTGTTAGAGTCTTTTTGCAATTTATCATGTACTTTCATCAACTCTGTTTCAAATTGTGGCATATCATTAAAAGAGTCATCACTATCATTATCAGAACTAGAACTATTGTTAGATGTGAAAAGTGAAGATCTAGCCATGAACACAATACACTTGGTACTAGCAGTGTCGGGAAGTGGATTTTTTACATCTTCAGAACCATCATCACACATTGATGTAATAACAGTTCTTTTTTCTTCACCTTTCTATTTGCACATTGATAAGCAACGTGACCATACCCTTGGCATTCAAAACATTGAACAGATCTACGATTTTTCTTTATAGAGTTTTTCTCAGATTTGTGCATAATCAAGCTAGATTTTTTATCTTTCAAAATTGATGGCTCGATGCTGGATGTACCTTTGCAGTTAAATTCCATTCTAGGAATCTTTTGATTGATTCACACAATAGATTAGTATGAGTCGCTCTAATACCACTTGACGAATTCTAATTTTAATACAGGTTAAGGTCTCAACACAGATTTCCAAAATGTAGTTAAACAAACAATTAACCTAATTTAATGAGCAATCAACCACAAGAGATAGAGACAAGATTTTTATGTGAAAAACCCAAACGATAAAAAATCATAGGACCCAACACCAGTCCAAACTCTAGATAAAGTATTATAAATGTGAGGTTACAAGATGTACTTACTACCCTTGTCCAGTTGAACACAACCTAAAGGACTGAAGTTTTTCTTGCCAATGTACACGCCGTTCACCTTCTTCACACTTAATCCAACACATCTTGAAGCCACTCAAGATGAACAACCTTCTATAAGAAAGAAGATAATCTTCTATAAGAGAGTAGAAGCAATATTCTTTAGAACTAAACAACTTCAGCACAGCCTTTTAATAAATGCTCTAAAGAAGAAAAGAATCTCTAATGTAAAATTTTAACTCACAATATGGACATGGATGCCTTAGGGTTGAGAGAAAATCCTTTTTTATACCCTCAATTTCGTGCCTCATAATGGTAATCCAACCAAGATAAAAATTGGTACAAAACAAGAATTAGTAATCCAACCCCATGAGTTAGTGCATAAGCATGTCCTGGCCTCTAGGGTCTATTTAACTGTCCTTGCCTCTGCTGACCTTGTCTTTGTTAGCATGGACCCCATTGTGCCTGTCCTTGGCCTTGCATTGCTTGCTGTTGCTGATCTGGAGGAGTAGGTGGTGATATCCTAGTAGAGTACTGATACTACTGCTGCGGGGCATAACCAGTATTCTTCCTCTTTGGGCATTCTAACAAGCAGTGATCCATTGATCCACACCCAAAACAAGCTGCTATAACTTTCCAGCATTTGCTTGTCTCGTGGTTCTTTCCGCACATGCTACAAACTAGCCTTAATGACCCACTAATACTCCTTTTGTTTTTTAGAGTACTGCTGATTTCTTCCAGAAGATGGGGTATTCTTTTTTTATTCTCCTTAAAAACAAGCTCTTCTTTATTTCCACAGCGACGTAGGCTCTCTCCACAATGTTGTCATATTCCACTGGACATTGGAAAGTTGTAACATGTCCTTTGATAACCATCCTTAACCTTTCAAGAAACCTTTCAGCCTTTTTCTCCTCGGTGTCAATCAAATCCAAGGCAAACCGAGAGAGTTGACTAAAGACATGTAATACTCTGCAACTGTCATGGTATTCTGTTGTATAGTGAGGAACTCTGCCTTCTTCTCTTGATTGACATGCTTCGGGATAAACTTCTTCCTTAATTATTTCTTAAAGGCATCCTAAGCAGTAACTTCTGGCATAGTTTTAATATGTTTTCAAATACTTTTCCACCATGTGGCCGCTACACCTCTAAACATTGATGTAGTCAGGATCACTTGTTGCTTTGTCGCACTTGTTGCTTTGTCGTACAAGTTAACGAATCAAAAATGTTCTCCATGTGCACAAACCATTCATCTGCTTGCAGTGGATCCTCTCTTCTCGTGAATTCTGGAACTCAGTGGATCCTCTCTTCCCGTGAATTCTGGAACTCCTCTTTTTGAAACTTCTCATATAAGGAATTAGGATCATGAGCTTGACGTTGTCTTTCCAACAATGTTACTAATTGTATTTGCATCATCGCTTGATTGGCATTACTTGTAGCCAACTATTGCATCATCATTATGAAGTGTTCATCCGCGGTTTGAGGAGGTGGAGGTGGTGGAGGATCCACATCCTCTAGCGCGACATCATCGTGATCATTATCTCTTAAATTATTGTCTGTTCCAGATTCAGAAGCCATTTACCTGCAGGTATGCCACTAATTAGTCACCTACAACAACTTAATGCATAAGGCAAACTATAATAGCTTATACAAAATCTATTTCTCACTTGAGTTTATCGTATCATCGCCACATATACTAGGATTGCTAAGTCTTTTAATTGACTTATTAATGGCTCCGACACCATACTTATGTATGTCATGCCCAGAACCCAAGAATTGGGGATTAAAGTCCAAAGGCACATTACGCGTAAACCGTGGCAATCCATGCCATGTTAAGATACGTACGTACTACCACAAGAGTGATTCCACAGGTACGTGTGAAGAAGATCCATAAATAAGTAATGATCATTTTAATAACGAAGACGAAACCTGTAAAGTGCACCTGTAATCATCATAGATACTAATAAAGCATTCATTTTTTAATATACCAAATTTTCTGAGTAGTCCATTTGCACACACATGATACACGAAAGATACATAAACATATATATAAATATAAAATGACATGTCCATCCATCAATGACTCCAAAATAAGAAGATGATGATGACATGATCTATCCACAATACCAGAACATGGCTAAAGCCTAAACAAGCCCAAAATGAATCCCCATGACAAACTACATAGGATGATTAGTAGTAGATATCATCCTCATTTTACTCGTCTACACCCTGAGGTACTGTTGGGGTTTCCTTCAGGGCTGCATCGATTACCATGTCGATAATGGGATCTGTTCCTATAACACCAAAGGTAGTATTGTTAATACAATGGTTAAGCAATTATAAGAGTACATAAGACTATCATGATGCATCAATTGAATTAGAAATATATATTGATTAAAAGAGAGTAATAATGACAGCTTGGCATATTATGATTGTAAATAAGCATGAATAAATAATCATAAATGGAAATATATTAGCATACTAGTTAGCATCCACATGACTATCTTCTCTCTAAAAAGAGAGCTTATCAGACAATGGGAAATCACTAGCATTAAGCCAAGATCCGTCTAGCTACCTTAAGAGCGCCAACCAACTTTTTATACAACTACTGCTATAAGGAACATGTTGAATACCCTCATTCGGTCCCATCGAACCTCTTATAGGTACAAGTTAAGTGGTGCTAACTCAATGTATCAAGACTGATCGAGATTCATAACTTTTATACTTATTATACGTAGCGATCAACTCATACTTATACAAAAGCATATATCGGCCTTGAGATCTTATTCAATCATAAAAATTAAGATTTAAGAGAGTAACTGATAATCAAATAATACATACTTAACTAAGCTAATGGATCTCGAATTTTCTCAAACTTGGTTGCCACTATCTTAGCTCACGGGCCCGCGTTCAGTAGAAGCTCCGTCTCTGATTTTGCCTCAAGGTGCACCAGAAAGAATGGGTGTATGATTTAATCATGTTTAGGCCAAAGTTTACTTGAACAATATGAATGCACTTGAATTAAAAGGTTAACAATGATATTTATTAACCAACCATATCTAAGATAATCTGTATTTCTTTAGTCATTTAATATGGCATATTCATAAAACGTCCGGTGCCAATATGTTACCAAAAGCTTAGTGTTACATTGTATAAGCAATGGACACCACTTCTTATACCAACACCTATGACGTGACATTGAAATCAACCGAAAAATCAAAAGGAATTGAGTAACAGCTCCACACTCATCCATCTTAATATTTAATTACTGTCGAGCTAATTTCCTTAAGGTAAAGGTACTAATTCTATGGCCCTACATAGTCTTTGATTGCTCTTAAGGTCCTAAGGGTAAAATTGGCTTTAAATATATCTCTAGGGGTCTTAATAGAACTCTAGGATAACCCTCGATTAAACCCCATTTAAAAGAAATAAATTAAAGTTTTAAAACTGAAAGGGTTAACCGATCGATCAGGCATATGTCTGATCTATCTAACACCTCCCAGAAGTGGAATCCTTTATCCAATAGATCGGCCCTAGAGCTTTATGGCTCTGAGTAGAGTCAATTCGAAACCGATCCTATCTACCTCATTCGACCTCACCTGCATCCAAACATCAAGGAAACTCTTCATACTACACACGTGTTTCCCAACTATCTATTTATCAAAATTCATTCATAATTACTTTTAATTACACCTAACCATCTTAAATTCTCAAATTAAAGGGTAAGAGCTGTAGAATTGGCATTAACATGGGAATTAACAAGAATCAACATATTTAACATGCATTTAGTATCAATATACTCTTATACTTGCTTTTAGCTCACTGCTTCACCCAAATCAAGTTCTCCTTTGGTTTAATGGTGTAGGAAGCCTCAATAGAAGACAACCCAAGACATGCAATTAATCAAATGAGTATGAGATGCATACATGCTATGGAATTGAGTGTCCTTGACTCTATTGAACCCAAAGAAATCTATGGAGGTGAGAAGGAAGCTTCTCTTTACCTTTTAGTGCTATAGAGAAGAGGAAGAGATGTAATTGAAGGTTCCAAGGGTAAAAAACGAACAAAAAGGTGATGAGGAAGAAGATGAGAGCCTTGGCTCTTACATGCACAACCTCAAAACCCCGATTTTAGCTCCTAGCTTGAAGAGGAGATGAGAGAAGATGAAAAGCTCCAGCAGATATTTAAAAGGAAATAAAGAAGGAAGAGTGCTTTAGGTTGGTTTTAAATGAAAGCTTCGTAGGAATTGCAAGAAAGTCCATTGATTTTGGGAGAATTATAGTTTGAGTCAATTGGACTCTAGTTGGGCCACGATGGATCCGGATTGAGCTAGGCCACACATAAAAGATGACCCACATGATTAAATACACATGATGCTAATATGATGCAAAACTATACAATTCTAAATTACGAGAAGGTCCTTAACTACCTAAGTATGGTTCAAAACCTAATCCAACTACCTATCCAAGACCCAAACCAATGTGTTTTCTATTGAATTAGCCTAATTATGTATTAATTAAGGTAAAACAAGATTAATTATAGTAAATCATGATTAGCTTGGGTTTGTACCTTACACCTATGGATATCTACTCAAAATGAGCTTTCTAATGGTGATCGCGCCTAAAATGTAACGTGGAAATGTGTAACGGATTCGATGTCCGATATTCACGTACTTCAAGCGTTAAGAAGAATGAGAATCAATTACAGTTCATCATGGGTTCAATGCCCTGACCGCGGGGATGCAGGTTGTTTACACAAGTTTACAAAGTTTACGACCCCTCTCTCAAGTCTTAGATGTGATCTCAATTTGGAAAATACAAGAAAATGTACATAAGGTGGAAAAAATATGAAAAAGAGGAAAAAAATAGGGGGTGACTGTGACTCGCGGTCACTACCCCAGGCCAGTGACCATGAGTCACGGTCACTGGCACCTTCCAGTGACCGTGACTCACGGTCACTGGCAGACAGTGGCCGTGAAGCCACTTTTTGCCTCCGTTTTTTGTGTTGTTCGCGCTGGTTGCTCTTATAAACTTTTTCAAGTGTTGAAACTCCCTTTCATGACATCTTGGGGTGTTGGATAACCATTGAGAAGATCGAATTTGACTGTGGAATCGATTGAAAACTTTGTAATTCATCATTCTTATTTACGGACTGTTTTTTGTTCAAGTCCAAAGAGGGTATCGTAAAAAGCCAAAATTGCATCATTCTGAACCTATCATTTTTAAGGAACAAAATGAGGCTCAAAGGGGCTTGTTCACAATGTTTGTAATGGTTAAGAAACCCCCCCCCCCCCCGAATGAGAAAAATAAAGATGACAACGTCATCCCTCGAATCGTCGCCATTGCATGAACATAGTTCGTTCCGTAGTTACCCCACCCTTCTCCTCTTCCTTTCTGAATCTTTTGCCCACCTTGGTAGCTAAAGAAGGAAGGGAATGGTCATGGGATGCTGCTTTTCTTGCTTCAATACTCTAGCGTTTGTTCAATATTCTTTTTTTCTTTCTTCTCTATCTGTCCTTTTTGCTTCCTTCAAACACCCTTCTTTTCATAGAGGTTCCAGGTAGTTTTTGGTGGTTCCTAGGAGTTGAGGGGAGTTGTGGGAAGTTTGATTTCGAAAGTTAGGGGAGAAAAACCGCCAAAACCGCAGGAAGTATCATTTGGGGGTCCGTGACCGCAGCGGTAGTCACGGACAAGGCCCAATTTCGAGTTTTTGCAGTTATGGACCGTTTTCACCTGTTTGAGGTCCAAACGAAGTCCAATCACCATGAAACTTAGAGAGATGCTTCTTGACACTATTTTGACCATGACATAAAAGTTTTAGCTCGTTTTGACCACCTGAAGTTGGTCAACTCCCTTGATGAACAGGCCATGGTCACGGACAAGGCCCATTTTTGGACTTTTGCATTTGTGACCTATTTTCACCTATTTGGGGTCCGAACGAAGTCCAATCTTGACGAAGCTCCGAAGGATGTCTTCTGACACTATTTTGAGTGTGTCATAGAAGTTTCAGCTCATTTTGACCACCTAAAGTTGATCAACTCCCGTGACAAACAGGCTGCGGTCACGGACAAGGCCCATTTTTGGACTTTTGCATTTGTGAACTATTTTCACCTGTTTGGGGTCTGAACGAAGTCCAATCTTGACGAAACTTGGAGGGATGCCTCTTGACACTATTTTGAGTGTGTCATAGAAGTTTCATCTCGTTTTGACTACCTCAAGTTGGTCAACTCCCTTGATGATTGGGCCGCGGTCACGGACAAGGCCCATTTTTGGACTTTTGTATTTGTGACCCATTTTCACCTGTTTGGGGTTTGAACGAAGTCCAATCGCCACGAAACTTGGAAGGATATCTCTTGACACTATTTTGAGTGTGTTATATAAGTTTTAGCTCATTTTGACCACCTGAAGTTGGTCAACTCCCTTGGTGATTGGGCCCCGGTCAGGGACAAGGCCCGTTTTCGGTCTTTTGTATATGTAACCCGTTTTCGCAAGTTTAGGGCCCAAACAATGTCTGATCGCCACGAAACTTAGCGGGTTGCTTCTTGACACTATTTTGACCATGTCACAGAAGTGTTAACCTGTTTTAACTTTCACAGGTTGGTCAACTCTCCAGTTGACTTTTTATGAAAGTGGGCCCTTGTCTCAGCTGTTTAATGCCGAAATGACTTCGGTTTGGTTCGAAACTTGGAGGAACTAACATCAGGGATATTTTGGAGTATTTGCCTGGATTTCATCAATTTTGGATATCAGAAAGTAGGACTTTGATTGGTGACCCCATAACTTGAGGGGAACTGACCCCAAGTTGACATGCTTGTGGCTTTTGGGTTCTATGATGTCTGTTGAACTCGAAATTTTACAAAACCTGTCTTGGGCATCATTTGAGCTTTCAGTAAGAGTTTCAACTAACTTGATCTTCATGGGATATCACTCTGCACAGGGACCCGCAGAGCATAGTATACAATCATCTGAACCAAGTTTGGATCCAAATGACGTCCAAATGCTCTGAATCTTTGAGGAATGGTCTTTAGATATACCTGAAAGCATTTCATTGAATAGGAGCTTGCTACAATGTGTGGAAGTGTCAAGTCCTGTAGTGGTTCCCAAAGAGCTGGCAAAGAGTCTCCGAAACTGATTGAGCTAAGATGAGGTTCAAGTGCTTTAAAAATTCTGGAAATTTATAATCCAAAGCTTGTAATGTCTGCACTGCATCATTTCCTGATTTTTTATGGGCCAACAAGTGCCCCCTCGAGGTACAATGATTATAGTATAATAATTATTGTGCCTCGAAATCGCCAATCCATGGGAATGATGGATGACTTGATGAAAAGACAGTTTGCCAAGGTAGGTTGTAGGCCTAAACTTGAGATTTGAAAATTTTGATAAAAACCATGAAGGGTTTGATGACGGAATTTTGAAAAAACATAAGAAATCTGAATTTCTTTGCCCTGTTTTCACGGATATCAAAAGTAGCATCTCTGTGGGGACTGTGGGGAACACCCACAAAAAAATCCCTTAGGTATTTAGAAAATTCAGAAGTTTATGAATTTTATTTGGATTTTGAAAATGAATTTGTTTTTCTTTTGACCTATTTTCACAGATATCCAGAGTGGCATCTCTATGGGGATGTGGGGAACACCCACAAAAAGAATCCCTGAGGTCCTAAGAAAATCAGTGGTTTTAGTAAAAATGGAGTTGGGTTTGGATTTTCATGGATTTTTTGTTCATTTTCAAAAATCAAAGTTTGGGTTTTGACTTGGCTTGACAAAATTCAAAATGAGATGCAATTTTGACCAAATGAGATGTAATTTTGAAAGAGATTGGCTTTTATGAGTTTTGATTCAAAACAATTTGGGATATTGGTTTAAAATCAAGTTGTGAGAGATTTATTTCTTTGTGAGAGGTTTATTGCTTTTATGAATTACCCCAAGTGAACCCACCATAGGAATTTCAAAGAAAAAATGAATCATGATAGTCAGTTTTACTGCTCAAAACCACAGTGACCACAAAGATAAGATGATGGCAAAGCCATGGATTTTGTGTTTGACCAAGCCTATGTATTTGACCAAGCCATAGTCTCCATCGTCAAAAAATTTGTGTATGAGGGGGGAGCAAATGAGATCTAGGTTTCAAGTTCAAACAATCACAATGGCAAGGGCCACTAAGCAATGAATTCTAACACTTAGACAAGTGACATCGTAATTTTAGTGAGCTTGGTTGAGTTGTGGACCCCACTGCCATTGAGTTGTGAATCTCATGGCCAAATGGTTCATGTCAAGCAATGGACCCCATTGGTGATCTCATATGGTGTCATAGGTGGAGAGACGTGACGGGGCTATCGAGCCATGGGTCCCAATGCCCAGCCACATTGTGACCTTAAGCAAAGAGACCAAACAGGGGGAGACCGTGGGTAAGGAAAACTAACCCCATCTAAACTTGATTGAAGCTTGTATCTCATTGATTTAACCAAGTTATATTTGTGGGAAAGGGAGTGACTTGAGCTTGAAAAGGATTGGACAATGGGCAAGTTTATGATGACTGCAGGAATGAGAGAGACCAACAGTGACCACAAGTGAAAAGGGAATGAATCGATCCAAACAGTGGGCTCCACTCAAAGAAAAGGTGACCGTAAGTGAAGAAGGCTGAATCCATCTGACTTGGACTCCACTGATTCTAGTCAGAGTGTATGTGTGGGAAGGAGAATGAAGCATCAATGACTTAAGCATGGGCTCCACTAGTTCAAATTTGCAATGACCGTGTGAATGAAAAGGGCTAACAGTGATCGTGGGAAGATGACTGGCAGCGGTTAAGAGGGTATTCCCCATTTTGAACCATCCATTAACTATGAACCCCACTGCTCTATGTGTTAATGTCAAACAGCAGGCTCCACAGCAGTGACCATGGGTTTTAAAATAGGGAGTCTTGTCCCTTTCTTTCTATTTTACCATTTGCACCAACTGGGAGAGAGGGAGAGAGACCGGGAGAGAGAAAAAGAGAGACTGAGCTCCTAAGTACTCAAGGCACTCTATTCTTTCGGTTTTCTTCTTTCATCTAGCAATTCATCTTCCATCTTGCCAACTACAGATAATTGCCATGGCTGGTAAGGATTTTTTTTTATCTTCTTTTGTATTTGTTCATGGCTGAATCCAAGCCTGGATTTCTAGATGCATCTTGTTTCTTTTATTTCTTTTTACCTTCTCTGGCTAGTAGAAATAGTTAAAACGCCTCATCTTGGGTTGGGCATTGTTAGAGTATGTCCACGGTCACGGTCTAAGCCAACCGAAGGGGGTTCATGGTCATGATCGATTATGGTTCTTTTCTTCCTTTCTTTTTCCTTTTCCTCTCTCAAAAACTGATGTAGGATGATTTTTTTGTGAAATCATCTCAAGCGCATCAATCTGCTGAACACTCGAACCCATAGTAGTTCATCACGACCACCACCTATTTGATGGAATGCCCAATTAAAAAATTCTGCTGAATTCACTTCTTGTCTTCTGCTGTAGTGCTGTTTTATTAGATTTGAGATTGCTCAAATGCATTTTCGGTCACAGCCATTGCTGTCTTGGCTTGGTTAGTCATATGCTTACAGAGCACCCACAGTCACAGCCTTGGCTTTGGCTAAGCCCACGGTCACAGACCACTGTATGTCTTGGTTACTTCATGACCATAAGTCATTCATGTAAACTAAATTGAATTGGGGCTGCAACTCCTGTTCTGTTTCTGACGTTTGTGTTTTACCTGGGACTGGGCATTAACCAAATACAATCATGGCACAGTTGTCAACTGTGCTCCCGGTCACTGGCTATTCATATGAATTTATCTCCCCTTATGTTAACCGATATGACTTGGAATTATCATTGGTGGGAATGCTTCAAACCAAACATTGGGGAGGCTTAAACCAGACATCCTTTGTAAGTGTACAGGTCATGGGGGACCCACGATCATTGCCGAGACCTTTTTCTTCTTTCTTTTCTGTTAATGTAAGCACATTCATAGCCACTCTTTTGTTTGATGAGCAGTACTATTTGCTACAACTTGCCTTTTTTTAAGATTGTATGCAGTCCATGAATTCCAAACGTTGAAGGATGAATCCTAGGTGTTGGGGTAGCTCACAGAATTGGACATTGGTTCATGGTAAACCCAATGTTCAAATTTTGATGTGCAACTTGTTACAACTGAAAATGAGAGAGAAATGTTTAACTTTCTTCAAGATGACTGACACGAGCTAGAATTGTCATTAACGGGAGCTGTTTTGAACCAAGCAGCCACTGTGTTCAATTGCACAGGCCGTAAGGAACCCACAGTCAAGACCATTTTTTTTATTCTGATTTTGATTCAATGAATTCCTTTCGATGTGAGATGATGTTCTGAGTTTCACCCTCTTTGCAAAATGTAATGAAGCCTTGCCATATCTGGATAGTGCCCACTGTCAACAGTGTCCATGAAGTGCCATGATCACTTAATATATGTGTTTATTATGGATCTTGGTCTCCAATGCCTGATTTCAATAATGGTCATGCACCATAATGGATTCCAAATTTGCAGTAGAACATAGAGTTTCTTATACCACTAAAGCATTGTCCAACCATGCTTACGGTTACTACTTGTTTAATGGCCATTTGTGCTCTTCTCCCTTTCCTCTTTCTCTTTCTTCTTTTTTTTTTTTTTTTTGTTTCACGGTCCCTGTTGCCTCTTAAGGGTTCTATTTTATAGTGATTTACACGGGCTGAAGTTGCAAATCCATGGAAACATCCCATGTTAGAACACCACTTGTGCAAATCTACTGTCAATGCCAACTGACACTGTCAATCATTATTCCATTTTTTTAAGCACAAAATGGATCACCATAGCCTCTGTGGGAATTATAGGGGATTGAACTGTGGTGGTTTGCTCAGCCACGGACATGAATCCATACAAACTTAATCACCATAGTCTTTATAGGAATTGCAGCCAGAATCATCAGACTGGGTAGCCATTAGGGGCATTCTTCTTGCTTTTGATGAGAAGGTTACTCCCCTTAAATCTCACCAAACATGAGAAGCATAAACTACCTTGAATATGAGTGGTTAATGAAGATGATCAACAGAAAACTGACTGAAATAACTGAATCATCACAAAGTGGATTCTCTCTGCCTTTGATGAGAAGGTTACTCCCCTTAAGTCTCAATAAGCATGAGAAGCATAGACCACCTCGAATATAAATGGCTAATGAAAGAGGCTGATGAAAATAGGGCAGATCCTCACATCGACCCCAAAATTGAATGTAGTCTTGAATAAACTGTTTCACATTGTCTTTTTCTAAGCATGAAGAACCACCGAATACACGGTTGAATGTAACCTTGAAGACCCACCGATCACATGGTCAAATGTAGTTTTGAATAAGACATTTTACATTGTCTTTTTCTACTACAACTTCCAAAGATGAAGAATCACCGATCACACTATTGAATGTAGTTTCGAGTAAGACATTTTACATTGTCTTTTCTACTACAACTTCCAAAGATGAAGAATCACCGAATGCACGGTTAAATGTAACCTTGAAGACCCACTAATCATATGGTCGAATGTAGTTTTAAATAAGACATTTTACATTGTCTTTTTCTACTACAACTTCCAAGCATGAAAAACCACCGATCACACGGTCGAATGTAGTTTTGAATAAGACATTTTACATTGTCTTTTTCTACTACAACTTCCAAAGATGAAGAATCACCGATCACACTGTTGAATGTAGTTTCGAGTAAGACATTTTACATTGTCTTTTTCTACTACAACTTCCAAAGATGAAGAATCACCGAATACCAGGTTGAGTGTGACCTTGAAGACCCATTGATCATACAGTCGAATGTAGTTTTGAATAAGACATTTTACATTGTCTTTTTCTACTATAACTTCCAAACATGATCCGTTCTTCCCTATTTTCTTCCAACACTTCCGATCATCGACAACAGTTGATGATCATTAAAATTGGCTTTGCAAAGTAACTGAAAATCCCACAAGAATGTCTAATGGTCCCATCATAGCAAATCATCGCCCGGGGCCTCGTTTGCTAAGATTAGGAATGTAAAAATCCTTCAGTCTTGAAATGGATGTTAAACTTTGTCGGCGTTGTTGGAAACATGTCATGCATTTTTAAACATTGTTCTTTCATACATGCTTGCATTTGTTCATGCCTTATATGCTATTCACAGATGCCATTTTCGTGCTTGAACACGAGCCTGCTGCCCCCTGAAAAGGTCTTAAGGTGCTTGATCATCTATTTGGACCGGGAGCCTTGGTTCTGAGACTTAAGTGTGCCTTTGATGCCTATTCTTGGTCTCAGAACTGAGTATTGCCTTCTCCTTTTGGCCTTATACTAAGGGGAGATGCTGCCGAATTTTTTTTTTTTTTGAAACTTCCATATTGTTGTTACTGATACTTATCTTTTCCTTCTTTTTTATTTGCTTTGCAGATAGAAAAGGTAAAACACCTGCAACTGCAACTGCTGGAGCACCTAAAAGTCGTACCAAAGGTAAGACCACAAGGGAGTCTAATCCAAAAGATCCAAATGAAGCCTCTGATGTCAACCTGTGGCTCCAGAGAACTAAAGCTTTATCAACGAGAAATTGGTACTCATATTGGTGCTTGGCAAATAATACTAATTGGGAGAATAATGACAAGGTGGTTTTCCCAAAACCATAATATATATTTGGAGATGCCACAACGGAGACTGCAAAGCAACCTACTGACCATATGCGGTACCGTTACACAAATCTAGCAGGGGTCGTGATTGAATTAACCACTGTTTCAATCTATTCGATGGCATCCAACTATCATGTCGCTATCTTCAATAATCCCAGCAAGGCATGATCCTTTTTCGTGGATAAGACATCATGTCCACTTCAAGACTGGGAAATTCATGCGTCCGCCTCCATACTACTTCATAGAACATCCAAGGTCTGAAATAGAGACTTTCGAACCATGCACTTTGAATTTGGAAGTAGGCACTGCGATATCACAGCTCAGGACTATTGGGCTTGGTATTCATTCAGGCGACGGGAGTGCTTGGCTCGGTGAGAGGCATCAATCTCGCAGGTGGTTTAATTGCATCGGGGATTGGCCAGGCTAGGTGATTGCAATCAAGCATCATTATACGGAAGATTTGAAAGCAGTCGGGATTTTTGATGCTATAAATGCTACCACACAAAGAGTCCCGTGTGAGAACAAGAATGTCTGCAGGGCCATTCTGGAGTTATTTTGCCCAGTGACTGGTACTTTCATTACTCCAAACATGGAGTTGGGATTTTCTCTATGGGAAATAAAGAAAATTTTTGGTTTGGCACCTTACGGCGAGATCTATGATGAGACCGTTTTACTCGATGAAGAATTAGCCACTATGGATGATGAATTCCGGGCCGCATATTACCTCCTTTTTGCGCTTATAGATTCTATTCAGACAACTAGCCGAAGTCGAGGCAAAGTCTTTCAATGGATCAATCAAGTGAAGAGAATCATTGATCCTTTCTTCGTTAATAGAAACGGGTTCTTTAAGTGGAAAAGGGTAGTCCCGAGTGAAGATCCCAAGAAGGGTCCGACAATCATCTTTCATGAAGATACGGACTTTCAACCTTATATTTTTGCCAAATATCCTGATTTAAAAAGGAAATGTTGGCTTGCCTCATTCTTGATAGCATGATTGTCCGAGGTTCTTTTTTCGAGCTCCGAAAACGATCTTAGGCCTGGTTGCATATATCCAGCCCTCAAGATGGCTTTTGGACATAGCCTTGCTTTGGGTCCTGCTTTTGTATCTTATATGCTGACAGAGTTGAAGCTTTCAGGATTCACCGTCAGAGAAGGAAAACCGTTCAACCGATTTTATGCCGAATATCTACTGTACATCTGGTTCACCTACCATTGCAATGACCTTCATTCACATAGCGGTGCACCGGGAAACATTTTCATGGAGGGTGTGGTTGGTAGTAGTTGCTTAATTAACAACTATTCCATGACCGATTTGCGCCGACATTTGAGCAACTTTAACAATTATGTTGCTTCCCGGGATGCTATACCGAATATTGAAGTTCCCACTCAGATGAGGAATGCTGTGGAGCTATCAATAGACAAGGTTGGGGAGGGTGGCCGGGATATCGGCTTGTCAGATGAAGAAAAGAGCTGGCTTCTGAGTTTAAGGCCTGCAGATCTGGTGTATAGGAAAAATACATACATCAATATTCAACCTTATATACCTGCCAGATTCTGCAGACAATTCGACTTCTATCAGGCCGTCGTAGGAGCATCGGGCCTAATTCGAGGCACTATTGGCTCCTTGCAGGATGCCCGTAATGCTTGGGAATTCTACCAGGCGTTTGACACTGAGGCCCGTTTTGGATATCCTCATCTTCCAAATCCTAGATATACAAGTGGCTTCGCCCAGTGGTTTGCTAAAAGAACCATCGCCATTGTGCAGGCATACACAAGCAATCCTCGAGCTAAATGTCGTGTTTTGCCTGCCTCTAAGAAGAAGGAAAAAGGAGAAAAGGGAGAAAAAGATCATTTCATCTAGAGAATTTTGAAAATTAGCTACATGATGGGGACCAATGGCGAATTGGTTTAACAGCCGGATCCGATATCTGTCGAGATCACCGCAGTTTAAGAGGTGAGGAAGATGAAAGTTACATGCCTCCACCTAATGTACCCGCAATGAGGATGCGACGAACCATAGAGGAAAATTTACAGGAGAGCATTAGCCTTGCTGAAATCAGGGAAATGGGCAAGGCTGCTTTGGATTTTGGATCTGTTTCCCGTTCTGTCAGAACCAAGGTATCAGTGGGAGAACAGACCAGACAGTTTAAGGAAGAGCGATCCGCTATGCATGCAGCTGTTGAGGCAGATTTTGCTCAGCGATTAAAAACTGCTGCTGATACTCCTGTATTGACAGAGACACATGTCAGTCAGAGTCCAGTAGAGGGGGTCCAATCTGCAGAAGTGGCTATGAGAGCAAGGCCATCTATCATAATGCCTGTGAACCCTCCGAAGGATCTGGGTTTGCATAAGGAAATCAGAGCCACTTGCTCAAAATTGGTGACTCAAGTCAGAGCCTCAGCTAGCAAAGAGACACTTCCAAGAAGAGAAAAGCTGAAAGTCCTCCAGCACGTCGTTCTCAGAGGCTAAAAACTGGTAACATACATATAGTTGTTTATTCATAGCTTCATTGATTCTATATCTCTAACATTGATATTTCTTTTGGCAAGTTTATTAGCTCAACCCTCAATTGCTGGAGAGTCTGCGAGGCAAATGGCCAGAGTTATTGAAGATTATGCCTCTGATGAGAGTAGTGGAGGATAAAGCAGTTTTGATACTCTTACGACTGGAGAGCGAACTGATAGTGATATTCACATCGAGTTTGGTTTTGAAAAAGATATGTTTAATCAAGCGCAGATGCCTGAAATTAAGAGAGAAGTGGCAGCAGATATACTGACAAAATCCATCATTGTAGAGAAATCTATCAATGACGTTGGTACTGCTGCTATTACAGAGGCTGCTTTCCAGATTAAACAACAGAAGCCTCCTTCTGAGATTGTCAAGGAATTTGCAACCAGAGTCATAAGGGATATCGAAGAAACTCCAATTGTTGCTGAAGGTAAACTTCACATTAGCCTGGTTAGCATTTTAGCATTCGTCCTTTAATTTCTGCTCATTCCCCTTTTTCAGGTGGTCGGGTGGAAGAGGGTGTTTCTGATAGACTTGCTAAAACACTTTCTACCATTCCTACAAGATCTTTCGGATGCCCTATTGAGGAGCAAGCGGAGAAGGAGCATGCCAAAGCTTCGATTGACTTGGATGATGTCTCACTTCATAGTGAACACTTAGAGGCATCACCAGGCAGCCCTTTAGGGAGTGATCTGCAACGCTTTGTCGAAAGTTTATCATCAGGTTCATTAACCCAAAGTATGAATGATGGTGCGGGATTATCACCAACCGGTACCACCTTGCCTGTTAGTAATGAGCCAAGGGCTGATGAGGCTGAGGATGTTCAGATGGAACAACATGTTGAACTTATTGGCGATGCAGAAAAAGAAGCGGACAGTGTTATGGTTCCAGTCACAGAAGCCCCTGTAGCGGATACTGTTGTGATCAAAACAGGCTTTTCTTTTCAACAGACAATGGTTTTAGAAGGTGCAAGTCTCATGGTAGAAGATACTCCTGTAACACCTGTCACTAGTAGTGTGCCTCCAGTTACTAGCAGTTTTACACCTTCCAAGGCCGTAACACCTCCGAGAGTCCACTTTAGGGTGGATCAGTCATCGCCTTTAAAAGTTAATGAAGACCCAGTTGTTCAGAAGGTGGAGGGACCCGAAAAGCTTTACTGCATGCGACAATCGCACCTCATGCCATTAGGGATCCTTCAACTACGTTGTCTTCATAGGGGTCACATGATTCACCTTATGTTCGTGAAGAAACATTGGCGATTCCCGAGGGCAGAGTAAATGTCGAGAGAGAAAGGGATAATTGCTCAAATTCTCAAATCCAGTCAAATTCGCAAGAGCGAGAATCAAACCTTTCTATCCCTAAAGAACTTAACTTCTTCGGGGACACTCCAAAGCCTCAATCTGCTACTAATTTTGCCACAAAAATAACCATTCGCAGCATTTTGGCTACTGTTTTTCAAGGAGAGCTTTCTTCAGAGAAGATTCAAGGTGCCAAGGCTTTAGCAGATATGTTGATATTTTCTGGTACCGACTTGAGTGGTCTTCGCGATGCCCTTGTCCTCCTCTTTAACAAACTCGAAGAAAAAAACTCTTGGGATAAGGGTGTTGATCATGCCAAAGCTTTCTAAGATGAAATCTTAAGGCACAAAATTCAATTAGCTGCAAAGATTGAAAGTGGTGAGGAGGAGATACAGGTGATAAATGCGGAAAAGGCCAAGCTGACATAGGAATTAGCTATGCATGCAGACCAACGTGCACATATTCAACAAGAGATCGTTGTATTGCAGCATCAATTATCTTCCGTGGAAAATACCATGGAAAATTTGCAGAAGTCTGTTTTAGAGAGAATTCGTCGTCGAGATGATCTTTTCACGCATACAGAAGCGAAACGTACTGCCCTAAATGACTTTGTTCAGTCCTTGGAGATTGAATTGAATATTAAGCTGGACGAAATTGACATTAATACTGCTATTCCAGCTTATGCAAGCTACAAAGGGCGTATCCTTATGGCAGAAGTACTGAATGCAAAGGGGCAACTGGAGAATTTCCTTAACTAAGATTCTCTGCTGCAACTCCCATTTTTTTTATTAGGCATGAGGGCCACGTGTACATTGACTTCACTGCTTGTATTCGAACTTTAAAATGGATATTAATGGAAAAGGTTTTTCTTTCTATTTTTGTCATTGGTATAGGTGTTTGGTTTGATTTTGTGTGGATGTTTGAGGTGGTTTGTATACATGGTTTGTTTTGTTTGATTTTCTCATATTTGAATGAAGGTGTGATTTGCGATCTTTTGGATCCACAAACCGAAAATAAGGGAGTCATATAGGTGGATGTTATCCGGTGCCCATGTGTGAGGCTTTCTCCAAGGTCCATGACTCGATCCTTTTGGTGTCAAAAGGGGTAAAACAAAGTGGATGTTATCTGGTGCCCATGTGTAAGGCTTTCCCCGGGATCCTTGACTTATTCCTTAAGACAAAGATTTGGTTTTAGTTCTTGTTTAGATCTTGGTTATACAGGGTCTGCAAAAAGACTTATTCTATATAACCGAAGGTAGTCATATAGGGTCTGCAAAAAAACTTGTTCTATACAACTAAGGATTAGCTATATGGGGTCTGCAAAAAGACTTATTCCACATAGTTGAGTTTTGCTATATAGGGTCTGCGAAAAGACTTAATCTATTTAGCAAGATGTTACAAGGGGTCTTGTAAGGACATTTTCCAAGTAACGAAAGTTTGACTAGAGGGGTCGAAAGACTTACTCCTCACAGTCATTTGATACAAATCTGAGTGATTTTGGTTACGAGTCATAGGTTGTGAAGCTCGAAACCAGAGGATTTTGATTTTGGTTAAGAGTGAAAATGTACACTGTACATGATTTAGGTACACCAATAACATTCAAGAATAGTATTTCTTAAGAGGTTTTCCATTGATAGGCATCATGCATCTATCCCCTTCAAGTGTGAGAAGTGCGAGGCGCCATTGGAGTAAACTTTGTCAATGACAAATGGCCTTTCCCATTTAGGTTCAAATTTACCTTTTAACAAGTGTGTGGAGAACATGGACCTCTTAGCTGTAAGGACTAAGTCTCTTTTCTTGTAGGTTCTGTATTTGACCTTTTTGTTAAAGGATCTTGCCATACGAGCTTGATAAAATTCAATGCTTTGTCGAGCGGCAAGCCTTTTCTTATCAAGGCTCTCTAGCTCTTGGAGTCGAAGTCCAGCATTCTTCTCTTCAGCATATTTGTTTATCACAGCTACCCGAAGAGAATGAAGTTGTATTTCCAGGGGTATTACAGCCTCACAGCCATAAAGCAAGGAATATAGTGTTGATTTTGTTGGACCGCGAACTGTAGTTCTGTAAGCCCATAATGCTTCAAGAAGCTTGGTACTCCAACCTTTTTTGTTGTCAGAGACCATTTTCTTCAAAATTTTGCAGATAGTCTTGTTAAAAGACTCAACAAGCCCATTAGCTGCAAGATTATATGCCGTAGATGGACAACATTGGATTCCATACTAGTCACAGAATCTGTAAAATTTATCATTATTGAATTGGGGACCATTGTCATGGTATAGGCGTCTAGGCACCCCGAAACGACAAATGATGTGAGTTTTCAAGAAGTTGAGGACCGTATCTGTTTTGACTTCTGCAAGGGGTATTGCTTCTGCCCATTTGGAGAAGTAATCCGTCGCAGCCAAGATGAACTGATGACCATGTTCTGATGGTGGGCTGATCTTCCCAACTATGTCCATTCCCCAAGATTCAAATGGCCAAGAGGTAGACGTAGGGTGCAAATACTCAGGAGGTTGATGAATATAATCACCATGAATTTGACATTCATTGCATCTTTTAGCAAAATTGATGGCATCAGATATCATAATGGGCCAATAGTATCCTAGCCTTCGAATTTGATCATGAAGCTTTTGCCCAACCTGATGTGCATCACATAAACCAGAATGAACTTTTTTGAGAACTTGTTCTGCCTCTCTTGGTGATAAGCAACGAAGAAGAATCCCATCATATGATTTACGATAAAGAGTCTTTGAAGGCAAATCAAAATGGAATTTTAGAGCTCGTCTTTGAATGCTAGTCCTGTTTTTAGCATCCTCTGGTAATACTCCATGAAGAATATAATCAATAAAAGGATTTCTCCAATCTCTGAAGGAATTGTGGAAAGATGAAATCCGATTATTA
Source organism: Sextonia rubra (assembly GCA_037013555.1). Taxonomy (NCBI): domain Eukaryota; kingdom Viridiplantae; phylum Streptophyta; class Magnoliopsida; order Laurales; family Lauraceae; genus Sextonia; species Sextonia rubra. Next base: position 29,946,450 of record JASUAD010000011.1, on the reverse strand, counting down.
ATTACAGTAAAACTATCAGCCACTGCCTTATGGGTGTCAAGCGGAGGTAGAAGTCTTCTTTCAACCATTTCTAATGCCATCTTATCATTTTCAGGGATCGACATCGAAGCTGCCAAACTTGCCAATGCATCTGCCTTGACATTCTGATGTCTCGGAAAATGATGAAACTCTATCAAATCGATTTTTTTTTTGAGTTCACAAGCTTTGTTGAAGAAAGGAACCAAATCAAGTTTCTTCACTTCATACTCATGATTCATTTGCTTGATCACGAGTTATGAATCTCTATAGACTCCAAGCATATTATTACCTGATGTTATAGCTAGCTCAAGGCCCATGATCAATGTGGTATACTCTGCTACATTGTTTGAACATGGTTTAATTAATGAGAAGGAGTGAGAGATGTAGAATTTCTTCGGGCTACAGAAAATAATTCCAACTCCTGAAATCGGTTCTCCCGATTCATTAGTTCTAGAAGCTCCATCAAAATGCATGATCCAATGCTAGTCTGGGTCAATAATAGACTTCCGTCGCCGCTCAACGAAAAAGACCGTTTCATTAGGGAGATTATCTCTGAATTCAGAATTCTCCGTGAGCAGATGTTCTACCAGAAAGTCAGCAAGAGCTTGCCCCTTTATAGCCTTTGCAGGGGTATATCTGATATCATATTGAGAGAGGAGAATCGACCATTTGGCCAAGCGTTCACTCAGGGACCCGGCTTTTGTTACCAGCACTTTTAATGGATTGATGTTAGAAACTAGGTACACTACATTAGAGAGGATGTAGTGACGTAGCTTTTGAATTGCAAACATCAGTGCCAGACATTCTTTTTCTACTGGATGATAGTTGTGTTCAACACCAACCAAAATTCTTGACAGGTAGTAAAGAGCCACCTCTTTTCCTTCATCGTTCTTTTGAGCTAATACCGCCCCAGGGAGTGATCGAGAGCTCGAATATATAGAATGAAGGGTTTGCCTAGCATTGGAGCTGAAAGAATCGGCGGATTAGTGAGATATCGCTTGATGTCTTGGAAAGCATCTCTGCAAGATTTGTCCCAGACAAAATTTACGCCTTTCTTCATCAGTTTGGAAAAGGGTCTGCATTTTCCAGATAAATTTGAAATAAACCGATGGATATAGGCGAGTCTTCCTTACAATCCCTTTAACTCTTCTAGAGTTCTTGGAGAAGGCATTTCCAAAATGGCTTTAATTTTAATTGGATCTATTTCAATACTGCCTTTGCGAATCACAAATCCTAGAAACTTTCCGGAAGAAACTCCGAAGAAACATTTCAAAGGATTCATCCGAAGTCTGAACTTCCGCAACCTTTCAAAAACTATGCGGAGATCATCTAAATGACCTGATTTCTGCCTGCTCTTAACTGCCAAGTCATTGACGTAACATTCAATAGATTTATGTTGTAGGTCCTTGAAGATTTTCATCATTGCCTTTTGGTATATGGCCCGAGCATTTTTGAGGCCGAAAGGCATGACAGTATAGCAATATATGCCAAAGGGAGTCCTGAATGAAGTATGCTTTTCGTCTTCCTTGAACATTTTGATTTGATTGTACCCCGAGAATCCATCCATGAATGACATCCTTTCGTACCCAAAAGTATTGTTAATCATGATTTCTGGTATAGGCAATGGGAAGTCATCTTTAGGGCAGGCTTTGTTCAAATCCTGAAGTCGATGCAGACTCTAATCTGTCCATTCTTTTTAGTGACTGGTACTATATTAGCTAACCAGTCTGGGTGCTATTCTTCACGGATGAAACCCACATCTCTGAGCTTTTGGACTTCTTTTTCTATTTTATCCATAATTTCTGGCTTTGTCCTCCGCTGGTCTTGCTTTACGGGTTTAGCATCACCTGTTATGTTCAACTTATGCACCGAAATCTCTAGATCTAGACCAGGCATTTCCACATAGATCCATGCAAAGCAATCCATGAACTCTTGTAAGAACCTCACGAACATATCAAGTTCATTTCCTTTGATTTAAGAGCTTACAAAAGTAGGTCGAGGATTTTCTGAGGTCCCTAAGTTTGTTTCTTGTACTTGGTCCTCAGTTGGAGGCTTAAGAGGAGGTACTTCCACAACATCATCGGAAGTTTCCAACTCCATAAGCCTTCTAGAGTTTCATTTAAGGGTTTAATCGAAGGCCTGATCCCTTTCCATGGATTCAATTTTTTGGGCTCTTTGGCTTTTACATCAAGGGTTAAGCATTCCCAACGAACATGTTGTGACGGGCTTATTTCTACATTGAGTTCAGGAGGCCAGTGTTCAGTGATTTGGGACATAGCATCATCGCTATCACTTGCTCCCTCCGGATGTTGGAAAGTAGCCCAATCAGCAGGTTCTTAAGCAACAAGAGTTTCATAAGAATTATCATCTTCATACTCTTTGGTGAAGACTACGGGTCTTACTCTGACATCTTGATTCAATTTAGGAATGTTACTGTAGGGAACATATCCTATGCAGTGACGTAGCTGTTCAATTTTGCATCCCATTTCGATATCTTCCTTCATTTCTGGAGTGAAGACGTCCAAAGGAATCTGTATCCCATTTTTATTCAATCCAAGACCCGTTGGTTTCTTAAGATTGTATCCCATATTCTTCATCATGTTACAGACCACAGGGTTGTAGTTATCAAACCGTATTTTCCCATCATTAGTGATTGTCGATAGGATTTGGAGGAGAAGCATCTTCAGCCCGATGGAAGATAATTGTTTGATCATACTGCTTCGATGGAGGCACTAAAAAGCAAGATCCTTCGAAATCATAAATATGAGATGGAGTCGGCCATGGTAATAGTGGCGGTTCCCAGTCTGCTATGGAATGTATAGAAGCATTCTTTATTCCAATGTCTTCAAAGTCCGACTCAGAATCTGAACTTCTGATCATTGAAACAACATGTATCGGGCATATCCATCTAGACCGCCCGCGCAGACGATAAAGCGCCACTTCAAGGGATGAAACTATTCGAGACATTTCATCGAAGGTTTAAAACTCCATGGCCATAGTCAAGCTACGGAGAGCTGGCCGGAAGCCTATCCAACATAAATGAATCCAAGTAGAGAAGTGTGGAGGATCTTCATATCTTTCAACCAAATGGAACCATCTGTCTATATATCTGTAGGATAGTTCTCCCCTTCATTGCGATGTTCGCACACGTTGACAAAAAGTAATAGGAGAATCAAACCTTATAGGTGACATCCCTCTGGTAGGAGGAGGTACATTTCCCTGACCAACATCCAAACTGTTCATTGAGGAAACTGCATTTGTTGAATATGAGGGCTTTTGACGTCCTAATTCTCTTTTTCTTGGTGATTTTGTGAATATGATCAGAGGTCCTGATTATTTGACATCAGTTTTGACCTTGATTACTAGAGGAGCTTTGGTTTCTGACATTTTGCCACAGGCTTCTCCGTTAGTTGCGATGCTCCGAGAAGATCGGATTGCGCATCGATTCCTAAGTGGTTTCCTTTTTCTACTGAAATAATGAAAGGTTCCACAGGATTATTATCCACTGGAGCGCCTTTTGTGTTCATTTTGGACTTAGTGGGGTCTTTCTTGATACATGGCCACATCAATTAAGTAGACTTCTTTTCCTTTGAAAGGTTTTTCATCCGCAAAGACCCGATGCACTTTTCCTTCGTCATCAATATATTTGAGACATTAATGGAGAGTGGAGGGTACTATGGCATAATCATGGAGCCATCTTCTTCCCAAAAGGATATTGTAGCAAGCACGAGTCTTAACTACGTGCAGAGTAGCTTCTGAAGTTAATCCTCCTAACTGGAACCGGATTCAAATCTTGCCAATTGGATTCTGAACTTCCCCGTCACATCCTTGGATAGAAGTCTTTGTAGCAGATAACTTGCTTACTAGGATGCCAAGTTCTTGAAGAGCTGTAATTGTGATGAGGTTCAGAGCTGACCCTGGGTCGACCTGAACTCTCGGGACAGGAATGTCTTTGATGTAGACTGTGAAATAGAGTGGCCTTGCATGTTTCATATCACCTAAGAGGAGATCCTCTTTAGTGAAAGATATAGTAGCTTTGGAAGCATTGTGAATTGAAAGACATTCCATGCATTGCTTTCGAGGCTTTTTTGATTTTTCTCTCAGGTAATTCTTTTCTATCTGATGAACTTGCGCTACATAAGTTTGATTGTCTATATTCAAAGCTTGTAGAGCTCGTATGAAATTATTACGAGTCTCATTGGACATCTGCAAGAGATCAAAAATGTAAAGTCATGCAAGTATGTGCTTGAGGTGCTCAACAACATCATACGTGAATGGCTCTGGTGGCCTTGCATTAGCATTTGCCTCTGAAGAAGCTACATTTACATTAACATTGTCCCTTGAAGGGTTTACATAGGAAGAGGAAGCAGAAGAGGGTCCATCATCATTGGCCCTATAATTGCGGCCAGACTGAGTACCGTCATTAACCATATTATTTCGGTTAATTTCTGGGTGAGTGTCCCTTCTTATGGCGTCGACTTCCTCGGATTAAAAAAGCTGGCTAATTTCCTCTAAGCCTGACTCTTGCCCTGTGTTATCAGGAATGACTTGAGATGCTTGGGGCTCATTAGCAATACTCAAAATTACCAGGGTGGGAGCCGTTGGAATCTCTTCTTCAGAGTCGAAACCATCATCTTGAACTTGAGAAATTTTCTGTGGTGTGACAATGTCAGTATCATCATGTTCCTCCGAAAATCCGAGCTCATTAGTTGAGTCAAACATAACCGACTGAGTGTTAGCTTGGAATCCGCATCTGGAGAAGTCATCTTTGAGTTTGATTGGGAAGGAGCATCTAATGTAGAGGCTACGGTGCATGAAAGAGGCGGGATCACCTGTTGTTGTTGTGCCTCCCGAGAATCAATCAGTGGTAAAGGGTCTGGATGAATCTCCGGGGATAATGGAAAAGGAGGAGGGTCACTCGACCAGCCACTCGAGCTTGGTCTGTGTATATCATAACGGGCCACTGAGAGTGTGTTGATACCATGCTTGATATTGAGTGTACCAGTTTCAAGATCAGAGGTTTGTTCGAAACCTTCATCTTCGTCGGAAGGATACTCATCAAAGTAGTCATCAACCCACCGATCCTCTTCGAAGGCCGAGTAATCAGACCAATCTTCTTCATCATCTGAGTTTGGAGGTGTACCATACCATGATATCTGATTACAACTGGATATCAATGGTTCTTCCTCACCTTTTGGGATTGGTACAATGTAGTCAGCTAAAGTAAAGTGACCTTTAGCTGGTTTGGAAGATTCTTTGGAGGTTAGAGTTTCAACTATTTTCTTCTCCTTCCGCTTAGCTTGTTTTTCTTGCTTAATCAAGGGATTTTGGGTGGTTTTTCGAAGATTTTTTATTTGCTTTCTAGCCTTTCTTCTTTCTGCAGGTGTGGGTTTAGTTTTCACTTTCTCCCAGCCTTTGTCACTTACCAAGTCCGGGGTGAACCCACATTTCCTCTCCTGAAGAGGTTCTGACTAGTATCAACCCCTGCTCATTGTATATTGCATTAACGACCCGGAATTCAACAGTAGGTCGTTTTGATGGAGCAGATACTACTATGGGTGCAAATTGTCCAAAAGAAATCATGTTGACTGAAGCAACATCATATTTTCGATTGAATGTTATCACTCCATTTTTCCACATTTCGTTGACCTTTTCTTTCAGGATGAAACAGGCTCTAAGAGGATGAGATACCATCCGATGATATGCGCAGTAATTTGGGCCATTAATGCGACCTGCCTGCTCCGGTTTTTTCATTGGTGGAAGTTCAAGTTTGTTATTTTCCATCAATGTTTGGAAGATTATTTCAATATCTTCATCAAAGGGATATTTAGTGCTTTTTCTCTTTTCATATTCCTCCCTTTTAGTTTGCTCGGTCTTGACACTCTGTGGTTTTGGAGGAGCTAACTTAGAGGTTTGCACATTGAATACCTCTTGTTTCTTCTTCAAATTCGGAGCAGTTGATTTTAGAGCAGAAGACGACGATGATTCCGCTTTTCAGGAATTTACCTTCTTTTTACTGATCTCTTTAAGGGTCAATTCTGCGTCAGTGGCCACTTCAACTAAACAAGCTAAAGACTTAGTTTTGTGACTAAGTATGATAGCCTTGATTTCTGGCCGCAGGTTGGTTTTGCACATTTCAATGGTAGCCCTCTGAGATAGTTGTTCTAAACATCTATAAGACAATGCCCTCTATTTGTTAATAAAGGCTTGTGCAGTTTCATTTTCTCCTTGCTTTGTGCTGCTGAACATGGCGAAGGTGACTGTTTGATCTTCTTCTTGAAAATGAAGTAAGAATTTCTCTTCCGTGACTGGCCATGTTGTGAAAAAGAGCTCTGGTAATTGTTTATACCAATCAAAAGCAACTCCTTTCAAAGTGCTAACGAACAATCTTATCTTTAACTCATCCAACTCTGGCAAGCTCCCCAGGAGTGATTTGAAATGTACTATATGCTGGTAGGCTGACCCTTTTCCCATATAAGGCTGAAAAGTCGGAAGTTTATAATCTGGCGGGAATGGAACCAGATCAAATTCTAAAGGGTATTTGGATGTAATACCTTTCTTTTTCATTCTCTTTTCCACCTTTGATTTAGTTAGTATTTCTTCGACTTCCTTGAAGGTTACATGTTTTTCGGGATCTGCATGTAGTCCAAGGATTGATGAATGGTCACCCGCGGCAGAACCTGTGGCCATTACTTTATCTGTCAGTGATTTAATTTGGGCCATAAGCAGGTCAATTTTGGTGGCGTTCCTCCTGATCATAACCTGCTCTCTCCTGTCAACAAATAAAGGATTGGCTGGAGCTTCAGTAGGACCACCTAACTTATCTATCAAAATTTTTAACTGGGCAGTTAGGTGATCAATTCTAACTCCTTGCTGTTTGACAACATCACTGACGTCGTCTTCTTGATTTTCATCAGCATTTTCTTCGCCAGTATTTTTACTTTCACTAGCACCTTCGTTTCAATCGTTTCCAGTGCCGCTTCCTTCAGCCATAAATACTGTATATTGATGGGGGTAAGAAGACGTAAGAAGAGTAGACTGACTATCTTCCGTGTCCAGGAGAGTAATTGAATCTTTGTCGGAATCTGTTTCAACATGTCCTTCAGAGGTTCCGCCTGAATGAAAATTGGAATCAAATTCTTGTGACTGGGTTCGAGCCATACTCTGAGTAACCCTTCTAGTTGGACCTAGTCCAACCATGCATGAGGAAGTCAGTTCTAACCCATCTTCTTTGACCACCCATTTTGGAGTGATTGTATGCCGAGATTGCTTCCGAGTGCGAGCCAAAGCCTTCTCTCTAATTTGATTGGCCACTCTGGCCGTTAAAGTTTGATTTTTAAATCTAGCAACCAATGGCTTAGAAACACTGGCGAGTAGATTCTAGCCCGTAGGGTTGGAAGTAGGGAATGAAAGAACATCGACAGTACTTCTTTCATTATTCTTCCCTTTACCCTTCTTCTGTTGAAGCAAGTTCTTGAAACGAACCAGATCGGTTGAATCGTTAATAACTAACCATTCAACTGGCTCTTTGTTCTTAGCACCATGTGATGGATGTTGTGGTGCTACGATGACTGAAGGAAGACGTTTCCTTCAGAACTTCCACCCCTCCTTTTGAGTCTAAGGGTAAAAGATATTCTCTTCAAGTGACGCCAAAGATTTGCTTTCAGTCTTCTCGTATCTTCGTATGCTGGTTGTGGCGAACACATGTTACAGCTTGGGATGGCAGCATATTTTCGGGCTTTTCTGAAGATTTGTCGAGAGTCCCTTGTCACAGCCCCTTGTTTGGAACGAACTGGGGATGCTCCTAGAGCTTGGGTGGCCATTCGAGGCAACATATCAAGTGCCCTTGGTTTGTGATCTGTATAATAGACTTGCCTTGCCTCCAGTCAAGGCTTGATGACACGGAGACTGCTGCCTCCTGATTTTGGTTTACATTCCGGGTCCTTTTCACCCTCATGAAAAACTCCAAATGGATTTTGAGCATATTTGGAAACCTATGACTGAGGAGTTTCTATTCTCTTAATGATCTTTGGGGTCACTGATGACCCATTTTGAGCTGAGGTGGTGGAGCCCATTGGAGTAAAGAGCCTTTGGAAAACTGAAACTCTTAATGGAGGAATAACAGTATCTATTCGGGCCCTTTTTTGTGATCTTGCAAGTGGCTTGTTCTGTGTCATGGAGATCCTGAAAAATCTCTCCTTAGCTTCGTCGAAAGTGATGATTAAAGAACCCATGATATTCTTCTGCAAAAAGTAAGCCCAATGGACTATGTTAGTGGTATAACCAATATGGCTGCCTCTTGGGCTAGCCGGAATACCATCTGAACCAACATGGTTTTGAACCGAAATGATTAAATATAGGCATAACTCCCATCTCATTGTGCTATGCTGACTGCCCTAGCTGTCAAAATTTTAGCAGCATTTCGGGACCATATAGTTAGGCTTAAAAGCATGCTAAGCTGACTAGACCTGGCTACTGCAATTTTGGTAGCATGTCAGGGCCATCTGTGTCAGTCTTATAAGCAAGAGAAGGTTGGATCTAATCAAAGAAATAGGGCCTACAGGATCGAGCCTGTACCACTACCACAATGGTCAAACAGAATCCATCAGTGCATGACGCCGGACAGTGCATAACTGCAATGTCGTTGGTCTTATCACTTATTTAATAAAACATTTATTTGGGTCAAAGCCCCTTGGACTAAATCATCACTCTTCTAAAGCATGAAAGGGTGTGATTTGGTCCGTACTCATCAAGGTGCAAGTTCCTTCAATTAATTTCTCCAATTCCTTCAATTAATTTCTCCAATTAAATGGCAAAATTTTGCACTTCAAGGTGCTTAATGCCTTCATTTATATGATAAAAGAATGCACTTCAAGGTGCAAATTTCCTTCATTAATGTTTTCAAACCCATCATAGGCATCAAGGTCTTGCATGGGTGTCTTCAAAGATCAAACAAGTCATTTTTAGCCATAAAACAGGTCAGTGACCATGACCCACGGTCACTGCCCATTTTCCAATGATTCCCACGGTCACAGCACATTTTATACACTTTCCCGCGGTCACAGCACTTTTAGCAGCACTTTTCAGCACAACAGCAACAGTTTTCAACACAACAGCAGTAGTTTCAGTGCAACAGCAGCACTTTTCCGCAATTTTCAGCACTTTTCATGCGTTTTTATCCAAATTTGATCACAAATTAGGGCAACATAATTCCCACAGACAGCGCCAATCTTCTGATCACGCTTAAAATGTAACGTGGAAATGTGTAACGGATTCGATGTCCAATATTCACGTACTTCAAGCATTAAGAAAAATGGGAATCAATTACAGTTCATCATTGAATTCCCTTTTGTTTACATGGGTTCAATGCCCTGACCGCGGGGATGGAGGTTGTTTACACAAGTTTACAAAGTTTACAACCCCTCCCTCAAGTCTTAGATGTGATCTCAATTTGGAAAATACAAGAAAATGTACATAAGATGGGAAAAAATGCGAAAAAGAGGAAAAAAATGGAGGATGACCGTGACCCGCGGTCACTGGCACCTTCCAGTGACCGTGACTCACGGTCACTGGCACATGCCAGTGACCGTGGGTCACGGTCACTGGCAGACAGTGGCCGTGAAGCCACTGTTTGCCTCCTTTTTTTCATGCTGTTCGCGCTGGTTGCTCTTCCAAACTTTTTCAAGTATTGAAACTCCCTTTCATGACATCTTGGGGTGTTGGATAACCATTGAAAAGATCGAATTCAACTATGGAATCGATTGAAAACTTTGTAATTCATCATTTTTATTTACTGACTGGCTTTTGTTCAAGTCCGAAGAGGGTATCGTAAAAAGCCAAAATTGCGTAATTCTGAACATATCATTTTCAATGAACAAAATGAGGCCCAAAGGGGCTTGATCACAATGTTTGTAATAACTAAGAAACCACCCCCCCCCCCCCCCCCCCTGAATGAGAAAAACAAAGATGACAACGTCATCGCTCGAATCGTCGCCATTGCATGAACATAGTTCGTTCCGTAGTTACCCCACCCTTCTCCTCTTCCTTTCTAAATCTTTTGCTCACCTTGGTAGCTAAAGAAGGAAGGGAATGGTCGTGGGATGCTGCTTTTCTTGCTTCAATACTCTAGCGTTTGTTCAATTTTCTCTTTTTCTTTCTTCTCTGTCTGTCATTTTTTGCTTCCTTCAAACACCCTTCTTTTTATAGAGGTTCCAGGTAGTTTTTGGTGGTTCCTGGGAGTTAAGGGGAGTTGTGGGAAGTTTGATTTCGAAAGGTAGCGGAGAAAAACTGCCCAAAACCACAGGAAGTGTCCTTTGGGAGTCCGTGACCGCAGCCGCGGTCACGGATAAGGCCCAATTTCAGGTTTTTACAGTTGTGGACCGTTTTCACCTGTTTGGGGTCCAAACGAAGTCCAATCGCCACAACACTTGGAGAGATACTTCTTGACACTATTTTGACCATGTCATAAAAGTTTCAGCTTGTTTTGACCGCCTGAAGTTGGTCAACTCCATTGACGAACAGACCTCAGTCACCGATAAGGCCCATTTTTGGACTTTTGCATTTGTGACTATTTTCACCTGTTTGGGGTCCGAACGAAGTCCAATCTTGACAAAACTTGGAGGGATATCTCTTGACACTATTTTGAGTGTGCCATAGAAGTTTCAACTCATTTTAACCACCTGAAGTTGGTCAACTCCCTTGACGAACATGCCGTGGTGACAGACAAGGCCCATTTTGGACTTTTGCATTTGTGACCTATTTTCACCTATTTGGGGTCTGAACGAAGTCCAATCTTGACGAAACTTGGAAGGATGCCTCTTGACACTATTTTGACTGTGTCATAGAAGTTTCAGCTCGATTTTGACCACTTGAAGTTGGTCAAATCCCTTGATGAACAGGCCACGGTCACAGACAAGGCCCATTTTTGGACTTTTGCATTTATGACCTATTTTCACCTGTTTGGGGTCCGAACGAAGTCCAATCTTGACGAAACTTGGAGGGATGCCTCTTGACACTATTTTGAGTGTTTCATAGAAGTTTCAGCTTGTTTCGACCATCTGAAGTTGGTCAACTCCCTTGATGATTGGGCCGCAGTCACGGACAAGGCCCATTTTTGGACTTTTGCATTTGTGACCCATTTTCACCTGTTTGGGTCTCAACGAAGTCCAATCGCCACAAAACTTGGAAGGATGCCTCTTGACACCATTTTCAGTGTTTCATAAAAGTTTCAGCTCGTTTTGACCACCTGAAGTTGGTCAAGTCCCTTGATGATTGGGCCGCGGTCATGGACAAGGCCCATTTTTTGACTTTTGCATTTATGATCCATTTTCACCTGTTTGGGGTCTGAACGAAGTCCAATCGCCATGAAACTTGGAAGGATGTCTCTTGACACTATTTTGATCATGGAATAGAGGTTTCAGCTAGTTTTGACCACTTGAAGTTGGTCAACTCCCTTGATGATTGGGCCGTGGTCACGGATAAGGCCCGTTTTCGGTCTTTTGTATATGTGACCCGTTTTCGCCAGTTTAGGGCCCGAACGATGTCTGATCGGCACGAAACTTGGAGGGTTGCTTCTTGACACTATTTTGAGCATGTCACAGAGGTTTCAACCTGTTTTGACTTTCAGAAGTCGGTCAACTCTCCAGTTGACTTTTTATAAAAGTGGGCCCTTGTCTCAGCTGTTTGATGCCGAAATGACTTCGGTTTGGTTCGAAACTTGGAGGAACTGACATCAAGGATATTTTAGAGTATTTACCCAGATTTCATCAATTTTGGATATCAGAAAGCAGGACTTTGATTAGTGACCCCATGACTTGGGGGGAACTGACCCCAAGTTGACATGCTTGTGGCTTTTGGGTTCGATGATGTCTGTTGAACTCGAAATTTTACAGAACTTGTCTTGGGCATCATTTGAGCTTTCACCGAGAGTTTCAACTAACTTGATATTCATGGGATATCACTCTGCACAAGGACCCGCAGAGCATAGTATACGATCATCTAAACCAAGTTTGGATCCAAATGACGTCCAAATGCTCTGAATCTTTAAGGAATGGTTTTTAGATATACTTGAAAGCATTTCATTGAATAGAAGCTTGTTGCAACGTGTGGAAGTGTCAAGTCCCGTAGTGGTTCCCAAAGAGCCGGCAAAGAGTCTCCGAAACTGATTTGAGCTGAGATGAGGTTCAAGTGCTTTGAAAACTCTGGAAATTTATAATCCAAAACTTGTAATGTCTGCACTGCATCATTTGCCGTTTTTTTATGGGCCAACAAATGGTAGGTTGTTTGCCCATATCTGTAGCTCGGTTTATAAGATATGATATTTTTAATATAAATATCTCTATTTTAGCTCTTTTAGAACTCTTTAACCTTTTCAAACTTCTAGTTTAAAATAAATAGAAATACAACTTTGACTAGAACTAGAGTTTTGTCCAATTCATGAATTTAGCAATACACTAAAATACTTAAAATATGAACAACTTTGCATGAAATTTTAAAATCTTAAGTCTTTTGAGGCAAATGTAAAATCCAACGACCGCTGCATGATAAATTTCACTGTTCTCAAGTGGAAACACCTTCGAAAGTGCTATAAATAGAAGCATCCTTTTGTTTATTGCAAATCTAACTGCAAAGGAGCTTTCATTTAAATAAATACTCTTTTTCATAGGAAATCCAAAGTGGTGCTATGGAGACAAAAGCTGGTTTTCTAATTAAGGAAATAAATGACGAATATTGGCTAATAGTTTACTTCGTTAAGCGAGGCGTAGTTTAGAGACTGGGTCTCTCTCGCAGAGTGTACATGAAATTTTGTCCTTTTTTTAATTATTTGACTCCTTTTCTTTCTATGTCTCTTGATTTGAACTTTCACTGCAATTTGCTTAACAAGTGAATTCTTCTTGAGGATTATAAGCAAATTCTCTTAAATGATGTCTGCATTGATATTTCCAAATGCTGAGTACAACCTAATATCTAATAAGTTGGAAGTTAAAGATTTTCAAAAACAAAAGATTCACAAGCTTGAATTTCTGAAATTACATTTATTGTAAATAGAAAATTCCAAAAGCCTCCATAGTCCACTGCTGACAAAGTAATCACCAATACTACAATACATGAGATTTCACCTAAAGATTCTTTCAAATAAACAAGCTCTTTTGTCCAAGCAGTAGCTATTCTAGTAGTGGAGTAGCAGACCCAGAATTTTTGTTTCAGGGGGGCTCTGAAAGGTAAATCTTCTTTTCTTTTTTCTTTTTCTAACGATACCTAAAAAATGATTTTTTTATTATAGTTTTTAATAACATAAAAATCAAAGTTGTTAATTAAGCTAATATTAGATAAAAGAGCCAACACCATATCAAGTTTACTGTTCTCCTTCTTCCATCCTTTGAAACAAAACTCCTTTTGAAATGTCGCTCCTTTTGAAATGAAAGTATCAAAGGCAACCATTGGCACATTCTTCTTAGCCATTCTATAGAACTAAATAAAAATAAGAAAAGGGGCCAAATGAAAGGTGTTAATCAGTAGAGCTAAACTTTGTCTCAAATGCCAAAGGAGTTAAATGGATTAAATTAGATTTGTGTCCAATATTCAAATCCATCTTAATTTAAGTTAAGTTGCATTATGTTAATTAAAAGAGTGCCTAGAGACCCTAAATAAAATCATACCATTGCTGAAGAAAGTCCCAAAAAAGTTAAACCAAACCATCAATCAGACCTTACAAGAGAAAGCAAGAGAAGAATTTGTTAGTATCTATTTGCAAACTTTTGAACTTATCTCGCGGTGGAGAAAAAAAGGATCTTTCTCCTATTGATAGGAGTTGGATGCAATGTCTTTATTTATTTATTTTTATTTATTTATTTTTTTGTAACTCAGCCAAGGGGGCTTGGACCTAATAGAGAACTCGTACACACGAGAAGAAATCTCACTCATGTGGGAAAGGAGTCCGTACACGCAAGAATAAAGCCCACAAAAGTAAGAAGGGAGACCGTACAACCGAGCACCGGGAGAGGCGGCATACCCAATGTTCGAACTCTAGGCAATTAGATAAAAACACACACCTCTTACCACTAGGATAATAGGTTGTTCTTAGTAGGATGTCATTTGATATGGGGATTTTTGAGTGGAAGAGAGACGGGGAAAGATGAGGTTTTTAAAGTTGGTGAAAAGGATAGGGGCTAGACGATTTTCCATGTGGGGACTGCACTAGATTGACTTTAGAGCCTCATGGGGTGAGTGGGGGCTGAAGGCCCCAAAACCATACATATGCGTCCGCTCTGTTGAGAAATTTTTTTAAAGGTGCAACTAGTGGAATTTAGGGCAGGGTGGAGGGTATTGACCTAGATTACTTAAGCCCAGCTCAAATTAATTCTGTGAAACCCAAACCCGCACTAAACCAAAATTGCCTGGACCAAGTCCAGCCAGAATTGTATTTTGATGTAGGACAAACTTTGGGCAAATCTTTTTTGGGCCATCTAGACTGGTGTTTAGGCAGAGAGGTTAATTCCCAACTCATTTAGCAAGCTCACAATGAAGGATCCAGGCTTGACCAGCTGATGTGCAATCCTACCATTTGTAACCAACTGCTTGATTAAAAAATGCAAGTGATGCCAACCGTCCTTTCGAGTAGGACCCAGTGGATGACAAGGCTCTGATCATAAAAACTACCAGCTTGTCAGCAAGAATTATGAGGATTCCACTTGGTGAGAATTACAAATTCTTCAAATGCTATCTCTCACAGATTTCCCTAATGCGGAAGTAAAATTGTAAAAACACAACAAGAAGGATGCTAGAATATGATAAATTCTAAAGGCCAAAAGTAATTTTCAACAGACTGAATTTAGAATTTTCAATTATTGAACAGGGGATTCCAAATAGTCCATAGACAAAAACTGATATTGCTTTCAGAAATTCAGAAGATATGAAATTCCCGTCGGAAATTCCACTAAACAAGCATGCCTAATTAGAGTCATTATCAATTTATCATGGAAGAGATTAGGGTAGATCTTGAGCACAAACTCTCTTAACTTCACGTGTTTCTATTGTTAGCAATTAAATGGGGGCATGTGATATGAGCTAGAATGGTGACACAATTTTCAATCAGGTATTGTGGTGTTGGATGGATGCTCTGGATTGCACCATTGCCCATTAACAATCAACCAATTCGCAGTGATTGCCATGGGTCGCACTTTGCCTACTTGATAGTAACTACATAATCCCAGAGGATGGAAATCATACTTTTATGAGGAATTATTGGGTGCTTGCATTGGAGTGGGCCTGACAAGCACAGTATCTTTTTGCATATCCAACAGTCTTCCACATGAATGAGGCTTATGGTTTCATTAATAGGATGGAATCTGGGCTATTTATCTTATGGGCAAGCTGTTTATGTTGGGACGGCCCTGGAATTACTCAGTAAGTGTAGATCGAATCAAATAGCTGAAGGGGTTATGGCATACATGATACACCGTCCGCATCAAGTGTCATTGTGCCTGTTGTTGTCAAATTTGAGAGCTCCTCTCTATCTATCAAAGGAACCTGATGAATGCCCTGGACGAAATCCTGCCACCAAAATCACTTTGTTTAGCTTTTACCAAAGGCTAAAAAAACATCACTCTTTTAGGATGCTTGTAAAATTCCATCCAGCGACTTAGCGCTTTTTTTAGGACCTTACCGAAAATGGCCCTTAAAGACATCTTCCACCATATTGGTCTAAGGAGTCTTTTTTTTTTTTTTTTTAGTTTTTGGGAATATTCCTAACTTTTTTTTTTCCTCTGCTTATTTTATCTTCCTCTTCCTCCTTCAATTTCTTCAACTCCAACTCAATCTCAAATCCAAACCCGACGTTCCAAGTCCACTTTACTACACTCACTCATTAAACTAAAACCCATCAAATCCAAAACCGTTAAACCCAAACCTAAGTCCTCCCCTCCCTCACCAACTAACAAACATGATTCTTTCTTTGTCCCATTTTCATCTTCTCCTTTCCCTTAAACCCCAAAGAAATTTATCCCATTTTCCTCTTCTCCTTTCCCTTAAACCCCACAAGAACCCATCATCATCATCATTATCAATCTCCATTCTCTTATCTTCTCACTCATTTCTCCAACCTTCAAAGTCTTAGATCTCTTTATCCCCTTCAAAGAGACGACTTCCACCTCCTTCCCTCATCTGCACATAAGATTTCTAGGAATGGTGCTTCTGATCAATAATCCTTTAGGTTTGTTTTTTTTTTTTTTTCCCTTTGGGATCTATCTTTAGAGTTGGAGGAAAAAGCAGGAAGAAGGAAGATGAGAAAGAAAAAGAAAAAACAAGTCTCGATATCTCTAATCGTCTCAGATAACCTAAAATCCAAAGAGTACGGTTCAAAAAGAAAAAAATTATAGTAGGAAGAAAGGGAAAAAAATGAGTGGGTCCAATCGTGTCGATATCTCCAATCCCTACTAGTATACTTAGGTAAACAAGGATATCCTCACCCAACTCAAATTCCAAAAATGCAAATGAAAAAAGACTTCTGGGACCACCATGATAGAATCACGTCTTTAGGGTGATTTTTTGTTTAGAGTGACTCTAAGAGGATATTTCTAGTTAAAATTTTTTTCAATAGAGATGTAAAGGGATTCAGTTAAAAAAATTATTGTTTAGGTAAAATGGGAATTTTATTAAACTCAGCCCCAAAGGGTAAACTTAGTTAACCATTAGCAGTGGCGGAACTAGGAAGTTTATTATGAGGGGCTGTTGTGTGAGAAATAAAAAATTCTTGGAGGCCAATATAAAAAAATATATAATTTGTTTTGCAAGATAGAAAGGGTTTTTTTTTTATTTTGGGCGGGACATGGGCCCATGACCACCCTCTATCTCCCTTAGTTATGTCCCTGATAAATGTGTCGATCTATTACACTTTCTAGGGATAAAAGTAGAATTTAAATCTGTTAAAGGGTGCATTTGGATAATGCCATGGAAGAGAAAATTTGGGTTTTCCTCTTCTAGGGCAATATTTTCCTACTGGGAAGCGTCGAAAACGCAAATTCGTTTTTGCTCAGAAAAATAAGCCAAAAGGTGAGGATTGAAGGAATCCCTTCCCCCCTTCATTGCTGTACCAAACAAAGCGAACAATGTGCTAGAAAATCCAGCACCTTGTCGCCTACAGTTTTTTGCTGAAATAATGCGGCACAAATAAGCCCAAAGGCTTTAGACTCTTCTGTAATGTTCAAGATAATTATTGACCTAATGGACCATTCCTTATCATCCTTGACAAGAAGCCCAAGAGAACAAATATGTTACGAAACTTATAAGATAGAGAGGGAATGAATGGAGAGATGGTGTTTAGCATGTGAAGAGTTTTTTTTGGCAAATATGTACATGAAGAGTTAGCTCACAATAGGGAAGAGTGCACAATGGAGAATGTTTTAAACAATAATACTAGCCATACTCTCCATCTCACAACTCATCTCACAACCTTCATATGCGGCAGGCCTAACTCATTTGTTTTGTTTTTAATATTGTAGAGATGAAAGAGAAGAAAACTACCACATAGAATGGTTGTGAGATGAGTTGCGAGATGGGGAGTGTGGATAGTATCATTGTGTTTTAAAAGTCTTATTGACTTAAGAAACAGTCAAAACAATTTTCCACAATCAAAATCAAATTGAAATCAAGTGACTGATTTTTAATTTGAAAATAGTCAGCTTCATTTATGATAAAATAATAGCATTAAACAAAAAAAAAAGAGAGACTATTGGATCCTTTTGAAGAGAGATCCTTTGACCCATTAAATGCCAATACACTTGGTAAATGTGAAAAGGTTGGGTCCAAGTTGGGAAGACGATGGTTGAGTGGTACACTAATTAAAGTTACAAGTTGATTTTCACTATTGGAGCTTCATTACTGCTGCCATAAGAGAATCATCATCATCATCATCATTAAAGCCTTATCCCAACCATGTTGGGATTAGCTACATGAATTCTATTTCTCTATTCCATTCTATTTTGAGCCAAATCCTTAGATAAGTTAAACTTTTTCAAATTTGATTCAATGACTTCCATCAATGTTTTCTTCGGCTTACCCCTACCTCTTGATGGGCCATCCACTTGTATAGCCAAGCTTTTTTCACCGATGCTATTACTGGCCTACACTCAACTTGCCCAAACAATCTTAAACGAGTTTCTCTAATCTTATTCTCTATTAATACTACCCCTAAATGCTCTCAAAATGGCTAATTTTTAATTTTTTCTTTACTAGTTTTACCACACATCCATGTAAGCATTCGCATCTCCGTTACATCCATCTTATGTATATACGTCTTCTTAATTGGCCAACATTCTGCTCTATATGTCACAACTGATGTAACCACTTTAATTCAAAGGTCCCACTTTTTTCGACACCATGAATGGAAAATTCCTATCCATTCACATGCGAGAGCTAAACAGGTGAAAATACACATCTCAGCCAAAGGCAAGTACATTTAGAAACTATGATACATAAACAAACCAAAATGACATTTTTTAAGCTCCATCTATAGAGCCAAAAAAGAATTATAAACTACTCTAAATACCCACATCCCTTCTCTCCTCACACACCTTTCCTCTCCCTCCCTCCTTCCTCTCTCCTCCCCTTACCCACCTACCCCTCCTGCAGCCAGTGAAAGGGGCTCTCCCACTCCTTCCCCTCCCTCTCCTTCTTCCTCCTATTCCTATTCCTCTTCCTCTTCTTTTCTCCCCACCTCTCCTGTTAGATTTATGTCTTGTATTCCGGTTTAGCCGGATTGGTTTATTGGTCTAGCCAATGACCAGGTTAGGGTCAAGGGTGATTTGGTCTTTGTACCAGGGGCTTTTTTGGTTACCAAGAAAGCGTACATTATCTATTTATGTAATATGACCCCAAACTCTGTGTAGGAGATGTGGTAGATCTCTTCCTCGTTGTGTAAACCAGGTAGGGCCATTTAAGGTGTAAAAAGGTGTGAGCTCTCTTCCGCGTGGTGTTGACACACCACGTATGGCGGGAAGCTATAAGAGCAAGATTAAGACCTGTGAAGATTGAGCAACTAAGTGTTAGAGGAGCGAGAATCTTTGTAACGAATTACCCAATATCTTTTCTAGTGAAATTGAGTAAGATACTCATAGCTCGTGGAAATAGCCTTTACGGTAAACCACGTAAAATCTGTGTGTCATGATTGCATAGTTTTCTTCTTCTCTATATGTGTGATGATGTTGATATATTTGCCCTTGATCCAATCTAACAGCAACTATTAGTAATAGTGCTTCTGCATATATACAACAAGTGGTATCAAAGTGAGGTGGAGATTGCTTGGGTTTCGCTATCAACGGATTGAGTTTCAGATCTGTGTGGAAAAAGAGGGTTAGTTTGGCTACTTGGTTCTCGGTGTTCTTACAGAAGTCACAAAAGGGGTTGACAAGTTCGAAAAAGATTAAGCGTGCAGATAAGGGAAAAAGGCCTGCCCAATTTCATCACAGCCCCTGAAGAAGAGAGGGACTGTTGATAATTTTCGAAGAAGACAAACCAAAAGAAAAAAGAGAAGGCCGCCATTGCCGATCTCCACCACTGACGAAGAAGAGAACAGGGAGGATCCGGTCTGCCATTGCTATCTCTATCCCTAGTCGTCATTGGAGAGGGTGACCATTACCACCAGTTCTGCGCTACCAGACTCTTCCCCATTACCAGAGAGGGGGTCACGGCCCATCATTGTCGATGCTTTGATGATCGGAGGAAGAAAGGGAGCAGCCTAAGGTCTTCCAATTCTCTATTGCAGAGAGAATGAAGAGGAAGGAAAAGACAACAGTTAGGGCCTGGTTGTCACGCCAGGTCAGGTTCGAGTCAGGTCAACCTGACCCTTGGAGAAGCCCAGTCTAGTGCAGGTGGTCCAGGTCAGGTCATATCAACCTAACCCATGCGTAGACTCTAGCCTAGTGCAGCCAGTGCAGAGTGACATCAACAAGCAAGTATGGTCAAAGGTAGTTTGACCGGTACAATGGCTAAAAAGTATTTCTACAATATTTTGATCATCCAACGTCTGATCGGAGATCTATTTGCTCCTACAGACTCGTTTCGAGTAGATCTAAATAGTGGAAGAAGGAGATTGGCTGTTTGGATGGTCAATAAGGAGGTTTGATCGATCGAAGAGTAGAAAATTTTTTTTACGATATTAGAGCTAATCGGAGTCATATTTAGATCTGTTTCTTTCAGAGTGATCATGCTGATTGGATCTTTATAGTTACACTGAAATTGAGGCAGTTTATAGGTGATTCAGATATCAACATCACATAGACTCATTAATGGATTCAAACCTTTGGTTCGAGGTAGAGTATAACAAGAAAAAGTTTGCAACATCGATAAAGGGATGTACCTTTTGCAAGGTATTGGAAGACGTAGATAGGTATTTCCAATATGGCTCAAAGATTTACGGAATCCAAGCCTAGGTGGAGATTATTAGATTTATGTCTTGTATTTCAATCTAGTCAGATTGGTTCATTGGTCTAGCTAGTGACCAGGTTAGGGTCAAGGGTAATTTGGTCTTTGTAACAGGGCTTTCTTAGTATCCAAGAAAGTATATATTATATATTCATGTAATGTGACCCCAGACTTTGTGTTGGAGATGTGGCAGATCTCTTTCCTGTGGTGTAAACCATGTAGGGCCATGTAGGGTGTAAAGAGGTGTAAGCTTTCTTCCTCATAGTGTTAACACACCACGTATGGCAGGATGCTGGGAGAGCAAGATTAAGACCTTTTGAAGAGCGGGAGTTCTTATAACGAATTGCCCAGTATCTTTCATAGTGAAATTGAGCAAGATGCTCATAACTCGTAGAGATAGCATTTATAGTGAACCACGTAAAATTTGTGTCATAATTGCATAGTTTTCTTCTTCTCTATGTGTGTGATAATGTTGATGTATTTGCCCTCGATCCAATCTAACAGCAACTATTAGTAATAGTGCTTCCGTATATGCACAACATCTCCCTCCCTCTCTCCTTCCTCCCCCTTTCTTACCACCCACCCCCCCCCCCCCCCCGACCCCGACTCGCATCTTGCTGCTGCCAAGAGACCAGTATTTTTGGAATTTTTTTTTTTTTTTGCTCTATAAACTAAGCAAAAGTTGGTGTTGTTTTAGCAACTCTTTTGAAAAAGCACTCTTAGTTTTCCAAGTATTTTGTAAGTTACCCTCAGCAATGCAACTCAGATAGGCTGGCCCAAATTGCATGTGTACAGTAAGCCGAAGGGTAAAATTAAATTGCCAAGCTCAAGCCCAAGCTTGGCTGATATTACAAGCATATAATACATACTGATATTCTTTTTATATTAGTGTTATATTTATAATATATGCATGTATGGACGATGCTTTTTGTGCCCAACATAGGTATTCAAGGCCTAATTTCGAGCTTGGGTTGAATTTCTTTGAGGGTTCAAAATACAAACATATGCTACGTCCTGAGTCCAAACATGCTTAGTTTGAATATTTGAGTTTACTTTAGGGTAGGGGCACATGGGCTTAAGCTTAGCACCACCCAAGCTGCAACCTGAATATATGTGAGTTTAGTAAACCATTTTTTGTCACCTACTTTAGTTTGATAAAATGTTGAAATTGCATTTATTTACTTTCTTATTTTTACCACATTTATTTACTTTTTACTCATTTTTTCTTCTAGAGTGTATTCATGTCCTCCCAAGAAAAAAAATAAAATGAAAAATGAAAATAAAAAAACCTACTTTTCTTTTTATATACCACAATCTCTATCTTAAAAATTATTTTCGTAGGCCAAGTTTAAAACCTGAAATTATATCTATGATCAATTTACTGAACATTAGCTTTTACTTCACTTCATTTATGTTGATAAAATGTCCATTATGGGATTTTTATGAATAAATTCATCCTTAATATGGATTAGACAATTTAATCATAAAAAATATATATTTAATGAATTAGGGTGTGGTACATTGTTTTTAGACAAGTTTGCCCTCATAAAAAGTGGTAACGATATCATTACCTGAAAATTATATGCTTGTGGGAAAAAAGTACATATGCATCAAATTCTAGTGTCATTTTCTATGTTTATTCACCTCAGTATAAAGATATTATAAATTAGATGTTGAAAATCAAAATTGAGCATAAAATATATAAAGAATGATAACGATATCGTGACCCTAGAATTATATACTTGCAAGGAAAAAATATTTCTGGGTCAAATTTTATTGTCATTTTCAATGTTAATGCACTTCAATGTAAAGATATTACAGTTTGGATGTTGGAGACCAAAAATGAGTGTAGAATTTATAAACGATCATAATGATATCGTTACAAAAAAATTATAAATTGCGGGAAAAACCAATTATGGGTCAAATTCTAGTATCCTTTCTAATGTTTATGCACTTTAGTATAATGATTTTACGGAACGGATGTTAGAAACAAAAAAATGGACAAAGGATCCGTATGTTCAATATGGCCTTCCTATTTTCATTTCTTGCATTGGAGCAATATTCTTAATGGTCCTTCTTTCGAGATACATGTTCTTGGCTAGGCCTAATGTACGCTAAACCTTAAATCCTATTAAAATCTAGTCCATGTGCAAAAAATGTGCTCTTTTGGTTTCGAATGACTGCTAGAAAAATTGTTAGCTTTTCCAAACAATTACCAAGGACCAACTTTCCATTTAGCTCCTCAAGAAATCAATGTTGGATGATAGGGCCCTAACTAATCATGCCAGATTTAGTCCCAGGTGTGATCATTGGTGCTACAGACACTTAAAACAATCTAAACTACAAGAAATCAACTAGTCGAGGCTGACTTATCATTGAAGCTGATTTTGGAATGGTTAAGCTCTCCTAGTTACAAATTGTAAGTGACCAAAATTTAGAGTCAAGTATAAGCCACCAAAAACTGCTAAACTAAAAACAGCCATAAAATCCTACAAAAATCAAATACCAATTTGCACTACATTTCAATACATTTACGGGATACACTATGAAAAGTGATCATCCTAATTAGACCATGTGAACAATTGTCTTATTTGATTTCAAGTATAGAAGCACACATTAAAGGACTAACACTACCAATTTTCTCTTCCCACATATATAATCTCTAACTCTATAGTATATTTTCTTAAGTGGCTGTGAATAAGACACTATTATTTACATTTATTACTGTTCTATTGATAATTAAAGAGGTGCATAAACACTATTATGGACATTAGATTTTGACTCAAAATTGTTTTCCTCACAACTATATAAATTTTTGAGAACAATATCGTTACGATTCTTTATACATTCTACACACATTTTTGGTCTCCAACATCCGATTCGTAATATTTTTATACTAATGTGCATAAACACTAAAAAGAAAACTAGAATTTGACACAAAACTATTTTTTCCTCGCAAAAATATAATTTTCAGGTAACGATATCGTTACCATTCTTTATAAAGTCTACGCCCAATTTTGGTTTCCAACATCCGATTCATAGTAACTTTATACTAAGGTGAATAAATACAAGAAAAAACACTAGAATTCGACCGAGATATTTGTTTTCTCGTAAGTATATAATTTTCAGGTAACAATATCGTTACCGGTCTTTATGAGGGCAAATTTGTCATAAAAAATTGTGTCATACCCTAATTCATTAAATATGTTTTTTTCATAATCAAATTGTCTAATCCATATCTAGAATGAATATATTAGAAAAAATCCCTAGTTTTATTTAGGGCCCCGTTGGCATCATTTCTTAAAACTTTTTTTACTATCTTTGGTGTTTTTTTTTTTTTTTGTAGAAACATCTTTACCATCTTACTATATCTTAAGGTTCAAAGCTTAAGTGTCTAATGAATTGAACTTGCTTCAATCCCTTTCTGTGCCTCATCAATCCCTTAATCTTTCTCCCTAGGCCCAAGGGTGTAGAGAGAAAATTTTAATTGGATAGTGCCACTACGTGAAAATGATTTTATTTACTTTCCTACTGTTACCATTTTCAAGGCTCAAAATTCAACAAATTCACAAAATAAAACCTGCATATCTTCATTTCATTTTCCATCAATATCTACAAGAAATATTATTTTAGAGCATCTCAAGCAATGCTCTTTATTTAGTATTCTTAAAATAGCTAGTGAAAAAGTGTTTTTATTTATTTTAGCTAGTGTTGTCCCTAGCAATGCTTTCTATATCTTTTAATATTTATTTTAAATATTCAATCAACTCAATTAAACAATTCAACCATCCAATTAAAAGCAAAGGATCTTAAAAAAATATTTTTTTTTTTTTAAGATTTAGCCAGTCAAGAGTGCCTAGCTAAATTTAGTTAGCCTTTTACTTTACTTGTCATATATAATAGTTAGTCTCTTGGTGTTAGAAAAGTGAGTTTTTGTATAGTATTTTAGCTAACAAATGCAATTAGCTATTCTGTTGGAGATGCTCTTATAGCTAACAAATGCAATTAGGTTTTACCCATTCTGAGTTTACCAAATCACATATTTGTACCTCACCACATTTATTATGATAAAATATCCAATGCACTTTTATTTACTTTTACTCTAACCATATTTAAGATTGAAGTACAGACAAACTAAAATATGTGTCCTAAGAATAAAAACCACCAATACTTACGTCCAACTACTTACTTTTTTAGTCTAACGTTGGGGTTGTTATTTGCACCTATTTATACATTTAATTAGTTGATGTTCACATTTACTTACACCCATTTATACATAATGCATAAATAAGGTGTAAAAACAGAGTATAAATGAGGTCATTTTCAGCCCCCGTATTTATGTAGTTGAGGAGGTGACAAAATGTAATTATAAATTTAATTCATTGAAGCTACGTGGTGGTACATGTTGCAATTCTCAAATAGGTCATGGGCTCAATGCCCGTGAACATCAATCTTTCTTATAGGGCGAAGAGAACTTGATATTTAATTTCATTTCTTAAATCTATGGAATTTTTACTAGAAGATTATAGAGGATCTCACTTAATACTAATTAGTAATAAGGTCTTAAATTTTTGGCATATGTATCCTTTGTTTTGACAATAGTACCACATAATTAAATCCCAGAAGAGTGGAACAATGAATTTTTCTTTGGCCTCTTTTGATTTCGGATGGGTCTTCACATTTGAAGGTATCATTGATTACAGAGGGATCTAAGAAGATGGCACTAGGTTTACAATTAATAAACATAGGAAATCCAACATCTGAGCACGGCCTTGTTGAGTTCTATACTGAAATTGAGATCATATTATCCAAACTCCACCATTCGCCATCTTGTATCTTTGTTTGGCTTTTGAAAAAGTATAAATTATCATTCCAATAAAAAATTAATTTTAAAATAAAACATAAATTATCTTTGATTGGCTACTACAAGAGATCGAAACAATTCTAGTGAATGACTATATTGCAAAATGGTTATGTAAGAAGTCATCTTTGCATAACGAACCTCCCATCTCCCTCTTGGCAACAAGGGTTCCAAATTAGCATTGTAGCTAGGGCCTGCAAGGATATTGATGTGTCATTGTATCATGGAAGAAAAGGACTTAATTTTGACTTAATTTTCACAGTGAATGGCATGGGAGGCGACTTCCTGCTTTTCTTTTCTTTTCTTTTCTTTTTTCTGTTTCTTTTTCTTTTTGCATTACAAGATTTCTTACTTTTCAATTACAGTTTCACCTTTATAACCATTGTATTGGATTAAGAAAAGGCACTTTTTCTCACTTCTTTTCAAAGATGTTCCTTAAACCGAAAACCCAATCATGTTCCTGCGGTTTCTTGAATTTGAGGTAAAACAGAAAAAGGGTTTTGGCTGGTTAAAAAGGTAAACGATATTATCGCAATTAGTAAAAAAAAAAAAAGCCCTAACTATTGGTAATCCTGTATTCACAAAGGTCCAATCCTTATCATTAGTGACTAATTGTTGAGATTCATTTTTAACAAGTTTGTAAAAAAACATCTAAAAAAATACCAACTCATAGATCTCCTTTATGCACTTTTGTAGGCCCCAGTTCATGATATGAACCATTCAATATTCTCACATTAATGATACCATATACTACATGAACAAAGCAAGATCATGCAGTACAATAGCTATCAATTTCGTGTTGTTTCCGCCGGTAAGACAAAAGGATTCATTTCGGTCAAGTGGCCAAAATGAAATTTAACAAAAAAAACTTTTCATTTCAAATTTTAGCCCATTTTGCCGAAATTCTGAATTTTGGTCAATTTCAACCAAAATTTCGAATTCTGGTCGTAATGTAAGTTTCGTCCGAAATGACTTTTTATAATTTCTCTATTTTTATTTTTATTTTTCAGCATATAAAAAATTTTTTTTAATATTTTCCCGAAATGTCATTCCGAAAAATCTCACCGAAATTTCGAATTGGCTGTAACTTTTCATATTGGAGGAGAGACCAAAATGGGGTTTGAAAAAATATTGATAAATATGTGCAGTAAACCAGTAGACTTCCAAACTAGTGTTAAAACTCAAATGCCTCTCCTGACTTCTCTCAAAATGGGTTGGTTTTTTATGGGTAAGGCCGAAGCATATCTAGGTCTGGCCTATCCTTAGACACACAAGCCAAGCCCAGCTCAAGCTAGATTTAGGCCATAATTATTTGGCCTGAGCCGCCCATTTAGTCAATCAGGCTTAAGTAGGCGGGTCTCTTTTACAACAACAACCTTAATTTAAAAAAGATCCATATTGTTAGAATAGGGAGGGAGAGAGAGAGCTCTTATTCATTAGATCTGTGTGTGTACATAATAGGGGGGAGGAGGATCTTATTTATAGAATAAGATTGCTTCCTCCTCAAGCAACCCAATAAGGAAAAAACCCTAACCCTTGTAATCTATTTATCTCATGTGGGTCCCAATGTGGGCATCCACATATGATAATACATCTTATAACACATATCAATATATATATATATATATGCATGACTTGTCTTAGTTTAAGATCCTATCCCTAACTTTTCTCCTTCCTTATCCCTAACTATTTTTTGTCTCCAAATCCCTTAAGAAATCCCATCAAAAATTCATGTATGGGAACCCTTAAACCATAACCTCACTTAAGGTTTGGGTGTACAACAGTGGTTTTTGACATCTAATTGGGAAGTATCAAACTGGCCGCTTAGGAGTGTGTTCGATATTTCTGTTAAGGCTGAAAAAAAAAAATAAAACCCGATTCTCTGCTACTTTGGGTTTTTGAACTTGGTATCCGATGGTGACGTGCAGGCTTGGAGTGGGGAAGTACGTGGCGAGGAGGGTGGAGGAGGGAGATGTGGAGGAGGTGGCTGGGCTGGTTGGAGGAGATGAAGGAGAGTAGGAGGGAGCGGGCATCGGAGAAGGCATTGTGGTGGAGGAGGGAGGGGAGGAAGGAAAGGAGGGAATTGGAGGGGCTAGAGAAGTTGGGGTGGCGATGGCAGCCACGACAAATGGGAGTGGGCGACGACGGGCAGCGACGGGAGACGATGGAGTGAAGCCCCTTTCCCTTTTCCGATCTTCACTTCAATTCTGGACAACAGTCAGAGAAACAAAATCTTCTGCCATGTCTTGGGCGGCCCTTTTCCAACTACGATGGTAGCAGCGGCGTCCCTTTTCCAACTACGATGGTGGCAGCGGCATCCCGTTTTCCAACTACGATGGTGGCAGCGGCGTCCCTTTCCGATCTTTTTCCTCGCAACTGGCTTCAATGGCAGCGAAATGATTTGACTTGACAAGCACCACAGAGGGCTGTGGTAGCCCAGATGTCTCTACCTTCTCTTTCAGTTTGGATGTGCATAGACAGCAAACCCAAAGTCCTCTTCTTCAATCGCACACGGCCAACCTGCAAATCTGCAGGCAAAATGGAGATCAGAGGGGCCCTATTCTCTTCTACTGTTGTGGCGAGAAGCACAAATCCCTCAAGCCCAACCTAAATATTAAACATGTCTAAAGTTTAAATCCATGCACGCCCAACCGAATATTAGAACTAAGGGCCAAATCCTGCCCAAAGCGTGTTGGCCCCCGCATTAGGCCCAGGCCAGCGCTATCCATTAACACCCCTAGTTTTCAAGTAGTCTTCAAGCATTGGAAATGACATTGGCATATTAGGATGGAAACATTTTGTTTTGGGGACTTTGATCTTGCTCACGCCAAAATGACTTTTACTATATGAGAGGTTTTTTGTACTATCTTTACCATAAAACTAGCACTCTTAAGGCCCGTGGCCAACGCGGGGCCATGTTTAATAAGTATATTATTTGTAAAAATAAATATTTATAAATATTTAAATAAATTTTAAATTATTATTAACATAAAATTCATTACACAATCATAAATTTTAATATTTGCAATATTTATGGTACGTATAATAAAAAAAAGAAAAAGAAAAAGAAGGGACCTAATTGATATATACAAAAAGAAATAAAAAAATTCATAATAAGGCACAAGTCTGCACCTATACCCACAAAAGTGGGTCCACCAAGGGCAGGGACTTACAACCATTTCAATTTTGATGATGTGTGGGCCTACCTTGATTCCATAGTACCGTAAGACAACAAACAAAATAAAAAGGAGTGAAGATTTTGATTAGCCAAAGACCGAATTGATGTACAAAAAAAAAAAAAAAATTCCATAACCTAATGCATGTTTGCACTTCTACTCTTACCTATACACACATAAGTGGGTCCACTAAGAGTAGGGACCTAATTGATATATGCAAAAACACATAAAAAAAATCAATGGTTAAACCCTAATTTTTCCACAAAAATTTCCCCCAACCCCCGCATTAAACCTCAGCCTAGTAACACCTAAAGCGTGTGATTAAGTTTATCATCTTTATAATAATCAAGGCACCCCCTTTAGGGCCCATGTAATTATATTATTTGTAAATAAAACTATTTATAAATATTTAAATGAATAGTAAATTAATATTAACATAAAATTTATCACACAATAATAATTTTAAATATTTTAGAGCACTCTTAAAAAACTAAATATTAAATTAGTAAAACTAAATAAAAAATAGAAATAATGTACCCATAAAGTTTCATTAGAATATTTATAAAAAAAGTTAGATCATTTTTCCTTTAATCCATAAACTTAACACAAGAGGAAAAAAAAAACATTATATGGTAACAAAATTAGATGGAATAGTCCAATGTATAAAGAATCATGGGGTCGATCATCGAACCCTCTCACTATGAAAAATATTGATTAGTTGGAATTGAATAGAAAAGAAAAGGACCCACACCCAATGCAGCCTTTTTGAGAAATATATGTACCATATGAATAAAATATATCAGCAACAGGTTTATAGAATATAGGCATTTCAAACTTTACCTATTTAATAATCAAGCCTGGGAATAGGGTTCAGGTGTAGCCTGCGATCCCAAAAACATAACCCAAACCAACACATTGAGAGCTTTGATTCTAGGCTCAGGCTAAGCCTAGTTATAAACATTCATAAAATACCAAATCAATATTTAGGTTTGATTTTTCAAAATGAAAAAATCTTGTAAAATGTTTAATAATGATTCTTGTTACAAACTTTAAGACTAAATTATATATTATTTAAAAATTAATTTCACTTTTGACAAAAGTGTTTCGAGGAGTTTGATGTTTTGAGAAGTCCCCCAAATAACCTATTCACATCCAACTTAGTTCTACCTAACCCAGCCTATCTACTGCATTCATGCCAACCCTAAGTCCAAATCAATTCATCATACTCAGTACTTACGCCAACCCATAGCCCAATTCAACCCATCATACTCGCGATGCTAGCCGAATTAAATTGCACAAAGATGACCAACTCTTGTATGTGAATATTGGCACACAAAAGGAAAGATATCCTCTTTTATCTCTTCACATGTGGATGAGATACATTCAGCATAACTATGAGGGATCAACCCAATCCCCAAATCTGATTACACTGGATGCAAAAGAGTTTTATAGGCGTAAATGTAAAAGATGGAACTAAATGAAATGATCAGAAACATTTGACCCGTATCCTAACTCAACCATTAGCGGACATGGGTCACTATTTGGCTTGGGCCTTTTGTTCTCACCAAGTTTCCATGACTGACATTGGGTGAATTAAGGCCTAAATTCATTAATATGTCCACTGGGGCCCATGTGAGTCCACCCCAACTATGGATTAATGAATGCTGAAAGCCATATCAATGGCCATTTCCACATTTTTATTTCTTGTTTTCTCTAAAGGTGTATAAGTATATATATATATATATAAGGGGGCAAAATGATGGAAGAGATATCAATAGGTATAAATTCATTAATAGGTCCAACAGGACTCATGCGGGTACACCCCAAATATGGATTACTAAATGGCGAATGCTGAAAGCCATGGGCGAGGAAATTTGATTGCTCATAAACTCATGCCCTTGAAAAAAATGGCTATTACATAAATATGGAGAGATTTTAGGTGAAATCCTAGGATGAAGGAAAGAACTTTTAGGATTGGAGAAAATATAGAGATTTTTTAGGTGAGCAAATTAGGTGAGTTAAGAAGAAACACGTGAATGAGAATAGAGATTTAAGGAGAGAGGATAAATATTGATCAATGAGAGTAGAGATTTTAAAAGATAGGAAATATTTTAGATTTAATTTTAACGATGCCATATGTTGCTTTCTCACGCTCTCTCGTGAATGGGGGAATTCTCTATATATATACTAACAACACATGGCCCGTGCCCAACACGGGCCAACACGGGCCAAAAAAACCAAAATACTTGATGATATAACAAATAAAGCAAATATAAAATATATAGATATATTATTTGACATTTTGAAATTTACTATGTCAAATTCTATAAAAAAAGAAAAAAGAAAAAACAGGTGCAATGAATTCACATAAATTACAAATCAATCATGTAAGTTTCTTAGTTGAAGTTGTTGATGCATAAGAGTATAAATCTTAAACCAATAACAAATCTCTATACCCTATATTGACTTGGGATACTAATGAAATAATATAGAATGAAGCGATATATGAACTCAAGATCAATCTTAAATCTTAAATAAAAGATATAAGTATTTGAAACAAATGGTCAATATGAAAGCAAAATACCTAAGCCATGATTGTCGTTGGTAATGAGAGGAAAAAAAAAAGAACATTGTAGTCATTATAATGATATTTAAATCATAATAATAATAATAATAATAATTATTATTATTATTATTATGTAATTGTAAGAGAAAATAAATAAATTTTAAGTAGGTTTTAAGTGTCTGAATGAGGTAAAAACCAAATGAAAAAATAAATTTAGTAAAACGTCTTCCATAAATTTTCTATTACTAAACTATACCAAAAAAAAAAAAAGGTAAGAGAGACAAATCTAGTGGCACAAACTCTGGCCACTTGATTTTGGTTTTCAATATCTAATTACCTCAACTATGCTATGGTAACTAATAAAATGGAAGTGATCCCCAACTTATATGACACACACTGATAAAAAAAATGCCCATTAAACTCACCCACATACTTGAACATTACATTAATGATACATTTTCAATACATGAAAAATAAGTAAAAAAAGGATTTTGATGAGAAAAATCACTTGCTACACACCACCCCACTTAGGGGCGACCCTAGGCTAGGCCAACCCGAGCCCGGCGGGCATGGATATGTAATTAGAGCCCTTTTAATAATTGGACTGATCTTGAATTAAGTGATAGAAAGTCCTAAGCTCAGCCCAACCTGTGTAATAAATGCTTATAATTGAATTTAATTAATATAAACAATTACTCAAATGGCCACATAATTGATTAAAAAACTCAATTCAGCCTTGCGGGCTTGGGCCTGAGTCTTACAGCCAATGTTGGGCTTGGCCAAGGCCTGGGCTAGTAATTCTAAAGTTGGGCTAGGACTGGATATGCATTAGCCTGGCGTAGCCCATCCCATAAACACTAGGGCTGTCAATCCGGCCTTTTAGAGAGGGGGTCCGGCCCGGCGCAGCCCGCAAAAGCCCTCAAAACGATGGCTTATTTTTTCCATTTAAAGCCCGAGGGTTGGGTAGGACTCTATTTTTAAAAGCCCGCATCTAGAAGGCTGAGCTTAGGCTTGACTAATCAAGCCCTAGGGGCCCGGCCCAGCCAGCTGTTTATTAAATTTTAATATATAATATATACAATGAGTTTGAAGATGATTTGGTATATGATGCACCTACCAAAACATTGTCAAATGTGGATAAAGCTGATTTGGTAAAGAAATTTAATGAGTTTAAAGATGATTTTTTAGCTTTTGAGGAACAAATGACTCGACAGTTGTATAGGAAAAATCGGAATTAAATTGTTATTTAGAGGAGCCAATGGATAAATCTGAAATTTTCAATATATGGGATTGGTGGAAAGTTAATCCAACAAAATATCCAGTTATCTCCAGAATGGCTTGTGACATTTTAGCAATTCCTGTTTCTACAGTTGCTTATGAATCAGCATTTAGTACGGGAGGAAGAGCACTTGATCAATATAGGAGTTTTTAAAATTTGAGACTGTAGAAGTCTTAATTTGCACACAAGATTGGATACGTACGTAGCAACACAATGATAGTAATACATTCGATAATCTTTTAGATATTCTAAAAGTAGATTAAATAATTAAATAAAGAATTAAAGATTTTTTTCGGTACCTAGGCTCGATGATTAGTAAGGATGAGGAGATTGACGAAGATGTGAGCATAGGATAAGAGCTGAATGGCTAAAGTGGAGACTAGCTTCGGGAGTACTTTGTGATAGACAAATGCCAACAAAGTTGAAGGGAAAATTTTACAGGACAGTGGTTAGACCAGCTATAACAAATGGAGCAGAATGTTGGCCAATTAAGAAGACACATATTCATAAGATGGATGTAGCGGAAATGAGAATGCTTAGGTGGATGTGTGGTAAAACTAGGAAGATAAAATTAGAAATGAACGCTTTTGAGAACATTTAGGGGTAGCACCAATAGGAGATAAGATTAGAGAAACTCGTTTAAGATGGTTTAGGCATGTTGAGCGTAGGCCAGTAATGGCACCGGTGAGAAAAAGTTTGGATATACATGTGGAGGGTCCATCAAGAGGTAAGGGTAGGCCGAAGAAAACATGGATGGAATTCATTAATTTAGATTTGAAGAAGTTGCACTTGTCGAAAGATTTAGCTCAAAATAGAACGGAATGGAGAAATAGAATTCATGTAGCCGACCCCAACATGGTTGGGATAAGGCTTTGATGATGATGATGATGTTATATATTTATTATCATTTATAGAATTATTATTATCTACCTTATGTTTTATATTGTAAAAATGATTTTATCCCACCACCAATGCCTTAAAAAAAAGTTTTAACTCCGCCATGCTGCCTTTTGCATTGCATTGCCGGTCCCCAGCCTAGGCAAAGGAGGAGGATTTGTATAAGGTTGGTTGGTGGTGGTGGCATAGGCTGTTGTATATAAAAAATTTATTTCCATTAAAGAAAAAAAATTCTCCTTTCTTTTGGCCCTGGCTCAACCCTGACCCGGCCCTAACTCTTGAGGGTTGGGTAAGGGCCTAAAAATTATAGGCCCGCTGTAAAAGTCGAGGGCCTTTGCTCGTTTAGGCCCGGCCCGCAAATGTGAGGGTAGGATAAGGGCTTACCTAAGCCCGGCCTGGGCCCGGCCCTTTAACAGCCCTAATGAACACCGTTACTACTTCACTTGCTCATGGATGCAATGCATACTACATCAGTGGGCCCCACCCTTCCTTGCATATACATCTTTAACATTTGCCATCCTTTTCAAACTAACTTTTCTCATATTAGTCCTTACCACAATAGAAGAAAAAAAGGGAGTAAATTGATGGCCATGATATAAAAGCAGCCCACTGTGGGACATGGATCCATCTCTTCTTAATGAAAATAAAATATTATGCAAAATTATGATATTAATCCTAATATTTAGGAGATTTGTTGCGATAGTTTTTCGAACTTGTAGGAGATTTGAATTCAAATAGTCTTGAAATCTGAAGCTCCAAAAGGAACCATTTTAAGGATGATTGAAAATTCTAGTTCTTTTATAATGTGTCATTGAAAAAGAGAGCATTCATGTACTTTAGATTTGAAAAATCTTAATTGACATGTATATATGTATAAGGATGGTTCAGGAGCAAGTTTACTGTTGGCTCATGTGTTGAGCCAGACTTGGTTAGTGGTCTGGAATCTTAGAAGGATAGTCTTGGACTTTTTTTTTTTTTTGGTAGGAAGGAGAAATATATTTCAAAGAAAAAGCAATGCAAACAAAAAACAAAAAAAGAAAATAAAAACCTTCTGTTGGGAAAAACTTGTGCATTTGGAGGACATGATTGTGGTGAGAGATTTTAGTAGTATAGGGAGAGATTTTAGGTTTTTTTTAATTTTATAGGAAACATGTAAAAAGAAAGAATGATGATATAGAGATTTTAAGAGAGAGGAAAGATATTTTAGATATTAAAAGTGCGACGTGACATTTCTCATTTAGGAATTCATTACTATTGAGTCATCTTAAATTTCATATCAGGAAATACAAGATGAGAAGTTTTGTTTTCAGTGGCAACTGCTCCAGTTAAGGGCCAATCCATTGATGATTCAGTGGTATAAGTCTTCCAGTCCATAGGGATGACAACAGATTAATCTCAGGCCAACACTTTGGGTCTATTGATTTTTCCAAATTGCAACAAATGGAAGGAAAAGAGGTGGAAAAAAAATTCTAGGAGTTCAAAATGGGTAGGCATGGCCCTTTTGACATTGAAACATGGCCTGACTTAGGTTGGATATGGTTTTTGGCTTGTATAGGCTAGGGCGATTGTCAGGAATAAATAATAAGTACCAGGCTTTGGCTTCTACATCAAAGAATGTTGGTTTGTCATCTTCCACTATTATCTTTAGTTCCATTTTGTAAGGAACCATGTGGGAAGTAAATGTGCAATGAATTGAGAGATGGAACCTTCTAAAAATAAACTCATCATCTAATAAAGATAGAAAACAAAATGCCAAATGAATGTACGTTGGTTTTACTGGGCAACTGCTAGTTTAAAAAAAAGTGCAATGGATAAATTAGAAATATTTAATGAGTATTTGATTTAAGAAAAACTCTATATTTTGATACCATGAATGATAAGGAGACCCAGAGTGAATATAATCCGAAATCTAAGATTCGTATTCTAGCATTGAATGAGTCATATCCCAATTTTTTAGGGATTGAGTCCAATTCCAGAATTAATTTTAAAAAAAACACGGTAGAATTGAAACCATTTTGGAGAAGAAGAAGTAAAACAAAATATTAGGCAAGAACCAATATATCAATTGTTGAGTAAATCTTTATCATTATCAATCAAAACCTTGTTTAAAGACTATACAACTCGTCTGAGTTGATTCGTTAAAAATAAAAAAAAAGACACATACACACACAAACAAAAAGATACATATAAAACAAAACTTCCAACTTTCAACTTTCTACAATCAAGAATTCCACCGTGCTAGTCATTGAAATCTTGAAGTTTTCGAGTTCCTCAATAGTGAACTACTTCAAACCCAACATCAAGTAAACTTGCCAGACTTTCGCAAAACTCCACTCCAAAACCCAAGCAATTTCGAGAACCAAAAGTGCAATTTGTTTTTGGAACCACATAATGTATTGTAAAAGTTGCCATAGTTGGATTATAAAATTATAATGAGGGAGAATTGAAAGTAGATTCCATCGGTAGTTTGAAATTTGATTGTATGAGCCCAAGATTGCCAATCGCCAATGCATCGAAAAAAGTGGAGCTCAGTTGTACACTCCATTCATGAAGATTTGATGATATCTTACTTTCATACTATTTTGGACTATTTTGGACTCATGTTGTTGTGTTCTCTCTTGGATTTGGATGATGGACTCCTTATCTTAATGAATTTCATTCTCAACAAAATCCTTTGAGAGAGATTTTAGAAAGGTGATTGGATAGAGCTTAGCTAATATAGATAGAATCCTTAGATTGCGCCAAATGTCGCCCTGTCATGAAGAGTGATTCGCCACATGTCACTCTCCTACAAAAAGGGGTATTATTATAATATATATATAACTAGCGCTTCAGGGCCCGCACCGAACGCAGCCATGAAAAAATAATAATTAAGTCTTATTAAAAATTATTAATAATTTAGATAAAATATTAATAAATATTATGACATAAATCATAGCATAAAAGTTGAGAGTGAAAAAAAACCATTGATATTAAGTCATCCTTGAATGATTAAAGGAATTACATGTGGTCTAAGGGAAAAAAAAAAGTTATATGAATCATAACACAACCTTAGTTAAAATTAAATTTAAAATATCGATTATTTTAAGAGGAAAATTTATATACAAATTTTAGCTACATGCTCATACCCTTGATGTGGGTTACCGCGTGTAGGTCTAATGTGGGGGTAATTGATCAATTGTACATAGCAGATACGTTTGCATGTGCCAGAACTCAAAATTCTTTACTTGGCTATCATTTGAAGCCAAAATGAGACTAAGTTGCAACTACTTGACAGGGTTAAAAAATCTAGCCCATCTGATATATAAAATCATACGTGCAAAGGAGGTAGGATCAGAAAGTTTTGATTTGGATTATAGGTGGGTCAATTATTAACATAATTTGATATTTGTAATCATTAAATAATGGGATTCTTAAAGATGGTGATAATGTTTGTCTTAACTCTAATTTACATTGAGTAATCTTAATCCCACCCTACCCTTATGATTGGGTTGCACTTAGTTGTGTCCCACATTAAAATTTGAAAATCTAATTCGAGGTTGATTCTCAGTATATTTAAAATAAATCACCTCAGGAAAGAACACAAATTATGGGCCAACTCAGCAAATAATACAGGTGCAAGACATGTTTCTATTATAGATGCGATTCCTAGTTTAGAAATAAGTAATTTTTACCATATGATAAGTTTGCCTTTTGTTGATTATAAGAACATATGAGAGATCAATTTACTAAGTACTCTTAAAAAGGCTCTATTGCAAATAAATCTAAGTTGCATTCGATGGATCAAAGTTTATGAGCCAATGATATTAGGGGCATCAATAGTGGTGGCAAATAGGTTGGATTGGGATAAATTAATTGGTCAGGCCCATTTATTAAATGGGTTATATGCTAGTAATTTGCATCTGATCCATTTATTAAACGAGTCAGGAATTGCTAATTCATAGCTACGACAGGTCAACCCAACCCAACACACATTAACGCATGTAATAATTATGAGCTACTGTTGGTCGGGTGGATCCACACAACCTGCATCCAAACCTAAATTTGTTTACAAAAGCCCTTTAAGGCACCATAGCCAAAGTTTAATTTAGACTCAAATCGATTAGTTAATTGGCTCATAATACCAAACCTAAGATCAATTGATATAGAGTTGAAAATTTTGGCCCAGGCCTAAATCATGATGCCGTAATTGGCCCTTTCTCTCTAGTTTGTGCCGGCTGAAGGAGAAAACACAGTAGAAATTATCATGAACTCAGCCATTAATTAATTATTGTATTTTATTTATTTCATATTCATTGTACTTTCTTCTAAGTAAGCTAACAAAAGGCCTACTTGAGAAAAAATAAAACAAAATGAATTATTTATACATTGACTATAGTATATATTTTTTAAATAGCATAGAAATATAATAACAAAACTAATATAAATAAAATAAAGTTTTCACAAAAAATTATATAAAAAAAGATGCACTTCATTGAGTATTGAGTATAAGTTTTAGTCGCAATAAAAAAAAAAGCAAACAAATTATATGGGTCATGCAAGTTAAACGGGTTGTCTTTAACCTACCTTATTTATGCAAGTCAAAAACAGTCGAGTCAATTTGGGTGAGCCTGGCTTTTTCTAGCTCTAGGTGCCTAGATGCTTGATGCAAGTTAAATATGTGAATTAAAAAAAATAATTCTTTAAAAAAGTCAACGCTAGTTATGGTTTTTTTATTTTTTATTTTTTATTTTTTATTCTTTTATAAAACAAAGCAAGCTATGTTAACTTAATATATATTTGTATATATTTTAACTAAAGGGCCCTCATCCAGTGAGAACTATTCTCACGCATATATCATAAGAATTTTTTATGGGACCAGGGGAATGGAAAGATCTATATGGAACCACTTAAAATATCAAGTTTGGCTCCAATTACATGTCCCTAATCCATTCATCCATAACCTACAAATCCAATCCATACTTATTGATGCACAGTTAATTTAACGGTCTAGTAAATTTGGATTGGACTAAAACTTGAGATGTGTCACTGTCAAGAGGTCATTGGATGATAGATGGACCCCACCTAAAGTTCTCATAAAAAAATAGTAAAATCTAATTCTCACAAAATTATTTTCCTTTAACTAATGACAACATGATTGGGTCACACGAATCCCACCGAGTCACTTGGGCCAAACCAAACGGCGGACGATCCAATGTTGCAAGCCGTCGGTTTCAATTGAAAGTGAAACAACAACTCATCACCTTTGAGTTTTTGACAGTTCGGACACTCAAATATGCTTTTTGTATCGTCTTGCACTCTTCCCCCTTTCCCCCGGCCATGTGACCTCTGTTTGGGTTTGCTTCAAGTTAAGAAAAGTTTATAAAGCCATGTGTAACTAATGTAGCAATGCTTCGACCAGAAAAAATAACTAAAGTGACAATGTAAGCTCGGATGGTATTACAGTATTACTTGTAAGTTGTAATTTATGTTTACCCTTTGGACCCACTATTCATTATTATCCATATGCAAAAGATCTAACATCATATGGCATTCTTAATCATTGTCTCAAATCAGACAACTTAAAAATGTTATAAAAAATTGAAATTATTTTTTGATAGATGACTAATTTATAATTACCAGTAGTATTTTGTACGGATAATTGACCTTAATAAGACGCTGCGTTTTCCATTGGCATGGTGAACCAGAATTTGTATCATAAATTGCTAAGGAGAGAGGATTGGTCACTCTACTAGCTTTGTGAATTAGGATAATTAAATGTAACCTTCAATTTATTGACATTCAGGAGGGCATGTGTTAATATTCTACCAAAGTGGAGCATGACTTTTTGGGTTGCTTCGTTCGGTGGCCATGGGAAATTATCTCAACCTACTTGCCAAGAGATTGAACCCTCACTCATGGAGGAGGAGTCCTATCATAGAAACACTGACTTATGCAAAAGTGGGCCTGATCAATTTGTAAAATTAAATGGTTAAATCAAGAGCGAATGAATAGAATACACGTTGAAAGTAAGGACGCAATAACCTTTAAAAGCACTGAATGACAAAAAAAAAAAGATGACACTAAATAACAAAAAAAAGGAGTAATATTTTCTCTTCTTGTGATTTTACTCTCAACTACGCTTTCACTCTCACTTACCATTTCTTTCTTTTACTTTTAATTTGATAAATATTATTTTATTTCACCCATCCTGTAAATAGACACACATAATCATTTGAATTAAGAGCATAAGATTTAAAATTAACAATCAAAACCCAAATGTATTGTTGGCAGCTAAGAACGACACCTTAGACCAGAATACTAAAACTGTGAGATTCCTCGTATTTTGTAGAGTTAGTGGTCCCTCCAACAACCCACATTCCTGACATGGCAAGTTATAGACAAGCATTGTAACTTGTCTTGCCAGCGAGACGTCTCTAAAAAATAAAAATAATAATAAAGAGGAATAACAATGTCTTTCCACTCCCAATTTCACAAGATTAATGAGTTTCAATTTGTAATTATTTTTTTAACCTTAAATACCGAAATAACAAATTACACAGGTGCCAACGCACTTATGGATGAGCACACATGCCTAAGAACTGGTCATTGAGTCTACGAGTTTAAAGTGTCATTTTAGACTAGTAGTTTGAAGTTAAAAAAAAAAGAAAAAAAAAACCCACACTAGTTGAGCTTGTGTTGGACCTAGAGTTGAACTGGGTCTATTAGCATAATCAAATGGACTGAATCCTTAAAAATTCTTCATGTTTAGGGAGTGTCATGGGACAATGTTCTTTGAATCATTTTCATGAAAGACCTAGGAGCTATTCCACTTCCAAGAACTACTGTTATAGCAGCGGAGTGATTGGTTATTTTAGGAGTTCGAAAGATTTCCCTACTATCTATCTCCATGTAGTACCTAAAGAGGCACTCATCCAGCTTCCAAGTTATCCAAACTCTAACAATGAGGTAAAAAAAGATGAGCACCAAAACTATCATAATTTAACAAAAGATCACACAGCTTCAATAAAATAAGTGTCATATTTTTGGACAACACTAATCACAAAAAGCTAAAATGTTTAAAGGGGCTTAGATTAATCATGAGATGAGGGTTAGTGGGCCCCACATACAAAATCAATCTTAAGGGCTCATTTCTTGATTAGAATTCCAAAAATTTATATTCAGAGAAGCTTTAAATTTTCTAAAAGTTATCCTATTGAGGTGGAATTATAAATTCCTCTTCTTCTTGATGGAGCATTTAAAATTCTAATAAAATGTATAAAAATTAAAATTCTAAAAATTCTAAAAAATCATTTAAGACCTTTTAGGGGGCCAAAATTTATAATTCGAGGGAAAAAATATTGCATTTTAAAATTTAAAGAACAAAGATACTCACATCATGTACAAAACACAAACATACAAAATTCCTTTTGGAAAGGAAAAGGCCCTAAGCTCGTGAGAAGGAATTTTCCTATATTATATAATCTTATATAAAATATTATTATTATAAACTCTAGTGACTATTGTACCTCCATGCAATCAAATTAAGTCAACCAAAAATAATTGGAACCGTAATTTTTTTTTGTTGGGCAGCCCTTTCTGACCGTACTGAAAATGCAGTAAAAAGAAAGTTGTGTTTTTTTTTGGTTTTGGGTAATCGAACTGGAGAAAGGTGTTGTTTTGGAAACATTGTGTTGGAGAAGACTGCTAGAGAAATAAAATTCTGTAACTTGGCATCCAAACAATGCATGGTTTAGTTTTTGCATTTTTCTGAATCGAGGGTTTGCAGTTGCATTGGAATTTCCACAGCTCCGTCTGGCAATCATCGCCTCTTTCTCTCTCTCCGGACTTTCCAAAGTTTCAAACACCCACCCATTCTCCATCTTCTTTTTTAATCTTGTGCTTCTTCTCTTGTGCAGATACCTTCTTTTTCTCTTCTTCTCCTTTTTTGATTCTGCTGTCCATGCTCTGAACTGAAATTCCCCTTTCTACCATTCCTTTTTCTGAGATCTCTGTTCCCTTGTTTGTAATCTTCTTGATTTGCTTCAAATGGCCAATGCAACTGGGCTCTTTTCTTCCTATGCGACTTGCACGGGAAGAAGCAATCTATCTTCTTTTGGGATTTCACGATCTGGGTTTTTGTCAGCGGAGAAAAATATGAAAAGGGTGTTTCTCTGCAGTGCTGTGGAGGGCGTAGAGGGCCACGCTTCGGGT
The DNA here is from genome assembly GCA_037013555.1 of Sextonia rubra. Classification (NCBI taxonomy): domain Eukaryota; kingdom Viridiplantae; phylum Streptophyta; class Magnoliopsida; order Laurales; family Lauraceae; genus Sextonia; species Sextonia rubra. Next base: position 29,905,042 of record JASUAD010000011.1, on the reverse strand, counting down.
GCTCCCTCTTCCAAGCAGCGAGCTAACAGGTGTGTTTTCATTTCGGTTTTGTTTGGTTGTGGTCTTTTGGAGATGATTTGAGTCTGAAATGAAGCGGAAAGATTGTTGCTTTTGTGCTTCTGATTGATGGGTGTGTCTGGATTTTTGCAAAAAAGTTGGAAAAATCTGTTTTTTTCTTTTTTTTCGATTGATTTGAACCCAGAACTCGAGCTTGAGTGATTGATGTGTAGATATGCCTGGATGGGGTTGATTCAAGTTAGTAGCTTTGCTTGTATTTGTGGGTGAGGTTTTTCAGTGGGATGATTTGAAATGGAGCTTGATCTGAGTAGCTTGCTTTGCTGAATCAAGCAAAATGAGCGCAGGGGTGACTTTATGTACTTGAATGAGGTTGGCTTTGGGGGACATGTGGGAGTTCATATCTAATTTTCTTTCTTCCAATGAAGTATTTTGTAGTCTAATTTTGAAAGAAGCATGCATGCCATGATGCCAAATCCATTTAACATGATATTGATTCTTCTTTTCCTTTTCTACAATCGTATTAGTGCTTGGTTCTTAGATTGATTGTCAAGCATCAAGAAACTGCATATCAGTCGTATTGGCACAACAAAAGATAAACCATCAACGTCTGAAGATAAAGAGTCCATGTGTTCAAAGACCCAAGATTCATAGTACTTTTCATATGTTTGAACATTTGCTCTTATCATTTGAGTTGACCGAGATCTGTAACCATAATTGGGTTTATCTCTTCTCCTGTAACATCTCTATATATATAATATATAATACAATGACTCTCTCTCTCTCTCTCTCTCTCTCTCTCTCTCTCTAAAATAGTGAAAAAGAGAGAAAAACAATATTTATAAAACTTTCATGGTATTAGAGATACTTTGACTAATGTCATTCTTTATGGACAATTCTCTGCACCTCTGCTGCCGGGTTGTGGGATTGTGTCCCTCACTTCTGTGCCGCATGGATCTCCTAGTATCTGCTGCACACATCTGCCAATTTCTACATCGGTGTCACGGCAAGTCCTGATTCCTCCAGTTCTTTTGCCCCTTCATTTTTAATCTCCAACATCTCTAACCTGGTCTCCATCAAGCTTGATCGTCATAACTATCTACTGTGGTGATCACAATTTGAACCCCTCTTACTTAGTCATCATCTGATGGGGTTTGTTGATGGGTCCAATGTATGCCCAGAAAAGTTTGCACGTGACAAAGAAGAGCAGCCTACCTCCACTATCTCATCCGCCTTCATTGAATGGAATCGACTAGACCAGGACCTCCTTAGTTGGATACATGCGACTCTCTTTGAGGATGTCTTATATCAAGTGGTTGGCTTAGGTACGTTGTGTGCTGTTTGGGCTATTATTGAGCAACACTTTTCATCTCTTTCTCAGGCACATACAATTGAGTTGAAATGCCAACTATAGAATCTTCAGAAAGGTTATCTTTCTATTACTGATTATTTATTGAAACATAAGACTATTATTGATGAGCTTTCTTCTGTGGGTCACATTGTGGACGAGTCGGATCAAGTGACTCACATTTTGGATGGATTTCTTGAAGAGTATGACCTTGTCGTAATGAATGTGGCTGTGGCCAATCAATTTGACCATGTTTCCATTGCCTACGTTCATGGGTTGCTCTTAAACATGGAATTGTGTATTGCACGCCACTGTTCCTCCTCTCACTCACCTTCTGACCAAACCACTGCCCTTTTCACTCCTAAAAATGGACAAAGTCATAGCTCCAACCGTGGTGGTGGACGTCAAGGTCATGGTCAAAATGGAGGGCATGGTTCACCCCATTTCTATCAATCCATGAGTCAAAGCAAGCCTGATAATGGTGCTAGCCTAAACACAAATCGAGGACCACCATGAGCATCATGTCATATTTGCAATAGAACTGGCCATTTTGCTATAGATTGTTACCATCGAATGGACTATGCATGTCAAAGACTAAGCAGTCCATGTGTTCAAAGACCCAAGATTCACGATACTTTTCAAATATTTGAATATTTGTTCTTATCATTTGGGTTGACCGATAACCGTAATTGGGTTTATCCCTTCTCCTGTAACATATATATGTAATTCAATGACTCTCTCTCTAAAATAGAGAAAAAGAGAGAAAAACAATATTTATAAATTGTCAAATTGTAAGTGCAGCATCCAAATGATTCCTTATTGCATGGATTGGTCTAAGAAAAATAACCAAACCACCGATTCTATTTTGTGTATGGAGCTTCACATAAGAAGCAATTGCATCCCACCATGTAGTTTTTACAACTTGTTAACCCCTAATCAGCAACAATTGGACTTTTGATAGGCCTAGAACCATCGTAGATATTTATTTGGGCATAAAAGCACATCATTGTTGAGGCACAGCCTTGAGCTTATCTAGCTTGGCTAGTTTGAGCTTGTGGTGTACAAGAACAAATACGTTTCGTGGTAAATTTGATATGCTGGCTATAGATAGGGTTGAGTAGAAAAGTGGAACTCACAAAGCCAACCATAGGTGAGTGGGATAGGGCTTCGAGTGCGATGATGTTGACATCAAATATGCTGGAAATCCATATATTTAGTGCAAGGTTAGTAATTTTGAGAGTAGATAGAAGGGGTAGTTCAAAATGGAAAACCATGTAAATAGCATTTTTCCTTGTAAAATTTACATGTGATATTGGCTTATTATTAATTTTTACATATGTTAGTTTATTTGAGAGATTGGCTAATTCATGGGTTGGACAAAACTCAGGGTTCATTGAGTTGTAATTTTATATTTTATTTAGAATGAACTGTAGCGTTTGTTGCTAGAAGAGCTGAAGCGAAGATAAAGAAGAAATTGTAGAAATTTGTGAAGAATAAGCCGGGATAGAAGCTCTGTCCGCTCGAGTGGATTTAGGAATTTTGCCCAGATAGAGGGGTTGCCTGCTTGAGTGGGTGACGAACAAAAACCCATTTTACTGTGTGGATTACTTTCCTTTTTGTGCCAAGACTGCTTGTTTTGGTTCTACATGGAGTTTAACCCTAGGGCACTAAAATTGGGTTATTTAAAAGGTTCCGATATCAACCCTAGGCACTTCATCTCCTTGTTCTAAACCTAAGAGACATATTGGAGATCCCTTTTCTTCTCTAGAGCATCCATTAGAGAGATTGGAGATTTGTGCTCTACTTTCATTGAAGATTCATTCGTTTTGCGGATTTAAGGCATGGCTAAGTCAAGTACAAGGAACGGTGAATGACGTGGTCGTTGACAAGTGAGTGTACTACAGTCCTTAAGTTGTGGTGAACTGGGGAAGATCTGTGAGTATCTTGTAACTGTTCAATGCATACTGCTTGGTTTTCATTGGTCCAGGTGATGGGACTCGTGGATTTTTCCTGTGTTGGGTTTCCATGTAAAAAATTATATGTCTCTTCTTGTTGTGATTGATTGATTTACAGTTTCTTTTATTTTTCTACCATTGTTAATTAGATTGCAATTTAGAAATCTGATTGAGACCTTTAACCCTTCAATTTTGGAGATTCAAAAAAACCCTCAAGTGGTATCAGAGCCCGTTACACAAATCTGCTATGTGTAGACCTATTGTGATTTTTAGAATAATTTAACCGCAAAGGTACATCAACTACCGAGCCACCTTTGTTGGATGGATCAAATTATGCTTATTGGAAAGTTAGGATGATTTTCTTTCTTAGGTCTGTTGATGATGAAGTTTGGAATTCTGTTGAATATGGTTATACTAGACCTACTATTGTATCTGAAGGGAAAAATATTCCTAAATGCAAAGCACAATGGACCAAAGAGGAAAAGATGGCTTCCAACTATTACAATAAGGCCATTAATGCTATCTACAATGGAGTTTCTCTATTTGAGTTCCAAAGGATATCTACCTGCACATCTACTAAGGAAGCATGGGACATCTTGTAGATTGTTCATGAGGGTATAGTTTTTGTTAAATAGTCTAAACTTTAAAATTTGACTACTTCCTTTGAAACTCTAAGATGGAAGATGATGAAACCTTTGATGATTTCTATGCCAAATTGAGTGATATTGTCAATTTTAGTTTCAATTTAAGTGAGCTAATTCTTAAAATAAGATTTTTAAGAAAATTCTGAGGTCTCTATTTGAAAGGTTTGATTCAAAGGTTGTGGCTATTGAGGAAAATAGAGATTTAGACACCCTCAAGGTAGATCAACTTGTTGCTAATCTTCAGACTTTTGAGGCAAACCATAGGTCTAAGGGAAAATCTAAAGGGATTGCCTTAAAAATTTTCAAAGAATCAGACAAAGATGTTGAAGATAATTTGGATTCTGATTATGAGGAAATTGATTTTTAAGCTATGTTTTAATTCATGAAGAAATTTGAGAAATATATGAAAATGGAATAAATTTGGCTTGAAGATGTCTAAATTTGAGAAGAAGACTTCTTAATCTGTTTAGGGTTTTGAATGCCAAGGTTTTGGTCATGTTGCTGCTCAGTGTGTAAACAAAAAACTGAAGACCAAGCGTAAGCTTCTAGTAGCCACATGGGATCATTCTTCTGAAGAAGAGGAGAAAAATATTGAGATTGATAATTCTGCTCCTGACACTGCCAGTGCTAAGTTTGTTGCTTTCATGGCTAGATTTAACATTCTCTTTGCAAGGTTCTTCTAACAATGTCTCTGGTGATGATCATGATGAAGTGTCAGATAATGCACATGATTAGGAGGAAGCATTGTTGAAAGATTGTGTCAATATGACTAAGTTCAACAGGAAGATAACCCTAAAGTGGAAAACCCTAAAGTGGAAAGCTGCAAAAGATCAAATCTTTTCACTTAAGGAAGAATTGGAAGAAATACATGCAAAGGTACATCTCTTGGAAAATCAGAAGAAAAATACTATGGCTGACAAGCTGACTGTTGTAGATAAAAAATATGAATTATTACATGATGATTTTGAAAAATCTACACAAGAGATGAAACCTTGAAGAAAGAGCTATAGACATGTCAGATAGGGAAAGCTGATTTGAATGCAAAATCAAGATGATGTCTGAAGAGCTGACTGCCACAAAACCTTCATTGAACAAGATGAAAACTGGATCGAAGACACTGGATGACATCTTATGTAATCAGAAGTTACCAATTGACAAACAAGGTCTTGGTTGTCTATGGTGTGTCAACTTCGATGACCAAAGGTAAATTTGTTTTTATAAAAAGCTCTACTTTGGTTTCCATGGCACCTTCTGCTTCAAAAATTGCATGTGCTACTAATGTTGCATCTACTTTAAGGAAGAATGTGTCATGTCCTAAATCTATACCTACATGTCACCATTGTGGAATCAAAGGACACATTCATCTCCATTGCGATAACTTGAGAAATCTACCGAAAAATCAGCAGTGTAAAAAGACTGTCTCTGCTGAGGGCCATAACCAGAGCAATCTGGGTTTGCAAATCTGATATGCCTAATGATATGGTCCATATTGTGTTGAAAGCTCTAAATTCACAAGTGTGAGTACCAAAATTCAACCCCTGATCAAGAAGATCATGCCCCGTCGCACCTCCAAAGCTGAAAAGAGAAGATGACATTAAGGGCTAGTTGCTCAAGATATGTTGAATGTTGATCAATATTCGTCAATTATGGACAAAAAAGGTGGAGAGTGCAGGATTTGCATGGTTGGTTCAGCTATAATCTTTTGATTTGCAGGTAATTTCTTTTTTACAAATATCAATGTAATTTTGGGTTTATTTGTTGGGTATAATATTTGTATTATCTAGGGAGTTTTGTCTATGAATTGCTAAAGAGGGGGATTGTTAGTTTATTTGAGAGATTGCCTAATTTTTGGGTTGGACAAAACTTAGGGTTCGTTGAGTTGTAATTTTATATTTTATTTAGAATGGACTATAGTGTTTGTCGTGGGAAGAGCTAAAGCAAAGACAGAAGACACTGCATAAATTCGTGAAGAATAAGTCGGGACGGAAGCTCCGTCTGCTTGAGCGGACGTGGTTCTTGCTTGAGCGGATCTAGGAATTTCGCCTAGACAGAGAGGTTACCTACTCAAGCAAACCACTTGCTGCTCGACTGGATGACGAACAAAAACTCAAATTCCTCCGCGGATCACTTTCCTTTTTGTGCCAGGATTGCCTGTTTTGGTTCTACATGGACTCTAATCCTAATGCACTAAAATTTGGTTGTTTAAAGGGTTTCTCTTTTAACCTTAAGCACCACATCTCCTGGTTCTAAACCTAAGAGCTATATTGGAGATCCTTTTCTTTAGAGCATCCATTGGAGAGATTGTGCTGAAGCTCTAAGCATTTAAAGATTTATGCTTCTACTTTCGTGGAAGATTCGTTTGTCTTGTGGATTCAAGGTGTGGCTAAGTCAAGCACGAGGAATGGATGACGGTGAATGGCATGGTCGTTGACAAGTGAAAGTACTACAGTCCTTAGATTGTGGCGATGTGGGGAAGGTCTGTGAGTATCTATGATGCCCAAATATGAACATTGGTACGAACACAAATACGGGGATCAGGGATACTACTAAGCACTTTGCAAAATTTAGGACACGGTTGCGAATATGAGTGTTTTAAATTTTCCTTTAAATTACGTTTTAATTAATGAAATTATCATTGTTTATGTTCAATTCTAACATTTTTTATGTTGAAAAGTAAACTTAAAGAAATAAATGAAATAATGGACTTGCTAAGTAGGATATACTAAATTTATACCCCGGAAGTATCAGTGCAATATCAAGTATCAATACAAGTATCGTATCGGTCCAATATACGTATCATAGGTGAGTATCTTGTAACTATTTAATTCATAGTGCTTGTTTTTCATTGGTTCGGGTGATAGGATTTATAGTTTTTCCCGTATTGGGTTGCCACGTAAAAAATCGTATCTCTTCTTCTTGTGGTGATTGATTTTCAGTTCCTTTTATTTTTCTGCCATTGTTAATTTGACTGCAATCTAGAAATCTGATTGGGACCTTGATTCAACTTTGGAGGTTCTAAAAAACTCTCAACATATGTTGAAAATTTTCCAATGTTTGCCTTGCAATGCATTTTTTTTTTTCACATTTTCCTCACTAGTTCATTTTTACCTTGTTTGTTTTAACTAGATGTTTAAGAGAAATACTTGTCCAAGGCCTGTTGAAAACTCAACCATAGGCATTCATAATCTCCCTTTGTCATTTTAAAACGCATAGCAAACACCTCAATATTCTTCACCTCTTCCAATAGCTTCTCGTCAAAATCTCAAAAATCTTGTTTTTGTTGTTTTGGTATTATTCTTAGCTTTCAACTGTATAACTTTTGTGCTGTTCAGCCTTCGATTAATACAAGTTATCATTCAAAAAAAAAAAAAAAAAAGAAACCTCAAAAAACTACATTGCTTAGGGGAACCCTTTTTCATTGCAATTCTGACAATAGGCTCCTTCTATGATACTTGGATATACTTCAAAATAGGCAATGTGTCACATACGTGTCATACAATTTTGAAGCAAGCCAGACCATGGGTCGGACAACCCATTGGGCCCCATCATAGGCCCAACGAAATATCCATTTAATTAGGATTCTTATTTAGAAGTATTTAAATATTTGAGTTTTACATAATTTGGATTGTTTCTTAAGTTTAGTGATTTAGTTTCCTTTTTTTTTTTGGGAAAGTCTTAACGTCTAAGTAATCTTATTTTATATAAGGGGACAATTAGGCTTCATTGTAATTATCAATAATATTGGAGTTATGAGAGTTTTCTCTCTGGTTATCATTTTTCTACTCATTGTGAGTGCGCCTTAGTGGCTGAGTCCTTTTTTGGATTCGATCAATCCTTCAAAAGATTGGTCAATTTATCCATCACAGATCCGGGCTGCATCAATTGGTGTCCGAGCCAAAGAGTGATCGCTAGGAAGACATCAGTCCTCCCTGGATTTTCTCCGTCATCCATCTCAAACCCATCATCTCCATCACTGCCGAAACCACCATCCCCATCCATCTTGGAATGCATCTCTGCTCCGACCCTTAGCTGAACCCAAACCTTACCATCGTAAACTATCCTGACACCCAACACCCATCTCTGCTCACTTGAAACCCTTCTTCCACTTTCCTCGAATCCAACCTTTCCCAGACCGCCCTCTCTAAACAAACCCAATTGATATTGCCAAACCGCAACCGAGACCTCCAAAAACGACCCAAACCACCTCTGCCAACATCCCCGTAGCCCAGTTTCCCCTCTTTCCTCTAATAGGCGCCAACACCCTACAACCAATTACCCATGGTCCCGAAACACCAAAACTTGTCTTCTCTCAGTCTAACTAACCCAAACCCATTTCCATCCAACCAAACCCATCTTGTTCTTCATTAAAGCCCCAAACCGCCTCCGTTGAAAATCAAAACCCATCTTGGTTAACACAAATCCCTACTGTGTCAAACTAGAAACCCCCTCACCCCCAACCAATCCGACACCAAACCCTAATGCCCATAGTCGAAGCCCGATCTCCATATCCATCGTCATACCTAGACCCTAGCTCTAATCGAACCCATTCAATCTCCCCTCTCCCTCGACTTTTGTCATTAGTCCCCACCCCCTAGCAGACGGGGGAAGCAAAAAGAGAAGGATGAGGTATTTCTTAATTTGAAGCAAGAAAACTTGACGGTTGATGAATATACTCGCCAATTTGGAGAGTTGCTAAATATCAGTGAACTAGATAATAATAAAAGGCATGATTTGGTTTGCTATATCAGAGGCTTGCGACTAGTCATTTTAGAGAATATGAATTATTACAAAACCAATCAAGAGGCATACTTAGAAGCCTTTCATGTTAAATGTATACATAGACAATCTCGCATGCAATAGTGTGCATCTCAACAAGGACCAAGGGCTCATGTTGTGAAGAGACGTTTTTGTCGGAGAAGAAAATCTCACAATTGTCATTCGCCGACTGTTCAATACAAATGAGAAAGAAGAAGAAGATTGGAAGCAAACTAAAAAATTTCACCTGTGGGTAAGAGTCAAAGATAGAGCCATTAATTTGATTATTGATAATGGTAGTGCAATCAATTTTGCCCCGCACAGGAAGTTATTAATAAACTTCATTTGCCAATTGAAATTCTTCCTAAGCCCTACCAAGTCGCATGGTCTAATGGTTATGTCATCCTTGGGACTCATAAATGCTTGGTATCATTCAAGATTGGTAATTATGAAGACAAAATTTGGTCTCATGTGATCCATATGAGTATTGCTCATATTATTTTTTGGACACTCATGGCTTTTTAAGCAGAAAGTATACAATGATAAAAAGATGAACACATATTCAATTGTGTGGCAAGGAAAACTAATTATGCTCATTTCATTGCCATCAACAACACTAGCTTCATCTTTGTCATCACTTTCAATTGAAGAACCACAAAAGGAGCAAACAAAAGAAGTAAAAGACATGATTGCACCAAAAGCGCTGACAGAAGACATCAAGGATGACATCGAAAGCAAGTTCATGGCTACACTGATTTCGTAGGTATAAACAATATTGATCTAGGCAAGAAAAAGGTTGAGGAAGCACAAATGCAAGCAAATATTGAAAACTTTCATCGGGTTAGCAAGGATATTGAACATCAAGGAGATGTAATTGCAACACCACTTTCAAAAAATCTAATAAGGTCATCAGAAATCAAATCAATTGCTCTAGTTGTTTCGCAGGACGATCAAGTTGTTTGAGTCCCTTATATTGACTTCATCTTCGGGGATCAAACATGGATGATAGAAAGCTGACAATTAAAGTATCTACAGGTCAAATCACACATCTAAGCTAAGTTCATTCATCAGAAGAAGAGACAATTTTGACCTACTTTACATGTAGAAAAAGATCACATCAAGCTTGTGAGCCATGTCATGCAAATGTGGATATGAAAAAAGACAAAAGTTTGTGCGATTAATTTTTCGACCCAAGAGGACATTTTTCCAAACTTGCAAGCAAATTTTACCTGACATTTCTTGAGTTGGAAACTCTTCGGAGTTGAGTTTTTTCCAAGTTGGTGAAAGTTGACGCAGGCCAGACCATGGGTCGGCCAACCCATTTGGCCCAATTCATAGGCTCAACAGAATATCCATTTAATTAGGAATCTTATTTAGAAGTATTTAAATTTTGAAGTTTTACTTAATTTGGATTGTTACTCAAGTTTAGTGATTTAGTTTCCTTTACTGTTTAGGAAAGTCTTGACGTCTAAGTAATCTTATTCTTTATAAGGACAATTAGGCCTCATTGTAGTTATCAATAATATTGGAGTTATGAGAGTTTTCTCTTTGGTTATCGTTTTTCAACTCATTGTGAGTGTTCCCTAGTAGCTGAATCCTTTTTTGATTTGATCAATCCTTCGGAAGATTGGTCTATTTATCGATTGCGGATTTGGGCTGCATCAAATGTCCGATACTTTCTCTTTCTTATGTGCAAAATCCTTGTTCTTGCCTTATCCATGGTATGCCCCTAATCTCTCCAGGCTATATCTAGGCTCCATTGGCTCCTTCATTTTCAATATTCCCCATGTTTAAGCCCTTTAAGTTGGCATCATGGAACAAAATAGCGGTCACTACAAAGTGTAGCGGTGGGCACCGCTACACTACAAGGGTGTTAGCGGCGCTAACACCCATAGTGGGTTGTAGCAGCCACTACTACCGCTACATACTTGTAGTGGCCACTATGTAGTGTACAAGGGTGTTAGTGGCGCTAACACCCGTAGTGGGTTGTAGCAGCCGCTACTACCGCTACATACTTGTAGTGGCCACTATGTAGTGTCTGTGTTTTTTTTTTTTTTTTTTTTTTATGTGTGAAGCTCTTTCTCTCCTTTGTGTCCCTTTCTTTCCCCTTCTTGATGTCCCTACCTCCATTTTCTTGAAATCAAAGTCAATTGAATCACTTTATATTATTTCTCAGCTTTATATTAACTCCCAAGTCTCAACTCTTTAAGCACAATTATATTTAAGAAATTATTTATGATGTCATTTATTATGTTGAATGTTGATTGTTGAGTCACTCTAAGTCTTAAATTCTTGATACATTATGCATTTTGATGATTTCTTCGTCGCATACATAGCTTTTTATTTGCATTTCATTAGTTTATAAGTTAATAGAAGTAATCAACATGAATACATGTGGAAAATAAGATTAATACTAATTTTTTCTAATTATATAGCGAATTAGCGATGCAGAACAAAATGCATTGAGGGGACTGCTACGCCCCCTTATTTTTAGTTATTTTTGTGAAACAAACACATATTCTAGCTCTTTACAATTTTCTGGATTTTTTGGAATTTTTTTTAATTTTTTTGACAACTTTTTCGAATCACGCTGCTATGTAGCCCCGTTACTACTACATAGCGTTTTGGAGAGCAGCTGCGATTCCATCTGCTACCGTTGTTTTGATCTTTGGTTGGCATCTGCATGCATCAATACTTTATGGTTGACACATTCCTAAATCTAATAGTTTCTTCTTTCAATGTAAAGTTTGCACTCAATTTCGGTCTCCATATCCACCAATTAGTGCATTGCATTAATTAAATTGGGAATCACCCCGTCTTTTTGCATATGGACCAAGACCTCAATTGCTCTCCAAGTATAGAACAAAAAAAAAAAAAAAAAAAAAAATCCCTCCAAGTTTAAGGGGTGAAGTATTTTTTTTTAAGTTACAATGGCAATGGGGATATGAAGAATGGAGACAATCAACATCAGTTTTATTTTTCTTTTCAATTAGCACTAGGGAAAACTTTATTAAATATGACAAATTAAAGATAAAGCCATGCATGCAGTATACTTTTTTTTTTATCAATAACAAAACATGATTATATTAGCTGGGAGAATGATACAGAATGACTCCAATAAAACAAAGGAAAAGAGAGTTTTTGTCGGGGGGGGGGGGGGGGGGGGGGGGGGGTGGTGACTTACAAACAACAATTACATAATAGGGTCACCCATGAAGTATTTCTATCAACCCATTTGTTGGCTAGATCATCTGCCATTGGGTTGGTCACCCTAATCTCATGTAAGAAAGCCATATCAAAATGCGAAAGCATCCCCTTGATCTCATTGAAATGAAGTAAAAAATTTCAAGGCCCTGAGTCAAGATGAGAAGCTTGCATTACCACGATTGCAAAATTACATTCCACTGTCAGTTTTCTTTTGAAAGAAACCAAGTAGATCTGAAGAGCTTCTAATATCACCAACACCTCCACTCCATTTGACTCAACTCCCACATTAGCCACCCAACCCCATTTTTCATCCCTATACTTATGAGCAATACTCTTTCTCCAAAGGGCTTCCTTTTCCTCCCTAAATCTCCACCACCATTTGGCTAGCAATGCCCACTCAATGTTACCAATGCTTAATCCACCACTTCCTCTTATAGCTCAATCACCTCACTTCATTTCATTAAATGTGTCCTTTTAGAATCACCCCAACCCTCCTACAGAAAATCCCTCCTTAGATTGATGTAGGCCAGATCCAAGATCCAACCCGGCATTGATGGGCCATTTTGATGGGCCCCACTTGATCCATGATCTCCTCAAGATCAGGGATCCCTATCCTTAGATAATTTTAATTAATTATTTATTGAGATTAGAACTTGCTTAATTTATTTTAATAAGCCATGATTGCTTAGAGATAATCTTTCTTAGTTTACAAATAGTCACTCCTATATAAGGAGGAGCCTTTTATTGTAATGAACATGCTTTTATCAATAATAATCTAGTTTTTCCAGAGTTTTCTCGTCCTAGTTTTGATCGTGAATTTAATTGTGTTTTTGAATCTCTCTTTGGATTCGAATAATCCTTCAGGAGATTGTTCTACACCCAATCTAAGTTCCGGGGCTGCGCCATAGATGATCCAGCCTAGCTGCTACTGATTTGGGCATCTTTAAGAGCAACTTTTAGTACAATGTAAGATTAGAGAAGCTGGCCTTGATTAAAATTATTTTGCCACCCAAGGATAAGTACTTCTTTTTCCACATGGATAATTTCTTCTCCATTTTCTCAATTACGTTGTACCGCAATGCATTTGATCTTGGTTTATCTCCAACTGGAAGCCCAAGATACATCAGAGGAAGCCTCCCAGTTTTTAGCAATGAAAAATGTTTGTTAAGCCCTGACTGACCTCCTCACCACATCCAAATCCCACCAGTAAAAGAAGTATACAGTACAGGAAGCCAAAAAGGAAATCTAAAACGAGAACTTCGCCCTTTTTGTAGCCTCATTTTATCCAGCACTTACGAAACATTAATTTCACTCTCTTTGGCAAGAGCATCTATCTCCATACTGTTTCTATGTACCCATGGGAAAATGTCACAAACGTTGATGCAACAAAGTCCCATATCTCCCTGATAGGGGAAGCTAACCTCTATGGTTCAACCCACCCTTCCTTGCTAATTTGATTACATTCTATGAATCCCTGTTACTTACTAGATTTCTGACACCTCTGTTTTGTTGGATTGAGAGGAGCGCTCTTTCACTGTTCCGCGACATCCCACAAATACTTGCTGGTCCTGGATTTTGCCTTTGGCTGCTATGCGCCTACATTACATTGGCCCCCAAAAGCTTTTACTCCTTTAAATCTTTGAATAAATTTTAGATTTTCTTGATCTGGAAGAATAGCGGACTTTATGGCCACAGATCTATAAGTAGAAGACAACTCTAGTGCCTAAGGCTCATTGACAAGGAGACTCCCAAACCCTGCAAAGCTTCCTCATTGCATTCCAAGGTCTAGTGGGCCATCTGATTCTAATATTGATCCTTATATTCTTTATGTCTTGGTGTCAAGAGCACGTTTCTACTCAGGAATAGTCGGTCGGCTTCTTATTTATTATGCTTAGACAATAAATACAAATGAAAGCTCTACTTCCCTACTTTTCCTTGCTTTCCCTTTTTCCTTGTCTTTATTTTTCCCTTCCTTGCTTCCTTTAACTTTTATAATTTCTTCTTTAAAATTCTCTGTGCACATGAGCCTTCAAATTCTTGTGGAGTTCATTATTCACGGTATTATCTGTAAACAGGAAGTGGATAAAAAAATTACATGCATCCGGATATGTCCCTAGAGAGCACCTGGAAATCGAAATTATGACTATAGGCCTGTTGGCGAAATCATATTCTCACATGCACATGCAATTATAACTACATGCCTGTTGGCAAAATCCTCTTCTCACACATCTCGTGATGTGCCAATCTAAGAACTAGTTGGTGAATTTGCAACACAACCTAAATTCCTCAAAATTAGCTAAAACTGATTGAGAATGGAAGTCACTGATGAAAATAAGCATGGTGGTAGCAATTTTTGAGATGGGTTTTAGTGGAATATCAAGGAAATCATTTGCTTCTTTTCCTTTTTTTATCTTTTTCATTTTTTAATTGTCTTTGATAGGTAAAGGAGTCGAGATTTCTTTATTTCTTTCTCCTTTTTTTCCCCTGATCATTTTCATTTTGGAGCCCTCAAAGGCACTAATCTAGAATAGGGTTTCTATTTTCGAAAAATACTGCTTGCAAAATGAGAGATCACTCCCTGAGGACTGTTGGAGGACGAAATGTGGATGGAATCCTTCCCTAAAATCTGATATTTCTTGTTTTACAAAGCCATTGAGTATGACAGTGGAGATGGAAGACCAGAATGATAACAAATGGAGGGGTTCTTAGTATTTGGATACAAGAAGTTTTTGATGTACTCTGAGAGAGAGAGAGAGAGAGAGAGAGAGAGAGAGAGAGAGAGAGAGAGAGAGAGAGAGAGAAGACATTGCTCACAGAGAATGTGGAGAGAGAAAAAAGGCCTGTGTTCATACTATTTTCACTCTCACAAAAGCTTTCATTTAGAAACACTTAGCAAACAAATGTCCAAATCGGAAACTTTTCATACAGTTTCAAATTTTCTATGTAAATTGTTGCAATCAGTTTTTTCTTTTTCTTCGTAGCACCAGTGTATTAGGTTTTTGATGCTTTGGGCAGCTATAAAATTAAATGAGGAGCTTGATGAGGATTCTGTAATTAGGATTCATTTAATATATATATGTGTGTGTGTATATATATGTATATTGTAACTAGGATTAGTGGAGGGTGAGCAAAGTGAAGACAAGCTAGCAGAGGTTCATGTAGTCGTGGAGTGTGCTATGATCAATGGGACATTTCTGTAATATGACAATTCAACTTGCATTGTTATATTGTGTTAAATGTCTACCAACAAAGAAACAAGGAGACAATTGATGCAGATTGACCTCAAGCCACATGTATAGGGCCCAAGTAGATTTAAGGTTTTTATTTACCAATTATATGTCACTAGTTTTTAATTTTTATTGTAATTTGGATTAGGTTTATATTATGTAGTTTTCCTAATTTAATTATTTTCCTTAAACCCTAAGTTATGTTTCCTATTTGTATGGCTTTGTAGAAGATCGATTTTCAGAGTTAGATTAATTGAATTGGGTTTTCCCATTATAGGTGCGTCATTATTGTCTACGCCTTCGGCACTTCCATGCAAGCTCTACCTGAACAATCCTTATGATCGATTGGCGTGATTACCCCTATCCATCCATCCTCCCTCAAATCCCTCTATCATCACCATCTTCATTTCATCGTCACCATCTCAATCCATCCCTGCCCTTCATCTTCTCAAT
Organism: Sextonia rubra; assembly: GCA_037013555.1. Classification (NCBI taxonomy): domain Eukaryota; kingdom Viridiplantae; phylum Streptophyta; class Magnoliopsida; order Laurales; family Lauraceae; genus Sextonia; species Sextonia rubra. Next base: position 29,889,438 of record JASUAD010000011.1, on the reverse strand, counting down.
CCATCCCACCCTGCTAAACCTAGTCCACACAAGCCCTAACCCTAGGGCTTACATCAACAATAGATTTAGCGTTGTTGAGATGAATCTGTGGAGTAATTAGAAATGATGGAATTTGGAATCAGTACATCTGCATTGGCTAATGTAATAAAAATTAAATGTCATCTGAACTGGTGTGTCCATGTGTTTGAGGAGCTGAAACAACCCCAGTACAAAGAATTTATTGAGACTTGCGAGTATGAAGTACCGGGGGGAGGGAAAATTCTACAAACACGTGGAAGGAAGTAGTTACAAGTGACATCCTAAGAAAGGAAAAGTGGAGAAGTAGAATTCGTAGGCCAACAACAAATGGATGAGATGACTTCCATGATGAAGACAATGATGCCATTCCATGCATGTACTAATTGAGTGCAGCCAAGGAAGTATTGTGTGGAGTTGCATTATTTCACGGTCATAGTAAAAATTTGTTGCTTTGTATTTAAAATATGAACTTGTGCTGTTTTTTTCAACATCTTTACCAATCTCTGTTGACTTGTTGTCCTGGGAGATACTTCTCCTCATTTGTGGAATAAAAGAATGTTTTGAGTTATATGATATGCAGGTCTGCTTGATTAAAAGCTTTTGTTTCATTCCTACATTTGACTATAGAATTTGTACAGACTTCTTGGTAATGGGTGCAAGCTGGTTGGATGTGGCTCTGCTGTGCCAAAGCTTATGATTTCTAATGATGACCTTGCACAAATTGTTGATACTTCAGATGAATGGATTTCTGTTCGCACGGGGATCCGTAATCGACGAATTCTTTCTGGTACCATCTCCCCTGCTTCCCCCTTCTCTTTTTATGCATCTTGTTCTCCATATTTGTAATGTTTTCATTGTAGTTATCCAGTTAGTTTGTACTTGTTGCTACACTTTGGTGGAAAATTTTTTTTTACTATACTTAAAAATTCATGAAGATTCAATATTTAGCTTGGAAGAAAACTCATCTTTTTAGTTCATTATTAAAAAGTGCACTTGTTCAATTATATCCGCTGGCATATGCCTAAACAGGGGACGAAACTCTGACGGGGTTGGCAATAGAAGCATCGATGAAAGCTCTTCACATGGCCCAAGTTGAACCTGATGAACTGGATCTAATCCTGATGTGCACATCTACTCCAGACGATCTTTTTGGCAGTGGTCCACAGGTAACTTACATGGAATTACATATTTGAATCATTCAACTGAACGCAGACATTTTAGCATTCATTTTTTAGGCACTTATTACGACTTGAGCGTGCAGCTGAATTGACTTATGATGCAATCACATGTTGGTGTATAAGTGTATTTGAGATACGTGTGGGAGTGTGGCCCATTTCCCCAAGGATCTACCAGTTATAGGATATTTTTTTTATTGTTTAGAAATTTAATTAATTTAAGGGTAGGTTTACATCAAGGGTCGGCTTTAAGCCTTTATCTCTTTACACTAATTATGGACGAGTTAACTGCTCATACTCAAGAAGAGATACCGTGGTAAATGTTGTTTCCAAATGATATAGTGTTAATGGATAAATTGAGAGATGACGTGAATGCGAAACTGGAGAGATGGTAGGAGGTTTTAGAATTCAAGGCCTTTATAATAAGTCATACAAAGACATAGTATATGAATTGAAACTTCAATGAGGATGTGCAAAGAGTTGACACTATTGTGACAATTGAAGCCCAAGAGATATCACAAAGGAATTCTTTTTGATACCTTAGCTTGATAGTTAACAAGGATGGAGAGGGTAAGGAAAATGTCGAACATAGGATAAGAGTGGGGTTGTTAAAGTGGAGACTCTCTTTTGGAGTGGTTTGTGGTCAGCACATAGCAACAAGAATGAAGGAAAAATTATGAGATAATGATTAGACTATCATCAATGTAAGCCAGATCCATGATTGGCCAGCCCATTGGGCCCAAATCCAATGAGGCCTAGTAGTGAAGATTAATTTATTATTAGTAGTTCCTTTATTAAGTTTCCTAGTTTTAGAAATTGATTTTATATTTGAATTAGGACTCTTTATTTGAATTGAACTAAAATTGTTTCCTTATTTAGAGAGTAGCTTAGTTATAACTTATAAATACATATGTAATCCCTTTTCATGGGACAGATTACAATATTGATTAACATTTCAATTTTCTTCTCTAGAGTGAGTTAGTTGTCTTTGGTATGAGACCTAGACGCTTTATCCCTAAGCCTTTTGACCTGGAGAATAGCCCGTTCGCTATTCTTCTTCCCCATGTTGCATCAATTGTTATCAGAGTGAAGATCTGATTTAAGATTGCCACTCCCAGGTAAGCTGGGTACCCCATGTCCGTAATTTCATTTCATCCATCCATCATTCACCATCATCATCTCCCTCATCCATCTCCATCACCACCGAACACCCAACCCCTCCCAATATCCCCTTCCACAACACCAAATCCCAACCCCAGCACAGCCTAAGCCATCCCATCCACCCCACCTTCCAAACCTAAACGACATCACTAAACCCTAATCCACAAGCTCACAGAACCCAATCCCCTTTTTCCCTCCACCCCACAATCAACCCCTCCCTACAACCCCCAAATCCCTAATCCCATCTCTTTATTTCCATTACCACCATCCATCTTTCATCATCCCTCATCATCCATTGATCATATTCATCATCATCACCATCACAACCCATCATCATCCCCCACTCGCTACCAGCCCTTTTTCATCACCCCAACACCACCCATCCTTCATCTTCCTCATGACTCCAACCGACCACCACACAACCCTTCCACCTTCCACAGCCCTAACCCAGTCACATTCCCATAACTCCACTTACTCCCATCCTCACAGAACCCAATTTCCCTTTTTTACCATCTAACCCTAACACCCAATCCAACCCGATCCTCTGTCAGCCATCCTTACAATCTACCCATCCCTTTCATCAAAACCCACCCAAACCCAAGACCGTCAAATCCAAACCCCTGCTCCACTGAAACCCTTCATCAGATCCTACTCGTCATCTCTATGATCACAAACCATTCCCACAGAAACCCCATTCCCAGAATGGAAGAAAAAAAAAAAAAAAAAAGAGAACGAAGGAAGGAAAGGAAGGAAGATATCTGAGTTGGAACCATTCCTGTTTTGCTGCTTTCAATCTACTCCTCCATCAGCTTCGTCCTCCACCATCGTTCCCTTCTCTAGCTCCGCTCCATCACTCTAGCCGAGAGCCAAAGGCAAAGCCTCTTCTCCTTCTAGTCCAACAGCAGAAAGCGAAAATGGGTTTCACAACCATTTTTCTTTCTCTCGTCAGGTTTTTATCACCCGCTAAGCTAGTTGCACATGACACAGGCAAAGCCCACCTCTTGGGCTTAAGTGCGATTTTTTTCTTTTTTCTTGCTTTTGGGTCAGTCTCGGGCCCACGAACCTCGTTCAAGTGCCAGCAGCCCCGCCAACCTTTTGGGCCTCAGTACAGGTTAGATTCAACCCATTTAGCAAACAACAAAAAAGAGGATCTTTTGCTCACACGTGTCCCACTTCCAGTGAGACAACTAGGCCCATCTTGTGGACCTCAAATTAACTCAAGCTGAACCAAGCACAATCAAGTAATTTCTATTTGATTGATCACAACCGTTGATTCTCCAAAGTGATATATTGGTCATCTGAATTTCGATTGATGATCCATTTTCATCTACGTATCTCTGTCACCTAGATCGAGCCATTAGGTCAGTCAATTTATGAGAATTTAGAGAATTTTATTTTCTTGCAGCTAAGCCAATATACACATCTTTGGGTCCTCCAATGAAGTTCAAAGAATACGGTTTGAGCATACCTATGGCAATTGGTATTTTGAGAACCAACTCTTATTCGAACAATTTCTCAATTTGAAACAAATTGAGTTGACAGTGGATGAATATTTAGATCAATTTTCAAGATTGCATCTAGTATGTGAATTAGAACAGAATGAATTGCATGACTTGAATTGCTTTATCAGAGGTTTGAAGCCAACCATTCTCAAGAAGATGAAGCCTTGCAATAATGTTCATGAAGTATACAAGGAAGCTATTCGAATTGAGCACATGTTTTGACGGTCCCGCATGAGACAAGTTAAGTCTTAGGAAGAAAATTTTCGGCAACGACCACGAGCTCATATAGTGGAAACAGTAGAAGATAATCCCACACTCATCGTTCGCAAACTGCTCACCACCACTGAAATGGAAGAAGAAGAGTGGAAGCAAACTTTGATATTTCAAACACGAGCAACATATGAAGACTGGTTAGCCAATCTAGTTATTGATCGTGACAATACTATCAATTTTGTGGCACAAGAGGTTATTGACAAACTCAATTAGTTTATAGAGAAGCTCCCAAAGCCTTACAAAGTTACATGGTCTAATGGTTTTGTTATTCCCGTAACTCACATATGTTTGGTATCTTTCAAGATTGGTGGATATAAAGACAATATTTGTTGTGATGTAATTCCTATGAATATAACTCATATTCTTTTGGGAAGACCATGGATTTCAAATCGAAATGGTCACAATGGAAATGAGAAGAACATATCTACCTTCGGGTGGCAAGGACGATGTGTCACGCTCCTTCCATCTTTATCTCCATCATCCCCTTCAATTGAAAAGCCAAAGGAAGAACAACAAGAAGAAACAAAATCCAAGGGTGATATTAAGAAGCGTGTTCAAAGAAAGGATAATCTCATGACAACTTCAAGTGAAATAAGTTGTGGAACTCCCAAAATAGGTCATGTTTCATCTGAACTTTGAGAGGAAGGAGATAAATCTCTTTCCAAGGACAATGTTGATTTACAAAAGCAAGAGGTAAACCAAGAAGAAGTACAAGCGGACAATTGTCATCTAATTGATATGATTGCACCACCAATATCAGAAAAGCCAATTGAATCATCAGACGTCAAAACAATTGTTCCAATGGTTTTGCAAGAAGATCAAGCAATTGAAGTCCACCACATTGGCTTCATGTTCAGAGATCAAACATGGATGATAGACAGCTAACAATTGAAGCATTTAATGGTTCGATCAGAAATTCAAGACACATGCAGTCCTCAGAAGAAGCAACATCTCCAACCTACTTCTAATTGGGAGAAAAGATCAAATCAAGCTTTCAAGTCATGTCTCCAAAATGAAGGTCAACAAGTGATTCGGAAGTTTGCTCGAATGATTTTCGACCCAAGCGGACATTTATTGAACTCGAGGGCGAGTTTTCCTCCAAGAGAGGAAGAACTGATGCAGGCAAGATCCATGATTGGCCAGCTCATTGGACCCAAATCCAATAAGGCCCAGTGGTGAAGATTAATTTATTATTAGTAGTTGGTTTATTAAGTTTCTTATTTTTATAAATTGATTTTATATTTGAATTAGGACTCTTTATTTGGATTGAATTAAAATTGTTTCCTTATTTAGAGAGTAGCTTAGTTATACATACATATGTAATCCCTTTTCATGGGACAGATTACAATATCGAATAGGATTTCAGTTTTTTTCTCTAGAGCGAATTGGTTAGCTTTGGTGTGAGACCGAGAGTTTATCCCTAAGCTTTTTGGCTTGGATAATAGCCCGTTGGCTATTCTTCTTTCCCATTATGTGTTAATGGCTATGACCTATGGAGTAGATTATTGGCCAATCAAGAAGTAGCACATGCGCAAAAAGATTTAAAATAAGCCATGAAAAAGCTAAATATATGAATTGCAACTTCAGTGTTGATGTGCAAGGAGCTAAAACTACTGTAAAAGTTGAACCTTAATAGATATCACAAAGAGATTCTTTTTTATACCTTGGCTTGATAATTAGTAAGCATGGAGTGATTAAAGAAGATGTCAACAATAGGATAAGGATGGGGTGGTTGAAGTGGAGACTTGCTTTCGGAGTGCTTTGTGATGGGCATATACCAACAAGATTGAAGGAATTTTTTTAATAGGATTACAATTAGACTAGTTATAGCCTATGGAGTAGAATGTTGGTCAAACAAGAAGTAGCACATGCACAAAATGAGCACAGTAGAGATGAGAATGGTGAGATGGATGTATGGTAAAACTAGAAAGGATGGAATCAGAAATGACTTTTTTTTAGAGCATTTAGGGGTAGCTTCAATAAGTGATAAATTAAGAAAACTCGCTTGAGTTTGAATATGTCCAATGCAAACCAAAAATGATGTCGAATGAGGAAATTTTTTTTCTTGCCCACCAAGGAGGAGTGAGCTGAAAATGACACAAAACTTTGAAGTAGCAAGGATTGATCTAAAGAAGAGCCACGTACCTGAGGATTTGGCTCTGGATAGATCTGAATGGAGAAATAGAATATGATGATGCAGGTGTCTAGTGTGATATTTTGTAATAGTCCTTTCTCTACGATTTTATAATTTTTAGAGATCGTGTTTAACTCTTTGATTTTTCTTTTGATGATTAGTAACATAATTACCATTAAAAAAGGATTAGTAACAGAATCTGTATTCCAAAAACAAAGTATGCTTATAGGGTAATATATATTCTTTAAGCATGCACAGATCACAATAAATGGGCACTTGGTAATCTCAATAAACCCCAAATATACAAAACAGCAGCAACTGCCCCCTTGATCTTATCTACAAAGCCAATAGCTCTGCCTTAAAAAAATGTGGCCACACTACAGTTCAAACACAGTTCAACATTGGTGAAACTGACACCAAACTGCTTAGGTCACATTGCATAGGGTGAAGTGGAACAAAGTGGAACAATATATTCCATGATCATCAATTATCTTGGAACCTGTAATGCCCAAATATGTGAAGGAAACACCATGGGTATGGTAAGGACATAGATTTTACACGTAAAAAGTGAAGTAACGGATACGATACAATCCAATACTTAACCTATTTTGGAGTATCCAGGCATTGCTTAGAACCCCTTTCCTAACTAAGATATTCGCCTCTCTGTTAGCACTTCTCAAGAAATCCTTGCGAACATGAAGCCACAGGGCTAGATGGTTTGTTGATCAAGTCTGCTTCCCTTGCCGGCACTGCCATTACCATCTTTCTTAGAGCTTTGCTACCTATGGAAAAAGGAAATGGCCAGAGTAGATCACCTTGCCAAAGGCAATGAAAACACCTCAGCCAATCTATTGATCCACTTTGCAGTTTGCACCAATGTCAAAGATTCCAAGAATTTTTTAGATGCTTTAAGGCTAATTGGCAGGTGCGAGGAAGGGAGAGAGAGATCTTTTTGAGCTAGTCAATCAAAATAGAGAGAGAGAGAGAGGGAGAGTCAATCAAAATCCTCGTTTGTCAAATTATGATGCCCAAATACGAAATGGATACGACAAAGACATGCTATGGACATGGCAGAGATATGGATTTTACGCATAAAAGGTGAAGTATCGATTACGATACAACCTAATATTTTATTTTATCCTTTATTTTTCTTTATTTTTGTGTTGGTAAATTTTTTTGAACTAGTGAAACAAGGCAAAGCAGGATACAGGCTAAAGGAAAGAAACAAGAAAAACAAAATAACTAAACATAGAAAGAAATGTTTAGCCGCAGAACTTCATCCCTTGCAAGACCATCCGCCATAGCATTAGCTTCATGAGAAATGTGATTAAAAAGAAGCTCCTAACTAAGTCGATATATCTTGAACGTCTTTTACCAAATCTGCCAATCTCCAAGGAAAAGGGGATTGTCTAGAGGCCCATTGAATTACTAAAAATGAGTCACCTTCAATGCTTTCTTTATAGCCTCCCAACTTGCGTAATTCATGGCAACCAACAAGTAAAGCATAAATTTTAGCACCATTAGAATCTAACGAGCTCACTGGACTAGAAAAATTCTTCACAACAAGCCCTGAAGATTCCTGTATAACACCTCCAATCCCTCCAAAATGGATATGCTTGAAAAAGCTGCCATCAAAATTCAACGTTAGGAGTCCTGTTGGAGGAGAGTTCCACTGAATTCTATGCATGACCTTGAAGCAGCATCCCCCTTTTAAATTGGCTACCCAAGATCTATTCAAATCTTCCAAAGAAACTCCTACAAATTCTACCTTTTTACTAGCCCACTCCTAAACATTCCAAATATTGGGCTGAACAATCTCTTCGGCAGGTTTGCTTTTACTTTTGAAAATTCGATTATTTCTTTTATTTCTTTCCAACCAAATATTCCAAAGGCCAGCATAAAGGGACAACCGCCATAATATACAACCTCGGATTGAACTACCCCTATAATCCCACTGTTGGTACAACTCCATCACTTTACATGGCATAGCCCAACTATCAAACATAGCCATGATTGAAACCCAAACTTTATGTGCACACTTACAATGAATCAACAAATGATTAGCCGTTTCCTCATTCAAACACAACGGACATCTATTGACAATGATACAATTTCTTGTTCTCAATTGATCCATGGTGAGAATCTTTTGCGATCTCGCAACCCAACAGACACCAGAAACCTTGCGGGAATGTAAGAGTCCCAAAAATGCCTCCATTCAACCATTCTAGCATTAGAACCAGACAAGACATTATAAAAGGACTTAACCGAAAATTGACCCTTATTGTCAGGCTTCCATAATTGTTCATCCCTTCTCCCTATAGAAAAATAAACCCGCTCTAGCAAAGAAAGCAATCTCACTAGATCAGTAACTTTATTATCATGCAAATTTTGACAGAAAAATCCAAAACTATAGAATCACCCACTCATTGAAAGTATTCTACAATAGCTACTTGTTGCCTCCTATCCAACACAAAAAGATGCGGAAACTGACTCTTCAAGTCTGATTGCCCACACCATTCATATGCTAAAAGAGAATCTGATGTCCATCATGGACTCTGTACCTTATCCACCTATCAATATCATTCATAACAGAAAAAATAGACTTCCAAAAACACGAGGCCTCATAATTCTGGACCAGAACAGGCCACCCACCCCCTTACCCATTTTATACTTATCAATAAGAATTCGTCTCAATAAGCCTTGAGTTGAATCACCCACCCTCCACAACCGCTTTCCAAGTAATGGTCTATTCATATTTTCAATGGAATTATCCCCAATCCGCTTTGACATAGAGGTTTACAATCTCCCATCTAACTAAATGATATTTCCTTTGCTCAACATAATCGTTCCAAAGAGAATCACGTTGGATTTTCTCCATATGCCGCACCACATTTTTTGGGGCATTTCTAGCAAGACAAAAAAATATATAGGAAAAATTTATTAGAGTAATATGACCACCCATTGACAAATATCTGTCCCTCCAAGAACTGAGTTTTTTTTATCGAGCCTTTCCACCACTGGATCCCACAAAATTTTCTTCGGAAATCCCAACATAGTGGCAAACGCAAATATTTTGTTGGGAGCTGGCCAACTTTACAACCAAAAACATCTGCCAAATTTTTAACATAATGGTCCTCCATGCAAATACCAATCAGTTTGCATTTTCCATAATTGATCTTCAGGCTTGATAACAACTCAAACCACCTCAAGATATTTTTAAAACAATCAACTTGTGCCAAAGCAGCATCACAAATAATAATTGTATCATCTGCATATTGTAAATGGGTTTCCTCGAGAAACCAGAAATCAGCCCTGAAAGATTAGCTCTCTCCGTTAAAGCATTAAGAGTTTCCACCACAATGACAAAAAAAGTAAAGGAGATAGAGGATCTTCCTGTCGCAATCCTCTGGAAATCTTGAAATAGCCTTTCAGAGAGCCATTAGTCAAGATGGAAAAGTAAGCAGAAAAAACACAACTTTTAATCCATCCCACCAGTTTTTTCCAAAACCCATCAGAGACATCCTATTTTGTAAAAACCGCCCAATCCACCATGTCATAAGCCTTCTCAAAATCCAGTTTAAGATATAGCCCAATATGTTGCCCATTTTGAGTATCCTTGCATCCAAGCCTGAAACATCTTCTCTATGCTATTTTGTGTTATCCTTTATTACTTTCTTAAACTGAGCTACTGTCTATCTAAATATAGCACGATTGTGATGAAGTTTTGTACTGTGAGATAGTTCTATACGGAGAAAGTTCTTCTACAAGTGGACTGCATATGGTTTACATGCAGTCCAGCTCATGGGGGCCCCTCTTAGATGTAAGTCTATTAATGGGAATAGGGCAGATGGACAGGTCTCCTCATGGACAAGGGGGATCAAAAAAATTTGCCCCACCAGATTATCTTAGCCCTTTATTTAACAGCCTTGAAATTAAAAGTATCTTAACTGTAGATTTTCTTGAGATTCAATCCAACAGGGAGTGAAAATTCAGCGAGTGTAAAATTGGTTTGATGCCAGATCACGGGATGAAAAGAGTATTAAAGGGGCTGCATTGATGAGAACTGGGCCGGAGTGGGCCGCACAGAGATGGACTGCTCCTGCAGTTGCTCGTAGGAGTACATTTTCCCTTTCTGTAGTTATCATTCCCTTTGTTATGTATCTGTACAGCAGAATCTATACTACATAGGTAGTTTTTACTATGCAATATAAGCTAAAATTGATCAGGGGAGGCAGTGCAACTGTGCGTAACTGTAGTCTGATACTTCGTAAAAAAATGTATTGCATTTAACTGATTCAACATATCATTTGATTTTTTTTTATTGTATACATTGATTTCGAATAATAAAAGTGTTGCATTGTAAATGTGAGCTTGCATTTGACATTATCTATTTAGTTAGAACTGTTTCTGCTTCCCTTGAATTTTAAACCCATGAAGCTACCTTCAATTTTTTACCCCCTGCTAATACATGTGTTTTTTGAATCGTATTTTATCAGATCCAGAGAGAGCTTGGTTGTAAAAGAAATCCGTTGGCCTTTGATATTAGAGCTGCATGTAGTGGTTTTTTATTGGGCCTAACAACTGCTGGCTCTTATATAAGGGGTAACATGTTTATATAGTTATCATCATGGGTGTTGGTTTATTGGTCATCTTGGTTTACAAACTTACCCATGCTGCTCATATTACAGCTGGTGGCTTTGAAAATGTTCTAGTAATTGGTGCTGATGCACTTTCTCGATACGTGGATTGGACAGATAGAGGTACATGCATTCTCTTTGGAGATGCTGCAGGTGCTGTGGTAGTTCAGGTACCTTGCTACAATTTGTTCCTCACATTCGGACCTTTTTTCTTGCACACGATGCTTGTTATGTTTCTGTTTCACATCTTACATTGAGACAGTTCACCACTAATTATTAAATTGCCAGTCATATTAAGGAAAGAAAGTTTGATTTCCTATGCTGGCACTACTCAGTATGGTTCTTCCTATCCACTGTAACTTAAGCAGATCCCCACCCCACCCCCCCCCCCCCCCCCCCCCCCAACCTACACACAACAAAAAACCACCAAAAAAAAAAAAAAAAAAAGAGGGAAAAAATGATCAGAAGGTTTTCCTTTTTCTTTTTCTTTTACTTTACCAGGATCACTCTCAATTCTCTTTTTGGCATTTATTTTGGAACATTTATTCTTAACCTTTTAAAATTCTAAAGCATAGTTGTTGTTTTAAACCCTTCTCACTTCTCCCTCAGGTGGACTTTTATGTGTGAGGACCACCCATGTTATCTCATGCTATCCTTTGTAGTTTTTAATATTTTTACAGGACTAAATTGCTGTTCCTGGGTCGTCAAATGATTTAGAATTTTTTGAGAGCTCTAATGATTGTCATTACAATTGTACCCCAAGAGCTAGATGCACTTTCTGTGTTGAGAGTTTTCTCATGCTATTCTTTCTTTGTACACTTATTCATCATTATACTTATTGCAGTTTTGTGTGGGTTTTGTAATGGACTGAAACTTTTAAGTAATCCCATTGTTTGGGGCTAAACAATGAAGGCCTCTTTTTTGAGATTGTATGTTTTGATCTGGAAACTGGTACCAAATGATGAGTTTCTGGTAGTTCTTTCCTTGCTCTTAATGTTAGTTTGCATCTCTTTATATCAAGAAAAACAACGGCAGTATATTGCAGCTTGCTGCTGCTATTTTAATGGCTGAAAGCATTGTAGTTGTCACAGTCGGTAGGAAGAACATTGTCCCTGTTGTGGGTTAAGGAATGTGAGGTTGCAGTGGCTGAAGCTCCATTGGATCCAAGATTTACCTGCCATAATTAGGCTTATTGGAGGGGTGGGCTCAACTGCAGGGATGTACCTAGACAGGCCCTATTGCTTATGTCAACGTTAGTCTCAATAATACTCGTGTAAATACAGGCTCAATTGCTTGTCTCAGCAGTCAACTCCCAACCTGAGTCTGCATAATGTGTGCACTTGTGAACCTGGACCCACCTCAAAAGGTTATTAGATACACCATGAACTAGTCTCAATTCTAGACATGAAAAGAAAATCAATCTGCCTCTGGATCAGAATCATACTTGAATTTCTCTGGTCATGTTCTTCAGTTAAATGAGCAGACATCCATCCATTGCCATACTTGAATGATATGGATTTTTGGATGCTTAAATAACTGATAGGTTTAAAGTCCTCTCTCACCCATGGCATAATTAAATCGGCATCATTCTATAATTTTATGTATCACCGATAAGCTTGTATCTTCTATCGAGACTCATTTGTTGCTCAAGGACTATATTCTCCTATTGTTCAAGAGAAATGATCTAGGCTGAGAGACATGGAATGTTAAATATGTTGAGTGAATCTTGATATCCATCCAATTAGCACATTGGTGGCTGTTCAGACCACCTTATCTCATGATCCCATGACATGCATAAGGAATCAAAGCAAACGACCTGTACACATGGCCGATGATGGAACATGGTTGAGATTTAGTCATGAATCATGATATTCTGTGCAACTTGCTACCCTTCGATCGTGTATGACATTCACTTTGTTTTTATATTGCTTTAAAAAATTGTATTTTAGGCATTTTTTTAAATGCCTCTGCCTTGTGGTCCCAAGGTAAGTGAGAGATTCTTTTTCCTTTCCTCCTATCCTTCAATGTCTATTTTTGTTGATCTGAGCTTTTAATTTCTTAGTTTTGTTTTACTCTTTTACTGGTAGCAAAATAATGAATTAGGTTAAAGTGACTTGAGTGTTTAGGATTTGGCATTTCCTTATTTTGGTTGGTAGTTGACATGTATTGCAGAAAATTTATAGAAAAGTTCATTTTCCTTTAATGGGAATCCTTCAATTTCTGCTTCTATTTTTCCCTTCGTTTTAACATTTTTTTTTTTTTTTTGTTGATTAGGGTGTGTTGGCAGATTCTATTTATATGAATATGGGTGAATGTTCTTTCAGACCATTCATTATCTTTTTTGATTAGTGAGCAGCACTCCATTGATTTTCTATATCACAGTGTCTGTAACCTTTTTCCTGCAATGCAACACTAGTTCAAGTCCTTTTTTCATTTAGAAGTAGATTTTAAAGTTGGTTTGGCAAGCTATTGTGTCCGACTGCCAATTTGACTCCAGCATTCCTTTTTCCAGGCTTGAATTGCTACATGCCAATGGCCCGAGACATGACATATGGCAAAGGAATTATTTTCTCTTGATTTGCTAAATGGTCCATAATGGCAGGGTGGGTCTTTTGATCATATAATTCTAAAAAGCAGAGACCCATTTACAATTCACAATTACTAGAGGAGGCTATTACAGTTGACTGAAAGGCAGGAGTGTATTAAGCAGAACCTTAATATTTTTGTAACAAGTGCGAATGTGTTTTAAAGTTTTGTATCGCTGTGGCAAAGTTACATGTAACAGACATGCTTTGTTAATCCCTTTGCTTCTAACTATACCTACTTGCAGGCCTGTGATGATGATGAAAATGCATTGCTTGGATATGATGTTCACAGTGATGGTGATGGCCAAAAGTAATGTCCGTGCGATAAATTTGATTTTTTTTTTCCCTTTACTACATTACACGAAGAGATTTAACTTGGGCCTTACTTGCACAGACACCTGAATGCTACCCTCAAGGACAAGGAAGCAGAGTATGTTTTGGGCTCGAACAATGGTGCGGCAGTATTCCCTCCAAGACTGTCATCCTACACCTGCATACAAATGAACGGCCAGGAGGTTTTTCGCTTCGCTGTTAGGTGTGTGCCTCAATCAATTGAGGCGTCACTGGAGAAGGCTGGTCTAACAAGTTCCAGCATCGATTGGCTACTGCTTCATCAGGTATGAGTTCATCCCAGAATAAATCCTGATGTTTATGATATCCATTGCAGTGTAGAAACAAACTGATGGCGTGATAAACCAACACAGGCAAATCAAAGGATCCTTGATGCAGTCGCAAATCGTTTGCAGATCCCATCTGACCATGTTATATCCAATTTAGCCAATTATGGTAACACAAGTGCTGCGTCAATCCCCCTGGCGTTGGATGAAGCTGTAAGGGGTGGGAAGGTTCAGGCTGGCAACATTGTTGCGACAGCAGGTTTCGGCGCAGGAGTTACTTGGGGCTCAGCCATTATGAGATGGGGTTAGGTCCAACCATGCAAAGCCTCCCTTGTCCTGATAGTATTGTCCAGGCATTTTGTGCAGCATTGGAAGAAGAGTGATTTACTAGTTCATTGTATCTTGTCTTTCCATGTGATAATAGGAATCAGAAGTAGCTCTCTCTCTCTCTCTCTCTCTCTCTCTCTCTTTTCTTTTTGCATTTACCTTTGTAACTTCATTCTTTTTAACATTAATAAAAACTATGGAAAAGAGTGATGAATGGAGTTGGCATCAAGGAAATTATACATCTTTCAGTGCACAACATTTTGGACATGCATAAAATTGATAAAAATAACTACTCAACGAGTGACAGCCAAAATGAACGTCATGTCTTTGAACCAAATAAGTTAAAAAAGCTGACACGGGCGGCCGTTGATGACGTGGTTAGAATGAGTGGGAGTTCAAACGCTCCTTGATCCTAAGAATGGTGCCCTCCACTGCAAGATCAAAGGCGTCTTTGATGCTCCGGAGGCCCACCGAACTCCCATGCCTCCTGTACGTCACCCTCATCACAATCTCGAAAACTTTCTCCCTCATCCTCCTCTCCTCCTCCGCACTTATCCCCTTCAGCACCTCCGCCACCCTCACCCTCCCCGCCACCACCTCCTCCTTCCGCACAAACACCGAAAACCCACCGTACTCCGCCTCCTCCACGTGCCACCCCATCTGCTCCGCCGCCGACCTCTCCTCGAAAAACACCGGTATGCACCCCGCCACCATCCCGTCGAACGTCGACCGCCGCACCGCCGTGTCCCCCGCCGGCTGCAGGCAGAATCTCGACCTCAGCATCACCCTCATGTACCGGATCGGATCGCCGTCGCACGCGCCGCCCGAGCAGTCCACCATCTGGCATTCACTCGCCGCCGGCCCCTCCTCGCACTCGTCCCGGATCCTCCGCCGGATGCTTGGCCCCGATCCTGCCCCGACGGTGCCCGCGAACATCATCAGGTTGGCGCGCTCCGCGCGCCGAGCCCGCGCGAGCCACGACTCGAGCCGGCGGAGGCTCGCCGGGTGGAACGAGGTCGGCGGCGGCACGGCGTGCTCCTGCCACGGCGTGGGGCGGGACTCCAGCGTCAGCGCCGTGAGGTTCTCGAGCTCCTGCAGCTGGAGGAAGGACGTCCCCCACGCCGGCTGGTCCGGGGCCGGCGGGCGGGAGAAGTCCCAGGCGGGGCGCGCCATCACCAGGAAGTGATCGTGGCCGCTGTTCCTCTCCCAGATCTGGGGGCTCTCCCGCTTCAGGAATCCGTACAGATCGAGGCCGTGGTCGGCGGAGGAGTTGAGATCGGGGCCGTAGAGGTAGCGGAGGGCGTCGACGCCGGCGTAGTAGGGGAGGAAGACCGCGTCGGCGCGAGTGGGGTCGCGCGTGAGGCAGGGGTACTCGAGCATCCGGCGATGGAAAATGAGCTCGAGCATGTGGGGGTGGGTCCGGTACCAGCTGCGGGACCCATTGAAGGTTTTGGGGCCCAGGCCGTGGTTGGCGATGTAAGGGCAGAAATCGCGGTAGATGGGGTAGTGGGAGCAGTGGGCCAGCAGATCAACGTTGAAGCGAGATGGGAGCTTTCGGATGTGGATCCAACGGCCATTACACTCTCCTGAATTCTTGACAGAAGATTGGGTTTGTGGAAGGATTGCAGCTGCAGGGAAAAAGAAGAAGAGGAAGAGTTTGATGGGGGAGGGAGAGGGAGCCATTGACTTGGGAATGAAGACAATAATTGGTGGGAGATAAAAGACGGTGAGTGAGGATTCTCGCCTCACCATTAAATACCAACAACTACACACTAGACACCAGAGTAAAGGACATTTGCTTTGTACTTTGTTCATTATTCTTCGTTTTAATATCTTTAGACGGTGCAGAGAGCGGGTCGACCTACTTTTTTATTGTGTGGATCATGCAGACGTGGCTGTGTTTGAGTGGGTCAAGATCAACAATCGTATCCTGGCATGGGACAGGATCCAGGTGTAACACATTAATTACTGGCTGTTGGTGACTGGGTCAGAGAAATATGAGAATTGACCTTTTACTGCTCTCCAATTAGGAAGACGGTGATTGCAAGTATAAAAAGTTTCATCCCTCAAGTGTGCAGGTGCCATATCTCCTATTCTTTTTTTAGCAGAAAACCCTTGTACCACAACTGTGCTTTGCTTGAGCTAGTTTTTCCACTTTTATTTTGTACATACAGGGAGGGCAAAGGGGAGAGATAGAGGGGAGATGTTTTTTCTTTTTTTTTTTTTTTTCCTTCTCCGGGCTTGTTGACCAATTGGGTATGTAGAATTTATAAATTCTAAAAAGTTCTCATAAGTGGATTTCCTGCTCTCCCACACACAAATCCTTGGTTATCAGCACTGTAGTAGGGATCCATCTCTAGGTTTTTTTTTTCTTTTTGAAAGAGAGGTGCCTTACCAACTAAGTTACGTGAGTATGTAGCAATCCATGGGGATTGTCCTCCCACTCAAGCATTCATGAATGCACAAGTCCTTCATCATTAGCATTATAGTAGCGATTAATCTCTAGTTGTTTTTATGAAAGAAAAGTGTCTCACCAACTAAGTTACTAACCCATCTAGAAATCTATGGGGATTGTCCTCCCACTTGAGCATTCATAAATGCACAAATCCTTCATCATCAGTGTTATTGTAGCAATTGATCTTTAGTTATTTTTATGGAAGAGAGGTACCTACATTATCTAGAAATCCGTGAGGAGTGTCCTCCCACTTGAGTATTCATAAATGTCATGGATGTTAGAATTTTGAAAAAAAAAACACAGCATTTAGAAATCAAGGGGAGAAATGTCATGTCACCGTCTCTGAGCTCCTGACACCCTAAATTCTGCTAAGAAATTCTGCAAAGGGCCTATTTCTTTGCAAGAACCCTTAACAACTTGCCCCCTTGGTACTCCCAAAAACTTTGTTTCATTGCAATAACTAAAACCACTTTAAAAAGTTACAAAAGGGTTTTGAAATTTTTAGAATTCCAACCCCTTTAGGTTTTCAAAATGTGAGCAGGTCCAAAAGGATTTTGTTATCCAGTGGGGGACTTGGAGAATTCGAGAATTCTCCTGACAATAATTTCTTAATTCTTGTAAAGATATAGGCCCTAACTCTTCTAGTGGCTGTAGTTATCGGTCTCAATCCCAAAGGAAAGATTGTTACATATGTCACAATTTTAACATAAGTTTTGAGAAACATAAATTCCGCTTATTTGTTTAGAGTGACTTTGGTTTACTCTTTATCTTTAATGTCTCCAACACATACAATTGCTTTTGTAGATTAAATGGACCTTAGTGAGGCCTGCATCCTTTCTTTTTTTAAAATGTCCACGGGTTTGACAGCAGAACACCCTTTAAGAGAGGAATCTCTACATGTATTGTTGAAGTTAGCCCCTGCCTTTTTATTTAATTGTGATAATCTTCACACATGATAGAAGGCCTATCAGATGGTTGATCCAGTCTGCCCATTTAGATAGTGAGGAAATACTTTGAGTTCGAGTTTTTATACAAAATAAAATGCATATAATCTAATAAATATTTGTTATAATAGTTTAAGATAAAATGGAGACTCCATAGAAAGTCAAAATTGAAAGGAATTGGTCAAGTTGAATACAAATACTCCCCTGTAGTATACAAAAAATAGGAACATAGATGGATGTATCATATTAATGTAGGAAAATTTTCTATTAAGGCCTTAATTCTTTGCCTTATTTTAAAAAAGACACAAATTTTAGAATTTTTCAAATTTGTTCCTAAGTTTTTTAAGAAGTTTTCAATTAAGGACATCCATCCATTTAAAACTATTTTCTGACAACTTTTTCCCTCAATTTTTTGAAAATATCCAAATTACTCTTTCTTGAAATAAAATCTTCATTCAATTCCACTATATTGTCTTCAATTCCTTCTTTGAAATTCTCACGTTGATTAAGGACAACTAGCATCCCCACAATGACTGGGGCATGTAATGGCTGCTGAAACCATGTCATGACTTTAAATAATTAATAATTTTCATATTTTCAGAAAATTCAGAAGGAAAATTCGCTAGAAAGTATCTTTAAATTGCCGGATGTCTTTAATTGAATATTTACTAAAAAAGATAAGGACTAATTTGAAAAGTTTTGAAACCTATCTTCTTGTTTTAAATAAGGCAAACCTTAAGGCCTTGTTTGAAATTTTCTCTATTGATGTAAGGTTTTATAATTTTCTTTTGGGTACTTGCCTGTGAAAATGCCCTCTCTTTGCCGGTAGGGATGGCAACGGAGCGGGTTGGGTTTGAATTTGCCTAAACCCAAGCTCGACCCGATTGGCATTTCTACCATACCATACCCGCTTCGGATGGGTTAGATGGTTGTCATACCAAACCCACCCATGACAAAAATGGGTCGGGTTAGGTTACCCATGATGCGAGGAAAATATTCTTTCTCAATGCCACTTGAACGATTGAGCTCTCATATGATAAAAATGCACTAAGTAATTTATAAAGTATAGATAGACGGGGAGGGTTGAGCTAATGTACTCAAAAACCTAAACCCAACTCAGGTTAATGTATGAAAAATCATACTCAACCCAAAACTTGCTAACACCGTACCAAACCCGCCCCTAATAGAAGTGAGTCGGAGCAGGTCCCCGTTTAAACCCAACCCATTGCCATCCTTATATGCTAGTGATCAACATGAGCAACTTTTGCTAATTAATTAAAGAAGGTCAAAGGTTTTGAATATTAAAGAGCAAATAGAAGAAATTTATTGAGAATTCCCCGAAAGTGAAAGGCTTCCAAATCCAAGAGTCCGTAGGATCCCTGCAAAGAAATAAGTTAGTAATAATACAAAACAATTTCTTATACATACTCCCCTCCAACGACCAAAGACTTCTTTTGAATGGCACACCCTACACTATAGAGCCACTATTAACCTCAAAACACTTACTAACAGAGAAACTTCTTATTAACTGATAATCTAAAGAGCCTTGGGAATAACCCACACAAGGGCCCTACCCCTACCTAATCATCTAACCAAAATTTGACATTCCTACCACTCCCCACCACAAAACCTGCCCATTATATAAAGTTTGCCCCCTAACATTAGTCTCATACCCAAAAGCAACAATAACTTTCCAAAAACCTGACCTACTGGAATTAGGCCCTTGTTTAGGCCACCAACCCCACTTCTCCTCACCATATTTTAAAGCAATCAACCTATGCCAAACAGCCTCCTTTTCCTTCTCAAGCCACCACCACCATTTAGCCAACAAAGCCTAATTCTTATTTTCCAAGCTACCAATACCAAGCCCTCTATTGGATTTAGTTTTGATCACCTCGATCTACTTCATCAAGTGCAACTTCCTCTTGTTAGCCTGACCATCCCACAAGAAATCTCTCCAGATGCGGTCCAACCTCTCAATCATTGCTTTTGGCATTTTGAATAGTGACATATAGTAGACTGGAAGACCGGATAAACAAGCTTTAATGAAAATTATTCTCCCTGCCAAGGACAAGTAAGCCATTTTCCACGAAGAGAGTTTCTTCTTAAAGTTTTCAATCACCGGATCCCATAAAGACTTAACCTTGGATTTGCTTCAATAGGCAACCCAAGATAAATAACGGAGAGCCTCCCTAACTTGCAACTAAAAATGTGAGCTAACTCCTTAGTGGTTTCCTCATAACACCCAATGCCCAGTAATAAACTCTTAGAAATGTTAATCTTTAAGCCTGAAACCAACTAAAAACACCAAAGAATTCTCTTAAGAGCTAAGATTTCTTCTCTCGTAGTTGAGTTAAAAGAGGATAGTATCATCTGCAAATTGAAGGTGAGTAATTGCCTCTCTATCACACCACAATCAAAAACCATCCATCAACCCTATGTCTCTTGCCTACATAAGAAGAAAACTCAAAGCATCTACTACAATAGTAAACAGGAACGGGGAGAGGGAATCCCCTTGCCAAATTCTTTTAGTAGTTTTGAATAACTTAGTTGGAGAACCATTTACCAAAACAAAAAAAGAGGTACTAGATAAGTACTTGCGAATCCATCCATGCCTAACTTCTCCAAAGCTAGATCTAAGCAACATGAAGTCAATAAAGTCCCACTCCACATGATCATATACTTTCTCTAAGTTGATTTTAAATCCCCTCTTGTTAATTCTATGTCATCTAGTTTTGAAGCCTATAAATTCTGTTGGGTAAAAGGTCTATGGAAATGTGAATAAATAAATAAATTAATAATAATTTTAAGAAAAGAAAGAAAGAAAGAAGGAACCTGAACAACTGGCAATCAAAGTACGTCTCGGAGGATGCTATCTTTAGATAGATTTGATTTGAGCCATTTCCCGAAATAATATTTTTTATTACTTATTTAAAAAACTAAGGCTGTTTTAAACTTATTTCCAAAATTATTATAAGACTCCGTTAGAAACAGAGTCTTCATAGAAAACGCTATTGCAAAGAGCGTCTTCAGTGAAGACGCCATCATAAATGGCGTCTTTGTTATTTAATTTCTAGAAAAAAATTAAAAATAAAATATGAAATTTCAAAGACGAAGACTCCATTGCGAATGGAGTCTTCAGTGAAGACTCCATTCCCATTGAAGACTCTATTGCTAATGGAGTCTTCATTGAAAACTCTATTGCTAATGGAGTATTCATCTTTGATTTTCTTGAAATAAAATAGAAAAAGTATATTTTAAAAAAGCAATAAATATTGAAAAAAGTTTTTTTAAAAAAATGTAGAAGACGCGAATAGTTTTTTATCAGTAAGTTGAATAGTAGGTGGCGCGAATGGAGACTCCGTTGAAAATTGAGTCTTCTTAGGAACTAAGTCTCACTCACTTTTATTTCTTTATATATATGGTATTGATAGTAAAAATATTAAAATTAAGGAAATTACCAAAATTATTGGACAACATAACAACAAAATGGGAAATCGAATATGGAACTTTAACAAATCTTCATTAGATTTTCGTGACCCAATTACGATTCTACTTAATTAATAATTAAATCAATATAATATACTGAGTCGTTTTAATTGATCAGATTCCTTTAAAAGTCTATCCAAATCAAATCTACATGGTGTTTGACTTATTAGATTTCATAGATCACCAAAATATGAATATTGCATTACCATAAGATTAATGATGTAACACTCCGACCCAACTTGACCTCGTTTAGCGACTAATTAATCCTATTTTCGTTGGTAATTGTGTTTTGCTTGTGTTTTGGGTTCGTTGCGAGTCATGGATCGGTAGTTGGTTGAGTTTGACCTGGATTAGGTAGACCAAGCCCTTTTTCGTAATTTTAGCTTTTCTTAGACATGGTCATTTTTGCATCATCTTGTTGTCAACCCGTGTCTTTCGTTGAGCTCGTTAACTTTCGTAACTACGTCATTTGCAACCGATGTCGTATGATCCCATTGGACCCGGATTTGACTCAAACTGAAAATAGACTTTTGACTTGGACTTCAGTGCAACAATTGACATCCACTTATCTTATATAAGCTTCATTTCATCGACTCAGCTCTCTCTCTCTCTCTCTCTCCCTCTCTCTCTCTCTCTGTGTTCACGTGGAATTCTCTCTCCCTCTCCTGAGTTCTCTTCTCCATCGATTAAGCTAATTTGAGGGATTGTTGCTCTTCCATTCTTTTTCTTTCTCGAGTGATTGGATTGAGGTGAGTTGGGTCTTCTTCCATCTCCCTCATCTCCTTCACCATAATCTGTGAGAACCCATGTTGGTATTTGTTTGATTTTGGTTAATTCACATGAAATTACATGGAAAACGTATTTACAGCCCAATTAGTTAGTATTCCTTCTTTTCTTGTTGGATATTTGCACTTCTGATGTCATTACAGGTTTTCTGCACTTGATTCAGAATTTGATCCCGTGCACTGTATGGCTAAGCCGTATATTACCTACGGCTTAAAGTTCAGAGAGGGTGAAAACCCAGTTTTCTTCTACGGCCAGGACACAGCTAAGCCGTATCTTGCTTTACGGCTAAGCCGCACCTCAGCAGTGACCCAGCCGTAGATCAGTACAGGGTGCCTTCTTCTGGATTAACTGAAAGCAAGCAAATGACAGTTCCTCCTACGGCTTATCCACGGCTAAGCCGTAGAATACACACGGCTAAGCCGTAGAACAAAATACGGGTGAACCGTACTTGCGGATGAACAGTGAAGGGAACCGCGAGGGAGCCACAGTGCAGGTTACGGCTACGCCATAAGATGCCTACGGCTAAGCCGTACGTTCACCTACTGTTAAACCATATCACCCCTGGAAAAATGAATAACAAGAATAGGCGTAAGAAAAAGACCTATATGGCCTTCATGATAGAATGTAGAACACCTAGACTTGCCCGATGGAATATGATACAATGCGTGAATGATCTCGAAGGCTGCGAATCAATCATGTTCGTTATCCAGCTGTTAAGCACCTCCCCATGGGTGTTGGTTTAAGGGACTTCGGTGCACCAGCCGATTCAATGCAACACTAGACAACGGTGCAACGAATAACTTAAAACTACATCATCATGCACGGTTAGAAACACTGGATAATTAGATTAGACTTGGCTAGTAAATGACTTGGATTCACTATGCTAACAGTTGCTTGCATGACATGTCGTTTGTCAATTATTGATCTCCACTCTATCGCATGATTACTTGTTCATATACTTTCACATAGTTGTTTCTTTACCTTGAGTAAGTATGGATACTTCATGTATAAGACATGTTCTAAGATATGCACGTATGATATGATTGTCACGATTTACTCAGGGTTTTCATGATTGACTCTGTATGGTCAAGCACTACTTAGCCTCAGCCTTAGGATCCCGACGGGGTGAATTTGGTATAGTTTTGTGGCCTTGCTGCAGTAAGGAAACCTCTTGGGGAACCGGACCCCAGGAAACCGAGACCCATTGTACCCTCACCCGGACAATGGTGTTCTTTGCACGATACAAGATCCCTCTTTTGGGAGCATATGGCAATGTAGTTGCTAACTAGTTAGGTACACAACATGTACACATTGATTCACATGGCATGTTTCCTTCTTGTATGACAGCCTAATATACGAATGTGCCATGTTTAATTTACATGATGTTCTTTCTTCTATTAGATACAGTGTGCGTTAACTTGTTATGGTTATACTTCGCTGAATCATTGTATTCACAGTTGTTTTTGGTGTTGCAGGCTCAGATACCCCTGCCGACCCCTCGCCGGTCGGCCAGACTCCAGCCGAGACCCCTGAGGCCCTATCCGGCCTAGAGGAGTGGATGTGATCACTCTCTTGGAGAGCGGCTCGGTCATGCATGGCATTAGAATCTGCCTTGTTTTTGAGGATTGTTATACTTGTATATGTCAAGACTTGTACATATTATTTTGTTCATTTTGTGTTCATTTTGTAAAACCTTCAGTTATGTATATATGTCAATTCGGTTTTTGTATTCTCTCCTTGTACTGTTAGTTTGATGTTTCTGATATTTGCAGCTTCCGCGTACATGTTTTGCACGTGTGAATGTTCCCTTGTGCGTGTGCATTTAGACCAGGTCTACGTATACAGGCACGGAAGTACGTGTGTAATCGGTTTGGCTTTTGCTAACCCCCGAACCCTGGGCTCGGGTTGTGACAAATGATCAAAGGTTAATTTCAATAAAGGACGACCAATCTATGTGATTGATCTGGTTAAACAAGTAAGATAAAATATTAAAGAAAAAAGAAACATATATTACATATATTAATAGCATATTAGCCAATTAGCTGAAATATATTACAAATGGATTCCATAAATTCAATGAAAATTGTTTTCAAAGATGTATGTCACTGAGGCAAAAACTGATTAGAAACTCCCACCCTCTTATAAACTAAAAATTAAGCTTTGAGACTTTATTTTTGGTTTGAGAAAAATGTCCGTGGTAGTTATTGGTTTTTAGTATTTTGCTTGATCGCCGATAAAAGGCAAGAAACATTACTTAATAAGTAATTTGAATTGAAAAACAAAATTTGTAAAGCAGAGGTTTTCCCACAATCAAAGCTCTTCTCAAATTTTCTTGAATTTTATTTTTTAAAATACTATTGTTAAATTTTAAAACACAAAGAAAAAAACTATTGAAATAGGCCCCCATAAACCCTAGTGTATAAAATTAGTAAAGTAGAGGTTGTCTTGCCTTGAGAACTCTTCTTGAAATTTATTGATTTGTTTAAAAAAGAAACACTGTTGATAAAATGAAGAACAACAAAAATAATAATAGTCATAACAAATAAACACCATTGAGACAGCCCCGTCCAAACCAGAATTTATTAGTGTAATAGTTCACTAAGGTACAAAAACATTCAAATAACCTGACAAGTACATGATTTCCATGAAAAAACTAGATGATTTTCAAAATTTATTTCTTTCGACCCTCCTACAGTCATACTCCGTCACTCTTATACAGCCTTCTTCGTTTCCTTTTTGTTATTTTTTTTAACTTTGTTCATTTATTTATTTCATCCCTCCTACTGCCTCACATTGTACAACATTCTCCTTATTTTTTTTCCTTTTATTTTTTGCTTTGTTTCATTTATTTATTCCCTTTGTTCTGCACTGTTCCTTTTTTTTCTCTTTCTTCTGCTCCATATAAGAGATAATCGATAGTTTGACATGACATATGATGTATAAAATGACAAATCTGATAAGTATACATCGGCAAGTAAAATCATTGTAGTAATTAATGCATCAAATGATTGTTATAATTCATACATGAATAAAGAATTGTGTGACATTGTAAACATATGGTCAATCGAGCTTGGTTATATATACCCACCCATATTCACAGAAAGTCTCATAATTAAAACCAAATCACCTATATTTTAGAAATCAAATCCTTATCCCTAATGGCAGGCGGAGTCCCAGAGAGTTCAACTAGTCATGAGCTTACTCGGGTGTGGTTACTACCGCCTTTCCACGATGACTATCGGATTGAAAAACACTTAGATCCAAAAGAGTATTATGTTGGTTTAAGACAAGAGTGGAAATTCAGGTTGGTCGAGCAGGAGGGATTGCTGATGGATCTACACAACCTCGGTGCACCAATCCCCTGATGCCTCTCACTGACCATGCCGAGAAGAGACAGGAATGATTATTAAAGAGCTGTAACTAAAATTAAGAGGGAAAATAATAGGGTGCTCATGCGAAGGTGCCGGTTTTTCATGCTCCAACTAGCAGGCAAGATTGCCGAAGCAACTGATAAGGAACTTACCACCACTAAGCGTAACAACATCCTAACCAATGAGAAATATTTATCTGACTATTATATGTCAGATGAAGAATGAGCTATTACATAGTGACCAATCTTTCTATCATTGTGTATGTTTATGAGTATCTTATGTCAAATGAAGAATGGGCTTTAACACTTTTAATCCATGTGTTAAGAACATGTAAATTATTGATTTAACACAGATTCATTTCGTAATAAATGGTATGGAGAATCGTAATAAGTGGTATGGAGAAAAATGTGAGTGCCATAAATGGTATGGCTCGTTAGGATACCTGTGTTTTTCTTTAGTGCCATCAAGTTACATAAATGTACAACAAATACAATAGTGCTAAGAGCATTCTAGTCAAAATAATACAAACAAAGTCAATTAAACATAACTAGGTACCACATTGAGGCCAACGTACAACCCTCTTCAACCTCTTCCGATGATATATCGCATCATCATGTCTGTCAATCACTGGCACATGAGTCACTCCCTCAACCTGAGTCTCCTGACTCATGGCATCTTTACTAGTTTCTCTCCAATCGTACTATTTTTAAATTTTTTGCAATGGCTAGCTCTGCCCTTAATTAGAGTTTTTTGTTTTTTTCTACCCCTTCTTGGTGTTCTTTTCATTTCTAATAATCTTTACATTTCTCAGTTTAAATGATAGGTATTCTCGTCTTTTTCCTCTCCTAACCTCTCAAAATGGTAAATTGGCCGGCAATTGGAGATTTTTTAAAATAATCAAGAGAATTTTAAATTAGGAAAAATTGTCTAGAGTGATCTAGTTCCTATCCCTACACTATCCTGAATGGGGCGTTTTGTTGTTAAAATCAAGAGAATTGCTTCAATGATTGATCATGTTTATGCCCTCCAAACTCACCTGGGCAGCCCAGCATCCATGATGCTCGTTTGGAAAACAAAGTGTCAAATCAAAAGCTAGGTGTTTTTACAACTCCACCAAGCAAATAAGGAATTTGATAGACATGAAATGTTAGAAATACCCACCGAGCATTGTTGATGTTTTGAACTTATCACACCAGCATCACAATATTTGGCTTTGGAAATGTCTAATTGCAGGGTTATTGCAATAAATTCAATTTATCATCAGTTTACTTTTATTGTGATATCATCATGATATTTTCAGATGAATCTTTCCAAATAATATTCAGGGAAGAAAACACAAAATTTAAAACTATTTCCAAATATGTCGGAAATGGTATTATCCGAA
This sequence comes from Sextonia rubra, assembly GCA_037013555.1. NCBI lineage: Eukaryota > Viridiplantae > Streptophyta > Magnoliopsida > Laurales > Lauraceae > Sextonia > Sextonia rubra. The sequence goes on along the minus strand of JASUAD010000011.1, from coordinate 29,862,580 downwards.
TATATTTGCCATGACAACAGCTCTTTCCCAGGGCACTCAACACTATTGCAAAAAAAATAAATAAAGCAAACGCAGAGCAGCAAGATAGAGCAAAAAAAAAATAAAAGAAAAAGAAAATAAAGAGCAGAGCAAAAAAACAAAAAACAAAAAAACAAAAAATGCACCAAATGCAGAGCAACAGTAGAACAAAGAAAGAAAAAAAAATACACCAGTAAACGTTGACTATATGCGGCTGTGGCCCACGTGCAACTGCAGAGCCTCTTTAGCAGAACAAAGAAGGAGAAAAAAAAAGACAGAAGGAATTTTACCCTTTTCAGTAGAGCAGAGTGTTGACCTATAAAAAATTGCAAATACTACAGCGAAGACACCTCATCCCAACTTAATTTAGGCTACAGAGGTTATTTGCAGATCATGGGGAATCACTGTGAGAACCGGCATTCCATAAAGGTCAAGGTAGCTGGAACTCTCAGAGGAAGTTCAAATTTCGGGTCGAACAGAGATCATCAAACTCAAAAGCCACAAGCGTGTCAGCCTGAAGTCAATTTCCCCCAAGCCAGGGGGTCACTGACCAAAGTCCTGCTTCCCGATGTCCAAAATTAATGAAAATTTAGACGCGAAGCTTCAGTCATGCTCAGAAGATACTTTGCAAATTCTCAAGATGAAAAGACTCTGTTTGGCCTAAGTTTCATTACATGTCAGCTTAGAGGACAGTAATCCCGAATTTGGGGGTCATCGGCTAAGATCTTACTTCTAGAAGGCCAAAGTAGATAAAATTTGGAACAAATGCTCAAAGAATGCCCCAAGTCATTCTCTCAAAGTTTCAAGTCAAGGGGAGGCTGTTCGGATTGAAAACAGGCTAACTATCTCAATGTGGAGTGAATAGTGACCTAACGCATGCAATGAATAGGTTACTGTTCGAAATCCTACTTCCTCGAATCCAAACTGCATGAAATTTGGATGAATACTCCAAGATGTTCTTGACGTCAGTCCCTCCGAGTTTCAGATCAAACCGGTGTCATTTGGGCTTCAAAAAGCTGAAATAAGGGCCCACTGCCATAAAAAGTCAACTGGAGAGTTGACCAAGTTCAGATGGTCAAACAAAGCTGAAACTTCTGTGACACACTCAAAATAGTGTCAAGAAGTATCCCTCCAAGTTTCGTGGCGATTGGACACCGTTTGGGCCCCGAACAGGCGGAAACAAGCCACATATGCAAAATTCCAAGAATGGGCCTTGGGAGTGACCGGGGGCCCACAAACAAAAGGAGTTGACCATGTTCAGGTGGTCAAACAGAGCTGAAACTTCTGCGACACACTCAAAATAGTGTCAAGAAGCATCCCTCCAAGGTTCGTGGCGATTAGACACCGTTTGGGCCCCGAACAGGCGGAAACAAGCCACATATGCAAAATTCCAAGAATGGGCCTTGGGAGTGACCGGGGGGCCCACAAGCAAAAGGAGTTGACCATGTTCAGGTGGTCAAACAGAGCTGAAACTTCTGTGACACACTCAAAATAGTGTCAAGAAGTATCCCTCCAAGTTTCGTGGCGATTGGACACCGTTTGGGCCCCGAACAGGCGGAAACAAACCACATATGCAAAATTCCAAGAATGGGCGTTGGGAGTGACCGGGGGCCCACAAATAAAAGGAGTTGACCATGTTCAGGTGGTCAAACAGAGCTGAAACTTCTGTGACACACTCAAAATAGTGTCAAGAAGCATCCCTCCAAGGTTCGTGGCGATTAGACACCGTTTGGGCCCCGAACAGGCGGAAACAAGCCACATATGCAAAATTCCAAGAATGGGCCTTGGGAGTGACCGGGGGGCCCACAAGCAAAAGGAGTTGACCATGTTCAGGTGGTCAAACAGAGCTGAAACTTCTGTGACACACTCAAAATAGTGTCAAGAAGCATCCCCCCAAGGTTCGGGGCGATTAGACACCGTTTGGGCCCCGAACAGGCAGAAACAAGCCACATATGCCAAAATTCCAAGAATGGGCCTTGGGAGTGACCGGGGGGCCCACAAGCAAAAGGAGTTGACCATGTTCAGGTGGTCAAACAGAGCTGAAACTTCTGCAACACACTCAAAATAGTGTCAAGAAGCATCCCTCCAAGTTTCGTGGCGATTGGACACCGTTTGGGCCCCGAACAGGCGGAAACAAGCCACATATGCAAAATTCCAAGAATAGGCCTTGGGAGTGACCAGGGGCCCACAAGCAAAAGGAGTTGACCATGTTCAGGTGGTCAAACAGAGCTGAAACTTCTGTGACACACTCAAAATAGTGTTAAGAGGCATCCCCCCAAGTTTCGTGGCGATTGGACACCATTTGGGCCCCGAACAGGCGGAAACAAGCCACATATGCAAAATTCCAAGAATGGGCGTTGGGAGTGACCGGGGGCCCACAAACAAAAGGAGTTGACCATGTTCAGGTGGTCAAACAGAGCTGAAACCTCTGTGACACACTCAAAATAGTGTCAAGAAGCATCCGTCCAAGTTTCGTGGCGATTGGACACCGTTTGCGCCCCGAACAGGCGGAAACAAGCCACATATGCAAAATTCCAAGAATGGGCGTTGGGAGTGACCGGGGGCCCACAAACAAAAGGAGTTGACCATGTTCAGGTGGTCAAACAGAGCTGAAACTTCTGTGACACACTCAAAATAGTGTCAAGAAGCATCCCTCCAAGGTTCGTGGCGATTAGACACCGTTTGGGCCCCGAACAGGCGGAAACAAGCCACATATGCCAAAATTCCAAGAATGGGCCTTGGGAGTGACCGGGGGGCCCACAATCAAAAGGAGTTGACCATGTTCAGGTGGTCCAACAGAGCTGAAACTTCTGTGACACACTCAAAATAGTGTTAAGAAGCATCCCCCCAAGTTTCGTGGCGATTGGACACCGTTTGGGCCCCGAACAGGCGGAAACAAGCCACATATGCAAAATTCCAAGAATGGGCCTTGGGAGTGACCGGGGGCCCACAAACAAAAGGAGTTGACCATGTTCAGGTGGTCAAACAGAGCCGAGACCTCTGTGACACACTAAAAATAGTGTCAAGAGGCATCCCTCCAAGTTTCGTGGCGATTGGACACCGTTTGGGCCCCGAACAGGCGGAAACAAGCCACATATGCAAAATTCCAAGAATGGGCCTTGGGAGTGACCGGGGGCCCACAAACAAAAGGAGTTGACCATGTTCAGGTGGTCAAACAGAGCTGAAACTTCTGTGACACACTCAAAATAGTGTCAAGAAGCATCCCTCCAAGTTTCGTGGCGATTGGACACCGTTTGGGCCCCGAACAGGCGGAAAGAAGCCACATATGCAAAATTCCAAGAATGGGCGTTGGGAGTGACCGGGGGCCCACAAACAAAAGGAGTTGACCATGTTCAGGTGGTCAAACAGAGCTGAAACTTCTGTGACACACTCAAAATAGTGTCAAGAAGCATCCCTCCAAGGTTCGTGGCGATTAGACACCGTTTGGGCCCCGAACAGGCGGAAACAAGCCACATATGCAAAATTCCAAGAATGGGCCTTGGGAGTGACCGGGGGGCCCACAAGCAAAAGGAGTTGACCATGTTCAGGCGGTCAAACAGAGCTGAAACTTCTGTAACACACTCAAAATAGTGTCAAGAAGCATCCCTCCAAGGTTCGTGGCGATTAGACACCGTTTGGGCCCCGAACAGGCGGAAACAAGCCACATATGCAAAATTCCAAGAATGGGCCTTGGGAGTGACCGGGGGGCCCACAAGCAAAAGGAGTTGACCATGTTCAGGCGGTCAAACAGAGCTGAAACTTCTGTAACACACTCAAAATAGTGTCAAGAAGCATCCCTCCGAGTTTCGTGGCGATTGGACACCGTTTGGGCCCCGAACAGGCGGAAACAAGCCACATATGCAAAATTCCAAGAATGGGCCATGGGAGTGACCGGGGGCCCACAAACAAAAGGAGTTGACCATGTTCAGGTGGTCAAACAGAGCTGAAACTTCTGTGACACACTCAAAATAGTGTCAAGAAGCATCCCCCCAAGGTTCGGGGCGATTAGACACCGTTTGGGCCCCGAACAGGCAGAAACAAGCCACATATGCCAAAATTCCAAGAATGGGCCTTGGGAGTGACCGGGGGGCCCACAAGCAAAAGGAGTTGACCATGTTCAGGTGGTCAAACAGAGCTGAAACTTCTGCAACACACTCAAAATAGTGTCAAGAAGCATCCCTCCAAGTTTCGTGGCGATTGGACACCGTTTGGGCCCCGAACAGGCGGAAACAAGCCACATATGCAAAATTCCAAGAATAGGCCTTGGGAGTGACCGGGGGCCCACAAACAAAAGGAGTTGACCATGTTCAGGTGGTCAAACAAAGCTGAAACTTCTGTGACACACTCAAAATAGTGTCAAGAAGCATCCCCCCAAGGTTCGTGGTGATTAGACACCGTTTGGGCCCCGAACAGGCGGAAACAAGCCACATATGCCAAAATTCCAAGAATGGGCCTTGGGAGTGACCGGGGGGCCCACAAGCAAAAGGAGTTGACCATGTTCAGGTGGTCAAACAGAGCTGAAACTTCTGTGACACACTCAAAATAGTGTCAAGAAGCATCCCTCCAAGTTTCGTGGCGATTGGACACCGTTTGGGCCCCGAACAGGCGGAAACAAGCCACATATGCAAAATTCCAAGAATAGGCCTTGGGAGTGACCGGGGGCCCACAAGCAAAAGGAGTTGACCATGCTCAGGTGGTCAAACAGAGCTGAAACTTCTGTGACACACTCAAAATAGTGTTAAGAGGCATCCCCCCAAGTTTCGTGGCGATTGGACACCATTTGGGCCCCGAACAGGCGGAAACAAGCCACATATGCAAAATTCCAAGAATGGGCGTTGGGAGTGACCGGGGGCCCACAAACAAAAGGAGTTGACCATGTTCAGGTGGTCAAACAGAGCTGAAACCTCTGTGACACACTCAAAATAGTGTCAAGAAGCATCCCTCCAAGTTTCGTGGCGATTGGACACCGTTTGCGCCCCGAACAGGCGGAAACAAGCCACATATGCAAAATTCCAAGAATGGGCGTTGGGAGTGACCGGGGGCCCACAAACAAAAGGAGTTGACCATGTTCAGGTGGTCAAACAGAGCTGAAACTTCTGTGACACACTCGAAATAGTGTCAAGAAGCATCCCTCCAAGGTTCGTGGCGATTAGACACCGTTTCGGCCCCGAACAGGCGGAAACAAGCCACATATGCCAAAATTCCAAGAATGGGCCTTGGGAGTGACCGGGGGGCCCACAATCAAAAGGAGTTGACCATGTTCAGGTGGTCCAACAGAGCTGAAACTTCTGTGACACACTCAAAATAGTGTTAAGAAGCATCCCCCCAAGTTTCGTGGCGATTGGACACCGTTTGGGCCCCGAACAGGCGGAAACAAGCCACATATGCAAAATTCCAAGAATGGGCCTTGGGAGTGACCGGGGGCCCACAAACAAAAGGAGTTGACCATGTTCAGGTGGTCAAACAGAGCCGAGACCTCTGTGACACACTAAAAATAGTGTCAAGAGGCATCCCTCCAAGTTTCGTGGCGATTGGACACCGTTTGGGCCCCGAACAGGCGGAAACAAGCCACATATGCAAAATTCCAAGAATGGGCCTTGGGAGTGACCGGGGGCCCACAAACAAAAGGAGTTGACCATGTTCAGGTGGTCAAACAGAGCTGAAACTTCTGTGACACACTCAAAATAGTGTCAAGAAGCATCCCTCCAAGTTTCGTGGCGATTGGACACCGTTTGGGCCCCGAACAGGCGGAAAGAAGCCACATATGCAAAATTCCAAGAATGGGCGTTGGGAGTGACCGGGGGCCCACAAACAAAAGGAGTTGACCATGTTCAGGTGGTCAAACAGAGCTGAAACTTCTGTGACACACTCAAAATAGTGTCTAGAAGCATCCCTCCAAGGTTCGTGGCGATTAGACACCGTTTGGGCCCCGAACAGGCGGAAACAAGCCACATATGCAAAATTCCAAGAATGGGCCTTGGGAGTGACCGGGGGCCCACAAGCAAAAGGAGTTGACCATGTTCAGGTCGTCAAACAGAGCTGAAACTTCTGTGACACACTCAAAATAGTGTCAAGAAGCATCCCTCCAAGTTTCGTGGCGATTGGACACCGTTTGGGCCCCGAAGAGGTGGAAACAAGCCACATATGCAAAATTCCAAGAATGGGCGTTGGGAGTGACCGGGGGCCCACAAACAAAAGGAGTTGACCATGTTCAGGTGGTCAAACAGAGCTGAAACTTCTGTGACACACTCGAAATAGTGTCAAGAAGCATCCCTCCAAGGTTCGTGGCGATTAGACACCGTTTGGGCCCCGAACAGGCGGAAACAAGCCACATATGCAAAATTCCAAGAATGGGCCTTGGGAGTGACCGGGGGCCCACAAGCAAAAGGAGTTGACCTTGTTCAGGTCGTCAAACAGAGCTGAAACTTCTGTGACACACTCAAAATAGTGTCAAGAAGCATCCCTCCAAGTTTCGTGGCGATTGGACACCGTTTGGGCCCCGAGCAGGCGGAAACAAGCCACATATGCAAAATTCCAAGAATGGGCGTTGGGAGTGACCGGGGGCCCACAAACAAAAGGAGTTGACCATGTTCAGGTGGTCAAACAGAGCTGAAACTTCTGTGACACGCTAAAAATAGTGTCAAGAGGCATCCCTCCAAGTTTCGTGGCGATTGGACACCGTTTGGGCCCCGAACAGGCAGAAATAAGCCACATATGCAAAATTCCAAGAATGGGCCTTGGGAGTGACCGGGGGCCCACAAACAAAAGGAGTTGACCATGTTCAGGTGGTCAAACAGAGCTGAAGCTTCTGTGACACACTCAAAATAGTGTCAAGAAGCATCCCTCCAATTTTCGTGGCGATTGGACACCGTTTGGGACCCGAACAGGAGGAAACAAGCCACATATGCAAAATTCCAAAAATGGGCCTTGGGAGTGACCGGGGGCCCACAAACAAAAGGAGTTGACCATGTTCAGGTGGTCAAACAGAGCTGAAACTTCTGTGACACACTCAAAATAGTGTCAAGAAGCATCCCTCCAAGGTTCGTGGCGATTAGACACCGTTTGGGCCCCGAACAGGCGGAAGCAAGCCACATATGCCAGAATTCCAAGAATGGGCCTTGGGGGTGACCGGGGGGCCCACAAGCAAAAGGAGTTGACCATGTTCAGGTGGTCAAACAGAGCTGAAACATCTGTGACACACTCAAAATAGTGTTAAGAAGCATCCCCCCAAGTTTCGTGGCGATTGGACACCGTTTGGGCCCCGAACAGGCGGAAACAAGCCACATATGCAAAATTCCAAGAATGGGCCTTGGGAGTGACCGGGGGCCCACAAACAAAAGGAGTTGACCATGTTCAGGAGGTCAAACAGAGCCGAGACCTCTGTGACACACTGAAAATAGTGTCAAGAGGCATCCCTCCAAGTTTCGTGGTGATTGGACACCGTTTGGGCCCCGAACAGGCGGAAACAAGCCACATATGCAAAATTCCAAGAATGGGCCTTGGGAGTGACCGGGGGCCCACAAACAAAAGGAGTTGACCATGTTCAGGTGGTCAAACAGAGCTGAAACTTCTGTGACACACTCAAAATAGTGTCAAGAAGCATCCCTCCAAGTTTCGTGGTGATTGGACACCGTTTGGGCCCCGAACAGGCGGAAAGAAGCCACATATGCAAAATTCCAAGAATGGGCGTTGGGAGTGACCGGGGGCCCACAAACAAAAGGAGTTGACCATGTTCAGGTGGTCAAACAGAGCTGAAACTTCTGTGACACACTCAAAATAGTGTCAAGAAGTATCCCTCCAAGGTTCGTGGCGATTAGACACCGTTTGGGCCCCGAACAGGCGGAAACAAGCCACATATGCAAAATTCCAAGAATGGGCCTTGGGAGTGACCGGGGGCCCACAAGCAAAAGGAGTTGACCATGTTCAGGTCGTCAAACAGAGCTGAAACTTCTGTGACACACTCAAAATAGTGTTAAGAAGTATCCCCCCAAGTTTCGTGGCGATTGGACACCGTTTGGGCCCCGAACAGGCGGAAACAAGCCACATATGCAAAATTCCAAGAATGGGCGTTGGGAGTGACCGGGGGCCCACAAACAAAAGGAGTTGACCATGTTCAGGTGGTCAAACAGAGCTGAAACTTCTGTGACATGCTAAAAATAGTGTCAAGAGGCATCCCTCCTAGTTTCGTGGCTATTGGACACCGTTTGGGCCCCGAACAGGCGGAAACAAGCCACATATGCAAAATTCCAAGAATGGGCGTTGGGAGTGACCGGGGGCCCACAAACAAAAGGAGTTGACCATGTTCAGGTGGTCAAACAGAGCAGAAACTTCTGTGACACGCTAAAAATAGTGTCAAGAGGCATCCCTCCTAGTTTCGTGGCTATTGGACACCGTTTGGGCCCCGAACAGGCGGAAACAAGCCACATATGCAAAATTCCTAGAATGGGCCTTGGGAGTGACCGGGGGCCAACAAACAAAAGGAGTTGACCTTGTTCAGGTGGTCAAACAGAGCTGAAACTTCTGTGACACACTCAAAATAGTGTCAAGAAGCATCCCCCCAAGGTTCGGGGCGATCAGACACCGTTTGGGCCCCGAACAGGCAGAAACAAGCCACATATGCCAAAATTCCAAGAATGGGCCTTGGGAGTGACCGGGGGGCCCACAAGCAAAAGGAGTTGACCATGTTCAGGTGGTCAAACAGAGCTGAAACTTCTGTAACACACTCAAAATAGTGTTAAGAAGCATCCCCCCAAGTTTCGTGGCGATTGGACACCGTTTGGGCCCCGAACAGGCGGAAACAAGCCACATATGCAAAATTCCAAGAATGGGCCTTGGGAGTGACCGGGGGCCCACAAACAAAAGGAGTTGACCATGTTCAGGAGGTCAAACAGAGCCGAGACCTCTGTGACACACTAAAAATAGTGTCAAGAGGCATCCCTCCAAGTTTCGTGGCGATTGGACACCGTTTGGGCCCCGAACAGGCGGAAACAAGCCACATATGCAAAATTCCAAGAATAGGCCTTGGGAGTGACCGGGGGCCCACAAACAAAAGGAGTTGACCATGTTCAGGTGGTCAAACAGAGCTGAAACTTCTGTGACACACTCAAAATAGTGTCAAGAAGCATCCCCCCAAGGTTCGTGGCGATTAGACACCGTTTGGGCCCCGAACAGGCGGAAACAAGCCACATATGCCAAAATTCCAAGAATGGGCCTTGGGAGTGACCGGGGGGCCCACAAGCAAAAGGAGTTGACCATGTTCAGCTGGTCAAACAGAGCTGAAACTTCTGTAACACACTCAAAATAGTGTCAAGAAGCATCCCTCCAAGTTTCGTGGCGATTGGACACCGTTTGGGCCCCGAACAGGCGGAAACAAGCCACATATGCAAAATTCCAAGAATAGGCCTTGGGAGTGACCGGGGGCCCACAAGCAAAAGGAGTTGACCATGTTCAGGTGGTCAAACAGAGCTGAAACTTCTGTGACACACTCAAAATAGTGTTAAGAAGTATCCCCCCAAGTTTCGTGGCGATTGGACACCGTTTGGGCCCCGAACAGGCGGAAACAAGCCACATATGCAAAATTCCAAGAATGGGCGTTGGGAGTGACCGGGGGCCCACAAACAAAAGGAGTTGACCATGTTCAGGTGGTCAAACAGAGCTGAAACTTCTGTTACACGCTAAAAATAGTGTCAAGAGGCATCCCTCCAAGTTTCGTGGCGATTGGACACCGTTTGGGCCCCGAACAGGCGGAAACAAGCCACATATGCAAAATTCCAAGAATGGGCCTTGGGAGTGACCGGGGGCCCACAAACAAAAGGAGTTGACCATGTTCAGGTGGTCAAACAGAGCTGAAGCTTCTGTGACACACTCAAAATAGTGTCAATAAGCATCCCTCCAAGTTTCGGGGCGATTGGACACCGTTTGGGCCCCGAACAGGCGGAAACAAGCCACATATGCAAAATTCCAAGAATGGGCCTTGGGAGTGACCGGGGGCCCACAAGCAAAAGGAGTTGACCATGTTCAGGTGGTCCAACAGAGCTGAAACTTCTGTGACACACTCAAAATAGTGTCAAGAAGCATCCCTCCAAGTTTTGTGGCGATTGGACACCGTTTGGGCCCCGAACAGGCGGAAACAAGCCACATATGCAAAATTCCAAGAATGGGCGTTGGGAGTGACCGGGGGCCCACAAACAATAGGAGTTGACCATGTTCAGGTGGTCAAACAGAGCTGAAACTTCTGTGACACGCTAAAAATAGTGTCAAGAGGCATCCCTCCAAGTTTCGTGGCGATTGGACACCGTTTGGGCCCCGAACAGGCGGAAACAAGCCACATATGCAAAATTCCAAGAATAGGCCTTGGGAGTGACCGGGGGCCCACAAGCAAAAGGAGTTGACCATGTTCAGGTGGTCAAACAGAGCTGAAACTTCTGTGACACACTCAAAATAGTGTGAAGAAGTATCCCCCCAAGTTTCGTGGCGATTGGACACCGTTTGGGCCCCGAACAGGCGGAAACAAGCCACATATGCAAAATTCCAAAAATGGGCCTTGGGAGTGACCGGGGGCCCACAAACAAAAGGAGTTGACCATGTTCAGGTGGTCAAACAGAGCTAAAACTTCTGTGACACACTCAAAATAGTGTCAAGAAGCATCCCTCCAAGGTACGTGGCGATTAGACACCGTTTGGGCCCCGAACAGGCGGAAGCAAGCCACATATGCAAAATTCCAAGAATGGGCCTTGGGAGTGACCGGGGGGCCCACAAGCAAAAGGAGTTGACCATGTTCAGGTGGTCAAACAGAGCTGAAACTTCTGTGACACACTCAAAATAGTGTTAAGAAGCATCCCCCCAAGTTTCGTGGCGATTGGACACCGTTTGGGCCCCGAACAGGCGGAAACAAGCCACATATGCAAAATTCCAAGAATGGGCCTTGGGAGTGACCGGGGGCCCACAAACAAAAGGAGTTGACCATGTTCAGGTGGTCAAACAGAGCCGAAACCTCTGTGACACACTAAAGATAGTGTCAAGAGGCATCCCTCCAAGTCTCGTGGCGATTGGACACCGTTTGGGCCCCGAACAGGCGGAAACAATCCACATATGCAAAATTCCAAGAATGGGCCTTGGGAGTGACCGGGGGCCCACAAACAAAAGGAGTTGACCATGTTCAGGTGGTCAAACAGAGCTGAAATTGCTGTGACACACTCAAAATAGTGTCAAGAAGCATCCCTCCAAGTTTCGTGGCGATTGGACACCGTTTGGGCCCCGAACAGGCGGAAACAAGCCACATATGCAAAATTCCAAGAATGGGCCTTGGGAGCGACCGGGGGCCCACAAACAAAATGAGTTGACCATGTTCAGGTGGTGAAACAGAGCTGAAACTTCTGTGACACACTCAAAATAGTGTCAAGAAGCATCCCTCCAAGGTTCGTGGCGATTAGACACCGTTTGGGCCCCGAACAGGCGGAAACAAGCCACATATGCAAAATTCCAAGAATGGGCCTTGGGAGTGACCGGGGGCCCACAAACAAAAGGAGTTGACCTTGTTCAGGTGGTCAAACAGAGCTGAAGCTTCTGTGACACACTCAAAATAGTGTCAAGAAGCATCCCTCCAAGTTTCGTGGCGATTGGACACCGTTTGGGCCCCGAACAGGCGGAAACAAGCCACATATGCAAAATTCCAAGAATGGGCCTTGGGAGTGACCGGGGGCCCACAAACAAAAGGAGTTGACCATGTTCAGGTGGTCAAACAGAGCTGAAACTTCTGTGACACACTCAGAATAGTGTCAAGAAGCATCCCTCCAAGGTTCGTGGCGATTAGACACCGTTTGGGCACCGAACAGGAGGAAGCAAGCCACATATGCAAAATTCTAAGAATGGGCCTTGGGAGTGACCGGGGGGCCCACAAGCAAAAGGAGTTGACCATGTTCAGGTGGTCAAACAGAGCTGAAACTTCTGTGACACACTCAAAATAGTGTCAAGAAGCATCCCTCCAAGTTTCGTGGCAATTGGACACCGTTTGGGCCCCGAACAGGCGGAAAGAAGCCACATATACAAAATTCCAAGAATGGGCGTTGGGAGTGACCGGGGGCCCACAAACAAAAGGAGTTGACCATGTTCAAGTTGTGAAACAGAGCTGAAACTTCTGTGACACACTCAAAATAGTGTCAAGAAGTATCCCTCCAAGGTTCGTGGCGATTAGACACCGTTTGGGCCCCGAACAGGCGGAAACAAGCCACATATGCAAAATTCCAAGAATGGGCCTTGGGAGTGACCGGGGGCCCACAAACAAAAGGAGTTGACCTTGTTCAGGTGGTCAAACAGAGCTGAAGCTTCTGTGACACACTCAAAATAGTGTCAAGAAGCATCCCTCCAAGTTTCGTGGCGATTGGACACCGTTTGGGCCCCGAACAGGCGGAAACAAGCCACATATGCAAAATTCCAAGAATGGGCCTTGGGAGTGACCGGGGGCCCACAAACAAAAGGAGTTGACCATGTTCAGGTGGTCAAACAGAGCTGAAACTTCGGTGACACACTCAGAATAGTGTCAAGAAGCATCCCTCCAAGGTTCGTGGCGATTAGACACCGTTTGGGCCCCGAACAGGCGGAAACAAGCCACATATGCAAAATTCCAAGAATGGGCCTTGGGAGTGACCGGGGGCCCACAAGCAAACGGAGTTGACCATGTTCAGGTTGTCAAACAGAGCTGAAACTTCTGTGACACACTTAAAATAGTGTCAAGAAGCATCCCTCCAGGTTTCGTGGCGATTGGACACCGTTTGGGCCCCGAACAGGCGGAAACAAGCCACATATGCAAAATTCCAAGAATGGGCCTTGGGAGTGACCGGGGGCCCACAAACAAAAGGAGTTGACCATGTTCAGGTGGTCCAACAGAGCTGAAACTTCTGTGACACGCTAAAAATAGTGTCAAGAGGCATCCCTCCTAGTTTCGTGGCGATTGGACACCGTTTGGGCCCCGAACAGGCGGAGACAAGCCACATATGCAAAATTCCAAGAATGGGCCTTGGGAGTGACCGGGGGCCCACAAACAAAAGGAGTTGACCATGTTCAGGTGGTCAAACAGAGCTGAAGCTTCTGTGACACACTCAAAATAGTGTCAAGAAGCATCCCTCCAAGTTTCGTGGCGATTGGACACCGTTTGGGCCCCGAACAGGCGGAAAGAAGCCACATATGCAAAATTCCAAGAATGGGCCTTGGGAGTGACCGGGGGCCCACAAACAAAAGGAGTTGACCTTGTTCAGGTGGTCAAACAGAGCTGAAACTTCTGTGACACACTCAAAATAGTGTCAAGAAGCATCCCCCCAAGGTTCAGGGCGATTAGACACCGTTTGGGCCCCGAACAGGCGGAAACAAGCCACATATGCCAAAATTCCAAGAATGGGCCTTGGGAGTGACCGGGGGGCCCACAAGCAAAAGGAGTTGACCATGTTCAGGTGGTCAAACAGAGCTGAAACTTCTGTAACACACTCAAAATAGTGTCAAGAAGCATCCCTCCAAGTTTCGTGGCGATTGGACACCGTTTGGGCCCCGAACAGGCGGAAACAAGCCACATATGCAAAATTCCAAAAATAGGCCTTGGGAGTGACCGGGGGCCCACAAACAAAAGGAGTTGACCATGTTCAGGTGGTGAAACAGAGCTGAAACTTCTGTGACACACTCAAAATAGTGTCAAGAAGCATCCCCCCAAGGTTCGTGGCGATTAGACACCGTTTGGGCCCCGAACATGCGGAAACAAGCCACATATGCCAAAATTCCAAGAATGGGCCTTGGGAGTGACCGGGGGGCCCACAAGCAAAAGGAGTTGACCATGTTCAGGTGGTCAAACAGAGCTGAAACTTCTGTAACACACTCAAAATAGTGTCAAGAAGCATCCCTCCAAGTTTCGTGGCGATTGGACACCGTTTGGGCCCCGAACAGGCGGAAACAAGCCACATATGCAAAATTCCAAGAATGGGCCTTGGGAGTGACCGGGGGGCCCACAAGCAAAAGGAGTTGACCATGTTCAGGTGGTCAAAAAGAGCTGAAACTTCTGTGACACACTCAAAATAGTTTCAAGAAGCATCCCTCCAAGTTTCGTGGCGATTGGACACCGTTTGGGCCCCAAACAGGCGGAAACAAGCCACATATGCAAAATTCCAAGAATGGGCCTTGGGAGTGACCGGGGGCCCACAAACAAAAGTAGTTGACCATGCTCAGGTGGTCAAACAGAGCTGAAACTTCTGTGACACCCTCAAAATAGTGTCGAGAAGCATCCCTCCAAGTTTCGTGGCGATTGGACACCGTTTGGGCCCCGAACAGGCGGAAACAAGCCACATATGCAAAATTCCAAGAATGGGCGTTGGGAGTGACCGGGGGCCCACAAACAAAAGGAGTTGACCATGTTCAGGTGGTCAAAGACAGCTGAAACTTCTGTGACACACTCAAAATAGTGTCAAGAAGCTTCCCTCCAAGGTTCGTGGCGATTAGACACCGTTTGGGCCCCGAACAGACGGAAACAAGCCACATATGCAAAATTCCAAGAATGGGCCTTGGGAGTGACCGGGGGGCCCACAAGCAAAAGGAGTTGACCATGTTCAGGCGGTCAAACAGAGCTGAAACTTCTGTAACACACTCAAAATAGTGTCAAGAAGCATCCCTCCGAGTTTCGTGGCGATTGGACACCGTTTGGGCCCCGAACAGGCGGAAACAAGCCACATATGCAAAATTCCAAGAATGGGCCATGGGAGTGACCGGGGGCCCACAAACAAAAGGAGTTGACCCTGTTCAGGTGGTCAAACAGAGCTGAAACTTCTGTGACACACTCAAAATAGTGTCAAGAAGCATCCCCCCAAGGTTCGGGGCGATTAGACACCGTTTGGGCCCCGAACAGGCAGAAACAAGCCACATATGCCAAAATTCCAAGAATGGGCCTTGGGAGTGACCGGGGGGCCCACAAGCAAAAGGAGTTGACCATGTTCAGGTGGTCAAACAGAGCTGAAACTTCTGCAACACACTCAAAATAGTGTCAAGAAGCATCCCTCCAAGTTTCGTGGCGATTGGACACCGTTTGGGCCCCGAACAGGCGGAAACAAGCCACATATGCAAAATTCCAAGAATAGGCCTTGGGAGTAACCGGGGGCCCACAAACAAAAGGAGTTGACCATGTTCAGGTGGTCAAACAGAGCTGAAGCTTCTGTGACACACTCAAAATAGTGTCAATAAGCATCCCTCCAAGTTTCGGGGCGATTGGACACCGTTTGGGCCCCGAACAGGCGGAAACAAGCCACATATGCAAAATTCCAAGAATGGGCCTTGGGAGTGACCGGGGGCCCACAAACAAAAGGAGTTAACCATGTTCAGGTGGTCCAACAGAGCTGAAACTTCTGTGACACACTCAAAATAGTGTCAAGAAGCATCCCTCCAAGTTTCGTGGCGATTGGACACCGTTTGGGCCCCGAACAGGCGGAAACAAGACACATATGCAAAATTCCAAGAATGGGCCTTGGGAGTTACCGGGGGCCCACAAACAAAAAGAGTTGACCATGCTTAGGTGGTCAAACAAAGCTGAAACTTCTGTGACACACTCAAAATAGTGTCAATAAGCATCCCTCCAAGTTTCGTGGCGATTGGACACCGTTTGGGCCCCGAACAGGCGGAAACAAGCCACATATGCAAAATTCCAAGAATGGGCCTTGGGAGTGACCGGGGGCCCACAAACAAAAGGAGTTGACCATGTTCAGGTGGTCAAACAGAGCTGAAGCTTCTGTGACACACTCAAAATAGTGTCAATAAGCATCCCTCCAAGTTTCGGGGCGATTGGACACCGTTTGGGCCCCGAACAGGCGGAAACAAGCCACATATGCAAAATTCCAAGAATGGGCCTTGGGAGTGACCGAGGGCCCACAAACAAAAGGAGTTAACCATGTTCAGGTGGTCCAACAGAGCTGAAACTTCTGTGACACACTCAAAATAGTGTCAAGAAGCATCCCTCCAAGTTTCGTGGCGATTGGACACCGTTTGGGCCCCGAACAGGCGGAAACAAGACACATATGCAAAATTCCAAGAATGGGCCTTGGGAGTTACCGGGGGCCCACAAACAAAAAGAGTTGACCATGTTTAGGTGGTCAAACAAAGCTGAAACTTCTGTGACACACTCAAAATAGTGTCAATAAGCATCCCTCCAAGTTTCGTGGCGATTGGACACCGTTTGGGCCCCGAACAGGCGGAAACAAGCCACATATGCAAAATTCCAAAAATAGGCCTTGGGAGTGACCGGGGGCCCACAAACAAAAGGAGTTGACCATGTTCAGGTGGTCAAACAGAGCTGAAACCTCTGTGACACACTCAAAATAGTGTCAAGAAGCATCCCCCCAAGGTTCGTGGCGATTAGACACCGTTTGGGCCCCGAACAGGCGGAAACAAGCCACATATGCCAAAATTCCAAGAATGGGCCTTGGGAGTGACCGGGGGGCCCACAAGCAAAAGGAGTTGACCATGTTCAGGTGGTCAAACAGAGCTGAAACTTCTGTAACACACTCAAAATAGTGTCAAGAAGCATCCCTCCAAGGTTCGTGGCGATTAGACACCGTTTGGGCCCCGAACAGGCGGAAACAAGCCACATATGCAAAATTCCAAGAATGGGCCTTGGGAGTGACCGGGGGCCCACAAGCAAAAGGAGTTGACCATGTTCAGGTCGTCAAACGGAGCTGAAACTTCCGTGACACACTCAAAATAGTGTCAAGAAGCATCCCTCCAAGTTTCGTGGCGATTGGACACCGTTTGGGCCCCGAACAGGCAGAAACAAGCCACATATGCAAAATTCCAAGAATGGGCGTTGGGAGTGACCGGGGGCCCACAAACAATAGGAGTTGACCATGTTCAGGTGGTCAAACAGAGCTGAAACTTCTGTGACACGCTAAAAATAGTGTCAAGAGGCATCCCTCCAAGTTTCGTGGCGATTGGACACCGTTTGGGCCCCGAACAGGCGGAAACAAGCCACATATGCAAAATTCCAAGAATAGGCCTTGGGAGTGACCGGGGGCCCACAAGCAAAAGGAGTTGACCATGTTCAGGTGGTCAAACAGAGCTGAAACTTCCGTGACACACTCAAAATAGTGTGAAGAAGTATCCCCCCAAGTTTCGTGGCGATTGGACACCGTTTGGGCCCCGAACAGGCGGAAACAAGCCACATATGCAAAATTCCAAAAATGGGCCTTGGGAGTGACCGGGGGCCCACAAACAAAAGGAGTTGACCATGTTCAGGTGGTCAAACAGAGCTGAAACTTCTGTGACACACTCAAAATAGTGTCAAGAAGCATCCCTCCAAGGTACGTGGCGATTAGACACCGTTTGGGCCCCGAACAGGCGGAAGCAAGCCACATATGCAAAATTCCAAGAATGGGCCTTGGGAGTGACCGGGGGGCCCACAAGCAAAAGGAGTTGACCATGTTCAGGTGGTCAAACAGAGCTGAAACTTCTGTGACACACTCAAAATAGTGCTAAGAAGCATCCCCCCAAGTTTCGTGGCGATTGGACACCGTTTGGGCCCCGAACAGGCGGAAACAAGCCACATATGCAAAATTCCAAGAATGGGCCTTGGGAGTGACCGGGGGCCCACAAACAAAAGGAGTTGACCATGTTCAGGTGGTCAAACAGAGCCGAAACCTCTGTGACACACTAAAGATAGTGTCAAGAGGCATCCCTCCAAGTCTCGTGGCGATTGGACACCGTTTGGGCCCCGAACAGGCGGAAACAATCCACATATGCAAAATTCCAAGAATGGGCCTTGGGAGTGACCGGGGGCCCACAAACAAAAGGAGTTGACCTTGTTCAGGTGGTCAAACAGAGCTGAAGCTTCTGTGACACACTCAAAATAGTGTCAAGAAGCATCCCTCCAAGTTTCGTGGCGATTCGACACCGTTTGGGCCCCGAACAGGCGGAAACAAGCCACATATGCAAAATTCCAAGAATGGGCCTTGGGAGTGACCGGGGGCCCACAAACAAAAGGAGTTGACCATGTTCAGGTGGTGAAACAGAGCTGAAACTTCTGTGACACACTCAAAATAGTGTCAAGAAGCATCCCTCCAAGGTTCGTGGCGATTAGACACCGTTTGGGCCCCGAACAGGCGGAAACAAGCCACATATGCAAAATTCCAAGAATGGGCCTTGGGAGTGACCGGGGGCCCACAAACAAAAGGAGTTGACCTTGTTCAGGTGGTCAAACAGAGCTGAAATTTCTGTGACACACTCAAAATAGTGTCAAGAAGCATCCCTCCAAGTTTCGTGGCGATTGGACACCGTTTGGGCCCCGAACAGGCGGAAACAAGCCACATATGCAAAATTCCAAGAATGGGCCTTGGGAGTGACCGGGGGCCCACAAACAAAAGGAGTTGACCATGTTCAGGTGGTCAAACAGAGCTGAAACTTCTGTGACACACTCAGAATAGTGTCAAGAAGCATCCCTCCAAGGTTCGTGGCGATTAGACACCGTTTGGGCACCGAACAGGAGGAAGCAAGCCACATATGCAAAATTCTAAGAATGGGCCTTGGGAGTGACCGGGGGGCCCACAAGCAAAAGGAGTTGACCATGTTCAGGTGGTCAAACAGAGCTGAAACTTCTGTGACACACTCAGAATAGTGTCAAGAAGCATCCCTCCAAGTTTCGTGGCAATTGGACACCGTTTGGGCCCCGAACAGGCGGAAAGAAGCCACATATACAAAATTCCAAGAATGGGCGTTGGGAGTGACCGGGGGCCCACAAACAAAAGGAGTTGTCCATGTTCAGGTGGTGAAACAGAGCTGAAACTTCTGTGACACACTCAAAATAGTGTCAAGAAGTATCCCTCCAAGGTTCGTGGCGATTAGACACCGTTTGGGCCCCGAACAGGCGGAAACAAGCCACATATGCAAAATTCCAAGAATGGGCCTTGGGAGTGACCGGGGGCCCACAAACAAAAGGAGTTGACCTTGTTCAGGTGGTCAAACAGAGCTGAAGCTTCTGTGACACACTCAAAATAGTGTCAAGAAGCATCCCTCCAAGTTTCGTGGCGATTGGACACCGTTTGGGCCCCGAACAGGCGGAAACAAGCCACATATGCAAAATTCCAAGAATGGGCCTTGGGAGTGACCGGGGGCCCACAAACAAAAGGAGTTGACCATGTTCAGGTGGTCAAACAGAGCTGAAACTTCGGTGACACACTCAGAATAGTGTCAAGAAGCATCCCTCCAAGGTTCGTGGCGATTAGACACCGTTTGGGCCCCGAACAGGCGGAAACAAGCCACATATGCAAAATTCCAAGAATGGGCCTTGGGAGTGACCGGGGGCCCACAAGCAAAAGGAGTTGACCATGTTCAGGTCGTCAAACAGAGCTGAAACTTCTGTGACACACTTAAAATAGTGTCAAGAAGCATCCCTCCAAGTTTCGTGGCGATTGGACACCGTTTGGGCCCCGAACAGGCGGAAACAAGCCACATATGCAAAATTCCAAGAATGGGCCTTGGGAGTGACCGGGGGCCCACAAACAAAAGGAGTTGACCATGTTCAGGTGGTCAAACAGAGCTGAAACTTCTGTGACACGCTAAAAATAGTGTCAAGAGGCATCCCTCCTAGTTTCGTGGCGATTGGACACCGTTTGGGCCCCGAACAGGCGGAGACAAGCCACATATGCAAAATTCCAAGAATGGGCCTTGGGAGTGACCGGGGGCCCACAAACAAAAGGAGTTGACCTTGTTCAGGTGGTCAAACAGAGCTGAAGCTTCTGTGACACACTCAAAATAGTGTCAAGAAGCATCCCTCCAAGTTTCGTGGCGATTGGACACCGTTTGGGCCCCGAACAGGCGGAAAGAAGCCACATATGCAAAATTCCAAGAATGGGCCTTGGGAGTGACCGGGGGCCCACAAACAAAAGGAGTTGACCTTGTTCAGGTGGTCAAACAGAGCTGAAACTTCTGTGACACACTCAAAATAGTGTCAAGAAGCATCCCCCCAAGGTTCAGGGCGATTAGACACCGTTTGGGCCCCGAACAGGCGGAAACAAGCCACATATGCCAAAATTCCAAGAATGGGCCTTGGGAGTGACCGGGGGGCCCACAAGCAAAAGGAGTTGACCATGTTCAGGTGGTCAAACAGAGCTGAAACTTCTGTAACACACTCAAAATAGTGTCAAGAAGCATCCCTCCAAGTTTCGTGGCGATTGGACACCGTTTGGGCCCCGAACAGGCGGAAACAAGCCACATATGCAAAATTCCAAAAATAGGCCTTGGGAGTGACCGGGGGCCCACAAACAAAAGGAGTTGACCATGTTCAGGTGGTGAAACAGAGCTGAAACTTCTGTGACACACTCAAAATAGTGTCAAGAAGCATCCCCCCAAGGTTCGTGGCGATTAGACACCGTTTGGGCCCCGAACAGGCGGAAACAAGCCACATATGCCAAAATTCCAAGAATGGGCCTTGGGAGTGACCGGGGGGCCCACAAGCAAAAGGAGTTGAACATGTTCAGGTGGTCAAACAGAGCTGAAACTTCTGTAACACACTCAAAATAGTGTCAAGAAGCATCCCTCCAAGTTTCGTGGCGATTGGACACCGTTTGGGCCCCGAACAGGCGGAAACAAGCCACATATGCAAAATTCCAAGAATGGGCCTTGGGAGTGACCGGGGGGCCCACAAGCAAAAGGAGTTGACCATGTTCAGGCGGTCAAACAGAGCTGAAACTTCTGTAACACACTCAAAATAGTGTCAAGAAGCATCCCTCCGAGTTTCGTGGCGATTGGACACCGTTTGGGCCCCGAACAGGCGGAAACAAGCCACATATGCAAAATTCCAAGAATGGGCCATGGGAGTGACCGGGGGCCCACAAACAAAAGGAGTTGACCATGTTCAGGTGGTCAAACAGAGCTGAAACTTCTGTGACACACTCAAAATAGTGTCAAGAAGCATCCCCCCAAGGTTCGGGGCGATTAGACACCGTTTGGGCCCCGAACAGGCAGAAACAAGCCACATATGCCAAAATTCCAAGAATGGGCCTTGGGAGTGACCGGGGGGCCCACAAGCAAAAGGAGTTGACCATGTTCAGGTGGTCAAACAGAGCTGAAACTTCTGCAACACACTCAAAATAGTGTCAAGAAGCATCCCTCCAAGTTTCGTGGCGATTGGACACCGTTTGGGCCCCGAACAGGCGGAAACAAGCCACATATGCAAAATTCCAAGAATAGGCCTTGGGAGTAACCGGGGGCCCACAAACAAAAGGAGTTGACCATGTTCAGGTGGTCAAACAGAGCTGAAACTACTGTGACACACTCAGAATAGTGTTAAGAGGCATCCCCCCAAGTTTCGTGGCGATTGGACACCGTTTGGGCCCCGAACAGGCGGAAACAAGCCACATATGCAAAATTCCAAGAATGGGCGTTGGGAGTGACCGGGGCCCACAAACAAAAGGAGTTGACCATGTTCAGGTGGTCAAACAGAGCTGAAACTTCTGTGACACACTCAGAATAGTGTCAAGAAGCATCCCCCCAAGGTTCGTGGCGATTAGACACCGTTTGGGCCCCGAACAGGCGGAAACAAGCCACATATGCCAAAATTCCAAGAATGGGCCTTGGGAGTGACCGGGGGGCCCACAAGCAAAAGGAGTTGACCATGTTCAGGTGGTTAAACAGAGCTGAAACTTCTGTAACACACTCAAAATAGTGTCAAGAAGCATCCCTCCAAGTTTCGTGGCGATTGGACACCGTTTGGGCCCCGAACAGGCGGAAACAAGCCACATATGCAAAATTCCAAGAATAGGCCTTGGGAGTGACCGGGGGCCCACAAGCAAAAGGAGTTGACCATGTTCATTTGGTCAAACAGAGCTGAAACTACTGTGACACACTCAAAATAGTGTTAAGAGGCATCCCCCCAAGTTTCGTGGCGATTGGACACCGTTTGGGCCCCGAACAGGCGGAAACAAGCCACATATGCAAAATTCCAAGAATGGGCGTTGGGAGTGACCGGGGCCCACAAACAAAAGGAGTTGACCATGTTCAGGTGGTCAAACAGAGCTGAAACTTCTGTGACACACTCAAAATAGTGTCAAGAAGCATCCCTCCAAGGTTCGTGGCGATTAGACACCGTTTGGGCCCCGAACAGGCGGAAACAAGCCACATATGCCAAAATTCCAAGAATGGGCCTTGGGAGTGACCGGGGGGCCCACAATCAAAAGGAGTTGACCATGTTCAGGTGGTCCAACAGAGCTGAAACTTCTGTGACACACTCAAAATAGTGTTAAGAAGCATCCCCCCAAGTTTCGTGGCGATTGGACACCGTTTGGGCCCCGAACAGGCGGAAACAAGCCACATATGCAAAATTCCAAGAATGGGCGTTGGGAGTGACCGGGGGCCCACAAACAATAGGAGTTGACCATGTTCAGGTGGTCAAACAGAGCTGAAACTTCTGTGACACACTCAAAATAGTGTCTAGAAGCATCCCTCCAAGGTTCGTGGCGATTAGACACCGTTTGGGCCCCGAACAGGCGGAAACAAGCCACATATGCAAAATTCCAAGAATGGGCCTTGGGAGTGACCGGGGGCCCACAAGCAAAAGGAGTTGACCATGTTCAGGTCGTCAAACAGAGCTGAAACTTCTGTGACACACTCAAAATAGTGTCAAGAAGCATCCCTCCAAGTTTCGTGGCGATTGGACACCGTTTGGGCCCCGAACAGGCGGAAACAAGCCACATATGCAAAATTCCAAGAATGGGCGTTGGGAGTGACCGGGGGCCCACAAACAATAGGAGTTGACCATGTTCAGGTGGTCAAACAGAGCTGAAACTTCTGTGACACACTCAAAATAGTGTCTAGAAGCATCCCTCCAAGGTTCGTGGCGATTAGACACCGTTTGGGCCCCGAACAGGCGGAAACAAGCCACATATGCAAAATTCCAAGAATGGGCCTTGGGAGTGACCGGGGGCCCACAAGCAAAAGGAGTTGACCATGTTCAGGTCGTCAAACAGAGCTGAAACTTCTGTGACACACTCAAAATAGTGTCAAGAAGCATCCCTCCAAGTTTCGTGGCGATTGGACACCGTTTGGGCCCCGAACAGGTGGAAACAAGCCACATATTCAAAATTCCAAGAATGGGCGTTGGGAGTGACCGGGGGCCCACAAACAAAAGGAGTTGACCATGTTCAGGTGGTCAAACAGAGCTGAAACTTCTGTGACACACTCGAAATAGTGTCAAGAAGCATCCCTCCAAGGTTCGTGGCGATTAGACACCGTTTGGGCCCCGAACAGGCGGAAACAATCCACATATGCAAAATTCCAAGAATGGGCCTTGGGAGTGACCGGGGGCCCACAAGCAAAAGGAGTTGACCTTGTTCAGGTCGTCAAACAGAGCTGAAACTTCTGTGACACACTCAAAATAGTGTCAAGAAGCATCCCTCCAAGTTTCGTGGCGATTGGACACCGTTTGGGCCCCGAGCAGGCGGAAACAAGCCACATATGCAAAATTCCAAGAATGGGCGTTGGGAGTGACCGGGGGCCCACAAACAAAAGGAGTTGACCATGTTCAGGTGGTCAAACAGAGCTGAAACTTCTGTGACACGCTAAAAATAGTGTCAAGAGGCATCCCTCCAAGTTTCGTGGCGATTGGACACCGTTTGGGCCCCGAACAGGCGGAAACAAGCCACATATGCAAAATTCCAAGAATGGGCCTTGGGAGTGACCGGGGGCCCACAAACAAAAGGAGTTGACCATGTTCAGGTGGTCAAACAGAGCTGAAGCTTCTGTGACACACTCAAAATAGTGTCAAGAAGCATCCCTCCAAGTTTCGTGGCGATTGGATACCGTTTGGGACCCGAACAGGAGGAAACAAGCCACATTTGCAAAATTCCAAAAATGGGCCTTGGGAGTGACCGGGGGCCCACAAACAAAAGGAGTTGACCATGTTCAGGTGGTCAAACAGAGCTGAAACTTCTGTGACACACTCAAAATAGTGTCAGGAAGCATCCCTCCAAGGTTCGTGGCGATTAGACACCGTTTGGGCCCCGAACAGGCGGAAGCAAGCCACATATGCCAAAATTCCAAGAATGGGCCTTGGGAGTGACCGGGGGGCCCACATGCAAAAGGAGTTGACCATGTTCAGGTGGTCAAACAGAGCTGAAACTTCTGTGACACACTCAAAATAGTGTTAAGAAGCATCCCCCCAAGTTTCGTGGCGATTGGACACCGTTTGGGCCCCGAACAGGCGGAAACAAGCCACATATGCAAAATTCCAAGAATGGGCGTTGGGAGTGACCGGGGGCCCACAAACAAAAGGAGTTGACCATGTTCAGGTGGTCAAACAGAGCCGAGACCTCTGTGACACACTAAAAATAGTGTCAAGAGGCATCCCTCCAAGTTTCGTGGCGATTGGACACCGTTTGGGCCCCGAACAGGCGGAAACAAGCCACATATGCAAAATTCCAAGAATGGGCCTTGGGAGTGACCGGGGGCCCACAAACAAAAGGAGTTGACCATGTTCAGGTCGTCAAACAGAGCTGAAACTTCTGTGACACACTCAAAATAGTGTCAAGAAGCATCCCCCCAAGGTTCGGGGCGATTAGACACCGTTTGGGCCCCGAACAGGCAGAAACAAGCCACATATGCCAAAATTCCAAGAATGGGCCTTGGGAGTGACCGGGGGGCCCACAAGCAAAAGGAGTTGACCATGTTCAGGTGGTCAAACAGAGCTGAAACTTCTGTAACACACTCAAAATAGTGTCAAGAAGCATCCCTCCAAGTTTCGTGGCGATTGGACACCGTTTGGGCCCCGAACAGGCGGAAACAAGCCACATATGCAAAATTCCAAGAATAGGCCTTGGGAGTGACCGGGGGCCCACAAACAAAAGGAGTTGACCATGTTCAGGTGGTCAAACAGAGCTGAAACTTCTGTGACACACTCAAAATAGTGTCAAGAAGCATCCCCCCGAGGTTCGTGGCGATTAGACACCGTTTGGGCCCCGAACAGGCGGAAACAAGCCACATATGCCAAAATTCCAAGAATGGGCCTTGGGAGTGACCGGGGGGCCCACAAGCAAAAGGAGTTGACCATGTTCAGCTGGTCAAACAGAGCTGAAACTTCTGTAACACACTCAAAATAGTGTCAAGAAGCATCCCTCCAAGTTTCGTGGCGATTGGACACCGTTTGGGCCCCGAACAGGCGGAAACAAGCCACATATGCAAAATTCCAAGAATAGGCCTTGGGAGTGACCGGGGGCCCACAAGCAAAAGGAGTTGACCATGTTCAGGTGGTCAAACAGAGCTGAAACTTCTGTGACACACTCAAAATAGTGTTAAGAAGTATCCCCCCAAGTTTCGTGGCGATTGGACACCGTTTGGGCCCCGAACAGGCGGAAACAAGCCACATATGCAAAATTCCAAGAATGGGCGTTGGGAGTGACCGGGGGCCCACAAACAAAAGGAGTTGACCATGTTCAGGTGGTCAAACAGAGCTGAAACTTCTGTGACACGCTAAAAATAGTGTCAAGAGGCATCCCTCCAAGTTTCGTGGCGATTGGACACCGTTTGGGCCCCGAACAGGCGGAAACAAGCCAAATATGCAAAATTCCAAGAATGGGCCTTGGGAGTGACCGGGGGCCCACAAACAAAAGGAGTTGACCATGTTCAGGTGGTCAAACAGAGCTGAAGCTTCTGTGACACACTCAAAATAGTGTCAATAAGCATCCCTCCAAGTTTCGGGGCGATTGGACACCGTTTGGGCCCCGAACAGGCGGAAACAAGCCACATATGCAAAATTCCAAGAATGGGCCTTGGGAGTGACCGGGGGCCCACAAACAAAAGGAGTTAACCATGTTCAGGTGGTCCAACAGAGCTGAAACTTCTGTGACACACTCAAAATTGTGTCAAGAAGCATCCCTCCAAGTTTCGTGGCGATTGGACACCGTTTGGGCCCCGAACAGGCGGAAACAAGACACATATGCAAAATTCCAAGAATGGGCCTTGGGAGTTACCGGGGGCCCACAAACAAAAAGAGTTGACCATGTTTAGGTGGTCAAACAAAGCTGAAACTTCTGTGACACACTCAAAATAGTGTCAATAAGCATCCCTCCAAGTTTCGTGGCGATTGGACACCGTTTGGGCCCCGAACAGGCGGAAACAAGCCACATATGCAAAATTCCAAAAATAGGCCTTGGGAGTGACCGGGGGCCCACAAACAAAAGGAGTTGACCATGTTCAGGTGGTCAAACAGAGCTGAAACCTCTGTGACACACTCAAAATAGTGTCAAGAAGCATCCCCCCAAGGTTCGTGGCGATTAGACACCGTTTGGGCCCCGAACAGGCGGAAACAAGCCACATATGCCAAAATTCCAAGAATGGGCCTTGGGAGTGACCGGGGGGCCCACAAGCAAAAGGAGTTGACCATGTTCAGGTGGTCAAACAGAGCTGAAACTTCTGTAACACACTCAAAATAGTGTCAAGAAGCATCCCTCCAAGGTTCGTGGCGATTAGACACCGTTTGGGCCCCGAACAGGCGGAAAGAAGCCACATATGCAAAATTCCAAGAATGGGCCTTGGGAGTGACCGGGGGCCCACAAGCAAAAGGAGTTGACCATGTTCAGGTCGTCAAACAGAGCTGAAACTTCTGTGACACACTCAAAATAGTGTCAAGAAGCATCCCTCCAAGTTTCGTGGCGATTGGACACCGTTTGGGCCCCGAACAGGCGGAAACAAGCCACATATGCAAAATTCCAAGAATGGGCGTTGGGAGTGACCGGGGGCCCACAAACAATAGGAGTTGACCATGTTCAGGTGGTCAAACAGAGCTGAAACTTCTGTGACACACTCAAAATAGTGTGAAGAAGTATCCCCCCAAGTTTCGTGGCGATTGGACACCGTTTGGGCCCCGAACAGGCGGAAACAAGCCACATATGCAAAATTCCAAAAATGGGCCTTGGGAGTGACCGGGGGCCCACAAACAAAAGGAGTTGACCATGTTCAGGTGGTCAAACAGAGCTGAAACTTCTGTGACACACTCAAAATAGTGTCAAGAAGCATCCCTCCAAGGTACGTGGCGATTAGACACCGTTTGGGCCCCGAACAGGCGGAAGCAAGCCACATATGCAAAATTCCAAGAATGGGCCTTGGGAGTGACCGGGGGGCCCACAAGCAAAAGGAGTTGACCATGTTCAGGTGGTCAAACAGAGCTGAAACTTCTGTGACACACTCAAAATAGTGTTAAGAAGCATCCCCCCAAGTTTCGTGGCGATTGGACACCGTTTGGGCCCCGAACAGGCGGAAACAAGCCACATATGCAAAATTCCAAGAATGGGCCTTGGGAGTGACCGGGGGCCCACAAACAAAAGGAGTTGACCATGTTCAGGTGGTCAAACAGAGCCGAAACCTCTGTGACACACTAAAGATAGTGTCAAGAGGCATCCCTCCAAGTCTCGTGGCGATTGGACACCGTTTGGGCCCCGAACAGGCGGAAACAATCCACATATGCAAAATTCCAAGAATGGGCCTTGGGAGTGACCGGGGGCCCACAAACAAAAGGAGTTGACCATGTTCAGGTGGTCAAACAGAGCTGAAATTTCTGTGACACACTCAAAATAGTGTCAAGAAGCATCCCTCCAAGTTTCGTGGCGATTGGACACCGTTTGGGCCCCGAACAGGCGGAAACAAGCCACATATGCAAAATTCCAAGAATGGGCGTTGGGAGTGACCGGGGGCCCACAAACAAAAGGAGTTGACCATGTTCAGGTGGTGAAACAGAGCTGAAACTTCTGTGACACACTCAAAATAGTGTCAAGAAGCATCCCTCCAAGGTTCGTGGCGATTAGACACCGTTTGGGCCCCGAACAGGCGGAAACAAGCCACATATGCAAAATTCCAAGAATGGGCCTTGGGAGTGACCGGGGGCCCACAAACAAAAGGAGTTGACCTTGTTCAGGTGGTCAAACAGAGCTGAAGCTTCTGTGACACACTCAAAATAGTGTCAAGAAGCATCCCTCCAAGTTTCGTGGCGATTGGACACCGTTTGGGCCCCGAACAGGCGGAAACAAGCCACATATGCAAAATTCCAAGAATGGGCCTTGGGAGTGACCGGGGGACCACAAACAAAAGGAGTTGACCATGTTCAGGTGGTCAAACAGAGCTGAAACTTCTGTGACACACTCAGAATAGTGTCAAGAAGCATCCCTCCAAGGTTCGTGGCGATTAGACACCGTTTGGGCACCGAACAGGAGGAAGCAAGCCACATATGCAAAATTCCAAGAATGGGCCTTGGGAGTGACCGGGGGGCCCACAAGCAAAAGGAGTTGACCATGTTTAGGTGGTCAAACAGAGCTGAAACTTCTGTGACACACTCAAAATAGTGTCAAGAAGCATCCCTCCAAGTTTCGTGGCGATTGGACACCATTTGGGCCCCGAACAGGCGGAAAGAAGCCACATATACAAAATTCCAAGAATGGGCGTTGGGAGTGACCGGGGGCCCACAAACAAAAGGAGTTGACCATGTTCAGGTGGTGAAACAGAGCTGAAACTTCTGTGACACACTCAAAATAGTGTCAAGAAGTATCCCTCCAAGGTTCGTGGCGATTAGACACCGTTTGGGCCCCGAACAGGCGGAAACAAGCCACATATGCAAAATTCCAAGAATGGGCCTTGGGAGTGACCGGGGGCCCACAAACAAAAGAGTTGACCTTGTTCAGGTGGTCAAACAGAGCTGAAGCTTCTGTGACACACTCAAAATAGTGTCAAGAAGCATCCCTCCAAGTTTCGTGGCGATTGGACACCGTTTGGGCCCCGAACAGGCGGAAACAAGCCACATATGCAAAATTCCAAGAATGGGCCTTGGGAGTGACCGGGGGCCCACAAACAAAAGGAGTTGACCATGTTCAGGTGGTCAAACAGAGCTGAAACTTCGGTGACACACTCAGAATAGTGTCAAGAAGCATCCCTCCAAGGTTCGTGGCGATTAGACACCGTTTGGGCCCCGAACAGGCGGAAACAAGCCACATATGCAAAATTCCAAGAATGGGCCTTGGGAGTGACCGGGGGCCCACAAGCAAAAGGAGTTGACCATGTTCAGGTCGTCAAACAGAGCTGAAACTTCTGTGACACACTTAAAATAGTGTCAAGAAGCATCCCTCCAAGTTTCGTGGCGATTGGACACCGTTTGGGCCCCGAACAGGCGGAAACAAGCCACTTATGCAAAATTCCAAGAATGGGCCTTGGGAGTGACCGGGGGCCCACAAACAAAAGGAGTTGACCACGTTCAGGTGGTCAAACAGAGCTGAAACTTCTGTGACACGCTAAAAATAGTGTCAAGAGGCATCCCTCCTAGTTTCGTGGCGATTGGACACCGTTTGGGCCCCGAACAGGCGGAAACAAGCCACATATGCAAAATTCCAAGAATGGGCCTTGGGAGTGACCGGGGGCCCACAAACAAAAGGAGTTGACCATGTTCAGGTGGTCAAACAGAGCTGAAGCTTCTGTGACACACTCAAAATAGTGTCAAGAAGCATCCCTCCAAGTTTCGTGGCGATTGGACACCGTTTGGGCCCCGAACAGGCGGAAAGAAGCCACATATGCAAAATTCCAAGAATGGGCCTTGGGAGTGACCGGGGGCCCACAAACAAAAGGAGTTGACCTTGTTCAGGTGGTCAAACAGAGCTGAAACTTCTGTGACACACTCAAAATAGTGTCAAGAAGCATCCCCCCAAGGTTCAGGGCGATTAGACACCGTTTGGGCCCCGAACAGGCGGAAACAAGCCACATATGCCAAAATTCCAAGAATGGGCCTTGGGAGTGACCGGGGGGCCCACAAGCAAAAGGAGTTGACCATGTTCAGGTGGTCAAACAGAGCTGAAACTTCTGTAACACACTCAAAATAGTGTCAAGAAGCATCCCTCCAAGTTTCGTGGCGATTGGACACCGTTTGGGCCCCGAACAGGCGGAAACAAGCCACATATGCAAAATTACAAAAATAGGCCTTGGGAGTGACCGGGGGCCCACAAACAAAAGGAGTTGACCATGTTCAGGTGGTGAAACAGAGCTGAAACTTCTGTGACACACTCAAAATAGTGTCAAGAAGCATCCCCCCAAGGTTCGTGGCGATTAGACACCGTTTGGGCCCCGAACAGGCGCAAACAAGCCACATATGCCAAAATTCCAAGAATGGGCCTCGGGGGTGACCGGGGGGCCCACAAGCAAAAGGAGTTGACCATGTTCAGGTGGTCAAACAGAGCTGAAACTTCTGTAACACACTCAAAATAGTGTCAAGAAGCATCCCTCCAAGTTTCGTGGCGATTGGACACCGTTTGGGCCCCGAACAGGCGGAAACAAGCCACATAAGCAAAATTCCAAGAATGGGCCTTGGGAGTGACCGGGGGCCCACAAGCAAAAGGAGTTGACCATGTTCAGGTCGTCAAACAGAGCTGAAACTTCTGTGACACACTCAAAATAGTGTTAAGAAGCATCCCCCCAGGTTTCGTGGCGATTGAACACCGTTTGGGCCCCGAACAGGCGGAAACAAGCCACATATGCAAAATTCCAAGAATGGGCCTTGGGAGTGACCGGGGGCCCACAAACAAAAGTAGTTGACCATGTTCAGGTGGTCAAACAGAGCTGAAACTTCTGTGACACCCTCAAAATAGTGTCGAGAAGCATCCCTCCAAGTTTCGTGGCGATTGGACACCGTTTGGGCCCCGAACAGGCGGAAACAAGCCACATATGCAAAATTCCAAGAATGGGCGTTGGGAGTGACCGGGGGCCCACAAACAAAAGGAGTTGACCATGTTCAGGTGGTCAAAGACAGCTGAAACTTCTGTGACACACTCAAAATAGTGTCAAGAAGCATCCCTCCAAGGTTCGTGGCGATTAGACACCGTTTGGGCCCCGAACAGGCGGAAAGAAGCCACATATGCAAAATTCCAAGAATGGGCCTTGGGAGTGACCGGGGGGCCCACAAGCAAAAGGAGTTGACCATGTTCAGGTGGTCAAACAGAGCTGAAACATCTGTGACACACTCAAAATAGCGTCAAGAAGCATCCCTCCAAGTTTCGTGGCGATTGGACACCGTTTGGGCCCCGAACAGGCGGAAACAAGACACATATGCAAAATTCCAAGAATGGGCCTTGGGAGTTACCGGGGGCCCACAAACAAAAAGAGTTGACCATGTTTAGGTTGTCAAACAAAGCTGAAACTTCTGTGACACACTCAAAATAGTGTCAATAAGCATCCCGCCAAGTTTCGTGGAGATTGGACACCGTTTGGGTCCCGAACAGGCGGAAACAAGCCACATATGCAAAATTCCAAGAATGGGCCTTGGGAGTGACCGGGGGCCCACAAACAAAAGGAGTTGACCATGTTCAGGTGGTCCAACAGAGCTGAAACTTCTGTGACACACTCAAAATAGTGTCAAGAAGCATCCCTCCAAGTTTCGTGGCGATTGGACACCGTTTGGGCCCCGAACAGGCGGAAACAAGCCACATATGCAAAATTCCAAGAATGGGCGTTGGGAATGACCGGGGGCCCACAAACAAAAGGAGTTGACCATGTTCAGGTGGTCAAACAGAGCTGAAACTTCTGTGACACACTCAAAATAGTGTCAAGAAGCATCCCTCCATGGTTCGTGGCGATTACACACCGTTTGGGCCCCGAACAGGCGGAAAGAAGCCACATATGCAAAATTCCAAGAATGGGCCTTGGGAGTGACCGGGGGCCCACAAGCAAAAGGAGTTGACCATGTTCAGGTCGTCAAACAGAGCTGAAACTTCTGTGACACACTCAAAATAGTGTCAAGAAGCATCCCTCCAAGTTTCGTGGCGATTGGACACCGTTTGGGCCCCGAACAGGCGGAAACAAGCCACATATGCAAAATTCCAAGAATGGGCGTTGGGAGTGACCGGGGGCCCACAAACAAAAGGAGTTGACCATGTTCAGGTGGTCAAACAGAGCTGAAACTTCTGTGACATGCTAAAAATAGTGTCAAGAGGCATCCCTCCAAGTTTCGTGGCGATTGGACACCGTTTGGGCCCCGAACAGGCGGAAACAAGCCACATATGCAAAATTCCAAGAATGGGCCTTGGGAGTGACCGGGGGCCCACAAACAAAAGGAGTTGACCATGTTCAGGTGGTCAAACGGAGCTGAAGCTTCTGTGACACACTCAAAATAGTGTCAAGAAGCATCCCTCTAAGTTTTGTGGCGATTGGACACCGTTTGGGCCCCGAACAGGCGGAAACAAGCCACATATGCAAAATTCCAAGAATGGGCCTTGGGAGTGACCGGGGGCCCACAAACAAAAGGAGTTGACCATGTTCAGGTGGTCAAACAGAGCTGAAACTTCTGTGACACACTCAAAATAGTGTCAAGAAGCATCCCCCCAAGGTTCGTGGCGATTAGACACCGTTTGGGTCCCGAACAGGAGGAAGCAAGCCACATATGCAAAATTCCAAGAATGGGCCTTGGGAGTGACCGGGGGGCCCACAAGCAAAAGGAGTTGACCATGTTCAGGTGGTCAAACAGAGCTGTAACTTCTGTGACACACTCAAAATAGTGTTAAGAAGCATCCCCCCAATTTTCGTGGCAATTGGACACCGTTTGGGCCCCGAACAGGCGGAAACAAGCCACATATACAAAATTCCAAGAATTGGCCTTGGGAGTGACCGGGGGCCCACAAACAAATGGAGTTGACCATGTTCAGGTGGTCAAACAGAGCCGAAACCTCTGTGACACACTAAAAATAGTGTCAAGAGGCATCCCTCCAAGTTTCGTGGCGATTGGACACCGTTTGGGCCCCGAACAGGCGGAAACAAGCCACATATGCAAAATTCCAAGAATGGGCCTTGGGAGTGACCGCGGGCCCACAAACAAAAGGAGTTGACCATGTTCAGGTGGTCAAACAGAGCTGAAACATCTGTGACACACTCAAAATAGTGTCAAGAAGCATCCCTCCAAGTTTCGTGGCGATTGGACACCGTTTGGGCCCCGAACATGCGGAAACAAGCCACATATGCAAAATTCCAAGAATGGGCGTTGGGAGTGACCGGGGGCCCACGAACAAAAGGAGTTGACCATGTTCAGGTGGTCAAACAGAGCTGAAACTTCTGTGACACTCTCAAAATAGTGTCAAGAAGTATCCCTCCAAGGTTCGTGGCGATTAGACACCGTTTGGGCCCCGAACAGGCGGAAACAAGCCACATATGCAAAATTCCAAGAATGGGCCTTGGAAGTGACCGGTGCGCCCACAAGCAAAAGGAGTTGACCATGTTCAGGTGGTCAAACAGAGCTGAAACTTCTGTGACACACTCAAAATAGTGTCAAGAAGCATCCCTCCAAGTTTCGTGGCGATTGGACACCGTTTGGGCCCCGAACAGGCGGAAACAAGCCACATATGCTAAATTCCTAGAATGGGCCTTGGGAGTGACCGGGGGCCCACAAGCAAAAGGAGTTGACCATGTTCAGGTGGTCAAACAGAGCTGAAATTTCTGTGACACACTCAAAATAGTGTCAAGAAGCATCCCTCCAAGTTTCGTGGCGATTGGACACCGTTTGGGCCCCGAACAGGCGGAAACAAGCCACATATGCAAAATTCCAAGAATGGGCGTTGGGAGTGACCGGGGGCCCACAAACAAAAGGAGTTGACCATGTTCAGGTGGTGAAACAGAGCTGAAACTTCTGTGACACACTCAAAATAGTGTCAAGAAGCATCCCTCCAAGGTTCGTGGCGATTAGACACCGTTTGGGCCCCGAACAGGCGGAAACAAGCCACATATGCAAAATTCCAAGAATGGGCCTTGGGAGTGACCGGGGGCCCACAAACAAAAGGAGTTGACCTTGTTCAGGTGGTCAAACAGAGCTGAAGCTTCTGTGACACACTCAAAATAGTGTCAAGAAGCATCCCTCCAAGTTTCGTGGCGATTGGACACCGTTTGGGCCCCGAACAGGCGGAAACAAGCCACATATGCAAAATTCCAAGAATGGGCCTTGGGAGTGACCGGGGGCCCACAAACAAAAGGAGTTGACCATGTTCAGGTGGTCAAACAGAGCTGAAACTTCTGTGACACACTCAGAATAGTGTCAAGAAGCATCCCTCCAAGGTTCGTGGCGATTAGACACCGTTTGGGCACCGAACAGGAGGAAGCAAGCCACATATGCAAAATTCCAAGAATGGGCCTTGGGAGTGACCGGGGGGCCCACAAGCAAAAGGAGTTGACCATGTTCAGGTGGTCAAACAGAGCTGAAACTTCTGTGACACACTCAAAATAGTGTCAAGAAGCATCCCTCCAAGTTTCGTGGCGATTGGACACCATTTGGGCCCCGAACAGGCGGAAAGAAGCCACATATACAAAATTCCAAGAATGGGCGTTGGGAGTGACCGGGGGCCCACAAACAAAAGGAGTTGACCATGTTCAGGTGGTGAAACAGAGCTGAAACTTCTGTGACACACTCAAAATAGTGTCAAGAAGTATCCCTCCAAGGTTCGTGGCGATTAGACACCGTTTGGGCCCCGAACAGGCGGAAACAAGCCACATATGCAAAATTCCAAGAATGGGCCTTGGGAGTGACCGGGGGCCCACAAACAAAAGGAGTTGACCTTGTTCAGGTGGTCAAACAGAGCTGAAGCTTCTGTGACACACTCAAAATAGTGTCAAGAAGCATCCCTCCAAGTTTCGTGGCGATTGGACACCGTTTGGGCCCCGAACAGGCGGAAACAAGCCACATATGCAAAATTCCAAGAATGGGCCTTGGGAGTGACCGGGGGCCCACAAACAAAAGGAGTTGACCATGTTCAGGTGGTCAAACAGAGCTGAAACTTCGGTGACACACTCAGAATAGTGTCAAGAAGCATCCCTCCAAGGTTCGTGGCGATTAGACACCGTTTGGGCCCCGAACAGGCGGAAACAAGCCACATATGCAAAATTCCAAGAATGGGCCTTGGGAGTGACCGGGGGCCCACAAACAAAAGGAGTTGACCTTGTTCAGGTGGTCAAACAGAGCTGAAGCTTCTGTGACACACTCAAAATAGTGTCAAGAAGCATCCCTCCAAGGTTCGTGGCGATTAGACACCGTTTGGGCCCCGAACAGGCGGAAACAAGCCACATATGCAAAATTCCAAGAATGGGCCTTGGGAGTGACCGGGGGCCCACAAGCAAAAGGAGTTGACCATGTTCAGGTCGTCAAACAGAGCTGAAACTTCTGTGACACACTTAAAATAGTGTCAAGAAGCATCCCTCCAAGTTTCGTGGCGATTGGACACCGTTTGGGCCCCGAACAGGCGGAAACAAGCCACTTATGCAAAATTCCAAGAATGGGCCTTGGGAGTGACCGGGGGCCCACAAACAAAAGGAGTTGACCACGTTCAGGTGGTCAAACAGAGCTGAAACTTCTGTGACACGCTAAAAATAGTGTCAAGAGGCATCCCTCCTAGTTTCGTGGCGATTGGACACCGTTTGGGCCCCGAACAGGCGGAAACAAGCCACATATGCAAAATTCCAAGAATGGGCCTTGGGAGTGACCGGGGGCCCACAAACAAAAGGAGTTGACCATGTTCAGGTGGTCAAACAGAGCTGAAGCTTCTGTGACACACTCAAAATAGTGTCAAGAAGCATCCCTCCAAGTTTCGTGGCGATTGGACACCGTTTGGGCCCCGAACAGGCGGAAAGAAGCCACATATGCAAAATTCCAAGAATGGGCCTTGGGAGCGACCGGGGGCCCACAAACAAAAGGAGTTGACCTTGTTCAGGTGGTCAAACAGAGCTGAAACTTCTGTGACACACTCAAAATAGTGTCAAGAAGCATCCCCCCAAGGTTCAGGGCGATTAGACACCGTTTGGGCCCCGAACAGGCGGAAACAAGCCACATATGCCAAAATTCCAAGAATGGGCCTTGGGAGTGACCGGGGGGCCCACAAGCAAAAGGAGTTGACCAAGTTCAGGTGGTCAAACAGAGCTGAAACTTCTGTAACACACTCAAAATAGTGTCAAGAAGCATCCCTCCAAGTTTCGTGGCGATTGGACACCGTTTGGGCCCCGAACAGGCGGAAACAAGCCACATATGCAAAATTCCAAAAATAGGCCTTGGGAGTGACCGGGGGCCCACAAACAAAAGGAGTTGACCATGTTCAGGTGGTGAAACAGAGCTGAAACTTCTGTGACACACTCAAAATAGTGTCAAGAAGCATCCCCCCAAGGTTCGTGGCGATTAGACACCGTTTGGGCCCCGAACAGGCGGAAACAAGCCACATATGCCAAAATTCCAAGAATGGGCCTCGGGAGTGACCGGGGGGCCCACAAGCAAAAGGAGTTGACCATGTTCAGGTGGTCAAACAGAGCTGAAACTTCTGTAACACACTCAAAATAGTGTCAAGAAGCATCCCTCCAAGTTTCGTGGCGATTGGACACCGTTTGGGCCCCGAACAGGCGGAAACAAGCCACATATGCAAAATTCCAAGAATGGGCCTTGGGAGTGACCGGGGGCCCACAAGCAAAAGGAGTTGACCATGTTCAGGTCGTCAAACAGAGCTGAAACTTCTGTGACACACTCAAAATAGTGTTAAGAAGCATCCCCCCAGGTTTCGTGGCGATTGAACCCCGTTTGGGCCCCGAACAGGCGGAAACAAGCCACATATGCAAAATTCCAAGAATGGGCCTTGGGAGTGACCGGGGGCCCACAAACAAAAGTAGTTGACCATGTTCAGGTGGTCAAACAGAGCTGAAACTTCTGTGACACCCTCAAAATAGTGTCGAGAAGCATCCCTCCAAGTTTCGTGGCGATTGGACACCGTTTGGGCCCCGAACAGGCGGAAACAAGCCACATATGCAAAATTCCAAGAATGGGCGTTGGGAGTGACCGGTGGCCCACAAACAAAAGGAGTTGACCATGTTCAGGTGGTCAAAGACAGCTGAAACTTCTGTGACACACTCAAAATAGTGTCAAGAAGCATCCCTCCAAGGTTCGTGGCGATTAGACACCGTTTGGGCCCCGAACAGGCGGAAAGAAGCCACATATGCAAAATTCCAAGAATGGGCCTTGGGAGTGACCGGGGGGCCCACAAGCAAAAGGAGTTGACCATGTTCAGGTGGTCAAACAGAGCTGAAACATCTGTGACACACTCAAAATAGCGTCAAGAAGCATCCCTCCAAGTTTCGTGGCGATTGGACACCGTTTGGGCCCCGAACAGGCGGAAACAAGACACATATGCAAAATTCCAAGAATGGGCCTTGGGAGTTACCGGGGGCCCACAAACAAAAAGAGTTGACCATGTTTAGGTTGTCAAACAAAGCTGAAACTTCTGTGACACACTCAAAATAGTGTCAATAAGCATCCCGCCAAGTTTCGTGGAGATTGGACACCGTTTGGGTCCCGAACAGGCGGAAACAAGCCACATATGCAAAATTCCAAGAATGGGCCTTGGGAGTGACCGGGGGCCCACAAACAAAAGGAGTTGACCATGTTCAGGTGGTCCAACAGAGCTGAAACTTCTGTGACACACTCAAAATAGTGTCAAGAAGCATCCCTCCAAGTTTCGTGGCGATTGGACACCGTTTGGGCCCCGAACAGGCGGAAACAAGACACATATGCAAAATTCCAAGAATGGGCCTTGGGAGTTACCGGGGGCCCACAAACAAAAAGAGTTGACCATGTTTAGGTTGTCAAACAAAGCTGAAACTTCTGTGACACACTCAAAATAGTGTCAATAAGCATCCCGCCAAGTTTCGTGGAGATTGGACACCGTTTGGGTCCCGAACAGGCGGAAACAAGCCACATATGCAAAATTCCAAGAATGGGCCTTGGGAGTGACCGGGGGCCCACAAACAAAAGGAGTTGACCATGTTCAGGTGGTCAAACAGAGCTGAAACTTCTGTGACACACTCAAAATAGTGTCAAGAAGCATCCCTCCATGGTTCGTGGCGATTAGACACCGTTTGGGCCCCGAACAGGCGGAAAGAAGCCACATATGCAAAATTCCAAGAATGGGCCTTGGGAGTGACCGGGGGCCCACAAGCAAAAGGAGTTGACCATGTTCAGGTCGTCAAACAGAGCTGAAACTTCTGTGACACACTCAAAATAGTGTCAAGAAGCATCCCTCCAAGTTTCGTGGCGATTGGACACCGTTTGGGCCCCGAACAGGCGGAAACAAGCCACATATGCAAAATTCCAAGAATGGGCGTTGGGAGTGACCGGGGTCCCACAAACAAAAGGAGTTGACCATGTTCAGGTGGTCAAACAGAGCTGAAACTTCTGTGACATGCTAAAAATAGTGTCAAGAGGCATCCCTCCAAGTTTCGTGGCGATTGGACACCGTTTGGGCCCCGAACAGGCGGAAACAAGCCACATATGCAAAATTCCAAGAATGGGCCTTGGGAGTGACCGGGGGCCCACAAACAAAAGGAGTTGACCATGTTCAGGTGGTCAAACGGAGCTGAAGCTTCTGTGACACACTCAAAATAGTGTCAAGAAGCATCCCTCCAAGTTTTGTGGCGATTGGACACCGTTTGGGCCCCGAACAGGCGGAAACAAGCCACATATGCAAAATTCCAAGAATGGGCCTTGGGAGTGACCGGGGGCCCACAAACAAAAGGAGTTGACCATGTTCAGGTGGTCAAACAGAGCTGAAACTTCTGTGACACACTCAAAATAGTGTCAAGAAGCATCCCCCCAAGGTTCGTGGCGATTAGACACCGTTTGGGTCCCGAACAGGAGGAAGCAAGCCACATATGCAAAATTCCAAGAATGGGCCTTGGGAGTGACCGGGGGGCCCACAAGCAAAAGGAGTTGACCATGTTCAGGTGGTCAAACAGAGCTGTAACTTCTGTGACACACTCAAAATAGTGTTAAGAAGCATCCCCCCAATTTTCGTGGCAATTGGACACCGTTTGGGCCCCGAACAGGCGGAAACAAGCCACATATACAAAATTCCAAGAATTGGCCTTGGGAGTGACCGGGGGCCCACAAACAAATGGAGTTGACCATGTTCAGGTGGTCAAACAGAGCCGAAACCTCTGTGACACACTAAAAATAGTGTCAAGAGGCATCCCTCCAAGTTTCGTGGCGATTGGACACCGTTTGGGCCCCGAACAGGCGGAAACAAGCCACATATGCAAAATTCCAAGAATGGGCCTTGGGAGTGACCGGGGGCCCACAAACAAAAGGAGTTGACCATGTTCAGGTGGTCAAACAGAGCCGAAACCTCTGTGACACACTAAAAATAGTGTCAAGAGGCATCCCTCCAAGTTTCGTGGCGATTGGACACCGTTTGGGCCCCGAACAGGCGGAAACAAGCCACATATGCAAAATTCCAAGAATGGGCCTTGGGAGTGACCGGGGGCCCACAAACAAAAGGAGTTGACCATGTTCAGGTGGTCAAACAGAGCTGAAACATCTGTGACACACTCAAAATAGTGTCAAGAAGCATCCCTCCAAGTTTCGTGGCGATTGGACACCGTTTGGGCCCCGAACATGCGGAAACAAGCCACATATGCAAAATTCCAAGAATGGGCGTTGGGAGTGACCGGGGGCCCACGAACAAAAGGAGTTGACCATGTTCAGGTGGTCAAACAGAGCTGAAACTTCTGTGACACTCTCAAAATAGTGTCAAGAAGTATCCCTCCAAGGTTCGTGGCGATTAGACACCGTTTGGGCCCCGAACAGGCGGAAACAAGCCACATATGCAAAATTCCAAGAATGGGCCTTGGAAGTGACCGGTGCGCCCACAAGCAAAAGGAGTTGACCATGTTCAGGTGGTCAAACAGAGCTGAAACTTCTGTGACACACTCAAAATAGTGTCAAGAAGCATCCCTCCAAGTTTCGTGGCGATTGGACACCGTTTGGGCCCCGAACAGGCGGAAACAAGCCACATATGCTAAATTCCTAGAATGGGCCTTGGGAGTGACCGGGGGCCCACAAGCAAAAGGAGTTGACCATGTTCAGGTGGTCAAACAGAGCAGAAATTTCTGTGACACACTCAAAATAGTGTCAAGAAGCATCCCTCCAAGTTTCGTGGCGATTGGACACCGTTTGGGCCCCGAACAGGCGGAAACAAGCCACATATGCAAAATTCCAAGAATGGGCGTTGGGAGTGACCGGGGGCCCACAAACAAAAGGAGTTGACCATGTTCAGGTGGTGAAACAGAGCTGAAACTTCTGTGACACACTCAAAATAGTGTCAAGAAGCATCCCTCCAAGGTTCGTGGCGATTAGACACCGTTTGGGCCCCGAACAGGCGGAAACAAGCCACATATGCAAAATTCCAAGAATGGGCCTTGGGAGTGACCGGGGGCCCACAAACAAAAGGAGTTGACCTTGTTCAGGTGGTCAAACAGAGCTGAAGCTTCTGTGACACACTCAAAATAGTGTCAAGAAACATCCCTCCAAGTTTCGTGGCGATTGGACACCGTTTGGGCCCCGAACAGGCGGAAACAAGCCACATATGCAAAATTCCAAGAATGGGCCTTGGGAGTGACCGGGGGCCCACAAACAAAAGGAGTTGACCATGTTCAGGTGGTCAAACAGAGCTGAAACTTCTGTGACACACTCAGAATAGTGTCAAGAAGCATCCCTCCAAGGTTCGTGGCGATTAGACACCGTTTGGGCACCGAACAGGAGGAAGCAAGCCACATATGCAAAATTCCAAGAATGGGCCTTGGGAGTGACCGGGGGGCCCACAAGCAAAAGGAGTTGACCATGTTCAGGTGGTCAAACAGAGCTGAAACTTCTGTGACACACTCAAAATAGTGTCAAGAAGCATCCCTCCAAGTTTCGTGGCGATTGGACACCATTTGGGCCCCGAACAGGCGGAAAGAAGCCACATATACAAAATTCCAAGAATGGGCGTTGGGAGTGACCGGGGGCCCACAAACAAAAGGAGTTGACCATGTTCAGGTGGTGAAACAGAGCTGAAACTTCTGTGACACACTCAAAATAGTGTCAAGAAGTATCCCTCCAAGGTTCGTGGCGATTAGACACCGTTTGGGCCCCGAACAGGCGGAAACAAGCCACATATGCAAAATTCCAAGAATGGGCCTTGGGAGTGACTGGGGGCCCACAAACAAAAGGAGTTGACCTTGTTCAGGTGGTCAAACAGAGCTGAAGCTTCTGTGACACACTCAAAATAGTGTCAAGAAGCATCCCTCCAAGTTTCGTGGCGATTGGACACCGTTTGGGCCCCGAACAGGCGGAAACAAGCCACATATGCAAAATTCCAAGAATGGGCCTTGGGAGTGACCGGGGGCCCACAAACAAAAGGAGTTGACCATGTTCAGGTGGTCAAACAGAGCTGAAACTTCGGTGACACACTCAGAATAGTGTCAAGAAGCATCCCTCCAAGGTTCGTGGCGATTAGACACCGTTTGGGCCCCGAACAGGCGGAAACAAGCCACATATGCAAAATTCCAAGAATGGGCCTTGGGAGTGACCGGGGGCCCACAAGCAAAAGGAGTTGACCATGTTCAGGTCGTCAAACAGAGCTGAAACTTCTGTGACACACTTAAAATAGTGTCAAGAAGCATCCCTCCAAGTTTCGTGGCGATTGGACACCGTTTGGGCCCCGAACAGGCGGAAACAAGCCACTTATGCAAAATTCCAAGAATGGGCCTTGGGAGTGACCGGGGGCCCACAAACAAAAGGAGTTGACCACGTTCAGGTGGTCAAACAGAGCTGAAACTTCTGTGACACGCTAAAAATAGTGTCAAGAGGCATCCCTCCTAGTTTCGTGGCGATTGGACACCGTTTGGGCCCCGAACAGGCGGAAACAAGCCACATATGCAAAATTCCAAGAATGGGCCTTGGGAGTGACCGGGGGCCCACAAACAAAAGGAGTTGACCATGTTCAGGTGGTCAAACAGAGCTGAAGCTTCTGTGACACACTCAAAATAGTGTCAAGAAGCATCCCTCCAAGTTTCGTGGCGATTGGACACCGTTTGGGCCCCGAACAGGCGGAAAGAAGCCACATATGCAAAATTCCAAGAATGGGCCTTGGGAGTGACCGGGGGCCCACAAACAAAAGGAGTTGACCTTGTTCAGGTGGTCAAACAGAGCTGAAACTTCTGTGACACACTCAAAATAGTGTCAAGAAGCATCCCCCCAAGGTTCAGGGCGATTAGACACCG
Organism: Sextonia rubra; assembly: GCA_037013555.1. Classification (NCBI taxonomy): domain Eukaryota; kingdom Viridiplantae; phylum Streptophyta; class Magnoliopsida; order Laurales; family Lauraceae; genus Sextonia; species Sextonia rubra. Next base: position 29,820,487 of record JASUAD010000011.1, on the reverse strand, counting down.
TTTGGGCCCCGAACAGGCGGAAACAAGCCACATATGCCAAAATTCCAAGAATGGGCCTTGGGAGTGACCGGGGGGCCCACAAGCAAAAGGAGTTGACCATGTTCAGGTGGTCAAACAGAGCTGAAACTTCTGTAACACACTCAAAATAGTGTCAAGAAGCATCCCTCCAAGTTTCGTGGCGATTGGACACCGTTTGGGCCCCGAACAGGCGGAAACAAGCCACATATGCAAAATTCCAAAAATAGGCCTTGGGAGTGACCGGGGGCCCACAAACAAAAGGAGTTGACCATGTTCAGGTGGTGAAACAGAGCTGAAACTTCTGTGACACACTCAAAATAGTGTCAAGAAGCATCCCCCCAAGGTTCGTGGCGATTAGACACCGTTTGGGCCCCGAACAGGCGGAAACAAGCCACATATGCCAAAATTCCAAGAATGGGCCTCGGGAGTGACCGGGGGGCCCACAAGCAAAAGGAGTTGACCATGTTCAGGTGGTCAAACAGAGCTGAAACTTCTGTAACACACTCAAAATAGTGTCAAGAAGCATCCCTCCAAGTTTCGTGGCGATTGGACACCGTTTGGGCCCCGAACAGGCGGAAACAAGCCACATATGCAAAATTCCAAGAATGGGCCTTGGGAGTGACCGGGGGCCCACAAGCAAAAGGAGTTGACCATGTTCAGGTCGTCAAACAGAGCTGAAACTTCTGTGACACACTCAAAATAGTGTTAAGAAGCATCCCCCCAGGTTTCGTGGCGATTGAACACCGTTTGGGCCCCGAACAGGCGGAAACAAGCCACATATGCAAAATTCCAAGAATGGGCCTTGGGAGTGACCGGGGGCCCACAAACAAAAGTAGTTGACCATGTTCAGGTGGTCAAACAGAGCTGAAACTTCTGTGACACCCTCAAAATAGTGTCGAGAAGCATCCCTCCAAGTTTCGTGGCGATTGGACACCGTTTGGGCCCCGAACAGGCGGAAACAAGCCACATATGCAAAATTCCAAGAATGGGCGTTGGGAGTGACCGGGGGCCCACAAACAAAAGGAGTTGACCATGTTCAGGTGGTCAAAGACAGCTGAAACTTCTGTGACACACTCAAAATAGTGTCAAGAAGCATCCCTCCAAGGTTCGTGGCGATTAGACACCGTTTGGGCCCCGAACAGGCGGAAAGAAGCCACATATGCAAAATTCCAGGAATGGGCCTTGGGAGTGACCGGGGGGCCCACAAGCAAAAGGAGTTGACCATGTTCAGGTGGTCAAACAGAGCTGAAACATCTGTGACACACTCAAAATAGCGTCAAGAAGCATCCCTCCAAGTTTCGTGGCGATTGGACACCGTTTGGGCCCCGAACAGGCGGAAACAAGACACATATGCAAAATTCCAAGAATGGGCCTTGGGAGTTACCGGGGGCCCACAAACAAAAAGAGTTGACCATGTTTAGGTTGTCAAACAAAGCTGAAACCTCTGTGACACACTCAAAATAGTGTCAATAAGCATCCCGCCAAGTTTTGTGGAGATTGGACACCGTTTGGGTCCCGAACAGGCGGAAACAAGCCACATATGCAAAATTCCTAGAATGGGCCTTGGGAGTGACCGGGGGCCCACAAACAAAAGGAGTTGACCATGTTCAGGTGGTCCAACAGAGCTGAAACTTCTGTGACACACTCAAAATAGTGTCAAGAAGCATCCCTCCAAGTTTCGTGGCGATTGGACACCGTTTGGGCCCCGAACAGGCGGAAACAAGCCACATATGCAAAATTCCAAGAATGGGCGTTGGGAATGACCGGGGGCCCACAAACAAAAGGAGTTGACCATGTTCAGGTGGTCAAACAGAGCTGAAACTTCTGTGACACACTCAAAATAGTGTCAAGAAGCATCCCTCCATGGTTCGTGGCGAATAGACACCGTTTGGGCCCCGAACAGGCGGAAAGAAGCCACATATGCAAAATTCCAAGAATGGGCCTTGGGAGTGACCGGGGGCCCACAAGCAAAAGGAGTTGACCATGTTCAGGTCGTCAAACAGAGCTGAAACTTCTGTGACACACTCAAAATAGTGTCAAGAAGCATCCCTCCAAGTTTCGTGGCGATTGGACACCGTTTGGGCCCCGAACAGGCGGAAACAAGCCACATATGCAAAATTCCAAGAATGGGCGTTGGGAGTGACCGGGGGCCCACAAACAAAAGGAGTTGACCATGTTCAGGTGGTCAAACAGAGCTGAAACTTCTGTGACATGCTAAAAATAGTGTCAAGAGGCATCCCTCCAAGTTTCGTGGCGATTGGACACCGTTTGGGCCCCGAACAGGCGGAAACAAGCCACATATGCAAAATTCCAAGAATGGGCCTTGGGAGTGACCGGGGGCCCACAAACAAAAGGAGTTGACCATGTTCAGGTGGTCAAACGGAGCTGAAGCTTCTGTGACACACTCAAAATAGTGTCAAGAAGCATCCCTCCAAGTTTTGTGGCGATTGGACACCGTTTGGGCCCCGAACAGGCGGAAACAAGCCACATATGCAAAATTCCAAGAATGGGCCTTGGGAGTGACCGGGGGCCCACAAACAAAAGGAGTTGACCATGTTCAGGTGGTCAAACAGAGCTGAAACTTCTGTGACACACTCAAAATAGTGTCAAGAAGCATCCCCCCAAGGTTCGTGGCGATTAGACACCGTTTGGGTCCCGAACAGGAGGAAGCAAGCCACATATGCAAAATTCCAAGAATGGGCCTTGGGAGTGACCGGGGGGCCCACAAGCAAAAGGAGTTGACCATGTTCAGGTGGTCAAACAGAGCTGTAACTTCTGTGACACACTCAAAATAGTGTTAAGAAGCATCCCCCCAATTTTCGTGGCAATTGGACACCGTTTGGGCCCCGAACAGGCGGAAACAAGCCACATATACAAAATTCCAAGAATTGGCCTTGGGAGTGACCGGGGGCCCACAAACAAATGGAGTTGACCATGTTCAGGTGGTCAAACAGAGCCGAAACCTCTGTGACACACTAAAAATAGTGTCAAGAGGCATCCCTCCAAGTTTCGTGGCGATTGGACACCGTTTGGGCCCCGAACAGGCGGAAACAAGCCACATATGCAAAATTCCAAGAATGGGCCTTGGGAGTGACCGGGGGCCCACAAACAAAAGGAGTTGACCATGTTCAGGTGGTCAAACAGAGCCGAAACCTCTGTGACACACTAAAAATAGTGTCAAGAGGCATCCCTCCAAGTTTCGTGGCGATTGGACACCGTTTGGGCCCCGAACAGGCGGAAACAAGCCACATATGCAAAATTCCAAGAATGGGCCTTGGGAGTGACCGGGGGCCCACAAACAAAAGGAGTTGACCATGTTCAGGTGGTCAAACAGAGCTGAAACATCTGTGACACACTCAAAATAGTGTCAAGAAGCAGCCCTCCAAGTTTCGTGGCGATTGGACACCGTTTGGGCCCCGAACATGCGGAAACAAGCCACATATGCAAAATTCCAAGAATGGGCGTTGGGAGTGACCGGGGGCCCACGAACAAAAGGAGTTGACCATGTTCAGGTGGTCAAACAGAGCTGAAACTTCTGTGACACTCTCAAAATAGTGTCAAGAAGTATCCCTCCAAGGTTCGTGGCGATTAGACACCGTTTGGGCCCCGAACAGGCGGAAACAAGCCACATATGCAAAATTCCAAGAATGGGCCTTGGAAGTGACCGGTGCGCCCACAAGCAAAAGGAGTTGACCATGTTCAGGTGGTCAAACAGAGCTGAAACTTCTGTGACACACTCAAAATAGTGTCAAGAAGCATCCCTCCAAGTTTCGTGGCGATTGGACACCGTTTGGGCCCCGAACAGGCGGAAACAAGCCACATATGCTAAATTCCTAGAATGGGCCTTGGGAGTGACCGGGGGCCCACAAGCAAAAGGAGTTGACCATATTCAGGTGGTCAAACCGAGCTGAAACTTCTGTGACACACTCAAAATAGTGTCAAGAAGCATCCCTCCAAGTTTCGTGGCGATTGGACACCGTTTGACCCCAAACAGGCGGAAACAAGCCACATATGCAAAATTCCAAGAATGGGCCTTGGGAGTGACCGGGGGCCCACAAGCAAAAGGAGTTGACCATGCTCAGGTCGTCAAACAGAGCTGAAACTTCTGTGACACACTCAGAATAGTGTCAAGAAGCATCCCTCCAAGTTTCGTGGCGATTGGACACCGTTTGGGCCCCGAACAGGCGGAAACAAGCCACATATGCAAAATTCCAAGAATGGGCCTTGAGAGTGACCGGGGGCCCACAAGCAAAAGGAGTTGACCATGTTCAGGTCGTCAAACAGAGCTGAAACTTCTGTGACACACTTAAAATAGTGTCAAGAAGCATCCCTCCAAGTTTCGTGGCGATTGGACACCGTTTGGGCCCCGAACAGGCGGAAACAAGCCACTTATGCAAAATTCCAAGAATGGGCCTTGGGAGTGACCGGGGGCCCACAAACAAAAGGAGTTGACCACGTTCAGGTGGTCAAACAGAGCTGAAACTTCTGTGACACGCTAAAAATAGTGTCAAGAGGCATCCCTCCTAGTTTCGTGGCGATTGGACACCGTTTGGGCCCCGAACAGGCGGAAACAAGCCACATATGCAAAATTCCAAGAATGGGCCTTGGGAGTGACCGGGGGCCCACAAACAAAAGGAGTTGACCATGTTCAGGTGGTCAAACAGAGCTGAAGCTTCTGTGACACACTCAAAATAGTGTCAAGAAGCATCCCTCCAAGTTTCGTGGCGATTGGACACCGTTTGGGCCCCGAACAGGCGGAAAGAAGCCACATATGCAAAATTCCAAGAATGGGCCTTGGGAGTGACCGGGGGCCCACAAACAAAAGGAGTTGACCTTGTTCAGGTGGTCAAACAGAGCTGAAACTTCTGTGACACACTCAAAATAGTGTCAAGAAGCATCCCCCCAAGGTTCAGGGCGATTAGACACCGTTTGGGCCCCGAACAGGCGGAAACAAGCCACATATGCCAAAATTCCAAGAATGGGCCTTGGGAGTGAACGGGGGGCCCACAAGCAAAAGGAGTTGACCATGTTCAGGTGGTCAAACAGAGCTGAAACTTCTGTAACACACTCAAAATAGTGTCAAGAAGCATCCCTCCAAGTTTCGTGGCGATTGGACACCGTTTGGGCCCCGAACAGGCGGAAACAAGCCACATATGCAAAATTCCAAAAATAGGCCTTGGGAGTGACCGGGGGCCCACAAACAAAAGGAGTTGACCATGTTCAGGTGGTGAAACAGAGCTGAAACTTCTGTGACACACTCAAAATAGTGTCAAGAAGCATCCCCCCAAGGTTCGTGGCGATTAGACACCGTTTGGGCCCCGAACAGGCGGAAACAAGCCACATATGCCAAAATTCCAAGAATGGGCCTCGGGAGTGACCGGGGGGCCCACAAGCAAAAGGAGTTGACCATGTTCAGGTGGTCAAACAGAGCTGAAACTTCTGTAACACACTCAAAATAGTGTCAAGAAGCATCCCTCCAAGTTTTGTGGCGATTGGACACCGTTTGGGCCCCGAACAGGCGGAAACAAGCCACATATGCAAAATTCCAAGAATGGGCCTTGGGAGTGACCGGGGGCCCACAAGCAAAAGGAGTTGACCATGTTCAGGTCGTCAAACAGAGCTGAAACTTCTGTGACACACTCAAAATAGTGTTAAGAAGCATCCCCCCAGGTTTCGTGGCGATTGAACACCGTTTGGGCCCCGAACAGGCGGAAACAAGCCACATATGCAAAATTCCAAGAATGGGCCTTGGGAGTGACCGGGGGCCCACAAACAAAAGTAGTTGACCATGTTCAGGTGGTCAAACAGAGCTGAAACTTCTGTGACACCCTCAAAATAGTGTCGAGAAGCATCCCTCCAAGTTTCGTGGCGATTGGACACCGTTTGGGCCCCGAACAGGCGGAAACAAGCCACATATGCAAAATTCCAAGAATGGGCGTTGGGAGTGACCGGGGGCCCACAAACAAAAGGAGTTGACCATGTTCAGGTGGTCAAAGACAGCTGAAACTTCTGTGACACACTCAAAATAGTGTCAAGAAGCATCCCTCCAAGGTTCGTGGCGATTAGACACCGTTTGGGCCCCGAACAGGCGGAAACAAGCCACATATGCAAAATTCCAAGAATGGGCCTTGGGAGTGACCGGGGGGCCCACAAGCAAAAGGAGTTGACCATGTTCAGGTGGTCAAACAGAGCTGAAACATCTGTGACACACTCAAAATAGCGTCAAGAAGCATCCCTCCAAGTTTCGTGGCGATTGGACACCGTTTGGGCCCCGAACAGGCGGAAACAAGACACATATGCAAAATTCCAAGAATGGGCCTTGGGAGTTACCGGGGGCCCACAAACAAAAAGAGTTGACCATGTTTAGGTTGTCAAACAAAGCTGAAACTTCTGTGACACACTCAAAATAGTGTCAATAAGCATCCCGCCAAGTTTCGTGGAGATTGGACACCGTTTGGGTCCCGAACAGGCGGAAACAAGCCACATATGCAAAATTCCAAGAATGGGCCTTGGGAGTGACCGGGGGCCCACAAACAAAAGGAGTTGAATATGTTCAGGTGGTCCAACAGAGCTGAAACTTCTGTGACACACTCAAAATAGTGTCAAGAAGCATCCCTCCAAGTTTCGTGGCGATTGGACACCGTTTGGGCCCCGAACAGGCGGAAACAAGCCACATATGCAAAATTCCAAGAATGGGCGTTGGGAATGACCGGGGGCCCACAAACAAAAGGAGTTGACCATGTTCAGGTGGTCAAACAGAGCTGAAACTTCTGTGACACACTCAAAATAGTGTCAAGAAGCATCCCTCCATGGTTCGTGGCGATTAGACACCGTTTGGGCCCCGAACAGGCGGAAAGAAGCCTAATATGCAAAATTCCAAGAATGGGCCTTGGGAGTGACCAGGGGCCCACAAGCAAAAGGAGTTGACCATGTTCAGGTCGTCAAACAGAGCTGAAACTTCTGTGACACACTCAAAATAGTGTCAAGAAGCATCCCTCCAAGTTTCGTGGCGATTGGACACCGTTTGGGCCCCGAACAGGCGGAAACAAGCCACATATGCAAAATTCCAAGAATGGGCGTTGGGAGTGACCGGGGGCCCACAAACAAAAGGAGTTGACCATGTTCAGGTGGTCAAACAGAGCTGAAACTTCTGTGACATGCTAAAAATAGTGTCAAGAGGCATCCCTCCAAGTTTCGTGGCGATTGGACACCGTTTGGGCCCCGAACAGGGGGAAACAAGCCACATATGCAAAATTCCAAGAATGGGCCTTGGGAGTGACCGGGGGCCCACAAACAAAAGGAGTTGACCATGTTCAGGTGGTCAAACGGAGCTGAAGCTTCTGTGACACACTCAAAATAGTGTCAAGAAGCATCCCTCCAAGTTTTGTGGCGATTGGACACCGTTTGGGCCCCGAACAGGCGGAAACAAGCCACATATGCAAAATTCCAAGAATGGGCCTTGGGAGTGACCGGGGGCCCACAAACAAAAGGAGTTGACCATGTTCAGGTGGTCAAACAGAGCTGAAACATCTGTGACACACTCAAAATAGTGTCAAGAAGCATCCCCCCAAGGTTCGTGGCGATTAGACGCCGTTTGGGTCCCGAACAGGAGGAAGCAAGCCACATATGCAAAATTCCAAGAATGGGCCTTGGGAGTGACCGGGGGGCCCACAAGCAAAAGGAGTTGACCATGTTCAGGTGGTCAAACAGAGCTGTAACTTCTGTGACACACTCAAAATAGTGTTAAGAAGCATCCCCCCAATTTTCGTGGCAATTGGACACCGTTTGGGCCCCGAACAGGCGGAAACAAGCCACATATACAAAATTCCAAGAATTGGCCTTGGGAGTGACCGGGGGCCCACAAACAAATGGAGTTGACCATGTTCAGGTGGTCAAACAGAGCCGAAACCTCTGTGACACACTAAAAATAGTGTCAAGAGGCATCCCTCCAAGTTTCGTGGCGATTGGACACCGTTTGGGCCCCGAACAGGCGGAAACAAGCCACATATGCAAAATTCCAAGAATGGGCCTTGGGAGTGACCGGGGGCCCACAAACAAAAGGAGTTGACCATGTTCAGGTGGTCAAACAGAGCCGAAACCTCTGTGACACACTAAAAATAGTGTCAAGAGGCATCCCTCCAAGTTTCGTGGCGATTGGACACCGTTTGGGCCCCGAACAGGCGGAAACAAGCCACATATGCAAAATTCCAAGAATGGGCCTTGGGAGTGACCGGGGGCCCACAAACAAAAGGAGTTGACCATGTTCAGGTGGTCAAACAGAGCTGAAACATCTGTGACACACTCAAAATAGTGTCAAGAACCATCCCTCCAAGTTTCGTGGCGATTGGACACCGTTTGGGCCCCGAACATGCGGAAACAAGCCACATATGCAAAATTCCAAGAATGGGCGTTGGGAGTGACCGGGGGCCCACGAACAAAAGGAGTTGACCATGTTCAGGTGGTCAAACAGAGCTGAAACTTCTGTGACACTCTCAAAATAGTGTCAAGAAGTATCCCTCCAAGGTTCGTGGCGATTAGACACCGTTTGGGCCCCGAACAGGCGGAAACAAGCCACATATGCAAAATTCCAAGAATGGGCCTTGGAAGTGACCGGTGCGCCCACAAGCAAAAGGAGTTGACCATGTTCAGGTGGTCAAACAGAGCTGAAACTTCTGTGACACACTCAAAATAGTGTCAAGAAGCATCCCTCCAAGTTTCGTGGCGATTGGACACCGTTTGGGCCCCGAACAGGCGGAAACAAGCCACATATGCTAAATTCCTAGAATGGGCCTTGGGAGTGACCGGGGGCCCACAAGCAAAAGGAGTTGACCATATTCAGGTGGTCAAACCGAGCTGAAACTTCTGTGACACACTCAAAATAGTGTCAAGAAGCATCCCTCCAAGTTTCGTGGCGATTGGACACCGTTTGACCCCAAACAGGCGGAAACAAGCCACATATGCAAAATTCCAAGAATGGGCCTTGGGAGTGACCGGGGGCCCACAAGCAAAAGGAGTTGACCATGCTCAGGTCGTCAAACAGAGCTGAAACTTCTGTGACACACTCAGAATAGTGTCAAGAAGCATCCCTCCAAGTTTCGTGGCGATTGGACACCGTTTGGGCCCCGAACAGGCGGAAACAAGCCACATATGCAAAATTCCAAGAATGGGCCTTGGGAGTGACCGGGGGGCCCACAAGCAAAAGGAGTTGACCATGTTCAGGTGGTCAAAAAGAGCTGAAACTTCTGTGACACACTCAAAATAGTGTCAAGAAGCATCCCTCCAAGTTTCGTGGCGATTGGACACCGTTTGGGCCCCAAACAGGCGGAAACAAGCCACATATGCAAAATTCCAAGAATGGGCCTTGGGAGTGACCGGGGGGCCCACAAGCAAAAGGAGTTGACCATGTTCAGGTGGTCAAAAAGAGCTGAAACTTCTGTGACACACTCAAAATAGTGTCAAGAAGCATCCCTCCAAGTTTCGTGGCGATTTGACACCGTTTGGGCCCCAAACAGGCGGAAACAAGCCACATATGCAAAATTCCAAGAATGGGCCTTGGGAGTGACCGGGGGCCCACAAGCAAAAGGAGTTGACCATGTTCAGGTGGTCAAACAGAGCTGAAACTTCTGTGACACACTCAAAATAGTGTCAAGAAGCATCCCTCCAAGGTTCGTGGCGATTAGACACCGTTTGGGCCCCGAACAGGCGGAAACAAGCCACATATGCAAAATTCCAAGAATGGGCCTTGGGAGTGACCGGGGGCCCACAAGCAAAAGGAGTTGACCATGTTCAGGTGGTCAAACAGAGCTGAAACTTCTGTGACACACTCAAAATAGTGTCAAGAAGCATCCCTCCAAGTTTCGTGGCGATTGGACACCGTTTGGGCCCCGAACAGGCGGAAACAAGCCACATATGCAAAATTCCAAGAATGGGCGTTGGGAGTGACCGGGGGCCCACAAACAAAAGGAGTTGACCATGTTCAGGTGGTCAAACAGAGCTGAAACTTCTGTGACACGCTAAAAATAGTGTCAAGAGGCATCCCTCCAAGTTTCGTGGCGATTGGACACCGTTTGGGCCCCGAACAGGCGGAAACAAGCCACATATGCAAAATTCCAAGAATGGGCCTTGGGAGTGACCGGGGGCCCACAAACAAAAGGAGTTGACCATGTTCAGGTGGTCAAACGGAGCTGAAGCTTCTGTGACACACTCAAAATAGTGTCAAGAAGCATCCCTAAAATAGTGTCAAGAAGCATCCCTCCAAGTTTCGTGGCGATTGGACACCGTTTGGGCCCCGAACAGGCGGAAACAAGCCACATATGCAAAATTCCAAAAATGGGCCTTGGGAGTGACCGGGGGCCCACAAACAAAAGGAGTTGACCATGTTCAGGTGGTCAAACAGAGCTGAAACTTCTGTGACACACTCAAAATAGTGTCAAGAAGCATCCCTCCAAGGTTCGTGGCGATTGGACACCGTTTGGGCCCCGAACAGGCGGAAACAAGCCACATATGCAAAATTCCAAGAATGGGCCTTGGGAGTGACCGGGGGCCCACAAACAAAAGGAGTTGACCATGTTCAGGTGGTCAAACAGAGCTGAAACTTCTGTGACACACTCAAAATAGTGTCAAGAAGCATTCCTCCAAGGTTCGTGGCGATTAGAAACCGTTTGGGCCCCGAACAGGAGGATGCAAGCCACATATGCAAAATTCCAAGAGTGGGCCTTGGGAGTGTCCGGGGGGCCCACAAGCAAAAGGAGTTGACCATGTTCAGGTTGTCAAACAGAGCTGAAACTTCTGTGACACACTCAAAATAGTGTTAAGAAGCATCCCCCCAAGTTTCGTGGCGATTGGACACCGTTTGTGCCCCGAACAGGCGGAAACAAGCCACATATGCAAAATTCCAAGAATGGGCCTTGGGAGTGACCGGGGGCCCACAAACAAAAGGAGTTGACCATGTTCAGGTGGTCAAACAGAGCCGAAACCTCTGTGACACACTAAAAATAGTGTCAAGAGGCATCCCTCCAAGTTTCGTGGCGATTGGACACCGTTTGGGCCCCGAACAGGCGGAAACAAGCCACATATGCAAAATTCCAAGAGTGGGCGTTGGGAGTGACCGGGGGCCCACGAACAAAAGGAGTTGACCATGTTCAGGTGGTCAAACAGAGCTGAAACTTCTGTGACACACTCAAAATAGTGTCAAGAAGTATCCCTCCAAGGTTCGTGGCGATTAGACACCGTTTGGGCCCTGAACAGGCGGAAACAAGCCACATATGCAAAATTCCAAGAATGGGCCTTGGAAGTGACCGGTGCGCCCACAAGCAAAAGGAGTTGACCATGTTCAGGTGGTCAAACAGAGCTGAAACTTCTGTGACACACTCAAAATAGTGTCAAGAAGCATCCCTCCAAGGTTCGTGGCGATTAGAAACCGTTTGGGCCCCGAACAGGAGGATGCAAGCCACATATGCAAAATTCCAAGAATGGGCCTTGGGAGTGTCCGGGGGGCCCACAAGCAAAAGGAGTTGACCATGTTCAGGTGGTCAAACAGAGCTGAAACTTCTGTGACACACTCAAAATAGTGTTAAGAAGCATCCCCCCAAGTTTCGTGGCGATTGGACACCGTTTGTGCCCCGAACAGGCGGAAACAAGCCACATATGCAAAATTCCAAGAATGGGCCTTGGGAGTGACCGGGGGCCCACAAACAAAAGGAGTTGACCATGTTCAGGTGATCAAACAGAGCTGAAACTTCTGTCACACACTCAAAATAGTGTCAAGAAGCATCCCTCCAAGTTTCATGGCGATTGGACACCGTTTGGGCCCCGAACAGGCGGAAACAAGCCACATATGCAAAATTCCAAGAATGGGCGTTGGGAGTGACCGGGGGCCCACGAACAAAAGGAGTTGACCATGTTCAGGTGGTCAAACAGAGCTGAAACTTCTGTGACACACTCAAAATAGTGTCAAGAAGTATCCCTCCAAGGTTCGTGGCGATTAGACACCGTTTGGGCCCTGAACAGGCGGAAACAAGCCACATATGCAAAATTCCAAGAATGGGCCTTGGAAGTGACCGGTGCGCCCACAAGCAAAAGGAGTTGACCATGTTCAGGTGGTCAAACAGAGCTGAAACTTCTGTGACACACTCAAAATAGTGTCAAGAAGCATCCCTCCAAGGTTCGTGGCTATTAGAAACCGTTTGGGCCCCGAACAGGAGGATGCAAGCCACATATGCAAAATTCCAAGAATGGGCCTTGGGAGTGTCCGGGGGGCCCACAAGCAAAAGGAGTTGACCATGTTCAGGTGGTCAAACAGAGCTGAAACTTCTGTGACACACTCAAAATAGTGTTAAGAAGCATCCCCCCAAGTTTCGTGGCGATTGGACACCGTTTGTGCCCCGAACAGGCGGAAACAAGCCACATATGCAAAATTCCAAGAATGGGCCTTGGGAGTGACCGGGGGCCCACAAACAAAAGGAGTTGACCATGTTCAGGTGATCAAACAGAGCTGAAACTTCTGTCACACACTCAAAATAGTGTCAAGAAGCATCCCTCCAAGTTTCATGGCGATTGGACACCGTTTGGGCCCCGAACAGGCGGAAACAAGCCACATATGCAAAATTCCAAGAATGGGCGTTGGGAGTGACCGGGGGCCCACGAACAAAAGGAGTTGACCATGTTCAGGTGGTCAAACAGAGCTGAAACTTCTGTGACACTCTCAAAATAGTGTCAAGAAGTATCCCTCCAAGGTTCGTGGCGATTAGACACCGTTTGGGCCCTGAACAGGCGGAAACAAGCCACATATGCAAAATTCCAAGAATGGGCCTTAGAAGTGACCGGTGCGCCCACAAGCAAAAGGAGTTGACCATGTTCAGGTGGTCAAACAGAGCTGAAACTTCTGTGACACACTCAAAATAGTGTCAAGAAGCATCCCTCCAAGTTTCGTGGCGATTGGACACCGTTTGGGCCCCGAACAGGCGGAAACAAGCCACATATGCTAAATTCCTAGAATAGGCCTTGGGAGTGACCGGGGGCCCACAAGCAAAAGGAGTTGACCATATTCAGGTGGTCAAACCGAGCTGAAACTTCTGTGACACACTCAAAATAGTGTCAAGAAGCATCCCTCCAAGTTTCGTGGCGATTGGACACCGTTTGACCCCGAACAGGCGGAAACAAGCCACATATGCAAAATTCCATGAATGGGCCTTGGGAGTGACCGGGGGCCCACAAGCAAAACGAGTTGACCATGTTCAGGTCGTCAAACAGAGCTGAAACTTCTGTGACACACTCAAAATAGTGTCAAGAAGCATCCCTCCAAGTTTCGTGGCGATTGGACACCGTTTGGGCCCCGAACAGGCGGAAACAAGCCACATATGCAAAATTCCAAGAATGGGCCTTGGGAGTGACCGGGGGGCCCACAAGCAAAAGGAGTTGACCATGTTCAGGTGGTCAAAAAGAGCTGAAACTTCTGTGACACACTCAAAATAGTGTCAAGAAGCATCCCTCCAAGTTTCGTGGCGATTGGACACCGTTTGGGCCCCAAACAGGCGGAAACAAGCCACATATGCAAAATTCCAAGAATGGGCCTTGGGAGTGACCGGGGGCCCACAAGCAAAAGGAGTTGACCATGTTCAGGTGGTCAAACAGAGCAGAAACTTCTGTGACACACTCAAAATAGTGTCAAGAAGCATCCCTCCATGTTTCGTGGCGATTGGACACCGTTTGGGCCCCGAACAGGCGGAAACAAGCCACATATGCAAAATTCCAAGAATGGGCCTTGGGAGTGACCGGGGGGCCCACAAGCAAAAGGAGTTGACCATGTTCAGGTGGTCAAAAAGAGCTGAGACTTCTGTGACACGCTAAAAATAGTGTCAAGAAGCATCCCTCCAAGTTTCGTGGCGATTGGACACCGTTTGGGCCCCAAACAGGCGGAAACAAGCCACATATGCAAAATTCCAAGAATGGGCCTTGGGAGTGACCGGGGGCCCACAAGCAAAAGGAGTTGACCATGTTCAGGTGGTCAAACAGAGCTGAAACTTCTGTGACACACTCAAAATAGTGTCAAGAAGCATCCCTCCAAGTTTCGTGGCGATTGGACACCGTTTGGGCCCCGAACAGGCGGAAACAAGCCACATATGCAAAATTCCAGGAATGGGCCTTGGGAGTGACCGGGGGGCCCACAAGCAAAAGGAGTTGACCATGTTCAGGTGGTCAAAAAGAGCTGAAACTTCTGTGACACACTCAAAATAGTGTCAAGAAGTATCCCTCCAAGTTTCGTGGCGATTGGACACCGTTTGGGCCCCAAACAGGCGGAAACAAGCCACATATGCAAAATTCCAAAAATGGGCCTTGGGAGTGACCAGGGGCCCACAAGCAAAAGGAGTTGACCATGTTCAGGTGGTCAAACAGAGCAGAAACTTCTGTGACACACTCAAAATAGTGTCAAGAAGCGTCCCTCCAAGTTTCGTGGTGATTGGACACCGTTTGGGCCCCGAACAGGCGGAAACAAGCCACATATGCAAAATTCCAAGAATGGGCCTTGGGAGTGACCGGGGGCCCACAAGCAAAAGGAGTTGACCATGTTCAGGTGGTCAAACAGAGCTGAAACTTCTGTGACACACTCAAAATAGTGTCAAGAAGCATCCCTCCAAGTTTCGTGGCGATTGGACACCGTTTGGGCCCCGAACACGCGGAAACAAGCCACATATGCAAAATTCCAAGAATGGGCGTTGGGAGTGACCGGGGGCCCACAAACAAAAGGAGTTGACCATGTTTAGGTGGTCAAACAGAGCTGAAACTTCTGTGATACACTCAAAATATTGTCAAGAAGTATCCCTCCAAGTTTCGTGGCGATTGGACACCGTTTGGGCCCCGAACAGGCGGAAACAAGCCACATATGCAAAATTCCAAGAATGGGCCTTGGGAGTGACCGGGGGCCCACAGACAAAAGGAGTTGACCATGTTCAGGTGGTCAAACAGAGCTGAAACTTCTGTGACACACTCAAAATAGTGTCAAGAAGTATCCCTCCAAGTTTCGTGGCGATTGGACACCGTTTGGGCCCCGATCAGGCGGAAACATGCCACATATGCAAAATTCCAAGAATGGGCCTTGGGAGTGACCGGGGGCCCACAAACAAAAGGAGTTAACCATGTTCAGGTGGTCAAACAGAGCTGAGACTTCTGTGACACACTCAAAATAGTGTCAAGAAGTATGCCTCCAAGTTTCGTGGCAATCGGACTTCGTTTGAGCCCAAAACAGATGAAAATGGGCTACATACGCGAAAAACCTGAAATTGGGCCTCGTCCGTGGCCCAGTCTGCGGTCACGGACCTTCAAAAGAGGTTTTCCACGATTTTGGGTGGTTTCCCTCCACTCCTCTTCGAAATCCAACTCCCCACAACTGCTATTAACTCCCCAAAACTGCACAAAACTGATTGGGGAGTCTATAAAAAGAGGAAATTTGGAAGAAACAAACACACACACACATAAGGAAGAAAAGTGAAGAAACTGAAGAAAGTCACCACCTAAGGCAACAAGAAGCAAGCTCCAGCAGCACTTCCACGACCATTCCCACCTTCTTTTCTTAATTTTGAAGATGAGCAAGAAAATTCAGAAGGAGAGAAGGAAGTGGAATAGCCAAAAACCATACCATGTTCGTACGACGCCAATTTTTGAGAGGATGACATTGTCACCTCTGTTTCTCTCATTCGTAGGGCTTCTTAGCCATTACAAGAGTTGTGAAAGAAGCCTCTCTAGGCCTCATTTTGTTCCTTGAAAATGATAGGTTCAAATGACACAACTCCGGCTTCAAATTTGCCCATTTCGGACTTGAAACAAAAATGCAGTCCGTAAGCACGAATGATGAGTTACAGCGGTTTCACTTGATTCCATGATAAAAAGTGATCTTCTTGATGGTTGTCCACCACTCGAAAGTCATGAGAATGGAGTTCTGACACTTGAAAGAAGTTCCAAGAAAGAACCAGCGCGAACAGCACAAAAAAAAAAACGAAGGCACAAGGCCATTGTCTGTCAGTGACCGTGACCCCCGGTCACTGACAGGTTCCAGTGACCGCGGGTGAGTCACGGTCACTGAAAGGCCCCAGTGACCGCGGGTGAGTCACGGTCACTGGAAGGCCCCAGTGACCGCAGGTGAGTCACGGTCACTGGAAGGCCCGAGTGACCGCGGGTGAGTCACGGTCACTGGAATGGGGCAGTGACCGCGGGTCACGGTCACCCCCCATCTTTTCCCCTTTTCCACATTTTCTTCCACCTTATGTACATTTTCTTGTATTTTCCAAATTGAGATCACATCTGAGACTTGAGGGAGGGGTTGTAAACTTTCAAAATGTATGTAAACAACCTGCATCCCCGCGGTCAGGGCACTTGAACCCATGTAAACAAAAGGGAAATTAATGATGAACTGTAATTATTTCCCATTCTTCTTAACGCTTAAAGTGCGTGAATGTCAGACCTTGATTCCGTAATTCATTTCCACGCGTATACATTTTTAAGCGCGATCACAGAGCAGATCATGTAAAAAAAAACAAAAGAAGGAAGACGATATGCGACTGTGGCCGACGTGCAGCTGCAGTGGGAGAACAATTGCAATAGCCACGCCGCTGCCTCCTCCTCCTTCTCCTCCTACTCCTTTTTCTTCTTCATTTTTTTTTCTTCCAGAGCCTCTCTTGCGTTTTTCTTTATTTCCAGTTAAGCCTCTTCTTCTTCTTCACAGTGAGGAACACGATCGCTCAAGAAGATCAAACTGAGGAAGCCGACCGTAATGAGGAAGCTGATCTCAGGATGCTCTCTTCTCTTCTTCTCGTCGCTGCTTTCTTTTTCTCTTCTTCTCTTTGTTTTCTTCTATAGCAACAGGAAGACAAAAACAACGATGGAAGGGGAATTAGGGCTCAATTCTGTTTATGTAAAACGAATTTTGCATTTAGGCCCCTCAGTTTTTCTTTTAATTTTTTAAAGATAAAAAACTTGGAAAAAGTGGAATATGTATAATTAACGACTAATCCCACTTATTATATTAATCTCACACTAATCAGGACTAACTAATGTAATTTAGGGGTCGGGGGTCTTGTAGTTTCCATCGGCAATGACTATAATGTAAATTTTTTTGGTATTTTTACTGAAAACTCCATTAGGAATGGAATCTTCATCTTAAAAACTCTATTGGAAATGGAGTCTTCAATAAAAACTCCATTGACAATGGAGTCTTCAGTAAACACTCCTTTTCCAATTCAGCCTATAATTTTTTAATTTCTTTTCGATATTCAGTCTTTTTAAAATATTCAATTATTTTTTAAAATTAAAAGCTGAAGACTCTATTGGCAATAGAGACTTCAATGAAGACTCCATTCGCAATGGAGTCTTCACTAAAGACTCCATTCGCAATGGAGGCTTTGTCTTTGAAATTTTCTATTTTATTTTTAATTTTTTTTCAGAAATTAAATAACAAAGACGCCATTTCTGATAGCGTCTCCAGTGAAGACGCTATTTGTAATAGCATTTTCTATGAAGACTCTGTTTCCAACGGAGTTTTATAGTAGTTTTGGAAATAAGTTTAAAACGACCTTATTTTTTTAAATAAGTAATAAAAATATATTATTTTGGGAAATGGCTCAATTTGATTTCACTCCCACAAATTTGGGATGGACTAATTCACATATGCCCAGGATACAACAACTTCCTTTTCTGCGCCACTGGGGCACTCGAACGGGTGAAGAATTCAAACTCAGCGGGGAACAACAACAGTGAAAAACAAATACCAAAAGAGAAATAATCTACTATGATGGTGCTGTTGTATGTTTTCTATTTGAACCCTTGAACCACTCTATATAAAGAGGAACCCAACAATCGGGCACTTAGTGGTAATGCACCCACACGCACTACCGTGTACCGTACCCACTTTGTGGTAGCGCACCTACTTCCGCTGAAATAACATACCTCATGAACCCATGGCGGTAGCGTACCACTACTTGTACAAAGCGGGAACAAGTCATCACATATGGCAATATATAACGACTCATAAAACCAGGAGACACACTGTGACTTGTGAGCAGTTATACAAACACCCCAATCGCTACAATCAAAAGTGGGCCAAGCCGGATAGATGTGGGTGGGAGTAAACTTGTGAAGTCCAAAATATACACAAAAGTGAGGGCTTTTCTACGCTTTAAAGAATAGAACCACCAACAAATTCTAAATCTCAAACTTCTCAATGGGATAGCTTACTTTATCCCATTGAAAATAGAGAAAAGGCTAAAAGAATTAGATGTTTTTCTTTGAGTTACTCCAAGTAAGTGTCATTACAAAAGTTTTCCTTTATCCTAATTTGTAATTATGATACGGCATATAGCAGATGAAGCATCTTGGCAAAAATCTCATTTGGCTCGAGTATATGAGAGAGATGATGCGCGCGATAGCAGATTTAAAACTTGACATAAGTGGATAGATTAGGCTCTTTATACTTTTCTTTTCATATCTTTCTAATTTTGTGAGGATTTGGAATATATATATCAAGTTTCATACCTTGAGGTTTATCACGTTTATGAGAAAGTTGCACGTTTTAGATTATGTACTTAGGGCCCACAAGAGTGCAACAAAATCTAAGTTTAAGATTAAGCTACTTTTTTATTTTTCACATGTAAAGGATCTAAGATATAAATCTTCATGCCTTGCGGTTCGTTGTACCTATGAGAGTATTCAATGCTTCAGATTGCAGAAGAATGTGGGAAATTTGAAAGTAGGATTATTATTATTATTGGTTTTGTTTGTGTTTTTTGCTTGCATCTCAAAAAAAAAATTTTAACAAAAAAAGGAAGGTGGGGGGTTGTTGTTTCTGGTGACCTTCAAAGGTTGATTTTGCCATGCCCTTATTGGCCTTATTAAAGACTTGCTATTTACCTATATGTATTTTCAATAATTGTTACAAGAAAAGTAATCAGCGATTTTGCGAAATCACAGGGTTACTTTACTTGATTGCCATTTCGCATTTTGTTTTTTAATTTAAAATTCCCCAACCCCATTAATGGAATGAAAATATAAATAAGAAGATCCTTGTTGACTTTTTAAGAAATCAATTTGCGATAAGACATAAAGCTTATGCGATTTCACATAAAGTTATTTTGCAATATCACAAAAAAACAACCTCTGCAACGAATCATGGGTACTATCAGTATGACAAACATGAAAAAACGTATTGGTAAATAGCCTAAATTTGGTAAGGGCATGGGAAAATTCACCCCTAAAGGTGACTGTATGGGAAAAACCCCTAAAAAAAATCTAACCAAGATAAAGGTGATACCTGAAACTTTGAAGTATACAAAACAATAGTTCTAAATCCATGAGTAATTGCACCGGATTGCATCATCAACTTCAAGCAATTATGGCAACGAGAAGATATGCTATTATATAATGTGAGAAATCATAGAGTTGGTTACAATGCATAAAGCTGTGAGAAATCATAGAGTTGGTTACAATGCATAAAGCTGCGGAAAGTAATCAGGTTTTCTTTTTCTTTTTTTTTTAAATTGGGTATCCTTGAAGTCTTTGACGTGGGTTACCAAATGTGGTATTTTGTTTCTCTTTGCCTTTAATAGCTACGGTGGATGCATTTGTGAGACACAAATTTCATTCCACAACATATATATATATTTTTTATGGTGCCATTGGGCAAAGATTTCAGTGTTAATATTTTCTAAGAAACCAATAAATTAAAACAAATTGCAAGAGGCACTTGAATGTGTCTTTTTTAAATTATTTCAAGTTTTGTGATTTTTAAAATATTTTTATGCGTTTTAGATGAGACTATCATAAAAGCCCGTGTGATGCATGAGCTAAATCTCTTGGAAATTAACATTGAGTCAAAATTATTATTCATAACAATCATCAGCTAAAAATGGCTAAAATTATTCATTCGACCCCAACCCCACCCACACCCTCCTTTTTTTTTCTTTTCTAAAGAGAACTTAACACAACAAAGGTGAATTATATCATCTGGTAGATTATTGGTATTAACATAACAGATAAACATGCATGTAAAAGAAATCTTTATCAAAGCCTACAGTGT
Source organism: Sextonia rubra (assembly GCA_037013555.1). Taxonomy (NCBI): domain Eukaryota; kingdom Viridiplantae; phylum Streptophyta; class Magnoliopsida; order Laurales; family Lauraceae; genus Sextonia; species Sextonia rubra. The sequence goes on along the minus strand of JASUAD010000011.1, from coordinate 29,800,407 downwards.
TTTGATAATAGACTATAACTGAAATTCAAACTGAGTATTAAGTATTAAGTATATTAAGTATTAAGTATACATAAAGCGATAATGAATACTGTCACAAGTATTAAGAATATATAAAGCAATAATGAATAGTGTCACAAATTAATTCCAATCTCTTAATGTCACAGCTCCACACGCCGGCACGCCAGAGACTTCCAAAGCGGTTACTTCGCCTAGTAAGGCTCCCGCCTAAGCAGGCTTAAGTCCGGAGTTCTTATGGGATCCATGACTGCATGGCTTTAAAACGTATCATATTGAGTTAATATAGGGTTTGACTTATAAGCCCAATGTCAGGACTTGGCTATTTTTAATGTGGGACTTTTGGAGTCTCAAATTTTCCGGATGTTCTTTGGCAAGTGATGGGCACATCAGATTTTACCCGAATCTGCTACTTTGGCACCGGCCTGTCCGATCTCACGCTAAAACCATCCAAGCCGAGAATTCAGGTGAAAAAAGCAACGCCAAAACTTGCATGATAAATATTTCAGTAAAAGTTTTTGCTTAGATTATCTTGATAATGGTGATGATAGAATATGAGTTATACGTCAGTATAGATCAAATGATATTGGTTTATTTAATCGGTGGCTAAAATCTCCATGATAAAATGGTCGATCAATCCTTCTTTGAGAATTGTGATAATCTCACCGTTCGAGAAAATTTTCTATTTGTTATCAATGCTGATAGTGACCATGATAAAATGTGAGCCATACATAAGAAATATTTGACTGATTGCAGTAAGTGGGGACAACAGAATAATAAATTATTACGACTAAGGACTTGCTATAATAGCATGATAAAATAATCGGATGAACCCACCAATGAGAATTCAGACAATCTAATGAATTTAAAGTCCATGATAAAATGTGAGTCATACATGAGAAAATTTTGACTTACAGTATTAAAGAAAAAATTGATGTGAACAAGACTGTCGTGAGATAAGATGCTAGTAATGTTTAGAAAACCAAATACGCATTCTTTTATATACTCAGTTATTTTATTTTATTTTATTATATTTTATTTTATTTGTCTAAGTGGGTGGGTTTGCATGGAGGGTGGGCAACATGTTAACTGAAACATGCCTAAAAAGAGTAGAGTTTTTAATGCAAAACTTTTAGAATTATTATATATTAAGCTAATTGAGTTTAATTGTCAATTCCATGTCAATTTCATATTTGATTTTGAATTTTTTGGCTTCCTACTAATATCGGCCCTACTAATGCCCCACTAAGGCCCCATCAATAGAAATAATTTTGTGGCTCTATTAATACGTCACTAATGACCCATTAGTAAGAACACTTTTATTTCCACTAATACCTCTTCATTGCCTCTTCATTCCAATTCAAACATGAATGGTCATATACCTCTTCATCTCCTTCTACTCTTTAAACATGCCTAAAAAGAGTAGAGTTTTTAATGCAAAACTTTTAGAATTATTATATATTAAGCTAATTGAGTTTAATTGTCAATTCCATGTCAATTTCATATTTGATTTTGAATTTTTTGGCCTCCTACTAATATCAGCCCTACTAATGCCCCACTAAGGCCCCATCAATAGAAATAATTTTGTGGCTCTATTAATACTTCACTAATGACCCATTAGTAAGAACACTTTTATTTCCACTAATACCTCTTCATTGCATCTTCATTCCAATTCAAACATGAATGGTCATATACCTCTTCATCTCCTTCTACTCTTTCTATTTGGTTCTCTATACTGCAAAATCATTCCTGTAATGGTTAAAAATTATGAATAATATGCAGGCCTTAGCACAGCTCTCTCCATCGATTTGAAATCCAACTCCAACTTGCGAGACTACTACCCTGTCTCTTTTCCCTTTGAAGTGTTACTCACAATAGAGAGATTGTGGGGTTCTTTCAAATGCTCACTCAGATCATGTGTTTTTTTTTTTTTTTTTTTTGTTTAAGTTCATTCTGCATCAATATGTCATCATATTTTATTTTCTTTTGATTTGGCTTTTTCTTTATTCTCAAGTATGTGGTTTTTTTCCACTTTTGTGCCCATCTTTTCACTCCTTTAGGCAATTGTATAGTTTATAATCTTTTCTTATTCTCCTATTTGAATTAGTAAACGGGATTTTCACGATCATTGGTTATAGCTTGAGAGAGAATTCTTAATGTTATTTCCCTCAGAAACATTTTATCTTCTTTTTCAACCATTTCACTGCTTCTATTTGTATTGAAGATCTCATGTACTTTCTTCAATTTTATACTTAAATAAAAAAACCATTTATTTAATTTTTGTATTATTTTGTACTTTTTATGAAGAATTATCAATTCACAATACAACGATTAAGTGGTTGTAATTATTGAGAAGTCTTTGGTTTTAGCATTTCAATTACTGGCTTACTACTTTTGTCTACATTAGATATTAAATTAGCCAAATTTTATTGTTTTTACTACATTTTTGCATTAATTTTGATTTTAAACTTAAACCACAAAATTTTTTATTTAATTTTTGCATTATTTTGTGTCTTTTCATGAAGAATAATCCTTTTACAATATAGAGAATAAGTAGTGGTGATTATTGAGAAGTCTCCTATTTTAATATTTCAATTACTAGCTCACTACTTTTGTCTACATTAGATATTAAAATAGCAAAATTTTATAATTTGTGTTTAAATTACCACATGATTTTGTATGACTTCTATTTGCTGTGCTTAGCACGGGATTATTTTTGCTAGTTTTGAATTAAAGAAATTCTCATAACAATGGAGATTTGGACTATAGGATTCTTGTATCACTAACCCCGCATTTGCAATTTGATGCAAATTGTGTTCATGATTTGTTCATCAAAACTTCGGTATACTACTAAAAAGCTTCAAAGAGCTTGAAATTTGCACTATAGGATCCTCATATCAGTGACCCCACGTTGGCAATGTGATGCAAATTGTACCCATGATTTGGCCACCAAAACTATGGTACGCCCTACTATGTATCAGAAGTCACAAAAATATTTTAAATAGGAAGAACTCAGCAATCAATCTATTGAACAAAAAGTAGGTAGTTAAGAAAATTAAAGAATTACTGCAAATAGAAACCCAAAAAAAAAATGGTTAAGATGGAATCTAGAAGTTTTTTATGGCACTCCCCTCAACAGTGGAGTATACAAAATCAACAACCATACAAAAGATACGGTACTAAAAGAGACCCTCTGCAAATGTAATTCCAGCAAGATCAAGAGTCTTTATTATGCAATACAAGTACAACATGAATCAAGAACTGTATCAAGTCAAGAATTCTATTCAGAATATATTCACTCACCTTGATATCCTAAATCCCCATCTGCATGTACGTGGATTTAAGAAGTGGGGATTTTAAGTTTGCAGGCTAAAGCACTCTTTACCAAGCGTGGATGGAATTCATACATTTAAATCTTAGAAAGGAAGAGATAGTAAATTAATGAAATGAATATGGTTGGATAGTAAATCCCAAATTACCTTGCATAGTGCTGATAAATTATGGTTAATTAGGTATATTTATGTGTTAACGAGTTTGTTTCAATGATTAAAAGGGTACTTAAGTGGTTTCGTAGAGTTTCAAAGAATTTCAATAAGTTTCGAATTGAATTTTGGACTTCAAAGGGAGGTAGTTCGGATTTGAGAAAATCAGGGGTGTTCTGAAATTTTCATAAAACTTCAACTTCAAGTTCAGAAGTTAGATCTCGACATTCCCTACAACTATAATACTCATCTTGAGTCCACTCGATAGATGAAAACCCATCATTTTACCCAAATTCCACGTTTTGGAACAGAATTGTCCTTTTTGTAAAAGTTGACTTTTACCAAACAACATCAAAAAATTCTAACACTTGGTTTGTTGGAAAGAATATTTAATTTCCTAAAACTTTTTTTGTTGAGCCGCAGCGATTCAAAAACTCGAAGTAGCTTGTTTTGCTGCGCTAGTGAAGAACTTGTATTAACATCAAACTTGTAATAAAGAAACATCATTTCACCTTTATACCCCCGAAGCCTGAGCGTTTCGGCTCATTTTTGAGTTTCTAGCAGTTGGGAGCCTCTCTCCCCTCCTCCTCCTTGATTTCTTCTTGGTCGGAGTGAAGACTCGAGCTCCAGATCCACAAGACCACCACCACCATTCTTTTCCTCTCATCTTCTTCATTCTTCTCAGTCCTTCCTCGCTCAAAACGACCAAGGCAGCCCTTGCACGACCGATGGAAGCTTGGACAACTGTGTAAGAGGTGAGTGAATTCAATTTTGAGCTTGGCCATGTGTTTGGTAGCCCAAGGGCTTCCATTTTATGCACTTTCACTTTGTTTCACTAACTGTAGATGGGATTTTGAATTTCTATGTCATTTTTTGTTCATAAGTTAGGTCTTTTGTTTGGAGGACTTTAGCACCAATTGTGTACCTTCCCGAACTGAGCTAAGTATGATTAGTGCCTAATTAAGCATGATTAGTTAGTGAATTGATCTAACATTAATTGAAATAATGATGATTAATGTAGTTTGAGTTTAGATTAAGTTTGTTGTGTATTATTTCACTCTAATGGGTTGAATTTGGAACCTGACAAGGCTGTTTGGGGTTGGTTTTTACCTCGATTAGGTAGATGAAACCCCTTTTTGTTTTAGATTTTATAATTTTGCGTCAAACATGGAAAATATAGACGTCATTGTGTTTGTTTCATCGAGCTCGTCAACTTTTGTATAAAAGATAAACTCATTTAACCTCAATTGAGTCATGTGGACCCCCAAATGACTAAAACCAAAAATAAATGATGCAAAAGGGACCTAGCTGTAAATTTCAAAAAATATAATGTATAAAATGGCTCAAACACCAGTTCAGGCAGTGCTTTCTCCCTCAAGCTATCGCAGAACCCTCCCTTTCAATATTCCATTTTCTTCTTGAGATTCAAAGACTCAGAAATCATTGCATGTGCGAATAGAAGGTGCTTTCTTCATTTCCATCATCTTCTTCTTCTCCTTCTTCTTCTCTTTTTAGAAGTTGGGAAGAAGCTTGAGATTTTCCTTCACCCTTTCTTGTGAACGTAAGCTTTTGAAACCCACCTACAGAAATCGGTTCAAATTGAGTTAAGGACACTCAAGCTTGGCATGCATCTTGTCTCTTTTGTTTTTTGCATGTCTATAGTATGTTAGGATTAGAATTGGGCATTGCCTTTAATTGAGCCAAGTTGAGAGGAGACTTCTGAGCAAGCTTTGAATCAAGACAAGTACTAGCTAATTTTGTGTTAATGCATGATGATCAAAACTTAATTGTTGAATTGATTCAATTCTATATATGCATACAGCCATATTCCTCCTTGTTTAACTTGAATTGGATATATGTTAATATGATGATCGATTTCGAAGTATATAGGTGGATGGGAGAGTTAATAAAATGCATATTGGATGTTGTTACATGGTGGGAACGGTGGTTCCATGCAGGTTGCACTGAAGAAAGAACTTTGTAAATGAAATAACCAAGGAATTATGAAAATTACGACTAAGCCGTAATCTGTGCCACGGCTAAGCTATAAAAACCCAAAGCTTGATCAAAAAGAAAAGTTGAAACTTTTCTTCTACGGTTTAGATAAGGGATTTAGCTTGGCCCTTTTCACCTCTACCTTGGCTTAAGTTAAAACTTAATTTGCACCTAGGTTGTCCCCACCAAGCCCATGCTTAAAGGTAAATTGCATTATGCAAATGCACGGGGTGGTAATGGCATGAACAAGGTTAATATTAGGTGAGACAACTTGAGGCAAGTTAGAGACCACCTTGTGATCAATTAAAACCCCATTTATGAAGCCCAAAATTTGACACCTTATGGCCTTTAACATTCACCAAAAATCAGCCCATGGAATGGGCTTGGATTATTTTATTTGTCATGGTAACCCCCACCCCCTAACTTAGACTTGTTAACTTAAAAATGGAATAGAAATATATTTAAAACTTGAACTTGAACCATGATACCCATCACCCCCCAGGTTTGCCCAGAGACATGTGCATGGTATTATCAAGTTGATTGTACGTAGATCCAGGTTCCATGCTCAAAATATCATCAGAGCACTACAGCACATGAATTGTGACATAAGAACCCTAGATCTACCTTAAAACAAATGGTATGGTTCCTAGCATGTTAGGGAAACTCAAATACTTCCTCGGACCATATATTGATATATCGACCACCCAATACCTTGATATGCCATGTCTTCACCCCAATATTACCTGACTATTGCCTAGCCATTGTTGGCTTGTAAAAGTCATGCCTTACGGCCGAGATGTGCACTTGGTTACCGTTTCCCCCCTCAAATGATAGGATTCTTAGGTTGGTTAGTGAGCCTTGATGCCAACTGCCACCTTTGTTTCCTGGATCTACTCGATGCCTTTTCTATCTATTTCGGGCACCCCATTTCTAGCCGAAATGCTGCTTTTTATACTTAAGATTTTAAACTCATTCGGCCAGGTCGAATGATATCTGATTGTTACCCTTTCCTTGTTTTGCCTAGTCTTCATGTTGTAGGTTGATAAACAATTTGACCCGAACCCTTGCCTAGACTATAAGGTCCCCAGCCCTAGATAATAATGATTTATAGTAATTAAGTTGGTTTTACTCTAATTAATATGTTATTAGGTTAATTGAGCCCAAATCTCAAGAGGTCTGGGTCATGGATAGGTAGTTGGGTCGGGTTCGAATCCCATTAGGTAGTCCAAGACCATTGTATTTTTATATTTTCATGGTTTTACATTATTTATGCATCATATTAATTGCATTGAGTGAGTTTCATCTTGTGGTTTTACATTATTTATGCATCATATTAATTGCATTGAGTGAGTTTCATCTTGTGGGACATTTTCCATGTTTGGCCTAGTTCCATTGGATTCATTCCAGCCCATTTTGAGCACAGCTACTTCAAATTGAAATATACATAAACAAAAGAGCCAATCTGTAAATTCTAGAATTTCACTCATTTAAAAACCTCCAACCCATCGATCCTTTTATTCCTCTCCTTCCTCCCTCACGTTGCAGCACCGGTCCCTCCTTCTTCCATCACCTTCTTCTCCAATCTAGCCTCCATTCCATGGTGATTGGACTTGCATGCAAGAAGTTGAAGTCTTCCTTCTTCCTCTTCACTCTTCTTTGCTCTCATCTTCGAAACCAAGGCATTTCTTTTTCCCCATTGCTTGTAGAAAAGTTGAGGTATGGAAACCCATCTTCTTTTGAGTTATTGAGTTCAATAAGGGTTAAGAGATTTCATCTATTGGCATGCATGGATCTCATTCTCGTCTTCCTTCATGCATGTGTTAGATTCTTCATTAGAGAAGCCTTATTCGCTATCCAACCAAAGGGCGAGTTTATTTGAGTGAAGCACCAAACTTAAGGCAAGTATAAGGATACATTTTCTTTACATGCATGGCTTTATTCTTCGATTCTTGATGGATTCTTGTGATTTTTACCCTTTTTACAACTTAATGGAAAATACATGAATTTGATGGTGTTTTGTGATGATTTTTGGATGAATAAAATGATAATGATCCTTTAGGGAACCCAAAAGTGTGGAATGGAAGCTTATAGGTTGATTTGATTACAGGAGGAATGGTGTATTAGAAGAGGGAACCCATTAGAAACCCAACACTCCCATAATAGATTGCTTCAGGGCCGACTGGTCAGTCCTAAAGCCAGATCGGTCGAATTGGTTTCCCTGTAGTCCGACCGGTCGGTCACCCAGCCCGATCGGTCGAATTTCCTTTCTGGAAGCAGTCCGATCAGTCGGACCCATATCCGATTGGTCAGGTAAGCCTGACCTGCAACTTATAGAAATGTGTTCCAAAATGAATTATATGCTTAACTATGGACTTTCTATAGTCTATGGGATAGCCTAATGATGGGTTACTCCCTTAAACCTTAGAAAGAGACCGAGGTATTCACCCACACTTACTATAGGCTGTAGGTTCAACCCAAGACTATTATGACCATAGAATTGGATCCTTTGCTACCCCAAATTAGTCCAACGGTGACTAAACATGGAGAAAGAAGAGTGTTGAGCTGTCACTCTTTTCTTCTTGATTCTCCGGTTAGTTTTCAATGTCACGTCATGGGTATTGGCATAAGATAAAGTGTCCTTTATATACATGAGGTAACACCGATAATGGTAATACCGGGACACCGAATGTCTTATGAATACACCATATTGAATGACCTTGGAAATCCGGATTATCTAGCATAGGGTTGGCTAGTAACTTTCCTTGATGACCCCATAATCTAATTGCATTCATATTGATAGTCACCTTGACCTCTACATGAGAGTTTATATCAGTTTGCATCAATGATGAATAGTTTTTTTACTTAGTTGCAATTCTCTGATTAATATTTCCAACAAAATTGAGTTACCTTTCTGTATCAGTATAAACAGATCAGTATATGATAAGTGTGGACATCAGATTACTTCTGACATGCTTAGAGTCGGCACTACTTAGCTTATATCCCATAGGAGATTCGACGGGACCCCATGGGAGTATGTTATCAGTTGTTTACTGTAATAGTTCTAAGAAGAGTGAGTCGACGCTCTTATGGTAGCTAGTCGATCCTGGCCCGATTGCTAGTGATTTCCCACTGAACAGTTTACTCGCTTATTAGAGAGGAAGTAGCAATATGGTTGCCATTTTGGTATGATGTACTCTTTATTCATGATTCCTTATTCATGTTAACTCACATGCATAAATGCCTAAATTTCAATATTGATCTCTTTTAATTATCACGTTAATTAATTCAATTGTTACATCATGTTAAGCTTATATATCCTTATCTTTGCTTAACCGTCGTGTTAACCAGTTACCATGGTGTTACAGGTACAGAACCCGATGCCAATCCGGCAATCAGCGCGCCCCCAAAAGGAACCCCAGCATTACCTCGTGATATAAACGAGTGGAACGAGGAAGACATCTTTCTTGATCCTCCTCAATAGAGTGCAACAGAGTTATTTTGGGATTGACTTAGGGTTCCTCTCGGCATTGATATATTTGTATTTTTATTATGGACTTCCATATTATGCATGTAACTGGGTTAATCAACAAACTTGTTTATTTAATAAATTGAAATGAATGTTTTATAGATGCTCATGATAGATATATAGGTGAAATCTCCAGGTTTCCGCTTAAATGCCTTATGTTGATAATACGTGTTTGTGAATCTTCCTCACACGTACCTGTGGGATCACCCTTATGACAGTTCGTACGTGTCTTGTCATGACACGAATTGTTACGAGTACGTGTGTCATTCCTCGGAATCCACAACAAATCCCCAATTCTCGAGTTCGAGGCGTGACATAGACTAACTCTCATACTCAAACTTAACCTCGAACTCCCAAAATTGAGCATGGAGGGAAAGTTTTCACTCTAACCATGATTGAGGGTCATAAGAAGTGTTCACTACATTAACCGCATGACCTCAAGTATCAATCAACCCTCTATCAAGCCCCAGTCATGCAAGGGGTTACAACCCAAAGAACTAGAATACTTACAGACTCGCGAGAGGCCATAAAACATGAAATACAATCAAGATTTGTTAACCCCAACCCATCAGCTCCCTCATCTGGACTTGCCTAATAATATAATGTATTTTCTTACGATTAATCGTGTGTGCACACTCGCACAACACTTACTCGGGTATATCTGTAGATTGGTATGGTACTTGTAACACTCATGCACTCAAATGATTGTACAGAACACTACGGATACATTGCAGTGCACACTATCCTCACTTGCATGTTCTTAGATAAATATGTACTGGGGTATTCTCGAGTAGGTATCATGGATATCGAGTTGTAGGCGTTCTCATGTTGAGGTTCTAATGTTGTAGGCATCGACAAGTGCTGAGTGTAGGTGACGCGCACTAAGCTTTACCTGTTTTTGTTATTTCTCGTGGATGCGAGTTTGTACTCTCAGAAGGGTTATGTTTGTGCACGCATTTATTCTGGTTTTTCCCTTCTATAGCATTGGAGATACTAGCCCCATCCAATAAGCACTCAAGTTTAATTATACAAGTTAATTTTGATATTGCTCTCGTTTATCATTGCATTACATTTTCACGTGTACAAATATCTATTGCATGTCATGTCATGTCATTTGCATTTAGAGCTTGTCAAACCCAGTCTAACCTTGCTTTGGTGCTTGTAGGTAGCAAGTACCCTTACCGCTAGTGCATATACAGAGCAATTGCCTTGGAAATTGTGGGATAGCTGAGCCAATGCACTTAGGTTTGTACTTCTAATAGTATTACGGTGTAATGAGAGACGAGACTTTCGTAATTCAATCTTTTTTACTATATTTTTTAATTTAGCCCTTGTGGCTCAATTTGTACTAACCAATGTTCAAAACATGTTGTTAATCAATTTCTTTTAACTTTAATGAAATCATGCTTCTCTCTGTCATCTTTACAAAATTTTAAATTGTCTTGGATTTCTGGAAACCATATGATTTATCAAATACATCAACGTTTGACAAGATAGTTGTGACCAAGGGCAAATATGTGAGACATAGAGAAGTAGTGAAAATTAGAAAGGGAGGAAAATAGTGGAGAGAGAGAAAAGGTGAGTAGAGGAAGAGTAAATATCCATCATTTTAATGTGTAGTGATGGAAAGGAAGAGCAGTAATTGGTCGATGGAGGTAGTTTTCAAAATTCAAATTTTAGTGTTGACACATTGGGTCCCATATGATGACGTAATTGGATAGAAGATCAAAAAAGACTTAAAGTGTTCATTATCTTATTAACTATATTTTAACTCTTAAGTTTTTGAATTTTAAGGAGAAAGAATGTGTCTCTTGGGCTCATTCATGAATGGATGTATTATTTAGTCATTCATGAATGGAAGTGATCCATTTTCAAGAGTTACTTCCAAATCTATAAATAAAACTCATTTTCAAAGTTCTTGATATATGGCATTAAAAAAACACAGGGATTATAGAATTTTCTCTTTTATCATTATTCTTTTACTTTTAAGGGCAATTTCATATTTCTGATTTTAACATACAGACTTCAAATCAAAGTTGGGCATTTTATCCTGAGGACTAAGTTTTAACAAAATCACCTCCTGCATGTAGGGAATTGTTATCTTTAAAAATTATCTTCATTGGTATGCCTTGCCCGTGCCCATTTTATGTTTCTTTATTATTCAATTTCTCACATTCTTTAATTATTTATTTATTTTTTCAATTGTACATTTTTCGTAAGTAATCTCACCCCCCCCCCAACCCCGAAACAAGAAAAAACAACTTTTCTAAGAAATCACAAAAATTTTAGCTCATTTTTGTGATTTTCTTTGTTGAAAAGTGGCCACACAAAATGTAAATTATAGTATAGTGCAGAAAAACATTTCCAATCCTCACTTTTTCCACAGAAATTGGCCATACAAAATGCTTTTATTCTTTTTTACAAGGAAAATGTATTGCACTAAACAACTTAAAAATGGAGTTATACAGAATATAAAAAGCAATTTTCCTTTTGTATATATCTCCTGTTACACAAACACACCTTGGGACAAATTTAAAAGCATGCTTACAATTGAGTTCTCAAAATCATAATTTCTTGCCAATTATTTTTCATTCTATTGCCATGGAAAATTCTAGAGATGGCAATGCTTGAGTAAAACAAATGACATCTCACTAGGGGGCAAGTTTGGGAATGGTTTTTTTCCAAGATTGGGAGTATGTATGGATTTGTTGGTGGGGATCTAGGTGAGTTTGAATTTTAGTTTCTTCAAATTGACTTGCCTCATTTAAGTGACTTACATATATATGTTTTTAATGAGCTTTTTCCTTCTCCCTAGAGCTTCTAATATTTGTAAATAAGTCCCTTTAGTTTAAGTATTTGTAAATAGGCCCCTGCTTTGGCATTTTAATACCACTCATATCCCAAAACATGTGGATTTGATAGTAATAAGCAACTATGGTGAGAATTTTGCCCAATTTTTTTTATCAAAATGGCGCTTTTGCTCTTATAACCAGTTTTAATATACCCTCCTAAATTTCTAATATTTATTTATAGGCGTCCAATGTGGGTTGAACAATAGACCTATTAAAGTGCCTTAATACTGTAAACGCATCACCTACTCCTCTTTTTTCTTTTTTTTTCATTTTGATTGAATCTATTCCCTATTAGCAACACAAGTGCAAACCATAGTTTGATTTAATTATATTTAGGATCATTTTAGCCGAGAAAGTGATTGAGTGAGGTCTCATTTAATCTAATATATAAACTTAGAAATCATATATTCATTTAATTAGGTGGCTCAAGAGTAGGTCCCTTAAAACTATATTTTTCAAATCATTGTCTCTCCCTTATTAATATAATTTTTTTCCTTTTAACAAAAAAAGGTTCTTTTAAAACACCTTTTCAAATATTTGAAATTGGACTATAAGTGTTCCCAGAAAATTTGGTGAGATGAGATATATTCAACCTCCCAAATTCGACACACAAAGAATAGGAACAAACTACTTATCATTCATTCTCTTTTATTTTTTAAATGAGTTTAATGGCACTAGCCTCGAGGATGCAGGCTATTTACTATGTGTACAACTTGTAGCCCCTCCTTTGGTCTCAGATATGGTCAAAATTGAAGAAAAAATACATAAAGTTACATAAAGAATGAAATGTTGCAGAACATATGAAATACAAGTGCAGTGACTGATGACCACAGGTCTCTACAACATGCAACCTATGTTTTGTTTATTCTTCCCTCTTTTGTCCTCCGAATGACTTCTTAGGATGCTTTGGTCTTTGCCTTGGACGTTTGAGCACCTTGCATCATATTTTGAGTGACAAAAACCACACTTTGAGTCACCATGTTCTTTGACTATCACCATTTTTATCATGGACTGTGTATGTGTAAGTCCAATAGGGTTGCTAATCATAATCTCAACTAATAGCCAAGGTTGTGTCACTCTAATTCAGTTTATGTTCAGAATTAAAATGATTCCTTAGATCATCTTTCACAACCCCAAAAATGGCTTTTACACCTTAAGTGGGAAGATCAAAGATGACATGGTCTCATCTTTAGGATTTTTTTAGTGGTGGCTAATTCATGAGTTGGACAAAACTCTGTGTCCATTGAGATGTCTTTTATATTTCTTTTAGAATGGACTGCGGTTCATCGAAAAAAGACCTAAAGTTAAGATTCAAATTTTCTGAAAGTGCTCACACTGACAGTCATACGCGCTCAAGCAGATGGATCTAGACTTTCGAGCTCAAGCTAAGGCTTTAAGCACTCAAGCGTGTCTATAAGGAATTGCGCTGAATTGCACGTAACTGAATTTTTTATTCACGCGCTCAAGTGGATGACAAACAGAGTCCCACTTACTTGTGTGGAATTGTTTCCTTTTTGCACCATGTCACAACCCGAGCCTAGGAGATGTTACGGGAATCGACAAACATAATAAAAGAAACGCGTTACTACTAAGATAATGCATGAATGACGACATCGAACAAAATCAAATATTACAAAAAAGGGCTTATGTCTACCTAAACCAGGTCAAACTCAACCCAACTACTTATCCATAACCTGAAACGAACCAAAAACAAAAACAAAACACAATTAGCAACCAAATCATCAGGAATTAGCCGCTAATTCGGATCAAATCGGGTCGGGGTGTTACATACCAGGACTACCTATTTATATTCTACAAGGACTAAAATCCTAAGGCACGAAATTGGGGTTATTTAAGGAGTGTTCTCTTAACCCTAAAAGAAGAATCTCATTGTTCTATGTCCAGAAAACCTATTAAAAATTCATCTTCTTCTCTAGAGCATCCATTAGAGAGATTCTATCGAAACTCTCATTCTAGAGGTGGTTGCTTTCACTTCCAATAGAAGATTGGCTTTTCTTGTAGAAGGTTCGTTCACCTTGCAGATTCAAGGTAGTGTTGATTTAAGCATGTTGGAAATGAAGGAGCGGTGAGCGGCAAGGTCATCGGCAATGGATAATACTTCAGTCCTTAGGTTGAGTTGCAACTAGGGAGGGATTGTAAGTTTCTTGTAACTACTTAATTCCATAGTGTTTGGTTTCCTTGGTCTGGGTGATAAGACCCGTGGTTTTTTCCCAAGTAGGGTTTTCTATGTAAAAAAAAAATATTGTGCCTCTTTGTCTTTTTGTGGCTAACTGATTTGCTCATTATTTTATTCTTCTGCTACATATATATTGAATTGCAATCTAGAAATCTTTCATTATTTTCTTGAATATGATGACACCAAGGGAACACTCTTCATGGAGTTCCAGAGATTTGAAGAAGAATCCTTCCCTGTTTGGAGGAATATTTCACCTTATGTAGGTGAGAGAAAAGGGATTTAGGAAGAAGGTTGGAAAATACTTTAAGTGTGATTGCTTGAGAATGCCTTTGGATGCCTTGGATGCTTGTGGATTGCCTTGGGAAATGCCAATGGACTTATGGGTGCCTTGGCAAAGAGGTTAAGATGCCTTTTTATAAAGCTGAAAACGGTTGGAGTGGTTCTAAGCAGTTGCAATTTGAAATAAAGCAGAAGCCGCTCAAAACTACTTCACAAATGGCAATGACCGTTTGCCACCGATCATTGCAAACTGCACTTGTAATGTAGTAACCACGCACCACCAATCACTGCAAATCTTGGCCCAAATGACCTCTGATTTTAATGAAACTTGAAGGGATGTCTTCTAATATTATTTTAAGGTTATTGAAGGAGTTTCATCCTATTTGACTTCCCTAGCTTGACTAATTTGACTAGCTTGTACCCCTTTGCCTTTATGTATAGCAAAGGTTAAGTAATGATCAATGTTTTGATCAATTTGAACCCAAATGAACTTAGATGACTCTAAGATTATGAGGAGTTGACTTCAAACATATTTTGGAGTCTCCGTATAAATTTCATGAGGCTTGACCTTCTGGAAGTGCAATTTTGTCAGTAACCACAATTTTAATGGTTGCTCATGGGTTGAGGCTTAAATAGAGACCATTTGCTTTGAAATTTGGCGGAGCTGGTCTATTCGAAGACTGCTGAGGAACATACAGATCATCTGCGGAAGGCATTGCAGCTGCTTAGGGAATCACAAGTTGTATGCAAAGCTGTTTAAGTGTGATTTCTGGTTAGAGCAAGTTGCATTTTTGGGACATGTGATTTCTAGAGATGGATTGATGGTGGATCCGGCTAAGATTGAGGCAGTAGTTCATTGGCCCCATCCGAGATCAGTGACAGAGAATCGGAGTTTTCTGGGATTGGCGGGATATTACCGCAGGTTCGTGCAGGACTTCTCGAAAATCTCAGCCCCGCTGACTCAGTTGACTCGAAAGAAGGTCCCGTATGAGTAGACAGAGAAGTGTGAGCGTAGTTTTCAGATGTTGAAAGAAAAGCTCACTACGGCGCCAGTGTTGACTCTCCCAGATGGTAGTGAGGGATTCGTGATTTATTCCGATGCCTCTCGAGTTGGACTAGGCTGTGTACTGATGCAGAATCAGAAAGTGATTGCCTATGGATCCAGACAGCTAAAAGAGCATGAGAAAAACTATGCCACACATGACCTGGAGCTAACAGCCATTGTATTTGCACTGAAGTTGTGGCGACATTACTTGTACGGTGTGAAGTTCGAGGTCCATTCCGATCATCACAGTCTGCAGTATTTGTTTGATCAGCATGACTTGAATATGAGGCAGCGAAGGTGGTTGGAGTTCATCAAGGACTACGACTTTCCGATCAAGTACCATCCAGGCAAAGGGAATGTAGTTGCGAATGTGCTTAGCAGGAGGACAGACAGTCTTCAGGTGTTGGCAGGATTCTATATGCTTGTGCATGATCAGCCTGTTGAGGTTCGGATGGTAAGTGAATTGGAGACATTAGCTACTACCGTCGTGTTTCAGCCTGAGGTGATTCAGCAGATCAAGGATCGCCAGTTTGAGGACCCCCTTTTGGTGACTTTCAGAGATCGGATTGCAGAACGACCGGATTTCAGCTTGGTAGACGGAGTTTTGTACTTCAGGAATAGATTATGTATTTCCGCTGTGGATGAGCTGAAAGAAAAGTTGATGACAGATGCGCACGAAGCCCGTTATGCGATGCACCTAGGGAGTACAAAGATGTACCGGAACTTGAAGGATAGATTTTGGTGGAACAATATGAAGCGGGAGATCGCAGGGTTTGTAGCTCGATGTTTGACCTGTCAGATGGTGAAAGCTGATCATCAGCGACCTCCAGGATCATTGCATCCATTACACACTCCGCAGTGGAAGTGGGAGCACATTACCATGGATTTCGTCTCCGGTTTTCCGCCGACCAGAAGAAAGAACAATGCGATCTGAGTAATAGTGGACAGATTGACCAAGTCAGCACATTTCCTTCCGTTCAAGAAAGGGATGACATTCACAGAGATGGCCAGGAAGTTTGTTGACGAGATAGTCAGATTGCATGGCACCCCAGTATCGATTGTGTCTGATCGCGACAGTCGTTTTGTGTCTTCATTCTGAAGAGCATTTCAGGAAGCTATGGGCACAAAGTTAAGTTTTAGTATGGCATACCACCCCCAGACTGATGGGCAGTCGAAGCGTACCATTCAGACGTTGGAGGATATGCTCCGAGCGAGCGTGCTGAACTTTGAGAAGGAATGGGATACGCATCTGGCATTGTGTGAGTTTGCCTACAACAACAGCTTCCACGAAAGCATTGGTATGGCACCCTATGAGGCTCTATATGGATGCAAGTGCAGGACCCCAGTGTGCTGGGAAGAAGTAGGAACGAGAAGTTTCCATGGTCCAACAATCATTGCTGAGACGACAGAGAAAGTGCAGAAAGTGATAGAGAATCTGAAGATCGCTCGATCCAGGCAGAAGAGCTATGCGGATACTCGGAGGAGACCGTTGGCATTCCAAGTCGGAGATTGGGTGTTCCTTAAAGTTTCTCCGATGAAGGGCACGGTGCGGTTTGGTCAGAAGGGCAAGTTAGCTCCGAGATATGTGGGACCGTTTGAAGTCAAGAGCAGAGTTGGAGATTTAGCCTATCGGTTAACGCTTCCAGTTGAGTTCTCCGGTGTTCATGATGTTTTCCATGTGTCGATGCTCCATAAGTACGTACTAGATCCGAGCCATGTGATTCGCTACGATGATATTCAGATTCAACCTAATGCAACTTACGTTGAGCGTCCGCTTCGCATCGTTGGTACCCGAGAGCAGATTCTCCGTACCAGGACTATCAAATGGGTTAAAGTGTTGTGGGAGCATCATGGTCCAGATGAGGCTACATGGGAGCTAGAGGAGCAGCTAGCGCGCCAGTACCCACAGCTCTTTGCGCAGGTAGGTGGTCATTCCGAGGACGGAATGATTCCTAGTGGGGGAGGATGTAACACTCCGATCCCTTTTGAGCTGGATTAGTGGCTCATTAGTGTGTTTTTCTGTTGTTTTATTCTTTCGGACTTGGTTTTGGGTCTTGGATAGGTAGTTGAGTAACCTTTGACCTGAGATAGGTAGTTCTAAGCCCTTTTTCGTAATTTTTGCTTTTGCTTTGCTTGCGTCATCTTTGCATCATCTTGGTGTCAGCATGTGTATTTTGTTGAGCTCGTCAAGTTCCGTAACTGTGTCAAGTCTATTCGGAGTACATTGGAGAAGTTGGACCTTCGTGTGACTTAAACTGTAAATAGTTTAAACTCTTCGGACCTTGTTTTAAACTCCAAAACCTATATATATGAGTCATCCTCCAGGTGTCTCTCTCTCCTGCTCATTTCATTTCCTCAACGTTGCATGCACAGCTCTGGGAGAGAGAGAGAGCCACGTTCCTTCTTTTCCATTTCTCTCCTCTTCTCGTCTTGGTTGGTGTTGGGATCTTGCACTCATCGTTGATTGGGTTCTCTTCTTCCCTCATCTCTGTCTGTGGCTTGGTAAGTGGGTTCTCTGCAACTCTTCCTTCTTCTTCTCCAATTGCATCTCTCCTTCTCTGATTTCTGTGTCCTCATCTCATGCATGTGTTGTTTCTTTGATTTGCTTTGATTTTAGTTGATTTGGAGCTTGTTTCAGTGGCTTGACAGAGTTTTGAGGCAAGTATAAGTACAGGATTTGATAACACCGATGGGTATTTGTTTGATTGCTGTGATTCTTTTGTTCTCATAGGCTTAGCATGAATTTACAGCCTAAGCTATTGTTTTGGATTCATCAGAGTTTGTTTTGCTCAAGTTGTACATGATTTTCCAAGTTCTGTAACTATCCCGATTCGTTTTCTGTATTGTACGACTAAGCTGTAACATTGTACGGCTCACATTCCAGAGACTTGAAATTTCACCTTTTGTTCTACGGCTAGGCTACGGCTGAGCCGTAGATGGTCCTACGGCTGAGCCGTAAGCTAGCCGTGACCCAACCGTAACCCAGCCGTGAATTAAATCTCTGATCAGTCGAAACTTTCCAGATACAGTACTCCTACGGTGTGGCTACGGCTAAACCGTGGATTGGTCTATGGCTAAGCCGTATACTGAACCGTAGCTCAGCCGTAAAAGGTATCAGATCAGAGGTGGAAGATGACCAGTTTAGCTGTGTTTTGAAGGGAACCACGGTTGAGCCGTAGTGCATGCTATGGCTAGCCCATATGATGTCTTCGGCTAAGCCGTAGGTCACCCATGGCTAAACCATAAGGCATGGCAAATCCGAAATAAAACTTAGGATAATGGTGAGACTTGTAGGGCTCAAATACAGGTTAACCACCCATGTAAACCGGCCCAATGAATTCTTTGGACCGCATGAATAATCTCTTAGGCTGTGACTTATTCATGTGAACGTTGATTTACTGTTAAGCACCTCCCCATGGGTGTGGGTTTAAGAGACTTCGGTGCACGTGAGGATTACATTGCAACACTTTGATGGCAACGGTGCATTGAATAACTTAAAACTACATCAACATGCACGGTTAATGACAGTGAATAAATAGATTAGGGTTGGCTTGTAATGAACCTTGACTCTGTACTAATCTGAGATGCATTGCATATTGTTTACAGTTTTGCCCTCTGTTCTGTAAATCTATGTCTATGCATTACGAGGTTATTTCGCTTTCGTCCTGTATATCTGTTCTATTCTTCGTTCCGCACTAAGCTTTGATTTATGCTGTGCTTTGGCTTAATATATGCTTTGTATAATTCTGGCTTTGTATATCTCTGATTTATTGGGTATTCCCTAGTGGCTCTGCCCAGAGATTAATACGTGAAGATAAGATCCGGTCTTTGCCATCGGTGAGTCCAAAGCAGATAATCTCCCTTCTTTTGGGATTTGATTTGATTGGTATTAGTCTGGCTCTACTCAGCCTCAGCCCTAGGATGCCCGACGGGGTTACCTCTGGCTTAGATCTCTGTATCTCTGTATCACTGCAGTGTCGCGTTGTCTTGGGACCTCGGAACCCAGGAAACCGAGACCCACTTGTACCCTTGGCCCGGTCAGTGGTGTTCTCATCTGCTCTGCTCTGCTCTCTATTGGAGAGAATATGGTTAATGTAGTAGCCACATAGTTCAGTATTGCTATGCTTGATTCACTTATCATGCTTTACTTCTATGCACGATTTGCTTAGCATCCGAAGATGGAACTCCGTATTTAATCTTCTGTCATTATTCTATTTGACACTATGAGTGTTTCATTCCTGTTACTTGTATTTGCTGGATCGTTGTATTCACTGCGTTGTCTGTGGTGTTGCAGGCACAGATCCCTTGCCCGGCTCCCCGGCGGTCGAGGAGGCTGCAGGGCAGAGCCTAGAGGCACCCTCCGGTTTGGCAGAGTGGGCCTGATCACCTCTGCCGAGTGCGTTCATGCATATCATCAGCAACTTAGTTGTTTTGATTTTGAGATTTTGTATTTTGCACTTCGGACGTTGTACTCTGTATATTTGTACATCTTGATTTTGTCGTGTACTCAGACTTGTATTTGGCTTTCCAGTATTGTATTTATCGTCGTTTTTTCTGTTCCGCATTTGTTTTGGCTTCCGCTTTTCCTTTGTTGCTTACTATGATATGTACAGCTTCCGCGTACGCTTAGTTCGCACGTGTTAGATCCCTTGTGTGTATGCATCTGGACTGGGTCTGGATGCACGTGCACGGGAGTACGTGTGTCACTGGTTTAGCTTTTCGCTAACCCCCGATTTTTGGGCTCGGGTCGTGACAATTCTTCACCTTGCACTCCTCAAAACCTTAGGGTTAGCAAAGGCTTGAGTTGATTTTGAAACCTTGTAATGTTGAACTACAATAACAACCTTGAGATGGGTCTGATGTGACTTGTATTTTGCTTTAGCATGAAATTTGCATCACTTGTGATTTTTTTGTGAGCCAACAGTAAGGACATAAATTTACGAGAACCATTTTGCTTAGAGATGCCAACATAAATTTATAAATTCCATAATGCACACCTTCCCAATCCTTACAAACCATTATGCACAAAGAGAGAGAGAGAGAGAAAGAGAGAGAGAGACCCTTTGAGAGTAACATCCACACCCACTTCTAGTCCCCTTCTCACGAGAACAATTCCAAAAAAAAAACATTAATGCCAAGAGGCCCTAAGATTCTAAAGAAACTAACAATGTTAAGAAGGAGATAGAAAAAAAAATCTTAATGTTAGGAGAGAGGATATTGCCAACCTCCTACTGTAAAGAATTTCATGAGCTTAGTTGAAAGAAATAAAGTTAAAGCGAAAAATGTAATAAAAAATCATATGAAGGAGAAGTGTTTTTGTAGTGAAAAATAAATATAAGGTAAAACAGTCAAGATAAAAAACAACCTAATGAACTATTCTATTTATTGCCAAATTCACTTAATTGGCGATATGAAAGGTATAAAAATGCTAAAACAGGGATCTATTTATAAATATTGAAACCACAAGAGCCTATTTACAAATATTAAAAACCTTAGAGAGATATATTTTAAAAAAATCTTTTTTAATATGAATCAATCAAAATAAATCTATCCCTTAGATAATTGCAAGATTAATAACTCAAAATATATGATATGATAGATCGAATACTAGGCCCAACTCCTTTTAAACCGAAATTCAGATAGAGCAAATACAAAAGCAGTGAAAATTTTATTATGCCGTATAGATTTTTAACGATTGCGATAAAAGTAAAAAAGGCTGGCCAAATTTCTCAACATTTTAGAGAGCGTTTAAATTTCTAGGTAGTATTTATTGCTTTAGTTTGACTTTTCTTTATTCCTCTTATACTAAGGGGCTACTTGTTTGCAACCATTTACAAAAATAAATGAGGATGTACATTATGGTTTCGCACCAATCCATTTGCGTATCACATGCATAAGTTAGATGTGAAAACGGTGTAAAAAACAACCAGAACAGATTACTTAGCCTTGTTTTTATAATATGAACCATCCATCATCTTTAAAAGGTCCAAAAGAGATAAAGGTGAAATTTCGTAACGGCATTCATTATGGATTTTGACTAACTTGCGAGAAATGGTGAACCATTAGATTAGATAATGTAACTCTCATGATTTTCACACTGTTTTTTTTTTTTTTTGAATTTCTGTCATGCCCCGAACCAGAGAATTGGGAATTATGGTGGATCTTGAGGCGCGACACACGTAACCCGTGGCAATCTATGCTATGTCAAGACACATACGAACTTCCATAAGAGTGATTCCACAGATACATGTGAGAAATCCGTAAATACATAATAATCATTTTGCATAATTAAGCGGAAACCTAGATAATTCACCTGTACATATCATAGACATTAATAAAACTACATGCATTCGGTAATATAAACCAAGGTCTATTAATTAAACCATCCACATGCACATAATATGAGGATACATAAAGCATATACATTATCCTGAATGTCATGTCCTTCAAACAGGGATTCCAAAATAGAATAGTATATTCACAAGCCCAAGCATGGCTATTCCTAAGCAACTCAAAATGAAACCTTTTAACGCACTACATAGGATGATTAGTAGAAGACATCATCCTCATTCCACTCGTCTATACCTCAATATACCACTGTGGTTCTCTTTGGGGGTACGTCAACTACCGTACTAGCATTGGGTTCTGTACCCGTAACACCAAAGATAGCATTGGTAACATGACGGTTAAGCAAATATAAGAGTACATAAGACTATCATGATGAATCAATTGAATTAGAAAACATGTTGATTAAAAGACAACAATAGTGGAAGCTGGCATGTTGTACATGTGATTGGGCATGAGTAACGAATCATAAATGGAAATACAAGAACATTCTAGTTGACATCCATATGGCTATATTTTCTCTAAAAAGAGAGCATATCGTACAATTGGAAATCACTAGCGGTCAGGCCAAGACCATCTAGCTATCCTAAGAGCACTGACCAACTCTTCATATAACTATTGCCGTAGATAACATATTAAATACCCTCATTCGGTCCCGTCGAACCTCTTATGGGTATAAGCTAAATGGTGCCCGCTCAATGGTCTCAAGACCGATCAGAACTCATACTTTCATACTTATCATATGTAGCGATCGACTCGTACTTGTACAAAAGCATATATCGATCTTGAGATAGTATTCAATCATGAAAGTCAAAATTAAGCTGAGTAATTTATAATTAAACAATGCATTGTTTAATTAAACAATGCATAATTAAACCTCTTATGGGTATATGGCTAAGACCTCTTATGCGTGCCCGATTGATAGAGCAGGTGTACGACCGATCAAACCTTCCAGAACTGGAATCCGGTTGATAGGACCCTTATCCAACCGATCAACCCTATAGCACTCTGGCTCCGGGCTGATTCTGTCCTTAACTGTTTCTCTTTTGCTCATTCGACCTCCCCTGTATTCAAACATCAAAGAACTCTTACTACACTCTTGAGTTTCTTTACCATTCATTTCCATCATCCATTCATAACATAGTCATTATCACTCAAACCATCATATATTCTTAAATTAAAGGGTGAAAGAGATGTCGATTGGCATTTAAAAGAGAGTTCTTTAATAATCAACATAATTAGATATAACATGCAGTAATATACACTATGATACTTGCCTCTAATTTCAATGCTTTACCCAAATCAAGCTTCTCTTGGCTTAATGGTAGAGAAGACCTCAACAGAAGACAATCTAAGACATACATCAGAAAAAATGGGTATAAAATGCATGCATGCTTTAGATTTGAGCTCTTTGATTTTATTAAATCCAAAGAAATGGAGGCATGATGGAGCTCTTATTTAAGGAAGCTATAGAGAAGAAGAGGAGATAAATTTGTGAGTTTTAAAGGAAGGAGATGAACAAGGAAGCAAGGAGAAAGAACTAGAAGTTGTAGCTCTTACATGCACAGCTCCAAGCTCAAGTGCTCAGCTGCTAAAAAAAGGAGAAGGAGAGAAGAAGATGGAGCTCCAGCAGGGAATTAGAGGGAATGAAGAGTATGAATACTTAAGTTGGTTTTAAATCCAGGTTTTCTGGAATTTACAAGTAGGTCCACTTGGTTTTCTGGATTTTACAGTTTGAGTTGGTTGGAATTCAATTGAGCCAAGATGGATTTGAATTAGGCTAGGCCAAACATCAAAGATGACCTACAAGATGGAATACACATGATGCAATTAGTATAATGCTTATGTAATACAAAACCATGTAACTCTAAATTACAAGAAGGTCTTTAACTACCAAAGTAAGGTTCGAACCCAACCCAAGTAACTATTCAAGGCCCAAGTCTAAGAGATTTGAGTTTAATTAGTTTAGATTATGCGTTAATTAGAATAAAACAAGATTAATTATGGTAAATCAAGATTAATTCAGGTTTTGACATTACAATTTTTTATGCCCATGGGTCCTAACCCCTTGACTATTGTTTCTGCATTCTAAAGAGGATGAATATAATAAAATGTATTTTACATGTGTATTGTTTGTATATAGAAATAATTCACATGCACATACACATGGAAATCATTTTCACTGAAAATAAACCACCCTTTCAACGTATATTTTCTCCTATGGGCGTTTTAATATACAGCTGGTTGCATTGACATGGTCAGTACAGGGGTTCTCAGCTATTCAAAAAGGGCTCGGCCTTTTAAATAACCAGAAAATTTCTCTATCTTTGATTTCACATTTCTTTTCATCTTTTGCCCCTCTAAATTTGGAAGATTTTTCACTCAGGGTTTGGCACTTGTGCGATCTAGATTACTGATCACCCCAAAGTATTAAAGGAAGAGACCAAAAATCCTTCAGGGCAGCCGCCGTCCATGCTCCTGTAAGGAGAAAATCCCCATCAAAACTTGATGGCATCCATACATGGCCGGCAGAATCTACAGAAGACTTCTCATTCTGCACACAAGAGATAGCACCACCCCAAATAGAATTTTGTTGTATGGATTGAAAACAATCAAAGTTCTCCTTACTGGTTTCCCATTTTATTTATTTGATAATTTTAACTGATCTAATTTCTTTTATTTATATTTCTGATTCCTGTCTTATTTGAAATACTTTATTGCTAGTGGGCCGTAAATTATAGAGAGCAGAAATAGCAGATATCTTTCTTTTACGTTCAATGTCTAGTACTTTGGACCCCTGCCTCAGTTGCTCAGAGCACCTGATGTCTTTAATCAATTGTGCAACCGCATGCATTGCTGACAGTTCTAATTCTTCTGCTCTTTAAAGGATATAAAACCAAAGGGAAACTTGCATGCATATGCTACCTACATTTCTATTTTTGTAAATTATCATCTAAATTAATCTATTACTGTTAACCAGCTAGTGACCAGTGTGCCGTAAGTTGATTGATGCAACTCACTTTATTTTATTCTAAAACATAATTAAAGTCCTCATTAGATCTAGCCTTGTTCATTTAGAAGAAATGAGGTGAATGATTTAAGGTTAGGGGTGAAGAATATAAAGTAGTCATGTAAATACAAGTACAACTCTCACTTTTCTAGGATTTGTTAGATGAGATATTCATTTCCTACCTCTCCTAGATTCATTTTCCATTTGAGGCAAAATAATATGATGGTCATTTTTACAAGTTTACATATGTCTCTTCATTTTTAACCATTTTAGAGACAAAAATATCACTATTCCTATGTAATCATTACCTGAAACAAATAGTCTGGATCCTTTGAGTAATTACCCCACAATGACCGAGTGCAGATCGTCTCACCGTGGGGCAAGCCCTCATATAATCTCAAGTCATCCTTCATATGCTGCCAAAATCCCAAGAAAAAAATAAATAGCTAGTAAGGAATCTCCATTTCAAAAGGAATAACGAGGTATCCATCCTTGATTGTGGCTTTGCTGGTTAGAAACTTGAATATAATTGTGGGTGTGTATGTCCAGTATTAATTACCACAGCAAAAAAGAAAAATTAAAAACAGCGGCGTCCCCTGTCCTAGAGTATTGAGTTGGATGCTCTATGCGAATCCACGGTTGGATAGGCAGGGAGCATAGACAAAAGAATGTGTAATTATGATTCCAACAATAAAAGAAGAAGAAAAGAAAAAGATGAATGATGCTTATGCTGCAAAAACTTGATTTAGCCTACATGTAGCCACTTTTTGGATGTTTCATCTTGCTTGTTTTGCATTGTTATCATTGTGTAATCATTGGCCTAAATTTTACTCAAAACTGAAATGATATGCTCAATTGAATTAATCATGCATTCAACATATAATTATTTTTTCATGACTCTCTCCAGTAAACAGACTTGATCAAACAAAAGTGTGGACTCCATGAGAATTGAATAAGATATCTAGGAAATAGAGACTGGAAACAAATGGAAGAAGGAAAAGCCGACCCTCCAATGCATTAAAATAAAACAACAAATGAGTTGCTTGGACTGCTCTTTGAGGAAATTTCTTGTTCAGCTTATCCAGTGTGACTTGTTTCAAATAAACATTCCAGATCATGAAAAGAGACAGACTAGAAAACACCAACACCATTCCGACTTCATGTGGTGCTCACATAAATAATTGGCAACAGAAATAATGTGGATAAGGGTTGTGGCAAACATCAATCAGATACGACTCTCTAACCTTGTTGTAAGGACACTAAATAGAAATTTTTCTTATAATTATTGATCAGTACATCTGGATCAGTACAAATTTATGTGGTGACAGCATGGATTAATGGATCGGATTTATCACAGGCAGGCCACTGCGAGCAGTTTAATTTATTTACACAAATAAAAGTAATAAATTCATTATCATCAGTCATGTTGTATAAAAGTTTTTTTCTTGTCAATACCATCGTTGTTGGCACAAACACATCCTGCAAGGACTAAAAAAATTTTCCACAATGAATTAAAAGGCCAAAACATACAATTTGGTTTCAAGATCCTGCTAACTCAAAAGAAGGGGGATTTATGAACTAAGGCAAGCTGTTAGATGGATCATATGAGCTAGGTCAGCCCCACAGACAAGGCCTTTACAAGGCTTAAAATCCAACACGAGTCATCCCCAACAACATCACATAAATCACCTTGTGTAATATCTTAGAGCAATGTGATATCACATACTACAAAAAATATTTAAATTTCATTGGCTCTAGGGTAAATGTCAAATTTAAGGGAAATTGTGAGAGAAATATCCCAAAATTCTAACTCAAATATCCCAAAGTTCTAACTCACGTAATCCTATTACACAAACACATCCCATCATCATCATCATTATCATAGTCTCATCCCAACTATGTTGGATCAACTATATGAACTCAGTTTGTAATTCTAATTTATTCTACACCAAATCCTTGATCTTAATTGCCGTTTACTTCTTTGTCTTCCCCCTCGAGTACTCCTGAACTTGCATAAACCTTTTTCTCTTGTCAATACCATCCTTATTGGTAGGAACACATCTTGCGAGGATTGAAAAAAAAAATTTTTCCACCATGAATTAGAATGGAATATTGAAGGAAAAATTACATTAATGTGGAATCGAATGGCAAATTGCATTAGAAATGTTGCAAATGAGGTACTTGGAGAATCAAAAAGAAAGAGACATATTAATAAATAAACATGGTGGTGGAGTGTGGAGGTTCAAGAAGTTATTCGACAAAAAAAACATTGCTACAAAGTTTGGCAGGAGACTAAGAGTATGAAAAATTTTGAGCTATATAAGAAGGCAAAGAAAGAAACTAAGAAAGTAATAAGTAGTGTAAAGTTCAAAGCATATGATGACCTCTTTAATAGTTGGGAACAAGAAAAGGAGAAAAGGATATTTTTAAGCTCGCAAAAATAAGAGAAAAAAAAAGTAGGGACTTAAATCATGTCAAATGTATCAAGGACAATGAGAAAAATATTCTGGTGAAGGACAATGATATTAAAAAAAGGTGGAACGAATATTTTAACAAACTTCTGATTGAAGAACATTTGGGCGATATAAGAGCTAAGGAGGATTCTTCATCACTAGAGCATACTTTTCTCCATAGAATTAAAGGGGTGGAAGTAAATGAAGCATTGAAGCGAATGAAGACATGAAAAACACACAGGCCCAAATAGTATTCCGATAGAGGTATAGAAATGCTTAGAAGAGGTTGGGGTGAGTTGGTTATGTAGACTATTCAATAAGATACTTGTGACAAAAAAAAAGTACCAGATGAATGGAGAAAAAGCATTGTAGTACTTATATATAGAAATAAGGGAGATATACAAAATTGTACAAATTATTGAAGGATTAAACTTATGAGTCATACTATCAAGTTATGGGAGAGAATAATAGAACAAAGACTTAGACAAAAGCCAAGATTTCTGAAAATCAATTTGGTTTTATGCCAGGGAGATCAACTATGGATACTATATTTTCACTTAGGCAATTAATGAAAAAATATCATGTAAAGAGGAAAAATCTACACGTGGTCTTTATCAATTTGAAAAATGCCTATGATAGGGTACCGAGGAATTTAATTTGGTGGGTTTTAAAGAAAAGGAATGTCCCCAAATGTTACATTGAAAATTTTAAGGATATGTATGAAGGAGCAATAACAAATGTGAGAACTACATGTAGAGAACTATATTTTCACTTAGGCAATTAATGAAAAAATATCATATAAAGAGGAAAAATCTACACGTGGTCTTTATCAATTTGAAAAATGCCTATGATAGGGTACCGAGGAATTTAATTTGGTGGGTTTTAAAGAAAAGGAATGTCCCCAAATATTACATTGAAATTTTTAAGGATATGTATGAAGGAGCAATAACAAATGTGAGAACTACATGTAGAGAAATAGGTGGATTCCCCGTGACTATAGGTTTATATCAGGGATCAACCTTAAGCCCTTATCTCTTTGCATTAATTATAGATGAGTCAACTGTGCATATTCAAGAAAAAGTGTAACACTCCGACCCAACTTAATCAGATTTAGCGACTAATTAATGACGCATTAGTTGTTAATTATGTTTTGCCTTTGTTTTGGTTTTGTTGCGGGTCATGGATAGGTAGTTTGGTTGAGTTTAACCTAGATTAGGTAGGCATGAGCCCTTTTTTGCAATTTCAGATTTTGATAGACGTCGTCATTCATACATCATTTTGGTGTCAACATGTGTCTTTCGTCGAGCTTGCTAACTTCCATAACTGACTCGTATGTGAATGACTTCGTTTGCTTCCGTTGGACTCTTATTTGACTTGAACTGTAATTAGTCGAAACCATTGGACCTTTCTCCAATTTTTACCTCATTCTTATCTTATATAAGAAGGCAACCACCGACCTTCTCTCTCTCTCTTTCTCTCAATGCTTTTCGTTTCTCCTTTTTTCTCCAATGTGGGTTCCCCTCTTTTTCTTCTCTTGTTTTCTTCTTCTTGATCAACCTAAGCAAGAGGGCTTTTGTGCATTCCGTCTTTACTTCTGTCTCGTGTGGCTAAGGTAAGCTTGGGTTTTTTATTTTCTTCTTTCCCTTTCTTCTCTCGCCAGCCATGGCATGCGCTCACTGTCCCTCTCTTTTTCTCTCATGCATGGTAAATTAGAATCATATTTGGAAGTTGAATTTGAGCCCAAGGACAACCAGTTGCGTATTGGAATTCAATTGAGGCAAGTATAAGCATGATTTGGATGAACTCATATTGGTATACCGTGACCGTTATGAATTTCCTTCAAGTTCATAAGTATGTATTGAATCACAGCCCTTGTGATGTGATTTTCGTGTTTGATATTCGCCGTGCACTGTGGGTTCACTCCAATCGTTTTGTAACAGAACAGACTATCCGACCGGTCGGGCTTCAGAGCCAACCGATCGGACACTCCCAAAACCGAAATTTGACCGGTTGGGCTTCCTAATCGACCGATCGGCCCTCAAGTGCTCTGCTTCAAGAAATTAAGAATGTACACTGAAAACTTTTGAACTCATTCCTATTCCCTCACCTTGCACGTCAACTAAGGAACCTTTTAGGCCATATTCCCGGGCCCCATGGCTTGCGAATTAGGTAAGAAAATCTTCCCAGAGACTTTCAATAAAAGGGTAGGTATGAATTGGACTTTATAGGGCCTTTACATTATAATCTCGTTGACCCTTAACTTGCCTAATGGAATATACGAATAGCATAAATAGTCTTAAGGGCAGTGACTTATTCATGTGTGTCGTTCAGTGTTAAGCACCTCCCTATGGGTGTTGGTTTAAGGGACTTCGATACACTTTTCCAAATACAATGCAACACTTATACAAGACAACTGTGTATCGGATAACTTAAAACTACATCATCATACACGGTTAAAAACACTAGATGACTAGACTAAGGTTGGCTAGTAAATGTCCTTGATTTGAGCAGAAATGAATTGCATGACATCTTCTGTATGTCATGAGAAATCTGATTTGTTTGACATGTTTATATATTTCCGTTATGTTTGCTCCGTATCGGATGATCCATCACATTTTACATGTCCAGTATCATACTTTGAGTTTTGTAAGTATGAGTTGCACGTATGCTTGGAACGTATGCTATATACTATCTGTTTGATATGATACGCATGGTTTACTCAAATTCTTGCATTGATTGACTCCACATGGTCCAACACTACTCAGCCTCAGCCTTAGGATACCCGACGGGGTTGAATTGGACGTAGTATGTATGGCACCACTGCAGTAAGTTTATATCTTGGGGATTCCGAACCCCAGGAACCCAAGACCCATTCGTACCCTGGCCCAGTCGATGGTATTCTCAATATGTACGTAAAATCCATTTTTGGAGCCTATAGCATATGTAGTAGCCACCTAGTTATGTTCACATCATTTATACATTGATTCTGATAGCATGTTTATCTAATTGCATGACTACCTAGTATACGAATTTGAAACTGTATAATTTATCAGTTGTTACTTGATTTTGTTAGATACAACATGCGTTAACTTGTCGTTGCTTATACTTTGCTGAATCGTTGTATTCATGAGTTGTTATTGGTGTTGCAGGCTTAGATCCCTCGACCAACCCCTCCTCGGTCAACCAAATTCTAAGGGAGACCCCCGATGTCTCATCAGGACTAGAGAAGTTGATGTGATCACTCCGTCAGAACGCGACAAGTACACACATGCATATAGGTCTTCCTCATTTTGGGTTGTCAGTAGAATCTTGAGTTTAGTCATGATTTTCATACTTTGTACTTTTGGACCATTTTGTATAACTCTGAACATTATATAATCATTTGTATACATTTTTTTGTTCTAATATATGTCTCTTATAGGGTTTGATACCTACAACTTCCGCGTACATGTATTGGCACGTATGAAATTCCCTGGTGTGTGTGCATTTAGACCGGGTCTAAGTGTATATGCACGGGAGTACGTGTGTCATTGGTTAGGTTTAAACTAGCCCTCGATTACCTGGGCTCTGGTTGTGACAAGAAGTACCATGGTATATATTGTTTGCAGATGATATAGTATTAGTGGATGAATCAAGAGATAGTGTAAATGCAAAACTTCAGAGATAGCGGAGAGCATTAGAAACCAGAGGCTTTAAAATAAGTAGTATAAAGACTGAATATATGGATTGCAACTTCAGTGGACATATGCAAAGTGTTGAAACCACTGTCAAAATTGAAACCCATGAGATATCATGTAAAGATTCTTTTCAGTACATAGGCTCGAGATTATAGGGAGATTGACGAAGATGTGAACCATAGGATAAAAGTTGGATGGCTAAAGTGAAGACTAGCTTTTGGAGTGCTTTGTGACAGACGAATGCCAACAAAATTGAATGGCAAATTTTACAGGACAGTGGTTAGACTAGCTATGACATATGAAGCAGAATGTTGGCTAATTAAGAAAACACATATTCATAAGATGGATGCAGCGAAAATGAGAATGCTTAGGTGAATGTGTGGTAAAACTAGGAAAGATAAAATTTGAATGAGTGCTTTCGAGAGCATTTAGGGATAACACCAATAAAGGATAAGATTAGAGAAACCCGTTCAAGATGGTTTAAGTATGTTGAGCGTAAGCAGATAATGGCACCGGTGCGAAAATTTTGGCTATACAAGTGAATGGCCTATCAAGAGGTAGGGGTAGACCAAAGAAAATATTGATAAAGGTCATTGATTCAAATTTGAAGAAGTTTAACTTATCGAAGGATTTGACTCAAAATATAACGGAATGAAGAAACAGGATTCATGTAGCCAACTCCAACATAGTTTGGATAAGGTTTTGATGATGATGATGATGATGACCACAGATTAGAAGGCCAAAATAAACAATTTAGTTTCAAGACCTGCTAACTTAAAGGAAGGGGGATTTGCAAACTAAGACAAACTGTTAGATTGATCATATGAGCTAGGTCAGACAAGGCCTTTACAAAACTTCAAATCCAACACTAGTCATCCCCACTGATATCCAGCCACCCATCCAGCTGGGCCACGCAAGAGATGGGCCCAAGTATATTTTTAGCCTTTGTTTCTGGAGAAATTTTCAAAAAAGTAAAAAGCTTTTTCTCTTTTTCAAAAAAAAAAAAGAAAACATAAGACGTTGAATATTTCAAAAAATAAAAAAGTTTTCCACAATTCTTATAATCAAGTTAATTTTAAAAAATGACCACAAAATACCTCTTCCTTATGACATTTTTTTGTCTTCCATTAACATTATTCCTCCACATAACCAACCATTTTGATTTGCAGAAGTGGCCCCACTTTTCATTACTCTTCTTAAATAATCTACTAAAGGGAAAATTCAAAAACTGATAAAACGCGTTTTTGTCATTTTTCAAAGACAAATATGAAAAACCTCTATATATATATTTTTTTTGAAATATTCAACCTTTTATCTACTTTTTTTAAAAGGAGGCAAAAGGTTTGTACACTTTTTGAAAATTTTCCCATGTTTCAATAATGTTAGATTTCGCCATTTTTTAGGCTGTGGCCGTTTCAACTGCCAAGCAGCCCCTGTTTGGCACGTCTCTTCTTTGGCAACGTACTACTTACTACTTGTAGGCTCTATAAATACCCCTTCCTCTCTCTCTCTCTCTCTCTCTCTCTCTCTCTCTCTCCCCTTTGCTTTCGGCTTAGATTTCTAGGTTTCCCAACAAACCTTCTTTCCTCCATTTCTTCTTTTCTCATTCCCTATTCCATTCATTTCAGGTCCCACGAAAGCATTTCCACATACATGCCATCAGCTCTAAATCTGCATTAGCATTGTTACAATAGGATTCTCAGGTATCAACCTACTTAGTATTTAGACAAATGTAGATTTCAATCCTATTCTTGTATTACTGTTGCAGACTTGTTGTTCTTTTCTTGTACTCTTGTTAGCATTTCTTATGGCTTTAGAACAGATGAAGATATTGCAATATTGTCACTGTTTTGATGTCAACTTTCAGTTTATGTTAATTTAGTTGTGATTTTGATGTTAGTAATTTCTGCCCAGAAAGTGGTGATGTTTATGGATAATTTCTTGATAGCCCATGATTTAATCTGATTTGATTAAGTGTCTTATTTGGGTTTTTGTTGAATAAAAGAATGCTGAAATAATGAGCTTCAGGAATTTTCAAGGGTTAGTTTCATATGAGGATTTCTTAATTGGATTCCTCAAGCATGCATATATTCATCAATCCATCTCCAACATCTCATGTATGAATGGGTAGGTTTTGCTCTTTCTTATGAGCCATGAATTCATGGATCCCTAGAAAGTGGGGATGTTCTCCACCCAAGAGGGCATTGTTACCTTGGAATGCAGCTTATATTCTTCGATGAATGATATCAATCAAAAAATTTCTATATTTTACTGTTTGTCAAATTAGGCAGATCAAGTTTCTGTTATAATTTGTCCTTCACTTATGTTTTAAGACCATCCAGCTCCTATTTGGTATGTAAAGTGAATAATGCCCCTTTTCTATTCTTTTCTCTCTAGTTTTTAACGAGCGTCTTAGTTGTTTGAATGTTTTAGTATACCAGAATAATGGAGTTGGCATGTGAAGGTTTATATCCTTGATATTACCATCAAAACTTTGCCAAAAATACAAAACATTTTCAATTGTACTTTTTTATTTATTATTTGTCTAGTGACTTAAATACATTATAACACACCACAAATTAGTGCACAAATTACAGTTAATGTTGTTCTTTTTGTTTTTGTAATATGCAGAAGATAACAGCACCTAGTCAGTTATAAGCTATTCTCTACTGTGCTGTTCAAATGTTTGACTTCCTAAGTTAAATGCATTTTGGAGATGAAAAGGTAAGCATTCTACTAAGTCTGAAGTTCTCCAGCCTTTTTTTTTTTAATTCTTTTCATTGAATTCCAAATCCAATTGTCTAACTTCATCTACCTTTCCTTTTGCCACAGTTTTCAGGTGACGAGCCGTAAGCATAACAGTGGTGATAAGAAAAACTTTGAAGCGGTGGTGTTTCACAGATAAAAGAGTTGGGTAAATATTTGAATAGAGAGGACCTGAGATTGTGATTCTGAAGCCGTTAGAAAAACCAGTGTGTCTCCATTTGTTTACAACTAGCTTCCAATCATTCGGGATCCAATGGACTTGAAGTCGAACCATACTACTTCTGTTCTAACTGACCCTATGCCCATAAACAAGTCACAATTGGGCATTTATTCTAGTTTGTTGCCATACTCTTCTAGTATGTATATAACGATTCCCAAGAGAAAGCCTGTACCTAGCAAACTTGATGAAGTACGTGCTTCTAGTTGGCTGGAATCCATGAAATCCTCATCACCTCCTCGCAGAAAACTGAGTACGGATTCCAATATTGAGTTTTCATCAGATGAAAACGGCATTGCCTATCGTTCATGGTTGGTAAGTTTGCCTCTGGTTGCCATAACACTAACGTGGTAATAACTTCTTGATGTCATCCCATCATCCTGAGCATTTATAAGAAAAGATGTTTGTGACAATTTATACTGTTATGCAGCGGAAGTACCCATCAGCTTTAACATCATTTGAGCAAATCACAAATTACGCAAAGGGAAAGCGAATGGCGTTGTTTTTGGATTATGATGGGACACTTTCACCAATAGTAGATGACCCTAACAATGCTTTTATGTCTCAAGCGGTAAATCTTTTTTTTTCCTCCTTACCAATGCACTTGACATGAATGTCTTCGAGCACCATGATTAACTGTAAATTGCCAGATGCGCGATGCAGTGCGGGAGGTAGCAAACCATTATCCAACAGCAATAATTAGTGGAAGATGTCGTGATAAGGTAACGGCATAGTGTCTGTTTAAGACTATGTTTAAGTGATATCTATGTGTATATACATGTGTGTGTGTGTGTGTGTGCGCGTGCGCGTGCATATATATGTGGGAAGATTTTCTCCTACTGCAGACATCCCTATCCAGACATTAAAGAGGCGAGGCTCCACCATCAATCAACTGGGACACCCCAAATTTCATGGAACCAATGATGACATTGTCACCCATCTTTATGAGGGAACATCCACTAAGGGAAAATTATCCTATATATGTATATTTCTCAGCACTCTATAATTGATAATTGCACAAAATCCCCTGGGTGATGACTTGTTAGCATATTTTTGTCAATAGATATACCTGCTAGCATATGTTTCAGTTTCTTCCTTGTATGCTTTAACCATTTTTCAGGTATATGAATTTGTCGGGCTGACAGAACTCTATTATGCGGGGAGTCATGGGCTGGATATAATGGGCCCAGCGACACACTCTTTACCTGTTGATGATAATCCGAACTGCATTAGATGTACTGAGGAGGTGAGGATCCACCATTCTTTATCAACTAAATCATCTTGTTGTCGTAAAAATGAATATCGGGGGTATTCTGGTGCAGAACTCTTGTTTATAGCAGTAAATGATGGGCAACAGTTTTTTATTTTATTTTAGTATTATTGTTATTTTCCTTTTTGGCTTTGTTAGATTGAGAACAAGCATCATGGATAGTACAATAAGATAATAACCTGTTTCACATGTTTCATTATATATTTTTTATTTTTAAAGTTTCTCGGCTTGCATTGGCTGCTTACCCTGCTGACTGTACTTCAAACTCCCTGTGATTCTGACAGACCTCTTAGGCATTATGGAACTATGGATTGTGTCATTTCTCCATCCTTTATTTATCAATCAAGCAAAAGCATTAAGTGACTCTATGTCATAGTTGTTCCATGTCTACTATTTTTTCTTTTGGCATGCCACTAGCTGCACATAAGCAAGCCTTTTCTTCCCATTGCCAAGGATTGAACTTTAGATCTGCCCCTTGACAGTGCATGTGTCTTACACATGACAGTTGGTTGGATCATGTGAGCCCTCTTGTTCTCTACAAACAGAAATAACAGATTTCGAATTTCATTGTTAATGTGATTGGCTCTTGTTTCTCTAAAAATGGAGACTTGCAAGCTTTGATTGTAATTCTCATCTTCATTATCCTTTCTGTTATGTCAGGGCAAGGAAGTAAATTTGTTCCAGCCTGCTAATGAGTTCATACCTATGATCAATGAGGTACCCATGCAATATTAAATTTGTGCACAAGTCTTTCCTTCTTTTATTTTTCTAAATAAGTCGATTGTGGTCTTGTGCGATAGGTTTTTAGATCCCTTGTCGAGAATACTAAAGGAATTAAGGGAGCAAAAGTTGAGAATAACAAATTTTGTCTTTCTGTACATTACCGACTTGTCGATGAGAATGTATGATTGAAGATCTTTAAGCTTTTATATGTGCATATTTGATTATAAATAAATAGCTTAATTTCTAAGTTATGACATTTCTGATTTTTATTCTCTCTTTTTCTTTTGACTTAGAATTGGGCTACTGTTGCAAATTGTGTTCATGACATCCTAAAAGAGTACCCACATCTACAACTGACATATGGGCGGAAGGTATTTATCTGATTTAGAGCTTAGACACTCTTTTTTTTTTTTTTTTTTTTTTTTTTTTTTGCAAGTCTGATTTTTTGTGACACTGATTTTTTTTATTTTTAATTTTTTTTATCGTTTTTTTTTAAAACATTACATGTTTTATAGAAACACTGCATGT
The DNA here is from genome assembly GCA_037013555.1 of Sextonia rubra. Classification (NCBI taxonomy): domain Eukaryota; kingdom Viridiplantae; phylum Streptophyta; class Magnoliopsida; order Laurales; family Lauraceae; genus Sextonia; species Sextonia rubra. Next base: position 29,764,027 of record JASUAD010000011.1, on the reverse strand, counting down.
TATATAGGTTTTAGAGATCTGCCCAATCATTAATTGGGATAAGGGGAAAGCTGTTGAGTTTTTGCTTGAATCACTTGGTAAGTTGATTCTCTTTTGATGGAACATCAGGATTTAGTGAATACATGTTCATCTAACTCTATGGATATAAATGTCACAGGGCTAAGTCAATGTGATGATGTACTTGCTATATATGTTGGGGATGACCGTACAGACGAAGATGCTTTTAAGGTAGAAAACTAGTTCTGCTGATAATACCTGGTGCATAACACTAGTATAGCAATGGATCTGTGTTCTTTTGTAACTTATAATTTCATTTGATGTCCTGCCAGGTCTTACGTGAGCGGAATAGAGGTTATGGTATTCTAGTATCAGCATTGCCTAAAGAATCCAATGCCTTATATTCTTTAAGGGACCCGTCTGAGGTACAAAACCATGTAGATATAATAGTCGTGGAAAATGATACAACAAGTGCCAACTGGCATGCATTTTTCTTGGGGCCCATCTGTGATAAATCATTCTTCTTACTCATCTACCCTAGTGTGTGGCTGGCATTGATCAGAATTTAATCCTGTTGGATGGTAATCTGTTAGTGGCATTGATCTGAATTTGGTCCTGGTTGGATGACAGTTGTTGATTGAATCATCTTAATCTACACTGTTATATCTTTGGGTCCCTTTAACCAAAATGCTCGTTTTTTTTTATATATATGAACTTCATTTACAAGGCCTTTCTATCCCTCTCCCTGTACAATGACTGGTGTTGATCTTGAGGACCCCAGAAGGCATCATGCCTGTATTTTGAGATTTGCGTGAAGATGTGATTTTTCTCATTCGAATGTTGTGGCATGTGGATATCCCTGTCACCATGGTAGTTGCCCTGAAATTCAGAGTTGGAGGGGAGGGGGAGGGGGTTGGTGTGGAGGGGGGGAGTGTGTCCTGGTTCAAAGATTGAAACCTTGCCTCTTTAGCGCCGGTGCAGGATGTCTGCATGCAGATGTTCTCATAGCCGAGAAAATTTATCACATAAGGACATTGTGATCGGTAGTCCCATTGTGCACCATATTCTGTAACTGTGTTAACTTGAATGCATCTGAAAATAGAGATGCGGGTCCATATTGTATTTCATTTCATATTGTTCAAGGGAAAATTTAGAAATTCTAGGAAGCTTAACCTGCATTTATCTGTTGTGGAGGTTCAATGCAGCTGCAGATGTTGCTTCATTTTTGAATTTTGTATTTTCTTTTTGTTTTGGTTTTTTTTTTCTTATTCCTGCAATTCCCAACCAACTAATCATTACTTTTATGAGAGGCCTTAACTTGCTCATCAACAATCCTGATCAGGTGATGGATTTTCTCAAGTCACTGGTGAGATGGAAGAAGAGCTCTCAAGTATAAGAGCATAGTAAATTATAGATATACAGAACTTAGAATCGATCAAATAAATTGATGTGGGAGCAGCTTTGAGATTTAGAGGTTCGATTCTATTTTTGATGTAATTGTTTCTGTGTCTTTATCTTCTCCAAAAGATTCTCTTTCACTCTTTTTTCTTTTTGTCCGGTCTTGTTGTGGTCTGATTATTATCTTATAACACATCAAAATCTTCTCAGTTATGGCCAAGATTGTTGTTGATCCCATGGATTTGGATTAGAATTTCTTGTAATTTCATGAAATTCATCAAATGCATTTTAGTTTCAGAGAATTCCGACATATTTATGTGCTATATAATGGAGTTTTCGTTGGCATTATTCTTAGTCACTTTGCAAGTATCTCTTTGTAACGAATAACCTCATGAGTCACCTTGGGTTTGTTTTTCATTAGAGACTGATGACCTCCAGATAATTTGTGAGCTAGTAGTGAGTGTCTAACCAGAAAGGTCCATTGCACATGGCTGAAACGCATGTTTTGGAATAGTGGGCGGGTCTACATTGAAGTCAGAATAAGCTGTCCAGAGAAGGGAGAGACTGAATCAAATCTGTACATACGGGTCTTACCTTGTTCAAGCTGTGGGCCCATCTTATTTATATATGGTAGGCTTGATCTCTTCAAAGTAACTGGTGCATTGAAGAAGAATGTGCGTGTGTGTGTGTTTTTTTACCCTAGCTAAGGGGGTTGGTACCCCCATGGAGTCATTGGGTGAGGGAAGTGGACCTTGGTGAGGAAAGGTGGTTCCCAGATGCCAGTGAGAACTGATGCATCTAGGTAAGATGCCCTTCGTCGTGTCTCTCAGTCAAAGTTTAACTAGATTTCAAATTTGGCTACCTAAAAAAAATTACTAAAAAGAAGTGGTAACTGGTAACTATCAAGTCTGTACAACCCTTGGTGAAAGATGCCCAGGAAAATATTCCAAATTGAGGAATCCCATGGCAAATTTTGTGCTGCACCATTGAGATTTTACTTTTATCCCATTTTAGGAGTTAAAAAGAGGCTTTTGCCTTAAGACGATGGTGGGCAATAATTTACCATCAATATCAAAGGGTTTGGGTTTCGGGGTCCCACTCGGCCCAACCCAACTATGTGTGCAGCCATGTATATACCCTTCAAAGAATAGTCCTTGCTCACCAAAATTGGGTAACTCCCGAGCTAGAAACCAAAAGTCTGAAGGCTGGGCTGGCGAGGATTACCTTGGGTCATCAAAAAAAAATCTTATTACTAAAATAATGGACAAAACTAATGTAGTGCTTGTGGGTTTGGGCATTTAACTTGAGGCGTGTGGGACAAGGTGGTGTGTTTGATATCTACCACATTCATACCCATGCATTTCTATATATTGTCAAAGTTTTAAGGTTTAAATCTGACATGATTCCATCCAAATGGGATGTGATTGCTATCACATACAGTAACCCATCACAAAGTTGAGTTAGATTTGAATGAGATAAATTTAAGACAGGGTGGATCTGGATTTACATCAATCCCTACTGAACCCACCCGCCATCCCTATTCCATTGTTGTATAACTAGTTGAAGTCGTCCAATGAATGGCACCACATTTTCCTCTGACTTCCTATCTTCCTCTTTTCTTCTCCATTTCTTTTTCTATTATGATATCAGCAATTATAAGTAGAGAATAAGTGTTAGACAGCCAAAAAAACATCTTAATGAACTAAATTGGGTCTATATTATTATTTAGAGGTGGTACTTACCCAGCATTGTTGGAAACTATAAATTTGTCCCGAACAATATAGAACTAACAAAGATATTTAAAGAACATACGGATGTCCCTTGAATCTAAGCTAGCCAGCAAATGTTAATTTCTGGTGAAGCAGAGAGAAAAACAGAAAAAAATAAAAGAAATTGCTTGAGACTACTCAAAGCGCAAAAGCGTAATTTATAAGCAATGAAACAATTTTGTTGGTAAAAGATAAGCAATGAAACAATTAAGTATCAGCTTGGGCAGCAAGGTAACCTGAATAATTTGTTCTTGCTTGATGTTTAGGACTTGCTCACTCTATCCTTAAAACCATATTCTTCATCAATTCAGAAGCTATGAATACAGAACAAATAAACATCTGTTAGGGCCCATTTGTTTCATTTAATTGAATTATAGGAATTTGGCCCTTGTTCGTTTGCATTAAGATATATATGAATTAAATATATATGGTGGTTAAAAATGAAGATCAAATTTCAATTTTCAAAAAATGAGCATCAAATAGTATCTTTTTTTTTTATTGTATTTCCCTAATGGCTTGTTTGTTTGCATTAAAATACATAAAACTCGTATACATAGGATTCGTATCTTAGTGGTTAAAAACATGGTTTAAATTCTAGGCCGATATTAGTTCGTATCGGCCAATACAAACTAGTATCGATCCAAACCAGTATAATAATTTGAATTTATCGGTTTTGGTATTGTCTTGTCAAAAAATCCCCAAAATATCAGATATTATCAACCAATATCTCAAATTATTGGTCCTAATTGATATATTGGCTGATATTTTATAAATATCAGTCAAAATATCGGCTAAAATATTGGCCCACTATATTTAAAGTTTTTTTTTCTTTTCTCCTATTTTCCTTCTTTCTTCCTCCTTCCAAATGTATCATATGCTACCTTTTTTCTTCCTCAACACCTATTTCACTTCCAAGGCATCAAAAATACTTTTTTTTATCAATATAGTCTTGAAAATCAAATACAATTCTACCGAGGTGAGCATTTTTGTATTTTTTTTAAAATTATTTAGATATAGCTTAGAAATGATGATTATATGCTCTTTTTATTGTGAGTTAAATCTACACATTTTGAGGCTAGATCAACTATTTGAGATTTTAAAAATCAGAATTTTTATTAAAATCTTGTTGATCTTTGTAAAATAGTTACTCAAATTTGTCATCATTTTAAGTAAACCATAAACATCCAGTTGTTTTGTGTTTTGCCATATTATCAAAATAAAACATATTATCTTGAAATTGCAAGGCACAACTTCCTTAATGATTGAGTGATGAGTACAAGCTTTATTTCTTAAATTTCATACTAATAGATAGTTCATCAGTCATAATTATAGTTGCATTTTATAAAATTTATGATATTTTAAATTGTTTAGTATATGCCTGTAAATTAATTTAATTATAAAAAAAATTTATATAGCTTCAGATTAGACATCAATACATGATCATAATTTAGGGGTCCGATAATTTGATTTATAGTTGTCACTAATGGAAAAGAATATTATTTTCTAGCATTTTCTAATATTTTGAATTTTTTATATATTTTTTTAGACTAAAAAAATATTCACACCGCGACGCCCGCAATGGACTGCGAACTGCGACCAATACTGATATCGTATCGATTTTTTAGGCCAGCTGATACTGTGATCGATACCACGATTTTGAACCATGATTAACAATGAAGATCAATGATAAATTTAAAAAGATAAGCGTTAAATAACCTTTCTTTTTCAGGGAAATAGAATAAAAAAAAGAAGATGAGAAATGAATTACTAGGTGATGATTAATTTATTCATTTTTCATCTTTTTTTTATTCTATTGATGCTGTTTATTTGAAATGCTTACTTTTGAGAATTCTGACATATGGTAGGAATCTTATGTACATTCCAATGTATTATAATGCAAACAAATAAGACCTCAGAAAATATTATTTGATGCTCATTTTTTGAAGTTCATATTTAATCTTCATTTTTAACAACCATATGTATAAATAAATACCTTGAATTCTTATGCAAACAAGCATGCCCTAAGACTCTGTATTTAAGTATTTACAAGTGAAGAATTAAAACTAAATATCTAAAAACAACCATTAGATAACCTCCATTTTAACATAATTGAATTAAGAGAAGACGAAAAATGTATATACCCAACCATTCCCCTAGCAGTTTAAATTCCATAGAAAAGTCAATTTGCCATTTACATCTACTATTAATAGTTGGCACTCCTCACCTCGTTTATACTTTTTGTAAGCTTGCTTGGGCACACTTGTGTAACCAGTTTTTTGGTAAAAGATAAAAGTGACGATCGTTAAATGATTTTTCGCGCTACAACAAAATCAATGTTATGGCCCTTTTTCCTCACAAAAAGCGCAAAAACTGGACTAAAATCTTCAGAACTCCTAGAAACATAAATTTCTATGGGAGAGTTAGAAAAAAAAAAAATTTCGTGTGGAATCGGTTTTCTGCGGCGTGGTACACAAATGTGCCTAGATTGATATTCTTTATCCTTAAAGTTGCAAAACGGTTTAAAAGAAAAGAGCCTGAATCCATTCTACATTCAACCACATCAGCAGATGCCCATTTAAAAAGTAAGTGTCATTTGAAAAATTAGAAAAAGAATAGTCATTCATCCCTCTTCTGGACTGCAGAGAACGACTCTTCCTTCAATAGAAACGCTTCATCTCCTATAGAATAAACCAACCACAAAGATTATGTAATGATTTAATCCCATTGTCTTGTCTTTGTGAAAGACACCATCAAATGCAACATAGGTTTAGCACAGAAGTAAGTTTTGCCATTTCCACTCAATTCATAATCAATTCCAATTGCTATTATTGTTTCAATTCAGAGAGAAAGAAAAGCCAACAGGAGTTACTAATTCATTCCAAGTATTTTTCTTCTCTCTATAGTTATCTGCACAGGATATTATTTTGTTTAGATATTAAACTTGATTAGTTATTTGGAACCACTGCTCCAATCACACATCAAGAATGAAGGAACATTAAAGAAGGACCACTTGGTTGCTTTTTCATCAATGTCTTTTCTATTCTTAATTCAATTTCTACTTTTTAGTGGGTCATTATCTCTGATGATGATGGCCATTTAGTACAACAAACTTCCATTTTGAAGTTATGTGAAGAAGGTTGATTTGCTACTTTATTAAATTGCAGTAGAAAAGGAACTACTTTATATACATGAAACCTTATGCTTACAAAATTGTTTTCCATGCATAGGATAATTGGTATGAATTACTAAAAATTTAAATCTGGTGCACTGGATGTAATAATTATTTAGTGTCAAAATGGACAATGATAACGGCAAACAATGCATATATTAAGGGGCTATACGCGACCAAGGTTGAAGAACTTGAATTCAATAGTTCAAGTGAAATTTTTGTAAAGAAAATAGATGAAGAATTTATTGACAAATCTGATATGATAATCTCATAGCCACTTATAATTAAAAATTATATATATTTATATATATTTCTTTTTCTCATGCTTCAACCCTAGTACGCAAATGCCGAATTTCATTTACATTTAAATTCTACAAAAATCCATCTAATACATTTCCACATGTTTATGAAAACAAGAATAGAGGAGTAAAAAACTACATCAAATGACCGACATTTAACGCAGAAAAAAAAAATATTGAGCTAAAGATGAGAAGAAGATAGAAGTGACTTTTTAGTTTTGTATTCTTAGACTCACCGCAGATTTACAGTGATTAAATCAACCTTTGTAATCTTCATTACGCTTCTAATATTTTTCATTTAGTTGTTGGTGTTTAATGATTCTTTAAAACACTCTGTAGAAAAAATAAAAAAGATGTGCCGCATACACTTGCAAAGACTACTCCCAAGAAGGCTCACAAAATCATTAACATTGACATCATGGATAGCATCTTCACAACTCGTCCTTGTCATTTTTAAATTTTGAACTAACAATGTACACTTAAATTATGATTGGTTACTGATATGTAAAATTTGTACTTTTTTTATCCTAACCTTAAAATTATTGGGAATTGTAAATCTTAGCATTATTTACATTTCTCAACTTAAACCGTTCATCACACGGGGCTTACCGCTAGTATATTATTTATCTTGAAAGCTCAAACTTAAATCTTTACTCAAAACATCAAAAATGGTAATTTAGTTTGTTAATATTTGATTAATACATCTTGAAAGCGGGATAAATTTTTCGTAGAATTGAATAGCTAATACCATCTAAGCTCATCTAATAATATTATTATATGGAATGGAATTCCATTTACCTTAAAAGGCCAAGGTAATGTTATTAAAGGTAATGTTATTAACAATCTCTATTTCTGGTTTTAGACGGAGTCACTGGCCTCTCCTAGTTGCCCTTTCCCATGCGTTGAAAGAATTCTAGCTTTAAAAAGGAGGAGAGACAGAGAGAGAGAGAGAGAGAGAGAGAGAATATGCAGAGGTTCAAAGCATTAGCAGCAGTCAGGCGTTCTCTTCCAGCCATTCTCTTTTCCCCTCGCTACAGAACCCTCTCTTCTACTCCCGCCATTTCCGAAAGCGAAGATCTTCAAAATCAGGTCAGTTCCCACAAACCCCCCTACCATCTTTCTCTCTATATACCAATACATACATGTCTGTAAACAAGTATAATATCTCTTTCAGGTATTGGTGGAAGGCAAAGCAAACTCAAGAACAGCTATTCTTAATAGACCCCATGCTCTGAATGCTCTCACTACTTCAATGGTATTCTGTTTCCTGCATTCTTTTCTGGGGTCTTCTTATCATGGGTTTTTTGTTTCTTTTTCTGTTTGATAGAAATGGAATTGGACCCTTTAGCCCCATTGTTTATACCCATTTACAACTGCCTTAGTTGTTTTTTTTTTTTTTTTTGGTTTCTTCAGGCGGCGCGGTTGAACAAACTGTATGAATCATGGGAAGAAAACACAGATATAGGTTTTGTTGTAATGAAGGTAAAAAGTGCTGTTTTTGGAAGCTTGGGTCTTTTTTTTTTTTTTTGCTTCTTCTTCTTCTTCTTCTTCCTTCTTGGGTTTTATTGGTTTTGAAAGGTGTGGTTTTGATGTTTTGTTTTGAAGTTTTTGCTTTAATAATTATTGAGATGAAGACTTAGCTGCTATGATTGATTTATGAAGGGCAGTGGCAGAGCATTCTGTGCCGGTGGAGATGTTGTTGCACTTTATCATCTTCTCAAAGAAGGTATCTTTACTGCTTTTGTTTAGTTTTGTCAAATTGGCGAATAGTTTGTATGCAATGTTAAGGGCCTTTAGGAGAATGACTAGGTGCGACATAACTAAAATTGTCAATGTGGTGTGTTGACTAATTGTGGGGTGAAGTGGGGTGTCATGAAATAGCAAGTGCACCATGATTTAATGGTTATGCCCATCTAATTAGGGGCCTATAAAAAAGATTGTTGGAAGGTCTTGGTTTAACTATCTATTTTGGAGACCACTCCACATTCCATGATTGGTGGTGTGCCCAGTTTGGCCCCTCTCAAAGCAGGCCACCACGTCACTGGAGTCTGGCCTCACCTCGTTGAGTGTGGCATTTCTACAGTGCTATCTGCAGACTACACATCAATTTTTAGATGCTTGGTTGTTGGCTGTATGTGCTGTTTTCTTCCATTAAATTCCTAATGACGGGATAGCATATGGCACGTCAATACAAAAGAGTGTTAAGTGCATCCATTTAGTTGTGCCAGTCTTTTCTATGGTTCAAATACAGTTTGTCTCTGTAAGTGACCCATATGTGCTTTGAGTGTGCATGTATAGATATCCTTTAAAAAAAATTAATAATAATAATAAAAGTTATATCTTCATAGATTAATTTTAAGTGTTCTTTAGTGATCTTTCATGGCATAACAATTTCATGGCATCTTCATTTATTTCATTCAAATTCTTTTGTTCTAGCTTTGTGGTGTTTTATTTATTTGTTTATATGGTGGGTTTTGTCTTCATTAATTTATACTTTTTCCAGTCACTCTTGTATTTTACTGCTTATTTTGTGCAGGGAAAGTTGAAGAGTGCAAGAACTTTTTCAGGACATCATATAAGTTCATATACGTTCTAAGCACATATATGAAGCCACATGTGAGTATAGTAGTTCTTGAACGTCTGATGTTGAAAATGCAGTTATCACTTTCAGATTTGATGTTCAAAGATGCATAATATTTGTGACTCGTGACTCGTGGCACAATATTTTATTGAGATTTCCTTCCTTCAATATGTGAATTTATTGAACTGGTGGTGTTAAGTTTCTACTTCATCAAATTGTTTCTATGCTTTTCAATGCATATTTAATTGCTTTCATATTTTCTTTATCCAGTCAGAAAACATTATGTGTGTACTTCGAAGCATTTGATAGATGTTGAAGCAGCGGAACTTCTGAAGTAATCCCCATAATTCAAATATTTGTTTGATCCCAGTTGGAGAGTTTCATGACTCTATCTAGTGTATGCTGTCCCTCAGGCAGAAAACAACATTAGTAACAGGCTTATTCCATTTGAGTGGTCAAAATGAAGCTAAGTCAAGATACAATTGTTTTATGATGAATTTTGATAGTCAACACAATGCTGGGGGCTGATCTTGGAAAATAGACAGACACTGATATGAAATTGTTTGGGTAACTCAGGGTGCGTTTGGATAACTCCACAAAAGTGGAAAACTCTGTGGCAATGTTATCTCTCATAGGGAGGTCGGAAAGCTGGATCTAGGGTTGAGCGCACCCCTACCCTTTTGTCGCTGCACCAAACAAGGCGAGCAAATCCGGCGCCTTGTCGCCAGTGGTTTTCCGCTGAAACCAAGCGTCTCAAACAGGCCCCAAAGGTCAGGGCTGACATGTCGTAACGTGGTATACTTGCATTGGTAGTAGATATCTATTGGTTTTGGGCATATAAAATCCTGTATAATAAAAACATGTTGCATTGGCAAAGGAATCATAAAAATCTACTGATTTAAACTGGTGATAAAGCATAGGAAATTATGATCATCCTAGCCTTATCCTGGATTCAGCTGACGGATTTGTACTTACTAAAACAAGTACAAGTTCATATGCCTTTCCTTTTAGCTGTGGTGTATGAAAGTTAGGGTCTCTCGTTCATAGAATCAATGAATATGTCATGTTAAACTTATAAGGGACATGGTTGTCAAGCTTATCAGGTACGTTAATTAGGTTTATAACAAGAAAGTGCTTATTGTTGCAACTACAATTTGCAGGTTCATGCCAGCTTACCTTACAAGTTACAACAAACTGCACACACATACACAAAAGAAAGAACTCTTCTTTTTGCTTCACTTACTCTTTATATTATTTATTGTGACCTGTAGCTTAGAATCGTTGACAAATGGTGTTTTGTCAGGATGGAAATTGACTGTCATTTGTTTTATGGCTTCTTTCTAGGTGGCTATTTTGGATGGTGTCACCATGGGTGGTGGGGCTGGAGTTTCAATTCCAGGAACATTTCGTGTAGCAACTGATAAAACTGTATGCATCATCAAGTGTCTGGATATTGATTTTGATATTTATTCAATATTGTATGTCTTGTGCTTTTCTTGCCACTTGATGGAATTCTGAATGAATTCATAATGTGCATCCTGTGAAATATGCATTTTGCTGGCTATCTAACATATGGGATTTTAGTTAAAGAGTGTTTTCTTCTTTCCATTGTACTAGTTCATTAAATTTGAGCCAGACAGGCATGCTATTCATTTTGTCAACTATCCAACATATGGACAATCATTGATTAAAAGGCTTGACGTGGGATTGGTTGTTCACATGGATGAAAATCACGGTTTCAGTCGCGATATCAGTCGGTTCTAATAACCGATACAGTATTGGTATTGGTCGCGGTCGTCGTGGTTTGAATTTTTTTTTTAATCCAAACAAATTAAAAAATATATCCAAAAAATCCAGAATATTAGAAAAGGCTGGAAAATAATGTTTATTTTCAGTAGTAACAAGTATAAATCAAATTATCGGTCGCCCTAAGTTATGACATCTTGTATCGCTATCTTATTTGAAATTATAAATTTTTTTGTAAAAACCATAACTTTGACTTATGAATTATCTATTAGTGTGAAATTTTAGAAAATATAGCGTATTTGTAATTTATATGAAATTATATCAAAATATCAAATTTCAGTGTGAAATTTATATCAAAATATCATATTTTAATATGAAATTATTAATAAATCCGAAAATAAATAAACTTTTAAAAAATCTAAATCTTGTAGATCTATATATTCTACTACTAGATCTACCAAAATGGATTCATAAACTCATCTATTTGCATATTAATTTATAAAAAGTACATTTTACATTTCAAAAAAAAAATCCTAACCTTCATCAAAATCGCCAATTTTTGAAACACCAAATAATATATCAACCCCCAAAATGCACAAATCCAAGTAAATGCATGTACTGAGAAACATCATTTCTAACTTTTATCCTCTTAGTCTCTTACTAAAGAAATCTTTACAAAAGAAAGAAAAAAAAAAGAGAGAAAGTACAAACCTTAGAAAGAAGAACAACCCTAAAAATGCATAAATTCAAGAAATATGTGCCTTTTTGATGATTTTGGAAATGAAATCCAAAGTGGGCAATAGCTTGGGCTTGAATGAGAGAAGATGAGCCACTTTGATGCAGGCCCTAGGTTGGGCTTGCATGGAAGTGCCTAAGCACGTATCCAAAGACACTTTGAATAGTCAAGAAGACTTCAACACACATGAGGATGCACCCCTCAGTGGTGAAACCTAATTCTATTGATCAACCAAATCTAAGAATCTCTTCTCTATAATGCTATATATATAGCAAAAGCAAACTTAATGTGTAAGAAAACCTATGCTAGTAATGGAAACTTTCCTAATAACAATTTAATTAGAAATCTACTAATAATAATCATAATCTAATTTGAAGAGGGGCTGCTAGGCCCAGACTGCATCACACTTCTTCCAAGCAAAAAAGATGAAAAGTGAAAAAAACTAGGGTTTCCAACTTTTTAAACCACGGTATATCGGTTTGACTGATATTTTCAAAATATTGATGATATTTACTGATAATTTGGCAATATTTTGCTAGACCGGTACTGAGACCGAGTCACAACAAAATATCGGACCAGTATCGGCCGATACCGGTTCATATCGGCTGATATTTTTATCCATGGTTGTTCATAGTTAATCCTACCACTACTATCACTATCATTATTAACTCTAATGCTTACGACTAAATTCTTCTCTGATGGCGACTAATTAAAGTTTCTACAAGGCCCAAATGTACGTTTTGGGAGTTACAACTTAGGACCTATGATGCACGGATACTTCAAAATGGGCAATGTATCGTATCGTGTCATATTCGATTCTTTACTTTTTACATGTAAAATCCATGTCTATGCCGTGTCAATGGTGTGTCCTTATCGTATCCATGCCGTATCTGGGCATCATAGCTTAGGACCCGTCAACATTAATTGTGTGTGCAGTGAATCATAGACTTTTCTAGTCTAGTTTAGTTGAAGATATTGTTCATTTTTGCGATGCATGCTATCCACATTTTTCTTTTTGATACTTTTTTCTTTCTGCTCTATGACAGTTAATGTTTCCTTTATTTATGAAAATAGAACCAGCAACAAACCAATACATATCGTACAGGAAACCATGACAACTAGCTCCATCTGTAGCTAACCAATCAGCCTGTTGATTAGCCTCATGAGAAATATGGAAAAAATGAAAATTGCCTTCCCTTGCCAGAGGTTTGAATCTCCTCAATTCGATCTGACCTATGCCATGCGCAAGGAGAGTAATAGATGCTGCCCATCTAGTGACACAAGAGGAACCTCTCTCCACTAATACTCCAATGAGACCACTGTCTTGAAGTACCCTACATCTTACCTCTAAACCATTACTTCAACTTCATTAGAGGTAACACCTCCCAAAGGCCTAGAATAATGACGAAATTTACTACCACCACTATCCAAAATAGAGGTAACCAAACTCTTTCTGGTGTTCTTGAAAAAATCATCAGATATCATTATGATCTTTGTCGTCCAACCTTTCCCAAGTTCAATCTATCTGGGGTCAACTTTGCGAGTGTGACTTTCCTCTCAACTTCATTTAAGTCGTTTGTGTGGGCTCCACAATCTAGCATGTCCTTCTCGCCGTTTAATTTCAGGTTTTCCCCTTACGTTAGTTTTATAAACTTGTAGCACTAAATATGAGGGCTGTTTTGGGGGGCTTCTACATGTGTGCCCAAATAATCTCAAATGGTGGTTTATATTATTATTTGTCAAGTATATTGTTCAGATTTTGTGTATAAACGTACACCTTCATCTAATGAATATGTTTTTGAGGAGTTCATTGATTTGAAGAATGAAAGTGTTTTTTTGTTTTTTAAAGAAACTGAACACATTATTTGGTTTGCACAACTTTTTGACATGGTGAACTTCATAATAATTTTGAGGTCTAACTAGCATATTTGGAATATTATTATTATTATTATTATTATTATTATTATTATTATTATTAGAAGTCAGAATGCACCTATTGAAATTTCCTTTCGGCAACGCCCTCAGTGCTCTTTATTGAACCCAGATAGATGGGATGAGTCGATGAGTCTATGTTATTGATGACAATAATGCTACCTATTTTTATCCAGATTATCATGTCCACTTTATATATTCTTACATTATTAGGAAAAATTACAGGTGTTTGCTACTCCAGAAACTCAAATTGGTTTCCATCCTGATGCTGGGGCTTCTTTTTACCTTTCCCTTCTACCTGGTTATTTAGGTAAGTTTTTGTCAAAATACATTTCAAGAAAAGAGAGATTGTTTTTTTTTTTTTCTTTTCCAATTTCCTTTATGCACCATATCTGTGTCAACCTTGTGTTTCACTGCTGGGACCTCTTTTCACCAATTTCCTTCTTGTGAATACTGAGATTTTTTTAAATTAATATATATATTTATTCATGATGTTCTCTTTCTCAGTATAGGTCTCTTGATAGAAAGCCTTATGTTTACTATTTCCCATTGTTGTTTTACAAGTGCCAAACTTGTCTTTCATTATGTTCTATTTGCAGGGGAATACTTGGCTTTGACTGGAGAAAAGCTGAATGGTGTTGAAATGATTGCTTGTGGCCTTGCTACACACTATTCACTCAGTGCAGTTCGTCCTCTTGGGCCCTTCTCTCTTTTGTAACTTTGTTTCCATGGAATCTTATCCTTGTGCTTTTAACAATGTATTAAATGCATCTTTTCAACAGAGGCTTGGTTGGATTGAGGAAAGACTTGGTAAGTTGATCACAGACAATCCTTCTGTCATAGAGTCTTCACTTGAGCAATATGGTGACCTCGTCTATCCAGACAAAAGGAGCATTCTTCATAGGTGCTTCCAGTTGTACTTGAAGGCATTTATTCCTTATGCTTTTATATATTTATTTCTGATGTCTAATGCTGTTTTTCAATTTACGATTAGCCCTCCAGTGTCTGATTATGTACTGGAGTTCTGATGTTGCCTTAAGGTCAGACATCGTGTTGACCTAATAATGAGCCAAAATTATTAGGAAGAGAACTTTCTTACTTTTAAGCAGCAAATGATGATGGTACTCCAAGCATAGCCACGGTTTGCTGTACAAAGCCTGGAAGTGTTTGGGGAAGCCATGAAGATTTATATATTTCTGAAGCTTGTCAGCTGCATCAGCTATCCTCGTCTATCTACATTGGCCATTGTCATAGTCAAAAGGCACTTTGTTTTGTGCTGTAAAGGTAGCTTAACTAGCAATAACATGGTGTCCTCTTCTTTAGCACTTACCCAAATATCTTTTATAAATATCTAACAAAACATTTAAATTACAAGGTAAGAAAAGCATTTGGACAAGTGTCATGAAATTCGGCCGAATTTTCTGAATAATTTTGGTTTGGTTCCTCTACCGAACCGAACAACACCTCCGTAAGAATTTGTTCCAAAATTCGAAGCAATTTGGGCAAATTTCCGAAATTTGGACCGAAATGTTAGATTTTGGCCGAATTTGGGTGAAGTTTAGAAATTTGCGCGAACTATATAGCATGCCTTACTAAAAAAAACATGAGGGGGAAGGAGGGGTCGGGGTTATATGTAATTTTTTAAATTAGAAAGTAAAAAGTAAAAACCTTAAACCAAAGCTCCTTTTCCATTCCATTTGATAAAGTAAAAACCCTAACCCCTAAACCTGCCGTCTCACCATTCCGCTCTGTTGAATTGAAGAAGAAAAAGAAGCAGCTGCTATTGAAAAAAAAAAAAAAAACTAACTCATAGAAGACAAAGAAGTACATGATCTGCTGCTTCTCCTCATCTCAACTCGCTCATTTGCTCCACCTAGCAACTACTGTCCACTTGACCAAGCTACTGCCAGGTACTGCTTTGATTTTTTTTTTTTTTTTTACCAATTTTTTTCTTCCGTTGGACTGCTGCTTTCTGCTCGACCCCCACCTGCCATTCGAGCTTTCCTCTTTCTTCTGCAATACTCCTTTCAGACCCACCTGCCATGCTTCTTTTTTTTTTCTTCCATCTTTTTTTATTCAGCTGCTGCCTTTTTTTACTTTACGAGGGCACCTTCCAGACATTTCTACTGCAGTGCTTCTTTTTATTTCTATGGTGATGATCACCTGACCCACCTCTTTTCTCCAAGACCCACCTGCTCTTTTTTTATTCCCTCCCTTTTGGGCTGGGCTGGGCTGGGTTTGCTGGGTCTTTTACTTTTTTCAACTACATCTGCTGGGCTGGGCAGGGCTTTCCCATTGCTGCATTTTTTTCATTTTTATCAACTGTTGTTTTCTGCAGCTGGGTTTGCACTTTGCTCCATGTTGTCTTTTTAATGTCTCTTTTTTATTTTTTTCAGCTGCCATCTGCTGAGTCTCTCTCTCTCTCTCTCTCTCTCTCTCTCTCTCTCCCCCCCCCCCCCCAGTGCTGGGCTGGGTTTCTTCAGTGCTGTTTTTATTTTATTTTGTTCAATTGCTGTCTGCTGCACGACTGAATTTGGTTTTTTTTTTTAATGCTATTCCATGTTTGCCATTCTTACATTAAATTGGAGATTTGTTATCTTTTTGCCAACTACCATGAGCGGTGTTATAAAAAGTGGTACAACTTTCTGGTTGTTGAATGTTATGATCATACATATGCCATATTATCAGTTGATTAAGAAGAACAAACTAAATGTATGAAAGCATATTTTTTAATTTTGATATTCATCCTATATTTTTCTATATGTACTATATATTTTAGTTTTTATATTTTTCTAAAAGAAAAATCCAAAACACAAAATCCCAAATCGGCTGAAATATTTCGGTTTGGAGGCCAAACTGAAATGGCATCCAAAACGAATTTCTCAACACTGCTTTGGAGGCCCCTGGTGAAAAGCCATAAGACTTCTCTCTTAGATGTACTCCACTAGCTTTTCTCTTAGATTTTAATGATGCAAATGGCCAAAATTTTGCATCAGTAGTGCATCTTTATCAGATAACTGTCTGATAGATTTATATTTGTACTAGGTCTAACATGTTAAGACATATAGTTTATCTTTGCTTTCTCTCTATTTTATGAGCACTAGTAACCTTTTCAGGGAAACTAATCTAAATGGAGATGTGGCAACGCTAGTTACTTATTGCCTATTGGTCCTAATTTGTGTCTAGCCACCTAAAGGGATCCCTCATGCTGTGGTTTCAAGTTAACCAGTAACCAGTGATGTCAGCTCCAAAGGTAACCCGTGAAGTATATTTGTGGCGCTATAAAAGATGATTATGAAATGGAAGTTATATATTTCTCAGATCCAGTAGATATTGGTGATGCCAATTAGTAGAATTTTCTCCATAAAATGATATGACATCATATCATATCATCAAAGCCTCATTGTCACGTCTTAGTGGGGTTAGCTGAGTGCTGCTTTTAAATTGAAGTATAATTTGACAAGTCTTTACATTTGAATGGGGGAGAAAAAGTCTTTATAATCGACTGCAAGTCTGATGTAGCCCATATTTATCCAGGTTTGGATTCAACACTTGTCCAAGAATGATACATGCTCGAGGAAAGCAAAAGGGGCCCCGCATAATGCATCTTGAAAGGGACCTATGTAAGGGGCCGTTTAAAAAGGGACCATCCTTGAGGAAGCCAAATTGAAGGATTGTGTAATCAAAGAGTGAAAATTATTTTTAGAGACATGCATGTTCCACTTTTGATGGAAGGCAACTTAAGAGTGTCATTTGTTGCGTGAGGGAGGATGTAAGACCCTTTGAATTTTATTTTTTTTATTTTGTAGTTTTTTTCTTGAGAAGAGGGGGGAGGAGGGAAGTACATAATTGTTCTATGCCAGCCAAAACCCAGTGCACCTTAGTGACCTACCTAAGCTATTGTGCACCATAGTTGTACGAGGCGAGGTTTTAAAAATTGAACTTGGGGGCTTTACTTGGGCCCCCCTTGAGTCAAGTCTCACCTCAGAGCCTAAAGCCCTACAACAATATTGAAATTTATGGTAAAAATTAAAAATAAAAATAAAAAAGGTCATATCAGTATAGAATTTTAAGTCTGATCATGTTTTAGTTATTACGAATGAATTTATGAGTTTTCGTTATTACGAATGAATTTATGTATAAATAGGTGTGGCCTTCGCATTTCACTCCAATCGAATGAGTAGTGCATCCAATCTTTGAATGCTAGATCTTTCACAAAATGTGGTTTAATCTTCTAAAATTAGTACAAAAGATCCCCAAAATCCATCCAGAACTTTTCTCCATCAAGAAAATAGGGAGAAAAGATGTGTTAAAGTCCTTTCTTGAGGAATCGTAGAGACTTGACTCAGCAGGTACCGAGTCTGAGCCAACTTGAACATTTTCTTTTATAGTCATGGGGCCACATTAGTGGAAGGATTCCTTGCAACGTGCCTTTTTTTACTTTCCTCACTTGACAACATCAAGACAATTTTACCAACCCAATGGAAGGGCTAAGTGTATACAACTCTGGTTGAAGGATGCGTGGTAAACCCTCCTTTGCATCTTCAGTACATTGTTAATAACATTAAGGACTTAGCTCATTCCACAATAGATGTGTTAACTAAGGTTCTGGATGCCCCATTGCGAAAGAGATGTCTCTCTCTCTCTCTCTCTCTCTCTCTCTCTCTCTCTATATATATATACATGTACAACCCACACATACACAGAGAAAGGAAAAAGACAAAAAGAAAGGGAAAGCTGACAAAACTAAAACATATTCATACATATTCGAAAAGGTCTGACTCTCAAGAGGGGACTGCAAGAAGTGGGTTTGGATTTATAATACCCAAATACTCAAAATAGGCAACGTATCGTCTCATATCATATCTGACACATCACGTTTTATATATAAAATCCATGTCCTTGTCATATCCATGGTGTGTCCCCAGAATCCGGGCATCATGGGTTTGGATCATGGACCAAATCCAACCATAGGCCCACTAGGCCTAGCCCATTGGCTAATCTGTGGTACATTACGCCCATTTGTGTGTATATTTATAAACATATATATATTTTTTCTGCATCTTTGTTCTTTAAAGAAAAAGTCCTAACAATTAATACTTAAGAGTCTAAAGTAGGAGTTTTGTTGTATTGACTACAACAAAGATGTGGAGTTCAATCCCATCTTTTTCAATTATGAGCCCCATTTTGGTGTTGAACAAACTCCAATCTACGTGGATGTGGGTTTGCTTAATTGGTTTTTCAATTAGCTATCCAACAAACACATGATTGTGCAAGTTTTTTTGTTATTCAAAGAAACTATGAACCGATCATTAAAAAGGGGTAGCCCATTCACAAATTTAGTTGGATTTTTTCATAAAGTTGAAATGAAACTAGTTCACCTCTAAGTCAAGTTTAAAATACATGTATCTCTTTTCTTTTCTTTCAATTCATTCTGTCATTTAATGAAATTTCAGTGGTATTTTTCTACTTGTATTGTGTGCACACCTATCTTTGATCTTGAGCTGCTGATTCCTGGATCTTAGGTATTTTTCATCCTTGGGGTCCGTTATCACTTTCACGCATCACTTAGTTGTTGTGTTTCTCTCTCTGTCACACACTGCTTAGATGGTAAAATTGCTGTGAAAGGTCTATACTTTGCAAGATATGAATACTCTACTGGGTGCACTCTACCGTGTTTTTGGTTGGTCTTCAGTGTTGCAATCTTCTGATTAACATTCAACTTTACTTGGACCTGTTTTACATTCCTAGATTCTGGTTTTATTGGGGCTTGTTGCAACTCTAGTTTGAATAGAGCAGGTGCAAATATGTCCCAAAGACAACAATTCGGGCTATTCTTTCATGTTAACCAATACTAAGTCTACATTGTTTCATTGTTTCATATAGTGCTTCTCATATTTGGAATTCAGAACTTGTATAGATTAATATTAATGAATTTGGGCTTTCACTCTATTGTTTCTTTGTTTTGCATAATAATTGGAACACAAAGAACAACTTCAAATGATGCTTTTGATTTGTGATATGCTGAGTTTAATTTTATTTTTTCTTCCATTGTGTATTCAGGATTGAAACTATTGATAAATGTTTCAGCCATGACACAGTTGAGGAAATAATTGATGCACTGGTAAGTATTTACTATAATGTATTTATGCATACTCATTATTTCATATTATAGATGTGACTAACTGAAGGCAGAATAATAAGGAAAAATATAGTTTCAGTTGATGAAAAATATTTTTTATCGAGTATCGGGAGATAATTATAAATCACAGTACCACTTTTCTTTAGAAAAAGGTTTTCCATTATATTAAGGAAGTTTTTTGGCAAAGTTCTGCTCTTTTTAGGATTTTCAATTCTGAGGGGGAGGGATTGGATTTGTGACTTCTTCCTGGGAAACATGCATTGCCTCCCTCTCCATCACCGTACTGTAAAGAAAAACTGTACACCCAATGATGTACACAGAAGGGCACCATGAATTCCACGGGCTGTTCCAAATGTGGCCTAAAACGAGGGAAAGCGCATAAAAATTGCAACTAATGGCATCCTATGGTAAGTAAGTAAAAATATATGACAGCTATTATTTATGAGATCCATTTCAGAGAGAGAGAGGGAGAGAGGCAGCTCCCTCTCCTCACTCACTGTTTCCCCATGAACTGGCACAAGCTCTAACTTCGCACCCATCCAACGTCTACTCAATTGAAATCCTACCAAAATGATGTCTTCTAAAACTGTTAAACTTGAGGGTGGGTCGGCATGATTGGTGCAGCCCCACATGGGATCCCACATTAGGTGCTCACAGAGAGGTGGTGTATCTGAGCACGGCATGTATGTATTATGTATTTATAATTGTATATCCCTTCCATTTTAGTCGGGTCCATTTTACATACTTCTCATATTCTAACTATTATTTCTGTTAATTTAGAAGAGTTTATCTAAATTAATAAGCTTTCATATGCTAATTATTATCTCTACATAAAACTAAAAAAAATTATCTCATGCCCCTTGTACCACGTCATTTCCAGTTGTTTGATCAGTATTGAATCCATAGGAATTCTAAGCAGTGCTTCCTATCAAATGGGCTAAAATTGATGGTATGAAGGCAAGGATCCATACAGAGCGATCAAGTAGACTCCCTTTTTGATTATATAGCGATCACCCTAGTAAATAAAATGTTGGAAAGGTGGGGATCCCTTATTCATTTCCACTTTATAGCTTTCACTCCTTACCTGTTTCTCTTCTGGTGAACCTGCATTACTTCGAATTACTAGGAATTCAAAACAAGGTAGGAAAGTAGGCCCTCAGATTCTCATTCCATGCTATTCTTAAGTGTGCATCTGTTTTGCTGGATGTTACCTGTTACCATGTGTGAGCTGTTTCCTGTCCATGCAGTGTCAATTTTGTGCTTGTTTTGCCACTTTGTTAAGTATAATATTACCCCCAGCTTTCTTAGGACTGATTTCTCAGGAAAGTGAAGCCAGTGGATCTTATGACGAGTTCTGTACTTCAGCCCTCAAGAAGCTAAAAGAAGCGTCACCCCTCTATCTAAAAGTTTCATTACAATCTGTGAGTAACTCTTCAAGTATTTGTATTGGTCAATGCTTGTGATGAATTTGAACCTTATCTTCATCTGGATGTAGATACGTGAAGGTAGATTTCAGACCCTTGATCAATGCCTACTTCGTGAGTACCGGATGTCCCTTCGTGGGATCTCCAAACAGGTCTCAAGTGACTTCTGTGAGGTATAGACACTATTCTTAGTAGATGACGGTTTAACTGCTTCATACCTCTTTGCATTCCAACTTACTGTCCACCTTATTTAGGGTGTGCGGGCTCGATTGGTGGACAAGGATTTTTCTCCCAAGGTATCACCGATTTAGGTTTTTTCATGTGTTTTGTGCGCTAACAAATTCATTCACGTGATTAAATAACTGTTATTATGGTTTAAAATTTGCAGTGGGATCCTCCATCATTGGAAGAAGTATCCAAAGACATGGTGGACTACTACTTCTCCCCACTTGATGAATTTGAGCCTGATCTAAAGCTGCCGACGACATTGCGAGAAGCTTTTATCTGATTATATGTTGCAACAGCCTTTTTTCTGATTATTTCATATCCTGCAGGTCTCGTTTCTCACCTTTATATGATTCATAAGAACCTAGATAAGGGTAGTAATTATTAACATAATGCAGTTCTGTAGCATTATGCCTGATGATTAATGTCATTCTCAATGACTCTTTTGATCGATTTCCAACATGGTTTCCCTAGTATGCTGATAGCTATTTTTTTCAAACTGTTTTCTAAGTAAAAAACTTTTGAAATGTGCAGTTAGTGCTGCGGCTGCCAAAAAATATTTAAGGAAATGTTTCTTATGAGCCTTTTCGAGAAGAGCAGCTGGAAGAGGCAGCTGTCTCGAAAAATTACTTGTCATTTCCTTCTTCCCTGTTTTGAAGCTGAAGTTCAGACTTGAGCTGAATAATTGCTAGATAGATTATTGTTGGAAATTACATTTTATTCATGGCCCATATTGGCATCGTACTCTTAACCTGTCCTTGATATATTTAGCTCTTTGCAATAGTTATGTTGCTTAATGGTTTTGGCATGGTTTTTTAACTTTTATCCACTATGGGAGAATGTTTCTTTCATTGCAGCCTCAACTTCCATCCGATGTTAGTAACAAGAGGCATTGATTGTACTATGGCTTGCTAGATTCCAATTAACAGGTTATCCAAGTGTTATTTTTGGCATGCCTAGGCACTAGAATTGGCTGTACAGGAGTAGAATTTGTTTGGGTGGACTGTCACGGGGTTGGATTGATGATTAATTGGGCCCCACAACGGCTTAATTTCTTCTTTTTTTTAAATTTTTTATTTTAACTAGCCCAGTTTATCACGTAGAAAAATTGGGCTTGAGCCAAGCCAAGATCGGCTAGCAAACTTATTGGCAGGTCTCAAAAGTGTTCTAATTTTCCATACAAGTCACCCTACCTATTTTTTGGTGCGATACATTTTGCTAGCAAAGCTAAAAAATGACTTCCCTCAGTATAGAGAATTTCAATTTCCTTGGAGGAATGCGGGAATTCTCTCTTGTGTAAACGAAAGTGTGGGAGAGGAATCTACAATACCAGAGACAAGTCCTGTACATGATTGTGAGTGGTGGGTGGGATTGCTTGGGCTGACTGCAAAGTGAAACGCGGTCCTCTGCTTTGACTGTTATCTTATTGCTAGTGGAGCATATTTTCTACTGCAGAAAAAAGAGGGCTAGCTCTAATGCTTGTGGGGCCTATCTGCCCCAAACTAAGGTCTCTTAAGATAATGGGGTTGCTGAATTTTATTATTCGGGTTAGGGTAATTAATAATTTCTTTTCGAAGGGGAGTAATTACATTAGGTTGATCACAGTGCTATCAAGCTCAAGTCAACGTGGGCTTCACTTTGTAAAGATTGGAACTTTTAAGTGCTATTCCACTCTTGTGTGGCTGTGCTCGGCTCTAGCTCTTTCATAAGGAAGTGATTATCAATTGTCAGATTGAAGAAACAATATGACTAAAGCACTACTTAGTAATAATTGACTCATAAATTTATTTTCTGCATGACATGGAACTCACATTTTGATGACCTGCACTGTCGTTTATATGTGCAGTTTTCTATCCAATGACACATTTTGATGACATGCACTCACATTTTATTTTTGCCGTCAAGGCGGTGCTGTAGTTGGTTTGAGCTTTACGTTTGTTCTCTAACAACTCATGTTCGACTCCGTCTCTTGCATTATCTAGGTAATATGTGTGCGGCCATGTATTTATCCCTAAAGGATAGTCCTTGCTTATCAAAATCGAATAACCCCCACGCTAGAGGCCAAAGGTCTGAACATAAGGCTGGCCAGGGATACTTGGGTCAAAAAAAATAAAACATAAAAACCCACAGTAATTTCCAGACACTACTAGATTTGATTTCACATGTGCCCTTCCCCGTGCTTAAAGATGGGGAGTAAACCTTTTGAAAGGTTCGACCCTTACCCTAGTGCACTGCACATCAGAATTCATGCTGCGATGAGTTCCAAATGATTTTTAAAGAGGTAAAGGGTGAATGATATAAGCTAGAGATGTAAATGTAGATAGGATTTTAACTTCCCTAGAGATTGAATTACTAGGATGATGGCTAGGTAATTATATCTCATCTGTCATTGATTCAATTTCTATTAGAGGGGAGGTTCTGTGATCATTATTTTTGGATTACCTATCTTCATTTTTAACCACTTAAAGAAATACAATCCTATGGTTATGGTCCTCAATTACATGAAACAAAGAGGCCCTATTTACTGCATGTTAAAAGTATGTCTTTTTCACATATATAATTTTGTTTAGGAATTTTTATTTTTGGAGTAATCAAATCTTTTTTATTTATTTTTTTTTCTCCTTGGTTGAAAGTGTTCTCTTTTCAAATGTGTTCTTTCCTAGATTTTTTTTTTTTATACCCTTGCCTAGGAGGCTAGCACCCAAGAGAACCTACGTCAATAAGAAGAGGGAGCCCACATCATGAGAATGAGAACCCATATAAGTGGGAAGAGAAGCTCATGCAAGTGGGAAAAGTGGCATTTATCCCTAAGTAGTATATAGTATGGTGACATTGGTAGCAAGGTTACCAACCAAGTAGTGGTGTTAAACGTACCGTGTCTTGCTGGCACTTCACGATTTCTTTAGGTCACGATCATGTGACGGAAAGTGCATCGTGTCGTGCCGACATGACACGATACCTGTAGGGTCCAGCCTAGCACGGCATGCTGGCATGGCCGGCTCGTACCTCGCCATGCCGGTTAGTATTGCACCGATTGCAAACCATCATATGCCTTGATTGTTTTTTTTTTTAATTTTTTTAATTTTTTAAATAGTGAAATACAGACAACGTAGACATAAAGAAGAGGATGATATAGATTTAAGTGGTTCAATCAAACTTGACCTACTCTACTGGAGGGAGAATCCATTTAGATCTTTTCCACTTGAAAGTTTATCAACAGGATTACCTTTAAAACCTTTTCAATTTTTATAGATAATAAAAAAAAATGAAAAAGTAAAAAAGAATACATTTTTATATTTACACAAACAAAAGGAAAAAAAACTATATTTGTAGATCGCCGATGTATTCACTGGGATCTTAATCTTGTATTCCATCAACTGCTGCTTTCTTTTATCCACCAAATATTAATCTTGTACACCGACACAATACCCCATTATTTCATCCATTAATGTCATCCTCTTATCATTCACCACACGTCCACCTGCACTAAAAGCATGTTTTGATGCTGCAAAAGAAATTGGAATTGTTAGTAAATCACAAGTCATGACAGAAATCATAGCATATCTTCCTTCATATGCTTTCCACAAGACTAAATTGTCAAAAGTAAATGTAGCATGTGGCTGCATTTCCAATACACCTAAGTCAATATATGACCATAACTTCGTCACAACATGACAGGAGTGGGAGAACAAACTCATTTTGGAATAAAGGATATTCCAAGAGTACACAGTGTACTCATCTGCCATCCCCTCATCTGGTTGAGATTCCATACTAGCCCTTGATGTGCCCATCCTTAAGCAAGAGGATTGAAAGAGTGAATCTAAATAAAAGTTTAAATTTTCAGAATCATTTATGTTTTTTGTTTCCAAATTCGCATTTATTTTATTAAGAAAAATTCGTATACCTTTTAACTTTATTATAGGCTCTAATACAATAGACAAACAAAATATCATAGGGGCTTTTCTCCAATATTTTCAAAAATTTTCTTCCATGCTTTTACAAATGGTCCCAAGTAGTTCATTATTTTTATATCTTTTAATTTATGCACTAATTTTAAGAAGATGATTAAGTGCTTGATTAGAGGTGAGATAATACACTTCAAAAGAAAATAATGTTGTATTATAAAAAACATGTAATAAGTTTTTTAATTCTTCATAAATTTTCTAATGCCCATCAGGCTCCCAGTAATATTGTGCACGGAAAGCACAAAATTCATTAAGTATTACTTTTCTAAAAATAGCTTTATTTAACATATCATATATAGAATTCTATCTATGTTTTTTTTCTAGAATGAAAAAAAGAACAAAATATAAAGTTTTTTTTTCAACATCTGTACTTTTTCTTAAAGGTCTTAAATCACGTCTCTACATATTGAGGCATATAATTGTGCTCTAGGTGAGAAGGAAAAAATTTATCTAACAAAGTCTTTCAGTTTTTCTATTATAATTTCAATATTTCTCAAACCAACTTGACAATAAGATTTAAAATGTAACATACACATCTATTATGAAAAATGAAACCATCAATTAAGGTTAAAATTAGTGGCATCATAGTTTTCATTAAATCAATAGACCATTTATTATTAGATGCATTATCTAAGGTAAAATATATAACTTTATTCGAAATTGCATATTCTTGAGGTTTTCTAAAATAAGGAATCCTATTATTTAGCCACTGTGTGACCATACAAGTTTAGAAAAAGTAATAATTCGTTTGTTCATCACCCAATTTTCATCTATGTTATAAGTAGTGACAGAACAAAAAGAAAAAAAAAGTCATCACCACCTCTTGATTTTCATAAATCTGTTGTTATAGCTATCCTGCCACGACTATGTGTTAAGTAATTTTTTATATTTTCTTTTTCTCCTTTCCATAATCTAATAGAATTATTCCTAGCAGTATTTGTAAAAATTTTTCTAAACTGTGAATTTAGGAAGTTTTAAATGTATTCTTCAAAAAAACTCATTTTCAACAAAA
This sequence comes from Sextonia rubra, assembly GCA_037013555.1. Lineage (NCBI taxonomy): Eukaryota > Viridiplantae > Streptophyta > Magnoliopsida > Laurales > Lauraceae > Sextonia > Sextonia rubra. The sequence continues at coordinate 29,737,632 of JASUAD010000011.1, read as the reverse complement.
AAAAAAAAAGACAATTCAACAAGTTTTTATTGGTAATTGTCTAGCATTAGTGGCATTATAATTAAAAACACCTAAACTATGATCACTAGTTGAAATTTAGGTTTGTACCCCTGACCCTGCCCCTTGGGCTTGGGATCCAAACCCAATATATTTGGTTCACAAGCATCCTTATGCCTTTTCAAATGGCATGTACCGCCACCTACATCGCAACTATAAAGCTTTTTTGCAATACTTATATTGAACTTTTTCTCTTTTTTTTTTCAATATTATCTTTAACCTTTATTCTTTCAAATACTTGCCAAATTATAGAAACTTGGGGTCTCTTACATGCTTTACGGGCGCACCAAGTCTTTATATTTTGAGGTTGTATTTCTTCACTGTTTTCTTGTCTTGTATGTCATGCAATCCATTTTCTTCCTTTACATTAAAAGGATAACCTTCAGTGTATTGTCCAGTCATTTAAAAAATAATTTTAAATATATATATAATAAATAGTAATAGAAATTTTTGTGATATTCAATATAAGGAAATGAGACTTACTATAATAATATAAAGATTAGCAATATGAAATCTCAAATCGAAATAAAATAAATACCTCAAAATCTTTTAAGGCACCTTAATATAGTCTCTTGATAACTTGATTTTGGTTCCTCTAAAACTTCTTACAAGTTATATAGAAAGAGTCAAAGAGAGCTAAAAAGAGAGTTAGAGAGATATGAGAGAACTTGTGTGAGAAGTTGTGAGAAATGAGAGGGAGAGGTAGATATTTATAAAATCTTGAAAGATGAAAATGACCTAAAATGCCCAAAATCTAGCCATTTATGGCTGTTGGAGGAGGGTAAAACAATCAAAACAATCCAACCAGCTTTATTTTTCTATTGGAGGGACAAATTTAAAAAAAAAACATATATTACAGTTCGGCCCATGTCATGCCATGCCGACTGTTGATGTATCGTGGATCATGCCATGCCATGCCACGGGCCTAGCATATGCTCGGCCTAGCACGCGATAAGAGTCCATGCTTTGCAATTGACCAAGCTAGGCCATGCCATGGCCAGTTTGATACTTCTACAATAAACTTGAGTAACCCCTTGTTTTTTGGTAACCCATCCAAGGGGGGTCGGACCCAAGAGAGAGGCCAATACAGCCGAAAAGAAAGCCCGCCACACGCGGGAAGAGAGCCAACATAAATGGAAAGACAGCCCCCACACGAGAGTAAAAAGGGGGGCTACCCAAAGTTCGAATCCTGGATAGCCCAGTAAGACCTGCCACTCCTTACCCTTAGGTTAAGGAGCCGTTCTTCGAGCAATCCCCTGTTGTTAATCGTGTAAGTTAGTGATCGAAGATTCATTCCCACAATCAGAGTACCACCTTAAAATTAGTCGTTATTATAGTAATGGCAAAACAAAATGTTAATAGTACTTTTTTTCAAAAAAAAAATGTTAATAGGGCTCATTATGCGTCTCCCATTCAATGTTTTATATGAGATGTTTGAAAGATTTATAGGGTCCCAGACTTCTATATTGCAAGTCAAACAATATGTAATAGAATAAATAAAGTAAACTTGAAGCAAAAGGCAATCAACCACACAACAAGAAGAAATATAGATTTTTATGTGGAAACCCCTATGGGAAAAAACCACAATCCACATAGGCTAAAAATCAAGCACTAATTTTGAGCAGTTACAAAATATACTCACAACCTTACACAGCCAGTCTTTTGACCACAGGATGTAATTCTTCTTTCAAGAATCAATGACATGACTCGACTCTGCATGCCCTACTCTCCGCACTTGATCCACAACACATTGTCTTCACAAGATGAACAATCTCCCACTAGAAAGTAAAAGCAGCAAAACTTTAGAACTAGAAACCTTCAGCAAACTCTCCAATATAAACTTTAAAGAAGAAAGGTGATCTCCAAATAGTATTCTCAACTTAAAATAATTAGATATGTATTTAGGGTTGAGAGAAAACCATTTTTATAATCGACAATTTATGCCTTAAGGTTAGAGTCTAAGTAAGGACAAAACAGGCAACTTTAGCACAAATAAGAAAGGTTTTTGTATAAGTTGGTGGGTTTCTTCATAGTGCCTGATTGATTGGTCAGAGGTTGAATCGATAGGACTAAGCTATTGTCTCTCACCTGATTGATGCCTGATAAATTAGATGAAATTCAACACAAATATCTACAATCCAATTGACGCAATCTTGGGGTCTATAGATATCTATTCGAAATGAGCTTTCTAATGATAAGTAGCTTATCCATATCCAACACTTAGTTTGTGAAATATAGCCTTTTAAAACTATGTTATCTTTAAAAAAATATTTCAATTTGTCACTATTTCTTCGATTTCTTCATTTTGGTGCACCTGGCGACTCATACTACAGTCCATAGTAAAAGATACATAAAATACAATACCAATGGACTTAAGTTTTGTCCAATAAATTAGCGAATACAAAAATCTTTACAATGTTCACAATTTAAATGGTGTAACTGTGCATGAGGCTGCAGACGTGTTAACTCACAACCTAGTCGGTTTGGCTTGAATGGGCTCAAATTTGATCTTGGCTTGATTGTTTCATAAGTCATGCTTAAGCTAGGCGGCCCCCTTCAGCTAAGGTGATGTTAAACTCAAATTTGGCTTAGACTTGGTACGTTTAAGCATTTTATATGATCATTTCTAAGAATAATATAATTGGAGTGTAATACTAAAATACAATTAACACATAATACGCGCTAACATAAGTTTATTTAGAACTTCTTATAAAAAGATAAAACAATTGGGTGGATAGAGCAAACATAAATTATATCTTGCCATGAAATAATATTGGCATTGCTAACCACATCATATGAAAATGACGTGGCCTGTACATGACAGGATTAAAAAATATCACCGGTCCCATGGCGGGGACGAAGATGAATCAATCCCAAAAAACTTTTCACTTTCACTTGACAGGATTACTGGATATCACTGTCAGCTGTTCTGGTTACCTTACGACCTTTTTTGCAACATATTCCCTCTTTTTTTTTTTTTTGGCTGACTGGGCCCATTAATCAGGGTGGGGATAATAGAGAACCCACAAGGGATCATCTTAGGTCCGTCATGGGTACTATGGGATTAAGTGGCCTATCCACCAGGCCAACCTCTTATTTCCAACATATTCTTGTCTATATAAATCAGGCGTAAATGTGAACTCACAGGTCAAGCTAGCCAAAACCCAAACTTTGACTCAAGTTAAAATTTATAAACCAATTCCCCTCGAAAAACTGCATCTTGCCCCAGTGGTAAGAGGTATTAGTTCTTGCTTTGCTTCCAAGGTTTAAATTCTAAGTATATGCCATCCCTTTTCGCATGTATAGACTCTTTTTCTATGTAAGTTGGCTTTCTTTTAGTGTGTAGGGGCTCTTTGTTAGGTGTTGCTCTTTTGGCTAAGTGCCCCAAGAAAAAAGTTAGTACTCTAAACTTGAAAACAACTGATTTCAATTCCTAAAAAAATAAAAAACAAAAAACAAAAGCCACCAATTTGCCCGTAATAGGTGAAGGTTAGGGAAAATTTACCCGATGCATCGTGACATCGCTATTTGTCATGCGACTCAATTTCTAGTCAAAGATCTGGCTTAAGCCAAGAAGGGCAGGATACTCTCCAGCCGGATTAAGCTTAGTCTTATTTACAGTGTGGTTGCAAACAATTATATGATTATCTGAATATTTAAAATTTCAATAAAGTGGGTATGAAATCTATTTTTATATTTCGAAGAAATTTCAATACAGATTTGGACCTATTCATATAGTGTCTGGAACATCCTGCTCTAGTATCTTAATCTAACATGTTCCCTCCCGAGGATTCAGATATTAGACAATTAATTCATATATGAAAAAAATAGGGGATTTTATCAAAAAAATTCCTTTAGACTCCCTATAGGTCCAAAAGGACCTAAAATATATATAACCACACAGTGGTCCCATGGGCCCTTTTTGGGTTTTTTTTATTTTTTGCTGAGCGGCGATATCCTCTCTCACTTACATATATGTGCTTATTTTTCCTCATCCTCCTTTCTCTTTCCTTATTTTTCCTTTATGATATGGTAACTTCATTATATTGGACTTGGGTGCAAGAGGAAGCTTATTACTAAAATACCCTGGTATCATATATACTCATTTAAATACATCATTTTCCACATCCCTTTTTCTTTCTTTCATTTTCTTTTTTTTCTTTTCAATCTTTAGTCTCTCTCCGTCATTTCATCAAATACCCTACAGACATATCGCAATCTGTCACACTTTCTATATATGTCGTCCAAATGCTATTAATAGACGTCGCTCACAGTCATTTTGTCAAACACTTTACGGCATTGCTTAAGTGTTCTAACCTATCATCATCTCATCTCTTTTTCTTTGTATCCCCTTTCCCTAACATTCCAATTCACAACATCTAAACAAACATCAACCTTTAACGTTGTTCTTTCACCACCATCGTCAAATTTACCCATCATTACCATCCAACCACCATCTCCTGAGCAAACACCATCCAAAACAAAGTTTTTATTTTTTTTTTCCTAAATCTAACATGGGTAGTGATATCCCCACTTATCTATTCTGAAGAAGAAAAATGAGCAAGTAAGCGACGATATCGCTGCTTGCCAAGCACGTGATTTTTTTCTAAATTTGACATTGGTAGCGATATCTTCGCTTAACTATGAAGAAGAAGAAAAAAATGAGCAGGTGAGTGGGGATATCACTGCTTGTCAAGCACGTGATTTTAAATTTCGAGTTAAATGCCAGTAAGGTTTTTGACAAAATGACTGAGAGGGATACTGTTTATAAAGCACTTAAACAACATGTATGGAAAGTGTGATTAACTTTGGACATGCTTGTAGAGTGTTTGATGAAATGATTGAGAGGGACTTAAAATTGAAAAGAGAAAAAAGAAAATGAAAGAAAGAAAAAGAGATGTAGAAGATGATATATTTAAATGAGCATATATGATACCGAGGTGTTTTATTAATAAGCTCTCACTTGCACCCAAGTTCAAGACAATAAAGTCACCATATCATGAGGGAAAAAGGAGGAGGAAAAAGAAAGATGAGGAAAACGAAGCTCGTATATGCGAGTAAGAGAAGATATCGCCACTCAGCAAAACTAAAATAAATAAATAAATAAAACAAAATGTCCTATGGGACCACTGTGGTGGTTACATATATTTTGAGTCCTTTTTTATTTATAGGGAGTTTAAAGGGACTTTTTTGGTAAAATCTTCAAAAATATATAAACATTTTATAAGAGCCTATGTAACTTGAGTTATATTTATATTTGAGAATCTATTTAGCTTTATAATTATATACCATTTACTACCCCTACTTGTTTGCATTCATTATCTGTACCCTGAATTCCTGAATTAAAAAAAAAGAAATCTCGAATTATATGGGTATGCATACTATTTCAAGAAGCAGCGGAACGTAGAGGAGGATCAGGACGCTCTCTCATGGCCCAAGGATGATGTGATTACAGGCTTCAAACAAACCCACGTTAGACTCTCTCTCTCTCTCTCTCTCTCTCTCTCTCTCTCTCTCTCTCATGCACAGACAAACCCACGTTAGACTCTCTCTCTCTCTCTCTCTCAATAACAAACTAACCCACGTTGGACTCTCTTCCTCTCTCTCCAACCCAAAAATCTATCATGGTCCCCCTTATTACCATCATGCCAAATCTCCCTCCAATCAGTCAGACATAGGCCCACCTATACATCAAACACCTATAAAACAAACAAAAAGAAGGCTCAAACCAGTAATCTCGAGTGTGAGATCGTCCTAATTAATCAACTCTGATCAGATTAAAAGCTTGCCATGCATACATGGGCCCCACTTACCAATTCACTCATTTTCCTTCTGGGAACTGTCTGACTTGTTCCATCTGTAGATCTGAACTCCCCCGTCCCTCGCAGATCTTCTCATGGATCCACATATAAAAAACCACCCTCTCACAACTCGGAAGAGGAGAAGGGAACATCAACGAGATCTGATCCTATACAATGAGTAGCAGCACCACCAGCAGCAGCAGAGAAAGCATCCCAACCGTTGGCGACTCCCCTGCTGATCATGCAGTGGTGCACTTCCCATATGCTCCTCTACCTAATGAAGAAGGAGATGAGGCTCCAATCACTCCAGGAGGAGAACGGAGGTCTATCAGGCCTCTGGTCTCCGTCTTCATGGCTTTATCTGCTCTCGTGCTGCTTGCTCTAGGCCTCGCGCTGGCCGGAAACAATGGCGGACCGGCCAAGCCTGCGCTGCCGGAATACGATGGTTCTGAAGAGCTGGTCCAGTCGAGGGGAGTTTCCGAGGGTGTGTCGGAGAAGTCCGTTCAGAAGCTGATCGGAGACGGGATGCCTTATCGTTGGACGAAGGACATGCTGACGTGGCAGAGAACGGCGTTTCATTTTCAGCCGGAGAAGAACTGGATGAATGGTATGTAATCTGTTTTCATTGTTGCTCTTGTAATGTTGTTGTTGTTGTTATTATTATTATTATTATTCATATGTTTGGTGCTGATTCAACGGTTGTGGTTTTTTCTAATGGTTTTGATGGCGGGAATGGGTGGGCCATGCAATGCAACAGATCCCAACGGTATGGAAGAAGCTATAAACTCTATTATTTCCTTTCTGAGTAACATAGTATTTATAGAAGTATTGTTGTTGATACAACACTATGGTTATGACTTATGATGATCACATGCATCAGTCCATGGACCCCTCAAGTGGGCCTTTGGATGTTCCTGACCGTACAAGTGGTGATGGTGAATGGTTGGTGGACCATTCTCTGATTTCAAATATGTGAGTTAATTCATATACCTTGCATGTTGGCGCTTAGCAAAATTTCGAACCTCCTAAAATTGAGCCGTCTGGATCGTTAGGAGTCAAGGACAGACCTCAGCAAGCTATCTTTGATTTTAGCAAGGGTTTTTAATGGATTTAGAAAAGGGATTTCAACTTACTAGTTCTCATCAAACCCAATTTTATTTCATGACTAAAATTCAAAATTCCAAAATTCAAATAATGTCATTAGAGTCACTTGACTCTTACAAATGAGGTTTTTTTTAATGAAAAATGATATTTCCAAAGTAAATATGCAGTTGACCACCATTTTAAAGGTTATATCATTTAAAAATTTTTCTTTTCAGATATGCATGACATCATGGAATAGCCCTTAAGAAACCCCCTAACAAAACCTCATTTAGTAGGAAACCTCATTTAAGGAGGACTAATATGTCAAAACCCCTTAAGAAAATAATAATAGGCTTTTTTAGAAAACCAAAAATCCATAAAAATTCCCTTTAACTTGATCTCATACAACAAATTCGTAAGACTCCAGTGTGACCACCCCTCTTTCTTACAAGTGAGATGGCAACGGGTTACACTCTATTAATATGTTTTGACCTCATTTTAGGATTGATCATATATATATATATATATATTAGAGTAAAATATTAATACATTTTAATTTACATATATGATCAATTTGACACTGAGCTCTTGCAACATAGAATGAAACTTGACAAAGGCCCGAGTGATTCAGATTTTTAATAGACAAATGTTAACTCCTGAGCTTCAGAAATTTTAAGGAGAGAGCAAGAAGAAGATACAGTTTCAAGTAGAATTCATCTTCTTCGGCACTATATTTTGAGTGGGTCATATCAATAATTCCATTTTTGAAAAATACTAATATGCAAAAAGGATAAAACTATCACACTTAATCACACCTTTTTTACTTTGCTAGGTTAAAAAAAAAACTGCATAATAGTCTTCTAAAAACACGTCCAAAGAATTCTGTAACGTAACCCAGATACATATATCTCCAAAGGGGAGTTTTGTCCGCATTACTGTTCATCATCATTAAGGCCATCCCAACCATGTTGGGCCAGCTAAATGAATTCTTTCTTATCCATTTGGATCTATATTAAACCAAGTCTTCAAAAATTTATTCGTTCGACTCCCATATCGTTATTATTGTTACGTTATTATCCGCAACATGCAGGACCATTGTTCTACAAGGGTTGGTACCACTTCTTCTATCAATACAACCCGGACTCCGCCGTGTGGGGCAACATCACCTGGGGCCATGCCGTCTCACACGATCTCATCCGGTGGCTCCACCTCCCCCTCGCCATGATCCCCGACCAATGGTATGACATAAACGGCGTCTGGACCGGCTCCGCCACCTTCCTCCCCAACGGCTCCATCGCCATGCTCTACACCGGCTCCACCCACCACAACGTCCAGGTCCAAAACCTTGCCTTTCCCGCCGACCCCTCCGACCCCCTCCTCCTCCACTGGACCAAGTACGCCGGCAACCCGGTCCTCCTCCCTCCCCCTAACATTGGCCCCAAGGACTTCCGCGACCCCACCACCGCCTGGCTCTCACCAGACGGCGCCTGGCGCTTCGGCATCGGCTCCAAGATCGGTACCACCGGAATCTCAATCGTCTACAAGACCTACGACTTCCTCTCCTACGAGCTCATAGAAGGACTCCTGCATACAGTGCCGGAGACCGGGATGTGGGAGTGTGTTGACTTCTATCCAGTGGCGTTGACTGGGAAGACTGGGCTGGACACGTCAGCGAGTGGGCCTGGTGTGAAGCACGTGATGAAGGTGAGCCTTGATGATGATAGGCGTGATTACTATGCGATTGGGAAATATGACTTGGAGAATAACACGTGGACGCCAGATCATGCTGAGGTGGACGTGGGGATTGGGATACGGTATGACTACGGCAGGTTCTACGCCTCCAAGTCGTTCTACGATCAGAACAAGGAGAGGAGGGTGTTGTGGGGTTGGATCAGTGAGTCGGATAGTGAGCGGGCTGACACGGCCAAGGGTTGGGCCTCGCTTCAGGTACGACTCACTCAGATACAATGACCCACTGCCTTCTTCACATCTTTTTCCTGTTGTTTTTAGACAACTATAATTACTATGGGATTATTTGGTAGTCATTAATGGGTTTTCACCTTTGTTTCTTAAATCTTAGCCATTTTTATGAGCGCTTTTTTTACAATTCCTTCTAATCCAATTCCATGTTACAAAATGGGCTTGTTAATAAACAAACTTATTTAATTGTTCTTTTAGTATTTAAAAAAAACAGAGAGAATTTGACCAAACAAATCCTCTAAGGTTTTTTCAAGATCAAAAAGACCCTCAAATAGCAATATAGACCCAGAATGCCCTTCTAGCACTTTTTTTGGTTTTTTTTTTCATTAAATAGTAATATCCCTACTCGGTAAAACAAGGGAGCTGTGATATCTTCTTCTTCATTGTATTCTTCCAACCTACATATCCAAATCCACTCCAACTAGATCTAAATCTTCTGCTTCTCATTTCTCACCGCCATCATTTTTTAACACCATAGCTCACCTATCCAACATCAAATCAAACTCCACTTTCATTTGTTCTCACCTCCCGTGTTTTGCATCTCCTAAAGCAAGACACACTTCCACTTTTCTCCTATATATCTTCTACTCTACATCCAAATACCTCCACTATGGCACTATCTAATCCTCCAAACCAAAGAATCCTTGTGTCTCTTCTCAACATATCTCCTCCACTCAACCAACCTAAAAAAAAAACTCTCTTACAAAACCCTCCAAACAAACACTACTTAACCAAGCTACTAAACTAGCCTCTTCATCATCACCACAACCACGAATCACAGTCGTAATCTCGGTCGTAATCTCACGAAGATAACCCCTTTCTTAATTTTGCAATCTCTTGTACAATAGAGCTATGCAATTTCCAAAGGAGAAGAAAAGAAGAAGAAGAAGAAAAGAAGTAAAACGGAGTTGTGCTAGCAGAGGAGCAGCGATATATCCGTTCGAGACCTTTTTTGACGATATTGAAATTAGGGAGGTCTTTTTGGATTATATTGAAATTTGAAGGTCTTTTTTGTTTTCACAAAAACTAAGAAGGTTTTTTTGGTAAAACCCTCAAAAAAAACTATGTTTATCAAACAACCTTGAAAAAATCTACCGAACTCAACTGCCATTTTCATCAGGAGGAGTAAGATGGTTGTGTATTTTGATGTGTTGATGAAATGTAATATTTCTTGAAACTTTCTAACTAGCTAGAATACTCCTTTTCTATCTAGGCCATTCCTAGGGTGGTATATTATGATGAGAAGACTGGCACCAATCTAATCCAATGGCCGGTGGATGAGGTAGAGACACTGAGAACGAGTAGTAAACAATTCCAAAACAAGCAGCTTGAAGCTGGGTCAGTGACCCCATTAGATGTGGGCACGGCCACACAGGTCAGTTCCCTCCACATATAAATCTACTCATCTAACAATGGATGATGATGGTTTTGTTTTCTCTACATTTTCTGTACATCTGGATGGTTGGCATTTTAAACAGTTGGACATAATTGCCGAGTTTGAGTTACCAAAGGGAGCTCTGGAAGAGATGCTGCTTGGAGAAGCTGCTGAGGTGTATAACTGCAGCACCAGTGGCGGTGCGGCCCAGAGAGGGGTGATTGGTCCCTTCGGGCTTCTGGTTCTAGCAGAACAAAACCTTTCTGAGCAACTGGCTGTCTACTTTTACATCACAAAGGGTGAAGACGGCCACCTCCAGACCTTCTTCTGCCAAGATGAATTAAAGTATGTTTTCGTATTCTTTCTCACAGATTTTTTTTTTTTTTTCATTTCATTCCATGCTCTTTCACGTGGATTCCATTAAGCAAACAAACAAGAATTTATTCCTATCTTTATTTTATTGCTGTTATTTGCAGGTCTTCAAAGGCAGATGACCTTGTTAAAGGGGTATTTGGGAGCGTAGTTCCTGTACTCGCTGGTGAGAATTTGTCTATGAGAATACTGGTGAGTGCTAAGCTTGTAGTTGTGTTTTCAGTTAGAAAGAAATCAAGCCGAACAAGCAAAATATTCAACCAAGCAGCATTTATTCATAAAAATTGAAGGATTAAGCAAAACCCCTCGCACTTACTGTCCCTTTATACCATTAGTAAGACCTTAATTTAGTCGCATATGACTAGGGATTCTAACAACTGTGTTACAAATACCGTCTCAGATAGCAAAGTTATGAAATCTAATTATTCATGAGCTTACGAGCTATATGACAATTGGCACATAAACTATGCCCAGTTGCTTCTCTTGGATTTCTTTGACCCTGCAGTGGAATAAGAGATACGCATTTGCAAAAAGGCTAGAATTATTACATATATCATGGATCAATACAGAAATGGATCTAACCCAAGAAAAGAAATTTTTATTTTGCATGTTCCAAACATTGATTTAGGAAATTTCTACAATAAATTAGTTAGGCAGCTAGTGTAGCTCTTTATCCATGATTCTGCCATCATACATGGGAAAAGTTCCCTTTAATTAGGTGGGTAGAATTATGAAGTAGTAGGTTTGAAATTGGTTTATTCATTTATGTAAGAACTAATACCCAGAGTAAAGCTGACTCCATGAGATTTTTTTTACTTTTTTGGCATCTTAAATATACAAGGTCGACCATTCCATTGTGGAAAGCTTTGCCCAGGGAGGGAGAACATGCATTACATCCCGCGTATATCCAACGGAGGCCATCTATGGTGCAGCACGCCTCTTCCTCTTCAATAATGCCACAACCACATCAGTGACGGCAACCTCAGTCAAAGTATGGCAGATGAACTCCGCATCCATTCATTCACTTAACTTCCATGTATTGGGTTTTTGGTTGTTGGTGACTGTTTTGTGTTTCTAAGTTCCTTAGACAACTCTCTTAGAATTTATTTATGCTATTAAATCATGTGGTGTTTTAAAGGAAAGTGTGGAGCAAAAACCCACATAATTTTGTTGTATTAGGTTGTTGTAAGTGGGAGAAAAACTAGGAAGGTGTTGAGTTGTTTTTAAGATGGGTTGTTTTATTTTCACCCAAAAATTTTGTTATATTACATCATCTCTTGAATGAAATCAGCCTTGAATGCATATATTCTAAATACTGAGAACGTCTCTGTTCCATGTACAAAAAAGAGGCCACTTTGAAACTGTATATAGAGGAGAAAAGGCTTCTTTATTGTGTTCTATTTAGATGACTTATGCCATATTATATTATAATTATATATACTTCTACAACAACTAAAACATCAATGTTCCATTCTAATATTGGTCTTTGCTCATGTAGTGGTTTTTTATTTTCCTAGAAAATTTAACTCGGCTGCTCACTTAGTGGCTAAATTTAGTTACTCATATAATCAGAATATAAACTGGGATAGGGTGCTAGTGTTCTTACAAGGAGGTTGCTGATTATGACTTTTGTGGGGTAGTTTTCCTGGGAGTTTGGTTGTCTTCGTCTTTGTTCTTGCTTCTGGTCTTTAATGAATGACTCTTTTACGGAGAAAAAAAAAAGAAAAAAGGAAACAAACATCAATGTTCCATAGTGGAACCAGTCCTAACTAGACCAAGGACCGAATCAAGACCTGACCCATTATTAGCATAATCGACCTGGCATCCAACCTGCATGAAGGCAGTGGCATGACAGTGATGGTTCAAAGACCTTATTTCATGATTTAGGGTCCATTGTTTGCATGGAATTGAATTTCAGAAAATTATAAGAAATGGATTACATAGCTGGTCACTTTTGTCCCTTTTGGTATCCAGCCAAGGGGGTTTAACTATTAGAGAACCATAGCCAATAAGGGGAAACCATGGATCAATCCCTACGCAGACGGGGGAGAAATGAGGTATCCAACTAATTGCGCTACCCCTACAAATCATTTGTGGAAGAAACAAAAGGTAACTATCCATAAATGATCATCAAATGAATTAAGGGTTGATGCTAAATGAATACCCAATCATCACCCCAGTAGAGCAAATATTAAGAAGGTCAAGGTCCCTACACAATCTCCACCTTATTTCGTTCACCAGTTCACTAATCTTTTGTTGCGAGATATTTTACCATGAATTTCTAGAAATTCAATTTCATGCAAGGAAATGGTTAGGAAAAACAATTCAGACAAAACCAGTTGAGAAACTCAAGATCTGAGACCCGTGAGAAATCCCTGAAGCTCTACAACTACGGCATATCATTAAGGAAACTACTCAAAATAAATGCTCCCTTCTCATAGTAACTCTGGCAAATTTCACCTCAATATATGTGGGCTGTTCATAAGATTGATGAGTATAAACACGAGAACAAAATATTTTAAAATATGTATTTTACACATGATTAATCTAATGATGGCCCCATCTCTTATGGTGTAAAAATATCAACAAAGCCATACAAGGCACCTATGAAGCACGGACACTCCAAAATGGTCCCTGCGTCCATGTTGGACACGTGTTAGACACAGACAAGGCTCCGACACGCCGGGACACGTCTGACACACCGAAAATGTGTCTTGGTATTTTCTTTTTTTTTTTTTAATTTCGGACACAGCTCGAACATAGGGTGGACACAGTGGGATACATATGGGACACGTTATGGACACAGCGGGACTAAAATGTAATAAAAATTGGCTCAACTTGGGTTAGAATTAGAAAAAAAAAAAGAGGAAGGGGGTAAATGTATTTTTTTTTAACTTATAAGTTACAACCCTAATGTTCCTATTCAGTCTTCACTTGTGAGATGAAAAGGGGGAAACGGCTGCATCTATCTTCACTTGTGAGATGAAAAGGGGGAAATGGCTACAATTGTGAAACGGAGAGGAGGAAGAAGAAGGAGGAGGAGGAGGAAGATCGACAGCTGAGCTGCGCCTGCGCATAGAAGAAGAAGAAGACAGCTGAGCTGTGCCTGCGCATGGAAAAAGAAGAAGGAGGAGGAAGATCTGAACAGGCACTGCTTTTTTTTTTTTTGTTGCTTTTTTTTTTCCTCCAGTGCTACTGTGCTGCTACTGTTTTTTTTTTTTTCCGAACTGCTATTTTCTTTTTCCTTTTTTCTTCCATCTGATTGCTATCGCTGCTGTTTTTCTTCAGTGCTGCCGTTGTTTTTTTTTTTTTTACTGCTGTTTTTTTTCTTTTTTTTTTCTTTTTGCTGTGCTGTTGTTGCTATACTTTTTTTTTTTTGGTTGCTGCTTTTTTTTTATCCAATGCTGCTGTGCTACTACTGTTTTCTTTCTTTCTATTTTTCGAACTACTGCTATGTTGCTGCTACTTTCTTTCTTTCTTTTTTTTTCTAACTGCTTTTTTCTTTTTCCTTTTTCCTTCCATCTGACTGCTGCTGCTGCTGTTGTTTTTCTTCAGTGGTGCTGCTGTTTTTTTAACTGCATTTTTTTTTGCTGCTGTTTTTTTTTTACTGCTGTTTTTCTTTTTTTCTTGATTCCTGTGCTATTGTTGTTTTGCTGCTGTTGCTATTTTCTTTCTTTATTTTTTTTCTTTCAGTTCTTCTATTTTTTTTCTTCCATGGGACTACTTTGCTGTTGCTGGTGCTGTTTTCTTTCCTTTTTTTTTTTTTTGAACTACTGCTGCAACTATGTTTTTTTCAGTGCTGTTTTTTTTTTAAATGGGACTGTTGTGTTGCTGCTATTTTTCTTTTCCAGTGCTGCTGTATTTTTTTTCTTACTGTTGTTTTCTTTCTTCTGTTTTTTTTTTTTTTTTCGAATTGCTGTTGCTGCTTTTTTTTTAAGTGCTGGTTTTTTTTTCATGGGACTGTTGTACTGTTCCTTCTTTTTCTTTTATTTGTTTTTTAATTTGGCTAAAAATATAACTATTCTTTAATTTTATGATTATATATAAAAATATATATATTTATTATTTACCGTGTCCTAGTCGTGTCTGTATCCTATATTTTTTGAATTTGCCGTATCACCGTATTCATGTCTTACCGTATTCGTATCTTGTCGTATTCGTGTCCCGTGTCCGTGTCTGTACTTCATAGCAAGCACAAAACAACTTGATACAGTCCCATAAAATTCATGGCAGATTTTGGACAAAACACTAATAATTTAGGGCATGTACGATTAAAAATAATCTGCTTTAAAATCCACAACTACCATATGATAAGAATAGAAAATGGAGAAATAAAAAAATAAATTGAAGTTTAACATGTAAAGAGACCAATCCGAGCACATAATGGTTTCCAAAATGTAAAAAGGTTCTAAAAACTTGGAAAAAAAAAAAAGCCTATCCTGACTAAAATGACACCTCCTGAAACAAAGCCTCACCTATCTAGTGAGTCCCAGCCTCAGGAAATCCAAACGGCCTCTCTCCATCAATGTTTGTTAGTCCACTTTCGCAGTATTCCGGTGGCAGAAGACTTACAAGTTAAGTGAGAAGATCAATTAACGTGAAATTGCTGTAAACAAGCAAATTGTCATCCTCCTTGTTCCTAGTTTCAATGACCTTAGTACTTAACTGAATTTGAAAGACTTCCAAAATACAATCGAGCATTCAACTTTCAAAAAATTGTCTACAAAAATTTTAACATTACCAAATAGAAGCATGAAATGTTCTTCTGGGAGGAAGCCCAAAAAGTTCAGCTCATCTCCAATTAGCCCCAACATCTTTAGTACTTCTTCTTCCATGCATACCAATTCAGCTTCAATTGAAACCACAGAGGAGAAATACCAAGAACCCCGTGAGCCAACCTTGGATCAAACACATTGCACTGTCTTCGCTCCAGTGAATTCAGCAGTATCTGTGCAGGCACAGCAGGTAAAAGTACTGGTAAAGCCTCACTTGGCACTGACCCAGCCAAATCTCGCGCCTTCTGGAGATGGATATTAGCTACAGATGCTATCTCAAAAACAGCATATGACAGCGCCTCACTAGGTTCCATCAGGATTTCCAATCGACCTCCCTGCTTCATTAACAAGCCATGTTTGGATGCCACTTCGGCTGGTATGTAAGAGAAGCGCCCACCATGACTAGCATGATACGGAAGAGAATGAAGTAGCAAGAGAAGGCCGCTTGCTTTTCCAATATGTGAGGCCGCATGATCAGCTGCAGTAGATCGTATCCCACCGGCTTGGAGTGTAGTATATAGGAGGGTAGACACAGTGTCCTCTGCATATTTCTCCAGTTCTCCAATTGTTTCTGGAATGTGATTCTCTTCCCTGCTTGCATCTTTTATCCGGGCTTCAACAGACCGTTTCAGCCAACTCTTGCTAATTTTGTGCTCTGAGATTAACAAAGAGAGGGCCTGAGCCGTCGGGTGCTCAACAATCTTCTTAGAGAATATTTTATCTATAGCTTCTTGCCACCAGAGGAGGCGCATGAGTCCAATCTTGGGGTCAGAAGTAACATCCATGGCCCTGGCAGTTTCTACATTGAATGCACGTAAAGCAAATGCCGCTCTCCGCATGGTGGGAGAAAGGTGGAGGAGGCAGAGATAATGATGGTAATCATAAGTGCGTACTTGTTGAACACAGTAAGAGAAGGCTGCTCGAATGCTGCTGCTTGAAGTTGAAGCACCATTCATCAAATTGGGGACGTGGTCTTTATTAAAGCAACATTAGACCCACAGAGAAAGATAATCAGACACGATTCCAAATAATAACAATAATAGTCAGTCACCCACTTGTACAAAAGAACTACATACAGGTTCTTCCAAGAAAGAAGAAGATTTAGTTACATCTTTGTAAAAACTTGGAACAACACCTTAAGCAGCTTGGTTTGAGTAAACATAACTTCTGGCTTCAAGTCAAAAAAAAAAAAAAAAACCTTCTGATTTCAAGCATCTTTGTAGTTTTTTTTTTTTTTGGAAATATTAGAGCAACTTGCAATTCAAGCATATGTTAACAAGACAATTCAATATGGATGCCCTGACCCGTGTCCGACAAGGACACAGGGGACCTAGACGCATGTACATGCTTCCTAGAACTCCAGTCAACCAAATGAAACTTTTTCTTGGTTCCCTTGCCGTTCCATAGAAAGTCCCGCTGTAACTTCTCCATGCACTTGATGACCAACACTAGACATTTGAAGATGGACATAAAATATATGGAAAGATTTGCTAGAGCCGAATGGATCAAAGTTATTCTGCCCCCTAAGGATGAGTACTTCGCTTTCCATGAAGCCAGCTTCTGTTCTATTCTCTCCACCACCGTATTCCAAACCATTATAGAGACACTCCCAAGACAAAGAGACAAGCCTAGGTATGAGGTCAGAAAAGCCCCAAACCTTACACCCCATGATACTAGCTAAATCCCTCAAAACTTGATCCTTGATTGCAATCCCTACCATCGCACTTTTGTAGAAGTTAACTTTGAGACCCAAAACTGCTTCACAACACCTGAGGATCGCTGCTACATTCTTAATATGCTCTTCCTTAGCCGCAAGAAGATCAAAGTGTTGTCCGCAAATTGCAAATGGTTGACAATGGGGCCACTACTTGTCGGTTTAAATCCATCAATCAAGTTTGCCTCGCCTCCTTTTGAGATCATGCGACTGAGAGCCCCCTCGACTACGGCAAAGAGGAATGGAGACAAGGGATCGCCTTGGCGAAGGCCTATTTGACCAGAGAAGAAGCCTTTCAAAGATCCATTAATCGAAATAGAAAATCTAGCAAAGGAAACACATTTCAAGATCCACCCCCACCACTTAGAGCCAAATCCCATTCTGCACATCATGTATGAGAGAATTCCCAATCAACTCTGTTGTACGCTTTTTCCATGTCTAACTTGCACAAGACGCCTGGCATGTTATCCTTATTTCTCGAATGAAGACATTCATTTGCAATGAGCGCTCCGTCGACGATCTATCTCCCAGCACAAAAGCTCCTTGGGATTGAGAAATGATGGAAGGCATAACCTTAATCAGTCTCTCTGCCAGCACCTTGGCCAAGATTTTATAAATGCTGCCAATTAAACTAATTGGTCTGAAATCTTTTAGGTGGTGAGCTCCAAGTTTCTTAGGAATGAGAGAAATGAAAGATGCACCAAGGTTTTTCAGAAGCTTACCTATCAAGTAGGCCATGACATCCTCCTTCTCAGAAGCACTGAGAAAAAAAATTAAAAAAATAATAAAAAAAGAACAATAGGAAACCCATCCAGACCCGGCGCTTTGTCCCCTCTAAGAGCAAACACTGCACCCCTTACTTTCTCGTCCTCAAATTCTCTGCCCAACAAATTTGCACATGCATCCCCTATGCTGTCAAGTGAAGGTTGTCCAAAGACGACGGTCCCATTCTTCTCTCACATAGAGGGTAGCAAAGAAGTCCTTGATATGATTAATAATATCCTCTCGTTCAGTTAATGTAGAGTCTCCATCCACCAAAGAGGTAATCCTATTCCTTCTCATTATAGCCAACACCATCACGTGAAAGAACTTATTGTTCTTATCTCCTTATTTGAGCCATCGGCACCACGATCGCTGCCTCCATTTGATTTCTTCCCCTCTCACTTTCCTTTCAAACTCATCTTTTAGCAGGTTCCTTTTGGACAAATCATCCTCAGACAAAACTTGAGATTCTTCCTGGATATACAGCCTCTTGATTTCTTCTAGGATACTCTCTTCAGAGCTCCTCACATCCCCAAAGTGGTTTTTGGACCACTCCTTAATTTTATCTCCACATTGATGTTTATTGGAAAAGCAAAAATTTTTAACATAAGACATTTCCATATGACCAGTGTGGGGGTGCTGGGAAACCACTGGAAAAGAAGATGCCCGAAGAGGACTGAAAAGAGAGCGACCTTCACTGCATCAGCTCTCAAATCACGTCAAAGTGATATGTTGCAGCCATTGCCTAGTTTACCCTTCCACAGTCTTTCTTCACACTGGGCCTTAGTATGACTAGTTCATGGCAGATCACAGAATGCTACTACTTGACACTAGAACCCTTCCAACAGAGGGCTTCTGACTTCTGTTTTTCACAAGGTGCCATGAAGAGGGCAGACCTCTATTTTTTTTTTTTTTTACCAACTTTCTGAATGGTAACTGTTATTTTATTAAAAAAGAGTAATGAATAATGATAATTGTGATTGTCAAAATCGGAGTCATATCGTGAATCGTTGTAGGTGCTGAATTGAATCAAATCGCGAATCGAATGGCAAATCATAGGATTCATTCTATTTTTTTCAAAATACTTTCAAATTTTCAAAACAAATATGTAAAAATCATTATATATATAGAGATAGATAGATAGATATGCTCATATGCATAACTCACCATGACCGTAAAATTTTTAAAAGAAAATTCATTCAATCATCACTATAGTCTACATGGAAACAAAAGGTTAAATTCATGAAAAAATAGGTGATAGGAACTTGGAAGGCCATCTTCATAGCAGGCCAACATCATGAAGAAATAAAATCGAAAAGATAGAATTGGCAATTCAATCTATGAGCTATCGATGGGTTTCTTAATGGGCCTCATAGATTTTTTTTTTTTTAAGTTATGCCATGCAGATTCTTGGAAAAAAAACAAAAAAAAAAAGGATAATTGGATTGGAATGTCTTCTACAGCTCAATGTATTCATGCCAAAAAATATGGCATTTGCAAAATCATTCTAGAATTTGAGCTATCCTATAAAAAAATCATTGGTGTGCAACACTGATGAGGCCACCACAAATGCATACCAGATTTCCAGCGCATAACAGATTTCCAGTCATCATATTGAAAAAGAAATTTTAGTTGCCCCAGTGATGGATGAGAAAAATTGGTGATGGCATAACTATTTTGATGATTTGATGCCCCATAAAAAAAAGCAGTAAATGAGCCCCACTAGCAGATAAAAATGAAAAAAAAAAAAAAAAAGACTGGGGTCTTTCAGACAGATGAAATGATGGACAAAAGAATAGAAAATATATATATATCCTCATGATGGCACCACCGATGAATGAGAAAAATCAGCATTCCATCATGCCCCAACAATGTGGTTTTGAAGAGCCCCATAAAAAAATAGACAATGAAAAAATAAAAAATAATAATAAAAAGTTTCAGACCGAGAGACAAAAGAGCAGGGAAAAAGAAAAAGGAAAAACTCGTCGATGGGCCCTATTGAAGGATGAGAGAAATCAACATTTCACCATGCCCCAAACATTTGGTTTTTACAAGCTCAACTATTCCAGACCAAGAAACACAAGAATAGAAAAAACAAAAGGAAGATAAAAAAAGAAACGGATAAGAAAGAAAAAAAATGGTAGCCCTTATCCGTTGGACAAGCCCCAGATAAGGACGAGAAAACAAAAAACAAAAAACGAACTCCAACCTTATATCTTTCGTTGAACCCCATATCAAAATCACAAAGAAATAAAGAAAAAAAGAAAAAACAGTAAGTTTCAAAATGACAGAAGGAAAAAAAAATACCCACCTTTTGCATTCGTCACTGCTCCTCGCTTGGCTTCAGTGGCTGACGACTTGGCGCGGCTATTCCTCCAACTAGGCAAAGGTGAAGAAGAAGAGGGCTTCCAGCCGACAAAGGTGAAGAAGAAGGTGGCGTGGCTGTTCCTTGTTCATGATGCAATCTAGGCCCCAGCAGCTCCTCTTCAAATTAGATTAGAATTATTATTAGTAGAGTTCTAATTAAATTGTTATTATGAAAGTTTCCATTTTTAGCCTAGGGTTTTCTTACACATTAAGTTTGCTTTTACTATATATATGGCATTGTAGAGAAGAAATTCACAAATTTGGTTGATTAATAGAATTGGGTTTTCCCAGAAAGGTGTGTCCTCGTGTGTGTTGAAGTCATCTTGACGGTTCGAAGTGTCATTAGACACGTGCTTAGGCACCTCCACACAAGCCCTAACCCTAGGGCTGCATCAGATTAGTATCAGAGACCAGATCCAGTCACCGGGCGCCCTCTGTCGTTCCCAGACTTCGTCTCTCCATCCACTGTTCATCCCATCCTCTCCGCTGCTATCCCAGACGACCTGAATCCCAGCCAACCCGCATCCCAGCCACCCGCTCCCCACTCTCCCCACTCCACCGAATCCAGGGTCACCAACCCACCACCCACCTTCATTGACCCTCGCCGACCGTACCATCCCAAACCATCCTCTTCACAGAAAACCCCATCCTTTGCCGAATCTACAGTCCCGATACCCAAATCCACAAATCCCAACTTTCCTAAAATAGGCCCTGACTAGTCCAAACCCTAACCCTAAAACCACGTCTCTGTTAAACCCATTCGCCGGAACCCATCCAACCTCCATCGGTCCATCCTGCACCAAATCCCTCTTCAAATCCTCCACCCCCTCTTTATCCTTCACCCCTCGACTACAGTTTCCATCTTCGAAAGCGGCAGTCCCCCCCCCCCCCCCCTCTAGAGCAAAAAAAAAAAAAAAAAAGCAGCAGAGAAAAACAGGGAGAACAGCGCAGACAGAAACAGATCTAGAACGAGCGCAGAGAACGTACCAGGCTCCGGGGCTTCCATCCTCGTCGGCTTCTCTGTCAGCAGCACGTAGTTGTTGTCGCATCGTGCGCCGTTGACGGTTGCGCTTCCAGTCGTCGCAGCAGGTCATCGTCCGTCGTCGCCGCTGGGTGTCTGCTGTCGCCAGCCTCCGCCGTACACTGCCTGTCGTCACCGTTGGGTGTTGTGCCGTTCGCTGCTCTTTGCTCGTTGTTGTCGTCAAAGGCCATCGCAGTCGTCGCCTGACGCCATCGCTCTCTCCTGCTCTTATATCAACCGAAACACGAAGGTCTCTCCTGCTCTTATCTCCCTCTTCCCGTCACGCTAAACGAGACAGTGTATTGGGCCCGTGTTCAATCCGGATACGCTTGAGCTGCATTCAGGTGGGTAAGCCCATATACAAACTGGCCCACGAACGAAATTCTTCTTAAAAGAGTTCTGGTCAGCTTTTCAACAATTTTTCCGATTTCCAATCTGTCCTTCTCAACGTCCTCAGGTTAGTCAGATTTCAATTTTGTTTTTAAAAAAAAATATATGCCTCTTAAGAAGCAAGTGGATGTTGAATCTTCATCTTCTTCACTTGAAGATTTGGCCAGTGCCATTAGAGAATTATCTGCAAAAGTTGATGGCATGCACACTACCCTGCAGCAATTGGATATTAGAGTAACAAATTTGGAAAATAATCAACGTATGCATCACCACCCTGAAGATGGTGCCCATATTCGGAATCCACGGGATCCACCAGTCCATAATCCTGATCGAGACTTAGGGATTAAAATTATGATTCCTGAATATGATGGAAAATTACAGCCTGCGGAATTTATGGATTGGTTAGTGTGCGTGGAGAATATTTTCGCACATAAGCCAATGACTAAGCACCATAAAGTCACACTAATTGCTACTAGATTTTATAATTATGCTGCAACTTGGTGGGCTGAATTGCAAAGAAAACGGAGGAATCAAAACATGGACCCAGTTGATACATGGACTGAGATGAAGAATATTTTGAAACAAAAATTCCTTCCTGTCAACTATGCAAGAGATCTATGGTCCAGCTTTCAAAACTTGAAACAAAGATCCAAAACAGTAATTGAATATTCAGAGGAATTTTTAACTCTGTAAGCTCGTTGTGGCCTGAATGAAGATGATGATGTGATAGTTGATAGATTTTTCAATGGGTTGAGACTAGACATTTAGCATATCCTTGCCTTCCAACATTTTGATAATGTCAATGAACTCATCCAACATGCTATCAAAGCTGAGGGAATTGCCAATCACCAAGTTCAAAAATCCAAATGGATTTCTCCGAAGAATTCATCTCTACATGAAGCGAAATCCAATGGACAGATTTTTGCTAAGACTGAAGGTCAAAATAAGATGATTTGTTTTCATTGTCACCAGCATGGGCATCAAGCAGCAGAATGTCCGAAGCGAATACATTTGATTGAGATTGAAGGTGCTGATAACAATATCCGAGATGATATTAAGGGTACTGACACTGACCTTAAGGATATTGACAATCCCAAGAATATTGACACTGAGGAAATTGAATTCACCGATGCAGAGACCACAGATGAAGCTCTTATTGTCCTCAAGGACGCTCCACCAACTTTTGAGCATAAGTGGTTGCGCAAAAATATTTTCCGTTCCGCAGGATTAATTCAGGGACAAAATTGCACAGTTGTTATTAATAGCGGAAGCTGTGAAAATCTCATCTCCCAAGCCCTTGTTGATCGCCTCCAATTGAAAGTTTAAAAGCATAACCATCCATATTTTGTCAAGTGGCTAATGAATGGTAATCAAGCGCATGTTCGACATACTTGCAAAGTTACTTTTGCCATTGGTGAGACTTATAAGGATACAACCTGGTGTGATGTGCTACCTATAGATAGTGGTGATATCTTATTGGGCCGTCCATGGATGTATGACAAGAATAGAACTCATGGTATGCATGACAACACCTATACATTCATGCATGGTGGACAGCAAGTAACTCTTCATCCTGAGAAACCACAACCGCCAAAAAAGAATTCCTGGAAAGCTGCCACAAAGGAAGTCCTTCATGTTCAACACATTTACACTGGCAATCGAGTTCGAGGACGAACTCTTCTTTCAACCCGGGGAGGATGATGCAGTCTAGGCCCCAGCAGCCCCTCTTCAAATTAGATTAGGATTATTATTAGTAGAGTTCTAATTAAATTGTTATTATGAAAGTTTCCATTTTTAGCCTAGGGTTTTCTTACACATTAAGTTTGCTTTTACTATATATATGGCATTGTAGAAAAGAAATTCATAGATTTGGTTGATTAATAGAATTGGGTGTTCCCAGAGAGGTGTGTCCTCGTGTGTGTTGAAGTCATCTTGACGGTTCGAAGTGTCATTGGACACGTGCTTAGGCACCTCCACGTAAGCCCTAACCCTAGGGCTGCATCAGTTCGGTTCTTCTTGGCTTCTACATTTTCATTTTTGTTTGGGAAAAGGCTTCCAGCTTCTTGTGATAATTTTATCTTTGAGGTATGTTCCTCTTTGAGCCTCCAAACCCATGCTATAGATCACACGAAAACACAGGCCAGTGAAAAGACTTCTTTTTCTAGATGTTAGGCCACAAACTCCCACCCCCGCAGAAGTAGTAAATTACACACAATTCGTGTGATTCGAATCATATCGTACGATTCAATAAAAAAAAACCATGTGATTTTTTCTTAAATGCAATTCATGCCTACAATACATATCGATACATGTCCGATACAATACGAATCATACAATTCGTATCATGAATCACACAATTTTGACCACTATGATTGATACCACGACTGCTGCTAGAAGGCCGTAGGAGGTATGGTAGGAGAATGGCTTAAGTCAAAGCTGTGGCTAGTCAAAAACAGAAACCTATTGCAGAATGGGAACACATCAACAAACCTATAACTGAAATTCTTTCACATCAGCTTCTCTATTTGGACCCTAAAGGATATGGGAGAAGGAAATGGGAAAGGAATGAGAAACATTGTGAATCATAAAATTGCTTTTGCACTCACCATGGAACTACATGACCATCCTTAGAGCAAGTACTTGCAAACAAGGACTCACCTTCAACCATAGAGGGAACAGATGCAAGGCAATAATTTCTTGAATTCCAATTAAGATAGCTAGAAATTTTGCTTTAAGCATCAATAGGGGATAAGATTAGAAAAACCTATTTGAGATGGTTTGGGCATATTGAATGTAGGCTAGTAATGGTGCCAGTGAGTAAAAGTTTGGCTAAACAGATGGATAGCCCACCACGAGGAAGGGGTAGGCTGAAGAAGAAGTGGATGGAGGAAATAAAATCAAATCTAAAGAAGTTCAACTTTTTTGAAGATTTGGCTCAGAAGAGGTCGGGTTGGAGAAATAGAATTCATATAGGCGACCACAACATAGTTGGAACAAGGCTTTGATGATAATGATAACTAAAAATTCTGGGTAGCTAAAGTCGGCTATGACTTTTTTCCAAGATCTGACGAGCATGGAAGGAAAAACTAGGAACACCTAAAAGTGCTTAAGAAATCATGCAAACAAAACTTTCTCTTTTATTTTTTTAGAATGATAAAGGGCAAAAACATTAGACTTCAAAACCTAAAAAAGGCCGGCAACTTGACAAAACATGCAAATCTAGAGAATCAAACGGCTTAAATGCTATGCCTATCAAAAGAAAGTCCATTTGATAACTTTTTCAAGTGATTTTGAGAAAATTAAAAAAAATTAGAAATGTTCTTAATTTGTATGAGAAGAAATGCAAAGCATTAAAAAATCTAGGCTCAAACTCACAAAAGGGAAATAACACTCAAGATTCAAATCTAATCCACTCTTTAACATATGCATGCATGTATTAACGGTACTTCTTAGAAGTAAAAAAAAGGTTCATAAATTTGGATTAGATCACCATCCTAAAAATAAAATAAAAATGGATTGGGTATACGATTTTTTTTTCCTTTTTTGAATGATAATGAAAACTTTCATTAAAAGCTAGAGCATATGAAAATCTTGAAAAGAAATATTAGATATAGCCACATTAGGTTTAAAATCCCCAAATACTTCATTTACTACTTAAAAAACAATAACTCATTGCAACCAAACTAACGATAGATCAAAATGGAAAAACAAAATTCATGCAGTCAACCCCATCATAGTCGTGAGAAGACTTTGATAATATGATGATAACAATGAGGACTAACTCAGTGCAACCAATTTCTTGAAGAAAAAACAAAAGAACAAGTGTACACACATATATGAAGTTCACTCAAGCCAAAGTAAACATAACACTTTCGATTGAAGTGGGAAGAAAAACTCATTTGGAGCTTTTAACACAAAAATCAGTTCCCACAACATGGAAAGGAGGCCAAGAGAAGAGGTTCTCACACAAAAGAACCATAAAAGAGAAAAGAAAAGCGTTGATAGGCTTGTCGACCAAGAATTTCTATCTCGGCCTCTTGGCCTTAATTTCAAAATTATCAGTGATATCAGCCGATATCTTCAATAGAGGCTCACGCTGGTCCAGATAGTAATTATTGTACTGGAATCTAGAGATACTTGGTACAGTGTGTACATATCTAATCAGCCAATACATTCAACAATAATTATGCCTCACCACAAAGCTGAGTCAATGTTTAGGAAATACAGAAGTCCACCATTACCCTTGATCATTTATTAAGAAAAGAGAATTTGCCTACACATTCCCTCGTAATGATCACCCATCTCTATTTGCCAGAACTGCTCTGTTGAGAGTTTTCAGTGGCCCAAGGCACCCTGAGATTTTGAATGACAAATGACCTTCCACTAGCTAATACTTCCTTTACTCCTCCATGCCTTACCAGAAAGTATCATTGGATCCACTCAATTCTCTTCGGTGGTTGCCACTGGGCACCTAAAACAGAAGACCGAGAGATTGGATGGCACAACCTTGATGAGAGTGATTTTCCCTCAAAAAGAATTATGCTATATTTCCAAGAGTGGATTTGCCATCCAAAAGGCAAATAATTGCCTTTATTCAACCCCTCCACTTCAACTCAAATCTCATCCTCCATAAAACATAAAGAAGTAGACCCAAGTCTACTCTACATCAAGCTTGCATATGAGGTCCAGTTTGGGGTTTCACTTTCGAGTGAGCCAACACATCTGTTTGCTACCAGGACAGAGTCAAGGATTTGTCTACCTTCTAAACAGCAACATCATTCACCAGTCATCCCCATTCAGCTAATGAAAGCAAGGCATCCTCCATTTACGAGCAGAAATGAGTTTGTAAACATGCTTCAGCACCAAGATATAGCTTTTGCCAATGACTTTCAACTTAAGGAGAAGTTTATCAGGGCCCGGGTTGCAATTTAATCAAAAACCATTTTATTGCACTAACTGAACAAATTTCCTAACAATGGTTATACTGTATTTATTGATGCAGGTTAAGGGCTACCAAGGGAAAATTGGCCTGAAGCACTGTCAATCTTTACCATAATATGGAAATTGGAAACTCAATCAACTCCAACCAAGCCTGGATAATTTGGGAGTTATTTCAACAATCAGAGGCACAAAATGAAACTGAAAATCAAGATATATTGTGGTGGAATCACTTGCCACCATGTGGGAGGACTCACATCAGCCCAAAGTAGATGCTGGCAGAACAGAACTTTATGACTCTGCAATAAGAGTGCTTCCCTGATATAGTAGGTTGATGGTGTTTGCTGAACTAGTTGACTTTCAGGCAAGGTAAAATAAAATAAAATAAAATAAACCTAGACTCTTTGGACTGAGATAGTTGCTTGGATTAGATGTAAGCTCACCAAAATCAAATAAGGGGGCATCAATTCAGTGTTGTAAATATTTTTTCACACCAGAACAAGCTAGTCCAAGATAACTATGCTCAGACAAGGCAGGAGAATCATGATTTACATAAGAACTATAGTGCACAAAAGGAAAAACCTTGAATGTCTGAAGTAAGTGAAGCATAACACTTTTTATATCACAAAGCTTCTGGGTAGAAATCATGCATAACCATGTACTATAATCATCATTGCCATCATTGCCTTAATCAAAGCCTTATCCCATCTGAGGTTGGTTTTCCAAATTCTACTTTTCCACTCACTCCATTGTAGGGCTAAGCTCTCTTTGACCCTACAGCCTAACATGTCACTTCTAACTACTTTCTTTCGAGTCTTTTTTGGCCCCCAAGCCCTGTCACATGTGGGTAATCCATGAGCTAGTTTTAAATCCACATAAAGAAGGATAACCATGTTAGATTGGCAGTCAGCTATACTAATTTGGACAAAACATATACTGTAAGTTTATATCATGAATGAGCATGGATATACTAAAGTGGAAAAATATGCCAAGCATGAAAAGCCAAAGCAAACAAAAATTAAAATCTAAGTACATTAAAACCAAAGCATCAGATTAATACATATCAAGACTGAAATGCAACACTCCAGATAAAATATTTGAGAAAGTTAGCTGGATATTTCACCAGTACTTTCTCACATTATTTCAGTAGAGAACTCCTACTCTCCTAGACATATATGAATGAAATAAGAGATAACAATTAGGTCAACAAAACTGATAGAAAAGAGTATAAAAAAAAAAAAAAAAACCCTGCTTTCAAACATACAATGTTCCATCGTAGAACCCAAAATTAAACCCACCCCCCACACCCCCCCCCCCCCCCCCCAATCCCCCTTCCAAAAAAAAAAAAAAAAAACCACCACAACGGAATTAAAAAAAAAGGACTGGGAAGTCGTAACAAAATAATCACTTGATTCTGTTGCAACTAGAATGCTCCCCAAATTGCAAATGTTCCTAACATTTGGCAGGGAGATGGTTCTATGAGGAATCCAGGAACAACATTAAAAACCCATTTGATTCATGGAATCCATTGGAGTGAGAAACCCATGGATTTCTAGAAAAGCATTTCATCTCATTTGGAACCTTTTCAATGAATCCTGACAGCTTTAAACAAAGAAAAAACCCTCTATAACCCCATGGACACCATGACTCCAAGCATCCAAACAAGCCATAGTGGTGATGACATCCTGCCTTCCCTTTTTCCTAGCGCAAAGTCTTGAATATTATATCCTACTTACATATCATCCAAAATGCATATGCTTTTAAAGGGTGTGCGAGGAAGTCGGTACACTATAAAAATCACCATCTTTGTGTTTTTCTCATCACCAAGCACATAGCTAATATCTTCCTAAAACAATTTTCATCAATGTTTCTCACAAGCATTATAACATACACGTGATATGCAAATTTAAAGCTGGAGTAACATACATCACAAACAACAACATGAAGCAAATCAATCAAACCATACAGGGATGAAATCACAGACCCCAATAGAGACTGATGGGGTATTTTGTTTGTAATCAGACCAAACCACAGCATTCAATCTCAAGGAAAAAACTATAGAGAAAGAACCCCAAACCTACAAATGCATCTAAATCAATCGAATCAAGACGATGAAACACAAAATCAGCTACTACTGATTCGAATCATGAACGAGATTGAGATGGGAAGCCCAGGAGAGATTGAAAGACTTACTGGTAATATACGAGCAGAGCGGAGCTTACGATGGCAGCCCAAAAGAACCAGCTTCCTCAGAGGGACGGCGAACGGAAGAGCGCGTTGTCTTTCCTGGGGTATTCCAATTACAACAAGTAGCAACTTTTCCTCGCATTCGACTTAATTACTAGGAGGAGGATGATATGTATTCATTTCGCATCGCCTCTTTGTCCACGTTTGGCAGCGCGGGATTTCTCGCGTGGATTTTCTAATCTGAAGAAAACACATTGCTAATCAATCGTTTTTGCTTGTGAAAGTTGCCTCCTGATTTTAATCAATGTTTAAAAACTCCAAAACAGGTTTTTCATCAAACCTCAACCGTTGATTCATCATAGATGATTTTTAGATCATCATCATCAAAACCTTATCCTAATCATATTAGAGTCGGCTACATTAATTCTATTTCTTCGTTCCGTTCTATTTTTGAGCCATATTTGGATTGTAATAAAGTCTTATACAGTCTGTAAACCTACCTAATGCATCCCTCCTCCTTTATCCGGCTTGGAACCGGCAGCAAAAACTGGCGAAGTTTACCTTAAAATTTTTAAACCATTGATCATGATTTCTACAATTATGTGGACTCTATCTCCGAAGTGCAGATGGTCTAAACTCTCCAAAAGGCCTAAAACCAACTATAAGTTCATATTTGAAAGCCAGAGCCATCATGGATCATGAGAAATTGGCCAAAATTTCCTTACCATTTATTGCACCCGATAAAAAAAAACAGAATAAAAGAGTACTCATTTTTTCTTGGTTTTTTGTTCTCGTGGGACCCAAAATGATGATCCAAACCGGCTAGAACTTTGGCCGGAGATCCCATTTGAGGACATTTTCATTTCAGGAGATGGAGGGAATCCACTGCCTAGAGGATTCTTCTCGGTTTACACAAGCATGTTCGATATTAGGTCACCTTTGGCAACTAAGAGGTTTCCACAGAGGTGTGGAAAACCCACGCTTGCAATTATGAATCGCTGATGATTTGGACCAATGGAAATCCTCATTTTTAAGATATTTAGATCCAACCACTCCTAATATTTGGAGATGCTCACTTTTCTAAAAACGTTTGAACTAATTATTCCCACTTATATGCATTGATATTGAAGTAAATAAATTCTTAGAAATGAATCCCTGTTCCAGGTAAATTATGCACTTTTCAATAAACTTTACGAGGCCATAACTTTATTGTTTTTGCTCTGATTAATGCAATTTTAAAACCTACGAAATCTACTCAAAATAACTCTCTAACAGTAAGTAGTTGCTCTGATCCGACGCTCAATTTGTGAGATATTACCTTTTTAATCCATGTTATCCTTAGAAAATTACTTTAAAATACTTTAATTTGTGTTTTTTCTTCGATTTCTTCACTTTAGTGCACCTAGTGACTCACACTACAGTCCATTTTAAAATTTTAAAAAAAATTACAGCCCAATGGACTCAGAGTTTTATCCAACCCATGAATTAACCAATACACAAGTATCTTAATAAACTAGAATTAGCAGCATCCTTCTATCTACATATCAGTGATTTTCATAGCCAAATTTAATTTTAAAGCCCCTTATTAGTGATTTTAATTCAGCTTTTAGTGATTTTCTATAATAGATGAGTGGCAATATCGTTGCTCAATTAAAATATAATTGCTCTCTTATTTAGTTTTGATTATTATGTTACTACCATCATTGTTATTTTATCTTTAGCTTTATTTTGTCCACCTAAAGTCGGTTATATTAGTTTTATTTGTCCATTCAACATTACTTTCTGCCACATTCTCAGGAACTTACATCATGTTCTTTCTCACGATTTTATTTAATGTTTTTTACTAGTTTCTTCCATCCCCTAATTTCATGTCACAATATGAATAAATTAGTTTATTTCATATAGTCTTAAGTGTTGGCATGTAAATTTTCATTCCTTTTTATGGAGATGAATAGCTTTGCGGGAAGGAGCAAATACTGTCAGGATATCCTCTCCTAGCACCCCACATAGGCTGACTCTCTGAGGAGAGGGGAATCGATGGGCAACACAAGGGGCTTTTCCCTAGGAACTTCAGAGAAGGAGGAGGCCAAGGTACCTAGGCATTCTTCCTTTGAAGAAACCTGCATTAGCACCCAACTCCAACAGAGTTCTGGATTGGGTGTTGACAACAACATCGCAACAACCTTAAGTAGCGTTTGATTCGCTGGAATGATTTTTTATAGGAATGGAATGGAGGCTGGAATGAGCTTGGAATGGAATGAGGCAGGAATAGTAATTCCCATTCCAACGTTTGGTTAGACAGAGGAATCAATCCAATAATAGGATTCTCATTCCAATTCCTGTGTTTGGTATGCAAAAATGATGTTTGAAATGGAATAAAATTTATATAAACTGACCAATATACCCCTGTCCCTCTGTCCCTCTCGCCCAGCCTCCTCTCAATCTCCCCCTCTCATTGTCCCCAGCCCCCTCCCTCCCTCTGTCCCCATTGTCCCATCCCCTTCCCTCCCTCTGTCCCTCTTGCCCAACCCCCTCTCACTCTCCCTCTCTCTCTTTCTATCCCCATTGTCCTAGGCCCTCAATCTCCCTCTGTCCCTCTCAACCAGCCTCCTCTCACTCTCCCCATCTCACTATCCCCAGTTCTCCACAAAGCTCCTCTTCCATGGAAGCTCTTCTGTGCTTAAGACTTGGTGATTCGACGGTCTCGATCTAATTAGGGTATCCCATCTCCATCTCAACCTCACATCCCATCCCATCTTTGGATTCTCCCACATAATTAAGGTTCGAATCCGAGCGACAAGTCTCAACCAGCTCCTGGGGAAGTACCAGGAAAAACCCCCTCTCCCTTTCATCCCCAAATCCGATTACTCCAGTGTCATCGAATCCGTTGGAAATGGCATTTCCAGGTTCTAGGTCGAAGATCATGTCTGCTCCATCTCTCTGTGCCTCTCGCCAGCCTCCTTTTCACTCTTCCCTTCTCAATGTCCCCACTGTCCCAGGCCCCCTCCCTCCCTACGTCCCTCTCGCCCAGCTTCCTCTCAATCTCCCTTGTCCCAGCCCCAAAAGCTAAGGTTTGATCAATAGCAGTGAAGAAGGGAGAAATAGAAGAGAGATCGTGCGGCTGTAGCAGTGAAGAAGGGAGAAAGAGAAGAGAACGGTAGAGAGTGATGGGAGATCAACACTTGAACGACTGCGCTTGGCGATGGACCAGACGAGAGAAATGGTAGAGACAAGCGAAGAAGGGAAGAACAGAGACAGACGACGAGTGTGATTTGGTATCGCAGGGGTTAGGGCTATTATCGACACAAGTGACTAATAAGAAGGAATGGAATGGCCATTCCTCTGCCCCCCCCCCCCCCCCCCCCCCATGGAATGTTGATTCCCTCATACAAAGGAATGGTGATTCCTGAAGTAATGATCATTCCCCCACTTTTTCATGAACCAAACGTGGGAATGGTCACTCCAACAGAATGACCATTCCATTCCGATCTTCATTCCAGCGAACCAAACATTACCTTACTTTCTTGGATAGCACCTCTCGTGCTGCTAATATTAGCCATCCTGAGGTATCTTCAGTGAAAATGCTCCTGGTAGACTTCACAACTTCAACCACACAAAACGCGCACATGCAATATTAAGGCAATTTTGGCCATGACTACATGATCTAAAGCTATTACAAGATATGAGAAAAACTTGTAACACATGAAATCCTCTAGAGATAGCTTACAAAACATGGGAAAACCTTTTTTCCCATACAATCTCTATTTCCTAGCAAACAATCACGTTCTCACCAAGGCATTGCTTTCATCTCCTTAGAATAACTATAAATATAATCCATGGAGCTCTGTACGAAGCATCAAGGAAAAACAACAGACCAAACACCAAAAATCGGAAATCCAAGATCCCAAAAGCCAAAATCTGGCAATTTTTCAATTATTGTGATATGCAAAAAAAGCTAGAAAAGGAAGCAATATCTAAGCTTTTGAAATTAACAAAGTATTATCCGAGGCTCTGCCCTAGGGGGTTGGAATAACAAGAGTCCTTTTGTTTTATGGTCCCTCTTGATATACTTCATGATTTTATCGTTCTTCAAACTTCAGATGTCTAAGATTGAGCAAGGGGATTGCAAATTTGTATAAAAAGAAAGAAACACATGTAAGCAATATGTGCTTGTGAGGTCATCATGTGTCTCATTGCGTAGTCTTTGAGTTAATGGTCAATCTTGATCATGTTTTAAATTTTTTATCGCAACACTACTTAATATCTTTCTATGATCCTGCATTCTTTTGGAGGTGGCATGAAAATATTCAATTTTACATTGCATTAGTACTTAATTCAAATAAAGGAGTGTTAGCAACATGGTATAGAATATATATATATATATTATATTCATTTTCTTGATCCAGGCATTGCCCTAGCTTAGCCTTGGCCCTTCAAGGTGGGGTAAGGGTTTAGTCAGCTTACATAAAAATAGGTGAAGCCTAAGCCCAGGTTGATAGATTTTTCTTAAAAAAGAGAGGCTAGTATTACTTATAAAGTGTTGTAGCTTAATTGGCTACGAATTTAGGTTGCAAATGGGTCAGTTTCGGACCGAAGCCATATTGGACTGAACCCAAATCCATTTTTTAATGATGGTTCTAATTCTGGAATTGGTTTTGTGTCAGAACCTGTTTCGTGGGTTCCAAACCCAGTTTTGATAAGAGGACCCGAATTTAGTTTTGAAACCTTATTTGACTAGAAGATTGTGATCTATTTTCAAAATTTGTTCAGACAGCTTTTAAATTTTATTTATTTTTTAAACAAGGATATTCTTCAACTTATAATAATGCATCAAGTCTATTTCTTTAAGATTGAATATAAAAATATTAAATCCACAGCTTATTTTGAACTACAATTTGCAATATTAAAGGCTATTGTGCGGGTTCTGGGTCCACAGGTTAGAACTCATATAGCTCTAAAATCAGACCTATTTACTAATAGGAGCCTAATTGGGTTCTCAACCATATCCATTTATGAATAGGAACCTAAAACAGGTTCCAAACCTAGCTCTTCACAAATTGAAACCTTTAGATAATGAAAGAATTGAGTACCTATTTGCAACCTAGCCATGATGAATGTATAAGAGCAAGAGACTGTGTTTTTAGTCCAAATTTTATTTTTTACTTTCTTACTCAAGTTGGACTGGGCTTCAGTTTTTCTACCACTAAACCCTAGTCGGGCTAATACATTAAGCGCGAGCCAGCTTGAACTATGAGCACCCACACCAAATTGACCAAACCATCGTGAAACCTGCCTCTAATAGAAGTGGGCAACTGTCCCACTTGAGTGGACAGCCTTGGTATGTCGGTCCGATTGAATTTGGGTCTCAATGGAGCCGATCGAACAATCCAAAAACCCTTCTAGGATGCGAATAGGGTCTGGTCAGGCTTTATTGTCTCCGGATGATGAGTATGTGGCCCTTTTCCCGAATTTGGTAAAATTCGTGGGGGCTAACTCCTCTACTTCCGAAGTTTCCAGAACCGCGCTTTCGCTTCCACCCTCTGCTAGAACTCTCCAGCCCTTCATTAAATACCCCTCCTCGCACTCTTTCTTTCTTCGATTCCAGTCTATCTACTCACTTCCAGCACTCTCCCTTTCCAAGCCAAATACCTTTCAGGAATTTCCTCAAACACCTCGAAAGCAATCAACCAGATCCTCGTCTCGATCGATCGATCTAGGGTTTCCATGGCGGACGAAGCAAAAGCCAAAGGCAACGCAGCCTTCTCTGCCGGCCGATTCGAAGAAGCCATCGGCTTCTTCTCGGATGCGATCGATCTCGCCCCCTCCAACCACGTCCTCTACTCCAACCGCTCCGCCGCCTACGCCTCCCTCCACCGCTACGCCGACGCCCTCTCCGACGCCAAGAAGACCGTCGAGCTCAAGCCCGACTGGGCCAAGGGCTACAGCCGCCTCGGCGCCGCCCATTTCGGCCTCGGCAGCGCTGAAGACGCCGTCGCCGCCTACCGAAAGGGCCTCGATCTTGATCCCTCCAACGAGGCCCTCAAGTCCGGCCTCGCCGACGCGCAGGCCGCCGTTCGATCGCGCGGCGGCCCGAACGCCTCTATCGGTAACCTATTCCAGGGGCCGGATGTGTGGGCGAAGCTCACGGCCGATCCGTCGACGAGAGGGTACCTAGCGCAGCCGGATTTCTTGAAGATGATGCAGGAGGTGCAGAGGAACCCTAATAGCATGAACAAGTACTTGTCCGATCCGAGAATGATGCAGGTGCTCGGTGTTCTGCTGAACATGAATCTCAGGACGGCGACGCCGGAGGAGATGGAGAGGGAGGTGCCGGAGTCTGAGGCGGAAGTGAAGAAGCAGCCGGAGCCTGCGAAGGAGCCGGAGCCGGAGCCGGAGCCGGAGCCGATGGAGATTCCGGAGGAGGAGAAAGGGGTTAGGGCGAAGAAGGCCGAGGCACAGAAGGCGAGGGAAGCAGGGAATGCTGCTTATAAAAAGAAGGATTTTGAGAAGGCGATTGAACACTATACTCGTGCGATGGAGCTGGACGATGAGGATATCTCCTTCCTCACTAATAGGGCAGCGGTATACTTGGAGATGGGGAAGGTATGTTGATTTTTTCATTGCGAAGTGTTATACTTTTTGGAGAATCATTATGATTTGTGAAGCAAAAGTCTCCTTTTTTAGTGACTCTATTATCTTTATTGTGAAGTTTGACATTTGAATGTCCTTTCCAGTGAAAGGATCTTTATTACCTAGGATCAATATTTGTTTAACAACTGCAGGTTGATTTAACTATTTGATTGCCATGTTATGGTAAAATATGAACAAAAGATGTTCAAAATGAATGTCCCCCATTTGATGGTTAAAGAAGCTGGGGACCCATTAAATGAAAGGGGGTTCAAGTGTCAGATTGATGTAGCTCATGGACCCATGCCTACAGGTTGGCCCATGCAAAACAACCCTACCATCATATTTGTTAGTCAGTACATTCTATAATTATCCCATTACTAGAAACATTCTAGTAGTTAGTTAGTACATTCATATTTGTTAGATTCTAATCTTTTTGGTAAATTTTATGGGTATTTCCCATTGGTACTCATATAAAAGGAAAATTATCATCATGTTGGGGTCAACTACATTGAATTCTGTTTTGCAAATCCTTTAGTTAGTGTTTATCCTGGGCCAAATGTATAGGAGGAAAATGAGATAATGAAACAAGTTGGTTGCTTTGAATTTTGGACAAAAGAGAGAGAGAGTGGAGTCTTTCATCCCCTGGAATTAAGCTAGTGGCTTAGGCATTTCAAGTTATCAGAATTTAATGAATCTGCCAGGCCCAGAATTGGGTTTCAGCCATTGCCTTTGCCAGTTTTGGTGACTTTGCTATTTTACCAGCTACTGCTGGCCTGCATTACAAATTGCGTTGTCTGGCCAAATAGATATGGGAGAGTGATCAAGCAGTGCTATGACCATTTTGAGAACTAGTATGAGCAATGCGAGTAAAGTCCAGTATCTATGCATTCTTTTCATTAACACAATTTATGGAAAAATCAAGTGAAGCGACTGTGTTTAAATGTACCTATATCGTTTGCCCTCTCCTTTGGACGGACCCTTTGTGTGGACCCTTTGCAGACCCCTTAATGGGTCCCACTGCTTGCCATGCCAATCCCCAACTAATTGGGAAGGTGGGGTTCAAAAGGTCTCACTGCTACTTGCGTGTGTCCAAAATTTTAACTTCGTTTGACCATCATAACCTCTTGATAGATGAAAATAGCGGCCACTACGATATATCGGGTGTAATGGCCGAGACTGCTATGCTATATTGAAGTTAACGCTGCTATTTCCGCTATGGCCGCTACCATACCGCTGTGGGGCCACCACAGA
Organism: Sextonia rubra; assembly: GCA_037013555.1. NCBI lineage: Eukaryota > Viridiplantae > Streptophyta > Magnoliopsida > Laurales > Lauraceae > Sextonia > Sextonia rubra. The sequence continues at coordinate 29,700,929 of JASUAD010000011.1, read as the reverse complement.
CTACTACAGAATGTGATTGACAGTTAGTTTTCAAAATTTTTTGAAATCTGTAGTAAGGCTTATTTATTTATTTCTTTAATATATGATTTATTTCTTTACTTCTTCTCTCCGAAAGATTTGGGTGACGTTTCTTCACTACATGGCTTTTTTTTTTTTTATAAGCCTTTCATTTGTTTCAAAGCAATATCATTTAAATTTGAGAAAAGAAAGGATCATTACTATATTTGCTATTAATACAAGGGTACAAGACCTCATGCATTGTTTTTGTTTCCCGCCCGCGCGCGGGGGGTGGGGGGGGGTGGGGTTGGGTTGGGCCGCTATGGCCCCTTATCTTAGTTTTATAAGGAAAATGCATATTCTATCATTTTTCAATGTTATGGGTTTTTTTTTATTTTATCAGATTTTTTAATATTTTTTCAAAGTGCACTGGTACATAGCGTTTCAGCGGCGGACCGCTATGCTAGCCGCTACCACTATTTTTATCCTTGTGATTAATGACCCTTTGTGGTTTTAGAACTTGGACGAATAAAAAAAAATTCCTGTAGTATTTAAATCCAACAGAGATAAGGCTTGTATGATTTCATTTTTTTAATAATAATAATAATTATTATTATTATTTTGTTTTGTGGTTGGGTGGTTTGTTTGGTTTTGGAGCATGGTGTTTGGTTGGAGCATGGTGTGTGTGCATGTCTGTGTTCTGTCTGTGCACAGAGAGTATTTTGTTGAATTGGAGGAGGTTGTTATACTTGTTTGTGCATTGAAGAGAAAGTTGTATTTAGTGATTATACCAAAATTATGCTAGAGCCGACCTAATATTTTTGGGACAAGGCTGCTGATTGTCAAAATTAGGCTAGACATGCTAGGCAGTAATTATCATAGGTGCTGCATGTGGAGTGTTGTTTGAGCTTGCAGTTAAAGTGAATTTTGACCATGTGTGTTCTTGGAGTCTGTAGTCATTTGCTTTGGTCATGGACAGGCATCCAAGATGCTTTGTGGTTTGTGTTGTTTTTAGATGGTGCAATACTTATTTGGCAGTCAAGAATTTAAATAGCATGTGAGAACGTTAGAGAAAGGCATTTGAATTAGGTTGGTTGAAAATTATGAGAGTAAAAGAAGTTGATTTAACAGAGTACATATTGTCACTGAAGTTGCTGATTTGCATATTGTCACGGAGGTTACTGGTTTGTCGTGTCAGCATTGTTCTTAAAAAATGAGTAGAGAATAAAATTTGGTCAAAATTAAGATTACCTTGATAAATTAATGTGTCTGCCTAGGATATCTAGGATTGGGTCAGTTATAGAACGAAACACTAGGTTTTATTGTAGGGCCCAAGTATATTTAGGATTAAATCATATGTCATTAGTTCTAATTTTATTGCAATTAGAGTTTGTGATGCAGGCCGAACCCAAGTCCGGCCCAGATCACAGGCTCGGAGGACATCTAATTGATCCTTGACTTCTTCAAGGATCCCGATTGATGCACTTTCTATTTTGTTATTTCCTATTCAGTAGGTCTTATTTGTTTAGAATTAGTCCTTCTATATTTAGAAACGATCACTCCTATATAAGGAGGAATTCTTCACTGTATTAGGTGTGCTTTTTATCAATAAAAAATTTCAGTTGTGCAAAGATTTTCTCGTTCCGTATTTTCATCGTGACTACCTTGAATCCTCGGATTCGAACAATCCCTCGGGAGATTGTTCTACTATCCATCCAAGATCCAGGGCTGCGCCAGTTTGGTATTCAATTTCAAATTAAGATTTTTTCTTCCTAAGTCATATTCTTAGGTTTCTTAGCCACTAAGTTTTCTCTTCTTATTTATTTTTCTTTGTGGAGATTCGATTTTCAGAGTTTTTGATAATTAATTGATTTGGGTTTTTCCCATGGAGGCGCATCCTCGTTTATGGTCTTTGCGGAGATGTATGAAGTGTCCTTGCACATTTGCTTTGGCACTCCTTGCAAGCCCTAACCCTTGGGGCTTGCGTCAATTTGTCGCATACTTTGTGTAGTTATTTGCTTCTACACTCCTTATGTTATTTATGTATTGTTATTTTTAAAATGACTTTCTTGGCTGTTTTGTATTCAACTGCAGCATTGGGACATGGTCATCAATTCTATTCTTCTTTGTAGTTCCAGAATCTACTGTACTAGTCCTCTCCCAGTCATCAGGAGTGATATTTGTATGCAATTTATTTAGCTAATTATGCTGTATTCTGGTTTATATTGCACTGAATAAAGTGAGGAAAGCTGGGTTTATCAACATTTATTCAACTTTTTCCTTTCTTCTGTTTTCAAATTAGTGATATAAGAATTTTTGTTTAGGTAGTGTTCCAAATGTTAGTTTTTCACTCTTTTTTCTGTACTTCATTTAAAAAGTATCAATGTCTTCCAGCCCTACGGGTCTACTAATTATTTTGTTCTTTTGCATATTCAGTGTGAGGAATGTATCAATGATTGTGACAAAGCTGTTGAGAAAGGGCGAGAACTCCGTTCAGACTTTAAGATGATTGCAAGGGCCTTGACTAGAAAAGGAACTGCCCTGGTGAAGCTTGCTAAATGCTCCAAGGACTATGAACCAGCTATTGAGACTTTCCAGAAGGCTTTAACTGAGCATCGCAATCCTGACACATTGAAAAAGCTCAATGATGCGGAGAAGGCCAAGAAAGAGTTGGAGCAACAGGAGTATTTTGATCCACAAATTGCAGACGAGGAGCGTGAGAAAGGTACTCCTTTCTTTTGGGGTGGTTATTTTTTTAAAGATTACCTTATTTTCAGTTATTTGTGGTGCATTTTTTTAGTTGATAGCTTAAGCAAATGATTAAAAAAAATGGAAATCTAGTGGAACAGTAGATTTCTGTTGGGGGTTTAAGTTTCAAATAAAAAACCTCACATGTTGATGTTGGTGGGGTTCACTGGTATTTCCATATGAGAGGGAGTTTGGTGGATTAGTTATTTTTGTAAAATCAGCTTGAATGGGATGTGATTAAAAGCAAGTGATTATGAAGTGATTAATGCTTTTGCATTTACTGTTGGCATTCTTTGTTCTTCTGTAGGATGGTTCACAATATCTAATGCTGATATTTTTTAGGTATAAAAATCTGTATAAAATTTTTTTTTTCTTTTTCCTTGAATGGTTACTTGTCTGTGAGCCACGATCTAGCGCTTGTGACTATGCAACTCCCGGTTGCATTGTAGGCTATAGTCAATGTATTTATTCTAAAAAATTGCAACAATTTTGTTGCTTATTTCAAAGAATCAGCGTGACAACTTTCCACTTCATTATCAATGGATTTAACCTGGAGCGGAAAATGGGTATATTTGGTTTTGATGTTGGACCAGATTGAAGGATTGATGTTATAAATTGTGATCCTGAAGTGGGGACCTGATGATGGTACCATATGTGACCGTATACCCACACTGAATCTTCATGTTTGTGTATATAAATTTCTTAGCATGAGCTGAATTCTTCTAATATCCTGACTTGCTTCTTGGGATCTTTTCATCAACTTGGTTAACCTCCTAATAGACTACAGGGCTTTGTACTGCTAAGGGAGTCCCGCATGGCCGCTGTTGGATTTTTTTAGTCCATGGTCATGCTTTGTGGATGGCAGGAATAAAAACGCTCCCACCACTTTTGTGCTGGACTCCCACAGTTGAAAAAAGTCCATGGCATATATTCTGTGGTGGTGGGGAGACTGATTGCACCGGCTTAGGCGAGGTTGGAGGACAGAAAAATCATTTGGAAAGGGATGTTTGGTGTCGGCTCCCTCTCTCTGAGTAATGGTGGATACATGCATATAATTAGTTTTAATTTACAGGGTTGTATTAAGAAGGTTCTTCTCGTTTCTTTTCTTCTTCGACGTCTTACAGATTTTTCCCCTAATTTTAGCATGCCATTCTTAAAAGATAAAAGGGGAATGAAGTTAAAATTGGTGCATTTATTTTTATTGCATTAAGTTTTAACATGAACTTCTACTTCAGAGAAATTCAATTCTGATTCAAATATCTAATTTAATGTTGATATGCAGGCAATGAGTTTTTCAAGCAGCAGAAGTATCCAGAAGCTGTGAAACATTACACAGAAGCCCTGAGAAGGAACCCACGTGATCCAAGGGTATAATATTCTTTGCTGTTCATCCTTTGTCTTTCTTGTTCTTGAAACATGAAATGATATGACATTGGTCTATTGTGCAGCTCTTATATGCCATATATTACAATACATGACTAAACACACTTGCCTCTCTGGGTAAACTTGCTTGTCTTAACACTGAAGGAGAAGAGTCTTAGCAGCTCTCATTTGAAACAAACCTATGTTGCATGCTAGGAAGCACGGACACCTCTCCGGGGCCGACATGTCAGTGTTCGACATGTTTGGGACACGGACACGCCCTAGATACGCTCGGACACGTCCGGGACACACGAAAAGTGTCCTGTTTTTTTTTTTAATTTATTTTTTTAATTACGGACACGGCTTGGACACGGCGGGACCAAAAAATTTGAGAAGAATTAAAATTAGAAAAAAAAATGTAGAGGGGTTTAAACGAAATTTTAAAGTCATATTACCCATCCTTTTTGCATTAAAATTAGAAAGCGAAAAATGAAGAAGGGGTTAAATGAAATTTGAAAATCTTATAACCCCTGCCTTCGATCGCCAAACCCATTCTCCCTCTTTTGAAATTTCCCCTTTCCCTCCTGAAACCCTTTCTCCCTCTTGGCGACGAAACCCCATCACATAGCGAAAATCCATCTCGGCTCGGCGGCGAGATTGCAGAGGCCATCGAAGCCCCATCCCATCTGCGAAACCCAAGAACCGTCAGCGAAACGCCATCACCGTCCGAGGCTGTCGACGAGCAGAGGGAACCCGGCGGTGGATTTGATGGTGCTTTAGTCGCAGAGGAGGAGGAAAAGAAGAAGCAACAGCAGCAAAAGAAGATGACCAACCTTCTGCCAGAAACACCCACCGTTTGCGGGAAGGAGGAGAAGAAGGAAAAGGAGGAGAAGAAGAAGAGAGGGAAAGAAAAAAAAAGGAATTTCTTGCGGGATCTAACGTTGGATTTGACGGTGCTTCCCATCGTCTGCGGGAAGCACCCACTGTTCTCTTGTTGTCTCACGCTCTAGCTTACTGAAGAGAAACACTCACCATCTCCAGGTATTGATTTTTGCTTTGTTTAGGCAAAATATAGGGATGATGAAATTGATTTTTGCTCATGCAGCGTTTTGTGGTTTTTTTTTTTTAATTTTTTTAATTTTTATATATCTCCTGCTTGGTACTCCTTGCTTTGATTTTATTTTAATCTCCTGCTCAGTACTCCTGCCTTTGATTTTTTTTATCTCCTGCTTAGTACTCCTGCCTTTAATTTTTTTTTTCTGTTCATTTTTTATTTTGCTGTTGCCATCATTTTTTATTTTGCTGCTGTGCAATATCAGTTTATTTTGATTTTTTATCATTCTTGTTTACTGTGCAATATCATTTTATTTTGCTGTGCAATATTATTCTCGTTTGCTGTGCAATATCATTTTATTTTGCCGCCATCATTTTTTTAAGAAATGGTGTTGAAAGGCTTGCCTGCCTTTACCTTTGCCTTGCTTGTCTTTGCCTGTATGTGGCTTTTTTCTTCCTGCTGTGCACTGTACTTTTTTTTAAAAAATTAATGTTGGAAGCTTTCTTCCAGCCTTTGCTTGCTTTTTTTTTTTTTTTTTGTTTTTGTTTTGCAGTTGTCTGTTGTTGATTTGATACTATGTCATGTTAATTTGTTGTTAATGCTGGTGCTAATTTGCTTTTATATTATATAGATTTGGAATTTGGCAATATGAATTTCATTGGTTGCTCTAGCTCTAGCTTTAGGTCTAGTTCCATTGTCAATATTTATTTTTCGATTGATTATTTATATAAATAAATATATATTATTAACGTGTCTCCGACGTATTCGTGTCTTATTTTTTTGAAAAATGCCGTATCGGTGTGTCCGTGTCGTGTCGTATCCGTGTCTTGTGTCCGTGTCCGTCTTTCATAGGTTGCATGTCTTATCCCCCATTTTAGCAAATCTCCTACAGCATGAAGTTCTCCAAGAAGTTCTATTAATTTCCTTGCTTTCAACTAAAGATTTTCGTTAGTATTAAAATAAACAAACAAATAAATAAAGATGTGTTAAGAGAATTGCATGCTAATCCTGTCATTGAAGTTATTAAAAAAATAATCATGCCACCTCTGACAGTTCACTCTCATTGAGAATCTTGTGAAGAAGAGAACTAATGTTTTGTATAGAAGTTGCACGTTGTAAACTTCTTGTTGTACAAAATCATAATAGAATGCCACTATCCGTAGCATCATCTTGGATTTTATATTGTCCAGACAAAGGCTTCCTATTTTCTGTTTACCATTACGAACTTTCCAGCGAATATTATTGAGTAAATAATGTTCCTGTAATGAAAAATAAGTAGTGGTTGAACTGTATTGCACACACATGCACCGACATGTTTTTAGGGAAGCTTTATTTGTACTTTCTCTAAAAATGTATATGTAATTAGTAATCTTTTCCAAAGCTTCACAGTATTATCATCTAATTTATGTCTACAGTGTCTCTTTCAACTCCTTCCACCTTGTCTCTATAGCTGTCTGCATGTGCATGGTCATGCCATTTCGTGCAATGCAGGTTTACAGCAACAGGGCAGCGTGCTACACGAAACTGGGTGCATTGCCTGAGGGTTTGAAGGATGCTGAGAAATGCATTGAAATTGACCCCACGTTTTCCAAAGGTTATACAAGAAAAGGTGCAGTACAATTCTTTATGAAGGAATATGACAAGGCACTGGAGACGTACCAAGAGGGGCTTAAACACGATCGAAACAACCAGGATTTGTTGGATGGTGTACGAAGGTATGAAGTACAGTACAACATTAATGTTAGTGCCCGTTTGGCATGTCTTAAGGCTTGTTTGGTAAATCTTATCCGTTTGAAACATCTATTTCAAATGGCCCTTGTTTGAAATAGATGGTTTGCTAGCACAAAACCTCACCTCCCAATTAGGTATATGGTTTTTCGTAAATTTCTAATTGTACAAAATGAACTTGGGGCCAATTTTTTTACCTCATGGCCGTTTTTAATATTTCTAAAATGATTAATGGTTTAGATCTTGATGTACGGGCCCACAAATTTCCAAAATTTAGATCAAATAATCACATTCTCTTGCAAATATCTCAAGATACATGATAGATTGTGGCTCAAATTTGAGCCCATAGTTGTGTTTGGACATGTAAATATTTCTAAGATCTTAGTTTACTAGCTTGGAATTCAAGAAAAAAAGAAAAAGAACAGAAAAACAAAAGGCAGATAGAAAAGCCACATTTCAACTGCTATTTCATACATGAGCTATTGAATGGTTATCATATTTTCATCATTTTCTTGAGATCTGGAGCACATTTGAGGCTAAAATGCCACTGAGGATTAATGGTTTAAATCATAATTATGGGGCTCATAGAAGTTCAGAAATTTAGATTTGTGGTTTTGCTATATTTTGCAAATATTTAGGGATGTATGACAAATCAGTGTTTCAATTTTGATTCAATTTTGAGTCATAGCTGTGTTTGGTCTTCTTAATGGTTCAAAACGGTGTAGATCATCATGTGAGGTCTTTAAATTTAAAAAAAAAAAAGAGAGTGGTGACCTCAAAATCATAGCCCATTTCACTGTCCTACAAATTCTGTGCCCTTCATGCCAAAGGGTTTGTTTGAATTCGACGGAAATTGGAGGCTTTTTCAAACGGATGTCCAACGTCCATATGCGGGTTCAAATGCTGGGCTTGGATTTCATTGCCAAACAGCATATTTGTGGTTTGAAATCGCTTTAATGCAATAAGAGCCTCAAAGGTCTCAAATAGATGGGCATGTAATTCAGCCTCTTATTGACTTAAAGAGGTTTTAAAACTCGAATCTGAAAATGGACATAGAATAAACTCATCTATTTCATGAAGAAGCCAAAACGAGGTGAATTCAAACAGACATGGTAGGCCTGGATTTCATTACCAAACCACATATTTGCAGTTTGAAACCGCTTTAATACAATAATTAGCCTCAAAGGCCTAAAATAGATGAGCACTTAATTCATCCTTTTATTGCCTTGAAGAGGTTTCAAAACTCAACTAATCTATTTGGTAACTGAAATAGTATCTACTTTTGAAAACGGATCAAGCCAAAGTCATTTGTTTTGGAAAGCAGCCAAAACAAGTTGAATTCAATTGGACTTTATGATCTGAAGTGGATTGACAGAGTAAAATGGGCATTGTGTCAATGTTTTTTCTTTTTTAATTTCTAGGAACCTATATGATGATTTAATTCATTAGAACTTTTAAGAAGATCAAATACTAAGTTTGAACCATTGTCTATGTTGCATTCCATTTGACTCTTCATTAGTCTCTTTTTTTTTTCCAATTTTTTAAAAAATTATGAGATTCTAAATAATGATATGAACCATTAAAACTCATCAAATGCTCAACGATGTGTTGAGATTTGAGCCGTTGATCACTCTAATCTTGAGATTTTTGCAGAAAATGCGTCACCATGGATTTGTGTTTCCGAATCACCATTGATCCTCTTGAGAATATTGAAAACAGCTATGGGTCTAATGTTATCATTTCCGTTTTGTTTCCATCAGGCACAAAAGTTTTTGGCCTGCAATTTGTTTTATGCCTGCCAAAATGTTGCATTTTGTCAAAAAAAAAAAAAAATTGCCCGATATGATCAATGGAAATCAAAGATCCCACGGAGACATTCTTGAGAAGCTTTTTCTAAGAAAAAAAATACAGAAGAAGAGAGAGGAAGGAGGGAGAAAGGGAGGTGTTGTCGTTGCGGATCTCCGTTCAAGGTTTCCTGTGCCCAGCCAGCTGCTCTCAGCTCCCTCTCTCTTCCTTTTCTTCCCTTGTCTTCTATCCATTCCAATAAAAAAGCGCTCTGGAGCTTTCGTTTGGGAAAACCCAATCTCGAGATCCTCTCGGGCATCAGGTGACCCAAGTTGTGCCTGTTGTCACATCTCTCTGGCCTCTCCTCCAAATGCCTCGTGAAAGGACGTTTAAAAAATTTAAAGAAAAGAAAAGGTTGGTAGCAGTCAAAAGATTATGTTGACACTAGTATTTCAGTGTTGAATGGTCCCTTCGACTAATTATTTACTGGCCCAAGTCTCTCTAAGTTTGGTCTGTCAAGTAGTTGGGCGTAGAAGTTAAATTTGGCCCATTAAATTTTACGGTAAATCATTTTTTGGAAATCAGCATATTAAAAAAAATGGGGGATATTTGGGTTTTTCTCCAAATGATATTTTATTTATTTTTATACTATTCACTTATAATTATATATAATTTTTATTTTTTGAAAAGTTTGTCCAAAAGTTTATAGCTGATATTTACGAATATCAAAATATTTCATTTTGCAGACTGAAATGGATACCGAAGCGGAATTGACATCTGTGTTGGGATCAAGTTTCAAGCCCCAATTCACAGTGGATTTAGAGAAATTAATAAAAAAATCCTAAACCACTGGATTTTTAAACATCTATTTCAAACAATGTTTTGGTCCTTACCAAACAATTTATTTTAAAAAACATCTCATACAAATGAGGCCTAATTAGTCAATTGTTGATTTTATTTCTAAGTTGTTTTCCAGATTTGATTATTGATTCCCTTTTTTTTTTTTTTAAATCGAAACTACAGATGCATTGAACAGATAAATAAGACCAACCGGGGGGACATAAGTCCAGAGGAATTGAAAGAACGACAGGTCAGTAAGCTTTTATATAGCAAATGCCTTTATTTTTAGCAATTGCTGATTACTAGATGACGATTTAAAACTTGTTAATTTGCAGGCTAAGGGTATGCAGGACCCAGAGATCCAGAACATCCTCTCTGACCCGGTCATGAGACAGGTATTGACAATTATTTATTAGGGCTGTAATCAGATTTTGTTCCTTATAATGTATAAGATTATTCTGAATGCATGCTCGAATTGTTTGATTGTAATCCAAAACTGAACACTGTGCCATTTGGCATGGGGAACAGGTATTGATAGACTTCCAAGAGAACCCTAAGGCTGCACAGGATCATCTAAAGAATTCTCAGGTGATGCAGAAGATCCAGAAGTTGGTCAGTGCAGGGATTGTCCAGATGAGATAAGAATTTGGGGATCTACTTGGTTTTGTGTATTTTCTGGATGATAGACAAATATACATTTGAAATTTTGATCTGCGTGGATCTTTTTTTTTTTTTTCCTTAATCAAATGCAAATGGATTTGGGACCCAAACAGTAGTTTTGAGTTATTAAAACTGTGTTCTTCCTCAATCTGGTGTTCACAGTGAGTTCTTAACTCCACCACCAGCAGGATGGAAATAGGCAAGTGCTTGTTTTCACTTATATTGGTTTCCAATCAATTATGTTTGTTGGTGTTGGTATTAAATCTTAAACATAATCTCTAGTGAAGTTGCGTTTTCATCATGCAGATGAACTTTTAACTCTTAGTCATAGTACATTTTAGGTTCCTTTGTCCCACCTTTATCATGTCATGCATGGTAATGCCTATCATGGAGTTCTAGGGGGCTCTTTGGGCAAGATAAGACTGTTGGTAAGTATAATTACTGTTTTAAGCCCTGATTTTGCTGGAACAATCCCTTATAACTTGCCCTGCTTTAGCAAGTAAATTAAAACTTGCTGGCAAAATGTCGTTTCCTACTTTCTAAAAATTTGACAAGACTTCATCCCTCTCTCCATAAATCCCTCTTACCTCACTTGACCTCAACCCTTCTCCTCACTGAAGATAAAAACTTCATAGGCAACCATATGATACATTGGTACACAAAACAACTATGTGCGCCATTATTCGACTGCCTTGAAGAAGTTACCCTGTGGCCCCTTTTCCACCATTAGCACTTTACCAGCCTAAAGCATGTAATCATTTACATATGGGTGTCATCTATATTCAACATACCACATGGGTGTCAAGAGGGTTGTTTTGTATCATCGGAGGCGATGCACATGTGAAAGAGGTTTTGTAACAGTGCTAGCGATACGTGGAAATGAATAATATGCAGTAAAGTGTTTTGCTAGATTATCGAGGGTTGTGGTTTAGTGTGTGTTTTTCTTCTCCCAGTTTCTGTGGGTGGTATCAGAGAACTTTTTTCTCTCCCTCTAGCATGCGCGCACGAACGACACGATTCTGGGTTTACAAACAGAACGTGCCTAGCTCTGCGTAGTTTATTCAGCGCCAATAGGTTGTGTTACATTGTAATATCTAAAGGTGCTCCAATTGCTACAGTTCCAAAGGTGGACCCCATGTTCTCAATCATGTGGCCCCACTTTGTAATTTTCTGAATGTGGGTCACATTTTCATTATCATAAAATGTGTGCTCATATTATAATTGGGAGAGAAGTGCGCACATATTGCAAATTCGATGGGGCTACAATAATAATATATTTAAGTTTGGCTGAGTTCTTACTATAGAAAAAAAATTTAATAGATTCAGTGAAACTCTTATAATGTTGCCAAATATGTTTAACGCAGCAGTCTTGGTACAATTGGATTTCAGCACAATATGATTTCAGCTCAAAACATGGAGCAAGGAACAACAATGCTGAACTGCGCTCTATTTTGCTGGATCAGCCATGCTTGGCGGTGGCTGTAGGAAAAGGTGGATAGAGCAAATATTCTATGCTTTTAGCTTATTCCGTGGTTAATGTCCTTGAAAGCATGGTCAGCTGGATTTAAAAGCAAAAGAAAGATTTATTAGATAAATGTGGGTCCGTGGACTACAAATGGCCCATATTCCCCGTTTAGTAAAGGAGGCAAGGTGGTCCAGTTATAAACAAGGGTGATAATCCCTGATACCAGCGTATATATTATTTTACAATTGGACGGGAAAGGGGTTGCCCTAATCAGAAAGCCTCAGGTTGTGGTTCACAAAGGGGATTAGAGAGTGTCTTGCCAATCTTAAAACAACCGTCTGGCTCATATTCTTGTTGAGGATCAGTGTATCTCGAAGGTGTTTTGTGAGTGCTCTAGGACCCAAACATACAAACAGTTCTCCACAGTTCTTTATTCATGTCTATGCGCCATGCCCATTGACATTGTAGTTGTAGTTGCCCACCTGGACTTGATATCCAATCTACCTCAATAGATATTAGAAAATTTGTATATTAACTTTTGGGGGCATTACTGAAATCTACCTACTGCATTGTAGTTTCTCCAAAAATTTCTCCAATGACTATAGTGATCTGATTCATTGCAGTTATGTTATGTTGCACTTAGGGGTTTATAGGTCTGGACCATCTTACTAGAGACAGAAGGTCGTCTTGGAGGGTCTTGTCTCAACTCACCAGCTAGATTCTGATTGATGTAAACTGTTTCTTGAGAAGCAGGCAATCGAGGATGTGTCCCACCGGTCCAGATCATCGTTTATAAAACGGGATTACCTTCCTATATTCTACTTCCAATCATCCAATAAGAAAGCACATTCCCTTGGTATTATACACCTGACACTTTTTAGCAGATAATGGCTGTTAGACTGGACCCATCACCACCCCATGCTCACTGGTTGAGTCGAGGGATGCTTTCATATGAAACTGTGTTGGGTCAGTGTCCACACCGCCTTAATTCATAGCACTCAAAATAAATCTCTAGCATTGTTTTTTTTTATAGCAGTAAACTAATTTCATTCATATTAGCGTGAATGCAGTAATAGCAAACTCCCTTGAGGGGGGATTACGTTAAAAAAGAAAAAATCAAGTGGGCCATAAGTAGAAAAAAAAGGTACTCGAAGAATTCATGGGGCCATGGCCACATCCTGTTCTTGGCCCTGGTCCTGCCTCTGTCTAATTCGTTGTAAAATATTTTATTTGCATATGATTCATTACATTTGTTTTACTTATACTCTTTTTGTGTTTTTTTAACCTTGAAAATTATACACGGTAAATCTAATGTCTGTACCCATTATATAGGCTGATTTTAATTTGAAAAATATTCCAATTAATTTTGACAATCCTATTATAATATATAAAGCTGGTTGAACCCAATTGCCAATTTCAGATTAGATTTTGATTGTCTTAATAGCATCAATGGATTGACACCATTTATCCCTCGGTATTCCAACCATTTCACCAACATGTACTTAATGCTCCTTGCCAATGTTTGTACTCAACCCTTGCATTTGTATTCTTCATTAACTCCTTTTATTACTAATTATTACTCTGTTTATTCCTATATATTGCTGTCCATTAATACTCCTTTTAAGTTCTAATTCATCTCTCACTAACCTTACTAACCTATCTCTTTTTTATACAAAGGTTTCTTTAGACCTTCAAATGTTTCTCAAGGAGTAGATAGTTTATTGATCCAAACATTACCAATCCTTTGTTGTAAGTTTTTCTCTCAGAGTATAATGAGAGTACGGTTTTTTTGTGTGTGTGTGTTGCCTAATGGATGCTTCAATGAGAGTACTGTTATTGTAGTAGGATTTGGGTCATGCTATGTCTTTTAGTTATATTTTATTACTTTACTTTTGATTCGATCAGTTTTACAGGTGTGCAACGCCTTTTCACTTTCAAATTCAAGTTTGAGGCTGATTCTCAATTTTATTTTGACCATCTCTTAGATTTTGACTTGGTGTTAATATTGAATACTAATAGTCCAATCTTTCTTAGAAATTACTATTATTGTATGTCTTTTAGTCTCCTTGTTCAAAACGTCTTTGCACTCTTTTAGCCACCATTATGAATGGTAAATGACACTTTTAAATCTTTTTTAAATCTCCTCTCCTTCTTAATCTCTCATTTAAATCTCTTTTCATCCTTAACTAAATAACTATCCATTTTTGCATATCCACACATATGGAAATCCCTCATCAAGTGCAATGCCTTCTTATTTTTTACCTCTCCAAATCCCAAACGTCTCTCTCGAAATTTCAACAACCTTAAAGTCAAATCTTTTGTAGAAAACAGATGGATTGCACTATATTCACCGTCATTACCAAATATACTATCTGTTTTTTGAGAAATTCTCTTGCAAATGCGGTAAGATAGGTGGTATAGCAATTTGGTAGTTTTGTCATGAACTTTATTTAAGCCATGCATTATGTTAGTTTTTTCCATCATACCCAGGAGATTATTTGATTTGAGAATTCTACCCATCTTGACGTTAACAGTTATATTTTTATATAATTTTTAATGGTGTTGATTGTTTGTTGTTCGTAGAAATTGTGAAACGAATGACAGTTGCTTAACAATGTCTGCAAAACCAAGTAACTAATCAATAATTATTTTTTATGATTGTTACTTATGGTGAAGTCTTATGAACTTGGGGTGTGATATGAGTAATTTTTCTAGAGCCATTAGAACATTTTACAGAGCAAGAATGCAATTTTTGTGAGTATTGAAATGTAAATTCTATTATTTGATTCACTTTTAAGTTTTAGGATATCAAATTGTTGCATAATATTGTTGTGTTTTCCTTTTTTTTTTTTAAAATATTTCTCATTTTAGCTAATATTGTTGACTACGTTAAGAATGTCATGTAAATTAGATGGAATTATACATGCTTCAAATATATGTGTGTGTGTGTGTGTGTGTGTGTGTGTGTGTGTGTGTGTGTGTGTGTGTGTGTGTGGAGCCTTTATAAGATTTTATAAAGTGAGAATGTAATTTTAAATTGTATGCAAAGAATATAATATCAAAATGCAGGAAAATATAAATACTAATAATTGATTCAATTCTAAGCTCTAGCATATAAAATTATTGACTAACGTTGCTATTCATTTTTCTTCTTTGTTTTTTTAGTCTTTATCAATTTACTCAAGACTGTAGATTGTTTTGGGTAGCTAAACGAAAAGAAAAAAAAGTTAACAATTCAATTCATGATGTGCCTATGTTCCAAAAATGCCATTTAGCCATGAATAGGCTGACATATCTACCATTCTTTTTATTTATTTTTATTATTACTATATTAATAGTTTTCCATTTTTTGTTGGTGTTGTCTACTACTACTACTACTGTTATTATTATTATTATTATTATTATTTGGATATTTGAGGGTTACAAGGATGCAATTTGGAACTTCAAATTAATTACGGTAGTAAATGGTAATTTTTATTCTCACTTGGGGTGGGTTGTTATTTTCTAATTTTTTTGATATTAAAATATTTTAGAATCAATGATGGACTAGCAACGTTAATCACTATAAATCCACTTGGTTTTTTTTCTCTATGTAGGTGTTGAGGGTGTTTTTTATTTTTTATTCTTATTTCACATAATCATAGAAATTTTTAGAAATATTGGTTTTATACTTTTTTGCATATAAAAATTTCAACAATGATAATCGTCATTATCCTTTTTTTTTTTTTATAATTCTTATATACCAACTTCAAAGCTAGATATCATTAGTGCTTCATCTAAGTTTTATAGATAAATTATTGGGGGCATTTTTTAAATTAATATATTTAATTATTTTTTCTTTATCTTTTACCAGTAATATCTCAAAGAAAATACTAAACTTGATTCAAACTTTATTTTTTTTCTTGCCCAGGCTTAGCACGGGCCTTTTGTTGCTAATATAATTTTGACTAAAGGACCATCATCAATTCCAATACACAATTATTCTTTAATTTTATTTAATCTAATTCAATGCAATAAAAATGTCATTTATTACTCACTCCTTGCCTCCTCTTCTTCCCAGGTGGGACCCTCCCCCTCCGGAACGCTTCTCTTTCACTCTTTTTCTCGGCCTCAATCAGGTTAGATCTCAATCATCAATTTTTTTTCCATTTTGATTTTCTTTGTTATCATGATTCAAGATTTAGATAACTCAAAGTATGAGGGCAATGCAAGGAAGGACTATCACTGTCCAAGCATGCATTTTCTGATGCATTGCCTCGCCAAATGAATTGCAATTTCAAAGAACGTATCTAATTTATATCTAAGCCTCATCCAAGCAAGGTCTCTCTCATTGCTTTTTTTATTTGTTATTGTATAATTCACATTTCAACTAACTTGAAATTAAATAAGTTTTTAGAATTTATAAATATATTACTTTGTTTTTAGATCAATGAGAAATTGATGAATAGTCTCATGGTATAGTTCAACATCCAACTCAGCTAATTATATTATTTCATGAAGATCTATTGCTATTATAACTTTTCAGCATAAAGTTCATTATGAAGAAAGGTAAGCGGTGAGGGTTTGTCAAATTTATTAATGGGAAAGTGTCAAGCAAATTAAAATCTGAGCCTGTCTTGAAACCAGCTTGAGCTAAAGGCCAAAAACCCATAATTACCATGAACTCAACCAACTCACTTCCAAATTCATTTCTAATTGGAAAATATCATATTTCAAATTTATTAATGGGAAGATGTCAATTGCTGTCAGGTAAATTAAAACCTAAGCCTGTCTTGAAACTAGCTTGAGTCAAAATCCGAAAAACCCATACGTACAATGAACTTAACTAACTCACTACCAAACCCGTTTCTATTAATGGGAAAGCGCCAAACAAACTAAAACTCGAGCCCATCCTAAAACCGGCTTGATTTAAAGTCCATAAATCCATACCTACCATGAATCCAAATAACTCATTGCCAAACCCGCTTTTAAATGGAAAGTATCATATTTCAAATTTACTACTAGGATGGTGTCAAGCAACCTAAAACCAGAGTGTCTTAAAACCGGCTTTAGTCAAAGTCCAGAAACCCATACCTATCATGAGCTCAACCAACTCACTATCAAACTTGCTTCTAATTGGGAAGTATTATATTTTAAATTTCTTACAAGTTTTCCACTTTCAATATAATTTATACAAAAACATCATATTTTAAGTTTCTACTAAATTTCAAAGTCCTTGTATTAGTTAACTGTTTAAAATCTCAATTGTGTGATTTCTAAGAAAGCTTATTATTCTTTGTTATACAGGATATGACATCCTTTCTATTGGTGATTATAAATTTATGTATATAAATTTTTTAATTTTGAGTAATATTTCTATTTTAGATTTTCTATAATATAAACATAAGAAATTAAAATTAATTTTTTATTTATATCATAAAATTAAATAATATTTTTTTGTATGACTTTGATTAGTGGTGCTAAGCTTGGGAGGGTTTTGCTAGTTCTATTTAGAGTAAATTTTGCAAAAGTCCTAACATAAAGAGGGCTTTAAGTGGCTCAGCTTCAGGGTATCGGTCTTACTAGTGGACCTTCGTTTATTATTATTATTATTATTATTAGGTTCAAATTCAGTTAGATGATGGTAACTTCAAAGGCAAATATATTAAATCCAACACATAACAATAGCAAACAGGAAAATGTTGCTTACAGAAACTTTAAGGTAATTTGGGTCCTAAGTTTGATTTTTTAAGAGTTATTGAGCTTCTAGTCCACTAGCTATTTTTTTAGGAGATGCAGTCTAGTGGTTTTAACTTTCTTCGTGCTTCAAGTCCATTCTATGATTTTTTTTAAATTTCATGAATCCCCATTTTACTCCTATTTTACTTTTTTGCTCAAATAACTTTTTAACTGTCTTGGTGGTTATGTCCATTCTATTCTATCGCTCAAATATCACACATGTAGCTAGCCTTTTGCTCACATATCAGGTGTGCCAGAAATAGAAATATGCTGTATGTAAACAAGAACATGAAGAATTCTCAATGAACATGTAAGAATCATCAGCTGGAAATTTTTTTTGCATGACTATGACAAATAAGAACATAAATTAGGACTCAATTTTTGGTGGACAAATTGAAGAAACAAGAACATATTTTATTATACATGATAAAGAGAAATATTGATCAGGTGTGTTAGAAACATAAACATGAGACATAGGGACATTAACAATTTTGAATTTTCAGTGGACAAATTGAAGAAATAGTAACATGTGTTTGTGTACATAAGTAACATAAATGTTGATCAGGCATATTGGAAGCGGACCTGAGATATAGGGACATTAAAAATTCTAAATTTTCAGTGGACAAATTAAAGAAACAAGGACATGTTTTAGTGTAGATGATAAACATAGATGTTGATCAGGGGTGTTGGAAACAAAAACATGAGACATAGGACCATTAAGCATTCTAATTTTCAATGCACAAATTGAAGAATCGGGAACATGAGATACATGAACATTAAGAATTCTAATTTTCAGTGCACAAATTGAAAAAATAAGATCATGTATTAGTGTACATGGTAAATGGAAACATTAATTAAATGTGTCAGAAATAGGAACATGTTTGAAATTGATGAAACAGATTACAAAATTAAAATCAGGAACATGTGGTCGTGGTGTGTGTGTGTATGCGTTTCTGTATCAAGAAAGAAGAAGATGACATGGAGATCTCTTCAATCTGTAAATTGCTCCTGCACAGATCTGGCCATGGGCCATTTACTACTAGGTCCAACCACTAACAAGCTCTTTTCTCCTCCTTCTCTTGTTTGCTTATAGACTTACCAAGAGTGCCACGAAGAAAAATAAGGAACATGTGGTCATGGTGTGTGTGTGTGTATGCATTTTTGCATGGAGAAAAAAGAACAAGACATGGGAGATCTCTTCAATCTGTAAATCGCTTCTGCACAGATCCAGCCATGGGCCATTTACTACTAGATCCAATCACTAACAAGCTCTTTTCTCCTCCTTCTCTTGTTCACCTGTAGACTTACCAAGAGTGCTATGAAGAAAAATAAGCTTCCATGTGTGTCTTGTTCTTTTTGTACATAAAGTTTTAGAGAGAGAGAGAGAGAGAGAGAGAGAGAGAGAGAGAGAGAAGAGTCTACGTGTGTATATGAGAGAGAGGGATGGAGTTTGTGTGGGAATGATAGAGTTGCAATGATTTGGCTGGGAGCAAAGGCGGCGAGGTAGAGATTTGGGAATTAAGTAGAGGCGGCATTTTGTTAAGGTTAATGGCATGATTATAATATTTTGCATTTTAAGTGTCAAGTGCTATCTTTTATGCTCAAAATGGATTGGAATAGTTAAAAGTTTGGCATGTGGACTTCTAACGAGACAATTTTTAAAAATTGGATTGGGAGCTAAAAGCCCCTTATTCTTGCATTACAAAAATCTCCCTAACTTAAAGTTAATCCCACTCCATTTCCCTAAGTAATGTGGATGAAAACCGGTCGGTGAATTAAGAAACACAAAAATTTTAAAATTAGGTATCAAGTTTTTGCTTTATTTTGGGAAAAAAAAGAACACAAGTTTGAAACTTATAAAATTAGGGCCGAAGTTTTCCATCAAGTTTTCAATTAAAGATATCTGACCATTTAAAACTATTTTTCGATAAAATTTTCTCTCATTTGTTTTAAAATGGCAAAAAAAAAAAAAAAAAGCTTTCATTGAAATAAAACACGTATTCAATTAAGTCATTTTCTCCTCCTTTCATTCACAAGCGTCTTCACAGTAATGGACGTGAACCAATGTCCCCACAGCATTCGGTGACATACATAGTGGCATTGCGGGAAGCATGCTAGGGCTTTGATACAAAGGGCAATTCGGGTATCTAGAAAGGGAGGGAGAAAGTCACCTAAAAAGGACTTTAAATGGCCGACTGTTCATAATTGAAAACTTATTGAAAAACTTAGTCACTAATTTAAAGAAGTTTTAAATTTTGCATCTATTAAAATTCTTCCCAAAGAAACACTAAAAGGAATAGAACGGAAAATAAAAGTATGGTTCCCATGTCTAAACCCATATTTATCTGAATTAGGATCCAACCAATTTGGTGTTGCTCAATGAGAACCGTCGGGGCCTTATCAGCAGGGTAAGATGCCGTTCTCAATAAGGTGCCCCTGGTTGAGGTTTTAGATGTTTAGGAACGCGTCCTTGACTCGACCCGCACCAGGATGTTCGGTCCACATATAATATGAAGTCTTGAGTCTCGACTCGGTCACTCGAACCGAGTCGGACTATATTTGCATAAAATATCATTCATAGAAGAACGAGTGAATCCATTGGTTTTCTTTCTTTCTTCTTGTTGGCGCAAACAAAGGTGAAGCCTAGACCTACCTCTCTTCTGGTGTGATTTTGTTGGATCTTCTTCTTGTTGGATGTTCATGACTCTCTGCCAAATACTCCCCAGAGTCCCATTTCCTCATAACTCATTGAGGCAATAGGTCGAACAGGTGAGCTGCAAAACGCCAACCTCATATCGTCTGTAATGGGTTCTTGTCCAATCCCCTTAAACCCTATTTAAGAACTTCAATCAGCTGATTTCGATCATATTGGGATGATACTTCTTGATTGATTTTTCTGTTCATTTGGTTGTGTTTTGGCCTGCAGGCAAGTTCATGGGAATGGCGACAAAGATCTCGGCTTTACCCAGCTATCCAGAAAGCACTGTGCTTTTGCCATCTAAGGGTTTAAGATCGAGATTTGTGGTTGTGGGTTGTCTTCATCGGACTTCAATTGGTTATAATCGGAGACTCTACCGCTATCTTTGTTTGTTCCATGTAGCCATGCCTTCTTCCATCAACAGGTCCAGGTGGGCTTCTTTTGTTTTTGTTGAAGGCCTCTTTGCTTGCATGGAATTGAAGTCGTAGGAATTCTAATAAATGTACAGGTCCATAAATGGCTATCAAATAATCTCCCCTTTAATGGAAGGTGAATACCCACACATCACCCTAGTAATTCAAATTCTAGGAAGGTCTGGGTGCCTTCTTTGATGTTGCCACATCTCGAACCCATGAGCTAATGCTTTAAACAAAGGTTTAAACCATCACGTCCGCGTGCCACCATCTAATATCCTTTACCCTTCACCTCTACAATAATCCTATTTAACATGAATTCATAGGAATTCAATTCCCTGCTAACAAATGTTTTTTTTTTTTTTTACAACAAAGTGCTATTTATTGTAAAATTGGATGCTCTTTGATGAATGTGAATAACTGTCAGTGTCTGATGAGCAAAATCCTGGGAGATTACCATATGCTTCCATGCTATGATGTGAAGTTTTAACACAATCCTTTGTTTAAGTCTCAGCACTTTACTTTCTGATGATCTATAGGATATTTATTGATAATGACTCTGTGGAATATATTTATCCATGCAGTTGCATAGATTGCAATGCTTTCTTTCCTTTATTTTGTTTCCATCATGCTTTGAATGTCTATGATATATACTTGATCAATGTGCATGATTGACTACCAGCATTTTTCCTAGCTTATAGTTTCTCAAAATTCATTATGAGGAAATGTATGGTGCCTGGTCTGTAAAAATCTAGAGATTTTTTGGGCCTTGACTTTGTAATATGTGGCCTATGTTTCAGACATGCAAACATAATGGCTGATGCACAGAGACGTTCCAAGTGAAATTGCTGCTGCTTTTTAATCGGTGTAAGAAAATGGAAAATTGAGAAAGAAAATATAGCAACCATACCATTCAAGGTAAAAAACAAGAAGAAAGAAGATATAGCACCATC
Organism: Sextonia rubra; assembly: GCA_037013555.1. NCBI lineage: Eukaryota > Viridiplantae > Streptophyta > Magnoliopsida > Laurales > Lauraceae > Sextonia > Sextonia rubra. Next base: position 29,679,508 of record JASUAD010000011.1, on the reverse strand, counting down.
AACATTCAATAGAAAAATGCTGAAACAATGGATGGTAGGAGCTAACAGTCTTGTCAATTTTCCACAGGGACCAACATCTTACTAAAACCACTAAAATGTTGCCTGCTTGTACTATACAAGAACCTCAAACAGTACATGGTTTTGGTGCTTGCAAAGGAAAGAAGGAAAAAAATCATGCATTATCATTTTTTAAATACCTTTTGAAGTGGAAATCATGCTTTTTCACCATTAACATTGTAATAAATTTGTAAATTGGAACTTGTTGCAACTATGCCATGGCATTAGCTGCCAATTGAGGAGATATTACTTTTCTTGTCATCAGGTATCTATAAACACTCTTTTGTTTTTCTTTTAGTTGGTGAAATAATCTAGGTAAGCATGTGATTTGCCAATAAAAATTATACTTGCATTCAGAAATGCCCAAAGGACATAGCATCCGGAGTTTTCTAGAAAAAAATTAACTTCAGTCAATCTTCCTTGCTGTATAATCTTGAGTCTTTCATCTTTGACACTGTATGCTTGAGCTGGAATATTGATTGATTGAGTTACAGGCATATATATGGAATATGTTACCTTGTGTTCTAATAAAGGTTGTTCTTGGGGGCTTTTCTTTAGCAGAGGCCAAATATTATGGAAAATTTAATTATTGCGATTACTTAGGGCCTATTTGTTTTCAAGCAGGGTAGAGTAAGAGATGAGCAAGTGCCACCTTTTGCATAAAGTTAATGAGGAGTGGGTTGAAATAAGAGAGTGGGTGGGTGGGTTACTTTTTTGTGCTTGGGTGGTTGGTGAAAGTTGAAAGAAAAAGGTTTTATATGAAGAGGATGGAGTAAAAAGAACTATATTATATATTGTGAGTGGAACTTTAGGTAGAGTTAAGAGGAATAAAAGAGGAATCCACGTCAGCAGACTTGTATACACCTTATCTCCTCAGGGCCATCTAAACACATGAAGTAGAATTTCGCTGTTGGGGCCAATTCCACTCCTCTTTGACTTCTCTCAATTGTAAACAAACATGCCCATCCAAACACATGCAAAATAAACGACTACACATTTTATTTCAACCCACTTCTCTTTAACTTTATGCATAATGTGACACTCCACTCTTAACTCTTATCCCTCTTGCAAACAAAGAGTGCCTTGGTGTTTTTGGAAGGGAAGTAATAGGTGGATAAGGGCAATTGTTTCTCACTAAGAACATTGGTTGATAATTAAATTATCAGTTTCTCAATGGAGCATAAACTAAAACTGAAACTGGTAATTGAAGGGCAATCACAACTTAAAAGAACTGCAAATGTTGAAGGCTATTATAAACAAGATTGATGGAGTTTAAATACTGGTAGAAGTCCTCTGGTAAACTAGTGTCCTTTGTGTGTAGTTAAAGACATTAGAGAAGGACATGCTCTTATTTGTAAGGATCAAAATAGCATTTGCAATGGGCCTAGCGGCCAATGGCCAAACACTACATAGTGATTGCGGCAATACATAATGGCATAGCTACGTGTGCGTGTGTGCGTGCGTGCGTGCGTGCATGCATGTGTATGTTTTTACTGATTTGGAACCATATGAGGATAGAGAGAATTTTATAAAAGGCTGTTGAAGACAAGAAATGGAAAAAATAATGTTTTAAATCAAAACTTGGAACCATTTAAGGATAGAGAGAATTTTATAAAAGGCTATTGAAGACAAGAAATAGAAATAATGTTTTAAATCAAACTTCTTGGAACCATATTAGGATAGAGAGAATTTTATAGAAGGCTATTGAAGACAAGAAATAGAAAAAATAATGTTTTAAATCAATACTTCTTGGCTCTATAAGGTTTTAGATTGTAGCACTGCTATTTTCAAAATAGCGTAGTGCTATGACTGATGATGCCGCCACGACGCTACTAGTGCATTCTTAGGCGTAGTTAGTGGTGAAATTCTAAATTGAGCTGAAAGTATGGCTATTGGAGACGGAGTAGAACTGTTTTTGTATTGTTATGTTGGTCAACTGCTAATTGAGGCTGACTCTAAAATTGCTAAAACGTGCTTAAGGATCCACTCTTACCACTTTTGAGATTGAGCATCACTATGAATGAGATAAGGCTTTACTCTACGCAGGCAATGTCCCCTTCTACATTCCAAGAGAATGGAATAAAGAAGCATATCTTGCAAAAGAAGCAGACCTGAACTTTTTTGTGGCTGTTAATTGATTTTGCATTTATGATGATGATGATAATGATATTACTATCATTATTGTTTTGCTTTAGTGTCTGTCCCATTTTCTTAGTGGACAGCTATGTTTCTGCACAGTTTATCTTTAATTCAATAGATACCTCTATTGTTGTTTCTTTGGGCCCATTTGTTTGCATTGGAAATTTGGAATACATATGAAGATTAATGGTGAAATTTCACAAATGAACATCTAATAACATTTTCTTTCAGGGAAATAGAATTAAAAGACAATGCTATTTCATGCTCATTTATGAAAATTCAGCTTTGATCTTCACTTTAACCACCACGTATTCAATTCCAATGTATTTTAAGCTAAACAAACAAGCCCCAAGTGAAAGACATGCAAATAGCCATTTTTTATTTTTAATTTCAATTAACTGAAATTTGATATAACTTTATTTTTACATTTTTGAGAACCTCATTTCTTTACATCAGAAATTTAGGGGGAGAGGCAGTTCTGCCACTCGCCTCATTTCCTTAATAATTACCAGTACTAGACCACTAGTATGCATTTTGCACAAGTGATCTGTGGATTGTGTGAAGATTTTGCTCCATGGCCACGAACTTGATTTATGAATGAACATTTTTAAAATGGCTTGCATTTTGTGATATATTTAACAGATAGATAAAGAAGCCAAAAGACCAGCAAAATCTTGGCTGCTCAAAGAGGTTCTTCAGCTAACTAATAGAAGCAACAATTCAGGACCTCCCAGTAAGCGTGAAGTGATCAGCACTAAGGTGGAACTGATTTCATTGAATATTTCTGGTCCATAGGTAAAAATACTAATAAATTTGAGGTGGGAGCACTCTTGGTGGGGATAAAGACTTCAGTGCATTGATTTTGGGAAGTTAATTTTTAGGGAGTTTTCAAAATGCAACTTTGTGGGGGCCTTGAAAAAAAGAAGGGACAATATATTAAATAGATTGATAAGCTTCATTGATGACATGTTGAAATTTGGGTTCTTCTGTCTCTCAGTGTCTGTTTGGATTCTTCTTGCTTCTCTCAATGTTTGTTCTGTTGACATTCCTTGTGGTGGTGATAACATTGCAGAAATACATACCACATGGCAAAAGTTGTAGATTTTCTTCTCTTATTTATACAGTCTGCTAGGGAATCTACAGCTAGAATTTCCTTTTTTGGCTTCATGTTTGATGTTATTTGTTTTTTGAACAATTTTCATCATTTTTCGAGGGAAAATTGCTGTTCTTATTGAGAAGTAGATGACTTGCATAACCATTTTATGTGAGTCTGTATTTTTGCTTGATTTCTTGTGTATAAATTCTGTTTCCATGGTTATTGAGAATGATGGAGAAAACCAGATCTATCTTGCTGTAGCTTCTCAATTTGTGTGATCTGAAAATTTTCCTTTATTTGGTTAGGAGACTGGACTGGTCCATTAGGAGTAATGTGAATGATGGCATTTCAGACCCTTCCAGGAGCAGCGCTGATGGCAGGACTCGTCTGGTTAAAGCCATTCAAGATTTCCAAATCAAGTTAAATACTAGAATTAATGACCTGAAAAAGGGTTTCCCAATGAAAGTGCTTTTCTTCTTGGTGGGATTTTACTGTGCGACAGCCTTTGCTACAGTTATTGGGCAAACAGGTGACTGGGACATACTTTCTGCTGGTTTAGCTGTAGTTGTGGTGGAGGGAATCGGGGCTCTCATGTATAGGGCTTCTTTTCCGATGTTTGAGAAGCTTAGGACCCTGATCACCATGTTCAATTACTGGAAGGCTGGGCTTTCTTTAGGTCTTTTCTTAGATGCATTCAAGTATCAAATAGATACAATTCTCGAGTCCTGCAACCCATGTTTTTTCTTAGATACTATAATATGTGAGATGGAAAAATTTCTGGAATCATGTAACCCCTTCAAATTTGAAATAGACATGCTTCCCTTATTCTGGTAAGACTTCTTTGCGGGTGTGTGTCTTTGGAGGTTCAAGATGCATTGACTTGCTTTGGAGATATTGATCAGAATGTTTGAGACATGGGATTGATTCTCAACTGTCAAGACAGATCACACTCAGGACTCCCTAATTTTGTCTCCCTACTTGATCAGGTAAGCATCACAGATGTTTAGCACTTTTTGGCTGTTATGGCTCAATATGGATTAGAGTTTTTTGTCTTAATTGGTGGCTCTGGCTCATGATCAGCTTCTTACAGCAGAGCAGCTTGCCTGTCTTCCCCATCTTGATTATCAACTATTATATTTTCAAAAGCGAACAACATTTTTACCCTCTTATTGTAATTAGTTCTTATTGGTTCTGTCAGTCAGGATTTCCTGCAATTTTCAACTGATCTACTTTCATTGGCAGCTTTTCAGCGGTGGCTCAGTAGAATACTCCCTTTACAACTATTTACAAGTTGAAATCTGTTAGTTACTGTTACCTTTTCATGTATAATTCCATGGACATGGATAGGCCTGCTCATGATTTGAACTACTACGATTTTTCACCGTGAAGGTTTTGAGCTGTATTAATAGCCACTGCCAGCCAGGTTTGCTAGTCTCACCAGAGAGGGTAAGTGGTACGGATTACCCAAGTGAACAACTCTGAAGGATATGATGTTGAAGGCGACACAGCGTTGGATCTTATTCTATTGGAGGCTTATGACAATTGAGACAAGAACCTGAAAGTTACAGGATGAGCTAAAATGTGTTTGCTGGAGATCCACTTCACTTTCATAGTGTAACCGGAAGTAGAGGCCAATGTCAACCACTATACATTCATAATGTAATGGGAAGTAAAGGCCAAGTTCAACTTGTTTGTTGATGGCAACGCGATTCATTACTGCGTAGACCATCTCTTCCCAAAATTGTATTAGAGTGCAATTACCTTCTTAAATTAACTCTCTTATTATAGTTAGTGAAGCCTTTTTAAATGTGTATGCAGGAAAAAATAAATAAATAAAAACTACTGTTTCTTGTATTGAATTAGGTGCGAACAGTTTTATCTGCTTGCTGTATGATAACAATGATGGTATCATTCTCATTATCAGCAAACACTTCTGCAACAGTCCATGAGTGCTTTTGGGTTTTCATCATTTTATTTTGAGGTCTGTCTCATGCTTCGTCAATAATGGGCTGGACTGAGGCAGTTAAAAATAAAAATTAAAAAAAAAAATCAGAAGCGATGGGCTTACACCACTTTCAAAACTCAGACCTCAACCAATCTAGAACTTACCTGTTGCTGCCCCATTTGCAGTTGTGGCTTTATGAAATGCCCATAGAACCAATATCCTTTAATTTATGCAATGAATCAAGTTGGACCCTTCTAATTTATTTTCCCGATCAATTAAACTGTCATCATGGATTGACCCCATCTTGCGTGGTAAATGATTTTGTAGTTGAGACAATGAACCTGGCAGTCAGATATTAACTGAGTGGTGCAACAGATCACCCCTCATTGCTTGTTTAGTTAATGGTATTATAAAGTGAAGTGAAGCCTCAAATGAAGAGAGAATAAAACATAATGGGGTTTAATCATAATGTTATATATATTTTTTAATCTTTAATGACTTGATAAGCAGTTTTTTAACCTATTTTTTGCTAAAAAGTAGATAACTATTTTGTCATTTAGTGGGTTGAGAATTTTTTTTTTAAAGAGGGGTTGATGGAAGGGGGAAACATGAACGTCCCACCAGGTTATTAAATTGTGAAACAGGGTATGATGGTTATAAACTGTGGTATCCCCACTTGTTCCCACTTTAGATGGTCCTTTAGTTGTAGATCACATGGATTGGATGGTTATAGCAATCAAGGGTGGTGGATGCTTGCCATTAATTATTCCTGCCATTTAGATTGTTTTCTGATCAGTGAGATTCTCTCTTTCCTATGTAATTGAATTCAAAGTGGTTACAAATGAAAAAACAAAGATAAATATTAAAAAATGTGACTATCAAATAAATAATCTCCACTTTACGAGTATGTGAAGTAGGGGTTCCTCTTTGAGGATTTGAACGGGAGAGCTTGGATTTAGTGACGCTTACCTCTATCCAACGGCACTATGAGTGTTTTTTTTTCCCTTTTACCATTTCAATTAAACATTCTGTCTCTTGAAGCTAAAAACGTCTTTAACCCTTGTCTCTCTCTCTCTCTCTCTCTCCAACTTATTTCTTAGAAAAATATAAAAATGGCCCCACCTCTCTAATGACTACAAAAGCCCCCTTCCCACCTCTCCAATACAATTTTTTAAATTGAATCTTTTCAATTATGATTTCTAATATATAATCATATTATCTTGAGTTGAAGTGGGACCTACCTTCAAATTTATTTATAAATTTGATTCAAATTGAATCACATCAAATGATGGCCAAAACTACCATGCAGCATGATTGCGCTGCATTGAGGCATGGTGCAATACCCATGCTAAATGCATGGGTGAGTCCTACTTTGGAAAATTCGAATCTCCTATTAACCCTAGCACACATTGTGGTGATCAAGTTATAAATTATTAATCAAATTAATGAGATGGCCGCCCCCCTATCAACTTTCTTAATATTTTTATTTTAAATTATTATTCAAATTAGTGAGATGGGCACCGTCATTCAATTCATGTGTTTTACGTGACCAATCTTATGGTGTACTTAGTTCATATTATAGTGAATTCTGGCTATATTTCTAGCTAAAGACAATATTTTGTAAAGGTTTGGACTTTGGTCAACATGTAGTATTAAATATATTTTAGAACCATGGTACGAGGATGCCACATTTACTTTTGTCACATTTAAAAATTTGTTGAAAATGAATGGCACATGCATGCAATGCATGTAGGAAAGTCCAAACCTTTACGATTATTTCGTGTGCCTAGGAATGTAATCAGAATTCACTATAACATGGTTGGGCCCTCCAAAAGGTTTGTCACGTAAAACACATGAATTGAATAATGGTGGCCATCTCACTAATTTGAATAATAATTTACAACAAAAAAAGTTAAGAAAATTGATCATGGGTTTCATCTTTGGTTGATCTAACTGTGGTCAATTGATCATGGGTTCTATCTTTAGATGATCTAACGGTGGTCATCTCATTAATTGGAATAATAATTTATAACTTGATCACCACAATGGGTGCTAGGCCTAATGAGAGATTCAGATTTTCCAATGTGGGCCCCACCCATGTATTTAACATGGGCATTGCACCATGCCCAGTGTAGCGCAATGACGCTGCGGGGTAGTTTTGGCCATCATTTGATGTGATTTAGTTTGAATCAAATGTAAAAATAAATGTGAAGATAGGTCCCACTTCAACTCAAGATAATATGGTTATATAATAAAAATCTTAATTGGAAAGATTCAATTTAAAAGATTGTATTGGAGAGGTGGGAAGGGATCTCTTGTAGGCATTAGAGAGGTGGGGCCTTTTTTATATTTTTCTCATAAATAAGTTCAAGATAAGGGTTAGAGGCCTTTTGGCTTCAGGAGACAGATTCTCTAATTGGAAGGACAAAAAGGAAAAAAACATACTACCATTGTCTCACAAAGATTATTGTAAAAAAGTAAATGGCATTTGCAATTATTGGTACAACTATCAACCTACCATTGGATATACCCAAGATTTCTTTGGATTTGAATAGCTGAGGATTTTACATCAATATCAATTCATATAATTGAGAATAATTAGTTCAAACGTGTTTAGAAAAGTGAGTATTTCCAAATATTTTGAGTGGTTAAAAATCCTAAAAATGAGGACTTCCATGGCTCCAAATCCTCAAAGATTCATAATTGCAAAAATGGGTTTTTCCACAACTCAGTGGACACCAAAATTCTAATGCTTAATTACTTCAAGATATTTATTATAAATATCTAGAAACCTATGATGAGCTGAGATTTCATAAAAAACAAATCTGTCTTGGAGTTTCTAACCATGATTAATGGTTGAGATCTTCATTGTGGGGACACAAAAGGTGGGAAAGTGAGTAGCACTGCACTTTAGTTTCTTCTGTTCGATTCCATGCATTTTCCGAAAATCATCGCCCAACCAAACTTGAAAAATCCACGCCCGCAAGGAATCCCATACGTCGACTGTTGCCAAACGGGAACAAAATCCTAGTAATTCGAATCCCCAAGGCAAGAAGGCTCGACACAACGTGTGCCCTGCCATTTCCCTAGCGTCGGACGACGTCCCCTCCAAGTTTGTGGCTTGGGTCTTTGAATAATACCAGTAAGTCCTTCAATCTCTCCTGGGGTTCCCATCTCAATCTCGTTCATGATTCGAATCCTAGTGATTTTGAGCTCCATCGTCCTGATTAGATTGATTTAGATGCATTTGTAAGTTTAGGGTATCTGATTATGAACAAAATACCCCATCAATCTCTGTTTTGGTATGTGAATCCATCCCTGTATGGTTTGATTGATGACCACATGTTCGTTTGTGAATTGTGATGTATGTTACCCGAACCTTAAAGTTGCATATCAAGTGTATGTTATAATGCCTATGAGAAACATGGATGAAAATTGTTTTGCGAACATATTAGCTATGTGATTGGTGATAAGAAATGCACAAACATGGTAATTTTAATAGTGTACGGAGTTCCTTGCACACCCTTCAAAAGCATATGTAATCAAAAGGGCTCTTGGGGTTTGTTTAGATATAGCTTTAATTGCAAGTAGTTTGATTATTCTTTAAGAAAAGGATGGATTTTTGTTCCCAATTGTCGGATATAATATTTAAGGCTTTGCGCCAATGGTTGCAGTCATGGTGTCCATGGAGTTATAGAGGGTTGATTCTTTGTGTGACGCTGTCTTGATTCATTGAAATGGTTCCAAATGAGTATTCCATGAGATGCTTTTCTGGAAATCCGTGGATTTCTCACTTCAATGGATTCTGTGAATCCAAATGGGCTTTTAATGTTGTATCTGGATTCCTCATAAAACCATCTCTCCTGCCAAATTTTAAGAACACTTGCAATTTGGGGAACATTCTAGTTGCAACAAAATCAAGTGATGATTTCGTTACGACTTCCTCGTCCTTTTTTTTTTTTTTTGTTTTTTGTGTTTTTTGGTTCAAATTTTGGGTTCTATGATGGAACATTATGTTTGAAAGCAATTTCTGTCACTTTGATACTCTGTTCTCTCGGCTTTGTTGACCTGTTTGTTATCTCTTATTTTCTTCATAAATGTCTAGGAAAGTAGGACTTCTGTACTGGAATAATGTGAGAAAGTATGGGTGAAATATCCAGTTAACTTTCTCATATATGTTTTCTGGAGTGTTGTATTTCAGTCTCGATATGTATTTAACTTGATGCTTTGGTTTTAATGTACTTAGGTTTTAATTTTTTTTTGCTTTGGCTTTTCATGCTTGGGATATTTTTCCACTTTAGTATATCCATGCTCATTCATGAAATAAACTCATGGTATATGTTTTATCCAAATTATTATAGCTGACTGCCTATCTAACATGGTTATTCTTCTTTATCTGGATTTAAAACTAGCTCATGGATTACCCACATGTGACAAGGCTGGGGGGCCAAAAAACACTGGAAAGAAAGTAGTTAGAAGCGACATGTTAGGCTGTAGGGTCACAGGGAGCTTAGCCGTAAACTGGAGTGAGTGGAAGAGTAGAATTTGGAAAACCAACCTCAGATGGGATAAGGGTTTGATTATTACAATGATGACAGTGATGATTATATTACATGGTTATGCATTATTTCTACACAAAAGCTTTGTGATATATAAAAGTTTTATGCTGCACTTACTTCAGACATGGGCGTGTTTGTGTGTGTGTGTGTAGAGTAAAGTAGGGTAAAGTGAAATTTCATGAAAAGATGTTTGGGTTACATGAAAATAATTAAAATTCAAATTTCCCCTCTTCTTTAAAAAAAAAAAAAGCCAAAAAGGAACCCACTAAATTACAAAAAGCCATCTACTTTTTATACAAAAAATAAAAAAGATTCCTCATCAAGCAACTTAAAACAAATAGTCATCATAATGCCATCATATTTTATTCTCTCTTGATTTGAGGTTTACTCTACTCTAATTTACTCTACCCTACAAACGAAGGGAGGCTTTTCTTTGTTTTTTTTGCACTATAGTTATTTTGTAAATCATGATGCTCCTGACCATAGTTAGCTTGGACTAGTATGTTCTTGTGTTTACGGCACTGAATTGATTTCGGTGAGCTTACATCTAATCCAGGCAAATATCTCAGTCCCAAGAGTGTAGTTTGTTTGTTTGTTTTATTTTATTTTTTTAATTTTTTTTTACCTTGCCTGAAAGTCAACTAGTTCATCAAACTCCATCAGCCTATTATATCAGTGAATCCTTCTCAGCCTACTATATCAGCGTACTATATCTTATTGCAGAGTTATAAAATTCTTTTCTGCGAGCATCTACTTTGGGCTGATGTGAATACTACCACATGGTGGCAAGTGATTCCACCACAATATATCTTGATTTTCCGTTTCATTTTGTGTACTCTGATTGGTGAAATAACTCCCAAATCATTCCAGGTTGTCTGCAGTTGATTGAGTTTCCAATTTCCATAGTATGGTAAAGATTGACGGTGCTTTGGGCCAATTTTCCCTTTGTAGCCCTTAACGTGCATCAATAAATGCAGTATAACCATTGTTAGGAAATTTGTTCAGTTAGTGCAATAAAACGGTTTTTGATTAAATTGCAACCCGGGCCCTGATAAACTTCTCCTTAAGTTGAAAGTCTTTGGCACAAGCTATATCTTGGTGCTGAAGCATGATTACAAAAGCATTTCTGCTCCTAAATGGAGGATGCCTTGCTTTCATTAGCTGAATGGGGATGACTGGTGAATGACGTTGCTGTGTAGAAGGGAAACAAATCCTTGACTCTGTCCTGGTAGCAAACAGATGTGTTGACTCACTCAAACCCCTAACTAGACGTCATATGCAAGCTTGATCTAGAGTAGACTTGGGTCTACTTCTTGTTTTATGGAGGATGAGATTTGAGTTGAAGTGGAGGGGTTGAATACAGGCAATTATTTGCCTTTTGGAGGGCAAATCCACTCTTAGAAATATAGGATAAGCTGTTCACTCGGAAATCCAATTGTTTTTCTTTTTGAGGGAAAATCACCGTCATCAAGGTTGTGACATCCAATCTCTCGGTCTTCTCTTTCAGGCGCCCAGTGGCAACCACCAAGAGAATTGAGTGGATCCAATGATGCTTTCTGGCAAGGCATGGAGGAGTAATGGAAGTATTATCTAGTGGAAGGTCGTTTGTCATTCAAAATCTCAGGATGCCTTGGGACACTGAAAACTCTCAACAAAGCAGTTTTAGCAAATAGCTATAGAGATGGGCTACCATTACAAGGGAATGAGGAGGCAAATTCTCTTTTCCAAATAAATGATCAAGGGTGATGATGGACTTCTTTGTTTCCTAAACACTGACCCAGCTTTGTGGCGAGGCATAATCATTATTGAATGTATTCGCTGATTAGTTATGTACTCACCGTACCAAGTATCTCTAGATTCCAGTACAATAATTACTATCTGGACCAGTGTGAGTCTATATTTAAGATATCAGCTGATATCACTGATAATTTTGAAATTTAGGCCAATAAGGCTGAGATTGAAATTCTTCGTTGACAAGCCTATCAAAGCTTTCCTTTTCCTTTTTATGGTTCTTTTGTGTGAGAACCTCTTCTCTTGGCCTCCTTGTCACATTGTGAGAACTGGTTTTTGTGTAAAAAACTCCAAATGAGTTTTTTATTTTATTTTATTTCCCCACTTAGTCAAAGTGTTATGTGTATGTTAGCTTGAATGAGCTTCATATATGTGTGTACACTTTTTCTTTTGTTCTTTCTTCAAGAAAATGGTTGCAATGAGTTAGTCGTCGTCATCATCATATTATCAAAGCCTTGTCCCGACTAAGATGGGGTTGACTACACGAATATTATTTCTCCATTTTGAACTATCTTTAGTTTGGTTCCAATGATTTAGTATTTTTTAAGCAATAAATGAAGTATTTGTGGATTTAAAACCTAATGTGGCGATATGTAATATGTCTTTTCAAGATTTTTATATACCCTAGTTTTTAATGAAAGTTTTCATTATCATTCGAAAGAAAAAATCATATACCCAATCCATTTTTTTAAAAAATTTTTAGGATGGTGATCTAATCCAACTTTATGAACCTTTTTTTTTTTCTTTCCAAGATCCATTAATACATGCATGCATGTGTTAGAGTGGATTAGATTTGAATCTTGAGTGTTGTTTCCCTTTCATGATTTTGAGCCTAGATTTTTTAATGTTTTGCATTTCTTCTCAAATAAATTAAGCACATTTTTAATTTTTTAATTTCCTCAAAATTACTTGAAAAAATTATGAAGTGAACTTTCATTTGGTAGGTTAGCATTTAAACCATTTGATTCTCTAGATCTGCACGGTTTGTCAAGTTGCTGGCCTTTTTGAGGTTTTGAAGTCTAATGTTTTTGCCCTTTATTGTTCTTGGAGAAAAGGAGAAAGTTTTGTCTGCATGGTTTGTTAAGCACTTTTAGGTGTTTATAGTTTTTCCTTCCATGCTTGTCAGATCTGGGAACAAAGTCATAGCTGATTTTAGCTGCCCATAATTTGTAGTTATCATCATTATCTTCATCAAAGTCTTGTCCCAACTATGTAGTGGTTAACTAAATGAATTCCAATTCTCCAATCCGACCTATTTTGAGCCAAATCTTCAAAGAAGTTAAACTTCTTCAGATCTGATTTTATTATCTTCATCCACGTCTTCTTCGGTCTACCCCTTCTCCGTGGTGGGTCATTCATATGTATAGCCAAACTTTTTCTCACTGGCATCATTATTGGCCTACATTCAGCATGCCTAAACCATCTCAAACAGGTTTATCTAATCTTATCCCCTATTGATACTTAAAGCTGAATTTCTAGCTATCTTGATTGGAATTCAAGAAAGGATTGTCTTGCATCTGTTCCCTCTATAGTTGAAGGTGAGTCCTTGTTTATGAGTACTTGAGCTAAGGAAGGTCATGTAGTTCCATGTTGAGTGCAAAAGCGTTTTTATGATTCAAAATGTTTCTCATTTCTTTCCCATTTCCCTCTCCCATATCTTTAGGGGTGCAAACAGAGAAGCTGATGGGAAAGAATTTCAGTCAAAGTTTTGTTGATGTGTTCCCATTCTGCAATAGGTTTTTGTTTTTGAGTAGCCACAGCCTTCGCTTAAAGCCATTCGCCTGCCATACCTCCTATGGCCTTTCAGTTAAGAAGCACGGATATGGACACGGGACATGGATACGACACGATATAGACACGGCGATACGGCAAATCTTAAAAAAATAGGATATGGACATAGCTAGGACACGGCAAATAATAAATATATATTTATATATAATCATAAAATTAAAGAATAGTTATGTTTTTAGCCAAATTAATAAGCATAATGTCACAATTAATAGAAAAGAAAAACATAACTAATATTGAAAATGTCAAAAAAGATGGGACTAGCAAAAAAGAGAAAAAAGAGCTAGAACAGATGGTAGCAAAAAAAAAAAAAAAGGAGATTGTTTGGGAAATTTCATATTTGGTCTAAAATTGTTCCTGAATTATTTTTGAACTTTTGAAACTTTATTTAACACTCTTTTTTTAGTTTTTGATAACAAGCTTTGGTCAAACTCAACGATAAAAAAAGAAAAAAAGAAAAAAAAAGATGGATTTAAAAATTTAAAATAACCCCGCCATGTCCTGCCGTGTCCAAATTCAAAAAGTTAAAAAAAAAAAACTAAAACGTTTCGTGGCATGTCGGACACGTGTCCGGCTGTGTTTGAGCTGTGTCCGTGTCTGTGTCAGACACGGAGACCTTAGGCGCATGTCCATGCTTCCTAACCTTCCAGCTGCAGTAGTGGTATCAATTATCAATTTATCATTATTCATTACTCTTTTTAATAAAATAACAGTTTCCATTTAAAAGGGTGAAAAAAAAAAGGTCTGCCCTCTTCATGGCGCCTTATGAAGAAACTGAAGTCAGAAGCCCTCTGTGGGAAGGGTTCTAGTATCAGTCAATGGCATTCGGTGATCTGCCATGAACTAGTCATACTAAGGCCTAGTGTGAAGAAAGACTGGAAGGGTAAACTAGGCAATGGCTACGGCATATCACTTTGATGTGATTTGACAGCTGATGCAGTGAAGGTCGCTTTTTTTTCAATGCTCATTGGGCTAAGGCCCAGTGTGAAGAAAGACTGTGGAAAGGTAAACTAGGCAATGGCTGTGGCATATCACTTTGATGTGATTGGAGAGCTGATGCAGTGAAGGTTGCTCTCTTTTCAATCCTCATCGGGCATAGTCTTCCTTTCCGGTGGTTTCCCAGCACCCCCACACCAGTCATTTGGAAACATCGTATGTTTTCCAATAAACATCAATGTGGAGGGAGGAGGGGCTAGAGTAAGATTAGCATTAAAGCTCAAAAAGTTAAAAGATAAAATTAAGGAGTGGTTTAAAACCCACTTTGGGGATGTGAGGAGCTCCAAAGCGAGTATCCTAGAAGAAATCAAGAGCTATATATCCACGAAGAATCTCAAGTTTTGTCTCAGGAAGATTTGTCCTAATGGAACCTGTTGAAAGATGAGTTTGAAGGGAAAGTGAGAGGAAGAATTCAAATGGAGGTAGCGATCACTGTGCCAATGGCTCAAAGTAGGAGATAAGAGCACCATGGGATGGCGTCTGCTAGAATGAGAAGGAATAGGATTACCTCTTTGGTGGATGGAGACCCTATGTTAACTAAACAAGAGGATTTCATTAATCATATCAAGGACTTCTTTGCTACCCTCTATACGAGAAAAGAATGGGACCGACTGTCATTGGACAACCTTCACTTTGACAGCATAGGGGATGCATGTGCAAATTTGTTGGAGAGAGAATTTGAGGAAGGAGAAGTAAGGGATGCAGCGTTTGCTCTTGGTGTGGTGGGTTGGGGTTGGGGTTTGGGGGGGGGGGGGGGGGGGGGTGTGGGGGGGACAAAGCGCTGGGTTCGGATGGGTTTCCTATTGCATTTTTTTCAGCACTTCTGGGAAATTACTAAGGGTGTGTTTGGTTTGGCTTAATAAAATTCGAACATACTTTTCTACAAGTAGCTTTTGAAAATCTACTTCTTCAATGCAACTTTTTAAGGGAAAATATTGTTTGGTTAGCTCAATTTTTACACTTACTTTTTAATAGCAAAAGCATTGAGGATTGTTTGGTTATGTTTACAAAAAAAAAAAAACCTTGAATAAATCTTTATAAAAAATAAATTACACAAATCTACAAGCAAAAGAAAAAATTGATGGTTTCTTTCAATATTGTAAAAATTGTCAGGTTGCTAAACCAAGAAAGTCTTGATTATAATTAGACATTTAGTACCATTTGGACCCTTTTCTATTTCATTTTATGTGGGTTGCCCATATTGTCCAATATGGAGTTTTTGATAAACAATTGCCAGGTCATCAGTGAGATACTAGTGTTGATTCCATTCTCCTTCCAAAATTGCATGTGGCAAAATAAATTACATGCGTATCAAAGATCATCCTATTTGCAACTTCACAAAATTGTCAGAGAACTTATAAATATTTATTGTTAATGGAGTACTGAGGATGTCATCTCTTCTTGTACAATGGGGTTTCCCATTTTTATTTATTATTCACATTTGAATCATTGGTGATCACTAAAGACTCAACTCAAAGTGGACTAAGAGTAAGCTTGGCGTTGATGACTTGTACCAAAATAAATAGAATAGAGTATGTATTTCATTCATATGTTTCTTACCAATGCCTAGGGTGTTATTGGTTTAGAGGAGAATAAAAAAAGGGCATTACATCGAACCATTCAACAGAAAAATACATGCAAATAGAGTACTCCAAATAATCAATGCACCAAACAATGGGTAAATCCAAAGTTTCAGCCCTAATATAACTTAGAGAAATGTCAGATTGATTCCATTATAAGAAATTCACAATATAATGGAAATTAGAAAGAGCTCATGAGAGAGGAAGGCAGAGAACAAGAGAGGTAGGGAAAGAACAAGAGAGGTGGAGAGAGATAAGAGAAGAAACCATATTAGAGAAGATGAGCCGGACCTTCTTTTTTCCTCCTCTTCTATAGGGAAAGTGCTAACTGACTTGGAGGCATCACTCGAAGCCTCATCTCAAAGGTAAAAATCAAGAAGAAAACAATTTGGAGGCATCGCACGAAATGTAGAGACTTACCGCTATTGCCCATTCTGCTTCCTGCTAATGTTACAAAGCACTTTGTCGTCATGAAGTGGGTTATGAGTTACTTATCTGGAAAGGAAATTTTAACTTTTGTTTTCCAAAAAGCCCATTTAAAAACTTAAGAACCAAACAAGCTTTTTAACGACGTGTAGGCTTTTCAAACATAAAAATCCCAAAAGCCACTTTAATAAGTGCAACCAAACATACCCTATGGCTTTCTTCAGAGAATTCTACTTGACATGTAAGCTTCTGAAAAACCTTGGTGCATCTTTCATTTCTCTCTTTCCTAAGAAACCTGGAGCTGACCACCTGAAAGATTTCAGACCAATTAGTTTAATTGGTAGCGTTTATAAAATCTTGGCTAAGGTGTTGGTAGAGAGAGACTGATCAAGGTTATGCCTTCCATCATTTCTCAATCCCAAAGAGCTTTTGTGCATGGGAGACAGATCCTTGATGGAGTGCTCATTACAAATACATGTCTTCATTCGAGAAATATGGATAACATGCTAGGCGTCTTTTGCAAGTTAGAAATGGAAAAAAATGTATGACAGAGTTGATTAGGAATTCCTCTCATACATGATGTAGCGGGGGTGGATCTTGAAATGTGTTTCCCCTGCTAGGTTTTCCATTTGGATTAACGGATCTCCCAAGGCTTCTTCTCTGCTCAAAGAGGCCTTCGCCAGGGCGATCCTTTGTCTCTGTTCCCTTTTGCCATAGTCGAGGGGGTCCTCAATCGCTTGATCTCAAAAGGAGGCGAGGCAAACTTGATTGATGGATTGAAACTGACAAGTTCTGGCCCATGGTCAATCATTTGCAATTTGTAGACAGCACTGATCTTCTGTGCGGCTAAGGAAGAGCATATCAAGAATGTAGTAGCAATCCTCAGGTGTTTTGAAGCGGTTTCGGGTCTCAAAGTTAACTTCTACAAAAGTGTGATGGTAGGGATTGTAGTTGAGGATCAAGTTTTGAGGGATTTAGCTGGTATCATGGGGTGCAAGGTTGGGGCATTTCCGTCCTCATACCTAGGCTTGCCTCTTTGTCTTGGGAGTGTCTCTGAAACGGTTTGGAATCTGGTGGTGGAGAGCTTAAAACAGAAGCTGGCTTCATGGAAAGCAAAGTACTTATCCTGAGGTGGCAAAATAACTTTGATCCATTCGGCTCTGGCAGATCTTCCCATATTTTTTATGTCCATCTATGTCTAGTGTCGGTCATCAAGTGCATAAAGAAGTTACATCTGGATTTTCTATGGCAGGGCAAGGGAACCAAGAAAAAGTTTCATTTGGTTCACTGGAGTTTTGTTTGTAGATCTAAATCAAAGGGTGGGCTGGGTTTCAGACCTTTGAAGCTAGTTAACCAAGATCTCTTGGGAAAGTGGCTGCGGAGAATTGGTGATCAAGGTGATAAATTATGGAGACAAATCATTCTATCTAAATATGGGGTCAGGAGGGATGGTTGGGATGTCTCCGGCCGTTCATACAGATTCTCCAGCCTCTGGAAAAACATTGTGGCAATTAACGATATCTTTTGTACTTACATCAGATATTGGGTTGGGTCCAGGGAAAATATTTACTTCTTGCATGACATTTGTGTGGGGGATGGACAGTTGGCAGCGCAGTTCCCCTATTTATATAGGTGTGCTATGAATCGTTGGGCAAAGGTTAAGGACTACATGGATAGAAATTCAAATGGAGTCGTGTGAACTCCAATATTTAGGCGAAACCTTTTGGAGCTGGAAGAAATGCATTTCTTGCACTTGCTGGGCAAACCGAGTCAGATATTCATTCCAGAAGATGGGAGAGATAGTAGGGTTTGGGCTCCTACCGAGGATGGTGTCTTCTCAGTCTCTTCCTTCTTCCTCTCTTTGTCAAACAACCATGCCCCCTAGAGGAAGTTATAGTTCCTATGGAAAATCAAGGCTCCCCCTCGGGTGCTTACTTTCGAGTGGTTGGTTCTCCAAGGCAGCATCCTCATTCCTCACTATGGATAACTTGTGTTGTCGTAAAATGATCTTCATCAATGCGTGCCCCATGTGCCTTTCAGCTGCGGAAGCAATAGATCACCTTTTGCTAAATTGCAGGATGGCACAAGCTATTTGGAACTCGACTATGACCTCTTTTGAATGTGCTTGGGTCCTCCCCTATTCCATTGCAGACCATTTTGAAGCTTTGAAATTCGGGTTTCGATCCAGAGAAGGAAATCTTCTTTGGCTCACTTCTTTTGTGGCTAATATTTGGGCTATTTGGAAGGAAAGAAATTGTCAGTGCTTTGAAAGTTGCTCATCTCCTGTCATAGTAGTTGCCGATAACTCTAGATTCCTCGCTGTTCATGGGTTCCTATTTTGCTAGTTTTTTGGGTTGTGCCTATAGAGGTTATTTTGTTCAAATGGATGGAAGTGGTTTCATCCTAGCCTTCTTTTCCCTTCAAGCTTTTGGCCTTCTTGCTGCTTTTCTTTTTTGATCTTTTGGTTGGTGGTCTGGTTTCCCTTGTTTTTCTCTACTTTTCAGTATATCCCTTCTGTAATACATTAATACATTTTACCATTAAAAAAAAAAAAAAAAAAAGAAAAACACTTCTGAGTGATCATCAATTTGACAATGATGTGATAATTTTGTTTTTCAATTATAAAAAAAGGTTAAGCAATTTGAGAATCAATTTGACAATGATGTGATAATTTTGTTTTTCAATTATAAGAAAAGGTTAAGCAATTTGAGAACCCAACAATTCAAATAACTAATGACACAAATTTTTTTTTTTTTTGCTTGGCTGGCTCACTGGCTAGCAGGGAGGGGAATTAAAGCACCCACCGAGGATCTATCCCTGTTGGGTGGTATGGGAAATGGGATGCCTACCACCAGGCCATCCGTCAAGTCCCAATGACACAAAGTTCGATTGGTACTTGTGGGCAATGGATCCATACCTCCCGAGTACTGTGCCCATTTTCCCTGATAGTGGGATTGCTTGCCCCACCTGATCAACCACTGTTTCTATATATTTTTATTATTATGATTATTATTATCTATAATAATGATTATTATTTTATTGGTAACGACTAACGAGTAAAGTGACTTGAACCCACAATCTCAAGTTTGCAATAGTGAAGACCTTCCACTTTGCCATGGGTTTTTGTCAACCAGTGTGTTTATGGTTTCACTTTTTCTTGCTTGCATTCGATTGAGAGCCACTATAATGACTGAATTTCATAACTTTTCAGCAACAGTCACTGGTTTCACCTTTTTCTTGCGTGCATTCGATTTTGCATGCATACACCATTCAGCTCGTCTGTAATTGGCCATTATTTTGGCAGTCTGAAATCTGGAATGCCATACTTATTAAGTCTTTCCACCAAAGATTAATCATGCAGAAGATTTAACATTGAGTAGCCCTTACCTCTTTAGTATCCTTGCAAAATCTGGTAGTGTGTCCTAATGGCTTTTCTGTTTCTACTGATATACATATAGGGTTCTATTCAAGAAGTTGCCTTCGGATATTCAGTCAGGTCCAGTGCTTATCTCAGAGAAGTGTTACAATGGGTGAATCATTTACGATACAAATAAGCTCCAATCTGGTTAATAGACTGGTCAATGATGGAGACAAGTTAAAGAAGAAAACAAAGAAACCTAAACCAAAGGCTCCAAAGGGGCAGCAAATCCAGAGCAAGCCACAGCTGAAGCAGCCATTGGATAGCTTTGACACGCATAAGAGCCCCTCCAGTGGTGGGGGATGGTCACTGCAGCCCCCTTTGTTCTTGCCAGCGCCCCCACCTCCACCTCCAGTTGCCACTGCAGAGTTGGATGGAATCCGATCTGTCCTCCGGGAGAGTGAAAGGGTGTTGGAGAAGTTGCAGAAGCAAGAGGCCAACATGGCACGAGAGGTAACCGAGAAGGCCAAGGAACTCCACGATAAAGAGTTCAAGCTGCCGTACCAGAAGCCAATCCCTTGCTTAGCCGAGAAAGATGCTTGCTTGCAGTGCTACAAGGAGCATGCGAAGGACCCTCTGAGATGCGCCCCTGTGGTGAAAACATTTGCAGATTGCACTCGCAAGGCAAGGCAGCAGGTCAATTCTTGATAAATAGATCTTTAACACCATCAGGGTAATCATAGGCAATTGATCTCTATTTGGCTTTTATCAATGAGTGTAATGTGATGATCGGCTTCTACTGGTATTTTGGTTTCTGCCATGCCAATAATAAATTGATACCTTCTATGGATTTTTCCTTTATTCAATCATTTGCTACTGAATTTAGAAATCTGGCTTCCATGTAGAGGCTCGTTTGTCCTAGTAGACTGTATTTCTTGTGTATTTTTTGTACTTTCATGATGGGCGAAAGGCTTGTAGGTCTTGAAGGCCACACATCTTTGTGCACGGACAGAGGCATCGAGTGTTACAGTGGTGCTGTATGAGGGTTTATGCCTAGTGATAATCTTACCCTTAAAGTTGTTAATTGTTTTGTTCTTAGCCGTACTCAGTTACAGGTAAACAGAGTCACTGGTAATATATTTATTGGTAAACTGATCTCAGGGCAGCCAAGTTCACAACGGGCACCATCAAGTATGATGGATGGATTGTCTAGATGGCTCTTACCTGATGGATATAAGATGAACTCAGACCAGGCTTGTATTTTTTTTATTATTTAAAGTTTACTGTTTGCCTGACTCATAATGATTTTCTAGGCTTTCCATTCACTGAATATGCCTCACCTGTGTAGAATGCATGGCCCCAAGTAAGCGCATATGCTGACCTTCCAAAAGGCACATGTGGCTTTAGAACGAAGTCCATCGACGCAGTCCAACATCAGAGCATCACGTTTTAGATCTTACTGTGGAAATTCAGCCGGTGAACAATTCTAACCATTTGATTCGAGTCTGTTAATTCAAATGATAAATAAGTTTATAATCAGCCAGATTTTGGCCATGAAGTGGGTTTAAAGATGGGGAGTGCAACACGGCGCTCAAGCTTTTTTCCCCTCCTAGTTGGGGCCACTGATATGCATGATGATCATGGAAGTCTACTAGATGTGAAGATCTATATGATGTCTACTTATATGCGAAATCTTGAATCCATAGGATAATCCAAACCTTTTGATCTATGGCCGTAAAGTCTTTGGCCATGCAAACATGGATACTTCCTAACTGGCAACAGATGTGTAATATATTTATTATTTTGTTTTTATGCAATATGCAATAGTTTTTGTCATTTCATATCCATGGCATGTTATGTTTTGGCCGTGTCTATATTAATATATCTTGGCATCAGGGGATGTGAATATCAGATACGATTTCATTTCTAGAATTGTGTGGTTTCCATGGATTTCAGCTATGCAAATCCTCACCGGGTACCTACTTTCTAAGCTGAGGGTTCATTGGGATTAGGATACATCCGGGGAATGTGGATGTTGGCGTGCTACATCACTTTTCCAGGGTAGGTGGACTCATTCTTCACCCCTCCCTGAGAGGAGAGTTCCACTTTGGGGGTGTTTGTGCCGCAGCACTTTCAGTGGAAGACGGCAGGTGTCCGGCGCCCTGCTCCTTGTGTTTGGTGCAGCGATGAAATGGCCATGGATTCCTCGCTTTTTGGTTTTATTTCTGCATGAGAAGAGAAAGAAATCAATTATGTGGTGGTGGGAAAGGCAGTTCAAACACTCCCTTAATCACGAAAAGAAGAATTTCTACACCTCCCTCTTCTTAGAAAAGAGAATTCCTATTAATTGTGAAAACTCAAGGTGATACAACTTTAAAATTCTTTTAGTTGTATAATTCCTTGGAGCAGAATGATGTAGAGCAAGAAGAGTTCCCTTACATTTCAAGGGTACATATGAAAAAGCCTTAAATGATTAATAAATTTCTTTTTGTATGATTGCCAACTGGCACAGTGTAGTTGTTAAAAGGTCATTTGTCGTTTACACATGGGATATGAAAATGGATTTACTAATGTAAAATTTATATGTGAAACACAACACTTTGTTTTTATGGAAACACCACTTTCATAAGTAAATATTGTATGATTTGAATTATACATGTAAAATCTTCATAAATTTTAAAATCTATGAATGTTTAAGACATAAAATTAAATATTTTGGGGTTAAAAATTTATTTATGATTCATAGCGTCATAAAAAATAAATGAAGTGAAGAAGGAATTTGATATTGCAGCTTGTCCCAGGGCATCCTCTACACAAATTTCCGAGGGGAGAGGCCAGGGTTCTGAGAGTCCAATTGGTACTTGATCAAATAGCCTCTTTCTCTGTCGATTAGAACCCAATTAGATTAAAAAAAAAGAGTTATACTAGTCTGATAAAAAAGTTTACATTTGTCTGACAATAGCTTCTCTCAAAGAGCTTAAATTGTTTTTTTTCTAATTAATCAATGGATTAAGATACTAATGGCCTTGTGAGTCCAATACGGCCCAAGAATGGCCCAAGTCCTTGCCGTAAAAGCTAAAGCCCAACTGAAAAGGGCTTTCGCTTTTCAAGCCATGTGGTCTTGTCCATTGGGCCTATTGGCCTAGCCAAATCGGCAAATTCCCTTTTGTCATAGTATCCGTTTTTGGGCTCAGATATCCCAATTCAGCTGTGATACAAACAACCAACACGGACCAAGATAACAGAAAAAAGATAGATATGAAATGATGGAGCTTGCAATCCAGTCCTCCTCCATCTTCTTCCCAAGAAGAAGAAGAACCCCAAAAGTAGAAGCCTCTTCCTTTCTCCCTCCATTCTCCATCTCCAACAACTCAACAACAATAACAATAAAAAGAAGAAGAATCACTTCTGCAGTAACTGTTGTTGTAAGGTCAGAAGCATCACCATCAGAAAAAGAAGAAGAAGAAGGGAAAGAAGAGAGAGAAGGCAACAAGCCATCCTCTATTTCCATTTCTCCTTCTCCCCCCAAGTCCTCGACAGAGAAATCCCTGGGCTTTGGCTCCTCCTTTTCTTCTTCTTCTTCAAGGAAAGACAAGAAGAAGAAGAAAAGCGGACAGAGGGCTACAGTAATTCGGAGGTCCCCCATTGAAAAGCCCTCTGTGTTCTCATCTCCATCAGATTCCCAGCCCCAGCAGCAGACCGCCAATGAAAACGCCTTCCTCCTCACGTGGCTCGGCCTCGGGTTCCTCATCCTCGTCGAAGGCATCGCTCTCGCCGCCTCAGGTGACCCCAATCTCTCCCTTTGTATGTCTATTTTACGTGTTCGGATTTTGCATTTGATAAAGTTTGGGTTTTTGCTGATGTTTGTGGTTTGGATACTTTGTGGTGTTTGAACTGATTTGTGATGTTAATTCCTGGATACAGGCAATTAATATTGTCTTTTGCGCCGTGAATATGGTGGCTCAGTTGGTTTTATCCTTGGTTTGCTGTCAAGGTCTTGAGTTTGACTCACGCCCCTGTGTTATTCGGGTACTATATGCAGCCATGTATGTACCCTAGGGAATAGTCCATCCTCATCAGAATCGGGTAACCCCCGGGCTAGAGGCCAAAGTCTTTAGGCGAAAAGTCTGAAGACTAGGCTAGTGAGGGATACCCAGGGTCATGAAAAAAAATATATATTGTCTTTTGTTTTGAGCTTTGAGCTTAAGATTTTGTATTGGTAGAGGCATTTGCTTTTGTTGCCACTAAATTCTGTTGATTATAAGAAGTGGGTTGCTATTTATTGTGTGATTTTTCTGACTTGAGGCCTTGATAGAACGAATGGATATATAGGGTGCGTCTTTTTCTTGTAATTGAATTCCTAACAATTATAAGGATCTCTTTCTGCAAGTGGTTAAAATGAAAAAACAAGGGTGACTATCAAATAAACTCTCCTTTAATAGGAAATTGATGTAGGCCCTAGGGTTAGGGCTTGTATAGGAGTGCCAAGGCACGTGTCCAAAGACATTTTGAATCATCAAGAAGACTTCAACGCACATGAAGACGCACCTCTCAGGGATAAAATCCAATTCTATTAATCAATCAAGTTTGAGAATTTCTTCTCTACAATGCTATATAAATAGTAAAATAACTTAGGGCCTAAGAAATCTAATGAAACTAGGAAACTACAAAATATAGAAAACTAAATCCTAATTACAACTCATTAAATAAAATTAACAATCTAATGACATATAATTATTAAATAAAAATCCTAAATCGAATTTGAAGAGGGATTGCTTATGGGGCCTAGACTGCATCATCTTCCCCGTATTGAAAGAAGAGTTCGTCATTGAACTCGAGTTTGCTTCGGATTGCCTCTGTAAATGTGGTAAATATGAAAGACTTCGTTGCAGCTTTATAGGAATTCTTCTTTGGCGGTTCTGGTTTTTCAGGATAAAAAGTAACCTGCTTTCCACAATGCATGAATGTATAGGTATTGTCGCATATGCCATGAGTTCCATTATTGTCATACATCCATGGACGGCTCAATAAGATATCACTACTATCCATAGGGAGTACATCACATCAGATTGTATCTTTGTAAGTCTTACTAATTGCAAAAGTAACTATGCAAGTATGTCGAATATGCGCTTGATCACCATTCATCAGCCACTTGACAAAATAAGGGCGGTTGTGCTTGTAAACTTTCAATTGGAGCCGATCAACAGGAGCTTGAGAGATGAGATTTTCACAACTTCTGCCGTCAATAACAACTGTGCAATTTTATCCTTGAACTGTACTCGCGGAACGGAAGATATTTTTTCTCAACCATTTATTTTCAACAGCTGGTGGAGCCTTGTTGATAACCATGAGAGCGTCACCATCTTTGTCTCCTTCATACTCGACTGCTTTTTCTATTTCTTCATTGTCTGTAGGGTCATCTTGTACGATTGGTTCATCTTGGACTCCTTTCATTAAATTCACTCGTTTGGGACATTCAAAGGAGTAATGTCCTTTTTGTTTGCAATGGAAACATGTGACCTTATTATGATCTTCAAAATAGATTTAGGATTTTTATTTAATAATTATATGTCATTAGATTGTTAATTTTATTTAATGAGTTGTAATTAGGATTTAGTTTCCTATATTGTGAAGTTTCCTAGTTTTATTAGTTTTCTTAGGCCCTAAGTTATTTTACTATTTATATAGCATTGTAAAGAAGAAATTCTCAGACTTGATTAATTAATTGAATTGGGTTTTATCCCTGAGAGGTACATCATCGCGTGTGTTGAAGTCTTCTTGATGATTCGAAGTGTGTTTGGACACGTGCTTCGGCACTCCTACTCAAGCCCTAACCCTAGGGTTTGCATCAGTTTGGCATCAAAGCCGTACAGTTCTTGCGGTCGTCTGGCATGTAACCCTCTATCACCGTCCCCACCTTCGGATCACCATCTTCATCCCCAAGAAAACCCTACCGTACCATTCAATCAACCCAAACCATCAACTTCCCGCTACCAATTCTAGACATTCTGTTCGGCCAATTCAAAAAACCCCAGTTCCTCTCCCACCTTCGTCACTGCTTGTGGGGCTTACATTGCATCATAAATAAATCAGTGAAAGATGGGAAATGAATACCCAGCCATACATCAGTCTCCTTAGTAATTTAGTAACTAGGAAAGTCTACTTTATATCCTTCATTCCTCATCTCTTTAATATTCCTTTGTGAAGCCTATTTGACCGTGAATTTGTATGTATTCAATTCCCATGCAAACAAATGGGTCCATAGAGTATAGTGCATATGGAAGTGTGCAAATCAGAAATTACATAGGTGGGATACTGTTTTTGCTTAATGGTATTGATAAGTGGTGATAACAATTTCAGGAATTAAGGTTAAATGATTGTATCCTACATTCCTACTGAAGAAGAAGAAGATGCTATCCCTGTCTCTCTCTCTCTCATGGCTACCACTCTGTATCTTGTTTTCTACCTGCATTGAAGTTCAGTCAACTAGTTGCCAGGAAAAAAACTTGGCAATGCATCTCCTTTTTCTATTTCTCACTTTATTGCTGCCACTCTACACCTTTATAATTATCGTACCTTCTATTCTGAACCTATATTTTCTTCCAGTCTCATATTCTTTCCTCTACTATCAATGGTTTTTATTGAGTAATAATAAATAACTGCATCAAATCTATTTAAAATTACCTTCCTATCATCTAGAACCCCAGACTGCACCAATTATGGATGGCAATAAGACCTCTAGCCTTTAGAAAATTTAACTAAAATGTTGGATGTGATCTTGGAAAGTCAGAGGAATTCTGAAAAACTTGCCAGAACTATAGTGAAGTGCCCTGCAAGATTTACAGAACAGCCTTTCACTGTTAAAAAAGTAAGCTGTTCTGCAATTACATGGCCATGCCCGCAGACAACTACCTGGAAGTTCTTGTGAGCCTGTTGGTCTTGCTTATGTTCAGTAGCCTATTTCAGAATCAATTGTTGAGGAACCTCCTTCAAGATGCTCCATTATTTTTTGACCTATTTCTAGCTTAATAAGAAGCCTCCCTAATGGCGAAGTTTCCATCCATCTAACCTGATAATAAAAATTGTGGGACAAAGAAATGTAAGAAACCTCGGTCAAGCTATGTTTAGCTTTGATTCGAAAGAAGCAAAGAAACCAAGTGATGCCCCTAAAATTAGGGGTAAGAAACATCTATGAGAAAGTAATTACACAGTAGTATAGTCACCACCATTCCTCTAATAATAAACGTGATAGCCAGTACAATCTTACAAGGTGAAAAGCACTATCCCATGACTTAGTGTGTAAGAAATAATAGTTTAAGCAAGCATTCTTTTTTTCATTATTTAATTTTTATTTAAAGGTGAACTCAGTGGTGGGTTGTCTTGACCTGTGATCTTTAAATTTGTATTGAAAGGAGAACTGTTTCAAATACCATAGTTTGCGTGGTTCCATATCTGAACTCTTTTGTTGGTTCCATTTTCTCATTGTTATGATACCTCAAGAAAGGTAAGTAAGCTTTTATTGTGGGTTTTGCCCTTTTTCTCCTGTTGAACTCACATCTAGAGTTTAGAAATTGCAGTTTATCCGGACTTGGACATTGAACAGTAGAAGTTCTCTGCCCTCTTTATGTATGATGACTTGAACCTGGAACCTTGTGGTTGCAACAATGAGCACATCCAACCTTGTTATGGCCTTTCGTCTTTCACTTCTCTTGGAATCATCACAGTTCGAGTGGAATTGTTACCTTTGTTTGCTGGTTTGTTTTTTTCTGTTCACTTTTCCTCACTGTCTCTTCCCCTGGTCTTTTGCTTCTGATTAGACCAAATTGTGAAGTGACCATTTAAAAATGACCCATAAATATGGAAATGTTGCTATAAATCTTTAATTGTGAAGTATCTGTTACTCTTCCCTTTTGTGAACATAAGAAAATCTTTGGTTTCCCAGGCCATTTTGGGGCTTGAATCCTTCCAATTGGGGATGATAAAGATTCCTTATGTTGTAATGAAAGGAGTTAGTCACTGCGTAAATAAACTCCTGACTAAAAGAGAATTTTCTTTTGTCCAAGGGCTTACCTGATTTCCAGTCTTCCATCTAGCTTTTTAGTTAATCTGTCATCGTTATTTTTTTTCCCTGCAAAACATGCCCATGGGGACCCATACTGTCTGTACAAAATCCCTTTTTGGAACATTCCCAAATCCTTCTTTTGAATCCTTTTAGCAGCTCTCTACTCCAGCTGCTGTCCTACACACCCATATAAGTGCAGTAACAATCCTTGGCAGCAACTAAAAGCAACAAGATATTCTTGCTAGTCTGATGCAGTTGACATATTTTTGAGGCCCTCGCGATATGGCGTCATTGTTTCAGAGTCTTGTAATTATTTTGTCTTTCTTTTGTGAGTTTATAAAAAATTAGGTCCTATACGTATGTACGTTTTCCTTTGTTGAATTATTTTGTTTTTTTCCGAAGTTCTCTGAAATTTATTGAGAAAGATCCAAATGTTGGAAATTTTCTCATTACTTCTATAAGGCAAGCACTTGCTAAGCATGCGACTTGATCGAATCCATAAGGGCACATGTGCCTTATTTGGTGACTTGAGTGACTTGATTTGGTGCTAGTGGTCGGCTCTGGGATCAAAAGGAATAGGTTGATTGAAGGAATAGCCTACTACTGCAATAGTGCAATGCTTTGCTTTGTATTGTTTTCGCTTCACCCATGGTGTAGTAATTTTTTGCAGGGTTCTTGCCAGAGCAATGGGACAAGTTCTTCGTCAAGTACCTCTATCCATCCTTCACTCCCACAGTGTTCTTGTTTGTGGGAGGGACAGTTGCATATGGAGTGTTGAAATACCTGCAGAGTGAGCAAAGGAAAAGCTAGTGCAGTTGACATGTTTTGGCTAGCATATCAACATAATGATTGAGGACCATTGTGCATGCAGGAAACTGGAGCCACATGTTCAAGACCGTTGAGCATGTTGTTCTGATCCTTTTTTAATGTCAATTTCTCTACTGAAAAATGGAAGATGTATAACATCCTTATCAACAACATCAAAAGATAAAATTTTAATGAGATTTTTTCTCTGTGGAAATGCAAGAGGTGTCAGGTGGGGCAACAGCATTTTGAAATTCTGGCTACACCAATTGGACTAGATTGTTTAATTGCACAGTACAAGGGATGATTTTGCCCTCGATAGAAATTTATGGTAGTTTAGTTAGTTTTAAGTGTCTATAATTTCATTATTGGACTGTAGATTGAGCGGGTGCCATAAGTCGGCAGTCAGTATTACAGTTCTATAAATGCTTCTTGTACCTGAAAGCCAACTTTTCTGCAGAAAAAGGAAGCGCAGGAATATGATCTTGTTGCTAGATGTAGGAGCTCGAAAGTGCTGTGCTTGCTTTCTGCTCCATCTGAGATTTGCTCTATCATAGTCTGATTTTCAACTTTGGATGGATCTCCTTGCAGACCACGTGCTTTTGGCGCTTATTGATGATCATTTGGTTCTTCTGAAACATATTTTGAAGAGCATTTAAAAATTCTTCAAACAAGGTTCTCCAATTGTTGGGATCTATCGATCTATCTTGAGCAGTAGTGTTCCCATGGCTTATGACTTAATATCAAAATTGTCACAAAATGCGAGTGGATGTGGGTAATGATGTGAGAACTCATTGAATGTAGGGATGGCAACGGGGTGAGTTTGGGGTAGGGTGTTTCCATATCAACCCCACTGACATACAACCCATTCCAATAAGGTTGCAAATGGATTTTCGATTCTCCCCAATTATCTGGAGGTTTCGACTTGTGAAAAAATGAGTTTGGAACTTATTTTAGGTTTTGATTGATAAATGAGTGCGGGTCTAGGACCTAATTTAGGTTCCGATTGATAAACCGGTCAAGCTTTAGATCCATATAGGTTTTGGCCCATGGATTCAAGACCCAGCATAAGATCCTTTAATATTGTAAATTGTAGCTCAAAATCAACTATGGTTTGGACATTTTTATGTTTAATTTTAGAGATAGTGGACTTGATGTACTCTTATAAGTTGAATGATATCCTTAGTTTAAGCAAAAAAAAAAAAAAAAAAAGCCCTAGAAAGATGTTAGAACTGGTTTTAGACTAGACTCCAATTTTCTAGTCAAACCCGGCTCTGAATCTTATTGAAATTGGATTGGAAACTAACAAAATAGATTTCGATTCAAAATTGATTTTGGAACCATCATTTATAAACAGGTCTAGGTTTGGATCCAGTGTGGTTCCGCCCTGAAACCAACCCATTTACGTCCCTAAATTTCCAAGCCTGCTCTACCCTATGACGGGTTTTAGATGTTTAAATTCAAACCTGCGCCCACAAGCTTTCATTAAACTGCAGGCCCACCCCACCCCATTCATGATGTATTGGGACAATAGGGGGCGGTCAGGTCTGGTAGGGTGTTTGGTTATATATTTGTATAAAAAAACACCAAATTGAAAATAAAAATATTTAAATATTAATTTTAAGAATATTTGATTACCAACAAATTTTTATGAATATTCAACTTCTCAAATAAGAGATAGTATGGCACCTAAAAACGAGAAAAATCAAAATATTATAACATACCAACTCAATCAGTTGCATAAAAATGGAGAAGATGAGATGAGAAGATTAGGAGGAAAAAGATGAAGATGAAGATGGAGAAATAAATATGGTTGCGTGAGAACATGAAATCATCCTTCTCTTTTTGTACAAAAGAAAAACGTTTTCTTTCTTTTATTTTTTTCCTTTTTATAAAAAAACCCTCCAATGAAACCTCTAAAAAAGCCAAAAAAAAAACAAAAAATTAAAATTGTTGCTGGTAGTCTAGTATGGGGATGATTTTCTCTGCACTATGCATCAATGTCGTTAGTCACATGGGACTTGGTTAGATTTGGGGGGTAGGGTCTCACCCTTTTTTACGGGGTTCCCAATAGTTTTTTGGGTTCCCAACAGTTTTTTGGTATCCGAACTTTTTTTGTTGTGGGGGGGTGGGTGGGAAGGATTCGGTCTCCTAGCTCTCTGGTAAGGGAAGCGACCTTGGGTGAGAGAACAGGTCTCCGGTAAGGTAAAACAATGCTCTGGTAAGGAAAGGTGATTGTCCAAGTTCGAATCCTGTTAGACAGCCCTATTGAGTAAGTTTTGTTCTTATCTTTCTGCTTTCAGTCGAGAGTTAACCATTTCTGTAACTCTGTAACTGTTTCAGGAAATTGACTCAGCGCACTCACGGCTCAACCGTGAATTGTGCTACGGCTGAGCCGTGAAATGGCTTACGGCTAAGCCGTGACCCAGCCGTGACCTTAACTGTAGATCAATACAGGATGACATCTGAAATAACTGAGAGTTGGCAAATTTGCTGCTCTTCTACGGCCTAGCCAGATGTAAGTCGTCCGTTGTGCTACAGCTAAGCCGTAGAACAAGATACGGCTGAGCCGTAGAGCAAATTACGGTTGAGCCGTAAATGCCGAGGAATAGTTTGGGGAACCTCAACTCCGCCGCTCGGGTTGTGACAAATCCAACATGGTAAGGTAAAAACTGACACCTCTTACCACTAGGGTAAGAGGCCATTTTTGGGTTCCCACCTTTAGTGACACAGACAGTGTAGATGTGTGCTATCGTGTGTAATTGAAAAAAATTCTTTAAAACGAGAAGTCAAGGGTAAATATGGAATCGGTAGCATTTGACTAAATGATCAATAACTTTTTATCCATCTTTCATTTAAAAACAAAAGAGCCGTCTCATAATTGCGAACTTGAAAACTTAGTTTAGCACTGTAATTGCATTACCTGTTGTATGACTTTGCTTATATTCTTCTCTAAAAGCTTGTTTGTGTAATACCACGAAAGAGAATATCGAGACAGATTTTGGGAGATAAGGGTTTGGATACAGCTTTCCTCTTTCAAGCTATAGATTTTTGGACAATGATGATTGTTTCCCTAGCATTTCATATCCAGATTTATTTAATAGAATTTTGAATTGAACCACCAAGCACCTAATGACCACTTTTACCCTTTAAAATTCCAAAATTCCAACAACCCCATAAACAGGGGTAGACCTACATGTCCCTGACTAGGACTTTAGCACTCTCCAAAATTTAAAAAATCCCATTAAGGCCCTAAGGATAGTCTGGCCCAGCCTCCATTTAAAAAAAAAACCCATAGCCCCCACCTCCCTTTTTCCACTCAAAAAATTTCATTTTCCAATCTCTTCTCCTTTCTAAAATATCCCCAAATCGGCAAAGCCTCCATCTCCATCCCAGACATGTATATTCATCTATGCTTTCCCACTCTCTTAATCTATCTCTCTGACTCTACCCTCCATTTTCTCCATTTTTTTTCCTCATTCAAACTAACCCAACGACATCTCTCTTTTTAATGTGCATATTTCTTTAAGTGTTCCGACTTTTAATGAAACCATGCAAATGATAGTTTGTTTTCCTTTTTTTCTTTCATTCCTTGGTCCAAAATGGAAACATGATAATGAACATCCCAAATATAGGATTTTTTTGAAAATCACCAATTACGATTTTTGGGCTTCACTCAGAAATGTAGGATTTATAAAGAAAATTGATTAATTTTTTTTTAGTTTTTTATATTTATAATGTGTTTGATGGTTATTAAGAACATGTAGAAAAGATGGTACTGTTTTGTTGAAAAAGAAAAACTTATTTTATATATATATATATAAAATTTTTTTAGTGTAAAAGATGGGATGTAGATGATAGTGTGGCCATTGAATATATAGTCGCGTCTTGCTCAGGTTCATTTTGTTGGTTGAAAGTGTGATCGTGATCAAGTTGCACTACCTTTATTTAGATATCCATCAGTGTGATCAATTGTAGTTCCTAGGCTTAGGTTGAAAAGCTCAAGAATTCAATAAGATGAGCCCATGGCAAAAATGAAATGTGCTCGTTGTTGCAACTGTGAGGTTCTGAGTTCAGGTGAAGTTAAAAATATTAATAAAAAACGAAGTTGAAAAACTTGACATGTTGATCACTTTATCAACAAGAACAAAAGCTTATCCAAACCCCCCTCCCTTTTTGATATATCATTGCTTCTCTCAAATAATTGTTTATTGGTAGTCCTTTTTTTGATAAATTTATTGGTAGTCTTATATCTGTAGATGAATGAATAGTACCATTCTCTCTCTAACTTTCCCATGAAAAGGATGACCATCGTGTTGCCCTAGATCCCCATTATAATGGATCTCCTTTTTCCTTTTTTCACAAATGGGACGATCCTCACAATTTTTTTAAATTGTAAAGTGTTGTAAAGTACAATTTTTCTTGATTTAATTTCTACTATGCCCTGATGATGTTGATCAAGTCCTTGAAAATGAAAATTTTCAAATTACCAAATGTGTTCCCGCAGCCCCTTCTCAATGGAACAGTTTTACATAATGTCCCCAAACAATTTTACATAATTTTCACATGTGTAAATGAATACATTCAGTGGTTTAAATGCATTTGGATTATTTGGATGCATTTCATAAATTCTCAAAATCCTTCAAAATTCAAAATCATCAAACTAAACATATTGATGATTATCGTTTTAATTTGTATATTTTTGTGGCTCTGTCCATGTGTACGATCATGGAAGTAAAGCTATATATTTGTTTAAATGACTCTCGATGACATATTTCTCAAGGGACTTTTGATGACAAAAAATTAATGTAATTAGATATTTTGTAAATGTAATACATTTTTTCTTTTACCAAAATTAATGTTAAAAAAGAACAATAAAATATTCCTCAACTTTTTCAATTGACTATCGTAAGTCTTCCTCAAACAAAAAAGCCGGGGTTATCACTCCCTAAAACATTTTCAGATGCTCCAATCAAGAGGTGGATCCGTAATTCTATCCCAGTGCCAGCTTTTCAAGAATTTAAAAGAAACAAGCCCTTAAAAACACCTCATATCCGTGAACGAACAGATCAAGTTGAGCCACATTCTTCATTCATCTGTTTAAATTAAATTAACTATGTAGTTACTGATTGAGATGCTTTACTAAACAGCTTAATTGAATTGGCCTACCATAAATTTGATTTGATGGTCAATAAATGAAAGTAAGTGTTGCTTTATAGGTTCATTTGATTGGGCCCTTTCCTTTCTTGCCATTCTTGTCTCGGACTATCAATTTCATTTGATTTTAATAATTTTACTTGACAAAAATTTAAAACTTCTGTTGTTGTTTAGTTCTGTTTTCTCTGCATCACAGGGGAAGATATGATTTATTAGGTGTGATGTGACAAGAAGGAAAAGTAAGATTTTCCAGTGAGCAAGGCTGCCTTCAAGCAATTATAGAGTTGCAATTGGGATATTCCACTTTTGATGAGTCATGCCATGGAGTGGGTGGCAGATGGAAAGGTACATCTGGAACAGGAAATGGAGTCCACTACCAAAAATAGAAAGACAGGAAATGGAGCCCAATTGATCATTATTCATATAAATCCTTGATTTAAGAGCCTACAATTTGAGGCATTATGAGCATTATAATAATTATGTGTTCTTGGGATTTTAACATGTTGGAAAGATGTCTAGACATATATATTTTTTCACAAAATTTGCAATATTATCATAAAATGTTGCAGAAAATAAGTTAATCAAAATTTTAAAATATAAAATAATAACATTTTTATAGTAAATAATGTAAAAGAGTAAACACAAAAAAAAAAAAAAAAGAAAAAGGAAAATACAAACTCATATACAATGGAAAAATATTTATTATCTGTTTGCACTATAAATATTATATATATTTGAGAGAAATTACTAAGTGACTGTTAAGTTCTGTTTAAGAGACAAGAGATGTCAATTATTTTCTCTAAAAGTGAAACGATTCTCTTAGAAAACTGTAAAGGTTGTTGAAATGATAGTCATAATTACTACAAGGGACAAGCATTAAGTTTCCATACTAATAACTAAGTTCCTACTTACAAAGAAAACCCATCAGGGTAGGGAACTAAATAGGGTCTCGTTACTTGTTTAGCGATATGTTTGAAAATACAGATATTTTGATAGTATTGTGGCATATATTATAAAAACAAAAATACCACAATGATTTAGTACATTGGCCGCCAATCTTTGAATCATGTACTTGAGACAGTGACCCCAATTTGTCTCTCATCTTACTCATTATCAACATTTCAGTAAACTTTATCAAAAATAAATATCAATCCATATACTATAGTATCAGTTGCAAAGCACCTACCCTTTCACAAGATAAAGTAGGATTTTATCCCTCAAATAAAAAAAAGAGTTTTTCACTGTGTAGAAAATGAAAGGTCAAGTAGAAGGATGCACAACCTAATGGCACACTTGGTAGATCGGGAGGTATATCCTGTCAAGAGGATTTATTCACTCCCTTAAAACTATGTTATTTTCTTTTAGAATTTTTTATAGGAGGAATCACTGTATTCAAGTTTGAAAAATATTATGGATTCACTCTCACATGCTTCTTTGCCTTCGTAGATTTATAAAATTTAATAGAAAAAGGTAGAAATTGAGAAATCGGCAGAAGAAAAAATTTTTAGTTGGTTGAAAGGATTCCTATAGAAGGATCTTATCCAAACATACCATCAACTAAATTTATTTACCATGAAATAGAATGAAGATGGATAAGTTGGATTTAAACAATAAGTTTAGATAATCTGATATCACTGTAGCTTTTATCAGCCTTGAGTTTGGTCATGGATGACCGGAGCGGCCGAGTGGGGTCTTTGAATTATAGTAGTGGATGATGAATACCGATTCTCGATACCTTGGCCCATAGGAAAGTCACAAAGTAATCAAGGCTGGTGGGTCTTTGAACTATAGTTGGTTGGAATGGGCGCCTAAAAGCACATGCAAAAGTTCTGATGGATGGCAAGGCGATTTGAGAGACGCTTTATTGTAATATCGAGGGGCATGGGGACAGCAATCAGAGGTCGTGTCTCAAGGACCCAAAGGACGAGTTGGACCCATTCGTTTGCCTGTTCCCCTATCCAAAGTCATACCAAGTTGTTGGGGGTCATCTGTGACAAGAAAGAAGATGGTCCTTGTCCCTTCATTATCATCAACTTTTTTCTTTTCAGCTTTCAAAATATATATAAGAAAGAAGATGGTCCTTGTCCCTTCATTATCATCAACTTATTTCGTTTCAGCTTTCAAAAAAAAAAATATATCTCATACGGAAGCCTTTCAACTTGATAAATAATTAAAAATTATACACCCAAAGTTATTTACCATATAATTGTTTGTACAAAAAAAATACCCTATAAATATTAATTTTATCCATAAACTTGCAATAACTTAAAGTAATAGGATATCGAATTGTACGATATCCTAAAAATGTAGAATATTGAACTCTGCCAGTTTGAATTTTTTTTCACCATTTTCCCCAAACCTTAAGTGCATTTTTACCGCAAAATTATGTTTCATCGTTGTTGTTTTTGCATTTTTTGGATTTCTTATTGGGGCTCTTTGTTTTTTTATCATCTAGAGATCATTTATTTTAGTCAGAATAAGAGATATGTGGCCTGTATCTCATTTTTTTAAGCCATAGCTAAATCTATTTATGTGGAGTAAAAAGCTCTTTTTCAGTTTCTTTTCTTTTTAATGGAAATTGTAAAATCACTTAACAAGATTTAGATCCTTATATATGATGTGAAATTCATAAAAGAATGCCTCCTTATATATGATGGACGACGGTTTTGTGTTGATTTTATAACATAAATAAATCAATTTATGTGGTGTAAAAACCCTTTTTTAGTTTGTCCTTTTTCTTTTTTAATGAAAATTGTAATATCATTTAACAAGATTTAGATCCTTACATGTGATGTGAAACCCATAAGAGAATGCCTCCTTATATAGATGGATGATGGTTCTGTTTAATTTTGAAATTCATGAATTTTCCAATGAATTGATGGGGCTTATTACTGAACTTAGGACATTGTAAGTTATTCTCTATAAATATAAAGTGGAGCGAGATGAGCTTTGAACTAGAGCATGGGCCATCTAACCCATAATTCTATCTCTTTCTGGAGCTTTATGTGACCACACCTACATCACAGAATATTTACAGTCTACCCTTAAAATTCTGTGGGACCTAATATAAATTCTAAAATTCATGAAAGGGAAGATGATAAAAATGTAATGTTATTAATAACTAGGTATGGGAAAAAATGATATCCCTCTCACTAGTCTAAAGAGCATCATAGTTTTGCAATTTTCTGCTCTTGGAGTTTTTTGTTCTGCTTCATCATTAGATAAAATGAATTATAATGCTTAATTCTAATGGTGGATATTAGTGTGATAAGTCACAAGAGGCGCGTGAAGGTTCCCGTGCTTGATGAAAATACTAAGTTGTAATTCCCAACCATCACTATAATAAAAAAATGATCCCTATTGTTATTTTGGAAAGAAGGTTCATCACTACTGAGGTGATAGTGTTTATGAATTTATATTGGTTCCTCACATATCAATTCTCTCATCTCCACATCTTTTACCTTTAACCTCTGTAATAGTACGTTGGTAAAATATAATTTACTTTGAATCATTATGTTTTATATTGAAAACTAGAAAGCTGATAATTATCTTTTTTACAAAAAATCCTTTAGCCTTTGTTGGAACTATTTTTTTGGCATCATTCTATTTTTATAAATATAATAGTATAGGATTTGATTGTAAAATCTGCTTTTTTAATTAATACAGATTCTCAATCCTTGTAAAGAGATGACTTATATTTTTTATTGATAAAATCTGAATTTGTTTAATATCTTAAATCATTAGTATATTGCAGAGTTCGATATCCTAACTTAGTAAGATATCTAACCTTGTGATATTCTACTTTTTTAGAATATTGCATTGTTTAATATCACACTGCTTTAGGATATTGGAAGTTTAGGGGTAAAATCGATATTTTTTGGTGTCCTTTTTTGTACGAACAACAATGTCGTCTATAACTTTTGGTGGACAGTTTTTAGATATTTGTCTAGTTTAAGGGCTTTCATATGATAATAATCCAAAAAAAAAAAAAACTAGGAACTTGAACTGCGGATTGTCTCAACTTGTTCTTCTTACCCATAATTGTGGGAACCCAGGCTTTGACTAGTTGGACTTAGAGATGTAAATCGTGCCATGTCGGTAGGTCGGCGTGACACGAGAATGTCACGGCCCAGCTGTGCCAGCACAACACACATAGTGTTTCATGCCATGTTGGCGGTTGGCAGGGTTTGGCCTAGCACAGCCCACTGGCACTGTCTATTCGTGCCGTGCCGGCACTTCTAATGTTCCATGCTTTCATTTTTTTTTTTAGGGTCTTAAGCTAAAAAAATTAAAAGATATATACACAGAAGAGAATGACATACAAATTTAAGTGGTTCAAGCAAACTTAACTTACTCCACTAAAAAAAATCTATTTGAATTTATTTTATTGAAGGTTTTTCCATAAGATTACCTTCAATACTTTTGTGGTTTTTATATATAATAAAAAAATAAAAAGGAAAAGACTATATTCTTTTATATCTATACTAAAAAAAAAAGAAACTATAGACTACAAAAAAAATATGAAATGGCCTATTATAGAGTGAAACGGGGCCGTGCCGTGCCTGTGAGCCTGGCAGTGCCTGTGGGCGTGTAGTCTCAACCCGGCATGGCCGCCTATGAGTCCAGGTCATGCCATGCCGTTGACCATGCCAGGCCATGCTGGCACGGCCAAATTTACATCTCTAGTTGGACTATTGTCTATCCCATGCTTTGCAAGAAGTTGTCTAAAATTTAAGGCTGCATCCTCCAATGTAGCTGTTTGTTAAAAACTCCATCATGGAGACTGTACATAAAGATCATCTAGACGGTTAAAGGTAAATGGCCATGGGTGGAACTAACCCATCCGCGCCCGCCCCCCCCCCCCCCCCCCCCCCCCCCCCCCCGCCAAAACCAACCGGTTTCTCTCTATTGTGAAATTTTCTTTTGAATTTATCATCTGGCCCCTCCTTTTAATGAAAATTTTTATATGATGGCCCCTCCAACATTATCAAATTAAAATATTAGAAATATAATCTAGATTTAAAAAAGAAAGAAACCAAATAATAGTTGATTTTAGGGAAGAAATCTAACGAAAGAAGAAGGGAAGAAAAAGAAGGAAAGAAAAACAGGGGGATTCGAGATAGACTAGAAACTATTTACCCAAGCTTTTAGTCGTCATCGCTACCGCGAGCCTTGATTATTTGATTGAAGAGAGGCGGAGAGCTTGAATTGTTGGGGCTTGAGGCTGTGAAAAAGTTTCGAGTATTTTTTAATTCATCACAAGTACAGAGAAAAAGAGTTGAAGAAAGCAAGTTTACAATTATAAATGCAAAAATTCTCTATATATGAATCTTTTTTTCTTTTTTTTTTTAGTTTTGATGCTCATACTTGAAATCTAGCCCATTCAAAATCACATCCTATTTATATTCTACTAGTTAAAAAAATTAAACTAATCAATAATATATCTACATAGATAAAGAAATTTTTTTATTTTTTAGCATTTAATTTTGATTATGAATATTGGATTAAATTCGATTACAGATTATTATTTTTAGGAGAGAAAAGGCTATGGAAGTCTATTTCAACTCAATGAAAGAACACAGAGCACAACTTCAATAATTTTTATTGTGCATTATATTATAAAATTTTGTGATTTTCAAAAAAAATTTTTTACTTTGGCCCCCACAATAAGAAATTCTTAGCTTCAGCCCTGTAAATGGCATCCCCATCAATCACCGATTTTTAAACTTTAGCTCAATATAAATGGTCCCGTTGTATTATTGAATACCATTTCAAAATCGTGATTAATACCACATGAGCAGCGTTGTCGCATCAACACTAGTCACTTCTCAATTGGACAATGGGACCTACTTCTTTTAAACTAAAACTTGATGATTGTGATTAATGGGGATGACATTTACCTTTTTAAGATGATCTCTATGTAAGCCATGAGGGAGTTCCAAAATAGGTATCACATGATTTTGTGTAATACTCACCATAGGGCATCCAGACTCTTAAAATTCCAAAGAGTCGTGTTAGCCACATTCCTCATCTCACAACTCAACTTACAACCCTCATCTTTACAATGTTAAAAATAAGGGGGGCTCAAAACAAAACAAAATAAAAATAAATGAGAGTTGTGAGTTGAATTGTGAGATGGAGAGTGTTGCTACCACTATTGAATGCAAAAATCTGATTGGATAGAAATTAGTACTAGTACGAAACATAGGATGACTATATTTTATGGACTCCTTGAAGTCACATTTGGCAAAAAGTAAGGAATCTTAGATTAAAAAATTCTCCATTGTCTCTAAAAATAGGGATTTCTTGTTGAGAATGGACACTCAAGTGAGAATTGTCTCTCCTAACCAATTGGGCAAGGAGCCGTTCTCAAGAGTTTAGATAGTTAACAAAATCATGTCAATATCAATGTGTATCACTGTTTGTAATTAGGATGCAATGATGCGGCGTGTAAATTCAAAAAAAACTAGCATTTCCAAATTCTACTATAGGTACGTTCACTTGCCCAAATTCTTGAGAATTTGTAATTGTCAAGTGGAGGTTGTTTCAAATAACTTTGGAGAAAACTAACAAGGACTCTTCATAGGGGTGAAATGAAATAAAATTAAGTGGTTAAGTCATGAGGAAAAAAAAAAAAAAAGAGGAGGGGTTGAAAGTAAAGGCACAAAATGATAATAAGCTAGCCTTAAAAGGCATTAAATAATAAAAAAAATGCTTAAAAAGGGAGGAAAGATTTTTTTTTTTTGTCTTTTAGTGCTTTTATCCTCATATTCCTATTCTTTCTCTCTTTTTTGACTTATTAATTTATTGGGGTTTTTCTCAGAAATATTGGGGTTTTTCTCAGAAAAATCCTCATATCTATGCTCATGAATAATGTTAAAAAAAAATCGTAATTCTGCTTTAGATATATTACACTTGAGCATATATAATATATTTATATATGCTCTTTTTCTTCGTTTTCTTTTTGTTTCAATTCCTTCTCCTGATCCCCTTCCTCATCTCTTTTGCTTATTTTTCTTTTTGATTTTCTCTTCTTATTTCACCTTTCATTATACCGCTGTTATCCTCTTTCTCCTCCCAATATTTCTTCTTCTTCCTTGTTCTTTTCATTTTTTTTCTCTTTTCTTCTTCCTTCATCTTCTTACTTGTCTACTTATTTTCTTTTGTTTCTGTTTTCTCTTTCTCTTTTTTTTCTTCTTGATTTTCTCCTCTTTGCCATAGATAGAACCTAAACAGAATCCTCGGCTAAACTAAGAAGGAGAGATGATGAAGAGGAAGAAGGAATCAGAAAAAGGTTTGATATAGGCTATACTTAAGTATAGAGATCTATGTTCATAAATAATATTGAAAAAAAATATGAAAAGGGCTCAAGGGACCACTTCGGGCTATAAAAATTTTTGGGGTC
The DNA here is from genome assembly GCA_037013555.1 of Sextonia rubra. Lineage (NCBI taxonomy): Eukaryota > Viridiplantae > Streptophyta > Magnoliopsida > Laurales > Lauraceae > Sextonia > Sextonia rubra. The sequence goes on along the minus strand of JASUAD010000011.1, from coordinate 29,638,345 downwards.
TTTTTTCTTCTACAAAAACTCTAATGGAATTTTTTCGAAAAAAACCCCTAATTTGTTTCATTTCACCCCTCGTACCAAAGAATTTAATGGCAAAGTATTTGCGATGGCTATTATAAATGCCCTCACAAGTTTGCATGTCTCCACAGGCCCTTCAGATCTGACATTGATAAGAAAAGCAATCAGCTGAAATTCGGGGAGTAAAGAAGCATGTGTGATGTATGCTGCTTTTTAATTCACGCATGATGTATGGAATATTCATTGACAAATCTATTACTATTCTTTTACCAAGAAAAAATCTACTACTATTCCTTCAATAATTGGGAGGGACACTGGTTGGTTGGGATTCCATTCTCGGGTTTAGAGATTGAAAATGAACATAAAGGTTGCCCTTTCCCCATGTGCAACAAGAAATATTAGTTGCATCAAGGGTCCAAGACCCATTGAGATGTATGGTGATGAAAAAGTAAGGTATCAACATAAAATTATATTATTTAAATTAAAAATTTTGTTAAGAGACTTTTGCATCTGGTCCTTATTCTTCACCCATTATTGGTTACCTTAAGTAGCAGAATATAGTGGGAGTTTTTGTATGGACCCCTGTCAGTTGCCTCAAATTTCTCCGCAACTTCTAAGAGTTTAAGTAATTATAACTACTCAAACAATCTGTTCAGAGGAAGGGGAGGAGGATAAAAGGTGTATAACAAAGGTGGTTAAGGTTCAAATTTATACTAATGACATTTTGGCCACTTATTTGTCCCGCCTTATTTCACTATGTTTTTAAGGAGGTGAAAGTTTGTCAGATTTATTCATATAGGATCTAGATGCAGGGCAAAACTAGGTAGCGGCTATGGCCTGCGGCCAGGTCGGGTGGCCATGGCACCCCAAAAAATTTGGAAAAACTCCTTGGTACAATAATTTTTTTTTTCATTTCTTCACAATGGCCATAAAAAAAAATTTGAAAGCTCCCTTATGTAACACAAAATTTTACTTTTGTTTAATAGTGCCTCCCCTATTCCCAAGAATCTTTCCTTACACAGGGACCTCTAAGGCAAATTTCCTAGATTAGGCCCTGGTTAGATGGAAGGACTTCAGAAACCTCTCTAAAGTTGGGTATGTGTTAAGTATAAATTGATTTTCTACTGTGCGCGTACCTCCACACACTTACATAGGTGGCCAACTCAAATCGAGTCACACGCTCGAGCCCCTAAAACATGAAAAATAGTTTTTCTTTAAAAAAGCTTAAAAGAAAAAAAAAATGATGTCCTAAGGATTTAGGCACATGTCTTTCAACTATTTAGAATAAATCTAAACAATAACAGGTGGTCACATTTGGTTTGATTTGTGATTTCGTTTAATGGATGTGGCCTCCAATGTTCGATTGCTTAGATATATTAACAATGTAAATATGTTCTTCTAAAATAAGTGCAATAGGATCCAAAATGCCCTCGACATCAACTTACAACAGGAAAATAGGAAAAAAAAATGTTTTAGCTTTCCCAGTATGACTCAGGCAGCTTACTCCACTAGGAGGGTGACTCAACTTGATAGGAGCTGAGTCCAAGTTCATAATTAAGACTCGACTGATTTTTTAAATCATGAGAGAGAGAAAGAGAGAGTATTTCTGTCATATTCTACTGCTAAATTGTTAAGTAGTTAATTAGCAGTGCCTTTTAATACTAAGCACTTTGAGTATATTGATTAGCAACTTAATAGGGTATCAGAGCATAAGCTTGGTACTTTCCAAGCAACCATTCTATTGGGGAGATCCTTTGTTAAATATTTGAACATATTTTGGATGACGGTTCTGAGTATCGACGTTCTCTTTGTTTTTGAAGAGGACCTAATCTGTGGTTCGTGTGTCGGTCTCTGAAGTTCTGTTTCATCAATACAAAGTAGCAAGTTCACTATGGCCCACTTTCGATCATCATGAAACCATCAATGACACCAATTCAATCCAATTTAGTAGATTTTTTTTGCATTTATTCTTTATTTCCTCAATTCTAAAAATTGCAGACATACTTAACAAGGGGACTACTGCAGGCCGTGCCATTAATTCCTAGTGAACAAATTGATCCTAGTGGACTCTCCGGCATCAATTTGAGAAGTGGGGGTGGGGGGTGGTCATTGATCCATAAAAGCCCAGGACACATGAACCGTCTGCAAAGCATATCTTCATTGTATACTATTAGTCAAATCTATACTGCAATATTAAAGTAGGAGATTTTAGTTGATTGTAATATATCTTGATTGTAGCCCATATAAGTGGGCATTCTTCATTTATAAAAGGATGGTTGAGCCTCAAGAGATGACAACCAATTCAATCCAACTCATTAGATTTCTTGCACTTCTTCTTTATCTCGTGTAATTAACATGCCCAAATCCTATTTGGAGCAAGTAACAATAAATAAATAATTTATTTTTTTTTCAATATTTGTGCAATTATTTTACTAGTTTATTCATCTTAAGTTGAAAATCCTTAAAAACCTCTTTTAAATCTATTTTAAAATAAAATTAAAAAAATTAAAAAAAAGGGTCAGCTCGTGACTAGTATGGCCCAGCACAACACAGTTCCAATGATACCTTGGACTATGCTGAGCCAACCTCTGCATGACCTGGACTTGGCACAGACTAGGTACGTCTAGGCCAACCTCAACTTACCTTGTCTCAACCATGCTGTGATCGACTACATGAATTATATATTTCCATTCTGGTCTATCTTAAATCAAATCTTCTTACCAGCGCTATTGTTAGCTTGCATTCAACATACGCAAACAATCTCAAATAGGGTCGACCCACATGTTGAGGCTTTGGTTTGTGGATTCTTCCAATCCCCAAGAGTCTTATAGAAAACTGAGGCTTGGGTTTGTATATTCTTTCAATCCCCACCCTTGATCAGATTCGGAAATCCCTGAGAGTATTATAGTCGTTAGAGAACTGAGGCTTGGGTTTGTAGATTTTTCCAATCCTTCCTATATCTTTGCCCATGATTTATGTATCAATTCTTTTATGTAAATCAACCACTTGGGTTTGTAGATTCTTCCGATCTTTCTTGGATCTTTGCCCATGATGTATGTATCAATTCTTTTACATAAATCAACCATTACTATGAATCTATCATATTTACTTTCAAATTATTTTACTTTTATTTACTTTCTATATTTATTTTGCAATCATTTGGAAGTTAATATTTTTAAGAGAATGGAATCTTTTTTTTTTGTTTTTTTTTGTTGAAAGAAGTAGAAAGTTAAGAATCTGTTAATGCAATGCACTCATTTGGAATCTGTTGAAGCCCTTTGAAATTTTCATTTTAGCCTTTCCTTTTGTTTTAAACTCTTTGATTTCTCAGTCGTACTCATGCTTAGCCTTCCTTCTTTTAACTTGGTTTTTGATTTTAGCGTTTTCATACTTCATTCGTTCTACTCAAATGAAAAGTCTATGTTCGTCACTGAACTCAAATAAGATTTTTGTAATTTTATCCTCTATAAATGCTATCTCTCCATATAAGTGGTTAAAATAAAACACACCAAAATGATTACAATCGACAAGTAACTAAAGTTATTCAAAAGCATGCTTATCTGTGGATAAAACCAAAGTTTTCAAATCGGTGCATTTAGGCTTTCCCTTCCTATCTGTGGATAAAACCTAAGTTTTCAAATCGGTGCATTTAGGCTTTCCCTTCCTTGGAAACTGTGTTCGACCATCATGCATGCATAACGTCATTAGGGGAATGGCACGAGTTCAGATAAAGGTTATTCTTGGCGTCCCATTTCTGCTTTTCATTTCTAATCTCTCTTTAATGGCATTTCTAATCTCTCTTTAATGGTTGCTTCATTTGCTCTTTTGTAGAAAGGGTTTAATTACCAGCTTTTAAATCCTGACGTTTTACATGTTGTCTGAACTGTTTTGTTATTACAATGTACCCTCTTTTGTTTTATTTTTGTGTATGTGGTTGGCTTAATATTCAAATAAATGTGAAATTTTGGAAAGCGAACCCAACTAGTTATATTACAAATTTGTAAGACATCTTAACTTATGATGTACATAGAAACTAACATTTAAAAGTTCAGGATAGAAGGGAGTTGTGATAGAACTGGACAGGTTTCGTGATCAGGAGAAGATATTAGATATATCAAAAACTAAATAAAGATATTACCTATATACATCCTGTTGGTAATATGCTATCCGCTAATAGAGTTTAATAAATAAATAAGAGAGAGAACAAAACAAAATTTATCTTAAGTTGCTAACCAACACCCCAAATACCTAGGTGTTAAAGGTGCGGTAAATTAACTACTTGACCACCTCCCAAATGGGACATTGCCTAGACTCAAATCAAATGCTTGCCCAAGATGTGGCATGGGGCCACTTTGCCTTGCACACCCGCACACAAAACACAGTATGAAGCCTTTTTTCTTTGCGCGGACTGGAACCCAAGATGTATTCTCTTTGATAACATATCAAGTACATGAGATAAAGAAGAAATGCAAGAAATCCACTAAATTGGATTGAATTGGTTGTCCTCTCTTGAAGCTTGACCATCCCTAGATGAAGAATGCCCATTTATGGGCTAAAATCAAGATATATTACAATCAATTAAACTCTCCTATTTTAGTATGTTTTGTTGTACATATTTGACTAATAGTATACAGTGAAGATATGCTTTGCATATGAGTCATGGGCAATGGACTTTTATAGATCATTGATAGGGCATACAAGATTGCAAATATCTATAAAGGTGGCCGATGCCACTTGCTAAGGGCTTGTTTCTTTACTAGAATTTTTGATAGGAATTTGATATGTTGGATTATTTTTGAACATGATATTACATTTGGTCTGAAATGTAGTGTTTCTTTCATCGGAATTTTAAATTCCAGCAACCTAAAAGGTTTTAAGTTACCTTTTCGAATTCTTGAAATTTCATTCTTTATGCATCTGGTTAGAATATCAAATGCTCTTCTAAAAAGAGGAATTTAGAATTCTACTTAAGGGGACAATTTTTGGAGAATTTTAAATTCTTTCAAACATGAATTCTTGAAATTTTGGTAAAGAAACGGGCCCTAAATGCAAATTTGTAAGTCCTTTACAAAACATGCATTGCTCCTTATAAACTGTTTTTCCAATTTGATCAGTAATTTGAACTATTTCAAAATATTTCCAAACTCTAGGAATCATTCTTCTTTTCTTTTTCTTTGGAGAAGAAGAACATTTTGGGTAGTGGATGTAGGAGTGCTTTCTACTGTTTTTTTTGTTTATTATCTTGATTTAAAGCTAAATGTGCACATCTAAATCATTTTATGCTAGAGTCAAGGTTGAATGGTTGTGATGGTCCAGCCATTCTTAAGAGCTTGAAGAGAGTTTTTGGTAGCTTAGAGAATTTAGAGAGAGAAAGAGAGCTTAGAGAACTTAGGGAGATGAGAGGTTAGAGAGCTTGAAGTGAGAGAAAAAGAGTTTAGAGAGAGTATAGAATCAAGAACGTAGATGAGTGTTGAGAAATGAGGAGGGATGATGTATTTTTAAACTTATAAAGGGGTGATCAAATGACACAAAATACCCCTCATTTAGACTTTTTTTTTTCAATTGGGGAGAGCAAAATTGGTAAAAGGGAAAAATTATAAAAATGACACAAAACCCTCAATCTGACCTTTTTTTTTTTTAATTTTTTTGTGAGGTGGTGGGTTTCGGTGTGTTGAGGAGGAGGAGGAAGGGGGGGGGGGGGGGGGGGGGTGTGCATTTATAGCAGTTGTGTGGGCCATGGGCCCATGCTGTGCTAGCTCGCCCATGTCTTGCATTCTCGTGGGCTGGGTTGCGTCAGACAGGGGTAGCCTACCCAGATTTACACCCTTAGGATAAGACTTTGATAATGATAATGAAACTCAAAGGTGAAGTAAATATCAATTTTGAAAGGTTATTGTTACCCAGAAATAAAGGGATGTTTCAAATTTGAGTTTTTTGAAAGATGTTGGCATGGAAACATTGTAGAAATGAATATTAATTTAGAAAAATTAAATTAATAGATAAAAAGAATTAATAGTAAATATAAGATCCAGCGAAAAATCTAACCATTACAATGATTTTCTTCTGATAGTTCCAATTTTGGTGATATTTCAAAAATATTGTGATATTCCAAGAAATATCATTCCAGATTATATTGTGATGTTTTCAAAATATCATTGTTGATTGTGAGAGTCGTTACAGTAAACCAGATCTAGAGTCTAATTGTTTCATCAATTATTGAATTCCTAAAAACTCCAATAGAGATAACCAAGGGCATGTGTCCTAGTTTAGGAATTTATGGTCAAATAAGCTCAAACGGAAGATTATGAAAGAGATGTAAAGGATGAAGGATATGAGGTGAGAGATGAAGATTATAAGGTTGAGATATAGATAGAACCTCCACTTCTATAAAAATTGAATAAAGAGGGCGATGGCCAGGTTTTCACCCATCCTACATCCCCTTTATTCACTTCCCATTAAAGGGTGACCGTTTTTAACTTTGATTCTTCATTTTCAACCACTTAAACATATACAAAGTCTTAGAATAAAGCAATCCCTTCGCTAGATCTATCAAAATGTAACGCGTCAAGAGGATTTGCCTGCAAGATATGTGGTCCAATGGCTAATTGCCGCTGGTCAATTCCTGTGACTAAACCATCCAGATGATCTTTCACAATGCATTCTAATTTCTTTCAGTCAAACCAATCCCAGAAGTCGCAACTCCACTAAAAGATTGATTAAGCCCAATTACTCGCAATCAAATGATAGCACGCAAGAAAGTGGTGGATGCATTAGTGGAGTTGCTACATTCGAAATGGGGACCAAGATTTGGATTTGCAATGTCCAGTCCACTCCTGAAACTTTTTCAATAATTAATTCACGCGCTAGTTCTTCCATCTTCTATAAACAATCATGTTGATAATTACAATCACCGTCCCACCATCAAAGGCTTACAGCTTTTAAGAACTCTCAAAATTTAATAGCATGTAGTAATTACACTAAGAAAAAATGCAGGGAATGCTTTGGGAGACATACGTCAGACACAGCTCAGCAACTACAGGAAAGGAGGTGGTGTTATAACTGGCTACTTAACTCATTGGATGATTGTATCATATACTCATAGGTACTAAAATTGTGGGGCAATTGGCCTCTTGGGTATTGGACTATTGCTCAGAAGTGAGTTCTATTTTTCTACTATCAACCAAGCCAACTTAATTTTCTTTTATAAAAAAGATAAGCTATGATTACCTTACACTAGATTTAGTAAACTAAGGGAATGCTTTAATAACAGGGAGTCCAGGAAAAAAAAATTTTGGTTTAGGGCACCTGCTACTTTTTCACTGTACAATGTAACAGTCTTTATTGGAAAAAAAATAATGAATTATTAGCCATTAAGTCTGCATATATATATATATATATGTGGGATCAGAGGATTTTTTTTTTTTAAATCCTAGCTAAGGGCAGGGACTGTGGGACTCGCACATGCAAGGTAAATATTAGAAGTCACACATATAGGGAGACACAAACTCACACTAATGAGGTGAATGGAACTCACATATGACATAAACTCACATATGTGAAGTAAAATCAATTTACATATGCAGGGAGGGGGAGCAGAGTTGAAACCACTTTTAGTGGCACTATGGAAACAAAAACACACTAATACATTATACAAACATACCCTTGGTGTTTGAATATGTTTAGATAACTTCAGACCAAATTATCAACTCACTATCTTGTTTCTAAAACTAGGTTGAGTTATCCCAATTTATTAGTTAGCTGGTTAGGGATGTATGAAGTGTATATAGTTATGTAGGCTTGAATTTCTTGCAAAAGGAAAAAATAAATAAAGAAATAAATCATTACACACTAAATAAAAAAAACTTATAAGAGTCACTTGTAAAAGTTATCATGGTGTTTTTAGAATAGTTTAAACTGACATAGTTTAATTTTGGTGGTAAACTGAACAAAAGATAAATTGTGGAGGTTGACTTTAATTAAATGGTATTTTTAACTTTTTGTTATTTTTGACTTTTTAAGTGATTTCAATGAAAGCATATCAAAGTGGTCAAAGTATTCATTTTTAGAATAGTTTGAACTAACATATATAGTTCAATTTTGAGGTTAAAGTTAACCAAGGATAAGTTGTGGATGTTGACTATAATTATAGGGTACTTTTGTCTTTTTAAGTAATTTGTATGGAAACTCATCAAATTGCTCAAAGTGCTCCGTTTTGCCCTTTGATCTTCAATCAAGGTCACTGACTATACCGTCAAGAGAGTCTTAGTAGTCAAATGTAAAACCTAGAAAGCAGATGTGGCTATTTGTAAATATTAGTTAGGATAGGTTGTTATATATAACTAGCTTTCCCAAAATTAAGTGACAGCAAGCCTTAATTTTTCACCAAAGTACTCCACATATGGTATGCGGTTGGTTGATGCAAACTTTAGATGATAGTCCACAGGAAGTGGAGCCAGATGTTTTTATGCTTTTTGTTCATCCGTCTATTTGAATTGTGAGGTATTTATTCGTGGTGTAACTAACTTTTGATTGGTGTCTGTGCAGGCAATGTTTGAAAGATGAGACCAATCCTTCCATTTATTTTGGGACTTTAATTCTACGGGAAGTGTTGCCATGAATTTACCGTAAGAAATTTTTATGGAGTTCACTTGTAAGTCTCATATGGGAATGGGACCAAGGAGATAGAAATTAAAAATCTATATGAGACCATCCTATATATCAAGTTTGACATCAATCACATGTCCTTAACTCCTTCATCTGTAGCCAACAAATTCAGTCAATTCGGATCAGTGTATAGTCAATCCAACGGTCGAGAACATACGGATTTGGCCGAAACTTCGGTCGTATGACTATAGAAGGTTCTCTGTATATTGCAAGATTTGAATTGAGTGTTAAATGGGCTCCATCTAAATTCTTATAAAAAAAGTGGTGAGAACTAGTTCTTATAGGATTATTTTCTTTAATCCTAAGCCCATGCTTGGCAGCACTATTTTTTCCCTCTATTTGTCTAAATGTCTAAAATATTTAGGAAAATAAGAGCGTTTGGCATGTAATTTTAGTCTCTACTATTTTAGACATATAAAGGCAAAACCTCTTAAAACCACACATTCCAAAACTCGCTTCCTCAAAATAAGAGGGAAAAATAAGATGCGTTGCTAAAGTAAAATCTAGTCATCACGTTCAGTACCGTGTATTTTTTTTATTTTTCTTTAAATCTAAGATGATAAATGAAGATCCAAATTGTTGGAAGTTTGAACAAGATTAAACATGGCCATGCATCCAAATTTCAGTCGTTAAATCATCACCAATATCGAGATATGTGTAAGAAAGATTAAACCATTGGATTTTTTAAAATTCCGTGGGCCCCAAACATAAGATTCAAACCGTTGGTAATTTGGAAGGCTTTGCCCAGCTATGGGGTCAATTTTGAAGACTGGACTCCGTGTAGATCTTGAGAAATTTGTAAAAAACTTTCAACCATTAATGTAACATGCCTAATTTTGGATTATTCCACAGGCAGTCCCTTTTTTTAATTTATTTCTGAGATAATAAATCATGATCCAATCCATTAAAAATGTTTATAAGGTCAATGATCAGTAGGAGACTGAATTTTAACTGTTAGATCATCGCCAATATTGAGAAATTTGCTAAAAAACATGAGTTATTTACTATTTTTTTAAAAAAATTTGTGGGCCTTAAACACAAAATCCAAACGTTAGATCTCATTAGAAGGATGGATATGGCTATAGAGTCGAATATCAAAGCTTGATACTTTGTAGATCTTAAGAAATTCGTAAAAACATTCAACCATTGATTTAAGAAAATCTTTTTAAAATAGATTCTTATATTACCAAACACATATTTTGATTCTAGCATCTTTTTTATTATAACTTCTTTTTTAATGCTTTTATTTTGGATGGGTTTATAATAAAAGGACTGGAGATGCCAAACAAGTCCTAAGTCTCTTCGATTGTCCATTGGATTGATTATGTAAAAATCAAAGTTGAAATCAATGCTTAATCAACTTCCAAAAGATTAACTAAATCATCAATCATATCATAACGCATTTGTGTGTGTTTTTTCATCTATTGTAGTGAAATTTGGGCTAACATCTGTTCATTACCCTGCATGTCGTACGAACGGCCAGGATTGGGGAACGTGGATGGCTCACCTGCAAGTATCATCATCATCAATTCTCTCTCTCAACAAAACCAAGTGTCAACTACCAGTGGAGCTGTGGCCTGTGGGTTTCCTTTCTTTTTTTCTGTTTTTTTTTCTTTTTTTAAATACTAATATAGTATGTCTTATTTGTCTTTTTTTTTTTTTTTTTTTTGCAATTCTAGAAGGCTTGGCTTTAATGGAGAAACCATATGCTTTCTTAGGGACCACCTTTTCACCATCGCAAGGCCCACCATTTTGAATGTAGTAAAACCATATGACATGCACTCCTCCTCTCTGGTTTAAACCTCTTTTAATTGGAGATATAAAAACTTCTGAATTGTGTCGTAAAGAAGTGTTTATCTCTAGTAAAATAGATTGCTATGTTTATCCATAATCATTCCAACAATTAATAGTAGTGATATGAAGTGTATTGGTATTATTAAATAATACATAACTACCTTTCATGCATAATTGACCTAAGAGTGTTTATGTCCCATTTATTTGCATAGAATTGAATATATAGGAATTTATAGCCAAATGGGCTCAAAAAAACTAAAGGATTATAAGAGATGTGAGGGCAAAAGATACAAAGTGGAGATATAGACCGGACCTTGATTCTTCTGGGTTTTGAATTAATAAGGTGACGTTCAGATAGCTATTTTCATTAGCAAGGAGATTATTGATGGTCATTTTTAAATATTCATCATTGTTTTTTCATTTTTTTACATTTTTAGAAATACAAATCTTAAAATACTTAGGAATTACATGGAATAACCACGCCCTTATATTTGTGATATGGAGAATTATACACCTATGACAAATAAGACTGAAAACCATTACCCACAATAATGGACAAGAATTTGATGTCATAAGAAGAAGCTACAAGGGTGGAAAGAAAAGTTACTTTCTCAAGCAGGCAGAGAGATCCTGGTAAAAGCGGTTGTTCAAGCAGTCCCCATCTATACTAAGAGTTGCTTCAAATTGCCATTAGGGCTTTGTAAAGAGTTGGAGGGAATGATGGCCAAATTTTGGTAGGGTCAACGTAATGATAAAAAGAAAGTCCACTGGACTAGTTGGGAGAAGCATTGTGAGTCAATACATCTAAATGATATAGGTTTCTACAGGTTGGAAGATTTCAACTTAGCCCATCTCACTAAACAAGGTTGGCAGCTCATGTAACACTCCGATCCGATTTGATCTGGATTAGCGGCTAATTTCTGAGGATTGGGTTTCTAATTGTATTTTGTTCTTGTTTTTGGTTGGTTTCGGGTTATGGATAGGTAGTTGGGTTGAGCTCGACCTGGTTTAGGTAGACATAAGCCCTTTTTCGTAATATTTGATTTTGTTCGATTTCATTCTTCATGCATCATCTTGGTATTAACGCGTGTCTTTTATTATGTTTGTCAATTCCCGTAACTATGTCATTTGCCAAATATGTTACTTGTTTCCGTTAGACCCGCAATTGACTCGAATTGGAATTAAATTGGAACGATTGGACTTTATTGCAAATTGGCCTTGATATTTATCTTTATAAGCCAGCGACCTTTTTCTTCTCCTTCTCTCTCACTGTTCTGTTTCTCTCTCTCAGGAGTCTTCTTCTGTTGCTCGTTCCTCCTTCCTTTTCGTTGATCTAGTTGGGGAAGGAAGTTGTGCATGTCTACGTTTGAGCATCCCTCGTGTGATTTGAGGTGAGCTTGAGTTCTTGAAGTGCTCATTCTCTTCCTTCTTCCTTTTGTTCTCATTATCGGTTGGTACATGTACTCATGGTTCTCTTTTCTTCTTTCCTCGCATGCATGGCGATTAGAAGCTCATTGGTAGTGTAAATTGAGCCCAAGGACAACAAGAACGTGTTTGAACTCATTTGAGGTAAGTATAACTATAACTTGGCTAAACCATGTGGGTATGTGTTTGATTATGATTAAGTTGAGCATTCTTGCTTATGAATGATGTTTACAGCCCATCCTGTGTTTGTTTCCCTCTATTACATGTGTTTGAGTCTGTTTGTCTACGTTTTAGTGTTTCTGTAATCAGTTCAGAAAAGACTTCCGTGTGTAACACGGCTAAGCCGTAAGTCACCTTCGGCTTAAAGTCCAGAGAGGGAAAAACCCAGTTTTCCTCTACGGCCAGGACACGACTAAGCCGTATATTGTCCTACGGGTAAGCCGTAGTTCAGCCGTAGATCAATATAGGGTACCTTTTTCTGAATTAACTGAAAGCAAGCAATTGGCAGACCTTCTATGTCCCAGCCACGGCTAAGCCGTAGAACAGTACACGGCTAAGCCGTAGAACAAAATACGGGTGAACCGTAATTGCAGATGAACAGTAAGGGGAACTGCGGTGGAGCCGCAGTGCAGATTAAAGCTACGCCGTAAGATTCCTACGGCTAAGCCGTAGGTTCACTTACGGCTAAGCCGTATCACCCCTGAAAAATGAATAATAAGGATAGGCTTAAAAAAGAGACTGATATGGCCTTCATGATAGAATGTTGTCACGACCCGAGCCCAGAAATCGGGGGTTAGCGAAAAGCTAAACCGGTGACACACGTACTCCCGTGCACGTGCATCCAAACCCAGTCCAGATGCACGCACACAAGGGATCTAACACGTGCGAACTAAGCGTACGCGGAAGCTGTACATATCATAGCAAGCAACAAAGAAAATAGCGGAAGCCAAAAACAAATGCGAAACGGAAAAGATAAAATAATTACAACTGGAAAACCAAATACAAGTCTGAGTACACGACAAAATAAGGATGTACAAATATACAGAGTGCAAAGTCCAAAGTCCAATTTCAAATCTCCAAAAACCCAAAACTCAAAATAAAAGCCACTGGTATGTATGCACGCACTCGGCAGAGGTGATCAGGCCCACTCTGCCAGACCGGAGGGTGCCTCTACACTCGGCCCTGCAGCCTCCTCGACCGCCGGGGAGCTGGGCAAGGTATCTGTGCCTGCAACACCACAGACAACACAAATGAATACAACGATCCAGCAAATACAAGTAACAGAGATGAAACACTCATAGTATCAAAGCTGAATAAATGACAGAATAATGATTTCAGAGTTTCATCTTAGTATGCTAAGCAAATCGTGCGTAGAAGTAAAGCATGATATGTGAATCAAACATAGAAATACTGATTAAGTGGCTACTACGTTAACCATGTTCTCTCCAATAGAGAGCAAAGCAAAGCAAAGCAGAGGAGAACACCACTGACCGGGCCAGGGTACAAGTGGGTCTCAGGTTCCTGGGTTCCGGGGTCCCAAGACAAAGCAACACTGCAGTTACAGAGATACAGAGATCTAAGCCAAAGGTAACCCCGTCGGGCATCCTAGGGCTGAGACTGAGTAGAGCCAGACTAATACCAATCAAATCAAATCCATAGAAAGGGAGATTATCCGCTTTGGACTCACCGATGGCAAAGACCGGATCTTATCCTCACGTATTAATCTCTGGGCAGAGCCACCAGGGAATACCCAAAATATACAAAGCCAGAAATATACAAAGCATAGCCATAATACAGATCAGAATACAGATTAAGTCAAAGCACAGCATAGATCAAAGCATAGTGCAGATCGAAGAATGAACAGATATACAATCCGAAAGCAAAATGACTGCGGAATGCGTAAACATAGATTAACAGAACAGAGGGCAAAACCATAACCAATATGCAATGCATCTCAGATTAATACGGAGTCAAGGTTCGTTACAAGCCAGTCCTAATCTAATTGTTCACTGTCACTAACCGTGCATGTTGATGTAGTTTTAAGTTAGTCAATGCACCGTTGTCATCAAAGTGTTGCAATGTAATCTTTGCGTGCACCGACATCCCTTAAACCAACACCCATGTGGAGGTGCTTAACAGTAAATCAACACCCACATGAATAAGTCACAGCCTAACAGACTATTCATGCGATCCAAGGAAATCCATTGGGCCGGTTTACACGGGTGGTTAACCTGTATTTGAGCCCTATAAGTCTCACCATTATCCTAAGTTATATTTCAAAATTGCCATGCCTAACGGTTTAGCCATGAGGGACCTATGGTTAAGCCGAAGACATCTTACGCACTCGTCGTAATATGCACTACGGCTTCACCTTGGTTCTATTCAAAACACAGCTAAACGGATCATCTTCCACCTCTGATCTGACACCTTTTTCGGCTGGGCTACAGCCAGTATACGGCTTAGCCGTAGCCCAATCCACGGCTTGGCCGTAGCATTTCACGGCTTAGCCGTAGTCCACACCGTAGGAGTCCTGTGTTGGAAAAGTTTCGACTGATCAGAGATTTAATTCACGGCTGAGTTACGGTTTGGGTCACGGCTAGCTTACGGCTCAGCCGTAGGACAAATTACGGCTTAGCCGTAGCCTAGCCGTAGAACAAAAGTGCAATTTCGAGGCTCTGGAATGTGAGCCGTAGAAGCTTACGGCTTAGCCGTACAATACAGAACACGAATTCGGGATAGTTACAGAAACTGAAACTCGGTACAGAAAAGTCTCAAAACAAGATACAGAGGTTCCAAATTCCCAAAAATTGGCTGTAAAACATTCTACACAAAGAGTAAGAGAGAATCAAAGCAATCAAAGACACAACCCATATGTGTTAACAAGCCTGTACTTATACTTGCCTCAAACTCTGAAAATCCACTGAAGCAAGCTCCAAATCCACTAAAATCAAAACAAATCAAAGCAATAGACCATGCATGAGATGAAGACAAGCAACAAGGAAAAAGAGGAATACAATTGGAGATGAAGAGAAGAGAGAATTGCAAAGGACCCACTTACCCCAAGCCACAAACTGAGATGAGAGGAGAAAACCCAATCGAACTCACACCAACTAAGAGGGAGGAAGAAAAGAGAAGTGAGAAGAAAAGAGATGAACGTGGAGGGAGCTTCTCCTGGAGTCTCCTTGCATGCAACGTGGAAGACAACAGAGCAGGGAGAGAGACATCTGGAGTTGCATTGTATATATAGGTTTTGTAGTTTAGGTCAAAGTCCGAAGAGTTTATACTAATTACAGTTTAAGTCACACGAAGGTCCATCTTCCCCAATTGACTCCAAATGGTTCTGAGACAGTTACGGAAATTGTCGAGCTCAACGAAATACGCGTGCTGACACCAAGATGATGCAAAGATGATATGAGCCAAACAAAAGCAAAATTACGAAAAAGGGCTTAGAACTACCTATTCCAGGTCAAAGGTCACTCAACTACCTATTCAAGGCCCAAAACCAAATCCGAAAGGAATAAACAAAACAAAACACACTAATGAGCCACTAATCCGGCTCAAAGGGGATCGGAGTGTTACAAATGTAGATCTTTTGCATATGTTTGATATATGCTTAATAAGACATGCACGTCACATTCTGATAAGATATATATATGTTAAGCTCTATGCACGTAATGATATGCACGGTATAATATGCATGTTCTGATATTGATTGACTCGATATGGTGTGGCACTACTGAGCCTCAGCCTTAGGATCCCGACGGGGTGACTTTGGTATAGTTTTCATGGCCTTGCTGCAGTAAGGAAATGTCTTGGGGAATCCGGACCCCAGGAAACCGAGACCCATCTGGCCCATGGTGTTCTCAGCACGTTTACAAGATCCTTACTTTAGGAGCATATGGCCTACGTAGTTGCCACCTAGTATGTACATGTTATGTTACGTACACATTGATTCACGGAGCATATGTTAATTTGAATGCACAACTGCCTAGACTACTACATTGACATGTTATGATTATGTATGTTTTTTATTCTATTAGAGACCACACTGTTAACTTGTTACTGCTTATACTTTACTGCATCGTCGTATTCATGAGTTGTCCTTGGTGTTGTAGGCTCAGGTACCCTCGACCATGTTCTTGTCGGTCGTCAGTTTGCAGGGGAGACTCCAGCTGTCTCTTCAGGATCGCGGAGTATGCGTTATCACTTCACCAGAGCGCGACTGTTTTCTGCATGCATGCATATTGCTTTCTTTTCATATCATCGATTGTACTCATGTTCCATACATCGTAATTGGATCCCAAGTTGTATGTTCCGACCTTTGTGTCAGTCTTTGGATATCATTCCTTTTGTTTCTTGTGTGTCTCGTGTCGCATGTTGATATTTGCAGCTTCCGCATACTTATGTTGCACGTGTGTTTTCCCTTGTGCGTGTGCATCTAGACCGGGTCTAAGTGCATATGCACGGGAGTGCGTGTATCGCTGGTTAGGTTTTTGCTAACCCCCGATCTCTTGGGCTCGAGTTGTGACAACTCATGCACAATCATCAATCTCTTTTTTATGAAGTGTTCAAGGAACAGCATTTTTCAGATATTCATTTTCTCAAATCTTCTATGGATAGGAATCCCTTTTTGCATGGAAAAGAATTTTTAAAACTAGAAGGATTCTATTGGAAGGATGTAGACGGAGGGTGGATGACTAACAATCGATTCAGATCTGGAAAAACAAATGGCTACCGACTCCTTTAAGTTATAAGGTTACCGCCCCTAGGGGAGTCTTATAGGAGGAGGCAGTAGTAAAGGACCTTATTAACCAAGATACTAGATGGTGGGATGAATAGAAGGTTTAAGATATCTTCCTCTATCATGAAGCTGAGGTAATCCTGAAGATATCTCTCAATCCTGGTTCATTGAGTGATGTATTGATATGGGTTGAGAACAAATCTTGTAAATTTTCTATCAAGAGTGGCTATAGGGTAGCACTTAAATTGCAAGAGAATAACAGTCGAGGTAAACTCGGGTACCCAAAGAAAATTTTGGCTGCAGATATGGAATATGACGGTTCCAAATAAAAATAAAACTTTTGTTTGGAGAGCTTGTAAGGAGATATTACAAACAAAGACAAATCTTGAGGAAAAAAAAAGGTCTTTTCTATTACCACATGTGATTTGTACAGGCATGAGTCTGAATATTATATGCATGCTATATGCTTGTGCACCGATGTACTCCGGGTGTAGAGGGCTTGTTTTCTGGTGGTGGATTTTTCCTATTTTTATAGCTGTGTTCAGAGTTGATAGGGCTGAACTCCCAATAAGGGGTTCAAAGCATCTTCCCCATGGTCTGGAGGAGGAGATTGTTGGCCAAGTAGATCCAGACCAATTAGGTTCAGTATTTTGGATGGTTTTCCTAATTATATTAGGAATTTCTTGTTTGTTAAAACAGTAGTTTCTTAATGGGATTAGAACTTTTTTTTTTTTTTCTAAGAATAGAGTTCTTGGGGGATAAGGAAGTGATGATTATATATATGATGTAATCTGTAACTCTAGATAGAGGCTGAGATTCCAAGCTTGTGGTTTCACAGATTAGAAGAGAAGCTAGTGGAAATTGGTTTTTCGTGGAAGTAGGCATTTTTACCAAACCACGTAAATCTCTTGTCTTCTTATGTGGTTGATTGTTGATTTTGGTTGTGTACGCACATACGCGCACAACACTTATAACTTTGGTTTGTTTATGTGGGATTTGTTAGAAAGGGAGCCAAAATTAATTTAAAATTGTTTTTCTCAATGGCGTGGGATATATGGCACATGAGAAGGAGGTAAGGAGCTACTTGATCAATGGTCAATTATTGAAGGATTTGTGTCTTTAGTTAAGGAGTTTAAACATTTTCAATTGCTTTGCAAGATCTCTATAAAGGAGAAAGCCTTAAGATGGATCCCTTCTCAAATTAGTTTTTTCTAAAGCTTAATATAGATAGAACTGTGTTTGAGAAGATCCAGAAGGTGGGTGTTGGTGCGGTGCTTAGAGGTGAAAAGGGTGAGTGGTGATGGCTATGAGTAAGATAGAAAATGGAGTTAAGGTGGCTGAATATATTGAAGCTTTAGCAGCCCTAAGAGATCTTCAAATGATTTACTACATTGGGGTAAGTGATATTATTTTTTAAAGTGATTTTTTACCTACAGTAAATGCTTTGAGGAAATCTTCTCCAGTTTTATTTAGACAAAGCTCTTTGATTGACAAGATAAAAGGTTTGCGGATGAAAATGCAATGACTCACTTGCTAACTAGGCATACTCAGTTTGTGGAAGAAATGTCGGTCTAGTAGTTTTTTTCCCCAAATCTAATCAGACAATATGTAACAATTGATTCCATGATAATTTTTCATCATTAATATCAAAATGTTTTTCCTATAAAAAATAATAATAATAATAATTAGAGGCATTTTTATATTAAAAGCCGAACAAAACATACACTTCTAGGGGATAGAAGATGTGCAAATCAGCTTCTCTGCTTATGTTGGGCATCGCAACGAAGTTGGGACTTCAAATCAAAACATGCCACGATAGAAAGAATATGTGCATAGAAGCATTGTAGGAAGACAAGTATTTTAAATTCCTTTTCTTTCTTTCTTTTTTGTTTTTTTTGAAGAAAGAAAGAAACTCATTTTATGCTGAAATATATATTTTAATTGGAAGCCACAACTTTAAATGTGTTTCTCACTTATATCAGAATATCATCTATCCATGCCTGTGAGTTGTGGTGACTACAGTTAATCTGATTATCATCCATGGTCCGTCTTTCTTTGATCCAAATGAGTCTGTATCTTTTACCAAAAGAGAGAGAGAGAGAGAGAGAGAGAGAGAGAGAGAGAGAGAGAGAGAGTCTGTATCACACTCCTGATGTATTAATGTACGTAGATACCTCCTAATGACTAATTGCGTCAGAACAAGGGATTGCTTTGGTTGACAATCTAGCATTTCACATGACTTCCGAAGGATCAACCCTTCCACAGTAACAGGGATCGATCCTCGGCATGTCATTCTTCCCCTATATGGAAGTTCATAATCTAATTGTGCATCTTACCATAATTACAAGCAACCATGGGATTTGAACAATTCATATTAAACAATGTGGGCCCCTGGCAAGTTAATTTAGATTTTAGTTGGCTTCATTTCTCTACCGGTAAGATGACATCTACATGAGCATTCATTCAAAACATGTATCTACTTTAGTATGGAGCAAGTAAATTAATCTGCCATTAATTTGCCAGGGTATGGTTGTGACGGTCCTTTGATTGAGTGGTGGCTCACCTCGCCATTTTGCCTTGAAGTTGCCATTAAAGACTTGTAGTGAATAGAGGGCTGTAATTATAGGACGCTTCTTGGACTAGCATATTTAAAATAGGGCCATCTGGGTCGTTGGCCAAAATCATCGTCTTGCATGACAAGTGCTCTAAAGCCAGTCGCTGGTACTGTGACTGTACAAGTGGACCACACAAGAGAAGCATGGTCCATGCACCAAGCAGGGACCTAGCCATCAAATCTCTGATTTCACTGTAGCAAAGCTGAAAAGAGTAGAAACTGAGCACTCAGTTTTATAAAGATCTTCCCCCAGAACAGGCTAACCACCCTTTTGCCAGAACAAGTTTGTTAAGAAGAAAAGGTATTCATTAACTTAGTTAGTTAGGGTGCCCCTAAATGATTTCACATGGGTCTCTGAAATGGCCAAAGGAAGTGTCGTACAACTTTGAATTAATCATTTGTGATAAACACACACCTACATATTAAAATTTAGTACCCGGCATGGGCTTTGGAGATCAAACAAAAATGGGCCCCACAGAGATTAAATAAGATCTTGGTTTCTAATTTCACTGATCAAGTGCATTGGGGCCAGAACAGTAATTTCGGACGGGGTTCCAGACCCACTGCACCAAGAACCGCCGTCCGAGCCCATTCATGTTGTAGGTGGCACCATTTGCATCGGTGAGCATCTGGCCAGTGTAGGACCCACCCCCTCCGGTCCCATAAATGCCCTCACACAAATCAGCAATCTCAGTGGGAAAAGTGGGGTCCGTCCCCGCGTACCAGCCGTTGATCAGAGGGTTGGTGACCGCCTCGGCAATCTCGTGGGCCACCACGCTGATCATGCCGTCCACGCCCACGTCCCCATTGGGCGCCTTCAGGGGCTTCAGCCCGGGTATGTAATCGGGCACGGCGAAGGGGTAGGCGCACGTGCCGGGGCACTGCTTGGCGGAGTTACCCACCCACGCGAAGGGCAGCGCGTAGCCCACGATGGAAGGGAAGGTGAAGTAGTGGAAGCCGCACACCTGGCCGCAGAAGTCCTGCACGTGCACGTCGTCCGAGGTGAGGACGAGGTAGAGCCCGCCAGCCGGGTCGATGGGAAGCGGGCGCGCGCCACCCGGACCCGACACGGCGCTTTTTAGCACGGACTGGATGGCGAGGCGGGTGAGGGACTTGCCGTGGGAGTAGAAGCGGTCGGATTTCTCGGCGCCGAGGCGCACGTTAGCGGTGACGTTGGAGAGGGTCTGGTCCGTGTAGAGGCGGAGGGTTGACCACCAGCCGTTGACCGAGGGGCGCTTGGCTTGGACGGCTGAGATTGAGCCCAGGAAGCTGCGGATGATGCGCTTCTGCGATGGCTGCCACGTGCCGTACCAGATGGGATGGATGGTGATGTTGGTGGAGAGGACTGGGCCCATGTGGTAGCGGAGGTGCACGAATTCGGATGATCCTTCGTATTTTTTGGAGCTTCCGAAGTCGGGAGTGGTGGAGTTTGGGAAATTGTGTGCCCACGGCCTCCATGCAATCGCACAAGTGGAGAAAAGGTGGAAAAAGAAGAAGAGGAGAAGAGGAGAGCGGGAGACAAACGCAAGGCGCATTTTAGCGGACTTGGCGAAGAGAGAGAGAGAGAGAGAGAGAGAGAGAGAGAGAGAGAGAGAGATATGAAGGAAAGAATGGGTTTAGTGTTGTACTTTTATAGGGTTTTTGATCTTTTGGGTTTTAAGGGCAACAGCCTCTTGTTTTTGTAGTATTTGTAAAAAACGACCTTGGCTTTTATAGTTGGGAGAATTCTCAAAAAGTTATAAATATCCTGGCTTATTGGTTTTTGTTTTTTTAAAGTGTATGAAAGTTTGTATATTTTAAAAGAATATAAAATTTTATTTTCGTAATTCTTTTAATTAAACCTACTACATAAGAAAAATAACTTTTTTGTTTAAGAAATGATAACAATACCCTTATGCCATTTTTTGAGTTTTCGCTTTAATAAATCAATTAACAGAATTGATCAAGCCCAACCCAAATGACCTAGTGGGGGGACACTTCAACCATCTTAAATCATAGATGGTTTAAAAGAGTCGATTATAAATGACTAAAAAACTAGCTTCCATCAAAATCAAAATGGTCGATTTTAGAGAGAAAAAAGATTAAGAAAAAGTAAAAAATCTATTCAATTTGTCATTTATCAAAGAAGAAATTTATTGAGATGACTTGATTGAAAGAATTGTGAAAAATTTTTATACCTTTTTAAAAAATATTCAAATATTTATGTACTTTTTTGAAAATGATCAAAATGTTTTATACTTTTTAAGAAGTTTCCCTTTACTAATTCTGTGAATCTCTATTGCACAACTCAATTGAAGCATGACTGCGGGAGACTTGTTTTACAATGCATTCAAGGTATTCATGAGTTTTGTTTAAAAAAGATGGAAGAGCTATTATGGTTTAATCTAACTTGAACTAGACTCAAGGTGTTAGTATTGATTAAATTGACTCAAATTTTGCATGGACCCAGTGAATATAACGTAAACAGTTAAAGATTTGGCACTTTTTAAATGGGTGCATTGTGAGAATTTCTATCCAGATCTTTAATTCTGCTCGTTACTCTTTTCTAGATAGTGTAGAACTTTAGATAAGAGAGTTTACATTGCACACGTGTAGGACTCCCACAGATGAAAAGGCACGTGAAAGAATATCCATTCTTTTAGGTTAAATTTATGTAATATCCAATATCACTTGATGCAGTTGAAAAGAGTCAGTTTTTCTTCGGTTCTGACTCTTTTGGTAATTTTAGTATATTTTTTTCTTGTATTAAAGAAGAAAAAAAATATAATTGATTTTCCTTACAATCATACTTTTAGGTCAGTTTGTGCAATCTGATTTATGGGGAAAAGGAATCTCCATAAGGCGCCTTGCAAGTTGCGCTTGGTGGAGAAGGCTTTTGAAGTTGAGAAGCCTTTATTTTTGCTTGTTTTTTTTACTTGGGAGTGTATCTGCATTTCCCATACGAGACGGTAAGAAAAATGAATCCATGGAGGTTTTCTCTTCATGGATTGCGCCAAATGGGTCGTTGAAGTTGTCAATTTTATGAGCTAATTATGAATGACTCACAATCAAACTGGTTGGCTAAGATTTTTAAACCCAAAGTAGGGCTTTTTATAGAATGAAAGAAAAAAAAAAGCAGTTAACTTAATGATTTTAACAAAAGACGATATTGGTGCTTTTTTTTAAAAAATATTCATTTTAAGTAAAATCCCGCTTGACAATACAAAAAATGGTAGATTTAAACGGAATCACGAATGTCCAAAATATCAAGCTAATCAAATAATATTAGGCCTTAATTCTTGGTCCTCGCAAATATAATGCCATACATTGTTGGCACTTGTTTGTGATAAAATCCAAGGTAAAACGATGCCCGCGGAGGTGCCAATTCTACAACTGCAACATGTGCAGTATTAGATTGATAATAGGTGGGCCATTGATTTTTTTTTAATTTTTTTTTCCTTCGTCTTCTTGGATTTGGTCTTTAAAACAAAATATCCCTTGATTTTTCTTAAAAGAGAGCCATTGATTTGCGGGTATTGGAGGACAGGTGGATTCTTAATGTCTAGCTGTCAGGTAGGGCCCACCACCGAAGGGAAAGCATCTTTGTCTGCTGTGGGATTTCTCCCCTTTTTTGGTTCAGTTGAAAGGGATGGCTTGTTGAAAAAGAGAAGCAGAATCTTCGGCCGCAAGACATTCAGGAATGCTGCTTGCACTTGGGAGGAATTTAGATCTGGACTCTTTCTTTGTATAGGCTTTCTAGCTCTAACCCTATCTCAAGTTTCAATAACCGAGCCTTTGATGGATATGGACCACTTTCTGGTGGTTTTGATAGGCCCTTTGAAATTCTCTTAAATCAAGCACATCCTCATAGAGATCCGGGTTCGTCCTAATCCAACCCACTGTCATCTCTATTGTTCAGTCGGTGACAACCCAATTGGAGTTTTATAAGTCATTTGGATGTTGAGAAAACAAATGAACAATATAAGTGAAGATAGTAACACTTTCCTTCTCTTCATTTTCTCTATCTTTGCTGTTTATCAAAACAGATCATTACTCATTACTCATTAGTATAAATGATCAGAAAACGGAAGTTATATGGGTTTGCATTACAATCTAAGTTACTTACCCCATTTTCTTCAATGTAATCGTAAGGCTAAAGTGAAGAGGAATAAAAGGAGGCTTAGAGTGAAAAGGATTAAAACAAGGCTCTGGTCGACCTCATTCAAAAAACCATATGGTGCCAATTGGCCAGTTCGTAACGTAGCTTGTTAACTCAATATTCAAGGTTTGATTCAGCCTTTCTCATTTACTTTTCCTTATGAGATTGGTATTTCTGAGATTTTTAACCCGACACGCGTAATTCACACCCCTCCCTTCCCCTGATGCCCGTTAAACCCACATAAAAACATTGGTCAAATTTGAGGTGGGATTTGAATGCAAGACATGGGGACTGAACTCTTTCCTTGTGCCAAGTGCATCTCATTTACAAGGTTTCAGGTTTATATTTGTTAAAATTTAGTATATATTTGTTACTTAACCCACCAACTCAAACCAAGCCTAGCCAAACTACTATGTAGAACCCTGCCAACCAAAACTACGCCTATTAGTTTTTTTTTTTTTTTGGAATATCAGCTATAGAGAGCTGGAGCCTCACCCTCGGTAGTATGAAGCAGCCCTTAAAGAGATGGGTAGAGTTCTTTGGGCGAGGAAAGTGAATAGTAATGAGGGCCCAACAAGGAAGAGCCTGTTAATTGATATTTTCACCCATATCAATAAATGTGCCAGTTTAATGTGAGCCCAAATATAAATTTGTAATCTTGAATTTCCAATCTGACCCGACCCGGCTCGACCCGACCCGAGCATAGTGAGAGTACAGGCGGGGTTGCCCCAATCACGGAGCTAATTGTGGAAGACTAATAGCAATGTGGCTATGGGACAGCGTACAGAGAGCGACGGTCAACTCAACCCGGAGCCGACCCCAATAATGGAAGGGTCCCACCAATACTAAGGAGTCGCATGAATAGCAGTGTGACAGAGAGTCCAGACCTGAACAAATATCTGCGTCGTACACTACCCCTCTAAGGTCCTTGTGTGACCGGGTCGGTCCGGGGGTCGGTTTGTCGTTTTAAGCCCAACCCTTCTGTTGTTTGGGGTTGGGAGTATAGAACATGAATGAAGGACCTGAACCATGTGTGGGCCAAGACAGAAAAAAACAATGAGCTAGAATGGGTTTGTTCACCCAAGTTGGCTAAGTCAAAGACATCTTTGAGCACCTCTTGAACCTAACATGTTTGTTCGGTTTCAAATGCCAACCCAAACTAGGTATTCCCGGGTTAGGTTCGAGCGGACTGAAAGGTCAAAAAAGCTGCTACTTGTGCTCTGAATTATGAGACCAGCAGGGTTGGATATAAGTAGAGTTACGTGGGTGGAGCCATACCTGCAACCTACGGTATGTTTTTTAAAATTTAATAAAG
This sequence comes from Sextonia rubra, assembly GCA_037013555.1. Classification (NCBI taxonomy): domain Eukaryota; kingdom Viridiplantae; phylum Streptophyta; class Magnoliopsida; order Laurales; family Lauraceae; genus Sextonia; species Sextonia rubra. The sequence continues at coordinate 29,613,639 of JASUAD010000011.1, read as the reverse complement.
TTTATGAATTTATCCTCAAAATCTACATAGAAAATCCTAATTTATCCTAATATTAAACTAATTATTAGGTTCTACGTCCCTCAATAAAAAATTCTAGGCCTACTATTGGTAGGATGCAGGGTTGAGTCTCCACTCCCCCATACAGTTTTATCTTATTTATTTATTGGTGCACAAGCTAGGGTTTGGGACCCATGGGAGAGCATGCATGTACGAAGTAAGATAGCTCGCACATTTGGGATGGTGCCCCAAGCAGAAAGTCCACATATGTAACAAATGCTCTACCTTGCACAAGACGCACATTTAAAAGCGTCTTTCTAGTAGTCTCTAAATCCGAGTCCAGTTCTCGGATTTTGAGTGACATTGAACCAATATTTCATTGTACAACTTGAAGAAAGAAGCAGCAGGTGCACGCTTGCACAGACATGGACTAGAAATGGATCCATTGCTATCAAACAGTTGAATGAGAAAGACCCAGTTTACATTGCTTTCTTTTCGGTTGAAATTTCCCTTTTAATTTAGGACGTGCTTGTTTACATATGCAGAAAGAGAAAAGTCGCGTTCCTCTTCTATGGAAATGCATTTTCTATTGAGCGGGGATTTTTGCATAAAAGAGGAAATTATGGCTATTCATGAAATTTGTTGTGGTGATTTTCTTGGGGTTTGTCTTGTATTCCAATTTAGTCGGATTGGCCATCTGAATTAGCCAGAACCGATGTTTAAGGTTATGAGTATTTTAGTCATTACGTATGGGTTTTATTATTAGTCAATAACGTAAGATATATATATATTGATGTACTATAATCCTATATCTCAGGAGATTGAGATGGGATCATGATAAGTGAGTTTTCTAATCTGTGGATGGAGTTAAGGTTGTCGAACCACGTAAACCAAATAATTGCACTAAACCTTGGTTCTGACTAAACCAGACAACTAATTCGACTAAACTAGAATACAAGATAAAACCAACAAATTTTGGTTGCATTAAATAGAGTAGTTAGGCCAAAAGAAGAAATGGGGTTTTGTTATGTGGAAATGGATCTACATAAATATGCCCTTTTATTTTTTACTAGAATTTCTATTAGATTTTTATGAACATGATATGATAGCTTATCCCCCGACATGCAATTAGAATATCAACATCTTTGCTTTTTTATTGAAATATATTATTGCTCAAGTACCAAGGAGGATTTAGGAATTTCATAAGTTGAGGAATTAAAAACTCTCCAAATAGGAATCCTTGAAATTCAAATAAAGAAATAGGGCCTTAGGGCATTTTAGCTTCCTGTATATGAATTGAAATTCTAACATGTTACATTTTTTTTTATTTCTTTGTGAGTGATAAAAATGAAGACTAAAAAGATTAATATTCCAAGATAACCATCACTTACCTCCCATTGTTGAAAATTGAATTAATAGAAGATGAAAAATAAATACATAGATTAGATCCTACTCGTTCAGCCTCACATCATACTTTTTTAACCTCACCTTTTTTTTTATTTTTCCTTTTTTTTATAATCCAATTGAGGTGTTGGACTAGGATACAGACACTGACTCACACATGTGAGGACACAAACACTGACTCACACATGTGAGGTAATAGACTCACACATGTGAAAACACAAACATTGACTTACACATGTGAGGTACTGAGGACTTGTAAATGTGAGGACACAGACATTGACTCACAAATGTGAGGTAATGGTGACTCACACATGTGAGGACATAAACACTAACTCATTCATGCGAGGTAATGGGGACTTGTACTTGTGTTGACTTACACATGCGAAGTAATGGAGACTCGCACATGTGACAATACAGACATTCATACATTTGATGTAATGGAGAATCGCACATGTTAGAAGACAAAATACAACTCACACATATGAGGTGATAAAAACTCATATATGCAAAGAGGAGAGAGATCAGTTTTGAACTTGAGATCTCTAGGTCAGAAAAAACACTCCTTACCACTAAGGTAAGAACCTCTTCTCAACCTCACCTCTATGTAATTCCTTCAATGAACCTCATTGAATCATAAATTCAAATGTACTCAATTCCTTGGTATTATGTGCAAACAAACTAAGCCCTTCTATATCATTCGGAGTAAACTCTTGGCTGAATTATCTTAGCCACTTATATTAGAGGCCTCTCATGAGATGGTCTCGGTCAGTTAATGAAAATAACGCTCAAGCATGTTTAATCCAAGCAAATTCCTTCTACTCTAAGGACTTGTTTGGCAGCTCTACTCTTTTTCTCACAGACCCATTTAAAATAGAGCCATTAAAAAAAGAGCTAAACAAAGAAGAGGCTAAAATAAAAAAGAGTGTTTGGTAACACACGGATCTATTATAAATGGATTGTTTGGTATATCCTCTATTTGCTTACTTTTAGAGGGCTTGGCTCTTATTTGGAAAGGTAGTTTATGTCATTATGTAAAACAAAATAAACTCATTATGGACCATAGAGATTACATTCAACATATCATTGAAGAACATATTCATTATCTATACATACCAGAACTAGAGAGCTAGATCCAAACCATGGGCTTGTATCACTGACGGCGACCAAGTGACACTAGAATACAACATTCACATCTCAGGTAACCGAACTCGAGCCTGAATTCAAGGGTAGTGGAACACCAACCAAGTTGGTGGAGTACATGCACACAATACTTGTGCAAGTTGCACATCACATAAACATGCCCAGTTAACCCATTTTCGAATTTGCACTTCAAACTAGGGCCAACCACATAGCAGGGGTTCAATGAGTGTAACAGTTTCAGTTCAAATGTACAAGTCAAAACTGTTTTATGTGGGAACCAAGTCTTGCCAAAGAAAAGGTAAAATCACGTGGTTGTTTTGAAACATATAGACCAAACAGTCATAGTCATTGAGATCCAACTGATTTGCTGCCACAGTAACAAGCAAGGGAAGGTGTTATGTGGGATAGTTGGATTCGGTAAGGACTTTGTAACGCTCCGACCCGAGTTGATCCGGATTAGTGCGTATTGCGTGTGTTTTTATCGCTAAGAGTGTTTTGATTTTGTTTTTGTTTGGTTGAGTTGTAGAGAGATCGTTTGGGTTGAGTTTGACTTGGTCTAAGTAGATCGAGCCCTTTTTCGTAAATTTGGCCTTTGATTGACCTTGTCAGTTTCGCGTCGTTTTGACGTCAGCGCGTGTATTTCGTCGAGCTTGTCGATTGTCGTAACTGTCTTGGATCCGAATGAGTTCGTTTGCTTTTGTTGGACCGTCATTTGACTCAAACTGATATTTGTATAAGCTATTTGGCCTTACATGTAATTTGGACTCAAATTAAGTATAAATATCCCCACCAACTCCATCTTTCTCTCGATCGTTCTCTCACTCTCCAGTTCATCTCTCTCGTCAGCTCTCTTTCTCTCCTTCTCCATTTCTGTTTCTCTGCTTGAGGGAGGAAGAAAGGAGCTCGTCAGTGTGTGTGATCCCGGTGGACTGAACCAATCAGCGTGTGGATTTCGTCCGTGAGGCAAGTATAAGCCCAAGATGTGTGAACACCGATTGATAGTGATTTGATTGTTGTGTTTTTATGCTTCATTGTGTTTCTCAGCATTAAACAGCTCTATTCAGCTCATTTTGCTGTTTTGTTTCTGTTTCCAGCCGTTTTGCACAGTTTCTGTATGTCTGTAGTGATTTCAGGAAAATGACTCCGTGCACTCACGGCTACGCCGTGAAATGTGCTACGGCTAAGCCGTAAAATGGCTTACGGCTAAGCCGAGACCCCGCCGTAACCCAAACCGTAGAACAGCACAGACTGTTAGCTGAAAATAACTGGATGTTGGCAATTTGCCATTCTTCTACGGCCCAGCCTGATCTAAGCCGTACATTGTCTTACGGCTAAGCCGTGGACCAGGATACGGCTGAGCCGTAGAGCAAAATACGGTTGAGCCGTAAATCCGGGTGGATATTTGGGAAACCTCAGCTCAGCCGCAGTGCATAGTACGGCTAAGCCGTAAGATGCCACGGCTAAGCCGTAAGGTCACCTACGGCTACACCGTGAACCCTGAGAAGTGAATGAAAAGGATTAGGTTTAAGCAAAAGACCGTATATGACTTTCACATTAGAATGTAGCGAACCTGAATATGCCCAATGGAATGTCTGAATGAAATGAATGATCTCAAGGGCTGTGAATCATTCATGCTTGTTATCCAGTTGTTTAGCACCTCCCCATGGGTGTTGGTTTAAGGGACTTCGGTGCACACTCCAGACACTGCAACACTAGACAATGGTGCATCGGACAACTTAAAACTACATCAACATGCACGGTTAGAGACACTGGATAACTAGTGTAGGATTGGTTTGTAATGGACCTTGATTCGCATAAGCATTCTGATTTGTACAGCATATTGATTTCGGTTATGCCCTCTTATGTGTTCTGCGCTGGACCTCTCGATTCTGTGGGAAATGCAGCAACCCCAGAGCGAAGCCCGGGTGGAACCATTCTATTATTGTGTATTGTGTTTACCGTTGCTCCACTGGAGTATCAGTATCAGTATCAGTATCAGTATCAGTATCAGTATCAGTATCAGTATCAGTATCAGTTTCAGTTTATGTACATTCAGCATCTGTATTGCATTTCGTATCCGTATCAGTATCCGTCTTATGCATTCCGTATTTGCATTCAGTATCAGTTTATGTGATGCACTTCCTATTGTTCGTTCAGTATGATAAGTGACATGATAAGTGATAAGTGATAAGTGATCGAGGTGCATCATCCGCTTGATTGTGATTGGTATTGGCACTACTGAGCCTCAGCCTTAGGATACCCGACGGGGTTAACTTTGGTTTAGTTATGTGTTTGTCTCTGCAGAGTGTTTCCGTCCTGGGACTCCGGACCCCGGGAACTAGAGACCCATGCGTACCCTGGCCCGGTCGCTGGTGTTCTCATTCCGTCCGCTCTCGTAAGGGAGAAAATGGCCAATGTAGTAGCCACTTTGATTGTTATCTGTTTATGATTCGTACAGCATGCTTATTCATTGCATAAATTGTTTAGTATACGAACACGCTTTCTATGGATATTGCATTATGATTATTGTTCAGTATTATTCAGTATTAGACACGATTCGTGTTATCTTCTTGTTGGCTTATACTTTGCTAAGTCGTTGTACTTATTAGTTGTTTTTGTGTGTTGCAGGCTCAGATCCCTCTCCCGATCCTGCGTCGGTCGACCCGACTCCAGGAGAGGCTTGCGAGGCCCCCTCCGGCCTAGAGGAGTGGACTTGATCCATCCTCCAGAGTACGGTTTGCATCATTTTGGGTTTCCCCATTCCTTGTCTGGGAGTCTGTTGAGGGGACTTTTTCTGTAATTGTAATGTGGGCTTGAGTGATATCTGTATATTGTATTTTGATTATTTGGGAGCCCTCTTCCGTAACATACGTTCCTGTATTTGTTATTGTTATCAGTTCATGTTATTTTGTAATCTCCCATTGTCTTGATACTGTGGTATGCCTTGATACGTACAGCTTCCGCGTACAGTTGTTTGCACGTGTGAATGATCCCTTGTGTGTGTATGCTTGGACGGGGACTAGGTGTGCATGCACGGGAGTACGTGTGTCATTGGTTAGACTTTCTCTGACCCCCGGTCCCTGGGCTCGGGTCGTGACAGACTTCAAAGAGGTAGGTAGTACCCTTCAGCTTTCCTACAAAGGAAGAACAGTAGGTTTGGTAGTCAAGAGGAAAATGCCATAGTATATAGAAAATTATTCTAACATCCATTATGACGAGGATGGATTTTCATTGGTTAAAAAGGTTACAAATTGATTGTGACATGCCTCTGCCAGCAGCATTCCAATTTCTACAAGCAGAACATGAAGTTGAAAATATGATGCAACTTTGAAAGGAACTTTGATGGATGGTTAGAAGCGGAAAGGTGAGACAGTGGTTCCATTTTCTTGTTCTTCCTCCTCCTAAGCTAGAAGAACTGCTGCATTACATCTGAGCACTCAGTTGCCAGGATCCCACGTCGAATTGTCATCTTTGGATAAAAAGGGTGGACCGGCCGAGGCGGATGATCTGAACCATTCCTACCTTCGTCGCCACTAGGAAAAAGGCTGGAAATAGAAAAAGAAAAAAGCATGAGTAGAAGAATAAAAAAGGGATTGCATCAAGCAACAAATTTGTATAGAAAAGCTGGGAACATCTCATGAAGATTTTAGGGCTGGACTCAAAACTTTTCAGTTGCATTTTCCAATAGTGCACTTGTTGAAAACAATATTTTCTACTATTTTTTATTTTTATTTTCATGGTTTCTCTTCTCATATCATTAATGGAAGAGTTACCCAAGTTGATTTGGTTGGAGAAAAAAGAATGCCAAAACAGCATCCCATTCCTACCTAAATAATGTAATTTCTCATGTTCAACCACCCCCAATGCATAGGAAAGGATTGCCATCCTCCACTGAAACAATCAGAAGACTTGCAATTTGAACCACACTCAAATGGACCACCACATTTGAGATAGAAACAAGCACAAAAATTTATCAGTGAACACAACATCTTGGAAATGATGATCAATGGATGGAATCATGAACACTTATGCTTATGTGCTGCATCCCTTTAAAGAATGAATCTTTGATCATTCCTAGCTGGAACTGTTAATCATACAACAAAAATGTGAATGTCAAGCTTGTAACTGGACCAAAACGGCCACAGTTCAACCTTCTTGGATTGTCTTTAGCCCCAATGGTTGGACCTGATCCTTAGTTTCCAGGCCCAATAAATGGCAAATCATATGCGGCGGTGACCAGCCTAACCCACTTAGTTAAAGTTTTATAGGCTACTGGGCTACTAGCTTTCTACTTGATTAGCAGGATGGACATAGGAGCAATCTCCTTGAATTGCACGCAGCAAGGGTGGCACCCATCCAATTATATAGAACTCTTAAATCACCATTGCATGAGAACTAAGAAGCACTAAAATTACCGTAACAACCAATTATCTCATTATTACTGGTACTATTTTTAGAACTGATTGATAGTAGCTTTCCAAGTGCTTGAATATGAGAGCAAAGAAAAAGGTTTATAGATTTAATCTGCCATCATCACATACCTAACCCAGTTGCCATAAGCTCCTAGAAGCTTATTTGGTGCCCTCCAGACCACAGTATCAATCCTAGCCTGAAGGATTGCCCCAACACACATTGGACATGGTTCAAGTGTAACATAAAGTGTCGTTTCCTGGAAAATATCAGCAGAACAGAATGCTAATGGGAAAAGATGAGAGAAGTAAAACCAACAGCGAACGCAGCATCACATAATTCAAGAGCATTTCACACATATCAAAGACCTTTACATTTGTAGAAAGTGCAAAATAGGATAGATGTGTGATATTTGTGATTTGGTAGCTATCACTTCATGTAATTGAAAATCTTACCATCATACACCATTACTCCATAGAAATTCATCAACTACAACAATTAGCCATACAGATAATATAAAACAAACAAAAATTCAAGATTTTACTTTTTAATAATAATCCATCAAGTTTACAAAAATCACAATACATATCCATCAAGTTTCTAATACAGCCATTATCACAACCCATTCATAAAATGTATAGTAACAAAAGATGAAGAAACACATGCTTAAAAAGATTTATCTCGCCAAATAGCATCTGTAAGAATTCTTCCTGGCATCCATCTCTGTCCTATCTGTAATATCAACATTATAAGCTCCCATATCTTCCGGAACATTACTATTTTGCTCCACTTCGGCATTTTCACTAGAAAATTGAAAAAATAATTGGTTTTCCATATGCTCTTTTCTAATGAAATTATGCATCGCCATTTGTAGCAATTACAATATTTCGTTGTACACGAAATGGGAAAGAAGCCATCCGCTTGAGGATAGGAAATCGAGCTTTTAATACTCCAAAGCTTCGTTCAATCACATTCCTCAACGATGAATATAATCTATTAAAATATTCCTCTCTAGTACAAGGAATAGCAGCACCTTGAAAATCTGAAAGCCAGTATCGAATGTTTCGAAATAGAGAAAGAAACCCTCGCATGTTTGTATAACCAGCATCAACTAAGTAATATTTACCTAAAGAGGATTAAATACAAATTATACAAATTAATACTTGAATAAAATTTTATATCATACATCTGATGAGATTAAAATCAGTTTAAATGCTTTTTTACCAGGTGGAGCATGTGGAAACTTTAGCTTTCATCAGAGATTGTGTCTAGGAGAATTCGTTGATCATGAGCTGTACCTTCCCATCCACATACCACATAGGTAAAGAGCATGTCAAATGAGCATATTACCATTATTTGTTGCATGTAATCTCCCTTTCTACATCTATAAGGGATTTGTTTCTCTGGTTGGATAATGGCATGCACAAGAGTTCCATCTAGAGCACCAATACAATTTTAGAAAAAATTGTGAACATTAAAATAATTTATAATATATAGAGTAAAGAAAACAAAGTTACCTATAGTATGGAAAGAGAGTAATACCTTAAAATATGGCTCAAAATGTGGATTCAAAAGGATTTCTTTTGGCACTATATCTAGTGGAGGCGGCTTTATCATGTTTTTGGCAAATAACATCATTGCTTTCAATATCTAACGAAAGTGTCTATGAATAGTTTCTCCTGAGTGTTGAAATCTATCTTGTATCACTCTGTTTGTATGGGCATGTGCAATGACCATTATAAATATAGCCAACTGCTCCTCCACAGGTACATATTTGCTGTCTTTCAGGAACTTCTTTTCTCTAAAATACATGCATAAACGCCGAAATACATATTGTTCCATACGTAGTAATTGATGACAGATGATGGGGTTTACCATTCATAATGATTTGGACATGACCATATCCGGTTAGGATCGAGTTCCTACATGGTTGCTTAATTAAGCATCGTTGTCGCTTTTTGTACAGCAATATGATAAGTAATATTATTTTTTGAAGTAAAATTGGATCCATGTGCTCTGTATGTATCAAACAAAATATAACAAATCATTCATTCATAGTGGATATGACAAATAATATCAATCAAAATATTTTCAAAAATTTCATTTATAGATAGTTCGACATAACATCAATGTCTCAACCCAAAATAATATCAAGCCATATTTCCAAATAACAAAAGAGAGACATAACATTCATAATCATCAACCTATCAACTAGATACCACTAACACCTCCATATGCATTCCCTCTCTCTTTTTCCATTTGAGATTTGAGCTAATTCATCCTACCTTCATTTGACCTAAGTCGCATCCAAATCGTTCTTTTTTCCTTAACCTCAAAACAATTAAGAGCAGCTGCATACAATGGGCTACTATTAGTCAGTTCGGGCATGGCATGCAATAAGTCAATACATTCGCCAATGGATTCTCCTTCAATTTGAACAGGAGTAGCAGATAACTGATTTGATGCTTTTATTGATGTAGCGAGCTCCATTATGCATGTGTCTATTGCATCATTACTCTTCAGTGATTGCTTTTTAGAAGGCCTTGGTCTCTTTCACCTAATATTTGCCATCAAGACATCTGTACCAACCTCACTAGCAATTGAGTCTTCTGGCATGGTGGACTGTGGGGTTCTAAGGTCTGGGGATGGAGTATCATCATAATGATTCAAGTTAAGAGAATCAGAATCCATATTTATTGTAATATCTTCATACTGACCATCCATTACCGGAGCCCATTTATCATCACCTCTAGCTGAAGTACCATCAAATAAAGCAGCCATCTCTTCAGGAAAAGGAAGGGGCTTGGACTTAAATACTTTGGCATCTTTGTGTGTCTACAATAAAGTTTAATAATAATGGTCAAAGGCTATCACTTGTTTTGTAAATGTTAAAAAAAACTAGAAATTATATATACCTTTAGGTATTCGATCCATCTGTCTTGTTCCATCTCCACACAACTTGTATGTAGATTAAAGCCTATGCCAGTTTGACTTGTCAAGTGCAACCAAGCATTGTATAATTTTTTCATTTGATCCAATTGATTCTTTAGCTGCTTTTGGTTGAAGTTGTGTTTTGTCCTAAGATTAAATTTTTTTATAATCACTTTGCATGCCTTTGAGCTAAACTGCACACCGGGGCGACCACCGGATTTAACTTGTTCTAAACAAACATCAGTGAAGCATTTTCTCATACTATCAGACCAATGCGCACGATCAATGTCATCTGTTTCTTTCGCCTTTCCCTTATCCGACATTATAACTACATTCAACCACACAAAAAACATAAGAAAAAGTAATAATCAACTGACGGGCACATAACATAGTGGAAGGTACATTTTAGTGTAGTGTATTCTTTAATACAGATTTTAGGCACTTGAAAAATATAAATCAATCCAATGTGCAAGTTCCATTAATTGGAATTTGGACTGCAAACATAAACATGTATGAAGCATGTTCCAAAAAGAAAGAATATCATCAAAATGCTCCGAAAGGACTCAAAGCAGTGTGCAAAGTATAAACCCAAAGCAATTTGGTCATTACAAGCTTACACGAAAGAACATTAGAATTTATATACTCCAAAACTACCCAATCAATTCCACCATGAATGAGATCATTCGCATCAGGAAAATGAATGAGACAATGCCCTGCATTCACTGATACTACTTAGAAATATATTGGTAAAATTATGAGTCTGTATGAATGAGACAATACAGTTTTCTAATACTCCAATGCCCATCCCATCTTATAACAAACTCCATTACAGCATTTTACATCTAGAACAGTAAGGCATTCAAAGGCAAATTTCTAGCCTGGGAACCCTAGAGCAAAATGGTAATGCTGATAGAGAACATCGTCATGTGGTTGAGACAGGATCGACTATGATGTTATTCCTTCTGAGAGATTGCTGAGAGATTGCTCTCCAGCTTACGTTTCTCCTTCAGAGATTGCTGAGCACAGCAGCCAGCACTCATCCAGGATATTGGAGCTCAAGTTGCTCAGCAATGCTCGGAGCAGAGCAGAGAGAGCAGCATCTCCTGCCATTTCTCCTTCTCTCACGAGAAAAATTAATATTGAAGGTTGGCGAGAATAAGGGCTGCTGTGAAATGAAGCGATCGATGTACTGTCCCCAGATTGATTTATATAATCCAAACCATACCAAGTACCAACCGACGTGAATATTAAGTTAACATCGTTCTGACCTGGAAAAGCTCTAGTGGGAAGGATTCCTCTTCCCCTTAGTTTGGCAAATACACCCTTAGTTTTGAGGCAGCCCAAGAATCCCATCTAAGTACAAATAGACAGTTTCTTTATGCATCCCTTAAACCAACATAATCCCCACAAGTGATGGCCTTTTGAGAATCCAAACAGAGAAAAGGGAAAATGAAAGAAATTAGGGTTTGAGAAGAAGAGAACATGCCCAATCTTCTTAACACTTTCCATCCATAAACCCCAAAGGCACAGTCCCAAACCCACACAAAATAAACTCATAGAAATTCTAAACCCTATGACTCCTTCCATCGTCAAGAGCCCTAATCGAAACCCACCTTTGTGCTCTATAATTGAAAGAAAAAATTAGGAGAAAGAGAGATCAAGAAGAAGCATACCTGCTATGCGTGTTCCTTTCTCCTTCCTTTGTTGTCTCTAGCGCCTGTTTCTCTCGTCTCTTCAAACGAAATGAGCGTTCTCTTCTCCTGCTCCTCTCTGTTGTCAAACGAAACGAGCGTTCTCTTCTCCTGCTCCTCTCTGTTGTCCAAACGAAACAAGGTGGAAGAACGAAAGGGGTGAAACGTGAGGTATATATTTCAAAGGACATTCGGTGCCAATAAAACACCGTCCAAGGGTAATTTGGTCATAAAAATTACCTCCGCCTCTGTATTTTTAAGACGCAAATCCTTTGTTTCTCAGGTGCAGGATTGGGTAGTATACGATTATTAGAGGATTTGCCTCTTAATGTCTAAATTGGGTAGAGGAGAAAATTGGGTACCAAACAATCTAATTTTTTAAACCTCTGTATGCTTTAGAAATTTAGAGGAGTAGAGGCTTAGAATAGAGATGCCAAACATGTGCTAACTATTGTAATAGTAGAGTAGGCTTCCAAAAGTTTTTTTATACTAAAATTGTAGTCCAATCAATGGAACTTGATCATTTCTCAATGAAACTTTATCATTTATAATTGGCAATGGCCTTTTTTTATACCCAAATGAAAAACAGGATTGGCAATTGCCTTTCTTTCATGGGATTCTTTTGATAAAATGCACCATGTGGTAGATGTGGTTATTACTTCCGATAGGCCGAACTAAAAGACGGTTGACGTCCAACTATTTGCCGTTATGAAGGGATAATTTTGGATTTGGTTTTGTGAGTGGGTCCAAAATAAAAAAAAACGACTGAGATTTTCGAAGACATGAAATTCGTTGTTTGGATTTGAGACGACCTTTTTTTTTGGAACTTGCCATATATTTTGTTTCATAAAGTCCCATGTTGGATGAGTTGAGAAGAAACTAAGCATTTTCTGAGAGATCTCTTCAAGTAAGCATTTTCTGAGAGATCTCTTCAGTAATCATATTGATTTATAGTAGAGTTACTTTAACCCGTGGTTTGGGCACCACCCCACCACATGTTGCATGCTTGGATTTAAAAAACAGGTTTTTTCTTTTTCTAGGGTGCCTAAGGGCCGGACAAGCCTGCTTCGGGGCAGACTTGGATATATAACTTGAGTCCATTTAATATTTGTGCTGGCCTTCGATTAAGTGTAAAAAGCCCAAAGAATGGCTCGGACCAAGTAATAAGTGCTTGTAGTTTGAAGACAATTTGTTCAAACACTTGCTAGAATGCCTTTACAACAGGAAAGCCCAATTCAACCAGACCCGAATGAGTACACACGTTGATTTGGACCCAACGTTGCAAGTGTCTAACTTGGGATGGATATGGGCCTGTGTTTCTAACGTAGGGTAGTCCTGCATATTACCCAGCCCGGCCAGACCTATCCCGTGAGCACCCCTACTTTGTGCGTAACTACATGTTTGTTGCTGCAAAGCCCAACAAAAAACTAATACCTAATGCAACACTTTCTCTTTTTTGCAAATGAAATTTTAATTTCTTCCTACTTAGGTATTTAACTTGTACACCAGAGTGGAGTGAAGTCTCCATTTAAGAAACATAAAATGATGGAGAGGTCAAATTAAAAGTAAAAAAAATTTAATTTTTTCATTTAAAATAAAGGTTAAAAAGCAATCATCTCAGCTTGCTAAATATCTGAAAAGGCATTTGCTTAAAAAAATAAAAGGTAAAAGGAATTTCTTATTAAGCCACTGACGATGAAGTCGAGAATCTTTGGTTCTTCGTGGATAAGGCACCCAAACCTAAGTAGGTGCTCTTTCTTTCTCACTCTTAGCCACTGGTCCAAATCGGCAGAAAGACAAAATGTAGTATAATCCCTTAGGCAAGCCAAAGGTTAAGGTTTCAACGTTCCTCAGGCACGCCCAGGATTCTTCATCGTGTGACATAACACGCCCATGGTGCAGTACTGTCCTGCTTTCATGGCAGCTGTTTCATTGAAAGCAGTTTCTCTTTGCTCCTTGGCTGGACACACATTTCCTTGTCGACCCAAATGACAGATGTGGGTCTATAATCAGAATAAAAGCTTCATTCCTCTTTCCCTAGCCATAGGTTGTTAACAAAGGCAAACGACCCACTACTTGACCAAGTAAACAGAATGTATCCAAATGTGGCCCACATCAATGAAACCTGAATTATTTCTTTGTTATCTTGATGATTATTTTGACCTATTCTAAGGGTATGTTTTTGTAACACTTTTTCATAGAAAGTTAAAAGGTTTTCTACACAAAACTCAATTTTTGTGCATTTGGTGGGGCCATTTTCATGAAATTAACTTTTTGCTATGTCAAGTTGTTTCTTGGTAAGGCTTAAAATAGAGTTCTTATAGGGGGCTATTGAATTTCCATTTCTATAGAAAATGAACCCCCCCCCCCCCCCCCCCCCCAAAAAAAAAACTTGATAAGGTCATATTGTGGGAAATCTTGGACTTTTGATTGATGATGAAAGGGTGCAGTCAGCTTGTACTTATCAAACCTTGTAGAACACGATTCCCTGATACTTTTATGGTTAGTGGAGTATAATTGGAATGGGCCATGGAGCCAGGATCATATACGTTTAAACAATATATTGAAGTTGGATCTTTTTTTTTTTAAATATGCCTTCAATTTAGTAATCTTCATACCCTTTCAAAGTAGTCAATATTTTTTTTTCCTATGAAAAATTGTTGTACCAAAAAGAGAAAAGATAATTTTTATTAAGGAATTCATAGCTACACTAAATAACATTTGCATTATTTCATAAAAAAAAATAATTTGTACTAAATATGAATTTCAAACTTTCACAAAACTTCTTTTCTAAGGTATCCAGTTATTGTGAAAGTTGCTGATGTGGTAATTTCTTCTTGCCGAAAATAGTGCAAACATAAATGTGCCTTAAATGTTTAGAGCACAACTGTACAGATATCAACAATTTGCATGGCACACGTTCGCTGCATGAAAAAGACCGCTGATTATATTTGATTTTGGCAATTCTTCCTCCGTGGCTTTTATGAACGGCTATCACTTCTTGTGAGGCAAGACCAACCAACAACCCTTTTGGTTTATATTTATATCACTTACAGTTCAAGCCAAGGGACTTAATTGCATTGATTATAGGCCAATGGTCTCGGTCAGCGTCGAGCCCATGACGGCCATAAATGGGCTGGATCTGACTACAATTATTACAGAAATGATCCGAGTATCCAACCACCAATTTGAAACAACACTGCCGCGTACTAATCTAGTATTAAGCTTGGATTTCAAGACTGGCCTTGGCTAGCGCGGTTGGGGGCTGGGTAAGAGCAGCGCTACCTGAGGTGACCGATATTATGGTGGATTTGGGCTCCATTGTAGGCCCCATCACCCATTGGATGTCCCCAGACCTAAATTTCAGGCCCAATTATTTTACAGACTGGGATTGAACCTCTATAAGGCCTAGCTTGGAGTTACATATTTGATACAATGGGAATATATGTTTTGTAAACAGAATAGGCCTGAGTTTTCAGGCTTGTGGGATGTTTCTAGGACTGAATATTAAGCATGATAACTAAATGTGCCCAGGTTGGATGACTTTGGCCTGGTTGAGTGGTCCCGTGATGCCCTTTTCATGGCATGATGCCATGGTTTCAACTTTCAAGTCTGATAGGAAGTGTATTGGCCAATACTGATATGTGGGGGTTTTTCCATTCCTGTATCTTTGCTAATACATACATATATATATATATATATGGGGCCTTTTCCTGTGCATACG
Organism: Sextonia rubra; assembly: GCA_037013555.1. NCBI lineage: Eukaryota > Viridiplantae > Streptophyta > Magnoliopsida > Laurales > Lauraceae > Sextonia > Sextonia rubra. Next base: position 29,598,342 of record JASUAD010000011.1, on the reverse strand, counting down.
TCTCTCATGGACTTTTCGTGCACTCTTTGGTGGGGCCCACTATAGACCCCACCAAGGGATGAGATTGGGAGGGTTGGAAAGATCTATGTGAAAGCACCTTACATATCAAATTTGGTCTCAATCACATATCCCTAACCCCTTCATCCATGGCTTACGAATTCATTCCATTCGGATTGGTGTATAGTCGATCCAACGGTCCAATATATCCGGATCTGATCAAAAGTTGGGGTGAGTTGCTATCATGAGGTCCCATGTGTGTTGCAGGGTTTGAATTGAGTGATAGATGAGCCCCACCTAGAGTTCTCACGAAAAAAATGGTGAGGGACGGATGCGTATGAAGATTCTCCTATATATATGTATTTGTCCCTTAAACTGTTGAGAGATACTTCCATTTTTGAAAAGCATTGATGTGTAAAAGGATAAAACTATCACACATTATGATACCTTTCTGTGATACCTTTTTGACTTTGTTAGGTCTAAAAAAGGAATTGTCCCTCAGGAATATATGCATAGTAGTCTTTCCCATATATATATATATATATATATAAGGAATGCCTCTCCTAAGCTCAAGCTTAAGAGAAGAAAAGCTCAAGCATGCCACTCCCACGTGTGAAGTTAAAAAAAAGCTCTCGAGCCCAAAAAATTTCATTTTCATTTTCCCTCCATTCTCCTGCTAAACTCAATTGAAACATGCAAAAGATAAAAACCTCCAAAGCTGAAAAAACCCAAAAATGCAGACCTCCTCTCCTCATTGTTCCTCTCCATTGCTTGGAGCTTCAGATAGGGAATCTTGCCTCTACTCTTCGTTTCTCTCCACTGTTCGAATCCCTATCTCTCTTCTTTCCTTCTTCTTTCTCTAAACCTAATCGAAACACCCAAGCTCCAAAAACAAAAAAAAACAAAAAAAAAAAAAAAAAAACCAAAATGCCATCGCCGCTCACCTTTACCTAGGTTTGCCACTGCCGGTGCTACAGACCCTAGCGCCGCACCGTTGTTGTCGCCATCAAGGTTTTGAATTAGCGGTTGCAAAAAACAAGAAGACGAACCCAAGGCAGGGCTTGGTGCCTTTTGAGTTTTCTAAATATGATGTTTTATGGAGTTAATGGGGTTAGAGGGAGTTCGGGTTTTTGTGATTTATGAGTATTTGTAATGGGGTTGTCAGCATTTGTTTTGGAAGATTAAATAAACCGGATTCTTGGGTGTTGTGATTTTGACATCACCCGTAATGCACATACATCAATCCAATATCAACAAGAAGCAACCACACACAAGAAGCGACACAGAGATTTACGTAGTTCACCCAAATAGGGCTACATCCACATGCACAGAGACGATCATCTTCACTATGACAAGTAAAGCATACAGAGACTCTCACTCTTTCACATTGTCTCTCCTACGTAGTGTGGGAAAACCATGGGCAAGAGAGCTCTCACCTCTCTTCAACTACAACATCTAGGGTTACAGACTATACACATATATAATCTCCGCTTTCTTGGCTTCCAAGAAAGCCCCGGTACAATTACTAAAACACCCTTGACCTTAAACCGTCATTGGCCAACCCAGTAGACCCATCTGGCTAAACCATAATATAAGATATAAACCCAACAATCTCCACCTTGACTTGAATTTCGCACAACTCGAGCCACCAGGAGATAAAACTGGCATTGTCGTCAAGTACCTTGTTGAATGGTACGTCACTGCACCAACTATGCAGATTTCTTCCTTCAACATTTTGACATGTTGAACCAGCACATGAACCTTGAGCAAAGTTCATCTTCTCGTCAAACTCCACCTCGAACTTAAAGCTCGAATCTATTGATGAATCTGAGTGATTTCGATATCTGAATCACTTACCATCCTGCCCCATCTTCAATATCACTATGAAGATCTAATCACCACAAGCATACAAGCAAAACAGATCAGGAATACAAGTCTAAATGGCTCCATAATTACAAAACAACCTCTGCCTCCGAGCGGTCAAAAACTCCATTTGACCTGGCCTCCGATTAATCAAACACATGTTTGATAACTACTGATGCATCAGCTCCTCCTTGCTGCTTCTTCATTGGCTTGGCTTTGGCAATATAAACAACATCACATGCGATCCGCAAAGCATGTGAACCCCAAACGAATAACTTCATTTGAATCAGCAAACCCTTTGCAACTAGGCTGGCAACTCCTACTATTGGGTTTGCAACAACAACTAGGTTAAGTAGACCCGATTTTGACCTAAACCCACATCTGGTTAAATCTCCTTCACAAGAAAAGTCGGTGCTGCCTAAAACTCCTTCTTCCTTCTGTAATCAAGACAGGACGTCTCCTGACAAAATGTGCAGATCCAGATTTTCCCAATGTAGGTGGGTGAGAACCAACAATCTTCTCTTCTCAATATTTCTACATCAAGCTGTAGATCTGGTCAACACGAGCACGTTGAAAGAAACAAATCTAAAATCTGAGTCTGGATGGCTCTGATATTGTAGAAATAAGTTTTTACGCTCTGATCGGTCAAACCTCTTTGGTGATCATCTAAGAGCCAATCTTCTTCTTCCATTGCGTAGATCTGCTCGAAGTGAGTCTGTGGGTTCAAACGGACCTCCGATCGGACATCAGACGATCAAGATATCGTAGAAATAAAATTCTACCATTGAATCTAGTCAAATCTGCCTTTGACCGTTCGTTCTGCTGATGTAAGCTGATGTCAGCACTGTGTTGCTGTTGACTAGGCTTCTGCAAACCGGTCCAGGTCCACCCGACTCGAACACAAACTGAACCTGCTTCACTGCACTGGGCTGGACTCTGCGCATGCGGGTCAGGTCGGACCCGACCAGAACTGGCTGACTCTGCTTTTGCTGGGCTATGCTGCTACAGGATAGGTTACAACCTTACCCAAAACCTGAACCCGACCTGCAACCTGTGTTACCAATGCCAACAACCCCCTGATAAAAGTGTATTTCACAACTGGGGAAAAGATCTCATCATTATTCGGACATTGTCTGGCGTGAAAAGTTCATCATCCTTTGAATTGAGCATGAAAAGTTCTGCTTTGTGTGACATTTGTCTAGTCATACAGCTACAAATCTATTGTCTTGTAGTTATTCGTAATTCATTAGCATTTAATCAAAAAGTTGCCTTGCAAAAAATTCTAGTACAAAGGAAAGGAATGAGACTGCCCAAGAACATGAAACAAAAACCACATATTACAAGTCATTGACAGAGTGATCAAAGATTTTTATTAACCAATTCACATAATAATACAAAATCACGTACTCGTATATACATATAGACCGTTTCACTTGATCCAATAAGAAAATCAACTTACAAATTCCAAAGATTAAAGACTTAGGCTTAAGAATATCTACCTGAAAAAAATCTAGTAGACTTTTGCAGAAGCTTTTGTCTTTGAGAATCTCAATGATGAAAAGAAATCAACTCACCCTAAAAAAATTCAAACTTTATATAAAACCATCCCAGTAGTGAATAAAAAAGGGATGAATCTACAAACCCAAGACCAAATCCATCCAAATCCGGTTTATTCAATCCTTCGAACCAAATGCTAACAACCCTAATACAAATAAACACTCACAAATCACAAAAAACCCTACTCCCTCTAACCCCATTAAACCCATAAAACATCAGATTCGGAAAAATCAAAAGACACTAAGCCCTACTCTGGGATCGTCTTCTTTCTTTTACAATAGTTGATTCAAAACCTCGATGGCGACGACAATGTGTGGCGACGACGTCTGTAGCACCAGCAACGCAAATCTGGGTAAAGGTGAGCGGCGATGGCATTTTGGGTTCTTTTTAGGCTTGGGTGTTTCGAGGTTTAGAGAAAGAAGAGGGAAAGAAGAGAGACGGGGCTTCGAGCAGTGGAAAGAAATGAAGAGGAGAGGAGAGATTCTCGGTTTGAGGTTTTGAACAGTGGAGAGAAACAAGGAGGAGATGAGGTTTGCGTTTTGGGGGTTTTCACCTTTTGCATTTTTCGATTAGGTTTAGAGGGAGAAAGGAGGGAAAATGAAGTTTTTTCTACTTGGACCTTTTTTAACTTCACACATGCCACTCGCATGCTTGATCCTTTTTTCTACTTGGACCTTTTTTAACTCCACACACACACACATATATATATATAGGGCTTTGATCCTGTGAGAACTATTCTATTGCACCTATCGTGAGAACTTTTTATGGGGCCTACTTGTAGGTCCCCTTTGGAAATGGGACTAGGGGGATGAAAAGATCTATATAGGATCACCTCATTTATCAAGCCTGGCTCTAGGCATATGTCCCTAACCCCTTCATCCGTGGTCCACAAATTCAGTCTATACGGATTGGTGCACAATCGATCAACGGTCCAATAAATACGGATTTGACGAAACTTGGGGTGAGTGATTATCAGGAGGGTCCCTGTGTATTATAAGATTTGGATTAGATGATATATGGGCTCTACCTAGAGTTTTCACAAAAAAAATGGTGAGAACTAATTCTCATAGGATTATTTTCCATAAATATATATAATATATGGGCTTTGATCCTATTCTCACCACTCACCTTGAGAACTTTTTATGGAGCCCACATGTGGATCTTATCTGGGGATGGGATTAGGGGGATGGAAAGATATATGTGCGACCACCCCACATATCAAGTGTGGCCCTAATCACATGTCTCAAACTCCTTCATCTGTGGCCTACAAATTCAATCTATTTGAATTGGTGCACAGTTGATCCAACAGTCTTGTAAATTCAAACCAGATCGAAACTTGGGGCGAGTGACTATTAGGAGGGCCCCTGTATATTGCAAAGTTTGGATTAGACGATAGATGGGCCTCACTTAGAGTTCTAAAAAAAATTGGTGAGAACTAGTTCTCATAGAATTATATATATATGCACGACACCCATATGAATCAACTGGGTCCCCAGTCCAGCAAAGGATGGCAATGGCTCTAGGTTGGGTTGATTTACGGGTACATGTCTAGGTCAAACCGGAACCATTTATTGATTGGATAGAAAATGCTAATGTGAACTCTGAAATCTCATGATAAGTTCAAATTTGGATTAGGGTTGGGTTGGTTGCTTAACTCCAATTGGGCATTCCTTCATTTGGGGTTCGAGATGCCCAACTAGCACGGAATCATTGAGTTCGATTTGAGTCAAGTTATTAGTTTATTGGGTCAAAAACTGCCATCGTTTGCTTAGGCCATCATATTTTATATCTAACAACTTCTTTTTCTTCCCGCTTGCACAGGGCTACCTTCCCACTTAGGTAGGTTTCCTTCCCAAGTGTGCCAAGTTATCCTTGGATCCCAGTCTAGCCCCCTTAGCTAGTCTACACATATATATAAATATATAGACTTTGATCCTGTGAAAACTGTTCTCATGCACAAATCGTGAGACCTTTTATAGAACCCACCTGTCGATCCCAATTGGGAATGAGATGAGGGAAGATTGAAAGATCTATATGAGACTATCTTAAATATCAAGTTTGGCCCCAAGCACACATCCCTAACCCCTTCATCCATAGCCTACAAATCCAATTCATTCAGATTAGTGCACAGTTGGTCCAACGGTCAGGTAAATTCGAATTTGACCGAAACTTGGGGCGTGTGACTATTAGGGGGTTCCTGTGTATTACAAGGTTTGGATGGGGTGATAGATGGGGCCCCACCTAGAGTTCTCACAAGAAAATAACGAGAACTAGTTCTCATCGGATTATTTCCCTATATATATATATAAAGTCCTTTTTCATCCTAGTTTAATTCTTATAGTTTTTAACCCAACCTACCAACCTGGTTACATAAATTTAGAGAACGTGCACTGCTTGATTAATTAGCTACCATGTTTCTCACCTAGTTGCATATGATTTGAACCTTGGGTGTGCCACCTCTTCCCTCATGTGCATGCTCCTTTTCCATAAGGTCTAAACCCGAGCTAATCTTGATTTACTATAATTAATTTTGTTTTATCTTAATTAATGTTTATTTAGACTAAATCAACTCAAATCCACTTGGGTTTGGGTCATGGATAGGTAGTTGGATCGGGTTCGAACTTTACTTAGGTAGCTAATGACATTCTCATGTAATTTGAAGTTACATGGTTTTACATTATTAAGGCATTATATAATTGCATCATATGTGTCTCATCTTGTGGGTCATTTCTCATGATTGGTTCAATGTCAATTTAAATCTATCTTGGCCCAACTAGAGTCCCTTTAACTCTGTGTAAATCCCTACAGCAGTTGGACTTGCTTGTAAATTTAGAAAATATAATTTAAGTGCCTATTTAAGGACCCATCTTAGCTCCTTCTCTACATTACCTTCTCCTTGTTGCTGGAGCATTTCTTTCTCCTCTCCTCCTTCACCAATAGCTGGAATTCAAGTCTTGGAGCTGTGCATGTTGGAGCTAAGGCTCCTATTATCTTCCCCATCATCTTTTTACTCACTTTTCACCTTTGGAGTTCACAATTTCATCTCTTCTCCTTCTTCCTCTTCCTCTTTACAGCTCCCTAAGATAAGAACTCCAGTACTACTCCATTTCTTTGGGTTCAATAGAATCAAGGAGACTCAACTGTGTAATATGCATTCATTCGACACCCATTTCTCATTTTGCATGTGGTTAGATCATCTTCCGTTGAGGCTTTCTTCACCATCAAACCAAGAAGAAACTTGATTTGGACTAAGCATTGGAACTAGAGGCAAGTATAAGTGCATATTTACTACATGCATGGTTCATTTTGTTGATTTTTGATGAGCTCTTCATTAATGACAAGTTACAGCTCTCTTATCTTTGATTTTGGAAATGTGAATGATTTATGTGTTAGTTAGTGGAATTGAGATTATATGATGGATTTATTGATATTAAGGAAGTGTGGAATGGATCTCAAATGGCTGGGGGAACAGAGGTTCTATACAGGTATTGGAATGAAGAAGAAGAGTATTGCAGCAAAAATTTGAAATGCTAATCGGGAAAGTGCGCTCGAGCGGACGTGAGCATGCGCATGAGTGCCCATGTAATTTCCTGATGAAAAACATGTCAGTATTCTTTGTCCAAAGACAAAGACGATATGCACTCGAGATGGTTGGGGCCACGCACAGTGCAAGTGCAGAGACCTGATGAAAAACTCATCAATCGAAAATTTTCTGAAACAGAGCCATATGCGCACATGCGCGCTTAGCCAAATTTTGAAAAACTATTTTAAATCACGTACAACCTCTAGTTAAAATCCAATCTTACCCTTGGGATCTTAAGTACATTCAAAGACTATGTAGGACCTTAGAAATGGTACCTTTACTTCAATTAATTAGCCCAATGGTAATTAAATACTAAGAAGGAAGAGTGCAGAGTTGTCACTCATTTTCTTGATTTTTTGGTTAATTCTGATGTTACGTAGTGAGTGTTGACATAAGAAGATGTGTTCATTGCTTACACAATATAGCACTAAGACTTAGTAAAACATTGACACCGGACATTTTATAAATACATCGTATTGAATGACTATGAAAATACGGATTATCTAGCATAGGGTTGGCTAGTAAATATATTTGTTAACCACTTAATCCAAATACATTCATATTGTCTAAGAAAACCTTGCCCTCAACATAATTTAATCATGTGCCCATTCTTCTGATGAACCTTGAGGCAAGATCAAAGACAGAGCTTTTACTAAGCGTGAACCAGTGACCCATAGGAGAACTAGAGTTGAAAACGGTTTGAGCTCCAATAGCTCATTTAAGCATGCATTATTTGAATAACAGTCACTTCATTAATTTTGATTTTATGACTGTATACAATCTTAAGACCGTTACATATTTTTGTATAAGAATAGATTGATCATTACGCATAATAAAAATGGAAGTATGTATTCTGATCGGACTTAAGATAATTGAGTCGGCACCACTTAACTTGTACTCATAGGAGGTTTGACGGGACCAAATAAGGGTATTATATATGTTACCTACTGCAGTAGTTGTACGAAGAGTGGTCGATGCTTTTAGGGTAGTTAGATGGTCTTGGCCCGACCGCTAGTGATTTTCTATTGTATGATATGCTCTCGCTCTAGAGAGAAGATAGCCATGTGGATGCCAATTAGTATGTGAATTATCTTTCTATATATATGATTCTTTATTCATGCTTATTTATGCACAATATACCTAGCTTACGATTATTGCTCTCTTTTAATCAATATGTTTTCTAATTCCATTGATACATCATGATAGTCTTATGTTGTGCTAACAGGAGTACCCATGGTATTACAGGTATAGGACGCAATACCAATCTGGCAATTGACGTGACCTCGGAGGGAACCTCAATGGTACCTCGGGGTTTAGACGAGTGAAAAGAGGATGATGTCTTTTACTAATCATCATACGTAGTGCGTCATGGGTTTATATTTAGAGGTTTGTTTAGAAAATTACCATGCTTGGTTGTGGTCATATTATGGTATTTTGGAGTCCCTGTTTGAGGGACATGACTTTCATGATGATAGACATGTTTATGTTACTTAGTATTGTGTGCATGTATATGGTTTAACCAATGGACTTGGTTTATATTAATGAATGAATAATTGTGACTTTATTAATGCTTATAATGAATTGTATGTGAATTCTTCAAGTTTTCACTTAATTATGTAAATGATTGTTATGTGAATATGGATCTTCCTCACACGTACTTGTGGAATCTGCCTGTAGCGGTTCGTACACTTCTTAACATGGCACATATTGCTATGGGATTACATGTGTCGCACCTAAGAATCCAACCTAATTCCCAATTCTTGGGTTTGGGGCGTGACATTTTCCATGTGAGTGGGTTGTCTTCCCTCATTCCCAACCCCTTGGCTGGGGTGGAAAAAAAGGACAAAATCATAAATTTCAATTTCAGTTTAACATTTCCATTCCAATTAATAAAAGGGTTGGGCTATACTCGATTTGCCTTGACCAACCCCAACCTAATCTCATACTTCAATATGCTACCTTGACCCTAACCTGGGCCAAGCCATCAGTTTAGGGTTCAGGTTTTGAGTTTAAATTTAATTTTTTTAGGTTAATTGTAGAAATTTCTTTGGTTAATAAATAATAGAGGAAATTACAGAAAAAATCACCTTAACAGGCCACAGAATAAAAATAGCCCCATTAGCATTTTGCAAACAAAAAGGGTCCCATGGGGCCATTTTTGTTTATTTTTTGGAATTTACGTGGAGTAATGATGTTGCCACTCCACAAAACATACTCCTTCTTCTTATTTCATTTTGTTTTCTTCTTTCACCTTTCTCCTTCTCTTTTTCTTCTGTGCGTATAACTAGCAACTCACCACCTTTTTTCCCTTTTTGCCTTTTCTTTTCTTCTTTTGGTTTCCATCTTTTTCTTCTTTTCTTTCTTTTTCCTATTTTCTCCTTGGTAGTGACAAACGAAAGACCAGCGTCAGTAGCATACACTGGGACAATGCTCCAACGACGTTCGATAGAGGGCGGCGTGGTTGTTGGCAATGATGCAATGATAATGGCGGTAGATTTCGATGATTTTTTCTTTTCTTCTTTCGATTCTATAACAAAAAACAAAGATATAAAAAATAGACATTGAGGACAGCAAACATAGCAGAGGCAGGGCATGAAACAAGTAGTCATCTTCTTCGACGAAGGTCATAGAAGAGGGCATAGGAAAAGAGGCAATGAAGATTAGGGAGGGGTCAGTGTAGCATGTGGGTAGGCTTGGAGGGGACGATGCGGCCGAAGAAGATGTCGGAGAAGAGAAGGTCATCCCCTCAAGCCCACCTATCGCACCAACCACTCCCTTATCTCTACTACCCGCCACCTCCACTTTTTTCACTTCATTTACGAAGCGCTCGCCAACTGCTCAACAAAAAAATTCATAGATATCTTAATCAAGGAATCCACTCTTTCGAGCCACTATCTCAACTTCCACGAGTCAAAGTTCTTCTCATTCATTGAATCATCTCAAGATGGTCCCTTTGCAACGGGTTGGTGTATCATCTTCTCCATCAACAAAAGACATGTTTCGCGTCATTGTCCCATGTTGCAATCATTTTGCATACAAAGAGGTCTGAACTCTTCATATCTTAACAAACATCCCACAAAATGAGAACGATAATGATTGGGGCATATTTGTGGAGACATGTCATATTATCTAAGCAAGATCGTCATTAAAATATTCAATACGAGTAACATTAAAATATTCAATACAAGCTAACTTTATAGTAACATTGATGATATAGAATGTGGAGTTAATTTGTATGTAATGAACTTGATTGATGCTACTTTATGTCGTAAAATTGATTGTGGAAGTTTGGGTTCAATTTAATGTGGGGTTTTGGATGTAGGATGTGAAGATTTAAATTTAATGGTGAAGTTGTTGGATGACATTAAGTTGGGTGTGAAGTTGTTGGGGATATAATTTGGTTTTGAACTTTGAAATTTGCAGGTATCTTCATCGAGGGTGAAGTTGTTGGATATATAACATGGATGTCAAGTTTGATTTTTATAATATTCTACTCATTTTAAAAGTTTGAATGTAAAGTTTTTCACTATGTAATGAGATCAAATCCCTAATAGTAATTGAAGAACAACTTTGTAATGAACTATTTGAATGTATCAGTGATGACATCATTACTTCATAGAACCTTTTTAATAAAATTTTTTTACAAATAAGTGACGACGTCATCACTTCACAGAACATTTTAATAAAATTTCTTAACAAATGAGTGACGACGTCATCACTTCACAAAACATTTTTAATAAGATTTTTCCACAAACGAGTGACAATGTCGTCACTTCACAGAACTATTTTAATAAAATTTCTTTACAAATGAGTGACGACGTCATCACTTCACAAAATCTAATAACCTAAATTTTTAACAAATGAGTGAGGACGTTACCACTTCAGAGAAAGATAAAAATATCTATGTTACAGATGAAACCAAAGATACAGTGATGCGTGAAGAAACAATCGATATTAAAATACAAAGACACTATCTCATTACATGTTTGTGTCATTACTTTTGAGATTCTAGCTTATTACATAAACCAACCAAAGACAATAAAAAATCTATTAATCCATATCAACATGAATTCAACACATGTCATGAATTTAACACATGTCTAATACAAATTATATTGCCTTCTTTTAACACAACTCCACATCAAACAAAATGAATAGAATTCATGTCATATGCAACATCCAAAACTCCACATCAAATTGAACTCGAACTCCCACAACCAATTTTATGACATACAACAACATTCCAAATTCACATTCATCAAATCCACAATTAAGTTTAATACATACACGTTAACTCTACATTTTTTGACATTAATGTTACAATCAAGTATAATCCATATAAGGGTTTAGCATACAATCAATCAACCTATAACAAAGATAAAAATATAAATGAGACACAATGTTTAATTCCATTGCGAATTAAATGCGAATAAACTGAAACATCACCAACGCCTCCTTGAAACAATTATTTTGCATGTAACCAGATATCACAATACCCCAAATCCCTCTACCCTTCACCCACGCCTCATCAAATACCTAACACTCAACCTCAACCTTACCCCGCTTTGCATACCCAAATATCAAAACTATTCACGACATTTTACTTCGTAGAGGCATTTCGTTGAACACCTTTCGCACACCATTTGATCGCCCGTCTGGGGATCTTGGAGGCTTGTGTAGGTGTTGAAGATGGAAGGGAGGGGGTAGTGATCGAGGCGTTTGAAGAGGGAAGAGAGAGTATAGTGATTAGGGCATTAGTCCTCTTTTACGCCATCTCCAGCTTCTCCATCCTCCTCTCCGTCTTTTGCGACATTGAGTTCACCATTGAGATCCTGGTCGCTGGCGGGTTATTCTCCTATCTCCGAGTCGAGCTTGGCGACTTCATTGATTTCATTACCACCAGCAACATCATCATCAAGAGACTTATCTGTTGCATTGCCAGCCTTGCCTGCTCCTGGACCTCCTACTTCTCCACCCTCATCAACTTCTACCTTGACTCCCTCTGCTTCCATGTCCCCACCTTCAAGGAGGGCTACAACCTCCTCAACCTAGTTGTTGTCATCCTCAGTCACTTACTCCACCATCGCCATGTTGGGTACCTTGAGATGGGCACCCGTCAGTTGGCTAGAAAAGAAGAGGAAAAAGAAAGGAGAAACAAAAAGAAAGAAGAAAAACAAAAAGAAGGGGAAGATGATGGGGCAGGTGGATTGGATTTGGTTGGATTGAGGGATGAAGAAATATGAGAGGAAGAAGTGCAGAAAAGAGGAATGGGGAAGAAGAAGAAGTAAAAATATGTTTTGTAGAGTGATGACGTCGTCACTCCATACAAACTCAAAATGCTAGTAGGGATATTTTTGTTTGGTTGCCCGTTAAAGTGATTTTTCTCGTAATCTCCTTTAAATCATAAGTCAATACTCAAAAGGTGTTATGTTTTGCTATATTATAATGGGAGTTCCCATTTACTGCATTGGTTTGATGAAGTTTTGCTCTCTATTTTTTTGCCAATGTTATTAATGATCTCAGGTTTGTATGAATTCATATTAGAAGCATTTTGATCTCCCATACCACCTCAGACTCTTTTTTTTTTTTAATGATGTTGGTATTCCTGCGGTCATTGAGCCAAGATGAAATCAAAGATACTGATACATTTGTTGATTTTAACTTATGATTTAAAATATTATTATTATTATTATTCTTTGCTAGAAAAGGGAACTAACTTAGATTAAAGGGTCAACTAACCCTTCACTTGTAGTACAAAGGAGGAGAATAGTAGCCTATGCCTAAAAGGAGAAGATTTCTAATCTTAACTATCCCCATACCCTAGTGGTAAGGAGTTATATTCTTATTGGGGAGGTCAAGGGTTCAGAACTCAACCCACCCACCCACCCACCCACCCCTCTTTTCGCTTGTACGAGCTACTTTTCCACTTAGGTGAGTTTTCTTCGCGGGTGTGCTGCGGTATCCTTGGATATAAGCCCCCACTTAAGCTATATAAAAAAATAAAATAAAATAAAATAAACTTATCCCCACCCTAGGAAGAGCCCTAGTGAGGACCCAGCCAATGCTACATAAGAACCAACGAGGGTCAGGGTCTTGCTCGTAGCCCTGGAATTTCTTTCTAGTCATCTTAGATGTGTATGAGTGTGTTTGATGTCTCAAAGCTTGGTCCGACATGATAGAAGAAGGTTCTTGTGTATGCTTCGCCTTTTCTCTATTACATTTGCTATTTGAGTTGGAGTTGTGCTAACGTGGACTTGGCTAGGGAATCTGCCATGATGTTTGCGAATTGTCCAAGTAAGGATATCTGTAAGCAGCTCCATCATCTTTTTCCATAAAGGCATCAAATTGCAAGCTAAATTTCCTGTCTGTTGAACATTGGTGACGAGAAATAAGCTGTCCCTTTCAATCTGTACGGAGGTGATTTGAAGCCATTTGCATATCCGAAGAAGTTTGTGAAGGGCAAGTTGCTCCGCCTCAAGTGGATAGGATGCAATCACTTTCTCGGTGTAAGAATTATGCATTTGCCTATGGCAGTCCCTAACAATACCATCTATCCCTATTGAATTGTTATCAGTGATGAAGGAAACAGTGAAGTTTAAGTTAAACCATCCCGGAGGTGGTGGGGTCCATTTATTGGTGGATGCACCCACATAAGTCCCTGGACCTGCATACAAATGAGTTGGATTCCATCCCAGAATAAGTCGGATAGATTTTGTCCTTATGAAGTATGGGTTTGGTTGCTGATAATCAAAGATGAGCTTATTTCTAGTTTTCTAGATATGCCATGAGACAATGGTGCCCAGACGAATGTTGTGAGTATTATGGGAATTAAGGAACCATATGCAACATAGGGGGAAAATTTGTGGGGTTATGCATAGACTGGGGAAATGATGCCCATACCGTGATGGAGAACGGGCATTGACAGAGTAGGTGGTTTACTGTTTCCTCTGTGACATGGCACAGTGGGCAGTGAGGGTCGACTCCACTCAGAAATTTGACCAGCCTTTCCTTCGTTGGGAGCCTGTTGTGGATAATGCACTATAAGAAGAATTGCAATTTCGAAGGGACTTGGGCCTGCCAGATTTTCCTCCATGGAAGGTTTGGTCCACATGTGAGACATTGAATTTCCTTAGCCATAGCCTTGAGGCTACAAGTCCCATCTGGCTCCGCTTTCCAGCAGCAGGTGTCTCTACCCGTAAGGGGCAGCTCTGTAAGGTTTTTAATCCCATTTGAAGGCCAGAGGGTATTCAAAAAGAGTGTGTTCCAGGTTTGAGAAGAGTTGTCCACATTTGTCAAATCCGTAACCAGTTTAATGTTTGAAGTGGTGTCGTTTTGGGCCTGAGGGAAAAAGATATTTTGCAAATTTTGGCCCAAGAACCATGTGTTCCGAAAGACTGATGTCAGCACCATCCCCCACTACCCATATAATATTCTGGAGGATGATTGGCCTGCGTTTCATCAATTACTTCCAAAAAACGAAGTCATTTGACTTTAGGATCGATGTCTGGAGGGAAGAGTTCCACAGGCATTTTTGTTTCAAAATTTGGCACCACTATTGATCAGGGTGGTTAATGAATCTCTGTAGAAGGTGGGCCTGAGAGGCCCCTCTTGTGCACTCCCGAGTCCCTTAGTCCCAACCCTCTTATAACAGGCTGAGAAATAGTCTTCCAACTAATGGGGTTGAAACTATGATTCGCATATCCATCCTAGAGGAAATTTGCATTGATACTAGCTGATTTGGCACCGTCCCTTGGTAAGTTGTTGTGTGCCCATCAAATAGTGAGGATTAGTCGAGAAGACACGGTTCACAATGGTCATTCTTCCTGCATAGACAAAGCTTTTCCCCTCCATTGGAGAATGTTTCTTCAAATCATGTTGTGGATGAAAAAGGCTCCACTATTTCTCTTACTATTCAGGCCGATGATGTGGCCTAGATATATGAATTGTTGTTCAACTCGATGGATATGAGGATTTAACAACGAGAAGTTGTTGTGGAGGGAGGGTTGTCTCTGCTAACCACCAAAGAGGGCTTCATATGTTTGACCCTTTGACTTGCTTCTTTGGCAAAAAGTAATAATGTTTAATTTTGAAGGCTACTGTTTTGGAAGCTTGGAAGAATAACAATATGCCATCCACATACTGAAAGATGCCTATACTATCTCCTCGTGGAGCAAGCGTAGGGAAAAGTAATGGTTTTTTAGTGGAAATCTTTTGAATTGCTTTGGTGGAGGCCTTTGCGTATAGGATGTAAATGTAGGGGGAGAATGGGTCACTCTGCCTTATTCCAACTTGGGAACGAATTGTGTCTGAAGCATGGCCATTAACTAAAACTCTACAAGTTGCAATGGAGATGCAGGTCATAATCCTTTCGACAGAGGTCCAGGGATAGGAGAGAAGATTGAATGAAAGTCCACGACAACTAATCATAGGCCATTGCGATGTCCAATTTTAGTGCGCACCATTTCTTTTTTCTGTTTTCATGGCTCATGACGTGAAGAACTTCCTTGGCGATAATTATGCTGTCCATACGTTCTTTTCTTGGGAGGAAAGCCGCTTCATTTGGTGAGATGCAGTTGCCCAATAGCGGTCTCAGTTTGTTCACCATCAACTTAGCTAGGATTTTATATTGAACATTACATTGACAAATGGGCCATAAATCAATTAGCTTACAGGCACCATCCTTCTTCGGAATGAGGACTATATTTGTAGCATTAACTCCCTTAGGCAGGGAACCTGTGGAGAAGAATTCACTGATGAATCTACAGATGTCTATGCCGACTGAATCCCAAATGGCCTGATAAAAAGGCTGTAAACATTCCAGAATGTCTCTGATTAACATTTCCAAAATGGGCAAGAGATGAGGGTGGGACGCACCTCTAACATTCCAGGATAGAAACTTCATGCATGGGTTTCTGTGGAGGTGAGGGTCAGTACCATACTTGTGTCCAGGAAGACCTTGCTGTGGAGCTCAGCAAGTGAGCTGAAGTTCATGCATGGACTTTGAATCTGAGCTCCCTTTTGAAGGTCTCCTCCTTCCTGCAATTGGTCCTCTTGAAGTAAGTGACATGAGGACGTAGAGAATTATGTGTTAAGAGGCTGTAAAAACCCAAATTGCTGAGCTCGTTGTTGAGCATTGTCCAATGGTGCTTCTTTCTATTGTGTTTGTTTTTGAACTTAGGGTGTTCTCCCCACTGGACCTCGCCCTTAGAAGGTGATGAGCGGTGGAGTGGTTCATCGAAGATTTCGATGGGGTTCGTCCTGTTACTGAAGTGAAAATGGGTCTAGCCGATTGCTGCGAAAGAGTCGGTATCGAAGAGATTAAGAAGGTTGGGTGTAGGTGAGTGTTGGGGAATGAAAAGAGGCTTAGGCTGGTTCACATGGGGCGTGGGAGGGTAATTCAGGTGCGAAGGATAGTGCATGACCTGGATCAGGAGTATGATGGGTGGTTGTGTCACGCCCTACCCTTCACACATGCATGATATTGTCTGCTTTGGCCCATGGGCTTCATGATTTTGTTTTTGGTGGGCCTCAACTCACCAAAAGGCCTCATGCAAGGTAGTCGATGTGGGACTCCAGGATATCACAATCCACCCCCCTTAGGGCCGCACATCTTTGTGCAATAGCCTACCAGTTCCTGTAGCCTGCCAGCCCTCTTGGCCCCCCCACATATGAACCCCCCCCCCCCCCCCCACTTGCACCAGGCCACGGCAGGGACCCACACTCGATCTAATCGAGAGACGGCTCTAATACCATTTGTCATGCCCCACCCTTCACACATGCATGATATTGTTCGCTTTGGCCCTTAGGCCTCACTGTTTTATTTTTGGTGAGCCTCAACCCACCAAAAGACTTCATACAAGGTAGTCGATGTAGGACTCCAGGATGTCACAAATTGAGTAGTCAATGTTGGTTGGAGGGCAGTAAGGTGGTGGGGTTTAAGAGTTGTTGGTTCGAACTGTTGACCTTGTTCCCATGCGATTCCTGATATCGATAACCTAAGGGTGAGGTCCGGGTTAAGTTTTCAGAAGAGGGTGACATGGTCAGATGACGAGGGCGTAGTGGAAGGGAACATGGATTGTAGGGGATCCGATGTGGGTGGAGTTATGGTATAGGGGAGTGGGATACGTGAGAGGAGGGGGATCAGTGGGAGGAGGGGGTGGGATAGGGTTTTGTTGTAGATGTGGGACTAAGTGTGGGATTTTATGTTAGTTTGCTGGATCTGGGCAATGATTGCTTGTTGAGGGGATAGACAGGGGGTTGCTGGGGTTAGCCATGTGACGTTCCTAGGAAGAAACGGAATTTGTAAAAGTTTTTGGCTCCGCAAAAGTACAGCTTGGGCTACCTCTGTCACTTCCTTTTGGGACTGACGCCAATCATATTTGATCGGTGGCCCAGATGATGATGGTTTTGGATTTGCCATGTATTTGCCTGGATCATAGACGCGATTTGGGAGGCTATCTTTTCCTTGGATTTGGATTGGAGCAGTGCCTTTTCCCTGGTTTTCTCCGGTTTTCGACCTGTGACCTTGATAGGATGTTTGCACGCGTTCACAGATCGGAGAGTGATCGAGACCAGGTGTAGCAGTGGTGAAGGTACATGTTTCTTGCATCGTGACTTCGTCATCAACGGTGACGGCCATCGGCGCAATCGCTGAGAACTTTGAAGCGGCTACTAGTTGTGGCATTCCAATCATGTCTGAAGTGGTCGGATTTTTACGCCTTGATGCCGGTTGTTCCGTTTGCGGTCTTTCCTCTAGTGAATAGTGACCCAGCTGCGTATGTGGTCTGGGTGCTGATCTGTGGGTCGCTCTGCTACTATGCAATGGTCTGAGAGAGGCTGTTTACCTTTGTCGACTACTGTTTTAACAGAAGGCGCAACCATCTTTCTTGAAGGCAAACCTATTGCAGAGTCTGCATTTTGGTGGAGGGTTCTCATTTACGAAGCATTGGAAATGGCTACCTTCCGAAGTACTGATGACGACCCCTTCCAGTACTTCTTCGCTGGGATCCACTTCGCCTAGAACTCTTGCAAATAAGGCTCTGTTGCATGCTTACCCAGGGACAAAGTGACCCCATCCAACCTGATAGCTACCCCTAATGGCACGGTGATACTGCTCAAAAGATTTGGGGTCCAATACTCAATCAGTAGTCCTGGGAGCATGTCCCACATGGGGGCCTGAGCTATGAACACCTTTAACGGGTCGAAGTTAGGCGCCCAATTTCTGAAAATCAGGTGTTGTCCCGCTAGCGTCCATGGCGATCCCATTCTGACTCTTTTATAGTCTCATTCTTGTAAGAAGGAGACTAGTAAGAAACTATTTGGAGCTCCACTTTCTCAATTGTGCCTTGTAGACTTCAGAGTGAGGGTAGTCTCAAATCCATAGCCCTTAATGACAGTTTTTCCTGTCAAGGAATTGACTAGCATTTCTCACTAGCTAGAGTTCTCTTTCTATAAAGACTACTGTTGGGACTTCTTTTTGAGGGGTGACAGATCCAGAAAGTAACGGATGCCTACCGTTAAGTTAGGGGAGGGTTGTTCCGAAACTCGGATGTTGAAGGCGTCCCTGTAAGAGATCCAAATCGGACGATTTGTACTAGCATCGGCGCCCATCTCCATCTCGACTCCATGATCGAGGGGTCTGGTGGTTGTGGTTGGGAGGGCAATGGAAGGTCGATGACGATGGAATGTAACAGATGCCCAAGGTTAAGTTAGGGGCATCCCTATAAGAGATCCAAGTCGGATAGTTGGTACTAGCGTCGACTCCATGACCGGGGGGCGTTGTGGTAGTGGCTAGGAGGACAGTGCAAGGTCGACGACAATGGAAGTCTAGGGTTGACGATGGTGGAAGTTACGACGCCCATTGATAGTCAAGGGGACAACAATATTGTACAATTCGCATTTAGCAAGTGGTACTGATCTTCATGCATGCATGCAATATTTGATGAAAACTATGGCTACAGTGATTAATGGTAGCAGTAAGGCAGGATTTCCAATTTAACTGAGCTGGGTTCATGGGTGTTTCGGTGGTGCACGGCAAAAGAGTTCTTCAAGCGAGCGATCCGAGTCGAACCGCCAGATGCCTACTCTCTAAACAAATGCATGTATTTTCTGTGGCTGGCTCGGAAAGACCATGGCGCTGTGAAAGAAATGTTCTTACGAGTCATGGAGGTCAACCGTGGCAACACATACTATGCTCCTGTTGTGCGAATTTCTGGTCGCATGCCGTTGATAAAGACACCTGCTTTCCCCTCTGCTGCCTACTCTATGGAGACATCTGGTAAAATTTATTTATTATTTGCAGCATGTCTTACTATTATGTAACGAAAAAATTCTAAATTTGAGAATACTTCAATATTTGTAAAGACGTAATCTTTCAAAACAGTAAGGAAACTTAAAATACAAAATAATAGGTCCACCATAATAAATTCAAATTGCTTAAAATAAGCAATATCTACTTAAAATAATGAAATCTGTGTTCCATATCTTAGGATTGATAGAGAACCCATTTTTATAGTTTCAGTTTCGTGCCTCATAAGTATATTTCAATCAGAAAAGAAGTTGACATAAAACAGACAAATTACTTTTCAAATCGGACTAAAAAATTAGAAGTCGGCCAAACTTTCTGTACTTGTCCGATCGATTGGACACAATTCTGATCGATCGGATTAAATAACTGCCTTGCCGATCGCTGCCCGATTGCTGCCCGATCGGTCGGATAAAATTTAGTATATTTTTTTGCAAACTTTTCTAGGCCATAACTTTCTCGTTTAAGCTCTGGTTAATGTAATCTTGAGCTCTACGGATATCTATTTGAAATAATTTTTCCAATGGTAGGTATCTTGCCCATATCCAACGCTTGGTTTATGAGATATAACCTTTTAAAACCATATTGCCCGTAGAAAATCATTTCAATTTATCGTTCTTTCTTCGATTTCTTCACTTCACTGCATCCAGTGATTCAAACCAATGTCCATGCTAAATGATATATAGAACATAACACCAATAGGCTCAAGTTTTGTCCAACTCATGAATTAGTCAACACAAAAATCGTTACAAAACTAGATGTAGAGATATATTTCAAAGTGTCATGGATTATTGAAGAGTCATTTTTTGAGGAAAATGGGAGGGATAGAATGATTTACTTTAGTTTAGTGGCTGTAGCTCTCCATAAAACTTGGAGAGTGATTTACTTATCTTGTGGAAGAAATTAAAATACAAAAATAACCTCAAGACATTTTAAATTATCTCTCTTTATGAAAAGTAAAAAGGACGATGAGAGGGGCAAAACGACAAAAGACAATAAATTTTTTTAAACTTATACATTTATTCTAATAATAATTTAAAAAAAAGGGATAGTTGAGGAGGGGGCACCAAACAAATTGTATCCAACTAAACAAGTCATGCATTCTCTTGTCCCATGAGAACACAGCAACAACTCAATGGCACGTTGCCAAAATAAACAGTAGCTTGGTAAGCGAAGCCTCCGCTTGTGGGACAAAATAAATTGTAGGTTTAGTAAGTGAAGCCTCGCAGTGTTGTTCATAGGCCATGTTGAATTTTACCCAACACGCATTTACTCATTTATTGAACATTCAACCTCAGACCCAGCGCACAGGCTGAGTACTTTGTGTGCTTAAAGGCTTGACCCAGTCAGATAATTAAAAACTCTCTGGTCACAATCTATGGGGTCCAATTTGTTGGATTGCGCAACTTAAGAAAAGCAGCATCCTTGTCATAACACACGGTTTCCATGATACATAGGACTAGAAATGCCCAAAACTATGGTGGGCACATGCTGGGCTCAGACTGCCATAGCCCAATATGGACCCCTAAAGGCCTGAGTTAGTCTCTACTCCAACATGCTTCAGACTTTACAAGGTAACCAACGCTTGATGGGACCAAGTCAGCAATGGGTTATCTGGTCATGCCCAAATAAGGATTGGGTCAAGCCAAATAAACAACAAAATAATAGCTTCTTCATTCTACAATAGAAAGAGTCCCAAATATTGTTCAACCGCGTTGCTAACAAAGAGATATCTTATAAATGGCTATTTCGTTTTGAACTCATCCGATGTGGGACTCTATATAATGGAAATCATAAGGTGAATTTCTAAATGAAAATGTGTTCTCAAAACAGTTGGTGTTTTTGAGAGTGTTTGCATGGAATGCATGGTAATGAAAATCACTTTCAAGAAAACCCAATTCCAAACATTGGATTTCGAATTTTTGAAAATCTCCAAGAATTTATTATATAATCAGTGATTGTAACACTGCCTAAGCAAAATCCATGCTATGCACGTGGACTTCTATTCTGTAATCAGCTATGCTAACATAAGGTCAAATTGGATGCGAAGTAAGTCCTTCCATTTAGAAATGCTGTTCTACAGGATTTCGGCTATAGCCTGTAAGACAATTGTTGCCAGAGTGATAAACTGTGGAGAGCGACTCTATCAATGCAAGCAGTTCAATGGTTACAAAAGATATGGTCCTTCGAAGCTGCTAGATTATGGAGCCTCACACATGCTGGCATCCATTGATGTAGAGTTTCAGAATCAAAACACTAGTCTTCTAAACCTCCTTGCATCCCTTTTTATTGGAGTCGAGATCTGATAGCATCTTAGCTTGTGTTGTAACTAGAAACACTTACTAGGAGATTTATCCAAAAAACAAATGAAGATAGAGATTGTAGTAGTTTGCTTATTAACATGATATTTACTAAGAAGCACCATTTCTTTTTTTTGTCACCTCGTTCATCCTTGGTGGCACCCGTCACGAATGTCATTATACATGACCTACAATTATTAATAGGGAGGTTTTCTCCTATGCGAATCTAGCACTGAAGCTTTGTAGGATTTTCAGTGGGGATCTTAACTCAGAGGGATCTGCTTTTTATGGGTGGAGAAGATTGAAAATCTTGCACCGTCAATTGTGTGGAATCTCTTCGGAGAAAATTTTGCATGAATAATTTCTATTCATCTCCCCGTCTCCTCTTAATTCATCTTCTGTTAAAAAAGAAAGTATTTGATGCTGTTATTTTAACATTTACATTTGTTTCAATTACTAAAAAAACAAGAGAGAGAGAGAGCGAGAAAAAGATCTACATTAATTCCTTTAATTGTAACAACTTTTAAAAACACAAATTTAAAATTTCATTCATATATTTTTTTGCTTGTTAGCCCAGTAGCCAAGAGTTGAAAACGAAAGGGTGCCAACCAGAGATCAATCTCGGATTGGGGCTATGAGAGCAGTGCCTCATCCCCTACGACATTCCTATATTCCCACAAGTCTTTAATTCAAGTACAAGACGTAAATGGGCCTCAATCAAGAGGAAAACCTTTAACGAAGAAGCAAAGCGAGGGGCGTTCCAATACTGTGGCCGAGCTGCACCTTGTGCCAATACATTTGAAACCCACTCTATTTGCCAACACAAATCTGGATTGTATGTAGGCTAGAAGTGTTAGGCTTAGTGTGTTGGGCTCACTGAAATGCTAAAGGCCCACCATAAAGCAACATAACACCCCTTTCTTGCATTTGTTGTTCATTTTTCTTATGTTAAGGAGGAAATGGAAAGGGCATTGAAGCCCTTCTTTATTTCCCCTCAACGGCTCTTTCTTGAAAAGGGTTTTATATTTGAATGTTGAGGGAATGAGAAAAGATACACACAGCAGAGTAACCATCTTCCTCCTCACCACATCTATTCTTGAGATCCATCTCCTTTACCCACAAGCTCATTCATCAGGCATCCATCTATAAGCATATGAATAATATGGAGTGATTTGAGTGAAAGAGATCTCTAGTCAATCTCCTCTGACCTCTTGGCAAATACGCAACCTCATCCTTTGCATAAATTGATTCTGAGCATTGTAGCGGACTCGTGGCATCGATCTAAAGCTTCCGCAGCGATCTTCAACCAACAAGAAGGTGACAATCAAAAGCTCATGTAGCGGACATATGGACTACCTACGGATTTTGACATCTCAACTACAATCTTCCATTACAATTTACAACACCATCAACACAACTTCAAAACTATCTAATCATATAGATCTATCATCTTGGCACTAGATTCAAAGATCATGAAACGTGTCTAGACAGGGTTCCTTTGGTTGTGCACTACCCATATATGGGCACATTTGCTAACAAATGAGGAATTAATAGATTTGACAATTCTTCACTTATGCAAATTTGAGATGATTTCTCGCTGAGGATTGGTATGGATAAGGATATTACATTGACATTGGTGCATGCAGGGGCAGACCTAAAAATTTTTTCTTTGGGGGGCCATTGCCTAGAAATATTTTTTTTTTGGAGGAACACATATAAAAGATAAATATAGTTTTTAAAATATATAAGGAGTTCTCTAAAAATTTTGGAGGGGCTATATGTAAAAATCTTAAAAATGATTAAAAACTTTAAAGGATTTTGTGAAAATTTGGGGGGCCATATGTAAAAAAAGTTAAAAATATTAAAAATTTAAGGGGCTTTGTGAAATCTTGAGGGGGCCATGGCCTCCCTAAGCCTACGTATGGGTCCGCCCCTGGGTGTATGTCAATTAATATAGTTGATAAAAATTAGTGCCAGTCTGTAAACCCATAAAACCAAGATTTTCAAATCCTCTGGGACAATGTTTGAATGAGAATCCTCATATCTCCACAGGCCCAAATCCTCAAAGATTTTTGATTTTCAAATAAAGAATTTCAAAATCCTAAAAGAAGATTAGTGGTTTTTGGAAATTTCCCCCCTTGTGTGGTCCATCATGCCAATACATGTGAGCCTCACTACAATTGTCAACATTAATGAGAATTATATTTAATATTAAGGCTTGAAATTAGAAGAAGATCATAGAGGCAGTTGTCGTGACACATGTATTAACTTCCAGAGTAAAAGTCACTATCTATAGTGCTAGTCACATACATTCCAATTTATAGAGATAATAACTCAAACTCAATTCAAATTCTCATATCCTTAATCTCGTTCCCTATTTCTCTCGCCAAGGCTCTCTTACTAGTCTGGATCCTACGAGGGTTTACCCCACAGCGGACCTTCTGCCACATACCCACAAGCAGCTTGCTATGCACGCAAGGCTACTGCTCTATCTAAAGCAAGGGCTACCCCAAAGGTGATATGGCAGACCCTAATAGGTCCTCCTGTGATCACCATAGGAAAAAAATCCTTCACAGGATCCAGATTCCATTATTACATTAGCGGCCCTCTCCCAATCTTTCCTCTCATCTCTTCTCTTTCTCTAATAATACCTACTAAATATTCCCAGCCCTATTGAATGTCGTCGTATCTCTAAATAAGAACATGGCACAAAAATTCTGGCATCTGTGTTGTCCGAAAACTGAGTGGTATTTTTCACTTTCATATACTGTGAGCGTTGTAAACTATGATACTGTCTTTTTTCTTTCTCATGTAATGAAGTGCTTTTCTGCTGAAAGGAAAATTGACTGGTGAAAATACAGGAGGGAAGCTCTTAGAATGTGATATTTGATTTTGGAATTATGAATGTGATATTTGATTTTGGTATTATCATAACTGTGGCTATACAAATCTACCTGATACATCTCTGCTAACAAAAAAACGGACAATGATTTTCCTCTCATTGGAAACTTAAACTGTGGGCTGATGAAACCAGTGTTAAATGCTCTATCAAAAGTAGTAGTCTAAAACCCCCAGTAAAAGAAAATGCTAGTTTGTCTTCTCCAGCATTATGACGGTTTGGTGAGCCGTATTTGTTTGTCTCACAAGGCCTATCTCAATCATTCTCACATGTCTCCTGTCCGTTTTCACAGCAATTGAGCAACCACAGAACAAAGAAACAAAGTAGTTTCTGCTACCATTGCCATTATGTTTAAATCCCACATCCAACATCATTCAACTTTCTTTTTGATGTTTAAGAGAAAACAGCGTTGGGCCGTGCTGGCTCTTGGTCTTTTCTAGCTTGGCAAAATGTGGGCTATGGCTTGGCGTATTTTAGGCAAGATTATCAATGGATTGACCTCGGAACTTAAATCAAGCAGATTAATTTGGGATATTCCTAGCCCAACCCAGCGTGAGCCCAACCCGACCCTACTTATAAGTGTTTCAACCAACAATCCGACCTATTTAATACATGGTTTGCTTTTGGCTACTGAGCCAATGGGGTTGAGATCCATTTAGAGACCCTCCCTGGGGGATGAATTCCGCTCCCACAGTAAGAAACTCCATCCCCTGAAAGATACATATATAACATCTGCCCATCTGCATCCGCAAGATGGACCGAGGCCATACACATTACCTAGGTCATCTGAAGAAAATCAAACTAAATGTTCAAGTATGACTAAAAGGGGAATGTTTTCTACACTTGCTCTAGTGTGAGCCCGTATAAGGTATGGATATTTTAAAATAGTCAATGTATTATATCATATCGTATCCGATGTATTACCTTTTATATGAAAATCCTTATTCTTGCCTTGTCCATGGCGTGTCTTTGTTGTGTCTATGCATCATAGGCATCAAGACCGGACCCTGAATTTCAATGAGTCATATGTTCGCCTATGGTGCCTATGCGGAGTATGCAGTGTGCGGGTGTGCTAGAGGAAATCACCGTTTGTTTTAGACATATTAATCCGATATGCTGATACACATTGATAATATCAAAATACTGGTGTGATTTCCTTTTAACAGGAGAAAATGAAAGAAAGTAGTAGTCTATATCAGGCCAAATGGACCGAATTTATTGTACAATTGCAAATCAAGCATCACATCTATATAATTCATTTTCCTGAGAAGCAAAAAGGGGACCAGTTAATACTAATATAATCATGAATGCAACCTATTAGCGATAGTTAGGTTACCGATGGTCCATTGGCTAGGTATTTGTAAGTCTAACTCAAGAAGTTGACAGGAAAACAAGATTTAAGTTTAAAAAAACCCAGCATTTTCTTTGCCAAATGCCCACTTCAAATGACTACTTTAATGTGTAACAATCAAGAGAAGCAAAAACAGGGAGCAGCCAGCTTCATTGATGCCCGTTTCTCACCTAAATGGCCAGAGTTTTAATGCCTAGGTTATTTTTTTATTTTTATTTTTATTTTTTTTTCTTGTTGGGGAAGCTTGTTTTCTCATAATTGGGTTTATTTTTTACAGGCTACGTTTCCATATTTTGGGGGGTCTCATGAGTGTCAACCCTCCAGCTCCAAGGCAAGTGTAGGCCCGGGTACAGCCATGTGGGGGTGGTGGCACACATGAAACTTTGGTTTGCATTTAAAAACGTCATAAAAATTTTGATTTTGCTTTGAAAATTCACATAAAACCATGACTCAAAACCCATACAAAATCTCTCTCCTCCCCCCTTCCTGCCGGCGGAGGGGAGTCTCCTTCCCTTCCTCCTCCCCATCTTCCTCTTCTTCATTCTTCTCCTCTTCTTCTTCCTCTTCCTCATTCTATTCTTTTTTCTCCTCCTTTCCCTCCCTCCCTCCCTCCCTCCTCCTCTCCTCTCTTCTTCTCTCCTTCTTTCTCTCTTCTCTGCCTTATTTGACCCTATGAGGTTGAACAATAGTGAATTGTTCCTCCTCGCAGGGCCAAACTAGAAGTTGAGGCCAAACAGTAGAGGTTGAACCACAAGGGCCTTTGCTTTCCCTCTCCATTCATCTTCTTCTTCTTTTCCCTTCATCTTCCTCTTTCTCTCATCTCCCTCCCTCTTCCTCTCTTCTCCTCTCCTCTTCTCTCTTATCTCCCCTAGTTTTGCATCATAAGGCCGAACAGTAGCTTACTGCTGTTCGGCCTTGTAGGGTCGAATAGAGCAAAGAAGAAAGAAAGAGAAGAGGAGAGGAGAGGGAGAGAAAGAAGGAAGGAGACAAGAGGAAAAAGGAGGGAGAGGAGAAGAAAGAGGAATAAGAGGAGGAAGAGGGAGAGGAAGAGGAGGAGGAAAAGGAAGAGTTAAGAGAATGAAAAGAAAGAGGGAGAGGAAGAGGAAGATGGGGAGAGAGAGGGAAGGGAGGTCGCCATCAGCCGGAGGTAAAGGGGGGAGGAGAGAGAGGAAGGAGGGAGAAGGGACGTGTGTAAGGGAAAAAGGGGTGGAGGTAGTTTAAAATTTTTTTAGTTTTTTTAAAAAGACTGTGTAAAAAGAGTAAAAAGCTATGAGCATGTAAAAGTTTCAAAAAAAAATGGCATGCTAATAAAAAGGTTTGAAAAGAAAAAAAGAAGAGAAGACGAAGATGTCAATGAGGTTGAATAAATCCATATAAAATCCTTGTCAGAAAAAGCAATGATTGTTAATGTCTTAAGAGTATTAAATTATGATCAAATGGCAAAGATGTGGAAATTTCCTGTCAATACGCCATTAACAGATAAAAAAGCAGAATTAGCAAACTCAACCCAGTCACCCCATCTCTTTCTTAAGTCTTAACAAACAAGAAAGTAACCCAAAATCTTTCATCAAAGCAACCTTTTACCCCCAACATCACAACCTATCATATCCCCCACTCACACAAAAAGAAAAAAAAAGAAAAAAAAAATCCTCTTCTCCCTCGTAATCAGGATTAAACTAACAACACCCCGACGAAATGTAGATTTACATACTTAAGATAGCTATCTATATCCTCTGATTTCAAATTCCAAAACAGACACAAAATCCCCGTTGCCCCATTTTAACCCCCTATCTCCCTTTCTCTTTAGTCTTCCATTCTTCATCACAATCACATTCCATCAAATCCCAATATCCTCTGATTACAAATTCCAAACAGACTCAAAACCCCATATTCCCATTTCCCACCCTCTTTTCAACTCTTCCAATTCATCATCATTCACATACCATCAAATCCCATATCCCCATTTTCCACTCTCTAATTTCATGCAGCAGCAGCAGCAGCAGCATCAACATCAACATCATCATCATCAGTCTCTTTGAATTCCCCCCACAAAGGGAAAGGAAGAAGGAGAAGAAAACGAAAAGAAGATTCCAGGAAACGAAACCCCCTGGTCCTTCTCTCTTTGGATTCCCATCTCACCCCCCTCTCCCTTTTCCTTCTTTCTACCCCTAACCCTAACTCCCCAAATCTATCTTTGATAGGGCTTCTTCTTGCTTCTTCATCAGACAGAAATCAGTTTAAACAATGTCGCAGATGAAATCGGTGTCCCATCTGATGATGGATAATGCCCCATCCACGCCTGGGAAGTTCAAGATTGATAAATCCCCCTACATCCACCGCCTCCGATGGCATTCGTCCGTGGCCAAGATCGCCTTCTACTCCTTCGTCTTCGCCGGGATCCTCCTCGTCTTCTTCCTCCGGTCGCCTTCTCCCTCGGCGTCGTCCTCCCGCTGCGCCCTCGTCACCTCCACCTGGGGAGGCGCCTCCTGGGAGAAGAGGGTCCGGTCGTCCGCCCGCGTCCGCAACCCCCGCGGCGCCACCGTCCTCGTCACCGGCGCCGGGGGGTTCGTGGGCGCGCACGTGGCGCTCGCGCTCAAGCGCCGCGGGGACGGCGTCCTCGGCCTGGACAACTTCAACGACTACTACGATCCCTCCCTGAAGAGGGACCGCCAGGCGCTCCTGGAGCGCTCCGGCGTCTTCGTCGTGGAGGGCGACGTCAACGACGCCGCCCTCCTCCGCAAGCTCTTCGACGTCGTCCCCTTCTCCCACGTCATGCACCTCGCGGCGCAGGCCGGCGTCCGCTACGCGATGCAGAACCCCTCCTCCTACGTCCACAGCAACATCGCCGGCCTCGTCTCCCTCCTGGAGGCCTGCAAATCCGCCAATCCCCAGCCCGCCGTCGTCTGGGCCTCCTCCAGCTCCGTCTACGGATTGAATTCCAAGGTGCCCTTCTCGGAGCGCGACCGGACGGACCAGCCCGCCAGCCTCTATGCCGCCACCAAGAAGGCGGGCGAAGAAATCGCGCATACTTACAATCATATATATGGTCTTTCCATCACTGGGTTGCGGTTCTTCACCGTTTATGGCCCCTGGGGCCGCCCCGATATGGCTTACTTCTTCTTCACCAAGGACATATTGAGTGGTAACAGCATTAACATCTTTGAAGGCCCCAATCATGGCACCGTTGCCAGGGATTTCACGTACATTGATGACATTGTTAAGGGCTGCTTGGCGTCGCTGGATACGGCCCAGAAGAGCACTGGAAGCGGGGGGAAGAAGAAGGGGCCCGCGCAGTTGAGGGTGTTCAATTTGGGCAACACCTCGCCAGTGCCCGTGACTGAGCTTGTTAGTATATTGGAGAAGCTGTTGAAGGTGAAAGCTAAGAAGAAGATGTTGAAGATGCCGAGGAACGGGGATGTGCAATTCACACACGCAAACATTACCCTGGCGCAGAAGGAGCTTGGGTACATGCCCACAACTGATCTGCAGACGGGTCTGAAGAAATTCGTCAAGTGGTATCTTGGGTACTATTCCAGCATGGGAAGGAAGAGCGTGGGGTAAACTGTCGCAACGTCACTTTTTTGTTTTTTGGCATTGTGTTTGGTAGAATTGTTCTAATTCTTCATTTTGATTATTAAGATTTGTTCCTAGTTTTCTTTTGGCGATTCTGTCTTCTTTGATAACCTAATGTTGTCATATAAGTTGGAAATGCACATCCTGTGAGAAGGGGCATTATGCATCGGTAGGAAGTGTTCACGGGCCATTCTTGAACGGTATGAAAGTAACTGGAAGCATCTTGTGTTTTTCTTATTCTTCTTTTTGTGTTTTTTCTCTCGATAATGTTTTTAGTAGGACTGGTACTGTACTGTCCATGGCTGATAATTACAAGCTACGCTGATTGATGGACCTTATGAGTGTGACACTGCTTAAATAAAATTGTTCTTTTTACCTTATGTTATCAATTGTTTCTGTAAATTTGGATTTTATTTGATCATTTACTTGCTCCTGGATTACCCTTTTTTATGGTTCAATTATATTAATAAAAAGGAGAGGAAAAAAAAAACTAGTTTGAGTTACCTTTATTGGGCATCTCCTGATGATCTTCCATGAGCTACTTACTGCCTCTTCTTTGTGGGTGCCTTGTCTAGACCCATGATATGCGTTTGTAGGCAACATGGCATGTGGGTCCTTTTATTTGTCACTTCTAATAATATACTACATTCCATTCTTATGTTCAGCACACACATTAACTATTACTATTTTAATAATTTTCCGACTTGATCTTTATGTGATGATATATTTGATGTGGAAGTAGGCCAACATTTTATTGGCAAATGAGGGCA
This sequence comes from Sextonia rubra, assembly GCA_037013555.1. Lineage (NCBI taxonomy): Eukaryota > Viridiplantae > Streptophyta > Magnoliopsida > Laurales > Lauraceae > Sextonia > Sextonia rubra. The sequence continues at coordinate 29,568,145 of JASUAD010000011.1, read as the reverse complement.
GGTCCATGGCTAAGTATTTGATCACTTCTGGGACCGTAGTTGCTACCTTATCAGTTTTAGCCACCATTGCTCTTTGGAATCCACAAACCCATTTGGATGGATTGTAAGAAAGAATTTCATCAATACAGTCAAGACCTGACTAGAACATTAACAGTAGAAAACTATGGGGGTTTATGCTATACTTTAGTGTGATACGATTCATAGGAAATGACAATTTTTTCCAGTTGTCCAACAAGTGCTATGCTTTAGGTTTCTCTCGTCTATATCTTGGACCATGGTTTGAGCTTTTGCTAGAGAATCTCCCACCTCTTGAAAAATTGGCAAATTTTAGGGCCATTATGTTTTATGAAGAAGTTTACCTAATTTGTGTCTTAGTTGATCATCATCATCATGGAAGGCTTGTCCCAACTATGTTAGGGTCCGCGACATGAATTCTATTTCTTTATTGCAATCTATCTTGAGCCAAATTTTCGGATCCTTCAGATTTAGCCTTACTACTTCATACATGTATCCTCTTTGGCGCATCTAATGTAGAGCGGGGTACCAAGCGTGGCGAATAGAGATGGAAAGACTAGAGATGAAAATAGAGGGGTGCATGTCAAGAAAATCCTAAAAATCTTGGCCTCACGTCAAACTCCCCATTACGTGTGAGGAAAAAGAGAACTCCTAGAAACCTAAAAGTACTTCAGAAAATTTTCCATTCATCATTAACTAACTAGCCAAGGAGGCTTTATATCATTATATAGAAAAATAAAAACCTGAAACTAATCTGGACCATCGCAACACATTGACGGCCATGATTAAAACATCCTTTGAAAATAACCAAAGGCATATTGAAAAGGCCTAAATAAAATAAAAAAATCTAACTGATAGGTGGCTTGGGCCCGAAGGTAGGGGACCACGGGTTTGTCCTGCATCAACTCTCCCCTTTTTGGAGAAAACTCGAACTTGAGTTCTATAGGAGTCCTTCAAGTTCGAATGTCAAGTGTACAAATCCTTGATGTGCTTCTTTGTCTTAATCTTCTTTGCATGGCTTGGAGGTTGGAATCGATCTTTTCATCCATATAGAAGTAGAATAGAGGCGTGACTTCTTCTGATTTTTGAATTCAGCTTGGATGTGCAATCTAACCATTAGATGCATCAAATTTTGAACTTCAACATGCTGCACACAATCTTCAAAAATGAATAAGCAATTTTTGAAGATGAAATCGATATGTGGAACCTCAATGATTTGATCATCATTTTCAACCTTTGAAACAACACTTGTTCTTCTGATGATTTATTTTGTTCTTTAAGAAGTGGACTTGTGATAAGATTCACCCGATGACTAGAATTCTTGTTGTTTTCTTCTCAGTTTGTTTCTTCTTGTTCCACTTGCACTACCTGAACAACACTTTCAAAAGGATGAGTCTCAAGTTCTTTTTCCTCCAATTCATCTAAAGTAGAATCATTTGGGGGATTTTCGTCTATTATTTCATCGGAATTTATTGTGGAATCAGTTGTTTCTTGTTTTTGTTCCTCATTTTCAACCGTGAGATTCTCCACAATAGAATTTTGTTCTTTCCAAAGACTTTCCTTCTTGCAACTTAGCTTTGTGGAGGCAATAGCATTTTATCAAGCACTTAACACGGATCGCTTCCCAAAATGTGTCATACATATCTTTACATTCATTTTTCATATTATTCTGTGTACTTTTTCTCAAGCCTCTCTTAAAAATAGTGACATAATGTTCATCATCCTCATCTAATTCACATAATTCTTGTAGCCTTGAAAATCCATTACCATATTCATCAGCTGTCAAATTCCCTTGCCTCAAATTGATGAATTGTTCAAAGTAGGCTTTATTATCACCATACCATTGTCCATATTTAATTGAATATGTCATTCTGAGCAAATTATTGCGGATTTTCAATAGCAGTTTGTCTTCTTGTTCCATATTGAAGACTTTTAAAACAATATTTTTTTTCTAAAATTTGACTGACTTGATATGTAAATCTGTGATACCAAATGATGCAAACCGGGGTACCAACCGTGGGGCGGGGCAAAGATGGAGAGACTAGAGATGGAAAGTGGAGCGGTGTAGGTTAGGAAAATCCTGAAAATCTTGGCCTCACGTCAAACTCCCCATCGCGGGTGAGGAAAAAGGTAACTCTGGAAAACCCAAAAGCATCGTAGAAAAATTTTCATTCATCATTAACTAACCAGCAAAGGAGGCTTTACATCATTATATAAGAAAATAAAAACCTAAAACTAATTTAGACTATCGAAACACATTGATGGCCAGGATTAAAACATCCAACTAAAATAACTAAAGACATAATAAAAAAAAGTCTAAATAAAATAGAAAATCTAACTAATAGGTGGGCTAGGCTGGAAGGTATCAGACCATGGGTCTCTCTTGCTTCTATAGCTCTTCTCCTCACTGGGGAATCATTAACCTAAATAGAGAAACCTTTCCTTGACGACATTGTTGCAAACCTACATTGGACATGTTTAAGTGAATCTCTCTTAATTTATCACATATTGATGCTACCCTTAAATGCTTCCAAAAGTGTTAATTATTAATTTTATCTTTCCTAATTTTACTTCACATCCATCGCAACATATTATCGCTACTATCCTCATTTGGTGTATGTGTTAGCTTCTTTATTGGCCAATATGCTGCAAAATTTTTCTTTGGATCTTGGTGGTATGCCCCAATCACAAAGCACTCGGCAAGCAAGTCTCCGCGTCAACCATTTCCCTCTTATTCTCTTTGACATCCTTTTGATTGTTTGGAAGGAAAGGAATGAGAGGTTATTTAGGAATTCTTTGGCATAGTTATCAAAAAAATTTCTTTGGCTTTAATGGAAGACTCGATTGCCAAGCTAAAGCTTTCTATTACGAAGTGGGATTATGTGAGAAAGGAATTTAGCAATCTCAAAGCCCATTATTTGGAACCCCTCCACCTTTGAGATTGTTGAAAATTAATGTCAATGGTGCGACAAGAGGTTAACAGGGGCCAACGGTTATTGGTGGTGTGCTTTGTAATGATAAGGATGAGGTGTTGGGGGGTTCCTAATGCTTTTGTTTGTGGGGTATAATGCTCTCATACCTGTTCTAGTTGTTCTCTTTTGTTTGTTGCCTTGTTTCTTCTTAATTAATAAATTTTTTATCACAAATTTAACCCAAAAAAAAAAATCACTCTTATCTTATGTTCAGCGTCTTCATCAATCTTCCATCCATACTAATTATTGAGCTAAGTTATAAGCATGAAATCTCTGTGGTTCCTTAGAGGAATGGCAAATTTTAGGGCATCATAATTTCTAAAGAAGTTTACCTGATTTGGATATTAAATCATCATCATCAAAGCCTTCTACCAATTATGTTGGGGTCAACTACATGAATTTTATTTTTCCATTTTGATCAATCTTAAGTTAAATTCTTAGATAAGTTGCACTTTTTCTAATCCTTAGATAAGTTCCTTGAATCCCCTTAGTGAGCCATCAACTTGCATAGTTAAATTTTTTCTTACCGGCACAGTTTCAAGCTTGCGTTGGACAAATTTAAACAATCTCAAGCAAAGTTTGTCTAATTTTATCTCCTATCGATGCTACCCTTAAATGCTCTCGAAAGCACTGATTTTTAATTTTATCCTTCCTATACTTTTGCCACACATCTACCCAAATATTTTCATGTCTACCACATCCGTTATTTTGCATTTGTTGCTTCTTAATTGGCTAACATTCTGCTACATAAGTCATAGCTGGCCTAATTGTTGTCTTATAAAATTTTTCTCACAATCTTGTTTGCATGTACCAAGCACAAAAGCACTCCAGAGGCAAGCTTCTACGCCAACTATCCCGCTTTTATCCTATATTTGACATCTTCGTCAACCTTTCTCCTTACTAATTATTAAACCCGAGTAATGGAATGAATCTCTTTGTGGTATCTCCTAGGCTTCAATTCTCATAGTAGTTTCAGCTTATTGCATATGCCCACTAAAGTTACAATCCATATATTTGTTTTTATAGGGCTTATTTTAAAGCCTTTGGATTTTAAAACCTCTCTTGATCTGTCTAGTTTTTCATTCACTCCATCTCTTAAGTCATCTTCCAACACTACATCTCCAAACCTACACCGAGGTACCTCCTCTTGAATATGAGCAGTTAACTCATCTATAATTAGTGTAAAGAGAGATAAGTGCTTAGGGCTAAACCCTGATGCAAACCTATAGTCAATGTAAATTCACCTGTCTCTCAACAAGTAGTCCTCACACTCATTACCGCTTCTTCACACGTCTCTAATAATTTCAATCTAACCTACTAATTGTGAAGACATCCCTCGTCGAAAAAAGAAACTCATATCTACCAAAATTTGGTATTTGTTTTTCTATTGCAAAATTGGCAAGCCAAGTTTTGCTTGCTAATTTGTATGAAATCAGTGTCTTAGACACACTTAGAGATACAAGTTTTATCATCATCATAAGAGCTTTAACCCTTATATGGGTGGGGGAGTTTTAATCTCAAACTCCTCATATAGAATGGAAACTCCAACCAAGATAGAACCACCATGAAACCCACTTGCAAACTAAATTGAAAAACATGAGTCTCTCATGTTGTATCCAGATAAGGATGAAAAATTCTTTTTATCTAATATGTGATGCGTGCTATGGATTTTCACCCTCAAGCTACCCAAGGATATTCCCACTCAACTTCAACTTTATGAAACCCCTTTATTTAGTGTCTCAATTCTATGAATTCTATTCTTTCACTTGACTCTATGGACTGCCATGCTCTTTGTCACTCCTCATAATGACATGTCACGCATCCCTTCACACAAGGGTGGTTCTCCATTCTTGGCCTTTTCTAGACATGCCAAACCATCTCAAGCAACATTCTCCTATTTTCCCCCCTTAATTATACTTATTTGGGATTTCTTATAAGGTACTTGTTGATTGTTATATCATTTCTAGTAACTTCACGCATCCTTCTAAGCATGTACGTCATGGCCACATGAACTTTGGTTCTTCCTATTTCTTTGTTTTTCAACATTCAACTCCAGCATGCTAGACTTAACTAATGTCTTGTCATCAAAGATCCTTTAATTTAGGTAAAGCTCATCGATTGCATGGCACACTGCATGCTGATCTCTATTACTGCTTTGTACAGATTCTATAAAACACCTCTAACTCAAACTTTTTTGCTTTGTTCTCTTATAATCCCTACGTAATGAAATCCATCACTTTGTGGCTCTAGGTTGTTTCCAGTTGTGACCACCTCAACTTCTCCACTCTTTGATCCACTTAACTTACAGTTGCTATACTTGGTTTTATATCTTCTAATTTTTTACCCATTTATCATTCATTTGCTTGCTTGTTTGACTAGTTAGCACAATATAATGTGCGGACAACATTCATCATGAGACTTATCTTGGAGTTGAATTAATGTGCAATGGAGGATCATTGCTCTCTAGAATGGCTGCTATGTCTTGGTTTTACCTTTCATGGCAATCAAAAATATTTTGATGTCATTTTATCTGTGCCTATCTTGTGATAGGTTCCAGTATTTGGGATCATCAAACTATGGAAGAAAATGGGGGCTTGATGAGGATACTGGAAGTGGGATTTGTGCAGGTGAAGTAGAGATTATGTCATCAGATTGTTGGGTCACACTTCTGATGAGTTACCAATTACAGACTTGCATTATTGTATCTAGAAGAATGTCTTCTTGTGAGAAAAAGAACAAAATCACAAAGTATGTGTCAGAAAGATGGATGTGGAGTTAAAACTTACAAGAAATGATAAAATTGACAATGACTGGCACAAAGAAAAATCTAGTGGGTTGCTTTAATAGAGAATAAAATAAAATAAAATAAAATCTAGTGGGTCGGACTTATTTATATTTTCTCCTTACTATTTCCATTGATATCCTTTTCAATGTGCCCTCTTTTTTGGGGGCCATCAACCAGCATAGAGAAGCTTCTCCTTATCAGCACTATTGTTGGCCTGCGTTCAACACGTCCAAATCATCTCAAATGAGCTTATGTTATCACATATTGATGCTACTTGTAAATGCTCCCAAATACACTGATTCTAATTCTGATTCTATCTTTCCTAGTTTTACTATATATCGATCTCAACATTCTCATACTGCTATATTCATCTTTTGTATATTTTATTACTGGTCTAATTGTTGTCTTGTAAAGTTTCCCCTTGATATTGTTGATATGCTTCAAGCGCAAAGCACACCGGAGTAAGTATCCAATTCAACCATTCTTGCTAATTACAGATCCAAAGTATTGGAAAGAATTGAATCTCTTTGTTGTGTCTCCCACTAATTACTATATATCCATCTCAGCATTCTCATTTCTACTACACTCATCTTTTTGGATATTTTATAGCTAGTCTAATCAGTGTCTTGCAATTTTTTTTTAAATGTTACATTGTCTTGTAAAGCTTTCCCATTCTAATTTTGTTGGCATGCGCCAATCACAAAGCACCTCCATTTACCCATCCAGTCTTATCCATTGTTAGACATCCTCAATCTCTTCATCCTTACTAATTAAGAGCCAAAGTATTGGAAGGGATGGAATTGCTTTGTTGTATCTCTTAAGCTTCATTTCTCATAGGAGTTACATCTCTTTGCACATCTCCACTGAAGTTGCAATTAATATATTTTGTCTTTTGAACAACTTACTTTAGAGCCCTTTGATTCTAAAGCCTCCCTCAATCTTCAAAGTTTCACATTCATGCCATCTTTTGATTCATACACCAAAGTTATACTATCTACAAACAACATACACCAATGTGCCTCCTCTTGAATTTAAGTTAACTCATACATATCAGTGCAAAATGATAAGGGCTTAAGGACCTGTGATCGAAACTTATGGCCTCTAGAAATAGTTCTCATACTAGTTGCTACTCGCGTGCTCCCTCATAGTTGTCTTTAATTACGTCAATTAAACTCTTGGGGCACTGATTGAATCAAATCTCTAGGCATCATATGGTTAGCTTTAGATCAACGAAGACCTCTAGGGTTTTTTTTTTTAAAATTAATTGCATGGGCAGGAAGATCTCCCTAGTTGAAACCTCTAAGAGGTTGCAATAGTTTGAACTTGAGTAGGCTGAAAAAAGACATACAACTTTGGCCAAAACGATGTTAAACATAATGTTACTCATGTCTCTTTGGGTTCTTTAAATTTCATGGGCAGGGTAGCTATCGAGATCAACGTGGTCAATTTCTCTCTCTTGGAAGTTGGCTAGCAACCTCTCATTTGTGTCATGGGCGAAGGGTGGGTCTGTGCTGCCACAGCAAGATTACCAAATAGAACATTGGCTCAAGTTAGATCGCAATGGAGAAGCAGAATTCATGTAGCCAACCTTAACTTAGTTGGGATAAGGCTTTAATGATGATGATGATGATGATGATGATGATGATGATGGAGATTGGAGAAGTAGATCTCCTAATGCTGCTTGTGGTCTGATGGTTTGAGCACTAGGATTGAACTCAAAGATCTTTTAGTAATTTGAGATTTTTGACAGTGACCATTCCAATTGCCATGGTATTCACACTCAATTGCAATCCAAGAAATAGTCCTTGCTCGTCAGAATTAGGTAACTCCCTGGCTAGAGGCCAAAAGCCCGAAGGCTAGCTGGTAAGGGATACTTTTGGTCATAAAAAAAAAAAATTGCAATCCAAGAAAAAACTGATTTGGAATTATACTAGGTGAAGTAGTTTAGTGATGATTTTCACTGGCTTCTAGGAACTTCAAACTAGTAATGTTGTGTTAAATGGGCTTTATATTTGAAGCATCTGAACTTAATCCTATAGTGTCTGGTCCAAATCTAATAAATAGCATTTTGGGAGAGCTTTTGGAGCGTTTCTCAAACTGTGATTTGAGTAGTGTATTGGGGTGCATGCTGTCAAGCTTCTATTAGCTAAGTTAAAAAGCTACACTAGGTAATTTTTGTTTCTATTTTGGACCATAGTCTATGCTACTACATGGTGAAAAATTTTGCCATTATTAGTACTGGTTTTCACAACAATAGTGCCTTTGTAACAGCAATTATCATTCAGGTTATGTAATTGTTCTCTGTCAGGTTGATTACCTACCTACTATTCGCAGAGATGATTTAAAGCTTCTAATTTATTGGACTAGTTTTTGGCTGGCCGTAGTGGAGTTGATGTCATATGTGAACTGACAAAGGTATTTTGTCACTCCTAATTTCATTTGATGAGTGAAAGACGATACCAAAAACTGGTTTATATGAGCTCCGGATGCATCTAGGAGAAGTTGAAATCATTTGATTTCTGTTACACCTTGTGCATGATGAATGAAAAGATTTGTTGGTGCTGAAAATAATAGTTACTAATTATATGGCTAAGGTGTTGTGCCATAAAGCGGTAGCAATAGTCATATTGTTGTACGGTTTGTACCATAGAGTGAAGGAGAATAAGTAGTTACGAAAGTTTAATTTCAAAATTTATGTGAAAACGTTTGTTTTAGTTTTTCATTTGGTCCAGATGCTTTAGTCCTGGCACACTCTTGATGGCCCAAAAGTTCAAGGATTGAAGATCCTAGCACTGTAATATTTGGCCTCCATTTTAGATTACTTTGAATCATATTAATTTTTTAGGTTCTCAATAAAAAAATTGAAGCAGTGTAAGCAATGAATCATGCGGCTCATCAAGGAAAGTCAAGGGTTATGGTGTTTGAACATGACCGGTTTTCAATTTGGGTGTGGAGGCAATTGCTTATGAAAGTTGTCTGACTTTGCAAACCTTGGAAATGATTCAACCACTGAAGAACGAAGGAAACTGAAGCCATCGACTCCTTGACATGGTCTTTTGCTCTCGTATCAAATGATGTGAGACCCTGTCTGCTTCTATTGAAGGTACCCAAACGCTTGGGCCAACTTGTGGGCCTTCTTCTCTAACTTGTGATTGCTGTTAGAATACCTATTCGGTTGACGGATCTGAAACTCTAGTCTTCTTGACTGTTCATTTTGGGACACATTGATAACTTGGTCGTCATAGCTCATTTGGATCTAAATTTGTGTGGACCTACTATGCCTCTCAAACTCATCGATGCTGTGGAGGTCATACATATATGTAAGCCATGCTGTATAACATCATGACTTGTGTTACTTGTGGGCTCTAAACTCATGGGTAATGAAGGTTAAGCTGATGTTGATGGAATTTGATATTCAGAAGGCAAGGTTTTCTGGGGATCATAGCTCAGCATGGTGTGATTTTTAAAAACGGTAAAGCGTCATAGTATAATGGTGAGTCCTTAGAATTCTGTCTCTCCATTGGCATAGTATTATGCTGTCTAATAATCATTAGTTCTCACCAAGGAACCAACAGCTGGTCCAAAGCTAGCCAAATGTGTTTTTTATATGCAATTTGAAAACGATGATTTAACGACAAGCTGATGAATAATGATGTTGTACAGATGATATCGTCCCAGTTGCTTCTTTATGCCAAGTGCATGCGTTACAATATTGAGAGCAACAACAGCTGAAAGGTTATTATCAATTTGCAACACCTTAACCTATCTCAATAAGGTCAACTGCGAGCCCAAGACCTAGAAATTAATTTACCATGGAGAGGGAAATCATCAGTCATCGACTTGCATCTTCACCTTTTTGCACAACTCTCTCAATCCCTTCAATGAAAGCCATTCCTTACAAATCCTACGGATTAAATAGGTTAGATATTGGTTCCTCAGATGTGATGAATTACACTAGAGAGAGCCTCTGATCAAAGGAAGCAAGCCAAAACTCAATGCCCACAATCCACATCCATATAAACAGAACCAAGGTGTGCAGTTAGCAGTGATTAACCCAACCCAAACTGGATCCAGCAAGAATTGGGATCCTATGGGGGATTTTTTTCCCATGATGACATTGGGTGGACCTATCAGTGTCTACCACATCACCTTTGGGAAGCCCTTGCCTCAGATACAGCAGCCCCAGGTGCCCGGTAGTCTATCCGTGGTGATGTGGCAAACTCTGATAGTTCCACTCACGGTCACCATGGGCTAAACCCACACAAGATCTGGACTCATTTGGCAAATCAAGATTTACATGGACCCCTTATGATCCTAGGTTAGCTGTCATTGTTGGGGCTTGCGATGAGCCCATACTTGATTCTGACCTCCCACCCAAACATATTCAACTTGACTCATTGCACCATCACCTTCCATGCAGACTCATTAACCCAACCTGATAATAGAAGATTTAGGTTCACTGCTTGAACTTCTATATTAGCTTTGGTTTTAAGAATGTATAAAAGCATGAATAAACCAAAGAATACAGTGTTCCTACATGCGGAACTTGCGATATTCTTACTAATTTTAGTGGATGGCACAAAAAAAAGGTATAATCCACAAATACAGGTAGCCAACTATGCACACATTCGTGGGGCTGCGGGTGGTGTTGGGGGTTGAAAAAAGGGGAACCAGCGGCATGGCATCTCATCCCTGCATCAATGATAACTCCCCTGAAAGGATATTGGTTGTCTGCCAGGCCATGTTTCTATCTTTTCGAAGTATTTGACAGGCACAATGCCATCAAAGCCTTCGGTCAAAATCACTTGGTTGTCTGAAATGTAAAGCTTCATACCCTCTGCAAATAAAAAAGAGAATATCGTCACATGCACACCATAGTAATAATAATTGGAACTTGAGATAATTGCTACAAAGGTATTACACCTTGTGTCCAGCTATTGCCCATCTAGCAGGAGCAAACACTGATGGGCTTGCTTTCTGCAAGAGAAATCTCATTGACCAAAGCTTATCGCTATCATATTTACTTTTGGACATATAGCATGGACAGGTGTAAGTATCCAAACTTTGAGATCTTTTGCACATGGAATTCCCACAGGTGGGCCTAATCAATGGTTGGCATGGATCACCAAGATGGCAAGGCACAAGATACAACAAACATAAAGCCTCTCTTTGGAATTTCTCAATTTCAAAAATCAAAGATTGCGTGAGGACCTTCTAAAGCCTTGTTGACATCTAAAAATATCAAAACATTGACATCCCGTCTCATGCCTGAAAACATAAGCATCAAAAGCCGAGTTAGAAGATATTCAAGTAAAGACATATCCATTTTCAAGTACAAAGACACGACAAACTACAGCAGTCAACTAGTCATTCCATTAAAAGACTTCCCAAAGAACATACCACTAATCACCTCCCCATCTGTTGGCAATCCACTTGAGAAGTGAACATGCAATCTTTTCATTCGTTTGAGACCAGACTGCAAGATAGATTCCAGATTCTTCTTATACGTTCCATGTACACATACTGCATTTATAATGGGAACCAGTTGTAAGAAGCGACATATGTGTTAATCAGTGGACTAAACTTGACTACAAATATCTTAAAAAACATTTTACCAGGAGCTTCATCTGCAGAAAGTATAGGCTTCAATAACATTTCAGATTCAATTACCTACACAAAAGAAATACACAATGCCGAATTGGTTAGTACAAAATAGAGAAATAACATGGCATCATTTAAGGTTATGTTTGGTCCTTTGTTATTGAGAAATTTCTTTCCAGACTTTCCGTAAATTTACTCCGTGAAGAAGAGATGGGAAGAGTTCTCTCAGGTAACCAAATAAAAAAAGGATACACTAAGGCTGCCTTTGATTCTTCAAAATTTCTTTCCTGATCTTCAGACATCTACTCCTAAGAAAACATTAAAGGATTCTATCCACTCTTAAAAGAACAAGAAACCAACAGCAATATAAAGATCCAATGTAGCCTCCAACAGAAAATAAAAAAGAATAAAGTGAACTATGCCAAAACATTCTCAGGGAATTAAATTAACCTTTTTGTTTTCATCATCCCATATCTACTATAGAGACAAAATATATAAATTGCAACTTCAGTGAGCTACAAAGAGCTAGAACTAATGTGAGAATTGAAGTCCAGTAGATACCACAAAAAGATTCTTTCAGTTTTATTTGGTTTGATAATTAGTAAGGATAGGGAGATTGATGAAGATGTTGAACATAGGATAAAACCGAGGTGGTTAAAGTAGAGACTTGCTTCTAAAGTGCTTTGTGATAGATAAATGTCAACAAAATTGAAGAAAAAATTTTATGGGATAGTAACTAGAACAACTATGACCTATGGGGCAGAAGATTAGCCAATCAGGAAGCAACATAGACAAAAAAAGGATGTGGCAAAGATAAGAATGTTGAGATGGATGTGTAGTACAACTGGAAAAGAAAAAAATTATAAATAAGCACTTTCAAGAGCATTTAGTGGTAGCATCAATAGGAGAGTTTATGGCTCACCAAAGGGAAGCGACAGGCCAAAGAAGTCGTGGATGGAGATAGTAAAATCAGATAGAAGAAGTTTAACTTATTTGAGAATTTGGCTTACGATAGGTTAGACTGGAGGAACAGAATTCATGTAGCCAATCCCAATATAGTTGGGACAAGGCTTTGATGATGATGATGATGATGACAATGACCATATCTACTGTAGGGATAATAGAAAGAAATGATGACACTATACTATCATTTGACTAGTGCAGTAGGCATCCAATACAATTCTCAGAAGTCTTAAACCGGTGATCTAATGTGCCAATAGGAGCTAATTCTGCAACAGGTTCTCCAACCAAAAACACCGTTTTGCGACCTTTCTTGGCATTTGATTTATAATTTGTTCAAGCATATATTACATAATCTGGTTTCAGCTGCTTTTCCCTTATGGCTTCCTCAACATCATTGTCCACCTTGGGAAATGGCCATGCCTTTGAATTCTCCTCGTTAATAAAATCGTCATTATCCTCACACACAAACACGAAATTTCATATTCAACCAAGGAAGCTCCACTTTTTTTCAGAATAATACAAGGTTGTTGGATGTCAAGTACACGTGAAATTGAACACTATGATAATCCCAAATAAAGTTTTCTTGTTTGGTTAGATTTCAATTTATTTGGATACATTTTCAATTTACGACAATATAAATGTACAGATCTGTAACTGGATGCTGATTTTCTAGGGTTTTACTGCTTCAACTTCCCCAAACAAAAACTAATTCATGCTTTCCATGATAAAAGTGAAACAACAAGCTGTTGGGCTTCTAAATTTAAATTCATTACGACCTCAGATAAATCAACCTAATTTCAACTGAAACCTACAACACTGATATGAATGTTCGGTGAACCATAATTAAAGGCATGCAGGACAGAATATTTGTAGAATAACTTTGATGCAGAATAAATACTTTCAGCTATATCATTTGGCAATTTCTAGAGAATATTACAAATTCTAAGTTGGCATTTGGCAATTGCTGACTGAAGATTTTAACACATGCTGAGATCAAAATTTGATGATTAATGAAAACTATGTAGAGCTTACTTTCTAACAATATCTCGGCATGTGTCTAGAAGGGAATCAAGACAAAACTGACAATGGAAGATGAACAGAGAGGAAAAAACAGAAACATCGACATCAGCAACAAAACCCATTTTTCATATTAAAGGACCTTTAGGCAATGCTAGAAAAAATTTACAGCAATACAAAAGAAAATCCTAAACTTAAGTTACAAATTCATATTTATTGCACATTCAAAACCAAATTTTGAAACAGGTCTATGCAGTAGCAATCATAAATTAAATGAAAATAGAAGCATAACATTTCCTTCAAGGCATGGATGGACATGAAAGAGGATTTCATCCCAAAAATAGGATTCTGTTACAAAGTTGTGGTATCATACATTAAAAATGGTTTTGAGTTGACAATCACAAATGTGTGACCATCTTGATGAGCTATATATTTCTCATCTAGAGTGGCTCACCATAAATCAGTCATAGTTCAAAGAAAGTTGGCCTACATCTTAATAATGGTGGCTCAAAAAAGGTACTAGTCATGCTACCACATGCAATTGTATTCAATTATAATAGGTGAACTCCAAAATCTGGATAATTTAAGAATTTAAAGTGTGTCACTAATTTAGATGATCTACCAGGGTATTTGTGACCAGCAAATTAACCATCGTATTCTTCTCAATCTAGGAAAACGGCAACTAATGTTACAAATAAAGGGATGCATTGGCGTGTTGTATGGATTATTTCCGGATGGCTATATTGTATTTGTATACCTCAACCAAGAGAAAAAAGGGACGAGGAATAGATGCAGACGTACTGATTTCTCCCCAGAAACATCCCACTTTTCATTTCTATCTTTGCTCTGCATTTTCAACAATGTTTTGAGCTGGAACAACTGGGAACTGAAAGGCTATGAGATATTTTTGGGATCAGCAGAAGTGGACTGCAATTAGTTGGCTTGTTCAACCATTGCTGTGAGCAGGTTTTTGGATGGAAACATTGATAAACTATCATGGTTACCAATAGATAATCCATTGGAAAAATTAGCATCTTATGCGACCTAGTTGATATTGGGAAAGGAACTACTGACATATCAATAAGTAAAAGAATAACCAAACAACTAGTAGTTTTTGATAAAAATAAAATAAGTTATTTAAAAGGACAACCAATTCATACACCACTTTTACTTAAATCATCAGTACTTCAAACAAATTTAGAAGTTTGCAAGAACATAATGGATGGAAACCTAGGAAGGAGAGGCGCCAATTAACCAGAGGGGGAATAAGAAATAAAAGAGGAAGAGAAGAAAGAAGGTGGAGAAAAAGAGAAAGAGAGCTCATTGCCAGATCTGCGATGGTCAGCCGAAAACCTATCGCGTTGAACCTATTTACCAAAAGTATGTCACATTTGCGTTCTGGGATCTTAGAAAAGGAGAGAAAGATTCTGTTCTAATTCACATAGGTATCATGAATGTTCTAGAGTATCCAAACATACCCAAGCCAACACTGATAGGAACTAGGTTACCCAACAGCAGAGCGAAGCAAGGTACAAAAAAAAATGCTAATTTCCAGTCTATTGCTTTCATTTAATGCATGTAAAATGGAATTTTCAGTTTGATCAAAGAAACATGTCGAACAACCTAGGGTATAGCTCAGCTGATGAGGGTCATGCAACGTCCCCTTGTGACGGGATAAGCGCACAAGTTTGAATCCGGGGAAAAGAAAAAGAAAAAAAATAATGTCATACTTCTATCGTGTGTCCTTGGTTTGCACGTATCAATAGCTGCCCATTTTCTTCCAAGAGACTAAATCTCTGCTTATTGTCCCTCCTGACTGCCTGAAAATATAAAGTAAACACATTGAATTTGCAGTGCAGGAGACAGAGATGCATCATATATGCAATATAGCGCTATTATCGACAGTTATGATCCAATAATGAGCTCACCTCTTTAATATCATCAATCGAATGCGATTTTAATGGAACATTGGCAAATGTGGTCATGTTCAACTCCAACAACTCCCGCACCCTAACATATCCATCACTTCGCATATCCAAGTTCAGCTTGGTGGCCATGTGGCGCAAAATACGTGTTCTGAAATCAAAAAAAAAAAAAAAAAATTGGAAAAGAAACTTTGAGAAAGGGAAGATGGAGTATGCAACTGTTCATAGGTTGAACAATTAATCTTCATTTTCATTTTATGCATTGGTGAATCTTTCCCTTCTCTGATTTCCCAGCATGAAAAACCACCTGTATACTTATATCCCCTGGAAGCACCAAGACAGGTTATTGAAGCTAATCTGATTTTGATGGTGAAAGCATTTGAAACCATCAACCAATTCTGTTTGGGTCCATCTCCTACAATAACTTGAAACCATCAGATTTCTCTCAGGGTTTCCCATTTCCCACTCCAAACAATGGAATCCGAATTCAAAAGAAAAGATAGGGAAATAAAAATGGCATACAGCATTCTTCCGAGAGCGTCGATTCTATCCATTTTGGAATCCTTTCGACCTCTCGCTCGCGATCGCTCTTCTCGAACTCCTCCTCCGCATCGCTTCCTACCACCTCGTCCGCTGTAGTAGAAAAAAAAGAAGCAGAAAGCTAAAGCTAAAGCTAAAGAGAATGAAGAATAAAAACCCTAGAGAGAGACATAGAGATTAGACAGATTGCCTTGTTCTGGAATCGGAGGAGATTGAGAGATTGGAGATGTTATTGGGGTTCTTCTCCATAGTGTTATGATGATGATGATGATGATTTAGGAAGACGAGTGGAGGAGATGGGGTCTGGGAAAAGAGGAATGAAGAAGAAGAAGGAAGTAGAGGTCGGAGTCGAAGGACATGACGGGTAGCACAAGCCCACATCGACCAACCACGAAACTGCTGTGCGACCGTCTTGGGTAGCCTGATTGTGTTCTTATATTTCTGCTATTTAGAATGGGAAACGATCAAACGATCCTCTACCACCTGATTCATGTTTAATGGGGTTTTCGATTGATCTCTATGGACCACTGGATATACAAAACAATGGTTAATTGCTTTTTTCCATTTATATCAAGTTGTATGTATAAGTTAACTTAGGTCAAGTCTCTACTAAAAAGAAAAAAAAATTTGGGTCAAGTTTGGCAACCATATTCCAGAGAAAAAAGATTTTTATTTTTAATTAAGTTATGAAAAACTCACAAAATTATGAAGAACATAGATTAGAAATTGAACTTCCTTATGTCATATTTGAAATTAGAAATTTTGTAGATTTGCACACTAAAATAAAAATTTTCAACTATATGCATTGATATGTACTTACGATGTGAAATGTTCCGGTATATAAATCCTCATAGAAGATGCCCTATTGCAAAGGTTCCCTACCTATTACTAAACATGGTGTATGAGAAAGCAAAGCCATGGATCCTTTGAGGTAGTTTGTGCTCCCCTCCCCACTTTCTATGACATGGATACCACCTAAGATCTTTAACCCAATAAGACTAATCTCCTAGGTGACGCCCACTGTACTTAACACAAATGTATGCTATGCAAATTCGAGGTTGCTTCAAACACAAGAAGTGATGAGCAAACTCATATCTTATACCATGGCGCCAACTCCTAAGTTAGTTTTGTTTGCATCCATTTACATATGCACGTGCATGATTCTTAACACTCGTTTTTGTATATAAATGATTCAGATGTACAATTTTGGTTTGTTGGCCACCCTCTTTTGTGTTGAAAATTTTCTCACCTCATACCCTAGTACAATGATTTATAGACACAAGGGTTGATTTCTTTTTTGCCGTTTTTTATGGTGCACATTCGAAGGGCTTGTGTGGTTGTGTGGAATTAGAACTACGTTCAAATGGCAAGTTTGTTTGCTTGAAATTAGATATATGAGAATTTATTGTCAAATGGGCCTATTTATTTCCATGAAATTAGATTACATAGGCACTCATTGATAGAATATGTTCACTTGTGTGGAGTTGAGATAGAAAGCAATTGATTCAATGGGCTTGTTTGCTTGCATAGAATTAGACATATAAGAAGTAATTAATGCAAATTGAAATGTATATTTACATGGAATTGGAATATATAGAAATTCATTATTAAGTGAACCTATCTATGTGAATGGTCTTGAAGTACATAAGAGAATTCATTGATGGAACGGGCATGTTCATTCTCATGAAATTGATTGATGTGATGACCTATTACGTTATATATGAATCGTATATAGGATTCGATTTTGCAAATGAGCTCCAATTTCGCGATTAATAGAGAAATTGAGTCTAAATTGAAATTTCAATTTTTGTCCGATCTTGAATTAAAGAGAAACTTTTGGAACCTATCTGTTAACCCATAAAAAATTACAAATGTTGTAGTAAAGACAATACAAGCAAATTCCAAAGCAAAGGTACATAAACCCTAGGATTGGAATGCCAAGTTAAGTACTGCATCCAAATGTTCAGAGTTGATGCAATCTACTCAGAAGGCTTCAGATGAGCCTATAGTACAACAGTTCAAATTTCAGAGTTAATGAACTTCATCTGATCACTTGACTCACCAAACTTCAAATTTGAGGTTTATTGACTCAAAACCCAAGGGTCATCGAACATATTCAAGCTTCTGAGCTATGAAAGTAGCCGAAAATGAGATGACAACTCCAGAACATGCTTGGGAATAATGCTTCAAAGTTTCAAAAGCATTTGAACTTCATCTCAGCTCAAACTAAGCTTCAATGATTGTCTGCCAACTCGTTGGAAGTCACTGTGGAAATTGGCACTTCTACATACCAAAACACGCCGAAATTTCGAGGAATGCCTTCAAATATATTCAAAGACTATCCTTCAAAGTTTTAGAGCATTTAGACATCATTTGAACCCAACTTAGTTCAGATGGTTGTCTATTAAGCTAGTGGGCAAAGTGACATCTCATGAAGATTAAATCAACTAAAACTCCTCGAGGAAGCTCAGATTATGCTTAAGGAAGGTTCTCTAAAATTTCAGGTTAAACGGATATCATTTTACCCAAAGTTAACAAACATATCAACTTTGGGTCAGTGACCCCCAAGTCATGAGGTCACTGACCAAAGTCTTGCTTCCAAGCAATCGAAATTGATGAAATTTGGACACAAATATTTAATCATGCTCAAAAGAGATTTTGTAAATTTTCAGGTCAAAAGGACTTTGTTTGAGCCTTTTTTAATGATATGTCAATTAGGAGTCCATAACTTTCGAGTCACGGGGGTCACTGAACAAAGTCCTACTTCTAGGAGGCTAAAGCTAATGAAATTCAGAATGTTCAAAGTCAATTTTCCAAAGTTTTGATTGAATTGAATATCATTCGGGTAGAAAACAAGCTAACTGCCTACAATGTAAAGAGAGTATTAACTTAGAAGATGCAACAAGTGAGTCGCTGTTTGAAATCCTGCTTCCACATATCCAAATTGCATGAAATTTAGACGGATAGTTCAAGATACCCCTAACATCAGTCCTTCCAAGTTTGAAATCAAATTGAGGTCATTTGGGCTTCAAACAGCTAAAACAATAGCTCATTTTCATGAAAAGTCAACGAGATGATTGACCAACTTTAGAAAATCAAAATGTGTTGAAATTTCTATGACAACTCAAAATAGTGTAAAAAAGCATCTCTCTAAGTTTCATGAAGATCGGACATCGTTCGGATCCCAAACAAGTGAAAACGATTCACATATGCAAAAAACCCAAATTTAGGCCTGTTAGTAGCCGCGGCTACGGTCACTAACACCTGTGAAGCAGTTCCCACTAGTTTTCAATAGTTTTCTCCACTTTATTTCTAACTCTAACTTCCCATAACTCCCCAAACCACCTCTAGAGTATATAAAAGGAAGATTTTCTCACTTGGGAAGGTTCAAATTAAGTTCCAATCAATCAAAGCAAGTTCCAAACAAGTCTCACACTATTTACAAGCATTAAAGACCTAGTTCTAAGCAATCGCAAGGCTCCCAAGGCACTTCAAGTCTACTTTTCTTCTCTTTCTCACTAACTTAAGGTAAGAAATAGTTCAGAGAAAGAGAAGGTGCATGAATCTCACTTAGAGAAGACAAATGCAAAAGCCACTTGGATAAAGTCTTTTTCCTTTGATTTTCTCACTTGGGAAGGGTTTTGGGTCATCCCAGAAGTTTTGAACAAGCCTCTTTAGGCTTCATTATGTTCCTTGAAAGTTATAAGTTCAGAATAACACAACTTTGGTTTCATTTTTACTTGTATACGCGCCTTTTCAGATTTGTACAAAGACAGTCCGTAACCAAAATATAATGATTACCAAAGGTTTGACTTAATTCCACTGCCAAATTAAGCACTCTTAGTGGTCATTCAACACTCCGAAAATTGAAGAAAACAAGCTCCAGTACTCTGAAGACGTCACATAAATGAAATAGAAAGAAATTTAGGGCAAACAGTGGCCGTTTTCAGCCACTGTCTGCCACTAACCGTGGCCCATTGTCACCTCTCATTGTTTCTCTCTTTTTTATATATTTTTCCATTTTTTTTTGTATTTTCTTATACTTTCTGAGTTTGGATCACATTTGAGACTAGAGGGAGGAGTTGTGAATTTTCAGAACTTGTAAACAACTTGCATACCAGTGGTCAAAGCATTTGAACCCATGTAAATAAAGAAAAAATAAAGATGAACTGTAGTTATTTCGATGAACTGTAGTTATTTCTCATTCTTCTTAACACTTGAAGTATGTGAATGTTGAACTCAAATCCGTTGCATTTCATGTCACATTTCGAGGGTGATCACGATCCTTATTTAAACTTCCAATGATGCAAATCTCTTATCATAAACTATTAATTATTTTATGAAGAATATATACTTACCTAAACTTTTAATAATCATTTTATGAAAGTAAAACCCGATATAATGCATCTATAGCCGAGTCGATATCTGGCCTAGCCCACTTTAGTTTGGGCTTGAACTTTATGTTTGAGTACTTGGGCCAGTTTTGGACTATTTACCTAGGCCCATTTAATAAACAGGTTGTGCTTGGATATAATTTAGACTAAATATGATTTAATATTTTTATTATTTTTAATATTATACTTATATATTGCAATGCTAAGCGCGTGTATGGTTTCCAAGTTATAATAATATATGAAGTTAACTAATTTCAAATTAAAATCATCTCCAATTGATTTTAACTTGCCTAATTTATTTATACCCTCCCAAAAACTGTTCCACTTCCACTTCCACTTCCACTTCCACTTCCACAACTATTTGTCTCCACCTTCTCTGTTTTTGCACATGTGCTACAAAAAAATTCCTATTATGTAGGACTTCATATTGATCATCTCATTCAAACTACAATCCAACTACAATCCAAACCCAACTTATACTTTATGCTTTTTTTTTTTGTAGACGCTCGAACTTTATGTTGTTTCCATCATGGGGGGTTATATTTATCAATAAAGTGGAGATGTCTCCCATTTCTTTTTAATTCCTAAAATCTAGTTTTGATGAAACATCCCTCTCTCTCGAATCTCTCTTCTATAATTTGAATAGATGGTACTAAAACCTTTTCCTCTTGTTCCTTTTGCACACCACAATTCATTTTGCAATGATTGTGGGAAGAGCATAATTGGGCCGATGCATTAATTTGGTTAAAATGGTTTCTAGGCATTGGATTCATTCATGTGTTTTCTGGGTTGGGTGTGTTTGGGTACAAGTAGAATAAAATATGTGTAGATTTAAATATTAATAGATTCTTTTTTCATATATTATAAAACCAAATGTTTGGTAGCTTTTGCAGACGTTAACATATTTATGCTTTTAGTGTTTGGGAAAGCCAAAATCGTTACTTCCATGTTTTGAGATATTATATTACATTAGAATCTACAATATTCACCCCCTCCCCTAAAGAAAGTAATAACCACAATTTCTAAAGAAAATCCCACATTGTAACTAATAATCTACACTTTCCAAACAGTGCAAAATAAAAATTGAATATTTTTATCTACTCCACCAAAAAATATCTTAAAAATCTTGAGTAATCTTTGGTTTCCAAACACCCCAAGTTTACTGTTAACAGGGAAGGATAGGAGCAGTGATAGCATGCCTGATTTGATCTTGACGCCCCATTGTAGCTGATTGTAAGAAAGTGGATTGGAGCAGTAGTGGTTTTTTTTTTTTTTTTTTGTTCCATCCATTTCAACCCTATCTCTCCCATGTCCATTTTTGTTTGTCCATTTCCTTTTTAATGTATAGAAGATAAGTCTAGTTTGCAGTTTTTTTGTGTAGGATTTAGGTTATGATATTTCAAAATTTTTTATTTTTTTTCTTTTTGTTCTGGATATATGGAAGATGCTTTAAATATTCAGTATTTTTTTTATTGTTTCTGATCATGTCGATGATATTTATTATGTTTTATAAAGGTTTTATTTTTTGAGGATGTTAGAAAGATGATTATGTTGTTTAACAATTTTTTCATGAATATTAATGTCTCTCTATTGTCACTTGGCCGCAACTATTTTCAATTTTTTTTTATTATAAGTATCATCTTTTAAAATGCTCTTGCGTGTCTATGTATGTCTTTGATGTTAGATTAATGGCTTTGGTGTTGCAAATAATTAAAATTTTATGCTCTATATCAAATCTCTGCTAATCCTTTCGATATTGTTGTTATCTACAAGTAGTTGTCTCAGTCGTTGTTCGATGGACTATTAGATTGGAAGCAAAAGGGAGATGGGTTTTGGTCTTAGATCAAATCCAATTCTTCATCTCCATGTATGCATATATATAAATTTGAATCATTTTGAGGAGTTTTGGAGTCTAAAGTAAATAGGCTTGATTTTTTTTTTATCATTGTTCTAGATTTCATCAAGTTATTTTTTTATTTGGGTCTTTTTCTTTAATAGAGTTAGATTGGCATAATTCTTTTTATGAAGAGTATATTATTAAAAAATTATAGTCAACATATCCCTAATCTTCAATTCCACTATTTTGTACGTTTCTGTTATTGGAAAACATTGATTATATACTCACATTTGGATGTTTATTATATCTTCCCATATTCTGATGAGAAGACCAATATTATACATATTTCAAGATTTAGCTATTACCTTTTCTTTCTTAGTTTCCTTCATAATCTCATTTGTTCTCTAATAATTCTATGAATTTCTTTGTTTTTTAGCTACTTTAAAAATCTTTAAATATGTATTTACAAATATAAGAGGTATTTTACTTAGTGTCAGTGCTGTCATTTATAAATCAAGAATAAGTGTTAGTTTTGTCTAACCACCCAAAAAATAAAAAATGTGGTTGCCATCATGCGTAAATTTGATTTTTTTTTTTTTCTTAGTTTGTGGTTTTTAGATAGAACAATTAGGACACATGACCAATGAACTCAATGAACCTTGGTGGATTTTATTTTTAAGGATACAAGTTAAATGTGTTTTTTTTTACATTGACAAGAAATATATATTAGTTTTGAATGTTTTGATAATAGAGTAAATTTAACTTAGCTTTGCTTCAGACAACTTTGATGATTATGAATCATGAAATAAGTATTCAATTTAGAAACATTTCTCAATTGATTATTTTGAAAATTACTTATAATAATTTTTTAATGCATTAATACATTAATAGAGGACAAGAAAGGCACCCAAAAGAATATAGGCTTAAAAAAAAAGCAAACAAAAAGAAAAATGGAAGATGAAAAAGAAGAAATGATAAATATAGGACAAGAGAGAAAGATTAGATGCAAAAAAAGGATATAAAATTTAGTAAGGGGGTCCCAATAAAGTTTCTGTTATGCCTTAAGAGAGATCTATTGATAAGGAGTGAGTTGAGAGATTAAAGTTGACTTCATGGAAGATGCTTTAAATATTTACTATTTTTTCTTACCATTTTATGATCATATCGATGGTATATATTATGTTTTGTAATGTTTTTATTTTTTAAGGATGTTAGAAAGATGATTATATTATTTAACAACTTTTTTCATGAATATTAATGTTTCTCTATTGTCACTTGGCCATAACTATTTTCAATTAAATTTTTTTTTTATTATAAGTATCATCTTTTAAAATATCCTTCCATCTCTGTGTATGTTTTTTATGTTAGATTAATGTCTTGGTGGTGCAAATGATTAACATTTTATGCTCTATATAAAGTCCTAACAAGAGCACTCCAAAGAGAATATGTATTGCGCATGACAAAAACAGGGCATCTAGCTATATGCAATAGCCATTTACATAGCTCAAAGGCAAATTTACATTCAAAAACAAGTATGAGGCAATCCTAATAATCTTATGAAATGTATACATTATAATACAATAATTAAAATAAATCTATCACAATCATGTGCCTATTCGTTTGTTCTATTTGCTTTTATCAAAAGCTATTGGGTGGAAATTTTTTCTTTTTTTCATCTTAGCTATAGAATGATTATAATAAGTTATATTATCGCACTAGAACTAATAAGTGACTCTTCCAAGACAATCACTTATTCCTAAAAACTTTAGTCTTTCTTCGATTAAAAAATTTTGACTTTTGGTTTGGTTTTGATCTTATAGTTGCATGCTACAAAAGTAAATAATGCTAATTAATAATTTTAGAACTAATTTCTAATTAGCCAAATGTGTTGCATTCAAAACCCATTGCATCATGTGTGTTTGTTTGTGAGTAAGTTGGTTGCAATAGTTCGGGTTGAGAATTTTGGGTTAAGCGGGTTAGTTCAGATTGACTCGATATTCGATCCATATCGAATGTGGGTCAAGTGGTTTGGTCAATTCAGGTAGATTTAGAATGTGCGCTCCACTGTTTGAATTACTTATGTAATGATACCAATTTTTTCTTTTCCAATATGGGATGTATTGAAGTAAAAAGCAGATATGCATTAAAAGGGGATGTACTAAAGTAAAGAGAAAGAATTTTTTAAAAGCTAACTATTATTATAAAACTATTTAGAGTTCCAAAACAACAAACAAAAAAGATTACTACTGCAAAATAGAAAAAGAAAAAAAAACCTATTATTTAGTAACAACAAACTACTATGAAGGACCAACTACCACCCTCATCATCTAGAAATATGGTGGCAAATCCATATTTAAGGCACTGATACATAGAAGAACAAAATAACATAAGTTTCGATGATGAAAGGATTTTCTTCCATATCGGCATTAAGCCCATGAAAACAATTCATTTTCTTGAAAAGCACAAACATGAACAAACACAAGAAAGTAATAAGAATAGAAGAAAACTTCTATTTATATACTTAACGTATATACATGAAAACTTCTATTATAATGTTAAGCTAATATGATCAATCATTTTTTTTCCGTCATGCTTCAAATGTTTATTTTTCAATTGGAACACAGTAGTGATCCTCATGTGATTTCATCTAGATTAAACTCTTATTTCTAACCTTCAACCATCACCAATATCTTGAAATTCAAAACATTCTAGAAAATTTTTAATTGGACAAATGTATTTGACTGAGGAATGATTGCTCTTGATATGGTTTTTTACTGAGCTTGGATTAGGGTTATAATATTTATCACATAGGTTGAAAACTCAAAATCATTTTGGAAAAATTGTAACTGGACAAATCTATTTGGCTGAGGAATAATTGCTCTTGATATGGCTCCTTACTGGGCTTGGACTCGGGTTATAGTATTTATCACAAAGGTTACAATGGTATATAGTCATTGTAATACTAAAAAGAAATATTAAAAGTTAGTTAGGTAACTTTTAATAAAAACTATTATATTAATAATTAATTATTAATTACAAAGAGAATAAAAAATTATATGATTTAGTTTCTATAGATCCGTCTACCAAAGTCACATGTGCAAAATAATATATTTTATATAAGAGGAATGTTCATGTGTATCCATCTTTCACCCTATGGGGTTGCAACAATTACATGTCTTTCCCTCTTTGCACATAAACATTCATCTTCTTCATATGGTTATATATATAATTTTTCTCTTTTGCACACTAATATTTTCAATTATGTAAGTGCCCCTCAGATTATGGTGAGGAATGGATATATATGAATATTCCTCTTTATATAAAAAATTTAGCATAGTACATATTATATTAATATCAAATATATGCAATAATAGACTAAATGCACTTGGAAATTAATGTCTTTAGTGTTGAAAATAATTAAAATTTTGTTCTCTACACTAATTATTAGAAACAACACCCCAAAGAGAATATACAATCCCCGTTACAAGAATACGGCATCTAACCATATGCAATAGTCATTTTCATATCTCAAAGGCAAATTTACATTGAAAAACAAGTAAGAGGCAATCCTAATAATCTTATGAAATATTTTTATTATAATATAATATTTAAAACAAATCTATCACAATTATGCGTCTATGCATTTGTTCTATTTGCTTTTGTTAGAAGGTAATGTGTGAGATTTTTTTTTCTTTTTTAGCTATAGAATGATTATGACAAGTTATATTATCACACTAAAACTTATAAATGACTCTTCGAAGACAATTACTTTTTCTTAAAAACTTTACTCTTTCTTCAATAAGAAAAAACTTTGATTTAAATCTTATAGTTGCATACTTAAAAAGTACTTAATGCTAATTAATAATTTTAGAACTGATATCTTATTAGCCAAATGTGTTGCATTCAAACCTCAATGTATCATGTCCTCTCTGTTTGTGAGTAGGTTGGTTGTAATAGTTCAAGTTGAGAATTTTGGATTAAATGGGTCAATTCAGATTGGCCAAATATTCAGGCCACATCAAATGTAAATGAAATGGTTTGGTCAATTCAGGCAAGATTAGAATGTACGCTCTAGTATGGGATGTATTGAAGAGATTAGAATGTACGCTCTAGTATGAGATGTATTGAAGTAAAAACAAACAGTGCGTTAAAAGAGGATGCACTGAAGTAAAGAAAAAGAATTTGTTAAAAGTTAACTGAAACTATAAAATTATTTAGAGTTCCAAAACAACAAACATAAAAGACTGCCACTACAGAAAAAGAAAAAAAAATTTATTATCTGGTAACAACAAATTACTGTGAACAACCAGGAGCCTCCCTTGTCATTTATAAATATGGATGGATTTACAGCACTGATAAGTAGGGGAATAAAGTAAAATATGTTTCAGTGATGAAAGGATTTTCTACCATATTGGCATTAAGCCCCATTAAAACAATTCATTTTCTCGAAAAGCACCAAAAGCAACAAACATAAGAAAATAACAAAAATAAAATATATATATATTTATATACCTAATGTATATACATGAAAACTTTTGCTTTAATAGACTAAGTTAATATGATTAATCATTTTTCCCTATTATGCTTGAAACGTATATTTTTCATTTGGAAGAAAGTAATGATCCTTATATCAATTTCATCTAGAGTAAACTCCTATTGCCAACCTTCAACCTTCACCGATATTTAGAAATTCAAAGCATTCACAAAAATTTTTAATTGGACAAATGTATTTGGCTAAGGAATGATTGCTCTTGATATGGCTCTTTATTGAGCTAGAACTCTAGTAAAAGTATTTCTCACAAAAGTTGCAGTCATATATAATCATTGTAATAATAAAAAAAATATTAAAAGTTAGTCAAATAACATTTTATAAAAACCATTATATTAATAATTAATTATTATTTACAAATAAAACAAAAACTATAAATACTATTTAGCTTTATAGATCTGTCTACCAAATTACATGTGCTAAATAATATATTTTATATAAGAAGAATGCTCATGTGTATGTGTATCCATCTGTCACTTATGAGGTGACAGTACTTACATGCCATTCCTTCTTTGCACATGAACATTGATCTTCTTCATATGATCATATGTATAGTTTTTCTCTTTTGCACACTAATATTTTCAATTATATAAATGTCTCTTAACCTATGGTGACGAATGGATGTATATGACCATTTCTCTTTATATAAAATTTAGCATTATGCATATTATATTAATATCAAATATATGCAATAATAGATTAAATATACTTGGAGATTAATGTCTTTGGTGTTGCAAATAATTAACATTGTATGCTCTATACCAATTCTTAGCAAGGGCACACGAAGGACTATGTTACAAGAAAGTAGCATCTAGCTATATTCAATAGCCATTTCCATAGCCCAAATGCAAATTTACATTGGAAACCCAGTTTGAGACAATCCTAATAATCTTATGAAATATATACATTATAATACAATGGTTAAAACAAATCTATCACAATTATGCACCTATGCGTTTGTTCTATATTCTTTTGTTTAAAGGTAATAAGTGGAAATTTTTTCTTTTTTTCATTTTAGTTAGAAAATGAATATGATAAGTTATATTATTTCATTAGAATTTATAACTAACTCTTCCAAGACAATGACTTTTTACTAAAAATTTTAGTCATTCTTTGATTTTAAAAAAAGACTTTTGATTTAGATCTTATAGTTGCATACTTAAAAAATAATTGATACTGATTAATGATATTATAACTGATTTCTTATTAGCCAAATGTGTTGCATTCAACACCTATTGCATCATGTGTCTTTATTTGTGAGTAGGTTGATCGCAATAGTTCGAGTAGAGAATTATAGGTTAAGTAAGTCAATTTAGATTGACCTGATATTCAGGCTAGATCAAATGTGGGTCAAGTGGTTTGGTCAATTTAGGTAGGATTAGAATGTAAGCTCCACTGTTTGCATTGCTTATGTGATGATACCAATATTTTCTTTTCGAATATGGGATGTATTTAAGTAAAGAGAAACAGTGCATTAAAAGGGGATTCAGTGAAGTAAAGAGAAAGAATTTATTAAAAGCTAACTAATATTATAAAACTATTTAAAGTTACAGAACTACAAACAAAAGAGATCATCACTGCAGAATTTTTAAAAAGAAATGCAAATAAAAACCTATTGTATCGACCCGAGTAGCCCATTAACCTAATAATTTGGTAAGCATATCACGTGGCTCAAAATGCTTAATTCCAAGTAATTAGTAGTAACCCACATAGTTAATTATCTTCCAGTTGGTGGTAGGCTTTGATACCATTCGTCACAACCCTATTCATCACGACCCGAGTAGCCCACTAGCTTAATAACTTGGTAAGCTTGTGACGTGGCCCAAAATACTTAAGCTCAAGTTATTTGTAGTAACCTATATAGTTCGATATATACCAGACTCATATTTCATTTATAAGCGATGTGAGATGGGGTGTTACACCTATTATCTAGTAACAGCAAACTACTATAAAGAATCAGTTGCCTCCCTTGTTATCTATAACTATTGATAGATTTACAGCACTGATACATAGAGGAACAAAGTAAAATAAGTTTCTATGATGAAAGGATTTTCTACCATCATGGCATTAAGCTCCATGAAAACAATTCATTTTATTGAAAATTACAAAAATCAATAAACACAAGAAAATAATAAGAATAAAAGAAACATTAAATATTTCAACATGTACACATGAAAACTTCTGCTGTAATGGACTAAACTAATATGATCAATCATTTTTTCCCATTATGCTTCAAACGTATATTTTTTATTTGGAAGACAGTAGTGATCCTTGTGCCAATTTCATTTAGAGTAAACTCCTCTTTCCAACCTTCAACCTTCACCAATATCTGAAAATTCAAAACATTTAGAAGAATTTTTAACTAGACAAATGTATTTGGTTGAGGAATGATTGATCTTAATATGGCTCTTTACTGAGCTTGGACTCGGGTGAGAGTATTTATCACAAAGCTTGTAGTGGTATATAGTCATTGTAATATTAATAAGAAATATTAAATGTAAGTCAGATAACATTTAATAAAAACTAATATATTAATAATTAATTAATATTTGCAAATAGAATGAGAAAATATATGATTTAGCTTTTTTAGATCCATCTACCAAAGTGACATGTGCAAAATAATATATTTTATATATAAGAAATGTTCATGTATATCCACCTTTCACCCTATGGGGTGGCGACACTTACATGTCTTTCCCTTTTTACACATGAACAATATTCATCTTCTTCATATGATTATATATATGGTTTTTTCTTTCTTTTAGATACTAATATTTTCAATTATGTAAGTATCCCTCAGCCCATGATAAGGAATGGATATATATGAACCTTCATTTTTGTATAAATTTACCATGATACATATTGTATTAATATCACATATATGTAATAATAGACTAAATATACTTGGAGATTAATGCCTTTGGTGTTGCAAATAATTAACATTTTATGCTTTATACCAATTCCTAGCAAGAGTACCCCAAGGACCGTATTACATAAAAGTGCCATCTAACTATATGCAATAGCCATTTCCATAGCTTAAAGGCAAATTTACCTTGGAAACAAAATTTGAGGCACCCTAAAGACTGTGTTACATAAAAGTACCATCTAACTATATGCAATAGCCATTTCCATCTCTTAAAAGGCAAATTTACCTTGGAAACAAAGTTTGAGGTAATCTTAATAAACATATGAAAAGTATACATTATAATACAATAGTGAAAATAAATCTATCATAATCATGCGCCTCTGTGTTTGTTCTATATTCTTTTGTCAGAAGGTAATAGGTGGAAATTTTTTTTATTTTAATTGTAGAATTATTACGATAAGTTATATTATTGCACTAGAACTTATAGGTGACTCTTCCAATTCAATGACTTTTTTCTAAAAACTTTAATCATTCTTTGATTAAAAAAATGACTTTTGATTTAGATCTTATAGTTGCATACTTAAAAAGTAATTACTGCTAATTAATGAAATTAGAACTGATTTTTTATTAGCCAAATGCGTTGCATTCAAACCCATTGCACCATGTGTCTTTATTTGTGAGTAGGTTTATTGCAATAGTTCAAGCAACGAGTTTTGGGTTAAGCAGGTCAATTTAGATTGACCTGACATTCGGGAGATATCAAATGTTAGTCAAGTGGTTCAGTCAATTCAAGTAGGATTAGAATGTGCACTCTACTATTTGCATTACATATGTGATAATACCAACTTTTTCTTTTCTAATGCGGGTTGTATTGAAGTAAAGAGAAAGAGTGTGTTAAAAAGGGATGTACTGAAGTAAAGAAAAAGAACTTGTGAAAAGCTATCTGATATTATAAAACTATTTAGAGTTCCAAAACAACAAACAGAAGAGACTACCACTGTTAGAAAAAGAAAAAAAAACAAAAAAACCTAATATCTAGTACTAGCAAACTACTTGGAAGAACCAGCTGCCCCCTCGTCATCTATAAATATGGCTGTAAATTTATATTTGCGGCACTGATACTTCAAAGAACAAAGTAATATAAGTTTCAATGATGAAAGGATTTTCTTCCATATTGGCATTAAGCCCCATGAAAACAATTCATCTTATTAAAAAGCACAAAAATCAACAAACTTAAGAAAATAAAAAGAATTAAATAAAACATAAATATTTATATGCCTAACGTGTATACATGAAAACTTCTGCTATAATGGACTAAACTAATATGATCAATCATTTTTTTTCTTATACTTCAGACGTATATATTTCATTAGGAAGACAACAGCGATCCTTATGTTAATTTCATATAGAGTAAACTCCTATTTCCAACCTTCACCCTTCACCGATATCTAAAAATTCAAAACATTCAGGAAAATTTTTAACTGGACAAATGTATTTGGCTAAGGAATGATTGCACTTGATATGGCTCTTTACTGAACTTGGTCTCGGGTGAGAGTACTTATCACAAAGGTTACATTGTTATATAGTTATTGTAATACTAAAAAAATATTAAAAGTTAGTCACATAACATTTAATAAAAAACATTTATTAATAATTAATTATTATTTACATATAGAACAAAAATATATATGATTTAACTTTTATAGATCCATCTACCAAATTGATATATGCAAAATAATAGATTTTATATAAGAGGAATGCTCATGTGTATCCATCTTTCGCCTTATGAGGTGGCGACAGTTATATGTCGTTCCCTCTTTGTACATAAACATTCATCTTCTTCATATGATTATATTTATAGTTTTTTTTCTCTTTGGCACACTAATATTTTCAATTATGTAAGTGTCCCTCAGCTTATGGTGAGAAATTGATGTATATGAACATTCCTCTTTATATGAAATTTAGCATTATACATATTATATTAATATCAAATATATGTAACAATAGACTAAATACACTTGGAGAACAAGTGGCACAAACTTGTCTTTGGTTTTTTAAATGAGTCAAAACCAAATCATTTATAGGTGATGGACTCTATTCTTATTTAATCATCACCCTTCATATAATCACCTTAGGATTAGAAACTAATTAAAAAGAATTGCAATAATAAAAGAAAAATAGGAGCAAAGGATAGCAGTGGTCTTATTTATTAATAATTCAAGACCATTTATAGTGAATGGTTGTCATTAAATGAGTGGAACTCCACAATGGACCCACCAATTGAAATCCGAATCATTCAAAATAGCTGTCATCTAGGCATATGGGCTATCTTTAGATTTTACATCTATCTCAGTTTGTTCTACCTCTAGATTGATGGTTGGATGAAAAACTTTATAATTGAAATGATATATGATTGTATTAATCACCTTTTTTTTTAAACCAATGGTGAAACAAACTCTAATTAATCTAAAATTTTATGATACCCAATACAAGTGTTGAATGCTTACTTTTAACAGTCCAGATTTAAATAGATGAACATCACCTTCAAGTTTCACCCCTTTAACGTATAAATTCTCTAGGTTAAATCTTCTAAGGATAGTTCTAGGTAATTTAAGGCAAGGTACATCACTATTTGTAAATGGAAATTGAGATAACCAAACGAGTAGTAATAAAAACATAAAGAGAATATGAAAGACAGCTATCCTAATTGGAGTCCGAATCCTCAAAAGTTCTTACTCGTAGGAAGTTTTTTTTTTTTCAAGAAATTCATTAATATAAAAAAATTGAACCAAACAATCCAAAAGGACTCTATAGTCAAGCGTAATTACTTGAAATCCAAGCCATTCAAAATGAGTATCTCCAAATTTTAACTGAATGGGAATTCGTTCCACTTTATGATTGATCGTTAGATAAAAATAGTTACTAATAATATGCATAGAGATTGTGTTAATCATGTTTTTAGTCTAACAGTCAATCTTATGAACTAACCAACTCTTATTTTAGTAAAGTTAAATATATCCTTTAAATATTTTGATCTAATTAGATTTTACATAGGTGGGATGCTCTTAGAATCAACTCCTTCACCTTGGAATTTCTCTAAGTCAAAGCCTTGGATACTTGAACCAAGTATTTCCCACTTTCCATGTCACAAATACAAATAAACATCTCAGCAATGGGCAATCCTCAGGTTAGCTTGGTTGGTTTGGTACAAGAGGGAGAGTGTGCAAAAATGAAAAAGCTCAATTCATTTCATAAGAGTAGTGCATATTTTTTATATCCTAACTCAATTCATTCCAAAAGCCTAACTAAATTTGAGTCAATTACAATTCATACAAAACTAATCGGAATTGAAAGAACATCCTTGTAAGCTTTTCATAACAATGGAATTGCATCTTCATTTGACAATCCATAGTTCTTAAGCAAAACATTTAGAGACTGAGGTCAGCCCTAACCTCATCCATACATGGGTTCACATGGACCAAGGTTCCTTTTCAGGTGATAATGGTACCCAATCTTTTGGTGATAAAATCCGATCTAGGTTTCTAACCTATTTAGCCATATTACAACGGTTTTGGTCCATTTTTCAGCACATTCAGACGAATAAATTGAAATTATTAGTTTTGGGTCTTAGAAAAAAATATTGCAAATTATTTTTCAATTTTCAGCTAAAAGACTAGTCATTTCAAGTTAGGCACTAATTTGCCTAATTGCAGTGATTATATATGTAACCATATCCATTTTAATTTATATTGTGATTTTAAAAAATGGATATGAGGGCTAAGAATGGATGTCATAGTTTGGCATTTGTTATATATGTACATGGCTTGTCAATTATATACCCACAATGAAGAAATAAGATAATATAATTTTTACGCAGTAGAATGAATAAAAAGATATATAGTATATATATGTTAATTTTACCTTTTTAATTAACATTTTTTGTATTCTTAGTTGTATTTACATTTATTATATTTTTACCAAAATAGAACAAGACTCAAAATAATAAACTCAAATGTTGAATAAGCCAAAATGACTCAAATTTCAAAGCAGAGTCAAATCAAAACAATGTCTGTTATCCCTAGTTAAAAAAGAAAGAAAGAAAGAAAAAAAAAAAGAGGATTCGTTATTTTCCTATGAGAACTCTCTCTCTCTCTTGTCCTCACATACCATAAAGCAATAATCTCCTGTGCAATAATTGTTTTTAGAAACAATGCATAGGATAGAATGAAGGGATGAAAAGGGTATGTACCAAGATTAGGGGTGAACAAATTAGTTTAATGAGACTTTTAGATATTTTTCTCCATGTAATTCTCATAGGTGATACAAAGTTTGTTACAATTCAATTTAGTTTTGCCTTCTTGCTCTAGATTTTGAGAAAATATGGTTTAAATCACCACCTGTTTAAAATACTTTCTAATTCAAATTATTATATACTCTTATCTTAATAAGAATATTTACTTAGTTTCTTAGTTTCATAGTTTATATAGTATTAACAAATCATTACTAAATAACTCTATCAATAGATACATGATAATCTGTTTTTTATTATTATTTAAGGTAAAAATGAAACAGCCATAGTATTTTAATTATCCATTTAACAACAAAACTACCTCGAAGCTATAAAATATAATAAGGATACTAATTTTGTGAAGGTAAGAAGGAAATATTATTTCATGGTGTTTTCATATCATCTAAAAACCATGAATAAATATGTTGTTGCCTGATCTCAATACATACATAATACTTCATGAACTTCTCTTAATTTAAATAGAGGTATGTTCATATGCGTCCATCCCTTGTCGTATTATGGTGAGGGGCAACTTGATTGAGCTCACCTTAGATCCCATTAATCATAGGACTGGGGGATGGAAAGAGCATTTTGGATGCCTCTGATAAGAATTTTGGGCTAATCATTTGCCTCTAACCCTTTCATCTGTTGCCAACAAGTATAATGACTTTATATTTAAAAAATTTGACCCTTGATCGGTACAAGCCATTGGATCGATGAAAACTCAATTCATCCTGTGCAATCCAAGGGGTCCGATGTGTGTGGTTTAGATTGATCATAAAGCCGACCGCACTATGTTGCTCCCCGATGTGTCTCTCAACCTATGGTTATGCACATAAATATTTCTCAATTATTTATATTAAGCAAGGTTATTTTATTTCATTGATTTTACAATTTGCAATTGATTTCAATTTTGACTAGAGTCTAATTAATCTTGACTGATCTCTAGAGTTTCTTAATAGAGTTTAGATGTCACATTATATATATTAAAGCAAACCAGAATTCTTGATTTTAGAAAAATATGCACAAAAATTATAAAGAGGTATATCCTGTTGCATGCAAGCCACCCTTATTTCTTTCCCTATCCATATCCATTGTCTCTTTTAAATTTTAGAAATAACTATCCCCAAAATCTCTCCCCTAAAGAAAAAGAGGATCTCTGCCTTCTATTATGATGGCACTAGACCGGTTTCCATTGATGGTGATTGCAAATCTTAGTTGCAATACCAATTGCAGCAAGCACCTGAAGCATTAGAGGGGCCTAAGTTGAAGTTTCTTCCAAGAATAAAGCCATTGAGTCTTCTGAAACTCATGTTGGGGATTATAACAGGTTTGGAGTTATTGCTAGATATTACCTCTGTGTGATTTGAATTTTTTTTTTTCTTTTGTGAGCTATCCAGTTCGTGTTGAAGCTGACAGTGAGCTTCATCATGGGAATGTCAATCCTCCAAATCCAAGGTTTATAGGAAGTGATGGGTTGGTCAGGCTATCGAGCGCCCCATGTTGAATTTGAAGCCCCAGTGATCACAGCCTCTTGAACAATCAGATGGCATTGGTGAAAGGAAAATGTCAGTAAATTTGTATGGAAGTGGGATGTATATTTTTTATTTGTTTTAGTTACATATTTACTTTTAGTAGTTTTATAAGTTCTCTATTGGCAACATGTTATTGTAAACGTGCATGTATTATGGGATTAAAAGTAATCACCTAGTTGGCCTAACTTAAATGTGTTAGAACCCAAGAAATGCTCAATCTTGGATTTGAGAAAACTTTTAGGGGGACAAATGAAAGTAGTTAAGCACAAATCAAATGAAGCTATGTTAACCACCAAATTTTCTCTACAAGGATGAAGTGAAGGGTTGCTCGAGTTTTATCTCCACGCCACCTAGGCATCTATGGGCTCAAACAAAGTATCTTTTCACCGACTAGCATTTATTGGTATCATTGTCTTAATGATCTAGACCACTTCCCAATTTTGTAATACAAATATGCAATGCTCCAATGATCGAGGACTCAATGAAAGCTCTGTATAATGTCTAGAATGCTACATGCATTGGTGCTTATAGTTTAAGCATCCAATCAATTTGTGGTGCAACTTGATTTTTTTCCTTTCTCTGTAATTCAATTTTTTTAGTTAAAATGATTTAGTCTTGGTAGGATGTATTTTTTATTTGAATAGTTTTCTTGGTAGGGCATAATATTGATACATACCAATATTAGTGAAGTAAGAGATGCCAAGAAAGGAGGACTAACATTAATGTGAGATATGACCAATGCCCTTATTTGTGATTGAAGATATGAGTACCAATTATTAATTTTTTTTCATTTCATATATATATATGGTTTATCTGTTTATAATTAATTTTGATATCTTGTGAATTTATTTAATTTCTTATTTTTTTTGCCAGGGTTAAGCACGGGCTTTGTTGATAGTATTTTCTAATAGAATCCAACCCTTTAGGAAGATTTCAGGAGAAATTAAACTAATTCTCTAGTTGCGAAAAGTAATTGTTCATAAATTTACAACTTATTCAAATTTCAAAACCATTTCCACTAATTGACTCTTTGCAGAATTAACCTTTTCAAAATCTTAATTTCTTACCATTTAAAATAGATGTTCCCTCTTGGCATTTTAAACTATTTTTTAATCTCTTCATTTTTTTTCTTTCAAGTTTATTTCATTATTAATTACTCTAAGAGATTTTTCTTTCATTCTTACTTTTAAAACTATTGACAAAAGATGTTATTTGTTACACAATAGTAAAAATAAAATAAAATATGAGATTACTTTAAGCTATGATGTTTTTCTCAAAAAAAATATCAGACTTACCTTTTTTTCCTATGCCACCCATTTCCAGTAATGATTTTATGACTGCAATATCAAGATAAAATTGATAAGTAATTTTATAATTTATTTAAAATAAATAAACTCATCATATTTATGAAACATGTTCAAAAGTATGAGATTAAAAACCGAAAATAGTATCAATATAAATAAAAATTAATATAAAGATGAACAAAATATAATCAAATGATTTTTCATATATAAAAATATCCCTTTCAACATGCTCTATTGATTTTAAAAAATATGTTCCATCAATGAGTCGGATTCAAGCTACATTTGTGTCATCATTCAACTCTTACTCTACCTATTTAGGAAATAAAGAAGCCCAAGTTCCTTTTGTTTGGAGGCAATTAATATACTTTAATTTGTATTGTAGTTGAACTAATTAAGATTTATAAGAAAAAAAATTAAAATTATTTTTTATTATATAAGTACTATATGACATTTTGCTTTATTAGTATATATATACTATAATACACACATAAAAAGTAATCAGTAGAAGTAAAACCTTTAAAATAAAAATTGCTGAAGAATTCATGTAGTCTTCGACATAAACTCAAGCACCCTCAGAGTTGGTGAAAAATGAATATGATTGTTTAAATTAAACGGAAGATCATACACTATTTATTAGCTAAGGGAGTCATAGTTTTTTTTTTCTTTTACAAGTGTTATCTATTAATTTCATATTAAAAAAAAATTGTGACTCCAAATGTCACTCATTTAGACTTCCATACAAAAAACCATACAAAAAATATGATAACAAGTACAATGAAAAAAATGGTAGTCTAAAGATAGGGAGTTAATGATTGACAAGTGTCATTTATCCAATTGCAATTAAAAAAAATTTGGTTCCAAATATCACCCATCTAGATCATCACAACAAAAGGATGATAACAATTGTAAACCAAAAAAGTAATAATTTGAAAACAGGGAGATGGAACTGAATGTGTTGGATGGTGTAAGCAGCGTGTGTTCTCAACCTATTGTTCACCATTCATTAATTATGAAAAAAATGTCAATCCAAACACTTCTTTGAAATTAGAAAGGTTAACTCAATATTTAATTAATAGAAAAATTGGGTTAGGAGATCAAATATATATTAAAAAAAAGAAAAAGAAAAGAAAAGAAAAGAATGAACTCTAACTTTGAATTGCCAAGTGGTTTCATGTTTCATATCCATTAGTAGCTCGGTAGCAAGGCAGCTCCCTTCCATAAATAACTAAGGATCAATCCTTAATTGTAGTGCTAATGGTGAGGGACTCAATTGAGTGAGTGTGAGGGATATGATTATTTATAGGGTGGGGGGCATTAATGGATTGTTATTAATTATCATAATTTAAAATAGTTTGTATAACTGACTTACTTTAGTTTCTTTAGAAGGCAAGTCACACCTGACCCAAACCAAGCATGTTGCTATTAGCTTACTTTTATTTTATATTTATAACTTTTGAATGATCTCGACAGTTGTTTATTAGGTCTGGAAAGTTTCATCTTGGACCAGTCCGTTGCATTTGACTCAATTCAGATTAAACTTGTTATTTTGTTTAATGCATTTATTATCATTGGATTGTCTACTATAATTCTGACTCTCAAATCAACAAGTTTTTTTTATCATTTATTTACAAATGTGAATGTTGTGACCATTTTTTCTCAGCAATTGTTATATATCATATATTAAAGTTGTTAATGTTTACTGAGCAAATTTCAATTTTAACCCTTCCAAGTTCAAACTTAACCTCTAAATTTCAAGTTTTATAACCCTAAATTTTTTGAAGTGTTATATCATTTATGAGTAATTTTATTCATCTTTGCTTTCAAATATTTTTAAAATAATTATCTCATTTAATTTATAATCTCGTTGATCAAAATGTTCCTAAAAGAGAGACTTTTCTTTCTTGATAAGGGAGAAATTCAAGTCCATCTCACTTGACAATTTAAAATCACGACCAATATACTCTCTACAATTATATAATTTTTCCTTCAACCAAAATAATCTCAAGAATTACGCACTTTTATATTCTATTTTTCCCAATTGGTAATTGGGGCTTACTTTTAGGCTCTTACTTAATAATCTCATTATGCCACTTCAATTGAAATTAAACCCATAAGATTGATCATGCTTAAAACATTGATAAAAAATAAAAGAAAAACCAAATACCTGATATATAGTTAATAATCTCAATATCACATAAAATTTATATTAATTTCTTACTTCTCATAAATTTTTATATTGTTTTATTACCTTCTATTTTTTTTAATATTTAAACATTAACACTAATAAGATTTTAATAATATTCAATTCATAAAACTAATTATATCTTTAAAACTTCGTCCCCTATCCATAATGTTATAACAAATGTCAGTGCATTAAGCACAGGTGGTCCAGCTAGTTTGTTTGAATGGAACTGAAATAGATAAAAAGTACTTGATTTGTTCACATGAAATTGAAATACATAGACAGTAAGTGAATCAAATGAGCTTGTTTGCATAAAATTATATACACGTGGACAAAAATACCCATATTTATTTACTATGATTATAGAAATTATTTTCATACATGCAAGTGGGTAAATACATACACATATATAGTTATCACATAAAATGGACAAAGACCATCCCAGCCCTCAAGGTGTTAGAATACCCTCACGCTCGGGCATTAGACCTAAGAAAAAAGCATAGCTTTCCTATGCAAACTCTTCTACGGGCCTCACGGTGTACTCTATTAGGGAATGAGACAATGGGATGAAAAAACCTATACTCGACCAACCTAGATATCAAGTGTGGCCTTAATTACATGTCCTAAACCTTTCATTTGTGGCCCACAAAAAAAATCCATTTGAATGAATATACAATCAACCTAATGGTCAAATCCATTCGTGAGTAGTAGACCTTCGTGAGCAGTAGACCTTGGAATGCGTGGCAGTCAAAAAGATCCCTATTCATTGTAAGGTTTGAATTAAATAATAAATTAGTCTCACTTATAGTTCTCAAAAAAAAAATTTTTTTTTTTTTTTTTTGATGCGAACAGTTCTCTCTGGAATGTTTTCCAATGAAGAAAGCTCCCATCTTTACATTCTTTGATAGGTCGGGCTGAGCCCCCTTGTAAAAGGGCTAGTTTGCCCCGGCTCAGTGTAACCCTCGGCAGGAAAAGCTCTTCCATGAAAAATGCGCCCTTTAGGCCTTATCTTCATTCAGAACAACCAGATCTGCTCCAGAAAGCCCCCTTTTATGCATCAAGTTTCAATAACGTGACCACATACAAAAGGCCCCACGTGGACGCGCGACAATCAGGAGTAAGGGAGGTGGAGATAATTAGCCCTATACAGGGAGAAGACCCAATATCATTACAAATGTTCCTTTTAGCGATTACTGGTTCCCTATAGAGCACATTTTCTGATTAAATCCAACAGAATACATATGGTTTGATCAGATTCAAACTGGGACCAGTGCTAGTTCATGGGGCATAGATGAGAAGGTTACACTGATCATATGTGAGCCCCGCAAATAAAAGGGTAAGTGAGGAGGGAGGTCTTCAACAACATTGAGGATCAAAACACGTCTAGATTACCAATTGAAAATGATGGGTAGGGTAAGGTGTGATAAATTAACCGTCAAACCCTCCCTCACTAAGCTGTTTCAGGTCCAATATATTAACTGTTTACAGCGACAGCAATATCTTCGACAGCCAAAAGAAGAAAAAATTTACAAAACACTAACAAACACCCCACCCCACCCCACCCCACCCCCAAAAAAAAAAAAACCATATAAAGAAAAAAAAAAGAGAAGATTTTTAAAGGCAAATGAGAGCTTCATTAATGGGCACTGTGAGTTTCGCCTTCACCTTCCTCTGCATCCTCAAAACGTTCATTGTCAATTTGAAGCTGAAAATACGAAAAAAAATAAAAAAAATAAAAAAAAAGAGTCAGAGAAAAGTCAGCCCCGAGTGCTGGAAATCCTTCACTAAGAAGATCATATTTCACGTTCACCACAGACCCACAAGTATTTATAAATAAAATCAGCAGTTTAGCAAAACCAAAAACTTTAAAAATCTGTCTCGACACAATAAGTTACATCAACTAGTGCAATGAATCTATTTTAGTCCTCCTTTAATAGAAGCTAGAACTCACACAAGCTCACTTTATGCATATCTAACTGACAGTTGCCTCGATCATGTGTATATGTGTTGATGCAGAGGTGCCCTATAGACCAGGACACCCTTTAATCTAAACCATTTGAGAAATCAATGGTTTAAAAAGAGGGCATATTTTTTGAGGGTTTATTCAAAGAGAACTTTAATGCTAGACGGTGAAATAAATAAACACATAAAATAGTTAATTAATTAATTTAAAAACAAACAACACCAGCCCATAATTGACTCTCATGCACATTGTGCAGGCCCTTCCAATTGATCGTACAATTTTTGGCATCCATCCCACTTCATAACAGGTAAGGATTGGATTACTACCCATGAGTTCCACACAAATACGTCAAAGAGAGACCTATCAAACCCTTGCATCCCTATAATTAACATGCCTCCAGTAGGCCCCACAGGCCTGGCCATTCCGGGCTTAGAGATGACCCAACCTAAACCCACCAACACCCATCAGTGAAAAGTCACCAACCTAATATGGCCCAGTTTGGAATCACATCGACTGTAGGATCACTTATAATAAATAAAAGACATTCGGAACTGTTGAATTTTTAGGCCCATAAATCATAAGTTAAGATTGTTAGATGCGCCTATTTATTTTGTCATTAGGGCTTCCCATCCCCACCAAAACCCCTTGGTCTGGAACCTACCTAAATGGGCACCACTGGCTGTCCCACATAAAGGCCTGACTAGTGTGATTCTGGACTAATTAAAAACATTAACTGAAGAACAACAATAGAACCTCCAAGTTAGAGACAGAGATCAGCAATGTGGAACTCCTAAACACATGCATAGAAGTTAGGATAACCATAATATACGCACCTCAAGAATTCCTATACGGGCAAGCTCACCATTCCCATTTGGGTAACCAATTGGGTTGGTAGAATTTTCAGAGAAGTGCCACACAGAATCTTCCACTGCCAGCGGAAAGGCATATATTTATCATTATCCTTAAACAATTAGAACAGCTAGTGGAAAATAATATGGAAAATTGGCATCAAGAGGACTAACCTGCATTGTTATCGTGTTCCATCTGTTCGGCACTAAAAATCCATTCATTTTCTTCATCATGCTCTGCAAAAGTCACAGCACATGCATTAGATATTTTTAAGGTATTTTTAATGTAATATATAATGTTAAGTCAAGGGAAAAAAACAAATAAATCAT
The DNA here is from genome assembly GCA_037013555.1 of Sextonia rubra. Lineage (NCBI taxonomy): Eukaryota > Viridiplantae > Streptophyta > Magnoliopsida > Laurales > Lauraceae > Sextonia > Sextonia rubra. The sequence goes on along the minus strand of JASUAD010000011.1, from coordinate 29,526,231 downwards.
TGGCCAGACTAACTATAAGATTCTACTGCTCACCTTCAACAGGTTCAGGATTTAACTCAGCACATTCACAGAAGATTTCAAAGAGAGTATCCACTGCCACAAGGCAATGTCAGGGATGACAATTAGAGAATTACAACGACAAAAGAAGTAACAAGATATATGGGTGTACAAGAAGAAAATGTGCCAAAAAAATCAACAATCATATGGTATGAAGATCTCAGACCAGAAACAATTAAGAGACAATCGTAACACAGAACAAATCAGATATATGATGCATGACAAATAGAATCCTACTAGCTGTTTAATGAGTAAAAGCAAATGACAATGAAATATAATGTCAAGAAACAGTTACACACCTAAAATATGTTTTAACATAGAATCACACAACCACACAACCAGTTGTGAATCCAAAAGACCAAAGCAGCGCATCATATAAAATTAGCAAGAAAAGGATGCATGCCCCTCTTGCAAATGCATGGAGAGAGACAACCCACATGCATTCATGCACACACATGAATGGAAAAAAGGGTGCAGATGATGCATAGCAAGCTCAGTTTCATGAATTCAGTATCTTATTAGAATTTAATAGCAGCATGAGGTGTCCAAATCCAATGCAATTTTCCAGAGTACAGAATGCATGAATTTGGCATAATAATTAAATAAATTCAAATCAATACCGATTATTAAATGTGGAATTATACGGAACACGACCCCATTTTTCAAAACATGGGCCCCTCCTCCAGTGAAGCCTAAATTTTACATTGTTCCAGACATTATTTACCACTGGATCTTATCACAAAAAAATTGCAGTGCATAGCCATTAAACTTCAATAACCTTTAGCCAAGGGTTGGATCATTTGATCAAGCTGTAATCTCATCTACATCCAACCTTTCTCCATCACCCCTCCTCCTTCATTGATTGTCATGCATCTAAGTAGGCCTCACTGAGAGGGGCAATTTTTTAACCTTGTGATTATGGTCAACCCATGTGAAAAAAGAAATAACACCAATAAAATTTATGTACAATATCTACCCAAAACATCATGAAGATTTCTATCAATTATATAGTAAAAAAGAAGAAAAGGTGTAACTTGTTTTTGTTGACAACAAAAACAACATTAAAAACGAGCAATACAAGAATCCGGTAATATCATGAAGAACACTAACTAGATACGTGTCAAACATGTTGATATGCAATATGTTGTCCATTTCAATGGACAAGTCACAAGCACAAACAGCACACATAAAGAAATCAGTCTGCAACACTAGCCAAAAGATCACATCTTATAATGGGCCTCAGCCGAGAAAAAACAACAGAAATGATCAGATAATAGAATATTTAAGGCTTTCACTTAGAAAGCAATTATATTTAGTGTTTACATTAACTATATTAATAGCATGAAGAATACATTGGTTGGGATCTGATGGCACAAGTCGCATCTCATTTATCTTCGACAGCTCTAGGTTCTCATTACATTCTGAATCTGAGCCTTCTGGTTCCTCGTCTTCACCAACATCAATCTTCAAAAAGAACATATAAATGATAAATCTAGATAGAAAAAGAAAAGAAAACCATGAAACAGGAAAAACAACAAAGAAACAATTAGAAATAACCAACAAAGATAAAAATTAGATATAACAAAGCTTTTATTGCTTCATTAGAGCTTAGGATGATTCAAAGGGCCAACCCCCATATAAATGGGATAAGGTTTCAATTAGGACGCCAATGAATCCCTATTTCTGTATTATTTGAAGGATCCAAACCCAAAGAACTGGGCCTGCAACCAATTTGGAATCCATATGTAGATGATTTATATTAGTCAGATCCACACACAAATATAGGAAGGTGAAATGGCATGTTTAAATGTACTTGTATTTATGCATGTAATTGTTACTTATGGCCCACAAGTTTAATGACTTCATATTCGAAAAAAAAAAAGAGGAAAAGAAAAGGAAAATTCAACCTTCCATCCAACAGTCAAATTCATTCGGATGGGCGCCAAACCTTGGGATTGGTGATTATCAGTGGAGCTTCCTGTTTGCGCACGGTTCGAATGGGTTGCTCCGTGTCCTTATTATAGAGAGCGATTTTTCTAATGCAATTGCATAGGTGTCTAATCGAGAAACCAACCGTAGAAATTTCACTTTCTCTTTAATGAAATCCAGGTTTTGTTAGCCTCTATCAATCTAGCCTTCCATCATGAGATTAGGTCGGCCAATTCTTCAGCCGACGCTTTAGCTAAACAAGGGGTTGAGAGGGTATCTCCTTGGGAGGGTATTGTTAAATAATTGTGGTGTGGATAGGGTACAATGCTTTTGTACCCTTTTCTTTTTAATGAAAGCTTTTGTTACCATTTCAATAAAATAAAATAAAAAGTAGCTAGGTGGGCTCCACCAATAGTTCTCACGGAAGCATGGTGAGAACAAGTTCACACTGGAATATTTTCCATATATATATATATTTATATGAGATATGATAATGGCTTCTTGAATGGATAATATGGCTGCTCAATGATTTTGATGGTGAGAATGTAGACTTAAAGAAGTCAGGGAAACACGACTCAGATGATACAAAGACGTGCAGTAACAGTTGCTCCACAGTATATTTCCTTGTATCTAGTATTTGAATATCTTATGTATACTCATATCCTTTTCCAACTTCATACTACTACAGGTAGATTAGTGCTTGAGGCAGACCAATTGAACTGGAAGTTGCAAGGATAGGTTTTTGATCTGTCTGATACTTCACAGTTATTGGGTATCAACCCAGCCCATTTCAGACAAAGAGAAAAAACACACATTTCATCAACAGCCAACAGGTATACAGGCTGAAACAAAATATCATCCATATCAAGGCCTATATATATAGCTAAAACAGAGGGCAAGGCTTCATACAGTTTGAAGAAGACCAAATACTCACTGAAAAAAGAAGAAGAAAAACAAGAAACCACCAAATTGGCAAACCAAACCTGATCAGCAGGATTTTTCTTTTTTAAGAGATTTTGTCTGAGTTAAAGATATCAAAAAAGGGACCAAATCTTTTCTTCCGGTTCTTTTAAATGGTATGTTTTGGGTTTTGTTGATCAAAATGGTTGAGAATGTGCTGTAAATCACAAATAATGCTTGTTTGCAACTTAAACATGCTCTGCCTTTTGCATTATTTCAGATTTTTTTTTTTTAAGTTTGCTCGTGGCTTTTTGTCCCCTTTGATTTTCTGGGAACTCTATTTCACTATTCTCAGAATAATCAGTTTGTGGTTCTTATGACCTGATGTATATTTTTGTTAAACAGTACCTCAAACCCAGATGATTTATGAAAAAATTTATCTTTCCCAATTTTGTCAACAAATAATTCTACATATGCTATTGAATATTTGTCCACTTGTCTACTTTTCGCCCAGTAATTTTACACGACTGAAGCTCAAACAGACTCAGCTACTCAAAGCCATACAACAATGGCAGGACTTGTGTGGCATTTAAGGGTTGGTACATGCCAATATACTATCTAAGAATGCAGATAAACATCAAATTTAGCCAAATATTCTGTTTCTGTAGTTTTTTCCTTGTATGGGTGTCAAGCTCTTAGCTCCCTTTTTGGGTTTGGGTAATGGCTTTATGATATACTCTCCTGTACTGTTTAGAGTGTTCTAATGAAAATTACCATCCAAAAAGAGAAGCCCAATATTCTGTATTTTTTCAGATGTTTATTACTTTTTTTTCCTTTTCTTTTTCCCTCAAAGACAAACTTACACCAAGCACCAGCACTTATTGCCAATGGGTATCATTTACTGGACTGACCAACATGCCTTTCAGTACAAATATTTTGAACCTTTGTTGAGAAGATAGAGCTCCAAGTTGCAAAGGGTTTGTAAACCACCAAAATTTTTTTTATTATTATAATAATTATTATTATTTTGGGGGTCATCCAACAACATATCCTTCTTCTTGTTCATCACCTCTTTTCAAACCATAGAGAAGAAAAGTCTCCTCGTTAGTTCACATTTTTTCTGACAGGAGCTTCGATTTCTTCAGCCATATAATTGGTTTTACTACATATTGCATATCGTATGCTTTACATTCATGATGCACATAAACTCAAACCCAATGGGATAATTCATGCCATTTGAGATGCATAAGCTTTCTTATTATATGCAAAATTGGTAAACAACATTACATGGTTTAATCTATATAGGTGGAAATAAATATATAATCTGGACAAGCAATTGACAGAATACTGTGTTACACAATATGTGCAAATCAAATACAAAGCACATGCATAAATACCAGAAACGATAAATTAAAAAAATTATGCTTCACACAATGGTATAAAGCCCATCCTATTGCATCCACTACAACCGTCTTAGACAGTTCATGTAGAGAGCCGACCTAGGTTGGCTAACATACCAAAATGCATGGTAAGATCAATGAGCACAAAAATTCAATTTCAATGTACTTCGTCACTTCCAATGACCAAAAGGTTCCATATCACTTGGGGAGCTAAGAATTTCAAGACCAATGCCAACAATGGACACATGTAATATGACGTGTAACCCCCAAAGTGATCATCCAGATCTCAACTTTTTTTTTTCTTTTTTTTTTAATATAAATGAACTTCCATCGAATTTATAAAATGTCTACAACAAAAGCGATCATCGAGAGGCTAATGCTCCAAAATCTAGATCCTTGGGACCCTCAAATCCTTGGGCACGATGGTCCCACATAATAAAACTAAAAATACCAAACTTTATTAAATGTCTCAATTGAAATGTCATAAACAATAATCTATGCACAATAATGAAATCAATCCCACTAAACTAAAAGTAACGAGTCTAGAATAATTTCAGACTTGTTACTTTTAGTTTAGTGGGATTGAATTCACTATTTTGCATAGATTATTGATTTTGACATTTCAATTAAGACATTTAATAAAGTTTGGTATTTTTAGTTTTATATATGTAGGACCATCGTGCCTGGGGATTTGAGGGTCCCAAAGATCTCAAATTTTAGGGTTTGACACTTTGTGAAATCAAGATACCCTCCCTATCATTCAGCTTTCTTAGAATGCTGTGAAATCTAGCATTAATGTAGCATCCATGGACGACCAAGAAAGACATGCACACAAGTTCAACATGATGTTAAGATGATCATTATTCGGATCACAGAAAATAATCTAGGGACTAGAAATCTCGATAACATATTTACCCTTTATTTTCTAAACAAGTATTCTAATTTTTTCGCCCTGCCAAAACTTCATAAGCATATATAGGAACCAAAATCATTGTTTCCTAGTCACATAGGCCCATTCCCCATCCTTGATTTTCTATCATCTCTAGTACTAACAACTCCACCACCAACACCCCCTCATGGAGCAAGTGTAGATATTGGTTATAATCATCATCATCATCATCATCATCAAAGCCTTATCCCAACCATGTTGAGGTCGGCTAGATATTGGTTATAATAATAATTAAAAAAATAGGAGAAAAAGCAACTGCTCTTATGGAATGGGTACATATAGAAAATCTCATTAAGGTCCAATTCTGGATGGTAATAATGTCAGGACTTCAGAATATTTGATTGACCACAATTAAGGTCCAATTCCGGACATTACTAATGTCATGACTTCAGAATATTTGATTGACTAATCATTAAAAGAGAGAGAGAGAGAGAGAGAGAGAGAGAGAGAGAGAGAGAGAGAGAGAGAATGAGCTCTTTGTAAATACCTCCCTAAAGTTTATAAGATTTGTAAATACGCCCTTATGGTTTTAGTATTTGTAAATAGGCCCCTACCTTTTCATTTTAATACCTTTTGTGTCCCCAAAATCAATAAACTTCCAACCACTATAAATTTTTAAAGTGAAATGACACTTTTTTCTATCTCTTCTGTCCCTATATGCATACTTCTAAAACCTTAGTCTTTTCTTTTCTTTTCTTTTCTTTTTTTTTTTTTTTTTTTTTTTTTTTTTGTGGGAGATCATACCCTACATAATAAGTTTCTCAATCCAAGGGCCATTACATTAAGTCCTATGATGCCTGAATAATGCATGGATATGGCAAGGACATGCCATGGACACGGAAGGGACACGGATTTTACATATAAAAAGTGAAGTACTGGATACGATATGACACGATATACTACCCATTTTGAAGTGTCCATGCATCATAGATTAAGTCTAAATCCATTATAATGACAATCAACAAATGCACTTATAATTGGTTATAACTGATCCTATCCATGCACGCCCACTGTTTGACTGATGAACGTATCAAAACACATGGTTAGGTTTCATGTGTATGAGAGAGTTACTGAAAGAGATCATTGGGACTTGGGATAAAATAATAATATTTTTAAAAATAAAAATATACTCGTTTCTTGTTTAATGGGTGTAAAGGTCAAGCTGACATTTTTATATACATTCAACACAAAAAGGCTCATGATGGTTGCCCATTTTTGTTGGGAATATTTAGTTTGGGGAATTGGGAGGTATTAAAATGAAAAAATAGAGGCTCATTTACAAATACTAAAACCAAAAGGGGTCTATTTAAAAATCCTAGAAACCTTAGGGGAGTTTTTTACCACAATTTAGTCAAACATCTCTACTTAAAATCCACTTTGATTGACTACAATTTAGTATAAATCTCCACTTAAAATCAACAATCCCCACATGCCAATTTTATATTCATCCAAACTGACTCCGCTGTTGGATTTCACTCTTAAATCTTTTGATCACTTCATCACCCTTGATTTTGAGCCCTTAATATAACACTGTCTGAAGTCCAGTCTACCGAACTTTTTGTCCTCTACATATCCATGTACAGACCTTTCTATCGAAAACCCACACACAATCTTCCGGAAAGTCCCCTGTTTTGAGCATTGATCATGCCCAGAAGTTGTTGCTGAAGCATCATCCATCTTAAATCACTTGGGAAATCATTATTACTATCAATAGTATATTGAAAATGACACGATCATTCACTAAAACAGAAATTATCTAATAATAATGAATTAGACACAGTATAAACAGTTCTCAACAAAAATAAGAATAATGTGATATTTGATTTGGATCCACAATTTACAAAAAATTAAAAATATATATAGAGTGATCCTGTCCTAACCATTCTTTCTTCCTTCCTATGTTAAGTAATAAACCGATGCAATTGTTAGTCCCCCCTTATCTAGAGATAATATTAATAACTATCATTTCTACCATTTTTCTCATATTATTTCTAAGCACTCATCTGCCATTTTTTTTTTTTTTGCAATAAAAACAATTTACATAATTATTATTTTAGATTTAAAAATTTTATTTTCTTTTAATTACAAATATAATTTCCCAAAATGCCAAACACATCCTTCTCAAACAGTTTTTGCTCCAACTAAAATCAAGATCTTAGAATAAAAATAATGGTGTAAAACATTTACATATCTAACTTAATGTATTTTTGCTTCATATTTAGTCGTCATTGCCGTCATCATCATCAAAGCCTTATCCCAACCATGTAGGGGTCGGTTCCATGAATTGTTTCATATTTAGTACTAATTCAAATTTTACATTCCCTTGTTACTTCATGTTTACCTACCAAAAACCCCAAAACTTGAAAAATCTCCCAACCCCACTGTTAATCAACCCAGGAACGTTATTATCAAAATGCAAAGCATCTTCCCCTAAAACTCACATCTGACATCTATGATGACAAATTTTAAAAAGAAGGGGGGAAAAACCCACAGCAAACAAGCAAAATGAAAACCCTAATTTCTTCAAATTAGGGCAATTCACCAGCACCTGGGGGTAGTACAAAACACTTAAGGGCTTGTCCCGATCTGCGCGGCGTCTAGAGTTCCACCTTCATCCCACAGTTCCTGCGTTTCTTTGTCGCAATCAATTACAACCCAACCTACGTAGACATAACCCAGTTCCAAAAACCCAAAACAGCGCCAAACGAAACCCTAATAAGAAGCAAAACCGTTACGAATACCTGCGTATAAATACAAGGAGAGGGGAAAGCCTCAGGATCCCTAGAAACAGCATGCAGCGAAACCGAAAAGAAATCAACAGCGTAACCCTTTTCCCTATCCGTATCGCTCAACCATACCACTTTCCTGCACAAGAAGAAGAAAGAGCGAAACCGTTACACAGACTCCGACATTTCGGAGGGGAGAGGACGATACGTTACGCACTTGTTGGAGATGTAGAGGGTTCCGGGCGATTCCGGCTGGCGGTTCCCGAGCACGATCGCAACTGACGGCTGGACGAGCATCAGCTCCTCGCCGGCGGAGGCGTCGAGAAGCGGCTGGCCGTTTCCGTCCCCGATACGTTCCGTTACGAGATGCAAGCCTGGACCCATTTCGGATTTCGGTGGCGTTGCAGTGTCGGGAGCGGAGTGGAGAAGAGTAGAGTGAGGGCGCGAAAGTGATTGTGGTCTGGTTTTGGTTTGGGTTGGAAGGTGAACGCGGCGGGGACTCGTCTGGAAATATAAATTGATCCTTCACGGTATTCGATTGATAACCACCGTTCGATTAGAGAGAGCGATCATCTCAAATGCGAGATCCAACGGCTGTAAAATGCCTGGGTAAGAGGTAACAAATACCCTCATTTCATTTTGCTTAAGTATCTCTTTTAATATATCAGTAAAGAGAAATGACTAAGTCCAACTCAATTGACCTAGGGGCCCACTTAACCATCTTGTGTACGGATGGTCGTAAATAGGGGATTCCAAATGAATCGAAAAATTAGTTTCATTAAAAATAGTTATGACCATCAAAATTAAAATGATTGGTTTTAAAGGAGGAAAGAGGTTCAGAAATGATGTGATAAGGAAAGGGTGTTTTCATCATTATTCAAAATAATTTATGGAAATGACTTGACTGAAAAATTGAAAAAAAACTTTTTTTACTTCTTTAAAATATTTAAATTTTTATTTATTTTTTTTTAAATGAATCAAAAGTTTTATAGTTTCCTTTTAGATTTTCTCCTTTTTTTTTTAACCAGCCAAAGGTGCTGGGGCATTTAGTACACATGACTCATTCAATGTTTATATTAGCTTCCTATATAGAAGTTTCAAAATTATTTTTGTAATCAAATTAAAGAAATATGGACCTTTTTCATCTACATGTTTTTTCTATTCCATGCGAGCAAATATTCGAATCAAAATGTATCAAATCCTGAAACACGAGACACCCCAGGGGATCAACCTTGGGATGGCATGATTCTGTACCATTCATCCAAAATTGGAATTCAGCTTAAGGGTACATCTGTTTACCACTTCTTCTGCAAAAAACACTCCATATTCCACAGCAAAGGTCAGAAAATGCGTTTGGGTGCAATCATCTCTCCAGATCTCTGTCTTGATTTGTGTTGATTTTTCCACATTAGAAGGGATCTTTGCATCCTACTAGTCTCCATCGGAAAGTGCTTTTCTCTTGCTCCTATAAAACATGAGATTCCCTAAAGGAAAACCAACTTTTTCTTATGTTACAAGAGTCATCGGGGTTGTAAGAGAGCCATCATCGATCTGGTATGTCTTTCTATCCTTTGCGTATGTCCTGCTGCCTCTGATCATCTTCATCTCTCTTTGCTGCACTCCTGCAAAACCATGGATGCTCCGTTTTCTCCAAATACCCAAAATCCATTTTTCCCTTTTTGCTACTGCCATGGATGGACCATTATCCCTAGATACCCAAAGCTCATCTCTCTCTCTCTCTCTCTCCCTGCTGCTGACATGGATTCTCAATCTTCCCAAAAAACCAAAGGCCTTCTATTTTTTTGTTTTTTTGTTTTTTTTTTTTTTTTGCTTACATAGATTTCTATTTTTTATTTCTCTACTACTGACATGGATCCTTGACAACTTAATTTTTCTTCATTAATTAGTTGAAAATGCATATAATACATTTGTTGTCATCAAAAATAAATTGCATGGTAGTTAAGCATTTGTATCGCTTCTATGAAATTGATGATGGTTGCTCCAAATGTAGATGTGCTCATTCTCTGTTTTTTTATTATTATTATTTTTTGTTGTTGTTGTTGTTGTTGTTGTTTTAGTTCGTTTACTACAAATCATAATAGAGATGTTGGGCTAATTGAACAGATTCTCTATTAGGAATTAATATTCACAGAGAATGACTCAAACTCATACTTTTAATGATGCTGATGGTGATATTGTTTTTATTGTTCTTCATTATAATCACCAAAGCCAACTTAATTAAAAAAAAAAAAAACAACGACAATAACCACGCTATATAACCACACCTGGGCCCTCAATTGTTTTTTCGCTTATAAGCAAAACATGAGTTTTTTTCATAGAAACTCGTGTGCATACGGCACTTCATTTGTATAAAAGTATTCCATCTAATTCCTTGTTATACTAATATTTATGCGTTACTTATTTGAATTTATGTGCTCTATTTTTTTCTTCTTCTTTTATCATTGATATCTCTTAATTTGATTTTTTTTTAAATTGAGCTTAGATTGATAGCCCTTGCGTGGAAGAAATTAGGCTCCTCAGTGAAGTCAAATAAACATCACATATCTAAACGGTTTGTATAGGGATGGACCACCAAAACGAAAATGAGCAACATGTATTGGTTAGACAAGGTGGGGAAAAGGATAAACGTAATATGAAATGAAGTTACGCTTAAGATGAAATGCTCATCCAACTAATGATATAACAATTTAGAATAGGATGATTGATAAAAGGTGGCTATACATCAGAAGGATAAAATGAGCTCACAAAAGAGATGAAAAAAAATTATTGGCCCAGATTTTACCAAAGACAAATTAAAAAATCATTTCAAAACATTGAAAAAGATATATGGGATAATAAAAAGTTTGTTAAACTTAAGTGGCTTTGGATGGTGTGAGGCTTGTAAAATGGTGACAGTAGAGGTTCCAATTTGGGATGATTATACAGCGGTAAGTGTGCAAGCACCTCTCCACATGCTAGAATGTCAACACCTTTTTATTTTTTATTTTTTTTGCAATGTGGGATATGTCATATTTTGAGGTTAGATATACATCTATATAAAATGCATTACAATAACTAAAAAGAAGGACCATTTTATTTTTTTTATATTTATGGTAGCACAATAGAAAGGTCTTTGATCAAATGTGTACTGAATGAAAGATGCTTGTATAAGACACGAGTTTCTCTTAATATTTTAAATTATTATTTGATGGGCCCCAAATAATTTTATGGATGTAGTTTAGTTTGTCATGTATTGTAGTAAGTAATTTTTTATGTACCTTTTTAAATCATTTTTGTAAGTATGAGATTATTTTCCAATACAATAACATGTTGCACCAAACATCAATACATAGAAATCATCGAGGGATTTGTTGTTGCACCAAACAATACCTTAAGGAATCTGAGTGTATTTTTTTTTTCTGCACCAAACACTTAAAAAATGACAACATGGATTACTGATGCCATGGTTTTCTAGTGTCAAGGAAAATGGGAAACGATTCCACTTATGTCAAATTCCTTTCTCTACACAAACACACCCTAAGATACCTAAATTTAATGGATCCCGTCATTGATCAAGCACTTGATCATTTGGATTGATCTTGATGATCAAATAACCTTTTATCCATGTCAATAGAGGCCCAATCAAGTAACCTTTTTGTTCATATTAATGAACGCCCAATCAAGAAAAGGAGTTAAAACTCAAATTGGATAGTCTATATGGATCTCCATTAAATTTAGAATTTGTTGAGTTAAAAGAGGCCTCAAAGTGGGTCAACAGCAACTCATTTGGATTGGCCCCACTGTCTGAGCTACGCCTATAAGTATCAAGCATATCAATGGCTGACCCCACGAGTGGTCACATCTCCAATTATAAATCACATACTGAAGTTTGGCTGATTTTATTTTTCTATGGTTGTTTGTCTTTTCTCTTCGTTTTCTTAGTCCATGTTGGGACCCTTTGAGCATGTTTGATAACAAGAACATCAAGGAAAGGAAATGTAATTATCAAAATATCTATCAATATCCACATTTAGTGCTCGTAAATCTCCGATAATTTTGACAGAATCATATCTCTATATATTATGATTCTCAGATTTTACCTCCTCTATCGGATTTTTAAATCATCTCATCCAAAAGAAAGGTATAAGAGGCTAAATCTTCACCCGAAAGATAAGAGTGCTCATAGGCTAGTTCAGCCCCATTTAGGCTCAGCCCGCCTTAGGCCAAGCTTGGCATAAGTGATCAAAAGCCCAAAGCCCTACCCGGCTCATGTATGGAGTGCATGTAGTTTAATCTAATTAGTACAAACAATTACTAAAATTGCTGCAAAATTGATAAAAGCCGAATTGGCCTGGCTCAATTGATTAAATGGGCGGGTTTAAGGATGACCTCCATGGCTCGTGTTGGGCTTGGGTTAGGCCTATGCTAAAGTCAGGTCAGGCTTGTGTATGCCTTAGCTCAGCCCGACCTAGCCAATGAACACCTCCATCGAAAGAGTGCACATGGCTTATGAAAATCTTCAATTTGTTTCATAGTTCTAACCATACTCCTTGTGAAGGCCAAGTATGTTTGTGACTTTTAAAAAGAAATAGGGGGGCCGAATTCGACCCTCCCCTCTTATAGCGACCCTCTTTTATAACGAGTGTCAAATTTGACGCTTGTTAATACTTCATTAAAAAAAATGAAAATGGTCCACGAGGACCGCTTTCGAGCCTAAAAGTCTAGAGTAGTCTTTTTGCTGCAGTAATATCTAAAGTGATTTTTTCAGTAAAATCTTCTTTTTTATGATCACTATAAATTTTGTTTTGGTTCTATTATGAACCTTCACTTCTTCTTTTTTCATAAATAAATTCGCTCTCCAGAAAGAAAAAAAAACCACATTTGAATTAATCACGGCCTATGTAATTCCAGAGGCGCATTAAAGAATGACTTCCCAAGTATTCCAATTCATTATTTTTTTTATAATGAATCCCCATGTATTTTAATTCCAAGAAAGCAAATAGGTCCATTTGAATTAATGAACTCCTATGCATTCCAACTCAATATGAACAAATAGGCGCCATAGACAATTATTTCCTATACCAATTCCATGCAAAGAAACATCCCCATTTGAATCAAGTACTTTCTATTTAATTTCTTACATATTCCAATTCTTATACTACTTTATTAAATCTATATTTTTATGATGCTTAACAAATATTTGCTACCTTGCCAATGGCCAATAGGCTGAAAATTGTTTTCTAGTCAACTCATGGTGTTTTGAGCTATGATCAAGAAGGAGCATCATCTACGCCGTGTCATCTTGTAAAAATGCAATATATATATATATATATTGATTTTCTTCTTATTAGGGGCTCTGGGCTCAGCCCTGGCTTGCAATGTTAGGGTTAAAAAAGCTTAACTGTGCAGGCAACAATTTTGGCCCCAACTCGTCTATATTGAGGCTAAGGTGAGGAAACCGCCTCCTAACCCCACTAGGCACTATTCCTACACGTTTAAGGCATGGCCCTTGGCGGCCCCCAAATAGCTTTCTCTTGTGTTTTGCAGTACAGTCCCTTGTGAGACCAATTGGATGCATGCTAATAATGAGAGGACAACGTTATGGAAAGGCCCCACCATGGATATGATCTTGGGCAACGATCATCTCAATCAACTTAACCAAACAATGGCCCTGGATCTTCTTTTAAGTTGAACAGTTTCTTATGTTTTATATATTATTAACTTTAATTTAACGAAAATTAGTGCCACATTAGGGTGTACTAATTTATAGGAAGTCACTGACCATGATGAAATTGGATTTGTCATGGGAGGTCCCGTGAGGCAAAAAGGTTAGTTACCTCACAAAATCCATGAGTTACCTCTTCATAGGTAACTAATAAATGTCATCAGGCCATCTGCTCCAAAAGGCATCACCAATAAAATGGTCTCACAAAACAAAAAAAAAAAAAAGGGTCTCAAGCGTTTATATTTTAATTGTTCATTTGATGGCAATAATTGGACGGTCAGCATGTCTGATGGAACTAATTTTGATATGTTATATAATCTACAAAGTAGCATCTGATACATTCAGTGGCCCCACAATCCAGTAAATATGCACTTCAAAAATCTTCAGTAAAAAGGCGCAAAATCAGCAGCTTTGCATTATCTAAGGCCTGAGTGATCTTTTTGGGTGCAATTTAGAGGTAAGCAGCTTTCGTTGTCTTACTTATTTATTTTTATTAAGAGTCTACCAACTTAAGAGACAGATAATGAAAAGTTAAAAGAAAATCAAACAAAAGAAAGAAAAAAAATAACAAAACAAGCAAAAAGAGAACATCACAATATAAATGCTCTACTAAAAGATTATAACTCCAAACTCCATTTTTAGCCCACTCAGCCATTAGCATACGACAAGGAGAAATAGCTGAACCATAAGCCCATTTAATGGCACATTTAGAATAATCTCCTTCAACAATGTGGAATATAAAACCCAATGTAGCTGCTTTAGTAAGATCTGTCCAAAAAGCAAGCAACTCAACCTCATTGATCTAGGAAAGAAGATTAACTCCCCTATTACCTTTGCCTACACCCCTTTTTTCGGAAGGACCTGAATTGCCTATTGCACTTCCAGCAAAATTAAAATTAAAGATACCGGGAGTCCAAGAAAGAAAACTTTGGGCCCTAGAACAAAAGGAAAATGCCAACCATCTCCAACCTCTTAAAAAGAAGATCAATTGTATAACCTCTAAAAAAGACAGAGAAATAAAACCCAAACAAGCAAAAAGGAACTTTACTTTGAGGCTAGAGCCTCTTTGGATGAAGGATTCCTTAAAAGCACCTAGAGCTCTCTACATAATTCTCCCTCCACTCATCCCAACCCCATCATCTAGGCCTGATAGAAGGCACACAAAGAATTTTGACCACTCTAGAAATTAGTTTTGAAGATAAGATGCATATGGTATACATTCTAATAATTAGGAAGTAAGATCAAGATGTATCCTAGTTTTGAAGTTGATGAATGCCTACTAAAATCCTGTAATTTTGCACGTCCTAGCTTACACAAATTGACAAGTGACGACTTTTTAGGCAAACAATACATTCATGAATTGTAATTTTCATGCATTTTAGTTTAAAAATTATTTTGCGCAGGTACTATGCCTTTAGATTGCTTGGAGCTTATTGAGCTGAGAAAAGGGTTAAGATGATTTCCTATCCACTCTAGTTCACTAAGCACACAGTGCAACACATGCACACTAAATTAGTATAATAATAATGAGCATACTAATCAATGTATATGAGGATCTTCTAATGCAGTTATTGGAAGGAATCTCGGATGCGCAGCAACCTTTTTTAGCTGCTCTACATTCGTGCAAAGAACATTTCAGGTCTGAGTAGTGAAGTACATCACTGAAAATTTCAATGGGGACACTCTTAAAAGGTTTTGAAAGTTTTGTCATTATTTAGTATACTTTTATAACTGTAAAATTTTATTGCTGAAAAAGAAAACAAATCCGATGATGATTTCACTAAGATTTTTAGAGATTTTGATGAAATACAATGATTTTTTTAAAGGATCTACCAAGGCAGTAAAAACCACTTTGAATTATATCACATGTATGAAAAGAGTAAATTCATCTTTAATCTTCATTTTTTACCATGTACTCAATTCATATGTATTTGAATGCAAACAAAATGGCACCGGGAGAATAAATTCTTTTTAATTCTTTAACTAAATGGATGCATAAAGACATGGATGAAGACATGTTGTTTGTAGATGTTGGAAATGGATGCATAAAAATAATGGCAGATGGCAAAATTTGAGAAATAAAAAATGAGGGCAGCATGTTGACTCCTTTTAACTAGTCAAGATTTATTCAAAGGTTCATTGGTTAAGTCATTGGGATCCTCTTTCACCGTCCCATATTAATTTGTGATGGTGGATTTAAATGCAAAGATGGATTATAAATTAAGGTATTAAGATAATCTGATGGAGTTGAAATTTTATAAATGAGTAGATTTTATCAATATATATATTCATCCACCAACATTCCATAGTTGTCATATATCATAATGGGATCCATTGGGAGCGTTGCTCTTTTAGAGAAAAACTCTATCTCTACCGCGCACAAAGCATTTCTTGCACACCTCATATTGAATCCCACCTGATCACCCATCCAAATAGACAAGTTACACCACCCAAATTTCTTTGACAACCGTTTCAAAACGTATAAAGATGTAAACGCTAATTTTTTGGACATCATGGAGAATCGAAAAAGAGAGAAGTCTGAAGTGTGGACGTCGCGCTAGTATAGTTTCAAAACAGTCATCCAAAACCATTGGCAGTCTTATATACCCTAACTAAAACCAATCAGCATTTAAATCTGAGTTGTTGACCTAACATGGATCTTGAAAATTTGTGAAAAAAGGCAAAACCAGTCATCTAATTTTCTGGACATGTGGGCCCCGTAATTACAATCCGAATTCATAATCCTCTTTGGAATAAAGACTGCCATTGGATAAAAAATCAGCCTGCAATTTCACACTGATGCCAAGAAATCTACTAAAATAAGGTTGGCCGTTGATGACTTGATGTAATCATGCATGTCTACCATGGATTTGGACGTCACCACAAACAGTCCGGTCTTGTTCTTTTTTCCAGTTGTGGGCCATCTAACTATGATATGAACTGTAGGAACTCTTTAACATCTAGTAATGGCCTCATACAAAATTTCATCCGCTGATAGGGGCCATAACCAAGATCTGAACAGTTGATCCTCTTAAGAAGGCCAAAAACAACTATAGGATTTATAAAAAAAAAAAAAAAAACCAGCCTCTAATTTCACGGGGATCTCAACAGATTTATTAAAATAATTTCAGATGTTAATGTACATATGCATGTCTACCTACGTTTTAGACTTCACCACATAAAGTCCATTTTTCTCAAATTTCTTCAATTGTGTACCCCACAACAATGATCCCAACCGCAGCAACCCTTCATCATACTAGTAACAGCCACCATACCAAATTTTATCTGTTGATCTATCATGGATATGGGTATCGAGATATTTGAGAAAAAATGTGAATCATTTTAGCTAAATTTATAGCCTTCATGTACCCTTATATCAACATCCGAACCGTTTATCCTCTTGAGCATCCCAAGAACAAAAGTAAACTTTGAACTCTTGATTCCATGTGGATCTTGAAAATTTCATAAAAAGAACTTCACCAGTTTGATTTTAAAATCTCTATTTATAACAGTGTATTTTTCTTACCAAATGATCTATTTGTAATACACCTATTTCAAACCTCTCAATTTGAAATAGATATATATCATACACGCCAAATATTCCCTTATTTAATATTCTTAATATACTCATGTATATAATACATGGTGGTGCTTATTAGGCATTCAGATGCTCGGGCATGAAAGTGAAACTGATGGACCTATATTTAGAGTTGGCAAAATCCAGTTTGATCCGTCAACCCAGTCTGACCCGAGCTGGTTTTGACCCACCTAACTTGACCCGTTTAAAATATGGGTCGAGTTAGGGTTAGGGTTGACTCGCAAGCCCATTTGACCCATTTAAATTTTACTAATTTACTATAACTTTTCAATTTTCTTGTGACTTTTCTTATTCATGTGGGCCATAAACTATATACTTTTAATCTTATTTTTTTTATCGGTAACAAAAACTTGTATTAAATAAAAGGAGAATATATATGGAGAGCACCACAAAAAGGTAAAAGAAACTTATATCAAAACCCTTAGCACAATTACATGACAAAACCCTGCTAAAGAAAAGGCCTTTCAACCCCCTGCTTAGCTAAGGTATCAGCTATAGAGTTGGCCGACCTAACCTCATGATGAAAGACAACATTAATAGAAGAGGATACTCTTAATCTTATGTGGAGGAGTTATGCAAAGTTTTCATACTTATAATATAAAAATTATTTTTTTATTTGACAACATTATGTTTTTGCAATTGTAATATTGACATGTGCCTTTTATTTTTACATACGTTGGCATAGAAATTTACAACTAAAATATGAATATGAATGGAATACAATAGTGTTGATGAGTCTTATACTCATTCTCAAATATGAAATTATAAAAATTGAACAAAAATTGAAAATAGATTATCTCAATAAATGAGCTAGAAAATATTTATGGATTTTGGCCCCATTTTTTACACTTTGAAAATTAATAAACTATAAATTCATGCTCAATGCAACATTTTAAATGAATCTAGATATAAGAAGAGCCTTTACAAATGAAATTGAGTCATATAAAATGAGTTAAATTATACACAAAATGTGAATTAAATATGTTACGTCGAATCAACCCGACCCAACCTGCATCAAATTTAGGTTAAGCGGGTTAGGTCGGGTTGACCCGCCATGGGTGTAGGCTGAAGGTTTACAACCCGTTTACAAAATAGGTCGAATTAGGATTGGAACCAATAAATTTGGGTTTTGGTTGCTCCGATCTAAATTTAGTCAACCTAACCTGTATGCCAGGTCTACCTATATCCAAAATCAGCACTGACCTAATGTTGTTTAGATCCAAGTGGTGGACCCAAACTAAGAAATTGTCTGGATCTTGGATCTCAATTGGTCTATCCCAATTCTACAATTCTGTTCCACCAGGCAGCGAGCGGCTCATTTTATCCCTACTCACTGGCGTTCTCCTGCTAAATGAACTTGTGTATTTGCAAGTGAGCCCGAATACATAATTTATGGGCCAAAGTGATCCACCTTGTAAGACCAACTCCCATGATTGAAGATGACCTCTTATTACCAATAGCATCTCAACTTTAAAGCTGTTGTTAAATGATGGATCTTAGGAACCATTCCAACCCAAGAGCCATCCATTTAGAGAACCATTTCTTGAATGGATCATGGCCCAGCTTACTACTGATTAACTGCCACTCTGCTATCCCCGTCTCCTTGATGCTTTTGGGTTACTGCCTACTTCTAACACACACTTTTAGGTTTTGAGGCCACAAAAAAGCTGGAAGCTATAGTGCACATGCGGAAGCACTTAACATCATCACACACATAAAGAAGAAGAAAACCATGCAATCAAAACGCACGTAAAATCTGTGTGTCATGATTACATGCTTTTCTTCTTCTTGATGTGTGTTGTTCATGTGTGTGATTGATTGATTGTGTGATTGCTTGTGTTCATTGTGGTTGATCCGTCGATCGCGAGTAGTTTCTATTGCACCGCTTTTTTCCAAATCTGACCGAACCACGTAGATCCTTGTATCTCCTGTGTATGATTGGTTGTTCTTCTTCTTGTGTGGTGTGTGCTTGATGTGCTTAGCCTAGATCCAGATCTAACAATTGGTAACAAAGCGCAAGTTTCAGATCCTTAGATTTAGATGTTGGGTAGAGATTATTGGGGCATCATATTCAAAGCAAAGTTGAAGATCTACTAGTTTTGAGCGAGGTGGAGGTTATCTGATTGATGGATCAAATCTAAGAGGAAAGAAGGGCAGCGCTACCTGTTGCAGCACTGCAGTTTTCAGAGAAGAGTGTTCGGACAGTGGATGGGTCAGAATGAGGAAGGGCTTCCTTTTCTTACTGTAGAGAAAATCAGATCGGGATCGATTTGGTTGGAGAGAAAATCAGAGGCCAGTTTGATCTCGGTGGGCCACTGAAATCGCTACAAATAGAAGGTTTTACAGAAGATAGATTTACAGCAGTCGTCGATATTGTTCTCTTGGAAGAAAAATCTGGCCCAACTATGTAAAGCCATATGTCTCCTATGTATGATTGCTTGTTCTTCTTCTTGCATGGTGTGTACTTGATGTGTTTAGCCTAGATTCAAATCTAACAAAAGAATCAAGTGCAATACATCCATCCCATCCCATTAATGATAAAACAAACCCACCAGAGTCTCAACAAGGCAAACCACTGGAGATGTGACCGACGACAATTTGATTCAGTGGTTTACCTTAAAGAAATGTATAAGCATTGCGTCAAATAAAAATTATCATTATAACAGATCAGGTTGTGTATTATGATTCCTCTAATCTTCTGTGAAATTCAATGTGGCAAGAGTTGGTTGCCGAAGGGAAGTTGATTTTCAAAAACATATATGGTACAAAAGGCATACTAAACCACAAAAAATATATATATATGTATATCAATAACTACTCAAAATCTGAATTAAGTTGGTGGGCTTGGTAGGTTTTCAACTAAGGCAGCAGTCAAAAGGATTCCGTGACAAAATATAAACCTAGTGTGATTAGTTTAATAAAAAATAACAAAAGAAAATTATCATTATTATCACCAAATCCTTGTCTAACAATGTTGGGTCCAGCTACATGAACTATGTTTTTTCATTCTGATATATCTTGAATAACAAAAGAGAATTAGTTCAAATTGAAGTGAGTTTCCATCTATCTTGACCAACTGAAGAAGATTATTTTAGATTGCAGTACTGAGCTTACCAAAGTTGGAAGGAAAGCTTAGAGGGATCCTTCAATCTCATGAGCTGGAAGGAAAACTTATAGGTATCCTTCAATCTCATGACCCAATAGTCTTTCCCTATAAATAGCAAGTGCTTCTTCCATCTTGGCTTGAGTCAACAGTTTTGCCCTTGTCTTGCCAGATGGGTGGGTGGAAAGGTAGTCCCTCAGTAACGAGTCACCAGTAATCTTTCCCAACTTCTCATACACTTTTGGCGCCACACATGGATCATATCCAGCTGCAGCCATCAATAGGACCCCAATGTGATCTGCTTCGATTTCCATCCTAGCAAAAATATGAAATATAATTACTTCAAACTCATTTCACTCAACTATTCTCTCATCTCCACTACCAATTGGCTTATTAGAACATTCTAGAATTCTTTAGCATAAGAGTTCAACAGATAGCATGCTAAATATATATATATATATATATGTATAAAGTCGTCTTCTAAAAGTTCAGTCAACTCTCAAGGGCAGACAATTTTATAAGCAAAATATCAAGGAAAATACGCATAGAAGGATAACAAATTATCCACACATGCATCATATACAACACATACTACTTGTAGATTTGCATACGCTTTTGTTCTTATTTTCATCAACAAATAAAATCACATTATCTTCCATAACATAGGAAGAAAACCAAACATAGGATTAGGACAACAAGCTACAACAAGTAGAAAGCCAAACATAATGACAGTGAGCCATAAGGGGCGGTTTGGAACTCCCAATTCCAAGATGGATGACTTTCAGTTACTCATGAAAAATGTTCGGATGTGCCCTTATCAGGTAATGAGAATATTTCGGCATGACAGATAACAAGGTAATTTGGGTAGTGCAGGATCATAAGAATGTAAGCTATTGGCCTCAAAAGCTATACATTTCAGGTCCAAAAATGCAATACAAATAAATATCAATTTGAGACACAAGTAAACATGGGAACCAATAAAGTGCAATTCCAAAAGCTTCCTAAAAGTTTTTAGTCTTGAAGATACCTCCGAGAGAAAGGGAGTCTAAAAAGCAGTCTGGATATCGCATGGATAGCATCGGGCGTATCAATAAACTGGAGGAGAACCAGTTGTATAATTACAAACCACATGTCTTTTGTGATCCGTTCTGCTGCATGCCGTGCAATTGTATGTCCAACCTGATCGATAAATATAGAGCCAATAATCATAGTAAAAACTGAAATGATCAATTTCTGTACGCAAAGAGGTTGTCTGGTTTCTTGCCATTACCGGACAGAGGGTCCATAAATTTACAAAATGCATTAAATAACAAATTTGGTTCACATGCACTTAATGAATGTTAGAGAAACACATTTTCAATCCGAGATGCTTTGTCTGTAGTTTTTAAGAAGTGTATGTGACCCTACTGAGCATTGTTGTTGTTGCAACTTCCAAAGCATGCATCTACTTGACAACGTAAACCAAACACTGCTTAGGAATCATAACTTAAAAGCAATTATAGCACTTTGTCCGATGGGTGCTATGGCAGTACAGAAACTGAAAACTACACTTCAATAAGATACTGTTTTCCACCATTTTGGTCAAATTTGATATTGTTTTCCACCATTTTGGTCACTAATTATTACCGATATCAATGACTGATACTGAAGCATGAGTGATTCTCAGGTTCCTTTAAACTCCCAAAGCACCTGCATAATGGTCAAACCAACTGCAACAGAAATTTACTCTTCTACAATTACTAGATGAGCAAAACCAACTTAGATAACTACCTCATGGCCAAAAATTGTTGCTATCTCTGCATCAGTGCGGAAATGGTTAAGCAACCCTGTGAACACAACAATCTTGCCACCGGGAAGGCAGAACGCGTTCATAACAGGCTCATCTACAACAATCAATTCCCAATTCAAACCTTCCAAGTGCTGAGTTGCAGGCTGCGAACCACGTGTTTGGCCAGGTTTCCTACTCAGCTGGACCCACTCATCTTCATGTGGCCACTGCTCCTCGACTTGTGACTCCTCTCCTCCTAATGCGGACACAACATTTGGAGATCCTTCAGAGGATGAACCAGGCAGTTCAGGCTCTTCAAATGAGTTGGATCTCCATACCTGCTCCTTGCTTATCCCTTGCTGCAACGCATCAATTATGTCATTTGCAATCGATCTCACCCGGATGCTATCAGGGTGTGATGGTCGGAGAATCTTTTTCTTTAAACTGGCCTTCAGTTTCTTAAACTGAGCTTCTCCAAGCTTTCGTTCCACGTCCCTTGGTAGGAGGATGAAATGCTTGCGCTGGGTGCAAGGAATGGTCTCCAAATTCCCATAATAGACAGTGATCAACACACCGGAACCGACTACAACAACCACAAAAACAATGCGTGGGTTCTGAAACCAGCGGTGGGGTCCCCTCGACTGAAAGTGTTGAACTCAGTAGCGGTCAACATGGTAAAATCGCCGAGTTCCAACAGTAGATTTAATGGAACTAGGATTTAGGGAGGAATACAGAGAAGAATAATGAAATCCGTATGTGATTTTCTTATTGAAGATTTTCTGAGCAGGTCCGATAGCATTTGACGCAGCAGCAATGCCTCTATGATGGACGTTGCCTGTCAAGATCTTAGAAGAAAGGAAAGGGAAGGCATTTATAACGATCTTTGATTTATTAAAGAAACCCATCCCCTTAACAATCATTCATGATTGTGTGACGATGTCCAACCAATCTTCTCATGTTTTTAACCTGTCCAAAATGAAATTAGAAGGTAGACCCAATGCATGTGTCTTCCATTGTGAAAATCAAATAAAGCAATGTTAATGACGTGAAATAATTGTGACAACCACAACTTAGGAAGCATACATACACCCAGATGCAATTAAACCTCAATACAACTTACACCATACAATAAATAACTGGTTCCATGATAACTCAAAAGCACATTCTTCCATACAGAAGAACTTTCAATTAAATTTTGAGTTTTACACTAGATACAGTTAACTCTTCCCACAAAAGAGTATGCGATGGATTTTTGTCCCTTTGAAAACAAAGAATGAGAGGTTAAATCTAGAGGAGCTCATTAATTCATATAATCCACAGGGAAAAAAAATCTGCAAGTCTAATCCAACATTTGATAGAGACCCAAGTTCAAAGGCCACAAAACGTCATAGCAACCCAAAGGTAGAGCTAATGCAATAAGTCCATATTCTATTGTCAATGCATAGACTACTTCAGTACTAATTATTCAAAAGAAAGAAACAAAGAACCAATTAGTAAAGAACACTACCTCTTTTTTTTTTTTTTTTTGTAAATTAACTAAGAAAACAAAAGTAATGTTAAAAAATTTAAAACAAACTCAATCAAGTTAAGCCAACCAGGCCTCCTGACTTGACAAGTTGAAGCATGTCCAAGTCTAGCTACTTTATAGTTACAAGGGCCAACATTTAAGACCATGTAAGACCAATCCAGCACACGAAGGTTAGCCCAAGCCTGTCCACTTGCAAACTGATAAAGCCTGTTGGTATACGATAGGTAGGGTTGGATCGGCGTTATTTCCTATGGCTAGGAGTTCACAGGCGCCAGAACCTTTGGTTATTATGCCAATTAAGGCCCAAACCCCGGAGTCGATGGGCCTACAAATTCAGTTCAAATCCAAACCAACAGAGAGACTGTATTAGACCATAACTTTTCTGGACCAGGCCAATACAGAGTCCATTGCTTCTTTATATGAAATTTGAGTAGCTAAATAGTGTAAAAGAAGAAAGGTAACCAACGTTGCCAAAAACAAGAAAAAAAAATGGAGAAAGATCAAATTTGCTCCAAGTAGAAAAAATGGTGCCATGGGATTCTTTCACAGAGCTTAATTCTTGCTTCAAAATTCGGCTTAGGAAGCGTCTAACATCTAGAGATATTAAAAAGGAGCCAGTTCCAACAAAATCCTCAAACGTTCCAATCAACCGAAACGACATTGAGATACCACATCAACTCTAAAGCGCAAAGAACAATAAAACATAGATAAAAGAAGGGAAAGAAAACGACTTACGGCTTTCTGTAGTTTTAGAGTTGATTGTTACTTCCGAAATCGTGAGTTAGGACTTAAGAGATAGACCGTCCAACCGCGTTTATAGATATATATAAAAATAACCTAAGAGATTTCTTGTAAATGAAGAAATAAGTTTCATTAATTGTAGCCAAATAACAGTCCTAATAGATTCACACCACTAAATTCAAAATAGATTTATTAAAATCAAATCAAAGGTAAAATATATCAAAATTAGTGAACTCAACACGTGGGGCCCAATTGTTATTAGACATGTGGTCAAGAGGACCACATGACATGTCTAACAATTAAAAAAAAAACTTTGTTTTTCTGAGTTGTTTTCTACTTATCTCTTCCCTAATTATATCAAAGGCGATGGCTTCACTTTGTAATTCCCAGAGCTTGTCACATGGTAGTAATTATAAAAGGTGGGCCCATATTATAATTCTTAATTTCTTATAATAGTGGGATTACATTATAAATCTCTTAGTATGGCCCCATATTCTAATTTTTAAATGTGGATTATATAGTTACAATCACAAAAGTTGGCCCCCTACTTTATAATTCTTAAAGGTGGGTTATATGGTTCCAATAAAAAAAAGGTGGAGCCACATCGTAATTCGTATGAATATGAGCCCACATTGTGAATCATGCCCCAATTTCTAATTTTTAAATGTGGGTACCACATAACTTTAACGACAAGTCAAACAAGAGAGCCTCACATCATAATCTATTTTAATTCCTAAAGACAAGAACTATACTGTAATTTCTAAATGTGGGTCCTGTGTACAAAATCACAAAAAAATGTAGCTCCATTTTATAATTCCTAAATGTGAGTCACATAATCACAATTACAAAAGGTAGACCCACGTTGTAAATCCTATGAATGTGTACCCCATATTTCAATTTTTAAAGCTGCATACAATGTAGTAATTTCTAAATATAGGTCCCATATTTACATTCACAAAAAGGTGGACCCGCATTATAATTCTTATACAGATAGGCCCACCTTATAAATCTTATGAATATGGGCCTTATGTTCTAATTTTTACAGGTGGGTACCATGTTGTAACTTTTACAGCTGGGTCCCATGTATGACAATAACAGAGTGACGCAAACATTAAAGGTGGGTCCGATATTTTAAATCCTATAATCTCTTGCTTCCATACATTGGAGCAAAATTTTTATAATATTACTAAATAAGTTCATATGATACATTCTCAATAGAATATTTTAATATAATATTATTAAACAAGTTTTGTATAGTCTAGTTTGGAGACAACCGACTCTCAGCATAACTTGATCTAAACACAAAATTAAAAACAACATGAAAACAATGTCAAACAGGCCCTAGGCTATCCATTTGCATTTCTACCCCTAGTCTACGTCCGCTCAAATTCCCATGTCAATTATATTATTTACCAGCTTTTCTTAAAAATAAAATAAAATATAAGTGAGAGTGGAAGACCAATACACACGAGGGTCTTTCATTGAAATGAATGAGCATTCAAGGAAGTCATAGATGATTGATAAAAATCATCTATGCAATTGCTATAAATTTATAAAATGAGTTATGAATCTAACTGCCATTCATCTACACTGTCACACAAAAATGATGATAACAACACCAACGCCATAAGAAAAATTGGTAGTCTAAAGAGGGAGTTAGAGATGATTCACAAATCACAAGTGTTATCTATCTCATTACTATAAAAAAATTAAAATGTCACTCATCTAAACCGTCGCACCAAAGGAATAATAACAAATCTTAAAATCAAAATGATAATTTAAATATGAGGAGATGACTTGAATAAGTTGAATAATGCACGGTAGCGTGGGTGCCCAATTTGAACTGTACCCATTTATTAACAAGGAGTCAAGGATAAAGATATACATCCAAGCCCTTCAAGTTAAAATGGTTTAACCCCGCAATTAATTGGTTAACCACCCCACTGCCAAATATATATATATATATATATATATATCTGTTCTACAAGACTTGACAAACAAGTAAGGTTGCATTTGTTGGGTGCCTTCAACCCAACCCCCCTAACCCGAATTTAATGCCAATTTGGTCGGGTTGATCCACCTAACTTGTTTAATTCCTTTTTTGTATGTGATCCAACTCATTTTATGTGGCCCAATTTCATTTGTAAAGCTTTTCTTAGATCAAAATTCATTTCAAATGTTGTATTGAGCATGAAATTATAATTTACCAATTTTCAAGAAGTAAAAAAAGGAGCCAAAATCCATTAACAATTTCTAGCCCAATTATTGAGACAATCCCTTTCCAATTTTTGTTCAATTTTATAATTTCATATTTGAACATGAATATAAAACTCATCAACACTATTGTATTCCATTTATATCCATATTTTAGTGATAAATTTTTACTCCAACATAGAAATAAAAGACACAAATCAAATTAAGTATAGAAACATCATATTATCAAATAAAAAAATAAGTGTATATTCAAATATCAAAATATTGCATAACTCCTCCTCATAAGATTAAAAGTCACATGGTTTATAGCCTAAAAGGAATAGGAAAAGTCATGTGAAAATTGAAAAGTCATTGCAAATTAGTAAAATCTAAACGAGTCAATTGGGTTAGGCAGGTCAATCCTATCTCAACCCGTATTTATACAAGTTGGTAAGCCTTAACCCGTGATCAATACATATTATAAACAGGTCAGATTAGGCAGGTCAAAAACAGGTTGGGTCAGGCCAAGTTTTGCTAGCTCTTGACTCATAACATCCCCGCCAAGGAAGAATTGATGGGTCTGCCCTTGAGTTGAGATGTTGGATGGTCAAGGAATGAAGCAAGTTAAGTTGGCTTGGAGGCTAAATATCATATATTGACTTAACTTCAACTTGATCAATTAGTTATTTGGGTTAGAAATGCTGACTCAAATCTACCAAAAATAAGACGAACAACTATAACTTTGAATTCCCCAGTGGATCCAAGTTGCCAGTCGACTAGTAGAGTGATGGTGAGGTACTTCTCTTCCATACAAGCAACTAAGGATCTCTCCCACCGTAATGGATGGCGAGGGGCTTCCATGGCCGACTATGTGGGGGTGTGAGTATTTAAAAGAAAAGAAAAGTGAGTTCAAATTAGGTTGGTGAGTTGGGTCAAAATTGCTACTCCTACTAATAGGTTTTAAAACTTTCTCTAATTTTACTAATAATATCTTATTAATTATCAAAACTTAAAAGAGTTTGTAAAATTGCCTTACTTTAATTTCATTAGGTGACCTCCACCCAATGATCAATCCAAATCTAACATGTTGCAATCAATCTAAATTTATTTTATATTTATAAGTTCATACTATATCATGAAAATTGGTTAGCGGATTTAGATGAAACAGACAGAGTCAATTCATTGTATTTAACCTAATTGTGTTTAAACGTGAAAACTACATGGTTTTTAATATACTCTTTATATGGAGTGGGTCCCAAGTCCACAGCTCAAAACCAAGCTGGTTTAGAATAGGACCTGTTTATGTCCAGGGTCAAAAGAATTAAGAAAAGGTTTCAAAATCAGGCCCGTTGACTAATTAGAATCTAAATGAGGTTCCAAACTCAGTTTTTGCAAGAAAAAACATCTAGATGGTCAGAGAATCAAAGACCCATTTACATCTCCAAGAATGCTTCTATGAAAAATATTAATGCTTTAAGTACGGGCGGTCGAGCTAATCCTTTTTATGTAGGAGAATGTTCAAACTACAAGCACTTGGGACTTTATTAGAGTGAAACTTTTTTTTTTTACGAACTTATAGTGAAACACTTGTTTGTGGGATTCACTACAATCAAATTTGTGAATGTTGGTTGTGATTTATTTTATTTTATTTTTGTAAATAACTTTAATTGTCAGATGGTAACGATCATAGGATGATTGTGTCCAAGGTTCAAGTTTTTGTAGAGCATTAACATTCAATCATGATATTCCAGTATGAAATGGTTGAACCTAACCATTTAGCTATGTATTTTTTGGCCCCCATTCTTGACCATAATTACCTAATGAAGAATATGTTTTAACCATATGTGACTCACTTTTCCCGTATTAAAAAGCATTTTTGGATTTGGAACACTCCTTTTGATCAATCTAATTTGTTCATGCATGCTCACTCACTTGAAATGTCTTTGGTCAAAATTTCACACCATTGAGACGTTAGTTGACATCGTTTTTGTCCCCACTCCATCAATGGACTGGTAGAAACAATTCGTGTTGACATCTATTATAATAAATTTGTACAGAATGAGGTATGAAGTCGCTAAAATGGGACAAAAAAGGCCCATTCATCCTCCAATGATAACTTCTCACCCTCCTTGTTAGGCCATCACGGTGTATCACAATCGTGTACTGCTGCTACCGCGATAAAATAATTTAGATGAGCTATACATATGTAAAACTTTTCAAGTCTATTAGACTATCCTAATTCCTTGATCCATTGCTCTAAGATTAATGGTTGTAAGGCATCGCTTCTGCGGAATTCTAAGGTACGTAAAAGTTAGATGATTATCAAATTTAGGCTTCATACCAATTCATGGGATAATATATGTGATACAATTGAATTAACTTAAGGTGGGCTTTACACCCTAAAAACATAGGAGAGTAAAAATGGTAGAGAACTCTTTATATAAAAAGAGGAATTCTATAAAGAGTACCGCTATTTTAATAGCAATTTATACTCAATTTAGATACCTTCTTTCTATAGATATATAATTAAGTTAGTCAAATTGATTTTTTTCTCTCTACAGTAACTCATTTTTCCAACATACCCTCACCCATCCAAATAGATTCTTTCTCCAATCATTTTCTCTCAACAGTCACCCATCCACCCATCTCTCTCTACAGACACAAAAAGCCCTTCTTTCTCTCTTCTTCCTCCATTATCAAAAGGTTGGTCTCCTTCCTCCCTTATTAAATGCATGTTTGGATTCTATTAGATGAATGTGTTTGCATCATTATCTTTTTTATAAATGTTTAGCATGAAAAAACATGATTTTGTAAATATTTTTCATGAAAAAATATGAATAAATAGGAGTTTTTTTAACTCCCAGAAAACGTCCTATTCAGCCTTGTAGGGCTGAACACGATGTTCCTGAACAATGTTCTCTAGGAACATCCTATAGTTTAAAAAACTCATGTTTGTTTCATGAAAAATATTCACAAAATCATGTTTTTTCATGCTAAACATTCTCAAAAAAAGAGATTAATGCAAACGCATTCACAAAAAAAATCATGTTTGATGGAACAAAGAACAAGAAGAATGGATGAAGATAGTCACCAAAGAAAATGAAAGAAAATGGTTGCTTGCACAGATTAGAAGAAATGGATGATGAAAAGAAGAAAGGAGAAGATGAGAAGGTGTGTATGAAAAAAAAATTAGAGATTTAAGTTTCATGGCACAAAATCCTTTTTGGTCCTTTCATACATGGGCAAGATTGTAACATAAAAATTTTTAAATCCTTATCTATACTTAGTAAAACTAGTGTTAAAATAGCAATTCCCTTCTAGAAAACACTCCTCTAACAAAAGGCGTGTCTACCCCTATCCATCCTCTAATGAAGCTCCCGGTCGTGAAGACTATCTCCTTCTAAAGGAAGGAGTTATTTCATTCTATCTCATACTTTTTCTAGAAAACACTCCTCTAACAAAAGGCGTGTCTACCCCTATCCATCCTCTAATGAAGCTCCCGGTCGTGAAGACTATCTCCTTCTAAAGGAAGGAGTTATTTCATTCTATCTCATACTTTTTCTCTAGTTTTAGTAGGAACCAACAAGTGGAAATTGACATCTTGTTACAGATAGAAACTTAATAAATATCAATGGAAAAAATAGTAGGGCCCATCAACACTGAAAAAAACTGCATTTTGAAGCTCAATTTGATGTAGGCCCTCTCTTACTAAAATGAGATTTGGTAAGGGCTAATAAAAGATGAAGTCACTTATTTTAGTTGGTTTGTAAGTGCGACCCACAACTTCAGATTATGATGAAAGCCCCAACTCGTATTCAAATAAAATTATCTACATTAGCATGGACACAACTTTTAGTTCGGCCCCACCACTTGATTTTACGAATCTAGACCATTTGAAATTTAAAAACAAAACTACAAAAAATATTAAACTCCTTATAAAATCTATAACATTCAAAATCATTTATTTGTATTTATCCAAATTTCACTCCGATCAAAGTTAGGACCACCACTTGATTTTATTAGAGCCTAAAAACTCCACATCACCTCTTCCACATTCGTTCCTCTAGGGGTGTTTTGATTTATAAATATTGCACAAACTAAATTAAATCAAATTCTTATACTAATTGCCCTACACATGATTAATCATATTCTCTCTCATTCTCACTACTACTAGACATGCGAGCAGTAGTAAAAGCCATTCAATCCGAGTGATTTTCTGTACACAGCCAAACTTCAAACCATTCCGATATCTCCCTAACCTTTTATGGGGTTATGAGCTCCATAAAGACTCTGTTCTAATATATGCCAACCCAAATTAATATTACCAAATACATAGGAATTAAATTTCCAAAAAAAAGTGCAAAATAACATGTTCAAGGGGAATAGAACCAAAAAAGGAAAATGAATACCCAAACATCAAACCATTACCTAATAGAGAAAGGCCACTTACCCCAATGGTAAGATGTGTCAATTCTCACAGTAGTAACTGGGCTTCGTACCTGGCCACTACCACCAACCCCCTTGCATGGACATGTCTCTATTACCTTGTGCTTGCAAATTAGTCCTTGGATGTGTGAGTTCCTATTACACTATTTGTGCAAGTTACTCACCCCTTGCATGTGCAAGTTCTCCCAACACCTTATCTAGGGTACCAAATTAGAAAAAAAAACCCCCCAGTGAATCAATATAATCTTTTTGTAGAGTTCACTCACTACAAATTCCATGACAGCAAATTCTATATATTCGATTCCTACATACATTAACATAAACAAATTCTAAGTCTACGCCCAAACATACATTAACGCAAACAAATTCTATGCCCAAACGAGAAACAAATTCTACGCCCAAATGAGACACAAAGCAAATTCTATGTATTTGATTCCTACATACATTAACGTAAGCAAATTCTACATCTACGCCCAAACATACATAACGCAAACAAATTCTACGCCCAAACGAGACACACACACACACACACACAAACATACATTAACGCAAACAAATTCTACGCCCAAATGAGAGAGAGAGAGAGAGAGAGAGAGAGCAAACGAGAGAGAGAGAGAGAGAGCGAGAGAGAGAGAGAGAGAGAGAGAGAGAGAGAGACACACACACACACACACAAGGTGGGCTTGCAAGATGAAATGACTTCGCACAACACATTTCTTAAGATTAGAAGTTAATTTGATATGCAAACCTAAATGCAGCAGCAGTTATCTTGAAACACCAGGAAGAAACAAACTGCAGTTCATAAAATCATTTTGCTCATGGAAGAGAGTTTAACAAAATTTCTTGAATCCTTGGAGCCTTTTTGTTTGCCTCAAAATATATGAAAAACTGAATAGAAATAATTCATACATTAAAAATGAATATTAAAGGTGCAAATGAACATCTAATAAATTTTCATTTTAGGGAAATATAACCAAAAGAAGATAGAAGAATTACTAGGGTGATAGCTGGTTTGTTCATTTCCCATTTTCTTTTGATTTTATTCGGTAAGAAACATTTATTTATGCTTATTTATGAAACACCTTTGATTTTCATTTTCAACTACTCATGATAGGAATCCTATGTAATCAATTCCTATATATTATAATGCAAGCAAACCAGCCGTTTATTGAAGCACAGAAACTAAATGCCCAAGAAGCTGTGTATTTGGGTTGGAGGCATTGTGCAACAGTTTAGTTATTTAGGATAAGGTTTCCGCAGCTCATACCTCACACAAAGACAATGATAGCCCAATGCAAAAGCCTTTTTTTTCCCCTCTGGTAAATACTCAACCGCCTGCCCTACAGACGCACTCCCCTAAGTCCCTTACCCTTGCCGCTGCACAATTACGGATAGGACAGTATACTCAAACAGAGAAGCAAACCTAGTAGAAAAGAGAACATAAATGAAGATGTCCAGCGACCATTAATTCTCAGAACATCAAGAGTTTATATTTTAGAAGATAAGATTTGACTTATCTTTTAAAAAAATTAAAAAAAAAAAACCGGAGCCAAAATGAAGTGATATTGGTGTCTTCCACCATGATTCCAGGAGCATCCATACCCTCCCTCTCTTCTAACATGATCATTGTACTCGCATGAAGAAATTACTCTAGGCCACAAGGGTACTGGCAGTGGTTGACTCGCTGCACAGAGAAGAAAAAACTGATCTCAATACTGCACGGTAAGTCAAAACAAATCAGAACATAATCCCCCGGACGAGGGTGATGCACAGTCCGAAATGAGATTTATCGACTTGCCATTCATAAAAAAGAGAGAGGCAATTTAATATGAATTCTAAATCACCCTAATAGCAAGTACAAATGAGATTCCAAAAATTTACTCTCCATGCAAACTACATACTTGCTGGGTCTATTTCACTTAAAACTAGTTCAAAGCAGATTTTTGGCTGCTGTAGACCATTTGGCAAACTTCACCTGACTCAAACATCTTTAAGAAATTTTGCCTCCTTATAGTAACCCTTTCACATTTTCAAATAGACATGAATATCGATTTGAAACAAACACTTTCTCATTCTTTTCTTGCAAGTATGCAAATACAACTTTTACAATATGACAAGTTATCCTTTACTATTTCAATGTTATGACAAATTTGTTGTACTACATTACTAGATAACAACTTTGTACATATAAACTATGACAATTTGACAAATTTGCTTTTTCTAATTGAATCAAACTTGACAATCAGTCTGCTTGTAAGAGTGTCTAATTGAAACAACTTTATTTCAAAACGATATATTTGAATCAGCTCTATCTCAAATATAAAATATTTGCAAATAGGCCCTAAGTCATTTATAATTACGATGTCAAATCATAAACTCAAACATTTCCAAATGCAAGGGTCTTGAATGGTATGGGAACCAAGGCCAATTTGTCAATTGAAAGCCTAAATAAAGGGACATGAAAATATGGAGATTTATGAGCCCATGAACATGATCGCAATGAGAGAGTCCTGACACAGGTCAAAACTTCACCAGGGTCTAGTTGCACAGAAACAAATTCCAGTTGGCTTGAGTTCAAAGGCCATATGTAAATAATGGCAAATCTGACGTGGGCCAACGGCCCAACATAATAATCTGGTGGACTGAATTAGACATGCTGTAAGACTTGGATCTAAATCTCATCAAAATCATAGGACACCATAAGATGTAGTTTATGGCATAGATGGGTCACAAAAATGGATTAGGCATGGCCCTGAAGGGACCAACAGACTCTTGGTAATGATTTTGTATGCAGACAATGGTGTTATAATATGAAGTTAAAGATGTTAAGAGTCTAAAAATGTAAAATATTAAAGTTGAAAGCTGGAGAAATATTGGAAAAATGACAAAAGGATAGCAAAAAACTTGTAAAGAATTATAGAACACTAAGAAATCAAAAGTTAAAGAAGGATTTGCAATTACACATATCTACTATAAACAATATTTTAATTCTACAAAGTCCACGAAACAAAATCACATTCACTATTGTTAGGTTCTATGATATTCTACAAAAGCTTATAGCACAGTCAAAAGGTGCTCATTATTACACATGTACTTTAAAAATATTATAATTCTACAAAGTCCATGAAACAAAAATCACATTCACTATTTCTGGACTCTATGATATTTGACAAGAGCTTATAGCACAGTCGAAAGGTGCTCATTATTGCAACCAAAAGGTTGAAGTCAAACTACGATTTAAAAAAAAATTCTAAATTTCAACTACCAGAAAAAAATTTTGAAAATTGTATTCAAAACTGCTAAGAAGGAGCTTACAACAATTCAACAATTTAACCACATTTTTTGTTCCAGCCGCAGCTCTGAAAAGGTAGCAGGTTAATAACTTGCACAAATATTCAATACTCCGAAAATGGAACTTACAAGAATTCAACATTTTAACCACACTTTTTTTTATCAAACACTCAGTTTCACCTCCAAAAACTAGCATGTTAATTATTTGCACAGACCAACATTCACATCTATTAACTGATGGATAGCAGTTTCATTTGATTTTTGCCTGACCAAACTGCAGAATGTAAACTCCAGCACGAGGTTCCAGTCCAAAATGGGTTGGACAAGCCAACCCAGCCTCATTGATTGCATGGATTATATATATATATATATTCCTTTAAAGTTAGACAGCCAATGCTCAGCATAGTTTAACAAAACTGCCAAGTCAGAGTCAACACAGCCAACTCAACTTGGACTCAATTAGCAACAATAGAGTCACTCTCTGACTCACATTGGCAATCAAGGCCTTCAAAGGGTGTCAAAGAACTCTGTTAAAGTTAAAGGGTGAAAGTTTTGAAAATGAAACTAGATAATTTCATACGTTTTGAAATTAAAACTAGATTTTTTTTTTTCAAGATCCAATGGTACAAAGTCACAAGATTAATGTTTATCAGGACATAAAAGATGAACCTCAGATCCAAAAGCAGCCACACATAACTAGTGAAAATCATTAAAAACACCTAAAACATAATGTAAGTTCCTAAATATGATAATTATAGAAAATTATTTTTCACTTTTGAGATTTCATGATGTTTACTTTAAAGGATTCTGGCCTTCTGGGTGTGACTCGGTCCCTTAATTGGGGTCTAAGGCCTAAAAGTACCCTAATGGCTGGTGCTTGTGTCTGTTAAAAAAAAGCAACAATCTTTGTAGTAAATGTTTCCCCTGGCAATCTCTTCCAGGAGAGTGTCTCAATAGCCGATAGTGTTAGTCAAATTAAATATTTACGGAGTGAATGGGGTATTCAATCCAATGAATTCCACAGAATACCTGCAGCAGATGTACAAAGACCAGCATATTCAATAGATGACAGTCTGTAACTATATAAGCACAAAGGATTAAAAAAGAGACCCTATCCCGTTGGAGGTTACAAGTTGAATGTGTATGGTAGTTTAAAAGTCAATCTAGTTCTGCTGGGAGAGGTGGAGTGATAAACAAAAAAGCAGTAATAACAGCACAGAAATGCAATTCTCCTTTTCACAGCCAGCAATTTTGGGGGCATTAAAACAGTGGGAAAATCAAGCAATCTGAACAGTGCTCAAATTTTGATTTAACCAAATCAGTGGGCTAGTGAGAGTGGAGGGAACTCGAGGAACTCTATTCGGAGTGCACAATGAAGTGGGTGTCAATCAGGAGGGCATAGTCATCTCACATGATTTGATAAGCTAAACGCTGCATCTTATGTTGCAGACGTGAGTCCACTAAATTCGATAGGATTGCCCTACATTGTACCTATTATTTATTTACCAAGTGTTGATGCCAAATGCAGAAAAAGAGGAGTAGATTACATTGACAATCGGCCATAACGATCTCAATCTCTCCATACTGAATATAACTTCACTCATTTTCATACAGCATTTAGGCAATGGAATAAGGTCATTCTGTCGATAATTACGATGAATTAATCATACACTTGAAGTTAATTGTCAGAAAATTAAAAAAAAGGGTTAGAAAACTGATGTAATGCACATATTTCAGAAGTCAAACAACATCATATCCTACTGATTTAAAGCACCCAAGCAATTTCAATCAATGAATCGAAGAGAATAAGCCGAAACACAAACGGGATCACTCACTATTTCCAGACGGGCGGGAGCTTCTTCGTCCTCTTGTAGTAGCGGGCGAGGCGATGGATCCTGCTCTCAACCAGAATCAACCTGAACTTAGAGTCCTTATCCTTCCTGTTCCTCTCCAGATGCTTCCTGATGGCAACCGCCTTCTTAATGAGATGATACAAATCCTCAGGAATCTCAGGAGCAAGGCCTGCAACAAATCAAAAGCACCAATTTCAAATCACCACCCAAAAAAAAAAAAATTCCAGCACTCAAACGACCAATTCAGATGGAAACGATACCGTGGGCCTTCAAAATGCGCAGGATCTTGCTGCCAGTGACGCTCCTGACCTGAGCAATGCCGTGGGAGTCACGGAGAATGACGCCGATCTGCGACGGGGTCAAGCCCTTCTTCGCGAACTTGCAGATGTTATCCTCGACCTGAGAAGGAGATTCCAAGGATTGAAACAAGATCAAGCGATCGAAGAAGATAGAGAGCAAAACAAATGAGGATGCACAGGTGCAGAAGAAGAAGAAGTTAGGATTTAACGGATGGGGGAGATGAGATTCAACGGATGAAAAGTTAGGGTTTGGTCTTACATCCTGAGAGGAGATTTTGAGCCAGCTGGGAGGAGTCCTCTTGTACGGAAGGGCCGAGGACGAAATACCTTTTCTGAGGAGAATACAAAGAGATGAGAAAAAGAAGAAGACGAAGACGAAGACGAATAAGAAGAAGAAGAAAAGGAGGAGCTTACCCGCGACTGTGCATACGACCCATAGTGGCGTTGGTGGAAGTAGACTTCTTACTCTCTCTCCCTCTCTACTGCTCTCTCTCTCTCTCTCTCTCTCTGCTTACTCCCACCACGCTCAGCATACATTGCAAACCCTAATTTTCCTAGGGTTTTATAAGGGATGACAGACAAGTCTGGCAGGGTTGGGTTTAATCAGAATGGGTTGAGTCTCTACGTAGGGTCCAAACAATGGAACCTTACCCGTATCTGACCTTTTTGTTTTAGAATGGGTTAGGTTTTCCTAACCCGCCAAATCTGGGGCGGGTCAAGCCGACCCAACTATAATTGACCGGTGTTGGATGTGGAGTCAACCGAGCTGACCCGCATAACCATCGAACTAAGTGGTTCGACTTAGTTAACCCATCGTGGATGCGCCGGAAAAATTGTGAATGCTTGAAACTGAAGTGAAAAGAGTAGATAGGGGTGGTGGAGTAGAAAGTCGAGTGGTTACTTAACTGCAATTGTAGAGAGAGAGAAAGAGGGCAAAGCTGTGAGAGCTGTTGCAATTCTCCAGTGCAACAAGGATATAAATTAAAACATTGTTATCGACATTGTAATTGAAGTTGATGTTTTTGAACAATATCTTTGATGTATCTGTGAGTAACGATGATGTGCTACTTCTATTGTAAAGCTTAAAAATGACATTTACATGAGCTTCTCATTGTTATAATTCATTTTTATAGCAATAAAACACGCTATAGATAATGCAAGAACACAAACTTTCAAAACTTTTATATTATTCATATAAGCTTCATACTCACATGGTCTGGAAGCCCTTGCAGTTCGCCAAAATTTCATTACAATTGCATGATTATTAATCTCTCTTCAAGTTGCTTGTTTTCTCTAAAACATGATATTGTATAAGCGTCTTTTCAAAACTACATCAATGAGAAATTAAAAATATCTATGAGAAACTCATATAAATATAAATAATACAAATGAACAATGCCAATTGTAACGCTCCTAGTTTGATGTTTAAAGTGTAGATTGGCCTCATACACACTTCTTATCACAAATAAACATATCTCATTTGTTTCATTCTATGAAACTTCGAACATTGACTTAATGTCAACATTGTAATCTATGTTTATCAATGAAACAAATTTGTGATTGTGATGAAGGTAATTTATAGTTAAGTCTTCCACTCTTAGGTTCAATTTTAATGCTTCAAGTACAATCTTTACCAACAACTCATATCTAGTGTCACTTGACAAACACTTTGTCTTTTGCTTTCCACCCTTATATTGATGATGTATCATATCTATCCAAACTCACCATGAAGATGGTTAAGACCTCTGTAACTGGCATGCTGTTAAATATACAAAGTAATCAATATCGTATTAGCAACGGAATACATAGTTTTACATAATAATTACATAGTTTTACATAATAATGATGGAATAGATGTAAAGCATTCAATATTAATCATAATGATTGGTTAAACAATCCCATAAGCATTTGTTCTTCTACAATGTTAGAGAAAGGAGAGTTACTTAAATTTTGTATAATGCATGACCTTCATATACTTCACATTCATCAATGGAACAAAAATTTTCACATTGAGCTTCTCAAAATGCTTTTCATTAAAATCATGACATTCATGGCAAAATCAAAAATTAGTATATTGTACACCTTGAATATATATGAAGGGAACCCACTAACGTTCTTACATTCTCCCTTTCACATTGCTAGACAATGATTTACAATGCAATATTGCATGAAAGTTGATGAGATAAAGAGAATACAATCAAATAAATCAAACAATGAGAAGATAAAAAGAGAGAAAAGGCTACCTTTACCAATACTTCAAAACAAATTAAGAAGATGCTTCTAGGAACTAAACAAAGTGAAATATAAGCAACTTGAATCACCCAATAGGAAGATTCGGAAGTTGGGAAACAAAATGGGTCATATTCGTCATTGAAGGGGGACAGAAGAAAAAAATAAGATTTTTGCAATATAAAGTGTAATAGAGGAGGATCCAATTCGACCCTGCTCAATTAAAAGAAGCATTGAATTTGACGCTTGTTTTCCCTACACAAAAAAAAAAATGCCAGTAGTTTCAGATAACCACTTCTGTGCCTATAAAAATAAGGGAGCCTTTTTGGTTTAGTGCTCACATAAGGTAATTTTTCAGTTAAAGTTCTCAACAGGACTTCCCCATTTTAAAAAAATACCTAAAATGCCCTAAGGCCCTTTCTTTTTTTCTTGTCGTTTTCCACGAAGGTTCTAATCCTCTTGTCCATTAGCCACCCGAACCTAGTGAAGCTCCACGGCTATAGCTATTGTAGTGATCCTCGTGAAATGGTCATCATATACGGCTACATCCCAACAAAACTCTTGTCGATCACCATGGTGATCCAAACCATTAATCAACTACTTCTGCTAGTAGATCCACCATTTGGTGTGGCATAAAGCCATCTCATTGTGGGGCCACTTGATTGTCGAATAATGCAAAATGGAGATTTAGGTGAGCCATCTAGCATCTTCATCGAAGGCATTGACTTTGATCAGAGGAAAATCTAAGAAAAAGTTAAGCCCTATTTTGAAAATTCTTCTTTTGTATGTGGGCCACACAAGTTAAGTGGGTTAATCTAACCCAACCCCTTTTTTTGTGGGTCAGAAGAACTTGATCTATGATCCGTCAAATATCGTGTGTTAGATTAATGGGTTGAATCAAGTTTTGCCAACCCCTAAGAATGGGTATATATATCCGTCAAAGCGGCGGCTCAGTTGGTTTGAGCCTTGAGTTTACTCCCTACGGTCTCGAGTTCGATTCCCACCCCGTATATTATCTAGACAATATACGTACGGCCATATATGTACCATCCAATGAATAGTTCTTCCTAATCAAAATCGAGTAAATCCAAACCAGAGGTCAAAGGTCTAAAGACTAGGTTAGTAAAAAATATCTTGGATCATAAAAAAAAAAAACAATGCATTTATGTATATATAATAACTGATTAAAAATATTAATTCAAACCCATTGATGGATGGGTTCACATCTTGATTGTGTCCTACATTACCCCATTTCTTTATAATTTTTTTTGTGCAAAAGCTCAGTGTGTTGTACTCGTCGTCCCACGAGATATGGGTTGGAATCCCATCAAGATTAGGATGTTTTTATACTTTATAAAAAAAATTAAAAAAAAATGAAAACATGATCAGGCCCGGCCCGACTGGTACCAACATAAGTCTAGTTCTTTGTTTATATCAAAATCTTCTGGGACATGCCGGCTGCGAGGAAGAGTAGCTAATAGTCGGGAGCCAATACTCTGACTCATCCCGCTGTCATTAGTAAAGTCGAGGATTCTTTTTTTGGGTCTTTTTTTTTTTTTAA
Source organism: Sextonia rubra (assembly GCA_037013555.1). Taxonomy (NCBI): domain Eukaryota; kingdom Viridiplantae; phylum Streptophyta; class Magnoliopsida; order Laurales; family Lauraceae; genus Sextonia; species Sextonia rubra. Next base: position 29,485,935 of record JASUAD010000011.1, on the reverse strand, counting down.
ATGGCCCAGTGGTCAGAAGTTAGAAATAGGGGAGCACCGATCAAAGCTTCTTTTTGGTAAAGGACCGGCGAGCAGTACTTGGTCTGCGCTATGAGAGCAGCGTCTCTTCCACCAGGACAGCACTTTATTTTCAAGGTTGAGGATTCCTTAATATAGGGTTTCTTTAAGGGGTTTGTCAATAGATGAGGAATAATTGTAGAGATTCCTCATGGTCCCTGTAGGCTGGAACACAGGTTTTCTCAGTAAGCATTTGTATAATTAAGAGTTTCTTAGGCCATGTTTGGGAACAGGTGAGGTCCTCAAATTTGAGGATTTTACAACCTCTCCCTTTGAGCTAAGAATTCTCATGTCCTGTGGAGGTGCCCCACTTCGGCCGGCACCCCTCTGCCGCCGGCCGGAGGGAGAGGTGGGGAAGAGGAGGAGAGAGACGGGAGGGAGAGGAAAGGGGTGGGAGTGTTTTGTGAATTTATTATTATTATTAAACCTTTTTTTTTTTTTTTTGCTGTGTATAGTAAGCAAAAGTTAGTGTTCATCTAGCAACCCTCCAACACAAGTTACTCAAACCATCGAAGCATGAGAGAGAGTGCATTGGACATTTGCACTCCAGTTAACCACAAATCACAAACAGGCCCTCGTATTACTGTTTTGACAAACAACACTAGTGTTGGCCAAGGATACCCTAAGTCAGAAAAAATAAAAACATTAGCTTGTCAATCAAATCAATCCAATTCAAACCCTTCATTCTACTAATAATATATATATATATATAGAGAGAGAGAGAGAGAGGCCCCTTTTCCTCACCTTGAGGAGGCGAGAAACCCATCCGCTTTTGTCTATAGGGCTCACATGGAAACCAACATTGGGTATGAATGTGTAGTCAATCCAATAATCCACTGTTCATTCGAATGGATCAAAGTTCGTGAGAACTTTGAACAATAGAAGCGGTTTTTTTTTCTTTTTTTTTTTTTTTTTTGGGTTGTGGGGGAGGTGGGTGGGTTGGGGAGGGGTGTCAACTCAAATGGACTAAAGTGGGCCCCACATGTGCAAGCAAATAATCCCTCTCCCATTAGTCTAACTATGCATACATTCCTCAAGGGCGTACCGTACATACTCCTTCGTGGGACCCACTATGGACTCCACCAAAGGATGAGACCCAAGGGGATGAAATGATCCATATGAGACGACCCTAGATATTAAGTTTGACCCTAGCCACATGTCCCTTTCATCCACGGCTTACAAATCCAATTCATTTGGATGAGTGTACAGTCGATTCAATAGTCCAATCGATTCAGATCTAACCCAAACTTAGGGCTTGTAACTATAGGTGGGGCCCTATATATTGCAAAGTTTGAATTAGGGGTGTACAAAAAATCCGTCAATCCGTCAGACCGATCCAATCCAATCCGATCTGCGGTTTTTTAACCGATTCGATGATTAATGGATTGATGACGGATTGAAAAAATCCTAATCCGTTAGTAATGGATTAGTGATGGATTTTACCCTTAATCCATGAATTTAAACCGATCCAATCCGTTGAAAGAAAAAACATGTATTTTTTTATTTATATATAAAAAAATATTAAAAGACAATAATTTCTTCCAGAAGGTTTAAGTGTTTTATGTGATACTCATTGCAAAATATCTTCTAGAAAATTTAAGTGTTTTGTGTGTTTTATTTCATTCTTCTGTTAAAATTTTCCTGGTGAGTTTCTGTTATGATCCCTTAAAGACCTTATGGAACTGAGAATACAATTCTCTTTGAGTTAGAAGAGTGGGATTCAGTTTAAAAACCGATTTGATATATGCTAGCAAGTCATTTTTTCTTTTGAAGTACTCAAAATTTAGGATTTTTGCTTAAAAATTTTATTTAGGGTATCTACTTGTATATCTTTTTATTATTACTTGTATTTTATATTATATATCTGGTAATGTAGTAGTTATCTTATATCATAATCACCTTTTTTTTTATCTTATACCATATTCACCTTGTGGGAGCCCATAGGATAGTTGAATATGTCCTTTTTAAACCTTTTCAAAATTTGATCGCTTCAAGACATTTTATAAAATGAACATATCCAATGTGTTGATCTTAATAATGATTTCATCTAATAATTTATGAAGAGTTACGTAGGAAGGATAGAGATAGGCCACCTATGATCAAGCTTTACCAACATGCCCCCGTACAACCTTCACTTTTATTTTTATTTTATTTTATTGCAAAAAAATTTCTATCATGGGCTTCATCAACGGGTTAAACGGTTTTAACCGATTCGAACTGTTGATCCACAGTTCAGTTCAGATCGATTTTAAAAGACAACGGATTATAAAATCATCAATCCGTAGGTAACGGTTTGGTGATGGATTTGATTCAATTCGATCCAATTCGAACCGTGTACCCCTAGTTTGAATTGAGTGATTGATGGGCCCACCTAAAGTTCTTACCAAAAAATGGTGTACGACATATATACATGAATATTATTTTATATATATGGCCGAGTCCTTCCATACAAATCCAAAACCCAAATATTGAAAACCTTGAAAATCGATGGTAAATGACAATAAAGCCAGCAACCATAGCTCCCAACAACGTTCACGTGATCAGATTACTCAAATTATTTCAATGGGGGAGCACTTTTTTATTCTTTCGTATAAAGAGCCTGCCATCTGATACTCTTTCAAAAGCAAATTCACAAGCTGAAAATATTGATACTGGTGAACGAAGAGAATTTTGTTTTGTTGCCTGTGCCCAAGAAAACCGTGGTCCTTTGCACTCATATCAATTTCAAGTAAAGGAACCACCGTAGGTAACGGTTTGGTGATGGATTTGATTCAATTCGATCCAATTCGAACCGTGTACCCCTAGTTTGAATTGAGTGATTGATGGGCCCACCTAAAGTTCTTACCAAAAAATGGTGTACGACATATATACATGAATATTATTTTATATATATGGCCGAGTCCTTCCATACAAATCCAAAACCCAAATATTGAAAACCTTGAAAATCGATGGTAAATGACAATAAAGCCAGCAACCATAGCTCCCAACAACGTTCACGTGATCAGATTACTCAAATTATTTCAATGGGGGAGCACTTTTTTATTCTTTCGTATAAAGAGCCTGCCATCTGATACTCTTTCAAAAGCAAATTCACAAGCTGAAAATATTGATACTGGTGAACGAAGAGAATTTTGTTTTGTTGCCTGTGCCCAAGAAAACCGTGGTCCTTTGCACTCATATCAATTTCAAGTAAAGGAACCACGGTTTCCAACCCCCCCCCCCCCCCCCCCCCCCCCCCACAACAACAAAAAAACAAAAAAAACAAAAGAAGAAGAAGAAGAAGAAGAAGAAGAAGAAGAAGAAGTAAAGGAACCATTAAAATAGAGAGCCATTATTTCCACAAAAACAAAGTTGCAAGCTCAAAGTTTAGAAAGAAAGCCGTCTGACCCATGGAACTCAGTCCACCTGCACTCTTTACCATTAACTGTAATTAACCATAACTACAACTGGCAATAACAAAAAAAAAAGGGAATTTATGGTCAACTCAGAACTCCGCCAGTTTTGCTGCCGGTCCCAAGCCCGAGTAAAGGAGGAGGGTTGCGTTAGGTAGGTGACAGCCAGCGTAAAACTTTATCACAACCCAAACATGAATTCTGAACAAATGATATTTCACGATAAGGCTAGGGCGTTCCCCGCTTTAAGCGACGCATTGCAGCATTGCCCAGCTGCAGTGAAAAGTGTGCAAGGGCTACCGCATGACTTTAGGCTAATGCGGTTAAAGAAGTTAGTCCATGAGAAGAAGAGGAGGAATAGGAAAATTAGACTTGCTACTTGGAATATAGGAACCTTGATAGGCAAGAGCATGGAGTTGGTTGAGGTAATGAAAAGAAGAAGAATTAGTGTAGCTTATATACAGGAGACAAGGTGGAAAGGGAATAAAGCTAAGGAGCTCATAAATGGGTATAAGCTTTTCCATGCAGGAAGAGTAATACAAGAAATGGAGTAGGTATAATTATAGATAAGGATTTAAAAGAGAAAATTGTAGGGGTAAAGAAGTTTGGTGATAGAATTATAGCAATTAAACTAGTATTAGAGAAAGACATAATTCATATTATTAGTGCATATGCTCCCCAAGTAGGACTAGAAGAAAGTGTGAAAAGACAATTTTGAGAGGAGATAGATGATTTAATGCGAGAAATCCCAAATAGTGATAAAATTTTCCTTGGAGGGGATTTAAACGGGCATATAGGAAGAGATAATAGAGGATATGAGAGAGTGCATGGAGGGCATGGATTTGGAGAAAAGAATGAATTCGGAAACACTATATTGGACTTTGCAGTGGCATTTGATCTTATAGTAGCAAATACTTACTTTAAAAAGAGAGATGAGCATTTAATTACATATAAAAGTGGGAGTAATAGGAGTCAGATAAATTTTTTTCTAGTTAGAAAACAGAACCGATTAACTTGTAAAGATTGTAAAATTATCCCAAGAGAGAGTTTGACTACGCAACATAGGCTTGGAGTTTTAGATATTTGCATTAGAAGTAAAAAGAGAGCAGTAATAAACAAAATGAACCCTAAAACAAGGTGAAGAGATTTGAAGGGGGAAGGAGCAAATATATTTAAGGACAAAATGATTGAGAAAGGAGAATGGAATATTGAAGGAGAAACTACAGTAATGTGGAATCAAATGGCTAATTGCATTAGGAATGTTGCAAAGGAGGTACTTGGAGAATCAAAAGGGAAAAGACATATTAATAAAGAAACATGGTGGTGGAGTATGGAGGTTCAGGAAGTTATTCGACAAAAAAAACATTGCTACAAAGTTTGGCAGGGGACTAAGAGTATAGAAAATTTTGAGTTGTATAAGAAGGCAAATAAAGAAGCTAAGAAAGTAGTAAGTAGTGCAAAGTTCAAAGCATACGATGACCTCTATAATAGGTTGGGAATAAGAGAAGGAGAAAAGGATATTTTTAAGCTTGCAAAAATAAGAGAAAAGAAAAGTAGGGACTTAGATCATGTCAAATGTATCAAGAACAATGGGGAAAATATTTTGGTGAAGGACAACGATATTATAGAAAGGTGGAAAGAATATTTTAGTAAACTTTTAAATGAAGAATATTTGGACGATACAAGAGTGGAGGAGGATACTTCATTACAAGAGTATACTTTTCTCCGTAGAATTAGAAGGGTGGAAGTGAAGGAAGCATTGAAGCGAATGAAGACAGGAAAGGCAACAGGCCCAGATGGTATTCCGATAAAGGTATGGAAATGCTTAGGAGAGGTTGGAGTAAGTTGGTTATGTAGACTATTCAATAAGATACTTGTGACAAAGAAAATGCCGGATGAATGGAGAAGAATCATTGTAGTACCTATATATAAGAATAAAGGAGATATACAAAATTGTACCAACTATCGAGAGATTAAACTTATGAGTCACACTATGAAGTTATGGGAGAGAATAATAGAGCAAAGACTGAGAAAAAAGACTAAGATTTCGGAAAATCAATTTGGTTTTATGCCAGGGAGATCAACTATGGAAGTTATCTTTTCACTTAGGCAATTAATAGAAAAATACCGAGCAAAGAGGAAAAATCTACATATGGTCTTCATCGATTTGGAAAAAGCCTATGATAGGGTACCGAGGAATTTAATTTGGTGGGTCTTAAAGAAAAGGAATGTCTCAAGAGGTTATATTGAAATTTTAAAGGATATGTACGAAGGTGCAATAACAAATGTGAACACCACATGTGGAAAAACGGGCGGATTTCCCGTGACTATAGGCTTACATCAGGGATCATCCTTAAGCCCTTATCTCTTTGCATTAATTATGAATGAGTTAACTATGCATATTCAAGAAGAAGTACCATGGTGTATGTTGTTCGCGGATGATAAAGTATTGGTGGATGAATCAAGAGAGGGTGTAAACGCAAAGCTTGAGAGACGGCGAAGGGCATTAGAATCTAGAGGCTTTAAAATAAGTCGTACAAAGACAGAATATATGGATTGCAATTTCAGTGGATATATACAAAGTGTTGAAACCACTGTCAAAATTGAAACCCATGAGATACCACGTAAAGATTCTTTTCGGTACCTAGGCTCGATGATTAGTAAGGATGGGGAGATTGACGAAGATGTGGAGCATAGGATAAAAGCTGGATGGCTGAAGTGGAGACTAGCTTCGGGAGTACTTTGTGATAGACAAATGCTAACAAAATTGAAAGAAAAATTTTACAGGACAGTGGTTAGACCAGCTATGACATATAGAGCAAAATGTTGGCCAATTAAGAAGACACATATTCATAAGATGGATGTAGCGGAAATGAGAATGCTTAAGTGGATGTGTGGTAAAACTAGGAAAGATAAAATTAGAAATGAGCGCTTTCGAGAACATTTAGGGGTAGCACCAATAGGAGATAAGATTAGAGAAACTCGTTTGAGATGGTTTGGGCATGTGGAGCGTAGGCCAGTACTGGCACCGGTGAGAAAAAGTTTTGATATACAGGTGGAGGGTCCATCAAGAGGTAGGGTTAGGCCGAAGAAAACATGGATGGAAGTCATTAATTCAGATTTGAAGAAGTTACACTTATCGAAAGATTTAGCTCAAAATAGAACGGAATGGAGAAATAGAATTCATGTAGCCGACCCCAACATGGTTGGGATAAGGCTTTGATAATGATGATGATGATGGTGGTGGTGGTCAACTCAGGTTTAGTGAATCACATGGGCCCTCATTTACATGTTGATCAACTTACATGCACAAGCTTCCTGTTATCCAAATGGGCCCCTTTGTTTTAAATAATTCAGGAAACTCTTTGGAACAAATAGACACAAGTCAATCCAATCAATAACCAGCCTCTCTCCAAAGGCATTATCGCTCATGCAAACATTATCTCACAAATCAAAGATGTGATGTACTAATTCCAATTGATCTGACTAATTTTGAAGATTTCCTAGGAAATGGGTTTCTACAGAACAGGAGCTACACAACAGTAAATCTATGAGGGAACTTCTTCTATTTTTGGACTGTGGTTCAGGTGTGATACTTCAACTTGTGAACCCAATGATTAATCCCCGGGCATGTGCATGAAACTCCAATGCCAACACCACTATACCAGAAGTGTGTTGCCAACTACAAGTTCATCGTCTGATAGGAAATACTGAGCAAAATTCAACCTTTGAAGTAAAATCACAGGAATTTGATGGTCACTCTAGATCTCCACAAATTAACCCTGCACTATCACCCCTTCAACATCCTTACAATAAAGTCAATCCCCAATGAATTCCAAGGCAGTCCGAACTCTAAAGGAATTAAGTGAAAGGGCCTCAATAATCTAGCACAATGCCTGAACTTCATACAGTTACATACAAATGCAAGCGTTTGTTCATTGCCAAGGTGTTGTGATGGGATCCCCATCATTAAAACCTTTAGAGGAAAAAAGGAAAAAAGAACAAAAGAAAAGAAAGAAAACCAAGAAGTCCATAATCTTACAACATATGGATATGATGAAGAAACAACCAAAGACCATCATTCAACAGTCAAAATGCATACGGAATAGATGGTTATGATTGTTGAATCACTGAAGGACCAAACTTCAGTTTGATATAGACATAGAGGTCCAAAGTTAACTCATAAATCATACGAATTTCAATTTCCAATACTATTTAAATTTAGACAGACATACAAAAAACATCGCTAATGAGCATGACAGAATCATAACATTCTTGAAAATTTTCTTTGAAGAGCAAAACTAGTATATAGACTCTTATGCTTCAGTATTGACGACAAGGACGAGGCAAATTAGTCAAATCAAATCAGCACTGATATGTGCCCAAAAACTAAGAAGAGAAACCGTGTCTAACTCAATATCTATTTTTACTGATACATAAAAATGAAATAAAAACAATCCAAAAACATAAATAGTTTTAAAACCCAGCATCTATTGGTTAATTAACTCTTGGCATCCAAAATTAAATATCATGATCCAATGGTTTTTTAATGAAGATAAAAGAGAGAGGACAAACAGAGAACTAAGATCCAATGATTTTTAAAGAAGATAAAAAAGAGAGAACAAACAGAGATCAAAGTGGATTTTCTATTTCTAAGAACCTGAATCATTTGTTCAAGCACATTAACTAATAACCACCATATTTACTTAATCACAAATCCTTTGACATCAACAATCAGAATAACAAGCCTACACATTATTTCCCAATTCCCATACATGATTTGAGGGAGGAAAGAAATGAAAGGGAGAAAAAGTAAAGAATTTGAAATCAGAAGGAACATGAAAAAAAAAGAAAGAAAATAACAGTCCATTCTCCCCTTAACAATCCCAAAAACCCCATTACATTAATTAATTTAAATGTCAAAATGCCTTGATGGCCTTAGTAGAAAAAGACAAGAATCTCCACCGTTACCATCACTACCCTCCCTGTATCTACCTTTTCGGCTTGGCTTCCTGAAGCATGGAAGCCACATCCCTCATCAATGGTGTACTTCACAACACTCTCAAAACCCTCATTTCATTAATTAGCTCAAATGTCACAGTCAAATGATGGACTCTGCATACCATGGCCCAGAGATTTCAAACATCCGAATAATCATCAAATACTAACGGAAACATCCATCAGGCATCTCTAATTTCATCAATGAAGTGTTTCCTAAGGATGCGCCAAAGCAGCCATTCAGGAGGAGTTCATACAATTGAACTAAACATGGAAAACTGCATGCTTAATTAATAAAAAGATTATGGATGTGCAATTTAACCTTCAAACTTCTTCTTTTTCTTTTTCTATTTTTTAAGCTTCGTGTGTGTGAACATCAGGACATCACCATCTATGAGGAACAAGCAGTCCTACCCAGTGTTTCCTTAACAAAAGATTCTTTGTATCTCGACATACACACAGTTGGTGGGATTTGAGAGCATAAAAAAGACCATTGACCTTTATCTTTTATTTTACGTGACGACAGGTTCCTTTTCCCCATTCTGCCCCTTTCATTCCAATCTTCCTGCAATTTTTCATTTAAACTTTCTCACACCCACACCCCATTTTCATCTTTTTTTTTCGAGAAAATTAAATGAATGGTCGAAATTGGTCAGACAAATGATAAAATGGAAAGCGTAAAAAAATGGGCAGAGAACGTAGCAAAGTAGAAAGATGCAAACCAGACTTCCAATGCACAAACATACTCTCTAAGCTAGAAGGATTATTAAGGCCTAAAATTGACATGAACCACAAGACTAGCATGTCGACAAGGTTTTCTCTCCTCCAGTGAGAGGTACTCGGATTGTAATACGTGAGGCTTTTGTAATCATCCTACGAAAAATTTTGGGATCTAAAACTCGGGACAAAGTGACCATACAATAGAATTAGAGACAAATGCACCAACCATAAACAACATTATGATGCAAGGTGATAATGAATTTGCACAAATCAGAAACTTCCTTCGATGGCCTACATCTTATCCGGTGCTTTAGATTATCGGATCAATTACCGAATGAAAATCAAATTACTCGTCATCATGCAACAAATTCAGCATGATTGGACCATCATTTCCACAATGTACACAAAGTACCATTCCATTCACAGCATCATCAATTCAAACTACATAAACACACGTCCGTAAACGAACAAAAACAAAACCTAATTGTTCAATTACGAGCAATTACCAGCTGTTGATAAGAATCCACCAAATCCAAAGCCTAAACACAATTTACACAGAACACCATCAAATTCACAACACCATTGATTCGAATCAAGTCGAATGACACCGCAATCAAGCGCAAGCAGGAGCCCTAGTTTCAATTCCCACTTCTTTAGAAATCAAATGACAATGAGAATACAGGAACCCTAAGTGAACATGACAATCATTCCTCCTCCACCAAATCCACGAAATCCAAAACCCTAGAATTAGGAGAAAAGCAAAGATCCAGAAAAAGTAGAAAAAAATCATACCATGGCGACGCGATTGAGATGGCGATGAATCATTTGGCGACCATGCGGGCGATGAAATCCTCGTAGCGGATCCTGCCGTCGGATCCGACGTCGACCTCGCGGATCCACTCGTCGAACTCGGCGGGGTCGAGCTTCTCGCCGATGCTGGTGAGGATGTGGCGGAGGTCGGCGACGGAGACGAAGCCGGTGGAGTCCTTGTCGAGGACCTTGAAGGCGTCGCGGAGCTGGCGGTCGAAGGGCTCCGCCTTCATGTGCTTCCTCATCAACTCCAGGAACCGGGGGAAGTCGAAGGGTGACGTCAGCTTCTCCTGGGCCACGATCTCCTTCAGCTGCGCCTGCGTTGGATTCCCGCCGAGCGATCGCATCAGGATCCCCAGCTCGGATGGCGCGATGCGCCCATCGCCGTCCGTGTCGAACAGCGTGAACGCCTCCTTCATCGACGCCACCTGATCATCATGACCATCTTTCCCCATTCTCTCTCTCTCTCTCTCTCTCTCTCTCTCTCTCTCTCTCTCTCTCTGTGTTTATGGTTTATGGAAACAGAATGAATGAGATGGTTTCCTACCTCTGTTTCTTTGGTAATGAATGAAGTGTAAAGAAACCGGGATTTGGGGGGTTGATTGAAAGGTAAAGGAGTGGCTTTCATGAGTTGGCACATCCAAAATATGAGGGGTTGATGGAATGTTCAAGGCTGCCTTAAATAACAAGGGCTATCTGATTAATGGTTTAGAAGTAGAAACTTTTTTTGCCTGCTGATCCGTAACCATGGAGAATCATCTTGGATTCTTTTTAACCCATGTAAGGAGCTGTGGGACATGGGAGAGACTCACCAACTCGCTCGTGCATCCGGACACAAATAATAAATACGAGATAATAAATATCCATACGAGACACAATTCATATATGCAAGGAGGGAAGATGATGTATTCTACTCCACAAAAAGCCATTCTCAATTGTTTGGATTTTAAGTAGGTTTTGGGATGATGTTGAACTCCATTTAGCTGTGAAAAAATAAGCTTTGTCTCAATGTTTCTATCGATAAATGTAGAGAGGCAAACAGGTCACACCAAGGTGGGGCCATGGTAGATCAGATTCAAGGTTAAATCCATCTTTTTTTTTATTATTACTTGCATCTTGCTTAGACCCAATTTAAAAGGCCCAGAAAATGACTAGTTGGATCACCCACATGCATTACGATATTTCTTTGCTAGGTGTGATATTGTTTGGTGTTGCCCAAAATCAATTACGAAAACAAGTGAGTCTTGGATTGGAGGTTGGTTTGCGAGTTGTGGTCATACTATGTGGAGAATGATTCCTTTTGCTATACTATGGTCTATTTGGAGGGAAAGGAATGATAGAATTTTTAAGGGTCTCTCTTCTCCTCTGATAGATTTAGTTGTAGTATCTCTGTAAAAGTTGTTAAGTGGGCTTCAATTAGAAAGAAGCTTTTTAGTTTATCTATTAATGATATTTTTATTAATTGCGATGCTTGTATGATGTGTGGCCCATCTAAGGTGAGGAAATCTTTTAAATGGTCTGTCCTTCCTCTAGGTGTGTTCAAACTTAATGTTGATGGAGCTGCAAAGTTAAAGCAGTGACCAGCGTGGGTTTTGGAGGGGTTCTTTGCAATTATAATGGTGAAGTTTTGTTCATATTCTCTAAGCATGTGAGTGTTTGTCACTCTAATAAAGTAGATGTACTCTCTATTTTGGAAGCTCTCCGATTTTTCTCAAGATCTTTTCATAGGAACCTTATTTTATAAAGTAACTCTTCTAATGCAAGTTCATGGTTGTCTAATAAGAATGTATATCATTGGAAATTTCAATTCAACTTCAATGAGATTCGAAATCTAATTTCTTCAATTAATGTTACCTTCCATCATGAGTATAGGTCGGCTTACTTTTCTCTTACGAAACAAGAGATAGAGAAGATTACTCTATGGGAGGGGCTTGTTATGAATTGTATTGTGAATATGGTACACTTCTCTTGTACCTTATTATCTTTCCCTTTTTTGTATTTGTCTCATCTTTTAATGAAATCTTTGTTGCCACTTCAAAAAATTATTTTCTCAATAATATCATGATGTTTTTAAAATACTCATAAAAATAATAATGCTAAATCAAGATAATAACTAGATAACTATTAAACAAAATGTGAAACTCTATAGAAATAATAATAAATATAATTGGAGGAAGATGAAAACCTTGAAACCACTCTTTCGTGGAAGGAAGAAGAAGAAGAAGTACAAATTTCTCGGGTTTAAATGGAAACATGAGAGTATTGATTTTATTGCTGGTATAAACAATCTGAGGCTATATCGACACTTCCCAGTTAGATGGAAAAAATAAATATAACCACTCTAGTGCACACATACCTAGGGTGAGTTTTATGGCTTGATAATCCCCTGAGATGATTTTTTTTGTTGGTAAAATCCTCAATACTCTATATCTGAAATGAAATTATCATCACTACTCTATATCTAAATTATCATCAATACCCTATATCTGAAATGAAATTAAGTCAAATTTATAAAAATTGCTCCAAGTAATTTGAATGGAATCGATCTTGCAAGAGTTGGGTCCAACGCATGAGTGGGTTTTCTGTATAGAATGTGAAACAATTTGAAGTGTCTCCCTGGAAGGGGTTTTGAAGTAAAATGGCATTACAATAGAACTGGAATACATTACAATGGCATGTTTTTTGTTTTTTGGTTACTTAGCCTTAGGGGGACGGGGACCTCTACCCCTCAAGATAGAGAGCCCTTGGGCGAGGGGAGATCCGTCAGGAGAGGTGGCAAAACTCTTTGATGAAGGAAGAAGACCTCTAGTGAGGTAACACATCCTCTAGTGAAGAAAGAATAAAATGGCATGTTGTTGGTCTAAATGCCCCATCTAAGTAGGTCAATTGACTCTATCAGGAATCAAGATACACATGCACTAACTCTTTGGTAGATGGCTAAGTCATAAAACCACTTGTATTTGAATTGCTTGTACCATATCGAATAAGGGTTGTTTGGCAAGTCTTATCTAATTGAAATAAATTTGTTCAAAATAGATCTTTTTGAAATAGACCGTGTTAAAAATAAACCATATGGTAAGATATGCAGTTTGTCGGATTCAGTTAGATTGATTAAAAAAATTGTAGTGAGCATACAAATAAGAGCTTATTACAAAGATATTTATTTTCTTTTTCTCCAAAAATAGCTATTTAGACGTAGTTAGAGTAATAATTTAAATTCAATGAAAACACTAATTATTACGTCTGCAAATTTGTTTTGTTTCTATTATTTTTGTAAACTTCACAATTTTAACATATCAGTATATTATTTTGCAAATTAAAATTCACTATTGTAATTCAATTTATATCCTGCATCATAATAAAAATTAGCTATTTATCAACTGGCGGGCCTAAGTAGGCCATGCCACGGAACATGACACCGTGGGCCAGCATAGCCCGGGCCTGGTACCGGCCGGGCCATGGACATCAACCTCATGTGGGCCATGCTGGCCTCAGCGGCCCTGCCCAGTTTTCATCCCTTCCCCTATGCTCACAGCTCACTCATGTCTCCTCTTATGTTCCTCCAAATCCTCAGCAAGCCCAAATTTTCACTTTCCAGACCTACTATATCCATTATCTAAGCATGATACCATATTCCAGCTGGTACTAGCCCTGGGCTTTTGCTTTCAAATTCAAAAAACTCCGAGATTGGATCTTATTGGAAGGAGATCCTTGTCTTCATTCACGAATTACCAACTCTCACCGTCTCACTTGTTGTTTCATTCTTTCGTTTCTTCTCTAATGGGTCATGGTCTCCCAATTCAAGAAAGGTCATCTGATGACAGCTTGGATATTCACCCATGAAGATTGGTGTTTGAGTGTCAGATTCCACAAACCAACAATTTGCTGTTGTGAGGCGTATGTCAAAGGTGACTTGACTGACTACGAAGCAGGGCTGTCAGCTCAGTTGCCTAAAGGGAAGGCAATAGCTTAAGTATGGTAAGAAACTAACCTACCACTTTACTGGGATGGTGAATATTCTGTCTTGGGACCTAAGAGGTTGCTTTTAGAATCAATTACCAAGAAAAAGGAGACAGATTCGAAGGCACAGTTGCTTACAGAGTAATACATGACTGTAGAGCGTAGAGACAATGTCTTTGATTAATTATGTTACCTGACTGAAGAGTAATAGAGCCAACCAAGAAGGACACAAAATTAATTACTGCTGGATGCTTGTCACTTGATATTGCATCTAGTCCTGCTCTAAAAAGTGCTTAGGAAGAGAGATGCTCATTTTTATGATTTCTTTTAAGAGAAATACACAATCTGAATTGTCATTGTGCTTGTATGGTTGCTTAGATTATACTCTTAACAAACTCCCAAATTGGCAAATAAAGAAATAAAGAAAGAAAAAAAAATGATGCCTTTGCTTTTTCGAAAAGATAAACCTTTATATTCCATGTAGTTGGCTTACCTAAGGCTAAAGAGACAAACCCTCCATTCACACTTGCTCGAGTGAACTTTCGTTATCCTAATTTGACATTGACCTAACATTTATTACTATGGATTAAGCAGTAATAGAAAAAAAAAGCACACTTATCAAACTATATTAAATTTTAACATCCTAATGCAATATGATTATTTGGTGGATATGATGATTTAGTGGTACTCTACTCCAAATCTTATTAAGCAAAATTTAATTGTTAATTCAATGCTGTAACACGTTGGTGTCTTTGATTGGATGATTGTTTCTTAAAAAAAAAAAAATAACGTCCTAATGAAAGACAAAGATGAACTGATTAGATTGATATTTGGCCAACACCTAATGCAAACCATGTCCCTCCTATCTCCATATCCTTTCGACATATTCCAGTTCACCAAACAAAAACGCAAATCATCACATAGGAATAAAGTTATATAATTAAAAAAATAAATGGAAACAAACAACAAATTCTAATAAACTAATTACCCACGGGAGTTGACCTGCAACAACTTATGGGTAGCGATGGGATGGGTCGAGCTGGGTCCCAATCAAATTAACCATCATGGATTGCATATAATATAGTCCCAACCTAAATTAACTTGTTGTATTAATTGGATTTAAAATGTTAAAATAGAAACCAACCCCAACTCTAAAAGGGTCAAACTGAACCATAACTTTATAGGTCAATTTTAGGTGGTTGATGGTCAAACCACTATGAATCGGGTGGAGTTTTGGCTCAAGTTGGCTAGTCATTCTAGACATATTGACCCAACCTAAGCTTTAACTCTTCTTTGACTGGGACTGAGAACATCAACTTTTCTTAGTGGTTTGAATTTCTATCTTGAGAATAATACATAAATTCAATTCAGAGTGGTAAAATAAGAATAAAATGCTGCTGATGATGATTTAAAACATCAACAAAAACTCCATCAAAAGATAATAAGTTAGCCCAAACCCTAATTTACAATGTGGAATTCAGCTTGCATTAGTAAATTGATAATGATTTAAAATGTCAACAAAAACTCCGTCAAAAGATAATATAAGGGTATTCAGCCCAAACCCTAATTTACAATGTGGTATTGAGATTGCATTGGCAAATTACATCAATGGTTATTCAACATCATCACCCTCATCATCATCACAATCATAATCCTAACCTTACTCATCAGTATGGAGTTGGATCTGGAATTCGCCACCCTGAGTCACACACTCACTAACCACCCCTCCACTTACCTATTTAGTAGCATAATATAACGAATAGTGAGCGATGGGGTGACTCCACACGAGCCTAATCTATTGTTTGGTGTTTGGATTCTGACCTCAATCGATAAAGATCCTCTCCAATCCAGTCCATACTCACCCACTCCAGTGGGCCCTACAACCCCTTGGCCTTTCCATTCAATCATGCTGAGAATAGTGGGTTGGGATTTGGGAAAGCAATACAGGCATATCAAATTACAAATGACAACGTGACATGAGTCACATCTAATTGTTAAATGCCTATCTATCTACTAAACTTTTGGCACTACTTAAACACGGCGGCGTTGTGGTCCAATGCGTAAGCAATATTTTAAAACTATCTACAGTGAACATGTGATATGATTGTACATCACCACATGAATATGAGACATCGTACAAGAGGTGGGCCACCATCTTCGAGACATGTGAGATAATTGGGAGGATTTATCCTTCGGTCGGAGGATCACAGAATCGCATAGTACTTGTTTCACAGTGGCCCACGCTATTATAGGTCATATCCATCTTTCAGTAGGTGGTCCCATGATTTAAACGGCACGGATCACTAAACGATTGTCCAGATGGACTTCACGTGTACAGAAGTGATAGCTGCGCGTATAGTAATTTACAGAACTGGGATTATATGAGAAAATCCGTCACGGTGATTGGACCTGCTACATCACCAGGAGGTTTTTAAAGAGGATCCGGACTCTGATTTACAAAGTATATATACAGTTCATGTGTAAGAAGTGTAGACTCCTCAGCTGTAATTTTAAAAAAGAGAAATAATCTGATTAAAACTAATTTTTACTATTATTTTTTTGTAAAAAATTTAGATGGAGCCCTTCTATCACCTAATTTAAATCTTGTAATATACATGAATCTCCCGATAGTCGTATGCCCCAAGTTTCGGTCAAATCCGAATTTAATTGGACCGTCAGATTGACTATGCACTAATATAAATGGACTGAATTTGTGAGCCATGGATGAAGATGTTAGAGGCATGTGATTGAGGCCAAATTTGATATTTAGCGTGGTCTTATATAGATCTTTCTATCTCCCTAGTTTCATTCCCAAATGAGACCCACAAGTGAATCCCATAAAAATTTCTCACGGTAGATGTATAAGAACACTTCTCATATAATTAAAACTTTTGAAAAAAAAAAGTCAAGTATCACCTAGCTCCCCAGGGTTCCATCTTGGACGGCTACTTTCCTTTATTTGAGAGTTGTTCTTTCTCACTTAAGGTTGACTTTCCTCGTAAGAGGATTTTCTTTTAAGTCACCTGAGGTTCACCATAAGGCTAGGGTTTAGACTCCACTGCCTTCAGCTGAGTACCAAAAAGGGGGAAAAATAACCTATAATTTGAAATTAGGGGTATTGGGGACCCTAACCATAGCAATATACAGAGTTTTGGAATACATATCAAACCTTAAAAACGAACTAGAACTCTATGGTGGAGCCTACCTAGATTTTAGTATCTACCAAAAAGTTGGTTCATGAACACAAGGCGTGGATTTGCTATGCCCAGGAGACCAAACCTGTAAGGGCAAATACCATGAGGATGCCATAGTTAGAGAAAACAAGGTCAACAATAGAGCCCATTTATTAAAAAATTTCACAGATAAAGGTAACAGCTAGCAATATGTAGGATATATTCAAATTTTACTAAAAACAATTTGGTCTCTGGGTAACATTGAGCATACTTATTAATGTGATTAATACATATAATTAATAATTTATAAAATATCAATTATACCATTAATCGCTCAATGTTGTGATATCTAACTCCTTTTAGGCCAAAATTTGGGACACTATAAAAAATCGCAGTATTCATTTTAATAGACTGTCATAGGCATCGATGTAATAGGGAATTTCACTCATTCTAATAAATTGACGCACCAGTTAGATAAAGATATCTCTGATGATTATGCTCATGGGATGATGTTTAGTTAAATGACAGTGGCATGGTCACCTATGGGACCATCTGGTGCGTTAGTTTACACGGTGAGGTCCACTTGACAGTGACACCCGTGATGAGTTCACATGCCATTTGTCTTACCTGAGGAAAGAGAGAATACATGAGCCTCCGTTTCCAATTCCGGCGACTCGGAATTGTGGTGAGAATAGACGTTCTGTTGTACTTCGAGGACAGGGAAATTTACATAATACCCCATAGGAAACTTTGGTAATTACACCACCTCCTTGTGGTTTATTTTACAAATCGCGCCTTTATTAATCTGAAGGGCCTCTATTAATCAAGATCAACCTTAATAAGCCTCTATTCATTCTGCCTATGTTAATACGAAGATATTAATTCCACCTCTATTATTTTTGTTATTTTTTTCAATATATTATTTTTTACCTTCAGACGTATGGTAAAACATTTGCAATCTATTCCCATAGTGCATTTTTCCCTCTTATTAAACAAATTTATTAACAAATACATAAAACCTCAAATTGGAAACTCGTGCATTTTTTGGGACTAATTTGACCCCTAACAATATGTTATCAGTTTGCCCTAATGATATCATTAGGCTAATGTTAAGGCCCTTACTGATCTCTCTTTTTCTCTCTTTCCTTCTCTGCCTATTGTGTTTCTTATTAATTTTCTAGTTGTCGCCATTCCATTTGCTTAAATCTAATGAAATAAGTAGGTCTTCAGGGAGAGAGGATCAAATATATTATAAACATATTTAACAAAAGCGACAAATTACAAATTACAAAGTCCAATAGTGGTTTCAGGCCCCGTGCCACCATGAAAAAAGAAAATAAAAACAAAAAGGAAAAAGAAACAGAAGATTTTAAGAACATTACAATCCTTTTATATGATAATGCATAATCTCACCATCAACATGATTTCTAAAAGTTGTAGAAACATAAGTTTTGCCAGGAGCAATGTGCCGATCAATTCACGTTGCCCAAGTCACCAAAGCTCTACTAAAAGGTTATAGAAACATTAAGACCGTTGTGAATTTTTGGCTCCCCATTAGGAGTTTAGCTGGGTAAGGAGTAGAATCAAGTTATGAACAATGGCAACTAGAAGGAAGGTTAGTAATAGACACGGAGAGCGAAGAAAAGGAAAGAAAGGGAAAAGGAGGAATCGGAAGGGTTTTAGTCTATATCATTAAGGCAAACTAAAAATGATATCGTTGGTGGAGCAAATTAGCCTTAAAAAATGTATGAACCTTCAATTAGAGGTTTTTATGTATTTGTTAATAAATCCATTTAATTTGAGCTTGATGCTAATTTTTTCGTCAAAATCCCTTCAATCTAACTTGATTTGAATTACATTTAAGAAAATAACTAAAAGACCATTAAATTTACTGGCCTCTCTATTTGTTGGAATTAAGGGAATTCGTATTGGGGACTTCTTAGTGGGAATGATTTGTAATTCTCTTAGCTAGCAACTCCTCAATAAATACTCCAAAAATGATATTTTAAAAGTTTAAAGTCCTAGCTAGCAATTTTTCAGTAAATATGTCAAAAGTAGTATTTTAAAAGGTTAAAAAAAAAACTCTAAACAGCAAGATGAAGTTTTTCAAAATTTTCATAATAACGGACAAAGTTGCTAGAATTTTTCACCACATGAAATATCAATAAAAAATTCCTCTAAACAAGCATCCCATAAATAAACTCATCCATGAATGTATCACTAAATACTGAAACTACAAAAAAAAAAAAAGAAGAATAAATTAAAAAAAAAACACTTGGAGGGGTGTAAAATACAAAGGTTATTATCGTAATTTCGACGACAAGCAGGGAGCCCCATGTTAATTATTTCCCTATAAAACATGACCTGTGCAGAAGACAAGTACAACTCGGAAGCCACTGAAGTTGTCTCCCTTCTCCCTCTGAAAGAGAGAGAGTTTTCTGAAACATGAGTTTGCTGTATCTCGTTTTCTTCCTCTTCGAAGCATCTTGGCTTCAGCAAACTGTTTGTGGAAATGCCGAGCTGAAAGTTCTCATGGAAATGAAGGCCTCCTTGGACCCAGAGAAGCGTCTCTTGTCCTCATGGACGGAGGAAGGAGACCCATGCAGCGGCTCCTTCGAAGGAGTCGCCTGCAACGAGCATGGCAAGGTCGCCAACATCTCTCTTCAAGGAAAAGGCCTTTCAGGTTCGATTCCTCCGGCCATTTGCGGCCTTAAGTATCTCTCGGGCCTCTACCTGCATTACAACTCTCTCAAAGGAGAAATACCCAAAGAAATCTCCAATCTCACCGAGCTCTTCGACCTCTATCTCAATGTCAATAACCTCTCTGGAACTATCCCAGCTGAAATCGGCAACATGGGCAGTCTTCAAGGTAAGAAAATGAAAAAGCCCAGAAGTTATTCGGTGTGTTTGCATTTGAGTTTGTGGATGTTCTTGCCTTTAATTTTCTGGGGTTCCTCTCTCTTTTGGGTAGTTTTGCAGCTCTGTTGCAATAAGCTGAATGGGAGCATTCCGACCCAGTTGGGGTCTCTGAAGAAGCTGAGTGTTCTGGCTTTGCAATCGAATCGACTGACGGGTGCCATTCCTGCGACTCTGGGGGATTTGAGTTCGCTGACGAGGTTGGATTTGAGCTTCAATCGACTGTTCGGTTCCATTCCTGCAAAGCTAACTGAAGTCCTCCAGTTGGATCTTTTGGATGTTAGAAACAACTCACTTTCAGGCAAAGTTCCTTCTGGTATGGTTTTCTTATCCTTGTTATGCTTCTTGAGTTGAATTATAACCACGCAATTCGATGTTTACACTGTAAATTTGATTACTTGATGCATAATGGAAAGTCACTGTTCTTCTTCTTATTCTTCTGGTTTGAATGATGAAGCTCTGAAGCGACTGAACGGTGGATTTCGATATGGAAACAACTCTAATTTGTGTGGAATTGGGTTTGCTTTCTTGATAGCTTGCGTTTCTCATGACCAAGATCCAAACAAACCGGAATCGTTGAAACCCAATTCGTATTCTTTCAATCCAAAAAACATTCCTCTGTCTGCCAATGTTGGCAAAAATTGCAGACAATCCCCTTGCTCGGAATCATCATCGAAGAGAACTCCTGCAATTGCTTTTGTTGTTGGGGTTATAGCAGTTGGGCCGGGAGTAGCAGTGATCCTGGTCTTTGTTTTCACATGGCACCATCGCCAGAAACAGAGAATTGGAAGCGCGTTTGAAAGCTCTGATGGTCAGCTTAACACCATCCTGGCCAAGAACTTTAGCGGGAGGACTGCCTCCACACTCATAAGTCTTGAGTACTCGAATGGATGGGATCCATTCGCAAATGCGCTGAGTGGTGTGGAGTTCTCACAAGAGGTTTTCCAAGGGCTTAGATTCAACTTGGAGGAGGTCGAGTCATCGACACAGCATTTCTCAGAGATGAATTTGTTGGGGAAGAGCAATTTTGCAGCTGTCTATAGAGGGATTTTGCGAGATGGGTCTGCTGTTGCAGTTAAGAGGATCAGCAAAACAAGCTGTAAGACTGAGGGAGTGGAATTCTTAAAAGGGTTGAAGATACTCACTTCTCTAAAGCATGAGAATCTGGTGAGGTTGAGGGGGTTTTGCTGTTCTAGAGGGAGGGGAGAGTGTTTTATCATCTACAATTTCGTCGAAAATGGAAGCCTATCTCAGTATCTTGATGTTAAAGATGACAGCGGCCTGGTTCTCGACTGGGCAACCAGAGTTTCTATCATCAGTGGCATTGCCAGAGGTTGGCTTTTCTTCTATCCTTCTTGCTTGATACTGCATTGCCCTTAAATTTATTCTTCTTCTTCTTTTTCTTCTGTTGAAGCAGCTTCATCAGTCATTTATGTTTAGGTTTCTTCTAGTTCGTGAAATGTAGATAAGTAGGGATCATTACACAGAAGAGAACATTAAACAACAACAACAAGGGAAAGTTGATTAGAGCTTTTTTCGCCTGGTGGGTAGTCTATTCAAACTGTGCAGAAATTATGGCCATTAAAGAAAGGATCACTAATTAAAATCATTCAAGCCTGCTGAATCTGATACTTGAGGGAGGCTCTATGATTGTACTATTCATGGTAGAAAGCAGATGTAAGTTTCCTTGCGGAGTATCCTTTGTGGGAATGAAATGATGGCATTAATGTTGTCAAGAGAGCAAATTTGTGAACATATGCCATGGGAGATAACTGAGGAGCATATACTCTCCCTTCAGTGAGAGTTGCAGCTGATTGTGGCTCCATGTAATTTTTATGCGCCTTTTCCTATCTTAGTTTTTTCCTATTACCCCTTCACATCATAGATGCAGTTTCAGTTGTCTTTCCAAGAAGAAAAGAAATAAGAACCTAGACAAGATGACCTAAAATTCTGCAGTAGAGAGTAGATCCCAAATAGATCCTTTTATAGTCTTGTACTGTGGGTAGTAGATATATTGGTGAAGTGAGCAACTCGATGCCTTTGGTTTTTCTTCTTCCTCCTGTTTATGGTTTTCATCTTTGTTGGTTTTTTATTTTCTTGCACTTTAATTTCCACTACATGTTTGTGGTTTCCATCTCATCCAGGCATCGAATATTTACATTGCACCAAACCGAACAAACCTGCTCTGGTTCATCAAAACATATCAGCAGAGAATGTCCTCATCAACCAACACTTTAGTCCTGTGCTCTCTGATTCTGGTCTCCACAATCTCTTGGCTGATGACGCCTTCTTCTCAACAGTTAAGGATAGTGCCGCAAAGGGCTATCTAGCCCCCGAATACACCACAGTTGGCCGTTTCACGGAGAAGAATGATGTCTATGCATTTGGTGTCATTATCTTTCAGATCCTCAGTGGGAAGCGGAAGATCACCCAATCGATGCGGCTTGGGGCTGAATCTGGTAGACTAGAAGATCTGATGGATGATAGACTTCAAGGCAAGTTCTTACAATTGGATGCTCAGAAGCTATCAAAGATTGCCTTGGTTTGTACCAATGAAGATCCGGACCAAAGACCAACTATGAAGATGGTAATTGAAGAACTAAGCAAGGGCAGCTAGCAATTGCTGAAGTTTGTGATGATCCTCGTTGTTGTTTGTCTGGTCACAATGTATTTGCTCTGGTGACTAAGGTTCGTATTTTACATAGCTATGGGCGAAGGAGTGTGGCCGTTGCTTAGGGAGGGTGAAGTTATTGTAACTAATTTTATTAGTAATTGTATCCATTTCTAAGTCTGCTTTAAACTTTGTTGTTCTAACTCAAGTTACCTATGAATCTTTATCCGTGTACTTAGGCGTCGTTTGTTAATTTCACATATGATGTGAAAATACTTTATATATTTACATATTCAAATGACTCACATGTGAAACATAATTTTTTTATTTTTTTTTTCATACCTCTTTACATGTGAATCTTGGTGTACATATTCAAATAATTTGAATCTTTTTGTAAATATCTCACAATCCAAGGAACATCAACGGACAAAATTTGGCTTCATGGCCGTTTTTGATCTTATAAAGAGGATATATGATTCAGATCAGGATTTTGGGCCCCACATAATTTAAAAACTTGAAAAAAATGACTGAAAATGTCATTTACAATGGGTTAATGTAATAGGTTGTACATCTTATTTTTATGAATCTCGACATCCAAGCAACATCAACAGTTGAAAATTGGTATGCTGGCCCTTTTTGACCTTCTGAAGACAATGAACGGTTTTAATTATAAAAATGAAACCCACAGTAATTAAAAAAAATAAAAAAGGCGGACTGTTCTTCCATGCACTGTAGTAGCGCCCCATAATAGTAACATATGTAACCCTTTCAATGATATCTCAATATCTAAGCAACATCAACGGTTAAAAATTGGACACGTAGTCGTGTTTGATATTATCGAGAAGATGATCGATTATAATTTTATGGATAGCTCTCACAGAAACGAAAAAATTATAAAAGGTGGACTGGGATTATCATGTATAATAGATTAATCAAACGGCCATAATTGTTTGACCATATCTCAGCATTCAAAAAACATCAATAGTTGAAAATTGGTATGTTGACTGTTTTTTTTATCTTTTGAAGACAATGAACGGTTCTAATTATAAAAATGGAACCTACAGTAATTAAAATAATAAAAAAGGTAGACTGTTCTTCCATGCACTGTAGTAGCGCCCCATAATAGTAACATATGTAACCCTTTCACACCATATGAGGTGTAAAAATTTTTGACAGAAGAGCAAGTCTTTTTCACACCATTTTTATATCCATTTTACATACCCCATGCATAAATTAAGCCAAACAAATGTGATGGTGCGTAACTGTTACGCATCTTAACCATTTACATATGTAAAGTGCTGTAAACAAACGACCCCTTAATATACTGTGTACATTGATTTAAAAAGCAAAATTGAATCATAAATCATTCTAAGGAGATGAATCAGATCGTATCTAATATTTTCTTATAAAAATTAAAAAGTTAAAAGAAAAAAAAATAGTTATTCACAATCTAGTCATTTTCTATCCATATCAGCATCAATATATTGACAAGTAATGATATGACCATACAAATAAATTATTGATATTTAAAATATTATAAATGATAAGTGTGGAAGATTAAAAATGTTTAAACAACATTTTTAGAAAAATATGGGGTGAAAATTTGAAAAGTTAAATCTCTAGTCACATGTTTTCTTATTTATCTTTAAACCTCTACAAAATCACACAACTTGAAAAGTTTCATTAATCATTCAGCCAAGGCTCTTCGCGCTTAGGCGAATTGCATGAATCAAATGGATAGGTAAAACAAGTATCATATTGTAAGATTCGCGCCTCTTCGTTTCTTTTAGACGGAATTCACTGCATGGATACAAATGTTTTATTAGGACTCAATATGAATAATAAGATTCAAAGGAATTCTAGAATTCCACCGGCAGTAATCGCATATAATATATTGGGTCCTAGGTACATATTTTAGTCGGCAGGAGACCCGAACACAGACTTAATTAACTGGGTCCAAAAATTGGACCAATATCAAAAGTATTCAGTTGGGATCTTTGGGGGTATTACGACTTGTAATCCATTTACCTATATTTATGTGAGAAAGGGAAATAGTTGCAATAGACTAAGGCCATCAAAGGTCTGGATTCAGGCCAGGCCCATTTACACCCAGGCCCAATTTTACCTACAATCGAGAAGTCCGAGCCCATGTACGGTCCAACAGAGACCCTATTTCTCAGACCTGACGCTGCCCATGTCAAAATTGTGCAGACCTGGATCCATCTGTTTTCAATCTGCTAGTACATCCGGACCTGGATCCGGGTTTTGTGACCAAGGGTTTTGTTACCAAGCTTGAATTCATTAAAAGAATACAAGAAGATCACTAAAACCGCTTTTAAAATGAGTATGTTGTTATAAGATGTTATTATCATAGGTGGATGCCCACATTGGGACCCACATGAGATAAAGGGATTCCTAAGGATTAGGGTTTTCCCTATTAGGTTGCTTGGGGAGGAAGCAATCTTATTCTATAAATAAGATCCTCCTCCCCCCATTATGTACACACAGATCTAATCAATAAGAGCTCTCTCTCTCCCTCCCTATTCTAACACGTTATCAGCACGAAGAGCTCCCTCCTCTTGGTGGCTTCGGAGCCGGTCTCTGCTCATCCCCTGTCCAACCATCCCCGGAACGGAGAAGGGCAGCACGACGAAATCCCAGCCCAGATGTCAAATCCCAAAAACCCCATAGCCTCCAACTCCAAAACCTTCTTCTGAAAATCCCCAAAACCCTTCCATCTCTGCAAAAAGCTTGAGAGAGAGAGAGAGAGAGAGAGAGAGAGAGAGAGAGAGAGAATGGGGAAAGATGGTCATGATGATCAGGTGGCGTCGATGAAGGAGGCGTTCACGCTGTTCGACACGGACGGCGATGGGCGCATCGCGCCATCAGAGCTGGGGATCCTGATGCGATCGCTCGGCGGGAATCCAACGCAGGCGCAGCTGAAGGAGATCGTGGCCCAGGAGAAGCTGACGTCACCCTTCTCCTTCCCCCGGTTCCTGGAGCTGATGAGGAAGCACATGAAGGCGGAGCCCTTCGACCGCCAGCTCCGCGACGCCTTCAAGGTCCTCGACAAGGACTCCACCGGCTTCGTCTCCGTCGCTGACCTCCGCCACATCCTCACCAGCATCGGCGAGAAGCTCGACCCCGCCGAGTTCGACGAGTGGATCCGCGAGGTCAACATCGGATCCGACGGCAGGATCCGCTACGAGGATTTCATCGCCCGCATGGTCGCCAAATGATTCATCGCCATCTCAATCGCGTCGCCATGATCCAAACCATTTGAAAGCCGCTCTGCTCGATTAGATTTGGTGGGATTTGCTACTACTCTATTCTTCATGGTGTGGAAGGCTGATTCCCACCTGCAACCAAGGACACCTCCTCCTTAGATCTCGCCTTCGTCGCTCCTCCGGCCAAACCCGCTGGCTGGGTCGCCTGAGGAATTAATCCAATGGCCAAGGGCATGCTTGGCACCCAGCCCCAGGTCCTGTCCGGATCGAGTCACGTTGACCCGTTTTAAGCAGCCTAATCCAGCATTAAGATCCCAAGTCAAACTTTTTTTACAATGAAATCCACTACAACCGGGCCTAGTTCGGGTCAGATCTGACCTGATTCGGTTCCAAAAGACCAGTTCAACAGTGCAGTGCAAACATCTAAGTACGGTCAGATTTGACCGGATTGATGGCAGAAACTTGTTTCTGCGATATCTTAATGATCCGGAGTCCGATTGGAGATCTGTTTGTACCTATGGAAAGCTCGTGAGCAGATCTACACATTGGCGCCAAAACGAAGACAATTTAAAGGTTAAGTAATTTCTCCTTATTTTATGATCTCTTATTAGTTTGCATTTATCCTTATTCTTTTAAATCTGCAAATATTTATCATTTAATTTTTGTGATGATTATTCATTTTCTTTTATCGAAAAGAGATCATGATGAAATTGAAAATCATGAATTATAAATAGAACCAGAAGTTCTATATAAGTAATTTGGGCCGGAAGATCCATATGACATTTAGATCTAAAAGTTCTATATGGAATCAACAACTCGGACTCGAGATTCCATAAATTCTTTTAGCCTATGAACCAGAAGTTCATTTGAATCCGGACCAGAAGATCCGTCGATTCCGGACCAGAAGATCCGTTGGTTGTTTTACTCTGAAACCAGAAGTTTTCAGATCTACAATACGTATTCGAAGTTCCATACGATATTTATAACCAGAAGTTCTATATGGAATCAATAATTCGGACTCGAAGTTCCGAAAATTATTTTAATCTATGAACCAGAAGTTCATTTGAATCCGGACCAGAAGATCCGTCAATTCCGGACCAAAAGATCCGTTGTTTATTTTACTCTGAAACCAGAAGTTTTCAGATCTACAATACGTATTCGAAGTTTCATATGATACTTAGAACTAGAAGTTCTATATCGAATAAATAACCTGAACCTGCAGTTCTGTATGTTATTTTAATTTAGAACCAGAAGTTCTAACTCGGACCTGAAGATCCATGAATTATTCTAATTTAGAACCAGAAGTTCTAACTCGGACCTGAAGATCCATGAATTATTCTAATTTAGAACCAGAAGTTCTAACTCGGACCTGAAGATCCATGAATTATCCTAATCTAGAACCTGAAGTTCTAATTTGTACTGAAAGATTTATGAACCACTCTAATTCAGAACCAGAAGTTCTGATTCTTAAGTTGAGAACCTAATGTTCTAAACTTCAATTTCTAAATTCTTCATCATATTTTTATTATTATCTTTGATTGAATGTTAAGAACCTGAAGTTCTACATTTTATTTCTGTTTCTCATATACATTTATTTTTATATTTTATAACATTGTACTGCATGCTTGATATAATTACTTCGGTATAATTATCATTAATGATTATATGAAATTTTAGTCTTGATGAATTTGTTATTGCCAAAGCAGTAGTTGTGTATAATAGAACCTGAAGTTCTATTTCCCATGAATAACGTGGGCCTGAAGATCCATACATTATCTGGAACCAGAAGTTCTAAGATTTGGAATATGAACCCGAAGTTTCATATTCATAATTAAACTTGGAGCTTTGATTTCTAAAGATTCACAGTAGTGTAGATCGATACAACGGCCATAATTCAAACCTGAAGTTTTGATAGAACCAGAAGTTGTGATTCAAACCTGAAGCTTTGATAGAACCAGTAGTTCTAAGAACCTGAAGTTCTATCACTAGCCTGAAGTATTGACAGAACTAGAAGTTCTGATTCATCAGTTAAGAACCCGAAGTTCTAACTTTCTGATTGGCCAATTCTTCATTATATTTTGTCATCGGATATTGAGAACCCGAAGTTCTATTTTTGTTTGATTGTTATTAGTAAATCGATCTTAACACACTCTAACAGGCTTGGTAATACTATCAAAGTCGGAAGTAAAATATCCCTGAAGGATATGGCATACGCTCTTATTTTCCGCACCATTATATCCCCATTAGACAGGGATGATCACCAGCAGATGGTCATACACCCAATGCTTGAAATAAATGCCAGATTAGTCAATTAAAATCCCTCCAGAAGAGATAGATATAATATGTTCTCCCGTAGAGATGAAATAAACCACCCCAGGAGAGATGATTGAAAAGGCATTTTGTTTGGAAATTGGGCGAACCACCAAGCATGGTCTGGAAGACCTACAACTACTTTTATGAGTTTGAACATTGAGTTCGGTTCTTAGATATTTTGTTGAGTGCTAGGACTTATTTTTAATCCCCCGTATATTATGTTATATTTGCTTTGAATGCTGAATTATTTAGTTGTTCTTACTTTTATTTTTGCAATGCGATTACCTAGTTATGTGAATTTATTATTACTTGCTCTATGGCTCATGGAATGCATGAAGCTGAGAATAATATCTGTCCAGTAGACAGTGCAACAAAACACACTACATTGAAAAAACCAGAAGTTTTTCTCTGAGTTAGTGTTTCATTCGTGCACGGCATCGATCATTGCTGTATCCATACAAATATTTAAATGCTCCTGAAGAGTCTACCTAATGGTATTTGCACATCATTACTAGTATTGACAGCCAGAAGCTGATACTAGAAAAGCCAAGTGCATTCTCCTTATATTTCAAGGGTATATTACAAGACAATCTTTAAAAATCGAATCATATTCGATTATGAGCAAAACGACAAAGTTAAGCCAGAAGCTTGTTATTCTAGGGGTCCTATGCTCTGGTAAATTGTTGATACTTCTATTACGTACTCCTTAGAGTACCATCTATTAACCATCCTTTTCGCAAAGGATATTGTGTGACATTTGTGAACCTATCTAATCCCGCCCATTAGCACATATTATTAAACCTAGGATACACATCCTTAAGCATGTTATTAAATTTATAAGGCTTGATATCGTAGGTTTGTGACCTGCATGAACTCAGAATGTAGACTCTATGTTGGCTATACTTCACCCTAATTACTGGATATCTAGACCCAATGACAGGAGATATATTCATTGTTCGTTTTTGCTGATTGTCATCTTGATGAGACAGTCTTCTCGCCGTTAGGGGGGAGATAAGGGAGTTCCTGAAGAACACCTTGTTCCTGAAGAACAATCCGTTCCTGAAGAACGGCGAGAATTAATGTGGAATACTTCTACTGAATCTCATCTAGATTTATGTACGTCACAATGTGAGAATGAAGTACGGAGAATTGTGCACTTAATTACAAATGAATTCCCTGATGCTTTTAATGATGCAGCAAAAGTGACTAGGTCACATGTATCAGCTATGAACACACAAGCACGAATTAATGTCCCTATAGGACAAGTACGAATTAATGTTCCTGAAGAACAAAGTCCAAATAAGGCAGCAAATGAATCTACACATGCCAGAAGCATGGTAGACTTATAGGTTTCAAGGACTCAGCTCCCCAGAAGAGGAGAAATAAGCAATTATATCCCAATCATACTCCAGAAGAGGTATACTCCCGAAGAGTTTATGACAAAATCCACTCTCTCCAAATTTCCTGAAGAAATTAATGTCCCGGAAGAGACATGAGTCCCAGAAGAGACTCTGGAAGCCCCTGAAGAGGCAATGGGTACCCAATAAATAAAGAGATCTCTATACTTTATAATTATTCAAGAGAGAGATGGGATAGAAATGAAATTATCATCGATGACGCATTTGTATATGCGGTAGCTACTCAAATATCAAGAAAAAATGAGAATGATGATTGGGATACAAAACCATGTTCTATAAATGAATGTCGACAAGGAATATATTGGCCAATATAGAGAGATGCCATTGAGGAATTGCAGTCTCTCAATAGACGTGGTATATATGAACCTATAGTACAAACCCCAAATGGTGTTAACCCTGTAGATTACAAATGGGTGTTTGTAAGGGAAATGAACGAAAGGCAAACTTGTGATATAAGGTTTCCTGTAGAAACTTGGGATTGAAAATATACACAGTTATATATATGAAAATCCCAGAAGGATTTGCTTTGCCTGAAGCAAAGTCAGAGAGTACGTACTCAATATAAGTAAGACGTTCATTGTACAGCCTGAAGCATTCCAGAAGAATATGGTACAATCGTCTTAGTGAATGTTTATATAAGGAAGAGTATGAAAACAATCCCATTTGCCTATTCCTGTTTATACAATCCTTAAATGGATTTATAATAGTAGAAGTTTATAAATCTAATCGAGACTCCAGAAGAGCTCGAGAAAACTATTGACTATTTTATCTCGACCCGCAGATCGAGAGAAGTTCTAATGAGATTTTTATTCTTTATAAATATGCTTCCCATATATAGTTTTGTACCAAGGTTTTGGATTGGTATTAAACATATGCTATGATATCTATGTCTGTTTTATGGTTGAAACCAAATTTTATAGGATATACAGATTCAGGATATATCCCTGATCCTCATAAGGATTGATCATAGATATGTTATATGTTTCTTCATGCCAATATCATTATTTTTGATATTCTACTAAATTGACTATTGATAGCTACTTATTCTAACCATGCTGAGATTTTCAGCCAGTGGGGAATATGTATGGCGAAAATCTTTAACTCAGCATATATGTAGTTCTTGTCAAATACCTCTTAGTACAGGTACTCCGAGCATTATTTGCAAAGACAATGGGGCATGTATTCAACAGATTCAAGAATGATACATTAAAGATGACAAGACGAAGCACATTACACCAAAGTTCTTCTTCACTCATGAGCTTCAAAAGAATAACAAGATTGAAGTCAATCAAGTTCGTTCAAGCAACAACCTGGCTGATCAGTTTACGAAGTTTTGCCAAAACTCAGTATTTTAGAAATTGTATACAAGATTGACATGCTGAATTATGTACAAAGATGTTATCATCAGGGGGAGTAGTCAATCAGGGGGAGGCATCCTGAAGTATGCTACCCAGGACATATGTGCGCTGTACTCTTTTTCCTTCTCTAGGTTTTGTCCCACTGGGTTTTCCTAGTTAAGGTTTTAACGAGGCAGCATTATGCACGTCCAACACCAAGTCAATGATCCTGTGGAACGTTGTACTCTTTTTCCTTCGCTTTGGTTTTTATCCCACTGGGTTTTTCCTTTGCAAGGTTTTAATGAGGCAACTGTCATTGAATGGTGGTCATCCAAGGGGGAGTGTTATAAGATGTTATTATCATAGGTGGATGCCCACATTGGGACCCACATGAGATAAATGGATTCCTAAGGATTAGGGTTTTCCCTATTAGGTTGTTTGGGGAGGAAGCAATCTTATTCTATAAATAAGATTCTCCTCCCCCCATTATGTACACACAGATCTAATCAATAAGAGCTCTCTCTCTCCCTCCCTATTCTAACATATGTGTTTTTGTTTAGTATGTGCACGCATGTAGTTTTCTCCTTCTGAAATGCGTGGTTTCTCCTTCCGAAAGGTACCAGTCACTTGGCACCCAACTTGCTTAACCACAGTGCCAGTAGTGGTCAAGCGCACAACCAAAAAGACAGAAAATAAAAACAGATGAAATCATCATCATCAAAACCTTATCCCAACCATGTTGGGGTTGACTACATGAATTCTATTTCAAAATAAAAACAGATGAAACAAAATTGAAATATACTGATATGGCACTCAGCTTGATTAACCACAGTACCAGTAGTGGTCAAGAGCACACCCAAAAGAACAGAAAATAAAAACAGATGAAACAAAAGTGAAATATACTGATATTGAGTTCCTCGTGCCCTTCTAGAGTATTCGAACTCCGAAGTTTGTTGTAGTTCAAACAGGCAAAAAGCAGGGAAAGTAAGCTTCCTAATAAACCAAGACTAGTAAACATTCAAGCACCCTGCGTGAATATATATATCCCTAAATATGCTTCCGTCTCGTATATACGAGCCCAATTTAATCATCCAATTCCTTCTAACTCTAAAGCTAGTTTACCTTCTAGTTTAAATGAATTAGTAGTGTTGGATATGAAGAGAGGCCCACCAAGACAAACAATGCACAATCATTCTACCTGAGCACTGGATGCTTCCAGGAGTCCATTGCGTATCTGGTCACCTATGTCCCTCACATGACCCGGGCCATGGGGAATGAACACTGTTGTGTTCCGTGACGAATTCCCGAGGTCTTTGATGGTGTCGAAGTACTGTGTTATCATGATCAAGTCCATCACCTCCTTTGCTGATGTGCCCTCCACCTTGTGGGAGAAATTCAGGATGTTCTCTCTCAGACCATCTGTGATTGCCTGACGCTGCCTTGCCACCCCAAGACCACCAAGGTACTTGGCTTCTGCATCTGCTTCAGCTTTCTTCACCTGAAGCACCTTTTCTGCTTCCCCCTTGTACACACTTGCAAGCTGTAGCCTTTGTGCTGCAACATCAATAAGAACCTAGTTAGTGACATACAAAAATATAATTAAGAGGAAAATACAAATGTCCCAACAGGTATTGGTTGAGCAACTTCAACTGATATAGAAAATGAATTAATCCTCTTACTAGGAGGGTAAAAAATATGAATGAAATGATGAAATGAGCATGCACTCTGCAGTTATAGAAAAGCATGTGAAGAGAGCACACAAGTCACGGCCCTGAAAAAAATAAGAGGAAAGCCATCTTATGATATAACTGAGGTTGGAGACAATGTTTAGGACTAGTAGAACTTTGCCATTAGGTTTGTTTTCATACATCCTACTTCTCAGCAGGGCTAATCTTTTGGGTACAATCTTTCATGTTCTACTCCAACCATGCCCAAGCACTTCCATCAGGCTTCTAGTGTCATTAATCACTTAATAAGCTGATGTGGCGATGTGCACAACTGCCACAATACCTTGTACTAGAATTTATTGGCTCAATCACACCCTACCTCCTTTAGTCTAACAGACAACGTCATACTGAAATGCCAGATGTTACAGAAATTTTAGCAGGGTGCAGACTTCAGTCAGTTGATTTTCAAGCAGAATTCAGATGGCAATGAGCGTCAATAGCTTGCACATGACGATGTTCTGTTTAGTTGAATATCAATAATCCATTTGTTGGCATCGACATGCACTCTTCCTCATTGGTCAGCTGCCACTTAAAATTATGAATTTTTTTTCTTTGAAATTTCTCATAACTCAAACAACAATAAGAAAAAATATCTACGTAACAAGGGAATCCTGACATGTATCATTTTTGTGATGAAGTCATGAAATGCACCTACACCAGTGCCACTTGGACTGCAATGGACATAATGAATATCTTGATACATACTGGTTAAGGTGCTGGGGCCCCTACCTCATGTGATGTGCATGTTTGCATGGTGGGATCTTTATTTTTATTTTATCACTGGATTGTTGTCCACTTCTGTAGAAACTCCTACATAATAGGTTAGTGCATTGAGGTGGCCTTCTTTGAAGGGGTCATAAGGCCACGCTAGGGAGTTAGGAGTCATAAGGCCATGCTATGGAGTTAGCTTAGTTGTTGCCTATTCCTCTGGAAGAGAAGTGTAATGTTGCATTGCATGCAACAACGTATGAGCCATGTATTTAAAGTCAGGTTCTCAATAAAATAGACATGGTTTTTCTTCCTTCCAAAAGAAGTAATATTAGGTGCTCTCTCCCATTGAAACTATCTAACCAACCATCCCTCTTGAGCAGTGAGACCCATCAGTTTCACCATAGCTCAAGGAAAGAGAAAATACTAGTTTTGTATCAGAGCCATGATCTGGAATAGGGGACAATATATATGGTGCACAACTAGAGGAGTGGATGCGAAGCTTGCAAGACTCTCAAGAAGAGTTGTAGATGACCTCTGATTAACAGGGTGCTCTCTTAGACGAGCAGAGACTAAAAGATCTTAGATCTGCCCAAAAAGAATCAGATGGATCGTCCGCCCACTACCGAGCTCAACCCTGCACTCATTCGGCAACAATGGCAAAGATCTTAGATCTGCCCAAAAAGAATCAGATGGATCATCCACCCACTACCGAGCTCAACCCTGCACTCATTCAGCAACAATGGCAGCATCCAACCCCAAATTATGAAGCTGGAGTTTCCATGCTTTGACAGGGCGAATCCTAGCGGTTGGCTTTTTAAGAAGAAGCAATACTTGGCCTATCATCAAGTACCCAGTGAGCAATGGCTTACCATTGCCTCCCTTAACATGGAAGGTGAGGCTCTTGACTAGTTATCAGTGGTACCACAACTATGATCCAACAGCTACATGGGAAGCATTAGTGGCAGCTATGGATGCTCGTTTCAGTCCAACACGAAGTGAGGTTTATGCAGGCAAACTGCCTAAGCTTTGCCAAACAACTACTGTACTTGACTACCGACATCAGTTTCAAAGGTTACTGAAACAGAGTCAAAGGACTTGAACTCGTATGAGCTATAGTTGTTTGGCAGGGATGTTTAAAGCATGGAGGTGCTCTAGTTTTTTTGGGTGTGGGTTTGTTCTCTAGAGACTCATTTCTTTCGCTATCTTATGGTCGGTATGGAAAGAGAGAAATGACGAAGTGTTTAGAGGGTCTTCATCATTAGTGGAGGCATGCCATAGATACGGTAGGGACATATATTTTACACGTAAAAAGTGAAGTATCGGATACGATACGACATGATACATTGCACATTTTGAAGTATCCGTGCATCATAGGTGGAGGAGTTATCGTTTACGAGTTGCCAAATGGGGTGCTTTCAAGAGTGAATCTGATAGTTTAATGGTTGATGGTGTGGTGCATGATTGGAGGCTTCTTTATTGTGTGTAAGTCAATAAGGCTAAAAAGGTAATTTTTTGGGTTCCTCCTCTTAGAGGTGCACTCAAGTTTAATGTTAATGGGGCAACTAAAGGACAGCCTAGGCTGGCGGGCATGGAGGGAGTGCTTTGCAATAGTGAAGGCATTATGTTGGCTTTGTTCTTGAAGCATGTAGGTTGTATAGAGTCTAACGAGGCAGAGCCATCTTGGAAACTATCCGAATTTTCTCTTCCTCTTCTTCTCAATCAAGTTCAGTGGTAAAGCGATACCCTTGATGCTATCTCGTGGGTGTCATCTTCAGCTATGTTTCCATGGAAGTTTCAATTTTACATGAATGAGATTGAGGCTCTATCGCCTCCATTTCAAGTTGTCTTTAAGCATGTGGGTAGGTCCGCTAATGGTTTTGAAAGCTAAGCAAGGAGTGGATAGGATTTCTGATTTGGTTACCTTCACTTTGTAGTTTTGTTTTTGGTTTAATGCTTTTATACCTTCTTGTCCCTCTTTTCCCTTTTAAAGAGGGGTCCTTGTATTCTCCTTTCTTCCTTTAATATACTTCATTGCGACCATTTTATGAAAAAAAAAAAAAACCCAAACAAACCAGTCTAAGCTTTTCTCTTTCCTCAAGCTAATGTGAAAACTAATGGGTTTCACTGCTCAAGAGGGACACAAATTAGTTAGATAGTCTCACTGGGAGAGAACACCCAATATAATTCTTTTGAGAGAGGAAGAAAACTATGTCTAAATAAAAGGCGGCCCAGTGCACGAAGCTCTCGCATAGCTGGGTCTGGGGAAGGCAAGATGTACGCAGCCTTACCTTCATTTTGAAGAGGCTGTTTTCGTGACTTGAACCTGCGTCCTCCAGGACGCTACCGGTAAGCCTTTACCGTTGGGCCAAGCCGCCCTTATGAAGAAAACCATGTCTATTTTATTGAAACCTTGACTTTAAATACATGGCCCATCTTATGCCCGGATATGGCAGAGACGCGCCATAAACACAAATTTTACACATGAAAAGTGAAGTATCAGATACGATATGACACAATACATTGCTCATTCTGAAGTATCTGTGCATCATAGTAGGCCCGTACATTGTTGCATGGAATGCAATGTTACACTTCTCTGCCCAAGGAATAGATAACAACAAAACTAACTCCACAATGTATCCTTATGACCACCTTCAAAGAAGGCCACCTCAATGCACAAATCTATTATTTAGGAGTTTCTATGGAAGTGGACAACAAACCAATAATAAAATAAAAATAAAGATTTCACTATGCAAACATGCACATCACGTGAGGTTGGGGCCCCTAGCAGCTTGACCAGCACGTATCAATCCATACCCCTTGAAAGATCGTTGACCTCAAGGATGAAATCTGAAAACTTCTTTTCGAGACAGCTGTCTCTTTCCCAAGCAGCATCCAATTCTTCCAACGATCACTGCATTTCCACTTTTGATCAGTCTTCTTGCTAAGATGGCGGTGGGGTAAGGATGCAAAGAACTATTTGCTGAGAGGGGAGGCAAGGTGGGCCATAGGTTGACATTAGGCCCAATCCTCTTTTTTAGTTTGGGTTCATGAAATACTAGATGGATTTTGCTTCCCTCACAAAGGTCCAAACGATAGGCTACTATGCCAATTCTTTCTAGCACTTGAAAAGGCCCAAAGTATTGAGCTGCTAACTTCAAAGATAGCCCAGTTACTAAACTTTGCTGGTAGGATTGGAGGCAAAGATAAAACCAATCTCCCACCTCAAACTCTCGTTCAGATCTCTGTCTATCTGTATTCTGTTTCAAATGAGCCTGAGCTTTAATAAGGTTTTCTTTCAACAGGTTCAAAACTTCCTCACGATCACGTAGCTCATCCTCAACTGATTGGACACGAGTCGTACTGGGAATATATGAGATGAGAGTGGGTGGTGCCACCCCATAGATCGCCTAATATGGAGTCATTTGAGTGGTTGAATGGAATGTAGTGGTGTACCACCACTCTGCCAACGGTACCCACTGAACCCATAACTTGGGATGATCACCAGCAAAGCACTGCAAATAATTTTCTAAACATCAGTTGAGAACTTTTGATTGGCCATCAGATTGCAGATGATAGGATGATATCATTTGCAGTTGAACTCCCTGCAATTTAAATAGCTCTTTCCAAAAACTGCCAGTAAACATAGGTTACGATCTAAGACGATTGTAGCTGGCATCCCATGTAATTTAAATATATTATCAAAGAATACCCTTGCCACTGTTTGAGCTATGTGAGGATGTGAGAGAGGCAACAAATGACCATATTTGCTTAAGCGGTCCACTAATACAAAAATCATCAACTTGTTAAATGAAACAGGCAAACCATCAATAAAATCAATTGATATGTGGCGCCGTACCCCATCAGAGAGAGGTAATGGCTGAAGCAGAACAAGCAAGGGCATGGGCACATTCTCATTTTATACTCATCTGCAGACTTCACATTCTAGTACCCATCGCTTGATGTCTTTACGCCAACCCGCCCAATAGAAAGAGTTTGCCACACGTCTGGCTGTATTGTGAAATCCAGAATGTCTTGCTGTTGGGGAAGAATGGAGCTCTTCAAAAATCTCCGTATTCAATGGGGAGTTGGGGCTCACCATCATTTATTTTCCTCCAAAAAATCCCATCTCAGATTGGATATCTTGCTGTGTCAAGAGCACCAGTAGCCATGCAATTACTCAAATCCTGAAAGTAGAGGTCTTGCCTAATTTTATATTTGAATTTAGCAATCCATGATGGAACTAAGGGGGGTATGGCTGCAATTTCACTTTCTGGGACACAGGATAATGCATTAGCAGCTGTGTTCTCTTTCCTTCTTTTATATTCAATGGTATAATCATACCCCATGAGTTTAGGCAACCATCTTTGCTGGAGTGGGTTTGCAATCTTTTGCTCCAATAGGACTTTTAGGCTTCTATGGTCTGTTCAGTGGCCATGATGATTGCAAGCAGCTCCTTTTCATAAGTGGATAAGGAAAGTTTGCACCCATGCAGGGCTTGGCTGAGATAAGCAATGGGTCTTCCCATCTGCATGAGAACTGCCCCAACCCTGGTCCCGCTGGCATTGCACTCTATAATAAAAGGTGTGAAAATTTGGGAAGGGCCAGTACTGAGGTCTGTGTCATGGCTTCCTTCAATGCATGAAACGCTTTGTTGGCCTCTTCAGTCCACCCCCAAGCATTCTTTTTTAATAAAGCTGTCAAGGGGTCCACTATTTTTCCATAATGTCTGATGAATATCCTGGAATATCGAGTCAAGCCCAAAAATCTTCTCAGGGCCTTGAGTGAAGTTGGGGTAGGCCAATTGAGAACCCCTTGTACATTTTCTTGATCAACAGCCACCCCTTCCTTGGTTATAATGTGCCCATGTCTAGCACCTCACTACTTCCAAATATGCATTTGGACCCTGTATTTCAAAATCAAACCAGTATTTCATGTATTCAAACTAAAAAACAGGATTGGGCCTAATGTCAACCTGCAGCCCACCTTGCTTCCCCTCTCAGCAAATGGTTCTTTCCATCCTTAACTTGCCCTTACACCGCCACCATCTTAGCAATAAGACTGGTCAAAAGTGGAAATTAGGGATGGCAATGGGGTCAGTTTGATACAGGCTGGGGTAAACTCAAACCTGCCTCGTCTCAAATTTATCTCATCCAAACACACTCCGCTCTGTGATGGGTCATTGATTGTAACCAAACCCACCTAGTTTGAGTGGGTCAAGTCAAATTTAAAGATTACATGATGCTGAGCAGGATACCAGGCGCAGAGTGGGCAGAGGTTGAGAGACGAAATATGGAGGGTGAAAGGGATAAGTCAGGCTGCCACCAGAAAACTTGCCTTCACACTAAACTCCCCGTCGTGGATGAGAATAAGAAACTTTGGGAAACCCCAAAATCAATAATAATTTTTTTTATTCATCAATAGCTGAGGAGCCAAAAGGCTTTACATCACTTCTATAGACAAATAATAAAATCTAAAACTAATCTGGACCATTCAAACACACTAATGGCTAGGATTAAAATATTCAACTAAAATAACTAAAAAGACATAATAATAATCCTAAGTAAACTAAGATAGGTGGATTGGGCACAAAGGTGGGTCAACTCATGGGGGACCACAGGTCTGTCCTGCATCAACTCTTCCCTTGTTGGAGAGAACTCGATCTCAAGTTCTATGGAAGTCCTCTAGGATCAAATATTAAGCATACAAATCTTTGATGTGCTTCATGTTCTTCATCTTGTTGGCATGACTTGAGGATTGGAATCGATCTCTTCATCCATGTAGAAAGAGAATGGAGGCATGGCTTCTTTTGATTTCTGAATCCACCAAGGCCTTACGATGAAACCATCAGATTCATCAAGTGTTGAAGTGCATCACCATCATCTAATTTTAGTAGTCTATCTCCAAAGATCAAATCAATGTGGGGAATGTCAATGACTTGTTCTTCAACTTCCTTTGTTTCTTGCACCTTTTGATTCATTTTTTCTACGTCTTTGTCTTACAATGTATCTGAAAGATGATATTCTTCATGAGTTGTGCATGTCACTTCCTCCAATGATGTCATAGAATTTTCTCTTTGTGGTTCTAGCTCTTGAATGTCTAGCTTGATATTCTTGACTTTGGGTCCCACAACAAGGGCTTCTATTACTTGTGGAGACTGATCATGTTGAGACTTAGATGTTTGCATGTGAGATCGTCTAATCTTGTACTTAACACAAATTGCTTCTTGATATCCTTAAAAAAAATCTTTGCAATCTCTCATGTTTTTCAAAATGTCTGGCTGTAAACCTCTGAGGAAGCGATCAAAGCCATAGTTCTCACTCTTCAATTTACACACACATTGTAGGCTTGAGAACTCATCAATATATTCATCCACTGTCAAATTTTCTTATCTCAAATTAAGGAATTGATCAAAGTAAACTTTATTCTTATAAAACCATGTACCATATTTAATGGCATACATGAGCCTTTTTATTTGATCATTGAGATTATTGATTTCGAACCTCATATTGACTTGAATGCAAGAACTGAAATTGTAGGCTTTTGAAAGTTTTATCAATCTGACCTGATGAGAAGATCTTGAATCCAAGAGTTCATAGGTGACAATGGATTGACAATCGAAATTTAGATGATCAAAATATCAAAATGCAAAGATAATGGTTGAAATGGAATTGACTATGGGCCCTCGATTGATCAAATCTTCACTTTGGCTGAGATTTGCTAAAGAATCACTGCTGCTTGGTGCTTGATGGCAGAACTGTGTTGATACTTTTTTTTTTATACTGCTGTTGGATCAGGTCAAATCTGACTTGACCTGACCCGAACTCAAGTTAAAAAATTGGGCTTCAACCTTGTAATGTTGGGCTGAATCTTGAACTCAGGTTGAGCAGGCTGGGCTTAGAACTAGGCCCGAAACTAGTGCGGCCTATCCCTAATCAAATGAAAACTCAAAGCAGAGTGGGTCTAGTCCACTTTAATTAATTTGACTCGATCTCAAGCCCAAGAGGTGGGCTGAAGAAAGAAAGACTCCAAGGTTTGGCCCAGCATGTGATGCTTGGATCCTCCTGCATCGTGCAGAGAAAGGAGACAACGGTGGGGACGGACTTTGGCGCTCTGCGCTATGATGATGTAATCTTGCTGCTACGATGATGTGGTATTGCTGCTGGTTTAACCCGAACTGAAGCCTAAATCTACCTGAAGTTACTTGAAATGGCATGTGAGGAAGTCGCATCTGTGGCTTTCACCAAATCCCTGCGCAGAGGGTTTTCGAAACCCCTTATATTCTTGCTATTTGGATTCAATAAGAGGGAAAAGGGAAAGGAAGGAGCAGCAATGGGATGCTGCAGGGTGGTGCTCGACGGTGAGGGTGATGGCGTAGAAACGATGCTTGGTTGTAAGGCTGGTGGTGGTGCTTGATGAATGGTATGCTCTCTCTCTCTCTCTCTCTCTCTCTCTCTCTCTCTATATATATATTCCATTGTTCTAGGTTGGGGATGAATCGACGTATAGGGCTGGGTGAGAGCAAAGGCGAGGGGTTAGGGTTTCCGCTGCGAGTTTCGGGGTGATGTGGATTTGGCGAGAAGGGCATTGGGTATGGATGCAGGGTGTGAAGCCTTGGTTGATTTGGAGAAGCATATGGGATTTTGAAAGGGATTTCGAGTTTTGATTTGAAGTTTTTGAGGGTTGGACAATGGACTTAGTGTGATGGGGTTTGAAAGATTTGAGGATCTTGGTAGCAGGGATTTCAGAATTTATGTTTGGGTTGTGACAAAGTTTTACATTGGCTGTCAATTTACCTAACGCAACTCTCCTCCTTTACTAGGGCTTGGGACTGGTAGCAAAAACTGGCAGAGTTTTTTTTAAAGGGGTGCAACACAAGGACTTCCTAGGAGGTCACCCATCCTAGTACTACTCTCGCCCAAGCACGCTTAACTGGGGAGTTCTGATGGGATCCAGTGCTTTAGAGCTGGTATGATCGCACCCGAGCATATAGGGGTAGCACCAATAAAGGATAAGATTAAAAAAACCCGTTTAAGATGGTTTGGGCATGTTAAATATAGACTGGTAATGGCACCGGTGAGAAAAAGTTAAGCTGTACAGATGGATGACCCATCAAGAGGTAGGGGTAGGCCGAAGAAAACATTGATGGAGTCATTGAATTAGATTTGAAGAAGTTTAACTTATCTAAGGATTTGACTCAAAATAGAATGTAATGGAGAAACAGAATTTATATAGCCAACCTCAATATGGTTGGGATAAGGCTTTGATGATGATGGTAGCAGGGATTTGTGTGGATTGATTAGGAGGATTGAAGGAGTTGGAGTTTTGATTAGGGTTTTGGAAGATCTGGGTTTATGGCTATGGGAGATCTATGGCGTTATGGAGTTAGGGTTTGAAGATTAGGCTTTCGGTTACATGTGATTTGCGAAGTGGGCTTCGGCTAGGGTGGCAAGGAAGATGGTGTTTACTGGTTATGGTTTCGAGCAGTTCGAATGAGGTGGGATGGGGTTGGCAGTATTCGGCCAAGAGGATTTGGGCAATAAGGATATGGATTGATGATGATCAGTGATTAGTTAAGGATGTTGAATCCTAACGACGACGGTCAATAGCGATGATGGATTGCCAAATCACGAATCCAGGTTAGATCGATCTTCAGCTCTGATACCAAATGATGCGGAGCGGGGTACCAAACGTAGGGCTAGTAGAGGTGGAGAGGCGAGAGATGGAGGGTAAAAGTGATAGGTCAAGCTTCTACCTGAAAATTTGCCTTCATACCAAACTCCCCATCGGGCGAGAAGAAGAAACTCAAGGAAACCCCAAAATCAATTGTAATTTTTTTATTCATCAATAGCTGAAGAGCCAAAAGGCTTTACATCACTTATATTGACAAATAATAAAATCTAAAACTAAACTAGACCATTCAAACACACTAATGGTCAGGATTAAAACAACCAACTAAAATAACTAAACAACAATAATAATAATAATCCTAAACAAACTAAGATAGGTGAGCTGGGCTCAAAGGCGGGTCAACTCATGGGGGACCACGGGTCTATCTTGCATCATTAAAACTTATAAAGGATGAAAAAATGGATGAGAATGTGTGTAGTAGAGTTTGAGCATGTCACCTTCTCTTCCCATATGCCTTATGTTAAGGCTCAAAATTACTTACACCACATAAGTTTTGTCTATTATTTTAGTAATAAGCATATAAATATTATATAATTAGGACAGAGCGGGTTGGGTCAACAAAACCCAAACTTGCCCCGCATAAAAGAAACCACTACCAAACCTATCCCTAATTGGAGTGGGGAGGGGCGACTCCCGTTTATATCCAACCCATTGCCATCCCTAGTGCAAATACAGCAATCGCTACAATGCTGATCCAGTGGCAGGGTGCTCAAGAACCGGATGCTACATGGGAAGGACACCACTCTCTCAAAAGCAGTTCCTAGATTTCATCCTTGAGGACAAGGATCGTTGAAGGGGGATGGATTGATACATGCTGGTCAAGGCGCTGGGGCCCCTTCATGTGATGTGCATGTTTGCATGGTGGGATCATATTATTTTTATTTTATTATTGGTTTGTTGTAAACTTCTGTAGAAACTCCTAAATAATATGTTTGTGCATTGAGGTAGCCTTCTTTAAAGGGGTCATGAGGAGACGTTGTGGAGTAAGTTTTTTTGTTACTGATTTGTTGGGCAGAGAAGTGTAACATTGCATTGCATTAAACAACGTATATAAAGTCAAAATTTCAATAAAAATAGACAGAGAATTTCT
This sequence comes from Sextonia rubra, assembly GCA_037013555.1. Lineage (NCBI taxonomy): Eukaryota > Viridiplantae > Streptophyta > Magnoliopsida > Laurales > Lauraceae > Sextonia > Sextonia rubra. The sequence goes on along the minus strand of JASUAD010000011.1, from coordinate 29,442,787 downwards.
TCCTCTCTCAAACGAAGTATATTTCGTGCTCTCACCCATTGAGACTACCTAGCCAACCGTCCCTCTCGAGCAATGAAACCAATCAATTTTCACCATAGCTTGAGGAAAGAGAAAACCTCATACCACATCTACAAATGCCTCAACTAAAGCAAATATAATTTTCAAAGCAGAAGTAATTAGACCACTCACTCAAACAATAGCTATAAAAACTAGAAAGGGCACTTCTTAATAAAGGTCAAAATCTTGTATTCAAATTCCACACAAGGTTGCAAGGAACCCAGTTTTTTCATGATTGCTTCACTGAGAAATTTTCGGAAATAAGGTATATTGAAAAACACAGATGCCATTCACCTACACATAGAACATGTAGACTAACAATGGATAACGGAAGGATAGCGATCTAAAAAAAAAAAGAAAGTGTAAGGATATGAATGACATATTGAGAATCAAAGCAGAAATATTAAAGCTCCCCACATTTTTGTCTTACAAAACAGCAAGCAGGAAAAAATGCCTGGTTAAGAATTTTAGATTTCTACACAGCATACCAAGATCCTATCAGTTAGCACTGACATATTTTTTTCTATAATCTGAGGCACATTTATCGTGCAAGTACATATAAATAACCATAATTTGGACGACGGCATTCTAAACTGACAGCAACAATAGTTTATTAGAAATTTCTGTGGAAAAATTTGACTATGCATAAAAAATAGTGGTTTGTGAAAATAAAACATCTAAAACTCCTATGTGTTTTATATGAGGATGAATGAATAATGATGAAACTGGTGGATGTGGAATAACAGACGTGCACAGTTTGTATTCTGCAATCAAGGCATTTGCAAATGCCTATTGAAAGACAAGATAAAAAGATACACCCACCAACTTATACCTTAAAACTCAATTCTATCCCCCACTAAAACAAAATCAATGCACCTGGATTGCCAAAACCAAAAATGAAACAAAGAACCATTTGGAGAACTTAACACAGAACTGAAGCGTAAAAGCAGAGATGGATTCCATGGTATAAGAAATAGGAAGCTTTCTCCCACTGAAAACAAAAGAAAAAGAAGAGTGACCAACTCACCTGCATTTATTTCATTCATTGCTCTTCGCACAGAAGCATCTGGGATAATATCAACCATCAGTATCTGCTCTATGCTATAACCATACGCTCTCATCACCTAATAAGGAAATTTAGAAACTTTAATCCAATGCCATGCCATCATATAATAAAGCATTTCAAATCTAATTGACAAGAAACAAAATAAACAGAATACGACTCAGAATCAGAAGAAACAAAATAAAACCAATAAACAGAAAATATCCTATCCCAAAGGGAAGATGGTTGACAACTAGACATCAGGCAGACTAGAAAAATGCAATCAAATATTAGATAGCGATCTACATTACGTCTTAAGAGAGGACTAAGAACCAAGGTGAAGACAAAAAGGCGACATCTCAAATCTAATCCATATTCACTGCAAACAAGGGAATACAAGGAGTGCAAAGAAGGAAATACAAGTAGAAAATAAAAAATCTCTATTCATATTAAAGCACATTAAAGCCAAACGATGAGTATAATGTCAAATTCAGAATAGGAACCATATTGCTTAACCATATACATATAACAATAACCTTTTTTCAGTTTTCTTAATTACTTATTCACCAAAAATTAATACAAATTCTGACACCATTCTTCCTGAATAGAAATTATAATAGACCCTTTCAGGTGATAACAATGCTACATAGATTTTTTATATATTTTTTTATTTTTTTGAATGGCAATGCTACATATATATATTTTTTGAATGGCAATGCTACATAGATTATTTGTCAATCCACAACAATGCAAAGGGTACTTGTCCCTTTCTTTTAGAAAAAAAAAAAAAAAAAAAAAAAGAGTTAGAAGAGAGGATATTGATATATTTATTTATAACTTCCTCTTTTAGACATCCACTTGAAAGAAAACAAGCAGTGGGAACTAGGAACAGAAAAAGGCAATTGAATCAACTAAACACCTAACCCTGGGAAGTTGAATGCATCAATAATCAATAATACCTTTTCAAGTTCATCCAACACAGCTTTAGCCACATCATTCTTCTGCTCAAAGACCTCATCCAAAGTCATTCTTGGAACATGAGCTCTAACCACTAATAACCCAAATACAAAATCAACAAAAAGGCAGTATAAAATCACAAAGAGGAAGAAGAATGAAAAAAAAAAAAAAAAAAGGGCCCCCCAGAAGAGAATGAAGGTTTCTAAAACTGGGTGAGGAATTACCATCATAGACATAAGCCTGGATCTGTTCTTTGGGGTTCTGCAACTCATAGAATGCATCATCAGCGTTGGCTCTCACAATGCGATATTGAATGGAGCAAACCAACTGCACGAAGACATTATCCTGCACACATTGTATATATACATATATATACAACAACAACAACCACAATCAATATTATTAAATGGAGAAGAGATGAGATGATTCAGTTTCATGGAGATGATGATGAAAAGAGAATGAAAATGATACCTTGGTCTTGGTCTCGATGCGCACATCGAGAGAGTTGATGCGGGTGGAGAGAACGCCTGCGATCCATTGGCCGACGAAAGGGTTGAAGTAATTGAAACCGGGCTCCGCCAGTTTCTCGAAACGGCCCCATCTCTCCACGATTCCTATGCTCGCATGATCTATGCAACCAAAGAAACAACAAAGTGTATTCACCATCTCTCTCTCTCTCTCCTCTTCTTCTTCTTCTTCTTCTCCTCCTCCCTTTTCAGAAGACGAGAATGAGAAGTGTCTACGCGTAGGCTGGAAACCGCACGTCGTCTCTTTTTATTAGGTTGGTAGCCAAACGGGCCGGGTCGGATAATTTCTAAAACTTAAATTTATCGTTCCTAATCTAATTTTAAAATGGGTTGAAAACCTTCAGCCCAACAATTAATGGGATTGGATTGACCCAACCTATTTTATTTATCCAACATATTTTATGTAAACCAATTTCATTTGTAAAGTTTTTCTTAAGTCCAGATTCATTTCAAGTGTTATATTTAGGATGAATTTACCAATTTTCAAGATGTAAAAAATAGAATTAAGAATCATTAACAATTTCTCACCCTTTTATAGAGATAATTCCTTCCCAATTTTAGTACAATTTTGTAACATCATATTTGAGTATGAGTGTAAGACTCATCTTTTCTTAACAACCTAATATAAAAATAAAAGACACAAGTCAATATTCCAAGTACAAAAATATTATATTGTAAAAATTAAACAAAAAAATGGTTTCATATTCTAAATATCAAAGTATTTAACCATATAAAATAAAAATAAAGAGGAAAACTATTGCATAACCTCTCCGTAAACTACTAAAAGTCATACAATTTATTTATTTATTTACTTTTATTATATTATTATTTTTATTTTTTAATGACTTAGGATATTCGTTGCAAACCCAGTCTTCGAACCTTTAGCTTCCAGCCTGAGAGTTGCCTGATTACCTAATTATAAGTCACACAATTTATAGCCTACAAAAATATGAAAAGTTAAAAACAAGAAAGTCACATTAAATTAGTGAAATCTAAATAGGTCAATCTGGTTAGGCTGCTCGACTCTAATCTAATCCATTTTTATATGCATTAGTAAAACTTGACCTATGACCGACCCATATTTGAAATAGGTTGGATTTGACCGGTTGGGTCAGCCCGGGCTGGCAGGTCGAACCAGTTTTTTGCCGGCGTCTACTTCTTGTTTCCAAAAATCGCAAGTGCGCACAAGTGACAGCCAAAACCATATTGGAATCCGAATCCCACAGTGGGGCCTACTCAATCCGAACTAGTTGAAATAAAAACCTTCCACATTCTTACATTCCTTTCTTTTTTTAATAAAAAACGATCATAAAGGAAATCCAATGGTGGAACAAAGTTGGAATGATGTAATATTTAAGGAAACTACAGTTCAAAAAATTTTTTTAAGCAAACCCAATACACTAGGAGGGTGTTTATTTTAGAAGGTTCAGATTTCAATGCGTAGGCTGCAGTGTAAAGTTCAACTCCTTCGTCTCAGGATTTTCCTAGGTCAAAGCCCCAGAGGATCCAGGGTGAGGCTGCAAATCTTTCAGCTATGGATATTGGTCCAAACAAATCCCAACTGGAATTGCATGTGGGCTAAGAACATTGATTACTATCGAGAGGACAATAGCAACGAGAATATCTAAAAGCAGCAACTTCACGGACAACCGAATAAATACGAAGTTAAAAAGGAGGTGTACATGTAATGGAACCGATAAACTCGGCTAATCTTTCAGTATACTGTTCTCTAAGACAAAGCATGGGACAAAGTAGGCATTGCTCTCTAAGAAAAACAGGAAAGATTCCACAATCAAAGATGGCTCACCAAATAAAACTCATCAAAAACATGTACAAGACACAGATACCATCTTATTAACCAGAAATTTGATGCAGCTGGAAAAATCTGGTTAGAAAATAAAAAAAAACATAAATTTTAAAGTTTGACATTGTAATTAGGTATTTGGGACATGAATTAAAAGGCCGCTGTGGCAGGGAGACAAATTCTAAAGAGATTTTCAAGAAAAACCAATATATCTGCGCCCTCCCATGTTCAGATAGCCTCACCAAGCTGCCTCAACATTAATAATAACCACCACCAGGAGGCGGATATGCTACATTGCTTTGAGGTGGATATCCTGCATGGGTTTGAGGGGGATATCCCGCATTGCTTGGTGGTGCATATGCTGCTGCATTGTTGGGAGGCGGATATGCTGCTGCATTGTTTTGAGGAGGATATGTAGCATTGTTTGGATAGCCGTAACCAGCCTGCAATAACAAAAAAGATACTCACTCGTACAATATACTTAGTCCTCATAATTGCTCCTTGTATGTTAGAAGTGCAAATGCAAATAGATAAATAAACAGACCTGCAAGCCTTTTCTTATAAATAAATTAAACTACTCTTTGATGCTTCATACCGTAGACATGGGACCCACAACTTGGTGATGCAGACCATTGACCTGATAGGCCCATCATGAATAGACAACAATCTGGATAAATAATCTGGTCGTAGATTGCAGCCTGGAATATTTGAGCTTCTGTTGACCTCTGTTTCACACTGGGTGTGTGAACTAAGGCTGTGTTTCCTTTGGTTGCTAACGTAGCTTATCCACCTCATGGATCACTAGCTAGTGATAAGCCAAATTCCAAGGCTCAAGGGTATTACTCTAAATCATTCAAATATCATGACGCACTCTATTTACAGCATCATAACCCCATTGTTAATGTAAGACCCTAGTTCAGCATAGTGATACACTGTAAGACCCTAGTTCAGCATAGTGATACACTGACACATTCTCCACAATTTCCCATCCCAGTGAAAAATTAAGAATTTATTTATTTATTTTCTTTTCTCGATATTAATAAGGAAAATCTCATAAAAACATAACTTATAAAAAACAATAAGACATGATTAAGAATGTACTACAATTTGCTTAAAATATATTGCTGAACACAATCAAGAAGTTCCAAGGAAAAAAACTCATAAGATTTTTGCAAAAATTTCATGATTTCTCATTCTTTTGATATTTTGACAAACTTTCAAAATATGAAAACACCGGAATAAAAAGATCAGACACATTTTATGAAAGACACAAACATCACTGGATTCACGGCACTAGTATAAAAGCCAAAATAACCATCTGCCACTTTCTCATGGAGAGAGAGAGAGAGAGAGAGAGAGAGACCTCATATCCAGCATAGCCTGAGTAATTAGGGACTTGGGAAGATGGGGGTACTGCTCCTGCATCAACACCACATGAAATTCAGTCACACTAGGCATTATAAAACGTAGTGCACGTCAGTGAAGTGTGCCATGTGAGAAATATAAACTAGAAAATGTCAGTACATCAAGCAAGGATAGTCTGATTCCCGTCGATTGATGCTCAAAGCCTTAAGACAACAGTATTTCATTGGTTGATCAGAACAAAAAGGTTAGGGAAGTAGGTATTCTTAATAGAATCTGGAAAAAAATTGAAAAAGTGTTGAACAAAGGCATGTTTAAAGGGACGGTTAGATAGGGATTAAGCAGAGTTGAGATTAGGCACGATGCTCGGGGCAGGAGATTAGTTTGCACTTTGCAGTCTACGGTGTATGGATTCTTCTAGAGCATTACTGTAGGTGGAGGATCATATAGAGCAAGGATGCAAATAGCGGTTGCGGCGGGCGTAGCGGCCCGTCGCCAAAACGATACGTAGCGGGCGATACGTAGCGTATCGGCGATACGTAGCGTATCGGCGATACGTAGCGGCGTAGCGGTGTGAATTAAAAAAGTCTTCAAAAAAATCCGAAAAAATTCCAGAAAATCCAGAATATTGGAAAATGATGGAATATGTGTTTGTTTTGCAAAAGCAACTAGTATATGAGTATGTAGCGGTCCCCTCATTGCATTAGATCCTGTATCGCTGTATTAATAGAAAAGAATATGAATAATCAATGTTTTTCATATGGAATCATGTTGTTTAGTTATGTCAACTTAAACAGTAACTTAAGGCTTAAATAAAAAATGTTATAAACAAATTTCATCAAGATTCATTCAAGAGGAACGTGGATCTAACAACAACAACTCATTTTCAAGTGATTCATAGAAGAAAAGAGAGAAATAAGCACAAAGTAGAAAAAAAAAAAAGCTTCAAAACTCACCTTTTTTGAACTTGATGCTTGAATGAGTTGAATCTTAAATGTTGTCACCTTAATCTTTGGATGTTTTGATGTTTTGTTGATGATTTTGATGTTTTTTTGAGATGATTTGAAAAATGGAGGCAAAAAAAGGGGCTTGGAGGAGTTGGAGCTGTGAAGAGGGGAGAAAAGAGGAGAACTTGAAAGGGAAAGTAAGCCAAAAAATCGGCTGGGGGGTTTTAAACCCCCCAGGCCGATACGTATCGGCCGTATCGGCCGATACGGGCCGATACACATGTGAGGGCCGATATTTTGAAAAAAGCGTAGCGCTTATGAGCGCTACGCCCGATTTATCGGCCGATACGCTTCGTATCGGCCGATATTTGCATCCTTGATATAGAGGGCTTAATGAGCATAGGTGGAAGGGTAGTCAAAGAATCCACATGAGAAGAAAATGAAATTTTGATGAGGTCTTGTATAAGCTATTAAATGACGTTTGTCTGTCTGTTATAAAGAAAATAAGAATGGTCTACTCTTTACATCAATTTTTTTGTCAAACAAAATCCTGTTAAGTGGAAGTTAAATGAAGAGAGACATTCAACTTTCGACATTCAACTTTCATGTTTTGATTTCGTTTAGAAAAGAGTTTAAATTTTCTTTGGTTATTTAAGAATCCAAGACAAGTTAGGAGTCTTAAGTTGTTATACTGTTCCTTAAACCTATACCAGTCAACCAAGTCAGTAAATTTGTTATTTTGTCTTTAGAATGTCACAAGTAGATTGTCTGAATTTCATTGTAAAATGGATTATGAATCATATATTGCCACAAAATATAAAGGGGTTCGGTGTTCCCTTCTTTACATGTGTGGTGTGACCCTGCATCACCTCTCGGTGTGACCAAGAGTTTATCAAAGCAGGTTGGGGCTCATAGTCACCAAGGGATCCAGACCTCAATGGTTTGGTGTCAGAGCAGGTAAGGGTTCATTGAGGTTTCCCCGTAACCAATTCCAACCTGAGCTTAATACAGATACCCACATCTTCTCCCACATTTTTCATTTTATTGTCTTCCAAACCCAAGACCTCTGCCAAAATTCTGCCAACAGAGATCCAGCCATTGATCATCATCCCAAAACACACAAAACCTGTCATATTCAATCTTCTCAAACTACTCACAAATCTAGCTGAAAATCCCAGGCATTCTGCAGGAAAAACAGCCTTTAATTCTATTCCAAGTCCTACCAGACTTCCAGCCATTAAACCTCACCAGTCAGCCTAGATCCCTTACCGGGGAACTGAACTTGCACCCACACCCATACCAAATTCTGTCTAGATTTAACCTCCGTCCGTCCCCATAATCTGTCAAAGCACATCCTATTAGAATAGCCCCACTTAAACTTAAAGACTACCTTGTTTCATCATTCCCGTATCTAGTCCCTTCAGCTAGACAAACCTCCATATATAAACCATTCAAATTACTCATAAAGCCCAGCCCTGCTCCAACCACACTGCAAGGAACATATACATCAGAAACCTCATAAATCTAAACCATTCATGTCCATATCGTGCACCTAAGACCTCAGCAAAAACTGCCACAAAACTTACACTAAAATCCACTCACGTCCTAACTAATACAACCCTGTACTAAACTAAAGGCCAAAGTAAAAAGAAAAAAAAATAAAAAAAAAGGTCAAAATATGTTCTAAAATATATATAAAAAGAACACTCAAATGAAAACAGAAGAAAAAAGTTCATTACTGCATCATCGAATCTTCAATTTCTAAATTGAAATGGTAAGATGTCCTAAACTTCAATTACAGGCGTCACTGAGCCGTAATCTTCTTTACATGGTTACAACTGCTAGGAGGTAAATTTTCTTATCGTAACTCTCCCTGGATTATAAGAAATTTGTAAAAAGTCCAAAAAATCCCATGCATGAAATTTCATTTTCAGTGTTCTTTGGGCACCAATCCATGATCCAAAACATTCATTTTCTTTATATCGCTAAAAATGGCTAGGAAGGAAAATTTCTTATCTTAATTTTCATGAATTTTGAGAAATTTGTGAAATATTTCCAAAAAACTAAAATATATATATATATATCCATGGTACATCTGAAAGCGTTGAATATGCTCATTCACATGTGAAACTAGTGATTTTGACAAACAAGGTAATGTGTTTCAAATGTGACACTTTCATTTGTAAAATTTGTATATGCAAATGTTACACGTATAAAACCCCTTTTCCTATCACATACATAAAAGACAAACAACCCCAAAGTCATCCTATATTCACATTGTTGGACTGCGTGTCATGCAAGAGGATACTGTTACCTTTGGCAGACTACAACTCCTCTTCTTGTATATTGTGGGATGGCTTATTTTGAAAAGATTCTTACATTAGATCACCTTCACAATGAGGATGCATATCATACTGAAGGTTTGCATTTCGTGTTTGAGAAATCAGATAATGTAAACCATTTTGTTGTAGTATTTTACACTTGCAATGGATATATGGTGCTCTTCTTAAAGGCATATGCCCTATGGAGTAAGTTGAGTAACATCAAAATCATTGGGTAGACTTAATGGCAGCTTGGCAGATTGGAACCCTTCTATGGGGGCATTCATTGCTGGGTCATTCCTTGGACATTACAGTATGAAAATACCCAAATTCCTAGAAACCAGTCATAAATGGCTAGAGAAATGGTTTATAAGGCTAAGGGGAAGGTACTCTCTTGGGCACACATTCATAGGGATGTCAGTTTACCACAATTCACTGTTAAACCCAAAAAATCTGGATATGGGCCCTTATGAACCCAATTAACAACTGGGCGATGGTGCAGTCAATATGCACCCGGATACCTGTGTCCCAGATTCATATGTATTAGGATATTATATATTATGCATTACTTTTTACAAAAATAGACCTCATAGGAGGTCCTGCCTCAGCTGGTTAGGGGCTTTCATCTATTACATGATCCTGGGTTCAAAACCTGCTACTTGCACTAAATTTCACAATACATTGTTTTATCTTGAGTAGGGCCAAGAGTCTGATCCAGGTCCAGTTGAATCCAGGAAGCTATGTTTGAATCCTCATATAAACTAAATCTGGTCCAGGCCCTGATTTAAGTCATGGGACCATATAGAACCCAGCCAGTTTACATCCCTACTTATTCAGGAGTTTCATGGAGTACCAAAAAAAGGATTTATAGTGGTGTTGTACGGATATCCTTTTTTTTACCAAAATGTTTCTTAGATCCCTCCACCAATGGGGGTGTTGAAATGATAAATTTCTGATTCAGTGTGGATCAAGAACAGACCCATGTCAATTGGGCCAGCCCATTGAACTTTAGTCAACCCAGTCCACAGGCCCAATTTGACCAAGAGCTACTGTGGAGTTCTAATTTTATCCTACTTTGATTTTTTGTTGTTAATTGAGTAGGATTGCTAATTTCTAAGTTACTGCTTTTAATTAGGCTTCCTTAGTTATTAGGAAAGTCTTGGTTGCCAAGTAATAGAAACCCTAGGGCCTACATCATTTTTAGGTGACACTAACAATTGTCATTACTTAAGTAATGCAAATGGGAACAAAAAAGCTAGACATAGGACCAAGAAGGACAAAACCAGCCTCAGTTCAAAGGTATCTCTGTCCCTACCATCATTCATAGTTGGAAGGAAGCGGCAAGCTCCTATCCATGCCTGCATGGCATCTGTCCTAGCTGGTGCCCTCCCAATCCAAGTATGCTGAAACTTAATTTTGATGGGAGTGCTTCAGGCAATCCGAAGTTGGCTGGGATGGGGGGGCATAATTCGTACAAGGATCCATTCTGTTGTCCTATTAAGGCCCAGCTGGATTATGCTTTATCTGTAAGGTTGAACTATTAGTGAATATGGCCTTATTGGGTAAATGGTTATAAAGGATGGGACAGAACTCTCAAAGCCTTTGGAAATGCAACATACAGAAAAAAAATATGGTACTCGTAGAAATGGTTGGGATATTCTGAAGGCTAACAGCAGGCACTCAGCTATCTGGAGGGGTATTCTCTCCATTAAAGATGTTTTCGCCAGTAATGTTAGGTTCTGAGTTGCCATGGGTATTTTTTTTTCTGGCCTGATAATTGGATTGACAAGACCTCCTTGGCAGTCCAATTTCTGGAACTCCTTAGGTGTGCAGTGGATAAAAAGGCAGCTGTGAAAGATATAGGGACAAAGTAGGCGGCAAAGTTGTGTAGTGTCCTGTTTTTAGAAGGAAACTTTCTAAGTTGGAGGTCAGCAAGTTAGTTTCCTTATCGGATCTCCTTGCACATCTACATATCCAATAAAGGAGAGGACAAAAGAATCTGGATGGGATCCCAAGATGTTTACTCTTCTGTTGTATCTTCTTGTCGATGGAGGGAAACCAAGGTGTTAGCCCCTATGATGCCCAGATACGGAAACGGATACGAACATTGGCACGGGAAACAAGGATTCGACATGGTAGCTTTAGAAATTTAGGATAAGGACATGGATATGGTCTCACTTAAAATACGATATGGAAATGAGATACGACACGGATACTGGTACGCATATTACGTTTCAATAATATGTGATACATCATAGATGACTAACTACTAGAAGTGAGTCTCCGGAAATCTTAGTCTAAAGTAGGGTGATATGGTCAAACTTAAAACCCTAAAAAATTCCAGCTACCAAAATTAAAATGGAGGGAGGGAGAGAAGTTTCAACTTTTCAAGGAGAGGAAAATATAATTTATATAGAGAAAAAGAAGACATTAAATGACGTGACAAGAAAGGCCATTTCCCCATCTAGTAAAAATATCTTTAAATATGAGAGTGAAAGAGGGAAAACTACCATCAAATATATAGTGCGTTTTGAGTTTTGCAGTATTAAAATAAAATAAAACAAAGGGGGCTGAATGTAAAAATGAAAGTACTCTTTTAAGTGACATTTGTTTGACCCTTTCACCTTTCACACTAGTGTCCAGTGGATTGGTATTTGAGATAAGTGGTCTTAAAACAAAACTTCTAGAGGATGAATGTAATAAAGATGGGTTTTTTTCAAGCGACATTTGCCCTTTTCATTCTCGATGAGGAAACCTCGAGAAGGAATAAGTGATGGAGAGGAGGGTTGAAAAAAGAAAGAAAGAAAAAACGGAGGAGAAGGAGGCTTATTGGTGCCATACTTTTGCCACTAGACTACTAGTTTTCTACTGCCGACCAGATCTATTGCTGCTCAATTCTTGCCACTGAACTAGATGGCGCAGCTACGATTCATGATCGAGAAAAATAGATCAATCTCTCGAAGGATTGATCAAATCCAGAATGGATTCCTATCCTAAGGCACAAGTATAACTAAGAAACAACCCATAATTGGAGGAAGATTCAACCAAAAATTTTATTAATCAAATAAGTATAATCAACTACATTGAGGTTCCTTTTATTTAAAGAATAATAAAACTAATTCTTGGCAAACAAGACTTACTAATTTAAAATAATCCTAAATAAAATCAGAATTGACTAATATTAATCTTAATCAAACTAAACTACTTATAATATATCTAAATAACTAGATATCCTATTAGGCATATGGATTGAGCCCAACGAGTTGGCTGACTTATGGTCTAGCCTACATCACTAGATCTGAGGCTACCATCTGATGCTCGAACTCCACTGCTGCAAGGTCTTCCCCTTCTCCTTTTTCTCTCTTGGTAACACGGAAGGGGGAAGGGTTAGATTTTTTTTCCTTTTTAAGTTATAACCAAAGATTTCATATGGAATTTGTTGTTTAGCTCAATTTTGAATAAATTCCTCTAATTTTACATTTTTCCTTTTGTAAAATACAAGATAATCGTATCCTAAAATTGTGCGTCATATCCCAACCGTATCCGGTACCCGTGCCCATATCAAACCATATCTGTACGGATACCTTAGGTCAAATAAGGTATCCGAGTATCATAGGTTAGTCCCTTACTCTATCTTTGGAAATGGAAGGCCCCTCATATGGTTACTGCTTTTTGTTGACTAGACCTAAAAGGCCGTGTTCTCAACTATGGATAATCTTCGTCAGCGGAAAAGAATTATAATGAATGTGTGCCTATTGTTCCTTGCAGATGAGGAGACACTTGACTAGATTTTTCATCAACCATAGTCACTCAAGCCTTGTGGAGATCGGTCCTAGAGTGGTTCGATTGCTCTTGGGTGTCTCTTCCATCACTTTCTGCTTTCTTTGAGGAGTGGAAGATGGGTGTCAAATCATCGAAGGGAATAATCACATGAAAACTGTCATTTTTGGCCACTTCATGGGTGTCGTGGAAAGAAATGAATTTGTGGTGCTTTGAAGGTCGAATCTCCCCCAATAACATCCTAATTAATAAGTTGAAATTCATTGTTGTTTCATGGGCGTCCTGCTTCCATCAGTTTCAAGGTATCCCTATATCTCTTATATTGATGAATTGGAAAGAGATAGTGAAATCTAGTCCCATTATGAAGAAATGCAAGATTTCTTGGTCCCCTCCTCCATTGGGTCGTTTCAAATTAAATTTGATGGTAGTGCCATTGGTTACCCAGGAAATGCTGGGTTTGGTGGAGTTTTTGAGATGGGAATGTAAATATCATTCTCTGCTACTATGGGCCGGCACATGTGTGTTGGGTGAATATGGCTGAGTCTTTAGCTTTGTTAACGGGTCTCCAAGAAGCTATTCAGCTTATCATGCATAGCATTTCGGTAGAGGGTGACTCCATGTGTGTCATTCAGTGGGCCTTTGGTGCTTGCAGATTTCCTTGAGGATAGCGGACGCGTTGGAAGAAGTAGTAGACTTGGCTAAAAAGTTGAATGCATCTTTCTTTCATATCCCAAGAGCTACTAACAAGGTGGCAGATGATCTCGCTAAGGAGGAGGTGGCTAGGCAAAATTTGTTTATCTCTTATGTTAATTGCATTTTATAATTTTGCTTTTGTTTAGACAGTTTTGGCTTCTTTTTTTTTTTTGTTTTTGGTGCTTGGCTGGTCAATATAGATCTTTTGTACCGTTTTAGTTCCTTTTTTAATGAATTTTGTTACCACTCAATATATATATGAGGAATGCTAGTATACTGGTGATGGATGCTTACATGGCTTTCCCTATTTGTACTTAAGCAATTCTCTTTTTCATATAGATTGTTGTCTTTTGCACATTAATACTTCCAAATATGGAACTGTCCCTCACCCTACGGTGAGGGATGGATGCATATTAATATTCTCATATATATATATATATATATCAGCCTTCGTGAAGTTATTTATCTTAACTCTCAACATATTTTTGTTGAAAGTGATTCTTCTCGTCTTATTCAATAAGCTACCAAGTCTTCCAAACTTCCTTGGAACCTGGCGGATATGCATGAATCTCTCTTTCCACCATATTAAGCATAGTGGGACCCCAGCAGTGGATCGTCCAACCAAAGTGGGAGTTTTGAGGCCTTCTTTGGTCATTTTGTTTGATTATTAAATCAAATTTAGCTTTGCTTTGGGCTGTCCGCCTGCTTTTTTGGGCTCTGGCTTGGTTTAGCTTTTTTTTTGGCTTTTCTCCCTGATTTTTTGGGTTTTTTGGGTTCACTATAGCTGTCTCATACCGTGCTGTCTCATACCGTACAGATTTTTTAGATATTAATAGTGTAACAAAACCAACAGTTACGTGGCTGTTTCAATCACTTCTAGGCATCACTATCAGTTGCCTAATAGAACAAGTTTTCCAGTGAATGATAAGATTGAGAACCCTACTGCCATCAGAATAGAAAGCTGCTAAACAAATATTGAGGGCCAAAAAGATTCTGGCCTTCAACCCAAAAATAAGATAATAAAAAGTAAAGTTATCACACTCAGGATTATACCTCCTGCATATCCACCAGCAGCACTCGGCCCTTGAACAGCATATCCACCAGCACTAATTAACCAATAAATAGAAAGTACAAATCAGTTAGGGAGGATACCAGAAATTCAAAAACAAGAATGATAAGCCACATAAGAGGCACACCTTCCCTGCCCATAACCATATGCACCTCGAGCTTGTTTTCCAGCAGGTTGAGCATATCCAGCATGAGGCACCTGAGAATCAATATTGGTGAACAAAACATTTGCAATTGAGTTGTGGCTACTAAAGAGCAATGAGAAGACATTTACCATATCAGGATATGGCCGCTTAGATCCAGAAGCAGAACCATAAGCGCCACCCTGGTAGCCCTGGTAGCTGGTGGTAGCTGCTCCATACGCAGGTGGATATGGATTCCGATATGAAGTAGGACGCTTATTGAAATTCTTTTTTGATTTTCCATAGTGAGGATTGCTCCAACCGCCACTAGGTCTACCATGCATATTGCCTACAAATTCAATTGCAAGCTAACATCATTTTCATTTCCATAATTAAGTCCCAACAAGAACAGGAGGAACAAATGCATTAGAAGCTGGTTATGGCACATACTAAAGTTACGATTATCACGCGCTTTCTTTGATGGCCATGCATTATCCATGAATCTACCATTGCGCTTTCCACTTTTAAAAGGTTGTTCCCTTTTCTGGTGATACTGAAATGAAGCACTGCCTTGACCTCCAGTGAATTGACCTTGGGGCCTAGATGGGTTGCCTCCTCTTCCACTTTTCAATTTACCCTTTTGAGCCTTGCCCATACCTACAACCTGTTTGAACTTGGCATTCCCTTTCATATTAGATCCACCAGCTTCAGCATTGTCACCATCCTTGCTAACCTTGAAACCACCTCGAGCACCCTGCTTTGCTAGCCTACCCTTATTCTGAGGCTTTGCAATGTTAGCTTTGACCTGATATGAGAAGCAGCACTTGGAAGTTAAAGAATGATTACAAATCCACTAACTTAAGTTAAGTTCTCTGTAATTAATACCTTGATTTCTCGATCCCCAAGTTGAGCATTGTTTATACCCTCAACACATGCTATTGCACTTTCTCTAGAGGTAAATGCAACAAAACCAAAATCTCTCCTCCTTGCATTAGTGAAATAACGGGATAACTGCACTTTCTCAACTTCTCCATATTGTTGGCAATGTTCCAAGACCTTCTGTTCATCCCAAGATTCTGGCAGGCCCTCAACAAAGACAGTTTTTACCTACAATCATACCAAAAAATAAAATAAAATAAAAATAATATTCATGCACTTCTCTCTAAAGACATCAGAGGCTCCATCTTTCTCATGAAAAGTTGTAACTCATGTTACTTTGAACTCGTAAAGCAACTCCATGCTGAAACATAATGCAAGGGTGATCTTATCAAACAATAAAGCTAACAATCCAGCTTGGGTTGATATAAGCTTCATACACTTTGTTTCTAGTATGTACAATAGTGCCCACATGTGATCAGTCTACATCTTGCATGCGGGGGAAAAGAACATGCACACATGCATCACCCCAATTTGACCATTCTCCACCAATGAAGTGAAACACAAAAAAGCTTTTGAACCCAAAAATCATGTAAAACAAACTGCACTTGTAAAATCACTTAACTTTTAGGAAACTAAAACCAAGTGTTAGGATTATCTTGTCATATTTTGGTCCAGCCCTATCAACAATGAATCCTTACTATCCCCAAGATTCACATGCACCCTGGTCGCCCCACAGGGAGGGGGTACGAAAATTTTATCTACCTCGGTTGATAGTTGCCATACTCCTCACCATAGTAGACATAACAAGTGGATGATACTATCATACGATTAGCTGTTAACAGTAAATGGATAAGGACAACCTAAGGCTCTTATTGGACTGATCAACTTCCTGGAGGGTCTGGACCCCCAAGGGTTCACCTGATCTGATTGCAGGCCCTGAAGTCAAAACTAATAATTGGCCCTGACACAGATCGGTGCAAACCATTGTTACAGATAGGCATGCAAAGTGTGGAGAGCTTGAATTGAACAGCAAAGCTAGGGATTTGGGTTGACATAATTGGTTGTGAACTCATGTTATCCAGATCACATCCATAAGACCCAGCTAATAATCAAGCCAGATCCAGATCAACCATGGTCAATCCATTACAGCTAAAAGCTATAAAAAAATGCAGTGAATTATAAAGAGCAAACTTGAACATCATATCTCAGATCAAGCCAGTTGTCCATGAAAATTCTTCCACCAGCTACTGTACATATAAACAAGAGCTAAAGCATGGAGGTAAGCAAACAATAAAAGAAGTCACACACATAATCAGAGATATATATATATAGAGAGAGAGAGAGAGTAAAGAAAACAAGCAGAGAAAATTCAAGACCTGTGATAGAATCTCTTCACTAGGATGCATTGAGGATGGTGCAAAAGCAACTTTTGCACTCCTATCACAGCCAAAAACAGCATCTGGTTTTCTTAACCGCTGAAATGCAGCCATAGCATCAGAATGGGTGCTAAATTCAACAAAAGCATAACCTTTAATCTTTCCTTCAATCTTGGGATCCTCAGGTAAAAATATTTCATCAATCTGTTCAATTCCATAACCCATCAATGCTGCAATTACCTTGTACCAAGAAGACAGAGAGGGAGAGAGAGAGAGAGAGAGAGAGAGAGAGAGAGTGAAAAAGGTCAGAACATGCAGAAACTTCACATAAACGCAACTGCATCACCAAGGAATAAGAATTTAATCATACAGACACTTCAGATGATTGCTGTTGCATCACAAGAAATAAGAATTTAATAATTTAGTTGGCAATGCAGTCACTGTCATACCCATGGATTACAGGTACATCATGGCATCACCTGAATGTTTCATATAAACCAAAGCTACTAGAAAAATGCAATGCATGGAAAGGCATGCTCATATGCAGTCAGTCACCGAAGGTGCTTGCTGGTCTATTGGGAGCATGAAGAAATCATAAAGTAATAAGCTGACCACAAAGTGAGGAGGCTTAAATCTTACATTGTCTTTTGTCCATGTCTTGCAAATATTACCAAGGTACAGTGTATCATTGTCTTGGCTAGCTGAAAGCCCAACACGCTTACCCCTTACCTAATCAAAATAATTTAAATCTAGTCAAGTAAAGCTAACATCATCTATTCAAGTTCCAAGCAAATCCAACCTGAAAAGAACTTCTTAAAAGAATCAATTTATCAAGAAAAATGAACGAATAGAAAGGTTGAAATATACAACCTCTGTTCCATCCTTCAATTCAGCAAGCACCTTCTTGGCTTGCTCAATAGTAGCATAACGAATAAATGCAAAACCCTTACTTTTCTGTGTTGTCGGATGCTTTACTATCCGCACAGACTGAATTTCCCCATACACACCAAAAACTTTTACCAGATCATCTTCAACTGCCTCCCTGTCCAACCCACCAATAAAAATCTCAAAATCTTTCTGCTTTTTCTTTTCTGAAAGAGGAGCATGCATAAATAAAGAATGATCTTCATCATCCTCATCATTCTCTTCGTCATCTTCATCAACATCACTCTCGCTCTTACCAGCATCTTCCACCTTATCATCACCTTCGACAGCATCACCATCATCATCCCCGTCATCTTCATCAGGACCAACATCATCATTCCCATCATCTTTGTAAGCACCGGCTTCGTCCCCCAGAGCTCCAATATTTTCCTCTTCTACAACAGTCTCCTCCAGTACACTTTCTTGCTCAATACCTGAGAATGATCAAAACAGCACCAACATTGGCCAGAGATGTTACCCAAGTAAAAATAAAAATAAAGATTGTATGCAATAGTACAAGTACATGTAAATGGAACAGACTGCCGTTGGCCAACATATAAGTATGCACTTGCGCAGCAGCCAGCATGAATAAGAGTGAGAATGAGTAGTCCCAGTCATGGATTGCCTCTAAAACTTTCCTAGTATGATATATAAATCCATTAGACAAAATTGTTTTATTTATTTTTCAGGAGTTCATATATGCAAAAGTTCTAGTTTATCCAACTCTTGATTATTCCTCTTCTACCCTCACAAATGAAGAGAGAGAGAGAGAGAGAGAGAGAGAGAGAGAGAGAGAGAGAGTTGTCGTATTGTATTATTTATCATCAATTTATTAATAGAAAGGGAATTTGGAAGATTTTGAAGCATTGCACATCTACCGCCAGGCCCAACAGATTAATGCTCTACATCAACCAGTCGTGGGTCATACTAGGATCTGATGCATGGTATATTGCACACATTGAGGTTTGATGCATCAGGAGATTCCGGACTGAACAGTTCCTCAATTAACCTGAACTGAAGTGTGGTAAAAACAAAAGGACTGTGTACTAAATGTCAACTACAGTTATTTGTCCAATCACTTGAAAATCAAAATCATATCGCAAGTCATATGACGGGATGAATTGAATCGAATCATGAATAGTATCACGAATCATAGGATTTTTTATTTTTGTTATAAAAAATTGATAAAAAGATTAAAAAAAACACTTATTCATATCCATCCATAACAGTACAATTACAATGGCAAATAAGATTATGGTACAATCATATGAAGAAAGCCTATGCATATAATAATATATCATAAATGATATGTGAATGCTTAAATACGTTTAACATATCAAAATTATTGGAAAAATAAATAAGCTGCATTATTTTTTATTTTATTTAAAAAAATCAAATAATCAACCTCAAATGGTTAGGATGTTTAGGATGTCTCCTGAATTTAAAAAATGTTCATGGAGGGGAAAAAATTGAAAAAGATTAAAAAATTAATGCAGGACAAAATCCCATACATACAATTGAAGCCTCAAGTCACATGCCCATTCCTTTTAATCTCTAAAGTCTCATTGAGATCGTTAAGTTCTTAAGAGGTTTCGTTAATCCTCGTACAACCTTTTAAAAATAGAAATCCTAATGATGGGGACATCTTACCAAATTCCCCAAAACCATACAAAGTTTATCAGAGAAGAAAGCGCAGGGCAGCCGATCAAGCTCTAATTTGGTTGGATGATCAATACTATGGCATTGAACGCGAAGAAAATACAAATCCACCGTTGGATTATCTTTCGGAGGAGATCCGACGGTTGGATTTCGTTTGATCGCGATGGCGGAGCATTGACGGCCCATGTGCACAATTACAGTGAAGGCCCCACATAGGGAAGTGGCACATGGATTGGAGAAGTGAAGGGGTCCTTGGCTTTGTTTTGTTTGGAGGGCCCATGGTTTGATTTGTTAATGTATTGGGTCCCATGTTTAATTTATTTCTTCCCTTAAGTTATTGTTTGGTCCCATAGTCTAATTGTTTAATTAGTTTGGTCCCAATTAAGTTTTTTTATTAGAGTCTGTAGAGGGACCCATTTCGTTTTGTCTATGTAATAAGTAAGGGCGTAAAAGGGGGACCGCCTTCATAAGTGAAAAAAAAAAAAAGAGGATGTGCGGAAGAAGGACTTGCGCACGAATTCCAAGGTGCGCAAGTCCATCTTGCGCAAGATCCTAAATTCCCTCCTTTTGTTCTCTTCCTTCCTTTCTTATCTTTCCTTTCTTCTTTTCCTTTTTTGGTTGGAGAATCCTTTAAGTCTAGGGCTAGGTCTTCTCCACCATCATGATGCATGTAAGAAAAAAAAATTCTGGAATAAGAAAGAGCTTCTTATTCTTCTTCTTCTCCACTTGGTTGCAAGCCACCTTCTTGCCAACCACTTCTAACGCCTCCTGTGATTGGAGTTTGGTGAGAGCCCAACAAAGGTATTCTCTATCTCTTCTACTCTTCTCTTCTTGAGCATCTTCTAGCCACTACAAGAGCCCAGATCTGATCTTGAACAACTGAACCACAACAAGCCCTAAGTGTTGGAAGTTCTGCCTTCCATTAAGATCCACTATTAAATCTGGGGAACTATTACTGCAGGATCTGTGATAAGGGTCTAGATCTGTTGTTGACCCACCCCTTGGAATTGATAGACGGTTTGTACTGATCCAGATCTGAAGTTTATACAATTTTCAGATCCAGATCTGAACTTTCTGCACTTTTCTGATTTCAGCACTTCAACTACATTGCAATAGCTTAGGTTTGCATCGTCCTGCAGATCTGAAATCTGTTGGTATCAGTCCACCATTCATTATATCACGTCTGCAATTTACAGATCTGAAATCTATTCAGCAGTGCACATCTGCAATTGATTTTCAGTTCTGAAATTTTTTCTCTGCAGAGCATACACAGCATCGCAACACAACTGCAGTTGCTTTTCAGTTCTGAAAAATATTTTCTGCAGTACATAACACATCATTGCATCATATTTCAGTTCTGAAATTATTTTCAGCATTGCATCATAACATCATTGCATCGCATCTGAATCTGATTTCAGTTCTGAAATTAATTTCAGCAGTGCATAACACATCATTGCATCATATCATTGCATCATATTTCAGTTCTGCAATTATTTCCAGCAGTGCATAATAAATTTAGGATAGTCATCTTAGCATCCATCTTGTATGCCCACTAGGAGTGGTAGGGATTTCCAACCCGAACACCTTACAATGGATTCATCCCAAATTTCCAAGTTGATGGATGAGGCGCTGGCCAAGAACAATGTCATTATGAATGAGAGGCTGGCTGCCATGCAGGCGCAATCTGACATCCGCCTTCATGAGGCCACAACTCGTCTCGAGGCACGCCTCGAACAGATTGAAAGGTCCCAACGTGATGATGACGGGCATCGTCATGTTCGGAATCGCCCACAAGGGAGACAAAGGGGTAGAGAGCGAGATAATGAGACCGACCTCGAATCTGAGGCGGGTGATGACCGTAGGCCCCAAGGCAGGAGACGGAATCCTGAAGAGTGGGCCCTGAGAAGTGTAAAGGTTGAAGCCCCAACCTTTGATGGTCGCATTGATCCTAGGGTCTACTCTGATTGGGAATTTGACATGGACCATTATTTTGATTGGTATGATATGTCTGAAGAAAGAAAGGTCCGATTCGCCAAAATGAAATTGGTGAGTCAAGCCCGTTTGTACTGGGTTGATCTTGAGCGGGGTTTACAGCGTCGCCATGAGGCACCTATTGATACTTGGGATGAAATGAAGGAACACTTACGGGTCAAGTATCAGCCCCAATCTTACAGGGATAGACTTTTAGATCAAAAGTCTAACCTTAGACAGGGTAGCATGTCCGTGACCGAATACATCAATAAGTTCGAAGAACTTAATTTAAGATGTAATACCCAAGAAGACCTTCCTGAGCGAATTTCAAAATTTAGAACAGGTCTTCGCCCCGAATTTCAAAGGAAACTAATCACTGTAAAAACGGCTAGCTTAGAAGACATTTACGAGGTGACCTTTAACCTCGAGATAGCTATGAAAAACAAGCAAGCTAAACGCAGTGATTATCGGGGAACAGATTCCAAGCTTTATTCCTCGGGTAACAAATCTAATTCAAATTCCCAATTTACCCGTAATCCCACAAATGGACCGCATACATTTAGGGATAACAAAGGCAAAGGAATCGTTAGTGGCAGTTCTAAATCTCTCACCTGCCATAAATGTCACGGTTATGGACACTACGCCAGTGAATGTCCTACCCGCAACATCAATCTCTGCGTAGAAGACGTAGAAGATGAGAATGATCCTACGGTAGATACCTATATCCCGGATTTTGTGCCTAGCGATGAGGATTGTGAAAATCCGGAAGATCGGGTATCCTTTCTTCGATTTACACCCTCCTATCCTCAACATGGAAATGCACAATCTTTAACAAAAGATGATCCACCAAAATTAATGGTTGTAAGATGTGCATTGACCATTCAAGAAAATGAGGATTGGCGTAGAACTTCCATCTTTCATACCTACGTCAAGTGTAATGAGAAGAGTTGCAAGATCATTATTGATAGCGGAAGCTGTACCAATGTGGTGTCAGCCAATAACTTGTCTAGACTAGGCTTGACCCCTGTTCCACACCCTAAGCCATACCGCGTCTCTTGGGTGGATTCTACATCCATTCCTGTGACCCAACGGTGCTTGGTCCCAATTAGTATGTTCACCTATCAGGACCAGCTTTGGTGTGACGTGGTTCCCATGGACGTGGGACATATCATTTTGGGGAGACCTTGGCTTTATGATATGGATGTTACCAACTTTGGGCGTACAAACATTTGTGCCTTTCAATTCAAAGACAAGAAGGTAAAATTACATCCATTACCCCCTAAAGGCAAGGATAACCCTAAAGACAGTACTAAACCCAGTACTAGTGCTTCCACTCCTACAACCAAGGGTTTACACATCTTAAGTGCAAGTGAGTTCCAGGCTGAGTTAGATGAGAGGACTCATAAGGGCTCTAAGGAGGATCCTATTGTTTATGCCGTAGTTTCTACGGATGTTGGTAAGGAGTCCACTATTGATGTTCCACGTGCCGTGGAACCAGTTTTTCGTGAGTTTAGGGATGTCTTTCCCGATGACTTACCGAACGAGCTCCCACCCATGCGTGATATCCAGCATGCAATTGACCTCGTTCCTGGAGCGACCCTACCTAACTTGCCCCATTATCGTTTGAATCCTGCAGAACATGCAGAACTAAAACGACAGGTAGAGGAGCTTCTTGCCAAGGGTTTCCTTAGGGAAAGCTTAAGCCCTTGTGCTGTTCCCGCACTATTGACTCCAAAGAAAGATGGAACGTGGAGGATGTGCGTGGATAGTCGAGCTATCAACAAGATTACCGTTAAGTATCGATTTCCAATACCTCGGTTAGATGATATGCTTGACATGATGGCTGGTGCTACTATCTTTTCCAAGATAGACCTTAAGAGTGGCTACCATCAGATTCGTATTCATCCTGGCGACGAATGGAAGACTGCCTTCAAAACGAAGGATGGGCTATATGAATGGCTTGTCATGCCATTTGGGTTGTCAAACGCACCAAGTACTTTTATGCGGGTCATGACACAAGTGTTGAGGCCATTTATTGGTAAGTTCTTGGTAGTCTATTTTGATGATATTCTTATCTACAGCACTACTACAGAACAACATCTTAAACACTTGTGGCAAGTTTGTAGTACTTTGCGGAAAGAACAACTCTACGCAAACCTTAAGAAGTGCACATTCATGGCGGATAATTTGGTCTTCTTAGGTTTCGTAATATCTGCTGCGGGCATGGCTGTTGATCCTGAGAAGATTAGAGCTATTGTTGAATGGAAAATTCCATCCAATATTCATGAGGTTCGTAGCTTTCATGGTCTGGCCACATTTTACCGTCGATTCATTAAAGGCTTTAGTACCATCATGGCTCCTATCACAGATTGCATGAAAAAGGGTGAGTTTCATTGGAGCCCAGCTGCTACTGCCGCTTTTCAGGAGATTAAAGTCAAAATGACAGAGGCCCCTGTCATGCGATTGCCCGATTTTTTTAAAGTTTTTGAAGTGGCTTGTGACGCATCGGGTGTGGGAATAGGAGTTGTCTTGAGCCAAGAAGGACACCCAGTCGCTTACTTCAGCGAAAAGCTGAATGATGCTAAGCGACAGAAGTATTCCAATTACGAAAGGGAATTCTACGCATTAGTGCAAACCCTTAAACATTGGCGACATTATCTTTTGCCACAAGAATTTGTCCTGTTCTCTGATCATGACGCTTTAAAATACTTAAATTCCCAATCTAAGTTGAAAGGAGAACATGCCAAATGGGTTGAACTTTTGCAAGAATACACTTTCGTGTTAAAACACAAGGCGGGAGTGGATAATAAACCAGCTGATGCGTTAAGTCGCAGGATCCATTTAATTCACTCCATGAATGTCGAAGTCACAGGGTTTGATCGTCTTCAAGATGATTACCCTACTTGTCCTGATTTTGGGGATATGTTTGCTTCACTTTCTGACAATCCTCTAAGAAGCATTGATCGATTTACGTTGAAAGACGGTTATATCTTTAGAGGTAATCAGATTTGCATTCCCCGAACTTCCATGAGAGAGTTTTTAATTTGGGAACTCCACGCGGGAGGCGTGGGAGGTCACTTTGGTCGGGATAAGACCATCCTTCTCGTGGAAGATCGTTTTTACTAGCCAAGTCTCAAGCGAGATGTTGCGCACACGATTGCGCGTTGCCGTACTTGCCAATTAGCAAAGCAACGCAAACAGAATACCGGCCTGTATACTCCTTTGCCCGTGCCTCACGCACCGTGGCAAGATCTTAGCATGGACTTCGTGCTTGGGCTTCCTAAGACATCCAAGCAGCACGATTCCATCTTTGTCGTTGTGGACCGTTTCTCCAAAATGGCCCATTTTGTTCCATGCTCAAAAACTTCTGATGCTTCGCATATTGCGAAGATCTTCTTCGAGCGTATTGTCAGCCTTCATGGTGTCCCAAAGACCATTATGTCTGACAGAGATGTGAAGTTCACTATCTATTTTTGGAAAACACTGTGGAAACTCTTAGGCACTAAATTGCAATTTTCTTCTGCCTATCATCCACAGACTGATGAACAAACTGAGGTAGTGAACAGAAGTTTGGGAAATCTGTTGAGGTGTCTTGTGGGTGAACATGTGCGAACATGGGAATCTGTTTTACCAATAGCTGAATTTGCATACAATAGTTCTGTCAATCGGTCCATAGGCATGAGTCCATTTGAAGCTGTCACTGGTTACAAACCTAGAATGCCTATAGATCTCATTCCCATCTCATCCATTCATCGTCCTTCTGAGTCTGCTGATGCATTCATTCAACACATACATGCATTACATGCTGAAATCAGGAAACAAATTAATTTCCATAATGCACAGTACAAATCATCTGCTGATTCACATCGCAGATTCACAGAATTCCAGGTGGGTGATGATGTTATGGTTCGCATAAGGCCTGAGCGATTCCCGCAGGAACTTGCCAAGAAATTACAGGCTCGCAGTATGGGTCCATATAAGATTTTGAACAGGTTGGGTCCTAATGCGTATGTGCTGGACATTCCTTCTGATATGGGGTATTAGTTCCACTTTCAACATTGAAGACCTTGTTCCTTTTCATGGCCCCACACCATCCCCCATTGAGCCATCTGGTGTTTCTTCTCCGTTACCTAATTTTGAGCCAGCATCCTTCTCTCACCTACCCCAGCCGACCCCCCCTCCTAAACCTAAAGCTCAGTTGAAGGATGTAGTGGAAGACATATTGGATGACCAATTGGTCTCCACCAGACACGGAGGCATTCAAAAATTTCTTGTCAAATGGAAGGATCGACCTCAGCATGACAGCACCTGGATCACACGGACTGAATTACAGCGCCTTGATCCCGATCTCTTGGAACGCTTTGATAGTTTCATCTCACCAGAGGTGAGATTTTCGCAGCCGCGGGGCAATGATGGGGACATCTTACCAAATTCCCTAAAACCATACAAAGTTTATCAGAGAAGAAAGCGCAGGGCAGCTGATCAAGCTCTAATTTGGTTGGATGATCAATACTATGGCATTGAACGCGAAGAAAATACAAATCCACCGTTGGATTATCTTTCGGAGGAGATCCGACGGTTGGATTTCGTTTGATCGCGATGGCGGAGCATCGACGGCCCATGTGCACAATTACAGTGAAGGCCCCACATAGGGAAGTGGCACATGGATTGGAGAAGTGAAGGGGTCCTTGGCTTTGTTTTGTTTGGAGGGCCCATGGTTTGATTTGTTAATGTATTGGGTCCCATGTTTAATTTATTTCTTCTCTTAAGTTATTGTTTGGTCCCATAGTCTAATTGTTTAATTAGTTTGGTCCCAATTAAGTTTTTTTATTAGAGTCTGTAGAGGGACCCATTTCGTTTTGTCTATGTAAAAAGGGAGTAAAAGGGGGACCGCCTTCATAAGTGAAAAAAAAAAAAGAGGATGTGCGCAAGAAGGACTTGCGCACGAATTCCAAGGTGCGCAAGTCCATCTTGCGCAAGATCCTAAATTCCCTCCTTTTGTTCTCTTCCTTCCTTTCTTATCTTTCCTTTCTTCTTTTCCTTTTTTGGTTGGAGAATCCTTTAAGTCTAGGGCTAGGTCTTCTCCACCATCATGATGCATGTAAGAAAAAAAAATTCTGGAATAAGAAAGAGCTTCTTCTTCTTCTTCTTCTCTACTTGGTTGCAAGCCACCTTCTTGCCAACCACTTCTAACGCCTCCTGTGATTGGAGTTTGGTGAGAGCCCAACAAAGGTATTCTCTATCTCTTCTACTCTTCTCTTCTTGAGCATCTTCTAGCCACTACAAGAGCCCAGATCTGATCTTGAACAACTGAACCACAACAAGCCCTAAGTGTTGGAAGTTCTGCCTTCCATTAAGATCCACTATTAAATCTAGGGAACTATTACTGCAGGATCTGTGATAAGGGTCTAGATCTGTTGTTGACCCACCCCTTGGAATTGATAGACGGTTTGTACTGATCCAGATCTGAAGTTTATACAATTTTCAGATCCAGATCTGAACTTTCTGCACTTTTCTGATTTCAGCACTTCAACTACATTGCAATAGCTTAGGTTTGCATCGTCCCGCATCACCTAACTAAAAAAATAAGTAAAGAAAAAAATACTAATATTAACCTCTTGCCTATAGCTATTCCCACTCAAGCGAATTGCTTGAACGTTAAGGTTTAATATAACAAGTATTGAAACGTAAGATTTGTTGGAAATTTATACTAAAAGCATACTTTTATGTATTTTTCTTTGACTGATTTACTTATTAGTAAAGTTTGCTTTTTCTATCTTAATGAAAATTTGTATGGGTAAATGGTTGCATTATTATTTACTGTGCATAGGTGCGTTTTTTATCTATAAAGTAAACAAGTTGGTGTGTAGAGTTCAACTTACGCACGGAAGACTTATTTGTCGGTTCTTATAAAATATAAGTTACTGTTGTTTACAATCTAGATGGAGCTGGACACACCATCGGTACGATTGTAGCATGATGCTTTAGTAGGCTTGTCTTGGCTACGGGAAACAATATAGTTTCGACTCGTTATGCTAGTACACTTTGTGTGTATTGAACAGGACCACTTTTGAGTTATTATCTTTACACTAACTATTTAAGATTATTAACATCCAAATAGTTATTATGGGAGCTTGTACTCTTAATCTCGATATAAATAATAGACACGTGCGTTTAGTATTTGGCATTTTGATTTACAAAGGAGTGAGACCTTTTGTGGGTCAATAATCTCAGTAAATTGGATGACTACACTACGTGTATGGTGCATATTAGTTTATTGGCGGAATCCACGTCCCGTAACAGGGATTGATGATATCCCCTTGATGAACCTTATAAGTTTTGATTATGTCAAACCCTGTAAGTGGACTTAGTATCCGACTTATCAAATAAGTTAAGTGTAAAGTCTCAAGGAATTATAAAGATATCGATTAAATATAGGCGTCAGTAATTATTTAATCGATGGATATCTGAAATCTTAACGTGGGGAAATTAATAAGCATTTAATAACAAGAAGCTCGAAATATTTTTTTGAGAATAAGGACAGGAGTACAATTATAATTCTTTAGTGGACTGAATTGTAATTTATGGATCTAAAACTCTAATTTGGGTCGAATTAGGGTTTCCTATTTCTATAAGAAGCCTATTCCTTATTTTCTTCTTAAGGTCCCTATTGTAGCCTATAAATATGCGCTATTGCTCTCTAAAAAGGATATACAAGAGAATATTCGTTTTTGAGAGCAAGGAGAATTCGCAGAAGAGGCCCACACCCCGGTGCAAGTTCGAGCATAGAGGAATACAGTAGAAGATCTTGAGATTTTCAGGCTGTTATAAAATCGAGATCAAATCAAAGAGATCTCGCAAGTATGGTTTTTGAATCATTATCGTTTAAACTTATTTCCGCAGTGATCTGTGCGTGATATCAAAGGATCCTGGCGGCTGCCTCCTAACAAGATTTACACCTAAATCCTAACAGTCACATATAAATGGATTCATTGTATAGAAATTGAGTTTTTTTTCCCCAAGGGCCGTTTGGTAATTTACTATTACAAAAAATGTAAATAAGCAGAGGTCGAATTTTTTGCTTTCACTTGTTTGGGATCCCCTACTATAGATAAAGTCAAATTGCGCCCACACGCATGTACTTCTCCACAAGGGTACTATGATGAAGATGATTCTGGATCCCTGTTGCACTATAACACAGGATCCTGTGACACATCCATGGGACTCCATTGTGGGGCCCACATAATGATATTCTAAACTGTTGAAATTGAATATCATCCCCTCCTTTGATATATTCTAAAATTTCAATACAATAGAGAGGAGATGAAAGGTGGTGATAAAGACGTGTCTAGATCTTCTATTGGAACTACTATATGTGAACTTACAGGTCTCCGAGGCGCCATTTTGGCGGCCCACATAATAATTATCCAAGTGTTCAAAATGAATACCACCCCCTCTAATGATATATCTTGAAATTTCATTCCAATGGAGGTGGGTCCCACCATTCCCCTCCGGGGATACATGATGAAATTTCTTATTAATAGGAGTGGTGCCCACCATCCAAGCTGTGTTCACACGATATCATACAAAAAATTGCAGCTTTGCAAAATATAAAAAATAGAAATCACTTTTCCCTTCCTAGAACCATCCGAACACCTTTTTCATTTAACCGTAAAGTCAACACTACTTTCAAGCCACCACTAATTTCAAATGATGTGACATTTAACTTCCTCCTACTATATAAGTGAATTTACCAAACAAGTCCTTAGGAATTCAATATGAATCATTGGATTCTAACACCAATGAATCCAGTCAAGAACTAGAAGATCACTTAGCAAAAACCATCAATGAATTGTTCAAATTTCTAAAAGTCCAAATGAAAATACAAACAAAGAATGCCTACCTTGTCTCTTTTTTTTTTCTGTGTTTGTGTTCATAAAGTAACATGGTATGCCTTATTAGTTGGAAGAATAATGCAATTGTAAACAAGATGAGGAGCAATTCTAAACCTTCTTTTTCAGCTTTTCAAGGTTTTGGTTTGATCAAGGAAATTAACGAGGCTCATTGAAGAGAGAAATAGATTGTAGAGTTACAAAAAACATGTTTTTAAATAGTAGAGTGAAAAAGTAGAACTCACAAGCCAACACCAGATAGACGGTATGAGGTTTAGAAAGTAACAATAATGAATTAGAAGGATAGTTCCGGATCTTCACTCTTTAATATAAATATATGTAACCACAAGTCGCATAAAGTAGGGATGGAAATGGGACATAGAGCAAGAAAATGAGTCGAAAGCTAGTAGCTTAGGCATGCAACAAACCAGGTACGTCCAAGAGATCATGATGGAGCTAAGTAAGACTGTCAGTACGATGGATATTGCCTTATTTACATGGGATATCTGCTATTGAAAGTAAATCAATAGATGTAAGGATAATATGAGTTGTTAGCCCACTAATATCTCAATGGCAAGGCATCACACTTCTAGGAGGATGATCTGAGGTCGATCCCAGGAATCACAAGTTGGAATGCCACTCCCTTGCCCCAGAGAGAGAGAGAGAGAGAGAGATGTAATGATAATATGAGATCAATTTGAATTAAAGGTGGACCATTATCATTTTGGGAAGTGTAAGGTTGAATTGCTTTACTCTATTTGGTCACATACGCAAAAGAGGCAAAGACACATGTCCTTTTCTTTCTTCACAATAACGAGCTCTATCTGCAAGGGCATTTCTTAGACCAGACTATTTTATCATTTGGGAGTGAGGTTGACTTGTTTGACACTATTAGCCATAGACGGAACTGAGGTAGACATGCATTATTACGAGTTTGCTTTTTTTTCTTCACAATAAAGTGGTCCATTTACAGGGACATTTCTTAGAACAATGATACAGCTTGTGTAAAGTGTGCAACTGAAAATGTGGAGGAAAACTCCTCTCATGTGTTTTTGTTATGCAGGGAATTGATAAAACAAGTAAACGACACATATCAGGCAGGAGGATTCAGATTCATATGTCAGTCTTCTTCCAACTACACACCATGAAATGACTTGAAACCATCAAAGAACAAGAGAGGCAACCTCAGTCTTTTCCACAAAATAACATCCACCATTTTATTAAGGTTACTTGCAAACTTTCACTATCGATGGATTTTCCTTTACATCATCATTAAGGACTCTAACTCCACCAGTTTTTACTGCTAGTCCAAGCCCGGGTAAAAGAGGGTTGCGTTACGTAGGTTCACAGCCAACGGAAAAAGTTTTGCCACAGCCCAAATATGAATTCTGAGATAAAGAACATTTCGAGATCATGCAAAGGCATTCGAAAAGCAAGAAGAGAAAATAGAACATTTTCTTTACATTTCCAAATGGGATTCAATATTGCTGCCATTTTATGAAATTTCTCAATGTTGTTCACATTCCCGACATTTCAGTTCCAGATTTGTTCAATGGAGGCAAGACAGCACCTCCAAACAAAAGGCAATACAGACACTTTTCTATGACAAGGAAACTCAAGTAGATACCAAATTTACCATCAGTTAAAATTGCAAAGTGTGTGAAAAGATAAGGACTTAACCTTAACCTAGTGATGCATGAAGAAGCATAACTCTCAACGCAAGTCCAGACAATATGGAATAAGGCTTCCAATAATGATGGGGTTACATGTGAGAAGGCAGAAAGCCTAAATCCAGCCTTCCTCTTCAACAAAACCCTCAAATTTTCATCTTCTTCTTCTTATTTGAAAAAAAAAAACACGATTTGATTGAACCACAACCTCAAGGTTGCAAAAGTGAGCACCTTCCACTCTGCACCACTCAAATTTTAACAATTCATTTTCAGAACAGGAAAAATTCACTCATCCCATATGACACTGCAGGTGCCTCAATAAGCATTTTTAATAACTGTTAATGGATCATGAGCATAATAAATCAATAAAAATTGTACCTTGCTCTTGATCCATCTGCATATCATCACCTTCACTCACTCCATCAGTAGGCCCTTCATCCTCCTTGTCCATCTCGCCGCCCATCGCGGATTCCACAGCTTCCAAATTATCATCTTTCAACTTCGTCACTTCCAAAACCTTCACTTCCTCAGCTATCACATCCTCCATTTTCACATCCTCCTTCACATCGCCAACAAAGACTTCAGCTTTCGACGCTTCCTCCTCTTTCACAGAGCTCGTCGGAACCTCAGGCTCGGCAACCTCCTTCTCCTCCTCTACAGTGACCAAAGGAGGAGCCTCAGCTTCGGGGCTCTTCCTCTCAGCGGATTCCGAAGGAACCTCGGGCTCGGGAGCCGCGTTCTCCTCTAACGCATCCATCCGAACTTCAGGCTCGGGAGCCGCGTTCTCCACAGGGGCACCCGTCCGAACCTCAGGCTCGGGCGCAAAGCTCCCATCGGCGGCCCACGCCGGGACCTCAGGCTCGGGAGCTGCGTTCTCCTCGGCGACGACCGCGGGAACCTCAGGCTCGGGAGCCGCGTTCTCCTCGGCGACGGCCGTCGGAACATCAGGCTCGGGACCTGCGTCCTCCTCGGCGACGACCGTCAGGAGCTCCGGCTCCGGAGCAGCGTTCTCCTCGGCGGCGGCGGCTTCCGTGCGAGCAGAGCGTCTGGTTCTTGGAGAGGGGCCTTTGGCCTTCTTTGCAGAGGCGGAGCCCTTCCTACGGGGAGGCATCGCTCTCTGCTTCGCTCTGTCTCTGCGGTTAGGGTTAGGGTTAGGGTTAGGGTTTTGGGGAACAGGGAGGGAAGATGGGAGGGCAAAGGGAATGGGAAAATGGCTGCAGGAAAGGTGAAAGGTTGGGGCAATCGACCTGCAGCAGAGGGCTTTGCGAGGGATCCGATGAATCCTGGCCGTTGGTCGCGCGTGTGATAATAAATGGACGGAATTCGTGGTAGTGAAATAGTGAGAGGCGTGGAGTGAACGATTTTTCCCGCGGGAGGACTTATGCAAATGGATGAAGGTAAGGGTCGTCACTTCGTCAGTGGGCCCATTACCCGGTTCAAGCCCGCCAGGCCCAAGCCCAGTCTCTGGGTGGGATGGCCCATCCCAACAGCCCGCTAGCCATCCCCACCGGCCAGCCCTCCCGCAAGCCTGCAAGCTATTCATATAATGAACTAGTAATGGATAATTATTTGTACTTTGTACTTGTACATTCATGTAAGCTTTCAGCTATTCGTACTTACGTCTATTAGTCTATGTAGTAAAGTAGCAATAACTAATTGGTAGTTGTTTTACTTTGTACTTATGCATGATGCATTCATTTTAAAATGATTTATTAAATGATAAAAAAATATTTTAAAAAGTCCATCCCATCCGGCTCACAAAAAAAAAAAGCCCAATCGGCGAGCTTGGGCTTAGACTTTTCATATAAAGCCCAGCTCACCAAAAAACAAAAGGCCCACTAGGTAAAGCACGTAGACAGGCTTGGGTATCACTTTCACCAACTCGGCCGATGACGACCCTTAGATGCAACTCTCCCATTCTAAGGTTTACATTATAAAAATAAAAGGAAAATTCTCAAATAAAGCCCTAAAGTTTTGCCCTATTTCAAAAAAGGCTATGAGTACCAAAACTTTTCAAATTAGTCTCTAAGTTTTCCTAAAAGTTTTTAATCAAAGACATCCGCCTATTTAAAGCTATTTTTTGGCATCTTTTTCCCTCAAATATTTTAAAATACCCATATAACCCTATATTGAAATAAATTCCTCATTTAATTACTCTATATTCTCCTCATTCCCTTCTCCAGCAACCTTATGATGATTAAAGATAACTTGTCTCCATATAATGATTGATTGTATGTAGTTGATGTTGGAACCATACCATTGCTTCAAATGACTGATAATTTTATTACCAAAAAAAAAGATTAGGAATTTGATATTTAAGAAAAAATAAAGGAAAAAGTTGCTAAAAAGCACCTTTAGATGGACAGATGTCCTTGATTGAAAACTTATTGAAAAACTTATAGACTAATTTGAAAAAGTTTTAAAACTTATGTCCTTTTTTGAAATAAGGCAATACCTTAAGGCCTTAGTTGGATTTTTTTTTCCAAAATAAAAAATCAAGTTTGGATTTTTTTTATCTGGACTTATAAATGGGTACAAACACTCCTAGTTGACTCTTACTCCGCTAAATTATCTCGGTCAAGTCATCTCTATATAATAAGTTATTGGCATTCTCAATTGTTTAATTGGTAGATTTAATTTTAAATAATTAATATTTATTTTTAAGTAACTATTCACAACGTCTAGAGTCAACATTTAAAAATGATGACTGAAATGTAATTTGTAGAATATCTTTGATTTTTTAAATTTGATATTTGAAGTAATAAATAATGTGATGAATAATTTTTTTTCTTTCATTTTCTTATTGTAGTACTTTTTTGGATGTATAAATTTATTCATTTGAATTAATTATCACGAATGCATGTAAATACATGTATATTTATATTTTATAAGTATTTAATTCATTTTTAAATATTCTTAAATTTATTTTAAGAAAAACATGACTCTCCTGACTTTTTGTGTTGACTCTATCCAAGCCTTCTTTTTTTTTTTTTTCCTTTTTGACATTGGACTAGTCGAGTCTAAGTCATGAATTTTTCAACCTTGGTACAGATCCATAACATAACTTAAGGTTTAACTAGTATAGTGGATATGCTTTAAGATCCATACACTTTCCAACCCATTGACCTAGGGTCTAGCACGTGAATATATGTTTTTAAGACACAGTTCATGACTTTGTATGGCTATGTCAAAAAACTTCATGAAACAACAGATACATTAATTTTGAAAATGTTGACATTTATCAATTGTGGAAGGTAAACTTGATGCACTGTTATTGAGTTCAATGATAACCCTTTTTTGAAATTTCTGGTTGCATCATATTCTTATTTTAAGCAAAAAAATAAGAGATAAATAAATAAAAAGTTGGAATTGCAATCCACTTATTGGAAATAGGTTCAAAACCAGGAAAAGAGGTTTTGAGTCTAGTATCGTTCTAACCTGAAACCGCCCCATTTGCATCCCTAGCACACGCACATATCTAATATATATATATATATAGGGCTTTAATCTTATGAGAAGTATTCTCACACACATACCATGAGAACTTTTTATGGGTCTCACTTGTAGGTCCCATTGAGAACTTTTTATGGGTCTCACTTGTAGGTCCCATTTGTGGATGAGACCAGAGGGGGACGAAAAGATCTATGTGGAGCCACCCCAAAGATTAAGTTTGACCCCAATCACATATCCATAATCCCTTCCTTCGTGCCCCACAAATCTAGTCCATTCGGATTGATGTACAACTGTCCAGTAAATTTAGATTTAATTGAAACTTGGAGCGTGTGACTATTATAGGGTCCCTGTGCCTTGCAAGATTTGGATTGAGTGATATATAGGTTTCACCTAGACTTCTCAAAAAAAAAAAAAAGTAGCGAAAATTAGTTCTCTTAGAATTATTTCACATATATATAGGGTTTAGGGTTTAGGTGAAAACTGGGCCTGGTATGGCTCTAGTTTAGTGACCTTCAGATGTTCGTATTCCAAAGTGAGAGCGGGCAATTACTGCAAAGTCTTCATGGAATTATCCTAGTAGTATTTGCTTTTTCTTTTTAATCAATAAATGTTTCTGGTAGTGTGTTACTTCTTTATCTATTAATAGTTTTTTGCTTTGACTTCTGATAAACTTAGTTGTGGCAACATAAGCACTTGATATGAATTTACTATTGCAGAAATTGTAGATTCATAGACCTCAGCTATTACATCACTTTTTTAGATGCCCTCTCTTCATGCAGAGCCCATTTTGCTAATCAAGATTTTATATGAATGGGCTTACCATAGATGTGAGATACCTATTGCCTAGATACCTAGATGGACATAAATAAAGTTAGTATGCTTCAAACACATGGCTGAGAGCTATGTCTATTTTACGTGGGTAGTCATATATGCCTAGTAATGCAACTGAACACTCTATTGTTACTTGTGAAAAACATTTTAGCAAATTCTACCATACAACTTTTTGTCTTTTTTTTTAATAAAAAATATTATGAAGGAAAAGTAAATAATGATAAATTTCATTAATCTAGGGCTTTGTAGTAAATTCAAACTCACTCATACAAGCACACTTTATAATTGACGCTATATTCCTATACTCAAACTCGATATGCAAGAACACTTTATAATTGAGGTTATTTTTCATATAACACTTTTTAATTCTTTATTTTTTATGTTTGCAGTACTTTTCTCCACTATTTCTCCTTTCAAATTAAAATTTATTTTCTTAATTTGAGTGGATTACTCATATTTTTCTAACAATATTATAGTTCTACTATGATTTTATAAATGACTCTAAAATTTTAGAGAGGATCAAATATTTGTACTCTGTTGTGTTTATTGAGAAAATGTATTTTATCTTTTCATTTCTAAGTGATATATATTGACTTTTGGCCTCCAGCTATTGTACTTTCTTTTATAAGATGACTGCACTTTTGGCTAGACTAATCATTTCGCTCCTGGCTAGAGCCGGGTAAGTCTCTTGAGATGAGATAAGAACCATTTGATATTCAAACTTGGTAAGAATATTAAATTCAAGCTTTCTCAATTATCTTCTCCAAAATTATATTTATATTGTTCAATTATCTCTACCGATTTAGCAAATGCACTAAATTAATTTTGAAATTATTTTATGTTACATTA
Organism: Sextonia rubra; assembly: GCA_037013555.1. Classification (NCBI taxonomy): domain Eukaryota; kingdom Viridiplantae; phylum Streptophyta; class Magnoliopsida; order Laurales; family Lauraceae; genus Sextonia; species Sextonia rubra. The sequence continues at coordinate 29,406,603 of JASUAD010000011.1, read as the reverse complement.
ATATAATATTCAATTATCTCCATCGAGTTAGCAAATGCACTAAATTAATTTATAAACTATTTTATGTTACATTAATACAATATAATATATAAGTGCAAATAATATGACAAGTTTTAAAATATAACTCTTTTATTATAGAGCCCGGGCTAAACATGAGCCTTTGTTGTTAGTTATATTTATTAAATCTCTAAGAATATAGGCCTCTGGAGGGTGCCACATCAGCACCCCTTATTTTTTTTCTAGAGCACCACATCAGCATCCCAATTACATTGGGTTCCTAAAATCTTTCTCAAAATTACTTCCCTAAAATCTCTCATCCTCTAGAAAACATATCCACTGATACTCTCTGTTAAATCAAATTTAGTTCCTAAAAGCTCTACTCTCTAAAAGTTTTCATGTGCAATTCAAATTTACTTCCTAAAATCTCTCTTCCTCTAAAAGCTGTCAGAAGTAATCTCATGTTCCTTGGATAGAAAAGAGCATCACATGTTCCTTTTCCAATGCCACCTCAAAACCCTAGCAAAACCCAGGTCTTTCCCTTCTCCACAATCATCATCCCTATCTGCATCATTATCTCTTCACACTAATGTCTTTACATTTGTCTTCTTTCTTTACTACAGATATTCTCACATTTGAATCAATTCGCCCAAAGGATTTATGGCGCTTCAGTTTCAGCTGAATAAGCTTCTATCCAGCGGTTATTTGCAAGGAAGAAGCTTCTCAAATCTCTTCATTTCTTCCATCATGGTGAGCATTAGATGTAGTTACTCTTCTCATGCGTTAACTCTTACGAGCGTAACTCTTCACTTATATTAAAAAAAAAAAAAACTCTTCACATACTAATTTACAAAAAAAAAAAAAAAAATCTTTCATAGACAGACAATCTCTCCCCTCCATTAACATATTGACTCTTGCACTTCCCACTTCCCATAACCCCAAAAGGATGAGAGAAGAACAGAAAAAGGAAATGGACAAAGCAATCTACAGGTAGCCCATCCATTCCCCATTTTTTTCGTCAAGCTTACACAAAAAGCACTTTTTTCTCCATTTTCTCTCCTTTTGCAGAAACAAAAAAGAAGAGGATAATGCTTGCAGTGTTAAGCGACTATTCTGGTATGGAGCGAATATGACACAAGTCGGACTTGGAGTTTTGCAGATTCATGGCAGTGACTTCATCTTCCCCAACTAAGGCATCAATAAAACGACATCTAGATTGATAAGCACAGGCAATTGTTGGAAGAATTCAAGGGACGACATATGGGATTGGGTTGGATTGGAATTTTAATGGTCATCTACATCCCCCCCCCCCCACAAGTTCGTCTCGAATCTTCCTCAAAATGATTTAATATTTTCCTTTTTTTATTTTTGGTACTTTATGATGGAATCTGCAGTGTGGGATTTTCAGTTTTTTCTTTTTTTTTTTTTTGTATTCTTCGGGCAAGAAATGGGCTTTTGTGTTTCTATGATGATAAAGAAAAAGGTGTCTCTTCTGGTAGGATGATATATATTTTTTTAACATATTTAAACATCTACTTTAACATGATGCAACTTATGAAAATAGATGGGTTAGCAACCAGTCGCCTGTTTCTGTACTCTACGAAAAATGGAGAGTAGATTTTTTTATGCTATATGTATATAGCATTGCAAAGCAAGAATTCCAATCCAATAGGTTTCTCATTTTCTTTCATTGGGTGGTGGGTTTTGCATAGTTAGGTAGTGGGTTCAAAAAGGGCTAGATTTTTAGACATGAGAAATATTAGAATGAAAATGTAGAGGCTATATGCAAATACTTAAACTGCAAGGGCCTATTTTCTAAACCTAAAACATTTAGTGGATATATGCAAAATACTCTTTTATATATATCAAATGGGCTAGATTTTTTGACCATTTTGCTTAATCCAAATAGTTGTTACTTAGTCTCAATTTAGCTTCAAATGATGGTTGAGTATAGATTTTTGAGTTCTAGCATATGCAGACATATATACTATGTGTAGTTCAACCACCTCATATTAGACTTACACGCGATAATTCACATCGAGCGTGTGACTAAGCATTGTGTATAAATTTTCTTTTAAAAACATTTGATATTTTAAATTTAATTTTAACTATTTTTGTGTTATGATTTCTATAATAATATTCATTAAATTATCAAAAATATAAACAAATTTAATTTTTTAAAACAAAATTTTAAATTCTCTTTATTTCCGCTTTAGGAGCGAGCCTTGAAGCACTAAAAATGAGAATAATGTAATTATTTTATTAAAAATATAATGAATTCATTAATACTGACATATTTTTAAGCGATTAATTACAAGAATGAAGGCCACATTTAAAAGATTTATTTTCAATATTGGGAGGTGTAGTTATTGAGCTAAAACTACTACAATGTATAACTTCAACTGCTCATTATAAAGTATTTATCAATTATTTTATTTACATATATAATATTTTCAAAATCTTATCCTTCTGCAAATTTATAAGTAAAGTATGTAGTGGTGAAAAATGTAGTTGCAATGTTGCACATGGATAGACCCTTATCATTTATATCTTGTATTAAGTGCGATAGGAAAATAGCTACAACTATAAATAATGGTCAGTATAATCATTGTAATGATCCAACACTTCAAACCAAACCAAGGCAATTCCTTTGTAATATGATAATATCATTTTTGAGCCTGAAATTTAAAATTAAAATAAAAATCATAACTTTTTTGTATTTAAACTAATTGTTCTTTATATTTTAGGTACATTGCAACCATAACAGTAATGGATTACACAACACATGTGACCTTTTTGTTACAAGACAATGTTGTAAGAAATTTCTTAAATACATTTGATGAAAAATTTGAGGAAAATGCAAATAAGGTAATATAAATATAATTCAAACCTTATATTTTTTGCATCGTATAAAAACATATTCATTTTAACATCATTATAATTATATAATAAATTATTTGCATATAAAGATATAATATATTTTTTGCAGAGTAATTGGTATGATATTTTTGCACATCAAATTAACAAATCAACGTGGCAACAATATTTATTTCATTTGAAGATAGGATCAAAGATGAATACATCAACTTTGGACAGCAGGCTTCCAATAAAAAGGATAAAAGAAATAAATATCAATCATAAGGCAAATTTCTTATTATCACATATAGAACAATGTGAGTCATTTATACCTTTCATATTAAAGAATGATATTATAATTTTATCATTTTCTTTTGCTAAATTGTTCTGTTCTTTTATCTAAAGTTTTTCAAAACAAAATTAGTCAAACCGCTTCAAATACTTGACCAAGTACTTTGTTTGGATAATTAGAGGCTCAACATGCTGCATCAACTTTTAATGCTATGCAAATTTAATAAAATTATTTGATGCATATTCTTTTAGATCATTTGAATTTTTTAGTTAAATAATGTCATTTAAATAACTTTGACCGAAAGCTATTTCATTCCTTCTTCCACTTTCCATTTAAAACTAAATTTACAATATGTTTTCTAATGTTTTCTTTTTCTATTTTACATTTACATTATCAATTATTCCATCATGGACGTTATTAATAAAGGTGAACTATGTTACAACCCTCCCTCCTACTTATCTCTTAATTGCTTATCTCAAACAACTATTTTTGAGGTAGATTTTACACCTACATTGTGAGATTTATTTTTTTAAATGTTTTCTATTAATGTAGGTCCGAGTTTGTGTATTTTTTTAGGGCCCTAGTTTAGCACGGGCCTTTGTTGCTAGTATATATATATATATAGTAATGACCATGTACAAGCTTCGCTTAACGGTCTTACAGTACAAGCTACCACGTGGAGCCCACTTGGGACCCCATAAATTGTGGAATAGTAGGGGGATTGAAAGATCTAAACAGGACCAACTTAGATATCAAATTTGAATTCAGTCTAATAAATTTAATCTATTCATCCATAGTCCACAAGTTTAAGTCTTTTATATAAAATCAAAAAATTTATCATCGATCCAACGGTCCATTCCATTAGGATTTATCAAAATCTAGTGGGATCTATGTAAATAGGAGGAGTGGGTTTGAATGGTCCGCTTGGATAGACTAAAAAGGGGCCTATGTGGTAGCTTATACCGTAATACCGTAAGGGAAGCTTTTACAATATCATTACTAATATATATATATAAACATTTTTAACTTTCATTATAACATTATTAGAAATAAAATGAAATCAAAATAAATAATATAATATTTATCATTCTCTGGATTTTATATATAAATACTCAATAAAAAAAGAAAAGCGTTGTAAAATTTTATAAACTAAAAATAATATTTTAATTTACAAGTTCCCAAGCATTCTGATTTTTCATGAAACTATTGGTAAAATAAAAGATAAAATAAATGTATTAGTTGAAATAGTTGCCATCTTATTTTTTAATTAGTACACATTTTAAAAATATATAAATAAATACATTCTTTATATTTTTATAATGTGTTGTTATTATAAAAATATAAAATGGTTCTATATAAAATAAATGAGAAATTTCAAACAAAAGAAAGATACGACATCTTCTATATAAATTTTGATCAAATATAGAAAATTGAAGAAGCACTATGGCAAGTGAGTCGTGCAAAATTAATAGTCAAGATATTTTGTTTATCATTTTTACACTTAAATATAATAAAACTCAGTCAAACGAGAGATAAAGTATATCTTCCTTAGATAAACTACAAATTAATTTTAAAAGTACTTCATTTAGGAAAGAAATCAAAATTGTTAAAATAAAAATGAAAAAAAAAAAATCAAAATCACATGTGCCTAGGCCCAACATAAAATAGTATATTTATGAAATTTATAAAATCTCAGCTAAAATCAAAATATGTTGAACGATTGTTTCAGATTTGGATTTTTAGATTGCAAGTCACACACGCAGCGAAAAATAAAAGAACTTACAAATAGTAAACCCATATTTGTAATGATCCTTTAGTTAGTATAAGAGAAGGTACACAAATCTACTATGTATATTTTTGTGATTTCTAGAATGAGACTCAATCAAGAAGGCACATTGACCATGAGACCATCTTTGCTTAATGGATCTAGCAATGCCTATTGGAAGGTTAGAATGGTTGGATTTTTTAAGTCCATTGATGATGATGTCTGAGATATTATTGAGGATGGTTATGACAAACCTACTGCTGTGATTGATAACAGATGTATTCCTAAACGTAAAGCACAATGGTCTAAAGATGAGAAGCATATCTCCAATTGCAGTGACAAGGCCATGAATGGTATCTGCAATGGAGTGTCTGCTGATAAATTTCTAAGATTTCTACATGCAAAACTGCAAAAGAAGCATGGGATATGTTACAGACTATGTATGAGGGTATTAATACTATAAAGCAATCTAAGTTAGAAAGATTGACTGACCTTTGAAACCATTAAGATGCAAGATGATCAGACATTTAATGAGCTTTAAGCTAAACTGAATGATGTTATCAATTCTATTTTCAATTTGGGTGAGCCTATTCTTGAAAATAAAATTATCAAAAAGATTCTAAGGTCTCTACTTAAAAGGTTTTATTCAAAGGTTAATGCCGTCGAGGAAAATAAGAATCTTGATACCCTCAAGGTAGATCAATTGGTTGCAAATCTTCAGACCTTCGAGGCAAATCGTAGGACCAAGGAAAGATTTATATCTAAAAGGATTGCCTTAAAAGTTTCTAAGGAATCAGTAAAGAAAATTGAAAGTGATTATGAGGAAATAGATCCCCAAGAAATTGTTATGTTCATGAAGAAATTCAAGAAACTCATAAAAGGGGAAAACCGATATGAGGATCCTAAAATTTGAAAAAAAGTCTTCAAAATGGGTTAGATGTTTTGAATGCCAAGGCTATGGTCATGTTGCACGTAATTGTGGAAACGATAAGAAAACGAAGAACGAGCTCTTCAAGTACATGGGATGATGATTCTTCTGACAAGGAGGAAAAAAAATTTGAGGATAAGACTGTTGATCCCGATCCTAGCAAAGAAAATTTTGTTGTTTTTATGGTTAGATCCTGACAATGATCTTATGACAATTGTTATAAAAAAAGATGATGATGAAGTGTCAAACGAAGAACCGGATTAGAAGGAGAAATACAATACTTTGTAAAGCCAATGTAACTAAATATGGCAACAAGATAGCAATTAAGTGGAAAGTCTTTGACGATCAAATTCTCTCTTTAAATAAAGAATTAGAAGAAACACTCGCAAATGTCAATCTCTTAAAAAGTCAACAAAGTTCTATTGATGATAAATTGACTACTGAGAGTCAAAATCAAGAACAATAGGGTGAGGCATTGAAAAAGAGTTGTAGACATGCCAAGCTGAAAAAAAAATCTTGAATGCAAACTGAAGATGGGTTTGTCTAGGTTACATGTTACAAAAGATTTGCTGAACAAAATGAACAATGTATCAATGACACTCACTGACATCTAGTGCAGTTAGAAGTTACCTAATGACAAACGCAATTTCGGTTATGAGCAAGGTGCTTCCACTTCAAAGACTAAAGGTAAAACTATTTTTGTTAAAAGTTTTGTTTTAAATTCTATGACACCTGTTACTCCACATATTGCAAGCACAAATCATGTTAGAAGTACTTCAAAGAAGAATATGTCTCGTTCTAAAGCTACATCTATATGCCATCATTGTGAAATTAAAGGACACATTTGACCTTATTGCAATAAGCTAGAACTATTCCAAAGGACAACCAATAGTGGCAGCAATTGTCTGAGCTAAAGGTTAAGACAAGAGCTATCTAGGTCAAAAAATCTAACTTACCTACTGATTTTGTGCACACTGTGTTGAAAGTTCATAATACTCAAGTATGGGTATCAAAAATTAAAAGACTATAATCAAGAAGATCAAGATCCCACCCCCAGCTACTATGAAGATACCATTTAGGGGAATCACATTTGAGGGAGAGTTATGCTGGATCCCGATTGACAAATATGTTGCATGCTGACATCATTATTTTTGTCAATTACGGAAAAAACAAGGAAGTATGAAGACTGAAGGTAAGGCAAAATTAATTTTTTGATGCAATTTACTCAATATAATTTTGATTTTATTTTTTAGGTAGATTGTATATATAGGAAGTTTTTCCATGAATTGCCAAATAAGGAGATTATAAGGATTTTCTTTGTTGGCTAATTTATAAGTTGGACAAAACTCAGGATCTATTGAGTTGTAATTTAATATTTCGTTTAGAATATACTGAGGTTTGTGTCACCAAAAGAGCTGAAGTGAAGAATTAAAACAAATTGTTAAAAAGTGACAAAAAGGCATTAGATTAATCGGTTAAAGATCAAATCGATAAGACCTGAACAAGGCTATAACAAAACAAGCAAAATTCGAATTTGTTAGCCAAACAGAATTAGTACCCGATCGATCGGATTAGGTACCCGATCGATCACATGACGAATGGAAACCCACTTTCTTGCTTCAAGTTTGTTTTTTTGTTTGCGCCAGGACTACTAGTTCTTATTCTGCAAGGAATATTCTTTTAAAGTGTGAATTATGGGTTATTTAAAGGATTCCTCTCTCAACCTTAATACATAGATTTCATTATTCTAAGTGGAGATTACACATTTTCTCTAGATCTTTTAGTGGATAGACTGGATTGAAGTTTTATTCTAGAGAGTTGTTTTTTCTAAATCTCTTGTAAAAGATTATCTGAGAAGTCAAGTGCAAGTGGATGGCTGGGAGTCAATGCGGTATGAAGTTGTGCATTGAGAATTACAACCCTTAGATTGCGCAAGAATCAAAAAAGGGTTGTGAGTATATCTCTTGTAACTGTGTGATTTATGGTGCTTGATTGTTAGTCTAGTTTGGACTGATGATTTTTTTCCTGGTTTGGTTTTTCTACGTAAAAATCTTGTGCCTCTTGTTTTGTGTGGTTGATTGATTCGCGAATTCATTTATTTCTTCCACTTCATATAAAATTAAAACCGCAATCTAAAAATTTAGATCTGAAACGATCCTTTATATGTAACCTATATTAGACTAATTTTTAAATAGATCACCAAACCCAAACCTTTTGACACAACTTGTTAGTAGCAACATTAGTAATCCTATAAGATTCATTATTGTCAAAAGGTATTATTTCATTCCCATTTCTCAAAATTCCACATCATAAGATTGATAGTTTGATAATTTAGACAAATTTTAAATATCTATGTTACTACAATATGGGTCATCAAGCATTTTTCTTGAAGGTAAAATTTTCACTTAGTTTAATTAATCTCACACGTGCATTGTTAGCATATGGAACATTCCTAAGCTTGGTGAAAGTTAAGGATTTTAGAACTGCCAAGATAAGGTTCAAGGTTCCAAATAAATTTCTAGTATACAGTTCAGATAAGCAGAAATTAAATGAATTAAATCAAATCAATCAACCACAAAAGAAGATGACACCAATTTTTACATTGAAAATCCGAATATGGAAAAAATGATGAGACTAATATCCTCGATCCAAGGAAATCAAGCACTATGAAATAGAAGGTTACAAGTTGTACTCATAGGCCCAGTTGAACACAACCTAAGGACTGTAGTCCTTTTTGCCGACAACTCTTTCTTCACTATCCACTGTGCTTGAATCGACATGCTGAAGGATCTACTGCAAGAGAGTAGAAAAAGGAATCTTTAAAAGCTCTGCAACTTTCAACACATTGTCTCAATGGATGCTCTAGAGAGAAAGAAGATCTTCAATGGGTATTCTAGGTTTAGAATTAGGGAGATGCAAATTTAGGGCAAAGAGATCTTTATGTTTCAGTAGGCCTTGATTTGTGGGCAGCACTTAGGGTTTCAATAAGAGTAAAAGAAGAAGTTTGATTGAATTAAGAAAGGTTTTTGCACAGTTCAGTTTAAGAAAACACACAAGTTCAGTTGAGTGGACATCAATTTTGTTTGGGCATTCTACTCAAGCTCGCTCGAGCAGACTAACTTCTCACTAGAGCGGGAATTCACTTCAATCTTCATTCTAACTTCGATTTCTTTACTTCAATGCATCCGGTGACACACGCTACAATCCAAAACTAAAATAAAAAAAATTACAACGCATATTGGGCCCGAGTTTTGCCATAAGCCATGAATTAGCCAACACTTATAACCCTAACAAAAGTCATAGTAGGTGAATGAAGCAAGCTATTAGATTGAGTGAGATCCTTCAAACCGGCCCTATCATTGTTTGTGTTAACATTTTTTTGTAGTTAGTTTTCATTTTATGAGTCATAGTGTTCTTGTACACATTGAAACAGTTTGGATCATGAACCGGGGGGGCACTCACAAAAGTGCAAAGAAACAAACAAATAAAAAAAACAGTAGAATTAGGATATTTGTGATTTTCAACATACTTTAAAATCAATTACGATTTAAATTATGAAATTTATTAGCTCTATGAAAATGTTGAATAGTCCACAGCATGAATGCGTGGAGACCAAAGAGTACAAAAAAATTAGAAATGAGATTACATAATTTTCGTCTATTTCATATGTATTTCAAAATCAATGAGAATCTAATATGTAAACCTTCACACCTTGGGTTCTATGAGAATGATGGACGATTTGGATCATGAATTGGGCCTCCGAGGGGTAGTGAAATTGGGTAGGATCCACAACTTAATTTCTTGGAAGTTGTGATTTGAAACTCACACTCTTTTCCCAGGGCCATTGTCACGCCCTTAGCCTGAGATTCTGTGATTAGGGCGATTTCCGAGGTGTAGCATACATAATCCCGTGGCAATCTGTGTGGTGCTAAGACAAGTACTAACCATTACAAGGGAAAAAGCATAAAATTCACGTGCAAGGACTGATGTGCAACATGTGTCCATTTAAAACAGTTGCGGAAGCTTGTGTATTTTTACCGGTATTTAACAACATCTTGTACAATTCATATTTTGAGATATGATATTAAACATAAACTGAGTCTATTAAATTGAAAATTGTAAACCAAAGATATAGAACTTAAAAGTGTCTTTTATACGAAACATGATCCCATGCATAAACTAACATGTCCAAAATACAAGTATCTACGTAAATGATCCAAAATACGGATGCATGGTATGACCAATTGCATAAAACCTAAATATAATCTGAATAAGCGACATCCATGCCCATTAAAATTAGGTAACATAATAACAATATGATATAATGATATAGTGGCCTGATGCATAAACATAGTCTAACAAATGGTATAACCTGTCATGCTCTAAAGTAAAACCATGGTGCTTTCCGAAACAAATAACCGTAGGATATTGTTAAAGTCCACATTGCTATACTATGCCTTAGGAAGTCTTTGGAAACTCCTTTATTTGTACGTTAGAGGTGGAATTGGTACTTAGACTTGTTTGTAACACCAAGATAGCACTGTAAATACAACGGTTTAGCAAATATAGGTGCATATAAAATTATCATGCTGTATCAACTGAATTAAAGACATATGAATTAAATGAGAGCAATGGCAGAAGCTAAGCACATTGTGCATGAATAAAGCATAAATATGGAATCATAATTGGATATATAGTAACATACTAGTGGGCATCCACGAGGCTATATTCTTTCTAAGGAAAGCATTTATCATACGGTGTGATTAACTAGGGGATCTTTCTAACTACCCAAGAAGCACCGACTAACTCCTTTATAAACTACTATAGTGATGACATATGGAATACCCAAATTGGTTCTTTCGAACCTAATAAAGGTACAAGCTAAGTGGTACCAACTCAACATATTAATACCGATTAAGATTCATAACTTTCATACTTGTCATATGTGGCGATCGACTTATACTTATGCAGAAGCGTATATCGGTCTTGAAACCGTATTCAATCATAAAAATCGAGATTAAACAGAGTAACTGATAATCAAACAATTCATACTTAAATGAGCTAATAGTGCTTGAACCCTTTCAACCTTTGCTACTCCTATTTTGGCTAACGAGCCCATGCTCAGCAGAAGCTCCGTCTCCGATTTTGCCTAAAGGTTTACCAGGAAGAATAGATACATGATTAGATTATGTTAAGGGCAAGGTTTATTTAAACAAAATGAATGCATTTGGATTGAGTGATTAGCAAGGATAATTACTAGCCAACCCTAACTAAGATAATCCGTGTTTCCTTAGTCATTTAATACGGTATATTCATAAAATGTCTGGTATCAATATGCTGTCAAGATCTTACTATTACATTGTATAGGCAATAAACACCTCTTCTTATGCCAACACCCATGACATGTGTCAGAAAACATCTGGAAAATCAAGAAAGAGTGAGTGGCAGCTCTACACTCTTCCTCCTAAGTATTTGTTTACCATTAGACTAATTTAGTCAAGGCAAAGGTATCAATTCTAAAGCCCTACATGGTCTTTAGAAGTCTCTGATTTCCCTAAGTTCATTGTGTTCTTATGGTTTAGCCGTGAATGAGCCACGGCTTAGTCATGTGCATAAGGTTTTTCATTGAATTCTCCCTAAATTACGGCTCAGCCGTATATTGGCCTACGACTTAGCCGTGATTAACTTACGGCTGAGCTACGGCTTGGCTACACTTAGCCGTAATACATTCCACGGCTTAGCCATGGGGTTAGCCCTAGAAGGAATGTCGGATTTTGGTTATCTAGATTTCTAGCCGTAGTGTACTTATGTCTTAGCCGTAAGCTTCAGAAATATGAAGCTGTGTTGGTACGGTGATTCAGTTCTATACAAAACTTTTTTCATTTGATTCCACTATGGTTTTCTCTGTTCAACACTATCATCATACATTTTCAAAACCCACATTTCATCATTATTTCATCAACATTCTCATTATCATTCAAACCATCACATATTCTTAATTAAGAGGGGTAAAAGAGCTGTAAATTGACATTTAAGGAGAGTACTTCAAGAATCAACATAAATCAGACATGTATGTAGCAATATACATTCTTATACTTACCTCTAATTCAGTGCTTTAGCCAAATCAAGCTCTTCTTTTAATTTGATGGTGGAGAAAACCCAAGCTTTAGCCATAAATCAAACGCTACATGAAAAATAGATGAAATGCTAATGACATGAGTTGCATGCAGTAACTTAGAGTTTCCTTGACTCATTTGAAACTAATGAAATGCCATGAAGATGAGGTCCATACCTGTAGAAATCTATAGAATGAAAGAGAGGAGGGCTATGAGAGACTTTATGCTTGGAGAGAACACAAATGGTGATGTGTATGATTATGGTTGCTCTAAAGCTACACACAAGCTTCTAATCCCATATGCAAGAGCTCTCACAACCAAATGGTGTGAGGATTGAAGAATAAGAATCTCAACTAAAATGGGGCATGTTCCTACAATCCAAGACTATTAGAGGTAGAAGAAGAGATGGGGAACAAGAATCTCCCCTCCACTTGAGCATCCAGTCCTCCCAAGTACAAGAAGGAAGATGAGAAAGTGAGAAAAAGAGAGTGAGTGAGAAGGTGGAGGAGCTACTCAAGTAGTTCTTGAAGACGGAGGTGAAGACCAAATCTGTTGGAACGAGGGATTTTATATAATCCAATTTACTGGAATTACAAGCAGATCCATAGGTTTATGAATTTTACAATTTGGGTCAAATGAACTCTAGTTGGGCCAAAATGAATCCAAATTGAGTTGGGCTAAATATGAATAAAGACCCACATAATGAAATACGTACGATGCAATTAATATGATACTAATATGATGTAAAACCATGCAAATCTAAATTATTAAAAAGTCCTTGCTTACTTAGGTTTAATCAATTCCAACCCAACTACCTATCCATGACTCGATAAAAATTAAGAACAAGATAAATTAAGACTAAAATATATTAATTAATAGAAAATCAAGTTTAATTAATATAAATTATAATCAAATTGGGTTGGACCTTACAACCACTTGCCCAGGAAAAAGCCTGACTTACCCGGCGTGTGGGGGAGAGTGACTTCACATGTGGGGGAGAATAGTTGGTTCTCGAAGAGGTGGGACACCGATGGAAAAAAAAAAGATTGGCTTTGCATGTTTTGCATATTTCTTAAAATCTGAGGTTGTAAAATATGCAGCTTCAACATCTTGAACCATGGAGCCAAAGTCTCCAGATTTGCACCTAGCATCTCCCACTTATTCTTTGCTGATGATAGCTTTCTCTTTTGCAATACTAAAATCAATGAGGCTAGAGTGCTAAATGATACTGTTGATGGTTATTATTGCCTCTCTAGCCAACTTATGAACTTTGAGAAATTTGCAGCTCACTTTAGTAAAGGGATTACCAATAGTAGAATGAGAGGTCTTGCCAAGATCTTAGGGGTTAGACTTATGTCAGATAATGAGAGGTATCTAGGGAAGCCCTTCCTTATGAATAGAAACAGAAACATCAATTTTCAACCTCTCATGGCTAAAATAAAAAATAAAATTTTGTCTTGGCAGGCTTCCTTACTCTCATAAGCAGGTAAGAGTACTCTTATAAAATCAATTGCTTTAACCATCCCAATCTATAACATGTCAGTACTACAATTCCCCTTAAAGACCACTACTGCTGTGGTTAAAATGTTCAGAAGTTTTTTTTAGGGTTAATTCCCTAAAAAAAATATCTACACCATTAAGTGGAAACAAATTTGTTGACCAATCGAAGATGGAGAGCTAGGGATTAGAGATACAAAAGCAAACAACCTAGCTCTTCTGGCCAAAACTTATTGTCGGTGCCTCTCAAGTGAAAACCGACTTAGCTCAATGATCTTGAATGCTAAATATTACCTGAATAAATCATTATGGGAAGCAAATTATAGAAATGGCAACTCTTGGTTCTGGAAGGGGTTTGTTGAAGCAACTAATTTTATAAATGAGAGGATAGGATGGATAATAGACAACGGGGATCAAATCTCTATCAAGAAATGTAATTGGATACCTTCGGAGAAAGGCCTTAGGAAACTAGTGTCTAACATACTGGATCATGATCTTATGGTAAAGGACCTCTGGAACCAAGATAGGACCTAAACGAACAGTTAATTAAGAGAGTTTTCAATAACCAATATGATGTGGATAGTATACTAAAAATCTATATCCCTCAAACTAGTAGAGTTGATAGGAGCATTTAGCCATACTCTAAGCTGGGGGAAGTATCCTCAAGATCAGCCTACAAAGCTATCCTTGAAGAAGGTAGAGATAACACTAATCCTCCTTTTGACTATAAGGCAATGTGGCGGTGTCACCTTCCTTAAAGAGTGCTCTTATTTGGTTGGAAATGCCTCAATAATACGATCCAGGTATGTAAACTTTTTTACAATAAAAAATATTTCTCAGGATGCCCTTTGTCTTATTTACACAAACATAGAATCTGTTCAGCATGCTCACTTCCATTGTGCTGCTTGGTCTAGCTCTAACTTAGGAATGCTAATGAGTTGTATAGTTGCTCTTAATGTTAGAGATTGGTGGACAACCTTTGTCATGACCCGAGCTCGATAATGAAAGGTTTAAGGGTTAACCCCGAGGCGTGATACATGTACTCTCGTATAATTCACGCCTGGACCGGGGTCAAAGTGAAATTATACAAGGGATATTTACATCCTTTTATGTGTGAGATACTTTTTAGCGAACGTCAGTCTGAGTATACATTACGCGGAAGCCTGTCAATATCACCTATCATTTTTTCACTTTTCATTAAACAATTCACAAGTATCATTCCACTTATGAATTAGTCCAATCTTAACATTTAAAGAACATAAGATAATTATATCAATTCGATTTATACCCTGTACAACCTACTCACAATGTGCACATGTATGCAACTATGCCAAGGATGAACATCTATATAAGTCTACATAAAGAATGTAAAACCATGATGCAAGGAATCAAGGTATATGTATCAAGATCAAGCTATGCAAGAAACAGTCTATATGGATGCAATTATATGTACTAAAGTCCCAAAATACACATTTCTAAAATAATAGTGAGTCGCTCTAGGCATATGGATCTGTCAGTAAACTTCTACTGTCCACTCGTTAAAGCCTAAAGGAACCACTAAGGTCACCTTCTTTGACACCTAGGTCTCTACCAGACTGGGATCAGGATCTAGGCCTGTAACACTATTAGACAACTATGAATAAGATTATTCAGTAAAGTATAAGCATGATTAAAGTAACACGCGTTGTACCTACCAGAATCATTAACAAATGATCATAGAGGTCAATTTAGTATTCTAGGCATGTTGTGCATTGAATTAGGCATGCTATAAGAATTAATTAATAGAAATATTTTACTATTTAGCTACTATATTTGCTATAGCCTCCCTCTAGGGATTTTTGCATTGAAAACACTAATAACCCGGTCAAAGGTACGGTTGGTTCTTTACGTACATGAAGTCCAGAAGCTCCAAAGGCACATTGCAGCGGCATCGTATCATTTACTACACCAAAGTCAACCCCACCAGGTATCATAAGGCTGAAGCTGAATAAAGCCAGACCATTTTAATTTATTTAGTTGAATTTGAGTAAATTGTACAATTCATTTCATTGAAAACCATACATTATATGTTCAATTCATGTTATACAATTGTACAATTGTGGCTAGTCTACGACTTAACCATGAAATATACGGTGGCTTAGCCATGATCTGCCTACTGTTTCCCTACAACCATGGCTTAACCGTGAAATAGCCTGCGGCTTTACCATGCTTGGCCTACGGTTGAGCCACGGCTAGGATATGGATAGGCCTTAGTACAATTCACGGCTTTGCTGTGATCTCAGCTGTAGAGGGAAATTATAAATTTTGAGTCTCGGGTTTCCTAGCCGTAGTGTAAAACTACTCTCTGACTTCCCAGCCGAAGTACAATTTACGACTTAGCCGTAAGCTTCAGGATTTCTGAAACAAATTCAGTTACAGAAGGTTCTCTTCACACATAATGCTGGGACCCCGAATGCATGTCTATCATTTACTTTCATAATGTCATTCTTAATTCAATTAACAATTCTAAATCCACTTCATACTCATTTAGATAATCGAATCATGCATGTTATACAATTAAAAGGGGTTAAAAATGAGATCTAGATTTCAATGATTTTTAAGAATAAAAATGTTACCAACATGCATTCATCAGTAATTAGCTTATACTTGCCTTTGATTTCAGGTTCCACTACTACTCCTTCTCTTGGCTTAATTAAGAAGAAGAACCCACTGTTCTTGCCCTAAAATGACATGCATGTAAGAAATAATGAAGAAGATGAGTGCATGCTTAAGCTAGGAGTCTCCTTGACTCCATTGACTTCATTAAACCAAGAGGTTTGTAAATGGGCAAGAAGACTTATCTAAGATAGCAATTCGAGATCTGTGAGAAGGAGACTTACCTAAGATAGCAATTCGAGATCTGTGGGAAAAGATATAGACCACTATCTTGACTGCAATGGAGAAGGAAAGTGGAGGAGAGATGAAACGATAGAAGATGAAAGCCTCCAGTCATACATGCAAGTTTTGCTCTCAAGAGGGAAATGGTGATGGAAAGGAAGATAGAGGAAGAGGAACTCCATGGCATATGTAGAAAAAAGTGATCGATGGAAACGAGGTTTGGTGGGTTTTAGATACAAAATTTTACAAAATTACAAAAAGGTCTTGATTTCTACTTATATTTCCACGATAAGTCATTTGGGGGTTTAACTAATTCAAATGAAGTCCAATGTGTTCGAGTTAAGTACGAAAGTTAACGAGCTTGACAACACAAACGTAATGGTATCAATATGATGCATATATACGTGAAACTATGAATTCTAAAATTACAAAAAAAGGGCTTTCATCTACCTAATTAAGGTTAAACTCAACCCAAACTACTTATTTATGATCTGAACTTAACCCACTGGACTCCATAAAACTAAAATAGACTTGTTTTAATATAAAACCAAATTAATTAGCTAGTAATCATGATTAATTACTCACTAATCAAGCTAAGTTTGGGTCGGAGTATTATAACCTTCATAGACACCCCAAATTCAACAAGGCCACAAATCCATCCTCAAGACAAACCCTTGGTCCTTGCTTTTTGGTGGACCTTGTGGAAAATAAAAAATGACTTTATTTTTAGGGGGATAAATATTATGCCCCTTAGCATTATGAATTGTGTAAAGAAAATAGTACAAGACTCTTTGGGCAAATCCAAAAGAGATTGCTAAGGAAGGCAATGCCTATCCAAGGAGTTCAACTTAAGGACCTCTAGAGACATTGCTCAAGTGTTCTTAGATGCTTCTTTTAAAGCCAATGATGGAAAAACATGTTTTCACTTTGCTATTCGGTTTGACGATGATTGGGTGAATGCAAGCTCGCATGATGGAGCCAAGGTCTCTTTGTCAAAAGAAGCCGAGGTAAGAGCTATTTTGTGTGCACTGAAGGTAGCTAGACTGACTGGCCTCCGTAAGATCCACATTTTCTTAGATACCCTTGAGGTGACTCGAGCGACCAATGGGTCGTTGGATTAGTCCATCCATCATATTTTGTTGGACATTAGAGATTTGGGCTCAGAGTTTGAGGACATTTCTTTTTCTCATATTCCTAAAAATCTTAATGGCTTTGCTCATGAACTTGTCAAAAAAACGTACGAGTGAGCTTTTTTTTCTTGGTTCTATGTAGGGGGTGGGTGCTTTAACCATTGTGTGTCTTAATTATTTTGTCTCTTTGTCTCAGATGAAAGATTTTCCTTTACCAAAAAAAAAAAAAAACACCTTGGATTGTATTTCGAGACACCATAGCTAAACAAATGTGGGTAGATTATGAGTTGCAACTAGGGGAGGAAATGACATAAAAACAAGCATATAATTTTTAGCATTTACAAATCATGGTGTTTTGTTTAATGGGAATGCAGCACTTATATATTTGAACTTCTGTGTTCTTTTGTGTATTGAATTGTTTTTGACATACAAGACTTATATATTTGATCTTATTGCAATTTCAATCCAAATGTATTATGGTTTCTTGTCTTCTAATGTTGTGATGTTTTCATATAGCATAGATATATTAAGTAGCTGTAGTATAAATTCATGCACTTATATTTAAATTGGATAGGCAAAGAGAGAAATCTACCAATGGGATCCAAGAGAGGAAAGGGTCCAAATCAACATGCTTCTACTGATGAAGCAAAAAGTAGAAAGACTGAGAAAAACTTTAGAAAAGCTTGTTGGGAAGAGGTTATTGCTAAGGTCAAGGAAAAGATAGGAAAAAAGCCAGACATAGTTAATGCAAAAAACAAGTTGAAAAATTGGAGGGCTTGGTACAAAAAGGTGAAACAACTTTTAAACATGTCTGGATTCAGATGGGATGATACTCGAAAGGTGGTAATGGCCCCAAATGATGTGTGGAATGCTTTGGTAAAGGTATGTCAGTTTAGTACATTGATTCATTCTTTTACAATGAAAATGAATTATGTTTCACTATAGTTAGCCTTTTATAGGCTAAAAACAAATTGAGTATGTACAAGACCCTTCAAGTCTCACCTTTTGATGAGATTCATAAACTTGTTTCTGATGTTGTCGCTGAAGATAATATTGCAATGAATGGCAACGAACGTAGTACTATAGATGTCGAGGCTATGATAACAAATGAAGAATTTATTAATGCTACCTATGGGAGACCTTATATAAGGTTAGATTATATGGATGATAATAGATTGCCTCAAATAGATGTACAAACACGTAAGGCAAGTAGGCCTACACCAACTCCAACTAGCAATAAGAATGCAGGTAAAAAGTGAAGGACTCAAGTAGGTGAAGAGATAAATAATACGCTACCCACTATTGCATCAACTGTTAATAATCTTGCGGAGAAGATAAACACACCAGAACCTATTCATATATGTATGAATAAATTGACAACTGGTGTTGTGCCATATCCATTTATACCTCTGCAAGCTTATGTTGCAGTAACTGAATATCTTGCTCAAGATCAGTAAAAGGCCAACTTATTTCTTACCTACAATGACGAAATGAAACAACAATGGTCTGGGATCCATTTCACTAATCTTGGTTCATCTAGTGGTGGTCATTAAATTGCTAAATGGGATGTTTAATTGGTATTAAACTTTTGCTTTTATGGGATATTGAAACATTTTAGCTTTAAACTTTTATAACTTAGACTTTTGAACTTTAATGATGAACAAATTCTATTGACTGAATGCAATGGTTTGGATAGTGAATATTGAGATGCTTTTCTACATAGTGGTTAAATATGGTGGATGCTTATTTTTTTTCTTCCAATTATAGGACATGGTTGTGGATGAAAAATGCTTTGATTGGATGTATAAATAATAAATAGATATATGGTTGTGGATGAAGAATCAATTGATGAAGAATGCATTAAATGGATGGATGAGCCTATGCTTCTATGGACATATGGTTGTGGAAGTCATTTTAACAAATATCATTTGAATGCCATTTATTGCTATTTAAATATTCTATAAAGATAATTTGATGCATTCAATCAATTTTATTTGTATAACATGAATTGAAATTCAAGGTAAATTGAATTGGACTTCAATATCCTAGCAAGTTATCAAACAATGCATTCATAGAATTCATGGTGAATTGAATTCTCAGGCATGAAATTTCAAGATGAATCAAACAGAAAATTGGAATTCAGATGAAATTTCACAGCATTTTGAATTTCAGCGTTCTCAATTCTCTAAATTCCAATAAACATGAATTCTCTAAATACTTGAAACCAAACGGGCCATAAAGAGATCATAATTTGAACATGTGAGGCTTTAAAAAAGTTGAGCCCTGTTATGCTAAATAAAGCTTAAAACAGATATTCTTTAAAATTCTCCTATTCATAATATCAAGGATCATATTATTATCAACATATAACCCAAAAGATCCAGTGTATAGTGAGAACAAAATTAAGGTGGCCCATATAACCTAAGCAAATTGTGGTCTATAATTGACTTCTCCAATAGCGATCTATGATGAATATTGAATTGTGCTTACATTTTCTTTCATATATAATGCACCGGGAGTAAAATATATATAACAATAACATCACATTATGTGTGACTTCCTCCCACATTATTTTCATGACACCTTTTTTTTACTTTTTCCTCTCAATATCTGCTATTTACAATTTTACAAATAAATATATGTTTTTTGAAGCACATTTCAAATTTTGATATTTTTAAGAAAAATATACGAAGTTCATTTTAAACTTGGTATCTCTCTAATTATTATTATTATTTTTTGCTTTGTAGTGAATTGAATAAGTTAGATTCCCTTTCATATTCAATTGAGTAATTATTTTATCAATTTTCTCATTAGTATGATTGAATATATATAACTAAAATATTCAAGACAACTAAAACAAAGCCGTAAAGATTATATAATTCCTTTTTATATTAGAAATTACATTGTTTATTTTATTTTAAGGTATTGTCTTCATGTAATACTCCGACCCAAGCTAAGCATGATTAGTGAGTAACTAATTGTGATTACTAGTTAATTAATGTAGTTTTATCTTAAACAAGTCTATTTTAGTCTTGTAGAGTTCAGTGGGTAAAGTTCAGGTCATGGTTAAATAACTGAGTCGGGGTTTGACCTTACCTAAGTAGATGGAAGCCCTTTTTTATAATGTTGGAACTCATGGTTTCACGTCATTCATGTATCATATTGACACTATCACATGTGTTTCGTTGAACTCATCAACTTTCGTACTTGACTTGAACGCATTAAACTTTAGTTGACTTAGTTGGATCCTCATTTGACTTACATTGAAAATAAAATAAGCTAGAAGGACTTTCTTATAAAACCTCGAGTTATATACATATGTACTTAAATGGATTCCAATACCCATCTCATTTGATTATTCTTCTGTGGTAGCTCTTCCTTTCCAATTCTCCTTTTCTTTTTCCATTTTCTTTTTCTCCATCCATAGGAGCAAAAAAGAATCCTGCATGTATGGTTTCATGCATGTAATCTCTCATCTCACCCATCCTTTACCTTCCATTCCTCCAAAAGTAGAAGACAGTGGTTCAAATCTCTTCCAATAACTCTCTAACTATTGTTTGAGGTAAGATCTCTTTCCTAGTCTTAAAATTCTTGGGTTCAGGGAGTCAGGAACACTCCTTTTCTCTTGCATGCACTCATTTTACATTCTTTCTTCCATGCATGTCATGTAGGCCAAGAACAGTGGGTTTTCTTTCTCAAAACTGAGCCAAGAGGAGGATAGTGATTTGAATTCATAAGCAAGGCAAGTATAAGCTAATTTTAGTTGAATGCATATTGGTATTTTATGATTCCTCTAAATCTATTGAATCTTTAACAAGATAGTTCAGTCCTTATAATTGTTTACAATACATGAGTCGATTGTTTAAGTGAGTCATATATTAAAATTGGAGAAGTTAATTGGTTAAGGAGAAGTAGAAATGAATACTTTTAATAAGTAGTAGACATGCAATCAGAACCATAGCATTATGGGTTAGCGAAGAGCATTCTGTAACTAAGTTAGCTCTAGAAAATTGAAGCTTATGGCTAAGCCGTAAGAAGGTTACAGCTCAAGGTCCAGAAAGGTAAAATTTGTAGTTTTCTACTATGGCTAAACTAAGCCATATAAAGTGCTATGGCTCTGTGGCTCAACCTAGGCATATATATATATGTATATGGCTAAGCTGTAGAGAAAAAGATGGTTAAACCTGTAAATACGGAAGAAATGTTAGGTACCTATTGCTAAACCATAGTGCAATTTACGGCTAAACTGTAAGTCACCCATAGCTAAGCCATAAAGGCGTTGAAACTTAGAGAAAAATAGATATTGTATGAGACCTTGTAGAACTTTAGGTATCAGATCTTTTTACCTTAGTAACCGGCCCAGTGGAATGATGAAAGATCATGAAAAGTCTTTAGGGCTAAGATTTATTCATGTGATGTTATTCATTTGTTAAGCACCTCCCCATAAGTGTTAGTTTAAGGGACTTTGATACACATTCTTGACACAATGTAACACCAAAAGGAGACAACTATGTATCGGATAACTTAAAACTACATCATCATGCACGATTATAAACAATGGATAACTAAATTAGGGTTAGCTAGTATTATTACCTTGATTCCATTAAATTGAATTGAGTTACATAACATATTTTCTTGTCGTTATTGACTTATATTATTCCAATATTGATTTTAAATTGAATAATCATGTCTAAATTGATTCTATTCGAATTATCTCTTGATATACTGTTATATTGACTTTGACATGGAATTGAGTATGAACGAATTGAACGAATGAATTGAATGTATACAGTTTGGTATTGTTCTCACTCAATAAATGAATTACATAATTGCTCAAGTTCAATTATATGACTGAATTCAATTATATGACTGAATTGAAATGGTCTAGCTTTACTTAGCCTCAACCTCATGGTACCCGGCGGGATTGACTCTAGTGTAGTAACATAGGATGCTGCTGCAGTGTGTTTTTGGAGTTTTCAGATTCCATAAATGAAAAGACTCATTCGTACCTTGGCCCATTCGGTGGTGTTCTTAATGTAAAGATCCTTACAGTGAGGATATGGAAAATGTAGTAGCAAAACAATACAGTATTTCTATTATTTAATTCTTATAACACGATTTCTCAATTGCACAACTTGCCTAGTATACGAAATTGACCTCTAAAATCACATGTTAATGATCCTTGTAGATGCAACGCGTATTACCTTAATTATGCTTATATTTTACTGAATAGTCCTATTCATAAGTTGTCTAATAGTATTACAAGTCCAGATCTCCATCATAGTCTAGCAGAGACCCAAGAGTCAGAGAAGGAGACCGCAGTGGTTTCTTCAAGCTGTAACGATTTGATAGTAAAAGCCTACTGACTGATCCATATGCTAAGAGCGACTCATTATTATCCTAGAAATGTGTATATTAGGTATTTTGGGACTTTTAACATATGCATATAATTTCATCCATATAGAGTGTTACCTGTATAGTTTAAGCCTTCCACGGATGTCTTTCAGTGTTCTAAGAATGTTCGTTGTATTTGATTGTTCTACTTTCTTTACATAGAACGTTTATCCTTGGCATTGTTGCATATATGTGCATATCACGTTGACTTAGATAGGTGATGTGTAGAATTAATTTAATGACCTTATGTTCTTTAAATATTAAGATTTGGATTATTTCATGGTTGTAATGATATTTGTACCGTTCAATGAAAAGTGAAGAAAAATTATATGCGATATTGACAGGCTTCCGCATATTGAATGATTGGACAGATGTTCCATTCAACACCTCACATGTGTAAACATGTGAATATACCTTATGTAATTCCATTCAGACTCCGGTTTGGGTGTGAATTGCATGGGAGTGCATGTGTCACTATTTGAGTTTAATCCTAATACCCAAATTCTTGGGCTCGAGTCGTGACACTTCATAAATAGAGCAATATGAGTGCTGAAGAGTCGCTACAAGAACAAAAGTTTTATCATTCATATATATTGATTCGTTAGTGGAAATGATAAATGAAATTTAATATACCGACACTAGTTTTTTTATATCGAAAAGTAATTTGATACACACCCACCCATAGCCCACATAATGATTTACATCCCTACTCTTACTGCTTAACTAGTTAACTTGAATCCTTGATGGAATTCTTAAATGGTGAAAAATGATATTTTTATAATGTTACTAACATTATGGATTAATGGATTGATAATGCTAAGGGGTGGTCCCTTCCTATAGGTTTAAGTTGTAAAAAATGATATTTTTAAGATATTTCATTAATGGCTAGATAGTGCTGAGGCTTGAATTTGAGCCTATGGGCCCACTTTAAAGAATGATATCATAGATAGGATAAAATTTGAACTATCTCCCTGCTGCATACCCATGCAAATATATATATATATATATTTATCAAGGAAAGTATTTATTTAAGTGATTTTTATGAATAAATTCATCCTAAATATGGATTAGATAATTTGATTATGAAAAACACATATATAATGAATTAGGGTGTGGTACATTTTTTTGGGACAAATCTGCCCTCATAAAGAATGGTAACGATATTGTTATTTGGAAATTATATACTTGCAGAGGAAAACCATATTTGGATTAAATTCTAGTATCATTTCCGGTATTTCTCACCTCAATATAAATATATTATTAATTGGATGTTGTAAACCAAAATTGAGCATAGAATCTTTAAAGAATGGTAATGATATCGCTACCTAAACATTATATACTTGCGAGGAAAAAATATTTTTAGATCAACTTTTGGTGTCATTTTCATTGTTTATGCACCTTGGTATAAAAATATTACAAATCAGATATTAGAGACAAAAAATGGGCATATAATTTATAAAGAATTGTAACGATATCATTACCACAAAATTATATAGTTGTAGAGAAAAATAATTCTAGGTTAAATTCTAGTGTCATTTCTAGTGTATATGTACCTTAGTTACAGATTAGATTTTGGAGACAAAAAATGGACATAAAATTACAAATGATGTTAATGATATCATTACCCGGAAATTATATAGGTGTAGAGAAAGCACATTATTAGGTCAAATTCTTGAGATAACCACCATATATTTTTATTACTTTTGGGCCATCTATTTCATTTGGGGTGCACTAAGCATAGCTAGGCTTTTAAATCCTACATATCGTGGGCTTTAAGAATATATTAGCAAATTTTTTTAGCTAGGAACTTTCCATATGTTGATGCTTAAATTGGGGTTGCTTTGATCTAGGTAAACTAAGTTGCTTTTACTTAAAGAAATAAATGTTAGTAACAAATAAAAATTTTCAAAGTTGGACCCTTTATGCCATTTTGTTTATATGGCCACTCATAGTTCATGTTTCAATTAGGAATTTGGATCTACTGATGGTTTTTCAGTAACATCAAGCAAATGAATCCTAAATGTGAATTCACCATTTTTGTCCAAAGAACCTCACCATTCAGTACTAAAAAAAAGTAAAATATATATGATTTTGATGGTTGATATTTTAAACTTAAAAACTAGAAGATAAAATGTTTAGAATTCTAAGAATCACAAATTCATTTTTGCCAAACAAAGAGTCAACCCCAAATTTTATTGCTATACACTTGCACTAATCAATACCAAGCAAGGGCACCAAGGGAAAAAAAGGTATGACAAAACTTAGGTGCATAAATATTGAAAAGGACACTAAAATTTGGCCTAAAAATATTTTTTTTCTATAAATATATAATATTCAAGTAATGATATTGTTGCCATTCTTTATAGATCTACGTTCAATTTTGGTTTACAACATCTAATTAATAAAATATTTATACTGAGTGAATAAACATAGAAAAAAACACTAGAATTTGAAATAGGTATGTTTTTTTCACGCAAGTATATAATTTTTAGATAACGAAATCATTATCATTCTTTATATGAGTAGATTTGTCCACAAAAAAAAAAGTACCACATCCTAATTCATTATATATGTATTTTTCATAATCAAATTGTCTAATCAATATTATAAATGAGTTTGTTCATAAAAATCCCTTTATTTAATGAGCTTTAAAATTGTCCAAGTTCTAACAATTTGATGATCAATTTAAAGCCCTAAGAAATTCAGATGAATTTCAGATTTAGATTAGTTAGGTAGTATCTTTAAAGGAGCTAGATTGATTATAAAGAGGCATTTGGGCCCACAACATGGACCGCTCACCTTTTGAGTTGTGGAGTGGATCAACAATAGGTTATAGAGTGGTTCTGATGGATCTTCTGGGAGTTGCAAGTTTATTGTTGGTAAGGAAAATGGATTGGGATTAAGAACCCAAAAAATCTCTCATCAAAAACTCTTTTCACCACTAATATAACGCTTTACTCCGTACACCAAAACTTCTATCAAGCCGCAAGTGACGGTAGAGGAGATAAATCATAATGGAGAGATATCAATTTCATTATAATAGTGGCCATATTATGTACAAAAAAAAGGTTAAAACAATACTATAGAGTAGATGCTTATTACATGTAACATTTCAAAGCGTAAGAACTTATGGCAGATAATCTAATAATTAATTTGAATTCTTTAACCATTCTTAATCCCCTTAATAGTACACTAGCAAAATAACCCCGTGCTTAGCACGGGAAAATAGAAGTCATACAAAATCATGTAGTAATTTAAACACAAAAAATAAAATTTAGGCAATTTAATATCTAATGTAGACAAAAGTAGTGAGCTAGTAATTGAAAAACAAAAATAGGAGACTTCTCACCACTTATTCCCTATACCGCGAATCGATAATTCTTTATAAAAAGACACAAAATAATAAAAAAATCAAATAAAAGATTTTGTGATTTAAGTTTAAAATTAAAATTAATACAAAAAAAGTAGTAATTTAAACACAAACAATAAAAATTGGCCAATCTAATATCTAATATAGACAAAAGTAGTGAGTTAGTAATTGAAATGCTAAAATCGAAGACTTCTCAATAATCATCACCACTTATTCCTTGTATTGCGAATTGATAATTCTTCATAAAAAGTACAGAATAATACAAAAAATATATAAAAGGATTTTTCATTTAAGTATAAAATTGAAGAAAGTATAAGAGATCTGCAAGCAAAAGCAGTGAAATGGGTGAAAAAGAAGGTAAAATGTTTTTGAGGGAAACGGCATTAAAAGTTCTTTCTCAATTAGGAGAATAAGAAAAGATTATAAACTATATAATTGCCAAAAGGAGTGAAATGGTGGGCACAAAAGTGGAAAACAAACCACATACTTGAGAATAAAAAAAAAAGCCAAATCAAAAGAAAATAAAACTTGATGACCTATTGATGTAGAATGAAGTTAAAAAAAATAAAAACACGATCTAAGTAACCGCTTGAAAGGACCCCATAATTTGAGTCATTGTCTCTTTAAAGGGAAAGAGACAGGCAATGGTCTTGCATGCTGGAGTCGGATTCCAGATCAAAGGAGAGAGCTGTGATAAGGCGTGCATATTATTTATAATTTTTAGCCATTACAGAAATGATTTTGTAGTTTAAAGAACCAAATAGGAAGAGTAGAAGGTGATGACGAGGTACATAACCATTTATGTTTGAATTAGAATGAAGAGGCAATGAAGAGGTATTAGTGGAAATGAAAGTGTTCTTATTTTATGGGTCATTACTAAAGCATTAATAGGGCCACTAAATTATTCCTATTAATGGGACGTTAGTGGGGCATTAGTAGGGTTGATATTAGTAGGAGGTCAAAAAAGTCAAAATCAAATTTGAAATTAGCATGGAACTAACAATTGAACTCAACTAGCTTAATATATAATAATATGTTTCTAACTATAAATCTCTTAAACTTGTGAGCCATAAATCAAGTCGTGCATCAAGTTGATCCCAATTTTTGCATCTCTTAAATCATAAATTGGGTTGTTTAGCATGATGTTTTTTTTTAATTATTGATTATGGGTGTCAATTGACTTAGGGCAGGTTCAGTTTTCTCAACCCCTTACCAAACCTGACCTTATGCATTAGGGATTATGTCTCACAAGTTGTTCCATACTAACTTGTTTTATGCCGAATCTGCAGGTGTTTGAACCAACAGAATTCGGGAAAAAGACAACAGTGTCAAGCGATTGCTGGTGGCTAGAACAGAGCACCATTTTGGAATAGTGCTGCATTCTTCCACGAAGAATAAAGAAAAAACTTAAGAAGACGATGATGTCGTCAAGATTCTTTCTTAAAAACTCAACCCTGTACACTAATGGATCTATTGGTATGATCCTTCCGGTCTCTGGCAACGAGATTGGGGGTAATGTCATGCCCCAAATCCAAGAATTGGGGATTATAGTAGATTCCGAGGAGCGGCACAAAAACATAAACAAAATCCAATATAACATGTCTTCAATCAATGATTCAAAAAACAATATGATAATGATAGCATGATATACATACAAGTCAAAACATGTCAACATCTTAAGTAAGCCCAAAATAAAACCTCATGATGTGCTGTGTAGGATGACTAATAATAAATATCGTCCTCATTCCACTCATCTACTCCCCGAGATACCACTGTGGTCTTTTTTAGGGATGCATCGACTACCTTACTGGCAACGTGTTCTGTACTTTTAACACCAAGGGTAGCACTGTTAAACACGACGATTAAGCAAATATAAGAGTATACAAAACTATCATATTGTATTAATCAAATTTAAAAACATATTGATTTAAAGGAGAGCATATAAAGAAAATTAGGCATGTTATGCATATGAATAAGCATGAATTAAAGAATCATTAATGGAATACAATAACATACTAGTTGGCATCCACAAAGCTTTCTTTTCTCTAGAGAGAGCATGTATCAAACGGTGGGAAATCACTAGTGGTCGGGCCAAAATCCATCAGCTATCCAAAGAGTGTCAACTAATTATTCACATAACTACTACAGGAAGTAATAGATAGAATACCCTAATTTGGTCCCATCGAACCTCCTATGATACAAGCTAAGTGGTGCCGACTTAATGTATCAAGACCAATCAAAATTCATAACTTTCATACTTAATATGCATAGCGATCGTCTCATACTTATACAGAAGCGTATCGGTCTTGAGATCATATACAATTCATAAAATCGGAATCGAGCAGAATTACTGACTATTAAACAATGCATACTTAAGATGAGCTAATCATGCTTGAACTCCCTCAACTTTGGTTACTTCTTTCTTGGCTCACGAGTTCGCGTTTGGAAGAAGTTCTAGCCCTAATTTTACCTCAAGGTTTACTCGGGAAGAATGGATACTTGATTTAATCATGTTGAGTGCAAGGTTTATCTTAACAATATGAATGCATTTGAATTGAAAGATTAACAAACATATTTACTAGCCAACCCTAGCTAAGATAATATGTGTTTCCTTAGTCATTTAATATGGCGTATTCATAAAACATTTGGTGTCAATGTACTATCAAATCTTAGTGTTACATTATATAAGTAATTGATACCACTTCTTATGCCAACACCCATGACGTGACGTTGGAAATTGATTGGAGAGTCAAGAGGGAATGAGTGACAGCTCTACACTCTTCCTTCTTAATATTTATCTACCATTGGGTTAGGTTACTCAAGGTGAAGGTACTAATTCTAAAGCCCTATATGGTCTTTGGTTGTATTTAATGTCCTAACAATAAAATTAGCTTAAATCACCTCTAGGGTCTTAAGAGTAGGCTAGTATAGCTCCCAATTGGTCCCCATTTAAAATAAAATTAAACAAAGTTTTATGATAAAAGAAGGCCTTTAATCGATCAAACCCCCATCCAATCGATCGGATTTCCAACCCGAGGGATAATTAGATTAATCGGTCCTGGAGCATTTATTCTCCGAGCTAGTAAGTTCAAAGCTGATTCTATCCAATTTCCTTTGGTCTCCCCTGCATCCAAGCACCAAGAAATCCTTTCTTATTATATAATTGAGTTTACCTTCTGCCCATTTCCATTTTTCATTCATAATAACATCCATATTAATCATTATCATCTAAGCCATCTTGCTTTCTTAAAATTCAAAGAGTAAAAGAACTGTAAATTGGCATTAACATGGAATTCATTAAGAATCAACATATTTAACATATATGCAACAATAATATACTCTTATACTTGCCTTTGGTTCAGTGCCTCACCTAGATCAAGTTTTCCTTGGGTCTTGTAAGAAGAAAATTAGAAATAAAGCAAACCCTACACACACAAATGCATTAAAGGAGATGCAAGTGAGATGCATGTTATAGATTTCCACTCTCCATACCCACATAAAGCTAGGAAGTGTTGTAGAGGATGGGTTCTTACTTTATAGAGCTGTAGAGAAGAAGATGGTTGGAGAGAAATAAGTTTCGTTTCACTAAAATGCATTTCACTAAAATGAGGTAGAAGAGATTATGAAAGAAAATGAAGCTATCCCCATTCACATGCAAGGCTCCTTTTGCTCTTGGATTTAAAAGAAGGTATACAGAATGAGAGGAGAGGAGATTCCAGTAGAAGGACTTGAGGAAATGAAGGAGGATGAATGGATTTAGGCTGTTTTATTTTGAATTTATTTAAATTTACAAAAAAGTCCACATTTGTTTATAGAATTTACAATTTGAGTCAAGTGAATTCTAATTGGGCCAAGATAAAACCAAACTAAACTCAGCCAAGCATGAAAGATGACCCACTTGTGGAGATACAAAACTATAAAAATCCAAATTATGAAAACATCCTTAACTACCTAAGTAAGGTTTGAACTCGACCCGACTACTTATCCATGACCCAATCTCAAGGGATTTGGATTAAATTAGCCTAATTAAGTATTTATTAGGGTAAAACAAGAATAATTATTATAAATCATGATTAGCTTGAGTTTGGACTTTACATATAAGAAGAAAAACTAGTTGGAAAATGGTGTGTAAGCCACCTACAACTATGATGGAAGAAAATGGTGTGCAAGTTACTGCTAGGTAGGCCCTCCCCCACTTATAACGACGATGCCTTCAGCCACCATATGCATTGCTAAAAAGAAACCACAGTCTGGACGTGGTCTTGTTGGGCGGCATCCTCCACCACACTGCAGCCAGCTGAGAGGCTTCCCACTCCGGACATGATCAATCCCCTACCTTTTGTTGCGACAATAAGCAAAGTCAGGGACAACAAATCCGCCTCTTTTTATGACGACGAGTAGCGTCGAGGGACAAAAATGGTGGTTGTGGACCAAGAAATTTTTCTTGGAGACTCAATGTAAAAATGATCTTGAGAAAGGCTCTCCATAGGAGGCTTTTTTGTGTTTGGGGGGGGGGGGGGGTGGTGTGGTTTGCTATTTGAACTCGTAAGTGCTCACTACACTCACCCCATTTAAAAAATTTTTTTGTGAAATTACCCAAATGTGCCCCTATCCCTCTTCCTCTCCTTCCTTTCTATTTTTTTCTCTCCCCCATCCCCTCCCTCTTCTTCTGTCTCCCTCCCTCTCCCTTTCCTTACTAGTTGATGGTGACTGGGTGTGTCGCTGTCGACTAGGAAAGAGAGGGAAAGGGAGAGAGAAGGAGGAGAGCAAAAAAGAGGGAGGGGATGGGGGAGAGAAAGAAAACAAAGGGGAAAGAGAGGAAGAGGGAGAGGAGGAGAAAGGAAGAGGGAGGGGACTGTCCCCCTCCACCGGAGTTGGCAATCGTCACTAGAAGGAGAAGGTGGAGAAGGGAGAAAGTAACAGGAAGGGGAAGGAGAGGAAGAGGGAAAGGGGGCATTTGGATAATTTCATAATTAAAAAAAAGGGGGTGAGTATATTGAGCTCTTTTTTTAATTCAAATTGCAGCCCCCCTTTTTTCCACCTTCTTTAGATTTGGTGGGGGCTTATTGAAAAATAAATATTAAAACAGTCTCCATAAAGTTACATAAGTTCCATTGAATGAAGATGTATACATTTAAAATCAACTCTTAACTAACCTTATCCTTAAGATAAGGATAACCAACTGAAATCTCTTAACATCCTAACAATAATAATTAGACCAAAGATTATCTCTAATGTCCCCCCTCAGGCACAAGGTCCTTTCAAGAAAGGGTCTATGTGATTG
Source organism: Sextonia rubra (assembly GCA_037013555.1). NCBI lineage: Eukaryota > Viridiplantae > Streptophyta > Magnoliopsida > Laurales > Lauraceae > Sextonia > Sextonia rubra. The sequence continues at coordinate 29,375,097 of JASUAD010000011.1, read as the reverse complement.
TTGACAAATGAAAAATAAGAACCTTAAACTCTCCCTCAATGGAATCTTGAAAAGTAAAAACTTTGATCTTACAAAACTAAATTGTAAAATAATGGGAATCGATCTTTATGTCTTCCTGGTGATCACTGTCTATCCTTCTGGGTCCATCACTATCGCAACCCACTCCTTTTGAGTCTGTCGGTGCTTGTGGCCCACTTGATCAGATCTATCATGATTTCTTCCAAAAGCTTCGATCGTCCAATTTGACAAAGATAAGGAGATGGTAAGATACGGGCATTTTGGATGGATGAGGGAAAATGTTAGAGTTTTATTTATGGATAGTGATTATTGTAGAAGCATAAAGATCCCTAGCTTGATCACATGATCATTATTGAGCCTTCTCTGATACCATATTGAAAAATAAATACTAAAACAATCTCCAGAAAGTCTTGTAAATTCCATTGAATGAAGATGTATACATTGATAATCAACTCTTAACTAACCTTATCCTCGGGATAAGGATAACCTACTGAAATCTCTTAACAACCTAACAATAACAATTAAACCAAAGATTATCTCTAACGGGGCTTTTGCCCTAGAGATCCCTAGTTGAGTCCGCCCTTGGCTGCTGAGTATGATTCTAGAAATCCTACTGGAAAAATTCAGTATCAATGAGGATAGGATAAACAGCTCCCACTATACACCAATCCTCAATCATGACTATCCACAAGTTTAATTACAGAACTTCTTAGAAGATTTATAACGATAAAGCACTCTGTAACAGGAAGTTCCTACCGGACAAGCTTACTCCAAAAGGGACATTTGGGAAGTTAAATCTGATTATCTGGATCACTTGGATTTCTGATCTTCGCCTGAACTGTGATATGTTTCTCTATTTTCTTCACCTTTACGCCATTGCTCTCTCAGCTGAACACACAATCAAGTCAAAACTTACTAATGCAATTACACACATTGAATTCGAAAAGTAACAAGAAGAGATAGAACCACCTTTTCGAGGTGCTGCTTTTGGTATTGATAGCCCTGAGATGATTGAGAAAGAAAGTTAATCTTTATATTTATGCCTCCATTTGCATTTGAGCACATAGCCAATGGCATTGCCAAAAATAAAAATAATAATAACAAACCTTGGAAGTTCCATATATGTAATCACAATAGGTAAACACAGAAGCAAAATTGCTCTGGCTTTGTCCTCCAACATAGTGATGGTAGTCATCGTACTCTGCGCCTCCATAAAATGGAATATACTTTGTGGGACTATGAGGGAAGTCATAACTGTATAATGTTAGCAGATTAGTAAAATGTGCCAAAGGCTCGACTATGATAAAAGGAATATCATTCATTCAGTGAAAGCGACAGAATTACTGCACATAGAAGCTCACAACTGAATAGTGAAAATTTATGGCATAACTAAGGAAATAGCAAATGTGGTGGGATATATCCATGAAACTTCAGCTAAACAGGGCATAGCAGTTGAACAATGCCTGGTGAAGTAGAGAAACTGCACAAAACAAATCACATGATGGGGTATTAGGCTGTTTTCACAGCATTATCCAATTTAATGTAAAATGATGCTTGGCCTCATTTACGTACGAAGTTAAAATATACGATGGTGACTAATCATATGGCCAAATTTTCCATTAAGGTTCTTAATAATTCCTAATTATGTGCAAGATTCATCCAATTTAACCATTATTTTGAATGACATCAAAATTATCAACTTTCCATGAACTCATTAAATCTTGAGAATGGCAATTGGGTCAATTTATCTAGTTGAAACTAGTACAATAGTGTGCATATAAAACTTACATACACTTTCAGGTACCATAATTAAGGTTACACCACAAAACTTGATGAACATGCATATGCAAACACATGTAATACTTCATATGCACGCTCATATAATATATATAAGAAAGAGCTAGCATTTCACGCCAGAAAACAAAAAGAGCTAGCACCGTGTCCAGGCAGAAGATAGTGATTGCTAGTCTCCATCAACACCTAAACTACACCATGAAGTAAACCACACACAATCATCTATAAGAACAAACGAACGTGGATAGTATGTAAGCCAAAATATTAGGGCTCACATTAGATCAAACTTGAATGATTTGCTGATTTGATGGGTGTCTATTAAAAGAAGTCCTTTGAAAAAAAAAATCAGAATTTCAAGTCCATGGACAATATACAAAATGTTAAAAATATCTTTACGAGTTTATAAAATACTCTTCTGATCAACTAATCTAAACCAATTAGAAAAAAATTGAAATACCTGATGTAACTAAGTGACAAAAGATGTAATCAGCAAATAGATGACCAAAGCTGCTTAATTTGAATCATTATCAGCTTTCTAGTATGACTTGTCGTAGGGATGCTCCTGAATTTCTTGCAAGTAGACAAGTTATTGTAACACAACCAGGTGATAAAGGGGCTTAGAAGAAATTCAAACCCATTTTGACTGATCCAGTAGGGTCCAGTTTAGAATTTATGTGATCAGTCAGCCAGCTTGTACACATTGTCATCATCATATTTATCATCATCACCACCACCAACACCACTTAAACCTTACCCCATCTATCTGGGTCAGATATGAGCCCTAAACACAGTTTGGACATGTTTTAACTATTGTAATCCGAAACTGAGTTTCTCTGTTTCTCCCATATAAAAAGTGGAACTCCTTGTAAAGCCTACCAACATTTATTAGGATCAACATTAGTGACTTGAGATGAGAGTTTCTGGCTCCTCTGCCAAAGGGGAATCCCACATGGTTGAAGCTATGATCCTCTCCATGAAGGAATGATCTAATCAATGACTTTAACATCGAAAAAAAAAGTTAAAAACAGCGTTCTTCAGTCATTCACAAAAGACAGAATCAAGCTCACTAAGCGTAAATGACTGGAGGAACCTTATTAGTGCCTGTTCTACCTTGTTCTTGGACTTCAACAAAAAAAAAAAAAAAATGCAACATCTTTCAAAGCGAATTCCATGGGTTTCTTCAGAACACAATAACAACGAAGAAAAATGACAACAAATAAAAGTCTCAGTCCAAGTAGGTGAGTTTGATCAGGCAAAGCACATATTCACGAAACTCTATCTTGGGTCCAATAATGAAGGTAACACAACTTCATCCCAGGAAATATGTAAAACTGTGATTATAGCAGGAACTGTCTCCTTGGAGGGAAGAACCAATCATAGCAATAGCTTTCTAAGCAAGACATTTGTTTCAATTGACCTCTGAAGCACTTGAGTAAGACTGGATGTTCTTTCTCAGTTCAAACTGTCCCAGGTATGAGCCATTTAAAGCACAAGTTGCTCACCCCCGTAATGCACGACTCATCGTCTGGAATTATGTCCCAAAAATGCCTAAAAGAACTTTCAAAGTGATCGAGGTACTGGTATGATGACTTTGGAAAATCCTCCATCATTGTTTCTCGAGTGTGGCCAGTTGTATTAAAGAGAGACCAGGCCAGCCAAAATTCACTAAAATGGAGGCTAATCGAGTTTGACCTCACCCAAACATCGCCAAAGCCAACAGACTAATAAGGGGTTGAGTCTGGCAGAGGCCACATGCTAGCCAACCATAAAAACTACAGATAGAGACTTAATAAAAAAAACTACAGATTATGTCATATATTTTGAGTAGCCAACCATAAAAGCTGAAGATAGAGACTTAATAAATCTGAATAAGAGAAGATTATGCTTTTGCATAATTCATGCTAAGTTGTCTCAACTTGAGTTCAGTTAATGGCAAATCCTAAAGGCACATTACTAACAAACATGTGGAGATGCATTATTTTTGCATGAAAAATTATCAACTCAATATAATATGTGAAAAATCTAAAATATGGTTTGTAACAAAACATTAAACCTATGGATCTAGATTTATGTATTAAACATAGATAATCTCAAAAAATAAAAGCAGACCTTACGCCATGATATTAATGATGAGTGGTGTTGGATCACCTTTGTCAAATAGGGTTTTCTCCTATCTCCCTTATCATCCACTCCAATATACTAAAGGGACTCTGCAAATCTTGTAGGTTAATAGAGTGGACCAAAAAGTCACTTTTATAAGTAGGCCTAGAGAGATTTCTTTTAATCAAACAAATCCATTAAAAATAAGTTTGTTTAATTCCCTCGAAGATTAGACAAACAAGAGTCCTAATATATTGGGCTTCCTAAATCGAATCCAAGATATTTTAAAATAAAAAATAAGAAAAGGAGATTAAATTAGTGGACGGGCCCAAACAATGCTAGGCATATGGTCATGAGGACCATTTACATCTAACAATCTCACACTTCGTCCAAATGACTACACATATATGATCTCCCACTTGGTTATGACGACCACGAAAATGCAATCCACCTTTTATTATTATATATATATTTTAAAAATTAGTTTTGTAAAAAAAATGATGCAACTCGGATTCAACTACAATGAGTAGCCACTCATTAAAAAAAATTAGCCGAGTCAATCTTGTTTATCCTAATTCTTATATATTAAAGGAAACCAGTAATGCGGATCATGGCAGTTAAACATCAATTATGCAACATAATTCCTTCCATGTACCACAACATTAGTAATTTCATTTAATGAAGTCATAAAACAAGGAAAATAATAAAAGAGGATAGAAATTCCTATTTATTGGTTCAAATGAGATTTATTTTGCTTTTCAAAATTTCATTTATTGTGCACATAAAAAAAAGCAAGAGAACATAAACATTATTAATGAAATTGATCAACTAAAAGTATAAAATAAATTGGCATAAATCTTTTCAACCACATACGTTAAGGTAACACAACTAGACCTATTTCTCTAATAAGATCATTATAGCTTTCTGCCGGTAATGCTTTGGTCATAGGATCAGCAATAATGGCGTTGTACTTATTTGCTCTATAAACACTAGATCATCTCGAACCTTCTCTTTAACAGCAAGATACTTTATCTGAAAGTGCTTTGCAGTGTTAGAACTCTTGTCGTTGTTAGAAAAGCAAACAATTGAGGCATTATCACAACAATTTTCAGCGACTTAGAAATGGAGTCCATGATTTGTAGCCTTGAAATAAAACTCCACAGCTATGTAGCTTGATTAGTGGCCTCAAATAGCCATAAATTCAACTTGAAATAAAGAAGAAGCTGTTGTAGTTTTTTAATACTTTTCCACGAAATAGCCCCACCAATAAGGAGAAAAATGTATCCTAATGTAGATCTTCTCGTATCGAGGCATCCAACAAAATCTCGATATGAATATCCAATCACTTTCCAGTGATCAGATCTTTTATAAGTGAGCACATGTTCTTTAGTCCCTTGTAAATATCGCATGACCTTCTTTGCTGCTTTCCAATGTACCATGCCAGGGTTAGACTGATGCACCCTTAGCATGTTAACTTCAAAATTGATATTGGATGGGTACAAGTTTGAGCATACAAAAGACTTCCTACAACGGAAGCATATAGAATGTCATACATTTGTTTTCTCTCGATGTCATTTATGGGACATTGATCTTTGGAGAATTGATCACTCTTAATATAGGTGCTTTTCCTCCAGAATAATTTGTATATTGAATCTTTCACGAATTCAATTGATATAAGCTTTTTATGATAGTCCTAGTATACATTGAGCCCTGTCCCTAAAATCTTGATTCCAAGTACAAAGGATGTTTCACCCATCTCTTTCATTTCAAAGTTTTTTATAAGGTATTCTTTTGTTTTACGTAATAGGCTTAAATCACTACTAGTAATTAGAATGTCATGTATATATAAAACTAAAATAATAAGCTTACTTGCACTGATCTTCAAGTATACACATTGATCATTGATGTTTTCCTTAAAACCTGAAGGAAGTAATGGTATCATTAAAGTTAATATATCATTGCCTTGAAGCTTGTTTAAGCTTAAGCCCATATATAGATTTCGTTTATCTACAAACTAGATTCTCTTTGCCTTTTTCCTCAAATCCTTCGAATTATTTCATATATATCTATACCTCTTCAACTAAATTCCTATTCAACAATGCTGTTTTTATATCCATTTGATATCGCTTTAGATTAAAATGAGTTACTAATGCCATTATGATTTGAAAAGAGTCGTTTGAGGAAACTAGTGAAAATGTCTCTATATAATCAATGCTTTCTCTTTGAATAAATCTTATAACTACAAGTCTAGCCCTAAATCATTCAATTTTGCCCTTTGAGTCTTGTTTGATCTTAAATATCGATTTGCATCTTAGAGCTACAGACCCTTGAGGCAATTCGATGAGATCCTATACTTTATTTACAGACATGGATGTTAACTCTTCTTGCATAGCATCAATCATTTTATTCAAATCATTACTTTTAATGACTTGAGAAAATGTTAATAGATCTACTTTGACACCTATATCAAAATCATATTCTTGAAGGTAAACAATATAATTATTCGATATAACAAACCTCTTAGATCTTTGAGATCATTTCAAAGCTTTTGGTCTTACCAAATTTTGATTCAAATGAGTGATATCTTCAATCACATCATTATTAGTGACATTCTCATCTAGTGGTGCATCTAATATGGTAGGTTGTATTTTCATCGTATCATTCTGAACGAAGTCATTTGGAATACCAACTTTAACTATTTCAAGCGGTACTTGAACAGGTATCCGATGTTCTTCAAATAATACGTTTCGTGGTGCATTACACCCCCTAATGTCCTCACTTCCTATGAATCTGGCATTTCTGATTTAAAAAACTTTTGTGGTATGAGTAGGACAATAAAATCTGAAGCTTTTGAACCTTTCAGGATATTCAATAAAATACCCATTGATAGTCCTAGGGTCCAATTTCCTCTCTTGAGGATTATAAATTCTAGCGTTCATTAGATAGCCCCAAATATCCAAATGTCCTAAACTTAGCTTCTTAGCTATCCACAACTTATAAGGAGTTTTAGGAACAATTGTACGGCCCAAACCCGAACTAATCTTGATTTACTATAATTAATCTTGTTTTATTCTAATTAATACTTGTTTAGACTAATCCAACTCAAATCTCCTTGGGTTTGGGTCATGGATAGGTAGTTGCGTCAGGTTCGAACCTTACTTAGGTAGCCAAAGGCCTTCAAAATTTAGAGTTCCATGGTTTTGCATAATTAAGGTATCATATTAATTGCATCAAGCGTATTTGATTTTGCAGGGCATCTTTTCTCGTTGGCCCAGCCCAATTCGGATTCATCTTGAGCCAATTGAAGTCTAATTGACTCAAACTATAAAATCCAGAAAACCAAGCGGACTTGCTTGTAAATTCCAAGAAACTTGGATTTAAAACCAACTTAACTGCTCATTTTCTTCATTTTCCTTTAACCAATTGGTGGAGCAACCCCTCTCTTCCTTTTCTCTCATTCTCCTCTTCAACTTAAAGCTAGAATCCAGCCTTTGGAGCCGTGCATGCAGGAGGAATATGATTCATCCTCTACATTCTTCCTCCTCCTATGTTTCTCCTTCCTTAGAACCACTAGTTCTTCATCTCCCCCCACCCCCCCCCCCCCTCGCGCCCCAAGGTAAGGACTCCATCATCTCTTTAATTTGAGTTCAATAGAGTCAAAGAAACTCAAATCTAGAGCATGCATGGATCTTATACTCATTTCTTCTAATGCATGTCTTAGATCATCTCCGATTGAGGCTTTCTCCACCATTGAGCTAAAAGAGAAGTTTGATTTTGGGTAAAACACTAAATTAAGACAAGTAAAAATGCATATATTTACTACATGCATGTTAATTATGTTGATTCTTGATGAATTCTATACTAATGTCAAGTTACAACTCTTTTACCATTTAATTTAAGAATGTAAGATAGTTTAAGTGATAATAAATATGTTTATGAATGAATGATGGAAATGGATGGTAAACAAACTTAAGAGTGTAGTAGGAGGGGTTCCTTTGATGTATGAATGTAGGGAAGGCCAAATGAGCAAAAGAGGAATTAGTTCAGGACCAATTCTTCCAGGAGCTAAGGGCTCTAGGCCAATAGATCAAACATATGTCCAATTGATAGGATTCCCGTTCGGGGAGGTGTTCGATTGATTAGACACCTACGCGATCGATCGAGTATCCCAGTTTTGAAAAAACTGTGTCTAAATTCTTTTCAAATGAGGATTAATTTGGGGGTTGTCTTAGTCTTCCATCAAGACCTTAGGAACATGTTTAGAGTTAATCTTACTCCTAGGACATTAAGTTCAATCAAAGACCATGTAGGGCCTCAGAAATGGTACTTTCGCCTCAAACAAAGTAACCCAACGGTAAATAAATACTAAGAAGGAAGAGTGTAGAGCTGTCACTCATTCCCTTTTAATTTTTCGATTACTTTTCTGTCGTCACGTCATGGGTGTTAGCATAAAAAGTGATGTCCATCACCTATACAATGTAGTACCAAGATTTTGGTAATACATTGACATCGGACTTTTTATGAATATACCGTATTTAATGACTAAGAAAATACGGATTATCTTAGCTAGGGTTGGCTAGCAAATATCCTTGTTAGCCTCTCAATTTAAATGCATTCATATTGCTTAAGTGATTGTAACATCATCGAGTCCCACATCAACTATCGATAGGAAAGTGAATGGGTTTATATATTAAGCTTGCATCCTTACTTTGCATGAGGCCTTTTGGTGGGTTGAAGCCCACTAGAAGCAAAACCGTGAGGTCCAGGGGCTAAAGCGGACAATATCATGCATGCGTGTGGGAGTGGGGCGTTACAAATGATATCAGAGCCGACTCTCAACTAGTCAATGTGGGACTCGAGGATGTTACAATGATCATTGCTCTCAACATGGTTAAATCATGTAACCATTCTTCCTGGTGAATCTTGAGGCAAAATCGAAGACGAAGCTTCTACTGAACATGGACCCATGAGCCAAAATAGGAGTAGTTAAGGTTGAGAGGATTCGAGCTTTATTAGCTCATTTAAGTATGCATGGTTTGATTATCAGATACTCTGCTTAACCTCAATTTTTATGATTGAATACAATCTAAAGACCGATATATGCTTATGTATAAGTATGAGTCGATCGCTACGTATGATAAGTATGAAAGTATGAATTTTGATCGGTCTTGAGGCCATTGAGTTGGCACAACTTAGCTTGTACCCATAGGAGGTTTGACAGAACTTAATAAGGGTATTCAATATGTTACCTACTACAGCAGTTATATAAAGAGTTGGTCGGTGCTCTTACGGTAGATAAATGGTTTTGGCTTGACCGTTAGCAATTTCCTTCCGTACGATATGCTCTCTTTCTAGAGAGAATATAGTCATGTGGATGCTAATTAGTATGCTATTGTATTTCCATTTATGATTCGTTACTGTTACTTAATCACACGCACAATATGCCTAGTTTTTGCTTTTGCTCTCATTTAATCAACATGTTTTCTAATTCAATTAATACATTATGATAATCTTATGTTCTTTTATATTTGCTTCACTATCGTGTTAATAGTGCTACTCTTGGTGTTACAAGTACAGAACCCAATGCTAGTACAATAATCAACACGCCCCCGGAAGGAACCACAGTAGTACCTCCGGGTATAGACAAGTGGAATGAAGATGACGTCTTCTGCTAATCATCCTACGTAATGTGTCAAAGGGTTTCATTTTGGGTTACTTAGGAGTAACCATGCTTGGGCTTGTGGATATACTATGCTATTTTGGAATCTCTGTTTGAAGGACATGACATTCATGATTATGTATAAGTTTTATGCATCTTAGTATTATGTGTATGTGGATGCTTTAATTAATAGACCTTAGTTATATTAACAAATGAATGTGGTTTTAATAGTGTCTATGATATATACATGTGAATTCTCCAGATTTTCACCTAATTGTGCAAAATGTTTGTTACGTGTTTATGGATCTTCTTCACACGTACTTGTGGAATCACCCTTGTGTGGCAGTTCGTACTTGTCTTGACATGACACGGATTGCCACGGGTTACGTGTGTTGTGCTTTGGGATCCGCATTAATCCCCAATTCTCAGGTTCCGAGTGTGACAATAACCTTAGTGGGTACACCGTTTAGGATATATGTAGCTATTTTTAGGCTTCTTTCCACATAGAATCAGGTGAGGTAAAACTTCTTAACATACTTTGTACCAATTTCATGAACGTTCTCTTATGCTTTTCAGTCACACCATTCTAATGTGGAGCCAAGCAATTTCTATTTAACACAAATACCATGACTTTTTAGGAATTTGGCAAATGGGCCAAGTTTTTTACCCATATCATCATACCTCCTACAATACTCTCCACCTTAATCAAATCTGACAACTTTTATTTTTTTGTCTAATTAATTTTCCACTTCAACCTTTTAAATTTCAAAGGCTTTCAAATATTTGAATTTCTCATATAATAGATAGATATAACTATATCTAGTGAAATCATCAATGAAGGTGATAAAGTATTTTTTTCCACTATAATATAGTGTGGGAAAGTAACCACAAATATCTGTATGGAGATTAATTCAAGTGGTTTTAAACATCTTGTGGTCATATTTCTGTTAATGTTTTTAGTATGCTTGCCCTTTATGCAATCTATACAGACACTAAAATCAGTAAACTTTAGAGCTTTCAATACCCCGTCATTTACTATTCTCTTTAATCTCTTTTGAGAGATGTGTCCAAGTCTTTTATGCCACAAAGCTGAGGAACTTTCATAAGAAATTCCTCTTTTAACACCAACAATTGTAACAGTATTTTCATGCAGGTAAGTTGGGAACGAGCAAAATATGGATCCAGATTCAATTTATATAGACCATCACATAAAAAACAACCACTAATTACAACTTGATTTTTGTAAATAATTGAAGAACCTTGTCCAAAAGAGAAAGTATAACTTCTAAATCAATTCTAGATAAAGAAATTAAATTTCTACTTATTGTAGTAATATAAAATGTGTTATTAAGGACCAACTGAAATCCAGAATCAATCATTCTACACGTCCCTATCGTTTTCACTTCTGCTTGTAGTCGGTTTCCCATTGAAATATTTCTTTCTTCAATATTTAGACTATGGCTTGAGTGAAAGCCTTGCATGGAATTTGCTACATAAACAGTGGCACCAGAATCAATCCACTAAGTATTTGAAGGAACATTTAAAAGATTGGTTTCATAACAAACAAAAATATTATTTATTCTTTTAGATTCAAACCACATGTCTAACATTGTTTGGGCCCCACGCATGGAGTCACTAATTTAATCTACTTTCCCCTTTAGTTTTAATTTTAAAATATCTTGGATTTAATTTAGGAAGCCCAATTTATTAGGACTCTTGTTTGGCTAATCTTTGAGAGAATTAAGGAAACTTACCTTTAATGGATTTCTTTAATGGGAAGAAATCTCTTTAGGCTTATCTATAAAAGTGATTTTTCGGTCCTCTCTATTAACCTACGAGATTTTCAAAGTACTTATAAATCTCACGCTTATTGGAGTGGGTGATAAGGGAGAAAGGAGAAAACCCTATTTAACAAAGGCGATCCAACATCGCTCATCACCAAGATCATGGTGCAAGGTACACTTTTATTCTTTGTTCATTATTTAGACTCCGGCTTAAGTGGAAGCCTTGCATGGAATTTACCACATGAGCAATGACACTAGAATCAACCCACCAAGTATTTGAAGGAACATCTAAAAGATTTGTTTCGTAATAAACAAAATAATTACTTATACCTCTAGATTCAAACTATTTTTGTCTCTTCAAACAGTTTTTCTTAAGATGTCCCTTTTCACAGTGAAAAAAGCACATTGATACACTGCTTTCATCCCAACTTGATCAATCGAAATGGGTGTCTTACCTTTCTTTCTGACTTATTGCTCCACTAACTCAAGATAGGCCTTAGCATTTTCTTATTCGGAATAGAACCACGAATATTTTTCTTAATAGACCTTTTGATAATCATTAGACTCAAACAATTGGCACTGATCCATTTTTCATAATATGTTAAGTATGAGAGCTATTTCTAATAAGATCAACAGGCTTGGGTTAGATCAACGGGCTTGGGTTCCAATAATATGGTGTCCAAGTTTAGGCAACCCAAGGTTAATAAGATTTTTTCTTTCCAATTTGGAAATTTGATACATTCAAAATTGATATGTTTGAGAGAAGTCCATCTAAGGCAGCAGGAGTCGATGTTGAAATATAAAGGGCAAAATGCTCAATTTACTTTAATGTTTTGAGTTCATGCAGAAGCAGAAATCCAGAATGATAGGTTACATAAATAAAACATATTTGGTGAGTAATTTAATACATTATCACAGTCCTTCCTTTGAGTCGAAACTACAATATGCAATAGAGTTACTCATAGATGAAACCTTTTCATCCATAAGACTAATGTGATAATATAAACGCAATTCGCTAGGCTTTATACCTTTGGGTATATGAACCAATCTCAATTAGGTACACATATCAAATTACCCTATTTCGGTCTTACAATTATTTGAGTGGCAATCAAACTTTTGGGCCAACTCTCACACTCCTAATTTAAGATTGTAAGTCTAGTGCTATTATCCTTACACAATAAATAGTGTTAAGGGTTTTAAATTTCAAGTGATGCCAATAAGTTTTCATAATAAGGCCACTTTGGTGACTACCACACTATTTAAAACTGTAGGTCTCAATTGAATTCATAGCACTTGTAAAATGATATAAAGGGGTCTAATCTAGATTGGTTTTAATGTCATTAGTAGTGAAACCTAAAATATTAGGCCATTATTTCTCCAAAAAATTATCCATATTTTTAAATCTCATTATAGTTTCTGACGTCCATGAAATAAATATAGAATTATTGAATATTTATTTAATTTTTATAGATCCCAAATATTCTTGGACACTTTGATGTATTTAAATAAAATGGCCCAAATGTGCGCAAAACCGAATAAATGTGACATAAAAACAATCAAACCCAATCTAGTTAATAAATAATCAAACCCCCTAAAAAATAATTATAAAATTACATCATATATATTGTCACGACCCGAGCCCAGAATTCGGGGGTTAGCGAAAAGCTAAACCGGTGACACACGTACTCCCGTGCACGTGCACCCAAACCCAGTCCAGATGCACGCACACAAGGGATCTAACACGTGCGAACTAAGCGTACGCGGAAGCTGTACATATCATAGCAAGCAACAAAGGAAAATAAAATAGCGGAAGCCAAAGCAAATACGAAACGGAAAAGACAAAGACAAATACACTGAGATAAAACCGAATACACACCAAAATCAATATACACAAAATATACAGAATACAAGTCCAAAGTCCAAAGTCCAAATACAAGCTCTCAAAAACCAAAACGCAAAATAAAAGCCACTGGTATGCATGCACGCACTTGGCAGAAGTGATCAGGCCCACTCTGCCAGACCGGAGGGTGCCTCTACACTCGCCCCTGCAGCCTCCTCGACCGCCGGGGAGCTGGGCAAGGTATCTGTGCCTGCAACACCACAGACAACACAAATGAATACAACGATCCAGCAAATATAAGTAACAGGGGTGAAACACGCATAGTATCAAAGAGGATATAATAATGACAGAAGATTAAATACAGAGTTCCATATTAGGAAACTAAGCAAATCGTGCATAGAAGTAAAACATGATATATGAATCAAAACATAGAATACTGAACTAGTTGGCTACTACGTTAACCATGTTCTCTCCAATAGAGAGCAGAGCAGAGCAGAGCAGAGAACACCGCTGTCCAGGCCAAAGGTACAAGCGGGTCTCGGTTTCCTGGGTTCCGGGGTCCCAAGACAAAGCAACACTGCAGTTAAAACAGAGATACAGAGATCTATGCCAGAGGTAACCCCGTCGGGTATCCTAGGGCTGAGGCTGAGTAGAGCCAGACTAATACCAATCAAATCAAAGCTAAAGAAAGGGAGATTATCCGCTTTGGACTCACCGATGACAAAGACCGGATCTTATCCTCACGTATTAACCTCTGGGCAGAGCCACCAGGGAATACCCAAAAATCAGAGATATACAGAGCCAGAGAATATACAAAGCATAGCATAGATCAAAACAGAGTACAGAGCGAAGAATAATACAGATATACAGAACGAAAGCAAAATGACTGAGGAATGCATAACATAGATTAACAGAACAGAGGGCAAAACCATAAACAATATGCAATGCATCTCAGATTAATACGGATTCAAGGTTCATTACAAGCCAAGTCTAATCTAGTTGCATCACTGTCACTAACCGTGCATGTTGATGTAGTTTTAAGTTATTCGATGCACCGTTGCCATCCTAGTGTTGCAATATAATCCTTATGTGCATCGAAGTCCCTTAAACCAACACCCATGGGGAGGTGCTTAACAGTGATCAACGCTCACATGAACAAGTCACAGCCTAACAGATTATTCATGCGATCCAAAGAGTCCATCGGGCCGGTGTACGGGTATGGTTAACCTGTATTTGAGCCCTACAAGGTCACACCATTAGCCTAAGTTTAACTGATATTTAACAGGTCTTACGGTTTAGCCATGGGTGACCTACGGCTTAGCCGTGGCATCCTACGGCGTAGCCGCAATATGCACTACGGCTTAGCCGTGGTTCCCTTCAGAACACGGCTAAACTGTCAGCTTTTCCACCTCTGATCTGATACATCTCACGGCTGAGCTACAGTCAGTATACGGCTTAGCCGTAGACCAATCCACGGCTTAGCCGTAGCCTCACCGTAGGAGTACTGATATCAGAAAAGTTTCGACTGATCAGAGAATTAATTCACGGCTGGGGTACGGTTGGGTCACGGCTAGCTTACGGCTCAGCCGTAGAACAAATTACGGCTTAGCCGTAGCCTAGCCGTAGAACAAATTCAGATTTTCGAGTCTCTGGAAAGCGAACCGTAGAAATTTACGGCTTAGCCGTACAATACAGAATACGAGTTCGGGAAGATTACAGAAACGAAATTTTTGTACAGAAACTGAATAAAACAAGCTCAACTGATTCTCATAGCTTAGAAAATGGCTGTAAAACATTTCTCTAAAGAGAATGAGAATGAATCCAAGCAATCAAACAATACCCATATGTGTTATCAAAACCTGTACTTATACTTGCCTCAAATCTGACAAATCTTCTGAAATCAAGCTCCAAATCCACTAAAATCAAGACAAATCAAAGCAAGAAACCATGCATGAGATGGAAACACAGAAATCAGAGAATGAGAGGTGCAATTGGGAGAAGAAACACAAAGGACCCACTTACCTCAAGCAATACACAAGGATGAGAGAATGGAGAAGAACCCAAATCAAACAAAGGACCCAATCCTCAAACGATCAAGAGAAGGAAAGAAGAGAGAGAGAGAGAACGTGGGGGTGAGCTCTGGAGATTTCTCTGCATGCACGATCAAGCAAATGAGCAGGGAGTTGGACATCTGGAACTAACTTATATTTATATATGTTTGGAAGTTAAGTCAAAGTCCGGAGAGTTAAGACTAATTACAGTTCAAGTCACACGAAGGTACATCTTCCCCAATTGACTCCAAACGGATCTGACACAGTTACGGAAATTGTCGAGCTCAACGAAATACATATGCTGACACCAAGATGATGCAAAGATGATATGAGCAAAGCAAAAGCGAAATTACGAAAAAGGGCTTAGAACTACCTATTCCAGGTCAAAGGTCACTCAACTACTTATCCATGACCCAAAACAAGTCCAAAAGAAATAAACAAAACAAAACACACACTAATGAGCCACTAATCCGGCTCAAAGGGGATCGGAGTGTTACATCCTCCCCCACTAGGAATCATTCCGTCCTCGGAATGACTACCTACCTGCGCAAAGAGATGTGGGTACTGGCGCGCTAGCTGCTCCTCTAGCTCCCAAGTAGCCTCATCCGGACCGTGATGCTCCCACAACACTTTAACCCATCTGATAGTCCTGGTACGGAGAATCTGCTCTCGTGTCCCAACGATGCGAAGCGGACGCTCAACGTAAGTCGCATTAGGCTGAATCTGAATATCATCATAGCGAATCACATGGCTCGGATCTGGCACATACTTACGGAGCATCGACACATGGAACACATCGTGAACACCGGAGAACTCAACTGGAAGCGTCAACCGATAGGCTAAATCTCCAACTCGGCTCTTGACTTCAAACGGTCCCACATATCTCGGAGCTAACTTGCCCTTCTGACCAAATCGAACTGTGCCCTTCATCGGAGAAACTTTAAGGAACACCCAATCTCCGACTTGGAATGCCAAAGGTCTCCTCCGAGTATCAGCATAGCTCTTCTGCCTGGACCGAGCAATCTTCAGATTCTCTATCACTTTCTGCACCTTCTCTGTCGTCTCAGCAATGATTGTCGGACCATGGAAACTTCTAGTTCCAACTTCCTCCCAGCACACTGGAGTCCTGCACTTACGTCCGTAAAGTGCCTCATATGGTGCCATACCAATGCTCTCATGGAAGCTGTTGTTGTAAGCAAACTCACACAATGCCAAATGCATATCCCAATCCTTCTCAAAGTTCAGCACACTAGCTCTGAGCATATCCTCCAACGTCTGAATGGTACGCTCCGACTGTCCATCAGTCTGGGGGTGGTATGCCGTACTAAAACTCAACTTCGTGCCCATAGCTTCCTGAAATGCTCTCCAGAATGAAGATACAAAACGACTATCGCGATCTGACACAATCGATACTGGGGTACCATGCAATCTGACTATCTCGTCAACAAACTTCCTGGCCATCTCCGTGAATGTCATCCCTTTCTTGAACGGAAGGAAATGCGCTGACTTGGTCAATCTGTCCACTATGACCCAGATCGCATTGTTCTTTCTACTGGTCGGCGGAAAACCGGAAACAAAATCCATAGTAATGTGCTCCCACTTCCACTGCGGAGTGTGCAATGGATGCAATGATCCTGGAGGTCGCTGATGATCAGCTTTTACCCTCTGACAGGTCAAACATCGAGCTACGAACCCTGCGATCTCCCGCTTCATATTGTTCCACCAAAATCTATCCTTCAAGTTCCGGTACATCTTCGTACTCCCGGGATGCATCGCATATCGGGCATCGTGCGCATCTGTCATCAATTTCTCTCTCAACTCATCCACAGCGGGAACACACAATCTGTTCCTGAAGTACAAAACTCCATCCACCAAGCTGAAATCCGGTCGATCTGCAATCCGATCTCTGAACTTCACCAGGAGGGGGTCCTCAAACTGGCGATCCTTGATCTGCTGAATCACCTCAGGCTGAAACACGACAGTAGTAGCTAATGTCACCGAGTCTCCTACCATCTGAACCTCTACAGGCTGATCATGCACAAGCATATAGAATCCTGCTAACACCTGAAGACTGTCTGTCCTCCTGCTGAGTGCATCTGCAACTACATTGCCCTTGCCTGGGTGGTACTTGATCGGAAAGTCGTAGTCTTTGATAAACTCCAACCATCTTCGCTGCCTCATATTCAAGTCATGCTGATCAAACAAGTACTGCAGACTGTGATGATCGGAATGGACCTCGAACTTTACACCGTACAAGTAATGTCGCCACAACTTCAGTGCAAATACAATGGCTGCTAACTCCAAGTCATGTGTGGCATAGTTCTTCTCATGTTCTTTCAACTGTCTGGATCCATAGGCAATCACCTTCTGATTCTGCATCAGTACACAGCCTAGTCCAACTCTAGAGGCATCTGAGTAAATCATGAATCCCTCACTACCATCCGGGAGAGTCAACACTGGCGCCGTAGTGAGCTTTTCTTTCAACGTCTGAAAACTACGCTCACACTTCTCTGTCCACTCATACGGGACCTTTTTCCGAGTCAACTGAGTCAGCGGAGCTGAAATCTTCGAGAAATCCTGCACAAACCTGCGGTAATATCCCGCCAAACCCAGAAAACTCCGAATCTCCGTCACTGATCTAGGACGGGGCCAATGGACTACTGCCTCAATCTTAGCTGGATCCACCATCAATCCATCTCTAGAAATCACATGTCCCAAAAATGCAACTTGCTCTAGCCAGAAATCACATTTAGCCAACTTTGCATACAACTTGTGATCTCGAAGCAGCTGCAATGCCTTCCTCAGATGGTCTGTATGTTCCTCAGCAGTCTTCGAATAGACCAATATGTCATCTATGAAGACCACAACAAACTGGTCCAAGAAGGAAGTAAACACCCTATTCATCAATGCCATGAAAGCTGCGGGTGCATTCGTCAAACCAAATGGCATGACAAGGAACTCGTAGTGTCCATACCGAGTCCTGAAAGCTGTCTTCGGAACATCCTCATCCTTCACCCTGAGCTGGTGATATCCTGACCTCAAGTCAATCTTAGAGAAGTAAGCTGCACCCTGAAGTTGATCGAACAACTCATCAATCCTAGGCAATGGATATTTGTTCTTGATGGTCACTTTGTTCAATTGCCTGTAGTCAATGCACATCCGGAAACTGCCATCCTTCTTCTTGACAAACAATACAGGAGCTCCCCAAGGTGAAACACTTGGGCGTATGAACCCTTTATCCAACAGATCCTGCAACTGTTTCTTCAATTCCAACAACTCTGCAGGTGCCATACGATATGGAGCTCTACTGATAGGTGCTGTACCTGGTACCACGTCAATAGCAAATTCTACCTCCCGAACTGGTGGCAACTCTGGCACATCTTCCGGAAAGACATCCGGAAACTCGCTGACTACTGGAATCTCACTGAGCTGTCGCTGATCTTTCTTCTCTGAAATGAATGCAAGAAATCCCTCACATCCCCTACGAAGCATCCTGTCTGCTTTACAAGCAGAGATCACACGTCTTGGGCACTTCATCTGGCTGCCCTCAAATCGGAATCCGCTGCCCAAATCGAAGTAGATAGCCTTACTGTAGCAATTGATACACGCATGATATCTCGCAAGCCAGTCCATACCAAGGATCACATCAAAATCCAGTGTCGTGAGCAACACGAGGTCTACTGGGAGCTGATGACCAGCTATCCGCACATCACACTGAGGGTAAAACACACTGCACTCCACCCGCTTACCAACCGGAGTGGATACTAGCAACAAGTATGGAAGTGGTGTGGGTCGCTGTCGAAGCTGCACAGCAAAATGGGGTGCTACGTACGAACGCGTAGACCCGGAGTCAAATAAAGCTAAAGCTTCTGCATCGGAAATTAAAATTTTACCTTCCACTACCGTGGCCTCCTCCGCGCCCTCATGCGTAGCAGCATAGGCTCGGGCTGTCTGGCGGTTCTGCTTCTGGCCTGGGCGAGCTGGCTGGGATCTGCCCTGTGAGGTAGGTCCTGTCTGTCTCGTCTGTGGAGAGGACTGAAACTTCGGGCATTGGGCCCGCCTGTGGTCCGTAGAGCCACACCCGAAACAAGCCCCACTCTTCCTCCAACATCTGTCTGTGGGGTGATCCTTCCCACAGTGACCGCAAACTATCTGAGAACTGCTCGAACTGCCCTGTTTACCCTTGAACTTCTTCTGGAACTGACTTCTGCCACTGAAACCTGCTGCCCTCTTAGCCTCTGTTCGCTCCTCCTCAAAGATGGCCTCTGCATCATAAGCCCTGTCAATAGCGTCATCCAAGGTAGCCGGCCACATACAAGCAACCACGTGGCGCTTATGTCTCGGATTCAGGCCGTTGACGAAGCGAGTCACTTTCTTAGGCTCTGTGTTCACCATGTCCTCTGCGAAATGAGACAACTCTGTAAACCTGTGTACATAATCTGCAACTGACATCTGTCTCTGCTGAAGGTTGAAGAATTCCACTTCCTTGGCTCGCTGAATATGGAAAGGCATGAACTTACGACGGAATTGCTGCTTGAAGGTCTCCCAAACTGTGGCACTGGGCATAGTCTGAAATGAGGTCTTAACACTCCTCCACCATGTCTTGGCTACACTCCGAAGCATAGAGGCTGTGAGAACTACCTTCTGCTTGTTACTGCACACGATCGTATCAAAAAGCTCTTCAGTCTGCTCCAACCATTGCTCAGCCTGCAATGCATCTTCTATCCCATGAAACTCGGTCGCCCCTCGCTTACGGAACTTGTCGAAAAGAGCATTAGGATCTGATTCCTTGGGCTGGAAAATCACTTGCTGATCTATACGAGGAGATGCTACTGCGGCAGCCTGACTCTGTCTATCTACCATGGATGCCATCTGCGCCTGTAATGATTGCATAGACTGCATCATCATCATCATCCGCTCCTCACTACTGATGTGTGGGGGTACTGATCCACTATCACCGTTATGGCCCTGTTGATTCTCATCTCGAGATCCTGATCCTGATGCCATCCTGCAAAAAGGAAAAGAAACACAACACACAAATATAAAAGGCCCTGAGTTAGTCAAACCCCAAATCAACATATGAGACCTCGAGTCAAATAGTTGATATCGTCATCTCACCACGATCTTAGATGCCTACATGCTTATAACTAGCATGCTTTGATACCATACAATACGTATGTCACGACCCGAGCCCAGAATTCGGGGGTTAGCGAAAAGCTAAACCGGTGACACACGTACTCCCGTGCACGTGCACCCAAACCCAGTCCAGATGCACGCACACAAGGGATCTAACACGTGCGAACTAAGCGTACGCGGAAGCTGTACATATCATAGCAAGCAACAAAGGAAAATAAAATAGCGGAAGCCAAAGCAAATACGAAACGGAAAAGACAAAGACAAATACACTGAGATAAAACCGAATACACACCAAAATCAATATACACAAAATATACAGAATACAAGTCCAAAGTCCAAAGTCCAAATACAAGCTCTCAAAAACCAAAACGCAAAATAAAAGCCACTGGTATGCATGCACGCACTTGGCAGAAGTGATCAGGCCCACTCTGCCAGACCGGAGGGTGCCTCTACACTCGCCCCTGCAGCCTCCTCGACCGCCGGGGAGCTGGGCAAGGTATCTGTGCCTGCAACACCACAGACAACACAAATGAATACAACGATCCAGCAAATATAAGTAACAGGGGTGAAACACGCATAGTATCAAAGAGGATATAATAATGACAGAAGATTAAATACAGAGTTCCATATTAGGAAACTAAGCAAATCGTGCATAGAAGTAAAACATGATATATGAATCAAAACATAGAATACTGAACTAGTTGGCTACTACGTTAACCATGTTCTCTCCAATAGAGAGCAGAGCAGAGCAGAGCAGAGAACACCGCTGTCCAGGCCAAAGGTACAAGCGGGTCTCGGTTTCCTGGGTTCCGGGGTCCCAAGACAAAGCAACACTGCAGTTAAAACAGAGATACAGAGATCTATGCCAGAGGTAACCCCGTCGGGTATCCTAGGGCTGAGGCTGAGTAGAGCCAGACTAATACCAATCAAATCAAAGCTAAAGAAAGGGAGATTATCCGCTTTGGACTCACCGATGACAAAGACCGGATCTTATCCTCACGTATTAACCTCTGGGCAGAGCCACCAGGGAATACCCAAAAATCAGAGATATACAGAGCCAGAGAATATACAAAGCATAGCATAGATCAAAACAGAGTACAGAGCGAAGAATAATACAGATATACAGAACGAAAGCAAAATGACTGAGGAATGCATAACATAGATTAACAGAACAGAGGGCAAAACCATAAACAATATGCAATGCATCTCAGATTAATACGGATTCAAGGTTCATTACAAGCCAAGTCTAATCTAGTTGCATCACTGTCACTAACCGTGCATGTTGATGTAGTTTTAAGTTATTCGATGCACCGTTGCCATCCTAGTGTTGCAATATAATCCTTATGTGCATCGAAGTCCCTTAAACCAACACCCATGGGGAGGTGCTTAACAGTGATCAACGCTCACATGAACAAGTCACAGCCTAACAGATTATTCATGCGATCCAAAGAGTCCATCGGGCCGGTGTACGGGTATGGTTAACCTGTATTTGAGCCCTACAAGGTCACACCATTAGCCTAAGTTTAACTGATATTTAACAGGTCTTACGGTTTAGCCATGGGTGACCTACGGCTTAGCCGTGGCATCCTACGGCGTAGCCGCAATATGCACTACGGCTTAGCCGTGGTTCCCTTCAGAACACGGCTAAACTGTCAGCTTTTCCACCTCTGATCTGATACATCTCACGGCTGAGCTACAGTCAGTATACGGCTTAGCCGTAGACCAATCCACGGCTTAGCCGTAGCCTCACCGTAGGAGTACTGATATCAGAAAAGTTTCGACTGATCAGAGAATTAATTCACGGCTGGGGTACGGTTGGGTCACGGCTAGCTTACGGCTCAGCCGTAGAACAAATTACGGCTTAGCCGTAGCCTAGCCGTAGAACAAATTCAGATTTTCGAGTCTCTGGAAAGCGAACCGTAGAAATTTACGGCTTAGCCGTACAATACAGAATACGAGTTCGGGAAGATTACAGAAACGAAATTTTTGTACAGAAACTGAATAAAACAAGCTCAACTGATTCTCATAGCTTAGAAAATGGCTGTAAAACATTTCTCTAAAGAGAATGAGAATGAATCCAAGCAATCAAACAATACCCATATGTGTTATCAAAACCTGTACTTATACTTGCCTCAAATCTGACAAATCTTCTGAAATCAAGCTCCAAATCCACTAAAATCAAGACAAATCAAAGCAAGAAACCATGCATGAGATGGAAACACAGAAATCAGAGAATGAGAGGTGCAATTGGGAGAAGAAACACAAAGGACCCACTTACCTCAAGCAATACACAAGGATGAGAGAATGGAGAAGAACCCAAATCAAACAAAGGACCCAATCCTCAAACGATCAAGAGAAGGAAAGAAGAGAGAGAGAGAGAACGTGGGGGTGAGCTCTGGAGATTTCTCTGCATGCACGATCAAGCAAATGAGCAGGGAGTTGGACATCTGGAACTAACTTATATTTATATATGTTTGGAAGTTAAGTCAAAGTCCGGAGAGTTAAGACTAATTACAGTTCAAGTCACACGAAGGTACATCTTCCCCAATTGACTCCAAACGGATCTGACACAGTTACGGAAATTGTCGAGCTCAACGAAATACATATGCTGACACCAAGATGATGCAAAGATGATATGAGCAAAGCAAAAGCGAAATTACGAAAAAGGGCTTAGAACTACCTATTCCAGGTCAAAGGTCACTCAACTACCTATCCATGACCCAAAACAAGTCCAAAAGAAATAAACAAAACAAAACACACACTAATGAGCCACTAATCCGGCTCAAAGGGGATCGGAGTGTTATATCATCATAAAATTATAGCAATAAAAAAATTAAATTTAACAATTGCATTATAATCAATACAATCTATCTAATGATTCCACTTATATTAGGCATAAAAATTGCCATAAAAAATTAGAATGGATGATCCAAACCACTAACCTGATATATATAATCTCTAAAAGCTCATAGGAAAAGACGGATTGAAATTTCAATATCAAATGTATCTAAAATTGTCAGATTTTCAATTTAATGGTTGATCTAACCAATCCAACCAGTTTAATTGGTCACCACTGCCATCGGCATATACTTTATGTTATGCTTGTTCTAGATCAGGTTCTAATGGGTAGGGTCCTTGTGGATGCGCAAGTAAGCGCAAAACACACATAGATCCATCACATAATAGAAATTTTGTAGACATGATTTTAGCAAATCAGTATGTATGGTTTTCATCCAAAACAACTTGAATATGAGAAAGAAAAAAAATTAAATTCTTAATTAGATTCTCATATGCAAAATAGTCTGGATCAGTTGTTTGATCATGGTAATAACCAAAATTAAAAGTTATAGATGTACAACAATGGATCACGTTGGAACCTGCGTTTCGAAGCCAAGTCAGGTATCTTGGATACATCCTCCACCTCTCCGGACTGTTTATCCTCTGTGATAAATGCCAAGTATCCTTCACAACCACTCCTCAACAAACTATCTGCTCTCAAGGCTGATATTCTGCTCGTATGCATTTGTTTGCGCTGCCCAACAAACTCAACAATATCTGAATTAACCTGCAACTTCACTGTCTTGGAATAACAATTCATTACCGCTCTATAGGTAGATAACCAATCCATGCCCACTAGGCCATCAAAGTCATTCATCATGAGGATAATAAGGTCTGCCGGTAAAACAAATCCTCCTATCTGAACTCGGGTACCACCTATCAAACCAATGCTAGAAGCAAATCTATAGACTTTACACAAAGCAGGTAAAATCTATCTAACGAAAAATCGGAATCCTCATACGCGTCCTATTGTTTCTATCCATTTTTATTTCCTAGAAACATGCAAGTCTCTGATACCAACTGTCACGACCCCAAAATTTAAACCTGGGGTTTCGTGAGATTAGGGCCAATATTTTTTTTACTTTTATTTTTATTTTTGTTTTTTTCCTGTAATCATCATGACACATGGCTCCTAATCAATTTACCACAAGATCTTTAGTCTGCGGTGAGTTTAATATTTCATACCAACACAAATACCTGCGGAAGCAATATCTAGCAGTTGGCATTATCAAAATAATCAGAGTATTGCACATCAAAAGGGGTGTAAAGTTTAGAGCTTGAGTTCAAAGTTTAAAAGTTTATACAGAATATGTTAAATGCAAGCCCACCAAAAACTCAGGCTGCCAAAAGAATAATGATGAAAAGCATTAAGATCTCAAAATATGTTAATCACTCGCGTGCAGGTCTAGATGGATCAATATCCATCATTTGCACCCCACTCGGACTCAGCACCTGGCTCAAGCGCTTGTAGCGCTTCACCTCCTCCGTCGCCTCGGGGTGGTAGGACTCGGTACCTATGCACCAAATACTACAACATCAGTCTACAATAGTAGATGGCAAGTGAATAAACATAAACCATAATAATATACAATGTCAAAATGGAATAGAGACATATATGATCATAAGAGTGACGAACAATAAAGGCATAAGAAAGAACGGAATCCTAATCCATAGCTACACAAATACGCACAACCACATAAGCCAATATCCGAGTGGCCCAAACCGTCTTCAGATGCTGGGCATCCTGTCCAGAACGTTGAATCCTAATCCATTGCTACACAAATACGCACAACCACATAAGCCAATATCCAAGTAAAACCCGGCCCAGAATACGGTGGCCCAAACCGTCTTCAGATGCTGGGCATCCTGTCCAGAACGTTGGATCAGTCCGCCATAGGGTGCATCACACCCAGTCCAGAGTCATAGAGCACAAGGCCCCATCCAGAACAGTTGGTCAAGCTACCATAGGGTGCATCACACCCAGTCCAGAATCAGAAGGTACATTTGTACCATACCAATATCGATCTGCAGTCGTCCAGAAGACCCCGACCCAACACAACCCACACATAGGCCGACCCAGTGGTGCGTGGACAAAGGTTCCTAAGTCAAATGTAAAGGGCTGGCTAAATCCAAACATACCATACAAATATTGAGGAACTACTCCACAACATAATTCGGTCCACAACCATAAATCCATACCCACAATGAGTAGTCCTCCCATATCCCAAACACCAAGCCAAGCCTCAACACAATCCATACAATACAAATACAGGGTATAGTTGCTAAAGAGTTATAAACAATGTAATAACAATGCAAAGTATGCAAACCCGAAGGCCAAGGAAGAATTACAAGTCATCCTTAGGTCAATGATGGCAACTTATGTACCCGACAACTCTATAGAACTCTGGGTGATGTATGGTTGGGTAATTAATTTCATTTAAGTCAGAAAGATGCATAGCCCAGGTCCAACATCAACCGAGTTCGGTTAATTCGTATATTGTACACAAATCATACCATCTATGAGAGGTACATTTGCTCCCCAATGTCCCTACAATCAGTCCCACAATTAGCCCACACCTGGGCCTCCATCACCATAGAACAATCCCAATAAAATGGGGTTTCAATCCCTTCATTCTTCTCACACATCTTAACCTGTAGAAAATGGGTATCCCACCCCTTCATTTAACACATTTAAATCACCTCCAACATACCAATCCATCACATACATTACCACACCTAAATCTAGCATTTTTAACATAAAACCCAAAATGAGCAAAATGGCGTACAAATGACAAATAGAATGCTAGAATCAATCAAATATACATGCACATCATTAATGAAATATGTTAATCCACTTGCCTCAGATGAAGAGGGTAAAATAGGATATGCCTAGCTCACCAAAGAACCCCAAAGAAGCTCAAACTCAAGAAAATCCAAACCCAATCTCAAATCAAACCTACAAAAACAATTAAGAGAAGCTAATGAGCATGCCAAAAATCTATTTTAGTTAAAAATCTAAATGACCTAGTTTATGGGGGAGGAAAACCTTACCTAGGGTTGTTTGGTTTAGGGGAAAACTTGAAAAATGGGATCCTTGGGAAGATGAAAGCTTGAGGATGAAGATGGAAGGAGAAGAAGAAGTTTCGGTGGCGGCGGTAGGGGTGGATTCCAGCGGTGGCAGCAAGGAGAAAGGAAATGGGAAAAGGGGAAATAGGGAAAATAAAGAAAGAAGGAAAGAAAGGAAGAGGGAATGGGTGGCGGTGGTGGTTGCCGAACAAAGGGGAGTCCGGATCTTGGATCGCAGCTGCTGATTGGGTGAAAGATTGATCGAGAGTGGAGAGGGCTATCTCTGTTTGGCAAGAGGGAAATGAGAGATGAGAAATGAGAGTGAAGAGAGAAAGGAGAATAAAAAGAAAAGAAAAGAGATGGGGAGGAGAGAGACTCCCCTCTGAATGGGGGAGTGAAACGAGTGAGGGAGTGAGGTGAGAGAGTGAGGGGAGAGAGGAAATGGGTTGGGATTTAAGTGAAATTACAAAACTGCCACTCAGATAATAACTTGGCTAAAATTTGTTTTGTCCATAACTTGTGAACCATATGTCAGATTGAGTCACCGTCAGCGCCACTGTTCATGAAATAAAATTAGCTTTCCAATGACTATACTATTGGCATGGTTTCGAGGAAGAGAAAAATTTGCCTATTTTAATGGGTTTTTGGGTATTTTTCCATAAAAAGGCTTAATTTTAGAAAATAAGGTATTTGGTATACAAGGTGGGTTTGGATCTGTTGAGATAAAAGGATAAAGTTAATGAAAGTAGGAGAGCTACCCAATGAGCCCAAACCTCACAATTCACAAAAGCTACGAAAAAAGGCTTCTATACTTCTGAAAATTGCTAGATACTCCCTATTAAGTTTAGACAAACTCGAAACCCAATAAAACTGCGCACACACGATCCTAACGCTAAAACGGACATGCTTAGACTCTAACGGCTTATTTAGCTATAATACAGCTTAATCTATAATAATAGTATAATTAAGGTGCGGAACGTTACATTCCTTCCCCCTTAGGACATTTGGTCCTCCAAATGCCTAACGTACCTCAGGAAGAAGATCCGGGTACTGCCTCTATCAATATCTCATTCTTTAGCTCTTCTATGTTTGGCACACACAATCTGTCCTGAAAATACAAAGCACCCTTTATCAATATGAAGTCTGGCCTGCTATTAATCTGCTCAATCACTCTAACTAACTCTGGATCCTCTGACTGCCTGTTCTTAATCCTGCCCAAAATTTTTTGTTGCCAAACAAACATGCTGGCCAATAGAACCTTATCACCGGATGGCTGCAAATCCACTCCCATGTCCAGGAAAATCTCTGCCCATGACCACTCAGCTCTCATGCATGCATTGGTCGCTGCTCTTCTGCTTAGTGCATCAGCCACTATATTTGCTTTCCCCAGGTGATATTTGATCAGAAAGTCGAAATCTTTTATGTATTCCATCCACCGAGTTTGCCTCATGTTAAGCTCTGGCTGCGTAAACAAGTACTGGAGACTGTGGTGATCCGAGTAAACCTCAAACTTCTCACCGTACAAGTAATGCCGTCATATCTTCAGAGCAAAAACCACTGCTGCAAGCTCAAGATCATGAGTAGCATACTTTTTCTCATGTTCCTTAAGTTGTCTAGATCCGTAGGCCACCACTTTTTCATCTTGCATAAGTACACAACCCAATCCAACTCCTGAAACATCTGTGTAGATCACAAATTTGTCATCCTTGGTAGGAAGTGTTAGCACTGGAACTGTAGTCAATTTGCTCTTCAACTCCTGAAAGCTAGCCTCGCACTACTCAGTCCATACAAAAGGTACATCTTTTCATGTCAACTTAGTCAGTGGTGCTGCAATCGTAGAAAATCCTTTCACGAACCTCCTGTAACAGCTAGCCAAACCCAAGAAACTCAGATAATAACTTCGCTAAAACTTGTTTTGTCTATAACTTGTGAACCATAAGTCAGATTGAGTCACCATCAGGACCACTGTTCATGAAATAAAATTAGCTTTCCAATGACTATACTATTGGCATGGTTTCGAGGAAGAGAAATTTTGGTCTATTTTAATTGGTTTTTGGGTATTTTTCCATAAAAAGGCTTAATTTTAGAAAATAAGGTATTTGGTATACAAGGTGGGTCTGAATCGGTTGAGATAAAAGGATAAAGTTAATGAAATTAGGAGAGCTACCCAGTGAGCCCAAACCTCACAATTCGCAAAAGCTACGAAAAAAAGCTTCTATACTTCTGAAAATTGCTAGATACTCCATACTAAGTTTAGATAGACTCGAAACCCAATAAAACGGTGCACACACGATCCTAACGCTAAAACGGACATGCTTAGACTCTAACGGCTTATTTAGCTATAATACAGCTTAATCTATAATAATAGTATAATTAAGGTGCGGAACGTTACAGTGGATCTTTCTCGTATCCCCACCCTCTGTGCAAGAGCCGGTGGATCCAGTAATTCCCATTATCCTCCACCAACAGATACACCACCAGCTGCAACAACACCTCCCATCCTGAAGGCAAGGGCAATCCCGTCCTGATCCCGATCCACTGCAACAATCATGCAATAAAACCAACCGTTGATGATCCACAAAAGATCAAAATTTTAAATTCAAAGGCCTTATGGAGTGGCATTCTCCTCTAATGCTGTAGTGTAGTGTAGAAGAATCTTTATACACCTTGATAGTAGGATAAGAGGAGCTGGAGAGGTCCCACGGCGAGGACGAAGACTTTCAAGACATCTTTGTAGCATTTGAAGAAGGTCTGTGGTGGGAGACCAACCTTGGGCTGGAGTTTATACTTTTGAAGGGGTGTAGGGTCTAAGAGCTCGAAGAGAGCGAGAGGGAGAGGGACGGGGGAGAAGATGAGGAAGAGGAAGAAGGTGTTGTGGCTGTAGGTGCGCCGAGTAGCGGAACCAGAGCCTCTCGGCGCACGTTAGAGCCCGCCCGAGTGCTAGCTCGGCCTCGTGCATGGTCTGCAATGGAATCATTGAAGAGAGAGATACAAAGATAGAGAGAGACAGAGACGGAAATTACAGTATAGCAGGAACTGGGTGGGGGTGGTGGCAGGAGGAAAGTGAAGTCTGGGTTTTGTCTGAATAGATTGCTGGAGCACTGGGGGGCCCACTTCCAAATTCAAACAGCTCATAAAATATTTACAGTCCACATTTACCCACTCGTTTTTCTGTCTCTCACACAGGCACAGGCATGAAAGTCCCAACATCAGAATCCCTTCAATAAGTCAATGACGGAGTGAAAATGAAATTCAGTATTGGGAACTACCCATTGGAAATCTGAACTCCTCATGCTCCTCTTAGTTGGTCTTGGTCCTGCCTTAAAATAGAACATGTGATTAATAATTTATGTGCATATGTATTCAACTTTACAACAAAATCAAGTCCCATCAAAGTTAAATTTAGTAGATTTGTGGAATCAAAAGGATTTGAGCCACGCAGATTTTCACTAGGTCGGCTTCATCTTTAAGTTCTACTTCACTTTGCTTTACTCATGCATTGTGTAGTGGCAGACAGTCTGCTCCACCATTATTAGGGGGTGATGATCAAATTTATATTGTATGATAAAATAAAATATAAGGTGAGAGTTTTGTTTCAAACACCTCTGTTTCTTTCCAACAAAAAGTTATTTTCTCGTACCTCTAGTTTAAATGACAGTTTTTTTGTTTTAATTAAAAACCATATTTTTTTCACTAAATAACAAAAAATAATATATTTTTTATTTCTCTTTCTCTTAATTAACGAGAGCATGAGTAGATGTGCAGGGGCTAGCGAAAAGATATCTATTTTTGCTTTTATCATGCTTGCATGCATACGCTCAGAAGCCGCTGGACTACACTGGCAATGTCTGCTCCTGCAGTTTCTGCGGCCGCATTCAACGTCCAAACTGCTACTGTGGCCCCAGAATTATAATGAGGTGGAGTTGCACGGTGATTGATGGATTAATGGACAGGTGAACAAGGAGAGCAGACTTAAAATGGGTCTACTTAAACGAGGCCAGATGCCTCTCTTACTCTCACCTGCTTGCCCATAACAGATGCACTCAAACTCTACCATGGAGCCCATCTCATGATATTTCAGCCATTCATCTTGAATCTACTCTTCTCCCATAAAATATCCTCAAATTCTTACTGCAATAGGAGTTCATCTCATCAATATTGGATTTGTGCACACTGATTGATATAATGGATTAAGGTATTTGGATAATAATATATAAGATTTTGCTAATTATATTATTAGTCATGTAAACAATCTAACGGTGGGAGAACTTCTATTGAAGTGAAATTAGGTGATATATCACTTGAGGGGATAAGATTCAAAATAAATGGTCTAGATTATCATCATATGGCCTCATAGTGGAGTTTTAGGCATTCTTGACTCCCACTTATATAATATTAGACTTGAGGTTTAGACTAGCTAAATATTTTAGTAATATAATATCATAAACACACTCATAATTTTTATATTTTGAAAATATTTTAAAATAAAAACTATTTAAAAGCGGTTTAAATATCTTTAGCAGAAGGAACACATAAATGTATGATAAACAAGAGAAGTACAAAATGAATAAGTTTTGACAAAGAAATATGGCATATTAAGGTGAATTATCTTTGCCTTTTTGGATATAAAGAAGATTCTGCACTTTGTAAACTTTCTTCTATTTTGTAGGATTTAAGAATCATATACTTTCCCATCCCTTCTATGCAAAATTGACATTCTCTCTATCCAAAAGAATTAAATTCATTTTTTCACACAAGAAAGGTGTACACCAAATGACCAAACAAGGGCACCACAAAAAATTCAAACTATTTTCCTCTTTATCACATGTTTCTATTGTTACATAAACTTTCCCCGAGTTTTTGTGGAAAAGCAGCAAGTCTGTATAACGTTTTCTTATGAACTTCTACTTCGCCTCCTTTTGTGAATAAATATTCCAAAATTCACCCCATTCTCTTTCTTCTCAGATAATATTTTCCGCATCATAAAAATATATTTATTTTTTTTATCATTTTTCTTCATTGAATTATTGCGCGTAAAACAACATCTTTTCTATTAGAAGGGTGTAACGCAAATTACCCTTCAACTTTTAAATTTGATGCATCAGTAAATGATGTCTACAATACTGTGGGCTGGTCTAATTAATGTGAATTCAATGGAAGCCTGTGCAGGGCAGCAGTTTGATCATTTAAAAATAAATCTAAAACTTGAAAAAAAAAAGATCCTACTTGTTTGGAGAAATTTCTAATTGAAATTTTATATGTTCTGATAGAGCTGTCAGTAATTAATCATCTAGGAAGCATTTGAGATTATTTGTTTGACAAGTAAACTTTCGAAACCATTATTCTCTTCATTTTCACTTTTGTCACTAAAACTCTTCAAATTAATTTTATGAAATGTCGCTTTGGTCATAAAAATTCTCCAAATTGTCGCTTCCTGCCTAGTAGATAGTGCTTGAGCTTCTAAAATCTACATATAAGGATGTGTTTGTGTAATGCCTCTTTTAGTGGAAATGGAGGGAAACAATTCGGCGTCTTCCTCATTATTGTTTGGTGTAGTGAAAAATTAAAGCCACTTACTACCTTGAAAGTTTGTTCCATATTTGATTTTTAGATTGTAGTTCACATTTTATACAGCAGAAAAATACAAGAACAAGAAAATCAATCAACCACGTTAAGACAAGTAGCACATGATTTTTTATACGGAACCTACTTGGAAAAACCATATGTCCTACATAGACCAATAAAAATCAAATATTATGAATTGAACAATTACAAAATATACTCACAATCCCTTTCCCAATCTTCACAACTTAAAGACTATAGTTGTTCTTGAGAAGGAAGATCACAAGTCAGTGGGCCAACCCACCTCATCAGCATTACAAGCAATGATTCAATTATGTCCAAAGATAAGTACAGCACATCGTGATTCAGAAAATCTTGGATAGTGATTTTCTAAGATGGATTTACAGAATAATTATTTACTATGTTTGGCTTGATAGCACATATGGAGATCAATGGGATTGCATATAGAGCTGGCACGAGCTATCAAATCAATTATGTATATTCACAAATGTTAGTTTTAAAAGGAAGCCATATCATTATATAATGAGATAATGAGGAATGGGCTAATCACGTTTTCTAGAGGTTGAATGCTCACGTCTTTCCAAATCATTCCATTTGTCTTATCTTTTTCTTCATGGTAGTAGAGCCCCACCAGCTTTAGATAATAACAATGGCTAATTCATCTTCAACGTCATTTTCTCTTACTCTTTCTGATACTGCACTTCATCATCTCATCATCGTTGTTTCAGTCAAACTGAACCTCACCAACTACTTGGTGTGGCGCATGCAAATATTACCTCTGATTGAGAATCTTAAAGTCAAAGACTTGATAACTGAAGGACTGCCAGAGAAGACCAAGGCTGATAAAGATGATAATGATACAAGCTATGATGCTTTAAAAGAGAAAGATCTACTTTTAAGAAGTTGGATCACAGGAACCCTATCAGAAAAGGTCTTGTATCTCATTGTGGGATGCAATACAGCCAAAGATATTTGGCTATGTCTTGAAGAAAATTTCCTTCGTGCTACAAAGGAACGTGAAGTACAACTTAAGCAAAGAATGCAAGATTTGAAGCTTGGAATCCAACCTCTGTCGGATTATCTAAAGGCCTTTAAGAACATCTTTGATGGACTCGCTGCAATACACAAGCCCGTCCCTAATGAAGACAAAGCTATATATATGTCTCGTGGTCTAGGCAAGAAATACAGTGTTCTCGTGACCTCCATGCTCACCAAGCCTCCGTTTCCTACATATACCTAGTTTGTAACAGCGGTTCAAAGCTACGAGTTGCATCTTCAGAGTATGGAACCTGACAGCAAACCCATTGATCATTCAATGGTTTTTGTGGCATAAAAACAACAATGGGGAGGCCGTGGCAGAGGCAACTATGGACGTGGAAGAGGCAGTAACAATGGCCACTATAACTCTCGTGGCCGAGGATTCATAGCAGTGGGACAGAACGAAGGGTTCCGCCCTGTTCGACAGAATACAGCTGGTGCTCAACAGCAGTATGATGCTGCCTCTCAAACATTCCAGCTTCGAGCAAGTCAGACATTCCAGCAACCAATAGGTAACGATGCATCTTTTAATCCAACTGCTCCTTACACTCCACATTTTCAAAGCTCTAGCTCGAGGCAACAAAGTACTGGTGTACTGGACCCATGTTAGGTTTGTGGAAGGAAGAACCATACTGCTATGAAGTGCTTTTATAGATGGGACTACTCATATCAGGCTCCTGAGGACCTATCCCATGCTTTGACTGAACTCTCCACATCAAAGGCACAAGATCCAAATCTCTATGTTGATACAAGGGCAAACGCACATGTTACAAACGATCCAAGTAAAATTCTCCATGCTCGTTCTCACACTAGTAATGATAAATTGATGATAGGGGATTGTACCAAATTAAATATTTCATATATTGGGGATTTCTCTTTTCAGTCAAATTTTGGAACAATCAAATTAAAGGATGTCATGGTTGTGCCTAAAATTAAAAAGAATTTAATCTCAATTTCACAATTGCTTGAGATAATTCTTGCATATTTGAATTTTTTGACTCTAATTTTTTCATTAAGGAACGAGCCACGGGCAAAACCATGGCAACGGGCAATAAGAAAGGAAATCTCTATAAGAAAGGACATCTCTATGCTTTAAATGGAGAAGCAATGACAGCATTGGTAGCTCTAAGATCTGGCAAAAATACAGAAGAAATCTGGCACCAAAGATTGGGTCATCCTAATAAAAGTTTTCTAAAGAATTTAGACTCCCAGAATGTTATCAATATTAGTAGTTGGACAAAATCTCCTAGTATTTGCACTAGCTGTCAAATGGGAAAGAGTTGTAAGTTGCCTTGTTTATTGAATAATAAAATCGCTGAGATGCCTCTTTTGAAAATTCACAGTGATCTCTAGGGACTTGCTCCTATCACTTCAACCCAAGGAATTAGATATTATGCGATTTTTATAAATGACTGTACCAGGTTCACATGGTTTTACCCCTCAAAAATAAGTCTGATTTCTTTGCACAATTTCTCAACTTTCAAAAGTTAGTAGAAAATTAATTTTCTACTAAAATCAAAGTTTTCCAAAGTGATGGAGGTGGTGGATTTTAGTCTTAACAATTCATTACCCATCTTGAAAATTGTGGCATTCAAAGAAAAATCTCTTGTCCTAGGACTCCAAAACAAAATGGTATCGCCGAAAGAAAGCATCGACGCATAGTCGATACTGGGCTAACTCCACTCCTACATGCAAATTTTCCAAAAAGTTTTTTGGTTGAGGCATTCATGACTGCTATTTTTTTTATCAACAAACTTCCATCATCACCATTACAAATGGATACGCCCGCTTTTAAGCTTCATAGTGCACAACCAGATTATTCAAGTTTGAGGGTTTTTGGTTGTAGGTGCTTTCCTTACTTATGAGGTTATAGTACAAATAAACTTGAACCCAAATCCTATCCATGTGTTTTTATCGATTGTAGTCCATTGCACAAAGGGCCGCTGCTACCACCCTCTAAGTCGGAAGGTTTTTATTTCACGCCATGTAATCTTTGATGAATCTATTTTTCCATATAAAAATTCTTAAAGTCTGTTGACTCCTACAAAGGAACCCAACTCAATTACAACTTCTTTAGATCTTACTCAATGGACTCTTCCGAGTCCAAATCAAAGAAGTACAGAAAGAGGCTCCAATTTAACTCTTGCTACAAAGTGCCCTAAAAGTATAGTCGAAGTGATTCCAAGATATGGCTAGTCTACAAGTTCTATCAAATCCAACAACCCCTTCATCTAACAGTGGACACATTATCACCGTCACCTTAAAAGGAGTTGATATTATAATCCGAGGCACATGACTCTCCAAGATCATAAGTCCCATTATCAGGTGATACATCAGAATTTCCCTCTTCACTACAGATTGGACCCATAATGCATTCAACTAGCACCATGGATTCACCCAGCCATTTGGCAAGTCCCATTCAAAATAAAGACTTATCAAGACTCTTTTCCAGTCGGTCTACACATGATACCAATCAGGTGACCTCGACACTATACGACACTGATTCATTAGTTGTTTTTGGGTCCCCACAAGGCCATGATCACCCAAATGAAAGAAATTTAAATCCATCCCACATGGCCATGATCAATCACATGAAAGAAATTTAGGTTCTGACTCAAAGGGATTGCTTGGTGAATTGTTTATTGAATTGCTAGTAATGCAGAAATTACCTCCTAGAAAGGAAGTCAGCAATACACACACCATGGTAACAAGGTCCAAGTCTGCTACCAATCTCACTACAATGATGTCCATTCTTGATCAAGATGTGAGTAAGCCTAAGAATATTAATAGTGCATTGGAACAACCTCAGTGGGTTGCTGCCATGAGAAATGAATTAGAGGCTTTAGACCGAAATGAAACATGGAAACCGGTTCCATGAACACCTCATATGAATGTTGTTGGTTCACGATGGGTTTATAAAACCAAATTAAAATCCAATGGATCGATTGACTGTTTTAAGGCCTGGTTGGTTGCAAAAGGGTATAACAAAAAATAAGGGATAGATTTTGATAAGACTTTTAGTCTAGTGGTTAAACCCACAACTATTCAAATCATTCTTAGCTTGGCAGTTGTTTCTCATTGGCCAACCTGTCAACTTGATGTTCAAAATGCATTTCTTCATGGGTTTCTTCGAGAGACAGTTTTTATGGAACAACCTCCTAGATTTACTAAAACTACATACCCAACACATGTTTGCAAATTAAACAAAGCAATTTTTGGGCTCAAGCAAGCTCCTCGGGCCTGGTTTGATCAATTTAGCTTGTTTCTACTACATGTGGGCTTCTTTTGTAGTAATGCTGATTCATCATTATTTGTGCTCCATTGTCCCTTAGGAACCATGTTATTACTTCTCTATGTTGATGACATTATTGTCACTAGCAACAATTCCGCTCTACTCTCATGGCTGATCAATAAACTTAGCCTAGAATTTGCTATGAAAGATCTAGGTCACTTACATTATTTTTTGGGGATTGAAATCTCTCCATTTCTAGGAGGATTATTTCTCACACAAGCAAAATATATAAGAGATTTATTGCTAAAAACAAAATTGTGGAAAATCAAGGCTATTGGAACTCCTTTGGCACAAAAATATGATATGCACACTGACTATGGACCATTGATTGATGCATCTCTTTTTAGAAGCATAGTGGGTGGGTTACAATACATCACTTTCACTCGGCTTGGTGTGTCCTATGCAGTAAATCTAGTCTGTTAGTTTATGCAACAACCCACACTCAAACATTAGCAAGGTGTAAAGAGAATTCTTAGATTCGTGAAAGGAACCATTGACTATGGACTAAGACAATCTTCCCATTCTTCACTTAGTCTTTATGGATTCTCAGATGCTGATTGGGCCAGTTGTCCAGAAACAAGAAGGTCGACTACTAGTTATTATATCTATCTTGGGTCAAATTGCATCTCTTGGATAGCTAAAAAAAAAAAAAAAAAGCAAACAAACAAACAAACTACAGTTGCAAGATCCTCTGCTGAGGCAGAGTATGGAGCTCTTGCATCCACCACTACTTAACTAACATGGACTTTATATTTTACGAGACATTGGAGTCAAATCTCTCTAGGCCACCCATGTTATTCTGCGATAATATCAGTGCATTATTTATGACAGTTAATCCAGTTCTTCATGCTTGAATGAAACATATTGAGATATACTACCACTTTGTGAGAGAAAAAGTTACTCTTGGCTCTCTTGTCACTCAATTTGTGAACTCTACAAACCATACTGCATACATATTTATAAAACCTCTTTCCAGGAATGTGTATCACAAGTTAAGGAACAAGCTTGGAGTGCACACCCTACCGCCCTCCAACTGGAGGGGGAGTGATAACGGAGATCACAAGTCAGTGGGCCAACCTACCTCATTAGCATTACAAGCAATAGTGGGCCAAGCCACCTCATCAGCATTACAGGCAATGATTCAATTATGTCCAAAGATAAACACAGCACATCATAATTAAGAAAATCCTAGATAGTGATTTTCTAAGATGGACTTACAGAATGGTTATTTGCTATGTTTGGCTTGACATCACATATAAAGATCAATGGGATTGAATTTGGAGCTGGCTTGGGTTATTAAATCTATTATGTATATTCACAAATCTTGTTTTTAAAAGGAAACCATATCATTATATAATGAGATAATGAGGAATGGGCTAATCACATTTTCTGGATGTTGAACGCCCACGTCTTTCCAAATCATTCCATCTATCTTATCTTTTTCTTCAGTTTTTGCACAATTTTGCGTTGCAGCGACTTCGCGCCGTTCACTGCTCTACGCGTATGATCTAATCACCTTAAAACCGCAAGGCTCTTCGCACTTGATCCAATCACCTTGAATTGCAAGGCATACACTCTTCTTCAAGAGAGTGGAGGCAATATTCCCTAGCACACAAACTCAGCATAGTCTCTTTAATGGATGCTCTAGAGAAGTAATATATCTCTAATGTATATTTTCAATCTCTGAATAGGAGATGGATGTCGTAGGTTTGAGAAAGAACTCTTATTTATAACCCACAATTTGTGTCCTAGGATTAGACTCTATGTAGGAACAAAACAAGCAACTCTGGTATAAACAGAAAACAATTTTATGCAGATTGGTGTGATTCTGTTTGTCATCTGATTAATCGAGCCAAGATTAAATAGATCGTGTAAAGCTTCTGTCTAACAAATTCTTTAAATCATGTCAAGTCCGATTGTTCGGATGTTTGCTTGATCGATTGGATGGAATTCAGAATAAATTTCTGCAAACTTTTCAATGTCAGAACTTTGTCATTTAGCACCAATTAACGCAATCTTAAAACATACAGATATATACTCGAAAAAAGCTTTCCAATAGTATGTAGCTTGCCCTGATCCAATGCTTGATTTGTGATTTATGGCCGTTTTAATCCAAGTTTTTTTCAGAAAAACACTTTAATTTACATTCTTTCTTCATGTCTTCACTTCAATGTATCCAATGATATATAATACAGTCAATTCTAAAAGAAATATAAAATTATAACTTAATAGACCCAGAGTTTTGTCCAACTTATGATTGTCCAACCATGAATAAGACAATACTCATAATTCTAACACAGCTTTTTAAACTTTCTTTTTTTTTTTTTTTTTTGATAAAAGAGGATTGAATATCAGACATCCTATCTCAGATGGTAGGTAAAAAATGGTGCCTTGGAAAAAGAGAAAATGCACCAAGGTTACACAATTCCCTTGTAAAATTTTGGCAAACAAACATATGTTGTGTAAGTTAGTAACCCTGGACTTCTTCTTGGGCTGCTTCCTTATCACGAGCCCATTCATGAATTTAATGGAATTTCTGTGGCAATGAAGTCAAGGATGCACATGGTATCTAATGGTGTTGGTCCATACCACCCACGTGGAGAGAGCCATGAATCCATGGAGGATACAATGCAGGTAATATCACACATGAAGTGTTAGAGAGAGAGAGAGAGAGAGAGAGAGAGAGAGAGAGAAAAGAAGTGGAAGAAAGAAAGCGACGCAAGCAGTCGCTGTTGCACTATCTAATCCTGAAAGTAACTAGATGTCATTTTCAGCTTCGGTCATCATGGTCAGTAATTGTCATTATTAGTAGTATTGTCTTTATTTGCCACTATTAGTATTATACTCCAACCCTACTATTTCACAATTAACTCAGAGTTGGGACCTCTTGGAGTAAATGAGTAGATTTCAATCTCCAAATGGCAAATTACCTTTATGACAAAATATTTACCTATGCACAAGAAACACAGTCAATACACTTATGGATGAGTTATGTTGGCACTTTGATATCACACATAGTTAGGTATCGATTCTTAGATTTTTAATTTGATATATTACTCTTCATCCATAGGCCAAATTGGAAAAAAGAAAAAGTCAAAACTTTCTTTTTTATTTTAAACTCTTCAAAATAAACAACACCACTGTTTTTTTAGAGATTTTTTCAGTAGCTTGTCACTAGAGATGATTGTCCCATTCCCATTTCCAAAGTTTGAATATTTTCCCACAGCTACAATTACATCAATTTTTTAGGACTAAAATATCCATAATGTGGGCTATGGCATAAAAAATGCATTTTTACGAATGATTTTGGAGTTTTGCTTAATGAAAATATTCAAACTTGTATTGCACTACAGATGGATGTGTAAATGTGTTTGGATGAAAATGTGTAGTGTTATTATGTAATTGAGGAGTGGTGATCTAAAATACATTTTCTTATATTATTTTGGGTATTTGGGACTGTTTAGATATATATGTACAAATTAAAATATTCTTAGATTTAAATACTAGCAGAATAAACTATTGTAATATTACAACATTTTCATATTGTTGCTATTTGACAATTAAAAGAAAAAAAACATTCAATAGGTTTTGAACTAAGCTGTTTGCCAATTATCCCATATTATACTATACTCTAAATTCAAGAATTACCTCAATTGTTAAATTAAAAAATGGTCAATGACGTTATGATATTGTTTCATTGTTTTTTTAAATGAGGAGGCAATTGAAACATTTCATAGGAATTCAATTCCATGAAAACCAAAAAACATCCAATTACATTTTTAATATAAGAAATTCATGGTAAAGTGGGGTTTTTTTTTTCTAAGAATTCTATTCATGCAAACAAACATGTTATAGATTTTCAAGATATGAGAATTTATGGTAAAATGATTCCCTTTGAATTTGTAGGAATTCAATTTCATGTGAATAAATAGGTCATATCTTTCATGGCATAATGGATTCCTTAAATTTTTAAAAACTTATATGCATACCAATAGACTGGTGCATGATATTTTAATGGTAATGAATCATTTCTTAAAATCTGTGAGAATTCAATTCAATGCAAATAAATAAAACTTGTTATATGTTCTAGATATGAAATTAGTGCTAAAGTAGTTTCTTATAATTCCTAATAATTATTTTTTCGAAATCAAATCAGCCTAAGCAAGACATTCAGTTAAAATCTCACAAGTCTTTCATTCTCACCATCTATTAATCAATATGATTTTTTGTGTGAGGACTAAAAAATTGTTCACTTTTAGATCATATAAAAAGACCAATTTTCTATTAAAAAGAAGTATAGAAATGATTAATTTATCCTATTTGATGCTGACCATATGAATAATGACGCCCAATATGTTTATTGCATCATATTTGACTTCAATATGTAAAAGTGAATTGTTCATACAACGATGAGCTACATAGGTTGCAATAACAAAAGGTCTGGTAAAGGAAGAGGAAATGAGAAATCATTGTAAGAGGGAAAAAAGAAAAAGAAAAAGAAAAAAGGAAGTAAGGACAGAGGTGCCTCAGGAAAAGTAGGTTTGGGCAGTTTTGTCATTTCCCCCTAGCGGTGAAGGTCTCAGAAAGAATGAGACCTGCTATTTCAACACCACTTTTAACTCAATTTATACATAGATTTAAAATTTTTTTAATTACAATTTTACTCATGTATGAAAGACCATAAAGTTTATTGTCCCTTGAAAACTCAAATACCTAATTTCTTTTTATACACACCTACACATCTTCTCCTTTCCTTTTCCCTTTTAAAGAGCATCATCTCTTTCCAAACACAAAAGAGACCATCTTCTTCCTTGGATGGTCTTCTTCCAATCTGAGCAAATGATCTTCACACTCATTGTGCAAGTGACCATTTTCTGTTCTTCTCATTTCTTTGTCCCATCAAATACTATAATTTGTAGTGCTTTCCAATCAAATAGTGCAATGGAGGAGGAGATGAACACTCAAATAGTGGTTTTCAATGATAATAGTTATGACAAGGTTAGTAGTGTGTACAATTTTATATATTTTTGAATTTTTTTCTCAAGGTCGTTGTGATTTTTCTTCTATGTTGTTTGGATTTGCAAGGCCGAACATTCAATAGAACGATTCGGTTACTCCCAACCTAATAGTTAGAAGAATTATTTGACTGCCCCCATCCAAGGCCGAACATAACAACTAATTGTTCGCCCCAATTGCCCTATTTAGTCTCTCAAGGCCAAACTGGGCAACGATTGTGAACCCAAAAAGAAGAAAAAAATTGTAAAGAAGAGAAGAGAGAAGTTATCTTTGACAATAGCGAGTAATGGATGATGAGGAAAGTAATTCAAAGTATTGATAATGGAGGAAGAGATGAGGATGATAAGCTCTTTGTGTTTGGATGGGTTAAATGTGTAGAGAAAGTGGATAGAAAGAAAGTGATAATGTAAGAAGAAGAGATCAAAAAAAAAAAAAAAAAAGAAGTAAAATCTGTGTTTGGATGGGTGGGAGTATGTTGGGTAAATGGATGTCTGTAGAGAGTTAAAAACTAATATGACTAACTTAATCACATATATATAGAAAGAACATGTATCAATTAAGTCAAAAGTGGTGTTGATATAATAACTCCCCAAAAAACTAGAGTTGTTGGATATATTTAATTATTATAAACCAATAGCAGATGTTATGGATGTAAGAAATCATGTAGCCCGCATGCCACGGGTCCCACATCAGATCAAGCAACGCAGATGCCAACAGAGATCGCAATCCCACTTTAGTGTAAGACTTTATTTGAGCCCCATAGTAAGACTTCTAATAGAATCAGTGGAGGTAGATTTCTAGTGGAAGATATCTCTAGTAAGTGTGACTCTTTGGGATTTGTCTATATAAGGATAAGGGAGCCCTAAAGTTGAATTCATTCTCTTCATTCTAGTAGGAAAGGCAAGAGGCGAAGAGATCAAAGGAACTTTCCATCACCGGAATGCATATAGATCTCCAGCCGTGTGACAGAGTCTTCCCATTCAAATCCATCAATTGGTGTCTGAGCCCAGCGCAGTGCATTTCACCGATTTAGATTTTGGAGACGATGTGTGGATGATAATAGATCTGGGATTTTCTCTCCTAGCCAAACTTTTTAGTTTTCTCTCTGCAACACAGTTCATGCAATGGAGGAAGAAAAAAGTCTTCTCTTAGAGGCGCATGCAAATCAAGAGTAAACAGTCCTTTGCTCTTGACATTTTCTCCAAGAAAAAACAAAAAAATTGCCCATATCAATTTATCCTATCACTGTCAACAGTCCATTAAGCTAAGCCACTTTGTTGGCTTACTTGTCTTTTTCTACAAGATAGAGGTGTAGTGGTTGGATCGGCTTGATATGCCACAATAAGAAAATGAAAAAAAAAAGCCCAGCGCCGCTGGACAAGCAACAGGAATGGAAGTTTCAATCCTACCTCAGTCAATGTGCAATAGGAAAAAGGGCTCACTTGCCTCTCGTCTCCCTCTTCTCTGCATATTGCTTGACCCGACTCAATTCGATCTAGCCCGGATTCTAAAGCTGACACGTATGACAATGTCAATGCTGATGCAGAGATCATACGACTGACGCATGCAGAAATACGAATCGCCATCAAATCTTCCAAATATGATATCTTGGCCATCCGGAGTCAAATTGACGATCCGTTTGCGCCGACAGAATCCTTACGAGCAGATATACGCATTGGTAGCAAAGGGAAAACAATCCAGCCATTCAGACAAAAGGGTGGTATTTTCCCCTCATATGGTCAGTGGTATCTGAATCCTCTTTTAATTAAAAATACAAATCATGTCTTCCAAATCAGCCTTGTATAATCTTGCAAAAGCTGATATTTTTAACGGCAAAAACTTAGCCATGTAGAAGCGTCGGATGGACACATTGCTACATTTCGATGGACTAACTTATGTGATTAAATCTGATCCAATCCATAAGCCCGCTGATGATGCCCCTAAGGAGGACCATGAATTATATGAGCAATGGGCCTTTGATA
Organism: Sextonia rubra; assembly: GCA_037013555.1. Taxonomy (NCBI): domain Eukaryota; kingdom Viridiplantae; phylum Streptophyta; class Magnoliopsida; order Laurales; family Lauraceae; genus Sextonia; species Sextonia rubra. The sequence continues at coordinate 29,331,900 of JASUAD010000011.1, read as the reverse complement.
ACAAATCAGCGAAGCATCTATTGATCGGATCCATATCCAGTGAGTTGGTGAAACAGTTTGAGCATTTCACCACAGCGAAAGAAATTTGGGATTATGCCATGGAAAATATAACGAAACCTCCAAATCTCATCTGATGGAGGCATTTAGTGCATTTGTCAATTATAACGTGCCGGAGGGGTCATCTATAAGGGATCACTTTGATAAAATGTCGGTCCGACACAATAATCTCGTAGCCTTGGAAAAAGAAATGGATGAGGATTTTTGGATCATGTACTTGCTAATGAGTCTTTCACCTTCGTGGGAGAATGTGTTTCAAATACTTAGCCTTCAAAAAGGTGTAACCCTTGGTGAAGTTGAAGCTAAATTACTTACTAAAGGATAAAGACAGGCTGCTAATGGTATAACACTTACAAATTCTGTTTGATTGCTAGAACTAAGAGCTATAGTGGTGCATTAACCGCCATATGAAAAATAAAAAGAAACTTAAATGCAATCCAACACGGAAAGGGCCTAAAAATGGTGTTTGCTTTAATTATGGGAAGCCTAGACACTTTAGTTCTTAATGCAGAAAAAAAAAAGTAAGAATAACCAGCAAGGTAATGTGACTAAAAAATACAAAGATTATGTTGAGATAGTTACTGAGTCCATGATGGTGGACACCAATGACAAGAATTGATGGATTTATTCTAGAGCCAGCAGATACATATCAAGGACGAAGGATAGATTTATCAAATTCAAAGAGATGAAACCTGAAAAAAGAATATATATGGGGAATGAAACATTCTGTAGTGTGTTGAGGATAGGGAAAGTCAAAATTCCCTTACCAACAAGAAAATCCATTTATCTTTCCAATGTTTTTTTTGCTCCCGCAATGAGGAGGAGCATCATCTCTATGAGCCAGTTGGCAATGAATGAATTCGAAATTAGATTCAAAGACAATGAGGTTACTATTGGAATGTGGGATCAAGTTCTAGTACATGGTTTTCTTTCTAAAAAATTGCATTTGCTGGATATTCTTTGTAATGAAATAAAGTCCACTTCTGATTATTTTGTGTGTGTGAATGTATGTATGAATGGTTTGGCAATGTTATGGCATTTGAGATTGGGCCACATTAATAAAAATAGAATCAGTAGAATGGTTAAAGATGGACTTTTACCAGACCTAGATAAAATTGAGTATCCTATAGTAAACCATGCATAAGTGAGAAGATGGTCAAGAAACTACTTCCAAAAGGAACTGGAAGTTATGAAATATTGACCATAATTTATTCAGATATATATGGACCATTGAATGTACACAATAGAATCAGGGAGGACTATTTCATTACATTCATTAATGATTACAACAGATATGGATATGTATACCAAATTAAACATAAACATGAGGCCTTAAAAATATTCCAAAAATATGCTGCTGAAGTCCAAAATCAAAAGGGCAGTAAAATAAAGCAGATTTGATCCGATAGAGGGGGTGACTACACTTCAGAATTGTTTAAAAAATATTGTGCACATAAGGAAATAATTCATGAATATTCAATTTTATATATCCCACAGCAAAATGGCAAGAGTGGAGGAATAGGACGTTAATAGATATGGTAAGGTCAATGATCAGCCATGGAATTCTTTCTTTGTACTTGTGGGGAGAAGCATTAAACACTGCATAAGATATTTTAAATAGAGTACCTTCCAAGAGTGTGCTCAAGGCCCCGTATGAGTTATAGACTCGTACCAAACCAAAATTAGAACATGCGAGAGTTTGGAGCTGCCCGGTATATGTCCTACTACCACCACAAGAAAGACATAAATTGCAAGCAAAAACAAAGAAAAATTGTTTTTCATTGTCTACCCATCACATTCTAAAGGATATCGTGTGTATGATCACAATTATAGAATAATTATGGAATGCCAAGATGTGTTTTTCCTTGAGGATCCGACGGTCAATCCTAGAGTAAGACTATAGAGTATATAATTGTATGAAATGTCTATGGGCAAGAAGGTTCAAACCATGAGGGTTCCAACGAAAAGGACATTGGACATAAAATTCTTGGCCAGGGCCCACTTGAGGTGTTGAACAACCCGATGAGCCAGTTGGTAGGCCAATTCAGGCAAGCAAACAATCGGTATATCTAGATGATTATTGCAGCTTATTGGAACCCGTGCAAGATTTAGATCCAACCTCCTACTCTCAAGCAGTCAAAGTGCAAGATGCACAATGTTGGTTAGAGGTTATAAGAGAAGAGATGGAATTAATGGAAAATAACCAAGTATGGCGATTGATTGATCTACCTAAAGATTGAAATGCCATTGGATGTAAATGGGTTTTTGTAAAGAAATTTAAGAATGATGGATCATTGAATAAATATAAAGTACGGTTAGTAGCTAAGGGATTCACACAAGTGAAAGGAATAGATTATGAGAAGACGTTTTCTCCGGTTGTAAAATTCCAATTCATACGATCCTTAGTAGCATTGGTAGCATATCGTGACCTTGAATTATACCAGATAGATGTGAAAACAACACTCTTGAATGGCAAATTAGAAGAAGAAATTTATGTGAAACAACCCAAGGTTTTGTGATGTAAGGTCACGAGGACAAAGTATACAAACTTAATAAGACACTGTAAGGATTGAGATAGGTCTCAAGACAATGGTATAGAAAATTCCATCATGCCATATGTAAAATTGGATTTGTCCCCAATAGTACAGACACATGTTTCTATGTTAAACACAATGGGAGTTGTTATTTATATTTGTCATTATATCTGGATGACATTTTGATCGCTAGTAATAAATTGGAAGCCATAAATGAAATCAAATAATAGTTAAAGTCAAGATTCGAGATGAAAGGCATGGGTGAGGCAGAGTATGTCCTTAGCTTGAAATAACTTGTGATCGTCTAAATATGATATTGACTTTATCACAGAGATCCTATTTGGAAATTATGTTAAAAAAGTCTGAAATGGCTATGCATAAACCAATTGACACTCCCATCTACAAGAGCACAAATTTGTCAAGCGATCAAGGACTCACAAATGAGCAAGATATAGAAATGATGAGATTAAAACCTTATGCTCAAATTGTGAGCAACGTCATGTATGCGATGCTGTGTTCGAGACCAGATATTGCATTCGTTGTGGGTCTCGTAAGCAGATTCCTAAGTAAACCAGGATTACATCATTGGTATACAATTAAGAGGATTCTGCGGTACATCAAAGAAACAGTGAACCTTCGCCTATGTTATTAAGGTGAAATCCTGGAACCGCGTGGCTACTCAGATGCAAATTGAGCCTGTGATTTAGACCAGAGAAAGTCAACAACCGGCTATGTGTTTACCCTCGGAGGAGGTAAAATTCTTGGGGTGGCAAGAAACAGACCTTCACGGCTATATCAACAGCCGAAGCTGGGTATATGGTTTGCAACATAGTAGTCCAGGAGGCTCCTTGGTTAAAATACTTCATATGTAATTTGGAAGTAATAAATGAGAAGAAGCCTATGTCAATGAGCATAGACAGTACATCAATCATTTCAATTGTGAATAAGCAAATGATTAACAGCCGATCAAAACATGTTGAGATAAAATATCACTTTGTTAGAAAGAAGGCTGAAAAGAATGAAATAAAGACTTTCTATATGCCTTCAGAGGAATTGATGGCTGATGCTCTCACCAAGGCTTTGTCTGCAGAGGTTGTTGCAAGGCATGCGATGCACATAAGACTGAGAAATATTTGATGTACATGGCATTCGTGCCAAGTGGGAGATTATAAGAAATCTTATAGCCCGTATGCCACGGGTCCCACATCAAATCAAGCAGGACAGATGCCAACAAATATTGCAATCCCACTTTAGTGTAAGACTTGATATGAGCCCCACAACAAGACTTTCAATAGGATCAATGGATGTGGGTTTCTGGTGAAAGATGTTTCTAATAAGTGTGACTCTTTAAGACTTGTCTATATAAGAATAAGAAAGCCCTAAGGTTGGATTCATTCTCTCCATTTCTATAGGGAAGACAAGATGCGAAAAGATCCACGGTATTTTCCATCACCAGAACGCACATGGATTTCCAAACACATGACGGGGTCTCGCCATCCAAATCAATCAATGGATAAAATATCATAAAGTCTCCATCAGCACCCATGATCCAACTCAAAGGAACATATCTCAACCCATTTTTTTTAAAATATGAGGACAACTGTTCCTTTTAAATAAGCAACCGGTCCACTTCCATCATTTAATTTTCTGTTTTGCTCTTGGTTAGTTAACAGACGAACAAGTAAATGCATGGGCACCAACAGTTTTTACACCACATGGGAGCGTCTTTTTTTAAATATGAGGACAGCTGTTCCTTTTAAATAAGCAACCGGTCCACTTCCATCATTTAATTTTCTGTTTTTCTCGCAGTTAGTTGACAGATAAACAAGTTAATGCATGGGCACCAACAGTTTTTACACATGGGAGCGTCTTTAATAAAAGTTTTTGAGCCATATGGCAGTAGTTGGACAACATAATGGTGGGCCCCAAAAAACTCATTATATGCATGCCCTGCAATCATAATCTGTCCCCATTGGACCATTCTCAATAGGTGGCCCTCCGAATTGATCTGCTGTTGGCCCTCATAACGAAAGGGCTAACTTTTGTTCACCCTCAACTTCGAGGCCACTCACTGAAACGTAAGTTTCCAGTCAATGCAATAACATCTGCTGTCCCAATTATCACATTGCGGACCATCCAACCGCGGCCAAACACCACCATTCACATCATGATGCATCAGCAAAATAGACATCCCACATCAACCATGTAATTTTTCCTCTCTACACAGCGTTAAACTATATTTTCCTCCTCATTTGTGTGCATTTCTAGCATGGTGCATTGGAAAATGATAAAGAATAGAAGATTATTAAGGTAGAATATCCCTAGGGTTATTTATTTGCGCTCATTTTCACATTATTCAAATGTTGTGTTACGTATTGCAGTAAATTTATGTATGTTGTGCGTAAATCAAAGTAAAATTGAGACCGTTTTCACAACTTCATTTTCACAGCCCGATAGGTCTGAAACCGTTTCGTAGTCCCAAATGTGAAAGGCACTGCTGCAGTGAAATTCATGGTGATTATTTTTCCCATGGGCCAATTAAAAACATTAATTTTTTCATTTCCATGGCTCAAATTGTTCGTCTTCTTTATATAGCTAAAAATGGCTAAGATGCAAACTTTTCTATCTTATTTCTTCATGAAATTTTGAAAATTTTGTAAAAAAATCCAAATCATTAGATCTAAATCCTAATACTTTTGTGGCTGCTAATTCATTGTACAAATTGTTCATCTTTTTTATATTGCTAAAAAAGGTTAAAAGGTAAAAAAAACAAATCTTAAGTCTTCAGGAATTTTGAGAAATTTATGAAAAACCTAAAATTCCAAATTGCTCACATTTTACTCATGTGAAAATGGTGATTTTGGCAAATATTGAAATGTGTTGCACATGCGTATCATTTAATATGTAATAGATTCACACGTGTCATTTGCATCTGCAAGACAACTAACCTCATATTAAGAAAGTGGAGTGTTGAAAAAAAAAAAAAAAAGGAATGAACAGATAGGAGAAGAAAGAATACGGTAATTGCTAAAGAGGGCTTCTATTTCAACATCGAGAATTGCTCAATTTACACATTATTTAAAAAAAAATTAAAGATTCTCCAAAATACCCTCACCCCCTACTCTCCCCCACACACCTTCCCCCTCCCTCCCTCCTCTCTCCTCCCCTTCCCCACTTCCCCTTCTAGCTAGCAACGAGCTCGGGTAACGGAAGGGGACTCTTCCTCTCCCTCTTTCTTATCCTCTTCCTCTAAGACTAACTGCAGGGAGGGGGAGAAAGGGCGAGGGAGGGAGAGGGAGAGGGAAAGAGAGAGAGAATAGGAAGAGGGATGGGATCTTCCTGCCGCCAAAGCTCTTTGCTAGCCAGAGGGGGAGGTGGCGAACAGGAAGAGAGAGGAAAGGTATGTGGGGAGAGAACGGGATGGTCGTATTTTGGGAGAATCTTCACATTTATTTTATTAAAAAAAAAATTTTCAAATGGTGTGTAAACTGAGCAAGGTGTTGAAATAGTAGCACCCTTTCTAAATCGTGAAAAGCTATAAGACCATAACCGGCTTAATTGCATGCCTCGATTTAGCAATGGCTCTGATGTTGCGACAAGATTCCACGCACGCAGAAGGTGCTTGCTTTTGCAACTTTGAGATTGTGGATTCAAGTCATTACTAATCTTAATGAAAAACAATAAGCATTCTCATATCATGAAAAACTTAAGAGACTACATTTTTATAAACTGACTACTATTTCTACGAGTGCGACATAGCCATTTACAGAGTATAATGAGGGAAAATAGCAAGGTTAGCCTAATCAATTCCGATACTGTGGTCTTTGATTTAAAAGATCAAGTCCAATCAAATTATATCAAATAACGTGATTCCTAATATATAAGATATTCTCCCACAATAATCTCATGTTCTATATATAAAAAACCTAATATTGCAACATTTCTGTGACATTGGTGGTCAGCCAAATGAGAAGCTAGAGATGTGTCCACCGTAGCACAGCCGCTAGGGACACCAAATGCACCCCTTTCATGTGAAGAGTGTGTGACTTGGAGTCCTTTATGGAGGCCATAAATAAAGCAACCAATGTTTGTTTCCACAGCATTCAGTAATGCCCCTTTTGGTAATGTGTCTAAAAAATTTGCAGTACTTACAAAAGGCAGGAACCTAACTACATATGGCCTTCCCCTAATAATTAAACAAAGTCTGCTTCAAGACACTAAATCCGTCAAAAGGTGAGGCATCTGAATGTATATTGTTGATACAATAACACAAATATGTCCAATAGGCTTTCATTCAGGCCAACATTCTTTTAGAAATAGAAAATAAATATCCATTAAAAAAAACAGAGAAATTGTTTGCCATCATTCCAGAAAGTAACTAAAAATCAGTACATGATGATCTTGGAAATACCAAAAGATCCACCATGACACTGCACCACCACCTCTCCTTCAGCCAAATCGTAATACCAATGAGGAGATTAATCTTTCCTGAGATCTGTATACTCACGCCGAATGCCCCCTGCATTAACAATGACGATCTCGACCCTGTCTCCCTACATTATATCCACAGAATATTAAAAGTTGGTATAGGCTTTTATTAATAGCTTTGATGCATCTGTTATATAGTAAATGAAGGTGGCCGGACAAAAAGTATCCATCGCCTACATGTCAAAATGAAGCAACTTTCACCATACACATGGCGAGTTGGCATACATGCCAACCAAGAATCATGCTGATCAAGACGATCTTAACTGTTCACATTCCTCTATGGCATTTCGCTCCTGACTGTTTTCTAACCATAAAACTGATTTGCACAATCTGGGTGGCAAATTTTGCATGATCAGAGAAACTTGAATCTATTCTCAATCAATGTGGGTATCACAATTGGATAGTCAGATTAGAATGCCATAGGCCATGAGCATGAGGTGGACGAATGGCCACAAGATTTTCAATAGTAAAAATGCAATTTGTAGTCTAGCCTATTGAAGAATACTAGATCCGTCAAACTCACAGTGTAGATATCCCTTTCTGTTGCAGAGGCAAAAACATCTTTCACCAAATCAACCGCTTCCATTTCTGATAAAGGAGTCACTGCATCCTGCATATCCACGTTTTGAGTTTTTAAGTTAGAAGCCAAGAAAATGTATTGGAAAAAGAGACAGCTGAATGTAAATTACATACTCTACCTTTGCGGGTAAAAGAAGTGGGCTAGGCGATTTCAGTTGGTTGTCCAAGACAGGCATGATGAGTGTGGAGCCAGAACCTTGGGCACTGTATCCAACTCTCTCATATGACCCAACTGCATCATACGTAAAGACACAACCCTTTCCTGAAAAAACAGAAAAAGAAATTGAGAAGGAAATCCATAAGGAAAGCTTCTTTACATCTTGAGATCCAGTTTATAACTCCAACTTTAAACTCCCACTCTCTCACTTGAGGAAAGAACTCGAATTAAGGTATATAGCATGCTTCTCAAAAGTTGAAGCAAGGTTAACAATGGCGCATACCTCTTATTTGGTAAGATGCACCAGTCACACACATAGAAAACTTTCAACGGTTAGATGATTTGAAACAAGGAAAATAGGTCCAACTAGATGAGTATGACTATGCAATCTAAATTGAGACCAGTGGTCCAGCCATGGCATGACCCAGCAGCAGATGAATTATCGAACCCCAGGATCTTGCTGAGCAAAATGAACCAGATACCTGAACCAGACAGCTACATGCAGATTAAATTTCACCCCTAGCAAACAGCCTTACCTTCATTATCAAGGCCACCAAGGACATTGAACGCATAATATGGAAAGAAACGTTTATAGTAAAGGGTGTTGGATAGAAGCTGGGCCATAGCAGGACAGCTCATTTGCTTGTTGTGCTGGTGTTGATAGATCTGCCCACAAACCACAAAAAACAACAGAACATCATCAATAGCTGTATGTGTTTTTTTTTTTTTAATGATAACTTTGATTAAAGGAAGAGGCTGTATGTGTTGGCCTTCTAACTTGCATATTTTTGACAAAAATTAACTATATATGTGCCCCTATTGATCACAACATAGCTGAGTAGTTCCTTTCTTTTGGATAGGTACCACGACTTCAACCTCAAAGAGTGACTAAGGCAATGAGCACCTTGTAACTATGCTGTGGGCTCCTGTCAATTTATGTGCAGTTTGGTTAAGTAACTGAGGATCACTCAACATGACAGTGGATGGAGCCAAAGTGAAACAAAAGTAATTCAAAGCAGCTAACTAATTATCAAAGGAAGCTATTGATCATAAAATTTTGAAACTGAAGTAACAATCATCTAGAGAATACTGGTGCCACCATATACCAAATGTTAAGGTCTTATATACTTCTTAAACCAAGCTCCAATGTTCCAGCTTCAGTTTAAAGAAAGTCTCTGAAGCAGTATATATGGAAACTGCATGCTTATCAGTCTAGATGATGATCATGTCTAATGGTAGAACAACAATATTAATTTACCTACATGAGCTGTTCTTCGACTTTCCAACATTGACAAACTGAAACTACCGCAAACGGGCTAAAGGAATACAAACAATTTACAAGGACAAATTATACAGGCTGACCTGCATCCATTAAGACCTATGGCATGAGAAAATGAGATAAATTAAGTTTCCTTCAGGAGTCTGGATTCAGCTCCAAGTGGAACACCATCAAAAGACCATTAGATATTGTCATTGCTAACTATTACATATACAAAGGTTTCAAAGTTTCGACTCTAAAAGGTTCTTAGTTATTAGGTAGTTCACTTGGAATCAACCCACTCTATCACAGGTGATATATTCCACTATTAAATTAAGAGTTAAATCTGAATTATGAGATGTACAAAGGCAAGAGATGATGAGAGGCTTTAGAATCCAAAGGCTTTAAAATAAGTTGTGCAAAAACATAATATATGGATTTCAACTTTAGTGGAGATGTACAAAGAGTTTGATGTAGGCCAGATCCAAGATCCGAACCAGATCACAGGCCTACAGATATTGATGGGCCCCACTTGATCCATTATCTGTCCAAGATTAGGGATCCATATCCTAAAATTAAATAGCTTCTACTTAATATATTTATTTCCTATTTTATAATAGATTAGATTTAGTAGTTGCTTAATAGGATTTAGTAATTGCTTAGTTGCTTAATTTATTTTAAGCATGTTTTGGTTATTTAGAACATTCACACCTATGTATAGAAGAGCTCTCATTGTAATTAGAATGCTTAATTCAATTAAAATTTCAGAGAGTTTTCTCATTATGGTTTCTACTGTGAGCATGATTGTGCCCTAGGGGATGGAATCCATTTCTGGATTCGATTAATCCTTCGGGAGATTGATCTACACTCGATTGGAGATTCAGGGGCTACGCTAGATTAGCATCAGAGCCGAGATCCGGTCGCCGGGGAGACGTCTGTCCTTCCAAGATTTTATCCATCCACCATCTCGCCTCATCATCCTTTCACCATCAATTTCTCGTGTCCACTATCAACCCAAGACCCAACAGCCCATCAATTAGACAGCAAAACCCCAATCGAAACCCTCCTCCACTCCTTGTCGATCTACCGAAACCCTACCCACAACCCCAAACTTCCCATCACAAATCCAAACCCAAATCTCTAGCCTAGAACCCAAAATCACGGAAAGCCCTCATTGATACCCCATTCGTCTTCCCCAAATACCCGAAAACCCTAATCCTACCCTACCGACACCATCAATCAAACCCAAAACGCCAAATACCCATCCCGACTTCCACTCCCCTTCCTTTCAAGACCTTTGCTCATGCCAAAAGCCAAAAGCCCATCTAGAAACCCTTGCCAAACACAAAACCCCAAATACCCATCTCCGACCTACTTCTTCCACTGAAAAAAAAAAAAAAAACCCCCCACTGCTTCGACTCCATGTCACTCCCCAACCCCATTTGTAAACCACCATCCCAGTCCCTACCTCCCCACACCATCACCGAAACACAGACAACCTCCCAGTACCCATTCCCCAAGGCCCCAGTTGAACCCCACCGAACCCCTTTTGGCCATCTCCTTGCCATTTGACACCACGGCCATCTTCTTACCAACCAAGAACCCTAACCAATCCCACAGCCTTCGTCCCCAATCCACTGAAACCCGGCCAAACCCCAAAACCACTTCCGCAACCTCCATGACCCTCAACCTATCTCCACCAAAAAACCCTTTTCTAAACCCCACTTTCACCAATCAACGTCCATTCCCCATATAATTATAATAATAATAATAATAATAATAATAATAATAATAATAATATAAAGTAGCAACAGAAGCCGAGAGAAGGAGAGACAGAGAATCCAAGTCGAAAGCCATACTGTGCACAGACGTTGGCTTCCATTGGCGTCGCTTTCCCTACCCTCGTTGCAATCGCCAGCTCTTCAGTTCTTCCTCCTTAAAGGTAAGAGCCCTCTTTCTATTGAAGTCCTTCTCTGCCCAGTATCGAAAAGAGAAAAAGAGGAGAGATTCCGTCCCACGTGCCATTCTCAGGCACGATTTAAGCCTACTGATGATTTGGGCCAAATATGAAGTTGGGTTCAGGCCGACCCAAGTGAGACAAATTCTATTTGGTCCTATAGTCTAAGTTTGGGTCACCCACACCCCACCCCATCAACATTAAAAAAAAAAAAAGTTTTGACCCAGTCTACAAGGAGGCCAAGCCAAAAGTACGAATTTTGAATGAAATTTTGTTCTCCCTGACTGCAAATGATCATGAGAATTTTTGGGCACTCAATTGAAGTTCAAAAATATATGTATCAATACAAATATAGAGATTAGTATTTTGACAATAAACTCTACTTTGAGCAATTCTAAATTCGAAGCAAGAAGAATTAACAGTTAATGAATAAACCTGCCAATTTCGTGAGTTACAAAATATATGTGAACTAGATGAGAACGAAACACATGTTTTGGGTTGTTATATCTAACGCTTGAGACCAGATATCTTGGAGAATGTGAATTGTTGCAAAACCAGTCAAGAGGCATACTTAGAAGCCTTCCGTGTTGAACATATGCTTCCACGGTTTCACATGCGATAAGGTGCATCTCAATAAAGACCAAGAGCACATGTTGTGGAAAGACTTTTTGCCAGAGAAGATAATTCCACGATTGTCATTCGCCACCTCCTCAATACAAATGAGAAGGAAGAAGAAAAATGGAGAAAAGCCAAGAAATTTCACACGCGGGTGATAGTTAAAGACAGCTGTTAATTTGATTATTGATAATAATGCAATCAATTTTGTTGCACAAGAGGTTATTGACAAACTTCATTTGCCAATTGAGAAACTTCTGAAGCCCTACCAAGTCACATGGTCTAATGGATGTCATCCCTGTGACTCATAGATGCTTGGTATCATTTAAGATTGATAATTATGAAGACAAAATTTGGTATGATGTGATCCATATGAATCTTACTCATATTATTTTTGGCCAACCATGGCTTTTTAACCATAAAGCTCATCATGATAAGAGATGAACACACATACTTTTCAATGGGAAAGACAATGGATTGGACTCCGTCCATTGCCATTAACAACCTTGTCTTCATCTACATCATCATCTTCAACTGAAGAACCACAGAAAGAGCAACAAGAAGAAATTCAGAACCATGACATCATGACTATACCAAAGGCGATGCCAACCATGACAGCTGATATTAAGGATGAAACAACTGAATAAGGTCAAGGCGAAACTGATCTCATGAAAAATTCAAAGCAAGTAGAATCTGATCAAGAAAGTGTGAATCAGAGCCACAAAAAGTTGAGGAAGAACCAATGCAAGCAGAAATTGAACACTTCGAGCAGGGTGCCAAGGAGATTGAACATCCAGCAGATATGCCACATAAAGAAAATTCTACTGGGTCATCGGAAATCAAATTAATTTCTCCAGTGGTTCCGAAAGAAGATCAACTTGTTGAAATTCCCCAAATTGATTTCAACTTTGGAGATAACAAATGGGTATCTAAGGATTGTGACCCGTTTACATGGTTACACTCAAAGCATCTAATGGTGAGATTATACATCCCAAGTTAAATGCAAACATCAAAAGATGTCACACCTCTAATCTACATTTACATGGAGGAAATGAACGCATTAAGCTTCTACAGCGTGTACAAAAAATGAAGATAAAAAAATACATCAAAATTTTATGCTGTTAATTTTTTACCCATGAGGACCTTTCCCTCACTTTCGGTCGAATTTTTTCCAGCATTCTGAAGTTGGCAAACTCGTTGTAGTAGAGTTTTTTCCAAGCCAGGGAGAGCTGATGTAGGCCAGATCCAACATCCGGCCCATATCAAAGGCCTACAAACATTGATGGCCCCACTTGATCAATGATCTGTCCAAGATCAGGGATCCCCATCCTATAATTAAAGAGTTTCTACTTAATAGATTTATTTCCTATTTTAAAATAAATTAGATTTAGTAGTTGCTTAATAGGATTTAGTAATTGCTTAATTGCTTAATTTATTTTTAGCATGCTTTGGTTATTTAGAACATTCACTCCTATATATAGAGGAGCTGTCATTGTAATTAGAATCCTTAATTCAATTAAAATTTTCGAGATTTCTCTCATTATAGTTTCTACTGAGTATGGTTGTCCCTAGGGGCTAAAATCCATATTTGGATTCGATTAATCCTTCAGAAAATTGATCTACACTCAATCGGAGATCCGGAGTTACGCCAAGTTGAAACTATGGTATAAATTGAAACCCAAGAGACACCACAAAGAGATTCATTCCGATATTTTAGCTCAATAATTAGTAAGGATGGAGAAATTGAGAAAGAAATTGAGAAAGATGTCAAATGTATCATAAGAGTAGAATGATAGAAATAGAGAATTACTTTTAGAGTGTTTTGTGATCGGTGCATACCAACATGACTGAAGGGAGATTTTTACAGGACAACATGAGCTATGGAGCAACATGTTGGCCAATCAAGAAAAGCAACACATACACAAAATGAGAGTAGCAAAGATGAGAATGTTGCAAGGTATGAGTGGTAAAACTAAGAAAGATAAAATTAAAAAAAATGAGCACTTTCGGGAGCACATTAAGGATAGTATGAATAGGTGATAAATGAAGGGAAACTCATTTGAGATGATTTGCACATACCCAATATAGACCAGCAATGGCACTAGTGAGGAAAAGTTTTTTTATGTAGGTTAATAGCCTGCCAAAGGAAAAGGTAGGCTGAAGATGATGTGGATGGAAACAGAAAGAATAGATCTAAAGTGCAACTCATCCAAAGATTTCACCCAAGATAGATTCGAATAGAAAAACAAAATTCATGTAGTTGACTCCAACATAGTTGGACAAGGCCTTGATGATGATAATGATGCAATGAGAGTTAAAAACTGAAAGCGGGGAATATATGTTCCTTGTATACATACCATGTGTGGAACAACAAGAAACTTCAGAGCTGCCTATGGATTGGAGAACCACTAACAATACAAAAACTTATCAGGTTTGTGATCCACTGATACAGGCCAGATTTATGATTGGCCAACCCATACAGCCCCAAACCAATAAGGCCCAGTAAAGTAGAGTAGATCCTATTATTATTAGTTGCTTTCTTAATTATCTAGGATTCTTTAATATTTGGAAAGTCCAGTCATGTTTGGTTTAAGACTTCTTATTTGATTTGAATTAATTATTTCCTTCGTTAGAAATATCTTAGTTATAAATAAAGATGTAATCCCTCTTCATGGGACACACAAACATTGAAACTGAATAAAAATTTGGGTTTGGTTCTCAGTTGAGAGAGTTATTGTTTGTCTTTAGTGAGGTACCAAGACATTCTATCTTTAAGCCTTTTGGCTTGAAGATTAGACCGTTGGCACTTCTTCTTCTCTGCGCTGCTTCATCCACCCCTTTCAAGAATGTGGGACTTGGGAGTAGTCTGAATGTGAAAGATCAAGAGAACACTTGCATGGGCAAGCAAATTATGTATAAGGTACAATCATCACTTTTCATCGGAAGTATTACAAAGTTTTACTATACTTGTACCTATTCTGAAGTCTAGTAGTTTCCCACTTTTAGTTTACCAAGGGCTGTTAAAAATTTTAAAGTGCTAAGGGGTGCTCAAAGTAGTTGGTGTTGATGATTACAGTTCAGCCACTACAGGTGCTTCCTCCTTCAGGTACATTAAGCTTTGATGAAAGTAAAATGGGTAATTAATTGCCGTTGGTCCAAATATCACTTGGGTCAGATTCTTATTCATTGTTGGATGGAAGTGATCACTGCCCTTGGTAAACTCACATTTATCTTGCGGCACCGACAGTACAACACTGTGATTCATGTGTTATTTGGGTAATTACAATAATGCATGGCTTCTTTGATCCAAAAGTCTAATCTTATAAATCCATTCTACAGGACTGTTTTTACCACTTGTAGCAGTGTCAACTGTTGGCAGTATAAATATCATTTCTCACATATAATAAAGAAGGGTCCCCCTCTGCTAAGCACCAGCTCTTGTAGGGCCCACCTTGGGCTCCACCTAGGGATCCCCACACCCCTAGGGGGGCCTTTCTATGGTGACCAAGGCTCAGATCATCATCCCAACCACTCTTGATTGGCGTCCAATAAGTTTTTACTGTCCAAAATGAGTGCCCACAATCAATCCAACAGTCTAGACCATTTGGATGGGTGCCAAACCCCGGATCTGTGACTATCAAGGGGTTCTATATTTTATGGTCCACTCAGATAGATCATAAGATCGGTCCACCAGGTGTTTAGGAGCACCAGCACTCAGCAAAGCTTCTCCCAATAAAGAATGTTATGTTATGGTCCTACACCAAGAAAAGCTAAATATTACACCAGTCTTCTATCGGCATATTAGCATCATAGAACAAAAATATATTAGCTAAACAAATATTTAACGATATTAAGCACAATGAACTACATTAGGATTGATGAAAGCTGTGACAACTATAAAAATAAGAAGCATGGAAACAGACACGGGACACAGATACGATAAGACATGAATATGCTGACACGGCATTTCTAAAAAAAGTAGGACACGGGCACGTCAAGGGACACGTTAATAATATTTATTTATTTTTATATATAAACATATACTAAAAAATAATATCATTTTAACTTTTTAATCAATTTAGCAATCAAAAAATAAAAATTCAAATACCAACTAACAAACATATCAAATTATCAAATATCAATACAACACTAAAACATAATTTATAATCATTAAACATGAAATATCCATAGTTCCATAAAATCCATACAAAGAAAAGGGAGAATCATTTATTTTCCCTCTCTAAAAAAAAAAAAGCAAAAAAGAAGCCAATCTCGAAGCCTATTCTTAAGTAAAAGATTTATGTCTTTTGCTTGTGATATGACTAATATTAACAATTATAGATTTTTTTATGGTATAAAATTGTCATATATCAAGTTTACAAGTATTAGTAACCACATGTTAACAAGTGTCCAAAAAGTATCAGCCATATTTTTATTTTTTAGTCATAGACACGAACTAGGAATTATGGGATACGTCACAAAAAAAGTGTCGGACAAATATCCAAAATTAAAATTTTTAGTTCTTAATTATGGACACGGCTAAAATAGTATCGGACTCGTGTTCGAGAGTGTCTGAAGAGTGTCGGTATCCAATACGTATCCGACATGAATACGTCACTTTCTTAGAAGTGTCCATGATTCTTACCGAAATTATATCTTTTAAGTCCTAACCACTTACCAGGTGTCTAGCTGCCAAGTTCTTTTGCAGAGCTTTCACGTCAGCCTGGAATCCAGAGGAGGCCATCACACTTTTATCTGCTCTGAAAGAACATATACATAACCATATTACTTCCAGATATCCACCTCAACAGAATGAAGTTTAATAATAATCCCTCATTGCTCCTCAATGGGAGCCGTAATTACAAACTATATCAGGTTGCAATAGTGAACAAAAAATAAGAGTGTCTAATTAAAGGAATAAAATATTCTTAAAAAAAAGGAAAAATAAAGGGGATTGATGCTAACAACCAAAGACATGTGAGCCCCATCTGTTCATGCAAAGAACGTAGACGCATTTTAGTTGTTCTTGCATAGACATTTCTTTATCAAAAGTGAATTCTAATTCTAATTAAAAAAGAAATATTAAATTTAGGGTATGCTAATTGTTGCCAAATTCATCCTCCATAATCAACAAAAATTTAGAATAAAAGAAGCAAATCACAATAAGGGAGAAGAAAGGATACTTTCATCCCCTTTTTGGATATTTTTAATTATCTTGTTCACTTTTTTATTTTATACTCTTTTTTTTTAGTAGTCTCTCTTTTACTTCATACTAATTTATCGAAATTGTAACATCAAAATTTTAACAAAGATCATGTGCAGAAGCAGATCATCTAGTGAAAGAGGAAGTTTCTACACCTTCTCTGTTTATTTCTTCTGCTATTTAATGTGTTTCCTTTGTGGGTTGATGCCCAATTTTTTGGGGGGCTTTACCTCCACATGTTGGATAGCTTGCTCTGGCCCTTGTATTTGGATTTTTTTGTTTCGGCATACAATACATCTCTTATACTGTAAAGTTTTGCGCTATCAATACCGTCATCATTTTCAAAAAAAAAAAAAAACAAGGATCAAGTACAGATAATACATCAGATACAGAAACCTACAAAGAACAATTTCATTTCTTGAAGTGGTAACATCAAGATTTTAACAAAGATCAATGTACAGGTAATACATAAGATATAGAAACCTACCAGAACCTCTCATACCAACCTATCAGCCTTAGAATTTCCATCATGTTCAATGTGATTGAAACACATCAATCTTCAAAACCAAATTTGCCATGTGCTAGAGAAGGGTTAATACACTTACGTATACTATAACACATAAAAAGAATCCCTTCAACAATGGCACCTTCAAACCCATATAATAAGCTCCGTATACAACTCATAAGTCACAAGTATCTCCATAACTTCAACCTCATTAGACGATTTACCCAGCAGACGAATACAAGTAGCCTTATGACCTACAACCCCACCTTTACCTGCTCTCCAAGTTGTCTATTTATTTTTATTATTCATTCATTTATTTATTTTTGTTAACTGGTAAACATGGCATGAACCCACAATCTCAAGGTTGCAATTGGCTGTGTCATGGTCTCTTGTCTTCTCCAAGCTTCTCTCATATCGCAGCACAGCATTTAGGTGGAATCAAATGAGACAAAACACACTTTGTTTCACTTACATAATAAAATGAAGTATTTGATTAGATACTATATAAGGAATTTTTATCACTGAAACATATAAACATCATGACCAAGATTTGATGATGAACCCCACTTCACTACATTCTGCAAAACCCCTTTCCACCATTAATCTCCCACAAAAGCAGGAAAAAGACACTAACCTTCTCCTAAAGCCGCATCTCCTGCCCTGTTTGAATCTCTTGAACTCATCAAACTGCACAGCCTCAAACTATCTCCTTCATACTCAAAGGACCTAGGTCCAATGATCTTTCTTTATAGTAAGACTATCAATACCAATTTGAATCATTCTTTCAAATTAAGTATTGTCATTTCTCTAGTAAAACTGACTGCCTCTTTTCAAATAGGGAAAAGAAGACGAAGAAGTAGTGCATTTAGGACCCCCAAAGCTGTAGGGCTCACCACATGACTCAGGAGGCAACTTGACTAGGTACTTGCTGAGTTGGAGTCAACTAGGCTGATTTCACAAAGGCTCAGCAGATTTTCTAAACCCATGTTACAATATGAATTTTTCTTCATTGTGGCTGTTCAACAAAAGTCCCAAGAACCATGGTTTAAAAATATCAACTGATACCTGTACATATCGGCCATGTGACATCAACATTTTATGATGAATAAGTTTTGGCAGTATTGGTTGAATTGAAAATATCGGTCTCGATCAATAGTTCAATGTATCAATGTATAGGGCTATGCATATATAAATATATATATATAGAGAGAGAGAGATGTGTGGTACCTACTGCCACACTGCAGCTGTGGGCTATGAGGGGGGAACCATGGGCATTCTCTCTCTCTCTCTCTCTCTCTCTCTCTCTCTCTCTCATGCGGTGCGTGGTTCCGCAAAGAACCCGGGCTTTCTAGAAAGTCTTGAAAAGAGTTCAGATCCCCTTATGATGGATAGAAATGTAAATCAGCCTCCAATGGCCTCCATGTGGGGCCCACCAATTAAAAAAATCTAACAAACTGGAAAGGACTATCTTCTATCAAAATTTAGGCAGGTATGTTTTGGGCCCACTTTAAGATTGATTGTGTATATAAATGTACGAATGAATTATTTAAAAAAATTCATGTGACAATGTATAAAAATATGACTAGAATATCTCAAAAAATTCATGTGATTAAACAATGACCAATTTTATGGTGGTTCCATCCTTTTTTTTATATAATATAAAGTTTATTACTCCGGAAAAAAACAAAGCAAAGTCAAGAACAACCTAGAGAAAAATTAAAGAACAGCAAACAACAAAACAGCTACTAAAATAGAAAGCAATCCACATGGGTCCATCTTCCATCAAAGTGAAATATGGCTTCAATCCATATGGGGGAAGGACATTTACTTTGAGCAATCTAAATTTCTAGTAGGTGGGCTCCATTATGAAGCCTCAAGAAAATATCAATTTATATGCTGAATCAATTAACAATGGCCTCAAATCCTAGAAAATTTTGTATTAATTAAGGGCATTTCTTTTGTTCTTTCTTTTTTGAGATATTTATATTTTTCAAAGGTGGCCTTTCTAGGAGCCTCAACAATTTCCCGCAGCTCCAAGCGTACAGGACATGGAACACAGATTGTGGGCTTACAACTAGATTAAATCATATGAAACACATAATTAAATTAAATAAAAGAAAGCGGAAAAAAGTGGTTCTTATTTCAAATTACAAAGATTATTCTAAAAATTCTTTAAGGATAGCCCCTAGAGGATCCAAAATATCAAAGGCTTTAAAATTTATAAATTTTTAAATGATTTATCGCAGTAGTTCTATCCAAGAAGTCATAATGGTTTTTGAAAACCTCCCAGCACATTCAATGACCAAACTTAATGGTTTTTGATAATCTCCCATCACCTTCTCCCAAATGATTCTCCTTGCACTCCCATTGAAATTAAGATACCACAATCACCATCGAATAGATTTTTTATGTTTCATATTGTGCTTAGAGAATATCTGAATGGAGTAACAAAATTAATGTTGCTGACGCCAACATGGTTGGGACAAAGCTTTGATGATTATGATTGTGCCCAAAAGAGAAGTGTTGTTAAAAATCAGGAAGCTTGGAATTTATATTTTATCTACCTTGCTCGACTTCAGGTTCAAAGCATCTACATTCCTAAAACTTCACATATAATCAAGAGATAAAAAAAATGGAAAGTTCCACTGTCTGACCACAGTTTTGAAAACATGAGGGGAACTATGATCAATCTTAAGCTGGCAAACCATCAAATGGCATTGAAATGATGTGCAAAATCAGTGTGGTCGTTGACTGTGATTGAAAGACTAGCAGTTTAAATGCCCTTCAAATTAACTTTAACTACCTCCACTATACCCGATTCTTCCATTAGTATGGTCAAGAAAATTAATCTCCACTTGAAACTACCATGGCTCGAACCTACAACCTCAAGGTTGCAATAGTGAGCAACTTCCACTCTGCCAGAGGCAATTGTCACTGAGAATATATCTTCTATACCATTCGTAAAACGTCCAAATCCGAAAACTATGCAATATTGGCAACTACAAATATTTAACAGGTTAGTTTTGGGCATGTTTGAATGTCCCATAGAAACTAAGGTTCTATATTTAGGCCCAAGCAAAAACATTGAACCAATACTGGTTTGAGAATAAGGAAAAAACAAAAAAAAAAAGCAGAGAAGTGCTATACTTCCTCCCCCACTTCCACTTTCCACAACACCACAGATGAACAACAATCTGGGGATGAATTCGATATTCAAAAACCGATTGCAGGTAACCCCATTTACACGTCACACTTTTCTAGCAGCTTTTAAATTGTTTTCTTTCATGTAGGGCAGTGTCAGGGTTTTGGTGTAAGGGTTCTGTTTGTTGTTGTTGATAGGTTGAATCCGACTCTTTTCCCCACCATTCTTAGTCTTTTGGTGAAATAAATCCTTGGTATCATTGAAAAAAAAAAAAGGTAGAAAAAAGAAAAAGAAAACCTGACTGCAGGGGAACTGATTTCCAAGAATCCAAACGGATCCTTCAAACCCAAAAACACTATTTCCACCAAAATATCAACATGGGTCAACACCAGATCCAAACACGTATTTAAGAGCGAAGTGGACACTCTATTGAATCAACCCAAAACTCCCCTTTTCCGTTCTCGGTTCGATCACAATCCCACAATCTCTCATAACCAAAACTACAACCATATATCAATCACCAGATGCAGAACAATCAAAATCTCACAAAAACACGAACTGGGGCATGATTATCAAAAGAACAGGAGAGGTTGGATGAGAGAAAGCTCACAGCTTGCAGATCTTGGAGTACTCGCGAGTGAGGATGCTGTATCCAGTCGACATACGGGTGTCGGCTGCAATGACGCAGTAATCGGAACCTGCGATCGCCACACATGTTCTGCAACAAATTGGAATGCGATGTTAGGGTCTAGAGAGGGGTGCAAGATGGAAGAAGATCTGGAGGGTTTTAGGGTTCTCGTACCCTCCGTTGTTGTCGTAGGGAGACCAATTCGCATGCTGCTTCGAAGCCATTGCAGAGGAATGAAACGTTGCAGAGCGGTGAAGGAATGAAAAAACAGCACAGGTTCTGGTTTTGTGCTTGTAATTGTATTTGTGCTTGGGTTCCGGCTCTGGTCTAGGTTTTAGGTTCTCGCTTTGGTTTTGGTTTTGTATATGTATTTGGGTTCGTTTCTTTTTGTCCAAGAAAACAACCGGGTGCACTCATTAGATGAGGTTGACCATTGATCTGGTAGCCCATAAGATCTCTGGGGCCCAGATTGAAGTGGACCAGGATCATCTTATTATTAGTTTTTTGACCGATTGTCTCCACACGAAAGGCCGCCCACCCCACCGGGTATGGAAACCTGCTTAGCACTATGGGAGCGGGTGCCTTATCTTAAGGCTAGCCCTCTATTTTCGACGAGGATCATCTTATTAGGATCGAGCCAGGAGTTAAGAAATCCCAACTGGCCCCAAAAAAATCCATATCCAATATGCATTTCACCCGGATTAGAGAAATCTGACATATAATAATATGGATCAAAATTAAGTGGGTTGGGTCAGAGTGAAGCCCCATGTTGAACCAATTTTAAATGGGATAATGGTTTACTATATTTTGTGTTTTGTGTGTAGTGTCTGTGTGTGTGTGTGTGTGTTTTTTTTTTTTTTTTTTTTTTTTTTGGTCTGGGCTAACTTCAAATCTAACCTTAACACTTAAAGTGGATTGGATTTGGGCTAAACATTTATTAAGTTGAGTAGGTTGACCCATGTTGAATGCAGGTTGTTAAAGGTCCAAGTACGAGCTAAAATAAGCTGGGACAAATATGGGTTCAAGCTGACTTGATCCTTGGACACCCCCAGAGAAAAATATCTAAATATAGGTCAATTGATTAGAAACCATGGAAGATTTAACTTTTAAAAGGGAAACTCCTTTTAGATTTGTTTGGCCTATATTGATCGATTCAAGACCGTAGGAGATTAGACTCTTTAAAAGAAAACTACTTTTCAGTCGACCTTTTTATTTAGATGACTTAAATAGAAAAATTCCTCATAATTCTCTAAAATCTCTCCCTTAGGTTAAAATTGATACAAAATTAATATCAAAATTGATTTCCAATTAGATTATATATATATTAAGCGTACAGGATTCAATTTTGAGCATATAGGATTCAATTTTGAAATTGAGGTCCAATTTAACAATTAATTGAGAAATTCAGCTCCAATTGAGCAATTGATTTTAAAGAGTCCAATTTAATGGGAGTTTTCCTTTTAAAGTGCTCACATATTGAAGAGATATGCTTGCTTTCTAATTTTCCTCCAAAAGTCTCTTAACTTTCCTATAATGTGTAGGTTAAGGAGAGAAATTTTAGGGATCCCAATTATACTATCTTAAGCTAAGAGGTTTTTGAATCAACATGTAATTTATTCTTCTCTCCTTCAGTATCTCTTCTAACTACCTATTTTTAATCATGTTCAACACCTATCTTCTCTCATAAACTACCCACCTCTATTCCCCACTTTTTATTTTTAGTTCTCTACAAAACTCCTTTATGTATACATCCCCTATTCCATTTTTGCATACCCACGACCCCCCCCCCCCCCCCCCCCCCCCCGACCCGAAACCCCAACAACAATGTGAGGTCAAGTGTCTGCAACATCCCATTAAGGGAACTCTCCATCGAGTTATGTTACCATTACTTATATTTATTGCACTTCACTATATTTCTTGCATGCTTCACCTCACAAAATCTATTAACTCAAGTAGATAAAGTCTATCTATTAACTTCTTTATAAATAAAGATTTTATCTATTGGCTTCTTCAAACAAAGAAAATCTTTCTGTTGGCTTCATCAAATAAATTTTATCTATTTGATGCAGGATGTTTCCACATTCAACAAATACCGGGATAAAAAAAAGGTGAATATTCATGTGCATATGTCCCTCACCATTTGGTGAGTGACACTCTTTTTTTGAAAAGTATTAATATACAAAAGGACAAAACTTCACACATTCTTAAACTTGATAGATCCAAAAAAGGAAGTGTCCTTCATCAAAATAGTGAGAGACATATGCACATGAAGACTCCTCCAAAAAAAAAAAAAAAAACAGAGAACACTAGTAACCACAAACTCATTCACACTCATCTGCTCCTCATCTCAACTCGCATCAAGTTGAAAAGCTCAAAAGCCTCAACAGCCTGCTTCCCAAAAGCATACCAAGAAACAGAATTTCTCTCAAGCATTGCATCAATCACCTTCCATCCATCTTGAACAAGACCCAACTTCTAGTATATATTGACTAAAGAACTCCCAATAAACACATCCATAGAAGCCAAGGTCCTAACGGCAAATGCATGAGCCCGTTTCCCTGTACTGGGGGTCTAACAAAATCGCAACAATAGTGAAAACAAATAAAATTTTATCCGCAATGCTTTTTTTTGGTATTTTCAATGCTGTTGTAGACATTGATTACAAAGGAAGAAGAAGAAGAGAGTGAAAGAGATTGTAGGGTTTTGAAGATTCCGAGAAACGCCGAACAACAGTGTGTACATAAGCCCTTGTAACCAAGGATGGTCATTTTTGTCAATTTACATTATTTTTTTAAGACTTAGGGACCTAATGTAGAAAAAATTATGTTGCTGGATCTAAGGTATTCTAGAAAAATATGTAGGGGCTTGTAACCAAATTCCCCTTAAATCTTTATTTCAAATAGGGGAAATTCATACTATGTACTTGTGCATACTCATGGTGGGCAACTTACGTTGCTGCACAAAGAGGCCAGGTTCTCAGACAGGCTTTGATATTCAAACAAATAAATCAATAGATTCAGTTTCTGATTTCTTTTTTTTTTTTTGTTTTTCACTTGTGGAGTCAAGTTGGTCTTAGTTTCACAATGCCATGTACTTTAAGTTTGAATTTTGTGAGTAATTTTGATGTTTTGGTTTTCAGTTTGGAGGAGGTTCATGAAATATTAAGATGACTCACACCAATCTCAAAATAAATGACTCACCTAAGATCAATTTAATCCGTTCATACTAGAACCACTCATTGTGTTTTCTTTATTTGTGCTTTTGTTTTTATGGAGTATTTTAAACTTTTTCTAGGTAGCATATTCTAAATTAAGATTTTAGGGAGCTAGATTCCATTTTAATTTTGACCTCATTTTAATTTGAGAAAGTTTTTAGTGATCTTAAATTATTTTGGCTTTTTGAAAGATCAAAACTCTTTTCAATCTCACACTTAAAGGGAAAGATTTTAGAACTTTCAAATTATTTAGATTTTTAGGAAGATTTAAACTATTGATTTTTTAGTATTTATGCAAGTGGATTGATAGTTTTACGTCTCACAAGACTTTTGATATATGGGCCCACTAACTATATCTAAGCGTAGATATTAGCGCTTCTTCTAAGTTTCATTTTTCATTTTCCAAAAAGAAAAGATTTTTTGTGCATTCGGAGAATAGTTGTGTTGGGTTATATACCACAGCAGAAATCCTCGTAAAATATATATATATATAGGAACAGAAAAACCTTGTTGGTTTTTTTTTTTTTTTTTTGGGGTCATCATGGGGTTCTACTCCTTCGGCTCATATTCGAGCACCAACTGAAGTGCCCCTCGCTTGAGTTCATTCTCACATTGGGCTTTTTACAACTAAGGAAGACAAACTCCATATCCCTTGTTTGAGTTTTAATTAGCTGTAGCGTTGAGTAGAAAGTACTCGGCGATTTTGGAAGGTCAACTTCATAAACCCAATACAATTCTCAAGAAATTCATGATCAGCTCCTATTCTTGCACTACTGCTCAAAATCGAAATGGGAAAACTCGTGACTTAGGCTCCACTCATCTAATGCAAATTTTTTTTTGGCTTGGATGGAGTCGATGAGGAGACTAAAAGTACTAGGCCATTTTGGAAGGCTAACTCCATAAATCCGATATTGAATCTCAAGAAATTCATGATCAGTTCATATTCCTGCATTTCTACTCAAAATCGAACATGGGAAACTCGTGACTTGGACTCCACTCATCCAATGCAAAAAACATTGACTTGGATAAAATCAACACCGAGACTTAGAACAGTCAAGTTTTTATTAAAAAAAATAATCTTAAAAAAAATGAACGAATGGCTTCTAAAATATGATTAAACATTTATTTACATGTATTCATCATAATCAACTCAAATTAATAAATTTATATATGCAAAAAAAGTATTGCAATGAGAAAAATAAATGAAAACATATTGCGCATTTCATAACATGTTAGTCCAAATCTTAAATATAGAAGATTAAACATAAGTTTTAAATTATATTTTAGTCATCATTTTTAAAATATTGACTCCAAACATCATGCATATGTATTCATAAATAAATTTTAATTATTTAAAATTAGATATAATTATAAAATGATTCAGAATGAAAATAACTTACTAAAAATAGATTACTTGTCCCTTGTATTTCATTCGGTCTTTTGTTGAAATACAATAATTTGATGTACTTTTTAAGGAATAGTTCTTTCTCGTCATGATAACTCTATCCGGAGGACCGGGTCGAAGGTCCGAAGGGTACGCTGGCATACACACTTTTGGGTCTTTAAAAAGAAGGGGAAAAAAAAAAAGTGACCACGTGAGAGAGAGTGTCAAGTCGAAAAATTTTCCAAACCATGCTCAAAATCCTCCCTTTTTCCCAAATCAAGGCCCTCTACCCTATTTCTCCCTGCAGTCTCTCACAGACGCACATCGATGGTGGGGTGGGGTTTTGGGTTTAGATGTAGGCTAAAAAAAAGACAACCCAACTATAAGAGAGCCCTCTCCCATCGGAAAAACCTCTTATCTTCTCCGCTGGTTACAGTCTCCGGCCTCTTTCTCCTCCCAACAGAGTACTCTCTCTAATCGCGCAGGTATTCCTTTCTTTCTCGTTCAATCTTTCCTCTTTTCTCTCTTCTTTCTTCTCTCTCTGCTCTTACTCTTTTGCACAACATACTATATACAGCCCCATCCCACATCAAACCTAAAAGAGATAATTCCCAATCTCCTATCACATAGAAACACCCACAGTTGATATGGCATCTTTTCCATGAGAAATTTGAGAAATGGAATGGTATGTGAACAAACGATTGACATCTTTATAAGAAGATGCATTTTGTGTGGATTATTGATAGAGGGCCCCACTTTTGAACTAAAGAGGGGACTTGGGTGTGTTTCGGTTTGGATATCTGGTGAGGAAATGACATGTGGTGGATGAATGTGGTGAAAATTATACCTCATGGGCTTCTTTTTCATGTATTTCTTTTCTTAATTGATTTATACGGTAACTTGTGTATTTATTTTCACTGACGGGTAGAAAAGTTAATTTGATCGGATTGATGTGATCTGTAAGATTGAAAATGTGTGAAGTATAAAGGTGCTTTTTCTTATACATGGTCTACCTAACGGGTGGAATAGAGCTTATTTGGCAGTGAAATTCAGACCGGTGTACAGATGTTCAGATGTAATTCTGATGGGTTTTGAACTTTGATATACAGTTAAGGGGATCGATCTCTTGTTATTTCTTTGATATACAGTTAAGGTGGATAAAGCTTTGGTGCCTGACCACTAAGCTGGCACTTCATAAACTAGCACTGAAAACATCTTTCGCTGCCCTGCTCAAATAAAAATCCTGGGTCCACCACCACTGGGAATATTGATATTTGAAATGTATTGAGCGTTAGAATTTCAGACTGTTTTAAGCTTGGGCCTAAATTTTAAAGCATGAGTAGGATTTGGATCTGTTTTTGGGCTTGGGCCTCAGGTACCCAATGCTTGGAATGATTGCCTAATGTTACAGATAGATACTAAGACACTTGGATTATCTCTATCTATGACCCTTATCAGCCTTCCTCCAAAGCAGCAGCACTCCAGCTTTTCCACTTCCTCCAAACATATCTTCTCTCTCCTTTTATCTTTAGAACGCCCTCTTATTCCATCTCACCTTAGCACTAAGCTCTAAGAGCTTCAGACATCTCGGTGTCAAAACTTAAAATGATGAGTTGGTTCACTGTGGGATTAGGGTCTCTTAAAGATTTCAAGAGGAGAGAGAGATCATAATCCTACAATGGGAGAAGTTGGTGTTGACAGTCTTGGAGATTCCTCCCCTGGCCTGCCTGAGTTGCAACTTGCAACCCTGGTTAAAAAACCAAGTCACTAAAGGACAAGTTACCATGCCTTTCTTCTGTAGTTAGATTAAGTGGGGATCAGCTTGAGTTACATTATTATTCTTCATATGCCTCACTGGTTGGAAAGTGGTTAATCTTACCCATTCTTTTGAAATTTAGTGAGATGCATATGCTTATTTTCATTTGTCTTTAAACCACATTTCTGTGTCTTGTAAATTGTAGTCATTATTAAACTATGTTTTCCCTTGTGAATTTATTTGTATTCAACATGAGTTGATCATTTGCAGGTCCTACTACATGTGATCAATCCTCTTTATCTTTCAAATTTTAACTCAAGTCTATTTGTCTCAGCTTTCAGGTGTTGGTGGCATAGCTTGACCCACATTGACATAGACTGGCAACTTGATCTGGTTTTGCACGCCTGGTGCATGTTAGCAAACACACTACAACTGTGTTCCAGTAAATACTCCATTATCCCCATTGCACATTTCTAACTTTCAACCCTGAAAGATCAGCCAGAAGGTTATGTCTGCACAGACTACACTCAATCTGCATGTCTCCAGACCCAAAATCCCCTCTCTGCACAAACCTCCCTGGATTGGCTTGAAGAGGCTCCCTCTTTCCTCTCCCTCCAACACCATAACCATTACCTCCCCAAACCACAAAGTCCTCTTCTCCATAATCAAGGCAGCATCCCAAAACCCTAACACCAATCCCTTTTTTCCCACAAAACCCTCCTTCTGTCGCCCGAACCCCTGTGTCTCTGCTGGTCGTAGCAAAAAAAAGCCTGGTGGTCCCTCTAGTGGTCGCATAGAAGGCAATGCTGATGTCCGTCGCGAAGCTAAACGGAATGCCCGTCGGAGGAGCCGCCGCCTCGCCGAGAGTCTTTACTACCGTCTTAAGAACCCTGGTCGAAACCATGCGGACAATTTCACTGAGCGTGAGCTACAGATGATTGGATTGGGCTATGACCGGATGGTTCGATTCATGGAAAAGGATGATCCCAATCTCCGCCACCCCTATGACTGGTACAAGTATGGCAAGTATGGGCCATATTCCTGGCGTGGGATTGTTGTAGGTGATCCGATCCGTGGCCGCATCTCAGATGATTGCGTTAGCATGTGGGGTGAGGTGAAAGATCATGAAGAGTGGGAGGAAATTGAGAAGCATGACATGGCAATAGATTTTACAAGAAGAATGAATTCCCTGGACAAAAGCATCGGATTCAAGTATTATTGGGTTTTTGTTCGGCATCCAAGGTGGAGGATTTCGGAATTACCATGGGAGCAATGGACTTTGGTCTGTGAAGTGGTTTTGGAGTCTGGTAATGAAAGGTTGGATAAGTGGAACCTGATGGCCAGACTCGGAAACAAGGCTAGAGCTTTGATCACTCAATGTGCGGCCTGGATACGCCCTGACATAATCTACACGAAGAGACCGATCTACCAGTGCCGATTTGAGCCACAAAATGATTTCTTCAAAGCCTTGGGGCCGCTGCTCGATCCAGGTACTGAAAATCAGTATCTATTCAATTTGGAGCTTGAAGATGGGAGGGTTGAGAGATGTACCTACTTCGGAGGGTTGTGTAAGTTGGTAAGAGTGAATCAAAAGGCTTTTGTTGATGATGTTGTGAAGGCTTATGAAAAGTTGAGCGATGAGAAAAAGTCCAAATGCTTGCAGTTTTTGTTGTCGAATCATCCGGTTGAGCTGCTGCATCCATATACGAAGGAATGGAAAGTGAAGTTGGAAGAGATGGAGTTGGGCTGTGATGCACCAGATGAGACCTCTAGAGATGATGAAGGAGCAGGCAATGACGATGAAACTGAGATAGTAGATTGGGTCGAAGATGGCGATGGTGACGACGGTGGTGATGATGGTGAAGAAGAGGATGCAGTGATGGATGAGGAGGATGAGGATGAGGGCTTGGGCATTGAAGAAGAGGAAGAAAGTTTAGAAGAGAAAGAGAGTTATTGGAACGAAGAGTATCAAAAGGCATTGCAAAGCTCTGAGGAAATGGAAAAACTTGTAAAGAAGCGTATAGGGATATCTACTGAGTACTACAAGAAGTTGAGGATGATGGATGAACAACGAAAGGCTAGAGACACACAGAAAATTAAAGAATTGGAAGGCAATGGCAATAATGTCAAGAAGCCAGAAGCTGATGTGAGGCAGATCAGAGAACAGTTGGAGAATGTGGGTTTTGGTCTAAGAAGGCGGATCTTGAAAAGTAAAGTCCCTCCAGAGCTGTTCCGACGAGCAGCCGTATGCCCATTTACTTATCGGAATCTTGTTAAAGAAATTGTCTTGATGAGGCATGCAATTATAGATGGAGAGGTCAGTGGGCAGCAATGAAGTAGTTTTGGGTGGTTATCCAAGCTTTCATTTGTGATATTATATAGATCGCAACTGTTTGTTTTTGGTTTATTTGATTTTAGAACCTGAAGATGCTTGGGAATTAAGTACACTACCAAGACCTGAAGGAACATAAACAGATGACATGTGCCCTCCTCTTGATAGGGGTGTAATCTACTGTGTTGTTGATAGTCACCACAGGCACATGCAAGCATCAAGTACTTCTAGACTTCCATTTTTAAGGAAATTTACTTTGCTTTTTTCCTTTTGGTAAAAAGCAAATTTACTTCACTTTGTATATTTCTTGATACTACTGCTTAGCGGACTATAACATATTTGGCCAATTAAGAATGGCCTCGGCTCTTATCTCAGTGGTAGGAGGTGTCAGTTCTTACCTCGCAATGTAGGGTTCGAAATTGGTTAGCTACCTTCCCTCACTAGAAGGCGGTTTTACCTCACCTGAAGTCTACTTCCTTAGCCGGAGGGCTGGGCTTTCAGCTCCATATGCAAGGGGTGTCAGTTCTTACCTGGTTGTCAAAAGCTCAAAACTAGCTTTTCCTCAACGGAAGGCTGTCGTACCTCATCAAAGGGCTAGGGTCAGCCCCACAAGCTGGGCAAAGAAAAAAAAAAAAAAAAAAGAAAAAAAAACATTTTGTATAGTGTTGTTTTGGTAGGCAGGTCGATGTAGGTGGTAGTTTTTTTTACCTGAGGTATTGTAGAGAATATATGCGTGTGATTAATTCCCTGTGTTTGATGTAGTTTGCTAGATTGTGCTAATAGCAGTTCTCTTGTTGACCAGTAAAAAAAAGTCTAATTCCCTGTGTTTGATGTAGTTTGCTAGTTTGTTCTAAAAGCATTTCTCTTGTTGACCAGCAAAAAAAAGTCTGTTATTGGTAAAAACAAATCTCTCTCTCTCTCTCTCTCTCTCTCTCTCTCTCTCTCTCTCTCTCTCTCGGGTTCTATTTGATCCATTCAACGGGAGGAAGGTTTGTTTTAATGTGAATATATGAGAATCATAACTACAAGACAAATTAAACACTTTGGAGTACAAATATTGGGCCCACAGGTACAAAAAGAAATAAAAGTGGTTGATGGGATTTAATCTTGTGACTATTTGCATAACCAAATGCAATTACTTCGTGAAGCATGGACTGGCGTCCTTTTTGCAAGTGAGAGATGCGACAGAGTTTCAGATCTATTTAGTTATGAAAATGCCTAACACGCTTTCCACCCATCATTGTGCATCAAAACGTTTTCATCATGAAAGGAATCAAATCACTATGAATACACTGGATTAATCAGCTTTGCACTGTCAATGATATTTTCTGTATGCATATGTTTTGTAAACATCATCTTTTATTTTGTCGTATTTGTAGTGTTCCAAAATGCAACCAACCTGCCATGCTCCACAGAGTTATTGCTTGCTAGTTGCTACAATATTGATGCCAATGTATTGGCCATGCGAGTCTTGAAGTCGCAGTGTAATTCTTTCAGAGCTTTTCGCTGTCATTCAGCATTGAGGTCCAACCTGAAGAATCCTTCTGAATGTACTTCTCATGTGTGTCACAGCACGTTCAATTAAAATCCTCCATCAAGTGAAAGTTTCAGTCACTGTAACTGTTTGAAAGCTTTACCCCAAATCAATTATATATATATATATATATATATATATACTGTTTCAGAGACTAGGATGATGGTCCTCACGGTGGAAACTGGGCTTAAGGGTTTCTGAAAGGTAAAAAGTACATTTACCGGGCTGGGGTTGGTGATTGAAATAGTAAAGATTTGGGTGGTGACCCTAGTAAAAATAGTCATTGTCAGAATCGAGTGACTCCCAGGCCGGAGGTCAAAGGTACGAAGGTTGAAGGTTGAGTTGGCAAGGGATATCCTAAGTTATAAAAAAGAAAAAAGAAGAAGGAAGGGTTACTAAATGCTTACTCTAGTAGCTTACATAATCCAATGACTGCAATTTAGTGGGACAGTAGTGAAAATCCATTTGGAGATTCGTTTCTTTGTACCTTTGTAATATAGTCAATGCCAAGAAGATCCCTCCTTAAAGTTGAGGGAGGCATCAAAAGTGACTGCAGTAGCAGCCTAATCCTTTTCCACTAGTCTACCAGAAGCTTGTTGATTGGTGGCCGTATTTGTCTCCCAAATCCCATTTGCAGATTTGTCATTAACGTTAGAAAGTGAATTAGACTCACTCGTCATATTTCAGATCACTTTCCACGTCTAAACTTTGTTGAAACTGATAGGATGTGCATACAAGAACACTGTAATCAAGACCGTCCAAAATGAGGGCCCCATTGCAGATGACCACCCAGAACACTAGTAAGCGGGAAGATCCTAACCATCTGGTTCCACCCATTTGACCATGTGGACCCTTTTGGTGGTTATGATTGAACAGTTACAATAATCTGAACGGCATGACTTTCTGCAAAAGATGCATTTTAACAGCGCAATAGAGCCATGATATCGGCCAGGGTTGCAATAATGCAATGAAGTTAATTTAAAAGGTTTTTATGAGAGATTACTGCAAGAGATTGTACTCATTTCAATCAGTTTACTGGTGGGTGTTCTTGCAGTGCTGCTGATGAGTGTCGATAGTTCATAATGAAATGGGAAAGTAGCTAACAAACATCCTTCGGAGCATGGTTTTACTCCGATCATATCAGCAACATCCAGCACAGGTGGAAGATCGGTGGGAACATAATAATAAGAATTTAAAATCCCAACCCAGAAACAACATGAAGATGGAAACAAGAGTTACACATCTAAAATGACAAGTTGATACAACAGCAAGCGATACAATCACAAAAGTAGCAGATCAATGCCTACCTAATCAGTCAACTAACTCACAAGAAAATACTACCAAATCTGGACAGGAAACTTGTTTTTGTTCTTAAGCTTTGATTCACCATCTAAAACTAAATGCAGAGTCAAATGAGTTTACTAACAAGTCAGACATAAATGCATGAGAAATTCAGTAGTTGGTGGGGCTCGGTTGGAGGGGCTACAACCAACAAGTGCCAATCTAATGGTGAGAAGCCTCCCGCTCAGCAGCTGATACTATTTAACCTAACCTCCGGGCAGTGAAATATTAATATCAGTTTTCGAATTTCTTGAGTCTGGCATGGAGTGTAGTGATGCCCAGTTATCTCCTCGAAAGGAAGAACTTGCTAGGTTTGGCTTTGGGGTTGTTGAACTGCGCTGTCCTTGCCCACTGTAAGCCTCATCCACATCCGTACCAGAAATGTGAATGGCAGAAGTTGGTGTTGTGGTTGTAGTGGTCTCCAGTTTTGACTTCTTGGACTTTTGTTCCGGTGGATTGCATGGCATGAAACTGCCAACCACAACCTGACACGGCCACAAGAAAGGAGGGAAATAATTACACCAGCGAATTGATCCATATGCAAATGACAGTGTGTTATAGAGATAAGCAATTGCAGTAACAATAGATGATTGTCTTGGAAGTGGAAGACATTAAAATTTTGGTCAGCTGCCAAATGGTCCCAATAGAAACAAGTTAAAGGCTCCGATCTGAGGAGTTATGTGATAGCTCTAGACTTTGATTATCGGATCAACTAGATCGGTGAAAGGAATTCAAGATCCATGCAAATTAGGGCAACATCAACAAATTTGGGACAAACATAAAATGAAGGATGCAAATTCAATACCAAATGGGGATGCAAATCCGAAAATTAGTGAATCACTTGATTCTATCCATCAATTCCAATTTGAGTAATAAATGGCACAATAATGCAGAGATAGCAATGTGATGGACTGGACTGGATCGTATAATCATAACACGAACCCAACCAACTTACTCAAAACAAAGCCCGTGCGTCCAAACCCGGTCCTTTGAACTAGCATGTGGCTGATCCTACAAATACAATTAGTGAAGTCTACAGCCCCACTATAAGGGGAAGCCCAATAATGCTTGGAGAGGAAGCAATTTTCATTGTTTAGTTTCTTTTCCAATTTGGAGACTTAATATAAGTGGAATGAGAATCTTTCTTAGTGAAAGTTTGCTAAAAAGGAAAGTATAAATGACAAGTCAAAATAAGAAAAAAGGGATCCATAATATATTAAATAAGGATGTCCAATGATTTCGTTTTTTTATACTCATAGAACATTTGTTATAAGCATTGTAATAAGGACTCTTTAAAGTTGGGTTTCTTCCTTAGCTCTTAGGGATTATGATTACATGAATATTAAATGTAGTTTTAGGGTTTTGTTATATATAATGTCATAATATGCAGAGGCGGCAAAAACTGGTCCGACCAATTTAAAATACGGGTTGGCCACAAGTTAGGTTTTACCAAACCGGTAGCATAAAAATGAGTTGGGTTAAACTTAACCCGCTTGACCTAATTGACTCATTTAAGTTTTACTAATTTACTGTGACTTCTTAGTTTTCATGTGACTTTTCATATTCCTACAGACCATAAACTGTGTGACTCTTAGTCTTATACAGAAGAGTTATGCAATAGTTCGTCTCGTTTATTTTTATGCATTATGGTTAACTATCTTGACACTTTTTTTTTTCCAATAGAAGTTTGGATTATGTGCAGCTATCATCCTCTTCTCTATTGGTTCGAGACTGTGACTATTTAAGTGGTGGATTGCAGATTTGGGATAACCTTTCTACTACTTTCTCCTTCTGTTTGCTTCAGTTTCTGTTGCTTTGATTTTGGGATTGAAATTGGTTTTCCATTAAATTGAAGCTCATTCCTTTGGCTGCATCAGTTAGTATCAAAGCAATTCAATCCATTTGATTTGATTGTTTGATTCTGCCTCCTAAATCAGACCTCACTGTTGAGCATAGGGTTGTAGGCGGGTAGGTTGGAGTGACGTAGTGAGTGAAACCGACCCTTAAGACCTTGACATCTTGACCTTGTGAAAAGTGAAGGCTTACATTGTAATGAAAGATCAGATTCAAGTAGAAACTTTCATAATCCATGCTAACAACATTCCACAGTTAAAAAACCAACAGAATGTATGAAGCAAGTATGAAAGAGATGAAAATCTCAATTTGAAGATTGGAACTCATGAACTCAATGGCAGTATGATGATGAAGGTTTTTTGGAATAGCTACAAAAAATTGAAACAACCTTTTAGTGTAAGGAAATTTGAAAAGGTCTAAATAAATTTTGAGTATAAGGAAATAAATTTTAGATTCAAAGAAGGAATAGTTGCCATGAAATTAAATGGAAGAACCACCGCTTGGTAGATTCAAAATAAAGAGACGAGACAACAGGTGGGGAAAGATTCAATTATCTTGAGATAAGAAATGAAGAAAAAGATTGGCGCAACCCCGGATCTCCGATCAAACGTAAAACAATCTCCCGAAGGATTGTTCAAATCCAGAGATGGATTCTAGCCCTCAGGGCACAACCATACTCACAATAGAAACTATAATGAGAGAAATCTCTGAAATTTTAATTGATTAGGGATGTCCATTACAATGAAAGGCTCTTCCTTATATAAAACTAACTATTTCTAAACTAGGAAAGACTCTAAACAATGGTTTACTAAGACAAATTAAGCAGGTACTAATCTCAACTCAACATAAAATAGGAAATAAATAATTAATTAGAAATATCTAACTAAGGATAGGGATCCCTGATCTTGAGGAGATCATGGATCAAGAGGGGCCCATCAATGTTTGCAGGCCTATGATCTGGAGCGGATTCGGGATTGGCTTGCATCAGCTCTCTCCGGCTTGGAAAAACTCGACTCTGGCCAGTTAAGTGCTTGGAATCTCTCATAAAGGTCAAGATTGATGCGTTAGTAGTCTGTAGCAGTGATCCACCTAGCATCGGACAAAGGACAATTCCGCTAGCGAACATAAAACTTCTGGCAACCTCCTTGATGTGCAGAGGCAATTTGATCATCAAGGGCATCAACGATCTCATCAGTAGGTGCGAGATTAACTGGTAGGAAAATAAGTTGTTCTCCATTATCTCCCTCATTATCATGGCCATGGTAGATAATAAAATCCTTAAAATTGAAAGAAGAACTTACGCCTAAATTAGAAGGAACATAAAAAACATAGGCGTTAGGGCTGATCTTTTGCAGAATTTTGAATGAACCGAAGTTATGAGGGTATAACTTCTTATTAGCTCCAGGAGGCAACCTTTCAAGTCAAATATGCACCATAACCATATCTCTTTCATTAAATTCAACAAATCAATGATGTTTGTCAGCTTGCTTTTTAAAATGTTACTAACAAATATATGGCAACGTACTTTATTTTGCACTTGTTACATGTGTTGGAAGACATGTTTAGCATCTGCACTAATTCTTGCATTGATTGGCAAAGACAAGAGATTAACAGATAATCGTGAACAAACTTCTATAACAGCTTCAAATGGTGAAGTGCCAGTTGACTAATTGACTGAGTTATTCTACGCAAATTCTGCCATAGGTAACACTTGATCCCAATTTGTGATACGGTCACGCACAAGACAACGTAACAACTATCCAAAACTTCTTTTTACCACTTTTGTTTGTCAATCAGATTGAGGATGATAAGTAGTAGAAAAGTTAAGCTTGAAATTGGACAACATCCATAAGGTTTTCCAGAAATAACTCATAAACTTCATATCCCAATCAAAAACAATAGTCTTTGGAAGACCATATAGCCGAACAACTTCTTTAAGGAATAATTTAGCCATCTTGTAAGCATCAGCAATTGCAGTATAAAGAATAAAGTATGCCATTTTTGAAAAACCGTCAACAATGATAAAGATAGAATCAATCTTTCTGGCAGTCATGGGTAAACCTAGCACAAAGTCCATGCTGATGTCTTCCCAAAGAGTATGGGAAACAGGTAAAGGCTGATATAATCCAGTATTCTTGTTTCCTTCACCGTGTCCTACATCTTTCGCAAATATGAATCACATTGGTCATTATGCGAGGCCAATAATATTTATCGCTGATAAGAGCAAGAGCTTTGTTGCAACCCAAATGTCCACTACATCCTCCTGCATGCAACTCTCACACAACATAGTTACAAATAGAAGTAGCCAGGAGACAGAGATGCATACTTTTGAATAAAAAAACATCATGAAGACGATAATGAGAATGCTGAATATGATCACCATTGATGAGGTCCGCATAGAAAGAGCCAAAATCCTCGTTAGTTGCATAGTCTTGTTTAACTTGCTCAAAACCTAGCACATTAACAGACATGGTGGTCAAAAAATGCTTCCCTCGGCTTATGCATCTGCAATCATGATATCCTCTCCTGCCTTATGTCGAATACTAAACTTGAACTCCTATATATATGCACTCCATTGAGCACAATTAGCACTAATCTTTTGTTGGTGGTATCGTGCTGAAAATAGTGAACTTATGGTAGGCTAGTCTGTTATTCAATGGAACAACATGAAAGATAGGCTCAAAAGCAATTTTCTACCTTTTGATTATATGAATACACTCCACCAAGAGTATCTAAGTCTTCAGCAAAGGTACTTTAACAGTGGAAGAATACATAAATAAGTTTTGCAAATACATTGTTTGCTGTAACTTGAAGACAGATGACCGTCTGACTATCACCAGATACAGAGATAACCTGCGTGCTGATATTAGATGAGAGGTAGCTATGTTTGACTATACCACAGTTGATGAAATCTTCAATAAAGCCCGAAAGGCACAATATAAAATTCAGTTGCGAAACGCAATGCTTTTCAAGCCGGAGACTCTTCCACAAGAAGAGGCCTTGACCCCCACCTATAATAGGAATCAAGTACAAGGTTATAGGCCTCCTCCTTAGTGGCCAACTCAGCAAGCACCTCGGAATCCTTAGCCAGGTATTTAGCAAAGACAGGTTATCCCACAACAAAACCAGCAATTTCCATCGAATCAGAATGATAATTGTGCTTATGGAAGAATAGATAGAAGGGATATTGTTTGTCATGCCTGTAAACAATGGGGACATTATGCAAATGAATGCCCACATAGAAATTTATACACTTCCAATAAGCCTGATAGTGATGTCTAGCATGATAAGCATGTAGAAATGGAGCAAGTTAACACAGATCCTCCTTATGAAAATCCGGTAGATCAAATAGATGATGTAGATGCTGATGATGGCACTCAACTACTTTTTCTAGATCGTTGCCTGCTAGTAGCAGATGCAGAGGAAGAAAAAGATTGGAATCATGCTTTTATTTTCCAGTCCCGAGTCAATTACATGGGCAAGTCATGCAATATGATTATCAACAGTGGTAGTGCAATCAATATCATTTCTCAAGAAGCAGTATAAAAGCTTAAACTACCCACGATAAAGCATCGACGACCTTATAAAGTTGCATGGGTTGACAATTACTCAATTCCTGTTCGTCAGCAATGCTTCATTCCTTTTAAGATTGGCAAATATGAGGATACTATCCGATGTGACGTCATCCCAATGAACATTGCACATATCCTTTTTGGACAACCATGATTATAGAAACTTAAAGTCATCACAGATTATAAGCACAACACTTATTCAACTGGAAAAGTGGAAAAATCATGTTACGTCCATTGCCCACTCCCCCTTCTTCAATTGCCTCTACAACCTCTTCTCATGTACCCCATATTTTATGCCTTAGTTACCAAATAAGTTGCAGATGATTCTCCTATCACATCCATTCCGCAGGAAGTGAAGCCGCTATTGAAGAAATTTGTTGATTTAGTTCCTGATAAATTACCAAAGGAACTACTCCCATTAAGAGGCATTCAACATGCCATTGATCTATTCCAAGAGCCCCATTACCAAAATTACCTGCTATCGGATGAGTCCAGCGGAGCATGCTCAACTAAAAGGACACGTTGATGATCTGCTTATGAAAGGATATATCAGGGTAAGTCTCAGTCCCTGTGGCGTCCCAGCACTTCTCACTCCAAAGAAAGATGGAAGTTGGCATATGTATGTGGACAAATGTGCAACCAACAAAATCACGTAAAATATTGCTTCCCTATCCCTCAATTGGATGATATGCTAGATATGATGACTGGTGCATACATTTTTTCAAAAATGAATCTACGGAGTGGTTATCATCAAATCCGCATGAGGCAATGTGAAGGAAAATTGCCTTTAAAATAAAGGATGGTCTTTATAAAGGGATGGTTATGCCATTCGGTTTAACTAATGCTCCTAGTACTTTTATGCAGGTTATGATGCAATTGTTGCAGCCTTTAATTAGGAAATTTGTCGTCATTTACTTCGACGATATCCTAATTTACATCAAATAAAAAAAAATCACCTTCAGCATTTGGATAAAGTCTACCAACTTCTTCGCTGGGTGCGTTTCTATATTAATCTCAAGAAATGTCCTGTTATTTTCTTGGAATATGTTGTTACTACACAAGGTATCAAAATGAATCCTGAAAAGGTTAGGACAATTCTTGATTGGCCTATTCCTACTACCATTACTGAAGTTCGCAGTTTTTATGGTCTTGCCAATTTCTACAAAAGGTTTATCAAGAACTTCAGTAGTATTATGACTCCTGTTACAGACTGTATGCGAAAAGGTGAATCTAAGTGGACCAACGCAACCACCAAGGCTTTCGAAAAGATCAAGCAAAAGATTACTGAAGCGCCAATTCTATAAGTTCTTGATTTTAACAAGCTCTTTAAAATTTCTTGTGATGCCTTAAATGTAGGCATTGGTGGTGTTCTTAGCCAAGGAAGACATCCAGTCGCATTCTTCAATGAAAACTTTCTGATGCAAAGCGAAAGTATTTTGCCTACGATTTGGAATTCTATGCCCTTGTCCAAACACTTTGTCACTTGAGGCATTATTTGATTGCCAATGAATTTGTGCTCTATTCTAACTGGCGTAAATCCGAATCTTCAATCGAATGTAGAACAATCTCCCAAAAGATTGTTTGAATCTAGAGATGGATTCCAACCCCTAGGGCACAACCATACTCACATCAAAAACCATAATGAGAGAAATCTTTGAAAGTTTAATTGATAAAGCATGTCCATTACAATGAAAGGCTCCTCCTAATATACGAAAAACTATTTCTAAACTAGGAAAGACTATCTCTAAACAATTATGGCTTATTAAAATAAATTAAGCAAGTACTAATCTCAACTCAATATAAAATGGGAAATAAATAATTAATTAGAACTATCTAACTAAAGATAGGGATCCCTGATCTTAAGGAGATCATGGATCAAGAGGAGCCAATCAATGTCTGCAGCCTGTGATCTAGAACGGATTTGGGATCGGCCTGCATCAAAGATGTGGGGTTATTTCCCTCCACTAAGTTTCAAATAGTTGTTTTCATAAACTTCATGCCATACAAGAAGGAGATAGGTTTGTGGATGTATGCCAGAGAAACATTGATGGATCAAATCGACTTTCCTTAAAACAACTTGCAGAATTGTAATGTGGAACTGGGTGAACTAAGCACAAGATGCCTGGTTAAAACCATGTAAAGATTTTTGAACTTCGCATACATCAGTCGATTTAACCTCGGAAAACCCTACGGAGGTCACATATAGATAACTCCATCAGGATCATAGGGAATATACATTTGAAGAATTGGGATCCTCTGAGGGATTTTTCCCACGGTGACCGTAGGTGGACCTATTAAGGATTGCGGTTCGTAGATGTGGTTATCCCTGAAGGTCTTTGACCCAACAGAACTATTCCCCTAGGTGGCGCCCATGATTAGAAGAATTGCTTTTCAAAAATCAATATTTATAGAAAGGCGAATTCGTCTTGCAGAAGGACCTATTTCTCAGAGAAGAGCTACATTTCTTTCCCATCTTTAATCCTTAATGGCCAACAAATCTAAAATGTTATCCATTAAATTTGATAGAAAAATTTATTTCCTTTGGAAGTTTCAATCCCGACTCTTTGTCCAAGGCAAAAAATGTGGGGATATATCAATAAATCAGTTCCAAAACCAAGGGAAATGCTCCTTAAATGTGACTGTTGTAAAAAATGTGATTGTTGTTTGGGTATAAGAACAATTTGTGTTTGTTGTAATAAATATAGAAAAGGAAATGCTTGGGAGGGTATTACAAAATTT
Organism: Sextonia rubra; assembly: GCA_037013555.1. Classification (NCBI taxonomy): domain Eukaryota; kingdom Viridiplantae; phylum Streptophyta; class Magnoliopsida; order Laurales; family Lauraceae; genus Sextonia; species Sextonia rubra. The sequence continues at coordinate 29,291,051 of JASUAD010000011.1, read as the reverse complement.
TTAAGAAGGCCAAATTGATTAGATATATTATATATTAACATTTAAAAATCAACGGGCCAGGCCGGGATGGGGCCTCTTGGGCCAAATGAGTCAAGCCCTAGCTCAGTCCTTAAGATAGTCAGCTTTTCAAAATAGGGCCTACCTTACCCTTGGACTTTAAGATAAAAAAAAGAAGCCCTTGCTTTGAGGGCTTTTGCGAGCCAAGCCCCCCCGTCAAGGGGCCAGATTGACAACCCTAACTATAACTCAAGCCTACTACTCCGTTCAGAGTCATGATTCAAAGATTTCAAACACTCTAATGGATTAACAAGCTGAGTAATACAATAACCCTGACTGACTCTTGGCTGCCTTCAGTGATACTAGCAACAACTTGGACTACTCTATTCCTTCGAAACAAGATGGAGGAAAGGGATGGATTTGGGACTACCAACGTCTCTAGTGCTGATACATAGAGCCTATGAAGCACGGGTACCGGTACGGATACCGATATGGATATGCCGATACAACAAAATCCTAAAAAAACATGATACAGGTATGACTGGGGTACGTCCATTAAAGGATTACATTTTTAAAATTTTTAATAATGCAATATGCTAATAATTAAAATAGGCTAGAATTCTTAGATGCAACAAGCCAATAATTACTTAATACCATTACAAATTCAACCTAATGAAAAAAAAAAGAAGAATAGCAATATTATTTTTTATATTTCATAATCCAGCATTCCTTACTTCTTCTTCTTTTTCCTCCTTTCCATTTTCTTTTTTTTTTTTCCGTTGGAAATGAGGGGATTGGAGATGGGTTAGGGCTAAAGCCTTTTTCCTTTTAAGTTCGTCGAGAAGCGTTAGGGCTAAAGTTAAAATTATATTTTTAGCCTTTTCAAACTCTTACAAAAGTCTTTAAAAAAAAAAAAAAACTCTTACCGAGTACCAAGAATGCACCCATCTCGTATCCACAAGCATATCCATCCTGTACCCACAAATTCAAAACATACTGAGTACATTTGACCGTACCCAATACGTTTTTTTGCTGTACCCATACCTGGTACGTGTATAAGTAAGTATCCAGTACAGGTACGTGTCCATTTTGGAAGTACCCGTGCTTCCTAGCATAGAGCAGTACGAGCTTTCCAGGTATTGTGTAAACTGGGTGCTGCAGGAAGGACTTGATTATGTCGAACGCTGCTTGGCACTTTCACCCCATTTAATTTGTGCTCCTTCTCTGAGTAGCCAATTGAAAGACTTGGATTATGAGGCGGGATGAGAGATGAATGTTCGGATTGCTTGAATGCATCCCTGGAGGCCTCTCAACTCCCTAATCTCAACACGGGCATGTTGACAATGGCCTTTACCTTGGCCTTGGCAAGATCGACCTTCTATGCCTCAGCAATTGATGATGAAACCTAAGAGCTTGCCACATGAAACTCTAAAGGCACACTTCTTGGGATTTAACTGGAGCTCGTCTCAACCGATCAAACACCAGTTTAAGAATTCACAAGCTGATCTTCGCACAACTTTCCCAGAATATCATCTACGTAGTTTTCCATCTCTACATGCATCATGTCATGGAAGATGGCTGTCATAGCCCTACAAGTGGTAGGTTGCCTTGACATTTTGAAATCTGAATGACATGAGTTGGTAATAGTAAGTTCCCCATTGTGTGATGAAGGAGGTCCTTGTTTGATTTTCTTTTTCTAACCATATCTAGTTGTAGCCCGAGAAGCCATCCATGAAGGCCCTATCTAGTGACGGCTTCAAAGCCCTTGTGTTATCAACGAGGATGTTAATATGAGGGAGAGTTGGGGGCTTTTCCAGCCAGTATAGTGGGCATGCTTTATTTAATAAAAAAAAATCTATACATACTAGGGCTAGCTAAAAAACACCCTTTACACTCTAGTTGGATCGGGGCCTAACACGCTTGACGTTGCCCTATCTAGTAATGAGCTTAAAAAAAGCCTACGCACTAGTGCCTTAACAATAGAAGGCGCGCAACAGCTGCAGATTGGCTCGCTTTGCTTTTGAAGCTCTGCTTCTTGCTTTCTTTACATTGCATAAAAGGGGCACCTGCTTGCCCTATCAGGTAAGGCACGCAATGACAACACTTGATTTTAACCAAGTGTTTGCTGCTTGCAGCTTCAAAACGCAAGCAGCCCTATCACCATTAGTAAAAGTAAGTTAGAGAGACAGAAACTAAGGTAGGGCATAACTATCGGAGACGATGGGGGCAGAAGCAAGGATGGCCGCACCCATTCAAAATCTAGTTTCATATCCTCCCATTGCAAATGGGGATGCATAGCAGCCACTATCTTTCCAATTCAAGTGCCTGTTAGAAATCCAGTTTACCGGGTAGTTGATTTGATTGATCTAGTCCCCCCGACAGTTCAATAGCCGCTTTTGCTTCAAGCCTCGTAACCCATTTTCATAATGATCCCTTGTAGGAATCTATTTTTTTAGAGCAAAAGCAGGATAGTTAGTTACAGACGTCCAATCCCCAATCTCGTTTTTTGAGACTAAGGCAAGCTGGTGCCTGTAGTGAGGGAATAGATTGAAGAGGCCACAGGAAATGGGAATCGAACAAATCCCATTGCTCCAACCAACACATTTATAAGCTAAACTTCATGATTTGCTAAATGACAGGAAAGGAAAGGGTAGCAGATCAATTCTTCAGAGGGAGTCTCTAGATCCATACATAGATTCTCCAGTCACAGATATCATTGTTAGGAGCACACCTCCGGATTATGGGACCTGGAGATCACCATCAGCATTAGCATGGGTGACGGTCACAGAAGCAAAGCAATAAAAGGTATAGACGGCAAGAAAAGCATCAGAGGAAGAATTGGCACGACTGAGACCGTCTGGTTATTCATGTTGAAGTGATAGATAAAGATTAAAATGCGGTTCTGAAATGGTGGGAACAGCAGCAGTTGACTCAGTTTCTATGATCTCATTTGAGCAAGTGTCATATCCAGTTGACTGGGATGAACTATCAACAATGGACAGGGCAACAAGAGGACCACAAAAAAAAAAGGGGCAAAGATATCACCAGCAGCAGAGGTAGCAACATCTACAATAGTATCTAGGCCAGTTGGCTTCGTCAACTCAACAATGGAAGTGGTTATCTTGAACCAATTGGTTCATCAATTGCCCCATTACCTGATAAAACATCTTGGATCAGTAGCATTGCATCATAAATGTAGCCATTTCACTACAGGTAGGGGCCTAGGGAGGAGTGGTTGTGGATGGGGGGTGGGGGGCGGGGGGGGGGGGGGGGGGGGGGGGGGGGGGGGGGGGGCGGGGCGGGCTGTTGTGTCTGTGGTCCAGTTAGATGGACAATTAGTGGTCCAGAGAGAGAGAGAGAGAGAGAGAGAGCTTTGTCCATTATATGGAAGTATAAGCAAAAATGAATTCTTTGCACATGGTGCCAAGTAGGGGTGTACAAAAAATCCCTTGATCCCCGAAACCGATTTGATCCACGGTTTTTTAACTGATCCGATGGTTAATGGATTGATGAAGAATTGAAAAAAGCCTAATCCGTTAGTAACAGTTTGGTGACGGATTTTACCCTTAATTCACAAATTTAAACCAATTCGAACCATTGAAATAAAAAATATTTTAAATATATATAAAATATTAAAAGACAATAATATCCATTGTAATTTTCTTATTGCAATGGATAAAGTGTGTAAAATAGTGAGAAAAACCACTAACAGATTGAACAGTTTAAATCGATCCGAACCGTTGATCCATGGCTTAGTTCAGATCGGTTTTAATGAGCAACGGATCAGTGACAGATTACAAAACTGCCGATCCATAGGTAACAGTTTGGTGATGGATTTAGCTCAATCTGATCCAATCCGAACATGCACACCCCTAATGCCAACTAATGTTCGGAGAATCCATCATTGCTAAAGCAATCAATGTTAAAAAAAAAAAAAAGGAAGAAAGAAAGAAAGAAAGGGAAAAGAGGAAATTTTTTTTAACAGCATCCAAAATAAGGACAGCTTATAATTGGGCTCCTTTTAAAAATATTTTGACCATGTTCACGAATTTGGAGGTCCAAATGTGAGCTTGTTATCTAGAGTTCTGGATGTCAATTAAATGGACAAGAAATTCATATTTTTTGTCCAGCATTTACTATCCATCCTTCTCTGTTTCAGAAGCTATCAAATGCTCAACAATTGTAGACTAGCACTTTGAAGTAATTCCAGTAGTTGGATTCAATTTGGTAAAAGAATTACTAAATCTCTCCAGAATCCATGGCCTGCTGAGGATTTGATTGATATGTAATCAGTTAAAATTGACCAGGGTGTTTCCAAAAGATATGGATCAACTGTCAATACAAAATCCTATCCCACTACTAAAAACCCCTTTTGATGTAAGGGTAATAAATTCCAGAGCACTTCATTTCAATGAAAATTTTATTACCTGAACTGGACTAGCAGCTACCAATAAACCTGCAACTCCACCCCCTACAACACGACCATCTGGGCTTGCCAAGGCCACACTCATTCCACCAGTTCGGCTCCTTGTTCCTCCACTCTCAGTAGGCATAAATGATCCAGATAAGGAAAGTATCTCAAATCGACCCTACAAAAGCATTAAAATGAAATGGATAAGGAAAGAATCTCAAATCAACCCTACAAAAGCATTAAAATGAAATGGATTCTCTCTCTCTCTCACATAATGAAAAGAAAAGAAAAGAGCAACCACAGCTGAATCAGAATGCAGCACCATGACAAATAAAATAAAATAAAGTTTCCAAATTGAAACTTCATATAACTTTCTGAATGCATAATGATGAGAAGAATCTAGCACATTTTATCCTCTAAAATTGTTAAGAGCCTAAAGTAAGTTTTGGACATTCATGTTTCAATTATTAACAAAACCAGACTCTAAAAAATGAGTTTTTCCCCCAGCTTCCACAAAGAAATGGCGGAGAACATGAAGTGAGCTGCACACCGTGATTCTTATTCTCCCGATGCAATTTTATGAACCTACTGATTTGACAAAGTGGATTTCAGAAAGCTTTAGGACATATTAGGAAACAACCATTCAGCAGTGCCATTCTGCAGCATGTGGAATCCACGACATACTATTTTGATAGACATTTTGAGTGTGGATTTAGCAAGCTTTGGAACCGCAAATCTTGCTTACTAATATGTTGGATTTCATCTTCATAAAAATAAAAAATAAAAAAGAAAGAAAAAAAAGTGCACATCTGCATATATAATCATTGGTCCCACTCCTCCAGTTGGAACTCAAATTCTCAAAAGCATTGATTTTCACAAGCATTTCAATACAATCATAGAAAATCTCTACACCAAACACTTGTTTTCCCAAGGAAATGTTGCTACACAATTTATGCCCTAAATAAATTCAAGATTTGAGCCCCTACCCACCGACCTAACACTTCAAAGTCATAGGGATGTTGGAATAGATGTAAAGCTAAAACATAGTAGGGGCTGCTTGCATGTAAGAAAAAAGGCATCTCTAATTCCATAAAGCTGGAGTGATGTGGACCAGGGGAAAAAATTACCAGGTCAGTTTCAGTGCCACTTGGGACAAGGAGTTGGTATGAACAGATTTGGCCATACTGGTCCAAAAATAATTTAGAAAAAGTAAGAAGTACAAAAAAAGCTAAATGTCTAGATATGATTATGTAGTAATGTTCAATACCAATTAAAGCTATTTCTAGTTTTGTAATGGTTGTACTTTGCTCATTTCATCTACACTAACTGAAGGATCATTTATAAATGAATCAATACCAGCCACTATACTAAAATCATTCAAACATCAATGCACATGACATGGTATTGATAAACTACTTGTTGACAACCACTTAACACGAAAATCTTAAGATGATAGAGAACGGCGTAACAGTGTATATCACAACTCACAACACCCCCACCCTCCACATGCGGGCTCCGCACAAAAGCATACACACAACACCCTCCGTGGGAGAATACAGGGCTCTACACGGGAAACACACCCCCCATAGGAAAATACAAGGCACAACAGCCCTAGGGACAAACGCTCGACATCCAACTCTGATCCCATGTTGATAACCACTTACTCTAAATGCTTAAGCTGATAGAGAAAGGCGTCACAATGTATATCACAACTCACAACACTACAAGGTGAGTAGGGTGGATCATAATTGCATGCCCCATTGTGATATGCATTAAGTGGTAGGGCACCAGTTTTTATCATTAGGGTGAGCCCAGTAATGATTCTATGGCGGGTTATGCCTGTTTTGATTCCATCGGCAGACTGCTGTGGTCCACATATTTCTTACATTGGGGATGGGCCCGACATGGAGAGAGAGAGAGAGAGTTGTAGCAAGCGGATATGGCCATTCACATGCATGAAATGGCTGCTAACCTGTCTACAGTACCATACCCTATTCAATGTACCTAGAATTAATTTTTTAGACCCTTTTTCAAAATACAGAAAATCAGGTTGTAGTTCACCCCCCCCCCCCCCCCCCCCCCCCCCGCCGCGCTTGAATCAGGTTGTTTTTTGAATTATAGAAAGGGGACATTTTTTTTTTAAGTAGAAACCCGCTAACATAAAGAAAAATGTTCCTAGAAGAGAGAGAGAGAGAGAAATGCTTTGGGGGAATGTCATGCGTAAATTCTCAAAAAGAGAAAAAGGAATACAATATTTCATGATTGGTTAAGTTACCTTGATTCATGAAAATTTTAAATGTTTCTTGAGTCTTATAATACAATAAATGCTTTGACAAAAGGCTAATAAACATGGACCACATGTGACTGTACTTTTAACATGCAAGGAATTTTTTATTTCTAAAATGTCCATGGAAGCATATGCAATGCACTCTCATGTTAAAATATGGGGAGCATACATAAGGAAACAACTAATTCAGTGCTTGGTTCGCATCAAGAACTGTATTAACTGAAACTGATGAAAACTTCTGAAGATTTAGCAGCTTGCAACCTGCTAGTTCTTTACAAGAAGGATAGCATGTATGTGTCAACCAAATATTATTCACAAACTTCTATTCAAAGATTTAACGGATTACGACCTGCAGCTTCTTTACAAAAACGATAGCATGTATTTGTCAACCAAATATTATTCAAACTTGATATAGTAACAACAAACATTTTCAGATATATTTTGAACATACCTAACAAATTTTCTCAAACTTATTAGATAAGGATTAGTAATATTAAAAGGTTCAGAAATGAGCATTGATATTTCAAATCATAAGAGTTAAATCTGGAGCTAAAAATGTAAAACAAAAGAAGAGTTAAATATTTTACCCACAACATATATAATGAACAGTTACAGCTTCTTTTATATGAAGTCTTTATGTCAAATTGCTAGAAATAAATGCCATGTAACCAAAACTGACCGCTACAATGAACAGCATTGTTTTAGCATTTACCTTCAGATGTTGTTTCAATTTTATTATGAGCATCCAGAAAATGGAGAGTAGACACAAATCAAAGCAGAGTCCTGGTGCATTAGTATTATCTCCATGTCCTTTGTTAATTTAATAAAAATTTGCAACTATAAATTATATACTATCACCCTCCTTCCAATTAGGATACCAAAAGTATCAAATCAACGGTTACATGATGGAGCACCATTATGTTGAAATGCCAAATTGAACCCCACTTAGTGTTCTTGCACAAACAGATTACAATGATTAACAATTTTCGCTAGACAAGTATGAACAGAATGCACACATATTGCATACAGATCAAACTAAGTCAAAACAAAATATTTCAAGATGAAAAAGATAGTTAATCAAACCTCATATGTTAAAGTACCACCAGAAGAATCAGGTTGACGAAGTGTAACATTAGAGATGGCACCATTTGCAGAAAGAATGCAAATAGCTCCGGGCCCTTGTTGAGAAAATGATATAATCTTCATGGTAACATCCTTTGGAACAAAAAGGTAGAAATTGTCAATAATTCATAACAACCAGAAATGTTTAAAACATACAAAGATATCTTTTTTTTTATTTTCACATGTCATGCTCTCATCAATCTTCACTTCCAAGTAATGTGTGACAGAGAGAGACACACGACACATGCACACAGAGAGAGAGAGAGAGAGAGAGAGAGAGAGAGAGAGGTCATATTGCTTCATAATGAAACTGTAACGCCCCACCCTATACGCATGCATGATATTGTCCGCTTTGGCCCATGGGCCTCACGGTTTTGCTTCTAATGGGCCTCAACCCACCAAAAGGCCTCATGTAAGGTAAGGGTGCAAACTCTATATATAAACTCATTCACTTTCCTCTCTATAGCCAATGTGGGACTCCAGGATGTCACAATCCACCCCCCTTAGGGCTGCACGTCCCTGTGCAGTAGCCTGCCAGTTCCTGTAGCTTGCCAGCCCTCTTGGCCCGCCCACATATGAACCCGCCCACTTGCACCAGGCTACGGCAGGGGCCCACACTCGAACTAGTCGAGAGTCAGCTCTGATACCATTTGTAACGCCCCACCCTATACGCATGCATTATATTGTCCGCTTTGGCCTATGGGCCTCACGGTTTTGCTTCTAATGGGCCTCAACCCACCAAAAGGCCTCATGCAAGGTAAGGGTGCAAGCTTTATATATAAACTCATTCACTTTCCTCTCTATAGCCGATGTGGGACTCCAAGATGTCACAAAAACAGGTTTAGAATCTCCCTACAAAAAATTATACTCAAGCACCCATGCTCGATTTCTTGGTGTCCGTACAACACGAGCAAAAGATTGGAGGCTTTCGGTATTTTTACAATTTTGCCCCTCATTATCTTGTTCCTTCACAAAAGGAGAGAATTTAAAATTTATTTTTTAGGCTACTTTTGTCGTTTGCCTGCTTTCAAAATTCTCTCCAAAACAGTGGTTTCTCTTGCACGACACTTTAAGATAATCCTTTCTTTAAAACTAGCTGAAATTTGGCTTATTGGCCATCCTTTGAATTGAAATAGGAATTAGTCCCATTGTATTTACATTTAAAACTATGATGTGCTCAATCTTATGGTGGGACCAACTTCTATTAGAGTAAAATTTGGAGAAAGTCCACTAAAGAAGATGACATTTATTCTAAACAGTATGAATAGTTGACTGTTAACCTTTTTATGGCATTGGTTAATGGCTATCAATGATGTGCACACAACTATCTATGCTTGCCACAGATATCGCAGCCCATCAAACGATCACAAGTAACAAATAAACGCACCAATTAAGAGATTTTTATCATTGATTATGGTGGATTAGTTTATGCATGATCAATCAGAAATAGGCCGTCTTTTGTTAGAGTGAGATACAACTTTCACTCTTAAAACAAAGAGTAAATGATTATTTTGAGCAATTTGTATTCATTATGATAGTCCTATTATTTTTCATATTTTAATTGTCCTCAAAGTTTTCAATAACTATGTTTTTAAACTATTGGGGTACTATCAAATCTATGATCTTTTCTAGATGTAAGTAAAAAACTCTACAAGAAAATAATGAATTTATTTTTAAATGATAAGTAAAAAAACAACAAATCTAAAAAAAAGTTATCGATCTCCTCTATAAAAAATAAATCATTGTTCCACCCGTTGTTAGTCAACTGTTGCTTGCCCCTCTTCAAAGAAAATCTTGGCTCCGCCACTGACTAAAGACCATTGTTATTATATCCAGTATTGATTTGCTAAACTTTGCTTCCTTTGCTGGGTGGAAGAAAAACCAATGGGTAAGTTTTTTGGGAATTGTAACTTCGTGTACTCTATTTGGTAGTCTTTCGACCCCTTTTGTCCAATTCAGATGTCCTACCCACTTCCTCATGATCCCTCCATAGATTAATGGCCACTAGGTTCTTTGTAGAAGAGGAACCAAATTTCATGGAGAGTATTGCCACTTGCCCTATCTTGGGTGGTAGAAGGAGAGATGGTTGTATTTGAAGAAAAATGGTCACCTTAGGCATGTGCGTGCAAGAATAAAATTCCAGCTTGTGTGAGGAGGGTACTGATTGTGGTACAATGGTGGAGCATGATATCTCTACAACAACAGACATTACGTAAATTCCAATCTTGTCAGCTACTTTAATGGGGGCTCATTGATGTAGGCCAGACCATAGGTCAGCCAACCCGCTGAGCCCAATCCATAAGTCCAACAGGACATCTAGTTATTTAGAGATATTATAAGTAGTTTAGTCTAATTAGGATTAATACTAGTCAATTTGTATTTTATCTAGGCTTATTCTAATATTAGTAACTTTGTTTCTTAGGGAATCAAGCCAACTCCTCTACATAAAGGATGTTAGGCCCCATTGTTATACATGCTCACTTTCAATCAACAAAGTTTTTTTTGAGATGGTATCTCTTGTAGTGTTTGTTCCTCTTGTGAGGATGCCTTAGGGGGTGAATCCATCTTGAATTCGATCAATTCTTCGGGAGATTGATCAATTTTTTAATCGTGGATTCGTGGCTACGCCACTCACAATGTCTCTTTGGAGTTAGAGAGAGATTAGGTAGCTTCTGCTATTGGCTCATGGGTTGAGAAATTTCACCCCAAGGGGTTCAACCTCCTTTAATTGATCATACAAAAGAGGAGTTAAATGTCGTACGAAAGTTGGAAGGTAGTTAAATCCTTGCAAATTGGGAGGAATCATCAAGAAAAAATTTTCAGATGACATTTTTAGGCACCATAGGGATTATATACTTGAATTGGGCTGAGAACCTTAACATCGAGGACAAAAAATTTTAAAGCACTCACTGGGGCTCATTCTTTTACAAGAATTCAAATAACTCTTGTCCGAAAGTTGTCCCCTTCGGTGAATCTCCTCTTGGGGGAGCATCCAGAAATGCTCAAGGAGCTTGGAATTTGGGAATTCAAAATGTCATTTGAAACTTCTTAGGCAGCTGAAATTTGAAAATCTAGCAAAGAAACATAGCATGCCAAGGGGACAACCATCACATCATGTCCAGGGATTCCTAACATCTTGAATTTCAGTAAAAAATTTTAGTAAAAGAACAAGTCCTCATTGTCCAGGTTATGAACGAGGGAGGGATGGCAGAGGAATGCAATCTCTAGAATAAATCATCATCATCACGTTAGCATTATCCCAGCCATCACTCTGGTCAGCTAAATTATTTGGGCTACTTGATAATAAATAATCGTGGCACTTCTACCTTGTGCTTAATGAATTTACAGCCTTGGCAAGGGAAAGCAATGCTACTTTTGATCATACAAAAAGAGAGGACAATTTGCATGTGGATAACGGACCATATTGCTAAGAGAGGGTCATCAAAGGAATGGCATAATTGCCTATATTCATAGTCATAAAATTAGTTGGTTGTAATCTAATAGCATATATTGATTACTTGTAACTTGTCCACTTGGTCATTGGAGATGTATCATCTGTTTATATGCCCTTCTTGTCACTCATCATTATTACCAAAAAATATTAATGTATGAGTGCAAGCTGGCTAGCACTTGGATTTTCCATTCTAGAAAGGACATCTTTTAAAGTAGCATTTTTCAGATGGAAATTAAGACCACATTCTTTGCTATTAGATTATCAATTTCATTATCTAAGCTTTATCCCATCAATTTAGGGTAGGATTAATGCATTCTGCTCACATAAAAGAAAATAAGATTATGACCATATATCCCATCTTTTCAATCTTTAGAGCACGAAAATGATCTCTCTCTCTCTCTCTCTCTCTCTCTCTCTCTCTCTCTCCAGGACAAATGTCATTACTTGAAAAACCTGGAGCCAATTCGAGTACAGTTTTATAGAATGTGAGTTGTGGTTCAAAAGAAAGTGCGGAATAGACAATGGAAGTAGAGACTTAAGTAGGTGTTGCCCCTGCAGAAACACAAAACCAAACAGGCCCTCAGAGTTGTGGTAATCTATTGAAAATCCTATTGGTGTAGGATTATTCTTAGTTTGAGAGTTCTAGAAAAATTATCTTCACCTCAAGGTGTAGGTGATTGTTGCCATTTTGTCCAAGAGAAATTGTCAAATTTTGAATATTGTTGTCAAGTGAAGTATTTGTCTTTCTCCCACTTGTGTCTCTTTTGGGTCACGACTGTCAATTATCATGGGTGTGTTTATAGAGTATCTAGCTGATCTTGAGGAGTGTGAAAGCTCTTTAACTTTCCCCAACACTTTGACCAAATTAAAAAGTATGCTCCCCTTCACAATAGTCCTATACAATAAATGCTGTACAAATTTGTACAGAACAGTGTTCCTCTTCTAAAAGTTGCCCAAATTAAAAGGTAAGCCCCTCTTCACAATAGGCCTATACAACAAATGCTGTACAAAATTTTACAGAACACTGTTTCTCTTCTAAAAGATCATAACTCAGACTTTTAGCACACAAGAGACATAAGTGCTGATGGACCAGCTTGACTTAGGAAAAAGGAACCTATAAGATGAGTTTCTAATAATGAGGCGGTCGGATCTTGTTCACAGTGGACATTTTCAAACCGAGGACAAATGGTCATAGAAAATTAAATTATCATCATCATCATCATCATCAAAGCTTTGTCCCAATTATGTTGAGGTCAGCAACATGAATTTTGTTTCTCCTTTTCAGTCTATACTGGGCCAAATCCTCGCATAGGTTATACCTATTCAGATCTATCCTTATTACTTTCATCCATATCCTGTTCTGCTTACCCCATTTCCTCGAGGGGTCATTTACTTGTATAGAGAAACTTTAATTCATTGGCATTGTTGTTGGCTAGCATTAGACATGTCAAAAACATCTTGATGCAGTACAAACCAGGCCCAAGAAGGCAACTAAGCCCAAACATTAACCCAAGAGTCAACCCAGTCCACTGGGTTTAGCCACAAACCCAATTGACTAAGAGTAACTATGGCATCTACTATTTTATCTTGTTTCCAATTTCAATTCTTGTGTAATTAGGATTAGAAAGTTTCCTTGTTTTAATTAGAAAGTCTTGGCTGCCAAGATCTCATTCTAGTTGCTTATGTTTTGATGATTAATAAATTTTTGGTTGGTTTTTTTCAATTGTGGCTTGTGTCATGCTGATGATTGTGCCTTAAGGTTGGAATCCATCTTGGATTCAATCAATCTCTTGGGAGATCGATCAATCCTTTTTATCGTGGATCCGGGGCTGCGCCACATCTCAAATAATCTCTCTTGATTTATCACCTTTTGATACACACCTAGATGCTCCTGAATGCACTCATTTTTAATTTTATCTATTTTAAGTTTTACCACAGATTTATCTCAACAATTTCATCGCTACTACACTCATTTTTTGCTAGTAGGATTTCCTAATCGGCTAACATTCTACTCCATTGTCTTATCATTGTCATGTAAAAAGTTTTCTTCAATATTGCTGGAATAGACTAGTCACAAAGCACTACTATTAGGTTTTTGAGTGTTGGCAATTCTTGGGTTAAGGACAAAAACTCAAGTTCAAATTGAGTTGTAATTTTATATTTCTAGATTTGGACTGTAGGGATCTTCATTGAGACAATTGAAGTGAAGAATTTGAAGAAACAACATGATTTGAAGATCTAGGGACAAAACCTAACTTCGGTCGACCCAAGCTTGACCTCTGTCTACCTAACTTTCCCAGACTTAAAACATTGGAAACAAAACCTTAGTTTGGTCAACTCAACATGTGTCTCGGTCAACCGAACCTCATGAAATTGTTTTGCCGACCCAAGGAGATTACCTTTCCTAATCCATCTCAAACTACCTGTTTGAGCCCTAAAAGGACTTGCCATCTGAGCCACGAACCAAAGGCTATTTAAATCCTTGTCTTGTGAACCTTAAGTATTCTCCCAATTCTAAACCTAGAATACGCATTGAAGAGTTCTTCTTTCTGGAGCATCTTTATCCTAAGGGTTCAACTAGAGTTCAAAACTTATGCTTCTAGAGTACCTTCTTATACTCTCTTGTAGGAGATTGGAGCGTCTTGAGAGGGATCAAAGCGAGTTGCTAATTCAAGCACAGGCGGACGGTGAATGGCGAGTCATCAGCAAGAACAACTACAATCCTTAGGTTGAGTCCAACCAGAAGAGTCTATCAGTAGATCTTATCACTATTCAATTTCTTATAGTGCTTGGTTCTCCTTGGATCAGGGAATTCATCTCGTGGTTTTTTTCCCTTCTAGGGTTTTCCTCGTTAAAAAATTATGTATCTTCCTATGTGATTTGTGGTTTGCTTTAATTCTTATTATTGTTTAAGTTTTTTTGAAATTCATATTAGAAATCTAACGGGACCTGATGTCAAAACAAGTCACTGGGCCTGGTTGATGGGCCCGACCCAATGGGTTGGGCCCATCAACTGGGCCCAGTGACTTATTTTGACATCTGAACCCTCACCAGTTCTCTCAACTACAAAAGTAAGTCTCTACTTTAACCATCTAGCTCTACATCCTCCTCAATATCCCTAATCCCTACTAATTACAAAGCCAATGTATCAAAAGGACTCTCTTTGTAGCATCTCTTGAGTGTCAATTCTCATAAGAGTTAAATTTTTCAGCACATCTTCATTGAAGTTGCAATTCATATATTCCATTTTTGTATCACTAATGTCAAAGCCCTTCGATTTTAAAGCCGCCCGCCATCACTAAAATTTAGCATTCATGTCATCTCTCAATTCATCCACCAACATAATATTATTAGTAAACAATATACAGCAAGGTACCTACTCCAAAATATGAGTAGGTAACTCTCCCCCACCCACCCAATTAATATATATATATATATATGGGAAACACTACTATGCATCCATTCCTCACCTTGTGGTGAGGGACAATTCCTTTTTTTAGACGTAACAAGGTCAAAAACGTGTTATGATGTGTGATAGTTTTATCCTTTTGCACATCGATCCTTTCCAAAAATGGAAGTGTCTCTCACCATGGTGTGAGGAACATATGCATAGTAGTTTTGTCCTATATATATGTCCATAATTAAAGGGTAGGCCTTGGCGCAACAATAAGGTTGCTCGATTGTAACCTGGGCATTAGGGGTTTAAAACACGAAAACAACCTCTTTGCTTGCAAGGGTAAGGTTACGTACATTTGGCCCTCCCCAAACCCCGAAATAGCAGAGCCTTGTGCACTAAGTCGCCTTTTTTTTTTATATATATCCATAATTAGTGCAAAGAACTAAGGGCTTAAAGCTAACCCCTAATGTAAACCTATGGTCACTAAAAACTCAAATGTCTCTCCATAGGTGGTTTTCACACTATTTATTGCTTCCTCATATATGTCATTAGTAATGTTAATATAACCTCTTGGGACACTCCTTTTATCTAAAACCAACCAAATCAAATCTCTAGCCTCTAGGTTCCTTGTTGCAAACTTCGTCTAGATTGATGAAAACCATATAACGATTTTTTTTCTCTCCTCTTAGTGTTTTTTCCATTAATCCCTAAGTAAAAAAGATAGCTTCCATAGTTGACCTCCTTGACATGAAACCAAATTAATTTTTTCAAATATTTTATTCTTTTATCTAAGTGTTTGCTACATTACTCTCTATCCACATTTCAAGTGACTAGTAAACTTAATCCCACAATAATTGGTGTAACTTTTTATTTCTCTTTGTTCTTGTATGTAAGTATTACAACACTTTTCCATTAACCTAACATTTTTGTTGTCCTTAATATCTTATTGAAGAGCTTAGTTAAACAAATTCATCCAGTTTCTCTTAATCATTTTCAAGCTTCTATAGGGATGTCATCTGGTCTTTTAACCTTCTTCTATCTTCATTCATGTTAATGGTGGCTTCATTTTTGCCATCCTAATAGGCATGTCCTACTAATGAAGTATCCTCTCGTTCTTAAGCCTCCTATAGAATATTCATTTAGAAGTTTATTCAAATACTCTATCCATTTCTATTTAATATCTTGTCCTTCACTAAAATCTTTTGGTAGTCTCTATTTATAGATCTAACATGATCTAAGTCCCTACTTTCCTTTTCCTCATTTTTTCAAAGCTTGAAAATACATATCTGCTTTTGTTCCCAACTCATTATATAGGTCATTATATGCTCTGGACTTTGCATCGCTCACTACTTTCTTAATTTCTTTCTTTATATTTTTATGCATTTCAAAATCTTCTATATTTCTAATCGTCTGTCAAACTTTGTAGCAACATCTTTACTCTTGAACAACTTCCTTAACCTCAACATTCCACCGCCAGATTTCTCTATCAAAGTGTCTTTCCCCTTTCAACTCTCCAAGCACCTTTTTTGCAACCATTCTTATGCAATCAACGATTTCGTTCCACATGACCATCATGCTCCCTCCAAATTCCTTTCTCCCCCATAGTCACTTTATGTTAAGTGTCATTGCTCTTGACCATTGAAAATCCCTCACTGTATTTTAGGAGTTAGGAAACCTTTTATTTACAATTCCCCTATTTCTATTTCGAATGCATACATCTAAAAGTGATATCCTATGTTGTGTGGTCATAGAAAAATAAATTCTAAAACAATATGAGTGTCTACCGGAATTAGGTTTGAGTTATGTAAAATACATCTATTTGAATGAATTTTGTTATTATTTGATTTATAAATTAAATGACAAATTTGAAGAAGGGATATTTTTAATTACATAACTTTGAGAATTAAAATATTTCGAGGAACTCTTTGAGTGTATTTTACATGTAAGCGATAAGAAGTTCGTGAAAAAAAAAAAAAACCTCGATCAGGAAATAAGGATAACAGTGTAGTAGATTTCAGGACATCACATACAACCACAATATAACATTTACTGAATGAGGTGATGTTAAATTTTGATTGTCTCTCTTTTTCATTATATATATTCTGGTTCAGCTGTTACCTCGCCAGCAGCAACCGTTATGACATGAGGAGTGAAATTGGCACCAACGGAACATGCCACCAATTCACCTACAAGGAGAAATTCTAGAAGATTGTAAAATATAAAATGAAGCAACCTAATCCAATAACAAATAAAAAATAATCATATCGTCCAATGCTTCTTAAAAATGAAAAACAAATGCTAGCAAAGATAGGAATCTAAGAAGGGTGGAAGCAAGAAAATAACTGCTGTGATGTATGTTTGGAAGTAACAAATATCTATCATTAGGAACCACAAGGTTCCCTTGCAAATCTTACTACATAAATGGTGAAGAGAATGGATAAAGAAACTAACAAAATCCCTCCAACCCAGCTATATAAGGGACCATAGCTGATGGAGTATTCAATTCCTTTATAACTTCAAATTTCATCCCCAAAACAAGAAAAAAAAAAAACAATTTCTCATTTGAACCAAACAAAACACCCAACAAGACGCAGAAGCTGGAAGTTCAATCCTGCTATAGAAGGCACCACAGCTGGTGGGAATATTCAATTTCTTAATCACTTAAATTACATCCCCAAAACAAGAAAAAGAAAAAAAAAACAATTTCTTCATTTGAATCAAACAAAACGCCCAACAAGACACAGAAGCTGGAAGTTCAATACTGCCCTCTGCTTGGATTGAGATGTTTTCCTAAACCCTCCAAGTAAGTGGATGTGTCAAACCAGTGACTGTTGAATATTAATCAAATCAAAAGTAAAGTTGACAAAACCATTAATTCTACCGAAATCGATGGCATTAAAGTAGATCTAAGTAAGTTAAACTGATTCCCAAAACATCACAACTTTCTTCATCTAAATAATGAGCAAATAAATTTATGAAACCCACAAGTAGGAATTTTAATTTCGATCCTGTTTGCAGAAAGGTAGTAAAATTCTTTCACTAGTCCTCTTAGAAGTATAAAAACCACTAAATTGGATAATAGGAAATTCTTTTACTAGTCCTCTTAGAAGTATAAAAACCACTAAATTGTATAACAGACAAGCTGACTAGGTCATATCCAAAGCAAAGTAAAACCAATACATGTAAAAATCAGTTAATACTACTCAAATAAGTAGCATTTAATTGAGCCTTTTTTAGTGTCACAAACTAAAATCCGAGATGCAATCACTTTCTTCTTAATCAATATGGATCCTAATAAAATCCATAAGCAAGAATTCTCATTCCAACTCTTATTCCAAGGACTGGTAGACAAAATCACTAAACTTAATAACACGCATCAGTAAAATAAATCAAAACATTAACTTCTAAAAAGAAGAAAAGAATAAAAGTAAAATTGATAACATCAGACAACAGACTTCTGTTGAGTTCGAACCATTCAGAACTACCAAAATTTTCTTCATCTGAATCAAAAGTTCAAAAAATCCAGAATATGAAATTTTAATTAATTTACTGTTCCTAGAAAGGGTTCCTACACCAAATCTCTTATTGAGCCTTCCCAACCGCCGAATCTTAGCCAAAATAGGACTAATTCACAATTCAGGCAACCCCACAAGAAGATTAATTCACATTAAAGCCAACCCCACAAGACCCACCTTGTTCAGTGGAAAACCACCCCACCAATTCCTAATTCCCTCTCAGATATTATCATCAAGCTGAGCAACTCATTTACCACACAAAACCCACTAGAACAGCTCATTAACGCAAAATAGAATCAACAGATCATGAAACAGTAAAAGATTTGAGAGACAGAGAGAGATGCATTTCTTTACCAGAAGAATCCAAATCAAACTGTGGCTTTGGCTTATTCACCGAACCCAATGGCCGCCCTCTACCCCGCTTCACTGCCGAAAATTCACCTGTCGTCACTCCCGGCGCCGGCGATGGTACCGGACCCGGTCCAGACACCGGAACAGCCGCCGGCCCCACCACCGGCGGTGCCGACGCTGAGATTGGCATCGGAGAAAGCGTCAGCATGCTCCCTTCCGGTCCGTATTTCCTCGGCCTCCCCCTCTTCTTCTTCCCCGGCGCCAACACCATGGTCACCGGCGCCGTCACCGTCACAGTCGCCGTGGCTGCTCCTGCGGTCGCTCCGCTTCCGAGAAGCGGATTCTCGCCCCTCCCCACCACAGAATGGTAGCTTCCAGAAGCATCTCCTGTCATTCCAGAACTCACTTCTTCTCTTCCTTCCATTGATAAAAGACTAAAAATGACTTCAAGTCAAAAACCCAAAATGAAAAATCTCCAAATCCAAATCCCAAAATCCACCCACTTCAGAAGCTATAAAAACACTCCAAAACCTCCCAACAGAAACTCCAAGAAAGATCACAGCTTTTGCCGAGAAAGATCCAACCTGCAACTCCCACTTCTCAAAATCAACTCAAACCACACCAAAAAAACCAGAAAAACCCAAAAAAAAAAAAAAACCTTCAAAACCCAATCCACCCAAATCCACCCAGTTCAGAAGAAAAATCAGATCTTTTGCAAACTTGAAAGATCACAACCCACAGCTCCCATCATATGAAACCTCTCCATTTTCCACCATTTTTCCATTTCTTCACCTCCCATCTCATATAATAAATAAAAAAATAAAGTAGACTTTTTTTTTCAGATTTTTTGGTAGATCTTCTTCCCCCGACGATTTCTTTCACATGGTGTTCTTGTCCTAATACCTGTTTTGCTATTAAAAAAAACGCCGGGTTTAAGAGATTTGAATAGATTTTTCTACTAAAAGGAAAGAAAAAATAAAGAAATGTATTTGGAAAAGAAGTTTGGGAAATATTTTAATGAGGGAGTCCACGAAATCCGAAAAATATTATTTTCCGGATTGGAAATAGTTTCAAGTCCATCTGCCCCAAAGTGGGGGAAGATTGGAATTTTGAATAAATAAATGTAGGAAATAGCAAAAAGGAAATTTAATTATATTTGCCTTTTTTTTTTATCAGTTTTCTCTTTTGAATATGTATAAAGCTGCCAAAGAAACGTTAGAGGCCTGCCTTTTTGTTGCAGCCACTAACATGCTTAGATTGTCCCTTTCCTTAAATTAAAAGGTACTTCAAAATGTTCTTTGACCAAACTGCCCTCCTCTTTTTTTTTTCCCTTTCCTTCGGGGCACATTTTCATTTATAATATCTAAAGTTTTAAGTTGAAAAATATACTTCTTTTTAAACCAATGTTCAAGTTCAACAACTTGAATTTAACTCAGCTGAGCTTGCTCAAGTCATGTCACCTCAGGACACTGAGTCAAATGAGTGGTTTCATCCATTTCCAAAAACTTAATTTGTGACTCCCTTCTGCTGGTTTGAGTCCCGTAATGAGTCCAGTCAGTCTTTTAAGTTTGACCTGGAGAGTGACTCAACATTAAAACACTCTCGCTGTAATTGTTACAAAGAAATTGGCCAGGAATAGGGTAAAGAAAAAAAATAAAAATTTTATATTTTAATGTTTTTTTTATGATCTAGGGTAATTCTCGTTAGCACAGTCTTTGAACTTTTGATCTTTAGTCTAGGAGTTATCCGATTCTGATAAGTAATGACTATTTTCTAAGGAATACATACCTGATTACCCACGTAGCACCCGGATAATACAAATTCAAGTCTCAAACCAACGTAGCCACAGACTTAATGACATATTTTAATGTATTTAAAATGAAACTATGTCAATTTTAACTTTAGATTTGTCCACAAAACCTTTTATCCTTGGCCCATTCTTAAAACCCAATCCTTAAAATCCGTTTGAATGGGTTTATTGGAAAAGTTATATATCATAGTTAAGTTTTGAGTAAGAGTTCACTTAGCCCCCGTTTCAGCCTTATTCATGGATACAACTAGAAAGTTAAAAAAAAAAGGAAAAAATTATATTTTTTTATTAAACAGAAGAAAGTAAAAAAAAAAAAACCATTCTATTTGGTCAGCACACCAAAAAAAAACTATTCTTAGTTGGCATTCGTCCCAGTTTAATACTAATCTGACAATTAGTCTAACTAGCTATAGTGTTTTCCTTTTTTAAAGGTAAACAAGGCAAACTGTAGTGGTATTTAGCCAACCCCTAATCCACCTCAAAGCTCCGCCCATCGACTTTTGTATATCCAATATCCCCATATATGTTCTTTTTGAAAAGCAAGTATTGCACCCCTCCTTCCTAACATTTTCTAGTGAGTGAAGATTTGGGAAACATTACCAGTGTTAGCATTGCACCTAATTTTGGTCATCATGAAGCATGCATATGGTTTGGAAGGAGTACACATTAAAATTGGGACTTTCACTTTAAGTGTTCATTAGATTGTATAATTGTGTAGGCCCCATCAAGAGATACAGGGAACTTGGTTGTCGTGCACTTCAAATTTTTTAGCTATTCCAGTCACGTGTAAATCAGTTCACCAATATTTATTTTTGACAAGAAACAAGAAAACTGACTAAAAGCTGCTGCAGTTATCCTCTCTTTGGTCATGTTGTCTCCTTCTTCACTTTGTGTGGTAATCGTCTTTTGGGAAGAATGAAAAAAGATAAAAGATGTTATACACAAAAATGAATTTCTATTGACAAATCATGTTAGCTCATTGATTAGGCTTCTCCTAAGGCACATAAGCAACTAGGGTCTAACTTTCTTGGGTAGCTTGCATGGGGACGTATGAGTATTTATCAGGAAAAAATAAATGAATCTTATTGAAAAATAAATCAATTCATTTACACTTGGTTTAATAAGATTCTAAGTGGCTCAAATGATAAAGAGTATTTTAGTACCTATTACAGCTATTATACATGAAACGCATAAGATTTGATTTTGCAATTGAGTGCTAATTTGCAAATTAATTGAGAAATTGAACTTCAATTGAGATTTCAATTTTACTTCGATTTTGAATTAGAGAAAAATTACAGAAACCTATCATTTTATAAACTTCTAATGATACAGATATGTTATTTTAAACTATTAATCATTTTATGAAAAAATTTATTTTTATCTAAACTTCTAATAATGGTAATTTCTTATCTTAAATTATTAATCATTTTCTAAAAGTAGAACTTGACATGATACATTTAAAGCCTGAGTTCATGTTTCGCCTACCCTGCTTTAGTCTAGGCTTAGACTTTAAGCATGAGTACTTGAATTAGTCTTTGACTATTTAACTATGCCGATTTAAATGATGGGGCATGCTTATCTATAATTTAGACTAAATATTATTTAATATTTTTATAACTTTTAATATTATAAATTATATATAGCTCTAGGTGTGGAAATGGTTTGCTAATAATACTAAAATATAATACCTATAGTTATTTAAATTTTGGCAATCGGCTAATAGGCAGTGGAAAATAAGAGAGTGGTGGTCTAAATCACCAAAAGTAAAGTCACGGGGGAAAGCAAACGGGCGGCCTCTCTTTTCATTTATGAACAAAGTTGAGCTTGATAAAAAAAAAAGGATGTAGTAGATGCCCTAGAAATTTTCAGACCCGACAGTGCAATTAGTTTAAAATTTAATTCAGTGACAGTACATCTTGACCTCCAATTGAAAGAGGCAGCTAACTGCCCGCTGACTCTCTTCTGTTCACAGGTCTTTTTATCATTATTATTTTATTAGAACTGCAAAATTAACTAACACCATTAATAGGCCAGCTTAAATTTTATAATTCTATAGAAAATTGGGGCCATTTGATTATATTGTAAAATAAAGTGCAAATGACGTATACCTCAACAGGAGTAGGAGTGTAATTGGTGACCCCATCCACTAATCAAGGTTTTCTTTCTTTTTTTCTTCTTTTTTAATGCAACGAGCGAACTCAATTATGGGAGAGAGAAGGCTTCTCCCACAACAAGAAAATAATTAAGGACAAAATGCTTGCTCAGGAAGGGAAATCAAGAATTAAAGGATTAACAATTGAGTATCAACTAATTGGGCAGCCCCTAGTCCTTGCCTGCTAACTTGACTTAAACTTAACTCGGTAATTCAGAATTTGTATTGAAATATTCTAATCTAGCTAATAATATGGGTTTATTATAGCTTGAATTCATTCTTTTTTATTCAATCTGCCAACGAGACCCATGCACAGCCCAAGACCAACTATTTGCAACAAAAGCAACCAATGAAACCTGAACCCAGCTTGTCATTTGTAGTAGGCCCCCAAACCACATGATTAGATGGTACGGATGGTACTATTATAGGCATAGACTGCTGGTAAATCCTGAGTTCCAGGGGTCCTAAAACGGTCATTAAAATTAAAAATTTGAAACGCTTCTCTTTACATCTATCGGTGAGATTTTTGCTTGCAAAATAAGAAAAACGTAACGCAAGAACTGGATAGTCTTGATATTATTGCAATATTAACAAAAACGTGGCCCATGATGACATAGCAAAAGCTTGACTTTGGTTTCATAAATTGTAAATTACAACCACAGCTGGAAGCATCTTAAGCACATTTTAAATAATTCTTCAACTAAAGAAATCATGTTTTGGTGCAAATATGTACTCTTTAATCTCACCCTATCGTTTTTCTCACCCACTTTTGGCCTTACTGACTCTTGTTTTAAGAAATGACGAAATTAAATAATTAATAAAATAATAAAGATTTTATGAGAAAAATCATGATACGCCTCTTTAATGAAAAATAAAATATAGCAGTAGGTGCACGGAAGTGGTTAACCACTTTGGTAAATTCTTTTAACTTTGTCTAAGAGTATTGAATTTAACGCTGATGTTTTTACTGCAGCATTGGATCCCATGCACTCCTGTTGGGTTCTCTTCTTCTTCGGCAAAAGAAAAACGATGGGTGGAGGAAGGGCCTGACGTAGAGGGAGAGCTGGACCTCGTCCCGGCTCCGGGGAGGGCGGTGAAGGACTGGCGGACACAGGCGGTGTAGGGAGTCCGGTAGCCACCCATGGCTGGGTTGTGCGTTTGATGATCGATGGATGCAATTCGTTGCAGAGGGCGGGGAGGTTGGTTCGATCTCCTGTGTACCACACAAATTGCATCTTTGTTGCTGATGGGTGAAAGAAAAGGAGGATCTCAACTCATTTTTGTCTATGGTGCCTGTTGAAGGAGGAGAGTCACTTGTCTTCTTTGACAAGTGGTGAGGGATTTAACGAAAAAAAATAGAAAAGGAAAAATTGTTGCTGGTTTGGTTTTCCGAAGACAAGATTGTGTTCGTCATCATTGCAGCCCGTCATCGCCTGGGTTTTGGTTGCATCGGAGAAGTGGGCTGCCTGGTCCGGCCATCCTCTTCGGTATCTCCACTAACACGTCCAAGTGGTCAATGATCACGAACATCATCAATGGCCATGATGATTCTGACGATGGGTGTGTGGCCCACTTGGGTTTAAGGCTCTCATTTTCCTCTTCTCCTCCTTTCCCTCTTTTTCTTTTGTCTTCTTCTTCCCTTGTTCTTTGTTGGGATATTAATGGTTTGGTTAACTGTATGTTTTAAAAAAACCATTAATCGAATCATATTTTACAATTTTCAGTTTTTAAAAACCATAAATATAGCTGTAAAAATTATATAAAACCGAACTGTGGTTAACCGTATTAGACGATTTGATTACGGTTAACCGTTATAGTTTTTTTTTTTTTTTTTTTGTCAAAATGCAAAACACGTATTCAAAAAACTTGTTCAGTTATGATAAACCATTATAGTTTTTTTTAAGTATTATTATGTATGGGAAATATGCATAATTTATATTTTAAAGATGGGTTGGCTATTCTCGAAGAAGCATCTATGAGAGATAATTTTTGGAGGCTATGGCGATGTCATATATAGGAGGTGGGGATGGAAAGATCTGAAAAGACGTAGTGGCTCTGTAAAATATTAACTCCAAAAGATAATTTTAACTCCTTCAATCCAATAATGAAGGGTGTAATATGCTATAATCTATAATTATATAGTTAGTTTAATTGCTAAACAAAATACTATAGACTTACTTCTTAGCTAGGCTATATTATTAGGAGGGCCTTCTAAGTTTTAATGACTTTTGTCTACCTCAAATGCTATTACACAAATTTTCAACTTTTTAAGCATGACACACAGAGGAATCAACCATACGGTTCATCTTCAACTGTACGAATTAACTGATAAAAACAAGATTAAAATAAGTTTAAAAAAATGTTTTGATAGTTCAAACAGGTTTTTTTTAATCAAAATTGAGTTGGATTAAACCAAACAATAAGTTTTGTTGAAAAGGGCTAGAGCCTCTTTTTCTTCTTCCTCCTTTAATCCTTCAAATGATCGAATTTGCATCTTTTTCTTCTTCTTCTTCTTCTTATTTTGTTGAAAAGGGGAGCTGCTTGGCTTTTTTACATTTAGGGTTTAGGGCTTTATCCTTCTTCTTAAAGTTAAAAATAATTATATTTTAGCCCCTTTATTTTTGTTTTCTAATTTTAAGCCAATACACGCAGTTAACCGTGAACTGTATGTTACAGTTCGGTTATTAACTGCGAGCCATGACTGAAAACCGAAATCGAACCGTGACAAGGATTTTCTGATTTTAATAACCGTAACCAAACCGCGAAACGTGGTTATTAACCACGGTTCGGTTCAGTTAGACGGTTTTTTGGTTTTTTGTTATATCCCTAGTTCTTTGAGATTTATTATTGCAGAATGTCATAAGGGAGCATAGGATCTGATACTGGGGCAAAAACATCAATGTAGGAATTGATGTTCTTCCGTAGAGTTAAAAAAAATACATCAAAGTATGATTACTCCGGTGCACCTACTACTAATATTATTTTTTCTTTTAAAGGGTGACCTATCATGATTTTTCCGGTAAAATCATGTAAAATAATAGATAGCTTAGAGTGCTTTACACTTCCTTTTTGCCTTATCGTGTCAACAATTCTGTATTATAATACATGGCATTATTCCTATAGGAAATTGAATTGTGATTTCATAGGGATTATTAAGGATATATTTGTCTAGTTGGGCAATCATAGCCCTCCAATAAAGTATTTTTTTTCATATAAAATCAAGACTACTTTTTCTAATCATTTCTTTGGGAGGAAGTATACAACATTTGTTGCTTATGTTATAAATACATATTAGATTTATATTTTTAATCCTTATATCACTTAAGCATAGGTAACATTTTGTTGGGTTTATGTTTTATATTCCTAATTCATCGGATTGGTCCACTGGGTTAGCGAGGGACTGGACTTTAGGTTAGAGTTATTTTGATCTTTGTACTAAACTTTCTTAGGGCTATGAAAAATATAGTTATATATATCATATAACTTTTAATCCTAAACCCAAGCGTGTATAGTAAAAGAGTGAAGTTATCTTTTCGTCATAGATGTAGGCACATTGTCGAATCACGTAAATCTCTCATGTATGCTTTTGCTTATTCTTGTGTGTATGGCTTGATAGTCGATCTTAGGTTACGTGCTTCCACACATGCACAACAGATTTAAACCACAAATAGGTTTTTGCGTGACTAGATGCTAATAAGTGCATTTATGTGTAATACAAATATTTTGTACTCTACTGAAAATTTCTTTTGTCACATTTGACAATCAAATCTTCAGAGATTCTTCACCAAATTTTTTATTTTTTTCCACTTGGTGGTTACAAAATCTTAAAGATTTAGACTAGAGGAAATTCTCATTTTTGAAAGATTTTCAGGTATGACTCCATAAGATTTGAAAATCTTCATTTTTGTAGATTTACTACATCAATACTGTTTCTTCTCAACTATATGCGTTGCTATCCACTGGTATTATTGCGAAAATCCTTAGTGATGAATCTCTGTTTCAAAGTAGCATGGAATATTTCAAGTTTATGAATTCCTCATTTACTTGTCACCAGCTATACCTAACGTGCCCAGGGAAAGAAATCCTCCTCCCAAACCCTCCTCCCAAACCCTCCTCCGCACCCTTCCTTTGTTAGTTTTACTTGTGTTTCAAAACATCCAAAATTTCTTTTATCTTCCTTTCACCTTTTTTTTCATAAAGAAGCATAGAGGGCTTTGTATATTTGCATAGGATCCCGCATTAGAAAAGTTTAAAACTTTTGTGGTCAATGAATGCATTTATGTGTACTTTACTTCTCAAGTTATTTGAATCTTTTAATCACAAGCCCTATGAGCACACATGAGTTGGGCTTAGCATAGAGGGGTTGGATCCAAAAACGTTCAACCTTGTCCGTGTCTTGTGTGGCCTTCTTAGGGGGACCTATGTTATAAGAAAGAATTGGGTAGTTTTTGTTGATCTTTTAATTAATTTTTTTAAAATTCAAATTTATGAAATTTAGAATTCAAGATTTGAATTCAAATTCAAACTCAAACTCATTTTAATTACTGCTATTGAACGTTTTTTAATGGATTTTAATGCTGTGTTAAAAGGAGTTTAACGCCATGATTTTATTATCATTAATATTAATTATGTTTTAACAGAAAAATTCAGTTTTATCAAGAGACCGTCTGCTTTTCAAAAATTCTATTTTTCTCCACTGCTTTCTTTTCTCTTTCTACTTTGTTTTTCTCCTCTATTTGTACTTTCTGAGCAATCTTTTATCGGAGTCCAAGCTTTATAGTCTTGGAATACGACTAAGCAATATAAAAGAAGACTGTTGTATCATAGTGGTGGTTCTGTTTAGAACCTTTGCATTTAGGTTGCATCAGAATGGGTGAACTTTGTCCTAAAAAGAGTGTTACTATACCTCGGCTGGTTCTTGTTGCTGCTAATTCTCTTCAATTTCTATTAGTAATCAAGTCTTCTAATTCTTAGATATCTACATAATTGTTTTGTTTATAAATTTTAATAGCGACCACTTCTTTGTAGCATTGTATGTGCAACACCCTTGCCCCACAAATCCCAAACCTCCTCTGCAAAAAAGAGAAAATAAATATAATTCCTCTTTTTTACATAATGGTACTTAAGGAAAATTCCGTGGTCATCTACCATTCTCTTAAATCTCAATCATTCAAAATTTGTTATTTCCTATAATATGAAAATTGATATCAAAATACATAGTTTCTTCATTAAATAATCTTTCCATCTAATAGTAAAAATTTGAGTGAGATAAAAGTAAAAACAAATTTTATATAACACGGAAGTGCCTTGAAAGTACACTAATTGGACATTATTAAATTAGAAACATATTTTCCTGCCCACCTATCCAGACTGCCACCAAAGACAGGACCCTTTATTTTCACCTGCTCTTACATGCAGTACATAGGAGAAAATCATCCTTTTTTTACTTTTTTTTTAATAATCCAGAATATTTTTCGTCAACCTAATCTAAAGACTTTTAACTTTTGGCTTAGGAGTAACCTAATTTTGAAGAATATAGCCGTATACATAATATCCGCTTAACGCAAAAATTGAGGGTCAAACTTAAACTTCGAAATCCAAGGCTCAAATAAATTAAGCCACTACCTTGACAATTAATTGTCCTATTAAACTATTATGGTTTCAAGTTTACACAATGGGCTCAAATCTGGGTAAAAAAATGAACAGCTTTAATAATTTAAATCTCCTTACAACTTTTGAAATTTCAGAAATGAGAAAAAATCAATTTCAATGGAGTTTGGGAGGGGCATGAACTTTTCTTTGTAAAATTCCAACAAGAACCCTTTTGCCGAAATTCTTTGAAAGAGGGGTCAGAGGCAGGACCGCAGGAGCTTTCGTCTCAACCTGGCAGACCCGACAGTGGTAGGTCCGGTTGGCAGCATTCAGGAAAGCAGCTTTCCTTCCTTTGACCGTTTGACTAGGCAGGTTGCTGGCTGGAAGCCACGTGCTTCCTGCCTGGGACAGACACGTGTGATATTGCAATGAGTGGGGCCCACTTTCTTCTCTTTTGTCTCCAATCATGATCGAGCGTGACAGTGAGTTGATTGCAATCCTTCTGCCACGTGGCAGCATCATGGCCGTATCTAAAATAAAAAAAGGCTTTTCCGCTGAGGCCTTGCAGGTTCCCATATTTTGGCCACGTGTGTGATGATGGCCAGCGGCCGGTGGGTTAGATCCTTCCATGGGACGGAAGTGTCTTTTTGTACTTGGCATGTTACTTACACATTTGAGGGCACGTTTGTGCCCAAGGCCTGAGATTTGTGGGGTACCTTAGATTTTCCTCTCTTTTTAAAATGCAATGCTTCTATGTGTGAATTAGAGTAAAAGTTGGACAATAATTTCTTATGTAAGAATCTATGCCAATATGGTCCCGAGAAATTCTGGCACCATAGGAATGCAGAGTATGGGAAACTTCAGACTAGACCAATAGACCAATAGACCAATAGACCAATTGACCTATCCAAAACCTGATCAAATGACTTGGGAGTTGGGATAGAGTTTGAACCATTTATAGTTGTTGAATTGGGTCATGTTAGACTCCTGTTTAACCCGATTAGTAATCGGGTTGAGTTTGATGGAATTTATTCTTGCTTTTATACCTGCCAATATTTGGCCAACCTAACCCGCAATTAGAATGATTCTTTAGTAGGACTTTAATTGAAATTTGCAATAAAAAGTGCTAGAGTTTTAGTTGAGCTCGTACATGGTTTTCAAAGTCATCAAATTGACTTGACCTGTCATACATGAATGGTACAACACTTCAGCTGCATCCGCATGTGTGGGATCAAATGGTCATTGCTCAGTTATTTTCGTGGGCCCTACTCTTGGAGGGCAAACGTTAAACTTATCCCTGGTTAAATAACCTCAAGAAATATTTTTTTTCTTTTTACACTTGTTTAGTTGGTCATGATAAGTATGAAACTTAAGTCCATAACTTTATTTTTGGTTTTCTAGCTGTCAAAAGATTTTACTTTATAAAACATAAGTAAATTAATTATTTAACTGATTGCTCCCTTTTGTACCCGTCTTTCATCTCCTTCCTTTGTTGTTGATTGAATAATTTACCAATAATGCAGTGCAAAGTATAAATATTAAATTCTTGGACAATGTAATGGTTATTCCAAAGAAGTAGACATTTGATAAACTATATTTATGTTCATTTTATAGGGTTAAGTAACTTGAACCTTACTTTGTTTTATTTGGGTTATACTTGACAAGAAAAATAAAATATTCTTTTATTGACTTTAAAGCCTCAACTGGAGGATTTGGTCTTGTATTGACTAGGATTACAAATGGGTATCCAATTATTCAAATACATGAAATCTCTGATTACAAATAAAGCAGGCATGAAATCCATTTTCGTATCTTGGAGAAATTCAAATCTTTTTTCAAATCTAAGCATATAAGATTTGAAACATTCAAATTCAAATCCAAGCCCTCGCATGTTCTAGCCTTGAGGATCTAGATCCAAGATAATTACATTTACATATTATATATTAACTTGAATAATTTTGATATTTGAGGATCTACATAACTTTAATCATTTACTATTTAATAGCCCCACTTTTATACTAAAAAAAATCATTTTGAAAGTCTTCGTCCCAATTATATCAATGTCTTCCACAACTTAGTTTGGATTCGGGCTCATAACTAAATCCGTTCTTTCCCATAGATGCTAGATCGAAACATACAACATATAAGTTTTGTATTGGATCCAGATCCGGCTCTATGAAGACATAACCGATTTGCACCGTCAGTTCTCACATCATCTTTATCGAAAGGAGTGACAAGAGAAGGAGTCAAAGGGCGGGAATGAGAGGAGTAGGATGAAAGGTTTACCACTAGTAAATAACTATTTTATTTGTATTTTATGAAGTAAAAATCTTTTACTGCTAGAAAGATAAAAGAAAAGTTTTTGGACTTTAACTTTACTACTTGTTTTTTTTTTTTTGGTAAATAACTTTACCACTTGTTCTGACCAAACAGGCATAAGCCAAAAAAAAAAAAAACCTTTCAAAAAAACTATAAAAAAAACGTTTCAGAAAAACCTTAAAAAAAGGTAACAAAGAAGTCAATTGTTGGTATTAATTTTCCCATGTTTTCAATTTGCCTCTTAAGAAACAGACAAACCATTTCTGGATAGGGTTCATCCTCTGTGATATTAAATTTCTAAATTAACATGAATGATTCTAAAAACAACATTAAGCATGATGGCGATGGCACATATCTCTTACTTTAATATGCATGGCCCAGAGGTTAGGACTATGTACAGTTTGGAGTCTGGACCCCTCCCAGGACCCTATTTTGGTGGGGCCGACACTGGTTGTTGACCTTTTAATGTGCATGAGCCCACATTTAGTTGGTCTCTGTTATCAGTTTACATCCTTCTATCTATAGGTGCTGCTGAGAATTTATTTTAACTGGAGTGATATGAACCTTGTTTTGATCATTTGTGCAATATATGTAAATATTTTCCACACATGATTAGTTCAATACTAAATAAAAATATTAGTTTAACTATTGAGTTTTTACTTGATAATGTTATCCTTTTAGTTCAAACTGAGATTAAAATTTGAAAACAAATATTATCATAAAATTTTGATTCTGTTGATTATATTATTTTAAGATTTATAAAGCATATCCACTGCAATGAATTTCTAAGCAACTTCTTAGATTGTCCTATAACTCCTCATTACTAGTATGGTGAGAATAATGATAGGAGATTTAAACTTAAAGCATGGATTATATAAAGGAGATGGACAAAAAAAACATAAAAGATAGCGATGACGTGCTTTTGCAAGAAAATGAAACTAGCTTTAGAGTACACTACCTTTAACTTTTTCCAAAGGAACTTTAGATATTAAAATATACACTTGAGTTTAACTCTCAAAGGTATTCTTAAAATAAGTTAAATATTCCTACTTTTGAGAAAAGCTGCATGGTATAATTCCATCCTATGTTCCTCTAGAAAAGTTTTCAAAATGCAATAATAAAGAACTAGTCTCATAATGTTATATGAGAGAGAAAGAGACTTATATTCCCATCTTCAAATTTATATGCGAGGAGAAAGGTAATTTTCATTTTAATTATTTTTTACGAAAAGAGTAAAAGAAATGGTATCTTAATGAAATAAAGAAAAGACTATTTTCTCCTAATGTCCGTTTGTTTGCGTTAGATTACATGGAAATTGAATATGTAAGACTTCAAGATTAAATGAGTTGGACGAAGGACTCTTAAAGCTAGAAGGAAATAAGATAGAGATGTAAATAAGACCATGATTTTTTTAGGTATTGAATAACTATGGTAGTGACTGAATATTCATTTTCCATCTTTTTTTGATTTAATTTTCATTACACGAGATATTAGTTGATAGTTTAGTTTCTAAAAGTTATTGTTAAATAAGATTCCAAAATGATTCTCTCACATAAGATTCCTGTTTCAAATTCAAACACAGTGAAGAATCAATGCTACAGAAAATTGGTGATTAGCCTCACCATTAGTTTTCTCTCTTAATTCTCCACCTGGTAGTGATTTTCTTGCTCATACAAAATGGGACCGAAAGAGTAAGCTAGTGGCGACCTAAGAGAGGATGGGTTTCATTTCCAATCTCACATGCATTTTTAGATTTGAGCTGAACCAACCCTGAGCGCACTTGTAATTATGGACTGGTCTTGTTTGGGTATAAGCTCAGATTTATGCTGGAAACTTATTTTTATACCCATTATGGATTTTGGGCTTCACTCAAGTTTTAGACATTGCCGGGCCAACTATTATGCGAGTATGTATCTTCGGCCCTAGGATGCAAACAGTGCCTCGAATCAAATATTTCTCCAATTGGACATAGCAAGTTCAGATATGGCAAGGACATGTAATACATATATATTTACATATAAAAAGTGAAGTATATAAAATACAATGTGACATGATGCATTACATATTTTTAGATTTTGGGTATCATAGGTCATGGTTGAGTCTCCATATGAGTTAGACCCACTTCATATATATATATATATATATAGAGAGAGAGATTCTCAAGAATGCCCAGTTAAAAAGGGACATTTCTGCCCTCTTTTTATCCTCTAACGAGGGATAAGTCATGTGGTGATTTTTTTTATTTTTAAAAGTAACATTAATTGCTTCTTCACATTCCTAATCTCCTATTAGTCGCAAAAAGAAGTGTTTTCACTTTTAAAAACGTCTGGGCGCTATCTAGCGCTCCTCACATATATACACGTCATTGTCCCTTATCACATTGTGAGAAAAGGATGCATAATAATATTCTCCAATTTATATATTAAGAGTACTTCATACCTTTTCATTTGTGACTATTTGAAAGCTATGTAGGAATGTAAATAGGTCAATTTATTTATTTATTTATAATGGAGGGTGTCTCAACCTTTTGGGCCGGATTAATTTTTTCGGGGGTAGAAAGGGCTGAGTAAATCCCCTGTGGCTCCAATGTGATAGCCCAGCTAGAACCTACAACCTCCGGAAATAAACTGTGGTCCTAAGCCAGCTTAGGAGTATGACTATGGTGTATTTTTGTCTTTTTTTTTTTTAAGAATGGGCAAAATTTTAAAATCTTCGTAAAGAACTGACCCAGACCCTTCCTTCATCGATGATAGACGCACCCACTGTCAGGTCTGTTCTGGTTAAATTTTACCATTGGACTGGACCCCTGTAGATAATTAGTAACTCAAGCAGTGAATGAAAGTGTCACAATATCATCATTTGGTTCCTTCCAACAGTATTAACATCTTGTCCTTGTCTTGGCCTGTCTCAACTTTCCGTGTTGTTCCAATTAGCAATCAGGTATTTGGACCCCTGCCGGCCTATTGGATTAAGGAATTGGGGCCTGAGCTCAATCTCAGACAAAGATCTGGTCAATCTCCTTTAAAGATCCATTGCCATGTTAATAATATTATATTGCTGTCTTCTTTTCCGGTCGTTTTTGGCATGTGTTAGAGCGCCTCAGGAGGCTGCAGAATGGTTTGGCTGAGGAAGAGGTTGAGAAGGTTCTGGCCAGCCCCATGTTGATGTGGAGCGATCTGATTGGTGACCGTCGGGTTTTTATCATATAATCTCAATTCTTGAAGGGGTCGTTCCTTTCATGTGGGGTCTCTACTGTAGTTTTTTGTCTCTCTCTCTGCTTTCACAGTTGTATTCTCTATTTCTCTGCCTTCGTTTTCCTTTCAATCGTGGGTCCCTCAAATATAAGTTTGGGTCACCTAAAAAACAAGAAGAAAAACATCAATCACGAGTACTGTATTACGGGAGGTTCTTGACGCCCTTGAGTGCATTAGCAGCCTTTGAACTATACAACCTTTGCCAATTACTCATCTATCGGTAAAAATTTGGCTTGCGATGACTCATGTCAACCTAAAGAAAGTAAATGAATATTTTTATGGTAATTTAAAGAGTAAATTACTCTTAAACCTTCAATTAATAGCGAGATGAAGAAATACATTAAAATGATGGAAGACAGTGTCATAATGTCCTTGGACTGGAATTGAGCAGTTGATTAGCAATCATATCCCACCCATTAAGTTAGAGGGTTCAATCCCAAACTATGCTCCCCTTTTTTATTATTTGTATGGGCTTCTTTTCCATATGTGTGGGTTCAATGATTTTTCTCGATTGCCAAAAAAAAAAAAAAAATTAAAACTCCTCATGTTTGGGTGAAGAGAGGAGAAGATAGAGGATTCTCCAAATCCTTCCAGCCCATAAAAAATCTTTTTTTCCATCGATTCCTCAATCTCCACCCCTCTCCCCTAGTCGAATTCTGCAAATTCACAAATGTAACTAAGCACTTAAAAGTAAATCCAATGTGTTTTCCAAACCTAAAATGTAGTGAGTCGTCCCTTAAGATAATATGGTTCCAAGAGAATCAAATGTGCCCGGGTGCTATCACAGGTCCCAACGTCTATGAACTATTTGAGAAATGACCAACATCCCTATTTGCTATTACCCCTCTCCTTCAACTAACTTTTCTGCTTTTCTTGGTGAGACTGATTTTCAACCTCAATCAACTGTTGCTCCTCTCAGGTGTTTTATTTCTCATTAACAACTCTTTCTCTGTCCCCCCTTTCCTTCGTTTTTCTTAACGTTCTCAGTCTTCTTACTAGCTGTCTAGATATCAAGAGTTAAACTTGTGATATCACTACAAGAAAAAAAAATTGAAAATATCGAAGGTTCCATGGCCCACTGACAGATTTAGATTTTAATATATTTTTTAAAAAAAGATCCATGATGATAGCTGTGACCAACAGTTGTTTCATTTACTTCAATTTTGTGATGGATCCTGCAATCTGGATGTGTATTAGAGGCATAATCTTGATATTAGGAGTTGAATGTGTGATATCAAGAGTCAGATATTAAATTTTGAAAATCTGAAAGCTGTACAAACAAGGCCCACTGGTTGATTTAGATTTCAATAAGGTTTTGAAAATATATTATGGAACTTGTGACCAATAGTTGTTCCATTTGCTTCAATTCTATCACAGATCTGGATGCCAAAAGGTAGCAAAGTCTTGATTTGAAGAGTTGAACGGGTGTGATCAAGAGTTACGGTATCAAATTCTGGAGAAAAAAAAAAAAAAAAACAAAGGGCAAATGGAAATTTCCAAAAAATCTCAATCCAAAGTTAAATACGGATTCCACTAAAATCTATCAACGCCCATTCCCATCGGCATCTAAATTCTCAACCATAAGAGGTGAAATATCAATCCATTTTAAAGCTAGGGTAATTTTCCATTTTACATGCATCCAAGCCGTAGAACAATGGCATGGCAAGACCCACCAACAGCCGGCCCTAGGCCGTCCTGGGCTCTGCCACCCATGGGCGACTATACATCCCCCTTTTTATTTTTTTAATTTTTAAATACTTTTTTATATAAATTGAATGAGAGATTATGGACTTTTAGAGCTTCCAACTTGAAATAAAGTTGAAATTAGTATAATAAAAGCACAAATATGGACATTAATTTACAAATGAAAAATTTTTTAAATTATTTTAAGTTTTATATTTAATTTATATAAAAAATAATAATTTTTTAATATAAATATTGTGTTTGGCCATGCCGTGCCACGGCCCAGCATCCATGGCCCAGCACGGCCCAGCCCTGGGCTTGTTAGTGTCTGCCCACGGGCTGCATTTTTGTGAGCTGGGCTGTGTTGGGCCAGGTTGCATAGAAGGTGAAATAACAATATATTCTCAATTTATATGGCCTTCCCATTTTACAGATTTCATATATGTTTTTCAACTATGTTTTATAGATTTCATGTCAAATCCATGTAAGGATGCTAATGTTATGAGATTTTTAGACTTGTACGAAGCTCAACCCACGCCATAAAAGAATACTATATTCAAAGAGGACAACGACAACTTCCAAACATGCAAAAAGTTAAAAGAGCATGGAGGGAGGAAAATGAGGTCCATTATTCCCTTGAATCTAATGATGAGAAAGATGATAAAAATGATTCATGAGAAATTAGATGAAAAGATTTTTTTATTTTTTTGGAAGATTTTATCAAAAAAATTATGAAAGGGGACTTCTAAACCACATAACTCACTCTAGGTATGGCTGGCCGGCGTCTGACTACTCCCATATTTTTTTTCCTTCTAATATGGGAGTAGTGGCGAGTTTGATGCTTGCTACCATTGCACATCATCACTTTCCTCCCCCATTACTCCTTCCTCAGAGGCAAGTTCGATGCTTGATGCACTTGCACATTACCACCTTCCTCCCTGCTACTTTATTCTCATCGGCGAATTCAATACTTGTTACCATTTTACATCATCATCTTTATTCCTGTAACTCTCTTCTCAGCAGCGAGTTCAATGCTCATTATCCTTGTACACCATCACATTCCTCCATGCTATTCTCCTCTCTAATACTCTTCACCACCAAGTCAACACAGCGGCGATGTCTTTTATACTAATGGCGAATTCGATGCTCCCCTCCTATCCTTAAAACTTGAAAAACTCCACATGTTTTCATTTTCTTCCTTCCAAGAATATAGAGTTCCGAGGCTATTTGTTTCCCTCCTTCCACAAACGAAGATTTTAAGAGCATTTAGTCTCTATAAGCATATCTCCTTCAAAGATTGTATCTTTATTCAATATTTTTGAAGGATTTGTGAATTTTATATTTCATTTTCTCAAATGTAAGATAAGGAAAATAACCCATCTACTAAATAAAAACTCCAAATATCGTGAATTGGTTTTTCCCTTTCAAACTCTCAAATCCATGAATCTCCATCACACTAAACATGTCATGGGTTATCGTGAGCAATTTATCAAATGCATAGTGCGAGTCAACCTAAATCAATAGGAAAAAAACCTTTAACCTTCATAAATGGATAAGAAAAACGTGATTGAAACTTGTGAGGATGAAGGAGAGGCAAGGGGACGATAAGGAGGAAGGAGAGAGTCGATTTCGAAGTGAAGAAGAAGAAAAAGAATGAAAAAAGTAGGATTTTAACAATTTTATTCGAAATAGGGGAGCATCGAACTTGCCTCTAGTGTAAAAACCTACGGTGAATTCGCTGTTTGTCAATTATGTGCAAAAAAATTACTGAAATAATTACGTGTGACTATTATGGAGCACCCATAACGTGGGTGAGGTTCATAGTTTGAGGGACCCTTTATATGATTTTTTTGGTAAAATCCTCTTTTTATGATTTTTATAAAATAATTAATTTTAAACTCTAATTAAACCATATTATGACGAAAGATAATAAAATGACTGGTTTGTGGCTCGTTCCTATTTTTTTAAAGAAAATACCCCAGTTGATGATATCCTCAACTATTAATATTATCATCAAATTGCTCTTATGGAAACACTCCAACATGGGATACAAAGTGTTTAATGAAATGTTTAAATGAACCTTGGGTTATGAAGAGGATTTGAATTAAAGCAGTGATGTTGGAGAAATGGGTACATACATGCTTCCTTTGGTAAAAATTATAAATTCTTAATGAATTGTAGATGAGTATATGTTGTTTTTGTTGGAAGGCAGTCGCCAAGATCCCTATATATTGCAGACAGATCACTACGGAAATAACTTTAGACGATGATGATTCAAGAACCATACTTGTGAGATCTCTCTGATTTTCGGTCTTACAGCAGCTCGAAAATCTCAAAACCTTTTATTGTATTCCTTTATGCTCAAACTCGCACCGGAGTGTGGGCCTCTTTTGCGAATTCTCTTTGCTTTAAAAAACAAGATTTCTCTTGTATGTTTTTTTTAGATAGTAATAGCGTATATTTATATGCTACAATAGGGACCTTAAGAAGGAAATAAGGAATAGACTTCTTATGGAAACAGTAAACCCTAATTCGACCCAAATTAAAAATCTAATTCCGTAGATTATAATTTAGTCCACTAAAGAATTGTAATTGCAGTCCTGTCCTTATTTTCAAAATAATATTTCGAGCTTCTTGTTATTAAATGCTTATTAATCTCCTCACGTTAAGATTTCATATATCAATTGATTAAATAATTAATGACACCTATATCTAATTGATATCTTTATAATTCGTTGAGACTTTATACTTAATTTATTTGATATGTTGGACACGAAGTCCACCTGCAAGGTTTGACATAATCAAAACTTATAAGATTCATCAAGGGGATATCATTAATCCCTATTACAATATGTGAATTCCATTAATAAACTAATATGCACTATACGCATAGTGTAGTTATCCAATTTACTAAGATTACTGACCCATAAAAGGTGTTACTCCTTTGTACATCAAAATGCCAAATGCTAAATGTATGTGTCTATTATTTATATCGGGATTAATATTACAAGCATTCATAATAACCATTCGGATGTTAATCATCTTATATAGTCAGTATAAAGGCAATAAACCTAGAAGTTGTTTGGTTCAATACACACAAAGCGTACTAGCATAACAAGTCGAAACTATACCATTTTCCATAGTTAAGACAAGCCTACTAAAACATCATGCTACAATCATACCGATGATGTATCCAACTTCATCTAGATTGTGAACAATAAGTTATATTCTATAAGAACCGACAAACAAGTTTTCCGTGTGTAAGCTGAACTCTATACATCAACTTGTCGACTTTATAAAATAAAAGACATACACATGCATAATAAATAACAATATAATTATTTGCCCATACAAATTCTTATTAAGATGAAAAGACAAACTTTATTAATAAATAAATCAGTCAAAAACAAATACATAAAAATATACTTTTAATATAAATTTCCAACAGTTTTAATAGTGATGAAGTTGATGTCAAATGAAATGTGAAAATGGTGTATGCTTGTTTGTGTGAGTTTGGATGATGAAGGTGCATGAATGATGGGATACAATATGTTTGATGAAATATCTGAATGAACTTTGGGCCATAAAGAGGATTTGAATGGAGGCACTGATGTTAGAGTGTAAAATAAGTATATATATGTTTCATTTGGTGAGAATTGTAAATTCTTATTGAATTGTGGATGAGTATATGTTGCTTTAATGGTGATGAATGTGGTGTTGAATGAAAGGTAAAGACGGTGTATGATGGTTTGTGTGAGTTTAGATGATGAAAGTGTACTAATTTGATAGGAGTAAAACAATGAAGTTAATATTGAGCCTAAGAATAATGGAAAGAACAAAAAAATAAAGAATAAAAAACGTACATATTGGAAATTTGCTTTCTTAACTAGATTTAAGGAAAATTAATGAAAGAAAATAACCTATAAAAATAAAAAAAAAAAGAACAAAAAATTTTTTTTTTATAAAGAAGATGAAATATAGTTAGAATTCATGTTTCACATTGTGGTTTTAATACAGGCACTTAGTGATATCATCAATCCATATATTGTCATTTAAGTTGATGATATCATCAATAGTTGAGAACATCATCAACTTTGGTATTTTTGTCAAAATATAAGTACGAACCACCAACTAGTCATTTTACTATCCTTCTTTATAATATGATTTAATTAGAGTTTAAAATTAATTATTTCATAAAAATCCCTTTTTTTCTATCAAACCAAAGATAATAATAATAATAATAATAATAATAATAATAATAATAATAATAATAAAGTACGAGAAGCAAAACCGAGTTGCATGTGCCTTTTTTATATAAAAATGGAGATAATCATATTGTGATATTACAGTATATAAGCACTTTTGTTAAAAAAATTTTGTAGGTCAAAAGCCTCATAGGTATATTTCAAAATATTGGTCGATACAGATTTGTATCGGTCGATATGTACTGGTATCGACCTATACCAGTCCGATATCGGCCTATGAATCAGTCGTGGTCTCATATCCACAAAAAATCCCCATATTATTTGGATTTATCAGCCAATATTGAAAAATATCGGTCTTTACCGATATATTAGCCGGTATTTTCAAAAAATATCGGCAGACAATATTTAAATTTTTTTCATTTTCTCTTTTGTACTAATTTTCTCCTCCTTTCAAACATATTATATGCTACTCTTCTTTTTTAACAACTATTCCACTTTTAAGCAATTAAAACGTTTTATTTTTTATGGATTGCATTTGAAAAAATCATATATAACTTTACCAATGTTAATATTATGATTTTTTTCTTTTGTAACTTTTCTAAAGGTCTATTTAAAAATAGCTAAAAAATAAGGATTGCATGCTATTTTTGTTATCGATACATTTTATTATCTTTTATTTACACATATTGAGGATAGATCTATTATTGGGATTTCGAGAATTAGGGTTTTTGATGAAATTTTATAGATATTTATAAAATAGTTACTGAAATTTGTTGGGAGAATGTTTAAAATGCTTGTGGCTTTTTAGTTTGGCATACATTTATGAGATAATGAGAAAAAACTTCAATTTCTTAAATTTGACACTAATAGATAGCTCATAAGTCAAAGTTATGATTGTATAGCTCTTAAGTCATAATTATGATTGCATGTCATAAAACTTGTGAGATTTCAATTTATTTTAACATGTAAATATATTTAATTATGAATAAAATTATATAATTTCAAATAAAACAATGATATCAGGTGTTATGACTTATGGGGACTGATATTTTGATTTGTAGGTGTTGCTAATGGAGAAAATTATTGTTTTCTAGCATTTTACAATGTTTTAGTTTTTTTGGAAAATTTTCAAATTTTTTTGGGGAAAAATTTTTTTGCACACCACGATAACTGCGATTGACCGCGAATTGTGATCGATACTGATACCTTATCGATGTTTTAGCGTTGATCGCTACCGTGACTGATACCTCGATTTTTAACCATGCTCAGAGGATCCTTGTGCATCAAATGGACTCATCCTTCAAAAATCTATATCTAAGTGCGTGCAGCCAACAACCCCATGGAGTACTTGTTAGAAACTAGAGTAAAGGCCGGTTTTGAGCTTTTTGAAGAATCGGGTCCAGGCTTAGGTCAACACCTATGGAGTACTAGTTAGAAACTAGAGTTCTCATGGCTGGTGCTAGCCTAAGTGCGACCAACATATGGTCGTGTTTGGTGTAAGCATATAAATGTGGGCCGTGCCAGTTATCTGGCCTAGGCAGCTAGGAGGCTAGCCTAGCACGGCCTAGGGCATGACTTATGTCGTGTCGTGTTGGGCCGTGCTGCCTATGGGCCGGCCCACATGATCCTTTTAATCATTTTTAAAATTTTAATGTTTTTTTATATAAATTGAGGGAGAGATTATACACTTTTAAGATTTTTAACTTAAAATAAAATTGAAACTAGTAGAATAAATGCATAAATATGGACATTAATTTACAAACGAAGAGAAAAACTTCAATTATTTTATATTTTATACTTAATTTAACTAAAAAATAAATATATTTTTATTATAAATATGAATGTGGGTGGTATCGTGCTAGCCCGCAGCCCAGGCACCTTAGCCTAGCACAACCCACATAATGGACAAGTTGTTTCGTGCTTGCCCACAGCCCATGGCCCCTAGCACAGCATGGTCGAACCCTCTGATCGTGCCACATTGGGCCAGCTTGTTGACCAAGTCAACATGCCGGGCTAGCCCATGACTCACATTTTTGTAGGGCCGTGCCATACCTGGGCAGCCCGCCCATATTTACACCCTTAGACTTTGGTGTCTGTTTTTAGCACCATGGATATATATGCTTAAAGGTCTGATTCGGACCAACATTTTAAGAACTAGGGTTGCTACTTCCAAAAAAAAAAAAAAAACTAGGGTTGCAAATGAGTTGGTTCAGGTCCGAGTCCATGGTGGAACTAGAATCAAAATTGTTAACCGGAGGCTGGCATCGGAATTGGAACCATTTTGGGTCCACTTTAGTGAATTCAGAACTGATTCCAATAAGATTGGTAGGAATTAGAACTGGGTTTGGTTTTGAAAACCGCATTTTGCAATGTGGGTGGTACCGTACTAGGCCGCAGCCTAGGCACCTTAGCCGAGCACGACCCAGATAAGGAATCAATCGTGTTGTGCTAGCCCATAGCCCATGGCACCTAGCATAGCATAGCCCAACCCTTGGACCGTGCCGCAGTGGACCAACCATTTGACCAAGTCAAAATGTCGCGCCAGCCCACGACTCACGTTTTGTGGGCCGTGCCATACCTGGGCGGCCCGCCCATATTTGTACCCGTAGACTTTGGTGTTTGTTTTTAGCCTCGTGGATATATATGCTTGAAGGCCTGATTCGAATCAACATTTTAAGAACTAAGGTTGCTACTTTCAAAAAAAACAAAAGAAACTAGGGTTGCAAATGGGTTGGTTCAGGTCTGGGTCCATAATAGAATTAGAATCAGAATCATCAATCAGAGGTTGGAATTGAAATTGGAACCATTTCGGTTCCACTTTAACGAATTCAAAACCGGTTCCAATAAGACTGCTAGGAATTGGAACCAGTGTTGCTGGTAGTGGTGGATGTTGGTTCTCATTTGCGGTAGTGGGTGGGATTAAAAGGGCCTATCCCTTTTTTTTTTTTGACCGTTTTGATAATCCAAGGTATCTCTTGCCCAGAAGCCTTTGGCCCTAAGTCAGGCCTGCTTGGATATGTACAAAATATAATATTTTTAGATTTAAATAATAGTAAAATCAAATATTGTAGAATATAATAGTGAAATATTATAGTATTACGACATTATCGTTGTTTTTCATTTTTTGAGGAATTCTACAAATTTGAACTGAGTTGTTTGACAATTAACGAAGATAGATGACTACTGTAATCCATGAAAAACAATAGGTGTTACTATCTATCACATGCTGAAATCCAAGATCTTTAGGACTCTCAAATCAAGAGGCATGACGAGTCTATAATAAATAAAATAAAAGAAAGATTTTATTTAAAATATAATATTCTAAACCATGGAGTCCATGATTGCATAAAATCCTAAAACATGCCACTAAAATCTAACTAAAATCCTCACAACTCATCATAGTCCCAACCTCACATGCAAGGTAGGTATGCTCAATTTCCAGCTCAACCAAGAAATCTAGGGAAAACAAAGGGGGTGAGTAACCTTTGCAAGTAGATCCACTATGAAACCATAGTAAACAGGTAACAATCAAGGATATTGAATTTCAGAGCAATGATTTCGAGCAAATTATCAATGTCGAATTTCGGAGCAACAATTTCGAGCAAATTATCAATGAACGGAAAAGAACAATAAATAAAGCAATAAATCCGAATAACAAGATCAAGGCAAGTATGAACTAGAAAATTCAAATTTAAGCAAAAGTATAAGGTATGCAAAGTCTAAGCATGACAAATAAGCAATTAATAAAGATATCACAATTTAGGTCACGAAGTATGAGTATGGACATTTCAAAGGCAAGTTCATAATTTCTTAAACCATGGAAATCAAGAAAAATAGATAGATAGCAATACTTGATAAATTACAAAGGGTCACAAGGGTTAAGTACAGAATTACGAACTATAATAACAAGTGAAATAGATCAAGCCCAAAATATCAAATAATGAGAGTGGTAACAATACAATTGTAACACAAATCGGGGGCCAAAGTTATGAATTTAGGAAGACATATCCCCAACATAATCAAATACAATTTTAACAAGGAACGACAAGGTACAATCTTTGAAGCAACAAGGAGAGTTAATCAATAATAAATTAAGATATCACAATTTGATGATTAAATACGCTAGATAAAACTCAG
Source organism: Sextonia rubra (assembly GCA_037013555.1). NCBI lineage: Eukaryota > Viridiplantae > Streptophyta > Magnoliopsida > Laurales > Lauraceae > Sextonia > Sextonia rubra. The sequence continues at coordinate 29,247,365 of JASUAD010000011.1, read as the reverse complement.
GATAAGGCATCTTTGCAGTAAAACACAATAACAAAGTGTATTTGCCAGAGTTAGGCCTAGACCAAGCACGACGGTGTACCCACCAAGTTCAAACCAAATAATATCTAAAGTTGGCATGAGGCCTGAGAATACTGATAATCTCCACAAAACGTAGTGGAAGTTAGCTGCAGACTAGCAATATCGCACAAATAGGTCTCAATCCCAATGTTATGCCCAACAGGACCAAAATCCGCATTTGAGCGTCCCCACGGTACATTTCCCATACTTTAAAGAATGTCTTGAGGTCAAAGATGTACAAGCAACAAAATCCAATAATTCATGAATTTCAATTTACAAACAAAGGTCAGGTTGAAAATACAAATCGAGCGATACATCATCGAATCTTTGAACAAATCCAACCTTCTCAATCAAGTGATAATTAATCTCAAACACTAACACAAAATAATTCATTTTATAGAAAAATGGTTTCAATGGGACCAATATCAAGTCTAACAATGAACAAATCTAAAACAAATCAAATGACAAATTTTAGACAATTATAACACGATGATATCAATAAGAAAAAATATCAAATCCAATGATCACATCAAAGGTAACAAAATTTCTCGGAGCTCTATGATTATTTTAATAAATTCCAAAATTACAATTTAAAGCATAAGAGAGAAAAGGAATAGAAAATGCAAGTACTAGGGTAACATAGTAAGACCACTTGCCTTTTTAATGGTGGATGATGGGCTTGACTTGCCCTAATCTAATTATCCCAGAGATCCCTGTTAATGACGGTTCACAATTGCATTAGCAATTGGGGTCCAATGATTGGGTTCATGCAGTACTAGTTATTAGAATTGGGTCGGGCTTGACTACAGTTTAAATATCGTGGATTGATACATCTGGATTCTGTCCCGGATGGTTAGGTACTGCCAGTGGACCCTTAGAAACATGATGCATGCATATAGCCTAAACGGTTTGGACTTGGATCAATAAACTGTGTAGGTGGTTTGAGCTTGGGTCTGGAATATGTTGGAAGATCAATGGGTGGGTTAGGAATAGTGTGCGTTATATATGTAAGCAAGTTAGATGGGCTGAATCTAGGCCACGGGCTTTAATGTTACAGGTGGGCATCACTAACTAAATTGAACTCATTACGTATATCAGATGGCCAACGGCAGTGGGCCACATTTCTAATTAGTTTGGACTGAGTTGTGAGGACATAATAGAATATAACCGAGAGCATAGGTAAGATGCCCAGGACCGAGGGTTGGCATGGCCTGGGCTCTAAATGCAAGGTGGCTGTTGTTACTTATATTATTACTAAAAAGGAAGAGAAAGAAGAGGGCAGAAATGCCTTACGGAAAAACTTTAGAAGGAGAGAGAGAGAGATAGAGAATTTGGATTCGTATGAGGCTAGGGGGCGAGGGCCCTTTCCCGGAAATCGAAAGGAGAGTCCAAAAGAATAAGAGTTCGGTAGTAAGTTTTTAAGGTTGGACGCTACTATATAAGTTGGAACTGAGCACTAATTTTAAGGTGTAGTTTGAGATGAGAAAATATAATAATAAGAAACCTAATCAATTTGAATATTTTGATTGAGCCTGATTTTCTAAAATTTCAAATTCTAGTAAAGGTGTGGGATCCACTAATCTTAAGAAAATAATTTTCAAAATACCAATAATACAAAAATCAAAAGCATGTGTGGTCTATAGGAGATCAAATCAAAGGCCCATATACATTTTAATTTAAAATAAGAATTCGAGTCATTACATCCTTCCCACCACTAGGAATTTGGTCCTACAAATTCAACTCACATAATAATATGAAATTTGAGGACAAAAAGTTGGGCTGTTACATCCTTGCCCACTAAAGGAAATTTGGTCCACCAAATTTTTGAAAACCAAGGAGAATAAGTGAAACTCATTTTTTGGTTTTTGCACATAGAATATAATATAAAAGTGTGAATTAGTAAGTCTCATGGAAAAAAAAAATACAACTTATATAGGGAAAAGATCAAAAGTTGGTTACCAAATATTGATGCCTACCAGAATCAAAACTGTGAGGCTCATATGCCAAAGTGGATATTATGATGCATGCGTGTGGGGTGGGGGGGCGTGGCATTACACTATCGACATGAATGTGTGCACCACTTGTGATGGCCCTTGAGATGGGTTCGTCATAGCCTTTCCCATTTCAGGTTGAGGCAAAAAACTCCACTGCATTATTTATTTATGAGGTTTTGTATATAACTCCCTAGGATTTATAGAATACGTAAATAGACCCCATTAGATTTAGTATTTGCATATTTTTTCATTTTAATACCTTACATTTCCCAAATATCACTATTCATAATGAGAAAAGAAGACTGCCAAAAGATTTATGTTGAATTTTTTTATGAAAATGATGACTTTGCCCTTAAATTCATTAAACAGATAAATGTCATTATTTATAAAAATTAAATTATTTTCATTATATATAATTCCATATTATTTTCAATATAGAACAACTAATTCCCGATTTCTTAACAATATTGAAGTAGTATTTAAGACATGGAAACTGACATAGAATTGAGGTTATAGCATTAGATAAAATAACTACAAACAAAATAAAAAGAAGTAGAGATTTTGATTAGGTAGACATATCCTATGCATTAAATATGGTAAGCCGGTTTATAATTGCTCCACAGAACCTTCATTTAGCCGCTATTAAGCGTATCAAAGAGGTCAAGGTACCAACAATGTAAAGAGGCCAAGATATTCAAAGGAATTATTGGACTTGGCTCTTGGACCTAATTGATATATGCTGAAAGAAATGAAAAAAAATTCATAACCTAGCACATGTTTGCACCTTTGTTCTTACCTATGCACATATAAGTGCGTCTATTAAGGGTAGGGACATAATTGATATACGCAAATTATTGGACTTTGCTCTTGGACCTAATTGATATACGCAAAAAGAAATAAAAAAAAATCCATAACCTAACGCAAATCTGCACTTTTACTCTTACCTATACACACACAAGTGGGTCCACTAAGGGCAGGGATCTAATTGATATATGCAAAAAGAAACAAAAAAAAAAAAAAAATTCCATAACTAGGCACATGTCTCCACCTCTACCCTTACCTATACACACATAAGTGGTCCATTAAATAATGTAATGATGGGGTCCTCCTAAATGATGAAAATAAAATAAAGATGAAGGTTAAGTTAATGATGTAATGTGACTCACTACGGCCAAGTTTTCTTTAATTGTAAATAGTTTAAATGATACTACCGAGTTCTATTCTCTTCACCTGTACCTTTTTTGGTTCTTCTTCATGTGGACATTGTAGATGTATCAGCAGACTCTTAGGAGCTTGGTTCACTCTTGCCGGTTTTGGTGGGGAGCTCTTTAGGAAAATGGAAACTTATGATGAGAATTCATGGAAACAAAATGCCTAATAAATAAGCACTCTTGTCTCATGCGAAGGAGAGCTATTCGTTATATATATATATATATATATATATTCAGGAATGCCCCATTTAAAAAGGAGTGTTTCTGCCTTTTTTCTATCCTCCAATGAAGAACAAGTCATGTTGTGAGTTTTTCTCCTTTTAAAAGTAACATTAATTGTTTCTCCACATTTCTAATATCTTATGCATTGTAAAAAGAGGCATTTTCGCTTTTAAAAACACTTGGGCACTATCTAATGTTCCTTGTATATATATGGCAATAATCTTATGAGAATTAGTTTTGACCATTTTTTTGTGAGAACTCTACGTGGGGCCCATCTATCACTTAATTCAAACATTGCAATAAATAAGGACCCTTTGGTAGTCATATGCCCTAAGTTTCGGTCAAACCCGAATTTACTGGACCGTTGGATCGACTGTACACCAATCCGAATGAACTAGATTTGTGGGCCACAAATGAAGAGCTTAGGGACATGTGATTGGGGCCAAACTTGATAGCGGCCAAACTTGATACTTTGGGTAGTCCCACATAGATCTTCCCCCCCCCCCCCCCCCCAATCCTCCCCTGATCTCATCCCCTAATGGCTCCCATACCATCCCCAAGTGGGTCCTGTAAAAAGTTCTCACTATAGGTGCATTAGAATAATTCTCACAGGATCAAAGCCTATAGATACATATATATATCCATATATATATATATATATATAAAACAATTCTCACAAGGGTGCATTGACTGTACAACAATCCAAATGAAGTGAATTTGTGCGCCACAAATGAAGGGTTTAGGGACATGTAATTGGGGCTAAACGTGGTACTTTGGGTAGTCCCACACAGATCTTTTATATATATTTCTGTGCATACGTCCCTCATGGACTTTTCGTGCATACTCTTTGGTGGGGCCCACTATGGACTCCACCAAGGGGTGAGACTGGGGTGGTTGAAAAGATCTATGTGAAAGCAATCCACATATCAAATTTGGCCCCAATCACATATCCCTAACCCCTTCATCCATAGCTCACAAATTCATTCCGTTCGGATTGGTGTACAATTGATCCAACGGTTCAATAGATTTGGATCCGACTAAAAGTTGGGGTGAGTTGTTGTCATGGGGTTCCAGGTATATTGTAAGGTTTGAATTGAGTGATAGATAGGCCTCACCTAGATTTCTCACGAAAAAAATTATAAAAAACGGATGCGTATGAAGATTCTCTATACATATATATATAAATTTATCCATATACATATAAATTTGAATCCGACCAAAACTTAGGGCGAATTGCTATCATGGGGTTCTATGTGTGTTGCAAGGTTTTGATTGAGTGATAGATGGACTCCACTTAGAGTTCTCACGAAAAAAATGGTGAGGGACGGATGTGTATGAAAATTCTCCATATTTATATATATAAAGTTACTCCAAACTTGAAGGCTAACTCAATTTTCTTTAAAATATAATAATTTTGCACATTTTTGTGCATCCAAACACGCCCTTATAGTCATAACCCAGAACAAAACAACTTTCACTTAACCGTGCTACCAGCGCTCGGTTTATTAAGATCCAAACTGGCCCAAAAGTTAAACTGGGGACAATTTTTTTTATCTTTTGGTAGAAACTTGGGGACAATTAATAACCAGAAACAATTCGGCATTGGTCAAAACGTTGGACCTAATTTACAATAATGTTCAGAATATGGTGCACACAAAAAGGACCCGCCAGATAATCCCATTGTGTCTAGATTTCCAAAACTAGGATGAATTTGGGTTCAGTTTCAAGATTAGACACTACTAAAAACAGCCGATTTTGTACCCTTTAAAACTCTCTTATGTTCATGCTTTAAACCAGTAGCAATGTTCTCAGAATCTGAAAGTGCTGCTAAATCACCTTATGCATAAATGCTAATTTGTGCATTTGTATAACCTGTATTAGCAGCAAGTCAGTCTGTTTTGCTCCATAATCACGGGTAAATAGAGCTACAGTGAATTAGATACGTGGCCAAACTCAGTTTCAAAGATCCACAAAGGGCCAAGTAAAATGATTTGGTTGCAGCTGACAAGTCTCTCTACTCACAATTTGCAAATATTTCTATAGAGCAATGGTTTAAACACTTGAAATTGGTGATGGACCCAGATGCTTATCAGTTGTTACTAGACTGTTCTTTTTTTTTTTTTTTGGCTCATTTGCAAATGCTAAATACATCTTATTGCTGCCAAACCAATAAAAAAACATATTCTTGCAAAGAAATGAGTAATTTAATGACCAAATGTTACAATATACAATTGAGGAACTCACATACAAAACAAAATATGTAATTCATTGTCCCCCACAAACTGACCACCAATGAGCCACTGTTCGCATTCCACACTGCTCAGTAGCCGGACCATAAGTGTGATTAATTCTTCCAGTAGTACAGAAGCGTGTATGCATTATGCCCATCCAACGCTAAATATGCAGAAATGGAGAACCTGTAAGTCATGATTAAATAATTGCCATTTCCAAGTAACCATTTGCATGTTAGCAATACGGATCAGTCCCATTCATCATCCCTGGCTGCCTCCTCACCTGCACAGAAAAAAGAGAACTGGTCTGAAATTAAGCAGTGGCAGAGAAAAAAAAATAAAAAACAAAAGGTCTGCAACATGGTTGAGAAATTCACTTAAAATACCAAAGCATTGGATATAGAACAAAATGCAACTAGTCTTGACAATATTGGCAATGCAGACCTGCTGTGTTTACGATGGCATTCACATGAATAAGGTGACAAGCATCCTCTCTTTCCCAACACATTATGATCCAACTCCTAAGATATTCTTTTAGGGGTGGAAGAAGTAAAAAGAGTCTTCCACCTGATGTGATTTCCAGTTTCTGCACTACCAACAAACGCTGCAGATTGGATGCATAGATTACTACCCAATCTATCAATACGCGAAAACTTAACTGTGATTTGGAAAACCTGCAAAGTTTCCTAACTGGTGCCAGTTTTTGGGGGAAAAATATATTTTAAACACTGCATGGTGCTCATACGGATGCAGGCCAGGCCCATGACCCATGATGGGTTGACCAGGAGGCCAGCAAATTTTCTGTGGAAGTTAATTAGGAGTTTTGATTTATTTAGAAGCCTTTAAATTAGGAATTTAGTTTGATTAGGATTGGATTGTCCCCAGCAAAGTTTTAGATGTTTTTGTTCTCTTATTTTTTTCAAAACCAAAGAAGTAGAAATCAGGAAAGGGACTACAAACCCTAACCTACTACATATATGAAAGGGAAAATTTCAAAATAGGACTCAAATTTTATCCAAATTTCAAAGTAGGACAAAAAACCTTTCAGATTTCAAAACAGGAATTAAGTATTTCAATTTCCTCTCAGATCAGGACCTCCAATGAGATTTGAGATTTTCTGGTGACCTTCTCTTCCAAATAACCGAATTGCCCTCAAACCCTTCTTCCCAAATGAAAGTCCTCCCTCCTTCCACTGCCTCCTCCCCAAAGCACTCCCCAGTGAACACTAGCCCTCCTCTCGCACCACCCCACCTTCACCTCATTCATCTCTACAGCACTCAGACAGCGCTGTCACAGCCACCCCTTCCATCACCCTTCTCACCTTGCACTCCCTCCCTTTGAATGCTGCACTCGTCGAATCCAAGAACTTCCACACCAACTCTACTCACCACTGAAACCCCAATGCAAAGTCTCTGCAGCAGCTGCACTCCCCCTCGCTCTCCATCAGAACCACCAGATCTGGCTCCAAATCTCTTATCATTTGCAGGAACTCCCTCCTCTCGTCGTCTGTATCTTCGTGCAGGAGCTGGTGGAGGCGAAAATGTAAGCAGATCACCAATGTCACTCCCTCATTCTGTTCGTCCCGAAAGGCCCCCACACCTAGGGCCTCTGCTACCAGGGTCTGCAAAGAGTGGCTCTCGATTTGGTCGATCTGGAGGTTAAGGTTGATCCGCTTGGTGATTTTGAGCAGTCTGGATGGTTAGTCGTCACCTGAAGGGCCTCTGGAGAAGAAGGCAGGGGTGGCTTCGGCTGCAGCACCTTTGATGAGGAGGAGGGCCACCGGGTTGGTGAGCGAGGGATTCCTGCAAATGATGATGATGATGATGAGTAGCAGCGTTAGAATTGGCAATCTAATGGTCCATTGCAAATTCCTTTAGAAACCCAACAACTGAGATGATGATGATGATGAGAACATTCCTGCTTCAGCCCTCAGAGAGATTCCTCGCTTTATTGCCATCTCCATCATCACTTCATCTTCAATCTATCTTCTCATCACCATTATCTCCTCTCGGATCCGCTCCTTCATCTCCCACCTCAGAAGATCTGTGTTGTGGTTTGGGAAGAAGGGTTTGAGGGCAATTTGGGCGTTTGAAAGAAAAAAGAGAAGATCGTTGGAAAATCTCGAATTTCATTCGATGTCCTGATCTGAAAGGAAATTGAAAAACTCAAGTCCCGTTTTGAAATCTAAAAGTATTTTGGTCCTAATTATAAATCTGGACAAATTTGAGTCTTATTTTGAAAACTTCCCTAAATGAAACCCCACCATCAGGGGGAGCAGCTTGATTATTTTCAATAAATAATTTATTGGGTATTCCGTGTGGTTGTGAGTGCCTCTCTTATCTTGATCTTGATCGAGAGTATGTGTGTTTGTGTGAGGAATCCCGTGTGAGATTCAAACAACCACCATTGTGGAGGTGGTCTGTCTTGTCCACCAACCTTAACAAAACAAGTTATTTTGTCCTTTTATAAAATATTAATTACGATTCAATGAAATAAGTTAAATTGATAGTATTGTGACATGAAAGTAGGATATAGAAGACACTATTAAATACAATAGAACACTAACAGTTTAAGTTCTACAATTTATAGCCTTGTTTACTAGTTTATGTACTATATATTTTTTTATAAAGCAATAAGATGAACCGTCAGAACATGTTTGACAAGTCTCGTCTTATTCAATGAGATTTCTTATAAATAGGCATTAGACCTTTTCCAAATAAATTATTTAGTATATGTGGTTCAAACAAACATTAGACTACTTTTGAATTAGTATTAACCCTAACTTGTAATTCTTCGAAATCTCACCATTGGATTTTACAACAAAGTCATTAAATTTTGGCTACAGAAGATGAATGACAAAGATGATTTGATGCATGAATCACAAACTTTAACTTCAGGTGTGGTGTCCACGTAAAAGAAATAAAACAGTCACGAATGTAATGGGACAAAAAGAAATTGGCATCAATTAGTGGCTAGTGGTTGAAACACAACCCCACTCAATGATAATGCTGATGGCCATCCATCAAAACTCTTGATCTTCAGTATATATTGGTGAAAATCAATTTGAAGAATGACAACTTCAATCCCTTTTATTAAAGCATATGTCGGTTTTGGGCAAAAGTAGAATCAAGCATAGTCCTAAAAAGAAAACGTAAAATCAAACATAGGTAGCAATATTATGATCTAGGGGATATTCATAACTTTTTTTCAAAGATTTGGTTATTATTGTTTGATAAAACAATAAATCTCTATCATTAATTGTTTATTAGAGAAACTCTTTATAATTGAGACAGGGCTTTGATGATGAAGAGAAAATATTTATAATTTTTTTTGTAAAGTTCCTTTTATTTATATACATTATGTTATAAATATTATTTATTTTATATATTAATGGACAAAGGGCCAACTTAGTTCCCTAGTGGCTTTTATGGGTTTTGAATTTTGATTGAGTTGAGGCATGTGGCGGAAGTGGGTTTTGGGGTCTCGGGATGATGGTGGTATTGTCGAGAGGTGTAGATGGTGGCAAGGTTTGGTTCGGCGGAATAGAAGGGTTATTATTATTATTATTATTATTATTATTGATGAAACGGGGAAGGAGGGTGGGTGATGAAATAGATGGATGGATGAGATCCGGGAAAGACAACGCTTCGCCAACAACCGCAGGAATTCATCTCTGATATGAATTGGCATAGCCATGATTTATGATTGATAAAATAGACTAATCTCCCGAGGGATCAATCGAATCCAATAAAGGATTCGGCCACTAAGGCATCCTCACAAGAGAATCAAATACCATAAGAGATAATATCTCAAAAGAGAACTTTTATTGATTCAAACTGAGCATGCATAAGAATGAGGCCTAACATCCTTATATAGAGGAGCTGGCTTGATTGCTAAGAAATAAAACTTAATATTATTAGAATAAACTTAAACATAATAAGAAACTCACTAATATTAATCCTAATCAAATCAAACTAATTACAAGATTCTTAAATATCTGGATGTCTAATTGGGCTTATGGACAGGGCCCAATGAGTAGGCCAACTCATGGTTTGGCCCACATCACATAGCTCGGCCCTCAAGGTTGCAGGCTTTCAGCTCGGCCCTCAAGGTTGTAGGCTTTCCAAACTTGGGCCCTACACTACACTCAAGCTTTAATATAATCAAGCCCCCTCACCAAAGGACTAGATTGACGGCCCTATTGCTCACTCTAATAGAAGGTGGGGCCATCCTTTATTAAGGTGAAATACAATCAATCCAACATTGGGTGCTCATATATTATTTGAGTGAAATTTGGTTGATTTTATTTTTTTTTGGCCTATCTATTGAAAGAGAACTTCAAGATTAATCCATCCAAAAGGAAAAAAAAATCCATTCAATCTTTCACCCACCTAAAGTCATTATATGGAGCATGAAGTCATAATTATCATTGCATTTTAATGTGTGATGTTTCAACTTAATTTAGTATATAAATGTGAATCTATTTGATTGTGAACAAACTTCAGTTAGTTTTTTCTTTTTTTTTTGGAAAAGGAGAGATTTTTTGTGTGGGGGGGGGGGGGGGGGGGGGGGGGGGGGGGGGGGGGGGGGTGGTGTTATTGGATATATGTGGTTTTATTGGATATATGTGTAGGGTTGCGCCTGCGTGGGCCATAGCCATTGAAGGGCCTCATCTACCTAGGCCTCTACTGTTGAGGGTCGAGGTTGGGCCAGGCAAGGCCCAGGGCCTTGAAAACATGAAAACCAATCTTCTATTTTTTTTTTCAACAATGCCATTAAGCCTCAATAGATTGTTCATACAGTAGTAGTCGACACTTCCTAAAACTTAAAAAACAAAGAACACAAAAGCATACACCTACAACTAATGACATGTGTCTGAGACTCTCAAAAAATACAAATAGATTAATATATATATTTATATATATACAAAAATTATCATATACACATCTTCTGCATTATATGCAACTATAGTGGGACCCACCTGACGGTTCACCTAACTAGACCATAGTAGATTGCAAACGGGGCAGGTTTTGAATGGAACCATGTTCGAACTGGTTCCAGACCCATTTCTTGAAGCATGGATCCAAAACTGGAATTGGAACCGATTCAGTCATGGAACCTGTTTGATGTTCCAAATTTGGTTCCAGCCAATGTACACAGGATCCGATTTTGAACCTAGTTTCGGCTACACTTGTAGTTCTAATTTTGGATGCGTCCAATCATGGAAGGTGCTGGGGTTTGGTTTAGGTTGGATGTTTTAACCCTCGCCATGAATGTGTTTGGATGATCCAAATTAGTTCTAGGTTTTATTAATTTTCTATATAAGTGATGTAAAGCCTTTTGGCTCCTCAATGAATAATTAATGAAAAGTTTATTTTGAGTGATTTGAGTTTTCCAAGTTTCCTATTCTTCCTCGCTTACAATGGGGAGTTTGGTGTGAGGCCAATTTTTCAGTGAAAGCCTGACCTACTCCTTCCATCTCTACCCGCCTTGCATCTGATACTCCGCTCCGCATCAATTGGTATTAGAGAAAAATATGATTTTGAAATCCCAAACCTAATCTCCATTGCCGACCATCATCCTCACCAAAATCCATCTAATTGATCCTTGTCCAACACATCTGAAATTCCAAAAACCCTAGCCCTCTCTCAATTCCAAACCCAAATCTTCCAATCCCCACAGATTTCCCAAATCCCTAATTTGGTCCAACCCTGCAGATTTAGAACCGCCAAGTTGAGGTTAAGGTCCCAAACAGATTTCAATTATGCAGTTCAATTAACAAAAACGGAAATTAAAAGAACTAAATCAAACCAATCAACCACACAAAGAAGACAAAGATTTTTTATGTGGAAAACCTGAACATGGAAAAAACTACGAGACCAATCTCTTCAATCTAAGAAAAACCAAGCACTAGTAAATTGAACAATTACAAGATATACTCAACCCTTTTCCCCAGTTGAACTCAACCTAAGAACTGTAGTTCTTCTTGCTGACGAACATGCCGTTCATCGCTCCTGGTGCTTGACCCAACCCGCCTTGATACCTCTCAAGACGTACAATCTCCTATAAGAGAGTAAAAGCAAAAACACCTCCGAAAGCAAAAGCTTTATGGCGCAGAACCCTTCAATGGCTGCTCCAGAGAGAAAAAGATCTCCAATAGGTATTTTGGGTTTAGAATTGGGAGATGTCATACTTAGGGTTCACAAGAGTTGTCTTTTTATAGCCCAAGGTCGTGGCTTAATTAAAGAGTTTCAATAGGGCTTAAATAGGTAAGTTGAGTGGAAATAGAAAAGGAAAACTCGCAATGCAGTTTGAAACACACATAGGCTTGCTCTACTAGAGCTTTGGCTCGTTTAAGAGAATAGTGGTTCTGTTTGGGAATTTTTCTGAGCTCGCTAGACCCGCTCGAATGAACCTAATGCTTGCTTGAGCGAGTCATTCTTCTTTCAATTTCTGCAAACTTTCCGAGGCCATAACTTTATCGGTTTCGCTCTAATTGATGCAATCTTGGATTTTATAGCTTTCCAACGGTAGGTAGATTGTCCTAATCCGACGCTCTGTTTGAGAGTTATGACCGTTTTAATCCATGTTGTCCTGAAAAAAAACACTTCAATTTGCATTCTTCTTTGATTTAGCTCATCCAATGACAAACGCTATAGTACAAACTAAAACATATACAATTACAATGCATATTGGACCCAAATTTTGTCCGAAACCCATGAATTAGCCAACAATCAAAATCCTAACAAACCCTATTTTCCCGAATCCCACCCGTTATCGTAACCAAAACCCCAAAATTAATGCTTACCCAAGACCACACCCTTATAAAATCACTGTTGAGCCATCTCCATTTAAGAACCCACAGTCGGAAAACCCCTTTTCCCCAAAACCCACATCCCCTCTAGCAATTTCAACCAAAAAAAAAAAAAAAAAGAGATTAAAGAAGCTGAAGATCGACATCGCCCTCATCCTTTGCCTTCACATCACCAATCGCCTTCACATCACCAGCACCACATTGCCTTGCCCCGTAGCCATGCCATTGAACCTTCTTGCCAAGCTTCAGCTCCATCTTCACCTTCATCGTCACCTGCCACATTGCAATCATCATTTCTTCACTGTCATAGCCCTCCACTGCTAGCCACCATAGTTCTTGCCATTGCCGTCATTGAGCTCTCCTTGCTATCGCCCTTCTTCACTTCGTCAAATCACACATGCGCTTTGGCCCTTTTGTTTCCTTCCGACACGAGGCTTGAAGAAGAAGTGGACCACATGTGATTGTGACATGATTGTAGTCCAGCAGTTGGGCCTCAATTCAGTTCAACCCAACCCAACCTCTGGGCCTAAATTTGAATCAGGTCCAAATATACTCCCTTAGCATCCAAAATCCGATCACCGATCCGTCGTCACTTGCGATCATTTGGTCAGTTTGATTTCTTTAAGAAAATTCAATTTGATCTCTTTGCATCAAGGATGGAATTGCAAAAGCTTGCACTGCAACTCTCTAAGTTGGATGATGAACTTAAAAAATTCACTATTCAATTAAATATGGACAGTGGTATTCTATGAATGAAGTCTATTCCTCAATTTGAGACAAGGAAAATTGACAGTTGATGAATATGGTGATGAACATTGAAAGCTACAAGAATTATGTGGAATGGACAAGGATGATGACCATCATGTCACTATCTTTATCAAAGATTTGAGACCAAGTATTTGGAATATAATGAAAGAATGCAAGACCACGTATAAAGCATTTGGGAAAGCAATCCATGTTAAGTGCTTGATAAAACATTATCGTCTTCGAAAGGCTAGGTTGCAACAAAGAATGTCTACACAAACATAAGAAGCGAGTGTTGTAGAACGCATTACTGCAAATGTCAATGGTGATATTAAGGAACAAAAGAAGGAAAGAAATGATTCTATAATCAATTCAGATGATGTAACATAAAACAATGGATCAGAAGAAAATGAACCTCAATCTCATCCTTCAGATGAATCGGAAGAACATGAACATCAGTCTCATCCTTTTCGTAGTGTTGATCAGAAAATGCAAGCAACAGGTCAAGCAAAAGAGGAAGACAAGAGCATTGAAGAGTTGGAAATGGTAAATAAGCCAACTGGACAACCAATGGATCTAAGTGTAGTACCACCATTAGAAAAGATGGTCAAGTCAGCAGATGACAAGTCAATTGTTGGAGCGAGTCGACAAGAAGATCAATTCGTTGTAGTCTATCACACTTGACTTTATATTCAAGGATCAACAATGGAAATTTGAAGATTGTTTTCCACTCAACAGATTCTACACTTGCACTTCCTAGAGGACTAATCGCGCATCCCAACAAAATTCAACCATCAAAAGAGGCAACGCACCAATTCTTCTTCGAGTTAGAGGAAGAGATCACATAAGACCTCCATGCCATGCACAGATGACAAAAATCAACTTGCAAATCAGAAGTTCATATGTTGGATTTTCGATCCGGAAGGACTCTTATAGAACTTGAGGTCAAGTTTTCTCGAAGAAGGGGAGAGTTGTTGAAAGATAGACCAGTGGTCCCCCATGGGTTGACCAACAAATGGGCCCAGCCCATTTACCTCAACCAATCTCTTTGGGCCAATCTGTCTAATTTTATGTTTTAGCTTATTAGACCTTTAATTTATGTTATTTTATGGTTTATGTTGGATGCTTAATCCTGGCCATCAATGTATTTAGATGGTCCAGATTAGTTTTAGGTTTTCTTTTTTTATTTTATTTTATTTTATGTAAGTAATGTAAAGCCTTTTGGCTCCTTAGTGAATAATTAACTGAAAGTTTATTTCAATTATGAGTTTTTCAAGTTTCCTCTTCTTCCTTGCCCCTGATGGAGAGTTTGGTGTGAGGCCAATTTTCCGGTGAAAGCCTGACCTAGCCCCTCCACCCTCCATCTCTACCCGCCCCAGTGTCTGCCCACTTTGCATCAATTCATAGAGAGAGAGAGAGAGAGAGAGAGAGATCTGATGGGGGTTTGCCTCTACAAATCCCACCACCAAAAACAAAGTGGGATGTAAGGAGGTGGCCTACTTGTGATAGGGTAAGGCAGCTGGCAAAGTTGTAGTGGCATGGTGATAGCACTTGTAGAGTATCTTGGTGCGATGTGGGGATGGTGATGAAGGAAAGAAGATGTGGATTGGAGAGAGAGAAAGCCGGAATCATTGATGCACGAGTAGGGCATGTCGAAATCACCGGAGAAAGAGAGAGATGCATAGAAGGAGAAAAGCACGCCCAAATCATGAGCTGGAGATTGAGAGACCTTGAAAAGAAGTCAAATCGGGTCTTGGGGAAAAGAAAGAAACCTTGACTTTGGTTAAAGAACTAAAATGCCCTTCAAAAAAAATTTCGTACTTGGTTTGGGTCTTGATTCCTGGGTCGGAATGACATGACTTGGAACCAGACACATTTGCTAATTGGGCCCAAGAAAAGGTTCCAGATCTGATTAATTATCGGAACCTAAAATTGGTTCCAAACCTGAACTTTTCGGGATTGGAGACTCCTTGTAATCGGATACTTAGATATCCATTTGCATCCCTAGACAAACCCATCAACACCCCCCCCTCCCTCCCTCCCTCCCTCCCTCCCTCTTTTAGGTTTACATCCATGCGAATGGACTAGACCATTGGATCGACTGTGCATCCATCTTAAACCATGAAATTTTGTGGGTTGTGGATGATCAAATGGATGATCAAATGGGGCTAATTTTTTGTAGAAAGAAGGCCCAAACATATCTTTAAATCATACTCAGCCCCATCCTCATGGGTCAGCAGGTGGGCCCACAGTGTGAGGCGCATGGAATACTTTAAAGGGGATTAGGATTAAAAGTAATCCTAATGGCACATTTAGATATCCAAAGGAAATTAAAAGTCTCACCTTTTAACGGCTGTAGTTGAAAAATGTTGAAGAATGAACTAAAGATCAATGTTTATTTGCACCACAGATGTTAGATATTTAGAAGAAAAAAAAAACAGTGAAAATCAACACCAATCATGCATTATTGATTGTTTCTTATTATTTTTCCTTTGATTTTTCACAATTATTGATGCATTTCATCACTGTTTAGTGGGCCTACAAAATTCTATCTAAGCTTGGCCCTAGGGCTTTTTTAAAAACATAAATGCCCAGGCTGATCCCGACCAAGCCTCTTGTCAAAGGGCCAGATTGTCAGGCCCAATCTAAACCAAGAGTAAGAGAATTAAAACCAATAAAAATTGTGAGAAGTTTTGGAGCAAACTTCTATCTTATATTCTGGAGGCTAAAGGAAACATTTACTTTGTTAACAGTTCGACTTGGTTTGAAGCAAGGCCAAATCTATCTTCTTTTTTTTTTCTTTTTGTTTTCAAGGAAGTATCAAAGGGCCTGTTTCTTTATTAGAATTTCTCACAAGAGTTTTTTGGACATGACGTGCCATCTTGTCCCTTGAAGTTTGCAGACGTCATGTTTCTTCACAAGCATTTCAAAATTTAAGTGACCTTTGAGAATTTAGAAATTCCAGCCCCTTTGATTTTTGGTGGGATTTTTGGATGCTCAAGTAAAAGGGAGCATTCAAGAATTCCACCATGTTTGAGAATATTAAAATTCTCTAGACAGGAATTCCATGAATTCTAGCAAAGAAATAGGCCCCAAGGTTTAAGTATGTACCTCTTCTTTGCTTGCATTCCCAAGTGTAGCAACACCCCCATGAAATGCATACTCACTATCCACCACTCCCAACATTTTAGCTTCGCTCCACCCCTATAAAGGAAGAAAAAATAAAAATTCTCAGTTTCTTCACTTGTACTGTCCAAGAATTATAAAGATTTGGGATTGGGAAGTTACCTGTGCCCAGAACCTTAGGGTATAATCCATTCCCCATGCATGGCTCAAATCATTCTCTGAAAGGAATCAAAGAGCTATTGCTAAGATACCAAAATGAGGAGTGCTATGCTGCCATGGTTCCAAAGCATAATGTAATAATCAAAACAAAACTCATACATGGAATGAAATCATTGAGAAACAAAGAATGCTGCTGTACCTGAATCATATACCATGTAAAGCGCCAGGCTGCCCTCGTAAATACAGAAGCCATCCATTCCATCGATCCGCACCATAGGATAAAGTTTATATCATATCACTGGCTGAAATCTTTTACCCATCAGTGTGAGGTAGGCAGAGTGCCACTTTAGATGGTTAATAAACACTGCTAGGCAAGACAATCCTTCCTTCCCAAGGAAATTTTTTCTTTTTTCATTGACATGTAACAAATCTTCGGAAAAGAAGAATTGAATATAATACAAACAAACTTACCCGACACAAGTAAGGGCTGTACTATTGTCAAAACACTCCTTTTTTTTTTTTGAATGATAGCTTGTATTCATCAAAGGCTTGATAGTACAAAAGGAATATACTGGAATGCAATGAAAAATACAAAAAAAAAAAAAAAAAAAACAGCCCCCCAAAAGAAAGAAAAAGAAAAAACCAAGCTGAAATGATCAGCCGTAAACAAAAAGGAGTACCCTCCCAAAAGTTAAGAGATCACTGCCCTCCAGTTAAGAAGAATGGTAACTATAGGCAGACCCCAAAACTCCTGATGAACAAACACCCAAAAAGCTGCCAAAAATCTGGATCTGAAAATAACAGCAGTGGATGGGGAGGATTTTCCTTATTACCCATGGACTTAACTAGTTTTCCCGTCATCATAATCAACCTAAAGGCTTCTCATGTCAAATACAGAGTGTGAAACTGCATCTATACTGTATATATTTTAATTGAAGTTCACCTGCATTAACAGAGGAAAAATAGTTGCAAGGAGAGGTAACCTGAGCACTTTGTGTCATTCACACCTTCAGACTCTAAGAAAGAAAAGATTACCCATGAAAGAAAGCTCGCCGAATTGAGCCATAACAGACAGCTTCACTTCTTCAGACTCTCTAGATTCCATTTCATTCCTCACATTTTGAAAAAAACGTATCTAGGCACAGGCGAATCTTCTCCGGAATAGATAGCCATGGCCTGTCTGTTGACTGTGTCACTTCACTTGTCTCTAGAAATCAAGACAATGCTTATATTCAGATTACATACCTCATAGAGTAGAAGTAAAAGAAAAAAACCATAAATTGGAAACTATCTAGTGAATATAAAGTAGGAACCTCCAGAAGGATGCTTATGCATTAAAACTAGTGGTTTTTCACCTCCTTTCTGCTCAATGAGTTCACAAGAAATCAGCTCCAGCCTAACTGAAGTTGGAAAATGACCATCATACATCAAACCAGCTGCCCACCACCTTGAAATGGAATTATTTGCAAAAAGGATCTTACCACCTCGTGAACCATAGTGATCTATCCTTCTCATCAAATTTGATGTGGATCTCAGATTTCAATTTCTCTCAAATCAGGGAAGCAATGAGGACAGAGTGGGTTTTGGTTTCTTCCTGTCCTCTGAATGCTATGAGGATATTAATGACACTAAACAGTCTTTCAAATCTTTACCCTAAAAGATTGCTAAAAGAGAATAAAGATAAAATTCATAAAATCCAAGAATTTGGCAAGGATCAAGCAGGAAAATATCAATAGCTTTATGTCGCAGATACCAAAATGAAGTGAATAATCCAGTACCAAAGAATCCAAAGATGTAAAACTCAATTAACAACCCAATTCAGTCATATGAACTCTGTAATCTAATTGTTTACCCAAACTCCCAGCAGTATCTATAGAGATCATTTGCATGCAAGATAACCTCAACAAAACCGTTAAGCGCCTGTTTGATTGGGAAAATTCATGTAGGGAGAATTCCAAATTCTCCAAAGAGTTTCTGCTCCAGACTTTGGAAATTTTGGGAAGAAATGCCATTTCACACCTCTAGGAATACTTGGGAACTTCCAAGAATTCATTACGACAATGCTTTGATGGCTTTTTTGGAATTCCTGATGAGGGAAATTCCGGTCAGAAACACATTTAACTGAACGGGCTGTAAGGCACATTTGCTCATAAAGAAAACCCACTTGGAAGAAAAAAAATTTCTTTTGTTTGGCAGTGGCCTATGAAGAAGGCAATTGGGTATGTTAGATTGCAAGAATTTGGTCATTGGGAATTCCAAGTACCAGTCAGAATTTGTCGACTGCAACCCATCTATGATTAGGAGGATTAACGAAGAAGGGGGAAAAAACAACTGAAATTTCCTACAGTGTCAGCGCCTTCCGACCTTTAAAATTCTCCGAATTCCAAAATTCAGCATTCACAAAATTCCAGTCGGGGAATTTGGATGGTTTTGGAATCCCCTCAATGTGAATTCTCTTGAATTCTTGCAATCAACAAGGTCCCTCCTGAAGTCATTTCCTGACCTTTAGAGGGAAATTAGGTTCCCATGGAATGAATGGAAAAAGTTCTCATAAGAAAATCCAATCCAAGAAAACAGATTTTCCTAAGAAAATCCACACCGCCAAGAGATCAATGCAATGACAGTTCCCCACTGAAACTAATTCAGGACAATCAACAAACAGAGCCATCTACCTATCTATAGTTCTATACTCCAACTAAGGAGCAAGAAATTCTACAAACCATTCAATTGATTGATAACAAGAACAGAGCCAGACACAAGGTTACTTAGGGAAGCTAAAATTCTCATCTGTTAAATCAACCAGAATTCAATATCTCATTCATCATTGATTCTTTATGTTCGTAAATAATGATCAAATCAAAAATATCAAAGTATTTATTTATCACTCACATTTCAGTGACCTTGTAAACCTAGAAAAAAATGAAATAATTTTGTAAAATGAATAAATAAATAAATTAGCTGGCCACAAGCAGCAGTTCTGCAAGTAATATGATTAGATGATATACATAATTTTCAGCCTTGAAAGCACTCCATAGACTGGTAGGACTTCCTTTCTAGCAATCCAGATGATTTGATCAATGGGCCCATAATCGATGGACAATTCTTCAGATAACTTGTCCACAACTGCAAATCATATACACTAGGTTTTTTTTCATACAGAAAATGGTTCATTAAAATGAAATGTGGGCAAGATATAATCAAGATAATCAACCTCCTACTTCGAGTTGAAGGTAATACTGCCTGTATGCCGAGATCATTTGCTTTCAAGCCTGACAAAAAATTATAAATGACTAGATGGGAAGCACATTGGTGGTAATTTTCCTTGTCGCTCTGATACCCTCATACCCATATCAGATCTGCCTTGCACTTGACTAACAAAGTGCTACATAAGTACATAACTTCTCATTCTTCCACTATTAACTTGTATAGATGGCCAGGCAAACATGGACTATTGATGGCAAAGAAAGGCTGTACGAACTCACTCTCCTAGAGACCACATTCAGAGCTGCTACAAAGAACAACCCCAAAACCCCTTACTTTATTTATACTTCTACTGGATTTCAAATGCAGCAACCATCTGAAGGTCAGCCTCTTCTCTTCATCTTACCATACTTGCTGTGACAGACCCTCTTGCACAACTTGCCAGCAGCCTGGATAGTGATACTTATCATTTGATGCAAAATGATGTCCTTCTGTGTCAGGACCACATGATAGATATCACATTAGATAAGGTGGTTGCAGGGCTAGGCCGCTTGCAGGGGTGACTGGAAGAAAACATGATTGATCTTCCACATTGTAGATTATTGCAAGACATTTCAATATGCCTACAGATTATCATCCCCATCTCACTGTCAATGAAAAGAGAACATACAAATAAATAAGTTCAAGACCATAATGATCAAATATAGGGACCCAAAATTAGAACCAGTGACATGCTTCCATGCATAAAACTTGGGGATTTTTGCCTTCAAAACAAAATTGGAAAAAGCATTGAAGAAAATCATTAAATATACCAATCTGTGACATTTGACTAATGAAAGGCAAAAAAGTCTTAAGAAAAGAGCATGAATGAAGGGTTGAAGCTAATTGTTTGTTTGGCTCATGGTTACCTAGTTCATAGTTCGATTAGTTCCTATTCAAGTTCACAATTCATTATTCGACACTTAATCAAAGAATTCGATAGAGTCGTTTCATTTGATTCGCTTCTCAATTCACTTGATTTGGAGTTCAAGATCAATAAGTTTGTTAAACTAATTCATTTGTGCCCAAGCTATAAGCCCATCACTATGGTCTATGGCCCAAATTTAACAGCCAAATTACTCAAAATAATTGTTCTTTACAATTACTCTAGGTGAAATTTTACATCAACCAGAGTCGGCCCCACAATCAAATTGATTACATGTAACAAACCATGGTTAAAATAAAATCAATCTTAAGGTAGGGCCAGGCCAACTTAGATATGGATAAGCGGTAAGGCACTGGGGCATGGTCCTTTTGAGTGGCTTGAATTTTTAGGCAATACATTGGGGTACAGTGCTTTTGAGTGGCTTGAATTTTTAGGTAAGCAACCCCAATGAATTTATAAGACTCAACTTAGAGAACTAGATGAGATTAGTTCTCTATTAGTCTGCGAATCGAACTGCAAATTATGCAACCTGAACCATCTTCCTTTAGTCCTCCAGATGTGCTAACACCACATATAACCCAGGAAGAGGACACGATCCTCCATAAATGTGCACTTCTTTAAACCTACACATGAGGTAGGTGTTCTCAAAAAAAAAAAAAAATCTTCAAGTGCCCTAGATTACACTTACATTAAGGTGAAAAACCAAAATATTATCCACCAAAATCTGGTCCCATCACCCTTAAGGTTCATCCCTCATATGCCGTAGCCATTTGACAAAGAGAGCCTTATTAATTAGCTTAAAAGATCTATTGCCAAGCACTCCACGACTTCTAGGTTTACAAATATTCTGCCTGTTAGATGACATTTCCTTTTTGCCTCCATCCCTTGCCTAAGAAAGTCCCTCCAAACAACAAAGACTCTTCCAGCCCTTGGCTGCCGACTTGTTTCTCCATACTCTCTACTATAGGATTCTACAATTGTGTGTGTGCGCACGCCTTTTATTTTATTTTTTCCTTCTTCTTTTTAACATTACTAAATACTAGGATGCTGTTAGATGTCAAATGCAAAATTATTAACTCAATATCTAGTCTGGATCAACTCCAACTATAATTACATTACTCTCTAAAGGGGAAAAGAATGGTTTGGAACCCTGAAATTGCATCAAAGCATAGGAGAGGCATTTTCACATGTACATAAGCCAGCAATTAGAGAAGCCATCCAGCAGTTCAAAGTTTCTTTCAAGAGTGACCCTTTGATACTAGAAGGGACTGGTACGTGGACTCCAAAACATCGTTGCCTAGGTCAAGAGGGACAAAGTTGTTTGTCTTTTACACATGTGATGTGTAATGGAAATCACGCATAACCATTACACATGTGATGTGATTTCATTTTACATATGCAAATGACTCGCATGTTCAACATAGTCCACTGTTTGTCAATTTTACAACTTTTCACATCATAATATATTAAGGAGAAGGGTTTTGGATTCAACTTTGACCAGATTCCATTCAATTTTGACTTTCTTATTGAGCATTTGTAAAAAAAAATGCATAGGTCAAGGGATTTGTACTCATGACCTCTCACCCTTTTAGATGAGTAACCAAACCACAATGGTACTAAAGTACGTATGTATATTTACTTACAAAAAATTATCAAAACTAATTATATGGAGCATGGGCCCTAACCACGTCAATCATGCTTGTGCAAAGGTTATTATGCTAGTGTGCATTAAGTACAACCAACGGTTCACTGTTATCACAAAATTTCAAACTCCTTGATGAATCAAGACATGAGATTTGAAGTACCCCCATCCAAGGATCAAAATAGCGGTTGTGGTGGGCATAGCAGCCAATGGCCAAAATGCTATGTAGCAAGCAATCTATAGCAATTGCAACGATATGTAGTGGTGTAGTAGTGTCAATTTTTGAAATCTTTTGTAGTAGCCAATCTTTTTTTTTTTTTTTTTTGTGATTTGGAATCATATAAGGGCAAAGACAAGTTTAGGAAAGGCTATTAAGAAGAAATAGGAAAAATAGTATTTAAAATTAAAATTGCTTGGCCCCACTAGATTTTAAATCGTAGCATTGCTATTTTGAAAAAAATATTAGCAGTCTCAACCGCTACAACAACATAGCGGCCGCTATTTTGAACTATGCCTATAACTGTTATTGGCATTCTAAAGAGGATGAATAGTTCGAAACATGAAAATGGGCCCCACAAAAGTCCAAAATGGTAGGTTTTAGGTCTCGCTTGTTTTTGGCAAATACCTCAAAATCCATGATGAATCAACAAATGAAATTTGATCTTTGGCCATTTTGTCTTTTTAAAGAGGATGGATAGTTCAGATCATGATTTGGGAGCCCACAGACATCAAAGATTTGAAAACAATAGAGTAGTAACAATGGGCTTGAAAATCATGCCATTTACATCAAATTATTCCAACGGTTGTACTTTTTTTTTTTAACGATTTCTAAAAATTCCATGATGAGTTAAGATGTGAACTTTAACAACCTAGTTGTTTTTGGCATTTCAAAGAGGATGAACGGTTCAGATCATGACAATGATGCCCATAGAAGTCTAGAATGCAAATGTTACAGTGTGAATTTTTTTTCGTAAATATCTCAAAATCTGTAATCAATCAACGGCTGAAACTTAACCCCCAGGTTATGGTCGGTCTTATAAAAAGGATAAACAGTTCTGATCTTTATTATGGGGCCCATAAGAATAAAAAATCCAAAAAAAAAAAAAAAAGAGTTTGGATCTTATCTTTTTTTTTTTACAACTATCACACAAGCCCCATTTAACACAAGCTTGGAACTCAATCTTGGGTCCCATAGAGATAATCTAGACTGTTCAAGATAAATCCAATCCTCTCCATTGATCTATCCTCAAGTTTCAGTTTGTCCTATTGAGAACCACAGCAAAAATGCGATTGGCGCTGACATGCCATCATTGCTGACATGGTGTTAATCACGTTTTGTCATGGTGCTCAATCAGACGGGGGGACCCAATCCATTTGAACTGAAACTTAAGGATATGTTGGTGGAGGAGATGACATTTATCTTGAAAAATCCAGATAATCTCTTTGTGGGCCCCACGATGGAGTTACAAGCATGTGTTACATGGTTAATTAGCATTTGATGGACTTATCTAATCTCTAGAGGTCCACTAGGGATATCCTTCTATGTCAATTACTTATCCATAACCCAAGTTGAATATAAAGTTGGCTCGCACTAAGAGATCCCTATCTGAGGATATCTTATCAAGGCATTTGGGAGTCTTGAAAATACCATGGGATGGACAAATAGAACATTGGGCCCTCACATGGGTGCGTAAGGTTCTTCTCCACAACTTTTAATTCAAATAAGGGGTCCCACCAAACTTAACCACTTGGCATTAAAAGAATTATTAACATTACTTTATACATTAATCTAACCTGGTTGACAAATATTAAGTTCAGAAATTCAAATTACTGAATATCATAAAATACCATTAAAATTATTCTGGGAGTGGGATCTTACACAATTCCCGTGTAATAGCTACGATAGAGGATCCAGATTCCCGAAAAAAAAAAAAACCAGAACAGAGTAGGTTCACCATTTTTATGCCTGCATCAGTGCCTTTTTAAACACCTCCTCTTCTTTCATTGAGCCCCATACAACTGTTCAAATGTCGGGATAAAAAACGCCCATTTTTACATCTCAACCACACATCACATGCGTAATGAGTGCAGACAAACATGACTGCTGTGTAACCATTATGCATGTTCCTTGATTACATACGTAAACGGGTGCAACCAAATGACCTCTAAGGAAATTTGGTCATATTGAAAGAGAGGTAAATGCAATGGCAAACTAATCGTTGAGCAAAATAGAGGGTTATTGGGAGTGCTTCTTTTTCAGGCTTCTTCCCTATCAATAGTACTTAACTTATCAAAAAAAAAATGTAGGAAACACTTAACGAACACCTCGCAGAAGCAGAGACAATGTCAAATTTAGAACACTGAATACCTCATTTCAAGTCCTCATGTCGCATGAATGATCATCCAAAAGAAGGCCTGCAGAAAGATAAGGCAGAAGTATGTATAAATATAGCATACAATTTTTTTAAAAAAAATAAGAGAGAGAAAAGTAAATAACACAGTTCATGTATCAGAAAGTAAAAAATTTCATGAAAAAAATTGTTTTTCAAAAAAAAAATCTAAGAACCATATATGGAGCAAAATTTAAATTCTCAACAACTTGTAGGCATGTACAAATTGCAACAATTGTAAGCCTTTTTTTTTAATGGTTCCAGGTATTCTAACCTGTCAGCATCTTCAATTGTCTCAGAATAATTCAGCCCTGCCGCTTCAGATGAACCCATTTCAATGACAGCAGAATGAGATCGTAGTTTTCAGATCATGTCTCCTTAGTCCTTAGGAACAACTTTATATGAAAAAAACATTCCCAGCACATCAATGTTTCTCACTAGTTATCAATCCCTGAAGATGGCTGTTTAAGCTTGGAAAGCTCAACAATGGCTGAAAATGACTTAATATGTGAAGGGGCCAATCCTTGCTTTATAAGATTCTCAGCTATTAAACTAGCTTCTCTTGAACACCCAGAACTACAGAGCCCATTGACCAATGTGGTATATGAAATTTCATCCAACACCAAGCCTCTTTTAGACATCTGATCACATATTTCAAAAGCCTCCACCATATTCCTTTCCTTGCAAAATCCATTAATTAATGTGTTATAAGTAACAACATCCGGAACAATACCACTCTCCACCATTTCATCTAGAAGCTTAACCGCTTGTTTCAGATTACCCATCTTACAGTACCCATCAATTATGACTGTGTATGTAACCTTATTTGCAGCTGTGCCGTTCTCGCACATGTCCCTTAAGAGTTTCCTTGCTTCCTCCATCTGGCCCTGCTTACAGTAACCACCAATAAGTGCAGTATAACAGACAACGTCAGGCTTCAAGCCCTCCTTCCTCATATCAACCAGAAAATTAGCTGCCTCTTCAACACGACCAACACTACACATCCCATGTATCATGGTAGAATATGTCACAACAGTTTGTGCAATTTTTTTTATACTCATTTGATCAAAAAGTCTCATAGCCTCTGTTATATTTCGACTTCTACAGTATCCAGCAATGATCGTGTTATAGACAACATCATTAGGCTCTATCTCCTGAGCAATCAATTCCGCGAAAAGATATTCTGCTTCAGTAAACCTATTAGCCTTACAATATCCATCAATCATTGTGCTATAAATAAAAACATCGGTCACCAAGCCATTTCTCTTGCTTTCATTCCAAACCACAACAGCCTCCTCCATCTTACCCGTATTACATAGCCCACGCATAAGAGCATGGTAAGTATAAATATCAGGTTTAATTCCTCGTTTAATCATATCCTCCTTCAGCTTAAACCCTTCCCCCACCTTTCCCTGTTTGCAGCATCCCAAGATAAGCGTATTGTACGTGACAGAATCCAATGCCAAACCCCGCTCAAGCATATCCTTGAGCAGCTTAACCGCCTCTTGCATATTGCCCATCTTGCAGAGCCCGTGAATTAAAGCATTTGAAGTTGTCGTGTTTACAACAAACCCTTTTTCTGACATCTTAGACCAAATCTCCATTCCGTCCCGATGCCTACCCTCTTTACAAAGCCTGTCAATGAGCATTGTCAACACCGCATCATTGGGCCGTAGATTCCTCAACATCATTTCCTTAAAAAGACGAATCGCAGAATCCAAGTGAGATTTCATACATTGCAAATGTATAATTGAATTAAATGCGTGATCATTAATGAAGATCCCTCCCGACAACATCTCCTCTAAAAAATACTCTGCCCTTTCCATCTGACCCCATTGGCATAGACCCTGCACAAACGAATTATACGTAACAAAATTAGGACCAATCCCCTTACCCACCATCTCATCCCACACTTTCAATGCTTCCGCGAAATTCCCAACTTTACAATACCCATCGATCAGGGTGTTGCAAACAACCACATTCGGCGCAATCCCCTTCTCCGACATCTCATTCAAAACACAACCCACATCATCAAATCGCTCCAATTTAACCAAACCATTTATAAGAACACTGTAAGTAATAAGACTAGGGTTCAAACCATTGCTAATCATCTTCTCTTTAAACTTAAATGCTTCATCCAAATCGCCTTTCTTGCAGAGCCCATCAATAATAGTATTATAAATAACAGTCCCCGGCGACATCCCTAAACCTCCCATCTTGGAAAACAATTCAATTGCACCATTGACATCCCCTCCCTTGCAAAGCCCATTTATGGCGGCGCCAAACGAGTACACATCCGGCGACACGCCCCTGCACATGATTGCGAAGGCCTCGCGGCACCGCTCGAATTCGCCCGCCTTTGCGAGGGAATTCAACAGGAAATTACAAGTCTTGAGCGAGGGAAACAAGCACTCACCGGCCGCCAGCGCGCGGAAAACGTCGAAGCCGAGCTCCAATCCCCGGGGCCTGAACTGGCAGCAGTAGACATGGATCAGCAGATCGATCGCGCGGGGCCAGCCGACGAGTGACCGCGCGATCTCAAGATGAGGGGCGGCGGGGTTGTGGAAGGGCACGGGGAGCTTCCGGTCGATGAGGCGGATGAGGAGGAGGCGGGCGGGGGCGGCGAGATGGGCGCGGAGGAGGATGCGGATGAGAGTGGCGTAGGAGGTGAGGGTGAACTTGAAATGGGAGGCGTCGGATGCGAGGGAGAAGAAGTGGAGGGCGGTTTTGGGGTTGATGGAGGGTTGGATTTCGAGGAGGAGGCGGTCGAAGAGGGCGGGGGAGAGGAGGGCTAGGGCTTCTTTGGATCTGGGGATGTCGAGAGAGGGTTTGGAGAGGATTAGGGTTAGGAGCTTCTTGAGATGATTGATCTGATTGGGGTCGTGATTGGACGGCTGAGATTGAGATTGAGGCTGGTTTTGATTAGAGGAAGGTGAGCAGGACAGAGGGAGAGG
Source organism: Sextonia rubra (assembly GCA_037013555.1). Lineage (NCBI taxonomy): Eukaryota > Viridiplantae > Streptophyta > Magnoliopsida > Laurales > Lauraceae > Sextonia > Sextonia rubra. Next base: position 29,219,695 of record JASUAD010000011.1, on the reverse strand, counting down.
GGAGAAGGATAAGAAGCGGGAGAGGGAGATGAGTTTGGTAATGGCGTGGAGAGGTGCGGGAGCTCTGAAATCCATAGGACGGAGGGACATGGAATTGTTGTTTTTGTTTTCTTTCTTATTTAGAGAGTGGTGCTTGGAGGAGAAGAGGAGGGAGTGGGTTTGGGCAGTTGTGATGTAGGTGGAGACATGGTGGTCTCCGGCGTGTATGGTGGTCTACTTGAGAGGAGTGTGGTGTGGCGGTGGCCACGGAAGAGAACGAGGCCGTTAGACAGGGAGAAAGAGGGTCTCCAATTTTTCGTAGGGTTACGAAGATGAGTGGCTCACGTGTGAAGGGACCACACGTGTGTCGGCTCCATCCGTATGGGTGGAAATAATCCTACGAGAATTAGTTCTAACCACTTTTTTATGAGAAGTCTAGGTGGAGCCCATTTATCACCCAATTCAAATCTTTCAATATACAGGGGCTCCCGATAGTCATACGCCCCAAGTTTCGACCAAATTCAAATTTACTAAGCCATTGGATCAACTATGCACTAATTGAAATAAACTGGATTTGTGGGCTATGGATAAAGGGTTTATGGACATATGATTGGGGTCAAACTTAATATTTGGAGTGATCCCACATAGATCTTTCTATCCTTCTGGTTTCATCCTCAAATGGGACCCACAAGTAAGCTCTATAAAAAGTCCTCACGATAAGTGTGTGAAAACATTTCTCATAGGATTAAAGCCCATTTTTGAATTTCATTTCAACACTTTGTTACCACCTTTCACCTCATTTCTCACCACTCATCAACCCTCTCTCTAGCTCAAATTCTCTCTCTATAACTCTCATCTTTCTAAGTTCTTAAACTCTCTTTCTCTAAGTTCCCTAAGGCACTAGGAAATTTTTTTCAAGTTCTCAAAAGCTAAGAATTTTGTGGGTGATAAAGTCTACTATAGGTGAAGGAGCTCTCTCTCTCTCTCTTTCTCTCTCTCTCTCTTTAAGATCTTCTCTATAGCCCTCTTTCTATTGAAGGAAATATGTATAAATCTTAATAAAAGACCTAAAAAAATACAACCCAATGTGAAACATAGATGGAGTTTTACTTATCAAATGTTAAGAGAAACTTGCAATTATAAAAAGTGTAGTTAATCAATATTGTGCTATATATTTATCACATGCAAATATTTTTATGTGTGAAGATGATTTGCAAATTCTTGAAATAATAAGGTATTTTTTACTGATGTAAATAATACTTTTATAATCAAAGAACTTTTTATTGAGTATTCTATCCAAATGGATAGACTGGAAAAACCCTGCACCTTTATTGGCCCTCCCCAACCATACAGAGACAAGAAGAAAGCTGTCTGAATTCTTCTTAAGAGCACTAGAGGAAGTAGTTTCTCTTTCTTCGAAGTCCCGATCCAATCAAGCTAGAGGGCTTCTAAATGCACTGGGTTTTACTCTCTAGAGTCCATGATATTTTATTGAAGAGTATTACTAAATAAACAATAATTTAATCTCTTTACATAGAAAAGAAAAAATTTTTTTAATTAGAATCCCCAAAATATCCCTCACACATCTCACTCTCTCCTCCTCTCTCCTCCATTTTCCCTCCAGCCAGTGACGAGCTCCAGCCGACAGGAGGGGAGTTCTTATTCCTCCTCTTATTCCTTTTTAGCTTCCTCTCCTCTTTCTCTCTCTCTTCCTCTCCTCTCCTCTTCCTCTTTTCTTCTCCTCCTTTTTCACTTTCCTTTACCTCTATTCCTATGTAACACTCCAACCTAACTTAATCCGGTTTTACCTTCGTTTTTGTTTTGTTTCGGGTTATAGATAGGTAGTTGGGTTGACTTTGACCTGGTTTAGGTAGTCATAAACCCTTTTTCGTAATTTTAGATTTTAGAAGACGTTATCATTCATGCATCATCTTGACGTCAACGCGTGTCTTTTGTTATGCTCGTTGATTCTCGTAACTACTTCGTTTGCCAAATATGTCGTTTGTTTCCGTTATACCCGTAATTGACTCGATTTGTAAATAAGATGGAGGATTAGACTTCCTCACAAACTCATTTAATCCTTATCCTTTTAAGCCTCCACCGACTCAGTTACTCTCGTTGGTTATCTCTGTTGCTCCTCTTTTTGTTTCCTCTTTCTTCTTCAACGATCAAAGCCTAGGGAGGGGATCTTGTGCACTTAAACACCTGATTCATCGCTTGTGGGGTTTAAGGTGAGCTTTAGTTCTTGATCCTCTTCTTCTTCTCTTTCTTTCTCATGTCAATCATGGTTCCATGCACTCACACGCCTTTCTTTTCTTCTTCTTTTGCATGCATGGGTGTTAGATCAGTGTCTAGAAGTGAGAATTGAGCCCAAGGAAAACAAGGATCGTGTTAGAACTTATTTGAGGCAAGTATAGGCATGATGTGTATGAACCCATGTTGGTATATGTGTGAATGTGATGGATTTCTTACTCTTGCATATGATTGTAGTGACTTACAACCCATTTTGATGAGACTTGATGTGTTTGTTCGTTTGATTGCCATTTTGAATAGTTTCAGCTGATTCTGTAACAGGTTCATGAAAACGACCCTGTGCAGTCACTACTACGCCGTAACTATCCTACGGCTCAGAGTCCAGAAACATGTAAGACCCAGTTTTCTTCTACTGTTAGGTCATGGCTAAGCCGTACGATGTACTATGGCTAAGCCGTAGCTCAATAGTGACTTAGCCGTAGATCAATACAGGGTGGAATTTTCTGGATTAACTGAGAGTTAGCATTTTTACAGACCTTCTACGGCCCAGCCATCTCTAAGCTGTCACTTGTGTTACGGCTAAGCCGTAGAACAGAACACGGTTGAGCCGTAGAACAGAATACGATTGAATTGTAAATGCGGATGAATAGTAAAGGGAACTGCGGCGGAGTCGCAGTGCATATTACGGCTAAGCCATAAGATGCCTAGGGCTAAGCCGTATATTTACCTACAGCTAAGCCGTATCACCCCTGAAAAATGAATAAAAAGGATAGATTAACGAAGAGACCTGCTATGGCCTTCATGCTAGAATGTAGATAACCTAAACTTGCCCAATGGAATGTAAGAATGGCATGAATGATCTCGAGGGCTGCGATTCATTCATATGCGCCATCCAATTGTTAAGCACCTCTCCATTGGTGTTGGTTTAAGGGACTTCGGTGCACATGTAAGATATAATGCAACACTAGACAGCGGTGCATCGGATAACTTAAAACTACATCATCATGCACGGTTAGTAAGTCTAGACAACTATATTAGGGTTGGCTAGTAAAAGATCGTGACTTTTGTAAAAGAACATGATTTTGCATTGCATCTTGGTTTCGGTCCTTGCCCTCTTATACGCGTTCTGCGCTGGGGCAAATGATTGTATATTTCCTGGCTCTGTCCATGGTTAATCTCGGGTGAAAACAGCGGTCATGCATGTTCGATTCTACCCATTTGATCCATGTGAATTGATCAGACTTCATACCTTTTGTTATCTTACTTCCGTATGCTCTGTTTGGCATCCATTTTATCTTTTGCTCTGGTATGTTTGATTTGCTTGTTCTGTTCGATTCATATGATCAATCTAACTCCTATGACCTCATGATTTATTTGATATATGCCTGACATGACATGCATGTCACATTCTGATAAGATATGCAAGTTATGATATGCACGATATGGTATGCACGTTATGATAAGATATGTATGCTCTTATATTTGTTTGACTCCATATGATCCGGCACTACTAAACCTCGGCCTTAGGGCACCCGACAGGGTTGAATTTTGCTTAGTTATATGTCGCCATTGCAATGTGCTCACGTCTTGGGGATTTCGGACCCCAGGAAACCGAGACCCATCTGGCCCATGGTGTTCTATCATGTATGCTCTCTTCACGGAGGGAGAATATGGCATATTTAGTAGCCACCTAGTTATGTACACGTCACGTATGTATTGATTCTGCTAGCATGCTGTATTCATTGCACGATTTGCCTAGAATACGTAAGTGGAATTCTGTGGATTATCTGTTATTACTTATTCTATTAGATATAACATGTGTTAACTCGTTATTGCTTATACTTTGCTGAATCATTGTATTCATGAGTTGTCCTGCATGTTCAGAACCCTCAATCGAATCCTTGTCGGTCATTCAGTTTGTTAGGGAGACTTCAGCTGTCCCTTCAGGTTCACGTAGTGTATGTCATCACTCAATCGGAGTGCGATAGTTCTCTATATGCATGCATATCGTCTTCTTTCCATGTCATTGGTTTTACTCATGTTCTGTATATTTTGATTTGATCCAATTTGTATATGTCCGACCTTTATGTAAGCTTTTGGATATCATTTATTTTGTTTTCATGTACTTTTCGTGTTACGAGTTGATACCTACAGCTTCCGCATATATGTATGGCACGTGTGACTTTCTTTTGTGCGTGTGCATTGAGACTAGGTCTCAATGCATATGCACGGGAGTTCGTGTGTCACTGGTTAGATTTCACTAACCTCGATCTCCTGGGCTCGGGTTGTGACATACGTATTGTATGCTATCAGAGTGTTGTTGCTCTAGTTGATAAGCATGTAGGTATGTAGGTACGTGGTGAGCAAACGATATGCCAACAGTTGGTCTTCAATGCCGATTTGTTGACGGGGTTGGTTGGTATGGTAATTTGCTAGAGTTTTTTTCACAGGTGTTTTTCTTTTACAGGTGTTTGCCAAGAAAGAACGGACGGAACTTATTAGTAGCACGGTGTGTTAAAGCTCATGGCAGCTGAAGGTTTTCTGGAGCCTTACATTGACGTCCTCCGTTGGGAGTTAGAGCACCTCAGAGGCAAACCTTTTGTTGTCCGGACGATGGCCCTGGCAGATCTACTCCAAGAAGCTGAATTGTCTCGAGACCGGTATACCCTAAAAGAAAGTATTAAGTATCTTTTTCCCAATGCCTATGCAATTATGTGCAGACGAAGGCGACTCCTGCTATATGCATTCAGAGTACGGGAATTGCTCAGGATGCATTTCGACTATCCGTGTACCTCCTGGACGGGAAGTAGTTACGTTACACTTGAAGTGTATTTTCACACTTGTATAGAAGCACTGCTCGAGCAATGTGATGAGTATGTCAAGACACTCCAAAGAGTTATTGTCTGGTATGTGCTACATCGAGGACCTCACGCCTTCATCACACCCTATTTGAGGCAATTCCTTCATTGTGCTCAAGGAACCGGATGTCCATGTTCTCCTACCTTCTGTTTCTTCTCCTTTTGAGCTAGCCAGTGGGTTAGGTTTTACTTGATCGAAGGAATTGGAGAGGCCTGAGACCACTATATTTTGAGTATTGAGAATGTACTGACCACTGATTTTGTAATTATAGAAATGAGTGACTCTATGTATTTGTCTTTTGCTCTCACTCTATTTGGATGATGAGATCTTGGTCTGCCCTAGATTGTAGACGGTGTTGAGGAAATATTGTGGGTGAATCGTGTTGACACTGAACGGTTTATGATGGTAGTCATGGTTATAGTGGACAAACTATACACACTCATGTGAGATGCCTGAGTTTCTTTTGTGGGGTAATAGATAGTGTAAGACAAAAGAGACAAATGATCAGGCTTGGAGGATTGCAATCGAGATGAGTTTGGAAGTCATTAGACAAATTTAGTCTCATGAGTACGAAGTAGATATACTTTGTTTTGAAGGTACTGAATTCGTAGAATGCATACGGAATGATTGTAAAGGCCTATTTGGTGTATCTGATGGAAGCTTGCAGTTCCTTATCTCATTAGCTCTCTGATGAGTTGCTTGAGGATGAAGATGATCGATCATAGGCCTTGATTATAGGTGACTTGTCGTTGACACATCTGAGAGATGACTTTAGAGTTGTTTGTTGTTTTTATCTAGGAGCATTAAGTGTGTCACAACCCGAGCCCAGGGTTCGGGGGTTAGCAAAAGCCAAACCTAATGACACACGTACTCCCGTGCATGTACATGTAGACCGAGTCTAAATGCACACGCACAAGGGAACATTCACACGTGCCAAACATGTACGCGGAAGCTGTAAATATCAGAAACATCAAACTAACAGTGCAAGAAGAGAATACTAAGAAAGAACTGACATAATTACATATGAAGGTCTTACAAAATGTGAACAAAATAATATATACAATCATGACATATCGTGACAGATATAAGTATGAGGATCCTCAAAACAAGAAACAAGTCTCCAATGCCATGCATGCCAAGAACGCTCTCCTGTGGGGTGATCACATCCACTCCTCTAGGCCTGATGGGGCCTCGGGGGTCTCATCTGGAGTCTGGCCGACCGGCGAGGGTTTGGCAGGGGTATCTGGGCCTGCAACACCAAAAACAACTGTGAATACAACGATTCAGCAAAGTATAACTCATAGTAAGTTAACGCATGCTGTGTTTAATAGAATAAAGAACATCATGTAAATTAAATAAGGCATTTTCGTATATTAGGTTGTCATGCAAGAAAGAAATATGCTAAGCGAATCAATGAATACATGTAGTGTACAGAACTAGTGGCTACTACATTGCCATATGCTCCCCCAAAAGAGGGATCTTGTATCGTGCAAAGAATACCATTGTCCGGGCCAGGGTACAATGGGTCTCGGTTTCCTGGGGTCCGGTTCCCCAAGACGTTTCCTTACTGCAGCAAGGCCATATAAACTATACAAAATTCACCCCGTCGGGATCCTAAGGCTGAGGCTAAGTAGTGCCTGACCATACAGAGTCAATCATGAAAACCCTGAGTAGATCGTGACAACATATCATACGTGCATATCTGTGAACATATTATATATGCATACTCAAGGTAAAGAGCCACAATGTGAAAGTAACGGAACACAAGTAATCATATCAGAGAGTTGAGATCAATGATCGAATGCAATATGTTATGCAACAAACCATGCGAAATCGGATCATCTTTATTTACAAACCAATTCTAATCTAATTATCCGGTGTTTCTAACCATGCATGATGATGTAGTTTTAAGTTATTCGATGCACCGTTGTCTAGTGTTGCATTGAATCGGGCGGTGCATGAAGTCCCTTAAACCAACACCCATGGGGAGGTGCTTAACATCCGGATAACGAACATGAATGATTCGCAGCCATCGAGATCATTCACGTGTTGTAGCACATTCCGTTGGGCAGGTCTAGGTGCTCTACATTCTATCATGAAGGCCATATCGGTCTTTCCCTTACACTTATCCTTGTCCTTTATTATTCTAGTGTGGATACGGCGTAGCCGTAGGTGAATGTACGGCTTAGCCGTGTGTGTTATACGGCTTAGCCGTGGCTGGGCCGTAGAAGGTCTGTCAATTGATTGCTCTCAGTTAATCCAGAAAAGGCACCCTGTATTGATCTACGACTTGGCCACGGCTAAGGTTCGGCTTAGCCGTAGGGCAATACACGGCTTAGCCGTGCCCTAGCCGTAGAGGAAAACTGGATTTTTACCCTCTCTGGACTTTAAGCCGTAAGTGACATACGGCTTAGCCGTATGTGCACGAAGTCAATGTTCTGAAGCACGTACAGAAACCCTGTGAAATCATCAGAATTGCAATTATCCAATGGAAATAGGTAGAGTACTAACTAAATAGGCTGTAAACACATTTTCCCATACAAATTCATGTGAACTAATCAGAATCAAATGCATACCAACATGGGTTCTTAAAGGTAATGGTTATACTTGCCTCAATTGACTTCAATTACATAACTTGCTGTCCTTGGGTCCAAACACAACCTAACACCAACCACAACAACATGCATGCATGAGAAATTGAAAGGATCTCAAAGCACAGACACGTCATGCAACAAGGAAACAAGAAGGAGAAGAAGAAGAATAAGAGGAGAGAGATGGAAGAGAAAACTCAGCACACCTCAATCAACACACCAGTGAAAAAGAGCCAAAATCCCTCAAATTAGCTTGATCGATAGAGGTGGTCGATGGAGGAGAGAATTCAAGAGAGGGAGAGAAACTTCACGTGCACAGTGAGGAAAATGAGAGAGAGAGAGAGAACGTGAGTTTGTCGATGGTATGGAATTATATAAGCTAATGGGGAAGTCCAAATTACAATAGAGTCCAATTCATAATTCTATTTTCAGTTTGAGTCAAATCCTGGTCCAATGGAATCATACGGCATTATTTGCAAACGACGTAGTTACGAAAGTTGACGAGCTCAACGAAAGACACGTGTTGACATCAAGATGATGCAAAAATGACCATGTCTTAGAAAAGCTAAAATTACGAAAAAGGGCTTGGTCTACTTAATCCAGGTCAAACTTAACCTAACTACCTATCCATGACCCGCAACGAAAATAAAAACACAAACAAAACACGATTAGCAACGAAAACAAGATTAATTAGCCGCTAAACGAGGTTAAGCTGGGTCGGAGTGTTACAAAGTGTTATTCGTAATGTTTTACTCCTGCTTGTAATTCCTACGATTCTTTCATTTTGAAGCTCGTTTGACCCTCGTTCTCTCTCCACAGATTTTGTCTTGGGCCACTACCTTGAGAAATCTGTTGCCATTTATATGTCTTTTCTTGTCGACCCCACTGCTTCGCTATATGTTCGTTATGCTAATCACTTATTTTCTTTTTCTGTGCCTGTTAACATGTGTCTGATCTTCTTGTTCTATCCATCTCTATCAGCGTGAATCTTATTTTCCTTGATTTTGTCATTGGGACGTTTTGTGGAGTTTTATTTCTTCGACACAGATACTTGATTCGTAATGTCTCCTACCTTTTCCTATGGCGTTTTCTGCGAATCATGTTTCCCTGTTAATGGAATTGGGAATTCTCTGAGTCGAGACCTTCTCTTTTCCGAGTTAAGTCACCACTCTATGAGTAGAGGCATGCTATTCCTGATTTCTTTGCCATTGATTAACTTCCTTGTACCCATGCCCTGAATTGCAGAAGGCTTGTTGATCCTTCTAACGTCCAAGGAGACATCGATTGGACCGTATACATTTAGTTGGATCTTATTTTGGATGTTTCGAGTTCTTTTTGGTTTTCCTTCGGTTCTCCTTTACCTTGTCTTGCTTGGCAGCTTGTTTTCTTTCAGCAGTTGTAATCTTCTCTCTCTCTCTTATTGGTGATTGGCAGTGTTTTCCTGGTTCATCGTAGACTGTGAATGCCACCTTTTTCTGAGAGTCGAAGTTTCGTTTTCCCTTGTATAGTGCACCTGTACTGTAGCCATGTTTGCTTCCTTCCTTCTGGCAACTCCGTCTTTCTTTAACTGATGTACATCGATAATTTCTTGGGTAAGTGACGTTATGTGGTTAGTATCATTCTTTTAGTGGAACTCCTTGTTCGTTCACATTCCGATGGCTAGGACTGCTCTGGATAGTTGATTTCATCGACGGACAGGTTCTTGCGAAGTGGGGAAGTGTCCCTTGTATTGCAGGATCTTATCAACGCTTCTGGTGAAGTGAACAGATGACCACAAATCATCGAGGAAATGGTCAGGTTGCCTAGTGCGCCGGTGTTTGTTGTTTTGATCATGACAAATGGTTGCTCCATGCTTTATATGATGTCTCGTGTCTCGTATGGAGTTGGCATCGTTGCCGGGTTTGGTGAGATGATGTGAGGATGAATAGATCTAACGAAAAGGTGCAGAACGTGCTAAATAGAGCTATGCTGTGAAGCAAAGGCAGCTTTTTGACTTTCAATGTCGCACGGAGATGTTTCTTGATTGAAAGATATCATATGCTTCAACTCGATAGGTTCGGTTTCTTCGGGGAGAGGTCAGTATTGGTAGTGGTGTTCGCGATCCTTCCACGTTACCTAGTGTGCTGTTCTGTCGTTCAGCCGCATGCTTTCGATGATGAGCATTCCGACAGTGGATACGAGAAGGCAACACTTGCAAATAAGACCTCTACGTTAGCTAATGTCACCACGATTCTGATCCCGATGACGCCGCGTGAGAGTAAAAAAAAAAATGATAGCTCGATACTCTGCCTATTTCGTTACGCAGGTGTGTGTTTATTCCAAGGATGGAATGTGGCTTAAGTGGGGGAGGATGTAACACTCCGACACAACTTAATCTGGTTTTGCCTTTGTTTTTGGTTTGTTTCGGGTTATGGATAGGTAGTTGGGTTGACTTTGACTTGGTTTAGGTAGTCATAAGCCCATTTTTGTAATTTTAGATTTTGGAAGATGTTGTCATTCATGCATTATCTTAATGTCAATGCATGTCTTTTGTTATACTTGTTGATTCTCGTAACTACTTCGTTTGCCAAATATGTCGTTTGTTTCCGTTATACCCGTAATTGACTTGATTTGTAAATAAGATGGAGGATTAGACTTCCTCACAAATTCATTTAATCCTTATCCTTTTAAGCCTCCGTCGACTCAGTTACTCTCGTTGGTTATCTCTGTTGCTCCTCTTTTTGTTTCCTTTTTCTTCTTCAACGATCAAAGCCTAGGGAGGGGATCTTGTGCACTTAGACACCTGATTCATCGCTTGTGGGGTTTAAGGTGAGCTTTAGTTCTTGATCCTCTTCTTCTTCTCTTTCTTTCTCATGTTAGTCATGGTTCCATGCACTCACACGCCTTTCTTTTCTTCTTCTTTTGCATGCATGGGTGTTAGATCAGTGTCTAGAAGTGAGAATTGAGCCCAAGGAAAACAAGGATCGTGTTAGAACTTATTTGAGGCAAGTATAAGCATGATGTGTATGAACCCATGTTGGTATATGTGTGAATGTGATGGATTTCTTACTCTTGCATATGATTGTAGTGACTTACAACCCATTTTGATGAGACTTGATGTGTTTGTTCGTTTGATTGCCATTTTGAATAGTTTCAGCTGATTTTGTAACAGGTTCATAAAAACGACCCTGTGCAGTCACTACTACGCCATAACTATCCTACGGCTTAGAGTCCAGAAACCTGTAAGACCCAATTTTCTTCTACTATTAGGTCACAACTAAGCCGTACGATGTACTACGGCTAAGCCGTAGCTCAGCCGTGACCCAGCCGTAGATCAATACAGGGTGAAATTTTCTGGATTAACTGAGAGTTAGCATTTTTACAGACCTTCTATGGCCCAGCCATGTCTTAGAACGGCTAAGCCGTAGAACAGAATACGGCTGAATCGTAGAACAGAATACGGGTGAACCGTAAACGTGGATGAATAGTAAGGGGAGCCGCGGCTGAGCCGCAGTGCATATTACGGCTAAGCCGTAAGATGCCTACGGCTAAGCCGTATCACCCCTGAGAAATGAATAAAAAGGATAGGATTAAGGAAGAGACCTGCTATGGCCTTCATGCTAGAATGTAGATAACCTGAACTTGCCCAATGAAATGTAAGAATGGCATGAATGATCTCGAGGGCTACGATTCATTCATATGCGTCATCCAGTTGTTAAGCACTTCTCCATGGGTGTTGGTTTAAGGGACTTCGGTGCACATGTAAGAGATAAAGCAACACTAGACAGCGGTGCATTGGATAACTAAAAACTACATCATCATGCATGGTTAGTAACTCTGGATAACTAGATTATGGTTGGCTAGTAAAAGATCGTGACTTTTGTAAAAGAACATGATTTGCATTGCATCTTGGCTTCGGTCCTTGCCCTCTTATACGCGTTCTGCGCTGGGGTAAACGATTGGATATTTCTTGGCTCTGTCCATGGTTAATCACGGGTGGAAACAGCTGTCTTGCATGTTCAATTCTACCCATTTGATCCATGTGAATTGATCAGACTTCATATCTTTTGTTATCTTACTTCTGTATGCTCTGTTTGGCATCCATTCTATCTTTTGCTCTGGTATGTTTGATTTGCTTGTTTTGTTCGATTCGTCTGATCAATCTAACTCCTATGACCTCATGATTTATCTGATATATGCCTGACATGACATGCACGTCACATTCTGATAAAATATGCAAGTTATGATATGCACGTTATGACATGCATGTTATGGTATGCATGTTATGATAAGATATGTCTGCTCTTATATTTGTTTGACTCCATATGATCCGGCACTACTAAACCTCAGCCTTAGGGCACCCGACAGGGTTGAATTTTGCATAGTTATATGTCGCCATTGCAGTGTGCTCACGTCTTGGGGATTTCGGACCCCAGGAAACCGAGACCCATCTGGCCCATGGTGTTCTATCATGTATGCTCTCTTCACGGAGGGAGAATATGGCATATTTAGTAGCCACCTAGTTATGTACACGTCACGTATGTATTGATTTTGCTAGCATGCTGTATTCATTGCACGATTTGCCTAGCATACGTAAGTGGAATTCTGTGGATTATCTATTATCACTTATTCTATTAGATATAACATATGTTAACTCGTTGTTGCTTATACTTTGCTGAATCATCGTATTCATGAGTTGTCTTTGGTGTTGCATGCTCGGACCCTTCGATCGAATCCTTGTCGGTTATTCAGTTTGTTAGAAAGACTTCAGCTGTCCCTTCAGGTTCACAGAGTGTATGTCATCACTCAATCGGAGCGCGATAGTTCTCTACATGTATGCATATCGTCTTCTTTTCATGTCATTGGTTTTAATCATGTTCTGTATATTGTGATTTGATCCAATTTGTATATGTCCGCCTTTATGTAAGCTTTTGGGTATCATTTATTTTGTTTTCATGTATTTTTCGTGTTACGAGTTGATACTTACAGCTTTCGCGTACATGTCTGGCACGTGTGGCATTCCTTTGTACGTGTGCATTGAGACTAGGTCTCGGTGCATATGTACGGGAGTACGTGTGTCACTGGTTAGATTCCACTAACCCCGATTTCTTGGGCTCGGGTTGTGACATCCTTTCCTCTCCTCTCCTCTTTGCTCCGTTTGGCCTACAAGGCCGAATATCACACTAATATTTAACCTCGTAAGGCCGAATGGGGCGACGAGGAGAGGAGAGAAGGAGAGGAAAAGGGAGATAAAGATGGAGGAATAGGAGATGAAGATGGAGGGAGATAAGAGGAAGAGGAGGAGGAAGAGGAAGAGGGAGTGGGAGGGGAAGAGGAAGATGAAGAGGGAGAGAAAGAGAAGGAGGGTGGGAGAGAGATGTGTGTGGGGGACAGAAGGATATTTTGGGGATTTAAGAATTTTTTTTCTCATGTGTGGTCGCGCTTAAAATGGCATGGAAATATGTAATGGATTCGATGTCCGACATTCACACACTTCAAGCGTTAAGAAAAATGGGAATTAACTACAGTTCATCATTAATTTTCCTTTGTTTACATGGGTTTTAATGCCCTGACCATGGGGATACAGGTTGTTTACGTAAGTTTTCAAAATCTACAACCCTCCCTCAAGTCTTAGATGTGATCACAATTTAGAAAATACAAGAAAATGTACGTAACATAGAAAACAATGCAAAAAAAAAAGAGGGAAAATGGGGGTGACCGTGACCCACGGTCACTGCTGCAGGCCAGTGACCGCGTGGCTCATGGTCACTGGCACCTGTCAGTGACCGTGAGTCACGGTCACTGACAGACAGTGACAGTGTGGTCACTGTTTGCCTCCGTTTCTTATGCTATTCGTGCTAGTTCTTCTTTCATACTTTTTTTAAGTGCTGGAACTCCTTCTCATGACTCTTGGGGTGTTGAATAACCATTGAGAAGATCGAATTCAACTATGGAATTGATTGGAAACTTTGTAATTCATCATTTATGTTTACGGACTGTCTTTTGTTCAAGTCCGAAGAGGGTATCATAGGAAGCTAAAGTTGTGTCATTCTAAACCCATAGCTTTCAAGAAACAAAATGAGGCCCAAAGGGGCTTGTTCAGAACCTTTGTAATAGCCAAGAAACCCCCCCGAATGAGAAAAACAAAGATAACGACGTCATCCGTCGAATAGACATCAATGCATGGACATGGTTCTTTCTTTAGCCACCCCCTCTTTTCCTCCTCCTCTGAACCTTCTTGCTCACCTTGGTAATTGAGAAAAGGAGGGAAAAAGGTCGTGGAATGCTACTATCCTCTTGCTTGAATGCTTTTGATTGCATTTTATGTTCTTGAAATTCTCTGTATGTTCACTGTGTCTCCTTCCTTCAAACACTACCCCTTTTATAGAGCCTTCAGGTGGTTTTTGGCGGTTCTAGGGAGTTGAGGGGAGTTGTGGGAAGTTACACTTCGAAAGGAAGTGGAGAAAAATTGTCCAAAACCACAGGAAGCATCCTTTTGGGGACCGTGACCGCAGCCGCGTCACGAACAAGGCCCAATTTTGGGCTTTTGCATTTGTGACCCATTTTCGCCTGTTTGGAGTCCAAACGAAGTCCAATTACCACGAAACTTGGAAGGATGCTTCTTGAAACTATTTTGACCATGTCATAAAAGTTTCAGCTCATTTTGACCATCTGAAGTTGGTCAACTCGCTTGATGAACGGGCCGCGGGCACTCTCAAAGCCCATTTTTGGACTTTTGCATATGTAACTTGTTTTCTCCTGTTTGGGGCCCCAACGAAGTCCAATCTTCACGAAACTTGGAGGGATGCTTCTTGACACTATTTTGAGTTTGTCATAGAAGTTTGAGCTCATTTTGACCATCTGAAGTTGGTCAACTCCTTTGATGAATAGGTCGCGGTCATTCCCAAGGCCCATTTTTGGACTTTTGCATTTGTGACCTGTTTTTACCTGTTTGTAGTCCAAACAAAGTCCAATCTTCACAAAACTTGGAGGGATGCTTCTTGACACTATTTTGAGTGTGTCAGAGAAGATTCAACCTGTTTTGACCTTTTGAAATTGGGTAACTCTCTAGTTGACTTTTCATGAAAATGGGCCCTTGTTTTAGCTGTTTGAGGCCCAAATGATCTCGGTTTGGTTTGAAACTTGGAGGGACTGATGTCAGGGACATCTTGGAGTATTCCTCTAAATTTCATCAGCTTCGGATTTGGGGAAGTAGGATTTCGAGCAGTGGCCTATTCATTGCATGTGTCAAGTTACTATTCACCTTGCACTGTAGGTAGTCAACTTGTTTTTTATCCGAACGATGTCCAATTGACTTAAAACTTTGGAAGAGTAAATTTGAGCATTCTTTGAGCGTTTTTTCCGAATTTCATCAACTTTGGCCCCCTGGAAGTAAGATTTTAGCTAGTGACGTTCATAACTCGGGGTCACTGTCCTCTAAACTGACATGCAGTGAAAGTCAAACCAAACGGAGTCCTTTCGACTTGAAAATGTTCAGAATATCTTTGAGCATAACTGAAGCTTCGTGCCTAAATTTTATCAATTTTGGACATCAGAAAGCAAGATTTTGGTCAGTGACCCCATGGCTTGGGGGGGGATTGACCCCAAATTGACATGCTTGTAGCTTTTGGGTCAAATGATATCTGTTTATCTTGAAACTTTGTAGGGCCTCTCTTGGGCATAATTTGAGCTTCCTTTGAGAGTTTCAACTGGTTTGATCTTTGCAAGGTGTCGCTTTGTACTGAGACCCACAGAGTACAGTATATAATCATCTAGACCGAGTTTGGATCCGAATGATGTCCAAATGCTCTGAATCCTTGACGGATAGTCTTCAAATGTACTTGAAAGCATTTTGTTGAATAGGAGATTATTTCGACATGTGGAAGTGCTAAGTCCCACAGTGATTCCCAAGAAGCTGACAAACAACCTTCGAAGCCTAACTTGAACTGAGATGAGGTCCAAATGTCTTAAAAACTTTGAAATTTTATAATCCAAAGCTTGTAGTGTCTTTACTGCATTATTTGTAATTTTTTATGGGTCAACAATGTGTAATAAGAGATAAAATTTGTGTTCAAACAGCAGCACTCTTTATTAAATCCTACCTATGAAATTACCAAAATGCCGCCACTTTCCTTCCCCCTCCGTCTCTCCTTCCCCACCTCCCCCTCTTCCCCCAGCTCTAGCGATGATAGGCGGCGGTAGAGGGAGCCTACCCCTCCTTCCCTCTCCTCCACCCTCTCTCCCCTTCCTCACCTCCCCCTCTTTGTTCTCTCCCTCCCCCTCCCCGCTCCATTGCCCTCTATCTTCTCTCTCTTCCTTTCCCTCCCCCTCTCTAATCTCTCTCTCCCCCACCCATCATTTGCAACCAAAGGTCAGCCGGTGGAACTAGGCTGGCAGCATCTGGTATGATTGCTAGGTTCACAGCGGGGCCTTCTGTAATGGAAATTGCATCTGCTGGGGTTGGGCTTTTTGTTCAAGTCACAAGCTACAAAATCCAAAAAGCCAGATTCCTAAAGAACTATTACAAGACAGAAGAGATACTGTAGTAACGTTCCATCTCCAAGTTTTTTTAGGCCATTCTGCCACCATGAATAGTACCGTTCGTATTTGCAAGTGAATATAATTTACTGGTGGATGTGTTAAATAAAGTGAAGTTCACAAACGCATACCAATTTTAAGATTGGGCAAAAACTTTGCAACTTTTGTGATGTTTATGATTGCGGGTTCTTGAGATTCTTCTCCCCCAGGAATAAGACACTGAAATTCACCTATACTTGATTCAGCATTATTCAATTGTCTTGAAAACTTATTTGGATTGGTCTACCGTCACATTGTAGGACAAAAAGCACATGTTATTTATGCTCTGTTTTACCAAATTGGTTAAACGTGTGTACTAGAAAATCACTAATAAATTTTTTATTGATTTTTGCAGGGGTTATCTTTAGAATGATTGTCATTACCCATCACCATTTTGCATTACATCTTACTGGGCCTCTGATAAAATTAATCGATGGTTAGATGTTCCAGATATAGGGTCATTGTAAATTGCAATTCAATCAAACTAAGAACTATCTTAATATAAGTTTTTTTTTTCTTCATCGCAATCTTGGGCATCACTCTGATAACAATGTGGAGAGAACTTCAAGCCAAACACAAGAAAGAAGATATTGTACTCTGACATTAGTTCCATGCATGTAACATGAGGTTTTGTTCTCTGAAATCTGAAGACATTTCAATCAGAAAAGTGTTCGTATTTGGCACTCTTGTTCCTAAATGAAAATTTTCTAAGTTTCCTTTCTTGTGTTGGAAATTTATACTAAAAATATACTTTTATGTATTTGTCTTTGATTGATTTATTTATTAGTAAAATTTAGATTTTCATCTTAATGAGAATTTGTATGAACAAATGGTTGTATAGTTATTTATTATGCATGTGTGTCTCTTTTGTTCTATAAAGTAGACAAGTTGGTGTATAGAGTTTAGCTTATATACAGAATACTTGCTTGTCGGTTCTTATAAAATATAAGTTATTGTTTTCACAATCTAAATGGAGTTGGATACACTATCAGTACAAATATAGCATGATGTTTTAGTAGGCTTGTCTTGGTTGTGGGAAACGATATAATTTTGACTCGTTATGCTAGTACGCGTTGTATGTATTGAACATGAGCGTTTTTTGGTTTATTGTCTTTATACTAATTATATAAGACGATTAATATCCAAATGGTTGTTATGAGTACTTATACTCTTAATCCCGATATAAATAATAGACACATATATTTATTGTTTGGCATTTTAATTTACAAATGAGTGAGACTTTTTGTGGGTCAATAATCTCAATAAAGTGGATGACTGCATTACGTGTATGGTGGATTTTAGCTTGTTGATGGAATCCACATCCCGTAATAGGGATTGATAATATCCCCTTGATGAAGCTTATAAGTTTTGATTATATTAAACTCTGTAGGTAGACTTTGTGACCGACATATCAAATGAGTAAAGTGTAAGGTCTCAAGGAATTATAAAGATATCAATTAAATATAAATGTTATTAATTATTTAAGTGATGGATATCTAAAATCTTAAGGTGGAGAGATTAATAAACGTTTAACAATAAGAAACTCGAAATATAATTTTGAAAATAAGGATATGATTGCAATTATAATTATTTAGTGGACTGAATTGTAATTTATGGAACTGTGATTCTAATTTGGGTCGAATTAAGGTTTTCTATTACCATAAAAAGTCTATTCTTTATTTCCTTCTTAAAGTCTCTATAGTAGCACATAAATATGTGCTATTGCTCTCTTAGAAATACATGAAAGAGAAATCTCGTTTTTGAGAGCAAAGAGAATTTGCAGAAGAAGCTCACACTCCGATGCGAGTTCGAGCATAGGGAAATATAGTAGAAGGTTTTAAAATTTTAGGATTACTATAAGATTGAGATCAAATCAGAGAATCTCGAAGGTATAGTTCTTGAATCATCATCGCCTAAAATTATTTCCATAGTAATCCGTACACAATATTTAGAAATTTTGGCAGCTGCCTTCCAACATCTTGATGGATAAGTTTTCAGCCTTCTAATAAGCTATATATCTACCTATCTACAGGTAGGGTAATTTTCACTCTAGAGGTGCCTCTCGCGGTTTCTTTAAGGGTAAATGCCAAAGTCCTCGGTGGGACCCATTTGGATGCATGAACAATTACTTATCAACATAGGAATCATGAATTTGACAGAGACTGCTTGAGTAAATTTGGTTGGTCACTAGTGTTACTTGACTCGATTACCTTCCATTTCAAACTGAGTATATAGGTTTTTTAACATTGGACTGCAGCCAACAAAAAGATGAGATTTTTGTCAATAATCTCTTCTTCATGTCTTCTTTTCGTTAGTTCTTTTTTCTTTACTGTAGTTACAGGCAAATGAACAAGAAACTTAACAAGAAGGACCTGAGCTAGAGCCGGCGAGTACATAGAAGGTGATCAACAAACAGAGTACTCTCCAAAAATCCATACCTGGTCTTGGGATGGATCAATCAGGGCCCACAGGTTCCCAAGGTAGCTCAAAATTCAGGTAGTAATCTACAATTTTACTCTGATATAAACTATGTAGGAAGACCTAGGAAAAAAGGGAGATCAGTAACGACCTTAAATTATGGTACAAGGAAAACAAGGAGTCTGCTATGATGATTACAAACAGGGTCAAGTGGAAATTATAGATACAGAACCTTCCAAGTCAATCCTATAAATATATATATATATATATAAGGCACCGATTAGGACATGATATGAGCAAAAAACAGTTTATTGTCATCATCTTCTTCATTCTAAAATATGCAAACGGTACCATCTTGCTTTTCGATTCTTAATTTTTTTGGTTTGAAGCGGGGTGAACCAAATCAAGCATGAAAAACCAGGCTTGCATTCAGTAGGACTCGATAGACCTCAGTTTATGACCCAGTTAACCAATGCGTGGCTGAGCTGACTCGGGAAAGTTCCAAGTGACTAGTTAAGATTTTAAACCACACACTTCGTGTTAAACACGTTGACTAGTCAAGATTTTAGATCACACACTTCGTGTTAAACATGTTGGGCCAAGCCAGGCATTTAATGGATATGTGGGGCATGGCTAGAAAATTAGCCTCAGGTGGAGCCCATTGGCCAAAAAAAGAGCCCAAATCCAGTCCAAGGCAGGCAGTTTTGAGTCGGGATTGTACTTGCTGGCCCATGAGTACTCCTAGTTTTCACTCATGCCATATGACCCACCTTGCCAACTCAGCTGCTTCACCTAATTAAGTATGTAAACGTCCTTCCATGGCATAACTTCTCAAATAACATAATTCACTCTCAGATATGTTATCATTAAGAGGTTTTTCCCTATAACTTGCCTTTAGAAATGTTCTTTTACCTCCCCCTTACCAAAAATTAAAATTTTCCCACGACCTTCTCCATGTTAGGAGAAATAACAAAACTGTCCAAACTTTCTTTTCTTGAGGCCATTTTTGCCTTTTCTATCCTCTTGATATGATTTTTTTTTGGAACTGCTATATATACATAGGATTTCTCTCTCTTTACAGGAGCCAAAAAATTAAAAAAAACCCAAAACCTCCCAAAATGCCCATCTCTCCAAACACACCATCTCCTCTCTCTCCTCCCCCGCCGACGATAAGCTCTGGCCGGCAGAGGGGTTCTTCATCTCCCTCCCCTCCCTCTCTCTTTTCCTCTTCCTCCTCCTCTTCCTCTTCCTCTCCCTCCCTCTATTCTGTCTCTCTTTCCCTTTCCCTCCCTCTTTACCTCCCTATCCCTTTTCTCTCCCTTTCCGCCATCTCCTCGTAGCAGGGAGACCGAGATCTCCCCGTCCGGTCTCCCTGCTGTGGGGAGATGGTGGGAAGGAGAGAAAGTGGGGAGGGAGGAAAGAGAGAGAACAGAGGGAGGGAGAGGGAGAGAGAGAGGGAGAGAGGGAGGGGAGAGAGAGAGAGAGAGCTCATTGCCGGCCGGAGAAGAGAGAGGAGGTGTGCATGGAGAAAAGGGCATTTTGGAAAGTTTTAATTTTTTTTAAAATTTTTTAGCTGTGTAAGAAGAGAAAAACCCTATGTATATATAGCAGTTCCCTTTTTTTTTCCTTTTTCCTTTCTATCCTTCGGTCATTGCAACCCGTATAGCCTACGTTTGTGTGAATAATCAACCTTTTCATATTGAAGTAAAATATGATACAATGAATATATTGAAAGTGGTTGTTCATATGATCAACTTTGAACAACGAAAGGTGGGCATCGAACAAGATACATTAATTAGTTTTCTATTTATTTTTTAAAGAAAATTAGTCATTTTTCTATGATCTGAAAATGTACATTTTTTGAGTCATAATATCAAAAATCACATTTATAGATGGTGAGGATAGAAGACTTGTGAGATTTTATTTAAGGCTGATTTAATTGCGATAAAATAATTTTTAAGAATTATAAGGAACCATTGTAGTACTAATTTATTATCTTGAATATATAATAAGGTTTGTTTATTTGCATGAAATTGATTTATCAGGGATTTACATAAATTAATTCATTATCAGTAAAATATGATTGGGCCAGTCTATTAGTTGGATCTAAACTTTTAAAATTCAAATGAATCCAATATGCCATGACACACACTAGTGATATTAAGCAATGTAGCTCATTCTTATTGTGAAGATTTTTGGGACCCACTTAGGCACATGATAATCATCTATGTTGGGGGAATGAAATGCTCTATACTTGGATAAGTAGTGAACCAAAAAACAAAAAAACCACATAGTTGCCCATCAAATTGAGTAGACATTAAGGCCCCAAGATCAAGAGTAAAAAAATGATAAAATTATTCGAATGAAACATCCCAACAGTCAAAACAGGTTTGAATAAGGGGTGGACAAAAATAAGTTTGGTTGGCCATCATATGGTGTTAGATATTAGGCCCAAGACCACTGGTGGCAAAAAATTGAAATATAAAATCCATTTTTTGATGTAGTTTGGAAGAATGTATAGTGAGTATCAGGAGGCATTATAGGATCACTAGGGGGGCATTTTAGTCTGAAAACATCCTAATTGTAGGTATGGGGAAATATTTAAAATTTGGGAACGGGGAGGGGAAATCCGTGTATGTAGTTAAGCTACAGGTCAATGTCCCTATCATTAAACATGATATATAAGATGACCCACACTGGTATGTGTAATTAAAAACATGGTAGCAATTGAATTCCTATTGTACCATTGCTGGCTGCTGCATATGCTTTTAGAGGCGTTTGTGGAGCGAGAGGATTTTGCTCTCCATGGATTTTTATTTGAGAGAGAGAGAGGATTTATGCATTTCTACCCTTCACAGAAGAAATTATCTCTCTATTAAGGAGAATCAATTGATGTTTTTCCATTCCTACAAGGAAAATGTATAGCTGAAAAGGGACTGCATGTAAAACCATAGAAATTTCCCCTCTAGTGCGGACCTTTTGTTGCACAAATGGGCCCTCACAAGCATCAGTCTAGAACAGTTGAGATAAAAAAGAAAAACAAATCAAAGACCCAGCTACAAGAGAAGTGTTGTCCAATATTCCTACTATTTCAGACACACCCATAATGGACAATTGCCTTTTTTTATTTTTATCTACCATCCCTTAGTTGGTTATAAAGATGGTGGATATCATTGGTTGTGGTAGTAGCACTGGTTGGTTAATTTTTTCCCATTTCCTTTTACGTTTGTTGGCAATGTGCTTCCAAGAATACCACAACAATCCACCGGTACTACCAGAACCACTATCATTGTCGAAGAAGTTAGTATTTGTGATTTCTACTTTCTCAATCCTATTTGCATCTACATTTTTCTTATTGGCCAAGATTCCTTTCTAAACGTATACAAATTAGCATTATTATTTTTATTTTCTGTGTACATGTTAAAATAGAGACAATGTGATTGTAGTCACAGGATCCTTGGTTTATGTGAATCTTTGGTTTGGTTTGGACTAGAGAATCTATCTGTGGACACTACTAACCAACTAGATTTCATTATTTAAAGAGAACCCTGCTGCTTCATCCTCCAGATTGTTGTAAAGGAACCTTTTGCACTTAAAAACATTTTCAACTCACCTTTTCTCCAGCGAGTAGAGACAGAACTAAAAAATGACGGAAACATGAGAGCTTCTCCTCCACATTGACAGAAAACCACCTAACCAAAACCTCCTTTCCCTTCCAAACTGCCATTTTTGTTTTCAGGAAGAAGATAGGTGAATTAATTTAAGCAAATCAATTTTCAATTTTGTAGGCCTAAAAGAGAAGATAACAAGATATTTTTTACAGAAATGGTAGAATTATATTAAAAGATCAATAAATACACAACAAAAAATAAAGCGGAACAAGAAAACCAAGCATCAGCATATACACAGAGAGCTGAAACCAAATCAAGTATCAGTAACTATAGAATTGAATTCATTATATAAATGTGTGATAAAGTCCACAGCCTAGCCAGCAATGTTACAACAAAGTAACAAACCCCACCACCACCACCTAACCCACAGGACTACTGCTTTACCAGCAAACACACCAAAAGCTCCCTCCCTAAATCAACATCTGCCCTTTTTGTTTTTGTTTTTCCTCCTATCTTCTGTTCTTTATCAGTTACGAAGTGTGGGGCCTCACCATCTAACCAAAACTATATATGCACATCATTTTTATTTTTGGTAGATATCTATGCACAAATCAACTAGAATATCTTTCCTTCCTTCTACTGCGATCTATCTATTATGCATTACCAACTATCAGGTATCTTTCGTTTCTTTTTCAACTTTTCTCTATGTACAAACACTTACTAGAAGAAGCAATGTATACACTACAGATTGCAGATCCTTCATGTTGTCATTACTAAGAACAGGATCTGATCAGCCCCAGGTTGTACAGATTCTTTTTAACTATGCTTCCCAGGGAGAAGAGATTGATGCTGCCGGTGCTTTCTTCCCTTGTGGTAGACCCCTGCCTGAACATCAGAGGTTCCTTCACTTTAAGGCTGCTCAATCCAATTTTCTGCTGGAGAGACTTGATGATCTTGGGATCAACTGGTTCGCCAGCAACATCGGTCACATAAAACACATTCTCAGCCATTTCGCCTGATTTGGAGATTTCTGCCCTTGTAATCGAGAGGCCATTCTCTCTGAATGTTCGGGTCACATCCGCCAATAGACCACGTCGGTCCGCTGTGCGTATCTCTAGTCTTATGCCCTGCAAGCAAACAGATAAAGAAAAATATAATATCAGATATAACAGTATTTAATAACAATGTTAGCAAGTGCAAGTAATAGTTTGGATCCTTGGATCTTAATTTTCCTGCACTGAGATTATTTGTAACCCTTAATTAAATGTAACTATTGTTACTAAAATTTGGCTAATGATGAAGAAAAGAAAAACTGTGACTTCCTGGTTAACCAGTTATGCAAAGCAATAAAGCTTCAATGTACATAAACCAAGTTATCTGGAAACACTTCCTGATCTGGTCTATAAACATTTAGGACGTATTTGGAAATGGGAAAAATTTTTAATAGGATTGGATAGCTAATACCATCCTGATGAGTTGGTGAAGCTTGATTTGAGTATATTCAATATTTATTAGGGTAAATATGTAATCTGACGGTTTAATCTGGATCCTTTGTTATAAGGCCAGATCCAATGGTGGTAAATGCTTAGTTATTTTTAATTAGGGCTTCCGTATTATTTTGCGTGGTGTAAGAAAGAGAGAGAGTTGTTGCTCTGCAGAGGAGAACCCTAGGGAGAGATTTATACTCTTGTAATTAAAAGAAGATGATTGTTCTTCTTGTGTAGTGATCTCCAATAATGGTGGATAAACTTGAATCTCCGTGGATGTAACCCATATTGGGTGAACCACATAAATCTCATGTTTCTTGTGTTCGGATTGTGTGCTTTTTGTTTTTCTTCTTCCCAACAACTGGTATCAGAGACTTAGTTATTCAAATCTCGGAGTTGATTGTTGCAGTCATGATCGACGGTGTTCGAGATTAGATCCGAAAGAAGCCACGTCAGTCAACCATTCGCAGAGGCGTCGTGTTTGTTTTTGGATTTTCACACATAGAAGTTAACGTCAGAGAGACATGAGTTGGAACAGAGAAGGCTCAGATTATAGGCACAGATCTGCTATTGCTCCAAAGTCAAAAGCAGTTGTTCCTTTGGTTTGAGAAAAAGTATAGATAAGGCAAAAGAATTGTTATTTTGTTTTTGTCTTTTCTTGTTGTTTGGCAAGTGGAGGGAGGAATAGTTTAGAAAACAAAAGGGCATTTGTTTCCTATTTTCCAACCCAGACCACTAAAATAAGATCGGCCTTGTTCACTGCCATTCTCGTCAAGGAGGAAGACACCTTGTTGACCTCGTGCAGGGGCCATCATCGGAGAACGGAGCACGACCAATCCAGTGAAGAAGAACAAAGGATTTGGTTTGGCAGTTGTAATCTTCGTGCAGAACCGAAAACGAAGAAGGAGAAAACTGGGTTTGTGATTTGGGCTAGGCAAGTCAGTTTGGTTACTGGGTCAGGTTCAACGCTATCCAGTTTGCAGTTGAAGCCCAGCCTGCATATTAGCCTGGTTCAAGTTCGGTTTTAGGTCGGTTCTGACCTGATCTGTTTCAGAGGCCCAGCAGAGTTAAGGTAGTGACGTCAGCATCGGTCAACAACGGGTTTGACTAGATTCAACGGTCATAATTTAATTATGTTTTTTGAGATATCCGGACTCCAAATTTTGCTCCATTTTTTTTTTGTGCACTTGTAGTGATGAGAACTACGAGATAAACGGAACAGATTGACTATTTGATTGACAAAAAAATAATTAAGCAAATAGAGCGATGTTTTGAGTGGGAGTAATGACGGACGACACAAAGCAAATGATTAAAATTTTTAAAAGCCAAAATTTCGCATTCTGGAGATGTAGATAGAGGATGATGATCTCCTCTATCAGAAGAGTTTATATTTAGCGCTTGGAGGAAAAGCCAAAAAGCCTACGACTATGTCAGATCCATATTAGGAGGAACTCGACAGAAAAGCCTTAGGTACGATTAGATTCTCTTTAACAAAGTTTGTTGCATTTAATATTTCAAAAAGCAAACCACTGAAGATGTTATGGCTACCCTTTTACGAGTGTATGAAAAACCATCTCCTTCAAATAAAGTTCATCTGATGAAAAGGTTGTTTAACATGAGATGGCTGAAGGTGGGAATGTTGCTGACACATAAACGAGTTCAACACAGTCATGACCAGTTGTTATCAGTAAAAATACATTTTGATGATGAGATTTGGGCACTATTACTCTTATTTTCTTTACCAGACAGTTAGGGTAGTATGGTTGCTTTACTGAATAATTTATCGGAATCAAGCAAACTGAAGTTTGATGATGTTATGAGTATTGTTATTGATGGAGAGCTTCGCAGGAAACCCTCAGGTGAATCATCAGGAAGTACATTGAATTTGGAAAATAGAGGAAGGAAAACCGAAAGAGGTCAAAATCATGGAAGGTCTAAACCAAGAAGCAAGTCAAGATCATCAAAAGGAGGGTTCACATGCTGGAATTATGGCAAAAGTGGAAACTTAAAAAAGAACTGCAGAGCTCCACCAAAGAAAAACAAGCAAAGGAACGGTAACAATGACAACGATAATGCTGCTTTTGCAAATGTCACAGGTGATACTATTCAAGATGCTGTAATTCTTTCTTTTGATAAAAAATCTGAATCTTGGGTTATAGATTCTGGTGCTTCCTTTTATGCCATTGCACACAGGGAATATCTAAAAAATTATGTGGATGGTGATTTTGAAAAATTCTATCTTGGTGATGATGAACCTTGTGACATAATTGGCAAAGCAGATGATCAGATCAAATTGTCAAATGAAGGCACATGGCAATTGAATGATGTTAGGCATGTGCCGAGCCTAAGAAGAGACATTATATCTGTTGGTCAGCTTGCAAGCTCTAGTTATGCAACAACCTTCGCAAGTGATTCATGGAAGGTGATAAAGGGGAGTACAGTTGTTGCTCGAAGTAAGAAAAAAGGTACTCTTTTCCTAACTAATAGCAGTACTAATTTCATTGCAGCTGCAGATAAATGTACAGACTCAAACGCCTGGCACTGTAGACTTGGACATATAAGTGAGAAAGAGATGAAGATTCTTCACTCTAAAGGTAAGCTACAAGACCTCAAGTCTTTGGATTTATAGTTCTGTGAAGACTGTATTTTTGGAAAGCAAAAGAAAGTTACTTTCTTTAAAGTAGGGAGGCAACAAAAATCAGAAACGTTTGAACTAGTTCACACGGATGTGTGGAGACAAACACAGGTACCTTCTTTTGGTGGATCTTCTTGCTTTGTTACATTTATTGATGATGCTACCAAAAAATTATGGGTTTAACTTATGAAATACAAGTCTGATGTGTTTGGTGTTTTCAAAAAGCGAAAAGTTTTGGTTGAAAATGAAACATGTTTGAAACTGAAATGTCTGAGATCTAATAATGGAGGAGAATATTGCAGTAAAGAATTTGAGGAGTATTGCTCCACAAATGGGATAAAGTGAGTAAAGACCATTCCTAATATATCACAGCAAAATGGTGTGGCAGAGAGTATGAACAGGACAATTGTAGAGCGTGCTAGAAGCATGAGGCTGCATGTTAGATTGCCTAAGCAGTTTTGGGCATAAGCAGTGAATACTGTTGCATACTTGATCAATCGTGGGCCTTCAATATCTTTGGATGGTGGATTACCAGAGGAAGTTTGGACTGGAAAAGAGGTAAATCTTCCGTACTTAAAAGTATTTGGTTGTATTTCTTATGTTCATGTTGATACTAAAAAAGGGACAAGTTCATCCTAAATCCAAGAAATGCACTTTCATTGGATATGACTCTAATGAATTTGGTTTCCGCTTTTGGGATGAAGAAATAGAAAAATCATTAGAAGTAGAAATATTATATTCAATGACATGCATAAGGATAAGGACAATGTGCAAAAGGATAACACAGAATACTTAGACGCAAAGGACATTTTTGAAAATGATGTGCCTGAAGTACATGAAAATGAAAACCCACAGGTAGATCCTCATATACCTA
Source organism: Sextonia rubra (assembly GCA_037013555.1). NCBI lineage: Eukaryota > Viridiplantae > Streptophyta > Magnoliopsida > Laurales > Lauraceae > Sextonia > Sextonia rubra. Next base: position 29,192,432 of record JASUAD010000011.1, on the reverse strand, counting down.
CCCCAGTAATAAGGTTCTCTAGGATTCTTAAGCCTACACAGTGTTATTCACCTTCATTGTATTACTTGCTGTTAACTGATGGTGGTGAGCCAGAATATTATAAAGAAGTATTGCAGGTTGACACTCAAGCTAAGTGGGAGCAAGCCATGGAAGATTGGATGCAATCCTTATTCTCAAATCAGACATGGGACTTAGTTCAGTTGCCTATGAGAAAGAAAGCATTGCATAATAAGTGGGTGTATAGGTTGAAGGATGAACATGACGGCAGTAAGGGAGAAAAGGCCAGACTAATTACGAAAGGCTTCCAGCAGAAAAAAGGTATTGATTATTCTGAAATATTTTCTCCTGTGGTTAAAGCAAACACAATCAGAAGTGTTTTGTGCATTGTCGCAATAGATGATTTACATATTAAACAATTAGATGTTAAAACTGCATTTCTCCATGGCGACTTGGAAGAAGATATTTACATACATCAGCCACAAGTATATGCTGTCTAAGAAAAGGAGGACATGGTGTGTGAGCTCAAAAAGAGTTTATATGGCTTAAAGCAAGCCCCAAGACAATGATATATTAAATTTGATAGGTTTATGTGCAACGATGGTTATAAAAGAAGTCATGCGGACCATTGTTGTTATTACAAAAGCTTTGGTGACTCTTATATCATTCTCCTTTTGTATGTAGATGATATGTTTGTTGAAGGATTGAACATAAATAAAATAAATAATCTGAAGAAACAGTTGTCAAAAGAGTTTGAAATGAAGGATTTGGGTGCTGCAAATCAAACTCTCGGTATGAGAATCAGTAAAGACAGAGCAAACTGCGTACTGAAGTTGACTTAGGCAGAACATGCTGAAACGGTTTTACACAGGTTCAACATGCAAAGTGCTAACCCAATTAGCACTCCACTAGCTAGCCATTTCATATTCTCAAAAGAGTTGTCACTTAAGACAAAATAGGATAAAGATGAAATGTCCAAGATCTCATATGCTTCAGCTGTTGGCAGCTTAATATATGCTATGGTCAGCACAAGACCTGGTATTGTTCATGCAGTGGGAGTTGTAAGCAGATTTATGGGTTACCTTGGGAAAACATATTGGGAGACAGTTAAGTGGATTTCCAAGCATCTGAGAGGTACTACTAATATAACATTGCGTTTTGGAGGATTAGAAATTAGACTGCAGGGTTATGTTGATCAGACTTATCAGGAAATTTTGATAGAAGTAAAAGTACTACAGGATATGTCTTTACCTTGGGTAGTGCAACAATCAGTTGAAAATCACAAAGTGCCATTCAACTTGCGAAGAATTCAGCCTTTCATCCAAGAACCAAACATGTTTCGGATAAAATATCACTTCATATGGTAGCTTCTAAAAGAAAAGGTGTTGAAACTGAAAATAATTGTCACAGGTCAGAATCTTGCTCATATGTTCACAAAGGTAGTGAATATAGAGAAACTGAAGCTGTGCTTAGCTTCAGTTAGACTTCTTGTTTGAAGATAAGGTGTTGAGATTTGAAGCCGTATTTTGCTGTTGTCATTGTAATTTAGTGTGATCAGTCTTCAAGTGGGAGTGGGGCGCAACAAATGGTATTAGAGCTGACTCTCAAGAGTTTGAGTGTGGGTCCCTATCGTGGTCTGGTGTAAGCGGGCAAGTTCTTATTTGGATGGGCAAAAAGAGTTGGCAGGTTATATGGATTGAAAGGCTACTGCACAGAGATGTGCAACCCTAAGGGGGGTGGATTGTAACATCTTAGAGTCCCACACCGACTATAAAGAGGAAAGTGATTGGGATTATATCTAGAGCTTACACCCTTACTTTGCTTGAAACCTTTTAGTGGGTTGAGGCACACTAGAAGCAAAACCATGAGGCCTATAAATTAAAGCAGACAATATCATGCATGCATGTGGGGATGGGGCGTTGGTGAAGCCTGATCTGGGTATATTCAATATTTATTGGGGTAAATACGTAATTTGATGGTTTAATATGGAACCTTTGTTATAAGGCCAGATCCGATGGTGGTAAACGCTCATGTATTGTTAATTAGGGCTTCCATATTATTCTGTGTAGTGTGAGAAAGAGAGAGAGTTGTTGCTCTACAAAGGAGAACCCTAAGGAGAGTTTTTGTACTCTTATAATCGTAAGAAGAGAATTATTCTTTTTGTGTGGTGATCTTCAATAATAGTGAACAGGCTTGAATCTCCGTGGACATAGCTCACATCGGGTGAACCACGTAAATCTCGTGTTTCTTATATGTGGATTGTGTGCTTCTTATTCTTGTTTTTCTCAACACATCCAAGCATATCCAATGGTATTATTGCATTGGATGGGATTCCATTTATCGTAGAGATGAATTCAATCGCATGTTTGCTTGCGTCCAGATAAATGGAGGACAAGGGACAAAAAGAGCTAAAAAATAAATCCCAACCCCCACTTAAAGCTAACTCAACTTATCCCACTTTCTAGTTGGAATTATCTATGCCCCATACTAGGTATTAATTCACTGTAGCATTGGGACTAAGATAATATAAGCCAAGCACTAAAAATACAAACAAACGAGGGATAAGTGGGGCAATGTGTAAAAAGTTGCTTATCCCTCCACTTATTCTACTTCCAAACACATCCTTAGTGTTCAGTTTAGTGCATTGAACCGCTTTCCAAGAAGATGACTGCTTTAGCCCTATTTCGTCTTGTAACACTTTCCATGAAATAAATTGTTTTCAAGTCTAGTTTTCTGGGAACACTACCATGGAAATAGAATTTTGGATTGCATGGAAAACAACCAATCTAAAGCCCTGATTGGATCATTGGAACTTGATAAACCCCACATTTAGTTTATCTGCAAATCTAATTAGCTGGAACTCTGTGCATTTTTAATTGGTCATGGAATAAGGAAAACAAAACCTCTCATTTACAGGTAACTTTATTCTATCCAATCTCATGGACCTTTATTTATGCATAAATCGAGTTATGCCAGTTCTATTTATGAAGATCCATATAAGCCAAAGCTAAAAAGAACCTAAAAAGCTCATTTTACTTGTACCATAGAAAACCTTCATCCTAGAAATGACAATCCCAAAAAATGTTGCCACCAAACGCAAATTAGAGACTTTTATATACATCATTGTCATCATCAAAACCTTATTCAACTATGTTGAGGTCGGCTACATCAATTCTGTTTTTCCATTCCGTTTTATTTTGAGCCAAATCCTTAGAAAAGTTAAACTTTTTTAAATATGATTTAATGACCTTCATTAATGTTTTTTTTGGCCTATCGCTATATCTTAATGAGCCATCCACTTGTATAACTGAATTTTTTCTCACCAGTGCTATTACCGGTCTATGCTCAACATGTCCAAATCATCATAAACGGGTTTTTCTAATCTTATCCTCTATTGGTGCTACCCCTTAATGCTTTTGAAAGCGCTCATTTTTTATTTTATCTTTCCTAGTTTTACCACATATCTACCTAAGCATAAATAAAAAAAAAATTCCATTTAACTGTTATAAAAGTTCATACACAGTCAAGAATCAGATGCAATTTTTCTTTAAGAGAATCAAAACCAAAGCTGCTATGCGCAATAAAACAATAGGAAGAAAATACCTCGGATGCTCTTCTTTCAATGGAAGTTTGCAAGCACCGAATAACCCGCTGCCTTTCGGCTTCCGAACTTATGGGGCTTCCTCCCATGTGCCTGATGTAAAATTCCTGCATCCATACAATCCACAGTCAATACCAAATAAAAAAGCAGAACAATGGAAGGCAAATTAATCTGTCTAAAAAAGACAATATCTCAAGAACCTGACAAGATTTGCCAAAATTCGTGTCAATAGTAGCATGGAAGATTATGTATCCCATATCTGTCAGGACACAAACGATATCAAACAACAGCTTGGGCCGATCGCTGCTCTGCACATGGACCACAGAGTACCCTTTCTCCAACCAATTTTGAACAGATACAGAGGGAGCTGTAGCCTCCTCCAAACTACAACTAGTCCTCTCACATTCATGATCAGCAGACATCATCTGGTGGAGTCGCCGCTCAGTGTGGGTGACCACCATGGAAGCAGTGGTCTTGGCAATCCGAACACTGTTATCGCATTTCAACACATTCCTCAGTCGCCCTTCCATCTGGTTGATCTTGTGGGCATCTTCAATTGCAAAACCAGAATCCTCGTCCTTGACATAGATTAATGAAGCCATCCTGCTCCGGTGTGTCCACACCTTAGCTTCCACAACATTGCACTGAAGGTCGGAGAGGACCGCAAACACTTCCGAGAGGAGCCCCTGCCGGTCTAGTCCCATTAATTCTAACGCCGTTAGGCCTTTGAAACCTTTCGATTTTTTTGGAGCATTGTCAGTTGCTAGGGACTGAGAAGTTAAAAACAGATGAGTATGATTAGATTAACAGCCCCTAAGATTCAAAATAAATTAAAGAAAAGAGGCTAAATGAACTTGGATTGTTGTAAATTCCTCTTAACCAACTGTTCACTGTAATAGATTCATAGCACCAAGGGCTAGATGAACTTGAAGAATCATTCTAAATTCTTCTTAATTACCTGTTCAATGCAGCTGAGAACACTCTCATCAGTGAGCTTGTTTCCGTTTTGGTCGGTCACATGAAAGACTGCAAAAAAGAATACAGGAAACAACAAGATGAGGGGAATTCCGCGGCGTAAAGGATAAGGGGCTAATGGCGGGGGCAGCGCAATTTGGTAAAGGGCCTTACCATCCATGCACCATCTCCCATCTGATGAGATATAAGCCTTTTTTATGCTGAGGTTGAGATCAGTCAGGACCTGTATGGCCTCCAATAAGATCTCATGCTTCCTTGCACTGTCAACCTGAGATTAAAAAAAACAGTGGCAGGAAACTCAATCTCTCTGCTTTCCCTGGTTCTGTTTAGACGCTGAGAAAGCTGTCCACAGTTCAAATTTACGCTGCTTTCTTCTTCAAATCCAAACAGGCGTTCCTAAGGCTTCTGAGGAGCTCTTACCTTAACCAGAGTCGCGTTCGCGCACACCACATTGTCGATGACGACCCTGTGCAGTAGCGAAAGACAAGAAATTTAGACAAAATCTTCATAATGGAGAAGTTGAAATATGATCAGATCTCCAAAAGAAGCCAAATCAAAGACCTTGGAGTGTTCATTCGTGTCACGAGCTTCTCGTACTCGTTCAAGTTGCCCATCCATTCCATCTTCTTCTTCTCCTCCTCAGAACAGAAGAAGACCTTCAAATCTCGTGCTCTCCTCTTCCAAACTTATACAGTCTCCTCATTCAAAACCGCTACGAATAAACAAAAGAGGAGAAAACCCTTCGATCATCGTTGAAATCGCCATGGTAGCGGTTCCACGCTCTGATAAAATCGCCCGAAACTTCTCCAACGCGTTTCGTTAACGTTTTGGACGAACTGTTCCGTTCCGTTGTTATATTTGAAATTCGAAAGCAGGGGACCTGGGCCCGACCCGACCCTACCGACCCGACTGGACGGAACTGACCTACCTGCCAGCTATTCTCCAACTAAAGTTAACCACCGCGGGCAACGGGCAGGGACGTATGCCCACAACGCCATCGACACGTGTCCTTCCATGTGGTCATGATTTGTACGGATTTCCAGCTTGGACGCCACGTCTGCTTCTAACGCTTTGCGTGCGATCGACTCGACAGGGACTCGACTCGCTTGGGTAGGGGTGGTTGTGACTTGTGAGTTGTGAGTGGCGACAAATGATCCGGATGCTAAATCGCCTTTTGTACACGTGCTGTATTTTTTAAGAGCATGGCATGGGGAGAGATCTTCCTGTTTCATGTAATTTAATTCGTAATTCTTAGAGGATTTTTTTTTCATGTAATTGAATTCCAAATTCTACGATTTATATCTGTAAATGTAGTTAAAAATGAGGAAACCACGTTGAATATTCGACAAATGACGTTTGGTCTTTACGTCTTGTGTTTGAACTCTATCATAGAATTACTCAGCGTGAGTTTGTATGGATTTAGTAAATGCCACCGTGGAGATTAGCTTCGTTAGGTCAAAGACTTTAATAGGGATACCCTCATTAGTTAAACAATAATAATAATAAAATAAAAAAGATAAAAATATGAGAATTTTATATATAAATAAAAATCATCTAAGATGACCACCAAATCATAAAGCTCACCCTATGTATGGAGCACATTGGAGCTTGTTCATTTTTTTATTAAACAGGAGAGCATCGATTTTGCTGTTAGTGTAAAAAACTTGGCGGCGATATCGCTACTCGCCAATTAAATGAAAAAATTGACCACTCCGATGCACCCAGGCCTTGGAAGTGTTCATAATTCTTAGAGAGGGGGGGGGGGGGGGGGGGGGTGGGGAAGTTGTTTTCATGTAATTGAATTTCAAATTTTACGATTTGTATTAGTAAATATAGTTAAAAATGAGGAAACCATGGTGAATATTCGAAAAATGACATTTGCTCTTTACATATTGTGTTTGAAATTTATCCCATAATTACTCGGCATGCATTTGTGTGGGTTTAATAAGTGTCACTGAGGAGGAGATTAGTTTTGTTGGGTCAAAGGCGTTTATAGGGATACCCTCATTAGAAAAATAAAAAAGATAAAAATATGAGGAGTTTACAAAAAAAAAAAATCTAAAAGGACCACCAAACCATAAAGCTTACCCTGGGTGTAGTGCACCGAAGTGGTCACACGTGGCCTCCTTGTTCATTTATTTCCATCTAATATGGGAGCATCGGTTTGGTTGCCAGTGTAAAAAACCTATGGCGATATCCCCTATTGCCAATTATGATCACTCTGGTGCACCCATATCTTGGGTGAGGTTTATGGATTGGGAGTTCTCTTATATGAGTTTTTGGTAAAATCCTTTAAGAATATGAAAAAAATGACCAAAGAATAATCCCTTAATAAAAAAAAATAGTAAAGGGAAGATGAGAATTGAATATCTAGTCATCCTCGTAGTAATTTAGATCTCATGCAGGTCAAAATGTCATTTGCATCTCTACATTATTTCCTTGGCTGCTCATGACTTTAAAAATCCTTGTGGAAGCCCGTTTTTTATTTACATTGTCTTATTATTTTTTTTCTTTTTTTTTTAAGTACCTAAGCTGAAAGGACATTGGAGAGCCCACTTACATGGGAAGAGAGCCCATACTTATGAGAAGAGTCCACCTGCACATGAAAATAGGGCAATATACTCAAAGATCATACCCTGGTTACAGCCGGGTGAGAGATGGAGGTAGTTAATCAACTAAGCAACACTTGGTTCACTCAGATCATATTGATGGCCTCAAAGTTAATGGTTTTTCAAGTGTGTAATTTTGTGGCCTCAATTAGGTAATGATTATTAGGCCATCAACACTTGAGGGCCATCCACTAATCCACAATGAGACATAGCAATCCCCTTACCCATTAAACTAAGGCAAGGCCCAACTTTAACGCTACAAAACTCCCAAGGCATTTTTTTACAAAAAAACTGCCCTCTTTTTTAGCCTATGAGATTTTAATATATATCATCTAATTACCTCATGTCAAAAGGGAAAATAACTCTCTTTTTAAATGGAGAGCTTTTGAGAATTCATATATATATATATATATTTATCCTCATATATATATATATATATATTTGTCTCTTATGAGGATGATGATGAAGATGATAATGTATCTCCTTTCATTAAATATGTTAGGTGTTGAATCTATAGATTTGCACATTTTTAGAGTTTAATTAGGTGAATGGCATCAAATTTTTATTCATTTTTACCATTTTGTGCAATTTTACTTAGGATTTGGATTTTTTTTTTTTACATTTTCTGCATTTTTAGCATTTTATGCACTTTTTCTCTGAAGAGTTCCATTGGAGTAGAACTGTGTCTGGATGGGGCTACTTCAAGTGGGCTCTTCAACATTTGATGTGTTTAATAAGAATGTGCAGGAAATGACGAGCCCGCAAAACCATAGGAAAATTCAAATGCAATTGGGTCCCACTCATATGTAGGACAGCCAAGAGAGGTCCACGCTACTTGTTGCATACTTCAAATTATTGTCAAGATAATTTAAAAAGATTTGAAGGAAATCTCAAGATGATTCATGGAAGGAAGGTAAATTTGGAAGATCATTTGATTGAGAAGAAAAAATGCTCGAATGGGAAAAAAAATCTAGGAATATGGCTGGATGTGAGATTAAGATTTTAAAGATTTCTCAAATATTCAAAGTCAATTGGGGATATTTTAAAAACGAAAAGATGAAGTGCACAAGGAGACAAAATAAGGAAGAAAAAGAGGAAATGACCATGCATGTGGTTGGGCATGTAACCCAGCCACCTCACTTCACCCTTAGAAACTATGGAATGAGGGCCCCACTTCTCCCAAATCAAATCAAATTGGAGATTCCATCAACGCAATTAAAGAAGACAAGTTGGGCATGAAAAAAATATAAATAACCCATCATGACACCCACCATGGAGTATGTACGTACACTCCACCTCTCTCTCTCTCTCTCGCCTCTCACTACTATTCAAATCCATGATCCCTCTCGCCACTTCTCTCTCCTTTCTTCTTTTCTTTCTCTTAAAAAGAGAGAGAGAGAGAGAGAATATTTGTGGGTATTCTGGAACCTTATTTCAGAACGAGGCTAGTAGAGTGTGAAGGAAAATTATAATTGCTATAAACTTCTCAATGAAATCATATATTTTGCAATGGAGGAGTAGATTATTGGATCAGAGTGTCTGATAAAGTTAAGTGTTTCTCATTATTATTCTATGTGATTTGATTCAATTATATATTTTTCCTTGTGTGTTTATTATAAAACTAAATCTATCTTTTGTCATTGACAACCTATGTTATTCAAATTTTTATGTGAGCAATGCTTTAATCACGTATATTTTCTTAATAGATTATTCTTAGATTGAAATTATTTGATCATCTATTTTTGATTAATATGTGATCTTTAGTTAAGTTTATAATTTCATTAAGTGAAGGAGATTATTATCTTAAATAAATTGTGAAAAAAATTGTGCTTTTGATAGCCAAATTATCTAAATTAGAAACATTGATTTGTTTTTTATTTGAAGGATTTTCGGGACAAATTATTTTATTAATTGCATACAATGATGGTGAGACTACTTAATGGATTCATGACATTCTAATATGCATTTTCTCATATTTTTTTTCTATGTGCTTTAGATCTAGAATTTCTCAATCTTATTATTGTTTAATTTTTTTATCCCTCTTGTCATTATCATAAAAAAAATTAGATTTTAATAAAAAAAAAAGATTTCAATAGTGCTCCCTGTGGGTTCGACTTGTACTTGCCATTGTCTCAAAAGGAGAATCGTGTACATATAGTATTAAATGATTGAATTTAATTTCGCATCATTAGATTAAACTTAGTAAGCATGGATGGGCCTCCACCCGAGCTATTTACTTGTTTGGCCAAAAACTTAACTTCAAATTAATATTGTAGAGATATATGACAAAAACAACTCAAATCCCTCCCCGGATAAGGCCTAGTCCCCAAAGCTAGCCTAGCCATGACCAATCTTAAATGTGGGTCCCACAAATGGACGTAGCATAAAGAAGAGCTTACTGTGGTGGGCCTAAATCAATAGGGATGGCTTGTTGTTAAATTGTTATATATGCCTGCTCAATTTTCAACTGTGACTGTGTGCGACTTCATATTCTCTGTGTGTCTCACTTAAGCTTTTGGGAAGTAAGTAGAACAAATAGGAGAGCTCCATTGAAAATTCAAGCTGATATCGTAAGATAATATTTTTTACTCTAATAAGAGTTGGTTGAGCTAAGAGAATTTTTTTAAACTACCCAAAGAATTAAATTGAGCATACAATTAATACATTAATGAAAAGAATTCTTATGAGAAAATCAAAGGGGCAGGAATATTCCCCTTTTCTCATCAGTCAGTTGCGGGCTATAGACTTGGTGTACGGTCTCCAAGCCATCAAACAACTTTCCATCCTTTTCTAGTTCTACCCACTTATCATTGTGTGTAATCAAATCACAACGTGCTTTTGATTGCAAAATTACTCATTTACCCATATGTTGCCCGGGCAACAGAACAAAGACAGTGGGTAGATTTGTCATTACGGCCTACCGTGAATCACACAACTTATCTGCAGAAAGGCATGGGGATTCTTCTGAAATGATGACTATTCAGATTAGGTGCAGGATCACGAGGAATGTGCCCCTCCATGTTGAAAACGAAGGTTGATTCAAGGGGAAGCTTGTTTGAGTAGAGATCACAAGAGCATCTCAATCATTATTAAGTAGCACCTTGCCGACCCTGCGGGCCTATATCTACTGCCTATTTCGTAATGTTTAAGCTTTTTGAAGGGTGTCTCAGGTCTTACAAAGTGCGAATAATTTCATTGCTCAACTAAAGCAATCTGTCTATATGATTGGTTTAGTGGATAATCAGCTACAATACATGGAAGTATCATACTATTTTTGTTTTATCTAGGTGAATTTGTCAAGTCTGAGAATAGGTACTGTTGGACTTAAGTTGACCTAAAAATTGGTGTTTGAATGCTTTAAATGGTTTGGGGATGTCTAGAATGGCTCTTTACCCCAGTGGTATGTGAGTGACGGTTCACCTAGACCTCCACCTCTTCTTTGCATATATATGTAAGTTGTTATTATCTCACATAAATGAGTTTTTTTTTTGGGGGGGGGGGGGGGGGGGGGGGGGTAAGTTCCTATCATCTTGCATGTGTGTATGTTTTGGAGTCCTTTAGTTGGGTTACCGGTAATTATTCTTTTTTCCACTTAAATTGGACACTATTGTCCCTTTTCTCAAAAAAGCAACAAAAGGAAAGAGAATTCAAGAAGTTAATATTTATAGTTGAGCTAGACATATTTTGTGTTTTACCAAATAATCTATTTGTAAAATATGTACCCTAATTGGAATGCAATCCACCTTTTTAGTTGATTTAACTCTATTTTACAATTTTCACACAGGCCCTTGAGCTTTATTTATTTATTTATTTATTTTGGCCCAGTGACCAGGGTATTAGAAGTAAGGGGCTTCCATCAGGATTCAAAATCTAGTAGAAGTTATAGTAGCAGGTGCCTTATCCATAGGTTAGTCCTTTATTCCCAGCTCCATTATTTCATGCATCGGCAATCTAGCATTCTGTGAAAGCACCAAATTAATGTTGGATTCAATCACAAAGATGAATGCACTGAAAAAATTATCAACTTCTATAGTTATAGGAATAAATGTCAGTATTGTCAATGACAATGTTATCTTATGAGAGTAGTAATTAGATCTTGCTCATCCTTAATGTCTTGTTCGCAGTCAATGGTAAATTTGTTGGTCTTATTGTTTAATACGTGTGCATTAGTTCAAAGGAGACAATGTCATTATTGGATATATGTTGCCAAAAAAACCTGGGTGCGTTGGTGTACATGTGCAGCCTCTTCCACGGAACGGAAGTTTATTGCCAGGGAGGTAGGAACTCTAGATCCACTCTTTACACAGGAAATAAACGAAAGTCTGCCCTTTCCGCTTCTGTTTCCTTGCTGTACCAAAGCCTGAAAAGGCACTACGAATTATGGTGCTTTGTCTTCCTTGATTTCCATTGAAAGAGGCATTACACAAACGCACCCTAAGGTAGGGAGGCAAAGAACGGAAAAATTGCAACGATTATGTCTTGGAACATGGATCTCTTGATGAGGTGCTCTGAAGGAACTTTCTACTTAATGAGGTGACCGCATTTCCTCAATTGGGTTTGCTTATTTCATGGAATTGAATTCTTAAAAATTTTAAGAAACGTGTTTTTTATAAGTACTAGATTAAATTAAAGAAGTAGAGGCGAATATCCACAAAGGCTATCAAATAATATCCTTTTGACTAAAAATGAATTAAAAGGAGACAAGAATTGATTTCCTGGAGTGATCATGTTCTGACCCCCTTAATTCATTTTTCATAAAATGGGAGACTATTTGATAGTCATTTACGGCCTGTTTGTTTGAGAATACTTATGTATTCATTCATTACATATGCATTGTACATTATTAATGCACATATTATTAGCTTGAGGCCATGTTTGACATCTCTATTTTCAGCATCTATCTGTATAAATTGTAAGATAGCATATACTAACCCAAAAGCTTAAGTTGATCGGTGGAAGGCTCAAACAGGTATATGAAATCATATCAAACCCATTACTTAGGCGATGTGGGATGCGAGACTTTTTTCTAACACTCCTTTTTATGTGCAGGCCTAATAGATTCCATGGACTCACTCTAATGCCACTTGTAGGATCTTAAACTCCATTGAGCTGTCACTTATCCCTTGTAATAGTAGGAATAATTAACTTTTTATGAGCCAAACAATTTAGAATTATTCGTCTTGTATACATGGTTTTTCTTTTAAAATGAATTGTGAATTATGATGTGCTTGTCCTAGTTATATGAACCGTGTTTGTGTTGTGATTGAAAATTTAATTTAACAAATGCAATGGATGTGAGTAATGAGGCCCAACCCAACTAGTATAACCTGCATAGGCTACATGGGTTAAAGTGTGTCGGACTCGATTGACCTGTTATGAGTGTGGGCTAGGGATTTTTGACCTGTTTAAAAAATAGGTTGGATGCAAATTATATTGTTTTGACCTATTTTGCCCAACTTGACCCGATTGCCACATTTAGAGGGTATGGTACACCGGAAAGGCCAATCAAGTTGGGTTTGGATCTACCTTAACCCGAACCAGGCCACCCATTGCCATCCCTATATAATCCCCATTGTTGAGTCCAAACCTCGAATGCACCGTTGCCTTCTTTTGCAATAAAGAGATCTCAATTCCTAGGGATGCTTGCTGTTCAAAGAAGACTGCAAATTCATTGAAATTCCCTTTTCTCACAAGATCCTAATCAATTTTGTTTTCTTCAGGGCTCTGCTTGCTGCCATCGCACTCCTATAGTTATTGAAGGTCCACCTTATTGCGGCTTCTCTTGGGTTTCGAATCCCCAAAAATTAGATTAGAGTTTGACTCAAAATTGTGCTTCAATTCTCAAGAATTTCAGAGAATGGGATGTCCATAGCATTCTAAAATTGATGACATTTTCCATAGCCCAGAGGCTTAGATCTAAAAATAGATAGTAATTTTGATCCTGTTAGGCTTTGTATAATCTCTTTTGTTACTCAGGTGTTTTGGCTGGCCCGGGCTGTGGGCTATGCTCTTGATTTCTGATTTTTCTAGCCCTTTCTTGTTTCTCTTGCTGCAGGCCACCATATGCATTAGCAATTGCACAAAGCTTAATCTCCATTGATTTGAAGATTGTATTATCTTCTTTCTTTTTTTTACCCTTTCTTTTGGAATTATGATAACTCGACATTTAACTAAAAAATAGATAAGATGGGCATCTTATTTTAGTGGTAAGAGGAGTAAGTTTTTACCTCGACTAAAATTTGAACCTGGGTAAATATATTTCCTCACCTGGAGATGTATTAACTCACCATAGGTCTTCTCTCCTCACTAGAGGATTCCCCCACCTCACCTGAGAGTTCCTTCACAGGAGGGTTAGGGGTCCCAGCCCCCTAACGCTAGAGTTCAACAAAAAAAGGCCAAAAAAAAAAAAAGAATCATTTTTAAGGCAATTGCAAGCCTGGCCCAAACTCTAACATTGTACTTGTTGGGTCCATGTTAAACATTTTCAACCTACATACCCTGTAAATTAATAGGTTGGGTTTGGGATGAGGCCACACATGCTACTCAAAGTAGGTATCTAACACAAACCTTGACTCAACCTGACTTATTGTATTTCAATCAGCCAGCCTCACACTAACCTTATTTATGAAGTTTTGGCTTTGGTCAACGTTCGAATCCAATCAGTGAATGAGAGTTTGGGTAGGAACTAGAGTCTGCACAACCTGACTTGATTATACTTGCTCATGGGCATTGTTGACGGTGCCATGGTCCCAATTTGAGTCGGTTTGAGTTGACTTGGAGTAGGATTGCTCGTGAAATTTGGTCTAGGGTGTTCATAACCTCACCTACGTTTCTTAGGCGTGTCGGCTGGCTCTAGTCCAATTTTTTTAAAGGCACTGGTCGGGATGGACCTATATATAATACATATTTTAGACGATGAGGTTATATTTGCAAGGAGGATAGACGTGTAGCTTAAGGAGGATAGACGTGTAGCTTACTTTCGGGACCGTTGGCTAGATCTGGCCTTGGATATTGGCCCAGCCCAGTCCATGAACGACCCTAGACTTGGCCTGACCCAAGGCTACCCTTGGGGTGCATTTGTGTACATGCGCCTAAGAGGAAAGTTCCGTCGAATGACAGTGTTGACTGGGGAGGTAAGAACTCCAGATCCACTCTCTACATAGAAAATAACGGAAAGTTTGCCCTTTATACTCCCATTACCTTGCCGCACCAAACCCATGAAAAAGGTTCCTCTAATTATGGCGCTTTATCTCCCTTGGTTTCAGCTGAAAGAGGTGTTACACAAAAGCACCTTTAGTTGTTCTACTTCTACGCCTCCAACCCTGCTATAAGTGAATGTGAACTAATGTGATGGGTCTTTAACTAAGGTTTGCTGGTCAAGGATGGCCATAATTATTGAAAAATGCAGGATTTCTTTCAGATATGATAATTGAATTTATAGGCACTTGTTCATATTAACATCTGAACGGGGGCCAGAAATGTTTTCCTGATGTATCCTAAGTCCTATCTAGTAAAGAGAAGGATGACGGTGATAAGGGTGCTGGCATGGGAGTTTAAATTGGTGCGTATGCTAATCAAAAGGTATATACTTGATTATCTAAAAATGTCACCCCTAATATTACTAGAGGGTAACTTACAGCCTTTTTTTTTTACCATGATCAAATGTTTTTATGATTTATTTAGATAATGAATCTTAGACTTGGAAAACGACCAATGACCCAGTTTGAATCACAGGCCCGTTTGGATCTTCACAAACTGAGTGCAGGTTGCTCAATTGACGCAAAAATGAGGTTCATGTGTAGATTTGCAGGTAACTTTAGTTTAGGAAAATGGGTTCTCAGTCATGAAAAAACAAACCTTATAATTGTAGCTAAATGGTAAGTGGGCCACACTTGATTGCACCACCTCTTTACTAGCGAGGTTACAGGGGACAACATTTGGGTGCCTGGCCTTGAGCGGATTGTAATTGGAGCATTGTCACTGATTTCATATTATTGGAAGAGTTTAAATATTTTGGGGTTTTCTCCAGTAGTTTTGCACAGAGGTAAGATAGTTTAAAATAGAGAATATAAGAAGAAGATTATAAGAAACACTATTTCAAACATCATAAATTGGAATATATATGATTATAGTTCAATCTTGTGAAAACATTAAAAACATGAGTTGTTTTAATTTCTATTTATATTTTATAGAGGATATTATGGGAAAAAAATCCATTAGTTGACCACAAAACAAAATTAGTCATAGGTTAAGTTAGTGTTGTGCGCGTGTGTGCAAACGCAAGCAAGATCAACCAATCACCACACAAGAAGACAAGAAGATTTACGTGGTTCGGCAAGGATGCCTACGTCCACGGGAAACCAATTTCCACTGGGTTCTCCTCCAATCTGTGAAACCACAGCCTTGGAATCTCAGCCTCTCTCTGACTGACCGCCCTAGGGTTACAGATTACATCTCATATATATAACCAGTACATCCTTATCCCCCAAGAACTCTATCTCAAGAAAAAGGAAAGTCCTAATACATTAGGAAACTACCCCAGATATAGAACCCAATCATGGTCTGGACCCACATGGCCAACAATCTCCCCCTCCAGACCATAGGGAAGATGCCCTGAACCCCTTACTAGGAGTTCAGTCCGGCCAACTCTGAACACAGCTCCAGCTTTCCCTTAGACACAACCTTGGTCATCATGTCCGAGGGATTCTTGTCCGAATGAATCTTTTCCAGCTTCATGAAGTTCTTCTCGATCACCTCACGAATCCAATGGTACTTGATATCAACGTGCTTCATGCGACCATGATATGTAGCATTCTCACTGAAATCCATAGCACTCTAACTATCACAGTAAACTACATATTCTTCTTGCTTCAAACCGAGTTCTTGAAGGAATCTCTTCAACCAAAGCATCTCTCTCCCTGCTTCATTAGCAGCTATGTATTCCGCTTCAGTTGTAGACTGTGCTGTACACTTCTGTAACTTCGATTGCCAGGAAATAGCTCCCCCTACAAAAGTAAACAAATAACCAGAAGTCGACAACCGACGATCAAGATCGCCTGCAAAATCAGCATCAGTATAACCTTCCATGACTGGTTTTGAGCCTCCGAAACATAAGCACACCTTGGAAGTACTTCTCAAATACCTAAAGATCCACTTCACTGCTTCCCAATGCTCTTTTCCAGGGTTTGCGAGAAATCGACTCACTAAACTCACAGCATGAGCAATATCTGGCCGTGTTGTGACATCCTGGAGTCCCACATCGACTATAGAGAGGAAAGTGAATGGGTTTATATAGAGAGCTTGCACCCTTAATATGCATGAGGCCTTTTGGTGGGTTGAGGCCCATCAGAAACAAAACCGTGAGGCCCATGGGCCAAAGCGGATAATATCATGCATGTGTGAAGGGTGGGGCGTGACAAATGGTATCAGAGCCGACTCTCGACTAGTTCGAATGTGGGTCCCTGCCGTGGCCTGGTGCAAGTGGGCGGGTTCATATGTGGGCGGGCCAAGAGGGCTGGCAGGCTACAAGAACTGGCAGGCTACTGCACAGGGACGTGCAGCCCTAAGGGGGGTGGATTGTGACATCCTGGAGTCCCACATCGACTATAGAGAGGAAAGTGAATGGGTTTATATAGAGAGCTTGCACCCTTAATATGCATGAGGCCTTTTGGTGGGTTGAGGCCCATCAGAAACAAAACCGTGAGGC
The DNA here is from genome assembly GCA_037013555.1 of Sextonia rubra. Classification (NCBI taxonomy): domain Eukaryota; kingdom Viridiplantae; phylum Streptophyta; class Magnoliopsida; order Laurales; family Lauraceae; genus Sextonia; species Sextonia rubra. The sequence continues at coordinate 29,175,544 of JASUAD010000011.1, read as the reverse complement.
CCATGGGCCAAAGCGGACAATATCATGCATGTGTGAAGGGTGGGGCGTGACACGTGTACAAACCATGGCATACATGAGACTCCCCACAGCAGAGGAGTAAGGAACACATGCCATCCGTTCCTTTTCATCATCTGTAGTAGGACACAAGCGCTTGCTTAGTTTGAAGTGACTGGCTAGAGGTATGCTAACTGGCTTAGCATTCTTCATGTTGAACCGTTCGAGAACTCGTTCAACATATTTCTCCTGTGACAACCACAGCTGCTTGGAACTCCTATCACGACGTATTTGCATGCCCAATATCGTTCGTGCGGGACCCAAGTCTTTCATGTCAAACGACTTTGACATCTCCTCTTTCAACTTGCCAATCAACTTGCTATCCTGTCCAACTATCAGCATATCATCTACATATAAAAGAAGGATGATGAACCGACCATCGATAAATCGACGAACATAGACACAATGATCTGCAGCTGTCCTCCGGTACCCATGACTCAACATGAATGAATCAAACTTCTTGTACCACTGTCTCGGTGCTTGTTTCAGCCCGTAGAGACTCTTCTTCAACTTGCAAACCATCTGTTCTTTTCCTTCTACCTCAAACCCCTCTGGCTGAGTCATGTAGATCTCTTCTTTCAAGTCACCGTGAAGAAACGCGGTCTTCACGTCCATCTGTTCAAGCTCAAGGTCCATGCTGGCGACTAGACCCAAAATGATTCTGATAGAAGTCATTTTCACAACAGGAGAGAAAACATCACTGAAGTCGATACCCTTCGTTTGTGCGAAGCCTTTTACCACTAACCGTGCTTTATGCTTCACCAGTTTTCCATTCTCATCCTTTTTCAGCTTGAACACCCATTTGTTTTTCAGAACATTCCTATCTTTAGGAAGTTGCACCAGCTCATAAGTCTTGTTCTTCTTCAAAGAACTCATCTCATCCTGCATAGCCTTCATCCACTCATTTTTATCATCATGAGTCATTGCTTCTCGGAAGCTAGCTGGCTCCCCCTCATCAGTAAGCAACACATATTCGGATGCAGGATACCTAGTTGATGGTTGACGCTCTCGGGTAGACCTCCTAGCTGGAGGTTCCGTGGTTTCAATCCGAGGAGACTGCTGCTCCCCCTGCTCAACACCCTCATCATCTGGCAACCCCTGTGCCTCATCACGATCCGGATCGTTTTGTCCACCTTCTCCACCTGTAGTCTGCACCGGAGAAGGAGTCGGTGTGAGATCAACCACTCCATCAACTTTCTCAGAAGACTTATCAATCTTTTCAACATCTCCAAAGAACTGATCTTCATGGAAAACCACATCCCTACTTCTGATAAGTTTCCTCTTCTCTGGATCCCATAATCTGTAGCCAAACTCATCTCCACCATAACCAAGAAAGATGCAACTCACTGCCTTATCGTCCAACTTGGAACGCTGCTCCTTTGGTACATGTACAAACGCTTTACACCCAAACACCTTCAGATGTGAATAGGAAACATTTTTACCTGTCCATCTTCTCTCTGGAAGATCATAATTCAAAGGAACTGAGAAGGATCTGTTAATCAGATAAACGGCAGTCAGAACGGCTTCACCCCAGAAGGACTTAGGCAACCGTGCAAATTTTATCATGCATCTCATCTTCTCAAGAATAGTGCGGTTCATTCTCTCTGCCACACCATTGTGCTGTGGAGTACCAGGAACTGTCTTTTCATGTCGAATGCCATGCTTCAAGCAGTAGCTTTTGAACTGGTTGGATGTGTATTCAACCCCATTATCTGAACGAAGACACTTCAAGAGTTTACCTGTTTCTCTTTCAACCTGGACATGAAACTGTTGAAACATCTGGAATACTTGATTCTTTGATTTCAACGGATAAACCCAGACTTTCCTGGATGCATCATCGATGAACGTGACAAAGTACTTATTGCCACCCAATGATTCTACCTCTATGGGACCACAAACATCAGAATATACCAAATCCAACACATGTGATTTCAATTTTGATGTCGAACAGAAAACAACCCTATGCTGTTTACCATATAAACAATAATCACAAGGGTCAAGGGACATACCTTTGGAGCAAGGAATTAAATCCTTCTTTGCCAACATCTGCAAGCCTTTCTCACTCATATGACCAAGCCTCTTATGCCACAGATTCAGAGAGGAATTGTCTTGAACTGCATTCAATGCATCTTTGCACAGCTTTACTTGTGTTTTGTAAAGAGTATTACCTGCTGTACCTCTCGCAATAACAAGAGACCCTTTAGTGAGCTTCCATCTGCCATTTCCGAAGTAATTCTCATAACCAGCACGGTCCAATGCAGTCCCGGAAATCAGATTCAACCGCAGATCAGGAACATGTCGCACATCTTTCAGCGTCATCGTGCAACCAATATCGGTTTTAATGCAGACATCACCGATACCAACAATATCTGAATGACTCGTGTTGCCCATCCGCACAGTACCAAAGTCACCTGCTTTGTACGTCGTGAACATCTCCCTGCAGGGAGTAGCATGGTAGGATGTTGCTGTATCAACAACCCACTCAATCTGACCATCTGCAACACTCAAACACTTATCATCATCGCCGGCGAGCACCACTACTTCCTGTTCCAAAGTAGCTGTAGTGTTATCATTGTCATTCTTCTTCTCATTGTTGGATCCTTTCTGTTCCTTCATGGCAAAACAATTTTTCCTGATGTGGCCCATCTTGCCACAGAAAAAACACTTTACAGACTTTTTCTTGCTCTGTGATTCACCGCTAGACTTAGACTGTGATTCACCTCTAGACTTGCCACGACCCCCCTTTGGACCTCTACTCTTACTCCTCCCCCTGTTCTCAGTAACAAAGGCCTGTGCATTATCTGTCCCTGCAGATTTCCGTCTTGTTTCTTCATTCTATAGACTACTGGTAACCTGACTCATAGATAACACACCATCTGGAGTAGAATTGCTCAAGGAAACAACCAATGTCTCCCATGAATCTGGCAAAGAACTCAGAAGCAACAAAGCTTGCATCTCATCATCAAGGATCATCTTCATAGTGGCTAACTGATTTACCACACTTTGGAACTCATTGATGTGATCTTCGATCTGACCACCATCCTTGAATTTCATGTTCACAAGCTTTCTGATCAAGAAGGTTTTGTTCACCGAGGTCTTTTTATCATACATTGCTTCTAGCTTTTTCCAAAGGGTATTCGCATTGGTTTCATTAGACACGTGGTGAAATATACTGTTATCAACCCACTGTCTGATGTGACTAATCGCTTTTCTATGCAATTTGATCCAATCAGCATCTTGCATATCTTTCGGTCGGGCACTATCCCCCTCAACGGGATCATGGAGGTCTTTACAATAGAGAATATCCTCCATCTTCGGTTTCCAGATCAACCAATTGGAATGGTTGAGCTTAACCATGGTAGTGTTGATAGTATTATTCTCCATCTTAATCAAATTAAGTAACAGGAAAAACAAATAATTAACACTGACCTCAACTCCTGCACCAAGCTGTAGATCTCGTCAACACGAGCACGCTGGAAGAAACGGATCTGAAATCCGACCCCGGATGGCTCCGATATCGCAAAAAACGGTTTTCTGCGCTTCTGATTTGGTCAAACTCCTTGTTGATCGTCAAACAGCCAATCTTCTTCCACTAACGCGTAGATCTGCTCGAAACGAGTCCGTAGGCGCAAACGGATCTCCGATCGGACTTCGGATGATCAAGATATCGCAGAAACAAGTTTCTGCCGTCAATCTGGTCAACTCTGGCCGTTGACCGTCTGTCTGATGACGTGGGCTGACGTCAGCCTGATGACGTCACGCTGCTGACGTCGGCGCGGCGGCTGACGGGCTGGACCGTCTGTTTCCGGGTTCAGGTCGACCCGACCCGACCCGAACCGGCCTGCACTGCTGACGGACGTGGGCTTGCACAGCGGGTTGGTCCGGACCCAACCCAGAACTGGACCCAACCTGTAAAACAGGCGCTGGGCTTCTCTGCGGGTCGGTCAACCTGACCCGACCCGACCTGACAGATCCGAACCCAGACGACTGGGTCGTCTTCAACAGCGACGGGCGCTGTGTCTGCAACTGGTTGCAGACGCCGTGAATCGACGGCCTGCTGCTGCAGGCACCGGCGCAGCGGCCCGACGTCCGGTGGTGTCGCACGGCGATGGCAGCGAGCAACGGCAAGCGAGCAACGGCGGGCGGCCTCGATCGGCAGCGACCGGGTGCTTCTCGTGCGACCGGGTTCTTCTCTGCCGCAGATCCGAGAAATCCTTCTTCTCCGATGAAGAACTGGAGCAACCAAAACCACCCGTCAACTTCTTCTCTGTTTCCGGGAAAAACAGAGAAACGAGAACCCTCTTCTTCTTCTGCGATCGTGTGGCCCAGTAGAGATCAACCCTGATCTATCCTGTTCCCCGTTGATCTTCCACGCACAATCAAACGCTCTCTGATACCACTTGTTGTGCGCGTGTGTGCAAACGCAAGCAAGATCAACCAATCACCACACAAGAAGACAAGAAGATTTACGTGGTTCGGCAAGGATGCCTACGTCCACGGGAAACCAATTTCCACTGGGTTCTCCTCCAATCTGTGAAACCACAGCCTTGGAATCTCAGCCTCTCTCTGACTGACCGCCCTAGGGTTACAGATTACATCTCATATATATAACCAGTACATCCTTATCCCCCAAGAACTCTATCTCAAGAAAAAGGAAAGTCCTAATACATTAGGAAACTACCCCAGATATAGAACCCAATCATGGTCTGGACCCACATGGCCAACAGTTAGAGTACAGATCATATCCCCTGGGCTTGATTTTGAGTAATTTTGTTTTTTTGGAGGAAGAAGTGACACTCCTTCCCACCTTTCAAACTTGTAAAGCCCCACATACAAAAAAAAATGAGTTTTCGTAGAGAAGAAATGAAGAAGAAGAGAGGAGAAAGGAAGTAGAAGAGAGGGAGGAAGAAAGTAAGAAGAAGAGAGGGAGAAGAAGAAAGGAAGGAAGAAGAAGAGAGAGAGAGAGAGAGAAAGAAGAAGAGAAGAGGAAGGAAGAAGAAGAGAGGGAGAAAGGAAGAATAACTCAAAAAAAAAAAAAAATTGTATGTGCAGCTAGCGACACTTAGCCTCAAATACATTTTTTTTTTGAGTTCTTCTCTTGTTTCATCTCTTTTTTTCTTCCTTTCCTCCTCTCTTCTACTTCCTTTATTCCTTCCTTTCTTTATCTCTCTTCTTCTTCCTTTCTCCTTTCTTCTTCTTTTTTTCTTCTCTGCAAAAATCAAAAAATTTTTTTGTATGCACTTTTTTTTGCACAAAATTAGGCACAGAAAACTCGATTAATGCATGTATAAAAGTTTAATTGTGTGTAATGAATATTTATAGAATTTTTTTCCATAAAATCCTCAAAATTTAAATTATAAGCTATAACACTTTTTTTTTCACTAGTTTTCAGAGAACGAGGTGTTGTGATGTTGGTTGGACATGTTGCCTCACCTAGCTTTGGATATGCACTTTTCCCATATGTGCCGATGGCCTCTCTTAATTAAGTTCTCACATGTGTGGTATGGGTGGGTGCTCTCATGAGGCCGTAAATAGCAAGTTCACCGATTTCCCTTTGAATGACTACAGGTTGTTGGACTTTGACCAACCGAACTGAATGGAAGGGGACAAGCCTCTTTATGATCCCGTCTGTCTCTGAGAATGCAAAAGGTCTTGAGACGTTATGTGTTTTTCCTGCTTGGTGGACTTGGTTTTTTCGACCCTCTCTGTCTTTCCACACCGTCAATCTGGTAAATTATTTTTATGTGGGATCGAACCCTACGTATATCCCTATACGTCTTTCTAGTGGAGTTTCTTACCGCGAGAGTTGATATTATCTCCTTGGATTAGGTCTCTAATGGGTCTAAGCCCCTACCTGGGTATGAGAAAATAAATAAAAAAACATATTTACACCACATAACTTTATATCATGCGCTCAGTTTCATAGTGGGACCAGTTCAAATCAAAATAAAATTGAAGAATATGCAACTGTAGGGGATAACATTCAATTTTAACAACTCCCATCATGAGTAGGTAGTCTCCATGGGGAGTTTCCCACATCCCACTCAAAGGAGCCATATAAAAGACTATGTGAGGGGATTTGGACTCCTTGCAAGAAGCCCTCGGAGCAACTTTCTTACCGAAGAATGGACCTTAATTGTTGATATGCAATCTATCTCTATTTTTCATATTGGACAAACTTTTTATTAAATTTACCCTCTCACTACCCTTGACCATGATGCAAACATTTCCGTCCTCCATTGGGGTCCATTTGGTTGCAAGTGGCTATCTTGCCTTAGGCACTTAGAGAATTTCAAATGTTGTCTCCAAATGAAATTTCAAATGCACTAGGTAAATTAGCAATAAAAAAAAAATTGTGAGAATTCTACTATCCAACAGTGATATTTTTACATAGTTAACTTAGCTAATTCTCACCATTTAAATCAATTCAAACAAAAAATTTACAAATTTCAAGGATAGTAACTAGGTATTTTTATTAGGAATGCTCTCAACCAAACATGCCCTTACCTTAACGATATGCATGTGCCTTGGTGTGTCCCATGAGCTAGACCTACATTTGGAAAGGTATGCATTCTGCCCTTTATAGTATATCATGAGAGAAAACACTATGAAGAAATATTAAAATCCCAAACACATTTTCCTAAAAGGTATTTTCTGACATGATTTTATTTGTACCATGATCTTTTTTATCTGATTCTTAACCAAGTGCTCAAATGCTACTCTTCAAACAAGTCATTTCTTCAGAAGAGACTGTCAACTTGGGTGCCTACAAAAACTTATCCCAAATATTTAGGGTTGTCTTCATGAGTTTTCTTCTATACTTAATCTATTTTAATTCAAACTATCATTCAAGATTCAACTAAACCACTTTCCCATCTTAGATTTGTACGTATGGGCACAGTTTTTTAGAAACTTTCGAGACAATTGTTTTTTTGATGAATTCATTAAGTTAAAAAAGAATTCCAAATACCAACCGCGAAAACCCTAGGCATGTACCCATCATATATTATATAGTTATACTAATATTCAACTACTAAAAAAATCATATCCAATATATGCTTGCAAGTGGGATATGCAATTTGGTGAATCATGATCATGACCTTAATCACTTAGCCCAACACACAAATCGATGCTCAATGACAATATTTTCAAAGACGCGGAATGACTTTTATACTAGGGATTTTGAGGGGATGCATTGATTTCATGCACAGGAAGGTTTGATTTCTTTGCTTTGACTAGTCTTCTTCTTAATCAAATGTCTTTGCTTTAAAACCTTTCTTTGCCCTGTCTGGGGGTGGCAACATGTAATTTAAAACGCATTTCAATCCACGGGAAATCCGCAAACTCCTTATTTTCAATGCCTCCCATGCCAAGAATTCTTGATTCCCATGCGCTGACCGCACGAGGGGTTGATAATGGGTGGGTCCCACCCGTGATAAAGTAAAAACTGTTACATCCTATGCCGTTTTTCAGATGATATCGGAACGTGCTCTGTAGGGCCCACTAAAACCCAGCTCATGGGTTTCTTTCACTCTGCATGTCCTTCCTCCAGTGAATTAGTACTGGCCGAGTTTGGTTTGAGTTATGCATACTAGGCCCTCAATTGGCTCCATTATACTTATTTTTTATTTGTGGAACTTTGTCTAACTATTTAGGACTCCAGCTCTCATGATTGAGTGTTGATCCTGTGGCTGGAATTCACACAAAATTCATGAGCTTCCGTAATGGGATTTATTTAATTACTTATTACTTTTCTTTTGGTAATGTAGCCAAGGGGCAAAGATCCTAGAGAGAGGGAGGAGAGCCCGTACACATAGAAAAAAAGTCTATTAAGTGAAGAGGAGGCTTGCACTCGAGAAAAAAAAGATTGTGTACTCAGAATTCTAACCCTGAAAAATCAGGTAAGGATTGCTGCTCCTTAACATTATGGTAAGGAGCGTTTCTTAATGGAAATTTTTTTTATATAAAAGAGTATTTATTAAAAAGCTATATTTATCAAAATAAATGTCTCACACTTGTACCTTTCCCCATTCCACTATTTTCTTTCTTGGCTTTAAAAAGCTTTTTCTCTAATAAAATTTCAAGAATTTATATTTTGAGAATTCATAAATTTTCTCAAAAGTTGTCCAATGGGTAGAATTCCTAAATCGGATATTGCCCTTATAGTGGTCTTGATAATTGACATTCGTTCATGAATGGTTCAAGTTTAAGTATTTCCTACAAAATTGACTATTCGTGTAATGTCTTAAGGTCATATGACATCCTACGTGGACACTTTAAGATTTGCGATATCATTCATATCGCCCTATGTAGTATTTGAGGATTGCATGATATCATATATATCATCTTATGTGATATTTTAGAATCGTGCAATATCATATCATTATTGATTGTACAGTATTTTAGGACTGTGTGATATCACATAATTATTGTATAAACAACTTTACCAAAATTACTTAACTTCACTTGTTTGTTATGGAGCACATATCATGTTTGAGGGCAGTTGTATGGGTCATACCTAAAAATGCTAATGAGGTGAGAAATCCAACAGTAATTTCTAGATTTTCAGATTAGGTTTTTTTTTAGATTTAGCCTCTTTTTCGGAGTCCCTTTGTCCTACAGCGTGAGAAGAGTGGGGTACTGATGGTGAGATGCGGGTACCCAAGCAAGCAAACGCATGAGTGGTACAACTCACTAATTGTGATAACTTGACTGCCCCTAGTGGGATGAGACCCTACTGTGGGTGTCAAGCTCAACCCATGCGTAGTCAAATGGGAAAATGGTCAACATCTGAATCTTCCTAACGCGGTCATATTAAAAGCAGCCTCTGTTATAATCGATGGAGTGCTGTGGGGGGCCATGGATTCTGTGCATGTCACAGAATCAGATCTCTCCGTAACATAGACCGAGATCCGGCCATGTTTCGTTTCCGCATGTAACAGGTCTCCTACGTATCGTACGAGCTCTAGACACAAAACGTGTCGGTTAAAAGGCTGGTGTGGGGTACTACTTGCCACCTTTTCAAAATACAAGAGTGTGGACAAGAGCCGGACGGCGCGGCGTTGCGCCGTTACGAAACGCCAGCACCGAATCTCCTCTTCTCCTTCTTCTACCGTTCCCATTTTTTATATTTATTTTAATCTTTCTCTCTCTCTCTATCTCTCGTCATGTAAAGTAAAGTAAAGTAAAGGGAAGATGATGGATGGATCGAGAACAGGGAAATAGGAACGTTTCTTCCTCTTCGAGATGAGCGGCGCGTGGGCCCTACCTGCGATGAGGTCACCACGTCCTGGCCGTTCCCTCCCTATTTCATCTTCATCAGACTTGGACGCGTGTCCGTTTCGCATTCGGCCAAGTGCCTGTAATTGTACTTTGAACGGCCGATCGGCTTTGACCTTCTTCGTTGCCCCGCTCGGCTTTTGGTGTCCTAAAAATGGAACTCGGCTGTTTATCTTCTGTGAAAACTTTTTTTTTTTTAAATATTATCTCCTTTTGCTTTTGCTAGTAAGAAGAGTTTATTATCAAACTTTTTTAAGAGATTGGATCCTATGCGGCATTTAGTTGCAAAAATCACAAGTTAAAAAGGAGTTAAATCTTACTTTGGATTTCACCTATTGAAAATTTTAATAGCTTAAAATAAATGCTTTTGTCACAAAGACAATATTCCCAAATGCTGCTATTTAAGACAGAATTGATTTTCTTGTATAATTCTAGATTTGATAAAGTAATTATGACTAATTTGTGATTTTTAATGAGATGATCAATCTTATGGGACCAACTCATCTTCGGATAAAATTTGAAGATATTGCAAATATTGGAAGATCAATTCTTTTTTGCTATGGAGTTCAACCACATCAAGTCAAGATTTTTGTAAACTTTGGATCCTAAGTGGACTTCTATATATATTCATGTACATTGGTGTCGATTGTAGTTCTAGTTGGATTTAGCACTATGATAATGTCTATCGGCTAAATTTAAAATGGCTCTTCTATTCATGTGGTTTGAAGTATCAACCTGAAGTCAACCTAGAAGTTAATTAGAAGTTATTTGATTGGATTAAAGCATCAACCTTTGCCCAAATAAATAGTCTATGGAAACAAGAAATGTAATTATCCACCAAAGACTACCCATTGGGCCAAAACTAGTAGGTTTTTATTTCAATCAAAACCTGCCAACACAATTGCAAGAACATGTACATATGGATTCAATTTGACCAGGCTCAACCTAATAATCAACGTACCATATTATAATATATATCATATCAATGTGAGTCACTTTTGTACTCTCGGTCTTGTAACCAGAGATCAAGTCCAATTTCATGCGGGTTTTCAAGGCCCAAGCCCATCCCAAGGTTCAAACTTCTAGTCAGGAAAGTCATGCTCCTAGTAAACAACAATAACAATTCTCATCCTCTAAAACCTAGCAGGAATTCTACACCAGGATCACTTATTTCTATCCCAAGCAACAATTAACAATAATTGCATGCGGCAAATACCTCAAAAACCAAAAAGTGGCCAGTAAACAATTTCCTCAAAACTCAGGGCGTTTCATGCCAACTTAAAAAAAACGAAAAAATGACCGATTGAAAAGGATGGCGTCTTCTGCCCTCTATGCACCTGAATACACGCACACACAAACACCACTATAAATGTATCTCTATCCTTCTCACATTTCAACTACTGTAATTGTAATAGTGATAGCATTTGAGAGTGCTCTTTTGAAAGAGGAGAGATAGAAAGTTATATTCACGTGAGGAGGGAAGAAAAGAGGGGAGAGGAAGAAACAGCGAAGTGGAGGTTGGGGAGTTGCTGGGGCTGTCTCATGTTTGCTTCACGCAATCTTCTATAGGGGTTAGCTGCCCTTCCGTGGCTTTAAAGATTCAAATTGAACACAAGCCCTCAAAAAAAAACAAACAAGAACCGAACACCCACCACCAAAATCTCTCTACAAGAACAACAAAAAGAGAAAAACAACGTGCTCCACCTTCCAAAAACCCCTTCACAATCAAACCCATCATACCAAATGACCTAAATGGTGTGAACAGAGAGAGAGAGAGAGAGAGAGAGAGAGAGAGAGAGAGAGAGAGAGAGAGAGAGAGAGAGAGAGAGAGAGAGAGAGAGAGAGAGAGAGAGAATCTCGATTTGAAAGATGAGTGGCAATGGAAGCACAAGCAGTGGTGGTAGTAGCAGCAGTAATAGTAGTGGGCCTTGTGGGGCATGCAAGTTCTTGAGGAGGAAGTGCGTGAGCGGGTGCATATTCGCACCCTACTTCGACTCAGAGCAGGGTGCGGGGCACTTTGCAGCGGTGCACAAGGTGTTCGGGGCAAGTAACGTGTCCAAGCTGCTGCACCACATACCCGCTCACAAGCGACTAGACGCGGTCGTCACCATCTGCTACGAGGCCCAGGCTCGCCTTCGAGACCCTGTCTATGGTTGTGTTGCTCATGTCTTCGCCCTCCAACAGCAGGTAACCGACCTTCGTGTCTAATACTTTTAAACTGTGATATGGCCCGGGATTAGAGACACGTCTAATACTTTTAAACTATGATATGGCCCGGGATTAGGGACACCTCTGTACATTGTTTTTAAATTTCAGAACATGGGTACAAAAATGACTGTCCTAATTCTTTCTTGGGATGATTTCTAAATTAGTTAAGTTTTATTGTTTACCTTTCCTTTCTAACAATTTTTATGTTGAGAAGAAAATCAATAGAAGTCTCTGCAAAAATGCACTTAGTGTTTTAGAATATCCTAATTTTGTAGAAGAGAGTAGGTGGAATGGAATATCAAGTACTAGGTTATGCGTGATTAAAAAAAAAAAGGTATCCGGGTATCAGAGATTTTAAAAGCGTGAATGTGTTGTTGGATTGCTGTAATCGCGTGCTTTGGCTCTTCTTGGGATCGAGGGTTGTGTTTTGAATCTTTTGAGAATTTGGTATTCTAGTATGTATTTTTTGTTCACATGTTATTTTGCTTTATTTAATTTTGAATTCAAGGAAAGCCGATCAGATTAAGGTCAGTTAATTTTTGGGATTAGATGTTCCTCATCATTTCTGGGTGGTAGTTCCATCAACCACTGAAATGGATAGCATAAGTTCCACTGGTCAGTGATTTTGTTCGTCGTCTTATCAACCTTAGTTTTTTGGACTATGACCTGTCATGCTGATAGACGGTTGGCTCGCTCTCTAATTAGACAACTCTAACCTCGGGTACTCTCATCTGATTATAGCTTCTGTTTTGAATATGAAGAAGTTGTTTTTAACGTTTGGTTGTTGTTAACAAGATTCAAAAAATCTATCTTTATTTATTTATTTTTTGAATATTAGGAAATGGAGTTGCAGTAACAAACTAGTCATTCCATGAGACGGTTCCCGGCCATCTGATGGGTAGGCCTTGGTCTTTCGATGACCCATTGAGAGTTGCAATCACGAGATAATCTAATGTGGCTCCCAACCAACTGGCCCGCACATTGAAAAATAATAACCATTAGGTCAAGGGCTCGAAATTCATGTTAGTTCAATGGTTCTAACCCTTTCTGCAGTCAATAGTCTATTCTTGGAAGTTGGGACTGTAATTTATGACTTCGACCATGCACACAAGCGCTTGTTGACGGTTGAATGCAAATGGTGCAGTTTCTTTTATGCTTCCTGTACTCTATTCTATCATCTTCCATTTGACGTTTTGAATTCACATTAACCCAACCCCCAATCAAATTCATTATCACGAGTTACTAGTTCTTAACTTATTTTGGCTGTGCGTGTTCAAAGGAATATACTCCGAGTAGAGATAAGAAACCTACTTATAGCTTGTTTTTAGTAGAATATACTAGTTAGGAAGAATTTGTGGTCATAACTTATTTATTTTCGTTAGTACAACATATTGAGTAATACGAATACAATGATAATGTAAATTGTAAAATTGTGTAGGTGGTGAACTTACAGGCTGAGTTAGCCTACATGCAAGCGCACCTTGCGTCATTGGAGATCCCATCCCCACCACCCCTACCTCCGCCGCCCCCGGTACTATCTCCACCACCTCTGACAATATCAGACCTTCCACCTGCTTCTACATTACCAACCACGAGCTTCGATCTATCAATGCTCTTCGACTCACAAGTGCAGCCCCCATGGCTAGTTCAGCAACGGCAGATGGACCTCCGGCAGCAGCTCGGTGGCAATCGAAACCCACCTGACAGCTCAATGGGAGGTGGTGATCTTCAAACACTAGCGCGGGAGCTCCTTCACAGACATAGGTCTGCCGCTGTTCCATCATCGGAGCCTCCCCTCTCCAAATGATTCGAGGAGTAGTATTACACTGACCCAAGTTGGGAAAATCTCAAGTGATTTTCATTGATATTTGTATCCTCTTAATTAGCATCTTGCTTTAACTTGCAGTGAAGGTGGATTAGGCAATATTTATTCCATGAAAATTGGAATGGATAATATATGTTTATTTTGTTGCAATTTTGCATTCATTTTATTGAAAAATTATCATCTAGTTGTGTAAACCTATCCCAAGAGTCTATCCATGTGGGTGATATTCTCATATGCCCATAATCATCATCCTAGTCCCTGAATCTTGGACATCCAATTTGAGTACATGGACTGGTCGCAGTACACTATTACTGAAACTCATTAAATATTCTCACTCAATTTTCTCTAATAGTGACATTTCAATTTTATTGTAATATTATGATATTGCTGTGACAAATTTAATTTATTTTGTTTCCATTTTCTATTGATAGCTACATTGCAAAAATAAAGGATACTGTACAATAATAGTAAAGATGTGATTGGACCCTCTGGATGATTGGACCTGAGTTAGGTAAAGTATGGATCACACATCACAGGATGACTAAGAAGGTGAGCTGTAAAGGCTCTAATTTAGCATGGGAGATGAGACTTTGACTTTTTTAAAATTTGAATTACCAGAGTAATGGCTAGGTGCTCATTTATGATTTTCCCTTGCTTTAACTTTCGTCCACAGGGGGGGGGGGTGGTTTATTTATGGTTATTTTGGGTATTTGTCTTTGATATTCAGTTTTTACCATTTAATGAAATACAACATCTTTAAATTAATTTCTATGAATTCAATTATATGAAACAAACATGCCCTTAAAGTAGCAAATGTATGATGCTTGCCTTGAAATGAGGAAATTTTATTTAATTGAGCATACTGTAGTGTTCACTTTTAAGTTCAAAATCTTAATTGCCTTGTTTGATTTAATGGGATTTGATCTTATGAGAATTGTTCTCACACTAATAGTGAGAACTCTCATCTAGACCGTCCAACATGTGAAACGATCCAATGGTTCGAGATGGCGGTATATGACCCAAAAAAAAAAAAAACACCAAATCCCGCCCACGATATTCATTTCCCCCTCTCACCTCACGAAAAGAGCCCACGTCGAATCAAATCTCTGTCGTCTCTCCTCACCTGATGAACCCTTAATCTCTCATCCTGCGCTCTCTCTCTCTCTCTCTCTCTCTCTCTCTCTCTCTCTCTCTCGTGTCCTTCTCTCCTCCACACCATACGCCGCCTGCATCTCTCTTGTCTTGTTTTCACACCAAATGACCCCATGCACTCTGCATCTCCCCCCCACACCAGATGACACCATCTACCACCCTGCTTCCTGCAAAGATCGTCCCTCCCCTTTGCTTAAGCTCAGCACGATGACGGCTCTCTTTTGCGATCCCTCCTTGTTGCGAATGCCTAGAACTATTCTGGGTACCACATATAGACACTGTAAGTGAAGGTAACATAAAATATTTGTACATCATTATTAGTATCGATAGTTAGAAGCAGATACTTGAACAACTAAGTGCATTCTCATCAGACCTCAGGGTTATATTATAAGACAATCTCCAATATCCAATACATTCGATTATGAGCAAAATGATAAAGTCAAGCCATAGGTTTAAAATAAGCCTAAGGCTTAGTGACCTTAAGACTTTAATAGTTTGGCATGATAGGTTAGGTTACCCTAGGGGTATTATGCTACCGCAAATTATTGATAATTATTTAGACACTCCTTAGAGTGCCATCTATTGACCATCTTTTCTGTAAAGGATATAGTGTGATATTTGTAAACCCATAAAATTCCCCTAGTGGGCCTATTTAGATATTTTATACTTTTGATTAACACCTACATCCATTGATTGGATGTTTATCTATTTTTTTAGCTTATGCCCCTTATTATCACCAATTATTTAGGATATACTTCACTGAGCATCTTATTACGTCTATAAGCCATAATATCACAGGTTTGTGACCTGCATGAAGCTACAACAAAGATTGGGAATATATGTTGGTTATAATTCACCCCCAATTATTAGATATCTAGATTCAATGACAGGAGATCTATTAATTGTTTGTTTTATTGATTATCATCTTGATGAGACAGTCTTCCCACCGTTAGGGGAGATAAGAGAGTTTCTGAAGAACGGCGAGAATTAATGTGGAATATTTCCACTTAGTCTCATCGAGATCTATGTACTTCACAATGTGAGAATAAAGTGTGGAAAATTATGTACTTAATTATAAATGAATTCTCTGATGCTTTTAATGATGCAGCAAAAGTGACTAGATCATGTGTACTGGCTATGAATACACAAGCACAAATTAACGTCCCCATAGGACAAGCACGAATTAGTGTCCCTGTAAGACAAAATTCTAAATATGGTGGCAAATGAATCTATTACACGTCAAAAGCATGACAGACCTCTAGTTTTCAAGGACTTAATTTCCCGGAATAGGAGAAATGAGCAATTAGGTCCCAATTATATTCCCAAAGAGGTTATAACAAATTGTAAACTCTCCATGAGGTACACCATTTCACTTAATAAGAGGTTATGAAAAAATCTACTAAAATTCCTAAAGAAATTAATTTTCCGAAAGAGACTCTTGAAGCCCCTGAAGAGGCAATGGGTGCTTAATAATGATGAGATCTCTATACTTCATAATTATTCAAGAGAGAGATGGAATAGAAAGAAAATTATCATTGATGACGCATTTATAAATGCGGTAGCTATACAAATATCAAAGGAAAATGAGAATGATGATTGGACTACAGAACCACGTTCTATAAATGAATGATGCCATCAAGGTGAAATTCCAGTCTCTTAATAAACGTGGTGTATTTGGACCTATAGTACAAACCCTAAAAGGTGTTAACCTTGCAAGTTAAAAGTGGGTGTTTGTAAAAAAAAATAAATGAAATTATTAGATACAACGCAAGACTTGTGGTATAAGGTTTTTTTTACAGAAACCTAGGATTGAAAATTTTCACAGATATATATATGAAAATCTTAGAAGGATTTGCTTTGTTTAAAGCAAAGTAGAGAGTGCATACTCAATACAAGTAAGACGTTCATTGTATGACTTAAAGCATTCCAAAAGAATATTATACAATCGTCTTAATGAATGTTTATCTAAGGAAGGGTTATGAAAACAATCCCATTTGCCTATGTGTCTTTGTAAAATCTTTAAAATGACTTATAATAGTAGAAGTTTATATAGGTGGCAAAATCTAATTGGGACTCTAGAAGAGCTCAATGAAACCATTGACTATTTAAAGGAGAATTTTATCTTAACCTGTCATAGATCAAGAGAAGTTCTAATGAGATTTTTCATTCTTTATAAATATGCTTGCCATATATAGTTTTGCTCCAAGGCTTTGGACTGGTATCAAATAAATGTTATGATATTTATATCTGTTTTATTCTTATAGTTGTAAAGATTATAACTTTTTAAGGTATGCAGATTCAGAATATCTCTTTGATCCATATAAGGGTCGATCACAAACAGATTATATGTTTCTTAGCAATAATACTATCATTTTTTGGCGTTCTATTAAACAGATTTTGGTTGCTATTTCTTTTAACCATGCTGAGATTTTAGCCCTCTATAAAGCTAGTAGAGAATGTGTGTGACAAAAATCTTTAACTCAGTATATTTGTAGCTCCTGTCAATTGCCTCTTAGTACAGGTATTCCGAGCATTATTTGCAAAGACAATGCAACATGTATTCAATAGTTTAAAGAATGATACATTAAAAATGACAAGACGAAACACATTCCACTAAAGTTCTTATTCACTTATGAGCTTCAGAAAAATAACAAGATTGAAGTCAAGCAAATTCGTTTAAGCAACAACCTAGCTGATCAGTTAACAATGTCTTTGCCAAAATCAGTATTATAAAAACTTGTATACAAGATTGATATGCCTAATTATATGAAAGGTTGTTATCATTAGGAGAAGTAGTCAATCGGGGGGAGACATCCTGAAGTATGCTACCCATAACATCTGTGCGTTGTACTTTTTTTTCCTTTTCTAGGTTTTATCTCACTGGGTTTTCCTAGTTATGGTTTTAATGAGGCAACATTATGCATGTCTAACACCAAGTCATTGATCCTGTAAAACGTTATACTCTTTTTCTTTCGCTTTGGTGTTCATCCCACTGGGTTTTCCTTTGCAAGGTTTTAATGAGGCAACTGTCATAGAATGGTGATCATCCAAAGGAAAGTGTTATAAGATGTATTACCATAAGTGGATGCCCATATGAGACCCACATGAAATGATGATATCATTTAAGGTTAGAATCCTACTATATTATGTTACTTGGGGAGAAAGAAGTTTTACTTTATAAATAAGACTCGCACAACGATAGATGAAGATCCCATTTTTTCTCGTAGCTCAACACGCTGGCTCGCAACATATCCTCCAAAGTCTGAATCGTCCGCTCTGATTGCCCATCCGTCTGTGGGTGGTATGCCATGCTGAAACTCAACTTCGTACCCAAAGCCTCTTGGAATGCTCTCCAGAAAGAGGAAACAAAACGGCTGTCACGATCGGATACAATCGACACGGGGGTACCATGGAGCCTGACGATCTCATCCACGAACTTCCTTGCCATCTCTGAAAACGTCATACCCTTCCGGAAAGGAATGAAATGGGCTGACTTCGTCAATCGATCTACAATCACCCAAATGGCGTTGTTCTTCCTGCTCGTCGGCGGTAACCCGGAAACGAAGTCCATGGTGATGTGTTCCCACTTCCACTGCGGTATATGCAAAGGATGCAATGAGCCTGGCGGTCTCTGATGATCTGCCTTCACCTTCTGACATGTCAAACAGCGAGCAACAAATCCTGCGACTTCTCTCTTCATGTTGTTCCACCAGAAGCGATCTTTGAGATTCCGAAACATTTTCGTGCTGCCTGGATGCATCGCGTATCGAGCGTAATGCGCTTCGTTCATCAGCTTCTCCTTGAACTCATCAACTGCTGGCACGCACAACCTACTCCGAAAGTAGAGTACACCATCCTCGAGTCTGAAATCGGGTCTGTCTCCAATGTGGTCTCGAATGCGCTTCAAGGTTAGATCTTCAAACTGCCTGTCTTTAATCTGCTGAATCATCTCAGGCTGAAACGCTAGAGTACTAGCCAAAGTCACGCACTCATCCACTAGTTTAACTTCAACAGGGAGACCATGGAACTCTAAGAGGAAACTGCTCAAAAGCTGCACTGACTCTGCTTTCCTGCTGAGCGCATCTGCCACCACATTCCCCTTGCCTGGCTGATATTTGATCGGAAAGTCATAATCCTTAATAAGCTCAAGCCATCTCCGCTGTCTCATGTTCAGCTCCTGCTGCGTAAATAAGTACTGTAAACTGTGGTGGTCAGAACGAACCTCAAACTGCACACCATATAGATAATGTCTCCACAGCTTCAATGCAAACACGATGGCTGCCAACTCTAAATCATGGGTGGCGTAATTCTTCTCATGTTCTCGCAACTGTCTCGATCCATACGCAATCACCTTCCCATGCTGCATTAACACACAACCTAGGCCAACTCGAGAAGCGTCTGAATAAACCACGAACCCTTCACTACCATCTGGCAAGGCTAACACTGGGACCGTAGTCAACTTCTCTTTCAAAATCCTGAAACGGGCTTCACACTCCTCAATCCACTCAAATGGTACATTCTTCCTGGTCAACGTCGTCAAAGGAGAAGAGATCTTAGCAAAGTCCTGGACAAATCGGCGATAGTAACCTGCTAGACCAAGGAAACTGCGAACCTCTGTCACTGTCTTGGGGCTAGGCCAACTCACCACTGCCTCTACTTTAGATGGATCAACTGCCAATCCCTCTCGTGAAATGATATGACCTAAAAATGCCACCTGCTCAAGCCAAAAATCACACTTCGACAACTTAGCAAACAATCGATGTTCTCTCAACAACGACAAGGCTTTTCTCAAATGCTCCCTATGCTCCTCTGCTGACTTAGAATAGATCAGTATATCATCAATAAACACGACTACGAATTGGTCCAAGAAAGGAGCAAAGATCTGATTCATCAAAGCCATAAAAGCTGCAGGTGCGTTGGTTAGTCCAAAAGGCATCACGAGGAATTCATAATGTCCATAACGAGTCCTGAAGGCAGTCTTGGGAATGTCATCTTCTTTGACTCTCAACTGGTGATATCCAGACCTCAAATCAATCTTCGAAAAATATGCCGCACCCTGAAGTTGGTTAAACAACTCATCAATCCTGGGTAGGGGGTACTTGTTCTTGATCGTCACTTTGTTCAGCTGGCGGTAGTCTATGCACATCCGAAACGTACCATCCTTCTTCTTGACAAACAAGACTGGTGCTCCCCAAGGTGAAACGCTCGGGCGAATGAAACTCTTATCCAAAAGCTCCTGCAATTGCTTCTTCAACTCAGACAACTCTGCTGGGGCCATGCGATACGGAGCCTTGCTGATCGGTGCCGTGCCGGGAACAAGCTCAATGGCAAACTCCACATCTCGAACCGGGGGTAAGCTTGGTACATCGTCCGGAAAGACATCGGGAAAGTCACAGACCACCTGGATCTCGTCTAGCTGCTTCGTCTCCTTCTTCGCTGAGATAAAGGCAATGAAGCCTTCACACCCTCGGCGGATCAAGCGATCTGCCTTACACGCCGAGATCACACGTCTGGGGCATCTCTGCTGACTGCCCTCGAAACGAAAGCCCTTGCCTAAATCGAAGAAGATCGTCCTGTTGTAACAGTTAACACAGGCACGATATCGAGCGAGCCAATCCATACCAAGGATCACGTCGAAGTCCAGCATCGACAACAGGATCAAATCAACAGGTAACTGATGACCTGCAATCTGCACGTCGCAATGGGGGTAGTATATACTACACTCCACTCGCTTGCCAACTGGGGTGGATACAACCAACACATATGGCAACGGCTTAGACGGCTGAGGTAACCGCTCGGCAAAATGAGGTGCTACATAAGATCGTGTAGACCCCGAATCGAACAAAGCTAAAGCCTCGACGCGCGAAATCAAAACAGTACCTTCAACCACCTGTGGATCCTCGGCACTCTCGTGAGTAGCAGCGTAAGCACGGGCTGTCTGGCGAGGCTGTCTCGAGCCTGGACGAGCTGACTGTGGCTTGCTCGGAGCTGTAGGTGCACTGGGTCTGCTAGGAACTGCACCGGAAGTAGGGCCAGATGGAGCTGCACCGGAGGCTCGATGTCGAGGACAATTGGCGATCATATGCTCCCTCGAACCGCAAATGAAACAAGCACCGGCCTTCCTCCAACAAGCTTCAGTCGTGTGGTTCCTACCACAATACCCACAAGTCACTCCACTGGAACTAGAAGCACTCTGCTGGCCTTTGGTCTTCTTCTGTACTTGTCCTCGTGCACTGAAGGGCGGCTGTCGCTTGGGTTCAACGGCTCTCGCAGCTTGGTGGATGGCCTCAGCGGAATAGGCCCTGTCCACTGCGTCATCGAATGTAGCCGGACGTTGAAACGCTGTCACGTGGTGCATGTACCGGGGATGCAACCCTTCAACAAACCTGTTCACCTTCCTCTCTTCAGTACTGATCATGTCCGGAGCAAAATGCGACAACTGCATAAACTTGTTCACATACTCTGCTACTGTCATCTGCTGCTGACGGAGAGCTAGGAACTCAACCTCCTTGGCTCGAAACACATGAGCCGGGATGAACTTCCTCCTAAACTGCTGCTTGAACATCTCCCACACGGTAGCACTCGGAATATCTCTGTATGAGTCTTTCACGCTTTTCCACCAAGTCTTTGCAACGTCTCTCAGCATGGAAGTTGCTAGCCCGACCTTCTGTCGGTTCGTGCACACAACGGTCTCAAAGACATCCTCCGTCTGTTCTAACCACTGTTCCGCCTTCAATGGCTCTTCGGTCCCATAGAACTCAATAGCTCCTCGCTTGCGAAATTTCCCATAGAGGGCATTCGGGTCACTCTCTCGAGGCTGCAAGATCACCTGCTGATCTACATGTGACTGAACTGGGGCTTGACTTTGTCGGTCTAACATGGTTGTCACTTGGGCTTGCAAGTTCTGCATCGACTGCAATTGTGCCTGAAGGGACTGGAATAGCATAAGGATGCGTTCATCTGTATTCGGTGTCTGCGGTGACGGTGCAGATCCGCTCTCGTTATTTCCAGCGTTCTGTTGAGAACCCGAACCTGATGCCATCCTGAAAAATGAAAGGGGTCAGACACAAACACAAAACAATAGCGCCCAACAAACCCCAAAATCTAGAAAGATCACAAAGAAAAACAATCGTATCCTTACCACGATCCTACATGTCTACATGCTTATCATCTAGAACAAGGAATGAGCAAGGAATGCTTTGATACCATACAATACGTATGTCACAACCCGAGCCCAGGGTTCGGGGGTTAGCAAAAGCCAAACCTAATGACATACGTACTCCCGTGCCTGCACACGTAGACCGAGTCTAAATGCACACGCACAAGGGAACATTCACACGTGCCAAGCAAGTACGCGGAAGCTGTAAATATCAGAAACACAAACTAACAGTGCAAGAGAAAGGATACCCAGAACAAACTGACATAATTACATATGAAAGTCTTACAAAAAGAACAAAAGAGTATATACAATAATGACATGTCATGCCAAATACAAGTCTGAAAATCCACAAAACAAGACTCCAAAATGATGCATGCCATGGACGCTCTCCCGTGGAGTGATCACATCCACTCCTCTTGTCACGACCCGAGCCCAGAATTCGGGGGTTAGCGAAAAACTAAACCGGTGACACACGTACTCCCGTGCACGTGCACCCAAACTCAGTCCAGATGCACGCACACAAGGGATCTAACACGTGCGAACTAAGCGTACGCGGAAGCTGTACATATCATAGCAAGCAACAAAGGAAAATAAAATAGCGGAAGCCAAAGCAAATACGAAACGGAAAAGACAAAGACAAGTACACTGAGATAAAACCGAATACACACCAAAATCAATATATACAAAATACACAGAATACAAATCCAAAGTTCAAAGTCCAAATACAAATCCCCTGAAACCAAAACTCAAAATCCCAAAACGAAAAGCCACTGGAAGTATGCATGAACGCTCTCGGCAGAGATGATCAGGCCCACTCTGCCAAACCTGAGGGTGCCTCTACACTCGCCCCTGCAGCCTCCTCGACCGCCGGGGAGCTGGGCAAGGTATCTGTGCCTGCAACACCACAGACAACACAAATGAATACAACGATCCAGCAAATATAAGTAACAGGGGTGAAACACGCATAGTATCAAAGGGGATATAATAATGACAGAAGATTAAATACAGAGTCCCATATTAGGAAACTAAGCAAATCGTGCATAGAAATAAAACATGATATGTGGATCAAAACATAGAATACTGAACTAGTTGGCTACTACGTTAACCATGTTCTCTCCAATAGAGAGCAGAGCAGAGCAGAGCAGAGGAGAACACCGCTGTCCAGGCCAAAGGTACAAGCGGGTCTCGGTTCCTGGGTTCCGGGGTCCCAAGACAAAGCAACACTGCAGTTAAAACAGAGATACAGAGATCTACGCCAGAGGTAACCCCGTCGGGTATCCTAGGGCTGAGGCTGGGTAGCGCCAGACTAATACCAATCAATTCAAATCCATAGAAAGGGAGATTATCCGCTTTGGACTCACCGATGACAAAGACCGGATCTTATCCTCACGTATTAACCTCTGGGCAGAGCCACCAGGGAATACCCAAAAATCAGAGATATACAAAGCCAGAGAATATACAAAGCATAGCATAGATCAAAACATAGTACAGAGCGAAGAATAATACAGATATACAGAACGAAAGCAAAATGACTGAGGAATGCATAACATAGATTAACAGAACAGAGGGCAAAACCATAAACAATATGCAGTGCATCTCAGATTAATACGGAATCAAGGTTCATTACAAGCCAAGTCTAATCTAGTTGCATCACTGTCACTAACCGTGCATGTTGATGTAGTTTTAAGTTATTCGATGCATCGTTGCCATCCTAGTGTTGCAATATAATCCTCATGTGCACCGAAGTCCCTTAAACCAACACCCATGGGGAGGTGCTTAACAATGAGCAACCCTCACATGAATAAGTCACAGCCTAACAGACTATTCATGCGCTCCAAAGAATCCATTTGGGCCGGTTTACGGGTATGGTTAACCTGTATTTGAGCCCTACAAGGTCACACCATTAGCCTAAGTTTAACCGATAGTTTACAGGTCTTACGGTTTAGCCATGGGTGACCTACGGCTTAGCCGTGGCATCCTACGGCGTAGCCGCAATATGCACTACGGCTTAGCCGTGGTTCCCTTCAGAACACGGCTAAACTGTCAGCTTTTCCACCTCTGATCTGATACATCTCACGGCTGAGCTACAGTCAGTATACGGCTTAGCCGTAGACCAATCCACGGCTTAGCCGTATCCACACCGTAGAAGTACTGATATCAGAAAAGTTTCGACTGATCAGAGATTAAATTCACGGCTGGGGTCACGGTTGGGTCACGGCTAGCTTACGGCTCAGCCGTAGGACAAATTACGGCTTAGTCGTAGCCTAGCCGTAGAACAAATTCAGATTTTCGAGTCTCTGGAAAGCGAGCCGTAGAAATTTACGGCTTAGCCGTACAATACAGAGACGAATTCGGGCTGAGTACAGAAACTGAAATTTGATACAGAAACTGAATAAAATGAGTTACAGAGGTTCCAAATTCACCAAATGTGGCTGTAAAACATGCTAGACAAAGAATAAGAAGAAATCAAAGCCATCAAACAAAGTACCCATATGTGTTATCAAGCCTTTACTTATACTTGCCTCAAATCTGGAAATCCACTGAATCAAGCTCCAAAGCAACTAAAACCAAAACAAATCAAAGCAATCACACATGCATGAGATGAAGACCTAGCAACAGAGAATGGGGGAAGCAATTGGAGAAGAAGAAGAAAGAATTGGAAAGAACCCACTTACCGAACCACAAAACATAAACAGAGAGAAGAGAAGAACCCAAATCCACTAAAGGACCCAATCCTCAAACGATCAAGAGAAGGAAAGAAGAGAGGGAGAGAAGGAGAGAGAACGTGGAGAGCTCCTCTGGAATTCCTTGCATGCAACGATCAAGTGAAATGAGAGAGAGAGAGACACCTGTAATGACTCATGTATATATAGTTTTGGAAGTTTAAGTCAAAGTCCAAAGAGTCTGGGTTATTTACAAATCAAGTCACACGAAGGTCCAACTTCCCCAATTGACTCCAAATGGTTCTAAGACAGTTACGGAAAATGTCGAGCTCAACGAAATACACATGCTGACACCAAGATGATGCAAAGATGATATGAGCAAAGCAAAAGCAAAATTACGAAAAAGGGCTTAGAACTACCTATCTCAGGTCAAAGGTTGCTCAACTACCTATCCATGACCCAAAACAAGTCCAAAAGAAATAAACAAAACAAAACACACACTAATGAGCCACTAATCCGGCTCAAAGGGGATCGGAGTGTTACACCTCTAGGCCTGATGGGGCCCCGGGGGTCTCATCTGGAGCCTGGCCGACCTGCGGGGGTTCGGCAGGGGGATCTGGGCCTGCAACACCAAAAACAACTGTGAATACGAAGATTCAGCAAAGTATAAACCATAGCAAGTTAACACACGCTGTGTCTAATCGAATAAAGAACATCATGTTGTTAAAGAAGGCATTTTCGTATACTAGGCTATCATGCAAGAAAGAAATATGCTGCGTGAATCAAGGATAACATGCTGTGTACATAACTAGTGGCTACTACATTACCATATGCTCCCAAAAGAGGGATCTTGTAACATGCAAAGAACACCATTGTCCGGGCCAGGGTACAATGGGTCTCGGTTTCCTGGGGTCCGGTTCCCCAAGACAAAATCCATACTGCAGTAGGCCATATAAACTATACCGAATTCACCCCGTCGGGATCCTAAGGCTGAGGCTAAGTAGTGCCTGACCATGCCAAGTCAATCATGGAAACCTTGAGTCGATCGTGACAACATATCATACGAGCATATCTGTGAGTGAACATACCATACATGCATACTCAAGGTAATAAACCACAAGGTGAAAGTAACGAAACATACGTAATCATGTAGAGTGTTGAGATCAATGATCGAATGCAATATGTTATGCAACAAATTATGTGAAATCGAATCATCTTACTTTACAAACCAATTCTAATCTAGTTATCCGGTGTTTCTAACCGTGCATGATGATGTAGTTTTAAGTTATTCGATGCACCGTTGTCTAGTGTTGCCTTGAATCGGGCGGTGCACGAAGTCCCTTAAACCAACACCCATGGGGAGGTGCTTAACATCCGGATAATGAACATGAATGATTCGCAGCCCTCGAGATCATTCACGCGTTGTCTCACATTCCGTCGGGCAAGTCTAGGTGTTCTACATTCCATCATGAAGGCCATATTGGTCTTTTCTTTACACCTATCTTTGTTTTTCTTTCATTAGTCTAGTGTGAATACGGCTTAGCCGTGTGTGTGCTACGGCTTAGCCGTGTGTGGTCTACGGCTTAGCCGTGGCTGGGCCGTAGAAGGTTGGTCAGTTGCTGACTCTCAGTTATTCCAGAAATTGCACCCTGTATTATTCTACGGCTGGGCCACGGCTGGGATTCGGCTTAGCCGTAGGGCATTCAACGGCTTAGCCGTGCCCTAGCCGTAGAGGAAAACTGGGTTTTTCTCCTCTCTGGACTGTGAGCCGTAGGTGCTATACGGCTTAGCCGTACCTGCACGAATTCAATTTCCTGAAACCTGTACAGAATGTCTGGGAAGCATCCAAATGTCAAGGGAGATAGACCAAGTAGTAATCAAATGAGTATCAATGGGCTGTAAACACATGTTTTCCATACACATTAATGTGAGCTAACCAAAATCAAAGCATACCAACATGGGTTCTCACAACTATGGTTATACTTGCCTCAATTGGAAATTCAAATGCACAATGGTAGCCCTTGGATCCAAACACAACCTAACACAAGCAAAACCACATGCATGCATGAGAGATGGAGAGAAATCCACAACACACAGACACACCATGCAAAGAAGCAAGAAGGAGAAGAGATAGAGAACGGAGATGAGAAGAATGGAAGACTTCCACTCACCTCAATTGCACATGCAAGAACCACAAGCTTGATCGATGGAGAGAAATCAAGTGAAGGAGGGAGAACTCCACGTGCAGTGGAAGAAACTTGAGAGAAAACGAGAGAGAACAAGAGAGAGAGCATGAGTTGGTCGATGGATGCACTTATACAAGTCAATGGGTTGTCCAAATTGCAATGAAGGCCAAGTGAAAAGTGTATCTTCAGTTTGAGTCAAACTCGGGTCCAATCGAATCACACGACCTCGGTTGCAAATGACGTAGTTACGAAAGTTAACGAGCTCAACGAAAGACACGTGTTGACATCAAGATGATGCAAAAATGACCATGTCTAAGAAAAGCTAAAATTACGAAAAAGGGCTTGGTCTACTTAATCCAGGTCAAACTCAACCCAACTACCTATCCATGACCCGTAACGAAAAGAAAACACAAACAAAATACGATTAACAACGAAAACAAGATTAACTAACCGCTAAACGAGGTCAAGCTGGGTCGGAGTGTTACAGTTTTCCTTTTGTAAAGGAAAAAAGAAAAAGAAAAAAAAGAGCTGAATTTTTTTTTCAATAGAGAGGATTTGATTTCTTATGTAAGGGGTACTAGAAACTCAAGCTCCTGTCTATTAAGGAAATGGAAATCTACAAAGAGCGTAATCCTCTTGTTGCACAAATTCACTCATATTGACTCATACAAATACCAATTATAATATCTAATATGATTTGCTACACAAATCAAATCTTCATATCTTGACTTATGAATTAAACAATGGATAATCTAAAATTTTAAAGCATACCTTGTGCTATGATCTTGATGGTGAGTGGTTATAATTTGGTCATTTGATTGTCCCACATTATGATCAACAACCATTACTAAATAGGTTTTTCCCCTTTCTCTCTTGTCATTCACTCCAAGATGTCTGAGAGGTAATGGGTACTCTACCAAATATTTGTTAGTGAAGAGAGAGGACTGGAGAATTCTTTTATAGATAACCTTAGAGAGGTATATTCCCCTCAAAGGGATCTATTATAAGTCAGATTCCTTAATTCCATTAAAGATTAGCCAAACAAGAGTCCTAAATGGATTGAGCTTCCTAAAAGTAAATTGAAGAGAAATTACTTCAAATCAATACTAAAGGGGCACTATAATAATTCACATTTTTAGCCACGAAGTTTTTCGTTGCCAAAAGATAACAAAACATCGGTATATAAATTTACCGACGAAAATATTTTCGTCGGGTGAACGTCACCAAAAAAATGTCAGTAAAATATTTTACCAATGGAATAAAATTACGTTGGTGAAAACTAATATTTATAGACAATAAATTGGCCATTTACTGACGTTAAAAAACATCGAAAAAATCATTTCATTTTTTTTCAATTTTAAGCCCATGATTTACCGAAGTTGAAAGAATTTTTGTATTTTTAAAATTTTAAAATTTCATTTTACTGATTTTAAAAATTGTCTGTAAATCATGGGCTAACTCAATTCATTTTTTTAAAATTTCAATTTCATTTTTACCTATGTTTTAAAACGTTAGTAAAAAATTGCACCAAATTTTAAAATTCCATTTTGCCAACGTTAAAAAAATGTCGGCAAATTAATGTCAATTTTTATAATTTTTCTTTTACTTTTTCCAACATTTTTTTAACTTTGGTAAACTCATTCATTTTTCAATTTTAATTTTTTACTTTTACAGATGTTTTTTAACATTGTTAACATTTGTTCCTATTTTTAAAATTTCCAATATCTTTTTGCCGATGTTAAAAAACGTCGGCAAATTATTTATTTTTTAAAATTTTGATTTACTTTTGCTGATGTTAAATAACGCGGCAAATGTCATTTTCATCGATAATAGATTATTTTTTTAAATATAATAATTTTTTATTATAGTCTTCTAACAAACCTGTTTATATACTTGTATCAAATATAAACCTATTCATATACCTGTATTTAACACAAGAAATCTATCCACACAAGAATTGCTAAACAAACAAACAACAATCACCATTCTTTATCAAGTCATTCATCTCATTTAACAAATATTATAATGATATAGTCTCATATAAATATCTAATATGCAAAATACAAATAAACTAAAATGAAAATAAAACAACCCTCCAAGTCTACAACCGAACCTAAATCGTCCATCAATCTGTAATGAAAAAATAACATTAGAACCTTTTCAATGAATTAAGTTATAAATGTAAGATAAACATGCATATATATAATATTTTCCTAAGTTTTTCAGTAGCTTGTTTTCCGGCCTAAGTATTGAGAATTAAGCAGTTATTACGTCTAATTCGTTAATCGGGAGTCCGATTCATGAGCCATCAATTCATAAAAGTTACTTCTACCTCAAGTGAGGTACTTGTGCCAGTTTCTTGGCCGCCTAATGGCTGTTTCTTGTTTTGGACCTTCGGCGGCCTATTTTCGAGTGTAAGTAATTGGGATCCAATGTTTTTAGGTCTAACTCCCTAACCGGAATTCCAATTTGCGAGCCGTTAGTTCCTACAAGTTAATGTGGCCTCGAGCGAGTTGTTCATGCTAGTTTCCATTTTTTTCGGGGGCCGTTTCCCATTTTGGACCTTCGGCGGCCATTTTTAGAGCCTAACTATTGAAAATTCTAAGTTTTAGCGTTTAATTCTCTAACCGGGAGTCCGATTTGCGAGCCGTCAGTTTCTATAAGTTACTATACCCTCAAACGAAGTGCTAGGGCCAATTTTCGATTTTTCTGGGACCATTTCCCATTTTTGACCCCTTGATGGGAGGTTTTGAAGCCTAAGTGTTGGAAATTGTAGGTTTTTGCTTTTAATTCTCTAATTGGGAGTCCGATTTGCGGACCGTCAGTTCCTACAAGTTCCTTTACCCTCGAGCGAGGTGTTTGTGCTGGTTTTTTTATTTTTCCGAGGCTGTTTCCTAGTTTTAATCCCCCGGTGGGCAGTTTTCGAGCCTAAGTATTGGAAATTATAGGTTTTTGCTTTTAATTCTCTAATCGGAAGTCCAATTAGTGGACCGTCAGTTCCTACAAGTTACTCTACACTCGAGCGAAATGCTTGTGCTAGTTTTTAATTTTTTTGGGCCCGTATCCTATTTTTGACCCTCCAGTGGGTGGTTTTCTAGCCTAAGTCTTGAAAATCATAGGTTTTTTATTCTAATTCTTTAACCGGGAGTCTGATTTGCGGACCATTAGTTACTGCAAGTTACTCTACCATTGAGCGAAGTGCTCATCCCGGTTTTCAATTTTTTTGGGGCCGTTTCTTATTTTTGACCCCCTGATGGGCAATTTTCAAGCTTAAGTCTTGGAAATCGTAGGTTTTTACTTCTAATTCTCTAACCGGGAGTCCGATTTGTGGACCGTCAGTTCCTACAAGTTACTCTACCTTTGAGCGAAGTGCTCGTGCTGGTTTTCAATTTTTTCAAGGGCCGTTTCCCCTTTTTGGCCCCCTAGTGGGTGGTTTTCGATCCTAAGTCTTGGAAATTATAGGTTTTTGCTTCTAATTCTCTAACTGAGAGTTGGATTTGTAGACCGTTAGTTCCTACAAGTTACTTTACCCTTGAAAAAAGTGCTCATACTAGTTTTTAATTTTTTCGGGGTTGTTTCCCATTTTTGACCCCCCCCGGTGGGCGGTTTTCGAGCGTAAGTGTTGGAAATCATAGGTTTTTTGCTTCTAATTCTCTAATCGGCAGTCTGATTTACAGACCGTTAGTTCTTACAAGTTACTCTACCCTTGAACAAAGTGCTCATGCTGGTTTTTAATTTTTCTAGGGCCATTTCCCATTTTTGATCCCTTGGTGGGCGGTTTTCGAGCCTAAGTCTTGGAAATTGTAGGTTTTTGCTTTTAATTCTCTAACCGGGAGTCCAATTTCTGGACCATCAGTTCCTATAAGTTACTCTACCCTCGAGTGAAGTGCTCGTGCTAGTTTTCAATTTTTCTGGGGCCATTTCTCTTTTCGACCAGTTTCGAGGGCTGTATCTCTAATCGTAAGTGTTAAAAATCCTACATTTTCAGTGTTTATAAATTTCAACGAGTTATTATGTTAAAACCTCAAGAGAATAATATACTAACCAAGGGGTCACATCATGCTCTCCAGTAGTTGTGACATCATTTGCAAAACTGGTCCCTCTAGAGATGTTGAAGCAAAACATCAGACCTATCCATGTCGCAGTTGCCAGTTGTTGAATGAGGGCCTCGAGTGCAGCTGTCCTCCTGTCCTGCTCAGCTTGCTGCTTGTCCTGCTCAGCCTGCCTCTAGTCCTACTTAGCCTGCCTCCTAGCCTATTCAGCTAACTATTCGTGCAGGGTGATTACCTTAGGATGCGGCGCTCGAGACTGTGTGGAAAATGAAGAGGTCCTCGTGTATATACCATACCCATTCAAGTAACTCGACGTCTTCCCACGCACATCAACAGCAATTTGTTCCTTTCTCATCGGAGCTGTGACAGAGGGCTGCGACCGCTCCTTAGTCTGCTGCACCAAGGCCTCCTGCCATTTAAATCAATAAGGGATTTAGAATGCTTTTGTGGCATTATTGGTCAAAATTGAATCGAAGAGCAAACATACATGTCTCTGTTGAGCCACGTCATTTACTGAATTATTACTTTTTTACCTGTAGTGGGTGTCGCGGAAGAACTGAGTAATAGACAGCACCTGACCGGCATTCTGTGCCATCTATCATTTGAAATTATTTTGTATTAGATATGAACTTACATATTGATAAATTAATAAGCTTAATCGAGTTTCTTCATATGAATATAATTAGTACCACCAGAAACATTCTCGATACAAATGACCTGGAGTCAGTAGTATGATTATCTGGCAGCTCAGCTCGACTCTCTTGAGTTGTCTTCAACTTCGCCTGCATAGAAGAGCAAAAATACAATAGTTTTCTTCAACAAATCATAACTAATAAAATTACGTTGGAATACAATTAATTGTTGTAGATAACATCCAAATGTTACCCTCCACTGTGGTGATTCCTAACACTACGAGATCATCAACTGCCAGTCGGCTGGATCATAGCCCTCTATAGGGTGGTCTTGGGGTCGGGGAACTCCCTGCTCCAAAAGCTTGAGATAGTGACTATGCAGCTTGTATTTTTAACTTCTATAAAAATCCCGTACTGGCGGTCAATGTCTGCTCTGAGCTGCATATTGCCCTCGTAGTCGCCGATATCAAATATTTGTTGCAATTAAGAGAGAGCCATATAAAAATTAGTAATAATAAAATATAACCCATGTCTTGTAATGAGGAGCGCAACTATGATTAGTTTAGTTGATAATTCTCGTTATGGTTTACCCAAACTAAACCAATGACAGCAAGCTTGATCCTACTATTAAGCTTCTTCAAGCCATGCGGTCAGACTGGGGCCATCTCTCTAATGGCTAACCCAATATGATTAACCAGTGATAGTGCATGTTCCTCCTCTAGCCTATGGCTCGAGTAGGGGATCGGAACTGGGATGTTATGACCTATCTTTCTTCAGCTTGATCCCACTATTAAGCTTCTTCAAGCCATGTGGTCAGACTGGGGCCATCTCTCTAATGGCTAACCCAATATGGTTAATCAGTGATAGTGCATGTTCCTCCTCTAGCCTATGGCTCGAGTAGGGGATCGGAACTGGGATATTATGACCTATCTTTCTTCAGCTTTACCGCCTTCTTCCCTCGCATAGCGCCCCTACAAGGCTCCGAACCTTTGAGATTGGGGCTGATACTGTTAAGATGATAGTGGTAAATGAGTTAGTAAACACAAATCATTAAATTGAGGTGAATTTAGGATTTTAAAAGGTCATAATTTTCTCACCAACACTGCTACCAACTGTATAAAGACTCGGTGGAGGCACGGACGG
Organism: Sextonia rubra; assembly: GCA_037013555.1. Lineage (NCBI taxonomy): Eukaryota > Viridiplantae > Streptophyta > Magnoliopsida > Laurales > Lauraceae > Sextonia > Sextonia rubra. The sequence goes on along the minus strand of JASUAD010000011.1, from coordinate 29,143,191 downwards.
AGGAGATTAGGTTAGTGAGGGTTGTGTGGTAGGAGGCTAGGTCGGCGCAGGCTGTGTAGTAGACGGCTGGATTAGTGAGGGCTATGTGGTAGACGGCTGCGTCAGCGAGGGCTCTGTGGTCAAAGGTTGTATCAGCAAAGGTTGTGTCGTAGCCTCGGGTGTGCTCTTCGCACAAGCTAACCCAAGTGCAGCTGCGATAGTCCAAGCATGTCAACCCTCTTCTATCAAGGCATATCTTCAATCTGGTTTAAAGCAAAGTGACAAGGAAAATAAATAATTATTAGCAAAAATCAATAATATTAGTAAAGTAAATGTAAGCAATTTATATTCAATGGAAATGAAAATCATTTTAGTGTGAGTGTCACTATCAAAACTAATATTTTGAAGTGCATGTCACAGATATTCACAGAAAGATTACCTCATCTGATTTAGACGAAGATATTTCGTCATCTACATCATCATCTTGTGGGGAACTGTAGTTTTCGTCGTTATCACTCCCATTAACCTTTTTCCTTTTATTATCATTTTTCCTTTTAGCTGAACCAAATATAGTACGTGCGGTTGGCGGGAGCCCTAGAGATGCAAGTTTATCTGTATTCTGCTTAATTGTCTTTTTTCTCTTTAATAAATAATTGCATGCTTGCACGTGACAGGACAACTCTTCTGGTTTAACCCATTTTTTCCCTCCGTTTGTCATCGTTTGCAACTATGATATATATAAATAAGCATAAAACATGAAATATAGAAATGTTTTATCCATATATGAACAAATCATAAGAGAAAATGAAATTGAAGACAATTTCATTCTGTTATGTAAAATATTTATTAATTTACTCAATCGTTACATGTGCAAAACCTGAAACAAACACTATATGTCATATTTTATGTCAGAGTCAAACTGATGAAGTACATCATTGTCTTCTTCATCTTTGTAATCCGCTAGTGTTTCATCATCGTCTTGGCCCTCATCGTCTTTTGACTCATCATTGAAAATGATCTTAGAATCTATATCATCCCTAGAGTATTGGACACTAGTACCATTGGCGAGGACTAGGGCAACAAATGTCGGTTAGGTTTGCTGAAATGCATCATTAGGCATATCATTATCGTCATCGTCATCCTGCTTAGCGGGTATATCCCATACTCCCCGAGGCTTGACCCATTCATTAACTCTCCAGTTTTTTGATCTATTAGTGGCATTGACATAAAAGGCTTGTGTCACCTGACTTGGTAGGATAAATAGATCATCCTTACACCAACGACCCATGATATTAATGCGTGTAACATGTTCTTCGATGTTTATCTTATGCTTGGTACTAGTGTTGTACTATTCACATTCAAATAAAACTACTTTACCCCCATGCAAATAGGACAATTCTCAGATTTTGCGGATGTATCCATAGTAGTCATGTTTCTCTTTTTCATATTCCCCTTCCATAACCAAGTCACTATTCTGACTCCTACGGTATGTCTCACGATCTTTAGTGTGATATCGGATACCATTGCAATCACACCCCTGATACAAATTCACTAGTGATCTAGGGCCATTTGCTAATGACCAAATCTCATCAATAGCTTTTGTTGACCCATTAGTTCGCAATTAATTTATCTACATAAGCAGATTAAGACAAATATATTATGCTAATATCATCTGAACTATAATCCAATAATGTATAACAATTAAAATGATAACATTTTGTATGTCTTACATATTGTTTGAACCATTTTGCAAATTCTTTTCACTGTACTTGCCTGATTTTTCCACCTTTTTTTATTTTGTACTAAATTCTTGTGTTCCCTACTTAAGGCAGCTTTTAGTGAATAAGTAAAAGTAGAGAATAAATTAAAGAGTTAACAAGCAATGCATAAATATGATTAGATTGAAGCACATATTGTAGATACGCCTCCACCTCAGGGGTATTATTCAACATAAACCAATGAGCCATGTCACGCTCTCCCTGCGAAGGATCATGTGCCCTTGCCATCATTCCGATTGGATGGACAGTTTATGTGAATATTGACATCTCGAGCCACGTTCGCCATCATCATCATAACGTTCAACTCGAACAGTCTACCTTAAATACATTGAACAAAAAGTAAGACACTCTTTGACAATATAAGCCTTAGCGATCGAACCTTCTGGCTTAGCTCGGTTGCGAACGTACCCTTTTAGGGTCTTCAGAAACCTTTAAACAACCAATGATAATAATTATGATTTTCAATACAAGGCAATTGCACTAATAAATAAATAATTAATTAATGTTCATCGACTATTACCTTTCTGTCGGGCACATCCACCGATATTGTACCAGTCCACCAAGTATGGCCTCGCACGGTAAGTGAATCGACAGATGAACCATTACATCAAAGGAAGCAGGAGGAAAAATCCTCTCTACCTTGCATAATAATAAAACTATATGCTCCTCTAATTTTTTTAAATCATCGTGTCTCTGTGTTTTCGAGCAGAGGTCTTGGTAAAAGCTGCCTAACTCAAATAATGTTGTACAAATATCCTTATTTAGAAAGCTGCGCATACCAGTAGGAAGGATGTGTTGGATAAGGATGTGGCAATCATGACTCTTTAAACTAAATAATTTACCATTTTTCAAGGTTACACATCTCGAGAAGTTCGCTGCATAGTCGTCTGGGTATTTGATCGACTTTAAGAATTCATAAAATTCATCTTTCTGTTTTGGTTCCAAAGTATAAGAAGCATGCGGCTTCAAACTTGATCCATCACCCCTCTCCACTAGATGCAACTCTGGCCTAATGCCCATATTTTTCAAATCCTTACGCACTTTCTCTGTGTCCTTGTTTTTGCCCTTTATGCCCAAAATTGTTCCAACCAAAGTTACACAAATGTACTTCTCAATGTGCATAGGATCAAGGTTATGTTGAAGTTTTTTGCACCTCCAGTAAGGCCATTCAAATAGGATGCTTTTCTTTGTCCAATTCAGTTCTCCAGAGTCACACGGTCTTTTCTTATTCTTGCCAAACTTGACCGGTGCTAGTTCTTCTAGCTGGTTTAGTACCTTCTGCACCGCTAAATCTAAAGAATTCTTTTCATGCTTAGGTTGACCATTGAAAGCCTTGCTTCTACGCCATTGGTGGTTCAGTTCGAAGTATTTTCGATGGCTAATGTACCCAATCTTATCTTTCAATTTCACCCATGAAGAGCTGTCGGTACATGAGGGGCAAGCGTTATAACCTTTTGTACTCCACCCAGACAAGCTGCCATATGCAGGAAAGTCATTTATAGTCCATATCATAGCCGCATGCATCTAAAAGGTCTGTTTAGTGGAGGCATTAAAAGTGGAGACACCATTATTCCACAAGTCCTTCAACTCATCAACCAAGGGCCTCAGATATACATTGATCTCGTTTCCTAGTGAGCTTGGTCTTGAAATAAGTAATGACATCATAAAAAATAGCTCCTTCATGCACATCCATGGTGGCAAATTATAAGACATAAGTATGACAAGCCACATGCTATAGGAGGTGCTCATGTTACCGAAAAAGTTAAATCCATTGGTGGCTAACCTCAGCCTGACATTACGTGTCTCTCACGCAAACTTCGGATATTTCTCATCAAATTCTTTCCATTCCACGAAGTTAGCAGGATGCCTCGCTATCCATCATCAACAGGCTTATCACTGTGCCATCTCATCTCCGTGGTTGTCTTTCTTGATATATACAATCTGCGCTGCGCAACCTAGGTATTAATGGGAAGTAACGGAGCACCTTATGAGGGATCTTCTTTTGCTTTCCATCATTGACCTTGTACCTAGGCTCTTGACATTCTGGACATTTTCCAATTGAGCATTCTCCTTCTAATACAATACACAATCGTGTTTGCAGGCATCTACATTCTTGTATCCCATGCCCAAGTTACATAATAACTTCTTCGTCTTGTAAACTGAGGCTGGCATCACTTGACCTTCGGGTAAAAAGTCCTTAAAAATCCGCAGGACCTTATCAAACGACTTATTGCTACACCTACTTTCGACCTTCACATGCAATATCTTGATAACAAATGTAACAGAGTATTTGAGCTCTTGCATCCTGGGTACAGGATACGCTGGGAAGCCTGTAACAATCTTTCAAAATCCTGCATATCATCCCTCTCTTGAGTATTTTCCTTCAAGTGAGTTCCCCTACGATGGTTCTTTATCAACTCATCTATTCATTCCGATTCTATTCCAATTCATCTTCGCTCTCATCCGAATCATTGGGTTGAACTATAGGTTCCCCGTGAGCTATCCATTGTTGGTATGAGATCATCATTTCATGAATGTGCAAATGACTTCTCATGATTCCATAGTCATACTTCCGATGGTTACAACAATCATTACATGGCACCTAATGATTGTTGCCCCGCCCAAATTCGCCTTTGTAAAATCAATAAATGAGTTCACCCTGGCCATGTATTCTGCACTAAATCGGCTCTGATAATATAATATCCAACTCCTGTCCATATCTGACCTAATCACATGAAATTAAATGTTAGAAATTGCTCCATGAGTCGCATCTTTGACAGGGGGTTTCATTTAATGATGGTAGGTTTAATGTTTTGATATCTTTGATGGGGGGTTTCATTTAATAGTATATGCATTCTAATGAAGCCCATCATAAAAAAGTGGTAAGCATTGCTTATTTAGTAGATCTACCTCACACAAACACAAATTTAGTTTCCAAAATACTACATGCTTGCGGTAAGCATTGCAACATTAGTCTCTCCAAGAGTTATATCATGTAGTAGATAAGTTTGATAGCACAGAACTTTGCACAATTCCAAACATACCATTTGTTCTTATAAATCATGACCACAATGTTCTTCCTCTATGCATTTTTCTTCTCATTTTAAAATTTTGTCTGGATAATTTGATTAACTAGTCTTCCAATTTCACCCATCAAAACCAATACTTTAAAAAAAATTCTTAAAAGAAAAGAAACTAAGCAAAACATAATGGACACATGAATAAAAACATCTAATCATGAAAATCTAAAAAACATTTTCTAATTAAAACAAAACAAAAAAAAACAAATATTCACCATATTCATTAATCACATCCTGATAATATGCTTATTGTTCTTGACAAGGGGCCCACTTGTCATGGCTCCTTTGTGGGAGTAGTTCTTCAGAGGGAATGAGGGACTATGCTTAATTTATGTTCACTCGTATCCCTCTTTCAATGAAACAGTCCTTGAAAACTCAGTTTTCTTTGAGTGAAGAATTCCAAGTAAGGTTTGTTTCCTTTTCACCTACTTGAAGAGTTTTTTTTTTTATTACTTCTAGTTTATTTTATTTTTCTTTCTTTCTTTCTTTTTTCTATTTTCTTGTGTTCTAAAGCGATGGTTATGTTTAAGGTTAGAGCTTTTAGGGAGTATTTCCACATTACCAACAACTTTGTTCTTACTTTACAGTTAGACTACACATCTGTTAAAGGATGCCCAAAATCCAATGCCATGATATATTTTCAATCTTTATTCGTATTTCTTTGTGTTCTTCTAAATGAAAATTTAGTTGCCAATTGGGGAAAACCATAAAAGAAGGTTGGTTACAACTGAAATCTGATAAAGCTGATGCAAATAAATATAAAAGCATCATACACCTTTCTCAGCCTTTTGGCCAAGATCAAATATAAAAGCATCATCTATAATCATAAAACTTGAAAATGTATCAATTTACAAGGTCATAAACTGGTTGGTGGTTTCCATCCTTTACAAAAGGGAAAAAGTTACAACTGTGACACTCAAAAATCACTCATTATCCTGCTGTGGGTTGTTTTACAATATCACAGTCTATTTTAGTTTGTTTGAGCAATATGACTTTTATGGGTTGTGCAGTGAGACATTACCTTTGGTTTATTTTATTGCTTATTATTGTTGCATGACAGGGTAATGAAGAAGAGATATGGTGTAGGGGACCTTTTGAGATGAATTGGAGGAATATAAAATGTCAAGCGAATCAAATGATCCTATCAATTGTTTTACATTTTCAAATTTTAATTGTTATAAACAGTACAAATTCATAAAATTCATTTTTAATGTTGGATAGGCATCATATTGTGAAATTGAAACTTAAGGTACGGATAGGTGTATGAAAATAAAACTCATACTTTTCAATCAAATATCAATGTGTATGAGTATCTACAGAGCAATATTGTACTCTAGCTGAGCTGATGATCGACATTGATATACAATTAACCCATGAATGAGAGAGTGGCATCTGATGTTGCTTTCGCATGGTCAAATATCATGATTTAATTATTTAATTAATTGTTCATTGCCTTTAATTTTTAGGTCAACTGCCTTTTTTTTTTTTTTTGCATGAGCAAATGAGTAAATTAAGTTGAAGTAGATGTTTCTAGTAAAATCCTTCGTTGGATAGATGGAGACTGTGATACAATATCATAGTCTACATTTCTTTAGCATTTTGGAAATTTATTCAATTTTATGTTAAAATATATGTGTCTTAACAAAATCTCTCCCTTTATACATACCAGCTGTGGTTCTATAAAATTCCTTTATGCCCTCTAAAATCCTCAAGGAAGAAATAGAAGAAGAAACCAAGAAAACAGATATCCATTGATGCGGTAAATAACAAAGATACTCCAAAAAAAAGTAAAAATTCATCGAGAGAGGTGAAAACACATAGACCTCCGGATTTTCTCTTTCTTCTTTCTCTTCTACTTTCTCTTCTTGGCCAACAGTGAGAGAGCGGTGCAGAGGCAGAGGCAACCAACAGAGGGGGAGAGGGAGAGAGCGGTGCGCAGAGGCTTCTCGTGCTGGGATCGGAAAAGAGTAGAGAGGGAGGGATCGCAGAGGCACCTGCAACGGATCGCAGAGGCACCGGCAGTGGATTGTAAAGCAAGAAGGAGAGGAGCATAGTGAGGATCAGAGGATTACAGCAGCAGCAGCAACGGATTGCAGAGGCAGTGGCAGTGGGTAACAGAGGCAACGCTATCTAGTTGCAGATCGGGGGGGGAGAGAGAGAGAGTAAGCAGGAAGAGAGCGAAAGTAAGTAGAGAGAGAGCGAGAGAGAGAGAGCAGAGATAGAGAGTGAGAAAAAGTAGAGACAGAGAGCAAGAGAGAGAGAAAGTTAAAGAAAGCAGAGATAGAGAGCGAGAGAAAGAGAGCAACAAGATCGGAGAAAGCGAGAGAGAGATCAGAGAGATCGGAGAGAGTGAGAAATCAGAGAGAGTGAGAGAAAGAGATCAGAGAGATAAACGAATTTGGGGGCAAGAAAGAGCGACAAATCTGAGAGTGAGAGAGAGAAATGGATTTGGGGGCGGGGGAATGAAAAAGCGGAAAGGGTGGCGCGAAGTTTGATAACGTTTTTACCGACGATTAATTTTCGTCGCCAAAATTTGAAATTTCGTCAACAAATGTTCATCAAATATTGGTAAATGTTTTCAAAACTTTACCGACGTAAATCATTTTCGGTTGGTAAAATTAATTTTTACCGATGTAAAAATTCGTCGGCAAAAACTTTCCTATTGTTTAAAAAGTTAAATAAAAAATTCTCTATATTTACCGACGCCTCCCCATTTTATGTCGGTAAAAGTACTTCATGTTTCCTACTATTAACGATGAAAAATTAAAAACATCGGCAAAAGTGCGTTTTTGAGATTCAGCGACGCTTCTTTTCGCCAGTTAAAGTAAAAACTATTTGTCGGAAAATTTTTATTTTATTTTATTTTATTTCTAAAAATGAAGTTAATTCATTATCTACCTTTGCCGACGAATGTTGCAAAGAAAATTGGTAAAAGTCTTTTTTTTATCGACGTTTTCTATAAAATGTCGGTAATTATCTAATTTTCACCAACGAAATGATATGCATCGGTAAATAATCGTCCAAGCTTGGTCTTTACCAACAAAATTATAAAAGCGTTACTAAAAAATGTCACCAAAACTGCATCTTGTTGTAGTGGGGAAATCATAGTTGAATTAATGGACTCAACATGGGATCCATTCATTATTACACTTGTGGTCATAGTGTAACAATCCGAATTCAATATCTTCCTTTGCAAAAGGTATCCTCTCCTTATGGTATAAAATTTCCTTTTTTCTCCATTTCCTTTTCCAAGTTGCTATATTTGATTAACATCCTCTTGCTTTAAGTTTTTCCTCATGCTTATTTCAGATGTGCATGTTAGCATATAGCATATTTTCATCATGATGTTATAATTTACTCATGCTACGACAACATTACCTTACTGGCCCAGGGAACCCATCAACCGATCTCTCTTCTTCCCCTTCTTTTATTGTTCTTTTTTCCCTTTGCTCTTGACCGAGAAACCAGTTTAGGATTCGTACCAATCTCCCTTCTCCTCCTTCTTTTTCTCCCTCACTAGCCGATCAGCCACCTGCATTATCTTTTTCTTCTCTTTCTTTTGTTTCTTCTTTATCTGATCTTTTCTTTCTTTCTCGTGCTTTTTTCATTCTTCTCTTGTCCCTTCTTCTATCTCTCCTTCTACTTCATCTTCATCTCACAACTTACCTTCACTTTCACCATCACCGAACCCATCTGCACCCTTCTCCCCTTCTTGTCCGTTCCTTCTCCTTCTTGTCTTTCCTTTCTTCCTTCTCCACTGTTCATCATCTTCCTCGGCTGCCCCTCTCATTCTCTTCTTTCTCTGTTTTCTTCCCCAAGCTCTTCTTCTCTTTCTTTTTCTTCTCCATCGTTTGCCCTTCTTTTGTTTTCTCTATGTTCATGGCCGAACTATCGAGGACCCAGCCATCTTAACCTTCTGCACCGCCGTCTCCTTGGTCATCTCCGTCTCGCCAAACAGACCATTTTTCCTCAATGCCCATGAGCAACCACCCTCTGTTTGACGCTTCCAGCCAAGCTCGAGCCCAAGACTTTCCAGCCACGTACGATGGCAGATCCATCTCCACCCTCTCTTCTCTTTTCTTCCCTCTCCGTTTCCTGGCCAAGTAATCCAGTTCAGAACTGGTACCCATCTCGTTACCAGCCCAGCAGGTTGGTGCTCCTCTCTGCATCGTTTTCTTCCTCTTCATTGTTCCCTCTCTATCTGCTTTCTGTTTCTCTCTCTCTTTCTCCTCTGCCACTGTTTCTTCTTCGTTTTTCCTTCTTCTTCTGTTTCTTCCTCCTTCCCTGTTCTCTGCAACCCATCTTCAGCTCCACTACCCAGTCGAACAGCCCACTCCATTCTCCCCTTTATTCTCTTCTTTCTCCTTCTTTGGCTTCATGTTTTTCTTGCATCTCCTTCCTCCTTCTGCTCCCCCTTCATCTGAATCTATCTCTTACTCTCTTTTTCGTTCTCTGTCCCTTCTTCTTTCTCTTAACCTCTTCCTCGTTTTTCTCTGTTTCTTTCCCTTCTTCATCGTTTTCTTTCTTCTCTTCTCTTCTTTCCTAGTTTCCTTCCATCCAAACAGAACCCATGCACCTCGTTCATCCCTTTCTTCTTCTTTCTTCTTTACCTCTGCATCTTCTTCCCCTTGTTTCTTTCTCCTGCTTTCTCTTCTTTCTTCTTCTTTCCCTACCGCCCTGCAATTTCTCCTTCTCCTCCGTTTTCTCTGTTCTGCATTCTCGTTCTCCTTCTACCGCATCTTCTTCCTGCTTTCTTCTTTCTTCCCTCTTCATCTTCTTCTTCCTCTGCTCATCCTCTTCTTTTGTCTCGTCTTCTCTGTCTTCTCCTCCTTGTTCCTTGTCTTCTTCTTCTTCATTTTATTCCCTTTGTTTCTCTCCCTTGTTTCTCCTTCTCTGTTTCCTTCTCTGTGCTCGGAATCGCACACTTGCACTTGGATCCATCGACCGGTGGTGTCCTCCTTCTTCATCTTATCTTCTTCTCCTCTTGTTTCTGTTCTTCCTACCTCTCCTCCTTGTTCCTCTTTTCTTTTATCACCATTTTCGTCTACTTCTTTCTCCCGATCTCTTCTTATTTCTCTGCAACGAAATCTGGTCCTTGTCTGCTGCAGCCGTTCTCTTCTATTCTTCTGTCTTTCCATTCTTCTTCCTCTCTTTCTTTCTCTTTTCACACTGTTTTCCCCACTGTTTGTAATTCTTCTTCCCCATTTCGTTTTTCTCTCTATTATATTTCTCCTCTTCTTTTCTTTTCTTTTCTTTTATTTCCTTGTTTCTCCTTCCTCTCGGAGTCATCTTCCTTTAAATCAGTTATCCTGGCCCAGCTTACGTGCATACATAATCTTCACTATTCAGGGCCACTTGCACCACCTATGTATCAACCCATGACGTTAAAAATCATGATCAAGACTGACCCAAGTTCATGACCCAATTGACCCACAGATTTGGCCCATCTTACAAGTTTGTTTAATTCAAGTCATTCAAGCCCATCGATATGATCTAGTAACTTGGGCCCAACTCATAAATAGATTGAACCGGGTTTTATTCAAGTTGAAATCGAGGCTTGAGCCCATAGATACAACCTATTTTACCCACTTAGCCAATGTACATGCAAGATCTAGTTTATTTTGTGCCCAACCCATACCATTTCATGTGCACATTCTCACACCTTGATATAACTGTCGTAACAGAAACTCACACCGGACTTCTAGGGTCAGACGAGCCCAATTCTTCAAGGACTGATAATCAAGGCAAGTAGTTTTACCATAGTTTTTGAGCCATAGAGTTTTCATGTACTTGACTCAATTTGATTTAAAATGTGAAAATTTGCAAATTGCTAAATAATCCTAGAATATTAGGATATTTTGATGCCTGGATTTGTTTTGGAATACCATAATTGTGATATACCCGATCTTGTTCCCTTGACATTATTAAGATATAAAAGGACTGTTTGCAAAGTAATGATCCATTTGTCATTTGATGTGAATTATGAAAATTGTGATAACATAGAGTTTGATTTGTGATCTCAACCGTCACTTTTGTTGTGTTTGAAAACTTGGAATTTGTTGCAATTGCTATTGAGCTCGTTCTATTGTAAGGCATTCTCATAGTATGGCAACGGACCGTGGGGACGCTCATACGTAGATTTTAGCTCCTTTTGGGTATGACATTGGGATTGGAACCCCTTTGTGCGATATTTTTAGTTTAAAACTAGCCCTACCTTGTTTTGGAGATTACTGGGCTTCGTACCACTTTGGATATGAAATGGCTTGTACTTGGCGGGTATCTTGTGCTTGATTCAGGCTTAACTCTGATGAGCATATTTTGTTACTTTGTTTGCTATGGAGATGCCTTTCCTTTTTATTTGCTGATTTGGTTATTTGCTCACTTATTTGAACCACTTTGAATCTTGGTCTCGTTATCTTCTTGTCACTTCCAAGATATTGCACTTACTTTATTTGATATACTTGTATATGCGAACTATGACTCTACATTTGATTTCTTAGATTGGCTAGGTTTTATGGTTTATATTACTTGTTGAGTTTTACTTACCCATGTTTTTCCCCCATAGATTTCGAGGTTGATCTAAAACCCAGGAAAATCTAGCTTGCCTTGCGGAATCGGGATTGAGGGATGAGCTGCAAAAACTTTAGCCTTAGATTTGGAAGATTAATTTAGGATTTTATTAGAATTGAGAATTCTTCATTATATTTTGAGAGTTACTCTCACTTTAGATTTATTATGTTAATGAATTGATTTTATTATGAGATATTGATCATGTCTATTTGGATTATTTTAATAAAGTTTGGAAAATCATTTAATTTATTTGTTGTGGACCCATCATGCCTCGTGATTTGAGGGTCTTAAGGATCTCGGATTTCAGGGCGTGACACATAGCGACCACTTACATCCAACAGGGTAGAAACACAAGGTTTTTTTTCAATAAAGGAGATGAAAATTTGCAAAAAAATATAATCCTCTTGTTGTACAAATGCACCCATGTTGACTTATATAGATACCAATTTCCTAACTCAACACACATGTTTTCCATCAATTTGGTTGGTAAAATGGGACCTTGGGTTTAACTTATTCCTTGATTTAGGTTATTTCCTTTTTACCTTGTGCTTTGGTTTCAGGAATTTTCTTATCGTTGGCTTTTCCCCATTTTCCTTTCGTCTTTCAAAGCATGTTTGTGCTGTTCAGTGAAAGCTGGATCCATATGGAAGGTTTTCTGCATGTCGTAGAAAACCGAGTCCAACCCTCCACCATAGGAACTAGTCTTCCAGAATCACAGAAAACTCAGTTATTTTTCTGCTTTTCTGTGGCTAGTACAAAATGGTTTTTTACTGTACTGTAGAGAAGGCTTTCTGCTTTCCACTCTTCTTCCACAAAAAATGCAGGTACTCTAATGTGCCCTTTATAAGTGTTTTTGTTCAACTAGTGGATTCCCCACTCTCACAAAATCCCATTTGAAGAGAAAATTTTGCATTCCTACCCCTCCATAGAAAATTGAAATCCTCTCAATTTAGGAGAATCAATTTAATTTTTCTTCCTTTTTAGATAGAGGAGTTGGTTAGGGGTGGAGGGTTAGGGCAGGGAAAAATAAAACAATTTTCTACTATCACAAGATCCTCTCATATCACACATGCACGATTAATGTGTAGAGGAGCAGCATAACTAATCTATTTGTAGGCATTGAACTTGCTTAGAGTTTTTAGGTATTTCTTGTACATTTTGGTCTTGTTTGTTTGCAATGAATTACATATGAGTTGAACACATGGGATTGATTGTCATATAGGCTCCACCAAAAACTTTATTAAAAAGGTGAGGTGAGGGGCGAAGGATATAAGGTAGGGATGTAAAGGGAACCTTCATGCATTGAATTACCAAGGTGATGACATGATATTCATTTCTCATTTTATTTTGATTTAATTTCCTTTTAATGCCCTTTTATCTTCATTTTTGACCACTTGTCATGAATTCCTATCTATAAACAAATTAACATGCCTCTTATATTTGTATGAGTTGTTGGCCATTTTGTTAATTAGTTATTGAAATTTAACTATCTATGCGAAACATGAGATCTAGTTGTGCTACGCAAATCAATTCATGCCCCTATCGGTGGCGTAGGATTGGATTAGAAGGCCTTCCCCTAATTTTGTGCAGATCTCACGTGCACATAATCATTAGATTAAACCATTGGTTTAAGTGATGGAGTCAGGAATTTCTCCCAATTAGAAGGCAAAGATGGTTAAGACCTTTAATAAATGAAAGGAATTGCTTCATCACGATCACATTTTCATTACTACCATCAATATTTGTCAAATAAGAATGATAATTAATGATCTTTTTTATTTTTACTTTTTTAAAGTTGCAATTTTTTGTATGACATCATATGGACACAACCAATCTTGTACTCAATCGGACTGTGGTTACACTCCTACTGATATGAAATTTTGGATATATCATTAAAGGTGATGGTATTCATTTTTAACATTTTGGATTATAATTATGTGGGTGATACAATGGATTTTCGGAGGCCTGTAAGTGAACATATAAAAATGATTTTTAGATTTTTCTAACTTGTAAAAAGATGGCGGCCTATAAAATAATCTAGTGGGCCATCACTCTTGCCAAGCTAAACTATCTAATTATATACCCCTAGATCTCAAATCCAATCTAATAAAAATCATTCTTCTTGACAGATTTTTAAATAATATGGTATAAAAAAAATCCTCACAATGTAAAACAAAGAAAAAAAAAGCATCAAGAAGCAACTGTATTGAAAAAAATAACAAATGACATGAAAAAGAATTAATATATGTATTTAAGTACACTCATTAAATAGGCAGACATTGAACTCAAACAAAAGAGGAAAACAAAGAAAAAAAATGAAAAATAAACAATAGGCGGATGAGTTTATTGAATTACCTTTATAGTTGTATTTGAGAACCAATGCAAATATGTTAAGTGTTAAAGAGTGAAGAAGAAGACAAGGAGCATGTGGACTTAAAAAACAAGTGGTATTTGGAAGCCAAGAGGAAATAAAGCAAGAAAAAAGAGAGAAAAAAGAGGAGATGATCTTGCTGGATAGTCAAATATTTTCTAGAATGACTTAAAGGAATGAAAAAGATAATTTTGCCCTAATTACTTAGTTGTAGCTAAAAGTGAGAAGGGGCAAAGTTGTAAAATGATAATACTGTCCATTTAAAAAAAAAGAGAGTTGCCATTTAAACACCAATTTTTACTAAGTATAGAAAGCATTTTTTTTAAAAAAATTTAGAGAATCCCCAAAATACCTCTATTCCCTTCTCTTCATACATTCCCACTCCCTCCCTCCCCCTTTTCCTCCGGCTAGTGACAAGATTCAGTTAGCAGAGGGAGCCGGAGCTCTCCCTCCTCTTCCTCTTCCTCGTGCTTTCGCAGGTCAGCAAAGGGGGCCGGAGTTCTCCCTCCCGCCTCTTCCTCTCTTTTTTCCTTTTCCTCTTCTTCCTCTTTCTCTTCCTCCCTCTATTCTCTCTCTCTTTCCCTCTCCCTCCCTCACTCCTTCCACCCTCTATTCTCTCTCTCTTTCCCTGTCCCTCCCTCACTCCACCCGCCCCTTTTCTCCCCCTCCCTGCAAGCAATCCCCTTGTCGCAGAAAGTTCGCCTGCGGGGAGGGGGGAGAAAGGGGGAGGGAGGAGAGAGGGAGGGAGAGGGAAAGAGAGAGAGAGAATAGAGGGAGGGAGAGGAAGAGGAAGAGCTCCGGCCCCCATTGCTGGCCGGATCTCATTGCTGGCAGAAGAGAAAGGGGGAGGGAGAGGGAATGTGTGTGAAGAGAAGGGAATGGGAGTATTTTGCAGATTTTCTATTTTATTTTTAAAATTGCAATTTATACTAAGTAAAACTTGGTGTTTAAATAGTAGCTCTCAAAAAAAAAAAATCTGGAAGGCATTATTCCACATGTAATTTAAAAAAGTGAGGAGCAGCAGTTTCCCCTTCTTGCGCTTGTATACAGCGGTCCCTCGTTGGCTTCAAGGCCTTGGAGTTTAACACTATACAAGGCATGTATGCACTTCGGCGCGGAGGCCCGAAGACGAGAACGATCAAGGCCATTTCTGAAGTTTTACGCTCCCATGTGTTGAAATCTCGAACCGGACCTAGGCCCTTATGTATAGAAGGCCAGACAAAGCTCATTTAATAATGGGGACAAAACATACCCAGGCCTTGTCCATGCTTCTAAAACACAGCCAAAAGCAGCATAGTGACAGCCAGGATTGGGCAGGGTCCATATATGGGTAGTGTGAGAAATTATAATTGTCTAATCCCAACCGTCCTTGGGGTTACAAACAACCTGAACCGATGGATTGAAGCTAGTTCATATAAGGCCCACTTAGATTTGGGCCTTATATATACCCATCTCTGCCACCAACGCCTGAAAGTAAGGATTGGGCCCTTTGCTTTGGTACCAAGAGAAGGGTCTAGTCACATAGTTTTCAATGGCCCAGATCCAGATCAATAACTTAATTTATTTAGATGCTTAGTAGGAGTATGACCCTTTAAAATCCAAACTGCTCAGAATCTTGTTTGTTTGCAGTAACACCGGCTCCTATATATCTCCCTAACAATGATTGTAGTTTAGCACACCATATGTGTATTTAATCAAGGGTTTTAAAGGGTGATGAATTTAGTGGTGGGCTAATTTCAATTGGACTGAAATCTGGTCCACCACCAACATAGTGGGATTGTGATTTTGAGTGGTTTTGGAGAGTTGGGTGGGGACCGATGAATTTCTAGGGATGGACACAGCGGATCCAAACTCATTTTTGGACATTTTCTTTTCTTTCACAGGCCAGATTTGCCTCATTTAAGATGTGCTGGTACAAAACTTTGAGGACACTCGGGAAAAAAATGTGCCTAAGCCTCATCAAAATCAAGGAAAATTATTGCAAATTATTTTAATTTTTAATTATTTATCTACAGACAGAATATAAACACTTTGACTGAGTAAAGACTCAGCTGGTCTCCCAATGAAATTATTCACAGTAGCTTCAGAGCTCAGCTTTATTAGTTTTTCCCGCCATGCCAATTGAAGGATTTGATAAGACGGTGGGTGTATCTCCATTTAAAGGCCATGATTCAGAGAACTTGGATGTTCATATCTATGGTTCCTCCATTGCTGGCCCATGTGTGGGAGATGAACCATCTTTATTCCACGCCTGAATGATCATTAATGTCCAATGCAATAAAATTGTTACCGACTCATACAGTCATTGTAGTGGAGGCAATGGGTCTGAATCCACAAGAGCCTGGTCCTCATATAGGACCTTGTAAGGAAATTTTATATATTGGCTAATTCATGGGTTGAGTAATACTCTAGGTCTATTGATTTGTATTTTATAATTTATATATTTTAAATGACTGTGGTTTGTGTCACTGGAAGAGCTGATGTGAAGAAATAAAAAATACAGGACACACGATTGAGTGGATGGAGACAGAAGCTCTCATGCTTAAGCTGAGGTTGAATGAGCTCAAGCGGGTGTAAAAGAAATTACGTTGAATGAAAATAATTGGGTGTTTATTTCACGCACTTGAGTGGATGGTCACACACGCTCGAACAAAAGGCAAAGAAAATCCCGATGTCTTGATCACGAATTATTTCTTTTTTGTGCCAAAACTACTATTTTGTGTTCTGCACAAAGGCAAGATACAAATATGGGATTATATAAATGGTATTTCTCTCAACCTTAAGGGACCTTTCTCATTGGTCTGAGTTCAGAAAATCTAATTGAGAGAACATTACTTATATAAAGCTTCCATTGGAGAGATTAGGCTAAAGCTTTGTTCAAGACAGTTGTTACATCTACATCTCTTATAGAAGATCATTTCCTTTTGTAGAAGATTGAGAAATCAAGCATATTTTGAATTTGGTGTGGTCGATGGCAGGGAGTCGTTGCGGTGTGAAGCTATGTAAGGAGAATTATAATCCTAAAATTGTGCGAAAATTGAGTAAGGTTGTGAGTATATTTTTTGTAACTATGTCATTCATAATGTTTGATTGTTTGTTCAATTTGAACTCGTAGTTTTTTCCCAATTACAATTTTCCACGTAAAAATTTGTATATCTTCTTACTTGTGTGGTTGATTGATTAAGTTACGAGCTTTTTTATTATTCCACCATTATTAATTGAATTGCAACATCATATACGGGAATGAAACTTTCAGGCCTCTTATAGTGGGCGTGGGCATACATATGGGCAATCAAGGGACTATAGTTTTTGTTTAGTGGTGCTCGTAATACTCTAAGTGAAGAAGTCAAATAATAAAATCAATTTTTTAAGAGCTTACAGTGAACTTTTCGAGGCTCTTAAAACCCATTGGACTACTCTACAGGTTTTGAGTTTGTGCATGGGCAAAAACAGAAACCCCATGTCTCACAGACCCTTGTCTTGAAGTTCATTTGTGTTAGGGATGTTAACCAGTCGGGTTAGGTAGCCACTTGCCCCTATTAGGTGCTGGTTTGGTCGAAATGTTCCCTTTGAGTTTAGGATGGGTATAGACATAAAGATTTCGGCCTTAGTTGGATTCAGGGCAATTTAGATTTTAGCCGTCCCATCCCATTTGACAATGTACTCAACCTAAACCTAATCTATTTATTGAAGCATGAAATGTAAGCCTAAACCTTAAATTCCCTTGTCAGGTTTGGATTAGAAACTGCCGCTCCTAATCGACACAATGATGTGTGGTTGTTCTAATCAGCAGGCAGGTGATTGAAGGACGACTAGCATGATTCCAAATCGATCGCCATCTATCACATGGGAGCTTCAGCTTGGTCGGTTGATTAGCTTATAAAATAATCTCAAAGCTCCATGTAAGAAGATTAATTATGTATGTAACTTTGGACTGGTCCCCTTTCCATGAGCACCAGATGGTGGGTCGCCTGCAAACAAAGTAGACTTTCTCCAAGGAAATTTATGCAGTGTTGGGGGCAAAATGGTGCTAGTCACATGGATTGAACTCTTTTTTCAAAGTGGTCCATAGATTACCCTGAATGCCTGCATTTGTTTATAGGGTGAGAGGGTAATGGGTTAAGAGTCCAGATTCTTTGATAGCTGCAAATCTATCAATGGAGTACACCATTGAAATTGAAATTGTTCAAAATCACTGTTTAAGCTTTTTATGCTGTCCAAGGAAAGTTCTACATCAATTAGAATTAATCACATCGTCATATCTATCGTGTCTTAATTATGTGTTTAGACTTGAGCAAATTGAATTTCAAGAGTGAGCCCCACTGATGGATTTATTGTGATTGGCGGAGATAATCTGTTCCCGCCCTCTGAAGAGCTTGTGGATTGGTTTTCTATAACAACTCAAGACATGCACTCAAAGATCACTTGTAGAATATTGATACTGATAAGTTATGCATTTTAGATTTCTGATATGAGACGTCCATTGAGGGGTTCACAGTGCTGGCCTCAGAGTTGGAGATGCAATGCAACTGATGATTAACTTAAAATGTAATTGAGAGAGATGTGGAGACTGTTAGACTAGACTTTCATTGGAGGAGAGAATCCATATAAGCATGCTTATACAAATTTAGAGAGAGAGAGAGAGAGAGAGAGAGAGAGAGAGAGAGAGAGAGAGAGAGAGAGAGAGAGAGAGAGAGAGAGAGAGAGAGAGAGAGAGAGAGAGATCCATTGCTAAACCCTAACCTAATAATAACCAGAAAAGTCCAGGCCTCTCATTTAACCTCTTCGATAGAAAAAGAATCTGGTACTTACTTCTCAACAACAGCAAAGAAGGACCAGATACATAGGAAACAGATACGGATGGTTAGAGAGAGAGAGAGAGAGAGAGAGAGAGAGAGAGAGAGAGAGAGAGAGAGAGAGAGAGAGAGAGAGAGAGAGAGAGAGAGAGAGAGAGAGGATCCTATAAAAGAGGAGGCTCCCTTGCCTTCTCGTGTTTCACTTGTCTAATTTTCTCTTTGCCTTCTTCTTTCCGGTGGTTCCATTCTCAAGATTTCTGTCTCCTTGGATTTGAATCTCTAGAGGGCTTTAAAGGCTGACAAGATAAAGGAAGATGGATCAGTCAACAGCACCAGCTCACAGACACCCATTACCCCCTCCTTTCCACACCAGCGGCCTCTATGATCATCTCCATCACCTCCACCAATACCAGAACCCCCAACACCAGGATTCTGAAGAGGAACCTAGTACTAATCGCAGCCTCAACCACAATAAGAAAAGCAACCGCAACAAAAACAGCAGCAACCATGAGGATGAAAACAAGGAAGCGGAAGTGCCGGCCACCGGAGAAGTTGAGATCACAAGAAGAGCCCGAGGCAGACCAGCGGGGTCCAAGAACACGCCCAAGCCACCCATCATCATCACACGCGACAGCGCCAACGCTTTCCGGTCTCATGTGATGGAGATGGCCGATGGGTGCGACATCTGTGAGAGCATCACTGCCTTTGCTAGGAGGCTCCAGCGAGGGGTCTGCGTTTTGAGTGGGGTTGGTACTGTGACCAATGTGACACTGAGGCAGCCCGGCGCACCCGGTGCAATTGTGGCCTTGGATGGGAGGTTTGAAATCTTATCGCTTTCGGGGTCATTCTTGCCCCTGGCGGCACCGGCAGCTGCAACGGGGTTGACAGTCTATTTAGCAGGAGGACAAGGTCAGGTGGTTGGTGGAAGTGTTGTGGGTGCGCTTATTGCGTCAGGCCCCGTCATAGTAATGGCTGCAACATTTGGTAATGCCACCTATGAGAGACTCCCCCTTGATGACGATGAGCGGCCTCCGGTTCAAGTTGGTGTGCCTCAAGGCTCAGGCTCAACCGAATTGGGTGGACAGCTGAATCAGCAACCGCAACAACAGCAGCAGCAGCAGCAACAGCAACATCTTCCTCATGATCCTAGAGCACCTCTCTTGCCCTTTCCTACGGAGGCTTATTGGGCAACTGGAGGCCGTGCTCCCTTTTGAAGGAAACTTTGAATGTGCATCTTTCACAACTCAATGACCATCTAATCACTCACCAAGAAGCCTTTAACAAATTGAAAATGGAGAGGACTTGGCGCTGGAGATTAGGGTTTTCTCATTTTTCGATTTTTGCTTCTTTTATTCTTTGATCAAACTGATTGATATGCCTATTGCGTGAAGAAGCATGTACAAATTGATGGGATGCTATCTGGTGAGTTTAGTTTTATGGGGAAGATACTGAAAGATGCGATTGATTACGGGAGTCTTCCTTCTTTAGTACCAGTTTGTCTAAGAGCAAGAAGAGAAAGAAGCAATCAATCTTCCTTTCTTCAGTTCTAGTTTTTTGTTGGGTTCAAATTATTGCTTCTTGTATTTTGACAATAATAGGACACTTTGACTATTTCTATCGCCATATTTCAGTTTTGCTTACATTATCCAAAACCGCATAAAAAAAAATCTATAAATAATTTGTTAAAATTTTAGTTCCATCTAGAGCTTAATCTTATAATTATCGTGGTTGGATCTTAGAGTAACTAATCAGAGAAAAACAGATTAGAAAATAGTTTAAGCCTATCTATATTGTTCTTGAGAAATGTTCTTTAAGATATGAGGGCTTGATCTTCTTCAAGCACCTCCCCTAGGGGAAGGACAAGGGCTTCCTATTTGATACATTTCGACTGTTAAAACAGACTTTAGAAAACTTCTAATTTAGCTTTAAGATTCCCCAATCCATTATCAAATGGACGCTTTATTTGTGATGGATTTTGTATTGTAATTAAGAGACGTATTTTAAGTAAGACAGTAGACTTGAAATTTAGTTTTACTTTAAAATGGAAAACAATGTAATCATAAGGCAAAGAGCTTGTTTGTTTGCTTAGAATATATTTGAATTGGTTGTATAGGATTTCATAATTATTACTTCCTCCTCATAAAAATTAAGTCGAAAGGGCTACGAAGTGATAAGTAAGTCTGCGTGATTGGATTCTTAGTGAAGGTGTCGGAGTGGACGCTTCACCTAAAGAGGCAGCCCTATAATTCTCTCATACCAGACCACTCTCACTTCAAAGGAGTTAAAACAAGTGAGGAAAGTACCTCCATTTAAATCATCAAAGGAAGACATACTAGCCATTCATCCTATGAACACCCACTTTGCAACTAATCATTATCTCATGTCTGTCCGAATATTTAAAAGAAGAAAAAATTGGTCAAAGGGATGGAAATTAGATAAACAGCTCTGGGATTTGGTTCATTTTCCAATTGGGTTTTGTACATATACATGAAAGCAGTCTGTCTTACACGTGCACTGCTTTGAAGATGCTCTTTCCCGAGGCTTCACATCTCCAGAAAAGGCGCAACAACGGCAAGGACAAAAGTTCATGCCGGAGCGTTCAAGCCCCAAGAGGTCTCTCCAAAACCCATACCCTATGAAGCAATTAAAGGGAGGACGGAATAGATTCATGTGAGAAATTGGAAATTAAAGGGCGGTGCAAAGAAAGATTTGACAGGAAACAAGCAGCTGCACAAAAAAAGTGCAATGCTTTTCCTTTCCCTCTTTCGCTTTTCTTTATACTTGTCCTTTTGTAGGTTGATTCTACGGCAACTAACCAGCTCGACAGCTCCAAAGTAGCTGCTTGAATGATTCTTATCAATGGGGTTGCTGGCGGGTTGTCCAAGGACTTGTTCGTACAATGACTCTGGTCTTTTGCTTTTTAGCTAGGTTCCCTCACCAAAGTTATTCTGTCAACAAAAGGCTAAAGATCAATGCCTGAGCTTGTATGTGATATTTGGAGCCCTTTGGCATTGTTTTCAATTTTTTTATTTAGATTTGATTGTACTTAAATAGGTTTGTGCCAAGACGAAATTTTACAGATTTTATTTGGTAACATTATATTAAAATATTTTGCTAAGAATACATCATTCGAAATTTATTTGGTAATAGTAAAAAAATTTTCTTCAACGAATGGAAGTAAGAAAATCATAAAATATAAAATGTGGATCCACCTTATAATATTTGTGACACTTTATTATTGGCATATATATGGCCCACTTGTAAAAGTTAAACTAGTACCTACCTTTAAAAATTAAAACATATGACCTATATTCATAGGACTTATAAAGTAAGCATACCTTTATAATAATTATAATGTGGGCCTACTTTTTATGTAAATTTGAAACTTATTTTTATAAATTACAGCATGGTATATACTTTTAGAAATTAGAAAATAGGCCCACATTCATAGGGTTTATAATAGGTTAATCTTTCGTGATTGTGACTATGTGACGCACATTTACAAATTACAAAGTGGAGCTACATTTTTTGTCTTTTTTAGAAATTGCGATATGGTGCCCACATGTAGAAATTAAATATTTTTTTTGAAAAATATTATTTTTTAAATCATATAACCCACATTTAGAAATTATAGTATGGGGTCACTTTCATAGGAATTACAATGTAACTCCATATTTTGTGATTTTTTTGAAAAATTAAAATTTTTTTAAAGATTAGATATTTTTAAAAGATTAAATATTTTTTAAAAAATCAAATATTTCTTTTGAAAGAGAATTTTTTTAAATCATATAATGCACATTTAGAAATTAGAATATGGTGCCACTTTCATAGGAATTACAATGTGGCTCCACTTTTATGATTTTTTTTTGAAAGATTAAATATTTTTTTGAAAGTTTAAATATTTTTTTAGAAAAATTAGATATTTTTTGAAAGATTAAATATTTTTTATTGAATGGTTAGATTTGGTTTGAAAGATTAAATATTTTTTAAAAGAAAAAATTTTTTGACCATATAAACTAAATTTAGAAATTAAAACATAGGGCCCACATTCAAAGGATTTATAATGTGGTCTTCCAATTATTAGAAATTAGGACAACTTATTTAAAAAAAAAAAACAAAACAAAGTTTTTTTATTCCAAATTTCTTATGTCAGTAGGTTAAAATTTTGTAAATCCTTCCAACGAGACCAAGCTTCAAAAAACTAATTTGCACATATCAAACACATTTTTTACGAGCTTATCTCATTAAAACATGGAAACATCTGAATGGTACAATGCCAAACGCACTATTAAATGCCAACACCACTTAACGATAAGTGTGTTAGCCAAAAATTTTGCATTATCCCTTATATAGGGAAACAAAATCCTCTATAGTTTTCTTTTTCTTTCCTAAAGAAAAACTATCTCTATCATGAAAGCCTACTGTTGCATGAACTCATCTTCTAAATCAGGTTCTGACGCTGCATCGGCCATTGCTGAAACTTTAGGATTGACCGATGTCTTGGCGTGGGAATGATGATTTAGTTTGTTTTATTCTTTTTTTTAACTTGAAACAACTTTGAAAGATACTGCAAGATGAAAAACTTGTAATAAAGTGGAGATTTTTTTTAGAGAAAGTGGAGAAAAATTTTGAATACATCCTTTTTTTTCGGATTTCAGACATACTGGGCTAGGCCACTTAGCGTAGGACTTTTACTGTTTTTTGAAACGAAGGGTTATTTTAAAATCTTCTCTTCCTTTAATTATTTCTCTTGTTTCCCATGATTTAATCATAAATCAAGCGCAAAGTTATTGAATGCTTCTGTCCCATTTCATACTTCTGAACTATGATAATATATACCACTTACAACCCAAAGAAGAAAGAAAAAAAAAATAAAGAATATGTTATTTTCTACAAAGTTGGAACAGTTCTCCAGATGTTAGATTTTTTGGCTGTAAGATCATAGTCTCCAAATAAGAAGACAAGATAATATATTTTTCTGATATTTATGTGATTATGATTAGGTGACCTGATTGATGGCATCAAATTCAAGGCCTCAATTATAGTTTTACCCGGTGAGTCAGGATTGAATCCATAGAGAACTATGTATCTTAGAACTTGTCCTATTGAAAAACTAGTACTATCCTAATAAAATCTATACAAAATAATATCCGACTAAACTGAAAATTAAATTAAAAATACAATATCAAATCTGAAATTAAAATTACAAGTAAGAAATAAAACCTAATATAAAATTTCTTATCCAAAACAATCCTAGGAACTAGAAGCTATAAAACAATAGAATAATCAAACTACCAATTGAATGAAAGTAAAGTTGAATAAAATAAATCTCAAAATAAAAATAGAATGCAATAAAATAACAATAAAAAGATGGATTTCAATTTTTTAAATTTGAATTATTTGATAGAATTACAATAAACTTAGATCCACCGTACTAAATACGCACTGTCACTATGCATAAACATACGATGTTGACTCTATAATGAGAACCATGGCATCACTAACTTTATTTCACAATGAAAAACTCAATTCAAATAAGCAATAAATTTAACTTTATTGAATTGAAATAATTACATCAATTCTATCCAAAGATTATGAACTTTAAGAAAGATTTGTTGCTTGTATAGCTCTTCAATTTGTCTTCTCTTCAAGTTATTGATCGATACCCCCAAGTGCAAGGCCTCAGTTGTATTTTTACCCAATGAGTCGAGATCATATCTATAGGAAGCTAATATTCACAGAAAACCTGTCCTAATTGAAAAACTAAAGCTATACTAAAAAAATCTACAAACATATACACCACTAATTCTGAAAATTAAATTTAAAATACAATTCCAAATCTGAAAAAAATCACAAATTAAACCTAACCTTAAAATCCAAAACTAAAAGAATCTAAGAACTAGGAATTGCAAAACAATAAACTATATCAAACCACCAATGTAAAGGAATAAATAACCATGCACTAAATTAAAAATCAATAATAAATTATTCATAAATAATGGAAAGAAAAAAAGATAAAAAGAATTCTAGTTTCTTTTATTATGAGAAATTAAAACACTGTATTGGCAGAATTAATAAAAATCCACAAAAACATCGCACAAAGTGCATGCTATCATCACATACAAACACACGATGCCAATCCAAGGCGGGACACCTTGACCTCACTAATTGTGACTTTTTAAATTAAAATGAACCAATATAATCAATAATACCCAAAAATAATTAAAACTAGAAAAACAAATCTATCCTTACCCTAGATTAAGACATTAAGAAACATACAGGACTTCGGATGCAATCTATGCTCTAATCTTCAATCTTCACACCAACAAGGAGTAGCAGACAGAGAAGATGTTGGATGGAAAGAATGGATTCAAGTGGTGTTGGCCAAACCTCACTTGGATTGGGCGTGTGGTGAGAAGAGATGGGTGAGTGGAAAATATAATGGATGTGTGTGTGTTAATGGCTGATGATGGAAAGGTATATAAATATGATTGGGGCTGATCTTACACGTCTGATGATGGAAGAATGGTGATATGAGGATAGAATTTTTTTTTAATGTGGCTGATGAGAGATGATTAAGTGCCGTGAATGAAATAGAGATCATGGATGGTGGGACACGTGATTGGTATGGTAAGTGGGTGAAATGTGAGGGACATAAGTTGATTTGGTGGCTATGGTGTATTATGGGACGGTCCTCCTTTGCATAATGGGTTGAATATATATAAGAAAGAGAGAGAATTTGGATGGTGGGAGTGAGATGGTGTGAGAAAAAAAAAAAAAACTTGATTGGTGGTTGCTCCTGAATTGGCGTGGAATTGAAACACATATATGGGAGAGAGAAAAAATTGGCGTGGAGAGAGGAGGGAAGCATATATGGCATGGACTCTAAGCATGTGATGGGGAGTTTTTTTTCAATACAGAATTTATTTGGCTGATATGGGAAGTAGACTGATTTGATTAGAATTCCTTTCCATCTTAATCTTCTTATGTGAAGCCTTTTTCCTCTTCTTTATTCTCCTTCTTTGATTTTGATTTTTTTTTCCTAAGAGAATAAAATCTTGACAACTCTGGCAAGAAATTTGAATTCAAATCCTCCATGAAGTGGACCTCCTTGGCTACCAAGACTTCTTAACAGTATGTAATTTTTGTAAATTATTGCTCTTTTCTTTCTTTTGCATTAGTCTTCTTCCATTGACTTTCTAAATATATTTCTTCTAAGAATTGTAATCAATGAATCAAGTGGGACCCTCTCTTGGGCATGGCTTGTATGTATGAGCACACATGTGATGTGTGGGGTCCATTTTCTTCAATTTTCCCACAAAGAAAATTGATATTTTATTAAAAATAATAATTTTGACCAAAAGTCATAAATGTACTAATGCGAGCCCAATTTACATGAAATGACATAGTAAATTCACATTATTGATCATGATTTATCTTTATTTAACTAATGATGATAAAAACATTTGTCATTTTTATGTAAAATCCTGAATTTGAAAAACCTTCTAAAAATGGAAATCTAAAAATGAAAAGTTATATGATTTTATGAAAAATTAATGATTTTCAATGATCTTGCCAAACAAACAGAATAATGATTTCTAAAATCATAAAAGCATGAATTCCAATTAAATGAAGAAATTTCTAATGAATAAGTCCTTAAAATCCCCTAAAGTACATATAAAATGATGCTATTTTAATGACTTATCACACCCTCCCACCAGCGTTTTGCTAGTCCCGAACAAAATATACGATTTAGTGTAGAAAACTAAACTAACCTAACCTAAATGATAAGAATAAAATGTAAAAAAATAAAAAGAAAAAGCGCCACTTTCGCTGGCACTCTCGACTGCATTTAACATATGCAGCAAGCCGTTAAACCCCTAAGTTCCCCCTAGTGGACAAGTTGTGCCTCTTGAAGGTTTGCAATGAATATACCCACAAAATTCTCTTTTTTGTTTTTATTTTTTATTTATAAAAACAAGGGTAAAAGAAATTCTCCAAAAGAAAATCCACTCATATTGGATATTTTCGAAATCTGGAATAATCAAATTTTCAGAGTTTTCAAGGTCCGGTTCACAGTTTTACTTTTGAAAGCTTTCTCAAATTCAAACCAAACTTGCGTGCACAGTGAACAATGTATACATTGAAAACTTGTTTCAGATATTCAACGATAATGCTGCAAAAACGAAAATTTTCTTTCAAATAGTTAGATCCCCCCAAAATTCAGCAAAAATAAATTTCCTTTCAAGGCTACTAAGATGGCTGCCACATTATTGTTTACTTCGATACGCCACTTTTCTCTCACTATCTTTTTTCGATGCAAGGGTTTTCGAGTTCATATGATATAGGAAAAGTTGGGATCTAGGGGGCAAACCTAGTCCTTATGCATTTCTGCACATATCCCTTGAAAATTTCTATGGACACTCGTTGGGCCAATATTTATCATCATTTTTTTTAACAAATTATTTTGTGACTGTGCAATATCTAGGTCCCTTAAGCTTTCTAATTAACCCATGCAATAAGCGTTAAGCTAATGACTCCCAAACTAGATGGCTTTATGGCACTAGATATGAAAATACCCCTACAAGCTTAGTAGTTCGAGTTAAAAAGGCTACAAACCAAAACTAGTCACAAACTATTTTTTTTTTCTTTGCTTTTTCTCTTTTTTTTGTTTTTGTTTCTTAATCAAAAGTAAACACTAGGTGGCCTTCTCACTTTCATTGGAATTAATTCATTTTGGTTCTAGTATATACAATCTACTAAAAATAAACCAAGAAACAAAAATATTTTACAAACTAAATATTAAGTTCACAACCTATTCTCCCGAAAAATTCCAAAAGTAGCATTAAAGTTTCCTATCCAAAACGTCGAAAAAATTGTATATGTGTGTGCATGTGAGAAACAAGTTTTGGTAATTCTTTGATAGGTTTCCTCTTTTAAAAATAGCAAAATTTCTTTTTACTTCCTTCCAAAAATTTTGAAAATTTCAGATTCCTATATATCTTCAAATCGCTTCAATTCCTTTGAAAACTTTCTTTTCTAAAAACAAAAAGGTAAAAAATTGCAATAGCAAGGATTTCTAAAACCAAAACAAAAATCCTAAAAATTTAAAAATTTCCTAAAAACCTAGAAATAAAACAAAAAAACTGCAAAAAATTTATCTAAAAGCGGACAAGTGTGCTTATTCCCACCCTCCAACCTAAGATGAACATCATCCTCGATGTTATGCATGAAATGCAGCATATAAATGAAAATAATAACTGAGAAAATAAATTAATGGAGGGTAAAGTAGAAGAAGTACCTGAGTGCAAAGCTTTCCACGCCCTGTCCATGTTGAGATAAAACAAAAGCAACAAGCAAGAATATACATTTAGTACAAAGAAAAAGGGTTCACTGTCATATCTAGTGCCTATCAATCCTGATATACAGGATCAGTCAGAAGAAGCTCATCATCCTCTGCAGGAACAGTATCCAAGAATGGTTTTAAGCGTTGCCTGGTCACTTTAAAAGTTGAACTAATCTTTGGATCCAAAAGAGTTATCAATCCATAAGGGAAAACTTCCTAAACAAGATATGCCCCGGTCCAACGAGATCTTAACTTTCCAGGGAACAGAAGAAGTCCAGAATTATACAAAAGGACCCTTTGAGAAAGGTGAAAGGATTTTCTCAAAATCCTTTTATTGTGAAAAACCTTGGTCCTTTCCTTGTAAATTTTAAAGTTCACATAGGCCTCATTTCTCAACTCTTCCAGTTCATTTAAATTCAATTTCCTTTTCTCCCAAGCTTTTTCTAAGTCAAAGTTTAGTTGCTTTATTGCCTAATATGTTTTGTGTTCCAGTTCCACCGAAAGGTGGCAAGCTTTCCTATGTACAAGCCGGTATAGAGACATGCCAATCAGGGTCTTATACATAGTACGATAAGCCCATAATACATCATTCAATCTCATGGACCAATCTTTTCTATTTGGCCTCATAGTTGTCTCCAATATTCTTGTGATTTTTCTATTTAAAACTTCTACTTGCCTACTTGTTTGCGGATGATAAGAGGTAGCCACTTTATGAGTAACTCCATACTGTTTGAATAAAGTCTCAATAATGCGGTTACAAAAGTGAGTGCCCCCATCACTGATGATGGTCTTAGGAGTTCCAAAATGAGAGAATATATGTCCCATTAAAAAATTTTTAACTATTTTTGCATCATTCGTCCGGTATAAGATGGCTTTTATCCATTTGGACACATAATCAACTGCAAATAAAATATAATGAAACCCATAGCTAGGGGGGAAAAGGTCTCATAAAATCTATGCCCCATACATCAAAGAATTCCACAATTAAAATTGGGTTCAATGGTATCATGTTTCTTTTAGAAATAGATCCCAATTTTTAACATCACTCACAGGATTTACAATAATCAAGTGCATCTTTAAACAAGTTAGGCCAATAAAATCCAGATTGCATGTACGTGGTCTTTTTAGTTGAAAAGTGTTCCCCACATTCCATTAAATGACAGAAAGAGATGACACTGCTAATTTCATGGTCAAGTACACATCTCCTAATAATCTGGTGTGGGCAATATTTAAATAAGTATAGATCATCCCAGAAAAACTGCTTGATTTATGCAAAAAATTTATTTTTCTCTTGCTGTATCCAATCTGTCAGTAGGTCACCCAAAGCAAGCTAATTAACAATGTTTGCATACCATGGGAATTGAGAACTGGTGAGAAATAGTTGTTCATTAGGGAAATTGTCCTGAATTGGTAGAGACTCCAAATTTTTAGAAAGGACAAGCCTTCATAGATAATTAGCTACTACGTTTTCTACTCTTTTTTTGCCTTTGATTTTTATGTCAAATTCTTGGAGTAGAAGGATCCATTTAATCAATCTGGGCTTAGTATCCTTCTTAGAAAGAAAGTACTTTAGAGCAGAATAATCTGTGAAAATTACAATTTTGGATCCAAGCACGTAGGGGCGGAATTTATTTAGTGCAAAGACAACTGGTAAAAATTCTTTTTGAGTTATAGAATAGTTCATATGTGCACTATTTAAAGTCCTGTTAGCATAATATATGACAAACGGTTTTTGTCCCTCCATTGCCAAAGAATTGTCCCAACCGCATAATCACTAGCATCACACATGATCTCAAAGGGTAGGTTCCAATCTGGAGGTTGCATTATTGCAATAGATGTCAACATGTCTTTCAGCTTAGTAAAAGCTTCCTGACATGCCTTGGTTTACTCAAATTCTACTTCCTTTAACAACAGATTACATAATGGTCTAAATATAGAATTGAAGTCCTTTAAGAACCTTCTATAAACTCCAGCATGCCCTAAGAAAGATCTCACATCCCTTCCAGTTTTTGGGATGGGCAAATTGGCAATCAAATCTATTTTGGCTTTGTCCACTTCTAATCCTTTAGATGATGCAATGTGTCCAAGGATAATGCCCTGTCAAACCATGAAGTGATATTTCTCCCAATTCAAAACCAGGTTCTTTTCTTTACACCAAGCGAGGACTTTCTCTAAATTGCTTAAATAATTCTCAAATGAATCTTTAAAAACTGAGAAATAGTCCATGAATACCTCGAGAAAACACTCCACCATATCACTAAAGATACTCAACATACATCTCGGAAAGGTAGCGGGAGCATTGCAGAGCCCAAAAGACATCCTTCGATAAGCAAAAGTACCAAAGGGTCATGTGAAAGTTGTTTTCTCTTGGTCTTCCAGAGCTATTTCTATTTGATTATACCCGGAGTATCCATCTTAGTAACAATAATATTCGTGACCGGCGACCCTTTCTAAAATTTGGTCAAAGGGGAAAGGAAAATGATCATTTTGAGTGACAGCATTAAGTTTTCTGTAGTCAATACAAACTCACCAACATGTGGGTACTTAAGTTGGAATGAGTTTGTTATTTAAGTTTTGGACTACAATGACACCGGCTTTCTTTGGTGCTACCTGGGTAGGGCTGACCCACGGGCTATCCGAAATTAGATAAATGATACCCACATTTACAAGTTTCGGTACTTCAGCCCAAACCACTTCCTGCATGGAGAGATTAAGCTTGCGTTGCATTTGTCTAGAGGGTTTTGCGTTCTCCTCTAAATAAATATGATGGGTGCACATGAGGGGATTAGTTCTTTTTATGTTAGCTACGTTTCAAACAATTGCACCTTTATATTTTTTGAGTACATGAAGTAGTTGGACCTCTTAGTCCTTCTCAAGGTGTGCATAAATAACAACTGGAAATGTGTCATTATCCCCAAGGTAAGCATACTTAAGGTTTAGAAGCAAGGGTTTCAATTCAGATTTGGGCGGCCTCACCTAAGAGGGAAGAGTTAGGGTACCAGTTGGTACAAGCTCTTCAAAAAAAGGTTTCCATGCTACATTGACCATTTCAACAGTGTCATCTTCATATCCTCAAGGTCAATCATTTCATCACTTAATTCAATAGTCATCATAGTCATCATTTTCATCCCGTGATTGTTTGCATAGATCAAAAACATTAAGTTTTAATGTCATGTTTCCAAAAGATAGCGTCATCTTTCCATTCCAACAATTAATTAGCGCATTTGATGTGGCTAAGAATGGTCTCCCAAGAATTATCGGAATCTGAGATTTGAGATTTGCCACAGGCTGAGTGTCTAACATAATGAAATCTACTAGAAAGTAGAATTTGTCAATTTGCTCAAGCACATCCTCTACTAACTCTCTTGGTCTTTTTACTAAGCGATCAGCAAGCTGAAGGGTAACTTGAGTAGGTTTCAGCTCACCTAGCCCGAGCTTTTTATAGACCGAGTAAGGTAGTAAGTTAACACTCACCCCAAGATCAAGCAATGCTTGTTCAATTTGGCAGTTTCCAAAATTGCACGAGATTGTGGGGCATCTTGGATTATTATATTTGGGAGGAGTGTCTGCTGCAAAATAGCACTTACCTGCTCAGTGAGAAATGCTTTCTTTTGGACATGCATCTTACGCTTTATAGTGCTTAACTCCTTAAGAAATTTTGCATAAGATGGCACTTGCTTAATTGTGTCCAATAAAGGGATGTTAATTTTGACATCTTTAAGCACATCTAAGAGCTCTTGATTTTGTGTGGATGACTTTGGCGGACTTAAATAGTTTAGGAAGGGTGGCAATGGTTTGAACTCTGGAGGAACTGGGGTTTTCTCTTTTGCAGGAATTGCAAGATTTCCTTTTTCTTTTTTCGGCTCTACTTTATGATATGAGGAAGCAGGTTGTTTTGCTTGTTTCAAATCAGGTTTTTTAATCTCTTTACCACTTTGTAGAATGTTAACAACTTGAACCTGCTCCTGGGAGTTCAAAGGTCCAGTATAATTGACTTCATATTGCCCTTTTGGATTTGGTTGAGGATGGGCCAGAAAAACCCCCTTATTTTAAGATTGAACAAAATTTCTAATTTCATTCTTGAAGTCTTGCATCTCCTGGTTTTGAGCCAAAAGAAACTTAGCGAGCATTTCTTCCAGAGGCTGAGTCTGATTCTGAATAATGGGTGATGACATTTGTTGTGCATTTTGATTAAATTATCTCAGTGTACTACCATATTGGTTCATCCTTTAGGAGAAATTTGACTGATTAGCAAAAGGCCCATTCCTCCAACTGAAATTGGGGTGATTCTGCTAGTTAGGGATGTACGTGTTACCCAAAGAGTTGTTGAATGGGCGGTTATATGTATTTGTGACATTTGCTTGCTCTTAAAACGCTTCTTGAAATGCAGGGAGTGTGGGGCACTCCGCAGATGTATGGGTATTACAAGTGTAAATGCCAAAAACAATTGCGAGCTCCCTGTCTTCACAAATTTCAAAGACTCAACTTCTCTTGTTAGATAGGCAATTTTTACTTGAAGATCATCATTCACTTTAAGTACATATAACCCCCCTCTTTTGGCTTGATTCGATTGCTTTATAAGTTCAATACCTTCAGATGTATCCTAATTTTGAGTACTATTCACCAAAAATGGAAGGTATGTCCATGGCTCATTTGGATTTTTAGTCATGAACTCCCCATTGCACATCATCTCAACAAATTGGCATGTCTCTGGATTTAGTCCGTCATAAAAATGGCCAATTGTGTGATGTAGTTCAAATCCATGATGTGGACATGCAAGGAGAAGTTCATTAAAATGTTTCCAACACCTATAGTAGGACTCTCTTTCCTTTTGTTTGTAATTCATTATGAGCCTTCTCAAGGTGTTGGTTTTATGAGGTGGGAAGAATTTTTCAATAATTTGCTAACCATGTCGGCCCATAAAGCAATTGAATTAGGCTGTAAGGAGTGAAGCCATGCTTTTGCCTTATCTTTGAGGGAAAATGGGAATAATCAAAACTTTATAAGGTCCTCTCTCACATTGTTAAAGTGAAGTGTTGCAAACATTTCTTCAAATTCCTTTTTGTGCAAGTATACACTTTCCAATTCGAGTCCGTGAAATTTAGGAAGAAGTTGGATAACCCCCAGCTTGATATCAAATTAGCCCATACCTGCGACTATGGCCATATATGAAGGTGTAGCCTGACATGTTGGTTGGAGGCAATCACATAAACTCCTAAGTGGTTGGTTCACCTCATTATTATTGGAATTGGGCTCATTTCCATTTCCATTCCTAGGTCCATCTCCATTGTTATTAGGATTTATTAAGCGGTCATTATTGTCATGACCACTGTATGCATCCGCCATTGTTTCCGAACCACTAGGTGGATTAAGAGATCTAGATCGAACGTAGATTCACTTAACCTCTTGAATTTGGGTTTCTTACGCATACAAGGATTGAATCAAGACGGCGGATGAGGGTTTCCATTTTTTTTTTTGAATTTTTTTTGAAAATTTTTTTAAAAATAAGGTCCTAAGAAAACAAATTTCTAAATCTAAACCTAAAAAAAAAAAATGAAGGCTCCAATGAAAGTTCTAAAACTTTTAGACCTAGGCACTTTTCTTAGCCACAAAGCCGAATTGGAATGGATTTTTGTCTCGCCCTTTTAAAGGAAAGTTTTAGAATTTTTTTGGAAACTTCTAAGACCTAAAAAGTGATTAAAAAATTTAAATTAATTAAACAAGTCCTAATAAACAGCAAAAAGAATTAGAAAGAAACACCTAAACTAGCTCACAATTAGGCAAGTTAATAAGGCAATTTCCACAAATAGATCAAATTTTTGCAAAAATAAAAAAAATAATTTTTTAGATCTGTATTAATCCAAATTTTAGCAAAAATCAGAGATGAAAATTTCCTTTTTAATGGTTCAGGGCTAGTCTAAACATTCGATGCATGCACCACCTAAATCTAGAATGATGCCAACAATATTATTCCACACCCAAAAAGCAATAAAAAAGAAAAGTTAAAAAAAAAAGTTAAAAAAATATCTCTTGCGATGGTGCTCCCTGGGCAAAGGCCCCAAAAACTTGATCGATGACTCTAAGTGCAAGGCCTCAATTATAGTTTCATCTGGTGAGTCGGGATCGTATCCATGGGGAGTTAATATTTGCAGAAAACCTATCCTAATTGAAAAACTAAAGCTATCCTAATAAAATCTACAAAAATACACACTACTAATTCTGAAAATTAAATTTAAAGTATAATTCCCAATCTAAAACAAATCACAAATTAAACCTAACCTTAAAATCCTAAACTAAAACAATCTTAGAACTAGGAACTACAAAACAATAAACTATATCAAACCACCAATGTAAAGGAATAAATAACCATGCACTAAATTAAAAATCAAAAATAAATTATTCACAAATAATGGAAAGAAAAAAATAAAAAGAATTCTAGTTTCTTTTATTATGAGAAATTAAAACACTATATTAGTAGAATTAATAAAAACCCACAAAAATACCGCAACAAGTGCATGCTGTCACCACACACAAACACACGATGCCGATCGAAGGAGGGAAGGCAGAACACCTTGACCTCACTAATTGTGACTTTTTAGATTAAAATGAACCAATACAACCAATAATACCCAAAAATAATTAAAACTAGAAAAAGAAATCTATTCTTATTCTAGATAACGACATTAAGAAATAAATAGGACTTCGCGCGTAATCCATGCTCTAATCTTCAATCTTTATACTAAGAAGGAGTAGCGAACAAGAGAAGATGATGGATGGAAATAATGGATCTAAGTGGTGTTGGCCAAACCTCACTTGGATTAGGCGTGTGGTGAGAACAGATGGGTGAGTGGAAATTAAGATGGACGTGTGTGTGTTAATGGCTGATGATGGAAAGGTATATAAATATGAATGGGGCTGATCTTACACGTATGATGATGGGAGAATGGTGATATGAGGATAGAATTTTTTTTTTTTAATGTGGCTGATGAGAGATGATTAAGTGCCGTGAATGAAATAGAGATCATGGATGGTGGGACACGTGATTGGTATGGTGAGTGGGTGAAATGTCAGGGACATAAGTTGATTTGGTGGCTGTTGTGTGTCATGGGACGGTCCTCCTTTGCATAATGGGTTGAATATATATAAGAAAGAGAGAGATTAATTTGGATGGTGGGAGTGAGATGGTGTGAGAAAAAAAAAACTTGATTGGGGGCTGCTCCTGGAATTGGCGTGGAATTGAAACACATATATGGGAGAGAGAAAAAATTGGCGTGGAGAGAGGGGAGGGAAGCAAATGTGGCATGGACTCTAGGCATGTGATGGTGGGTTCTTTTTCAATATGGAATTTGTTTGGCTGATATGGGAAGTGGACTGAGTTGATTAGAATTCCTTTCCATCATAATCTTTTGATGTGAAGCCTCTTTCCTCCTCTTCTTTATTCTCCTCCTTTGAATTCGATTTTTGTTTTTTTTTTCCTAAGAGAACAAAATCTTGACAACTCTGGCATGAAATTTGAATTCAAATCCTCCATGAAGTGGATCTCCTTGGCTAACAAGACTTTTTAACAGTGTCTAATTTTTATAAATTCTTGCTCCTTTCTTTCTCTTGCATGAGTCTTCGTCCATTGACTTTCTAAATATATTTCTTCAAAGAATTGTGATCAATGAATCATGTGGGACCCTCCCCTGGGCATGGCCTGTATGTGTGAGCACACATGTGATGTGTGGGTCCATTTTCTTCAATTTTCCTACAAATAAAAACAACATTTTATTAGAATAATAATTTTGACCAAAAGTCACTCCCAATTTACATAAAATAACACAGTAAATTTACATCATTGGTCATGATTTGTCTTTATTTAACTAATGATAAAAGCATTTGTCATTTTTATGTAAAATCCTGAATTTGAAAAACCTTTTAAAAATGGAAACCTAAAAATGGAAAGTTTTATGATTTTATAAAAAATTAATAATTTTCAATGATTTTTGCAAACAAACGGAATAATGATTTCTAAAATCATAAAAACATGAATTCCAACTAAATGAAAAAATTTCTAATGAATAAGTCCTTAATATCCCCTAACGTACACATAAAATTATGCATTTTTAAGGACTTATCAGTTATGCTCGGTGTCACTTTGATAACCTCTCCACATATCCATATTGGAAAGATTAAATGATTGTGTGGGGTTTGGGTAACCATGTGGAGCCCTCATTAGTTGATCACTTATTCTATTGGTATCCTCTTTTGTTGGTTTCGTTAGATAATCATATCCATATTGATTTTCCCATTTTGGATTGAACGTGGTGCCTATTTCATTGGAACAAGTCCTTTGATATACATTTGTTTTCTCCGCTTGTTCACGCAACACCTCCACGATAAAATTTTGCCCAACATCATTAGATGATGAAGATTGGTTGTTGCTTTGGTCACTACCCCACATATCTATATTAGAATGATTGAATGCTAGTGTGGGGTATAGGTAGTCAGGTAAAGACTTCATAGGAATATCACTAGAGGATAATGATTTGGTAACGCATTGATCACCTCCCCACATATCCATATAAAATGTAAATGTCGGTGTGGGGCATAGGTAATCACCTAAAGATTTAACTGTAATAGTGGAAAAACTATTGCAATCGATGGATGACCTCTTGGCTGCGGAGTCCCTTTGATTCATCATAATGGGTGTTAAGAGGAGAGGGTGGCCAATTTTGGAGGGTTTTATATATTTATAAATATATATATACATATATGAGGAAGCTAAAAAAAATCTAAGCACAAGAAAGGTTTCCTAAAAATTGATTTCTAAATTTAAAAATAAAAAAAAGAAAAACTTTTCCAATGAAAGTTCTTAAATTTTTTATTTTTTGGAAAGTTTCTTGGCCAAAAGCCGAATTTGGAAGGTTTTTTCTTCTTGCCTTTTAAGGAAGTGTTTTAGATTTTTTTTTAAAGAAACTTTAAAAACGTAGAAAGTGATTAAAAATAGAAAGAGAACTAATTTTAAGAAAGTCCTAAACAACCACAAAAGAAACAACTAAAATTAGCTAACAATAGGACTAGTTTAATGGTAACTTTCCAAAAATAGATGTTATTTTTGAAAAGACAAGTCAGAAAAATAATTTTTCAGATCTGAAAATACCCAATTTCTATCAAAAATCAAAGATAATTAATCCAATTTTAATGTTCACGAGTTGGTCCAAATATTCCATGCATGCTACACTTTAATCTAGAATGATGTAGGAAGATTAAAGGCACACCCATAAAAAGATTACAAGGAAGGTTGGAAAATTACTTTATCGATGAAAGTTCTCAAGCAATAGCGCAAAAAACTTGATCGATAGTCCCAAGTGCAAGGCCTCAATTGTACTTTTACCCGGTTAGTTGGGATCGAATTCACAAGGAGTTATGTATCTCATAACCTATCCTATTGAAAAACTAGTATTATCCTAATAAAATCTATACAAAATAATATCCTACTAAACTGAAAATTAAATTAAAATTATAATCTCAAATCTGAATTTAAAATTATAAATTAGAAATAAAATCTAATCTAAAACAATTCTAGAAATTGGAACTGCAAAACAATAGAATAATCAAACCACCAATTAAATGAAAGTAAAAGTAAATAAAATAAATATGAAAATAAGAATAGAATGCAATAAAATAACAGAGAAAAGATGGATTTCAATTCTTTAAATGTGAATTTAAAACCTTATTTGATGAAATTAAAGTAAACTTAGATCCATTGTACCAAACACGCACTGTCACTACGCATAAACATACGATGTTGACTACGTGGTGAGAACCATGCCATCACTAACTTCGTTTAACAATAAAAAACTCAATTCAAATAAGCAATAAATTTAAATTTATTGAATTGAAATGATTACATCAATCCTATTCAAAGATCATGAGATTTATTAAAGATTTATTGCTCACTTAGCTCTTCAACTTGTCTTCTCTTTAAGTTATGCTCCAAGGATGAAGAAGATGGTGGAACGGATGAATTGGATGGGATCTAAAAGGGCTGGCTTAACCAATCTTGGGTTAGAGGAGAGATGGAGAGAGAGAGAGAGAGAGGCTAGTGGTGTTGTACAACTCCCCTTTTGAATTCTTTTATAATGTTTGACCTCCTTCTTTGGCCATAAGTTAGTAAATATATAGTAAATGGAAAGATTTTTAGTTCCTTTTTTTTAGCAAATTTCTCTCTACACCCATTTTCTAAAATCAAAATAAAACTTAAATTTTATTCAATCCCTCCTAAAAATGCTCAGCCAACTTCCTAAGGTCATAACTTTGTCGTTTTAATTCTGATTGGTGTAATATTGGGCTCTATAGATACCTACTGGAAAAGAACTTCCAGCGGTACCTTGATTGCCCTTATTCAACACTCGATTTGAGAGTTATGACTATATTGATCGATATTGTCCAAATAAAAATAGGATTGACTTTTCATTTTTATCTTTCTTATTTGATTCTTCCTTTCTTGAATTTTTTCCGCCATGGATTTTCTTTTTTCTTTCCAATTTGAGTTCTTGAAATCCAAATTTAGATTCACGCAACAATTGAAGAGTGGGACTTTTGTCTTCAATTTTCCCAAGACACAAAAGCAACTTTTAATTAAAATGACAATTTTGACCACGAATGCACTAATGCGGGCCCAATTTACATAAAATAACACCATAAAGTCACACAATTGCTCATGATTTAACTAATGAGTGATAAATTATATCGTAAAAAGAAGATATAAAAAAAACCTTCTAAAAATTGAAATCCAAAATGGAAATTTCATGATTTTATAAAAAATGTGATTTTTAATTGCATGAAAACTGTATAATGATGCTGGAATCATAAAAACATGATTTATAATTAAATGAAAAGATTTTTAATGCATAAGTTCTTAAAATTCCATAAGATGTACATGAAATGATGCATTTTTAGCGACTTATCATGACCTTATGTGCATGGCTAGGATCGTGGTAGACCTAATTGAGGATCTAGAACTAAGGATAAGATCAAAGGGGTTCTTTATAAGGAGAGAAGTGCTATAAGATAATGGTGGTTTTCCTAGTGATTCCATTGCCAGGATTAACAGAATCCATATTCTTTGAAGTGGACTCAGACATTCTCTTACCCATCAACATTATAAATCCATTAGTAGAGCCCATTCTTGAAATTCAAATTGCCAAAAATCATGATCCCTCGTAGTTTTATCATTAAGGAGAATTTTACTTTAATCAGAATTATTTACACTGTCAGCAGTTGTGATCATGTCTTTTGACATGTCTTTTTTTTTTCTTCTTTTTATGAAAGGTCATTTAAATTAAATAAATAAATAAATAAATAAACTATGCCTGTCCGCAAGAAGCAGGACAAAGCCTCAAAAAACGGAAGGATAAGGTCCCAAGAGCCTAGAGGAACCGACACATGGCCGAAAAAACAAAGCAAGAAATCGGTACATGACTCAGGCTACAGGTCTAGAACTA
This sequence comes from Sextonia rubra, assembly GCA_037013555.1. NCBI lineage: Eukaryota > Viridiplantae > Streptophyta > Magnoliopsida > Laurales > Lauraceae > Sextonia > Sextonia rubra. The sequence continues at coordinate 29,103,782 of JASUAD010000011.1, read as the reverse complement.
AAAACCAAAAGTAAAAGGCAAGGGCAGCAACGGTACCCGATCTTTGACATGTCATCAATCAGATAGTGGGTTAACTCCAATCCTTATGATAGGTGAAGATTGGACATATTAATAGTAGTTTGGGTCTCACAGGTCAGCCTCAACTGTGGGTTTTTAATAACGGGCTAACTAGATCTTAGACGCGTTCATTCACATATTTTTCTAATATATTATCATCGTTAACCTTATTGTCTTGTTCTATGTTGGTGTTAACTATATAAATTTTATTTCTCTAATATTTTTATGACCGAGGATATCCCTTACCAGTCTAACCTTTAGACTTCGTCTTCAACCTTGAGATTACATGATTCTGGCGAGTAAGGACTATTTCCTTTTGGAAATACATACACAGCTGTACACATAGTATCTTTGACCTTTAGGAGCAAACCGAAAGTTAAAACCAATTGAGCCACCGCCTTGAAAACTTATGTTTTGCCATTTTAATCTATCTTGAGCCAAATCTTAGATAGAATGTACTTTTTAAATTTTATTTTTACTACTTCCATTTATGTTCCCTCTTCTTTTTTCGAAGTTCACTTGCCCCCAGCATTTGGACCATTGGATCGACTATACCCACATCTGAATAAGTTGTACACTGTTAAACATGTGGGCCCAAATGAAGATGATAGAGGTAGGGATGAGGCTGTTTTTTTTTTTTTTGGAGAGGGGAGGGGCCTAGAGGATCTTTTGATCCTCCCAGTTGTAGCCGAAGGTGGGGCCCCATGTGGATATATAATTTTAAGTTCTAAACGTTATTTTTATTTTAATGATATTTTTATAATATACTGATGAAGTTATCCCATATTATCTCCCCTTGATAATTCTCCTAACAACAATATTCGCGACATTGGGTAGGTTTAGGACCTGCCTGTATTGTCTTTTTAGCTTATACAATACCTTAACACCTAGAAATCTGCTTTGGCCCGAGCCGTTCTGACCCATTCCAACCCCGTTTGCTACCCCTACATACCATGGACGCTTACGGTCTAGGTCTTTGCATAACCGGGTCATCATTGGAGGCTTGTTGACATCCTTAGGATTAGAGTCTGGGTCCAGGCCACTAAACGGGCTGTGGTCGACGCTCTTTTGTTTACATATGATTCAGTTCAGGATACAGGTTCCCAAACCTGGAAATGACTCAGGTACGGGCCAATGTTTTGTCCTTCGAGAACTGATTCCAGCCCATGGAAGCTAAAATAAATGGTCATGGAGAAGCTTTTTGGCTTTGCCCAACTGGACCATCTGCCACCTATTTATCAACTATGGTTATTGCCATTGGACGGTGTTGGATGAAATCATCAACAGCATATTCCGCCACACCACCAAATGACGGAAACTTCCCACCACAGATGGATTCTTCAAACATGTTCCAGATCAGAAGATTTCTTCAGCAATTTTTAACCATTAACCACTGTTATACATTCTTCTCTGTTCGGGCCAAATTGGCAGATATGAATCTCTATATCTATAGGTTTTGGGGCATCACACCTACACTGGAACCCAATGCTCCACGATATTACAGGCTTCATGATCAAACAAAGGGGCCTCATGTTAGCAGAAACAATGAAAGAAGCGTAAACCAAAGTCTCTAGGAGGAAACATGACCATGCACTGCTCATAATCAGTAAGTTTTCTGGCTATGGCTTCTCAATATCAGCAAAGACTAAAGGATTAAAAATCAAACTCAGAGCGTCAGTCGCCCTTGGGTCAAGTTGACTCAGCCAATATTTAGAACCATGCAAAGACTGATCAACATGACTGGAATCTAAAATCACAGCCTCAGAAATTAAAGCAAATTTTTTCTAAGTCACAGTGGTGATGACTACTTAGCATAGGATATTGGGACCAAGTTCTATGAGTGTGTTTTCAAATAAATTTCACAAAAGAATATTTGAGACATTCATTCAGTAAGATACACATGAAAAATGTCTTAGGCACTTGGAGAACTAAATTCATGTACCATATTTTTCCAAAGATCTATAGATGCTTCACCATGATTATCCTCGGTGCAAGAGAGATTATTTGCAGCTCTTGTTGACAAAGTGCCACTGCAATGAAGAGAGGATCACCACACTGCCTGCATCTGAGTAGCTTTCTTTTGAATGTCAACAAAATTCTAGAGAACAAAAATAACAGCAGGCGATTAAGTAGCAAGAATAAGTAGAGAATGTTCTCCTATGAGTAGACTGCATGGACAGTCCAGCTCTGTAGGGCCCACCTTTGATTAGTGCAGCCCCTCTCACATTCATCATTTCATGACCTGGCACGCCGCCCAATTTTACACTCATCAAACCATCACTCACCATTGGATTGAAGCTAAAAAAAAATCTATGGTTAAAATGCCATTAAAATTTCAAGCATATCAAATCTAAGGGCTAGGATAATCTAGTGAGGCTGATGTTTTGACTAACCCTTATCTATAGGAAGACCTTTTCCCTCTGCCCTCCTCCCATTGAGAGACATTCACCCAAGTGGGCTCCACAAGCTGAAGTGCATATCAATAATATGTAGCCTGCTCAGACGGGAACCTTATCTATGTATATGTAAGTCACGCAAACAAGATGAGAGATTGCAAACCTCAAACATTGAGCGGATAAAATTTGTTGGGTTCTGCACAAGGACCACAATGAACTGAAAGTATTCATGGATTCTCAGAGCCCCCTTGCATTGCTTTGTAAATGCGAAATGCAGCGATGCACATTGTGAAATTACCAATAACCGTTAGTGCAGCTTGTAGAGCCACAAGGACCTAAAGTAAAGCACATGAGTTACTTTGTGTCTCAAGCCAAAACAATGGAAAACCTTTGAATTGTATGTCAATCTGCAGAAGAAACACATTGTAATGGAAGTAGCGAAAAGTGAAGTTAGTTGTCAGCTAAGAGTTCAAAGTGTCCATTCAAAAGGGCATGTTACGGCCACAAATTATTATTCACGATACTGTGGAACAGTTCAAATCCAAAGAAATCAGTCTGACATTCAAACTAGGGTCAGTATCATGTTGTTTCATACCTGATAACATTATTCTTTATGTCGGGTCTCTCTCGCTCTCTCCCTCCCTCCCTCCCTCTCTCCCTTATAATTTTCCAACTTCTCAGCATAAAATTTTTCAAGATAAAATAAAAAAAAGTAATACCTTGATTCAATTTAGGTATGTTCTAAAGAAAGTATATTCTGTACAAAAGCAATCAAGTTTTACATGGTTTGACCTTATTCAAAAAATTATCAAAATCATGGAAGCCCCCTAGTATCTATCTGCAGTTGTTACCTTCATGATCAATATCATATACAAAACAGAAAAAATCATATTAAAAAATAGTCTAGCCAAATCCATATCCCACCACCAGATTTCAGAGAGTGCTGTTATACTTCCATTTTACAAATCTCAGTCTAGGCATCATACACGAGTTGCATCTGACTGACCGATTGTCAGTATGACATTCAAATGAGGTGGTCCCCCAATAAACATTCTCTTTCAGAGAGAGAACACCAATAATTTATTAGGCCAACAAACAACAACGAACATTAAATTCTACTAAGACAGCAGATGAGCTAAGAAACATAAGCTAATACATCACGCAGGACATGTAACAATAAGAGCATGTTTAAATTTAACATCTTAGTAGTAGATACCCAGGATAGGGAGGGGTTTAACATTCTTGATGAGAGATAGAACCATGGTTGTTAAGACTTAAGAGTATTCACGTGGAAAGGTTAATATCTTAAGAAAACAGCTCTCTCTCTCTCTCTCTCTCTAGATTAGAATCACCTTCAGCCCTACATTCATAGAATCTCCCTTTGCCATAAATAACCTCTCAAAATCTGGCTTCAAATGCACCTGGATGGCCCATCTCTCTCTCTCTCTCTCTCTCTCTCTCTCTCTCTCTCTCTCTCTCTCTCTCTCTCTCTCTCAAGATTAGCATCACCTTCAGCCTACATTCGTAGAATCTCCCTTTGCCATAAATAACCTTTTAAATCTGCTTCAAATGCACCTGGATGGCCCATATCTCAGCAATGCATGAAACATCAACTCTTATTGGGCCCAAAAAAGTTGAGACAATTTCCCCTTCATCGTTCTTATCCCACCTACACCGACCTGCACAAATCCACACTCACCTCACCACCCACGAGAGCTGGCATTCAGAAAGATCCAAATTCTAATCAAGTTTTTGTCCATGTTCATCTTCTACGCAGATCCCATTCGATAAGTCGCCTTTATGCCTCTAACTGTCATTAATCAAGTCAAAGATCAATTCTGAATGGTTTTAACCTAAATTCAGACAATTAACTGATCCAAGGGGAATGTTACCACTTAATGACTAATGTGCAAAATTTTTGCTTCTCAATTGAAGCAAGCAGAACCTAGAGAAACAAATGAGTTCAAAAACGAAATTGTAAGCTGATGCAGTCCTTGTTTTCCCTTCTTCCGCTATAATTACAATCCCCGCTGCTGCAAATATATATCCCTTCTTAGTGGGTGTCTTTGAGGTATTAAATAGAAAATTTTTAAAAGATAGATAATTTTTTCGAACAGGAGTCATGACCCAGGTACCCATGCATTTTTCCAAGAAAAGGTCAATTTTAATTGCCACAGTAGACAATTTTATGTTATGAAAGTTGGTTATGACAAGTGTCCATGAAAGCCAAACAAATGTATGTATCAGTACTAAAATATGTATATTACAAATCAGCAAATGGGTTTTGTAAGTACTGATTTGTTGAAACCCAAAACAATGAAGGAATCAACATAAAGGGGGTGTTTGGATAAACGCAGAACATAATATCAAGTAATTATTATTATTATTATTTATTTTGAAAATGTGATATCAAGTAATTATAATATTGTAAGTTTCATTATTATAGAAAAAAATAGTGTTATATTATAATATTGTGTCACTTATGGTGTTTGGCTATTTCTACAAATTCCACTAGATGATATAGTTAAACAAGAAATGGAGAGAAATAGTGGTGATTGACCCAATGTGGGTCCCACTAATTAGTAATCACAGTGGAGTGATTTAATATTGGTAATTAAGATAGGCATCATAAAAAAAAAGGACAATCAGTGCATGAGGCCCCCGCCGCTGCCGGGTCTCGAGAGGGTCAAATGTATGCAGCCTTACCCCTGCAAGCAAAGAGAATGCTTCTGCATTTCGAACCCATGACACCCATGTCACAATGGAGCAACCTTACCGTAACGGTGCCAAGGCCCGCCCTCTAAGATGGGAATCATCTATTAAAAAAATAATATATCACATCCATGTTTTGCTTAGATGTAATATTGGGGCCCACCTAACGTTAGTAATCATATAGTGGGACGTATCTAATGTTTTTAGTTGTTTAATATTTGAAATCACAATGAACTGGATAATGACTCTAATCATAGTAGATTCTACATGACATTTGTAACAATGGTAAGATTAATCTCATGTTTTTAATCATGGTAAACTCCAACCCTGTTTGCTAAAACTCTCCATCCATGTTTTGGTTAGATTCTTTAAAAATTATTTAATACAGCGTCTTAAAATGTATTGGTTAAATAGTAATTACTTTTTAATAAAATATTTGAATACAACTTTAGGGTTAACATGTCTTCGAAATTGAGACAAATAAGGTCTATACAAATGATTTTTCATATTCCATTGGAAGAACATTTTAGACAAAAGGGAACAGAAAACTTCTATGATAAAAAACCAATTTAATATGGAACTAGTCATGCATATACCATCAAATAATTCAGTAATCAGTATGCTTACTTCAAGAGACTCTGAGTTATAGAAAAAATGCCATGTGCATGCACAAAATGCTCCACCAAGCAAGGGTACCTGGATAGTTTGAAGAAATACAAACTCCACTAGTAAGAAGAAAACACAAGCTACAAGTCCTTCGAATATAACCGTTTAGGGTTGCAAGAATAACTGAGTTTTCTAAAGGACAGGTCTTGCAGTCCTATACCTTTAAGATGTGGAAGTGCATTGCATAGTCATGTGAGACACTTCTATTTGTATAAACTGTAGATATGAGCAGGAGTCTAATACTCATGGGGCAACAAGCTATATATAATAGGCAAACATAATGGCGATGGAGCAGTCAAAACAACTATAAGAAAATTTTTTATTGGTGAGTTAATAGAAGATGTTAGAAAATAAGTGGCATTTTACATAAGATTCAGTACATCTATCTACTTGGACATTTTGATCATTTGTTCGAAACTCTAGAGCCCATAAATAAATACAAAATAGAAATTGCAGCTAAAGAATTCAAAGTTCACCAATGATTGTATGTCCAGTTTAAGAGTGAGCATGTGAGGCTGGCATGGAATGTTTTGATGAAATGGACCAACCAGTCAACCAATCAACATCATTAGAGCAAGTTATCGGAGTGGAATATATTCAAGTTAGCATAGGACCCTTTTCAACATAAACCCAAAAATTAGGGACTATTTTGATTTTCTTCCTCACAGCTTTCAACTCAAACTTTTTTGCTTTCCGCAGGGAAAAGTGCAGCACCAAACTTTGGAAAACCAAGCCGCATGGAAAATTCAACCATTTCCCATGCAGACACAGTTCAGCGGACCCAGGATTTTCTTTCAAGGGGGGCTAATGATGGATACTAAAAAAGTTAATCATTATTGTATTGTACTTTCTACACATTACTAATAGAAAAAGAGAAAACAAGTCAATTATATATTTGTATTAATCTTTTGAAAGAGCATAATATCAAGACCTTAACGCGAAGCATTGTATGAACAAGTCAATTGTGTATTTTTTTTCATTTCTGTGAATATGAGAGTTATTATGATGGAAAGTAGGATTCATTTAGCAACAAGAAAAAGTGAGAAGTGGAAATTTCCTTCTAAAGACAAATTTAGAGGTTCAAAATTTCTTAAAACTTCCTAAATGATGAAACCCCATTTATTAATTGCCTATGTGTAGCAATTCTATTGCCAGAGGTGCCAAAGTACAATATACCTATATTCTCGTCATTTTTTAAAATCAAGTCTCTAATTTGTCATGTAGAAAAATTGGAGATTGGGCACTTTGAAAAGCCTTTTTTTTTTTTTTTTTGTAAACTTTGAACAGTCTATTAAAAATAAATCCATGTAGTATGTTGAAAAAAAATAACGAGCAAAAGATTTCATTGATTTGAACCATTGTTGCCTAGGCACTTTGATTGGAAACAATATTTGAACCAAGACATACTTTAATCTTCATTCATTTGTTAGTTTAAATCAAAACCAAAACTATTTTTGAAAACCAAATTTAAGGGACTGGCTGGCCTAGCCACCATGGAGCAAAACTAGTCAGCCCCCACCCCCCCCCCCCCCCCCCCCCCCAACCCACTCTCTCTCTCTCTCTCTCTAATAATCCTGAAATTGGCAAGGATGATTTCCTCTGGCTCGCAGTGTGCATCGTGATCTTTCTCTCTCCTCTGCGTATCGATTCTAAACAACTTGCAAAGTTGTTTGGTTGGGTGCTTGGTCTCAAAAACAAATTTTCAAAAACATTAGAAAGGGGGAAATTTCTGAAAATTCTTCATTGCCTAAAAATTCGCATTTTTTTAAAATGGGATCTCTTGATTCATGAAAGATTTTTAAGAAATTGGTGGTTTTCCTAAAAATCCAACATTTCTAAAAATCTTCATTATTGAAATACATTCTCTTGATGCAATAGAATTTAATTTCAACAAAAATTAAGTAAATGTTCTGATTAAAGATGGGGAGAAGAGATGCATCTAATCTGTCATTATTGATTTTTATACACTGATGAATGTTATTGATTATTAGCTAATTTTATTCAATTTTAATCCAATTTCTGGTTGGTTGTTTTTGTAATTTGTTAGGGGTTTAAGGAAGAGTTTTTGTAACACTAATGATACCTTAAAAGTGTGCTTTTCCGTAGGGTTTTTTTTTTTTTTTTTTTTTTTGCGAGAAATGGAAATGGTTATCGAAGGAGAGCTACATTAAGTTGCTCCTGGCTAACATTTTCCACACTTTTCATATTCTGAAGCAAAAGCATTTTCCATACTTTTCATTTTCCGAAGTAAAAGCATTTTCTGCAATTAGTTTAGAAAGCATTATGAGAACATACCATACCCCACGAAAGCCCCTTCCAAGATTCATACCCAGACTTTTTCCCATATTCCCAAACCAACACCATCGCCGTAATCCTTCAAAACAAACACAAGAAAATCCCCAATGAGGAAACTGAAACAGACCCAATTCAGATTGGAAAGAGAGGGAGAGAAATCACCATTCGACGACGCTGGACACGTGGATGGCCCACGTGGGCAGAGACAGTGCATTGTCAGGTTCTTGGAGAGCCAGAAGGGGGATTTCCGCAGCCGAAGCTGGGAAAGCTGAGGACGTGGAGACGATGAAAAGGCCCATTCCAAGGAAAGCTGTGATGGGTTGTGTTTGTGGAGTTTGTTGAGGATTCCATGTGGTTGGAATGTGAAGAGAGAAGGGCAGTGAAGGGAGCTGAGGTTTGTGCCGTCTATGTGATGATGGGGGAAAGGAATGTGATGGGGGTGGTTGGGTTGCCACAAAACAAGCTGCTGCAGCCATGGTTATGGCACTCTCTGGGATGAAATTTTAGATTTTCTGAGCTTCTTTAAATTGCAGGGGAACCATATCCAGATGAGGACCCTGATTACGTTTGTCAGTTGTCCCATCTCATTTTAAATAATTTAGGGTATTAGATGTTATCAAGTGTTATAATTAGATTTTTAATTCATAATTTAAGAAACTCAAATCCTTTTATCATTTATCCAGAGAGAAAGACAAGGTTGAGAATTTATAGCCTAACCTACTAGAAGGGGCAGAACCAAGTAGGTGTTTTGCAGGTGCTCAGTGCTCACCCCCGTTGAACCCGGAAAATGGCTGAAACATCCTAGCCAAACATAGGGAAAAAAATTAAATAATAATAATAATAATAATAGAAAACCCTTCACTACGCTCTAACAACAAAATAATGAAGAAATTGACATGGTGGTCATCATCCACAGCCTCACACGAAAATCCTGGCTCCGCCACGCCAATTTGCTCTAAGTGACTCAACTATACACTTCATTGGTCCCAGTAACTCCCAATTTATTTGTCCTTTCAGTTGGTTAGGCACATGTAATTTGTTAGTGTGTGCTTTCGCTCGTAAAGTAGAAAAAAATCCCTAACTTATACCAACAACATCCACCCTTACACTGTGGAGAGAGAGAGAGAGAGAATTTTGTAAAAGTATTTAGCCCACACGTCACAAAAGATCTGTCACGACCCAAATTCCGGGGCATACCGGAATCTGAGTTAGAATGCTTTGACATACAATTCATATACTGAAATCAAATGAACACATAAGCTATAAACATCATTTATTAAAATTATCTTTTCATATAATCCAACCAATTAAATGATCAACTAATAGAGTCTTCATTGTCTAGCAATTCCTATAATAAAAATTTTCAACTACTAAAAATATTCAATACTATCAATTCTCCTAAACTACCGAATATTGATGTAACGCTCTCCTTAATCATATATGCCAAACACGACGAGCTGATCTTCGTTATTCTCCAGTCCACCCACAACTCTGTTACCTAAAGGGGCAACCCAACATCAGTATAAACTGGAGAATAAATTTCTACTCCAACATACAACCACTATTAACATAATGGCATCATTCAAAACAAGTTAGTTATAAACAATGAATAGTTTAAATCAATAAATATAATTCATTCCATGACACATCTCTGAACTACATCAATGCACTTAGTCTACATCATTGAACCATCTTGATAGATCACAACTTTCGAGATGCCACTCATGCATCTCCTTATTTAGCGTCCCATGGGACCTATTACTTCAGGACCTCAATATCCTATCATTCATATTCATAGACTACATAAACTAATTTCAAGTCGAACCCAATAGTCCAAAATCTCATAACCATAATAGATCATACTGTGCTAGCAGTTCAAAGCATGTTCCATTCCAATAAAATCATGCACAATAGAAAGTATAAATCAGAATATTTTCTTGTTTATTATTTAGTACATGCCCAGCCCTATATACTAGGACCATTGAATTGTTACCCACTATTTATCAATAAAAGTGTCTATGTATGACTGGCCCTCCCCTTTTTATCACATTCCACATATTTCAGGGTTCTATAACATAAACTTATTCAAAATACAATTTGTGTATCATTAAATATCCTTAATAGTAGGCCTTACCTCAAAATTTTAATTAATAAGATGTGGAAGGACTCTTATGTAATTATGATAACAGTAGGGGGCTTTTTATAAACTTCCAATAAAATATATACTCCACAGATATATACCAGGGATATTAGTTCTCGTCAAAACCCAGTTTTGGTTAAAATCTTCCTCACGCTATATCTTTTTCAGATCATCAGATGATGAGGCCCAATTGTCCAAATCGATTGAGACCACCACTCCAAGGTTCACCCAAGAGTCCACTACAAGATCTATGGATCAAATCTGGCATCAGGTGGGTCATGTGGACCCACAACCTATGCCGACTCAAAAAGGTTTTTAACGGACAGAAATTCAAAAATCCATTTGCTTGGTTGATTGCCTTATTCTTTTCTTAGGCTTCTCTCTCTTTGATTCTCCCCTATGATTTAGAAAGAAGTAAAAGTGAAACAAATAATAGACTCCTAGAAAATATGTGTAGCATATCCCCACTTTCCTGATAAGAGACATAATCAGGACTCCCTCTCCCATCCAAAGTTCACTTCCTTTGAGATGAAGGTATCGTGCAACTCTCTCCTCCTTTTGAAGACTAACCCATGTTGCTATAGAATGGGTCCCCTCACTCAAATATTTAAATCAATATCTTGTCCCACAATAACTAATTAGCAATAGGACCCACCATAAAATTAACAATAAAGTACATAAAATCAACAATTAAATATTTAAGACCATGGCCAAAATTTCCACCCTTGGGTATTACAAGGTCCAGTGCAGCTTTTGAAATCAAATGTTGCTTTAACCATTTCGGGACTTTTCACCCTTGTTTTTTTCCTAATTTGACAACTGTGGAGATTCCTGGGGACCTCTGACTTATAAAAAAAGGTCATTTGAGAACTGTTGAGATTCATGAAATTTTAAAATCCAAAATAGGGGATGTCTGGATCATCCTTCTACCATATGTAACTGCCCAACCATACCTCTAAGAAGCACGGCAAAATTGAAATAAAGCAACAATTCATGGTCATTTTAGGCTAGCTTTCTCAGATTTGGCAACGTACAAATTCAATAAACCACGCCAGGCTGCAACCAGAAATTCTATAAACAACTCATTAAAAGAAAGACATAATTAAACGTCTAGCAAAAAAAGAAAAAAAAGAAAAGGGCTTAATAATTACACATATAATTACAACTTGCCTTCCAATCCACATCAACAATACCCAGTGGAAACAAATTTTGCTCCAAAATCATCTCGCCGTCCTCTGGAGTCCTTTACCATCCTCATCCAACAGAATCTTCTTGCGTCTGATCTTCAGAATCACCATCATTTTTGTTGCCATCATCTCGGCATGGATCTCTGCTGTCCTTGCTATCTGCATCTGACATGGCATCATTTCTGTCCTCTCCTGCAGCATCACCATCTTCATCATCCTCACCATTGCCTCCGCTATTACCCTCAGTATCTGCATCAGACATACTCTCGTCTCTTCCTCCATTTCGGAACTGCTCCTTGAATTCAGGAGCCACAATTTGAATCATGGCATTCAAAGCCTGACGTTCCTGACTCAGTCTTGTGGCAACGATCACAGGAGCATTCTGACTTGCTGCCGCTTGACTATCTGAGAAGCAAGCGACAGGAGTTTCATCATCAACGTTAGCGCCAGTATGCGCCCCACTCCCCGGAGATTCATTTTCCCCATGCACAGAAGGGGCGGTGCTGACTGCCCAACTCCCAGCAACTTCTGATGCCAAGAGATCTGCTGTTCTAATAGTACCAGGTTCTGTATCTTCCATGGCCTTAAGGGCCTCCAGCTGATTCTTTGGCTGGGAGCAGCGGCCATCTTCATCATCAATTGTTCGGGGCTGTCCGCCTTTCCCCTGTGCTTCGTTGTCAAGTTGCATTTTATCCCCAGCCAGATTGCTGCACTTGTGCATCACAAGATGTTGGCTGAAGCCAATATCAACAGCCTCACTTTCAGTTCCAAGCACTCGCTCGGTGTCGATGGGATCTGCATCGGGAACAGGCTCCGTACCTATGAAAGAGCCAAAGCCCTTGACAGAGGGATCTGCACTTGTGCATTCAGCATCCTGAGTGCAACCATCTTCTTGGGTTCCCAGATCACAATCATGCTGCTCAGTGGCGCTGGCATCATCACTAGTATTATCACCTTCAGTTCTGATATTCTTTGGAGTTGACGTGCCAGAAGCTTCCCTTGCTGTAATGTTTCTCAGGCGATCATTTCTTTCCTTGTCCAAGACTTCATTTAAGTTCTCTTTTATTGCATTTAGATCAATATCAATCGATGTGTTTTCATAATTTTCCTCATCCTCCAAAGTCTTCCGCATCGCTTTCAGCTGTTCCTGTTGCTTTGCAAAAAGAGCAGAAATCTCATCTGTTGTCGAGTAGAAAGCACGCAATTGAGTTTCCCTGCACAACATCCACGATTGAATGAAGAAAGCATTGGTGGATTACATTGGATTGTTGAGCAACGCACATGATCTTCAAAGATGGGTGACCATAAAAACTGCTTCTTTTCCTACTAATGTGAACAGAAATCCATGTTCAGACAACAAGATAAAAGGAAACATATGACGTAACTGTGGCAATGGGCCGTGTAGGAATGATTATAAAAAGTTACAGAAAATTCAGGCCAATTTACTTGAAGAACCAAAATTCAGATAATTTAAGAATTATTGAAAATGTCTTCAACAAAAATAATCCTAACAGCACAGAGGTAAACAAAATCTGAGAATAATCTTCAGATTTGGACCGAATTTATAGTTGAAATCAAGGGAAGCCCAAAGGAAAAGACAATGTTCAGATATTGCTGAATTCTTGATAGAATTTCACAAACTTTAGCCTTGTTTCCCCACCATCCATTAGGTGCACCAAATCAAGTATCCCAAAAGTCACTCTAATGTGCCAATTTACACAATGCATGTGGCGTGTGGACCATGGTTACTTGGTGAGATTTGTGCTTGCATCAGTGCTTACTACCAGCCTAAATCCAGGAAATGCACAAGTTCATTGTTAGCATGAGTGCAATATTTCAATATCAATTCTAAATGCTTACCGGAGAATAATTCTTTCCCTGGCACCTTGAAACCTTTGCTTCTCAATAGCAAGGTCCCGAATTGCAGAAGCAATTTCAAGTTCAAGGGCTGAAACCTTTGCCCATGCTTCTTCCCGGGCCACCTGCTAACAACAGCAGTAAAAAAGACTCAGCCAAACAAAACAGAATCAGTATTATACACTAAAAGGTATGCCTCCACTTTGAGGCTGAAACAGATCATGTAAAATAATAACTGGAGATACATTTTCTCTTTTTTTTTTTTTTTTGGAAAAAAATTAACTGGAGATACTTCTTTAATGAATCTAATGCAACTTTCATGTTATGCAGAAGCTACAAGTAATTGAGATATTACCAACAAAACAAGAGCATAAGAACTGAGAACCACTATTAGATTATACAGTGAACATTTTAAGCACTAAAGCTAGAACAATATTACTAAATATGCCTCACAATTTGATGAAATAATGTAACAGACCATTTGAAAATAAAATGGAAAAATTTTTCCATTACAAATGAAGAAAAGAAAATCCTTCCAAAAAAAAAAAAAGAAGCAGGGGTTGGGGGAGGGTGGCTAGAGAGAGAGAGAGAGAGAGAGAGAGAGCATGGCCAAAGAGATAGTCACCCGTGTCAGATGATGAGCAGGGAGCTAAACATAGTGAACTATCAAGGGCAGCCCATTGTTATTCCTCGAAGTTGGTTCTATAATATAATTTCTAAAAGGCGAGCCCCAAATTCACAATTTCAAGGTGGTACATTCTAATTAATAAAGGTGGGCCCCATGTTCAGAATTAGAAAAGGTGGGGTCCACATTTCAATCCCTAAAAAGTTGGACCCCATGTAATTTCTACAAGAATGCCTCATGTGCAACAATTTCTAGGAGGAGGAGAGGGCAGAGAGGGGGGGGGGGGGGGGGGGGCGCAGATTGTAATTCCTAAAGGTAGGTCCCATATTCACAATCACAAAAAGTGGGTCCCATGGTCTAATTCCTAGAGGTGGTTCCAATGTTGTAATTTCTAAAGGTGGTCCCCCTGTACAACAATTCCTAAAGGTGGGTCCAGGTAACTCCAAATGGTGGGCTCACCTTATAATCCCTAAAGGCGGCCTCATATTCTAATTCCTAAAGTGGGTCCCATGTTCACAATCACAATAACCTACTTTCTATTTTGATTAATTTTCATTTGAGCCCGCAATTCATAATTTGAGACAGGTTGATTGAAAATTTTGATGGAATAGGTTCATTCAATTCTCTTCCTAATTTGTCTGATTCAACTGCAGCAAGTTTGACAAGTTCAATTAACTTATCCATTCGTCCTCAATCCTTATGCCATAAGTCCATCACTAGGGTATACATATAAAATTCAAACCACTCAAGATAAATGGTGGGCCCACACTTTGTTTGATTAAATGTAAAAACACATGGTTAAAACAAAAAACCAAGTAATGTTCCATGCTTCTTTTTTTTTTTTTCTAATAACAAGTACTATTCCATTGTCTGATTCATCTGTAGCGAGTTTGACAAGTTCAATGAACTTATCCATTCGTCCTCAATCTCAGAATTTATGTTTGGATTGTGACAAAGTTTTACGCTGGCTATCAACCTACCTAACGCAACCCTCCCCCTTTACCCGGACTTGAGACCGGCAGCATAAATTGGCGGAGTTATAAGAAGGCAAAGAAAGAAGTGAAGCAAGTGGTAAGTACTGCAAAGTTCAAAACATACGATGACCTCTATAATAGGTTGGGAACAAGAGAAGGAGAAAATGATATTTTTAAACTCGCAAAAATAAGAGAAAAGAAAAGTAGGGACTTAGATCATATCAAATGTATCAAGGACAATGAAGAAAATGTTCTAATGAAGGTCAATGATATTAAAGAAAGGTGGAAGGAATATTTTAACAAACTTCTAAATGAAGAACATTTGGGAGATACAACAGTTAAGGAGGATACTTCATCACTACAGCATACTTTTCTCCGCAGAATTAAAGGGGTGGAAGTGAAGGAAGCACTGAAGCAAATGAAGATAGGAAAGGCAACAGGCCCAAATGGTATTCCGATAGAGGTACGAAAATGCTTAAGAGAGATTGGGGTGAGTTGGTTATATAGACTATTCAATAAGATACTTGTGACAAAGAAAATGCCAGATGAATGAAGAAGAAGCATTGTAATACATATATTTAAGAATAAGGGAGATATACAAAATTATACCAACTATCGAGGGATTAAACTTATGAGTCATACTATGAAGTTATGGGAGAGAATAATAGAGCAAAGACTGAGACGGAAGACTAAGATCTCTGAAAATCAATTTGGTTTTATGCCAGGGAGATCAACTATGGAAGTTATCTTTTTACTTAGGCAATTAATAAAAAAATATCGAGCAAACAGGAAAAATCTACACATAGTCTTTATCGATTTAAAAAAACCTATGATAGGGTACTAAGAAATTTAATTTTGTGTGTTTTGAAAAAAAAAATATCACCAAAGGTTACATTGAAAATTTTAAGGATATGTATGAAGGAGCAGTAATAAATGTGAGAACCACATGTGGAGAAACAGATGGATTTCCCGTAACTATAGGTTTACATCATGGATCAACCTTAAACCCTTATCTCTTTGCATTAATTATTGATGAGTTAACTATGCATATTCAAGAAGAAGTACTATGGTGTATGTTATTTGCAGATGATATAGTATTGATGGATGAATCAAGAGATGGTGTAAATACAAAACTTAAGAGATGGCGGGGGGCATTAGAATCTAGAGGCTTTAAAATAAGTCGTACAAAGACAGAATATATGGATTGCAACTTCAGCGGACATATACAAAGTGTTGAAACCACTATCAAAATTGAAACTCATGAGATACCACGTATAGATTCTTTTCGGTACTTAAGCTCGATAATTAGTAAGGATGAGGAGATTGACGAAGATGTGGAGCATAGGATAAAAGCTAAATCGCTGAAGTGGAAACTAACTTCAAGAGTGCTTTGTAACAAACGAATGTCAACGAAATTAAAGGAAAAATTTTACAGGACAGTGGTTAGATCAGCTATAACATGTAGAGTAGAATGTTAGCCAATTAAGAAGACGTAAATTCATAAGATGTATGTAGCGGAAATGAGAATACTTAGGTGGATGTGTGGTAAAACTAGGAAATATAAAATTAGAAATGAGCACTTTCAAGAGCATTTAGGGGTAGCACCAATAGGGGATAAGATTAGAAACCCGTTTAAGATGGTTTGAGCATGTTGAGTGTAGGCCGGTAATGGCACCGGTGAGAAAAAGTTTGGCTATATAAGTGAATGACCCATCAAGAGGTAGGGGTAGGTCGAAGAAAACATTGATGGAGGTCATTGATTCAGATAAGTTTAATTTATCGAAGGATTTAACTCAAAATAGAACAAAATGGAGAAACAGAATTCATGTAGCCGACCCCAACATGGTTGGAATAAGGCTTTGATGATGATGATGATCCATTCGTCCTCAATCCTTATGCCATAAGTCCATCACTAGGGTATACATCTAAAATTCAAACCACTCAAGATAAATGTTCTTTGCATTTACTCTATAAGCAACACTTCAATAAGTGGTGGGCCCACACTTAGTTTGATTAAATGTAAAAACACAAGGTTAAAACAAAAAACCAAGTAATGTTCCATGCTTCTTTTTCTTTTTTTTTCTTTAATGATAGGTATGATTCCATGTTTTACAAGTGGGCTAACCAGATGGATTAGAGCTAGAACACAATGATGCTATGCTTTTGAGTGGCATGGTTTTGATAAGGCGATACGCACCACTAATGGATTTATAGGACTAGACTTAAAGAACCGAGTGAGATTAGTTCGCTAATAGTTTGCAAACCAAAACACAAATTGTTTAAAAGAACTATTCGTAGTTCACGCTATGACCTTTTGAGTTCTGAGCAAACTAGGTAACTCTGTTCACAATCACCAAAGGAGGCCCAGGTTATTTATTTATTTATTTATTATTATTATTATTTTTGGGTTTGGGGGGGGGGGGGGGGGGGGAGGTGCCGCGGCTCCAGTAAATACTCACACAAACACACACAGAATGTGGGCCCACGTTTCAACTCCTATAAAGGTGCAAGCCATGTTCTAACTCCTAAAGGTGGGTCCCATGTTGTAATTTCTAAAAGTGGATTCCATGTCCTTCTAGTCATTCCCAAAAGTGGGCTCACATTGTATTTATTTATTTTTTGGTGGTGGTGGGGGTGTAGTTTCTAACTGTCGGCCGACAATGGCATCAGTGTAATTCTAGTTAGTCGTATATATATATATTTTTTTTGTGGTGGTGGGGGTGTGGTTTCTAAATGTAGGCCCACAATGGCATCAGTGTAATTCTAGTTAGAAATTCCACTAGTGGGTCCCACTAACAACAATTCCCATAGGGTCCATATAGTCATTCCTAAAGGTGTGCCCACATTGCAATTCCTATGGGTCCATGTTCACAATTTCTACATGTAGGCCCACATTGCAATTCCTAAAAGTCGGTCCCAATACCACAACAAATGCATCAGTGTAATTCCAGTTAGAAACTCTAGTAGTTATGAAACTCGGAATTTATGGAATTCAAGATGCATTAAATGCTTAGCAGGAATTCCAAGCATGAATGAAGCAAAGAATTCATAAATGACAAAATTCAAAGCATTATAAAAACCAGGCATTTGGAATTTCCAGACATCCACCAGACATGAATTCAAGAAATTCCAGTGCAAAAATGGGCCCTTGTATTTCACCAACTGAGTTCAATTGAAAAAGACCATTGCTTCTACCTTTTCACTTTCAAGCTCCTTCCGCAACCTTGTTACTTCTGACTCCATTATTTCTACTTTCTGTTTCAACGAGCACAACAAATCAACATGAAATCTATAAAAATATTACATTGTAATGGTCAAAACTCATTAAGATAATGTCAACAAAATCTAGAGCAAATAACTTGAGCTGAGGCAAAAGCAGGAATCCTAGAACATTAACAAAAAGCTAGATGTAACTATTTAGGGGAAATTGGTATACTTTTCTGGCATTTGCAGTAGCTAGCTGTTCTTCATGAAGCTGAGCTTCAAGTTGTCTAACTTTCTTCTCAGATGTAACAAAGCTCTCTCTAGTGTGCTCCTGTTACAAACGAAAACAACCAAATAGAAGCAAAAGGTTCAGGATGTGGTGACATTCAGAGACAGATACATTAGGGCACTTAAACACAATGAACTAGATCCAACCAAACATACCAGTTTGGATCTAAGTGTTTCCACTTGCGCACGACTTTCCTTATCTGATTCCTGAGGATGTCAGGAGAAATGAGTTCATATGAACTTTTCAATGGTTAAATTGTCTTTGGTCACATCATGCTGCTAAGAGTCAGTATGTTCATACCTGAAGCTTACTAATAATTTCTTGCTGTTCTTTTTGTTGTTTTGAGGCAGCATCAGCCTGACGCTTTATTTCCTCTTGAGCTTCTATGTGAGCTCTCTGTAAAGCAGCTTTTAAATCAGCTACAGCCTTTTCCCGTTCTTCTTTCCGTAGGTTCCGTTCTTCATCTAACCGTACTTCAAGTTCAGATATAGTTCCCTTTTGACTGCAAAAATAGTTTATCAATATATTCACTCCAGTTATGTATCACAAAAGTGGATAGCAGAATGGGCGTGAACGGTATGACAGTCTGCAAGTCCAGTGAAGAAAGACACAGGCTAACTTAAAAATATTTTACAAAAATTTAAGAAAATAAGTTCAAGTTGACTTCCATTGAGTACTGAACAAGAGTTCATGGTTCTTCATATATTTTACAAAAGTTGTTTTATAGTCCACTTGGATGGATCATAAGTTGGGCCCTACTAGTGTTTTGACACATGGTGCTCATCTTATCGTGAGCACTGGGTGCTCGGCTGAGGTTTTCCTTATATATATACATATATATTTATTCGGTGGGCATATGAGAATAGATGTGAATGGTGATGACAAGAGAACAATGGCTACAGGAATAAGAATTGATTGACACCTGATGTACAGACTCAACCCATCCTATGGCATCAATGTGTTTTTCTTTTTTTTTTTTTTAACACTAAAAAACAAAACTGGCACACATACCGATCAAAACCTAGAATGGGATTGACAATGTACTCAGATGGTGCTGTTGTGGGTTTGTCCCAGAAAACAAACTAAGTGGAGACAGATGTTTTTCTATAAATGAAATCTCAAGTCACCTGTTAATAATTTCATCTGCTTCTACACGTGATTGAATGGAAGCACTGAGTCTTTCTTCGAGATCCTCCATTGCATGTTGACGTTCACTTGAAATGGTATTGACCTCAACCAGTTCCTTCTGTTTAACTTCCAACATAAGTTGGAGCTCCTTCATTTTCTCAAGATACGAATGTGAAACAGATTCTTTCAGCTGTTTTAGCTCCTGCAAAAGTATATTATTGATTGACTAAAAGACAAGCACGTGGGTGCAGAGTGGTAATTCTCTACTTAAGCAACTGGTGCAGCAAAATAAGTCAACAAATTGCCAGATCATAAAAATCATTCGGAAAATATTGGTAATAATCCATGCTTTAACTTGAAATATAGCAACATCCTTAATTGGAGCACATGGTTGGAGCTCTCTCTATGAGAGCATATTCTATGCATCTACGCATCATTATATATATTCTCCCTCTCTCTAAAAGAGCATATTCTATCCATTCATCATTTATGTGCATGTGTGCCATCTAACCATCTATCATTATATATGTGCACATATGCACATTTAGAGATAGGCAGATAGAGAGGCGGCCAGACACATGCAGAGAGAGAGAGAGAGAAAGAGAGAGAGAGAGAGAGAGAGAGAGAGATCTTTAACATGTAATCACATTGATACATTGTGAAAATCCAGATGTTGATAACTATGCGCCCACTTTCATCCCATCTGCTGATGATTGTGAAAATCCAGATGACCATGTCTCCATACGATTTCTTCCTATGTATCAGACCATGGTGGAGAAAGAGAAGCTGAGAAAGGATGAGAATACCCAGATGTTAGTGGTTAGGTGTGCCTTGACGCTTGAGGATGATGAAGCTTGGTGACGAATCACCATTTCCACACCTATCTTAAATGAAAGGAAAGGAGCTGCAAGCTCATTATTGACACTGGATAATGAACCAATGTTGTGTCTTCAGGTACCGTCTCTCGCTTAGGGCCGAAAGCTGAACCTCGCCCCAACCATATTGAGCCTCTTAAGCAGACTTAACATATATCCCTATTACACAGAGGTGTTTGGCCACATCACATCTTCCACTCATAAAGACCATTTGTAGTGCGATGATGTCCTCATGGACATGGCCCATGTCATTTTGGGTAGACCATGGTTATACAATTTGGATGTTACCAGTTTTGGGACGTCCATAGTTTGCATTTTCAATTTCTAATTAAGGAAGGTGAAGCTTCACCCACTCCCTCCCAAGGATTCCAATAAAAAGAAGATTGACCCAAAAGGGGAAAGGCCAGACGAGGGATTATCTTTTTCCATTAAGTGTTCTCCATCTCTTTTTTGTTTGTTTTCATCCCTCCATCTCAGATTTCCATCAAATCTAGATCAAGATCCATCCCACGATTGGAATCTTAGATCTAACCCCCAAGCACAGTGCAAAGCCCAATCCAAACCATCTAACCTTCTCCAGTCCCATAAGCAGCCCCTCTAAATTGGCCAATCACCCATCACCATTACTGAAGCCCTAGATCTACCCACACCAGCCCTAGATTGAGTTCATACAGTACTAGATCTCGCCCCAAATCATTACTAGAAACCTAAATCCAACCCAAATCCTCCATCCAAACCTTCAATCAGCCCCATCAAGCCATCCAAAAACATCCCCAAACCGAAAGCCTAAGAAGCACGGACACTTCTAAGAAAGTGACGTGTCCGTGTCGGACACGTGTCGGACACCGACACTCCTTGGACACTCTCGGACACGTGTCTGATACTATTTAGCTGTGTCCATAATTAAGAACTAAAAATCTTAATTTCGGACACTTGGTTGACACTCTTTTTGCAACGTGTCTCACAATTCCTAGCTCGTGTCTATAACAAAAAAATAAACATGTGGCTAATATCTCTTGGACACTTTGTTAATACGTGGTTATTAAAACTTGTAAACTTGATATATAACAATTTTATAGCATGGAAAAATATATGATTGTAAATGTCAATCATATCACAAGCAAAAGACAAATAAATATTTCACTAAAGAATAGGCCTCAAGATTGGCTTCTCTTTTGCTTTTTCTTTTTTTTTTTTTAAAGGAGGGGAAAGAGATGATCCGCCTTTTTCTTTATATGAATTTTATGGAACTATGGAATCTCATGTTTAATAATTATGAATTATGTTTTAGTATTGTATTGATATTTAATAATTTGATATGTTTGTTAGTTGATAGGTGAATTTTTATTTGTTGATTGCTAAATTGATTAAAAAAGTTAAAATGATATTAGTTTTTTAGTAGATGATTATATATATAAATTAATATATATTATTAACGTGTCCGTGTCCTGCTTTTTTGATAAATGCCGTGTCGGCGTGTCCGTGTCGTGTCGTATCCGTGTCCCGTGTCCGTGTCCATGCTTCTTAGCCGAAAGCATATTGGCTGAACTAGATCCAGGCCCAGTCAATCCAAGCCCATCCAAACCTGGTCCAGCCCAAAGAAGCAGGGACATGGACATGAGACATAGATACGACATGACACGAACACGCAGACATGGCATTTCTCAAAAAAGTAGGACACAAACACGTCAAGAGACACGTTAATAATATATATTAATTTATATCTATAATCTTTTACTAAAAAAATAATATCATTTTAACTTTTTAATAAATTTAGCAATCAAAAAATAAAAATTCAAGTACCAACTAATAAACATATTAAATTATCAAATATCAATACAATGCTAAAATATAATCCATAATCATTACACATGAAAGATCTATAGTTTCATAAAATCGATACAAAGAAAAGGGGGGATCATCTCTTTCCCCTTCCTCCAAAAAAAAAAAAAAAAAGAAAGAAAACAAAAAGCAACAAAAAAGCCAATCTCAAGGCCTACTCTTTAGTGAAAGATTTATTTGCCTTTTGCTTGTGATATAATTAATATTAACAATCATACATTTTTCCATGGTATAAAATTGTCATATATCAAGTTTACAAGTTTTAATAACCACATGTTAACAAAGTGTCCAAGAAATATCAGCCACATATTTATTTTTTAGTCAAAAACACGCGCTAGGAATTGTGGGCCAGGTCACAAAAAAAGTGTCGGACCAGTGTCCGAAATTAAGATTTTTAGTTCTTAATTATGGACACGGCTAAAATAGTATCGAACACGTGTCCGAAGAGATCAGTGTCCGACACGGATACGTCACTTTCTCAGAAGTGTCTGTGCTTCTTAGGTCCAACCCGTTCCTATTAGGGCAGCCCACTTAGGAACTCAAATCAGCCCCCATTTAAAACCTGATTTCATTTCTGAATTTTGATTTGGGACTTTTAAAAGTTGTGGGAGTTAATTATTTCAAATCTGAAATCGAGCTTTGATTTGCACAATTCCCAAATTATCAATCGGTAACCACTTGAGCCAAGGTACCATCAAATCATCAAATGGCACTGCAAATTTATCTGTGTTGGAGATTCCTAGACAATGTGGAAGTTCTAAACTTCCATTAGATCCCTTTTCAATTAATTGAGGATCTCATTGTAGGATTGTGACAAGCCTTGGGTCACCGTTAATTGCTTGCTGAATTTTACATTGAATGGTGTGTCTATCTTCAATTTTAGAGATTTAATTACCAATATTGATTAATTTTTTTATCTCAAAATCATATCATTTAAGCTAGTCATCCCCGTCATGCATCGTACTTGTTACTATATCATCAACCAGCTAAATCATACTATTTATGATCATACAAACTCAGAAAAGAGAGAGCTTTTTTCACAAGTTATCGTTTGTTTTTATCATCATCATCATCAAAGCCTTATCCCAACCATGTTGGGGTCGACTACATGAATTCTATTTCTCCATTCCGTTCTATTTTGAGCTAAATCTTTCGATAAGTGCAACTTCTTCAAATCTGAATTAATGACTTCTATCCATGTTTTCTTCGGCCTACCCCTACCTCTTGATAGACCCTCCACCTGTATATCTAAACTTTTTCTCACCGGTGTCATTACTGGCCTACGCTCAACATGCCCAAACCATCTTAAACGAGTTTCTCTAATCTTATCTCCTATTGGTGCTACCCCTAAATGTTCTCGAAAGCGCTCATTTCTAATTTTATCTTTCCTAGTTTTACCACACATCCACCTAAGCATTCTCATTTCTGCTACATCCATCTTATGAATATGTGTCTTCTTAATTGACCAACATTCTGCTCCATATGTCATAGCTGGTCTAACCACTGTCCTGTAAAATTTTCCCTTCAATTTTGTTGGCATTTGTCTATCACAAAGTACTTCCGAAGCTAGTCTCCACTTCAGCCATCCAGCTCTTATCCTATGCTCCACATCTTCGTCAATCTCCCCATCCTTACTAATCATCGAGCCTAGGTACCGAAAAGAATCTTTACGTGGTATCTCATGGGTTTCAATTTTGACAGTGGTTTCAACACTTTGTATATGTCCACTGAAATTGCAATCCATATATTCTGTCTTTGTACGACTTATTTTAAAGCCTCTAGATTCTAATGCCCTCCACCATCTCTCAAGCTTTGCATTTACACCCTCTCTTGATTCATCCACCAATACTATATCATCTGCGAACAGCATACACCATGGTACTTTTTCTTGAATATGCACAGTTAACTCATCCATAATTAATGCAAAGAGATAAGGGCTTAAGGATGATCCCTGATGTAAGCCTATAGTCACGAGAAATCCGCCCGTTTCTCCACATGTGGTTTTCACATTTGTTATTGCACCTTCGTACACATCCTTTAAAATTTCAATGTAACCTCTTGGGACATTCCTTTTCTTTAAGACCCACCAAATTAAATTCCTCGGTACCCTATCATAGGCTTTTTCCAAATCGATAAAGACCATATGTAGATTTTTCCTCTTTGTTCGGTATTTTTCCATTAATTGCCTAAGTGAAAAGATAGCTTCCATAGTTGATCTCCCTGGCATAAAACCAAATTGATTTTCCGAAATCTTAGTCTTTTTTTCTCAGTCTTTGCTCTATTATTTTCTCCCATAACTTCATAGTGTGACTCATAAGTTTAATTCCTCGATAGTTGGTACAATTTTGTATATCTCCTTTATTCTTATATATAGGTACTACAATGCTTCTTCTCCATTCATCCGGCATTTTCTTTGTCACAAGTATCTTATTGAATAGTCTACATAACCAACTTACTCCAACCTTTCCTAAGCATTTCGATACCTCTATCGGAATACCATCTAAGCCTGTTGCCTTTCCTGTCTTCATTCGCTTCAATGCTTCCTTCACTTCCACCCCTCTAATTCTACAGAGAAAAGTATACTCTTGTAATGAAGTATCCTCCTCCACTCTTCTATCGCCCAAATATTCTTCATTTAAAAGTTTACTAAAATATTCTTTCCACCTTTCTATAATATCGTTGTCCTTCACTAAAATATTTTCCTCATTATCCTTGATACATTTGACATGATCTAAGTCCCTACTTTTCTTTTCTCTTATTTTTGCAAGTTTAAAAATATCCTTTTCTCCTTCTCTTGTTCCCAACCTATTATAGAGGTCATCGTATGCTTTGAACTTTGCACTACTTACTACTTTCTTAGCTTCTTTCTTTGCCTTCTTATACAACTCAAAATTTTCTATACTCTTAGTTCCCTGCCAAACTTTGTAGCAATGTTTTTTTTGTCGAATAACTTCCTGAACCTCCATACTCCACCACCATGTTTCTTTATTAATGTCTCCTCCCTTTTGATTCTCCAAGTACCTCCTTTGCAACATTCCTAATGCAATTAGCCATTTGATTCCACATTACTGTAGTTTCTCCTTCAATATTCCATTCTCCTTTCTCAATCATTTTATCCTTAAATATATTTGCTCTTTCCCCCTTCAAATCTCTCCACCTTGTTTTAGGGTCCATTTTGTTTACTACTGCTCTCTTTTTACTTCTAATGCAAATATCTAAAACTCCAAGCCTATGTTGCGTAGTCAAACTCTCTCCTGGGATAATCTTACAATCTTTACAAGCCAATCGGTCCTTTTTTCTAACTAGAAAAAAGTCTATCTGACTCATATTACTCCCACTTTTATATGTAATTAAATGCTCATCTTTCTTTTTAAAGTAAGTATTTGCTACTATAAGATCAAATGCCACTGCAAAGTCCAATATAGTGTTTCCAAATTCATTCTTTTCTCTAAATCCATGCCCTCCATGCACTCTCTCATATCCTCTATTATCTCTTCCTATATGCCCGTTTAAATCCCCTCCAAGGAAAATTTTATCACTATTTGGAATTTCTCGCATTAAATAATTCATCTCCTCCCAAAATTGTCTTTTCACACTTTCTTCTAGTCCTACTTGGGGAGCATATGCACTAATGATATGAATTATGTCTTCCTCTAGTACTAGTTTAATTGCTATAATTCTATCACCAAACCTCTTTACCCCCACAATTTTCTCTTTTAAATCCTTATCTATAATTATACCCACTCCATTTCTTGTATTACTCTTTTCTGCATAGAAAAGTTTATACCCATCCATGAGCTCCTTAGCTTTATTCCCTTTCTACCTTGTCTCCTGTATACAAGCCACACTAATTCTTCTTCTTTTCATTACCTCAACCAACTCCATGCTCTTGCCTGTCAAGGTTCCTATATTCCAAGTAGCAAGTCTAATTTTTCTATTCCTCCTCTTCTTCTCATGGACTAACTTCTTTAACCACATTAGCCCAAAGTCATGCGGTAGCCCTTGCACACTTTTCATTGCAGCCGGGCGATGCTGCAATGCGTCCCTTAAAGCGAGGGACGCCCTAGCCTTATCGTGAAATATCATTTGTTCAAAATTCATGTTTGGGTTGTGACAAAGTTTTACGCTGGCTGTCACCTACCTAACGCAACCCTCCTCCTTTACCCGGGCTTGGGACCAGCAGCCTCTTCAAAATGAAGGTAAAGCTACGTACATCTTGCCCTCCTCAGACCCCGCTATGCGGGAGCCTCGTGCACTGGGCCGCCCTTTTATCGTTTGTTTTTATCAATAATAAAAATTTCTTTGTGGTTTTGCTACGGCAGGAGTCTTTCACTTGCCTAATTAATTTCCTTGTTATGTTGCCTTTTTTGTGCTTTTTTGAGTTGCCTTTTTTCAGGTTTCACTAAGTAGAGTTTTTCTACTTAGTCCTTTTGTGTGGTTCGGTTAGTGAAAAAAAAGTTAAAGCTTTCATAAAAACCAAACCAATAACAAAAACTTCATTGATGAAAATAAGCACCTTATGCAAATAATATGAAAACCAAACTCTTAAAGGAAATTATGAAGTGTAAATATGCCGTGTAAAAAAAAACAAAAAAAAAAAAAAACAACAAAACTGTTTGACCTTCTAAACACAATTCTCTTTCAGCACCTAGTCTAGCCAATACTCTGCTGCTTCATCCATGCCTCTTAACAACATTCAGAATTACCATAAAGAGAAAATATTTAAAAAATCAAAAGACAATGAGATGACTAACATTACTAATAAAATCACATAAGAAAGTACAAAGATGCTTCCTAAAAAGAATAAATCTTGACAAGAGCTTGTAGCAAATAAGCTCAGTGTCACAACCATTGCGGTTGCAGATTTGAGTCATGTTACCATTCAGAAAAAAAGGGGACTGCACCCTGTTTAGCCTATACATCGGCCATTTCATTCATGCCTCTTAACAACTTTCAGAATTACAATGAAAACAATATTAAATTTTTAGAAAATCAAAAGATAAAGGGATAACTAACATAGCTAATAAATTGCAAGAGACAGTAAACATATAACATTTCAACTTATTTGAAATATTATGATATTGGAAACATCTCATAATACTGAATGTTAAGCATTGTCCAAATGCACATCGATGCAAAGCAATTCAACTCATGAGACAGATGGAAGTACTCCCAAAGATTACAATGCAACAATATTCCTAATAAACAGCAATAGAAACTAAGAAAGAAAACATATGCCATTTTCAACTTATTTGCAATATAGTGATATCGCAAAAATCTCACAAGATTAGTGAATTTTGAGCAATGGCCAAATGCACATCCAAACAAAACAATTTAACAAATGAGACAGATGAAGTGTTCCTAAATATTACAGTCCAAAAATAGAGCATACATTTTCGTGACGAAGACCAGCTGCCCTATTTTCACTGCGCATTGTCTCGATGGTGTGAACATGAGATTCAAGTGCCTTCCTCAACTCCTGTCAATTAATGAAGTCTTAAATGAACATAAACTTTGTGAAATTAATCAATGTGTACAGGTCATTCTACATGATGCAGGCCAGAACCATGTCTTGCATCACTGTGGCTATCCAGTAGTCCTTTTTCTTTTCTTTAAGTCATTTTGTGGCCATCTCAAAAACTAGATGAAGAAATTTAAATTTTCAGCCCCAAAGATAAAAAATTTGCAGAAGAAAAAAAAAATACCGTATTGGATCGTTGAAGGCTTCTAACATCATCAAGTGAAATGGGGCCCTCATGGGAACCAATCCCTAAACCCTTTAACCTCTTGGTTTCAGAACCGATATCATCTTTGCAGAAAATAACATAAAAGAATATATCAGTATAAAGAGTAACTGGCAAGGCCTCACCATTCAAAGGTGGGGAAAAAGCAACCAGCAAGACCAATAAAAACTTTGTGATATGACACTAGCTGTACACGGAGACCCCTGATTACATTGATTATCGATAAGACAGATGCTTGGACTTGTACCAAATATTTCAGAGAACCTTCTCTGTTGGCTGAGTAATGAAAAATAAACTTGGAACAAACAACAGCCTCAGTAAATAAACAGCTTCTAATTAACAATACAACATGCCAACCTTATGCTGAAATGCAGAAGAACAGGAAAGAAAATTAAAGGAAGAACAGGCATGTTCATCAAAACAAACTCGTTCAGTGAACAAAAAATATAAAAAAAAAATTTAGAAGGGGGTAAAAAGGCTCACAAAAGCTATCTGCACACCACCACATGCTATTTTGTCCCTACTTTGAATCATAGTTGTCAATTCTGTCCTAGTTCAGCCTTGTAGTGGAACATTCTAGTGTTACAGTCAATTTCAGTGTTTTGTTCTAAAAAAGATGTGATTGAAAATTGAAAAATATAAAAGAATACCTAGAAGGTAAAAAAAGTAAAAAATTTGCGAGTGCCATTTCCTATTTTAGAGTGAAATTTGACTAAGGCCCCATTTCCTATTAGATGAAGGGACATTCTAATTTTTTATGTAGGCCCCACCAAGGATCAAAATAGCAATTGCGGCAAGCATAGCGGCCAATGGCCAAATGCTATGTAATGACCAATATGGAGCAGTGTGAAATTTTTAAGTGGTTAAAATATTCTAAATATTATATAATAGCCAATCTTGTGTTTTTTTAGTGATTTGAAGTAACGTTGGGGACAACTTTAGGAAAGGTTGATGAGGAGAAGAAATAAGAAAAATAATATTTAAAATTAAAATTGCTAGGCTCTATTCTGTTTTAGACCACAGCGGCTGTTATTTTCAAAATAACATAGTGGCCTCAACCGCTACGGCCGATAATGTGGCTGCTACGGTACATAGTGGCAGATATTTTGAATCATGGGCCTCACGATGGAGCCCATGAGTATCAAGTGAGACAATATATTAATATATATATATGAAAAAGAGAAGATGACTTTAAAAGGACATTTGGCCCTTTAGGACATTCCGTCCGTACATTGAGAGAGAGAGAGAGAGAGAGAGAGAGAGAGAGTGGAGAATAGAAAAAGAAACACGGGTAGTTGATGTTGCAATGGAGCCATGGAGGTGCTTGGCTGATGCTACTAGAGTGGAGAATAGAAAAAGAAACACGGGTAGTTGATGTTGCAATGGAGCCATGGAGGTGCCTGGCTGATGCTACTAGTGCAGTGGAGGTGCGGTGACTTCTCTCTCTCTCTCTCTCTCTCTCTCTCTCTCTCTCTATATATATATATTGTGAAATGGCATCTCTTCTTTAGTAGGCTATGAGAGTTAGAATGAGGCCCTAAAAGGGCTTTCTCTTATCACTCTCTCTCTCTCTCAAAAAAAAAAAAAAGAAGGGGGGGGGGGGGGGGGGGGGGGGGGTGGTTTCTCTTATCTGAGAGGTGTAAGGCTAATGACCTTATATACCCCTTAAATATGAGGAGAAAACCAGAGGGGGGAGAGGAGGTAAGGGAGGTGGTTCCATTCCACCCCAGCACAATTCTATAATGATCCTTAAATAGCAAATCATCAAAACCCATCCAAAAGACCCAAAAATTAGATATGGAGGATTATATCAGTGGATTAAAATAGCAGTAGATATGCTTATTAGACACTACATACCATCTAGCAGCAGGTGCAGCTATGTAATTTAAGAGTTAAAAGTTGCATTGGCCAGTATCCCCAATATCAACCAATATTATCAGCTGCTGAGACAGGGAGACTGGGTTTTTTTTCCCCACATGAAAAAGTATTAGGTTCAATAGTTATTGAATCCCTAGGATTTAAAACCTATGTCCTAAAAAGGGACTACAAGTGAAGGATTTAAGGTGGTGATCCATCAGGGGTCATCAAGTGATCTTCCACTGGATAGGAAATGATTATTACCTAAACATCACCATGGTAAATTAAATCCAAGGAAAGTGCTAAAAATGATGGTCTCATCTAGATCTACACCATGGACCCTTAATTCCTCACCTCTTTAATCCAATAAAACCCCCTTTACCCTATGATGCCCAGATACGGCAAGGACATGCCATAGATATGGTAGGAACATGGATTTACACATAAAAACTGAAGTATCAGTTACAATACGTTGCCCATTTTGAAGTATCTGTGCATCATAGCCTTTACGATGAATTCTCTTAGTAAACCAATTATAGTGTTCCTCTCGTTGTTGGACCTACTTGAGACTATCACCAATTATAATATAACATGCAATGGGAAGGATTCATCATGGCTGAAAGGAAAGGTGCACAGAAACAATGTATAAAAAAATCTAAATAACAACCACAAATGCTCATGCATGCGACTATCACTTCTAATAGTTATCAAAAAAGGCAAACTTAGAGTGACACTAATTTTTCTGTTTCTTTGTTTTTAACAATAACAAACATATATATAGTAATGAGGAAGACAGAGCGAACGCTGCAAAAGGAAGAGGATAAAGGTATGAGAGCATTGTACACACCACCCAAACAACAAAGCCAAATACAAGCAATGACAAACTAGACTAGGACAAGAAGCATTAATTCAAAAAATGACAAATGCAATAATTCCAGAAAACATATTACGGCCATTCTTATTTATAAAAGTTTTGACCTTGTTTACGTTAATTCCAGAATATTAGTTCTTCTCAACAGTTATCTTTGCGACAGTGGTTGGTCATGCAGTTATTATTATTATTTTTAACGATAAAATTTATTAATCAAAGGAAATAACCCAAAAAAAAAAGAACAAAACAGAAGAAACCTCAAAACAAACTATACATCAAAAGATAAAGAAGAACGAAACACCCCTCCCTTGGTGACCTTATCCACCGAAACATTTGCCTCACATAACACATGCTGGAAAACAACATTCAATTGACTCGAGAGATCTTGCACCAGCTCCACCAAGTAAGCCAACCTCTAAGGATGAGAATAATTGCCTAAATTCCACTGAATAGGTAAAAAAAAATCTCCTTCAATGATAGCTTTAAAACGTTCCAACTTACGCAACTCATGACAACCAACCAAAAGAGTATTAACTTCAGATTCATTAGCATCCAAGGACTCCACCGAAAAAGAGAAATTACTTATAACAATGCCATTCCAATCTCTAATAACCTATAATGCACAGATACTTCAAAATGGGCAATGTATCATGTCATATTGCATCTGATACTTCACTTTTTATATGTAAAATCCATATCCCTCCTGTATCCTTGTTGTGTCTATATCATATCCATGCTGTATATGGCATCATAGCTAATAACACCTCCAATTCCGCCTCTTCTAATGGCTTGAACTTAACTTCCATCGAAGTTTAATTTGAGATAACCCGCATGAGGACATTCCCCAATAACACTATTCAAAGGTTGTGGTCATGCAGTTGTGCTCGAGATTTTTAAGTCGAGTGTCCAGTCAAGTTGATAGTGGTTACATTTGTTGAAGGCATGCAATGATATCCCTAATTGGTTGATATGTATTGGCAATCGGGCAAAGCCTCTAGTGAGCTCAGCAGACAACCGATCATAACCCATCCTCAATTCATCTGCTGTTCTATCAGAGCAGCAATCAACTCATTCATTTGTCTTGAGGTCTGAGGTCAAATGATCATCTTAACTTATTTCTTCAGAGGCATTTCTTCTTCATCAGGAGACAAAGGAAATTTGGGAATATTTAGGCTAGATTGAAAGATGTTAGGAAGCTGCAATGGAAGGAGATATGTATAATTTTGAATGATTGCTGTAGTCTAACAACAGCCAGT
Organism: Sextonia rubra; assembly: GCA_037013555.1. Taxonomy (NCBI): domain Eukaryota; kingdom Viridiplantae; phylum Streptophyta; class Magnoliopsida; order Laurales; family Lauraceae; genus Sextonia; species Sextonia rubra. Next base: position 29,071,807 of record JASUAD010000011.1, on the reverse strand, counting down.
TTTGCGTACGTTGGGACTTAATTAGCAAGTAATAAGGGTTAGGTTTTAAAAATAATTTAGGGAGGGGAAGAGGACTAATTAGGATTTTCTTTGAGCATTCTAAATAGGGAAAAAAAAGTTCAAGGAATTCTAGAATAGAAAATTGGGGCTGGTTGTAACAAATGATTTGGGGTTCTAATGGGTATGGATCTGATCAACCTACGGGGTTTGTAGTGTTATGTGTTGGGATAATTAAGGGTTGGATTTGGACAATTTTGGGAAGCTTTTATGGGTTACTTTGGTTGTTGCACAAAAGCAGCAATCTGCAGAGATTGACTAAAGAAGGGAATTTTAAAAAATGGGTTAGGCCTAGGTTTTGGGCTCATATCAAAGGGTTTTTAAAGGAAATCTTAGGTTTGTCAATGGGTACAGTTTGGGGTTGTTTTAGAATGAGAATTGAAGGGTTGCTTGGGGTTTTAGGGGTTGGATTTTAGGGCTTCATAGAATGGATAGAGGAAGAGGATCTCTCATGAATTTGTTGCCCCCGCATCCTCAAGCTGAATGATGCTATCTGAGGATTTGGCTCTGAAACCAAATTGATACAACCCTAAAGGAAACCTGAAAGGGTTTGAATTGGAATTTTGTGTTCTTAAGCACGGAAAAGATGTCTTTAAAGAGACTCAAAAAGAGGAATGAATTCCAATCCATGAAATGAAAATTTTATTTATCTTCAAAAACTTTGATGCAAATCCTAAAATCAAAGACTCCTAAAAACACTAGGAAACCCATCCTAATCTTAAAATTAAAGACTCCAAATGAAAATATGAAACTAATCCTAATGACATCTCATAAAAATAAATAAATAAACAAAAAAAAATCCTACACCTCTTTAGGTCCTACATGTGGGCCATGGCCATGGCCCAAGCTACATTGACCCATGGGCCTTGCATCATCAACTTCATTATTTGATGGAGTAAGCAACCAGATTCAACAAAAGGCCATAACACTATTGGAAGGTACAAAGTTGCGGGTTCGAGTCATGTTCCCTACATTGACCCGCAGGCCTTGCATCAACCTTATTATTTGATGGAGTAAGCAACCTGATTCAACAAAAGCCCATAGCACTATTGTAAGTAGGGCAGGGCAGGCAAAACTCAACCTACATAATATATGGGTTGGGCAGGAGTCTAATTTTTCTCGGGTCAATGTCAACAAGCTTAACCTGCATGGCCAGCAATTGTTTGCCTCTTTTGTTTACATGTTTGAAAATCTTAAATGTTTTAGTACTTGGAAAAAAGGAACTTTTGTTTGTTTGTCTGTTCTTTTTTTTTTTTTTGGAAGAAAATGGAACTTTTGTTATTTAGTCTTTTGGTACTTTATTGGTTCAGATATGCATTAATTCAAGGATGACGTCAGACAAAATTTGCTAAATTTTATAGTGAATCCTATTTCACCCTTGTTAAAGTGGAATAAGTACAAACTTATAATGTTATGCGTATCATGAGTCACACAATTTAGAATTAATCATCCCACATGGATGGTTTTACAAAAATTATTTGTGAATTGTGATGTGCTGGTCCTAGTTGAATAAGAATGGTTGTATTATTCTTTTTTCTTGCAAATAAAACTCATGACTCAATTCAATAGAGTGCATCCTTGTATTTTGATATGATGTTTTCTTTTTTTCTTTTCATGAAAACTTTATTTATTTGTATTAGTTTTGCTATTCTATTTCCATAGTCATTATTTAAAATATATATACCGGACTCAAGGTATACATAATTCCTTCTCTGTCTTTTTACTCAAGTATTTTCTTTGTTAGCTTACTCAAAAATATTTGTCTGCAGTTCTCTATTAGGATGTGGATTGCAGATATGAAGAAAATACAATGGACATGCCATAATGAATGGATTGTTTCAAAGCATTGGGTAGAAAAAGATGAATGGATCTTGGCCAATTGGACTCCACTTTTTACAGATGGAAAACTAAGTAACCAGCCTCATGTTCTTGAAAAGAAGTTGGGCTTGGCTAAAGCATTCACAAATGAGCTAGAATTTGCACGAATTGGTTCAATGCATGGAAAATAAGAAGGTTAGTGGACCTTGATCCCACTCTTGCCCAATGGAAAACTAGGTAATGGACATCCAATTGTTGTTAAAATGAAATTGGGCTCCAGCTAAGCTTAGAAGCCAGTTTGGGTCAGGTCGGGTTAAATGGTTGGGCAGGTTGACTAACTAGAGGGATGTGGGTGATGCGGGTCAACCCGACCCACGGTGACCCGTAATGGCTACGTGGGTAGTTGGGTTGAGTTGATCCACAATGGGTGTGGGTTAGAAGTATATTACCCACCTAATAAATGGGTCCTTAACCTGACCCTACCAATTTGCCACCTCTAACTGGAAGGTACTCATTGTTGCAACTACAAGGTTGTAGGTTCAATTCATGTTCCCTACAAGAAAGAGTAACCAAATTCACACAATATGTTACTTCATAACAAGGTGGAGAGAGAATACTAATAAATATGAAAATATTTATAAAAAAATATGCATGGTCTTCCAGCATCTTTTTTTTAACAAATAAATTTTTTTTTGAATGATTCCATAAAAGTAAAAATTCACAATGATATTCAGCATCATTAATCAAATACCTGATTTCCTTTTCGCAGTGCCACACATGGACTCGTTAACTTCCCTAAATACAAATACAAGAGATGATTCTGCAAGCAACCAAGAAACAAGAAAAGGGACAATTATCTAACAAGAAGCTTTGGTAAATTCTATGCAAAAGCAACTACTAAAAGCATGGCGCACACATCTCAAAATTCCAATGGCACAAGAAACAAGTCAACATCTGCAAGTCAAAGATGAAACAAAGCTACAAAAAAGTCAAATACAGATCAAGGACAACAGCACACTCAAACTAACTAGTGGGAACAATATTTCATTGGAAAACAAATTCTGGATATATCAGGTCTAGGTGTGATAAATAATATTGCTAATGAAAACTAATCAGGTATAAAATTCATTGAAGCCAGAACAACAGAAATAAAATGACTTTTTATTCTCTTAGAAACAACGTGCCCTATTTTTTCCTTTCCTTTTTTTTAATCTGGTAAATGCTCACATGTCCACACACACAAAGCCAAGTACCTCACCCTCAGTGCTATAGCCAAGGATTCATTCCATAGTTGCCAAGTTCGGTTCGTTTCAGGCGAAATACCCGATTTATCTCGGTATGGCCAGGATTCCGAACTGATTAATATTATGTACATAAATTCATTTCAGTATTCATTTGAATTTGGGCAAAACCAAACAGTTCGGTAAAAATCCCCCAATCTCGGACGAACAACCATCCATACCTTCAATTCGCCTGAATTGAGGGATGATCGTTAGAAAAGAAAAAAATGTTGAGAATGACTGGGATTTCAAGAGAATTAAATTTTTATAACTAGGCAACAATTCATATACCTTTCTTCATTGAACCTTGAGTTTTTCCACCACGCCTCATCTTCTTGCTCAAATGTTGATGCCAACAGCCAGATGAAGCCATGAATCGCCCAATCCATCTATAAATCCAAGCCCATAATCAAAATGCCATTATCAACCAAAAGATCTTCAACTACCTCATCCCCCTTGCCCTAGTTTTGCAAAACCCATTTGCAGAATCAAAGAATTGAGGATTTGGATATCCACCTGTCTCTCCTCTACATATCCCTCGCGGAAGCTCCTCTTTGCTACAGAAAAGAAAAACTCAACGCTAGATCACCAGGTATGCTTGTCGATCATCCACTTCCATATTTTCTTCGCTGTGCACTTTCCGCTTTTTCGCTTTCATATTCGTTGTTCTGTGAATGGGTAGTCGGCTATGAAGCACAAGTACTTCCAAAATAGACACGTACCAGTACTGGGTACGTACCCATACCCATACTGGGTATTGGTTCGGTAAAAAACATATCAAATATGGTCAAATGTACCAAGTTCATTTTGACTTCGTGGCTACGGGGTGGGTACGTTTGTGGATACGAGATGGGTAAGTTCCTAGTCATCATCATCATCATCATCAAAACCTTATCCCAACCATATTGAGGTCGGCTATATGAATTATGTTTCTCCATTCCATTCTATTTTGAGCTAAATCTTTCGATAAGTGAAACTTCTTCAAATTTGAATTAATGACTTTCATCCATGTTTTCTTCGGCCTGCCCCTACCTCTTAATGGGCCCTCCACCTGTATAGCCAAACTTTTTCTCACCGGTGCCATTACTGGCCTACGCTCAATATGCCCAAACCATCTTAAACGGGTTTCTCTAATCTTATTCCCTATTGGTGCTACCCCTAAATGTTCTCGAAAGCGTTCATTTCTAATTTTATTTTTCCTAGTTTTACGGGGTAAGTTCCTAGTATTTTTGTGAAAGTTTTTTTCTTTTTTTTTTCTTTTTTTTTTTTTTTGTAACAACTTTTGTAAGAGTTTGAAAAAGCTAAAAATGTAATTTTTAACTTTAGCCTTAACCCTTCTCAACAAACTTAAAAGGAAAAGGCTTTAGCCCTAACTTATCTCCAATCCCCTCGTTTCCAATGGAAAAAAAAAAAAGAAAATGGAAAGGAGGAAGAAGAAAAAGGAAGAAATGCTGAATTATGAAATATAAAAGATAATATTGCTGTTGCTTTTTTTTTTCATTAGGTTGAATTTGTAATGATATTAAGTAATTGATGGCTTGTTATATATAAGAATTCTAATAAATTTAATTATTAGCATATTGCATTATTAAAATTTTGAAATATATAATTCTTTAATGGACGTACCCAAGCTGTACCCATATCATGTTTTTTTAGGATTTTGCCATATCGGCACACCCGTACCGTATCCATACCAATACCCATGCTTCATATGTAGTCGGTTCCCTAATATGCAAAGAGGATATTACATTATATGTGAAGAGGATATAACGTGTGGCCCTTTTATTTTAGAAATTGAAGACAGAATCAACAAGTGTAACTTTTAATTGAATAATAATTGTGATCAGGAGACAGTTGTCATCAGGCCCACTTTCTTTATGATGAGATGGGTTGCAGAATTTTTTATTTTAAAAATGAATTGTTGTGTACCTGATTTAACCCATGTGATCTTTTTTAATGAGGATTGTAACTTGTAAGATTGTGATCAGGTCCACTTTCTTTATAATGAGATGGTTTGCAGAATTTTTTTTTTTTTAAATGCATGTGTTGTTGTGTACCCATCTGATTTTTTTTCCAACAATTGCAACTTGTAACTAGTAAGATTGTGATCAGGCCACGTTTTTTATGATGAGATGCTTTGTATAGTTTTATTTTAAAAATACAAGTGTTGTGGCCAGCATACCTGATTTAACCCATCTGATTTTTTTTTAGCAATTGTAACTTGTAAGAGAATAACGATTGTGATCAGGCCCACTTTTTTTTATTTATGATGAAATGCTTTGCAGAAATTTTTTTTATTTCAAAAATGCATGTGTTGTGGCCAGCATACCTGATTCAACCCATCTGATTTTTTTTTTTTTTTTTTTTGCTCGGTAACCCATCTGATTTTTTGTTGTGGCCACACTTCAAGGGTGAGTCTTATGGGTCCATAGTCCATCTCAATTTATATGTATTAAGGGTGAACCCTAATACTAGTACTAGTATTAGGGTGAACCCTAATACTATGGTGGGTCCATAGTCCTGCATAAATTGGCTTTGAACTTTTTTTTACATGGCTTTGATAATGCTGTTAGAATACAACTGAAATTTAAATTACCCAGATTATAGTAAGAAAACATGGCCCGAAGTGGAAAATCCAAATTTTTGTACTTTTTGAAACTTTTTGAAATTAGGCATCCCTCATTGTTGATAATACTGGGGCCCACCATCCAATGAAATCAAGCCAGTCAAGCGGAAGACATCCCAGATAATTAAATCTGCTGAGTTTTATCAACATGTAAATAGTTTTTGAAATTTCAAAATAGTCACTTCAGTTTTCAATTAATTTAAGGAAATGGTTGTGGACCATCCTTTGGTCATCTTTTTGAAATTTTCTTACTCTGATTTGAAACTTTCTTGCTCTGATTTGAATAAATTTCATTTGAATAAAATTTGTTGTTTATTTATTATTTTTGTGTTGCCATTGTACCAGAAGCTTTGGAAGATTGATTATTTCGTTTTAAAATGAGTGAAAGAAGTACACCTACACCATTTGCTGCTATAACTGTTATATCCAATGATCCCGCATGGGCTCATGGTTACATGGATCCAGCCAACATGTAATTTGTCTTTATTGTGAAAATGTTATAAAAGGTGGTAAGATCACTAGACTTAAGGAACACCTTTTGTTGGGGGGGGGGGGGGGGGGGTAATGATGTTGCACCATGTAAAAAGGTGCCAAGTGATGTGAAATGGCAAATGACCTATCTTAGAAAGTAAAAAGGACAGGGCAAAGAAAAGACAATTAAATGAGGAAATTGGAAATCCATACAGAACTCCAATAGGTGATGCAAATGAAGATGATGTTGAGGTTCAAGAAGTAAAAACGTTTACAAATCCAACTACCCCCACCACAGCAAGTAGGAAGGATACAGAGAAGGTCCCTCAAATATCTACACAAAACAAAAGGTATGTATCAAAATAAAATACTCCTCAACTACCAATGACCAATCTCTTTGCACCACGAACGATGCCCGGATCTTAACCAAGCATCAAATCAACTTTAGCATCAAAGGAATAAAAAGATGCGGTTGATTTAGCCGTTGGTCATTTTTGGTTTAATGCGAACGTTCCATTTAATGCAGCAAGATAAAAATTTTTACAACCAATGGCTGATGCAATCATTGCAATAGGACCAAGTTACAAAATGTAGTCATATCATGACCTTCATGGAAAGATTTTGAGAAAAATTGTACTAGAAGTTAATGATTTCATGGAGCATTATAAATCATGTTGGAGTGAAACTGGGTGCTCTGTCATGGCTGATGGGTGGACAGATGAAAGGCAACTAACGTTGATTAACTTTCTTGTGTATTGCCCAAAAGGGTAATGTTCTTGAAGTCAGTTGATACAAGTCCAATTATAAGAAATGCAGATGGACTATTTAAACTTTTGGATGAAATTATCTTACACGTTGGGCTTGCTAATATTGTCCAATTTATTAATGACAATGATGCCACTAACAAAGCAGTGGGAAAAAGAGTGGCTGAAAAATATAAAACTTTTTATTGGACAGCTTGTGCAACCCATTGCATAGATCTAATGTTAGAGGACATGGCAAAGCCCTACTTGTTTCCAATTAATGCATCCACAATTAAGACAGCCAGGAAAGTCACAAAATTCATTTACAGTCATTCATCAATACTGAATTTAATGAGAAAAGAATATACAAATAAGAGAAAATTGATTCAACCAGCCATCGCAAGATTTGCTACCAATTTTATTAGTTTGCAATGCCTTTCTAAATATAGAAAAAAACCTTAGGCAAATGTTTACAAGTACCTCTTGAGTTGAATCTAATATTTCAAGTACTTCGGTTGGCATTGAGATCATTGAGATAATACTCAATAATAAATTTTAGAAGGATGTTGAACATATTTTGAAAGTTAGTGAAGCTTTAGTGGTAGTTCTATATTTAGCTGACAGTGAAGACAAGCTTGCAATAGATTATACGAATTAAGTAAAGGAGGTCATTTAGAAGAGGTTAAAGAAGAAGAGAGATTACATGCTATACTAGAAGATGATCAATCGCAAGTGGGAAAATCAACTTCACAATGCACTACACATTGTAGCATATTGCTTGAATCCGGCATTTTTCTTTAGCCCTACATTATCTAGGCACAGCGAAGTCATTAGGGGTTTGAATAATGTCATAAAGAAATTAGTTCCTGATTTTGATACCCAAGACATGATTTTCAAACAGTGTGATAACTATAAAGATTCTCGTTTTGACTTCGGTTCTACATCAGCAATACGAAACCGAGATAAAATGTCTTCAGGTAAATGAAAGTTTTTAACTTCTTATTAACTTATTATATGATTGAGGTTTATAAATATAATTTTATATTTCATATAAATTTTACAGATACATGGTAGGATCGGTTTGGAAATGGTACCCCTAAGTTGAAAAAATTAGTAATTCGAAATTTTGAATCAATGCAATAGTACTAGTGGTTGTGAAAGAAATTGGAGCATCTTTGAACATATTCATTCTCCAAAAAGAAATAGGTTAGAACATCAGAGGCTGAATGATCTAGTTTTTGTGCATTATAATTTGAACCTTAGTAAAAGGTATATCAGATGTTAATTTAACATAATTCTTTTTTAAATTGTTAATAATCATATAATAAAGTATTCATCATCATCATCATCAAAGCCTTATCCCAACCATGTTGGGGTCGGCGACCTATCCACCCGTATAGCCAAACTTTTTCTCATCAGTACCATTACCGACCTACACTCAACATGCCTAAACTATCTTAAACAGATTTCTCTAATCTTATCCCCTATTAGTGCTATCCCTAAATGCTCTCGAAAGCGCTTATTTCTAATTTTATTTTTCCTAGTTTTACCACACATCCATTTAAGCATTCTCATCTTCGCTACATCCATCTTATGTATATGTATCTTCTTAATTGGCCAACATTCGGCTCCATATGTCATAGCTGGTCTAACCACTGTCTTGTAAAATTTGCCCTTCAATTTCATTGGCATTCCTCTGTCACAAGGCACTCCAAAAGTTAATCTCCACTTCAGCCATCCAGCCTTTATCCTATACTTAACATTTTTGTCAATTTTCCCATCCTTACTAACAATCGAGTCCAGCTACCAAAAAGAATCCCTACGTGGTATCTTATGGGTTTCAATTTTGACAGTGGTTTCAACACTTTATATATGAATCATATAATAAAGTATTAACTTATGTAAATTGTAGGGATATGCTCAAAAGGATTGGAAATGCTGCCTTTGACCCTATCAGTTTGAAGAATATTAATATTTTGGCTGATTGGGTTGCTGAAGAAGCACCTTTCTTGACCATGGATGATGCCAATAGTTGGATGGCTACGGAGCAACCAGCACAAGTGCAAGGGGGTATACCTGATTTTGATGGGGGTGATGAAATAGGTGGCCCTGTAAGAAAGGAGTTGGGAGCAAGTAAAGTTGATGATGATGATGTTTACAATGATGCATAGTTAGCTAACGTTTTCCTTTATTTGGTGATGTTTGAGGAAAATGTATTTAAACCTTATCTTTTGCAAATTATATTTGTGATGTTTGGTAGAATGAGATTTTCTATATATTTTTAATATATACATATATATATTATTTTTTTATGCTATTCTGAAATAAATTTCCAAATTGGAAAGCGAAGTGTCCAAATCGACTGAAATATTTCATTTTAGAACCAAACCGAAATGGCATCCGAAACAAACTGACAACTATGATTCATTCATTCCCAGTTGCTCACGAGTTCCTGTGGAAGGTTGGCTATAGCTCACTAGTAGATTAGGAAAACAATGAGCTCTATTCGTTTCATCAACATCAGCTCCGTGAGTTAACCTAATTAATTAGGATTAAGGTTAGTAAATTAGATTTGTAGTGCAATTAGGTAGCATTTTTGGAGACGAATGCATTAGGCGCACATGATAGGCATATCATGCATAACATTTCTCATGTGAGACCCATCATGGGTAGGTGACTCAAACCCCCCTTGTGTACCCACTTACATCATAGCCTAGGACCCACCCTACTCATGCTAGAAGCCCCTCCATGTAATTTCCTAAAACTATTCCTACAATGGGCTTGAGCCCCATTTTGTAATCCCATAAACCCATTCTACAAAAGCCTCAAACCCCTTATTTCCCCATTTCATTTCCTTCTCTTCTTCTCCTCTATTTCTTCCTCTTCCCCACCTCTAGCTCAAGACTTTCCCAAGAGATTCAAGGCTCCCTCAAGCATCAAGAGGATCTCCCATCATCTCTTCATCTTCTTCTTCCTCCACTTCCATTCTAGGTAAACCCATCTTCCCCAATCTCCATGTAGCTTTCTTTTCTTTCAATAGGAGCATGCAATCATGTCATAGGTGTGTTTTTGTTTCTATTTTGGCATGTAGGAGGTGATTATAGCTTGGTGGGAAAACTATTGTGGAAAGCTACTCAAGGCAAGTAGATAGATGTATTTAATATGGTGTTTGTGTTTTATTGTTTGATTCTCCATGTTTTCAATGATGAATGCCCCTTTTTAAGCTTATTTATGGATTTGGGGATGGGTAGTTGTGGAGTTAATGTCATTAATGGGGATTGGATTAAAGGACTTTAAATGGTTGATATGATATGTGGAATTGGTACCTTGAGATGCCCTTAGATGGTGTTAGGAACCCCATTGGAGATGGGGGAGAATGGTCTTCCTATTGCTCAATCCGAACCCCAACAGGTCCAGATTTAAGACCATGGTCAACCCGGGCTTTAGGCGACCAACCATGGCAATTAGCCACTCGACCGCACAGTGAGCTTAGTCGACCGCGACGTGGCCACGGTCAACTACAGACCCCCTTTTGTCTGCGGATACTGTAGCAAATGAGAGTAGTCACTGACAAGCTTGATGGACTTGCGGTTGACCGTGGAATGGTTCATGGTTGACCACAGCTACATTCCCAGAAATTGGGATTTTGGGAAATTGGGACCCACACCCCTAGCTCCACGACCCCTAGTCCAAGTAAGTAACTTAAAGTAGAGGGACCAATTGTGAGGGGAGGTGTGAGTTTACTTCCTCTCCCAAGTTAAACTAGATGCACAGCAGTGGGGTCCACTCCAAACTAAGAGTGGTAATGCGGGACCACGGAATGCCTCTACCTTAAAGGCACCAAATGGGCTTATTCTACACCATGGGCCCATGTACCCACTGAAATAGACAATGTGGACCCTATGTGTGTGTTAGTTAACCCCGACCATAGGATGGTTTAGTGCTTACCCTTGGACCACGAATTGTAACATCTCCATGTACAGGTTAGGAATAGGATAACATCTCTGTATTGTACATGACACGTGCATGTATCCACTCCATTCGGTAGTCTTTATTGTTAACTAAAATGGGAACGGAATGGTGGGTTATGACATGATCCATTAGAAGGGCTTGGGCCAAAGGATGGGTATCAGGGCTACTTATGGGTATGATTATGTTGGATAAACATGCGCGTGGAGTAGTCACCCTTTGTTTTGATTATGTATGTGGTCAAGATACCTTTTGAGTTGCTGACCAGGCTTTGTGTTGGGTGTTTACCCTTGATCCTTGAGTACGGCACCTCTAGGTGAATGCTCCTACCACAGATTAGGGCGCCTCCCCATGGATGAGGATTGTACATGCCTTTGTTACTGTCTGTAGATTGGGAGGCGGTCATACACATTCGAGCTAGCATGTATTATGTGAGGTATTGCACATTCGAGCTAGCATGTATTATGTGAGGTATTGCAGAGTTAAGCTAACTAGGTTCGCCTGGGTTGCATTTGTTTGTTTGTTACCAGCTTATCTGGTTTACCGGGTTTGCCTGAGTTGCATTTGTTTGTTTGTTACCATCTCATTTGGGTTGCCATATTCCGTATTCATTATGATAGCCTATGAGGAGTGCTGCCTTGCACAGTAAGTAGCTAGGGCTTTCTTTTCATTGATTCTTATGGTTCAATTATTATTCATGCTTATGCCTATTTTTTGTACCCTGTTACTCATATGATCTTTCCGGTCTATTAATCATTTTGATACACTTATATCTATTATTTATGTTTATCTATTTGCCAAATTATATCAATATGAAGACGCTACATTTGGCGCCTAGGTACCAATGCCCAATGCCCTTATCGAGCCGGAGGGTCCAAAGGACCAAATGGCAGAGATCATAAGTGGAACGCCGATGACATAGTCTAAGTTGTCTTACACTGGCACAAGAGTGACTCACATACCAGCTATGCAGTTTGTATGAATTGTATGCCTCTGCTTTTGATTATGGTAACTGATCATCACTCATAATCTCAAGACGAACTTCGATTCACCCAAAATTGAGGCCCAAAGTGCATCTTCTGAAAAAAAATTTAATTGACCCCGATTCTCATAACCTTGGGATTGGGTTAGGATCCAACCCAGTTCTAGGGGCGTGACAAAATGCATCAAGACTTTTCTTGCCAAGTGAGAAAGAATTGTAGGGGAAAAATAAATAATTGAAGGCAACACTCGAAAAGGAATTCTGATGAGGACATCAGGCCAGATCCCCCTCTCGTTCTTATAAGGTCTACCAAAGATCAAGGCGTAGGATTGTTGATCAAGCTGCGTTATGGTTGGATGATTCATATCCGGGCTTTGATCGGGAAGTAATTGCAAAACCACCGTTGGTTCATCACTGTGAAGCATCCGACAGCTAGATTTCACGGAACCTCATCTCTGATGAAGCGAAGGCCCCATATGCGCAATCATCTTGAAGGCCCCACATTGGGAAGTGCCACATGGGAGGAAATAAAAGAGCTTTTGGAAGTTTAGAGAGGCCCAAGTTAAGTAAAAGAGTACTAGAAAGGAAAAGGGGCCCTTTTTTTTCTTTTTCAAGAAATAAGTAAAGAAGAAAGGGGGCCATAACTTAAAGCAACAAAAGGGTTTTTGCCTTTGGGATTCGTGCGCACACCCCTTGTGCACAAATCCCAAGGCCATCATGAGCAAGTCCCCTTTTTGTCTTACTTTCATTTATTTTATGTTGTTTTCCTTTAAGTATGATGATGTCATCATCTCTCCTAAGGGTCTTATTATTAAAGACTGCCATTGTCTTCTTTTCGGTTATGTTATATTATGCCATTATTATGAATGAAAAAAGAGCTTTCTTCCCCTTTCTCTAAATCTCTGGAATTCCTACCTTTCTCTTGAGAATTTCAGTAAAGCCTCTAAATCAGAGTTTGGTGAGAGCCCAATCAAAGGTAATATCTTTCTCCTCCATATTTGTATTCATGGGCTTACCCTCTACCATCAAATCAACCAACCAGATTACCAAAAACCATCCTACTCATACCAATATTTTTCCCACATGCTCAAATCACCAAACCATACCCACAATCACCCCCAAAACCCAAATCCGCGAACCCTAGATTCCTACATCCTGGATCTACACCATCTCAACCATTAAACAACCATTCCAGTATTAGCTATGGACCATAGAACACCCGATCCCTCCATCTAAACCATAGATCTGTCATCCAAACCATTGGATCTTAACTGTGAATCCTAAGCAACCTACAAGTTCTATCTTACATTAAGATCTTACCTTTTTCCCTACTAGAAGGGTTTACTGCATGATCTGTGAGATCACCTTGAACCTTAGATTTATTGCTTACTTGATTTTCAATGTTCTATTTTAATAGGCATGCCTAAAACTTGATTTTAATTGTTAGTTCATATTTGATCTGATCTGATCATATTAAGGTAGATCTCATATTGTCCTACATCAAATTCCCAATATCACACAACCTACAGAACCAACAAAAGGTATCTCTTTCTATTTTTTGTTGATTGGTCACATCAAACTTGCTAAATCTTCATTAAGAAAAAAGTCATCAACATGACCACCCTTATAGAGTTATTCTGCATTTTTTTTATTTGTTTATTTTTTGATCAGTAACAAAAACTTTCATTAAAAGAAGTAGAGAATACAAAGGGGAAGAAAGAAAAGAAAAAAAGAAAACAAAAATTCTATAGAGAAAGAGTATAAGAGCAATGTACCCACTCGTAAGAAACTAATCAAAACAACACCCACATAAGGAACACTTTTCTCAACCCACAATTTTGCTAAGCATCAGCCATAAAGTTGGTTGGACCTAAGCGCATGATAGAAGACAGCATCTAAGTTTGTAGATAACACACAAATTTCATTAAAATGATATTGGAACTTCCAAGGGTTGGCTTTGTGTGTTCTACTCACCACTCGACCATATTCAATGTCAGATTCTATATAACTCCATAGCCTATCATGCACTCTCAATCTTTAAAAGAAGAATCAAATTAATAAACTTAATTTTCCTTTCAAAAGAATCATGATACAAGTCTATTATTCTAAAAGCAACCAAACAAAGCCAGAAATTCTGCTACTAAATAAAGGTTTAAGTGTGTGTCTTACCATTATGAGGAGGAGTAACAAATGATATGATGTCACCATGCTTGATTTTAGCTTCAGGGCTTTGTTTCCTTAGTCTCTTCCAGTTAAGATATGTGCCATTGGTGCTGCAAAAAAACCAAAAAACCAAACATTTTAAAACAATTATGTCATACAACCCAGCACAAAATCATCAAATCATCTGATCAGAAGGAGATTCAGAAAGCTGATTCTAATGAATTTATAGGCAATGCAGAACCTGGTATCTTTCAAACAGAAACAAATAGAAGTAGATGTCAGCTCTGCATCTTCAACTTTCTTCCTGTAAATTTTGCAATGGTTTGCACTGACAGCAGTTCCTTCAATCTGGAAACATGGGTCCTCTACCACTCGACCAAAGCAATGCTCATCGGCATTCAAAAGAATATTTACACCCTGAATTACAACCACTTCAAAAACATTAATATTGCTGTCACCCATTTCATGGTGCACTTAGATGTACCCCATGTCAATTATTCTGATACTTAGCAAAATGCCATCTAATTCCTGCCTGTTGTGCATCTGGAGGACTAAAATCAGAAGAGATACCGAGTACGATATTGTTTTCCTTTTTCTTTCTTTCCACACATGATATGAAATCCCGGACAAAACCGGATCGACTCACCCAGCAATGAATGGAACGGAATCGGTGCCGGAATTCCGTTTTACCAATTGTCTAGAAAAATAAAGGTTTATATTAAATGCATTGCCCCAAAATGCACAAGTGTGTTCGTTGGCCGGCTGGTAAGAAGATGGGTGAAAGTTGTGTGCACATGAGTGAGGACATGAATTTGAAACCAGCTTCTGTCAGTTTTTGTTTATCTAAATCTTTTACAAATTAGCTCCCTTATACTTGATATAAGTGTAAAAATGTCCTTAATTTCATGTTATAACAATATACACAAACCTCAAAATGGCCTCAATACAGAAAAAAAAAAAATTTTCTTTCGCTTTATATATATATTTTACAAATACACGCTTATATTTTGATAAGATTGTAAAAAGCTTCTTTATTTTATATATTTACTAAGATATTCGGTAACTAATAATGAAATTTTATAAAAATTAATTAGACTCCTTTTTTTCTTATTTTTGACCAATTTACTTTACGATCGCTTCTCTCCCTTAAATTAAAAGATAAAAATATGACCTTGCCTCTTAAAAATTATTAGTTCTATTTTTTTTTTCTTTTTACAAATAGGAGTTTATGAATTTTCTTTTATTGTTTTTTTTATTAAAATACCCATTTATATTTTGACAAGGCTTTAAAAAGGCTCATTTAGTTTTTATATTTACTAAAATCTCCCGTAACTAGCAATGGAATTTGATAAAAGTTAATTGGACCCCCTTTTTTTAGTTTTTACCAGTTTACATTAAGAAGATGACGTTTCCCTTGAATTAAAAGATAAAAAATATAAGTTTGCTTCTTAGAAATTAATAGTTATATGTTACACCATTAGCAACTTAGTGCTCAACTACTCTAAATATAACTATGTTTAGATCGAATGCTTGTCAAATAGTCCAATTTTTACATTTTACCAGTTTTTTATTATTGTCCATATTTTTGAATTTTTTTCCAGATTTTCTAAATCCATTTTAGGACCGGCGCAACCGTACTGGTCCGGTATGAGCGGCACAGACCGGCACGAGCGGCACTGACTCGTCCGAGTCACCGGAATTTAAAACCATGTTTCCACCCCAAAATCAATCGGTGCAACTACGATATCTAGAGTCAACATAATACAAAAAGCACATGGCATCAATATTGGGTGACTTACGCTGAGCACAGGTTCTTTACGTTTTTGAAATATAAAACATAATGTGATTAAGATTGTGTCAAATAAAGGAATCTTAAATGTTGTATGTATGCATGCAAGCAAGATTAAGTGAAACTGGTGAAAAAGATATTGTAGTTATGAACGGATGAACTAGTAAGAGATATAGTGATATACAGCTTGGGTGGAATTATGATCATTGGAAAAGACTTTATGGACATGTGAAGATGACGAAAGATGAGTACATATTAGAGGATATGGATTTGGACAAAAGAATGAGATGGGAAAAGCAATTCTCAATTTTCCACTTCATCTTGCAATAGTTGCATACTTTAAGAGAAAAAAGAACACATTACAAAATTTACCATCAGATCTACTGGTATACAAAACAGACTTTGCTTTGCTAAGGTATAAAGAATGGTCCTCATTCTAGAAAAGAACATTACAACAGAACTTTTTTCTTGTTGAGATAAAATTATTGTGAGAAAAGAAAGATGAATTTTTTACATCAAAATCTATTTTAACAAGAGCCGGTGGCAAAGAGGAACTCAGAATTGCAACCTTTAGGTGGTTGGTTGAAGCCATGTTACCAATGCATATAAGAATATATATATAAAGACATATTAAGGGGGCACTAAGCCACTAACATTTTATGAAAAAGGCTCTGCTAGACTAAGAACATTGGCCTCCTTATTAATGCCCCTTCAAAAGATGAAGAAGAAAAAAAATGACGACGTTACATACTGTGTCATACCTCCATCCTCTTTGTAATTGAAACTCCATACAGTGTCTATGACATTGCTTGAAATGGTTTTAACATGCACAGAAAAGGCAAGAAACAGCCCTTGCATGAAATATTGCAAGGTTACAAGAGCAAGAAATTAGGATAAGAGGAGAGACCTCCAAACACCTAGAATGAAGTAGTGAAGAAAGACACATTATACTGTGGAAAGGATTTTCATTGAGCAGCTTGAAATAAATCCAAGTGGGGAAGCAGAACTCACAAGGGCAACATCAAATGGATAGGATAACACCATACTCGTGGCAAAGTTTACGATCCCTTCACAACATAAACGAATTTCATCATAGTACACCCATCTGAGAAACATAAACACTAACTAAATCAGATAACTTTTATTGGCGGGGCATTTGTGTAACAATGCGGAAGAGGCAGCGGAATGACTTTTCAGACGAAACCCCCCTTCCCAACAGTCGCAAGAGCCCTTGACAAAAAGCAGTAGCACCAAACAACAGAATAGTGCTGGCTGGCCCATCAGCGAAAGGCAGAAGCTTTTCCGCAAAATCAGGGTTAAACAAACATGCCCCAGATGAGTGTTCTATGATTCTAGTATTTCAAGCTTCCACCAACAACTCTCTTTAACACTCATTCGCGCGGGCGCTCGCGTACACACACACACCTTAAAGAAATCAGAAAGCTAGGATATAAGATGGGGCAGCATTTCCAAACTAAACACTAGAACTCTTTAACCCGGCTCAAATTAACGGAACAAGACTAAGACGAACACACCATATAAACACGCAACTGTACCACAACTCTCTGGGGAAAGAAAAGAAGACACAATGTAGATGGCAAGAAGGAGCACCTGGGGGCGCTTGCGAGCGCAGCCGGAGACGGCGGTGAGGACGGCCCAGACGGCGGGATCGGAGTTCTGGAGAGGGTGCGAGCAGATCTTCTGAGCGATGGAGCGGATGACTTGAACGGATTTGGGCGATAGTGCCTTCTGCTCCTCCCGCCGCTGCTGCTGAGGGGGGTTCGTTTCTCCAGCCTTCTCTTCATCCTCCTCCGCCCCCTCTTTCGTTTTCCGCTTCTTAGTAACAGGTTTCGGATTGGAAGAGGCCTCCGAGTCATTCGACGACATCTCCTCCTCGATTCACAAGAGAGAGAACGAGGAGAGATGAAGAAAAGAGGGAGATAGAGAGGGAGCAGACTTACAAACCCTATATCAGAAGAATCAGTTCAACATTTTGAAGCGAAATAACAGCGGAATGGGTGGGTACACAGATTCTGCAGTGGCAGACGTACCCGCCCCGCCGTCTTGTATCCTAGCTTGGAGCGTAGAACGGGCCACAATGGTCAGAGATGGACTTCGCTGAGAGAATTAATTCTAGGCTACCATTTGGATAAATTTTGCTCGAATTAGTGGAATAGGCCCAATATCAAATTAATCAGGAGAGGTACATAAGCTATTTAAATCTCCTTTGTTTAAATCACGAATATTTTAATGATCAATCTTGTGACTGATCCTACCTTTGATTAGAGTAAAGCTTGGGACAGTGCTGAAATTAAGATGGACTCGTGTGATTGATTTAAACGGTTGTGCATGCAGAATTCTCTTTGTTACTTAGAGAGTATCTTAACCCTTTCATTAGCGCGTTTGTTTGCACCTTTCTTTTTCAGGTAAACTGCTTGTTTGCACTTTAAGTAAAGTGAAAAAGGAGTACAATGGCCTCAATAGCTGTGGAAATTATAATTCTTTGTAGGCTTGGTTAGCATTCGGACACAAGAGGAGTAAATATGTCCACTGATGTCAACTCCTCTTCACTCTCTACAAAATAACTCTCACATGCCTCTTACTTTATACTCTCTCCATAAAATATCTTTTTACTTTACACCAATTATCCAAATATTATTTCGACCCACTTCTTTTTAACTTTACATGTATGAAAAAAAATTTATTCAATTCCTCGCGACACAAGATGGCTTTGAAATTCCATGGGCAGCTCTTTCAAATGATTTGGTGTAGTAACTTTTTGACCCAAAAGAGGAAAATTTTAAACTTACGTCCCTTGATTTTGTAAACACTATTTTGAATGGAGTGACATGGGGTTGGGTAAATCAACAACAATCCTAGGAATGCAAATTCCATTGCTACATAAAAAATACTTTCGGGTCGACTCATGTTCGTAGAACATAGAATTCGAACGTGCCACCTTAGCTATTTTTATTGAAGGATAACTCCCAATTCAGCTCTCCCATCTTGAAGTAAGACTTAATCTTGAACCAAATGTACCACATTAGCCAAATTCCTTTGCGTTTTTTGTTTTTAAATTCTTTGCAGCGCTCAATTTGACCTTCCATTTCCACACACCAAAACAAGAGGGACACTCCGGCTGGCTTGTATAACACTGTTTCCCCAAAAACACAACAAAAAAACGCATCCGTTCCGTTCAACACTAGTTCAATGCAGTTCTCACGGACAACTGATACTGCAAAGAAGGTACTAAATTCTATTGTGGACAACCAACAACACATGCTTTATCTGCAATGTTCATGTCCAAAGAATATTTAATGGCCTCCATTATATATAGTGATTCCCAAGAATGTCTGGCAATGAATAACACCACCCTTATGATTGGCAGCTCATGCAATGATGTAAACAAAAAACAAAGTACCAAACCATTGCCCTTCAGTTTTCCAATCTATGCTGTTTGACGGCATCCAACCAACAATGGTGGCCATCATTGCAGCCCTTTTGGCCACTGATAAATTAGGTCCCATTAGACTCCATTAGTATGAAAATTAACTAAAAACCTACAGATCCTTGAAATTTAGAACCCCTGTAATTCCTCAATTTTCTTAGGTGCTGGTGTCAGGTTTAGAAGAAGAGGATTAGAGTTAGATAGACATTTGCATGCATAAACATACCACAGTTAAATATGAATTATGCTTAGACTTGGCGGTAAATAGGATTGAGCGATGGTCTAACTCATAGAGGCAACTCCCCACAAATAGAAGGGAGGAGGTTTTAATGATGAGGATGATATAAGCAAAACACATTAGGACATAGAACCACCCACCTAGCATATGACCTGTTTTGAATACTGGAATTAGAATCTCAATACAAGAATATCTGCAAATTGTATTGAGTGACCAGCTAATTTGGATAGTTTTTTTCCCTTCTCCCGCTGCTCTTTACATCTATGGAAAACCATCAATTCCAAGATTCTGTGTTCTGTTATCCAGCTCCATACCAATAAGTCCAGCCCTTACAGTCGTCAATAAAGTCAGCCAGCAAGAGGGTTTGCATGTATAGTCACACGATTCAACCTGATCTCTGCAAGAGGTCGATCCCCAGGTCCTGTCTGGGTCTGGACAAACCCGAATACATTAAAAAAAAAAAAGTAAGCAACTTAATAAGAGATAAATTAGGAAATCCATATCAACAAGCACAAGAATCATCTTGCCCTAGCATATCATGAGAAATGATACATTGAGGCTGGCAACAAAGATTGTGCACCTTCTCCATGAGATCGAGGACTTCAAACCCATGAATCACTCTTCCAAATACAGTGTATAACCCATTCAAATGAGGCTGCTTTGCATAAGTGATGAAGAACTGGCTTCCATTTGTGTTAGGCCCGCTATTAGCCATAGCAAGTATCCCTCTAGCATTATGCTACAAAACAAAAAAATGAAAGGAAATCAATAAATTAGCAAACCCAATGGTGTCCTCGCTTGATGAATGGGTTGAGAGGCCACAGATCCTATGTTTTGGGAGTCCATCAGGTATGGTTGGATGAGAGGTGAATGCTAGTAAAGAGTTAACAATCAAGCCAACTTAGCCCACATTACAGGCATTTTCATTTGGACCAGTGTTCAATAGAGTCTGGGATCATCATTCATTGTCTAGATCATTCCCATGGATTGGTCGGTAATGCTGGAATGAACTCCTATACGGTGTAATTATATCTTTTTCTTCCCCTCTTTTTTGTTTTGGTAGGAGGATAACTGTTATCTGTTTGATATTGGTACACAAATGGACATTTACAAGGAAAATAGATCCAGGAATTCATAATTCACACAGAAAAAGATCGACTCATCAGATGGATTGAGATTCAGGATTGTCCAATGGAGATTGCCTATGCACCATGCATATGATCAGATCAGTGAATGGATCACTGAAAGTTGACCCAATGTTACAGCAAGCTTCTCCCAAATGAAAATGCAAATAATGCAAAGAGCATTGCATAAGACCATTAAAAAATTGGCTACTGTACGTTTCCGTCATTCACCATCATTGCTTTTTTTCTACATCTGTCTGATTCAGCTAGGACACCTTTATACAAAAACTGACTAAGAAATTAGAATGCGAGTTGAGATGGACAAAATTTACGAGAAGGTACCTTCAATGACTCCCTTATCTCATCATTGAACTTTTTCCCCCATATGCTGGTTCCACCTTTACCTGTTCCTGTAGGATCCCCACCTTGGATCATGAAGCCTTTAATATTTCGATGAAATATAGTGCCATCATAATAACCACTAGCACAGAGAGCCAAGAAATTCTGCATAAAAAACATACCACCAGTGTGAGTTCTATTTCTCCATTCTTTTTGTTTAAAAGTGGAAAATTTCTACTCACAAGAAGACAGATAAACTACACAACCATGCAAAAAAGTACTTGGTTCATTGTTTACGAATGACTATAGATTAATAAAAACTCTATAATGGTATCTTATTCCCCACTAGAGACTAAGAAAAAAGGGATCCCAATTTAATTAATCTACAAAAGTAAATACTGATAGAGGATGACATATTCCTTAACTAATTCACCATGAAAGCAAGCCTCCAACTAAGTGTTATTTAGTTAACAATTTCCATTGAACGGGGATAAGATCCACACCACTTATCTCTGTTTGGAATTAAAATGATTGGAGCTCAACCATGGTTTTAAATTCCGGTGCCGGTCCTCGTGCCGCCCATTCCGAACCGTGCCACCCGTGCCAGACCGGTATTGCGTTGCCAGTTTTAAAAAGCATAAAAAAAATTTTAAAAATTATTTAAAAATAAAAATAACATAAAACTAGTAAAAAAAAGCTATTAAAAAAGAATCCAATCAAAATATAGTGATGCTTATTTTGATCGAGTGCTGAGGAGTTGCTGATGGAACATATTGTTAAACAAGCCCAAGGCCCAAAGCCCATCAATGTTATATCTCACGTGAAATTGATTTGGTCAACATTGAGACAGCTGGAATTGATTTGGTCAAGTGGAATTGATTTGGTCAATATTGAGACAGCTTTAGAAGTAGAGTAAGGCTTGAGATTCATTATCAGATGGGGCTCAACGGATCCCAGAATCCATGATTTGATTTCGGCATCTTTAGTATGCCAAGAAAAGATCTTTTTCTCATCCTCAGTGGATTTAGGTTTCGTGCCAAAAACAAATCCCCACAATTCCTTGGCTTTGAGGTATGCTTGAAATTGGAAAGACCAGGCAGGGTAATTCTTTCCCATAAATTTAATCAACGTGACCTCAGATTTTTCCATTGCAACGATCCTGATGAAAACAATATAAATTTCTGGTAAATCTTGAGAATGAGTAAAATACCAACCTTGAGTCTCTGAAAAATTCTTGAAAAATCACTAATATCCTTAGAAATATGAGGCGACCATGAGCGGGTGATTTCTGAAATTGATCTGATCGATCAACAGTGGGCCACTAACAGAATATCTTTAACGCAGGAAGAAGGTATCGCTGGCACTGTGTTGCTGGAAACTTCTTGAAAATAGATCCTGAATTTATTTGTTACACGAGAGAGACTTATTCTCTCTCTCCCTATTCCCTCAAGGCTTTGGAAGATGTCTAAGATCAAGACTGCCTTGATCCTTGCTCTGATACCATGACAAATTCACGATCACAAAAAGAGTTTGAATATACTCTTGAGAATGCAATAATTTTTGTGTGTTTTTCTATGGAGATTGTACATCATTATATAGGTATTTATATGCCTATAATCTAAGCTCTAAGAAAGGAAAACCATCTAATTGTATTAATCACTAATTTAAGTTAAGAAAGCAACTAATTACAACAATTGTTATTCTAAGAAAGGAAAGCTAAAGCTGTCTCAATATTGACCAAATCAATTCCAGCTGTCTCAATATTGACCAAATCAATTCCACTTGACCAAATCAATTCCAGCTGTCTCAATATTGACCAAATCAATTCCACGTGAGATATAACATTGATGGGCTTTGGGCCTTGGGCCTTGGGCCTGTTTAACATATAGTGCCATCATAATAACCACTAGCACAGAGAGCCAAGAAATTCTGCATAAAAAACATACCACCAGTGTGAGTTCTATTTCTCCATTCTTTTTGTTTAAAAGTGGAAAATTTCTACTCACAAGAAGACAGATAAACTACACAACCATGCAAAAAAGTACTTGGTTCATTGTTTATGAATGACTATAGATTAATAAAAACTCTATAATGGTATCTTATTCCCCACTAGAGACTAAGAAAAAAGGGATCCCAATTTAATTAATCTACAAAAGTAAATACTGATAGAGGATGACATATTCCTTAACTAATTCACCATGAAAGCAAGCCTCCAACTAAGTGTTATTTAGTTAACAATTTCCATTGAACGGGGATAAGATCCACACCACTTATCTCTGTTTGGAATTAAAATGATTGGAGCTCAACCATGGTTTTAAATTCCGGTGCCGGTCTTCGTGCCGCCCATTCCGAACCGTGCCACCCGTGCCAGACCGGTATTGCGTTGCCAGTTTTAAAAAGCATAAAAAAATTTAAAAAATTATTTAAAAATAAAAATAATATAAAACTAGTAAAAAAAAAGCTATTAAAAAAGAATCCAATCAAAATATAGTGATGCTTATTTTGATCGAGTGCTGAGGAGTTGCTGATGGAACATATCACTAGTAGTTTTTTATGGATAAATGTTATAAATGGGTCTTTTTTAAGCTTAACAAATTTCACAAAGTTATGTTACTTTTAGTGAGCCCACATAGACGCATGAAAGATTAAGAGAGCATGTCAATTGAAAGTCATGGATGTGGTAGAAAATATGTATTTTCAAGCCATTCAAATGATCTTAGCCCTTTGTTTTTGGTCATCAAAATTTAAGGACAAAATTCTTTTTTTTAACTCAAAGGATAAGCCATTTGAGTTTTCAAGGAAAATTGGTCAAAATAGAAAATAAAAAAAAGAGAATCTTACCCAAAAAATTATCATAGGTCACCCCTTAACCCCAAAAATCATATTAGCAGTAGGTGCACTAGAGTGGTCACATGTGATCACTCGAATATATATATATATTTTTAACGCTGTGGGGGATGCTCCCCTAACTCTGTGCCCTTATATCACAAAGAAACCCTACTTTCTTCATCTTCTTCCTTCTCCTAGATGCTCCCCTGACCCCTATGCCCTTATATAAGAAAGAAACCCTACTTTCTTCATCTTCTTCCTTCTCCTAGATGCTCCCCTGACCCCTATGCCCTTATATAAGAAAGAAACCCTACTATCTACATCCCCCCCCACCCCCCCCAACCCAAAAAAAAAAGAAGGAAAAAAAAAAAACCAAACAAACCAGATTTCTCCAATCAAGCGTAGAAGAATCAGTTTTTGCTTGTTTTCTCAGGCGGTTTTCATAGAAGAATTACAAATTTCCTTCAAAGTTGCATTCTTGATTTGTTTTTGTTTTTGATGTGATTGCTTTTACTCATTTCCCATCTAGGTTTTTGAGAAGTTGCTCAAAGTTTTAGGATTTTAGGCGAATTTTGCTAA
This sequence comes from Sextonia rubra, assembly GCA_037013555.1. NCBI lineage: Eukaryota > Viridiplantae > Streptophyta > Magnoliopsida > Laurales > Lauraceae > Sextonia > Sextonia rubra. Next base: position 29,047,352 of record JASUAD010000011.1, on the reverse strand, counting down.
TTGGGACGTTTCCCTTTTAGTTCCTTGTATAAGTTTGAAATCTTCATTTTCTGCTTTACTAGTGAAAATTTCGCATGGAGTGTAGTGTCAATTAATCTTTTGCTAATTTGAAGAGCACCCACCAAAATCCTTTTTTTTTTCCTTCTTCTCATGTTCTTTTCTAGACTGTTTTGGTATATTCTAAATGTCTAATTCTGAAGAAATTTGTGGAATATTTGTTTCTGATACGGGTGGAACTAGAGAATGTAAGGAAGTAGTTATGGCCAATGTTTAGGAAGGCCTGAGTTCTAGTATGGTTGATGAGACATCGCCTGATACACTGCAGAATACACCCTCTAACATAGGGCCCCTTCCACCTCACTCCACAACTCTCTCCGGGAGAGCCTCGTCATCCGCCACCTCCATCCATGCTCCGCCTATGCCGCCTCCTCTCTGTTGACCACTACAAGCGTTGCCTCATCGTACTAGATCCGGTTAATTCATTTTGGAGGCTAGAAACAGAGGATGTCTTTGAGGTTTTGAGGGGAAAAACATCCGGATTTGCAATGTTTATGATGTCTTCGAGTTTTCTTTTTTTTTTTGCTTTGGGGGAGAGTGGGGGCGGGAATTCTAGTTTGTGATGTTTCGGTTCATTGATTTGGGGGAAAAGGAAGGACCGAAGGAAGAAGATGAAGCAAGTAGTATTCCTTCGTGATATAGGGGTATAAGGGAGCATCGGATCTGATGCTGGGCTAAAACATAAGCATCGAATTCGATGCTCTCCTACGGCCTTAAAGAAAACACAGAAGTGGTCACATGTGACCTATGAAGCACGGTTACTTCCAAAATGTACACGTACCCGTACTGGCTACTTACCCGTACACATATCGGGTATGGATACGACAAAAAACGTATTGGGTATGATCAAACGTACCCAGAATATTTTGACTTTGTGGGTACAAGTTGGGTATGTTTGTGGATACAGGATGGGTACGTTCCTGATACTTTAGTAAGAGGTTTTTTTTTTATTTTTTTGTAAAAACTTTTGTAAGAGTTTGAAAAAGCTAAAAATATAATTTTTAGCTTTAGCCCTAACCATTCTTGACGAACTTAAAAGGAAAAAAGCCTTAGCCCTAACCCATCTCCAATCCCCTTGTTTCCAATGAAAAAAAAAAAAAAAAAGAAATGAAAATGAAGAAGAAGAAGGAAGGAAGGAAGGAATACTGGAGTATGAAATATAAAAAATAATATTACTGTTGCTCTTTTTTTTTCATTAGGTTGAATTTGTAATGGTATTAAGTAATTGTTAGCTTGTTGCATCTAAACATTCTAACATATTTTAATTATTAGCATATTGCATTATTAAAATTTTAAAAAATATAATTCTTTAATGAACGTACCACAGCCGTACCTGTACCCTATTTTTTTTAGGATTTTGCTGTATCGGCGTACCCGTATCAATGCCCATACCAGTACCCGTGCTTCATAACATGTGACTACTCCGGTGCACCCACTACTAATATGAGTTTTTGGGTTAATGGGTGACCTATGATGATTTTTTTGGTAAAATCTTCTTAAAAACTTTAGAAGGTTTCATTTGAATTAGAAAATACATAATATTAATCCATTCAAATAATCTTGGCAATTGGTATTTGGTCGTCAAAATTTAAGTGACAATTATTTTTCAACTCAAGGGATAAGTCATTTATTGTTTTTTTCTTAAGATAAGTTGCTCAAAAAATAAGTTGGTAAAAAAAATAGAGGGTCCCATAAATTTTTATCTAATTTAAGTAATTCAATGGAGATATAAAAAAAAAAAACAATGCACAGCCCATATGAGAGAACAATTTGAAATGTAGGTAGCAGTAAAAAAAGTTAAATGAATCTTGAAACTAGCTCGGATTCGAATTCTGGCAATAAACAAGTGCCACTATATGTGTCTACCAACTAAGCCGGACCACACTTTTCTCAAATGTGCGCAATATTTGGTTACTATATCAATTATTGTACTGGCACAGCCCCTTCTCTGTGCCAGCGCCTAACTTGACTAGGTCCTTGCCGGCACAGGGTCGACTCGCTGTTCCGACCAAAATTTAATACCATGAGCTCAACTCATCAGCACAGGAGAGAGAGATGCCACTTGCAGTGCCAAGGTGGCAGAAAGAATGTAGAAACATAGGGCCAGATTTTATGGAAAGGACATCTGCCATGAAAATGAGTTGGTAGCATAATTACATAGGAGCATGTTAAACTTCCATTTATGCATTTCCTTCAAAGCTAACAGCATAATGAAAAGCCTTACTTGTTTCAGAATTTACATGATGGTTGGTTCTCTAGTTGGTTTTCTAAAAGGAGCCAAGACAAATCCCTGGCAAACAAAAGAGACTTAGATGGACAATAACTATAGGAAGCATGGAAAATATCGGATGATCAATAAGACAAAAACTGTCAGAGAAAGGAACCATGCAAAAACACAGACTGGTGTTATGGATTAATGTTTAATTCATGTAATCCATAACAACTCAATGAGGAGAAAACCATCTGCAGTTCAATTATGCATTGAGTGCTCCTTTTTCCACCCACATTTTGCACATCCAAACATGCCTAAGAAAAGCCTAGTAATCTAAGTTCTAGCTTTACTCAAAACAAAATCATTCCAATCCATTTCCTTTTTGAACCAATTTCTGTGTCTCATCAATAGAGGTTTCCAAGATGGAGAACATGGAAAACATAGTGTGCATGTGTTAATGTGCACGTGTTTACTGGAATCAAAGTAGACATTTTTTTATAGAACTTTAATAGAAAAGCGAATCACCGTATATCACGACTGATGAGCCAAAGAATCCATTGAAGGGGACAAAATGCAAATAGTCCCACCAAATAAAAGAGGAATATGCAAATTAAGTAGTAAAAAAATAGCTTCATCTGATGTTGATGATCAAATGGATGATTAACATTGAAACCAATGAACAGCTAGCAATCACTGCCTGATCGAGCAAGTCCCAAATCATCTCACTGCCTAGTATGGCTGGTTAGGGACATCTAACTCCTCAATGCGGAGGTAGGGAAGCTACATTCAACCCCTTGATTGGAACAGGGAGGGATTATCCATTAAAAAAAAAAATGTGCGTGGGTGTGCGTGGGTGGGTCAGTGTAATTTGCCTATGTACCCTTTTAATCCCCAGTATGGCATGAGGTGTGTGAAACGAGTATGTGGCTGCAGGTGAGATTTTCCAATATCAACGGTCATGAACTCAAAAAATTTAGAGAACTCACCCACACAGTCATAGCTACCCGAAACATCCATGTCTTAAGCCTGATCTTACAAACCAATTAATGGAATTTAAGATCCAGTGAACCACCAACAGCTTTCTATAACCATGGCTTCACTCGGTACCAACATACCCAACATCCCAATCCAAAATACACATGAATATTACAACCCCACCACACAAAATGGGCAACTCTGTACCCTTTTAGATCTAACTTATTCAGGTCCCAAATCCATATTGAGAATCGTCCATTCCCAGGAACCCAACTGCTCTAGATACAACTTTCAACCGACTAAGCTAAAAAAAATAACAGATATTGAAATTTTACATGTGGAATTGAGAATCCAAAAGCATGCAGAAGCGGTTCAAACCTCGGCTGTTTTAGCAACTTCGTCGCAGGCAATTTCGCACTTGATATCACCGAGATTTGTGTGTAGAGTGACCGACTGCAACAAGGGTGGAAGAGAAGAAAGATTAGGGATAATCAAAGCGAGGGGAAGCAAACAAGAAAAGAAATCATAGAAGGTGATAGAAGCGACTGCCAACCATTTGAGAAAATGCCTAGAAGAAATCTGGAGAAGAGAGAAGAGGGAAAACGCGATCCGTTCCCAAATTGCAACACCGAAGCCGCTTTGAAAAACAACAGGACGAGAATTCCAAACAGGCGTATCTCATTCGAGTGAAAGTGGGGCAAGAAGCGTTGATCAAGGAGGGTGATGAACTGATTAGTAGTGTGCACACGTTTGTTGAACCCACCCTGATGGGCGACTACTCTCAAGAGTGACTAGCTTGACCAGCCGTGACTTAATCACGGATATGTAAATGCATCAAAAAAGAAAGGTTGTCACTGTAATTTTGATGGAAGGAGTCAATTTTAGACATATTAATTACATAAAAAAACATGTAATATGTAACATCGGTGGAGTATCTCCCGCTCAAGTTTCTATTTTTAATTTTAAAGTTGCTCCTACATATTTTGGGGCCAACAAAAACCTAAAATTTGGATTTGCTCCCTAACGTCTTAAGTTCAGCTTTCACCCCTTGCATTATCCCAATAACTTGGCTTGCTTAAGCCCAAGTTATTAGTAGTAGCATACATGGTTTATTATACACCAGACTCATATTTTATTAATAAACGATGTGGAATGGGGTGTTACAATCTACCCTTCTTAAGGCTACACGTCCCCATATAAATCCATCTAACTTCACTAAGCGATGTGGTACTGAAGCATTCCACATCTGTATCCCATGCAGATTCCCTTATCTTGACTCACAAGCTCGCACAACCTGGCTCTGTCCTGATCTTACTCGTCAAAATTAGGTAACCCCTGAGCCGGAGGCCAAAAATCAAAAGGTTAGGCTAACTAAAAATACCTTAGGTAATAAAAAAACCCAAAACTAAAAATCATTATATAACTGAAAAGTTTCATTAACGTCAACAAATTATTTGTTGACATCAAAAAATAATTTGTCGATATCAACAAAAATTGATATATTAATTATACATGTAAACTGCATAATTGAGCGTTTTTGTCGACGTCGACAAATTATTTGTTAACATTAATAAATAATTTGTTGACGTTGACGAAAACTTACACTAACTAAAAGGTAAAACTGCATAACTTAACAGGTTCATCGATGTCGACAAATTATTTATTAATATCAATATTTTTTTTTTGTCGGCATCGACAAAAAACTATTTTACAAACAGTGAACTAGATTCAGCGGTTTGATTTGCTACTATAGTTCTATCAGGTCCATTTAAGAGTCCTTTCAAAAGTTCTCTTATTTGGCCCAAAAATACATGAAACTCATATTAAGAAAATCAACATTCACCATATTACTAATACAAACTTCATATATTCATTAAAAAAAGCATCAACCATTATCAAAGAACATAATTGCAACATCTAGTGCACACCAACACAAAAATAAATAAATAAACATTGTTCTTCCATTAGATCAAGACCAAAAGGTATCTTTCATCCTTCAATATTAAGACATGGTTCCACCACTAAAAGGAGGTATGGCCCCACCTTTACAAAAAAATCATGGCTACTCTATATAAAAAATTATGGTGCCACCTTTATAAAAAAAAATCATATCTCCACCTTTATAAAAAAAAAAAAAAAAGGAAAATGAAGAGCAGCACTTGTCTCCACATCAACAGAAATCTTGGATCCACCATGACAAAATGATAGACTCAACCATTACAAAAAAAAAAAAAAAAAGGATTTTGCTAACTTTAGTCAACTTTTCATAGGTAGATTGTGGCACTTTTGTCGATTGTGCCCATTTTTTTTACAAACAGAGCATGCTACTTAAAACAATAACTATCCATGTCAAAACCTATTCTCAATTAAAATCAATAATTATCCACAATAACCATCAATGAGATTGACATTCAAAATAAACAACCACGACAATTTATCATAGGCACTAATAAAATTAAACGATCAAGAAAATATTCCATATTAACAAACTGTCTAGTATTCCAAATACAATTAAAATTTAAAGATCTCATCAAAATATCACATATATAACCACAAATCATCCATTTTCAAATAAATCAACCTTTACAAGTTTACAAATTATCCATTTTGAGAATACAGATTGATGTTTAAACTTATAAAATGACCATGCAAATGTCACAAAATGAGCAATACAAAATTATAAAATACCCCACTTCCAACACTTGTTACATTACTATTATTCCTTGCCATCTTTAGATTCTTCATTGCCTTACCGATACTCTCTAAGATCTTCACTCTCACTTTATCAATCACGAGTTGATGATTAACTTCAAAAGAAAACTCAATTTATCTTCCCCAACTTCAACTCTATCATCAATGAAAATAGGACACTCCGTATAGGAGAAAAGTTTAAGAAAGTGCCACTTAGGCATTTCAACAAGCACATGGAAGGCAACACATTTCAACTCTAGACATTAATGAAAAAATGGCACTCTCCACAGGAAAAAGTTCTAAAAAAATACTACTTAGGTATTTTAACAAACACTCATAAGGCAACATACCTTCACTTTCATCATCTTAAGAGCATCACCTCCTTTATCCATCTTCTTTCTTAAATAATCAATACACTTTTGTTTTCACCTTTTTCATTTAAAAAAATAAAAACTTTGAATTAAATAAACAAACAGAACTAGAGAGATTCGTATATCAATGTTGCAACAAAAATGAGTGATGAGAAATTAAAAAAAAAATCTACTAGATGGAATCTATACAAAAGATAGAGAGGAAAAAAAGGGTTATTCTAATGAGTATAGGTTGCATTAGGTGAATTGCAAAGGCCATAAAAGATGTGATGGGTTTGCTAAGCTCGGCTAGATGGGCTAAGTGGTGAAGATGTTGAAAACAGATAGTGGTCCCTTACCATGTGATGGGGATTAGATTGTTCTCTATAATGATGAAAGGGGTGGATGGTGAAGAGGATGGAAAACAATGGGATGGAATATATGGATGGAGAGAATGAGAGATGGAGATGATGAGAAATAGAGTTAATAGAAATCACTTAGATGTGAGGACAGATATGATTTCCTCTATAGTTTCCTTCATCTCTTCTTCTTCACCTCTTTTTCTCCTGTTGTTTTCCTTCCTCTATCAAGTTGAGAATTAGGTGTTTTGTTGACATCAATGAATAATGGGCAAAAATGGAAGAAAAAAATAAAAATATTGGTGGGAGGTCCTCCTCTAATATTATAAAAATTTAGGATCCTCAGTTGTGGTTTTCATTTGTAATGAGTTCTTTTTAGTAAATGTCCCAAAATCTTATTAGCAACAATGTTAAAAAATTAAAAAATAACAAAATAAATTTATGAAAAGTAAGGAATTAATAAAATTTTTATGTTATATTGAATCTTATTCATCGCACGTCAAGTATGTTGGTTTTTTTCAGTGGTGGAGCCATGTTTTTCTTTTAGGGTGGACAAAAAGAAATTTCCCTTAATAATAATTCAAAAAAGAATTTAAAAAATATTAACAAAATATTAAAATTTTGAGGTCATGTGTTCAATCTAATTTTACCAATATACTAGTTATTAAATTATTCATCAAAGATGATAAAAGTAATGAATTTGTGTTACCCTCCACATCCAACAACATTTAATAATGTGTTTAGAAGATTAGAGAATAATTACAATTTGCTTGATTTTACCAATATCTATGAAATTTTTATGCCGAGATTTATTCTAGATTGCAGTTTGATTACTACTTTGTGCAGTAGAAAAATAAAATAATCAACCACCGAAAAAAGATAATACATAATTTAATGTGGAAATCCAAACGGGAAAAACCCACGAGTCTAAAGTGAACAAAATCAGCCACTAACTTTCACAATATAAGATATAATCACAACCTTATAGTTAGTCCCTCGACACAAGGCGGTGTAGTTGTTCTTGTTAGAATCCTCAACAAGCAGTCCCTTAGTGCCTTGCTATTAGTGCTTCGATCTCCACAACGAATGAATCTCTACAACAAGAGAACAATCTCCTAAAAAAATATAGAAGCCATAAATCTCTTACGACAAAGTAAAAGCATTAACTTTAGAACTTGAAACTTTCAGACCAACTCTCGTAGAAGCTTTAGAAAGATTCTCTAAAGTGTGATTTCAACTCAGAATATGGAGACCTTAGGGTTGAGAGAAACACCCTTTTTATAGCCTACAATTCGTGCCTTATAGAATTCAAATCTAAACAGAATAGGCAATTCTAGCACAAATAGGAAAGAAATCTATATAGGTCGATGAGCTTCTGCCGCATGTAAGCTCGAACGTAGTCTTGGTGTATCCAATTATTTTACAATTCTTTTGCTAGACTTGAGTGCAATTGCCTTTTTCTAGCCGGCTCGAGTGCGTGCACTATTTCTTGATTTCTTCAATTTAACACTTCTTGCGACGTGATCATCAGTCCATATTAAAAAATATAAAATATAGATCAATGGACTCAAGTTTTGTCCAATACATGAATTTAGCCAACACAAAATCCTAACAATTTACTTGTGAGAATATATATGTAATCAAATTAATTTATTTTCTTAAATGTCAATTTTTTGGGATGGGGATGATGTTCACAAAAAAGTCTTGATCTTTGTCTCATTGTTGGGAGGTCAAATTCCTCACTACTTAGACAAAAATGCTAAGCTTGATGGAACTTTTGAGCATATGTAATTACCGTAAAGAAACCTTAAGCATCTCTAATTATAATCGCACGAAATGATTTAAGAATTAGAGTAGATCTAATTTAATCAAGGTTTTAAATTAAATTTTATAAAATTCAAATTTGAAAACAACTTAAATTGTTAAGTATTTAAATTGTTAATTATGAGTGCCAAACTTGAGTGGATCTAGAAAATCCACTCAATAAAAAACAAAAAAAGAAGTAAAAGAAAGGAGAAGCAATACATGTAAATCTTTTGGAGGAATAGGAAAGAAAGGTTTGATGAGGGGCAAAAAATAAATAAATAAATAAATAAATTGAAGAGGGACAAAATGAATTAGACAAAAAAATGCCCATTTGAAATGCTTTGTATCTTCTTCCTATTTTAAATGAAGATAGAGGTTGCAAAGGTTGTTGTGGGGGGCAGCAATTGCCCCCTCTTAGTACAATGTGGCTCCACCACTACTTTTTCTTGTAATTTACATCAAATATTTAAAGAATGATCAATCTTATAGATGGGTCTAATTTAAAGTGAAGTGATATAATTGGATTTATTGGGTATGAGTCTAACGCGAGACCCCATTTACTAAAAAAAAATATGTAAAAGTTCATAATTCTCAAAATTGTTTAACTAAAATAATATGGTTATATAATTATAGAGAGTATACAAATCATAATTTAAAATTGTTGAGTGGTATAGACGTGGGCATTTCTTATGAAGAAAGTATTTTTGAAAACAAGTGAGACAGTTGTCGTAACCATATTAAATAAACAAAAATGAGTAAAATTACCATTAAATAACTGAAATAATTGGAGAAAATATAAAGTAATAATCTAAATTTACAATTTAAATGTAAAGATTCAAATTGGTTCAGTTAAAATAGCAACTTTAGTATATAATAGAATAGCAATTAAGAAAAAAATGATCAATATTACTCATATTTATAAATAATTCATAAAAAGTCTATTAATTTGAAGACTAGATTATGCAATTTGGAATGTTATTTATGTGTGGTCAATCAATTAGTAATAAATTCATTAACAAAAAATACAGTTTAAACATAGTTCAATCAGTTGGAATAGATTGGATTTGAGTTGATTTCATCTGGACCAAATAAACAACTATTACAAGATCACAACAAACTTATAAGTAAAAAATATAATTAGCAAAACATGCTTGTGCTTAGCATGAGGAAAATATAATTTATAATGTAAAAAATAATAAAATTTTTAAATAATATTTACTCTAAATTATATTAAGATGGTAAAATTGCAATCAAAATTAAAAGCTATGATAATAATAAAAAAATTGGTAGATTCCAAAATGAAAGCACTTTATTTGATTAAAATGAATTAAGCATTTTACTTCAAACATACTTTTGAAATCAAAAGAATAAACCCATAATAAATAAATAAAATTTAATAAAGAAATACCACAAAAATACAACATGAAAATAAAAGTCCAAATACAATCTAGTAATAAAAATAATTTTGAAGAAACAAATAAACTCACGAAAATTCAATGCCTAAAAATAAAAAATTGGAGGTAAAAAATAAAAAGAAAAATATAAATCCATGAAAACCTATAATCACAGAAACTAAAAGAACCCATCAAATCCAAAAAAAATAATAATAATAAAGAAATAAATAAAACTTAAGTTTGAGCATAAAAATAAAAATATTTAAACAGCCAAAAATATAGAAAAAAGAAAAAAAAAAGAAAGGGAAGAGATATGATATGATCATATATAGAAATTATTAAAAATTGAAACCAAGATGGAAAAGAAAAAGGAATCCACAAATTTATGAAATCCATCATCAAAAACACAAAAGAAACCATCATAACTTAATAATAATATCCAACATAAAAGGCAAAAATATATTAAATTTCTTTCAGCTAACCATTCCTACTAAAACCTTATGGTATTAATAAAGGCAGCAAAAATTCTTTTTAATATTCCCTATCGGGTGGATCTTACTCTTCAATACTCCCTTTCAGGTAGAACTTGGTCGGCACACTTTTAATAACACGCATTTGTTTTATTGCTGAGTCGTTTCTCTTGGGATTAAAACTCCTAATTGGTTGGCTTTGATATTATATTAAATTTCCTCAACTAATCATTCATACCAAAATCTCAAGTATTATTAAAGGCAACCGAAATACTTTTCAATAATCTCTATCAGGTGGACCCCCCTCCTCAATACAATATTCATAAAAGAAACTATTAAAATATATAAAATTGAACATTATCCAAAGACAGTCCAATAATGATAGAAGAATTTAGACAAAAATAAATAAATCCCATGAGAACCCTGTACCCCAAAACCAATTAAAACTCAAGTAGGTTTTCTAAACATAAGGTATCTCACGTCCCTTGTCTCTAATTTCATAGAAATCCTAAGTTAGAAGGAGTGAGATCCACACTGCGATATAGTGTTCGATTTTGCCGAGTGGGACTTATGCTTTGTTGATCAAAACATCCATGAATAAGCTCCACTTTGGATGTTAGAAACGGAAGAACGAGTACAGGCGGCCCCGACCCAGCATCAGGGCGTTTATTAATACAGCAAAGGAAAGGAGAGCCACAGTAGAACGTAGGCCATGAATGTAGGAGTGGAGTAGCCAAAATTTCATAGTCCATGGAGGTTGACTGATAACTGCTGTTGCTGAGTCATCCATCCAAGATTAGGTGGCGGTTGGAGGGTGATGCAGCATCTAGTCTTCGGAAACCTGATGAGGAAGGTGCAGTAGTGGAAGAAACTGGAGTGTGAGACGGGCGGAATAAGAACCTGTTGATGTCATATGTTTAAGTTCATGACTTGAATCAAGTACATTGAAATTTATTGACTCATGCATTCCCAAGTCCGATCAAGGTTAGGTGATTTAAAAATGAATCCGCGTTTATTCTATTTGCTAAGGGGCCGGTTACCATATGAGTTGAGGGTAAGTAATATTTCTTTACTTCTTTCTCAACTACGTTATCCTTGGGACCCACTTTTTGTTAATCTAATTGCAAAGTCAAAGTCATATATATACAGTCCATTAATTGTGTCAAGATCCATATAATCTATGAAGAATTCTATCCAAATGGTAAAACTTGAAGTACTGATACTGCAAGCGACATATTCAACATCTCGAGTATGGAGAGTAACAACAAGAAATGTCACTTTTAGCGGCAGCAAAAGCCCGCCGCTGAAGGTTTTAGAAGCATACTACCATTTGTTGCCATATTTGTCGCTAAATAGTGTTTTTGCTAGAGGCTTCAACAGCAGATGAAAGATAACCGCCACTATATTTCTGCCATTAAAATTCGTTTTTGTTGAAATGAAATTAATTTTTTTTAATAGACCCATGATAATACCTCCAAATAGGAAAACCTTCTATGAGTTGGATTTATAGTTGTCTCGTACGAGGCAAAGTTAGCATTTGCATATCCTACGTGTTACTCACATGTGGAAAACGAAGAATTTGCAACCGATAATTAAGCCACATGAGAGGCACATAACAAAACTACGTGGTCCAACGATGTGTCTATGTCCGCAGGCAAAATAATACATTTATGCATTTTTAGAATTAGGATTATAAGTCATATCATATTTATAACTTATTTTCTTAACCTCTAAAAAGGTTGGTACAATTATTAACATTACCCTGACCCAAAAAGCCTCTACCATAGCTCACCCAACAGACCAATAGAATACATAAACCCAATACAATGACTAATACTCAACATGCCCACATGTTCAGATCGCCTTCATGATTTGCCACAGTTCATCACAGCTACTCCACATGTTTTTCTTTTACTATTTCTCTCTAAAAAAATTCAAATTAGATTTTGGGTGTGCCCATGTAGCAGCATATTTAGTGACATGAATGCAATATAAATATGTCATAAACAGATTTTTAGTAGCTATTTTAAGCAAGCGTTATTACTTAGGTATGTTCTAGTAGCTATTTTCAGCAAGCACGCAACTTAGTCAAAAAGGACAGGAGATAGGTCCTTTTCTCTTCCTATGGAAGCCTATGCTCTTTGGTCAGGACATTTTCAAAATTCTCCTCTTCAGCCATGAGGACAGCAAAAAGAACAAACAAAGCATTTGCTCCTGGAGAGGTAAGATGTGCTTTCTTTCTTTCTTTCCTTTTTATTAGTTAAAGTGTTCTTTCTTCTTCCAGCACAAAAAAAAAAAAAAAAAAAGGTGTTCTTTCTTCGTCCTATTATTACCAAATACTGTTACATATTTTTTAATTTTGCCTCAGCCTTCATCCTCTAATACCCAAAGGGCATTTTCTTTTTTTATTAATTAAAGTGTTTCTTCGCCATTTCATCAATGCGTGATCATGGTTGTGGGAGGGTTCTTTTTTATTAATTAAAGTGTTTGGATGAGTAGTAGATTAAACTGGAGGAGTGAAGTGAGCTTCCATTTCCCAGATATTATTTGATGTGCCTATTATATTAAAATATAAAAATTTAAAACTTTGCCCCTTCTCTCTCTCTCTCTCTTTTTAAGTTAAAAAGCAACATTCTTAATCCACTAAAAGACAAAAAAATATCTATTTTTTACTCAAAAAGTCAAAAAAATACCATCCAAAGCCACTAAAAATAGAAAATTGTTATATTATAAATATAACAGGTCATATTTTATTTTCTCTTGATTTGAGGCTTTATCTCACCACACTTCACTACACTACATATCCAAATGGCTAAGCACTTTGATAATGATACGAAGGTGGTTAGATATAATAGTATTATTATTATTATTATTATTATTATTATTTTATGATCCAAGATATCCTTTGCCATCCTAGCCTTAGATATAATAGTGTTATTGTTTTCATCAATTCACTAGTGCTTCAAGGCCCACGCCCAATGGGGGCCATGCAAAAAATAAATTTATTAATTTTCTTAATATTTTAATAAAATATAAATTAATATTATTATATAAATCATAACACAAACATAGTTAAAATTAAAATTAAATTTAAAATATCAAATATCTTAAGAAGAAAATTTATACACTCTATTTGGTCACATGCTTGATGTGAATTATCCTATGTAAATCTAACGTGGGGGTGGTTGAATTGCACATTGTACATACATTTGTACATGCCAGAAACCAAAAATCTCTGCTCAAGCTATTATTTGAAGTCAAAATAGGACTAAGTTGCAACTGTTTGTCTTAAGCAAAAGGGTTAGAAAATGTATCCCATTTGATATATAAAATTATATTATCAAAGGGGCAACATAGAGAAGTTTTGATTTGGATTATAGCTGAGTCAATTATTAATATGATTTAATATTTATAATTATTAAATAGTAAGATTCTTAGAGATGGTGATGATGAAAAGACTCTAGTCTACATCAATAAATCCCAATCCTGCCTTACCCTTGTGATTGCCCTGCAATGAGGTAACCTCACATTAATTTTTGAAAATCTAATTCAGCATATTCAAATAAATTATCTTAAGAAAGAGCACTTATTGTGGGCCAACTCAGCATAAAATGCAATTGCAAGACATGCTTCTATTATGAACATGGTTCTTAGTTTATGAATGACACTCTATGTTGACATACCTATTACATAACAATTAAAAGGGATGTGTGGCGTTTGAAATGTCTACATTTCATCTATAAAAAATTAATATAAAAATCACATAACCACATTAGAATCATGCTCAAATAAACTTACAGATGATCAAATATAAATGTATATATATAAATGTAAAATTTTCAGGTGCTAGGTGCCTAGCACTATTTTAGTGGTATGCACCAATAACAGCTACATATGAGTAGAACTACTGGGCTTAAACAAAAGGATCGGAAAATCTAACCTGACCTATAATCTAATCTTTATTGTAAAATCTGACGCACATCTAATATGGATTTATACAGGTATGGTCAAATGGGTTAGGTTAGAATTTATCTATATAATCCATTTAAATGAATTAGTCAAAATTAATTACATAGTTGGAGTACATGTGAACATATGCTTACTTATCTGTGATTGTTGTACTTACTTCTGCCTAATTTATACTTGATTATTTTGATTGTAACATGATTTTAATGCCATATTTTTATATTGTTTAGTTAATTTGCGTGTGATATGATACATGTATCAAACTTATATTATTTGAAAGTTCAGTGTTTTAATTATTTTCAATAATGTTAGTGGTGTTGGTGGCAAAATAAATATATAAAAAAATAGCTAACCATGTTGGCAAAATAAATATATAAAAACAAATAGCTAACCATGTTGGTGTAATAAAAAAAAAGACCCTAATTGGTGGGCTTGAACTTTGCTTATGGGTTGGTTAACCCAGTCTCTTATTGCGTTAAAACGGATTAATTCTAAGCATAGTTGAACTTTCTATGCCTAGATTTAATTATGGATAACGAGCTTGTAAAGTAAACTGAACTCTCTTTTACTTAATCTTACATTTGGGTTTTAAAAAAAATACTAACTTAAACTAAGTGTACCTATTTTATTTTTAAATACAAATTGAGCTTTTTATAAATAGAAAAATCTATATGTATATAATTTTAAAATAACAATTTTTTATTAGGGCCTGGGCTCAGCAAGGGCCTTTATTGCTAGTAATAATAACAAAAATACTATGCTATGACTCCACCAGGAAACTCAATATTTTCTTTAGTTTGAGAGATATTGTTAATTTGGATTGATTAGGTGGGCCCCATGGCTATGGTTGGAGAGATTTACTTCAAATTTTAAGCTGCCTAGAAAATTGGCGATCCCTTGTCGTTGGATGGCCTTTCCATGCACCGCCTAGTTATAGAAAAGCATTCAAGTAGACCTCACTGTCCGAAGCTCATAATCACTATATATTTTTCTCATCTTACTTGAAAATCGACCCACATTAAATATGTTTAGAATTAATTTTAATCATATTTGCATTATCATGGTATTGATCGCATAACAAACATGTAATTAAAATTAATTGTGCAAAGATGCCAAGGGTACATGAAAAATTCACCTTTAAGCCTATCTTTGTTGATCTTACCAAAGTAAAAGGTTAAATGGGCTTCATAATTTGATTTCCAGTGTGAATGGGTGGATTTAGTAGAGTAGGCAAGTAAGTCTCCACGATGAGTAGATGAATGAATGGATTCATCAAAATGGGTCGCACGAGATGAGGTGAGGCACATGTTTTTTTAGAAAAATATGGATTAGAGGTAGTCTTTTCTTATTAGATTTAGAAGTTTATAGTTAAGAAGAAATTAGGATTAGGAAAGTTAGCTAGAGAGGATATTGGGCTACCAAAATAGGACTTTTCTTCATAAGGGAATCAAAATAAATCATGAGAGATTTTAGGAGAAAATAGAGATATTTTAGATTTTAAGGATACCATGTATCGCTCCCTCCTTCTCTCTCACAAAGGGGGTGAAGTTTCTTAATATATATAATTAATGCTTCAAGGCCCACGCCCAACGTGGGTCATGGAAAAAAATAAATTTTATAATAAAAAATTAAATATTATTAATTTTTTCAATATTTTAATAAAATATAAATTGATATTTTCATATAAATCATAATACAAAAAGTTAAAATTAAATTTAAAAATCAAATATTTTAAACAGAAAACTTATACACAACGTTTAGTTATATACTCATACCTTTGATGTGAATTATCATATGTAGGTCTAAGGAAGGGGTGGCTAAACAGCACATGGTACATATGTTTGCACATGCTCCTGTTAAATTTTATATTATGATTTTGTTAGTAAAGATTTAAATGGATACACAAGCTATCACTTTAGGGTCTGAGTCAATGAATTCTATATTGCACAAAATCAAGTGCAATCAAATCCTCATAGAAATATACAAGTTCTTAAAAAGAAAAAACAAAAAAATACAGAAGAAACATATCAATTAGTAGAATTTGTATCTTAAGAAGAACCTATGTTACCTTTTTATTTTTCATTCAGATACGGCACAAAATTAAATGCAATCAAGTCCTCATAGAAATCTACAAGTTCTTAAAAAAAAGAAGAAGAAGAAAAATAAATATAGAAGAAATGCAGGAAAAACATATGAATTAGTAGAACTTGTATTTCAAAAAGAACCTATCTTACTTTTTTCTTTTTCATTCAAATGTTGCCCAAAATCAAGTGCAATCAATCATTATTTGTACAAGCAATCAATTTTTTTCTTTAAAACCAAATATTTTATTTTTGCAACATTATTTCAAATTATTATGTTGAGAATATGCTGTACAAAACTTGTTTCGTTACATTATAAAGGTGTTCTAAGGAATAGAAGCAAGATAATTACATGATATGTGATGTGGGACTTGCCTTTTACTTTTTGTGGCACTCAACTATTATTATATATGGGACCAACTTTTTGTGAATGTAAATATGAGAATCATCTTTAGAAATTACAACATCATAGATAGCTTTACAAATTAGAATATGGGGCCCACATTCATAGTGTTTACAATGTGGGTCCACACTTTGTTGTAGTGACCATGTGACTCACATTAAGGAATTATGAAGTGGAGCCGCAATTTTGTGATTGTGGATACGAAATTATAATGTAGTGCCCACCTTTAGAAATAAGAACGTGGGGCACATTCATATGGATTACAATTTGGGCCCACTTTATAGGAATTATAAGACGGGAAAATCCTTTTTATTAATTATGAACACAGTATCCACCTTTAAAATTTTCAACGTGGTAATCACTTTGAAAATTAGAACATGGGGTAAGATTCACAATGTGGGTCTACATTCATTAAGCTATACTTCTCAACTTTTTGCGGCAATTATGATATGGCCCTTTTTATTACATGTGCGGGCTTTATTCTCACATAAGTGTCGGTTGTCTTCCCTCATATAATGAGTCCTATATAGGATGGTGGATGGGTTGGGCAAAACAGTTTATTTAAAGGCCTCTCGTAGAAATTGAGATTTTCTTTCAATTCTCATATTAAGCGGGGCTCATTCTATTCAATGGTGTGGATCTCAAAGAAATGGGCCCCTCATTGATAAAATGAATATGATATTTGATGATGGAGGTTGCTTAGGCTACATGGGTTGTGGGTCCGCTCGTGGTCACTTAATTTTAAAATAAGGAACCTACCTTGAAATTTTTTCTCAATAGTAGTGGGTCCCATAGTCCTATCCATAGACTGCCCTACCTTGAAATTTTTTCTCAATAGGAGTGGTTCCTATAGACCGGTGTTACTTTCTTAAGCCTACCTATCCTACTAACTCTTATTTGGCTCGATGGTGGGCATTGGATGAGCTAAAATAATATAATTAGTTCAAAGTTGGCATGGAGAGATTTTAGAGCTATCTATGTTGAGCTCTTAGAGGAGGATAGTGATATGAAGAGATTTTAGGAAGAGAAGATATTTTGAATTTATTTTAAGGGCGGCACGTGTCATGCTCCCATTCTCTCTCCCGAAGGGGGATGAATTCTCTTAATATATATAACTAGATGAAAAAAATAATAATTTAGTCTTATTAAAAATTATTAATAATTTTAAGTAAAATATTAATAAATATTATGATGTAAATCATAGTGAAAATATAGTTTAAATATTGAATCTTAATTTTTTTGAATGGAGAAAATATTTTTTTTTTGAATCATAGATGTATAAAAGTTGAGAGTGAAAAAAAAAACTATTGATATTAAGTCAACTTTGAATGATTCAGGGAATTACATGTGGTCTAAGGAAAAAAAAAACATTAATATTTGTTTATTGGCATACACTTATTTTAGTAGTTGCAATTGGTTCATCTGCTCCGCTTGTCTTGACACTTGCACTTGTTTCATCTTGTGTAGATCTTTTAACTCCTGCACTTTTTTTAATTTGTGCAAGTTGTGTTAATCACAGTTTTCATCAATTATGCCTTGGATCAAATTAGTATCATGATGGTCACCAAAGTCTTATCCCAATCATATTAAGATTGGGTTAATGAATTTGTTTTCTCCGCTTGATTAACATAACAGCTAGATTATATATAAATTTGGTTGGATTGGGGTTAATATGAATTTTAGAACTCCTATTTTTCAACAATCTTAAGAATCTTAAGAACGTCATTATTGACTGCAATAACTTATGATTAAATAGTCAAGAATTCTTTATTTAAAGATTAATATTATATCCATATCTTCTCTTTGCTTTGATTTTGACTTGTCAACAATCCTCATCCCATCCTATGTGTTAAACCTTAGAAGACTTTAAACATGATGTCACCCAACATGATAAAAGGATTCCAGACACATGAATTTTAAATAAATGGGGCTACATATAAAACAAATACAGAAATAATGGTTTGAGCTCTTCATGTTCGCTTCTAAATAGTGTCAACTGTCAATCAAAGGGCTACAGATTACTATGAACAGTGTAAGGTTTAGTGATCTAATTCTTTATCTAAAGAATGTCAGTCAAAAAGCTCTAGATTACTATGAAACAATTTAAGAATGTAACAATTATCTCTGTAAATTGTAAATCCAAATAGTGTCAATCAAAGGGCTACAGATTACTATGAAACAGTTTAAGGATATAATAATTATCTCTATAAGTACCCAAATCAAATAGAAAGAATTCAAAATAAGATGCAGTTGGGAGCATAAAGTACATACCTCGTTAAGTTTGGTGGATTCACATGGCCCAAGTTAACTCAAAAGCAAAGTAGTCGCCACCCAACAAACTTTTATTTTCTTTTAATTCTTATGTATTGAATTTATCTCTAATACAATGAAGAAAGGAATTGCATTAGTATCCCATCTCATTCTGGAAGACCTATACATCATAAGAGATAACAGATGCAGAAGAAGACTTACCCTCTAGTTACCAAGGAGATATTGGAGAGGCAGCGGAACAAAAGAGAAAGCAAGCTTCAATTACATTAAAGGAAAACAATTACAGTAATAGTGCTAACATGATCACAGAACTCCTACAACACTAGGAAAGGGTCACTTCTGGACACCTGGGGCACTGAGATGGAATTTGAAAGAGAGAAAGAGGCACTGAGATGACTGTTGTGCAATCTTCCTTTTAAAAAGGGTGAATTCTATTTATAATTTGTCTTTAATTGGAAAGTTTTAATAGATAAGAAGAGTACTGTGCAATCTTCCTTTTAAAAAGGGTGAATTCTATTTATAAAAAAATTTTAATAGATAAGAAGGATTGTTAGAGTGGAGAGAGAGATCAGTTGGGGGAGGGACATGATTGTCGTGTAATCTTTCTTTTAAAAAGGGTGAATTCTATTTATAATTTGTCTTTAATTGGAAAGTTTTAATAGATAAGAAGGATTGTTAGAGTGGAGAGAGAGATCGGTTGGGGGAGGGACTATTGGGATAATGATTTGCTACATTTATGCTATTTTAATTGGGAATCTCATTCTTAACAAAATCCTTTAAGATGAATTTTAGAAAAATTAAGAGATTTTAGAGAGGTGGTATGGATAGAGCTTAGCTAATGTAGATAGAATTCTTAGATTGCGCTACGTGTTACTCTCTCACGAAGTTGGTTACACCACGTGTCACTGTCCAACAAAAGAGGGTATTGTTATTTGCCAAACTCAACATGTATAGAATACGAAATTTCAGGGTGAGAAGATTTGATGATTCATATTTAATAATGGTGGAGATCAATATTAGAATGCCCAACAAACTCCAAAGCTTCCCCTAAATTGACAAATTGAAATTCTTATTTATAAAAGTTTTGATAATTTACAGTTTTTTTTTAATTTTAATTTGGATAGATTCCAGGTTTGTGGGCCTGATTCCACCAAATACAATAGGGGTATTTAGATCAGCCATTTATAGAAAGAATAAAAAATTATAGATTTAAGATTATTAACCATTACATCTAAAGCCATAAAATAAATAATCAGTAGAAAATTTTAATCATTTATTTGATGAACTTAAATTATTAAATTTAATGATTAACAAGCCCAATGGAAAGGGGTACATTGTGGCCACTATTATGGGGGTGGGATAATAGGAGGTAGGCCCAAAAAGGGTACCTTGTGGTGGCCACAAGTTCTATAAGTTTGGCTAGTTGGGCTTTAATGATGATGATGATCTTAATAATGTAGCACAACACCCTGTGTTATTCATTAAAAAACTGCCTACTTTGAGTGACTTCCACTTTGAGTTTTCCGAAAGTACCAAAATGCCTATATAATTTTCATTTTGTGGTTAACAAATATTTAATTGAAAAAAGATTGACAACTACCTAGCCAACTTTCAAGATAAGAGGGCGATGAAGGACCTGATGGGTCAAGTTACGTATACCACAATAGAGGCACTACCTTTTACTAATAAGATTATGTTTATAAATGATTTAGGCTCCTTAGAGTCTTATATTTTTCTTAAAAATGCTCACTTTAAGGGGGGCCTCCTCGGATGTATGAAAAAGTTTTGATTATTGATGAGAGAATACTTTTTTTTTTTTTGGAAGAAAGATGAGAGAATACTTGTTATAAGTTGATCAAGTTATCCAGCCAAACTAAGTGCTCAAATTTTAGTTATTATATACTCAGCAAATCTATTATAATAGAAATCAAAAGATCTAATTTTTGCCTGTTTATTATGATTTTATGGATAGACATCTCTTTTTCATAGGAAAAAAAAACTATTAAAGTATAAAATGATTTGAAATTAGGACCGGACTGTGAATGAACTGGACTGATCAAGAGTGTGTACCAAATTCGAAAAGACATCTAGGGACACAGAAAATGTGGTTATACTTATGTATGGTTAAAATTCTGTCTTCCTACGTGATTATAGTAAAGTGAGAGGGTCTAAAAATAAATTGCTAAACCACTAGCTAGCTCCTGCAATTCATACCGTATTTCATGAGCAAATGTTTATGCTCGTGAGAGTTGAACTTTAGGCACACATACAACAACCCCACATGCACAAATTTGACAAAAGTGAAACCCGCAAGCAGAGTTTCATTGCTATTAAAGCCCAAATGTATGCAATTGGAGCATTTCTCTTGCATAAAAAATGACTGCGTGGTTGTAAGTTTGTATTTATGATTCAAACCGATGATTTCTTATCAATCAATGGCAAGGAAACAATTAAAGTAATTAAATGAATGCATAAACATGGTAATAGGTTGTATTGACCGTCAAAATAAGTATTACAGTTTAGAGCCTTTTTTAACTTTGTCTTACTTTCCATACCCTTTATAATCGGATAAAGCCCACGAAGGAAAGTAATCTGCTAAGATTCCATTCTTAATATAAAAAATGTCTGCATCAGTTCATCATTCTGTCTCAATGCAATGGGTACCCAATAAAGCCCACACTAGCAAAAAGAGAAGCCCACAAAGTACAAAGAGTGGCATGCCTGGGTTGACCCATGAAAAATTATATGACAATTGGGTTTGTCAACCGCAAATTGAGCATACCCTTACTAAAAAAAACTAGTGGGGTGGAGGGGTTGGCTTTCTTTTTTCTTTCACTGGTAAATACTTGCATACACGTAATTGAATTGGTGAATTCTCTTAATAATATAAAAAATACGGTAAAGATTCAAACGTCTTAAACTCAATACTGAGGATGGTAGGGGGCAGGTTTGGTACGGGTTGGGTAAATCTAAATCCACACTATCTCATGGTTATATCATTCAAATTCGATCTATCTTGTGACAGGTTTGAAGATGTAATACCAAACCTACTCTATAATGAGTTAAGGTTGGGGGTTGAATTTTAAGGCTTTAAAACTCTAAAATATATAAATGCATGCATAAGTTAATGTGGAAGAGATTGAAAACACAACCTTCCTCTTCACATATGCCTCAAGTCCATTCGCTGCACCACATAAACTAAATTTTGTTTGAATAAATTTAGGAAAAATATTCTCTTGGAAATTGTATGCGTGAGAACTTCTCATTGCATGGCAGGGCTGCCGATGTGATGAGAAGTTCTCATATCAACAGTTCGCATGAAAAACTTTTCCATAATTTCAGTAATATAATTGTATATACATGTATGACGCAGGGTTTGTTGTTGGGGGGGGGGGGGGGGGGGGGGTGGGGTGTCGAATGACCAAAAACCAAAACCGTCCCCAATCTGAGTTGGGGATGAGTACAAAAACAAGTACCCACATTTTCGCTAAGAAAAAAGCCATTATAAAATCTACCAAAATTGCCCTTAATAGGATAGTAGACGTTGCCCATTACCATTACTACTCAATACCCTACTTTAATTTTATCTTATAGAAAAGTTTCCCTTGATTAAGAAAATATGGCCCCAACATATTGAAGACATGTGAAATAAATGAATAGAAAACTATGAGATAAATTACCTGTATTATTCAGTCATCAATTTGACAATAAGCAAAATTAGACAGGAGGGAATTTTATTTTAGTGAGGAAAAAGCAAAAAGAAACTTTAGATGGTTTGCATTTTAAGAGTGAACCCCACTTAATTTATACCCATGGACTCGAGACACTTGTCTTAGTCCTGCCATCGTATCCAACTCTCTCCCTCTCTTTATATATATATATATATATATATTAGCCATTGGAGGTGTCTCAGCCCTTTGAGCATGACTAATTCTTTGGAATCTAGGTAAAGGCAAGTAAATCCCTTATGCCCAGTATGGTAACACAGTTCAAACTACAAACTAGCAACTTCGGAAGCAGACTGTGGTTTTAAACCAGCAACTACCACTTGGTGGGACCAATATGCCTCTCAAAGGTCGTATCTATAGTACTCCCATGAAGCCTCTATCTCCCTCGAAGCCCAAACCGAGGAATGTTACATGCAAGTGATACGAGACGCACATTTCTCTTTATAAAACCAGCAGAGAGATTTGTGGGATTTGATCCCTTCGCTTTCTCTCTCTGTCTCTCTCTCTTTCTATATATGTTTCTATTGACAGATTTGTTTTGACTGTTGGACCGAAGAAATCTAAGGAACTTAATCTTTGACTCGGATTTCTTTCTAGCTAATTTTGGTAGCAGGCATGTTGTCTTTTACTTTTTATTTTTGACAGTGACATTACAATCTTTCATTTTTCAGTTCATTTTAATCTGGATGTGCAGAGGATCTTGTTGAAGCCAAAAACATATGAGGTTTGGACGTGGAATACAATAGCATTTGGATCTCATTCGAATGAAGGAGTTAACGCAGAGGTCACGGATTTCATCAAATGGTAAATTTTTTTCCTCGTCCTCGGTACTTCAAAGTTTCGAATAGAATTTTGGAAGGGAAGAATTCATAGAAAAAAAATTTGAGTTTTGAAAATCAAAATTATCTACAGTGAAGGACTACTTTCGCAGATTGTTTTAGATCTGTCCTAAGAAAGTGAAATTTCCAAGATGTTAATCTTCATGGTCCAAACATGACAACGTTCCAGCGATTTTCTAATATTTTCTTGCTGATCTTTGTATCATTGCTGCAATCTACTGTTTCTCCGGCGTCTGAAAAGGAGATCTTGCTTGAATTCAAAGGAAACGTTTTTAATGATCCTTTCAACACCTTGAAGTCATGGAATCCATCTCCAACTCAATATCCTTGCCAGAATTTCCATGGAATCGTATGTGATCACAATGGGAATGTGCAAAAGATAATTTTGCCGAATGCGAAGCTTGAAGGAGTTCTCTCACCGAGCTTAGCAGGTTTAAAATCTCTATCGGTTTTATCGCTGTTTGGTAATCGATTTACTGGAAGCATTCCTGAGGAATTTGCAAATATTGAAAACTTGAGGAAACTCAATTTGAGTAAGAATGAATTATCTGGAAAAATTCCTGAGTTCCTTGGTGATCTGCAGAGGCTTCGCTTGTTGGATTTGTCGAAGAACTCGTTTACTGGAGAAATCCCTTCATCTCTATTCAAGAATTGTTACAAGACTTGGTTTGTTTCTCTATCGCATAACAATCTCTTCGGTCCGATTCCTTCATCAATTGCCAATTGTTGGACGCTCGCGGGATTCGATTTTTCGTTCAACAAGCTCACAGGCAGCTTCCCTGCAGTGAGCTGTGCCTCGCCTAATATGGCCTACATTTCTCTGAGAAGCAATTCTCTATCAGGAGACATTCCAGAACTGATCTCCACATGCCAAAGTCTAGAGTTTCTGGATATTGGAAGGAATGCATTCACTGGATCACTTCCTTTCAATCTCCTCCAGTTGAAAAATCTTAGCTTCTTGGATGCATCTTTCAATCGTTTTCAAGGGAAGATCCCTGCTATTGCAACGTGCAGTGACCAGATGAAAACGCTAGACATTTCTGGCAATGATATACATGGTGAAATTCATCCAAGCATTGCAAATTGCAGGAACATTAGGCTGTTGAATTTTGGGTTCAATCAACTGAATGGACGTATTCCAACTGAGATTGGAAATTTAAAAAGCCTTTCTATTTTGAGATTGGGTAACAATGCAATTGAAGGAATGATTCCAGAAGTGCTTGGGAGCATTAAATTTCTTTTTGTTCTGGATTTGCAGAACCTTCGCCTTTCTGGAGAGATTCCTGCCAGCTTAGGCAACTGCCGGTTTCTTATTGCGCTGTGAGTTCGATATTTGTCTTGCCTTTACCTATTTATCAATGTCTTGATCATATTGTACTAACAATTCTACTCTTGTTTCAGGGATCTTTCTCACAACTACTTACATGGAAGAATACCGTGGGCGCTTTACAACATGACGTATCTTAAATTCCTTGACCTACATCAAAACCAGCTGAATGGCAGCATTCCAGCTAGTCTAGGAGAGCTGTCTCGTATCCAATTCCTTGATCTATCAGAAAATCTTCTCACTGGTTCAATCCCTTTCTCACTCGGGAACTTAAGACAATTAACCTATTTCAATCTCTCTTTCAATCACCTCTCTGGTGTCATTCCTAATGCTACTACTATGCAAAAGTTTGCCCCCACTGCTTTCACCCACAATCCGGGGCTCTGGGGTGAACCTCTCGAGTCCCATGGGTTGGTAGCTTCCAATAACACCACAGCATCAAAAACCAAGAGAACCAAGTTGCTGAGTGTTTCTGCAATCATCGCCATAGTTGCAGCTGCAGCAGTCCTTATTGGGGTTGGTGTCATCACCATCATCAACAAAAATACCCCTAGGAGAGATGACAGGTCACTAGTTTCAGAGAGCATCCCAGCTAGTTCATCAGGCTTAGATCTCATTATAGGAAAGTTGGCTCTTTTCGGCAAGAGCTTGCCTACAAAGTATGAAGCCTGGGAAATGGGCTTTGAAGCTCTGTTCGATACGGATTGTCTGATTGGTGGGGGTTCAATAGGGACAGTATACAGAACCTGCTTTGAATGTGGGATTTCCACTGCTGTGAAGAAGCTTGAAACACTGGGAAGCATTAGGAATCAAGATGAATTCGAGCAAGAGATTGATCAGCTCAGTAACCTTCGACATCCTAATTTGGTTGCATTTAAAGGATACTACTGGTCGCCCTCAATGCAGCTAATTTTATCTGAACTCATTCCGAATGGCAATCTCTACCAACATCTCCATGGATCTAGTTATTCTGCATATACTGGTAGGAGCCACAGAAGAGAGCTGTATTGGTCCAGGAGGTTTAACATTGCTCTTGGAATTGCAAGGGCTCTTGCCTATCTTCACCATGACTGTAATCCACAAATTCTCCATCTAAACATCAAATCTACTAACATTCTATTAGATGAAGAGTATGAAGCCAAGCTATCAGATTATGGATTGCGAAAGTTTCTCCCCATGTTCAACAACTATGTTTCAACCAAGTTCCATTCAGCAGCTGCTTATGTCGCTCCCGAGTTGGCCAATGAGAGTTTAGAATTTAGCAATAAATGCGATGTTTATAGCTTTGGAGTGATTTTGCTTGAGCTAGTAACCGGCAGAACACCGGTAGAGCGAATAAATTCAACTGAGGTGGTATTATTGTGTGATTATATTAGGGAGTTGTTTGAGAAAGGCGAAACTTCATATTGTTTCGATCTAAGTCTATGGGGATCCTCTGAGTTTGAGTTGATTCAGGTAATGAAGTTGGGGTTGATCTGTACCGCCAAAGTTCCATCAAGGAGACCAACCATGGCGGAGGTTGTTCAAGTTCTTGAGTCCATCCAACCCGGTTCTCAATTGTAGTGAAAGGTATATTTAGAGATTGGTTTTGGGCTGTGATTTGGCAACAAACCTATGAGTGGGAAGTTTAAACCAAAAGGTTAAAAAAAATAAATATATATATATATTTTTTCATTTTCTGTTCCCATTATTTGTTTCGGGCATTTGACACATGACACTGATTTCTGTTGCATTAGAACCATTGGATTTACAATTGAAGATTAAAACAAAACAATCCAATTCATGATCTGTACTTCTCATTTTAACTTCATGATGTTTTGCTTTTCTTTCTTCTTTTATGCCTCTCCTTCTATTCCATTTCCTTGGGTTGATCAAAGTATGTTATTATTATTATTTTTGTTGATTAAAACCTCTTAAATGCCTCTTTCCTTTGTATTTGCCGCAAACACTGTCTTTCAACAAACTTGGCGGAAAGAATACATGTCCAATTGCCCTCATAGGACCCCATGACTTCATGATTCATCTTTCATTCAAGCCTCCTATACGTTGCCATTATAGTGTTTCAATGGACAAAGGATCACTAATTAAGGACCCACAATTCCAAGAATTCATATGTGGGAGAATTTCAGATTCTCCAAAAGTTGTTCCCTTGAGAGACGGAATTCTAAATCTCTCATCTTGACAAAGCATTTGAAATTCCAACAAAATACATAGAGTGGAATTTAAGGAATTCCAGAAGGCCATTTGAGACCTTTTATGTAGCAGATTTAAGATTCTTATGAAAATTCTGGTGAAGGAAATATTGTATTTCAAATTCCAAGGACAGGTGTCACACCATGTCCAAAAAACCTAGCATCCCAAATTCTTATTACAAATTATGATAAAGAAACAATCAATAAAGGAATGTTTAACATTTAATGACCTTACGGTGTAATTCTATTCCCAACACAGGCAATAAATTTCATTATCAAATACATTAAGCAAACACGCTTTTAATGAACAATCAAGTGCATTTAGTTGAACTACAATAGGGGTCTTAGAGACCATTCATATGGAGAGATTCAGACTAGAATTTCGTGTGTTAAGAATATCTAATAGCAATGTCAATAGTGGTCTAGGGGCATTTGAAATTTCTAATTTGAAAAGCTAACCTTCTGATGTCACTTTAGTCTTTAAAATTCTGTAAAATTCATCTTTCTAAATGTTGAGATTTGCTTGAGCATTTCAAAATCTAGCTGGGACAGCATTTGAAGAAATTGTATATCCCTCATGTATATATAAATTTCCAGAACTCCTATTAAAAAAACAGGCCCTTCCCTGTCTTGTCTGGGAAGACTGGGCCCATCTGGGTGCCTTGATGCATTGTGGATAATTGGATTAGAAGGACTCTATACAGATTGTGTACAGTTAAAAAGTCATCTCATTTAATGATCGTACCCATCTAACGAGTGTCGAACTTAGACAATTCGTTTAACTATTTGTATTTTTCTTGATTCAATTTTTATGATAATTGAACTTTGGATCATATTAAATTAAGACTGGTACAGTCCTATTCAAGCACCCACCATCCATTGAAGATTGATGAAGTTATAAGTGTTATGGAGAGGATGAATGTAATTGTCATCTACATTAGGTTAAACCAGCTATTAAAATAGCCTTTAGGCCCCCTATATGCAGCCTAGCAGACTTGTAAGATCATTTTACTTTCTTTTTTTTTTTTATTTTTGGCTTTGTTTTGATGACGAGGAGCCCAGACCCCTTTTCCGTTGATCATTAGTAAAACTCTCAATACATATCTTCCTTCTTTTATGTTCTTAGCATTCGCATGATGTGGGCCACACAATAAGTGAAATGTTGTAGATGAGCTGCCATTAAACTTACATGGATAGGAAAATCCTAATTCTTGATTGTGTGGCCAGGCAGGGGAAGACCTTCTGAGAACTTTGACAAGCGTTGATCGTCATCCACTACAGAGAGCATTTACATTTGCATCAATGATCTTGATGAAGTTATTATATATAGCTAGTGTTGTTCAAGGGGCCCAAGTTTTCCTTTCAAAAAATGGGTCTATCTAGTAATGTATCAAGAGACCTACTGCCTAAGGACATTTTTTCTCTTAGAAACTTCTCCCCCATGGTGTTCATAGATGCATGATGAACAGGCTTTTTGATATCATAGATGGATGAACTTATTTGTGAATTAAGAAAGAAGTAATTGACCAAATATGAATCGAGTCAAATAGGTCACATGTTTTTCTGTTTGACTTCGGAGGAGCAGTTGACTTTATATTTTTTAGAATGAATTTCAAATAAGGAAAAAACCTTTTTAGTTCATTTCCAAAAAATATATATAATAAATTGAATATTTAAAAATAGCATAAAAGTCTTATATGGTCTTTTTTTGATCAAGTCCTTCCCGTGGTTTTTCTCCATCACCCACATTTTCTTTTAATATAACTGAGGATTCTTGTCTCTTGAAAATATTTCAAAAAATAAAACTTTGTTCCATTTTCGAAAAAAATCAGGTAGCATCGGAAAATAGTTGCTCGGCGATTAAAGAGAAAGAAGAAGACTTTGATCGAAAGAATTATGAAAAATTTTTTGTACTATTTTGAAATATTCTTTTTATGTCGTGAGTGTCCTTGATCTTCTTGACCCAGCAGAATTAATTCCTAAGGTGGTGCCCACTAAATCCAAAAAAAATGCAAGACTAGGCAAATTTGCAGTTTCAGACACTAAAATATAGGAGCAAATCCACTCCTTATGCCACTATATTAAACTATTTTGAAATATTCAAATTTTCATTTACTTTTTTCGAATATAGCCAAAAGTTGTATCCTTTCTTGAAATTCTTTCTAAGAGAGAAGAACCCATTTTTATGCTTTTTGAGGGTATTATGTCATTTTTAAAGACTTTTATTTTGTTTTTTTTGGAAAAGAGATAATAATACGAGTAGTAGATGAAAGTAAACATAGAGGAGGGTAGGAAATGCATGATACGGAAACAAAAACATCTAACCATCCTTTCTAATTTTGAAAGATAAATTACATTACAATTAAATAAGTACATTCACATAGGAACAACCAGCTAGTTTTGATAGTCAGGGCAACTAGCCAAAGTACTCTAAATGCCGTCCCAGCTTAAATGAATAAGCAGGCCCATAATATTCATGCCTTGACTAATAATAACTGCAAAACAAATAACTTGAGGAAAATATTAGAAGTCATCAAAACAATTGGCAACTCAAATCCCCAAATGAACTACTTTTGCAAACGCAAGAAGAAATTTGACATATTTTACTCTTGCGCAACAGTCAACAGCCAACGCGGGTGCGTGTGGTAACCACTACTAGAACCACTAGAAATCTTAATACCATAAGCTAGGAGAAAAACATTAATAAACAACATAAAAAAAGTAGTAAATAACTGATGTGAGACAAAGGTTATTAAATAAGATTAAAGAAGGGGAAAGCTTATGCACTAAAGGTGGGGAATCTTGTGCTTAATGCACCTCCAAAACCAAGATAAACAACCTTTCTTAGAGTCATTTGTTAGCATGAAAATAGCAAAAATTGAAAAGGTGAAGGAGTAGATCACAAATGACCATCAAATAGCCTAAACCTCGGGTAGAAAATAAATTCTCACCCAATCAACAAGATAGATCAAATCCTAGGTAAGTAAGGATCCCAACTGCATCTCCACTTATCATCCTTCACCTTTTCAGTATAACTACCGGGAACCTATTTTATCATAACTAGGGATTCAATTCCATCCAAAAAAACAAATGGGGTCTTCATCTAATGAAAATTGCTTAAAGAGGTCCATAACATGCTCATAAGAGCAATTGGTCTAGCAAGAAATGGATAAAATATTTCAGCAGAATGAAGTGATGCCTCATGCTGATTTCTGCTAGATGATTAGATATTGAAATGCACTATTTGTAGCCCTTTATCCCAAACTACTATCAACACACAAAAAAAAAAAAAAAAAAATATATATATATATATATATTTACAGACCTAAAGCTAAAAAATGAGTCAAGGCTTGATTGTTTACATAGAATACATAGAAATTCAAGATCAAATGAGCTCCACCCAATATTATTAAAGAGGTGAGGCATAGTAGATGAGGTATAGATGTGGATGTGTTACGCCCTAAACTCGAGATTAGGTCATTACGCATAGACTCGTGACATGGCACGCGTAATGCCGTAGTAATCGGTACCGCATTTAGGCAAATATGAGTTTTCACAGGAAGATTTTCTCAAATTATACGGCTTAATGTACAAGGAAGATCCATAAGCACATGAGTATTTATCAATCTACGGAAACATTAGTGTTTATGCACTCAATCACACCGCTAGGGATAGTGGAAAGCATACATGAATACTTGTTTAAGCCATTCCATAATAAAATGTATCAATAGATAATGGATTCAACACGATTCCAATGAAAGTCTACATGTCTAAATGCATACTAAAATAAACAGTGCATAAGTACGGATGGTTAAATACCAATAATAATAAGTGTCCATCAATAAGAAAATAACCATAAGTTTATCAAATTAAACATGATGGTATGATAAACGGAGTAGTTTATATCTTCATGACTCTTAAAATGCAGTAATCGTAAGACGCTCTATTGTATTTGTCTAATAAAGACATCATCAGCTGCCTACTCAACTAATCCTGAAGGAACCTGAGCTGGATCCTCTGCGTTTGCGATGATGACCAGGTTTGGGTTAAAATTTGCTCTTGCAATACCGAGGGTAGCACTCTAAGCTTGATAGCTCAACAAGAATAAGCAAGGAGTACTCTAAATAGATGGTTTTCAATAAAGAAATAAAAATATGATCAATTTATAAGAGGTTAATAATAATCCACTAAGCATGCTAGAATTCATAATGAACACATGCACAAGAGAATCAATGTAACAGAAATATATTTGCAATTTTGACAAGCACATTACTATTACCCTTCCTAAAGGAGAGCTTTTGTCGGGACAGGTTGGGAACCAGGTAAGTAATCTGGTTACCTCAAAGGAGCGTCGACTTACTCTATGGAAAAACCAGCTATAACGGAACATATTTCAAACTCATACTTAACCCCGTAGGGTTTCAAAGAGTCAAGCTCAGTGTTGCCGACTCTATGAATCAATGAGGATAATAAACTCGCATAATCATGAGTTTCTTGCTTGTGTATTAGGATTTGCATACGTATCTTTTGCATTAACTTAACATATCATGATGTCAGATGAGGATAACAGTAATAACAATAATTGGAAAGGAGATAGAAAAACATAATCAAGCTAATAACATAAGAGTAACTGAGAGGGAAATCATGGTAATATGCATAAACCTTCAATTTATTAAAAAACAAAGATGATTACAAACCAAACTATTTTAGGATGCCCATGTCCTTAGCTTTCCATTTCGGTATGACCATAGGTCATCCAATGTCATGTGTTACCGAATTTCTTGAGATCGCATTGCATATAAATATAGACATTAGACTCTTCTACTCACATACGAAGGATATGACATTAAGACTAACCGGAACATCTAACAAGGATGGGCGACAACCAACACATTCCATGTGTGTCCTATTTGATCACGTTGGACAAAGTTTGAGGTATAGTGATTCAAAGAGTCAAGGTCCTATAAAGTTATATGGTTTACTAGAAATCTACTGTATTATTTGATTCTATGATTAAACTTAAGGTTTCCTAAATATACTTGACTTCATCAAGTCAAATTACATCATTCTTGAAAAGAAACATGTAGAAAAGTTTTTTAAATAGATAAAATAAATAGATTTTTCTGGAAAAGCAGGGTCTGCACGATTGATCGAGCATGGGTCTGATCGATTGAACCCAACCTAAAGGGGTAATTTGATCAATCGGACACTTGTCCGATCGATAGGACCTGTGCGATTTTGCACTTTTTGGGCTATTTGGATCTGAACCTTCTCCTATTTATTCCCAAACTCTGCTAACCCATTTTTCATCATTTATAGCTCAAAATCAAGCATATTAAATGCTATTCCACTTCCATTTAATCCCTTCTTCACATCATTCATTCCAATATTCATAAACATCATTTTCACTCATAAATATATCCTCCATTAATGAAACATAAAGATGATAAGCTATACAATGTAATAGAGTAAAGAATCATCAATAATCAACTATAGTAACACATATGCATGTTACTATTTGCTTCTACTTGCCTTATGGTGCTTCAAAACTAATACCAAAGCCAAAATAGAAGAATCTTCAAATCTCTTAGCTCACCCCATACCCTATTAATAAGATGACATGAAAAAAAGAATAAAATATGAGATGAATGCCATGAAAGGATAAATAAATGGGGCTAAGCTTGAGAAAATCTACTGCTATACTATTTAACGGCTCAAACTTCAATAAAAGATGGAGTTGCTTACCTTGAGGAATGTGGTAATGGTGAAATGGGGCTTTTTCTCCTAACCAAACATTCAATGGTTAAAAGGAGATGTGTAAAAGAAGATGGTTGCAAGCTTAATGGGGCTTAGAGATTTCTCACTCATATACTCTTAGCGTGGAAGGGTGTAGAAGATGGAGTAGGGAGAGCTTAGGGGCTAGGGTTCTTATCTAAGAGGCATAAGGGTTCATAGTTATGTGATGTGTGCTTTTATATAGAATTAGGGTTGCTCCAAAAGGTTGGGTATTTATTAGCAAGTCCTATAGTTAGAAATATTTACAAGGAGATCCTAAAGAGTCACACATAGGTGACTTAAGTCTAATGGGTATGGTCCACTTCAGGACTTGGATGCCCATAATAAAATGTACATAATGTAATGAATAAATGTGAGATGTTATATGATTAACTTAATTAAAATCACAAATTAGTCCATGAATTACCTAATCTAAGTTAGGGTCCCCTAATTCTACTTACCAAAGAACCAATTAGAATAAAACAACATTAATTGGCAATAAACATGAAAAATTAGCAATTAAACCCTAGATTTGGAGCTGGATATTACAAGAAGCAAGTGCAACCCTTACTTTTTGAGAGGGTGGCGTGGGGGCTGGGCATTCATATCCCACGTCCTCCTCATTTATTCTTCAATTGAATGGAGATATATAAATTGACAGTCATGTTAGGAAATTCACCTTTGCTTTTTCTTTTTTAATCAGTTTTAGCAATAAGTCATACAATTCATATGCATTCAATTACATGAAACAGGCTCTCTTAAGAAATATAATTTTCACCACCACCCAAACAGAGTCTGTTGATCTGGAAAAAAAAATACAAAACAGAGAGATTCTCCTCTTGAAACGCACATTGTCATCGAAGCCATGCAAAATTAATAATATAATCAACATCATAATAGCAAGGATATTCCCATCATGTCCGTGGGCGAGTGGGGATATCCCTACCCAACTCAGATTCCAAAATTTTAGACCAAAGAGGACCATTGAGACTACTTTGATATAATCATATTTTTGAGCTCTTTTTTGGTATGGAGTCACTCTAAGAAGGCAAATTTTACAGAACAGTGGTTAGACCAGTTATGACATATGGAGTAGAATGTTGGCCAATTAAGAAGATGTATATTCATAAGATGGATGTAGCGGAAATGAAAATGCTTAGGTGGATGTGTGGTAAAACTAGGAAAGATAGAATTAGAAATGAGTGCTTTCGAGAGCATTTAGGTGTGGCACCAATAGAGGTTAAGATTAGAGAAGCTCGTTTAAGATAGTTTGGGCATGTTGAGCGTAGGCCGGTAAGGGCACCGATGAAAAGAAGTTTAGCTATACAGGTGGATGGCTTATCAAGAGGTAGGGGTAGACCGAAGAAAACATTGATGGAGGCCATTGAATTAGATTTGAAGAAGTTTAACTTATTGAAAGATTTGACTCAAAATAGAATGGAATAGAGAAACAGAATTCATGTAACCGACCCCAACATGGTTAAGATAAGGCTTTGATGATGATGATGACGATGATGAGTCACTCTAGGAGGGCATTTTCGGTAAAATCCTCAAATTTAAAAAAAATGTTCCAAAAATACTTGAAAATTGAAAATCATAACTTTAGCTATTTTATAAATTAACTACCCAATTGTATGTACAAGCTAGGTTGACAATCTGTGCTTAAAGAACGGGCTAGTGTATGCCTATCAAAAAGAATAAAAAATAAGTTATAGCAGTATTGATTGGTCAAAGTTTTAAAAAGTTAAAAATCTAAGGTTAAATTCATACAAAGTTCCTTTTACATTTCATGCAAAATAATAAATTAATACAAATTTAAATTAGATACTGCCAAGATTAAAAGAAAAGTTACTCTTAATACATTTAGGACACATTTGGTAATCAAATCTGCAGAGATTTTTCACCTATTTTTTACAAAGCCATAGAAAACTCATATATGAAAAATTTAAATGTCTAAGGATTTCATCCATTTTTAGGATTTTCAAGTTTGACTTTCACTCATAAGTCTTAATTTTTGTTGGTGTGCGATTATTGATTTTTCTCAGCTACGTCCACATCAACACGCCCTATATATATTGATGTGAAAGTGTTTGCCATAGAAATCCTTAGTGAGGATTCTATATTTTAGGATTGTGAGAAGTCCTCAAATTCATAGATTCCTTACAATTATCAAACGTTTCTTAACAAGGATAAGAAAGAAAAAATCCTTTTCAACTCCTAGTAATGATAGATTAGCAAAATGTGAAAAAAATATAATAATGTTAAGATATGTCTAACATTCACAACAGTTACCCAAGACTAAAAGAATAATGACACATTTGTGCAATCTCCATGGAAGATCCTCTAGGACAAATTTAATCTCAGTTCCTATAATGCCCTCCATTAAATTGATTTCTTGCAAAACTAGATTAAAATACATAAAGGGGAGCAAACATAATAAAATCCTTGGATTTAAGTATAATAAAAAAATCGAAATAGAATGGATGAATTTGAAGCCAACTCCACTATGACAAACATACGATGAGAATAAGATGAATTCGCAGGCCTTGATGAATTTTTCTATTATCATATATTCTCAATCATTATAATTCTTACATTTTGTACCCGGACATAAGTGAGAGAAGTGAGATTCTATGCTGGTTTGACCCACGGCGACCGGGGTGAATACTCAGTGCATCCGGACTCTGGGCCAGAGCTTCAATGCAGCGCCGCTGTATTGAGGTATGTTGCAGCGCCAAGCAAAAAGATGAGGGTAGAGTCCACCTTTAAAAAATGTAAATCGTTCATCACCTTTTATACCCATCCTGCTCTTTGCATATGAAATTTCGAAGTTCATGTCGTTGGACCTACCGTTAGATTGGCCACTTGGTTTTAAAAATGTCTCATATGTTTTCTGTCCAGCCAAAAAAGAAAGAAAGTAGATAAAGTTGAATTACGTATTCTGAATCTAGTTAATCCGACGGTGTGCATATTGCTGATTTGAACAATATTTCTTTTGGCGGCCGTGACAGCACTCGGGTCTTTCATCTCCTATGTGGCCAAGGACTTCGACTGCGTGTATAATTACTTTTGAACAAGTCTTTCTATAGAAGTTTTTAGGGAATTTTATCAAAAAACTCTCCTTAAATTTTCAGTAGATAAAAAAAGACTTAAAAAATATATATCCATCGCTGTAGTCTTAGAGGCATTTTTTGTTTTTGTTTTTGTTTTTGTTTTTTTTTTTTTGCAGAGCGACGATATCCCCACTCACTTGCATATATGAGCGAAGATATCTTCGCTCATTTTTCCTTCTTATTCCTCATCCTCTTCTTCCTTTTTCCTCCAACTCCTTCTACCTCTACCTATTACCCACTTACCCACACAACATTTTCCTTTATGATATAGTGATTTTATGGTCTTGGACTTGGTGTAAGTAGGAGCTTATTACCAAAACACCCAGCATCACATATATTCATTTAAATCCATCTTCCACAATCACTTTTTCTCCCACAACCTAAACAAACTCATCTGAACCCATTCATCTTCTCCAAGCCAACTGAATAAAACTTTACCATCATCTCACAGAACTTACATTCTCTCTCTCTCTCTCTCTCTCTCTCTCTCTCTCTATTTCTTGAATCCATCTTTTCTATCTTCTTTCTTTCATTTTTTTTCTTTATTTTCTTTTTATTCTTACTCTTTGCAACCCACCTCAAGGTCACATTTCTTTGTGTAGTTAGCAATCAAAGTGTTCTACAAACAGGCGTCCCTCTTAGTTATTTCCTCAAACACCCTGTGGCCCTTCTGTCCTCATTGAGAGCTCGCTGTTTGAGGCAGAGGCTGTAGCATGGTAGCGGAAGGGTAAGTTCCCCATCATCATCTCATCTCATTCCCTCTGCATTTCCTTTCCCTACCAATTCAGTTCACAATACCTAAATCAACCTCATACTTGTGATCAAGAGTCTCTAACATTTTTCTTTTGCCATCTTCAAATTCACTCATCATCACCATCCAACCTCCATCACCTGGAGCCCACCATCCAAAAACAATTGTTTTTTTTTTTTCAAATATAACTTGGGCAGCGATATCCCTGCTTAACTGTGAAGAAAAAGAAAAAATGAATAGGAATATCCCCGCTCATGTACGCAGGTGAGCAGGGATAAACAAACCAACAAAACAAAATAAATCAAAAAGGGCTTCTGAGACTATTATGGTTGATACATGTCTTTTATTTTAGTTTTTATTTATTGTGAATCTAAAGAACTTTTCCAAAAAAATCCTCAAAATTTTATTTGATGCACTGACTAAAGTAGCTTTTCAAGCGTTCTAAAAATTGAGAGGCTGTGAGTTTGAATCTTCAGAAGCTATGTATTTTAGCTGAAACGAAATCATTCCATTATAATATATAAATAGGTTGACGAGGGTTCCTGGCAGAATCAAAATCTAATTGGAAGACTACCTATATTGTATGATATACAAAAGTAGGTTGGTGTGGGGTCTGGTCAACAGGGGTACTGCTCAAAGAGTCGTTGGGTACAGCTGGCTTTGGGCTGCTATTGAATTTAAAATCTTGACACGTTAATTATGTGGGCCAGGCATGGATTATCAATCCAAAGCTAGGCCTCATAGTCCAAATAATTAATAGATGTAATTTAGTCAACGAGTAATTAAAAAGCCCAAACAAGTGATAGAAGGCCTGATCGGCCTGACCTCATTGACTAAATGGGTGAGCTCGGGCCAGGCCAAGGGTGGAACTAGTGGGGTGGATATAGCCCCCCTCAAATTTTAAAAGGCCCCTTTATTTTAATAGAAATTTCTTCAAGTTTTGCATATGCCCTCTCCAAGAATTTTATTTTTTCA
Source organism: Sextonia rubra (assembly GCA_037013555.1). Taxonomy (NCBI): domain Eukaryota; kingdom Viridiplantae; phylum Streptophyta; class Magnoliopsida; order Laurales; family Lauraceae; genus Sextonia; species Sextonia rubra. The sequence goes on along the minus strand of JASUAD010000011.1, from coordinate 29,009,617 downwards.
AATGGCTCCCCCAAACCAAACTTTCTGGTTCCGCCCTTTGGCCAGGGGCTTAAGTCCTGTGTTGAACATGGGCTTATGTTTCGAAAGGCAGTTGGGTTTGGATAAGCCCTAACCCAGCCCAACTTGACCCGACCCATGAACATCACCATTGGTACCTACAATGTACTACATGTGGCATTACTACTCATGCTTAAACCACATGCAAATATATGCATAGAAAGGAATAACAATTAGTCATACGGTATTGATATGGTCAAAATCTAGTAAGAAGAATAAAAACTATCATGATTGGTAATGGCACTAACCCTAATGAAAGATATTTCATCTTTCTTCAATTAAATTTTTTTATGTAAATAAATCTGTCTTGTCTAGTAGCAGTAGTAGTAGTATGTTAAATCCATGAAATTGCATTATAAACTCATCATTTCATGTAAAATCCTGATATAATTAGGTTAAATATATTATTTTTCATTGAATTTCATCATTTCATACATTTTGACTTCAAAGTTGAGATTTTAAGCAATTTATATACATTCCCTGCATGATTTCAATATTTATATGATTTTTTAAAATTTCGAAGAATCCTAGTTGGACCAGGACTCTTTCCAGAAGAATCCCAATCCCATCAAGACTCTTCCCCATTTTTTCTGTTTGAGCTAATTTGTGCATAGAGTGAGAATTCTGGGACTCGCAGAACCCAAGGAAAGATTTTAAAAAGAGTCCTAGTTCCATTAGGACTCTGACACAGGACCCACTTCAAGGCACAAACAGTCATCTTAGGCCCCACATTGTTGAACTTAAGCTAGAAAGGAAAAAAAAATTGAAGATAGAAGAAAGAATCCATCAAGTGGTCCCCACACGCAGACATACATGTGGTCTCACACATGTGAAGGTCGAACAAAAGAGGGGGTCCACTTAGCTCTTGCACAAGCAATTAAATTATCTCTAAAGATAATTTTGAAGAAATTTCCAAGAAAATCCAACTCGTACAGACTTAGCGAAGAAAAGGAGTTGCAGAAATATAAGAGGGACCCACTTCCATGTTGGACATCCAAGGTGAGTCCTAACATCCTTTGCCACAAAGTTTTCAAGCCCACTTCTTTGTGCACACATCTCAGGTCCCACTGTTTGAAAGTCTCTGAATTTCTACACCATTGAAGAAGATCTTTGGTGGGACCACATTTGGAGATAAGCCAAGCCATCTAGAGAGTTTTAGAAGCCCATTCAATTCAAAGCAAGAACGGTAAGAAAGGTCTCTCTAAAAAAAGATCATCACAACCCACAAGAGCTAGTATAGATTCAATGAACGGGAGATGCAAAAAATTATAAGAGGAGCCCATTAGGGGAACGGACGTCCCCCGCTCACACACACACACACACACACACTCTCTCTCTCTCTCTTCTCCACCTCTTTTTCTCCCAATTATTTTTTTATTTATATTTCTCTCTCTTCTCCACAATTTTGCCTCCAAAAAATTTTCTTATTTTTATTCTTTATTTTTGCAAAGGTATTCTGGAGCCTTGTTTCAGAAACTTATGAATTAAAAGAGAGATTTTTGAGAGAATATTGTAAAAGACATGCTATCAATGAAAGATCTTTTGAAATTCTTTTCATTGGTGGGGTAACTTTTTAATAGGAGCAAAAGATTAAGTTAAGTAATAATTTTTCTGTTTATGTTATTATTTTGTCTTTTTATTGTCTCTTAAATTTTGAATTGACTTTTAAAAATAAAAATAGTCTTCATGCCAATGAGGGCCTTCCGTTTCTGATTTCTTAAATAAAAGGAAATTTGATCATCTATGCTTAGATTTAATAGGTTATACTTAGGACTTTGTTTACTTTGATAGTATGCTTATTTTTGATAGGTGACGGTTAGAACTTTTGTTAAATTTGAAGTGAAGGAGGTCTTAGCTTTTATGAGATTGATCTTTAAATAAATAAGGTTTTTATGAATGAAAGACAAAATTTTCGGATTAGTTGAAAAAAAAGCTTGAAATAACTACATAGATTGATTGGTTTGATTTACTTAGTGGATTCTAACTGCTCTGATTTGTTTGTATCATTAATTATATTTACTTGTTAATTGCTTTACTTTTTCTAATTCTTCTAGTTCTATTGCAAGTCAAACTACTCATTTTTTAATATTTTTAGTATAAAAAATTCAGATTTTAGTTCTAATTGATTTAGTTCCTGTGGGATCGACTCGTATCTGCCATTGTTTGTTGATGACAATTGTGCACTTGTGGTATTATTGATTTAAAATCACATCATAGTACATTTGAGGACTCATAAGTTTCTTGAAGCAGATAAGGGCTTATAAATGTTTGAAAATTGAAATCAATAAACTTTGATTCATAGTAACATCTTAATTATGAAATAAGATAACAACTAATTTAAATAAGATACCAACTAATTTAATGTAATATATATTTTCTCTCTTTCATAATAAGAAATTACAATGAAAAGAAAAAAAATATATGTGAAGAGATTTCTAAATTCACTTTTGATTTGTAAGTTATGTTAAGAATGATAAACATTATATGTGAAATATAAATATTAAATTTTTTCCAATTCATTCGCTATTATGTTTTTTGTTGATTTTCTCTATTTGGTCTGCATTGATATGGAGATATTTCATCTTTCTTCAATTTAAAATTATTATTTTTAATTTGAATAGATTTGTCTTTTTTAAGGTAATGATAATGGATCAAGGACTTTCAATCTTTTGAAGAATATAATATATATATCTCAAAGTTTGAATTAATCAAATTTGCTTCTTAGTGATATCTTAATTGAGAGTTAAAATTGCAAAGGTTTTATCTTAGCACTTTTTATTCTCTCTTTTCTTCTCATTTGGGTCATTTATTTGTAAAGTGATGTAAAGTGAAATCTCCATTTAAGAGACATAAAAAGATGAGAGGGTCATGTCAAAAGTAGAAAAATTAAAAAAATTTTCCCTCTTATAAAAAAGAGTCAAAGGCAACAACTTTAAGTACACTAAATGATAAAAAGTCATATACTTTTACAAAAAAAAAAAAAAAAAGATCCTTTATCAAGCTACTAAATATAAAAAGTCATTTTATTATTATTAGACCCTCTCATTTAATTAGAAGCTCCACTTTAAATTCACTTTACAAGTAAATTGCTACACCGGCCCTAATTTATATGAAAAATAATTTAAACTACATAACTTTATAAATTAAAATCTGATTTCTAGTTAATAAAAGTTCATTGCACTTTTGTTTTGCTTTTGAACAACCTTCAAGAAATTTCAACATAATTCAAATTAGACTTTGATGATGATGATGATAACATTTTAAAGAAAACTTGCTTGTCACATATCAGAATGAAAATTTCCAAGGACTTCTACAAATAGAGCCTGGGCCGATAACACGACCCATATCAGACGCGAATTTAACGCATATCTGGAACCACATCTTATGCGGGTTGGCCACAAGTCTTGTTAAAGCTGACTTTTAGTAAAGCGGGCCGAATTAGGATTGGCCCTTAACCCGTGTTCGACCCAAATAATGGTAAGAGGCATTCGAGATGGTGATGTTACTGAGACAACTGCTTGACGGTAGAGAGAGAAAGAGAGAGAGAGAAGTCTCAGGGAAGCTGGGAAGGTGATAGAGTGACCATACGGTATGTTGATGCATGCAGCTCTAGTCCCTGCAAATTCGATCTCCCTTTCAACCGTCAATGTTTGAGTGGATAGAGTCCTTTTCATTTCTTGCTTTCTTTCAAGAGTCTTGACTCTTTGAGTGGCTAGTTGGCAAATGAGGGAATAAATTGTGTGTTTTGTTCGTCTTATTAGTGCCTGAGTGAGAGAAGCGAAGGCTTTGTTTTTTGGCTAGAAAGAGAAGGGAAACTTCCCAATTAGGTGGTGCATGTCTAATAAAAATTTGAAGCGTTCAAAATAACTGCGTTGCCCTTTACAAATTTTACAAATTTTATTTCAATTTGTTGGTAGAGTTGATGCCAATCATTTTTTTTTCATTATTATTGTCATCACCAAAGCCTTAACACAACTATATTAGGTTGGATAAATTTTATTTCTCCATCATATACAAACACTAGCATTAAAGTTAGATTTGAAAATCTTATGAGTGAAAGTTGGACTTGAAAAATCCTCAAAATGGCCAAAATCCTTAGGGGTCATTTGTTTTTTCCATTTACATATGTAAACATTACACATGTGAAATGGTTTCACACATTTTATGTTTGTTTTCAAATTTTACACATGTGGTGTGTAAATCAATTATGATTTTAGTGTGTAAATGCAATGCAAAAGGGAGTAGTCATTTTCACACCTCAAGAGTGAAAATCAACAGCTAAATCTCACCAAGTCCTAGAGGGGGGTGAATAAGATTATTAAAAATTTCTTTACAGAAATGAGGTTTTATTAGTGTGCAATCTAAAGGGTTAATTAAAATTAAGAGTCCACGAGTAAGATCAAGAAAGATGCTCAGAGTTGTGTGTGCTGACAGTGTATAGAAATGCAACTAGAATGAAGAAGATATAGCTTAAAATGATGATCAACACAAGTAAATACGGCTATACGGCATCCACCACACACAACAAGAAATAAACACAGGAATTTATAGTGGTTCGGTCCTAGACCTACATCCACTCTCAAGAGCAATTTCCCTTGGTTCCACTAAATACGAGGTACTTACATAATAAACACCTCTTGCAACAATTTTTGATCCAGTGGTTTGTCTTCCACTAATTGGATTTTTGAGCAGGTAGTTGATCCTTGATCTAGTCTACCAACTACGACAATTTTTGATGCGGTGGTTTGTCTTCTACCATATACAGCAGAGAAAATTTGAATAAAGTAGAACACCTAAACAAGGAACTATATACCTTAGTTTTGTGTGGTGCTCATGAAGTTTGAAAGACTACCTCCAAGCTTTGACTTCTTGTGCTTAATCCTTAGTGATGAAGATCTTCGATGAGTGTACAGGCAAGGGAAGAGGTTTTAAAAAGGTTTGGAAGGCTAAGATTTTCTCAGATTGAATGAAGCCTTTCCTAAATGCACAACTACTCTTCTCAGGACAATAATGGCACTGTAAGAGTTGTAGAGTAGGTGGTTGTGAGAGCTTTTTGGTATAGTTTTACTAATGGTGCAAAGGCTCAACAATGTTAGGATTTTTCTCAGTTTAATCTCTGTGTTTGGAGGAAAAGAGATGTCCTCTTTAAATACAGAAAAGCTCCAACGGTTAGATCTATGGCTAAGAATAAAATGACCTACGGCTTAGCAGTATGCTCTGATAACATCCAACGGCTAGTTTGACCTAGATTCAACGTTATTCCTTCTTACGGTTTAGTTTACGGCTTAGCCATAAATCCTTATACGGCTTAGCCGTGAGCACCTTATGGCTTCGCTGTGGATCAGCCGTAAGCTAAAATCTCCCAAAACTGTTATCTGGAAAGTGGCCCATAGAATTTACGGCTTAGCCGTGAATCATACTACGGCTTAGCCGTATCACTTTTACGGTGCAGCTATATCGTCAGCTGTAGAACAAATGTTTCAAAATCATCTCTCTGGAGAGTGAGTCGTAGAATTTACGGCTTAGCCGTGATCCAAGCCGTAGTTCGAAAATAGGGTGTTTGGAAACCCTTTTTCCATTCTATTGCTAAGAACATTAAGGGTCAATGTTACCTTATCCCTTGGCACTCATAGGAGGTCTTCTAGATGATGGACTTGATTGATCTTGATTTTCCTTGAACTTGCTTGATCTTCATTGATATAACTTGATCTTTCTAAAGCTTGACTAGACTTGGGTCACGTAATTGACAACACATTCTTACAATGATACTAACAAAGAAGTGTGAAACAATTACACAGCACCATAGATTTGGCGGAACTACAGTAAAATTACGCCCAGGACGCCTTTTATTCTTTTTAATTTTGTGGGACCCCCAATCATGATCTGAACCGTTCAACGTGTTAGAAATGTCAAAGACGGCTATGATAAAAAATTTCAGCCGTTGGATCATCATAGATCGTGAGATACTTAAGAAAACATTTAGGCCATTTATCTTTATTTTTTGAACTTTTTGGGCCCCACTTGCACGCTCCAAACCGTTTATCTCGTTCAAAAGGCCATTTCCAAATAGGAAGTTAAATTTCAAATGCTAAATCAAAATATATCTTGAGATATGTTCAAAAAACATATCCACCGTTCGATGCATGCACTATAGTTGAACAGGCAGTCTGTTTTTTTTTTTTTTTCAAATTTGCGGACAATTTGAGCCTCAAAAGAGAGATTTGAACCGTTGAAACTCTTTATTAGGCCAAACATGGTTAGTGTACCAAATTTCAACTATTAATCCCTTATGGATTGTGAGATTTTTATAAAAAATACTAGACCATTTTCACATTTAAAAACATTTGAAGCGGTGTGAAAATAACAAACAAAAATTATGTTTCACATGCAAGTCATTTGCATATGTAAATAACTTACATGTGAGTTATTTACATATGTAAATCATTTTCATATCACATGTGAAATTAACAAACGACCCCTTAGTTTTGAAAGTAGAGCTGATTTTTTTGTTAATTGGAAAGGATGTTTTGATGTTTGTGGTAATGGACATTGAGCTTTACTTAGTGTTTTTTTATAATTCAATAGTGGTACAATAAAAAATATAAATTGGCGAACTGTAAATTCTCAAAACTACCCATAAAATTTTTATAGGCATTTGATGTATGATTGACTTGACACTTTGATTCTAATAGCTATATTGTTGACCAAAATCTTTTCATCACTCAGTCATCCTATTATTTATTTATTTATTAACAAAACTGCATTTTTTTTACAATATCACATGAACTTTACCAAAAATTTTTATCGTATGATATCGTACACTGCTAGGAGTAAGACAACCCTAACCACTTTTTTATTTGTTTTTAATTAAGGAGATTCTCATGATCTTTTTTAAAAAAACATATGTTTTAGTCACATCTATTTCGTCCAATTTTCAATTATGTACTCAATAAGATGATGGGCCATACCCTTATTTATCTAAAATCTTACCTTACATTGTTGGATGATATGTGTCACATCCCAAATTTGTAGATCAGGGATTATGCATGAGATTAATGGCCAATTTAAACTTTATCTTAAGTAACTCTACTAGTGGCCCCCAATCACCGTCCCATAATGGATCATAGGTCTGCGGTGAGATTAAGGGCTTGTTTGGCATCTCTAGTCTTATTATTAAAGACCCATCCAAAATAGAGGCATTAAAAAAAGAGTTATATAAAAAAGAGGTTAGAATTAAAATGTGTGTTTATTAATATGAGGATCTATTTTAAATAGACTTTTTTAAATCAATGGTTGAACCTTTTTCACAAATTTCTCAAGATCTACAAAAGATCTAGTCTTGATATTCAACTTCATAGCCATGTTCAACCTTCCAATGAGATCTAATGGTTTGGATTTTATGTTTGATGTCCACAAATTTAAAAAAAAAACAAAGCAAATAATTCACATTTTTTTAGCAAATATCTCAATATTGGCAATGATCTAACAGCATAAATTCAATTTCCTAATGATCAGTGACCTTATAAACATTTTTAGGGTTTGGATTGTGATTTATTGTCTCAGAAATAATAATAAAAATGAAAAAAGGGATTGCCTGTAGAATAATCCAAAATTGGGCATGTTATATTAATGGTTAAAAGCTTTTCACAAATCTCTCATGATCTACATGAAATCAAAACTTGAAAATTAACCCCATAATCGTGTTAAGCCCTCTAAACATTACCAACGATTTAGATCTTGTGTTTGGGGTCCATAGAATGTGATGATTCAACAGCTAAAATTTGGATGAATGGCCGTGTTTAATCTTGTGCACATTTCCAATGGTTTGGATCTTCATTTACCATCTCAGATTTGAAGAAAAATAAAAAAAAGGGTACTGGGCGTGATGACCACAATTTTACTGTAGCAACGCTTCTTATTTTTTCTCTCTTATTTTGAAGAGGTGAGTTTTAGGGCATGTATTTTTAAGAGGTTTAACTTCTCTATGTCTAAAAATAGTAAAGGCTAACATCAAATGTCAAATGATCTTATTTTCCTAAATTCGAAATATTTTAGACATTTAAACAATAAAAGGCAAAAAATAGTGCTGCCAAATAGAGGCTAAATATTTGTGACTCATGTCACTCACCATAATAATTTTAGAAGCATTAGAAAAAAAGATAGTACAATAAGCATTTCAAAGTACATGTGTCAAAAGATGTACCATTAGGATTTAATTAAAAGTAAACCTTGTTTTAATTACAATTTACAAGGCCCCCTTAAAATAGGGCCAACAAAATAGAAAACCTATCCTCCAAAAATAGTGTCACTCAAGTGTGATTCCTGACGCATAGATGTTATCGGCACACTTCTCGTAGTCATCAAACCGATATACCTGAAGCACCTCGCTTGCCTCCTCTATTTTGATAAAGAGAGGCTCGATAACTATTCATTAAGCACAATATCATTAGACTACAAGTATTGGAAATATATAGATATAAACTATAATAGACATACAATATTAAAGCGAATAAAGACAATGTGATCCTGTTGAGTACAATGATAAACAATAAATAGTGAATCGAAAATACGATATCTTATCACAATACTCTAAGCAATGCGACTGTTCCACATTTGCCAATTCAGGGTAATAACCCTATGCATAGTCATTGGGGGATTAGTCTGGCATCAGGTGTTTAACACCCTGTCCATGCTCACCGGAGGTTAAATATGGCATTGAGTGTATAATACTCTGTCATAGCAATGAGTGGTCAGTTTGATCAATTTCATCGGGACAATTCGGCATCAGGTGATAAACAACCTCGTCCACAACACGGTGTACATCCACTTAATATTGATATGCAAAGTCATCCATAAGACCTAGATTCGTATCACTAGCATTTACATTTAGGTATCCTATTGTATTAGACTTAAACAACTTAGCGGTGCTCAACTCAAAGAATCGTACGTCCATACAGTAAAGGGCTAACTTTCCTTTAAGAATAGGTCCAATGAAAGAGGAACTATTTTTCCAATTCAATATTTCAATCGATGTTAACATTTGATAATCAATTCAAATACAAGTAGTCCTCCCCAAAACATTTATAATGAACCGCCAAGCCTCAACACTTCAACCCACATCATAGGTGGAATGATTAGAAAGGGGATCCTAAGTACAATCATTCAAAGTTCTTAATGTGATCCCTTCAATTCAAAACAATAACAAAGCTAAGGAGCATGCACGAGACATGTGAATATCAATAACAAAATGATACAAATCAATCAATAGTCAAGGAGTAGTTACAATCCAAATAGTTACCAAACTAAACTCCTAAGTTAATGATTGTCAATGATTACCTTTTTCATACCTAACATCCCTACTTTCAATGATTACCATTTTTATACCGAGCATCCCTATTTGTACCACAAGTGACGGGAAGTCGAGACATCCTATTAAATTTATTGGTACTTAGTTCATTATTGAATGTCTCTGTACCTCACATCATCCGAGTTCAAAATATGCTGTACAACGTATGCAAACCTTATAATCTGTAAGGATATCAACACCCTTTGCTCATAATCTAACAATGAGTCCTCAAAAGAATAGGCCAATGGGTTCCAAGCCAAGCCGAAAGGCCCTAAAGAAAATAAGGATCTCTCCCTAGAAATCCAGTTCCCGCGGTGGACTGCACGGCTGACCGCGGTGCCGACTAGGGTACCAAGAGTTGAAAAATAAATTAGGCCCCAAGCTCCGACAGAAGCCCTTCTCATCTGCGTTCAACCCATGGTCAACCGGGATGTCCACCGGGCCCCAAAAGTTAAAACTTTAAAATGAGGCACCTCTGAGAAGTTCCCAAACAGAACCTCAACTGGGGTTCCCGTGGTCAACCTCAAGAGGTTTCATGGTTGACGATAGTGCTTCAGAAAGCAGGAAAGAAGTCTCTGTTTCACTTGAAAATGGATGATTCCACTCCCCATTCAATTCCACCTGATAAAACAAAGTTAATAGGGCCTAGGCCGCAAACCCCATTCATCCACAAACCACTCCTAATTCCTACTATTTCAACCCATTCCAAATTGAAAACCCATTCTAGCATAATTTTCCAAATTAAACAAAAATGAGTAGGAGAGTATCAACACTACAAATTCATGCCATAATCAATCATTCACTTGCATTTCATCAATAATATCATGGTATTTGTTTGCCTGGATGAGAAAATGCAAAAATGGAGGAAGACCTAGCTCACGATCAACTCTCGGAAGCTCGAAATGAAGAAACCCAAACCAAACTCAAACAAACCTAAAAAAACAAGAAGAAGAAGCTAAAGAGCTATTCTAAACCAACTCTACGCTCAAAACTCAAAAGCCCTAGCTCCTAGGGGTGAAGACAGTGACGAAAAGGCCTGGGAATTAGTTCCCTGGAGTTGAGGTGGCTGGAAGAAGAAGATGGAGTGGTCGTCTATGGGAGGCTGGAGGTGGCTTGGCTCACGCTGGCAGTGGAGTGAGGAAGAATAGAGAAAGAAAAGAAGGCAGGAAGAAAGAATAGAGAGAGAAATGAAGAAGGGAAAAGCTAGGAGAAGGGTCAATAGTGGTTGGGGTTAAAGGAGAAAGAAAATTCATGATTTTTTTCAGTTTAGTCCTTGGTTCAAGGTCAACTCGATAAGGTTTTCAAAGGTCCTAGGCCCAGTTTGGCATCTTTAATTTTTGCCTTTACTTTTCTAAATCTCTAAAATGGATAGTGGTTTGAAAAAATAGATTGCTTGATAATTAGTTTTTGCATTTGCTCACTTTAGAGAAGCGAGGCAATGCCTCTTTTTCCACCACCCTTTTGATGAGAGAAATAGAGGAAAAAAGAATAAAAAAGTGGCACTGGTGTACTTGTAAACCTTAGTCTATTTATTATTATATTATTATTATTATTTTAAATTTGAGAGGGGAAACCAATATCCAAACATTTGGAAATATTCATAGGATCGAATATGACTATGCCACCAAATTTTAATCGTTGGATCATAACCTATCTTGAGATATGTGTAAAAAAGTGAGCCATTGGATATTCTTTTCTGAATTTGTAGGGCCCAAATACAAGATCCAAACTGTTAGATCTCTTTAGAAGGCTGAATACTGCTATGGGGTTTATTTTTAAGGCTTGATACATTGTGGATCTCGAGAAACTTACGAATAAATATCAACCATTGATGTAGCATGCTTAATGCATAGGCGGCCCTTTTTTTAATATTGTTTTTAGGACAATAAATCACAATCCAAATCATTGAAAATGTTTATAAGGTCAGCGTTTACTATAATACCAAATTTCAGCTCTTGGATCATCACCAATCTTGAGAATTTGCTAAAAAAAGTAGATTATTTGATATAATTTTAAAGTTTGTGGGTCACAAATACAAGATTCAAATTATTATATCTCTTTGGGAGGATAAACATGGCTATGGGGTCAAATTTCAAAACTTGATACCTTTTAGATCTAGAGAAGTTAGTGAAAAACTTTAAACTCTTGATTTAAAAAATTCTACTTAAAATAGAACCTTGCATTATCAAATAGATATGTTGATTCTACCCTCTTTTTTATCGTTTTTTTTAATTGCTTTATTTTGGATAGATCTAGAAGAAAAAAGAGTAGAGATACCAAACAAGCGTCAAGGTGAGGTAGAACAAAAAAGTTAATGAAATCAAGTTATCTGCGGATGAATTCAAAATTTCACAAATTAGAAATTATGAAAATGCCCTCTAAAACTATTAAAAATTGCAAATTACCCCTGCTATACCCAAATGGACTTGAAATCCAATGAAATTTCACACACACGATCTTAATATAAACCAAACTTAGTTAGACTCTAAACGTGCTTAAATCAACCAACAAAAAACTAACTAATGCTAAACACTAAATTAGGTTAAAGGACTTTACAATATGAGGCTTATCTTAAATGATCTGAATTATGTCTATGTTGGCTCTTTTGATGGAATTTCTTTCATGTATTAACTAGAAGGAAAGGAGAATCATCTCGTCTACTTTTTTTTTTCTTCAATCCCAAATCCTTTGCCCACCTCTGCAACTGGTTTTCTTCTGAAATCCCAAATCCCTTTCCCCACTACTACTCCTTTTTCCTCACCTTTGCTCCTTCCTCTTTCTCATTAATTCACTACAACAAAATGCACATTTGCCAATGTAGAAAATTTGTAGGCAATTGACTAGATACATAGGTAAAACTCTGCTTACACAAAGATATGCATGGGCAATTCCTAGCCAAAATGTTGTGGTAAAAGGTCTTTGCCCAGGCACAAAATAGCGCATGAGTAAAAATTGAGTTTTTGGCTACGCTTGCTAGTAGGATAAGCGTAATGCTTTTGGTTATGCAAAATCTTTGTAGCAAAAAATTGTACTTTTACCTACGCCAACTTGTTGTCGGTTAAGGTACAATTTTTGGTTATGAAGCATTGTATAGGCAAATGTACAACCTTTGGCTACGAACATTTTGTGTAGGCAAATGTACCACCTTTGGGCACGAAAGTTTGTATAGTCAAAAGTTAAATATAATTTTCTCTAATTTTAATAAGCACTTTTGCTTATAAGAAATTGTCGGCAAAAGTAAAAAAATATTATTTTTTAATTATAAATAGAACTTTTGCCGACGCAATGCATGTAGCCAAAACTTTCATCTATTTTTTTCTACGTACATTGCATAGCCAAAAGAAATATTAAAAAAATATTTTTATTTATTTTTACTTTTTTTCTATAACTTGTTTACACCAATCTCATCCAAATCAGTTTAATAAAAATACAAATAAATTAAAATCCAACCAATCACGAATCCCAATGAACAAATATTAAAAAAATACAAAATATCCAATACATATTTATCCAAATAAGCTTTAAATATATTCAAATATCCAAAAACAAGAAGGTAATGTTCAACAAGTCCAAATGCTTGTGATAAAAAAGAAAAAAAATGAATAGGCCATCTAGTTGTCAAACTAAACACATTCATCATAAACGTGCGCAAAAAATATAGAAAATCATGAGTAATTTATCAATGAACTAACTTCAAACCTAATAATATATATCTGCTATCGTCACCCTTTAAGTTGAAAATTTTAAAAGTTAGCAAATTACATTAACTACACCCTTTGAAAATAAAGGGGCAACATCTCCCCCTAAAAATAAATTACCCAAAATGTGTTTTAAAGCCACAATAATATTCTAAGGGCCTCATAGTGTCCATATTGTCAAAATGAATCATTACAAAGTAAGCCACAATAAAATTTGGCTTAAACAAATGAAATAATTTATTTACTTAATTTTAAATACTTCCTTAAACTCAACCTTTAAGTCCAAACCACTCTTTGGAATTGCAAAAAAAAAAAAAAAAAAAGTACTAACCAAGGGAAACTGCATCCTGCCCTTCATTCAATGTGCCATCTTCACCATCATTCTTTAAAACTAACCCCAGAATGCTTGCTGGATTAACTAACCCCGGTGCCCTGGTAGGATCTATCCCAATTTTTGTAGCCATTACCTGCAGTAAGCCCTGTTATGCAGCTAAGGTCTTATCCTAGTTAGCTACCTTCTGTTGTAAAGTGATCACCTCAGAATTAGGTGCCTAAGACTATGTGGAAGAAGAAACGATGCTGCGGATCCCAAATCCCGTTGAAAAACCTAATCTTTTCCCAAGCACATTGATGGAGATTTGTACCTCGGTTTGTGGATTCTCGACACCCAGCTGCAATTGTGCGAGAATCTTCTCCTTTAATATAGCCTGTCATTTTTCATTATGTAAACCTATAGAACATGTTAAAAATGCACATTTGATGATTTAAACAAACAAATTAACTAGTACTTACATGATGTTGTTTAGCATGGTCATTTATCCACATCTTATCCTGCTGACCACGTTTGTGAGTTTGCTAAAAAATATCTGGGATAGACAGTCGAACACCATCATTTTCTGATGCCTATTGTTTATTAAATATTCCGGTCAGATTAACTAAATATTGAAATTTTATTAAGAGTGTAAAAATTTGAAATCCTAGACTTACATTGATAGATGCTCATGATGCATACGATCTTGAGCCACTCATATGATATTATTTATGGGCGGCTCGTGCCTTTTTCCCACTTTCGGACTTTTTCTATGAGGACAAAATTAAAAAAGAAAGCACCCAAATAAACTTAATTATCTCGCATTCAGTTGGTCTATTTCAGTCTAATAGAAGCCCAAACACCATATATATAGATATATATATATAACACCAATAAGGAATACCTTAAAGCCGTCACTCTCCCACACATGCTCAATCATGAAATTCTAGTCACCCAATTTACAAGAACATGATGGATAGGTTTTGATGTTTGGCACCCCATCCTTTTTGAGCTTAAGATAGTGCGTGTGCAATGTGCTCTTCCAATCTTTATATAAATCCTGGGACTTATGGTCAATGATAGACTTAAGCACCAAATCTCTTTCATAGTCTCTGCCAAGGTCAAAGGTTAACTGTAGTTGGTAACAATAAAATGCAATATGAATTAACTGTAGTTGGTAACAATAAAATGCAATATGAATTAAACTTTCAGTTTAAGAAATCAATTGATTAATGTGTTAAACAATTTCATTTTTATAAATTAGTTGATATTACCTCATAACAATGACTAGTCTGATCTCCAAATCAATGTTGACCTAATGAATGTTTCGGATTGGTGCATGATTTCGAATCTGTTCTCCAAGAGCAAATGCTACAGAAGAGGCCTACATCCTCTCATTGCCCTTTCCACATGATTGATATCAATAGGGATGGGATAATCAAATAGTTCCTAAGCTTGTCCACGTTCTTTTCCCTGGTCGGGCCCCATTTACCAATTTTGCGAGAGACTGAAGCCGATGCTGTTAAAAACACAATTTTATCTATATTAGTAGACATAAATCATTAAAGGAAGGTCAATTTTATTTACATGTAAATGGTGTAAATTTCTTACCTACACTACTGGCATCACTACGTGGACTGATGAGGAGTGAGCTTGGGTAGGTTGTGGTTGTGGATATGGTTGAGGATCATGCTGTGACAATGGATCATAGGCAAGCTGTAGAGATGGCGTCGGTGTAACATTCGCTCGAGGGTCTATGTAGTTCCTAAACAACTAGTGGCACCACCTCCCTTCCTAAGCCACGGAGGCATATGCTTGACATGATATAACAGTAAATTTAATTATTAGTAATCAATAATTGAAGTAATTAACAATTAAAAGTCAAACGTTAAACCAAATAATACTAAACAGAGTAATCATCATATAATAGTAATATGTCTAAAATGGAGAAGTCAGCAAAGTTATTTTTATCAGTCAATGTTTTCAACCTTAGCAACTTCTAAACATCAATGAAAAATAAAGCTTATTACCTTATTCAACCGGGGCTCAAACTCTTTATCCTCATCATTACAGAAACTTTCGTTGGAAGAACTCAGCCCCTCCTCTCTCTCAGGTGGAAGATAAGCCTCATCATCATTAAACCCACCCTCCTTTCTTTTTCTCTCTATAGTGTTTTTCTTCCTGCCGTCTAACCCAATCCAAATAGTGAATTTGCCATGCCCAGAACCCTTAGAGTATGCATTCTTACGGTGTTCTTTTTAATCCTTTTCTCTTTATCCTCCTCGATAGGTAACTTCACAAATAATTTGCCGCCTTTTTACATATTTGGCAACTATATACGACAAACAATGAAATGAAAAGAAATATAAAATGATGCCAATAAATGGAATGACATGTGAAACAACAATACTATGATATGTAAACGAAAAATCTTATAAACTTATAGCACTTGTCCATATAACCAAAAGCTACAAAAGTAGAAAACAAAAGTTACATATTATATTCCATATCAGGTTCTATATCATGATAAATGTCATGGATGAGTTTTCTTTGTTGTTCATCTTCTTCGTCATCTATATACTCCAAAATTGTGTCATCCTCGACATTATCATTGGAACAATGCTCAATTATTATTTCATCAACGGGAACAATCTCGAGATCCATATCATCTCTGCTATAATATTAAACATCAGTATCTTGTTCGAGAATTAGGACACCATTGGTTGATTCATCTTGCTGAAATGCATCATTGGACGCATCATCCCGCTTTAGTACATCCCATACTCCCCAATGATTGACCCATTCTACAACTCTCCAATTCTTGCCTTTGATAGTGTCATTGACATAGAATACTTGTTTGACATTATTTGGAAGGACAAATGGATCATCTTTATGCCAAAGCCTCCTAATATCAATGGTTTTAACATATTGATCAGTGCTTATTCTGTTTTTGTGACGGATGTTGTATCATTCACATTGAAACAGAACCACTTTACATCTATGCAAGTATCTCAATTCCCATATTTTGCACAAATAACCATAAAAGTAAATCTGATTCCCTTTATGCTCCGTTTCAATGACTAACCCACTATTTCTTTGATGGCTCTTATGGTCTTTATTGTGGAACTAGATACCATTGTAGGTGCAACCCACATAAAGATCAATTATCGGACCAGGACCTTGTGCTAATGACTACAGTTCTTGGGTTCCTTTTGGCGACCGTTGATTTTGCAACTCATTTATCTGCATGAACAAACATATTGCAAATACAGTAAGTTAATGTCAAATGAATTTTAGTTAGTTAATGTTTACCAATATGTCTAAGCTCTTTCAAATATATCTAACGCGTTTTTTTAAATCATTTTGGAAATTTTGCTTGCCGTATCTATGTTATATCACGTCTTTGAGGATTTTGATTCTCTATAATATTCTTGTATTCCATACTCAATGAAATGTGAATTATAAGTATCTTAAAATAGTGTTATAATTAATAGGTTTACGAGCTATGCATACACGTAATTTAACTGACCCACATACTCTAGATATGGTTCCATTTCGATGGTATTATATAGAACAAACCAATGAGCCATTTCCTTTTCTTTTCGGGAAGGATCAGGAGCCCTTAAGATCAATGAAAAGAGTTTGACATTTTGGGAAAAGATCTCCATTTTAGGGCCACGATCGCCACCATCATAATTCCGTTCAGGTTTATCAGTCCCTTTTAGGTACATTGAGCAAAAATTGAGACAATCCTTGGAAATTAAGCCTCAGTGATCGAACCTTCTGGACGTGTTCTGTTGGTGACATAAACTTTTAGAGTCTTGATAAACCTTCAAATAAACAACAATCATAATTAAGATTACATATGCAAGATAATTGCACCACTAAATCAATAATTCACTGTAGGATTGTGGTGTTCACTTTTTGATCGGGTACATCCACCGATATTGCACAGGTCCACCAAGCATGCCCTCATAAGGCAAGTGCGCAGCTAGATCGACTATCACATTGAAGAAAGTTGAAGGAAAGATCATCTCCAGCTTACAGTAATAAGCACTATTCGTTCCTCCGATTTCTCCAAATCACTACCCCTTAATGACTTCGAGCAAAGTTCTTAAAAGAAGCTGCCTAACTCAAATAGTGCGATACATATCTCCTTGTTCACAAACCATGCATGCCTATAGGAAGAAGACGTTAAAGGAGGACATGATAATCATGACTTTTCATACCCGATAACTTGCCATTTTTATTGTTCATTGACCTAGATATGTTAGCTGCACAGCCATCTGGATAATAGATGGACTTTAAGAATTCACAAATATCATTTATTTGTTTTGAGCCCAATGTGTAAACCGCCTGAGGCTTTAATACAGATCCTTTGTCATTCTTTTGTAGATGCAATTCTGGCCTTATACCCATTTTTTCCAAATCCGTACGCGCTTTTAGAGTGTCCTTGTTCTTTCCTTTTATGGCCAACATCGTTCCGCAGTAATTTTCACCTATATTCTTCTCTACATGCATGACATCAAATTTGTGTCGGAACTTCTTTGATTTATAGTACGGAATCTTCCACAAAATGCTCTTCTTTGTCTAGTTCAATTGTTCGTCGTCACAGGGCCTTTCCTTTTGGCATCACCCTTCCCGAACTTGGTCTCCGTCGGTTTATCCAATTGAGTCACAACTTTATTTGTGGTCGATATGTCTAAGGATCTCTTGTTAAGCTCGGGAAAACCATTAAACTTATTGTCCTTCCTCCAAATGTGGTTCTTCCTTCCTCCAAATGTGGTTCTTAGGCAAGCAAGACCAATGTCCCACCTAACCGATATTATTTGTCAACCTTACTGATAACTAATTATCATTGCAAATGGGACAAACCAAGTAACCTTTTGTACTCCACCTGGACGCGTCACCACATGCAAGGAAGTCATTTATGGTCCACATCAAAGCCATATGCATCTGAAAGTTCTCTTTAGTGCAGGCAATCAGCAACAGCATGCAATTGGCAATAGTAATAGCATGTGATTAGCAACAGCAGTCAGGCGATCAACAACACAGCAGGAGATCAGCAATAGCATGCAACAGCAGGTGGATCGGATGCAGGTACCTTCTTCTTCTTCTTCCATCTTGTTTCTTTTCAATTTGTTTTTTTTTCTTTTTTAGATGCGGGTTTTAGTGGAGATGTTGCAGCAATGACTGTCTTCTTCTTCTTCTATTTCTTTTTTTTTTTTTTCAAACGTAGGTTCTGGTGGTTGGAGACACAATAGCAGTGCAGTTTCTTCTTCTTCTTCTTCTTCTTTTTTTCATTTTTTTTAAATGCAGGTTCTGGTGGTTGGTGATGCAACAACAATGCAGTTTCTTCTTCTTCTCTTTTTTCTTTTCATTTTTTCTTTTAGACACAGATCTGGTAGCTAGAGACTCAACAGAGCGGTGTAGTTTCTTCTTCTTCTTTTTTTTTTCTTTTCGGTTTTTTTTCAGACTCAAGTTCTGGTGGAGACATCCGCAGCAGTGCAGCTTCTTCTTCTTATTATTGTTTTTTTTTTCTAGATGCAGATCTGGTGGCTTGAGACTTAACAGCAATGCAGTTTTTTTTTCTTTTCATTTTTTTTCAGTCGTAGATTTGGTGGCTGGAGATGCAACAGCAGTGCAGTTTCTTCTTCTTCTTCTTCTTCTTCTTCGTCGTCAAAACAGCTGTGCAGTTGTTTCTTAGTGGCAACTCTTTCATTGAATGAAATCAACTTAGGGTTTTCATCTTTACTTTTTTTTAAATGTTAAGACAAAGACCCTGTGGAAAAGAAAAATAAATTATAAATTATGCATTTTTCTAACCACAATAAAATTTAAACACAATTCTCTCAATTAAAATTCAAAAATCATTTTTACTGTTTTTATTTTCTATTTTATGAAAGCATTTTCTAAAGTTTTAAACTCAATTAGTGGAAACCATCTTTTACAATTTGACATATCAGTATATAACTATACCACCTAGAAAAAACTGTCAAATACTTTTAAAGATCAAGTTTGGGATCTCATATGCATGAGTATTTTTGTGCAATTATCACTATTATTTATAGATAGTAATTTAATGTAGTACATGCAATAATTAAATTATGTTTCTTATTTTACACAGTCCTCATATGAAGTTTCAGTATGCCACAAACAATATGTATTGAGAAGAGCAAATGACATTTGGAGGGATTGGAAGTTATTTCTTCATCGCAAAGTCTATGATAAACATGCCACAAATGGAAAGAGGAAAGCTCATGTCCCCTCATATGTTAGAGAGGAAGGTTGGAAGTTAGTTGTGGACATAGAATCAACGAAAGAGGCACAGGTTTTAAGGGAGAAAGATAAGATTGCTAGGTCAAAGATGATTTGCCCTCATACTTCTGGACGAAAGGGACAGTTAGGGTGGCAGATGATGTGGTAAGTGTAATGCTTATATCATGTTTAATTTATCTATGATATTTATAAATAGTCAGAATTTATATTTTGAATTATTTATAGGAACAAGAAAATCTGGATTAGGAGATCACTCGGACGGACCTCTTTTTAAGAACTCATGCTAAGAAGGATGAATCAATTTCTAGCCCAATAGTGGTGGGGAAATTTTTTTTATTCAAATGCATTTTATATGATTCAATATGTGGTGGATGATATTTTATTTTTATGGGTATGAATATCTTAGTGTTACACTCATTTTATTTTAGATTTTTTATTTTACTTATTATTTTTCATATGTTTTGTAGGATGCTGTTAGAAGTTTTTATGAAGCTGATAGATCTCTTGCACAAAAAGATCTAAAAAATGACCCCGTTGCAAAGGTATAATTCATTTACTTTCTTGTTGATGATAAAGCCTAACAAGTGTAACACCCCGATCCCTTTGAGCCGGATTAGTGGCTCATTAGTGTGTTTTGCTTTGATTAACTCTTTCGGATTTGGTTTTGGGCCTTGGATAGGTAGTTGAGTGACCTTTGACCTGGACTAGGTAGTTCTAAGCCCTTTTTCGTAATTTTGCTTTTGTTTGGCTCATATCATCTTTGCATCATCTTGGTGTCAGCACGCGTATTTCGTTGAGCTCGACAATTTCCGTAACTGTCTCAGAACCATTTGGAGTCAATTGGGGAAGATGGACCTTCGTGTGACTTGAACTGTAATTTGTCTAAACTCACCGGACCTTGTTTTAAACTTCCAAACCTATATAAATGAATCAGGCTCCAGATGTCCTCATTCCCTGTAAATTGTCTTCAACGTGCATGCAAGAGGAAATCTCCAGAGCTCCACGTTTACTCTCTCTCTCTTCACTTCTCTTGCTCGATTGATGTTGGATTCTCATTTTTGATTTGGGTTCTTTTCTTCTTCTCTCATCTCTGTCTATTGCTTGAGGTAAGTGGGTTCCTTGTGTTTCTTCTCCAAATTGGATCTCTCATTCTCTGATTGCTATGACTTCATCTCATGCATGGTGTATCTCTTTGATTTGCTTTGATTTTAGTTGCTTGGAGCTTGAGTCAGTGGATTTGGTAGAGATTTGAGGCAAGTATAAGTACAGGCTTGATAACACATATGGGTGCTTTGGTTGATGGCTTTGATTTCTTCTTATTCCTTGTCTAGCATGTTTTACAGCCACATTTTGTGAATTTGGAACCTCTGTAACTCATTTTGTTCAGCTTCTGTACCGAATTTCAGTTTCTGTAACTATCCCGAATTCGTGTTCTGTATTGTACGGCTAAGCCGTAACTTTCTACGGCTCACATTCCAGAGCCTCGAAATTTCACTTTTGTTCTACGGCTAGGCTACGGCTAAGCCGTAATTTGTTCTACGGCTGAGCCGTAAGCTAGCCGTGACCCAAACCGTAACTCAGCCGTGAATTAAATCTCTGATCAGTCGAAACTTTTCCAACACAGAACTCCTACGGTGTGGCTACGGCTAAGCCGTGAAATGCTACGGCCAAGCCGTGGATTGGTCTACGGCTAAGCCGTATACTGACTGTAGCTTAGCCGAAAAAGATACCAGATCAGAGGTGAAAGGATGATCAGTTTAGCTGTGTTTTGTACGGAACCAAGGTGAAGCCGTAGTGCATATTACGACGAGCGCGTAAGATGTCTCCGGCTCAACCATAGGTCCCTCATGGCTAAACCGTTAGGCATGGCAATTCTGAAACATAACTTAGGATAATGGTGAGACTTATAGGGCTCAAATACAGGTTAACCACCCTTTGTAAACCGGCCCAATGGATTCCTTGGATCACATGAATAGTCTGTTAGGCTGTGACTTATGCATGTGAGTGTTGATCACTGTTAAGCACCTCCCCATGGGTGTTGGTTTAAGGGACGTCGGTGCACGCAAAGATTACGCAACACTTTGATGGCAACGGTGCATTGACTAACTTAAAACTACATCAACATGCACGGTTAGTGACAGTGAACAACTAGCTTAGGACTGGCTTGTAATGAACCTTGACTCCGTATTAATCTGAGATGCATTGCATATTGTTTATGGTTTTGCCCTCTGTTCTGTTAATCTATGTTATGCATTCCTCAGTCATTTTGCTTTCGTCCTGTATATCTGTATTACTCTCCGTTCGGCACTAAGTTCTGATCTATGCTGTGCTTTGATTTAATCTATGTTCTAATCTGTATTTTGGCTATGCTTTGTACATTTCTGGCTTTGTATATTTTGGGTATTCCCGGGTGGCTCTGCCCAGAGGTTAATACGTGAGGATAAGATCCGGTCTTTGCCATCGGTGAGTCCGAAGCGGATAATCTCCCATTTCTATGGATTTGATTGATTGGTATTAGTCTGGCTCTACTCAGCCTCAGCCCTAGGATGCCCGACGGGGTTACCTCTGACTTAGATCTCTGTATCTCTGTATTCACTGCAGTGTCGCTTTGTCTTGGGACCCCGGAACCCAGGAACCTGAGACCCACTTGTACCCTGGCCCGGTCAGTGGTGTTCTCCTCTGCTCTGCTTTGCTCTGCTCTCTATTTGAGAGAACATGGTTAACGTAGTAGCCAACTAGTTCAGTATTTCTATGTTTTGATTCACATATCATGCTCTACTTCTACGCACGATTTGCTTAGCGTACTAAGATGAAATTCTGCAATTACTATTCTGTCCTTATTCTATTTGATACTATGAGTGTTTCACCCCTGTTACTTGTATTTGCTGGATCGTTGTATTCATTTGTGTTGTCTGTGGTGTTGCAGGCACAGCTACCTTGCCCAGCTCCCCGGCGGTCGAGGAGGCTGCAGGGGCGAGTGTAGAGGCACCCACAGGTTTGGCAGAGTGGGCCTGATCATCTCTGCCGAGTGCGTTCATGCATACTTCCAGTGGCTTTTCGTTTTGGGATTTTGAGAGACTGTATTTGGACTTTGGACATGGACTTGTATTCTGTGTATTTTGTATATATTGATTTTGGTGTGTATTTGGTTTTATATCAGTGTAATTGCCTTTGTTGTTTCCGTTTCGTATTTGCTTTGGGCTTCCGCTATTTTCTTTGTTGCTTGCTATGATATCTACAGCTTCCGCGTTCGTCTATTTCGCACGTGTTAGATCCCTTGTGTGTGTGCATCTGGACTGGGTTTGGGTGCACGTGCACGGGAGTACGTGTGTCACCGGTTTAGCTTTTCGCTAACCCCCGATTTCTGGGCTCGGGTCGTGACAACAAGTGACAATTTAGTCTTGTCTAAATATTGACATCATTTTATTTTATTTTTGTACAGATCATTGGTCTTGATTGTCGAGGACATGTGCGCGGCTTAGGCATGAGTGTTTCTATGACAAGTATCTATTATTCTGCTCCATTTATGAAAGTATTAGCAGATGAAAAGTTATCGAACGAAAAGATTGAGAGATAAATGATAAAGTTAAAGGAGGAGACGGGTCCTACGGAAAGATATGGATGATTAAAACAAACTTTATCCCAAGGTGGGATAGTGATGTGGTCATCCACCCATCATGGGAATTATTCTCAGGTACAATATTTATTTTTCATATATTCTAGATTTCTATAATTAAAAAAATAATATTTTAATTGATGAAGTATGTTAACACCATTTATTTCTAATAATACTGTAAGCTTGGAATGAATCACCTCATCAAGAGACACAGACAGAACATGCAAGTCCACGAACTTGATTGACTCAGCGTAGGTTGATGTATTTGGTGCAGAAAAACGCTTGTGTTGCTTATGGGACTGTGATTGGTTCGTCGCTTCACTATCCAGGATGCTATAGGATTTTGTGGATGAGATTCTTGGTTATTCGATCCAAGTACTTAGCGAAGATAAAATTTTTGGAGATATCACTTTGGGTGATATGTTTGATCGGCCCATGTATAAGACTTTAGATTAGGTTCATTTTTCTTTGTTGCAATTTCGACTCTAGTTTAATTTATTGCCTTAGAATGACTTTACTTGAAACTTTGATTTTATGTATTGGATTGAATTTTAATTCAGGTGACTTTAATTAAACTAATGATGTTTGGTTTTATCTATTGTGTTATTGTTTGTATTTATGGGTGGATTACCAATAACATTTATTGAATTGATCATTATATAAATTCTATAAATAGGTACTTTTTTATATTTAAAAAATTAGATAAAAACGATACCTATTAATACTTGATAAATTGAAGAAGACTCTAGATGTTTTTTAAAAATGACGGCTCCTACACCTTGATAATTTTTTGAAAAACACTTTTGTAATTAATAATTGATTTAAAAAAAACAACAGTTTTCATTATAAAAAA
This sequence comes from Sextonia rubra, assembly GCA_037013555.1. Classification (NCBI taxonomy): domain Eukaryota; kingdom Viridiplantae; phylum Streptophyta; class Magnoliopsida; order Laurales; family Lauraceae; genus Sextonia; species Sextonia rubra. The sequence continues at coordinate 28,985,458 of JASUAD010000011.1, read as the reverse complement.
AAGAGAGCTACTAACACTTATAAAAATGATAGCTCGAGATACTTATTAAGTTAAAATTCATGCGACAGTTATGAACACTTGTTTTTGAAAAGCTGTACCAATATTATCGACGGTCAAAACGACATTTTCGACCGTCATTTTTCCAATTAAACGACAGCTCAGAACACTTGTTATTCACAAAAAAAAGGGGGGGGGGGGATAATATTGCAGAACTGCATCATAATATCGCAATTGCTTACCACATTAGTAATGCAGAATTACTTTCCACATAATACTACCCAAATTGCCTAACAAGATAGGAGCCTTCTCTAGTTCTCAAGTTGACACCATCCAAATACAGAGTACCAAGATATCCTCACTCCTAAGTCCTTGCTCCCATATAAATGACCTTTAAATAAAACAGTGCAACACCAAAATAAGACAAGGGCTTTAATTTTTTAAGCACGATTCTATCAAAAGCATATGCATAACCCAATAGTGTTAAAAAAAAAAACAAGAAGAAGAGGCGGCATAGGAATAGTTTCATTAAAAAAAAAAGAATGGAAATGAAAATATTTGGATTCGCCCATGAAAAACAATGCATGGTCGAAACTCTTGGCCTTTTCTTATGCAAAAATATGCATGGCCTAAGGTTTTTCATTGTGCCTACAAAATACCGTATCACCAAAGGATTTTGCCCACGGAAAATCATGTGTGGCCAAAAGTTTTGGCCATTCCTTACGCAAATATTTCCATGACCAAAGTTTTTTCACTTTGTCTATAAAATACCACTTCGCCAAAAGATATTGCCAACGGAAAACCATGCGTGGACGAAAGTTTTGGCCTTTCCCTATGCAAATATATGTATGGCCAAATGTTTTCACTTTGCTTACACAATATTGAGTTATCAAAGGATTTTTCTAACAGAAAATCATGTGTGGCCAAAAGTCTTAACTTTTTTCTATGCAAATATATGTGTTGCCAAAAGTTTTTTACGTTGCCTAGAGAATCCCGACCAATTTTGCCCACGCAGATATCTAACGTCGCCAAAAACAGGAGATAATTATGACTTTTGCCTATATAAATTTATTTTTGTGGGCAAAAAATAACTTTTAACCACGTAAAATGAGTTTATGTGGATAAAGCCATAGCCAGTAATGTATTTTAATGTAGTGATATTCTCTCTCTCTCTCTCTCTCTCTCTCTCTCTCTCTCTCACAGAGGAAGTAGAACCATCTTGTCTAGTTGCCTTTTCGAAGCAAATAGCATCGGATTTACCAAAAGAAAACAAAACAAGTAGCAGCAGAGGATACTTTCCAGTAGCTTGAAAGGTAGGCTACTTTTGAAGACCTTAACTACTTCACTGCTCCAGTGTCACAACAACTTGGAGTGAAATTTTAAAACGTCATTGTACGGACCGCACCACCCTTACCCATCAAGTAACATAACCGGACACTGTTCGAAAACCTCTTCTTGATGCTCAAGTACCTTTTTTTCCCACTGGATTCTTGCCGCTCAAGTTCCAATTAGGGCAATTGGACACCGTTCTCTTTATAAATACATCTGGCTGCTTCCTCTCATGTAGTATCCCTCCACGACTTAAGTACTTCCCACTCGAAGTAGAACCCAGATTGAAATAGCATCTCTTCTTCTACTAAAAACACCCTGCGCATTTTGTTTCTCCTATCGAGAAATATGGGCAATTGGAGACGATACCAGAGCGATTATTTTCAGCAAGAACGGCATTGGAGACCCTCGGGATCCAAATACAAGAGGACTCCTTCAGGTATTCAAGATTCTGCTGCTCTAGTTTTATTACTTTGTAAGTTTTATCTTGACTTGATAAAGGGTAATCTTGGAAGAATTGCTGCTTTTCTCTCCGCTTTGTTTTCTAAACTGTGTTTTGTTCTTGCATAACTAATTATAGTTCTCGGGTTTGATTGGGATCTTTAGCTTGTTAGTTTCTTTGAAGATATTTGGATGGTAAGAGTTTTTTTCCTCCTTTTGTCATTATTTCTCATTCTCAGGTGTTCTCTTTTTGTTGGTTGCAGTGAGTCAGCCCACTGTTCCTTCATGGGAGAAGAGATTCTGCACTTCTGTATGCAAAATCCCATGGAGGAAAATCTGTGAAAGCAAGAGATATGAGCCCTGCTACAAAAATGTTGTTGAGTGGAACGATTCAGCCGGCCAAGAGGCATTCCAGTATGCAAAGGCCAGGTTCTGGGCTAAGATTAATGGTCTCCAGTGTCATTTTCCTCTCCCTGACCCAGATCTCTACATTGATATGATAGATTGGAGCTTGCCTATAGATCCTAGCCTCTTGTCAGCTTTGGATGGAGAACGTACAGTCTCTGAGCACGGTGAGGATGATGGGAAACTTCAGATTCAGGAATGTGCTCTTTGGAATCAGCCTATCATACCCACAGGGTGGGGTGATATTGATGACAATCCAGTCATGACACCTAGCAATGCAGTGGGCCCAAGATGTGAGAATTACAATCATAATCTATGGGGTCACGTTGGCGAGGAAAATAAAGTTGTATAGCCTAATTCATGTAAAAGTGACTAGAATGAAATTTGCAATACAAACTATAATAATAGTAACAATGCTTTTGAGAGTGGTGCTAAGGAAAACAGAGTGGTGAATAATTCATATAGAACAATAGAAATGAGGAAAACAGTAACTGGTTTCAACAGACTCAAGCTGTTCACAAAAGTTGAAGAGTTTTTTTTTTATTCTAATCTCAAAATGCTTCTTCTTCTTCCTCTTTTAATTACTTAAATATGTTCCACAGGATAATCCTAAAATTCATCTCAATCATTGAACTAAGGCTTGACATTTAGTATGGGCCACTGACACAAAGAAAAGGTCTAGATCGCCCTCAACAAATGGGCTACATAATACAATTCAAGATGAAAAGCAAAAGGAGTGGAGACAGTTTAATGGGCCAGGCCCATATTAGTCTCCTCTTCCGTAAGTGTCTTCCTATATAAAAAAAATTCACAGTACAAATTTTGAATTTTGATTAATGGAAAGATTCTGATTGGATGCACGATCAAATCATTAGATGCTTCAACTAGAGTATTAGCATTGTCGGCCCACAAACTTTAACCATTTGTTGTTCATCTTCAAAATAAAGTCAAGATAAGGGATTTCGATGAAAAAATGTTCTTGTGAAATCACAGGAATAGTTGATTTGTTTTATGGTGAAAACTTGGTGGGCATTAAGATAAGATACTTCAGGTAATCAATCTCATTATTAGCCAAACCTGAGTCTTCAATTTCCACTGTCCGCCATCTGCTTCTTCTAAATTTGATCTCTTGCCGCATCCTGTTTCATTCAATTCTGTCTCGAAATCATCTGATTTGTGACTTCCCTTTTCAATGCCTCTGGTCAAGATATGCAAAGCTTTTGGCACGTTTATGATTTCCATTTCCCTCTTTTACATCTTCTTTGACTCTCTTACCTGAAATTTTCCGTCTTGGGACACAAGCTACCTGTCGAACGCCATTTAAGTATGTGCTTGACATGGATAGCATATTGTTATGCATCATGAATGGTTTCGCTGGGTATAATATTCTTTCGAATGCCCGCTTTCAAAACTCTATATAATGAGATAAATCACGCATTGGGTTCTCATCTAATGCACATTAGATATGCGAATCTTAAAATTGATCGGTATAGTGATCAAAGGTTAATTTCTTTTACTCTAAACCAATGAACTTCTCAAAAGTGGAACTTTTTTGTAATATTTTTTCCCATATTTGAACGAATATATGACACCTTTGATGTATCTCATATTTATTATGGGATGTATGTTAGGATTATAGGTGTTGGCTAATTCATATGTTAGACAAAACTTTGGATCCATTGAGCTTCGATGTATCTCATATTTATTATGGGATGCACATTAGGATTATGAGTGTTGGCTAATTTATACATTGGACAAAACTCTGGGTTAGTTGGTTGTAATTCTATATTTCTTTTAGAATAAACTGTAGTTCGTATTGCCAGAAGAGCTGAAGTGAAAATCAAAAGAAAGGCGCTCGTGTGGACGCTCAAATGCTCTTGAGCGGTCCATATTTCCAACCTAAAGATGAGGCCTTACGTGCTCAAGCGGGCTGACAGAAGTTGCGCAAAATTGCAAAATAACTGGATATTTTTTTTTCATTTGCTCGAGCGGATGCTTACACGTGTTCGAGCGGATGACGAACATAACCCACCTTCTTAATGTAAAATTCTTTGCTTTTGTGCCAGGACTGCTATATTATGTTCTACACAAATCCTAACTCTAAGGCACAAACTGTGGGTTATTTAAAGTAAATTTCTCTCCACCCTAAGATATCCAAGGCCTATCTCATTATTCTGAAGTAAAAGAACCTAAGTGAGAGATCACTACCTTTTTAGAGTTACCATTAGAAAGAATGTGTTGAAGCTTTGAGTACTAGAGAACATTACTTCTACTCTCTTGTAGAAGATTGTCTTCTCTTGTAAAAGATTGGTTGGATCAAGCGCAGATGATAGTGAATGGCGCGGAGTCATTGCAATGTGGAGTTGTGCAAAAAGAACTATAGTCCTTAGGTTGCAGAGACTTGGAAAGGGATTGTAAGTATATCTAGTAATTGTTCGATTCATAATGCTTAGTTTTTGTTGATCTGCATAGGCCTCGTGGTTTTTTGCGCATAGGATTTTCCATGTAAAAAAATCTACATGCCTTTTTCTTGTGTGGTTGATTTATTTGTTTTGCTCATTCTTTTTTTCCTTTCGTTACATATAATTTGAACTGCAATTTAGAAACCTGATTTGAGGCCTTGAATCTTGTTAATTCTCGAACCTTTAAGTGGTATTAGTGTGGGTCACATTAATTTGCTCTATGTTGATTTAAAAAGATTTCTAGAATGAAATCCAATCGCGAAGGCACATTTACTAAAAAATTACCGATGTTGGATAGGTCTAACTATACCTATTGGAAGGTAAAATGATTGGTTTCCTTAAGTCCATTGATGATGATATCTGGTATATTGTTGAGGATAGATATACCACACGCACTGTTTTGATTGAAGGGAAATTTATATTTAAACTCAAAGCATAATGGACAAAAGAGGAAAAGCATGCCTCCAATTGTAATAATAGGGTTGTCAATGCTCTCTACAATAAAGTATCTTATTTTGAGTTCAAAAGGATCTCTACTTGTAAATCTGCTAAGGAAGCATTTGATATTTTGCAGGCTATGTATGAGAGTACTAATACTATCAAGCAGCCTAAACTGTAGAAATTGAGTCATAATGTCAATCCTTATTTCGATTTGGGTGAATCTATTGCTGAAAGTAAGATTCTTAAGAAAATTCTGAGGTCTTTACCTGAAATGTTTGATTCAAAGGTTGTGTTTATTGAAGAAAATAGAGAGGAATCAGACAAGGTTGTTAGAGATGGTTTGGATTTTGATTCTGAGAAAATTAATCTCCAAGAAGTTATTTTGGTTATGAAGAAATTTAAGGAATATATGAAGGCGAAGAACTCTGTCTTGAAAATTTCAAAATTTGAGAAGAAGTCTTGAAAATGTGTTAAGTGCTATGAATGTCAAGGGTATGGTCATTATGCTAATGAGTGTATAAATAGAGAAAAGAAGCCTAAAAAAAAGGTTTTAGCAGCAACATGGGATGATTCTTCTAATAAAGAAGAAGAAAATACTGAGAATGAGAATTTTGTTTCTGACACTGCCAATGATTAATTTGTTGCTTTCTTGGTTAGATCTTCATAGGATTTTTCTGACAATAGTTTTGATGATGAAGTGTCAAATACAAGAAAAGATTTGGAGGAATCTTACCACACAGTGTTCAATGACTGCGTCAAGCTAACCAAATTCTTTAATCAGATCCTAATTAGGTAGAAAGCTTTAGAAGAACAAATCACCCCTCCCAAGACCGAATTGGATTAAGCACTTGCAAATATACATCTCTTAGAAAGTCAGAAAAATTTGATGGCTGATAAGTTGACTAATGAGAGAAAACATTATGAGTAATTTTATGATGATTTTGAGAAACCTGAGCATGAGATGGAGATTTTAAAGAAAGATCTAGAGACTTGTAAAGTAGAAAAGGCTAATTTGAATGGCAAGCTAAAGATAGTCATGTTAGAGCTGACAATTGCAAAAGCTTCGTTGAACAAGATGAATATTGGCTTGAAGAAACTCGAAGACATCTTGTGCAGTCAAACTTTGCCAAGAGACAGACATGGCATTGGTTTTGAACATGGTGCATTTACCTTGAAGATTAAAGGTAAAACAAATTTTGTCAAAGGCTTTGTTTCAAATCTTACATGTGCTAATCATGTTTTAAAGAAGAAGATTGTGTCATGCCCTAAGCCTACACCCACATGTCACTATTGTGGAATTAAAAGTCATATTTGTTTCCATTGCAACAAGCTAAGAAGTCTACCAAAACATAAGTAATGAAGGAAGTCATTGTCTCCACATAAGGTAAAGACTAGAGCTATTTGGGTCAAACAATCTGATTTTGCTAAAGAAGTTACTCACATTGCTCTGAAAATTTAAACAACACAATTGTGGTTGGTAACATGCAAATGCCCTCGATCAAGAAGGTCAAGCTCACACCCTCAAAGGTGAAAAGAAAGATGAAATTCAGGGGGGGTCACAATTGAGGGGGAGCTTCCAGATCCTGATTGACATATATGCTGCATACTCATCATTATCTTTGTCAATTATAGACAAAAAGGGGAAGCTATATGGGAGAGGACTTAACAGAGACAAAAATAAGCTGGAGGTAAAACAGATTTTGTTGACAATATTCAATGTAATTTTGGATTTTTATTCATGCGTAGATTGAATGTATTATTTAGGAAGTTTTGTCCATGAATTGCCATAGGAGGAGATTGTTAGAATTATAAGTGTTGGTTAATTCATGACTTAGACAAAACTTTAGGTCCTGACAGAAGTTGCAATGAATTGAAAAATGATTGGATGTTTTTTTCATGCGCTTGAGTAGATGACAAACAGAAGCCATGTTCCTATGCAAAATCATTTCCTTTTTGTAGTAGGATTGCAATTTAGAAATCTGATTTGGGGCCTTGAGTCTTACAGATTCTCAAACCTTCCATTGAGTTGCAATTTTATATTTCTTTTAGAATAGATTATGGTGTGTTGTTGGAAGAGCTAAAGTGAATAAATCAGAAGAAAGGCGCTTGCGTGGATGCTCATATGAGCTTGAGTGGATACGTCATGATTTTCAAACTCAAGCTTATGCTTAAAGCATTCAAGCAGGCCTGATAGAAGTTGTGCTAAATTGCAAAATAACTAGATATTTTTTTTTCATTTGCTCGAGCGGATGCTCACATATGCTCGAGTGGATGATGACCATAACCCACCTTCCTGATGCTGAATTATTTTGTTTTTGTGTCAGGACTACTATCTTGTCTTCTAGATAGACCCTAACTTCAAGGCACAAATTGTAAGTTATTCAAAGGGGTTTTCTCTCTACCTAAGGTATTTAAGACCTCTCTCATTATTCCGAAGTCAGAAAACCTAATTGAGAGATCACTACTTCTTTAGAGCAGCCATTGGAGAGAATGTGCTAAAGCTTTAAGTGCTAGAGAATATTGCTTCCACTCTCTTATAAAAGATTGCCTTCTCTCATAGAAGATTGGCTAAATCAAGCATAAAGGGCAGTGAATAGAGCTGAGTCGTTGCAATTCGGAGTTGTGCAAAAACTATAGTTCGTAGGTTTTCCACATAAAAAATCTACATGCATTCTTCTTGTGTAATTGATTAATTTTTTTTTTTTTGCTAGTTCTTTTATTCTTTCATTGCATATAATTTGAACTGCAATCTACAACCCAATTTGGGGCCTTGAATCTTGCTGATTCTCAAACCTTCAATGCTAGAAATACATACAAAATTGCTTTTCAAAATAGTGGCCTAACTTCACTTACTTATTATGTAGATCTTATCACCAATGGCACACAGATGAAAAAGAATTTGTAATCTGAGTTCAAATTGCTTCGAACTTTGTTTTTGCCGACAAATCTGTCTCTTCGACCCGTTGACACAGATAAATAACGTCATATGCTCCCTGATTCAATTGGGCTTCTTCTATGCGGAATGGCCTGAGAGGACTTCAGACTGGTGGCCGATTACGGTCGGGACAGCATTGCATTGAACCCTCTGCTTCTTAACATTTCTCAAAGAAACCCCAGAGAAGCTGAACCCTCTTCTCTTTTATAGAAACTGAATAGTCCCCCCAATCCACTGAATGATTATCACTCGCACTGAATGATTACCAAATGTGGATTTTGTTTCTCAAAACTCAATCGATGGTGGAAATGAAAAAACACATTTTCCTTCTTGTTCTCAGTTACTGTATTTTGCAAACATTGATAAATCCCATGAAGTTTGCGTCTTTTTTTTATAATTTAGAAAAACATTTTTACATCCTTATAACTCCCATCGCATGAACTTTCTGGAAGAAATCCACACCAAGAGCATGAGATTTTGTTGTGAGTGGAAATCACAAATGGGGCTGGTAAAATTGGCCCAATGGGAGTGTATGTTTTGAGTTACGACAAGGTTTTTTGAGAGTTTTTATTTTTATAATCACAACTAAGGTTATATAATATGTAAATAGAATCATGTGAGTTGCATATTTAGTGATAGTCTAGACCTGGCAAATGGGGCGGTTGAGCACGTTCATGTCATCTGAACCCAAATTTGTTGGTCCTAATCCATAATTGATCCATTTTAAGAATGGGTTAGAAACTTCAACCTGCACCCATAGCGGGTCAATCCGACTTGACTAGTCTAGGTCGAAATTAATGCAGGTTGGGTTGGAATGACCCCACCTTACATTTAGTCCCTTTTTGTTTGTGATCGACCTCATTTTATGTGACCTAACTTCATTTGTAAAGCGTTCCTTAGGTCCAAACTCATTTCAAGTATTGGTATTGAGCATGGCAAAAAATGGGGTCAATTCCATTAACAATTGCTAGCCCATTTATTGGGACAATGCCTTTCCAATTTTGGTTTAATTTTGTACAGTCATATTTGAGCATGAGTATAAGACTTATCAACGCTATGCTATTCTATTTATATCCATATTTTAATGTTAAGTTTACATCCTTAACTGCACAACATAGTAAATAAAAGACATAAATCAATATTCCAAGTACAAAAACATCATTTTGTCGAATTAAAAAATAAGTCTCATATTTTAAGTGTCAAAATATTTAACCATACTACATAAAAATAAAAGAGATAAACCACTGCATAACTCGTCCGCAGAAGATTAAGAATTTTAAGGTTTACGATCGACAAAAATAAAAAAAGTCACATGAAAATTGAAACGTTTCGATAAATTAGTAAAACCTGAATGAGTCAATCGGGTTAGGCTGGTCAACCCTAATATGACCCATTTTTTTATGGGTTAGTAAAACTTAACCTCTAATCGACCTGTATTTTAAACGGGTCAGGTTACACATGTCAGGTTATGTTGGCAGGTCAGGTCCGTTTTTGCCGGATCTAAGTGATACATTTGTGCGTTTTAATTTTAATACCTTCCATGTACACAAAATCAATAGCCCTAATGAGAATGACAATCACCATAGGGTTTGCGTTGGATTTTTATAGAAATAACGATTTTGCCCTTACATAAACAAAGATGAGTGTCATTATTCTCGAAATACATTTATCTTAAGTCCAAGCATTTTCTTTCTCATTCATTATATCACGCATATGAAGTCTAATAATGTATTTTGAAACTTTCATTAATGCAACAGTGTGTCTTACATGGATAGGGTCAATTAAAGCAAATTATATATACGGGTGTTGATTTTCATTAAGATCAATTGGGATTTAATAAAAGGACCCCATATTGATAAAAATAGATTTATGTTGTGTCGTTCTCACCTACTAAATGCATTATCATAATCATAAATGAGATAAGTGCGCTTTAGAAAAAGAGTTTTAAGCTTTTGAAGTTATGCATATACCTAAAACACTCAAGTTGATTGCAAAGCAATAGATTTTGGGGAACTAGAATGTATTAAAATATTAGGAAGTAATGTATAACTAAATATAAAAAGCACAGGGTCCTATGTCCAAACCCAAGAAATTTGACTTTTCTTGTTTTAAATAGCACGTTTGGACACAGTTCTCATTAGCATCTAGATGATCACTCCCATGTAGAATATCTCTCGGTAACCTAATAACTTCCCGCTTAAGCATATGAGTTTCAACCCAGGTCCTGCGATAATTTTTTTGCTTATTCTTAAATCGATTCTATTCAATAGATCTTCTAAGCAACAATCTTTTTTAAATCTCTGTGCATTTTGTTCTCCTTTGATCAAGAAATATGAGCGGCTGGAGGTAATACCAGAGAAAGAATTTTCATAAAAAATCCCCATGGATAACCTCAACATAGAAATACAAAATTAGGGAGGGGTGGGCTCTAGATTGTTTGGGGTTCTTTTTGTTGCTGAGTTTTAGTTGGTATTTTATCAACTTTGTTGGAGGTTCTGTGCATATGATTGGACCGGTCAAGGGGGCCAACCTAGTTCGGTTCCTTGATGTCTGGTGATGATGCTCTGCTGAGTTTTCCTCTCTAGTTATCATTGTAGTGTATGCTTTTTGACACCTTCATATTAATAAAATTTCCGTTCTTTGGTTGATCAGAAAAAAAAAAAAAAGAAAAAAAAACATAGAAATACAAAAAGCCACCTTCAGGGTATTCAAGATTTTCTTGCTCTTATTACTTTCCTGGTAAGTTTTCTCTGGCTCTAAAGGGCTTGTAATCTTTGAAAGGACTACTGTTTTAAATGTGTTTTTATTTTCAATTTTGTTTTTACTTAATAGATTGTTCTTATAGTGCTCAAGTGGAAACTTTATTTGTTAGTTTCTTCGAGTATCATTGGATTGAGAGTTTTGTCATCCTGCAAGAAAAAGAAATATGATGATGACCTTTTTTTATTTTTTCTATATATATATATACAAATATATAAATATAAAGAAATATTCATAAGCATTCATCCCTCGCCATCAATGCTTGTGGGCCCACCTAGCCATGGGAGGGGGGAGGATGGAAAGATCTCCATTATGGCACTTGTATGTTGATTGGGGCTCTGATCATCATTGGCCCCACTTGATCCACACCATAAAGTTTTAACCATCTAAAATGAGAGCACACTGGATCTAGCAGTTTAGTTTATTCATATTAGTGACTACTAGGTGGGTCCATATTTATTGGTCGAGTCAGATGGCTTAGATAGTCGGTCCCACTACGTATTCCAGAGTGTCAGCGCTAATCATAAGGCGAGCACTAGTGCTCAACAGAGGAATATACATATATATATGATTTGATCTTGTGAGAACTGTTCTCACGCACCTACTATAAGAACTTTTTATAGGGGCAATTTGTAAGTCCCATTTGAGGATGGGAAGAGGGGATATGTAAAGATTTATGTGAGATAGCTCCAAATGTCAAGTTTGGCCCCAATCACATGTCCCGAACCCCTTTTAATCCGTGACCCACAAATCTAGGCTATTTAGATTGGTGCACAGTCGATCAACGGTCCAATAAATTCAGATTTCACTGAAACTTGGCGTGTAAGACTATCAGGGGAGTATTCATGTATTTCAAGGTTTGGATTAGGTGATAGATGGGCTCCAACTAGAGTTCTCACAGAAAATTGGTGAGAACTAGTTATCATAGGATTATTTTTCCGATAAAAACATATAGTTTTTGTAATACAATGAGGATTTCTTGTCACGACTATTAGACATTAGTGGTTCTCTTGACCACAGGTTTGACAATGTTTTGGGCCCCACATATTTAATTTGCTTTCCCATTTGTTTTTTGGTGTTACCAAATATATCTTAGATTCAATTATAGTAAGCTTGATCGATTTGGAATCTTGCTTGACTAATTTTTGAGGGAATTAAGGAAACTTACCTTTAATAGATTTCTTTGATGGGAAGAAATCTTTTTAGGGCTTATCTATAAAAGTGGCTTTTCAGTCCTTTCCCATAACCTACGAGATCTACAAAGTGTTGATCAACTCTCACGCATCTTTGGGTGGGTAATAACGGAGAAAGGAGTAAAACATATTTGTGAAAGATGATCGGTTCATTGTCAACATTATGGAGCAAGGTATGCATTTATTAATTGAGAACATATATTTTTTAATACATGAATCTAGATTCATGAGGTTTGATATTTTATTACAAACCATATTAGATTTAACAATGACTTCTTTTTTTTATAACCGAAACCAAAAACCCCGGATATATGGCACTACCCGTAAGCACCATGCATGAATTAGGACCCTCAAAGAAGATTCCAAGCATGAACCTCAAGAACAAGTAGAATTTTCAACCACTACGAAACATTAAGGATGGGTAACATTTCTTGTTACGACTTTGTTCTATATTCGTCAAATTGAGAGAACTGTTTCTCCGGTTAACTATTGACTTATAAAATAATGAATGGGACCGTTGTCTAATTTTTCTTAATTTTCCTACTCTTCTATACTTTAATTGTTATCATCATCCCAAACATTATCGCATTACATGGTTCACAAGATCGTACCTGATGTTCCCAAATTACTTTCAAATCATTAGGAATGTTATTCATATAGCTTTCTGAATGTTTTATGCTTATTCTAGGCTTCTTAAGGGTTTTTTTATTGTGTTTCTCTAGCAAGCATCTAGTTTTCGTGGCTTAATGAATTGTAGTTTTGTTGGAATTCTTAGAAAATTTTCACTTATTTCTGCATCCATTGTAGGCACCTTGACATGGCAAAAAACTTGTCCCTCGGTGTTTTTTTCTCTTTCTGTTATCATTATTTCTCATTCTAAGGTATCGTTTTGTTAGTTGCAGGGGGGTTGGGGCACAACACTGTTGCTTTATGGGAGAAGAGACTTTGCACTTCTGTATGCAAAATCCCATGGAAGAAAATATGTGAAAGCAAGAGATTTGAGCCCTTGTACCAAAACATTCTTGAGTGGAATGATTCAGCCGCCAAAGAGGCATTCCAGAATACAAAGACCAGGTTCTGGGCTAAGATTAATGGCCTTCAATGTGATATTTCTCTACCTGACGCAGATCTCTATATTGACGTCATCGACTGGAGATCGTCCATAGATCCTAAACTTTTGTCAGCTTTGGATGGTGAATGTACAGTCTATGTGCATCATGATGATGATGATGATGGTGGCAGTGGTGTGGAACTTCAGGTTCTGGATTCTACGATTTGGAATCAGCCTCTGGATTCTGCTATTTGGAATCAGCCTATCGTGCCCACTGGGTGGGGGTGATATTGATGATAATCCAATTATGAAAAGTAACAATTCAAGTACAATGGGCACTTAATACGAGAAATAAAATAAAATGGTTAATAATAGTAATATATAGAGTCATAGTGGTGAGGAAAATAAAGATTAAAAGGCTAATTCATTGGAAAGTGGTTGGAAAGAAGGTTGCAATAATAATTCTAATAATAGAAATAATACATGGGAAAGTGATGTTAGGGAAATAGAGGAGTGAATAATTCATGGAACAACGGAAATGTTGATAGAAGCAACGTGATGAGGTGTAAAACTGATGCACCAAATACAAATGCAAAGTATTGTAGTTCTTGGGGAGATTGTAACAAAAATTGTAAGAGAATATTACTCTAATAGTTTCCATTGAGATGATGATTATCCTGTAGTTTTACATGGCTTTTATGACAATGTCCTTCACTCTCCTAGGGAGATCTCTCCATGGTGTACTTTTCATTGGTTCCATGTGAATTTTTAACCGACATGATTTGTTTGGTTGGTGGTGAAACGTAGATTTCTTAGGGGTCAATTGTTTGTGATCATTTATACCCAACCTACTTTGTGGTTCAAACAGCCCTTGGCAAAGCTTGGAAACAATGTGACTTTCAAATCCATTCTATGGAAGATGGCTTCTTCTTATTCAAATTTTTATCCTATGAACAGAGTCAGCAAATCTTGAAAAGTGGTCCATGGGTGGTCCGTGGGCATCCTCTCATCCTAAAGCGATGGAGTGTCGCGGTCTCCATGCAACGATGTGAATTCGAGGCTATCCTCCTCTGGATAAAACTGCCAAACTTAAATTTCTGCTTCTAGTCTAAGTCCGCTCTCAGTAAGATAGCCAGCTTCATTGGCAAGCCTTTCTGCATGGACAAAGTTACAGCTAAAGGGACTAGGGTATCCTATGCAAGAGTCTACATGGAGGTGGGTGTCCACTACGCTCTCCCTACGGTGATCTTAATCGAATTTAAAGGGGAATGCATTCATCAAAGTGAGTATGACTGGAGGCCTTCCCCTTGCAAGCATTGCAAAACCTTCAATCACTCTAATACCAATTGTGCCTTTGATCCTAGGATGAACAGGTGTGGGTTCCAAAGCAAAATAACCCCTCTATGACTGTAGCTATAGTGGGAAGTTCTAAAACACAGATTACCAAGGAAAATGAAGATCAGACTCATAACATTTCTCAAAAAAGTTTGCAAAGTGCCACTCAAACTGCTCATGCTAACAGATTTGAGTGCCTTTAGAACTTGTAAGAGAACACCCCCCCTGCTACGACTGAAAATTGCACATCCACAGTGAGACCTGAGCCTGCCCAACTTCACTAGGAAGAGTCCCCATACTTTATGCAGGAGAAATTTAATTCGGAGCCCTCACGTCTGAAATTTGCCACTCCAGAACCTTCAGGAGGGAAAATTGGTCTGCCTTTTTCTTCAAAGAGTAAGGGTCGTTTGCATAAATGAGGAGTTGAGAAAAGGGGTTCCCCCCTTCTCTACTCAGGTGAATAAATGAGCTTCCTTTTGTGGAACACTAGGGGAATGAATACATCTCCCATGCAGATAGATATTCAAAATAAAATCAAGTTTTTGCAACTTTCTCTAGTAGGTTTACTTGAAACAAAAATCAAGCCTTCTTTGAGCTATGAGGTTCTCCATCGAGTGGCTCCAAATAATTAGCTAGAAGTCTCTAATATGGACTCTGGTGCTACCAAGAGGATATGGATTCTCTAGAACCCAAAGGTTTACTCTCTCAAAGTGATTGACTCTTTTTTGCAGGCAGTCCATTGTCACCTCTCTTCCACTAAAGGAGAATTCTACCTTACCATAAGCTATGGGGCAACTTCTCCTATCATTCGTAGAGACCTTTGGGGTAAAATCATCCATTACTCCAAGTCAATCCCTGACAACATCCCTTGGATTGTTGGTGGGGATTTCAATCAAATTCGATGGTCCTCTGAAAAGATAGGAGGCTCTGCTCTCAGGTTGCCTAATATGCAGGATTTTAACTCTTATGTAGATACCTGCAGGGCTATAGGATATTCCTTTTGCTGGTCAATCCTTCACCTGGACAAATTGCTCTATAGGATCTGTTGGGAAAAAAGAGAAAGAAACCAGAAAAACAAACACTCCACACAAAAGACACAGATTTACGTGGTTCACCCGATGTGGGCTACGTCCACGGAGATTCAAACCTGTTTCACTATTGTTAGAGATCACCCACGAGAAGAACAGCCCTCTCCTCGTGATTACAAGAGCACACAACTCTCCTTTGGTTCTTCTCTGCAGAAAACCAACTCTCTCTTCTCACCACACACTCAGAATAATAAAAGCCCTAATAAATAGTAACCCTAAGCAATCACAACCGTCGGATCTGCCCTCATAACAAAGGGTCCAGATTAAACCGACTTATTACACAGTTACCCTAGATCAGGCTTCACCGGACCCATCAATCTCCCACTTGAAGATTGATCATTCTGAATGGCAGTAACAACAACAGAACACAGGTTCAAATCTCATCACCTTGTCTTCAAACAAGAAGTCCAATTGAAGCTGAGCACAGCTTCAGTTTCTCGATGTGCACCACCTTTGTAAGCATGTCTGCTGGATTCTGACTTGTGGGAATCTTATCCAATTTCAACACCTTTTCTTCGAGAAGCCACCGAATGAAGTGATATCTAATCCGAATGTGTTTGGTTCTTGGATGAAAGGCCGAATTCTTCGCAAGATGAATGGCACTCTGACTATCACTGTACAGCTTGCTGTCCTCCTGCTTCTTACTCAACTCTTCCATTAGCTCCTGTAACCAAATCATTTCCTTGCTAGCTTCTGTAGCGGCGACATATTCTGCTTCTGTAGTAGAAAGTGTAACAACATCCTGTAATTGTGATTTCCAACTGATTGCTGCACTACCCAAGGTGAAGACGTATCCAGTAGTACTCCTACTTCTATCAAGATCTCCTGCCAAGTCTGAATCAACATAACCCTCCAGTTTGAGTTTTGGTCCTCCAAAACACAATGCTACATTAGTAATTCCTCTCAGATATCTGAGAATCCACTTAACTGCTTCCCAATGTGTTTTTCCAGGGTTACCCATGAATCTGCTTACAACTCCCACTGCATAAGCAATATCAGGTCTTGTGCTAACCATAGCGTACATCAAACTGCCAACAGCTGAAGCATATGGGATCTTTGACATGTCATCTTTCTCCTGTTCTGTCTTAGGAGACAACTCTTTTGAGAGTTTGAAATGGCTTGCTAGTGGAGTGCTAACTGGCTTAGCACTTTGCATGTTGAATCTGTGTAGGACCTTTTCAACATATTCTGCCTGAGACAACTTCAGTGTACGAGTTGTTCTGTCTCTAGTGATTCTCATGCCGAGAATTTGATTCGCAGCCCCCAAATCCTTCATTTCAAACTCCGTTGACAACTGTTTCTTCAGATTATATATTTCTTGTATATTTGAACCTGCAACAAGCATGTCATCCACATACAAAAGGAGAATGATATAACAGTTATCGAAGTTTTTATAATAACAACAATGGTCTGCATGACATCGTTTATAACCTGTGTTGCACATAAACCTGTCAAATTTGATATACCACTGTCTTGGGGCCTGCTTCAAGCCATACAAACTCTTTTTGAGTTTACACACCATGTCCTCCTTTCCTGAGACAGCATATCCTTGTGGCTGATACATATAGATATCCTCTTCCAAGTCACCATGGAGAAATGCAGTTTTGACATCTAATTGTTCAAGATGTAAATCTTCTACTGCCACAATGCTCAAAACACTTCTGATTGTGTTTAACTTAACCACAGGAGAAAACAATTCAGAATAATCAATACCTTTCTTCTGCTGGAAGCCCTTTGCAACTAATCTGGCCTTATATCTCACTGTCGTCATGTTCATCCTTCAACCTGTACACCCACTTGTTATGCAATGCTTTCTTTCCCTCAGGCAACTGAACTAAGTCCCATGTTTGATTTGACAGTAATGATTGCATCTCATTTTCCATGGCTTGCTCCCACTTAGCCCGAGTATCAACCTGCATTGCTTCTTCATAACATTCTGGTTCACCACCATCAGTTAACAACAAGTAATACATTGAAGGTGAATAACGCTGTGTAGGCTTATGAACCCTGGATGACCTTCTTACCGGTGTAGGTGTGTGAGGTTCCACCTGTGGGTTTACATTTTCATGTGATTCAGGTGCATCATTTTCAGGAACATCCTCAGTGTCTAAGTACTCTGTATTATCCTTTTGCACATTATCCCGATCCTTATGCAAGACTTTTTCATTGAATACAACATTTCTGCTTCTGATGATCTTTCTATTTTCTTCATCCCAGAAGTGATAACCGAATTCATCAAAACCATATCCAATGAAAGTGCATTTTCTGGATTTAGGATCTAGTTTGTCCCTTTTCTCAGCATCAACATGAATATAAGAGATACAGCCAAATACTTTTAAGTGTGAAAGATTTACCTCTTTTCCACTCCAAGCTTCCTCTGGTAATCCACCATCCAAAGGTACTGAGGGCCCACGATTGATCAAGTATACAGCAGTGCTCACTGCTTCTGCCCAAAACTGCTTTGGCAATCCAGCGTGCAGCCTCATGCTTCTGGCACGCTCTGCAATGGTCCTGTTCATACGCTCTGCCACACCATTTTGCTGTGGTGTATTAGGAATGGTCTTTTCTCATTTTATTCCATTTGTGGAGCAATACTCCTCAAACTCCTTGCTGCAGTACTCACCCCCATTATCAGACCTCAGGCATTTCAATTTCAGACCTGTTTCATTTTCAACCAAAGCTCTCCACTTCTTGAAAATACCAAACACATCAGACTTGTGTTTCATAGGATAAACCCATAATTTTCTAGTAGCATCATCAATGAATGTAACAAAGTAAGAAGATCCACCAAAAGAAGATACCTGTGTAGGTCCCCACACATCCGTGTGAACTAGCTCCAATCTTTCTGATTTTGGTTTCCTCCCTACTTTGGAGAAAGTGACTTTCTTCTGCTTACCGAAAACACAGTCTTCACAGAACTCTAAGTCCAAAGACTCGAGATCTTGTAGCTTACCTTTCGAGTGAAGGATTTTCATCCCTTTCTCACTCATGTGTCCGAGTCTACAATGCCATGTGTTTGTGTCTGTGCCTTTATCTGCAACATCAATGGAATTAGTACTGCTATGAGACAAGTAAAGAGTACCTTCCTTTTTACCGCGAGCAATAACCATACTCCCTTTTGTCACCTTCCAAGAGTCACCTCCGAAGGTTGTGACATAACCAGAGCTTGCAAGCTGACCAACAGATATGAGGTTTCTTCTAAGGCTTGGTACATGCCTGACATCATTCAATTGCCATGTGCCTCCGTTTGGCAATTTGATCTGAACATCTCCTTTGCCAATTATATCACAAGGTTCATCATCACCGAGATAAATTTTCCAAAGTCACCTTTTACATAATTTTGGAGATATTCTTTGTGTGCAGTGGCATGAAAGGACGCACCAGAATCTATGACCCAAGATTCAGATTTATAATCAAAGGAAAGAATTAAAGCATCATGAACAGTATCACCTGCAACATTTGCGGAAGCATCACCATCATTGTCATTATTACCGTTCCTTTGCTTATTTTTCTTTGGGGCTCTGCAATCCTTTTTTAAGTGTCCCTTTTTGCCACAATTCCAGCATGTAATCTTGCCTTTTGACGATCTTGACTTGCTTCTCGATTTCGATCTTCCACGACTCTGACCTCTTTCTGTATGCCTTCCTCTGTTTTCTACATTCAATGCACTTCCTGATGATTCACCTGAGGAATTCCTGGGGAACGGGAAACTCTGCCTTTTTTAAGTTAAAACCTTTCAATGGAGAAGTTCTCCTGGCAGGATTATTTGATCATACTCCCTTGCTTTTTACTCCCCAAGCTTCATGGCAGAGAAAGGGCCCTTTCAGATTTTCCAACTACTGGGCAAAGATGAATGGTTTTTTTTTTTATATTGTTAGGGAAGCTTGGACTCTGGAGGTCTCAGGTATCCCTATGTTTACAGTGGTCACCAAGTTGAAGAGAGTTAAGATAAAGCTAAAAGAATGGATTCGGAATCACCATTCTATGTCCACTACAGTTCGGTATACCCAGATGCAACTGGAGTTTATCCAAAGTCAGCTTAGCCAGGACCCTAGCAACACTAGCCTGCATGAGCATGAAAGGAAGCTAAAAACTCCTTGAAGCGGGTTTTAAGAGTGGAGGAGAGTATGCTCAAGCAAAAATCTAGAGACCAGGCTATAAACCTGGGAGATAATAACAGTAAATACTTCTCCAGCCTCATTGGAAAACGTCAGGCTTCCTCCCTCATTACTTATGTCATGGATGTAAATGGTATGCAACACTGGGAACCAAATGCCATTGCCAAAGTTTTTGTGGATCACTTTCAGTATATGATCGGGAATCAGCATTTAGAGGAATCTTCTATCACCCACATTCGGCCTGCTAGGCCCCCTTTGACTATGGAAGAAATAGAGACTGCTATAAAAATTGGTAAATCCATTAAGGCTATGAGCCCTGATGGATTTAATGTGCACTTCTTCAAATGTGTTGGCCGATTATTGGTAAAGATGTTTGCTGTAATACTCCGACCCAAATTAATCCGGTTTAGCTACTAATTAATGTTCTTTTGCTCATTTTCCAGCAAATTAGTTTAGAGAATGTCGTTTCATCTTTTTGAGTTTTGTTTCGAGTCATGGATAGGTAGCTGAGTTGGGTTTAACCTGGATTAGGTAGACACAAGCCCTTTTTCATAATTTTAGATTTTGTAAGATTTCGTCATTCATGCATCATTTTGGTGTCATCATGTGTATCATGTCAAGCCTATTAACTGATGTAACTGACTCAACTGCATTTGAAACCGTTTGAAGTTGTTGGTCATCCATTTGACTTAAATTGTAATTAACCTTAATAAGTTGGACTTTCTTTTAAACATATCTATATATATGGCTCACTTAACCCATTCAACCCTTATCTCCTGTATCATCTGCGTGCAAGCCTTCTTCAAGTCGTGGTCAGCGTCTTCTTCTTCTTCTTCTTCTTTTCTTCCTCCATTCTCAAGCAGCAAACCTACTATCCTTGTTGTACCCATTCTATTGGTTCCTCTCTTGTGTGTTCTAAGGCAAGAATTTGGTTAACGACAACATCTATGAGTCTAGAGTTCTCTCTTCATGCACTGCATGCACTCATCGTTTCTTTCTCTCTACATGCATGGCTACTAGGGTTCCGTATAGACATCCAATTTGAGCCAAATGATAGCGATTAACTTGAAAAAGCTTACTTGAGGCAAGTATAAGCACTTTATGGATGAACACATGTTGGTAAACGATGATTAATATTATTATTCTTCTCAATCTTTCACGATTCTTATGTTTTACAGCCCTTTTTGTATATGTTTATATGCTCTTGTTTCCAAATGTTTAAATGACATTCAGTTCTGAACTGTACGTGAAGCTCTCTAGTTGCAGTATTTCTGAAGCCTACGGCTAAGCCGTACGCACTTCACGGCTCAATCTCCTAAGAGTAGCAAAACTATTAGTTACACTACGGTCCAGCTATGGCTAAGCCATAGGCTAGTCGTGACCCCACTGTAAGTCGAGCTACAGCTTGATATCACGAGAGTAGGAAAACAAGAGATTCTTCTACGGTCCAGCCAAGGCGAAGCCGTATTGTGCGCTATGG
Source organism: Sextonia rubra (assembly GCA_037013555.1). NCBI lineage: Eukaryota > Viridiplantae > Streptophyta > Magnoliopsida > Laurales > Lauraceae > Sextonia > Sextonia rubra. The sequence continues at coordinate 28,964,423 of JASUAD010000011.1, read as the reverse complement.
CTAAGCCGTATCCAACCGTGGCTAAATCATAGAACAATCACGGTCCAACTGTAAAAGAATGCACGGTTCAACTGTGGCTCGCCGTAATTGCAGAAGACACCTGGGTAACTACGGCTGAGCCGTAATGCATAATACAGCTAAGCCGTAAGATGCCTAGGGCTAAGCCTTAAGTCACCCACGGCTAAGCCGTGAGACTACTAAAAATGAAGGAAAAAGGTAGGTATTATTAAGAGACCTTATAGGGCTTTCATGTTGGATTCTGATACCCCTTAACATGTCCAATGGAATACCTGAATATCATGAATGGTCTTGAGGGTTGTGACTCATTTATATATATTATCCAGTTATTAAGCACCTCCCTATGGTTGTTGGTTTAAGGGACTTCGATATACCTTCTCGATACATTGTAACACCCAAAAGACGGACAATTCTGTATTGAACAACTTAAAACTACATTATTATGCACGATTAGAAACAATGGACAACTAGCTTAGAGTTGGCTAGTAAACTATCGTGATCCCATGAACATGACTCGAATTGCATAGCATATTGGCTCCTGTTATTGCCTTCCATTCTTTTACTGTTGCTTTGACTTGAATTTAATTTGACATGAATGATCATATTTTTTGTGATTAAGCTTACTGTGGTAAGTTTTGATACATATACGACGTGGACTTGAATTGACTTACATTATATAATATGATTGATATGGTCTGGCTCTACTTAACCTCAGCCTTATGATACTCAGCGGGGTTGACTTTGGCGTAGCTTGTTTATTGCCGCTGTAGTGTGCTCTTGTCTTAGGGTTTACGGACCCCAGAAACTAGAGACCTATTCATACCCTGACCCGGTTGATGGTGTTCTCAATACGTGCTCCCTAGAGGAAGGATATGGCAGATGTGGTAGCCACATAGTAAAGTATATTTGTTCATTGATTCTGCTATCATGCTTTATTCAATTGCACGATTTGCTTAGTATACCAAATTAGAACTCTATGTATAATCACCTGTTAATGATCCTTGTAGACACAACTCGTGTTACCTAACGGTTGCTTATGCTTTGCTGAATCGTCGTATTCACTAGTTGTCCTTGGTGGTGCAGGCTCAGATTCTCCTTTCGATCCTTCGCCGGTCGGCAAGACTTTAGAGGAGATCGTAGAAGCCCCATCAGGGCTTGATAAGTGGATATGATCAATTCACCCCGGAGAGCGGCATGGCATTAGGATGGGTCTCCTTTTGATTTGTGGGATACATTTTGTTATGTATTAGAATATATCTCCCTACATTTTTTGTTTTATAGAAACTCTGTTTTCTCTCTTATAAAGACATGTTCTCTTTTCATGTTATACCATGTAAATAATGTTTTCTATTATATTTGGTGTGTCCTCTAAATTATGTGATGATACTGACAGCTTTTGCGTACAATGACATTGCACGTGTGATTTTCCCTTGTGCGTGTGCACTTGGACTGGGCTTAGGTGTGTATGCATGGGAATATGTGTGTCACTGATTAGGTTTTAATTTAATCTCCGATTTGTTGGGTGCGGGTCGTGACATACGTATTGTATGGTATCAAAGCATCATACAGTTTTGTTCAATCGGATAAGCATGTAGGCATCTAGGAACGTGGTGAGGATATGAGTTTAAATATTTGACTTTAAAGTCTAATATTTTGATTTGGTATGGGGACATGTAGTCGGGTACGCCTTGTGTCTAAGTGTTGACATTTTACTTTTTGCAGTCCATGGCATCTGGATCTGGTACTAATAATAACCATGGAGATAATATGACTCCACCTATAAAGAGTGGATCTACACCTCAACAACCGCCGCTTAACACGGACGATCGTTTCATCATGATTCTGCAAGCAATTTAGGCTCAATCCTAAGCAATGCAGTCTTTGCAAGCACAAGTGGCATCTATTGTGGACCGGCAAAGCCAAGTATTTGTCCCACCCCACGTGAAGCAACAAGTGTTTTTTTAACCAAAGGAAAGTGATCCAGTGCTCTATATGAAAATTTTTGGAAACGTTAGGCTACGGAATTTTATGGGAACGAAGATGCTTTGCAAGCAGATCAGTGGTTAGAGTATACAAGGGATCTGTTTGACACAGTTGTTTGCACCAATGAGCAAAAGGTTTTACTCACAGCTACGATGTTTCGCGATGTGGCAAAGACATTGTGGAAGAGTGTGAGAAACTCACATGAGGACATGCCTGGTGCTACAGTGTGGGAGACGTTTAAGAAACAGTTTAAAAAAAGTTTATCTCGGCTCATTTGCAGAGGGCAAAGGAAGTAGAGTTCTTAGCCTTACAGCAGTAGCAGATGTCAGTGGCAGAGTATGTGCATAAGTTTACGTAGTTATCTCACTTTGCAGAGGACATGATCAATACAGAAGAAAAGAAGGTCAACAGATTTATCACTGGCCTGAATCCCATGTATAAGAACTATGTTACGGCTTTCCAAAGGCCAACTACATTTGATGATGTAGTGGATAGATCCTATTTGGCAGAGACAAATATTCGGGAAAAGAGATCTGCGGACCCCAAGAGGAATGCATCCTTTAGTGCAAAGGGGCAAGCACAAAAGAAGATGAAGAGCGGTCAAGGTACACCAAATAAAGCTAGTGTGACATGTGGGCACTGTGGCAAATCACACAAGACGGAGCTATGCTGGAGAAGGACATGAGCTTGTTTGGGTTGTAGTGCCATAGACCATTTGATGGCTCAATGTCCAAAGTACAAGTCTTCCCAACCATCCAAACCTACTGCTTCCACAGCTCAAGGGAAGTCACAGCAATCTCGTCAAAACCAGAAGTCAAATCGCCAGACTGCACGTGCCTAGGCCGTTACTCATGAGAGCGCAGAAGATGCGAATGTGGTGGAAGGTATTATTTTGATTGCTCAAGCAGAAGTGCGAGCTTTGTTTAATTCGAGGTCTACGTGTTTATATGTAGTATCTCATTTTGCTGGGAAGTGACAGCAGCCGCCTAAGCCGCTACTGTATGCGTTGATGGTGTCCACTTCCATTGGCAAGAGAATGGAATGTAATGTACACTACCCCCAATACGATGTGCAGATAGAAGGTCGTCAACTTCTGGTTGACTTCATCTTGATGTGTTAGATTTCGATGTGATCTTTGGAATGGATTGGTCAACGAGGTATTATGCTTGTGTGAATTGTTATACCAGGACAATTTACTTCGATTTAGGGAATGGGTTCCGTTTTGAAAGTAGTAAGAAGAAGTGCCCTCGGCTTGTTATCTCCGCATTCAAGGCGGATCGAATGATACACAAGGGGTATGAAAGCTTCATTGCCTTTGTTTCAAAGAATAAGGAACTCAAACAACTTGGAGAGATTCCGGTATTGTGTGACTTTCCGAACATATTCCCCGAAGAAGTTTCAGAGTTTCCTCCTATTCGAGAAGTTGAATTCTTTATTAACCTTGTGCCAGGTACAGCACCGATTAGTAAAGTTCTATATCGTATGGCCCCTGCAAAGTTATTGTAGTTGAAGAAGCAATTACAGGATTTATTGGATAAGGGTTTCATACGCCCTAGCGTGTCATCTTGGGGAGCTCTGGTGTTATTTGTAAAGAAGAAAGATGACACTTTCCAAATGTGCATTGACTACCGGCAGTTGAACAAGGTAACGATAAAGAATAAATATCCCATGCCGCGTATTAATGAATTATTTGATCAACTTCAAGGTGCAACGTATTTCTCCAAAATTGATTTGAGGTTTGGATATCACCAATTAAGGGTGAAAGAAGATGATATTTCTAAAACTGCCTTCAGAATAATGTATGGTCATTATGAATTCCTCGTAATGCCTTTTGAATTAACTAATGCACTTGCTGCTTTATAGCTTTGATGAATCGGATCTTCGCTCCTTTCTTGGATCATTTCGTCATTGTTTTCATTGATGACATTTCGATGTACTCAAAGACTGCAAAGGAGCATGCAGACCATTTGCAAAAAGTTCTACAATTATTAAGAGAATATCAGTTGTATGCCAAGCTGGCAAAATGTGACTTTTGGCTTAAGCAGGCCGCGTTTCTTTGTCATATCATTTCATTAAAAGGTTTGACAGTTGATCGAGCAAAAGTTGAGGTAGCTGTCAATTGGCCAAGTCCGAAATCTGTGACAAAGATTAGGAGTTTTCTTAGACTTGCAGAGTACTATCGAAGGTTCATTCAGGACTTTGCAAGGATATCTGCTCCTTTGACCAAGCTAACTCGGAAGAATGTTCCCTTTAATTAGACTGAAGACTGTGAAGCAAGTTTTTGAACCCTAAAAGAAAAGTTAACTAGCGCTCCAGTATTAACTCTACCTGATGAAGGTGAAGGATTTATAATTTATTCTAATGCTTCTAGAGTTGGTTTAGGTTGTGTGTTGATGCAACATGGCAAGGTGATTGCATATGGGTCTAGATAACTCAAAGAGCATGAAAGGAACTATGCCACACATGACTTGGAACTGGCAGCTATTGTGTTCGCTTTGAAACTTTGGCGACATTACCTGCATGGTGCAAAATTTGAGGTACACTCAGATCACCATAGCTTACAATAGTTATTCACATAGCATGACTTAAATATGAGACAAAACAGATTGCTTGAATTTATTAAGGATTATGAATTCCCTATCAAGTATCATCCAAGGAAAGGGAGTGTTGTGGCAGATGCTCTCAGTAGGAAATCAGAGAATCTCAGTGCTTTAGTAAGTTCCAATTTGCTTATACAAGATGAATTCAAAGATAAGCCTATGGAAGTGAGATTGGTGGATAATTTCATGATGTTTGCAAGTACCCTTGCTTTCCAACCTGAGGTAATTCAACAAATTAAGGATCGACAGTTTGAAGATCTGAATTTAGTGCAAATCAGAGATCATAGAGGAGATTGACCAGATTTCCAATTGGAGGATGGTGTTCTATATTTTGTGAACAGGTTGTCCATACTAGCAGTTGATGGCTTGAAAGAAAACCTAATGACTGATCACATTATGCACAATATGCAATGCACTCAGAGAGTACTATGATGTACCGAAACATAAAGGATCGGTTTTGGTGGAATAATATGAAAAGAGAAATCGCAGGATTCGTCGCTAGGTGCCGACTTATCAGAAAGTGAAAGCTAATCATTAGAGGCCTCCTGGTTCCTTGTACCCATTGCATATACCTCAGTAGAAATGGGAACACATTACAATGGATTTTGTTTCTGGATTACCCCCAACGAGCAAGAAGAATAATGCCATTTGGGTGATTGTGGATAGACTGACAATGTCAACCCACTTTATTCCTTTAAAGAAAGGTATGACATTTTTTGAGATGGCTAAGAAGTTTGTGGATGAGATTGTAAAGTTACATGGTACGCTAGTGTCTATTGTTTCCAATCGTGACAGCCGCTTTGTATCGTCATTTTAGAAGGCTTTTCAAGAAGCTATGGGTACCAAATTGGGCTTCAGTACTGCATATCACCCGCAAACGGATGGGTAATCTGAATGTACGATTCAAACTTTGGAAGACATGCTACAGGCTAGTGTTTTAAACTTTGATAAAGATGGGAAAAACTCCTCTCATTGTGTGAATTTGCCTATAATAACGGCTTCCATGAGAGTATTAGTATGGCTCCGTTTGAAGCATTGTATGGACGTAAATGTCGGAGTCTAGTGTGCTGGGAAGAAATTGGAACTAGAAGTTTTCATGGACCCACAATTATCGCTAAAACTACCGAGAAGGTGCAGAAAACAATTGAGAATTTGAAGGTTGCTCGGTCAAGACAGAAGAGTTATGCAGATACGCGGAGAAGAGCCTTCAGAACTTGGAGAGCTCTTCAGAAAGCAATCTCTCATAGAAGCTCTAGATAATCGCTTCAATGGCAATCTCAATTTAGAACTTGGAGAGCTCTATGTGTTATGTTGTGTTTAGGGTAAAGAGAAACACTCTTTTATAGCCCATAATTCGTGCCTTAAGTTTAAAAGTCAAATCCAAGTGAAACAAGTAAGTTTGGAACAAATAGAAAAGGTTTTTGTGCAGATCAATGGGCTTTTGCTGTTTGTGTACTTGAGCACGGTCAAATGAGCGCTCAAGCGCCCTCGCCATTGTCTTCGGTGCTCGAGCCCAGTCAAACTTGCGCTTGAGCATGCATGATTTTTCTGCGCACATTGGCAAACTTCCAGTGGCCATGACTTTATCATTTTAGCCCCGATTTATGCAAATTGGACTTTACAGATATCACCTCTAAACGAGCTTTCCAATGATAGGTAGCTTGGCCATATCTGATGCTCAATTTGTGAGATATGAGCTTTTAAATCTATACTGTCCTCAGAAAAATACTTCCATTTGTGTTATCTTCAATTCAGCTTATCTGACGAGTAACCAGAGTCCATTCTAGATATAAAATAAAACTCAATGGACTCAAGTTTTGTCTAATACATGAATTTAGCCAATACAAATGTCCTAACAATAGGTATATGTTTTGGTTGCAGGGAGGTCAAGGTAGCCCATTGTTTCTTCATGAGAGAAGAGCTCTTGCACTTCTGTTTGCAAAATCCCATGGAAGAAAATTTGTGAAAACAAGAGATTCGAGTCCACATTCCAAAACATTCTTGAGTGGAATGACTCAACCTGCAAAGAGGCTGTTACACTCCGATCGAAATTAATCGAGTTTAGCAACTAATTAATAAGGAATTAGTTGTTGTTTGTGTTTTGCCTTTGTTTTGGCTTGTTCCAGATCATGGATAGGTAGTTGGATTGAGTTTAACCTATATTAGGTAGCCCTTTTCCGTAATTTTAGATTTTGTAAGACATTGTCATTCATGCATCATCTTAGTGTCAACACGTGTCTTTCATTGAGCTCGTTAACTTCTATTACTACCTTGTATGTGAACGACATCAATTGTTTCCGTTGGACCATTAATTGGCTCAAATTGTAAATCTATGCAACTTGTGGACCTAAATCTAAATTCAGCCCATCTTTATCTTATATAAGAGGCTGCACCACCGACCTTCTCTCCTCTTCAACATCTTCTTTTCCTTCTTTGTTTCTTCTTTTTGGTTTCTTCTCCTTCAACATGATCAAGAGGAAAAAAGGGAGATCCTTGTGCACTCAGTCTTCACTCCTTCCTTGTGTGGCTCCTAGTAAGATTTGGGGTTCTTAATCATTTTCCTCTTTTTCTTCTCCTTTGTTACTGCATGAACTCAACCCGTCTCTCTTTTTCCTCGCATGCATGGTGTTAGGATTTCATTTTGACGGGTAATTTGAGCCAAAGGACAACGGATTTACGGAAAAAGCTTGTTTGAGGCAAGTATAAGTATGATTTGGATGAACACATGTTAGTACACCATGATTGTTTGTAGTTTCCTTCAATCTCACAAGTATGTCGTGACTTACAACCCTTGTGCTTGTATTATATTACTTGATTTTCATTGTGCAGCACAAGTTCCACTTCAGTCATTCTGTAACAGAGCAGACTGCCCGACCGATCGGGCATAGGGTCCGACCAATCGGACACATCTAGAACCGATATCCGACCGATTAGGCTTCAGAACCGACTAATCGGCCCTAAAGCACTCTGTTTTAGTAAATTAAGTCAGTACATTGAAACCCCTGTGTACTCATTTCTATCCTCATACCTTTCACACCAACAAAGGAACGTTTAGGCTATGTTTCGGGGCACCGTGGCTCGTACCTTATGTAAAGAAAGGCTTTCCATAAACCATCAATAATAGGTAGGTATAAGATGGACCTTATAGCGCCTTCACATTAGAATGTAGGCAACCCTTAACTTGCCTAACGGAACATAAGAATCGCATGAATGGTCTTGAGGGCTGTGACGCATTCATGTGTTTTGTTCAGTGTTAAGCACCTCTCCATGGGTGTTGGTTTAAGGGACTTCGATACACTTTCTTGTAACAATGCAATACTTGCGAAAGACAACTTGTATCGAATAACTTAAAACTACATCATCATGCACTGTTAGAAACACTGGATGACTAGATTAGGGTTGGCTAGTAAGTTCTCTTGATTCAAACCAATTGAGTTGCATGACATCTTGAATAATGAATATTGACCTCCACTCTTCTGTATGGTCTGTATAGCCCTCGTTATGCCCTTTTGATATGGTAAATTCAGTTTGTTTGATATGTTCGATATGTTTCCACTAACTTGAGCATTGTATGTATAAATTGAACGTATGATTGGAACGTATGATATATGCTCGATATGATATGCATGATTTACTCAAGTTTTAGCATATCATTGACTCCATGTGGTCAGGCACTACTCAGCCTCAGCCTTAGGAAACCCGACGGGGTTGAATTTGGCGTAGTATGTATGGCACCACTGCATTGAGTTTATGTCTTGGGGCTTCTGGACCCCAAGAACTCGAGACCTATTCGTACCCTAGACCGGTCGATGGTGTTCTCAATATGTAAGATCCTAAAAGGGAGCATATAGCAAATGTAGTAACCACTTAGTGATGTCCATTTCATGTAAGCATTGATTTTGATAGCATGCTTCATTTGAATGCACCATTACCTAGTATACGAAATTGAACCTCTCTGATTTATCAGTTGTTATTTATTCTACTAGATACAACATGCATTAACTTGTTGTTGCTTATACTTTGATGAATCATTGTATTCATGAGTTGTCCTTGGTGTTGCAGGCTCAGATCCCTCAACCAACCCCTGTCGGTCAACCAGACTCCAGGGGAGACCCCAGATGCTTCGTCAGGGCTAAAGGAGTGGATGTAATCACTTCACCGGAGCGCGACATTGTTATGCATGCATAAGTCTTCCTTGATGTCGGATCCCATTTGGTTTTGATGTTGATTTGTGATCTTTATAAGTTGTAATCTAGCTCATTTTTATATGACTCTGAACGTCTTGTAATCTTTTGTATATCTGATTTTGTTTTGATATGTCTTCCTTTGTTATACAATGATACCTACAGCTTCCGCGTGCATGTATTGGCACATGTGAAATTCCCTTATGCGTGTGCATTTAGACAGGGTCTAAGTGTATATGCAAGGGAGTACGTGTGTCAATGGTTAGGTTTAGCCTTAACCCCCGATCTCCTGGGCTCGGGTTGTGACAGAGGTGTCCAAAATGCCAAGGCCAGGTTTTGTGCTAAGCATAATGACCTTCCCTGGGATATTTCTATGCCTAATCCAAATCTCTACATTGATGATGTTGACTGGAATGCACATATAGATCCTATGCTGTTGTCAGCTTTGGATGGAGAACGTTCAATCTCTTAGCCTGTTGACAATAATGGTGAACATAAGACTCTGGATTTTGCCCTTTAAAATCAACCTATCATACCTTTTGGGTGGGGTGATATTAATGATAATCCTGTTATGAAAGGTAACAATGGAATGCGCCCTGGATGTGGGAATTACAACAGAACTGCCGATAATGGTAATTGGTGGGGTTACGGTGGTGAGGAAAATAAAAATCCTAATACTAATACAAATGTATGGGAGAGTGGTGTTAGGGATTGGAGGACTGGAACGGATTGTTATCAAAAGAAAGAAAGGAGAGTTCGATATGCACCAAGATATAATAATGGCAATACTTCAAAATTTCAGGGCCAGTACTGCTAAAAGAACAGTGGGCAGAGGAATGACACAGGAGGAAACAGGGCTAGTTTTGTTCATAAGAGACCCCCATGGCAGTGGAACTCAATTGAGTCTTGTGGTCCAGTGTAGTGGAACTCGATTCAGTGCTGTGGTCTAGTGTGTTGTGACAAATCTACACAATTTAATAACAAATGTAGGTGGGAGAAGCAGATTTGTTAGCAAAGGCAAAGGGTTTTGTCTTTGATCATATGTTTATTTGGTTCCTTTCCTTTTTGTTTTTTCCGTATGGATGGTATTTGATGATCATGTGTGTTATAATAGCGGTTTTATTCCTCATCTTGTGGGAGTAAGGGAGTACTGATGAAGCACTATTACATTGATTGTATCATTGAGTCAGAAAGCCAATTAAAACCTTTTTTTTTCTTGTTTCAATTTCTATTATGATGTTGGTTATACTGTTGATTTTACATGGCTTTGATGACAATGTGCGTTGCACTTTTTGAGGAAAATCTCTCTGTTTTGCATCATCTTGTGGGAGCTTGTTTCATGTAACTGAATACATAAGAATTTTATGACTTGTATCGCTAACAATGACTAAAAGAGAAGAAGCAAATGTGAGTTTCAAAGCATGACTATCAATTTATATATCTCCATTTTAATGGAAAATAAATGAAGATGTAACACTCCAACCCGAATTAATTAAATTAGAAGCTTATGAAGTATGATTAGTAGATAATCAAACTAGTATTAATCTAAATAATTGGGATTATTATCATTTAAGTCACGACAAAGATTGTTTTGTCTTATTCGAATCTTATGGGTCGAGTTTGGATCGTGGATAAGTAGTTTAATTGGGTTTGACCTCGATTAGTTAGATTAAGCCTTTTTTCGTAATCTTAGATTTTATAATATTGCGTCAATCATGCATCATATTAATGCTATCGTGTTCATCTCGTTGAGCTCATCAACTTTCATGTTTGACTTGGACTCACTTGACCTCGTTTGAGCTCTCATTTGACTTAAACTAAAATTACACTAAAGAAGATAGACTTTCTTGTAAACTCCAGAAAACTCTACTATAGAAAAGATCAAATACAGCTCTTATGAAGCTTCAATGCTGGAGCTCTCTTCTTCCTCTCCTTGAGATCTTCTACGTCCAAGATTAAGCTTTGATCTTCTTGCATGTGGGATTGGAGACTACAATCTTCATCACCCCCACCTCTTCTTCACTCCTATCACCATTTTCATTGGAGATTGCTTAAACTCTTCTGCTTTGCTCTCAAAAGCTGTCAAAGGTAATTGTCTTCCTTCCATTTTATAATTGTGGTTTGAAGATCAATTGAGAATGCCATTTTTGTAACATACATGTAGACTTACCATCATCTTGTATAATGTTGTTGTTAGGATTGATAGATTTGGGGTTTCTGTACATTGAGCTAAAGACTAGGGAATTTCTAAGCAAGCTGTGAATTGAGGCAAGTATAAGCTGGTTTTGTGTGAATGCATGTTGGCAATTCATGATTGTTGTTAATCACTTATCTTCCTCTTAAGATTTCAACCTTATTCTCACACATGCATGAATTGTTTCATTGGTAAATGTGTGAATGATGGATGATGTTTGAGAAGTGTAAAAATGACATTTGAGAAGTGTGGGAAAGACATTGCTGAATGGGGGAACAAATGGTTCCATGCAGGCTTTGTAAGAAGAAGAAGAAGACATGTTTCAGAATTCTGGAATGGAATTCCGGAGCATGCACATGAGTGAGTGTGCAAAACTCCAACAAAAAAATGCACTAGTAGTTTCTGGCTAGAAATAGAACGGAGTGCGCTTGAGCACAAGTGGGGTACACTCGAACCATGTACAGTAGACTGATGAACAACTCATTAGTCAAAATTTAAATGAAACAGAGGCATGGGCGCTTGAGCGCACATGGAGCTGCTCTTGAGTGGACCCTAATGACTTGGAAGGTCTATTTGAGGACCTCTTCTAACTTAATCAAGGGGTCCTATCTATACCCCAATTGATGTTAAACACTTCATGATTAACCCTGAGGTTAATTGTGATATGAAATTAGAATCGTAAGACTTTAGAACACTTAATGACCTCATAGGTCCTTAGATTCAGAACTTTTAACCTTGATAAATTATCCAATGGTAAATTATATGTTCATAAATAATCTTGATTGGTATTGTTTATGTATTATCACTTGTAAGCCTAGCACTTAATCATGGGTATTGGTTTAGGGGACTTTAATACAGTTTATACACTATAATACAAAGTAAAAATAATAGTGTATTAAATAACTTAAAACTACATCGAAATAGACGGTTAAAGGCTGCTGATGATTATGTAGGTGTAAAGTTCCAATCCTAACTAACATAGATTTACATTAATTAATCTTTTTTATACTAATTAAAACTTGTTTAGGCTAATTTAACTTAAACCCTTTGGGCTTGGGTCATGGATAGGTAGTTGGGTCAAGTTCGAACTTTACTTAGGTAGAAAGGGCCCTCTTGTAATTTTGTGTCCTTGCATCATGTTGACATCTCCTTAGTTGCAACTTGTGTAATTCTTCGCGTAAACCATCTTCCATGTTTAGTCCAACTTAATTTTGATTCATCTTGGCCCAATTGAGGTCCATTTGACCTAAACTGTAATTTTCCCAGAAATATTGGACTTGCATGTAAAACTTCAAGGAAAAAATTGAGCTAAAAGATGAGCCAATGTCTTTTTTCCCCTATTCTTTTGATCCTTGCTGGAACTACTTCTCCTCTTCACTCTTCTTCATCTCCACCTTAACTTAGAGCTAGAAACAAGGTCTTGAAGCCTTGCATGCAAGAGGGATAGTCCCTCTTATTATTATTATTATTATTATTCTTCTTTTCGACATCTCCCTCATTGGAATCATCATCTTCTTCAAACTATAGCTCTCTAAGGTGGAATCTCTACCCCCATTTCAATTCGTTGGGTTTAATAGAGTCAAGGAGACTGAAAATAACAACTATAGCTCTCTAAGGTGGAATCTCTACCCCCATTTCAATTCTTTGGGTTTAATAGAGTCAAGGGGACTGAAAATAACAACATGCATGCATCTTTTACTAGATTTACATTGCATGTCTTTGCATGTTATAAAGAACCCATCCATTGAGGCTTTCTTTACCCCCATACACACCAAGGAGCAAATTAATAGGGTCAAGCACTGCATAAAAGGCAACTATTAGAGTATATATTACCACATGTATGTCTAAATTTGTTAACTCTTAAAGTGATCACTTTAAATGTAAGTTACAGCCCATTCACCCTTGATTAAGCACATATATATTGGATTAGGTGATAATGAGTATATATATGCAATATTAAATTTGGGAGCATAAGGAATCTCATTGGAACTAAGAACTAAGAGTTCAGTATTGAACTCATACTCCAGAATTGTTTTCAAACATTCTGAAGCTTACGGTGAAACCCACGGCTAAGCCATAAGTAAATATGGCTCAGAATCCCAAGAGCTCAAAAACCCACTTTTGAATTAAAGCTAACCCTCAGCTAAGCTGTGGAATGAACTACGACTACGCCATAATCATCCCGTGACCAAGTCGTAAGTCATTTTACAGCGAGCTCTGTGGAGAGCTTAAAATTCCATTTTTCTTCTACGGCTGACCCTCAGCTAAGCTGTGAACTGTGTCATTGCTAAGACGTAGCCTAGCCATAGCCTAGCCATAGGCTTAGCACGGCTGAGCCGCAGGCCAACATATGGCTAATTCGTAACTACGTAGGAAATTAAGAAAAAACTAAACCACCCGGCTAAGCCGTAACATATATATGGTTAAGCATAAGAACACTATGAATCTAGGATATAAAGGATTTCAAACGACCTTGTAGGGCTTTAGACATGGCACCTTTTCCTGAATTAAATAAGCCAATGGTGATTAAATGATAAGGAGGGCAAGTGTAGAGCTGTGACTTATCCCCTTTGATTTTCGGGATGAATTCCCAATGTCACGTCATGGGTGTTGGCATAAGAGGTGTTCCTTTGTATACACAATGTAATGCCAAACTTGGTAACACAATAATACTGAACGTTTTATGAATACATTACGTTGAATGACCTAAGATCACAAAATATCTAGCAAAGGGATGGCTAATAATTCTCCTTGATACCTTTTTCATTTAATGCATTCATATTGTTAAGAAACATTGCCCTCAGCATGATGTAGTCATTTACCTATATTACCTGGCGAACCTTGAGGCCATCGGACCAAAGTTTCTACTGAGTGTGTGTCGGTGAACCGAAAGGGGTGTAGCTAAGGTTGAAAGGGTTCGAGCCTATTTGCTCATTTAAGTATACATTGTTTGACTATCAATTACTTTGTTTAATTTCGATTTTTATGATTGAATATGCTTTCAAGACCAAAACTCCCTTATGTATGATATGATAAATATGACTAAAATGTATGAAAGATATGAATTCGAGTCGGTTTTAATACGTTTAGTCGACACCACTTAGCTTGAACCCTTATTATGTTCAACGGGACCAATTTGGGTGCCCCTTATGTCACTATTGCATTAGTTTTTGGAGGAGTTGTTGGCACTCTTCGAGAAGCTAGCTTGATCCCTTAGTGTAATTCCCATATGTATGTTATACTCTCTCTTTAGATGATATGCTCTCTTTTGGGAGAATATAGCCTCGTGGATGCTAACTAATATGTTTGATATTCCGTATTGATTTATTACTCATGCTTACTCATGCACCACATGCCTAGCTTACGGTTATTACTTTTCCTTTAATCAATATTTTCCTTAATTCATTCGATACATTATGATGGTCTTTTATACCTCCATATTTGCTTAACCATCGTGTTAACAGTGCTACCCTTACTATTACAAGTACAGAATCAAGTCCCAGCATGACTGTCGATGCGTCCCCGGAGGGTACCCCAACGGTATCTAGGGGTATAGAAGAGTGGAAAGAAGACAACATCTTCTACTAGTCGTCTTACAAAGAGCGTCAAAGGGGTTTTGTTGGGTTAATAAGTCAGTGATATTTGGACTAGTGTTTAACATGCTTCCCTATTTTGTTGGGATGTTGATCGATGGACATGTGTTCGGGATTGTATGAATGGCTGGTTAAGTGAAGTGTGCTCTTATGTGTGTTGGAAATGGTTAAGTAAAATACTTAAAGTTCATTCATGATTGTATATTATTCTTTCTACGCATTGCTTATGATCATTACAAGTATATTTTACAGGTTTCCGCTTTACGCTTTAAATTTAATATACGTGTTGTTGGATATTCCTCATACGTTCTTGTGGAATCTCCTTTGTAGTGATTTGTACATATCTTTACATGACATGGATTGTTATGGGATTATGTATCTACACCCTGGGGGCCCATTCTAATACCCAATTCCCAAGATCGAGGTGTGACATACGTAAATAATTGTATCAGAGCGATTAAGAAGTCAGTTAAAAGACTTAGCAACTCTAGGAAGCGTGGTGAGGTTCCGATAGGTCCGATTGAGGGATGGATTTTGTATAAAGACTTATAAATTCCTCCTATTAATGTATTGCATATGACTAACCACTATTATATTTGTAGATAAATGGCATCTGGGTCCAGTACGAATTACAGTTCAAGCGGTAATGGCCATGAAGACATCGAATTGGACGGTGTGGATCCTCTACCACTATTGCCTCCTCACCCCGCATATAACACGGAAGAGAGATTTAAGATGCTGATGCATCAACTGGCTACCAACAACACCAACCAATCATCCATATAATTGTAATTAACTGCCCTTATGGAAAGATAGAGCTAGCCTGGTGATCCTCATTCTTTATATGAGAAGTTCCGCAAGAGAGGGGCTATGGAATTGATAGGATGAGAGGACCCATTATAGGCTGACGAATGGTTCGTACACACAGAGAATGTTTTTGATTCACTAACCTACACACAAAGGCAGCAAGTGGTCCTTACGGCATCCATGTTCAGAGATATTGCGGATACATGGTGGAAGAGTATCTAGGATCAAATTAGGACTATGCCAGAAGCCACCGTGTAGGAAGCTTTTAAGAGGCAATTTAGGAAGAAGTTTATTTCAAAACATGTGACCAACAAAAATAAGGCAGAGTTCCTTACCTTACAGCAGAATTCCATAATGGTTGCAAAATATGTGCACGTATTTAGTCAGCTCTCTCGTTTTGCCGTGGACTTGATAGACACTAAGGAGAAAAGAGTTGAGAGGTTCATCGAAGGGTTAAGGCCTCCTATTAAGGGACACACTATGGCTTTCCAGTGCCCAGTACAGTATGATGATGCTGTGGAGAGAGCCTATGCGATCAAAGAAATTGAAAAGAATTTATTTTTGGGAGAGTCTAGGAGAAGTGCCCCACCTTCTGGGAGGAGCCAACAACACTCCAAGAAACAAAAGGGAGTCATTGGTGGGACATCAAGGCTAGTCTGCGGCGTGTGCGGAAAAGGCCATGAGATAAGTAAATGTTGGAGGTCTACGGGAGCCTATTTTGGCTGTAGCTAATTAGACCATCGTTTGGTGGAATGCCCGAGAAGAAAAGGTTCCAGTCAAGCCCCACACCAACAGCAGTATCAGCCGTCTTCTAGAACAGCACTACCCGAACCTCCAAGTCAACAACCTCCAAGTCAACAACAGCAGGTGAGGCAAGGACAAGGGCAGACGGGACATGGTCAAGGTCAACAAAGGTAAGGATAGCAGAAACAGGGACAGCAGAACTGACTTCAAAGGCAAAGTCGCCCCTATGCATTGACTCGTGAAGAAGCGGAAGCAGCGGAGCATGTGGTTGTAGATAAGGTTTCTATCTGTGATATAGAAACTAAGGTGTTGTTTGATTCAGGATCTTCGCACTCTTTTATTTCACCCCAATTCTCTGGTAGGATATGGGAGCTGCCAATGCAGCTATCATATGTGTTAAGTGTTATCACTCCAGTTGGCAAAAGGGTGACTTGTGAGGACTATTACCTAGGTTGTCGAGTTCTAATTGGAAAAATCCTTTTTCTAGCGGAACACATTATGTTACTGATGCACGATTTTGATGTAATCCTAGGCATGGATTGGTTGACTAAGTATATGACTTATTTAGACTGTTTCAGTCAAACTGTCACTGTTAAGGTAGGCAAAGTCAACCCAAGTGTTATATTCCAAGGTGAGAAGAAGAGTTTTAATACTAGACTAATCTCAGCACTGCAAGTAGAAAGATTAATTCATAGTAGTTGCGAAGGTACATTGCCTTCATTGTTGAAAAAAACTGCCCAAGGAGTCAAAATAGATTTTAGCAGTCTGTGAGTTTCCAGATGTGTTTCCTGACGAAGTACCTAGCCTTCCTCCGGTTAAGAAAGTAGATTTTATTATAGAACTAGTGCACGGTACAGCTCCAATTTCTAAGGCTCCATATAGAATGACACCTATAGAGTTACATGAGCTGAAGATACAGTTGCAAGACTTGCTGGATAAAGGGTTTATTCATCGTAGCACGTCACCATGGGAAGCCCCAGTTTTATTTGTGAAGAAGAATGATGGCACCCTCAGAATGTTTATCAATTATAGGCAGTTGAATTAGGTGTCGATAAAAAACCAATATCCACTACCTAGAATTGATGAACTGTTTGATCAATTACTAGGTGTAACACACTTCTTAAAGATCGACTTGAGGTCTGGATATCATCAGTTGCGAGTTAGAGATCAGGATACGCCTAAAACAATTTTCAGGACAAGATATAGGCACTATGAATTCTTCGTCATGCCTTTTGGATTGACCATTGCCCAGTTGTATTTATGGCTTTGATGAACAAGATCTTTTTACCCTATCTCGATTGATTTGTAGTAATTTTCATTGATGATGTACTGGTGTACTCCAAGACTTGAGACGAGCATCTTGAGCATTTGAGGATTTCCTTGCAATTGTTGAGAGATCATCGACTATATGCCAAACTGGACAAGTATGATTTCTAGTTAAAACAAGTTGCTTTCTTGGGGCATCTAATTTCAAAGGATGGACTCGCAGTAGACCCAGATAAAATTGAGGGAATAACTACTTGGCAAAGCCCTAAAACGGTTGCAGAAGTTAGAAGTTTTGTCGATTTGGTGGGTTACTACCGAAGCTTTGTAAAAGATTTTTCCATATTAGTCTCACCTTTGACGAAGTTGACTCGAAAGAATGAACCTATTATTTGGTTGACTGAATGTGAGTCGAGTTTCCATCTCCTTAAGGAGAAGTTAACCTCAGCCCCAATTTTATCTTTATCTCAAGGTAGTAGTGGATTTGTTATATATACCAATGCTTCAAGGATTAGGTTGGGATGTGTATAAATGCAAAACGGAAAGGTGATAGCATATGGATCTTTGCAATTAAGGAAACATGAAAAGAATTATGCCACACATGATTTAGAAATAGCCGTTATCGTCTTCGCTTTGAAGTTGTGAAGACAGTATTTGTATGGAGAGAAATTTGAAGTTCTTAGTGATTATCGTAGTTCCCAGTATTTATTCTCTCAACATGATCTTAACATGAGACAACTTAGATTGCTAGAGTTCATAAAGGACTATGATTTTCCAATCAAGTATTTTCTAGGAAAGGGAAATGTATTTAGCTAATGCTCTAAGTAGGAAATCAACTGTTGAGATGGCAGCCATGTGTGGTGAATGGTCTCTAGTAGAAGAATTTCGAGATTTGGATGTGGAAGTCAAATTTGTAGATGATAAGGTCATGTTAGTGGTTTTGTCTGTTTTTGAACCCACTTTAATACAACAAATAAAGAGAGACAATTTGAAGATCTAAGATTCGTTAAGATTCCTGACCATATATCGCAGAGATCAGATTTCAGGATAGTGGATGGTGTGTTGTACTTTAGAGATCGGCTATGTGTTCCAGCGGTTCAAAATCAAAATCTAAAAGAAGCAATCATGACTAAAGCACATCACGCTAGATATTCCATGCACCCCTGGAGTACTAAAATGCACCAAAATTTAAATGGCAGGTTTTAGTGGAATAATATGAAGAAAAACATTGCAGGCTTTGTAGCGAGATGTCTTACCTGTCAATGTGTAAAGGCAAAACATAAAAAGCCTCCCGGTTTGCTACATTCTTTACATATTCCAAAGTGGAAATGGGAGAATCTTTCTATGGATTTTGTTTCAGGGCTGCCTTAGATGAGCAAACATCATGATGTCATATGGGTGATTGTCGATTAACTAACGAAGTCAGCTCACTTTATTCCTATTAGGAAAGTGATGAAATTCCATGAGATGGCCAAGATCTTCATAGATGAGGTTATGCGGTTGCATGGTACTCCAGTTTTTGTAGTATTTGACCGAGACAGTAGGTTTTTATCTTCCTTTTGGCAATCTTTCCAGAAGTCTATGGGTACCAAGCTTAGTTTCAGCACCGCTTATCATTCTCAGACTGATGGGCAATTAGAGCGAACTATACAAACTCTTGAAGATATGCTTCGAGCTAACGTGTTAGACTTTCGGAAAGAGTGAGATGAACATCTTTTCTTGTGTGAATTTGCGTACAGCAATAGTTATCACGCGAGCATCAAAATGGCTCCATTCAAAGCTTTTTATGGTCGTAACTACCATACACCGGTCTATTGGGAAGAAGTCAGAGTTAGAAGTTTCCATGGACATTCTCTAGTTGTGGCGGAAAAGGTACAAAAGGTTCAAGACAAATTGAAGATTGCGCGATCTCGCCAGAAGTGTTATACAGACAACTGCTGTAGACTCCTTGAATTTTAGGTGGGGGACAAGGTCTTCTTGAAAGTGTCTCTGATAAAGGGTACTATCAGGTTTGGGCAGAAAGGAAAGTTAGTTCCGCAATTTGTAAAGCCTTTTCATATACAAAGCAGAGTCGGAGATTTGGCTTATAGGTTGGAGTTACCACCTCAACTCACGGGAGTTCATAACATATTTCATGTATCGATGCTTACGAAATTCCTTTCAGATTCTTCACATGTTCTTGAATTAGAGGATATCCAAGTGAAGTCGGATGTGAGCTATGAAGAAAGACCCCTTCGTGTCATTGACACTAAAGAGCAAGTATTGCATACTCGGATGATTAAATAGGTTAAAGTTCTATGGGAGCATCATGGGCAAGAAGAAGCTACTTGGGAGTTTGAAGAGCAAGTTCGGAAAAAATATCCAGAACTCCTACCTGAGGTATGTTGCATTTGGAGGACCAAATGATCTTAAGAGGCAGAGGATGTAAGGTTCGAATCCAAACTAACCTCGATTTACATTAATTAATTTTATTGATAGTAATTAAAACTTGTTTAGGCTAATTTAACTCAAACCCTTTGGGCTTGGGTCATGGATAGGTAGTTGGGTCGGTTTGAACTTTACCTAGGTAGTAAGGCCCCTCTTGTAATTTTGAATCCTTGCATCATGTTGATATCTCCTTAGTTGCATCTTGTATAATTCTTCGTGTAGACCATCTTTCATGTTTGGTCCAACTTAATTTGGATTCATCTTGGCTTAATTAAGGTCCATTTGACCTAAATTGTAATTTTCCTAGAAATATTGGACTTTCATGTAAAACTTCAACAAAAAAATTGAGTTAAAAGATGAGCGAACGTCTTTCTTCCCCTATTCTTTTGATTCTTGCTAGAACTACTTTTCCTCTTCACTCTTCTTCATCTCCACCTCAACTTGGAGTTGGAAATAAGGTCTTGAAGCCTTGCATGCAAGAGGGATAGCCTCTACTATTATTATTATTATTATTATTATTCTTTTTTTCTGCATCTCCCTCGTTGGAATACCATCTTCTTCAAACTACAGCTCCCTAAGGTGAAATCTCTACCCCCATTTCAACTCTTTGGATTTAATAGAGTTAAGGAGACTCAAAATAACAACATGCATGCATCTTATATTAGATTTGCATTGCATATCTTTGCATGTTATAGAGAACCCATCTATTAAGGCTTTCTCTACCCCCATACAAACCAATGACAAGTTGATAGGGTCAAGTATTGCATAAAAGGCAAGTATTAAAGTATATATTACCACATGTATGTCTAAATTTGTTGACTCTTGAAGTGATCACTCTAAATGTAAGTTATAGCCGATTCACCCTTGATTAAGCACATATATATTGGATTAGGTGATAATGAGTATATATATGCAATATTAACGATATATGGGCAATGTAAGACTTATTATGAAAATTTGGGAGCATAAGGAATCTCATTGGAACTAATTGAACTCGTGCTCTAGAACTATTTTCAGACATTCTGAAGCTTACAGTGAAACCCACGGCTAAGCAATAAGTATACGGCTCAAAATTCCAAGAGCTCAAAAACCCACTTTTGAATTACAGCTAATCCTCGGCTAAGCCGTGGAATGAACTACGGCTACACCGTAACCATCCCGTGACCAAGCTGTAAGTCATTTTACGGCAAGTAGCCTAACCGTAGGCTTAGCACGGCTGAGCCACAGGCCAACATATAGCTAAGCCATAACTGCGTAGGAAATTAAAGAAAGACTAAACCACTTGTTTAAGTATTAAGAACACAGTGAACCTAGGATATAAGGGATTTCAAATGACCTTGTAGGGCTTTAGACATGGGACCTTTTCTTGAATTAAATTAGCCCAATGGTAATTAAATGATAAGGAGGACAAGTGTAGAGCTATCACTTATCTCCTTCAATTTCCGGATGAATTCCCAATGTCACGTCATGGGTGTTGACATAAGAAAAGGTGTTCGTTTGCATACACAATGTAATGGTAAGATTGGTAATACAATGACAGCAGACGTTTTATGAATACATTGTGTTGAATGACCCCGGGATAATGGAATATCTGGCAAAAAGATGGCTAGTAATTCTCCATGATACCTTCTCGATTTAATGCATTCATATTGTTAAGAAACCTTGCCCTCAACATGATGTAGTCATGAATCCATACTTCCTGGCAAACCTTAAGGCCATTGGACTGGAGCTTTTACTGAGTGTGTGCCGGTGAATTGAAAAGGGTGTAGCTAAAGTTGAGAGGGTTCAAGCCTATTTGCTCATTTAAGTATGCATTACTTGACTATTAGTTACTTTGTTTAATTCTGATTTTTATGATTGAATATGCTTTTAAGACCGAAACTCCTTTATGTATGATATGATAAGTATGATTGAAATGTATGAAAGATATGAATTCGAATCGGTCTTGATATATTGAGTCAGCACCACCATGCTTGTACCCTTATTAGGTTCGACGAGACCAATTTGGGTACCCCTTATGTCACTGCTGCAGCAGTTTTTGGAGGAGTTGTCAGCGCTTCTTGGGAAGTTAGCTTGATCCCCTAGTGCAATTCTCATATATAATTATATGCTCTCTCTAGATGATACGCTCTCTTTTGGAAGAATATAGCCTCATAGATGCTAACTAATATGTTTGATATTCTATATTGATTCGTTACTCATGCTTACTCATGCACTACATGCCTAGCTTACGGTTATTACTTTTCCTTTAATTAATATTTTTATTAATTTATTCAATACATTATGATAGTCTTATATACTTCTATATTTGCTTAACCGTTGTGTTAATAATACTACCTTTGTTGTTAAGGTATGGAACCAAATCCCAGCACGATTGTCGACGTGTCCCTGGAAGGTACCTCAACGGTACCTAGGGGTATAGAAGAGTGGAAAGTGGCTTTGCAAAAAAAGAAAAACATCGAGAGTTTGTAGCATAGCTGGACGTCCAATTTCACTCCTCCTTTGCATATGTAGGCCAACAATGACATGTGGTTTCTACTTATCCAAAATTCAAGATTCAAGATAAGAAAATATATTAAAGAGAAACCAAGAGGAGAGAAACAAGAAACAATTAAAAGCCATGTTTGGACGTTCCTAAACTAGCCCCTGGTTGGTGTACACCCCAGCCCAGTTATGCTTTTAAATGTCACGGCCATTGTGGATTAATGGGAGCCACTCCACTTTAATTCAAGCACATTGAAAGCCTATTAATGGCACATCATGTTCAATAATTTGGCATCAAATGTGGGGACCATTCCATGAAGATTTGGAAATCTAATTTTAGAAAGTGAATGTTGAAAGAAGATTTAACGATTTAGCAAGTTTGGTAATCTCCACTTCCTATTCTTTTGCAAAATTGGAGCCACATTTCTAAGCAAACTACAAAAGAGGAAATAAAGAAGGACACTAGAGGGGAACAAAAAAATATTTAAAGAACCAAGGGGGAGTGCATGTGCATAGAACGCATCCCTCCTCCACAACATGCCCATACCTAAGATAGGTTAGGGCGAGGCCCTTTAGGTCCCATCCACTCATCCTCTCATACCTTTTCCATGTATCTTATCCTTTGATGACGCTTGAAAATTGGAGCTTGGGCAAGCCCTCTCTCTTTTATTTGGGATTATTATTTGTATTGGTCCATTTTAATTAAAAAGGTGTCGTTAGGGAGGTCAAGGTGTCACACTTTGGAACGGCATTGTGTGTTTGTCGTCGTGATAGTGCATACTTGCTACAGTGTTTCTGATGTCTTTTGTTAATTTCGCCAATTAATTGTTTAATCTGCATTACAAAAGAAACTAGAATTCTTTTTCTTTTATTCTTTATTAAAGTTTATTATTTTTGAAATTTTATGTTACTTTATTTTCATGCACTTTTATCAATTGGTGGTTTGATTTTTTTTCCTCTTTTTGCAATTTTCAATTTAGCTTTTAGATTAGGGTTTTTAGTTTAAGAGTTTATTTGGATTTGTAATTTTATTTCAAACGTTGGTTTGTAATGTTAATTTAATTTTAAGTTTAGTAGTTGAATTTTTGTATAGATTTTTATAGGCTAGTTCTAGTTTTCAATAGGACGAGTTTGTGTGACTCATAGCTCTCCATAGATACGATCCCAATTCACTGGGTTTAATGATAATTGAGGCCTTGTACCTGGGGCTCTCTATTACAGAAGTATCCAACCGAGATTTATTTTGTTTGACCTTACTGGGAGCGGGCCACTAAGAACTATTTCTAAAAATTTTCTTTTATCGAATAAAGTAGTATGTATTTTAGTAACTTGAGTTCAAGATGTACGATTTTATTTATTTTTTCAAAGAAAGAAAATGGTTCAAGAGCTCATTCTATCTCATATATTCCATAGCAATATTTACGCATCAAATCATTCCAACAAGTCTAATCCATGAGGAATTTGAACCATTTACATTCACTTGCTTCGTATAAATTGACATTATTTTTCAATTTAACACTGATTTGACAATCAAGTATTGTTGGATCTCAAACATAATAATGAATACACTTAAGAAATCACTAGTAGTTTAGACTTAAAAAACTGAGAGTTTTAGTGTTTTAAAAATTAAGAGTAGAAATTATCTAACTAAAAGGATATTAAGATCGTTCAATATCTTTGAAGTTTCATGCATATACAAACTACTTTTATGAATTGATTTGCAGTCCAATTCATTTTGTAGAGGAATAAGTGTATCCATATCCCCCTTTTGCACGATCATGAATAATATATATAAATATATCTATATGTAACCCTAAATAAGAAGCAATAAAATTAGAAGAAATGGGTCAAAAGCAACTGTGCAACACTTATTATTTATACATTAAGTATAATAATAACTTAAATAATTATATAGAGATGAAATTATTCAAGTATGTGTGATGTGTGCATTTTTAAGGCATTTTGTAATGGGAGTGGGGAACGAAATTGCCTTTATAGTTCCAGTTTATTACTACCAAGTGATTATTATATAAAATTGCCTTTATAACTTGTTTAAGACAAATCCAAAGAAGCGGCTTGGTGTGTGGGGATTCAAGACTAATCCAAGGGGGCTCAAGACAAATTCAAATCAAGTTGTGAAGGAACCTACCTCCCACTATACAAGTTATCTCTTAAACTTATCTCAAAAGGGAGTTGGTTCGATTGTAAGGTTCACGATAAAAAACTGTGATAAAAAATAATGCGTAAAATTGTGTTAATCCAATATTCTTTCATCAAGAGGCCAATTTTACACTAAGACCAACTTCTGCCAGGCTAAAATTTTGGGAAAACCCCATAAAGTAAGAGCTTTTAAAGTGTATTGAATTTTCAATAAGTGGGCCACTCTATGGGGTCCATTCCTTCATCAAGTCAAATCCCGTACGTTGCCCTGTATCAAAATTCAGGCACAACTGCAAAAGGCAAGATCCTCAATGCCTGAGAATCCGGCAAAGGGAGCTTCTAAATATACACCATTTTTCTCTCTTCTTACACCAGGATTTTATTTTATTTTTTTTACAGTTTTGCCCATGCATGAAAGGACTAAAATGCCCTTGTCTCTTGCAACATTAGCCCATTATTTCTTTTCATACACACTCTTCCACCATTCTTCTTTCTTTCCTCCAAGAGCATCTTTCCTTTTCCTTCTTCCCTCTTCCCTCTTCCATGTAAGAGAGCATCCCTAAGACCCTCTTCTTCCCTCTTCCACCTTCCTTCTAATAGAGCACTGCTATATAAGAATACAAGTTAGCATTATCTTGCCTTCTCATTACTCTTTGTCTTAGCAAACATCAATCAACACTCAAATAGTGTAATGGAGGAGGAGATTAACACTCAAATAGTTGTTTTCAATGAAAATGGCAGTGATAAGGTGAGTGTGTTTGAAATTTATACATTTTTTTTTTTTTGAAAATTTTCTATATCAGCTCGTGTTCTATTCGGTCCCAGAAGTCCGAACGTATATATGCATGTTCAGTTTGCAATGACCGAACATACATATATATGTTCGGCCAAAGCTGGCCGAACACATCTGAAGTGTTCGGCCATTAGAGGCCGAACATATCATTTTTGTTCGGCCATTCATGGCCGAACACCTATGACGTGTTCGGCTGTTCATGGCTGAACATATTACCTTTGTTCGGTCCTAAATGGCAGAACAATATTTGTATGTTTAGCTATTCAAGGCTGAACATAATATATGAGTTAACATTCCATTTCATTTTCATCTGTAGAATGGTCCATCTACACAATGCAACCAAGTGACTGATGAATGTGTAATGGATTATACAAGTGAATTTACCACTCATGAGGTAAAGTGCAAAGTTTAATAATTTTCTAAATTAATTGCATCAGTTAATATATAAAAATAAATGGTTTTATGTGTAGATATTCAAGAGCCGGGATGCTTTAATTAAGTGGGCTCGTGATGTTGGCAAGAGAAATGGTATTGTTGTTATGATTAGGGCCTCAAATGCAGGTGGGGTTGGTGTAAAACCAAGAATTATCCTTGCATGTGAGAGATTTGGACAGTATAATGTATACAAGTCCAATGACAAAGGGACTCCTAAAAAGAAGATCAAGCAAACAGGGACAAAGAAATGTGGATGCTCGTTCACATTAAAGGGCAAAAAGTTGGCTACAGGCGATGATTGGATGTTGGAAATTGTATGTGGTGTTCATAATCACTCGGCTGCCGAGTATCTAGAAGGACACTCATTTGCAGGGAGATTATCAAAAGAAGAGACGAAGTTGTTAATTGATCTGTCAAAGAGTATAGTTAGGCCAAAAGATATTTTGGTTACATTAAAACAAAAAAGTGAACTAAATGTAACAACAAAGAAGACTATCTACAATGAACGCTCTAGGCAGAAAGTCTCTGAACATGGTGGGAAAAGTCAAATCCAATAACTCCTCTGCAAATTGGCAGAGCATAAGTACATTGAATGGTATAGGAACTGTGATAATACTGACACCCTCAGAAACATTTGTTGGACACACCCAACTAGCTTAAAATTGTTGCGTGCATTTCCACATGTCTTGATCATGAATTGTACGCACAAGACGAACCGGTATTGGCTGCCTCTCTTGGAGATTGTTGAAGTTACGTTCACAGAAATAACATTTTCCGTATGCTTTTCTTATCTCCAAGCTGAATGTGAAGATAATTATGCATGGGTGTTGAGTGTTTTGCATTCTATCATTGTTGATGCTAATTGTGTTATTCCTGGAGTCATTGTCACCGACAGAGAGTTGGGGCTCATGAAGGCCATCGACAGTGTATTCCCGGAGAGTACTCATTTATTGTGTACTTGGTACATTAATAAGAATGTCTTGAATAAATGTAAAAAGTTGTTTAAAACCAAGAAAATGTGGGACAAGTTCAATATGAGTTGGAATATGGTGATGTTTGCTTCTACAGAAGAAGAGTATAATGAACTTTTGGGCAGGCTAAGTAAGGATTTCCATACTTATCCTGAAGCACTGCAGTATGTGAAAAGCACATGGTTAGATCCATACAAGGAAAAATTTGTATTTGCATAGGCAGATAATTGTTTACATTTCGGGAATACTACATCGAATAGGTAATGTGAATGTTTGTTATTGATTGAGTTACATTTATTATGTAAGACATCCATATGAATTAATAACTTTTATTTTTCTTACAGAGCCGAGAGTTCACATACACATTTAAAAAGACAACTTGGATCATGTTAAGAAAATCTTGAATCAAACTAGACAAAGATCCCTAATCTGCTCCAATTGCAACATACTAGTATTAAAGCATCATTTGAAAAAGTAAAACAGTTGTGCAACACAATTTCAAGCCTTCTGATTTCAATGAGCTTCGTGGCAACATCTCAAAAAATGTACTGGATAAAATATTGTCAGAAAGAAAAAGAGTCGAACAAGTTGGAACTGATCCGGTCTCATGCATGTGCATCCTTGATTGTACACATGGTTTACCTTATGCACATGAGATTGGAGAATATGTTTATCAACAACGCCCAATTTCCCTCAGTTACGTACATCCACATTGGTGTAAGCTTGATATGTTGCCTAACAGTGCAATGAAGAGGCTTACTTTGGATGTTAAAGTGGAGTTGGTGTTAGTTGAAAGGGCTTTTAATGATAGTGATCATACAAAGCAATTGTAAATGTTGAGGAAGTTGAGAGAGTTATACGAATCGGATAATACTTTCTTAATAGAACAGAAGTGAAATTAAAAGCTCGAGGTCGCGTATCTATTAAGACTAATTCATCAACCCGGCGTGATCCAAGTGCCTTTGAGATAACGCAATCTGCATATGATAGTTACTCTTCTGTATTTAATGAATCGAAGGCTGTTCACAGCAAGGCAACTGTACATGGTATAGTTAAAAAGAAAGGAAAGGCGAAGGTGCATCACACAAGATCACAACCTACTATTTCTTATCGTGAGCAATTTCTAGATGGGATTAGATACTACATACGCGTCATAAACGACATTGCAGCTGATGGCAACTGTGGCTTCAGAGCCATTGTAGGGCTACTTGGGCTAACCAAAGATGATTGGTCACGGGTTAGGAGAGATTTCGTAACTGAATTACTTGCCCATTCAATAAAGTATCAACAACTTTATGGGATTGAAAACAGAGTTCAGGAATTGATTGAGGCATTGTCATATTATGTTAATTATCCAAGTTATTCCCATTGGATGACTATGCCAGACATGGGCAGATTATTGCATCTCATTATAATTTGGTATTATTCCACTTTAGCATGCAACAATGTCTTACCTTTCTGCCTCTTTGATCTGTGCCACCGTCAAGAGTATCTCGCAAGGAGATAGCGATTGGTTTTGTAAACAACAGTCACTTTATTCAGGTTATTATTCCACTTTTTTTTAAACATTTTATTATTTCCATATGAGTTTTCTAACTTTTGTTATGTTCCAGCTCTTCTTGGACTTAGGCCATCCAATTCCACCGATTGCAAACAAATGGTGTGAATTTCATCTTCCATGTGCAAATAAATGGGCAACTGCATATATTGGTCTCATTGAGCATTTCAAAGAGCTTGTCAGTTCAAATGTAGCAATAAGTGAAACGATATAGATTGGATGAACATATTGTAGCACGTAACTCATTAGGGATGTAGCTAATATTGAATGTAACTCATTATGCTCATTTGGAAGATAACATGCAACTTTGATTAGTAGCAGCACAGTTGTTAATTTCATACATAAAATTTGTGAACTGCTTACATACTTACTTCCATATACAAAAAATAAAGAACCCCGTCTTAAATAAAAAACAACATCATCATGGACACATCAACCTCTGTCACTCCTACTCCGGCGTGTGTAAGTACTGGAAGTCATATTAGGATCCCTCACAATTCGTTGCGCATCTTAAAGTGAAAGTCCCCTTAAGACATAGCGCATGCGATCAACATTAGCGTACACCCCCTACGAGTCACAATAGAAGTCAGCCTTTATTAGTGGCTCAGCGACACTTAGTGCATCTTAACAACGTTGCTCGTAACTTATAGATGAGCTCGCCCCACTTGCCTCATTTCTTTGCCCCCACCTAGATTGATACCTTGGGTTTTGTACTGTCCTCCATGATATATGCGTGTACCAGCTCATTTAATCGAGAACACAATCTGATGGAAATTTGATAGCCCGACTCCGGTTTGCCAGTGACAATACATGATTCTCCCATCTTTACCACTGCTGATCGACCCATTGATATGCAATTTGATATTGCTAAGTACTAAGACCTCGATGTGCCCAGCCTGGAGTCCATGGTGCTGGAGGAATAGCCTGCAGTGCAAACACTCTCTCTGGGTGATACGGTTCCACAACCTCCAAACACCTAATACATCCATAGTAGAATGCAAACTCATATAATGGATGTTGTTGCCTTGAATTACAATATGGATCCCAAGTAACCTATGTCAATTTACATAGATCTTTAGTAGCACATAAATACAAGAATGCAGATTAATTTGAAATTACTACTGGTGAGAAGCACAATACCTTATCATTGCCCATTTCGTCAATCATTTCTCATAATGATTGAAGGCGGTCATCTTTATTTGACTCTCTGCTCGGTTGCCACAATAATAGTCGAGGGTCATGTTGAATGTACATGAGATTTGGGTTAGGAGCAAAATATGGAAAATGCTCATATATCCATGCTTCCAGGAGTGATAGATACCCAGCTACTTATTTCACTTCATACCGAGTAGCTAACCTCAAATGCCAATAAAGATAGGCCAAAGCAGCAGCACCATATGCATATGAAGCCACACCATCAACATCCACAAGGAAGTGAAGATAAATGACCGAAACGGGTGTGCCACTTTTGTCACTAAACAGTGTACATCCGATTATATATAGCAAATAAGCTCTCACTGTCCAGTCAATGGCTGCTTCTCCATCAGAATTTGTCATTGCATCAAACTTATTCTTTAGCCACTCTAACCTTATTGAATGACCCCGCACCTGTGCAAGCTCATCATGAGCCTCCGAGCGTCGAACTCCTAATGCTTGGTGTAATAGCTCTTTAGCTTCAGAAAATCCAAAATCATCATTATATAAAACAGTTATTCCCATCATTGGGATCCTAAGAATGGTGGCAACATCATCTAAAGTGATGGTCATCTCCCCAAAAGGCATGTGGAACGTATTAGTCTTTGGATGCCACCTTTCGACAAACGCTGACACAAGGCTCTTATCAACAAATATGTAAGAAGTCCTGATCAACGGTGCTAGACCAGATCTATCAATCTTCTATCTAAATAAATCAGACTCATTTAGGTATCACATCCTTACTTTTGGCCCATGACTCAAACACTTGAGCGGAAGACGGTTCTAAAAATATGCATATACATTAAAGAAAAAATAAGATATCACATTTATATGGAAAATATATAAAACATACCTTTCCTTTCCAAATAAATTTTGCAATGTGTGTTTGAAAACTCTTTAAGACCGAAGGGTTAGTCGGCCCAATCATTTCTTCTCCATTATCTTCTTCATCCTCTTCCACCTCCTCATCTTTATTCTCTTTGAAGTCCGGGACTTCCGGGTGTTTTAGCTCTTTAATAATTGGCTCTTCAACGCGTTGACGACTCTTTCTTTTAGAAGCCGTTGGACGAGCTCTAGAATTACTAGCCATATCTGTAAGTAATTCAATCAGCTGTTAGTTGAGTGGGGGTACCGTGTAGTCATTGTGTTTGGCTTTGTATGACCGAACATAATGAATGTGTTCGGCCATACAGGACCGAACCTATTTAATGTGGTTTGACCATTGGTGGTCGAACACAATAAACATGTTCGGCCAACAGTGGCCGAACCTCTTCTATACGTTTGGCCCTGTATGGCTGAACACGATGATTTTGTTCGGCCACACCTGGTCGAACAATATGCATGGTGTTCGGCCATGCATGGCCGAACATGGTGACGGAATGGAATGGCTTGTATGAGCACCAAACGGAATGTAGGGAAAAATATATTCTACTATCACAATCTAAACATGCAAGAACCCATTGTAATGAATAATATGTGAAGAAGAGAAGAGAATACCTTCGAAAATGGTGGAGAAGAGAATGTAGAACAACTGTGGCAATGGTGGAGAAGAGAAAAAAGCTTACCTTCAAGATTGGAGAGGAACCCTTGGGGAAGAAAAGGGAATGGAGGAATGGAGGAAGAATGGAGAGGAACCCTTGAGGAAGAAAGGGGAATGGAAAGAGGGATTTTTGGTGTAGAGAAAGAGCAATTTGGTTGGGTGGGAGTATAATATGTAAACTAGCGCTTCAGGGCCCGCGCCCAACACGGGCCATGAAAAAGTAATAACTAAGTCTGACTAAAAATTATTAATGTTTTAAATAAAATATTAATAAAAATTATCACATAAATCATGGTAAAAAAATAGTGGACCAATCCCTTTAAAAACGCTAGTTTTGGGTTGACCATAAAAATGGCACCAAGTCACTTTGTCATGTGACTAATTATAGTGGACTAATCCTTGATGTGTTCTGGTTTTGATGGTGTGAGGGTTAGTCAAAGTGGGACCCACCACATTATAAAAAAATGTAAAACAATAACAATAACAACAACAATAATAATAATATTATTATTATTAGTAAAGTATAAAATATTCTTATGATGGTTAGGGTGTCTAATTTAAAGATTTTATCCACCCTTGATAATAAAGATTATATGAGAACTAATGGCGTGGACATGCATAATATTTTAGTGACCATTATTTAGGGCCCGCGCCATGAAAAAATAATAATTAAGTTTGATTAAAAATTATTAATGTTTTAAATAAAATATTAATAAAAATTATCACATAAATCATGGTAAAAACATAGTGGACCAATCCCTTTAAAAAGGCTAATTTGGGATCGACCATAAAAATGGCACCAAGTCACTTTGTCATGTGATTAATTATAGTGGACTAATCCTTGATGTGTTCTGGTTTTGATGGTGTGAGGGTTAGTCAAAGTGGGACCCACCACATTATAAAAAAATGTAAAACAATAACAATAACAACAACAACAATAATAATATTATTATTATTAGTAAAGTATAAAATATTCTTATGATGGTTAGGGTGTCTAATTTAAAGATTTTATCCACCCTTGATAATAAACATTACATGAGAACTAATGGCATGGACGTGCATAAAAGAGATTTCACGTTGGGCGTGCACCCCTATGTTTTTCAATTTTCTTATAAACTTGTGAAGGCTCTTTAATCATATGAACATGACAATGGGAGCCATACATTTGATGATTCTTGACTGATAGGTACTAGTATCACAACTGGTAAGGTAAAATTGCGATATAATTTCCATTTTATGAAAATGGAATTAGTATTTTATTATAGTAGGGATATTGTTTTCAGTAGACCTGCCTGTCTATTTGCTAAGCATGATTCAGCTATTCAAAATGGACAAAGTTCTTATGAGCTAGACACCACCTAAAGTGATGTGTATTATTAAAAGAATGTGAAATACTTGAAGCTTACATTATTCTAAACCATCTAAAGAAGGCTCCAAAGAACCATCGCCCATGAAAACCTTATTAGAATTTCCAATAAATATTATGTAAAATGAGAGAAAGGTCCAGGATTTGTAGTTTGGGAGAGGTCTCAGAGTCCTCTGACAGGTGCCTAACCACTCCACATCCCCACCTCCTCAGTGGATGACAGATAATCCCTCCATGTCACCACCAACCTTCCGATCATGTGGCCCTCCTGATAGCCCTGTCCTTTCCCACCTCACCCATGGTTACAATCTAAGTCCAATCTCTATTTCTTTATGTTCTGTGTTTGACTGCTGCAAAACGACATCGGCTACAACATCTAAGCCATTTGAGGATTTGAGGAAGTAGGGAAACTTTTACCTGATTTGGTGAGCTTGATATCTGGCCAACAACAGCAGCAGCAAAAAGAAGTAGAAGAAGAAGAAAACACAGAGAATCCACAACAACAACGGTAGCAATAAATCCACAGAGAATCCACAGATCACAGAAACATAAATTGTTGAAGCAGATAGCAGGAAGAAAGCAAAAAGAAGAAGCAGAAGAAAAGGCAGAGCAAAAGACAAGTTTCGTGCGCGGGGGAAATGTTTACCTAATTTCGTCCTCTAACAACAACGGCAGTGATAAATCCACACAGAATCCACATATTGCAGAAACATAAATCGTTGAAGCAGACAGCAGCAATAAAGCAAGAAGAAGAAGCAGAAGAAACAACAACGGCAGCAATAAATCCACACAGAATCCACAGATAGCAGAAACATAAATCGCTGAAGTAGAGAGCAACAAGAAAGCAAGAAGAAGAAGCAGAAGAAAAGGTAGAGCAGAAGAAAAGTTTCGTGCACGGGACGGATCGGCTGATTTTGTGCAGCACGCTCGGATCGCCCTCTAATAACAACGGTAGCAATAAAAAGAAGCAAAAGAAAAGATTTGATAGAAGATTTAGTCCGAAAAATTTGGCATGAAGATTTAGTTCGAAAAAATTGGCGTCAATTGGGTTTGATCATTTTCGTTTTGAAGTAGTTAGAGCGCACAATTTTCTCATCTCATCAATGGAATAGAGAGATTTTAGGAGAGGTTTTAGGAGAGATAAGAGGTATTCTAGGTTTGAGGACTTTGTTGAGATCGCGTCACGTGTCGTTCTCTCACGAAAAGGATGCGCCACGTGTCGTCCTCCTGTGAAAGGTGGGATTGCTTTAATATATATAACTAGTGTTGGGCGCGAGCATTGTTTAGGTGCTGGCCTTGTCTAATAATTGCATTATATGTCGCTGAAAATATTTATAAATATATAAATAAATTGTACATTAGTATTAACAGAAAACTCATTACATAAACATAATTTTAAATATTTTAGTGTACTCTCGAAAAAATAAATATCATATTAGAAACTAAATAAAAAATAATATACACATGGAGTTTTATTAGAATAAGAATAGAAAAAAGTTAGATAATTTCTTATTTAATCCATAAACCCAATAAAAAGAAAAAACTATATAGAAATGAATTAGATGGAATAATCCAATGTACAAAAACTCATAAGGTCAACCAACCCTCTCATTATGAATAATTTTAAAAGATGAGTGTTTTTAGACCTAGAAGAATAATTGCATCAATGGCCATTTGCTTATGAGCTATAAAGAGGATTACAGTGGCACATGGGGTAGGCCTTCTACAAAATGGAAACTTTTGATTATCAGTCATAATATTCAGGACCATTACAAAAAAATTTTTTTTTTATATATTACTGGGCCTTGCACATATCTCAAACTCAAATTATATATTTGTCAAGTAAATGGACCTAGCCCGCATGCTTTATTCTTTGTCTCTGATATAGGGTTTTACATAGGCCATTTCAAGTCTAGATCCTAAACTAATTAGGCTCCGCTCGGCATTACACTATCAATGGCTAGGTCGTGTTAGGCGAAGGAGCATCAAAGTCTAGGTCAATATCTAAAATAGAACTATTTAAATCAATTCTAAAAAGTAAAAATAGGTTTTTCTCTTACAAAGGGCTATCTCATTATATATATATAACGTTGCAGGGCTCACGGCCAACGCAAAGGCCTATGCTAACTCATCTTAGTTCTCACAGTAGTGGAATAAATTAAGACATCATTCTGAAAGATTAAAGTCATTTGTTAAATATAGATTACTTGGTATAAGAAAAATGAAAAATAATCCACTATCTTTGCAACAAAATGGTCACCTAAATCGAATAGAAAGAATTCAAAATAAGACATAGTTGGGAGCATGACGTCCGTACCTCATTTAAATTTGGTGGATTCACATAGTCCAAGTTAGATTATCACCTGTATAATATTTAAAGGGATTTGCTATATAAAAGCAAAAAAGAACTCAGCACACTCACAAAAAAAAGCCTAGACTACCCCTACCCTATTCTCTCCCCACTCACCTTCCCCACCTCCCACTCCAATGATGTTCGCAGCTCCGATGGAGGGAGTCACTGAATCACACTCCCCTCCTTCTCCCTCTCCTCCCTTTTCCTTTCTCTTCTCTCCTCCCTCTTTTCTTCTCCATTCCTCTCCTTATTCCATTTTCAACCTATTCGGCTCTATAAGGCCGAATATTACACTTTTGTTCAGCCTTGCAAGGCTAAACAAAAAAAAATAATGGTCCGTTAGTCTTGGCCGAACGAGCTGGGGGGGGGGGGGGGGGGCTGGGGCTGTGGAATGGGAATGGGAATGGGGGGAGATTGGATCTCTCTATTTCAGGGAGACCTCGATCTCCCAGCAGTAAGGAGGTCGAGTAGAGGGGGAAAAGGGGGGAGAGAGAGAGAGAGAGAGAAAGGAGGAGGGATAGGGAGAGGAAGAGGAAGAGATAGGGACAAGGAGAAAAAGGAAGATGGAGGAAGAGGAAGAGGGGGAGGGAGGGAGATTCGGCCTTTGCTGGAGCTGCCAATCGTGGCTAGGAGGGGGAGGTGGGGAAGGGGAAGAGAGAGGAGGAGAAGGTGAGTGGGGAGAGAAGAGGGCGAAGGTAGTTTGAGCAATTATTATTATTATTATTATTATGAGTGTATTGAGTCCCTTTTTCTTTCATATAGCAAATCTCTATTTAAAAGATGGAATTTGTGAAATAGAGAAAGGCACTGAGAAGGGATTCCACAGAGAGAGGCACTGAGATACTGCTGTGCAATTTTCCTTCTAAAAGGGCGAATTCTATTTATGATTTGTTTTTAATTAGCAAGCTTTAATAGATAAGAAAGATTTGTTAAATGTAGTGGGACCATGTTCAATAACCATGAATAAGAGTACTACTAAAAAAACTCAGATCCAACCTAGTGGACATTCCATATTCCAACTTTCAAGGTTAAGTGGGTATCCATTGCATATATATTTTAGATTTCCTTTTTATGCTATCTTAATTGGACTATAGGACTATTGAGAAGGAGTCTCAATTCCTTTTTCACCAAGTTGAATTTTTGTGGCCCACTTTGATGTAGTCTCTCCATCCATCTCAGAAAATGGATCAGTTTGAATATTTTTTGAAATCTTTTAAAAAAGCATTAATCTCTCATGGAGTCTCTCATGGTGACAATCTTGGCGTCCTATACCTTGAACGTTGAAGACATTATTCTTAATTTTATCATTCTTCTATGTCACTAATAGTTCTGTTTAATCTCCAACAAAATTTTAATTATACAAATCTCAAATGAAACATAAAAGGGAAGCATGACATGGGCACCATACAAATCCTAAGTAGATTTGTGGTCAAATACGTGAAAATTTGAGAAAAAGGTTTCATCAAGATCTAACTCATACTCATGGTTGAATCCCTTCTCTTCCAACCAAGCTGTGTAAAGATTTGTGGTCCCACCAGACTGACTCTCCTAGTTGTCGACCCACATGCATCCTACTGTCTTCACACCATCTGGACATAGAACCATCTCCTATGTCTGATCCTCAATCAAAGCTGCAATATGATTGCCCCATCCGTCTCGCCACTCCTTTATGTCTTGTTCGACCAATTCTGCATCTGTGTGAGTCTCTTAAATGTTACAAGGAATGACTTCCGTGACAGTTTCATCAACCATCCCTTGTAGATCTGATCCAATTGCAGACCAATCACCAACTTGACCCTATAAAAACGGTGCCCCTAGTTGGATTCATCAAACATAATTTAAAACAAAAAGTAAAGAAAAAAATCTTGACAAATGTAAGATATGTGGATTTGTTACACATGGAAAATTCAATGTACCCATTACTCTCTACCTGCCTAACTACAAGATGCACTCTTATTTTTCTGGTCCTATAGTAATTAGCTCCATATGCAACCGTGTGTATCTTATGGAAATGATGTGGGAAAGCATTCATGGAAACCCAAACCAAAATTACTAAATGAGATTTTTACATAAAATACCCAAATTAAAAACTAAACGTTCATACTTGGGCTCAAATTCGATTCCCGAATCCCAAGACTGAATCAATACTCAAATACTTAATCTACTAAAATAGTATTCTAGCAAAGATTGTTTCTTTTGGACTTAGCTATCTTTGGGCCCAATATAATTGATAGAAACCATTCAGATTGATCTTAAAATGAAATATATATTTTTTGTACATTAAATTGATAGAAAATGTTGGATTTATATTATGTGGGTCCCATTAAATTTATAATTGTGGAAATAGATGGTAATGATCACTGGATTGCGTCAATCTTAATGCATCTTGAATCCATTCTAAATCGTCCAATCTCGGTACAATGAGGTCAGCACCTCATTCCCACCCTGAAAATCCAGGCTGAAATATCATACTTTATGGTAGATGATGAAGTTGAAGTTGAAGTTGTAGGTCATGCTAAACTATTTGCACTCACGTTACTTCTAACAAAATAGCAAAGCCCAGTCGGTGAAAATGGCGAAACTTCAAAGAAAAACGCTAAAAGTATAATGATTACTAAAACCTACATTAAAAAGATTGTACCAAAAAAAACTCTGTACTTGCACCCTAATGTAGCATAAGATCATTTCCTGCGTAAGGATTTTAAAAGAATGGAAAAAAGCAGGCAATTGGATAATGAACATACTCAGTTGTTGCATAGAGGCAATTATCATAGCCTACAACCAAATGAATCCATAAGTCCCTAAACAACTGAAGATTACAAAGCAAACACATACAGTAACAACTCGATTACAAAGAATCAAAGATGGATGCAATGCATACTATATCAGTGGGCTCCACCCTTCCTTGCATATGTTGAAGAGGGATGAGAGAGAGAAATTAGGGAAGAAGAGATTTTATAGAAAATAAAGGAGAAATTTTAGGAAAATTGAGAGATTTTAAAGATTTGCTATGAATAGAGTTTAGTTAATATAGATGGAATTCTTATATTGAGCCACGTGTCACCCTCTCACGAAGAGGGCTGTGCCACGTGTCGCCCTCTCACGAAAGGGGGGATTGCTTTAATATATATAATAATAATAATAATGTGGTGTGTATAAAGAGAAGAAAACCAAACCCCCTCACTTACTTCATTATGTATAAAGAGAAGTGGTGTAAGAAAAGATAAAATTAGTGTATCTTTAGCAACTCCCTCCGGCAAATCTAAATAGCATCATGCTGGTTTGGGTTGGCCTGCGACTCGTAGGCCGGCCCGTCTAGCACCCTCGAGGACTTTCTACCCATTGCCATGTGTAACCAGACTCTGGTGGGTGCGATAAGCGTGTTCCACCAGCGTGTCTTCTAGTTCTGAACCTTCCACACCTCCTCCTTTCACTTCCTCTCTTGATTCTTTTCTCCTTCTTCCGATTACTCCACGCTGTAGAGCAGTTGGCCTTGGAATCCTGCAGGTATTTTCCATTTGGATCTTGAATTTTCATTCAAATTCCCATAAAAAAAAATTGATTTCTATCCAATGTCTGTCTTTCAGTCCATCCCTCTCTCTGATATTATTGTCTTTCCTAATTACCCATAGATTCAAAAAAAAAAAAAAAAAACTAGCTTGATCGGTGTAGAGGCATCAACTTTACCTTTAATTCATCAAAAGAAACACTAAGCCCTAATGCTTCTCGTGATGCTTGAAGCCCATCTTCCCTTTTATTTATTCATTTATTTATTTGATTTTTTTTTTCAGATACCCAATCCAGTTATGGATTTTGGGCATTGGGTATGTAATGTGGATACCTTCTGATGGATGCTGGCTGAAAATATGATGATTGTTTGTGGGTATTTTACAAATTCTTGAATTGAATTGGGCATTTGGTTTAGTAGTCTTGGAACAGATATATATTACTGTTTGCTTGTTTGTTTCCCCCAAAATTGGATTTGTGTTTGGGATATAGGTTTTGATGTTGGGCAGGTATTGCAATTTTTGTTTGCTTAATTAATTTACAAAAAAAAAATTGAGGTAGTTCTTAATTAATTGCTTCTCTGTTTCTTTCTTTTGAATAATTAATACTGCAGTGGTTTATGCATTGACAATAGAAAATGGTCTTTTCGCATGAGCTCTACCTTTGGGTTGCTATCACCTTTTATGGCTTTTGAACCTGGGTCTATCAAATGTTGGATTAGACTTTAGATTTTATTTATTTATTTTTTCTGGGATTATATGAATTAATGAGCTCCTCTAGATTTAACCTCTCATTCATTGTTTTCAAAGGGACAAAAATCCATAGAATGCTCTTTTGTTGGAACTTGGAAGAGTTAACTATATCTAGTGTACAACTTAAATTTAATTTAAAGTTCTTCTGTACGCAAGAATGTGTTTTTGAGTTATTGTGGACCCAGTTATGTATTTTATGATATGTAATTTGTAGTGAGGTTTAATTGCATCTAGATGTATGCTTCCAAGTTGTGATTTTCACAATTATTTCATGTCATGAACATTTCTTTATTTGATTGTTTCTTTCTTAATGTTCTAATGAATGCATGTAGTGGAAGACGTAATAGTGAATCTTTAAGGATGTCCATTTTGTGGGATAAATAACATCTCCATCCAATCTACTATTGATTGAACTCTTACTACTTGTGTCATTGCTGGTGAGAAGTGCATGCCAACTTGGCTCGCATAATTTTGTCCATTCCTTCTGTTTTTCAAGTGTTGAGGATTCTTGAATTGTTTCTATTGTACTATACCTTTTTGTATTTTGATTACTCAAAAGATGGAATTTTATTGTAAATTCTTTTTCTTTATACAAGATGTGCTTTTTGTAATATGTGCATTCAGGATGTGTTCATGAAACATTTTATCATGGAAAATGCTTGACCAAAAAAATGATGAAAATTGGGATACAACAAGTGAAATTTGCATTTTTTATAATATGCAGAAAATGAACTCACAAGAAAAAAAAATTGTGGTGGAAATGTTGCGTACCAAAATGGCCTAGATTCCAGATTCCTTTGATATCTTTGCAATGGTTTGCATAATAGATAATTCATATAGATTACAGGCACATGATTCGTGGATTAACAAACATTTCATTCTCCATTTTTATGATACCTTCTACATAAATGAATCTCACAACTCTCTTTCTCACACACACTCTCTCACAAACACACACATTGGATTTCCCTTCTAACACGTGCATTGGATTTTCCTTTTAATTTCCTTCTGGACAGGTTAAAAACATGAGAAGATTGGTTGGACATGGTCACACAATCATTTGATCTCCTACTGTAACCTTAGTTAAGTGGATGGGTTTCTTCAATAAAGCAAAGCTCATTATAAATGCCTTCCCTTTCCTTTCTTCTAAGATCTTGACAGGCAATGGCCATCATAGAGGCATTGCTGCTGTGTCAAATGCTATCCGACCTGCTCAATCAATCTTTAATAAGAAAATTACATATCCATTTCATTATTCTTCCTTGTATTCGTCCCTAAAACCTAGTTCCATTAAATCAAAATTGAATTATGCTACTGCTGGAACTCGGCGATTTTACTATGCTGACCGCTATCAAGTTCAACACTTTCGGCAGAGGGGACCTCACCGCTGGTTTCAAAACCGACGCACTGTTCTTGTGGTTGTTGTAGTTGGTTCTGGTGTATTGATCACTGTCTATTATGGGAATTTGGAGACCATTCCTTACACCCAGCGCAAGCATTTTGTCCTCCTACCAAGGGACATAGAACGGAAGCTTGGAGAAGCTCAGTTTGGGCAATTGAAGGCTAGTTTTAAGGGAAAGATTCTCCCACCATTACACCCTGATAGCATTCGGGTAAGAGTGATTGCAAAGGACATTATTGATGCATTGCAGCAAGGGATACGAAATGAGCGGGAATGGAGTGATCTATCGTACTCATTTGAAGAGCCTGCACTACCTGGTTCATCTTCTAAAGGATCTCCAAATGTTGTGTCCGCATTAAGAGGAGAAGAGTCAAAGCTGGATGAGCACTGGTCCCATGAAGATGAGATTCTTGATGATGAGTGGGTCCAGCAGAGTAAGAAAGCTGGCAAAGCACATGGTTCACGGCCTGCAACTCAGCACCTAGAAGGTTTGAATTGGGAAGTGATTGTTGTAGATGAGCCTATTGTGAATGCATTTTGCCTTCCTGGTGGCAAGATTGTTGTGTTCACAGGGTTGCTTAACCATTTCCGCACTGATGCAGAGATAACAACAATTATTGGCCATGAGGTAGTTATCTAAGTTAGTTTTGCGTATCTAGTAATTGTAGTAGCGTAAATTTCTGTTGCTGTTGGTTTTTGCTTATCTAGTAATTGTAGTAGCGTAAATTTCTGTTGCTGTTGGTTTGACCATTATGGGGGGGGGGGGGGGGGGGGGGGGTTGTGCTTTGGGAGGTTAAAAGATCCTGGGAATCACATATGCTTCAGTATCAGTAATTGACATTGGTAATGATTACTGACCAAA
The DNA here is from genome assembly GCA_037013555.1 of Sextonia rubra. NCBI lineage: Eukaryota > Viridiplantae > Streptophyta > Magnoliopsida > Laurales > Lauraceae > Sextonia > Sextonia rubra. The sequence continues at coordinate 28,923,233 of JASUAD010000011.1, read as the reverse complement.
ATAATGGAAAACAGTTTCTTATTTGACCAAAATGATGGATAACAGTATCTTATTTAAGTGTAGTTTTCAGTTTCTGTGCCATAGCACCCTCAGACAAAGTACTATAACTGCTTTTGATTTATGAGCCATCCATACATTCCTAAGGAGTGTTTGGTTTACATTGTCAAGTAGATACATGCATTGCAAGTTGCAACAACTGCAGTGCTCATTATGGTCACATACAGTTTTTAAAAACTTCAGATAAATTATCTCAGATTGAAGATGTGTTTCTCTAACACTCTTAACATTCATTAAGTGCATGTGAACCAAATTTGTTATTTAGTGCATTTTGTAAATTTGTGGTCCTTCTGTGCGGTAATGGCTAGAAACCAGACAGCCTCTTTGCATACAAAAATTGATCATTTCAGTTTTCATTATCATGTATTGACTCTATATTTGTCAATCAGGTTGGACATGCAATTGCACGGCATGCAGCAGAAGGGATCACAAAAAACATGTGGTTTGTAATTATACAACTTGTGCTCCTCCAGTTTATTTACATGCCCGATGTTGTCCATGCAGTGTCCCAACTTCTTCTTAGACTTCCTTTCTCTCGGAGGTATCTTCAAGACCAAAAACTTTTAGGAAGCTTTGGAATTGCACTTTATTGGTTCCCATGTTTACTTAATATTTATTTGTTTGCATTTTTGGACCTTAAATGTATTTTTTTTAGGCCAAAAGCTTACATTCTAATGATCCTTCACTGCCCAACATTACTTTGTCATCCGTTATGCCGAAATATTCTCACTACATGATTGGGGCACATTCCAACATTGTTCATGGGTAACTGAAAGTCATCCATCTTGGTATTGGGAGTTCCGAACTGCCCCTTATTGCTCACTGTCATTATGTTTGGCTTTCTACCTGTTGTTGCTTGCTGTCGTAATCCTATGTTTGGTTTTCTTTCCTATGTCATGGAAGATAATGTGATTTTATTTGTTGATGAACATAAGAGAAAAGCATATACAAATCTAAAAGTAGTAATCGTATACAAATCTAAAAGTAGTATGTGTTGTATATGATGTATGTGTGTATAATTTGTTATCCTTCTATACGTATTTTCCTCGTTATTTTGCTGATAAAATTGTTTGCCCTTGAAAGCTGACTGAACTTTTAGAAGACGACTTTTTATAAGGTTTTTTTTTTTTTAATTTGTGCTTGCATGCTATCTGTTGAACTCTTATGCTAAAGAATCTAGAATGATGCTCTAATAAGCCAATTGGTAGTGTAGATGAGAGAATAGTTGAGTGAAATGAGTTTGAAGTCATTATATTTCATGATTTTTGCTAGGATGGAAATTGAAGCAGATCACATTGGGCTTCTATTGATGGCTGCAGCTGGATATGATCCACGTGTGGCACCAAAAGTGTATGAGAAGTTGGGACAGATTACTGGCGACTCATTATTGAAGGACTACCTTTCCACCCACCCATCTGGCAAGACAAGGGCAAAACTGTTGGCTCAATCCAAAGTTATGGAAGAAGCACTTGCTATATATAGGGAAAGATTATTGGGTCATGGGATTGAAGGATTCCTATAAGTTTTCCTCCCATCCGTGGTAAGCTCACTGCAATCTGAAATAATCTTCTTCTATATCTCAGGATATAGATCAAAACTCACTCCAGTTTGAAATAATTTTCTTTTGTTGCTCAGGATAGATCGGAATGGAGAAACATAGTTCATGTTGCTGGACCCAACATAGTTGGACAAGGATTTGGTGATAATGATGATAATTTTCTTCTTTTATTTTTATTAAAATAATCACACCAGGATTATATTGTCATTGTGGAATCTCCTTTTGACTGTTGCCTTAGCTAAAAACCTACCAAGCCCACCAACTTAATTAAGATTTTGAGTAGTTATTGACAATTGTTTTTGTGGTTTAGTATGTGTTTTGTACCGTATATGTTTTTGAAATTTAGCTTCCCTTCTGCAACCAACTTTGTGACACTGAACTCTCATCATTATCATCAAAGCCTTATCCTAATCATGTTGGGGTCGGCTACATGAATTCTATTTCTTCATTCTGTTCTATTTTGCGCCAAATCCTTAGATAAGTTAAATTTCTTTAAACCTGACTTAATGACTTCCATTAATGTTTTCTTCGGCCTATCCCTACCTCTTGATAGGCCTTTCACCTGGATAGCTAAATTTTTTCTCATCGGTGTTATTATCGGCCTACGCTCAACCTGTCTAAACTATTTTAAATGGGTTTCTCTAATCTTATTCTCTATTGATGCTACCCCTAAAAGCTTTCGAAAGCGCTTATTTCTAATTTTTTCTTTCCTAGTTTTATCACACGTCCACCTAAGTATTCTCATCTCTGCCACACTGAACTCTACAGAAAAAAGTTGTTTTCATCTCATTAGATGCTTAAAAACAAAATTAGAGGAATAATGATACACAACCTGATCTATCATGATAATAAATTTGATTTGATACAATGCTTCAACCTGATCTATCATGATAATAAATTTGATTTGATACAATGCTTGTACATTTCTTTAAGGCAAATCACTGAATCAAATTGGCATTTGTACATTTCTTTAAGGCAAACCATTGGATCAAATTGTCGTGGATAACGTCTCTAATGGTTTGCCTCGTTGAGACACTGGTGGGTTGTTTTATAATTAATGGAATGGGATGGATGTATTGCAATTGATCCTTCGAGCTTTGTGTTGCCTCAACACCTCTTTAAGAGTATGCATTAGTTTTGGATAGTAAACTAGAAGTATCAAGGAGACAAGGATAGCAAAGTGGTAGTTAATCAATAGTAAGCTAGGCCATGATCTAAACAAAGTTAGGTCAGGGTCCGAGTCTGGATATAGGTCCAACGGTTTCATACCCAAATATCTGAATGCCTAATCGGCACCACAATGTATTATATGGGGAATACTAGTATGCATCCTGTGGTGAGGGACATTTATTCAATTGCACAAATAAGGGAAGCTATGTAAGCATTTCTCACCTTATGGTAATGGAAGGATGCATACTAGCATTTCTCTTCCCATATGGGGAATACTAGTATACATTATTTCTAAATTATAGGGTAAGGAACATTTGCTCAATTGGAAATATTCATGTGCAAAAGACAAAAAAGTATATGCAAAAGAGGAATGCTCATGTATAAATAAAGAAAGTCATATAAGTAGTCCTCATTATATGGGGAATACTAGTATGCATCCTTCCCTCACTATAGGGTAAGGGATATTTGTTCAATTGGAAATATTCATATGCTAAAAGACAAAAAAATATATGAAAAAGAAGAATGCTTATGTATAAATAAGGAAAGCCATGAAAGCATCCCTCACCCTCTGGTGAGGGAAGCATGCATATTAGCATTTCCCATATAAATATTAAATAAGGGACTATTTGGCATGTATGATATATATCTATATCAAATGGAGCAGTTTGAAATAAATGTATTACAAATAGACCAATTGGTAAGAAAAATACACTGTTATTAATAGACATTTATAAATAGACATTTTATAATCCAATGGTTGAAGTGATTTTTTTTAATATTAATTTCTCAAGATCCACATTGAATTAGGACTCAAATTTGACTCTTATTCTTGGGATGCTCATGAGGATCAATGTTTCGGTTCTTAATATAGGGCTCGATATCTGTGATAGATCAATAGATAAAATTTGGTATGGTGGCTGTTCAGACGTTGGTTGTGGGTCCTACAATTGAAGAAATTTGAGAAAAATGGACTACATGTGGTGAAGTCCAAAGCCTAGGCTTACTTTTTGTACCCCACAGCTGCCTTTGGAGTCCAGGCTGGAGACATTTTTCTTTGATGTAATTGGTTTTATTGGGGTATGTCCCTCTACAAGTTCTATCCTAATTTGGGATAGATTCTGTTTATGTAATTTATATTTGAAGAAATAAAGACATTACTTATTCTTAAAGAAAAAACTGTTTAGATCGTGGTTATGGGGGATAAGAAGTCTAGAAAGATCGTATGGTTTGCATTTTTTCTCAAATATATCTGTGACAAATCAACGGGGTGAAATTTTGTATGTGGCCTTTATTAGTATGTTTCCAAAGAGGATTAACTAATCGAATTGTGATTATGGGGCCTACATATGCCCAGGAAATTAGATAAGTGGTTCTACCTTTTTTTCACAAATGTCTTAACATCCATGATGGATCAAAGACTCAGATTTAAATGCCTGGCTGTTTTTAGGGTATGAAGACTGCCAATGCTTTGGATCATTGTCCGAGGATTTTGGATACAAGAAATGAAAAAATGGGTCATCCTATAATGACCTTTTTGAAACTATAATAGCACAAAGTTTGTACGCTTCAGACTTCTCTCTCTTTCGATTCTCCATGTTGTCAAGACTGTCCTAATAGGCCTATCAATCTTTATGCCTTTTGAAACGATGGTAAAAGAAATGGTTCCCAGACAAAGGCATTTGAAACAGTTTTAAGAGAAAAAGAGGTAAAATGTAGAGATACCAAACGCCACCTAAATATATTGGCCTCAGTTTGGGTGTAGGCCTCGGCCCTTTAATCAGGCCTGGTTCTGGTCCAGTTTTGGGCTTTTAATTTAAGACTTACATTAATTAGGGTTTGGATCAGGGTACACAATTATCCCAACCCAACTCTGACCATTCCATCCTTACTAGCAAGGCTTGGGTCACCAATGCCCTGCGTACCAACAAAATTTTGATCCCACATCAATACTACTATAACAAGTTTTCAAGCTTTTTCATGCATTTACATTTCCGTGCTTTAAGGATGGTGGTCAAACTATTCCTCTTGATTGATAGGCTTTACCTTGGGAATGTATAGATGATCACACCAATCAAACATGTCTGCATATGTGCATGTTGGTGCAAATGCCAAAATAATTATTTCATAGCTGCAGTCTAATTTCTCTAAATGTTGTCCTCTTGAATGCGCTTCTGTAGGATTAGTCAGAATTGAACCACAAAATGGCCAATGGCCAACTTGGTTATATCACAAGAACAAAATCAACTAATTTACTAAATTGAGGAAAGAAAAATGTATCCAACTTGTACAAAATGAGATGCGGACTCTTTCACTTCCTTTTCATGGATACATATGTTACACCAAAACTCCTCAACAAAGAGATATGAAGTGCTCCACTGGAGTTCTTGACTTCATCAGTTGCTTTTGTGTTCTTTCTCTAGCCTACACTATCCTTCCGACAATATCTCTTGCATTCCCTCCTCTAGACAAAATCCAGTGGCATTAAAACTTCATTTGCTGCGGGGAGTTAGGCTGCTGCCTTCCAAATTAGATGGAAGCATTTGACCAGCATTCAGGCTCAACTGTAATCCAGAAGAAATTTAAATTCACAATTAATATAAGATTGTGCCAAATGGCATATACCAAGCATGGGTATTTTGCATTTATCATTATGAATTCAATGTTTAAATTAGGAAACTTACATCTGGGTCAGTGAATACGATTAATTGCTTATCTGCTGTCGATACTAGAAGGTTGGTGTTATCCTTGTTCAGTGCCACTGCTGTAATATCTTGCCCATCTTTCAGCTTTAAGGTATGATATATCTGTACAGAAGGATTCTGGATTATATAAAACAGATTCTCAAAAAAAAAAAAAAAAAAAAAGAAAAGAAAAAGGGAGTAGAAAAACCAGCTCCCCTTTGGCAGGAAGTAGTGGGATTTCTCCATGCAGGGATATTCCACTATATTCTGTATAACCAATGGGAATCTGAGGACTCCTAGTTTGTTTCTCTAAACAAAGTGCAGTCATTTTTTCACTTGCATTTCCTCATACCTTCATAGTGTGTAAATCAAGAAAGCAAATTGAAGGCACTTCAACTGCCAACAACTTGTTCACAACACTCCCGTGTGATGGCAATGTAATATCGTCGACCTTAAGATTATCTGAATCCATGTCTCTACTATCAGAAGTGCTCTGATATTCTCTGTCCTTATCAACAGAGCACGAAGTCGTCCCAATCAAAGCACTTTCTCCATCAACAGATACCTCCATGCAACTGATGCTTCCTGAACAAGACAGAAATGCAGTTGCTATAGGAATCCCGTTGATTGTGTATGTGCTGATGTTTTGCAAGGACTTGTTCCAAGTCACTACAACTCCTTCGGATGAAAGACAGACTGCGTCTGCCTCCACAGCTTCTAGTTTTCTGATTAATCGCCCCCTTACAGAATGCAGAAGAACACCAGAAGATTGAGAACAAGATACAACAATACCCAGATCAGAATCAACACAACAACATACTATTGCCTTGAGATGGCCTCTAAGCACTTGCATAGGGCCTTCAATACGAGACCTCCGGCTAGTGTCGACAATGCTGCTTGAGTGATCACTTCTACCAGACTGAGGACTGTTAGTACAAGTAGTAGTTACTGCAGAAGTGGAAGACTCTGAAATGTTGCTCAACTGTGATAGTGGTGTTCGATGTATCCGCCAAAGCATTAAAGTTGTATCTTGAGATCCTGTCACAAGATGGTTGCTATCAGGTGATAGAGCAAGGCAGGTGACTGGTGCACAATGTCCAGCTGCTGTTTCAATGGTTATTGCACCATCTGATGAGATCAACTTCACACTGTTATCTGCATGACCACCTGGTTAAAATACAAAAGGACATGACCGCATAAGACTACAGTTATGAAGTAATTAGTTGGCACATGCATCCACATGCACATATTACAAACAACTTGATTAATATATATATATATATATATATTTTTCATATCAAAAGCTAGATGACTGAAAAGGAAGTGTGGAACAACTAAAAGTAAGCAGCGAATTATTTAAGGGATTAGAAAGATAATTTAGGGAAGGAGATTAGAATTGAAATAACTTTTGAGAGAAGATTAGATTGAGATATGAACCTAATGACCTCTGGGTTCAAATGACAAGTTATATTAAACAAGTTGCTCGATGCTGGGGAAAGACTAAAGAGAAGATATTTATACATATTAGTATGGTGGTGGAATATAGAAATGGAGAATATCGTAGAATTCCATCTTCTTTTCAAGGATTGACAAGAAACCAAAAGTTTAAGACCAAAAATAATAATTATTTTTTGATAAACGACCAAAAATAATTAATTACATAAAAGAGACAATAAGAAAGCTGTGAGATTAAGTACAGCTTATGAATTAATGTTGTGCTGTGAGCTAAGGATTAAAGGATATCTTCAAGCTGGAAAAATACTTACAAAAGGCTAATGGCCTTAATTAAAAAAGGCTAATGGCCTTGATTGTGCAATGTATTTAAAAAATGAAAATCAAAAGTCATGGTGAAAGGAAAGAAAAAACGAAAGCAAGGGATAATTAACCAAATAAGCCAGGCATAAGTAGGGATAGCTTTAGCAAAGATGGAGCATAGGTCTAGATGGTATACCTATAGAAATATGGGGCTTGTAGGATGAGAATGCACTTTGTTAACCAAATTAATCATCCGAATTATGAGTAATCAACCACAATGGACTTAATGAAATTATATCAGACATGTACGTGGGGAAGGTAACTAGCGCAAGAATTGTATGAGTGACGATTTGGGTTCCAAATCAATATTAACAAGCCCAGAATTCAAAGGTTATCTTCTAGTAAAGCAAGATAAATATGCAAATAAGTTGAGCAAAAAGAATGTCCAACTATTTGGGTCCTTGTCTTAGTGGCATTGAAAGAGGTGTGAAGTAAAATAAAGGAAAGAATAAGAATCAAGACACAGTAATGGATGAAAAAATAGAAGAAAGGGAAATTATTTTAAGACCCCAAAACTCTTTCTTTTTTCCATTCTGAATTGATTGCACAAGATTACCACCTTTTTATTTAATCTTCCTTCGTTAGATATGAGGTGAAATTTCAAGAACAATTACAACCTACCAGTGATGATTTCTTTATCATATGTGGCGGCAACAACTGCTGAGCTTCTGATTCCAGATGTTGGGAATGCCAATGCTTGGGGGAATTGCGAGTCTCCAGCCGGCCCTTTGAGCATGCGCATTAAAGCCCCGCCAGTGGAAGCAGCTGTGGCTTTCCCATGTTGAAATAGAAATGGTGTGCCATGGCCGTCAGGAGTGTTTGGTTGCCACTTATGTAATGCAACATGTGCATCTGGAGCATTTATATCAACAATGATGACAGAATCAGATGATGCGAAAATAGCAGCGGCAGGGACATTGCAGCGTTCTGGATTGGGAACCACATAAGGCTTGATCTTATTAGGGTTCCGAAAGATGGTCTGAATGCAGCAACAAGAAACCAGAGATTTAAATTTTAATCATTTTGTCAGTTTCCTATGTGAATGAATCTAAAGTTTGATGCTCCTATGTGAGATAAGTCAATCTGAAAAGAAAGAATCACAACTTCTGCAACAACATATTATTTTGAAACAATGACATGTTTAGAGATGCTTGATAGTAAGTTTCAACTTTTACACTAGCTAAAATAAATAGTTTATTGTTGTAAAACTAGATCCAGATTGGACATGGGAAGATAAAAGAGGCCTGCAGTTGGGGCTTGGGACATGAGATAGGTTTTCAACATCGCCAAGAAACTAAAACTTTAATGACCATAAACACCAAACGTGCAAGCTGTTAGAGAACAACACAACACCGTGTATCAGGACAGCCCCCTCACATGTGAGGCTCCTCACATGGATAGAAACAAGCCAAAAGACCAGATGTTGACTAAAACACATCCTTAGGATTCAAACACATGACCCTTCAACTCTGATACCATGTTAGTAGCCATAAACACCAAAAGCTTTTGTTGTTAAATAACAACACAACAATGTATATCAAAGGGTCCTGACAAGAACAACATCTTACTTGGAAGATTTAATTCACATTCAATTATGCTTCCATGGATTCAACTACATAATTTTCCTTCTCATCAATCAAAGTACACAATTTTTCTTGGATATTTTACTTTCTTAAAATCCCAGAAGACCAACCTATTTGGATTTCTCAAAAAGGACTTTCATAGGGCACATCTTATTCAAGTCGGGTCAAGTTAATGTGGATCAGGCTGAATCCATTGATAAAGACCAGTAAGATCCGTTAATTGGCCGTTATTTGAATGCATGTCTAGAGGTTATGGATCCAATAGGGCCCAAAACAGTTCTTAAGAGTATCTGTTATATATTGGTATGAGCTGATTTAGAGATCAGTCCCTATTTGGGACTGCAACACATAATCCAATGAACTTTGGGCACAAATGGGCTCCATAAAAGGCAATAGAGAGGGTAATAAACCTTTTATTGGCCTTTGGGATGCCAAAATGAGGAGTCTACAATGGACTCTGAATTGAGACCAAACTGATCCAAGCACGCAGCAGGCCTGCGCAGTGGCTGCCAACTTGGCCCAACAGCCCATTAGGGAAGCCAAGCCATACACTTGGGCAGGCTTGTGCCATGCACAAGGCTCACGGCTCCTTCCTTTTATTTGCTTTTGTTTAGAAGTCTTCCAATTGTTGTAATTAAATCTCCTATTTTCTTAGTAAACCAAGGGCTTCGGTTTTATTTAGGGTTAAAATTTATTTTACAACATTTATATTTTATATTCAATGGGAACCAGTTACCAGCCTAGGTTTCTTGGATTAACATTATGTCTTGAAGAAACAACCCTCTTAGGGTTTCTTGAAGTTGAGATCTCATTGAGTTTCTCCATAACTCAGATCTGCACCTATACTCGCTGTATTTTCACTCTTTTCCATTGGTTTCTTTGTATTTGTGCCACCATTTGGATCCATATCCTTGAATTTCTGCAGAACAATACTTGATTTGGAGTTGCAGCCCCTTTCCCAGTGATTGGAACTGCATCACTAGTCCAATGCAAAGGTATCTTGAGCATGGCAGTTCGGTCACAGTCACAGTTTGGTCCAAAACACTGTAGATAGTATAACTAATGGGCAATGTAATGTACTGAAAATTAAGTTGACTGAAACATGCAACCTTCTGGTTATGAAAATGAGTGCTGACTGATTTGAAAACAGCCACATATATGATCAGATTCAGGTGCATACCATTTGCACTGTAAGGGACAAGCAAACCTCCCTTTTGGGCTGCTTGGCCCACCTATAATGCATCCATCTTTCACCACCTTCATACTCACTACTACCCCTATCTATTGCCACTCACCTCAGTTCAACTCATCCTCCAGCTATTGGATTGAAAAATATAGAGTGATAACTTTAGAGCAGCAAACCTTTTTTGTTTTAATCACATGACTTTCACCCACAACCACATGGTTGCAATAGTGAGCACCTTTCACTCTGCCATGGCTCTTGTCATTATTTTTTAAGGCCATATATAAAAGGGTTAGGAATTAGGATGATTTAATGGGACTGAATTTTTGCACAAAACTAGGCCACAATGAGATCTGCTTGATAGCATGGTAGTCCTGAAGCCATGTGGACCTACAATTATGTGTGCACAGTGTGCTTAACTTATGGTTTCATGAAGCCAGGTGTCATAGCCATGCCCAACACAGCATGATAATGTCTGCTTTGGCCCATGTGCACACTCAAGGACTTCCTAGACGGTTACCCATCCTAGTGCTAATCTCGCCCAAGTACACTTAACTTCGAAGTTCTTATTGGATCCGAGGCTGCATGGTTTTAAAGCATGTCATGATGAGTTAAGATGGGGTTTGACTTATAAGCCCAAGTTTAGGACTTAGAAATTTCTGATGTGGGACTTACAAAGCCTCGTGGTGCTAAGCAAAGCCTGTCTCTACTCTTATCCCTACGGATTCCCCTTTCTTGGCTCACAGGATCACTTGCTTTCGTCTCTCCTCAAGGGATTACCCAAGTGGATTGGGGTCTCACACAAGATGGGCCCCACAATTATGATAGCATGATAGTCATGAAGCTAGGTGGTCCTCATGTCATGAGTCAAGAACCAACTCAAAAGCTTGAACTAATGGGTGGAAGGCCCAAACATGTATATTAAGCCATGTCAGAACCCATTTCTAGGCAATGTGGGATGTGGATTTCCTAACACTCCCCCTCACGTATAGGCCCAACAGATTTTGTGAATGGGCCTGCTACGTGGGCTATACAAGAAACTGGCTTTGACCATGTCATGAGCAGGAACCAACCTAAAACCTTGAACTGATGGGTGGAAGGCCCAAATATGTTAATTAAGCCATGTCAGAACCCATTTGTGGGAGATGTGGGATGTGGGTTTCCAACACCCCAGTCCCTGCTCTCTTTCTCTCTCTGTCTCTCTCTCTCACAGTTGTTAATTTTGTTTCAGACTCATTTCATTTTGACTTCAAACTCAAATGCTTAGGAGTTAGGCCAATTCAGAATTTTGGTAATACATTTTGGAATATCCTTCTGGCACAATATAAAAATAAAAAAATATGTGCAAAAAACATATGAAATATTAAAATTTAAACTTAACATGTACATTATATATCTTTAATTTACTCTACTAAATCAGTGATGCAATATGTTATTTCTTAAGCTATGTATATGTGACAATGTAAAATAAGTACTTTGTATCTTGCATACAGTTACAGGTTTTGCATTTCTTTTATCTTAAAATTACAAAAAGACCATTGGTTTTTATTATTTTTTATTTTTTATTTTTGGCCAAAATGGACCAAATTGGCTGAAATGACAAATGGTCCAGAATCAACCAAAATGAACCAAAATCCTAAGCGAATTCTTTTCATGTGTAGTTTGGTCACCAAAATTAGTCAGCCACTTCAGAATCAAAGCAATATTGAAAACTATGCTCTCCATACACCCACAAACATCCCTCACTCTTATGAATTGATCCTCATCATTTTTTGTCATCTCACAGTCATGTGGCATCAGATCCAATGTCTACTATACACTGGGTGATATTCTCTGCCACATTATGCACCTTTGGGCCCATCAAGAAGCATGTCAGCAGGTAAATGTTCAGATTCCACATGAGCAAGACATCAGGCCATATCATTATGATACCCATCAATTTAAGGGTAGAAAATATTTGATGGTGCAAGATATCACTATAATTGGGGATTCAAAGCCGACCTATATAATCAATGGTTGGGGTAGATTTGCATGTAATAACCGTTGATTCATCATTATGATTTTTTTTTCGTGGGGGTGGGGGGGTGTGTTTGATAGTTTGTATATGTGGTCCTCATGAAAATTCCATTAGGTGAGCTTCACTAAATTCTTTCTTTTTTTTGGCACCACTGCTTCATCAAGGCTATCATTATATTAAGTATAAAATCACTTGTGCATTACAAATTCAGGTAAGATAACCTATTCCAGTATTATACACCAAGCAACTAGGTTTAATTTGCCTCTAAACCAAAATGTACCTGAAGATGTAGAACATCTGCCAATGCCATCCTTTTAATATGTGGGACAGTTAGAAGCTGGGAAGGGGTTTGCCCAAAGTAAACAATCTGGTCTTGAATAGCATGTTGATGTACCTTTATGATATTTCAAGAAGAAAATAAGAAGCTGTAACTAATCCAAGGAGCAACATACAAAAGGGTAGTACCCTTACTAGATCAGAAATTTTATCAATATCGATTGTCCCTTCATATGTTGTGAAAAAGAAGACATTGTTGGCCAAAACAGCTTCCTTTCCCCTCTGCTTGTATCTGTAAGATATCGATATATCCATGTAAATATCAAGCAGCTTTTCAAGAGTAATTGATTGAGTTGTTCTAGTAATATTTTATAAGCAGAAGTGGAGAGAATTTGAGCAATTCCATGCTACAACAAATACCCACCCGCCGCCCCCCGCCCCCCCACCCCAACCCCAACACGTGCGCGCGCGCGCGCACACACACACACACAAAAACCCTACCCAAATATGAGGTCAATCCATTCATGCAAATGTGCTGATACATGCTCACTCTCAAGTGCCTTCCTATGCTTATTAATGAAATCCACAGGGTTGCTAGCCCAAGGAGGAAGTTTGACAGTTCCTGCAAAAAGTACTCAATGAAATAGTGAAAATTTGAACTACATGTTAGAAAATATTCAATACATGTTATGCACCAACAAATTATGATATAAATAGCAAGATTTCATCTAGATGTGCATACCAATATCAGCCAAGTTCCCATTTGTTAGAATCTCGGGGAGGTAAAACAGCTCAGGAACCTAAAGATGAATCAAACAAATAAACATGTTCACTCAGTTGTTTTGCAAACAGTACTATCATTTGATATACAACCCTAAATTGATGGGATAAGCCCAAGATTATGATGATCATAATTATGATTCAACAGGATTGAAGCAACTGATGACTAAGTGCATAGGTCAAATAATGATACACCAGCCATTACGAAGTATAAATTAGCAGTGGATCATACGTAATCTTGGTCAAGAAAATCCTTACCAACTCTTTCACATCATTCATATCTTCAAGGACACCAGTCCAAGTAGCACCTATATCTGAAAATACTTGATCACCAGGAATTGCAAGAGTTGTAAATGGTTCCACCCTGACAAGATAATACAAAACCTGTAAAGAGATATCAACTATCAGATAGAAAATATAATAAAAGAATCACTATATTCTAGAGGCATATGACATCAATGAGATAATAGACTATAGATTCAAATTGTAGATATGAAAGTGACACTGAGAGAGCCATAGAACATATAGGTCACATGCTAGTTTCATTGTTTTGGGCATTGAAAGATTTTGGAGAGAGAGAGAGAGAGAGAGAGATACATTTTGACTTTGAGCCCAAGACAAACAAGGAGAAAATAAAAAGAACACAAGAAAACAAAATTGAATCTCAACAAGTTTGTTTTACTTTCGAATTTCCATGTATGGTAATTCCCGACGATAACTGGATGATACCATTAGTGTTTCAAGAACTGTTATATAGGAAACAACAGTTGTTGAATTTCCCAAATCAATTCATAATTTTCAGAAGAATATTTTTTTTTCTTTTATGAATAAAGAAAACCCAATTTCTGATACTCTAAACTAAATGCTTTAAAGCCTTTACTGGACAAAGGAGTAACATTTTTCACATGAGTCTTCTATTTTTTTCAGAAATTGGATTCTCCAATACTACTGTTGTAATTTTCTTCTAGTTTCCAAAAGAGAATAGCAGCAGTTTACTGTGTGATAAGTGCCTTCTCCATTTGGGCATTGTTTATCCCATTGCCACGGAAATCAATGATTTTCTTCAGAGATACTATAATTCTGTTTGCCATGTCCAAACTGTTTGGCTGTTTGTGCCTCCACTATAGTTTTGAAATGCACAGAGGCGAAGCTATCATTTTTCCTAGAGGAAAGGTCTAATGGAATGGAATAATCAACGACTCTCCAAGCCCTGCAAGTGCATTGAAATTTATGAAATGAGACAGTTCTATCAAATGACTGTTTTGCATGGAGGTTGACATTCCAACTCCACTTCAAATCGAAGTGCCATAGGCAGAAGCTACCAAATGTCTTACTTCGGGTGACGAGGTCTCGAGAGTATTTTATACTCAAGACAGGGAAGAAAATTCTTCGAAGAATGTTGAAATGGAGTTGGATAAGTGGGCAGTGGCTAAAGTTCCAAGAGTAGACAGCAGGCCTCTTCATTCAGGAGTAAAAAAAATGATCTGAAGAATCTGCTACTCTTTGTAAATTTGAAGGATTTGAGCAAAACTCACTAATTGAGGTAGGAATGAACTGAAAAGGGCAACTAGAGCTTCAACAGCTCACATGTTCTAATAATTACGTACATGAGGGAAGCAAGGGAATGATAGTTTAGTTATGGGACAGCTTGAATGCGGCTGGCTCTAAACTAGATCATGGAGCTGATGTACTTGATTGTGACAGTTTAAACTGATGGTTAACAGAAGCAAGCAGTGATTATTTTTCAGATATGAACAGTTTGTAAACAGAAAAGATCATCGTGCGGATACAATGTGTATATATTTACAAAAAACAATGTGTTACAATTTTCTAAAAGCTTGAAACAGTTCTATGAGAGCACAAAACCTAAAAGCACCGAGCTACTATGTTTTGTTGTAAGAGTTACACACTTGCAACAGAGAAGCTCAGTTACTGCTCACACCAAAACTGTAAGAAAAAAATATTAAGGGAAATGCAATCTTCAAAAATGGCTGGGAGAATATATTAGTGCTTCCTCTTGTAGCATTTGCATCTTCTTATGACAACCATCAGGTGGGGTGAAATAAAAATACATAAATCAATCTAACTTACTGTTCTGGTGCTAGAATAATGAGAACTATAATGGAACTTTGGGATGGTTGGATGATCAAACTGTGTATATCTCTCTTGGAACTTTTTTAGCCTATCAGCATTTAGGGCACCAATTGGCTGCAACAGTATATGAATGTCAGTTCATGAAATGAAAATAATGCAACTTGGCAGTAACAAAGAACTAGTTGAAATAAATGGGGCCTACTTTCGAAAGATCTCGGTATGAAGAAGGATTGCCAAGTTCTAAGTTTTTTGAACTGTAATCTGAAAGAATCCATGGAAAAATAGGATACTGCAGAAAAAAGATGAGGGCTTTAAGAAACTCAGAAACAGAATAAAGTACTGATCGAGTAATTATTACAGCTCAACAGTAGTTGCACCTGGGTGATGTCATTGTAACTCCGTCCAGCCAAAGTGTTAAGCTGCATTAGATATTCAAAGTTGCTTATCTGCACGGTAGAAGTTTATGTAAGTTCTTGTTAATTTCCTGTTCTATGCAATAAAAATTATAAAAACTCATAGTCCAGGTTCATTATACATCATGCTTTGAACTTATAGTCTTCAACTAACTATAGTATTTGTTTACCTCCCACCGAGCCCAACGCTCCATAAGTTCTGCTCTTTTTAGAAGCTCTTCCGGTCTCTACAAATAAAATAAAAAAGAAGTTATGGATTCTAGCATTTAAGGATAGAATGAAAGATCTGAAATATCTCCTAGCTGCTCTAGAAGGTATGGACCTGTGTTGCCAGACAAATGCTGTCTAAGTGAAGAGGTTTCATATGAACAATAGCCCGATAGGCATTTTCTCGACCTTCAGTAGTCTGGAGCAAAATCCAACCAAAATGCTGAATAGTAAATACTGGCAATCCAATTATCAGGAGCAAATGATATTAACATTATTTCTGTAAATAGACTTGAACAAATGAGCAAGAAAAATTCATATTTAGCATAAACTATACCCCAAAATCAAAGAAGAAGTTTGACCGGTCAATCATAAACAGTTCAAGTGCAGTTCTTCTTAGACGGTATCTGCAAAGGTATGATAACATCAATTAGCACAACATAAAATATAGCCACTGTGCCCATCATTTTAGCAATATAGAATATCATATATGCAAACTACGCCATATGCTCTGAGCAAAGTACAAACTCTGATTAGTATTATACCTACCAATTTTGAATTTGTGGCCTTCAAATGCTCATAGACTGCCGTCAAACTAGGGCTTAGTAGTTAGGTGCTCAGGTTCTTCAATAGCTTAGCAAATGCTTTAGTGGAACAACAGGGCAGTTCCTCGTGTTGCTTCCATTATGTAGTAGTTTTTTGGGTATATTTCTTTTATACCCAATTTTTGGGGTTTCTTGTTGTTGTTCTAGTTCTTATATAATAAGATTTATCTGATACTGTTGCAAAAAAAAAAAAAAAAGCTCTGGTCTACTTCATTAAAGATCCATAATTTCACACAAATAATTGCAATATACTGTTAAATGTTAATATCTTCAATAACACCACCCTACATCTGGTGTTGAAACCTGATAGCATTGTGCTTACTTTGTTGCTTAGTATGCCTGGCAGTGATGCCCAATAGCATCATGTACTTGCTTTTGAAGAAACGAACTCACTTGTATCGCACTGTTTCTGATTCCCACTCCTCTGGAGTTGGTGAAAAAAGGCCTGTCCTTCAGATCAATTGTATCGCACTGTTTCTGATTCCCACTCCTCTGGAGTTGGTGAAAAAAGGCCTGTCCTTCAGATCAATTGTGCATGGAAGAACCCTTAAGCTATTAAGTTTACAACATATCCATCCAGATCCATGATCTACACACATCTGAAGACATCAGGTCCTTCCACTTATTGTTATTTCAGTTCTGACTCTCTTTTTTTTTTTTCTCTTTTTTTAAGTTGGTCACTTAGCTGGAGAAGAGATTTTCTTTTATCCCTCCTTTCCAATGTTTTCAGTTTATTGGTTGGATGTTTGGACTACTTTGGTAGCTGGATTTCTAGACTTCTGATCTCAGCATCATGAATCAAGAATGCACCTCTTGATTACAGTTACTGTCAATGATACTAACTATATCTACTGTTCCCATCCAATAATGAACCTCACAGGACAAAATGATGGACATATGTTAAAGGAAGAAAAGAAAAACCATCTCAACTTAGAAGAAATATAAGAGAAGGGCTGTGGGTATCCACTGGTGATTGATGCTGCTAATACATTTCCTCACTGTAACTAATCCTGATCAAGAATTGCATTGTTGAAATACAAATTAAGGTTATATTGGGCTTTGATTCATTTTGATAACTATTTGTCCATACCGCGGTCCTTTATCGGAAATACACATTTTGTTTGGCTTAGCCAACCTTTCTGAGCAAACAAGTTGGCAGCTCCCTATATTTCCTCTACTCTGTAGGAGATTGGATCATGCGAAAGAAAGCAATGTTTGGCTCCCTCCTCCAGCACAGTCAGCACATGATCTTCATTAGTGTAGATTCCACGCCAAAAGATTTTCAAAATAGTCTTCAGCAGTAGAGGATGAATGGATTCTATGCCAAACATTTAGAATATGCATATGCATATTTGCCGAATATTATTCATGGTGATGAAATGGATACATGATACATGTATTTGAAGGCATACATAATTCCTTTGGATGCAGGTAAAAAATTCTCAATTTGTCTTTGCAGTTACTGATAAAATTAGAACCAATTCCCCAAAACAACTTGAGATAAGAAAACAATAGAAATAGAAATATAAATAGACTTCTATTGTCCTAATACCCTTGAATAATCACTAAATTAGAAAGTGGTTTTTCACCAAAACAATAACAATCAAAGAAAAAGAAAGTAAAAAAATACTCAAAACATTGGATTTGTATGTGAGGCATAATAAAACCCATTTGTACCAATTTGACCATTGTAAGGGATCTATCTGGATCCTCCAAAGAGTTTGGATATGCATCATGCACCCTTTTCCAGCATCCACTGTCCATTGGAGTGACTGTGATGGTAATAATAAGAGAGGCCAATGGTATGACCACTGACCAAAGATGGAGTTCTGAATGAGAAACAGTGGAGGGAGTGTAAACATTGGACAGTAGGTTCTTCCAGATTTTAGCAGGTCTGATTCAAATGGTGCAGGGGCAGTTATAACTGATCAAAGTTAATCTCAGATCTGTGATCTGAGACTTTCCCCCTATCGAGTCAAAGTTGACTCAGACAGCTCATTTCTAAAATCATGGATGGCAATGGAATCAGTTGCTGATGACACCAGAGAGAAACTCTCGACTGACTGTGAATACAGAATGAATATATGTTGCAAACTGGCAGAAAAATGTGTTGGTTCCCCTCAATTAAGATCTAATGAGTGGCTGACATGTAGCCAGTTCACTCAAATGGCTGAGATCATCTACAGAAGCTCTGATATGATGGTCATTAATGGAGTGGTTCCATATAACTTCCATATGGTTCCATTGAAAGGCTACAAAGTAAACAAAGTATTAATGGAGAAAGCTATGTTATGGTCTAGGATCAATAGGATTATATTATCAGCATCTAGTCATATCATAACTATCCTTATATAACACATCCTAACAGAATGCAGGGCCTATGGCACAGATCGAGTGGTTGGATGCTACTAGTGAATAAAGAATATGATGGTAGCACATCTTTTTTGTGTGTTGGAGGTGGCAACATCTCATGCATCCCAGTCATTCAATCGAACAGTGTCTTCATGAATTGGTAAGGGCTAAGATGGAACTGCAATTGGAGCGATATTTTTTGTTGGGTAGAACATGTGTTCCACATGTGATTAGTTCATATTTGATTGTGAATTTAATTACACTTTTCCTATGTAACCAGCCAACAGTGAATATCATCCGGACCATAGTGATTCCTGGTCATTACCAAATCACAGGGATGATATGATTGAATTCGTTTGGATGAATGATAAGTGATGCAGTGAGCCCAATAACCATGTGCTGAGAGGAGCTTCCAGCAAATTTGCTGATAGATGCACACTTTTAGATGAAACCACACTTTCTGTTGAAATTAAGAACCATTCACAGATGACCAATGAGTGCTTGTCAATATGCACAACACAACATGACATAATAGAAGCTTAAATGACAAATACAGTGGCATAAAATGGTAACAACTACGATTGTTGTAGAAAGAAGTGATAATCAAATCACCTTCTTGCAAATATTTGATGAATGGAAGAGATAAACCAGCTCCGATCCTTTTCCTGATCTCTGTTTTGAGCATTAGAATCAAACCCACCCTCCATAGATTTGCCACCAATGTGTTCATCAACAATGAAATTGATTCTTTTTGTTGTAATCTGAAAGAGAAGGTTAATTCCACAATTTTAGAAAACGGAAAATCATTTGGAAATTCTCCTATATCAAGCATTAAATGTCAATCACAAGGAACCAGTTGGAAACTCTGGAAGTCATACAAGAGGTGCATCACATTATACCATAGCAAATAGTCCAGAAAATTAAAATCTAAAAACAATTCTTCACTCCATCATACATAACTATGAAAGTAGTGTTTCAGAAAGGAAAAAGCTTAGCTCCCTGGCTGTGTTGGAAAATAAAAACAGTGCCTCATGTATATCCCTCTATTTGTGTATTAAATTGTCAGTACAGTCAAGAATGAAGCATGCACATAGTCCTCATGGAATCAATCATAAGAACAAGCTCCTCTAATGGGAGGTGCCCAGGCCTTTGTTCCATGTTTATCTAGTGTCCTTTCTTATTTTTACGTTTTTTGAGGTGATTATTTATGTCATTTTTTGCTCTGTTTTATACCAGTAATCCCCAAAACAAAGGAGATAAACCATTTAAATCTGGTAGAAGTCTGATAAGTTGAGGGGAAAAACTTTTCATTACAATGAAATATATGAAGTTATTATATACTACAACTCAAATAAGAATAAGGAACTAAAGCTTCCATTCACCAATGAGAAATGATGGAATGGCTTAGACACAATATTAAGTACAGTACTTACTTGAAAAGTTCCTTGTACCACCCTCAAAGGACGGACCAGCAATGAAGAAAGCTCAAAAATAATCTCTTCATCAAATTCACTTGGCACATACCCAGGAGCAACTGCTGATGCACTTATAACTAATTTTTTATCATTTGCAACTTTGGCATCTCGTCTATCCAATGATCTTTGCACAAGTTGCTTGTCAGTAGCTGGAAACCCCTGCTTATCATCCCCGCCTTTTTCTTTATTGTGCACCCTGTCATCAAAATTATCTTTTTCTTCGTGCTCATCATTATGATTCTCATCGTCCAATGGGATAGCTTCTGCCATTGCAACAGAAACTTTAGAAAAAAAGCCATCTTTAAATGATCCTTGTGGATCATTAGTACAACTTGGGGCACTTTCTTCAATAGTAAGTTGCAGCAGATGACCATCCAAATTCGTACTTGCAGCCAGATGGTCAGATCTCTTGTAATGCCTTCTCATACATCTTCTCATCCTTGAAGAATTTTCCATGGAATATAACTTCCACAGAACCTGCTTCATAGAAGTTCAAGAGAATTACATACGCTTTTATATTCCAAATAATTAGAAGTTAACAAGGAAGCATAATAAAAGCACACAAGAGTACGAAGATTTTCAATAATCTGTCACTGCAGAATCAGTATTTCAACCTACCTGTTCAGAATGGCATAAACAATCTCCAAGAGGCCCAAAAAGGCATCTTATTTCAATTAAGCAATGAATGAGTTTGCGCCAGGAATGACTCCCAGTCTGTGCCCGGTGCCAATCTATTATATCAACTTGAACACGCCTATCCATCTGCATGAAGAGGAATATTCTAATCCACTATAGCTGCTGTAAATATCATCAACAGGACAAGAAGCATCAAACCAGAAACATACCTCCACTCGCTTCATATTTCTTGCCAAGGCAAAACTTGCAACCAAGACAGCAACATACTTGTAGGCAAGAGCAGAAAAATCTTTCCCAGAAACTGATTTCGTATCAACTGGTTGGAGGCATTCCATCCAGGCATTTCCCATGGCTTCATAATCATTCCATCGTTTTCCACGCTCTAGATTACTTGCACTCCTCCGTTGTGCTGAAGTGGCCATTGCCACAGCACTTAGACCTCTTCCAGTACCAATCTTGGAAATGCGCTCAAGATCACGTGCAGCGGCCAAAGCAGCAGCTTTTGCAGTAGCCTTGTCCTTAGGTAACTGGGGAGACTTGTCAGTTTTCTCAGAAGGCTCCTGGAAGCTTGAAAAAGTGTGTAGGGGCAACCTAGTAGTTCTTCGTTCAAGCAATGATGAGTCACGCCTAAGCTGCATATTTCTCGCAGGTATCACAATTTCAGTACTGGAAGCACCAGCAGCAATCATTGCCAATGCCATGGCAGCAGGTGGAGAAGCAAATGCAGCAGCCCATCCAGGGGATATCATTGAAAGTGCAGACTGGAACAAATGAAGCAACTAGTATCAATGATGCACAAATCGTCAAGCGTAAGATGAATATTCACTAAGGTGCCCAGCTGGTTCATATATGCTGTAATAGTTATGGAAACACAAACTATGCAAGATTAACGCCATTAGTAGGCATGTTGGGATCTAGCCCACAATCTAAAGGCAGCACCATCTACTTGAGCTTCAGGCTCAACCACATACATGATTGTACCACATGAAATAAGCTCACTGAAAAAATTCATAGAAAACAAGATGATGAAGATCATACATGAAACAAGGTGGCACATATTGATTACTGAAAGCAGTAATGAACTATATTCAAACTAATTATTGTAGAGTAGTAATGAAGTTTTTATTTTTTTGGATCGGCAATTTTAAAATATATTAAGAACATAAAAATTACAATAAGAATGCACCAGACCAGCCTAAATGGGAAACACAATGGTATCAAAGCATCGTACAGAACAAAAAAACTAACATGCAACACACACACATATAAAGAGAGAGCAACCAAATTAATACACCTAGTTCTCAAGTTGCCAACTAATACAACCAGAATGCCTAGGCGTTAGAGGTGTGGTAAATTAACTATTTAACAACCACTACCCCCTCGGGTGGGACACTGCCTAGACTTGAAGCACACCCTTGCACAAGACACGGATGGGACCCTTTTGCCCTGTGTGGATTTGAACCCAGGGCGTGTTGGCTCTAATACCATCTCAAGTTACTAAGCCAATACACCCAAAAGGCCTAGGCTTTAGAGGTGCGGAAAATTTATTAGACCTACTGTGGCCCACATGACCACAATAAAGGTTTGGTTACCCATGCTTTAAAATGGTTTTTATGTTGAATCAAATGAGATTTATGAGGTTTCAATCTATGCTAAGGTCAAGGGAAAAACATAAATACTAGAGGGATTTTCTCTTTTTGATGGTAGGAGTGATTTAGGACTGTTGGATCTATAAAAGGGATCCTCGGGTAACTCCCTTGGTTACAAAGATTTTCCTCTCCATCACTTACCTTGGGTGAAGAAAAGCAAAGCACGATGAAGTTGTGATTCCCACTGAAGACCAACCTTCTGTTGGATTGGAGGCTCAAGATAGTGCAATAAGGTAATATCTAACCCATCCAATGGTTTAGATTCATGTCTTGTTCTATTATTGATTGATTCCAGAAGAGATCTTTCACGGCTATCAACCCAACATTTGGTACCAGAGCCCTACTAGTTTCAATCCAATGATTGATTGTATTTTATTCATAATTTTGGGTCTTCCTAGATTCTTCTGGGATTAAAACCCAAATACCAAGAGGAAAGATTTTTTGGGTATTTGATAATGAATATTCTATTCAATGGAATGATAAGCCTCAAAGAGGGTTGCAAAGCCCACACCCAATCTGAAAGAGATAGAATAAAAGATTTATTTTTTTTTTCACTGCTAATGACATTTTTTATTAAAGAATTGCAAAAGGGTTTGCGTTCAAAATCTGTGAGTTTGGTTTTTTCGTGATATCATTGTATTTTGGTTTTTGCATGAAAGGTATAATGCTAGTTTACATATTCTGTGGTTTACTGTCGGATATTATGCACTTTTCTCCACAGAGTGATGAAGCAGACAGAGAAAGATATTATGTTTTATTTTGTTTATCACATCTTATCATTATAGTTATTTATTAATAAAAATAAAATAAAATAAAATAGCATAAAATGGCGCGGGACTGCTCTGGAATAATGGACTGTGCACTGTTCTAGCACACAACCAGTGCACAGGAGTTGCACAGGCAGCCTGGAACAGCTAGCTGGCTGCCTAGGCTGGGCTGTCAGGTCAGGTCAGCCTGACCTGGCCTGCCCAACCTGGCAGTCAAGTAATGGGCCGGGCCAAGGGTTGGGCTGACCCATTTAAGGCCCATTAAGCCCAGTTCAATTTGGACATTTTTTTTAGTTTGACCCACTTATTAAATGGTGCATAATGGTATCTTCAATTGACCCACATGTGATTTATAAGTGGCCCAATTAAAGTTTAGAAGTGGGCCCCTAAAAACATAGAAGTGTACCTATTAATACATTCAGAACTTATGGTGTGACCCATTGTTCTAATTATTTTGATGGTATTTCTTACCATCCAATCTTTCTATCAGAAGCATATATAATCTAATTGAAGTCTGGTAGCACTTATTGGGCTTTTATTGTTCAAGATAGAGTGTGATTGATCACCAAAGTTTGATTATAATTATTCTTACATGTTTATTCAACCCGATCAGATCCATTAAAGTTATTTTATTGGACATAAATAACTTTCTGAATTTATTGGTCAACATCAAAGTTGAATAGATAGGTTAATAATGAATGGTCCAAATCTTATTTTGATCATAAAAGACACATCCGAACTCGGATCGATGATCCGTTTATCTTATGTATATTAATGGCATTAAAATCTATCACTTGAAAGGATCTGATGGACTGATAAATGAATCTAAACTAGAGCATATTTCATTTTAATGTTATTATTTATCTCATTAGTGTGTTTTTTGCTACTGATTTAACTTGTTTTATACAATCAAAGTTATGTTTGTTTATTAATATACATATATGCTCATTTATGTTTAAAAGTTAGAGTTATTTATTATTTGCATTGGTTGGATAAATATTTATAATGAATCAATTAAAGAATTTAGGTGATGATCAATGACCAATTGAGATAATTTTGGACCTTTGATTCATGCAAGGACACCTAATCAAATTAATGTCATATTATATAGTTATTTGGACATCAAATATTTTGGACTAGTCAACCTTAGTTTGATTGGATTATGTCATTTGATAATCGAATGAACCAACTTTATCACTTAAGTGTTGTAATCAATTTAGAAATCAACAAATTTTTTTTTTGTTTTTAACTTGGCAGTTGCCTAAGTGACCTAGTTATGAATACTTTTTTAATTCTCTAAATTGAATTAAGGGATGTTACAAATAACATCCTGTGAATATGATAACACTTAAAATTGCAAATTTCATTAATAAAATGGTTCAATCAAATCCAAAGGTACAATTGTCCATAGTTTGAAATTGGATTATGGCATGGTTAATAAATGAGTTGTATTTTGTTTAATTTATGCCCAAAGGTATATTCTACACAATCACACTACATATTGTTAACATGGTCATATTAATTAAAGAAAAGTAATATATTTACATATTGTTTTTCCAACCCAAAGGTGGTTCTGCAATGATGTACATATCACTTTTAAATTTTGGTTAATTGCCTTGTTAAATTCAAAGTATTATATAATTTATTGACACTTGTTTATTTTTCAGTTTCCAATTCCATGGCATCACTTTCAACTTTAGAAAACATACTCATGCTAGATGTGTCACGACCCAAATTCTGAGGCCCTGTCAGAATTTGAGTTATAACGCATTGGCATACAATTCACATGCTTAAATCAAATAAACACATAAGGCATAAACATCATTTGTTAAAATTATCTTTTCATATAATCTAACCAATTAAATAACCAACTAATAGTGTCTACAGTGTCTAACAATTCCCATAATAAATTTCTTCAACTCATTAAAATATTTAATACTATCAATTCTCCTAAACTACTGAATATTGATGTAACGCTCTCCTCAGCCATACATGCCAAACACTACGGGCTGATCTTTACCATTCTTCGGTCCACCCGCAACTCGGTTACTTGAAGAGGGCAACCCAACATCAGTATAAACAGGTGAATGAATTCCTACTATAACATACAACCACTATTAACATAATAGCATCATTAGAAACAAGTTAGTAATAACAATAAAACATTTAAATCATTGAATAAAATTCATTCCATGACACATCTCTGAACTACTTCCTTGCACCTAGTTTACATCATTGTACCATTTTAACATATTACAATTTTTCGAGATGCCACTCATGCATCTCCTCACCTAGCGTGCCATAGGACTTACTGTATCAGGACCTCAATGTCTCTGAACTACATTCTTGACAACATAAGCCAACTTCAAATCGAACCTAGTAGTCCAGAATCACACAACTATAATAAATTATATCATGCTAGTAGTTCAGATCATGTTCCATTCCAATAAAATTATGCACAACAGAATTTATAATCAGAATATTTTCTTGTCTATTAATTAGTACATGTCTAGAGAAGGGCGGTTTGGCCTAACGGTAAAGGCTTACCAGTAGCGTCCTGGAGAACGCAGGTTCAAGTCATGGAAACAGCCTCTTCAAAATGAAGGTAAGGCTGCATACATCTTGCCCTCCCCAGACCCCTCTATGTGGGAGCCTCGTGCACTGGGCCGCCCTTTTTTTTTATTATTAATTAGTACATGCCTAGCCCCATATACTGAGACCATTGAATTATTACCTATTACTTATCAATATAAGTGATTGTCTATGTATGACTAGCCACCCTTTTTTGTTTCATTCCACCATTTCAGATTTCTATATCATAAACTTATTCAATACAGTCTATATATTATAAGTATCCTCAACAGTGCACCCTATCCTTTAAACATTAATTATTAAGATATAGAAGGATTCTTATTTAATTATGATAACAATAGGGGCCTTTTTATAAACTCCCAATGAAATATATACTCAACAGAATTAAAACCCTACAAGGAATACAAGTCTTGAACCCAGTTTTGTTAAAATCCTCCTCACGCTAGGTCTTGTTTAGGTCATTAGATAGTGGGCCATCTAGGGCCCCATCCTCTAGGGTCCATCGTGACTAAGGTCACCCATGGGTCTCCTCCAAGATCCATGGTGCTAATCTCCCATCATGTGGCCCACCTGGGCCCACAACCTGATGCCCCAAATTGTGTCCCAATTGGCCTAGGAGTGCAAAAATCCTATTTTCGACTCTGGTTTTGCATCTTACACAAGAGATTCAAACTGGTTAGGCTCCAATATCCTTTCTCTATTGGTTATTATACAAATCTCTAGAATCCATGGCCATTGATCATGCAGTTTACTCCAAAACGATGGAACACAGGGTCGTCAGACCTATCCATATTCAGTTCCGAGTTCAAGAAACAACATGGTAGCAGAAGTTCAAATCCTTACAGCAACATAAATTATTATTCCATGTATTCCACTCTCTTATCCATCCCTCAATGAAGCTTTGTATAATAATATCATTCACAATACCAATAATAGGACTTCCAGATCTCAGATTTGTCAAACACATCATAATAACATTCAAGCATGAGATTCACTCACCTATTGTAGACTCTTGCGATGTTTGCTATCTGTGGTCGAGAGTAGAACATTAACTGCTACCCGGTTGATTGCCATCTTTTTCCTTTTAGTATCTTTCTTCCTCTAGTGAGTGCTCTTTCCTAGGTTTCTCTTTCTCTCTCTGATTCTCCCCTAAGGTTTAGAAAGAAGTAGAGTGAGGCAAATAAGAGACTCCTAGATTATATATAGCCGATCCCCACTTTCCTGATAAAAGCCATGAGCAAGACTCCCTCTCCCATCCAAAGTTCACTTTCCTTGGAATAGAGGTGTCGTGCAACAAGAGTCCCCCCTTTTCTCCACTCAATTACTATATTATTTGTAAGGTATGGGTCCCCTCACCCTTATGTACAATGCTAAAATCATATAATTTATCCTAACAATAATTGAATGGTAACAGAACCCACCCATACCATCAACAATTTAAATATTTAAAACAGGCTTAGAATTTCCACCCTTGGGTATTATAAGATGGATCAAACTTTATTGAATGGTTGGACATGTTATTGTTAGCTAGTTCTTTCTTAGATATTGATATTGCTTTGTACCAGCCTAAGCCACCAGCACCCATGAATGTGAGCTCAGTTGATGAAAAGGCATATTATAACAAATGGCTAAGGCTAATAAAATTGTAATGAAAATTATTTTCAACTCGATTTGAAGAAGCATTAGAGGGTCTATCGAAGTTAAGATAATCCAAAGGACCTTTTAAAAGCAATAAAAGGTAGTTTCAAATAACTAATAAAGCTTTAAGTGCATCCTTGATTAGCCGCCGTACAAGCATAAAATATCAAGGAACATTGGGGGTTAGAGAACATATCTTATCAATGACAAATATTGCTTCTAAATCGAAGAAAGTTGATATGAGTGTGTCAGAAAAATATTTGGTATAATTCATTTTCAATTCTTTTCCTCCTATGTTTGGACCATTTAAAGTAGCCTACAATCAGAGCTCAACTCCATGATCATTGAATGAATTGACCGCAAAAGTTGATCAAGAAGAAAGGGGGCTAAAGGCCGAGGAACAATTAATTGTTAATTTTGTCATTCAAAATAAGTCCAAGAAAAAAGTAAAAGGTAAGAAAAAGGCCAATGTTCTAGAAACAAAGCCAAATAAGAAGGAGAAAGGGGAACAAAAGATTTTTTTTTTTGGTTGGAAAGAAAGGGCATTTCTACATAAAGCGCAAAAGTTGGTTTGAAAAGAGAGGTAAAAACCAATCTTTCGTATGTCAAGAAACCAACTTAGCTAAATATCCCACCACATTCTTAGTGGGTCGATTTTGGAGCAACCATTCATATATCTGGTTGTGTGCAGGGATTTCTTTCAAGATGGACTGCATATGATGGCGAGAAAATCATTACGATGGGGAAAAAGAAAGAATCGAAAGTCGAAGCTATAGGCACCTACAGGCTGGTGCTTGACACTACTTATGTTCTGGATCTTCCTAATACCTTATTGATTCCTGATAAAATTTGATTTCTATCTCGAAACTTGATTGTAATGGATTTAATTTCAGATTTGGACATGGGATTATGCATATTTTTAGAAATAATATTTTGATTGGGAATGGTTATATGTGTGATGGTTTGTAGAGATTAAATCTAAATTCCATATATGAACAAACTCTGCACACACCACATATTAATTGTGGATTGAACATAGCCATGAAAAGAGGGCCATTTAATGAGAACTCATCAAGGTTATGGCATAAAGATTGGGGCATATCTCTGAACAAAGAATGAAAAGAATGGAGAATGATGGTCTGCTACCCAATCTTGATTTCACTAATTTTGATGCTTGTATTGACTGTATAAAGGGAAAACAAATCAATACAAACAAAAAAAATGCCACACAAAGTTTGCATCCTTAGAAAAAATCCATACGGATAAATGTAATAAAATTCATGTTCAATCTTTCACCAGAGAAGAATACTTCATCACTTTTATAAATGATTTTTCACAATATGGTTATGTCTATTTGATTAAAGAAAAATCTGATACTTTGAATGTTTTCAAAATATTTAAAACAGAAGTAAAAAATCAATTAGACATGAAAATTAAAGTGGTGAGATTCGATAGAGCTGGTGAGTATTACAATGGATACACTGAATCGGGTCATAACCTCAACCTGTTTGCTAGATTTCTAAAAATGGAACATATTGTTACATAATGTCTAATGCCCAGCACGTCACAACAAAATGGCATAGTTGAAAGGAGGAATAGAAGGTTAATGAACATGGTTAAGGAGTATGGTTAGTAACACCAACTTACCCATTTCAATGTGGAGGAAGGCACTAAATATGACAATGTATATATTGAATCGTGTTCCTATAAAAGCAGCTTCCAAAACTCTTTTCCAGTTATGGATTGGTAGGAAGCCCAGTTTAAACCATTTTTTAGTATAGGGTTGTCCATTTGAAGTGAGAACTTTTAACCCACAAGAAAGGAAATTAGACCCTAAAATAATCACTGGATATTTCATTGTTAAATCTAGAAATGCCAAAGTTTTAGCGGATCATGAGAAAAGTAAGAGTGGTCAGAATAGAAATGTAACTCATAAAGAAATCGAGGAACAACTTGAGTTGCCTATTGAATGGAGTAAAGTTGTTAACCCAATAGATATCGTGATAAATGATTATTAAGATATACTATGAGACCTTAATCTGCCTGGGTAATCCCTTGCGGCGAGATCATGCCAGAACCAAAATAGGGGACTCCACAGGAGTAATGGTGGAATGCTTTGGTTAGTACTATGAGATTTTGTTCAAGTCTTACATTGAAAATATCCAAGTCCTAATCCTCATAAATAAGTACGGCCTTGACCTTAACCCTACATAAGGCCTTTTAAAACTGTGAGGTAAGATTGTGTTGAACTCCTATAAACCAAAGTGGACAGTATCACGTGGGTAGTGGGCTCGGGTTGTTACATATACAACAACAAGAAAATGTTTAAAATGAACCTAACTTTGAGTAACTCATCAATAAGACACTCTCTGAGCAAAGTAATGATCCACTTCGAAATACACAACAAGGCACCATTGAAACCAAGTAGGGTATATTAAAAAAGTCAACTTGAATGAGAAAACCTGCTATTCTAAATGACTATATTGTGTATTTAAAGGAAGCTAATATTGGCATTAAGGAAGAACCTAGGACATTTAAGGAAGCCATTGAAAGTGATAATTTCAATAAATGGTTAAACACCATGAAAGTTGAGTTAGAATCAATGACCACAAATGATGTTTGGGATATTGTTGGACAACCCAAGGATTCCAAGGCCATTAACTGTAAATGAGTCTCTTTGACCAGAGGCGATTCCTAACGGACAGTTGAACGATTGAAAATCCGACTCGTGGCCAAAAGTTTTACTCAGAAAGAAGGTATAGGATATCATTAAACCTACTCTCCGGTGTCAAAAAGTACTCATGTAGAATTGTTATGGTGATTTTAGCTTATTTTGACTTAGAGTTACATCAAATGGACATCAAAACAACGTTTTTGAATGGAAATCTAGAAGAAGTGTATATGGAACAACCTGAAGGTTTCGTAATATAGAATGATGGTAAACTAATTTATAAATTAAAGAAGTTGATATATAGTCTTAAACAAGCTTCTCAACATTGGTATTTAAAATTCAATTGCATTATTACATGTAATACCCAAGGGTGGAGATTCTGGCTATGTTCTTAAATACTTAATTGTTGATTTTATGGTGAGTCCTATTGCTAATAAATTATTGTGGGGCAAGATATAGGTTAAATATTTGAGTGAGGGGACCCATTTCATAGTAGTATGGATTAGTCTTCAAAAGAAGGAAAGAGAACTTCTATGGCACAACACCTACATTCCTTAGGAGGTGAACTTTGGATGGAAAGGGAGTCTTACTTATGACCCTTATCAGGAAGTAGGGATCTACTATATATACATCTAGGAGTCTCTTATTTGTTTCACGTTAATTTTTTTTCTTTCTAAACCATAGGGGAGAATCAGAGAGGGAGAGAGAGAAGCCTAAGAGAAGAAGAAGAAGAAGGTGACAAGCCGGGTAGCAGTTGACGGATGTCCTCTCGGCCACATATTGTGAATGTCTACAAATGGTGAGTGAGTTTTCTATAACTAAACAATTGGTTTAAGGGCTACGATGATGGTAAGACAAGCTAAAATAGATCTGATTAGAGTATCAGAAGTTGTATTAATCATTCTAGAGGGCGTCGGTGCTATAGTTGCACTATGTAGATTGGATAGTGAAGTTTTATGTGATTGGAATGGATGAATAACTATGATAGACATTATCAATTGGTTTATCCATCTCCAAGAGGTTTACTATAACCAAGGATATAAATATCGGTCGTAGCGCCAATGGGCGCTACGCTATTTGGAAAATATCGCCGCTCACAAATGTGTCGGCCGATATGTATCGGCTGTGGGGGTTAAAACCCCCTAGCCGAGTTTTTGACCTACTTTTTCCCTTTTAACTTTTATCCTCTCCCTTCTTCACTACTCCAAGCCCCTTTTCTTGCCTCCATTTTTCAAATCCTCTCAAAAAAATAGTAAAATTATCAACAAAAACATCCAAAGCAATGTGATTCCTAGAAGACATTCCCTTTGGTATTAGATTAGAGCTAATCAGCAAGGTATTCCTCCATTACAAAGTCTTTGCTCTTTAAGTAGATTAGTATATTGTTTTTCTATAAAGTTTGAACATAGTTTATCTTTCATTCTTGAATGAATCTTGATGAAATTTGTTTATAACATTTTTTTTATAAGCCCTAAGTTACTATTTAAGTTGACATAACTAAACAACATGAATCCATATGAAAAACATTGATTATTCATATTCTTTTTTATTGATACAGCGATACAGGATCTCATGCAATGATGGGACTGCTACATACTCATATACTAGTTGCTTTTGCAAAACAAACACATATTCCATCATTTTCCAATATTCTAGATTTTCTGAAATTTTTTCAGATTTTTTTGAAGACTTTTTTAAATCACACCGCTACGCCACTACTGCTACGTATCGCCCGCTACGTATTGTTTTGGCGACGGGTCGCTACGCCCGCCGCAACCGCTATTTTCATCCTTGACTATAACAACCCTGACTTAGCCTTGCAGGCCAATCTATCTTAGATGGGGCTACTTTTGGCTAGCCCAATTTGAGGTTGGATTAGGATGATGGCCCAAGTTTTATCGGGTTCAACTAAGTGTTACTTAGGGCCCAATACCCAAGAGTAACTCTGAATATTAATAGGTGAGATTCTTGGAGTACCCAAGAGTAACTCTGAATACCAACAGGCAAAACTCTTAGAGTACCCAAGAGTAATTATTCATGTGGAGAATTTCAAAGGACATCCATGTGACTCCTCATATGGAGCCTGTATCTATTATAAAAGGGAGGTCTCTCTCTTGTTTCCTCACATTCTCCAAAGATTAGAAACAGGAGATAGAGAAAGACCTAACTAGGGCTGTGTTTTTGTTGGTGGTAAGAGTAGAGATTCGCGAAGAAAAGTGGGACGTATAGTGGATGTTTGGCTTAAGACCGCTCACATCACGGGCTTCGATTGTCTATTTGAGGTGATTAGAAATTCTCAACGTAATAAAATAAGGTCTTGACATCTTGTGATATTGCTCCAAATTCTGATTTCTCTATTTAGGATGAGATTAAGAAATAATTGGTCGTTTGGTGGACTGTTTTTGTATTTTGCTACAATGTTGTCTACCATAACAGTCTTTAACCAGAATTGAAATCTTCTTTTTATAAGTAGAAAACATCGAGGGGCATATGGTATTGTTTATGGGATCATCTAATACTCTTATCTGTTCAATTCTCTTAGATATTGGTAACAAAACCAATCAAGTATGACCAATTGTAGAAACATGTCGTTAAAAGGGAGCTTTCTAGTTTGGATTGTGGGCCACACTTGTCCCACTTGATGTGTGATCAGAACTAATCACTTAGAAGGGGACCCGTGGGCAATCCTAATAAGTCTAATACGTCCTAGAACCAAACCCTGTTGGACCACAGATCCAGCCCTAATTATCCATCCTCATGATGGACAGCACTGTCGACGGCTATTGGTTGTGTTCTTTTTATCAAAACCCACTTTCAGTTCTAGAAAGTTGGCTAATTTGATTTCTCTAAGATTTATATGCTTCATAGACATTGAACTAGATAGCAAGATAAAAGATTTTCAAAGAGATTCAGATCAGAGATGGAATTTTCTAATCCTTGGTCGTCAAAACCACCTCTGCCCAACTGGGGTTGTAGACCCACATGGTCCACCTGATCTATAATTAGGTCCCCACATCTAGTGGAGGATTGGCGGACAACCACTATGGTGGTGGACCCATGTGGTTCGGACCATTGGGTCCCACCATTTAATTACCTCAAGGGAGCAGGGGCGTGATACATGTTCTAGAGAAATTATTAGGATTCTGTTGACTTGTGTTATGTGCAACAGTGGTTTATGTAATTTATAGATTGGTCCCTAATGTCTATATTCACATTTAAGAACCCTTTTTTTTACTACTACTTGATAATCTGTGAGGGGAGAAAATTTGGAATTGACTTAGACTGGGAAGGATAAGTAAGTGTTAACACCATTGATTAGTGACCACTAATCTTATACTTAATGATGCAATTACTTTTATCTCATATACCTGTTGAATGATATAAGTTTCTAGTGAATTTATGTATGAATCAATATAATAATTATTGTTTGTGATATAATCTCTATGGTGATCTTATGATAAATTACCTTTCAAGGGATTTGCGCAATGCCACAAACCGGGCACCAACTCCGATTCGGAGTGGGGCAAGAACTTAACCTTAAGTATGT
The DNA here is from genome assembly GCA_037013555.1 of Sextonia rubra. Classification (NCBI taxonomy): domain Eukaryota; kingdom Viridiplantae; phylum Streptophyta; class Magnoliopsida; order Laurales; family Lauraceae; genus Sextonia; species Sextonia rubra. Next base: position 28,889,467 of record JASUAD010000011.1, on the reverse strand, counting down.
GGGATTGACCATTGATAGAATGAGTTGATGATGAGGAGGATAAGGAGAACTTCTCTTGTGGACATTGATCGAGAGAAGGAGGATCAACAATCACAGCGGATGGTAGTCCATGATTTTGAGATTGAATAAGGAACTTCCTTGTGGATGATTGGTCGAGGGAAATACAATCAACTATCTTGGTGGACGATAAGCCATGCAGTTGATGGAAAAGTAGATACTCCGGTGTGGGGTATTGGATTGATAAATTATTATTCATTGAAATATACTGTTCATCTGATTGGGATGGGGTGAATTTATGCTGATTTATTAGTTTATTATTATTTTATATTAGTTGATTTTGTTAGAAATTCTGCTCACCAGTATTTACTGACAAGTGGTTCGCCCCACTTCAGGTAACGCATCCATAATGGGCTTAGGGGATGACGGAGATCAGCCGATAGAGTTCAGCATGTGTGGCTAATTGAGCGGACGGAGAATAACTTTTACTTAGATGGGCTAACCCATACTAGCACTAGTCTATTAGAATTAAATAAATCTTGTGTCTTTCATTAGTACATTTGTTGACTTTCAGACATTAATATATAGAATATAATGTATGCTTTGGACTTTATGCTCTTAAAATTTTACTTATGGTGGATATTGAATTCTAAATTGGTAATGTCCTAAGAATCTGAAGAGCTCCAGATCCTTGAGTCGTTACATTTACTATGATGATTGATTGATTTCTCTTTGATGAAAAAGGAGTCACACAGCAACTGATGACCCTATAGGGTAGAAAACAAGAAACCAATCTATGCCCTGAATGATTTTGACTGTTTGAAATCTTCAAATTTATAATAGTAAATTGATGAAGAAGCCTTCACATAACAGATCTTCCATGTAAGAAAGCAAAACCAGGGTTAAACTCCAAAATTTTCTAAAACAGGTCGTCCGGACCCTGTTTTGTCGCCAGGGGTTGTGGGCCTAGGTGGACCATCTGATGGATGATCCATACTGGGGATCTGAACCTAAACTCATGGGCGACCCTAGCCACATAGGACCTTAGAGGATGTGGCCATGGATGGCCCACCATCTGATGTCTTGAACAGGGTCAGGCGTGAAGACTCTTCCAATGGGTGTGGGTTCTGTATTATATAGAGGTTTCAATTCTGCTGATACCTGTTTCATCAGGAGTTTATGTATGGGGCTCTATTGTTACCATAATTACATAAAGGTCTTTCCCTATCTAAAAAATTTAGTGTTTAAAAGATTGGGGGTATTGTTAAAGATACTTATAATGTATGTATTTAGACTGCCTTAGTATAGAAATCTAAATTTAAGGAATGGAACTAAAAGGGCGATGTCCAATTATACCCAGACAATCCTTAATAAGGATAAGTAGCGGGTAATAAGTCATTGACCCCTGTGCATGGGGCCAGACATGTACTAATTAATAAGCTAGAAAATATTTTGGATTTATAATTTCTCTTGTGCATGATTTTATTTGGAACGAAACATGATCCGAACTACTAGCACGGATTGATTTATTATGATTGTGTGATTTTTGACCACTAGGGTCGATTTAAAGTTTGGTTATGATGTGAATGGAATGGATGATAGAAAATTGAGGTCCTGAAATAGTGGTCCTATGGGACGTCAAATGAGGAAATGCATGTGTGGCATCCCGATAGTTGTGATATATTAAAATGGCACAATGATGTAGGCTGGGTGTGAGGATGTAGTTTAGAGAAGTGTTATGGCATGAATTTTATTCATTGATTAAATTATTTTTATTTATTATTTAATTGTTCAAATGATGTTATTATATTAACTGTGGATGTGTGCTAGAGTAGGAATTCATTCACCAGTTTATACTGATGTTGGGTTACCCTTCAGGTAACAGAGTTGCGGTTGGACCGGAGAATGGCGAATTCCAGCCTGTAGTGTTTGGTATGCGTGGCTGAGGAGAGCGTTACATCCATATTCAGTAGTTTAGGGAGATATTTAGTATTGGATATTTAATTATTATTTGATGGATTTTATTTTGGGAACTTTTAGACATTGGAAACTCTATTGGTTGTTTTTTTCTTTTTTTTTTTTTTTTGAATGGTGGACTTATATGAAAAGACATTTTTAATAAATGATGCTTATGCCTTATGTATATATTTGATTTATGTATATGAATTTGTATGCCAATGTGTTATAACTCAAATTCCGAGAGGGCCCTGGAATTTGGGTCATGACATTACATCTTTTGGTTTAAATGAAAATGTCGTGGATCATTGTATATGTTTTAAGATTAGTGGAAGCCAGTTTATGATCTTAGTCCAATATGTCGATGACATTTTATTAGCTAGTAATGATCTTGTGATTTACGAAACCAATGAATATCTTAAAAAAATTTTTTTGACATGAAAGATATGGGTGAAGAGACCTCGATGATTGAGATTTACCGAGATAGATCTCGATGATTACTTAGGTTATCATAGGAGACCCATATTAAAAATGTGCTTAAGAGATTCCGTATGAAAGGATGCAAGGCACAAGATGCCCCTATGATAAAGGGTGATAAGTCTAGCAAAGAATAATGTCTAAGAAATAAAATTGAAAGACAATAGATGGAAACTTGTCCTTATGCTGCTGCAATTGGTTGTTTAATATGTGCACAAACATGCATTATATCGGATATTAATTTTGCAGCTAGCATGCTTAATAGATATCAAAATGATCCAAGAATGGCACATTGGGTAGGAGTTAAGAAAGTTTTGTGGTATCTTAGTGGCACTAGAAACTACATGCTTTCTTACAAAAGGTCCGATCATATAGAAGTGGTTGGCTATTCGGATGCTGACTTCGTTGGTTGTTTCAATACAAGAAGTTGACTTCAGGACACATGTTCCTGTTAGCTACTGGGGTAGTTTCATGGAGAAGTGTGAAATAGACACTAGTGCCTCCATCCACATCTGATGCTGATTAGCTAGCGTGCTTTAAAGCCACGGGTCACGCTTTTTGGATGCATGATTTTATCTCAGGGTTACGTGTCATGGACACAATTTCTGAGTCATTGGAAATTTATGGTAATAATGACGCTGCAAGAAGATCTTCTTAGAATGACAAGGTTTCCACTAAATCAAAGTTTCTGGAAGTCAAATACCTTGTTCTTAAGGAAAAGGTGCGAAATCAGTTGGCATTTGATGTGAGGATCCTGACAAGCCTCATGATAGCAGATCCTTTAACAAAGGCATTGACTCCAAAGGCCTAGAAGGAGCATGTCAGAAACATGCGCTTGATTGAATTGCCTGATTGAGGATATGCGAAGACACTGTAATTTTTTATCATTGAAATAAGGCTTCGTATTTTCGTGCTTTATTGATATTATTGTCACATGCGACTAAAGCGTACAAAGTGAGAATATTAAATAATGGCATTACTGTACCCACTAATAGGATCACCATGTAAAATTTTCTAATTTACCCTTATAAATGATTGAGTTCATTAAGAATGCTAGTAAAGTAATTATGGAAGGAAGCAAGTCGTTTAAGGCATGTAACAACCATAGTCCACATTGGCAAATTGACTTAATTACAAATTAAGGATTAGCATAAAGGTTAAGATGGCAATTGTTATTGTTTTCAAATGGTAATCACTAGTCAATGTCAGTTTTTTTTAGAAAAAAATTAGGTTTTTCGATTTTACAATATATATATATTTTTGTGGTCATATGGACTGAGTGGAAAAATGTTAGACCAATTGTGGCATACATGACCACAATAAAGGATAGGTTACCCATGTTTTAAAATGGTTTTATGTTGAGTCAAATGAGATTTATGAGGTTGCTATATATGCTAAGGACAAGGGAAAAATATAAATACTAGAGGTATTTTCTTTCTTTGATGGAAGGAGAGATTTCAAACTTTTGTATCTATAAAAGAGATCCTTGGATAACTCTCTTGGCTAAGAAAATTTTCATGTCCATCACTTAACTTGGGAGAAGAAAGGCAAAGCACAAGAGACTATAGACCAATCTTTTGTTGGATCAGAGGCTCAAGATGGAGCAATCAAGTAATATCTAACCCATCCAATGGTTTAGATTCATGCCTTGTCGTATTATTGGATTGATTCTAAAAGAGATCTTTCACGGTTGTAAACCTAAAATATTCCAACAAAATTAACTACTTAACAGTAGTCACCCCTTGTTTAGCCAACGCATCTGCATAACCATTAGCCACATGCCCACGCCCCAACATGCTGGAACTCCAATTGAATCGAAGATGACAAAACATTCAATTAATTAAAATAGAAGTGAAATCTCCAAAGGGCCGTAGAAAAAAGTGACCACCCAAGAGTTTGCATTGAGGGAATCACTTTCTAGTTTCCACCATCAACTTGTCTTGAAAATAAGAAGCGACAAAGATATAAGCATTAAGCTGTAATGAACTATACTCAAACTATATGGATTACATTCAAACATAACAGTAGAAACACCATTGAAAGCAACCATTTGGTCATTAGCATCTTTATAGACTAATTATGTGGCACTATTTATTTTTTATGTAAAGGAAAATTGAGAGAAAGGAGACACAAGATGCAATGAGAAAAACAAAGAGAATAAACTCAAAGAAACTTTGTGGAATGTACTATACTATATAAGAATTATACCAAAGTCAGCTCATCACAAGCTGTTTCTTTTTTTTTTTTTTTTTTTTTTTTTTTTTACATCCAATAAAGCTCATCACAAGCTTAAATTCCCATCTGCATGATACAATAGTTTATTAAACATAATGAACCGAAAAAAAAGTCCATCAAATTAAGATTCTTGGAAATTATCAGCTTGATAACATTTATGCAAACTCTCTTAATTGAAAGAAAAATTCACGAAGATCATTTGTAGAAGAACAAGACAGCTTCACTGTGATCCAACTTCTCCAGTCTGTCTGACAAAACAAATTCCTAGTACGTCCTTAAGTGGGTTGAGCTTGTTATGTTATGTCGACGCCTTGGCAGCTATGAAGAAACTTGGACTTATGTCAAAAATATGTTGACCATATTTTTAATTTAAAAAGAGGCTAACTTGGATGAAAATTAGCCAGCTCGGGAAGGGGTCTGCAGATTGTTTTGCAGTTAAACATAGTGGCCTTAACACTTATTTTACCTTCCAATGAAGGGAAAATTGTCAGATCGTTTTTACATAACTAAGTTTGAAATCATTCAATATGCAGACTCACAACTTCTAAATGTGTATGTGAAAAAGAAAAGTTGAAGTTCAAGCACCTCAAGTGGTAATGAATCTGCTGCCAAAGCACGATCATCAGCAATAAGGGGATTCAGGCCATCTGAGGTTGTAAGTTCATGGATACCTGCCAAAAGTGGCCTCCAACGCCTCAGGATAGCAACAAATGGTGGTACAATTGCCTCTAGGTACTGCTTTCGAAGAGGCTGCCCATCTATCCCAACTGCATGCCATACCTGCACCAAAAAACTTAATTACAAAAGAAGAAATTTGATCTTTACTTATACCTTTCATAAAGTGAAAAAATAAGAGCATGGTTAAGATTCTAATACATTACTGGAAGTTAAACATAGATAAAAAAAAAACGGAAATGAGGTAGAATCATATAATTTTCACAATAGAACAGAAGTAACTGGCTGCAAAGCAACCACACAGATGTAAAATAAATGTAAATAAATGAGGTAAAGTTGAAAAACGAAAATAGTACAGCACAGCAACAATTTTGCATGACTAGATAAAGTTTTTTAATCAAAGGAACTGGGAAATGGATTTAGCCTGGATCCAGGCAAATATAAAACCAGATGCAGAAAGGGAAAATAAGCTGACCTCCGAATAAAAAATACAGGCAGCAACCAACACTCTCTGCCTCTTGGACTCAGACATTGGCATGTTAAGAACAGGCACAAGCACACTGTACATCATAAACCCATAATCAAATTATATTACATATAAAATTGAGCAAAGGAACAAAATAATGCTTAAATAAATGTTGGTGAAGGTCCCATTGTAGTTACAATAGCTAAATGGTAGTCATCCAGGCTAGACTTGATCCATTAGCCAAAGAAGTCCACTACATTGGTAGGTAGTCAATGTGATACTTTTGCATAAATAATATAGCATGAACTTTAATCGATTATTACATGATTTGGGTCAAACTTTTCAATTGAAATGTATCAAACTCTTCTGTCTAATTATTTTTTGATCAACAGTATAGGGTGAGTTGTGACTGATTTTAGTTGCCAGTAATTCATTATTAATTGTAGCAATGCTTGATATGAAACAAAGATCCAATATTTTGCTGTCTATTTTGAAAATTAAAAAACCCAGAGACTGCAAGATCATCCAATGTAAATAAGAAGTTGCAAATAACAGCTGTGGACATTTCTATGGGAATGCAAGAAAACTGAAGGTATTCTTATGATAAAACTTGAGAAAATGCTTACCTCCAAAGCAATGCTGAACGTGGTTTCCTTGTTGACATTGGGCTATTATTATCTAGTGTCATCTTATTGCTTGCTTTCCAGTGCAATCCATCAGATATGTCATCCTTGACACTTACATTCCTAATAACAATATCATCCACACCACTGTCTTCTTCCCTCATTGAAGCAAGTATCATCCGAAGCATACATAAAAATGGCTGATCACTGTCCAGAAGCAGTTGAAGTGCTGTCACTCCCCGCTTTCCAGCAAAAGCTGCTCTGCCAGGACTAAGACCACAGCTAAATCCACTCTCATCTAACAACAATGCCTGTAGCATGGCTATTGACTTTCTTACTAAAGGGAGTTCAATCCACTTTCCATCTGAATCCTTTTCTAAAGCAGCCTTCCAAGATTCCCAGCCGCTGCCACCACCACCAAAGAGTGGGGGTTTCGGGAGAAGGCCTACTCCATACCACAATCGGCTCCTATACTTCCAACCCTCAGCTAAATCTAAAGAACAGCTCCCATATGACATGAAAGCACACCGAACAGATTCATATGGCTCCGCTGCAGCAGCAGCAGCAAAATTCTCCATTGCTGCTGCAGAACTTTGTCCATTTGTGTCAACCATGGAAGCAACAACCTGATTGGAAAAAAAAAGAAAAGAAGATAATAGAACTCAAATTTATTCACTTCAGCTGTATGAACAGGTGAAATACCAAAGTCATAAATTACATAACTAGTCAAAATAGTCTACAGTAACATATGTAGGTATAGAAGCATACATACATCAAGAGAGGGAGCACCAGATTCACTAGATACTGATGATCTTCGAGAACCCAAGGTTTCTGATGATTCTCCCATACCTCTTCCTGAATTTGAACGGCTATAGATGGATGATGGCAATGAAATAGGAGACCCATGACAATCCACAGAACGTGAAGAACTATATGATTGGCTTTGCGACCGTAAATGATCTTCAACAAGCATCATAACCACAATGGCATTCTCAGATAATATCGAAAGACGAGCATCTGACTCTGATTCCAATTTTGAATTGTGCGGAGAAAAACCCTCAGCTGTGCTGCCACCAGTTGGCGTTGCAGTATCTTGTATCTGCTGCAAAAGGAGTTGGATGTATTGTATCCTCTTTTTCTATCAAAATTTCTAAAGCTAAAACAGAGTTTTATGACTAAATTAAAAGTGTAACAGCATCAAGGCTACAATTAGAATAATACAGAGAGTGTATGGCTAGGTGTACTCACAACATATGAAGCTAATTAAAGACAGGTATAGAAGTCAGTGCAAAGTAGTATAGTGTATAGAATTTACTTATACAGAGAATCAGAACATGCATGGTCTGCTCATGGCACACATTCCATGATCTTTTTTACACTGTAGACATTCTCAAATATTGGCCTCAACAGACAACATACGTACATTCATGCTGTGTTCGTAAGGTGCCGAAGACTTCTCAGATAAGAAAAATAGATGCAATTGCCGAGGGTGATAATATGTGTGCCTTACAAATGGTGGGATAGGAGTCTTCTAATCCATTACAACTATCAGATCTCATCATATATCTCTCTGCGCAAGATGACCAGAGGGGGCCCACCGTATGATAAATTTGAATGGACCATCCAAACACTCCCCTCCCCAATATGTCATGGAACCCATGTGGTTTATACCAATCTGAAATTCTGAATAGACTGGATCATTGGACTGAGTTTGAGAAAAAAAAGAAAAAAACAATTCAATTTAAAACTATTAAACTTGTGGGGCACAAATAAGGGTTAAAATGATTGGATTGAATTGAAATTTCATATCTGAGATGATCCCACCTGGATCTTTTGATCCCCCTTTGTGCGTATGTGTGTATGTGCGTCTCGGGGAATTTTCAGGTGAGTTCATGCGCCAATAGCTTAAATGCAAACTACCCACCTGAAAAGACCTCCTATGATCAATCTGAGAGGGACACTCACTTCCACCCTCGAATGTCACCGATCCCATTTTTCCAAATGGGGTTGAAATAAAAAAGTGATGCATTCTAAAGCCGTTAAACATTGAGGGCTATAGATCAAGGGTTAAGAATTATCTAATGGACTTGAAATTTTGCATATGGGTGGATCACATCTAGATCCCTTGTTCCCCACCTTCCTGTGAATTGACATGGCCCCAGGTGGGCCCCACAAGGCTGTGCATAAATCCTTAAATGAGCTTCCGTGAACCTGAGAAGCTATATACAGGATGGTGCTGCTGTGTGGATGTCTTGCAAGGCACCTACTGCCTGAAACAAGGGGCCCCAGGTGGTCAATCTGAACCCATTATCCAAAACCAACCACCACCACCTCCGCACACAAACATGCAAGCAATGTTACCAATCCCATTGGCTTTACGATGATGTGAATGGACTGGATTGTTGGATCGAAATCAAACAATATAATGCATACACCATTAAACATGGGGGCCAAAGATCAAGGGGTCAAGAAGATGGGTTTGGCTTGAAATTTCATATATGGACAGGTCCCATTCAGATTTTTCCATCCCCCACCTCATCCTTGACAGGGTTCTCTCACACAGTCTCCCATGCCAGACATCTGCACAAGGGCATGGCCCATATGTATATGTATATATTATATCAATTTTATATATAAAAAAAATCTCACTAAATCTCTTAATAAACTGTCTGTGTTAATTGAACAATGAGGAAAACATTATCTTTAAGAAGGCATGTTATTTACCTGGACCTGAAGTTCCTTAACAGCAAAGTCTAGCAAGCCCCCTAAAAGCCTCCTTTTGAAGACAGGCACCGATTCTTCACGTCTACAACCATTAAAAGAACAACATTATAGGGTAATCAAGTGATAATAAATTGATGAAAATAAACTATGTAATCAGGCGATAATAAATTGATGAAAATATAATAAATTGATGAAAATAAACTATCTTACCCAGAAACTGAATGGGTTCAATAACCAAGGGGTGTTATATTCAAAATTTCCAACCCCAACTTAAATATTCATTTTCTGAGTGGAAGGACTACAGGATTAACTTGAAGATAAATTAAATTGATATGTCTGTTCACATTTTAACAGTCATCCTGCTTTGGTATACTCCAAAGAATAGCTTTTAAAAACAATGGTAAGGAATGAATACAGATAATGCAGTTCCTAAATAGAAGACAAACATTTTAACTTTCAAATATAGCAATGCTGCTCATTGGTAGCTATTCATAATATTAGTCTCTTTAGTGGGAATGGCTACAAGGAATTAATTATTTCTAAAGTTAAGCAGTAAAGGAAATAGCTGTCCAACGTGGACATCCACAAAGATGAATTAAGAAAGTTAAGTGTTTGTTTGTGAAAATTTTCTAGTTAGAAGTAATATAATGCCTGAGAAGGGTAAAAATTTAAGAAATTGTTTCCATATTGGAGATAAATAGCAGTATTCTAAGTAGATATACCGGAATCGTTGATCCCCATGACTAGATACACCAACAACAGATAACCATTCTGCACAATGAATTGTAGCTTCAATATCCTGTAAAAATGATAGTCAAATAATAGAAATGAAGTGGATGAATCAGCATGTAAGAACAGAACCAATGTGTTAGCAGAAAAAGGATGGTAAGATTCCATGTACACTTGTTATTCAAAGGTTCAAACAGGTAACAAAAAGAAGCAAAAAGGTGCAACGGCCTCTTTCGTCTTTCAAATCACTGGCAATCCTCACTGATAACTTGATGAAGGCCAAATGCAGTGCACATGTAGGATCCTATGGTCTGCAAAAGTCTTTGGCCCATTTGCAGAGTGGACTGTTTATATATGTTCATGTTTCATGTGTTAAATGATGTATGAATGACACTAAATTGAATGTGTTTGATGTGAGGAGGAATCCCAGGGTTAGCACATGTTCATCATCGAGCAATGTATTCCTTCAGTCAGCTGGAAGGTTTCAAATGGCGTCAGAAGCAGAGGAAGACAAGGGAATGCGATCCAGTCTCAATTGAAAAAATAACTGAACCTCAGTTAATTGACTATAATTGTCATGTATACACAAACACACACCCATACACATATGACATTATCTTGTACATAAGTGAAATAGAGGCTGAAAAGCTGGCCCAGTCCAACTCCAATAGAATTCGGGCTCAAAATAGATAAGAGAATTAGCTTCTATTCCAAAGTAAAGAAAATAAAAACTGAAGTTCAATTCCATTTCTGGTTTCAAAAACTTACATCCATCAAACACCTACTTCATTTATGAAGCCACATTTTGTTTCTCTATTTTTTTTTCTTGGATTATCATAAATCCAAATCAGATCAATCAAATAATCTTTGTGTCCCAATAATGACTGATATAGTGACTGCTAGACAGTTCATAAAGTTGGTTTCTTGTCTCAAATGGCATAATAGAACAAATGGAAGTTAGGATATGCATATGGGCTATTGTAGAGGCAGCTGAATAAGTGGTCCAAACCATTGAGAAATGCTACAGTTGTAGATGATAGCATGATCCAGCTCATTAAGTCTAAGGCGCGTCTAAAGGTAGGTATTTGATCAAATCCTAGGATATTCCAACATCCAACTTTTCAGCTATGCCAATTCAAGAGTTGATCATGTTCAACTACTATGCTTTGTTAAGATAACCTACCAACCTTCAGGATGATTATAAACAAGAGCAAAAGGAGATAAATGTAAGACAAGAAAACAACCACCTACCTTCCACCCATCCTTCTGGTACATTGAATGTTCTAACATTGTGATAAGGAACTTGAATACAAGGACTTCTACATCTCCAATGCTCACTCCATTCAAACATTGGCATGAGCCTTTCTGTAGCAGAAGGTAATTTCATTAAAATGCTACATGATGTTCAAACCATATGAAACACACAAAAGCAAATAGAACAGCATCCACATTATTAATGAATGAAAAAACACATTCCACTAGTTAAAGTATCATGATAGGAAACATGAGAGGTGTTAAAACTTAAAGCACATTCCACAATGGCCAATTAATATAGGAATTAATAATAAGACAGGAGAGAAAACACTTTCATTTTATAGTAGTTAATATTACCTCATAATTAGAAATAAAAACCTCCACTATCCATTCTGGCCATTCTTCCATGCAACAAAGGGTACTTCTATTGTTAGGATGACCACAAGCCAAAACCAGAAGATCCTGAAATCATACAGAAATAAACATTTAAGAAACCAAAATTTTGTGGAAGCTAGATAATTTCTATTTCAATAAGTAATTAATAAAAAAATTATATAATATATATATGAGTATGTATATGGTGGAACTAGGAAATTTCCCTTGGCCTCTCTAAAAGAAATTTTCTTGTGGGCCATACATAAAAAGCTATAAGATTCTTTATCACATACAGGGGGTTTCACAAAAACCCTGAACCCCACCAGGGGCTCATGAGTATGTATGATTTAAAACTTTAAACCATTTAACACATTTCTACCCTAACAAACACAAGATCCCTTTTCATGTGAGCGATACTCGCCATCAGATTGAGAAAATGTGATTGAACAAATCATCATTTCAATAAATCATAATTTTCATATAATAGGTCTCTCTTTTCAAGGATCCAAGCATTCCTTGTGATGTGCAGTTGGTCAACTTTTATTAGAATGATATTCACCATTGCCTTCACCATTGCCGCTGAAAATCACAACGTATTTTTATAATATGCTTTTGATCAAATGGTAAATACTTCTTTTAATGGAGGAAACTCTTGCGGATGTGTCAAACCATAGATGGCAGCTTGAATTGACAGTTTGGATATGCACAAGGTGGCCCCCATTTTACAAAAAGATCTGAATTTTTCAATATATAATCCTGTATTGTGTAATTCAATCACTTATTTTAACTTATGCAACCCCATGGTGATAATCATACAAAAGCTTAGTCCCATATGGGCAGAACAAGTTGATGCATATTTCATTATTTTGAATGGTTTGGATCATCAAGAGGTGGATCCAAAGTGCATCTGTGTATAAAGATTGACCATATGGAATCAATCCATATGGTTGACTAGTGCATGCTATATCTACACGTTTGAGGCCCAACTATCCAAGATCTCAATGCATTAGACTGATGCTCCACATGCTTTTAACTAGAGTTGGTCCAGGTCCCACTATAAAAGGAGAAGCATTGATTTTGGATTTTTCAGAAAAAAGTGAATCGTAATTGAATAACATTTCTTTATTTCATGTTTTTTTAAGTAGTAGGGCCACTTTTGGAAAATCCAACTGTGAAATCGATGTACAAAGGTGATCCATACAGTAGGCAGAAGTTTTGCTCCAATCAGATCAATATTCATTGTCGAAATGGATTGACATCATTTAACAATGTTTTCTAAGAATGTACAATCCAACATCTAATATTGCTAAGAATAAAGCAAAACTTTATGCTGTAACAAGATGATTGTGCATCTTTTGGATGGTCAAGTATTAAAAGTGGGACTAAAGTAAAAGAAAAAAAAAGTGAATTCTTAAAAAATCACCATTTATTGTACATTAAATAATTTTTTTCCTTAAATTGGATGGTGAATAACTTGGTTAAATTGGGGGGTAGGAGTTAGGACCGCTAACCATAAAGTTCTTGGGGCTCTGAATATCAACATTTAAGATCGTGTAAAGGAATGTATGACTATGGTCATTCAAGGTTGACCATACAGATCAAAATCCATGTGGGCAACCTTATGTAATCAGCTCTCGTTTACAAAAAAAAAAAAAACAAGTAATAACCTTTCTCTCTTTATCTCTCCACCGATAACAGACCTTCTGGAGCCCACCTTTCATCCTATACATACCCACCTCTCTTCCCGGTAGCAAATCAGATTTTATGCATCCAAGCAATATCAATAATCCGATTTTGGTTTAAGTTTTTAATCACTTTCTGGCCATTGGTTTTGATCTCTAAATATCTACACCATTTGGAATCTAAAAGATAGATTTTTTTCTTCCCATTATCCATGCATGAACTTTTTAATCTCCCCAGTTCCCCATTGAAGAAAACAACTAGGTGTACCCTACAGGGCTATCACCCATATAGGTGTCAGCCAATTGATCACCACCATGTGTATGCACATAGAAATGATACTTTAAGCAACACTAATATAGGAAATACCCTATAGGGCCCACATGGGTGATTATTGAGGGGGAAGAGGGGGATCGAAAGGTTTAAACATGAACAAGGGTAGAAAATTATCCCTACTGGATAATAAGTGATATAGATATTAAGGCATCAAAATCGAGGGTGGAATAAAGAAAAAAAAGTTCAACACTTCGAAAAGGTGTCAAATTGATGCCAACTCACTTGGGGGAAAAGATGGAGATTGCTGGGCCCCACTCACCCAAGGGATCAAATTATAATTTTTTACATGTTTAGGATTGTGTATATGTGGAGAGAGAGAGAGAGAGAGAGAGAGAGAGAGATGAACACTTCCTACAGATAGTATTGTACTGTGAAAGTGGAGGGATTTTGGCAAAAGGTGAACCCTCAAATGAGGGTTGAGAATATCTTATTAGAGATGGATTAGGAAATTACAAAATAGCCCAAGAGAGAAATTACAAACAAACCCCACATATATTAACTATTTCTAACAGTCCCCCTCAAGCTGGAGCATAGATGTCAATCATCCAGAGCTTAACTAAATCAATAATGAGTCAATTTTTTTACAATGCCTTAATGAACATGTCTTCTAGCTGATTTTTAGACCTCACAAAAGGTGTACTTATCAACCCTTCAGTGACCTTTTCTCTAACAAAATGGCAATCGACCTCTATGTGTTTGGTCCTCTCATAAAACACTAGATTTGAAGCTATATAAATAGCTGCTCTATTATTACAGTGCATTGGCATAGGAGTCTTCACAAGAAAATTAGTTCACGGACAAGACTTCTCAACCATATAAGTTCAGAGGTTGTCTTTGCATCGCTCGATACTCAGCTTCAGCACTCGATCTTGCTACCACAGATTGCTTCTTAGATTTCCAAGTAACCAAGTTTCCACTAACAAATGTATAATATTCTGTTGTAGACCGTCTATCATCGGGTGAGGTAGCCCAATCCGCATCTGAATTGCCTATGATATTCAAATGGCCACGAGATCCATAAGATCCCTTTTCCTGGAGAACTTTTAATGTACCGCAATATACGCCTTACTGACAAGATCACGATCACAGAGAAGAGATTTTGAATTCTCTTGAGAATGTATTAATTTTGTCTCCCTTTTTATGGAGATTGTACATCATTATATAGATATTTACAAGCCTTTAATCTAGGCTCCAAGAAAGGAAAACCATCTAATTGTATTAATCACTAATCTAAGTTAAGAAAGCAACTAATTACAACAATTAATTTTCTAAGAAAGGGAAGTTAAAGCTGTCTCAATATTGACCAAATCAATTTCACATGAGATATAACATTGATGGGCTTTGGGCCTTGGGCCTGTTTAACACTTACTGCTTCTAAATGAGTTATTCTAGAGCATGCATATATTGACTCGCCATACTAATAACCTATGATATATCTGGTTGAGTAATTGTAAGGTAAATGAGTTTATCTACAAGCCTTCAACACATTTGAGCATCCTCAAGTAAGTTTCTATCATCCAAAGATAGCTTATGACCCATCTCAACAGGTGTATCAGTTGGCTTTGCTCCCAAATAACAAGTTAAACGAAGAAGATCTAAAGCATACTTCCGTTAAGACAAGCAAATTCCCTTACATGATCTTGAAACTTCAATTCCAAGAAAATACTTTAAATCAACAAAGTCTTTTATCCTTTATTTCAAAGACTTTGCTCAAATACTTTCTTAACTGTAGAATCCCAATGTGATCATCTCTAGTCAGAACAATATCATCCACATACAGACTTAAAATGATAGTTCCCATTCCTGGCTTTTTAACAAACACAGAGTAATCAGAATTACATTGACGAAAGCCATTACACAAAAGAGAACTATTAAATTTTTAGTACCATGCTCTAGGAGATTGCTTTAATTCATACAAGGACGTTTTTAGGCGGCACGCTTTTTGTTTCACCCTTTACAAATAAACCCGAGAGGTAAAGTCATGTAGACTTCTTTAGTCAGAACTCCATGAAGAAAGGCATTCTTGACATCTAAGTGATACAATGGCCACCCCATATTAGCAGCAATAGAAATAATCACACGTATAGAACCAAACTTTGAGACTTGAGCAAAAGTTTCATAATAATCTTCACCATAGATATGTGTGAAACCTTTAGCCACCAACCTCGCCTTATGTCTGGCAATACTACCATCGGGGTTATATTTAATTGAGTACACCCATCTACTTTCCACAGGTTTCTTGCCCTTTGGTAAATCTATCAATTCCCAAGTTTGATTTTTTTTTAAGGGATTTCATCTCTTCTTCCATTGCTTTTCTCCAAGAGGGATAACGGGATGCATCTACAAAACTTGTCGGCACGGACACTAACGAGAGTGCAACTATGAAGTCTCGATGAAAAGGAGAAACACAATGATAAGAAATGAAATTTTCAAGTAGATGGTATATACGAGAAGTGCTATAATGTTTCCCTTTACAAAGAGTGATAGGGAGCTGTAAGGAAGGGTTTAAAGGAGGGTTAGTAAGACTTGGAGAATTAGGCAGAGGAGATGGAGAAGAAGAATTACCTTTATCCGAGTCCACTTGATTGGGTGGAGTTGTGAACAATAGAAAATATAAATTCAGATTTTCTATTTCTACGAGGATAAACACTATGATGATGTTTTGACAAAACAAAAACTTCACAATTAAGATGTAACCAGTCATTCTTAAACATAAGTGGAAACAAATTTTTCAAAACAAGACCAAAAGGATGCCTAATCGACAATGCCACTGATATTGATCTTCCTCATTAACTAACATGCACTTTCCAATAAACTTTTTTGGTTCCTTCAAGTGGAACACATATAACCCCCTTGCTTCACTAGCTCCACCAATTAGTATCCTCATCTACAGGCCCTGGATGACACAATGAGTTAGGAAAAATGTTAGACAACAATTTAAACTTTTTGTTAGGCTACTAACTGACAATAAATTTGATGTCAGATTTGGAACATGCAAGACAGAGGACAAGGTTAAAGAAGGTGAGATTTTAATGGTTCCCTTCCCACCAATATTGGTTAGAGTCCCATCTGCTAATTTCACTTTTCCAAGATTTGGATTGGTAACAAAAGACGGAAAGGACTGAGTAGTACCAGACATGTGATCTGTGGCTCTGGAGTCAATGACCCAAGAGTCAAAAGGAGTAAACACATGAAATGCAGAAGGTACACTTGTCAGAGCTAAAGCACTGGAAGCAACTGTTGACCTTTCAAGACGAGATACTTGTTGGGTTATAAATGGGTCGGTTCCAATCCGGGTCCATGGTAGACCTGGAACCGGAACCATTAGTGAGAGGATAGACCTGGAATTGGAATCGGAACTAGTTCAGAATCAATTTCTTGGATCCGGAAACGGAACCGTTAAGGAGTGGATGGACTCGGAACTAGAACCGGAACATTTCTTGGGGCGGGTTTGGGTCTGGGTCCCGGTTTATGTTAGAGAATGCTTTAGAGAAAATCTAATTTTTAGAAAAAAATTTTAAAAATTAGGGTAATGTATCGGGGCTCGGGTCCACGGGTCGGAACTAAGGTGGAACTGGACCCGGAACCATTTAGGTCACGGGTCCAAAAATAGGAACCATACCCGAACCCGTTTACTTATCTGTTCCTAAATAAGGACCCAAACTTGGTTATTAATGGGTCAGAACCTTTGAATAATTAGAAAATTGGGTATCAATTTACAACCCTAGATACTCGCTAAATGAGAGCATCAAAATTAGCTTTGGATAACTGCATAAATTCACCTGAGGGAGAAGCCTCATCAAATGCTGAAATTATACTTGATGAAGTGGAGACATGTGCTGCTTGAGCAGCATTTGACTCTATGGTAGCAACATTAGCTGTGTGTTGGTGGCCTACCATGCAAATCCCTACATATATCAACAGTATGAGTTTTGCGACCACAATGTGTGCATACTCAACCTTCACCTCGAGCTTGACCACGACCAACACCTCTTCCTTGTCCTCTTCCTTAAGTTCTACCACGGCCATATGAGACATTGGCATTTACATTACCTTGACCTCTACCTTGACTTGCGAGTAAAGGCAAACTTTCCGGAGGATTTGTAGACATTACAACTCTATGTTTCTCATCCTTGAGAATTAAGGCATAGGCTCCACTAAGCAAAGATAGAATGGTATCATTCAAGATTTGAGCACGAGTTGGCTCAAAATCTGAGTTTGACCCTGCTAAGAAGTCAAATATTTGATCCATTTCAACTCACTTCTTATACTCCTTCACATCTCTTTTACAATGAAATTCAATATTCCTCAGGTATGCAAGTTCCTGCCAATAGCTTCTTAATTTTGTATAGTATGAAGAGACAGACTTTTCAACTTGCTTATGATTAGAAACAAGTTGCCTGATCTCATAGATTCTTGCCATGTTATTTTTGTCTTCATACAAGTCATAAAGTGAATCCCACACTTCCTTGGCTGTATTTAATTCATACAACCCTTCACTAACATCTAGTTCAATTGAGTTTAGCATCCAAGACATCACCATCATATAATAGGCTGTCCATTCAGTGTGTCGTGGATCATTAGCATCTGGCTTCTTGGCACTTCCATCAATATATCCAAGCAATAATTTGCCTCCTAAATACATTCTTATAGCCCTAGACCAATTAATGTAATTAGTCATATTAAGAGGAACATTAGTAATCTTGAGATTGGGGTTTTCATTGGCTAAAGGTAGCATGGATCGACTGTCCACGTCAATTGAAACCACAAAAGATGAGGACTCAACCATTACAGGGAAAAGGAATGAACCAAACCAAATCAACCAGAGAATATGAGCAACTAGCAACTGACTATGGGTTTCTCAATAGAAGAAAACAACCACATACCACTAAAAAAAAAACACATATAGATCAAGGTACTCATAAAGAACACATATCACAGAGCTGCTACAGGAACAACACATACCACAGAACTTTCGAAACCACTGCACAGTGTTCAGACTGTACCTCACTGCAAGACGACCATCATGACGACTCCTAGCACCGTTGGCTGTATCTCATGACTTGTGCAGACAGCCAGCGAGCTTGCAAGGGTTGGACTTGGATTTGGAACCAAAATGGGCAAATGGGAAGTAGGAGGGAAGAGGGAACGAAGAAGGAAGAAGAAAAAAGGAAGAAGGAAGAAGGAAAAGAAGACGATGGCAGGAAAAAACGATGAAATCAGCCCATGACTGTTTGCTTTGATACCATGTGAAAGTGGAGGGATTTTGGCAAAAGGTGAACCCTTGAATGAGGGTTGAGAATATCTTATTAGAGATGGATTAGGAAAGTACAAAATAGCCCAAGACAGAAATTACAAACAAAACCCACATAATATTAACTATTTCTAACATGTACCATTTACTTAATGCACAATCTTTGATTGATCCAATATCACTTGCCCCCCTTGTATAGGAATTGGGCCAAATTCTACTCCCCTATAGTGATATTCACCATTGGACATATGACGTAGACAAGGTAATTAGCACTTTCTACAATAAGTTTCAGCACAAACAAAATACAAAAAATCGGGAATTTAATGGATTTAATGACTGCTCTCTAGCCATTTCTGTCCCATAAAAATAGAGGGTGAGTAAATCTTGTCAAAAGGCCATGAAAATGGATGGGAAATCCATATAGTAAGTAACTGCTGCATACAGAATTCTGCAATTGCAAAATTCTCAGATTCATTAATGTCAGAATCTATCCTGTCATAAATCAGAATAAAGCAGATACTTCACCAAAAAACCAGTCCCCCTTTCTTCACCTACGTAGGGAATATTATACCAAATACAGAAATAATCAACACAAAACTGAATCTGCAAATACTGACATAACTAGCACATAACTAAATATAAAAACAAAAAAAAAAGAAATAAATAGGAAGTCCAATAAAGTGATAGAGCTCCATTTATCTGCTGGTCAAGACCAAAATATGGGTCAGAGTCCCTTGTCCATGATCATAATCTTCCATAAATTCCATGACCTGGGCCATGTTGCAATCCCTTTGATCATCCTCACTACCTACATCACCCTCCCCTGCTTGAGAGCAACTCAACCTTGAGTTGTTGTCTGTTGAGAGATCAAGGCACAGTGTCTCCCCTCTTATTATGTTTCTCATCCAAGGGTGCTTTCTGACAAGCCTCAACATCAATGAAGATCAGATTTAGGCCCAAGTAATGGACAATAGATGGTCTAAGCCCATCTAGAATTTGTGTAACCAGCTTCTCTTCAGAGTCATTCATGAAACTCCTCTTCACATTCTTTGATTAATGGTATCCTTGTTGCACATGTTGAAGCCAATGGAATAAAGACTGTGTAGGCCACCAAAAGGAAGACCTCCTTCATCAAGGACTTCATCTTTCCTTAGTCTTCAATTTATTCTTACCACATTGTTCTCTCATGGCTTTTGTTTGAGCACATTCCTCCAAGATCTCCTTAAATTCAAAGATTCATTCTATGGATTCCAACCAATCACAAAACCATCTCAATGGAGACTTCCCACAATGCTTTGGGGTCTCAATTTTAATGTTCAAATCTCGTTCACCATCTCTGTGATCTCCTATTGTCCTTGGCTGGAGCCCCTTTTACTTGCTGGTTTGGACATAAAACTTGGGTCTGGTACCCTTGTCCAAGATTATAATCTTGCATGAATACCATGTCTTGGGCCATGATGCAATCCCTTTGATCATGCTCACTTGGATCAATTTACAATGTATAAAAGCATAACTAGACATTTTACACACACAAGTCAACTAATAAATATCACTTTGAAAAGAAGTTTGGGCCAGTGCCTATACATAGAAAGGCATGTCATGTGAGAAGAATGGATCAAGCAAATATGGGACCCACAGTGATCAATTAAATGGCTACCAAAAGTCAGCACAATACCAACAATAGAAAGGAATCATTTCACGTATTTTGATATTATTGTCATCAAAAATTTAGTGGGGTTGGCATTGTATGTTCTTCTTTTCTATTCATCCATATCTAGAGTTGTGTCCTTTGTAACTGACAAGATCACGATCACAGAGAAGAGATTTTGAATTCTCTTGAGAATGTATTAATTTTTTCTCTCTTTCTATGGAGACTGTACATCATTATATAGATATTTTCAAGCCTTTAATCTAAGCTCTTAAGAAATGAAAACCATCTAATTGTATCAATCACTAATCTAAGTTAAGAAAGCAACTAATTACAAGAATTAATTTTCTAAGAAAGGGAAGTTAAAGCTGTCTCAATATTGACCAAATCAATTTCACGTGAGATATAACATTATGGGCTTTGGGCCTGGGGCCTTGGGCCTGTATAACAGTAACTCCATAACCTATCATGTACTTCCTCACTACTTGATTCGAGGTCTTTATTCACCACAATGTTCTCCTAGTTCCTTGAACTTGTAACCATTCAAAACTGAAACAAAAGGAGAAAAAAAAACATAAATCCATACATACACCATACAAGAGTTGCTTATGATCTAGTCTGCACGCACAAACCTTGTTAAATGATATTTTTTGGTTTTCAATTCTATTGAAGATACCAATAAGTTTTTGCTAATGCAATCATTGCCAATTCTGTCCTTTCCTATTGCACAAATCCATCTTAGCATGTTCATCGAAGCCACATGTACCTTAGTTTCCTCTTGTCTCCATGTTGCCCAAAATAGGAGCAAACTTCAGTTTACTTCCACTAAAATAAACTTCTCCAAGTGTACTATTTCTCCATAAAATCAGTCAAGTTGCTCTCACATCTTACAAGTTTTACCTTAATTCAAATAATTGATAGGACAAAAGATGAAGCTTCTTGATCAGTTTTTCAAGAAACATGGGCGAGTACTAGAGAAACCAATCTGCCTGTGAAGTCCCACTCTTCTGTTCAATTTGTTCGCATTGGCGACTTATATCAGTAAGCCCTGCTACTAAAATCCTCAGCTGCTGAAAACTAACTAGTCATAAGTCATAACAACTACAGAAGTCAAATTTCTCCGACAACATATTGATGCAAATCAGTGACCAAAATCCTCAGAACACATTGAAACCAAAAGAAAAGCACAAACTCTAATTAATTATTGTCATAATCTAAGTATGGTAATCTGAAACAAAAGGCATGGAAAGTTAAAGGTTACCTTTATGACCCGAACTTGAAGTGCTCTGGGCGCATAGGGAAGTGAGCGAAGAAGAACTATCAGAAGCTGAACATGCTCAAAGCAGTAACCAGAGTCACAAAGGTTTAGACCATCATTTGTTGATGGAACATTCATCTGAAAGGGAACTTGTGACATAAGAATTTCATACTGAAGATGAAAAGGCCAGGAAGGAACATGATATGTGTAAACAATTCCAATATATAGAACTGAAAAAGAAAATCAAGTATGAACTATTGCTTTTAACTGAGAAGCTTTATTGTGAAAATCAGAGGAAGTATTTAAAGTCTAAGATCCACTAATAGGAAAAATGTACTGAAGCAACTAGCGTTTGTATTCTTATTACTTCTTTATATTCTTTACATAAGAAGAAAATAGAGGAAACAGAAACCTCGACGCATGGATAGCAAATGCAATCAAATGGTCAGAAGCAGAAAATAATTCAAAATGGAGGATATAATGCAGTGACAGGAAGGACTCATCAGAATATTGGGTCCTCCACTAGGACTTGCTTAGTAGTTGTCCAAAAAGATTCTGTACAATTTCAGAAAACTGAAACAATTAATGAAAAAGCACCTCATCTATGTCAAACGGAGTTCTTGCAGTCCAAGTTTTTGGGTGTGTTTTCCATTATTCAAGTTCATGAACTCCAAGGATGGGCTTATTCCAGATACTTGAGATATCCTAATAGTTTATGGCACATTTTCCTTATCATATGTCGGCACGGCTGTTAGACTGGAGTATTCATACGAATATGATTAAAAGGGTTTATATAGGAGAAAATACGTCCTCCTTGTCATGACATACTTGGAAGAATGTGGACTTCAAATTTGAAGCTGCAGTTTCTTGCAAACCAAACATTTTTACGAGTTCATGTTTACTATCCCAATTACCATTGCAATTCTGTGGCTCTTTTTTCTGTTCAAGTGCAACTACTACTTCATGCCTTCATGGGCTAGTTCTCTTGTTCAGATAAGGGATAGCACAGCTGCCCTGGGTAATCAAATCAAAGAATATCTGACTCCCTTCATGCACCACTCAGCACAGAGTAACATCTTTCATTAGCATATCTTTATTAAAACTTGTGACCTGGTTATGTGAAGTTAGAATCTCTGAAACTTAACAGAAGAAGATAAAGATCTTTGTCATATTTGATCAAATTGGAGTAAGAAGACGTCTAGGGAAATCAATCATAACATTAGGTTACATACGTGTCACAGTGGATGGATACATGAAGGAACTGTAATTTGTTATGCATATTAACAGAAAGATGACTATTATTTACTCAACTCTATTTCACCAAAATCAGAGGGGGACAAAAAACAGATACCATAAATAGAGTAATAAACTTTCCCTATGTAGACCCATAAGTTGGAAGTATATTGGTCATTTGAAAAGTAAATTAGATCCAAAGGTTGAGAAGTTTATGAATTATGAAATGTTGTGGAGAAAGATACTCGCATCCTGCCTGGATTTACTGTCAGTGCAATATTTATAATTAGTTGATCATATCATGACAAGCATAATGTATAAAGGCCACTTCAAATATGGATTCCTACAACTCAACATATGAAAGCACTGAGAAAATAATAGTGAGGGAGAATTATATGCTGGTTGTACCCTTTCTATTCAACACTGCACATGAAATAAGCCAAAGGGATAAATATTTGAGTCAAGGAAGACAAAAGCAAAATAGATCCCAGACATACCGTTGCCCCCATAAAAGCCATATAAACATTTCCAGTCATAAGCCTCTGTGATGCTGCTTGAAAAGCTTTCTGTAAAGCAAAGAATAGCAGAGATACTCTATCTGTGAACATAGTACTGCCGTCATCATGGAGGCCATTTCCCAGAAAGGTACTATCCAGATGTGAAGAATTGGAATTTGAACTGATTTTGAGGTGTCCTGATCGTACTAATGCACCCAGCAGGTTTATTATGCCAACAATAATCCCATCACCATTGTCAACATTATAAACATCATTCCTAGCACAGTCAGCAGTTAATGAGAAACTGATACCACCCACTTTCTTCAGTGATGCATTTTCAGAGGATGGAATTTTTCCTTTATCAACACTATCAGAGGACTGCATTTGTGAATCTTCTACATGAAAAGTAGATTCCCTTCTGCTGATTTGTTCAAGATCCCTACCTGCCTGATCACGGCAGATGGGCAGTCCAGATCCCTGAACTGCAATGTTAGCACCATTTACGATAGTGTTATCTGAAATGAACTGGTTACCAGCTTTTGCTTCCCGCTGCAGAAGAACAAGAAGTGTTTCTATCCCTCCACATGAAATAAATGAGTCTGAAAATGTGTGAGCTCTAGATGTGTTTGGCTGTGCCACTAACCTGTATAGTAGGTGCAACACCCTCGCGACCTGGGTAGGTAGATCAATTGGAAATGCTTTCTATAGCAAAATATTTATACTAAAAAAAAAAAAGAAACAGGAGTTCTCAAGAATTCTCCGACATATCATTTTTACAAGGATGAATGGTTAGACAAGAACGCAAGATACATAGATGATTGTACCACTTCAAGATGATGAAATCATATACATGCAATACCAAATCCCACAAGCCCAAATTGTATCTCAAAACATGAAGTATTTTTCCAAAAATGCACTCCAATTTTATGAGTTCAATATATACATTCGAAGAAAATATTTGACTATGATGAACACATGGTTGTCACGCCTTCAATCCAAGTGGAAACCAGATTCAAAAGAAAATGTGAGGCCCCCACATTTCAATTGCATGGCAGGGAGGGTGGAGATCACTCTTTTAATTAATGCCATCTTTCTATCACAATTTAAATTAGGACTCTTAGAAGGTCTTTTTCTTCCATAGGTTTAGTTTCAATAGGATGTAAAAGAGCAGAACAGTTCCTTACATTTTGAATAAGATTTGTGTTTAGGTGAAAAACATTTAAGAGGTTCCTCCTTCAAATAACACCTCCTTTTTATTACATCTGAAAAAAGGGATCTTGATTAGAAGTTACGTGAGTTAGTGATGAACTGCATCATTTTGAGACATCAACAGCATCAACCCAATCAAAAGAAGATACCTCCTTTAGAGATCAATGGGAACATAGGACCCCTATCTCCAAAAAAGAAGACTTCTCATGAATTCAGCGGCCAAAAACCACCTATGCAGTGTAAGGTTTGGTATGCCAAAGCTGGAGTCCAGCTTCATCACAAGCATTTTGACAGAGGTGAGTAGCATCTTCCCCTTTTATCTTTTTCTTCACTTTCACTTGTCCCTTATTTTTTCTGTTTTACTTTCCATTTTCAGATATTTAAGACGAAGTTTCAATGCTTAAACAGTCTTTATTGCCACTACCCATTATTCAATCTCAGCTTCATCTCTATTGCAAAAAAGTTAAAATAAGGACTGCTTATGCTTGTCATGATATTAGATGTAGGAATCAACTCAAATATTATAGCCAATCTACTAACGTATTTAGCAACAGCAAACTGCTTATGCTTGTCATGATATAAGATTTAGGAATCAACTTATATATTATAGTCAATCAACGAAGGTATTTAGCAATAGTGTAGCATCAGATCCCAAAGATAGCAAGTCCTTTCTTTCTTATGGAGGAAAGTCGGTTTCAAATATTATATATGAATTTCTATAGTGAAAAGCAATAGTGTCAGTCTACCTTCTGCGATTCATCTAATGACCACATCTGGAAATCAGCAACTAGTATCATGTCGTCACTATAGATCTGGTCCAAAAACATGATCCAAGATACACTATTTCACTTTCTCAAGATCCCCAAATTATACAAAGCTTGGGCTTGATGTAGTTTTGAAGGCAATGAACTCTTAAAAGTGTACCCCCATGTTTTGAAGGTAGTGATTTCTTAATGTTTACACATGTCCTCCATTGTCGAACAAGGGACCCACCTATGATCAAACTACACCCTTCACACACCCAACATCCATACCCGCTCTCCATTTTGAGTTATCTCACATTCTCACCTAGGAAATGATTAGTCAATTCTAAACTTGATCACTTGAAGATAAAAGTGTATACTAATGCTGATTGTGCAAGTAATAAGACAAACTGAAGATATACTGAAGGATGCTATATCGTACTGTATTGTAGCTGGATCATAAGGAGCAGTGAAAAAGGTTTATTTTAGATGGATTGTGGCTTGTGTTGCTGGATAAGCTGACCGTGAAGAACAGAAGAATCTGTCACGTGCTTGAGAGGGCTCAAACAGATAGTCACAGAAGCTCACGAGCTCAAGTTGAATGTTTATGAGCTTGAACAGGCCTAACAGGAATTGCACTGAATGAAAATAACTGGATGTTTATTTCACGTGCTCCAGCAGACTGCAAAGAAAAGCCCACCAACATGATTCGGAATTGTTTCCTTTTTATGCCAGAGCTACTATTTTGTATTCTACACAAACCCTAAGACCAAGCCACAAAGTTAAGGTTATATATATGGGTTCTCTCTCAACCCTAAAGCAAAGATCTCATTGTTTCAAGTGGAGAATTCACATTGGACATCACATTACTTCTTTAGAGCTTCCATAGGAGAAATTAGGCTGAAGCTTTGAGCTAGAGAATACTACTTTTACATCTCTTACAGAAGATCATCTTCTTTCGTAGAGGATTAAGAGATCAAGCACAACTCCTAATGGTTTCTAGGTGTTTGGATCAGATGAGTGGTGAGTGGACGGCAGGAAGTTGTAGCGTGAAGTTGTGCAAGAAGAATTACAGTCCTTAGGTTGTGAAGATTTAGGGATGAGTATATCTTGTAACTATGTGATTCATAGTTCTTAATTTTGGTCCGCAGTAAGACTCATAGCTTTTTTTTTTGTTAGGGTTTTCCATGTTAAAATCGTGTGCCTCTTGCTTGTGTTGTTGATTGTTTGATTTGCTATTTCTTTTATTATTCGACCATTGTTAATTGAAACGCAACCTAGAAATCACATCCAGGGATGAAACTTTCATAAGGTTCTATAGTGAATCAGGTGGAATTGTATATTGATGAGAATCCAATTCTAAGTGAAAGGATCAAACATATTAAAACAAATTGTCATTGTATTACAAAGAATGGTGGCACTACTTATCCATGCTTCATATGCAAAGTCTAAGAATCAAATGGCTGATACATTCACTAGGGCTAGTGAGGAAAACAGTTATTTGATCTCTTTGTCGGACTGGACTTGATCAACATATACGCTCCAGTTTGATGTGAAGTTCTAGAATACAATGATCAACAAATATGCTCCAACTTGACTTGAAGTTCTAGAATACAATTTAAAAAAAAATTTCTATAAAGGGTAATTTAGCTACTTTTACCTATTTCATTAATAAAAGATAAATCGCATATGATTCAACAAGAGACTTACAACCTTCTTCCCCTTCTGTCTCTTTGCCTCTAACCTTTGATCTCTCTTCTTCATAAAAAGAACTTTGAATTTCAAAAGCCTTCTCCTTCTAATTCATCTATCTATTGTACATATTAGTACAGTTGAACACTTTAAGCCCATCTTTCAGTAGCACTAATCCATGTGTCTCCAAGTGCCCTCACCTCTCTCTTTCATGTCACTTTTTCTCTCCCAGCTTCTATTTTTCTCATCCAAACTGACTTATCTCCAAAACCCTAGAAACATACTCAACTAACTCTTTCTTCAAACTGACACACTCACTGACTTGATGAAAGGTGACGATGGGACGACATGGCCCATTTCAATACGACAAGTTCTAAATGTCATCGCTCAGAGGATTTCAATTGACCTACCAAGCGTATAAATAGAGGTGTGATTTCCTCACTTTGTGTACAAGTAAGGAGTGTAAGTGGTGGTATGGTACTAGTAAGTGATGTGCGAGTGATAAGCGTGTGCGAAGTCAAGTGTAGTGTGTGTAGTAAAGAGTGCATAGTGCATAAAGGGTCTTCAGTGTGAGTGCTTTTGCATGTGTGACGTGGTATGATATGTGACTAGTATGTGCTAAAGTTTAATGTGTAACATGTCTGCCTTTGTATAAGTTGTATTAAGTGAATTAAAGTTTCTGTCTTGTACAAAGTGTAGTAAGTTGTGTTGATTCTGGGTCTATCGTAGGCTTTTCCAACAAGTGGTATCAAAGAGAGGCTAGGCAAGGACCGGCCATCCATTGAGTGTAGTAGCTAAAGTTAAAGCAACATTGCGAAGCGAATTGATCGGGGATCAAGTTCTTTGGTGATAGAGATCAAAAGAGATCACACCAAGCATGATGGCTGATCTTGGAAATGCTACATGAGGACTTGAGAAGCTCAACAACTACAATTACAACCACTAGTGCACAATGCACTCGCATGGAGTCATAACTACAAGGCCAAATTTATGGGAGATCTTCGGCAACAATGAGATTGAAGCACTTGCACCTTAGAATGCCGAGGTACTACGCAAGTGGCAGATCAAGGTTAGAAAGGTCATGTTCTCGATAAAGACAACGGTGCAAAAAGCATTGTTGCAGCTCATATGAGAGGCTGACACTCTAAAAACAACTTGTAATATGCTAGCAACATTGTTCTTCAGAACAAATGATTCATGTCCTCAATTCTTGGAGAACGAGTTGGGATCTGTCGTCCAAGGGTCGATGATCATTGGCCAGTATCTCACGAAAGTGAATACCCTCTACAATAACCTTCTACAATAAGGGCTCCCAACTTGATCCAGATTCGCAGATCATGGAAACTAGAATGCACTACATTATTGGAAGAGGTCTTAGACCCAAGTTTAATAGGTTCATGACTGCCAAGAGGTTGTGCAACACAACCATCTATTGTAGAATTAGAGAGCCTATTGGCAAACAAGGAGGCTTTAGACAAACAAATGTCGGAAGTAACATTGAAAAATGAGAAGGCACTACTCTGCACGAAGGGAAAAGCAATCACAAAATCAAAGAAGAAGGAGACTACCAAAACTACCCGGCAGAAGGAGAGTTCACAGCCAAGGGGAGCTCCAAGAAGAAACACCGATAATGATTGGCAACCAAAAGCTCTCACTAAGACTTCGAGTGTTGATAATTGTGGTAAGAACGACCACTTTGGTCGGGACTGCAAATTACCGAAAAAGAATCCCCGAAAATGGAATGTGGTGACCGCAACAAGTCACCAAAGTGAGAGCATAGAAAGGGGATTTCCAAACATCTATGGAAATCATTGAAGATATCGGGCCACTAAATTTTTTGTAGGGAGTTATAGTACCTCGACAAGCTCAAAAAAGTCACAGATGATGATGAAGAAATAGCACTTACAGCAGTCTCCGACACATGAGCTCATCAATTACGATCAAGACTAGATTGTTGACTCATGATGCGCAAATCATATGATGGGAGACAAATTGAAGCTCTCAAGTCTAGTCGAGTACAAAGGCAGCAAGGTAGTTGTCACAGCTAACAATGCACGGTTGCGAATTACTCACATTAGAGAAGCTACAAGCATACCAAGGTTTAGTGAGAATGAAGCTCAGCTACAACAAGTCTTTCATGTGCAAGGTATGAAAAAAGACCAAATCACCAACATATTTCCGAAGGGATTGAACCATACAACATTTTCCAAACATTGAAAAGCACTTGGTATGATTAGAAGATCAACAATCAAAGAAGGCTAGTGTTGAAGGGGAGAAATGTTGGCAACACTGGTCAACATGTCTCCTAGTTCCCTCACCCCTCTCATTCATGTCTCCTTTTCTCTCCTCGCTTCTAGAAGTCTTATCCAAACCAACATATCTCCACAACCCTCTCAAAACATCACTCAACCTAATCTCTCTTGTAACTGACACACTTAGTAACTTGGCAAAAGATGACGATGGGGGCGATGTGGCCCATGTCATCACCACAAGTTCCCACCATCATTGCTCCTTAGAGGATTTCCGACAACCTACCAAGCATATAAATAGAGGTGTGCCTCCCTTGTTTTTTCCACAAGGCGTGGAAGTGACGTGCAATTGATAAATGTGTGAGAAGTGAAGCGTAGTGTGTGTATTAAAGAGAGTGTAATGTGTAGGGGGTCTAGAGTGCGAGTGCCTATCGTCGAAATGTGTTATGATATGTGAGTAGTAGGTATTAAAGTATAATGTTAAACATGTGTGCCTTTGTGTAAGTTATATTAAGTGAATTAAAGGAGGCGGCTAGAGGAAAATCTGGGCCGGCGGGCATTGGTGGGGTGCTTCATAATAGTGGAGGCATTGTATTGGCTTTGTTCTCAAAGCATGTGGGTTGTATGGAGTCTAATGAAGCAGAGATTGTTGCTATTTCAAAAGCAATTAGGATTTTCAATTCATCCTTTTTTCGTTTAAGACTAGTGGTTGAGAAAGATTCTCATTCAATTTTACTTGATTGAGATTAGAGCTCTATCGTCTTCAATCCAAATGAGTTTTCTTCATGTTGGGCTGACAACAAATGGTTTTGCTTAACTCTTTAGCGAAGCAAGGGGCTGATAGATCTTCCAATTTCGTCACTTTCACTATGTAACCTGTTTTTGTGGTATAATGCATTTATAACATAGTTCCCTTTTGCTATGTTTGCTGGAGCTTCTTTGTAATCTACTTCTTCCCTTAATATATTTTCATCGTTGCCTATCAAAAAATATATATTAATTGAATTAAAGTTTCCACCTTGTACAAAGTGTAGTAAGTTGTGTTGAGTCTGGTCTATCTTAGGCTTTTCCTAGACCATCAGGCAGGTTATGTGTACGATCCAACACCTTCAATAACTAGCCTTTTATCACTAGTTCATGTATGATCAGATGGCTCATCCACATGGCTACATCTTCTCACAGCCAAGATCTATGAAAGAACTTGAAGACTCAAAAATTATTCCTGGAAAGATGCAACCAAATACCAGAATACCATTCTTAACTGACTAAATAATAGAATCTTTCTTTTTCACTTCCTTGCTTTTACATGACCACCTATAATTGACATGATGCACCCAGTAGGTACAAACAGCAAAGCCAATGGCATACAAGGAGAACAATATAACAAACAGAAATGCATGGAAATCAAGTTATATAACTAATATAAATCCAGAAGATTAAATACTACGGAATCTAGTAAGCTACTGTATTAAACTGAGAACCAGCAACAAACATATATTACCTGTGAACTGAGGAGAACCTTTAAAAAGGAAATAATTCTATACTTTACCTGGTTCGGCTGTGGACAATCAACCACAAACCCA
The DNA here is from genome assembly GCA_037013555.1 of Sextonia rubra. Lineage (NCBI taxonomy): Eukaryota > Viridiplantae > Streptophyta > Magnoliopsida > Laurales > Lauraceae > Sextonia > Sextonia rubra. The sequence goes on along the minus strand of JASUAD010000011.1, from coordinate 28,858,574 downwards.
ATCAAACAGCGGATATCATTAACAGCCAAAGAAGGAGATGTTGCTCCCACTAGAAGTTCAATTACCACCAATAGCTCATTAACAAGAGCATTCACCTCACCCATCGGTCGGGCTGCCTCATGCAGTGAAAATGTGTCAACTGAGTCTGGTTCACGAATGGTCCAATAGCATCTCCTGCAGGAATCAAGAAGCATCTGCAAAGCATTAGCATCCCGCATCGCTGATGATTCTGTAAAAACCATATCTGCCAGTGAAGACAGAAGCTTCTTCTGTAGTCCATAGTTGCATGAACTCCACATCTTCAAGTCCAACAGTAGAGCACGAAAAAGCTGCACTTTTAGTGCATGACACGTGTTCTGATATTGGCAAAGAGAAATGATTGCTGCAACAAGTTGCTTATCTCTTACTACATTTTGCTTTCCAGCATCCAGTGCAGATAGAGCTTGCAACAGATGACACAGAATTATACGCAGAACTTCAGGCCCCTGCGTTCGACAAAACTCCTCAATGTTTCCTGGATGTTGAATGGACATGGAAATAATTCTGAATATTGGGGCAGACATTGAAATTGAAGCCAGGGAGAAAGGAGAATTCCTGTGTTGAGGTTCCAGGCTATCTTTTTTCACAGAGCTTACTATGAAGGGAAGTAAAGACACTGGACCACCATAAGCTAAGGCCCACAGAGACTCAGCTGGGCGTATCCTAGTAGCAGCATGAACCTGCCCAAGAACCTCAGCAGGTCTTCGTTGCCCTCCTGAAACATAATAAAACATGAAATTCTAATAATGCAATCAAAGAAACAGGCATTCTGGAATAAATCATTCAAAAAAAGATGAAATACAATATCTACTCAGAACTCTTCAAAACAAAAACTGAGTGGCTGCAAGTAAGCAGCAGTAAATATATTTCAGATTCCAGATGCACAAATGACCTACAGCCACGGCATGCCAATCATTTGTCTCCACAACAATTTTTACAGATAATAATACAAAACTAGAGTTCCTATGCGTTGCAAGAAAAGCTGCATCACTACTTTCATCCAAGGTTTTGAAAGTTCTTAAGTTTGCATCAAGAACGACCAAGTCATTGATATTTCAAAAGTTACAAATATCAGTCAATGTAACTTCTTTTCATCTGAATATCACAATAATATGTAAATCATTCACGTCAAGGAGGACAGTTTATTGTTAGACTTTAAGGATTTTTTTTTTTTAATCAGAGGAATGATCATTGAGGTCAAGAGCTTTTCTATAAGAACTATCATAACCCCTTGTCTACTAGAACTGGCAAAAAGTATGTTTCAAGTTCTACATTTGTCAGAACTCATATAAGCAATTTGTTCCAAAGATGCCAAAAATAAAAGTTAATTAAGTTACAGTGCAGATTTGTTCCAGTGACAGAGCAAAGGGTGGTACAGCCATTACGGAAGATATCTTTTTTTCATTCAAATTGTTGACATTCAGCATCACGCAAGTTAATTTCTCCTTAAACCAAATGTCATATGCAATCTGCACAAGAAGGAGAAACATGATACCAATCAGTCATTGGCACTCTATTACTTGACATGTAGCATCATGCAAGCTAAAATTTGTTTAAAACAAGAGTGATATTTGAATGGCATTGCAAAAGAAATATGGCAAGACCAGATCTATGGTACGTTAACTCAATCAAATTACATCCCAGGGCTGGCTGACAAATGCAGATGAAACAGAAATAAAATCTACATAGCAGTTAACAATTGGTCCAAAAGAATCAACTACATTCGGTGCATTATCATAATCTTCAGTAAAAACTTCCTACAAAGGACCTATCTCCCCCATTTCCCCTCAGTTTGTCATTCTTTTCATTTTTCCTTAAGTATGTGGGCCACAAAACAAAGAGGGAAAAAAAAGGAAAAGTATAAAAGCTAGAATGAGATAGACAGCATACATAAGGAATTCATCTTTCTTAATTCCTTCATGTGTTCATATTTAAGGTTTTAAATTTTCTGCACAGATGGGTTGACAAGTCAGCATTTTTTTGCTTGCCTCCACTGGCATTTGTCCAATACTAACATGTGCCTGTGTGACTATGAAAAAACTGCCTAGCATTTTCTGTCACAGCTCCCCTCTAGCATAGATCAACAATTTCCAATTTTCATATATTACTTTTCCAAGAAAAAAAGAAAAAAGAAAAACCGAATGCACATGCATAACGAAACACTTGGGGCCTGTTTGTTACATGTAACTCAATTCCTTGGAGTTCTAAGGCTTTGTATTTCTGTAAGTGGTAAAAAAATAAAGAATCAAAAGTGAATATCCTAAAGTGACCACCAAATATCATCCCCTTCAATGGAACTTGGATCAAGGGAAAACAGGAAACGGATACCCAGCCATCACCACAGTAATTCAAATCCTAGGAAACTCAAGGCCCATCTACATTTCTACCTTTTATCCTTCACCCCTCATGTCATATCCTTCATCCCTGGCCTCTTAATCATCTTTGGTGCAGCGCATTTGACCATAAGTCCTATGCATTCAATGCAAACGAACAGCCCCTTCTCAATCTTGCACTTCAAAAAGAACTGCAATTTTATCACCTGCAAAGCATTTGCATTTATTGGTGCAAACAAACCAGAATGCACTTGAAGTTCATGGCCTCATGTCATCTATCTTTGTCATCTTTGTGAATTCTTTTTTTCACTCATCCTATATAGGGTCACATCCCATCAATCCATAGTAACATGTTTCCTCTAACTACTCATTCCAAGCCTTTAACTACCCTCACCCCCGTCGTCCAGTTCCCTGTATGCATAGCATTAACACCTCATTCATAATAGTGGATTGTGGAAAGAGAGTACTGACAATCAACAAAAGTAAGTAGGATATTTTGGCTTACCTGCTGAACCAGAGGAGCAAGCATCAGGACAAAAACGCCCACTAAGCAACTTGGGGTGGTATAGAAGGTACAGGCTTCCTCCTATTTCCAAATCCAACTGAGAACTTCCTTCTGCCAACCTTTGTATGTGATCATTTGTTGCAAGCCATGGGAAGCCTGAGCCACTTCCAAAAGAAGGCAACACATCCCCTCCCCTAGAAGCCAAACGAGCCATCTTCTCAGGGCCAATTGGTTCGTTGAAGATATAAATGGGCCCCATCTCAGCAAATAGTGGACACTGTTGCCAACGGCGTTGCAAACCAGCCAACGTGGGAGGAGGATTGGTTCCAATACAGCAGAATGAAAGAGGTTTGGATATCCGAGGGAATTCCAATGGATGAGTTTCACAAAGATTGCCATCAATATACAATCTTAGTTCGCTTTCTGCTTTGCCTAGTAGGCTCTGTTTACAAGTATGCTCTATGCCAACAAAATACCAGCAATGTGGCTTGAATGTATAAGTCAAATGCCAACAAATTTTCTTACCCTTTCCAGTACTACATTCAATCACCAAAAATGCTGCTTGGAAATAGGCCTCAATACCCTGATTATCGGCAGCCAAGAAACTAAACAGTCGTGGCATGTATGAGTTACCTTCTCCGTAAAATGTTTCTATGTAGATCCATGTCGCGACTGCATAGCCATTAGAGAATGGCCAACGGCTGTCGCCTGGACCAAGTAAGCCAGAGCTTTCACCATCAAACTCAAAAGTGCAGGCAGGGCCCCTTGTTTCGTTACCTCTCATAGCCTTCTCCAATGTGATCATCAGATGTGTTGCCCAATCAGTAGGATATGTTCTTGTGATCACCTGACACCACCTATGCAGATCAATTACACTAAGGGAATGTGTTGCTAGAATCTCAATGCAGTGACATAAATGGGTACCATCCCAAAGCATATGCCCAGTTGATATGATATCTGCCACAAAAATCTTCTCTGCTGACCATAAAAAAACAGTAAGTAGACCAGATGCTGAGCACATTGTTCTATTCCTGGTGCAAGCTCTTAATATTGCTAGCAATCCTCTAACCATCCGTGTTCTAGGCGACATGTAATTCACAGAATCTCCTTCACATGGGAGCCAAGGGATCAATTCTCCAGCCACAACAGCAGCCCTGGAATTCAGCATGATGCTAGGAGGATTGCTGTATCCACTCTCATCGTCGAAACATTCCACGCCACCCATCGTGACAAGAAGCGCATCCACCACCGCGAAGGCGATGCTTTCTATTTGCTCTTCTGTTCCAAGGTTGTCCATCCCACTGACAACTCCCCTCAGTTTGTCCAAGCTGCCAGGATTGCCCATGATAGTAGAATCAACTAAATGGAGGAGCTCAGGAGAGACAATTGGCAAAGCTGGTTTCATCTTTGGTTTTGGCGGTGACCCAATAGGATAAAAGAATGCGCAATCAGCGGTGTAAGAATCAAAACTGGCGGATGAGGAGGATGGTTTGAGCCCGCGATCCGATAGTTCATTGTGATCATCTTGCACATCACCCGCAAGAACGACATCCAAGTCGGCCACAGCCTTCCCCATGGAAGAATCTGAGGCCTCTTCATTCACAGAGCACTCACTTATGTTATCTGAATTTGAATAGAGGAGCAAATCCACGTTATCCTGGGTATCCGAAGCGTATCTGACGCCACCTTTCAAAGGAACTTGTTTGTACTTGTCACTGTCATTGTGTTTCGTATTACTTGCAGAGACATTTTCCTTGTTACGTCCCTGAGTATCATTTTCTCCAAGCGGTTCTTCTTCCATTTATGTTGTTCTAGACCAGCATAAAAAAAGGAGAAAAAAAAATTCAAATGGAGAATGGTGAATGTGTCAAACAAAACAAAATATGATCTGATCAGCTAAACAATGCAAGATTTAGATATTAGCATGCACCTTTCATTCAAAATGGCTTTAAGTGAATCCAGCTTCCATGAATTGAAGCACCCCTTAAACTCATAAGCTTAAGAAATCCATTAATCCAGAGGATGGATACAATGGAAATCAGAGGAAGAAGAAGAAAGAAGATTGGAAGAGATGGAAATCAAAAGAATAAAACCAAGGAAGAGCCCGGGAGGTTTTTTTGTATGATCCGGAAGAAGTGGGGCTGTTTGGTTTTGCAGGTTCGAATCGGGCGACAAGTGGCATCGGGAGGTGGCCGGTCAAAACCGAGACACGGAAGGCGGGAAAATGTGCGTGGTGCACCGTTAGAGAAGAAATGTGATCCAAGCCGTTGAAAGAAGTGGGCCACATCGACAATTAAAGCTATAAATAAGATACATAGTTTGGCAATGTGGCTATATTCACGGTCAAAGAAAACTCTACTCTTTTACTGCACTCTTCTGCTTAAAACTAAAATTACATATTACATCATATATAACTCTCTCTTTGTTAGCCCCTATAAAAGCTTGGTACAAAGATCAAAATACTCTTGACCCAAAGCTATGTCAATGGCTAACCCAATTGACCAGTCCGGTTAACTAACAATACAAGATATAAATCCAATAATCTCCACATTAACTTAAATTTCGTAAAACTTGAGCCACCAAAAAAACAACTAACAATGTCTTCAGCTCCACATACCTCGTTGAATGGTACATCACTACACCCACTGCCACTAGGCATAGTCTTCATTCTTTTTAATGATGAATGATGCAGATCAAGTCCAAAAAAAACTTGAACTTTTCCTTAACCAGTTTTATCATGAATGCCCCCAAATCGCTTATACCATTGTCCAGAAGCTTATTTCGACCCATACAATGATTTTTCTAAATTGCGTACATGATTATGAATCTAAAACTTCATTCCACCTCCATGGAAAGTTCCTTCCTTCCAATGGCTTGATTGCCATTATCAAGAGACTCCATTTCTTCATCTATGATTGCTCTCCGTTGACCACTTTTCTACCCTTCCACTAACTCCGAAAACGTGGATGGCTCAACCGTCGATGCATATGCAACCACATTATATGTTACCAACATATTTTCAAAACTATATCTGACTAGCGGTTTCCTCACTTTCATGGCAGTTTCCTCACTCTCTTGAGGTCTACCTGTGTCCTGCTTAGTTTAATTATCCTGGGTATCCTTTCAATCTGGGATGTTTGATGCCACTTAGACGGTGCCACTATTGCTACCTACTTCTGCATTCTCCACCTACTTTCTCGCATCGAGTATAACATCTTCATGAAATGTAACTGTAACACCCCATTCCACATCGCTTACTATTAAAATATGAGTATGGTATATAATGAACCATGTAGGTTACTACTAGTAACCTGAGCTCAAATATTTTGGGCCACATAAAAAACTTTCCAAGTTATTGGGCCAGTGGGCTACTCGGTCTATTACAAATGGTATCAGAGCCTATCACCAACTGAAAATGTGGGACCCCCAATCCCACTGGGAAAGCCCTTAAGGCAAGATCAAGACAAAACTAAGGTGCGCACACCTGTGAGTCAAGATAAGGGAATCCACAAGGGACACGGGTGTGAAATGATTCATTCTCACATCGCTTAGTGAAGTTAGATAGATCCACAGGGGGATGTAAGGGGATAGATTGTAACACCCCATCCCACATCGTTTATGAATCAAATATGAATCTAGTATCTAATAAACCATATACATTACTACTGGTAACTTGGGCTTAAGCATTTTTTGTCATGTGATAGGGTTACGAAATTATTAGGCCAGTAAACTTTCGGGCTGTGATAGTAACATCTTTGCGGATGATAAATCTGAGTGCATCTCGATTGGTACATCACAACCTATATCCCTTCACCCTAAAAGCATATCCAACAAAGATATACTTCACAGCCCTTGGTTCTAACTTATCATTTTTTACATGAGCATACAGTGGACAACCAAAAACCCTCAAGTTTGAATAATCATCTGGATTACCTGACCACATTTCTTTTGGTGTTTTGCAACCAATCCCAGAGTGTGGAGACCTATTAACTAAGTCGCCTGCAGCATGTACTACATCAGCCCAAAAGCTTTTAGACAATCATGTAGTAAAAACATACAACAATCTCTTTTCAAAGATCGTTTTGTTCATCCTCTTTATAACTCCATTCTATTGTGGAGTTCATGTGGTGGTGTAATACCCAACTATACCTCTATCCTTATAATATTTTTCACTCATTTGATCTGTACTTCTTGCCATTATCTGTCCTCAACTTCCTCACCTTCTTGCCCATTTGTTTCTCCACCATTGCCTTCCATTGCTTGAATATTTCAAAAGTTTGATCCTTCATATTCAGTGTATAAACCTAAACTTTACTTGAATAATCATTGATGAAAGTCAATATAAACCGATACCCACCCTTGGAATAAACTATGGAAGCACCCCATACATTTGAAAGAACATAATCAATGATAACTTTCATGCGATGAATACCCATTTTTAAACTGACCCTATAGTGTTTTCCGAATATGCATTTTTCACAAAAATCCAACTTGCATGTCTTTGTGCTACATAGTAAATTTCACTTGCTTAGCATTGTCAAGCCCTTTTCACTTATGTAACTCATATGCAAGTGCCATAAATGTGTTGAAACAAATTTATGGTCATCTGATGAAGACACTTGTTAAGTCCATGAATTTGCATCATTCATTGCATCATTTTAGGATAAATTAGAGGTTAAATTAGGTAAAAAGCATCAACTTTCATTCATTTTCATCATTTCATGCTTTTTCACCTAAAAATTTGAACTTGCACAATTTCTACACATTCTCTACAATATTTAAGATTTTTTGTTAAGGAGTCCCAGTTGGATAAAACTCTATTTAGATGAATCCTGCTTCAATATGGACTCTTCAGTATTTGGTGAGTTTAATTAGACTGTGCAGGAAGTTTAGGACCTGCAGAACCTCAGAAAATTTCAATCATCATGCTACAAGGAAGCCAAATCCCGTTTTTCTTAGGATAACCTAAATTAAATCAGGCATATCTCTCAAACCGTAGGTTCGATTGGCACAATTTTGGTACTGTTGGAAAGCTTATTCAAAGTAGATGTATGCGGAGTCTAAGATCATGAAACTTGGAGCTGAAATGACTAAGATATAGCCTCGGGAAATTGGATGCAATATTTTTACTCGGGATTAAAGTTTTTCATCCTAAATTGGAACCCATGAAGTTGCACACAAGTCCATAAAAGACCACTACTTACCAACTAAAGTCTTCCCACTAACCACTTATCTTTAATATCACTCCATACCTCACCTACCTCTCTGCCCTACATATATATATATATATATATATCCCTCCACCATTCCAAACACAACACACCTGATGGGACTTGCTCCTTCCTCTCTCATCTTTTTTATTTCTAATTCATATTTTCTGAGTTATTTTTTGATATTCTAGAGCCCTATTCCAGAAACTAGGCTTAGAAAAGAGAACTTCGAGAGATTTTATTGTAACATTTGGAGATTTTAATCATGAAGTTCAAAAGTTCTATTTTCATGGAGGAGTAGTCCCTTGGATTAAAATATCTTGATGAAGTTTACCATCTTTTTCATGCAATTAATTTATTTCATTGATTGTATCTATGATATGCAAACTTTTTGTATAATAAATTTGCCTTCATATCTATGACAAACCTCTGCATAGATTTTTATTGAAATATTCTTTAATCAATATATTTATTTTAATAGGTTATGCTTAAGAATTTATTCTTTTGATGATCTATGTTTAATTTAATGTATGATGCTTATAAGTTTCAGCCTTTTATGAGGTGCAGGAGGTTTTGGCTTATTTTAATTTAAAAAAATTTACTCCTTTGATAGTCAAATTACCTGAATTAGAACATTAATTTGTCTCTGATCTGAGATAAATTAAGACAAAGTGTTAGAATTGATTGCATAAAAATTAGTTAAATTGTTTGCTTCAAGTCATCATGATGGTATGGTCTATTTCTATCATCATTATCATCAATCTTTTGCATTTTTGTTTTATGTTTAAATTCTCATTCACATCTCATTCATCTCAATTTATTGTTTTAAAAAATAGATTTTAATTAAAGAAATCAAAAATGCTCCATGTGAGATCGACCTATATTTGCCACATCATAACAAGACAACTATGTACTTGCAGTATTAAGAGATTAGTAATGAAAATCCGTATCAACACTGCAGCTTCACCTAAAATAATATTTCTAGACAAAACATACAAGTTTTTAACTCTATTGCCTTTCATAAGAATTAGAGCACCATTCACAAGCTTCACTACTCTACCTTCAGCTGAGAATTTACAATCATCGGAATCCAAGGCACACAAAAAAAAGATTCTTTTTCAAATAAGGGACATGCCAGACCTCTGCCAATGTTTTAACAATTTCATCATATATCTTTATTCTGATCATTCCAATCCCTACTGTCTTACATGCAACATCATTGCCCATCAAGATACTACTACTGTTGATTTCCCGATAAGTAGTAAACCAGTCCCTATTGAGACAAATATGGTAGGAAGATTCAGAATTATGAATCCATTTATCCTAACGATGAATACCATTTGTAATAATATATATATATATATACCACCGACATCAAAACCTGATCTGCCTTCTGCAACACTGACTGAATCATCAGATGATGAATCTTTCATTTCTTTCCCTTTCCTCTACCTGTCAGGATAACTCTTTCGAATATGCCCTTTCTTATGGTAATAATAACATTTAATGTTCTTCGTATTAGATTTAGACTTGGATCTATATTTGCCCTTGTTATTGGAGTCTTTTATTCTTCTTCTTGCAACCAAACCATCACCCGAGTTATCATTGTTTTGAGGCACAATCTTTTTCTTTAACTTTTTAAAGTTCAAGGCTACCTTTACTGTTGACCCATAAAAAATCATAAATGTTGCAGAGAAGACATTATAAACAAATTCCAAGCCAATGGCACATTGTAAGGTCCAGACCCAACTTAATTGTATTTATATTAATTAATCTTAATTTCATATTAATTAATGTATTTAGCTTTAATTTATCTTGTTCTTAATCTTAATCAGGTCATAGATAGGTAGTTAGGTTGGAATTGACCAAAGTTAGTTAGGCAAAGAGCTTCTAGTAATTTAGATTTGCATGGTTTTACGTCATATTAGCATTATATTAATTACATCATGTGTGTTTCATCATTTGGGTCTTTTTTCATATTTGGCCTAGTTCAACTCGGATTTACTTTGGCCCAACTAGAGTCCATTTAACTCAAATTGTAAAATTTGTAAACCTTTGGATCTGCTTGTAATTCCAGTAAATTGGGTTATATAAAACCCCCCACTCCAGCAGATTTGGTGTTCACCTCTCTTTTCAATAACTGCTGGAAAAGCTCCTCCACCCTCGATCTCACTCTCTCTCTCATCTTCCTTCTTGCACTTGGGAGGACTGCTTGCTTAAGTAGAAGGGAGATTCATGTTCTCCTTCTCTTCTTCTACCTCTTGATAGTCTTGGATTATGGGAGGATGCCCCATTTTAGTTGATATTCTTCTTCTTCAATCCTCTCACCATTTGGTTGTGAGAGCTCTTACATGTGGGATTAGAAGCTTGCATGTAACTTTGGAGCAACCATCATCATACTGATCACCATTTGTGTTCTTTCCAAGCATAGGGTCTCTTATAGCCTCCTCTCCTTCCTTCTAAAAAATTTCTACAGGTATGAGCCTCATCTCCATAGCATTTCATTGGTTTCAAATGAGTCAAGGAAACTCTAAGTTACAACATACAACCCATCTCATCACCATTTCATCCATTTTCATAGAGGGTTTGATTTATGGTTAGAGATTGGGATTTTCTCCACCATTAAGCCAAAGACGGGATAAATTGAGTCACGCATTGTATGAGGCAAAGATAAGTGCATATTGCTATAAGCATGTCTGAATTACGTTGACTTTTAAAATACTCTTCTCTAAATGTAAATTTACAGCTCTTTCACCCGTTGAATTAAGAATATGTGATGATTTGAATGATGATGAGTATAATTATGAAATAATGATGAAATATAGGTTTTGAAAATATGTGATGATAGTTTGAATAGAGAAAATCATAGTGGAATTGAATGGAAGAAGTTTTGTAGAGAACCGAATCTCTGTACCAACACAGCTTCAGGAATTTTAAAGCTTACGACTAAGTTGTAAATACAATACGGCTGGGAATCCAAAGACCTAAAATCCAGCATTTGTTCTATGGCTAATCTCACAACTAAGCCGTGAAAAGCACTACGGCTAAGCCATAGCTAAGCAATGGCCTAGTCGTAAGTTACATACAGTTAAGACGTAAGCCAAAATATGGCTAAGCCATAACTGTGGAAGAATTTAGTAGAAAAACTTTGTGCACACGGCTAAGCTCTGGCTTACTCACGGCTAAGGCCTACTCACGGTCAACTAGTAGGAACACAAAAACTTAGGGAAATTAGGGACTTTCAAAAACTTTGTAAGGCTTTAGATATGATACCTTTACCTTAATTAAAATAGCTCAATGGTAATAAAATAATAAAGAGGAAGAGTGTAGAGCTATCACTCATCCCCTTTAACTTTTCGGATTGTTTCCTAACGTCACGTCATAGGTGTTTGCATAAGAAGTGGTATTGATCACTTATATGATGTAACAATAAGATTTTGTTAGTACATTGACACTGGACGTTTTATGAATAAACCATATTAAATGATTAAGGAAATACGGATTATCTTAGCATAGGGTTGGCTAGTAAATGACCTTAATAACTTGTTAATTCATTGCATTCATATTGTTTAAGTAAACCTTACCTTAACATAATTAAATCATGTACCCATTCTTCCTGGTGAGCCTTAAAGCGAAATTAGAAAAGGAGCTTCTACTGAGCATGGGCCCGTAAGCCAAAATAGGTGTAACTAAGGTTAAAAGGGTTCGAGCTCTCCTTGTTCATTTAAGTATGCATTATTTGATTATCAATTACTTTGTTTAATTTTGATTTTTATGATTGAATGCGATCTCAAGACCGATAATCCCTTTATGTACGATTATGAGACGATCGCTACGATTGATTATAAGTATAAATGATATGAATTTAGGACGGTCTTAATACGTTGAGTTAGCATCACTTAGCTTGTACCTTATTAGGTTCAACAGGACCAACTCAGGTATTCCATATGTCGCTACTGCAATAATTTATGAAGGAATTGGTCGGCGCTCCTTGGGTAGTTAGATTGATCGCTGAGCAATTTTGCCCACCTTATGATAAACACTCTCCTTAAAGAGAATATAGTCTCGTAGAAGTCAACTAGTATGTTACTATATCCCCAATTATATTCATGCTTTATTCAAATGCACAACATGCCTAACTTCCACTATTGCTCTCATTTAATTAATATGTTTTTAATTCAATTGACACAATATGTTAGTTTTATATACACCTATATTTGCTAAACCATTGTGTTTATAGTGTTATCCTTGGTGTTATAAACATATCTAAATACCGATTCCACCTTTGACATACTTGTAGAGGAGTTTTCAGAGACTTCCTAGGGTATAGTATAATAATGTGGACTTTGATAGCACTCTACAGTTATTTATTTCGGAGAATGCCATGGGTATATTTTGGGACATGACAGGTTATATCATTTGTTAGACTGTATTTATGCACCATGCCATTATATCATATCATTATTTTGTTACCTAATTTTTCATGGGCATGTATGTTGCTTATTCCAATTGTATTTAGGTCCCATGCATTTGGTCACATCATATATCCATATTTTATGATCATTTAGATAACACTTGTATTTTGGACATGTTAGTATATGCATGGGCTCATGTTTCATATAAAACACTATTTTAAGTTATATATCTTTGGTTTACAATTGAAATTTAATGAACTCAGTTTATATTTAATACCATATTTCAAAATATGAATTGTATAGGATATTATTAAGCATAGGTAAAGTACACAGGCTTCCACAAATATTTTAAATTGACACGTATTACACACCAGTCCTCACACGTGAGTTTTGTGCTTTTTTCCTGTGGTGGTTTGTACGTATCTTAGTACCGCATAGATTGCCACGAAATTACGTATGCCACTTCTCAGGAGTTGCCCTAATGGCAAAATCTTGGTCTAGGGGCGTGAAATATGTAACAATCCGCTCCGCACCATCGAGGTATTGTCCGCTTTGGTTTACTATTGAAATTTAATGAACTCAATTTATGTTTAATACCATATTTCAAAATATGAATTGTATAGGATATTATTAAGTATAGGTAAAGTACACAGGCTTCCACAAATATTTTAAATTGACACGTATTACACACCAGTCCTCACACGTGAGTTTTGTGCTTTTTTCTTGTGGTGGTTTGTACGTATCTTAGTACCGCATAGATTGCCATGAAATTACATATGCCACTCCTCAGGAGTTGCCCTGATGGCAGAATCTTGGTCTCGGGGCGTGACATATGTAACAATTCACTCCGTACCATCGAGGTATTGTCCGCTTTGGACTTCCCAGGAGGTCACCCATTCTGAAATTGCTCTGACTCGAGCACGCTTAACTTTATAGTTTTTATGGAAGTCCTCACGGTTTTGTCCCCAAAAGGTGCCTCAATAGTTTAGAACCAATTATTACTTATATTCTTTCATTCAAATGTACTTTGGGACTGGGTCGTTACAGGCCCACCAACTTCCGCCAGATATGTCCCCATATCCACATATCTCGAACAATGTCGGACCGAAGACGGCCTTATTAGTGATGTGGGACTTCGTTCCTCCTCCTTCGTTCCCCCACCTATTTGTGGAGGGCAGGATTCGAGAGGGAGGCAGGATTCGAGCGGTCCTCTCCCACCACTCAGAGGAGAGCCATCTCCCGCTTTGATACCATCTATAACAATCCGCTCCGCACCATCGAGGTATTGTCCGCTTTGGACTTTCCAGGAGGTCACCCATCCTGAAATTGCTCTGACTCGAGGTCACCCATCCTGAAATTGTTCTAACTTGAGCACGCTTAACTTTATAGTTTTTATGGAAGTCCTCACAGTTTTGTCCCCAAAAGGCTCCTCGATAGTTTAGAACCGATTATTACTTATATTCTTTCATTCAAATGTACTTTGGGACTGGGTCGTTACAACATATATAAACTTTAGAATTGTGGAATGCCAGGTCAAATACTGCGTCCATAGTTTAGAACTGATGCAACTCACTCAGAAAATTTCAAATGGATCCAGAGTACAATAATTCAAATCTCAGGGTTAGTAGACTTCCTTTCGTCAGTCGACTCACTAAACTTCAACTTCAGAGTTCATTAGCGCAAAGTTTAGGGGACATTGAACACACTCAATCTTTTGAGTTGCCAAAGCTCCCATTTTAGATTTGTACAAAAATAGTCTATAACAAAAAAAATGATGATTACCAAAGGTTTTAGTCAATTCCACGATCAAATTAAGCACTATTGGTGGTCATTCAACACTCCAAAAGTCAAAGAAAATAAGTTCCAGCACAATGACGACATCACAGAAGCGAAACAGAGAAGAAAGGGGACAAACATTGGCCGAGATGGTCACTGTCTGTTAGTGACGGTGGGCAACAATCACCATTTCCCTGTCTTCCTTTGTTTGCAGTTTTTGCCCATTTTTCATGTATTTTCTTGTAGTTTTTAAGTTTAGATTACATCTGAGGCTAGAGGGAAGGGTTGTAAATTTTCAAAACTTATAAACAACCTGCATCCCCACGGCCAAAGCGTTTGAACTCATGTAAACAAAGGGAAATTAATGATGAACTGTAATTATTTCACATTCTTCTTAACGCTTAAAGTGTGTGAATATTAGACTTGAATCCATTGCATTTTACATCACGTTTTGAGCACGATCATCTACATCGTTCTTTGAAAGTGTATTTCTACTAAACATCATGATATCAACAAAATACTCATATGAGGTGGTAAAGAACATAACAACATAATAGCTTGGCTTTCATTATTAATTGAAACATCAATAATTTTCAGATCCACGATAGCTTTGTCAAATACATCAAGATGTCACGCCCCGATCCCGGGAATTGGGGTTAGGATAGCCCCACGGGGTGTACATACGTAATCCCATAGTAATCTGTGCATGTAAACATACACACACAAATCACTACAATGGAGATTGCACAGGAACGTATAGAGAAGTTTCTCCAACACGTAAATTACATTCAATAGTAAGCGGAAGCCTGCGTAATACATCTGTAATGATCATAAGCAATAACAACCGAATTATCATAAAATTCATAAATAAGTCTGTACTTAACCATTTGTCATTTACATGATAACAATTAATTAAGCATGAACAAAATCTTAAAGTGTAAACAGGCCTATCCAAACTTAAACACTCAGCAAGTATTCCATTGTCGCTCTTCGTACGATGACTAATAGAAGGCGTCATCTGCATTACCCTCATCTAGTCCTCGGGGTTTAGTACCTGTAGCACCAAGGGTAGCACTGTTAACACGACGGTTAAGCAAGTATATAGAGGTACATAAGACCATCATGCCGTATCAAATGAAGTAAGAGTATATATTGATTAAAAGAAGGCAAAAATCGTACACTAGGCATGTCGTGCATGAGTAAGCATGAGTAACGAATCATAAATAGATTATCATACAAACTTATTGGCAACCACGTGTCCATATTCTCCCAAGAGAGAGCATATCATCTAAAGGGAGCGTACATATTCTAGGGGATCAGCCTAGCTTATTAAGAAGCGCCGACAACTCTTCCAAGGACTACTGCAGTAGCGACAATCATATCATACCCAAACTGGTCCCGTCGAACCTAATAAAGGCGTAGCTAAGTGGTGCCGACTTAACGTATTAAGACCGACTCAAATTCATATCTTTTATGCATCTTAGTTATACTTGTCATATCATACATACTAGGAGTTCGGTCTTGAGATTACATTCATTCATGCATTCATATCTGATAATCAATTCATGCATACTTAATTGAGTTACATATGTTGAGGGCATGGTTTCTTAACAATATGGATGCATTTAGATTGAGTGAGTATCGAGGATAATTACTAACCAATCCTATGCTAGATAATCCGTGATCCCGAGGGCATTTAACATGATGTATTCATAAAACGTCCGGTGTCACTGTGTTATCAATCTTGGCGTTACATTGTATATACAAAGGACACCCCTTCTTATGCCAACACCCATGACGTGACATCAGGAATTCGTCCGAAAAATCAAAGGGGATGAGTGACAGCTCTACACTTGTCCACCTTTCATTTGATCACCATTGGGCTAATTTGGTTAGAAAATAGGTGCCATATCTAGAGCCCTACAAGGTCATTGAAGGTTTCTCACATCCTACATTCACTGGGTTCTTACGGCTTAGCTGTATACAAGGCTACGGCTTAGCCGAGTGGTTCAGGTTTCCCTCTTAATTCAATACGCATTTACGGCTTGGCCGTATATTGACCTATGGCTTAGCCGTGCTAAGCCTACGGCTAGGGTTACGGCTTTGTTACGGCGTGGCCGTAGCAGAGTTCATGGCGTAGCCGTGCGTGAACTGTAGATAAATTCTGGGTTTTGGGCTCTTTGGAAGGTTCACCGTAGAATAGCCTACGGCTTGGTCACGGGGTGGTTACGGCTTAGCCGTAGTTCATTCCATGGCTTAGCTGAATGTTAACCATAGTTGAAATTGGCTCTCTGGATTCGGAGCCGTAGATACTTACAGCTTAGCCATGGGCTTCGCTGTAAGCTTCAGAATTTCTGAAACTGATTCTGCAGCTCGGGTTCACGTGTAGAACTCTATCATTTGGGTTCCAATGAGGGTTCTTATACTTCTGAACTCCATAATAGGTCTTACATTATTCCATATCATCAATATTGCCTAATTATACTCATTATCACCTAATTCAACATCTATGTGTGCTTATTTAAAGGGAAATGAGTTGTAAGTTGAACAATGAATGATCAATCTAAGAATCAATCAAATTAAACATACATGCAGTACCATATATACTCCAATACTTGCCTCTTAACATTGTTAGCCTTCTCTAACTCTTTCTTGTTGTGTAGCTAAAGAAAACCTCCAAAATGAGAATGGGTTCTCTACAAGTAGAGCAGGCAAATAAGAATAGGGTTTAGATTCACATGCATGTCACATAGTGGAGTCCTCATGCCCCTAATACACCCAAATGAATGAAATGGAAGCAATCCCTCACCTTATACTGCTTTAGTATTAGAGAAGGTTGTGATTCTAAGAAAGAGATGTCCAAAGGGAGAAGAAGAGGTTAGATGGATGCTATTGCCATTGCATGCAAGCTCCAACTCCTTGTTCCCAGCTCTAACATGAAGTGGAGATGAAGAGAAGTGAAGATCAAAGTGGCTTCGATGAGTACAGAAGAAAACAGAGAGAGGAAGAGACGTTGGGTTCTCTTATAAATCAAATTTCTTACAGCTTTTGCATGCAAGCCCACAGTTTCTAGAAATTTACAGTTTAGGTCATATGACCTCAACTAGGCCAAAATGGATCCGAATCAAGTTGAGCCCAACATGAAAGTTGACCCACGAGATGAAATGCACATAATGCAACTGATGAGATGTCCATATGGTGCAAGATTAATTACAAAAGGGTCCTTGACTACCTAAGTAAAGTTCGAACCCAACTACCTATCCAGCTGAGACCCACTAATAATTAAAAGCCAGGTGAATTAAGACTAAAATATACATATTAATAGGAAAATCAAGCTTAATTAGTATAAATTATAATTAACTCGGGTTGGGACCTTACATCTCACCCTTCTTAAGATCATTCGGTCCTCCGAATGAAATAAACTAATAGAATCGAGTACTAAAACAAATCGGGAATACTTGCCGAATCTATTTACTGCATGGATGGTACTAAGAAGTTGCTCCACGTGCATTGCATCTGGTTCCACCTGATCTCCCCATGTTCAAGGACACGAAACGGGTCTAGAATCATCTCACGAAATCGTCACACAAAAGACATCAAGAATTCCTACGAATTCTTTCTCAAGATAGATTTCCTCCCTTACGAAACCTTCATGATTACTCTATCATTAGTCTGCAATAGGAGGATAATTTATGATTGTCAGTGAAATTTCTTAGCTTGGAATGTCATTCTTCAACTCTCAGATTTCATGTGTCGACTCCACTTCATTAACGACGATCGAAAACTTAAGGAATCCTATAGATCCGCTTCTTCTCAAATATAAAAATGCCCACTTCATGCCTTTAGAAATTTGGATGGAAGGTCTGATTAGACATCTAACTTTGGCGGGTGCTCTTGTGTCGAAACTAACACTCGCCACTAACCAATGAAAAACCTTAGTCATGCCAAAAAGGCAACCTTCTAACCCAAGCGGACATTAATCTCACCTAGGGAATAGTGTCACAACTCAAGCCCAAGAGTTCGGGGGTTAGCAAAAGCCAAACCGATGACACACGTACTCCATTGCCTGTACAAGTAGACTCGGTCTAACTGCACACGCACAAGGGAACATTCACACGTGCTAAACATTTATGTGGAAGCTGTAGATATCAAAACATCAAACTAAACGATGCAAGAAGAGAATACGAAAAAGGAACTGACATATATAGGAAGGTTTTACAAAATGATCAAAATAAACATATACAATCAGGACGTATACAAGCGTGACAAAACTCAAAAGAAGACTCCTATTCCATGCATGTCCAGGGCGCTCTCCGGTGGAGTGCTCACATCCACTCCTCTAGACTTGATGGGGCCCCGGGGGTCTCAACTGGAGTCTGGCCGACCGACGAGGGGTCGGAAGGGGT
The DNA here is from genome assembly GCA_037013555.1 of Sextonia rubra. NCBI lineage: Eukaryota > Viridiplantae > Streptophyta > Magnoliopsida > Laurales > Lauraceae > Sextonia > Sextonia rubra. The sequence continues at coordinate 28,839,890 of JASUAD010000011.1, read as the reverse complement.
ATCTAAGCCTACAACACCATAAACAACTCGTGAATACAACGATTCAACAAAGTATAAGCCATAACAGTTAACGCATGCTGTGTCTAATAGAATAAAGAACATCATGTAAATCAAAATAGGTCACATTTGTATACTAAGCTGTCGTGCAAAAAAGAAATATGCCATGCGAATCAATGTATACATGGTGTGTACATAACTAGTTGGCGACCACATTGCCATATGCTTCCAAAAGGGGGATCTTATATCCGTGCAGAGAACACCATTGTCCGGGTCAGGGTACAAATGGGTCTTTGGTTTCCTGGGGTCCGGATTCCCCAAGACGTTTTCTTACTGCAGCAAGGCCATGAAAACTACACCAAATTCACCCCGTCGGGATCCTAAGGCTGAGGCTAAGTAGTGCCTGACCATACAGAGTCAATCATGAAAACCCTGAGTAAATCGTGACAAGCATATCCTGCGTGCATATCCGAGATCATTTCTTATACGTGAATCATACATGCATACTCAAGGTAAAGAAACCATAGAGATATAGTGGACAATGTGAAAGTAGCTGAAATAAGTAATCATGCTAGAGAGTGGAGATCAATGATCAACAGACAACATGTCATGCAAGCAACTGTTAGCATAGCGAATCAAAGTCATTTACTAATTAATTCTAATCTATTTATTCATGTTCCTAACCGTGCATGATGATGTAGTTTTAAGTTATTCAATGCACCGTTGTCTAGTGTCGCATTGTATTAGCTGGTGCACCGAAGTCCCTTAAACCAACACCCATGGGGAGGTGCTTAACACTGGATAACGAACATGAATGATTCGCAGCCCTCGAGATCATTCACGTGTTTTATCATGTCCCGTTGGGCCAGTTAAAGGTGCCTACCTTCTACTATAAAGGTCCTACAGGTCCCTTACCTTTCCCATCTTTCTTCCTGTTCCAGTCAGTCAGCTTAGCCGTAGGCAACCCTACGGCTTAGCCGAAAGAGCCTTACAGCTTAGCCGTAGAAGGCTTCACGGCCTAGCGGTGGCTGGGCCGTAGAAGAGTTGCTGATTTGCATACTCTCAGTTATTTTCAGGTGTCACCCTATACTGTTCTACGGCTAGGTTACGGTGGGGTATACGGTTTAGTCGCAATGTGTTTCACGGCTTAGCCGTAGCACATTTCACGGCTTAGCCGTGCATGCGCGTGGTCGAATTCTAAATCAAATACAGAAAATCTGAAATAAATAAATCTCAACAGAAAAAGGGGAATTAAGCTCAAATTGGGCTGTAAACTTGTTGTCCATGCAAATACATGAGAAGTAACCAAAATCAAGTAATTACCAGGATGGGTTCATACAAGTTAAGCTTATACTTGCCTTAATTGAGTTCAATTAGACCAATAACTGTCCTTGGGCTCTCCACATCCAAACACCACCACTGCTATCATGCATGCATGAAGAAGAGAAAGAAAACATCATGAGCAGTCATGGGATCAAGGAAACAAGAAGAAGAAGATGGGGGAGATAGAGAAGACCTCTAACTCACCTCAATCTAATCTCCAGTGAATGAAAGAACCAAAGTCCCTCAATTTGGCTTGATCGATGGAGAAGGAAACTCAGGAGGGAAAGAGAAATCCACATGAACAGTGAGAAAAGAGAGTGTGTGAGAGAGAGAGAGAGAGCTTGAGTCGATGAAGTGGATCTTATATAAGGTAAGTGGCTGTACAAGTTACAATAAAGTCCAAGTCATAAATCAATTTCCAGTTTGAGTCAAATCCGGGTCCAGTGGAATCGTACGACCTCTGTTGCAAACGACGTAATTACGAAAGTTAACGAGCTCAATAAAAGACACATGTTGACATCAAGATGATGCAAAAATGACCATGTCGAAGAAAAGCTAAAATTACGAAAAAGGGCTTGGTCTACTTAATCCATGTCAAACTCAACCCAACTACCTAGCCATGACCCACAACGAATCCAAAACAAAAGCAAAACACAATTAACAACGAAAAACAACAGTAATTAGGCGCTAAACAAGGTCAAGCTAGGTCGGAGTGTTACATCCTCCCCTACTTGAGAAGCATTCCGTCCTCGGAATGAACACACACATACCTGCGTAAACAGATCGGGATACTGCCACACCATTTGCTCTTCTAATTCCCCTGTAGCTTCATCTGGATGGTGATGCTCCTACAACACTTTGACCCATCGAATTGTCCTGGTGCGGAGTATTTGCTCTCGGGTCCCCACGATATGGAGTGGTCGCTCAATGTATGCGGCATTCGGCCGGATCTGAACATCGTCGTAACGAATGACATGGGAAGGATCATGAACATATCTTCGAAGCATCAAAATGTGGAAAACGTCATGCACTCCGGAAAACATCTCGGGAAGAGCTAATCGGTAAGCCAAATCACCAATCCGGCTCTTAATCTCGAACGGTCCGACATATCATGGAACTAACTTGCCTTTCTGGCCGAAGCAGATCGTACCCTTCATCGGCGAGACATTCAGAAAAACCTACTAACCAACCTGAAACTCCAATGGCTGTCTGCGAGTGTCTGCATAACTCTTCTGTCTCGACCGAGCAACTTTCAAGTTCTCAATTGCTTTCTGTACCTTCTCCGTAGTTTCGGCAATGATCGTCGGTCCGTGAAAACCTCGAGTTCCAACTTCTTCCCAACATATCGGGCTTCTACATTTGCGTCCGTACAACGCTTCATATGGCGCCATCCCAATACTCTCGTGGAAGCTGTTATTGTAGGCGAATTCACACAACGAGAGATGGATATCACATTCCTTCTCATAGCTCAACACGCTGGCTCGTAACATGTCCTCTAAAGTCTGAATCGTCCGCTCTGATTGTCCATCCGTCTGTGGGTGCTATGCCATGCTGAAGCTCAATTTCGTATCCATAGCCTCTTAGAATGCTCTCCAGAACGACGAAACAAAACGACTGTCACGATCGGATACAATCGATACGAGCGTACCATGGAGCCTGACGATCTCATCCACGAACTTCCTCACCATCTCTGAAAACGTCATACCCTTCCGGAAAGGAATGAAATGGGCTGACTTCGTCAATTGATCTATAATCACTCAAATGGCGTTGTTCTTCCTGCTCGTCGGAGGTAACCCTGAAACGAAATCCATGGTCATGTGTTCCCACTTCCACTGCGGTATGTGCAAAGGATGCAACGAGCTTGGAGGTCTCTGATGATCTGCTTTCACCTTCTGGCATGTCAAGCATCGTGCAACAAACCCTGTTACTTCTTTCTTCATATTGTTCCACCAGAAGCGATCTTTGAGATTCCGATACATCTTTGTGCTGCCTGGGTGCATCGCATATCTGGCATAATGTGCTTCATTCATCCGTGTCTCCTTGGAATCATCAACTAATGGCACACACAACCTGTTCCGAAAATAAAACACACCATCCTCCAGTCTGAAATCAGGTCTATCTCCAATGTGGTCACTAATGCGCTTCAAAGTGAGATATTCCAATTGCCTGTTTTTCATCTGCTGAATCATCTCAGGCTGAAACACTAGCGTACTCGCCAGAGTCACATACTCATCCACTAATTTCACCTCAACAGGTAAATCATGGAACATCAAAAGGAAACTGCTCAACATCTGTACCGACTCTGCTTTCCTGCTAAGTGCATCTACCACCACGTTCCCTTTTCCTGGCTGATATTTAATCGGGAAGTCATAATCTTTGATGAGCTCAAGCCATCGCGCTGTCTCATGTTCAGCTCTTACTGCGTGAATAAGTACTGCAAACTGTGGTGATCAGAATGGACTTCAAACCTCACGCCATACAGATAATGTCTCCAAATCTTCAATACAAACACGATGGCTGCCAGTTCTAAACCATGGGTGGCATAATTCTTCTCATGTTCTCGCAGCTGTCTCGATCCATATGCAATTACCTTCCCGTGCTGCGTCAACACACAGCCTAGACCTACTCGAGAAGCATCTGAATATATCACGAACCCTTCATTACCATCGGGCAAGGTTAACACCGGGGCCGTAGTCAACTTCTCTTTCAAAGTCCGGAAACTAGCTTCACACTCCACAGTCCAATCAAACGGCACATTCTTCCTGGTCAACTTCGTGAAAGGAGAAGAGATCTTAGCAAAATCCTGGATAAATCGACAATAGTAACCTGCTAGACCAAGGAAACTCCGAACTTCTGTCACTGTCTTAGGGCTAGGCCAATTCACAACTGCCTCAACTTTAGATGGATTAACTGCCAATCCCTCTCATGAAATGATATGACCTAAAAATGCCACCTGCTCAAGCCAAAAAGCACATTTCGACAACTTGGCAAACAAGCGATGCTCTCTCAATAATGTTAAGGCTTTCTTCAAGTGTTCCTTATGCTCCTCTGCTAACTTTGAGTATACCAAAATATCATCAATGAACACAACTATGAACTGGTCCAAGAAAGGAGCAAAGATCTAATTCATCAAAGCTATAAACGCTAAAGGTGCATTGGTTAGTCCAAAAGGCATCACGAGGAATTCATAATGTCCATATCGGGTCCTGAAGGCAGTTTTAGGGATGTCATCTCCTTTTGCCCTTAACTAGTGGTATCCAGATCTCAAATCAATCTTGGAGAAGTAAGCTACACCCTGAAGTTGATCGAACAACTCATCAATTCGAGGTAGGGGATACTTGTTCTTTATAGTCACTCTGTTCAGCTGTCGGTAGTCGATACACATCCGAAGAGTACCATCCTTCTTCTTGACAAACAAGACTGGTGCTCCCCAAGGTGAGACGCTCAGGCGAATGAAACCCTTATCCAAAAGCTCCTGCAATTGCTTCTTCAACTCTGCCAATTCAGCTGGGGCCATGCGATACGGAGCTTTACTGATCGGTGTCGTGCCTGGAGCAAGGTCAATGGCAAACTTCACATCTCGAACCGGGGGTAGGTCTGGCACATCATCCGGAAAAACATCGGCAAAGTCACAACCACCGGAATCTCACCTAACTGCTTCGTCTCTTTCTTCTCCGAGATAAAGGCAATGAAGCCTTCACACCCTTTGCAGATCAAACGATCTGCCTTGCACGCAGAAATCACACGCCTGGGGCATCTCTCCTGACTGCCCTCAAAACAGAAGCCCTTGCCTAAATCGAAGAAGATCATCTTGTTGTAACAGTTAACACAGGCACAATATCGAGCGAGCCAATCCATTCCAAGGATCACGTTGAAGTCCAGCATCAACAATAGGATCAAATCAACAGGCAACTGATGACCTGCAATCTGCACATCGCAATAGGGGTAGTATACACTACACTCCACTCGCTTGCCAACTGGGGTGGATACAACCAACACATATGGCAATGGCTTCGGCGGCTGCTGTAACCGCTCAGCAAATTGAGGTGTTACGTAGGATCGCGTAGACCCCGAATCGAACAATGCTAATGCCTCAACGTGTGAAATCAGAACAATACCTTCGACCACCTGTGGATCCTCGGCACTCTCATGGGTAGCGGCATACGCACAAGCTATCTGACGTGGCTGTCTCGGGCCTGAACGGGCTAGCTGTGACTTGCTCGGAGCTGTAAACACACTAGATCGGCCAGAAGCTGCACCTGAGGTAGTACTAGATGGTGGAGGCTGTAAACTTGTTGTCCATGCAAATACATGAGAAGTAACCAAAATCAAGTAATTACCAGGATGGGTTCATACAAGTTAAGCTTATACTTGCCTTAATTAAGTTCAATTAGACCAATAACTGTCCTTGGGCTCATCCACATCCAAACACCACCACTGCTATCATGCATGAATGAAGAAGAGAAAGAAAACATCATGAGCAGTCATGGGATCATGGAAACAAGAAGAAGAAGATGGGGGAGATGGAGAAGACCTCTAACTCACCTCAATCCAATCTCCAGTGAATGAAAGAACCAAAGTCCCTCAATTTGGCTTGATCGATGGAGAAGGAAACTCAGGAGGGAGAGAGAAATCCACGTGAACAATGAGAGAAGAGAGTGTGAGAGAGAGAAAGAGCTTGAGTCGATGAAGTGGATCTTATATAAGGTAAGTGGCTGTACAAGTTACAATAAAGTCCAAGTCATAAATCAATTTTCAATTTGAGTCAAATCCGGGTCCAGTGGAATCATACGACCTCGGTTGCAAACGACGTAGTTACGAAAGTTAACGAGCTCAATAAAAGACACATGTTGACATTAAGATGATGCAAAAATGACCATGTCGAAGAAAAGCTAAAATTACGAAAAAGGGCTTGGTCTACCTAATCCAGGTCAAACTCAATCCAACTACCTAGCCATGACCCGCAACGAATCCAAAACAAAAGCAAAACACAATTAACAATGAAAAACAACAATAATTAGGCGCTAAATGAGGTCAAGCTGGGTCATAGTGTTACAAATAGTAGCTTAATCACCATACGATCTAAGATCTCTATTAAATCACTAACGATCAATAGTCATCAGACTTATTTCACCAAACAGGCCTTTAGGTTTAAATATCTTTCGGATGTTCCACAAGTGAAATGAAATCCTCATGCTTGAACAGAATTCCTCATACCCAACGTTTCCGTAAATGATTTTAATACATCAAAATATCATTAAACGAATTGACCACCAAATAAATAGCCAAGAATTTATAATGCTCCTTTCTTGTTAGGACATAGCTCCCAATCACATAGCTTTAGATGCTAAGTTGATATCAACTGAACCTCAATCAATTGAAATAATATCCCTTACACGCTGGTTTGATTGGGCAAATCATCAATGCTGACTGTGAGCGATTGTTCTTACTAGTCACATAAGTCACATAACCCAACCATTTTTGTCTATATGCCTTTGAATAATATGAATTCCCTCTTCTTTTTCTTTTTTTTTTTTTTTTTGTCAATCACCATCAAGAGAAACTTGAAATCCCATCTAGGATATGCTCTCAGTAACTCCTAAGAAATGAGTCTAGATAACAGTCTTATTGATTATGCACTCAAGGACTTTAATCAAATCTGAATCCTTAACTATCTGATTATATCTATTGGATCAATTCTAAAATTGCATCATCACACATATCTACTAATTCTCAAGAATCAAATAATTTCGCAAGACTTAGAAGTCGTACTCACATCGATCTATTCACACAAAAGATTATTCCTCTCAATTAACAAACGAAACTACGATTCCGGAATTATCTCACAATTCTATGATAACATCTTGTAAGACCACAAGGAGTATGGAATCTAGGTAATTGACCTTGAACTTTGCCAACTGATAATAATCTCAAATTTTCTAGATCATTTTTCATTTAACTTAAGCTATGATATGACTTAAGGCCACAACTTGGTCAACTAGAAGTTACATCTCTACATTAGCAAAATTAGTCAATCCTCAAGGGATAAAGAAGAATCCTAAAAGGATTATCGTGAGCACTAACATATTGGAATACATCTAGATGTGAATGATAACTGTAATCCATAACTGATCTATGTACGAATAAGAATTCTATTCCTTATCTTACAAATACATTCAAAACATTGATAAATCCAATCATCCATCAATAGTTCCTAACATCCAATTTGATCTTAAGAGTTGATCTTCGAGCCTAAAGTTGGAATAACCTATCCTCAATCAATTCATTTGGACCTTATCTTGTGCCCTGAACTTAATGGAACAGCTCATCAATATAAGGCAGTTATCACTTACACTCAATAACCACTGATTTAATTGCCTTGATTATTATACCTCTGAAGGTGTCAACTATATCTCAACAAATAACACCAAACATCTTCATAGAGTTACTAAGGGAAAAAGTTTTGGAATCTCACTTAAAAACTCATATACAATAGGTATCTCGGAAATTATCCTAGATAGTTAATCATATAGACTCTTTATAACATCTATAAGTAAAAGATCAACAGAGAATGAGGGTAGTAAGTAAAGATCACCTTTGCTGACGCTGCCTATCACTTGATTCTAATGAGGTTGCTTGACTGATTGCTGCTTCTGGCACACTGGGGCTTCGCTGGTGTTTTTATTCCTTGGGCACCTTGCCAATCGATGCTCTATCGAACCATAACCATAACATGCTCCAGTCTTTCTCCAACATTCATCCATCTCATGGCCCTTGCCACACAGATCACACACTGGTTTTCTGGAACTGTGAGCCTTGGTCTTCTGTTTCTTCCGCTACCCAGGGTGCTCTTCAGAGGGTGATGCGTCCCTCTCGGATTTCTTCTTCAGAACATCCTGCAAACTATCCTCTACTATTGCCAAATTCCGTTGCAGCTGAGTTTGTCTTTCCATTATCGTCGCTATCTGCATTTGCATTACAGTTTGATTCTCACCAATCTTTGTTACTTGTTCCATCATCATAACTAACATACTTTGCATCATCAAAAGGGAAGGGTTATCCGCAGTTGAAGAAGGTGGAGGCATGTGATCCAAGTTCTCAATAGGAATGTCCTCAAGTCATCATTCTCGGTGTTGTTCGAGGAACCGTGACGAGTATTCCTAACTCTCGGAGTTGGGGCCATTATCCGTAAGAAAATATCATTATTTCAAAGCAAGGTGTTAGAAGACTTAAAACATCATATGCATCCTATACAACCCGGATCCCAACGCACCTATCGTATCCTCACCACGTTTCCTAAGTCCCTAAATCTTTTATTCTAGACGTATTTATGCCATAACACCAGTCATTGATTGTATATTTTCCAAGATCCATGCTCTAATACCATTACTTACGTATGTTACGCCCCGATCCTGGGAATTGGGGTTAGAATAGCCCCACGGGGAGTATATACGTAATCCCATAGTAATCTGTGCATGTAAACATACACACACAAATCACTACAAGGGAAATTGCACAGGAACGTATAGAGAAGTTTCTCCAACACGTAAATTACATTCAATAGTAAGCGGAAGCCTGCGTAATACATCTGTAATGATCATAAGCAATAACAACCGAATTATCATAAAATTCATAAATAAGTCTGTACTTAACCATTTGTCATTTACATGATAACAATTAATTAAGCATGAACAAAATCTTAAAGTGTAAACAGGCCTATCCAAACTTAAACACTCAGCAAGTATTCCGTTGTCGCTCTTCGTACGATGACTAACAGAAGGCGTCATCTGCATTACCCTCATCTAGTCCTCGGGGTTTAGTACCTGTAGCACCAAGGGTAGCACTGTTAACACGACGGTTAAGCAAGTATATAGAGGTACATAAGACCATCATGCCGTATCAAATGAAGTAAGAGTATATATTGATTAAAAGAAGGCAAAAATCGTACACTAGGCATGTCGTGCATGAGTAAGCATGAGTAACGAATCATAAATAGATTATCATACAAACTTATTGGCAACCACATGTCCATATTCTCCCAAGAGAGAGCATAGCATCTAAAGGGAGCGTACATATTCTAGGGGATCAGCCTAGCTTATTAAGAAGCGCCGACAACTCTTCCAAGGACTACTGCAGTAGCGACAATCATATCATACCCAAACTGGTCCCGTCGAACCTAATAAAGGCGTAGCTAAGTGGTGCCGACTTAACGTATTAAGACCGACTCAAATTCATATCTTTTATGCATCTTAGTTATACTTGTCATATCATACATACTAGGAGTTCGGTCTTGAGATTACATTCATTCATTCATTCATATCTGATAATCAATTCATGCATACTTAATTGAGTTACATATGTTGAGGGCATAGTTTCTTAATAATATGGATGCATTTAGATTGAGTAAGTATCGAGGATAATTACTAACCAACCATATGCTAGATAATCCGTGATCCCGAGGGCATTCAACATGATGTATTCATAAAACGTCCGGTGTCACTGTGTTACCAATCTTGGCGTTACATTATATATACAAAGGACACCCCTTCTTATGCCAACACCCATGACGTGACATCAGGAATTCGTCCGGAAAATCGAAGGGGATGAGTGACAGCTCTACACTTGTCCACCTTTCATTTGATCACCATTGGGCTAATTTGGTTAGAAAATAGGTGCCATATCTAGAGCCCTACAAGGTCATTGAAGGTTTCTCACATCCTACATTCACTGGGTTCTTACGGCTTAGCTGTATACAAGGCTACGGCTTAGCCGAGTGGTTCAGGTTTCCCTCTTAATTCAATACGCATTTACGGCTTGGCAATATATTAACCTATGGCTTAGCCGTGCTAAGCCTACGGCTAGGGTTACGGCTTTGTTACGGCGTGGCCGTAGCAGAGTTCACGGCGTAGCCATGCGTGAGCCGTAGATAAATTCTGGGTTTTGGGTTCTTTGGAAGGTTCACCGTAGAATAGCCTACGACTTGGTCATGGGGTGGTTACGGCTTAGCCATAGTTCATTCCACGGCTTAACCGAATGTTAACCGTAGTTCAAATTGGCTCTCTGGATTTAGAGCCGTAGATACTTACGGCTTAGCCGTGGGTTTTGCCGTAAGCTTCAGAATTTCTGAAACTGATTCCGCAGCTTGGGTTCACATGCAGAACTCTATCATTTGGTTTCCAATGAGGGTTCTTATACTTCTGAACTCCATAATAGGTCTTACATTATTCCATATCATCAATATTGCCTAATTATACTCATTATTACCTAATTCAACATCTATGTGTGCTTATTTAAGGGGAAATGAGCTATAAGTTGAACATTGAATGATCAATCCAAGAATCAATCAAATTAAACATACATGCAGTACCATATATACTCCAATACTTGCCTCTTAACAGTGTTAGCCTTCTCTAACTCTTTCTTGTTGTGTAGCTAAAAAAAACCTCCAAAATAAGAATGCGTTCTCTACAAGTAGAACATGCAAATAAGAATGGGGTTTAAATTCACATGCATGTCACATAGTGGAGTCCTCATGCCCCTAATACACCCAAATGAATGAAATGGAAGCAATCCCTCACCTTATACTGCTGTAGTATTGGAAAAGGTTGTGATTCTAAGAAAGAGATGTCCAAAGGGAGAAGAAGAGGTTAGATGGATGCTATTGCCATTGCATGCAAGCTCCAACTCCTTGTTCCCAGCTCTAACATGAAGTGGAGATGAAGAGAAGTGAAGATCAAAGTAGCTTCGATGAGTAAAGAAGAAAATAGAGAAAGGAAGAGACGTTGGGTTCTCTTATAAACCAAATTTCCTACAGCTTTTGCATGCAAGCCCACAGTTTCTAGAAATTTACAGTTTAGGTCATATGGACCTCAACTAGGCCAAAATGGATCCGAATCAAGTTGAGCCCAACATGAGAGTTGACCCACGAGATGAAATGCACATAATACAACTGATGAGATGTCCATATGGTGCAAGATTAATTACAAAAGGGTCCTTGACTACCTAAGTAAAGTTCGAACCCAACTACCTATCCAGCTGAGACCCACTAATAATTAAAAGCCAGGTGAATTAAGACTAAAATATATATATTAATAGGAAAATCAAGCTTAATTAGTATAAATTATAATTAAGTCAGGTCGGGACCTTACACAAGATGTGTATCAAGGGACATACCTTCCAGCATCTAGAGCGTGAATAATCATTTCTTCAGGTGCAAACAGTTCGTCAGAGATTTGGTCATGCACAGATTCTCTAATCTCAGCCATAACCCAACAGCAGTTTCTCTTAAGTAACTTTTCAGAGCTCTCCATCACTCAAGCATAACAAAATCGCTCCTTATGCCCTCTCTAGCATATTCTCCTTCTCATCTTCAGACATCGTCTCAGGAAGGGCATTCTTTCCCTTCAGCGCTTCTAGTAGCCCTTCTGAACCAACAAAGTATTCATCTTCATACGCCATAAGCTAACGTCATTCTTGGCGTTGAATTTTTCAACTTCAAATTATTCTTCCTTTCCTGCAAAATTTCTATACCAAACTATAGATCTCGTTACCACAAACACGTTGGAAGAAACAGATATGAAACCCAAATCCAGGTGGCTTCGATATTGCATAAACAAGTTTCTATGCTTTGATCGGTCAAACCTTCTCATTGACCATTAAATAACCAATCTCCCTTTTTCAACGTATAGATCTGCTCGAAATGAGTCCATAGTTGCAAACGGATCATCGAACGGACACCGAATAATCAAGATATTGCAAAATAAAACTTTTCAGTCATCGCTCCCAGTCAAACTGCCTTTGACCATAGCTGCTGACATCAGCATTATAGTCTCTAGCTGGGCCCTGCACACGAATCAAGTCAACCTGACCTAGAACCTTTGCTGCTTCCTTGGCTTCGCTACTAACAGGTTAGGTCAACTCGACCCTGACCTGGCTTGGAAAAACCAAGTTTATTCTTCCACCTGCACTGCTTCTGCTTCTAGTTTCTGCAACCAAACCATGCGCTTGTTCTCCCTTGGCAACGGTAATGGAGTCAGGCCATCAGTGGTGGTGGTGAGTTTGGTCTGGTGATGGCACACATGGGTGGTGAAGGCTGGCGGCAAGAAAACAAGCAGCAGCGAAGTATTCCAGCTAAAAACTTGTGTTTCTACAAACACGATCAAGCAACACTTTTTTTATTCAAATCTCTCTCTCTCACCACTTGTCAAAACAAGAGGATAAAGATAAAACCATCATTTGTCTTCGATTTAGATTATTCTCCCCTTTTTGGTTTCTACAAACAGAAACCAAAGAAACAACATTGTTTAATGAACACCAACCTAGCTTTACCAAACTGGCTACTTCGTGATTCATGCCAACACAAACCATGAGATGAACCCACCTCTCCTTTGTGTTTGATGGTGCACAAATCTCCTATCAATCACAACTCACAACCCAGTCTTTGATACCACTTGTTGTATACATGCGGAAGCGCATAACCTGCAATCAACAATCAAAGCAACACACAAGAAAAGATAAGCACACAAGGGCACACTAATCTCTGTTGTCAATTTCGGTGATATGCCTACATCCATGGCCAAAAAAGAACTCTATTGGTGCCATTATAAGATTAGCACTCATCTTTGTTGTCAATTTCGTGTCTAAATGCATAGTCCAAGTCAAATATGAATCAAGACCATTCATCAAGATCGATCAAAGAAGATCAAGTTCAATCATGGAAGACCAAGTTTGATCAAGGAAGATCATGTTCGATCAAGCTCATTATTTGGAAGATTTTCATGAGTGCTAAGGTAATTTTGATCCCTCAGACCTAATTAAAAAAACCTTAGAAAATCTTGGTTTCTCTTAGGAAATTTCTTCTTAAAATCTGTTTTTCTTTATTTATATGGTTTGGATCACGGCTAAGCTGAAACATCCATGGCTCACTATCCAGAAAAAGCCTTTTGGGGGTTTTTTGGCTTAAGGCTAACCTTTTAGCTAAGTCGTAGAAGACAACCTAGCCATTGAGCGAAAAATCTGAATCAAACTAGCCGTTGTACATGGGCAAGTATACGGCTAAGCCGCAGAGCAACTTTAGCCTAGCCGTAGATCCGTCCATTAGAGCATATCTCTATTTAAGAGAAGTACCTTTCTTCACCGTACAGACAATTTACTCTTTGAAAAATCTTTTAAAGCGATTGAGCCTCCATTAACAAATGTACAAAACTCCAACCACCATCTTCTCTTTAAATCTATGATCATTCAAACGCATTATTCTTGAGAGAAGAGGAGATACTCATCCAAGAAAACCCTAAAGCCAATCTAGAAAAACCCTAGCTTTCCTACTAAAAACCTTTTTCCTTAGTTAAGCACTCACTGGAAGATCAACATCATCAAGGAGTAATGATAAAAGGTCAAATCTTGGAGTTCTTTGTTCAAGCATCAAAAGCACCAACCAAGGCTAAGGTAACTTGTTTTGGTTTTGAGTGCTCTTTTCATATTCATTTATCTGTTGTATTTGGTGGACAACGAATCGCTATATCAATATTCATCGTTGTTGGTGGAGTAGATCTGGGATCAAACCATTGGATCTAAAAGTTCTGTTGGTGAAAAACGAACCACTACATCAAAAACTATTGTAGGAGGTATACTTACGTAGTTGCCTCTTTGTTAGTGGAACCAAGAGTGTTTGCTTTTGAAAAGTGGATGAAGATCCGAGACCAAACCACTATAAATCTTCTGTGTTGTGGCTTGTTTTATCTTATGGTGGATGTATTAAGGTTGATGTTTGTGTTGTAATGCATGCCTTATTACTTTGATAATCATACTCCTGTATGTTATCCATCATACTTGTGCTAAATTACTTGATTCAATTGGAATATCTACATAGTGCTAGAACACATCAAATTGAGCATATTACTTGACTAATTTGTTCTATTAATTTAAACTTTGATTTCAATTAAGTAATATTTGAGATTGAGGCTTATAAAAGAAATTATTCATTTTATTATGTAGGAATTTTAAATAGTCCGATTCACCCCCACCCTCCTTTAGGATTTGGTGAGATCTAGTTTTTGCACTTTTAAACTCCATTATTTTATTACACTCTTTTGCTTAGGTCTAGGATTGTAGGTTACATCATATATATAACTCTCTGTTTTAGCCCATAAGAAAGCCCAGTATAAAGACCAAAATATCCTTGACTTAAAGCCTGATCATTAGCTAACCCAATAGACCAATCCAATAAACACAGAATACATGACATAAACCCAACAGCTTTGAAACGATCCTTGCCTAGCTATGGCCGCATTGAAAACCCCACGGATACACCGTTGTGGCCATCTTGTTTTCAGCGTGGTAATGTGGCAAAGGCACCTATAAGGAGGTTAAAAGACTTTGCGTTCTGATCAGTCCCATGTCCTAACCCTCATCCTACCCATTTTTAAGGGTTATTTAATAATAACATGCGGATTGAACTGATGTAGTTCAATCCAACCCAATCTATACAACTTGTACCCACTCCACATGGAGCCAAGATTTTCCTTTAAAGAGGGTAATTGATAATTGACTATACCAATAATAATGCATGGTTTTTTTAACAGGCATCAATAAAATTTATATATTTCTTGATTTTTTACATATCATTTCAAAATAAATTTATTTATTATTTGAGAAATTTTTATTAATGTTTAAAGAAAAATCCTAAATTTGAAAATACTTAAATATTTTTAATATACAATTTCTCAAAACTTTAGAGAGAGTTAATGTACAATAATAATAGGGTTTGGTATAATGAATTAAAATCACTCAAAATAATTATTTATCCTTTCTTTTTGGACTTAGAGTTATATATCACTCTAATCAAAGTCGGATCTATATTAAATTGATCACATGGTAACCAATCCTCTCATAACTAATTAGTGAAAATATGTTGATTGGTTATTTTGGAGATTTATTGCTTATTTTGGAGATTTATTGCTTATTTTGGCGATTTAATGGGCCACATTGCCTATGATAGACATGGATAATTGAAAATTCACTAATTTATTACTTGTGATCACTTAATGACCCGCAATACCTGTGGTACTCATGGATTTTTAAGAGTATACCAGCCACTAATAGTCATTAACCCATGCCGAAAATAGATGAAGAACCAAGGGGTAGCATATATCCATGCTACTTGGAATGAATGATCTATTTTTTAAATAGACTTTTTCCAATTTTTTTTCAATTAGGGGGTGATCCCACCATAAAATTGAACACATCATATTTTAAATGTATGCTTAAAATGGTAGCACCAACTCATATTTAAACTTAAACATGGATAGCCAAGATACCCATATCCTTATGTGACTTCCATTTTGGAGGGGAAAAAAATGGAGGAAAGGAAGGATTTGCTATTTAAAACTCTCCTTATAACTAGGAAATATTTGTTGGAAGCAAGGAAAAAGCAAATTTGACCTCAAAACCTTTTAATTTCTCTCTTTTTATAAATGCAAAAAAGAAGATGAGGGGCAAAATGAAAAATAACCCTAAAAATTTTGAAACCTTGTGCAAATGTAATCTCATGACAAACCAAAAAAACTGAGAGGCCCTCCCTCTGTACCTATCCACCAACACTTAATTGAAATAAAATTTGAGAATAACATATATCATAGGATAATTACTCTAGAAAGATAGGAGGTCAAGAGTAAAGAATATAAAGTACCAATGCAAGTAGGATATTGACCTTTTAGAATCTGAATTACTAGGATAATAGGTGGCTATCCATTTCTTATCTTCGTTAATTCAATTCCAATTAATTAAAGGAAGCTTGCTTGATGGTCCTTCTTAGATATTTACAATAATAGAAATTAAATTATTTGAAACAATAGTCCTATAGATCTTTTGTAAAACTTAATTCAATGGATATTAAGGACTTTTTGTGTAATGAAAGGATTATTCTTTATTTAGCTTTTGTTTCTACTGGAGAGCTGAATCCTGCATTCTTACTTTGAGTTGCTTTTTTTCCCCTTTTCAACAAGAACAAAAAAGAAAAAAAAGAAAAAGAAAAGTATCACACTATTTAACAAAACAAAAAGCTGCATGAAAAATAAAAATAGTTTTCCTCTCTATCTTGGAATCTCTTCATTGCACAAAGGCACCCTTAATACAAATCCATGAAATTGGATGGTCAAAATTTTATAGAGGATTTCACTAAATAGGTGGCATTTAAATCTGAAAAAGTCCCTTAGTATTTTAGCTTCTAAAGTAATCCAATGAGACCACTTTGAAATTTTTTTTATGCATTTAAAAAGCAGTATCCAATTCAACATTGAGTTTTTATACTAGCGTTAAATTCAATACTCTATTTCTCTTTAATGTGGATTAAATTCTATGAGTATCTATGTTTTTAACTAAAGACTTTTTTGTGCAGTTGAGATCCAATAGTCTAATCCTTGAAATCCTTAAAAGAGACCCACTAATAGGATCACCCATCAGTGCCCTATATGATGCAAAGACCTCATCGTTGATTAAGTGGGCCACATGACCCATTCTTCACCATCGTGTCCTCTCCTATGTCTCCTCCTCCCTCCTCTTGCACTGCTCCTCCTCCTCCTCCAACAGCCCCACCACCACCACCACCACCAACACCACCAACGACCATACCCTTTCCGGCTTCCCGATCCCTCTCCAGCCTCATCTGGTCCATGAACTCCCTCGCCCACGACGCCCACTGGCGCTCCTCCTCTCCTACTCCGTCTTCGCCTCCCTTCTCGAGCACCTCAAGCCCCACCTCCTCCGATCCCACTTCCCCATTCCCCCAGACTTCACAGTCGCCGTCGTCCTCTCCTGCCTCTCCCACCCACCCTCCCGCCACCAATCTTTCCCCCCCCCCCCTCCCTCCTCTCCAAGACCACCAACACTAAAAGTCCCCATTATTCATCGCTCAGATCTCAGATTATGCCCCACGATTGATGGGAGATTCATGTGACTGAATCTCAAAGAGGGTTCGGATGACACAATTGCAGAAAGAATCGGTGATCGTCCCATCTCTGTGTTAGGGCTTCCATCAGAGATGTCGATTGGATTTGGATCATAGACTCCACTCGGCTTCCACGCAGATCAAGAGAAGAGGGCTAGGGTGTCGACTGCATACCGGAAACCACCACCAGAAACGCAATGCAGAGCTGTCCGGTCATGCCTGAGAAGAAGACAAACAAAATAGTAAAGCTACTACGGGTCAACAGAGTAATGGAGTTCATATCGCCCACCCAATTAGGGATTAGGATCCCACCCCACATCATATAGGACACCAACGGGAGACTCTAACAGTGGATTCCTTTGAGAATTAGACGGTTGGATCTCAATTATACTAAAAGTCTTCAATTAAAAAGATAGATACCAAAAGGGTTCGTCGAGTCAAATTTGACATTGGTATAAAAATTCCATGTCCAATTCAAAACTGCTTTTACGGGCATATATAAAAAAAATAAAATAAAAAAGTAAGAGCACATTGGAAAATAAACTACGAAGGCATTTTTTTCGTGTTTAAGAGCCACCTAAGGAGTTTTTATTAGTAAAATTCTTAATTTTATGTCACATTCTTAATAATATATTGATGACTACTTAAAACTTTATTGTTTTTACTTTATTACTGGAAAATTGAAGTCGCACACCACTGCGGCTGTATGGTATTAGTGTTGTCCCAAATCTGCTGAGCAATGCCCACATTTCATACGCCAATCTCTTTGGACAGTGAAAAACCTGCTGCAAATGTAGAACTTCTACAACAGTGTTGTATCAGGTTTCGAAAACCAATTCCAACATTTTTGGCCTTATGTTTGGGTGGGCTATAGCTTTTTGGGGCCTCTTGTCCACTGTGTTTTTGTTCTTTTTTAATGGACTTTTTAAGTAAAAAAAAAACAGATAACCTCTAAGAATAAATAGTTACACTAAAATAGATTTTATACAAAAGCATTTGCTGTTACCCATGCTATTTGTCTTATAACGTATTTTTAGTTAGCGTAAGAACTTGTTTTAATAAAACTTAAGTAATTAAATTAAAACTATTGATATTACTGAACTATGATCCATTATTAATTTTCAAAGGGTTAAAGTCAAATCGTTAATATGATTTGTTAGAATTGTTTTAAGTGTTGGCAAATTTATAGGTTGGATAAAACTCAAGGTCCATTAAGTTGTAATTTTGGACTTATTTTAAAATGGACTGTAGTGTTTGTCGCCAGAAGTTCTGAAGCGAGGACAGCGAAGAAAAAGCAGAATTTCATGAAGATTTAAGACTGAGACAAAAGCTGTGCCTGCTCGCCTAGTGGTGCGTCTACTCAAGTGGTTCTGATAGAATTTTCCAAGTAGAAGCTTTGCTCGCTTGAGCAAACTTGTGCCCACTCGAGTGGATGACGGACAAAAATCCAATTTCATGTGCAATTTACTTTCCTGTTTATGCCAGAATTGCCTATTTTAGTTCTACATGGACTTTAACCATAGGGCACGAATATTAAGTTATTTAAAAGGTTCTTCTTTCAACCATTAGGCACCAATCCCCCTATCATGAGTTGAGTACCCTTTTTTTTCTAAAGCATCCATTGGGAGTTGTGCTAAAGATTTGATTGTCTAGAGAGCGTTGCTTTACACCTTATGGAAGATTTGTCTTGAGTAACGTCAAGACATGTTGGATCAAGTATAAAGAATGGAGGAGTGGTGAATAATGTAGTCGTCGGCAAGTGATAGTACTATAGTCCTTAAGTTGTGGTAAACTCGGAAAGGTTAGTGAATATCTTGAACATATTCATCTTTTTGCTTGGTTTCTATTGATCCGGGTGATAGGACTCGTGGTTTTTTCCCATGTTAGGTCTCCATATAAAAAATCGTCTCTTCTTTGTTCGGTTGATTGATTTAGAGTTCCTTTTATATTCCCACCATTGTTAATTGAACTACAATTTAGAAATTTGATTAGGACCTTGAACCCTTCGACTTTGGAGGTTCTAAAACGCCATCATAATGAATAAAAAATGCTAAAGTGTTAATATGAACCCTTAAATTATTAAAAACTGATATATTATGGTCACATTTGGCAATCAAATCTTTAGGCATTCCTCATCCATGCTTGAGGATTTGAAAAACTTACATTTGACAAATGTAAATCATTGAGGATAATTTGGCCAATGGATATCAAGGATTTTCAATTCTAACCTCCCACAAATTGGATTTAGAAATCATCAGTTTTATGAATTTACATATGTATATCAATTTTTTTATTATATGTGTTGATAACCAAAAAACCAAAAAATCAAGTTGATAGTGAAAGGCATAACAATTTATATCAACTTCCGAATGGAAAGTCATTCAAATTCGAAACCCAAAAACAAAAAAAACTAGAACAATATGCATTATTACACACCAACTAAACATGGATTTGCTTAACACAGACAATATAATTTATACTATAGAAAAATGAATAAACTTTTTTTAAATTTATCGATACACTTATTATGAAAATTTTTTGAATAATCCATATTGGCATAGCCCCAAACTTCAATGTATCTAAGGCCCTATGCCATCAATGACTACTTATGACATTTTTTTACAAGTTTGTTTAAATTAAAATAAAAAAAAATTGCATGTGGTCTAATGGTTAGAGTATGCTTTAAGAAATGAGAGCGTGGGAGGTCAAATTAAAATATAGAGAGAGAGGGAGAGAGAGAAAGAGATATTGACCCTCTAAAATTTGACATATTATTAGTCTGCCCCAATGTCAATACACACACGTGTGAAAAGGATATGATTTAATTTTGTAATTGATTGAAAAATTAACTCGAATATCGAAATCAGTTTTAACCCAATTTCAAATTAGGAGAGATTTTAGGAATTTTAGATTAAAAATTTATTTAAAATGGAGGGATAAGAATAACAGATTGCCACAAACCAATCTTTCCTACTTTTTTAGGAAGTACGATAATGGCCAATTTTTTATTTTTTCTATTTGAAAACTTGGTTTTCAAATTTCGAAACCATATCAAGCAAAGGGTCTTTCCTAGGACTCTTTTAATTCGTTTCATACAAAAAATTAGCACATGAAATCGAGTCTCTCTCTCTACTCGCTCTTTTTTTAAATTATTAACAAAATGCTTTTTTAAAAGTCTATATATGAAAATGTGATGGGCCACCGAGTAATTCTTATGATTTTAGAATTATGTTGAAGTAAACTTTGCAATTAATTTTAAACAAGTTAATTAACAAATTATAAACATTCTTTTTTATTATCATTGTAAGGATTGATTTTGTTTGAAATTTTTACTATCTCAATATAATTTTGATAAAAAATCTCATTATTTTTAATTTTTATAAATCTTTAACATGTGATTTGGCTAAAGATGGAGACATTTTGCTTTTATGTGTGTGTATGCATGTTTTTATGTATTTATATATATATATATAGATATATGAGATCTACTTGCCATGTTTTTCTTTATTTTGTAGGTCTAGTGCTTTGGATTTTTTATGATCTCAGAGTAGAGTTACCTTTTTTTTTTTAGGTGAATGTGTTCTACTAAAGTATTAGTCAATACCAAGGTTACTGATGCATTTGTAATTCACTTAGGTCACTCATGCATTTTTATATCTATACCTAAGTAATACAAGAGAGAACCTTAGATCAATTCTAAATATGAAATGACTATGAGCCAAATCTCAATATATTTATCTTTTTCTATTTGAATATCATTTATAGAAAATACTATATTTTAATAATTATAAATTTTGTTGAAAGTTCATAGATTTTTTTATAGTAAGAATTATATTACTCGTACTATGTATGAGCATGTTTTGCTAGTCAAAATTGAATGGTCTCCATCTTGAGTCAAAATGACATAATATAGCCTAAATCTAAATTGTCTCCATCTTAAGTCAAAATGAAATAATATAGCTAGAACTGAAAAAATCAATACTAAAAAAATTGAAATAAAAGTAGATCAGTCAAAATAAAATTCAAATTTGAGGAAGATCCAGCAAATCAATTGCAAAACTGAGTTCCAATTGAGCAATCAATTACAAATTTGAAGTCTAGTTTTGCAATTAGCTACAAAATTAATGCAATAGCTTTCATATGTACAAATGAGTTTTGGTTTACAATTACGTTATATAATAGTTTTGGTTTTCAATTAGATGTGTTATAATAGAATTCATTAAACAATAATTAGATTATATGGTCTTATGTAATTAAGTTATATGACAGTTTTCATATACAATTAAAAGTATTATTATTAAATAATTTAAATTGTCATTAAGTTATATGAAATAAGTTTCAGTTGAGCAATCAATTGCAAAATTGAATTCTAATTTCACAATCAATTTGTAAATTTAAAGCAACAACTTTCATATCATAATATATTAAAGTCGAGGGTTTGGATTCAGTTTTGACTAGTTTCCTTTTAAATTTGATTTTTTTTATTGAGCGTTGATAAAATGCTAAAAAAGTTATAAGTGGCAGGATTTAAATGCATAACCTTTTGCATTTTTAAATAACTAACCTAACCAATACTATGCACAGTAATGCTAATATATAATTAATTATAAAAAAAATAGAACTAGTTAGTTGAAGCAGGGACCCTAGCTATCTGAATTATAATCGTGTTTAGTACAAGTTATTGTGCTAATATATAAATGAGTTTTGGTTTGTAGTTAAGTTATATGACGGTTTTGGTTTTTATCAAAAGTATTAGTATCAAATAAATTAAATAGTAATTAAGTTATATAATTATGCAATTAAGTTATATGACAGTTTTAATTTACAATCAAAATCATTATAATTAAATCAATTAAATAGTAATTAAGTTGTATTATTATCAAGTCAATTAGTATGGTCAAAATTACGTGAAATGGTCAAAATCAATTGATGCTAACTTCAATTGAAATCAGTCTTTTTGTTGTTTAATAATGGTTATTGATGTGAAACGCTCAACGATACAAGTTGTCAATGAGAAATCCCTATTCCAAAATGAGTAGTGAGATTCTCAAATAAGCAAAGTCCTCGTAGATTCATCACTTGTTACCAAACATGCCTAAAGACCCCCAAGATAAAGTGGAAAACTTCTAAAATATTTTGATAATAAAAACTAGTGGTCGATATAGTTTGGATGAGGTCAAATTGGGTTTGACGCAACTAGACGAAGGCAACAGATGTTAACAGGGAGATGGGATGATAGGTCTACTCTTCATGTATTTAAATGTAAACAGTCTCTTGTTTATCTGTGTGTGTTATTTCATTTTCTCTTTTCCAAACATTTCCACAAGGGTTTAAAACTTTCGGCTCATTTTCCAAAATTCACATGAAGATTTAAATATTTTAAAAATATATATAAGTTTTCTTCAATTCTTTCAATCAAGTCCTCTATATAATTTTTTTTAAATGATAGAAATACCTTTCTCTTGTGATAGTTTCTTTTATTTTTTCCTAACCTCTTTCCTCTCAACCAGGCCATCTTGATTTTGATGATCATAATCATTTAATGAAGCTAGTTTTTTAGTCACTTGGAATCCCATTTTTTAAACCATCCATGCATAAATGTAGTTGAAATGGACCCCACTAGCTCATTTGTGTTGGACTTGATCATTTCTTTTAAATGATTTATTAATAGATTTTTTGAAAAAGATTTATTAAAAAATTTGAAAAATAACATGAGAATATTTTTATCATTTCTCATATTTTTTGATGGAGAGGACTTGATTGAAAGAATTGTGGAAAATTATCAAACCTTTTTGAGATATTCAAATCTTAATGTATAATTTTGAAAATGTTGTAAAGGTTTTATACCTTTTTAAATTTTCAGAATTTTTATAATTTTTTTAAAGTTTTCCTTTAAAAAAAAGCGTTAGGTAAGGCTTTTTGGAAAAGTATAAATTATCGTTCCAATGAAAAATACCAATACATATCAAGAAATAATACCTTGTTTAACACTTTCAACTCCCTGAATACATGGAGGCACCTTCATTAAAAAAAATTTGTCCACCCCATGCAAAGCACCCTTTCTAGCTAAAATATGGGCTGCTATGTTGGCTTTCCTCCTCACATGTCTAACACTCCAACGTCTAAAGTTCTTGAGCCTTTCTCTTGCCTCTTGAATAAGCTAACCATAATTTGCCCTCAGTAACTCATTTGATTCCATGGCTTTACTATAACCAAGGCTTCTCCCTCTAACGTGACATCCTAAGAGCCCAAATCAGCACAAAGTTTGATAGCCTCTATAAGAGCAATTGCTTCAACCACCATAGGATTAATAAGCATACAAACTTTGCTTAAGTGACCCGCAATAAGGACAAGACCCAATGAGTCTCGGACTACTACACACCCACTCCAAGTCTGTTTAGATGCTTTGCAAGAGCCCTATCCCAATTTGCTTTATAGGTAGTAGGAACAGGCTTATCTCTTAAGTAGTAGTAGATGGAACAATGGGTTTGATTGTTGTTCTTCATTTGTAATGATTGAAAATGCAAAAGCTGAGAGTTGATAGCTTGATCCCTCTCCTTTGGATTTTTCATTTCCCCATGATGCACCAAATGATTCCTTTGAAACCATGGCCCAACGCTAGTATAACTGATTCTTCCATTTCCTCTTTGCTCAATAATGTCATCAAGTGCATTAGTATCTCCCTAAAATTCAGATTTGAGAAGGAACATTTATGTATCTTCTTACAAACTTCTACCCAAAGGTCAGATGCAACAGGACATTCCCATAGAGCATGAGAGATGTTCTCATCAGCTAAGTTGCACATGGGATAACTGCTATCATCCACAACTTGCCTTTTCTTCAAGTCTGCTATAGGGGGAAGCATATTGTTACATGCTCTCCATAAAAACATTTTTACGACATTTGGCACTTGGAGTTTCCTAATAAACCTCTACATTCTATGTCGATCCCTTATATTAGAGCATTCACAATTAGTGAGCTGTAGTTTTTCCATCTCCATCTAATAGGCACTCACGACAAAAAAATCTTCATTTATTGTACCTCTCCAAACAAGGACTTCTTGAATCCTAGAACTACATACTAGGATTTGAGAAATCACCTTAACTTCCTTTTTAGAGAAAAGCCCCTTAAGAAAGCTTGTATTACACCAATTGGTTTAGGATCAACCAACTCTGATACTGTTGCATCCTTCGATAAAATATGTGGAGGAGATTATACCATATAGGTAGATGCCCTGGGCAACCATTTGTCCTTTCATATTTTAATTGTAGTTCCATCTCCTGCTCTATAAATCAAACCATTCCTTAAGAGATCTCTCGTTGAACATATGCTTCTCCAATCAAAGGACTAAGTCTTGCACCCAGGAAATTACCCAAAGCAAAATACTTCTCTTTTATAATTTTGCCACCAAAGTATTTGGGCATTGGAGAAGGCACCACCCTTGTTTTGCTTTGATTTTCTTCTAGCTCCCACTGAATCTTTTTATCCTTTTCCTGGTGATCCCACCAAAATTTTTTCATGATTTTATTAATATCATTGCATAATTTTCTTGGGAGTCTAAAAACACTCATGCTATATGTAGGGATTACTTGGATAACCGCTTTCAAGAGAACTTCTTTCCCAACCTGCGAGAAAAACTTGAGCTTTTAGTTTGCCAATCTCCTTATGATTCATTCTTTAATGCTTTGAAAAGCCTAATATTTTGATCTTCTTACCATTAGAGGCAATCCCAAATATTTTTCATATTTTGGAATTGCTTGTATCCCCACCACCTCCTGCATCAAGACCCTCATATCCCTTTTATTATTACTATTGAAAAAAATAAGAGTCTTCTCCCTTTTTAGTTTTTGTCCAGTCCAGATGCCTCCTCATATTTATCCAATAAATTAATGCTGCAACCTTCTTCATTCTCCTAGGATAGGATGACAAAACAATAAACAATCATTAGCAAAAAAACAATTGGCTAAGCGGCATACCTCTTCTGGAGAAAGGGACACCTTTAATCCACCAACTTTCTTCTACTCTCCTTAATTATTAGGCAACTGAGAGCCTCCACACATATGATAAAAAGATACGGGGATAAGGGATCCCCTTGTCTCAAGCCTCTTGATGGCTTTGTAATAGAGCTTGGACTACCATTGACGAAAATGGAATATGTTACTCTTCACACACTCCATTATCTGTTATTAACCAGCCTTTTAGAAAAGCACTTTGATTAAAGGAGATAATATTTGGGAGGACCTCTTTTATGTAGTTAGCCAGAACTTTAGCAATAATTTTTTAAAGAACATTACACAGGCTAATGGGACGATAGTCAGAAACTTTCTTTGGATTTCTTATTTTTTATATCGGAACAACATTGGTTTTAAATAGATCAACATCTAATTTTCCAAAATTAAAAAACTCAAAACACCCTTGCATACCTCCTCACTCACTATTGCCCAATTTTTCTGATAAAAGCCTATAGTGTAGACATCTAGACCTGGTGCTTTCATCGGTAGCATTTGAAAAACAGCAACTCCAACTTCCTCCGATGTTATCTCCCACTCTAGTCAATTAATCATATTAGGAAAAAGTTTTTTGTCTACCCCTTTATACCCCTTTAAGGCATCTCAATATTTCTAGGATTGCTTGATGTAAAAAGATCATAATAAAAGTTGTGAAAAGCATCTACAATACCTCCTTCATCTGTGCATATTCTACCTTCAGCATCTTTATTTCTATAATGCAACTTTTTTTCTTCTTTTGGTTTACACATGAGTGGAAGTACCTAGTGTTCCTTTCTCATTCCCTTAGTTAATTTTCCTTGGCTCTTTGTTTCCATTTCAATTTGTAATGATTGTCCACGGATTTAACCACACAGATGGGAGAAAAACACACCACATATACAGATGATCATAAGAGCTCCCCATTAATAGACTCCATCATGGATGGATGTCTGCATTTTCGATTGCCTAGGTTTTGTAGAAGTGCTATATTGCAGGTACAATTAGTGGCGGCTACAGTGCGGCATTGCAATTCTGCAATACGACTACAGTTTTGCAATGGGGTTGCAGTTCTGCAATGGCACCATTAAGTTACACAGTTAATAAATCTCCACCTTGGCGAAAATCGGAGCTAGCCCTCACAGAATTCTTCTTACCGCCTTCACATGCCCATTTGGGCACTTAGGTACTTATTATGCTAATCAAGTCCAAGCAGTGCTTGAACTTGGTTGTTGGAATAAGCTTAGTGATCATATCTACAAGGTTCTCTGCTGTAAGGATCTTCTCTACTACAATAGAACCTTGAGAAACTATATCTCAAATGAAGTGTGCCCTGACATCAATTTGTTTGATTCTTTCATGATGCATTCTTCTCTGCTACAATAGAACCTTGAGAAACTATATCTCAAATGAAGTGTGCCCTGACATCAATTTGTTTGATTCTTTTATGATGCATCAGATTGTTTGTTAGATCGATAGTACTCTGGCTATCACAAAACATAGTAATTAGCTATTTTTGCAATCCCATATCACCAACCAAACTCCTCAGCCAAATAGCTTCCTTCACTGCTTTTATAATTGCCATATATTCTGCTTCAATGGTAGATAAGGCAATGATAGATTGCAATGTCGCCTTTCAACTAATAACACCATTAGAAAGAGTGAAGGCATAACTTGTTAAGGACCTTCTTTTATTTAAATCTCCAGCAAAGTCTGAATCAACATACCCAATAACACTACCAGAGGTGTTACCACTTCTATCATATACTATCCTAATATCTGTGGTACCTCTAACATAGTAAAGTATCCATTTCACAGCCTGCCAATGAACCTTCCTAGGTTTATCCATGTATCTACTTACTACACTAATTGCATGTGAAATGTCTGGCCTTGTGCAGATCACTTCATACATGATACTCCTAACTGTACTAACATAAGGAACACATGACACGTGCTCCCCCTCCTCCTCAGTTTATAGTGATAAAGTAGCAGAAAGTTTGAAATAAGCTATAAGTAGAGTATTCATAGGTTTCGACCTTTGTATGCCAGAACGTTCTAGTACCTTTTCAATGTACCTTTTTTGTGACAAAGATAATTTTCCCGATTTTCAATCCTTATAAATCTTCGTCCCAAGTATTTTCTTTTCAGCACCCAAATCCTTCATCTCAAATTCACCACTGAGTTGAGCTTTCAACTTGTTGATCTTAAACATGTCTTTAGCAACAATTAACATGTCATTAACATACAATAGTGAATAAATAAAAGAATCATTTGAGAGGTTCTTATGATAAACACAATTGTCATATTCACTCCTAAAATAGTCGTTTCCAACCATAAAGTTGTCGAAACGTTTATACCACTATCTAGGAGATTACTTTAGGCCATACACTGATTTCTTTAGTAAGCAAACATGGTCTTCCTTACCTTGGATTTCAAACCCCTTTAGTTGATGCATATAAATCTATTCCTTCAACTGACCATACAGAATAACAATCTTGACATCAAGCTGCTTAAGCTCTAAATCCAATAAAGCAACCATTGTAAGTAGCACCAGGATAGAGCTATGTTTCACCATAAGAGAGAACACTTCATTGAAATCAAAACCCTCCTTCTCAATGTAGCCTTATGCAACCAGTCATGTTTTGAACTTAGCATCTTCCACCCTTGGAGTTCCTTCATTCTTCTTGAAGAGCCATTTGCAACCAATTTTGGTCTTTCGGCGGTTTCACCAGCTTCTAAGGATGATTCATATGAAGAGATTCAATCTCTTCACTCATGGCAATAGTCTATTTTGCTAATTCTTTACTGGTGATAGCACCATGATACGTGATCTGCTTTGCCTCTATACTTTTAGCTGTATTCAAAGCGTAAACAACAAGATCATCATAACTTTAAGGTGGCTTAATTTGCCTCCTCTCTTTATCCCTAGCAAGCATGTAATCTTATGGAATTGCATTCTCCTCATTTGAGCCTTACGTCTCATCTTGCTGAGTTGGGATATTTTGTAATTTTTCTTGCAAGTTTTCTAAAGCTTTCACTTTAAACTCCACCTGTTTACTAATACTGTGGTCTATTCCGGCATCAAGACACTCCTTTTTTGATTTCATCTTTGCAGATTCATCAAAAGTCACATCTCTCCTGATAATGCATTTAGGTGATTTTTCATGTAGAAACCACAGCATGTATCCCTTCACCCCATGCGCATATCCTAGAAATATGCACTTTCTTACCCTTGGTTCACGCTTACCATCATTTACATGAGCATAAGCAGGACAACCAAATATTCACAAATTTGAGTAATTAGCAAGAAAGCCAGAACATACTCTTCGGGAGTTTTAGACTCAATAACTGTTGATGGGGACCTGTTGATCAGGTAACAAGCTGTATTAACAGCTTCTGCCTAGAACTTCTTAGATAACCAGGCATTAGAGAGCATACACTGGGTCCTTTCTAATAGAATTCTGTTCATTCGTTCTACAAGCCCATTTTACTGTGGTGTATCTTTGACTGTGTGGTGTCTTATAATTCCTTCATTCTTGCAAAACTCATTAAAAACACCTTCATAGAATTCTAAGCCATTGTCAGTTCTCAAGAGCTTGATCTATTTACTTGTCTGCTTCTCGATCATAGCCTTCCATTGCTTAAACTGTGCAAAGACTTCATCTTTGTGCTTTACAATATACACCCAGACCTTCTGAAAATAATCATTAATGAAAGTCAATATAGATCTGCCACCACTAAGAAATGGAGCATGAGAGGGTCCCTAAAGGTTAGAAAGGATATAATCTAAAGAACCTCAAGAAATCAGGGATTAGGGTCTACCTAATCAATGGCACACGTATTCCCGTGTGCATACACTTGCACCCAGTCCAGATGCACATACACAAGGGAAGCATTTACACATGTAAACAGAAAATGCGGAAGCTGCAAGTATCAAACATGGGCAAAGAAATAAGGGAATACAACAAAACACGTAACCATTATTAATTATACAAAGCTACATTAGATACAAAAGAGATTTATAAAGTCATGCTACAAGGTCATGTAACAAAATGTGAACAAGTCGAAGTTAAGACGCTCTTCAGAGTGGATCCCTCACGTCCACTCATCTAGCCCAGATGGGGTCTCTACTACCTCCTTTGAAGTCGGACCGACCTTCATAGAATCAGGAATGGAATCTGAACCTTAAACACCAAGAAACAACATGTGAATACGATGATTCAACAAGCATAAGCAACACAGAGGAAATACGTGTTGTCTCTAAAAGAATTCACGATAGGCAGATTAAATAGAAATGCAAGTTTGTATACTAGGCAAGTCGTGCAAATGGATAATAAATGCATTACATTCAAAGTAGAGAAATACTGTACTAAGTGGCTACTACATATGCCATATTCTCCTAAAGTTAAGAGCGTGACGTGAGAGAATACCATCAACCAGGCCAGGGTACGAACGGGTCTCAGTTTTCTAGGGTCTAAAATCCCCAAGACGTGAGCACATTGCAGCGGCAACAAGCATGCTAGGCCAAATTCAACCCCGTCGGGTATCCTAAGACCGAGGCTAGGTAGAGCGAGACACAACAAATCAAGTATGTATCAGGACATTGCATAACAATAACAAAAGCGAATAACATATATCGATTATGCCCAAGTGCAAACATACATCCAAGTCAATGTCCATAACTATAGCAAGATCTTGAGAAGAATACAACACAAACAAACCAATGCTTATCCATTTTCTTAATCAAGATTTAAGGGCAAGTAGCATATTGCAAGATGCTATGTAAGTCAAGTTGATAGAATCAAGGTTAATTACTAGTCAACCCTAGTCTAGTTATACACCATTACTAACTGTGCATGATGATATAGTTTTAAGGTGTCCGATACTCGGTTATTCTTTTTGGTCTCCAGATAGCCTGTGGTCAGTTAAAGAAGTCATTTACATAAAGTTCCAACATCCTATAATTTTACCCAACCGATCGATCGTTGAGGTATCCGACCGGTCGGACGCCTCCCAGAATCGAAATTCGATTGGTCGGGGCTTCAAGACCAACCGGTCGGACCTGAAGTAGGAGGACACGAATAAAGGCAGTTCAAAACTGTTTCTCTGTTAACAATTGAAGGCATAAACACGAAAAGGGCTATTTTACCATTCATACACTAAGCGTAAGTAAAGGAAAACATAACCATCACGGTATACGAACATGTATTCATCCAATAGTTGCTTATACTTGCCTTTAATGATGAGTTCCAAGCTTTCACTCGTTCTAAACTTGAATTCCGGAGAAACTCTCATGGAGGATCAAGACTTGACATCGGCGGAGAAGAGAAACAAAAAAGAAGAAAAAGAATAGAAGAAAGAGACACTGAAGAGAAGAGAAACAAAACGGAAGATAAGGAAGAAATGGGAGGTTAGGTAAGGTATATATATATTTTGGCCATTTGCAACTAGGCCCAAAAGTTATACAAATTATAATTCGAGTCAAATGAACACTAACAATCTCAATTGGTTTTCGAACACTTTCAAGTCAGTTATGGAAATTATTGAGCATGACAAAAGACATGTGATGACGTCAAGATGACGCCCAAATGAAAAACACAAACAAAATTAAAAATTATGAAAAAGGGCTCGAAGTTACCTAATCCAGTTTAAACTTAACCCAACTACCTATCCAAGACCCCTACCTTAACCCAAGAAGAACCAAACACCATGACCGAATAAAATTCTCGAATAATACACTGAGCACAGATTTAAACAGCCTTTAATCCTGCTAATTTGGGGTCGGGTTGTTACATCCTCCCCCACTAAGACTCATTCAGTCCTCTGAATGACAACAACATATCTGCGTGAAGAGGTCGGGATATTGTCGTGCTATCTGTTCTTCAAGTTTCGACGTGGCTTCTTCTGGACCATGATGTTCCCAAAGTACCTTGACCCAACAAATAGTTCTCATTCGTAATGGTTGCTCTTTCGTGTCTACAATACGGAGCGGATGTTCGACGTACGATGCATTCGGCTGAATCTACACGTCATCATATTGAATGATGTGGGTAGGGTCATGAACATACTTACGAAGCATGGACACATGAAAGACGTCATGGACACCCGAGAATTCTACTGGGAGTGCCAATCTGTATGCTACATCACCAATGTGGCTCTTAATCTCAAAGGGGCCAACGAACCTCGGAGCTAGCTTACCTTTCTGACCAAACCGGATGGTACCTTTCATGGGTGAGACCTTTAGGAAAACTCAGTCACCAATTTGGAACTCTAATGGCTTTCTGCATATGTCAGCATAACTTTTCTGTTTGGACCGGGCAACTTTTAGATTCTCAATTACCTTTTGTACCCTCTCTGTAGTCTCCGTGATAATTGTTGGTCCATGAAAGCTTCTCATTCCAACTTCTTCCCAGCACACCGGAATTCGACATTTCCATCCATACAACACCTCATACGGAGCCATTCCAATACTCTCATAGAAACTATTATTATAAGCAAATTCACACAAGGAGAGTGCTGGTCCCATTCTTTTTCGAAATTGAGAACACTGGCTCTTAACATGTCTTCTAGAGTCTAAATGGTTCGCTCTGATTGGCCGTCTGTCTGAGGTTGATATGCCGTACTAAAGGTTAACTTGGTACCCATAGCCTCTTGAAAAGCCTTCCAAAAAGAAAAGACAAAACGACTATCACGGTCAGAGACGATGGAAACTGGAGCACCATGGAGTCATACAATCTCATCTACAAATTTCTTTACTATCTATATAAATGTCGTGCCTTTCTTAAAGGAAATAAAATGGGCTAATTTTGTCAATCGATCCACGATTACCCAAATTGCATTGTTCTTCTTGCTGGTTGGGGGAAATCCAGAAACAAAATCCATCGTGATATGTTCCCACTTCCATTGAGGAATATGCAATGGGTGCAATGAGCCTAGGGGCCGTTGATGATCAACTTTGATCTTTTGACAGGTGAGGCACTTGGCAACAAATCCTACAATCTCTCTTTTCATGTTATTCCACCAAAAGTGATCTTTTAAGTTTCTATACATCTTCGTACTCCCTGGATGCATGACATAATGGGCACAATGAGCCTCCGTCATAAGGTTCTCTTTTATGTCCTCCATAGCTATCACACAAAACCGATTTCTGAAATAAAGAACACCATCCTCCAGTCAAAAATTTGGTCGAGTTCCAATATGATCTTTGATTCACACCATTTGCTGATTTTCAAATTGTTTTTCTTTAATCTATTGAATGATCTCTGGCTAGAAGGAAACTGTACTGGCTAATGTCATCAAATCGCTTACTACTTTCACTTCTATTGGTCCAGTTTTGGTATCTTCCATAAGAAATAACCTGGTTTCTTGTACCACATCGCGGTGTTCTGCTTTTCGGCTGAGTGCATCTGCCACTACATTACCTTTCCCCGGATGGTGCTTAATAGGAAAATCATAATCCTTGATTAGCTCAAGCCATCTGAGCTGTCTCATATTCAAATCCGGCTGCTTGAAGAGATATTGTAAACTCTGATGATCTGAGTATACCTCGAACCGAACTCCATGTAAATAATGTCTCCATAATTTCAAGGCGAACACAGCAGCTGTTAACTCCAAATCGTGGGTAGTGTAGTTCCTTTCATGCTCCTTCAGTTGTCGAGAACCATAAGCAATCACCTTGCCGTGTTGCATCAAAATGCACCCCAGTCTTACTCCTGATGCATTAGAATAAATCATAAATCTTTCACTACCATTAGGTAAGGCAAGTTTAAGAGCAGTCATTAACTTTTCCTTTAGAGTCTGAAAACTCACTTCACATTCTTCAGTCCAAGTGAATGGCACATTCTTCTGAGTTAACTTGGTTAAAAAAGAAGAGACTTTGGCAAAATCCTAAACAAATCGTCTGTAATACCCCGCAAGTCCAAGGAAACTTCTTACCTCTGTCACTGTTTTCGGTCTTGTTCAATTGACAACTGCCTCCACTTTGGTTGGGTCCACTACTAATCCGTCTCAGGAAATAAGATGACTACGAAATGCCACCTGCTCGAGTCAAAAATCACACTTTGATAATTTGGCATACAACCAATGTTCCTTCAATAGCTGCAAGGCTCTTCTTAAGTGTTCTACATGCTCCTCAATGGTCTTAGAATATACCAAAATATCGTCAATGAAAACAACCACAAAATGATCCAAGAAAGGAGCAAAAACACAGTTCATCAAAGCCATAAAAGCAGCATGTGCATTCATCAATCCAAAGGGCATCACAAGGAACTCATAGTGACCATACCTCATTCGAAATGTAGTTTTCGGGATATCTTCTTCCTTGACTCGTAACTGGTGATATCCAGATCTCAAATCAATCTTGGAGAAATACGCTGAACCTTGGAGTTGATCAAATAATTCGTTAATACGTGGCAAGGGATATTTGTTCTTTATTCTGACCTTGTTTAACTGCCGATAGTCGATTCACAATCGAAGTGTGTCATCTTTCTTCTTAACGAACAACACGGGAGCGCCCCACAGTGACACACTCGGACAAATGAATCCCTTGTCTAGAAGTTCTTGCAATTGCTTCTTCAACTCCAACAGTTCAACAGGAGCCATATGTAACACACCGACCCAACTTAATCGGGTTTAATGACTAATTAATGATGAATTGATTGCTAAGTGTGTTTTGCTTTTGTTTCTGTTTTGTTCCGAGTCATGGATAGATAGTTGGGTTGAGTTTGACTTGGTTTAGATAGGCATGAGCCCTTTTTCGTAATTTGAGATTTTGTAAGATGTTGTTATTCATGCATCATCTTGGTGCCAACGCGTGTCTTTTCTTATGCTTGTTGGTTCTCGTAATTACTTCGTTAGTTAAAGATGTCGTTTGTTTCCGTTAGATCCACAATTGACTCAAACTGTAATTAACCTGAAGGATTGGACTTTCTTGCAAATTGTCTTAATGCTTATCCTTATAAGCCTCCACCGACTCTTTTATTCCTCACGCTCTTCTTTCTTCAACGTTCAGCTTCTTCTTTCTTCTCTCTTTCTCGAGTAAGTCACATAAGGGCAAAGGGGATTTGTGCACTCACGAGCTGGAGTCATGCTTTGTGGGAAGTGAAGGTGAGCTGTGGGTTTTGATTTTCTTCTTCTTCTCCTTCTTCTTCATGTTAGCTACTGTTACATGCATTCACACCTCTCGTTTCTTCTTCTTTTGCATGCATGGGTGTTAGATCATTGTCAAGACGTGTGAATTGAACCTAAGGACAACGCAGAGCTCGTTAGGACTCATTTGAGGCAAGTATAAGCATGATTTGTATGAACCATGTGGGTAGATGTTTGATTGCGATTAATTCATATAAGCTTGCATGTGAATGAAGTTACAGCCCAGTTTATGTTAGTCTCTATCTGTTTCACGTGATTTTGTTAATTGTGTACACATGCAGTTGTTCTAGAACAGGTACAGAAAATGACCCCGTGCAGTCTAGGCTAAGCCGTAATTGTACTTCGGCTCAGAGTCCAAAGACTTGTAAAACTTAGTTTTCTTCTACGGTTAGGTCACGGCTAAGCCGTACATTGTACTATGGCTACGCCGTAGCTCGGCTGTGACCCAGCCGTAGATAGTACATGGAGGAAGTTTCTGGATTAACTGAGAGTTGCCAATTTTGTGGACCTTCTATGGCCCAGCCATGTCTAAGCCGTCAAATTTGCTACGGCTAAGCCGTAGAACAGAACATGGCTAAGTCGCAGAATAAAATACGAGTGAACTGTATCTGCGGATCAACAGTAAGGGGAACCACTGCTGAGCCGTAGTGCATATTACGACTAAGCCGTAAGATGCCTATGGCTAAGCCGTATGTTCACCTACGACTAAGCCGTGCCACCCTTGAGAAATGAATAAAAAGGATAAGATTAAGGAAGAGACTAGATATGGCCCTCATGCTCGAATGTAGACAGCCCGAACTTGCCCAATGGAATGTATGAATGATATGAATGCTCTCGAGGACTGTGATTCATTTATGTACGTTATCCAGTTGTTTAGCACCTCCCCATGGGTGTTGGTTTAAGGTACTTTGGTGCACCTCCAGAGACAATGCAACACTAGACAACGGTGCACCGGACAACTTAAAACTACATCAACATGCACGGTTAAAAACACTGGATAACTAGAATAGGGTTGGCTAGTAAAAGATCGTGATTTTCGCAAGATAATCTGATTTGCATTGCATCTTGGCTTCGGTCTTTGCCCTCTTATACGTGTTCTGCGCTGGGGCAACGATTAGATATTTCCTGGCTCTGTCCATGGTTAATTCCAGGTGGAACAGCGGTCTTGCATGTTCGACACTACCCATTTGATTCATGTGAGTTGAGATGCCTTTATCTTTTTGTTATCTAGTTTGTTTTTGTATACTTGGTTGGAATCCATATATCGTTTGATCTAGTAAGGTTTGATTTGCTTATTCTATTCGAATTGTATGCTCAGTCTACCTCATATGACTTCTTGATTTGTCTGATATATGCCTGGCTTGTTATGCAAGTCACGTTCTGATAAGTTGTGCACGTTATGATCTACACGTTACGTTTTTATACTGGTTGGATCCCATCTGGTCCAGCACTACTAAGCCTCAGCCTCAGGATACCCGACGGGGTTGAATTTGGCATAGTTTACACGGCCTCGCCGCAGTGAGTTCATGTCTTAGGGATTCCGGACCCCAGGAAACTGAGACCCATCCGGCCCATGGTGTTCTCAGCACGGATATAAGATCCCTTTTTGGGAGCATATGGCATATGTAGTAGCCACCTAGGATGTACATGTTATGTATACATTGATTTTGAGAGCATGTTTTAATTCGAATGCATGACTTTTAGAACACGATATTGAAATGCTATTATTTATTTAATGTCATTTATTCTATTAGATACCACATGTGTTAACTTGTTGTTGCTTATACTTTGCTGAATCGTTATATTCATAAGTTGTCCTTGGTGTTGCAGGCTCTGACCTCCCTTGACTCAATCCTCGTCGGTCATTCAGCTTGCAAGGGAAACTTTTGTTGTCCCTTCAGGTTCGCGGAGTGTGTGTGATCACTCCATCGGAGTGCAACGGAATCATACATGCATATTGTCTCTGTTCCATGTCATTGGTTTTATTCATGCTCGGTATATGTAAAATTTGATCCAGTTTGTGTATTTTCGACCTTTATGTAATCCGTTGGATAGAATTCATTTGGTTTTCCTGTATTGTTAGTATTACGGTTTGATACCTACAGCTTCCGCGTATATGTTTTGCACGTGTGAATGTCCCTTATACATGTGCATTGAGTCTAGGTCTCGGTGCATAGGCACGAGAGTACGTGTGTCATTGGTTAGATTTTCGCTAACCGCCGATCTCCTGGGCTCGAGTTGTGACACCATACGGTAGGGAGCCTTACTAATCGGTGTGGTTCCGGGCACAAGCTCGATAGAAAATTCCACTTCCTGTACTGGAAGTAACTCTAGAACTTCTTCAGGGAACAAATCGGGAAAATCTCGCACTACCGAAATCTCTTCGAGTTTCTTTGGCTCCTTCTTCATTGACACAAAGGCAAAGAAGCCTTCACATCCTTTCGTACCAACCGATCCGCCTTGAATGCAGAGATCACCTGCTTAGGGCACTCCTTTTGACTCCCTGCAAAATGAAACCCATTCCTTAGATCGAAATAAAAATAGTCCTGTTGTAATAATTCACACAAGCATGATATCAAGCCAACCAATCCATTCTGAGAATGACATTGAAGTCTAACATTGACAACAAAATCAAATCAATTGGCAGTTGATAACCTTCAAACTGCACAACACATTGGGGGTAGTATAAACTACACTCTCTTGCTGACAGGAGTGGACACCACCAACACATGCGGTAGCTACTGGAGCAGCTTCGGTAACTGCATAGGAAAATGGGGCGCTACGTACGAACGCGTAGACCCCGAATCAAATAAAGCTTGCACTTCACCATTCTCAATCAGAAGCAAACCTATAACTACTGTTGCATCTTTTGCACTCTCATGGGTGGCAGCGTAAGCTCGAGCGGTTTGACATTGAGGACGTGTTTGCGATGATTTACTTGATGTTGGGGGAACGGTAGGCCGAGGTAACGGTAGGCCGAATCTATTGAGGGGACCTTGTTGACCCATAAAATTTTGCAAACAATGCAGCTAAGGCATTACAAGTTTTGGATTATAAATTTCCAGAATTGTCAAAGCACTTGAGCCTCATCTCAGCTCAAATCAATTTCGGAGACTCTTTGCCGGCTCTTTCAGAACCACTACGGGACTTGACACTTCCACATGTTGCAGCGAGCTCCTATTCAATGAAATGCTTTCAAGTATATCTAAAGACTATTTCTTAAAGATTCAGAGCATTTGGACGTCATTTGGATCCAAACTTGGTTCAGATGATCGTATACTATGCTCTGTGGATCCCTGTGCACAGTGATATCCCATGAAGATCAAGGTAGCTGGAACTCTCAGAGGAAGTTCAAATTTCGGGTTGAACAGACATCATCAAACTCAAAAGCCACAAGCATGTCAGCCTGAAGTCAGTTCCCCCCCCCCCCCCCCACCAAGCCAGGGGGTCAATGACCAAAGTCCTGCTTCCCGATGTCCAAAATTGATGAAATTTGGGCGCGAAACTTCAGTCATGCTCAGAAGATACTTTGCAAATTTTCAAGACGAAAAGACTCTGTTTGGCCTAAATTTCATTACATGTCAGCTTAGAGGACGGTAATCCCGAATTTGGAGGTCATCGGCTAAGATCTTACTTCCAGAAGGCCAAAGCAGATAAAATTTGGAACAAATGCTCAAAGAATGCCCCAAGTTATTCTCCCAAAGTTTCAAGTCAAGGGGAGGCTGTTCGGATAGAAAACAGGCAAACTATCTCAATGTAGAGTGAATAGTGACCTAACGTATGCAATGAATAGGTTATTGTTCGAAATCCTACTTCCTCAAATCCAAACTGCATGAGATTTGGATGAATACTCCAAGATGTTCTTGACGTCAGTCCCTCCAAGTTTCAAATTAAACTGAGGGCATTTGGGCTTCAAACAACTGAAACAAGGACCCACTTTCATGAAAAGTCAACTGGAGAGTTGACCAGCTTCAGATGGTCAAACAGAGCTGAAACTTCTGTGACACACTCAAAATAGTGTCAAGAAGCATTGCTCTAAGTTTCGTGGTGATTGGACACCGTTTGGACCCAGAACAGGTGGAAACAAGCCACATACGCAAAAATCCAAGAATGGGCCTTGGGAGTGACCGGGGCCTACAAACAGAAGGAGTTGACCAAGTTCAGGTGGTCAAACAGAGCTGAAACTTCTGTGACACACTCAAAATAGTTTCAAAAAGCATTCCTCCAAGTTTCGTGGTGATTGGACACCGTTTGGACCCCGAACAGGTGGAAACAAGCCACATATGCAAAAATCCAAGAATGGGCCTTGGGAGTGACCGGGGCCCACAAACAAAAGGAGTTGAACAAGTTCAGGTGGTCAAACAGAGTTGAAAATTTTGTGACAAACTCAAAATAGTGTCAAGAAGTATCCCTCCAAGTTTCGTGGTGATTGGATACCGTTTGGGCCCCGAACAGGTGGAAACAAGCCATATATACAAAAATCCAAGAATGGGCCTTGGGAGTGACCGGGGCCCACAAACAAAAGGAGTTGACCAAGTTTAGGTGGTCAAACAGAGCTGAAACTTCTGTGACACACTTAAAATAGTGTCAAAAAGCATTCCTCCAAGTTTCATGGCGATTGGACACCATTTGGGCCCCGAACAGGCAGAAACAAGCCACATATGCAAAAATCCAAGAATGGGCCTTGGGAGTTACCACGGCCCACAAACAAAAGGAGTTGACCAAGTTCAGGTGGTCAAACAGAGTTTAAACTTTTTTGACACACTCAAAATAGTGTCAAGAAGCATTCCTCCAAGTTTCGTGGCGATTGGACACCGTTTGGGCCCCGAACAGGTGGAAACAAGCCACATATGAAAAAATCCAAGAATGGACCTTGGGAGTGACCGGGGCCCACAAACAAAAGGAGTTGACCATGTTCAGGTGGTCAAATGGAGCTGAAACTTCTATGAAACACTTAGAATAGTGTCAAGCAGCATCTCTCCAAGTTTCGTGATGATTGGACATCATTCGGGCCTCAAACAGTTGAAAATAGATCGCATATACAATGTTCCAAAAGTGGGCCTTGTCCGTGACCGGGGCCCAATTAATGAAAAAGTTGACCAACTTTCCAAAGTCAAAACGGGCTGAGATTTTAATGACATGTAGGAAATAGTGTCAAGAAACAGCCCTCCAAGTTTCGTTGCAATTGGACTTCGTTTGAGCCCAAAACAGATGAAAATGGGCCACATACGCGAAAACCCAAAATTGGGCCTCGTCCGTGACCCAGCCTGCGGTCACGGACCTTCAAAAGATGTTTCCCACGATTTTGGGTGGTTTCCCTCCACTCCTCTTCGAAATCCAAGTCCCCACAACTGCTATTAACTCCCTAAAACTACACAAAACTGAAGGGGAGTCTATAAAAAGAGCAAATTTTGAAGGAACAAAGGTGGGGAACACATACACAAAGAAGAAAAGAGAAGAAATCATAGAAAGAAGCACTTAAAGCAACAAAGAAGCAAACTCCAGCAGCACTTCCACAACCATTCCCACCTTCTTTTCTTAGTTTTGAAGGTAAGCAAGAAAATTCAGGAGGAGAAAAGGAAGTGGAATGGCCAAAGTCCATACTATGTTCGTACGACGCTAATTTTTGAGAGGATGACATTGTCACTTCTGTTTCTCTTATTCGTAGGGCTTTTTAGCCATTACAAGAGTTGTAAAAGAAGTCTCTCTAGGCCTCATTTTGTTCTTTGAAAATGACAGGTTTAAAATGACACAACTCCGGCTTCAAATTTGCCCATTTCGGACTTGAAACAAAAATGCAGTCTGTAAGCACGAATGATGAGTTACAGCGGTATCAATTGATTCCATGGTTAAATGTGATCTTCTTGATGGTTGTCCACCGCTCCAAAGTCATGAAAATGGAGTTCCAACACTTGAAAGAAGTTCCAAGAAAGAACCAGCGCGAACAGCACAAAAAACGGAGGCAAACAGTGGCTTCCCGGCCATTGTCTGTCAGTGACTGTGACCCACGGTCACTGGCAGGCCCCAGTGACCGTGGGTCAGTCACGGTCACTGGAAGGCCCCAGTGACCGTGGGTGAGTCACGGTCACTGGAATGGGGTAGTGACCGCGGGTCACGGTCACTCCCCATTTTTTCCTCTTTTTCACATTTTCTTCTACTTTATGTATATTTTCTTGTATTTTCCAAATTGAGATCACATCTAAGACTTGAGGGTGGGGTTGTAAACTTTCAAAATGTATGTAAATAACCTGTATCCCCGCGGTCAGGGCACTTGAACCCATGTAAACAAAAGGGAAATTAATGATGAACTGTAATTATTTCCCATTCTTCTTAACGCTTAAAGTGCGTGAATGTCGGACCTTGATTCCGTAATTCATTTCCACGCCTACATTTTTAAGTGGGATCAGAAGATTGGCGCCGTCTGTGGGAATTATATGCCCTAATTTGTGTTCAAATTTGATGAAAAATGCATGAAAGCGCTGAAAATTGCTGAAAAGTGCTGCTGTTGCACTGAAAACTGCCGCTGTTGCACTGTAACTGCTGCTGTTGCACTGAAAGTGCTGCTGTTGCCCTGAAAACTGCCGCTGTTGCATTGAAAGTGCCGCTGTTGCACTAAAAGTGCTGCTGTTGCCCTGAAAACTGCCGCTGTTGCACTGTAACTGCTGCTGTTGCACTGAAAGTGCTGCTGTTGCCTTGAAAACTGCCGCTGTTGCACTATAACTGCTGCTGTTGCACTAAAAGTGCCGCTGTTGCACTGTGACTGCTACTGTTGCACTGTAACTGCTGCTATTGCACTGAAAGTGCTGCTGTTGTGTTAAAGAGTGCTGCTGTTTCACTGAAACTGCTGCTGTTGCACTGAGAGTGTTGTTGTTTCACTGAAACTGCTGCTATTGCACTGTAACTGCTGCTATTACACTGGAAACTGCCGCTGTTGTGCTGGAAACTGCCGCTGTTTCACTGAAAACTGCTGCTAAAAGCCTGTGACTGGGGCACACGGTCACTTACCTATTTTTATGATGACAAAGGCTTATTTAACCTCCAATTAGACCCATACAAGACCTTTGATGTCTGCAATGGGTTTGAAAATATCATTAAATGACTTTTGCACCTTGAAGTGTATATTGTTCATACAAATGAAGGCATTGGGTACCTTGATGTGCGTACATTTGCCATTTAATTGGAAGAATTCGCACCTTGATGTGCGTACATTTGCCATTTGATTGGAAGAATTCGCACCTTGATGTGCATGAACCAAATCATCACCCTTTTCACTTTAGAAGAGTGATGATTCAGTTCAAAGGGCTTCTGACCTATATAAAATGTTTATTAAATCAGTGATAAGACCAACGACATTGTAATTATGCATTGTCCGGCGTCAACCACTGATGGATCTTGTGTAGTCATTGTGATAGTGGTGCAGGCTTGATCCTGTGGGCCCTATCCCTTTGATTGATCCAACCCTCTCTTGCTTATAAGTCTGACACAGATAGTCCAGATATGCTGCTGAAATTTTGGTAGCCAGGACTAGTCAGCATAGCATGCTTTTAAGCCTAACTCGATAAACCCGAAATGCTGCAGAAATTCTGACAGTAGGGATAGTCAGCATAGCATAATGAGATGGGATTTATGCCTATATCTAACCATTTCGGTTCAAAACCATGTTGGTCTAGATGGCATCTATAAACCATTCCGGCTAGCCCAAGAGGCAGCCATGTTAGTTATACCACTAATATAGTCCTGTGGGCTTACTTTTTGCAGAGACATCATGGGTTCCCTGATCATCACTTTTGATGAGGCCAAGGAGAGGCTCTCTAAAATATCCATAACCCAAAGCAAACCAACTGTAAGAGCATCAAAAAAGGCTCGAATGGACTTTACTGCCCTTATGTCAAGAGTCTCAGTATTTCAGAGACTCTCTATTCCAACAGGCTCTATAACTTCGGCTGATCCAAATGGGTCATCAGTGACCCTTAAATTCATCAAGAAGACTAAAACTCCCAAATCTTGGGTTTCCAAATACGCCCAAAATCCATTTGGAGTTTTCAACAAGGCTCAGAAGGAACCAAATCACAAACTGAAGTCAGAAGGCAGCAATCTTCATATCACCAAGCCTCGTCTGGGGCCAAGGCAGGTCCGGTCCACGGATCATAAATCAATGGTACTTAACAAGTCACATTTAATGACTGCTCAATGCTTAAAGTCACCACTTACTAGGCCCAAACAACGGGTCATTACCAAGCAAACACCAAAGGACTTTCGGCAATTCCTAACTCGTAAGAAGGTCTAGAAGGGTGCATCCATCCCCAGATACAGCACGTGGTCACCTCAACCACACATTCTAAAATCCAATATGGCTGAGAACAAACTCTTGGCCTCAGTTGAAGATAATACTTTCTATCCCCTGACTCAAAAAGAAGGACGGAGGTTTGGCAGGGGGTATCTACCTTCTATCATAGTGGCACCTTCTCCGCTATTGTCACCCCAAGGCTTATCATATGGCGCTGAAGGCAACAAACAAGCTGAGCGATTGGTCATTAATAATTCGACCGATCTCGCTCATTTCAAAGATTCGCTCCAAAAGAAGAAAGTGCAAAAGAAAAAGAACAAGGGGGGGTCCTATTGACATCCTTTCACTTCCCACTTCAGATTCCATAGATTGGGAACGAGTGACAAGCACTTCCAGGCCGTTGGTTGCCAAGTTTAAAGATCAGACCTCGGCAGCCAGGATGGCTAACCAACTCAAGAAGAAAGCTTTAGCCCATTACAAGGACCAAACTCAGAAGCTGTCACAGTGCAAGATCACTAAAAAATGGGTGGTTAAAGAAGATGATCCGGACTTGACCTCGTCTTGCATGGTCGGGCTAGGTTCAATTCGAAGAATTACTCGAAGTATGGCTCGGACTCAATTACAAGAGTCTGATTCAAACTCTCATTCAAGTAGCACTTCTGAAGGTCATGTCGAAACTGATTTTTACGATGATCCTATCACTATCTTGAATACAAAAGATAGTCAAT
Source organism: Sextonia rubra (assembly GCA_037013555.1). Lineage (NCBI taxonomy): Eukaryota > Viridiplantae > Streptophyta > Magnoliopsida > Laurales > Lauraceae > Sextonia > Sextonia rubra. The sequence continues at coordinate 28,796,480 of JASUAD010000011.1, read as the reverse complement.
CTACTCCTCAGGCATTAACATCATCCTATCCTCGTCAGTACACTGTGTTTATGGCTGAAGGGAGTGGAACTAGCAAGGATAGAAATGACGATGCTTGTGGAAGTAAAGATGTTGACAACAAAGATACTAGTGAAAATGAAAATGACAATGTCAATGATGTTGTCAAAGAACAAGGAGCTATGATCGACCACTTAACTGTCTAAGTGAAAATCTTAACAGATAAGCTAGGTGGTCTGGATGAAGCTCAAATAAATCCTCCATTTGCCAACAGAAGAGAACAAGCAATGATCATGAAGAATGCCACTAAAATTGACCTTCTCACAGCTCAATTTAAGTCCCTAACAGACAAGGTGATAGCAGCAAGTTTTACTGGTGGTGATCATTCATCAATCCTTGGTCTTCATGGAAATCCTGAAAAACATGTAACCTTTAAAGAAGTTGAAGAGATATTGATAAAATCAAAAGTGGAGACCAGGATGAAAAAGAAAGGTATTACACCTAAATATCCTCCAGAATTTGATCTAGTTCCATTTCCACCAGATTATAAACTTCCGACTTTCCAACCATACCTTGGGAAGGGGTCAGCATATCAGCATATTGTGCATTTCAAATCACTCTTAGGAAGCCTGCCAGAGTTAGATGCACTAAAAATAAGACTATTCGTCGGCACATTGAAAGGAGTTACCTTCGATTGGTACAAGCAGTTACCAGAACTCTCATTCATGACATGGCCGATCACAAAAGAGAAGTTCTTACTCCATTTTCAGGAAGAGGATCAGACAGTCACCTTTGCTATGCTTAGTAATACAAGGCAGGGCGACAATAAAACTACACAGGCCTTTATCAATAGGTGGAGAGCATTATCTTATAAATGCTTGGAGCAACCATCTCAGAGGGCAACGATCGAAATGTTCAAAACCAATTTGCAACCAGAAATCAATGCTATCATACTTAGTCATAAAACTAAGTCTCTGGCTCGATTGGTTGAATACGCCACTGATGCAGAACTAACTCTCAAAGAGATCAGTCAAAGTCAAAGCTATATTGAAGATGCCTTCTCTGAGAACTCTTAATTTTGCAGGCAAACCTCTCATCCTCTACATTCGACCTCTTGATTACTCTCTGGGGGTATTGCCAGCTCAAAAGAAAAATGAGGAAACTACACCACTATATTATTTCCAATGAAATGTATTTGGTTTCCAACACCAATCCACTGAAGGCATTTGTGACAAAAGCTGGTGCACTGGGTGATCGTCTATCCAAATGATCTATTATTTTCTCTCAATATAAATTGTTGTAAAGAATCCAATGCTGTCCTTCTATGGTATAGAACACTGCAGCTAATGGACTTGTTGCAGCTTTCAACAAGAGTATTTGCAAAATTTTGAAGAAAATGGTCTCTGGCAACAAAAGGTTGGAGTATAAAACTTCTTAAAGCATTGTGGGCATACAGAACTACTATTCGTGGTTCGACCAAATCAACACCGTATTCCTTGGTTTATGGTTGTGAAGCTGTGATACCCTTATAAATTCAACTTCCTTCTATTCGAGTAGCTATGATGAACAAATACATTGGAGAAAAGAATCCCAAGTTCAGACTTCAAGAGTTGGAAAACCTTGATGAAAAGAGGCTTGCTGTTTGACAAAACATCGAGCTCTATCAAGCTCATATGACTGGATCTTTTGATAAGAAGGTCAAAATATAGAGCTTACAAGAAAAGAGACTTAGTCCTTGTAGTCAAAAGGCAGATGTTCTCCACACACATGTCAAAAGGCAAATTTGAAGTCAAATGGGAAGGACCTTTTTTTTTTTTGTCAACAAGGTTTATTCCAATGGTGCACACGCACTCCTCGTACTCGAAGGAGACAGATGCATGATGTTTATCAATGGAAAACTTCTCAAGAAATATATACCTGAATGTCATTAGTACACCCAAACCATGTACAATGTACCCAAACCATGTACAGTGTACATTCTCACTCCTAACCAAAATCAAAATCCTCTGGTTTCGAACCTTACAACCTATGACTCGTAACCAAAATCCCTCAGATTTGTATAAAATGACTGCGAGGATCAAGTCCTTCAACCCCTCTAGTCAAACCTTTGTTACTTGGATAATGTCCTTACAAGACCCCTTGTAACATCCTGCTATATAGATTAAGTCTTTTTGCAGACTCTATATAGCAAAACTCAGCTATGTGGAATAAGTTTTTTTGCAGACCCCATATAGCTTATCCTTAGTTGTATAGAACAAGTCTTTTTGTAGACCCTATATGACTATCTCCAGTTATATAGAATAAGTCTTTTTGCAGACCCTGTATAACCAAAATCTAAACAAAAACCAAAACCAAATCTTTGTCCTAAGGAATAAGTCAAGGATCCCGGGGAAAGCCTCACACATGGGCACCGGATAACATCCACTTTGTTTGACCCCTTTCGACACCAAAAGGATCAAGTCATGGACCCTGGAGAAAGCCTCACACATGGGCACCGGATAACGTCCACCTATATGACTCCCTTATTTTCGATTTGTGGATCCAAAAGATCGCAAATCACACCCTCATACAAACCTGAGAAAACCAAACCAAACAAACCAGCCACATAAACCATATCAAAAATCCACAAAAAATCAAACCAAACACCCATACCAAAGACAAAAATAGAAAGGAAAAACATTTTCCATTGATATCCATTTTAAAGTTTGAATACAAGCAGTGAAGTCAATGTACACATGGCCCTTAGGCCTAATAATAATAATAAAAAAAAAAGAGAGTTGCAGCAGAGAATCTCAGTCCAAGAACTCTTCCAGTTTCCCCTTGGCATTTAGCACTTCTGCCATGAGGATGCGCACTTTGTAGCTTGCATAAGCTGGGATAGCAGTACTAATGTCAATCTCGTCCAGCTTACACCAATACGAATACCAGTTTCTCGATGACAAAGCCTTAGCTCTCTGGAGCTACAAGTTAACATCAGATGCTTCATTTGGGTCTTTCGGATCAGGCCCTCTTGTGGTCTTACCCTTGGCACGACTTTTAGGTGCCCCGGCAGTGGCAGTTGTAGGTGCTTTACCCCTTCTATCTGCAAAACAAATCAAAAGAAAGAAAAGATGGGTATCAGTAACAATGATATGGAACTTCTTCTTAAAAAAAAAAAAAAATTCGGCAGCATCTCCCCTTAGTATAAGGCCAAAAGGAGAAAGCAATACTCAGTTCTGAGACCAAGAATTGGCATCAAAAGCACACTAAAGTCCCAAAACCGAGGCTCCCGGTTCAAATAGATGTTCAAGCACATTAAGACCTTTTCAGGGGGCATGTGAAAGTGGTCTTCTTCCTCGGTGGTTGCAAGAGCAAAGTGTGATCTCCCATCCTCCATTCATGGAAAATCCACATCTGGAGAAGCCTCCATCGGACGGCCTGGAGATCATCTCTATCGGCTCTCTCTACGCTGGCGGAACTTGGGACAAGAAGTACTGGATCTGCTCGTGGGGTAAAGACCGATACCCTTATCCAATTGGTTATTGTGCTGTTCGAACTCATGCTGGGAACACATATCGGATAGAAATCCGTGAAGGTCCCAAGGGTCCTTTATTCGTGATCACTTCTATGAATGGAGATTCATGCTTTGGGCAAACTCCAGATATTGCTTGGGAGAATTTTCAGAAGAAAAGTTGTCCTCGGGTGAAGACATGGCATGTAAAGTGATTTTCTTACACGATAGATGGAGTTGAGCTTTTTGGGTTAAGAAATCCATTTGTCTTGCGGCTTCTTCGTCAATTTGTAGCAAATGTCAGTGTAACAGCAGATGTACTTCGACGTCTCCCAATATCTGCAATGGAGCTTCTTTTAAACCAGATCATGGCAAACTATCTTCAGAACTTTGTACATACCCTGATTTGCTCCCATTCTTGGGAAGGCCAGAAAGCACTGGAAAGAGAAGCCAGAGAAAGAAACGTAAGGCTAAAAATGCCACTTGTGAGCTTAGCCTTAAAAAGTTCCGAATCCAAGGACTTCCAAATGGTGCAAAGTTTGGCAACGTTATGAAAGCCACTTAGAGAAATACCAGTTCTTTTCATGAGGACAACAGTTCCACTTTGTTTGGAACTCTTGGATGTGGGGTTCCTCTTAGGAATGCTATTCTATCACGGAAACATAGCAATATTCTGATGAATGACAAAAACTCTTGCCCGACTAGCTTGGAACACTATACTGATAATAATTGCACACGTCACCTCCTTAACATCAGATAGAAACTATGCAATGAATAAATATTACGAAACTGTGTCGGTATCAGTTGGCCTAAGTCCTGTAGCTGAGAGGGGTGATGATCTATTTGTGGACAGAAATGATTTGCATTCAGGATCCCCTGATTTTGCAGATAGTTTCTTTGATGAAACCACCATTCCTGAGGAGCAGAGCAAGCTTGTTGCTTTTGAGAAACCTAGGTTAACCACTGTAGATAGTGAGCTTTCTGAAGTGAGAAGGAAGCAGATTGATAGGTCATCGGATGTTGACTTGCAAGTGGTTGATTCTTTAACAGCAGCTAAAGAAAATGATGAACTCATGATACCGCCAGAGTTAAAATCTGTGAAAGAATTTGAATATCATGATTCTGATACTTTGGATTCTTTACAAGATAGTATTACTGATTGTGCTTCAAGGAGCAGGAAAGGAAGTCTTCATGATGGCAAACACAAACTAGTGGTCCCTGAACAGTTGTTGGAGAACTCAGCATCACAGGCTTGTGCTATTGTTGCCAATGATATGCCAAATGAGTCGAACAGTGAAAATGCAGAGTGCTCTCTAAAAGATATAGATGCTCCACCAACAGTTCCGCAGACGATGTCCTCCCATGCGGTATTGTCAGCAGAGCCAGTTCTTACACAAGGGCTGATTGTGGGATTGCATCCAGAACAGATGCTAACATGTGGTACTTCAAATATAAGTTCTGAAAAGAGTGATTCTGATTCCAATGGGCAGGAATTACTAAAATCTATGATGAGTGTCTTGCTTCCACAAGCACTTCCATTACTCAATAAAACCCAAGAAGAAAATGGGCAGTATTCTTGAAATCTTTACTTGCCATGGACGAATCTTGGGGAAGAAGAAGAAGCTCGGAGAGAGGGGCTCCGAATTTGGTTTTTCCTATTGTACTACTATGAGTTCTTGAAGCAATGGTGATGCGTCTTTGAAATTGGAAAACAATGAGGTGAAATAGAAAGAATGCCAGAGTCTTATACGCATGGGATCCTCCTTCACAGTCACTAACCAGTGGTGGGGCCACTGTCTAGTGGCCCACCCTCTTAAATCGGTCTTTTTTTTCTCTCTCTCTCTCCCGGTTTCTCTTTCTTTTCTCTCTCTCTCGGTCTCTCTCTCTTTTCTTCTCTCTTTCCTGGTCTCTTTCTCTTTTTTCTCCCTCTCGGTTTCTCTCTCACTCTCGGTCTTTCTCTCCCTCTCTCTCAGTTTTTTTTCTCTCAGTCTCTCTCCCTCTTTCTCTTTTTCTTCTTTCTCCCAATTTCTCTCTCTCTCTCGGTCTTTCTTTCTCTCCCGATCTCTCTCTCTCCCAATTTCTCTCTCTCTCCCGGTCTCTCTCTCTTTTTTTCTTTCTCTCTCCCGGTCTCTCTCTCTCGGTTTTTCTCTCCCTCTCTCTCGGTTTCTCTCTCTCTCGGTCTCTCTCTCTCCTGATCTCTCTCTTTCTCTCCCAATTTCTCTTTCTCTCCCGGTCTCTCTCTCTTTTTCTTCTCTCTCTCCCGGTCTCTCTCTTTTTTTCTTTCTCTCTCCCGGTCTCTCTCTCTTGGTCTTTCTCTCCCTCTCTCTCGGTTTCTCTCTCACTCTCGGTCTTTCTCTCCCTCTCTCTCAGTTTTTTCTCTCGGTCTCTCTCTCTCTTTCTCTTTTTCTTCTCTCTCCCAATTTCTCTCTCTCTCGGTCTCGGTCTCTCTCTCTCTCTCAGTTTTTTCTCTCGATCTCTCTCCCTCTTTCTCTTTTTCTTCTCTCTCGCCCTCTTTCTCGATCCTTCTCTCCCTTTCTCCCAATTTTTTCTCTTTCTCTCGGTCTCTCTTTAAAAAAAAATGCTTGGTCTCCCTTTCTCTTTGTTGGTTTGAGCAAAAAAAAAAAAAAAAAATTCCTGTTTGGCTTCCTTACCCACGGTCACTGCTATTCCTAAGTGGAGCCCGCTATTTGATGCCAGCACATAAAGCAGGGAGGTCCAAAATCATTTAATGGTCCAAAATTGGGAATTCCCCCTCAATTACTGTTGGTCATTCCTCCTACGATTACTGTTAATCGCTTTTTATTTCCCACGATCATTGTGAACTTGAATTAGCGAACTTGAATTAGGGGAGCCCACTACCTAATCCCTTCAAGATCAAGTCATTGACGTGTCACCCTTCTTCCCACAAATACAATTTGGTAAAAATCAGTGGAGTCTAAAACCTTGATCAAGTCTCGATGGATTCATCCTTCTTCATCTATGGTCGTTGTGATTTTTTAAGCAATGGAATCCATAACATGATGACCCATCCTTTCATCTTCAATTATTTGAAATTCCTATGATGGGTCTACTTGGGGTAATTTACAAAAGAAATAATCCTATTTTTAGGGTATTTTGAGGGAAATTATACAAAAAGAAAAGATGTGGAGTCTCTTTCCAAATCAACTTTGGGTCAAAACTTGATTTCAAACCAATGTCCCAAATTGTTCCTTCATCAAAACTCATAAAAGCCAATCTCTTTCAAAACTACATCTCATCATGTTAAGCCGAGTCAAAACCCAAACTTTGATTTTTGAAAATGAACCAAAAATCCATGAAGATCCAAATCCAAATCCATTTTTACTAAAACTTTTGATTTTCTTAAAACCTCAGGGATTCTTTTTGTGGGTGTTCCCCATATCCCACAGAGACGCCACTCTGGATATCTGTGAAAAATAGGTCAAAAGAAAATCAAATTCATTTCCAAAATCCAAACAAAATTCATAAACTTCTGAATTTTCTAAATACCTAAGGGATTCCTTTATGGGTGTTCCCCACAGTCCCCACGGAGATGCTACTTTTGATATCCGTAAAAATAGGGCAAAGAAATTCAGATTTCTTATGTCTTTTCAAAATTCTGTCATCAAACCCTTCATGGTTTTTATCAAAATTTTCAAATCCCAAGTTTAGACCTACAACCTATCTTGACAAATTGTCTTTTCATCAAGCCATCCATCATTCCCACAGATCGGCTATTTCGAGGCACAATGATTATTATTCTATAATCATTGCACCTCGAGGGGGCACTTGTTGACCCATAAAATTTTGCAAACAATGCAGCTAAGGCATTACAAGTTTTGGATTATAAATTTCCAGAATTGTCAAAGCACTTGAGCCTCATCTCAGCTCAAATCAGTTTCGGAGACTCTTTGCCGGCTCTTTGGGAACCACTGCGGGACTTGACACTTCCACATGTTGCAGCGAGCTCCTATTTAATAAAATGCTTTCAAGTATATCTAAAGACTATTTCTTAAAGATTCAGAGCATTTAGACGTCATTTGGATCCAAACTTGGTTCAGATGATCGTATACTATGCTCTGTGGATCCCTGTGCAGAGTGATATCCCATGAAGATCAAGGTAGCTGGAACTCTCAGAGGAAGTTCAAATTTCGGGTTGAACAGACATCATCAAACTCAAAAGCCACAAGCATGTCAGCCTGAAGTCAGTTCCCCCCCTCCCCAAGCCAGGGGGTCACTGACCAAAGTCCTGCTTCCCGATGTCCAAAATTGATGAAATTTGGGCGCGAAGCTTCAGTCATGCTCAGAAGATACTTTGCAAATTTTTAAGACGAAAAGACTCTGTTTGGCCTAAATTTCATTACATGTCAGCTTAGAGGACAGTAATCCCGAATTTAGAGGTCATCGGCTAAGATCTTACTTCCAGAAGGCCAAAGCAGATAAAATTTGGAACAAATGCTCAAAGAATTCCCCAAGTTATTCTCCCAAAGTTTCAAGTCAAGGGGAAGCTGTTCGGATAGAAAACAGGCAAACTATCTCAATGTAGAGTGAATAGTGACCTAACGTATGCAATGAATAGGTTACTGTTCGAAATCCTACTTCCTCAAATCCAAACTGCATGAAATTTGGATGAATACTCCAAGATGTTCTTGACGTCAGTCCCTCCAAGTTTCAAATTAAACTGAGGTCATTTGGGCTTCAAACAGCTGAAACAAGGACCCACTTTCATGAAAAGTCAACTGGAGAGTTGACCAGCTTCAGATGGTCAAACAGAGCTGAAACTTCTGTGACACACTCAAAATGGTGTCAAGAAGCATTCCTCTAAGTTTCGTGGCGATTGGACACCGTTTGGACCCCGAACAGGTGGAAACAAGCTACAAATGCAAAAATCCAAGAATGGGCCTTGGGAGTGACCGGGGCCTACAAACAGAAGGAGTTGACCAAGTTCAGGTGGTCAAACAGAGCTGAGACTTCTGTGACACACTCAAAATAGTGTCAGAAAGCATTCTGCCAAGTTTCGTTGTAATTGGACACCGTTTGGACCCCGAATAGGCGGAAACAAGCCACATATGCAAAAATCCAAGAATGGGCCTTGGGAGTGACCGGGGCCCACAAACAAAAGGAGTTGACCAAGTTTAGATGGTCAAACAGAGCTGAAACTTCTGTGACACACTCAAAATAGTGTCAAGAAGTATTCCTCTAAGTTTCGTGGCGATTGGACACCGTTTGGACCCCGAACAGGTGGAAACAAGCCACATATGCAAAAATCCAAGAGTGGGCCTTAGGAGTGACCGGGGCCTACAAACAGAAGGAGTTGACCAAGTTCAGGCTGTCAAACAGAGCTGAAACTTCTATGACACACTCAAAATAGTGTCAAAAAGCATTCCGCCAAGTTTCGCGGTGATTGGACACCGTTTGGACCCCGAACAGGCGGAAACAAGTCACATATGCAAAAATCCAAGAATGGGCCTTGGGAGTGACCGGGGCCCACAAACAAAGGGAGTTGACCAAGTTTAGATGGTCAAACAAAGCTGAAACTTCTGTGACACACTCAAAATAGTGTCAAGAAGTATTCCTCTAAGTTTCGTGGTGATTGGACACCGTTTGGACCCCGAACAGGCGGAAACAAGCCACATATGCAAAAATCCAAGAGTGGGCCTTAGGAGTGACCGGGGCCTACAAACAGAAGGAGTTGACCAGGTTCAGGTAGTCAAACAGAGCTGAAATTTCTATGACACACTCAAAATGGTGTCAAAAAGCATTCCACCAAGTTTCGCGGTGATTGGACACCGTTTGGACCCCGAACAGGCGGAAACAAGCCACATATGCAAAAATCCAAGAATGGGCCTTGGGAGTGACCGGGGCCCACAAACAAAAGGAGTTGACCAAGTTCAGGTGGTCAAACAGAGCTGAAACTTCTGTGACACACTCAAAATAGTGTTAAGAAGCATCCCTCCAAGTTTCGTGGTGATTGGACACCGTTTGGGCCCCAAACAGGCGGAAACAAGCCACATATACAAAAATCCAAGAATGGGCCTTGGGAGTGACCGGGGCCCACAAACAAAAGGAGTTGACCAAGTTCAGGTGGTCAAACAGAGCTGAAACTTCTGTGACACACTCAAAATAGTGTCAAGAAGCATTCCTCCAAGTTTCATGGCGGTTGGACACCGTTTGGGCCCCGAACAGGCGGAAACAAGCCACATGTGCAAAAATCCGAGAATGGGCCTTGGGAGTGACCGGGGCCCACAAACAAAAGGAGTTGACCAAGTTCAGGTGTTCAAACAGAGTTGAAACTTCTGTGACACACTCAAAATAGTGTCAAGAAGCATTCCTCCAAGTTTCGTGGCGATTGGACACTATTTGGGCCCTGAACAGGTGGAAACAAACCACATATGAAAAAATCCAAGAATGGGCCTTGGGAGTGACCAGGGACCACAAACAAAAAGAGTTGACCATGTTCAGGTGGTCAAACAGAGCTGAAACTTCTATGAAACACTTAAAATAGTGTCAAGCAACATCTCTCCAAGTTTCGTGATGATTGGACATCATTCGGGCCTCAAACAATTGAAAATAGATCGCATATGCAATGTTCCAAAAGTGGGCCTTGTCCGTGACCGGGGCCCAATTAATGAAAAAGTTGACCAACTTTTCGAAGTCAAAACGGGCTGAAATTTTTATGACATGTAGGAAATAGTGTCAAGAAACATCCCTCCAAGTTTCGTGGCAATCAGACTTCGTTTGAGCCCAAAACAGATGAAAATGGGCCACATATGCTAAAACCCAAAATTGGGCCTCGTCCATGACCCAGCCTGCGGTCACGGACCTTCAAAAGATGTTTCCCACAATTTTGGGTGGTTTCCCTCCACTCCTCTTCAAAATCCAACTCCCAACAACTGCTATTGACTCCCCAAAACTACACAAAACTGAAGGGGAGTCTATAAAAAGAGCAAATTTTGAAGGAACAAAGGGGGGGAACACATACACAAAGAAGAAAAGAGAAGAAATCAAAGAAAGAAGCACTTAAAGCAACAAAGAAGCAAACTCCAGCAGCACTTCCACGACCATTCCCACCTTCTTTTCTTAGTTTTGAGGGTGAGCAAGGAAATTCAGAAGGAGAGAAGGAAGTGGAATGGCCAAAGTCCATACTATGTTCGTACGATGCCAATTTTTGAGAAGATGATATTGTCACCTCTGTTTCTCTTATTCGTAGGGCTTCTTAGCTATTGCAAGAGTTGTGAAAGAAGTCTCTCTAGGCCTCATTTTGTTCCTTGAAAATGACAGGTTCAAAATGACACAACTCCGGCTTCAAATTTGCCCATTTCATACTTGAAACAAAAACGCAGTCCGTAAGCACGAATGATGAGTTACAGCGGTTTCAATTGATTCCATGGTTAAATGTGATCTTCTTGATGGTTGTCTACCGCTCCAAAGTTATGAAAATGGAGTTCCAACACTTGAAAGAAATTCCAAGAAAGAACCAGCGCAAACAGCACAAAAAACGGAGGCAAACAGTGGCTTCACGGCCATTGTCTATCAGTGACCGTGACCCACGGTCACTGGCAGGTTCCAGTGACCGTGGGTGAGTCACGGTCACTGGAATGGGGTAGTGACCGCGGGTCATGGTCACTCCCCATTTTTTCCTCTTTTTCACATTTTCTTCTACGTTATGTATATTTTCTTGTATTTTCCAAATTGAGATCACATCTAAGACTTGAGGGTGGGGTTGTAAACTTTCAAAATGTATGTAAATAACCTGTATCCCCGTGGTCAGGGCACTTGAACCCATGTAAACAAAAGGGAAATTAATGATGAACTGTAATTATTTCCCATTCTTCTTAACGCATAAAGTGCGTGAATGTCGGACCTTGATTCCGTAATTCATTTCCACGCCTACATTTTTAAGTAGGATTAGACCTGTACTAAGGACACCGAGCCAACTTATGCTCCATCGATCCACACACAAAACATGCTCCTTTCTTCTACCAGCATAACTCGGTCTTATGAGCTTTACCACAATGCCCACATGTCACACCTATTTGACTGGGAGCACCACGCCCTTCTTTTGCTTTCTTTTGTGCTTGGCCCTTCGCACCAAAGGACGCAATTCTCTTGGAATCAGTAGCTTTTATCTCGTGTGCATTAGCCTCCGCGGCATCGGCTCAGTCCATAGCATCGTTGAATGTGGCTGGCCTTTGAAAAGCTGTCACATGCTCTGTATACAAGGGGTTCAGGCCAGTGATAAATTGGTTCACCTTCTTCTTGTTGGTATTGATCATGTCTTCTACATACCGTGAGAGCTGAGTAAAGGTATGTACATACTCTGCCACGAACATCTGTTGCTGTTGCAGGGCCAGGAACTTGGTCTCCTTGGCTCGTTGTATATGGGTTGAGATTAATTTCCTTTTAAATTGATTCTTAAATGTGTCCCATGCTGTTGCAGTTGGCATGTCTTTATACCTATCCTTTACACTATTCCACCATGTATTCGCCACACCCCAGAACATCGATGCAGTGAGTAAGACTTTCTATTTATTCGTACATACCACAGTGACAAATAAATCCTCAGCATGCTCCAACCATTCATTAGCTTGAAGTGCATCTTCATTCCCATGAAATTCTGTAGTGCCTCGTTTCCTAAACTTCTCATACAATGCATTCGAATATATCTCTTTAGGCTGGAACACTACTCGTTGCTCCACATGTGGCTGTATTGATGCTTGGATTTGTCGTTCGGCAATGGAAGCCATCTGTGCTTGCAGGGATTGTATAGTTTATATCATCATGAGAAGATGATCCTCAGTTGACGGTTGTAGAGGAGCAGATTCATTGGTTCCTCCTGGGTGAGTCATGGGTCCTTTGCTGTTATCATTTGTGCCCGATCTAGATGCTATGGCCTGCAAAAATCAACGTCAATCCTGACACCAACAACAATCCTACTACAAGTTCCCAGAAACAGACTATCAAGTTGAATATTAGATCGTTGCTAGGTTTAATGTATCCTCACAACGTTCCTATATGCCTACATGCTTAGCAACTACATGGGTCTCTGATACCATATAATACGTATGTCACAATCCGAGCCCAATAAATCAGGGATTAGGGTATATCTAATCAGTAACACACGTATTCCCGTGCACATACACTTGCACCCAGTCCAGATGCATGTACACAGGGGAAGCATTCACACATGTAAACAGAAAATGCGGAAGCTACAAGTATCAAACATGGGCAAAGAAACAAGGGAATACAACAAAATACGTAACCACTATTAATTATACAAAACTACATTAGATACAAAAGAGATTTATAAAGTCATGCTACAAGTCATGTAACAAAATGCAAACAAGTTGAAGTTAAGACGCTCTTCGGAGTGGATCCCTCACGTGCACTCATCTAGCCCAGATGGGGTCTCTACTACCTCCTTTGAAGTCGGGCCGACCTTCATGGAATCAAGAATGAAATCTAAGCCTAAAACACCAAGAAACAACATGTGAATACGACGATTCAACAAGAATAAGCAACACAGAGGAAATACGCATTGTCTCTAAAAGAATTCACGACAGGCAGATTAAATAGAAATGCAAGTTCGTATACTAGGCAAGTCATGTAAATGGATAATAAATGCATTAGATTCAAAGTAGAGAAATACTGTACTAGGTGGCTACTACATAAGCCATATTGTCCCAAAGTTGAGAGTGTAACATGAGAGAATACCATCAACCGAGCTAGGGTACGAATGGGTCTCGGTTTCCTGGGGTCCGAAATCCCTAAGACGTGAGCACACTACAGCAACAACAAGCATGCTAGGCCAAATTCAACCCCGTCGGATATCCTAAGACCGATGCTGAGTAGAGACAGATACAACAAATCAAGCATGTATCAAGACATTGCATAACAATAATGAAAGCAAATAACATATACCGGTTATGCCCTAGTGCAAACATACATGCAAGTAATGTCCATAACTATAGCAAGATCTCGAGAAGAATACAACACAAACAAACCAATGCTTATCCATTTTCTTAATCAAGATTTGAGGGTAAGTAACATATTGCAAGATGCTCGGCAAGTCAAGTTGATAGAATAAAGGTTAATTACTAGCTAACCCTAGTTTAGTTATCCACCGTTACTAACCATGCATGATGATGTAGTTTTAAGGTGTCTGATACTCGGTTGTTTTTTTTTTAGGGTATCTCATTGTAAGAGAAAGAGTACCGAAGCTCCTTAAACAAACACCCATGGGGAGGTGCTTAATAAATGGATAACACTCATAAATACATCTCAGCACCCAAGACTATCCATGATAGGTCCAGAGGTAATCCATAATGGGGTCCATTCTTAGGTCTCGAGGTAGCCTGTGGTCAGTTAAAGAAGTCATTTACATGAAGCTCCAACTTCCTGTAATTCTACCCAGCCGACCGATCGCTGAGGTATCCGATCGGTCGGACGCCTCCCCAGAACTGAAATTTGACTAGTTAGGGCTTCAGGACTGACTGGTCAGACCTGAAGCAGGAGGATGCGAACAGAGGCAGTTCGAAACTGTTTCTCTGTCAACAATTGAAGGCATAAACACAAAAAGGGTTGTTCTACCATTCATATACTAAGCATAAGTAAAGGAAAACATAACCATCACGGTATACCAATATGTATTCATCTAATAGTTGCTTATACTTACTTTTAACAATGAGTTACCAAGCTTTCACTCGTTCTAGACTTGAATTCTGGAGAAACTCGTATGGAGGATCGAGACTTGACACTGGCGGAGAAGAGAAACGAAGAAGAAGAAGAAAAACGAAAGAAGGAGAAACTAAAGAGAGAAGAAATGAAATGGAAGATAAGGATGAAATGGGAGGTTAGGTAAGGTATATATATATATTTTAGCCATTTGCAACCAGGTCCAAAAGTTATATAAATTACAATTCCAGTCAAATGAACATTAACAATCTCAATTGGTTTCCGAACACTTTTGAGTCAGTTACGGAAATTATCGAAGATGACAAAAGACACGTGATGACGTCAAGATGACGCCCAAATGACAAGCGTGAACAAATCAAAATTTACGAAAAAGGGCTCGCAGTTACCTAATCCAGTTTAAACTTAACCCAATTACCTATCTAAGACCCCTACCATAACCCAAGAAGAACCAAACACCATGACCGAATAAATTTCTCGAATAATACACTGAGCACACAATTAAATAGCCTCTAATCTTGCTAATTTGGGGTCGGGGTGTTACATGTATTGAACTAGACTCTAGATTGCTTTCCAAATAAATAGTGCTCACAGTAGTCCAGCTTTCCCAATTCCTGGCTACACAGTAAACCTTGTTTACTTAGCTCTTTTATACCCTTCTCACTCATATGCCCAAGCCACATATGCTATGACTTGGTAGTGTCCAAATCTGAATTTGAGGATGACCCTGCAATAGCACCTGTTACCGTGTTATCTTAAAGAAAATAAAGACCATTTTGCTTCTGTCCCTTCATCACCACAAAAATGCCCTTGGAAATTCTCATGACTCTACCTCCACCTTTGCAATTATAGCCATTGGAGTCAAGAGTGCCTAAAGAAATCAGGTTTATCTTCAATTCTGGAACGTGCTTGACATCGGACAAGATTCTCACAATGGTATCATACATTTTAATTCGGATTGAGCCTATCCCAACAACCTTATAGGTCATATTATTCCCCATAAGAACTTTACCACCATTTATAGATTAATAAGTGGTAAACCAATCCATGTGAGGACACATTTGGTAGGAACAATCCGAATCAAGGATCCACTCATAACCTGAGCTACTGATAGTAACAAAGAGAACATCTCCACCATTAGAATTATCTTCTATAACACAAACTATATTTTCAAAATCAGGGATTTTCTACTTACCTTTACATTGTAGACAGTTCTTTTTAAAGTGCCCATCCTTATGACAATGGAAGCACTTTATTTTCCTAGATCTTGATTTTGATCTAGAATGGCCTCTTCTGTTCGGATCTTTATTTTCTATTCTTCCACGCACCATCAGAACCCTCGCTCGAGCTATCACCATTGTTTTTAAATACAACCTTTTTCTTCAACTCCTTAGAGTTTAAGACTATCTCTAAATAATTCATGGATAGAGTTTCCCTACCATACATCATGGTATTCACAAAGTGCTCATATGAGGGTAATAAAGAACACAGCAACATGACTGCTTGATCTTCATCATCAATGTTGACATTTATATTTTCAAGGTCCATTACAACTTTACTAAATGCATCGGGGTGATTGGAGATAAACATACCTTTATGCATTTGCAGAGTGAACAATTGTTTCTTCAGATATAAATGATTTGTCAATGACTTGGTGTTGTACATATTTTCTAATTTCTGTCATAACCCAGTAGCGGTTTTATCCTTAGCAACCTTCCGCAATATTCCGTCGTTCAAGCATAGCAAAATCATTCCATATGCTTTCTCTAGAATATCTTCTTTGTCTAAATCTGACATCGTCGTAGGAAAGTCATTATGTCCCTTCAATACCTTTTGCAATCCCTTTTAAACCAACAGTGCATACATCTTTGTGCACCATAAGTTAAAGTCATTTCTGCCATTGAATTTTTCAATTTCAAATTTTGCATCAATTCCTGCAAAATTCCCATACCACATTGTATATCATGTCACCATAAGCTCGCTAGAAGAAACGGATCTAAATCCGAGTCCGGATGGGTTCAATATCGTTGAAACAAGTTTCTACGCTACGATTAGTCAAACCTTTTTGCTGACCATCAAACAGTCAATCACCCTCTTCCAATGTATAGATCTACTCGAAATGAATCCGTACGCGCAAACGGATCTCCGATCGGATGTCGGATGATCAAGTTATTACAGAAAGAATTTCTTGCCATTGATCTCAATCAAACTAGTGCTAACCATACTATTGATGTCATGCTGATGTCGGCCCGTCTGCTTAGCTTGGCTACTGCTCCATTTGGATCAGGCTAGCCTGGACCCGAACCTGACCTGGCCTAAAAAACTAGGCTTGAGAGAGCACAAAATATTATGGTGCTTCAGAGTACCATGCACCTTTTTTCGTCTCCACCTAAAATGAGCAGATAACACATCAACTCCACTAATAGGTGTGTGTTTCTTGTTTTTGTCTTTATGAAAAGATGTTCCTGTCTCCTTCATTATTGGCCTCTGCTTCAGATTGATCGTGGCCTACTTACAAATATGTGTTTCATAGCAAATTGAAATAGAGTCAGAATAACAAAGATCAGATCCCCTGTATTCCTTTCTTAGAAAATCTGTGCATAGCGATGGCCCACTTTCAATCAACTTGTGGATCTCCGTCAATCGTCACAACAAACCAAACTGCTCTGATACCAGTTTGTAGTGATTGTGCATGGATTTAACCACACAGCTGGGAGAAAAACACAACACACACAGAGATGATCATAGGAGATTTATGTGGTTTGGCTTGAGCCTAAGTCCATGAGAGAAGATAGAAAAGAATTATACTATGAGGAAGAGGATTACAAGAGGAAGAACTCTTTCACTCTCAGCCCCAAACTCAATTACACCAAAGCCTCTTCTTGTTTGCTCACTCTGCCTCAGCTGAAGCAATGGAACTCCCCATTTATAGATTCCATCATGGATAGATGTGTAAGGTTCCGAATCCCACTAATTGTAATCTACGTTAATTAATCTCGTTCTATCTTAATTAAACCCTATTAAGGGTAATATAACACAGAAACTATTAAGTTTGGGGCCTGGATAGGTAGTTGGGTGGAGTTTGAATCGTACTTCAGTAGTTGGGGACCTTTTTGTAAATTGATCTTGCATCTTATGGACACCTCGTCAATCACTTCTCGTGTAATTTTCCGTGTGGATCATCTTTCATGTTGGACCCAACTTGGTTTGGATCCATCTCGGGCTGACTAAGGCTACGTGACTTAAATCGTAAATATCCTTAAGAAAAGGGCCTTGCATGCAGGATAGGAAACTTGATTGTTTAAAAGAAGGAACTCACGTTCCCTTCTCTTCTCTTCCTTCTAGTGGCTGCTGGAGCTGCTCTCTTCCTCCCCTTACATCTCCATCTTCTTTCTAATTTTGTAGTACAACTAGGTTGGGGGCCTTGCATACCTTAGGGAAGTCATCACCCACCTTCTTCTTCATTATAGGAGTATCTTCTTCCTTGGGAAGAACCTCTTTCTCAAGTTACAACTCACTAAGGTGAGGGCTTTACTTCCTTTCCTTATATTAAGGTTTGTTGGAGTCCAGAAGACTCAAATCTATGACATGCATGCCATTCCATGTCCCATTCATCAATTGTATGTTTTACTTGTAGAGAACCCACGCTCATTTGAAGGTTTTCCATTAGCCACACAACCAAAAAGGGTTAGAGGAGGCAAACACTGTTAAGAGGCAAATATTCGAGTTTATATGTATTGCATATGTGATTAAGTTATGGATTCATGGGTTAGATCTCCAAATTCTCAATTTTAGTCATTTTCATTATGTAATGGTGTACAAATGTGGATGGATTGAGTTAGAGTAAAAAAATGGGATAGAAGAGTTTGTGGGTATTGAACACCACTAAGTATACTGTGATCAAGTCATGTAAACTCCTCACAACTCAGCTTTTGTATTGATCCTACAATGAAACTGAGCTACAGAATCGAGTTCAGATTTCTGAAGTGTACGGTGAAGCCATGGCTAAGCCGTACATGTTCACGGCTCAAAGTCCCGAGAGCATCAAAATTGGCTTTTGTACGCGACTTACCCACGGCTGCACCATAAAATGAGCTACGGCTAAGCCGTTCCTAGCCCGTGACCAAGCCATAAGACTTTTTACGGCGGACTTTCCATAGAGCTTGAAAACCTATTCACTTCTACGGTTTGCACACGGCTACACTGTGAAATGCCTTACGGCTCTGTAACGACTCAGTCCCAAAGTACATTTGAATGGAAGAATATAAGTAATAATTTGTTCTAAACTATCGAGGCGCGCTTGGTAGCTCAACTGGTTAAGATCCTGGCTGTGCCTTGGGTGAGATCAGGGTTCGAGTCTATTCAAGGACAAAATCCCCGCTGCGTACTCTGAGGGTAAGACAACGTCCTCTGCCCGCTCTGTATGATCAGTTAGGTGGAACAATACCTTCTCAAAATGAGGAGGCGCTTTTTGGGGACAAAACCGTGAGGACTTCCATAAAAACTATAAAGTTAAGCGTGCTCGAGTTAGAGCAATTTCAGGATGGGTGACCTCCTGGGAAGTCCAAAGCAGACAATACCTCGATGGTGCGGAGCGGATTGTTATAAATGGTATCAGAGAAGGGGATTGCTCTTTTCTGAGTGGTGGGAGAGGACCACTCGAATCCTGCTTCCCTCTCGAATCCTGCCCTCCACAAATATGGGGGGGAGGGGGCACGAAGGAGGAGGAACAAAGTCCCACATCATTGATGAGGCCGTCTTCGGTCCGACATTGTTTTAAATATGTGGATATGTGGATATGGGGACATATTCAGCGAAAGCTGGTGGGCCTATAACGACCTAGTCCCAAAGTACATTTGAATGAAAGCAGTTATGTAATAATCTGTTCTAAACTATCGAGGCGCGCTTGATAGCTCAACTGGTTAAGATCCCGGCTGTGCCTTGGGTGAGATCAAGGTTCGAGTCTATGCAAGGACAAAATCCCCGCTGCGTACTCTAAGGGTAAAACAGCGTCCTCTGCCCGCTCTGTATGATCAGTTAGGTGGAACAATACCTTCTCAAAATGAGGAGGCGCCTTTTGGGGACAAAACTGTGAGGGCTTCCATAAAAACTATAAAGTTAAGCGTGCTTGAGTCAGAGCAATTTCAGGATGGGTGACCTCCTGGGCAGTCCAAAGCGGACAATACCTCGATGGTGCGGAGTGAATTGTTACAGCTCAGCCGTAACCCCACCGTAACCTAGCTGTAAGAACCCAGTGAATTTAGGACATTAGAGATTTTCATTGACCTTATAGGACATTACTATTGGCACCTTTCCTACCATCACATTGGCTAATGGTAAGTACATGTTAAGAGAATGAGAGATTCTCGGATGATCTCCTAATGTCAAGTCATGGATGTTGGCATAAGAAGGGGTGTCTTTTATGTACACAAGGTAATACCAAGATGTGGTAACACAATGGCACTAGACGTCTTATGAGTACATCGTATTGAATGACCTTGGGGATTATGGGTTACATAATATAAGGTGAGTAGTGATTTCCTAGATACTTACTCAATCCGAAAGCATTCATATTGTTAAAAATACCTTGCCTTAACATGATTTGTTATACATTCACTCTCTCTCTAGACAAACCCTGAGGCAATTCAAACTTGAGCTTCTAATGAGTGTGTGTTTGACAAGCCAGAGCTTCTACTGAGTGAGTGCTTGCTAGCCCTAAGGGTATAGTTGAGGTTCAAGCCTTTGTAGCTCATATGCATAAGCTTCGTTTAATCATCCGCCTGCTTCCATGATTAATTACAGTTTTAGACTGATATCCCTTATGTTTGCTATGACTAATATAATTGAATCCGAGTCGGCACCACTTAGCTTGTGCCCTTTGGATATATGTATGTCACTACTGCAGTAGTTTACGGAGGAGTTGTCGGCACTCCTCGGGAAGCTAGCTTGATCTCATAGTGACCCATATGTATGTATGTACGCTCTATTTTGAGAGAATAGAGCGTCGCGGTTGCCCATCCGTATGTACAATGTTTTAAGTGTAATTTCCTCCTTCATTGCTACTCTTGCACCATATATCTATTAGACTATCCGTCTTCTCTTTGATTAATGCATACTGTCGAGTTCATTTGATACATTATGTCATACTAGTTTCTTATGCCTCGGTACTTGCTTAACCGTCGTGTTAACAGTGTTACCCTTGGTATTGCAAGTACAGAACCCAGTCCCCACTCGGGTGTTGATGCGCCCCTAGAGAGTACCCAAACGGTACCTCGGGGTATAGATGAATGGAACGATGGCGATGTTTTCTATTAGTCATCCTTCGAAGTACACCCGGTTTTGGAAGGGTTACAGTAGAAATTTTGGTTACCCTCGGAAATATGAAATTGGGATCTTTGTACTCAACTTCCTTAAGTAATAAATTGGACTCTATGAAAAATGTTGTTTAAAAGACTTAAATACCTATATCTATATATGCATGTTGTGGAACATGTTTCTCTTATTTCGCTTTTGATCATTACAGAGTATTTTACAGGATTTTGTTATGATAAGTTATATTCCTACATGTGCTGGTATTCTTCACACGTTCCTGTAGAATCTCCCTTGTAAGAATTTGTGCACAATTCATTAGGGCACGGATTTCTACGGGATTATGTATCCACGCCCTGGGGGCCCACTTAAATCCCCAATTCCCGGAATCGGGGCATGACAAGATGTCTGCACTTTTAGCTACCCAAGTTTTGCAGAGCTACTATAGTGCGGCTACAACTAGAGGCAGCTACAACTAGTGGTGGCATTGCAGTTTTGCAATGCAGCTACAGTTCTGCAATGGCTCCATTGAGCCATACAATTGATACAATTCCTCATGATCTAATAGAGTATCCAACTCTCCCCTCACCTCTCCTATATCTGAAACTGTCCCAGAGTCCTCCGTTGCCATTAGAGTATCAAGTCTCCTTTCTTTTTCTTTTATCCTCCATTGCAGGTTGTCCAATGTGTATTAGTTCCATCTTGTTTACTCCTTGCATTTTCTAAGTTTGTTACCCATTGGACGAATAACATCTTTATTGTAGGTCTTCTCTCTCCAAACGTTCTTTATACCTTTTTCTTTTTTTTGGCAATCATCGTCTAGATTCCACCTTCCTCAAACTTGAAAGCGCTGCGAGGCTGATTCTTTATGCCATCCGTCCTTGTCTCCAATAGCATAAAACAGTTGTCTAGGGACACTGAAGGAATCACATTACATTTGAAATTATGGTGCAACTCCACCCACTCCATTGTTGCAAATGCCCCGTCCAATCTCTCCATTATGCAACTGTTTTCACTGCTGTTACTACACCATGCGAATTTATTTCCGGAATAGCCTATATCGTGCAGATTACACTCTTCCACATATGTTCTGAAACTTGCCATTTGCCTCTCTGGTTTTAAAACTCCACCACAGTTGTCTCTCTGCCACAAAACTTCATTGAAGTCCCCAGTGCATGGCCATGCCTCTGGAGCCATTTTGCTAAGGATTTTCATGATTAAACTCCATGATTCCTCCCTTACTGTTTCTGGGTACCCATAAAACCCTATCAGCTTCCAACAATGCAGATTACTCTTCAGACTAACGGTGGCGATATTGTGCCTCAAGGAGTAATTTTCGATGGTAAACTCCACTGAATCATCTCAGAATAAAGCGAGACCTTCGCTATTCCCTACCGCATCCACCTCAAAAACCTTGTCATACTCCAGTTTCTGCTTAATACTCAAAATTTTATTTGACTTGGAGTTTAGTTTCCATGAGAAACAAATCTGGGGTTCTCTTTTTCTTTGCCAAACGGCAATGTTCAAATATCGCTAGTTGCATTCAAAGGTCAACAGAACTCAGGAAAGTGTCAAACCCGGAAAAAGCTAGTTCAACAAAGGGAGAGAGACAGGTGTTCATTAATGTGAGAGGTTTGGATTGATAGTGCAATTTTAATTTTACACTACAGATAATGGTGTGTATCTTCACTAGTGGTTCTATGGTGAACAAATATTTTCACTCTAATAGGCATAGGCCACCTGCAAGAGGTTTTTGGTACGAATCATGCAAATTACCCAATTAACTTACCTTGTGAGTGGTGCCATGTATCCGAGGTTTACCAATGATCAACTGGAGGTAAGCCGGTGAGTGCTCCCCTTCATCATCATCATCATCAAAGCCTTATCCCAACCATATTGGGGTTGGCTACATGAATTCTATTTCTCCATTCTGTTCTATTTTGAGCTAAATCTTTCGATAAGTGAAACTTCTTCAAATCAGAATTAATAACTTCCATCCATGTTTTCTTCGGCCTACCCCTACCTCTTGATGGACCCTCCACCTGTATATCCAAACATTTTCTCACCGGTGCCATTACTGGCCTACACTCAACATGCCCAAACCATCTTAAACGAGTTTCTCTAATCTTATCCCCTATTTATGCTACCCCTAAATGTTCTCGAAAGCGCTCATTTCTAATTTTATTTTTCCTAATTTTACCACACATCCACCTAAGCATTCTCATTTCCGCTACATCCATCTTATGAATATGCATCTTCTTAATTGACCAACATTCTGGTCCATATGTCATAGCTGGTCTAACCACTATCCTGTAAAATTTTCCTTTCAATTTCGTTGGCATTCGTCTGTCACAAAATACTCTCGAAGCTAGTCTCTACTTCAGCCATCCAGTTCTTATCCTATGCTCCATATCTTCATCAATCTCCCCATCCTTACTAATCATTGAGCTTAGGTACTGAAAAAAATCTTTACGTGGTATCTCATGGGCTTCAATTTTGACAGTGGTTTCAACACTTTGTATATGTCCACTAAAGTTGCAATCCATATATTCTATTTTTGTACAACTTATTTTAAAGCCTCTAGATTCTAATGCTCCATGCCATCTCTCAAGCTTTGCATTTACACCCTCTCTTGATTCATCCACCAATACTATATTATCTGCAAACAACATACACCATGGTACTTCTTCTTGAATATGCACAATTAACTCATCCATAATTAATGCAAAGAGATAAGGGCTTAAGGTTGATCCCTGATGTAAACCTATAGTCACGGGAAATCCGCCTGTTTCTCCACATGTGGTTCTCACATTTGTTATTGCTCTTTCATACATATCCTTAAAATTTTCAATATAACCTCTGGGGGCATTTCTTTTCTTTAAGACCCACCAAATTAAATTCCTTGGTACCCTGTCATAGGCTTTTTCCAAATCGATAAGGACCATATATAGATTTTTCCTCTTTGCTCAGTATTTTTCCATTAATTGCCTAAGTGAAAAGATAGCTTTCATAGTTGATCGCCCTGGCATAAAACCAAATTGATTTTCAAAAATCTTGGTCTTTTTTCTCAATCTTTGCTCCATTATTCTCTCCCATAACTTCATAGTGTGACTCATAAGTTTGATCCCTCAATAATTGGTACAATCTTATATATAGGTACTACAATGCTTCTTCTCCATTCATCCGGCATTTTCTTTGTCACAAGTATTTTATTGAATAGTCTACATAACCAACTTACTCCAACATCTCCTAAGCATTTCCATACCTCTATCGAGATACCATTTATGCCTGTTGCCTTTCCTGTCTTCATTCGCTTCAATGCTTCCTTCACTTCCACCCCTCTAATTTTACGAAGAAAAGTATGCTCTTGTAATGAAGTATCCTCCTTAACTCTTGTATCGCCTAAATGTTCTTCATTTAAAAGTTTGCTAAAATATTCCTTCCACCTTTCTTTAATATCGTTGTCCTTTACCAAAATATTTTCCTCATTGTCCTTGATACATTTGACATAATCTAAATCCCTACTTTTCTTTTCTCTTATTTTTGCAAGCTTAAAAATATCCTTTTCTCCTTCTCTTGTTCCCAACCTGTTATAGAGGTTATCTTATGCTTTGAATTTTGCACTACTTACTACTTTCTTAGTTTCTTTCTTTGCCTTCTTATACAACTCAAGATTTTCTATACTCTTAGTCCTTTGCCAAACTTTGTAGCAATATTTTTTTCTGTCGAATAACTTCCTGAACCTTCATACTCTACCACCATGTTTCTTTATTAATATGTCTCCTCCCTTTTGATTCTCCAAAGACCTCCTTTGCAACATTCCTAATGCAATTAGCCATTTGATTCCACATTACTGTAGTTTCTCTTTCAATATTCCATTCTCCTTTCTCAATCATTTTGTCTTTAAATATATTTGCTCTTTCCCCTCTCAAATCTCTCCACCTTGTTTTAGGGTCCATTTTGTTTACTACTGCTCTCTTTTTACTTCTAATGTAAATATCTAAAACTTCGAGCCTATGTTGCGTAGTCAAACTCTCTCCTGGGATGACCTTGCAATCTTTACAAGCCAATTGATCATGTTTTCTAACTAGAAAAAAGTCTATCTGCTCTTTTTTTGAGTGCTCCCCTTACCAAAAAAAAAATCTCACTCTAATTATAGGCCCATTGCCAGCCGGCATGATTAAAATAAGAGTTAAATCATGTGTTCTAGGCTTAATTAGTTTTGACCACGGGCAACCACAGTGTGTAGACTTACACTTTCTTTGAGGTGTCAGAATTTTATATATATATATATATCCCTACTCATTGATCTGTAAAGATGGGTTCAGCTAACTCCAAATTTATATTATCATGTATATGCCTAGCTCATTTAGAAAATAAACCAGCCTTGAACAATGTGCACTACCGGATGGAGTATTGGAGTTGCAAGAATAAAATAAATGAACACTTGGATAAATACATCTGTTGTGACCTGAGAATGGAATTCCTTCTCGTGGTTTGTTATAATGCCCCAAAATTTTTTTGAAAATGTTTTTTTTTCAATTAACATGTGACACTTTTTAAATTGTTTGTCGAGAGTGTAATGGGTTTAAGTATCCAACGTCAAAATTGTAATAGTTAATCAATTAAGAGATACTTAAAACTTTCTTGAGGATTTTAGAGGAAAAATTTCCTTAAATTACCACTAAACACGATGAGTTCCACAATTTTGTTGTGCTCTAATTGGGTCCCTTGGCTTGATTTCGTTCAATTTATATATATATATATTTATATATATGTAGGGCTAAGTGATGCCTGCATAAAAAAATTGAGTTTCCTGATAGGAGAGAAGAAAAGAAGAAGAAGAGAGGAAGAAAGGAAAAGAAGAGAGAAAGAAAGGAAGAATCGTGGGTTTAAAGGCTTGTGCTGAGCGTCACTCAACCCCACATATAAAAAAAATTTTGAGTTTACAAAAAAGAAAATAGAAAGAATAGAAGAAGAGAGGAAGAGAGGAAAAAGAGGAGAAAAAAGAGAGCAGACGCACACACTGTGAAGAATAACTTCTATAGAAGATATGCAAATCGCATTACCAAATGATCTCGCAAGAATGGTCTGTCCAGTGCTTGCCCTACCTTCCTCCCCCTTTATATTCATTCGGGCATTTCAACAAACAGATGGTGGTCATGCCAGATTTTCTGAGCTCTTACAAGAGCTAGGAAGTTCTGCATTCATGCCGACGTCAAGCTTGTCAAATGCCTTGACCAGAATATTGTTGTAGACATCTCCTTCAATCAGTGAGGTGGGGTTTGTACACTTGGCTGCCTTAGTCCCACACTGTCAACTAGGTAGGATGATCCTTGCTGTCTACAAACTTCAAGTTAACAAGAATCTGTTAACTTTATTGAAAAGCAAGATCTATGGGTAATAAATACAAATGTAATAAATGATAAATCTATTATATATGAATCCATATGTACCTTGATATGGCAAGATCTATGGGTAATACCTCTCAATCACATCTCCCTAGTTGAACACCTTATAATGGCAAGAAATCAAAACCATGACTAAGATAAAATATCCTTTATTGGATATTCTAGAAACAAGTGGGTCCCATATGGTCATGTGTGCTACGCTTAGTACAACATTCTTCCACGTGGTCCAATTGACCTCATGAAAACAAAATGATTAATTTTTGTTTTTAAATTTATTTTTGTAAATCGAGAAATTTGAAAACAAGACTATGACCGGTGTGCACCATTTTTTTATAAAAAAATTTGCCAATTTAACTTTGGAGAATCTTCATACGCATCCGTCTCTCACTATTTTTTTCGTGAGAACTATAGGTGGGGCCCATCTATCACTCAATTCAAACCTTGCAACACACATGGGACCCCATGATAACAATTCGCCCCAACTTTCGGTTGGATCCAAATTTATTAGACCGTTGGATTGACTATACACTAATCCGAACAGAATGAATTTGTAAGTCATGGATGAAGGGGTTAGGGATATGTGATTGGGGCCAAATTTGATATGTAAGGTGCTTTCACATAGATCTTTCCAACCCCCCAGTCTCATCTCTTGATGGGGTCCACAGTGGGTCCCACCTAAGAGTGTGCATTAAAACTCCATGAGGGACGTATGCACAGGAAAATGCCCCTTTAACTTTTATGCTCAATCCTTAACCTATGATTAAGTTAGCCTAGTGAATAGAACTATACTATTACATGCCTTAAATAACTTGCTCCCTTCCATAATCACTCTACCAACATATTCACTTAAAGTCTTCAACAAGGGAAAAATAGGACACACTTTCAATGACAATCCTATTTAATGGGCTCAATAATGTCATTTATCTCACTATTCTCATTTTACAAATTTAATCATGTACAAACACATACATAAAGCAAGAATGTTCGAAATCATAACAACAATGTATACAATCAATGTGTGTCTTTACAAGTCCTAATAAGGCAATTCATTGAAGCCCATGTTTCTGACATGCCCTTTGTAGGGCTTTGTCCCCAATGCATTCGGTAAAGGATCTACTAATATCATGTTCATCGGAATTCTAATAATAGACTACAATGGATTTCTACATTCTCCTTTAGTACAAAATATTTTACTTCCAAAAATTTAGATTTGTTTGCAACTTTATCATTTTGTGTAAATCTCCTAGCTGCATCATTGTCATAATAAATCTTCAATTGTTCAGAGATTGTATCTATAATATGCTACCCTATTATAAAATCACGCATTCATATAGCATAACCTATAGCTTCAAAGCATGCCACATATTCAGCATCAAATGTTGATGCGGTCACTAGGATCTGCTTCACACTTCTCCATGATGTTGCCCCATTATCTAATAGGAAAATATATCCCAAAGTTGACTTTTTCGAATTAAGGCATCCGGCAAAGTCTACAACCGAATATCCCATCAATTCTAAATGGTCGAAACTTCTATAGGTAAGCATATAATTCCTAGTTTTACTTAGATATCTTAAAACCTTTTTAACTCTCACCTAATGGGCTATTCCTGGATCGCTTTGGTATCCACTTAACACACCAACTGCAAAACTTATATTGGGCCTAGTGCATGTTTGTATATACATCAAAGAGCCGATTGTGGTAGCATATAGACATTTATCCATTTGTATCTTTTCAATCTCATTTTTGAACACTATTTCTTGATAAATTTAAAACCTTTAGCCATAGGTGTACTTTGAGCCTTTGATCCCTTCATACGAAATCTTTTAAGGGAAGTATTGATGTAACCATTCTATGATAATCCAGTAATCCTTGAGATCTATTTCGATAAATCTCAAGCCCTATCAGAAAGGTTACTTCACTCATATCTGTCATATCAAAATTGTTCCTTAAATATTCCTTGGTTTCATGAATCATACCAAGGTCATTACTAGTAAGTAAAATACCATCGACATATAAGACTAATATGCTAAACTTGCTTTCACTAATCTTAAGATAGATGTAGTGATCAACCACATTTTCGATGAATCCAAATGCTGTAATAATATGGTTGAATTTTATATATGATCATGACTCCCAAATGCAGAACTGCATTGTAGTAATAAAAACTAGTGAAACTAGTTTGATCCTCAGGGAGTTATATATTTTAAGATTCCATTTCAACTTGTACCTATCCTATTTAAAAATCTAAAATTAGCCTAATTTAAAAACTAATAAATACAACCATTTCTACTTTGCAAAAATAAAAATTCAACATTTACAATCCAAATAAATAAAAATTCCTAAATTAGAAAACCTAAATCTAAAAATTCCTAATAAACTAAAGTTGCCGTAAAACTACTACACAAGATAGAACTTCCAAATGTAAAAGGTTACAAAAAATAAACTAAGAAACTAAGATTAGAAACTAAAATAAACTAAATTAAACTAAATTTGAAACAAACTAAAAAAAAGACTGAGTTAATCAAACAATGTTAAAAACAATTAAAAAAATAAAAAAACTAAGAATTAAAAAAAACTCTAAAGTTAGAAAGTTAGAAAAGTTAGTAAGATAATGTAATGCATGCCATGAGATGTTGAAAAATTCTAAGTATGAAAAATTAATATGCTGATGCAAACTTCATACATGTTTCACCCTAAACTAATGCAATCTAAAAATAAGTTTAATGGCTGGAATTCCAACTAGACTAATGTAAGAAAATAACAAAAAAAAATAAAAAAAAGGATTTAAAATGAAAAAGTTATGCACGAATGAATATGACAAGAAAATAAATTTTTGTACAAAAATTCTGCACATAAGTGGTCTGACGTGCAATGTTTAAGCTCTAGTCCACCAACTTTTCAAAATTATTTTAACCTGAAATTGTGAGACATGAAAGGCCACATACCAAACTTTAATTTTCTCATGTTTCAATGAAAAATATTATAATTTGACTGGTCTACACAATTTGTACCTTTTTTTAAAAACTGTTTTTGTAGTTTGCTAAAACTATACAAAATTGGATTGTTTGTGTCTTGAGTTAGAATTATAATAATATTTTTTGAAATCTGATTTTTTTTCTTCTCTTTCAATTTGCAAATTAGATTTTCCAGCAATTTAATTATGTAAAACAATCCACCATATGATAATGCATGCAATGATTACTAATCCAACCATTAAACTATGTAAAAAGATAATATGAAAACAATAAGAACATGACAAGAAAATAATAAAAGAGTAGAAATTTAAATGTAGCGTACAAAGAAATTAAATGCATGGATTGCATAAAAGTAAATGTGTAGAATTGACAATAATTTAAATGTATAGAAAGACAAGAATGTAAATGTGCGGTGAACAATAAAAATAAAACTGTGGTAAGTATTTTCTTCTCTTTCAAAAATCTTTTTAAAACGGGTTCATAATTTGAATATGCTCTTAGAGCCTTTGGGTTGTCAATCTAAACACCAAGTAAAGAAATATAAATCAAACACCAATCACCCAAGTACAAAAAAAGAAAATTGAAAAGAGATCAAGCAACATTGTTACTAATATATGATGTTCTTATAAAAGAGACAATGAAATGAAAATCAAAACAATTACATACTAGGATGAAAAGCCTCTTTTAGATGAAAAACCTAAGGGTGTACTATGATTTCCAAGTCAAATCTCTTTAACGACTTCAATGGAGGGAGAGAGTGAGAGAGAAGATAAAAGTGTAGTAGTAATTGTAAAGAGAGGTGGTCTATCCTCCCAGAAAGAGTATGAGATGCCCAAGGGAGTCTTTTTATGGGGTGGCCACCCTAATTGTCCTCCTTAGATCTAATTTTCTCTCATTGGATCCAATCTTGTAAAATTAGATCTTACTTTATAGCAAAAAATCTCTTATATTTGGTAAGTCTCCTCCTTACTTTTCTCTCATTTATCTTCATGCACTTGTCATGTTTTCTTCCTTAGTAAATTCTCTTTTGGCTTCATTTGAGAGATCATTTTGAAGATGAGATTTACACAAAATCAATTTGGCTAATGTGCTAGTCTTTTCATTTTTGTCTTTTTATAAAGCCACTTTCCATTTTACATTTCTTGATTTGGTCCTTCATGGATTTTCTTTGATTTTCTTTAATTATCTTCAAAATAATATTGAGATTTTGTGCAAAGCAAGTGGACCCTATCATCTTTGGATATCCAAAACATATGTGAGTGCATACATATGCATGTGTGGAACCCACTTCACATGGTTACTACAAGAAAAAATGAATTATGATTTATAATAATAAGTCTGATTAAAAGCTACAATCTCACTAATGTGGGCCCATTTTTTATGAAATGAATGCATGAATGACATTATTATGCATGATTTTTCTTGAATTAACAAATGATGATAAAAAATTGAGTCATTTCATAAGAAAATCAATTTTACCAATACTTTTGAAAAACAAAATTCTATATATGACAAGTTTCATGAGTGTAAGCAAAATTGATAATTTTTTAAAGCAAAATTGATAATTTTTTTTAGCAAAGTATGCATGAATGGACTACAATTATGTATAAATGCAAAAAACCATGATCTCACAATAAATGAGGGTCTTTTGATTCAATAAGTCCTTAAAATAGTCAAAATTGTGTATGAAAATATACGTTTTTAAGAACCTATCAATATACCGCAGTCGGGAAGCTTGTTTAAGGCTGTAAATAAATTTTTTTAATTTGCTGACTAATTTTTTTACTGTGTTTTTGTAAATCCTTTAGATTGTTCCATGTACACCTCTTCTTCTATATTTTCATTTAAAAATGTTATCTTGACATCCATTTGACGTAACTCAAGATAAAAGTGAGCTACTAGGGCCATAGTTATCCTAAATGAATCCTTTTTAGACACCGAAGTGTAGATTTTATTGTAATCGATTCTCTCTCTCTAAGTAAAACACTTGGCCATGAGTCTAGCTTTAAAACATTCAACTTTTTCCTTTGAATACCTTTTGGACTTGGCCATGAGTCTAGCTTTAAAACATTCAACTTTTTCCTTTGAATACCTTTTGGACTTGGCCATGAGTCTAGCTTTAAAACATTCAACTTTTTCCTTTGAATCCCTTTTGGTCTTAAAGACCCATTTATAACCAATGATTTTGAAATTATTAGGCAGTCCAACGAGATCCCAAACATCATTAGTGGCCATTGATTCTAGCTTATCTTTAATGGCATCTAACCATTTATCAAAATTCTCATGTTCTATGGCTTCCTTAAACATTCTAAGATCATCTTTTATCCCAATATCGGCATCCTCTAAGTATACAACATAATCATCTAAAATGACTGGTCTTCTTGTACAACTTGACCTTCTTAAAATTTTAGCATCTGAATCAATCATTTCATGTTGTATATTAAAAAGTGAATCATCATTTTGTTCTAGAAGTGGCTCATCAATGGGTACTTAGATTTCATGTGCTCCTTGATCATTTCGTAGTTGTTGTTCCTCTTGCTTATCATTGAATACGATATCAAGTGAGACATCAAACTCACTAATTCCAATCAGTAACCCAACATTTTTCTTAATATCTTCGTAAAATATTTTTCTAGTTTTATTACTCCCACTATTCAAGTGATCCTCCAAAAATTTTACATTTCCTAATTCAACGATCTGAGTTGTGTGATTAGGAAAGTAAAATCTATACCTTTTAAATCTTTTCAGATAGCCAATAAAATATTCGCTAATGGTTTTAAATTCTAATTTTCACTCATGTGGTTGAATATTCTTACTTCATATGGGCATCCCTAGACTTGAAAATTATTTAAACCAGATTTCCTATTGGTTAATAGCTCGAAAGGAGTTTTTAGAATTGCTTTTCTAGTAACCCAGTTGAAAATGTCCGTAGTCATCTTTAATGCTTCAACCCACATGAACTCGGGTAAATTAGTGTTACTAACTATGCTCCTAACCATTTCCATAAGTGTATTGTTTTTTTTTTTCAGCTACACCATTCTGCTAAGGTGTACCAGTGTCACGACCCGAGCCCAAGAATTCGAGTATTAAGATTAGCCCCAATTAGTGACACACGTACTCCCCTGCAATTTACACCCGGACCAGAGTTTGAGTGGAATTACACAAAGGATATCCATATGCTTACACGTATAAGGTGCTGAACGAAACATCTGTTTAAGCATTCAATGCGAGGAAGCCTGTCAATATCGCCTATAATTTCTTCACTTTTCATTGAATAATTTAAGTATCATTACAAACATGAAATAGTCTAAATTTTAACATTTAAAGAACATAGGATTTTTATATTAATGCTATATATCACCTATGCAACCTAACATAATGTGCACATAGATTCATTTATGCCAAGGATAAAACATCTAAACAGGTCACATAGGAAAGGTATAAGTATGATACACAAAGGAAATAAGGACATACGTAACGAGAAAAAGTTATGCAAATAACAATTTACATGGATGCAATTATATGCATATACTAAAAGTCCCAAAATACCCAATATACACATTTCTAAGATAATTATGAGTCGCTCTCAGCATATGGATCAGTCAGTAGGCTTCTGCTGTCCATTCGTTACAGTTTGAAGGAACCACTGCGTCTCCTTTTCTGGCTCCTAGGTCTATGCCAGACTGGGTTCGGGATTTGGATCTGTAACACCATTAGACAATTGGGAATAAAATTATTCAGTAAAGTATAAGCATAATTAAGGTAATATGCATTATGTCTAAAAGAGTTAATGACAAGTGATTAATAAAAGTCAATTCAGTACACTAAGCATGTTGTGCATTTGAAATAAGCATGCTATAAGGATCAATAAGTGAAATATATACGATTTGATTACTACGTTTGCCATATTTTCCCTCTACAGATCTTTATGTTAAGAATACTATTGACTGGGCCAGGGTACAAATAGTCTTTTCATGTATGGAGTCCAGAAGCTCCAAAGCACATTACAGCGGCATCATTCGTTACTGTACTAAAGTTAACCCCGTCGAGTATCATAAGGCTAAGGTTGAGTAAGGCCAGACCATTACGATTCATTCATATAATTAAACTTAAGTGATTTGTGCAATTTGTTCATTAAAAAAATACAAGACAATATACGTTTAATTCATTCGTTCAACTCATTCTTACTTAGTTCAATGTTAATGTCAATATAAAACATATATTAAGAAACATTTCAAATAGATTCAACATGTACTATGATCATTTCGATTCAAATCATTATTGAAATAATAGAAGGCAATAACGGTAATCCAATATGTTGTGTAATTTAATTTAATGGAATCAAAGTAATTTACAAACCAACCCTAATCTAGTCATCCATTGTTTCTAATTATACATGATGATGTCGTTTTATGTTATCCGATACACTGTTGTCTCTGTCTTTGGTGTCACACTGTATAAAGCATGGGTATCGAAGTCCTTTAAACAAACAACCATGGGGAGGTACTAAACAAATGGACAACACCCCAGGAAGATATTTAACCCTTAAAATCCTTCATGGTGCTTAATTGTTCTATTGGCCGAATGAATAGGGTAAAGGAATCCAAGAACTAAGGTCTTACTAAGTTTTAAAGCAGTGCCTAAGCAATCCTAGTTTTAATAGTCTTATGGTCTAACAGTGAGTGACCTACGGCTTACCCATGAGCAACTTACGGCTTAACTGTAAGATGCACTACAGCTTAGCTGTGGTTACACAATTGTATATCCGCATTTACAATTTAACTGTAAAATGGTTTATGGCTTAACCGTACTATGGCTGAGCCATGGTATGGCTATGGCTTAGCAGTAAAAGAAAGTTACACTTTTTAGCTTTCTGGCTTCCAAGACGTAACATACTTCTGGCTAAGCCATAAGCTTCAAGAATTGGTCTCCAACTGGATCCACTGCAAATTTTTCTACTCTAAACCGTCAATTTCTAATTCAAATTCATACTTCATCATTATTAAAGAAAGCTCATCTTATAGTCGAAGTTTGACAAAATGAAGATACGGGGCTGATATTTCACATTAAAACTTTGATAGATTTACCTGGATCACAAAATACCAACATGCATTCGACCAAAATTAGCTTATACTTGCCTTACTTCGGGATTCAAATCACTATCCTTATCTTGGCTTAACTAGAGATGATAAATCCATTGTTCTTAACCTACAATGACATGCATGTAAAAAAGAATGTAGAGGATGAGTGCATATTTGAGAAAGGAGTCCTCTTGACTCCCTAAACCCAAGAATTCTATACATTAAGAAGCGATCTTACCTTAGTGATCGATTAGAAAGAAGAAATGCCCGAATCCTTTACTTCACAGAGTGAGGAGAGCTAGAAGATAATGAGAATGATAGAGGAGAGCTCCATACTATACATGTAGGCTGTAAAACCTTCGATTGTTGACAGAAATGGTGAGAAAAAAATGAAGTGAAGAGGAACGAAGACCTATAATAGTTGCAAGAGAGGAAGGGATGAATAAAATGGGTATCGAAGCCCATTCCAGCATATATATATATATGTAACTTGAAGTTTATACAAAAGTCCTCTCACAAGAGTTATTACAATTGAAGTCATTTGAGGGTCCAACTAATTTAAACGAAGTTGAATGCATTCAAGTCAAGTATAAAGGTTGACGAATTCAACATGACAAATGCGATGATGTCACTATATGCATGTATGACGTAAAACCATGAAATTTAAAATTATGAAAAAGGGCTTCCATCTACTTAGGTATGGTCAAACCGGACCCAAACTACCTATCCATGACCTGAACTTGGCCCACTGGACTCCACAAGACTAATATAGACTCATTTAAAATAAAACCACATTAATTAGCTAGTAATCATAATTAGTTACTTGCTAATTAAGCTTAGCTTGGGTCGGAGTGTTACAACTAGGCATTGGGTAAGAACTCCTTCATCTTTTAGAAATATAGCAAATGGGCCCACATTACGACTCGATTTGGTGTATCTTCTATAATACTCACCACCTCTATCTAATTTTACAATGTTAATTTTTCTATATAATTGCTTTTCCACCTCTACCTTAAATATTTCAAAAGCATTTAAAGCTCCAGACTTCTTTTTGATTAAATTGACATATCCAAACCTTGAAAATTCATAAAAAAAAAGGTAATGAAATATTGTTCACCAGTAAAATAGGGTATATGGATCTTTCCACAAATATCCTAATGGGTTATTTCTTTTAAACCAGAACTTCGTGTGGCCCCTTTTTTATTTGTATTGGTTTGCTTTCCTTGAATGCAATCAACACAAATAATAAAGTCAGTGAAATCTAGATATGGTAACAATCCGTCTTTCACCAATCTTGCCATTCTTTCTTTTGAAATATGACCTAATCTTTTATGCCACAGCCTAGGTGAGTTCTCGTTGGTGATCATTCTTTTAACATAGCATAATCTTTCACCCATGTATTGTATGTGAAGAAAGTGTTCATACATAGAATTCAACTTTAATCTATACAATCCATCATAAAAATAATCATTTTTGTCAACATTATTATTTCTAAAAATTTTAAAACATCCATCATCAAAACTAAATTTAAAACCATAATAATCAAGTTTGGAAATAAAAATAAGATTTCTAGAAATATCTAGGATGAAGAAAGTATTGTGGAGATCCAAAATGAATCCAGTGTCTAACACTAGCTTATATGTGCTTATTACTTCAACTTTTGACCCCTTTTAATTCCCCACTGTGATAGTTCTTTCGCCATTATTTGAACTCCACATTAAAAGGAATTTGTGCATACAACCAAAAACATGAATGGTTGCACCAGAGTTAATCCACCAAGAATTAGATAAAACATTTGTTAAATTGGTTTCAAGACAAACAAGAGATTAATCCTTACGTCTTTTCTAGAACCAATTCAATTGTTTTAGGTAGTCCTTTTTTAAATGATCTTTATTTTAATAAAAATAACATTTCTTCATTATCCCTTTGTCATTCTTTTTTGATTTTCTGGCTTGAGCATTTGCGCCTTTCTTACTTGAGAGGCGACTTATCAATGAAGCACTCAATGCCTTATCCATAATCTTAAATTGTCTTTTCACTATGTCTAAAAGGTCCATACAATTATTATTTTTCTCTATAAACCCTTTAATAGTACGAGAAATGGAATTTAAGATTAATTTTATAGCCACTTTGTTTGCTTTTATACATTTTCCATAAATGACCCTTTATTCCATAGTGGCATTTTCAATGGGTTTCTCAGGCATGTGTTCATTAAATGCAATTTCTAAGACCATGTATGTGATGACAAGCCTTATAGCATCTAGCCATTCAATGAAATTAGAGCCATCCAAAGTGGGTATGATCCCTAGGGTGAAAAGTGCGCAAAAGATCTAGCTACTATAAAAAACAATGAACAATTATAGGTTAAAATTCCACATCAATTTTAATTATGCAACTAGAATAAAAACAATGGTACATCATTGTTAACTACATTTTGGTGTGAAAAACAATATGCATAATTATTGCCTTCTTTAATTAATAAGCCCAAGTTAATTATGTGGTGAATCAAGAAGATTATTGCTTTAGGTACAAATCATTCTTAATTACATCACATACATCAATAATGTCTTATTCTGATTTCTGTTCCATTGAAGATCAAACCTTTAGGCCCATTCTCATAACTTTTATGAAATAGCCACTTAGCACACAAATTACTGGTGATATATGTAACACTCCGACCCAGCTTGACCTCGTTTAGCGGCTAATTAATCTTGTTTTCATTGCTAATCGCGTTTTGTTTATGTTTTGATTTTCGTTGCGGGTCATGGATAGGTAGTTGGGTTGAGTTTGACCTGGATTAAGTAAACCAAGCCCTTTTTCGTAATTTCAGCTTTTCTAAAACATGGTCATTTTTGCATCATCTTGATGTCAACACGTGTCTTTCGTTGAGCTCGTCAACTTTCGTAACTACATCGTTTGCAACCGATGTCGTGTGATTCAATTGGACCCAGATTTGACTCAAACTGGAAATACACTTTTAACTTGGACTCTCTTGTAATTTGGACACCCCATTAGCCTATATAATCCCATCTCATCGACAACTCACACTCTTTCTCTCATTCTCATCAACTGTGCACGTGGAGTTCTCTCCTTCTTTTGAATTCTCTCCTCCGAATTCTTACCTCCATCGATCAAGCTCAATTGAGAGAAGTTTGGGTCTTGCATGTGAGGTGAGTTAGAAATCCTTCCATCCCTCTCATCTCCTTTCTCTATTTCTTCTTCTTCTTGTTTCCATATTGCATGGTGTGTCTGTGTTGTGGATTTCTTTCCATTCCTCATGCATGCATGTTGTTTTGATTGGTGTTAGGTTGTGTTTGAGCTTAAGGACAACAAGTTGTGTAATTGAATTCCAATTGAGGCAAGTATAACCATAACTTGTGAGAACCCATGTTGGTATGCATTTGATTTTGGTTAGTTCACATGAGTTTGTATGGAAAAATGTGTGTCCAGCCCATTTGGTTAGTATTCTATCCATTTCTATTGGAAATTTGCAATTCTGATGAATTCCCAGATTTTCTGTATGTACTTCAGAAATTTGACTTCGTACAGGTACGGCTAAACCGTATGGCACTTACGGCTCAAAGTTCAGAGAGGATAAAAATCCAGTTTTACTCTACAACTAGGGCACGGCTAAGCCGTGTATTGCCCTACGACTAAGTCGAAGATCAGCCGTGGCCCAGCCGTAGATCAGTACAGGGTGCCTTTTTTTGGATTTAACTGAGAGCACACAAATTGACAGACCTTCTACGGCCAGCCACGGCTAAGCTGTAGAACACACACGGCTAAGCCGTACACTCAACTACGGCTAAGCCGTATTCACATCTGAATAATGAGGAACAAGGATAGGTGTAAGGGAAAGACCGATATGGCCTTCATGATAGAATGTAGAGCACCTAGACCTGCCCAACGGAATGTGATACAGCGCGTGAATGATCTCGAGGGCTGCGAATCATTCATATCCGGATGTTAAGCACCTCCCCATGGGTGTTGGTTTAAGGGACTTCGTGTACCGCCCGATTCAATGCAACACTAGACAACGGTGCATCGAATAACTTAAAACTACATCATCATGCACGGTTAGAAACACCGGATAATTAGATTAGAATTAGTTTGTAAATAAAGATGATCCGATTTCGCATGATTTGTTGCATAACATATTGCATTCGATCATTGATCTCAACTCTCTGATATGTTTACTTGTGTTCAGTTACATTCACATTGTGGTTCTTTACCTTGAGTATGCATGTATAGTATGTTCACAGATCTGTACGTATGATATGTTGTCACGATCTACTCAGGGTTTTCATGATTGACTCTGTATGGTCAGGCACTACTTAGCCTCAGCCTTAGGATCCCGACGGGGTGAATTTGGTATAGTTATATGGCCTTGCTGCAGTAAAGATACGTCTTGGGGAACCGGACCCCAGGAAACCGAGACCCATTGTACCCTGGCCCGGACAATGGTGTTCTTTGCATGTTATAAGATCCCTCTTTTAGGAGCACATGGCAATGTAGTAGCCACCAGTATGTACACAGCATGTATCCATTTATTCGCATAGCATATTTATTTCTTGCACGACAGCCTAGAATACGAAAATGCCTTACTTAAATTACATGATGTTCTTTATTCTATTAGACACAGCATGTGTTAACTTGCTATGGTTTATACTTTGCTGAATCGTCGTATTCACAGTTGTTTTTGGTGTTGCAGGCCCAGATCCCCCTGCCGAACCCTCGCCGGTCGGTCAGACTCCAGACGAGACCCCCGAGGCCCCATCAAGCCTAGAGGAGTGGATGTGATCACTCCCCGGGAGAGCGTTCTTGGCATGCATAGCATTGGAGTCTTGTCTTGAGGATTTTCATACTTGTATTTGGCACGACATGTCTTGATTGTATATGTATATATTCTTTTGTTCTTTTTGTAAGACCTTGGCATGTAATTATGTCAGTTCTTTCTTCGTATTCTCTTTTGCACTGTTAGTTTGATGTTTCTGATATTACAGCTTCCGCGTACATGTTTGGCACGTGTGAATGTTCCCTTGTGCGTGTGCATTTAGACTCGGTCTACGTGTACAGGCACGGGAGTACGTGTGTCATTAGGTTTGACTTTTGCTAACCCCCGAACCCTTGGCTCGGGTTGTGACAATATACCCTTATTTCAATCTAAAAATTGAATTAATTCTTCATAACTGGGTTGCTTTGGCAACTACAAAGTTAATTTGAATTATAAATTTTTAATTAATATTATAACAATAACACTTCTATTATGTCACATACTTAATTAAATCCGTTTGTTTTCTTTAATGATCCAAGGTACCTTGGATAGTGATCAAATGTTATATTAACTCAACAATCCATCCATTAATACATCTAAATTTAAAATAAAAAATACATAAGTGATCAAGTTATAAGCTATAATACACTTTAATTGCACAAAATATATCATCTATTATGCGGAAAAGAAACTTTAATTAACTTAATCTACTAAATAAAGAAATGTGCTAAAAATTAGAAATGTTTTATGACTGATCCAAACTGTTCATCTTGAAATATACTCGATACAAACCTACAAAAGAAAATGAATCAAAATTCCGAGTTTATATGAGTTTATTATCATCAAAAGAAATTCTACACCATTCAATTTTGGATAATAAAGATATTAATCAGCAATTTTTAGAGAATATAACGTTGATGCATAATTACTTTTTTGGTTATGATCTGATCAATTTAGCCATATTTAAGATTAATTAAACTTTTACTTCATCAAGTTAATACTCCTTTATTTGATCAAATTAGGTCACATTTAAATTACTAGAATTCAATTAAAACTCAATTCTGCCTCTTCCAATTTTGAATGGACCATGGTTATGTCCAAAGTGTTCAAAACAGTAGGTTACACCGAAGGTTCAGTAAATGCTAGTATGTACAGAAATCAAGTTTGAGGATTAGCGTTGGACTTTAATTAGGTCAATCCAACCCATGTTGGCTCACAATTGACCATCCACATTCTTAACCCATCCTTGGACAGGCCTGGTTAGGCATGTCAACCTTACATGAACCCAGATTAGAACCGCCAAGCCAGGCAATCAGGCTAGGCTAACATTGATCAGGTTGGCTCAACCTTGCTGGCCCGGCCAAGCAACCCACGTATGCAGTGCACAAACTGTGTATAATTGTGCACACATACTATATATGCATTGTGCACAGTTCTGTGCGTAGTGCAATGCACTTATGCACTATGCACAAGCCCTGTTATTATTATTATTATTATGATTATGGGGTTTTTCTCAAAAAAATCCCCTTAGAGTTTTTATAAAACAAGAAGTACCCCAAAAAGTTTGATAGCTCGGAGTGGTCCCTTGAGCCCTTTTCCTGTTTTTTTTAATATTATTCATGAGAACAGATATCTATGCTCAAGTGTAACATATATCGAACCCTTTTCCTATTCCTTTTTCCTCTTCATTATCTCTTTTTCTTGGTTTTGTCTAAGGTTTTGTTTAGGTTTTATTTGGGGCAAAGAGGGGAAAATCAATAAGAAGAAAAAAGAGAAAGAAAATAGAAGCAAAAGAAAAGGAGCAGACAATGAAGATGATGAAGAAAGAAGAAAAGAGAAGAAGAACAACAAGGAAGAAGAAAAGAGAAGAACAAGAACAAGGAAGAAAAAGAAATGTTAGAAGAAGAAAGAGAATGAGAATGCATAATGAAAGGTGAACTAAGAAGAAAAAATCAAGAAGAGAAATAAGTAGAAGAGATGAGAAAGAGAATCAGAAGAAGGAACTAAAGTAAGAAGAAAAATGGAGAAGAAGAAATATTACGCTTGAACATAGATCTATGCTCAAGCATAATATACTCAAAGCAGAATCATGGTTTTTTTTAGATATTATTGATGATCATAGATATTGCTGCTCATTAGCAATGTCTAAAATAATAATAATAATGACTTGATCATTGGAGCTCGGCGCAGACTAGAAGGGAGGTGGGAAAGGGCAGGAAGGAGAGAGAAAGTGTGTAAGGAGAGAAAGGGGTAGGGTATTTTGGGGATTCATAATTTTTTTTAGGGCGGAGTAAACTAAATCCAAATTGATATATATTTAGAAGCTCTCAATGTTATTTAACATATTTATCTTATTTTCCTAAATGCCCTCTTAAAAAGACCTTCAAATATCCTTATTAACTTTCTTTTATTTCAAAAAATATCCTTTATTGCTTACAAGACAATTTCACTTCCCTTGATGTGGGGCCCACCTCAAATTTGGCGTACTTTATTTTTGCTACTTATTCAAAATTACATCAAATTGTTAAAATTATAAAATTTAAAAAAAAGTTACAAAGGAGAATTTTCATATATGGGACCAACTTAGCAAAAAGTAAGATTGACTTTTTGCGATCTAATTTTTAAAAGAGGATGTTTGTCTGTCATATTCTATGCAAACAAAACTTTAGGATAGAAATTCTCTTTGCTCTTATCAATACACATGAGGAGGGGTGTAAATCTGGGAGGACCACCCAAGCCCAGCACAACCCAACTGACAAAAATGTGGGCTGTGGGCATGCCAAGCATGGGCTAGAGATGGGCTGTGCCTGGCCAGGGGACCTTGGGCAGCAGCACGACACAGACGAGGCACGACCTAGCACAGCATTTATATTTATAAATATTTATTTTTATATAAATTAAATATAAAATTTAAATAATTGAAGTATTTCTCTTCATTTGTAAATTAGGACCCATATTTGAGCACTTATTATATTAGTTTTAATTTTATTTCAAGTTGGAAATCCTAAAAGTTGGTAATGACTCCTTCAATTTATATAAGGAAATTTAAAAATTTTATAAAGTTAGGAGGGGCACGTAAGACCTTGGGTGGCATGACCCAGCCCATTTGGGGCGTGTCCTAGCTCGACGTGGCTATGGTTGTGCCTTCGGCTGCATTGGGCTAACCCCCAGTGGCCTAGGCATGACAAGGCCCGTGAAATTACACAAGCCAGCATTGCATAGTTGGGCTGCCCTCATAGCGGGTCGTGCACCCCTATGTATGAGTAATAAATCTCTATGTCAAAGTACCATTACCCTCAATATTAGAAATCTAATTATAGAAAATTATTACGCTAAAGATAACCTCAACAAAATAATTGTCTTCTCAATAAAGTGATCATCTTAATGAAGAAATTGATGATTACACCTCTTAAGTCATTTTTTCTCAGTTTTTAGAACGTGGTTTAAATATTAGCCTAGAAAAAGATATTAATTCAAAAAAAATGTCTTCTTTTTTTATTTTATGTCCATCACTCATAAGGTCCAAAACATTTCCACTCCAATAAAAGCCAGGTAGACATATGTATACAACTAGCCCCTAGTTGGTAGGCCACCTAATCGATATGCTACTAGTTGACAATCAGTTGATTTAACCATCCGATTTATATATAAAAAAAAATTAAGAATCATGACTTCAATTAAAGTTTATACTCATCAATAGAATTATCAACTCTAGGTCTGGCTTTAGGCCTATGCCATGCCAGGTCAGCCCATGACTCATATTTGCGGGCTATGCTGGCCGGCCTGGTTGACCCGCCTACATTTACTGAATAGAGGAAAGAGAATTTCCATCCTAAATATTTATTTGCATACAATATGG
The DNA here is from genome assembly GCA_037013555.1 of Sextonia rubra. NCBI lineage: Eukaryota > Viridiplantae > Streptophyta > Magnoliopsida > Laurales > Lauraceae > Sextonia > Sextonia rubra. Next base: position 28,753,894 of record JASUAD010000011.1, on the reverse strand, counting down.
TATACAAACATGCTCTTTTAAAAATTAAATTGCAAAATGATGATCTTCCTTTTGTTGTGGTGGGCACATATATGAAAGTACCCCTATGTAACATTTTTTTTTTCAAATTTAGCAATAAGATGTAATTTTGAATAAGTAATATATGAAAACACTCCTTTGTAATTTTTTTTAAATTTTAACAATTTGATGTAACTCTGAATAAATAAAACAATAATAATAAATGTCAAACTTGTGGTGGGTCCCGCATCAAAGGAAGTTAAATTGTCTTGCAAACAATAAAAGATATTTTTTAAAATAAAAGAAAGTTAACAATGATAGTTTTTAAAGTATTTTTTAAAAAATATTTTAAAAAATAAAATAGATGTGTGGAAATAATATTGCATCGAAGAAAGTTTTGAAAGTTGTCTCCGATTCTACGCGGTGAAATGTGGTTATTGGTGGAATGAAGGAGCCGCAGCACAGTAAGTCCTGTTTTGAAGCCTGCACAAATTACGATTGATAACGAAGTCACGATTACGATTGACAACGCAGTCGCAATATAACTCATGCAGCGTTTTTATAATTCAACTCATACAGTTGTTGGAAAGTTCTGAGTCAGTGAATCGGCATGTGATAGGTATTATTTAATCTTTTTCGGCCAATCAGTTTCTACACGTTCACTGTGAGTAGATAGCGCCCATCAAATCGAAACCGCTGCAGATGGTTTTGAAAATTCTTCTGTCAGAAAACTCGTGGGATGATTGTCACGGACGTCGTATGACATCGGTCATCGTAAACCCCACGGCATTTGTATTGATGTGACGCCGCATTATTAGTCTACCGTCAGTGGATTTTGCAATTCAAAATTTTAATTTTAATGTAGGTTATCTTGTACGTTTTGCCAAACTCCTCCGGTCTTTGCTGCCGTTCTCAAGTCCGAGTAAAGAAAGAAAATTGTATTAGATAGATGACAGCCAGCATAAAACTTTATCATAATCCAAATATAAATTCTGAATAAATGATATTTTACGATAAGGTTAGGGCGTTCCCCATTTTAAGTGACGCATTGCAGCGTCGTCCAGCTGTAGTGAAAAGTATGCAAGGGCTACCACATAATTTTGGGTTAGTGCGGTTAAAGAAGTTAGTCCATGAAAAGAAGAGGAGGAATAAAAAATTAAACTTGCTACTTGGAATATAGGAACCATGACAGACAAGAGCATGGACTTGGTTGAGGTAATGAAAAGAAGAAGAATTAGTGTGGCTTGTATACATGAGACAAGGTGGAAAGAGAATAAAGTTAAGGAGCTCACGGATGGATATAAGCTTTTCTATGCAGGAAAGAGTAATACAAGAAATGGAGTGGGTATAATTGTAAATAAAGTTTAAAAGAAAAAATTGTGGGGGTAAAGAGGTTTGGTGATAGAATTATAGCAATTAAACTTATACTAGAGGAAGACATAATTCATATTATTAGTGCATATGCTCCCCAAGTAGGACTAGAAGAAAGTGTGAAAAGACAATTTTGGGAGGAGATGGATGATTTAATGCGAGAAATCCCAAATAGTAATAAGATTTTCCTTGGAGGAGATTTAAACGGGCATATAGGAAGAGATAATAGAGGATATGAGAGAGTGCATGGAGGGTATGGATTTGGAGAAAAGAATGAATTTGGAAACACTATATTAGATTTTGCAGTGGCATTTGATCTTGTAGTAGCAAATACTTACTTTAAAAAGAGATATGAGCATTTAATTACATATAAAAGTGAGAGTAACAGGAGTCAGATAGACTTTTTTCTAGTTAGAAAACAAGGCCGATTAGTTTGTAAAGATTGCAAGGTCATCTCAGAAGAGAGTTTGACTACGCAACATAGGCTCGGAGTTTTAGATATTTGCATTAGAAGTAAAAAGAGAGCAGTAGTAAACAAAATGGACCCTAAAACAAGGTGGAGAGATTTGAAAGGGGAAAGAGCAAATATATTTAAGGACAAAATGATTGAGAAAGGAGAATGGAATATTGAAGGAGAAACTACAGTATTGTGGAATCAAATGGCTAATTGCATTATGAATGTTGCAAAGGAGGTCCTTGAAAAATCAAAAAGGAAGAGACATATTAATAAAGAAACATGGTGGTAGAGTATGGAGGTTCAGGAAGTTATTCGACAGAAAAAACATTACTACAAAGTTTGGCAGGGAACTTAGAGTATAGAAAATTTTGAGTTGTATAAGAAGGCAAAGAAAGAAGTTAAGAAAGTAGTAGGTAGTGTAAAGTTCAAAGCATATGATGACCTCTATAATAGGTTAGGAACAAGAGAAGGAGAAAAGGATATTTTTAAGCTTGCAGAAATAAGAGAAAAGAAAAGTAGAGACTTAGATCATGTTAAATGTATCAAAGACAATGAGGAAAATATTTTGGTAAAGGACAACGATATTAAAGAAAGGTGGAAGGAATATTTTAGCAAACTTTTAAATGAAGAATATTTGGGCAATACAAGAGTTGAGGAGGATACTTCATTACAAGAGCATACTTTTCTCCATAGAATAAGAGGGGTGGAAGTGAATGAAGCATTGAATCAAATGACGACGGAAAAGGCAACAGGCCCAGATGGTATCCCGATAGAGGTATGGAAATGCTTAGGAGGTAAGTTGGTTATGTAGACTATTCAATAAGATACTTGTGACAAAGAAAATGTTGGATGAATGGAGAAGAAGCATTGTAGTACCTATACATAAGAATAAAGGAGATATACAAAATTATACCAACTATCGAGGGATTAAACTTGTAAGTTACACTATGAAGTTATGGGAGAGAATAATGGAGCAAAGACTGAGAAAAAAGATCAAGATTTCTGAAAATCGATTTGGTTTTATATTAGAGAGATCAACTATGGAATCTATCTTTTCACTTAGGCAATTAATGGAAAAATACCGAGCAAAGAGGAGAAATCTATATATGGTCTTTATCGATTTGGAAAAAGCCTATGATAGAATACCGAGGAATTTAATTTAATGGGTCTTAAAAAAAAGAAATGTCCCCAAAGGTTACATTGAAAATTTTAAGGATATGTATGAATGAGCAATAACAAATGTGACAACTACATGTGGAGAAACAGGCAGATTTCCCGTGACTATAGGTTTACATCAGGGATCAACCTTAAGCCCTTGTCTCTTTGCATTAATTATGGATGAGTTAACTGTGCATATTCAAGAAGAAATACCATGGTGTATGTTGTTTGCAGATGATATAGTATTGGTGGATGAATCAAGAGAGGGTATAAATGCAAAGCTTGAGAGACGGAGGGGGGCATTAGAATCTAGAGATTTTAAAATAAGTCTTATAAAGACAGAATATATGGATTACAACTTTAGTAGACATATACAAAGTGTTGAAACCGCTGTCAAAATTGAAACCCATGAGATACCACATAAAGATTTTTTTCGGTACCTAGGCTCGATGATTAGTTAGGATGGGGAGATTGACGAAGATGTGGAGCATAGGATAAGAGCTAGATGGCTGAACTGGAGACTAGCTTCGAGAGTGCTTTGTGACAGACGAACGCCAACGAAATTGACGAGAAAATTTTACAGAACAGTGATTAGACCAACTATGACATATGGAGCAGAATGTTGGCCAATTAAGAAGATGCATATTCATTAGATGGATGTAGCGGAAATGAGAATGCTTAGGTGGATGTGTGGTAAAACTAGGAAAGATAAAATTAGAAATGAGTATTTTCGAGAACATTTAGGGGTAGCACCAATAGGGGATAAGATTAGAGAAACTCGTTTAAGATGGTTTGGGCATGTTGAGCGTAGGCCAGTAATGGCACCGGTGAGAAAAAGTTTGGATATACAGGTGGAGGGTCCATCAAGAGATAGGGGTAGGCCGAAGAAAACATGGATGGAAGTCATTAATTCTGATTTAAAGAAGTTTCACTTATCGAAAGATTTAGCTCAAAATAGAACGGAATGGAGAAATAGAATTCATGTAGCCGACCCCAACATGATTGGGATAAGGCTTTGATAATGATGATGATGATGATATCTTATACGTTTGCCAAACATGCCTCAAAAGACTCTGATGCACTAGGGCACTTTTGTAAGTTCATTTATATTACCCTTATGATAGAGAGCAATGTCCACCCGCTTCCTCGATTACTTCCTGCTACCATTTATAGGTGACATTTTTTTTACGACTCACATCATATTTTAAATAAATATAAACTACAAAAGGTACCAGAGAATAATAGAAAAAATAAGTAGGAGTGTAAGTTTAGTATTTCACTATAATAAAAGGGAAGAAGTGTGCTGCTACCCTTATCTACATGCCCATACCCCGAGCCTACTTGCGTGAAGCCTAACTTGTGGCTCATCTGGCAAGAACATCTCGTAAGGGATACCCATATTGGTCCATCGCATGAAGCCTAAGTTGTGGCTCATCTTTAGTAAGGACATACATATTGGTCCTTCACCTTTCTCAATTGTTCCTATTATACTTATCTCAATTGTAAATATATATATATATTACAAATCCTCTGTAAGTCTATGCAAGTATTGAATTGCCTGCAAATCCTCTGCAAAAGACAAAGGATCATACTACAAGCAAGGGTTTCTCAAATTTTTTCAGGTAGATTCTAGAGCCGAGGTCTTTTACTAAGATTACAAGGACTTTGTATCTTTTGGTAATTAGATGTGAAAATTTCATATATATTCCCTAACCAGCTGATTATTATAGAAAAATAACACATCCTCATTGAGAGAATAAATACAGAAATATATGTGACTTATTAAGGGTCTGTTATTCTATATCTTTGCTACAAAATGATGATCCATGTAGACTCTATCACACTATGATGCACGAATGCTTCAGAATGAGTAGCGTATCATGTCAAATCATATTTGATATTTTAATTTTTGCAGATGGACACACACCCACATATACATATTACCTATAAAATAAGGAGAATTTTCCCCCATGAGAGCACTTCACTCATAATTCACCTCTATGAGTCTCACTTAGGCCCATCCAAGATAAGTACAACACCATTCACAGTAGTTAGGATATTTATGTTTTGGCTAATTCATGGGTTGGATAAAATCCAGAGTCCATTGAGTTATATTTTTTTTTATTTCTTTTAGAACGGACTGTGATATGAGTCATCAAATACATTAAAGTGAAAAAATTGTAGAAAGAATGCAAATTGAAGTGTTTTGAAATAATTTTCTAAGGATAATATAGATTAAAATGGTTATATCTTATAAATCTAGTATCAGATTGAGGCAAGCCACATTACCCTTAGAAAGCTTTTTTGAGTAGATATCCGTAGATTCTAAAATTGTATCAATTGGAGTTGAAAAGATAAAATTATGGCCTCAAAAATTTTACAAAAAAGTGTAGAATTTACATATGTACTCAAGCTCCAAAGATAGAATTTCTAGTAAGAAACTAGCGCACTTGAGCGCCCATTCAGCTGGCTTGGGCATCCGACGTGCAAAAACCTACTTTCCTATATGGAATTTTTTTATTTGTGTTAAAACTGCCAATTTTTGTTCTACAAGGACTTTAACTCTAAGGCACGAATTATGGATAATTTGAAAGGTGTTTCTCTTAACCTTAAGGCATTCATCCCCTTATTATAAGTTAAGAATACACACTAGATATACTCTTCTTCTCTAGAGCGGCCATTGGAGAGATTATATTGAAACTTTGAGTTCTAGAGATTTGTGTTTTCACTTTCTTGTAGAAGCTTAGTTTCTCTTGTAGAAGGTTCGTTTACGTTGTTGATTCAAGGTGGTTGTTTCAGGCGTGGTGAGTGGTGAATGGCAAGTAGTTAACAAGACAAACTGCAATCCTTAGGATGAGTTGCAATTAGGGAAGGGTCTATAAATATATCTTAAATATACAATTACATAGTCCTTAGTTGTCTTTGGTCTAAACAATAAGACCTGTGGTTTTTTTCGAGTACAATTTTTCACATAAAAAATCTGCGTGTCTTCTCCTTGTAGTGTGTGATTAATTTATTTGCTAGTACATTTATTATTTTATTGCATATAATTCAAACTACAATCTAGAATTCCAAATTTGAGACGATCTTTCAATTGGTATTGGAGGAAGTGAGACTAGGGTATTATGTGTTCATCTATTGAGATTTCTAGAATGGATTTCAATTGAGAAGGCACATCTACAACCCAGCTATCGTTGCTGAAAGATAAAGAATCTGGCTTGATTATTCACAAATCTGAAAAAGAAAAAGTCTATAAAAAAAAAACCCTAAATCTATTCAATGCTTTGAATGCAAAAGGAAGGTTTGGGCATATTGCTTCTCAGTGTGTAAATACAAAGTTTAAGAGATATGGTAAAGTTAGGGCAGTAACGTGGGATGATGATTCTAAAGATGTTGAATATCTACTTCCTACCACCACCAGTTCTAAGTTCGTTGTGTTCATAGCCAGGTCTGCACATGGCACATATGATAATGTTTCTAATGATGAAGATGATGAACCCAAATTGGAACCTGAGTAGAAGACATTGCTGAGAAAATGCAAAGCAGATGTCAAGCATTATGAGAAGTTATCATCCAAGCTGAAAGCCAATGGAATCACAAAATTCTTCAGTAACATATGAACTGGAAGATGAAGGGCGAAGGCAAAGCAATTAGAAACTCAACGTACTACATTTTCTGACAAATTGATTAATGCAGATGCCATAAAGGATTTTTTTAATGCTGAAAAAGAATTGCAAACAGTCAAGAGTGAAGTAGTTGTTCTCAAAGTTGAAAAGAATATTTAAATAGAAATATGAAGATGGTTCACACCAAGTTAGAATATATCAAAGACATAGTAAAGTGCATGAACATTGGATCCATGACGGTTGATGAAATTTGGTGTAGCCAAAAGAAACATTCTTCAAAAACTGGCATTGGCTATAAATGTAGAACTTCAATGCCAAAAAACAAAAGTAAATCTATTTTTGTTAAAAGCATCATTGTAGTTTCCATAGTATTTATTGTTCCATATATTGCACCAGTAAATTATGTTGGGAGTACATCCAAGAAGAATGTGTCACATCCTAAATCTACATCCACAAGTCATTATTGTGGAATCAAAGGACACATTCGACCTTACTACAATAAGCTGAGAAATCTAGCAAAAAGCAAGTAATAGAAGAAGCAATTGTCTTCACCAAGGATCAAAACTAGAGCCATGTGGGTTAGGAAATCTAACTTACCTACTTATTTGATACACATTGTACTGAAAGCTTTAAATTCACAAATGTGGATATCAAAATTCAAAAGCCCTTGATCAATTAAGATGATCAAGCTCCTACCCCAAGTATTGAAAAGAAGATAACATTAAGAGGGAGTCAAAATTAAAAGAAAACTACTTAATTAAGCTACTGAATTCTAATTGATAAATTGCTGCATGCTGACAATTCTTTGTTAATTATGTACAAAAGGGGGAGATATACATTAGGAGCTAGAGACAGAGACATGTTATCTCCTGGAGGTACAAAAAAAAATTTTGATGAAAATATTCAAATGTGTTTTTTATTTTATTTTTGGGTAGAATATTTATAAGTCTAAAGAGTTTTGTTCATAAATTGTCAAAGGGTGAGTTTGTTAGGATATTTATATGTTGGCTAATTTATGGGTTGGACAAAATCCTGGGTCTCTTGAGTTGTAATTTTTTTCTTTATTTTAGAATTAACTATGATATGAGCCACTAGATGCATTTAAGTGAAGAAACTGAAGAAAGAACATAAATTGAAGTGTTTTGAAGTTATTTTATGAAGATAACATGGATTAGAAATGTCATATCTCACAAATCAAGTGTTAGATTGAAGCAATTTATCTATAGTCGGAAAGCTCTTATTAGGTAGATATTTATTAAGTTCTAAGATTACGTTGATTGAAACTAAAATGAGAAAGTTATGGCCTCGAAAAATTTATAAGAAAAGTGTAGAGCTTACATTCACGCTCGAGTACCCATGCACCTTAGTTTGAGCTTCCAAGACAAATTTTCTAGCTAGAAACTAGCATGCTTAAGCTCCCAGTTAGCTGGCTAGACCCTTGATGCGCAAAAATCCACTTTCCTATATGTAAATGGTTTTTGTTTGTGTCAGAACTGCTAGTTTCTATTTTACAAGGATTCTAACTTTAAGGCACGAATTGTGGGATATTTAAAGGGTGTTTCTCTTAACCCTAATGCGTCTATCTCACTATTCTAAGTTAAGAATATATATTGGAGATATCTTTCTTCTTTAGAGTAGCCATTGGAGAGATTGTGTTGAAGTTTTGAATTCTAAAGATTTATACTTTTACTTTCGTGTAGAAGATTGGCTTCTCTTATAGGAGGTTCATTCACTTTGTGTATATAAGGTGGTTGTTTCAAGTGCAGTGAGCTGTAAATGATGGGTAGTTGACAAGAAGAGTTGCAGCCCTTATGTTGAGTTAAAACTAGGAAAGTTCTATAAGTATATCTCGTAATCTTCAATTACATAGTATTTTGTTGTCTTTGATATAGACGATAAGACCAATGATTTTTTTCTGAGTAGGGTTTTTAGTGTAAAAAAAATCTGCATATCTTCTTCTTGTGGTATGTGATTAATTTATTTACTAATTCTTTTATTATTTCGCTACATATCTTTTGAACTCCAATATAAAAATTCGAGTTTGGGACGATCTTTCAACACTCTTATCTAGTTACCCCTGTAATCTGACACCACCTAAGCACATGCATGACCCGTGTCAATGTGGCTAGGGTTTGATTTTCTTTATAAAAATTATATATAATTATTGCATGCCGTAGCCGCGTAGGGCTTGGTTGATTTTATTTAAAACGCTACGGTTCATGAGTTTAAATCTCATTCTTCCGTACACTTTTTACTTTTGACAAGACTCAATAAAACAACTAAACCCAAAATCATTGTCTTTAATATATTATAATGGTTCATTCTAACTTTGAATATGGTATAATGAGTAAGCAATGGTCATCCAAGGCCTACTTATTTAGTTTTAGAAAAAAAGTAATTTAAAAGGCTCTAGTCTGCTCTGATTATAAAAGTTATACAAACTCATGCAGAGTTATTGGAAAGTTTCAGCACTTGCAATGCCAGTGAATTGGACTATCTAGTTTCACAACTTGCATGTGGCATCATTTATTAATCCGACTTTCCTATTGCACTTGGTAACCACCAATTATGAGTGGACCAACCATTTCATGCAACATGAACACAAATTCACGTAATCTTAAAAGAAGCAATGGGGGAGCTACTATAATTGGTCCACTCGTAGATCTTTTTATTTTTATAAAAAAGGTAAGTATCATGCCATTGTGTTTTTACAAGAAAAAACATAGAGAATTTCACTGCTAAAAAATTCCTCGGTGATAATGCTTTCTTCCTCTTTACGGTCGTTGAAACTCTATTTTCTTCTTCAACTTCCACTATTTAAAGTCGGAAACGAACCATTTTCCCTCTATTATTTTGAATATTGATCTCGGAGGCTTCAATAAGATTGTGCAATCCAAGAAAAGCAAAGAAAATAATTGTGCAAACTAAGCGAACCATCTTCTTTATGTGTGCAACACATACCAGTAAAAATGCTTCAAATGCAATCATCTTTTTGTACATTATCCAATTTTGACATTGATGCAATATTACAACATCAAAAGAATCTCTACCTTGAATCTAAATACGACAAACCACCAACTTCTGTACTCTATACATTATTCAATATGTCACAATGACTTACAATGAGTAAACTAAGCACACCAAAGAAGGTGATTGTGCAAACTAAGCAAATCAAAGTAGATGCAACTTGAAGCTTCCGAAATCAATATTTAAAATAATGGAGGTAGACTGATTTGTTTCAGATTTTAAATGGAGGAAGATGAAGAAGAAAATCGAGTTTTGTCAACTTTAAAGAGGAACAAAGTAGTGTCGGTATAAAAAACATGTGTCGAATTCAATACTGCTTTCTACAAGTGTAAAATAAAATACAAAAATCATAGAGGTCCTGTTGTGCTCCTTTGGAAGACAAACTATTAAGGGGTTCTTTCAGGTTTAAGAGCCATCTAAGAGATCTTTATTATTAAAATCCTCAAAATTATAAAAAAGGGATGGATCTCATGAGGGTTATAAAGCAATTTTTAGAAGCCTCACCAATCTCATGTGTTGCAGCTTGAGAAAATATAGACTCTAGTTTGTTGACTACGTGTCTTATCAGCAATTTCAACTATGTTCATCCGTGTTGAAAACTTTTCCATTTTTCCTGTCCTAAGGCCTTCTCTACCTTTAGTCAATGCAGGCTGTTTTTGCAATGTCGTTGCAGATATATAGAGGAGAAAATAAAATTGTTTGGCATAGCCGGTGGAATTTCTTCCGAGATTTTAGGCACCTCGTGATTTGTAGAGGAAATTCTCTCACAGTGAGGAAGCAGCTTTTCAATTAGTGAGGGTGATACTTTATTAAAGGAAAATTTTCAAAAATAATATTTGGGTATTTTTTTCTCAATTTTTTATGCAAAAGACTTGATTGAAAAAATTATGAAAAGCTTTTATGCCTTTTTGAGATATTTAAATTTTAATTTACTTTTTTCTAAAAATAAGTCAAAAGTTTTATGTCTTTTAGAAAATTTTTAAAAGGTTTATACATTTATGAATTTGTTTTTTTTTTTTAACACACGACAGCTAAGGGCTAATATCGCTAGATTGAAAGGTCAACAGAACTCAGGAAAGTGTCAAAATCTGGAAAGTGCTAATTCAACAGAGGGGAGGACTGGTGTTCATAAATACGAGAGGTTTGGATTGATATAGTGCAATTATAACTTTACAGCACAGATAATTGTGTGTATTTTCAATAATGTTTCTTGTATATATGGTGAACAAATACCCCACTCTATTAGGCCCATCGCAAACATGAGTTAAACTAAGAGTTAATTAGTTTGACAACGTGCATCAGACACTGTATAGAATTAAACTTTCTTTGAGGTGTTAGAATTAATAAAAGTGTGCCCACGCATCAATTTGTAATGATGGGTTCAACTAATCTTTGTAATGATGGCTCAACTAATCTCTAGAGTCTCGCCGATAAGATAATGTAGAGTCCAAATTTATATTATCATGTAGTTGCCTAGCTCATTTAGAACATAAACTAGCCTTGAACAGAGTGTACGACTAGATGGAGTTGCAAGAATTAAAAAAATGAACACTTAAATAAATACATGATCTCTTGTGATCTGAGATTGGGATTAATTTTCGTGGTTTGTTTTGGCCCCAAAAAAATTTTGAAAACGAGTTTTTTCAAATAACATATGACAGTCTTAATATTTTTTTTAATATATTTTTCTTTTTGTTTAAGGCATTCAACGTCAAATTTCATACCAACACGGAGTAGGGATGACTAAGGTTGTGTAATTGACTATGGGGCTCACATGGATGAACGATTTTCATATGAGTAGGGAGATCAAATTAAATTTTTGATTACGACCTATCTATGCGTGACAAATAAGATCAACTTAGTCTCTTGAATCCTGTGATACAGAAATGTTTTAAGATCTAGTTAGTGCTCAAGCATGACTCATGTCAATGTGGCCAAGGTCCCCATTGCATCAACCTTTTGAGATTTTTTTTGCTAAAAAATTGCACGTAATTATTATGTAGTATAGTGGCTAGGTTGATTTTTATTTAAAAGGCTAAGGTCATGAGTTTAAAAATATCAACCTATAAATTTTTATCTTTTCACTAAGACTCAATAAAAAATTTGAATCCACAATCCTCAACTTTAATACATTATTACGGTTTGTTTTGCTGACATACAATGTTATGCTTTTCACTAATAATTTAAACTTTCGGTGTTAATGGTTATTAATATAGTTTCAAAGCCAAGGTCACAAGTTCAAAGCCCTCGAAAGGCATATTATCCCTAACTATTTGTTTGTTTTATTTGTCTATTGGATTTTGAATTCGGCCTCCCTTCTAGGGAAGGGTGTTGATATACATTAGTTATAACCACGGTGTTTGGGCTTCAAGGTTACGTTCGATGATGACCTATAGAAGTTAAACATAGAAGCTCATAACCCTTCTTTATTTTCTCTTAAGCTATCCTTTTCCATTTTACATAAAATTTTTCTACGAGCAAGGGGACATAATCGCTGTATGCTCCATCTCACGCAACCCGCCATGCACGTGGGAGCTGCTTTGTCATTGAAGGCAAAGGCCGTCCCTAGTTACATAGTGGCAGACGGGAATAGACCCGGGGTCCACCCAGGGGAAATCCCAGAGAATCCCCACTATCAGGACGTAGTTGGAGCTGGATCCTTCTCTCCATTCAGTCAATACTGGCTGTTTTTGTAGTGTTGTTGCAGATACACCGAGAGAGGAAAACGAAAACATGGATCTATTAACCTTTCTCTTACTGATCCTCTTCCTCTGGACATGCATCCATTTCCTACTCCAATCCAGGAGGACCAAACTGCCACCAGGCCCATTCCCTCTCCCCATCGTGGGATGCCTCTTCAAACTCGGCGCCAAACCCAACGAGTCCCTCGCCCAACTCGCCCACCTCCACGGCCCGCTCATGACTCTCCAACTCGGCAGCTTTACCACAGTCGTCGTCTCCACCGCCACCATGGCCAACCAGCTCCTCGTCAAGCACGACCTCATCTTCTCGGGCCGAACAGTCCTCGACTCAGTTCGAGTCCTCAGGCACCACGAGTCCTCGGTCGTGTGGATCCCACCGAACCCTCGCTGGCGAGCCCTCCGGACCCTGTTGAACACTCAGATCATGACCGTCCAGCGGCTCGAGGCCAACATCGCCTTCAGAAGTGCCAAGGTCCAGGAGCTGCTCTCGCACGTGCGCGGCTGCTCCGTTACGCAGAGGGCGGTGGATGTGGGCCGTGCCGCTTTCGTTACGATATTGAATCTGGTATCGAACAGTGTTTTTTCGGTGGATCTGGTGGATGTGGGGTCAGAGGAGGCGCAGGAGTTTAAGGACGTGGTTTGGGGGATCTTGGAGGAGGCCGGGAAGCCCAATGTTTCGGATTACTTGCCGTTTCTGAGGTGGATGGATTTGCAAGGGGTGAGGCGTCGATCGAGGGGTTATGTTGAGAAGCTGTACCATCGGTTTGATGAAATGATCGAGAGGCGTTTGAGGGAGAGATCTATGGGTGGTTATCAGAGGAAAGAGGATTTTTTGGATGTGCTTCTTGATCAGGAGAAAGGGTTTCAGCTGGAGCGGCACGAAATTAAAGCCTTGCTTGCGGTATGCATCGTATAGCGTTCTTCGCTCTTCGGTAGTTCCAATTAATTTGCATTAAAATGCTGGTGCAAATGAAAAAAATACGATTTTATAGAATAATTCCCCTTTAATCTTCATATTTGATTATTTTATGTATCTAATTCCTATGCATTCAAACAAACAGCCCCCTCAAATTTACATTTAATATTCATGTTTAACTACCTTGTGCATCCAGACAAACTTGCCCCGTCATTGCCACCGGTCCTGAATTTATTGGCAATCCTTTTTTATTTGATTTGATTTTATTATTATTATTATTATTATTATTTTGTGATTCCTGCATGTGTTGGGCACTTCCTTATCTACAAGTTTGGACCGCCCGAGTTGTCTTCTGGAGCTTCCTGATGTGTGCAACTCCACCGTTGGCGCACGTATTGATTATAAAGCTTGTAGTTTCCGATGAAAACTCGGATTGAAGTAATATTTGAGTTGTGGCAGAGATTCTATGATCCCGCCTCTACTTTGAAATCGCAGTGTCGGATGGAGCATATAAGGACAGATACGTTGCTTTCTGTAGTTTATTCTTTAAAAAAAACCATACAGATATGGAAACAAAACGAGACAGGGTGCTGCTTGACTTTTGTGACTAGTGGCCCCTGCTTGCTGGTCTTCATCCGTGGTTCACAGGTGGGCTGTCAGGCTGCTCATGGACGAGGTGACAGCTTGGGCGACTCAGGCTCAGCCCATTTTGGGCGGGGTCACATCTCCTGTTTTAGCATTTGGGCTCCGCTTGAATATTAAGCATGGGCCTGTACAATATTTTATCTAGGTCTGAATTATATTATGGAGCCCTAAGCTCGACCTGTCTGGCTTAATCACGGTTAATGACTGAATTGGCCTAGTAAGTGATAGCTAGACAGCCTGTTTAGGCCCAGCCTGGCTTTGACAAGTATCTGTTGTAGTTTAGTGACATAGGCCAAGCAATTATGGTCCTTGTTGGGTGTGGGCTAGATATGGGCTCGTATTTCTGAAGCCAGGTCAGGCCAGGTCTGGCTTTGTCTCACATAGCCCAACCTAGCCCATGAACACCCCCCTTAGAGCAGCCCTTTAGCTTAACTCAACTGGTCTCCATGAGGAGTTCAGATCCTCATGGTCAATCTTATCTGAGGCTAATTCCTATTAGAATAAAATTTGGAAATATCCCATGCACCATAAGGACATTCAGTTTAATAAGCCACCTGGCTTTCAATGGGTCGACCCTATTGCGAAGTTCCAGTCTTTTTACTTAGGAACTCTCTAATTAAGTGAGAGACTGGCGGCATTCATACTCATCCATGAGCACCTCAGCGAGAACCACTCATTAAGAATTTAATTTATTTGAAACAAATGACAATCTCTTATGTGGCATTGGACAAATTTTACTTTAAACGGATTTGGCATCCGTATTATATATGGATCCCAATAAAACATATGAAGTTTTTATGATATTTATTCAAATGTTTTCTAATTGTTCAAACTAGAACTCACTTGTAAACTATCCAGTCTAAGGTTATCGAATGCATAGTAAAAGTAGAAGCTTTTCGTTGAGGTTAATTGTCCTCTCGTACTGGGAGATGAAAGCTGGGGTAGTGAATGAGATTTGATAATCCAGTAGTGGTTCTAGCCGTAAACGATCCATGGATACTAGGCATAGTGTGTATCAACCTGTGCAGTAGTGTAGTTAAAGCATTGAGTATCCTGCTTGGGGAGCACGTTCACAAGAATAGGAACTCAAAGGAATTGATGGTGGCGCACAAGCGGTAAAGCATGTGGTTGAAAGGAGATTTAACATTCAATTAAATCATATAATTGGACCAATGGACCTTGGACTTTACGAATTTGTCACATGTTCTAATTTTGAAATGTTACAGAAAGTTTCCAGGAAGAATTGGCTATTATAGGGATTTGTGTAGATCTCAAGTAGGATCTTTTTCTTGATATGAAACTCTGAAAAGATTCTCAACAAAGTCCGCCTGAGTTCCACCCATGGAAATCTTCCTAATTTTTGTTTAAATTATGATAGTTGGCTTTGTTTCTTTTAATTTACAATTAAAACTCCTCTCCTGGAGTTTGTGTTATAATTATACTAGGTTTTGTTCCTTGATTTACAATCAAATATTATTATTATTTTTCCCTTGCTGTTGTGCAACTGGGTACAGACATGTGTACTGGTGTATGAGTTGCTTGAGTTTGAGTTCCTTATAAATAACGTACATATACATTCACCGATACATGTATATGTATTTTCTTGTTATCTAGAGTAGGGCTATTTGTCATTTTTTCTATCTAATGAGAAAAGCTTGTTAATCAGGACATATTTGTTGCGGGGAGTGACACAAGCTCAACCACCATAGAATGGGCCATGGCTGAGTTGCTCCACAACCCACATACCATGTCAATGGTTCGATCAGAACTCAGAGAAATCATTGGCATAGGAAAGCAAGTGGAGGAATCAGATATTGCTCGACTTCCTTACTTGCAAGCAGTTGTGAAGGAGACCCTACGTCTACACCCACCAGTTCCCCTCCTCATCCCTCACAGAGCTGAGTCAACTGTGGAAATTTGTGGCTTCACCATACCCAAGCATACTCAAGTTATTGTGAATGCATGGGCAATTGGAAGAGACCCAAATGTTTGGACAAACCCTACTTGCTTCTTGCCTGAGAGGTTCTTACATTCTAAACTTGATTTTAAAGGCCAAGATTGCCAATATATCCCATTTGGTGCGGGTCGAAGGATATGTCCTGGCTTGCCTTTGGCCATTAGGATGGTGCACCTATCACTAGCGTCACTTCTACAATCATTTGGATGGAAGCTTCCTGAAGGGATGTTGCCAGAAGAGATGAATATGCATGATAAGTTTGGAATCACCTTACAGAGGGAGACCCATCTTCTTGCCGTTCCTGTGCAAGAGTAAAAGATATTTATGTATCCATTTTATGGAACTTCTTTATTTAGGTATTGTTGTGATCACTCTTGGTAACAATGAGGCCATCAATAACGGATTTGGTTTGTGCAAACCTATGCAGATGTAGTAATTTTTTTAAAGACGCTATAAAATGCTGAATTGGGATATGTAACATTGTGATGAGGTCAATAGCCTCCCTATCATGTGTAAAGGTAGATCGGGATTATATGGGTATCTAAAGTCGATCAATAGCCTCCCTGTCATGTGTAAAGGTAGGTCAGGATTAAATGGGTACCTAAAATCAATTTCAATCACTACTATACATACAGCAGCCAACTTTTAGTGGGGGCTGGTTAAAAGAGCTGTTATAAGTCACTTATAGTGGCAGCCAAACATGGCCCCCACTATAAGCTATTTTATTGTGTTAAAAATTTTATTCTACGGGCGGCCACTAAAATAGCCCTTGCTAGAACTTGTTTTTAGTGGGGGCGAGGCCCTATTAAAACTTGTTTAATTTAGTTGGTTCATAGTAGGCTCCAGCTAAAAGTCATCTTTAGGGTCAAAAAACCTACAACCTTTCTCTTGATTCTCCCTTCGCTTCAAATGAAAAATCCGATCTTGGTTCTCCATTTCCACTTTCTTCTTCTTCTTCTTCTTCTTCTTCTTTCTCCTAAAACCCTAACTCCTTGAACGATGGAAGAAAAATCTTATCTTTCTTTTCTTCTTGCGGCGTCTGCAATGAAATCTACAGAGCTTCTTCAAATGAAGCGTCTTCTCAGCCGCATTCTCTTCTTCATCCAAGAAGAATTGGAGTTTGTCAGAACTTCATTCTAGGTAGATTGATCATTCATCATCTCTTTTTTTATTTGTATGATGCATGCTTTTTAAGAAGTTTTTTCCTTTGATTTTTGTTTTTTATACTCTCAATTGTTAGTTTTGATATGGTTTTTTATCTTGTGGACTTATCAAAGTAGTAGATGTCCACAAAAAAGCGCCTCTGCATCTTTTTTTGTAGAGTTAGGGTTTTCCTGCAGCCGTTGAAACTCCAGTACTCTCTCTCATGATTGTTCTTCTTTCTATTGAGTAAATTTGAAGTTTTTGCTTGATCTTGGGCTAAAACTTCTTTTCACTTCGATCGATCATTTCGATTTGAATCTAACAAAGTTAGGTCTGTCATCTTTCTGATTCTCTTTTTAAACAAAACTTCTTAGATTTGTTTATACTTGTGCTTTTGTGAAATCAAGATCTCATTTTTCTTCTTCTTCAAGTGTTTGTTGCATTAAGGCATAGTTCCATTAAGTTGTACTTTGCTTTTTTTTTTTTTTTTGCCTGAAACACTTGAATATGGCTTGTGATGGTGTTGTTTGACACTGTAAAACGAGCCATGATGGGTGCCATGATTCGTTTGGGAAGAATCCTACTATTTTTTGCCCAGTAGGGCTGGTTGTAAGGGAAAGGACGATAATACAGTAGTCTTCTTCCATCTTCACTCAGATTTTTCTTAATCTTTCTACATTAGAGGTATTGAAAATATGAATTGAAAATAGTCAATTTGGAAGAAAGATAAAGCAAATAGCAACCTAGATGAAGATTGTAAATATGTTGCTTGCTTGTTGCAATGGTCTCTCATGTTAAATTTCTACCATTTTCTTTTGAGTTTTTTATAGTGATTAAGCCATTAAGATCTTTAATCTATAATTTTAAAAGCTTTGAAGTTTTCTTTATAGTGTGATTAAAACATTAAGATCTCTAATATGGAATTTTTAAAAGCTTTCAAGCTTTCTTTTTCTATACTATTTTGTAATGGCTAATTCATCAAATGTTCAGTCCCCTTATAAGGTGCTTATTGGACATGCGACAAGATTGAACTAATGGTGTTAGGCTTTTACTATCTTTTGGTTCTATTTTATCAATGATTAACACTATCAATTTTTTTAGGTTCTTCTCTACTCAATGAACGGTGTGGAGTAGATGAATGGTAAGTGCTTTGGATGCCTGAATAGCGATTAGTGAAAATAGAATAATGCATAATGCCATTTTCATTATAATAGAATGTTATGTTGAATGATGTACCCTCTACTTGATCATCAAAGCAACAACTCTTTTCACATGGTTGCCAACCTATCAATTGTCTGCAAGTGCTTGACCTTCATGACCAATCTTATGAACTCAATTTTCTCTTAGGAGAGATGATATAATGCTTAGATGATTGATATATGTCAAGGCTTGCCATGTTATGGCAGTTTAATGGATTTTACACAATGTTGACTCATAAAAAATTACAAATATTACAGTGAAGATATTACAAGCAAATTTCAAACCAAGGATGCATAAACTTTGGGATTGTGGAATGGCAAGTCAAGTATTGCATCCAGATGTTCAGAGTTGGTGTAATCCATTCAGAAGACTTCTCCAAATCCAAAATGCATGAAAATTAGATGGACACTCCAAGGTACTCCTAACATCAGTCCTCCAAGTTTCAAATCAAACCGAGCTCATTTGGGCCTCAAATAGCGGAAACAAGGGCCCATTTTCATGAAAAGTCAATAGGAGAGTTGACCAATTTTAGAAGGTCAAAATGGGCTGAAACTTCTATGACACACTCAAAATAGTGTCAAGAAGCATCCTTCCAAGTTTCGTGAAGATTGGACATCGTTCGGGCCCCAAACAGGCAAAAACGAGTCACATATGCAAAAGTCCAAAAATGGGCTTTGGGAGTGACCATGGCCCGTTCATCGAGGGAGTTGACCAACTTCGGATGGTCAAAATGAGCTGAAACTTCTATGACATACTCAAAATAGTGTCAAGAAGCATCCCTCCAATTTTTGTGAAGATTGGACATCATTTGGGCCCCAAACAGGAGAAAACGAGTCACATATGCAAAAGTCCAAAAATGGGCCTTAGGAGTGACCGCGGCCCGTTCATCGAGAGAGTTGACCAACCTCAGATGGTTAAAACGAGCTACAACTTCTATGACAGACTCAAAATAGTGTTAAAAAATATCCCTCTAAGTTTCGTGAAGATTAGACATCGTTTGGTCCCCCAACAAGGGAAAATGAGTCAAATATGCAAGAGTCCAAAAATGGGCCTTTGGAGTGACCACGGCCCGTTCATCGAGGGAGTTGACCAACTTCAGATGGTCAAAATAAGATGAAACTTCTATGACACACTCAAAATAGTGTCAAGAAGTATCCCTCCAAGTTTTGGAAGATTGGATATCGTTTGGGCCTCAAATAGGCGAAAACGAGTCACATATGCAAAAGTCCAAAAATGGGCCTTAGGAGTGACCGTGGCCTATTCATCGAGGGAGTTGACCAACTTCAGATGGTTAAAATGAGCTAAAACTTCTATGACAGACTCAAAATAGTGTCAAGAAATATCCCTCCAAGTTTCGTGAAGATTAGACATCGTTTGGGCCCCAAACAGGTGAAAATGAGTCACATATGCAAAAGTCCAAAAATAGGCCTTTGGAGTGACCACGGCCCGTTCATCGAGGGAGTTGACCAACTTCAGATGGTCAAAATAAGATGAAACTTCTATGACACACTCAAAATTGTGTCAAAAAGCATCCCTCCAAGTTTCAGAAGATTGGATATCGTTCGGGCCCCAAACAAGCGAAAACGAATTACATATGCAAAAGTCCAAAAATGGGCCTTTGGAGTGACCACAACCCGTTCATCAAGGGAGTTGACCAACTTCAGATGGTCAAAATGAGCTGAAACTTTTATGATGTGCTCAAAATAGTGTCAACAATCATCCTTCCAGTTTTCATGGTGATTGTACATCGTTTGGGCCCTAAACAAGCGAAAACAGGTCACAAATGGAAATGCCTGAAATTGGACCTTGTCCGTGACCGCGGCACGGACCTCCAAAGGACACTTCCTGTGGTTTTGGATGGTTCTTCTCCACTCCTTTTCGAAGTATAACTGCCCACAACTCCTTTTAACTCCCTGGAACTGCTAAAACCACCTGAAGACTCTATAAAAGGGGCAATGTTTGAACAGAAAGAAAAAAAGAGAGAATTTTAAGAACAAAAAGCATCTAAAAGCATTTCAACAAGGCTCATAGCAGCATTCCACGACCTTCTCCTCTTCTTTTCTCAGTTACCAAGGTGAGCAAGAATGTTCAGAAGAGGAGAAGAAGATGGGGGTGGCTAAAGAACAAACCATGTTCATACATTAATGACTATTCAAAGGATGACGCTGACACCTTTGTTTTTCTCATTCGAAGGATTTCTTAGCCATTACAAAGGTTGTGAATAAGCCTTTTTGGGCCTCATTCTGTTCCTTGAAAGTTATAAGTTCAGAATGACACAACTTCAAATTCCTATGATATTCTCTTCGGACTTGAACAAAAGACAGTCTGTAAACATGAATGATGAATTACAAAGTTTTTAATCAATTCCATGGTTAAATTTGATCTTCTCGATAGTTGTTTAACACCCCAAGAGTCATAAAAAGGGGTCTCAGCACTTGAAAAGAGTTGGAAAGAAAGACTAGCACAAACAGCACGAAACAGAGGCAAAACAATGACTGTAAAGTCACTATCTGCCAATGATCGTGACTCACGGTCATTGGCAAGTGCCATGGGGAGTGACCGTGGGTCACTGTCACCCCATTTTTTCTTTCTTTTTTTGCATTTTTTTTACTTTGTGTACGTTTTCTTGTATTTTCCAAATTAAGATCACATCTAAGACTTGAGGGAGGGGTTGTAAGTTTTGAACACTCATGTAAACAACCTGTATCCCTGCGGTCAGGACATTAGAACTCATGTAAATAAAGGGAAATTAATGATGAACTGTAGTTAATTCTCATTCTTCTTAACGCTTGAATTGCATGAATATTGGACATTAAATCCATTGCACATTTCACCCATTTTTTAAACGCGATCACACAACAATGAGGAATCAAGTACATTATGTTATGGATATGTTGCTTATTTTAAAGGGATATTATATCTTAGGAATGTGCCTGGAAGACTATACTTCAAAAATGAACTTTTTTAAAATGCAAAAATGCATAAAAAAAGTCACATATGCTTCGGCAATTCAATGTTTGGAGTAACTTTTTCCAACGTAATGCCTTGTGTCGGCAATACCTTTTCCAACGCAATGTCTTGCATCAACTATACTTTTTCCAGTGCAATGTCTTGCTTCGGAATATGTTTTCTGACGCAACCCCTTATGTCATGAATACGTTTTTCGACATCATTTGGCATTAGAAAAATATTTTTTAATAAGTCATGTATATGCCTCATGCTGACGCATTAATTTGTTGGCAATACTTTTCTCGATGCCACTATAAGTCGGGAAAATATTTTTTTTAAAAACATATATTATATTTGTGCCGACACATTAATGCATCGATAAAAATCATTTCCGACAAAAGATTGCGTCAGCATATGTTGTTAAAAGGGACTTCTGCCAACACATTAATGCACCATAAAAAACCATTCTCTAAGATAGATTGCGTCAGCACAAGTTGTGAAAAGGGACTTTTGCCGATGCCATATTGCATCGGCAAAGGTCTTAAATCTAAAAGCTTTTATTTGTTTTACCATGCTCCCACAAATTTTGACCTTTCAACCTACACCAACCAATTCAGGTAACCCAACCATGCATACACAGTGCGGCAAGCCTTATAAAGTCCATCAACCTGTGACAACAAACATAAAACATTATCAATTTTTTATAATGAAATACAATATGATGTTCACATATATAAAAGAAAAGCCATTAGACTACTTAGGTGTTTTCTATTCTAAGTCTAAAGAACTAGTGTTTTTTTTTCCTATTCTTAAACCGGGGGTCCCATTGGGGCATAGTCAACTCCTACAAGTTTCTACGGTCCCAAGCAATGTGCTCATACCATACTGCGGACTTTCTAGTCATTATTTGATGATTTTGCCCCTCAACACCCTATTTTTTAATTTTAAATCCTAATAACTTGTGTTTTAAGTCCTAAGAACTTTCTTTTTATGTCAACTAAAGTAGAAGAAAATAAAATCATATATTGACTAAGATATGTCACATTCTAACCTCCACCTGATGAGCTTCCTCCACCTACATCAATATCGGGAACAACTATCCTTGCTTGAGCTACTAAGTGGACTATTACTGCCTTAAGTGCAGCCTTCTCTTGGTCTGCACAGCTATGACGCTCGCTTGTTTTGCTTGGGCCTTGGCTTGATCAACTATCTCCTATTTCAAGTTCTTCACCTCAGTTGCACTTGAGGTTGCCCTTGAAGATGATGCCGACTTCGTTCAGATCCCAAGTCCTGCCAAATAGCCTGACCTCCTCCTAAGCACATCAGTAGCTATCCCCTCTTGAGTCATAGGGATGTGACCTTGTGCTATGATTGTGTAGCTGTCTTGTCCTCTACTAACTGCGCCAGTCATTTTTTAAGAGGTAGACCGATTAAAACTATGAAAAGAAATATTTTTTGGATTTAACAAAACCTATTTCGATATACATACATGACATTGGCCCGCTGTCTCGTCTATCCAGTCATTCTTATTCTTGCTCCAATGGGTGTCCTTGTAGAAGTTTAGGAAGGTGGGCTCTTGTCCATTGTTTGCTACTTGTCATTATATAACATGGACCGTTATAACCTCAATTGAACATTAATAGCTCACACAGGACTAAAGATTTTTAGAGGCGCAATACAATAATGGACATGGTTGCTGGGAACGAACTGGATCCACATGTATGGTTGGTGGTCATTGCCTTCCGACTATCTTGGGCTTTCTTTGACTTTTTCTGCGAAAGGAAAATAAAGGAAACAAAAAAATGGATCAGTGATATGTACATATATACATATATCAGTAATTGATATTAAAACAACTGAAATTACCTTCTAGCTTTCAGTCTCCCAAACATCGACACATTTCGGTCCATTGATCTTTGTCACAAGGTGGAAGTGGATGATTCTTGGGACTAAGCACTCCAGTATCCAACAAAGCAACCTAGTTTGCATGCAACTCGCACTTCCAATCCCTATACCGTCTTTGGCACTTCTCCCTTAAGCACGCGTTAATTGTTGGGTTATTAATATCACAATAGTCAAACTTTAGCTGCAAATGCAATCATAACGACACAAAAAGTGAAAGACACAAAGCATTTTTTCTTTCTTTAATAAAAATTGTTATAAAGGAAAAATAAATAATGATAAATTTCATTAATCTGAGGCTTTGAAGTAGACTCAAACTCACACATACAAGCACACTTTATAATTGAGACTCTATTCCTATGCTCATACTCAGTATGCAAGCACACTTTATAATTGAGGATTTTTATCTATAAAACTTTTTAAATCTTTATGTTTTATGTTTACCATACTTTTCTTCACTTTTTCTCCTTTCAAATTAAAATTTTCTTTCTTAATTTGAGTGGATTACTCATACATTTTTAACAACGTTATAGTGCTACTATGATTTTATGAATGATTATAAAATTTTAGATAGGATCAGATATTTATACTTCGTTGTGTATATCGAGAAAATGTATTTTATGTTTCCATTTCTAGATGATAAATATTGACTTTTGGCCCTAGCTATTGTACTTTTTTTTATAGTATAACTGCACAACTCATATAGCTTTGGTTTTAACATGGGCCACACCACACTGTTTTAAATTTATTAATCCTTATGTAATATGCCCAAATTTTAAGATTTGGTTTTGATCATTTCTATATATATGAGGATGTATTTTTTTTCCTAACGAAGGGTGTCTTGACCCTTTTGACCAGACAAATCCCTTCGCTCCTAGGTGGAGCTAGGTAAATCCCCTGAGGTGTGATAAAAACCATTTGATATTCAAACCTGGTAAGAATATTAGATTCAAACTTTCTCAATTATCTTCTCCAAAATTATACTTATATTATTCAATTATCTCCACCGATTTAGCAAATGCACTAAATTAATTTATAAATCATTTTATGTTACATTAATATAATATAATATTTAAGTGCAAATAATACAACACGTTTTGAAATGTGATTCTGTTATTATAGGCCTTGGCAAAGCATGAGCCTTTGTTGCTAGTATTCTTTTTAAGCTGGAATTTGGAGAGTTTAATAATAGGTGACCATCAGGAGGCTAGATTTTTTAAATTTCATTAATAAAAAGGAAAAATCTAAAACGCAGGGCCAACCATCAAAATTTTCCACTAAATTAAATTTTACTATATATACTAGAATTCCTCATGGACTTAAATTGAAAAAAGCATTTTTGAGTCAGAGAGTTCAATCCCTTTCTAATTTGGGTTGGATTGTATTAAAATTGAGAACACTATCAAGTTTGAAAATGGTTAGGAGATTAAGTATCCACCGTTGATTCCTTGTTTATTTTGAGATATCTTCAAAAGTGTCTAGTCCATTGGATCATATTTCTACACTTTTGTGGGCCATTCTTTCAAAATCCAAACTAATCAATCTCTTCATCGGGCTTTCAAGGGCTATGGGGTTAAATTCCCAAGCATAATTCCACATAGATCATGAAAAAAATGCAAAAACATATGAGTTGTTTAAACTATTTTAAACACAGAAGATAAAAAAAACAAAGAAGATGTTGCGTTATCCTTTTTCCTTTGAAACCATTTGGGGTCTCACAATCAAGATCGAGGCATTAATCATAATTATAAGTCCTAAATGTCTATTATCACAAATTTCAACCACTGATTCACTTGGAGATGATTGGTGATCATGTGGACTAGGCTTCTTTGTAGAATTGGTTAGGTGGGCCTAACCTGAAACCAAATTGGTATCGACCTGAAACTGGGTCGTCTTCTTTCCACGTCTGGTTTTGCAACCAAAACCCCTCCTCTAGGCTGGTTTTCTTTGTGGCGATATGAAACGATTTAAGGGTAGTCGGAGATTATGCAACAGTGATTTCAGTCCTTTGGCGTCCTTTGTGGCTGCTCCAGCGATCATGGATGGTAGCCTTTTTTTTTAATTTAAACCAAGATCCTTTGTTCACTGATTCAAAGGGATCCTCTGTTCACCAACTCAAAAGAACCAAAAAACAAACATTTAACACTGATAAAAACGGTGTCTACGTTTGGCAATTAACGTTTAAACATTAACTCTCCCTCTATAAATAGAAGTGACAAAAACGAGTCCTTTGTCTTCTCCTTCTGTAAACAGAAGTTGTTTAAGCAAACTCAAATGAGTTTTTTTGTCTTCTCCTTCTGTAAACATAACTGACAAAACGAGTTTGCATATTGTTTGGCAGTTAATGTGTAAACCTTGCATCCACCTTTTTCATTTTTGTTTTGCATCACTCTCCAAAGTCCCGATCATCCGATGATTTATACATAAAAATAAAGTAGAAAAACAATGACAAGGCCGAGAAGAACAGAACACAATACAACATTATCATCCGATATAAATCAGAGAGAAAATAAGAGAAACGTTGTGGGGCATATACCAGAACTTGAATTCGGAGAGACGTGGGACGAAGGGGCGGAAGAGTTAAGGAGAAGATATCAGTGTGAGATGCCGTCGTGTTAAAAAATTTTTGTGGGTGAAGATGTAGTGAAAGGCTATATGTGCAGTGTGGAAGGATTATAAACCTAGATATTAGGGAAGGAGAATTTTGCCGATTTGGCCTACTTCCTTACAAAGATTAGTTGGATTTATTTAATTTTTAATCAAGAGGGGCATAAGCTATTTACATTTTATTTTTTTAAAGACAAAAAAATAAATGAAATCATGTGTAAACAACACATGATTTTCACCAATCAATCTTCCAAATGGTCCTTGTTGATTCATAAAAAAAATCACAAATGTCACTAATGTTTACAATAAAACATTCCAAGCTCGGTCTAAACTCAAAAGGCATATAAGCCTTAGAATTATAGAACATTGAATTAAATTTATCACTCGGACATCCAAAGATGCTTAAATTCATTCAAGAGATTCCAAGTATACGTAGAAAACATGGGTCCAAGTTTAAAAAAGATGGACTTCATCCCAACCAAAATCAAGCTCAAATGGCTCTTTTCAGTGTTCATGAAGGCACCTCGGGCTCAGGCAACTCATACTTCCCGATGATGAAATCAGCGGAAGCCTTAAAATATGTTCTGGGTTATTGTCATGCCCTGAATCCAAGATTCTGTGATTAGGACAACTCACGGGGAGCGCCATACGTAATCCCATGGTAAGCCGTGCAGTACTACAACACATATGAACCACCACAAGGGAAAAAGCACAGAACACACGTGTGAGGACGACGTGTAACACATGTCCATTTAAAACATTTATGGAAGCCTTTGTATTTTTTACCTGTACTTAACAATTTTCTGTACAATTCATATTTTGAAATATGGTATTAAACATAAACTGAGTCTATTAAGTTTCAATTGTAAACCAAAGATATATAATTTAATGGAGTCTTTTATATGAAACATCTCCAGAATACAGATGTATGGTATGACCAAATGCATAAAACCTAAATACAATTTGAATAAGAGACATGCCCATCAAAATCAGGTAACATAATAACGATATGACATAATGGTATGATGCATAAGCATAGTTTAATAAATGGTATAACCTGTCATGTCCCAAAATATACCCGTGGCACTCTTCGAAACAGACAACCGTAAGGTATTGTCATTACTATACTATATCCTAGGAAGTCTCTGGAAACTCCTCTACAGGTACGTTAAAGGTGGGATCAGTACTTAAATCTGTTTGTAATGCCAAGGCCAGTACTGTAAACACAACGGTTTAGCAAATATAGGTGCATATAAAATTAACATGTTGTATCAATAGAATTAGAGCCATATTAATTAAATGAGAACCATAGTGAAAGCTAGGCATGTTGTGAATATGAGTATAGCATGAGTAAGGAATTATAATTGGAGATATAGTAACATACTAGTTGGCATTCACAAGGTTATATTTTTTCTAAGGAGAGCATTTATCATATAGAGGGGAAAAACGCTAGGGGATCAATTTAGCTACCCGAGGAGCACTGACCAACTTCTCCATAAACTACTGCAGTAGTGACATAAGGAATACCCGAATTGGTCTCATCAAACCTAATAAGGGTACAAACTAAGTGTGGCCGACTCAACGTATCAAGACCGTTCCGAATTAATATCTTTCACACTTATCATCAATCATAGCAATCATCTCATATTCGTACATAAATGAATTATCGGTCTTGAGATAGTATTCAATCATAAAAATAGAAATCCAACAGAGTAACTGATAATCAAATAATGCATACTTAAATGAGTTAATAGGGTTCGAATCCTCTCAACCTTGGCTTCTCTTATTTTGGCTCATGGGCCCATGCTCAGTAGAAGCTTCGTCTCCTATTTTGCCTTAAAATTCACCAGGCAGAATCTTATTGTTAATACGATGTATTTATAAAATGTCCAGTGTCAATGTACTATCAAAATCTTATTGTTACATTGTGTAGGCAATAGATACCACTTCTTATGCCAACACCTATGATGTGACGTAGGAAATCGACCAGAAAATCAAGAGGGAGTGAGTGATAGCTCAACACTCTTCCTTCTTAGTTTTTAATTATCATTGGGTTAAGTTGTTTAAGGTAAGGGTACCATTTCTAAGGCCTACATGGCCTTTGATTGTACTTAATGTCCTAAGGGTAAAAATGGCTTATGTCATATCTCTAAAGTCTTAAAATAAAGTAAGGACAACTCCCAATTAATCCCTATTTTAAAGAAATAAAATAAGGTTTTACTAAAACTGGGGGTATATTGCTCTCCAATAACTCTCATACAAGGTTCCCAAAAACATCTCCATAAAATAGCTCTAATTTTCATAAAATGTTTAGCTTGCCTTATGAAACCTCGTGAGTGAGTTCCATAGAGCATTTTGGGCCCCAAAATACTAAAAAAAAGTCAAAGAATAAGGTTTATCACTTTTCTATCCAATATAGTAGTCAAAAGTATTACCCATTTTTCCACACATACTAGCACTTACTAAAGCTTAGATAGGGCTCCATATTCCGATAATTTTGGATATTATTATGGTTGTAGAAAATTTGAATAATCTAATGATCAATTTTAAAACACCTCGGCTCCACAAAAAATCAAAAGTATAGCCTCTCCTTATACCCTACGATGGACATAGAAGGTTCATGGTCAGTCGTTTGAACCAAACTTTAAAGTAAGGTTTTTAAACAAAAACCCAGGCAACCGACCGACCACCTGCGCTCGAGCATAGGTTCCACCGTTCGATCGGTCACATTTTCCTTGACAAGTGGTTTCTTTCGCTTCCGCTTAAGCGTAGGTTCTGCTGCTTGAGCGCGTTTTGTCTCTGTCTTCGAACAAAGATTACTAATGCATTTTCGTCAAAAATTTGCATGGGCGCTCGAGTGGGTCCTCACTTGCGCTTGAGCGCACTTTCCAAAATTCCAGTTTAAATTTTTGCTGTAAGCATTCTTCTTCTTCATTTCAACTCCTGCATGGAACCATATCAAGGAAAGTGAAATTGTCTTGTAAATAATAAAAGATGTTCTTTAAAATAAAATAAAGTTAATAATGATATTTTTTTAAATTGTTTCTAAAAAGATATTTTAGAAAATAAAATAAAAGTGTTGAAATAATATTGCAGCGAAGAAAGTTTTGGAAGTTGTCTCTTCCGATTCTACATGGTGAAATGTGGTTATTGGTGGAATGAAGGAGCTGTAGTACTGTCATCCCTGTATTGAAGCCTGCACGAATTACGATTGATAACGAAGTCATGATTACAATTGATAACGATGTTGCAATACAACTCATGCAGCGTGTTTTTTTTAATCCAACTCATACAGTTGTTGGAAAGTTCTGTGTCAGTGAATCGGAAGAACCAGCTTCACAACCGGCATGTGATGGGTATTATTTAATCTTTTTCAGCCGATCACTAAATGCACCTTCAGTATGAGTAGACAGGGCGCATCAATTCCAAACAACTGCAGATCGTTTTAAAAAGAGTCCGAATCTTCTTTCAGAAAAACTCATGGGATGATTGTCGTGGACGTCCGTGACATTGGTCACCCTAAAGATTTTTCTCACTGAACCATGGGATTTGTGTTGATGTGACTCAACATTACTACTCCCCGATGAGTGTCTAGAAGATTTTAAATTTTAAAATTTTAATTTTATTATATTTTATCTTATTGCTTCGCTAAACATGCTCTAAAAAATCTTAACTCATTAGGACACTTTTTTACGAGCATTTCTATAATATGAGTGTAAGTATGAGTGTAAGTTTAACATTTCACTATAATAGAAGGGAAGAAGTGTACTGTCAAATTCTCTACATGCCCCGAGCCTACTTGCATGAAGCCCGACCTGTGGCTCATCGGGCAAGAACATCTAGTAAGGGATATCCATATTGGTCCATCGCATGAAGCCTAAGCTGTGGCTTATCTCTGGTAAGGACATCCATATCAGTCCTTCTCCTTTCTCGATTGTGTTGACCCATAAAAAATCACAGCTGCTACAATAACTCAGAAGACTTCAGATGAGTACGGAATACAGTAATTCAAGTTTCAGAGTTGGTGGACTTCAAACACCAAGCTTAAGGTTCAATACCTCAAATCTAAGGAGCACCAAACAAATTCAAGCCTCCGGTAACTTAAATGATGTCTCAAAGTTTCAAAGCATTTGGACTTCATATTAACTCAAAATCAAACTTCAGTGACTATTTGCCAACTCTTTGAGAGTCACTGTAACATTGGCACCTCTACATGCCAAAGCAAACTCAAACTCAGGGGACTGTCTTCAAATGCATTCAAAGATTATCTTTTAAAATTTCAGAGCATTTGGATATCAGATGGAAATCTACTAAACTCTATGGGGTCATTACGTAAAGTGACACCTCATGAAGATTAAATCAGTTAAGACTCCTAGAAGAAGCTCAAATTATGTCCAAGAGAAGTTCTATAAAATTTTAGGTCAAACGGACATCATTTGACCCAAAGTCTTCAAACATATCAACTTTGGGTCAGTGACCCCTAAACCGAGGGGTTACAAACCAAATTCCTACTTTCCGACATCCAAAATTGATGAAACTTGGGCACAAAACTTCAGTCATTGTCAAAAGATATTCTAAAAATTTTTGAGTCAAAAGGATTTCGTTTGGTCCAACTTCCATTGCATGTCAGCTTAGAAGATATTGACCCCCGAGCCATGGAGGTCACTAGCCAAAATCTTATTTCCAAAAGGCCAAAGTTGATGAAATTCGGAATGAAGAATCAAAATGTATTCAAAGTTAATTCCCCAAAGTTTCAAGTCAATTGAACATTGTTCGGGTGGAAAACAAGCTAACTACCTATAGTGTGGAGTGAATAGTGACTTGGAACATATAACAAATAGGTCACTGTTCGAAATCCTACTTCCCTAAATCCAAAATGCATGAACTATAGATGCACACTCCAAGATACTCCTAATATCAGTCTCTCTAAGTTTCAAATTAAATCGAGGTCATTTGGACTTCAAACAGCTGAAACAAGGGTCTATTTTTATGAAGAAGTCAACGGGGAGTTGACCAGTTCAAAAAGTCAAAACGGTGTTAAAAAGCATTACCCCAAGTTTCGTGAAGACCGGACACCGTTTGGACCCCAAACAGGTGAAAATGGGTTGCATACACAAAAGTCCAAAAACATAGGCCTTAGGAGTGACCGCAGCTGCGGTGACTGGCTTCCATCAAGCAGTTTTTATAGTTTTGGGCCATTTTCCCCACTTCTTTTGAAGTTCAACCTCCTATAACCTCTCTTAAACTTCCTAAAACTCTTTAAAACCACCTAGACAGTTTATAAAAGGGAGTAACACTTGAAAAAGAAAGACATAGAGAAAAAGGCAAAACAATTTCTACTAAAAGCTTCAAGTAAAGTGGCATCCTCCAGCACTCCAACCCACTTCTTCTTCTTCTTCTCAATCACTCAAGGTGATAGATGGTTCAGAGAAGGAAGGGGAATATGGGTATTATTTAAAAAAGAGCTATGTTTAAGTGCTAGCAAGCCTTTAAACGATGACATCATTTCCTTTGTTTTTCTCACTTGGGGGGTTTTCTAGCCATCATAGAAGCTATGAACAAGCCTTTTTAGGCTTCATTCTGTCCCTTGAAAATCATAGGTTCAGAATGACACAACTTTGGCTTCGTATAGTACCATTTTCGGACTTATGCAAAAAATGGTCCGTAAACAACAATGATGATCAACAAAGGTTTCAATTGATTTTACGGTTGAATTTAACCTCTCGATGGTCATTCAACAACCCAAAGATTATTCTTTCAAAAAAAAATATTAATAATCTTTCAAAAAAATTTATAATCTTTAAAAAAAATATTAATCTTTCAAAAAAAATATTAATCTTTCAAAAAAAAAAAAAACACCCCAAATAACATAAAAGCGAGTTTCAGCACTTTGGAGAAATTATAGAGATGAAACGGTGCAATACAGAAGGCAAAATAGTGGCCTTTCAGCCACTGTCTACCAGTGACCATGACCCACAGTCACTTCCCCCAGTTTTCTTCCTTTTTTGCATTTTTTCACACTTTTGATGTATTTTCTTGTATTTTTCGAATTTGGATCACATTTGAGACTTGAGGAAGGGGTTGTAGATTTTTCAAAAACATATAAACAACCTGCATCTCACGGTCAAAGCATTTGAACCCATATAAACAAAAGGAAAATTAATGATGAACTGTAGTTAATTTCCATTTTTCTTAATGCTTGAAGTGCATGAATATCGGACTCGAATCCATTACACATTTCACCAATCTTTCAAGCGCGATCAAATTTTTCCTATTACACTTATCTCAGCTGTATATATATATATAACAAATCCTTTGCAAGTCTATGAAAGTATTGAATTGTCTGCAAATCCTCTGCCAGAAACAAAGGATTATGCTGCAAGCAAGGGTTTCTAAAGTTTTTTTCAGGTAGATTCTCAAGCCAAGGTCTTTTACTAAGATTACAAGGACTTTGTATCTTTGGGTAATTAGATGTGAAAATTTCATATATTTTCCCTAACTAGCTAATTATTATAGAAAATAACCCATCCTCATTGAAAGAATAAATTACAGAAATATATGTGACTTATTAGGGTTCTGTTATTCTATATCTTTGCTACAAAATGATGATCCATGTAGACTCTATCACACTATGATGCATGAATATTTCAAAATGGGTAGCATATCATCTCAAATCATATCTGATATTTCAATTTTCGTAGATGGACACACACCCACGTATACATATTACCTAGAAAATAAGGAGAATTTTCTCCCATGAGAGCACTTCACTCATAATCTACCTCTATGAGGCTCATTCAGGCCCATTCCTGATAAGTGCAACACCGTTCACACTAGTTAGGATATTTGTGTATTGGCTAATTCATGGGTTGGACAAAATCCCAAGTCCATTGAGTTGTATTTATTTTATTTCTTTTAGAATGGACTGTGATATGAGTCATCAGATGCATTAAAGTGAAGAAATTGTAGAAAGAACACAAATTGAAGTGTTTTGAAGTAATTTTTTAAGGATAATATGTATTAAAAAGGTTATATCTTATAAACCTAGCATCAGATCGAGGTAGGCCACTTACTGTTAGAAAGCATTTTTTGAGTGGATATCCGTAGATTCTAAAATTATATCAATCAGAGTTAAAAAGATAAAGTTATAGCCTCAAGAAGTTAACAAAAAAGTGTAGAATTTACATATGCACTCGAGCTCCTAAGATAGAGTTTCTAGTAAGAAACTAGACCACTCAGTGCCCATTTAGCATGCTTAGGCACCCGACATGCAAAAACCCACTTTCCTATATGGAATTTTTTTTATTTGTATTAGAACTGCCAATTTATATTTTACAAGGACTTTAACCCTAAGGCACGAATTGTAGATAATTTAAAAGGTATTTCTCTTAACCATAAAGCATCCATCCCCCTATTATAAGTTAAGAATACACACTAGAGATACTCTTCTTCTCTAGAGCGGCCATTGGAGAGATTGTGTTGAAGCTTTGTGTTTTAGACATTTGTGTTTCCACTTTTTTTTATAGAAGCTTGGTTTCTTTTGTAGAAGGTTCGTTTACCTTGCAGATTCAAGGTGGTTGTTTCAAATGTGGTGAACGGTGAGTGGCGAGCAATTAGTGAGACGAACTACAGTCCCTAGGATTGGTTGTAGTTGGGGAAAAGTCTATGAGTATATCTTAAATATACGATTACATAGACCTGTGGTTTTTCCCAAGTACAATTTTTCACAAAAAAATCTGCGTGTCTTCTCTTTGTAGTGTGTGATTAATTTATTTGTTTGTTCTTTTATTATTGTATAACTGCAATCTAGAACTCCGGATTTGAGACAATCTTTCAATTGGTTTTGGAGGAAGTGAGCTAGGTACTGTGTGTTGATCCATTGAGATTTCTAGAACGGATTTCAATTGAGAAGGCACATCTGCAACCAAGCTATTATTGCTGAAAAACAAAGAATCTAGCTTGATTATTCACAAATCTGAGAAAAATTCTACAAAGAAAAACTCTAGATTTGTTCAATGCTTTGAATGCGAAAGGAAGGTTTGGGCATATTGCTTCTTAGTGTGTAAATAGAAAGTTAAAGAGATATGATAAAGTTAAGGCAATAAAGTGGGGTGATGATTTTGAAGATGTTGAATATCTACTTTCTAACACCACCAGTTCCAAGTTTGTTGTGTTCATAGCGAGATCTTCACATGGCACATATGATAATGTTTCTGATGACGAAGATGATGAACCCAAATTGGAACCCGAGTAGAGGATATTACTGAGAAGATGCAAAGCGAATGTCAACCATTATGAGAAGTTGTCACTTAGGCTAAAAGCCACAGAATCACAGATTTCTTCAGTAATATATGAACTCGAAGATGAAGGGCAAAGATAAACCAATTATAAACTCAGCAAACTACATTGTCTGGCAAATTGATTAATGCAGATGTTAAAAAGGATTTTTTTTACATTGAAAAAGAATTGCAAACGATCAAGAGTGAAGTAGTCGTTATGAAAATACTGAAAAGAATGTTTAAATAGAAATTTGAAGATGGATCACATAGAGTTAGAATATACCAAAGACATAATAAAGCGCATGAACATTGGATCCATGATGCTTGATGAAATTTTGTGTAGCCAAAAGAAACATTCTTCAAAAACTGGCATTGGTTATGAATGTGGAAATTCAACGTCAAAAAACAAAGGTAAATCTATTTTTGTTAAAAGCATCATTGTAGGTTTTATAGCATCTATTGCTCCATATGCTGCATTAATAAATCATGTTGGGAGTACATCTAAGAAGAATGTGTCACGTCCTAAATCTACATCCACATGTCATTATTGAGAAATCAAATGACACATTCGACCCTATTGTAATAAGTTAAGAAATCTACCAAAAAACAAGTAATAAAAGAAGCAATTGTCTCCACCAAAGATTAAGACTAGAGCCATATGGGTTCGAAAATCTGACTTACCTACTTATTTGGTAAACACTACACTAAAAGCTTCAAATTCACAAATATGAGTACCAAAATCCAAAAGCCCCTGATCAAGATGATAAAGCTCCCACTCCAAGTATTGAAAAGAAGATAACATTAAGAGGGAGTCAAAATTAAGAGAAAGCTGCTGAATTCTAATTGACAAATTGATGCATACGGATAATTTTTTGTCAATTATAGGCAAAAGGCAAAGATATACAAGGGGAGCTAGAGACAGAGCCATGTTATATGCTGAAGGTGCAAAAAAACTTTTGATGAAAATGTTCAAATGTGTTTTTTATTTTATTTTTGGGTAGAATATTTATAAGTCTAAAGAGTTTTGTTCATGAATTGCCAAAAAATGAGCTTGTTAGGATATTTGTGTGTTGGCTAATTCATGGGTTGGACATAACCCTAGGTCTATTGAGTTGTAATTTTTTTTATTTATTTTAGAATGAATTATACTACAAACCACAAGATGCACTAAAGTGAAGAAACTAAAGAAAAAACACAAATTGAAGTGTTTTAAAGATATTTTATAAAGATAACATGGATTAAAAATGTCATATCTCATAAACCAAGCATCAGATTGAGACAATTTACCAACAGTCGGAAAGTTCTTATCAAGTAGAAATCTATTAAGTTCCAAGATTACGTCAATCGAAGTTAAAATGATAAAGTTATTGCCCTAAAAGTATACAAGAAAAGTGTAGAATTTACATGCGTACTTGAGTACCCGTGCGCCTTAGTTTGAGCTCTCTAGTGCGCTTGAGCTCCCAGTCAACTAGCTCAGGCCCTGATGCATAAAAACCCACTTTCCTATACATAATTGTTTTTTGTTTGTGCCATAACTGCTAATTTCTGTTCTGTAAGGATTATAACTTTAAGGCATGAATTGTGGGATATTTAAAGGGTGTTTTTCTTAACTCTAAGGTATCTATCTCACTATTATAAGTTAAGAATACACATTGGAGACACTCTTTTTCTTTAGAGCAATCATTGGAGAGATTGTGTTGAAGTTCTAAGTTTAAGAGATTTTTACTTCTACTTTCATATAGAAGATTGGCTTCTTTTGTAGGAGGTTCGTTCACTTTGCGTATTTAAGGTGGTTGTTTCAAGTGCGGTGAGCGGTGAATGATGGGTAGTCAACAAGAAGAACTGCAGTCCTTATGTCGAGTTAAAACTAAGAAAGGTTTGTGAGTATATCTTGTAACCTTTGCTTACATAGTATTTTGTTGTCTTTAATCTAGCCAATAAGACCAATGATTTTTTTTAGTATAGTTTTCAGTGTAAAAAAATCTATATGTACTTTTCTTATGGTGTATGATTGATTTGTTTGCCAATTCTTTTATTATTACGCTACATATCTTTTAAACTGCAATATAAAAATCCGAGTTTGGGATGATCTTTCAACACTCTTATCTAGTTACCCCTGTAATCTGGCACCACCTAAGCAAATGCGTGACCGTGTCAATGTGGCTAGGGTCCGATTTACTTTATAAAAAATTATATATAATTATTGTATGCAGTAGCTGCATAGGGCTTGGTTGGTTTTATTTAAAATGCTTGGGTCATGAGTTTAAGTCTTGTTCTCCTGCACATTTTTAACTTTTTACATGACTCAATAAAAAAACTAAACCAAAAATCATTATCTTTAATATATTATAATGGTTCATTCTAACTTTGAATGTGGTTTAATGAGTAAGCAATGATCATCCAAGGCCTGCTTAGTTAGTTTTACAA
Organism: Sextonia rubra; assembly: GCA_037013555.1. Lineage (NCBI taxonomy): Eukaryota > Viridiplantae > Streptophyta > Magnoliopsida > Laurales > Lauraceae > Sextonia > Sextonia rubra. The sequence goes on along the minus strand of JASUAD010000011.1, from coordinate 28,717,531 downwards.
AAATGTAATCTAAAAGGCTCTAGTATGTTCTGATTATAAAAGTTATACAAACTCATGCAGAGCTATTGGAAAGTTTCAGCACTTGCAATGCCAGTGAATTGGATTAACTAGCTTCACAACTTGCATGTGGCATCATTTATTAATCCGACTTCTCTATTGCACTTGGTAACCGCCAATTATGAGTGGACCAATCATTTCATGCAACATGAACACAAATTCACGTCATCTTAAAGAAGCAATGGGGGAGCTACTATAATTGGTCCACTTATAGATCTTTTTATTTTTATAAAAAAGTTAAGTATTGTGCCATTGTGTTTTTATAGAAAAAATATAGAGAATTTCACTAAGAAAAAATCCATAGGTGATACTGCTTTCTTCCTCTTTACAGTCATTGAAACCCTAATTTCTTCTTCAACTTCCACTATTTAAAGTCGGAAACGAACCATTTTCCCTCCATCATTTTGAATATTGATTTCGGAGGCTTCAATATGACTGTGCAATCCAAGAAAAGCAACGAAGATGATTGTGCAAACCAAGCAAACCATCTTCTTTATATGTGTAACACATATATTAGTAAAAATGCTTCAAATGCAATCATCTTTTTGTACATTGTCCAATTTTGACATTCATGCAATATATTACAATATCAAAAGAATCTCTACCCTGAATCTAAACACAACAAAACCACCAACTTTCATACTCTATACATTATTCAATATGCCACAATGACTTACAATGAGTAAACCAAGCAAACCAAAGAAGATGAAGCAAACCAAGCAAATCAAAATAGAAGCAACTTGAAGCTTCCGAAATCAATATTCAAAATAATGGAGGCAGATTGGTTTTTTTAGATTTTAAATGGAGGAAGATGAAGAGGAAAATAGAGTTTTGTTGACTTTAAAGAGGAACAAAGTGGTGCCGGTATAAAAAAAACATGTGTCGAATTCGACACTGCTTTCTACAGTGTAAAATAAAATGAAAAATTAGAGTGGTCTCGTTGTGCTCCTTTGAAAGACAAACTATCAAGGGGTTCTTTCAGGTTTAAGAGCTATGCAAGGGATTTTTATTAGTAAAATCCTCAAAAATATAAAAAAGAGACGGATCCCATGAGGGTTGTAAAGCAATTTTTTCCTCTCTCATGAACCGAAGAGAATACACACATATATATATATATATATATATATGAAATTTAGAAGCCTCACCAATCTCATGCGTTGCACCTTGAGAAACTATAGACTCTAGTTTGTTGCACTGCGTGTCTTATCAGCATTTTCAACTATTTTTGTCTGTGTTGAAAACTTTTCCAATTTTCCCTTCCTAAGGCCTTTTCTACCTTTAGTCAACACAGGCTATTTGTGCAGTGTCGTTGCGGATATATAGAGAGGAGAAAATAAAATTGTTTGGAGTAGCCGGTGGAATTCCTTCCAAAATTTCAGGCATGTCCTCATTTGTGGAGGAAATTCTCTCATAGTGAGGAAGCAGCTTTTCAATTAGTGAGGGTGATAATTTATTAAAGGAGAATTTTCAAAAATAATATGAGGGTATTTTTTCTCAATTTTTTAATTCAAAACACTTGATTCAAAAAATTATGAAAAGCTTTTATACCTTCTTGAGATATTTAAATTTTAATTTACTTTTTTCTAAAAATAAGTCAAAAGTTTTATGTCTTTTAGAAAATTTTTAAAAGGTTTATACCTTTATGAATTTGTTTTTTTTTTGTTTAACACACGTTAGCTAAGTGATAACATCGCTAGTGGTATTCAAAGATCAACAGAGCTCAGGAAAGTGTCAAAATCTGGAAAGTGATAATTCAGCGGATGGGGGCGACTGGTGTTCATAAATACGAGAGGTTTGGATTGATATAGTGCAATTACAACTTTACAGCACAGATAATTGTGTGTATTTTCAACAGTGTTTCTTCTGTATATGGTAAACAAATATCTCACTCTATTAGGCCCACCGCAAACATGAGTTAAAATAAGAGTTAAATCATGTGTCCTAGGCTTAATTAGTTTGACAACGTGCATCAGACAGTGTGTATAGAATTAAACTTTCTTTGAGGTGTTAGAATTAATAAAAGTGTGCCCACGCATCAATTGGTAATGATGGGCTCAACTAATCTTGTAATGATGGCTCAACTAATCTCTAGAGTCTCGCCGATAAGATAATGTAGAGTCCAAATTTATATTATCATGCAGTTGCCTAGCTCATTTAGAACGTAAACTAGCCTTGAACAAAGTGTACGACTAGATGGAGTTGCAAGAATTAAAAAAAATGAACACTTAAATAAATACATGATCTCTTGTGATCTGAGAATGGGATTACTTTTCGTGGTTTGTTATGGCACCAAAAAAATTTTGAAAACGAGTTTTTTCAAATAACATACAACAGTCTTAATAGTTTTTTTTCTTTTTGTTTAAGGAATTCAACGTCAAATTTCAAAACAACATAGAGTAGGGATGACTAAGATTGTGTAATTGACTATGGGGCTCACATGGATGAACGATTTTCACATGAATAGGGAGATCAAATTAAAATTTTGTTTATGACCTATCTATATATGTGTGACAAATAAGATCAACCAAATCTTTTGAATCCTGTGATACATAAATGTTTTAAGATCTAGTTAGTGCTCAGGCACGACTCATGTCAATGTGGCTAAGGCCCTCATTCTATTAACCTTTTGAAAATTTTTTTTGATAAAAAATTACATATAATTATTATGCAGTGTAGTGGCTAGGTTGATTTTTATTTAAAAGGCTAAAGGTCATGAGTTTAAATCTATCAACCTATAAATTTTTATCTTTTTATTAAACTCAGTAAAAAAAAATTTGAATCCGCAATCCTCAACTTTAATATATTATAATGTTTTATTTTGTTGTTATACAATGTTATGCCTTTTACTAATAGCTCGTGCTTTTGGTGTTAGTAGTTATTAATATGATATTAAAGTCAAGGTCAAAAGTTCAAAGCCCTTGGGTGGCATATTATCTCCATCAATCTATTTGTTTCATTTGTGTGTTGGATTTCGAATTCGGCCTCCCTCTTCGAGAAAGGGTGTTGATATACATTTGTTATTACCGCGTTGTTTGGGCTTCAAGAATACATTTGATGATGACCTATAAAAGTTAAAAATAGGAACTCATAACTTGCATATAGCAGCAATTTTGAATTCTGTGCTAAAGATTTTCCTATGCGACCCGGGAAGTTTTGTAAACCCTTCTTTATTTTTCTCTTAAGCTGAGGAGGAAAATTAAAATGTCTGAGGAAATTTGAAAGCGTCACCCGTCTCATGAGTTGCACTCTGAGAAGATGTAGACTCTAGTTTGTCTGGCTACGCATCGTATCAGTGTTTTCGACTTTTTTTCATACGTGGAGAAAACCTTTCATATCTTTCCCCTTTTCACATGAATTTTTTCTATGAGCAAGGGGACACGGCCGGCAAAGCCAGTCCCGAGTATCACGTGACATGGCCGACAGGCCGCAATAGACCCATGGTCAGCCGAAGGAAAATCCCATACAGAATCCCCACTGTTAAGTAGTTGGAGCTGGATCCTTCTCTCCACTCGGTAAATATAGGCTATTCTTGCAGTGTCGTTGCAGATACACTCAGAGAGGAAAAGGAAAACATGGATCTCTTAACCTTTTTCTTACTGATCCTCTTCCTCTGGACGTGCATCCATTTCCTACTCCAATCAAGAAAGACCAAACTCCCACCGGGTCCATTCCCTCTCCCCATCGTTGGAAGCCTCTTCAAACTCGGCACCAAACCCAACGAGTCCCTCGCCCAACTCGCCCACCTCCACGGCCCGCTCATGACTCTCCAACTCGGCAGCTTTACCACAGTCGTCGTCTCCACCGCCACCATGGCCAACCAGCTCCTCGTCAAGCACGACCTCATCTTCTCGGGCCGAACGGTCCCGGACTCAGTTCGAGTCTTCAGGCACCACGAGTCCTCGGTCGTGTGGGCCCCACCGAACCCTCGCTGGCGAGCCCTCCGGACCCTGTTGAACACTCAGATCATGACCGTCCAGCGGCTCGACGCCAACATCGCCCTCAGAAGAGCCAAGGTCCAGGAGCTGCTCTCGCATGTGCGCGGCTGCTCCGTTACGCAGCGGGCGGTGGATGTGGGCCGTGCCGCTTTCGTTACGATATTGAATCTGGTATCGAACACTGTTTTTTCGGTGGATCTGGTGGATGTGGGTTCAGAGGAGGCGCAGGAGTTTAAGGACGTGGTTTGGGGGATCTTGGAGGAGGCCGGGAAGCCCAATGTTTCGGATTACTTGCCGTTTCTGAGGTGGATGGATTTGCAAGGGGTGAGGCGTCGATCGAGGGGTTATGTTGAGAAGCTGTACCATCGGTTTGATGAAATGATCGAGAGGCGTTTGAGGGAGAGATCTATGGGTGGTTATTCGAGGAAAGATGATTTTTTGGACGTGCTTCTTGATCAGGAGAAAGGGTTTCAGCAGGAGCGCCGCGAAATTAAAGCCTTGCTTGCGGTATGTATCGTATCGCGTGCTTCGCTCGTCGATAGTTCCAATTAATTTGCATTAATATGCAGGTGAAAATGAAAAATAAAATTTTATAGAAAAATTCCCCTTTAATCTTCATATTTAATTATTTTATGCATTCAAACAAACAGCCCCCCAAATTCACATTTAATATTCATGTTTAACTACTTGTGCATTCAAAACAAACTGGGCCCGTCATTGCCAATGGTCCTGAATTTTATGGACATCCTCTTTGATTTGATTTGATTTTATTTTATTATTATTATTTATTTATTTTCTTTTGGGATTCCTGTATGCGCTGGGCACTCTCTTATCTACAAGTTTGGATCACCCGAGTTGTCTTTTGGAGCTTACTGATGTGTGGAACTCCACCATTTGGCGCACGTATTAATACTGAAGCTTGTAGTTTCCGATGAAAACTTGTATTGAAGTAATATGTGAGTTGTGGCAGAGACTCTACGATGCCAACTCTACTTTGAACTTGTAGTTTTGGACAGGAGTGTATAAAAAACCCATCGATCCGTAAAATCGATCCGATCTAATTTGGTTCGTGATTTTTCAACTGATCGGATAGTAAATATCTGATGATGGATTAAAAAAATTCTAATCCGTTAGTAACGGTTTGGTGGCGGATTTTACTCTTAATCCGCAGATTTAATACGATCTGAACTGTTGAAAATATATACCTATTTTTTTATAAAAAAATTAGAAAAATATCCATATAAAACATTCTCACTTGTCCGAAGATTTTATACCATAAAAAAATAAAAATAAAATAATCTATAAAGATGGTTGTGGATCTAGATCCACATGGTTTGCTGAATTCAGCCCGTTTACAGTACTATTCATGTTTCTCGAGATGTAGCACTTTTACATCTGGCGGACGTGTCTCGTGTTTCTCAAACTTCACTCTTCAACTTTTCCTTTTAAAATAATTGGTCTTCACCTATTACAAACACTCCAACCCACATGCTACGTGTCCATAAACCCCTCAAAAAAACCCATCCGGCATCCACCATTCTTTGCAGAGTCATACCTCTCGCTGATTCCAAAAAAATCCCAACAATTAGATCTTCGCCAACTCATCAATCCTCGTCTCATTCCCGCCTTCCAATCAAACTCCCTTTCCCTTCCTCCATATTCCAAAACTGATGCAGTCTAAGCCCCAGCAGCCATTCTGCAAATTAGATTAGGATTATTAATAGTAGAGTTCTAATTAAATTGTTATTAGGAAAGTTTCCATTATTAGCCTAGGGTTTTCTTACACATTACGTTTGCTTTTACTATATATATGGCATTGTAGAGAAGAAATTCTCAGATTTGGTTGATTAATAGAATTGGGTTTTCCCAGAGGTGTGTCCTCGTGTGTGTTTGAAGTCATCTTGACGGTTCGAAGTGTCCTTGGACACGTGCTTAGGCACCTCCATGCAAGCCCTAACCCTTGGGCTACATCAAATTGGTATCATAGCCTAGATCCGATCGCCGGCGCCATCTGTCATTCCCGAACTTCGTCTCTCCATCCACTGTTCATCCCATCCTCTTCGCTGCTATCCCAGACGACCCATAATCATACCACCCGAATCCCTCTCCATCTCAGATCCCATCATCCCAGCTAACCCCCTCCCCAATCCACAAAAATCCAAAAGCCGGCCCCCTTTCGAAAACCCAATCCACAGTCCCGGAACCCAAACCCTTTCGAAAACCCACTCCATAGTCCTGGAACCCAAACCCATAAAACCTTAATTCTTTCCCACCCCCGATCCTCATCAGGCAACCGCTGAGAGAGGAGGAGCAACCGAAAAAAAAAAAGAAGCAGAAGTAGAGATGCTAAATTGAGAGATAGAGAGCAAGAGCAGCGCACCTGGTTTTTGCTGTGCCACCACAACCCGCTGCCGTTTGCCCTCTATGGAAATCATCGCCGCCATCTTTGCCGAACGGCGGTATCGCTCAACGATCGCTGCCAACACCCTTCACGCATCGCTGTCATCCATTGCTGCATAAGCTTTGCCAGAGCTGCACCTAGCTACTGACGCCATCAGCCATCGCGATACACTATCTGTCGTCGCCACTGACTGTCGTGCTGTTTATTGATCTCCGCTCGTTGTTGTCGTCAAAAGCCAATGCAGTCGTTGCCATCTCCATCATCTCGCCAACGCTCTCATCGTTACATACTCTGTTTGGAGCACCAAGGGCAAGACATCCTGTTCTTATCTCCATCTTCCCATCACGCAGAATGAGACAGGGAAAAGTCAGTATTGGGCCCATGTTCTAAGCCGGGTAACCTGCTTTAGGTGAGCCCATATACAAACAACCCACAAACGGAACTCCTCTTAAAAGAGTTTTGGTTAGATCTTCAACAACCAACGGTCAAACTTTGTTCCTGCACAATCGACATCAACTGTACTCCGATTTCCGATCTATCTTTACCAGCATACTTCTGAAGAATAGATCTACACATCAAGTCAGTCAGATTTCAATTTTGTAATTAAAAAAAATGCCTCATAAGAAGTAAGTAGATGCTGAATCTTCAGCTTCTTCCCTTAACGATTTGGCTAGTGCTATTAGAGAATTATCTGTAAAAGTTGATGGCATGCACACCACCCTGCAACAATTGAACATCCGAGTGACAAATTTGGAAAATAATCAGCGTATACATCACCACCGTGATGATGGCGCAAATATTCGGAATCAACTGGATTCGCTAGTTAATAATCCTAATCAAGACTTAGGGATTAAAATTGTGATTCCTGAATATGATGGAAAATTGCAGCTTGCTGAATTCATGGATTGGCTAGTGTGCGTGGAGAATATTTTCGCACATAAGTCAATGACTGAGCACCATAAAGCCACACTAATTGCCACTAGATTTTGTAATTATGCTGCAACTTGGTGGGCTAAATTGCAAAGAAAACGGAGGAATCAAAACATGGACCCAATTGATATATGGATTGAGATGAAGAATATTTTGAAGCAAAAATTCCTCCCTGTCAACTATGCAAGAGATCTACGGTCCAACTTTCAAAAATTTAAACAAAGGTCCAAGACAGTTGTTGATTATTCTGAAGAATTTTTAACGCTGCAAGATCATTGTGGCTTGAATGAAGATGATGATGTGGTAGTTGATAGATTTTTCAATGGGTTGAGAATAGACCTTCAGCATATCCTTACCTTCCAACATTTTGATAATGTCGTTGAACTTATCCAACATGCTATTAAGCCTGAGGCAATTGCAAATCATCAAGTACAAAAATCCAAATGGGTTCCACCAAAGCATTCTCCTCTACAAGAAGCTAAATCTAATGGGCAGCTTTTTGTAAGGACCGAAGGTCATAATAAGATGGTTTATTTTCATTGTCAACAGCACGGGTATCACGCAGCAGAATGTCCAAAGCGAATACATTTGATTGATATTGAAGGTGCTGATAACAATATCCGAGATGATATTAAGGGTACTGACACTGATCCTAAGGATATTGACAATCCCAAGGATATTGACACTGAGGTAATTGAATTCATCGATGCAGATACCACAGGTGAAGCTCTTATTGTCCTCAAAGACGCTCCACCAACTATTGAGCATAAGTGGTTGCGCAAAAATATTTTCCGTTTTGTAGGAATGATTCAGGGACAAAATTGCACAGTTGTTATTGATAGCGGAAGTCGTGAAAATCTCATCTCCCAAGCCCTTGTTGATCGCCTCCAATTGAAAGTTTATAAGCATAACCGTCTTTATTTTGTCAAGTGGCTAATGAATAATGATCAAGCGCATGTTTAACATACTTGCAAAGTTACTTTTGCTATTGGTGAGACTTACACAGATATAATCCGGTGTGATGTGCTACCTATGGATAGTGGTGATATCTTATTGGGCCGTCCATGGATGTATGACAAAAATGGGACTCATGGTATGCGCGACAACACCTATATATTCATGCATGGTGGACAACAAGTTAGTCTTCATCCTGAGAAACCACAACCACCAAAGAAGAATTCCTGGAAGGCTGTCACAAAGGAAGTCCTTCATGTTCAACACATTTACACTGGCAATCCGAAGCAGAATCGAGTTTGAGGACGAACTCTTCTTTAAACCCGGGGAGGATGATGCAGTCTAAGCCCCAGTAGCCCCTCTTTAAATTATATTAGGATTATTATTAGTAGAGTTCTAATTAAATTGTTATTAGGAAAGTTTCCATTATTAGCCTAGGGTTTTTTACACATTAAGTTTGCTTTTACTATATATATGGCATTGTAGAGAAGAAATTCTCAGATTTGATTGATTAATAGAATTGGGTTTTCCCAGAGGTGTGTTCTTGTGTGTGTTTGAAGTCATCTTGACGGTTCGAAGTGTCCTTGGACACGTGCATGGGTACCTCCACGCAGGCCCTAACCCTTGAACCCACACTTTCTTTTACCTTCTTCTCTCCAAATTTCAGATTGACGTCATCCTCCTCACCGCAAATGCCATCGACATCCTCCCCTCAAGGTATGATGATTTAGATCAAGCTATTTGTGACTGGACAATTCCAACTGTTCAAAAACATGAAGTTTATAAAATGGGAAGTTTTTAATTAAAATCAAGTTATAAAATAAAAACTACTGAAAAAATTGAATCCATTATTAGCAATATTCAGCATCTTTCTTTAATTAAGCCCCAAGAAATATAAGAATATGCTAAAACATATAATTATATCCATTTTGGGTTGGTGCAAGTTGCTCTAAAACCTCTAACAAGACTTAGACTAAGAACAGAAGCTCTCATGTATGTTCAAGATACAAGACATAAAAAATTCAGTGATTCATTAATAGAAATGGTTGAATCAAGTTTGGTTAATAGCCCTACTTTCTTCAACGGTTTTCCCAATTTCTCTGTTTCTCTTACAGATCCAGGTGCACATGAAGCCCTCACTTTAGCCATCCAGACAAAAGGTTTTGATATGAATCCTCATAATCAAAATCTCGCCCTCGTTTATAGAGTTTATTATAAACTCATGAATTCAGTTGTTCCAGGCATAGCCTATTCTAATCAAGCCAGAGGTATGACTACCTTATTCCAAACCAATTTAAAAAATAAAGTTAATATTCCCAAACTCATCCAATGGAATGATATTAATTTATCCGGTAAATGACTTTTAGAACATGCTCAACCAGAAAAACCTAAAAAAAATCAAGACAATGAACACATAATTGAACATGAAGATGGAAGTGTTGAAATAAATTTCCAAACAGATTTTAGAAATACAACTCCTACAGTTTATCAACCCTCTAAAACGCCTATTTCTCATCCTCCTTCTATTGTAGGCTCTTCCATACGGGAACCACCTCATATAAATTTGAGGCCTACAGGACTTGTTTATCCTTCTTATCAAGCTTCTCCATCTCATACATACAATCCCTCAGAAGCTGATTTCAATATAAATGTTATTGAAAGTTTTGAAATTGATAAAGAAATGTTAAAAAAGAATTTAACCGCTCATCCTTTGACAAAAGTTTTCTTTAAAGATATTTCTCCAGAACATAAAGACTTCTTAAAAGAAAAGTGGTATAAATATATGTGTGATAATGAAATAAATATTTATTTCTTTGATTGGCTTAAATTAGCCGTGAAGAAAAGATATAATATTGAAGACTTATCCATAAATATGATAACAAAATTAAGTTCATCATGGATTATAGCTTCAACCAATTCTTCTCCCCAAAGAACTAAAGAATCTATACATCCTCCTTTACATCAAATCATTGATAAAGACACCTCAGCCGTACCCATAAACGATGTTGCAAACATCCAAAGAGAAAATGATAAATCTTATTTCAATCACATCTCAGAGCAAAATAATAATACAAATTCCTCATTTCTGCATGCTAACAATTATTCGTCTCCTTTATTCTCCTTAAACGTTCTTTCAGCCCAAGAAGATATGATTTTAGAAATGTTTAAAGACCTTAAAGAAGAAACATTAAAAAATAAATATTTTGAAAAAATACAGAAAATAACCAAAGAAAATCAAAAAGAAAAATCATCTATCCCGAGTGTATCTAAACAGCCCAACATAAGAAAGTAAAAAGCTTTTTCTCATCATATATCTTTACAAAATATTTATAAAGAAATTAATAATAAAAAACAAGAAATAAAAGAATTAAAACAAAACTTAAATGAATTTCAACGACTGAAACAACATTTTGAGACTCTCGAAGTTCAAAAAGATAAAGATAACATAGGGCAACAAGAAACCTTTCAAGAAAAGTTTGTAAATTCGTTAACAAAAAATCCACTTCAACCGTGGAAAACTCAAGTTACAATTAAGATCAAGAACTTCTCTATTAAAGCACTCTGCTTACTAGATAGTGGCGCAGATGTTAATTTACTCAGAGAAGGATTAATCCCAACAAAATATTATAAAAAAACCAAAAATAAACTCAGCCTAGCAACTGCTAATAATAAACTTCATATTCACTATAAAGTAAATAATGTCCATATCTGTAAAAATGGGACGTGTATGACAACCAATTGTCTTTTAAGAAAGAATTTAAATAATGATGTTATCCTTGGGAATCCCTTTCTACAACTTCTACAGCCTTTTCAAATTAATTCGTGAGGCCTTCAAACTATAAAAAACAATAAATAATTAATTTTTGATTTTTTTGAATCAACTCCATGCAACATATCAATCTGATCCAAAATCAAATCTCCTATAAAGAAAAACAAATTGCCTATCTTTAAGAAGATCTAAATTCTCTAAGAATAGAAGAAGGATTACAAAAACAAGAATTTCAAACTGATTTAATCCAAATTAAAAAATCTCTTGAACAAGAATGTTGTTCTGATCTTCCTTTTGCCTTCTGGCACAGGAAACACTACACTGTTTCTCTTCCATATATTGATAATTTTGATGAATCCCAAATTCCTACCAAAGCTCGGCCTATTCAAATGAATAAAGATCTTGTCCAATTATGCACAAAAGAAATCAATGATCTTCTTGATAAAAAGCTTAATAAAAAATCACAATCCCCTTAGAGTTGTGCTGCTTTTTATGTAAATAAAGCACCTAAACAAGAACGGGGTGTTCCCTGTCTTGTTATCAATTATAAGCCGCTAAATAAAGTCTTAAAATCTATACGATATCCAGTTCCAAATAAAACTGATCTAATCAATCGCCTAGCTGGTGCCTTCCTTTTTTTCTAAATTTAATCTTAAATCCGGATTTTGGCAAATTCAAATTACCCCTGAAGATAGATATAAAACTGCTTTTACAGTCCCATTTGGTCATTATGAATGGAACGTCATGCCATTTGGCTTGAAAAATGCTCCTTCAGAATTTCAAAGAATTATGAATGATACTTTTAATCCATATCAAGAGTTTACACTCGTCTATATCGATGACATCCTTGTGTTTTCAAAATCTATTTGTGACCATTGGAAACATTTAAATATTTTCAAAAAGATTATTATAAAAAATGGACTCGTTCTATCTCAAAAGAAAATGAAGCTTTTTCAAACAGAAATTCAATTCCTTGGTTTTATAATTAAAACAGGAACTATTTCTCCAGTTCAAAGAGTCATTAAGTTTGCCTCTCAATTTCCTGATGAAATCCTTAATAAAGAACAATTACAACGTTTTCTTGGATGCCTTAATTACGTCTCTGATTTTTATAAAGATCTTGCCAAGGAAAGAAAATTATTACAACTCCGTTTAGTAAAAAATCCGGTAGAATGGTCACCTGCCCAGACAAAAGCTGTCCAAACTATCAAACAAAAAGTCCAAAATTTACCTTGTTTAACCATCCCTCATCCTGATTTATTAAAAATAGTTCAAACCGACGCCTCTGACGTAGGTTTTAGTGGAATTCTCCTCCAACAAAATGCTCTTAGAACAGAAGAAATCATTCGTTTCACTTCCGGAACATGGACATCCACACAACAGAATTATTCAACTATTAAAAAAGAAATCCTCTCTATAGTAAATAGTATAATGAAGTTCCAAAGTGATATATTAAATAAAAAATTCTTATTAAGAATAGATTGTAAATCTGCTAAAGAAATTTTAGAAAAAGATGTTAAAAATCTTGCTGCTAAGCAAATCTTTGCTCGCTGGCAAGCTTTACTAGCTATATTTGATTTTGACATTGAGTATATTGCAGGCAAAAATAATTCCCTTCCTGACTTTTTATCTCGTGAGTTTTTACAGGGACAAAAGAATGAGGCCTAAGCAGATTAGACCTTTTAGGTCCCCTACTGATAAAGCTTATCCACCTATATCTAGAAAACCCAATGGCAATTATCTTGAAAGATGGGGAGCAACCCATAATCCTAATATTCCTCAATTTCAAAACCCATCAAGCTCTACATCCAGAAAACCTCAAGCGTCTCAATACCAATATTTTATCCCAAAACCACCATTAAGAATGTTTACTTTAGATGACACATTTTATACAGAAACCTTTCCTATGGAACATATTATCCAGACCCTATTCGCTCCCGACCATTTCTTTTTTTAACCCCTTGATTATAAAACATATGAACAAATCCTTATCCGAACTGGAAGCTGCACTATAGACCATACCGATGGTTCTAAAAACTCATATTTAAATGCTTTACCATCCCATATTAGCATCCTATATTTGAAAATCAAGATTATGCATATTCTCTCAGCAAACGATTGGGGACAACCTCTTCATATGCCCCAAAGAATTGATTCAGACCTCATCTTTAATTATTATGACTATATTTCCGCTTGGGGAGCCATTCTCTGTTATCAAAATCCATCCTTCCAGCATTCCTGGTTTATTCGGTTTAAATCCAACTTCCGTAAAATACCTATGTGGTTTTTTACACAATTTTGGATACCATACGGAGCCACTAAAGATCTCCTTCCTCAAGCTCTTCTTCCTATTTATGAATCCTATTTTGTATCATATAAAGCCTCTTTCAAATCAGAAGAAAAAAGCCTTTATCAATATTTACAGCTAGCAACAGAACCTTATGTCACCATGCAATTCTATTGCAAGCATGAAATCCCATGGATACTGAAATGGAATTTTTATAAAGAAATGGACTTCAGTCCACCGGTTCTATCCAGAGTCATGTATATCAAATTCTGGCATCAATTTGAGTATACGACAATCCTGCAGCAATATTCTGCTGATCAAGCTCTAAAGCCATCATTTTCAGAAATTCTCAGAACTCCTGAAAAAGAAAAAGAAAGGCTTCCTCCATCTAGTATTCCAGACAAACAAAAGAATTCATGTTCAGCCTCTTCTCCTGCTCTTCTTGCAGCAGCAGATCTACTTCAGCTCAAAAAAGATCTCCAAAAAGAAATTATGGAACAAATACAGAAAGAAAGATCCTCTGAAAACTCGCCATTAAGCTTCGGTCACCAGCTACATCAGGTCTGAGCTGATGATAATCCCTTTGACACTATAGCTCCTGAAGCAGATACCGATGGAGAAGAGATAAAAAGTGATAATGAAGGATTCATCTCTATCCGAAGAAAAGGGAAAAAATAAATCTCGACAAGACATCCGCCTTATCAAGCCACTCAATTTTCCACAAAGTATCTTGATGCTTGATGCACTTATGCAGATCTCCAACAGTCATCCAGAAGAAGGGCATCCCTATCAAGCAAAGTTCCCGTACCCGCGTCCACGGCCACGTGATACCCGCAAAAGCAACCACGTGTTGTTTTGGGACTATCGGCACTTTTCATCCGGACTCCATCAAGCCTCTTTGAATTAAAAAATTCAAGAAACAAGTACAACAAAGTCAAAGAAAACGGCTAAAGCTAAAGCTTCTCCCATTCTTTGCATTAAATAATGAGCAAAAGTCAAAGCCTACATCTAGGCTATCCTACAAAAGCATTTAGATCACCTCTTTTACCGGGAGTTATAAAGCACATACTCCAGCGACACATATGCAGCATGCTTCAATACAGTGAAACGTTTGTCAGATAGATCAAATGCAGTACCAGCACCACCTGCAGCATTCACGGATACAGCAAATGAAATGTAAATCCAGATGATAAACGCTTGTAATGAAATGTAAATTCAGTTTGTAATTACTATAAATAGACCTATGCAGCCTCGTGCACAGGCAACAGTTGGAAACCAGTCAAAAAATTCAGTCCATCCATCTCTTCCCATACACCCTCCACTCTTCCGTCCCATTTTGGTATCAGAGCCAAGTTTGGCCCCGGGAGTGTGTCATCAAGTCCACTTGTAATCAATTTTGATTATCAATAAAGTTGCTTTGTGAGTATTTTTCACTTATTTTGTGATTATGTTGTGCTTTATTGTTGTTGTTTAAGGAATTGCTGACTCAGAAGTAAGAGAGTCAAAAGTCTTAATACTTAGTTGTGTGTTTGTTAATATTGAGAAATTTTAATCATATTCCGCCCGGAGCGCAGAGGTAGCCATTGTTATCGCCGTTGTTAAGCCGTGTGAAGGCGTTTTAAGGCGTGTTGTTGGTGTGTAAATCCTCAAAGCGTTAGATACTCGTCGTGGATTTGGTTAAAATAACTCGGTAATACAAATTATGGCTAAGCTTATTAAGAAGCTTGTACTTTCTTTTTCCTCATCACCAAATTCCTTATCTTCCATGTCTATTAAAAATAGTGAAGAAATTAGCTATGATGATTTAGATCAAGTTATTTGTGACTGGACAATTCCAACTGTTCAAAAACATGAAGTTTATAAAATGGAAATTTTTCAATTAAAATCAAATTATAAAATAAAAACTATTGAACGAACTGAATCCATTACTAGCAATATTCAGCATCTTTCTTTAATTAAGCACCAAGAAATATAAGAATATACTAAAACATATAATTATATCCATTTTGGCTTGGTGCAAGTTGCTCTAAAGCCTCTAACACGACTTGGACTGAGAAAAGAAGCTCTCATGTATGTTCAAGATACAAGGCATAAAAAATTCAGTGATACATTAATAGGAATGGTTGAATTAAGTTTGGCTAATGGCCCTACTTTCTTTAATTGTTTTCCCAATTTCTCTGTTTCTCTTACAGATCTAGGTGCACATGAAGCCCTCACTTTAGCCATCCAGACAAAAGGTTTTGATATGAATCCTCATAATCAAAATCTCACCCTCGTTTATAGAGTTTATTATAAACTCATAAATTCAGTTGTTCCAGGCATAGCCTATTCTAATCAAGCCAGAGGTATGACTACCTTATTCCAAACCAATTTAAAAAATAAAGTTAATATTCCCAAACTCATCCAATGGAATGATATTAATTTATCCGGTGAATGGCTTTTAGAACATGCTCAACCAGAAAAACCTAAAGAAAATCAAGACATTGAACACATAATTGAACATGAAGATGGAAGTGTTAAAATAAATTTCCAAACAGATTTTAGAAATACAACTCCTACAGTTTATCAACCCTCTCAAAAGCCTTATTCTCATCTTCTTTCTGTTGTAGGATCTTCTTCCATATAGGAACCACGTCATATAAATTTGAGGCCTACAGGACTTGTTTATCCTTCTTATCAAGCTTCTCCATCTCATACATATAATCCCTCAGAAGCTGATTTCAATATAAATGTTATTGAAAGTTTTGAAATTGATAAAGAAATGTTAAAAAAGAATTTAGCCGCTCATCCTTTGACAAAAGTTTTCTTTAACGATATTTCTCCAGAACATAAAGACTTCTTAAAAGAAAAGTGGTATAAATATATGTGTGATAATGAAATAAATATTTATTTCTTTGATTGGCTTAAATTAGCCATGAAGACAAGATATAATATTGGAGACTTATCCATAAATATGATAACAAAATTAAGTTCATCATGGATTATAGCTTCAACCAGTTCTTCTCCCCAAAGAAGTAAAGAATCTATACATCCTCCTTTACATCAAATCATTAATAAAGACACCTAAGCCGTACCCATAAACGATGTTGCAAACATCCAAAGAGAAAATGATAAATCTTATTTCAATCACATCTCAGAGCAAAATCATACTACAAATTCCTCATTTCTGCATGCTAACAATTATTCTTCTCCTTTATTCTCCTTAAACGTTCTTTCAGCCCAAGAAGATATGATTTTAGAAATGTTTAGAGACCTTAAAGAAGAAAGATTAAAAAATAAATATTTTGAGAAAATATAGAAAATAACCAAAGAAAATCAAAAAGAAAAATCTTCTATTCCGAGCGTATTTAAACAGCCCAACATAAGAAAGCGAAAAGCTCTTTCTCATCATATATCTTTACAAGATATTTATAAAGAAATTAATAGTAAAAAACAAGAAATAAAAGAATTAAAACAAAACTTAAATGAATTTCAACAACTGAAACAACATTTTGAGAATCTCGAATTTCAAAAAGATAAAGATAATATAGGGCAACAAGAAACCTTTCAAGAAAAGTTTGTAAATTCATTAACAAAAAATCCACTTCAACCGTGGAAAACTCAAGTTACAATTAAGATCAAGAACTTCTCTATTAAAGCACTCTGCTTACTAGATAGTGGCGCAGATGTTAATTTACTCAGAGAAGGATTAATCCCAACAAAATATTATAAAAAAACCAAAAATAAACTCAGCCTAGCAACTGCTAATAATAAACTTCATATTCACTATAAAGTAAATAATGTCCATATCTGTAAAAATGGGACGTGTATGACAACCAATTGTCTTTTAAGAAAGAATTTAAATAATGATGTTATCCTTGGGAATCCCTTTCTACAACTTCTACAGCCTTTTCAAATTAATTCGTGAGGCCTTCAAACTATAAAAAACAATAAATAATTAATTTTTGATTTTTTTGAATCAACTCCATGCAACATATCAATCTGATCCAAAATCAAATCTCCTATAAAGAAAAACAAATTGCCTATCTTTAAGAAGATCTAAATTCTCTAAGAATAGAAGAAGGATTACAAAAACAAGAATTTCAAACTGATTTAATCCAAATTAAAAAATCTCTTGAACAAGAATGTTGTTCTGATCTTCCTTTTGCCTTCTGGCACAGGAAACACTACACTGTTTCTCTTCCATATATTGATAATTTTGATGAATCCCAAATTCCTACCAAAGCTCGGCCTATTCAAATGAATAAAGATCTTGTCCAATTATGCACAAAAGAAATCAATGATCTTCTTGATAAAAAGCTTAATAAAAAATCACAATCCCCTTAGAGTTGTGCTGCTTTTTATGTAAATAAAGCACCTAAACAAGAACGGGGTGTTCCCTGTCTTGTTATCAATTATAAGCCGCTAAATAAAGTCTTAAAATCTATACGATATCCAGTTCCAAATAAAACTGATCTAATCAATCGCCTAGCTGGTGCCTTCCTTTTTTTCTAAATTTAATCTTAAATCCGGATTTTGGCAAATTCAAATTACCCCTGAAGATAGATATAAAACTGCTTTTACAGTCCCATTTGGTCATTATGAATGGAACGTCATGCCATTTGGCTTGAAAAATGCTCCTTCAGAATTTCAAAGAATTATGAATGATACTTTTAATCCATATCAAGAGTTTACACTCGTCTATATCGATGACATCCTTGTGTTTTCAAAATCTATTTGTGACCATTGGAAACATTTAAATATTTTCAAAAAGATTATTATAAAAAATGGACTCGTTCTATCTCAAAAGAAAATGAAGCTTTTTCAAACAGAAATTCAATTCCTTGGTTTTATAATTAAAACAGGAACTATTTCTCCAGTTCAAAGAGTCATTAAGTTTGCCTCTCAATTTCCTGATGAAATCCTTAATAAAGAACAATTACAACGTTTTCTTGGATGCCTTAATTACGTCTCTGATTTTTATAAAGATCTTGCCAAGGAAAGAAAATTATTACAACTCCGTTTAGTAAAAAATCCGGTAGAATGGTCACCTGCCCAGACAAAAGCTGTCCAAACTATCAAACAAAAAGTCCAAAATTTACCTTGTTTAACCATCCCTCATCCTGATTTATTAAAAATAGTTCAAACCGACGCCTCTGACGTAGGTTTTAGTGGAATTCTCCTCCAACAAAATGCTCTTAGAACAGAAGAAATCATTCGTTTCACTTCCGGAACATGGACATCCACACAACAGAATTATTCAACTATTAAAAAAGAAATCCTCTCTATAGTAAATAGTATAATGAAGTTCCAAAGTGATATATTAAATAAAAAATTCTTATTAAGAATAGATTGTAAATCTGCTAAAGAAATTTTAGAAAAAGATGTTAAAAATCTTGCTGCTAAGCAAATCTTTGCTCGCTGGCAAGCTTTACTAGCTATATTTGATTTTGACATTGAGTATATTGCAGGCAAAAATAATTCCCTTCCTGACTTTTTATCTCGTGAGTTTTTACAGGGACAAAAGAATGAGGCCTAAGCAGATTAGACCTTTTAGGTCCCCTACTGATAAAGCTTATCCACCTATATCTAGAAAACCCAATGGCAATTATCTTGAAAGATGGGGAGCAACCCATAATCCTAATATTCCTCAATTTCAAAACCCATCAAGCTCTACATCCAGAAAACCTCAAGCGTCTCAATACCAATATTTTATCCCAAAACCACCATTAAGAATGTTTACTTTAGATGACACATTTTATACAAAAACCTTTCCTATGGAACATATTCTCCAGACCCTATTCTCTCCAGATCATTTCTTTTTCCAACCTCTTGATTATAAAACTTATGAACAAATCCTTATCCGGACCGGCAGCTGCACTATCGACCATACCGATGGCTTAAAAAACTCATATTTAAATGCTTTACCATCCCATATTAATATCCTATATTCAAAAATCAAGATTATGCATATCCTCTCAGCAGACGATTGGGGACAACCTCTTCATATGCCTCAAAGAATTGATTCAGACCTCATCTTTAATTATTATGACTATATTTCCGCTTGGGAAGCCATTCTCTGTTATCAGAATCCATCTTTCCAGCATTCCTAGTTCATTCGGTTTAAATCCAACTTCCATAAAATACCTATGTGGTTTTTTACACAATTTTGGATACCATACGGAGCCACAAAGATCTCCTTCCTCAAGCTCGTCTTCCTATTTATGAATCCTATTCTGTATCATATAAAGCCTCTCTCAAATCAGAAGAAAAAAGCCTTTATTAATATTTACAGCTAGCAACAAAACCTTATGTCACCATGCAATTCTATTGCAAGCATGAAATCCCATGGATACTGAAATGGAATTTTTATAAAGAAATGGACTTCAGTCCACCGGTTCTATCCAGAGTCATGTATATCAAATTCTGGCATCAATTTGAGTATACGACAATCCTGCAGCAATATTCTGCTGATCAAGCTCTAAAGCCATCATTTTCAGAAATTCTCAGAACTCCTGAAAAAGAAAAAGAAAGGCTTCCTCCATCCAGTATTCCAGACAAACAAAAGAATTCATGTTCAGCCTCTTCTCCTGCTCTTCTTGTAGCAGCAGATCTACTTCAGCTCAAAAAAGATCTCCAAAAAGAAATTATGGAACAAATACAGAAAGACAGATCCTCTGAAAACTCGCCATTAAGCTTCGGTCACCAGCTACATCAGCTCTGGGCTGATGATAATCCCTTTGACACTATTGCTCCTGAAGCAGATACCGATGCAGAAGAGATAAAAAGTGATAACGAAGGATTCATCTCTATCCGAAGAAAAGGGAAAAAATAAATCTCGACAAGACATCCGCCTTATCAAGCCACTCAATTTTCCACAAAGTATCTTGATGCTTGATGCACTTATGCAGATCTCCAATAGTCATCCAGAAGAAGGGCATCCCTATCAAGCAAAGTTCCCATACCCGTGTCCACGGCCACTTGATACCGGCAAAAGCAACCACGTGTTGCTTTGGGACTATCGGCACTTTTCATCCGGACTCCATCAAGCCTCTTTGAATTAAAAAATTCAAGAAACAAGTACAACAAAGTCAAAGAAAACGGCTAAAGCTAAAGCTTATCCCATTCTTTGCATTAAATAATGAGCAAAAGTCAAAGCCTACATCTAGGCTATCTTACAAAAGCATTTAGATCACCTCTTTTACCGGGAGTTATAAAGCACATACTCCAGCGACACATATGCAGCATGCTTCAATACAGTGAAACGTTTATTAGATAGATCAAATGCAGTACCAACACCACCTGCAGCATTCACGGATACAGCAAATGAAATGTAAATCCAGATGATAGACGCTTGTAATGAAATGTAAATTCAGTTTGTAATTACTATAAATAGACCTATGCAGCCTCGTGCACAGGCAACAGTTGGAAACTAGTCAAAAAATTCAGTCCATCCATCTCTTCCCATACACCCTCCACTCTTCCGTCCCATACAGACAAATTTCTTTCTAGGAAAGGATTTAAACAATGATGTTATCCTTGGAAATCCTTTTCTACAAATGTTACAGCATTTTCAAATTGATTCTATAGGCCTTAAAACTATTATAAATAATAAAGAATTAATTTTTGAATTCGAATAAGCAAATATCCAGTCTCAAATACAATAAATTATCTCTCTAATGACTTCATTTCCAATTTTGCCATTTAATCCCATATTCAGATTTTTAGTTCAACTCCTTATCTAGGTTCTCTTTGTCACTATGGCATCAAGCTCTAGCAAAAGCAAAGCCTCTCTTCTTGAATCCAGCTCTTCCTCCAGACCAACATCCCAACAAATATCCATTCCTTTTTTCAATTCAAGATTATCCATCACCTCTCAAGAACTTATCAATGCTCATTGGAGTGCCATCCTTTCCGATAAAAGGAAAAATACGAGAAAAACCTTATCCAAAATTGTAACCCATATCAAGGATTTAGAAACCCAAATTCTGATGTGTCAAAACATCCATTAAAAAGCACTATTATCTACTTATGCTGATGAAAAAACATCCATAATCAACCTCCTGGAAAAGGTTAACACAACCCTTCCAGATGAAATTGCTGCAAGAATAAGAGAAAAAACTCTTTCTTGTCAGATCAAGGAGCGCTTAATATTCAAAGCGCAATATATCAGCTGGGCAACTGGTTTTCCCAAGTTGTTCCTGCCATCACATGCAGTAGACATCTCTTATATCCAGCAAGGCTTAGTCCAAAGATTTTCTTTATCCAGAGATGATTTTGAAGTAATACAGCAGCTCCCTGCAATCGTGCGCCATGCCCTTCGCAACCTTGGAGTCACCAACAGACAACTTCTTATCACAATTTCATCCAGTTTGGGAGAAAGATCTGAAATCCGGTTTTATCAGCCTTATCAATTATGGAGCATCATGAATTTTGAAGAAGGAGATTTAATTTGCAAGAAATTCATTCCTTCTTTAAATGATTATGAATATCTCCTGTTTAATTATCCACCGCAGTGGTATGAATCTCATGAAGTTGCTACAAGGGAATATAGCTTAGAACGTCTCCAGCATTATGATCCAGCCTCTGATCAGTATCAAAGATTCCTCAATTTAAGAGGACATCTCGAATTTGCAAGCACATATAGATATGTTTGGTGTGACGGTCGGCGAGTAGTCTGTATTGCTGACGACCTTGCCAAACAAACTATAGTTATACAGCATCCTTCTAAATCTGGACATCATGCTTTAAATCAAATTCTCATGGCCTATGAAGATATTTCATTTGATATTCTAGAGAACACTCGTGACGAATTAATCCAGTTATTCCATGGTGAAAGGCGGAATAATAACTGGAATTATGAAGCCTCAAATGAAGCAGAATAAAGCCGCATCCATATTATCAAGCCACTCAATTTTCCACAAAGTATCATATACTGACGAAAGTTAACTTATTTATCAGCACTATTCTCCACTTTGAAAGCATCGGAAGCATCACCAAAAGAGTAGTCTCCATCAAGAATATGACATGACATCATCCAAGTACAACAACCACGTGCTCCCTTTGGTTCTTATTGGCAACTTTTTCTACTACGGACTTCATACAGCCTCTTTGAATTAAAAATCAAGAAAAAGGTACGTCCAAAGTCAACAAAAATGGCTCAAAAGCACGGATAGCTAAAAGCTTTGGATAAAATAATGAGCAAAGTACAAAGCCTACAAATAGGCTAACTCACATACAAGCTTTGGATAAAGTGTGAACACGTCTTCTCGCGACACGTATCACGTCCACCAAAGACACGTATATGCAAGATTCACGCATGCTCCTAAACAGAGCAAAAATCTTCAGTCACAGATAACCATCCAACGCCAGAGCCACGTGCAACATTCATAGATACAGTAAATGAAATGTAAATGCCGTCGAAATACACATGTAATGAAATGTAAATTCAGTTTAGAATTACTATAAAAAGGCATGACCAGCTGCTTGTACAGACAACAGTTGGAAACCAGTCAAAAAATTCAGTCCATCCATCTCTTCCCATACACCCTCCACCCTTCCGTCTCATTTTGGTATCAGAGCCAAGTTTGGCCCCAGGAGTGTGTCATCAAGTCCACTTGTAATCAATTTTGATTATCAATAAAGTTGCTTTGTGAGTATTTCTTCACTTATTTTGTGATTATGTTATGCTTTATTGTTGTTGTTTAAGGAATTGCTGACTCAGAAGTAAGAGAGTCAAAAGTCTTAATATTTAGTTGTGTGCTTGTTATTATTGAGAAATTTTAATCATATTCCGCCCGAAGCGCAGAGGTAGCAATTGTTATCGCCGTTGTTAAGCCGTGTGAAGGCGTTTTAAGGCGTGTTATTGGTGTGTAAATCCTCAAAGCGTTAGATACTCGTAGTGGATTTGGTTAAAATAACTCGTTAATACAAATTATGGCTAAGCTTATTAAGAAGCTTGTACTTTCTTCTTCCTCATCATCAAATTCCTTATCTTCTATGTCTATTAAAAATAGTGAAGAATGATGATTTAGAACAAGTTATTTGTGACTGGACAATTCCAACTGTTCAAAAACATGAAGTTTAAAATGGGAAATTTTCAATTAAAATCAAGTTATAAAATAAAAACTATTGAACGAACTGAATCTATTACTAGCAATATTCAGCATCTTTCTTTAATTAAGCCCCAAGAAATATAAG
The DNA here is from genome assembly GCA_037013555.1 of Sextonia rubra. Lineage (NCBI taxonomy): Eukaryota > Viridiplantae > Streptophyta > Magnoliopsida > Laurales > Lauraceae > Sextonia > Sextonia rubra. Next base: position 28,694,018 of record JASUAD010000011.1, on the reverse strand, counting down.
AATATGCTAAAACATATAATTATATCCATTTTGGCTTGGTGCAAGTTGCTCTAAAGCCTCTAACAAAACTTGGACTGAGAACAGAAGCTCTCATGTATGTCCAAGATACAAGACATAAAAAATTCAGTGATTCATTAATCGAAATGGTTGAATCAAGTTTGGCAAATGGCCCTACTTTCTTCAACTGTTTTCCCAATTTCTCTGTTTCTCTTATAGATCCAGGTGCACATGAAGCCCTCACTTTAGCCATCCAGACAAAAGGTTTTGATATGAATTCTCATAATCAAAATCTTGCCCTCGTTTATAAAGTTTATTATAAACTCATAAATTCAGTTGTTCCAGGAATAGCCTATTCTAATCAAGCTAGAGGTATGACTACCTTATTCCAAACCAATTTAAAAAATAAAGTTAATATTCCTAAACTCATCCGATGGAATGATATTAATTTATCCGGTAAATGGCTTTTAGAAAATGCTCAACCAGAAAAACCTGAAAAAAATCAAGACATTGAAAACATCATTGAACATGAAGATGGAAGTGTTGAAATAAATTTCCAAACAGATTTTCGAAATACAACTCCTACAGTTTATCAACCCTCTCAAAAGCCATATTCTCATTTTCTTTCTGTTGTAGGATCTTCTTCCATATAGGAACCACGTCATATAAATTTGAGGCCTACAGGACTTGTTTATCCTTCTTATCAAGCTTCTCCATCTCATACATATAATCCCTCAGAAGCTGATTTCAATATAAATGTTATTGAAAGTTTTGAAATTGATAAAGAAATGTTAAAAAAGAATTTAGCCGCTCATCCTTTGACAAAAGTTTTCTTTAAAAATATTTCTCCAGAACATAAAGACTTTTTAAAAGAAAAGTGATATCAATATATGTGTGATAATGAAAGAAACATTTATTTCTTTGATTGGCTTAAACTAGCCATGAAGAAAAGATATAATATTGAAGATTTATCCATAAATATGATAACAAAATTAAGTTCATCATGGATTATAGCTTCCACCAGTTCTTCTCCCCAAAAAACTGAAGAATCTATACATCCTCCGTTACATTAAATCATTTATAAAGACACCTCAGCCGTACCCATAAACGATGTTGCAAACATCCAAAGAAATAATGATAAATCTTATCTAAATGATAAATCTTATTTCAATCACATCTCAGAGCAAAATAATAATACAAATTCCTCATTTCTGCATGCTAACAATTATTCGTCTCCTTTGATCTCCTTAAACGTTCTTTCAGCCCAAGAAGATATGATTTTAGAAATGTTTAAAGACCTTAAAGAAGAAACATTAAAAAATAAATATTTTGAAAAAATACAGAAAATAACCAAAGAAAATCAAAAAGAAAAATCATCTATCCCGAGTGTATCTAAACAGCCCAACATAAGAAAGTAAAAAGCTTTTTCTCATCATATATCTTTACAAAATATTTATAAAGAAATTAATAATAAAAAACAAGAAATAAAAGAATTAAAACAAAACTTAAATGAATTTCAACGACTGAAACAACATTTTGAGACTCTCGAAGTTCAAAAAGATAAAGATAACATAGGGCAACAAGAAACCTTTCAAGAAAAGTTTGTAAATTCGTTAACAAAAAATCCACTTCAACCGTGGAAAACTCAAGTTACAATTAAGATCAAGAACTTCTCTATTAAAGCACTCTGCTTACTAGATAGTGGCGCAGATGTTAATTTACTCAGAGAAGGATTAATCCCAACAAAATATTATAAAAAAACCAAAAATAAACTCAGCCTAGCAACTGCTAATAATAAACTTCATATTCACTATAAAGTAAATAATGTCCATATCTGTAAAAATGGGACGTGTATGACAACCAATTGTCTTTTAAGAAAGAATTTAAATAATGATGTTATCCTTGGGAATCCCTTTCTACAACTTCTACAGCCTTTTCAAATTAATTCGTGAGGCCTTCAAACTATAAAAAACAATAAATAATTAATTTTTGATTTTGTTGAATCAACTCCATGCAACATATCAATCTGATCCAAAATCAAATCTCCTATAAAGAAAAACAAATTGCCTATCTTTAAGAAGATCTAAATTCTCTAAGAATAGAAGAAGGATTACAAAAACAAGAATTTCAAACTGATTTAATCCAAATTAAAAAATCTCTTGAACAAGAATGTTGTTCTGATCTTCCTTTTGCCTTCTGGCATAGGAAACACTACACTGTTTCTCTTCCATATATTGATAATTTTGATGAATCCCAAATTCCTACCAAAGCTCGGCCTATTCAAATGAATAAAGATCTTGTCCAATTATGCACAAAAGAAATCAATGATCTTCTTGATAAAAAGCTTATTCAAAAATCACAATCCCCTTGGAGTTGTGCTGCTTTTTATGTAAATAAAGCGCCTGAACAAGAATGCGGTGTTCCCCGTCTTGTTATCAATTATAAGCCGCTAAATAAAGTCTTAAAATCCATAAGATATCCAGTTCCAAATAAAACTGATCTAATCAATTGCCTAGCTGGTGCCTTCCTTTTTTCTAAATTTGATCTTAAATCCGGATTTTGGCAAATTCAAATTACCCCTGAAGATAGATATAAAACTGCTTTTACAGTCCCATTTGGTCATTATGAATGGAACGTCATGCCATTTGGCTTGAAAAATGCTCCTTCAGAATTTCAAAGAATTATGAATGATACTTTTAATCCATATCAAGAGTTTACACTCGTCTATATCGATGACATCCTTGTGTTTTCAAAATCTATTTGTGACCATTGGAAACATTTAAATATTTTCAAAAAGATTATTATAAAAAATGGACTCGTTCTATCTCAAAAGAAAATGAAGCTTTTTCAAACAGAAATTCAATTCCTTGGTTTTATAATTAAAACAGGAACTATTTCTCCAGTTCAAAGAGTCATTAAGTTTGCCTCTCAATTTCCTGATGAAATCCTCAATAAAGAACAATTACAACGTTTTCTTGAATGCCTTAATTACGTCTCTGATTTTTATAAAGATCTTGCCAAGGAAAGAAAATTATTACAACTTCGTTTAGTAAAAAACCCGGTAGAATGGTCACCTGCCCATACAAAAGCTGTCCAAACTATCAAGCAAAAAGTTCAAAATTTACCTTGTTTAACTATCCCTCATCCTGATTTATTAAAAATAGTTCAAACCGACGCCTCTGACGTAGGTTTTGGTGGAATTCTCCTCCAACAAAATGCTCTTGGAACAGAAGAAATCATTCGTTTCACTTCCGGAACATGGACATCCACACAACAGAATTATTCAACTATTAAAAAAGAAATCCTCGCTATAGTAAATAGTATAATGAAGTTACAAAGTGATTTATTAAATAAAAAATTCTTATTAAGAATAGATTGTAAATCTGCTAAAGAAATTTTAGAAAAAGATATTAAAAATCTTGCTGCTAAGCAAATCTTTGCTCGCTGGCAAGCTTTATTAGTTATATTTGATTTTGACATTGAGTATATTGCAGGGAAAAATAATTCCCTTCCTGACTTTTTATCTCGTGAGTTTTTACAGGGACAAAAGAATGAGGCCTCAGCAGATTAGACCTTTTAGGTCCCCTACTGATAAAGCTCATCCACCTATATCCAGAAAACCCAGTGGTAATTATCTTGAACGGTGGGGAACAACCCATAATTCTAATATTCCTTAATTTCAAAACCCATCCAGCTCTACATCCAGAAAACCTCAAGCTTCTCAAAACCAATATTTTATCCCAAAACCACCATTGAGAATGTTTACTTTAGATGACACATTTTATACTGATACTTTTCCTTTGGAACATATTCTCCAGACCTTATTCTCTCTAGATCATTTCTTTTTCCAACCTCTTGATTATAAAATTTATGAACAAATCCTTATCCGGACCGGCAGCTGCACTATCGACCATACCGATGGCTCAAAAATCTCATATTTAAATGCTTTACCATCCCATATTAATATCCTATATTCAAAAATCAAGATTATGCATATCCTCTCAGCAGACGATTGGGGTCAACCTCTTCATATGCCTCAAAGAATTGATTCAGACCTCATCTTTAATTATTATGACTATATTTCCGCTTGGGAAGCCATTCTCTGTTATCAAAATCCATCCTTCCAGCATTCCTGGTTCATTCGGTTTAAATCCAACTTCCATAAAATACCTATGTGGTTTTTTGCACAATTTTGGATACCATACAGAGCCACTAAAGATCTCCTTCCCCAAGCTCTTTTTCCAATTTATGAATCCTATTCTGTATCATATAAAACCTCTCTCAAAACAGAAGAAAAAAAGCCTTTATCAGTATTTACAACTAGCAACCGAACCTTATGTCACCATGCAATTCTATTGCAAGCATGAACTCCCATGGATCCTGAAATGGAATTTTTATAAAGAAATGGACTTCAGCCCACCTGTTCTATCCCGAGTCATGTATATCAAGTTCTGGCACCAATTTGATTATACTACAATCCTACAGCAATACTCTGCTGATCAAGCTCTAAAGCCATCCTTTTCGGAAATTCTCAAGACTCCTGAAAAAGAAAAAGAAAGGCTTCTTCCATCTAGTACTCCAGACAAACAGAAGAATTCATATTCCGCCGCTTCTCCTGCGCTTCTTGCAGCAGCAGATCTACTTCAGCTAAAAAAAGACCTCCAAAAAGAAATTATGGAACAAATACAGAAAGAAAGATCCTCTGAAAACTCGCCATTAAGCTTCGGTCAACAATTACATCATCTTTGGGCTGATGATAATCCCTTTGACACTGTTGCTCCTGAAGCAGAGACCGATGTAGAAGAAATAAAAAGTGATAATGAAGGATTCATCTCTATCCGAAGAAAAGGCAAAAAATAAAGCCTCGACAAGACATCCGCCTTATCAAGCCATTCAATTTTCTAAAAAGTAGCATATACAAGTGATTTTATTTATCAGCACTATTCGCCACATCGAAAGCATCAGAAGCATTAGCAAAAGAGCAGCCTCCGTACAGAATATGACATGACATCATGACATCATCCAAGTACAACAACCACTTAGTGGATTTGGTTCTTATCGGCAACTTCTCCTACGGACCTCATAAAACATTGAATATTCAAAAACAAGTACTCCCTGGTTAACAAAAGTGGCTACAGCCAACATCAAAAGCTTCTTTTGCATCAAATAAAGAGTAAAGTACTTTAAAGATACAGAAAGTACAAGATATGAGATAAAATTATCAAGTATGAAGACAAAAAACATTTCATCTCCGATACAATCACGTAAACATGTGTCAAAAGCTTCTAAAGTTATGCTTCAAGATAGGGCCATGTTTATACCATGGAGATTCTACGACAGACAAGAAGATTAATGCAAGTAGCCTTACAGTATCGAACATTAAATTCAGCGTGAGCATGAATAGCAAATGAAATGTAAATGCAAGTAAAATCCAGTTACAATGAAATGTAAATGCAGTTTGTAATTACTATCAATAGGCACATCCGGCTATGTGAAAAATCAACAGTTGGAAACCAGTCCAAAAATTCAGTCCATCCATCTCTTCCCATACACCCTCCACACTTCCGTCCCATTTTGGTATCAGAGCCAAGTTTGGCCCCGGGAGTGTGTCATCAAGTCCACTTGTAATCAATTTTGATTATCAATAAAGTTGCTTTGTGAGTATTTCTTCACTTATTTTGTGATTATGTTGTGCTTTATTGTTGTTGTTTAAGGAATTGCTGACTCAGAAGTAAGAGAGTCAAAAGTCTTAATACTTAGTTGTGTGTTTGTTATTATTGAGAAATTTTAATCATATTCCGCCCGGAGCGCAGAGGTAGCCATTGTTATCGTTGTTGTTAAGCCGTGTGAAGGCGTTTTAAGGCGTGTTGTTGGTGTGTAAATCCTCAAAGCGTTAGATACTCGTGGTGGATTTGGTTAAAATAACTCGGTAATACAAATTATGGCTAAGCTTATTAAGAAGCTTGTACTTTCTTCTTCCTCATCATCAAATTCTTTATCTTCCATGTCTATTAAAAATAGTGAAGAAATTAGCTATGATGATTTAGATCAAGTTATTTGTGACTGGACAATTCCAACTGTTCAAAAACATGAAGTTTATAAAATGGGAAATTTTCAATTAAAATCAAGTTATAAAATAAAAACTATTAAACGAACTGAATCATTACTAGCAATATTCAGCATCTTTCTTTAATTAAGCCCCAAGAAATACAAGAATATGCTAAAACATATAATTATATCCATTTTGGCTTGGTGCAAGTTGCTCTAAAGCCTCTAACAAAACTTGGACTGAGAACAGAAGCTCTCATGTATGTCCAAGATACAAGACATAAAAAATTCAGTGATTCATTAAGAGGAATGGTTAAATCAAGCTTGGCAAATGGCCCTACTTTCTTCAACTGTTTTCCCAATTTCTCTGTTTCTCTTACAGATCCAGGTGCACATGAAGCCCTCACTTTAGCCATCTAGACAAAAGGTTTTGATATGAATTCTCATAATCAAAATCTTGCCCTCGTTTATAAAGTTTATTATAAACTCATAAATTCAGTTGTTCCAGGAATAGCCTATTCTAATCAAGCTAGAGGTATGACTACCTTATTCCAAACCAATTTAAAAAAGAAAGTTAATATTCCCAAACTCATCCAATGGAATGATATTAATTTATCCGGTGAATGGCTTTTAGAAAATGCTCAACCAGAAAAACCTAAAGAAAATCAAGACATTGAAAACATCATTGAACATGAAGATGGAAGTGTTGAAATAAATTTCCAAATAGATTTTCGAAATACAACTCCTACAGTTTATCAACCCTCTCAAAAGCCTTATTCTCATCCTCCTTCTGTTGTAGGATTTTCTTCCATACAGGAACCACCTCATATAAATTTGAGGCCTACAGGACTTATTTATCCTTCTTATCAAGCTTCTCCATCTCCCTCAGAAGCTGATTTTAATATAAATGTTATTGAAAGGTTCGAAATTGATAAAGAAATGTTAAAAAAGAATTTAGCCGCTCATCCTTTGACAAAAGCTTTCTTTAAAAATATTTCTCCAGAACATAAAGACTTCTTAAAAGAAAAATGGTATAAATATATGTGTGATACTGAAAGAAACATTTATTTCTTTGATTGGCTTAAATTAGCCATGAAGAAACGATATAATATTGAAGATTTATCCATAGATATGATAACAAAATTAAGTTCATCATGGATCATCGCTTCAACCAGTTCTTCTCCCCAAAGAACTGAAGAATCTATACATCCTCCTTTACATCAAATTATTTATAAAGACACCTCAGCCGTACCCATTAAAGATGTTGCAAAAATCCAAGGAGATAAAGGAAAATCTGACTTTGTTTACAAATCAGACTTATGTCATATTTTAGAACAAAATAATTATACAAATATTAACCTTCATACTATTGGCCAACAAACCAATAGAATTGAAGATAAAGTAGAGACTATTTTCAAAATCCATGAAGCATCCTCTTCTCAAAAGGTAATTAAGACACAAACTTTAGGTTTTCAGGGTGAAATCCTAAGAGATATAAAGTTAGAAAAGAAACCTTTAAAATTTTCCGATGAACTCATTAATCAATTATCCCATAGTTTTACTAACATAAAACTTCAAGAAAATAAGGATCAAAAGGCTGAAAAATCTATAAATGTTTTAAGCTCAACTTCTAAAAACTCTAATTCTGGCTCCGATTCCGAAGCCATAGATTCTGAAGAAAATTCTCAAGATGAACATCAAGAATCTCTGCAACTTAATAAATATTTAAATGACAAAAACCAATTGTAACTACGGCTAAAACAAGAAATTATTATCCACAACCAACTCCAGTTGATCTTCAATTTGAAGAACAAGCTACTTTAAATGATCTTAAATTTGAAAGCTCATCAATATATGAATGGAGTATAGACGGATTATCTGAATATCAAATCATCCAATTATGCCAGCAGATGATGATATATGCTTCTACAATCATCGCTACCGGTAATGATCACAGACATGCAGCAAATGCAGTTGTCTTTGGATTTACTGGACAATTAAATGGTTGGTGGGAAAAATATTTTTCAGATCTAGAAAGACAAGCTATTCTAAATGCAGTAAAAAGAGATCCATCCGGAAACCCTATCATTACTCCTCAAGGACGAATGATCCCTGATTCTGTTTATATGCTCATTAGCAATATAATTAAACATTTTGTTGGAAATTATATGAATGTAGAAGAAAAATTAAAAACTCAATTAATTAATTTATCATGCCCAACATTATCTAATTTTCGTTGGTATAAAGATGTTTTCTTATCAAAACTTTATACAATCGATTCAAGTAATTCAGAATTCTGGAAAGAAAAATTTATATCAGGCCTTCCTAAACTTTTTCCACAAAAGGTTAGAGAAGAATTAATATCCGAAAATTATGGAAATTTGAATTATGCGATGTATACATATGGAGATTTAATTCAAAAAATTAATAAAGTTGGATTTTCATTATGCAATGAAATCAAACTCAAACGACAAATTGAAAATCAAAAAAGTATCAGCAAATATGAACTTGGAGATTTTTGTTATCAATTTGGCATGGAACCTTTAATTAGTCCTTCTAGCCAAAAGAAAAAGAACAATTTAAAAAGAAATTACCAACAAAGAAAATCTAAACAATTTGTAACACCACGATATTATATGTCCTCACGAAGATATCATAAAAAATCCTTTCATCGCAATCCTTATAAAGAAACAAACAAATCTTTTACAAAAGAAAAACCATCTTCTTCTTACCATAAACAAAAACAAAAAGAAATACAGTGCTATAATTGCAACGAAAAAGGCCATATAGCCCCTGATTGCCCACAATTAAAGGTTAAAACCAAAAAAGAATTAAAAACTATTTTAAAAGGATCCTCCGTAACATCAGATACAGACAATTCTTCTGATACATGTCATTGCAAAATATTTGATAGTGAAATTCAGTATGAATTTGCCTCTTCTTCTTTATCCTTAAACATGCTCTCTGCTCCAGAAGAATTGGTATTAGAAATGTTTAAAGATCTTAAAGATGAAGAATTAAAAAATAAATATTTTGAAAAAATCCAGACTATAAATAAAGGCAATAAAAAAGGAAAAGCTACAATACATACTTTACCTGAACAATTTAGTATTAAAACTGTTTTAGACAGATTAAGAGAACAAAATGTTCCTCATCACCTGATAATTCCAGACCTGCATAAAGAAATTAATAATCAAAGTCAAGAAATAAATTTTTTAAAACAAAACTTAATTGAACTTCAAGACCTCAAACAAAGAGTTGAGAATCTTGAATTTCACATACTAAAAACTCATCAAGAAAATAATGGAAAATTTGAAAATGACAAAGACGATAATGACATTGAAAATCAAGAAAACCTTGATGATAGTTTAAAAAATTTCATCAATTCTTTATCCAGAAATCCATTTCAAAAATGGAAAACCCAAGTTACAATTCAGATCAAAAAATTCTGTATTAAGACCCTGTGCTTACTTGATAGTGGCGCAGATGTCAATGTCATAAGGGAAGGATTAATCCTGAGAAAATATTATCTGAAAACAAAAAATAAACTCAATCTATCTACGGCTAATGAAAAACACCTTATCAAATACAAATTAAATGATGTTTATGTCGGTAAAAATGAAATATACATAAAGACAAATTTCTTTCTAGGAAAGGATTTAAACAATGATGTTATCCTTGGAAATCTTTTTCTACAAATGTTACAGCTTTTTCAAATTGATTCTACAGGCCTTAAAACTGTTATAAATAATAAGGAATTAATTTTTGAATTTGAATAATTAAATCTAGTCTCAAATAAAATAAATCATCCCTCAGCTGACTGTATTTCAAAATTTTCCATGTAATCCAGATTTTCAATTTTAAGTTCACATTCTTCTTAGGGTTCCTTTGTCATTATGGCATCCAATTCTAGCAACAACAAAGCCCCTCTTTTTGAATCCAGCTCTTCCTCCAGACCAACATTCCAACAAATATCCATTCCTTTTTTCAATCCAGGATTATCCATCACCTCTCAAGAACTTATCAACGCTCATTGGAGTGCCATCCTTTCTGATAAAAGGAAAAATACGAGAAAAACCTTATCCAAAATTGTAACCCATATCAAGGATTTAGAAACCCAAATTCTGATGTGTCAAAACATCCATCAAAAAACATTGTTATCTACTTATGCTGATGAAAAAACATCCAGAATCAACCTCCTGGAAAAGGTTAACACAACCCTTCCAGATGAAATTGCTGCAAGAATAAGAGAAAAAACTCTTTTTTGTCAGATTAAGGAGCGCTTAATGTTCAAAGCGCAATATATCAGCTGGGCAACTGGCTTTCCCAAGTTATTCCTGCTATCACATGCAGTAGACATCTCGTATATCGAGCATGGCTTAGTCCAAAGATTTTCTTTATCCAGAGATGATTTTAAATTAATACAGCAGCTCCCTGCAATCATGCGCCACGCCCTTCGCAGCCTTGGAGCCACAAACAGACAACTTCTTATCACAATTTCATCAAGCTTGGGAGAAAGATCTGAAATCCGGTTTTATCAACCTTATCAATTATGGAGCATCATTCACCTGGAAGAAAGAGATTTAATTTGCCAGAAATGTAGTTCTTCTTTAACTAATCACGAACATCTCCTTTTTAATTATCTACCTCAATGGTATGAATCTCATGAAGTTGCTACAAGAGAATATAGCCTCGAACGTCTCCAGCAATATGATCCAACTTCTGATCAGTATCAAAGATTTCTCAATCTAAGAAGACATCTTGAATTTGCAAGCACATATCGATATGTTTGGTGTGACGGTCGGCGAGTAGTTTGCATTACTGACGACCTTGCGGAACAAACTACAGTTATACAGCATCCTTCTAAATCTGGACATCATGCATTAAATCAAATCCTCAATGCTTATGAAGATATTTCTTTTGATGTTCTAGAGAATACTCGTGAAGAATTAATCCAGTTATTCCATGGTGAAATGCGGAATAATAACTGGGATTATGAAGCCTCAAATGAAGTAGAATAAAGCCGCATCCATATTATCAAGCCACTCAATTGTCCACAAAGTATCATATACAGAAAGCATCGGAAGCATCACCAAAAGAGCAGCCTCCATAAAGAATATGACATGACATCATGACATCATCCAAGTACAGCAATCACGTGCTCCCTTTGGTTCTTATCGGCAACTTTTTCTACAAGCTTCTTTGAATTAAAAATTAAGAAAAAGGTACAACCAAAGTCAACAAAAATGGCCAAAAGGAATGGATAGCTCTAAAAGCTTTGGATAAAGCTTTGGATAAAATAATGAGCAAAGTACAAAGCCTACAAATAGACCATCCCACATACAAACTTTGGGTAAAGTATGAACACGTCTTCTCGCGACACGTATCATGTCCTCCAGTGACACGTATACGCTAGATTCATGCATGCTCCTAAACAGTGCAAAAATCTTCAGTCACAGATAAACATCCAGCGCCAGAGCCACGTGTAACATTCACAGATACAGTAAATGAAATGTAAATGCCGTAGAAATACACATGTAATGAAATGTAAATTCAGTTTGTATTACTATAAATAGGCAGGACCAGCTGCTTGTACAGATAACAGTTGGAAACCATTCCAAAAATTCAGTCCATCCTTCTTCCCATACACAGATCCAGGTGCACATGAAGCCCTCACTTTAGCCATCCAGACAAAAGGTTTTGATATGAATCCTCATAATCAAAATCTCGCCCTCGTTTATAGAGTTTATTATAAACTCATAAATTCAGTTGTTCCAGGCATAGCCTATTCTAATCAAGCCAGAGGTATGACTACCTTATTCCAAACCAATTTAAAAAATAAAGTTAATATTCCCAAACTCATCCAATGAAATGATATTAATTTATCCGGTGAATGGCTTTTAGAACATGCTCAACGAGAAAAACCTAAAGAAAATCAAGACATTGAACACATAATTGAACATGAAGATGGAAGTGTTGAAATAAATTTCCAAACAGATTTTAGAAATACAACTCCTACAGTTTATCAACCCTCTAAAACGCCTATTTCTCATCCTCCTTCTATTGTAGGCTTTTCCATACAGGAACCACCTCATATAAATTTGAGGCCTACAGGACTTGTTTATCCTTCTTATCAAGCTTCTCCATCTCATACATACAATCCCTCAGAAGCTGATTTCAATATAAATGTTATTGAAAGTTTTTAAATTGATAAAGAAATGTTAAAAAGAATTTAGCCACTCATCCTTTGAAAAAAGTTTTCTTTAAAGATATTTCTACAGAACATAAAGACTTCTTAAAAGAAAAGTGGTATAAATATATGTGTGATAATGAAATAAATATTTATTTCTTTGATTGGCTTAAATTAGCCATGAAGAAAAGATATAATATTGAAGACTTATCCATAAATATGATAACAAAATTAAGTTCATCATGGATTATAGCTTCAACCAGTTCTTCTCCCCAAAGAACTAAAGAATCTATACATCCTCCTTTACATCAAATCATTGATAAAGACACCTAAGCCGTACCCATAAACGATGTTGCAAACATCCAAAGAGAAAATGATAAATCTTATTTCAATCACATCTCAGAGCAAAATCATACTACAAATTCCTCATTTCTGCATGCTAACAATTATTCTTCTCCTTTATTCTCCTTAAACATTCTTTCAGCCCAAGAAGATATGATTTTGGAAATGTTTAAAGACCTTAAAGAAGAAAGATTAAAAAATAAATATTTTGAGAAAATACAGAAAATAACCAAAGAAAATCAAAAAGAAAAATCTTCTATTTCGAGCGTATTTAAACAACCCAACATAAGAAAGTAAAAAGCTTTTTCTCATCATATATCTTTACAAAATATTTATAAAGAAATTAATAATAAAAAACAAGAAATAAAAGAATTAAAACAAAACTTGAATGAATTTCAACGACTGAAACAACATTTTGAGACTCTCGAAGTTCAAAAAGATAAAGATAACATAGGGCAACAAGAAACCTTTCAAGAAAAGTTTGTAAATTCGTTAACAAAAAATCCACTTCAACCGTGGAAAACTCAAGTTACAATTAAGATCAAGAACTTCTCTATTAAAGCACTCTGCTTACTAGATAGTGGCGCAGATGTTAATTTACTCAGAGAAGGATTAATCCCAACAAAATATTATAAAAAAACCAAAAATAAACTCAGCCTAGCAACTGCTAATAATAAACTTCATATTCACTATAAAGTAAATAATGTCCATATCTGTAAAAATGGGACGTGTATGACAACCAATTGTCTTTTAAGAAAGAATTTAAATAATGATGTTATCCTTGGGAATCCCTTTCTACAACTTCTACAGCCTTTTCAAATTAATTCGTGAGGCCTTCAAACTATAAAAAACAATAAATAATTAATTTTTGATTTTGTTGAATCAACTCCATGCAACATATCAATCTGATCCAAAATCAAATCTCCTATAAAGAAAAACAAATTGCCTATCTTTAAGAAGATCTAAATTCTCTAAGAATAGAAGAAGGATTACAAAAACAAGAATTTCAAACTGATTTAATCCAAATTAAAAAATCTCTTGAACAAGAATGTTGTTCTGATCTTCCTTTTGCCTTCTGGCACAGGAAACACTACACTGTTTCTCTTCCATATATTGATAATTTTGATGAATCCCAAATTCCTACCAAAGCTCGGCCTATTCAAATGAATAAAGATCTTGTCCAATTATGCACAAAAGAAATCAATGATCTTCTTGATAAAAAGCTTATTCAAAAATCACAATCCCCTTGGAGTTGTGCTGCTTTTTATGTAAATAAAGCGCCTGAACAAGAATGCGGTGTTCCCCGTCTTGTTATCAATTATAAGCCGCTAAATAAAGTCTTAAAATCCATAAGATATCCAGTTCCAAATAAAACTGATCTAATCAATTGCCTAGCTGGTGCCTTCCTTTTTTCTAAATTTGATCTTAAATCCGGATTTTGGCAAATTCAAATTACCCCTGAAGATAGATATAAAACTGCTTTTACAGTCCCATTTGGTCATTATGAATGGAACGTCATGCCATTTGGCTTGAAAAATGCTCCTTCAGAATTTCAAAGAATTATGAATGATACTTTTAATCCATATCAAGAGTTTACACTCGTCTATATCGATGACATCCTTGTGTTTTCAAAATCTATTTGTGACCATTGGAAACATTTAAATATTTTCAAAAAGATTATTATAAAAAATGGACTCGTTCTATCTCAAAAGAAAATGAAGCTTTTTCAAACAGAAATTCAATTCCTTGGTTTTATAATTAAAACATGAACTATTTCTCCAGTTCAAAGAGTCATTAAGTTTGCCTCTCAATTTCCTGATGAAATCCTCAATAAAGAACAATTACAACGTTTTCTTGAATGCCTTAATTACGTCTCTGATTTTTATAAAGATCTTGCCAAGGAAAGAAAATTATTACAACTCCGTTTAGTAAAAAACCCGGTAGAATGGTCACCTGCCCATACAAAAGCTGTCCAAACTATCAAGCAAAAAGTTCAAAATTTACCTTGTTTAACTATCCCTCATCCTGATTTATTAAAAATAGTTCAAACCGACGCCTCTGACGTAGGTTTTGGTGGAATTCTCCTCCAACAAAATGCTCTTGGAACAGAAGAAATCATTCGTTTCACTTCCGGAACATGGACATCCACACAACAGAATTATTCAACTATTAAAAAAGAAATCCTCGCTATAGTAAATAGTATAATGAAGTTACAAAGTGATTTATTAAATAAAAAATTCTTATTAAGAATAGATTGTAAATCTGCTAAAGAAATTTTAGAAAAAGATATTAAAAATCTTGCTGCTAAGCAAATCTTTGCTCGCTGGCAAGCTTTATTAGTTATATTTGATTTTGACGTTGAGTATATTGCAGGCAAAAATAATTCTCTTCCTGACTTTTTATCTCGTGAGTTTTTACAGGGACAAAAGAATGAGGCCTCAGCAGATTAGACCTTTTAGGTCCCCTACTGATAAAGCTTATCCACCTATATCTAGAAAACCCAGTAGCAATTATCTTGAAAGATGGGGAGCAACCCATAATCCTAATATTCCTTAATTTCAAAACCCATCAAGCTCTACCTCCAGAAAACCTCAAGTGTCTCAAAACCAATATTTTATCCCAAAACCACCATTAAGAATGTTTACTTTAGATGACACATTTTATACAGAAACCTTTCCTATGGAACATATTATCCAGACCCTATTCGCTCCCGACCATTTCTTTTTTCAACCCCTTGATTATAAAACATATGAACAAATCCTTATCCGAACTGGCAGCTGCACTATAGACTATACTGATGGTTCTAAAAATTCATATTTAAATGCTTTACCATCCCATATTAACATCCTATATTTAAAAATCAAGATTATGCATATTCTCTCAGCAGACGATTGGGGACAACCTCTTCATATGCCTTAAAGAATTGATTCAGACCTCATTTTTAATTATTATGACTATATTTATGCTTGGGAAGCCATTCTCTGTTATCAAAATCCATCCTTTCAGCATTCCTGGTTGTTGACCTATAAAAATTGCAAATACTACAGCGAAAACACCTCATCTCAGGTTAATTTAGGCTACAGAGGTTATTTGCAGATCTTGGGGAATCACTGTGAGAACCAGTATTCTTTGAAGATCAAGGTAGCTGGAACTCTCAGAGGAAGTTCAAATTTCGGGTTGAACGAACATCATCGAACTCAAAAGCCACAAGCATGTCAGCCTGAGGTCAGTTTCCCCTAAGCCAGGGGGTCACTGACCAAAGTCCTGCTTCCCGATGTCTAAAATTGATAAAATTTGGGCACGAAACTTCAGCCATACTCAGAAGATACGTTGCAAATTTTCAAGTCGAAAAGACTCCGTTTGGTCTAAATTTCATTACATGTAAGCTTAGAGGACAGTAATCCCGAATTTGGGGGTCGCCAGCTAAGATCTTGCTTCCAGGAAGCCAAAGCAGATAAAATTTAGAACAAATGCTCAAAGAATGCCCCAAGTTATTCTCCCAAAGTTTCGAGTCAAGTGGAGGCTGTTCGGATAGAAAACAAGCTAACTATCTCAATGTGGAGTAAATAGTGACCTAACGCATGCAATGAATAGGCCACTGTTCCTACTTCCTCAAATCCAAACTGCATCAAATTTGGATGAATACTCCAAGATGTTCTTGACGTCAGTCCCTCAAAGTTTCAAATCAAACCAGGGTCATTTGGGCTTAAAACAACTGAAACAAGGGCCCACTGTCATAAAAAAGTCAATTGGAGAGTTAACCAAGTTCAAATGGTCAAGTTCAAATGGTCAAACAAAGCTGAAACTTCTGTGACACACTCAAAATAGTGTCAAGAAGTGTTCCTCCAAGTTTCATGGTGATTGGACGTCGTTTCGACCCCGAACAGGTGGAACCAAGCCACATATGCAAAAGTTCAAGAATGGGCCTTGGGAGTGACCGGGGCTCACAAACAAAAGGAGTTGACCAAGTTCAAGTGGTCAAACAAAGCTAAAACTTCCTTGACACAGTTAAAATAGTATCAAGAAGTGTTCCTGCAAGTTTCGTGGCGATTGGATGTCGTTTGGACCCCGAACAGGCAGAAACACGTCACATATGTAAAAGTTCAAGAATGGGCCTTGGGAGTGACTGGGGCCCACAAGCAAAAGGAGGTGACCAAGTTCAGGTGGTCAAACAGAGCTAAAACTTCTGTGACACACTCAAAATAGTGTCAAGAAGTGTTCCTCCAAGTTTCGTGGCGATTGGACGTCGTTTGGACCCCGAACAGGCGGAAACAATCCACATATGCAAAAGTTCAAGAATGGGCCTTGGGAGTGACCAGGGCCCACAAACAAAAGGAGTTGACCAAGTTCAGGTGGTCAAACAGAGCTGAAACTTTTATGACACACTCTAAATAGTGTCAAGAAGTGTTCCTCCAAGTTTCGTGGTGATTGGACATCCTTTGGACCCCGAACAGGTGGAAACAAGCCACATATGCAAAAGTTCAAGAATGGGCCTTGGGAGTGATCGGGGCCCACAAACAAAAGGAGTTGACCAAGTTCAGGCGGTCAAACCGAGCTGAAACTTCTGTGACACACTCCAAATAGTGTCAAGAAGTGTTTCTCCAAGTTTCATGGTGATTGGACGTCGTTTGGACCCCGAACAGGCGGAAACAAGCCACATATGCAAAAGTTCAAGAATGGGCCTTAGGAGTGACCGGGGCCCACAAACAAAAGGAGTTGACCAAGTTCAGGTGGTCAAACAGAGCTAAAACTTCTATGATACACTCAAAATAGTGTCAAGAAGCATTCCTCCAAGTTTCGTGGCGATTGGACACTGTTTGGGCCCCGAACAGATGGAAACAAGCCACATATGCAAAAATCCAAGAATGGGCCTTGGGAGTGAATGGGGCCCACAAACAAAAGGAGTTGACCATGTTCAGGTGGTCAAACAGAGCTGAAACTTCTATGAAACACTTAAAATAGTGTCAAGCAGAATCTCTCCAAGTTTTGTGATGATTGGACATCATTCGGGCCTCAAACAGTTGAGAATAGATCGCATATGCAATGTTCCAAAAGTGGGCCTTGTCCGTGACCGGGGCCCAATTAATGAAAAGGTTGACCAACGTCCCGAAGTCAAAACGGGCTGAAATTTTTATGACATGTATAAAATAGTGTCAAGAAGCATCCCACCAAGTTTTGTGGCAATCGGACTTTGTTTGATCCCAAAACAGATGAAAATGGGCCACATACACGAAAACCCAAAATTGGGCCTCGTCCGTGACCCAGCTTGCGGTCATGGACCTTCAAAAGATGTTTCCCATAATTTTGGGTGGTTTCCCTCCACTCCTCTTCAAAATCCAACTCCCCACAACTGCTATTAACTCCCTAAAACTGCACAAAACTGATTGGGAGTCTATAGAAAGAGCAAATTTTGAAAGAACAAGGGGGGAACACATACACAAAGAAGAAAAGAGAAGAAATCAAAGAAAGAAGCACTTAAAGCAACAAAGAAGCAAACTCCAGCAGCACTTCCATGACCATTTCCACCTTCTTTTGTTAGTTTTGAAGGTGAGCAAGAAAATTTAGAAGGAGAGAAGGAAGTGGAATGGCCAAAGTCCATACTATGTTCGTACGACGCCAATTTCTGAGAGGATGACATTGTCACCTCAGTTTCTCTTATTCATAGGGCTTCTTAGCCATTGCAAGAGTTGTGAAAGCAGTCTCTCTTGGCCTCATCTTGTTCCTTGAAAATGATAGGTTCAAAATGACACAACTCCGGCTTCAAATTTGCCCATTTCGGACTTGAAACAAAAACGCAGTCCGTAAGCACGAATGATGAGTTACAGCGGTTTCAATTGATTCCATGGTTAAATGTGATCTTCTTGATGGTTGTCCACCACTCCAAAGTCATGAAAATGGAGTTCCAACACTTGAAAGAAGTTCCAAGAAAGAACCAGCGCGAACAGCACAAAAAACGGAGGCAAACAGTGGCTTCATGGCCATTGTCTGTCAGTGACCGTGACCCACGGTCACTGGCAGGTTCCAGTGACCATGGGTGAGTCACGGTCACTGGAAGGCCCCAGTGACCGTGAGTGAGTCACGGTCACTAGAAGGCCCCAGTGACCGTGAGTGAGTCACGGTCACTGGAATGAGATAGTGACCGCGGGTCACGGTCACTCCCCATTTTTTCCTCTTTTTCACATTTTCTTTCACCTTATGTATATTTTCTTGTATTTTTCAAATTGAGATCACATCTAAGACCTGAGGGAGGGGTTGTAAACTTTCAAAATGTATGTAAACAACCTGCATCCCGCGGTCAGGGCACTTGAACCCATGTAAACAAAAGGGAAATTAATGATGAACTGTAATTATTTCCCATTCTTCTTAACGCTTGAAGTGCGTGAATGTCGGACCTTGATTCTGTAATTCATTTCCACGCCTACATTTTTAAGCACGATCAGAAGATTGGCGTCATCTGTGGGAAATTATATGCCCTAATTTGTGATCAAATTTGATGAAAAATGCATGAAAGGGCTGAAAAATGCTGCTGTTGCCCTGAAAACTGCCGCTGTTGCACTGTGACTACTGCTGTTGCACTGAAAGTGCCGCTGTTGCACTGTGACTGCTGCTGTTGCACTGAAAGTGCTGCTGTTGCCCTGAAAACTGCCGCTGTTGCATTGAAAGTGCCGCTGTTGCACTGTGACTGCTGCTGTTGCACTGAAAGTGCTGCTGTTGCCCTGAAAACTGCCGCTGTTGCACTGTAACTGCTACTGTTGCACTGAAAGTGCCGCTGTTGCACTGTAATTGCTGCTATTGCACTGAAAGTGCTGCTGTTGTGTTGAAGAGTGCCGCTGTTGCACTGTAACTGCCGCTGTTGCACTGAAACTGCTGCTATTACATTGAAAGTGCTGCTGTTGTGTTAAAGAGTGCTGCTGTTGCACTGAGAGTGCTACTGTTTCACTGAAACTACTGCTATTGCATTGGAAACTGCCGCTGTTGTGCTGGAAACTGCTGCTGTTTCACTGAAAACTGCTGCTAAAAGCCTGTGATCGGGGCACATGGTCACTTACCTATTTTTATGATGACAAAGGCTTATTTAACCTTCAATTACACCCATACAAGACCTTTGATGTCTGCAATGGGTTTGAAAATATCATTAAATGACTTTTGCACTTTGAAGTCATATTGTTCATACAAATGAAGGCATTGGGCACCTTGATGTGTGTACATTTGCCATTTAATTGGAAGAATTCGCACCTCAATGTGCATACATTTGTCATTCGATTGGAAGAATTTGCACCTTGATGTGCATGAACCAAATCATCACTTTTTCTCACTTTAGAAGAGTGATGATTCAGTTCAATGGGCTTCTGACCCATATAAAATGTTTATTAAATCAGTGATAAGACCAACGACATTGTAATTATGCATTCTCCGGCGTCAACCACTGATGGATCTTGTGTGGTCATTGTGATAGTGATACAGGCTTGATCCTGTGGGCCCTATCCCTTTGATTGATCTAACCCTCTTTTGCTTATAAGTCTGACATAGATAGTCCAGATATGCTGCTGAAATTTTGGTAGCCAGGACTAGTCAGCATAGCATGCTTTTAAGCCTGACTCGATAAACCCGAAATGCTACAGAAATTCTGACAGCAGGGATAGTCAGCATAGCATTATGAGATGGGATTTATGCCTATATCTAACCATTCCGGTTCAAAACTATGTTGGTCTAGATGGCATCTATAAACCATTCCGGCTAGCCTAAGAGGCAGCCATGTTGGTTATACCACTAATATAGTCCAGTGGGCTTACTTTTTGCAGAGACATCATGGGTTCTCTGATCATGACTTTTGATGAGGCCAAGGAGAGGCTCTCTAAAATATCCATAACCCAAAACAAACCAACTGTAAGAGCATCAAAAAAGGCTCGAATGGACTTTACTGCCCCTATGTCAAGAGTCTCAGTATTTCAGAGACTCTCTATTCCAACAGGTTCTGTAACTTCGGCTGATCCAAATGGGTCATCAGTGACCCTTAAATTCATCAAGAAGACTAAAACTCCCAAATCTTGGGTTTCCAAATACGCCCAGAATCCATTTGGAGTTTTCAACAAGGTAAGAAGGAACCAAATCACAAACTGAAGTCAGAAGGCAGCAATCTTCATATCACCAAGCCTCGTCTGGGGGCAAGGCAGGTCCGGTCCACGGATCATAAATCAATAGTACTTAACAAGTCACATTTAATGACTGCTCAATGCTTAAAGTCACCACCTACTAGGCCCAAACAGCGGGTCATTACCAAGCAAACACCAAAGGACTTCCGGCAATTCCTAACTCGTAAGAAGATCCAGAAGGGTGCATCCATCCCCAGATACAGCATGTGGTCGCCTCAACCACACACTCCAAAATCCAATATGGCTGAGAACAAACTCTTGGCCTCAGTTGAAGATAATACTTTCTATCCTCTGACTCAGAAAGAAGGACGGAGGTTTGGCAAGGGGCATCTACCTTCTATCATAGTGGCACCTTCTCCGCTATCTTCACCCCAAGGCTTATCATATGGCACTGAAGGCAACAAACAAGCTGAGCGATTGGTTATTAATAATTCAACCGATCTCACTCATTTCAAAGATTCGCTCCAACAGAAGAAAGAGCAAAAGAAAAAGAACAAGGGGGGTGCTATTGACATCCTTTCACTTCCCACTTCAGATTATATGGATTGGGAATGAGTGACAAGCACTTCCAGGTCATTGGTTGCCAAGTTTAAAGATCAGACCTCAGCAGCCAGGATGGCTAACCAACTCAAGAAGAAAGCTTTAGCCCATTACAAGGACCAAACTCAGAAGCTGTCACAGTGCAAGATCACTCAAAAATGGGTGGTTAAAGAAGATGATCCGGATTTGACCTCGTCTTACATGGTCGGGCCAGGTTCAATTCGAAGAATTACTCAGAGTATGGCTCGAACTCAATCACACGGGTTTGATTCAGACTCCCATTCAAGCAATACTTCGGAAGGTCATATCGAAACTGATTCTGACGATGATCCTATCACTATCTTGAATGCAAAAGATAGTCAATGCACTCCTCAAGCATTAACATCATCTTATCCTCGTCAATACACTGTGTTTATGGCTGAAGGGAGTGGAACTAGCAAAGATGGAAATGACGTTGCTAGTGGAAGTAAAGATGCTGACGAAAAAGATGCTAGTGAAAATGAAAATGACAATGTCAGTGATGTTGTCAAACAACAAGGAGCTATGATCGACCACTTAACTGCACAAGTGAAAATCTTAATAGATCAGCTAGGTGGTCCGATTGGAGCTCAAATAAATCCTCTGTTCGCCAGCAGAAGAGAACAAGCAATGATCATGGAGAATGCCACTAAAATTGACCTTCTCACAGCCCAATTTAAGTCCCTAACAGACAAGGTAGTAGCTGCAAGTTTTACTGGTGGTGATTATTCATCAATCCTTGGTCTTCATGCAAATCCTGAAAAACATGCGACCTTCAAAGAAGTTGAAGAGATACTGACAAAATCAAAAGTGGAGACCAGAATGAAAAAGAAAGGTATTACACTCAAGTATGCCCCGGAATTTGATCTGGTTCCATTTCCACCAGATTATAAACTTCCGACTTTCCAACTATACCTTGGGAAAGGGTTAGCATATCAGCATATTGTGCATTTCAAATCACTCCTAGGAAGCCTGCTAGAGTTAGATGCACTAAAAATAAAACTATTCGTTGGCACATTGAAAGGAGTCGCCTTCGATTGGTACAAGCAGTTACCAGAACTTTCATTCATGACATGGCCGATCACAGAAGAGAAGTTCTTACTCCATTTTCAGGAGGAGGATCAAACAGTCACCTTTGCTATGCTCAGCAGCACAAGGCAGGGAGACAACGAAACTGCACAGGCCTTTATCTATAGATGGAGAGCATTATCCTATAAATGCTTAGAACAACCATCTCAAAGGGCAACGATCGAAATGTGCAAAACCAATTTGCGACCAGAAATCAAGGCTATCATACTTAGTCATAAAACTAAGTCTTTGGCCCGATTGGTTGAAGTTGCCACTGATGCAGAACTAACTCTCAAAGAGATCAGTCAAAGTCAAAGCTATATTGAAGATGCCTTCTCTGAGAACTCTTAAATAACTCAAGGGATTGCAGGGCAAACTTGCCCACATTTGCAGCCTCAACTCCAGGCAAACCTCTCATCCTCTACATTCAAGCTCTTGATCACTATCTGGGGGCATTGCCAACTCAAAAGAAAAACGTGGAAATTACACCACTATATTATTTCCAATGAAATATATTTGGTTTCCAACACCAATCCACTGAAGGCATTTGTGACAAAAGCTGGTGCACTGGGAGATCGTCTATCTAAATGATCTATTATTTTCTCTCAATATGAACTGCTGTAAAGAATCCAATGCTGTCCCTCCATGGCATAGAACACTGCAGCTAATGGACTTGTTGCAGCTTTCAACAAGACTATTTGCAAAATTTTGAAGAAAATGGTCTCTGCCAACAAAAGGTTGGAGTACCAAACTTCCAGAAGCATTGTGGGCATACAGAACTACTGTTCGTAGTTCGACCAAATCAACACCATATTCCTTGGTTTATGGTTGTGAAACTGTGATACCCTTATAAATTCAACTTCCTTCTCTTTGGGTAGCTATGATGAAAAAATACACTAAAAAAAAAAAGAATACCAAGCTCAAACTCCAAGAGCTAAAGAGCCTTGATGAGAAAAAGCTTGCCGCTTGACAAAGCATCGAACTCTATCACGCTCATATAATTGGATCTTTTGATAAGAAGGTCAAAAATACAGAGCTTACAAGAAAAGAGACTTAGTCCTTGTAGTCAAAAGGCAGATGTTCTCCACACACATGTCAAAAGGCAAATTTAAAGTCAAATGGGAAGGACCTTTTATTGTCAACAAGGTTTACTCCAATGGTGCACGCGCACTCCTCAAACTCGAAGGAGACAGATGCATGATGTTTATCAATGGAAAACTTCTCAAGAAATATATACCTGAATGTCATTGGTACACCCAAACCATGTACAATGTACCCAAATCATATACAGTGTACATTCTCACTCCTAACCAAAATCAAAATCCTCTGGTTTTGAGCCTTACAACCTATGACTCGTAACCAAAATCCCTCAGATTTGTATAAAATGACTGCGAGGATCAAGTCCTTCGACCCCTCTAGTCAAACCTTTGTTACTTGGATAATGTCCTTACAAGACCCCTTGTAACATCCTGCTATATAGATTAAGTCTTTTTGCAGACTCTATATAGCAAAAATCAGCTATGTGGAATAAGTCTTTTTGCAGACCCCATATAGCTAATCCTTAGTTGTATAGAACAAGTCTTTTTGCAGACCCTATATGACTACCTTCAGTTATATGGAACAAGTCTTTTTGCAGACCCTGTATAACCAAAATCTAAACAAAAACCAAAACCAAATCTTTGTCCTAAGGAATAAGTCAAGGATCCCGGGGAAAGCCTCACACATGGGCACCGAATAACATCCACTTTGTTTGACCCCTTTCGACACCAAAAGGATCAAGTCATGGACCCTGGAGAAAGCCTCACACATGAGCACCGAATAACGTCCACCTATATGACTCCCTTATTTTCGATTTGTGGATCCAAAAGATCGCAAATCACACCCTCATACAAACCTAAGAAAACCAAACCAAACAAACCATCCACATAAACCATATCAAAAATCCACAAAAAATCAAACCAAACACCCATACCAATGACAAAAATAGAAAGAAAAAGCTTTTCCATTGATATCCATTTTAAAGTTCGAATACAAGCAGTAAAGTCAATGTACACATGGCCCTCAGGCCTAATCAGAATATATAAAACAAAAAAAAAAAATCAAATGGGAGTTGCAGCAGAGAATCTTAGTCTAGGAATTTCTCCAGTTGCCCCTTTGCATTCAATACTTCTGCCATGAGGATACGCCCTTTGTAGCTTGCATAAGCTGGGATAGCAGTACTAATGTCAATCTCGTCCAGCTTAATATTCAATTCAGTCTCCAAAGATTGAACGAAGTCATTTAGGGCTGTACGTTTTGCTTCTGTAAGCGTGAAAAGATCATCTCGGTGACGAATTCTCTCCAAAACAGACTTTTGCAAATTTTCCATGGTATTCTCCATGGAAGATAATTAATGCTGCAATACAATGATCTATTATCGAATGTGTACACGTCGATCCGCATGCACAGCCAATTCCTATGTCAGCTTGGAGTCTTCTGCATTTACTACCAGTTTCTCGTTGACAAAGCCTTAGCTCTTTGGAGCCACAAGTTAACATCAGATGCTTCATTTGGGTCTTTCAGATCAGGCCCTCTTGTGGTCTTACCCTTGGCACGACTTTTAGGTGCCCCGGCAGTGGCAGTTGTAGGTGCTTTACCCCTTCTATCTGCAAAACAAATCAAAAGAAAGAAAAGATGGGTATCAGTAACAATGATATGGAACTTCTTCTTAAAAAAAAAAATTTTCAGCAGCATCTCCACTTAGTATAAGGCCAAAAGGAGAAGGCAATACTCAGTTCTGAGACCAAGAATTGGCATCAAAGGCGCACTTAAGTCTCAGAACCAAGGCTCCCGGTCCAAACAGATGTTCAAGCATCTTAAGACCTTGTCAGGGGGGGGGGGCAGCAGGTTTGTGTTCAAGCACGAAAATGGCATTCTATAATTCCCACAGAGGCTCTGATCACATAAAGTTAAATGCGTGTTCAGTGGTGTGCATGTTATTACTCAAACACAGGTGGATGTCCTTTCACTAAGTTTAATGGTGAGGGTTAACACTTAAACGAAGTGCTAATGGATTCTGTCATACTGTGAACAAGAAGTGAAATTTGTGCACTTAGATACAATGACTGTTTAGTTGTAAACCTCCCTGGTTTTAAACTTCCCCACTATTCGGTATGAAGCACTCTCACCAATGATAATTCCCACTCATATCAGTCACCATGAATTGCAAATTTCAGTTTGTGACAGTCACTATGACAACAATAACAAGTATTAGACTGTCAGGATTGACAGTGACCATGAAGAAATTTGGGCAGTGCTCAAGGCACAAGAATTCCACCAAAATCGTCACAGGTTGGCAGTGATTGCGGGCTTCTCGCAGGCAACATTGGCAGTACCAGTATGCCTATTCATTGCTTTGATATGGCAAGAATTTCATCACACCTTGAATGGACACTGACATGGGCTACATACGAATAGTTATCTTTGTCAATGACAATGAATTTGCATCAGATAATGGTGGCTGTAAATCCCTTGACTGTACTACTGGCAACGGGGAATAGATTTCTTCTGAAGGGAGAAGAGCAATAGTGATAATGGAATTCTATTCACTCTCAAACATCGTTCTCAACTAGGAGTGACTATAGACTTCATGATTATGATGCCCAAGTTGGGCCGTTTTCCAAAAGAATTAAGCCCGGGCAAGCCCTTTTGATAGACAGTAAACTAAGAGCATGAAAAAAAAAAGTCTGTGCAAACAACCGTGGACTACAATAGTGGTTTTGGCAATGGGTTTGCTCGATGTGGACTTCAACAGAGAATGAAATTCAGGGCTCCATCATGTGCCAAGAAAATTTGTTGAATCCAGCAAAATAAATAAATTTCTTTTCAAACAAACAATTTGACAAACAGTTGGTGACCGTGGCCATCACCATGGATTCATAAGGGCTGGCTGCATTTCGGGTCTGGGAGACCGACACCAGAACTCCATTACAAATTCTGAATTAAAAAAAAAAAAAAGAAGAAGAAAACGTCTTGAAAGATGCAAGAAGCACAGCCATGGTGATCTCCAGTCAATAAATCTACAGCAAAATAGAGCAGAGGAATAGATGCCTATGGGTCCTTGGAGTTTCGGCTTGCCTTTTCTTCTCCCAATTATTCCTCTTTTTCTTCTCTCTCTCCCAATTTCTCTCTTTCTTTCTTTTCTCGCTCTCCCGGTTTCTCTTTCTTTTCTCTCTCTCCCGGTCTTTCTCTCTTTCCTTCTCTCTCTCCCGGTCTCTCTCTCTTTTTTCTCCCTCCCGGTTTCTCTTTCTCCCAATTTCTCTCTCTCTCGGTCTTTCTCTCCCTCTTTCTCAGTTTTCCCTCTCTTTCAATTTCTCTCTCTCTTCCAGTCTCTCTATTTTTCTCTCGGTCTCTCTCCCTCTCTCTCAGTTTTTTTCTCTCTCGGTCTCTCTCCCTTTTTCTCTTTTTCTTCTCTCTCCCAATTTCTCTCTCTCTCGGTCTCTCTCTCCCGGTCTCTCTTTCTTTTCTCTATCTCCCTGTCTATTTTTTTCTCTCTCCCGATCTCTTTCTCTCTCCCGGTCTCTCCCTCTCCTGATTTCTTTCTCCCTCTCTTCTGATTTTTCTCTCTCTCGGTCTTTCTCCCTTTCTCCCAATTTATTTCTCTCTCTCCCAGTCAGTTCTCTCTCTCGGTCTTTCTTCCTCTCTCCTAATTTCTCTCTCTTCCAGTCTCTCTCTTTCTCGATTTTTCTCTCCCTTTCTCTCAGTTTTTTCTCTCTCCTCCGGTCTCTCTTTCTCGGTTCTTTTCTCTCCCTTTCTCTCAGTTTTTTCTCTCTTCCGGTCTCTCTTCTTCTTTCTCGATCCTTCTCTCCCTTTTTCCCAATTTCTCAGTTTTTTCTCTCTTGGTCTCTCTCCCTCTTTCTCAAACTTTCTCTCCTTCTCTCCCAGTCTTTATTTCTCTCTCCCAGTTGGGTCAGACAGTCAAATAAAAAAAAAAAGGGGATGAGACTTCCATTCAAAAAAAAAAAAAAAAAAGACAGAGATGTTGGGTTTTAAATGCCCACGGTCTCTTCCTTGTTTGGCCTCCTTACCCACGGTCACTGCTATTTCTAAGTGGAGCCCGCTATTTGATGCTGGCACATAGAACAGGGAGGCCCAAAATCAATTAATGGTCCAAAATTGGGAATTCCCCCTCAATTACTATTGGTCATTCCTCCCACGATTACTGTTAACCGCTTTTCATTTCCCACGGTCATTGCAAACTTGAACTAGTGAAGCTCATTGCCGAATCCCCTCAAGCTCAGGTAGTTGACGCGTCACCCTCCTTCCCACGCGTCACCCTCCTTGATCAAGTCTCGATGGATTTGTCCTTCTTCATCTACGGTCTCTTGATATTAAGCAATGGAATCTATAACATGATCATCTTTTGTTTGAAATTCTTATGATGGGTCCACTTGGAGTAATTTACCAAAGAAATAATCCTATTTTTAGGGTATTTCGAGGGAAATTATACAAAAAAAAAAAAAGATGTGGAGTCTCTTTCCAAATCAACTTTGGGTCAAACTTTGATTTCAAACCAATGTCCCAAATTATTTTTCATCAAAACTCATAAAAGCTAATCTCTTTCAAAATTGCTTCTCATTTTAAATCATGTCAAGCCAAGTCAAAACCCAAACTTTGATTTTTGAAAATGAACCAAAAATCCATGAAGATCCAAACCCAAATCCATTTTCTCTTAAACTTTTGAATTTCTTAAAACCTCAGGGATTCTTTTTGTGGGTGTTCCCCACATCCCCACAGAGACGCCACTCTGGATATCTGTGAAAAATAGGTCAAAAGAAAATTAAATTCATTTCCAAAATCCAAACAAAATTCATAAACTTCTGAATTTTCTAAATACTTAAGGGATTCCTTTGTGGGTGTTCCCCACAGTCCCCACGGAGATGTTACTTTTGATATCCGTGAAAATAGGGCAAAGAAATTCAGATTTCTTATGTCTTTTCAAAATTCCGTCATCAAACCCTTCATGGTTTTTTATCAAAATTTTCAAATCCCAAGTTTAGGCCTACAACCTACCTTGACAAACTGTCTTTTCATCAAGCCATCCACCATTCCCACAGATTGGCTATTTCGAGGCACAATGATTATTATACTAATCATTGCACCTCGAGGGGGCACTTGTTGACCTATAAAAATTGCAAATACTACAGCGAAGACACCTCATCTCAGCTTAATTTAGGCTACAGAGGTTATTTGCAGATCTTGGGGAATCACTGTGAGAACCAGCATTCCATGAAGATCAAGGTAGCTGGAACTCCCAGAGAAAGTTCAAATTTCGGGTTGAACGAACATCATCGAACTCAAAAGCCACAAGCATGTCAGCCTGAGGTCAGTTTCCCCCAAGCCAGGGGGTCACTGACCAAAGTCCTGCTTCCCGATGTCCAAAATTGATAAAATTTGGGCACGAAACTTCAGCCATGCTTAGAAGATACGTTGCAAATTTTCAACTCGAAAAGACTCCGTTTGGTCTAAATTTCATTACATGTCAGCTTAGAGGACAGTAATCCCGAATTTGGGGGTCGCCAGCTAAGATCTTGCTTCGAGGAAGCCAAAGCGGATAAAGTTTGGAACGAATGCTCAAAGAATGCCCCAAGTTATTCTCCCAAAGTTTCGAGTCAAGTGGAGGTTGTTCGGATAGAAAACAGGCTAACTATCTCAATGTGGAGTAAATAGTGACCTAACGCATGCAATGAATAGGCCACTGTTCCTACTTCCTCAAATCCAAACTGCATCAAATTTGGATGAATACTCCAAGATGTTCTTGACGTCAGTCCCTCCAAGTTTCAAATCAAACCGGGGTCATTTGGGCTTTAAACAGCTGAAACAAGGGCCCACTGTCATAAAAAAGTCAACTGGACAGTTAACCAAGTTCAGATGGTCAAACAAAGCTGAAACCTCTGTGACACACTCAAGAAGTGTTCCTCCAAGTTTCGTGGCGATTGGACGTTGTTTGGACCCCGAACAGGCGGATACAAGCCACATGTGCAAAAGTTTAAGAATGGGCCTTGGGAGTGACCGGGGCCCACAAACAAAAGGAGTTGACCAAGTTCAGGTGGTCAAACAGAGTTGAAACTTCTTTGACACACTCAAAATAGTGTCAAGAAGTGTTCCTCCAAGTTTCGTGGTGATTGGACGTCGTTTGGACCCCGAACAGGCAGAAACAAGCCACATATGCAAAAGTTTAAGAATGGGCCTTGAGAGTGACCAGGGCCCACAAGCAAAAGGAGTTGACCAAGTTCAGGTGGTCAAACAGAGCTAAAAATTCTGTGACACACTCAAATAGTGTCAAGAAGTGTTCTTCCAAGTTTCGTAGCGATTAGACGTCGTTTGGACCCCGAACAGGTGGAAACAAGCCACATATGCAAAAGTTCAAGAATGGGCCTTGGGAGTGATCGGGGCCCACAAACAAAAGGAGTTGACCAAGTTCAGGTGGTCAAACAGAGCTGAAACTTCTATGACACACTCCAAATAGTGTCAAGAAGTGTTCCTCCAAGTTCCGTGGTGATTGGACATCGTTTGGACTCCAAACAGGTGGAAACAAGCCACATATGCAAAAGTTCAAGAATGGGCCTTGGGAGTGACCGGGGCCTAGAAACAAAGGGAGTTGACCAAGTTCAGGTGGTCAAACCAAGCAGAAACTTCTATGACACACTCCAAATAGTGTCAAGAAGTGTTCCTCCAAGTTTCGTGGCGATTGGACATCGTTTGGACCCCGAACAGGCAAAAACAAGCCACATATGCAAAAGTTCAAGAATGGGCCTTGGGAGTGACCGGGGCCCACAAACAAAAGGAGTTGACCAAGTTCAGGTAGTCAAACAGAGTTGAAACTTCTGTGATACACTCAAAATAGTGTCAAGAAGCATTCCTCCAAGTTTCGTGGCGATTGGACACCGTTTGGGCCCCGAACAAACGGAAACAAGCCACATATGCAAAAAACCAAGAATGGGCCTTGGGAGTGACCGGAGCCCACAAACAAAAGGAGTTGACCAAGTTCAGGTGGTCAAACAGAGTTGAAACTTCTATGAAACACTTAAAATAGTGTCAAACAACATCTCTCCAAGTTTCGTGATGATTGGACATCATTCGGTCCTCAAACAGTTGAAAATAGATCACATATGCAATGTTCCAAAAGTGGGCCTTGTCCGTGACCGGGGCCCAATTAATGAAAATGTTGACCAACTTTCCGAAGTCAAAACGGGTTGAAATTTTTATGACATGTAGAAAATAGTGTCAAGAAGCATCCCTCCAAGTTTCGTGGCAATCGGACTTTGTTTGAGCCCAAAACAGATGAAAATGGGTCACATATGTGAAAACCCAAAATTGGGCCTCGTTCGTGACCCAGCTTGCGGTCACGGACCTTCAAAAGATGTTTCCCACGAGTTTGGTTGGTTTCCCTCCACTCCTCTTCGAAATCCAACTCCCCACAACTGCTATTAACTCCCCAAAACTGCACAAAACTGATTGGGAGTCTATAAAAAGGGCAAATTTTGAAGGAACAAGGCGGGAACACATACACAAAGAAGAAAAGAGAAGAAATCAAAGAAAGAAGGACTTAAAGCAACAAAGAAGCAAACTCCAACAGCACTTCCACGACCATTCCCACCTTATTTTCTCAGTTTTGAAGGTGAGCAAGAAAATTTAGAAGGAGAGAAGGAAGTGGAATGGCCAAAGTCCATACTATGTTCGTACGGCGCCAATTTTTGAGAGGATGACATTGTCACTTCTGTTTCTCTTATTCGTAGGGCTTCTTAGCCATTGCAAGAGTTGTGAAAGAAGTCTCTCTAGGCCTTATCTTGTTCCTTGAAAATGATAGGTTCAAAATGACACAACTCTAGCTTCAAATTTGCCCATTTCGAACTTGAAACAAAAACGCAGTCCATAAGCACGAATGATGAGTTACAGCGGTTTCAATTGATTCTATGGTTAAATGTGATCTTCTTGATGGTTGTCCACCGCTCCAAAGTCATGAAAATGGAGTTTCAACACTTGAAAGAAGTTCCAAGAAAGAACCAGCGCGAACAGCACAAAAAACGGAGGCAAACAGTGGCTTCACGGCCATTGTCTGTCAGTGACCGTGACCGGCAGGTTCTAGTGACCGTGGGTGAGTCACGGTCACTGGAAGGCCCCAGTGACCGTGAGTGAGTCACGGTCACTAGAATGGGGTAGTGACCGCGGGTCACGGTCACTCCCCATTTTTTCCTCTTTTTCACATTTTTCTTCCACCTTATATATATTTTCTTGTATTTTTCAAATTGAGATCACATCTAAGACCTGAGGGAGGGGTTGTAAACTTTCAAAATGTATGTAAACAACCTGCATCCCGCGGTCAGGGCACTTGAACCCATGTAAACAAAAGGGAAATTAATGATGAACTGTAATTATTTCCCATTCTTCTTAATGCTTGAAGTGCGTGAATGTCGGACCTTGATTCCGTAATTCATTTCCACGCCTACATTTTTAAGCGCGATCACTGGTTTATTCGGTTTAAATCCAACTTCCATAAATATATGTGTGATACTGAAAGAAACATTTATTTCTTTGATTGGCTTAAATTAGCCATGAAGAAACGATATAATATTGAAGATTTATTCATAAATATGATAACAAAATTAAGTTCATCATGGATCATCGCTTCAACCAGTTCTTCTCCCAAAAGAACTGAAGAATCTATACATCCTCCTTTACATCAAATTATTTATAAAGACACCTCAGCCGTACCCATCAAAGATGTTGCAAAAATCCAAGGAGACAAAGGAAAATCTGACTTTGTTTACAAATCAGACTTATGTCATACTTTAAAACAAAATAATTATACAAATATCAACCTTCATACTATTGGCCAACAAACCAATAGAATTGAAGATAAAGTAGAGACTATTTTCAAAATCCATGAAGCATCCTCTTCTCAAAAAGTAATTAAGACACAAACTTTAGGTTTTCAGGGTGAAATCCTAAGGGATATAAAGTTAGAAAAGAAACCTTTAAAATTTTCTGATGAACTCATTAATCAACTATCACACAATTTTACTAACATAAAACTTCAAGAAAATAAAGATCTAAAAGCTGAAAAATCTATAAACGTTTTAGGCTCAACTTCTAAAAACTCTAATTCGGGCTCCAATTCCGAAGCCATAGATTCTGAAGAAAATTCTCAAGAGGAACATCAAGATGATCAAAACCATCAAGAATCTCTTCAACTCAATAAAATATTTAAAAGACAAAAACCAATTGTTACTACAGCTAAAATAAGAAATTATTATCCACGACCAACTCCAGTTGATCTTCAATTCGAAGAACAAGCTACTTTAAATGGTCTTAAATTTGAAAGCTCATCAATATATGAATGGAGTGTAGACGGATTATCTGAATATCAAATCATCCAAGTTTGCCAACAGATGATGATATATGCTTCTACTATCATAACTGCCGGTAATGATCACAAACATGCAGCAAATGCAGTTGTCCTTGGATTTACTGGACAATTAAATGGTTGGTGGAAAAAATATTTATCAGATATAGAAAGACAAGTTATTCTAAATGCATTAAAAAGAGATCCATCCGGAAATCCTATCATTACCCCTCAAGGACAAATGATCCATGATTCTGTTTATATGCTTATT
This sequence comes from Sextonia rubra, assembly GCA_037013555.1. NCBI lineage: Eukaryota > Viridiplantae > Streptophyta > Magnoliopsida > Laurales > Lauraceae > Sextonia > Sextonia rubra. The sequence goes on along the minus strand of JASUAD010000011.1, from coordinate 28,661,007 downwards.
AGCAATATAATTAAACATTTTGTTGGAAATTTTATGAATGTAGAAGAAATATTAAAAACCCAATTAATCAATTTATTATACCCAACATTATCTGATTTTCGTTGGTATAAAGATGTTTTCTTATCAAAACTTTATACAATTGATTCAAGCAATTCAGAATTCTGGAAGGAAAAATTTATATCAGGTCTTCCTAAACTTTTTGCAGAAAAGGTTAGAGAAGAATTGAGATAAAAATCATGGAAATTTGAATTATGCTATGTATACATATGGAGATTTAATCCAAAAAATTAATAAAGTTGGATTTTCATTATGCAATGAAAATCAAAAAAGTATCAGCATATGAACTTGGAGATTTTTGTTATCAATTTGGCATGGAACCTTTAATTAGTCCTTCTAGCCAAAAGAAAAAGAACAATTTAAAAAGAAATTACCAAAAAAGAAAATCTAAACAATTTGCAACACCACGATATTATATGCCCTCACGAAGATATCATAAAAAATCCTTTCATCGCAATCCTTATAAAGAAACAAACAAATCTTTTACAAAAGAAAAATCATCTTCTTCTTACCCTAAACAAAAACAAAAGGAAATACAGTGCTATAATTGCAACGAAAAAGGCCATATAGCCCCTGATTGCCCACAATTAAAGGTTAAAACCGAAAAAGAATTAAAAACTATTTTAAAAGGATCCTCAGTAGCATCAGATACAGACAATTCTTCTGATACATGTCATTGCAAAATATTTGACAGTGAAATTCAGTATGAATCTGCCTCTTCTTCTTCTTTATCCTTAAACATGCTATTTGCCCCAGAAGAATTGGTATTAGAAATGTTTAAAAATCTTAAAGATGAAGAATTAAAAAATAAATATTTTGAAAAAATCCAGACTATAAATAAAGGCAATAAAAAAGGTAAAGCTACAATACATACTTTACCTGAACAATTTAGTATTAAAACTGTTTTAGATAGATTAAGAGAACAAAATGTTCCTCCTCACCTGATAATTCCAGACCTGCATAAAGAAATTAATAATCAAAGGCAAGAAATAAATTTCTTAAAACAAAACTTAATTGAACTTCAAGACCTCAAACAAAGAGTTGAGAATCTTGAATTTCACATACTAAAAACTCATCAAGAAAATAATGAAAAATTTGAAAATGACAAAGATGATAATGACATTGAAAATCAAGAAAACCTTGATGATAGTTTAAAAAATTTCATCAATTCTTTATTCAGAAATCCATTTCAAAAATGGAAAACCCAAGTTACAATTCAGATCAAAAAATTCTCTATTAAGACCCTGTGCTTACTTGATAGTGGCACAGATGTCAATGTCATAAGGGAAGGATTAATCCCAAGAAAATATTATCTAAAAACAAAAAATAAACTCAATCTAGTTACGGCTAATAAAAAACTCCTTATCAAATACAAATTAAATGATGTTTACGTTTGTAAAAATGAAATATACATACAGACAAATTTCTTTCTAGGAAAGGATTTAAATAATGATGTTATCCTTGGAAATCCTTTTCTACAAATGTTACAGCCTTTTCAAATTGATTCTACAGGCCTTAAAACTATCATAAATAATAAAGTATTAATTTTTGAATTCGAATAAGCAAATATCCAGTCTCAAATACAATAAATTATCTCTCTAATGACTTCATTTCCAATTTTACCATTTAATCCCATATCCAGATTTTTAGTTCAACTCCTAATCCAGATTCTCTTTGTCACCATGGCATCAAGCTCTAGCAAAAGCAAAGCCTCTCTTCTTGAATCCAGCTCTTCCTCCAGACCAACATCCCAACAAATATCCATTCCTTTTTTCAATCCAAGATTATCCATCACCTCTCAAGAACTTATCAATGTTCATTGGAGTGCCATCCTTTCCGATAAAAGGAAAACTACGAGAAAACCTTATCCAAAATTGTAACCCATATCAAGGATTTAGAAACCCAAATTATAATGTGTCAAAATATCCATCAAAAAGCATTGTTATCTACTTATGCTGATGAAAAAACATCCAGAATCAACCTCCTGGAAAAGGTTAACACAACTCTTCCAGATGAAATTGCTGCAAGAATAAGAGAAAAAACTCTTTCTTGTCAGATCAAGGAGCGCTTAATGTTCAAAGCGCAATATATCAGCTGGGCAATTGGTTTTCCCAAGTTGTTCCTGCCACCACATGCAGTAGACATCTCTTATATCGAGCAAGGCTTAGTCCAAAGATTTTCTTTATCCAGAGATGATTTTGAAGTAATACAGCAGCTCCCTGCAATCGTGCGCCATGCCCTTCGCAGCCTTGGAGTCACCAACAGACAACTTCTTATCACAATTTCATCCAGTTTGGGAGAAAGATCTGAAATCCGGTTTTATCAGCCTTATCAATTATGGAGCATCATGAATTTTGAAGAAGGAGATTTAATTTGCAAGAAATTCATTCCTTCTTTAAATGATTACGAACATCTCCTGTTTAATTATCCACCACAATGGTATGAATCTCATGAAGTTGCTACAAGGGAATATAGCTGAGAACGTCTCCAGCATTATGATCCAGCCTCTGATTAGTATCAAAGATTCCTCAATTTAAGAGGACATCTCGAATTTGCAAGCACATATAGATATGTTTGGTGTGACGGTCGGCGAGTAGTCTGTATTGCTGACGACCTTGCCGAACAAATTATAGTTATACAGCATCCTTCTAAATCTGGACATCATGCTTTAAATCAAATTCTCATGGCCTATGACGATATTCCATTTGATATTCTAGAGAACACTCGTGAAGAATTAATCCAGTTATTCCATGGTGAAAGGCAGAATAATAACTGAAATTATGAAGCCTCAAATGAAGCAGAATAAAGCCGCATCCATATTATCAAGCCACTCAATTTTCCACAAAGTATCATATACCGACGAAAGTTATCTTATTTATCAGCACTATTTTCCACTTTGAAAGCATCGGAAGCATCACCAAAAGAGTAGTCTCCATCAAGAATATGACATGACATCATCCAAGTACAGCAACCACATTCTCCCTTTGGTTCTTATCGGCAACTTTTTCTACTACGGACTTCATACAGCCTCTTTGAATTAAAAATCAAGAAAAAGGTACATCCAAAGTCAACAAAAATGGCTCAAAAGCACGGATAGCTAAAAGCTTTGGATAAAATAATGAGCAAAGTACAAAGCCTACAAATAGGTTATCTCACATACAAGCTTTGGATAAAGTGTGAACACGTCTTCTCGCGACACGTATCACGTCCACCAGAGACACGTATATGCAAGATTCACGCATGCTCCTAAACAGTGCAAAAATCTTCAGTCACAGATAACCATCCAGCGCCAGAGCCACGTGCAACATTCACAAATACAGTAAATGAAATGTAAATGCCATCGAAATACACATGTAATGAAATGCAAATTCAGTTTAGAATTACTATAAAAATGCATGACCAGCTGCTTGTACAGACAACTGTTGGAAACTAGTCCAAAAAACGCATCCATTTCTAAACTCCAATAAAAAAGCACTGTTATCTACTTATGCTGAAGAAAAAACATCCAGAATCAACCTCCTGGAAAAGGTTAACACAACTCTTCCAGATGAAATTGCTGCAAGAATAAGAGAAAAAACTCTTTCTTATCAGATCAAGGAGCGCTTAATGTTCAAAGCGCAATATATCAGCTGGGCAACTGGTTTTCCCAAGTTGTTCCTGCCATCACATGCAGTAGACATCTCTTATATCGAGCAAGGCTTAGTCCAAAGATTTTCTTTATCCAGAGATGATTTTGAAGTAATACAGCAGCTCCCTGCAATCGTGCGCCATGCCCTTCGCAGCCTTGGAGTCACCAACAGGCAACTTCTTATCACAATTTCATCCAGTTTGGGAGAAAGATCTGAAATCCGGTTTTATCAGCCTTATCAATTATGGAGCATCATGAATTTTGAAGAAGGAGATTTAATTTGCAAGAAATTCATTCCTTCTTTAAATGATTACGAACATCTCCTGTTTAATTATCCACCGCAATGGTATGAATCTCATGAAGTTGCTACAAGGGAATATAGCTTAGAACGTCTCTAGCATTATGATCCAGCCTCTGATTAGTATCAAAGATTCCTCAATTTAAGAGGACATCTCGAATTTGCAAGCACATATAGATATGTTTGGTGTGACAGTCGGCGAGTAGTCTGTATTGCTGACGACCTTGCCGAACAAATTACAGTTATTCAGCATCCTTCTAAATCTGGACATCATGCTTTAAATCAAATTCTCATGGCCTATGACGATATTTCATTTGATATTCTAGAGAACACTCGTGAAGAATTAATCCAGTTATTCCATGGTAAAAGGCAGAATAATAACTGAAATTATGAAGCCTCAAATGAAGCAGAATAAAGCCGCATCCATATTATCAAGCCACTCAATTTTCCACAAAGTATCATATACCGACGAAAGTTATCTTATTTATCAGCACTATTCTCCACTTTGAAAGCATCGGAAGCATCACCAAAAGAGTAGTCTCCATCAAGAATATGACATGACATCATCCAAGTACAGCAACCACGTGCTCCCTTTGGTTCTTATCGGCAACTTTTTCTACTACGGACTTCATACAGCCTCTTTGAATTAAAAATCAAGAAAAAGGTACATCCAAAGTCAACAAAAATGGCTCAAAAGCACGGATAGCTAAAAGCTTTGGATAAAATAATGAGCAAAGTACAAAGCCTACAAATAGGTTATCTCACATACAAGCTTTGGATAAAGTGTGAACACGTCTTCTCGCGACACGTATCACGTCCACCAGAGACACGTATATGCAAGATTCACGCATGCTCCTAAACAGTGCAAAAATCTTCAGTCACAGATAACCATCCAGCGCCAGAGCCACGTGCAACATTCACAAATACAGTAAATGAAATGTAAATGCCATCGAAATACACATGTAATGAAATGCAAATTCAGTTTAGAATTACTATAAAAATGCATGACCAGCTGCTTGTACAGACAACAGTTGGAAACTAGTCCAAAAAACGCATCCATTTCCAAACTCCAATCAAAAAGCACTGTTATCTACTTATGCTGATGAAAAAACATCCAGAATCAACCTCCTGGAAAAGGTTAACACAACTCTTCCAGATGAAATTGCTGCAAGAATAAGAGAAAAAACTCTTTCTTGTCAGATCAAGGAGCGCTTAATGTTCAAAGCGCAATATATCAGCTGGGCAACTGGTTTTCCCAAGTTGTTCCTGCCATCACATGCAGTAGACATCTCTTATATCGAGCAAGGCTTAGTCCAAAGATTTTCTTTATCCAGAGATGATTTTGAAGTAATACAGCAGCTCCCTACAATCATGCGCCATGCCCTTCGCAGCCTTGGAGTCACCAACAGGCAACTTCTTATCACAATTTCATCCAGTTTGGGAGAAAGATCTGAAATCCGGTTTTATCAGCCTTATCAATTATGGAGCATCATGAATTTTGAAGAAGGAGATTTAATTTGCAAGAAATTCATTCCTTCTTTAAATGATTACGAACATCTCCTGTTTAATTATCCACCGCAATGGTATGAATCTCATGAAGTTGCTACAAGGGAATATAGCTTAGAACGTCTCTAGCATTATGATCCAGCCTCTGATTAGTATCAAAGATTCCTCAATTTAAGAGGACATCTCGAATTTGCAAGCACATATAGATATGTTTGGTGTGACGGTCGGCGAGTAGTCTGTATTGCTGACGACCTTGTCGAACAAATTACAGTTATACAGCATCCTTCTAAATCTGGACATCATGCTTTAAATCAAATTCTCATGGCCTATGACGATATTCCATTTGATATTCTAGAGAACACTCGTGAAGAATTAATCCAGTTATTCCATGGTGAAAGGCAGAATAATAACTGAAATTATGAAGCCTCAAATGAAGCAGAATAAAGCCGCATCCATATTATCAAGCCACTCAATTTTCCACAAAGTATCATATACCGACGAAAGTTATCTTATTTATCAACACTATTCTCCACTTTGAAAGCATCGGAAGCATCACCAAAAGAGTAGTCTCCATCAAGAATATGACATGACATCATCCAAGTACAGCAACCACGTGCTCCCTTTGGTTCTTATCGGCAACTTTTTCTACTACGGACTTCATACAGCCTCTTTGAATTAAAAATCAAGAAAAAGGTACATCCAAAGTCAACAAAAATGGCTCAAAAGCACGGATAGCTAAAAGCTTTGGATAAAATAATGAGCAAAGTACAAAGCCTACAAATAGGTTATCTCACATACAAGCTTTGGATAAAGTGTGAACACGTCTTCTCGCGACACGTATCACGTCCACCAGAGACACGTATATGCAAGATTCACGCATGCTCCTAAACAGTGCAAAAATCTTCAGTCACAGATAACCATCCAGCGCCAGAGCCACGTGCGACATTCACAGATACAGTAAATGAAATGTAAATGCCGTCGAAATACACATGTAATGAAATGTAAATTCAGTTTAGAATTACTATAAAAATGCATGACCAGCTGCTTGTACAGACAACAGTTGGAAACTAGTCCAAAAAATTCAGTCCATCCATCTTCCCATACACCCTCCACCCTTTCGTCTTAATATTTTTTTTCTTTTTGTTTAAGGAATTCAACGTCAAATTTCATAACAACATAGAGTAGGGATGACTAAGGTTGTGTAATTGACTATGGGGCTCACATGGATGAACGATTTTCACATGAATAGGGAGATCAAATTAAAATTTTGTTTATGACCTATCTATATATGTGTGACAAATAAGATCAACCAAATCTTTTGAATCCTGTGATACATAAATGTTTTAAGATCTAGTTAGTGCTCAGGCACGACTCATGTCAATGTGGCCAAGGTCCTCATTCTATCAACCTTTTGAGATTTTTTTTGATAAAAAATTACATATAATTATTATGCAGTGTAGTGGCTAGGTTGGTTTTTATTTAAAAGGCTAAAGGTCATGAGTTAAAAAAATTTGAATCCACAATCCTCAACTTTAATATACTATAATGTTTTGTTTTGTTGATATACAATGTTATGTCTTTTATTAATAGCTCGTGCTTTTGGTGTCAGTAGTAATTAATATGATATTAAAGTCAGGGTCAAAAGTTCAAAGCCCTTGGGTGGCATATTATCTCCATCAATCTATTTGTTTCATTTGTGTGTGTTGGATTTCGAATTCGGCCTCCCTCTTCGAGAAAGGGTGTTGATATACATTTGTTATTACCGCGTTGTTTGGGCTTGAAGATTACATTTGATGATGACCTATAAAAGTTAAAAATAGGAACTCTTAACTTGCATATAGCAGCAATTTTGAATTCTGTGCTAAAGATTTTCCTATGCGACCCGGGAGGTTTTGTAAACCCTTCTTTATTTTTCTCTTAAGCTGAGGAGGAAAATTAAAATGTCTGAGGAAATTTGAAAGCGTCACCCGTCTCATGAGTTGCACTCTGAGAAGATGTAGACTCTAGTTTGTCTGGCTACGCATCGTATCAGTGTTTTCGACTTTTTTTCATACGTGGAGAAAACCTTTTATATCTTTTCCCTTTTCACATGAATTTTTTCTATGAGCAAGGGGACATGGCCGGCAAAGCCAGTCCCGAGTATCACGTGACATGGCCGACAGGCCGCAATAGACCCATGGCCAACCGAAGGAAAATCCCATACAGAATCCCCACTGTTAAGTAGTTGGAGCTGGATCCTTCTCTCCACTCGGTAAATATAGGCTATTTTTGCAGTGTCGTTGCAGATACACTCAGAGAGGAAAAGGAAAACATGGATCTCTTAACCTTTTTCTTACTGATCCTCTTCCTCTGGACGTGCATCCATTTCCTACTCCAATCAAGAAAGGCCAGAATCCCCACTATAAGGACGTAGTTGGAGCTGGATCCTTCTCTCCATTCAGTCAATACTGGCTGTTTTTGTAGTGTTGTTGCAGATACACTGAGAGAGGAAAACGAAAACATGGATCTATTAACCTTTCTCTTACTGATCCTCTTCCTCTGGACATGCATCCATTTCCTACTCCAATCCAGGAGGACCAAACTGCCACCAGGCCCATTCCCTCTCCCCATCGTGGGATGCCTCTTCAAACTCGGCGCCAAACCCAACGAGTCCCTCGCCCAACTCGCCCACCTCCACGGCCCGCTCATGACTCTCCAACTCGGCAGCTTTACCACAGTCGTCGTCTCCACCGCCACCATGGCCAACCAGCTCCTCGTCAAGCACGACCTCATCTTCTCGGGCCGAACGGTCCCGGACTCAGTTCGAGTCCTCAGGCACCACGAGTCCTCGGTCGTGTGGATCCCACCGAACCCTCGCTGGCGAGCCCTCCGGACCCTGTTGAACACTCAGATCATGACCGTCCAGCGGCTCGACGCCAACATCGCCTTCAGAAGTGCCAAGGTCCAGGAGCTGCTCTCGCACGTGCGCGGCTGCTGCGTTACGCAGAGGGCGGTGGATGTGGGCCGTGCCGCTTTCGTTACGATATTGAATCTGGTATCGAACAGTGTTTTTTCGGTGGATCTGGTGGATGTGGGGTCAGAGGAGGCGCAGGAGTTTTAAGGACGTGGTTTGGGGGATCTTGGAGGAGGCCGGGAAGCCCAATGTTTCGGATTACTTGCCGTTTCTGAGGTGGATGGATTTGCAAGGGGTGAGGCGTCGATCGAGGGGTTATGTTGAGAAGCTGTACCATCTGTTTGATGAAATGATCGAGAGGCGTCTGAGGGAGAGATCGTTGGGTGGTTATCAGAGGAAAGAGGATTTTTTGGATGTGCTTCTTGATCAGGAGAAAGGGTTTCAGCTGGAGCGGCACGAAATTAAAGCCTTGCTTGCGGTATGCATCGTATAGCGTTCTTCGCTCTTCGGTAGTTCCAATTAATTTGCATTAAAATGCTGGTGCAAATGAAAAAAATACGATTTTATAGAATAATTCCCCTTTAATCTTCATATTTAATTATTTTATGTATTTAATTCCTATGCATTCAAACAAACAGCCCCCTCAAATTTACATTTAATATTCATGTTTAACTACCTTGTGCATCCAGACAAACTGGGCCCGTCATTGCCACCTGTCCTGAATTTATTGGCAATCCTCTTTGATTTGATTTGATTTTATTATTATTATTATTATTATTTTGTGATTCCTGTATGTGTTGGGCACTTCCTTATCGACAAGTTTGGACCGCCCGAGTTGTCTTCTGGAGCTTCCTGATGTGTGGAACTCCACCATTGGCGCACGTATTGATTATAAAGCTTGTAGTTTCCGATGAAAACTCCGATTGAAGTAATATTTGAGTTGTGGCAGGGATTCTATGATCCCGCCTCTACTTTGAAATCGCAGTGTCGGATGAAGCATATAAGGACAGATACGTTGCTTTCTGTAGTTTATTCTTTAAAAAAAAACCATACAGATATGGAAACAAAACGAGACAGGGTGCTGCTTGACTTTTGTGACTAGTGGCCCCTGCTTGCTGGTCTTCATCCGTGGTTCACAGGTGGGCTGTCAGGCTGCTCATGGACGAGGTGACAGCTTGGGCGACTCAGGCTCAGCCCATTTTGGGCGGGGTTACATCTCCAGTTTTAGCATTTGGGCTCCGCTTGAATATTAAGCATGGGCCTGTATAATATTTTATCTAGGTCTGAATTATATTATGGAGCCCTAAGCTCGACCTGTCTGGCTTAATCACGGTTAATGACTGAATTGGCCTAGTAACTGATAGCTAGACAGCCTGTTTAGGCCCAGCCTGGCTTTGACAAGTATCTCTTGTAGTTTAGTGACATAGGCCAAGCAATTATGGTCCTTGTTGGGTGTGGGCTAGATATGGGCTTGTATTTCTGAAGCCAGGTCAGGCCAGGTCTGGCTTTGTCTCACATAGCCCAACCTAGCCCATGAACACCCCCGTTAGAGCAGCCCTTGAGCTTAACTCAACTGGTCTCCATGAGGAGTTCAGATCCTCGTGGTCAATCTTATCTGAGGCTAATTCCTATTAGAATAAAATTTGGAAATATCCCATGCACCATAAGGACATTCAGTTTAAGCCACGGCTTTCAATGGGTCGACCCTATTGCGAAGTTCCAGTCTTTTTACTTAGGAACTCTCTAATTAAGAGAGAGACTGGCGGCATTCATACTCATCCATGAGCACCTCAGCGAGAACCACTCATTAAGAATTTAATTTATTTGAAACAAATGACAATCTCTTATGTGGCATCGGACAAATTTTACTTTAAACGGATTTGGCATCCGTATTATATATGGATCCCAATAAAACATATGAAGTTTTTATGATATTTATTCAAATGTTTTCTAAGTGTTCAAACTAGAACGCACTTGTAAACTATCCAGTCTAAGGTTATCGAATGCATAGTAAAAGTAGAAGCTTTTCGTTGAGGTTAATTGTCCTCTCGTACTGGCAGATGAAAGCTGGGGGAGTGAATGAGATTTGATAATCCAGTAGTGGTTCTAGCCGTAAACGATCCATGGATACTAGGCATAGTGTGTATCAACCTGTGCAGTAGTGTAGTTAAAGCATTGAGTATCCTGCTTGGGGAGCACGTTCACAAGAATAGGAACTCAAAGGAATTGATGGTGGCGCACAAGCGGTAGAGCATGTGGTTGAAAGGAGATTTAACATTCAATTAAATCATATAATTGGTGTCAAGTCCTGAATTTTTATATTGGGTCATACCGGTTTGTTGGGTTTTAGTTGGGTTAAGAGAGTCAAATAGATCTGTTTAATACATTTGGGCCTGAGTTAATGGACCCTTTTTGGGCCAGAGGACTTTTTTTGAAATTTCTTAAAACCCACTAGAAAGCAGGGGGCCCTTCCTTGTAATTTAGAAAAACCCCCCCTCTCTTATATAAACTCTACTCTTAGGGTTTCTCTCCCTTTCTCTAACCCTCTTCTTTTCTTCTTCAACCAAAACCCTAGAGGCTCTCTAAGGAGGAAACCAAGGTGGGCTCTTCCAAGCTTTGATCTTCAGATCTACTTTGGCTTCAAGATCCAGGCAAGTGGATAGCTAAAACAATGATTTTTGGTTCTTGCAATATGTTTTAGTTGCTCGTTGATTAACACACTTTTTGGCATGACTTCTTCTTGTTTGGATTAATGGCTTTTGGGGGTAATATTTGTGGGTTGATTTTCTTCCAGACTTATAAAGGTGATTTATGTTTGTGTTTTGCTTTTTAAAAAAAAAAAAATTAACTTGGAGCAGCAGCTGCCGCCTGGCAGCAGCTGCTACTGGGCAGCAGGCCAGGCGGGTTGGGCCGGCCTGGCTGGCTAGGCCCGGCCTGGCTAGTCTAGCTCGGCCTGGCTGGTTGGGCCCGGCCTGGCTGGTCTGGGCCCGGGTGCGGGTCTGGGCCCGTCAGCCCATTTTTTTTTCAAAAAAAAAATATATATTATTAAATATATATATATATTTATTTACAATACTACTAAATAAATAATGAGGTTATGATATTCTTATAAAGAATTAAAAGGTTAAGTTTTGATTAATGGTTTAGTATTTTAATGGAGATTAGGTTTTATTAAATTAATTTTAATTTGATGTTATTAGAAATGTATCTTGGATTATTTATAAATTTAATTGAGAATTATGAAATTTTGATTAATGTTCATTTAGGTTGATTGAAATAAACTAAAAAGGTATTTGATAGCGATTAAACTGTAAATAGATGTATTTATAATTTTAAATTGGATTCTTAATTGAGTTAGATTTCAAATTGGGATCCGAAATTTGTACCTTCTGTTTTGTATAAAATGATAATGTGTATTTGTACACAACAATGATATTAAGGAATTAATTATTTTGTTTCCTCTTTTTGATCGTGACTTGATTTAACTTTGGATTTAGAAATTGAACATCTTTTACCTAATTTGTAAAACACACTAATTATATATAATTGGACTAGATGAATTATGTCTTTTAGGAATGTTAGTTGAATGTTCACATGAGAATTAGACTAAATGCAGAATGGGAATGTGAGGTTCGGGATGCACCACATGATAGGCACCAAAAGTAGTATATCGGCATCGTGGACTCATATTTCTATTGTGATAGAGAGTTAGTTCTCATATGCATATTTATCTAACTTGACCGTTGGTGGATTAGTGCTTACCCTCAAGAATTTGAATTGACACACGTTCATAATACACTTTCAAATTTAGGTACTCTAAATACTCAAAATGATATTGGATTGAATGTTGGGATTGAGGGTTTCATATCATGGTTCATTCTGTATCGATATACGTATGTATTTGTAAATAAGTATATTTGTATATATGTATCTAACCGACTGCAGTTCGGAAGTGGACGTACGCCATCGGGTCAGCGTATATTGTGGATATTAGTATACAGCTATGCCTTCTGTTATTATATGCGGGATTACCCGTCTCTGTTATTATCTGCGGGATTACCCGTTTCTGTTATCTGTCTGCTGGATTACCCGTTTCTGTTATTATCTGCGGGATTACCCGTTTTTGTTATCTGTATGCGGGATTACCCGTTTCTGCATATTTATCTGCGGGGATACCCGTTTCTGCGCATTCATGCCATTGGGGTTTGCATCTGATTTATTTTGGTTCATAATGAATATATCATTTAATTCAGTTGATTTATCCATTGTTGCAGCTTAACCTCTTGCCAGATTATGTCAATCTGACCCACTACTTTTGGTGTCTAGGTTCCGTTACAGGGGCCGAACCAGAGGGTCAGGCTACGCAGGAAATTCCGCCAGGTGGCGGAGTTGTTGAGTGGCGCAACGATGACATCATCTGAGGTGTCCTAGTGCGGTGCAGAATTCGAAAACTTTAGGTTATGTAATAAGGCTATTTTTGGGCCATTAGTTTATTTAATTAAATTTATTTGTTTTGAAATTATAACTTTAATTGTTATGCTTCGAAGCACTTGACCTTAATTTTATTATTAATGAGATTTGTTACATGGTTGTTATGTGATATCCGTCTGCGATGAGTATGGATTTTAGTTCCGCGTGTGATTATGGTTGCTTGATCACCAAGCATACCCTCACGAAGGACTTCGATCCACCCAGAATTGGGGCTTGTATTGATTATGTTAAAAAAAATTTTAATTAGCCCCAATTCTCACACCCCTGGAACCGGGTTTGGATCCGGCCCAGTTTTGGAGGCGTGACAGATGGTATCAAAGACAGTCAAGTTCTAGAGGTTCTAAAAGATGCTAGAACGTAGGTCCGATGTGAGCATTAGAAACATTAAGTGGGAACGTTGTGGGGGGGGGGGGGGGGGGGGTTTGGCGTTCATAATCGTATTCGAACTTTAGCAAATGTTTATAAGTTATAGGAGTTCGTTACTTTCCGTATTTTTGGTCGTTTAGTCGCTAATATATAGGGGATTACTAAAAAGGTGGCCTAAACTATTTTCGTAATCTGTTTCCCAAGAAGTACGTGTCGGAGCATGTTTGCATTTAGAAGCGAATAGAGTTTGATAGATTGAAGTAAGAGGATTCGACGATTTCTCGATGGCCTTCGACCAGATATACTACTTCCTGCCAAGTCACAAGTTCTAAATACTTACCAGGCATTTTTCTGATAAGGCATATTGGGCCAAGGATGTGATTGGACGCATGGCCTTACAAGCCAAGTCAAGCAGAAAGTTACTCCGTCTTCGGTTTCACAGTACCAATTTAATAAGCAAAAGAGGGAGTCTTGTGGCATTTGTGGCAATAATTACCCTACAACTAAGTGTCGGAGACAGAAAACAGTTAAGTTATAGTTGATGATGACACAAGGTGCAATTGTGAGATCAAAGAAGAAGGTTGTTATTCGTATGATTTCAATTATTAAGGCTATAAAGTTGTTGAGGAAAGGTTCTGAGGGGTATATAGCGTTTATCACGGAGGATAAACGGACTAAAGTGGTGGAGGAGATACCAGTGGTATCTCAGTTTCTGGATGTTTTTCCCGATGATATTCCTGAATTACAGCTGGTCCGTGAAATTGATTTTTCAATTGAGCTTGTTCCAGGCACAACCCCGATCTCAAAAGCCCTTTATAGAATGGCCCCAGTGGAGTGGAGAGAACTCAAGGAGCAATTGTAAGAGCTTTTGAACAAGGGTCGTATTAGATCGAGTATCTCTCCTTGGGGGAGCTCCAGCGTTATTTGTGAAGAAAAGGATGGTTCTATGAGAATGTGCATTGATTATAAATAACTAAATCAAGTGACCTTCAAGAATAAGTACCCTCTACCGCGAATCAATGAATTGTTTAATCAATTGCAAGGTGCTCAATATTTTTCTAAGATTGATCTGAGGTCAAGATATCATCAGTTGAGGGTACGAGATCAAGATATTCCAAAAACAGCATTCAGAAGTAGATATGGTCACTACAAATTTTTGGTGATGTCGTTTGGTTTGACGAACGCTCCAGCAACTTTTATGGCTATGATGAATAGGGTTTTTGCACAGTACTTGGATAAGTTTGTGGTGGTGTTTATTGATGATGTACTTGTATATTCGAAGAGTCGGAAAGAGTATGCTTAGCATTTTCGTACTTCATTGCAGTTATTGAGGGAACACCAATTGTATGCTAAGTCAAGTAAATGTGAATTTTGGTTGGAACAGGTAGGATTTCTTGGTCACATCATCTCTAAGGAAGGTTTAGCAGTGGGCCCAGCGAAGATTGAAGCAGTTGTAAAGTGGGATAGACCAAAAACAGTGTCGGAGATCCGAAGTTTCCTAGGCCTCGCAGGTTATTATCGTAGATTCGTGGAAGGATTTTCCTCAATAGCAGCCCCATTATCGAGATTGACTCATAAGGGAGTTCCTTTTATGTGGAATGAGGATTGTGAACAAAGTTTTCAGGAGTTGAAAAGAAGGTTGATCACAGCCCCTATTTTGACCTTACCTGCTGATGATGATGGTTTTGTGATTTACACCGATGCATCCGGAGTTGGACTTGGTTGTGTTCTCATACAACATGGGAAGGTGGTGGCTTATGGGTCTATACAATTGAAGGATCATGAACGAAAGTATGCAACTCATAACTTGGAGCTAGCTGCAGTGGTCTTTGCTTTGAAAATGTGGAGACATTATCTTTACGGAGCCACTTTTGAAGTACATTCAGACCATAAAAGCCTTCAGTATCTCTTTACACAGGGTGATTTGAACATGAGACAGAGGAGATGGATGGAGTATATTAAGGATTATGATTTTGGGTTGAAGTACTATCCTGGGAAAGCTAATGTAGTGGCAGATGCTCTAAGTAGAAAAGCAGCGTTTACTGGAAGATTAATTGCAGAATGCTTTTGGATTCGTTGTTTGGAAGATATGGATGTTTACTTTCAGCCTATCAGTGAGCAAACAGTATTAGCTAGTATATTCTCGTGGGAACCCAAATTACTCCCGAGGATTAGAGAATATCAGCTACTAGACCCCGAGATTACAAGAATCAAAGATCACATGGAGGAGAGGCCCGATTTTAAGTTGGAAGATAATATTTTACATTATAAAGGCAGAATTTGTGTGCCTGATTTTCCAGAATTGAAGGATGAAATCATGGTCGAAGCACACTATACTCGGTATACTATTCATCCAGGCAGTACCAAGATGTATCACGATCTGAAGGATCACTATTGGTGGAAGAATATGAAAAAGGATATTGCAGAATTTGTTGGAAAATGTTTGGTCTGCCAGCAGATCAAAGCAGATTATAGGAGGCCCCCAGGTCTTTTGCATCATTTGGAGATTCCTCAATAGAAGTGGGAGCACGTTACTATGGACTTTGTGTCTGGATTGCCTCATACTAGAAAGGGATTTGATGCTATTTGGGTGATAGTGGACCGTTTGACTAAGTCAGCCCACTTTGTACCATTTAAGACTGGTCAAGGAATGGAGATAATGGCAGACCTCTACATCAAGGATGTGGTGAGATTACATGGAGTGCCAGTTTCTGTAGTTTTCGACCGAGATAATAGGTTCGTATCTCGGTTTTGGGTATCACTGTAGGAAGCCTTAGGAACTAAGTTGAGTTTTAGTATAATCTATCATCCACAGACAGACGGACAGACAGGGCGTACGAACTAGACATCGGAGGATATGTTAAGGACATGTGTCTTGGATTTCGAGACTAGTTGGGACGAAAGCTTGGCTCTATGTGAATTCATGTACAACAACAGTTACCACTCTAGCATTGCCATGTCACCTTTTGAAGCTTTGTACGGGAGAAAATGTTGAACCACTGTATGTTGGTCGAATCTTGGAGCTTGTGGTTTTCATGGACCATTGGAGAGTCCAGTGACAAGATAAGACAGATTCGGGAAAGGTTGAAGGTTGCCCGTAGTCGCCAAAAGGGTTATGCGGATAAACGGAGGAGAGAGTTGAAGTTTGAGGTTGGTGACGATGTATTTTTGAAGGTATCACCTACGTGTGGTACTTTGCGGTTTGGGCAGTAAGGGAAACTTTCCCGAAGATATTTGGGACCATTCCAGATTATCAGCAAGGTCAACGATGTGGGTTATCGGATAGCATTGCCACCGGAGCTGTCAGGTGTTCATGATGTCTTCCATGGTTTTATGTTGAGAAAGTATGTAGCAGACCCTTCGCACGTGTTGCAATATGAGCCGTTGGAAGTGCAATGTCAGTATCCGCACCTTTTTCTTGAGGTATGTTAGTCATTTGGAGGACCAAATGTCCTTTAAGGGGGATGAGATGTCAAGTCCTGAATTTTTATTTTGGGTCATACCGGTTTGTCGGGTTTGAGTTGGGTTAAGAGGGTCAAATAGATCGGCTTAATACATTTGGGCCTGAGTTAATGGACCCTTTTTGGGCCAGAAGACTCTTTTTTAAATTTCTTAAAACCCACTAGAAAGCAGGCGGCCTTTCCTTGTAATTTAGAAAAACCCCCCCTCTCTTATATAAACTCTACTCTTAGGGTTTCTCTCCTTTTCTCTAACCCTCTTCTTTTCTTCTTCAACCAAAACCCTAGAGGCTCTCTAAGGGAGAAACCAAGGTGGGCTCTTCCAAGCTTTGATCTTCAGATCTACTTTGGCTTTAAGATCCAGGCAAATGGATAGCTAAAACAATGATTTTTGGTTCTTGCAATATGTTTTAGTTGCTCGTTGATTAACACACTTTTTGGCATGACTTCTTCTTGTTTGGATTAATGGCTTTTGGGGGTAATATTTGTGGGTTGATTTTCTTCCAGACTTATAAAGGTGATTTATGTTTGTGTTATGCTTTTTTAAAAAAAAAAAAAAATTAACTTGGAGCAGCCGCTGCCCAGGCAGCAGCTATTGCTGGGCAGCAGGCTAGGCGGGTTGGGCCGGCCTGGTTGGCCGGGCCCGGCCTGGCTGGTCTGGCCCGGCCTGGCTGGTTGGGCCCGACCTGGCTGGTCTGGGCCCGGGTGCGGGTTTGGGCCCGTCAGCCCATTTTTTTTCAAAAACATATATATATTATTAAATATATATATTTATACACAATATTACTAAATAAATAATTAGGTTATGATATTCTTATAAAGAATTAAAAGGTTAAGTTTTGATTAATGGTTTAGTATTTTAATGGCGATTAGGTTTCATTAAATTAATTTTAATTTGATGTTATTAGAAATGTATCTTGGATTATTTATAAATTTAATTGAGAATTATGAAATTTTGATTAATGTTCATTTAGGTTGATTGAAATAAACTAAAAAGGTATTTGATAGCGATTAAACTGTAAATAGATGTATTTATAATTTTAAATTGGATTCTTAATTGAGTTAGATTTCAAATTGGGATCCGAAATTTGTACCTTCTGTTTTGTATAAAATGATAATGTGTATTTGTACACAACAATGATATTAAGGAATTAATTATTTTGTTTCCTCTTTTTGATCGTGACTTGATTTAACTTTGGATTTAGAAATTGAACATCTTTTACTTAATTTGTAAAACACACTAATTATATATAATTGGACTAGATGAATTATGTCTTTTAGGAATGTTAGTTGAATGTTCACATGAGAATTAGACTAAATGCAGAATGGGAATGTGAGGTTCGGGATGCACCACATGATAGGCACCAAAAGTAGTATATCGGCATCGTGGACTCATATTTCCATTGTGATAGAGAGTTAGTTCTCATGTGCATATTTATCTAACTTGACCGTTGGTGGACTAGTGCTTACCTTCAAGAATTTGAATTGACACACGTTCATAATACACTTTCAAATTTAAGTACTCTAAATACTCAAAATGATATTGGATTGAATGTTGGGATTGAGGGTTTCATATCATGGTTCATTCTGCATCGATATACGTATGTATTTGTAAATAAGTATATTTGTATATATGTATCTAACCGACTGCAGTTCGGAAGTGGACGTACGCCATCGGGTCAGCGTATATTGTGGATATTAGTATACAGCTGTGCCTTCTGTTATTATATGCGGGATTACCCGTTTCTGTTATTATCTGCGGGATTACCCGTTTCTGTTATCTGTCTGCTGGATTACCCGTTTCTGTTATTATCTGCGGGATTACCCGTTTTTGTTATCTGTATGCGGGATTACCCGTTTCTGCATATTTATCTGCGGGGATACCCGTTTCTGCGCATTCATGCCATTGGGGTTTGCATCTGATTTATTTTGGTTCATAATGAATATATCATTTAATTCAGTTGATTTATCCATTGTTGCAGCTTACCCTCTTGCCAGATTATGTCAATCTGACCCACTACTTTTGGTGTCTAGGTTCCGTTACAGGGGCCGAACCAGAGGGTCAGGCTACGCAGGAAATTCCGCCAGGTGGCGGAGTTGTTGAGTGGCGCAACGATGACATCATCTGAGGTGTCCTAGTGCGGTGCAGAATTCGAAAACTTTAGGTTATGTAATAAGGCTATTTTTGGGCCATTAGTTTATTTAATTAAATTTATTTGTTTTGAAATTATAACTTTAATTGTTATGCTTCGAAGCACTTGACCTTAATTTTATTATTAATGAGATTTGTTACATGGTTGTTATGTGATATCCGTCTGCGATGAGTATGGATTTTAGTTCCGCGTGTGATTATGGTTGCTTGATCACCAAGCATACCCTCACGAAGGACTTCGATCCACCCAGAATTGGGGCTTGTATTGATTATGTTAAAAAAAATTTTAATTAGCCCCAATTCTCACACCCCTGGAACCGGGTTTGGATCCGGCCTAGTTTTGGAGGCGTGACAGATGGTATCAAAGACAGTCAAGTTTTAGAGGTTCTAAAAGATGCTAGAACGTAGGTCCGATGTGAGCATTAGAAACATTAAGTGGGAACGTTGGGGGGGGGGGGGGGGGTTTGGCGTTCATAATCGTATTCGAACTTTAGCAAATGTTTATAAGTTATAGGAGTTCGTTACTTTCCGTATTTTTGGTCGTTTAGTCGCTAATATATAGGGGATTACTAAAAAGGTGGCCTAAACTATTTTTCGTAATCTGTTTCCCAAGAAGTACGTGCCGGAGCATGTTTGCATTTAGAAGCGAATAGAGTTTGATAGATTGAAGTAAGAGGATTCGACGATTTCTCGATGGCCTTCGACCAGATATACTACTTCCTGCCAAGTCACAAGTTCTAAATACTTACCAGGCATTTTTCGGATAAGGCATATTGGGCCAAGGAGGTGATTGGACGCATGGCCTTACAAGCCAAGTCAAGCAGAAAGTTACTCCGTCTTCGGTTTCACAGTACCAATTTAATAAGCAAAAGAGGGAGTCTTGTGGCATTTGTGGCAATAATTACCCTACAACTAAGTGTCGGAGACAGAAAACAGTTAAGTTATAGTTGATGATGACACAAGGTGCAATTGTGAGATCAAAGAAGAAGGTTGTTATTCGTATGATTTCAATTATTAAGGCTATAAAGTTGTTGAGGAAAGGTTCTGAGGGGTATATAGCGTTTATCACGGAGGATAAACGGACTAAAGTGGTGGAGGAGATACCAGTGGTATCTCAGTTTCTGGATGTTTTTCCCGATGATATTCCTGAATTACAGCTGGTCCGTGAAATTGATTTTTCAATTGAGCTTGTTCCAGGCACAACCCCGATCTCAAAAGCCCTTTATAGAATGGCCCCAGTGGAGTGGAGAGAACTCAAGGAGCAATTGTAAGAGCTTTTGAACAAGGGTCGTATTAGATCGAGTATCTCTCCTTGGGGGAGCTCCAGCGTTATTTGTGAAGAAAAGGATGGTTCTATGAGAATGTGCATTGATTATAAATAACTAAATCAAGTGACCTTCAAGAATAAGTACCCTCTACCGCGAATCAATGAATTGTTTAATCAATTGCAAGGTGCTCAATATTTTTCTAAGATTGATCTGAGGTCAAGATATCATCAGTTGAGGGTACGAGATCAAGATATTCCAAAAACTGCATTCAGAACTAAATATGGTCACTACAAATTTTTGGTGATGTCGTTTGGTTTGACGAACGCTCCAGCAACTTTTATGGCTATGATGAATAGGGTTTTTGCACAGTACTTGGATAAGTTTGTGGTGGTGTTTATTGATGATGTACTTGTATATTCGAAGAGTCGGAAAGAGTATGCTTAGCATTTTCGTACTTCATTGCAGTTATTGAGGGAACACCAATTGTATGCTAAGTCAAGTAAATGTGAATTTTGGTTGGAACAGGTAGGATTTCTTGGTCACATCATCTCTAAGGAAGGTTTAGCAGTGGGCCCAGCGAAGATTGAAGCAGTTGTAAAGTGGGATAGACCAAAAACAGTGTCGGAGATCCGAAGTTTCCTAGGCCTCGCAGGTTATTATCGTAGATTCGTGGAAGGATTTTCCTCAATAGCAGCCCCATTATCGAGATTGACTCATAAGGGAGTTCCTTTTGTGTGGAATGAGGATTGTGAACAAAGTTTTCAGGAGTTGAAAAGAAGGTTGATCACAGCCCCTATTTTGACCTTACCTGCTGATGATGATGGTTTTGTGATTTACACCGATGCATCCGGAGTTGGACTTGGTTGTGTTCTCATACAACATGGGAAGGTGGTGGCTTATGGGTCTATACAATTGAAGGATCATGAACGAAAGTATGCAACTCATAACTTGGAGCTAGCTGCAGTGGTCTTTGCTTTGAAAATGTGGAGACATTATCTTTACGGAGCCACTTTTGAAGTACATTCAGACCATAAAAGCCTTCAGTATCTCTTTACACAGGGTGATTTGAACATGAGACAGAGGAGATGGATGGAGTATATTAAGGATTATGATTTTGGGTTGAAGTACTATCCTGGGAAAGCTAATGTAGTGGCAGATGCTCTAAGTAGAAAAGCAGCGTTTACTGGAGGATTAATTGCAGAATGCTTTTGGATTCGTTGTTTGGAAGATATGGATGTTTACTTTCAGCCTATCAGTGAGCAAACAGTATTAGCTAGTATATTCTCGTGGGAACCCAAATTACTCCCGAGGATTAGAGAATATCAGCTACTAGACCCCGAGATTACAAGAATCAAAGATCACATGGAGGAGAGGCCCGATTTTAAGTTGGAAGATAATATTTTACATTATAAAGGCAGAATTTGTGTGCCTGATTTTCCAGAATTGAAGGATGAAATCATGGTCGAAGCACACTATACTCGGTATACTATTCATCCAGGCAGTACCAAGATGTATCACGATCTGAAGGATCACTATTGGTGGAAGAATATGAAAAAGGATATTGCAGGATTTGTTGGAAAATGTTTGGTCTGCCAGTAGATCAAAGCAGATTATAGGAGGCCCCCAGGTCTTTTGCATCATTTGGAGATTCCTCAATAGAAGTGGGAGCACGTTACTATGGACTTTGTGTCTGGATTGCCTCATACTAGAAAGGGATTTGATGCTATTTGGGTGATAGTGGACCGTTTGACTAAGTCAGCCCACTTTGTACCATTTAAGACTGGTCAAGGAATGGAGATAATGGCAGACCTCTACATCAAGGATGTGGTGAGATTACATGGAGTGCCAGTTTCTGTAGTTTTCGACTGAGATAATAGGTTCGTATCTCGGTTTTGGGTATCACTGTAGGAAGCCTTAGGAACTAAGTTGAGTTTTAGTATAATCTATCATCCACAGACAGACGGACAGACAGGGCGTACGAACTAGACATCGGAGGATATGTTAAGGACATGTGTCTTGGATTTCGAGACTAGTTGGGACGAAAGCTTGGCTCTATGTGAATTCATGTACAACAACAGTTACCACTCTAGCATTGCCATGTCACCTTTTGAAGCTTTGTACGGGAGAAAATGTTGAACCACTGTATGTTGGTCGAATCTTGGAGCTTGTGGTTTTCATGGACCATTGGAGAGTCCAGTGACAAGATAAGACAGATTCGGGAAAGGTTGAAGGTTGCCCGTAGTCGCCAAAAGGGTTATGCGGATAAACGGAGGAGAGAGTTGAAGTTTGAGGTTGGTGACGATGTATTTTTGAAGGTATCACCTACGTGTGGTACTTTGCGGTTTGGGCAGTAAGGGAAACTTTCCCGAAGATATTTGGGACCATTCCAGATTATCAGCAAGGTCAACGATGTGGGTTATCGGATAGCATTGCCACCGGAGCTGTCAGGTGTTCATGATGTCTTCCATGGTTTTATGTTGAGAAAGTATGTAGCAGACCCTTCGCACGTGTTGCAATATGAGCCGTTGGAAGTGCAATGTCAGTATCCGCACCTTTTTCTTGAGGTATGTTAGTCATTTGGAGGACCAAATGTCCTTTAAGGGGGATGAGATGTCAAGTCCTGAATTTTTATTTTGGGTCATACCGGTTTGTCGGGTTTGAGTTGGGTTAAGAGGGTCAAATAGATCGGTTTAATACATTTGGGCCTGAGTTAATGGACCCTTTTTGGGCCAAAGGACTCTTTTTTAAATTTCTTAAAACCCACTAGAAAGCAGGCGGCCTTTCCTTGTAATTTAGAAAAACCCCCCCCTCTCTTATATAAACTCTACTCTTAGGGTTTCTCTCCTTTTCTCTAACCCTCTTCTTTTCTTCTTCAACCAAAACCGTAGAGGCTCTCTAAGGGAGAAACCAAGGTGGGCTCTTCCAAGCTTTGATCTTCAGATCTACTTTGGCTTTAAGATCCAGGCAAATGGATAGCTAAAACAATGATTTTTGGTTCTTGCAATATGTTTTAGTTGCTCGTTGATTAACACACTTTTTGGCATGACTTCTTCTTGTTTGGATTAATGGCTTTTGGGGGTAATATTTGTGGGTTGATTTTCTTCCAGACTTATAAAGGTGATTTATGTTTGTGTTATGCTTTTTTTTTTAAAAAAAAAAAATTAACTTGGAGCAGCCGCTGCCCAGGCAGCAGCTATTGCTGGGCAGCAAGCTAGGCGGGTTGGGCCGGCCTGGTTGGCCGGGCCCGGCCTGGCTGGTCTGGCCCGGCCTGGCTGGTTGGGCCCGACCTGGCTGGTCTGGGCCCGGGTGCGGGTTTGGGCCCGTCAGCCCATTTTTTTTCAAAAACATATATATATTATTAAATATATATATTTATACACAATATTACTAAATAAATAATTAGGTTATGATATTCTTATAAAGAATTAAAAGGTTAAGTTTTGATTAATGGTTTAGTATTTTAATGGCGATTAGGTTTTATTAAATTAATTTTAATTTGATGTTATTAGAAATGTATCTTGGATTATTTATAAATTTAATTGAGAATTATGAAATTTTGATTAATGTTCATTTAGGTTGATTGAAATAAACTAAAAAGGTATTTGATAGCGATTAAACTGTAAATAGATGTATTTATAATTTTAAATTGGATTCTTAATTGAGTTAGATTTCAAATTGGGATCCGAAATTTGTACCTTCTGTTTTGTATAAAATGATAATGTGTATTTGTACACAACAATGATATTAAGGAATTAATTATTTTGTTTCCTCTTTTTGATCGTGACTTGATTTAACTTTGGATTTAGAAATTGAACATCTTTTACTTAATTTGTAAAACACACTAATTATATATAATTGGACTAGATGAATTATGTCTTTTAGGAATGTTAGTTGAATGTTCACATGAGAATTAGACTAAATGCAGAATGGGAATGTGAGGTTCGGGATGCACCACATGATAGGCACCAAAAGTAGTATATCGGCATCGTGGACTCATATTTCCATTGTGATAGAGAGTTAGTTCTCATGTGCATATTTATCTAACTTGACCGTTGGTGGACTAGTGCTTACCTTCAAGAATTTGAATTGACACACGTTCATAATACACTTTCAAATTTAAGTACTCTAAATACTCAAAATGATATTGGATTGAATGTTGGGATTGAGGGTTTCATATCATGGTTCATTCTGCATCGATATACGTATGTATTTGTAAATAAGTATATTTGTATATATGTATCTAACCGACTGCAGTTCGGAAGTGGACGTACGCCATCGGGTCAGCGTATATTGTGGATATTAGTATACAGCTGTGCCTTCTGTTATTATATGCGGGATTACCCGTTTCTGTTATTATCTGCGGGATTACCCGTTTCTGTTATCTGTATGCGGGATTACCCGTTTCTGTTATTATCTGTGGGATTACCCGTTTCTGTTATCTGTATGTGGGATTACCCGTTTCTGCATATTTATCTGCGGGGATACCCGTTTCTGCGCATTCATGCCATTGGGGTTTGCATCTGATTTATTTTGGTTCATAATGAATATATCATTTAATTCAGTTGATTTATCCATTGTTGCAGCTTACCCTCTTGCCAGATTATGTCAATCTGACCCACTACTTTTGGTATCTAGGCTCCGTTACAGGGGCCGAACCAGAGGGTCAGGCTACGCAGGAAATTCCGCCAGGTGGCGGAGTTGTTGAGTGGCGCAACAATGACATCATCTGAGGTGTCCTAGTGCGGTGCAGAATTTGAAAACTTTAGGTTATGTAATAAGGCTATTTTTGGGCCATTAGTTTATTTAATTAAATTTATTTGTTTTGAAATTATAACTTTAATTGTTATGCTTCGAAGCACTTGACCTTGATTTTATTATTAATGAGATTTGTTACATGGTTGTTATGTGATATCCGTCTGCGATGAGTATGGATTTTAGTTCCGCGTGTGATTATGGTTGCTTGATCACCAAGCATACCCTCACGAAGGACTTCGATCCACCCAGAATTGGGGCTCGTATTGATTATGTTAAAAAAATTTTTAATTAGCCCCAATTCTAACACCCCTAGAACCGGGTTTGGATCCGGCCCAGTTTTGGGGGCGTGACAATTGGACCAATGGACCAATGGACTTTATGAATTTGTCACATGTTCTAATTTTGAAATGTTACAGAAAGTTTCCATGAAGAATTGGCTATTATAGGGATTTGTGTAGATCTCAAGTAGGATGTTTTTCTTGATACGAAACTCTGAAAAGATTCTCAACAAAGTCCGCCTGAGTTCCACCCATGGAAATCTTCCTAATTTTTGTTTAAATTATGATAGTTGGCTTTGTTTCTTTTCATTACAATTAAAACTCCTCTCCTAAAGTTTGTGTTATAATTATACTAGGTTTTGTTCCTTGATTTACAATCAAATTTTATTATTATTTTTCCTTTGCTGTTGTGCAACTGGGTACGGACATGTGTAGTGGTGTATGAGTTGCTTGACTTTGAGTTCCTTATAAATAACGTACATATACATTCACCGATACATGTATATGTACTTTCTTGTTATCTAGAGTAGGGCTATTCGTCATTTTTTCTATCTAATGAGAAAAGCTTGTTAATCAGGACATATTTGTTGCGGGGAGTGACACAAGCTCAACCACCATAGAATGGGCCATGGCTGAGTTGCTCCACAACCCACATACCATGTCAATGGTTCGATCAGAACTCAGAGAAATCATTGGCATAGGAAAGCAAGTGGAGGAATCAGATATTGCTCGACTTCCTTACTTGCAAGCAGTTGTGAAGGAGACCCTACGTCTACACCCACCAGTTCCCCTCCTCATCCCTCACAGAGCTGAGTCAACTGTGGAAATTTGTGGCTTCACCATACCCAAGCATACTCAAGTTATTGTGAATGCATGGGCAATTGGAAGAGACCCAAATGTTTGGACAAACCCTACTTGCTTCCTGCCTGAGAGGTTCTTACATTCTAAACTTGATTTTAAAGGCCAAGATTGCCAATATATCCCATTTGGTGCGGGTCGAAGGATATGTCCTGGCTTGCCTTTGGCCATTAGGATGGTGCACCTATCACTAGCGTCACTTCTACAATCATTTGGATGGAAGCTTCCTGAAGAGATGTTGCCAGAAGAGATGAATATGCATGATAAGTTTGGAATCACCTTACAGAGGGAGACCCATCTTCTTGCTGTTCCTGTGCAAGAGTAAAAGATATTTATGTATCCATTTTATGAAACTTCTTTATTTAGGTATTGTTGTGATCACTCTTGGTAACAATGAGGCCATCAATAACGGATTTGGTTTGTGCAAACCTATGCAGATGTGGTAATTTTTTTAAAGACGCTATAAAATGCTGAATTGGGATATGTGACATTGTGATGAGGTCAATAGCCTCCCTATCATGTGTAAAGGTAGATCGGGATTATATGGGTATCTAAAGTCGATCAATAGCCTCCCTGTCATGTGTAAAGGTAGGTCAGGATTATATGAGTCCCTAAAATCAATTTCAATCACTACTATACATACAGCAGCCAACTTTTAGTGGGGGCTGGTTAAAAGAGCTGTTATAAGTCACTTATAGTGGCAGCCAAACATGGCCCCCACTATAAGCTATTTTATTGTGTTAAAAATTTTATTCTACGGGCGGCCACTAAAATAGCCCTTGCTAGAACTTGTTTTTAGTGGGGGCGAGGCCCTATTAAAACTTGTTTAATTTAGTTGGTTCATAGTAGGCTCCAGCTAAAAGTCATCTTTAGGGTCAAAAAACCTACAACCTTTCTCTTGATTCTCCCTTTGCTTCAAATGAAAAATCCGATATTGGTTCTCCATTTCCCACTTTCTTCTTCTTCTTCTTCTTCTTCTTCTTTCTCCTAAAACCCTAACTCCCTGAACGATGGAAGAAAAATCCTATCTTTCTTTTCTTCTTGCGGCATCTGCAATGAAATCTACAGAGCTTCTTCAAATGAAGCGTCTTCTCAGCCGCATTCTCTTCTTCATCCAAGAAGAATTGGAGTTTGTCAGAACTTCATCCTAGGTAGATTGATCATTCATCATCTCTTTTTTTATTTGTATGATGCATGCGTTTTAAGAAGTTTTTTCCTTTAATTTTTGTTTTTTATACTCTCGATTGTTAGTTTTGATATCGTTTTTGATCTTGTGGACTTATCAAAGTAGTAGATGTCCACAAAAAAGCGCCTCTGCATCTTTTTTCGTAGGGTTAGGGTTTTCCTGCAGCCGCTGAAACTCCAGTACTCTCTCTCATGATTGTTCTTCTTTCTATTGAGTAAATTTGAAGTTTTTGCTTGATCTTGGGCTAAAACTTCTTTTCACTTCGATCGATCATTTCGATTTGAATCTAACAAAGTTAGGTCTGTCATCTTTCTGATTCTCTTTTTAAACAAAACTTCTTAGATTTGTTTATACTTGTGCTTTTGTGAAATCAAGATCTCATTTTTCTTCTTCTTCAAGTGTTTGTTGCATTAAGGCATAGTTCCATTAAGTTGTACCTTGCTTTTTTTTTTTTTTTGCCTGAAACACTTGAATATGGCTTGTGATGGTGTTGTTTGACGCTGTAAAACGAGCCATGATGGGTGCCATGATGCGTTTGGGAAGAATCCTACTATTTTTTGCCCAGTAGGGCTGGCTGTAAGGGAAAGGACGATAATACAGTAGTCTTGTTCCATCTTCACTCAAATTTTTCTTAATCTTTCTACATTAGAGGTATTGAAAATATGAATTGAAAATAGTCAATTTGGAAGAAAGATAAAGCAAATAGCAACCTAGATGAAGATTGTAAATATGTTGCTTGCTTGTTGCAATGGTCTCTCATGTTAAATTTCTACCATTTTCTTTTGAGTTTTTTTATAGTGATTAAGCCATTAAGATCTTTAATCTATAATTTTAAAAGCTTTGAAGTTTTCTTTATAGTGTGATTAAAACATTAAGATCTTGAATATGGAATTTTTAAAAGCTTTCAAGCTTTCTTTTTCTATACTATTTTGTAATGGCTGATTCATCAAATGTTCAGTCCCCTTATAAGGTGCTTATTGGACATGCGACAAGATTGAACTAATGGTGTTAGGCTTTTACTATCTTTTGGTTCTATTTTATCAATAATTAACACTATCAATTCTTTTAGGTTTTTGTCTACTCAATGAACAGTGTGGAGTAGATAAATGGTGAGTGCTTTGGATGCCTGAATAGGGATTAGTGAAAATAGAATAATGCATAATGCCATTTTCATTATAATAGAATGTTATGTTGAATGATGTACCCTCTACTTGATCATCAAAGCAACAACTCTTTTCACATGGTTGCCAACCTATCAATTGTCTGCAAATGCTTGACCTTCATGACCAATCTTATGAACTCAATTTTCTCTTAGGAGAGATGATATGATGCTTAGATGATTGATATATGTCAAGGCTTGCCATGTTATGGCGGTTTAATGGATTTTACACAATGTTGACCCATAAAAAATTACAAATATTACAATGAAGATATTACAAGCAAATTTCAAACCAAGGATGCATAAACTTTGGGATTGTGGAATGGCAAGTCAAGGATTGCATCCAGATATTCAGAGTTGGTGTAATCCATTCAGAAGACTTCTCCAAATCCAAAATGCATGAAATTTAGATGGACACTCCAAGGTACTCCTAACATCAGTCCCTCCAAGTTTCAAATCAAACCGAGCTCATTTGAGCCTCAAATAGCCGAAACAAGGGCCCATTTTCATGAAAAGTCAACAGGAGAGTTGACCAATTTTTGAAGGTCAAAACGGGTTGAAACTTCTATGACACACTCAAAATAGTGTCAAGAAGCATCCTTCCAAGTTTCGTGAAGATTGGACATCGTTTGGGCCCTAAACAGGCGAAAACGAGTCACATATGCAAAAGTCCAAAAATGGGCTTTGGGAGTGACCTTGGCTCGTTCATCGAGGGAGTTGACCAACTTCAGATGTCAAAATGAGCTGGAACTTCTATGACATACTCAAAATAGTGTCAAGAAGCATCCCTCCAATTTTTGTAAAGATTGGACATCATTTGGGCCCCAAACAGGCGAAAACAAGTCACATATGCAAAAGTCCAAAAATGGGCCTTAGGAGTGACTGCGGCCCGTTCATCGAGAGAGTTGACCAACCTCAGATGGTTAAAACGAGCTACAACTTCTATGACAAACTCAAAATAGTGTTAAAAAATATCCCTCTAAGTTTCGTGAAGATTAGACATCGTTTGGGCCCCCAACAGGGGAAAATGAGTCACATATGCAAGAGTCCAAAAATGGGCCTTTGGAGTGACCACGGCCCGTTCATCGAGGGAGTTGACCAACTTCAGATGGTCAAAATAAGATGAAACTTCTATAACACACTCAAAATAGTGTCAAGAAGCATCCCTCCAAGTTTTGGAAGATTGGACATCGTTTGGGCCCGAAATAGGCGAAAACGAGTCACATATGCAAAAGTCCAAAAATGGGCCTTAGGAGTGACCGCGCCTTGTTCATCAAGGGAGTTGACAAACCTCAGATGGTTAAAACGAGTTAAAACTTTTATGACAGACTCAAAATAGTGTCAAGAAATATCCCTCCAAGTTTCGTGAAGATTAGACATCGTTTGGGCCCCAAACAGGTGAAAATGAGTCACATATGCAAAAGTCCAAAAATAGGCCTTTGGAGTGACCACGGCCCATTCATCGAGGGAGTTGACCAACTTCAGATGGTCAAAATAAGATGAAACTTCTATGACACACTCAAAATAGTGTCAAGAAGCATCCTTCCAAGTTTCAGAAGATTGGACATTGGTCGGGCCCCAAACAAGCGAAAACGAGTTACATATACAAAAGTCCAAAAATGGGCCTTTAGAGTGACCACAACCCGTTCATCAAGGGAGTTGACCAACTTTAGATGGTCAAAATTAGCTAAAACTTTTATGACATGCTCAAAATAGTGTCAACAATCATCTTTTCAATTTTCATGGCGATTGGACATCATTTGGGCCCCAAACAAGCGAAAAGAGGTCACAAATGGAAAAGCCTGAAATTGGACCTTGTTCGTGACCGCGGCACGGACCTCCAAAGGACACTTCCTGTGGTTTTGGATGGTTCTTCTCCACTCCTTTTCGAAGTATAATTGTCCACAACTCCTTTTAACTCCCTGGAACTGCTAAAACCACCTGAAGACTCTATAAAAGGGGCAATGTTTGAACAGAAAGAAAAACAGAGAGAATTTTAAGAACAAAAAGCATATAAAAGCATTTAAGCAAGGCTCACAGCAGCATTCCACAACCTTCTCCTCTTCTTTTCTCAGTTACCAAGGTGAGCAAGAAGGTTCAGAAGAGGAGAAGAAGATGGGGGTGGCTAAAGAACAAACCATGTTCATACATTAATGACTATTCGAAAGATGACGCTGTCACCTTTGTTTTTCTCATTCGAAGGATTTCTTAGCTATTACAAAGGTTGTGAAAAAGCCTCTTTGGGCCTCATTCTGTTCCTTGAAAGCTATAAGTTCAGAATGACACAACTTCGGGTTCCTATGATATTCTCTTCGGACTTGAACAAAAGACAATCCGTAAACGTGAATGATGAATTACAAAGTTTTTAATCAATTCCATGGTTAAATTTGATCTTCGCGATAGTTGTTTAACACCCTAAGAGTCATAAAAAGGGGTCTCAGCACTTGAAAAGAGTTGGAAAGAAAGACCAGCACAGACAGCACGAAAACAGAGGCAAAACAATGACTGTAAAGTCACTATCTGCGAATGATCGTGACTCAGGGTCACTGGCAAGTGCCATGGGGAGTGACCGTGGGTCACGGTCACCCCATTTTTTCTTTCTTTTTTTGCATTTTTTTTACTTTGTGTACGTTTTCTTGTATTTTCCAAATTGAGATCACATCTAAGACTTGAGGGAGGGATTGTAAGTTTTGAACACTCATGTAAACAACCTGTATCCCTGCGATCAGGGCATTAGAACTCATGTAAATAAAGGGAAATTAATGATGAACTGTAGTTAATTCTCATTCTTCTTAACGCTTGAATTGCATGAATGTTGGACATTAAATCCATTACACATTTCACCCATTTTTTAAACGCGATCACACAACAATGAGGAATCAAGTACATTATGTTATGGATATGTTTCTTATTTTATAGGGATATTATATCTTAGGAATGTGCCTGGAAGACTATACTTCAAAAATGAACTTTTTTAAAATGCAAAAATGCATAAAAAAAGTCACATATGCGTCGGCAATTCAATGTTTGGAGTAACTTTTTCCAACATAATGCCTTGCGTCGACAATACCTTTTCCAACGCAATGCCTTGCATCAACTATACTTTTTCCAGTGCAGTGTCTTGCTTCGGAATATGTTTTCCGACGCAACCCCTTGTGTCATGAATACGTTTTTCGACATCATTTGGCATTAGAAAAATATTTTTTAATAAGTCATGTATATGCCTCATGCTGACGCATTAATTTGTTGGCAATACTTTTCTCGATGCCACTATACGTCGGGAAAATATTTTTTTGAAAAACATATATTATATTCGTGCCGACACATTAATGCATCGATAAAAATCATTTCCGACAAAAGATTGCATCAACATATGTTGTTAAAAGGGACTTCTGCCAACACATTAATGCACCGTAAAAAACCATTCTCTAAGATAGATTGCGTTAGCACAAGTTGTGAAAAGGGACTTTTGCCGATGCCATATTGCATCGGCAAAGGTCTTAAATCTAAAAGCTTTTATTTGTTTTACCGTGCTCCCACAAATTTTGACCTTTCAACTTACACCAACCAATTCAGGTAACCCAACCATGCATACATAGTGCGGCAGGCCCCATAAAGTCCATCAACCTGTGACAACAAACATAAAACATTATCAATTTTTTATAATGAAATACAATATGATGTTCACATATATAAAAGAAAAGCCATTAGACTACTTAGGTGTTTTCTATTCTAAGTCTAAAGAACTAGTGTTTTTTTTTTCCTATTCTTAAGCCGGGGGTCCCATTGGGGCATAGTCAACTCCTACAAGTTTCTACGGTCCCAAGCAATGTGCTCATACCATACTGCGGACTTTCTAGTCATTATTTGATGATTTTGCCCCTCAACACCCTATTTTTTAATTTTAAATTCTAATAACTTGCGTTTTAAGTCCTAAGAACTTTCTTTTTATGTCAACTAAAGTAGAAGAAAATAAAATCATATATTGACTAAGATATGTCACATTCTAACCTCCACCTAATGAGCTCCCTCCACCTACATCAATATCGGGAACAACTATCCTTGCTTGAGCTGCTAAGTGGACTATTACTGCCTTAAGTGCAGCCTTCTCTTGGTCTGCACAGCTATGACGCTTGCTTGTTTTGCTTGGGCCTTGGCTTGATCAACTATCTCCTATTTCAAGTTTTTCATCTCAATTGCACTTGAGGTTGCCTTTGAAGATGATGCCAACTTCGTTCAGATCCCAAGTCCTGTCAAATAGCCTGACCTCCTCCTAAGCACATCAGTAGCTATCTCCTCTTGAGTCATAGGGATGTGACCTTGTGCTACGATTGCGTAGCTATCTTGTCCTCTACTAACTGTGCCAGTCATTTTTTAAGAGGTAGACCGATTAAAACTATGAAAAGAAATATTTTTTGGATTTAACAAAACCTATTTCGATATACATACATGACATTGTCCCGCTGTCTCGTCTATCCAGTCATTCTTATTCTTGCTCCAATGGGTGTCCTTGTAGAAGTTTAGGAAGGTGGGCTCTTGTCCATTGTTTGCTACTTGTCATTATATAACATGGACCGTTATAACCTCAATTGAACATTAATAGCTCACACAGGACTAAAGATTTTTAGAGGCGCAATACAATAATGGACATGGTTGCTGGGAATGAACTGGATCTACATGTATGGTTGGTGGTCATTGCCTTCCGACTATCTCGGGCTTTCTTTGACTTTTTCTGCGAAAGGAAAATAAAGGAAACAAAAAAATGGATCAGTGATATGTACATATATACATATATCAGTAATTGATATTAAAACAACTGAAATTACCTTCTTGCTTTCAGTCTCCCAAACATCGACACATTTCGGTCCATTGATCTTTGTCACAAGGTGGAAGTGGATGATTCTTTGGACTAAGCACTCCAGTATCCAACAAAGCAACCTAGTTTGCATGCAACTCGCACTTCCAATCCCTATACTGTCTTTGGCACTTCTCCCTTAGGCACGCATTAATTGTTGGGTTATTAATATCACAATAGTCAAACTTTAGCTGCAAATGCAATCATAACGACAGAAAAAGTGAAAGACACAAAGCATTTTTTTCTTTCTTTAATAAAAATTGTTATAAAGGAAAAGTAAATAATGATAAATTTCATTAATCTGAGGCTTTGAAGTAGACTCAAACTCACACATACAAGCACACTTTATAATTGAGGCTCTATTCCTATGCTCATACTCAGTATGCAAGCACACTTTATAATTGAGGTTTTTTATCTATAAAACTTTTTAAATCTTTATGTTTTATGTTTACCGTACTTTTCTCCACTTTTTCTCCTTTCAAATTAAAATTTTCTTTCTTAATTTGAGTGGATTACTCATACGTTTTTAACAATGTTATAGTGCTACTATGATTTTATGAATGATTATAAAATTTTAGATAGGATCAGATATTTGTACTTCGTTGTGTATATCGAGAAAATGTATTTTATGTTTCTATTTCTAGATGATAAATATTGACTTTTGGCCCTAGCTATTGTACTTTTTTTTACAGGATAACTGCACAACTCATATAGCTTTGGTTTTAACATGGGCCACACCACACCGTTTTAAATTTATTAATCCTTATCTAGTATGCCCAAATTTTAAGATTTGGTTTTGATCATTTCTATATATATGAGGATGTATTTTTTTTCCTAACGAAGGGTGTCCTAACCCTTTTGACCAGACAAATCCCTTCGCTCCTAGGTGGAGCTAGGTAAATCCCCTGAGGTGTGATAAAAACAATTTGATATTCAAACCTAGTAAGATTATTAGATTCAAACTTTCTCAATTATCTTCTCCAAAATTATACTTATATTATTCAATTATCTCCACCGATTTAGCAAATGCACTAAATTAATTTATAAATCATTTTATGTTACATTAATATAATATAATATTTAAGTGCAAATAATACAACACGTTTTGAAATGTGATTCTGTTACTATAGGCCTTGGCAAAGCACGAGCCTTTGTTGCTAGTATTCTTTTTAAGCTGGAATTTGGAGAGTTTAATAATAGGTGACCATCAGGAGGCTAGATTTTCTAAATCTCATTAATAAAAAGGAAAAATCTAAAATGCAGGGCCAACCATCAAAATTTTCTACTAAATTAAATTTTACTATATATACTAGAATTCCTCATGGACTTAAATTGAAAAAAGCACTTTTGAGTCAGAGAGTTCAA
Organism: Sextonia rubra; assembly: GCA_037013555.1. Lineage (NCBI taxonomy): Eukaryota > Viridiplantae > Streptophyta > Magnoliopsida > Laurales > Lauraceae > Sextonia > Sextonia rubra. The sequence goes on along the minus strand of JASUAD010000011.1, from coordinate 28,626,434 downwards.
TCCCTTTCTAATTTGGGTTGGATTGTATTAAAATTGAGAACACTATCAGGTTTGAAAATGGTTAGGAGATTAAGTATCCACCGTTGATTCCTTGTTTATTTTGAGATATCTTCAAAAGTGTCTAGTCCATTGGATCATATTTCTACACTTTTGTGGGCCATTCTTTCAAAATCCAAACTAATCAATCTCTTCATCGGGCTTTCAAGGGCTATGGGGTTAAATTCCCAAGCATAATTCCGCATAGATCATGAAAAAAATGCAAAAACATATGAGTTGTTTAAGCTATTTTAAACACAGAAGATAAAAAAAAACAAAGAAGATGTTGCGTTATCCTTTTTCCTTTGAAACCCCACTATTTGGGGTCTCACAATCAAGATCGACACATTAATCATAATTATAAGTCCTAAATGTCTATTATCACAAATTTCAACCACTGATTCACTTGGAGATTATTGGTGATCATGTGGACTAGGCTTCTTTATAGAATTGGTCAGGTGGGCCTAAATTAAAACCAAATTGGTATCGACCTGAAACTGGGTCGTCTTCTTCCCACGTCTGGTTTTGCAACCAAAACCCTTACTCTTGGCTGGTTTTCTCTGTGGCGATATGAAACGATTTAAGGGTAGTCAGAGATTATGCAACAGTGATTTCAGTCCTTTGGCGTCCTTTGTGGCTGCTCCAGAGATCATGGATGGTAGCCTTTTTTTTTTTTTAATTTAAACCAAGATCCTTCGTTCACCGATTCAAAGGGATCCTCTTTTCACCAATTCAAAAGAACCAAAAAACAAACATTTAACACTGATAAAAATGATGTCTACGTTTGGCAATTAACGTTTAAACATTAACTCTCCCTCTATAAACAGAAGTGACAAAAACGAGTCCTTTGTCTTCTCCTTCTGTAAACAGAAGTTGTTTAAGCAAACCCAAATGAGTTTTTTTGTCTTCTCCTTCTGTAAACATAACTGACAAAACGAGTTTGCATATTGTTTGGCAGTTAATGTGTAAACATTGCATCCACCTTTTTCATTTTTATTTTGCATCACTCTCCAAAGTCCCAATCATCCAATGATTTATACATAAAAATAAAGTAGAAAAACAATGACAAGGCCGAGAAGAATAGAACACAATACAACATTATCATCCGATATAAATCAGAGAGAAAATAAGAGAAACGTTGTGGGGCATATACCAGAACTTGAATTCGAAGAGATGTGGGACGAAGGGGCGGAAGAGTTAAGGAGAAGATATCAGTGTGAGATGCCGTCGTGTTAAAAAATTTTTGTGGGTGAAGATGCAGTGAAAGGCTATATGTGCAGTGTGGAAGGATTATAAACCTAGATATTAGGGAAGGAGAATTTTGCCGATTTGACCTACTTCCTTACAAAGATTAGATAGAATTTATTTAATTTTTAATCAAGAGGGACATAAGCTATTTACATTTTATTTTTTTAAAGACAAAAAAATAAATGAAATCATGTGTAAACAACACATGATTTTCACCAATCAATCTTCCAAATGGTCCTTGTTGATTCATAAAAAAAATCACAAATGTCACTAGTGTTTATAGTAAAACATTCCAAGCTCGGTCTAAACTCAAAAGGCATATAAGCCTTAGAATTATAGAACATTGAATTAAATTTATCACTCAGACATCCAAAGATGCTTAAATTCATTCAAGAGATTCCAAGTATACGTAGAAAACATGGGTCCAAGTTTAAAAAAGATGGACTTCATCCCAAGCAAAATCAAGCTCAAATGGCTCTTTTCAGTGTTCATGAAGGCACCTCGGGCTCAGGCAACTCATACTTCCCGATGATGAAATCAGCGGAAGCCTTAAAATATGTTCTGGGTTATTGTCATGCCCCGAATCCAAGATTCTGTGATTAGGACAACTCACGGGGAGCGCCATACGTAATCCCGTGGTAAGCCGTGCAATACTAAAACACATATAAACCACCACAAGGGAAAAAGCACAGAACACACGTGTGAGGACTGACGTGTAACACGTGTCCATTTAAAACATTTATGGAAGCCTGTGTATTTTTTACCTGTACTTAACAATTTTCTGTACAATTCATATTTTGAAATATGGTATTAAACATAAACTGAGTCTATTAAATTTCAATTGTAAACCAAAGATATATAATTTAAAGGAGTTTTTTATATGAAACATCTCCAGAATACAGATGTATGGTATGACCAAATGCATAAAACCTAAATACAATTTGAATAAGAGACATACATGCCCATCAAAATCAAGTAACATAATAACGATATGACATAATGGTATGATGCATAAGCATAGTTTAATAAATGGTATAACTTGTCATGTCCCAAAATATACCCGTGGCACTCTTCGAAACAGACAACCGTAAGGTATTGTCATTACTATACTATATCTTAGGAAGTCTCTGGAAACTCCTCTACAGGTACGTTAAAGGTGGGATCAGTACTTAAATCTGTTTGTAATGCCAAGGCCAGTACTGTAAACACAATGGTTTAGCAAATATAGGTGCATATAAAATTAACATGTTGTATCAATAGAATTAGAGCCATATTAATTAAATGAGAATAATAGTGAAAGCTAGGCATGTTGTGAATATGAGTATAGCATGAGTAAGGAATTATAATTGGAGATATAGTAACTGTCACGACCCGAGCCCAGAAATCGGGGGTTAGCGAAAAGCTAAACCAGTGACACACGTACTCCCGTGCACGTGCATCCAAACCCAGTCCAGATGCACACACACAAGGGATCTAACACGTGCGAACTAAGCGTACGCCGAAGCTGTACATATCATAGTAAGCAACAAAGGAAAAGCGGAAGCTGTACATATCATAGCAAGCAACAAAGGAAAAGCGGAAGCCAAAACAAATGCGGAACGGAAAAGACAACGATATAAATAAAACTCAAAAACCATATACAAAACTGAGTACACGCCAAAATAGCGATATACAACATGATACAGAGTACAAAGTCCAAAGTGTCAAAATACAAAATCTCAAACCCAAACACCTAGGCCACTGATAGTATGCATGCACGCACTCGGCAGAGGTGATCAGGCCCACTCTGCCAACCCGGAGGGTGCCTCTAAACTCGGCCCTGCAGCCTCCTCGACCGCCGGGGAGCTGGGCAAGGGATCTGTGCCTGCAACACCACAGACAACACACATGAATACAACGATCCAGCAATATATAAGTAACAGGGATGAAACACTCATAGTATCAAATAGAATGATGACAGAAGATTAAATACAGAGTTCCATCTTCGGATGCTAAGCAAATCGTGCATAGAAGTAAAGCATGATAAGTGAATCAAAACATAGAAATACTGAACTAAGTGGCTACTACGTTAACCATATTCTCTCCAATAGAGAGCAGAGCAGAGCAGATGAGAACACCACTGACCGGGCCAAGGGTACAAGTGGGTCTCGGTTTCCTGGGTTCCGGGGTCCCAAGACAAAGCGACACTGCAGTGATACAGAGATACAGAGATCTAAGCCAGAGGTAACCCCGTCGGGCATCCTAAGGCTGAGGCTGAGTAGAGCCAGACTAATACCAATCAAATCAAATCTAAACGAAGGGAGATTATCCGCTTTGGACTCACCGATGACAAAGACCGGATCTTATCCTCACGTGTTAATCTCTGGGCAGAGCCACCAGGGAATACCCAATAAATCAAAGATATACAAAGCCAGAAACAGAGCATAGATTAAGTCAAAACACAGCATAAATCAAAGCATAGTGCAGATCGAAGAGTAAAACAAACATACAGGACGAAAGCAAAATGATTGGGGAATGCATAGACATAGATTGGCAGAACAGAGGGCAAAACTGTAAACAATATGCAATGCATCTCAGATTAATACGGAGTCAAGGTTAATTACAAGCCAATACTAATCTAGTTGTTCACTGTCACTAACCGTGCATGTTGATGTAGTTTTAAGTTATTCAATGCACCGTTGCCATCAAAGTGTTGCAATGTAATCTTTGCGTGCACCGAAGTCCCTTAAACCAACACCTATGGGGAGGTGCTTAACAGTGAATCAACGCTCACATGAATGAGTCACAGCCTAACAGACTATTCATGCGATCCAAAGAATCCATTGGGCCGGTTTACGTGTGTGGTTAACCTGTATTGAGCCCTACAAGTCTCACCATGATCCTAAGTTTTATTTCGGATTTGCCATGCCTTATGGTTTAGCCATGGGTGACCTACGGCTTAGCCGAAGACATCATACGGACTAGCCATAACATGCACTACGGCTTAACCGTGGTTCCCTTCAAAACACAGCTAAACTGGATATCTCCCACCTCTGATCTGATACCTTTTACGGCTGAGCTACGGTTCAGTATACGGCTTAGCCGTAGACCAATCCACGGCTTAGCCGTAGCCACACCGTAGGAGTGCTGTGTCTGGAAAGTTTCGACTGATCAGAGATTTAATTCACGGCTTAGTCACCGTTGGGTCACGGCTAGCTTACGGCTCAGCCGTAGCCTAACCGTAGAACAAAAGTGAAATTTCAAGTCTCTGGAGTTTGAGCCGTACAAAGTTACGGCTTAGCCGTACAATACAGAGCACCAATTCGGGATAGTTACAGAAACGAAAATTTGGTACAGAAATGTCTCCAAAACGAGTTCATCTGATCTTAACATCTTAGAAATTGGCTGTAAAACATTCTATACAAAGAATAAGAAGGAATCAAAGCAATCAAACAAAACAACCATATGTGTTAAACAATCCTGTACTTATACTTGCCTCAAGACTCTGTCAATCCACTGAATCAAGCTCCAAATCAACTAAAATCAAAGCAAATGAAAGAAACAACACATGCATGAGATGAAAACACAGCAACAGAGAATGAGAGATACAATTGGAGAAGAAGAAGAAAGAGTTGCAGAGAACCCACTCACCTCAAGCCACAGAACACAGACAGAGATGAGAGAGAAAGAGGAAGAACCCAATCGAATCAACTCCCACACCAACCAGAGACTGAGAAGAGAAGTGAAAGGAAGAGAGAGAGATGAACGTGGCTCTCCTGGAGCCTCCTTGCATGCACGTTGAAGAAAAATTACAGGAAATGAGGACATCTGTAAGATGACTCATATATATAGGTTTTGGAGTTTAAGTCAAAGTCCGAAGAGTTTAAACTATTACAGTTCAAGTCACACGAAGGTCCAACTTCTCCAATTGACTCCAAATGGGTCTGACACAGTTATGGAATATAACGAGCTCAACAAAATACACGTACTGACACCAAGATGATGCAAAGATGATACAAGCAAAGCAAAAGAAAAATTACGAAAAAGGGCTTAGAACTACCTATCTCAGGTAAAAGGTTACTCAACTACCTATCCAAGACCCAAAACCAAGTCCGAAAGAATAAAACAACAGAAAAACACACTAATGAGCCACTAATCCGGCTCAAAGGGATCGGAGTGTTACATCCTCCCCCACTAGGACTCATTCCGTCCTCGGAATGACTACCTACCTGCGCAAAGAGCTGTGGGTACTGGCGCGCTAGCTGCTCCTCTAGCTCCCATGTAGCCTCATCTGGACCGTGATGTTCCCACAACACTTTAACCCATCTGATAGTCCTGGTACGGAGAATCTGCTCTCGGGTACCAACGATGCGAAGCGGACGCTCAACGTAAGTTGCATTAGGCTGAATCTGAATATCATCGTAGCGAATCACATGGCTCGGATCTGGCACGTACTTACGGAGCATCGACACATGGTATACATCGTGAACACCGGAGAACTCAACTGGAAGTGTCAAACGATAGGCTAAATCTCCAACTCGGCTCTTGACTTCGAACGGTCCCACATATCTCGGAGCTAACTTGCCCTTCTGACCGAACAGCACCGTGCCCTTCATCGGAGAAACTTTAAGAAACACCCAATCTCCGACTTGGAATGCCAAGGGTCTCCTCCGAGTATCCGCATAGCTCTTCTGCCTGGATCGAGCAATCTTCAGATTCTCTATAACTTTCTGCACTTTCTCTGTCGTCTCAGCAATGATTGTCAGACCATGGAAACTTCTTGTTCCTACCTCTTCCCAGCACACTGGGGTCCTGCACTTACGTCCGTATAGAGCCTCATATGGTGCCATACCAATGCTTTCGTGGAAGCTGTTGTTGTAGGCAAACTCACACAATGCCAGATGCATATCCCATTCCTTCTCAAAGTTCAGCACGCTAGCTCTGAGCATATCCTCCAATGTCTGAATGGTACGCTCCGACTGTCCATCGGTCTGGGGGTGGTATGCCGTACTAAAACTCAACTTCGTGCCCATAGCTTCCTGAAATGCTCTCCAGAATAAAGACACAAAACGACTGTCGCGATCAAACACAATCGATACTGGGGTGCCATGCAATCTGACTATCTCGTCAACAAACTTCCTGGCCATCTCCGTGAATGTCATCCCTTTCTTGAACGGAAGGAAATGTGCTGACTTGGTCAATTTGTCCACGATTACCCAGATCGCATTGTTCTTTCTACTGGTCGGCGGAAAACCGGAGACGAAATCCATGGTAATGTGCTCCCACTTCCACTGCGGAGTGTGTAATGGATGCAATGATCCTGGAGGTCGCTGATGATCAGCTTTAACCCTCTAACAGGTCAAACATCGAGCTACGAACCCTGCGATCTCCCGCTTCATATTGTTCCACCAAAATCTATCCTTCAAGTTCCGGTACATCTTTGTACTCCCTGGGTGCATCGCATAACGGGCTTCGTGCGCATCTGTCATTAACTTTTCTTTCAACTCATCCACAGCGGGAACACACAATCGACTCTTGAAATACAAAACTCCGTCTACCAAGCTGAAATCCAGTCGATCTGTAATCCGATCTCTGAAAGTCACCAGAAGGGGGTCCTCAAACTGGCGATCCTTGATCTGCTGAATCACCTCAGGCTGAAACACGACGGTAGTAGCTAAGGTCACCAATTCACCTACCTTCCGAACCTCAACAGGCTGATCATGTACCAGCATATAGAATCCTGCCAACACCTGAAGACTATCTGTCCTCCTGCTAAGTGCATCTGCAACTACATTCCCTTTGCCTGGGTGGTACTTGATCGGAAAGTCGTAGTCTTTGATAAACTCCAACCACCTCCGCTGCCTCATATTCAAGTCATGCTGATCGAACAAATACTGCAGACTGTGATGATCGGAATGGACCTCGAACTTCACACCGTACAGGTAATGCCGCCACAACTTTAGTGCAAATACAATGGCTGCTAGCTCCAGGTCATGAGTGGCGTAGTTCTTCTCGTGCTCTTTCAGCTGTCTGGATCCATAGGCAATCACTTTCTGATTCTGCATCAGTACACAGCCTAGTCCAACTCGAGAGGCATCAGAATAAATCACAAATCCCTCACTACCATCCGGGAGAGTCAACACTGGCGCCGTAGTGAGCTTTGCTTTCAACATCTCTGCGGTAATATCCCGCCAATCCCAGAAAGCTCCGAATCTCTGTCACTGATCTAGGACGGGGCCAATGGACTACTGCCTCAATCTTAACGGGATCCACCATCAATCCCTCTCTAGATATCTTATGACCCAGAAATGCAACTTGCTCTAGCCAGAAATCACACTTAGACAACTTTGCATACAACTTGTGATCTCTAAGCAGCTGCAATGCTTTTTTCAGATGATCTGTGTGCTCCTCAGCAGTCTTCGAATAGACCAATATATCATCTACAAATACCACAACAAACTGGTCCAAAAAGGAAGTAAACACCCTATTCATCAATGCCATGAAAGCTGTGGGTGCATTCGTCAAACCAAAAGGCATGACAAGGAACTCGTAGTGTCCATACCGAGTCCTGAAAGCTGTCTTAGGAACATCCTCATCCTTCACCCGGAGCTGGTGATATCCTGACCTCAAGTCAATCTTCGAGAAGTAAGCTGCACCCTGAAGCTGATCGAACAACTCATCAATCCTAGGCAATGGATATTTGTTCTTGATGGTCACTTTGTTCAACTGCCTGTAGTCAATGCACATCCGGAAACCGCCATCCTTCTTCTTAACAAACAATACAGGAGCTCCCCAAGGTGACACACTTGGGCGTATGAACCCCTTATCCAACAGATCCTGCAACTGTTTCTTCAATTCCAACAACTCTGCAGGTGGCATACGATATGGAGCTCTACTGATGGGTGCTGTACCTGGCATCAAGTCAATCGAGAACTCTACCTCTCTAGCGGGTGGCAACTCTGGCACATCCTCCGGAAAGACATCCGGAAACTCGCTGACTACTGGGATCTCACTGAGCTGTCGCTGATCCTTCTTCTCTGAAATGAACGCAAGAAATCCCTCACACCCCCTACGAAGCATCCTGTCTGCTTTAAAGCAGATATCACATGCCTTGGGCACTTCGTCTGGCTGCCCTCAAATCGAAATCCGCTGCCCAGATCAAAATAGATAGCCTTGCTGTAGCAATTGATACAAGCATCATATCTCGCAAGCCAGTCCATACCAAGAATCACATCAAAATCCAGTGTCGTGAGCAACACGAGGTCTACCGGGAGCTGATGACCAGCTATTCGCACATCACACTAAGGGTAGAAAACACTGCACTCCACCCATTTACCAACTGGAGTGGATACTAGCAACAAGTATGGGAGCGGCGTGGGTCGCTGTCAAAGCTGCACAGCAAAATGGGGTGCTACGTACGAACGCGTAGACCCAGAGTCAAATAAAGCTAAAGCTTCAGCATCAGAAATTAAAATTTTACCTTCCACGACCGTAGCTTCCTCCGCGCCCTCATGCATAGCAGCATAAGCTCGGGCTGTCTGGCGGTTCTGCTTCTGGGCTGGGCGAGCTGGCTGAGATTTGCCCTGCTCTGTAGATCCTTCATATCTCGTCTGTGGAGAGGACTGAAACTTCGGGCATTGGGCCCGCTTGTGGTCCGTGGAGCCACAACCGAAACAAGCCCCACTCTTCCTTCAACATCTGTCTATAGGGTGATCCTTCCCACAGTGACCACAAACCACCTGAGTACTGCTCAACTACCCTGCTTACCCTTGAACTTCTTCTGGAACTGACTTCTGCCACTGGCACCTGTCGCCCTCTTAGCCTCAGTTCGCTCCTCCTCAAATATGGCCTCTGCATCATAGGCCCTGTCAATAGCGTCATCCAAGGTAGCCGGCCACATACATGCAACTACGTGGCGTTTATGCCTCGGGTTCAGGCCGTTGACGAAGCGAGTCACCTTCTTATGCTCAGTGTTCACCATATCCTCTGCGAAATGAGACAACTCTGTAAACTTGTGTACATAATCTGCCACTGATGTCTGTCTCTGCTGAAGATTGAAGAATTCCACTTCCTTGGCTCGCTGAATATGGAGAGGCATGAACTTCCGACGGAATTGCTGCTTGAAGGTCTCCCAAACTGTGGCACTGGGCATAGTCTGGAATGAGCTCTTGACACTCCTCCACCATGTCTGGGCTACACTCCGAAGCATAGAGGCTGTGAGTACTACTTTCTGTTTGTTACTGCACACAATTGTATCAAATAGCTCTTCAGTCTGCTCCAACCATTGTTCAGCCTACAATGCATCCTCTATCCCATGGAACTCAGTCGCCCCTCGCTTACGGAACTTGTCAAAAAGAGCATTTGGATCTGCTTCCTTGGGCTGGAAAATCACTTGCTGATCTATACGAGGTGATGCTGACGCGGCAGCCTGACTCTGCCTATCCACCATGGATGCCATCTGGGCCTGCAATGACTGCATAGACTGCATCATCATCATCATACGTTCCTCACTACTAATATGTGGGGGTAACGATCCACTATCACCATTATGGCCCTGTTGATTCTCATCCCGAGATCCTGATCCTGATGCCATCCTGCAAAAGGAAAAGAAACACAGCACACAAATATAAAATGCCCTGAGTTAGTCAAATCCCAAGAGTCAACATATTAGACTTCGAGTCAAATAGTTGATAGCGTTAACTCACCACGATCTTAGATGCCTACATGCTTATAACTAGCATGCTCTGATACCATACAATACGTATGTCACGACCCGAGCCTAGAAATCGGGGGTTAGCGAAAAGCTAAACCAGTGACACACGTACTCCCGTGCACGTGCATCCAAACCCAGTCTAGATGCACACACACAAGGGATCTAACACGTGCGAACTAAGCGTACGCGGAAGCTGTACATATCATAGCAAGCAACACAGGAAAAGCGGAAGCCAAAATAAATGCGGAACGGAAAAAACAACGATATAAATACAACTCAAAAACCATATACAAAACTGAGTACACGCCAAAATAGCGATATACAACATGATACAGAGTATAAAGTCCAAAGTGTCAAAATACAAAATCTCAAACCCAAACACCTAGGCCACTGATAGTATGCATGCACGCACTCGGCAGAGGTGATCAGGCCCACTCTGCCAACCCGGAGGGTGCCTCTAAACTCGGCCCTGCAGCCTCCTCGACCGCCGGGGAGCTGGGCAAGGGATCTGTGCCTGCAACACCACAGACAACACACATGAATACAACGATCCAGCAATATATAAGTAACAGGGATGAAACACTCATAGTATCAAATAGAATGATGACAGAAGATTAAATACAGAGTTCCATCTTCGGATGCTAAGCAAATCGTGCATAGAAGTAAAGCATGATAAGTGAATCAAAACATAGAAATACTGAACTAAGTGGCTACTACGTTAACCATATTCTCTCCAATAGAGAGCAGAGCAGAGCAGATGAGAACACCACTGACCGGGCCAAGGGTACAAGTGGGTCTCGGTTTCCTGGGTTCCGGGGTCCCAAGACAAAGCGACACTGCAGTGATACAGAGATACAGAGATCTAAGCCAGAGGTAACCCCGTCGGGCATCCTAGGGCTGAGGCTGAGTAGAGCCAGACTAATACCAATCAAATCAAATCTAAACGAAGGGAGATTATCCGCTTTGGACTCACCGATGACAAAGACCGGATCTTATCCTCACGTGTTAATCTCTGGGCAAAGCCACCAGGGAATACCCAATAAATCAGAGATATACAAAGCCAGAAACAGAGCATAGATTAAGTCAAAGCACAGCATAGATCAAAGCATAGTGCAGATCGAAGAGTAAAACAAACATACAGGACGAAAGCAAAATGATTGGGGAATGCATAGACATAGATTGGCAGAACAGAGGGCAAAACTGTAAACAATATGCAATGCATCTCAGATTAATACGGAGTCAAGGTTAATTACAAGCCAATACTAATCTAGTTGTTCACTGTCACTAACCGTGCATGTTGATGTAGTTTTAAGTTATTCAATGCACCGTTGCCATCAAAGTGTTGCAATGTAATCTTTGCGTGCACCGAAGTCCCTTAAACCAACACCTATGGGGAGGTGCTTAACAGTGAATCAACGCTCACATGAATGAGTCACAGCCTAACAGACTATTCATGCGATCCAAAGAATCCATTGGGCCGGTTTACTTGTGTGGTTAACCTGTATTGAGCCCTACAAGTCTCACCATGATCCTAAGTTTTATTTCGGATTTGCCATGCCTTATGGTTTAGCCATGGGTGACCTACGGCTTAGCCGAAGACATCGTACGGACTAGCCATAACATGCACTACGGCTTAACCATGGTTCCCTTCAAAACACAGCTAAACTGGATATCTCCCACCTCTGATCTGATACCTTTTACGGCTGAGCTACGGTTCAGTATACGGCTTAGCCGTAGACCAATCCACGGCTTAGCCGTAGCCACACCGTAGGAGTGCTGTGTCTGGAAAGTTTCGACTGATCAGAGATTTAATTCACGGCTTAGTCACCGTTGGGTCACGGCTAGCTTATGGCTCAGCCGTAGGACAATTTGCGGCTCAGCCGTAGCCTAGCCGTAGAACAAAAGTGAAATTTCAAGTCTCTGGAGTTTGAGCCGTACAAAGTTACGGCTTAGCCGTACAATACAGAGCACCAATTCGGGATAGTTACAGAAACGAAGATTTGGTACAGAAATGTCTCCAAAACGAGTTCATCTGATCTTAACATCTTAGAAATTGGCAGTAAGACATTCTATACAAAGAATAAGAAGGAATCAAAGCAATCAAACAAAACACCCATATGTGTTAAACAATCCTGTACTTATACTTGCCCCAAGACTCTGTCAATCCACTGAATCAAGCTCCAAATCAACTAAAATCAAAGCAAATGAAAGAAACAACACATGCATGAGATGAAAACACAGCAACAGAGAATGAGAGATACAATTGGAGAAAAAAAAGAAAGAGTTGCAGAGAACCCACTCACCTCAAGCCACAGAACACAGACAGAGATGAGAGAGAAAGAGGAAGAACCCAATCGAATCAACTCCCATACCAACCAGAGACTGAGAAGAGAAGTGAAAGGAAGAGAGAGAGATGAACGTGGCTCTCCTGGAGCCTCCTTGCATGCACGTTGAAGAAAAATTACAGGAAATGAGGACATCTGTAAGATGACTCGTATATATAGGTTTTGGAGTTTAAGTCAAAGTCCGAAGAGTTTAAACTATTACAGTTCAAGTCACACGAAGGTCCAACTTCTCCAATTGACTCCAAATGGGTCTGACACAGTTATGGAATATAACGAGCTCAACAAAATACACGTACTGACACCAAGATGATGCAAAGATGATACAAGCAGAGCAAAAGAAAAATTACGAAAAAGGGCTTAGAACTACCTATATCAGGTCAAAGGTTACTCAACTACCTATCCAAGACCCAAAACCAAGTCCGAAAGAATAAAACAACAGAAAAACACACTAATGAGCCACTAATCCGGCTCAAAGGGATCAGAGTGTTACAGTAACATACTAGTTGGCATTCACAAGGTTATATTTTTTCTAAGGAGAGCATTTATCATATAGAGGGGAAAAACGCTAGGGGATCAATCTAGCTACCCGAGGAGCGCTGACCAACTTCTCCATAAACTACTGCAGTAGTGACATAAGGAATACCCGAATTGGTCTCATCAAACCTAATAAGGGTACAAACTAAGTGGTGCCAACTCAACGTATCAAGACCATTCCGAATTAATATCTTTCATACTTATCATCAATCATAGCAATCATCTCATATTCGTACATAAATGAATTATAGGTCTTGAGATAGTATTCAATCATAAAAATAGAAATCCAACAGAGTAACTGATAATCAAATAATGCATACTTAAATGAGTTAATAGGGTTCGAACCCTCTCAACCTTAGCTTCTCTTATTTTGGCTCATGGGCCCATGCTCAGTAGAAGCTTCGTCTCCTATTTTGCCTTAAGGTTCACCAGGCAGAATGAGTACATGATTTAATTAAGTTGAAGGCAAGGTTTACTTAAATAATATGAATACATTGAATTGAGAAGTTATCAAGGTTATTTACTAGCCAACCCTATGCTAAGATAATCTGTGTTTCCTTAGCCATTCAATACGGTGTATTTATAAAATGTCCAGTGTCAATGTACTATCAAAATCTTATTGTTACATTGTGTAGGCAATAGATACCAATTTTTATGCCAACACCTATGATGTGACGTAGGAAATTGACCGGAAAATCAAGAGGGAGTGAGTGATAGCTCAGCACTCTTCCTTCTTAGTTTTTAATTATCATTGGGTTAAGTTGTTTGAGGTAAGGGTACCATTTCTAAGGCCTACATAGCCTTTGATTGTACTTAATGTCCTAAGGGTAAAAATGGATTATGTCATATCTCTAAAGTCTTAAAATAAAGTAAGGACAACTCCCAATTAATCCCTATTTTAAAGAAATAAAATAAGGTTTTACTAAAACTGGGGGTACATTGCTCTCCAATAACTCTCATACAAGGTTCCCAAAAACATCTCCATAAAATAGCTCTAATTTTCATAAAATGTTTAGCTTGCCTTATGAAACCTCATAAGTGAGTTCCGTAGAGCATTTTGGGCCCCAAAATACTAAAAAAAAGTCAAAGAATAAGGTTTATCATTTTTCTATCCAATATAGTAGTCAAAAGTATTACCCATTTTTCCACACATACTAGCACTTACCAGAGCTTAGATAGGGCTCCATATTCCGATAATTTTGGATATTATTATGATTGTAGAAAATTTGAATAATCTAATGATCAATTTTAAAACACCTCGGCTCCACAAAAAATCAAAAGTATAGCCTCTCCTTATACCCTGCGATGGACATAGAAGGTCCATGGTCAGTCGTTTGAACCAAACTTTAAAGTAAGGTTTTTAAACAAAAACCCAGGCAACCAACTGACCACCTGCGCTCTAGCATAGGTTCCACCGTTCGATCGGTCACATGTTCTTTGACAAGTGGTTTCTTTCGCTTCAAGGCCGCTTAAGCGTAGGTTCTGCTGCTTGAGCGCGTTTTGTCTCTGTCTTCGAACAAAGATTACTGATGCATTTTCGTCAAAAATTTGCATGGGCGCTCGAGTGGGTCCTCACTTTCACTTGAGCGCACTTTCCAGAATTCTAGTTCAAATTTTTGCTGTAAGCATTCTTTTTCTTCATTTCAACTCTTGCATGGAACCATATTAAGGAAAGTGAAATTGTCTTGTAAATAATAAAAGATATTCTTTAAAATAAAATAAAGTTAATAATGATATTTTTTTTAAAGTGTTTCTAAAAAGATATTTTAGAAAATAAAATAAAAGTGTTGAAATAATATTGCAGCGAAGAAAGTTTTGGAAGTTGTCTCTTCCGATTCTACATGGTGAATTGTGGTTATTGGTGGAATGAAGGAGCCGTTGGTGGAATGAAGGAGCTGTAGTACTGTAAGCCCTGTATTGAAGCCTGCACGAATTAGTGATTGATAACGAAGTCATGGTTACAATTCAAAACGATGTTGCAGTACAACTCATGCAGCGTGTTTTTTTTAATCCAACTCATACAGTTGTTGGAAAGTTCTGTGTCAGTGAATCGGAAGAACCCGCTTCACAACCGGCATGTGAAGGGTATTATTTAATCTTTTTCAGCCGATCACTAAATGCACCTTCAGTATGAGTAGACTAGACAGGGCGCATCAAATCCAAACAACTGCAGGTCGTTTTAAAAAGAGTCCGAATCTTCTTTCAGAAAAACTCATGGGATGATTGTCGTGGACGTCCGTGACATTGGTCACCCTAAAGAGTTTTCTCACTGAACCATGGGATTTGTGTTGATGTGACTCAACATTACTACTCCCCGATAAGTGTCTAGAAGATTTAAAATTTTAAAATTTTAATTTTATTATATGTTATCTTATTGCTTTGCTAAACATGCTCTAAAAAATCTTAACTCATTAGGACACTTTTTTACGAGCATTTCTATTACCCTTATAATAAAGAGCAATGTTCCACCCACCTCCTTGGTTACTTCCTGCTCCCATTTATAGGTCACATTTGTTCTGTAGCTCATATTATATTTTGAGTGGTTATGGACTATGAAAGGTATTAGAGACTAATTGAAAGAGTAAGTATGAGTGTAAGTTTAACATTTCACTATAATAGAAGGGAAGAAGTGTACTGTCAAATTCTCTACATGCCCCGAGCCTACTTGCATGAAGCCCGACCTGTGGCTCATCGGGCAAGAACATCTAGTAAGGGATATCCATATTGGTCCATCGCATGAAGCCTAAGCTGTGGCTTATCTCTGGTAAGGACATCCATATCAGTCCTTCTCCTTTCTCGATTGTGTTGACCCATAAAAAATCACAGCTGCTACAATAACTCAGAAGACTTCAGATGAGTACGGAATACAGTAATTCAAGTTTCAGAGTTGGTGGACTTCAAACACCAAGCTTAAGGTTCAATACCTCAAATCTAAGGAGCACCAAACAAATTCAAGCCTCCGGTAACTTGAATGATGTCTCAAAGTTTCAAAACATTTGGACTTCATATCAACTCAAAATCAAGCTTCAGTGACTATTTGCCAACTCTTTGAGAGTCACTGTAACATTGGCACCTCTACATACCAAAGCAAACTCAAACTCAGGGGACTATCTTCAAATGCATTCAAAGATTATCTTTTAAAATTTCAGAGCATTTGGATATCAGATGGAAATCTACTAAACTCTATGGGGTCATTACGCAAAGTGACACCTCATGAAGATTAAATTAGTTAAAACTCCTAGAAGAAGTTCAAATTATGTCCAAGAGAAGTTCTATAAAATTTTAGGCCAAACGGACATCATTTGACCCAAAGTCTTCAAACATATCAACTTTGGGTCAGTGACCCCTAAACCGAGGGGTCACAGACCAAATTCCTGCTTTCCGACATCCAAAATTGATGAAATTTGGGCACAAAGCTTCAGTCATGGTCAAAAGATATTCTAAAAATTTTTGAGTCAAAAGGATTTCGTTTGGTCCAACTTCCACTGCATGTCAGCTTAGAAGACAATGACCCCCGAGCCATGGAGGTCACTAGCCAAAATCCTACTTCCAAAAGGCCAGAGTTGATGAAATTCGGAATGAAGACTCAAAATGTATTCAAAGTTAATTCTCCAAAGTTTCAAGTCAATTGAACATTGTTCGGGTAGAAAACAAGCTAAATACCTATAGTGTGGAGTGAATAGTGACTTGGAACAAGTAACAAATAGGTCACTGTTCGAAATCCTACTTCCCTAAATCCAAAATGCATGAACTATAGATGCACACTCCAAGATACTCCTAATATCAGTTGTCACGACCCGAGCCCAGAATTCGGGGGTTAGCGAAAAGCTAAACCGGTGACACACGTACTCCCGTGCACGTGCACCCAAACCCAGTCCAGATGCACGCACACAAGGGATCTAACACGTGCGAACTAAGCGTACGCGGAAGCTGTACATATCATAGCAAGCAACAAAGGAAAATAAGATAGCGGAAGCCAAAGCAAATACGAAACGGAAAAGACAAAGACAAATACACTGATATAAAACCAAATACACACCAAAATCAATATACACAAAATATACAGAATACAAGTCCAAAGTCCAAAGTCCAAATACAAGCTCTCAAAAACCAAAATGCAAAATAAAAGCCACTGGTATGCATGCACGCACTTGGCAGAAGTGATCAGGCCCACTCTGCCAGACCGGAGGGTGCCTCTACACTCGCCCCTGCAGCCTCCTCGACCGCCGGGGAGCTGGGCAAGGTAGCTGTGCCTGCAACACCACAGACAACACAAATGAATACAACGATCCAGCAAATATAAGTAACAGAGATGAAACACTCATAGTATCAAAGCTGAATAAATGACAGAATAATGATTTCAGAATTTCATCTTAGTAAGCTAAGCAAATCGTGCATAGACGTAAAACATGATAATGGAATCAAAGCATAAAATACTGAACTAGTTGGCTACTACGTTAACCATGTTCTCTCCAATAGAGAGCAGAGCAGAGCAGAGCAGAGCAGAGAACACCGCTGTCCAGGCCAAAGGTACAAGCGGGTCTCGGTTTCCTGGGTTCCGGGGTCCCAAGACAAAGCAACACTGCAGTTAAAACAGAGATACAGAGATCTACGCCAGAGGTAACCCCGTCGGGTATCCTAGGGCTGAGGCTGAGTAGAGCCAGACTAATACCAATCAAATCAAAGCTAAAGAAAGGAGATTATCCGCTTTGGACTCACCGATGACAAGGACCGGATCTTATCCTCACGTATTAACCTCTGGGCAGAGCCACCAGGGAATACCCAAAAATCAGAGATATACAAAGCCAGAGAATATACAAAGCATAGCATAGATCAAAACAGAGTACAGAGCGAAGAATAATACAGATATACAGAACGAAAGCAAAATGACTGAGGAATGCATAACATAGATTAACAGAACAGAGGGCAAAACCATAACAATATGAAATGCATCTCAGATTAATACGGAATCAAGGTTAATTACAAGCCAAGCCTAATCTAGTTGCACCACTATCACTAACCGTGCATGTTGATGTAGTTTTAAGTTATTCGATGCACCGTTGCCATCCTAGTGTTGCAATATAATCCTTATGTGCATCGAAGTCCCTTAAACCAACACCCATGGGGAGGTGCTTAACAGTGATCAACGCTCACATGAACAAGTCACAGCCTAACAGATTATTCATGCGATCCAAAGAGTCCATCGGGCCGGTGTACGGGTATGGTTAACCTGTATTTGAGCCCTACAAGGTCACACCATTAGCCTAAGTTTAACTGATATTTAACAGGTCTTACGGTTTAGCCATGGGTGACCTACGGCTTAGCCGTGGCATCCTACGGCGTAGCCGCAATATGCACTACGGCTTAGCCGTGGTTCCCTTCAGAACACGGCTAAACTGTCATCTTTTCCACCTCTGATCTGATACATCTCACGGCTGAGCTACGGTGGAGTCCACGGCTTAGCCGTAGACCATCACGGCTTAGCCGTAGCCTCACCGTAAGAACACTGATATCAGAAAAGTTTCGACTGATCAGAGATTAAATCCACGGCTTAGATACGGTTTGGTTCACGGCTATCTTACGGCTCAGCCGTAGGACAAATTACGGCTTAGCCGTAGCCTAGCCGTAGAACAAACTCGAATTTGTCACTCTCTGGAATCTAAGCCGTATAGGGTTACGGCTTAGCCGTACAATACAGACGCGAATTCGGGAAGATTACAGAAACGAAATCCTTGTACAGAAACTGAATAAAACAAGCTCAACTGATTCTCATAGCTTAGAAAATGGCTGTAACACATTATATACTCTAAAGAAGATGGAAATCAAAGCATTCAAATAGAGCACCCATGTGTGTTCTCAAAGTCTGTACTTATACTTGCCTCAAATCTGACAAATCTTCTGAAATCAAGCTCCAAGCAACTAAAATCAAAACAAATCAAAGCAATCACACATGCATGAGATGAAGACATAGCAACAGAGAATGGGAGATGTAATTGGAGAGGAAATACAAAGAGTTGGGAAAGAACCCACTTACCTAAGGCAAGGACAGAGATGAGAGAATGGAGAAGAACCCAAGCCAAACAGAGGATCCAAATCCTCAATCGATCAAGAGAAGGAAAGAAGAGAGAGAGAGAGAGAGAACGAACGTGGAGAGCTTCCCTGGAATTCCTCTTGCATGCAACGATCAAATGAAATGGAGCAAGAGAGAGACACCTGGAGAGTGACTCATTTAAATAGGTTTTGTGGTTTAGGTCAAAGTCCGGTAAGTTTATACTAATTACAGTTCAAGTCACACGAAGGTCTAACTTCTCCAATTGACTCCAAACGGATCTGACACAGTTACGGAATTTGTCGAGCTCAACGAAATACGCGTGCTGACACCAAGATGATGCAAAGATGAGATGAGCAAAGCCAAAGCAAAATTACGAAAAAGGGCTTAGAACTACCTATCTCAGGTCAAAGGTTGCTCAACTACCTATCCAAGGCCCAAAACCAAGTCCAAAAGAATAAAATAAAACAAAACACACACTAATGAGCCACTAATCCGGCTCAAAGGGGATCGGAGTGTTACATCCTCCCCCACTAGGAATCATTCCGTCCTCGGAATGACTACCTACCTGCGCAAAGAGCTGGGTGTACTGGCGCGCTAGCTGCTCCTCTAGCTCCCATGTAGCCTCATCTGGACCATGATGTTCCCACAACACCTTCACCCATCTGATAGTCCTGGTACGGAGAATCTGCTCTCGTGTCCCAACGATGCGAAGCGGACGCTCAACGTAAGTCGCATTAGGCTGAATCTGAATGTCATCGTAGCGAATCACATGGCTCGGATCTGGCACATACTTACGGAGCATCGACACATGGAACACATCGTGAACACCGGAGAACTCAACTGGAAGTGTCAACCGATAGGCTAAATCTCCAACTCGGCTCTTGACTTCGAACGGTCCTACATATCTCGGAGCTAACTTGCCCTTCTGACCAAATCGAACTGTGCCCTTCATCGGAGAAACTTTAAGAAATACCCAATCTCCGACTTGGAATGCCAAAGGTCTCCTCCGAGTATCAGCATAGCTCTTCTGCCTGGACCGAGCAATCTTCAGATTCTCTATCACTTTCTGCACCTTCTCTGTCGTCTCAGCAATGATGGTCGGACCATGGAAACTTCTAGTTCCAACTTCTTCCCAGCACACTGGGGTCCTGCACTTGCGTCCGTATAGAGCCTCATAAGGTGCCATACCAATACTCTCATGGAAGCTGTTGTTGTAAGCAAACTCACACAATGCTAGATGCGTATCCCATTCCTTCTCAAAGTTCAGCACGCTAGCTCGGAGCATATCCTCCAACGTCTGAATGGTACG
This sequence comes from Sextonia rubra, assembly GCA_037013555.1. Lineage (NCBI taxonomy): Eukaryota > Viridiplantae > Streptophyta > Magnoliopsida > Laurales > Lauraceae > Sextonia > Sextonia rubra. The sequence continues at coordinate 28,606,218 of JASUAD010000011.1, read as the reverse complement.
CTCCGACTGTCCATCAGTCTGGGGGTGGTATGCCGTACTAAAACTCAGCTTCGTGCCCATAGCTTCCTGAAATGCTCTCCAAAATGAAGACACAAAACGACTATCGCGATCTGACACAATCGATACTGGGGTACCATGCAATCTGACTATCTCGTCAACAAACTTCCTGGCCATCTCTGTGAATGTCATCCCTTTCTTGAACGGAAGGAAATGTGCTGACTTAGTCAATCTGTCCACTATGACCCAGATAGCATTATTCTTTCTACTGGTCGGCGGAAAACCGGAGACGAAATCCATAGTAATGTGCTCCCACTTCCACTGCGGAGTGTGCAATGGATGCAATGATCCTGGAGGTCGCTGATGGTCAGCTTTCACTCTCTGACAGGTCAAACATCGAGCTACGAACCCTGCGATCTCCCGCTTCATATTGTTCCACCAAAATCTATCCTTCAAGTTCCGGTACATCTTCGTACTCCCGGGATGCATCGCATATCGGGCATCGTGCGCATCTGTCATCAATTTCTCTCTCAACTCATCCACAGCGGGAACACACAATCTGTTCCTGAAGTACAAAACTCCATCCACCAAGCTGAAATCCGGTCGATCTGCAATCCGATCTCTGAACTTCACCAGGAGGGGGTCCTCAAACTGGCGATCCTTGATCTGCTGAATCACCTCAGGCTGAAACACGACGGTAGTAGCTAATGTCACCGAGTCTCCTACCATCTGAACCTCTACAGGCTGATCATGCACAAGCATATAGAATCCTGCTAACACCTGAAGACTGTCTGTCCTCCTGCTGAGTGCATCTGCAACTACATTGCCCTTGCCTGGGTGGTACTTGATCGGAAAGTCGTAGTCTTTGATGAACTCCAACCATCTTCGCTGCCTCATATTCAAGTCATGCTGATCAAACAAGTACTGCAGACTGTGATGATCGGAATGGACCTCAAACTTCACACCGTACAGGTAATGTCGCCACAACTTCAATGCAAATACAATGGCTGCTAACTCCAAGTCATGTGTGGCATAGTTCTTCTCATGTTCTTTCAACTGTCTGGATCCATAGGCAACCACCTTCTGATTCTGCATCAGTACACAGCCTAGTCCAACTCTAGAGGCATCGGAATAAATCACGAATCCCTCACTACCATCCGGGAGAGTCAACACTGGCGCCGTAGTGAGCTTTTCTTTCAACATCTGAAAACTACGCTCACACTTCTCTGTCCACTCATACGGGACCTTCTTCCGAGTCAACTGAGTCAGCGGGGCTGAGATCTTCGAGAAATCCTGCACAAACCTGCGGTAATATCCCGCCAAACCCAGAAAACTCCGAATCTCTGTCACTGATCTAGGACGGGGCCAATGGACTACTGCCTCAATCTTAGCTGGATCCACCATCAATCCATCTCTAGAAATCACATGTCCCAAAAATGCAACTTGCTCTAGCCAGAAATCACATTTAGCCAACTTTGCATACAACTTGTGATCTCGAAGCAGCTGCAATGCCTTCCTCAGATGGTCTGTATGTTCCTCAGCAGTCTTCGAATAGACCAATATGTCATCTATGAAGACCACAACAAACTGGTCCAAGAAGGAAGTAAACACCCTATTCATCAATGCCATGAAAGCTGCGGGTGCATTCGTCAAACCAAACGGCATGACAAGGAACTCGTAGTGTCCATACCGAGTCCTGAAAGCTGTCTTCGGAACATCCTCATCCTTCACCCTGAGCTGGTGATATCCTGACCTCAAGTCAATCTTAGAGAAGTAAGCTGCACCCTGAAGTTGATCGAACAACTCATCAATCCTAGGCAATGGATATTTGTTCTTGATAGTCACTTTGTTCAATTGCCTGTAGTCAATGCACATCCGGAAACTGCCATCCTTCTTCTTGACGAACAAAACAGGTGCTCCCCAAGGTGAAACACTCGGGCGTATAAACCCCTTATCCAACAAATCCTGCAACTGTTTCTTCAATTCCAACAACTCTGCAGGTGCCATACGATATGGAGCTCTACTGATAGGTGCTGTACCTGGTACCACGTCAATAGCAAATTCTACCTCCCGAACTGGTGGCAACTCTGGCACATCTTCCGGAAAGACATCCGGAAACTCGCTGACTACTGGAATCTCACTGAGCTGTCGCTAATCTTTCTTCTCTGAAATGAATGCAAGAAATCCCTCACATCCCCTACGAAGCATCCTGTCTGCTTTACAAGCAGAGATCACACGTCTTGGGCACTTCATCTGGCTGCCCTCAAATCGGAATCCGCTGCCCAAATCAAAGTAGATAGCCTTACTGTAGCAATTGATACACGCATGATATCTCGCAAGCCAGTCCATACCAAGGATCACATCAAAATCCAGTGTCGTGAGCAACACGAGGTCTACTGGGAGCTGATGACCAGCTATCCGCACATCACACTGAGGGTAAAACACACTGCACTCCACCCGCTTACCAACCGGAGTGGATACTAACAACAAGTATGGAAGTGGTGTGGGTCGCTGTCGAAGCTGCACAGCAAAATGGGGTGCTACGTACGAACGCGTAGACCCGGAGTCAAATAAAGCTAAAGCTTCTGCATCGGAAATTAAAATTTTACCTTCCACTACCGTGGCCTCCTCCGCGCCCTCATGCGTAGCAGCATAGGCTCGGGCTGTCTGGCGGTTCTGCTTCTGGCCTGGGCGAGCTGGCTGGGATCTGCCCTGTGAGGTAGGTCCTGTCTGTCTCATCTGTGGAGGGGACTGAAACTTCGGGCATTGGGCCCGCCTGTGGTCCGTAGAGCCACACCCGAAACAAGCCCCACTCTTCCTCCAACATCTATCGGTGGGGTGATCCTTCCCACAGTGACTGCAAACTATCTGAGGACTGCTCGAACTGCCCTGTTTACCCTTGAACTTCTTCTGGAACTGACTTCTGCCACTAAAACCTGCTGCCCTCTTAGCCTCTGTTCGCTCCTCCTCAAAGATGGCCTCTGCATCATAAGCCCTGTCAATAGCGTCATCCAATGTAGCCGGCCACATACAAGCAACCACGTGGCGCTTATGTCTCGGATTCAGGCCGTTGACGAAGCGAGTCACTTTCTTATGCTCTGTGTTCACCATGTCCTCTGCGAAATGAGACAACTCTGTAAACCTGTGTACATAATCTGCAACTGACATCTGTCTCTGCTGAAGGTTGAAGAATTCCACTTCCTTGGCTCGCTGAATATGGAGAGGCATGAACTTACGACGGAATTGCTGCTTGAAGGTCTCCCAAACTGTGGCACTGGGCATAGTCTGAAATGAGGTCTTAACACTCCTCCACCATGTCTTGGCTACACTCCGAAGCATAGAGGCTGTGAGAACTACCTTCTGCTTGTTACTGCACACGATCGTATCAAAAAGCTCTTCAGTCTGCTCCAACCATTGCTCAGCCTGCAATGCATCTTCTATCCCATGAAACTCGGTCGCCCCTCGCTTACGGAACTTGTCGAAAAGAGCATTAGGATCTGATTCCTTGGGCTGGAAAATCACTTGCTGATCTATACGAGGTGATGCTACTGCGGCAGCCTGACTCTGTCTATCTACCATGGATGCCATCTGTGCCTGTAATGACTGCATAGACTGCATCATCATCATCATTCGTTCCTCACTACTGATGTGTGGAGGTACTGATCCACTATCACCGTTGTGGCCTTGTTGATTCTCATCCCGAGATCCCGATCCTGATGCCATCCTGCAAAAGGAAAAGAAACACAACACACAAATATAAAATGCCCTGAGTTAGTCAAACCCCAAATCAACATATGAGACCTCGAGTCAAATAGTTGATATCGTCATCTCACCACGATCTTAGATGCCTACATGCTTATAACTAGCATGCTCTGATACCATACAATACGTATGTCACGACCCGAGCCCAGAATTCGGGGGTTAGCGAAAAGCTAAACCGGTGACACACGTACTCCCGTGCACGTGCACCCAAACCCAGTCCAGATGCACGCACACAAGGGATCTAACACGTGCGAACTAAGCGTACGCGGAAGCTGTACATATCATAGCAAGCAACAAAGGAAAATAAGATAGCGGAAGCCAAAGCAAATACGAAACGGAAAAGACAAAGACAAATACACTGATATAAAACCAAATACACACCAAAATCAATATACACAAAATATACAGAATACAAGTCCAAAGTCCAAAGTCCAAATACAAGCTCTCAAAAACCAAAATGCAAAATAAAAGCCACTGGTATGCATGCACGCACTTGGCAGAAGTGATCAGGCCCACTCTGCCAGACCGGAGGGTGCCTCTACACTCGCCCCTGCAGCCTCCTCGACCGCCGGGGAGCTGGGCAAGGTAGCTGTGCCTGCAACACCACAGACAACACAAATGAATACAACGATCCAGCAAATATAAGTAACAGAGATGAAACACTCATAGTATCAAAGCTGAATAAATGACAGAATAATGATTTCAGAATTTCATCTTAGTAAGCTAAGCAAATCGTGCATAGACGTAAAACATGATAATGGAATCAAAGCATAAAATACTGAACTAGTTGGCTACTACGTTAACCATGTTCTCTCCAATAGAGAGCAGAGCAGAGCAGAGCAGAGCAGAGAACACCGCTGTCCAGGCCAAAGGTACAAGCGGGTCTCGGTTTCCTGGGTTCCGGGGTCCCAAGACAAAGCAACACTGCAGTTAAAACAGAGATACAGAGATCTACGCCAGAGGTAACCCCGTCGGGTATCCTAGGGCTGAGGCTGAGTAGAGCCAGACTAATACCAATCAAATCAAAGCTAAAGAAAGGAGATTATCCGCTTTGGACTCACCGATGACAAGGACCGGATCTTATCCTCACGTATTAACCTCTGGGCAGAGCCACCAGGGAATACCCAAAAATCAGAGATATACAAAGCCAGAGAATATACAAAGCATAGCATAGATCAAAACAGAGTACAGAGCGAAGAATAATACAGATATACAGAACGAAAGCAAAATGACTGAGGAATGCATAACATAGATTAACAGAACAGAGGGCAAAACCATAACAATATGAAATGCATCTCAGATTAATACGGAATCAAGGTTAATTACAAGCCAAGCCTAATCTAGTTGCACCACTATCACTAACCGTGCATGTTGATGTAGTTTTAAGTTATTCGATGCACCGTTGCCATCCTAGTGTTGCAATATAATCCTTATGTGCATCGAAGTCCCTTAAACCAACACCCATGGGGAGGTGCTTAACAGTGATCAACGCTCACATGAACAAGTCACAGCCTAACAGATTATTCATGCGATCCAAAGAGTCCATCGGGCCGGTGTACGGGTATGGTTAACCTGTATTTGAGCCCTACAAGGTCACACCATTAGCCTAAGTTTAACTGATATTTAACAGGTCTTACGGTTTAGCCATGGGTGACCTACGGCTTAGCCGTGGCATCCTACGGCGTAGCCGCAATATGCACTACGGCTTAGCCGTGGTTCCCTTCAGAACACGGCTAAACTGTCATCTTTTCCACCTCTGATCTGATACATCTCACGGCTGAGCTACGGTGGAGTCCACGGCTTAGCCGTAGACCATCACGGCTTAGCCGTAGCCTCACCGTAAGAACACTGATATCAGAAAAGTTTCGACTGATCAGAGATTAAATCCACGGCTTAGATACGGTTTGGTTCACGGCTATCTTACGGCTCAGCCGTAGGACAAATTACGGCTTAGCCGTAGCCTAGCCGTAGAACAAACTCGAATTTGTCACTCTCTGGAATCTAAGCCGTATAGGGTTACGGCTTAGCCGTACAATACAGACGCGAATTCGGGAAGATTACAGAAACGAAATCCTTGTACAGAAACTGAATAAAACAAGCTCAACTGATTCTCATAGCTTAGAAAATGGCTGTAACACATTATATACTCTAAAGAAGATGGAAATCAAAGCATTCAAATAGAGCACCCATGTGTGTTCTCAAAGTCTGTACTTATACTTGCCTCAAATCTGACAAATCTTCTGAAATCAAGCTCCAAGCAACTAAAATCAAAACAAATCAAAGCAATCACACATGCATGAGATGAAGACATAGCAACAGAGAATGGGAGATGTAATTGGAGAGGAAATACAAAGAGTTGGGAAAGAACCCACTTACCTAAGGCAAGGACAGAGATGAGAGAATGGAGAAGAACCCAAGCCAAACAGAGGATCCAAATCCTCAATCGATCAAGAGAAGGAAAGAAGAGAGAGAGAGAGAGAGAACGAACGTGGAGAGCTTCCCTGGAATTCCTCTTGCATGCAACGATCAAATGAAATGGAGCAAGAGAGAGACACCTGGAGAGTGACTCATTTAAATAGGTTTTGTGGTTTAGGTCAAAGTCCGGTAAGTTTATACTAATTACAGTTCAAGTCACACGAAGGTCTAACTTCTCCAATTGACTCCAAACGGATCTGACACAGTTACGGAATTTGTCGAGCTCAACGAAATACGCGTGCTGACACCAAGATGATGCAAAGATGAGATGAGCAAAGCCAAAGCAAAATTACGAAAAAGGGCTTAGAACTACCTATCTCAGGTCAAAGGTTGCTCAACTACCTATCCAAGGCCCAAAACCAAGTCCAAAAGAATAAAATAAAACAAAACACACACTAATGAGCCACTAATCCGGCTCAAAGGGGATCGGAGTGTTACATCAGTCTCTCTAAGTTTCAAATTAAATCGAGGTCATTTGGACTTCAAACAGCTGAAACAAAGGTCTATTTTTATGAAGAAGTCAACAGGGAGTTGACCAGTTCAAAAAGTCAAAACGGTGTTAAAAAGCATTACCCCAAGTTTCGTGAAGACCGGACACCGTTCGGACCCCAAACAGGTGAAAATGGGTTGCATACACAAAAGTCCAAAAACATAGGCCTTAGGAGTGACCGTGGCTGCGGCGACTGGCTTCCATCAAGCAGTTTTTGTAGTTTTGGGTTGTTTTCCCCACTTCTTTTGGAAGTTCAACCTCCTATAACCTCTCTTAAACTTCCTAAAACTCTCTAAAACCACCTGGACAGTTTATAAAAGGGAGTAACACTTGAAAAAGAAGGACACAGAGAAAAAGGCAAAACAATTTCTACTAAAAGCTTCAAGCAAAGTGGCATCCTCCAGCACTCCAACCCACTTCTTCTTCTTCTTCTCAATCACTCAAGGTCATAGATGGTTCAGAGAAGGAAGGGGAATATGGGTATTATTTAAAAGAGAGCTATGTTTAAGTGCTAGCAAGCCTTTGAACGATGACATCATTTCCTTTGTTTTTCTCACTTGGGGGGTTTTCTAGCCATCATAGAAGCTATGAACAAGCCTTTTCAGGCTTCATTCTGTCTCTTGAAAATCATAGGTTCAGAATGACACAACTTTGGCTTCGTATAGTACCGCTTTCGGACTAATGCAAAAAATGGTCCGTAAACAACAATGATGATCAACAAAAGTTTCAATTGATTCCACAGTTGAATTTAACCTCTCGATGGTCATTCAACAACCCAAAGACTAACCTTTCAAAAAAAAATATGTATAATCTTTCAAAAAAATTTATAATCTTTAAAAAAAAAATATTAATCTTTCAAAAAAAAATATTAATCTTTCAAAAAAAAAAAAAAAAACACCCCAAATAACATAAAAGCAAGTTTCAGCACTTTGGAGAAATTATAGAGATGAAACGGTACAATACAGAAGGCAAAATAGTGGCCTTTCAGCCACTGTCTACCAGTGACCATGACCCACAGTCACTTCCCCCAGTTTTCTTCCTTTTTTGCATTTTTTCACACTTTTGATGTATTTTCTTGTATTTTTCGAATTTGGATCACATTTGAGACTTGAGGGAGGGGTTGTAAACTTTTCAAAAACATATAAACAACCTGCATCCCACGGTCCAAGCATTTGAACTCATATAAATAAAAGGAAAATTAATGATGAACTGTAGTTAATTCCCATTTTTCTTAATGCTTGAAGTGCGTGAATATCGGACTCGAATCCATTACACATTTCACCAATCTTTCAAGCGCGATCAGATTTTTCCTATTACACTTATCTCAGTTGTAAATATATTTATATATATATATATATATAACAAATCCTTTGCAAGTCTATGAAAGTATTGAATTGTCTGCAAATCCTCTGCCAAAAACAAAGGATTATGTTGCAAGCAAGGGTTTCTAAAATTTTTTCAGGTAGATTCTCAAGCCGAGGTCTTTTACTAAGATTACAAGGACTTTGTATCTTTGGGTAATTAGATGTGAAAATTTCATATATTTTCCCTAACTAGCTAATTATTATAGAAAATAACCCATCCTCATTGAAAGAATAAATTACAGAAATATATGTGACTTATTAGGGTTCTGTTATTCTATATCTTTGCTACAAAATGATGATCCATGTAGACTCTATCACACTATGATGCATGAATATTTCAAAATGGGCAGCATATCATCTCAAATCATATATGATATTTCAATTTTCGTAGATGGACACACACCCACGTATACATATTACCTAGAAAATAAGGAGAATTTTCTCCCATGAGAGCACTTCACTCATAATCTACCTCTATGAGGCTCATTCAGGCCCATCCCTGATAAGTGCAACGCCGTTCACACTAGTTAGGATATTTGTGTATTGGCTAATTCATGGGTTAGACAAAATCCCAAGTCCATTGAGTTGTATTTATTTTATTTCTTTTAGAATGGACTGTGATATGAGTCATCAGATGCATTAAAGTGAAGAAATTGTAGAAAGAACACAAATTGAAGTGTTTTGAAGTATTTTTTTTAAGGATAATATGTATTAAAAAGGTTATATCTTATAAACCTAGCATCAGATCGAGGTAGGCCACTTACTGTTAGAAAGCATTTTTTGAGTGGATATCCGTAGATTCTAAAATTATATCAATCAGAGTTAAAAAGATAAAGTTATAGCCTCAAGAAGTTAACAAAAAAGTGTAGAATTTACATATACACTCGAGCTCCTAAGATAGAGTTTCTAGTAAGAAACTAGAGCACTCAGTGCCCATTTAGCATGCTTAGGCACCCGACATGCAAAAACCCACTTTCCTATATGGAATTTTTTTTATTTGTATTAGAACTGCCAATTTATATTTTACAAGGACTTTAACCCTAAGGCACAAATTGTAGATAATTTAAAAGGTATTTCTCTTAACCATAAAGCATCCATCCCCTATTATAAGTTAAGAATACACACTAGAGACACTCTTCTTCTCTAGAGCGGCCATTGGAGAGATTGTGGTGAAGCTTTGTGTTTTAGACATTTGTGTTTCCACTTTTTTTTATAGAAGCCTGGTTTCTCTTGTAGAAGGTTCGTTTACCTTGCAGATTCAAGGTGGTTGTTTCAAATGTGGTGAACGGTGAGTGGCGAACAGTTAGTGAGACGGACTACAGTCCCTAGGATAGGTTGTAGTTGGGGAAGAGTCTATGAGTATATCTTAAATATACGATTACATAGACCTGTGGTTTTTCCCAAGTACAATTTTTCACAAAAAAATCTGCGTGTCTTCTCTTTGTAGTGTGTGATTAATTTATTTGTTTGTTCTTTTATTATTGTATAACTGCAATCTAGAACTCCGGATTTGAGACAATCTTTCAATTGGTTTCGGAGGAAGTGAGCTAAGGTACTGTGTGTTGATCCATTGAGATTTCTAGAACGGATTTCAATTGAGAAGGCACATCTGCAACCAAGCTATTATTGCTGAAAAATAAAGAATTTAGCTTGATTTTTCACAAATCTGAGAAAAAGTCTACAAAGAAAAACTCTAGATTTGTTCAATGCTTTGAATGCGAAAGGAAGGTTTGGGCATATTGCTTCTCAGTGTGTAAATAGAAAGTTAAAGAGATATGATAAAGTTAAGGTAATAAAGTGGGGTGATGATTTTGAAGATGTTGAATATCTACTTCCTAACACCACTAGTTCCAAGTTTGTTGTGTTCATAGCGAGATCTTCACATGGCACATATGATAATGTTTCTGATGACGAAGATGATGAACCCAAATTGGAACCCGAGTAAAGGATATTACTGAGAAGATGCAAAGCGAATGTCAACCATTATGAGAAGTTGTCACTTAGGCTGAAAGCCACAAAATCACAAAATTCTTCAGTAATATATGAACTGGAAGATGAAGGGCAAAGATAAACCAATTATAAACTCAGCAAACTACATTGTCTGGCAAATTGATTAATGCAGATGTTAAAAAGGATTTTTTTTACATTGAAAAAGAATTGCAAACGATCAAGAGTGAAGTAGTCGTTATCAAAATACTGAAAAGAATGTTTAAATAGAAATTTGAAGATGGTTCACACAGAGTTAGAATATACCAAAGACATAATAAAGCGCATGAACATTGGATCCATGATGCTTGATGAAATTTTGTGTAGCCAAAAGAAACATTCTTCAAAAACTGGCATTGGTTATGAATGTGGAAATTCAACGTCAAAAAACAAAGGTAAATCTATTTTTGTTAAAAGCATCATTGTAGGTTTTATAGCATCTATTGCTCCATATGCTGCATTAATAAATCATATTGGGAGTACATCTAAGAAGAATGTATCACATCCTAAATCTACATCCACATGTCATTATTGAGAAATCAAATGACACATTCGACCCTATTGTAATGCGTTGAGAAATCTACCAAAAAACAAGTAATAAAAGAAGCAATTGTCTCCACCAAAGATTAAGACTAGAGCCATATGGGTTAGAAAATCTGACTTACCTACTTATTTGGTAAACACTGCACTAAAAGCTTCAAATTCACAAATATGAGTACCAAAATCCAAAAGCCCCTGATCAAGATGATAAAGCTTCCACTCCAAGTATTGAAAAGAAGATAACATTAAGGGGGAGTCAAAATTAAGAGAAAGCTGCTGAATTCTAATTGACAAATTGATGCATGCGGATAATTTTTTGTCAATTATAGGCAAAAGGCAAAGATATACAAGGGGAGCTAGAGACAGAGACATGTTATATGCTGAAAGTGCAAAAAAACTTTTGATGAAAATGTTCAAATGTGTTTTTTATTTTATTTTTGGGTAGAATATTTATAAGTCTAAAGAGTTTTGTTCATGAATTGCCTAAGAATGAGCTTGTTAGGATATTTGTGTGTTGGCTAATTCATTGGTTGGACATAACCCTAGGTCTATTGAGTTGTAATCTTTTTATTTATTTTAGAATGAACTATACTACAAACCACAAGATGCACTAAAGTGAAGAAACTAAAGAAAGAACACAAATTGAAGTGTTTTTAAAGATATTTTATAAAGATAACAAGGATTAAAAATGTCATATCTCATAAACCAAGCATCGGATTGAGACAATTTACCTACAGTCGGAAAGCTCTTATCAAGTAGAAATTTATTAAGTTCCAAGATTACGTCAATCGAAGCTAAAATGATAAAGTTATGGCCTTAAAAGTATACAAGAAAAGTGTAGAATTTACATGCGTACTTGAGTACCCGTGCGCCTTAGTTTGAGCTCTCTAGTGCGCTTGAGCTCCCAGTCAACTAGCTCAGGCCCTGATGCATAAAAACCCACTTTCCTATACATAATTGTTTTTTGTTTTTGCCAGAATTGCTAATTTCTGTTCTGTAAGGATTATAACTTTAAGGCACGAATTGTGGGATATTTAAAGGGTGTTTTTCTTAACTCTAAGGCATCTATCTCACTATTATAAGTTAAGAATACACATTGGAGATACTCTTTTTCTTTAAAGCAATCATTGGAGAGATTGTGTTGAAGTTCTGAGTTCTAGAGATTTTTACTTCTACTTTCATATAGAAGATTGGCTTCTTTTGTAGGAGGTTCGTTCACTTTGCGTATTTAAGGTGATTGTTTCAAGTGCGGTGAGCGGTGAATGATGGGTTGTCAACAAGAAGAACTGCAGTCTTTATGTCGAGTTAAAACTAAGAAAAGTTTGTGAGTATATCTTATAACCTTTGCTTACATAGTATTTTGTTGTCTTTAATCTAGCCAATAAGACCGATGATTTTTTTAGTATAGTTTTCAGTGTAAAAAAATCTATATGTATTTTTCTTATGGTGTATGATTGATTTGTTTGCTAATTCTTTTATTATTACGCTACATATCTTTTAAACTGCAATATAAAAATCCGAGTTTGGGATGATCTTTCAACACTCTTATCTAGTTACCCCTGTAATCTGGCACCACCTAAGCATATGCGTGACCGTGTCAATGTGGCTAGAGTCCGATTTACTTTATAAAAAATTATATATAATTATTGTGTGCAGTAGCTGCGTAGGGCTTGGTTGGTTTTATTTAAAATGCTATGGGTCATGAGTTTAAGTCTCGTTCTCCTGTACATTTTTAACTTTTTACATGACTCAATAAAAAAACTAAACCAAAAATCATCATCTTTAATATATTATAATGGTTCATTCTAACTTTGAATGTGGTTTAATGAGTAAGCAATGATCATCCAAGGCCTGCTTAGTTAGTTTTACAAAAATGTAATTTAAAAGGCTCTAGTATGTTCTGATTATAAAAGTTATACAAACTCATGCAGAGCTATTGGAAAGTTTCAGCACTTGCAATGCCAGTGAATTGGATTAACTAGCTTCACAACTTACATGTGGCATCATTTATTAATCCGACTTCTCTATTGCGCTTGGTAACCGCCAATTATGAGTGGACCAATCATTTCATGCAACATGAACACAAATTCACGTCATCTTAAAGAAGCAATGGGGGAGCTACTATAATTGGTCCACTCATAGATCTTTTTATTTTTATAAAAAAGTTAAGTATCGTGCCATTGTGTTTTTACAGAAGAAATATAGAGAATTTCACTAAGAAAAAATCCATAGGTGATACTGCTTTCTTCCTCTTTACAGTCATTGAAACCCTATTTTCTTCTTCAACTTCCACTATTTAAAGTCAGAAACGAACCATTTTCCCTCCATCATTTTGAATATTGATTTCGGAGGCTTCAATATGACTGTGCAATCCAAGAAAAGCAACGAAGATGATTGTGCAAACCAAGCAAACCATCTTCTTTATATGTGTAACACATATACTAGTAAAAATGCTTCAAATGCAATCATCTTTTTGTAGATTGTCCAATTTTGACATTCATGCAATATAGTACAATATCAAAAGAATCTCTACCCTGAATCTAAACGCAACAAAACCACCAACTTTCATATTCTATACATTATTCAATATGTCACAATGACTTACAATGAGTAAACCAAGCAAACCAAAGAAGATGAAGCAAACCAAGCAAATCAAAATAGAAGCAACTTGAAGCTTCCGAAATCAATATTCAAAATAATGGAGGTAGATTGGTTTTTTTAGATTTTAAATGGAGGAAGATGAAGAGGAAAATAGAGTTTTGTTGACTTTAAAGAGGAACAAAGTGGTGCCGGTATAAAAAAACATGTGTCGAATTCGACACTGCTTTCTACAGTGTAAAATAAAATGAAAAATCAGAGTGGTCCCGTTGTGCTCCTTTGAAAGACAAACTATCAAGGGGTTCTTTCAGGTTTAAGAGCTATGCAAGGGATTTTTATTAGTAAAATCCTCAAAAATATAAAAAAGGGACGGATCCCATGAGGGTTGTAAAGCAATTTTTACCTCTCTCATGAACTGAAGAGAATACATATATATATATATATATGAAATTTAGAAGCCTCACCAATCTCATGCGTTGCACCTTGAGAAACTATAGACTCTAGTTTGTTGCACTGCGTGTCTTATCAGCATTTTCAACTATTTTTGTCTGTGTTGAAAACTTTTCCAATTTTCCCGTCCTAAGGCCTTTTCTACCTTTAGTCAACACAGGCTATTTTTGCAGTGTCGTTGCAGATATATAGAGAGGAGAAAATAAAATTGTTTGGAGTAGCCGGTGGAATTCCTCCCAAAATTTCAGGCATGTCCTCATTTGTGGAGGAAATTCTCTCATAGTGAGGAAGCAGCTTTTCAATTAGTGAGGGTGATAATTTATTAAAGGGAAATTTTCAAAAATAATATGAGGGTATTTTTTCTCAATTTTTTAATTCAAAAGACTTGATTGAAAAAATTATGAAAAGCTTTTATACCTTCTTGAGATATTTAAATTTTAATATACTTTTTTCTAAAAATAAGTCAAAAGTTTTTTGTCTTTTAGAAAATTTTTAAAAGGTTTATACCTTTATGAATTTGTTTTTTGTTTTTTTTTAACACACGTTAGCTAAGTGATAACATCGCTAGTTGTATTCAAAGATCAACAGAGCTCAGGAAAGTGTCAAAATCTGGAAAGTGATAATTCAGCGGATGGGGGCGACTGGTGTTCAGAAATACGAGAGGTTTGGATTGATATAGTGCAATTACAACTTTACAGCACAGATAATTGTGTGTATTTTCAACAGTGTTTCTTCTATATATGGTAAACAAATATCTCACTCTATTAGGCCCACCGCAAACATGAGTTAAAATAAGAGTTAAATAATGTGTCCTAGGCTTAATTAGTTTGACAACGTGCATCAGACAGTGTGTATAGAATTAAACTTTCTTTGAGGTGTTAGAATTAATAAAAGTGTGCCCACGCATCAATTTGTAATGATGGGCTCAACTAATCTTGTAATGATGGCTCAACTAATCTCTAGAGTCTCGCCGATAAGATAATGTAGAGTCCAAATTTATATTATCATGTAGTTGCCTAGCTCATTTAGAACGTAAACTAGCCTCGAACAGAGTGTACGACTAGATGGAGTTACAAGAAATAAAAAAAATGAACACTTAAATAAATGCATGATCTCTTGTGATCTGAGAATGGGATTACTTTTCGTGGTTTGTTATGGCCCCAAAAAAATTTTGAAAACGAGTTTTTTCAAATAACATACAACAGTCTTAATATTTTTTTTCTTTTTGTTTAAGGAATTCAACGTCAAATTTCATAACAACATAGAGTAGGGATGACTAAGGTTGTGTAATTGACTATGGGGCTCACATGGATGAACGATTTTCACATGAGTAGGGAGATCAAATTAAAATTTTGTTTATGACCTATCTATATATGTGTGACAAATAAGATCAACCAAATCTTTTGAATCCTGTGATACATAAATGTTTTAAGATCTAGTTAGTGCTCAGGCACGACTCATGTCAATGTGGCCAAGGTCCTCATTCTATCAACCTTTTGAAATTTTTTTTTGATAAAAAATTACATATAATTATTATGCAGTGTAGTGGCTAGGTTGGTTTTTATTTAAAAGGCTAAAGGTCATGAGTTTAAATCTATCAACCTATAAATTTTTATCTTTTTATTAAGACTCAAAAAAAAAATTTGAATCCGCAATCCCCAACTTTAATATATTATAATATTTTATTTTGTTGATATTCAATGTTATGCCTTTTACTAATAGCTCGTGCTTTTGGTGTTAGTAGTTATTAATATGATATTAAAGTCAAGGTCACAAGTTCAAAGCCCTTGGGTGGCATATTATCTCCATCAATCTATTTGTTTCATTTGTGTGTTGGATTTCGAATTCGGCCTCCCTCTTCGGGGAAGGTGTTGATATACAATTTGTTATTACCACGTTGTATGGGCTTCAAGAATACATTTGATGAGGACCTATAAAAGTTAAAAATAGGAACTCATAACTTGCATATAGCAGCAATTTTGAATTCTGTGCTAAAGATTTTCCTATGCGACCAGGGAAGTTTTGTAAACCCTTCTTTATTTTTCTCTTAAGCTGAGGAGGAAAATTAAAATGTCTGAGGAAATTTGAAAGCGTCACCCGTCTCATGAGTTGCACTCTGAGAAGATGTAGACTCTAGTTTGTCTGGCTACGTATCGTATCAGTGTTTTCGACTTTTTTTCATACGTGGAGAAAACCTTTTATATCTTTTCCCTTTTCACATGAATTTTTTCTATGGGCAAGGGGACATGGCCGGCAAAGCCAGTCCCGAGTATCACGTGACATGGCCGACAGGCCGCAATAGACCCATGGTCAGCCGAAGGAAAATCCCATACAGAATCCCCACTGTTAAGTAGTTGGAGCTGGATCCCTCTCTCCACTCGGTAAATATAGGCTATTTTTGCAGTGTCGTTGCTGATACACTCAGAGAGGAAAAGGAAAACATGGATCTCTTAACCTTTTTCTTACTGATCCTCTTCCTCTGGACGTGCATCCATTTCCTACTCCAATCAAGAAAGACCAAACTCCCACCAGGTCCATTCCCTCTCCCCATCGCTGGAAGCCTCTTCAAACTCGGCACCAAACCCATCGTGAAGAATTAATCCAGTTATTCCATGGTGAAATGCGGAATAATAACTGGGATTATGATGCCTCAAATGAAGCAGAATAAAGCCGCATCCATATTATCAAGCCACTCAATTTTCCACAAAGTATCATATACAGAAAGCATCGGAAGCATCACCAAAAGAGCAGCCTCCATAAAGAATATGACATGACATCATGACATTATCCAAGTACAGCAATCACGTGCTCCCTTTGGTTCTTATCGGCAACTTTTTCTAGAAGATTCTTTGAATTAAAAATTAAGAAAAAAGTACAACCAAAGTCAACAAAAATGGCTAAAAGGAACGGATAGCTCTAAAAGCTTTGGATAAAGCTTTGGATAAAATAATGAGCAAAGTACAAAACCTACAAATAGACCATCCCACGTACAAGCTTTGGGTAAAGTATGAACACGTCTTTTCGCGACACGTATCACGTCCTCCAGTGACACGTATACGCTAGATTCATGCATGCTCCTAAACAGTGCAAAAATCTTCAGTCACAGATAAACATCCAGCGCCAGAGCCACGTGCAACATTCACAGATACAGTAAATGAAATGTAAATGCTGTAGAAATACACATGTAATGAAATGTAAATTCAGTTTGTATTACTATAAATAGGCAGGACCAGCTGCTTGTACAGACAACAGTTGGAAACCAGTCCAAAAAATTCAGTCCATCCCTCTTCCCATACACAGATCCAGGTGCACATGAAGCCCTCACTTTAGCCATCCAGACAAAAGGTTTTGATATGAATCCTCATAATCAAAATCTCGCCCTCATTTATAGAGTTTATTATAAACTCATGAATTCAGTTGTTCCAGGCATAGCCTATTCTAATCAAGCCAGAGGTATGATTACCTTATTCCAAACCAATTTAAAAAATAAAGTTAATATTCCCAAACTCATCCAATGGAATGATATTAATTTATCCGGTAAATAGCTTTTAGAACATGCTCAACCAGAAAAACCTAAAGAAAATCAAGACATTGAACACATAATTGAACATGAAGATGGAAGTGTTGAAATAAATTTCCAAACAGATTTTAGAAATACAACTCCTACAGTTTATCAATCCTCTAAAACGCCTATTTCTCATCCTCCTTCTATTGTAGGCTCTTTCATACAGGAACCACCTCATATAAATTTGAGGCCTACAGGACTTGTTTATCCTTCTTATCAAGCTTCTCCATCTCATACATACAATCCCTCAGAAGCTGATTTCAATATAAATGTTATTGAAAGTTTTGAAATTGATAAAGAAATGTTAAAAAAGAATTTAGCCGCTCATCCTTTGACAAAAGTTTTCTTTAAAGATATTTCTCCAGAACATAAAGACTTCTTAAAAGAAAAGTGGTATAAATATATGTGTGATAATGAAATAAATATTTATTTCTTTGATTGGCTTAAATTAGCCATGAAGAAAAGATATAATATTGAAGACTTATCCATAAATATGATAACAAAATTAAGTTCATCATGGATTATAGCTTCAACCAGTTCTTCTCCCTAAAGAACTAAAGAATCTATACATCCTCCTTTACATCAAATCATTGATAAAGACACCTCAACCGTACCCATAAACGATGTTGCAAACATCCAAAGAGAAAATGATAAATCTTATTTCAATCACATCTCAGAGCAAAATCATACTACAAATTCCTCATTTCTGCATGCTAACAATTATTCTTCTCCTTTATTCTCCTTAAACGTTCTTTCAGCCCAAGAAGATATGATTTTAGAAATGTTTAAAGACCTTAAAGAAGAAAGATTAAAAAATAAATATTTTGAGAAAATGCAGAAAATAACCAAAGAAAATCAAAAAGAAAAATCTTCTATTCCGAGCGTATTTAAACAGCCCAACATAAGAAAGCAAAAAGGTCTTTCTCATCATATATCTTTACAAGATATTTATAAAGAAATTAATAATAAAAAACAAGAAATAAAAGAATTAAAACAAAACTTAAATGAATTTCAACAACTGAAACAACATTTTGAGAATCTCGAATTTCAAAAAGATAAAGATAATATAGGGCAACAAGAAACCTTTCAAGAAAAGTTTGTAAATTCGTTAACAAAAAATCCACTTCAACCGTGGAAAACTCAAGTTACAATTAAGATCAAGAACTTCTCTATTAAAGCACTCTGCTTATTAGATAGTGGCGCAGATGTTAATCTACTCAGAGAAGGATTAATCCCAACAAAATATTATAAAAAAACCAAAAATAAACTCAGCCTAGCAACTGCTAATAATAAACTTCATATTCACTATAAAGTAAATAATGTCCATATCTGTAAAAATGGGACGTGTATAACAACCAATTGTCTTTTAGGAAACAATTTAAATAATGATGTTATCCTTGGGAATCCCTTTCTACAACTTCTACAGCCTTTTCAAATTAATTCGTCAGGCCTTAAAACTATAAAAGACAATAAAGAATTAATTTTTGATTTTGTTGAGTCAACTCCCATGCAACATATCAATCTTATCCAAAATCAAATCTCCTATAAAGAGAAACAAATTGCCTATCTTCAAGAAGATCTAAATTCTCTAAGAATAGAAGAAGGATTACAAAAACAAGAATTTCAAATTGATTTAATCCAATTTAAAAAATCTCTTGAACAAGAATGTTGTTCTGATCTTCCTTTTGCCTTCTGGCACAGGAAACAACACACTGTTTCTCTTCCATATATTGATAATTTTGATGAATCCCAAATTCCTACCAAAGCTCGGCCTATTCAAATGAATAAAGATCTTGTCCAATTATGCACAAAACAAATCAATGATCTTCTTGATAAAAAGCTTATTTAAAAATCACAATCCCCTTGGAGTTGTGCTGCTTTTTATGTAAATAAAGCGCCTGAACAAGAACGCGGTGTTTCCCGTCTTGTTATCAATTATAAGCCGCTAAATAAAGTCTTAAAATCCATACGATATCCAGTTCCAAATAAAACTGATCTAATCAATCGCCTAGCTGGTGCCTTCCTTTTTTCTAAATTTGATCTTAAATCCGGATTTTGGCAAATTCAAATTACCCCTGAAGATAGATATAAAACTGCTTTTACAGTCCCATTTGGTCATTATGAATGGAACGTCATGCCATTTGGCTTAAAAAATGCTCCTTCAGAATTTCAAAGAATTATGAATGATATTTTTAATCCATATCAAGAGTTTACACTCGTCTATATCGATGACATCCTTGTGTTTTCAAAATCTATTTGTGACCATTAGAAACATTTAAATATTTTTAAAAAGATTATTATAAAAAATGAACTCGTTCTATCTCAAAAGAAAATGAAGCTTTTTCAAACAGAAATTCAATTCCTTGGTTTTATAATTAAAACAAGAACTATTTCTCCAGTTCAAAGAGTCATTAAGTTTGCCTCTCAATTTCCTGATGAAATCCTCAATAAAGAACAATTACAACATTTTCTTGGATGCCTTAATTACGTCTCTGATTTTTATAAAGATCTTGCCAAGGAAAGAAAATTATTACAACTCCGTTTAGTAAAAAATCCGGTAGAATGGTCACCTGCATACAAAAGTTGTCCAAACTATCAAACAAAAAGTCCAAAATTTACCTTGTTTAACTATCCCTCATCCTGATTTATTAAACATAGTTCAAACCGACACCTCTGCCGTAGGTTTTGGTGGAATTCTCCTCCAACAAAATGCTCTTGGAACAGAAGAAATCATTCGTTTCACTTCCGGAATATGGACATCCACACAACAGAATTATTCAACTATTAAAAAAGAAATCCTCTCTATAGTAAATAGTATAATGAAGTTCCAAAGTGATTTATTAAATAAAAAATTCTTATTAAGAATAAATTGTAAATTTGCTAAAGAAATTTTAGAAAAAGATATTAAAAATCTTGCTGCTAAGCAAATCTTTGCTCGCTGGCAAGCTTTATTAGCTATATTTGATTTTGACATTGAGTTTATTGCAGGCAAAAATAATTCCCTTCCTGACTTTTTATCTCGTGAGTTTTTACAGGGACAAAAGAATGAGGCCTAAGCAGATTAGACCTTTTAGATTCCCTACTGATAAAGCTTATCCACCTATATCTAGAAAACCCAGTGGCAATTATCTTGAAAGATGGGGAGCAACTCATAATCCTAATATTCCTCAATTTCAAAACCCATCAAGCTCTACATCCAGAAAACCTCAAGCGTCTCAAAACCAATATTTTATCCCAAAACCACCATTAAGAATGTTTACTTTAGATGACATATTTTATACAGAAACCTTTCCTATGGAACATATTATCCAGACTCTATTCGCTCCTGACCATTTCTTTTTTCAACCCCTTGATTATAAAACATATGAAAAAATCCTTATCCGAACTGGCAGCTGCACTATAGACGATACTGATGGTTTTAAAAACTCATATTTAAATGCTTTACCATCCCATATTAACATCCTATATTCAAAAATCAAGATTATGCATATTCTCTCAGCAGACGATTGGGGACAACCTCTTCATATGCCCCAAAGAATTGATTCAGACCTCATCTTTAATTATTATGACTATATTTCCGCTTGGGAAGCCATTCTCTGTTATCAAAATCCATTCTTCCAGCATTCCTAGTTTATTCGGTTTAAATCCAACTTCCATAAATATATGTGTGATACTGAAAGAAACATTTATTTCTTTGATTGGCTTAAATTAGCCATGAAGAAATGATATAATATTGAAGATTTATCCATAAATATGGTAACAAAATTAAGTTCATCATGGATCATCGCTTCAACTGGTTCTTCTCCCCAAAAAACTGAAGAATCTATACATCCTCCTTTACATCAAATTATTTATAAAGACACCTCAGCCGTACCTATCAAAGATGTTGCAAAAATCCAAGGAGATAAAGAAAAATATGACTTTGTTTACAAATCAGACTTATGTCATATTTTAGAACAAAATAATTATACAAATATCAACCTTCATACTATTGGCTAACAAACCAATAAAATTAAAGATAAAGTAGAGACTATTTTCAAAATCCATGAAGCATCCTCTTCTCAAAAAGTAATTAAGACACAAACTTTAGGTTTTCAGGGTGAAATCCTAAGGGATATAAAGTTAGAAAAGAAACCTTTAAAATTTTCTGATGAACTCATTAATCAACTATCACACAGTTTTACTAACATAAACTTCAAGAAAATAAAGATTTAAAAGCTAAAAAATCTATAAATGTTTTAGGCTCAACTTTTAAAAACTCTAATTCTGTCTCTGATTCCGAAGTCATAGATTCTGAAGAAAATTCTCAAGAGGAACATCAAGATGATCAAAACCATCAAGAATCTCTTCAACTCAATAAAATATTTAAAAGACAAAAACCAATTGTTACTACAGCTAAAACAAGAAATTATTATCCACGACCAACTCCAGTTGATCTTCAATTCGAAGAACAAGCTACTTTAAATGGTTTTAAATTTGAAAGCTCATCAATATATGAATGGAGTGTAGACGGATTATCTAAATATCAAATCATCCAAGTTTGCCAGCAGATGATGATATATGCTTCTACTATCATAACTGCCGGTAATGATCACAAACATGCAGCAAATGCAGTTGTCCTTGGATTTACTGGATAATTAAATGGTTGGTGGGAAAAATATTTATCAGATATAGAAAGACAAGCTATTCTAAATGCAGTAAAAAGAGATCCATCCGGAAATCCTATCATTACCCCTCAAGGACAAATGATCCCTGATTCTGTTTATATGCTTATTAGCAATATAATTAAACATTTTGTTGGAAATTATATGAATGTAGAAGAAAAATTAAAAACCCAATTAATCAATTTTTCATGCCCAACATTATCTGATTTTCGTTGGTATAAAGATATTTTCTTATCAAAACTTTATACAATTGATTCAAGCAATTCAAAATTCTGGAAGGAAAAATTTATATCAGGTCTTCCTAAACTTTTTGCAGAAAAGGTTAGAGAAGAATTGATATCCGAAAATCATGGAAATTTGAATTATGCTATGTATACATATGGAGATTTAATTCAAAAAATTAATAAAGTTGGATTTTCATTATGCAATGAAATCAAACTCAAACGACAAATTGAAAATAAAAAAAGTATCAGCAAATATGAACTTGGAGATTTTTGTTATCAATTTGGCATGGAACCTTTAATTAGTCCTTCTAGCTAAAAGAAAAAGAATAATTTAAAAAGAAATTACCAAAAAAGAAAATCTAAACAATTTGCAACACCACGATATTATATGCCCTCACGAAGATATCATAAAAAATCCTTTCATTGCAATCCTTATAAAGAAACAAACAAATCTTTTACAAAAAAAAAACCATCTTCTTCTTACCCTAAACAAAAACAAAAGGAAATACAATGCTATAATTGCAAAGAAAAAGGCCATATAGCCCCTGATTGCCCACAATTAAAGGTTAAAACCGAAAAAGAATTAAAAACTATTTTAAAAGGATCCTTAGTAACATCAAATACAGACAATTCTTCTGATACATGTCATTGCAAAATATTTGACAGTGAAATTCAGTATGAATCTGCCTCTTCTTCTTCTTTATCCTTAAACATGCCCCAGAAGAATTGGTATTAGAAATGTTTAAAGATCTTAAAGATGAAGAATTAAAAAATAAATATTTTGAAAAAATCCAGACTATAAATAAAGGCAATAAAAAAGGTAAAGCTATAATACATACTTTATCTGAACAATTTAATATTAAAACTGTTTTAGACAGATTAAGAGAACAAAATGTTCCTCCTCACCTGACAATTCCAGACCTGCATAAAGAAATTAATAATCAAAGGCAAGAAATAAATTTCTTAAAACAAAACTTAATTGAACTTCAAGACCTCAAACAAAGAGTTGAGAATCTTGAATTTCACATACTAAAAACTCATCAAGAAAATAATGAAAATTTTGAAAATGACAAAGACGATAATGACATTGAAAATCAAGAAAACCTTGATGATAGTTTAAAAAATTTCATCAATTCTTTATTCAGAAATCCATTTCAAAAATGGAAAACCCAAGTTACAATTCAGATAAAAAAATTCTCTATTAAGACCCTGTGCTTATTTGATAGTGGCGCAGATGTCAATGTCATAAGGGAAGGATTAATCCCGAGAAAATATTATCTAAAAACAAAAAATAAACTCAATTTAGCTACGGCTAATAAAAAAACTCCTTATCAAATACAAATTAAATGATGTTTACGTCTGTAAAAATGAAATATACATACAGACAAATTTCTTTCTAGGAAAGGATTTAAACAATGATGTTATCCTTGGAAATCCTTTTCTACAAATGTTACAACCTTTTCAAATTGATTCTACAGGCCTTAAAACTATCATAAATAATAAAGAATTAATTTTTGAATTCGAATAAGCAAATATCCAGTCTCAAATACAATAAATTATCTCTCTAATGACTTCATTTCCAATTTTGCCATTTAATCCCATATCCAGATTTTTAGTTCAACTCCTTATCCAGGTTCTCTTTGTCACCATGGCATCAAGCTCTAGCAAAAGCAAAGCCTCTCTTCTTGAATCCAGCTCTTCCTCCAGACCAACATCCCAACAAATATCCATTCCTTTTTTCAATCCAGGATTATCCATCACCTCTCAAGAACTTATCAATGCTCATTGGAGTGCCATCCTTTCCGATAAAAGGAAAAATACGAGAAAAACCTTATCCAAAATTGTAACCCATATCAAGGATTTAGAAACCCAAATTCTGATGTGTCAAAACATCCATCAAAAAACACTGTTATCTACTTATGCGGATGAAAAAACATCCAGAATCAACCTCCTGGAAAAGGTTAACACAACCCTTCCAGATGAAATTGTTGCAAGAATAAGAGAAAAAACTCTTTCTTGTCAGATCAAGGAGCGCTTAATGTTCAAAGCGCAATATATCAGCTGGGCAACTGGTTTTCCCAAGTTGTTCCTGCCATCACATGCAGTAGATATCTCTTATATCGAGCAAGGCTTAGTCCAAAGATTTTCTTTATCCAGAGATGATTTTGAAGTAATACAGCAGCTCCCTGCAATCGTGTGCCATGCCCTTCACAGCCTTGGAGTCACCAACAGACAACTTCTTATCACAATTTCATCCAGTTTGGGAGAAAGATCTGAAATCTGGTTTTATCAGCCTTATCAATTATGGAGCATCATGAATTTTGAAGAAGGAGATTTAATTTGCAAGAAATTCATTCCTTCTTTAAATGATTACGAACATCTCCTGTTTAATTATCCACCGCAGTGGTATGAATCTCATGAAGTTGCTACAAGGGAATATAGCTTAGAACGTCTCCAGCATTATGATCCAGCCTCTGATCAGTATCAAAGATTCCTCAATTTAAGAGGACATCTCGAATTTGCAAGCACATATAGATATGTTTGGTGTGACGGTCGGCGAGTAGTCTCTATTGCTGACGACCTTGCCGAACAAACTACAGTTATACAGCATCCTTCTAAATCTGGACATCATGCTTTAAATCAAATTCTCATGGCCTATGACGATATTTCATTTGATATTCTAGAGAACACTCGTGAAGAATTAATCCAGTTATTCCATGGTGAAAGGCGGAATAATAACTGGAATTATGAAGCCTCAAATGAAGCAGAATAAAGCCGCATCCATATTATCAAGCCACTCAATTTTCCACAAAGTATCATATACCGACGAAAGTTATCTTATTTATCATCACTATTCTCCACTTTGAAAGCATCGGAAGCATCACCAAAAGAGTAGTCTCCATCAAGAATATGACATGACATCATCCAAGTACAGCAACCACGTGCTCCCTTTGGTTCTTATCGGCAACTTTTTCTACTACGGACTTCATACAGCCTCTTTGAATTAAAAATCAAGAAAAAGGTACATCCAAAGTCAACAAAAATAGCTCAAAAGCACGGATAGCTAAAAGCTTTGGATAAAATAATGAGCAAAGTACAAAGCCTACAAATAGGCTATCTCACATACAAGCTTTGGATAAAGTGTGAACACGTCTTCTCGCGACACGTATCACGTCCACCAGAGACACGTATATGCAAGATTCACGCATGTTCCTAAACAGTGCAAAAATCTTCAGTCACAGATAACCATCCAGCGCCAGAGCCACGTGCAACATTCACAGATACAGTAAATGAAATATAAATGCCGTCGAAATACACATGTAATGAAATGTAAATTCAGTTTAGAATTACTATAAAAAGGCATGACCAGCTGCTTGTACAGACAACAGTTGGAAACCAGTCCAAAAAATTTAGTCCATCCATCTTCCCATACACCCTCCACCCTTCCGTCTTAATATTTTTTTTCTTTTTGTTTAAGGAATTCAACGTCAAATTTCATAACAACATAGAGTAGGGATGACTAAGGTTGTGTAATTGATTATGGGGCTCACATGGATGAACGATTTTCACATGAATAGGGAGATCAAATTAAAATTTTGTTTATGACCTATCTATATATGTGTGACAAATAAGATCAACCAAATCTTTTGAATCCTGTGATACATAAATGTTTTAAGATCTAGTTAGTGCTCAGGCACGACTCATGTCAATGTGGCCAAGGTCCTCATTCTATCAACCTTTTGAAATTTTTTTTTGATAAAAAATTACATATAATTATTATGCAGTGTAGTGGCTAGGTTGGTTTTTATTTAAAAGGCTAAAGGTCATGAGTTTAAATCTATCAACCTATAAATTTTTATCTTTTTACTAAGACTCAATAAAAAAAATTTGAATCCACAATCCTCAACTTTAATATATTATAATGTTTTGTTTTGTTGATAGATAATGTTATGCCTTTTACTAATAGCTTGTGCTTTTGGTGTTAGTAGTTATTAATATGATATTAAAGTCAAGGTCAAAAGTTCAAAGCCCTTGGGTGCCATATTATCTCCATCAATCTATTTGTTTCATTTGTGTGTTGGATTTGGAATTCGGCCTCCCTCTTCGAGAAAGGGTGTTGATATACATTTGTTATTACCGCGTTGTTTGGGCTTCAAGAATACATTTGATGATGACCTATAAAAGTTAAAAATAGGAACTCATAACTTGCATATAGCAGCAATTTTGAATTCTGTGCTAAAGATTTTCCTATGCGACCCGGGAAGTTTTGTAAACCCTTCTTTATTTTTCTCTTAAGCTGAGGAGGAAAATTAAAATGTCTGAGGAAATTTGAAAGCGTCACCCGTCTCATGAGTTGCACTCTGAGAAGATGTAGACTCTAGTTTGTCTGGCTACGCATCGTATCAGTGTTTTCGACTTTTTTTCATACGTGGAGAAAACCTTTCATATCTTTCCCCTTTTCACATGAATTTTTTCTATGAGCAAGGGGACACGGCCGGCAAAGCCAGTCCCGAGTATCACGTGACATGGCCGACAGGCCGCAATAGACCCATGGTCAGCCGAAGGAAAATCCCATACAGAATCCCCACTGTTAAGTAGTTGGAGCTGGATCCTTCTCTCCACTCGGTAAATATAGGCTATTCTTGCAGTGTCGTTGCAGATACACTCAGAGAGGAAAAGGAAAACATGGATCTCTTAACCTTTTTCTTACTGATCCTCTTCCTCTGGACGTGCATCCATTTCCTACTCCAATCAAGAAAGACCAAACTCCCACCGGGTCCATTCCCTCTCCCCATCGTTGGAAGCCTCTTCAAACTCGGCACCAAACCCAACGAGTCCCTCGCCCAACTCGCCCACCTCCACGGCCCGCTCATGACTCTCCAACTCGGCAGCTTTACCACAGTCGTCGTCTCCACCGCCACCATGGCCAACCAGCTCCTCGTCAAGCACGACCTCATCTTCTCGGGCCGAACGGTCCCGGACTCAGTTCGAGTCTTCAGGCACCACGAGTCCTCGGTCGTGTGGGCCCCACCGAACCCTCGCTGGCGAGCCCTCCGGACCCTGTTGAACACTCAGATCATGACCGTCCAGCGGCTCGACGCCAACATCGCCCTCAGAAGAGCCAAGGTCCAGGAGCTGCTCTCGCATGTGCGCGGCTGCTCCGTTACGCAGCGGGCGGTGGATGTGGGCCGTGCCGCTTTCGTTACGATATTGAATCTGGTATCGAACACTGTTTTTTCGGTGGATCTGGTGGATGTGGGTTCAGAGGAGGCGCAGGAGTTTAAGGACGTGGTTTGGGGGATCTTGGAGGAGGCCGGGAAGCCCAATGTTTCGGATTACTTGCCGTTTCTGAGGTGGATGGATTTGCAAGGGGTGAGGCGTCGATCGAGGGGTTATGTTGAGAAGCTGTACCATCGGTTTGATGAAATGATCGAGAGGCGTTTGAGGGAGAGATCTATGGGTGGTTATTCGAGGAAAGATGATTTTTTGGACGTGCTTCTTGATCAGGAGAAAGGGTTTCAGCAGGAGCGCCGCGAAATTAAAGCCTTGCTTGCGGTATGTATCGTATCGCGTGCTTCGCTCGTCGATAGTTCCAATTAATTTGCATTAATATGCAGGTGAAAATGAAAAATAAAATTTTATAGAAAAATTCCCCTTTAATCTTCATATTTAATTATTTTATGCATTCAAACAAACAGCCCCCCAAATTCACATTTAATATTCATGTTTAACTACTTGTGCATTCAAAACAAACTGGGCCCGTCATTGCCAATGGTCCTGAATTTTATGGACATCCTCTTTGATTTGATTTGATTTTATTTTATTATTATTATTTATTTATTTTCTTTTGGGATTCCTGTATGCGCTGGGCACTCTCTTATCTACAAGTTTGGATCACCCGAGTTGTCTTCTGGAGCTTACTGATGTGTGGAACTCCACCATTTGGCGCACGTATTGATACTAAAGCTTGTAGTTTCCGATGAAAACTTGTATTGAAGTAATATGTGAGTTGTGGCAGAGACTCTAGGATCCCAACTCTACTTTGAACTTGTAGTTTTGGACGGGAGTGTATAAAAAACCCATCGATTCGTAAAATCGATCCGATCTAATTTGGTTTGTGATTTTTCAACTGATCGGATAGTAAATATCTGATGATGGATTGAAAAAATTCTAATCCGTTAGTAACGGTTTGGTGACGGATTTTACTCTTAATCCGCGGATTTAATACGATCTGAACCGTTGAAAATATATACCTATTTTTTATAAAAAATTTAAAAATATCCATATAAAACATTCTCACTTGTCCGAAGATTTTATACCATAAAAAAATAAAAATAAAATAATCTATAAAGATGGTTGTGGATCTAGATCCACATGGTTTGCTGAATTCAGCCCGTTTACAATACTATTCATGTTTCTCGAGATGTAGCACTTTTACATCTGGCGGACGTGTCTCGTGTTTCTCAAACTTCACTCTTCAACTTTTCCTTTTAAAATAATTGGTCTTCACCTATTACAAACACTCCAACCCACATGCTACGTGTCCATAAACCCCTCAAAAAAACCCATCCGGCATCCACCATTCTTTGCAGAGTCATACCTCTCGTTGATTCCAAAAAAATCCCAACAATTAGATCTTCGCCAACTCATCAATCCTCGTCTTGTTCCCGCCTTCCAATCAAACTCCCTTTCCCTTCCTCCATAGTCCAAAACTAATGCAGTCTAGGCCCCAGCAGTCCTTTTGCAAATTAGATTAGGATTATTATTAGTAGAGTTCTAATTAAATTGTTATTAGGAAAGTTTTCATTATTAGCCTTGGGTTTTCTTACACATTAAGTTTGCTTTTACTATATATATGGGCATTGTAGAGAAGAAATTCTCAAATTTGGTTGATTAATAGAATTGGGTTTTCCCAGAGGTGTGTCCTCGTGTGTGTTTGAAGTCATCTTGACGGTTCGAAGTGTCCTTGGACACGTGCTTAAGCACCTCCACGCAAGCCCTAACCCTTGGGCTGCATCAGATTGGTATCAGAGCCTCGATCCGGTCGCCGGCGCCATCTGTCATTCCTGGACTTCGTCTCTCCATCCACTGTTCATCCCATCCTCTCCGCTGCTATTCCAGACGACCCACAATCATACCACCCGAATCCCTCTCCATCTCAGATCCCATCATCCCAGCCAACCCCCTCCCCAATCCACAAAAATCCAAAAGCCGGCCCCCTTTCGAAAACCCAATCCACAGTCCCGGAACCCAAACCCTTTCAAAAACCCACTCCACAGTCCTGGAACCCAAACCCATAAAACCTTAATTCTTTCCCACCCCCGATCCTCATTAGGCAGCCGCTGAGAGAGGAGCAGCAAAAAAAAAAAAAAAAAGAAGCAGAAGTAAAGACGCTAGACCGAGAGACAGAGAGCAAGAGTAGCGCACCTGGTTTTTGCTGTGCCCCCACAACTCGCTGCCGTTTGCCCTCTGTGGAAATCATCGCCACCATCTCTGCCGAACGGCGGTACCGTTCAACGATCGCTGCCAACACCCTTCACGCATCGCTGTCGTCCACTGCTGCATAAACTTCGCCAGAGCTGCACCTAGCTGCTGACGCCATCAGCCATTGCTGTACACTATCTGTCATCGCCACCGACTGTCGTGTCGTTTGCTGATCTCCGCTCGCTGTTTTTGTCAAAAGCCAACGCAGTCGTCGCCATCTCCATCATCTCGCCAGCGCTCTCATCATTGCATACTCTGTTTGGAGCACCAAGGGCAAGACATCCTGTTCTTATCTCCATCTTCCTGTCACGCAGAATGAGACAGGGAAAAGTCAGTATTGGGCCCATGTTCTAAGCCGGGTAACCTGCTTTAGGTGAGCCCATATACAAAACAGCCCACAAACGGAACTCCTCTTAAAAGAGTTTTGGTTAGATCTTCAACAACCAACGGTCAGATTTTGTTCCTGCACGATCAACATCAACTGTACTCCGATTTCCGATCTATCTTTACCGGCATACTTCTGAAGAATAGATCTACACATCAGGTCAATCAGATTTCAATTTTGTAATTAAAAAAAATGCCTCATAAGAAGCAAGTGGATGCTGAATCTTCATCTTCTTCCCTTAACGATTTGGCTAGTGCTATTAGAGAATTATCTGCAAAAGTTGATGGCATGCACACCACCCTACAACAATTGGACATCAGAGTGACAAATTTGGAAAATAATCAGCGTATGCATCACCACCGTGATGATGGCGCAAATATTCGGAATCAACTGGATCCGCTAGTCAATAATCCTAATCGAGACTTAGGGATTAAAATTGTGATTCCTAAATATGATGGAAAATTGCAGCCTACTGAATTCATGGATTGGCTAGTGTGTGTGGAGAATATTTTCGCACATAAGCCAATGACTGAGCACCATAAAGCCACACTAATTGCCACTAGATTTCGTAATTATGCTGCAACTTGGTGGGCTAAATTGCAAAGAAAACGGAGGAATCAAAACATGGACCCAATTGATACATGGACTGAGATGAAGAATATTTTGAAGCAAAAATTCCTCCCTGTCAACTATGCAAGAGATCTACGGTCCAACTTTCAAAAATTTAAACAAAGGTCCAAGACAGTTGTTGATTATTCTGAAGAATTTTTAACACTGCAAGCTCGTTGTGGCTTGAATGAAGATGATAATGTGGTAGTTGATAGATTTTTCAATGGGTTGAGAATAGACATTCAGCATATCCTTACCTTCCAACATTTTGATAATGTCGATGAACTTATCCAACATGCTATTAAGGCTGAGGCAATTGCAAATCATCAAGTACAAAAATCCAAATGGGTTCCACCAAAGCATTCCCCTTTATAAGAAGCTAAATCCAATGGGCAACTTTTTGCAAGGACCGAAGGTCATAATAAGATGGTTTATTTTCATTGTCAACAGCACGGGTATCACGCAGCAGAATGTCCGAAGCGAATACATTTGATTGATATTGAAGGTGCTGATAACAATATCCGAGATGATATTAAGGGTACTGACACTGATCCTAAGGATATTGACAATCTCAAGGATATTGACACTGAGGAAATTGAATTCATCGATGCAGATACCATAGGTGAAGCTCTTATTGTCCTCAAAGATGCTCCACCAACTATTGAGCATAAGTGGTTGCGCAAAAATATTTTCCGTTCTGTAGGAATGATTCAGGTACAAAATTGCACAGTTGTTATTGATAGCGGAAGTCGTGAATAATGATCGCCTCCAATTGAAAGTTTATAAGCATAACCATCCTTATTTTGTCAAGTGGCTAGTGAATAATGATCAAGCGTATGTTTAACATACTTGCAAAGTTACTTTTGCTATTGGTGAGACTTACACAGATACAATCCAGTGTGATGTGTTACTTATGGATAGTGGTGATATCTTATTAGGCCGTCCATGGATGTATGACAAAAATGGGACTCATGGTATGCGCGACAATACCTATACATTCATGCATGGTGGACAACAAGTTGCTCTTCATCTTGAGAAACCACAACCGCCAAAGAAGAATTCCTAGAAGGCTGCCACAAAGGAAGTCATTCATGTTCAACACATTTACACTGGCAATCCGAAGCAGAATCGAGTTCGAGGACGAACTCTTCTTTAAACCCGGGGAGGATGATGTAGTCTAGGCTCCAGTAGCCCCTCTTCAAATTATATTAGGATTATTATTAGTAGAGTTCTAATTAAATTGTTATTAGGAAAGTTTCCATTATTAGCCTAGGGTTTTCTTACACATTAAGTTTGCTTTTACTATATATATGGCATTGTAGAGAAGAAATTCTCAGATTTGATTGATTAATAGAATTGAGTTTTCCCAGAGGTGTGTCCTCGTGTGTGTTTGAAGTCATCTTGACGGTTCAAAGTGTCCTTGGACACGTGCATAGCTACCTCCACGCAAGCCCTAACCCTTGAACCCACACTTTCTTTTACCTTCTTCTCTCCAAATTTCAGATTGACGCCATCCTCCTTACCGCAAATGCCATCGACATCCTCCCCTCAAGGTCCCTGTCCTTTGCTCCTACTCCGACGGCATCACCAACACCCTGTCCTACATTTCCGACACTGTCTTTTCCTCCTTCGTCTTCGTTGACCAAATCGGCGAAGCCAACTCTATTTCTGATCCGTCTGTGCTCAACTTCTGCTTGTCACTCCTCGTCCCCCTCCCTTGCACCTACTTGAACTCCACTGATAATTCCCTCTAAGCGGTCTATTTGTCCTATATTATCCGGCCCGATGACACGGTTGCTGGAATCGCTGCACAATTTGTTTTATAAGAAATCACTTCTCGAAATCCTCTGCTTTCTGCTTGCTTTCTCGCTTAGTTGCTCTGCTCAATGTTGTGATCATGAGCCCTCCATCTCCATCATGAGTTTTTTCTCTATTTTGTTTTTAGTTTGTTAGGGTTTCATATATTCCCCTCTTGATCATGAACCCTCCATTTCCATCGTTGGTTGCATTCTTTGCAATGGTTGCATTTTGAAGAAAAAGAAAGGAGAAGAAAAAGTTGGTTTTCTCTCATTCTGAGACAGTGTGTGAAATAGTGAGGAACCAGGGTTAATGGATTGAACGGTTTTAGCCGAACCGAACTGTTAATCCACAGTACAGTTTGGTTTGGTCTTTAATGGCAACGGATTGGCTATGGATTACAAATCTATCAATCCGTTACTAATGGATTAGTGATGGATTAGGCTCAATCCAATTTAATCCGAATTGTGTACACCCCTACTTTTGGATAAAGCATATAACGACGGCTACATTTAGTTTTAGTTATTTCGTGGAAACATCCAAAAGATGATGGTGATAGCTATGTTTCTTTTTTGTATACTTATTCAAAGATACTGATATGGAAACAAAACGGGATAGGGTATTGCTTGCCTTTGGTGACTAGTGGCCCCTGCTTGCTGGTCTTCATCCATGGTTCACTGGTGAGCTGTAAGGGCTGCTGATAGACGAGGTTATAGCTTGGGTGACTTAGGCTCAGCACATTTTGGGCGGGGCTTGCATCTCTAGTATTAGATTTTGGGCTTCGCCTAAATATTAAACATGGGCCTATAGAATATTTTATGGAGGTTTGAATTATATTATGGAGCCCTAAGCTCAACCTGTTTGGCTTAATCAAGTAGTGCTTAAAGGTTTTGGGGAGCTCTTGTAGAATGGATTGATGCAATTAATTTCAATACTATGTGTGCAAATAGTTAACTATGCAGCGGAAATAAATCAAATAAAAGTACACACCACTAGAAGACACATTTTTTATGTGGAAATGCAAGCTGGGAAAGAACCATGATCGAAAATCAAGCACTATGAATCATATTACAATTACAAAGAGATATACTCACAACCCTTATCCAGTTCTCGCACAACCTAAGGAGTTATGTTTCTTCTTGCACAGCACCCTCCTGCAACGACTCTCTGCCATCCTCTGTTACATATTTAAGCACCTAGACACCTTCTAGATGTTGTACTTGACTCCCTGCAACAATCTTCTTTGCTCGAATACAGAGAAAACAAAGATCTCTTGAACAGAAGTTTAGCCCTTTAACTCTACAATAAAAAACTTTAGAGAAGGTAATCTCAATAAGCAATCTCTACTTAGACCAATGAGATTTGTGTTCCATTCTTTAGGGTTGAAAGAGAACACCTTTTATATCCCCAAATTAGTGCCTCGTAGGTGTACTTCAATCAAGAAAAGAGTTGGCACGAGACAAGCAAGTTTCCCTTCAAATCATACTGAAAATCGCAAGTCGGTGGAATTCTCTGCATAGGTCCTATCAGTCAGATTAAGTTACTACCTTTTCTGATTGCTGCCTGAAAGGTCGGATGAAATTCAGCACAAATTTCTGTAAATTTTCCGAGGCCATAACTTTTTCGTTTTAGCTCCGATTGATGCAATTTTGGACTTTACGGATATCTACTCGAAACGAGCCTTCCAACGGTATGTCACTTACCCATATCCAATGATTGGCTTATGAGATATGATCTTTTTAAACCATGTTATCTATAGAAAATCACTTTAATTTATCACTCTTTCTTCGATTTCTTCACTTCAATGCGTCCGGCGAGTCAAACTACAGTCCATACTAAAGATATATAAAATACAATACTAATGGACTCAAGTTTTATCTAACCATGAATTAAGCAACACAAAAATCATTATAATCTCCCAATTTGACAATTTATGAACAAAACTTCCTATACAATCAATTTACCCAAAAATAAAATAAAAAATACATTGAGTAAATTAAAATAGCAAAAATATTTTACTATCAGTTCTTCACCAATTGCCAACTCTTCACCAATTACAAAAGAAACCATCTTAAGCTTTATTTGTCTTCAAGCATCTCAAAAATTCCTTATTCTTTCCCTTTTTGTTGATAATTGACAATGTCGATAATTGACAATGTCAATAATCATCATGCAGCAAAGCTGTCAACTTGGATCCAGCATTAACTACCCCTCAATTATAACTCCCTCTCAATTGTATTTTCGTAGCAACACTGGGTATGGGAGTTTGATAATCTTGATTAGGGCTTTTGCATATAGCCACCCACACTTGTATAGTTTGACTTTTCAACACAGTGTGAGTAACTTCTGTAAACAAATTAGACTTCATAACTCAAATTGCTCTTGCCTTGACCTTTGGCTTAGACAAATGTTGTCACCATTGCTTATACTTTAGTAAAACATGCAGCTTTGTGCAATGGGGACGAATGTGCCCTTTAGCTCCACAGTGATGACAAGTGGATGTGCATGAAAAACGTGACACATTCTCCCTTTTGAACTACTTCCAACATTATGATCATGTGCAACATGTGAAGTGGTATATGCAATATTTCTAATAAAAATAGATTTACCTTTAGATTTTGAAGTAGATGCACCATTGTTGAAACCAAAATCAGGCTTGTCAATAGGCAACTTCTGAACACACAAGATGCCTCCAAGAATCTTCGAACTGGTATTAATCTTGTTCAGATAAGTTTTTATGGAATCTAGCTTAGACAACGTAATCTTCAGTTTCTTAGCCAGGTCTTCTTTTTTAGCCTTAACAGTTTTCAATTCAGTCTTCAAGTTTTCAAACTCTTTGTCACAACCCGAGCCCAGGAGATCAGGGGTCAAGTTTAAACCTAACCAGTGACACACGTACTCCTATGCATATACACTTAGACCTTGTCTAATGCACACGCACAAGAAAAATTCACACGTGCCAATACATGTACGCAGAACTGTAGGTATTAAACCGTAACAAAAGGAGATATACGAAAAGAAAAGAATATATATACAAAAGTTTACATGATGTTCAGAGTCATACAAAAGTGAACCAGAATACAACTTATAAAGATCACAAATCAACACCAAAACCAAAAGAGATCCCATAACAAGGAAGACTTAATATGCATGCATGTCAATGTCGTGCTTCGGCGGAGTAATTACATTCACTCCTCTAGCCATGACGGTGCATCTGAGGTCTCCCCTGGAGTCTGATTGACCGACGAGAGGTCGGTTGAGGGATTTGAGCCTGCAACATCAAGAACAACTCATGAATATGACGATTCAACAAAGCATAAGCAACAATAAATTAATGCATGTTGTATTTAGCAGAATAAGTAACAACCAATAAATCATAGAGTTCCAAGTTCGTATGCTAAGCAGTTGTGCATTCAAATGAAACATGTTAGTAGAATCAATGTTTACATGATATGTACATAACTAGGTAGCTACTACATTTGCCATATTCTCCATTTTGAGATCTTACATACTGAGAACACCATTGACCGGGCCAAAGTACGAATGGTTCTCAGGTTCTTGGGGTCCGGAAGCCCAAGACATAAACTCACTGCAGTGGTGCCGTACATACTACGCCAAATTCAACCCCGTCGAGTATCCTAAGGCTGAGGTTGAGTAGTACCTGAACATATGGAGCCAAACATATACTAGAACTTGAGTAAACCATGCATATCATACCGATCATATATCATACGTTCAACTCATACATACAATACTCAAGTGAATGGAAACATATCGAACATATCAAACTTATCATATCAAAAGGGTATAACGAGGACTATACAAACCATACAGAAGAGTGGAGGTCAATAATCGTCATTCAAGATGTCATGCAACTCGCTTACTCAAATCAGGATCATTTACTAGCCAACCTTTAATCTACTTATCCAGTGTTTCTAACCGTGCGTGATGATGTAGTTTTAAATATTCGATACAAAGTTGTCTTTCTTATCATGTTGCATTGTATCATGGGGGTGTACCGGAGTCCCTTAAACCAACACCCATGGAGAGGTGCTTAACAGTTGGATAACGTACATGAATGAGTCGCAGCCCTCGAGATCATTCATGCAATTGTATCACATTCCATTGGGCAAGTTAAGGTTGCCTACATTCTAACTCAAAGGCTCTATAGAATCTCTTTATCACCTACCTTTCTTACATTTCATTGGTCTTACAGCTTAGCCCTGAGTGACCTACGGCTTAGCCATAGACATCTTACGGCTTAGCCGTAATATGCACTACGGCTCAGCCGTCGTTCCCTTACTGTTCATCCGCATTCACTGCTTATCCCCGTTTTGTTCTACGGCTCAGCCACGATGATGGTACGACTAAGCCGTAGAACACCTCACGGTTTAGTCGTGGCTCGACCGTAGAAGGTTTTCTCAATTTTCTGCTATTTGGAAATCAAGCCGTACCTTGACCTACGGTTAGGTCACAGCTAGCCTATGACTTAGGCGTAGTTCATTCTACGGCTTAACCGTAGCCTGACCGTAAAAGAAAACCAATTTTTACAGCTCCCTGGAATCTAAACCGTAGGCAGTTACGACTTAGCCGTAAACTACATGGGGTCATTTTCTAAACCTATTACAAAACCAACTGTATATGCATAAAACTGAAACAACAACCTCAAAGAGATAGAGTTTGACACAATTGGGCTGCATAACACTATTCACATGCAAGATTAAAAAGTTATTCATAATCAATCATATACCAACATGGGTTCATACAAATCATGCTTATACTTGCTTCAAATAAGTTCTAACAGGTGAATCGTTGTCCCTTGGCTCAAATTTGACGTCTACACACTGTTCTAACACCCATGCATGCAAAAGAAGAAAGTGAGAGACGGTGAGCACGTGCAGTAGCTAACGAAAAGAAGAATGAGAAGAAGAAGATCAAGAACCCCAAAGCTTACCGTAGACCACACAAGAGATGAATCGAGAGTGTGAGTGCAAAGGATTCTCCCTTTTTCCTGGCTGGATCGTGGAAGAAGAAAAGAAAGAAAGAAACGAAAACAGAGAAGAAGAAGACTTTGAATGAAAGAGAAGGTCGGTGCATGTATGTTT
Source organism: Sextonia rubra (assembly GCA_037013555.1). Taxonomy (NCBI): domain Eukaryota; kingdom Viridiplantae; phylum Streptophyta; class Magnoliopsida; order Laurales; family Lauraceae; genus Sextonia; species Sextonia rubra. The sequence continues at coordinate 28,568,722 of JASUAD010000011.1, read as the reverse complement.
ATATAAGGCTAAGGATAATAGAAAATTGGAAATAAGTCCAAAAGCTTCGGAGAACAACAGTTTGAGTCAATTAACAGTCCAACGGAAACAAACGACGTCTTTTGCATACGAGGTAGTTACAGACATTAACGAGCTCGACGAAAGACACGTGTTAACGCCAAGATGATGCATGAATAACAACGTCTTACGAACTCTAAAATTTCTAAAAAGGGCTCATGTCTAACTAATCCAAGTTAAACTCAACCCAACTACCTATCTATGACTCGGAACGAAACCAAAACAAAGGCAAAATACAAACAACAACTAATTTGTCATTAATTAGTCACTAAACCCAATTATGTTGGGTTCAAGTGTTAATCCTCCCCCACTTAGACTCATTCCATCCTCTGAATGAACACATACCTATGCGAAAAGGTGGGGATACTGTCGTGCCATCTGCTCTTCCAATTCCCAAGTGGCTTTGTCAGGACTGTGATGTTCCCATAGCACTTTGACTTATCGAATTGTTCTAGTACGCAATATCTGCTCTCTGGTTCCCACGATACAGAGCAGACGCTCAACGTATGTCGCATTTGGTTGTATTTGCACGTCATCGTATCGAATGACATGGGTAGGGTCTCGGACATATTTGCAAAGCATCGACACATGGAATACATCATGCACCCCAGAAAACTCTACTGGAAGAGCTAACCTATATGCCAAATCACTGATTCGACTCTTGATCTTGAACGGACCCACATATCTCGGAGCTAACTTGCATTTCTGGCCAAAATGTATATTACCCTTCATCTACGAGACCTTCAGAAAAACCCAATCTCCAACTTGAAACTCCAAAGCTTTTTTATGGGTATCTGCATAACTCTTTTGTCTCGACCGAGCAACCTACAAATTCTCTATGGCCTTATATACTTTCTCAGTAGTTTTGGCGATAATCGTCAGTCCGTGAAAACTTTGAGTTCTAACTTCTTCCCAGCACACCAAGCTCCGACATTTGCATCCGTACAAGGCTTTATATAGAGCCATACGAATACTCTTGTGGAAACCATTGTTATAGGCAAACTCCCACAATGAGAGATGTGCATCCCATTCCTTCTCGAAGCTCAATACACTGGCCCGTAACATATCCTCTAAAGTTTGAATCATCCGCTCCGATTTCCCATCTGTTTGAGGGTAATACGCTGTACTGAAACTCAACTTTGTACCCATAGCGTCTTGGAAAGCTTTCTAGAAAGATGAAACAAAACGACTGTCACGATCGGACACAATTGACACGGGCGTACCATGTAGTCTTACAACCTCATCAATGAACTTTTTAGCCATTTCTGAAAAGGTCATTCCCTTCTTGAATGGAATGAAATGGGCCGACTTCGTTAACCGATTCACGATCACCCAAATGGCATTATTCTTCTTGCTCGTCGAAGGTAACCTTGAAACAAAGTCCATTGTAATATGCTCCCACTTCCACTATAGTATGTGCAACGGGTGCAACGAACCTGGAGGCCTTAGATGATTAGCTTTCACCTTCTGACAAGTTAAGCACCTAGAGACGAACCCTGTGATTTCTCTCTTCATGTTGTTCTACCAAAATCGATCCTTTAGGTTTCGGTGCATCTTTGTACTTCCTGGGTACATCGCATAGCGAGTGCAGAGTGTGCCTCTGTCATCAAGCTCTTTGTCAAGTCGTCGATTGCTGGTACACACAACCTATTTCGAAACTACAGTATACCATCTTCTAGTCAAAAGTCGGGTCAATCTCCGATCTGATCTCAGATTCGCTTTAAAGTCACATCTTAGAATTGCCGGTCCTTAATTTGCTGAATCACCTCGAGCTTAAAGACAAGAGTAGTGGTTAGCATCACATAATTGTCTACTAATCTTACCTCGACGGGCTTGTCTTGCATAACTAAAAGGAAATTGTCTAACACATTTAAAGTCTCCGATTTCCTACTAAGTACATCTGCCACCACATTGCCCTTTTCTGGGTGGTACTTGATTGGAAAATCATAATCCTTAATGAATTCAAGCCATTTGCGTTACCTCATGTTCAACTCATGCTGCGTGAACAAATATTACAAACTATGATGATCTGAGTGTACCTCAAATTTTATGCCACACAGATAATGTCTCCAAAGCTTCAAAGTAAACACGATAGCTGCTAATTCCAAATTATGTGTGGTATAATTCTTCTCATGTTCTCGGAGTTGTTTGGATCCATTGGCAATCACCTTACCATGTTGCATCAACACACATCCCAAACTGACTCTAGAAGCATCCGAATATATCACAAATCCATCGCTTCTATTCGGTAGGGTCAATACCTGAGCGGTAGTTAACTTTTCCTTCAAGATCTGGAAACTAACTGCACACTCCTCAGTCTAATTAAAAGAGACATTTTTCCGAGTTAGCTTAGTCAAAGGAGCAGATATCTTCGCAAAGTCTTGAACAAATCTTCTATAGTACCCTGCAAGACCAAGAAAACTTCTAACCTCGGTCACAGACTTTGGGCTGGGCCAATTGACAACTGCCTCAACTTTTGCTGGGTCAACTGCTAATCATTCTCGTGAAATGATATGACCAAGAAATGCCACTTGCTCTAACCAGAAATCACATTTCGACAACTTGGCATATAGTCGGTGTTCTTTCAACAAGGTCAAAGCTTTCCTCAAATGATCCTTATGCTCCTCTCCTATCTTAGAGTACACCAAAATATCATCAATGAACACAACAACAAACTGATCCAAGAAAGGAGCAAAAATCTGATTCATCAAGGCCATAAAAGTGGCAGGTGCATTGGTTAATCCAAACGGCATCACGAGGAATTCATAATGACCATACCTTGTCCTAAAGGCAGTTTTGAGAATGTCATCTTCTTTCACTCTTAATTGGTGATACCCAGATCTCAAATCAATCTTAGAAAAATATGATGCATCTTAAAGTTGATCAAACAACTCATTAATCCTTGGCAGGGGATACTTGTTCTTTATTGTCACCTTATTCAACTGCCGGTAGTCTATACACATTATAAAGGTGTCATCTTTCTTTTTAACAAACAACACCGGAGCTCCCCAAGGTGAGACACTCAAGTTTATAAAACCCTTATCCAAAAGATCCTGCAGTTGCTTTTTCAATTCCAACAATTCTGCTAGGGCCATATGGTATGGAGCATTACTGATCGGTGCTGTGCCTGGGACAAGATCAATAGCAAACTCCACTTCTCGCACAGGGGGTAACTCAAGTACATTATCGGGAAAGACATCCGGAAAATCACACACCACCGGGATTTTTCCAAGCAACTGCAGATCCTTCTTCTCTAAGATAAAGCAATAAAGCCTTCACACCCCTTGTGTATCATGCGATCTGCCTTACATGCAGAGATAACACGTCTCGAGCATTTCTTCAGACTGCCCTCGAAACAGAACCCATTGCCTAAATCAAAATAAATCGTCATGCTGTAACAATTCACACAGGCATGATATCGCGAGAGCCAATCCATTCCAAGGATCACGTCGAAGTCCAACATCGACAGCAAAATTAAGTCAACTGGAAGTTGACGCCCTTCGATCCGCACATCCCATTAGGGGTAGTAGACACTACACTCCACCCTCTTGCCCACCGGAGTGGACACCACCAACACATACGGTAGCGGCTTCGGCGGCTGCCGTAACTGCTCGGCAAAATGAGGTGCTACATACGAACGCGTAGACCCCGAATCAAACAATGCTATAGCCTCAACTTGTGAAATCAAGATAGTACCTTCCACCACGTTCGCCTCCTCGGAACTCTCATGGGTAGCAGCATAAATGCGAGCAGTCTGGCTTTGCGGCTTCTGCCCTTAACGGGATTGCTGGGGTTTACCTGAAGCTGTCGAAGTGGTTGGTCTGGACTGTTGGGGTTGGGAAGACTTGTACCTCGGGCATTTAGCCATCAAGTGATCCATAGAGCCACAAATAAAACAAGCTCCTATCTTCCTCCAACATTGCTCCGACTTGTAGCCTTTGCCATAATGCTCACATGTCACACTGGCTGAACTAGAGGTACTTTGCCTGCTTTTCATCTTTTTCTGTGCTTGCCCCATTGCACTAAATGGCGCATGTCTCTTGGAGTCAACAACTTTTTCTGCTCGAAGATTGGCCTCGGCGGCGTAGGCTCGGTCCACCGCACCATCGAGGGTAGCTGGCTTTTGGAAGGCTGTGACATGGTTCATGTATCTAGGATTCAGGCCATTAATGAAGTGATTCACTTTCTTTTCTTCCATATTAATCATGTCCTCCGTGAAATGAGATAGCTGCGTGAACTTGTGCACATATTCGGCCATGGTCATCTGCTGCTGCTACAACGCCAAAAACTCTACTTCCTTTGCCTGTTGGACATGAGCTAGAATAAACTTCCTTCGAAATTACTTCCTAAACGTTTCCCAAACTGTTGCACTCGGCAAGTCCTTATAAGATTCTTTCACACTTTTCCACCATGTCTTCGCCACCTCATGAAATATAGAAGCGGCGAGTATAACTTTTTGTTTGTTGGTACACATGATAGTATCAAATAGATCCTCTGTGTGCTCTACGCACTGCTCTGCCTTCAAAGCCTCCTCGTTCCCATAGAATTCGGTGGCTTCGCGTTTCCGAAACTTTTCATAAAGCACATTTGGATCACTTTCCTTCGGTTGGAAGACCACCTATTGCTCCACGTGAGGTGGAATGGATGCTTGACTCTGCCTGTCTACAAGGGAGATTACTTGTGCTTGCAGTGAATGGATAGCTTGCAACATCGTAAGGAAGCGATCGTCCGCGTTCTGTGGCTGCTGTGGAGGAGTCGACCCACTTTCATTGTCCCCGTGATTATTATTGGTACTTGAGCCAGAAACCATATCCTGCAAAAATGCAAAAGGTTACTATTCGCATATAAGACGTTCCCCATTACATGTCCCCCAACAAAGGAAATATCAGACTATAAAGTTAAATATTTACAATCGTATCCTCACCACGTTCCTACATGCCTATATGCTTATCAACTAGAGCAACAATGCTCTAATACCATATAATGCGTATGTCACAACCCGAGCCCAAGAGATCGGGGGTCAAGTTTAAACCTAACCAGTGACACGTGTACTCCGTGCATATACACTTACACCCTGTCTAAATGCACACGCACAAAGAAAATTCACACGTGCTAATACATGTACGCGGAAGCTGTAGGTATCAAACCATAACAAAAGGAGATATACAAAAACAAAAGAATATATATACAAAAGTTTACATGACGTTCAAAGTCATACAAAAGTGAACCAGAATACAACTTATAAAGATCACAAATCAACACCAAAACTAAAAGAGATCCCACAACAAGGAAGACTTATATGCATGCATGTCAATGTCGCGCTCCGGTGGAGTGATTACATCCACTCCTCTAGCACTGACAGGCATCTGAGGTCTCCCCTGGAGTCTAATTGACCGACGAGGGGTCGGTTGAGGGATCTGAGCCTGTAACACCAAGAACAACTCATGAATAGGACGATTCAGCAAAGCATAAGCAACAATAAGTTAACGCATGTTATATCTAGCAAAATAAGTAACGACCAATAAATTATAAAGTTCCAAGTTCGCATGCTAGGCAGTTGTGCATTCAAATGAAGCATGTTAGGAGAATCAATGTTTACATGATTTGTACATAACTAGGTGGCTACTACATTTGCCATATGCTCCCTTTTAGGATCTTACATACTGAGAACACCATCGACCGGGCCACGGTACGAATGGGTCTTAGGTTCTTGGGGTCCGGAAGCCCAAGACATAAGCTCACCGCAGCGGTGCCGTACATACTACGCCAAATTGAACCCCGTCAGGTATCCTAAGGCTGAGGCTGAGTAGTGCCTGACTATATGGAGTCAAACATATACTAGAACTTGAGTAGACCATGCATATCATACCGAGCATATATCATATGTTCCAATCAAACGTTCAACTCATATATACAATACTCAAGTGAATGGAAACATATCGAACATATCAAACTTATCATATCAAAAGGGTATAACGAGGACTATACAAACCGTACAGAAGAGTGGAGGTCAATAATCGTCATTCAAGATGTCATGCAACTCACTTACTCGAATCAAGATCATTTACTAGCCAACCTTTAATCTACTTATCCAGTGTTTCTAACCATGCATGATGATGTAGTTTTAAATTATCCGATACACAGTTGTCTTTCTTATCATGTTGCATTGTATTATGGGGGTGTACCGGAGTCCCTTAAACCAACACCCATGGAGAGGTGCTTAATAGCTGGATAACGTACATGAATAAGTCGCAGCCCTCGAGATCATTCATGCAATTGTATCACATTCCATTGGGCAAGTTAAGGTTGCCTACATTCTAACTCAAAGGCTCTATAGAATCTCTTTATCACCTACCTTTCTTACATTTCATTAGTTTTACGGCTAAGCCGTACCTACGGCTTAGCCGTAGACATCTTACGGCTTAGCCGTAATATGCACTACCGCTCAGCCGTTGTTCCCTTACTGTTCATCCGCATTCCCGACTTAGCCTTGTTTTGTTCTACGGCTTAACCACGATGATGGTACGACTTAGCAGTAGCACACCTCATAGCTTAACCGTGGCTAGACCGTAGAAGGTTCCTTTAATTTTCTACTCTCTGGAAATCAAGCCATAGCTTGACCTATGGTTGGGTCCCGGCTAGCCTACGGCTTAGCCGTAATACATTCTACGGCTTAACCGTAACCTGACCGTAGAAGAAAACTAATTTTTACAGCTCTCTGGAATCTAAGCCGTAGGCAGTTATGGCTTAGCCGTAAACTGCACGGGGTCATTTCCTGAACCTGTTACAGAACCAACTGTATATGCACAAAACTAAAACAACAACCTCAAAGAGATAGAATTTGACACAATTGGGCTGCATAACACTATTCACATGCAAGATTAAGAAGTTATTCATAATCAATCATATACCAACATGGGTTCGTCCAAATCATGCTTATACTTGCCTCAAATAAGTTCTAACACGTGAATCGTTGTCCCTTGGCTCAAATTTGACGTCTACACACTATTCTAACACCCATGCATGCAAAAGAAGAAAGTGAGAGATGGTGAGCACGTGCAGTAGTTAATGAAAAGAAGAATGAGAAGAAGAAGATCAAGAACCTCAAAGCTTACCGTAGACCACTTAAGAGATGAATCGAGAGTGTGAGTGCAAAGGATTCTCCCTTTCTTTTGGCTAGATCGTGGAAGAAGAAAAGAAAGGAAGAAACGAAAACAAGGAAGAAAAAGACGTTGAATGAAAGAGAAGGTCGGTGCATGTATGTTTATATAAGGCTAAGGATAATAGAAAATTGGAAATAAGTCCAAAAGCTTCGGAGAATAACAGTTTGAGTCAATTAACAGTCCAACGGAAACAAACGACGTCTTTTGCATACGAGGTAGTTACAGACATTAACGAGCTCGACGAAAGACACGTGTTAACGCCAAAATGATGCATGAGTAACAACGTCTTACAAACTCTAAAATTACGAACAAGGGCTCATGTCTACCTAATCCAAGTTAAACTCAACCCAACTACCTATCCATGACTCGAAATAAAACCGAATAAAGGCAAAACACAAATAACAACTAATTTGTCATTAATTAGTCGCTAAACCTGATTTAGTTGGGTCAGAGTGTTACACTTCTGCTCAACCTTTTTAAAATCTTCTTTCAATAAGCCATATTTATAACTCTCAGTAGTTTGTTTATTAGCCATGGAGTTTTCTGCCCTTCTAAGAGATGAACCTTTTATTTTGCATCCTCTAACTCTCTTTTTAGAGACAAAATCTCTTTTTTTCGCTTTAGAGCATCTTTTTCAAATATTCTACTCATTTTCATGGACTTCTTAAGCAAAATCCTATATTCTATTTTCCAATCATCTTCTCTATCTGAAATTCCATTATCAGCATTCTCTTCAACAGAACTATCATCAAATACAAGTTAATCTAGCAATAAAACCCATAAGTTCGCCATCCACAATATCTTTAGGATCAGGTTTAAGATCTTTCTATTCTTTTGAAAAATTACCATCCTAAGTTTTCAGAACTTTATACTTGGGATTCTTTTTCTTGTGAGGATAGTCATTGGCATAATGACTATATCCATGACACTCAAAACACTTAACCTTGGTTAATATCTTCCTTTTTTTTAGATTTCGACCCCTTTTACTTATCTTTCTTAGTCTTTATGAGTTTCTAAAACTGCACAGTTAACTTAGTTATATCATCGTCAGAATCTGAATCAGTCTCAATTTTCTTTTTGTGTTTCTTTGCTGATTCTGTGAAAGCTCTAAAAGCTAAACCATTATTCTTCACTGATTTTTCCTTTTTTAAGCGGTTTTCTTTAAAACTTTGAAGATTTCCAACCAAATATTCACTATGAGGGTTTTTAAATTCTTATTCTCTTCAGTAGCATCCACTTTTTAATCAAACTTTAAAGTAAAAGGCCTAAGAATCTTCTTGACAATTTTATTTGCAGGGATTTTTTCACCCAAATTGAAAACAGAATTGACAATGTTGTTCAGTTTAGCATAGAATTGATTGAAGGTCTCATCTTCTTCCATTACAACAATTTCAAAGGACTTATTTAACCTTTGCAACTTTGCATGCTTGACAGTATCAGTATCCTCATAAATAGTTTACAAAACATCCAATGCTTCTTTGGCAGTGGAAATCTGACGAAACTCATCAGCAAACACTCCATTATAAATACCATTCATAAGCTTATTATTGTAGTTGAAGGTATGCTTCTCTTCCTTAGTCCATTGGGCTTTAGGTTTAGCAAGTGTTTGCCCATTAGATGTAATTGTGGGTTTTGAATAATCTTCCCCAATACTATCCCACACTTCATCATCAATAGGCTTGAAGAGCCCATGCATCTTTTACTTCCAATAAGCATAATTTAAATCATCAAACAATGAAAGTTTCACAGTGGATGTGCCTTCTTGATTGAGCATCATTCTAGATATCTCTTAGGATTAAACATAGCAAATTAATGTAACCCGCTCTGATACGACTTGAAGGTTTTTGGGGAGATCTTGTACAATAGATTAATGCTATCAATTTCAATAGTATGTGTGCAAACAGTCATCTACGCAGTAGAAATAAATCAAACAAAAACACATACCACAAAAAGACATAATTTTTGCATGGAAATCCAAACCAGGAAAAAAACCACGATAAAAAGCAAGCACTTTAAATCATACCATAGTTATAAACAAAGATATACTTACAACCCTTATCTAGTTCTTGTACAACCTAAGGACTTATGTCTCTTCTTGCATAACACCTTGCTGCAACGACTTTCTGCCGTCCTCTATTACAGTTCTTAGCACCTTGACTCCCCACAACAATCTTTTATGCTCAGATATGTAGAAGACAAAGATCTCTAAAGTAGAATTTTAGCCCTTCAACTCTCTAATAAAAACTCTAAAGAAGGTAATTTCCAATAAAAAATTTCTGCTTAGACCAATGAGATTTGTGTTCCATTCTTTAGGATTGAAAAAGAACCCTTTTTTAGAACCCTAAATTCATGCTTCATAAGTGTATTTCAATCATGAAAGGAGTTAACACGAAACAGGCAAGTTTCTGTTTAAATCGAACTAAAAATCACAAGTTAACGAAATTTTCTATACAGGTCAGATCGGTTGAATAGTGGTCTCATCGATTAGATTAAGTTACTACCTTGCTCAATTGCTGCTTGATGGGTAGGATAAAATTTAGCACAAATTTCTGCAAACTTTTCAATGCCATAACTTTCTCGTTTTAGCTCTGATTGACATAATTTTGGGCTCTATGGATATCTACTCGAAATGAGCTTTCTAACAGTAGGTAACTTGCGCATATCCAATATTTGGTTTATGAGATATAACCTTTTTAAACCAAGTTATCCGTAAAAAAGCACTTCAAGTTGTCACTCTTTCTTCGATTTCTTCACTTCGGTCCGTTCGGTGAGTCAATCACGATCCATACTAAAGATATATACAATACAACACCAATGGATTCATGTTTTGTCCAACCCATGAATTAGCCAATACAAAAATCCTTACAATCTCTCTCTTTGCCAATTCATAAATGAAACTTCTTAATAATCAATCTACTAAAAAATAAAAAAAATACATTGAGTAAATTGAAATAGCAAAAAAATTTTAGCATCAGCTCTTCACCAATTGCCAGCTTTCCACCAATTGCAAAAGAAACCATCTTTAGCTCCATCTATCTTTAAACTTTCCAAAATCCCTCATTCTCCTCCTCTTGGTCCATAATTGACAGTGCCAATGATCATCATGCAGCAAAGTTGTCAACTTTGATCCAGCAGTAACTCCCTCTCAATTACAACTCTCCCAAAATTGTATCTTTGTAGCAACATTAGGGATGGGAGCTTGATCATCTTGGTCAAGGTTCTTTGCATGTAGCCACTCACACTTGTATAGTTTGATCTTTCAGCATAACGTGAGCAACTTCTGTAGACAAATTAAACTTCCTAACTCAAATTACTCTTGTCTTGACCTTTGGCTTAGACAAATGTTTCCACCATTACTTATACTTTGGCAAAAACATGCAGTTTTTTGCAATGGGAACAAATATATCCTTTAGCTCCTGAGTGATGATAAGTGGATGTATGTGAAGAATGTAATACATTCTCCTTTTTGAGCTACTTCCAACATGATGATCATGTGCAATATATGAAGTAGTATGTGCAATACTTCTAACAAAAACATATTTACCTTTAGATTTTAAAGTAGATGCACCATTATTGAAACTAAGATAGCATTTGGCGTTAGGCAACTACTGAACACACAAGATGTCTTCAAGAATTTTCAAATCAGTATTCATCTTATTCAGAGAAGTTTTTGTGGAATCCAGCTCAGACAACGCAATCTTCAGTTTCCCAACAAGGTTTTCTTTTTCAGCTTAACAGTTTTCAAGTTAGTCTTCAAGTTTTCAAACTCTTGCTCAACCTTCTTAAAATCAACCCTCAGTAAACCATATTTGTGACTCTTAGTAGTCAGCTTATCAGCCATGTAGTTCTTCTGCCCTTCCGAGATATGAACCTTTGATTTTGCATCCTCTAACTCTCTCTTTAGAGACAAAATCTCTTCTTTTCGCTTTAGAGCATCTTTTTCAAATTTCTGCTCATCTTCATAGACTTCTCAAGAAAAATCCAATTCTGTTTCCCAATCATCTTCTTCATTTAAATTTCATTATCAGCATTTTTCAATAGAACTATCATCAAATACAATGGATTTAGTCATAAAAGCTATAAGTTCGCCATCCACAATATCTTTATGATTAGGTTCAGGATCTTTCTTTATTTTTAAAGAATTATCATCATAAGTTTTCAAAGCTTTATGCTTAGGATTCTTTTTCCTGCGAAGACAGTCGTTAGCATAATGACTATATCCTTAACACTCAAAACACTTAACCTTGGTTAATGTCATGTTCTTTGTAGACTTCGATCCCTTCCACTTAACTTTGTTAGCCTTCATGAGTTTTTGAAACTACACAATTAACTTAGTGATATCATCGTTAAAATCTGAACCAGTCTCAATTTTCTTTTCAAGTTTCTTCACTAATTCTCCGAAAGCTTTAATTATCCTTTGTTTCCAATAAGCATAATTTGAATCATCAAATAGTGGACGCTTCATAGTGGATCCGCCTTTTTGATTGGGCACTATTCTAGATATCTCTTAGGATCAAACACAGCAAATTAGTGCAATCCACTCTGATATCACTTAAAGGTTTTTGGGAGATCCTTTAGAATAGATTAATATAATCAATCTCAATACTATATATGCAAACAGTCAACTACGTAGTGGAAATAAATCAAATAAAAGCACATACCACAAGAAGACACAATTTTTAGATGGAAACCCAAACTGGAAAAAAACCATGATAAAAAAATAAGCACTCTAAATCATACCATAGTTACAAAGAGATATATTTACAACCCTTATCCAATTCTCACACAACCTGAGGACTTATGTCTTTTTTTTTTGCATAACATCCTACTGTAACGACTCTTTGCCATCCTCTGTTACAATTCCTAGCACCTAGACGCCTTCGAGATGTTGTACTTGACTCCCCACAAGAATCTTCTACGCTTAGAGATGTAGAAGACAAAGATCTCTAGTGTAGAACTTCAGCCCTTCAACTATCCAATGAAAAACTCTAGAAAAGGTTATCTCTAATAAGTAATTTCTACTTAGACCAAAGAGATCTGTATTCCATTCCTTATGATTAAACGAAAAACCCTTTTTATCTCTCCAAATTCATGCCTCATAAGTGTATTTTAATCAGGAAAGGAGTTGGCACAAAATAGGCAAGGTTCTTTTCAAATTGAACTGAAAATTGTAAGTTGGAGGAACTTTTTGCCCAGGTCCGATTGATCGGATAGTGGTCCGATCAGTCTGATTAAGTTACTACCTTGCTCGATTGCTGCCCTGCCCGATTGCTACCTAAAGGGTCGGATGAAATTCAACACAAATTTCTGCAAACTTCCCAAGGCCATAACTTTCTCGTTTTAGCTCCGATTTTGAAGCAATCTTGGGTTTTATGGATATTTATTCGAAACGAACTTTCCAACAGTAGGTAATTTGCCCATATCCAACGCTTGGTTTGTGAGATATAACCTTTTAAAACTAAGTTATCTGTAGAAAAACCCTTCAATTTTTCGCTCTTTCTTTAATTTCTTCACTTCAATGTGTCCGGTGAGTCAAACCATGATCCATACTAAAGATATATAAAATATAATACTAATGGACTCAAGTTTTGTCCAACCCATGAATTAGCTAACGCAAAAATCTTTACAATTACAACGATGGCTACGTTCCTTTTTTGTTTTTTTGGTAAAAACAACCAAAAGATTATGTTGACAACTACGTTCCTTTCTGTATTCTTATTCATAGATACAGATATAGAAACAAAACGAGACAAGGTGCTGCTTGACTTTTGTTACTAGTGGCGCCTGCTTGCTGGTCTTCATCCATGGTTCACAGGTGGGTTGCCAAAGCCGCTTATGGACGAGGCAATAGCTTGGGTGACTTGGGCTCAGACCATTTTGGGCGGGGTTGCATCTCCAGTTTTAGCATTTGGGATTTGCTTGAATACTAAAAATGGGCCTGTTTAATATTTTATTGAGGTCTGAATTATATTATGGAGCCTTAAGCTCGACCTATTTGGCTTAATCACGGTTAATGACTAAATTGGCCTCGTATGTGATAGCTAGATACCATGGCTTTGACAAGTATCACTTATAGTTTAGTGACATAGGTCAAGCAATTATGGTCCTTGTCAGGTGTGGGCTAGATATGGGCTTGTATTTTTGAAGTCAGAGTAGGTCTGGCTTTGTCTCACGTAGCCCAACCTAGCCCATAAACACCCCCCTTGAGTAACCCTTGAGCTTAACTCAACTAGTCTCCATGAGGAGTTCAGATCCTCGTGGTCAATCTTACGCAAGGCTAATTCTTATTTGGGGTAAAATTTGGAGACATCCCATGCACCATAAGACATTTAGTTTAAGCCACTTGGTTTTCAATGGGTCGTCCCTATTGTGAAATTCTACTATTTTTACTTAGGAACTCTCTAATTAAGTGAGAGATTGGCGGCATTCATACTCATCGCCATGAGCACCTCAACGAGAACCACTCATTAAAAGTTTAATTTTTTTTGAAACAAATGACAGTCTCTTATGTGGGATCGGACTGTCACGACCCCAATATTTAAGATTTCGTAAGATTAAGGCCAATTAAAAATTTTTCCTGTAATCATCCCGACACGTGACTCCTAATCAATTCCCTACAGGATCTTTAGTCCGCGATGAGTTTAACATTTTATGCTAACACAAATACTTGCGGAAGCAATATCTAGCAGTTGGCATTATCAAAATAATCAGAGTATTGCACATCAAAAGAGGTGTAGAGTTTAGAGCTTGAGTTCAAAGTTTAAAAGTTTATACAAAATATGTTAAATGCAAGCCCACCAAAAACTCAGGTTGCCAAAAGAATAAAGATGAAAAACATTAAGATCCTAAAATATGTCAGTCACTCGCGTGCAGGTCTAAATGGATCAATATTCATCATTTGCACCCCACTCGGACTCAGCACTTGGCTCAAGTGCTTGTAGCGCTTCACCCTCCTCCGTCGCCTCAGGGTGGTAGGACTCGGTACCTATGCACCAAATACTACAGCATCAGTCTACAGCAGTAGATGGCAAGTGAATAAACATAAACCATAATAATATACAATGTTAAAATGGAATAAAGACATATATGATCATAAGAGTGATGAATGATAAAAGCATAAGAAAGAACGAAATCCTAATCCATGGCTATACAAATACACACAACCACATAGCGAATATCCGAGTAAAACCTGGCCCAGAATACATTGGTCCAAACCGTCTTCGGATGCGAGGCATCCTATCCAGAATGGTGAATCAGTCACCCCTAAGGTACATCACACCCAGTCCAAAGTCATAAAGCACAAGGACTCGTCCAGAATGGTTGGTCAAGCCGCCATAGGGTGCATCACACCTAGCCCGAAGTCATAGAGTACATCTATACCATACCAATACCAATCTGTAGTCATCCAGAAGACCTCGATCAAACACAACCCACACATAGGCCGACTCAATGGTGCGCAAACAAAGGTTCCTAAGTCAAATGTGAAAGGCTGGCTAAATTCAAACATACCATACAAACATTGAGGAACTACTCCACAACATAATTCGGTCCACAACCATAAAACCATACCCGCAATGAGTAGTCCTCCCGTATCCCAACACCAAGCCAAGCCTCAACACGGTCCACATAATGCAAATAAAGGGTACAGTCGCTAAAGAGTCATAAACAATGTAATAACAATGCAAAGTATGCAAACCCGAAGGCCAAGAAAGAATTACAAGCCATATGCAAACCCAAAGGCCAAGGAAGAATTACAAGCCATCCCTAGGTCGATGATGGCAACTTGTGTACCCGACAACTCTGCTCAATCTCTGGGTGATGTATGGTTGGGTAATTAATTTCATTTAAGTCATAAGGATGCATAGCCTAGGCCCAACATCAACCGGATTCGGTTAATTTGTACATTGTATACAAATCATACTATCTATGAGAGGTACATTTGCTCCCCAATGACCCTCATAATAAGTCCTCAAAATACCCCCCAATATGCATGTAAAAAGGATCTACAATTAGTCCCACAATCAGCCCACACCCGGGCCTCCATCACCATATAACAATCCCAATAAAAATGGGGTTTTCAATCCCTTCATTCTTCTCACACTCATTAACCTGCAGAAAATGGGTATCCCACCCCTTCATTTAACACATTTAAATCACCTCCAACATTCATCAATCCATCAATCCATTCCACACATTAACACATCCTAAATCTAACATTTTTAATACAAAACCCAAGATGAGCAAAAGGGTGTATAAATGGCAAATAAAATGCTAGAATCAACTAAATATACATGCACATCATTATTGAAATATGTTAATCCACTTGCCTTAGATGAAGACAGTAAAATGGGGTATGCCTAGCTCACCAAAGAAACCCCAAAGAAGCTCAAACTCAAGAAAATCCAAACCCAACTGAAATCAAACCTACAAAAACAATTAAGAGAAGCTAATGAGCATGCCAAAAATCTATTTTAGTTAAAACTCTAAATGACCTAGTTTATGGGGGATGAAAACCTTACCTAGTGTTGTTTGGTTTGGGGGAAAACTTGAAAAATGGGTTCCTTGGGAAGATGAAAGCTTGAGGAGGAAGATGGAAGGAGAAGAAGAAGCTCCGGTGGCGGTGGTAGTCATGGATTCTGGCGGTGGCAGCAAGGAGGAAGGAAATGGGTAAAAGGGAAAATAGAAAAAGAAGGAAAGAAAGGAAAATGGAATGGGTGGTGGCGGCGGTCACCAGACAAAGGGGAGTCTGGATCCTGGATCGCAGTTGCCGATTGGGTGGGTGATCGATCGAGAGTGGAGAGGGTCGTCTCTGTTTAGTGAGAGGGAAATGAGAGATGAGAGATGAGAGTGAAGAGAGAAAGAGGAATAAAAAGAAAAGAAAAGAGATGGGGAGAAGAGAGACTCGCCTCTGGATGGGGGAGTGAAACAAGTGAGGGAGTGAGGAGAGAGAGTGAGGGGAGACAAGAAATGGGTTAGGATTCAAGAAGAATTACAAAACTACCACTCATATAATAACTTGGCTAAAACTTGTTTTCTCCATAACTTGTGAACCACAGGTCAGATTGAGTCACCGTCAGCGCGAATGTTCATGAAATAAAATAAGCTTTCCAATGACTTTACTTTTGGCATAGTTTTGAGGAAGAAAAATTTTGGCCTATTTTAATGGGTTTTTGGGTATTTTTCCATCAAAATGCTTAATTTTAGAAAATGAGGTATTTGGTAGTCAAGATCGGTCTGGATCGGTCGGGATAGAAGGATAAGGTTAAAGGAATTAGGAGAGCTACCCAATAAGCCCAAACTTCACAATTCGAAAAATTTACGAAAAACGGCCTCTACACTTCCTAAAATTGCTAGCTAGCCCCTACTAAGCTTAGACAAACTCGAAACCCAATGAAACTGTGCACACATGATCCTAACGCTAAACAGACATGCTTAGACTCTAAAGGCTTATTTAGCTATAATACAGCTTAATCTATCATAATAATATAATTAAGGTACGGAATGCTACATTCCTTCCCCCTTAGGACATTTAGTCCTCTAAATGCCTAACGTGCCTAAGGAAGAATATCCAGGTATTGCCTTTTAACTTGGTCTCTAAGCTCCCAAGTGGCTTCCCTTGGACTTAGGTGCTCCCATTGAACCTTCACCTAGTGAATCGTCCGCGTCCTCAAGATCTGCTCCTTTGTATCTATAATCTGCAAAGGTCGCTCCACATAAGTTGCATCTGGCTGAAGTTCCAGCGGGTCATACTGAAGAACATGTGAAGGATTTACTACATATTTATTCAACATCGTGACATGGAAGACATTATGAACCCCTACCAACTCTGATAGAAGAGCTAATCTGTAGGCAACTTCTCCCAATCTCTCTAAAATTTCAAAGGGACCGACAAATCTACTAGACAATTTGCCCTTCTGTCTGAATCTCAACGTTCCTCTAGTAGGTGACACCTTTAGAAATACATGGTCACTGACCTCAAACTTGAGGTCTCTTCTCTTCAAATCAGCAAAACTCTTTTGTCTACTTCTGGCCACTTTCAATCTATCATGAATTTGCTCCACTTTCTCACTGGTATCACTGACAATCGAAAGACCGTGAAACTCCTGACACCAACCTCCTCCCAACATATCGGAGTCCTGCATCTACACCCGTACAAGGCTTCGAAAGATGCCATGCCAATGCTAGAGTGATAGCTATTATTATAAGCAAACTCACTTAAGGGAAGACTTTTCGGCCAATCTTTCCCAAAATCCAATACATAAGCTCGTAACATATCCTGCAATGTCTGGTTGGTCCTCTCTGTCTGTCCGTCTATCTGAGGATGAAATGCAGCGCTG
Organism: Sextonia rubra; assembly: GCA_037013555.1. Classification (NCBI taxonomy): domain Eukaryota; kingdom Viridiplantae; phylum Streptophyta; class Magnoliopsida; order Laurales; family Lauraceae; genus Sextonia; species Sextonia rubra. Next base: position 28,551,165 of record JASUAD010000011.1, on the reverse strand, counting down.
AAGCTCAAAGTAATACCCTAAGCATCCTGAAGCCCAGTCCAAAACTTGCCTAGAAACCTTGGATCTCTATTTGAGACAATTGAGACCAGAACACCATGCAACCTGACGATTTCATCCATATACATCCTAGCCAACTCGTCCCTTGGTTTCATTAGGCTCATAGGTAGAAAGTGAGCAACTTTGGTCAATCTGTCAACTATGACCCAAATACTGTCCTTATTATGCATCGGTGGCAATCCTAAGATGAAGTCCATCGTAATATGCACCCATTTCCAATTCGGAACTGCCAACTATTTCAAAAGTCCTGGGGGTCTTTTGTGCTCTGCCTTGACCTGCTGGCACACTAAGCACCTTGAAACAAACCCTGCAATTTCCATTTTCATGTTGTTCCACTAATAATAGCTGCGTAGATTCTGATACATCTTCGTGCTACCTGGGTGACTGATGAGACGAGAATGATGCGCCTCTGTCAATATCTCATTCTTTAGCTCTTTTATGTTTGGCACACACAATCTATCTTGAAAATACAAAGCACCCTCAATCAATCTGAAGTCTGGCCTGCTATCAATCTGCTCAGTCACTCTAACTAACTCCGGACCCTCTGACTGCCTGTTCTTAATCCTGCCCAACATTTCTGGTTCCCAAACAAACATGCTGGCCAATAGAACCTTATCACCGGATGGCTGCAAATCTACTCCCATATCCAGGAAAATCTCTGCCCATGATCACTCAGCTCTCATGCATGCAATGGTCGCTGCTCGTATGCTTAGTGTATCAACCACTACATTTGCTTTCCCAAGGTGATATTTGATCGGAAAGTCAAAATCTTTTATGTATTCCATCCACCGAGTTTGCCTCATGTTAAGTTCTGGCTGCGTAAATAAGTACTGGAGACTGCGGTGATCCGAGTGAACTTCAAACTTCTCACCGTACAAGTAGTGTCGCCACATCTTCAGAGCAAAAACCACTACTACAAGCTCAAGATCATGAGTAGCATACTTTTTTCTCATGTTTCTTAAGTTGTCTAGACTCGTAGGCCACCACTTTTTTGTCTTGCATAAGTACACAACCCAATTCAACTCCTAAAGCATGTGTGTAGATCACAAATTTGCCATCCTTCGTAGGAAGTGTTAACATTGGAGCTGTAGTCAGTTCTCTTCAACTCCTGAAAGCTAGCCTCGCACTCCTAAGTCCATACAAAAGGTACATCTTTTCGTGTCAACTTAGTTAGTGGTGCTGCAATCGTAGAAAATCCTTTCACAAACCTCCTATAATAACCAGCCAAACCCAAGAAACTACGGACTTCAGACACTAACATCGAACTTTGCCACTTAACCACTGCATCTATCTTTGCTAGATCCACTGCTAAGCCTTCCTTGCTGATGATACGACCCAAGAAAGCCACTTGCTCCAGCCAAAATTCACACTAGCTCAATTTGGCGTAGAGTTGATGATTCCTCAATGTTTGCAATGCTGTCCTCAAATGTTGCTCATGCTCCTCTCGAGACTTGGAATAAACCAACACATCATCTATAAACACAACCATAAACTGATTAAGAAATGGAGCGAAGATCTTGTTCATCAATGCCATGAAGACTCCAGGAGCATTCATCAATCCAAAAGGCATCACTAGAAACTCACAGTGGCCATATCTAGTCCTGAATGCTGTCTTCTGAATGTCCTGTTCTCTAACCCTGAGCTAATGATAGCTTGATGCTGTCTTCTGATTGTCCTGTTCTCTAATCCTGAGCTGATGATAGCCTGATCTCAAGTCAATCTTTGAAAAGAATTCAGCTCCCTAAAGTTGATCAAATAACTCATTGATCCTTGGGAGTGAATATTTGTTCTTGATCATGACCTGATTTAGTTGTCTGTAATCAATGCACATTCTCATAGAACCGTCTTTCTTCTTCACAAAGAGCACTGGTGCTCCCCATGGTGACACACTAGGCCTTATAAAGCTTTTATCTAACAAGTCTTGCAACTGAATTTTCAATTCCCTCAGTTCTGCTGGTGCCATTCTGTATGGAGCTTTCGAGATCGGTGATGTCCCCAGAACTAGCTTGATTATGAAGTCAACCTCTCTGATCAGTGGTAAGCCTGGAATCTCCTCCGAAAAAACATCTGAGAACCCACAAACTACTGGTATCTTGGATACATCCTCCACCTCTTTAGACTGTTTATCCACCGTGATAAACGCCAAGTATCCTTCACAACCACTCCTCAACAAACTATCTGCCTCAAAGCTGATATTTTAATAATATGTATTTGTTTGCGTTGCCCAACAAACTCAACACTATCTGAATTAACCTATAACTTCATTGTCTTGTAATAATAATTCATTACCGCTCTATAGGTAGATAACCAATCCATGCCCAATATGATGTCAAAGTCATTCACCGTGAGGATAATAAGGTCTGCCGATAAAACACACTCTCCTATCTGTACTCCAGTACCACTGATCAAACCAATGCTAGAAAGCAAATCTATAGGCTTTACACAAAGCAAGTAAAATCCATCTAACAAAAAATCGAAATCCTTACACGCGTCATATTGTTTCTATCCATTTTTATTTCCTAGAAATATGCAAGGCTTTGATACCAACTGTCACGACCCCAATATTTAAACTTGCGGTTTTGTGAGATTAGGGCCAATTAAAATTTTTTCCTGCAATCATCTCGACACGTGGCTCCTAATCAATTCCCCACAGGATCTTTAGTCCGCGGTGAGTTTAACATTTTATGCCAACACAAATACTTGCGGAAGCTGTCACAACCCGAGCCCAGGGACCGGGGGTCAGAGAAAGTCTAACCAATGACACACGTACTCCCGTGCATGTACACCTAGACCCCGTCCAAGCATACACACACAAGGGATCATTCACACGTGCAAACAAATGTACGCGGAAGCTATACGTATCAAGGCATATCACAACATACCAAAAGACATAATGGATTACAAAAGTATTAGACTGATGACAAGAACAATTACAAGAAAGTATGACAATAAAGAGGGCTTACAAAAATCAAAATACAGCTATCAATCAAGCCCACGGTACAAGTTACAGAAAAATCCCCCAAATAGACCCAGACTCAAATGAATAGGGAAACAAAATGATGCAAACCGTACTCTGGGGGATGGATCAAGTCCACTCCTCTAGGCCGGAGGGGGCCTCGCGAGCCTCTCTTGGAGTCGGGTCGACCGACGCAGGATCGGGAGAGGGATCTGAGCCTGCAACACCAATAACAACTCATAAGTACAACAACTTAGCAAAATATAAGCCACAAGAAGATAACACGAATTGTGTCTATTAATGAGCAAAAGTCACAATGCAAGATCCACAGTAAACATGTTCGTATACTAAGCAATTGTGTAAATGAATAAGCATGCTGTCAGAATCATAGACAGATAATAGGCAAAGTGGCTACTACATTGGCCATATTCTCCCTTTCGAGAGCAGTCGGAATGAGAACACCAGCGACCAGGCTAGGGTACACATAGGTCTCTAGTTCCCGGGGTCCGGAGTCCCAGGACAGATCACTTTGCAGAGGCAAACACATAAACTAAACCAAAGTCAACCCCGTCGGGCATCCTAAGGCTGAGGCTCAGTAGTGCCATATACCAATCACAATCAAATCGGATGATGCACCTCAATCAATCAATCATATCACATACAGATCTCACATATCACAATAAACGAACAATAGGAAGTGCATCACATATACTGATACTGATACTGATACTAAATGCAATAAAAGAAGCACATTTCACGGTTTAGCCGTGAGTGCACTGGGTCATTTTCTGGAACTGTTATAGACACACAGAAAGCGAACTTTTCGACTGAAACAGGAAGATAACAGAAAAACTGACTCAATAGGGCTGTCTAATACTGATGCATACAACAAAGGGTAAGATACAAACAATCAAAACAATACCAATCAGTGTTCATGCTACTTTTGCTTATATACTTGCCTCACAAATGGAAATCACACACCCTACGGTCGTTGCTTTGGCTCAGTCCACTGGAAACACACACAAATCTTACTCCTTTCTTCCTCCCTCACGAAACAGAAACTGAGAAGGAAAGAGAGGAAGAGAGCTAAACGAGAGAGAGACAACTGAGAGAGAACGAGAGAGAGGGGGGGTAGGTAGGATCTTTATAAGGTAAAAGGAATCCAAATTACAAACAAGTCCAAACAGCTTACACAATTGTCAGTTTGAGTCAACTGACGATTCAACGGAAGCAAACAAAATTATTCGGATCCAAGATAGTTACGAAGATCGACAAGCTCAACGAAATACACGCGATGACGTCCGAATGACGCAAAACTAACAAGGTCAATCAAAAGCCAAAATTACGAAAAAGGGCTCGAACTACCTAAACCAGGTCAACTCAACCCAAACGATCTCTCCATGACTCAAAGCCAAAGAAAAGCAAAAAAAATCAAAACACACTTAACGACAAAATCGCACGCAATTACTCACTAATCCGGATCAAATCGGGTCGGAGCATTACAGAAGCAATATTTAGCAGTTGGCATTATCAAAATAATCAGAATATTGCACATCAAAAGGGGTGTAGAGTTTAGAGTTTGAGTTCAAAGTTTAAAAGTTTATACAAAATATGTTAAATACAAGCCCACCAAAAACTCGGGCTACCAAAAGAATAAAGATGAAAAGCATTAAGATCTTAAAATATGTCAGTCACTTGCGTACAGATCTAGATGGATCAATATCCATCATTTGCACCCCACTCGGACTCAACACCTGGCTCAAGCGCTTCACAGTCCTTCGTCGCCTCGGAGTGGTAGGACTCAATATTTATGCACCAAATACTACAACATCAATCTACAACAGTAAATGGCAAGTGAATAAACACAAACCATAATAATATACAATGTCAAAATGGAATAAGGACATAAATGATCATAGGAGTGATGAATGACAAAGGTATAAGAAAGAACAAAATCCGAATCCATGGCTATACAAATATGCACAACCACATAAGCCAATATCCGAGTAAAACTGGGCCCAGAATACGGTCGCGATGCTAGGCATCTTGTCCAGAACGGTCGATCAGTCTGCCATAGGGTGCATCACACCCAGTCCAGAGTCATAGAGCACAAGGCCCCGTCCAGAACGGTTGGTCAAGCCGCCATAGGGTGCACCCATTCCAGAGTCATAGGGCACATCTATACCGTACCAATACCAATTTGCAGTCGTCCAGAAGACCCCGATCCAACACAACCCACACATAGGCCGACTTAGTGGTGTGCGGATAAGGGTTCCTAAGTCAAATATGAGGGGCTAGCTAAATTCAAACATACCATACAAATATTGAGGAACTACTCCAAAACATAATTTCGTCCACAATCATAAATCCATACGCACAATGAGTAGTCCTCCCGTATCCCAACACCAAGCCAAGCCTCAATACGGTCCACATAATGCAAATATAGGGTACAGTCGCTAAAGAATCATAAACAATGTAATAATAATGCAAAGTATGCAAACCGAAGGCCAAGGAAAAATTACAAGCCATCCCTAGGTCGATGATGACAACTTGTGTACCCGACAACTCTACTCGAACTCCGGGTGATGTATGGTTGGGTAATTAATTTCATTTAAGTCATAAGGATGCATAGCCCAGGTCCAACATTAACCGGATTTGGTTAATTTATACATTGTACACAAATCATACTATCTATGAGAGGTACATTTGCTCCCCTAATGACCCTCATAATAAATCTTCAAAATACCCCCCAATATGCATGTAAAAAGGATCTACAATTAGTCCCACAATTAGCCCACACCCGGGCCTCCATCACCATATAACAATCCCAATAAAAATGGGGTTTTCAATCCTTTCATTCTTCTCACACTCATTAACCTGCAGAAAATAGGTATCCCACCCCTTCATTTAGCACATTTAAATCACCTCCAACATTCATCAATCCATCAATCCATTCCACACATTAACACATCCTAAATCTAATATTTTTAATACAAAATCCAAGATGAGCAAAAAGGTGTATAAATGGCAAATAAAATGCTAGAATCAACCAAATATATATGAACATCATTATTGAAATATGTTAATCCACTTGCCTTAGATGAAGACAGTAAAATGGGGTATGCCTAGCTTACCAAAGAAACCCCAAAGAAGCTCAAACTCAAGAAAATCCAAACCCAACTGAAATCAAACCTACAAAAACAATTAAGAGAAGCTAATGAGCATGCCAAAAATCTATTTTAGTTAAAACTCTAAATGACCTAGTTTATGGGGGAGGAAAACCTTACCTAGGGTTGTTTGGGTTTGGGGGAAAACTTGAAAATGGGTTCCTTGGGAAGATGAAAGTTTGAGAAGGAAGATGAAAGGAGAAGAAGAAGCTCCCGTGGCGGCGGTAGGCGTGGATTCCGGCGGTGGCAGCAAGGAGGAAGGAAATGGGACAAAGGGAAATAGGGAAAATAGAAAAAGAAGGAAAGAAAGGAAGAGGGAATGGGTGGTGCCGGCTATCGCCGGACAAAGGGGGAGTCCGGATCCTGGATCGCAGTTGCCGATTGGGTGGGTGATCGATCGAGAGTGGAGAGGGCCGTCTCTGTTTGGTGAGAGGGAAATGAGAGATAAGAGATGACAGTCAAGAGAGAAAGAGGAATAAAAAGAAAAGAAAGGAGATGGGGAGAAGAGAGACTCGCCTCTGGATGGGGGAGTGAAACGAGTGAGGGAGTGAGGAGAGAGAGTGAGGGGAGACAAGGAATGGGTTGGGATTTAAGAAGAATTACAAAACTGCCACTCATATAATAACTTGCTAAAACTTGTTTTGTTCATAACTTGTGAACCATTTATTAGATTGAGTCACCGTCAGCGCCACTGTTCATGAAATAAAATAAACTTTCCAATGACTATACTTTTGGCATAGTTTCGAGGAAGAGAAGTTTTAACCCATTTTAATGGGTTTTTAGGTATTTTTTTCAAAAAAAAAAAGCTTAATTTTAGAAAATGAGGTATTTGGTAGTCAAGATGGGTCTAGATGGGTCGGGGTAGAAGGATAAGGTTAAAGGAATTAGGAGAGCTACCCAATAAGCTCAAACCTCATAATTCGAAAAGCTACGAAAAAAGGCCTCTATACTTCCTAAAATTGCTAGCTATCCCCTACTAAGCTCAGACAGACTCGAAATCCAATGAAACTACACACACACGATCCTGATGCTAAAACGGACATGCTTAGACTTTAAGGGCTTATTTAGCTATAATACAGCTTAATCTATAATAATAATATAATTAATGTACGGAACGCTACACGGACAAACATTACTTTAAACGGATTTGGCATCCGTATTATATATGGATCCCAATAAAACATATGAAGTTTTTATGATATTTATTCAAATGTTTTCTAAGTGATCAAACTAGAACCCACTTGCAAACTATCCAGTCTAACGTCATCGAATGCATAGTAAAAGTAGAAGCTTTTCTTTGAGGTTAATTATCTTCTCGTACTTGGAGACGAAAGCTAGGGGAGCGAATGAGATTTGATAACCCAGCAGTGGTTCTAGCCGTAAACAATCCATGGATACTAGGCATAGTGTGTATCAACCTGTGCAGTAGTGTAGTTAAAGCATTGAGTATCCTGCTTGGGGAATACGTTCACAACAATAGGAACTCAAAAGGAATTGATTGCGGCACACAAGCAGTGGAGCATGTGGTTGAAAGGAGATTTAACACTCAATTAAGTGATATAATTGGACCAATGGACCAAATGGACTTTATGAATTTGTCACATGTTCTAATTTTGAAATGTTACAGAAAGTTTCCAGGAAGAATAGGCTATTATAGGGATTTGTGTAGATCTCCAGTAGGATGTTTTTCTTGATATGAAACTCTGAAAAGATTCTCAACAAAGTCCGCTTGAGTTCCACCCATGGAAATATTCCTAAATTTTGTTTAAATTATGATAGTTGGCTTTGTTTGTTTTAATTTACAATTAAAACTCCTCTCCTAAAGTTTGTGTTATAATTATACTAGGTTTTGTTCCTTGATTTGCAATCAAATTTTATTATTATTTTTCCCTTGCTGTTGTGCAACTGGGTACGGACATGTGTACTGGTGTATGAGTTGCTTGAGTTTGAGTTCCTTATAAATAACATACATATACATACACAGATACAGTTATATGTATTTTCTTGTTATCTAGAGTAGGGCTATTCGTCAGTTTTTCTATCTAATGAGAAAAGTTTGTTAATCAGGACATATTTGTTGCGGGGATTGACACAAGCTCAACCACCATAGAATGGGCCATGGCTGAGTTGCTCCACAACCCACATACCATGTCAATGGTTCAATCAGAACTCAAAGAAATCATCGGCAAAGGAAAACAAGTGGAGGAATCAGATATTGCTCGACTTCCTTACTTGCAAGCAGTTGTGAAGGAGACCCTACGTCTACACCCACCAGTTCCCCTCATCCCTCACAGAGCTGAGTCAACTGTGGAAATTTGTAGCTTCACCATACCCAAGCATACTCAAGTTATTGTGAATGCATGGGCAATTGGAAGAGACCCAAATGTTTGGACAAACCCTACTTGCTTCTTGCCTGAGAGGTTCTTACATTCTAAACTTGATTTTAAAGGCCAAGATTGCCAATATATCCCATTTGGTGCGGGTCGAAGGATGTGTCCCGGCTTGCCTTTGGCCATGAGGATGGTGCACCTATCACTAGCGTCACTTCTACAACCATTTGGATGGAAGCTTCCTGAGGTGATGTTGCCAGAAGAGATGAATATGCATGATAAGTTTGCAATCACCTTAAAGATGGAGGCCCCTCTTCTTGCTGTTCCTGTGCAAGAGTAAAAGATATTTATATAATCGTTTTATGGAACTTTTTTATTTAGGTATTAGCAACAAAGGCCCGTGCTTAGCCGGAGCGCTATAATAAAAGAGTTACATTTCAAAACTTGATGTATTATTTGCACTTAAATATTATATTATATTAATATAATAAAAAATAATTTATAAATTAATTGAGTGCATTTGCTAAGTCGGTGGAGATAATTGAATATTATATTAATGTAACATAAATAATTTATAAATTAATTTAGTGCATATGCTAAATCGATGGAGAAAATTGAATAATATAAATATAATTTTGGAGAAGATAATTGAGAAAATTTGAATCTAATATTCTTATCAGGTTTGAATATCAAATGGTTCTTATCACACCTCAGGAGATTTACCCAGTTCCATCTGGTAGCGAAGGGATTAATTTGGCTAAAAGTACAGTTATCCTATTAAAAAAAAGTATAATGGCTAAAGGCCAAAAGTCAATATATGTCACCTAGAGATGGAAACATAAAATACATTTTCTCAATAAACACAACAAAATACAAATATTTGATCCTATCTAAAATTTTAGAATTATTTATAAAATCATAGTGGCACTATAACATTGTTAGAAATGTATGAGTAATCTACTTAAATTAAGAAAGAAAATTTTAATTTGAAAGGAGAAAAAGTGGAGAAAATAATTGTAAACATAAAAAATAAAGAATTAAAAAGTTTTATAGGAAAAAAACATCAATTATAAAGTATGCTTGCATATTAAGTTTGAGCATAGGAATAGAGCCTCAATTATAAAATGTGCTTATATAAGTGAATTTGAATCTACTAGAAGCCCCAGATTAATGAAATTTATCATTATTTATTTTTTCTTTACAATATTTTTATTAAAAAAAGAAAAAAAAGTTGTATGATAGAATCTACCAAAATGTTTTTCACAAGTATCAACGCAATTTTCAGTAGCATTACTAGACATATGTGATTATCCACGTAAAATAGACATAGCTCTTGACTATGTATTTGAAGCATACTAACTCTATATATGTCCATCCAGAAATCTAGGTAATAGGCATCCAACATCCATGGTAGGCCCATTCATATCAAATCTTGATTAGCAAAAATGAGCTCTGCATGAAGGAAGGGCATCTAAAAAAGTGATGTAATGATTGAGGTCCATGAATCTATAATTTCTGTAGCAGTACATTCATATTAAGTGCCTATATTGCTATAACTGAGTTTGTCAGAAGTCAAAACAGAAAGCTATTAATGGATAAAGAAGTAGCACACTACCAGGAGCATTTATTAATAATAATAATAATAATAATAAGAAACAAACACTACCAGGAGCATTTCATGAAGACTTTGTAGTAGCTGCCCCCTATACTATGGAATACCAACATCTAAAGGTCGCTAAACTGGAGTTATACCAAGCAGACCTTCACTCATCGTGGGTAGCATAATCTTGATTAAGAGATTTTAGCGGTGATGCAGAAATAATGGATAGAGGGAGAGTTTTAGTGGGAGGAGAGATTTTAGGGGAAAATTCGAATTGAAGAGGAAGAGGTTTGAATGCCATTCAAATAGAGAGATTTTTGGAGAATAAATGGAATATATGAGAGAAAGAAAGGTAGAGGGAGAGATTTTAGGGGATGATGCAAAAACGGTGGGGAGAGATGGAGGGATTTTAGAAAAATCATTCATTGATATCTTTAGAAAATGACGTGGTACTCTAGAAAAAAAGAAAAAAATATTGCTGATATGGCACCCTCCAGAGGCCTCCATCTTATAGCTTTAATATATATAATTGTTGTGATCACTCTTGGTAAAAATCAGGCCATCAATAATGGCTTTGGTTTGTGCAAAACTAATGTAGATGTAGTAATTTTTATAAATATGCTATAAAATGCTGAATTGGGACATGCTACATTGTGATGAGGTCAATAGCCTCCCTATCATGTGTAAAGGTAGGTCAGGACTATATGGGTATCTAAAGTCGATCAATAGCCTCCCTATCATGTGTAAAGGTATGTCAGGATTATATGGGTACCTAAAATCAACTTCAATCACTACAAGAAAAAATATATATATATAGCAGCCAACTTTTACTGGGAGCTAGTTAAAAGGGCCGCTATAAGTCAATTACAGTGGCAGCCAAACATGGCCCCCTCTATAAGCTATTATATTGTGTTAAAAATTTTATTCTACCGGCCACCACTAAAATGGCCCCCGCTAGAACTTGTTCTTAGCGGGGGCGAGGCCCTTGTAAAACTTGTTTAGTTTTAGTTGGGTCATAGTGGGCCCCTGCTAAAAGTCATCTTGAGGGTTAAAAAACATACAACCTTTCTCTTGATTCTCCCTTTGCTTCAAATGAAATATCCAACCGCTTTCTTCTTCATCTCTTCTCTCTAAAAACCCTAACTCCCTGAACAACGGAAGAAAATTCCAATCTTTCTTTTCTTCTTACGGCTTCTACAATGAAATCTACGGAGCTTCTTCAAATGAAGCGTCTTCTTAGCCGCATTCTCTTCTTCATCCAAGAAGAATCAGAGGTTCTCAGAACTTGATTCTAGGTAGATTGATCATTCATCATCTCTCTTTTGATTGGTATGATGCATCCTTTTTTAGGAAGTTTTTTCCTCTAATTTTGGTTTTTTTATACTCTCGATTGTTAGTTCTGTTGTGGTTTTTGATCTTGTGGATTGATCAAAGTAGTAGATGTCCACAAAAGAGCGCCTTTGCATCTTTTTTTTATAGAGTTAGGTTTTCCTGCAGCCACTAAAACTCAAGTACTCTCGCTTGATTGTTCTTCTTTCTATTGAGTAAATTTGAAGTTTTTACTTTATCTTGGGCTAAAACTTCTTTTCACTTTGATCGTTCAATTCGATTTGAATCTAACAAAGTTAGGTCTATCACCTTTCTGATTCTCTTTTTATACAAAACTTTTGAGATCTATTTATACTTGTGTTTTTGTGAAATCAAGATCTCATTTTTCTTCTTCCAGTGTTTGTTGCATTAGGGCATGCTTCCATTAAGTTGTACCTTGCTTTTTTTTTTTTTTTTTTTTGCCTGAAACACTTGAATATGACTTGTGATGGTGTTTTCTGATGATGAAAAAGGAGCCTTGACAGGTGCCATGATGCGATTGGGAAGAATCCTACTATTTTTTACCCTGTAAGGCTGGCTGTAAGGGAAAGGACAATAACACAGCGATCTTATTCCATCTTCTCTCATATTTTTCTTAATCATTCTGCATTAGAGGGATTGAAAATATAAATTGAAAATAGTCAATTTGGAAGAAAGATAAAGCAAATAGCAACCTAGATGAAGATTGAAAATATGTTGCTTGCTTGTTGCAATGGTCTCATGTTAAATGTGTTCCATTTTCTTTAGCGTTCTTTATAGTGATTAAGCCATTAAGATCTTGAATCTATGATTTTAAAAGCTTTTAAGTTTTCTTTATAGTGTGATTAAATCATTAAGATCTCTAATCTAGAACTTTTAAAAGCTTTCAAGCTTTCTTTTTCTATACTATTTCATAATGGCTAATTCATCAAATGTTCTGTCCCCTTATAAGGTGCATATTGGACATGCAACAAGATTGAACTAATGGTGTCAAGCTTTTGCTATATTTTGGTTCTATTTTATCAATGATTAACACTATTAATTTTTTCAGGTTCTCCTCTACTTAATGAACAGTGTGGAGTAGAGCGGGTGTACTACACTTTCATGATAAATGGTAGGTGCTTTGGATGCCTGAATAGGGATTAGTGAAAATAGAATAATGCACAATGCCATTTTCATTATAATAGAATATTATGTTGAATGATGTACCCTCTACTTGATCATCAAAGCAACAACTCTTTTCACATGGTTGCCAACCTATCAGTTGTGGGCAAGAGCTTGACCTTCATGACCAATCTTATGAACTCAATTTTCTCTTAGGAGCTATGATATGATGCATAGATAAGAATTGATATATGTCAAGGCTTGCCATGTTATGGTGGTTTAATGGATTTTACACAACAATGAGGTATCAAGTACATTATGTTGTGGATATGTTATCTATTTTGAAGGGTATTATAGCTCAAGAATGTGCCTGCAAGACTATACTTCAAAAATGCACTTTTTTCGATGCAAAAATGCTTTAGGGAAAGTTACATATGCATTGGCAAAGACTTTTGCCAATGCAAAAAATTGCGTTGGCAATTCAACGTCTGGAGTGACTTTTTCCGATGCATTGCCTTGCGTTGGCAATACTTTTTCCGGTACAATGCCTTGTGTTGGGAATATATTTTCCAATGCAATCCCTTCTGTCATGAATATGGTTTTCGACATCATTTGGCATTGAAAAAATGTTTTTTAATAAATCATATATTTGCCTTGTGCCAACGCATTAATTTATTGCTAATACTTTTCCCGATGCCACTATGTGTCGGGAAAATATTTTTTTTATAAAATATATATTAGATTTGTGCCAACACATTAATGCGTTGATAAAAACCATTTCTGACAAAAGATTGCATTGACATATGTTGTCAAAAGGGACTTCTGCTGACACATTAATGCAACGTAAAAAACCATTCTCGATGATAGATTGCGTAGGTATAGGTTGTAAAAAGGGACTTTTGCGGACACCATATTGCATCAGCAAAGGTCTTGAATCTGAAAGGTTTTATTTGTTTTTCGTTGTTCCCACAAATTTTGACCTTTCAACTTGGACCAACCAATTCAGGTAACCCAACCATGCATATCTCATTATTAAGCCATCCAACCAACAAACTCAATCTAAAAAATTAATCATTCTGCCATATATACAATACATATAAGAACCCATCATGAATAAAATGCATCAAAACGTATAGGTTTTAAAGTACCAATATCATAGTTCAATATCTAAGAAACACAAAATATATCCAAGAACCAATTAATATCTAAGAACCACAAAGAACAAAGTATCAACATACAAAGGACCACAACTATATCTCATGATCAAGCATACATAGTGCGGTCGGCCCCATAAGGTCCATCAACTGTGACAACAAACATAAGACATTATCAATTTCTTATAATGAATTACAATATAATGTTCACGTATATAAAGAAAAGTCATTAGACTACTTTGATGTTTTCTATTTTAAGTCTAAAGAACTAGTTTTTTTTTCCTATTCTTAAACTGGGTGTCCCATTAGGGCACAATCAACTTCTGCAAGTTTCTACAGTCCCAAGTGATGTGCTCGTACCATACCATGGACTTCTAGTCATTATTTGACGATTTGCCCCCTTAACACCCTATTTTTCAATTTTAAATCCTAACAACTTGTGTTATAAGTCCTAAGAACTTTCTTTTTATTTCAACTAAAGTAGAAGAAAATAAAATCATATGTTGACCAAGATATGTCGAATTCTGACCTCCACCTGATGAGCTTCGTCCACCCGTATCAAGATTGGGGACCACTATCCCTGCTTAAGCTGCTAACTGGACTATTACTGTCTCAAGTGTAGCCCGTCTCCTGATCTGCGTAGCAATGGCACTGCTTGTTCAGCTTGGGCCTTGGCTTGATCAACTATTTATTACTTCAAGCTCGTTACCTCAACTGCACTTGAGATTGCCCTTGAAAATGATGCTGGCTTCGTTCGGATCCCAAATCTCGTCAAATAGCCCAACCTCCTCCCAAGCACATCAGCAGCTATCTCCTTTAAGTCATCGGGAATATGACCTTGGGCTATGATTGTGCGGCTGTCTTCTTTACTAACTGCACCTATTATTTTTTAAAAGATAAACCGATTAAAACTAGGAAAAGAAATAGTTTTTGGATTTAACAAAACCTATTTCGATATACATACATGATGTTGGCCCGCAATCTCGTCTACCTAGTCATTCTTATTCTTGCTCCAATGGGTGTCCTTTTAGAAGTCCAGGAAGGCGGGCTCTTGTCCATTGTTTGCTACTTGATATTATATAACATGGACTGGTAAGACCTTAATCGAATGTTAATAGCTCACATAGAACTAAAGGTTTTTAGAGGTGCACTTACAATGACGGACATGGTCGCTAGGATCGATCTGGACCCGCATGTTTGGTTGGTGGTCAATGCCTTCCCACTATCTCGGGCTTTCTTTGATTGTTTCTCCGAAAGAAAAATAAAAGAATAACAAAATGGGTCAGTGATATGTACATATATACATATATTAGTAATTGAGATTAAACAACTGAAATTACCTTCCAACTTTCAGTCTCCCAAACATCGATCATCGTGGCCCATTGATCTTGTCACAAGGTGGAAGTGGATGATTCTTGGGACTAAGCACCCTGATATCCAATAGAGCAATATAGTTGGCATGCAACTCACACTTTCAATCACTATACCATCTTTGGCACTTATCCCTTAGGCATGCATTAATTGTTGGATTATTAATATCATCATAGTCAAACTTTAGCTGCAAATGCAATCATAAAGACACAATTATAAAAGACACAAAACTTTTTTTCTTTCTTTAATAAAAATTGCTATAAAGGAAAAGTATATAATGATAAATTTCATTAATTTGGGGCTTTGAAATAGACTAAAACTCACAAATAAAAGCACTCTTTATAATTGAGGCTCTATTCCTATACTCATACTCAATATGCATGCACACTTTATAATTGAGGTTTTTTATCTATAAAACTTCTTAAATCTTTATGTTTTATGTTTACTATACTTTTCTCAACTTTTTCTCCTTTTAAATTAAAATTTTCTTTCTTAATTTGAGTGGATTACTCATATATTTCTAACAATGTTATAGTGCTACAATGATTTTTTGAATGATTCTAAAATTTCAAATCGGATCAAATCTTTGTACTTTGTTGTGTTTATTGAGAAAATGCATTTTATGTTTTCATTTTTAGATGATATATATTGACTTTTAGCCTCTAGCTATTGTACTTTTTTTTTAATTTTTTACAGGTTAACTACACAACTCATATAGCTTTGGTTTTAACATGGGCCACACCACACCTTTTCAAATTTATTAATCCTTATCTAATAAGCCCAAATTTTAAGATTTGGTTTTTGATCATTTCTATATATATGAGGATGCATTTTTTTTTTCTAACGAAGGGTGTCCTGATCATTTTGACCAGACTAATCCCATCGCTCCCAGGTGGAGTCGGGTAAATCCCCTAAGGTATAATAAGAACTATTTGATATTCAAATCTAGTAAGAATATTAGATTCAAACTTTCTTAATTATCTTCTCCAAAATTTTATTTATATTATTCAATTATCTCCACCAATTTAGCAAATGCACTAAATTAATCTATAAATTATTTTATGTTACAGTAATATAATATAATATTTAAGTGCAAATAATACAAGAAGTTTTGAAATGTGACTCTATTTATATAGGCCCGGGCTAAGTACGGGCCTTTGTTGCTAGTGTTCTTTTTAAGTTGAAATTTGGAGAGTTCCATAAAATGTGACCATTAAGAGGCTAGATTTTTAAAATCTCATTAATAAAAAGGAAAAATCTAAAATCTCGGGCCAACCATCAAAATTTTCCAATAAATTAAATATAACTGTATATACTAGAATTCCTCATGGACTTAAATTGAAAAAAGCACTTTTGAGTCAGAGAGTTCAATCCCTGTCTAATTTGGGTCGTGGATTGTCTTAAAGTTGAGAACACTATCAGGTTTGAAAATGGTTAGGAGATTAAATATCTACCGATGATTCTTTGTTTATTTTGAGATATCTTTAAGAGCATCCAATCCATTAGATCATGATTTCTTCACTTTTTGGGGCCATTCTTACAAAATCCAAACTGTTCAATCTCTTCATCAGGCATTCAAGGACTATGGGGTTAATTTTCCAAGCAGGATTCCTCATAGATCATGAAAAAAATGCAAAAAGTATATGAGTCGTTTAAGCTATTTTAAACACAAAAGATAGAGAAGACAAAGAAGATGTTAGGTTATCCTTTTTTCCTTTGAAACCCCACTGTTTGGGATCCCACAATCAAGATCCAAACCATTGCTCATAATTATATGTCCTAAATGTCTATTATCACAAATTTCAACTGTTGGTTGACTTGGAGATGACTAGTAATCATGTGGACTGGGCTTCTCTCTAGAATTGGTCAGGTGGGCCTAACCTAAAACGGAATTGGTATTGACCCGAAACTAGGTCATTTTCTTCCCATGTCTAGTTTTGCAACCAAAACCCCTACTCTAGGATGGGTTTCTCTATGGCGATATGCAACGATGAAAGGGCGGCCGGAGATTCCGTGACAGTGATGTCAGTCCTTCGACGTCCTTTGTGGTTGCTCTGGCGATGGTGGATGGTAGCCTTTCTTTTTTTTTTTTTTTAAATTTAAACCAAGATCCTCTGTTCATTGATTCAAAGGAACCGAACAACAACCATTTTAACACTGACAAAAATGGTGTCAACATTTGGCAATTAACGTGTAAACATTAACTCTCCTTCTATAAATAGAAGTGACAAAAACAAGTCCTTTGTCTTCTCCTTCTGTAAACAAAAGTCGTTTATGCAAACCCAAATGATTTTCTTTTCTTTTTTTTTTTTTTTTTTGTCTTCTCCTTCTATAAACAAAACTGACAAAAATTAGTTTGCATAGCATTTGGCAGTTAACGTGTAAACATTGCATCCACCTTTTTCTCTCTTGTTTTGCATCACTCTCCAAAGTCCCAATCATCCAATGATTTATACATAAAAATAAAACAAAAAAACAATGACAAGGCCAGAAAGAACAGAACACAATACAACATTATCATCATGAATATAAATCAATATAAATCAAAGAGAAAAGAAGAGAAACGTCGGGGGCACATGCCAAAACTTGAATTCGGAGAGACATGGGACAAGGGGGCGGAAGAGTTTAGAAGAAGATATCCGTGTGAGATGCCATTGTGATCAAAAAAATTTGTGCGTGAAGATGCTGTGAAAGGCTATATGTGCAGTGTATAAGGATTATAAACCTAGATATAAGGGGTGGAGAATTCCACCGATTTGATCTACTTCCTTATTAATATTAGACGGGATTTATTTAATTTTGGTACTAGATTAATCAATAGGGGCATAAACTATTTAAATTTTATTTGTTTAAAAACCAAAAAAAAAAGGAAATCATGTGTAAACAACACATGATTTACACCAATCAATCTTCCAACTAATCCTTGTTAACTCATAAAAAAAATTCGCAAATGTCACAAGTGTTTACAGTAAAACATTCCAAGCTTGTCTAAACTCAAAGGGCATATAAGCCTTAGAATTATAGAACACTGAGTTAAATTCATCACTCGGGCATCCAAAGATACTTAAATTCATTCAAGAGACTCAGAAGTATGTGCAGAAAACATGGGTCCAAGTTCCAAAAAAGACGGACTTTATCTCAACCAAAATCAAGCTCAAGTGGCTCTTTTTAGTGTTCATGGGGGCACCTCGGGCTGGGGCAACTCAGACTTCCCGACTATGAAATCAGCTGAAATTCATAAGGAAAGCTTCAAATTTTTTTTGG
Source organism: Sextonia rubra (assembly GCA_037013555.1). Lineage (NCBI taxonomy): Eukaryota > Viridiplantae > Streptophyta > Magnoliopsida > Laurales > Lauraceae > Sextonia > Sextonia rubra. The sequence goes on along the minus strand of JASUAD010000011.1, from coordinate 28,532,815 downwards.
ATCATTCCCTCAAAGTTTAGGAATTTTCAGATACCACTGGATGCAAGTTCAAATTCAAGGAGCTCCATTCTAGAGTTTCGGAAACACTATGTGAAACTCCACCTCCTGAAGACCAAATTAGCTGAAATTTCTATGGAAGGCCTTAGTCATACTGTAGAGTAGTTCTAAAAAATTTCGGATCTGTTGGACGTTGTTAACCTAGAGTCAACATACCCACTGGGCCATGGGGCACTAAATCAAAGTCTGGCCTTAGCTCCAGTAACTTATACTTCCCAATAATGAAATCAGCTAAAATTCACAAGGAAGGTTTAAAATATGTTTTGGGCCCTTCTCTAAAAGTTTTAGAATTTTCAGACACCACTGGATGCAAGTTCAAATTCAAGGAGCTCCATTTTAAAGTTTTAGGGACACTATGTGAAACTCCACCTCCTAAAGGCCAAATTGGCTGAAATTTTTATGGAAGGCCTCAATCATGCTCTGGAGTAGTTCTGCAAGATTTTGGGTTGGTTGGATGTTGTTGATCTAAAGTCAATATACCCACTAGGCCATGGGGGCACTGAATCAAAGTTTGACCTCCCTTAGGCCAAATCACTTGAAAATTAGCTGGAAACCTCCAAATGGGTTCCTCATCAAACCCTCAAAATTTTGTGGGAATCTGAGATCATTTGGGGCCCAAACAATTGAAGCATGGGCCCACTTTGACCAAAAGTTGACAAGTGGTGTGACCCACTTTTTGAAGTCAAAACCTGATGAAAATTTAATTGCATGCCTAAAATGATGGCATAGTCCATCCTTCCAAATTTCATGAGGGGTTGGACATCATTTGGGCCCAAAGCCATATTCATTGGATCACTTATGTGTAAAGGGTCAAGCAGGTCAGCCACAACCCAGGCCCAATTCGACCCAAGCTTGTCTCAAATGTGTAGGAATAGTTTTAAGTAGTTCCCAGAAGTTATTAATTTGAACCACAAGAGATTTAAAAATTCATGGCATTTTCCACTATCCAAGCCATCTTAACCCTAACCCATTTTGCACATGTGGGTGACGGTTTAAGGCAATTCTAGCAGTTACAATGGCCTTTAATTTGAAATAGAACTATTCCTAGAGATGATAAAATGTCTCAGTAGAGTTTCCTAAAGGGGACCTCTAATTTGATCTTGGAGTTTCATAGCAACATGGCTATTTTTCTGATCCTCTGCAAGTGCCTTTTGCAACAATTTTCTACAAGGAAGCTTTTTCATTTTTGGCAACCACGACTTCTCCCCAATATCTCTGCACACCATTCCAGTCATCTCAAGGTATTCTACAGAGAAAATAGAGGTTCTGCTTCACCATCAAAGCATACTACAAGGATCTACAAACACTCCCTGTTGGTTGGGGCTTCTCAAATTACCTTTGTCCTCTTCCCTGATTTAAGGGAAGAATGCAGTGAATGTTGCAGACATCAAAAGAAGACATAAGGAGAAAAGGGCTACGCTAGCTCTTTCACACCTTATTCTTTTTAGTTTTCTGCATCCTTCCCCTGTAAATTTCATTTTCCTTATTTTTGTATTACATTTGAGACCAGAGGGAGAGGCGATGTTAAAAGCTGTAAATGACTTGCTACCCCAAGGTCAGAGTTGAACCCATGTAAATGAAGGGAGTTTTTCTCCCATTTTTCTATTTGTCAATGGTCTGCGATAATGGCTAAATCCATCTCAAAATGAATTTTTCTTCAAAACAATCCTACTGTGATTAGCGTAAAGCTTGGGACAGTTCAAATTCAGGAGGGTGTTCTTTTAATTAGCGCATTTGAATTTAAAAATGGGCTCACGTGAATTATTTAAATGAATGTGCATGTAGAATTCTCTTTGTTGAGACAAGAGGAGTACAGATGTGCACTTATGATAAAGTGTCTCTTGCTCTATACTCTTTTGATAAAATATCTTTTCACTTTACGCCAATTATCCAAATACATACAAAGTAATCCACTACTTGTTTTGTGTGTGTGTGTGTGTGTGTGTGTGTGTCTTTAGATGTTTATTTTAGTTTCTCTCCCTTTTAAAAAAAAATGATGTTTGTTAACTTTTTTTTTCCAAAGATATTTGGTTTACTTATATTTGTAATGATTGCGCTATTAATGTTGGGATTTGGTTTGCTATTTAAAACTAAAAAAAGGTCATTACCCAATGCAGGTCCAACTGAAGCAGAGTCACCTTTTTTTACTATCCTATAGAAAAGTTTGATTTGTTACAAATAACTTGTATATGCTGATTGCTTGAAGATTGTTTGAGAATTTTTTTTCTCACAAATCAAGTTAACATATTGAGAGGAAAGAAAAATTTTAGAATTTTAACACCAAAATCCTACTAAAACTAGAGAGAGTTGTCACAACCCAAGCCCAAGCTTCCCTTATTTAGGGTAATATTCGAGGTGTGACATGCATACTCCAGTGAAATTCACCTAACTCTGGTTAGGATGGAATCCACAAGGGATATTTACAACCTTCACGCGTGTAAGGATGACTCAATGACACCTATCAAGGAGAAATCAATGCAAAAGTCTATATTTATCACCTATATCATCTAGAATCCACGTGGTATCTAATATGAACAGTCTATACTTCAAAACATTTCAATATATATCAAGTTAATGAACAGTCTATACTTCAAAACATTTCAACATATATCAAGTTAAAGATTTCATTTTTGTATAAAGTAGAGAAATCCCAAGGTACCCATACATGATATGTCTGTATGTATGCCATGTCTATACAATGGAAACATGAGTATAACTAAAGACTATGGTTGCAAAATCCATATACATCAACTATTCATGTCCAAATATACAAAACAAATACCAACTTTATGATCAAATTAAATATAATGCAAGAGGTGGTATGATGTCAATCTATCTTCCTAGAAATAAACACAAAATGAACTTTGTGGCACACTATGTAAGTTAAGGACTAGAATACGTCCTTAGTTATCCACTCCTCTAATCATGGAGGAACCTCTGGGGTCTCCTCTTACACCTCCGTGGTCTCTGCAGGACCAGGACCAGCATCTGAGCCTGCACCATCAATTAGATAGCTATGAATATAACAATTCACACAATTACAAGCAAGAGTAAAGTAATACACATTGCATTTCTAAGCATTTCAGAGCATGCAATTTTGGAGTCTATTCAAAATAGCTAAGTTCATTTCAATATAGTTTTAATCATGCCTCATGAGTGAATGATTGGTAAAAAAATTCATTATGTGGCTTATGCTTTAGTTGAGTATGCTCTTCTATGAGAGCTTAGACAATTCGTGTGGGATATAACTACTGCCCCAGGGCTAGTTACAATTTGGTTAGCCGATTGAAGTTCCAAACTCTCCTATTATCTTTAAGGTCCCGAACCCCACTAATCTTGATTTACGTTAATTAAGTTCATTTTATATTAATTAATCCAAAACTAGAGGGTTTGCACTTCGGATAGGTAGTTGGGGCAGAGTTTTAGACCTCACTTTAGTAGTTAAGGGCCTTTTCATAATTGTCTTTGCACCTCTTGGACACCTCGTCCACTTCCTTACGTGTAATTTATCGCATAGATCGTCTTTTGTGTTGGGCCCGAGTTAATCCAGACTCATTCTGGGCCAATTGAGGTCCTCCGGACTAAACTGGAAATTCTGAAAACAAGTGGGCTCACATGTGATTTAAGGAGCAGTGATGTTTAAAATGAAAAGAAACACTCAACGTACTCTCTTCTTCTGTGTTCTCTGTGTTGAAACTCCTCTCCTTCTCCCCGGATCCCTTCTCTTCCACTTCCGAATCGGCGAGCTACTAGGATTGGGATCGTGCATGTGTTAGGGAAAGCCTTCAACTATCTTCCTCTTCCTCATAGGAGTATTTACTTCCCTAAGAAGCGTATCCTCTGCAAGTTACATCTCATCAAGGTGAGGGTTTTGCTCCCATTCCATATATTGAGGTTGGTTGGGGTCAAGGAGACTCCAATCCATGACATGCATGCAACTCAACATTCCATTTATCAATTTTATGTTGTCATGTAGAGAACCCACTTTTCATTAGAGATCTTCCTTTGAGTATTCATCAAGAAAGAGTTGGGAGAGTTAACACTAGTGATAATGCAAGTATTAAGGTCATCTGTGTTGCATGAATGAATAAGTTATGCTGCATTAAACTAGCTCTTCATATCTTGAATTTCAGTCATTTCCCTTCCGTGTTTTAATTGATATGAATGTCGTGTATTGAGTTAGAATGATAAGAAGGAACAAGAGGTGTGCGTATAGGATAATCTTAAGGACCTTTCAATTGAGCCTTGGAACTTCCTCACAAGTCAGTTTTGTGTTGATTTTGCACAGAAATTAAGCTACAGAACTGGATTGTGATTTCTGAAGCTTACGGTGGATCTACGGCTAAGCCATAAACATGTACGGCTCAAAGTCCAGAGAGCAGTAGAATGGGATTTTGAACTACGGTTTGCTTGCGGCTACGCCGTGAATTTCCCTACGGCTAAGCCGTATCCAACCCGTACCCAAGCCGTAGGCCTTCCTACAGCGAGCTTTCCAGATAGCTCACAGAACCCAGTTCCTTCTATGGTTTGCAGATGGCTGCATCGTGTAATACACTACGGCTAAGCCATGACCTCCCCGTAATCTAGCCGTAGGCTTAGCACGGCTAAACCGTAGGCCAATATATGGGCAAATCGTAAATGCGCTGAAAATCCGGATGAACAGTGACCCCCCCTCGGCTAAGCCGTAGTCTTGTATACGGCTAAGCTGTAAGAACCCAATGAATGTAGGATGGACCTTGTATTGGCACCCTCTTACCTCTACACGGGCCCGATGGCAAGGACACAGTAAGAGGATAAATGAATTCTGGATGATTTCCCCAAAGACAAGTCATGGATGTTGGCATAATAAGGGGTGTTCTTTACGTACAAAGGCAATAACAAGAAATGGCAACACATTGACACCGGATGTCTTATGAATACATCGTGTTGAATGTCCTTGGGGATCAGGAAATGCTACTTCATTGGAATGCATTCATATTGTCACGCTATACTACCCTTGACATGAATTGTTATCGAGTTCAGTTCCTCTAGCAAACCCGCGGCAATTCTGACCTGAGCTTCTAATGAGTGCGTATCTGATAAGCCAGAGCTTCTATTGAGTGTGTGCTTGCTAGTCAGGGTATAGCCGAAGCTCGGGCCTTTGTAGCCCATGTGCATGTGTTTCACTGATTATGATTAACTATTCCTTATGTATGTTATGACTAGTATGATTGATTCCGAGTCGGCACCACTTAGCTTTTGCCCTTTTGGGTATTTGTAAGTCACCACTGTAATAGGTTTACGGAGGGATTGTTGACGCTCCTCGGGAAGCTAGCCTGATCCCCTAGCGACCCATACGATATGTATGCTCCCTTTTGGGAGAATAGAGCATCGTGGTTGCCAATCAGTATGTATGATGTTTCAATTATGATTCCTCACTCATGCATCCATGTTTAGTGACTGTCCTTTTTACTGTATTATGTTGTTTCATTTCATGTGCCTTAGTACTTGCTTAACCGTCTTGTTAATAGTGTTACCCTTGGTATTGTAGGTCTAGATCCCGGTCCCAACGAGGACAATGACGCGGCCCCGGAGGGTACCCCAACAGTACCTCGGGGTGTAGGTGAATGGATGGATGGTGACGTCTACTACTAGCCATCCTACAAAGAGCGTCTATTTTAGGGATATTATGCTGGGACTTTTGTATCAATCTTTTAAGAAGCAATTGGGAAATGTACTTAAAGACTTTAACTCTCCTGTATGTTATATGTTTACTTATAAAAGCTTGTGCTCTTGATAATTACTGAGTATTTCGCAGGATGTCGTTTATGATAAGTTATGTTTGTACGTGTGTCAGCATACCTCACACGTTCCTGTGGAATCTCCCTTGTAGGAATTCGTGCATAATTCTTCAGGGCACGGATTTCTACGGGATTACGTATCCATGCCCTGGGGGCCCACTCAAATCCCCAAATTCCCGAGATTGGGGCGTGACATTATCCATTGCAATGGCCAAACTTAATCCATAGTTCTTAATTTCTAATCTCATTTAACTCTTTTTTACACAATTCGATTCAGCATGACAAAAGGAAGAAAACTGATAAAGAAACGATAATCAACGATTATTAAGACAAGTACTACCACCATATAAATTCATTGGAGAACAATGATATTACATCTCCAATATACTAACATTATTAGGTTGTTAAATCAATGAAAATTACTAGCCAACCCTAAACTAAATACCTGCTATCTCTAATCGTCCATTCCATTGTAGTTTTAGGTTAGCCAATCTATGGCTATCCTTCTTTGATGTTACATTGTATATGAATTAGTACATTGAGGCCCCTAAACCCACACTAATGGTTAGGTGCTAGACTGACTGGGTAATATACATGAGGTATCTCACCTTTCAAGATTGCTCATGCATTCTATAATCCCTTTGGTCAGTGTTAGAGGGCTATAGTTCCATTACTAAGGCCTTACAAGGTCTCGAACACCCAATGAACTTATTTGGTTAAAGGTTATACTATAAGTAGCTTCTAGGTGAATTATAAATAGGTCTTTGGTAAAGAAAGATGACTGAAAAGTGTTCAGGACCCAAAATGGGACCCTAAACAAAGGGGTTACCCTATTGCTCTGGTCCAGGTCCAATAGATCAAACATGGATCCAAAGAGCTAATCCGATTGATCGGATGCCAGGTCCGATTGATCAGACCTGACATGAATTAACTTCAAAATTTTTGAAGTTCTTTCTTTGTTCCTTCTCTCTGTACTTGTAGGTAACTTGATGTTCCACTCAAATAACCTTCTATCCTACATCCATTAATAGCCTCTAATACTTTCATCATCATCTTATTCCTATGGATCCATTTATAGAACCAAAATCAATTCCTAATCATCAATAGAAACAACAAAAGGCTGAGATGAAGATTATAGAACTTAGCAATTCAAGAGCATGCGAAGATGGGAAAGGCCATGGAGAAGATGAATCCCATTTTTGCTCAAACATGCAAGGTTTCCTTGTTTGAATTGGTTGAAGAAAATGTAAAGAGAGGGGCAAGGATGAGCGACATCAGTTGAAATGAGAGAAAAGGATCGGTTGAAGTGGGTTCTACCTGTTTTTATATGAACAATTTTTGAAATTTACAAAGAAGTCCAATTCCCTTAATATATTTTTAGATAAGTCAAATCCAAGCCCAATTGATTCAAAGGAAGTCTAATGATATGTGGGGTCCAAATGAAAGTTAATGAGCCCGACGAGATGCATGTGATGACACCAAGATGACGCATGTATGATGTAAAACCATAAAAATTAAAATTATCAAAAGGGCTTTTCTCTATTTGATTAAGGTCAAACCAGCCTGAAACTATCTATCCATGATCCAAACTCGACCCAAATAAATACAATAAGACAAGCTAAGGTTTATTTAGCATAGTTTAACATCAAACAAGATTATTTAAAATAAATCTATAATTAATTAGTATTAAACACAATTAAATTGTGATAGGGTGTCACAAGAGGTAAGTTTCATTTGTGTTCCAAAGGATGATTGATTCTTTTTATATGGCATGAAAATAGGCCTTTGCAAGTTGAACGTTGGATCTGGGTTCTATTTTTCCTCTTCCATCAATTCGTTTGGAAAATTTTTGAAATATTTTATGTCAAATCAATCTATAGTTATTCTTGTTTCTAGATTTCTATTGGCAGGTTTTATTTGATTATGTTTTATTATTATTGTTATCATGATTATTTTTTATTACTATTAGTACTAATATTATTATTTAACTTTTTCTCTTTTTTGTTATAAAATGGCTAGGCAGTGGGATGAAATGGGCTACCAGTTTTCTCAATTGCAAATGCATTATTTTGAATAGAGATTTTTTTTTTTTTTGTATTTTCATTCTTTGTTTTGTCTTTTTTTCACACAATAAAAGATAATTGCATTATAATTCTGTTATGTGCTACAAAAGTAAATCAAAGACTATGCGAATGACGGAGGAAAATCTCTCTGCTTTCCTAAAATTATTTCTTCCTACATGCTAAATATTAACTACTGAGTTCTTCAATGTGAAGCTATCATATACGATGCAATACTATGTTCTCAACTACCATTTCATGGATCTATTCCTATGGTTTTTCAAATTGTTTTTCCCCACATCATGCTTTCGATATCATCTCTTTGATGCAATTCATGCAGTTTTTACCTTCCTTGCTTTGAATTTTTATCTTTTTTCTAACTTGACCATGATTGTCACGAGTTTTTTTCCTACCAAATCCTAAATTAATTCATTGCATTTTTAGATCTTTTTCGAAATAAAAATGGAGTTAATTTGAGTAAAAAAAAAATTTTACCTTGATTTCCATCCAAATGTAGCTTTAGGATGTAAGGTCTTCAGACAATAGGCTATAAATTTGATTAGACTTTTGAAATTCTGCTTTTTTATATGATCAAATTTCTGAAACTTGGTTCACGTGATTGATTCTGAAGTTCTGCTAATGAGATGTTTTGTTTCGACATTTGGTGAATTTCTATTTCCAAGATTTCAAAGTCCTTATATTAATAAATTGTTCTATTTAGATATCTGCAGAAATTTAATTTAATCATTTTTAAACATGAGTTTCACTGCATACAAAATGTGTGAGACCAGGCTTATGGATTTGAATGGGTGATAGTTTGGATCAGCTATGAGGGGAATGAGATGAATGGCTAAGTAGTGGAGAAATAATCTTAATAATGCGACACCGCTTGTAGCAACTCCACATTTCAAGATACTTTCACTGTTTGAAAGATGTAGAGTGTAAAGTGGGCCCAAGTTTGTAAAAAATTGAAACTGTTGTCCCTGTTATGGATGTCCATGGAGTTAAAAAAAAAAAAAAGAAAGAGGATTTTATCAGAAAAAATCCCTTTAGACCAAAAAGGACCTAAAATATATGTAACGACCACAATGGTCCCATGCGCCTTTTTTTATTTATTTTTTGTTGTTTTGTTGAGTGGCGATATCCCCTCTCACTCGCATATACGAGCTTCTTCTTCCTCATCCTCCTCCCTCCTCCCTTCTCCTCCTTTTTCCTTCATGATATGGTGACTCCATTGTTTTGGACTTGGGTGCAAATGAGAGCTTATTACCAAAACAACCCGATATCATATATTTTCATTTAAATATAGGCTTTAATCCTGTAAAAACTATTCTCAAGAAACAACCATGAGAACTTTTTATAGGGCCAACTTGTGGGTCACATTTGGAGATGGGACTAGGGGGCTGGAAAGATTTATGTGGACCACCCCACATATCAAGTTTGGCTCCAATCACATGTCCTAACCCCTTGATCCATAAACAACAAATTCAGTCCATTCAGATTGGTGCACAGCCGATCTAACAATCCAGTAAATTTGGATCTGACTAAAACTTGGGGTGAGTGACTATCAAGGGGGTTTCTATATATTGTAAGGTTTGGATTGGATGATAAATGAGCCTCACCTAGAGTTCTCATAAAAAAATGGTGAGAACTAGTTCTCTCAAGATTATTTTCCTTTAAATTTATCATCTTCCATATCCCATTTTCTTTCTTTCATTTTCCTTTTTCTCTTTTCAATCTTAAGTCATTCTCAGTCATTTTATCAAACACCCTATAGGCATGTCCCAAGTTGTCACACTTTTCATACATGTTGTCCAAGTGCTTTATAAGCAGGCATTCCTCTTAGTCATTTCGTCAGACACCTTACTGGCATTGCCTAGGTATTCTAACTCATCATCATCTCATCTTATTCCCTCTATATCCCCTTTCCTTACCATTCCGATTTGTAATATCTAAACCAACTGCAATCTCTAACGTTTTTTTTTCACCAGCATCTTCAAATTCACCCATCATTACCATCCAACCACCATCACTTGCGTGACCACCATCCAAAAGCCAACTTTTTTTTTCTGAATCTAACATGGCCGTAATATCCTGGCTTAACTATAAAAAAGAATAAAAAAAATGAACAGGTGAGCGGGGATATCGCTGCAGGCCAAGATTGAGAGGAATGCTTGTTTATAGAGGACTTGGACGACATGTATGGAAAGTGTGACAGCTTGGGCCATGCATATAAGGTGTTTGATGAAATGACTAAAAGGGACTTAAGATTGAAAAGAAAAAAAAAATGAAAGAAAGAAAAAGGGACGTGGAAGATGATATATTTAAATGGTTATATATTATACCGAGGTGTTTTGATAATAAACTTTCACTTGCACCTAAGTTCAAGACAATAAAGTCACTATATCATGAGAGAAAAATGAGGAGGAGGAAAGAGGATGGAGAAGAAGAAGCTCGTATAAGTGAGTGAGAGAGAATATCGCCACTCAGCAAAATAGCAAAAAAGAAAAATAAAAACGTGCCCATGGGACTACTGTAGTAGTTACATATCTTTCAGGTCCTTTTTGGTCTATAGGAAGTCTAAAGGGATTTTTTGGGTAAAATCTTCTAGAAAAAACCAATCAATGGAAGAAAATTTTAGTAAGAAAGTAAGCCACTCATCTTTTATATATTTCTTCATTGATGCTCCTGGAGAAGACTTTATACCTTAATAGGAAGCAAGTGATCACCAAATTGTAATGTATAATTTAAGGACTTAAAGAACTTTGACTCTCCTTTGTCTTTTTTTTCTTTGTAGATTTGTTTTGATAAGTTTTGTTTGATTATTTATTTATTTATTATTATTATTATTTATCTTCTTTTTATTTTTAAATGGCGAGGCACTTATATGAAATGGCTAGTAGGTGTTGTCAATTGCAAATACATTATTTTGAATAGAGATTGTTATTTGCATTTCCTTCTATGTTTGTCCTTTTTATCACAAAATAAAAAATAATTTCATTAGAATCCTATTGTGTGTCACAAAAGAAATTCAAGAAGGCAATGAGAGCAAGAGGAAAATTCCTAATGTACGATGATTCTAGTTTTTTTCCTTTCAAATGCTAAATTCATGTATTACACTTTAGATTTCTTTCTTTCTTTCTTTCTCTTTTTTTTTTTTTTTTTTTGAAATGAAAGTGGAGTTAATTTGAGTAGAAAAGGAATCATGCATCGATTTCCATCTAGATGTAGCTTTAGGATATGCAACGTTTTTAGACAATATGCTATCAATTTGGCCAGATTTTGTAAATCTTCTCCTTTTTTAAAAGATAAAAAATTTGAAGGTTGGCTCACCTAATAGAAATTATGTATAGTACAATACGCAACTTTAACTTCCAAAGAAAAGTGGAATCACCTGACTTGGGAGTTAAATTGAAGAAGTGAATTTTTTAAAATGACTTCCTGAGAGAGAAATTCTGTTGTATCAGAATTTTGTCATTGATTTCAAGTCATGTTTGAGCTTCTACAAACTATACTAAGAGATCTATTTTAATCCGAACGTTGCACATTGAAAACTGTGGTTGTCTATTGGCATTTTGCCATCAAATCCAACTTGGGGTGAATCCACAGGGTTGAATATTTTAAGGCATTCATGTCTTGATCTCTTTGAGATTGCAAAAGCTGAAGTTTTGTTGTGTCAATTTTCTACTCAACTATAAGATGCCTTCATTGAATCTTTCAAGGTATTTGACCAAATGATTGTTTTTTCATGTAGTCCATTTATCTATGCGGCATTTACATGGATGACTGATGAATAGGCTATGAATATCAAGAGAGTATTTAATCCATGATTAGTGAATGAAACCTTACTTTTTATGTCAATTCTGCCAAGGCTATTGTATGTATTATTGTCAACATTGGAGCAGATGACTTGATTGAAGAGAGGGTAAATCAATGCACTTTTTTATCCTATTTGGTATGTTTGCAAATTGATTTCATAATATTACTTCAACTGTTTCTGTATAAGAAGCGGAAAATCCAACGACTTCAGTCGTTTCTAAGCTGAAAAACTAATTAGATAGCAGCCATTCTACGATTTCAGTGGAGCATTTGTTTCCATTTTATTGGTTGTAAGTTCTAGTCAAGCTTTCACATTCCTTTGAATTTTGATGTCAATTATCTATTGAAGATTATATTGACCAAGCATCTTTGATGTTTTGCATACTTTATTTTTTTTTAATGTTTTTTTTTCTATTAAGTTGATTCAATCATCTTGAGAATGATGTTCTCCATTTCATTGACCGATCTTTGGCCTACAAGCACATCTAATATCTTATAATGTGTTATAGTAGCTGAAACACATTGTTATTTGATCCAAGTTCTGCTATACTCATTAATGAACTCCAACATATATAATTAAAACGAAACGGTTGCATGCTTAACTTTTTTCATAGCAACAAATATATCACGACGACATTGATCCTTGACTAAAAACTACGCTCAACGCACGTAACTCCCAGCAGTAATTCATATAATGGGATCCTATAGTTCGGTGGATTGGATCTACGGTTCAAAGGTAGACAGATGTGATGGTAGGATGAGTGAAGGGTTAAGTTATTCGATCCAAACTAACATACAGGCACAACTTGTTCCACCAAGCATTACAAACTTCACGGAGAAATGAGTACATTTGTATGAAGACTTATATTTGAGTTTTGAGTGGCCACTTCTTCTCAACTTATAGCATTGGATGAAAAATATGTCATGCCCCGAAAATTTTTTTTTGGGTCATAGCAGTCCGTCGGATTTGAGTTGGGTTGAGAAGGGTATATGGGCTAAGTAATTACTTTTGGGCCTTGGGTTTACGTTATTTGACCCTTTTAGGCCGATAGACTCTTTTTGAAATTTCGTAAAACTTACTATAAAGCAGGGAACCCTTCATTGTAATTTAGAAAAACCCCCTCTCAATATAAACTCTTAAGGTTTTCTCCATTCTCTGATCATCTTCCTTTCTTCAACCAAACCCTAGAAGCTCTCCGGGGGGAGACTAAGGTTGGATCTTCCAAATTTGTTATTCAGATTTACTTTTGGCTTCAAGATCCAGGCAAGTAGATAGTTGTAAGCAATGGCTTTTGGTTACTTGTAATATATTTTATTTGCATCTTGGTTAATATGCTTTTGTAAAGTTTCTTCGTTTGGGTTCAAACTTTTATTTGATTTCGTCGTTTGATTTAATATTTTGATTTGGGATCAACTAGGATCATTGATTTTTCTTTTCTTAAAATATATATATATATAAATCTGTCTCTTTAAAAAAAAAAAAAAAAAAGGGACCCGGTGCTGCCTGCTTGATGCAGCACAAGCAATGCTGCCGGCTTGCCTGTTGCAGGTGGGCCAGCCAGGCCGGGGCTAGCCTGGTTGGGCCTGACAGCGCCCGGCCTGGGTGCTACTAGGCCCAGTTGCGGCTCGGCCGGGTTGCTGAAGAGGTTTGGCTCACTTGCCCTTTAAAAAAAATTATTTATATATATGTTATTAAAATTTTAGGTTATTAATTATAAACATTTAAAGTATTATAATGTGATTATTGGTTTAGAAGATTAATGAATATGTGGTTATGTTAATTAATTATTAAATTAGATATGATAAAAAATTCGATTTTGATTGTTATAAAGGTAGTTTGGGAGTTGTATTTGACATTAATATTAAATTTGGATTGGTTATACACTAACTAGGATGTAGTTTGTGTGATTAAATTTGTAATTAGAATGTATTTCAAATTCTAATTTGGATTTTAACTTGAGTCTACATTCTAAATCATAATCCGAGATTTGTACCTTTTGTTTTGTAAAAAATAATAAGTTGTATTTACGCACAACAATGATATTAAGGAATTAATTATTCCTTTTCCCTTCTGATCATGACTTAATTTAACTTTGGATTTGAAAATTGAACATCTTCTATCCAATTTGTAAACCACACTAAATATATACATAATTGGATTAAATGAATTATGTCTTTTAGAAAAGTTAGTTAGATGTTCACATAAGAATTATACTTAATGCAGAATTGGAATATGAGGTTCGAAATGCACTACATGATAGGCACCAAAAGTAGTATATCGGCATCGTGGACTCATATTTCCATTGTGAGAGAGAGTTGGTTCTCATGTGTATATTTAACCAACCATGACCATTAAGTGGTTTAGTGCTTACCCTCAGAAAACTTGAATTGACACTCATTCATAATACATTTTCAATTATAAAAGTATAAGTACTCAAATTATTAATGGTTAGTTTATTGGCATTAAGGGTGTCATATCATAATTCATTCTGCATTAGTATATGTACGTATTTGTATATATATATATTATCTGCGGGAATACCCGTTTCTGTTATTATCTGCGGGATTACCCGTTTTTGTTATTATATGAGGGAATACCCATTTCTGTTATTATCTGCGGGATTACCCGATTCTGTTATCTATATGCGGACTACCCATTTCTGTTATCTGTATGCAAGACTATCCGTTTCTGTTATCTGTATGTGGAATTACCCGTTTCTGTATATTTATCCGCGGGAATACCCGTTTCTGTGCATTTATGCCATTGGGATTTGCATCTAAATTATTTTGGTTCATAATGAATATATTATTTAATTCAGTTGATTAATCCATTACTTGTAGTTTACCGTCTTGCCAAATTATGTCAATCGACCCACTACTTTTGGTGTCTAGATTCCGTTACCGGTGCCGAACCGGAGGGTCAGGCGACGCAGGAAATTCCGCCAGATGGCGGAGTTATTGAGTGGAGCACCGATGACATCATCTAAGGTGTCCTAGTGTGGTGCAGAGATAGAAAGTCTTAGATTGTGTAATAAGGCCATGTTTGGGCCATTAGGTTAATAATTTTAAGTTTATTTGTTTTGAAATTATAATCTTAATTGTTATGCTTCAAAGCACTTGACATTGATTTCGTTATTAATGAGATTTGTTACATGGTTGTTATATGATATTCATCTACGATGAGTATGGATTTCAGTTCCACGTGTGATTATGGTTGCCTGATTACCAAGCATAGCCTCACGAAGGACTTCGATCCACCAGGAATTGGGGCCCATACTGTTTATGTTAGAAAAATTTTAATTGGCTCCAATTCTCACACCCCTGGAATCAGGTTTGGATCCGGCCCAGTTTTGAGAGCGTGACAAAATACATCCCATCAGGGTTGCAATTGGCATGAATGTTACTCATATCAGAATAATATTCAATGGTAAATCAAAGTCATCTCCTTCCTCCCAAAAGAGAAAAACGTAAGATCATTAATGTAGACGATCACCCAAAAAACTCCTAATGAGAACTGTGCACCACAATACATCTGGACCCCATCTGTATAACAATTCCATCTTCGGTGTGCAATATGATCTCCATCAGATGTTCATCTACCTGCAATGAAAATTTGCCATCGCCCCACTCATCAGAGGTGAAAATCATATGGACAAGATCATCCATATATCCCAAAAACCAAAACTGAATCCAAAAAATGAAATTGTTCTTTAACATTAAATTCTGAATACGTTGGCTAATGACAAGTCATCACCTTTTCAAAGGAATAAGGTGTTAACTGTAGTCAACACGGAAATTCTCTCCCGGTCTTTGACACTCCATCCAACAACGATCTTCTCCATTATGTTTTTGGGCTTTGGCTATATAACTCCTCTCTGCATTTTGAAATCTCTCCTTGCTCACAATGCCCACTGGTATCTCATCCATTGATGCAAACTGCGCCTACTACCTTTTGTGCCTTCTTTAAAAACATGGGAGAGTGGATAATACAGTGGGGCAACACAACAAGCCTTATCGTCCAACTTGCAAAGGCAACCAAGATCAAACAATCACCACACAAGAAGACAAGAGATTTACGTGGTTCGGCAAAGATGCCTACGTCTACGAGAAACCAATTTCCACTAGGTTCTCCTCCAATCTGTGAAACCATAGCCTTAGAATCTCAGCTACTCTCAGCCTCTCTCTAGGGTTACAGATTACATCATATATATAACCATTACATCCTTATCCCCCAAGAACTCTATCTCAAGAAAAAAGGAAAGTCCTAACCTATTAGAAAACTGCTGTTTGACAAAACAGGAAATTCTTAATATCATTAGGGAAACCACCCCAGATACTGAACCCACTAATGGTCTGGACCCACATGGCCAACAATCTCCCCCTCCAGACCATAGGGAAGATGCCCTGAACCCCTTACTGGGAGTTCAGTCCTGCCAACTCTGAACACAGCTCCAACTTTCCCTTAGACACAACCTTGGTCATCATGTCCGAGGGATTCTTGTCCGAATGAATCTTTTCTAGCTTCATGAAGTTCTTCTCGATCACTTCATGAATCCAATGGTACTTGATATCAACGTGCTTCATGCGACCATGATATGTAGCATTCTCACTGAAATCCATAGCACTCTGGCTATCATAGTAAACTACATATTCTTCTTGCTTCAAACCAAGTTCTTGAAGGAATCTTTTTAACCAAAGCATCTCTCTCCCTGCTTCATTAGCAGCTATGTATTCCATTTTAGTTATAGATCGTACTGTACACTTCTGTAACTTCGATTGCCAAGAGATAGCTCCCCCTATGAAAGTAAACAAATAACCAGAAGTCGACAACCGACGATCAAGATCACCTGCAAAATCAACATCAGTATAACCTTCCATGACTGGTTTTGAGCCTCCGAAACATAAGCACACCTTGGAAGTACCTCTCAAATACCTAAAGATCCACTTCACTGCTTCCCAATGCTCTTTTCCAAGGTTTGCGAGAAATCTACTCACTAAACTCACAGCATGAGCAATATCTGGCCGTGTACAAACCATGGCATACATGAGACTCCCCACAGCAGAGGAGTAAGGAACACATGCCATCCGTTCCTTTTCATCATCTGTAGTAGGACATAAGCGCTTACTTAGTTTGAAGTGACTGGCTAGAGATATGCTAACTGGCTTAACATTCTTCATGTTGAATCGCTCGAGCACTCGTTCAACATATTTCTCCTGTGACAACCACAGCTGCTTGGAACTCCTATCACGACGTATTTGCATGCCTAATATCGTTTGTGCGGGACCCAAGTCTTTCATGTCAAACGACTTTGATATCTCCTCTTTTAACTTGCCAATCAACTTGCTATCCTGTCCAGCTATCAGCATATCATCTACATATAAAAGAAGGATGATGAACCTACCATCGATAAATCGACGAACATAGACAATGATCTGCAACTATCCTCCGGTACCTATGACTTAACATGAATGAATCAAATTTCTTGTACCATTGTCTAGGTGCTTGCTTCAGCCCGTAGAGACTCTTCTTCAACTTGCAAACCATCTGTTTTTTTCCTTCTACCTCAAACCCCTCGCCTGAGTCATGTAGATCTCTTCTTTCAAGTCACCGTCAAGAAACGCAGTCTTCACGTCCATCTGTTCAAGTTCAAGGTCCATGCTGGCAGCTAGACCCAAAACGACTCTAATAGAAGTCATTTTCACAACAGGAGAGAAAACATCACTGAAGTCGATACCCTTCATCTGTGCGAAGCTTTTACCACTAACCGTGCTTTGTGCTTTACCAGTTTCCCATTCTCATCCTTTTTCAGCTTGAACACCCATTTGTTTTTCAGAGCATTCCTATCTTTAGGAAGTTGCACCAGCTCATATGTCTTGTTCTTCTTCAAAGAACTCATCTCATCCTGCATAGCCTTCATCCACTTATCTTTATCAGCATGACTTATTGCTTCCCGGAAGCTCTCTGGCTCTCCCTCATCAGTAAGCAACACATATTCGGATGCAGGATACCTAGTTGATGGTTGACGCTCCCGGATAGACCTCCTAACTTGAGGTTCCGTGGTTTCAATCTGAGGAGACTGCTGCTCCCCCTGCTCAACACCCTCATCATCTGGCAACCCCTATGCCTCATCACGATTTGGATCGTTTTGTCTACCTTCTCCACCTATAGTCTGCACCGGAGGAGTCGGTGTGAGATCAACCACTCCATCAACTTTCTCAGAAGACTTTTCAATCTTCTCAACATCTCCAAAGAACTAGTCTTCATGGAAAACCATATCCCTACTTCTAATAAGTTTCCTCTTTGCTGGATCCCATAATCTGTAGCCAAACTCATCTCCACCATAGCCAAGAAAGATGCAACTCACTGCCTTATCGTCCAACTTGGAACGCTGCTCCTTTGGTACATGTACAAACGCTTTACACCCAAACACCTTCAAGTGCGAATAGGAAACATTTTTACCTGTCCATCTTCTCTCTGGAAGATCATAATTCAAAGGAACGAAGAAAGATCTGTTAATCAGATAAATGGCAGTCAGAACGGCTTCACCCCAAAATGACGCATCTCATCTTCTCAAGAATAGTGCGGTTCATTCTCTCTGCCACACCATTGTGCTGTGGAGTACCAGGAACTGTCTTTTCATGTCGAATGCCATCTTTCAAGCGATAGCCTCTGAACTGGTTGGATGTGTACTCTCCTCCATTATCTGAACGGAGACACTTTAAGAGTTTACCTGTTTCTCTTTCAACCTTGACATGAAACTGTTGAAACATCTGGAACACTTGATCCTTTGATTTCAACGAATAAACCCAGATTTTCCTGGATGCATCATCGATGAACGTAACAAAGAACTTATTGCCACCCAATGATTCTACCTCTATGGGACCACAAACATTAGAATATACCAAATCCAATACATTTGATTTCAATTTTAATGTCGAAGAGAAAGCAACCCTATGCTGTTTACCATACAAACAATAATCACAAGGGTCAAGGGATATACCTTTGGAGCAAGGGATTAAATCCTTCGTTGCCAACATCTGCAAGCATTTCTCACTCATATGACCAAGCCTCTTATGCCACAAATTCAAAGAGAAATTGTCTTGAACTGCATTCAATGCATCTTTGCACAGCTTTACTTGTATTTTATAAAGAGTATTACCTACTGTATCTCTCGCAATAACAAGAGACCCTTTAGTAAGCTTCTATCTGCCATTTCCGAAGTAATTCTCATAACCTGCACAGTCCAATGCAGTCCCGGAAATTAGACTCAGCCGCATATCAGGAACATGTCGCACATCTTTCAGCGTCATTGTGCAACCAATATCGGTTTCAATGCAGACATCACTGATACCAACAATCTCTGAATGACTCGTGTTGCCCATCTTCACAGTACCAAAGTCACCTGCTTTGTACGTCGTGAACATCTCCCTGCAGGGAGTAGCATGGTAGGATGCTGCTGTGTCAACAACCCACTCAACCTGACCATCTGCAACACTCAAACACTTATCATCATCGCCGGCGAGCACCACTACTTCCTGTTCCAAAGTAGCTGTAGTGTTATCACTGTCATTCTTCTTATCATTGTTGGAGCCTTTCTGTTCCTTCATAGCAAAACAATTTTTCCTTACGTGGCCCATCTTGCCACAGAAAAAGCATTTTACAAACTTTTTCTTGCTCTGTGATTCACTGCTAGACTTGGCTTGTGATTCACCTCTAGATTTGCCACGACCCCCCTTTGGACTTCTACTCTTACTCCTCCCCCTGTTCTCAGTAACAAAGGCCTGTGCATTATCTGTCCCTGTAGATTTCCTTCTAGTTTCTTCATTTTGTAGACTACTGGTAACCTGACTTATAGATAACACACCATCTAGAGTAGAGTTGCTCAAAGAAACAACCAATGTCTCCCATGAATCCGGCAAAGAACTCAGAAGCAACAAAGCTTGCATTTCATCATCAAGGATTATCTTCATAGTGGCTAACTAATTTACCACACTTTGGAACTCATTGATGTGATCTTCGATCTGACCACCACCCTTGAATTTCATGTTTACAAGCTTTCTAATCAAGAAGGTTTTGTTCACTAAGGTTTTTTTATCATACATTGCTTCTAGCTTTTTCCAACGAGTATTCGCATTGGTTTCATTTGACATGTGATGAAATATACTGTTATCAACCCACTATCTGATGTGACCAATCGCTTTTCTATGTAATTTGTTCCATTCAGCATCTTGCATATCTTTTGATTAGGCATTATCCCCCTCAATGGGATCATGGAGGTCTTTACAATAAAGAATATCCTCCATCTTCGGTTTCTAGATCAACCAATTGGAATGGTTGAGCTTAACTATGGTAGTGTTGATAATATTGTTCTCCATCTTAATCAAATTAAGCAACAGAAAAAAAAAACAATGAACACTGACCTCAACTCCTGCACCAAGCTATAGATTTCGTCAACAAGAGCACGCTGGAAGAAACGAATCTGAAATCCGACCCCGGATAGCTTCGATATCGCAAAAATGGTTTTCTGCGCTTCTGATTTAGTTAATCTCTTTGTTGACCGTCAAACAGCCAATCTTCTTCCACTTACACGTAGATCTGCTCGAAACGAGTGCGTAGGCGCAAACGGATCTCCGATCGGACGTCGGATGATCAAGATATCGCAGAAACAAACTTCTGCCGTCAATCTGGTCAACTCAGGTCGTTGACCATCTGTCCGATGACGAGGGCTGACGTTGGCTAGATGACGTCATGCTGCTGACGTCTGCAGTGGCTGACAGGCTGGACCGTCAGCAAACGGGTTCAGGTCGACCCGACCTGAACTGAAATCGTTAACCTGCGCTGCTGGGCTTTTGCTTCACAGGTTGGGTTGAATTGACCCGACCCGAAACCGAATCCGGAGCCTGTTGCTGCCGGGCTTTCTTTACAGTGCGGGTCAGGTCGACTGACTCGACCTGAAACCCAATTGACCCAAACTTGGGTCATCTTCTTCAATGAAGACTCTGTTCTGGGTCTGCAACCCAGTTGCAGACGCTGCGATGCAGCGGCCGGCTGTGTAGCTCCTACGTAGCGATCCGGTGACCAACGGCAATGGGGGGCGACGGCGACGGCGGCGGGCTGCGGACGGCCGGTGGCTACCAATGACCGATGAGTGCAAAAAAAAACCCTTTTGTTTTTTTCTTGCGTTCTTCCTCCTCTCGAGAAATCCGGCAACCCTTCTCAATTCCAGCAACCTCTTCTCCGATGAAGATGTCCAGCCAACCGAACACAAACCAAAAAATCGAGAACCCACTCGTGTCTTCTTCTCCGATTCTCGTTTCTCTGTTTCAGGAAACAGAGATCCTCAGCATGTGGCCCGGCAGAGATCAACGTTGATCTCTCCTTTTCCCGTTGATCTTTCACGCACAAACTTTCGCTCTGATACCACTTGTTGTGCCTGTGTGTGCAAAGGCAACCAAGATCAAACAATCACCACACAAGAAGACAAGAGATTTACTTAGTTCGGCAAAGATGCCTACGTCCACGGGAAACTAATTTCCACTAGGTTCTCCTCCAATCTGTGAAACCACAGCCTTGGAATCTTAGCCACTCTCAGCCTCTCTCTAAGGTTACAGATTACACCATATATAGAACCATTACATCCTTATCCCCCAAAAACTCTATCTCAAGAAAAAAGAAAAGTCCTAACTTATTAGAAAACTGCTATTTGACAAAACAGAAAATTCCTAATATCATTAGGGAAACCACCCCAGATACTGAATCCACTGATGGTCTGGACGCACATGGCCAACAAATGCCTCGTCCAAATGCCAAGAGAGAGTAGGCACACGGAGAAACAATCTCCATTGACTTTCTCATCTCAGACTTTCTCATCTCGATTAGCATTAGTATAAAAAAAAAACCGGATGAATTGCAATTATTCGGCGAGCTTGTTTAGGGGAGAAAAAAATGGAGGAATTGCAATAATTTTGAGAGGTTATGAGAGGTAATTATGATAAGTAGATTTATATGGAAACCACCTTAAAGGCCAGCTCTTCGAGAAAAATTATGAATTGCAAGTTATTGTGACTTCTGAGAGGTTACTTAGTCATGAAAATTATGATAAGGAGATTAGTAATTTTCCCTCTTGGAAAACCACTATGATAAAGAGTGAAGGAAATGTTAAGAGGAAAGAGAGAGAAGGTGGAGAGAAGGGTTTTAGTATTTTTTTTAACAGAAAAAAGTGGAGAAGTTACAAAAATGCACAGAGAAAAGTCAAAACAAATTGAAAAAGTCAAAATCAACTAAAAAATTGAGACTAATTTTTCAATTAGAAGTTGGTCTCTTTCATATATAATAATTGAAATCGATTTTAGGTACTCATATAATCCCAACCTACCTTTACCCCTGACAGGGAGGCTATTGATTGATTTTAGGTACTCATATAATCCCAACCTACATTTACACATGATAGGGAGGCTATTGATTGATTTTAAGTACTCATATAATCCCAACCTACATTTACACATGATAGGGAGGCTATTGACCTCATCAAAATATTACCTGTGCCAATTCATCATTTTTCTTATATAGCATCTTTAAAAATTACTACATCTACATTGTTTTGCACAAAGAAAGGCTGTTATTGATGGTCTTATTGTTACTAGAGTGATTACAACAATACTTAAATATGGAATTTCCATAAAATGGATACATAAATATCTCCTACTCTTGCACAGGAACAGCAAGAAGAGGGGCCTCCATTTGTAAGGTGATTCCGAACTTATCATTCATATTCATGTCCCCTGGCGACATCCCCTCAGGAAGCTTCCATGCAAATGATTGTAGAAGTGACGCTAGTGATAGGTGCACCATCCGTAAGGCCAAAGCCAACCCAGGACATATCCTTCGACCCGCACCAAATGGAATAAATTGGCAATCTTGGCCTTTAAAATCAAGTTTAGAATGTAAGAACCTCTCGGGCAAGAAGCAAGTAGGGTCTGTCCAAACATTTGGGTCTCTTCCAATGGCCCATGCATTCACAATAATGTTAGTGTGCTTGGGTATGGTGAAGCCACAAATTTCCACTGTCGATTGAGCTCTGTGAGGGATGAGGGGACCTGGTGGGTGTAGACGTAAGGTTTCCTTCACTACTGCTTGTAAGTAAGGAAGCCGAGCAATATCTGATTCCTCCACTTGTTTTCCTTTGCCGATGATTTCTTTGAGTTCGGATCGAACCATTGACATAGTACGTGGGTTGTGGAGCAACTCAGCCATGGCCCATTCTATAGTGATTGAGCTAGTATCACTCCCCGCAACAAATATGTCCTGATTAACAAACTTTTTTCATTAGATAGAGAAATTGACTACTTTGAATAGTCCTACTCTAGATAACAAGAAAATACATACATACATACATACATAGTGTCCGTGTATGTATATGTATGTTGTTTATAAGGAACTCAGACTCATTGCATAATAGCAAGGGACAAATAATAATAAAATTTGATTGTAAATCAAGGAACAAAACCAAGTATAATTATAACACAAAATGTAAGAGGAGTTTAATTGTAAATTAAAAGAAACAGAGCCAACTATCATAATTTACACAAGATTTAGGAAGATTTCCACAGGTGGAGCTCATGGGGACTGTTTTTTTGTTTTATTTTATGAGACAAGGCAACTTTGTTGAAATCTTTTAATAGTTTCAAATCATGAAAAACACTCACCTTGAGATCTACAAATATCTCCAAAATAACCTCTTCTTCCTATGAACTTTCAATAGCATTTCTGTTAAGTAGAGGCGTGCCACAATGCCGCTCTCTACGACCATTCTAAAAACAGTCCCTGGGTGCAACGTCAAATGCCTTAAAACCATTAAATTGTGCATCTACTATCACCAATTGCTTTTAGTAGAAATGGTAAGTCAATGGGTGCATAAGATCCTACACATGGTATTAGAGCTTCAAGTCAAGAGTTCGAGTCGCAGAAGCACCATTGTGAGGGGAAGATTGTTAGGTAGAGGGGTGCCACAATGCTGTTCCTTACAACAACTCTAAAAATAGGCTCGTGGGTATGATGTCGAATGTCTTAAAAATATTAAATTGTACCTCTACTATTACTAATTGGTTTTGATAGGAAAAACTACTTAATGCTTTAGTATACCACTACACAGGTGGATACACACAATGCTTGTATCCATTGTTTACAGGTAGGACTACGGGGGTGTTAAAGCTCATTTGCACCCTAGCCTTCTCCCAGTAAAGGACAATTAATCTCAAAGAAAAGCTTCTACTTTTACTATGCATTCCATAATCTTAGTTTGGATAGTTTGCAACTTCTAGTGAGTTCTAGTTTGATCACTATAAGCATTTGAATAATTTCATAACAAAGTTCATATGTCTTATTGGGATCAATATAATAGGACGCCAAATCCATTTAAAGTGAAATTTGTCAAATGCCCAAATAAGATGCTGTTATTTGTTTCAAATGAATGAATCTTTTAATGAGTGGCTCTCAATGAGGTGCTCATGGATGAGAATTCCTAAGTTACATAAGTGGAACTCCACAATAGGTCCACCCATTGAAAACTGAGTCACTCAAAATGAATATCCTCGTGATGCATGAAATGTCTCTAAATTCTACTTTGATAGGAATTGACCTTGTTGATTGTCCAAGAGGATATAAACTCCTAATGGATACCTCGAGTTAGGCTGCCCTAAGGGGTGCTCATGGGCTAGGGAGGGCTAGGTTGAGGCAAAGCCAGACCTGGCCCGTCATTTAAAATAGAAGCCCATATCTAGCCCAAGCCCGTCAGGTACCATAATTGCTTGACCTAAGTCAAACCCACCTAAAACATGTCAAGCTCGAGCCTGCGTATTTAGTCAATCGGGCTGGACTATCGCTTATTCAGACAACTCAGACACTAAACTGCAAGCCATATAATTCATCTCAGGCCGGGCCTGAATATTCTTTCTATGCCTTAATATTCTCTCTATCACTTACTTAGCAAATTCAACCACAAAACAATAAGCACATCTTGTTCAAGCCAGACAGGTTGAGCTTGGGGCTTCATAGCATAATTCAAGCCTGGAGCAAATATTCTAGTGGCCCATGGTATGTCTGGGGCCCGAGCCCGAATGCCAACACCGACGATCCAACCCGGCCAGAAAGGAACGTAGCTGTCGTTGGATGCTTTATCCGAAAGTAAAGTTGACAGGCATTGTCCGGATCCGTGAGTCGCTGCCACAACTCAAGAACTCTAGTGCTTTAAATGGAATGTTCATATGTACATCCATTTCAAAAAATACCTTTAAAAAAATCTTTCAAAACATGAAAAAAACTTTTAAAAAATCCTTAAAAAACCTTTTAAAAAAATAATAATAATAAACAACCCTTCAAAAAAATTTTTCCATCTCCCACCGGTTGAGTTACACTTACCTAAGTAGAAGTGTCCTCCATCCTTTATTGAGTGGTGGGCTCACATAAATATTTCTCCTACTCAAATATGAGTTTCTACTTGAAAGGGAGTTATTTTTTAGGTTGAGTTTTATTAGGGGTCCGATACTCTTGTACTTCTTTATTTCCTTATTGTTTGTAGTTCTTTCTTCTTATTACTAATGAAATTTCCTGTTACAGTTAAAAAAAAGAAAAAGATTTTCTCCCAGCAGATTAAGCACACATAAATGATGCAAAATATCACTACCTGCGCCCATGGTGGAATTCATCACATCAACAAGCATGTGGAGGATGACTAGGCTAGCTGGTCCCCAGGGGCGGACCTACATACAACCACGTAGGGGTGGACGCACTCGTTAAACCTCATTCCACTTCTAAAATCATAGTAAAAATTTTGATTTTACTTTGAAAATTTATCTAAGAAATCCTACGGCCTCCCCCAAAACTCATATAAAAATTTGTATTTGTTCCAAAAATACATTTGCCTGCATGGGACTGCACCCTTCAAATGAAAATCGTAGGTCCGCTACTTCTAATCCCAACTTACTGATAAGAGTGTCCTACATATATAGGAACCACAAAATATTCAAAGAGGACATTGCCATAAAATTCAGGTCCGGTTGGCAATGACAATACCTCTTTAAGATTACAATTCAAACAAGACAAGGTGTAGGTGCACAAAAGCCCTCGAGGGCCTACATTGAAGGCGTGCACTACCTTGGCCCTTATACTATCCTCGAGGGCCAAGGCTAGACCAGAGCAGCACTCAAGGCCTCAAAATGTGAAAACCACTATTTTTTTTTTTTACATTATTATTAAGAACTTGAGAGTCAACCGAGCATTGTTTTGTCTAACCTCCCTTGCGAAGGAACTATTAATAAAACATTTAAAGAGTATAACTTATCTCTAAAAACTTTTTTCTATCATACAAAATAAAAAAATGATTAAAGAATTTGATTTATTTCACAGTGTTTCATATGAATTTTACGAACGAAATCATTCCATCAATGACTTTTCTTTGAAAAACTTCAATTATTTACATTCACACATATTTTATCAATTGACATTATTTTCAACTTAACACTAATTTGATGATTACTTATTGTTGGATTTCAATCACAAAAACAAATACACTTAAGAAATACTATCAGTTTAGGCTTTTAAGAATTATGAGTTATAATCATCTAATTAAAAGGGTATTTGGATCACCCCATATCCTTAATTAAGTTCCATGCATAAACAAATTACGAATTGGTTGGCATCCCAGTTAATTGATCTATAGGGGAAAAAGTATATCCTCATTAAGAGGAAGGAGTACACCCCTTTTGAATGAACAAGATATATTAAAATAATATAAAAATTCTAGATAAAATGCAATAAAATTAGAAGAAATGGATTAAAAATAAACTTGCAACACTTATTGTTTATGCATTAAGTACAAATGCACAATAGATAACTTAAATAGAAGAAATGAACTAAGTATGTGTGTATGGATTTTTAGAGCATTTTGTAATGAGTAGGTGGGTATGAAATTATTTTCACGACCCCATTTTATTACTACTAAGTGACTATGATAAGAAAATTTTACTAGATATTTTCATATATAATACATATGTTGTATAAAATAAATAAAAATAGAAGGGCCAGGGTTAGGGCTAGGCTGGGATAGTAGTGTCCAAGCCCGGCCCTTAAATTATAGTGCCTACAAAAAATTGTCCATACCGAGCCCTAGAGCTTTTCCTTAAAAACAAAAGGCTTCATTTTAAGGGCTTTTGAGAGTCACAAGTTAAAATTAAATACACAGGGTTGTTAAATATGAAGATTTAATCTTAGTTTTCACAAATTATAATTTTTGGGAATTCACCTTTGCATTATGTTTTCACCAACATGTGTATTTAATTCCTACATATTTTAATACAAATAAATTAAAACTAAGGGCATGTTCATAATCTACTTAGAATTTAGAGAATTTTATCCAAAAAATCACTTTAGATGACATCTACATCAAAAAGGACCCTTATATAGTCAGGGAAGTAGTCACCTAAAGCCACTTCTATTTATTTTTTCAGAGCCACTTTTATTTATTTTTTTTGATATATTAAAAACGAGCGTGAAATTTGATAACTCTTTAAAACTCACAGCTAACGAAGTAACCTTGAACAACCGCTTTGTAAACAATGCTCGAAGCAGGCGCTCCTAATATATACGCCCATGCTTTCAATGGCACTCTCCATCCACCGTTACCTGCGAACGCATTTTCTCGTTTTGCAAATTGCTGTAACTATATTTTTCTCTTTCTTGCTCCGTTTCGAATTCGTTCGTATCTTCGTTGCGGTCGTTTCCGCTTCACTTTCTCAAACACCGTCACCACCACCACCTAATTCCTTCATTGCCTTGTCGTTGCTCTTCCTCTTCTTCGCTCTGTAAATGAATACGGACATGATGGATAAAAATTCCAATTCCTGCCAAATATCCGACCACGATTTAGCGATCGACCCTGCCTGCAATCCTCCACTCCGCCGCTAATTTGAACCTCCCAGCACCTCGCTGGAGCTGGTGATCATCTTCGGAATTTTCCACAATTGCATGCGGAGATGAGGGGGCGTTCTTGGTTTGGTGAGGTGATTTTCTTGGTAGAATCTTCTACAATTTATTAAGGGAGTACGCGGTTGGGATTGATTCATAATAAGCCTAATCCACCAATTAAATTGGCACATATAATTTTACAGTTTTGTAATATGTAGCCAAATCGTTTCCTGTTAAAAACTGAACCAAATCGAATCATGGATGACTGGTTCGATTTAGTTATAACCATTTAATCTATTCTATTAAATTTCAAAAAGAAAAAAGAACATATCACCATCTGAGCGAGATGATCGAAAAGAATCTTAAAGTGACAGAGTTCTGTCAAAAAGATTACGCGTCAGAAGAGTGCAAGGTGGCTTGGGACAAGATGGGGGAGGTCGGCCAGGCCAAAGCTAACCAAAGGAGGACAGTGAAGAATGAGGACCCTCTCGAGTATTTCTGCAGACAATCCAGAGACTAATGAGAGATGAGAGAGAAGAGATGAGAGAAAGGTATAATACTTTGGTGGCCAACTGATCTTAAGAGTGATGGTAGCCAGTGGTGGCAGCACTTCTTTAGAGAGTCAAGAGAGATAAGAAGAGTTTGAGAGTGAGGGACGATTATAGACTTATGGCAAAATCTGTTATAATTTATATGGAGTAGTGAATAGTTGAAATTGAAAGTTGAATTATCAATGGCTAGAATATTGCTTCTTAAAATTTTTTTTATATAAAAATAATATATATATTCTATGTCAACAATTTGGTTTAAATCTGTAGATGAACAGTAAAATCCGTCACCAAGACTGTTACTAACGGATTATAATTTTTTCAATCGATGACCATACCATTAACCATCGATTCGGTTAAAAATCTGTGGATGGGATCAGTTTAGCTTGGTTTCACATATCAACGGATTTTTTGTACACCCCTACAATTTATAATAAGAATTTAGGGTGTTGGCATATTTTTAACATGATGTGCTGGTTTGTCTCCTTACATATCACAATTTTAAGTTCTAGTTACCTCCTGAAGATTTTGAATTACCATTTGAGCGTCAAATTCCATTCTTTTTCTTTTTGTAGGAATCTTAAATTCTTGACCAAAATAGAAGACAAGGAATTTTAAAATTTCACCTCAAATGAATTACTTTTAGAAAAAATTGAAATTCTCCAATATGAAGTCTTAGAAGTCTGAGAAAAAGGTGGGCCCCAAAGAGAAGCGAAGACACTCATAGTTGAGTATAGTTGGCACCTACCTCATTATCACACGTGCAAAAAAAAAAAAAAACTCTTTCGCATAAAAATATAAAATAAGAATAAAAAAAAGAGAGAGAAAAAACTAACAAAGGCTACCTAAGACCAGGGATGGAGGGAGAGGGGGTCAAGTTGGGGTAATTATCCCCACTCAACTTTGGATGGTCATTTCAACTCATGGGAGTAGTTTGTAGAATTTTTTGGTTCCTAACAATTTTGCTACTACTCATCTACTTTTCTTCTACACAAAAAAGGATTTGAGAATAGTTTTGTCTTTTACTTGGTTGCTAAAAGGGTAAGTAAATCATTCTCCACATTTTAGGAAGTTGTTACAAATTGCAATTAATCAATTAATGTTATAAGATGTATTATCATATGTGGATGCCCGCATTGGGACCCACATGAGATAAAGGGATTACTAAGAATTAGGGTTTTTCTATTAGGTTGCTTAGGGAGGAAGCAATCTTATTCAATAAATAAGATCCTCCTCCCCCCATTATGTACACACAGATCTCATCAATAAGAGCTCTTTCTCCCTCCCTCTAATCTTCTATTTTTCTATTCTAACACGTTATCAGCACGACTCCATCTTTCCTTCTGCTTTATTTCCTTTGTTTGGCTCGGTCAAAGCGTTGCGATATCTTGGCTTCATAGTTTGTCGGGGTACTGCTGTGATGCTTGTATCCCCAACTGCTGGGACGGATGAGATTGCCAACCTTTTTGTCCAGCAAGATGGCTCTTAATTATATATTCATCGCTATCATTGAATGAGGAGGACAGGTACAGACCTCCCTTTATTTTTTTAACCTTTTTTTTGTCTCCTGTGCAAGCATAAAGAAGCACCTGTAGCACTTTATTACTTGGCCTCGGACTGCGTGCAACATCTTCTTTTGCATCAAGCCGTTTTCTGCGTCTGTGCCTCATACGGTCAAAATTTACTTCACCAAACCAACGGCATATATGCGATATCTTGGCCATCCATCGTCCAATCGGCGATCTATTTGAAGTTAGTTGTTACAAGTGAAAGGAGGCAGATTTAACGGTAACATAATTTTCATTATTTATATTTCTTTATTTGTTTACTAATTATTTATGCTATGCTTATTTATTTATTTATTATTATCATTATTTTTTTAACAAGGGGAGATCAAGAATGGATCATAAATAAGAACCAGAAGTTCTTTTCTAAATCCGGACCAGAAGTTCCGTGGATTATTCAAATCTGAAACCAGAAGTTCTCAGATCCTGAAGTTCTATATTAATGCGGGCCTGCAGTTCCGTAAGAACCAGAAGTTCTTTTCAAATTCGGACCAGAAGATCCGTTGGTTATTTTACTCTGAAACCAGAAGTTTTCAGATCTACAATACGTATTCAAAGTTTCATATGATACTTAGAACTAGAAGTTCTATATCGAATAAATAACCTGAACCTGCAGTTCTGTATGTAATTTTAATTTAGAACCAGAAGTTCTAACTCGGACCTGAAGATCCATGAATTATCCTAATCTAGAACCTGAAGTTCTAACTCGTACTGAAAGATCCATGAACTATTTTAGAACCAGAAGTTCTGATTCTTAAGTTGAAACCCCGATGTTCTAAACTTCAATTTCTCAATTCTTCATCACATTTTTATTATTATCTTTGATTGGATGTTAAGAACCTAAAGTTCTACATTTTATTTCTGTTTCTCATATACATTTATTTTTATATTCTATAACATTATACTGCATGCTTGATATAATTCCTTCGGTATAATTATCACTAATGATTATCTGAAACTTTAGTTTTGATGAATTTATTATTGCCAGAAGCAGTAATTCCAAATAATAGAACTTGAAGTTCTATATCCAATGAATAATCTGGACCCGAAGATCCATGCATTATCTGGAACCAGAAGTTCTAAGATTTAGAATATGAACCCGAAGATTCATATTCATAATCAAACTTGGAGCTTTGATTTCTAAAGATTCAAAGTAGTGTAGATCGATACAACGACCATGAAATCAAACCTGAAGTTTTGATAGAACCAGAAGTTGTGATTCAAACCTGAAGCTTTGATAGAACCAGTAATTCTAAGAACCTGAAGTTCTATCACTAGCCTGAAGTATTGACAGAACTAGAAGTTCTGATTCATCAGTTAAGAACCCGAAGTTCTAACTTTCTGATTGGCCAATTCTTCATTATATTTTGTCATCGGATATTGAGAACCCGAAGTTCTATTTTTGTTTAATTGTTATTGGTAAATCGATCTTTACACACTCTAAAAGGCTTAGTGATACTATCAAAGTCGGAAATAAAATATCCCTAAAGGATATGGCATACGCTCTTATTTTTCGCGCCATTATATCCCCATTAGACAGGGATGATCACCAGCAGATGGTCATACACCCAATGCTTGAAATAAATGCCAGATTAGTCAATTAAAATTCCTCCAGAAGAGGTAGATATAATATGTTCTCCCGTAGAGATGAAAACAACCACCCTAGGAGAGGTGATTGAGAAGGCATTTTGTTTGGAAATTGGGCAAACCACCAAGCATGGTCTGGAAGACCTACAACTACCTTTATGAGTTTGAACATTGAGTTTAGTTCTTAGATATTTTGTTGAATGCTAGGACTTATTTTTAATCCCCCGTATATTATGTTATATTTGCTTTGAATGCTGAATTGTTTAGTTGTTTTTACTTTTATTTTTGCAATGCGATTACCTAGTTATGCGAGTTTATTATTACTTGCTCTATGGCTCATGGAATGCATGAAAGTGAGGATAATATCTGTCCAGTAGACAGTGCAACAAAACACACTACATTGAAAAAAACCAGAAGTTTTTCTCTGAGTTAGTGTTTCATTCGTGCACGGCATCGATCATAGCTGTATCCATACAAATACTTGAATGCTCCGGAAGAGTCTACATAATGGTATTTGTACATCATTACTAGTATTGACAGCCAGAAGCTGATACTAGAAAAGCTAAGTGCATTCTCCTTATATTTCAAGGCTATATTACAAGACAATCTTTACAAATCGAATCATATTCGATTATGAGCAAAACGACAAAGTTAAGCCAGAAGCTTGTTATTCTAGGGGTCCTATGTTCTGGTAAATTGTTGATACTTCTGTTACGTACTCCTTAGAGTACCATCTATTGACCATCCTTTTCGCAAAGGATATTGTGTGACATTTGTGAACCTATCTAATCCCGCCCATTAGCACATATTATTAAACTTAGGATACACATCCTTAATCATGTTATTAAATTTATAAGGGTTGATAGCGTAGGTTTGTGACCTGCATGAACTCAGAACGTAGACTTTATGTTGGTTATACTTCACCCTAATTAATGGATATCTGGACCTAATGACAGGAGATATATTCATTGTTCGTTTTTGCTAATTGTCATCTTGATGAGCCTGTCTTCTCGCCGTTAGGGGGAGATAAGAGAGTTCCTGAAGAACACCTTGTTCCTGAAGAACAATCCGTTCCTGAAGAACGGCGAGAATTAATGTGGAATACTTCCACTGAATCTCATCTAGATTTATGTACTTCATAATGTGAGAATGAAGTACGGAGAATTGTGCACTTAATTACAAATGAATTCCCTGATGCTTTTAATGATGCAGCAAAAGTGACTAGGTCACATGTATCGGCTATGAACACACAAGCACGAATTAATGTCCCTGTAGGACAAGTACGAATTAATGTTCCTGAAGAACAAAGTCCAAATATGGCAGCAAATGAATCTACACATGCCAGAAGCATGGTAGACTTATAGGTTTCAAGGACTCAGCTCCCCAGAAGAGGAGAAATGAGCAATCATATCCCAATCATACTCCAGAAGAGTTTATGACAAAATCCACTCTCTCCAAATTTCCTGAAGAAATTAATGTCCCGGAAGAGACATGAGTCCCAGTAGAGACTCTAGAAGCCCCTGAAGAGGCAATGGGTACCCAATAAATAAAGAAATCTCTATACTTTATAATTATTCAAGAGAGAGATAGGATAGAAATGAAATTATCATCGATGACGCATTTGCATATGCAGTAGCTACTCAAATATCAAGGGAAAATGCGAATGATGATTGGGATACAAAACCATGTTCTATAAATGAATGTCGACAAAGAACATATTGGCCAAAATAAAGAGATACCATTAAGGAATTACAATCTCTAAATAGATGTGGTATATATGAACCTATAGTACAAACCCCAAACAGTGTTAACCCTGTAGGTTACAAATGGGTGTTTGTAAGGCAAATGAATGAAAGGCAAACTTGTGATACAAGGTTTCCTGTAGAAACTTGGGATTGAAAACATACACAGTTATATATATGAAAATCCCAGAAGGATTTGCTTTGCCTGAAGCAAAGTAAGAGAGTACGTACTCAATATAAGTAAGACGTTCATTGTACAGCCTGAAGCATTCCAGAAGAATATGGTACAATCGTCTTAGTGGATGTTTATCTAAGGAAGAGTATGAAAACAATCCCATTTGCCTGTTCCTGTTTATACAATCCTTAAATGGATTTATAATAGTAGAAGTTTATGTTATTTACATAAATAACATATATCTAATTGAGACTCCAGAAGAGCTCGAGAAAACTATTGACTACTTTATCTCGACCTGCAAATCGAGAGAAGTTCTAATGAGATTTTTACTCTTTATAAATATGCTTCCCATATATAGTTTTGCACAAAGGCTTTGGATTGGTATTAAACAAATGCTATGATATTTATGTCTGTTTTATGGTTGAAACCAAATTTTATAGGATATACAGATTCAGGATATATCCCTGATCCTCATAAGGATCGATCATAGACATATTATATGTTTCTTCATGTCAATATCATTATTTTTGATATTCTACTAAATTGACTATTGATAGCTACTTATTCTAACCATGCTGAGATTTTTAAGCCAGTGGGGAATGTGTATGGCAAAAATATTTAACTCAGCATAGATGTAGTTCTTGTCAATTACCTCTTAGTACAGGTACTCTGAGCATTATTTGCAAAGACAATGGGGCATGTATTCAACAGATTCAAGAATGATACATTAAAGATGACAAGACGAAGCACATTACACTAAAGTTCTTCTTCACTCATGAGCTTTAAAAGAATAACAAGATTGAAGTCAATCAAGTTCGTTCAAGCAACAACCTGGCTGATCAGTTTACGAAGTTTTGCCAAAACTCAGTATTTTAGAAATTGTATACGAGATTGACATGCTTAATTATGTACAAAGATGTTATCATCAGGGGGAGTAGTAATCAGGGGGAGGCATCCTGAAGTATGCTACCCAGGACATATGTGCGCTGTACTCTTTTTCCTTCTCTAGGTTTTGTCCCACTGGGTTTTCCTAGTTAAGGTTTTAACGAGGCAGCATTATGCACGTCCAACACCAAGTCAATGATCCTGTAGAACGTTGTACTCTTTTTCCTTCGCTTTGGTTTTTATCCCACTGGGTTTTTCCTTTGCAAGGTTTTAATGAGGCAACTGTCATTGAATGGTGGTCATCCAAGGGGGAGTGTTTTAAGATGTATTATCATATGTGGATGCCCACATTGGGACCCACATGAGATAAAGGGATTACTAAGAATTAGGGTTTTTCCTATTAGGTTGCTTAGGGAGGAAGCAATCTTATTCTATAAATAAGATCCTCCTCCCCCCATTATGTACACACAGATCTCATCAATAAGAGCTCTTTCTCCCTCCCTCTAATCTTCTATTTTTCTATTCTAACAATTAAATCTTTTTTCCTTCTTTCTCTTCCAAATATTTTTGACAATTTTGGAGAAGTCTTTCATCGCAAATTGATTTAGCTATCGCGGCTACTTCTTTGAATTGAATTTCAAACTTTTATCTATAATTGAATCACAAAGAAGTTTCTCACTAATGAACCACTACATTGTGTAACTTTTAAATCAAGAGCTAGTAAGATAATCTCAATAAAAATTCAAGCTATTAAAAATTGAGTTACTCTTCTTGGTTTGGTTACGCCCACAATTTACTCAAGTAGGAGTTGGTCTCACCTTACTGTGCATATGGTTAAAAATATTATGTCCTCGATCTTATGGTGGGCCAAGGCTAACCCTTATTCGAGAAAAATTTGGAAAAATCACGCAATAGGATGGTATTTTTTCTAAGTAGCATGGATATTATACCTTGATTATTCATCTTTTTAATAACATTAGTAAACGACTATTAACGGTATACTTTCAATCACCTATACTATTGCAAGCATCATTGCTTGTCAAAAGATTACAAGTAATCAATTTGTAGATTTTAATCATGCACATTTATAATAGGCATTGTGGCACATTAAATGATCATAACTAACTAATCAAGTCATTAACAAATTTACAAGTGATCAATCTTGCATGGGCCCTACTTTAATTCTAGTAAAATACTATTCTCACTCCTAAATGAGTCAATGATTATTTTGAGAAGTTCTATTTATTATAATGAGTCATATTACTTTTTTATTTTTACGATCTTTAAAGTTTTTTGAGAAATTATATCTTTTAAAAGCATTTTATTATTTTCAAAGAGGGTCTTATTCCTTTTGATATTATTTAAAAACTATGAAAAATAAATAATATTTCAAAATGATGGTTAAAAAAATTATAAATATAAAAATATTATCAATCTTCTCTAAAATAATTTTAGCTCTGTAGCTATTAGTTAACTATTGCATGATGCCACTGAAAAAAAATCTTGGCTCTACTACTTATAAGGCCAAAGAATGATACGAGCTTTGATTTCATGCCCTCCAACTGAAACCCCTTCGCCTCAAATAAATAATTATTATTAGTTAAAATAAATAGTAAATATTAATTATTTCAGATCAAGATTAAATTATTAGAAAAATCACGATAAATGTCACCAAAAAGCCCTCATAGTTCCTCTTCAATAGTAAAAGCCCTCTTGCCATCGTTACTCACACAAAAATAAAAATTGGCAAAAATCTATAAAAACTTTTTCGTGCACCAGACATTTAAGGTGCTTTTTCTGGTATATATATATATATATATATATATGTGCGCGCGCACGCTTGTGTGTGAAATCAGTCAATGCATCAAATGATAAGGGTTTTTCTTTGGACAAACGCAAGTTTTCCAACCTTGGAGATACATACCGCAAGCAAGGCTTTGATTTCGTGCCGGTCGAGCTGAAACTCCTCCTTCTCACTCTGGTCAAGAAGTACGTCCAAAAAATCCTCTCTCCTCGAGTAACCATCCAATGATCTCTCCTTCAAACGGCTATCGATCATTTCATCAAACAGATGGTACAGCTTCACAAAATAACCCCTCGATCGACGCCTCACCCCTTGCAAATCCATCCACCTCAAAAACGGCAAGTAATCCGAAACATTGGGCCTCCCGCCCTCCTCCATGATCCCCAGAACCATCTCCTTAAACTCCTGCGCCTCCTCAGACCCCAGATCCACCAGATCCACTGAAGAAACTGTGTTCGATATCAGATTCAATAACGTAACGAAACTGGCACGACCGATATCCACAGCATGCTGCGTAACGGAGAAGCCTTGCACGTGCGAGACCAGGTCCTGCACCTTGGCTCTTCGCAGGGCGACGTTGGCGTCGAGCCTCCTGACGGTCATGATCTGCGTGTTCAAGAGGGTCCGGAGGGCTCGCCAGCGAGGGTTCGGTTGGGCCCACACGACCGAGGACTCGTGGTGCCTGAGGACTCGAACTGAGTCGCGGACTGTTCGGCCCGAGAAGATGAGGTCGTGCTTGACGAGGATCTGGTTGGCCATGGTGGCGGTGGAGACGACGACTGTGGTAAAGCTGCCGAGTTGGAGAGTCATGAGCGGGCCGTGGAGGTGGGCGAGTTGGGCGAGGGACTCGTTGGGTTTGGAGCCAAGTTTGAAGAGGCTTCCCACGATGGGGAGAGGGAATGGGCCTGGTGGCAGTTTGGTGTTTCTTGTTTGGAGGTGTAAATGGATGCATGTCCAGAGGAAGAGGATCAGCAGGAGAAAGGTTAAGAGATCCATGTTTTCTTTTCTCTTTCTCTGTGTATCTGCAACAACAGCCTGTGTTTACTGAATGGAGAGAAGGCTCCAGCTCCAGCCACTTATAAATTAGAAAGTGGGGATTCTGTGAAGAGTATATCATGGTCAGCCACGCCGCCGACCAAAACGTTTGAAGCCTTCAATGTTCCCGGCGGCCG
The DNA here is from genome assembly GCA_037013555.1 of Sextonia rubra. NCBI lineage: Eukaryota > Viridiplantae > Streptophyta > Magnoliopsida > Laurales > Lauraceae > Sextonia > Sextonia rubra. Next base: position 28,495,660 of record JASUAD010000011.1, on the reverse strand, counting down.
CCATGAAGATGCATGCGGTCGACTGTGATGAGGCCCCTTACGTACCCCTATATAGAAAGAGTTCATCTACATTTGAAAAATAGTGGAAATTTCTGATACGAGACAAACTAGAGTCTACATCTTCTCAGGGTGCAACTCATGAGATTGGTAGGACATTTTTATTTTCCCCCTCTGCTTAATTAAGAGAAAAAGAAAAAAGAGCGTTTACGAAACCCTCGATCGAATAGGAAAAGTCTCATACAGCTGTGCAAAAGCTCTCATACAGCTGTGCAAAAGCTTTCTCATTTTTTATACGCTTCTTCAATATGACATGTGCAGAACATGATTGGTCCGCTGTTATGGGCGTTTACCTAGTGCAATGCAGAATTCGGATTCAAACTGATGTTACGTTCGACTTGTGAAGCTTGTTCTTCCTTTTTGGTATCTCAGCTCACAAAGGTGCCTCGTTACTCAATTCAACTGAAACATGGGGCATCTTTAAGGTTAAATAAAAATATAAGGACTTCGTTAAAAATTAAAAAATATAAAAAAACCCTTCATGTTTGAAAGTGGACTCAAACTTTTGACCAGTCTCGCACAAGAAATTATGTCCTAGGGGGTATTTGGAAACCAAATATTACTAAAGATTTTAAGATATTTTTTTATATAATAGATAAAAATATTTTAATTTTATTTTACACTATTTGGAAAGTACAAATTATAAGTTTCCATATGGACTTTCTTCAAAAATAGTGGATACTACTTTCTTTAGGAGATGGGTGAATATTGTAAATTACAATATGGCGTTTTCTTTAGAAATGGTGGATATCACATTATTTTATAATGTGTTGAAATATTTTACAATTTCCAAACAATAAAGGTATAACTTTATTAAAATCTACAAAAGTTGCCAAACGCAAAAAATGATGAAGTCTTATAATATATTGATATGACATTATATGACAAAAGAATCTATTAATATTTAAATCTACACAAATTTTATTCTACTTATACCCAAAGCAGTTGATAACCATTTTCGTGAAATCTTACATGCATACTATAAAATCTTTATATATATGTAAAACAGAATTCAGGAGGAAGTTTCATTTTCGGCGCATGGCAACATCGGGTCAACTTGCCTGACTTGACCCAGTTTCATCTAGAATTTAAAACCATGCTTACACCCCTTTTAATCTCCAAACAAACTATTATAATATATTAAAGTCGAGTATTTTAAATTCAATTTTTTTATTGAGTCTTGATAAAAAGATATAAATGGTCAGGTTGAGAGATTTAAACTCATGACGTATAGTTTTTTAAATAAAACTAACTTAGTTGCTACACCACACAATAATTATGTCACTTCTTATTAAAAAGTTTCAAGAACAGATATATGGAATGGAAACCCTTCATTAAAAAATCTCAAAAATAGATATATGGAATGGAGACCCTAGCCACACTAACATGGTTCATCAGCATATGTAGAAAAAGAACCCGTACATGCAGGAAGAGGTGGCCTCTTGCCACTAGGGAAAGAGGCCAATCTATCCCTATTCTATGTTCGTATGTATATATAATGTACGTACTATTCTTTATATTTTGATTACAATTTTCTTGAAAATCGACTTAAAGAAAGTTTTAAGTCACTTTTAATTGTTTAACTCTTACAATTTTCTAACGATCTAGAGAATTCAACTCGGATTGAAATTTGAGGTTAGATACCTTAAACCCATTACACTTTCAGCAAAAAGTATCAAGAGTGTCATATGCCAAAATCTCGTTTTCAAAATTGTACCCATAATAAATCATGAGAAGTCATTACTATTATTCTTGCAACCCCATCTAGTCGTGCACCTTGTTCATGCGTGGTTTATGTATGCTCTAAATGAGCTAGCCATATACATGATAATATAAATTTGGATTCTACATAATTGAAAGTTTTAAAACTCTAGTTTCGGGTTAAGGTCCCAAATCATATTCTAATGTGGAATTTAATTAAATAAGATTTTAACCTAATCTAGAATTAAGTAAACAATCAAAAGAGTAGACATATAGATTTTTACTCAAAAAACCCTAATAGGGAAAAACCACAGGTCATCTAAATCGACAATAACAATCACTATGTAAACAAAAGTTATAAGAAGTAATCATAGCTCAACCTAAGGATTGTAACGATCTTACTGACTCCTTGCCGTGCACCTTCATCACACTTGAAACAACCACCTTGAACTCCATTGTAAAATGAATCTATTGCAAGAGAGTAGATGAGAAGAACGAGAGCAACAACCTCAGCACCACATATAAGAATCCACAAGGTTTTTCTAGGAAGAATGCAAATTAAGACTCCAAAGTATTAAGGTTATTCTCAAGGGAGATGGATTGCCTAAAGAGAGAGAACATGTGTTTATATAGGCCCAAATTCGTAGCATATATTACGGTTGAAATAGCCCTTGAGTTTGGAAGGAATGGAGTACAAACAAAGAACTCTATCTAAGTTTGGAAATTGAAACACATCACCCGCTCGAGCAGGCTTGACCACGTGCTTGAGCAGCTGGAAATAACTTGCAGTTATTTTGTTTCTATCAGTCAAGCTTAAGCACATGAGAGGTTGGCTTGAGCACACAAGGTTGTGTCTTGAGCTCTTGAGCACGCGCTCAAGCAGCTGTGATGTAAAGTAGATTTTCTTGAGATTTTCTGATTTACCTTCCTTCATGCAGTCTAATCTACAAATATAAGAGTATGACCTTGATTCCCATTTTTTTTGATATCCCAATGAATTTTTGAAAGTTTTAGAATGCCCAAGATTTATTTTGGATTGTAATCCTATATGTAGAGGAATAATAAAAGCAATCAATCACACAAAGAAGAAATATAATATTTTATGTGCAAACCTAAACGGAAAAAATCCATGAATTCAAAGTGGATAAAATCAATCACTAACTTCCGCAATGTAAGATATACTCAAGACCCTATAATTAGTCCCTCAACACAAAGATTTGTAGTTGTTCTTAATAAATCTCTACAATACGTAGTTCCTCGATGTCCCATTATTGGTGTCTTGATCTCCACAACGAATGATTTTCTTCAACAAGAAAACTATCTTCTATAAGGAAATAGAAGTCACAAGTCTCTTATGATAAAGTAGAAACATCAACTCTAGAACTTGAAACCTTTAGCTCAATCTCTCATAGAAGCACTAGATAATCTCTCCAATGATAATCTCAATTCAGAACTTAAAGAGCTCTATGTGTTGTGTTGTACTTAAGGTTGAGAGGAACCTTTTTTTTATATCTCATAATTTATGCTTTAGAGTTAAAAATCAAATCCAAGTGAAAAAAGTAATTTTGGCACAAATAGAAAACAAATCCTTATAGGTCGGTGGGCTTTTGCCCCAGGCGTGCTCAAATGCGTGCTACGTTCATCCAGTTATTTAGGATCATTCTTGAATTTGGTGGACCAAAAGCTATTTAGGATGGTCCTAGTACTAAATGATTGCCTAAATAGTGTTAACTCTTCTAAGGATGATTCTTGAATTTTGTGGACCAAAATCTATATATGATGGTCCTAGTACTAAACTAGCAACCGAATTTTTCACCTCATGATAAGTTCTTTAAAATATATCATTTTATATGTAGTTTACGGGAGTTTAAAGAGTTATTCATTAGAATTCTCTTCATTTAATTAGGAATCATGATTTTATGCATTTAAAAATCATCTTAGTATTCTCATGAAAAAAAAAAGCGTTAAAAAAGATCAATCATGATCAATCATGAGAATTTATTTATGTCATATTGTGTGAATCGGGCCACATTAGCACAATTGTGACTTTAGGTCATAGTTATTATTTTTAATAAAAGTCAATTTTATGTGTAGGAAATTGATGGAAGGGATGCACATTAAAGATTTGAAGCCAATGAGTTATTTGTGAAAAATCCAAGAAAGAAGGAAAGTTGGAAAGTTTGGAAGTCCAAGCCAAACAAAGTGGAAAGAAACTTTGATGATGCTTACACATCAAAATGAAGGCCCAAGATTAAAAAGCAAAGAAAGAAAGGAAAGAATTAGGAAGTGCAACAACTGGCTGGACACATGGAATGAGATACAAGTTTGGATTATGGTAACATGGCATACTAAAAATATAATAAGGCAACTAAATGCATGCTTGTGGATTACTAAACACAACACAAAACAAAGAATTGTAGCCACATAAGGAGACAAGTCCACATGAATTTTTTTTTTTTTCCAAAAATCTACCATGCCAAGTGTATGGGAACTCCTGCAAGGAAACAAAGAATGAAGTAAACTCTATTTATATAAGACCTCATGCCATCAGTCAAGATTCAGAGATGTCCCAGATCTACTCTCCCTCACATCCATCCCCTTTCCCCAATTTTCTGTTCATGCCAAACTGTCTCCGTCGTCTCCATATATTTCTTTCACACCATCCAAGTCCAACCAAAGAGTGGAATGGCTAGCCACCTTTGGTAATCACCCATCATCACCATCCATCATCTTCTACCATCTTCTTCATCCTTGGTGCATGATTTGAGGAAAAGACAAGTTGAAGAGTCAAGCAAGCAACTCTATTTTTTTTTTAAGTTTATGATCTTTAGGTAGGATTGATGTATTTGTTTTAATTCAATAAATCTAAAAATTATTTCTTATTTGGATTGAGATTTTTATTGTTGAACCACCGGTGCATGCATCTTTATGCGTCATAAGTTGAAATCATTCCTGCCATTAGATTTTTTAACTTCAAAATTTGCATGTGTTCCTGCAAAATATCTACACTATATTGTAAATCTCATTACTATGAGCATTCTAGAAAAAAACAGGCATGAAATCTTATTCCAGATGTCTCTGATATCTTAGAAACAATTTTCTACTCTCTTGATTTCTCAAAATTCTCCGTTGACCATTAAGCAGTCTATCTCCTTTTTCCATAGTGTAGATATGCTTTGTACATGTACATAGGCACAAACGGATTTTTGATCGGACGTCAAATGATCAATATATTACACAAAGAATATCTAGCCATTGGTCCCAATCAAACTAGTGTTGCTTGTACTACTGACATCACACTGATGTTAGTACTTTTACTTTGCTACTCCACTTTGGTTGGGCTGACCCAAACTTAAACCTGATCAAGCTTGAAAAACAGGCCTGAGAGACCACTAATTTTTATGGTACTTTGGTGCACTAGGACTTAATGTCCTTTTCCTCCACCAAGTCAGAGCAACGGTTGGCTTCATAAGACTCTCCCTTTTTTTCTTTTCTTAATCACCTTATTCCTGTGACTTCTTGTTTTGCAACAAAACAGATGAGAGAAAAACTTGTCCCTATTCTCTATGTGATCCGGCGATGATGAAGCCTGGCAACGGCAGCAACAGAGAGATCAGCGAAATCTAAGAGGGCAATGACGATCTATAATCAGGAGCCTTTTCTACCGGATGGGATTCTCCTCTTAGATCTAAATCAAAACAGGGGCAGAATAACAAAGATCAGATACTTAATTTGAATTCTATTCTTAGAAACTTCGTGCACAACGATAGCCCACTTCTGATCAACTTGATCCTTTTCTGTGGATCTCCGTTAATCGTCATAGTGGCACAATCGTATAGCCGGGATACTAGTTTGTTGTGAATAAATTAAAAAGCTCCCTTCATGTTTGAAAGTGGACTCAAACTTGTGACCAGTCTCGCACAAGAAATTATGTCCTAGGAGGTGTTTGGAAACCAAATATTACTAAAGATTTTAAGATATTTTCTTTATATAATAGATAAAAATATTTTAATTTTATTTTACACTATTTGGCAAGTACAAGTTATAAGTTACCATATGGGACTTTCTTCAAAAATAGTGAATAGTACTTTCTTTAGGGGATGGGTGAATATTGTAGATTACAATATGGCGTTTTCTTTAGAAGTAGTGGATATCACATTATTTTATAATGTGTTGAAATATTTTAGAATTTTCAAACACTAAAGGTACAAATCTGTTAAAATCTACAAAAGTTACCAAGAAGACTTATAATATATTGATATTATATTATATGACAAACGAATCTATCAACATTTACATTTACACATATTTTATCCTACTTATACCCAAAGCAGTTCATAACTATTTTCACGAAATCTTACATGCTTACTATAAAATCTTCATATCTATGTAAAACAGAATTCAGGAGGAAGTGTTGTTTCGGAGCATGGCAACATCGAGTCAACTCACCCGACTCGACCCAGTTTCATCTAGAATTTAAACCCATGCTTACACCCCTTTTAATCTCCAAACAAACTATTATAATATATTAAAGTCGAGTATTTTAAATTCAATTTTTTATTGAGTCTTCATAAAACGATAAAAATGGTTAGGTTGAGAGATTTAAACTCATGATGTATAGTTTTTTTTTAAATAAAACCAACTTAGTTGCTACACCACACAATAATTATATGTTACTTCTTATTAAAAATTTTCAAAAATAGATATATGGAATGGGGACCCTTTATTAAAAATCTCAAAAATAGATATATGGAATGGAGACCCTAGCCACCCTAACACAAGTCATCAACACATGTAGGAAGAGAATCCGTACACGCAGGAAGTGGTGGCCTCTTGCTACTAGGGAAAGAGGCCACTCTATCCCTATTCTATGTTTGTATGTATATAATGTACGTACTATTCTTTATATTTTAATCACATTTTTCTTGAAAATCGACTTAAAGAAAGTTTTAAGTCACTTTTAATTGTTTAACTCTTACAATTTTCTAACGATCTAGAGAATTCAACTCGGATTAAAATTTGAGGGTAGATAACCTTAAACCCATTACACTTTCAGCAAAAAGTATCAAGAGTGTCATATGCCAAAATCTCGTTTTCAAAATTGTACCCATAATAAATCATGAGAAGTCATTACTATTATTCTTGCAACCCCATCTAGTCGTGCACCTTGTTCATGCGTGGTTTATGTATGCTCTAAATGAGCTAGCCATATACATGATAATATAATTTTGGGTTCTACATAATTGAAAGTTTTAAAACTCTAGTTTCGGGTTAAGGTCCCAAATCATATTCTAATGTGGAATTTAATTAAATCAGATTTTAACCTAATCTAGAATTAAGTAAACTCTCAAAAGAGTAGACATATAGATTTTTACTCAAAAAACCCTAGTAGGGAAAAACCACAAGTTATCTAAATCAACAATAACAATCACTAGGTAAACGAAAGTTATGAGAAGTAATCATAGCTCAACCTAAGGATTGTGACGATCTTGTAGGCTCCTTGTTGTGCACCTTCATCACACTTGAAACAATCACCTTGAACTCCTTTGTAAAATGAATCTATTGCGAGAGAGTAGATGAGAAGAACGAGAGCAACAACCTCAGCACCACATATAAGAATCCACAAGGTTTTTCTAGGAAGAATGCAGAGATCTCCTAAGTATTAAGGTTATTCTCAAGGGAGATGGATTGCCTAAAGAGAAAGAGAACATGTGTTTATATAGGCCCAAATTCGTAACATATATTACGGTTGAAATAGCCTTTGAGTTTGGAAAGAATTGAGCACAAACAAAGAACTCTATCTAAGTTCGGAAACTGAAACACATCACCCGCTCGAGTAGGCTTGACCAAGCAACTGGAAATAACTTGTAGTTATTTTGTTTCTATCAGTCAAGCTTAAGCACATAAGAGGTTGGCTTGAGCACACAAGGTTGTGTCTTGAGCTCTTGAGCACACGCTCAAGCGACTATGATGTAAAGTAGATTTTCTTGAGATTTTCTGATTTGTCTTCACTTCATTCAATCTAATCTATGAAATATAAGAGTATGACCTTGATTCCCATTTTTTTCGATATCCCAATGAATTTTTGAAAGTTTTAAAATGCTCAAGATTTATTTTAGATTGTAATCCTATATGCAACGGAATAATAAAAGCAATCAATTACACAAAGAAAAAATACAATATTTTACGTGGAAACCCAAACGGAAAAAATTCACGAATCCAAAGTGGATAAAATTAATTACTGACTTCTACAGTATAAAATATACTCACGACCCTACAGTTAGTCCCTCGACACAAGGAGTTGTAATTGTTTTTGATAGATCTTTACATTAAGCAATCCTTCGGTGTCTCGTTATTAGTGTTTTGATCTCTACAAAGAACAATTCTCTTTAACAAGAGAACTATATTCTACAAGGAAGTAAAAGTCACAAATCTCTTATGATGAAATAGAAGCATCAATTCTAGAACTTGAAGCCTTCAGGCCAATCTCTTATGTAAGTACTCGATAATCTCTCCAATGATAATCTCATTTCAGAACTTGGAGAGCTCTATGTGTTGTGTTGTACTTAAGGTTGAAAGGAACCTTTTTTTCATATCCCATAATTCATGCTTTAGGGTTAAAAACCAAATCCAAGTAAAATAAGCAATTCTGACACAAATGGGAAACAAATCCGTATAGATCGATGGGCTTTTGCCCCAAGCGTGCTCAAATGCGTGCTACATACATCCAGTTATTTAGGATCATTCTTGAATTTGGTGGACCAAAAGCTATTTAGGATGGTCCTAGTACTAAACGATTGACTAAATAGTGTTAACTCTTCTGAGGATGATTCTTGAATTTTGTGGACCAAAGTCTATATATGATGGTCCCAGTGCTAAACTGGCAACCGAATTTTTCACCTCATGATAAATTCTTAAAAATATATCATTTTATGTGTACTTTAGAGGAGTTTAAAGACTTATTCATTAGAATTCTCTTCATTTAATTAGAAATCATGATTTTATGCATTTAAAAATCATCTTAGTGTTCTCATGATAAAAAAGAAAGCATTAAAAAAGATAAATTATGATCAATGATGAGAATTTATTGTGTCATATTATGTGAATCTGGCCACATTAACACAATTGTGACTTTAGGTCATAATTATTATTTTTAATAAAAATCAATTTTATGATAATTATTATTTTTAATAAAAATCAAATTTATGTGTAGGAAACTGATGGAAGGGATACTCATTGAAGATTTGAAGCCAATGAGTTATTTGTGAAAATTCCAAGAAAGAAGGAAAGTTGGAAAGTTTGGAGGTCCAAGCCAAACAAAGAGGAAAGAAACTTTGATGATGCTTACATGTTGAGATGAAGGCTCAAGATTAAAAAGCAAAGAAAGAGAGGAAAGAATTAGGAAGTGCAATGATTGTGGCTAGACACATGGAATGAGATACAAGTTTGGATTATGCTAACATAGCATACTAAAAATATAATGAGGCAACTAAATGCATGCTTGTGGATTACTAAACACAACACAAAACAAAGAATTGTAGCCACATAAGGAAACAAGTCCACATAATTTTTTTTTCCCAAAAATCTACCATGCCAAGTGTATGGGAACTCCTGCAAGGAAACAAAGAACCAAGTAAACTCTATTTATATAAGACCTCATGCCATCAGTCAAGATTCAGAGATGTCCCAGATCCACTCTCCCTCACATCCATCCATTTTCCCCAATTTTCTATTTGTGCCAAACACTCTCCATCTTCTCCATATATTTCTTTCACACCATCTAAGTCCAACCAAAGAGTGGAATGGCTAGCCATCTTTGGTTATCACCCATCATCACCATCCATCATCTTCTGCCATCTTCTTCATCCTTGGAGTATGATTTGAGGAAAAGACAAGTTGAAGAGTCAAGCAAGCAACTCTATTTTTTTTAAAGTTCATGATCTTTGGGTAGAATTGATGTATTCATTTTAATTCAATAAATCTGAAAATTATTTCTTATTTGGATTGAGTTTTTCATTGTTGAACGACCAGTGCATGCATCTTTATGCATCATAAGTTGAAATCATTTCTGCCATTGGATTTTGCAACTTCAAAATTTGCATACATTCTTGCAAAATATATGCATTATACTGTAGATCTCAACACCACGAGCATGCTGGTGAAAAACTGGTATGAAATCTTACTCCAAATGTCTCTAATATCTTAGAAACAATTTTCTACTCTCTTGATTGCTCAAAATTCTCCGTTGACCATTAAATAGTCAATCTCCTTTTTCCATGGTCTAGATATGATCGAAACATGTACATAGGTACAAACGGATCTCGGATCAAACATCGGATGATCAATATATTACACAAAGAATTTCTAGTCGTTGATCCCGATCAAACTAGTGTTGACTGTACTACTGACATCACACTGATGTTAGTACTTCTGCTTGGCTACTCCACTGGGTCCGGCTGACCCGAGCTTGAACCTAATCAAGCTTGAAAAACAGGCCTGAGGGAACACTAATTTCTTTGGTACTTTAGTGCACTAGGACTTAATGTTCTTTTCCTCTACCAAATCTGAGCAACGGCTGGCTTCACAATGCTCTCCCCTTTTTTCTTTTCTTAATCACCTTATTCCTGTGACTTCTTGTTTTGCAACAAAAAAAATGAGAGAAAAACTTGTCCCTCTTCTCTGTGTGATCTGGCGACGATGGAGCCTAGTGACGACGGTGGCAACGGAGAGACCAGCGAAATCCAAGAGGGCAATGACGATCTATAATCAAGAGCCTTTTCTACAGGATGAGATTCTCCTTTTAGATCTGAATCGAAACAGGAGCAGAATAACAGAGATCAGATCATTAATTTGAATTCTATTCTCAGAAACTCTGTGCACTGCGATAGCCCACTTTTGATCAACTTGATCCTTTTCTGTGGTTCTCTCTTAATCGTCATAGCGACACAATCATGTAGCTGGGATACCCGTTTGTTGTGAATATGCACTACTTTAACCACACAAATGGGAGAGAAAAACACACCACACACAAATGATCACATAAGGTTGACGTGGTTAGGCTTAAGCCTGCGTCCACAGGAGAAGATAGAAAGAGTTATACTATGAGATAAATAGGAGGAAAAAAGGATTGCAAGAGGAATGATCACTCACACTCTCAGCCACAAATCCAATGACACCCTAAGCCTTACTCTACTTGTCTCTACAGCTTAACCGGAGCAATGGATGATTCCATTTATAGACTCCATTAGGGGATGGAGCTCCACATTTCCGGCTGGCCACGGGTATTGCAGAGTGCTGTAATGTGGCCGTCATAAAGATGGTTGTAAAGCTCCACTAGTTGTCAACAGGCCATAAAGTTAATAGTCTATTATAAGATTTATTAAGTATAGTACATTTGAATAGAATATTATTATAAATTTATAAATTTTATACATGATTAAGGTAGTTTCATTTTCCATAGAAGCAAACTTTAGTTGGGATTATAAAATTGAATTTCTAATGAGAGTTGGATGTCTTAGCGAAGAATCGAAGTTAAGTGAGGAAAACCCTTAGGGTTGTTTGTTAATTTACCTGGGTGAGTAAAATGAGATGAATGATCATTTTAAAGAATAAAAAAATGAGAGCGGTTAAATCAATCAAATGATTAGATTTGCCTTTTAATGAAGAAAGAATGCAACTTTTTGACTTTTTGTATTAAAAGTAGATATTTTTTGTCAGTTAGTGAAATGAAAAAGTAGCTTTTGGATTTTTTGGCGTAAAAAAGGTAGAAGAACTTTTTTTGAAATGTGATATTTTGATTTGACTCTTTTTATTTATTATATTTTGAAATGAAAGATACTTTAAATTAATTTTGAGGTAGAATCATCAAATACACCCCTCCCAAAAGACCTAATAGGTAAATCCCATTACGTCACCACCAGCGGGCCTACAACGTGCTGTCCTTTGATCCGTACTCCTTGGAGAATTCCTGATAAGATGCACAGATTATGAGCGGTTGGTACATCCACAGAGGCTCCGCTTTAATATCAGCCTCCATGCAGTTACATCTTTAGATTCTATAAAAGCTTCCAGAGGCTTGCCCATGTCGATCATGTTAAATCTGGATCTGTCCAAGCACACACCACACCGAGGAAAAACAACAAGCAATCACACACAAAGAAGACACGAGGATTTACGTGGTTCGGCAAGTTGCCTACATCCACGGGCGCACAGATTTCACTACTTAGAAATCTCTCTCTCACCCCCTTTACAATGCTCACAGTGTTCCTATTCCCCTGGAGTTGCCCCTTAGCTCTCCCTCTAATTGCCCTAGAACAAGAAACACAATGAGAATATATATATAGTGCTAACCCTAATCAACTGGGCCCTCCACTCAGGCCCAATAAGGACCTTTTGAGCCAAGCCCAACAGATCATATGGAACGAAAAGCCCACAGGACAACGGAAAACACAATGCAAAGAGCGTTTACGCAAATTGGCCAAGGACTATCATGCCCGAGTTCCTCAAGTCAAAATATATATTTTACAGCCAAACGCATGAAGGCAAAACGTTAAAACCTCTCAAAACGCTCCAAAAAACTCCAAAGTCTAGACAATCAATTTAATGAAGTTGAGAAAAATTTATTTCTCTCATATATATCTACAATTAATCACCTATGTATGTTTAAGTGTTATGTGTCAGTAAAGTTCTAGAGTAAAATGAATAAAAAAAATTTTGGTACAACCTATGCTTAACTCTCTCTCGCATTCAATTTGCTTCAGTGTATATGCAACTTTCTGCAATGTCAACAATATCCTATAAAGGTGGCTGGCCAGTGTACATTTGTCTTGCTAGCAGCCAACACAATTTGCATCATTGTTACCGAATCATCGACCAGGGTTAAAGCCCATACAACAGCTCTGAAAACACCAGTGATAATCCCTCTCCATTTCATCTATTTTCAGAAAAATAAACCCACATCTCCATGCACAAACCCAATAGAGCTATAACCCAACCTCACCTCTTTTCCCACATCATGGTGAAGAACAAGAAAGTAGAAATGTTTCCAAGCATGTGTCCCTTCTTCCTCTTCACAATCTTCTTTTTCTCATTCAATTTCTCCCCCACCATGGGTCGAACCCAACATACACTCTCGACCGACAGCTTGAGAACAAAGTATTCACCAGCTCCAAAGACGGAGAGAACTGGTACAGATCCTTCCTGCCCCAAAGCGTCGCAAGCTCTGAAGAGGATAGAATGGTTTATTATCATGCACCTGCCATTACCGGCTTCTCCTGGTTGAGCGAAGAGGAAGTGGAAGCCACGAAAGGGAAGGAAGGCTTTGTTTCTGCTTTCCCTCATAGACTCTTGCCTCTGCAGATCACCCACACTTCCCGCTTCATGGGTCTGCAGCTGGACCCTGGCCTCTGGAAGGACTCCAATTTCGGCGAGGGCGTGATCATCGGTGTCTTGGACACTGGCATCTTCCCTGACCACCCGTCTTTCAGTGGCGAAGCGAGTAAAATGGAAGGGACGCTGTGATTTCAGCACCACCAGCTGCAACAACAAACTCATAGGGGCGAGAACCTTCGATAGCGGAGCCAAGGCGGTGCTCGGAAGGCCCACCGCGGAGGCACCAATTGACAAAGGGGAGCATGGAACACCCATATCTAGCACCGCAGCCGAAGGGTTCGTGGAGAACGTTAGTTTTTCGGAAATGCCAATGAGACTGCAGTAGGAATGGCAGCATTGGGCCATGTACAAAGTATGTTTCTCCAGTGGCTGTGCGGAAAGCGACGTACTAGCTGGAGTAGATACCGCGGTGGATGACAATGTTGATGTGCTCTCACTTTGAATTGGGGGATTCTCCCAACCATTCTCCATGGACAACATTGCAATTGGCGCATTTAGGGCGGTCCAGAACAACATTTTTGTGAGCTGCGCGGCGGGTAATTCAGGACCCAATGAAGAATCGCTCTCGAATGAGGCGCCATGAATTCTCACAGTGGGAGCAAGCACTATCGATAGGAAGTTCGTTTCAACAGTAAAGCTCGGTAACGGCATGGAATACAATGGAGAATCGCTTTACCAGCCCAATAACTTTAACTCAGACTAGTTGCCTCTTGTGCTCGCCGGAGAAAGTGGAGAACCAGGGGCTGCTGTTGTGATTTTGACATCACCCATTGTGCACATCCATGAATCACAAGATCAACAAGAACAACCACACACAAGAAGAGACACGAGATTTGCGTGGTTCACCCAAACAGGGCTACATCCACGGGCACAGAGACGATCATCTTCACTATCACAAGTAAAGTACACAGAGACTCTCACTCTCTCACACGTCTCACCTACGTGGTGTGGGAACACCATAGGCAAGAGAGCTCTCACCTCTCTTCAGCGCAAGATCTAGGGTTACAGACTACACACATATATAGTCTCCACTTTCTTAGCCACCAAGAAAGCCCCGATACAATTACCAAAACACCCTTTGGCTTTAATCCAGTCCCTGGCTAACCCAGTGGACTCATCTAGCTAAACCAGAATACAAGACATATGCCCAACAATCTCCACCTTGGCTTAAATTCCGCACAACTCGAACCACCAGGAGAAAAAACCGACAATGTCTTCACGTACCTTGCTGAATGGTACGTCACTGCACCAACGATATAGTCTTCTTCAACATTTTGATTTGTTGAACCATCACGTGAACTTTGAACAAAGTTCATCTCGTCAAACTCCACCTCGAACTTAAAGCTCGAAACCATTAACGAATCTGAGTGATATCTTGAATCACTCACCATCCTGCCCCATCTTCAACATCACTGTGAAGATCAAACCACCACAAGCATGCAACCAAAACAAATCGGGAATACAAGTCCAGATGACTTCACAATTGTAGAAAACCCTGCCTCCGAGCGGTCAAAAAACTCTATTTGACCGAGCCTCCGATCAATCAAACACATGTTTGACAACTGCTGATGCATCAGCTCCTCCTTGCTGCTTCTTCATTGGGTTTGCTCTGGTAAGATGAATAACATCACATGCGATCCGGAAAGCATGTGAACCCCAAACGAAAAACTTTGTTTGAATCAGCAAATCCTTTGCAGCTAGGCCGGCGACTCCTACTATTGGGCTTGCAACAACAATCAAGTCAAGTAGACCCGATTCTGGCATGAATCCACATCTATTCAGATCTCTTCCAGATTTCTGCAACAAGTTGTAGATCTCGTCAACACTAGCACGCTGGAAGAAACGGATCTAAAATCCGACTCCTGATGTCTCTAATATAGCAAAAACAAGTTTCTACGCTCTTAATTGGTCAAACCTCCTTGTTGACCATCAACAGCCAATCAGCCTCTTCCACTGCGTAGATCTGCTCGAAACAAGTCCGTAGGCGCAAACGGATCTCCGATCGAACATTGGACGATCAAGATATCACAGAAACAATTTCAACCGTCAATCTGGTCAAATCTGCCTGTTGATTGATGCTGACGTCACTGCTGACGTCACTGCCTGTTCTGCTGGGCTTCTGAAGTGGACCCGGGTCGGGTTCACCTGACCCGAAATTGACCTAAACTGCACGCCTGATGGGCTCTGCTGCTAATGGGTCAGGTTGAAAGGACTTGACCCGGCCTGAACCTATTCTGCTGGAAACTGGGCTCTGCGAAATGGGTCAGGTCCGACCTGACCTGACCTGCATTGGACCTGACCTGGAATCTACTGAGCAGCTACATCACGGGTCAGGTCGAACTGACCCGACCCGACCTGGACTTCTCATGCCCTAATCACTTGCCTTTCACATTCTGGTTCGCTGCAGAAATCGAAAACAGAGGATAATGCTCCCTGCGGTTTTCCCCTGCACACTGTCCTCTCTGACAGCGGCGGACGGCGTATCGACCGAAGTTGGTCCGGCGCAGTCGACGCTATGGGCGGTGATGTTCGGTCGTGCAGAGACGGCGAAGACCGGCAGTGCGACGGTGCCCTTTTTTTTTTTTATCTTATTCTCTGGCACCGGTGACACAACCAGTGGCCTGTCTTCTCCTGTTTCTTCTTCGCAGCAACAATCAGGACCGAGAACCCTTTTCCTCTGATCCTAGCCAAACCGGAGAACCCCTCTTTCAGTGCTTTTCTGTAGTCTCAGGCAAACCCGAGAACCAACCTTCTCTGTGATGCGTGGCCCACCCGAGTTCGGGCAGATCTGATGCATGCTTCTCTATTTGAAGAAATAGAGATCTCAAACCAAAACTTCTCTTCTCTTCTGATCTCCTTTAGCAATGTGTGGCCCTCCCTAAGATCACAACCGATCTCTTCTCTTTTCCGCAACGAACCTTGCAAAAATCCAGATCCTCCGAGAAGATCCGATCCATTGATCTTCTATGCACAACCTCCAAGCCATTGAGTGATCTCCACCTCGCTCAGAAACCCGAGGAACACCAACATCGGCTCTGATACCACTTATTGTGATTTTGACATCACCCGTTGTGCACATCCATGAATCACAAGATCAACAAAAACAACCACACACAAGAAAAAACACAAGATTTACGTGATTCACCCAAACAGGGCTACATCCACGGGCACAGAGACGATCATTTTCACTATCACAAGTAAAGTACACAGAGACTCTCACTCTCTCACATCGTCTCACCTACGTGGTGTGGGAATACCACGAGCAAGAGAGCTCTCACCTCTCTTCAACGCAAGATCTAGGATTACAAACTACATACATATATAGTCTCCACTTTCTTGGCCACCAAAAAAGCCCCGATATAATTACCAAAATACCCTTAACCTTAAACCAGTCCCTGACTAACCCAGTGGACTCATTCGGCTAAACCGGAATACAAAACATATGCCCAACAGCTGTAACATGTGATGAGGGGACCTTGAATGGGACTGATTTGAGTGGGAAGATTGTCCTGTGCCAAAGGGGAGGAGCCTCAGTTGGAGTCGTAAAAGGTGCCATCGTCCAGGCCGCCGGCGGAGCCGCAGTGATCGTCATGAACAGAGAAGAAGATGGTTACACCACCATCGTTGACTTGCATATGCTGCCGGCGTCAGCTGTGAGCTTCATGGATGGATTGGAGTTTGAATCATACTTCAGTTCCTCTGAGAATCCAGTGGCTACCATCATCTTCAGAGGCAGAGTCCTTGGAACCAGACCTTCTCCAATTGTTGCATCCTTCTCATCAAGACGACCCAGCTTGGCCAGCCCAGGCATTTTAAAACCTGACATCATAGGCCCAGGAGTGAGCATCTTGGCCGCATGGCCCTTGCAGGCATACCCATTGCTCACCTTCAAACATCATCTCCGGGACGTCAATGGCCACCCGACATCTGAGTGGGATCGCCACGCTGCTCAAGAGCTCACATCCAGACTGGTCCCCTGTGGCGATCAAGTCTGCAATAATGACCTCGGCCAACACAACTACCAATACGTTTGGGTTGATTGTGGATGAGAAGCTGTTGCCCGCAGATGTGTTCTCGATGGGTTCGGGCCATGTGAACCCAATTCGTGCCAATGATCCGGGGCTCATTTATAATCTTGAGCCAGTGGATTATATCCCTTACCTCTGCGGATTGAAATACTCAGATGCAGAGGTGCAGTCCATCACTAGAAATATGGTTAGCAGCTCCAGTTAACCAAACATTGCAGAAGGGGAGCAAAACTACCCTTCATTTTCGGTTTTGCTGGGGCCTACCCAGACTTTAACAAGGACGGTGACAAACGGTGGAGTCCACCTACACTATGCAGTTTTTTGTGGCCAGAAGGCGTCGATGTGATTGTGGAACCGAGGGTTCTCGTCTTTGGTGAGGTCATGGAGAAGAAGACTTATACGATGACTTTCGGTGAAAGCCCTTCAGGTGGAACGAATTGTACCTTTGCGGAGGGGTTTCTAACATGGGTTAGTGCTAAGTACTCTGCTAGAAGCCCAATCTCAGTGACATTTGAGTGAAGAATGTTCATTGACGAGTCAGTGGTTACTGCCGCATTAAGATTGAATAATTGGAATTTTTAGTCCTTGTGTTGTAGAAGCAATCAAAGATTTAATAATAAAACAACATGAATAATTTTTTTTATCATAAAGAAGAAACAAAATAATGCATAAAGAGTCTGCTGGTTTTTAATTCACAATCTTAAACTTGTTTGGCAAAATTACTCAACTAGTGAAGTGAAGTGAGGAGTCAATTCAAGAAAGAAGAAAAGAAAAGAGGCAAATAAAAAAAAGTGCTAAATAACAAAAAGACTGATTGGAGTCCCAACAAAAAGAAGAACAACATCCTGGACATTTGATTCAAGTCACAGCCTCGAACTTCATGGATCAATTGGTGAAATCAAATCAACAGTCCAATAAAAAATAATATGACAGGTCTATTATATTTAATAAAATTTAATGGACAAATATATAGAACCCACATATGAACATGAAAAATAAATTATAAAATAAAAAAAAGTCAGCATTAGTTTCACATATATTCAATTTAAATCAAATGAGTAAATAAATCCAGTCTAATTGACAAACTTAAATAATTAAAAAAAGGTGTGAGTTATTGATTAAGAACATAAAATTAAAGAGAATGAGAGAAGGCGTGCTATTGATGATGATACTGAGGAGCTCTCCTTGGTGAGACCTGACTTATTATCAAGTGCATGCACCACATCCATCTCCCCTAACTCTGCAGATCACTGCCAAAAATAACAAAACAAGAATAATTACTAAATTGAAACAGAAATAAGGAAGAGGGGAGAGAACTACCATTGAAAGAAGGAGCTTAATTGTTCGCTCAAAAAGATGAATACATAATTGCATTGATAATTTAAGGAAACAAAGGATACAAAATCACAAAGGTCATTAATTTGAATTTGACCAAAGCAAACAATATATATAAACATTATAACTTATAGTCATATTGGATTCTACAAAAATTAAGAGCCCACATTAAGTTTTATCAAATATATTAGTCACTTCTTTAAATATAAAATCGTCATAAAACTTGCCTTTATCTTGTATTGGATATGGCAAACCTTCACTTTAGGATATTTGAAGCCCACAGTAAGATTTGTCAAATATAATTCATAGGAATAAATATTAAAAACTTCATGTGTATTATGCACTGAGATGCTCAATTATTTAGAATCTGAGCTGCTTATAAAAACTGCCTCTATGTAGTATGGGATATAACAAAATTTGCAACTTAATTAATATGCTTCAGCCTATTATAAGATTTATTAAGTATAATACACATTAATAGAATATTATACTAAATTAAAAATTTTAATAGATGATTAATTGTAGGCTCATTTTCCATAAAAGTAAACTTTGCCTGCAATGGCGGACCTAGGGTTTTAGTTCGAGGGAGGCAAACGATGATCAACTGAAAATGCCAAACACTGCTTTGTTATTATATATTCACATTATTTTACTTTTATTTGTTCACTTTACCAATGAAAAAAGAGAAAACATACAACACAAGTCACAATGGGACTTACCATCTAACCATTGCAAGCCATATCCGATCATTCCTGCAACTGCAATATTTCCCTTCTAGATACCCAAGACATAATAGACTGGCTTGATGTAAGTGGCTTGGATTTGTCATAAACTGATTTGAGTTTGGACGTTTTTCTTGATCAGTACAATAGGAAAAAAAAAATCAATGCAACGAATTCCAAGGGTTCTGTGAATACAACAAGAAAACAGCCTGGACCTTATAAATTGACTACCCCAGGCATATCGTGTTGTTCCAAGAGAGACGGCCACTTCAATTTTACATGTTACTATGTCACTTAATGGCTACTTAGATGATAAGGTTCTCAACAAGATCGACTACCAAATTCAAAAGACCTAAAAGTACGACAAGCATCAGTTAATCAATACAAAACACAAAAGAAACAACTATCTTAGTTGCCTGTTTCATGAATAGAAAAGTTCCACAAGCACCAGTCAATTGCCTCAGATGGACCTAATGTGGGTCCGCCCCTGTGTGCCTGGGCTAATCGAGGAGGAGCTTGTTTCATTAATAGAATTTCTAATACGAATTAGATGTGTCGGAGAATTCATGATAACATCCTTGGAGGATCCGTTTTATATCAGTATCCATGCAGTCACAGCCTCAGATTTTGTAAAGGCTCCACTTTTTCTTAAACGTGGAATCAAATCCTTGGAGGCTTGCACTTGTCAATCATATCGAATGAAAAACACACAAGACGAAGGATTACCCAATGTAAAGAGTTTTCTGCAGATCGGCCAAAGATTTGCCTATAGCAGGCGGTCAGGCCTGTGTTCCTCAAGTCAAAATATATGTTGTACAACCAAACACATGAAGGCCAAAAGTCAAAACCTCTCGAGACCCTCCAAACACTTCAAACAATCAATTTGCATCATTGTTATCGAATCCTGGATCAGGATTAGAGCCCGTGCAACAGCCCTTAAAAGAACAATGATAATCCTTCTCCATTTCATCTTTTTATAGAAAATTAAACCCCCCAATCTTCATGGACAAACCCAAAAGAGCTGGCATCTAATCTCACTCTTTTCCCACATCGTAGGAAAGAACAAGAAGCTAGAAATGTTTCCAAACTTTTCTCTCTTCTTCCTCTTCACAATCATCTTTTCCTCATTCAATTCCTCCCCCACCATGGGTAGAACCCAACAGGCACTCTTGATCCGCGAATCTACCAAAAATCCCCGCCTTCAAACCTACATAGTCCATGTTAGACAGCTCGAGAACAAAGTACTCAACAGCTCGGTAGACAGGGAGAACTGGTACAGATCCTTCTTGTCCGCCAGCATTGTAAGCTCTAAAGAGGACAGAATAGTTTATTCTTACAAACATGCCATTACCGGCTTCGCAGTCCGGTTGAGCGAAGAGGAAGTGGAAGCCATGAGAGGGAAGGAAGGCTTTGTTTCTGCTTACCCAGATCGACTCTTGCGTCTCCAGACCACCCACAGTCCTAGCTTCTTGGGCCTGCAGCCGGATTCTGGCTTCTGGAAGGACTCCAATTTCGGCAAGGGTGTGATCATCGGTGTCTTGGACACAGGCGTCTTCCCTGACCACCCGTCTTTCAGCGGAAAAGGGATGCCCCCTCCCCCAGCAAAATGGACGGGGCGTTGTGATTTCGGCCCCACCGGCTGCAACAACAAGCTCATCGGTGCAAGAACTTTTGAACGCGGAGCCAAGACGATGCTGGGAAGGCCCACGGTGGAGGCACCAATTGATGAAGAGGGTCATGGAACACACACATCTAGCACCGCAGCTGGAGGGTTTGTCGACAACGTTAGCATTTTCGGAAATGCCAATGGGATTGCAGTTGGAATGGCACCATTGGCTCACCTTGCCATGTACAAAGTATGTTTTTCAGGCACCTGTGCGGGCAGCGACATACTAGCTGGACTAGATGCTGCGGTTGATGACAATGTTGATGTGCTCTCAATTTCAATTGGGGATATCTCCCTCCCATTCTCCATGGACAGAACTGCAATTGGGGCATTTAGGGCCGTCCAGAACAACATTTTTGTGAGCTGCGCAGCGGGTAATTCAGGACCCCACGAAGCATCGCTTTCGAATGAAGCGCCGTGGATTCTCACAGTGGGAGCAAGCACCATGGATAGGAGGATCGTTTCAACAGTAAAGCTCGGTAACGGCAAGGAGTACGACGGAGAATCGCTTTACCAGCCCAATAACTTCCGCCCCAACTTGTTGCCTCTTGTGTTCCCTGGAGCAAGTGGAAAGCCAGGGGCTGCAACATGTGATGAGGGGTCTTTGGATGGGACTGATTTGAGTGGGATGGTCGTCCTGTGCCAAAGCGGTGGAGACTCGGATCCAGTCGAAAAGGGTGCCATCGTCCAGGCCACCGGAGGCGCCGCTATGATCATCCTGAACAGAGAAGAAGATGGTTACACCACCTTCGCTGACTCGCACGTGCTGCCGGCATCGGATGTGAGCTTCATCGATGCATTGGACATTATATCATACTTCAATTCCTCTAAAAATCCAACGGCTACCATCATATTCAAAGGCACAGTACTTGGAACCAGACCTTCTCCAACGGTTGCATCCTTCTCATCAAGAGGGCCCAGCTTGGCCAGCCCAGGCATTTTAAAACCTGACATCGTAGGCCCTGGAGTGAGTGTCTTGGCCGCATGGCCCTTCCAAGTGGACCCTGCCAGCCCATTGCTCACCTTCAACATCATCTCCGGGACGTCAATGGCCACCCCACATCTGAGCGGGATCGCTGCTCTGCTCAAGAGCTCACACCCCGACTGGTCCCCTGCGGCGATCAAGTCGGCGATCATGACCACGGCCAAGACGACTTCCAATACATTTGGGTCCATTGTGGATGAGACGCTATGGCCCGCAGATGTGTTCTCGATGGGCTCCGGCCACGTGAACCCAATTCAGGCCAATGATCCGGGGCTCATATATGATCTGGAGCCAATGGATTATATCCCTTACCTCTGTGGGTTGAATTACTCAGATGCAGAGGTGCAATATATCACTACATATATGGTTAGCTGCTCCAATTACGCCAGCATTGCAGAAGGGGAGCTAAACTACCCTTCATTTTCGGTTATGCTGGGGCCTACCCAGACTTTTACGAGGACGGTGACAAACGTTGGAGAGGCAAATTCCATCTACACTATGAAGTTCTCGTGGCCAGAAGGGGTCGATGTGATTGTGGAACCGACGGTTTTGGTCTTTGGTGAGGTCATGGAGAAGAAGACTTATACGGTGACTTTCAGTAAAAGCCCTTCTGTTGGGCGTAGTGGAACCTTTGTGCAGGGTTATCTAACGTGGGTTAGTGGTAAGTACTCTGTTAGAAGCCCAATCTCTGCGGCATTTGAGTGAAGAATGTTCATTGACGAGTCAGTGGTTACTGTTGCTTTAAGATTGAATCATTGGAATTTTTAGTCCTTGTGATGAAGAAACAATCAAAGATTGAATAACAGAACAATACAAATATTGTTGGGAATTTTACTGAAAAAATTCTTAGTTGACATTGCACAAAATTGATTTCAAATAAATTTAGTGCACAAAATGAGTCTCCTAGAGTCAATTTCGAGCAAAATTTCCCTTTTTTTTTTATTTATCGTAGTATTGCTCCCCATTCTTTCTTCCTCTTTCTCTTAGGTGGTTTGTTCTTAATCCCCTCCTTTCATCCTCTTCTTCCTCCTCTTTCTCCATCCTTTCCTTAGTGTGCATAAAATTTCTCCCCTCTTGTTGCGAATGCCCTGCACCCCCCCCCCCCCCCCTCCCCGCTCAACTCTAGTCTCCTCTCTTCGTCGTTGCGAATGAGTGCCACCAACCACACCCACCCCCCCCCCCCCCCCCCCCCCCCCCCCACACCAAAACCTCTTGTCATCATGCATGGTATGGATGTGGCACGAAATAAAAATCCTCACACGCTAAAAGGCCCACCAAAAATTTTGCCACCAGCTAAAAGTTTCACCCTGAAACAAAAAGCCCTCTATATCTCTATAGAAAATAGAGGAAAGAAACCTCTGCGACCTGAGACGGCCCCTTCTTCTCAGGAACATGATATGCTATCTTCTTCAGCAATGTGAGGACTGAACGAACTCTGGATTCGTGCCTGCAACTCGAAATCCACAACTCACAGCTCGTGCCAAAGACATGATACGCGTCTTTGCCTCACATACTCAATACCCTCTTTTGTGATTCTTTTCCTTTCCTTATTTTTCTAGGACTCGAAAAGGTTTGTAATATTGGCAATATCATGGGATGGTCAAAACATGGGTTTCCAAAGTAGTAATTTTATGTTTTAGATGGACTGAACACTCTATTATCATCACATATGATGATCCTCTACTCAGACGCTGTGCATCCAAGTGTTTTATCTTCGGACCGGTCGGACAACACAGCAGACCGGTCGAATTTCTTGCACACTGTCATCTGCAGACAGAATTAAAGACCGACCGATTGGATGAGTACCCGACCGATCGGATCACATACCCGACCGGTCAGCTGGGTTATCCGATCGGTCGGCTGGGTCGGCAGTTCTGCAATTCAGAAGCTCGAGTTTTTCGGGATTGCCTTGTATGCTTTCTAATACTTCGCGAATCATTAACGAAATGGACTCTAGGGTTCCTCCTTATTTAAGGATCACTTCTCCATGGAGATCGTGGCTCTCAAGATCAAAACCCTAACATACTTAGAGAGATTTCTTCTTCCAGAAGGTATTCTGCACTTGAAAGTTCTGCAACGTCTCCTTCTGAGTTCCAGTTCTTTTCTCCGCTGTGCGTGATCGTCTTGAGAGGCTTCAAGGCGTGAAGATCAATCCAGAAGAGAGTGAACGACGTGCGCGTCGACAAAGAGAGCTTCAGTCCCGTAGGTTGTGTTCAACTGGATTAAAGGATAGTAAGTAGTCTTGTAACTTATTCTTCATAGTGATTGTTCTTGATGGACCGGTGGTAGGTCCCGTGGTTTTTTTCCCGTTTGGGTTTTTCCACGTAAAAAATTCTGTGTCCATTTTTTGTGTGTTTGATTGGTGTGTTTTTGAAGTAGTTGTTGAGTGAATCTACATAGCATACTCTGTTGGAACCTTAACCTGTGTCAAGGTTTCGTGTTCTTCAGACTCTGATTCAAAGAGCTAATGCATGTGTAATCAAAGGATGGAAAGGCACGGAATCTACTAATGGCGGAGGTGATCATGACCGTGTATTCTTCGTAATTTCGTCTTCTGGCGTTTATCTTATCGTCATGATTAATGGAATCATTGGGAAGTAGTTTGACATTGATTGATGATTTTAGATTTTTCCACTTTGAATTTCTCGTTTGAGATTTTGCTAGAAGTTGGTGTGGTTGATTTCATTTCGGTTGAGTTTTGTTGTGGATTGACAGTGGTTTAATGAAAGAATAGGACTTGGCTTTGTAATTCAGGAAATGGGGAAAGGGAGATATGCAGAAAGGAATTAAGAAAGAGGAGGAAGAAGGGGGAAGAAAGATGAGGAAAAAGAACAAATCAGCAATGATAGCTCCCCTCATATAAAAGAGGAGCGATACTATCATCGCTCCTCCCCACCTTACAAAAAAAATAATAAAAGAAAATAAATTTTTGTAGGGAATCGCCCCAAGTGACCATTTTGTGCACTAAGTTTATGTAGGACCAATGCGATTTCGTATAGTGTCAAACTAGGGGATTTTTTCTCATAAGATTCTCAATATTTTTATAATATTTTTTTATAATATAAAGAAGAAACAAAATAAAACATAGAGAGTCAACTGGTTTTTCACAATCTAAACTTGTTTTGTAAAATTAATTGACAAGTGAAGCGAAGCAACGGGTTAATTCAAGAGAGAAGAAAAGAAAAAAGGTCAAATTATAAATACTAAATAGCAAAAAGACTAATTGGAGTCCCAACAATGAGAAGAATAACATTCTGGACATCTAATTCAAGTCACCGGATTGAACTTCATGGATCAATTGGTGAAATCAAATCAGAAGTTCAAATAAAAATAATATGAACAAGTTTATGATATTTAATATACTTTAATGGACAAATATATAGAACCCACATATGAACATGAAAATAAATTATAAAATAAAAAAGTCAGTATTTGTTTCACATATATTCAATTTAAACCACATGAATAAATAAATGCAGCCTAATTGACAAACTTAAATAATAATAAAAAGTGTGAGTTATTGATTAAGAATATGAAATTAAATAGAATGAGAGAAGGTGTTATTGATGATGATATTGAGGTGCTTTTCTTGGTGAGACCTGACTTATTATCAAGTGCATGCACCACACCCATCTCTTCCGACTCTGCTGATCACTTAGAAAAACAACTAAACAAGAATAACTAAATGAAAACAAAAACAAGGAAGACGGAGAGAACTACCAATGAGAGAAGGAACTAGTTGGTTCAAAAAGATGAGAACATAATTGCAAGTATAACTAATAGAAACAAAGGATACAAAATGACAAAAGTCATCAATTTGAATTTTACCGAAGAGAACGATATAAACATTATAACTTATAGACATATTGGATTCTGCAAAAATTAATTGATCTTAAAAACATTATAACTTATCTTAAGATAAGAGTGGTAGAAATTTAGGGGTATGATGATGTTGTTCAAATTCTAACGGATGTGATATATGTTTCGAGTTTACGAAAAAATTAGATTTCTTTGGGTGCATTAGACTTCAAATGCTACAAGTGCACTGTAGCGGGTGAAGTTACAAAGGTGGAAAATGGAACATTAGTCATCATAGAAGGTGAAATAGTCATAAATCTCTACAAGTTGATAGGAGATGCTTTTCTGGTGAAGCAGTGAAGAAGACATCAAATAACAGGGGAAGAAATCCATGGTTCAAGTAGAGTTAGATGTGATGGATTATCAGAAGATGGATTGATGAGCCTTTCATGATATCATCTAGCAGAAACCCAGGAAGACCTGAACGGAGATACTTTTTTGGAAAAAGTAGTCTTGTTCAGGTTGGAGTAAGCCAATTTAGCATCGGGTTATACCTAACCCGCATGCACTGTGCCCAACCTGCCAGAACATGCTAGAACAGGATAGTTGCAAGTTTGACGGGAGGAACACCAAAATGGAGGCAAAAGGAAGGATTCACAAGGTATTAGTGAGATCCAAATTTAGGGAGGTCTTTAGTTTTATCTTAACGAATGGAAGTTAGGTTCATTGTGTTGTAAGGATGCATGCATGTGGCAATAAATAAAGAGCACTTCGAAGGTTCAAGGCGGAGGTGTTGAAATTCAAGGAGGCAACTATGAGAAATCTCAAGTCGGTTTAAACTTAATTGATACCAGACAATGCTGAGATTATCTGTGCATCCAAGCGAGAAGGTGCAGTGCTTGGGTAGTAGCATGTGCAAAAGCGTACCTTTCAGCGAGGTGCGTGAAGTGCTGTTCAACATGTTAAAGTATTGAGAAGAGAAGACTAAGCCATCGGTGTAGTGACGTACCATTCAACAAGGGGCATAAAAACATTACCGAGTATCTCAAGGTGGTTTTGAAGATTTGCGGAATCAAAGCCAAGATAGAGATTGTTTGGTTTTGTCTTGTATTCTAGTTTAGTAGAATCGGTCGTCTAGTTTAGCCAGAACCGAGATTCAGGATTATAAGTATTTTAGTCATTATGTGTGGATTCTTTTGTTTGCTAAAAAAATGAAAACTATATATATTAATATACTATAACCCTAAATCCTAAAGGAATTGAGATGGGATCATAATAGATGAGTTCTCTCCTCCGTGGACGTAGGCAAGATTGTCAAACCACGTAAAAGTACTGTGTTCATGTGTGTGATTACTTGATGGTATGATTGTGTGTTCATCGTGGTTAATCCGCTAGTCCCGGGTAATTTTCGTTGCGCCGCTTTTCCCAATAAAATCATCGATATGTCCGGTGCAATCTTGTTCTTAGTTTAGATGAGCCCATTTTCTTTGTCAACAATAATGGAATATTAATATATTACTATCGTAAGAATTATGGACAAAACTTACATCAAATAGGTTCACTTGATCAATTTAGCTATCTTTATGTAAGTAACTTAAAAGAGTCAAGCCCTCTTTGCCAAGATAAAAAATTCTTTCAATGCCTTATCACACCCTCAAAATTGAGTTAGATCCAAACTCAATTTTAAGGGTATGAGAATTAGGGCCAATTTAAATTTTTTCTTGAGTAACAATACAGACTCCAATTCTGGGTGGATCGAAGCCCTTCGTAAGGCTATGATTGTCGATCAAGCAACCATAATCACACACGGAACAAAATTCCATAATTTGCATAGCTAAGTATCATATACAATTCATATAAACCAAGCTCAATTTCAATTGATAAATGGTTAAGAACTTCGAAGTATAATAATCAAAGTTGTAACCTCAAAATAAATAAATTAAACGACTACACTAATAGCCCCAAACATGGCCTTATTACAAGAGTCTACTGTTTCGAATCTAAGCACCATCACTAAGACACCTCAGGATGATGTCATCAGCGCTCCACTTAACATCTTCACCGTCTAGTGGAATCTCCTGTGTCTCCTGACCCTCTGGTTTGGCACCGGCGACGAAACCTAAACACCAAAAGCAGTGAGTCAGATTGACATAATCTGGCAAGAGATAAATTGCAAGTAATGATGTTAATCAATTGAATTAAAACATATATTTTGATTTAGATTCTCAATGATGTTAAAAATATTTATCATTTCATGTGAAAATATGATTTTAAAAATTATTCCCAAAAATAGAAATTCAAAGTGGAGAATTTTATGATTTTATGGAAAATGACTAATTTCAAATGGATTTTTCATGAAAACACTAGAATGATTTTTAAATGCAAAAAAATATGATTTTTAATTAAATGAAGAGTTTTCTAATGTTCAAATCCTTTTAACTTCTTAAATTATGCATAAAATGATAAATTTTTTAGGACTTATCACAGAGTGATGTTGAGATTCTCGAATTTTTAGAGATATAAAAATTGGTTAAGAGTTACAGCAATTTGTATCAGAGCTCCAATAGATATTACATATTTAGTAGGTGTTCTATCTCAATTTACGCAAAGTCCACTCGTTCCTCATTTGGATGCAACAAAAAGAATTATTCGTTATGTGAAAAGTACTCTTGAATTTGGGTTGCTTTATAAAACGGGTGCAAAGTTTTTCCCAAGTTACTTTACAAATGCATATTGCGTAGGAGATATCAATAATAGGCATTCTACCTCAGGTTATTTTTTCCCTTCCGGTTCAGCTGCACTTTCATGGTGTAGTAAAAAGCAATCAAGTGTTGCACTCTATAGCACAAAGGCAAAGTATATGGTTGCAACTAAGGCCGCACAAGAGTGCATTTGAAACAGACGATCGATGAGATATACAACAAGGTTGATTATGGAGTTCCTATTGATTACGCAGTTCCTATCCAATGTGACAATAAAAGTGCAATCAAGCTGGCAGCAATTCCGATGTTCCATGCTCGTACTACGCATATTGAGGCTCAACATCGTTTCATTCGCGTAAAGGTGCTTGAACAAAAAATTGAGTTGAAAGATGTTCGAACGGGAGATCAAGTTGAGGATATTTTTAGCAATTGCAAAGCCCAGGTTTGAGTTTTTCAATGATGCACTTGGTGTGGTTGATTGCAAGCATGCACTAACGGGGAGTGTCAAGAATTAGTTCATCTTGCACATACACAATTGAAGATGATATACATAATGAAGGTGTTAGTGCTGTTTACAATTGTTTATTTATGCGTCAGTTTGTGTTTCGAGAATTTACATATAGTCGTTAATTTAGTGTTATGGTTTAGTGTCTTTATTATTGTTATTCAATAAATTATTTTAACTGTTTGAAGTTACTACTGTAAGAGTGTACAAATCACATGTAATTTCTGAAATGAAGAATAAGAAAGAATTGCAGTCCTCCAATTGTTTGTCTATGCAATGGAGTTAGAACTTACATAAAACATCAATTGGTTTGATTCCGTAGTGTATTTGGGTCCAATACTACCTTTCATAGTTTGTGCCATAATCTATATGAGATGGGTTCTTCTCTAACATATAGATGTTTGATCTGTAAGAAGTAATGAAAACGTTGTGTTGTCATTTTAAAGCATATTTGAAGTTTGCATTATCTACTAAAGGAGGTGAACGTTACAAAGATTGCTCCCAAATCCATAACAAGAGTCACTTGCAGTGTAGATGAAACAAAAATCCTATGAGCAAAATCAAAACCAAAATGATGATTATCAAATTGTATAAATAGAAAATTTTTAATAAGTGTGAGCCATATATTTTATACATTATTAATCCAATGGTGGGCTCATTTCCATAAGAAGTGACATCTGGTTGGCGCTAATCCAACTAAGGGACATTTATTTTGGTAATTTTGAATTTCAATAGATGAGCCCCACATAAAGCATTATACATTACCTATCAGTTTGATCCATTGGTACAAGTTTCTCTAGGATTGTGTGCCTAACAATGTTCAACACATCCTCCCCTGGATATTGCTAGTTATGCAACCACAACTTCAGATTCTCTTTTTTAAAATTTTTTCATAGCTGTGCCCTATGCTTCACTTGATATGGCTACCCATGGAATCAGTTCCACGGTAGCTTGAACTTGCCAATCATCACCCGCTATCACCAAGGCGTTTGGTACACTTGTTGTGGGGCCCACTAGGGCCATGGACCACACAGGGACCTCCTAAATTGCACCTGCCCCATGGATTTTGGCACCTATTCAACTGGATTGAAAGGTCAAATTGACTGTGAACTCGTTTTTAAATTGATTCTCTATGGGTCACGGTCAAGGGCCCCACGAGATCATCCTGAGCCAGAGTTACCCTACACAGAAAGTTGAGGGCATCAAGCAGCACGTGGGCCCTACAGTCAGGGGCACACAATGAGAAATACACTAGAGAAATGATTTCCCAAAGCTGAAGTAATAATAAACAAAAAAACAGGGGTTGGTTGGTCATTAGCAGGCGGCCATGCCGGATTAAGTGAAGTCAAACTATGTATTGTACAGCCAAGCACACAAGGCAAAGAGTCAAAACATCGGAGGCCTCATAGCACTCCAAACAACCAAAACAACCAATTTTTATCGTTGTTATCGAATCCTTGGGCAGCATTGGAACCCATACAATAGCCTCCAAAAAGAACAATGATAATCCCTCTCCATTTCATCTAGGGATTTATGTTGTCATTTACCCCATTAGCCCACGGTTTTGCTTTTAGTGGGTCTCAACCCACCAAAAGACCTCAAACTAAGTAAGGGTGCAAGTTCTATGCATAAATCCATTCACTTTCCTCTCTATGGTTGATATGGGATTTCAGGATGTCACCAAAAGCAAACTGTGAGGCCAATAAGCAAAAACGGATAATATCAGATATGCATGTAGGGTAAGGCATGACAAATAGTATCAGAGCCGACTCTCGACTAGTCGGCTCTAATACTATTTGTCATGCCCTACCCTACACGCATACCTGATATTATTCACTTTTGCCCATTAGCCTCACAGTTTGCTTCTGGTGACAGCCTGAAATCTCACATCGACTATAGAGAGAAAAGTGATTGGAATTATATGCAGAGTTTGCACTCTCGCTTTGCATGAGGTCTTTTGGTGTGTTGAAACACATTATAAGCAAAACCATAAGTAGGGTGTGACATATATATAGAAACACAAACCCCCATCTTCATGCACAGCCCCAAAAGCATCTCTCATCTTCTCTTTTCTCGCTTCATGGAGAAGAACAAGAAACTAGAAATGTTTCCAAACATGACTCTCTTCTTCCTCTTCACAATCATCTTTTTCTCATTCAATTCCTCCCCCACCATGGCTCGAACCCAACATGCACTCTTGACCCACGAAACTACCACAAGTCACCACCTTCAAACCTACATAGTCCATGTTAGACAGCTCGAGAACAAAGTATTCACCAGCTCGGAAGACAGGGAGAACTGGTACAGATCCTTCTTGCCCGCTAGCATTGCAAGCTCTGAAGAGGACAGAATGGTTTATTCTTACACACATGCCATTACTGGCTTCGCCGCCCGGTTGAGCGAAGAGGAAGTGGAAGCCATGAAAGGGAAGGAAGGCTTTGTCTCTGCTTTCCCTGATAGAATCTTGCCTCTCCAGACCACCCACACCCCCAACTTCCTGGGTCTGACGCCGGATTCTGGTGTCTGGAAGGACTCCAATTACGGCAAGGGCGTGATCATCGGCGTCTTGGACACCGGTATATTCCCCGACCACCCGTCTTTCAGCGGTGGAGGGATGCCCCCTCCCCCAGCAAAATGGAAGGGGCGTTGTGACTTCAACGCCACCAGCTGCAACAACAAGCTCATAGGTGCGAGGACCTTCAATAGCGGAGCCAAGGCGATGCTGGGAAGGCCCACGGCGGAGGCACCAATTGACGAAGAGGGTCATGGAACTCACACATCTAGCACCGCAGCCGGAGGGTTCGTAGAGAACGTTAGCATTTTCGGAAATGCCAATGGGACTGCAGTTGGAATGGCACCATTGGCTCACCTTGCCATGTACAAAGTATGTTTTTCAGGCGGCTGTGCGGACAGCGACATACTAGCTGGACTAGATACCGCGGTTGATGACAATGTTGATGTGCTCTCACTTTCAATTGGGGGATTCTCCCTCCCATTCTACGCCGACAGCATTGCAATTGGCGCGTTTGGGGCGATCCACAAAAACATTTTTGTGAGCTGCGCGGCGGGTAATTCAGGACCCTACAACGAATCGCTTTCAAATGAGGCGCCTTGGATTCTCACTGTGGGAGCAAGCACCATGGATAGGAGGATCGTTGCCACGGTAAAGCTCGGTAACGGCGAGGAATACGACGGAGAGTCGCTTTACCAGCCCAAGAACTTCAGCTCAGACTTGTTGCCTCTTGTGTTCCCTGGAGCAAGTGGAAAACCAGGGGCTGCAACATGTGATGCGGGGTCCTTGAATGGGACTGATTTGAGTGGGATGGTGGTCCTGTGCCTAAGGGGTGGAGCCTCGGGTCGAGTCGAAAAGGGTTCCATCGTCCAGGCTGCTGGAGGCGCTGCTATGATCCTCCTGAACAGAGAAGAAGATGGTTACACCACCATTGCGGACTCGCATGTGCTGCCTGCGTCCGATGTGAGCTTCATGGATGCGTTGGAGATTGTGTCATACTTGAATTCATCTGAAAATCCAACGGCTACCATCATATTCAAAGGCACAACACTTGGAACCAGACCTTCTCCAACGGTTGCATCCTTCTCATCAAGGGGGCCCAGCTTGGCCAGCCCAGGCATTTTAAAACCTGACATCATAGGCCCAGGAGTGAGTGTCTTGGCCGCATGGCCCTTCCAAGTGGACCCTGCCAACCCATTGCTCACCTTCAACATCATCTCCGGCACCTCGATGGCCACCCCACATCTCAGCGGGCTTGCCGCGCTGCTCAAGAGCTCACACCCGGACTGGTCCCCCGCCGCGATCAAGTCTGCGATCATGACCTCGGCCAACACAAGCGGTTCGATTGGGCCCATCTTGGATCAGTCATGGAGGCGCGCAGATGTGTTCACAATGGGCTCGGGCCTTGTGATCCCATCGAAGGCCAATGATCCGGGGCTCATTTATGACCTTGAACCGGTGGACTACATCCCTTACCTCTGTGGGTTGAATTACTCAGATGCAGAGGTGCAATCCATCACTAGATATATGGTTAGCTGCCCCAATTACACAAGCATTGCAGAAGGGGAGCTAAACTACCCTTCATTTTCTGTTATGCTGGGGCCTACCCAGACTTTTACAAGGACGGTGACAAACGTTGGAGAGGCAAATTCCACCTACACTATGGAGTTCTCGTGGCCAGAAGGGGTCAATGTGATTGTGGAGCCGACGGTTTTGGTCTTTGGGGAGGTCATGGAGAAGAAGACTTATAATGTGACTTTCAGTAAAAGCCCTTCTGGTGGGAGTAGTGGAACCTTTGTGGAGGGGTATCTAACATGGGTTAGTGGTAAGTACTCTGTCAGAAGCCCAATCTCTGCGGCATTTGAGTGAAAGTTCATTGACGAGTCACAGGTTGTTGCTTTTAAGATTGAATAATTTGTGTTTGTGTGACGAGGAATAAAAGTTGCATGCTGGCTATCTTTCTTAGGCATAAAATCTGATCCACGCAAAGTCCATTTTTACAAATTCGCACACTGCCCTGTTTGATTTGTTGGGCCCAGCTACGCCATTATGCAAACATAGGCACAATCCCGACCCATTGACATTTAGGCAGAATGATAAGCACGGGCACAACCTTCGGACCTAAAATGGAGCCCGCATACAACATAATGCGGACTGGGGTGGGGTTTGGACAGTCCCATGAGCAGTACCCCTATTATAGAATCGTATAAATATCCAGGTTGAACAAGAGGATTTTGATGAAATGGACTTTAGATTAAGGAGATAGTGGAGATTTAATGCTTGGGGCTTATCAATGCCTTTAAGTCTAATTTATTTAATCTAACGGAATACATAGGAATTGGGTGCAGAGGAAGTCATAGTCAAATGAGCTCAATACATATATTAGTAAGTAGGTGAGAAGTGAATCATATGAAGTGGTGTGAAGAATATTAGGTAGCCATGTAGATTAAACCTTTGACTTTCCTAGGATTTAAATTACCAGAGGAATGGTTTAGTATTAATTTTCATTAAAGGAGAAGTTATTTGATGGTAATTTTTAAATATTCGCAAGTAATCCATCAGTTTTAGCTGCTTCTAAAAATACAAAGTCTTGCAATTCTTAGACCTTTCTTTGTTGAATAAGGGAGATATATTAAACACCAAAAGAAACAACAGGCGCAAGGACAAACAGGACTAACCAACAGTGCAGAAAAGAGCAAACAGGACCAACAAACACAAACAAGCACAGGTGTTGGATTTATGTCTAATATTGCTATTTAGCTAGATGGGTCCACTAGGTTAGCCGCTGACTAGTTTAAGGTCAAAGGTATTTTGGTAATTATACCGGAGCTTTCTTGATAGCTAAGAAAGCGGAGATTATATATGTATATAATCTGTAAACCTAGATCTTGCATTGAAGAGAGGTAAGAACTCTCTTACCCGTGGTGTTTCCATACCATGTAAGAAAGATGATGTGAGAGAGTGAGAGTCTCTATATACTTTACTTGTCATAGTGATGATGATCATCTCTATGCCGTAGATGTAACCCTGTTTGGATGAACCAAGTAAATCTCTATATCTCTTTTGTGTGTGGTTGCTTCTTTTTTTATCTTGTGATTTATGTATGTGCACAACATGTGATGTCAAGATCACAACAAATGGTATCAGAGCCTGGCCAGGGTCTCCTAAGGCTTGGAGGTTGTGAAGGATTCTGATCTATTTCATTCAGAAACAAAGGACTTAAAGATCATAGCATTAATTTCTGTTCGGCCACAGATTTGAAGAAGATGATTGCAAAGAGGGTTCTGCAAATCATGGGTTCTTGGTTTGGGTTTTCTTAAGGAAGAAGACCGGAAAAGTTGGGCTCACCGCCGCCTAAGCCTTCATTCGCCGACTGGACGTTATCCCCAAAGTTCCCACCGTCTCACCATTTGCCACTGCCGTGCAGTATCACCAAAACTGCTATCGTCGTCACCGGGTCTTCTTCCTTCGCTGAACATCACCAAACCAACTACTTGGCCAGTACGCTGTCTGCCGCTGTCGGTGAGGATGGTGCCAGAGGAAAACCACAGGGACCTCAATTTCTGATTTCTGTTTAGGGAACCAGAGATGAAAGAGGCAGAAGAGCCTGGGATTTATCCCATGTCAAGTTCAGTTTGGGCTCGGGTTAAGTTAGTTCGACCGACCCGTGGTGTAGAAGCCCAAGGTAACAAAACAGGTGCAGTTTCGGTTCTGGTCGCATTGACCTAAACTTGTTTGTAGAAGCCCGACCCGTATGAGCATAGCGCTGACGTCAACCCACGTTAGCAGATCGTACTATCAAAGGCAGCTTTGACCGAATCGATGGCAGAATTTTATTTCTACGATATCTTGATCATCTCATGTCTGATCGGAGATCCATTTGCTCCTACGAACTCGTTCGAGCAGATCTACACGTTTGTAAAAAAAGATTGGTTGTTTGGATGATGAACGAGGAGTTTGACCAATTAGAATTATAGAAGATTGTTTCTACGATATTGAAGTCATCCGTGGTTGGATTTCAGATCTGTTTTTTCTAAATTGTTCGTTGTAATGAAATCTGCAGCTTGGTGCAGAAATCTTGAAAAAAGAAGATTATTGCTCCCCAGTCACCTAAACCAGAGAAATCTGGATTTACATACCTTACTAGAAGACGTCCTGTCTTGATTACAAAAGGAAGAAGGAGTTTCAGGCAGCACTAACTTCTCTTGTGGAGAAGATCTGAACAGATGTGGGTTTAAATCAGAATCGGGTTAACTCGACCTGGTTGTAGTTGCAAAGGGTTTGTAGATTCAAGCGAAGTTGTGTGTTTGAGATTCACATGTTTCTAGATCACATGTGATGCCATTCATCTTACCAAAGCCAAGCCAATGAAGGAGCAGCAAGAAGGAGCTGATGTATGTTCACATCAGCAGTTGTAAAACATGTGTTTAATTGATCGGAGGCCAAGTCAAATAGAGTTTTTGACCATTCGAAAGTAGACGGTATTCTGCATTTGTGAAGTCGTCTGGACTTGTATTCCCTATTTATTTTACTTGCATGCTTGTGGTAATTAGATCTTCATAGTGATGTTGAAGATGGGGCAAGATAGTGAGTAATTCAGATATCGCTATCACTCAGATTCGTCAATGGATTCGAGCTATAAGTTTGAGGTGAAGTTTAACGAGAAGATGAACTTTGCTAAAAGTTCATGTGTTGGCTCAACATATCAAAATGTTGAAGAAAGAAGATTGTATCGTTGGTGCAATGATGTACCATTTAGCAAGGTATGTGAAGACATTGCCGGTTTTATCTCCAGGTGGCTCGAGTTGTATAGAATTCAAGCGAAGGTGGAAATTATTGGATTTATGTCTTGTATTCCAGTTTAGCCGAATAGGTCCACTGGGTTAGCCATTGACCCGTTTAAGTCAAGGGTCTTTTGATAATTGTACCGGGGCTTTCTTAGTGGTCAAGAAAACGGAGATTATACATGTGTATACTCTGTAACCCTAGTCTTGTATTGAAGAGAGGTGAGAACTCTCTTGCTCGTGGCGTTCCCACACCACGTAAGAGAGATGATGAGAGTGAGTGAGAGTCTCTGTATGCTTTACTTGTCATAATGAAGATGATCTTCTCTGTGCCATAAATGTAGCCTTATTTGGATGAACCACGTAAATCTTTGTGTCTTTTCTTATGTGTGGTTGCTTCTTTGTTGATTTTATGATTCATATATGTGCATAACATGTGATGTCAAAATCACAACAACAGGTCATCCAACAACAACAAAACAAACAACTGATGATTGTGATATTGAATATTAAAAGGCCATAAGAGTTATTGAAGATATCTACTTGATGATTGTGCACGACTTAAAGCTAGACTAGGAATCTTCCTTCTTTCCTAAGAAGAATCTGATGGCAGAGTATAATGAGGTTGATTTTCTTAGTCGATGACAGAGATCCTGATCTACTTTCTTTTAGGCGGAGAAAAAATGAGAGACTAAATTTTCTCTCTCCTAAATGTTGAAATTATTACTTTCAATATTTCACAGTATGAAACAAGAAACTCTCTTAGGGAATCCAAAAGTCATTTTGGAAAGTCAAAAGATAGATGTCATCTCGAAAAGCTAAACATCATAGAACTTATTGTTGTCCTGTTATGTCACAACCCGAGCCCAGGGACCGGGGGTCAGAGGGAGTCTAACCAATGACACACGTACTCCCGTGCATGCACACCTAGACCCCGTCTAAGCATACACACACAAGGGATCATTCACACGTGCAAACAACTGTACGCGGAAGCTGTACATATCAAGGCATATAACAACACA
Source organism: Sextonia rubra (assembly GCA_037013555.1). Lineage (NCBI taxonomy): Eukaryota > Viridiplantae > Streptophyta > Magnoliopsida > Laurales > Lauraceae > Sextonia > Sextonia rubra. The sequence continues at coordinate 28,458,452 of JASUAD010000011.1, read as the reverse complement.
CCAAGAGACATAGTGGATTACAACAATCATGAACTGATAACAAGAACAAATTTACAAGAACGTATGACAATATAGCGGGCTTACAACAATCAAAACTCAAAATACAGATATCACTCAAGGCCCACGTTACAAGTACAGAAAAATCCCCTCAATAGACTCGGACTCAAATGAATGGGGAGAACAAAATGATGCAAACCGTACTCTGGAGGATGGATCAAGTCCACTCCTCTAGGCCGGAGGGGGCCTCGCGAGCCTCTCCTGGAGTCGGGTCGACCGACGCAGGATCGGAAGAGGGATCTGAGCCTGCAACACACAAAGACAACTCATAAGTACGACGACTTAGCAAACTATAAGCCACAAGACGATAACACGAATTGCATCTAAAGTGAGAAATAGTCATAATGCAAGATCTATAGAAAGCATGTTCATATACTAAGCAATTATGCAAATGAATAAGCATGCTATCAGAATCATAAACAGATAACAGTCAATGTGGCTACTACATTGGCCATTTTCTCCCTTTCGAGAGCAGTCGGAATGAGAACACCAGCGACCGGGCCAGGGTACGGATGGGTCTCTAGTTCCCGGGGTCCAGAGTCCCAGGACAAAACACTCTGCAGAGGCAAACACATAAACTAAACCAAAGTTAACCCCGTCGGGTATCCTAAGGCTGAGGCTCAGTAGTGCCATATAACAATCACAATCAAATCGGATGATGCACCTCAATCAATCATACCATATCACATACCACATGCAGATCGCACATATCACGCTGAACAAACAATAGGAAGTGCATCACATATACTGATACTGAATGCAAATAAATTGATACTGAATGTACATAAGCAAATAAAAGAAGCACTGACAATGCGTATCCGGAACCATCACTGACTCAGAACTCAAGTACTCAAGTAGAGCAACGGGAAAACACAATACACAATAACAGAATGGTCCCGCCCGGGCTTCGCTCTGGGGTTGCTGCAGTTCCCACAGAATCGAGAGGTCCAGCACAGAACACATAAGAGGGCATAACCGAAATCAATATGCTATACAAATCAGAATACTTTTACGAGTCAAGGTCGATTACAAGCCAATCCGAGCTAATTATCCAGTGTTTCTAACCGTGCATGTTGATGTAGTTTTAAGTTGTCCGATGCACCATTGTCTAGTGTTGCAGTGTCTGGAATGTGCACCGAAGTCCCTTAAACCAACACCCATGGGGAGGTGCTAAACAACTGGATAATGGGCATGAATGATTCGCAGCCCACGAGATCATTCACGTCATTCAGACATTTCCATTAGGCATGTCCAGGTTAGCTACATTCTAACATGAAAGTCATAACGGTCTCTTTCTTAAACCTAGTCCTTTTTATTCCTTTTCCAGGTTCACACGGTGTAGCCGTAGGTAACCTTATGGCTTAGCCGAGGCATCTTACGGCTTAGCCGTAATATACACTGCGGCTGAGCCGAGGCTCCCCAAAATGTCCATCCGGATTTACGGCTCAACCGTATTTTGCTCTGCGGCTCAGCCATATCCTGGTCCACGGCTTAGCCGTAAGACAATGTACGGCTTAGATCAGGCTGGGCCGTAGAAGAATGGCAATTTGCCAACTCTCAGTTATTTTCAAATGTCGTCTGTATTGTTCTACGGTCAGGGTTACGGCTGGGTCTCGGCTTAGCCATAAGCCATTTCACGGCTTAGCCGTAGCACATTTCACGGTGTAGCCGTGAATGCACGGAGTCATTTTTCTGGAATCGTTACAGTCATACAGAAAGTGAACAAAACGACTGAAAACAAGAAGATAACAGCAAAATGAGCTAATAAGGCTGTCTAATACTGAGAAACACAATGAAGACTAAAACACAACAATCAAAGCAATATCAATCGGTGTTCATACTACTTGGGCTTATACTTGCCTCACAAATGGAATCACGTCGTGGTTTTGGCTCAGTCCACCGGGAAACACGCACACAACTTGCTCCTTTCTTCCTCCCTCAAGCAACAGGAACAGAAAAGGAGAAGGAGAGAAAGAGAGCTGAACGAGAGAGAGACGCCTGAGAGAGAACGAGAGACGATCGAGAGAAAAGAGAGAGTTGGTAGGATATTTATAACTTAAATTTGAGTCCAAATTACACTTAAGTCCAAACGGCTTACACAAATGTCGGTTTGAGTCAAATGACGGTCCAACGAGAGCAAACGGAAACATTTGGATCCAAGACAGTTACAAAGATCGATAAGCTCAACGAAATACACGCGATGACGTCAGAATGACGCAAAACTGACAAGGTCAATCAAAAGCCAAAATTACGAAAAAAGGACTCGAACTATCTAGACCAAGTCAAACTCAAGCCAAACACTCGCTCTAAGACTCAAAGCCAAGGAAAACAAAATCAAAACACACTTAACGCTAAAATCACACGCAATTACTCGCTAATCCGGATCAACTCGGGTCGGAGTGTTACATGTTATATGTAAAGTCATCCCTTTTGAAAGTATTACTTGGCAAGCTATTTAAGGTTGTGTTGTGGTTGTTTGTTTGGTAAGTATAGAGTGTGAGAAGAGAGTTGTGAAGAAGGTGTGTTAATCAAGACTCTAGATGTTTGGTTTGGAGAAGTTTCTTATTATCTTAAAGATTGATTTATATATATAAGCGTTTTGGTCATTTGATTTTTTGAGTAGGGGCTCTGTACGGCCCTTTGGTCGTATAACCCCAACATACACAAGCACACACTCCATGTCTCCTCTGTCTCCACTGGAATCTCAGTATTCTATTTTGCCACCCTTCATAGATAAAATATAAACTTGAGCATTGTTTTCTACATATTAGTAGTTGAGAATTTCTGCAAATTAGTATCAGGGCCTTTCTTCATAATGCCATTAGATCACATTAGTATCAGAGAGCCAGGTTGTCAAATTTTAAAATATCGATCCTGGATTGGTTTTTGTTGATTGAAAAATGTTTTTTGAAGGCTCCATATTTTTTTTATTTAAAGGAGTATTTTTTAAAAAGTAGCTCAGGCTTTATAAAAAGAAAGAGTTTGATATTTGAAAATATGAGGAGGAAAGTGAAATGATTTTTTTTAAGAAAAAAAGGAAGTGAGTTAACGGATGATCAAGATTCAAGACAACAAGTTTCTTCACTTGATTGGTTTAGATATTTCAAGAAAATAAGTTTCTTTTCTCGATTGGTTTAAGTACTCAAGAGAACAAATTTCTTCTCTTCATAGGCATCATCATGATTTGTAGTTAAGAGAAAAAGTTTCTTCTCTTAATTGAATTTCTTTGTTTAAAAGTATTTTAGAGAATGGTGATTATTGAAATCCCTTTCAAAACGGTATTACAGGAAGCCACGGCAAAGTTTGGATGTGTCTCTTCTAAAAATGTTTCTTTGAGAATTGGATCGACTACGAGCCAAAGTCAATTGCAACAATTTATTTTATACTCAATGAATATTCTTACTTCATTATTAAGCATCAAAGGTTATCAAAGAAGAAGGGTGGAGAAAGTGTAGCATCACATGGTTTGAAAGTTCTCCAAGACTCAGGTGTGATCAAAGTGATCGACGTTAATAGATGTGATGTCCATGATCAAGCTAAAAATTTGAAAAAACATGCAATGTTTTTAGAAGAAGAGAAAAAGAAGTTGAAAGCCTCGTCACAAACCATGAAGAATTTTTATGAAGCTCGCACCAACAGTTATGAAGAAAATATTGAAGAATTAAAATTCGAAGAAGAATCATCAAGTCCAATGTGAATCTAATATTAGAAGTAAAGGAGAGTTATGTTGAAATTATTATTTTTAATATTCCAGTATGGAAAAAAAAACTCTCCTAGGGAATCCAAAAGTCATTTTGGGAAGTCTAAGGGTAAAGATCATCTAGAAAAGTTAAACATCATAGGACTTTTTTATAGTCTTGTCATAAGTAAAGTCATATCTTTTGAGAGTGCCCCTTGGCAGGCTATATAAGGTCATGTTGTAGTTGTTTGTTTGGTAATTACGAAATGTGAGAAGAAAGTGTGAAGATGGTGTGTCAATCAAAAGTCTAAGTGGTTAGTGCGGAGAAGTTTCTTATTATCTTAAAGATTGATTAATGTATATATATAAGTGTTTTGGTCATTTGATTTTGAGTATGAGCTCTGTACAGTCCTTTGGCCGTACAATCCCCACGTATACAAGCACACACTCCACACCTCCTCTGCCTCCACTAGAATCTCAATATTCTTTTCTGCCAACCTTCATAGATAGAATATGTCACAACCCGAACCTAGGAGATCAGAGGTTAGTGAAAATCTAACCAGTGACACACGTACTCACTTGCATATACACTTAGACCAAGTCTAAATGCACACGCACAAGGGAAATTCACGCATGCCATATATGTACGTGGAAGCTGTAGGTATCAAATCGTAACACTAGAAATACAGGAAAACAAAATGAGTTATATCCAAAAGATTATATAAAGGTCGAAGTTATACAAACTGGATCAAATCACGAATGTACAGATCATGAACAAACCCAAAATGTCACTGAAAGAAGACCACATGCATGTATAATGCTGTCGCGCTCCGATAGAGTGATTACATCCACTCCTCTAACCTTAAAAGGACAGCTGAAGTCTCCCTTGGAGCCTGAATGACCAATGAGGAATCGGTCGAGGGGTCTGAGCCTGCAACACTAAGAACAACTCATGAATACAATGATTCAGCAAAGTATAAACAATAACAAGTTAACACATGTTGTATATAATAGAATAAGTAATAACTGATAATCCACAGAATATCAATTTCGTATACTAGGCAAATCATGCAATAAATAAAGCATGCCACACTAATCAATATCAGAAATACTATACTAGGTGGCTACTACATATGCCATATTCTCCCTCCGTAGAAAGAACACACACATATGAGAACACCATGGGCCAGATGGGTCTCGGTTCCTGGGGTCTGGAATTCCCAAGACGTGAGCACACTGTAGCAGCAACGTATAACTACACCAAATTCAACCTCGTCGCGTATCTTAAGGTTGAGGCTTAGTAGTGCCTGAGCATATGGAGTCCATCATATACCAGAACTTGAGTAGCCATACATATCATATCAAGCACATCGTATACATTTAGGTAATATATATAGTCCGTATATACAATGCTCAAGTTAAGGGAAGCATATCACTTACGATAAATCATATATATAATCAGACTTACCAAATCAAAAGGTATAATGGGTACTAAACAAATCATACAGAATGGTGAAAGTCAAGAATCATCCATACCAAATTACGATATCTGAGGTACCAAAAAAAATATCAAGACTTATCAATTTACATCAACATGGAAGTCCTTTGTTTCCTCCCGGGATTAACCATGAACAGAGCCCTCAGAGAATATCCAATCGTTGCCCCAGCACAGAATGCGTAGATGACAAAACCGAAGGTAATATGCAATGCAAATCGGATTATTTTGCAGGAATCACGATCTTTTATTAGCCAACACTATTCTAATTATCCAATGTTTCCAACCGTGCATGCTGATGTAATTTTAAGTTATCCGATGTACCGTTGTCTAGTGATACATTGTATCTTAAATGTGCACCGAAGTCCCTTAAACCAACACCCATGGGGAGGTGCTTAACAACTGGATAATGTACATGAATGAATCGCAGCCCTTGAAATCATTCATGCAACCCTTACATAAACCATTGGGCAAGTCAGAGTTGCCTACATTATACTTCAAAGGTCCTACAAGATCTCTTCAAAAACATATCTTTCTTACTTTTCAAGGTCTTACGGCTCAACCGTGGGTGACCTTACAGCTTAGCCGTAGGCATCTTACGGCTTAGCCGTAATATACATTGCGGCTTAGCCGTGGTTCCCTTTACTGTTCATCCGCATTTTCAGCTTATCCCTGTTTTTGTTCTACAACTCAGCCACGATGAGGTTACGGCTTAGCCATAGCACACTTCACGGTTTAGCCGTGGCTGGACCGTAGAAGGTCTGCAAAAGTGTCAACTCTCAGTTATTCCAAATCCTGTAACCCCTGTATTGATCTACGGCTAGGTCACAGCTGCCCTACGGCTTAGCCGTAGTACATTATACGGCTTAGCCATGTCCTGGCCGTAGAAGAAATCTGTGGTTCACAGGTTTCTGAACTCTAAGCCGTAGTACAGTTACAACTTAGCCGTAGAGTACAACAGGGTCATTTTCTGAACTTGTTACAGACTAAACTGGATGTGTATAAGGATGGCAAAACCACATTAAACAGATGGAAACGAACACAAATTGTGCTATAAACATACGCCTCATGTAAGATTACGAAAATTAGTCAAAATCAAACATATACCAATATGAGTTCAGACAAATCATGCTTATACTTGCCTCAAATAGTTCTAACACGATCTTTGTTGTCTTTAGGCTCAATTCACACTTCTAAACACGCTTCTGATCACCATGCATGAGAGAAAGAGAAAGACATGAGTGCAAGTCTAAAAGCTGCCGTGCAGAAGATGGAGAAAAAGAAAAAAACCAAAACTCAAGCTTACCTTAAACTACACGAGCGATGAATCTAGCATATACATGCACAAATTCTCCCTTCCTGGCTTGATCATTGAAGAAGAAAGAAGAAGCAAGAAGAGGAGAAGCGAGAGAGAGAAGAACAACGTTGAGGGAGAAAAGGTCAATGGGGACTTATAAGATAAGGATTAAGACGAATTGCAAGAAAGTCCAAGCATGAAGACAAATTACAGTTCAAGTCAGATAAGGGTCCAACGGAAACAAATGACATCTTTAGCAAACGAGATGGTTATGAGAATTAACGAGCGCAACAAAAGACACGCGTTGACGTCAAGATACTATATGAATGACGACATCTTACAAAAGCTAAAATTACGAAAAAGGGCTCATGTCTACCTAAATCAGGTTATACTCAACCCAACTACCTATCCATAACCCGGAACAAAACAAAAACAAAGGCTAAACACAATTAACAACCAATTCATCATTAATTAGTTGCTAAATCAGATTAAATTGGATTGGAGTGTTACAGAATATAAACCTTAGCAAATGTTTTCTACTTATTGGTATTAGAGAATTTCTACACTAAACCGACAAATATTAAGACAGTTTGATATTATTTACCAAAAGAGAAAAAAAATTAAAAATAAAGGGTTTAATATTAGAGCTTTTTTTATACACCCTCCTTAGGTTTTAGGATGTGTAAATAGGCCCTACGCTTTACGAGGACTACTAGGGCCCTAAGCGTTATGATGACCGCTAGGGCCACCTTTGATAAACGAAAAAAACGAGAGTCTTGAATGGGAGGTCAGTTTGAGGTGGCGGTAGGCATTAGCAGGCTACTATGCCTACAGACATGTCAATCATAGTGACGTCATGGCCTCCAACATTTTACTCATCAAAATTTATGAGCCCCTCGTGCTAAAGTTAATCTCCCAAAAGATTTCTTATTAATTTTTTTAAATAAAGAATTCGTAACTGACTTGGTGCTTTATGTATGTGTAGATTTCTAATTTTGGGCTTGCAAAGTGGCTTCATCACCATCTGTGTCAGCAAATCAGCTCATGGTATTGGGTTCCGGAGATAAAAGTAAACTTTCTAAATGTGCAATTTACAACCCATTTTTCATTTTATTTTATGAATGAGTATGTTTGATTTTGATTATTGGAACTAATCACCAATGTTTATTGAGAAATCGCAATTTTGGGTTTTGTCTTTTTTATTTTATTTGATCTAGTGAAACTCTTTTTGTTTGGTTATTTCTCATTTTCTGGCGGTTCATTAAAAATCCTAAGTTTCTTGTATATATTTTTGGATCTTTTTCTTTATTTTTTATCCAATAAGCTAAGAAGGGAAAATCTGTGGCGGTAAGTTGGAGTGCTTCAGTAGCATTATGAGGCTTTGTACAAGTCCCACATTCGAAATATCCAAGTCCTGACTTAGACTTATAAGTCAAACCCCATGTTAACTCAACATAATACGTTTTAAAGTCGTGCGACTCCAGATCCCATAAGAACTTCAAAGTTAAACATGCTCAGGTTATAACAATTGGTATGAGGGTAAGACCAAGTCAAGTGATCCTCTAAGCCAAGAAAGGGGAATCCGCAGGGGTAATAAAAGAATATCCTAGATCCAGATTTTTAGATTACAGTTCAAAATATATGCAGTGAAAAAATAAAAAAATACTAGCAAATAAATCAATCATACACCACAAGAAAAAGACGCACGGTTTTTTACATTGAAAACTCTAGTCGGGAAAAACCAAGAGTCCTTCTCAAACTAACAAAAACCAAACACTAATAACAAGCAATTACAAGATTTACTCAAAGACCATTTCCCAGTTGTAACACAACCTGAGGACTGTGATTTTTCTTGCACAATCCCTATTGTCACGACTCTTCACCATTCATTGCTCTACGTGCTTGATCCAACATGCCTTGAAGCACTCAAGACGTACAAATCTTACATGAAAAAGAAGGCAATCTTTTACAAGAGCTATAGAAGCAATATTTTCTAACACAAAGTTTTAACACAATCTCTCCAATGGAAGCTCTAGAGAAGTAGGTTGATCTCCAATATAAATTCTTAATTCAAAATAATGAGATCCTTGCATTAGGATTGAGAGAAAACATCTTTTTATAACCCATAATTTGTGCCTTAGGATTAAAGTATTTATAAAATAGACTAACACAAATAGGAAATAATTCAGTATAGAAATGTGGGTTTCTGCACAGCAGGCGCTTGAGCCGGGCTCCAGGTCCGCTCAAGCATATAGCTTTTTCAGCACAATTTTTATAAAATTTTAGAAGTCATAAATTTATCAGTTTAGCTCTTATTGACGTAATCTTGGAACCTATAGATATCTACTCAAAAAGAGCTTTCCAACAGTAAGTAGCTTGCCTTAATCCGATGCTTAGTTTTGTGAGACATAACCTTTTTAGTCCGTGTTATCCTAAGAAAATCACTTCAAAATACTTTAATTTGCGTTCTTTCTTCGATTTATTCACTTTAGTACATCTGGCGACTCATACCACAGTCCATTCTAAAAAAAAATTACAACTCAATGGCTCTAAAATTTTGTTCAACCCGTGAATTAGTCAAACCTCAAATATCCTAACAAGTTAGGATGGGCTTGTGTCCCATGTTAAATTAACATGATGTGTTTTAAAGTCATGCAGACGGTATCATGCTGAGTTGGGCAGGGTTGTCAATAGTTTCATTGGACCATGGATTATACAAAATTGTATTTTAAAAACCATGACAACATTATCGATGATTGTTGTTGCAACAGCTATGTGTGGGCCCCACCTTCTACCACAACAATCTTGTTGCACTCTCCATGCCTTGAAGGTTCAAAACCAAACGTCTCAGATACTACTCCAACCACATTAATCAGATTGATGCAAAAAGAGAATTTTTCTTCCTTCCCCGTTCCATTCCAACCCTTTATTCAATGTGGGAAATTCTAGGACTTACCCTTCACATGATTTATTTTTCCACGAAATAGTATTGACCAGTATTTTTTTCTCTTTTCTATACCAAACTGTCATGAAAGCAAATAAGTATTGTAGTCATATTCATGCATAAGTATTTTTTGAAGTGTCACAAACAATGGAAATTTCGTGTTTGGCATAACCTAGAACTCCAAGCCTCGTCTCGTGAGGTCTGTGTAGCTCTTCTATCGGCCACCAATCTTTAATTAGTCTATCATGTAAACATTGTCACCGATGTCTCCCGTCATGGTCTAAGGAAACTCTTGACACCTATTTCTTGCCATTTACTTTTGACATAGCCTATGTCCATACTTTTCGTCTCCCTTATTTTTGCAAGCTTCAAAATATTCTTCTCTTATTTTATTGATGCCAACCTATTATATGAATGGTTAAATGTTTTGAACTTTATAACACTTAAAATTTTTTTAACTTCTTTCTTTGTCTTCTCATACATCTCATAGTTTTCTATATTCTTATTCTCATGCCAAACTTTATGATAAAATCTTTTCTTTCGAACAACTCCCTGTACCTTTACATTCCACTACCATATTTCTTTATCATCTTGACTTTTACCTTTCGATTCTCCAAGCACCTCTTTAGCAACTTTCCTAATAGAGTTAGCCATTTGATTTTATATCGCTATAGTTTCTTCGTCAATATGTTATTTTCCCTCCTTATTGACTTTATTTTTAAATATTTGTTTTCTCCTTTCAAATCCCTCTACCATGTTTAAGGCCACATTTTATTTACTATCCCTCTCTTTTTACTATTAATGCAAATATCTAAAACTACTAGCATATGCAGTATGGTCAAACTCTCTCTTGAAATGACTTTACAATATTTACAAGCCAATCAATCATGTTTTTTAACTAAAAATTGAAACTTTTTTTTTTGAAGATTAAATATGGATCTTTATTTCTTTAAAGAAAAAGCAATATACAGAAAGGAGTCTATCCCTTGAATAAGACAGAGACTCCAGTGGGGCATACCTCATGACACCAAAAAATAAAATAACAACCCATAGCTCGGGCATCAAGCAAAATTATAAAGATCAAAATAGCAATTATATTTCTAGATTAGTTAGACGAACAGGAGCATTCCTATTTTTGCATATCTCTTTACTAAAGTGAATCGTTGAAAGATATAATTTTGAGAAATGAACATGATCAAATCTTTGAAGATCGGCTTCCAACCTTTGAAACTCGAATCTTTCTTTCCAAAAGGATAGCTATGAATGGCATAAGACTTGAATGAGAGAGGGCTCGGTTTCTATAATTATAGCACCATGATCTAGGATGAGTCTTAGTAATTGATGAACTCCTGAGTAGTAATCAATCATCGATTTAACTGCTACTTCTCTTGAAGTTTGAACATTAGATCATAAGCACCAACGATAACCTACCTGATGGTACAAATACAAAACCGTAGGCCCTCTAAGATAGGAGGTTCTGCTTGAGGACGAATGTTCATTAAATTTGTGGGTAAATTCCAATGGCTTGAAATAGAGTCAGGTAATGTGGTTCCCAAGTAGAGTAATCTAATTTGAATAGTCTTCACAATCTCTTTAACCACAATTGAAGCTGACTTCTATTCATTCCTGAAATTCTTTTATTTCTTTCATGCCAAATATACCACATGAAAACACAAAATGCTATCTTCCATAAAATCCGAATGCCATTATGCTGCTGATTAACCCGAAAAATAATTGACTCAACCATTTCTTATGGGGGATCACAAGCAATGGGGGTTAAGTCCAGCCGTGCCAGTAAATGGTCTAAACTTCCTGAGAATAATCACACTAGAGCATTAAGAAGTGGCTGTCTCCCAAGTATAATCGCAAAACATACAACAAGAATTCAATTTAACATTTTTCTCAATGAGAGTCTTTTGTCTTCAATCTCAATCTAAAAAGCATCTATGCACACATAGAATGTTTTCTAATGCGTCCTTTAAACCAGACTAATGATGGACATTGCACCCCTTGATTTTTGTAATGCCCCACCTCACACATGTACATGATATTGTCCGCTTTGGCGAATGTGCCTCACGATGTTGCTTCTGATGACCTCAACCCATCTATTAGCCCAGTCACCTTCCTCTTCATAGTCGATGTAGGACTCTAGGACATCACAATCCACCCCCCCCCCCCTCTAGAGATGTACGTATACACTAGCCTATAGCAAGGACCCACAATCGAATTAGTTGAAAGTCAGCTCTAATACCATTTGTAACTAAAGTTTAAAATATCGACAAATATCGGTTCCTATCGGCCGATACATACTGTACCGTATCGGCTAAGACCTAACCGATATCTTATTGTGTATCATTCTCAATTTCAACACATCAAAATATCACAGTGATATCAATTAATATCGGTTGATATTTAAAAATATCATACAAAAATCGGTATCAGCCGATACTTTCTTTGTGATGTTATTAGGGCTAAGAAGGAAAAAAAACAAAAAGACAGAGAAAGATGAAAAGTGGTGGAGACGCGATCTAGCTTCTGGAGTGCGTCGGCTACCCCTTTATCTGTTTTGTCTTCCTCTTGATCCTCTTCTCTTCCCCACTTTCGGCTTCTCCTTCCTTTTTTCTTTTTTTCTTTTTCTCCCTTTCCCTTTTTCTAGTCTCTTGAGATATGCAATCTGGGAAAGAGGTAAATACCATAAATGGGTTTTATTGACTTATTTATTTTAGTCCAATCTCCAAATGCATAGGGGGCCATAAATTGGAGTATTATGATTCGGTTTTAAAAGGGGCTCCAAAATAAAAATCCATAAACGGAGTTTATTTCCAAACTCTAAATGCATGGCTCCATAACGGATCCTTCCAATTATAAATAAAAAACGCAACCGATTACGTCTTGTATAAGTCTCAAACTAATTTTATTCTAATTGAAAATTACTCATTATCAAATTGATCATATTTTAATCTCAATCAATTCTGACCAATTTGACATTGGGCCCATCCACAATTAGAAGATATTTGGATGGGACCCAAACATGAAAAAGAGAAACTTTTTTGAGTTGTTTGAATATGAATTGGTAGGCCTCATTCCACATATTTGATTTAGATTTTCATTTTTTTATAATTGTAGATCTCTTATGGGAGTGCAGTTGTAAAAACTTTAAACCACTTAAATAGGTCTCAAACAAAATTTTAATTCAATATTGATCAATCTAACAATGGATGTACCTCTAATCATAATTGCATTTAACCTAACCCATGCATGACAAGGGCAATTGTTACGGCAATTAAGATATATAATGGTTGGAGCTCATTCCAAAAATCTAATATAAAATTCTCTATATATATATATATAATTGTAGTCCTCTAGTCAAGTCCACTTGTAAGAACTCTAAACCCATAAAATAAAGGCCCCCATGGCCCCTTAATGAATTTTACTCTAATAGAGCTTGAACCTACATATTAAATATAACAACTTATACTTAACTTTAAGAACACTATTGGATAACTCATAATTATGATTGTATTATGCCAAAATTGTGATATTTCAACTTATTCTACCATACATAGATATAAAGCTATTAAATTATGAGAAAGCTTTACAAAATTTCAAATATGACAACAATGTAGGATGTTATGACGTAGGGGATCGATATTTTTAATTATAGCTTTTAATAATGGAAAAAAATATTATTTTCTAGCATTTTATGATATTCTATTTTTTTTGAATATTTTTTCAAATTTTTTTGAAGTAAAGAAGAAATTCACACCACGTCAACCACGACGGACCACGAACCTCAACCAATACCACAATAATATTAGTTTTTAAAGTTAACCGATGCCATAATTTATACCATGTTTGTAATGTCCAACCCCACACACATGCATAATATTGTCCACTTTGGCTCAAATGCCTCATGGTTGAAGCAACACCGTGAATCTCACATGCCAAAGCAGACAATCTCATGCATGTGTGTGGGGTGGAGAGTTATAATTTTGAAGTCCCCTCACCATATAGTAAACTTATTTTAAAGTAAATCTACCACTATCCTCCTACTAGTTCTACTTTTATATGCAATTAAATGCTACTCTCTCTTTTTTAAAGTGGGTATTTGATAAGATAAGACAATGCTAATGCAAAATCCAAGATAGTGTCTCCTAAATTATTCTTTTTTTCTTAAAATCCTTGTCCTCCATGTGCTCTCTCATGTTGTTTATCATCTTATTTCCTCTATGCCCATTTAAGTCCCCTCCTAGAAAATCTTTTCACTAGTCGGGATATCTCATGGTAAACTATTCATCTCATCCCAAAATTATCTCTTGACAATTTCATCCAATCTTGCATTGGGAGCATATGCACTAATTATGTGAATTATATATTCATCTAAAACTAGTTTACTTACTATAAATCTATCACCTAACATCTTTGCCTCTTTAGTTTTCTCTTTCAGTTCCTTATATACAACTATATCCACTTCATTGCTTGTATTGTTCCTTCCCACATAAAACAGTTTATAACTATTAGTACGCTCCTTGCCTTTATCTGCTTCTCATTTTGTCCCATATAGATAAGCTACACTAACTCTTCTTCTTTTCATTACCTCAATGCTATGCTCTTGCCTGTCAAGGTTTATATATTTCAAGTGCCAAGTTGAATCTTCCTCTTCTTCTATACTAAATTCTGTAAGCACACTCATCCAAAAAGATGCGGTAGCTTATGCCTACTTTCCACTACAACCGAGCATTGTCTAAATCAAGGAATGCCTTAGCATGATCTTAAAAAGTTCTTATATCAGAATTCATATTTGGGTTAGGATAAAATTTTGCACTGCCTATCAACCTACGTAATGCAAACCTCCTCCTTATTTGACTTTGGGACTGGCAATAAAAATTGGCTTAGTTAACAACAAAAAATAAGGGAGTTTTTTTTTTCCCAAAACTACTAATAGATGTCAAAATATAACAACAAAAAAAAAAGCATTTTTTTCCTAACAATATTATGTCCTTTAGCAAAATCCTAAGTTCCTATAATCCCTCTTTAGCAAAATTTTAAATCCCTATTATTACTTGGATTTCTTTATAATTTCTTTTAGTAAAATCCCATAAAAAAAAAAAAGAAGAAACACGCCTTTAATCTTGCAACATTAAGTGACCCATAAGACATGTTAAGTTTATGTCTTCTATTCCGGGTTCATCGGATTGGTCCATAGAGTTAGTCTTGAACCAAGCTTTGGGTCAGGAGTATTTTGGTCTTCGTACCGAGCTTTCTTAGGGGCTAAGAAAGAGAGGGTTATATATATGATATAACTTATAATCCTAGACTAAAAGCAAAAGAGTATAGTAAAAGAGTAGAGTTTTCTTTTGGCCATATATACAGGCGTATCACCGAACCACGTAAATTTATCGTGTATGCTCTTATATGATAGTCTCTTTTTATGTGTGGCTTTAATTGTCGATCGCAGGTTACGGACTTCCGCACGTGCACAACAAGTGATATCAAAGCGATTTTGAATTGCTTTGATCGTATTCCATTGACATAATGCTAATGTCAGCCTTCTGGCGTCACCTTGTTGACGTCAACACTGCAGTTAGGGCTGTCAAAAGGGCCAAGCTTGGGAAAGCCCTTACCCTACCCTCATATATGTGGGCCGAGCTTAGGTCAAGCCAAAGCCCTCGAATTCATCGGCGGGCCTACAATACCGAAGCCCTTACCCTATCCTCAGGACTAGGGCCAGGCTAAGGCCGAATAAAATAATTTTTTCAATATTATTATATATGATAATTTTTTATACCATGATGACTCTCCGTTATTCAAGTTATGGGCTCATGAAATGCAAAAGTCAATATTTTTTTACAACTTTTAAAAGAATGCATGGAATAAGTTACTTTGTCATCATATAAAATTATAATTTAAGATTTCCTATAAAAAATATTATTTAGGATTAAATAAAATAAGCTAATTTGATAGTATTGCCACATGGGATTAAAATATTGAAGACACTATTAAATACCTTAGTACACTAACAGTAGTTATAAACTCTAAGTAATGTATCTAGTTTTATTTGTCATCAGGCTATTAGTCAGATTCTTGCAGTCAATTAGATTTATTTGAAATAGGTATTAGACTTTTTTCAAATAAATTGTTTAGTATGTGTAGTTCAAATAAATATTAGACCACTCTTGAATTAGCATTAACCTTAACTTGTAATTCTTTGAAATATCACCGTTAGATTTTATAACAAAGGAATTAAACATAGACTACTGAAAATGAATTACTAATTAAGATGGTTTGATGCATGAGTTAGAAATTTTAATTCCAAATGTGGGGCCTAGATGTAGAGTCCATTTGTATGAAACAATAATCATGAATGTAAAAGGGTAGAAAGAAACTGGTTTCAATTAATGGCTTGTGGATAAAATTCAACTCATTTAATAATGATGTTGATAGCTATTCATCTAAACTCTCAAACTTCAATAGTAAATTCAAGCACATGCTATTTAAAAGAAAACATAGAATTAAATATAGGTATAATATTGTGATTTATGGGGATATCAATAAAAAAATTACTTAAGATTTGGTTATTATTATTTGACAAAATATTAAGTCTCTATTATTAAATGTCAATTAGGAGAATTTTTTTTATAATTTTGTTTGTAAAAATCCATATATTTATATTATACATATTATTTATTTTACACGTTAATAGACAAAGGGCAGGGCCGGGCCCCCTCGGGCCAACTAAGTCAAGTCCTAGTTCAGCCCTCAAGATTGTAGACTTTCAAAAATTGGGCCCTACCCTACCCTCAAGCTTTATGGGAAAAAAAAGCCCTCACTTTAAGGGCTTTTGTGGGCCGAGCCAGGCCAGGCCCCCTCGTAAGAGAGCCGGAATGACAGCTCTAAGTCTCTAACTGCAATGCGCCTAGCTGGGCTCTGCAGACGAATCAGGTCAACCCAACTTGACCTAGAACCTTGCTTCTTGAACGGGGCTGCATTCTACAATAGGTCAGGTCTGACCCGACCTGAACTCGACCTAGGATAAATCCCAAGCTCTTCTCCTCTTCGCTTCTGGTTCTCTACAACCAGAAGACCAAAACTGCGCTATCCCCTTTTTGTTCTTCATTAGTAGCGGCAATGGAGACCAACGACCAGTGGCGGTGGTGTGGCAGGCGGCAATGCTTATTGATGACTAATAGCGACTGGCAGTGGTTGCGGCTCCAACGGTGTCTACAGCGTGATGACGGGGGCCTGCAATGAAGTTGAGAAATCCCCCTTCTTCTCATGCGAAGTCCGACACCAAAGAACCCTAGCATAGAACAGTCCCTGTAGCAAACAAAGAACCCTCTTTACCGCAAATCTAATCACAGAACCTTGAGATCCTTTGCAAGAGCCCAATTGGAGAACCACCCAAAACCTCTTCTTCTTCTTCTTCCTTGGGTGAGATGGCTACGCAAAGGGAGAGAGTAGATCAACTCCTTTGACCACGAACCGCGACTTCGCCGATCTTCTCCATCTATTGTGTGGCCCATCCAAAGATAAAACCAATCTCCACCTTCTCTGCAACCTGTAGAAAATCGAAATTTTGATGGAGAATCTAATTCGTCGATCACACAATAGAACTCAATCTCTGATACCACCTATTATACATATGCGGAAGCGCATAACCTGCAATCAAATAATCATGCAATATATAAGAAGAGAACAACATGGTTCACCCAAACAGAACTGTATCCACGGACGCAGAGATGATACCATATTCATTATTACAAGCAAAGGCATATAGAGACACTCATATTCTCATCATCTCTTCTATGTGGGAACGCCAAAGGCAAGGGAGGGCACTCTCTTTAATGCAAGATCTAGGGCAACCAACAATCTATGATCTTCGCTTCCTTGGCCACTAAAAAAGCCCTAGTACAATTATCAAAATACCTAATTCTTGGCTTACTCAATTCGATGGACCCATCCAGATAAATCGGAATACAAGACGTAAATCCAACAACACATTTCGTACACGTGTATGTATTCTCCGAGAAATTGAATTGGAGTCGCACCGTCGACTTGGTCTTGGCCCAACGAGATAGGCGTTAGGACAACTAAATTTCAAAATCCAACGACTGCGAATAACCAACCAACCCTCCGTGGGCGCCAAACGCATGTAAACTGACGTTAGACATATGGAGGAACCGGCTCTCACTCCTCATCTTCTCATCCAACGCGATTTGATTTTGCATGCCATCCGAACGCGACAATACAAATAAAAATCGCAATCGATTCATATCTACACCCACAGATATCATTGTAGAAGACGAACTAGAACTGTAACTCTTTTCAACAATCCAAATCGCCATGGAAAATTATGGCTCCTTCACATCTGATCCCTATGCGTATAGGTATCCTCCTCCTCCTGCTCCTACGAACTCCTACTATGGATCTCCGAATTCATTTTCCGGATCTCCAGACCCGCCTCCTCATTTTTATCCACCCCACCCCTTTCCATCCCAGTCGTTCCATCCTCCTCCCCATCCATACCACCCCCACCATTCCCTGTCTCCCTACGCGTACCCGATTCAGAACCCGCCTTCTCCTTCTCCTCCCCTGTATCCTCCTCCTCCCTCTCAGATTAGTTTCCATTGCAATTCTTTTTCTAACAATCATCAGCATCAGCATTCTCAATGGGGAGGAACGCCTCTGCGGCAATCGCATTCTCGGGTCAATAGCTGGTCGCCGGATTTCTATTGCCAGGAAGGCTCTGTTTCGCCAGATCGAGATGGGGTCATCACATCTCTGTCCCAAGGTTCGTCCCCTGCTTCCTATCCTCTGGACAATGTCTTAGCTGATGCGAAGTTGACCCAACATTCCAAGGCTCAGTTGGCGTTGAATTCTCCAAATTCCGGTCATGGATTTCCTGGTCTGAATCCAGGGTACAATCAAACTGCGGTGTATGGTTATCCCAATCATTCATTTAATGGTGGGTATCAGGGTCCAAGTGATTTTTCGTCCGTTTCTCCCACCCCTGCCGCTCTACCATTTTCACAGGTTGGATCTCAGCATGCTCAGAACCACCAGCAAATTGTGCCGTTTCGTCCATCGAAAGGGTCACTCAAGGTCCTTCTGTTACATGGGAGTTTAGATGTTTGGATTTTGCAGGCGATGAATCTTCCCAACATGGATATGTTTTCTAAGACATTGAAGGATACATTTGGGACGAGTTTCTCTGGGAAATTGAACAGCAAGATTGATAGCCATATACAACAGCATCACACCATGACCAGCGACCCCTATGTTTCGATTTCGGTTTCAAATGCTGTGGTTGGGAGGACATATGTGATCAGTAACAGTGAAAACCCTGTTTGGATGCAGCATTTTTATGTGCCAGTTGCGCATTATGCTGCTGAAGTTCTCTTCATTGTCAAGGACAGCGATGTTGTTGGGTCTCAGCTTATTGGGACCGTGGCAATCCCTGCAGAACAAATATATCGCAGAGAAAAAGTTGAGGGCTTTTTTCCAATCCTTAATACCAGTGGAAAACCTTGTAATCCTGGTGCTTCTTTGAGGCTTTGCATACTTTATGTTCCCATTGAGAAACACACCACGTATCATAATGGGGTGGGAGCTGGTCCTGATTATTTTGGAGTGCAAGGCACATATTTCCCACTCAGGAGAGGTGGAAAGGTCACGCTTTATCAGGATGCCCACATTCCAGAAGGTTGCCTTCCTGGTTTAGAGCTTGATCATGGGCTGTTGTATGAGCACGGAAAGTGCTGGCAGGACATCTTCAATGCTATCAGCCAGGCCAGACGATTAATATACATTGTTGGGTGGTCAGTTTACCATAAGGTCACATTGGTCCGAGAAGCAAACTATGCCTCCAACTGCACTTTGGGGGACCTTCTCAGGGCAAAGTCCCAAGAAGGTGTAAGGGTTTTGCTTCTTGTCTGGGATGATCCTACTTCAAGGAGATTTTGGGTTCTTCAAACGGTAAGGTAGCTCTCTCTTTGAATCAAAATATTACCACATATTTGTTTTCCCCCCTCGAACCTGAATTTGCTTTCCCCCCTCAAACCTGAGCATGATTGCAATACATGTCTTTTTGCTTTAACTATAATTATCCTTCTCTTTAACATCACATAATTTTTGCTCAAGCACCTCAATTTTGGGACCTCTCCTAATGGCGAGAATGCCTTGACCATTGCCCCAGTTGCATGGTTGACATTCCAATTATCTTTTATCCACTCATTAATGGATCTTTCTTGTTAGAGAAATTCTGTTTAAGTGCATTTGATCACATAAAATGAGTTAGTTACGCTATCCTCCCTCTATTACTTCAGAAATATGAATCTGGTGGTTTTTCATATTGCATATTAAGCATTTTCTTATGAGAGTATCTTGTTTCATTGCAGTTTGCTTGTTTCTTTGAGCAAGGGACATGAAAATAATGTATTATATAGCAACAAATGATCAAGTTTATGCAAGTATTATACAGAGATGTGATATGGATTTGTCCCCATTTCTGAAATATCTGAGTTTCATCATCTCTGTCTCTTTTTATCACAAGGTGATTTATATTTTGTTTGTGTGTGTGTGTGCGTGTATTGGGATTCTGGACAACATGCTCAACTGTCTGTCAATGCCATATCAAATAATGAAAGAAGGAATTTATAATCATCAATGATGCACTTCAAAATGGGCAATGTATTGTGTCATATCATATCTAATATTTCACTTTTTATGTGTAAATATGTGTCCCTTCCACATCCAAGGCATGCCCCTGCTTTATCCATCCCTTATCTAGGTATGATAGATAATCATCATTGCAGGGTACATGGGTATTATTGTTGCACTCTCCATACTACATCAGAAACTTGATAAAATGCAATGTAAGTATATTTTGTATGTATTTGCACTTTTTTTTTTGTCTAAAAAAAGGAGAAAGTAACACAAAAAAGCGAACAACAAAAAAAAACTAATTCAAAAGGAGGAACAGAGCTTTAGATTAAACATTGTGCTATGTTAATAAATTTATCGATGATATGGTATGGTCTGAAATGCAATACATAGTAGGTGCAGCCTGAATTTTTTTGTTTTTTAAGAATAAGTAATGCCTTTATTTCTTCAAATATAAATTACAAAAACGGAGTCTATCCCAAATTAGGGTAGAACTTCCAGAGGGGCATACCCCTTATAAAACCAATCACATCAAAGAAAAATGTCTCCAGCCTAGACTCCAAGTAAACTATAAAGAAAGAAATAACATTTCTAATTCCAAATTATTAATTTGATAAGGAACATTCCGGTTATGACAAACTCTCCTACTGAATTGAATAGTCTCTTGCTAAAGCTTTAAATAATCCACATGATCACTTTGATGAAGATGAGCTGCCAGCCTTCTAAGTTTAAATCTATCTCTCCAAGGAGACAAATGAGGTTGGCGTATCATCTGCATGAAAGGACTTCTGATTCTATTGATATAGGACCACTGTTTGGAATTACTCTCAACAAATGGTAAACTGTTGAATAACAATCAAGCCCGGGTTCAGTAGCTGCTTTTGTTGACACTCCAACATCAGCCCACAAAATACCACCAATTACCTATCTAACTAAGCGAGTGGATAGTCGCATGCCCTTGGATACAATAGACTTTGATTGAGGCTAACAGGTATTGAAGTTCGCAGGTAAGTTCCTGAATTGGTGTGCTATGTAAGGAATTAAAGCTATCTCTCCATATATTTGAGAAGGCCCTATGTAATTGGCATAGCACAAACTTGTTTTTCTTTATTTTCTTCAAGTAAACAGAAGATGGGAAAATGTTTCATTAAATAAAATGAAATACATCCAAAAAGAGAAAAAGGATTTCCTATTGGTTGAGTTTCTCTCATTCCTTTCCTAGGATATTACATTGGCTACACAACATTCGAACATATGATATTTTTGGACAGTCCGCTAATTCCAGAATGTCATAAAAATGTAAATCTGATCTCCAAGCTTAAAATTGCTTCTCCAAGCTTAAAATTGCTTCTTGAAGAATTGTAGCATCTTTTACTTGGTTCTACTGGTGAAAATTCCTTTTCAATCGGAAGTCAATTCTATAGGCATGGCTCTTTTACTCCACAGAGAGGGGCTCTTCTCAATCTGATATTAATTATAACTATCTCCATCTCTGCACCCAAAAAAAGAAATAACATCATGAATTCCATGCGTGTGGGATCCATGCTCAAAGATGTCCACAGGGAAAGTACATGATGGGTCCCAAAGCTACAGATTCCACAGCTGTGATTTAATGGTTGTCCAATCCACACTCAAAGATGTTCACTGAAAAGTGAGCTGGACTACGTTAGTCATGGAATTCATGTCTCTTTCCAATTTTCCTTACCTCTCAATGACAGATGGAAAAGTATTTTACTTTTTACTCGCATAGTGTCTCACTGGCCAAAGTTCAAGTTAATGTTATGTTCAAGGTTCCTAATAAATGTCTGTTGTCTAAAGATTTGGATTTAGCTATAAAGTGACTTTTTAAAGACAATGGTTGAAGGATTTTTTACAGAAAATAGAAGCTACAAAATGAGGAAACACCTATGCTCTATGAAATTGCATGAATTTTGATTGTTAGACTGAAGTTATGGAGTTATCATAGAGGTACCCGAACAGCATTTTCTAAAATTACTAAGTACCACAATAATCTATGCCAGTAGTGTCATGCATCCTTTCATTTGTTCATCCATTTAAGTATGCATGTATGACTATCATTTGTCATTTCAATTTGGTAAATGATATATTAAGATAAGCTGTTTGTTTTTATATCTTTCATTTATTTAGAGTTGCTTCGATAGTACTATTCTTCAACGTGTCGTTTGAATCAAGTCTTTATATTAGTAAATCCAGTACTCATAATTGCTTTCAGACAGCTTTGATACAAGTGTTTTGACTGGTTTGATTGTACATTCCATTTTCTGCAGGATGGAGTCATGCAAACCCACGATGAGGAGACTCGTCGTTTCTTTAAGAACTCTTCAGTGCAAGTGTTGCTTTGTCCTCGTTCAGCTGGAAAACGACATAGCTGGGTGAAACAGCAGGTTTTGTTTAATGACTGTTTTCTCTAATTATTCATGATTCTTCTTTGATGCCTCATTAGAGACTTTCTTTTCTTACCATCTTATTAACAGCATATGTTCTGCTTTGCAACAAAAACTAAATTGTGGCTCCAATGTCAGAAAAGCTTTGTGGTGACTCATCAACTGTACATGTGGCATACGCATAAGAAGCCAAACAATGCTAAATATTCTATCTGTGAGTCAACATAACATTTTGGCATGCAGAAGAGTAACATCAGAGTCTTGATGAAAAGTACAGAGTTCTAAGCTAATATATTACATATTTTCGTCAACTTATAGTATGTAATTAGAATTACCTTCTTTTATACTTGATTTATGGTTGGCATGGTTGAACTATTTTTGGAGGCTATTATATTACTTATTTTAATATTTTCACGGGGAACCTATTGTGAAATATCTTGGAGTAGAGTGCCTGAGTTAGATATTCTTCATTTTTCAATTATTCTTTTTTTATATGGTCTGTCATTTTTTTTTTTTTTTGTTAACAACGAACTGCCACAAGCTTGCTTGTGCTCCCTAAGAATGGTTCGCATTTCAATTAAATCTCATTTGAGTCTGCAATTCATAATCTTTGACTTAGGTTGATTAGAGAACTCAACGGAATAGGTTCATTTTATTTTCAATTCTATTTATCCGGTTTGTAGTTCGAGTTTGACTAGTTTGATGAACTAATTCATCAATATCTATGTTATAAGTCCATCTCTAGGCCCTCCATCTAAAATATAAATGATAAATCACACAAAATAACCGTTAATTCAAGCAGAGCTGGGTTCACCATGTAACTGATCACGAGCAATCACACAGTTAAAATAGAAACCAAAGGAAAACTCTGTGTTTTATTGGTGATCAATCTTAATGTTGGGCCAACTGTTACTGGAGTAAGATATGGATTAGTGTTAATGCACTATGTGCAATGCTTTTGAGTGGCTTGGCTTTTCAGATAAGGTCAACTGATGGATTTATAGGACTTAACTCAGTGAACTTCATGAAAATAGTTCACTGCTAGTTCAAGAATCAAGCGCAAATTGTCCAAAATGAACTACTCGCAGATTTGAAGTCCTTAACAATGAAAGTGTACCTTCTGATCGTATGTGTACTTTCTGATCATACTTTTTCATGACTCTAGGTCTCCACAAATATAAGTAGCATTTTTAGACCTCCACTGATATTGTAGGTTTGTAATAGGTTACTAGGTTTAGTTTCTGGACATGACTCTAAACCGTTTTGTCCCTCAATACAATCTGAACAACTCACAAGATTTGCTTTTATATTTGTGTGTTTGTGGACTTCTTTATTAGTTATACTTTTTCATGGCTAGTTGCTGTTCTTGAACCCATTGACCATTGCATGCATTTTACTGATTCTTTCATTCTTTGTCATTAGGAAGTCGGAGCAATCTATACACATCATCAGAAAACCGTGATCGTGGATGCTGATGCTGGTGATAACAAGAGAAAAATCATAGCCTTCGCTGGAGGACTTGATTTATGTAATGGCCGATATGACACGCCTAGGCATCCTCTATTTAGGACATTACAAACAGTGCACAAAGATGATTATCACAACCCCACATTTACGGTAATATCTGACCGCTGTTATAATGCTGAATTCCAGTTACTTCTTTTATCCAACTTTTTGTTTTTGTTACTATTAACTTGAATAAAATACAGCCCAACAAAACAAAGTGAGTTTAAAATGCATAGATATGAGCATTTGGACATTTGCACTTGCACATCTATTTAAGATGAAAACAATAAATGAAAACCAAACTGATTAATTTAGAAATTTGATCAAATTGAAGATCATGAAAACCAAAACAACCCCAAAAAGTAGTCCTAAAAGTCCATGAATCAAGCAACATTGAGCAAGTCATCCTTAAAACTTCATTCTTAGGGGTTTATAAGTGATTCTGGTTTGTAAAAAAGAGAGTCCCCAAATCAAGATTTTTTAACCATCCTATGCCTCACCAGTAAGTTCTAAAGACCTTTCATACTCGAACCAAAGATTGGAGCTGTAAGTTGCACTTGTATGTTTTATGCTGAAGATCTGACCTTGAACACCCCCAGAATGTCTCATCAGTATTATAACATCTTGTAAGCCATGATTTTAGTTGTCTGCAATGGTGTTCAGATATGCCATTTGTACAATGGAAGAAACATAACAACTTAGATCTCTTGGTTCTTGTTAGCCAATTTAAATCCTTGATCATAATTCAGCATTTTCTCCCAACTTCACTTGGGTGAATTTCTGGATGGTAACCTAATCTATCCTAATCCAGTTGGGCCTTCTCTTAAACAGGGAACTAATCTCAATGGCCCAAGAGAACCATGGCATGATCTGCATTGTAAGATTGATGGTCCAGCCGCATATGATGTTCTCGCCAACTTTGAGGAGCGTTGGCTAAAAGCTTCAAAGCCTCATGGAATAAAAAAATTGAAGAAGTCAATGTACGATGATGCACTGCTCCAGATTGGAAGAATTCCTGACATCATTGGAATGCATGATATCCCATTCTCAAGTGAGAATGATCCAGAGGCTTGGCATGTGCAGGTGAATAGTAATATGTTTATTACTGGAATTGGTTTTCACATGATTTTTAAGAAAACCTTGTGAATTCCTCAAAAAGTGCAGGTTTTCCGTTCAATAGATTCAAATTCAGTGAAAGGTTTTCCAAAGGATCCAAAAGAGGCCACTCTCAAGGTAAGTGATTATTGTAATTATTACAGTTGTTGAAGGTTCTCTGTTATGGACATTTATGTTTATTTTTTACTTTGATTGGTGATTTCAGAGGGAATTAACTTTTATTTTTATATTGTAGAACCTGGTTTGTGGGAAAAATGTACTGATCGACATGAGTATACATACAGCTTATGTAAAGGCTATTCGAGCTGCTCAACATTTCATTTACATTGAGAACCAGTACTTCCTGGGGTCATCATATAATTGGTCTTCATATAATGACCTAGGTTTGATTTATAACCTGTTAGACATTAGTCTTCCATTTATAAATAGATATGAGATATCAATTAGGGACACTTGTAACTTGTCAGCCATGAGTAGATAAGTAGATGTATATCACTTTGGTGAATCATTCTCCTCTTTCAATTATAGAAATACCATGCAGTTTATCTGTTGAGACATGTTAAGGTAAGCTGTTGAGGGCCATAAAACTTGGTCTACCATGATTAGCCATTTGATGAGGAACATGTGAGAGTTTGGGGCTGGATCTTTGTGGAGGAACAGAACCATCACATTTTTGTAGTGCAAAAGAACATTGCTTAGTAAAGCCTCTTGATTTTCACATTTATTATCCATTTCAAAAATAATTGAAATTTTACAGTAACAAGTAGAAACATTGATGAGGATTTGTTCTGACTTCAAAATGGAAAATGTGGAGTGCGAATGAGATGTGTTAGGAGATGATAGTACGAGGATTGTAGTAAAGATAAATAGTAGAATCTTGATCTCGGAATGATTTGGGGTGGACTCGATAACGAAAGGAAGGGCATCACTCATCAGCCTCATTCAATCAATGACATCTAGTCCTTAGTATGCAAAATAGCAAAGCTTATGTTTGCCGACCATGTCAGAAAATGTCATGCATCTTCAGATTAACACCCAACCCAACCGGCAGCATTTTCAAATCCATTTGGGGTGGGAGGGGAGGTTCCATGATATATATATATATATATATATAGTGGGGTGTGGGTTGTGTTGGGTTGGTGTTGGGATGGGGGGGAAATAAGGGCCATCTGCTCAAGGGTGTGAGGCCCATTGGGGTATTTGAAGGACACAGGGGCTCTCCTATCTACAAAAAATCAGCCACATCCTTGATGTCTATCATCTCCATCTGAGCCCCACAATTTTAAAGCTGCAGAATCCATTCGGATTGGTGTGCAGTAGATCCAACAGTCCAATCCATTCGGATCGGACCAAAAATTGGTAGGCCAATGGAATTTAGGGGGCCCTTGTGTGTGGTCCATTTGGATGGACCACAGGTGGGCCCCACATGCTCAGGGGATGGGATTTCTCCCGTCCGGTCGAGCTAAGCTGAGGGATACCCATACATTTATATATATGAATATGCACACTTATGCACAAACACATACATATGTGCAAAGAGATTTTTGTGCCCCGTTCTCATATAGGGGATCTATCTATTCCTACTCACGACGACATTAGTCACATGGTTTGAGACACAAAGATCCTAATCCCTTGGAATTGCTACTGACTGACACACACCCAGTGGGCCCCAGTGGGGTTGTTACAGAAAGGGTGAGCTACATAAAATTATTCAGTGGTTGTTTAGCAGCTGCAGCAGCTTAGGGAAATGAAGTAACAAAGCAATAGAAGTCAGTAGTTCTTGATGAACAACGAAAATTCTAGGGATGGAGAAACAATATTCCTGATTTCAAATTTACATACGACCAAGGATTCTTATTTCTGTATGTTCAATCTAATGTATTATCCTGAAGTATTGCACAAACAGCAAAGTGTAGCTTCTTATTCTATTTGTCTGTAGTAGCTGCAGATTCTGTTCATAGCAGAGATTATGCTATCACATTACCCATGATAAATGTTTCCCTTGGTATGTTAAGCGGATTAGCCAATGGCGGACCCAGGGTTTTTGTTTCGGTGGTGAGGGCAATGGCGGGGTGAAGAAGTCAACTATTAAAATAAAAATTTTAACATCTAGTTTTCAAAATTTGTCCAATCACTCCTAAAATGTAGGTCCGCCCCTGACTAAAGATGCTTTCTATGTTGTTTCTTATTTGATGGAAAACTTTGTCAGACATGAGTAATGTAAAAGGGTTAATCTCATTTTCATGACAATCTTCCTAATGCAATCTGAAAATGTGGAATGAAGGTTATATTTATTCTCTTGAGATCATAAAATGCTTAATGCAATAATCATATCCATCATGCATCCTTAATAGATATTTTCTGTGGAAGTGTTATTATTTGTGTAATCCCTTTTTTTTTTGGGCATTATTTAAATCATTTTGCTTAACCAATGACAAAGTTTCCATCTTTGGTAAAATTTGTTTTTTAATGTGTTCATTTGTTGTATAGGTGCTAACAACTTAATACCGATGGAAATTGCTCTTAAAATTGCAAACAAAATAAAAGCAAATGAGAGATTTTCTGCATATATAGTCATTCCGATGTGGCCTGAGGGTGATCCTACAGGGGTTCCTACACAAAGGATTCTCTTTTGGCAGGTGATGTCAGAACTATCTTTGAAGCTGATTTGGCAATTAGTTGGGCCGTTTTGAATGTTTGCATCATTAATTCATTAAAGGATGCTTCACAATCCTTAGAAATCTACATCTGCACATTACATTATGCAATAGGATGATGCTTTGAATGATGTTTTAGCTAACAACGCTAGAAGCTAGCTTGTTCCTCTTCAGCTGTATTGTTGGAAAGTCAGCAACATTCATTTTTCAGAACTCAATGCATCAAAATTTACACATTATATTATGTTGCATGATGATAATTCCAGAGATGTTTACCTGACAATCCTACAACTCGCTCTCTGTCTCTCTCGCTCTCTTGCATTGTTGGTGTTGTAAGATTGTTGTATTGATTCTGTTGGGTTTGGCTCAAAAGGTCCTTGTGGGGCCTTATTGGGTAGTTTCCACCACCACCCCCAGTTTGTTAGGACAAAGTACAAATATAATCTCTCTTAGGTTCAATGTGTCTTATAAGGGAGTTGTGAGTTGTGAGTTGTGAAGGAGTAACTGAGAACTGTGAAGAAAGTGTAGGCAGTTTCGAATCCTTCACGAGTTGGTTGCTTGGGTTTCTCGGTTCTCAGTGTGCTTGCAGAAGTAAGAAAGGGTTCTTTGGGTTTTGTGTTTGGTGGCATAGAAGGCAAAATACAAGAGTCAAAAGTGCAGGGAGTGAAGTGCTTGTTTGTTTCAGAGAACGGCATTCTGGACTACTGCTTCCTCCCTGCCGTTAACAAAAACAAGAAGGGAGTTCATCGCTGCCGCCACCGTTGCCGGAGGTGCACGCCCACCGCCCTCGTCGCACATCTCCGCTGCCTGCCGATGCTGCAGAAGAAAATAAAACAGGGTTTCGTCCTGTTGCAGAACAAAAGGAAGAAGAGGACCCAGTTGGGTCAGACTAGTTTACGTTTGGTTGACCTGACCTGTTTATGGAAGCTCAGCCCACAGCCTAGCTTTCCAGGTCAGTTTTTGCATCAGTTCTGACCCGGGTAAAGCAAATCCTGTCCATCAGTTTCAGTTCAGTTCTGACCTAACCCGTCTCAAAAGCACAGCAGCCGGGGCCTCTGGCATCATCAGTGACGTCAGCGCCAGTCAAAGAACAAGTTTAACCAAACTCAACGGTCGGAATTCAATCACATTTTTAGAGGCCATCCGGACTTGGAACTGGGCTCTGTTTTTTATGTTTTTTTTAATTAGATTTATGGCAACGAGATTTGCAAAGTTAAGGGAGTAGATTAACAGTTTGGCAGACATAAATTTGAGTGATTCTAAAATATCTTTAGATTTGCAATAGCCACAAAAGGAACTTCTACTACCCATCAACTTTGGTTTGTGGCAACGCAAAATGAAAAACATCTTGATTCAACAAAGTATCAAGGTAATATTGTTAGGCAAATAAAAGAAGTCGGCAAAGATAGAAGATAATGATTGGACTAAGATTGATATAAAAACGATTAGAAACATTCAATTCTATCCCTCTGACGAAGTGATATACAATGTCATGGAAGAAGAGACTGACAAGGATTTATAAGAGAAGCTTGAAAGTCTTACATAGTAAGAACCTCAAAAACAAAGTACATTTTTGTACGGGTTGAAGATAGAAGAAGGTTGTGATGTGTTGGAGCATATGAATACTTTGAACAGGAAGATTAATAAATTGTTGAAGCTCAAGGTGAAATTCAATGATGAAGACAAGCCTTTGTTATAGTTGAATTTTCTTTGTGACTCATATGACCATTTTATGACTATCCTACCCTATGAAAATGACACAATCAAGTTTGAGAAAGTTACACAAGACAGTATCTCTAATGCTAAAGCCCTTAACGGCTCACATGTAGAAAAACTTGTAGCAAAGGAAGGCTCTAGTGAATGTTACAGGTCCAAAGAAAAGGGTATGGCAAGCAAAACAACTCCAGATTAAAATCTAGAAGCAAGAAATATTCAAATGATTTTATTGCAAAAAGAAGGGACACTAAAAGAAATTTTGGCGGGAAAACAAAGGAAGAACAAAGTTGGGAATAAAGCTAGCAACAGTTACTCTACCAACGTTACTTTAGAAAGTGATGTGGAACTCCTATCTATCGCTCAAGGTAATCATCTATCTAATGTGTGGATTTTAGATTCCAGTTGCTCTTATCATATGTGCCATAATTAGGATTAGTTTGATACCTTTAGAAACATAATTGTGGTAGTTTTCTAATTGGTAATGATGCACCATATAAGGCCATTGCAGTTGGCACCATTAAAATTAAATGGCAGATGGAGTTGTGAGAATTTTAGATAATATTAGTCATGTGTCAACACTCAAGAAGAATCGAATCTCTCTAGGCACACTTAGATTCGAAGGGTACTCATTCATTATAAAGGAGGAAAATTTCTGTATTAATAAAAGGTACTAGAGTGGGGAGCAACCTATTATTATATATTAAAGCAAAAGGTTTTTGCTTTAGTTTTGACTGATAATTATAATTTTGACTCGAAGTTACACTACTTTATTTTAAAACTTCCATGTTCTCTCCCACTCCCCAACTCTTCTATTACTATCTCACTCCTACTCATTTTTTATATTCTCATGTAGCAATCCACTTTTGTATAATTGTTCCTTATTCTTTATAATAGGTGATCTCTCATGTAACTAATCTTTATTTAAAAAATTTTGGCTTGTCCTCTTCTGCAAAGATGTAATTTGGAAATATTTGAATTCTTTGCTTCCCTATTTCTCACTTTAAATCAAAGAAATGATGATAAAGATCAAGGATTAAAAAAAACATTATTTTCATGTAATTTCTTTTATCATGATTCCCTTTCATGCAATTCCTACAATTAAATTTGAAATTTTTATTTTTAATTGGTTTCATAGCAAATACATTTAAATAATATATTTAAGAAATCTTAAATCACAAATTTTCACTACAAATTTATGTTAATTATTTATTTTTATCAAAAATTTTTCATTTATATTGCTCATCTAAGCACAAGCATGTTTTGCTAGTATAAACTTATAAGAGATACAATTGTAGGTGGAGCGACAGCCTCCACAGAAGACAAAACTAAAGAAGCTAAGTTTCAATTGTGTCATATGTGTCTAAGGCATATGAGTGAGAGGGGCATGTTAGAACTTTGCAAAAGACAAAAGTTAAAATGTGTGAAAATATGCAAGCTGGATATTTATAAATACTATGTAAGTAGAAAAAGGTGTCTTTTAAAACTACATAAAATACTTGTAAAAGCAAATGTATTCTGGATTATATTCACTCTAATGTATGGGGTCCAACCCCAATTAAGTCAAAAGTTGGAGGTTACTTGACGCAATTAGGGAAGCAGTAATCCCAATTGATGGTGAACCAACGACACCCCAATCTTCAATCAAACACAAAATCCACACACAAGGAGTGAAGATAGAAATCCGCTAACCATTAATCACAAAATCCACATTAGAGATCTTCAATCCAATGAAAGAACTCAACTAAGGAGAAGAAATAAAAGAAAGTACTAAAAAAGCTAGTATTAATTTTCATAAAATATTCCAAGGCTGCCTACTATAGTAGACTATTACAATTTATAAGAAACTAATTTCTTTCTATGGAATTTACGCAAATAAATTATCCAACTCAGTCATGATTATTTCCATGATCTATGGTCTTTATTGACACTAATTGATAGCTAATTAAAGAGGAAAGTCAAAGTTTCTTGAGGATTCTTTACATAAGGAAATCCTGCATAAATCCTCCACAATTATTGTTTCCAAATTGAATCTTAGAAATTACGAAAACCACCCTGTATTTTCTGTTTTGTTCAAAACAACTCCTACAACCATAATTTCTTAAATTTTTGGGGTTGTGTGAAGCCCAATTGTTCCTTTGGCTCATGTAGACAAGTGTGTCCATGCTTTGCATGCTTGATCACGAGCGTCAAATAATTATTCTTCTTAATTGTTATCAATTCATGATAATTAATTTGCATCATTCTCCCTTGCTTGAATAGAATATGTCCTCAAATTCCAATGGCATGTTGATCTTGGAGAAGAACATTGTTGGATTCTACAAATCTTGTAAAAGATCTCTGTCATCTTGGTTGTCGCTGAATAGTATGCATGCACACTCCATGTATCATATCCGTCCAATCTACCCAATATTTCTTGATCCAATGTTGCATGATTAATTCCTAGACGAGTACATAATGACAATGGTATGAAAGGATCTCACCAAATGGTTTTTCAAAATACTTGATAGCCTTTACTCCATCCATCAAATTAATCTGTTCATCATTGATATCTAGAGTTTCTTCCTCATAATCTGGATACTCATTAGAAAATATTTTATCATTGATATCATGATCGTAAGACATATCAAAGATCTAGTCATGGAGAGCATCATCATCTTTGTATATATCCCAAATTGGCATTTCAAGCTCCTCACCATAATCTTCATCTGGCTCTCGTCATAAATCAGATTAACAAAATTACCATCATCGCCCTTTGGTCCATCACTGTAAATTTAAAAATCGTCATCACCTTCATAGGCTGAGTGATTAAATATCTGATCTCAGGGTTCGAATTGATCCAAATGCTGAGATACTGTCTTATGGATTGATTTGCACTCTGATACCAACTGATGCAATTAGGGAAGCACTAATCCCAATTGATGGTGAACCTACGACACTTTGATTTTCAATCAAACACAAAATCCACACAAGGAGAAAAGGGTAGAAATTTGCTAACTGTTGATCGCAAAATCTATGATAAAGGTTTTTAATCCAATGGGAGAAACTCAACCAAAGAGAAGAAATAAAAGAAAGTGCTCAAGGAACTTTAATTAATTTTCATAAAATATTCCAAGGCTGCCTACTACAGTAGACTATTACAATTTATAAGAAATTAATTTCTTCCTATAGAACTGTAATCAAATCAATTATCAAACTCGGTCATGATTATTTCCATTATCTAAGGTCTTTATTGACAAAAATTGATAGCTAATTAAAGAGGAAAGTCAAAGCTTCTAGAGGATTCTTTACATAAGGAAATTCTACATAAATCCTACATAATTACTATTTCTAAATTGAATCTGAGAAATTACAAAATCCACCATGTATTTTTTGTTTTCTTCAAAACAACTCTTGCAACCATACTTTCTTCAATATCCGGGCTTGTTTAAAGCCCAATTGTTCCTTTGGCTCGCTTAGATAAGTGTGTTTATGCTTTGCATGCCTGATCATAAGCATTAAATAATTTTTCTTATTGATTGTTATCAATTCATGATAATTGATTTACATCAATACTACTTTGTGACTTTCATTAGTAACTTTTCAAAAAAGGTTTGGATTTGCTTCATGAAAAACAAAATTCTAAGATCTTCACCAAGTTCAAAGAGTAGAAGGTAGAAGTGGAAAATCAAATAGATAGAAAAGTTAAGTATCTAAGAACATATAATAGGTATAAAATGGCTAGTTTCTACAGTTTACAAAGATGAATGCATCACAAGGCATTTCACTGTTCCAAAAAATCCTTAATAAAATGGACTCTTTTGAAAAGATCAATGAGCATGGGACTTCATGTAGGGTTACCTAAGAACTTTTGAGCAAAAGCGATTAATCGCGCATGCTATGGTGTTAACCAGTCATCATCAAGAGCCCTTAACTACAAAGTCGCAGAGGTAGTATAGACAGGTAAATAGGTTGATTATTCTTCATTGAAAGCGAATGTCCAGGATATACATATATTCCTAGTGATAAGTGTCACGCCTCAAACAAGAAAATTGGGGAATTATGGTGGATTCCGAGGCACAGCACACGTAACCCATGACAATTCATGTTATGTCAATACATGTGCGAACTATAACAATGGTAATTCCACAGGTATGTATGAAAAAGATCAGTAAACACGTCATAATCATCTTGCATAATTAAACAAAAATCTGGAGAATTTACCTATAATTATCGTAGACACTAATAAAAACCACATTCATTCATTAATATAAGCCAACGTCTATTAATTAAACCATCCATGTACACATAATCCTAAGATACATAAGATATATATATATTTAAAACACATGTTCATCAATCAATAGCTCCAAAAATAGCATGATAATGTTGGCATGATCTATCTACAAGTCTAAGCATGGCTACTCTTAAGTAACTTAAAATGAAACCCTTTGACGCACAACGTAGGATGATTAGATTATGTTAAGAGCAAGGTTTACTTAAACAATATGAATGCATTTAAATTGAGAGGTTATTAAGGTTATTTACTAGCCAACCCTTTGCTAAAATAATCTGTGTTTCCATAACCATTTAATATGGTATATTTATAAAATATCCGGTGTCAATGTATTATCAAATCTTGGTGTTACATTGTGTAGGCAGTGGATACCTCTTCTTATGCTAACACCCATGACATGACGTCAGAAATTATTCGAATAATCAAAAGGAAATGAGTGATAGCTCTGTACTCTTCATTCTTAATATTTAATTATCATTAAGTTGATTTATTCGAGGTAAAGGTACCATTTCTAAAGCCCTCCATGATCTTGAAAGTTCCCAAATTTACCTGAGTTTCCTATGCTCCTACAGCTTAGCCGTGAATAGACCACGGCTTAGCTCCACAGCTAAGCCATGATTCACTAAATTTTCTACAGTTACCGCTTAGTCGTGATTTAGCCTACGGCTGGACCGCGGCTTGGCTTCAACTTCGCCATAGTGCACTTCTCAGCTTAGTTGTAGGGTCGGCCATAAAAGGAATGTCATATTTTAGGTCTCTGGAAAGCTAATCATAAAATAGTTACGGCTTAGCCATAAACTTCAAATTCTCAGTTCTTAAGCAAAGTTTAGTACAGAACTTCTTCATTTGGTTCCACTGTGGTTTCCTCTATTCTAATCTATCATCTTACATTCCAAAATTGACATTTTATCATTTATTCATAAACATATTCATCATCACTCAAACCATCATATGCTTTTAAATTAAAAGGGGTGAAAGAGCTGTAGATTTGCATTTAGGGAGAATTCTTCAATAATTAATACAAATAAATATACATGTAGTAATACACACTCTTACATTTGCCTTATCTTAGTACTTTTTCCAAATCAAGCCTTTTCCTTGGGTTGATGATGGAGAAAGCCTCAATAAAAGATAATCTAAGAGATGCAAAGATGTGCAATGTGTGAAATGGGTATGAGATGCATGCATGTAACCAAATTGAGTCTTCTTGACTCCATTAAACCCAAAGAACTAAAATGAGAGTTGTCCCTTACCTTAGAAAGCTGTAGATTAAAAGAAAGGAAGAAGGAGAACATGGAATTGTGAGTTCCAAAAGTATAAGGTGAGCAAGAAAATGGAGAAAAAGAAGATGGAAGCTTGGCTCTAACATGCAAAGCCCCAAGCTCTAGATCCCAACTGCTATGGAAGGTGAATGAGAGACGAAGAAGAAACTCTAACAACAAGAAAAGGAGATGCAAAGAAATAGTTGTTGAGTTGGTTTTAAATCTAGATTTTCTGGAATTACAACTAGGTATTTTGGGTTTTATGGATTTTACAGTTTGAGTCAATTGGTATTTAAGTGGGCCAAAATGGATCTGAATTGGGCTGGGCCAAACATGGAAGTTGACCTACAAGATAAAACACACATGATGTAACTAATATGGTGCCAAGATGATGCAGCACCATGCAACTCTAAATTACAAGAAGGCCCTTGACTACCTACGTAATGTTCAAACCCGACTCAACTACCTATCCATTACTCAAACCCAAAGAATTTGAGTTAAATTAGCCTAGATTGAAGATTAATTAGAGTAATATAAGATTAATTATTATAAATTAGGATTAGTTCAGGTTTGGACCTTATAATGAGCGATCCAAGTTAGACTCTAAACCACTAAAATGCATATTCTTCTACTTTGAGAAAAGTGTAAATAGATATAAATTATGAGATCCATAAAGGAAAAGAAAAGGTTTACAGTAGAGATATGTAGTGTAGATATGTTAGCTTTATTCTTCCCATCTTTAGTTACCTTGCATTTTCAGCAATCTTTTTTCCACTATCCCTTCTTTCTACAATAAAAGCATTCTAAATCTTTATCGCTTCTAAATTTTGATCTGGAGTTATTTCTTCTTAACCTACCCCTTCCCTAGACCTGCCATGTTCACTAAATCTTTCCTTTGCTAGAAGCCGATTTGCATGCAAACCGTTTTTAGTATGCTTCTTCCTCACAACATTAGAGGTAATGTCCTATGCAACTTCCTCAAACTTGAGCGTGTTTTTTTCCTTAGAGTAGAGTAGTCACAAGATTTTCATGAGTCTAGAAGATAATTCATCAATAGCAAGGATTTGTCTTCATCATCGAGCTTCACAAGTCATTGATTATCATGTTGAAAGTGTTCATGGGTTTCAACATATCACAGCCTTCTTCTGTTTTCAACTTAAACAGCTATTTCTTAAGATGTAGTTTATTAGTGAGATTCTTACTTATGCAAAGACTTTTGAGCTTCTCCCATAAATCTTTTGCAGTCCCCTCTTCCATAATAGTTTACATATCTTCGTCAAAGAGGTAGAATTGAATAAAGCCAATTGCCTTTTCATCAATTTCTGCCCAATCATCTTCTTGTATCTTTGCAAGCTTTTTTTCTTTACCTGACATTACCACCTTGATACCTTGTTGAATCAAGATATTTTTCATGTTCCACTACTACAAACCAAAGTCGATTCTTATATCAAATTTCTCGATTTCAAATTTGATACATGCTGTAATAGAAGTTTCTTTCATGGCCATATTGAATTTAAAAGTGTTTCTGAATCACCCAAGATTCTACTTGTCAAGCTACCAATCTACTCCATTATCTTTGTAGAATTTTGGTCATCAATGTTGGTTTAACTATCTATTTGACCCTCTATTGACTCCAGGCTGATGTCACAAACGTCTGCTGCTAGATGGGCTTCTAGAGTAGGTCAGGTCAAAAATCACTTGATATGACCTGTAATAGGACTGATGTAGGCTGGGCTTTTGAATTTGGGTCAGGCTAACCCAAACTTGTACCGACCTAGAACTGACCCAAAGATTAGGTCGTCTTCTCCCTATGTTCTGGTTTTCTGCAACAGAAGCAGAGAACCTAAAGGACTGTTGGCCTCCTCTTCTTCTCAGGCGATGGGGCAACCCTAGCACTAGTTTCAAGTGGTAGCGATGGCTATGAAGACTAGGGATGGATTGTGTCCTCTCTGATTTACGGAGATGGTTGGCCGAACCACCTCCTACTGGTTCTCTAAGCAAGGCCTTTAATTCTTCTGGTGCAAAATAGAATTTGAGCCGACTATAGTGCTCATATATATATGACATGGATACGCAAGGACACATTAAGCTAGGGTAGGAACACTGAAATTACATTAGAAGTATCGGATATGTTTACTGGATTTGGATGGATATGTTGCATATTTTGAAGTATCTATTTATCATAACATTAAAATGATTGTTTATAGCTTTTGTGTGGCTAACTAGTAACTACACTGTTTGTTCATGTGGAGATTTTTATTTGATATCTACAGAATAAAACAATGCAAATGATGTATCAAATAGTCTATAAGGCTTTGGAAGAGACTGGGCTAGACAAAATATATGTGCCACAAGATTATTTGAACTTTTTCTGCCTTGGCAATCGTGAGGTCCCACATGTTTCTTCTAGCGGATATCCTCCACCAAACTCTCCACAAGTAAGTGTTTTGTCCCTGGAGCATGTCTCTTCTTCATCTCTTCATTTTGTACTACATATGTTGTGGTTGCCTCCCTTTTTTCTTACTAAGCTAATGTCAAGCATGCAATTCCTAGTTATCAAATTTGTCTCCTTCCAACTGGAATGGTTGAATCCTCTTGTTTTGTCAATAAACCAAAATGAAATGTAGGCACATAATCATATGTCCAAATACCATCTGCCTCATTCTGGCTAATATAGACCTAGTGGAAACCCAAATTCAGTCTCAATGTGCCCAAAACACCCCTCTAACCTTCTAAAAGCAAGGGAATTTTTTTGTTTAACCTACAAAATAAAAGGGGATGCTTTAATTTGTTATTATTATTATTTTTAATATTAACATTAAAAGAGAAGACTTATATTACAAAGAGCTACACTAAGAAGACGGAACCCAAAAGACCAATAGCCACTAAAGAGGTATCTAACAATTAATTTTTAAGTTTTGGGGCAATCACCTTTTGCAGATTCTCTCTCTCATGCACACATTAAGATCAACTTCCAAAGCCTCTCCATTTTCTGTTTTTCCACATACCACTTCTAATCACTTGAGAATAGGGCAAAAATGGCCCAACTGCATTTAGTTTTGAAGAAATGTTATTATTATTCTTTATTTAGTTGTTTTTCCTTGATTTGTAGAAATGACATGTCGCATAACTTTTAAATTATGTCATCATCAGCATCTTATATCATCTATGTTGGGTTGTCTCTTTCTCTCTAATTTTTAATTTCTCATATAACCTATTAAAGCCATGGTTCTTTGTAATTGGTAATCTATGAAGTCTTTCGTCACTACTAATTTCAATGTCTTTATTGGCCTCTCCCTCCTTCCAGTTCCTCGAACCTGTAATCTGTCAATACATTGTAGGAAATAGCATATCACATTCTAGGTTATATAAAATAATGTAAGCTAATATAGTATATATTAGTTTAACTATTGCTTCATTTTTTTCAAAATTTTCAATTTTTTTTCTATTGCACCCTTTTGAAGTCTAATACTGAAATTAAAAAAAATGCCGAAAGATTTCATTCTAGAGCTAAACTGGAATTTGTTAATAACCAAAATCACCAATATCTCAAGCTGTTAGTGAATGACAAAACAATGAATATCAAAGGGTCCTAATAGCTCCCTCATGTGTGGCACTCTACACATGGACACGTGAGGGATTCAAACACATGACCCCCAAATCTGATACCATGTTAATAACCAAAATTATCAATAGCTCGAGTTGTTAGTGAACAACAAAACAATAAATATCAAAATGTCCTAATAAAAATGAGTACCATGGCATGACCTCAGTTGCTTAGGAATAAGACAAATGTTTTTAAGCCCTAGACATGTGGCTTAATAGCTTGCTTATCAAATTTCATTTTCATTAATCATCATTGAACCATTATTTCATCTATCAATGTTTAGTTTCATCAGTTCCATCCACTTGACCCTATTAAGGTCATATTTTCTATAACTCAACTTTTTTCAGTAGTTGTCCTCCTCTTTTGCGAACTTGAATCTGTGAAAGATTAGAGGTAGTCACCTCCTATCTGTCCACTAAACTTTTTTAGAACATCCACACACCTGTAACTGTTTTAGCTCTCCGTAGTAGGTTTTGATTTTACAATTCACACATGCACACATGCACTAACGTCACTTGTAGTAACTTCACGCACTGTGTTGTCGTACACACTGACTCTCCATTCATCATAAGCATAGTTTTGAAAATTGAAAATAAATAAGTAATAAATCATTAATTCAACGTTTTTCGCTCAAAGAGTTGAATCACATCATGTCATGAAGTGTATCACAAAACATCGGATCTTTTATTTTAAACTTTAAAAATAAAAAGAACAAAAAGTAGTTAATCTGTCCATGAACATCAATATTGACAACTAAGACATTAATAAAATCATATAAGAGCTTTGAGCCTATGAGAAGTGTTCTCACACACCTACGGTAAGAACTCTTTATGCAGACCACTTGTGGGTCCCTTTTAAGGATAGGACTAGAAGGGATGGAAATAACTGTGTGGGACTATTCTTAATATCAAGTTTGACCCCAATTATATGTCCATAACCCCTTCATCCGTAGCACAAAAATTTAGCCCATTTGGATTTGTGTATAATTGATTCAACAGTCTAGTAAATTCAGATTTAACTGAAACTTTAGCCATGTAACTATCAGGGGGGGTCCTTATATATTATAAAATTTGAATTGAGTAATAGATAAGCCCCACCTAGATTTCTCACAAAATAGTGGTAATAACTAGTTCTCATAAGATTATTTTCCATTATATAAATAACATCATTGATGTATATTAATATACTAATGATATATGTATGAATAGTTAAATATGTTTAAGATATCATTATTAGGAAAAATAAATGAGCTACTATTTTTCGTTTGATATCCTTAAATCAAAAGTAATAATAATAATACAAAGTGTCAATTTAACATAGTTAGAATCTGTCTCATGAAGTTAAAGACGTGTTTTTGAAGAAAAACTAAAAAGAAAGAAGCAAAAAAGGATGTAAGACAACATACATGTATAGTTTGACACTTAAATAACATGCATATTCTTTATTTGTTTCTAAACCCACACTTGAATTGTTCGAGTGTTAGAAAGTCCAGATGAATCGCAAAATTTGAAAAAATCATGCATTGAATCATAAGATTCACCTATAAATAGGATTTGTGCTATATATATGAATGTTTTTCCTTAGGATTCAATATGAATAGTAGGATTTGAATAACAATGATCACCTAGTACATTCTGTTGGTGCATTCAATTCACACCACATTCAATTTTCATCTGTCACAACATGTTGCATTGCGTTTATAAAACTCGCAAACACTCATTACACTCATGGCTACTGTAAACATGGTGTTGGTACCCTAGGGACTTGCTCAGAGGAGTCGGCGCTTCATGATCTATGTTCATTCTAAAGGTATGATTGTGGATGATGAATATGTTATATTGGGATCAGCCAACATCAACCAGCGGTCCTTGGAGGGAACCAGAGACACTGAGATTGCAATAGGTGCATACCAGCCCCGGCACACATGGGCAAGAAAACTTTCTAGTCCCAGAGGGCATGTAAGAAGTTAACCAACTTGTAAATCTTGCTCAAACAATGAACATAATTGCTAATCTCATTTTATTTCTTCATTTCTTGAAATTGTCTCAACTTTATCTATGAAACCCAGAGATCATAATTTTCCTCCTTTTGGTGGTCCTTGGCACCCTTACAGCACTTTTATCAAATTCCTAGGAAATAGGCTTTTATCAAAGGCTGTAAGTAATAATAGAAAGGGTAGTGATCTTCAGGGGCCATTAAACTTTTTCATGGGGGAATGATGGCCCATTCCTCATTCTATGAAAATAAATTGTAGGAATTTGGTGGTCCTTAATAAATCCACATTCGACTGCTCGCTCTTTACCCCCTCAATGAAAAGGCCCTTCCTTGCAGTTCTTAGGAATTCAGTGAGAAATTGCGTAGTATATATGCGCCTTTACATTCTTGACATGCACTAGCAAGTCTGGGCATGATAGTGTTCCCTAGATTTTACTTAAAAATGTCTGTTTCTTATGGATATATCTGTTGAGAGTAGTTTGTCTGAACTGAACTGGGTGATTCCATGCAGATCTATGGATATAGGATGTCACTGTGGGCAGAGCACACTGGAGTTGTTGAGGACTGTTTCAACTATCCCGAGAGCCTCGATTGCATGAGGCGGGTTAAAGCAATGGGAGAGATGAATTGGCAACAGTTTGCTTCTGAATATGTCACGGAAATGAAGGGACACCTCTTGAAATATCCAGTTGACGTCGATGCAAGAGGCAAGGTGAGGCCTCTTGCTGGATGTGAAACTTTTCCAGATGTTGGAGGAACTATAGTTGGAACATTTTTTGCCATTCAAGAAAATCTCACCATATAGCCCTTTTTTTTTTCTAAAACCACTAACTCAAATGTATTAGTTCGTGTACACCAATTCATTTTTTGTCGTACAATGACTGGATTGAGGCTTATATTTGTGATTTTTTGATTTGTGAGAGAGTGGTTGTTTGTAGTTATGTATATAGTTTCCATTATCATTCAATTGTACATTTAGAATCTTTTATATCCATGTGTTGGTTATGTGATGGAGATCTTGTGTTGGCCCTGTAGGAACGATTGCCATGCCACATTTGAGTAATATAGTTACTAGCTTATCAAAGGGCTGGGTCTGGGCATATGGGAAAACTTTGATTTGGAATAGGCTAAGACATGGTTTGAACAGTTTGTTAGACTCAGGCTACCTGATGGAAAGGACTAGGTGCCGCCAATAATTTTTCCTTGACTCAGTCTACTCGGCCTTAATTCGCTCAAAACTAGGTGGAGGCTCCGTCACAACTAAAGGAAAATAATCCGATAAATACACTTTTTTCACTTCAAGTACTCTTATATGCACTCTCATTTTATGTTGTAACTATTGCGTTTTGACTTTTGGACTCAGGTGAGACTGGGTCTAGTTTCTGTGCATCGATCATTTAGACTGAGTTTCCAAGTTTTTGAACGGTTGGCCTAGCCTGACCGGGTCACTTCTGGACTTCACTGGCCTGTTTTGATGGCTCCTAAATTAGGATTTTGCTCCCATGATTGCCCATAGGGAGCCTAGGCCATTTTGAAAAATAATTATTTTACATTTAGGGCATGTCTGTTTGAATAGAATACATGGAGAAATAACAATTCTACAGGAGGTTAAAAATGGGGTGCCCATGGGCCGGCCCCAGCCTGCATTGGGCTGGGCTTGGGCATTTAAGATGTGCTCATCTTGTATTAGGGCATGGCTTAGATTAATTGATAGCAAAACAAAAGCAGAGACGCTCTTGACTATTGAGTGCTTCTAATTTAGCATATTTAATCCAGACAATAAGCCCAGTTTGGCCAGGCTTAATTGACTAAATGGATAGTCTAGGGCCTGAGTTTTATGGCCCATGTTGGGCTTGGGCTACACTGAGGCCTATATTTTTAAAGTCGAGTCCATCCTGAACATGCCTTAGCTTGGCCCAATCCGGGTCATGAACCCCCATA
Organism: Sextonia rubra; assembly: GCA_037013555.1. Lineage (NCBI taxonomy): Eukaryota > Viridiplantae > Streptophyta > Magnoliopsida > Laurales > Lauraceae > Sextonia > Sextonia rubra. Next base: position 28,415,840 of record JASUAD010000011.1, on the reverse strand, counting down.
GTCACCGAAAAAGGAATTAATGCTCGTCTGGTGTAACATGTACTAATTGAACCATTTGGAAATCCAGTTAGAACCTTTCTATCCCCTCATGTCAATGATCAGCCATGTGAGCCCTACAAGATGTGGCCAACCTGCACTGCTGATCACTTGAGCAACAATTAAATGGGCAATACTAGTGCACTAGTACCCCATGTTGTCATCAAAATGTCCTCAAGAGTCTGGAAAATAGAGAGAGACAATAAAAAGTTGGTGTTCCAATCCAAGGCTGAATTCATGCATGGTGAGTTGCAATTCATGCTGTGTGATGAGCTTGTTAGAATTTGACTCATCAGAAGGTGGTGGGCCACAATACTATCTGAGCCACAACATCATTCCTATCACAAGATCATTTTCGGTCTATGATAAAGGCTTGCATCCACACAGAGTTCCAATGAAATTGCACGTGAGAGAGAGAGAGAGAGAGAGAGAGAGAGAGAGAGAGAGAGAGAGAGCGCGCATGGCTCCGAAACGAAAGAAATCGACGTGGCCTTCGATCCAGCCCAAACCACATCTCCAAATAACACCACTCAAAGACACCAATCTCTTCACGGTGCCTTGTTCAAAAATCTCTTCTCCATGTTTTGGATTCATACTTCATGTTTTTGTTGCTTTGTTCATATGTTTATTATCCGCTCATTCTATTGAATTCTTCCTAATCTTCTACAAAATCTCATTTGGAAGTTGCTCATTGATATCTGGGTACCATCAGATGAGCCCATTTTTTCAACCCAACAACCAAAAACTATCTAATTTGTGTGGATTCTGAGTTATAACCTGCCTAATTCCAATTTCATCAACTGGGGTACCCTAGTTTCACCGTGATCTTGGTAGCAAGCTGCCCTACGATTAATCCAACAATAAACCACTATCTAAACTGTTTGGATTCTGAGTTATAACCTACCAAATTTCAATTTCATGAACTGGGGCGCCCTAGTTTCAACATGGTCTTGACAACAAGCTTCGAAAGAAATTATAGCGTTTCATATTTACCTGTTAGTAGTGCTTGCTTTGGCCAAAGAGGGAGCCGGTTGGGAATTTATTTACTTGAGACTTTCAATGTACTAATTCCTGTAATTTGTGAATGAATCTGTCTTTGCAAAGGGGACAGTGTTTGATTCCCCTTGATGGTTCAGTAATCATTTTCTATCGAAGGGGCGACTGTTTGATGGCCCATTGTGGATCTTGGCCTTCTCTCCAACTTTAGCCCCTTTGATAAGGCATTGCTTAGAGTTTGTAAGGAATTAGCTAGCTATGGATCTTTCAAAGAGGCCTTAAGGTTTAGCTTATGTTTGAGCATCACAAGGACACATCAATATTGCTAGAACAAACAACTAAATATGGAGAATTCTTTCTGTGAAAAATTGCATGCCCAATGGACCCAAAATGGACTAGTGTAAGATAATCATTCGGAGTCTCCTACCCCTATGTCGTTTGGTTCCATATGAATGTCATTGTGCATTACATCAGCGAGCAAGTAGCTTTAGCCATCATGAAGCAAATTTTTATTCTATTTTTCCTTGTATCGTCCTTATTACATCACAGAATATATCTTCAACTCTCACCATCATCACTTTTTCTAATATGTTCAGGTGCAAGATTTTCTCACTTCAGCTGAATCAAAGGCCTTTATCGAGGCTGCAGAGTCTATTGGTTTTGTCCATCAAGGGAGCCTTGGTCCAACAAAAGGACAAGCTTTTAGAGACAATGACCGGATATCGTTGAATGACCCAATGCTCGCAGAAACGATATGGGAATCTGGCGTGAAAAGATTATTTGCTGACATCAAAATTCGGGGGAAGGTCGCTGTTGGTTTGAACCCAAACATTAGATTCTACAGGTACCATATTTTTTCATGATTCTATGGCCAATTTCCCATTCACTGCTTGCCTACTTTTTACCATTGATGTTATTCAAATTAGGGTACTATAAATTCATAGTTTAAGTTACAACGTCCCTGTCTAAGATTCTTTTATCAAGACAAATCACATAATATTATGCAACTTGCAGGTGGATTGTGCTCATTGTCACAGCCATATAAAAATAATAAATAAAAGAGTATCTGATAATAAGTGGGAAGGATCATCCTTGGTTACACATCTCACTAGAAAGTATATGGTGATGTCGTTTTGCATTTACAAACACCTATAAATCTGTCTTATGTGAGTGCAGATTTGAGTGTATTTAGCAAATTACTATGAATCATTACCATTGGATCATTACTATTGGAATCAGTATAGAGGCAGGCATATTGAAACTGCAATTTTTTTCTTATATGAATTTGTATAAAGAGGCCTTATGTCGTCATCGTAATCCATAGTGTTGGAATCCAAAATAATCTGACATGGGTTCCCTTCCCTTTTTGAAGAATCAGTTTGATTTAGCATATGTGATGACAAGTTGTTTGGCACTTAGAGTACATTGAAAGGAGAAGGCTTCATGCTTCTAGTTGAAACCAACTAGAGTATAAATTCCTTGGCTTTCCATTATGTGAAGATCAATGATATGAAGTTACTTTGGGCAAAGTTATATATTCCATGTCAGTGTCTTAGGCTTTAGTGTAGAAATGAAGATACCATTGTAGGGATCACTGTTAGTAGATAATGCAGAAAGGGTGAATGGACTAGCCAAATGGCCCATGGGTCCAATTGGGTAGAAATAACGGTACCAATGTGGGCCTTGATAGAAAATCTATAAAAGATGAATAGCCCAGCCAAATGATAATTTTCAGTTACAAGAGCCTTAACTAAATTTTGCAGCTTATATAAGGGTTGATTGTCCCATAGGTCTATAGTGCCATGATCCATGGCCCATTTGGCTGGTCTGTTTACCCTTTTTGCATTATCTATGAACAGTATCCTCACACTGCTATCTTTATTTCTACTTTTATTAATAAGTGTGGAGCGCCATATGCTGTATTCATGCCTATAAACAAAAATGCTGTATTCATGTTGCCATATCTGGGTATAATACCATTAAAAAAAAAATTTGTCCGAGTATAATGTGTATAATCTGATTAGGTAGTTAAGGTACAAATTAGCCACCAAAAAAGAATATGATACATATTTGGTTGTCCTTCTTTCTGATCTTAGAATGTTATCTAATTCTTAAACCATCCCTGAGAAAAATGCATGTTCCTTATCATTATAGTCACTATGGTTTTTCAGGTACAAGGTGGGACAGAGATTTGGGCAGCACATTGACGAAAGTGTTGATCTTGGAAAGGGGCGCATGACACTTTATACGCTACTGATCTATCTGAGTGGGAGTTCTAGGTCCAATGGAAACAATGATGTGGGCAGCAATAGGGATTCTTCACCAGATTGCCTGGTTGGAGGGGAGACTATCTTTTATGATCACAGAAGAGGCATTGTGGCTGAGGTAAAGTGCCTTCTTCTTCTTATCTTCAAAAACCAACTTTATTTAAGTCATTTGGTTCATCTGCCAAGTCTGGGTCTTATCATTTCATGCAGTTAGAAAACCCGACTCTCAAAAGTCTAATGGTATTAAGTCTAGAATATTTACTGCTTATAATTGTTGAAGAATATTGTGGCTATGTAAATAAATATAATTTTTATATAGGAAAATTGTCAGATATGAGTAATTTTAAACTCATCATAGATTTGAGAAAATACAACTACTAATAGCAGGAAAAGTTGTCCAGGATGAGTTTTATGTTGAGTTAAATCTGATCTAGTTGGCTCAATGTGACATCTAGGGTAGTTGAGCTGACTGACTCACTTGAGGTCATCCCAAAATGTTTTGAGACTGAAGCTGCTGCCCTATGTCGATAGTTTGAGTTTGGGAAAGCATTTCATGTGAAGGTATGTTCTAATGCTAATGATATCCTGTAGGTTGCTCCTATTGAAGGGACGGCTCTCCTTCACATTCACGGGGATAAATGCATGCTGCATGAAGCCCGCACTGTTACAAAAAATGTCAAGTATGTCCTGCGCTCTGATGTAGTTTTTGTTAGAGATATCAGGAGAGATATTGGGAGAGAGAGATGTGAGGAGAGATGTTAAATTGAATTTGAAGTTTTTCCATGTGTGAAATTTCTATGAAAAATAGAGGCTCTTGGATTTTATTATGGTATCAGAGTTGGGGCTTGGTAGCGATCTTGCATGGCCTGCCCCTTGCGCTTCTGCAATAATCTTACTGTCATATCTGTCCCCTTACGCTTCTACAATAATCTTAATGTTATTTTTCTCTCCTAAGCAATATTCAAACATCCTGTTTTGTACAGTCCTCACAGTCTCATCTTTGTCAACAACCTGCATAATGAATGCTTCTAGAAGAATCACAGCCAATTTGATTTACTGGGCCATTGGCAGTAGCAGAGTCAAGAAGACCAGGTTGCGACACTGATGGACTCAACAAGATAGATGATGATCACAAGCAAGATATAAGAGATTTCGAGGGTTTGCATTTTTTATTTGAACTATCACACAAGCCTTTCAATAAAAGTATCGCTTGATTGCTGGAGAGTGTTAGAGACATCAAGAGAGGTTAAATTTTGAATTTGAAGTTTCTTCATATATTTTTCCTTCTATAAAGTAGGATCCTTTTCCCTTAATAATGCTACAATGAATGTTCTATAAAAAAAATTTTTTTTCTTTTTGCCTCGTGAATTTCACTAGTGTTTGTTCCACAGTGTGAGGGTTTCTTGAGCAAGCTGTAGTCAGTCATCTGACTTCTAATCTTGTTTTCAAGTCATCCTTTCAGTTGTTTATGCTCTCGACTCTATTCATGTTCATGGCTCCATCTTCTTTGATACAGATGGTCAATATTGCAGCCCATTGATGGATCACAGATGCTCTGGAACTATTTGATTGGAAGATCAAATCCGCCAATGAGGGAATATCCTAACCACCAAGAAGCTCTTATGAGACTCTTCTTGATGCAGGACAGGCCTGTGGTCCCCCATGGGTCGACCCGCCTTTGGGGCCCAACCCATCTAAATAAATTTAGAGTTTTATTTGGTTATTCGTGTTTTAGGTTAATTTAATAAGATGTTTTAATTGTGATCATCAACTTAATTAGATGGTCTCGATTAGTCCTAGGTTTTTTTTTTTTTTCTATTTAAGCGTTGTAAAGCCTCTTTGGCTTAGTTAGAATTGATGATTAATTAAAGTTTTGGGATTTTTCCCAAGTTTATTCAAGCTCTTCCCGAAATCTCTAACGCCTCTTGAATTGGAGTTTGGTAAGAGCCCAATTCATTGATGCCTCTTGGATTGGAGTTTGGTTGGAGCCCAATTTTAACACCTCTGAATCGGAGTTTGATGAGAGCCCAATCCTACTCCCCATTAATTGGCATCAGAGATGAAGTTCAATCCACCCAGATCCTAGATTCGGCATTCCGTCATCCTTACCGTGCCATCACCATCACCATCACCAATTGCAGTATCAGATCCACACCATCTCCATCAATCTTGAACCACATCTGTCAAATTTGACCAATTGGCCACCCCCACACGGCCTCAAAACCTCCCGCCTTTGCCAAAACCCTAATCCAACCTTCCCATAAATCATCTCGAAACCCCACTCAGAAACCCTTAATCCACTGAAGGCCCAAAACCCATCTTTGAACCAAACCCCCTTCCTACCCAGATCCATACAAACCAACCCAGCCACCGTATACCTCTTTCTAGAACTCTAGAACGCCATCAACCCTGCCCTATCCATGAAACCATTCCCGAAGTCCTGAGACCATCACCGACCCCATCGGCCTTTTTTTGCACATTCCAAATCCTATTCCACGACACCATAAGCCCTAACCATTCATCCTAGTCCCTATCGGCTATCGTCAACCCCAGGACCCCATCTCCTTTACCGACATCACCATCAAACCACCCAACCCTCTACGACACCCAAACCCTCCCTCTTACAATGACCAAACACAACAAAAAAATAATAATTAAAGAGGAAGAGAAGACGAGCAGAGGAAAAAAAAAACAAAAACAAAAGAAGAAGAAGAAGATTTGAGAAGTGAAGTGTACTTGACACCCCGTGAGTCATCGAGATACACTATCGGTGCCATCAGCACCAGCTTCAGCCTTAATCGGAGCCGTGGTCTTTACCATCTCCTCGCTATCCATTTTGAAGGAGATTTGAGGGAGCAGCCGAGCCTTTTACTGTCTCTGTTGCCATTGTTTACCGACTGTCATCGTCGCTGTGGTGCGTCGCCGGGTCCATCTCCACCTTTTTGCCTCCGTCACCAACATGCCCTCTAGTCTTGAGGGGCAGTAGCAGAAAAGGGTTGAAACCCTTTTCCTTTTCTCCATTCCTTGCATGTCGCTCGAGGCGGAGCCTTTTGGGCTTAATTATTGAGCCCATCTCTTGGGCTTGACTCACATTAGGTTAAGATAAAGTAAACTCGACCCATAACTCTCCAATCAGTTCGGTGTCCATTCAACCCGACTTAACCCATTGTAGATTCAGAAGCCCAGGCCCAATTCAATCTCAAATAAGTTAGTTCAAGCTAGGTTGAACCGAAGTCACGCAGAATCTGATTCATAGGAAAAACCCAGCACAAGCCAAGCCAATTCCAAGTTAGGTCAGACCCATGTTAGGTTGACCCTATCCAAAAAAGGCCACCCAATTCAGTCTAGGTTAGGTGGACCTGACCTAGTTTTGCAAAAAGTCTTGGTGATGTGAGTCAGTGACGTCAGAGTTGCCATTAGAATCCAGTCAGCTATTGGTTTGACCAAGATCGACGACAGAAACTTATTTTCGCGATATCGGGGCTATCTGAAGTCCGATTTCAGATCCATTTGATCCTGCACACTTGTGGTGAGAAGATCTACACAATGGTGTAAGTATTGAGGCAGATTTCATCAATCAAGGTCCCGTAGTCAATTCAATTTTAACCATCCATTTTCAAATGGCAAGATCTTCTCCATTTGGACTCTAATTGCCGATCCATTTTCACCTACAAACTTTAATCAGAGAGATCTGCACAACAGGCCAAGTTGATTTCTTTTTACAAGCATTAAATTTGAAATCCCTTTTGCCTCAAATCAATATGAAATTGCAACAAGATGACAACAATGACCAACTTCAAAGGGTTATGTATAAAAAGAAATATGGCTTATGGTAATATGAAAATGAAAGTTTCTTCAAGCAATTTCTTAATTTGAGACAATGAAACTTGACAGTTGATGAATATTTCGAGTGATTTTCATGGTTGCAAAGAGCATGCAAATTAGAGGAGAATACAGAACATTATTTACAAAGATTCCTCATGGGTTTGAGGCCAGACGTATTGGAAAACATGAAAGACTGTCAAACTAAGTATGAAGCACATAGAGAATCATTTTGTGTCTCGCATATGCTAAGTCGGTCTTGCATATGAAAATTTAAGTCTCAAGTGGGAAAATCTTTCGAAACCACAAAAGCACATGTTGTGAAAACCATGGCAAATGAAATCAAGACTGATGTTAAGGAGCCACTTCTGACTCCTCCCAATTCAATGCTATATTAGACCTATTTGCCAAACAAAAGCAAGACATGTTGGTGCAAATGATCGCTTTATAGTAGAAACAGAATGAGCAATATGAGGAAATCATTACACTCATTGAGAAAGCTGAGAGGTCTTATCATGATGATATTGGAGATCACCATGAGTTCAATATGAACATTGAGATGCAAGAAGAAAATTCAGAAGTTTCCATCACAAAAACGGTCTCCAAATTGCCTTCTTTAGACAGTGTTGATAAACGGATGCCAACAATAAATAAAGTTGAATACCTGGATATGGTTAGCAATTAACATAAGAATCCAATGGTTATGAATGTAGAACCACATTTAGAGAAGCCTGTCCCCACCAAAGAAAAGGCCAATACTAACAAGATTGAACAAGCTAGTGCTGAAAAGGTTAAAAAGGCTAGTGTTGAAAATGTTGTCTAACTCATCAATGTCCCTCACATTGATTTCGTCCTTAGGGATAGAATCTTTGACATTGATTTCTTCTTTGGTGATCTAATACTTCAAAGCCAACAACAGATGCATCTAACTGTCATATTACAAATCAATGTTGAAGTCAAATATCAGAAGCCATACCACCATTTCCCTTCTACTTGGTTGACAAGATTAATTCCAGTTTCCAAATCATGCCAAGAAGATGAGTAGCAAGCAGCGCATTGACAATTTGTACGATTGGTTTTTGATCTTGGAGGACAACTACAAAACTCAAGGTCGAGTTTTCTCCAAGACGAAGAGAAATTGATTCAGGACAGATCCATAGTCCCCGATGGGTCGACTTGCCTTTAGGGCCCAACCTACCTAGCTTAATAAATTTAGGGTTTTCTTTGGTTTTTTGTGTTTTAGGTTATTTTAATAAGATGTTTTAATCGTGACAGTCAACTTGACTGGATGGTCCAGATTAGTTCTAGGTTATTTCTTTTTTCTATTTAAGCATTGTGAAGCCTCTTTGGCTTAGTTAGAATTGATGATTAGTTAAAGTTTTGGGATCTTCCCCTAGTTTCTTCAAGCTCTCCTCGAAATCTCTAATGCCTCCTAGATTAGAGTTTGGTAAGAGCCCAATTCTCTAATGCCTCCTAGATTGGAGTTTCGTGAGAGCCCAATTTTAACGCCCCTGGATTGAAGTTTGGTGAGAGCCCAATCCTTCTCCCCCATTACTTTTATTAGACAGAAAAAGAAAGAAAACTACAGCTATCATTATGTCATTAGGATTGTCATTGGTCTAGACAAATGGAAAGTCCTAGTGGGCTTTTGACTGGATCATTGTTGAGTTTGGGCACTTGAGATGGGTTTTCAAGTCAGTAAGCAAATGGGCAGGGCAAGGCTTTTTCAAGGTGCAGACCCTAGTAGATGGCCCTCCAGGACCATTGTTATTTAAAACCAAGAGTTATAGTTTAATAAAGGTCTGCATCATTCTAAATATTACGCATGACTTCAAAATTGGCTGGACTCAGTCGCCCCGCCAGGATCAACCAATTTGTCGCCCTATTGTTCAATGGGATACTCAGGTCAAAGTCAAATCAAAGTAGTCCCGAAAAAATCCTAGACAGGCCAAGAATTCGATCCCTAGACTTATCTTAGGTTTTTTCATTTTTTTTATTTGGCTATAAGGTTCATGAAAAAATGATCTTCTCTGGAGTGAATAAATATTTGTTAAGCCTGAATTCAACCTTACTTAAGCCAGACACATTAACCGAATTTTGACTGGAACCGGTAGATCATGTGGTAAGGTCAAAGCTCAGTCTTGACCCACTTACTAAGCGGGCAATTCTTTCAAAATGAAACCTGACCCATGAACCAACAACTGCTTACCTAAACTTGGCCCAGAACCAGATCTGGCAAGCTGGCCCAGAGCCGGATTCAACCCATGGACAGGACACCTTGTTCTCTTCCCCGGCATCTTTATCCCGAATGTGAAAATAGATCTTTTGTGCTAAAAAACTTGAGAGAGAGAGAGAGAGAGAGAGAGAGAGAGAGAGAGAGAGAGAGAGGCTCCATTTTCAAACAGAAGAGAAAAAGAGGCTCCATTTTCCAACAGAGGAGAAGAATTTTGGAAAACCAAGACTAATCCTGATGGACTTTAGATGGATCAGAAAATGGAGCACAGAGTCAACCAGCAGCCAATCACACCATCCACCTCATTAAAAGATGATGGGACTCAACTGTCACAAAGCCAAATGCTCAAGCACTCACTGCTATAAATTGCCTTGCAGAAAAGCATCACAACTATTAGTGATGTTTACTGTCGGTCGTCGGATAATGAGGGTCACCTTTCCTGATCCAAACTGCTCAGTCTCTTCGTGTCATTACCATGTGGTTCCCTTCAGGTTAAAGAGCTAATAACACCTTTGTATGAGTAATAAGTCCAATAGTTTAAATTATTACCATGATCATTCAGCAAGTTTGCAGGTTATGGCCACTAGTAGGATGCTGTTATGCTTTAGCTTTTGCAGTTCAACCATATCAGTATCAATCACTCTGCTGAACATCTATGATGCATGGATATGTTAAAATGGGCAACGTATCATATCGTATCGTATCCAATACTTCACTTTTTACATGTAAAATTCATGTCCCTACTGTGTCTGTGGTGCGTCCATACTGTATCCATGCCATATCTGGGCATCATAGCTGAACATACTTATTTTGATGGCGATGTAGACCATAATGAATTTTAATTCCCAATTGTCACTATGTCAAGCTTACTCTAACTACCGAATTTTTTTTATATTTATTTTTTTACTGTACATCAACATTGCATTATGGAATGATGGTACAATTGATTCTTTTTCCCAGTTGGCATCTTAACTTTAAGCTTCCTAAATTCATGCAACATGTAAAGCCTGAGCTGAAAACAACTAATTGGAAATCAGGTGGGCGACATTTATATGAGCATTTAATAAAAATGAAAAATGGCCCACATCTACATGCTTGTGTGGCCCACCTGACAAGAAAATCTGCCCAGGTTTTCAGATGACTAGATGCAGCAGCCTACAGATTAACACTTGGACACTAGCAAGTAGTAAGAGTGAGTAGGATCTGAATTTTCTACTCGCTACTTAAAGCTAGCTACATTGAGAGAGGAGATGATGGATAGTAGTAGTAACTGAAAACGGAGCTTATATAAGGTTGAGTGGAAAAGTAAAACTCAAAAAACCAACCTCATATAGATAGGAAAAGGCTTCTGTGGTTGTCGAGTTATCTACATCAACCTGCAAGGAAACAACCACAAAATACAGAAAAAGAAGAACTTGAATGCTGTAGAAATGTATAGAAAATTATGCCAATCCATTATGGTAGTTGTTAACAATGCTTTGATCATTCCAAAAAGAAGTGAAAGAAAAAAGAAAAAAAGCATGGCAACTCATCTAGTGATGACTACAGTGAGATAAACTACTTGTGCCCAAAGATTCCATTCTTGTGATAGATCGACAAGCCATCGAATGAATGGGGCAGGTTGGAGTATGTCTGGAAAGAAGAAGGTAGTACTGTGTAAACAATAAGTGGGCTTCTAACGACATGCATTCCATCCCTCCATGTGATATAACCAGAAATTATTGGCTGCTGCGCAATCACCCCGCCGCTCACCTTAACAGTGAATGATTTCTTTTCACCCAATGATGAAAATGAAAGAACAGATGGTTCAACGGTGACACTGATCGAAGAAGAAGGGATATGTGCAGTGGCATAGTAAGTAGAGTTTGGGGAGCCAACATTAGTCACTGTTCTATAGAAGGAGCCCATGACATACTGGCCATCTTGTATGGACAGTGCAAAAGAGGGGTAGTTGAGATCCCATGCTGTCCCATTGCCAATGCCGTCACAGGCGCTTGAATCACCAGTCACAAGCCTCAATGTGGTTGTGTTGTATCCCTGCTTGCAGAGGAAGTCGACGTAGTCTTTCTCATATGCATCATATACCAGCCCAGGATTTATGGCTGCCAATGGATTTATGTGACCAGCCCCATAAGCAAATTCTGCATCGTTGTTCTTCCTAGCATCCATGACAAAAGCTGCAGAGCATGCAGCATAGTTTGTGTGAGAAGTTTGTCAGTGCAAAGAAATTTTTCATTTGTTTTGAGAGCTCATATGGGATGTCCCATCTCCCATAGAATTTATTCCCTTAGTGGAATGCACAATTAAAGGTAAATCGAAACAATGCATGTGTAAATAAGAGCAGAGTGGGATGGTTGGAAGCATTTGAAAGGGTATGGTGTAACAACCCTGATTAAACCCTCTAGGCCAATTTATCTTAGATGGGACTACATTTGGGCCATCCCAGCTTGAGGTAGAATTGGGACGATGGGCCAGGTTTTATCGGGTTCAATTAAGTGTTACTTAGGGCCCATAGTCATAGTAGGATTTTGACCCAGACCCAATACCAATAGGTGAGACTCTTGGAGTACCCAAGAGAAACTCTAAATACCAATAGGCAAGACTCTTGGAGTACCCAAGAGTAACTATTCATGTGAAGGAATTTCAAAGGACTTCCATGTGACTTTTCATATGGAGGCTGTATCTATTATAAAAGAGAGGTCTCTCTCTTGTTTCCTCATCTTCTCTAAAGATTAAAAAAAGGAGATGGAGAGAGATCTAACAAGGGCTATGCTTTTTGGTGTAGAATAGAGACTCACAAAGAAGAAGCGAATGTTCAGTTCGCGACCACTCACAATGCAGGCGTTGATCATCTATTCTAGGTGAGTAGAAATTCTCAACGCAATAGAATAAGGTCTTGACATCTTGTGATATTGCTCCAAATTTTGATTTTTCTATTTAGGATGAGATTAAGAAATAACTGGTCATTTGGTGGACTGTTTTCATATTCAACTACAATGTTGTCTACCATGACAGTCTTTAACTAGAGTTGAACTCTCCTTTTTATAAGTAGAATACATGGAGGGACATATGGTATTGTTTATGGGATCATCTAATACTCTTATTTGTTCAATTCTCTTAGATATTGGTAACAAAACCAATCAGCTATGAACAATTGCAGAAACATGTTGTTAAATGGGAGCTTTCTGGTTTGGATTGTGGGCCACACCTGTCCCACATGATGCGTGATCAGAACTATCACTTAGAAGGGGACCCATGGGCAATCCTAATAAGTCTAATATGTCTTGGAACCAAACCCTGTTGGACCACAGATCCAGCCCCGATCATCCATCCTCATGATGGACAACATTGTCGATAGCTATTAATTGTGTTCTTTTTATCAAAACCCACTTTCAGTTGTAGAAAGTTGGCCAATTTAATTTTTCTAAGATTTATATGCTTCATAGACATTGAACTAGATAGCAAGATAAAAGATTTTCAAAGAGATTCAGATCAGAAATGGGAATTTTCTAATCCTTGGTTGTCAAAACCACCTTTGGCCGACTGGGGTTGTGGACCCACATGGTCCACCTGATCTATGATCAGGTCCCTGCATCTAGTGGAGGATTGGTGGGCGACCACTAGGGTGGTGGATCCATGTGGGTCGGACAATTGGGTCCCACCATTTAATTACCTCACGGAGCAGGGGCGTGATACATGTTTTGGAGAAATTCTTAGGATTCTGTCAACCTATGTTATGTGCAACATTTGTTTATGTAATTTATAGATTGGTCCCTAATGTCTATATTTATATTTAAGAACCCTTTTTTACTGCTACTTGATAATCTATAAAGGGAGAAAATTTGGAATTGACTTAGACTGGGAAGGATAAGTAAGTGTTGACACCATTGATTAGTAACCACTAATCTTATACTTAATGATGTAATTACTTTTATCTCATATACCCGTTGAATGATATAAGTTTCTAGTGAGTTTGTGTATGATTCAATATAATAATTATTGTTTGTGATATAATCTCTATGGTAACCATATGATAAATAAATTACCTTTCAAGAGATTTGGGCAATGCCACATACCTGGTACCAACTCCGATTCAGAGTGGGGCGAGGATTTAACCTTAAGTATGTGGGATTGACCATTGACAGAATGTGTTGATGATGAGGATAAGGAGAACTTCTCTTGTGGACATTGATCGAGAGAAGAAGGATCAACAATCATGGCGGATGGTGGTAGGCCATGATGTTGAGGTTGAATAAGAAACTTCCTCGTGGATGATTGGTCGAGGGAAATACAGTCAACTATCCTGGTGGACGATAAGCCATGTAATTGATGGAAAGGTAGATACTCCAGTGTATAGTATTGGATTGATAAATTATTCTTAATTGAAATATATTGTTCATCTGATTGGAATGGGGTGAATTTATGCTGATTTATTAGTTGATTATTATTTTATATTAGTTGATTATGTTAAAAATTTTGCTCACCAGTATTACTGACTAGTGGTTCGCCCCACTTTAGATAATGCATCTATAGCGGGCTTAGGGGATGATGGAGATCAGCTGATAAAGTTCAGCATACGTGGCTGATTGAGCGAACGAAGAATAACTTTTACTTAGATAGGCCAACCCATATTAGAATTAGTCTATTAGAATTAAATTAAATCATTTGTCTTTTAGTAGTACGTCTGTTGACTTTAAGACATTAATATATGGAATATAATATATGCTTTGGACTTTATGCTCTTAAAATTTTACTTTTGAAGGATATTGAATTCTAAATTAGAAATGTCCTAAAAACCTAAAGAGCTCCAAATTTTTGAATTGTTACATATGATATGAAAGATTTTTTTTCATTTCCATTTACCTGTAGTCATGAGGGCAGATTTGATTGCAGCTGGAGACCATTGCGGGTGAACAGCCTTAACGAAAGCTGCTGCACCTGTTGCATGAGGACAAGACATAGAGGTCCCCGAGATTATATTGTACTTGACGCTCCTGGTATCTAAATAATAGACAGACGGAGGTGCCACCGGGGACCAAGCAGCAAGGATGTCGACTCCTGGGGCCGTTAGGTCGGGCTATATATTTCATCAAAATTTAGTCAGATGAATGTTTTCTACTTTTCTCAGTAATGACAGAAGGAATTCGAGAGTTGTGCATAGTATTATTACCTTGAGAATATCTGGAGTGATTGGGTTAGGTCCTCTAGAAGAAAACGAGACAACGCGAGGAGCCACAACATCCTTCCAAGTCTCACCGGCAACAATGGTTCCAACAGGATTTCTGAAAAGGGCACTTTTTTAGATATATGAAGGCTACATATAATAACAATCAATTATGCATAAAAACTTGGTTAAATCAAATTTTAAGCTTGCGTCTATTTCAAAGCAACAATCTGACCTACCCCACATTGACAAGAAAACTTTAAGCAAATGAAAATGAAGAATGATTTGGACAGACCAAATTGTAACTAGGAGCTAATTTCACTATCATGTTGATTCTGATGTACAAGGATTTAGAGGAAACTAAGGGCATGACACTTACTGTTCAGACTGAACATAGTCGACTACTTTGGCGCCATCTTCGGGATTGAGGACAGTGGCAGGTAGAGGGTAAGAGAAGGCAAGATCAGAGTAGCGTGCATCATTCATTATGGCTCCTAAGCCATCAGCTATCAAGACCCCTGAACCATCGGAGATGGTATCACAGATGACTATCTTTCCCATTACTTCGTATGAATTGAGTGCTCCAGCAAAGCAAAGGCTTGAAATCTCACTGTCAGCACCAGCAGATACATTTGGTGCTGCTCCTCCATAGATCAAGGGGAAAGTGGTACCATTGAGTGAAAAGGAATTGATAGCATTTCCCTGTAGTTTAGTTTTTTTCAATAATGATATACGAAAACCAAATCTAACAACATGATTTGACAAAATTTCCCAGTTTAAAGAGTGTAATGATTCACTGCATCGTTTGCAAATCTAATACATTATGCAGAAAGAATGATTATATATTACACAGCATTCAGGGTGGTGGCAAAAGAAGAGACCCCTACTACATTGAGTGTGATTTGCATATATTACTCTTCTTTTCACTCTCAAATCATATTTATGGATTCAGGGTTGAAGGTCAGAATAACAACATCCCGCCACCACATATTTGTTACTACTAATTTCTTGGCTGCTTCAAAAACATAGGGTAATATCAATTTTCCATCTGAGAAAACCTTTTTAACATGCGTAAGCGCATGCACACAGACGGACAGAATTCAATTTTACTTACAGTGAAGGCTTGTCCATTGCCAAGCACCGCTTGGGACACAAATTTCCTGTCAATGGTGCTAGCAGCTACAGTCAATGACCACGGTGAGTAGTTGGACACAGAATAGGGGAAAGGCCCAGAATTGCCCGCAGAATTGGAGGTTAGAATCCCATTCTTCATTGCATGGAAAGCTCCAATGGCGATCGGGTCATTAAAGTATGGTTCCGGAAATTCAGATCCAAGTGAAACCGATATAACATTGACGCCATCGGCTATAGCATCATCAAAAGCAGCCAAGATATCAGCCAAAGCACATCCAAATGACCAGCACACCTTGTACATAGCAATTCTTGCCTGAGGAACTCCACCTCTAGCAACACCTTCTGCTAACCCAAAGAAGCTTGCTCCATTCACAGCCCGACCAGCTGCAGTTGAAGAAGTATGGGTTCCATGTCCCTCCGTGTCCCTAGGAGATTTGATGTCGGTAACATCATAAAAGTCTGCGCTATTATAGAATCGGGCTCCAATGAGTTTGCTGCAAAGCCGACAATTTATTGAATTACTCTGTAGCAGGCTGAGCTGAAAGAAAGAACACACTTAATTTCAAATCAAAATATAAGAAAACAGCGTAAAATTCTTACTTGTTGCAGGTCATGTTGCCTGCACTCTGGCATGTTCCATTCCATTTTGCAGGTGGAGGGCCAAATCCTTCATCGTTGAAGCTCTCAGCCTCTGGCCATATTCCTATTGCAATAGTAAATGAGTAGCATGAGACTCTTCTTCCTTCTTTGTCTATACATACTATAGAACTAGTAATGATGCTTTATGTCAAGAAAATGCTCCAATGGCAACTTTCGGCTTAGTTCCAAAATGGACTAAATTCAAGTCAAATACCTGTGTCTAGTACTCCTACGATAACATCTCCTTCATTTGGAGATAATCCACCATGATTCTCAGGGAAGCCCATGAAGTCCCATGATCTTGTAGTGTGAAGCTTGAGTATCTTGTTAGGAATCACAGAAACCACTTCATCCATCTCTGTCAAGCGAAATACAGCAACCAAAAATCAAATGCTGCTAACCAGGCTAAAAGAACCCTCTCTCTTATTTGTCTTGCAGCATTTTTGTAGACCCAGAATTGCAGTTGTTATCTTACCTTCAAACTTTGCAACTTCATCATCTGATAATCTAGCTGCAAATCCATTGAAACTCCTCCCATAGCTATGAACTAGTGACTCTTTCGCACTGGAACCACTGCCATAAGAGTATTTCTTGACATTATAGAGAAGGGAAAAAAAAAGAGTATAGTAGTCGTTCAAGTAAATCCATTTTTATTGCTACCATTGTTGCCGGTGGTGGTCTGGGTTATTACGAAGCCCAAAATGCCGCAAGGTGCACATCAGCACAGGACCAAGCCCACATGAAACCCGAAAGTGCCAGGCCCAAATTGTAGCCCAAGTATATTATCAATATTTAATATAGGTATGGATGGGAATTATGGGGCCCAACTATGATCAATCCAAACCGATCACAACCTCTACCTCCTCTACTTATCATCAGTCATCCAGATATGGTTTTCATCCAAGTATTATAGACCCTTGGATTGATCTTGGAACTTAGGCACTTGGTTTTTTATTTTTTTCTTTTTTCCGGTAAAGTTGTTTTGGTAAAGAACTTAGGCACTTGTTCAATGGTATTTAATAGCTACGACCACAACAAATTTAAAGCCCTCAAAACATTACCTTCCATGATCAGATGGATTCTAAATTTTACTAGGAGATTGGTGATAAGGAGAGCTTTTGAACACACCAAACCCCAAGACAGTAATGCTCTCAGGTGAGCCCCACAAGCCGAACATTTAGTATTAAATGGGTGGACCTACATACATTGCTTTGGATGTGGTTGCCTGTGCCCGACTTAGGTCCTCTTCTAAAACACAAACGAAAACGTTAGGTCCACTTCCAAAACCCATTGAAAGTCATGTGCCTGCCTCCAAAACTAATAAAAAAATCCTAGGTTTACATCCAAAATCCAACTACCCTTTTGCCCCTTGGGTCCTCCACTCTAGTAAGGAACAGTTCGACCATTTCAAAACAAGCCCCTTTTGTATATTATAAATTTATGTTAATATAATATATGTCTATTCATGAACACAATATTTAAGTAATGGGGTACCGTGGCCCCATTCAGGTACATGAGACTCGAACTTGACCTTAGCTCAAATTCCACTTCAGAATCTACACATGACTCACATGAGCTAAAACAAGCATAGCCCAAATTGGGCTCTTTTTTTTCCCTTTAAATAGGGCTTTTATGTTGTCTAAGAAATACAGACCTGATCTTGGCCGGGCCGAAGTTGCATAAACTGGTGTTTATAATACTAAAGCTAACAGTAGAAGAAACAAAAGCAGCAACATATTAGCAAAAAAAAAAAAAATGTAATATCAATAACCTTCCAAGAACATCTTCCAGCATGGAGTGGTGTATTGACGATGCAGATAGACCTTCCTTGGGCTTCTCTCCCATGTATACAACATGAACCTATGAATAGAATCACCTCATTTAAAACCACAGTAGTTCCTCAAGACAAGTAACAGATGGATCATATCGGGTTGGGTCAAGTTCATTTATCAGATAGGGGCTCAACTTCAGCCCAACCAATATATCAACCAGGTTGGAAATGACAACTTGAACCCACCCCAGAAATTAAAAAGGTCAGCCCCGACCCTGAATTGCCGAGTAGGATGCAGGTGCACTTGGTGGGTCAAAGTCAAAAGTTTGGGTTCGTTCAGGTTCTAACCAGGCCGGTGCATCAAATAGCAAGTATGCACTCATCTTGCACCTGACACATTGATTAATTAGGTCGAAAATGTCAACCCTAAATGGTTCTGAATGGGTTAGTGGGTTTGGATTGCAACTATGCACTCATCTTGCACCCTATCCATTCATTAATCAGTTTCAAAAATGCAATCCAAATCAGTTCGGATTGCTTGGTGGATTGGGGCCTTACCCAATTAATGTGTCAATAGGTAGTGTTGTATATATGAGGTTTTGCCAATGACCAATCATAAGGGAGTTGGCGGCTTCCTCGTCTTAAAAAAAAATAAAAATAAAAAATTATTGTTACCTTCTTCTCATGGCAATGGCAATTCAGCACAAAAGCTGCAAACAAGAGAGGCAACAACCATTTCTTGTCCATTTTAAGATCCTCACTCACTCTACCTCCAAAAACCGTTGCCTTTTAAGTTGATGAAGTTCAGGTATTTATAGGAGTTGTTTGTAGTTGGATTGTCCAAAACAGCAAGATCTTTTGCTCAGTAACCTCCGTCGATTGTTTTTTGTACTGGGCGGCAAACTGTATAAACATGCCGGCCTTCCGGCTTAAGAAGATACGGGTCTCATCATTTCTGTGGTTGACTTGAATCATCTTTCTCGGTTTTCTCTCAAATGTACAAGGTAGGGAGGCTTGCATGTCTCTTTCTTTCTTATTTTTGGGTTTTTTAGGATACATTATCCGGATCTCCCTATAAATGCATTGTGGGGCACACTATACTGGGATCAAATTTCACTCAATTCATAGTTGGGGGCATTTTTTTTATTGGCATGTAGTTAATCTAATGATGAGATTATCTATGATCAAATTGGAAATTTAACTCACTCAACTCGAGAATGAGATTTTGACTGGGTTAAATTTTATAAGTCAATGCATTGGAGGTGATCTGCATATAAACAGGAAGGTTTTCTCTCTCTCTCTCTCTCTCTCTCTCTCTCTCTCTCTTCTTTTTTATAATGTAGGGTCTTGTTTTGGTGTCACGCTTGCGCAGTCATAGTCAGGAGGAGATTCATCCAAATAATAATAATAATAAACTGGAAAAAATTGAGGTGGGGCCCTTTTGGGCTTTCCAAAGTCGAATGGCTATGGTCCGTCAATGTGTGAAGTGAAGAGTGGTCGCTGAAATTTCCAGGCCGGAACAGACCTTCTCTTCCAGCTCCCCCATCTGCTTCAACAATCTACTTCACCTGTGTGTCCTGGTTCAATCCTAAACATGTCACCTGTTTCATGATGTGGGTTTCCTTTCCCACGTGTTTGGATTTTGGTTTTCATATATACAGTTCTCCCATAGGACCTAGCACCTTAGGTGGGGTACCAAAATAAATAAATAGAGTCCGTTCTTATCAGATAAGGACTCATGAGAAATTCATGAGGCTACTCATTGGGACTATGTCATCAAAAATGTATACCTAATGATATAAGCTTCCTGCTCTTTCATGTGACATGATCGAATCTTACTTTAATAGGAGTTGTATCTGCCCTCATATTTAAATAAGAATAGAAAGAGAACTTAAATTTTAATGTGCTGTGTAGATGATGATCAATCGGACTGTGGGCACAGTTCTATTGTAGTGAATTTTAGCCAGGTCATTGAGACCATTTAGTGAAAATTTAAACCGACCAAAATAAACTTTCTGTTTTTGCATGTGACGCGGTCAGTTTTTGCTCTATTCCCCATTAGGCTAAAAGAGTGTAGAGCAGTAGAATTATACCTGATCGATTTGCCTATAGGCCCTATTTTCTACAAAGGTAAAATTCACTCAGGTCAAATACAAGAGAGCCATTTATTTTGTGCATTTTATATTTTTAGTAGGTGCATCCAAAGCAGGAGCCCTCTTTGAGAATCCATATTGTCTTATATGGTTTCTTTTCAGAAGGGAAGAAAACTGCTGGAGAAAACAAGTGAAAATGTTCAGAAATGAAGAAAACATCTGCAATTCCCAACGATTGCATGGTCTCATGTTGAAGCGAGTCAAAGACTCTAACCCACCGGTGAATTTGTTGGGCCAAAGATGTGCCCCTATGAAGTTCGGGTACTTCCAAAATGTATACATACCTGGTATGATTACAGGAATAAGTATGGAAAAAAATATATCAGGTATAGTCAAACAGACCCGGTATATTTTGACTTTGTAGGTATGAGATGAGTACATACTTGAGTACGTTTCCAGTATTTTTGTTAGAGTTTTTTATTAGTAAAAACTTTAGTTAGAGTTTGAAAGAGTTGAAAATATAATTTTTTAACTTTAACCCTAATCCTTCTTGGCGAACTTAAAAGGAAAAAAGCTTTAACCCTAATCCATCTTTAGCCCCCTCATCTCCGGTAGGAAAAAAAAACAGAAAACAATCAGGAGGAAGTAAAAAAAGAAGAAAGAAAGAATGCTATATTATGAAACATAAAAAAATAATATTGCTGCTGCTCTTTTTTTTTTCATTAGGTTGAATTTGTAATGGTATTATATAATTGTTGGCTTATTGCATATAAGGATTCTAACCTATTTTAATTATTAGCATAATGCATTATGAAAATTTTTAAAAATATAATTTTTTTAATGGACTTACCCCAGCCGTACCTGTATCTTATTTTTTTTATAATTTTTTCATATCAGTATACCCATACCATAACCATATCGGTACCCATACCGGTACCCGTGCTTCATAGATGTGCCCTCTTTAGATCATAAGCAGACAGACACACATCTCAACCATCCTGGGTCTTAAATTAAAATAGAAAAAATTTTCAGCTAGTTCTTTACTGATTTTTTCCGAAAGCACTGAGTTTTGACCTAGTTAACTCGAGCAGACAAACTCAAAAGGTTCAGATTTCTCACTGAAGCCTCAGGTTTTCCTACCAATCAAAGCGATTTGCCCAAGTTTCGTCGTCCAGAACGTATTAGAACTGTAGTTGGGCTCAGACCACCATGTATTCAGGCTTTAAATTATTTGTGGGCACAGACCATGCCGTCGACCAATAATGGCCCATAAGGGACTGAGATTGGGATGAGCAAACAGCTTGTGCTTGGGCTCCGAGTTAAGCTAAAGAGCATCCTGTTTAATATCGAGCTTAAATTGGCTCAGTTTAAGCATATGGGCTAGATGTCCGACCCCTTTGTTGACATAGACTCGGGTACGGCCACAACTTAATCAAAAATGTGATAACAAAAGGAACTAACAAAGCCCAAGTCCATACATTCCATACAGCATGTTTAGAAATTGCCATGAAATAATTTGACATAGAACCATGAATTGGGCTTGACATGGGGCTGCCCCATTGTGGGTCAGAACTACCCATCATTTGGGCCAACCATGAACGTTAGTACAACTGGCCTTGGAGTGTGAACGGCCCACTTAAGACTGATGAAACACTAAAATGGCTCAATAAGCTTAATACTCAAGGGTCCAGCCCAATTAATAAATTTTTCTGTATCTGCCTTATGTCAAGCAATATCCATTTTTGGGGGGACCTATGGTAGAGGGTAGATAACCCAAATTGCAGCCATCCAATTGAAACTACTTAAATTGGAGCACTTGTTTTAAATTTCAAGTGCCCCTTTGGATGAGAAGAAATTGACAATTTATAGTCATGTTGATTTGAATAGAATACAAGGAATTGAATGAATAGAATTTATAGTCAAATAAGCGACCATGAAAGATAGTTAAAGAGGTGTGGAACTTTGACTTTGTTGCTTTGAGTAGAATACATAGAAATTGAATGAATAGAATTTATAGTCAAATGAGCTCCCATGAAAGATAATTAAAGAGGTGTGAACCTTGACTTTCTTAAGATTTAAAGTAGTGGGTTGATGGCTAAGTATTTATTTATCATCATCCCATAATGTTATTTCAATAATAAGAAAAACGTTATTTGATGCTCATTTTTAATATTCATATTTTATTCTTCATTTTTAACCCCTTGTAAAAAAACGAAATCTTAAAATTCCTAAGAACTCAATTACATAAACCACAGATGCCTTTGGTTGTAATTATGTAGAGTGTTTGGCTTTCAATGATGATACAAATGCAAGAAAAAATCCCTTAGAAACCTTTATTTAAGCAAATACATATAGGAAAATACTCAAGTGAGAATTAGTTCTCACCATGCTTATGTGAGGACTATTAGTGGGGCCCACCTTCAAACCATGCACAAACAGGGACCTCCTTTATAGTCATCAATCCTAAGGTTTGACACCCATTCGAATGGATTGACCCATTGGATGTAGGGTTAAATTGTTTTTAAAATATGAAGCTATTAAACTTGTGCGCCATGGTTGAAAAAGTTAGGGGCATGGGAGTAGGGTCAAATTTGATACTTAAAGTGATTCCATATAGATCTTTCCATAACCTCTTGTTCAATTATTAGATAAGACCCATAGTTGGGCCCCATAAAAGGTTTTCTTGGTAGCTCCGTGAGAAACAATTCTCACCACAGGGCCCGAGCATTTTTTAAGAAAAAACACTCATCCTGGTTGGGGCCCACTGAGATATATGATATAATAGAAGTTCATTGGATGTGAAGGTCTATATGAGGCCTATCTATACAAAAAAATCTTTAATCCATAAGATAAGTCTAATCTTTTGATCTATGACCCTAAAATTTAATGGTTTAGAAGCATCATTTTATCATTATTTTAATCCAATGATGATGAAAAGCTGTATCAGTACCAAACTTGGACTTACGCAACCAACATAAGCCCCATTACCAAAAAGAAGAGGGGAGAAAGAGGGCATTTTTAAAGTAGGGCGCTCGTTAAAATTCCTCATATATATAGAGAGAATTTTCGTACGCAACCATCCCTCACCATTTTCTTGTGAGAACTCTACATGGGCCACATTTATCACCTAATCCAAACCTTTTAACACACATGGAACCCATGAATGGGCACACACCCCAAGTTTCAACTAGATCCAAATTTTTTAAACCGTTGGATCAACTATACACCAATCTGAATATAATGAATTTGTAGACAATAGATGAAGGGGTAAGGGACATGTGATCAGTGCCAAACTTGATATGTGGGGTAGTCTCACATGGATCTTTACATCCCCTGGGTCTCATCCCTTAGTGGGGTCCACAATGGGCCCCACCGAGGAGTGTGCACGAAAAGTTCGTAATGGACATATGCACAAGAAGCTCCTGAATGGGGATTTCCAAAATGGAGGGAATTCCTCACCTAAGCTCAATTGTATGGAGGGAATTCCATCCATCTACATGCGTGGGGACCACCATTAGACCATCCAAATGGACCACACACGGGGGGGCCCCTTAAATTGCACATGTGGACCAATTTTTGGCCCCATCCGACGTGACTAGACTGTTGGATCGACTAATGATCCAGCCGAATGGACTGTATACTGTTGGAACTTATGGGCCTAAATGGAGATGATAGAGAGCATAGATGGGGCTAATTTTTTGTAGGGAGGGGGCTCTAAGAGAGACCTTCAAATCCCCATCATCCCCATTGTCATGTGGGTCCCCACGTGGGCCTCATAGGCATGAACATGCGAGCTTATCGAAAGCTTGAGCACAGGTGAGGAGGCCCTATACATATATATATATATATATATTTATAAGGAAATGTTTAACTGAGAATTAGTTCTCACCATGCTTTCTTGAAAATTATTGGTGAGGCCCACCTAGCAACCCATCCAAACCGTGTACAAAGGAAGATCCTACTTGGTAGGTTGGGTTAATGGCTACCTTATGTAGATAGGTGGGCCCCACTTGAACCATTCTTGCTTTGTAAGTAAAAATCCACCCAGATGGAATTCATTTTTACGGAAATCTTTCGATCAACCATGCCAAGCCCTGTTTGGGCTACCTAGCAAACTAAAGAAATAAAGAAATTTGGATGAGGATAAAGATGGTTGTAATTGGAAGGAATTCAAGTTAGTGATGGGCGAAATCATGGAGTAAAATGATTGCAAAACTCACCATTGGTAAATGATACCACTGTGCAATCAACATCAAAGGGAAAGTTGGTCCCAGCTGGCTTCAGCTTTACAGTGGGGTGGGTACTTGGTAGTGGTAGGGTCAACTGTCAAGAGGGCCCAGGTCCCTATCTCTCATCTATTCTTGGTCAGACCATAATATGATTCACCAATGGTGCAGTAACTACAGTTTCAGTCACATCTATTACCTGCATCAGTTACATTTTCATTTGTATTTTACAGGTGGTCCAGTCCCAGATTGCCGGATGGATGGATGTGGTCTCCACTTGCTGTAGCTCCATTACATGCCTTCTTATATCTGCAGTCCAAGTAAATGCACAAGATCATTACTCATTAAATAATTTTTTAAGGCAGTGGCCTGCAATGCCTTCGATTTAAAATTGCACAAAATGTTAATAGGGAGTTCTATAGTAGAAAATTTTGATTCATTATAGATTAGTTTAAGAGGTTGGTTTAGGTAGCTGAACATCTTGGATGAATCCTTACACATCTGTTCTGGGGTAATCATCCTATGAAGAAAATTAAAAAATCATTCTTTTCAGGGGAAGTTTTTAGGTGAATAAAGTCAAGAAGGCATGGGCTTGAGTGCATCATGGACCCAACTTGTTTCTTCCCCATTGCGCAAAGAAGATGGACTTTAATTGGTCGGAAAGGCCTGTGGGCCAGCTAGAGCTAACCTCAATTGGTCAATGTCAATCTGGGGTTGCAAGTTACCATCCACTTAAAAAGTGGGTCGGGCCATTGATCCTTTGTGACCGAATCCACTCACTTCTTGCCAGAATTTCAAGTTGCTGTGAGTTCAAACTCGTTCGAGGAAACAGCTTTGGTTCAGCTTTTGTTGACCCAAACTAAACCGGACCCTATGCGTGTAGACATATTGAAATGTTGGACTTGTATGCTTGGCCCATTTTGAAACATGTTAGCTTTGGAACTTTACCCTAAAACTAGACGCTAGAGCTATGCCCAACTTAGTCCGATCATGTAAAAACACATAATATGACTCTTATTCCTAATTCTAATTACTTGGTGATCAATCTGACATTTCGGATAAGTTTGATTGGAGTACAACCTTTTGACGATCCAAGTATCACCCATATTTAATTATGTAAGACAAACGATAAATTTCAACAATCAGCATCTGGTTTTAATACTTTTTTTTTTCTGGAAATACAATTCGACCACATATGAATGAGTTCTTTTCTAGAAATCCCTCTATGGATCAGTACATTTTCCCAATCTTAATGTCAATTGGTGTAGGATTACAATTGGATCGAACACATGTGAAAATGCTAAATTGAGCTTGCCCAATGTGACAATGAATATGACAACATCTAAACTGAACTTCACTTAATCATAAGGAAGAAGCGCCTTTTTCCCCTAATCGACCATCTAAATCGCTAAAATATAGGAGCCATTGTGTATGAAAACAAAATTTATTAATAAATCACTGCTATTTAGTGATTTAGTGACATTTTCCTTCAATCAAACGGTTGATAGTGTTTTCTTTGAACAACCCACATTGCGACCTTTAAATCATCTTTATATATATAATCAATTTTACTTTTCAGTAAAATGTGGCCGACCTAATGTAATCACTCTCTTTTAAAGCTCTTCCTTATTAAAAAGATTATATGCCGTAAATATTGTATGCAACATAGTATGGTCACGGTCAAATTAAAATATCTAAACTGTTCAAAATTAAGGCCCCACCCTCTTCCTCAATAAGAAGTGCAAAGCTTTTCTCGGAAAACACAATATCAACTATAAAAAAACAGATTTTAATATAAAATTGATATATAAATTTATTAAGATATATCCTTTTTAGGCATTCAGGTCCTGTAGAATGATCCATGTGGGCTCGAGCCGCCTGCACCCAAACAAAATTTAAAGTGGTTGCCAGCCCTGGCCTCAATCCTTCTTTTCTTTCTATATTCAGTCCTTTTGTTTGTTAAGGGACCCATTTATAAGCGCATTTGCCGCCCCTATCATTCCCAGGCATCACTAGGCCCCCCGATAGGGGTTCTACATATGTGGGGCTACAAAAGCCCATTTAAAAGGGCAAAAAGCTAATGCGAGAGAGAGAGAGAGAGAGAGAGAGAGAGAGATGCTTGCTTTTAAGCCAATGTTCGATTGTGCACATTGCACCATCCTCTGATATCGAGACCATTGATATGCATATAGAGAGTGGGTCATGGCCCATACCCCAACAAAAAGCCTTAGCATGATCACATCTCATCCATACATTCCTATAAACTGTGATCTTCATCTGCCCATTGACCTGTTAAAATGAACGATGCTGATCCATTCGTACATGTTTAAGGGAGGACATGTAAAGTTCCCCACACAAAGAAAATCAACTAGGACTGACTGTTAAAGTTAAAAATACAAGTAAGATGGCACTTTCATTTCATTAATGATGCTCTGAGAATTCGACTTATGTGAAAGGACACGTTTTGCCTAACAACGTCCGTCCTTTTTACCATGGGTATGTCGAATTTGGAGATGAACTATGGTCCCAGTCATCGTTTTGTTAGGAGGACAAAACCATTGAAGGATAAACTTAAAATTCAAATTTCTCACCTAATATCTGTCTGCTAGAGTCCCTCATCGTCACTTGATGTAGATTGATGTAGGTGATGAGATCGTGAAGTCCATATGATGCATGGACATTACACTCACAAAATATATA
This sequence comes from Sextonia rubra, assembly GCA_037013555.1. Classification (NCBI taxonomy): domain Eukaryota; kingdom Viridiplantae; phylum Streptophyta; class Magnoliopsida; order Laurales; family Lauraceae; genus Sextonia; species Sextonia rubra. Next base: position 28,388,759 of record JASUAD010000011.1, on the reverse strand, counting down.
TATAGAGAGAGAGACCAAGATCCACAAATTATAGAAGGGAAATAGAGGAGAAAACTCATCCTTTCTATAATTTAGTGAAAATTATAAAAATTTTAATGACCTGATTGGTCCCGCTGTGGTCACCTGGACTCAAATCTCTAATATTAGAAAGTTCAAAAAAGGTACTTCATATTATATTATATGATATTTATTTATTCTTGCTTTTCCTCACCGAAAGCAATCCCAGCATCTCCTTAAAAATGATAAATGGTTTCAACAAATGTGAAAATCTCAAAACTACCTAAAAGTATTTCCACTAGAAAACAGCCTCACAAACATGCCCTACGTTTACAATGTACAAGTGCCAACATAAATAGTAGAAAGCACTGGTACGGACTTTTCGACAAAATCAGGAATGGCTTGCGCAAGATTTGGCCTAAAATTTATGCGGACATCTCATCTCATGAAATTATAGAGACACACAGCGTATATAGATCCTTGGAAATATCCCACCTCTTGTGCCCCAAAATCCTCTAAAAACTTAAATTTTAAGCGATAGATCTGCAAGACCATCCGCTCCAGTCTGTATCAAGAAATAATAAAAGAGATCCAAGGAATCTCTTGTCAATGCATGAAACACAGCTACGTACTGCTCCTACTATATATATCAATTCTGATTCTGGGGCTTGTTAGTTAGTAGAGTACAGGTGGGGTTTCCATTTTTCCCTCCACATTGCCCCATTAAAGTCGTAAATGCCGAGAATGGCTCAATAGGGAGCAGTTCTCACCAAACTCCACAGGTTCAACCATGGACAAAACCTTTTTCTTTCCGGAAGTCACTCAAGACTTCCACCACCTCTCCAAGGTCTACTACGATCCGGTCTCCGGGTCAAAGCCCCTTATCGCTAATACCCAAAAATAATGTAATTACCGGGCTTCAAAGATTGCCCACATTATGAATGCGCCCACACCCTTCCCCGAGCAGATCACGAGACTCAACAGTTGGCCAATTAAGCTGGCGAGAAACATGTTACAAGAAATTAATGATGGGATTTTCCAATCGGAAGATTGCTGGAGCTGATTTATTAAAAACAATGATCCTAGAAAGTACTAAATATAGATGTCAATTCTACTTAATGAAAACACTTCTCCATTCTTGGAATAATCAATTCCAACATCCTTCAGAGTCCCTTGGAGGGGCTTTCAATGGCTCTTAATGGAAGCACAAAGGCTAAACAATTTGGCCAACCGTTCATCTTTGAATTGACTCGATCATCAATTAAAATTGAGATTTAAACCTATATCATCCATGTCCCTTATAATGACCCAATTGGATCAAACGATGAGAACTACACCATAGATTTGAGGACAGAAATCCTCTTTCTTACAGCTTTGAAGCGCTTCCATTTGTATTGCGGAAGATTTCACAATGATACATGAGTGAAATATCACTTAACCTCGCAAAATCTCGAGGATTTTAAAATTCTACATAGGGTGGGATCTAAAAAATCCTCAAAAACCCGAATTAACATTGACCCGTATCCTCAAGGATTTATAATTGCTAAAGCTTGAACTTTTCAAATCCTCACGAAACATTTGATGAGGAGTGAAGGGGAAGACGAGAATTATTTGAATTCGTTGCTTTGAGTGAAAAGTAGGGCCCCTTTTTTAGAGTGTCCCTTGAACTCCTTCCCCACATGCCCCAACACTGATTTGACAACCATTTCACCACAAATAAAAAAATAAAAAAATAAAAAGTGGGGGTCAAACTTCCAATGGGTGAATGCACAATAATATAAATATAAATGAAAAATGATCTTCAGATTGACCATCTATTTACAGGGCCCACATCAAATTTTGTAAAAAAAAAATGGCACAAATTTCACGACTTCCGTAGTATTTGCACATCGTTGGATTGATCATACTTAGAAAAATCAAACCCATGAGAAGTGAAGATGGAGCCCACAGGAAACTTTAGCTACGGTCAATACAAATTCTCCATCAAAACAACCACATAACAAACCCAACAGACTGAGGGAGAGAGAGTTGAAAAAAAAAAAAAGAAAAAAACAAGGGTTACAGACTTACAGCCTTACAGCAACTACGTTAACTACAATACCATCATCATCATCATCTACAGCTTAAGAGCAAAAACTATTCCATAATTTGTCAGGACTCAGTATGCCAATACAAAAGAGGAAAATTACCACAGTCAAAAGCCACTTCCACTGGGCCCCACCCCCCAACATTTTCACGGCCCAAAAGTTAATAATAAGAATAAAAGAGAGAGATGAATAAAAAGGAAGGAATGAAACAACCATCTCATCGCATCCGCTTACCTTGGTCCACGTGTCGCATCGGTGACGTCCTGGTCCCCCCACACTTGCCAGACGCGTGTCCGTAGACCGGGGCCCAGCGACTTCCCCCCTTCTCCCCTACGGACGGACGCAAATGTGGTCCCCACCACGGTAAAGGATCCCCCAGGAGACGGCTGTGGGCCCCCAACCCCTAGAGGCCCGCGCACGCCATCACATGACAGGCAGGCAGTGGGCCCACGTGGCACGGTCCACGGAGCTGGGCAGCACACTTAGCTGGTTTGACCCGCCCACCTCCCCCCACACACACCCATCTGGGCCCCACCTTTCCCACCACCAACAGACTCCCCCGCCTAACCCGACCCCACCAACACGAGTTAATTCCCAACCCCACTCACCCCCCCTCACGTGCGCCCCACGTGACCCCCTCCCCTTCCTCCCTCCTCCCTCCTCCTTCTTCTTCTTCTTCTTCTTCTTCTTCTCTTCTCTCTCCCTCTCTCTCTTCCCCCCAAAACCCCCCATTGAAAGAAAAAAAACACAGAGATCGCAAGCTCGGATGCAAAACGTTCATGGCCGCTTACCATTCCAGAACTGTAAAAAGGACACATTCAAAAGAAAGAAGAAGAAAGAAAGAAGAGAGAGAGAGAGAGAGAGAGAGAGAGAAGAGAGAGAACCAGAAAAATCTCAGTCTCTGTTGAATCAAATGAAAACCCTCTAAAAAGAATCCTAGCTTGTTGATGGAGGGTTAGCGCTCTGTTGCTGTTGGCTTGCAGAACCACCCATTAGCTGCAGCTCCTGCTTCCCATCCCTCACCACCCTAGCCGCAGCCGCCGGAGCCGGCACCGCACCGGCCGCCGCGCCCCCGTTCGCAATAGTCGGCGCCGCCTGGATTTCGACCGCGGTAGCAAGATTCAGACCCGGGACCGCTGAGAACACGGTGGAGATAGGCCGCGCTGCGAGGTTGATGATGGGTGTCGCCGGTGCCGGAAAAGTCCACACCTGCGGCTGGTTCGACGGCCCGGCGATGGCTGAAGAAGGCGGTATCATCAAGAACGTCTGCGTGGGCATGTTGGGGTTGGGGTTTAGAACACCCCCACCGCCGGAAACCGCCCACATCGGCATCAGGCTCTGGGTGGTGGCGCCGGCGGGTCGGATGGGCGCTAGGCCGGAGGAGACAGTTCCCTTGTCTATCTCCGCTCGCCGCCTCCGCTTCCGGGACGCTTCGCCGTCCTCGGCCGACGGCGACTGGGTGGGGATCTTGAGCGTGCCGTCGATGGTGGTGGCGATGGCGGGAACAGTGCCGGTGCCGGTGGCGGCGATGATGGCCGGCTCGGCATGGTCAAGGAGCCAGCGAATGGTCTCCCCGTCAGATTTATGACCCAGCTCGCGGGTGAGCTGGAAAATCCTGGCCGCACAGACAGCGGGCATGCGGATCCGGCGGCCGCGGCCTTCGACCTTGGTGTGGCGGTCCTTGTAGACTCGTCTGGGGACGATGGGGCCCTTGTTCGCGACGAAGTCCAGGCGGCGGTCTTCGACGACGGGCTCCGTTTTGAGGTAGACCAGCTGTTGGACGAGTTGGGTGGAGGAGGGAGTCGCAGAGGGCTGTTGGGGCTGAGGGGGGGCGGAGGCGGAGGAGGAAGGGGCCGAGGCGGGCGGAGGGGCGGAGGAAGGGGGCGGAGAAAGGCCTTCTCCGGAGCTGCTGCTGGTGTTCCCGCCGTCTCTGTTGTCTTCTTGCTCGATTTCCGGCTTCTGCGATTCCATCTATGGCGAAAAAAGGAGGGCTTTGGGAGGGTTTGTTTTCCTCTGAAACAGAGAAGAAGAAGAAGAAGAAGATGATGATAAGGATTGTTTTTTACAGAGAGGGAGAGAGACTAAGAAGATGAAGTAGAAGAAGAAGAACCTGTGATTTTGATTACTCTCTCTTGAAAAAGCACAAAACGCTTGCCCTTTTCTTCATCATGGCCATCAGAGCAAAACCAGAGAGAGAGAGAGAGAGAGAGCAAGAGAAAACCTAGAAACCCTTGAGCCCACTTGTATTTATATAGGAAAGGGCCCCTCACTTAACTCACGGGAGTCCTCCCCCCCTTAATCTCTACCGTACACGTGGATGGCTAGTAATTTTGATCTTGTGGGTCAGCCTTTTTGATGTGTGGTGGGATGGAAATTTGAGAGGTGGGATTTTTTTGTGAGTGGGGTCGGCCATGGGATGCATGGTACGGTGAGAGGATAAAGATGGGTGGAAGGGGCCCTGGAAAGGTAGGAAGGACAGGACTAGGTAGCGGCCCTGTGCGTGACCACAAGGTCAAAGCTGTTGATGGCTCAAGCATTATATATGTATTTTGAACAAGGGTTTCGTCAGTCGTGGGTTGGACTGTCTTTGCTGGATGCAGCTACAACAACTTTGTTTAAAAGTCTCCCCGTAATGTAGTCAACCAGCCCGGGCTTGGATATAAGGTCCGATAGGGGAATTTGGACACGATTTCCAATCTCTCCATTCAAATGGACCTTGGCATGTTGATCTAAGCCTGCTTGATATTCTGTGGTGTTATTAGTGGCACAATCTCACCAAATGATAAGTTTGAGGATCACGACGGCTTGGTCTAATAAGGATTGTTTTTACGAAACGGTTTGGGCCTTAGACTTGATGTCTCGTTGAGCCCATTATGCATGGGCTAAGGTGGATTGATGTGGGCTGCTCGGACAAGTAAATGCTCAAATGCGTCTTGAGTTGATATATGGCATGTGGTTGGTGCTATTAGAAGGGGATAATATAAAAAAATCTATAGATTAAATACTAACTAAAATACGTTTTTTTGTCATTGTTAACCATCTATTATAGAATAATGAAAATAGGTCGAAATGAATGAGAATGGCTAGCTCAAATTTATTGTCTAAAATTACTTAAATCGACCTAGTAACAATGTATGGTGCAATCCTATATTCTTATTTTAGATAATAGACAGTACGCCAGTTCAACATGCTTATCAATTCGAGTGATCAGATTACTAAAATTAGTCCATTTAAATTTACTACATTTTGAAGATCTACGGTTGTTAGTTGCAGTTTCTTTAACATGAAGCACTAATATTGTTAGTCTTGCCTTCCTTTAATAGGTAAATAAAATGGTAAATTTGTTGGAAGTTGTGTCTCTACTCTCACATTTTAGATCCCTACGACTTAGATATGATACAAGTGTGTTTTAAGTTGATATAGGGATGGATGAGGTGTAATTAGTCCTGAATGGTATAAGAAATAATTTATGAATTAAATATAAAAAATAATTTACAAATTAAATACTAAGTGAAATAGGCTTTTTCGGTCATTATTAACCAACTACTCCAAAAAAATGAAAATGGGTCAAAATGAATAACAACAGATGGCTCAATTTGTCACCTAACATTAGCAAGATCACCCCATTAATAATGTCTGATCACTTATATATATATATTTTTTTAGATGATCGATGTTAAGTTCATGAATTTGCGTGATTTAGGCTTCATTTTCGATTAGATTAGGGATTTAATTAGGTTAAATGCATCATTATGCATTCAATTTTATCATTTCATGTATTTTCACCTAGAAATTGAAATTTGTACAATTTTTGCATATTTTATGTATTAATTAAGAATGTTTGTAATTTTTCTCTGAAAAATCCCAATTGCTGTAGAACTTAGTCCGGACAAGTCCCGCTTCAATGTAGGGTCTTCAATATTTAATTAGTTTAATTAGAATGTGCAGAAAATAAAATTTGTAGGACTCACATAACCATAGGATGATTTGGATTCTACTACTTGAAGATCCATACAATTAGAGTTCATCTCCTTATGGATCCGACCTAAAGATTAGCTAAGGATTCCAAAAAATCTTATCTCATCCTATTGTACCAAGAAATATTTTTTTGACTTGACTAACAAATCACAACCATTACAGAGATAGAATCTATTGCAAATTAGAATTCAAAATTTAATACCGTTTTTTTCAAGATAGCCAATTTTAAAATAACCATAACTCTTAATCCAGACGTTGGATTGATGTAAATGGCCCACCGTTGGAAAGATAATCAAAGTAAATGTTTGTGGACCCAAGATTGCACAAATCGAATCTAAAATAAGAAAGTAATGGGCTTGGAAAGTCTCATGTACATTTTTAAGCGAGATTACAATTGCATCTACACCATTGAAGCATAATTACTGCACATTCCTCTATGGACTCCATATAAAGATCATATAAGAATTCCAAAAGCTTCCACCTTATCTTATCTCCAAGATCTCTCTCATCTCAAAAGATAAACCCAATCAACATGCAGCAGATCTTATCTCTTAATCCACCAAAAAAAGGTTCAGATTCAATGAACCTGAGGAGCTAGAAAACTATAAAAGAAGGCCATAGGAGGCTCCTCTTCATTCCTAACCAGATCTGGAAATCCCAAATCTCTCTCTCCATCTCTTCTCCACCTCTCCCCTTCATTAATTTCTAATTTTATTTTAAATGTATTCTGGAGCCTTATTTCAGAAACTAGGATCTAGAAGAGAGAATTCTGAAAGACTATTGTATAAGAAGAAGAAATTAATGAAGTTATTTTTTATGTTATTTGCAATGGTGGGCTGAGTTTCTAATTGAAGCGAAAGATGAAGTTAAGTATTTTAATGTTCTAATTTATATTTGTTATTTTGCTCTTTTCTGATTATCTCTTGTTAACGTGCTTTTAAAAGATAATAATAAATTTGTCTTCATGCCAAAAGTAAATTTCTGATTTATATTATTAATGAATAAATTTTGATCTTTTATACTTACTTTGATAGATTATGCTTAGATCTTTAATTATCTTTGATAGTGTATGCTTAGTTTAATAGGTGATGCTTAGTATGTTTTTTATTTTATGATGTGAAGGAGGTTTTGAGTATTGATTTTGGTTTCTTAATTAAAAATTGGTTTTTGCAACAGTCAAATTATCTGGATAAGAGACATTGATTTGTTTCTAATCTGAGTAATAATTAAGACAAAAAGGGTAAATTAATTGCATAAATTAGATTTTTAAATAACTTAATGGATTCTGGTTGTTCTGATCTGTTTCTTATCATTGTGATTAATTTATTTAGTTTTTGATTTGTATACCATACTTCTCTTTTATAATTATTTTCCTTTTGAGAAAAATTCAAAATTTTAATTAAAAAGTTTTAAAGTGCTCTATGTGGGATCGACCTATATTTGCTACTGTCTCAACAAAATAACTGTGCACTTGCAGTTTTTAAGGAAATTGATTAAATTCACAACACTCGATATTATGCCCCTTCAACATGGCAGATGTTTACTCAAATTGGATCTTTTAATGTCGTCATTATAATTGTCATTGTAGCCTTATCTTGTCAATATGAAATTAATTTTCTTAAATTAGTCCATTTATATTAATGCATTGTGAAGAGCTAAGATCATCAGTTGCAATAGGATATCTATTAATGTGAATAACTAATATGGTTAACCTACTTCTTCCTTACTAAATAAACAAAACAGTAAAATTGTTGAAAACTTTGCCTCGGCTCTTACATTCTAGATCCCCACAAGCTCTATCTGAGACAAGATGCTCTTACATTCTAGATCCCCACAGGTTATATTTGAGACAAATCGTCATTCTGGATGATCAGAACACTCATGCTATGTGATTGAAGGGATTATATGAGTCAAGTATGAGTTTAATCATTCAAGCAATAGACCAAAACATTTTCTCTTGGGCACTTCTCACGCAGAAGCACGCATCTGGAGCGTTACCAAATGTGGTACCTCTCAGTGCTTTTTAAATCGTAGAGCTGAGACATGATGATATCATTTGTTAGGAAATTAGATCGTCATCTAAGTTGGGTCCCACAATGAGAAAGGGAGAGGGAGATAGTAAATCATAACATAGTAAATTGCAGCATTCATTAATGAGAAAATATACAATACGTATAATTATTATATATAAAATAGGTAAGAACTTTTTCTAGCAAGTGGACTACATATACAGTCCACCTCTATGGGGCCCACCTGGCCCCACCTTTCATCATTGCAAAGCCTTTTACACTCTTTTCTACGCATGTTCTAGTATCACGTCTATTATTATGCGGATTGAATGTTTACTCATTATTAGATTGATTATCCAAAAAACTTATGATTTCTATACCAATTAAATTCTACGATCCTAAAAACAAGGGCTAAAATAATTTGATGGATCTAATTTTTTTGAATGATCCTTGTTTATAAAGAAACCTTCATTATCCATCTTCCTATTCATACCATGAATACATTCAAGAAGGCTCCATGAGCTGAACCACACATCTATAATGGAAAAATGTTTTCTTAGTTTAAGAAGTCTTCACATGACAGAAAAGACCTTTTCACATGACCTACTCGGTAATTGACGATATCCCCGTATTCTTTGACTCAAAAGGACTAATCGCCCGGATGGCGCCTTCTAAATCCATACACATATACGCTAGATAAATTTAAGGTGGTTTCAAACACGCGACGTAAGGAGTAAACCCACACTTTATACAACTCTACGTGGGTAACTACATTATAATCATCTGATCAAGATGAGTTCAATTTTGAGGGTTTAAACTTTTCAAAATTTTAATCCTCAAAATAAAGTCAAATTGGTGCCAGATTTTTCCATAATCAACAGGAGGCTCTACACAACTCATACAAATGTCAAATTTCAACTGGTTCTAAATCAAGGGAAAGTAATAATACAGGGAGGGCTTAAATTCTAAGAAAATTGCATATGTACAAGGATTAAGTTTAAAAATAGGCATCTTTTCTACTAATGCAACTTTAAGTTTAAAAATAGGCATCTTTTCTACTAATACAACTTTATTTGATCCGAGCTCAGATCTAAAATGTTTAAAATTAGGCACATCTGGACCCAATCCAACCCCAATATCTCCAATCCCAAACACATTAGAAACAGACCTAAAAAGGTATCAGGACTTTATTTTAATGGATGGGGCCCAATAAGCTCTGAGCCAAACCATAATTCCGGTCCATTGCGCAGCGAACCACAAGAAGACCAGTTATTTAATCATTATCCTCCGTGGGCAGGGGGTGTTGTGAAGTCTACATTATCTTCCTTTCCACCTTGCCATTGGACTTTCTCACTTGAGCCGCAGCAACAAGAATACAAAGAAAGACTACTACATGTTTCAGAATCACACCTTCACCAATCGAACCACCACCTTCACCACAAAAAAAAAAAGACCATTTATTTTACACGAGTCTTTTAACTGGCACCGGCAACGACGACACCATTAGGGTCGACCTAACCAAACAACACGATAGAGACCCCTAGATGGACCCCATCTAACCGGCACGCGTATAGAAACACAATCCTCTTCAGGGCGGTAAATTAGATCGGTTCCAGTAATGCATGCTGGACTTGGAATAGAAATTGTTAATAAAAAGATGGACTGGGAATTAAACCATTAATGATTATAAGGAATCAAAATTGAAATCAATTTCATGCGGGGGCGGGTCTGGATCTCTATAGATAGAAAATGCTTTAGAAAAAAATTAACTTTTTAAAAACTCTAGTAATATGTCTTGTCTCAGTTCCACGAGCTAAAATCAAGGTTAAATTAGATCCGAAACCATAAGTCATGGGTCATTTTAGGATTTAAATTCAGACCCGTTTACTTATTTGAAACTAGATAGGAATTTAAATCCAATTATTAATGAGTTAAAACCTCCAAGGATTCGATTAATCAAAAACATATTTACTACTCTAATCCTCTTATAATTGAATACTAGTAAAACTCTATCACTATATATATATATATAGGCTCAAATCCCAAACGATTTTGAAGTGGTGGCCTTGAGCTCATTGTGGGGGTACCAATTCAAAGTGTGGATCCAAAGCTCATCTTTGGTTGACATTTCAATGAGAAGGGAAAGAGAGGGGAAATGAGGGGAAGGGTTGGGATTGACCGTCAGTGAAATATTCTATGTGTGGTGGGGCCAGTAAAAGAAATGGCCTAAATGATCACAGCTCAGCCAAGTGTACGGATTGCATTTGGTGCCACATATAATGCTTTGGAGCGCCATACGGAAAGTCTCGCACTGAAAGAAAACATAAATAAGTAGTTTGAAAGGGGCGGACAAAGTTTCTATATAGGGACATGGGTGGGGCCCACTCGTGGTGGGGCCACCAGGTTCGGTGGCCACTAGAGAAAAGGACGGTTGGCATAGAACGAGGGAGAACCAAATGCCACCTTTGGTCCTGTAATTGTTTACCAACCTCGAGGGGTTAGGTCACTGATCCGTGGTGGTGGCCATGGGTCAGGTCAACTGAATAACCATCCCAGTTGACCTGAATAAAGGTCTTGATTAAAAACCTACTCTGTTCTCATTGGGTAGGATTTTATGGACGGAAGTGGCACCTGGGGCTTTTGGTATATTTTTATAAGTAATTGGGTTGGGCCTAGTGTTTGTATTGTGTATTGTAGAGTGAAACCCACCGGACCCAACATATTTAAATTGATTGATTCAAGGTCTTATACTAGTTTTAAAAATTGGCTATGGTTCAGATAGGGATTTCAAGACCCATCTGTAAACGGGTAGGTCAAAGCTTGACCTGCACAAACCCAAAAAACAGCTTAAGACCCACCAGACTCTAGAGATGTTAACGGTTGCGGATACCCTGGTTATATGAAGGTGTGTCGACTCAGGTTAAAATCATGGGCACTAATTTTAGATCCGAAGATGATAGTCGGGTCAAATGAGTCCATATTTGTTGGACCATTAGAGCATTTGACCCGGGTTTCACTCTATTTGGGTCTCTAATTGATTACTGCAGTCAATTGCACTTGGACCCATTGGTTTGAACCAACTCAATGATTCACATTGTGAGGACTACTAGGCCCGTTTACCAACCGCCCGAAGTTCCCGAGTCTTTGCAAAAAAACAATTCATGATGATCTATTATTTTTTGGGTATTCGGATCTATAGTTGTTTTATCGACTGCAAGTGCCGGGTCCAGTTTGAATATAAGTCATCGGGTCAGTACCGGCGTCATCCATGGATCTAGCCAACCTACCGGCTCAATTTCATCAAATGTTCAAAGTAATTGAGCCGCTGGGATTGAGTAGGGTTGACCTGATTGGTGCAGGTCTGCACCTGGACTGCTAGCACGCCCAATGGGTCAGATCCGTGACCCGGTGAGTCCTCCTATTGAATGCACCTCTGAAAAATAATTTAAATAATTCTTCTTAACATTAAAATGGAAAAATTAATGTAAGCCGTTGATCATTGTGTGTTTCATACCGGCGGTTAGGATTGTTTATTATCTGAGATCTTGATGGGCCTTCTCTCCAATGACCCTAACCAGACTAGATGGGCCGTAAAAGTACACACTACTTCAGTGCTCCCGAGGTGTATGATGACCAATTCCGAAAGAGAAAAGACGGTGCAGACCCCAACCCAACCAGGTGGCCACAAAATGGAGCCAGCTGTAGAAGGCCCCACTTATAAGCAAACAAAGCATGGGACCTTTCATTACTCTTATATGTAAGAAAGAATCATTAATCAGAGTCCCATCCACCGATGCCTGCAGACCGTACACGTGGCACCTAAGCAGCCGTGCACGTGACGCCAGCAAGTGGAGCCCAGCAACATGATGTTGAAAACAGGGCAGCTGGTGGGGCCCATTGGATCAAAGATTTTCAGTTAAGTGCGGGTTTCCAGGTGTCCACAAATCAATTTTGAGGGACGATGGGATGGTCTTGATTATTATTATTATTTTTTGGGCGATTGAGAATTGAGCAGCTAGCTCGTAAAGGATCCAGATTCAGATCAATTCTAGCCATCGGATTCTATTTCTGGCCTGTAAGGAACATGATTAACATTGCTTGATGAAGTGACATGCATAATCGAAGTAGAATTTTCATAGACTTTGGCGTGTGGGGCCCACCTCTTAAATTGAAATTGTTCAGATGATACTCGACTAATTTAGAATGAGAATGGAATCGGTCCCATTTTGATGAGGGCCAGAATAAAGGAATTTTTTGACACAAGTTTTTTTTTTATTGTTTTTTTATAATAAAGTTATCCCAATCTTTTGGGCTGCGCAAATTCATTCAGACCCTAGACAGCTGGGTAAATCTTCTGTGGCCCAACCTGTCAGCAGCGTTGAGGTAAAATTTCAAATTAAATCCGTTAATTTTAGATTAAGTATAACCATAGCCCAATTCACCCAATTTCCAATTTGGGATTCCATTCTAGTTCTTTACATGCATGTTTGTGCCGTTGAAAATGCAAATTGTTCTGTTTTTTTTTTTGCCAGCTCACTGCGCCGTGTCCTTGTTCAGTGCAATGCACTTTTCTTATTGAAAAAGATTTAAAAAAATGAAAAGTTATTAGATGATTTTAATTTTATGTCGCGGGTGGGAATGTTAAATTCTTCTCTTTTATAGAATAAAATCCTTCTCATTATGAAGAAACCTAATTTTTTTTCTTAAGATAATAAATTCCCCAAGACCAAATTGGAAAAGAGTTTACCGTATCCGCAACCTGATTACTGCTTCTTGTTGAAAAGAAGTTTACCTCCAAGATGAAATAGACTCATATCCAAGATTTAAAGAAATTAGATTAATTCTTCTTCTTTGAAAGATAGGAACTTCTTCATCCAATCAGCCCTCTCTCTTTTAAAAGGTCTCATATAGGGTTAAGGCCGAGGTGGGACTTAAACAAAGTTTTATGTTACTACCCAAAGTATTTCACTTGTATCCCTATGGAATCCCTTTAGGAGATTCGGGTTTTTTTATTTTTTATTTTTTATTTTTTTGTAGAAGAGAGGTAGATCCCATAATTTTCACTGTAATTGTTATGAGAGGAAATCCTCTGATTTAGACATCAAATAACAATAAATTATTCAAAATTCAACTAATCTAAAGTCTAACAAAACACTAACAATTCAATCTTATCTTTAAGATAAAAATCTCTAACATCCCCCCGTCAATCACAATTGTGAACATAAAAAATAAAACTTTTGATCTTTGAAAAACTAGTCAACTAAATTTATTTTTTTTTAGGTAAAAATGATTTTATGTCTTCTCTGTGATCACCGCCTATCCATAGATTCATCCCTATTGCAACCCATGCATTTTTTGAGTCTATCGGTGCCAATGGCCTATTGAATCAAATCCGTTACAATTTCTTCCGAAAGCTTCAATTGCTTCAACCATGCAATCGTGAAATTTGAGGAAGATGACGAGACTCATGATTGGATGCTTGAATGAGGGGAGATAGTTGATTTTGTTCAAGTAAAAGGAAATTGACAGTGATTATTGCGGAAAGAAAAGACCATATCCTACTTGATCACAAGATCATAAACAAACCCATTCTGATTCTATATAGAATTTGAATAGTCACTACATTCCCATAATTTTCACTGTAATTGTTGTAAATGCTCTCATTTAAACATAAAAAAATAACAAGGTTATTCAAAATTCAAACTGACATAAACTCTCTAACAAAACACTTACAATTCAATGTTATCTGTAAGACAAAAATCTCTAACATCCATATCTCCAATAATTTTAGGCAATATTTCACGGTGGATTTGAGGATACTTTAGGAGTAAAAAAGAGAAGAAAAGAAAAAGCAAATATGATTCTGACCTTTTGGTCTGAGTTTAGTTAGTGCTTAGGGCATGGGAGGCACCAATTTTGATTGAAGAAGAAAAATAAAGCGAAGCCATCCCTTATGTGTTTCACTGTGAAACAGTGGTCAGAATGGTGTGAAGACGGGTTGAACCCTCCGTTTAAAAAGTTTACTTTGAGAGTTTAACAAATCTTCATAAGAAATAAGAAGGTTAATACGGTTCAACTTAGGTGGCCAATGGAACACAAACTTTACTCGATCCATTCACCTACTTTATATTCAATTTCTAGAATTCCAAGTAAAGTGGATTCTAAGAAGGATTTCATTTTACAAGAGAGTAATTATTCAGAACTCTGGGAGTACTGAATAATAATCCTTTACTGACTCCATAGATTACAGGCTGCTTTCTTATTCTAAGGAAAAAAAAAAGATTGTTGTTTACAATAAATATCAACCATTAGCTATATTTCAATTGTGTGTTTTCCTGATCGAATGTTTTACACATGATTCATCATAATAATTGACCTTAGTTCAATTGAAGTATATTTTTAATAATGTTAGCTACACTCCCCATCTCACAACTCATCTCACAACTGTCCTATATAGCCGTTTTTCTCTCTCTCATCTCTACAATATTAAAAGTAAAACAAATTAGTTAAGACTGCCACATAGGATAATCGTGAGATGAGTTCTGAGATGAAAAATGAAGCTAACATTATTAATATATTTTGGCCGAGCGAGAAAAAAAAGAAAAAAAGAAGGAAAAATACAGGGACACCACCTTCAGCGGCTTGGATTTGAAAAGTATTCTTCTGTGATTTTAATACCTCTGAACTCTTCTGAATCTGCACGATTTAAATAAATTCTGATATGGAAGGGACAGTAGTCTGAAGTTTCTCCTGCGCAAATGTTGCATGTGGACATTTTGATCTGACCTTTAAATGTACATGTGCCCTAAAATTTTAAGGCATCCATCGGGCATATACATCTAGGCATAATACAGTTTGTTTTGAAAAGTTTGATATATAAAAAATTAGGCATACACGTGTGTATCTTTTGGAATTTTTTGCCGGATACACTTCCCCATTAATTCGGAGAACAATGGATTGTGTTCATTTTGTCATCAATTGCATGATCCTTTTCACTAATTAATTTCTTTAAGTGCTTCCTAATGTATATGAGAATGTAGTGTCTATTAATTTCTTCATTATCTATGTGCTCACGTTAGACCTCTCATCCCTTGCCTTTTTCCATGCCAGGAAGTTCTCCTTTGGACCCTTTCTATATGTATAAAATATATAAGAGTTTGGGGGGTTGCATATATAAAAAATGAATAGAGTTTTCAAAATCTCTGGTGGATTAAAAAAAAAAAAAAAAAGAAGGCCAGGGCCCCTCCTTACCCCCAATTCCTTCCTTTATCTTTAATGTGATATTTTGCATTGATTTGTTTTTGTCAAAAGTATCAATGATATTATAAGCACAATAAACACTGTTCTTTTTTCTTTTGGTAAGAATAAACACTGTTTTATATGAAATTTTTTTGTTCTATTCCCTTCTGCTTATAACTATATACCAAAGTTTTCAAAACATGGTCGTAAAATACACGACTTTATTTGTATGTGCTTATAACTAATGTATCTAGGGGTGGACCGATATGTAGGTCTACGGGGGCCATGGTCCCCCCCCCAAAGATTTCACAGAGCCCCTTAAAGTTTTTAATATTTTTTAATAATTTTTTTTACATATGGCTCCCTAAAAGTTCACGAAATGCTTTTAAGTTTTTAATAATTTTTTATATTTTTACATATAGTCTCCTCAAAATTTTTAGAAAACTCCCTACATATTTTGAAAACTATATTTATATTTTATATGTGGCCCTTTCAAAATCTTTTTCTAGGTAATAGCTCCAAAAAATTAAAAAAAAATTTCTAGATCTGCCCTGAATGTATTGTAGAACTTCATAACATAACTCAAGCATTGAATTTTATCCATATATAACCAACAAAATCTATTCTTTTAAAACAGTTGTATGTTCATGTGTAATATGCATATATGCACATGACCCGTGAATTGACCACTGAAGGGACATAGATTCATGTATGCTATAGAGCGTTTAATCAATGGGGTCCCAATTTTGCACTGGGCCATGTCTCTCTATCAATATGATGGAACGTCGGTCCATTGTAGAAAGAATTTCCCAAAAGCCACATGGGTTTTGACAGTTTACATATTTGGCCAATATGACTCAAGCCTACTAAACATCCATGCATTAGATATTGGTAACCATCTCTTTTAAGGCCATGAGACAGCACAATATGTTTGTAGACTCTTCGTCCTACACGACATTAGATTGGAGCGAGGATTCTTTCACGCTTGTGTGCATGGTGTGTAAAAACAGTTTTGTAGAAAATTTTTTATTTTCTCTTCCGGGACTTTTTTTTTTTCCTTTTTCATGAACAAAAACAGTTGCACTGAGCGAAGAAAACTAATTCCTAACTCCTTTTCTCACCTACAAAATTTTAATTGAGAATTCTATGGTAAAACTCTTCAAATTTAATTTAATGGACATTAGTCTTATGATAAAATTAAGTACATAATTGATAATGACTACCACAATCTCATACAATAACAAAATTATCAATGATGTGCTCAATCTTATGGTAGATCAATCCCTCTTAAAGTAAAATTTGTGGATATGTCATTCGAAGAAGATTACATACATTTTAAATGACTCAATTGATCAATAGGCAGGCCCATGGTGGAGTTCCACACTTCCCCCCATGTGGGAGATGGGAATCCAAACTCATTTGACTCACTCCTCATGTAAAATCTACTTTACTCTAGTCTATTCCTCATTTATTCAAATAGGCCTTAAAGTAAAATGAATGAGAAGTGAGTTGAAATTAAGGTAGATTAGTTTATTTCACTCTGTTTGAATGATTGATGTGAAGTGAATTTTAAAAATATTATGGAGTAGAATTGACTTTTACTCTAAGAAATTGAAGTATTTAAGGTTGAAGCAAAATGAAGTATACATGGTTAACAACAATACTTCATCTTTGGGCAAGATTCATTCAAACATGGTAGAGTTAAAATTTTAACCTGTTAGGGCCCATTTAACTTCTCTCTATTTTATTTTTTACTTATCTAAACATACCCTAAGGAATGATATCAAATAAAATCATCTTAAAAGATTTCAGTTAAGCCGGCAGAAGTAGTAGGAGGCAGGATCCATAGACCATTAGCTATGAAGAGACTAACCCTTAGAGCGGATCCTAAGCGAAGATCAGAATTTATATTGGTCCCAAATCTGTCTATGAGACGACCCCAAGGAAGCTAGGGATCTTTCCAAAATAAAGTACCTGACCATAATATTTTAATTAGTAGTTTCTTGGTGCTTGGCACTAAAATGGTGCTAAGCACCTAGTACATGAAAATTTTACTATTTTATTACTTGAAATACATGCAGACGTTCATTGTAGGGAAATTTTATCCTATAGATGTTCCTGCACGCTCGAATGTTGTGGTCATCAAAATGAATGATGAAAGCCTTCAATTTAGGCAGTTTTGGGCTGTTGATGTGGTCCATGCCTTTATGGTCTGACCCAATGTTTCCGCAGGTGAAAAGTTTCAGTCAACGTTGTGAAGTTATCATTTGGTTCTATCTCTAAAACTAAACTGGCTCAAAACCAAGAAAAAGCCCACCATTGGATGATGATATTCCAAGCACATAACTAATGAATTATGAAATCGATCACAAAGCAGGCACAACTCCCATCTGCAATAAATTCGGCCCAGCTGCAGGACCATTGATTTCAAGTGGCTTGATTCCATCAATAGGCCCCACTGAAGGACTTATATAGGGCTGGCCTAGTGGACCCAGATTGACCTTTTTTTTCCCTAAATCGATGGGGACAACTACTCCTTTGCCCCCCAAGAGTACATGCGTGTAGAATTAACAAAGGGAAAGGAAGTTAATGGGCAGGACGGCATGTGATTGGAGCAAACAACGTGGACCCACGCACATGATGCGAGCTGTTTTGGCCGCTCCTAGGTGGACCCACATCTGTCAGATACCAAATAATTTAAGCGATCCCTCTGGGGTGATTTTGGTAAATTTGTCCTCAAATAGCGAAGGCATCAGCAATTTACTTGACGAAAAGTCAGAGCAGCCATAGTTGAGATTTCGACCGTCCACTGCCGGAGCGTGGCCCACCCACCTTTCTCTGCACAATTCAAAAACAAATAGCAAGTGGATTAACATGAGATAAAATAAGAGAAGGATCCGGTGTGTATTCGTATACATACAACACAGTGCAAACAGGAGACCTTTGAGTGGGGCCCACTTTGATTAGTCCTAGCAATTGGCTGAAACTTTCCTATGGTCAAATTATGAATGGTCCCAGACATCACCCTCATAGATGTAATGTAATCTCATGTTGGGTTTGGAATATTTCAGAAAACAATGGTTGGAATTGGATGAGGAAGTAATCATCATCACTGTCTCTATGCAACGTTGAATAGCATTTGGATAAGTGTGAAATTCTAGCAAACTGTCGTTCAAGCAAACTATTCCAGATCCTCAGGGCCACTCACTTGTGAGAGATACACGAGGCTTTTCAGTGAGTCCTTTTTTTTTTTTCATATGAAAATTTTCATTTACAGAATAGAAAAAGAGTACATAACATCTACTAATACATTTTGCCGAAATTATTCTCCAAAGAAATACCACAACATTTTCATATCTTTTACCATTCTTCAATGCCAAGCTAGCTTGTGAGCTATTGTGTTGCCTTCTCACCTCACATGCATCATTTTATGATTATTAAAACGCTTGAATGAAGATTATATCTCATCTATCAAAGGACCTCGTCTCAATGCATTTGGCATAGAGGAATTGATCGCTTCAACCGTCCCCAATGAGTCATGCTTATATTATACAAAATCCAATTAGTTTGAAGTTAGGAGGTGTTTAGATAACTATAGAATATAATATTTAAATATTAAAAAATTTCATTATCATAGAACAAAATAGTCTCATATTACTATATTGGGTTACTTATAATGTTTGGCAATTTTCATAAATTTGAATATGCCTTTATAGTTTTTGGAACTTAAAAAAAAACTCACAAAATGATATACTAAACAATAAATGAAGACAAAATAATCAATTGACCTAATCCAAGAACCACTAATTAGTAATTACATGTGTTAATAATGATGGTATGACTTATTTACTGTTAAAAATCATAAGATTAAATATTAAAATCATGAGATCTAACTATTGTTGAAAATTGTATCTAATTATCCGATAGTTACAAGTCTCCAATTTCGAATAAAGTGGATATGTAATTTACTTTTGCATTTGGGAGAAATTCAGATTTGAATTAGAAGAAATACATATAGGATCTCAAAAAAAGGATCAAGAATAAGATTTTTGTATGCTTGATTTGAGGATCCAGATTCTTAATTATTACATCCACATATTAATATATATATTTTTATAGACACACAGGAAGTTGTACGCGCTTAAATTGATTGAGTTATATTCGTATTTGAGAATGTACCATTTAATAGTCCCACATATATTGTGTGCTCATTTTCCCAATTATATTAATGCATTGTATATCTTGAGTCCTTTTTAAAGTTAATGCCGAATTTGAATGTCACACAAAAGCTCTGTGGCAGATTTGTATCTGATACCAGAATGGGATCTATTGGTCCGATCCACCATGGTTTGGTCCGAAAAACCCATATGCATCCTTACGGCCTGTTTGGATAAGCAAGAAATAGAGTAGAGTGAAGTTAAATGAGCCTAACAGCTAAAAATTTCAACTCTACCTTGTTTGGATAAGTCTAGCCCTATAGATGAAGTATTTTTTTGCATCCCATATTTACTTTATTTAACTTCAACCCTAAATACTTCAATTCCCTTGAATAAAAATTAATTTTACCCTAAAATATTTTTAAATTTCACTTCACATTAAACATCCAAACAAAGTGAAGTGAACTAATCTACCTTAACTTCAACTTATTTCTCCTCTACTTCACTCATTCTATAAAATCTACTTTAATCTAGTCTACTCTTCATTTATCCAAACAGGCCCTTAGGTTAAGTGATCACTAAGTTTGACTGTGGACCTATCTTATATTGGATTGAAGTTCTCCACAATCCATACAAAGCGGGGGGACCATTCATCTAAAAAATATGTATTTTTCTCATAGATCCACCAAGGAACTTAATGGATTTTCTTGACTGGAAGCACATAGGACCTGGATTGAATAAACCCAACATTTTGGTTTTGAATAAAGTGGGCCCATTGTGGAAGTCTCTAAGGGTTTTGGCCCAATTGGACTAATCTCCTAGCCACACCCGCTAAATGCATGCAAACACATTGTTCAAATTTTTAGTGGTTTTGAAAACAAGGCATGTGTGGTAAACTGAAGACTATAAAATCAAACAAACACTTGAAAATAGTCATTGCTTGTGAAAATCGGGTAACTATCGGGTCGGAGGCTAAAGGTATGAAGGTTGGATTGGCAAGGGATATCCTGAATCATTAAAAAAAAAGAATCCGATCATTAATATCAAAATATTAAAAAAATAACATAAGAATTACTAAATCCACCCAACAATATCTCTAGAAATCCCATACAATTTAAACAAATCCTCACATTTTCAGCCGATGGTGATTTAGCAAATCTCTCTCTCTCTCTCTCTTTCTCTCTCTCTAATATGGGCATTGGCCATTAATTACTTAAAATTTTTTACTAATTTAGTTAGGAACTCCAATTGACAACATCTCAAGAAAATCCTAAAACTTATAAATAAAAAAAAAACACACACACACACACTCTCTTTCTCTCTCTTAGATGGGCAATTGACCATTGGGCAGTGGGCACGCGTGTAATTAAAGAAGCCCGTTTAATTTTTATTTTTTTCTATCCGTTGAACAATGATATCTCCATTAAGCTTTTGTTTTCCCTCTTTGTAAAATCAATCTGCGGCTGCCAGGATCCCACAGGGAGGTGGGGCCCAACATCGTGTCTGTCCGCAGGTGATGCCCAGATAAGACTTGGTCCCCACCCACCCCCACCCGCTAGTGGAGTGGAGTTAAGTTAAGAGGGTTAGTTGGATGTGGGCCCCACCTTTAGGAGGGTCAATACAATAAAAATGCAGCGTGGGCCGCGCCCACTCCCACCAAGACCAGGCCCCACACCTGCCCCCTTTTCTTTTCCATTTCGGACCCGGCCAACTGCGTGGGACGTGGGGCCCACTCTCGTGGACCACGTGGTACCATTTGATTTCAATTCCATTTGAAATTTCATGATTTTACCACTTTGTGGTCCCCACCCCCATCCATTTCCGAACGCATCCGCGTGCAATTGCCCCCACATTAGTGTTGTTTTTAACGTACGACTCGGGTTACCTCAATCCAGCCAATGGCTGTGGGACACGTGTTTCGGGTCACTTCTTTTTGTATTTTTTGGCCCCTCACGTGGACACGCAGCTTATCGTGATCTTTTATTTTTTTACCGAGATTCTTTTGAGGAGACTCTGGCTCGCGAGCTGGGTCGTAGATGTTGCTCGCGCGTCTGATTTCTATTGGGCTTAAACTTCGAGGACAGATCCTGTCCATGCATCCAATGGATGGCCAAACACACCCTATTTGCAATCTATATACTACATTGCATCAATCAAGTATGTCAAGGAGAAGAATGACCTCTTACCCTTATTGTAATTGGTTTCAATTTTTACCTAACCATACTAGGATTGAAGTTGGCAGCTAGACTCGCACCCGAAAGGTGTTCTACTTCGTTAAAGGTTCCTTTCCTCACCCGAGGTCTCTCCCATCGCACGGCTAAGAGACCCCATCCCCCATAAACTGGGATAAAACAGAAAGTGTTGAGCCGGCGTGGGCCATTAATAATGCAGAGGCCCAGACACAGCTACATTAACAATAAAGCTAACCCACATGTCTTGAATATCTAGCCCATATCACGCCCTTCGTTGGCCGGCCTTGGGCTGGCCAAGCCGATGAGCAACATGGACACTAGTAAAAAATGAATCCAAATCCTTGCTCAGGAGCCGGCCTATAAATTCTCAATGATTCCTATTTGGAACTGCTCGAATGAACAACACTCTCCCTGTAATACCGGATATAGTCATATTTTACCCAAACATTCTTAGACTCACAATATTCAAGTTCACCCAAATGCTTGAGATCATTGAGCGTCTATTTGTTTGCATAGAATATTGAAGATTATTAAAGGGGCAAAGGGTGTAATGTAGTATTAATTTTTCTTCGCTAACCATTTCTACCAAAATCTCAAGGTACTTCTCAACACTTCCTCTCAGGTCAAATTTGGTCAACAGGCTTTTGGCAACATACACGTAGTTCGATAGGTGGGCTCTAACACCATTTAGAAATTTAAAATAAATAAATTCTTTACATAAAATCACTGTAAATTTCACTAAATCAGAGGATTGGTGATACCTGGGCCCTGCACAATAACCTGTTCCGCATTGAAGTACGAGGTGTATGTACAGGATCATTTGCCATACATAAACAAATACAAGTCTCATATGAAACCTCCTCCTCATTTGCCTCATCCCTCTGGATATGTTTGTTGCCTTAACGAAGGCCATTTGCAGTATTGCCTTTTCTAGAAGCCATTCAAATTCAGTCTTCTTTTATCACGATACACCTCAAGGGCATGTTTTGCTGCTTCCTTGCATCGACAGCAAGATCATCATTGAGTATGATCGTCATAGAACTTAATTATTGAAGGAATTCCAACACACAAATTGATACAAAAGACTTGGAATCCTTTATTTCCTTGGCATTAAGTCGCCACCTCACCTAATGTTTAATCGTTGCACAACAGAAAGGTATCTGTGACAATATTTCTTGGGCCTGTCTTACTGATGATAAAAAAGTGGCTACACCTCTGGAACCAAATACTACATTAGGCGTTCAAGATGGGACTCTTCCTAACCCAACTCGGTATTATCAAGTTGCTGGCAGCCTCATATGTCTGAAACTATGAACATTACCTTGGCCAATATTGCCCTTGTTGTTCATACTGCAAGTCAATTTGTTTATGCTCCTATTACAATCCATTGAGCAGTTGTAGTGAGTGTTCTTCAGTATCTTAAATGTGCTTTGACAGAAGGAATGATCTTTCCCTCATCTAGCTGCTCATCCTTACTGCTTATTCAGATCCTGACAGGGAAGCTAACGTAAAGGATCATCCATTTACTACAGGATATCCTGTTATCCATTGCTCTTCTGCTGAAACCAAATATCGTGCTCTCACCAACACTAAAACTGAAATCATTTAGCTTCCTCGTCGTCCTCTTGAAGCGAGCAATCACAATTTACAACCCACCCCCTTTATCGTGACAGCACCAGCTCTACACATTGCTCACAATGATCTTTTTTTTTCCTATTGAATGCACCAAACATCTTAAGATTGATTGTGGCTTTGCTTGCCAACACATTCGTCAACAAACAATCATTCTTCATCCTATATCTTTTGTTTTGTGTGTTTTTTTTTTTTTTTTTTGAATTGGTACCTAGGGATTTCATTAAAAGAGAAGGCAAAATAACAAAAAAAGAGCTAAAAAGGAAGTTACAAGAGTGTTGAACCCCACCTTCAAACACTTACATAATAAAACCCGCCCAAGGACAATCTCTTACAACCCCCTATTTAGTTAAAGCATCAGCCATCGAGTTGGCCGCTCTAATCTCATTGTGAAATGAAGACAAGTTACGGATCTCATTAAAGAGGAAATGAAATCTCCATGGATTAACTTTACAACTCGATGACCATGCAATTGCATTAGAGTAATCACTCTCCACAATAAGATTCCCCTGAAAATACTTTGTAAAGCATCATAGGGCTTCCATAATGGCTAACACTTCTGCCTCATTAGAATCACAAACACCAACATGTTTTGAAAATATAAAAAGGACCTCCCTATTATTGTTGCGAAGAACACCCCCAATACATGTGGACCTAGTTTACCTCTAGCAGCACCATCACCATTGGACTTAAATACACCAAGGGTTGGAGGGGACCAAAAAACTACTCTCCTCTCCTTCCTTGGGCCACACCCCATGCAATCTTCCCTGTTAATGGTGATATCATTAATAGTAAAATTAGAGAACTCCTTTCTCACCAATGCCCACTTTGCAACCTTAATGGCTATTTTTGAACTTAACTCCACTAATGAAAATAAGATGCCTTGAAGATTCTGTTATTCCTTTCCCTCCAAATACACCAAAACATAGCAAATGAAAGCATCCTCCAAAGTAAATGTCCACAGCCAAAAAAGCAATCAACCCTCCAAGACTCAATCATGTAAGTAACTTTTCTGGAGAGCACCAAGGAGTACCACATCTACTAATGAAATGACCCCAAACAGCAATCGCAACCTCACAGTGAAGAAGGTGGTTCACAGATGCCCTCTCTTTATTGCACATCATGCAAGTATCTGAGATAGCATTTGATGTCAACCATCTCCTCCTCAAATTGTCTATTGTGGAAATCTTTGCTGCAACCACCAACCAACAAAATGCCTCCACTTCGGGAGGAACCAATCCTAACCAAACAAGAGATGAAGTAACTCTAGAAGGTAGGTTACCTTCCCAGGCCAAGTAAAAAGATTTCGTCAAGAATTCTCCAAAAGTGGAAGGCTTCTAGACCTGGGAGTCCTTGGATTCCCTACATAGAAAAACGTTAAAAAGAATATTTAACAACTCCCAATACTAAGTCTCCTCCAACAGACGAAGTCTTCTCCTGAAAGATACATCTCATAAGAAACACCACTCTCTAATCTCAAAACAATCACATATTGCAGATTCCTTTAGGGACGCCACCCTAAAGACCTTAGAAAACAAATCACATAAAAGACCCACCCCCACCCAATCATCTAGTCAAAACCTACCATCCCTCCCATTCTCCAGCACAAAACCTACCCCTTTAGATAAGACTTTCCCCCACTCAGAAGATACATCTCTAACCAAAACAATAGCACCCTACAGACCCGACCTGCAGTGCCTT
This sequence comes from Sextonia rubra, assembly GCA_037013555.1. Taxonomy (NCBI): domain Eukaryota; kingdom Viridiplantae; phylum Streptophyta; class Magnoliopsida; order Laurales; family Lauraceae; genus Sextonia; species Sextonia rubra. The sequence goes on along the minus strand of JASUAD010000011.1, from coordinate 28,363,767 downwards.
GGACCAGGAATAAGCCACCACCCCCATCTATCCTCATCGTATTTGGATGAGATAATTCTCCTCCAAAGAGCATCCCTCTCCTCCTCAAACCTCCACCACCATTTAGCTAGCAAAGCCCCATTCTTCTTCTCCAAAGTACCAATACCCAAGCCCCCATTACATTTTGGTTTAATCACCTTGCTGCATTTCAAAAGTGAAGTTTCTTCTTGTCGCCTTGCCCTTCCCATCAGAAGTTCTTGCGAATACGATCCACTCTTTCCACCACGACTTTTGGCATCTTGAAAAGCGACATATAATACACTGGAAGGTTAGATGAACAAGCTTTTATTAACGTAATCCTTTCGCCCATTGAAAAATAAATTTACTTTCATGAAGATAATTTCTTCTCAAACTTCTTAATAATAGGATCACATAGAGCCTTAGATCTTGGCCTTGCTCCAACCAGAAGACCAAGAAACACCAAAGAAGGCCTCCCTGATTTACAACTAATCATGGCCGCCAAAGATTAAGTTGTTTCCTCTGCACACGCAACCCCCACCAAAATACTTTCGGAAATGTTGGGTCTTTAGACTCGTGACTAGCTAAAAGCACTGTACGATTCTTTTAAGAGCTATAATTTCTTCCCTTTTAGTCGAACTGAAAAGAATAGTATCATCAGCAAACTGCAAGTGGGAAATAGCCTCCCCATTCCGAATAGCTTTAAAACCACTAATCACACCCATCTTTCTAGCTTTCATAAGAAGGGTACTCAAGGCTTCCACTACAACTGTAAACAGAAATGGAGAAAGGGGATCCCTTTTCCGAATCCTTCTAGAAGCACAAAACAACTTCGATGGAAACCAATTAACTAGAGCTGAAAAAATATGGTAGAAATGCACTCTCACATCCAGCCACACCAAGTCTCCCCAAAACCAAATCTAAGTAGCATATAATCCACAAAGTCCCAGTCCGCATGATCATAATCTTCTTCCAAATCTATTTTGAAAATGACCCCCTCCTCCTTAGACTTCTTCCTTGAGTTGATCAGCTCATTTGCAATTAGAACACCATTAAGAATTTGTTGTTTCACAATAAACATTCCTTGGAAGGGACTAATAATAAGAGGCAGAACACTCTTCAAACGGTTTGCCAAGATCTTAGCCTACAATTTATACAAACAGCCGATAAGGCTAATAGGTCTGTAATCACGTAAATTCACCAGATTAGGCACCTAAGGGATCAATGTCAAAAAGGTTACATTCATCTCCTTATTAATCCTGCCTCTTCTATGAAATTCCAAAAGTAGGTTACCGAAATCCTCTTTAAGAAAATCTCAACCAACTTTGATGAAAGAGAAATTAAATCCTTCTAGACTTGGAGCCTTGCTCCCGTTGCAATCATCGAAAGCTCTAGAGACTTCCTCTTCCTCAAACTCCCTTTCCAACCAACTTTGGACATTGTCCGGAATGGAGGGAAAAGCACACCCTCAAGCTTTAGTCTAATAACATTTTCACCCTTGTAAAGAGTCTTCGAAGAAACAGGCCGCCTCATCATTGATTTCTGCCAGAGTCTCACAAAGCCTTCCACCACTTCTAATGTTCAACCATCAGATGGCATGTGAGGATTGGTTTCCAGCACACTCTGGAAAAATGGCAGTCACTACTACATTTCAAGTTCTGACAACTGAAAGGCATGTCATGAAGACTGTGTTCGTCAGCCCACAATATGGATCCATGTCCTAAAAGTTGAAATTACCCAAGTCATCCGATTACTACTGCTTTTGTAGTTCTGTGACCAGTAGCTTAGTCGTCAACAAGTAAACAGTCATCTAGACATTCTTTCATTTCTTTTTTTCCTTTTTATTTTTTGCTTTTGACCAATGGGGATGAGTGCCTTGAAGCTGTAGAATAATCTCTCCAAAATCAAAGAACCACCTCCACTAAATCCACCAACAAATGCAATTGAACAAGTTGATCTTGGAAGTCCAAACAGTTTATGTTCTGTATTTATAAAAGCTTATTTGAAGGATAGTGAACAAAAATGCATGGGTTCGACCTCGAAGTTGTAGAGCACAATCTGAACATGCGAAATGATGCAAAGTCTATAAAACAGAGATAGAAATTTCTATCCTGAAGTCATGGATAAAACAGAAAAGAAATATAAAAGTGGATAGAAGCTGGGACTGAACTGAAAGAAAAAGAAAAGGTGGAAAAAGAAAACAAAAGAAACCATTTCTATAGCTCTAATATACTTCCATTTAGCTCGAACATACTTCCATTTAGGGGTGCACAAAAAATCCGTCAATCCGTTAAACCGATCCGATCCGATCCGACCCGCGGTTTTTTAACCGATCCGATGGTTAATGGATTGGTGACGGATTAGAAAAGTCCTAATCCGTTAGTAACGGATTGGTGACGGATTTTATCCTTAATCCGTGGATTTAAACCGATCCGATCCGTTTAAATATATATATTTATATAATAATATTAAAAAACATTAATTTCCATTCATCATCTATCATTTAATCTCATTCTATCATGTCATTTTCAAGGGCTGTTTTAATTTGGATTTTGGTGTACCTGTATTGGGGCACAACTGATATTAGTCTGTAATGAGCTATTATTTTGTTGGCTAGACTTCCATCACAGTGGTAGACAGGAATGAAAAAGCATGGTTATTCTCTAGATACAGTAACTTTTAACACATTGTTAGACTACCATGTATAAAGCACATAATAAGTCATAATCCTTGTCACTTACTATCAACGGATTGAACAGATTTAACCGATCCGAACCGTTGATCCACGGTTCGGTTAGGATCGGTTTTAAAGGGCAACGGATCGGTGACGGATTATAAAACCATGAATCCATAAGTAACGGTTTGGTGACGGATTTGGCTCAATCTGATCCAATCCGATCCGTGTACACCCCTACTTCCATTATAGATTCATTTCTTCTTAGAAAATATTACAATATATTAACATCAGTATATAATTTTACCGATACATTTGTATGGCTGCATCAGCAAATAGGGGATTCTGGTCCTCAAAGTTTGCTGTATCCAACACACATCCCCTACAAAATTACTTAAGGTAGGAGAATTTGAGGGGGAAAAACCATTAACTATGATTCTTTAAGTTTTAGTAGGTTTTCCATTTTTAACATTAGAGTAAATTGCCAAATCTAGAAGCACAGAATTAATAGAGGCTTTGGAATGAATGAGAAGCAATGAGACATGTTTTGCAGTGAATTAAAGGTACATGTTTTCTACAACCTAGCAGTTGTAGTGACATGTGTTATTTTGATCACTTTTTCAACATGCTCCGAAGTTTAGTGAACTCAGGGTGAACCTCTTAATTAGGATAACAAACATTAGATCTTTTTTTTTCCCGTAACCTTTTATCAGTTGAATGTCATTATTTGCAAGAAACTGAGTACTAGATAGGCAGCAGAAAAACATAGGGATAAGGGTAAGACCTCAAATAGAAAATTTAGAAATGATCGTTATCAAAGGCAACATCATATGAGCACATGATCCTAAACATCAGATTTTGTGAAACATGTGATAAAAGATAAAAAGGACAAACACACCAGGTACTCGCTTGCAAGATTGGGCTTGTAAAAGTCATAAACATCAACCATATGAGTTGCTCTAAATTTGCTCTCAAATTTTATGGGAGTTTTCCAACCAACATTGCAACAGCAGTGGCACCTCCAGTCGGCCAAGCTGGAGCTTCTGCAAGAGAAGCTGTCTACAAGTGAAACCAGAATCGTTATATAAGAGCAGGCAATGCTACATACCATGAACTAGATGGGCATTTATGCAACTATAAGAACAGTGACCACTGCAAAATGAAATGACATATGAACATGGAACATGTGTAAGACACGAAACCACATATGAACATGGAACATGTGTAAGACACTTTCCCAGAGTCTAACATTCAAGCGAGAGGGATCAGGGAACTCTTTATAAAGGCAACAGCCAGAAGAATGCCAATATGGGATGAGCCCCAATCACATCTGAAGAGGGTGATGAAGACATGTAGTGAGTTTGAGTAGTTGATTAAGCACAGAGAACCAATGTGGCCCTGCTTACAGATAATATGCGAGAATCCCTTATTGCAAAATTTTGGTGTGTGTATAGATAGATAGATAGATAGATAGACAGATAGTCTTTAATGGTGAATAATTGATTATACATAAAGTGAGGGGCAGAAAGATAGAAAGATAGACATACATGCATGCATCCTAACAGCAGAACACATGTTGAAAATGTTAACCCAAACTTGTGTGGGGTCCATCAAAGTGGGACATTGAAGTGATTTGTTTTTCTATTTAGTTTTGTTGTTGTCTAATGTGTAAGAGCATGTTTGGGTTGTTGGAGTCATGAGCATGTTGTTGACCTTGTGAAGTCTGTTGGGCAGTGGAGTCCTAGCAAGTTAATTTCTACCATTTAGAGTTGTGCAGAAAGAAACAAAGTGGATATGGGAGTGTTCTACATGAGTTACATGGGTGAGAAATTCTAGGAGTTCTCTTATTTATTCTCCACTGTAACAGCTTTTGATGAGATGAATGAAAAAGTCCTCTTGGCGTTTCTTAAAACAGCTATTTTTTTTATCCCATGCAATAGTTTCTACAACACAGACACGCACACACGCACACCCACTGACCCACACATTTGTATAGTGTGTGTACATATCCCAACTTGAATTTAAATACTGGAAGGGTATTACCGAATACTCTGCACAAAATAAGCCCATAGAGTCTATCCCAAGAGCTACTTTCCACCAAATTTATACAGTTGAATACAAATGCAGTCCCTCCATAACATGCATTCGTTGAGTCAACCCGTGCAATATCAGTGTTTCCATATTCCTGTTTGTTATTCATGAGAAAAAGGGCAGAAAATGTTACAAATTCCTTTTAGTACAGTGGATGACAAGATCTGAGAAGCTAGAAACTTAAATCTCCAGAAATACCACACGCAACTGAGGATATACTCAACAAAGAAAAATGTGACAAATACTTCTAGTACAGTTGATGACAAGAGATGAGAAGCTAGAAACTTGATTTTTTTTCTTTTTTTGAAAAGAAGATAGAAATTTAAATCTCCAGAAATAACCTAGGCAACTGACGCTCCCAACCACTAAAACAAGGCTAAAACCCTAGCCAATTCCATTTCTCCTTCCCTTCAATTATCCCAAAACCCTAATCACCTCCTTCACGGATTTTTGCTAAAGCTCTTGGCTGAATTTTCTGTGCTTTCTTCTGCCAATTGCTGCACTCGCAGAAACTGCATATTGTCATTGCTGTAGCAGCATCCTAGCCAATTCCTATTCGCCACCATCCAGACTCCAATCATACCCAGAACTTACCCCTAGTACCTCCCTAAACCCAGACAAGTACCCAGGCTTAGGTTTGTAATTCAATCCTTTGGACTGAATTTAAATCCATCTATCCTGCTGCATCACTTATATAATATAAGGTGCGATGCATATAAATATATATATATATATATATGAGAAGGATTACTATGCATCCATTCCTCACTGTAGGGTGAGGGACGCTTCCTTTTTTGACCTAACAAGGTCAAAAAGGTGTGATGAGGTGTGATGGTTTTGTCTTCTTACATATTAATACTTTTCAAAAAAGGAAGTGTCCCACACCCTATAGTGAGGGATAGACACATAGTAATATTTTCATATATATATATATATATATGGGAAAGGCTCTCCTAGGGACATCTCTCATGAGAGACATTTTGCGGATTTCCCTTTTTAGGCATGTGGGACACCCTTGCAATCAGCCCAACCCCCTTCACACTCACTGCCAACCTATGCATTGGCACCACCTGAAATTTGACACACATCCAATTGTTACTCACCATTGGATTAAAATCCTAAAACATGATTCTTTCTAAAACTATTAAACTTGAGGGCTATGGATGAAGAAGTTAGGATGATCTAATCGAATATTTTGAAGACTACTAAATCTCACTGAGATCTTTCCATCCCAAACCTCCCCTTGATTGGCATGACCTTAGGCAGGCCCAAAAAGTTGTCTCTCGCGGTTGTCTCTTAGGAGAGCTCAACTGGAGAGAGAGAGAGAGAGAGAGAGAGAGAGAGAGAGAGAGAGGTTTTTTGCTGAGCCAAGCCCGAATAAAGGAGGGTTGGGCCAAGTTGATTGTTGGTGTAAAACTTTTGTCAAAGCTTCAATATGAATTCTATAACAATATGCCAGGATAGAATAGAAAACTTTTGTCCTATGATGCATGGACACTTCAAAATGGGCAACGTATCGTGTCGTATTGTATCCAATACTTCACTTTTTACGTGCAAAATCCATGTCCTTGCCATGTCCCCAGCATGTCCCTGCTGGGGCATCATAGCTTTTGTCATCTCTTCAATATGAATTTTATAAAACAACACACACGCCAACGCTCAGTTTAAGATGTGCACTAGCTCATCTAGTGGGACCTACCTAGGGCCACTTCAATTCATGGGAAGGTGGGGATCGAAAGATCTAGATGTGATCCCCTTATGTGCAAACTTTCATGTCCATAGGATCATCCTAACCCCTTGATATGTGGTCCTCAATTTTAATGGTTTTAGAGAGAGAGAGTGTGTGTGTGTTTTCACTTAGGAACACTTGTATACCAACCAACTTGTTGGCCCACATTGGGTTATAACCATTCAAGGGTGGATTGGACAAGTGGAAGGTCCATACATTGATGTGAATAGCCCAAATAACCAACCCAACCCATTCCAATAGGTGTTAGATTTGAATGCCTAAAAAAAAAAAACAGAGTATTTAAATTAAAAGGTAACTGTAAAACCAACAAGAATCAAAGCTGGGACACATTGAACTCAACACCACAGAAGGCAGCCCCAAGTGAGGGGGGGGGGCGCGCACAAAAGGTGGCGCTCATTTAGAGCAAAAATGAGCATCATGGTCATCATCCCAACAATTTCCTATCTATCCTTCACAAAAATACTTATAGCAATCGAATCATAATAAATGCAAGAAATTTAAGGATGATATGAAAGATCTAAACCTCAATGAAATGACATCTTCTGTCTCTGTGCAAAAGGCCATGCAATCCTGCCCGAGTCCAATGGTGTACTTCCCTCTGCCTGCACCATCAGAATCCTCCATGGCATCCTATGGTTGCAGATAGAAAGAAAAATACAAGAATGAGATTCAGTTCTGCAAAGGGCAATGCTGAAATGGTCCAAGTGACCATATGGAAATTAACAACTAGAGGAATCCACACTAGATTATGTGCATAAAAACTAGAATCGGATACGCAAAACCCTATCGAATGTTCGAGCTCCGTCTTTCGTTGTGTGTGTGTGTGAAGGACATATATTCGAGGCCCATCTCATCTCACAGCGTTACACCTGCACCAGTAGATGGGAGTTGGTTCTGTGGATGTAAATGGGTCGGCTCCTGTTCGGGTCGACGTTAATGAGGAAATGAAATCACAGCTGATTAGCAACTGGGGTGCGTTTGGCAATGTTAGGCTGAATAAGGTTGCAATAAATATGTTTGGTACGTGAAAATCATTATTTTTATTATCGGTCTCCCCACAAGAAATCGAAAAAACTTAATTATTGGCATAAAAATCTTGGAATAAAATTTTTTTTAAAAAAACAATATATTGGGCCAGTTGTTTCTTACTATATCTCTGGCATTGTCTTAAAAAAAGTGACTTCACTATCTAATTTCTGAAATGGATCATATGCTAACAATAAAAAATATGGGCCCATATTATAATTCTTAATTTTTTATAATGGTGGGACCACATTATAAATTTTTTGAGTGTGAATTCCATGTGCTTATGTGGATTATATAGTCATAATCACAGAAAGTAGAGTCACATTGTAATTTCTATGAATATGGCCCTACATTGTGAATCATATAAATGTGGCTCCACGTTTTAATTTCTCAGTGTAGGTATCACATAATTCTTAAAGTAGATCCTATGTTTATAATCAACAAACAAGATATTCCCACATTTAAATCTATGATAATTTCTAAAGGTGGGCACCGCATTGTAATTTCTAAATGTGAATCTTATGTATAAAATCACAAAAGTTGTGACTCCACTTTGTAATTCCTATATATAGGTCACGTAGTCACGATCACAAAAGATAGATCTATATCATAAATCCTATGAAACTGGTCCTATATCCTAATTTTTAAAGGTGTGTACCATGCTATAATTTATAAAAATGGGTCCCATATTTATATTAATCAAGTGGTGACCCCACATTATAATTTCTATAAAGGTAGGCCCACGTTATAAATTTTATAAATATGAGCCCTATGTTCAAAATTTTAAAGGTAAATGCTACATTGTAACTTTTACGGGTGAGTTTCATGTACAAAATAATAGAGTGTCGCAACATTAAAAGGTAGGTCCCATAATTAGATCTTATGATTCTCTTGCTTCTATTCATTGAAGGGAAATTCTTATACAGTTACCAAACAAGTTTTGTCTAACTTATTCTCAGCAGAGTATTTTAATATACTGCTGACCAATGAGTTCTACAAAGTATAGTATCGGCATAACATGATCTGAGCACAAAATTGGGAACAACACAAGAACAATGCCAAATAGGCCCAAGTTCCATAATGAGAAGATGGAAGTAAACTCAAATCGGTTCATATATGGGACAAGTCCAGATAAAATAAAATGATTTGAAAAAAAGGACTTTTAGGAGAAATTCTCAAAAATTGAGATAACATGTCGTGTCCTAGGTCCAAGGTATAATTAGATTCAAACTCATTTAGGTCACAGGGTCCAAAAAGAGGACCCAGACCTGGATCTGTTTACTTATTGAGACCTAAATAAGGACTCTAACCCGTTTATTAACGATTGGCCAGAACCTCTGGATAATATGAGAATTGAAGACGCATTTACATCCTTGTTTTGATTCTTTGGGCTCTTGAGGTCATTGTCATAGATATATAATTCTCAATAAAATGTTGTGAGATTTTCAAAGAGAAGGGACTTCCCGACATATTATCGGAAAATATTGACAAAGATAGATTAAATTTTAGGAAACAATAGTAAAGCAAAATAAATTAAATATTTAATGTTGTGGAAACTATTTTTATGTTTATTTCATATTTTTATACTATTTGTGTTATGTTTAGATTAAGGGATTGGCTATTTGAACTCAAAATCTATCTTGGTTCACTCACCCCATTTTCTAAAAAAAAAAAAGGTATGAAACAAATGCCCTCCCCTCCTCTCCCCACTCACCTATCCCTCAACTCTCCCCCGGCCCTTCCCCACCTCCCCCTCTTGGCAACAATCGCTGGCTCCTGCAAAGGAAGCTGACCAATCTCCCTCTCCCTCTTCCTTTCTACAAGATCGGACCACCTGGGCTCCTAGTCGACTTGGAGGCCGGGCAATCCGATCTTGTAGAGAGAAGCGAAGCAGTCTGATCTTGCAAAGAGGGGGAGGGGAGGGAGAGAAAGGAAGAGGGAGAGGGAGCGAGAGGAAGAGCGAGACCGGCCGGCGATTGTCGTTGGGAGGGAGAGGTGGGGAAACGGGGGAGATATGAGGGAAAGGTGAGTGGGGAAGAGAAGGGGAGAGCATTTTGGTCATTTCACCGGTTTTGTAAAAATTGGGTGAGTGAACTAAGATATCTTTTGAGTTCAAATACATTTTTTAAACAATAAATGCCCTTCTGCCAAAAAAAAAAAAAAAAAAACCAAGGTCTCAAGTTCGACTCCCGCCTCTTGTGTTATCTAAGTGCAATGTATGCAGCCATGTATGTATCATCTAGGAAATAGTTCTTGCTCGTTAGAATCGGATAGCTCCTAGGCTGGAGGCCAAAGGTCCAAAGACTGAGTTGGCGAGAAATATCCTAAGTCATCAAAAAATAAAAAGTAAAATAAATAAATAAAGGGGGGGGGGGGGGGGGGGAGAGAGAGAGAGAGCTATATGCGATGATATCATATCACAACCTATGATCGTTTTGAGTCAAAAAATGTATTGAATGTAGAAGCAGTCTAATGATATTTAGGGCATGATTATTTGCATTAAAATGGATAGGAACTCAATGCATGAGAATTTTTTTCAAGTATGGTGGCTAAAATCTAGTTATTCATTTCCCTTCTTCCGTCTTTTCATAAAAGACAAGGTTAATTGTTCATTTATTGGATACTTACTTTTAATCTTCATTTTTAACTAATTTAAAAAACCATATATATTAAACTCCTATGTGTTTTAATGGAAACAAAACACCTCTTAATATCTTTTATTCTGCAGTTTTAAGACTAATTTATACACATAAAAAATCCCTTTGTTTTATTTTGACAACTGGGTCTCAAATCTGACATCTGCATTATTAAAATTCACCCAGGCCAAGGGTGAAAAAATTACATCAGTTGATCGGTTAAGTAATTCACATGCGTGAACAATCTGACGGTAGAGTCAAGTCCTGTTGGGGTGAAATTCATCACATGACATGCGAGTGATTTTTGAGTGGTTGGATCTATTATGGATCAATAACGCCGATGGCCATAATAAGAGGGGTCAGTTCGGTGGTCAAATTTGGTGGGATCCACCACAGGCAGGAACTGTCACCATAACATCTAATTCGCTTGAGGGGACCATGCAACATGGTGGTTTGGTGACAATGTTTGGGACACATCTAGGGACAGGGTGGCAATGGGCCAGGTCCAGGTGAGCACATCCCTGCTATCCACTGATGCACGTGCCAAACATTTTTTTCTATTTTTTTTTTTTGTTTTCATTTTTGAAGTGGGTATCCTACCATCCTTGAGGACTTTGTCCCCATGTGGCCCCCGTTAAATCTATATAAATGTACAAAGGATAAATCTGGAGCCACTTTAAACACAAGGCATGGGGAACAAATCTATGCTTATGTCAACTCCACCACCTCTCAGCAGGTTGGTAATCAACCCAAAACTTAAAAGGGTCAAATCACTATAGAAAAAACTCGAGTTAATAAGTTGAGTTTAAATTGAATCCAAAGGTCATAATTCAATTTATTGGGGTTTTGACATATAAAGAGCAAGAATTAAATCAATCCCAACCCATTTGATTTATAATCTATAAATTTAAAAGGGCCGGTCGTCCTAACAATGGGGATGTAAATGGGTCAGGTTAAGCTTAGCTTCATGTTGACCAAGATCTCAAGACAAAGTATGTTATTGTTATACACTACATTTTTTTATATTATTACATATAGCTGTTGTAATCTAATATATTGTTAATAAATTTATGCATACAATTAATATAAGGTAAAGTGAGATAGACCATATTATATATAGGGCTCAGCTCAGCTCAGCTCCCGTACATCCTTATGGTAAATTCTAGCAGTTGAGGCCCAGTTGGGACCCCACAAATAATGAGATAGGGGATTGAAGAATCCAATTGGGACCACCTCAGATATTAAATTTGACGTCAATATGAGGTCCCTAATCTCTACATCCGTGGCTCACAAATTTAATGGCTTATTATATATGTAATTGACTCTTGATCAAATCTATTTTGATTGGTGCAAACTGATGAGATGGGTGACTACCAAGGGAGAGTTTGTGTGGCCTATTCAGATGAATTATAAGTTGGATTCACTAGGTGGCAGTATATGATGTACAAGATCATTAATTTGGCTGATAGGGTACACATATCTTTATACATTTAAGTATGCTACAAAACAAGAGAATTTGATTTAGACCACTGGACCTGCAACTTAACCCAATGATGCCGGAACAACCTCATAACTAAGGGTCAATAGGATGCCCACATAATGATTAAATTATTGGGTCTGGCTTGGGTTTGATTGGACATTGCATCCCGTAACTTGTGGAGAGGCATAAAGCCCTAAGGTAGCGTTTGGTTCGCTGTAATGAAGGCTGGAATGGAATGGCCATTCCATTGGAATGACCATTCCCACGTTTGGTTCGTGAAAAAATGGTGGAATGACCATTACTTCAGGAATCACCATTCCTTTATACAAGGGAATCACCATTCCACCGGGGGGGCGGAGGAATGGCCATTCCATTCCTTTCCCAATTTTATTTTTGACGAATTTTATTTTAAAAAGCTAAATTTATTAATTTTTTAATATTTTAATAAAATATAAATAAATATTATTATATAAATCATAAAATAAACATAGTTGAAATTAAATTTAAAATATCAAAATTTTAAGAATAAAATTAAATACAATGTTTGGTCACATAAAAAATTAAATTTTATTTGAAAAAGCTAAATTTATTAATTTTTTAATATTTTAATAAAATATAAATAAATATTATTATAAAATCATAAAATAAACATAGTTGAAATTAAATTTAAAATATCAAAATTTTAAGAATAAAATTATATACAATGTTTGGTCACATAAAAAAATTAAATTTTATTTTAAAAAGCTAAATTTATTAATTTTTTAATATTTTAATAAAATATAAATTTTATATTTGGTCAGTTTAATATAAATTTTATTCCATTCCTGGTATCATTCCATCATACCAAACACAGGAATAGAAATGAGAGTCCTATTACTAGAATGATTCCTCTGTCTAACCAAACGTTGGAATAAAAATTACCATTCCTGCCTCATTCCATTCCAAGGTCATTCCAGCCTCCATTCCATTCCTCCCAGCAATCATTCCAGTGAACCAAACGCTACCTAACTCCTTTCACGTGAGCAGGTTTTCAGTGAGCTGTTGAAGTGGGACAAACATGCCCATTCCTTGTCGCTCTGCAACAATACGACTCTTATAACTAAACCCATCAGATAATATATAAAGGAAAATAATTTTATAAGAACCAATTTTCACTACTGTTTTAAAAAAGTCTAAATAGGGCATATCTATCACCCAATCTGAATTGTTACAGTATACAGAGACTTTTCTGATAGTCACACACCCTAAATTTCGATCAAATCTGAATTGATTGGACCATTGGATCAACTATGCACTAATCACAATGCACTAAATTTGTGGGTCATAGATAAAAGGGTTAGGAACTTGCGATTGGAGTTAAATTTGATATTTAGGGTGGTCCCATATAGATCTTTTCATCCTCTAGTTTCATCCCCAAATAGGACCCACAAGTGGACCTTATGGTAGTGTGTGAGAATACTTCTCATAAGATTAAAGCTCATATATAAAAGCTAAGGTTTTCAGTTTTAATTTTTATGGTCAGTTGTAATTTTATATACCAGTTACCTCTATTTATTAAAATAATAAATATTGTTAAGCCACCACTTTTCTCATATAACTATCTACTCACATCTTTTATCTTATCAAACCACTCAAAAATGTTATGTACTTTTTAAACTTTCACTTCTTCATTTTCGTAATAACTATTTTTTGGTAAAAGAGCAATTCATTAAAATTCTTTTTTTTTTTTTTTTTGTAAAAACGCTTGTCCACTCCATCTCTGGTAACCCTTTCGCCCATTTTTCCTATTTTCATTTTATGCAACTTGCTCTAAGGAGAGAGGTACTTTCATAACCTTTTTATTATATGAATATTTAATTTATAATGCATGGACATACCGTGCTGAGCACGGCTTATTGTGTTGTCTTTAAATTAAATATGATGACTTTTGCTTGCATGGAATCACCAATTTTATATATAATCAATCTGCAACCAATTCAAGATGGATTAAAAACTTAGTCAAATGAGCCATTTTATTTAATCAGGTGTGCTATATATATATATATGGCAAAATTAGTATGCATATATCCCTCACACTATGGTGAATGACACTTTCATTTTTGGAAAGTATTGATGTGCAAAAAGATAAAACGATTACATATCATAATACTTTTTTAACTTTGTTAGGTCTAAAACAGGAATTGTCCCTCACCTTGTAGTGAGGGATGGATGCATAATAGTCTTTCCCATATATGCATAAAATTACCTGTTATATATATATATATATGAGAATATTAGTATGCATCCATCCCTCACCTTAGAGAGACACTTTCATATTTAGATATACTAAAGTGTAAAAGACGAAAAGCTTATGAAAAAGATAAATACTCAAAGCATCCTTTACCGTATGGTGAGGAAATGATGCATACTAACATTTTTCATATATATAAAACAAATCCAGTCTATTTGGATTAATGCACAGTTGATCTATCAATCCAATATTTTCAGATTTAACTGAAATTTAAGGTGTGTAACTATCAGGGGGTCCCTGTATATTACAAGATTTGGATTGGGTGATAGATGGACACCACCTAGACTTCTCATAAAAAAGTGGTGAGAACTAGTTTTCGTAGGATGATTTTTCATATATATAGGTGGGGTCGATCTATCTTCCAATCCAAATCTTGTAATACATAGGGATCCTCCGATGGTCACATGCCCCAAATTTCGGTCAAATCAGAATTTACTGGACCGTTGAATCAACTATGCACCAATCCGAATGTATTAAATTTGTTGATCACGGATGAAGGAGTCAGGGACATGTGATTATGGCCAAACTTGATATTTGAGGTGGTCACAAATGGGACCCATAATTGGGCCCTTTAAACAATTGTCATGGTAAGTGTACGGAACACTTTTCATAGGATTAAAGCCATATATATATGGAAATAATAATAAAATAATTAGTTCTCATCATTTTTTTGTAAGAACTCTAAGTGGGGCCCATTTATCATCTAATCAAAACTTTACAATACACAAGGACCCCCCCTGATGTTACTCGCCTCAAGTTTCAGTTAGATTTAAATTTACTGGATTGTTAGATCGACTGTGTATTAATTCAAATGGAATGAATTTGTAGGCCAATGATGAAGGGATTAAGAACATATGATTGGGGCCAAACTTGATATGTGGGGTGGTCCTAAATAGATCTTTCGATCGCCATAGTCTAATCCCCAAATGGGACCCACAAGTGGGCTCCATAAAAAGTTATCAGGGTAGGTGTGTGAGAACAGTTCTCACAAAATCAAAGCCTATATATATTATTATAGGGAAATGGTCCTGTAACGATGGTCCTTACAGTCCTTACCGACCATTTTTCACCATTTTAGATAGTACGACACATGTTACGGGCTATCTAAATTGATCACACATATGAACCCCCTAAATTACATATGTTTAGCAATTTTGGGTCCCATCTGAATAGATTGGACTGTTGGATCGACTACACATCCTTCTAAATAGACTTATGAGTATATAGCCGATCCAACAGTCCAATCTATTCAGATGGGAGCAAAAATTGGTGAACGCATGTAATTCATGGGGGCAATGTGTGTGATCTATTTGGATGGCTTGCAACATAGGCCCCACTATCTAAAACGGTGAGAAATGGTCAGTAAGGATCATCCTTACAGTACCGTTTCTCATATATATATATATACAACTCTCTGATCAATGTGCATAGGGAGTTCTTAATGCTACATCCTTTTTTGCATGAAAAGCAATTTTGTTTTTTTAAGATTGGTTGCATATTATTTATGCATAAATATGATACCTAGAGAGGACATTCTTTGGGGCATATTAGGATGGTTAGATTCAATAATAAAGAAATATCAACAACAATAATAACTTGAACATGAATTAAGGTAGTGCCAAATATCTTTCCATTCAAACAATCTTAATCTAGATTTAAAGCCCTTAAGTCTAATATTTTGTATATAATGCATTTTTTAAGAGGTTGGATCTACTAACAGAGGATAAAGAGGATAATGATCAAACCAGTGACAATTGGAAAAGGTGCTAACTAAGATGTTCAAAAGGATTAAGTTAGTCAAGAGGTGGACTTTACACGAGGTTTTTTCCTTTTTCTGGGGTTTAAATGGGATTGGAACTCACGCATCTATGTACTCTACATATGTTTGTGTAAGGAATTTTATAATTGGCTAATTTAGGAGTAGGACAAAACTTTGGTCTATTGAGTCGTATTTTACAATTTCTGTTAAAATGGACTGTAGTTCACCAGAAGAGCCAAAGTGAAGAATTTGTACACGCGCTTGAGCGGATGGGTCTGAGATTTACTAGCTCAAGCTGACACTTACATGCTCAAGGGAGCTTGACAGGGAATTGCATTGAATTGCAAATAACAATAAGTTTGCATTAAGCGCTCAAGCAGAGGCTCACACACGCTTGAGTGCATGGTAGATAGAAATCTATTTTCTTAATACGAAATTGGTTCATGTTTGTGCTAGAATTGCTAGTACCTATTCTATAAGGAATATTCCTTTATGGCACGAATTGGAGGTTATATAAAGGGTGTTTTTCTCTACCTTAAGATAAAGATTTCATTATTTTAAGTGAAGATTACACATTAGAGATCACTTTACTTCTCTAAAGCTTTAATTGAAAAGATTGTGTTGAAGTTTTATGTCAGAGAATATTGCTTCTACATCTCTTGTAAAAGATTGAAAGCATCTTGCTTATTCAAGGTATAGTTTAATTAAGAGGAGAGTAGTACATGGCAGAGGAGAGTCGTGGCAATAACTTGTGTAAGAAGAACTCGGTTCTTAAGTTGAAGAAGTGATTGTATAAGGGTTATTAGTATATCTTGTGACTGTTCGTAATTAATGCTTGATAATTGGTCCTTGTTTGACTTGTGGTTTTTTCTTGGTTTGGGATTTTTACATAAAACGTATGCCTCTTGTCTTTTGTGTGGTTGATTGATTGATTTATTTGTTAACTCGTTTATTTTTTTCATTGCATACTATTTGGACTGCAATCTAGAAATTCAGATCTGACACAGTCCATTAGTCTGTAATATCACAACACTTAACACAAGAAGAAGAGGTAATAGCTCATACCCCCTTATGTCTTGACCTATTTGCAGTAACCTTTGCTGAGTAATTATTTTGAATTCGTTATCTTTCATGAAGTACCTGAAAACCAACTTGACAGCCAATCAAACTTTTTTCTTATTAGATTTGACCAGAATCGGCCCATTGGGTTATGGCCTCAGCCAAAACATTTTTCAGTGAGAGAGAACAGAATCGGCTCATGGGGCTATGGCCTTAGCCAAAACATTTTTCAGTAGGACTCATGGGGCTATGGCCTTAGCCAAAACATTTTTCAGTAGGACTCCTTCTCTCTCTCTCTCTCTCTCTCTCTCTCTCTCTCTCTCTCTCTCTTCCCTTAGTGCCATTCCTAGTTCAATACTTCTTCTACATCTTTTTTAATTTTTTTTGTTTAGGCCGTGACGTCTGTGGGGTTATCATGCTAATTAGTGGGGTCTGGACGTCTGGTTTTGATCTCCTCATCATGCAGAGTTTGAATGCAATAAAACTAGTGCATATGGTGGTTTCGGAGTCTCTTTCTCAATAAAAATTAGCATGGCCTTGGGAACACCTTTTTTCACATTAGTCTAAATGATTAAAAATGCATTCCAAAATTGACAAAGAGAGATTTCATTTGTTGGGTATGCTCCACTCTGATCAAGGAGAGGCCAAAAATGCTCTCAAATGATGTTAGATATGTTTCGTATTATTTTGACTCTATTGATTTGATATATTATAGTGTAGACGTGTAGTGTGGTTCCATGTGTAGGAGATGCCTTGTATTCTAGTTCTTCTAAATGATTGTGATTGGGAACTATGACGCTTGATAATTAGAGGAGAAGGATATGATAGTTTTTGCAACAAGTCAAGGAAGAAAAAGTAAGATCATATGAAGAAGAAAGTGATGCATGCATTTCTTTTTATTTTTTCCTTCTTTTACATACCTGACCAGTGTCTTCATGAGAGGAGCTACAAAATGCTAAGCTAAAGCAATAACAGGGCAACTCTCCTTTGGCTGGCAACCACTTAGCACTCTTCATCACCTGCCAATAGGGAGAAGCCTTCTGACTGATTTGCTTGATTGTATCAATGTCATTGCTCTGCTTATCTCTTCTCTATGCGTTATGGGGTTCATCCATGCAAGGCTTTATAAGCGCGAACTTTTGAAATTAATAGACCTCACAAGACCTAGAGAATTGGCATATGCTAAAGTTTTATGCCACGAGGCACTCTTTTCTGCTTCTTTTACTATCCCAAGAAGGCATCTTTCCATCTCTCTCTCTCTCTCTCTCTCACACACACATCCACACACACACACACACAAAGCTCAAATAAAAATAAAGCAAATGATGCTGCTGGTGAGGACACGCTTTTTGGTAAGGAAGGTGGGATGGCCTTGAGGGGTGGGTTTCTCCTGGCTTATATTCTAATGTTCAAAGTGCCCTTGTACCTTCTATTTATTATTCAAAGCATGTTTGTTTCGCATGAGTATAGGAATGGTAAGACTACTATTTCTAAAATGGATAAAGGTGAATTTTTTAAAATAATTATCCAATTATCTCCTCTTTCCTAGTGGAAAATGAATCAAGGTTAGATAAGAAATGAATACCCAGCCACTACCCTTATAATTTATATTTTTAAAAAAGTAAAGGTTGCATCTATATCTCTACCTAATACCATTTAACCCTTACTTTTTAATAACTCTAGTTGGAGCCCTTTTTACTGTACAATAAATTCCCATGCAAACAACCAAGTTGGTGGTATTCAAAGAATGCCATTTCAAATGTAAGGCCACACACATACAACCGTTGTCATCAATGATATTTTGGAATGCAATGATAATGTTAAGATATATTCCAAAAAATGGTATTTTGCTTTATTATATCATGATATTTTCAAAATATTGAATCAAATGAAAATATCACAAGAAAATTTGAATAAATATAGAAAAATGAAAAACTATTTTTAGATTACTTTTAATTTTATGATATTTGAAAATTGATGTATTTTCCTCAATACTTTTCTGATGATATCTTGAGGAAACCGCCAAAATTGAAAATACGTCAACATTTTCTTTAGACAATAATTCTTGAGAATGACATTTGTGACCACATAAAAGAACTGGTAAGGATTTAGGATTTAGAACAAAAGGTCCCTTTAAAAGGACCTTAAACAAAGTGTTGAAAATTAAAAGAAATGATGGTCTTATCTGTTTGATATAGATCTGTTCAAAACTAACTATTCTACAAATAGACCGATAAGACATGTTGTACATATGTCTCAATTAGATCTATTTGAAAAAATTTGTTTGGTAAACATACAAGTAAGAGCTTATTATAAGGGCATTTTTTGTCTGTTCTAAAAAAAATATTATCATATAATTATATTGTAAAGTCATAAGGCCCACGTGAAACTCATAAATGAATTTATGTGTCATAAAATGGTTCTATATGTTAAATATATTGCAACAATGCCAAATTTACATTATCAAGAGGCATTTTACATCCATCAGGACCCAATGCCCACCCATCAATCTTTCATTGAAAAAAATGAAGATCAATATCTTCAATGCATAGTTAGTATCTACTTTGAAACAACAAAATAACCAAATACCCATCTGTTAAGATTATTTGAGTGTTATCTGTTAGGATTAAGTGAGTAGTAATTTTATATTTTTTTAGATTGGACTTTAGTGTGCGTTGCTAGATGAGCTGAACTGAAGAAATCGAAGAAAAAACAAAAAATTTCTGAAGAAATAGACCAAAGACAGAATGCCTATTGCTTGAGCGAGTGGTTAGTCCGCTTAAGTGGATTTAGACAAGAACCTCAGACAGAATTGATGTCCGCTTGAGCAAAATCTTATCCATTTGAGCGAACGACGAAAATTTCTCTAGATCTGTTCTATGCAAATTAGTTTTCTATTTCATCTGGGACTTCCTGTTTGAGCCCTAATAGGTTTCTAACCTTAAGCCATGAATTTCAGCTCATTTAAAGGCTTCGGTGAGAATCCTAACTATGCCATCTCCTTGTTCTAACCCTAGAATATTTATTGGAGATTTTTTTTCTCTAGAGCACCCATTGGAGATCTGTACTGAAGATTTAGAGCTTCTAGAGGTTTTTCTTCTATTCTCTCGTAGTAGATTCGTTGTCTTGAGAGGCTTCAAGACGTGACAGTTCAAGCACAGGAGATGGTAATTGATGTATGCGTCGATAAGAAGAACTACAATCTTTAAATTGTGTTCAAATAGTTAAGGGTTGCGAGTGTATCTTGCAATCATCTATTTTATTGTGCTTGGTTTTTTCTTGAAGTTACGAGATCGGTCTCAAGGTTTTTTTTAGTTTTTCACGTAAAAATTTTGGAATTTTTTTTTGTGGTGTGATTTCCGCTTTAATTAATTGGATTATATGTTAGAAATCAGTTTGGGTTCTTGAATATCTTTGGTGGTTCTAAACCCTCACCATCAAATTTCGTACTTCACTTCGTAGAATTCCACTTCTCAGTGCATCTAATGCCCACGCATCAGTACCCAACCAATGCCCTAACTTATCTTTCCTTTTTTTCCTATGTGCCCCACCTTATCTATCCATCTCTTCATGATCTAAAACTGTCACATCTAGTATGAGACTTCAGTATTCATTCTCTGAAGTTGAGTTCAATCAAGAAAATGTATTCAAATCCCAATAATAAAATCCAGAAATGAGTAGAAAATAAAATTCATATGCAATATTTCAATTATTTAATAAAAAAACAATAGAGAAAAATCATCAAGTCCAACGAGTAAAAGGAAGTTCTTTCGTCAAACCCATGTTCAATTTTTCATCAAATCATTAAGTCCAGTTAGTAGAAATGAGCTTTTTTTTTTTTTTTTTTTGGGCCAAACCATTTACATGATGGGATCTTTTCCATCTCTTGCTCCAATTTACTACCATCATGCATCAAGAGATGCCCTATTATTGAACTCAATTTGCACTAGAGAGGAGTTCGAGTCCACGAGAGGTGTCCAAAATGTCCACTTCTCAGATATAAGTCCATCTTCTTTGTACATAGAGACTGTAATCGAGAATTCCTCTCTTCCTTCGAGAAAATCTCACTTTCAGAATGTAGAGTTACAAGTCCGACCATGTTATTCTCTAGGAAGGGGTGAGGTGGGGAAGTTGGGTACTTTTATATGAGTGTTATTGTCATATGATAAAACAATCGAGGGAAAACTTGACCATAGAAAAATCTTGTGATTTTTTTTGGCACCACAGCCAATGGGTTGGAAACCAAGAGAGGGCCCATACACACACAATAACACGGCCCAGTTAAGCGGAAAAAGAGCCCGCAACTGCCGCTCCTTACCACTCGGTAGGGAGCCATTCTCATTTCTACTTGGAAACTTTAGGTTCGTATTGAATTCTCACTTTTTATAATGGAGCAACTACGTCCTAAACCACTTCAAATTTACATTTGCTTTTAAGTTGCCAAACAGTCTAAAATGCTATAAAACTCTATTCTATGTAGTTTTAAGTTAAAAGAGATAGTAGTAGAAATAGACTTATCAAACGGCAGCTAAAACGACCATAACTAATTTTGACCTGATGAGATTAGGAACTACGATGATTAGACCATAATGCTAATCATTGTAATTTTCTACTAATGATTAGCAGTAGTAAAGCTCTTCACTGGAGAGAGACATCTTTTCCTATATTTGGATTCATTTTTGAGTCGAGTAATAATTATTTAAAAGATGCAGCAGAGAAGGTTTTCTCTTCAATGGGTGGAAAAAGCACCATTTTCTCCAGTGAATTAATCTTTTATTAAATACTAAAAAGTGACATCCAACCCCTTAGTAACCATTGTGATTTCGATTAAATAGGGTTCAAAAATGATTTTCTACTATATAGTTTTCTCCTTTCAAATCCAAAAATGGTGGAGAATTGCTACAAGTTTTCTCATTTTTCCTCCTAGTGGGGACTTTCCGCCTGGGCCTTTACGAGAAGAAATGGTGAAGAAAAGCCAAAGGATCATGTTCAAAATTGAGCTGTGGATAGTTTCCTCCATCTGTTCCCTCCAGGGGCAGGCCGCATTATTCGAAAATCTCTTTAAATTATACTTTTAAATATTTGATTTTGATTTGATTTTAGTATTGACTTCTTCACCCCTGCCATTGCCTGCACCACCCCAAATGAAAATCCAGTGTCCGCCGTTGGTTCCCTCCACATCCAAATGATCCCAAAAGAAATGTGGATTAACCACAGTACAGGACTTTAACTCTCTTTGCCCTGCTGCTCTGAGGCGGAGGGTAATAAGTAAGTGACACACCAAGAAGATTCAGATTACTGGAACGTAATATCAAAAACATCAGTAAACAGATGAAGCTGTTTTTTCACTAATGTAACAGAAGAATTATCAGCAGAAAGCATCTTGGTGGGTTCCACTGTCCCAACCAAATGCATAGGTGGGCTGATAAAAAAAACCTGCTGGTTATATGATTCAAGGCGATTATATGGGGGTCAAAAAGATCCAAGACAATTCAATTTCATCACTCCAGTAATGTGGGTAGAATGTTGATCCACAGCCTGAAGAATCAAAAGAGAACCACTTTAAGATGTGGCCCACCAAAAATTATTATCCCCATATTGCTCCGATCAGGTGATGCTTCCTCTTCAGTATGATAGTAACTACTGATATAAAGCACACAAAACCTTCATAGAGACCACTGTGGACCTTGGTGCCGAGATTAGTCTAATTGGACTGAATAAACCAATACACAGATTCTTCAAGTGAAAATAATAATAATAATATAATAATAATAATAATCAAGATTCCTCTACTATAAGTCTATAACTATAACAATGGGTGCAGCAATTCAAAAGATGCAGAACTGCAGGAGGGGACTTTTCCTTTATAAACAGTAGATCATCAAAAGAGAGAGTTGTAGGTGAGGAATGTCGCTGCAATGGAAGCTATGCAAATCAATAGAGAAGGTATGAGAGTGACATTCAAGAGCATGCTCTCACCCAAGTATCCAGCCAATGTTATCGTGCCATCTGCGACCACCCGAGCCAAAGTTCCAGCCTCTGTTGACAGCAGTCCACCATTATAGGTTCCACGGGCAAGCCTCGATGACATGACTCGAGATAATAGTGCTAGATTAACACCTGCATCGGTCACACAAAACATAAATGAGACAAACACAAGCTCAGCTATGAAACGAAAAAAGATGCTTCAGATTAAATTCCAAAATTGGCTGTAATGCCCAGAATTTCAACTACTCTGTTAAGCATAAAGGCTAAGAGAAGTGGGGAGCCAGAACTGTGAATTGGCAGACAGCAATGCATGTATCTTGGAAATAAGAGAAATGCTAAACTTACACCCCTACTTACTCCCCAGGTTACTCCCCAATGTATTTGTGGTTCACATCTATCCAAAATGTGATGTGGGCCACATTTAGGACAAATGTGAAGCACAAAAAGCACTAGGGCGTAACTTGGGGAGTAAATGGGGGTTGTAAGTGTAGCATTGCTCCGGAAATAATGTATCACAGTTCCTGTCAATATTTGCACGCAGCTGGAGACAGCAGTCCGCATATTCGTAGAATGTGTGGACAGTTGTGACTGGGTGCTTAATGTGACTGGTTTTGGTCTGCCTAACATATACGTCGGATTTTAGTTTAACTCCATCAATGGCATACCACAGCCCCATAGAAAATTTGGAAACTGCAAAAGTTAGAAAGCTCTAGGCCATTCGATTACAAGGTGCAATCATATGCTGCCTCAAAAAAAAAAAAAAAAAAATTGATAAACTCATATGCGGCCTTCAACAAAATGATCAAATCATATGCTGCCTTACACCAAATGCACACATGGCTCATTCACACAAATGATAAGTATACATAATGAGATGAAGGTAATGATGCTTGATACTTCTTAGCTGTAGCTCAGCCAGTTAAGCCCATGTTTGTTAGCATCCATGAGTTTAGAGTCCCTCATGTAGCACAAAAATAAATAAAAAAATAAAAAAATTATAATTATGATAATCGATAGAAATAAATGGAACATTTTGGACTAGAATATTATATAGGAGGTAGAGCCTTGGGTAACATAAGATTTGATCTGGTGAGCCATCACAAAATGGACCGTGCTTTGTTATTGCCTCATCATATGATCCAAACCATCTCGTCAAGGATCAAAATAGTGGTTGTGGCAGGCATAGCAACTGGTGGCTAGAACGCCACGTAATAGCATGCGGCGTGAATAGAAAAGGTTGCCAAAAAAAATTGAGAAAAATAAGAAAAATCCCAAAATATTGGAAAATGTTAGAATTTGATGTTTTTCTCCTACAATAACTAAGATTTGGTTGGGGGGGGGGGGGGTTGTGGGGGTGGGAGTCCTAGCGGTCTTTCCAGTGGAAAAGAAGTTTTGTATTTGAAGGATTATTAAAAAAAAATAGTGATCTAATTTTTCCTATGTATTCATGTAGGTTAGCCATACTAAGTTAGATTTTATTATGAATTTCTAAATTTATAATTCAAACAAGCAATTTACTACAACTGTATATAAAAAAGGATATATAAATTATAACATAATACTTAAATAAATTTAAAAATTCAAATTCGAAGATTAAACCAAATAACAAATTACCTTTCATCAAAACAAACAATGCATTTGTGTTGAATGTCAGGAAAAGAATACCTCTACTAAGGGGGCATTTACCAAGATATACCAAGAGAAGATTGCTGGATCAGAACTTTCAGTATCCATTGCAATTCGGTGAGATCATGTGTTTTCTGGTGTTCTTTTTTAAGTATAGAAGGGTAGAAGAATTATGTAAAAATGCTATTTAGAGAGAAGATGAAAAGAAATAAATCTTATTATGCCTTTTAAATTTTTTTGGAAAGTAACAGTTTGTCTCACTCCATAATAGTCCCATGGTGGTCTGTTGTAGCATTAATGAAACTGTAGTGGGCGTAACAGCCCTGTAGTAGCTATAGCAGATTGTAGCGGTTGCCATGGTTCAAAATAGTAGCCGCTACATAGCGTTGCGGCTATAGCAGTTGAGGGCACTACGCTATTTTAGAAATTCAGGTGCTATGGTCTAAAACCTAATAGAGCCAATCAATTTTAATTTCTAACGTTGTTTTTCCTAATTCTTCTCTCCAATAGCCTTTCCTATAATTGTACTTGTCTCTACCCGTGCATGATTCTAAATCACTAAAAAACCAAAAAATACAATATTGGTTTCTACACAAGATACAAAAAAAAAATAATAAAATAAAATAAAAGGAATCACACCGCTACACTGCTATATATCGCTGCAACCACTAGATATCGCCTGCTACGTAGTGTTTTGGCCATTGGCCGCTACGCCAGTCGCAATCGCTTTTTTATCCTTTGTAGCTGTTATGGATGTGTGCAGCGATAAATGCCATTTTGTGTAGCTATGCTTAATATAACAGCCGCTACTTTGATCCATGCACCTAGTGATAGTTCATAACCACAACCAGAGATCACGCATTTGGTGGAAGTTAACAACCACAACCAAAGATCCTTTTTGACAAGGAAAACAAAATGATTTGGGACTAGCAAATTGAGAAGTTTTCAGGGTATTCCCGTCTCCATCTAAAATGGAGTCCGTAATATGCATTGTTTGGATCACAAAAGGTAAACCTGATGCAGTCTAGGCCCCACAAGTGGTCCCATTCAAATCTAATTAGATTATGACTATGTTATTTTATTAGTAGCTTTCTAATTGCATTATTAGGGAAGTTTCTATTAGTAGATTAGGGTTTGCTTAGCCATTAAGTTTGCTTTTATTATATATATGGCATTGTAGAGAAGAAATTCTTAGACTTGGATTGATTAATAGAATTGGGTTTTATCCCTGAGCGGTGCACCCTCGTGTGTTCGAAGTCTTTTGACGATTCAAAGTGTCCTTGTATACATGCTTTAGCACCTCTATGCAAGCCCTAACCTAGGGCCTGCATCAAGACCCTTGCATACAATTTGTTGGTTTGAGCTAATGTCAATTCAAACATTATCATGCCACTATCTTTCCATACTTCTACTCAACCAATAAAAGATTATGTGACTTCTCTTTTTCTTTTCCTTCTTCCATTAACCCTGAAAGCTTTACTCAAAATGGAGTCATGACATGTCCGAGTGGGAATGTTTTATGAATAAGATGGGTATGCAACAACGCTAAGAGATCAAGAAATGGTGCTAGGTTAAAAAAAATAAATAAAACAAAGCACAATTCATTTTTATTTTTATTACTAAGAATGAGTTTGTAGATTACCTTCAAGGACTTCGGCTGATACGAATGTGATAAGCGCTGAGCACACATATTGCGGCACAGAATAAGGAATTATGACATTGAAGCTTAGGATTATACCTATAAATACCATAATTTCAGATGCCAATAAAATTTGCCTGCAAAATTACCAACCAGAAAAATTCAGCAGCAGGCAATTGCCATAAAACATGGAACAAGATGGAGAAGTCTAAAATGCATCAAACGTCCCTTCTCAGAAAGTCAATTGAAAAGACCAATCAGCTTCATCCCATGAATAGGACCTCAACCAAATTACTGAGAAGTAATATATCATTGATCAATGATGACATAAGAGTAACACATCTGAAATCAACCCCTTTACACTTCACAGCCCTACTATGATATTTTGAATCCACAAGATGTAAAAAACAGGAATAATCATCATGCCTTTTATCTAAAAGTTTACCTGTCTTCAAACATGTTACTAATGTAGCTACCGACGATCATGTTTACTGGAAGAACCGTTAGGCCTAGGCATGCAAGGAAAATTGCCACTGTACTAGTTGTCCAACTAAAGTAGTATGTGGTAACAACACTTGATTCAGAAAGCAAAATCTCCATCGCATATTTGAGCATAAAATAGATCAATAGCTGCACCTGAAAATTTTTTGGGTAGCCATCAAAGTTAGAGGCCTTCTATATATGAAAAAAAAGAAAGTTAAACAGGAATATTAAGAGAACAGGTGTAGTTGAAATTTTTTAGCTTTTAGGTGGTTTCAGGGCTTTAAATTAATATCATCATTATCATCATGAAAGTCTTGTCCCAACTATGTTAGGGTCGGCTACATTAATTCTGTTTCTCCATTTATATAATATACAAACATACTTAAACATACATATACATACATACATATATGGGCTCGGCTCCCCTAAGCTCTAGCTTAGGGTAAGGTAAGCTAAAGTGTGTGGTTTCCCCTTGTGGGGCCCACCTGGGGATGGGAATGGAGGAGATTTGAACTCTCTGCAAAAAATCAGCCCCAAACATTGTTTTTATCATCCCCATCTGGGCTTCAAAAGTTATAATGGTCAATAGTCCACTCGGATCAGTGCATAGTCAAACCAACGGTTTAGTAAATTCATATTTGACCAAAAATTGGTGGATAGGTGGAGTTCAGGGGGGTCATGTGTTTGGTCCATTTGGATGGACCAAGGGTGGGCCCCAAGGGCTTAGGCCTACAGAATTTCTTATATAAGCTCAAGCTTAGGGGAACTTTTCCATATATATATATATATATATATCCATTCTCATAAATTCTCCACTTTCCAGTAAATAGCAAGAGCCATACATCTCTTGAGACTACCAAATCTCAAATCTAAATCAGGACAATCCACCATATCCGAGTAGAGGGTGGATGAACTTGCAATTTTAGGCTTAACCACAGATGCAATTCACAATGTTGCTAACATAGCTTAGATGTCTCGAACATATTTGCACTTCAGACTTTGATAAACTTACAACAGTTTCTCTCAAAAACTCACAACTTCATTTAGTGTTAAAACTCAAAGCCCCTCCACAAGGTGAAGATAAGTGTATAAACAGAAATGCATAGAATAAAACATCTATACAGTAGCAGAAAGCTTCCAATTTTTTGACAGAGTTTACACAAGGTGAAAATGCAATTCTGTTGAAAAAGGTCCCTGCAAAGCATAGCTTAGTGATGGGGACATCTACTCCCATAGGGAGTACAGTTTGAGACCTGCTCAACAGGTTGGAAGTAGTTGCTCCAGCTAGAGTGGCAGCCACCCAAAAAGGAAAAAAAATCTACTGCCACAAGCATGAATGGTGATTATGTCGCATTTACATACATATGTAGCATGTGACTAATTTAGAATTTTATTGACCACATAAACATTAATTTCTATTCTACTATTATTAAATTAACAACTATTTTAAATAAATTTCATACTTTTACAGATGGTGTCAGCAATCTATATGCTGATGCAATTGAAGTAGCAGCCGTGAGTGACTTCTCTTGAGATTCTTCACTACCGTCACATTCTTCGTCGTCATCTTCATTGCCTTGCTTCTCCTCATCATTTAAGAGCAATGGTGCTCTAAGACCTTTTTCCTTCTCGTTACTCTCTACTGGTTCTGTTGGAAGTAAGATCCACAGTTTCTTCTTTCATCAGTACAGTAAATTATATTAAAAGAAGATGAGATCCACAGTATGATATTGAGTATCAAATACATTTGCAACTAGCCACTCCAAATATATGCAAACTCGATTCTAGTTGAGAGACATTTCATGCAATCAGGGGTGGAACTAGTGGAGGGCTGGGGGTGGCCATGGCCTGCCCCGCGCTCTGAATTTTTGAAAGGTGGCCCCTCCAGCAAGCATAGGCAAGTCTCACCGTAGCTTGAAGCATGTGAAACAAGTCCCCAAGGGCACCATTACTCTCTAAGATAGTACACAGTACACAAGATGCATTGAAGGTCAAGTTGTTTCTTCTAAACATAGAATAAAAAACAGGAAAAACAAATTACCAGCATTAGTTTCCTGCAGTGAATTCTCCTCAATATCATGAGCAGGCTCCTTAAATGAAATCAACAACCAAATTAGATATGCACACCATGCCAGGGCCATTACCCAACCCGGTAAAGTGTTTGCATTCATAGTGATTACAAATATCTTAAATTTAGCTTGAAGTAAGCCAGCAAGAGCAGGGCCACATGCCATTCCAAGGGCACTGGCACTAACAAAGGCTGCAGAAGCTTGCATCCGTATGTTAAGTGGCACACAATCACTGATGTAACGCCTGTTAACTGCTCTTGCAGAACCCAACCTGCATTTGCCATCAATGTCATGCCATGGATGTAATAACCATATAACATAATGTACAGATACTATAAAATCAACCTAGGTCCAGCAGATGCAAAGCCATACCAATTACTGACAGTCTCTAAATTATCAAATCAAAATGCTTTCCACATAAATGCAATCACAAGAAAGTTCCCATCATGGGCTGATCCATATTCATGACTGCACCGAGGAGATACATTATTGTATCCACCTGCATCTTCTCTGAAACCAATTTAAGAAAAGGGAGTAACCATGGAAACTACGGTTCACCATGACATATGTCTTATCCAAGTCAAGTTTACATGCAAGCTTCTGGCATCAAGCTTAAAAGCTGGACTCAGTGCACTCATAAGCAATTAACAGTCAAAGTTCTAGATCTGTCTAGCAATGAAAGCTCCCTGGGATTAAGATTTGACTCTTGGTAATCCAACTAGAAGTCAACTTTGTATTGCAGTTTCCTTCAATGAAGTTAAAATTTTCTATCTTATTACCTCGTATTTTCTATAAAGAATAAAATTATTGAGAATATAAAAATATAAGAAAATAACTCCGCCAGTTTTTACTGCCGGTCTCAAGCTTGGGTAAAGGAAGAGGGTTGCGTTAGGTAGGTTGATAGCCAGCGCAAAATTTTGTCACAACCCAAACATGAATTTTGAGATAACAATATTTCGTGATAAGGTTAAGGCATTCCCTGCTTTAAGCGACGCATTGTAGCGTCGCCTTGCTGCAGTAAAAAGTGTGCAAAGGCTACCACATGACTCTGGGCTAGTGCGGTTAAAGAAGTTAGTCCATGAGAAGAAGAGGAGGAATATGAAAATTAGACTTGCTACTTGGAATATAGGAACCTTGACAGGCAAGAGCATAGAGTTGGTCGAGGTAATGAAAAGAAGAAGAATTAGTGTAACTTGTATACAAGAGACAAGGTGGAAAGGAAATAAAGCTAAGAGCTTATGGATAGGTATAAGCTTTTCTATGCAGGAAAAAGTAATATGAGAAATGGAGTGAGTATAATTGTAGATAAGGATTTGAAAGAGAAAATTGTGGGGGAAAAGAGGTTTAGTGATAGAATTATAGCAATTAAACCAGTGTTAGAGAAAGACATAATCCATATCATTAGTGCATATGCTCCCCAAGTAGAACTAGAGGAAACTGTGAAAAGACAATTTTGGGAGGAGATGAATGATTTAATGTGAGAAACACCAAATAGTGATAAGAATTTCCTTGGAGGGAATTTAAACGGAAATATAGGAAGAGATAATAGAGGATATGAGAGAGTGTATGGAGTGCAAGGATTTGTAAAAAAGAATGAATTCGGAAACACTATATTGGACTTTGCAGTGGTATTTGATCTTGTAGTAGCAAATACTTAGTTTAAAAAGAGAAATGAGCATTTAATTACCTATAAAAGTAGGAGTAACAGGAGTCAGTTAGACTCTTTTCTATTTAGAAAACTAGACCGATTGGCTTGTAAAGATTGCAAGGTTATTCCAGGAGAGAGTTTGACCACGCAACATACACTTGGAGTTTTAGATATTTGCATTAGAAATAGAAAGAGAGCAGTAGTGAACAAAATGGGCCCTAAAACAAGGTGGAGAGATTTGAAAGGGGAAAGAACAAATATATTTAAAGACAAAATGATTAGGGCGCATGGAATCTTGAAGGAAAAGCTAAAGTAATGTTGAATCAAATGGCTAATTGCATTCGGAAGGTTGCAAAGGAGGTACTTGGAGAATTAAAAGGAAAGTGACAAGTTTCTAAGCTCGCAAAAATAAGAGAAAAGAGAAATAGGGACTTAAATCATGTCAAGTATATCAATGACAATGCGGAAAATGTTCTGGTGAAGGACAACGATATTAAAGAAAGGTGGAAGGAATATTTTAGCAAACTTTTAAATGAAGAACATATGGGGGATACAAGAACTAAGGAGAATACTTCATTACCAGAGCATACTTTTCTCTGTAGAATTAGAGGGATGGAAGTGAATGAAGCGTTGAAGTAAATGAAGATAAGAAAGATTACAAATGAAGACAAGAAAGGTTATAGGCCCAAATGAAATTCCGATAGAGGTATGGAAATGCTTAGAAGATGTTAGGGTGAGTTGGTTATGTAGACTATTCAATAAGATACTTGTGACAAAGAAAATGCCGGATGAATAGAGAAGAAGTATTGTAGTACCTATATATAAGAATAAGGGAGATATATAAAATTGTACAAACTATCGAGGGGTTAAACTTATGAATCATACTATGAAGTTATGGGAGAGAATAATAAAGTAAAGACTTAAACGGAAGGCCAAGATCGTTGAAAATCAATATGGTTTTATGCTAAGAAAGTCAATTATGGAAGCTATCTTTTCACTTACGCAATTAATGGAAAAATATCGAGCAAAGAGGAAAAATCTACACATGATATTTATCGATTTAGAACAAGCCTTTGATAGGGTACCGAGGGATTTAATTTGGTGGGTTTTGAAGAAAAGAAATGTCCCCAGAGGTTACATTGAAAATTTTAAAGATATGTATAAAAAAGCAGTAACAAATATGAGAACCACATATGGAGAAATAGGTGGGTTCCCTATGACTATAGGTTTAAATCAGGGATCAACCTTAAGCCCTTATCTCTTTGCATTAATTATGAATGAGTTAACTGCGCATATTTAAGAAGAAGTACCATGGTGTTTGATATTTGTAGATGATATAGTATTGGTGGATGAATCAAGAGATGGTGTAAAAGCAAAACTTGAGAGATGGTGGGGGGCATTAGAATCTAGAGGCTTTAAAATAAGTCATATAAAGACAGAATATATGGATTGCAACTTCAGTGGACATATACAAAGTGTTCAAACCACTGTCAAGACTGAAACACATGAGATACCACGTAGAGATTCTTTTCGGTATCTGGGCTCGATGATTAGTAAGGAAGGGGAGATTGATGAAGACGTGGAGCATAGAATAAAAGCTGGATGGCTGAAGTGGAGATTAACTTGTGGAGTGCTTTGTGACAGATGAATGCCAACAAAATTGAAGGGCAAATTTTACATGACAGTGGTTAGACCAGCTATGGTATATGGAGCCAAATGTTGACCAATGAAGAAGACATATATACATAAGATGGAGGTGGTGGAGATGAGAATACGTAGGTGGATGTATGGTAAAACTAGGAAAGATAAAATTAGAAATGAGCGCTTTCGAGAGCATTTAGGGATAGCACCAATAGGGGATAAAATTAGAGAAATCCATTTAAGATGGTTTGGGCATGCTAAGCATAGGCCGGTAATGGCACCAGTGAGAAAAAGTTTGGCTCTACAGGTAGATGGCCTATCAAAAGGTAGGAGTAGGTTAAAGAAAACATTGATGGAGGTCATTGAATTAGATTTGAAGAAGTTTAATTTATCTAAGGATTTGACTTAAAATAAAATAGAATGGAGAAACAAAATTCATGTAGCCGACCACAATATGGTTGGGATAAGGCTTTGATGATGATGATAATGATGATGATGATGATAAAAATATAAGAAAATGAGGAAACTTTTTCAATGAATAATGAAGAAAATTTAATTAGCAAACTTGACAAATCAGAGGTAGCATTCTCAACACCATTGATCCTATAACTGATACAAATCTCCTAAACTTTAGGACACGGTTGGAATCAGAGCTTTAGAAAAATAAGGACATAGGACTGCACAGTATGGGAGGGCCACTGCATACTGTTCCCAGAGGTCCCACAACTAGATCTTCATCTCACAATTCAGACCTCGGAACACAAACTTTCAATTCTGCCATTCCATTTTTCTCACGCTTCAGTAAAAATGAGCCTCTTTAAAAGAGCTGCACTATAAGCCAAACTACATTTGGTCTATAAATATGTAGACAACACAAACAGAGATTTATTCTCTCCATCCATATGTTGTTAAAAATGTTAGTTACCAAGGGTTACAGAATGACAAAACCAAGAAACTAAGCTACCAAGGTGCTCCAACACAAGTAAAGCCATGACATATCGGATAAAATTCATGAAACCATTAGTTATGGCCCATGGGACCACAAAATAAAAAAATAGCATGCCAAATCAATTAGCTCATTCCACTATCACTTTGACCTTGGATATAAACCCGTGAAGAAATCTAATGGTAAAACAGAAGTTAGGAAGGAAAACTCACGAGTCATGATAGTTTGGTAATGCATAATCCGAATTGGGGTTGCATGATTCATTTTACATATTTATGCTAACCTCTAAGTCAAACAAAGAAACTTGGAAAGGATCTAGAAATATAAGATTCACCTAGCTTTAAACAATCATTTGATTAGGAAAACAAAGTAATATGGACCATGGTCTTTATTTTTCTTATATTATTTTGTGCCAACATCAAGCAATCTTCTTATCAGAGAGGTAACGAATGTAAGAACTACCTGTAGAGAGAGAAAGTGAATTTTCAATGACCACAGGTTCACATTAGGAGTTATGTTTAAGCCATTATCTCTTTGCACTAATTATGGATGAGTTAATTGCTGATATTCAATAGGAGGTATCTTAGAGTATGTCATTTGAAGATGATATAGTGCTAGTGAATGAATCAAGAGATGGCACGAATGTGAAATTTCAGAGGTGGTCAGAGGCTTTAGAATCTGAGGGCTTTGAAATAAGCAGTTGGAAGATAGAGCATACATGAATTTCAACTTTGCTGGCGATGTGAAGAGGGTTAAAACTCCTACAAGAATTGAACCATGAGAGTTGCCATAAAGAGATTTATTCTAAAACCTTAGCTCAATATAGGGAGATTGAGGAATATGTCAAACATATGACAGGAGTGGATGGTCGAAGTGGATACTTGCTTTTGACATGCTTTGTGATTCGCATTGTAGGCCAAAAAAACTGAGAAAGGTTTTGAGAGCATTCACAATTAATGGACGTATAGAAAATACAAGAAAGAATGATTTTTGCACCTAAGAATTTTGCTTTAATTCATTTTTCAAGTTTTTTTGTTTGCATAGGTTCAAATGTTCTGCCTTTATACGCATAAGTTGTTTACATAGCATTTTTTTTACAACCCCCAGCCTTTGACTACAAAATGACAAAAATGCAAGAAATATAGAAGAATGTAGAAAATGTAGACCATCGATCAGCAGTTTGATGGTCGTAGCATTTCTTCTCTTTTTTCCTTTGAATTTGTTAGGAAACACCAATAAAAGCTCTCCATGTAAGGTTGCCAAAACCAAGGTATGGGTGTGGATGGGTTTTGACATCAATTAGGCAACCTTTGTAGACTATCACCCATTTTTCTTAGGGACGCGAAGTGCGAATCCCAAGTGGGCTGTTGGTTTTTGTGCCAACAGAGTGTCCAAGGTTGTGTAGTTGTCCATTGCAGGACCGATGTATGGTAAGCCGAAATGAAGTACACCATGAAGTCAAGGACATTCAAGGCTCCTTACATAAAGAAGACAAAGAAAGGAGTCCTAAAAGACTAGGAATTTTCGGGTTTTTATGTGTTTGGCACGGTATAAGGTACTAAGTTGAATCCTCTAATTGTATTCTCAGAGGTTAAGTACCTTATTTTTTGTCCTTTAAGGGGTTGAGAGAGGCTTGGGACGGAGTTTCATTCTCGAAAGTGAAGAATGTTGAAGATGCTGCAGAGATTCTGGATGCAAGTGAAGTCTGGAGATGCCAATTATTGTTGAAGTGCTACCCAAGAGCCCTATTTATAGCTTTCTCAATATGGTTTTAAATACAAGTGCAAGTCTTCATGCTGGTTGGGAATGGGATGAGTCCGGGCCGACCATACCGCTCTGATGGCACAGACTGATACAATTGCACTGGTCCTAAAAAGTCTCAAATTTTTTTTAAAAATTTAGAAAAATGAAAAATAATAGAAAACTAATAAAAATATGAAAATTTAGCTATTTAACAAGTATCCAATCCAAATAAACTGATGTTTAGTGTTGTTAAGCATTGACTAGCTAATGGTGTAACATATAATTAGTAGTTTTTAATAGGCAAAATTATTTTTTTTATCTAACTTAAATATAAGTCATTTTATATAAAACAACATTTTGATTTATGGAACAGCACATTAATGGTGCCTGTGCATGACACGTTTCGGACTTGGCCAGCACTAGGTTGACTCGGACCAGAATGTAAAACTATGCTTCTCAAGAAGTTGCTGCAGTTGGAGATGGTGGGCATTCGAAATAGGTGCCAAAAAGTGATTTCTGGCCAGATTGTTGATTGAAGCTTTTGGTTAGTCAGCAGTTGGCGTGAAAATATGTGGCTGAAATTGCCCTGATCGTGCTTGAAACTACTTGAAATCGTCCATCGGTAGTTTAGGTTGCTTTGGTCAATGCTTCGGACATCCAATTGTTCTAATTTTCATTTGGCGGTCTAAAGTCGTATTTTGACTTCTTTGGGCTGATTTTGACCTCCATTTGTCTTGAACTTTTAGGGAGACCTTCTTGATCATCTACTTGACTCATTTTGAGCTTTGACCCATGCTTTGACCTTTAGAGTTGACCAAGCTTTGACCTACAAGTTGTTGACCATCCGCTGGCCTATTTCATTGGTCTTTGACTTGGAATCTACAAATTTTGCATGCCAACAGGCACTTACCAACAAGAATAAAGAGAATTTTATAGGACAATGATTAGGAAGCTATGGCCTCTGGAGCAAAATGTTGGCCAATAAAAAGGGAACAAATGCACAAAAATAAGTGTATTGGAGATAAGGGATGGATATGTGGTAAAACTAGGAAATATAAAATCAGAAATGAGCACTTTCCAGAGCATTTAAGCGTCGTATCAGCAAGTGAAAAATTAAGAGAGGCTCATTTGAGATGGTTTTGGACATGTTTAATGTAGGCTAGCAATGGCACCGTTGAGGAGAAGATTCTTTATGTAGGTGGATGGCACACTAAGGGTAGCCCAAAGAGGACATGAATGGAAGTAGCAAGGGTAGATCTAAAGAAGTGCAACCTGTAAGAGGATTTGGCTTAGGATAGATTAAAATGGAGAAACAAAATTGATGCAACCCACCTCTTCATCATTGGGACAAGCCTTAGATGATAAGGATCAAGCAATCTTCTAGACAACTCAATAATCATGAAGCAAAAGCAGGAGAAAAAGATGGCAAACAACAAAAGTCCACAGCTAGGACAACGCATGGGTCCATTAGGCTTCTGGGCCATCTAGGACCAAAGACCCACATAGGAAGGCCCAAGGGAAGGTCCATGACCAATCCCCACCCCCCACCTCCCTCCTTGATTTTAAGTCATAATTTTATGCACATGTCTATATAGATGTGGGGCCCAATTGACAACAAGTCAGCAAAAAGATGCATTTTAGTTTCCATTCTAAATAAAAGTTATTATGAGTCAATATTATTTCGACTTCTTGCTTAAATTGTAATTAGTACCAAATCAAAACAAAGATCTTAAGAATATTTCCAAGGAGGGAATATAGTGCTGGTTGACCACTCCCTTCCCCTATATATAAATAACATCTTCTCTCTTTTGCTCCCACATGCAATTATTCATGAATAAATTTTTGGTTTTCTACTTCATAGTGAATGTGCAAGTGATTTATCCTGGTTTCTAACTCCCACATATAGTTCAAGCTTAGGCTTCAAAGTTGGAATTTAACACTCCAGTTTCAATACAAATATCCTCCTGCATCACTCTCTTGAAGCAGTAATTGCTAATTTGTATTGTCTTGTCAATTATTTACATTTCTGTCCATTGGTGGTTTGACTCACACAGAATCCCTCAGGGCTTCTCTTAAGATAGTCCAAGGTCACTCCAAGCAACTAGGACTGTGGTTGGCAAAAATGCACCACATATCAATTAAGGAATCAACCTGTTCTAATTGTAACAACCATATTAGCAATGAAATCAGCATGCTACACAGAAGAGATCATTTATCTAATGATGATTGGCTCAAGTAAACGTTGGAGAACCTCAGAGAATGTAATGCTCAATCTCTTAGGGGTCGTTTGTTTTTTTCACATGTGATATGAAAATGATTTACATATGTAAATGACTCACATGTGAGTCATTTACATATGCAAATGACTCACATATGAAACATAATTTTTGTTTGTTATTTTCACACCTCTTCAAATGTGAAAATGGTCTAGTATTTTTTGTAAAAATCTCACAATCCATAAAGGATCAACGGTTGAAATTTGGTACACCAACCATGTTTGGCCTAATAAAGAGTTTCAACGGTTCAGATCTCTCCTTTGAGGCTCAGATTATCCGCAAATTTGAAAAAAAACAGACTGCTTGTTCAACTATATTGAATGCATCGAACGGTTGATATGTTTTTTGAAGATATCTCAAGATATATTTTGAATTAACACCTGAAATTTGACGTCCCATTTGGGAATGGCCTTTTGAACGAGATGAACAGTTTGGATCGTGCAAATGGGGCCCAAAAAGTCCCAAAAATAAAGATTAACGGCTAGAATGTTTTCGTAAATATCTCAAGATCTATGATGATCCAACGGCTGAAATTTTTTACCATAGTTGTTTTTGACATTTTTAACATATTGAACGGTTCAGATCATGATTGGGGGTCCCACAAAAAAAAGGCGTCCTGGGCGTGATTTTACTGTAGCTCCGCCATTTCAAAGGTGCTATGTAAATCTTTCACACCTGTTGAGGTGTGAAAATGAGTACTCCCTTTTACATTACATTTACACACTAAAATCATACTTGATTTACACACCACATGTGTGAAAATTAAAAAACAAACATAAAATGTATGAAACCATTTCACATGTGTAATGTTTACATGTGTAAATGAAAAAAACAAACGACCCCTTATGACAAAGTTGAACCTGTTGTATAGAAGTCTCATATATCATCATAGTTAACTTTAATTAGTAGAAACATAGAAATTTCATATATCATCATAGTTAACTCTAATTTGTAGAAACATAGAGATTTCATCATGTAGGCCACATTCTGCAATATTTTCACAGTAAAAAAGGGAAGTCCGGAGATGTGAGCTAATCCGATGTTTGACATAGAAATTTTCCACAGAACGGGTATGTAAAAAATCCAGCATATTGAAATTTGAAGTCCAAGGGGAGAAGCAGCCTTGTGACCTTTTTCCACAGAAATATTAGTGCTCAGCCTCCTGTCACCAACATTTCACTTAAAAAATTTCAGTTTTCATGTGTGTGGAATCTACAACTGACGATATACGTAGAAAAAGTAAACCATGGATTCTGCAGGCCATAGAATCCATGTTCTGCTTCCAAATGTGAGTCATGTGACTATCAGAAAATAACAGTGATATTTATGGGGGAAAACCAAATAGTTTAGGGAAACAGAAATCAAAACATTGAGCAAAAATAGGGAATGAAAATGTAAGCTGAGAAGAATAGAAAGAATAGGTGAACATGGAATGGAACATATTCATACTGGTAATGCAAAAAAAAAAAAAAAAAAAAAAAAAAAACAGCAACTTGAATGTAAGAAAATAAGCAACTTAAATATGGACACATATCAAATAAAAAAATTAAAAAAAAGAGAAAATGACCACATACCCGCAGAACAGGCGACCGATTAGAAGAACAGCTATTGAATCAAGATCATAAGCCAATGCATACAAGACATTACCCACAAGAAGAACAACACTGCTAAAAACGAGGGGTCTGAAGTATGATTTATTTGACCATGCACTGAAATACAAAGAAGAAAACACCTGAGCAACAGCCATGGACCCAATTATAACACCACAAACTGTTGCTGCAGCTCCAAGGCTCAGTGCATAGTCATCTGCCGTGGGGACAATAATGTAAGTGTTAACCATATAAAGGAAGGTGTTTGCCAAGTTCAAAAGAAGGGACATCAAATGGTATTTTTGGTCATCAACACGATCCTCGGCCAATGCAGGCAACTCTTCCTGCATGATAAGAGCATGTTGTCCTAAGAAGTTTAAGACGTTTGTTGAGTGTGTTAGCCTGTCTACAGCTGCTTTAATTGAATCAATTACAGGGTCCTGCAGGCACAATAACCAAAGTTGAAAACAAAGATTGAACTTTAAAAAGTGAATGTTGTGAAACTTCAATGAGATAGATACATAAAATAAATAATGTCATTAACTATGATGCATGGATACTTCATAAAGGGCGACACATCGTCTTGTATCATATCTGATATTTCAATTTTTGTGTAAAACCTGTGTCCCTGCCATTCCATGGCGTGTCCCTGCCATTCAATGGCTTGTCCCTACCATATCCATGCTATATCTATGCATCATAGGTACATAAATAAATAACATTATTCAAATAAGTCTGCACACAAAATGAAGCAAAAAAAGATTAAAACCTGCAGTGGAACAGCTGGATGATCATAAATAGACCAAAAGCTTCCCTGACGGTCCTGAAGATCAGCAAGATTGCGAGACAGTGCTCCAACAACAGCTCCTATTCCCTGCATATTCCATTAGTAGTAAATATATTTGACTGCTAAAGTAACAGATAAACCTATATTTGACTGTAAACAGGAAGAAGAGAAAGATGCTAGTCTAAGAAGTACGGACACGAACACGGGACACAGATACGACATGACACGGATACACCGACACGACATTTCTCAAAAAAGTAGGACACGGACATGTCGGGGGACACATTAATAATATATATTAATTTATATATAATCATCTACTAAAAAAATAATATCATTTTAACTTTTTTTAATCAATTTAGTAATCAAAAAATAAGATTTCAAGTACCAACTAACAAACATATCAAATTATCAAATATCAATACAACACTAAAACATAATTTATAATCATTAAATATGAAATATCCATAGTTCCATAAAATCCATATAAAGAAAAGGACGGAACATCTCCTTCCCCTCCCTAAAAAAAGAAAAAAACAAAAAGCCAAAAAGAAGCTAATCTTGAGGCCTATTCTTTACTGAAATATTTATTTGTCTTTTGCTTGTGATAGGATTAATATTTACAATCATATATTTTTCCATGGTACAAAATTGTCATATATCAAGTTTACAAGTTTTAATAACTACATGTTAACATAGTGTCTAAGAGATATCAGCCACATATTTATTTTTTAGTCATAAACACGGGTTAGGAATTGTGGGACAAGTTGCAAAAAGAGTGTCGAACAAGTGTCCGAAATTAAAATTTTTAGTTTTTAATTATGGACACGGCTAAATAGTATCGGACACGTGTCCGAGAGTGTCCGAGGAGTGTCGCTGTCCGACACGTGTCCGACACAGATACGTTACTTTCTTAGAAGTGTCCGTGCTTCTTAGATGCTAGTGATAACTTATTCTATATACACGAGGAAAGGAATGTAATTGTTTTTTTCTTAAAATAGTTGCAGAAGACTAGAAACATGGAAGCATTACCACATGCTTGAACACTTGCTGCAGCTGGGAATAAGGATGGTTTGCACGAGTAGTCACATAATAATCTGTGAATCTATATCCAAAGCGTTTATCAAACTTCTTTAATATCTTCCGCAGACCAATAGCATTGATTTCAACAAAAAACAGAAGCTTTAGCAGATCCTGTCCAACAGCTCTATATGCTTCTCGCAACTCAGCTATCTGTGCTATAACTGGCTGTTGCTGGAGAATTGCATGCTGTTCCCCTAGCTTTTCTATTCTGCTTGCAAGAAGCCCTTGTTGTTCCAATAGAAACAGAACAATCTTTTCAATCTGGAAGGACAAGCACAACCAAGTTACCTTTATTCTGAGAATGCACTTAAAATAAAAATAATGAGCATTGAAGCTTTTTTTTTTTTTTTTTTTTGTCATCAATACCATAATCAGATGTTGTTTACAACTACTATAATGATCCATCATCCCCAACATCTCAATATTGAGAGGATACATCAGAATTTGTCAGCTAAAATAATAACTGAAACTACTAGGGAACCCCTTTTCCAGAAGAAACAAGATTTCAATCTAAATTAGAAAATAAAAATGCATCTTCAGTCCACATTCTAATAAGCATTTCAGGTTTTCTTGCATTCTTTACAATGGAAAGTGATTTGAAAAACACTGTTACTTGGGGTTTCTTCTTCCACTATGGCTCATTGGAAGCTTCATTTAATGAAATCAAATCATTGTCCTCTTCAATTCAGGTAGAGTTCAAGCATACTGAGCAATCAGCTAATGGAATGATAAATTCCTTGGCAAAGGGTTGGATAGGAAATTTCCTTCGGTTGCCTTTCACATTGTAAAATCTTTTGCTTTTGCTTCGTACAATGATTTCATACCATTGTGCTCCAACTTGTTAGGTTGGATGCTTGTCTCTTTCTCTGTAATATAACCACTAGTTACTCATTAAAAGAAAACAAAGGGCGTTCTACGCTCCATTCGCACAACTATCTCCCTCATGCAAACCAAAAACACATAGTGATTAGATCAGGCCATCCAAAAAGTCATCTGCCCATATATGTTGCACCTAAATATGGCTATTTAATGAAAGTGGAACAAGGCAACTC
Source organism: Sextonia rubra (assembly GCA_037013555.1). NCBI lineage: Eukaryota > Viridiplantae > Streptophyta > Magnoliopsida > Laurales > Lauraceae > Sextonia > Sextonia rubra. Next base: position 28,322,435 of record JASUAD010000011.1, on the reverse strand, counting down.
AAGTCTCGACAAAGATGGTACTTGGAATTCCTAGATATGATGATTTTCAGGATGATGTTCAACATTATACACTTCTCTCTTCTTTTTTCTTTTTTTAATCAAATTAAAACATGTTCTAGAAATAGTTACTTTTTCATTAACACGTACAAAAATAAGTAGAACTGTAACAAGTGAAGCTTGGAGAAAGAGGCACATGCATGACTATTGGAGATGTCTGTTTCTTTGCTTAAAGACTTTTGGACATGTCATATGCATATAACATGAATGGAAGCATGCATATATTACATGTCAGGTGTCTGCATGAATGTTTACATACCTGGTTATCTAGCATCCTTGAAAACTCTTTAAGAACATGGTGGCGATCTTGCATCCCAATTTGAATTTGTTGAGCATATTGCTTTACTTTCTTCTTCATTAACTTGTAGTTGATATAGTATCTGGGAATAACATGCCATTATTATAATAAAAAAAAATAAAAAATAACCATTAAAACTAAAAATTTGCACAACCTACACAATTACCAGTAAATTTATATTGAATTCTTATAACAAATTACAATAATTACTTTTTCCTTCCTATTAGTGGTACAATAAGTATTACTGCCATCATCATTAGATGACAAACAGATTTCAAATTCATTACAGAGGATGTAGTAATAGCATATTAGCATTAGACTTCCCTGCTGCCATCTGTTGGGAGGTAACAATAAAAGAGAGTTAAGATTTCCCTGCTGCCATCTGTTGGGAGGCAACACTAAATCAGCGTTGTATCTTCTTTAACTCCAAGCAAAACATCAGGTTCCAAGAGAGAAATTCAGTTTAATAGCCATGGTATGAGGTATCAACCAGAATATAGTACACTCGAACCAGTTGACCTCTATGTGACAAAGACCAATTGGATTTCAACTAAAAACCGCACTCCAGTTTTGGGTGTAAGGCAAAAAAACTTCCTTCGACCAGGGCCTTCCTTTGTACCATTCCTTCACCAAAATTACAATATCATTCAGCATTTTTACACTCTGCCAAGGCCAGGTTGGCTCAGACTCAGTAATTACCGAATTAGGTCGGCTCAGACTCGGCTGAGTCCTATAATAAGCCTCTCCCTCTGTCTCATTTTTCCCCAATCACTGCTAATTTATTCCCAACTCATTGCCTCTAGTCTTAATTAGTTGGTTATTATAGGACTTACCAGATAAGAGAGAAAAATACATTATAATACATGAACTCATACAGAACTTTTCGAAATATACCTTTGCCATTCTGGATACTGTCGTTCCTTCAACTTCTTCCCAAATGCCACCATCTTTCAGTACAATGGGTGACACTATAAAAGAATAAAAAAAGTAAAAAAACTAAGTAAAGAAGAAACCAAAAGATAAAAATAAAAAATAAAAACAAAAAACATTGTATCAAAGAATAGAATAGTATGGGTTCCACAACTTCCCATTAAACATATGTCTTTTTTTTAGTATACTTGTAGAAAGGCACTGTACATTTATCTAACATTTACTAGAATCATTATACTATTAAATTGTAAGATGTTAATCCATCACTGGGTTTACCAATAAAACATAGTATCAACTTTGTTTCCTTGAACCTATTAACAATGTAACCAGATACAATCAGCAATGCAATGAAACTCAAGAAATGATTTTTAAGGAATTCCTATATCCAAATGGGCCATTTGGATCATTGCCAGCATTGTAGGTCCCTCTCCGATTTCTACGTGGGCAATAGAGAATTATACATTATGATAGTTTTCTTTTAGCAATATGAAATCCCACTCTTTGTTTGTGAACATGGAATCTTCAGTTACCTAGCAACTTTCCATTTTGTACCATTGTGAAGCCAATATGTCCTCTATTCTCTTTCAGAACCCAAAAAGATGGGAGACCTATATTATCGATTGCATGTGTATTATGCAATACAGTCGCAACAATATGCCAATAACATAAGCAGAGGCTTATTAATATTATCAGCTTATTAATATTAGCAGTCACCAGTTCACCATAAGGTCAGCACAATGACCTTTTCATTTGAATTTGTGTCACAACCAGCCATGAAGCTCAATCTGAACCGCATTACTCTGTTTTCAGGCCCTGTAGCTGTCAGCGATTCTAATAGAGGGTGAATTACGGGTGTTAAATTAAACAATCACATTATTTAAACCCATCCCCAGGTACTTCACTCATTGAGGATGACTCGAAGATTGTTGTAGGAAGGGCAAGAGAATGCAATCCACTACCATGGAGAATGGGAGCTATTTTCAAGAAGATTCACATACTATTATCCACTGTTGATATGTCATTCAGATGTTTCCACAGTTGATATCACATTACTTGATACTATATATATATATTATCTATCTTTGCTAATTGTGCATTAATAAATAATTCAAGTATAAATATCACAACAAAACAACAAGAAGATATCTTTCGGATAATTATTGAATCAGGATCTTCTCTATTGGGCATGTTCATGTTGCAGAGGTGAATAGACCACAGGACCTTGACCTAACAGAGGCTGCAAGAGCATCAATCATGCATAGGTTTGATTAAGTCCTCAAATTATCTCTTGTTTTATGCCTACACAATGGTCCCCAGCGATCTTAAGCCGTTCAAATACCATGCCTGTCTGAGTTTCATACCATTGAGTTTGGAATTTGAACTTGGAACTTCAGTACATCACACAACAAACTTCGCCACTCCATCCTTCACAAATCCACCAGTTAAACCACTTGAATCAAACTGATTTTTGTACTAGATCGCGTCCATACCACACGAAACTTGCCAAGTAAATTTCAGCTCAAAAGGCATAACTATCCAAGCACCATCTTTGATAGAATCCAAGTAAAATAGACATGTGTATAAAAAGATGCTGTCTACTTTCCTACTGCATTTCTTGACAAGATTCCAAGCATCAAACCAAAAGCAACAACCAAATAATGCCTAGCATGCACGGATCACATCAAAACAGATAACAAGATCATCAAACAAAGACTACAAGTACTTTCTACTTTCCAAACTCCAGATCCAGCACGAAATCCGAAACGCATCGAAACAAACATAAAATTCAGAAGCTTCAATGAACGAATCACCTGCCAGCGCTCGAATCGCCGCGCTCCGATTGCTTGCTTCTGATTCCTCAACCCTAAGTAACTTTAGATGACCATCAACAAACTTCAAAAACAGATTCCGCACTAGCCAAAGTAGAAAGAAACAAAATTCAAAGGAATGCAACGCGGCACGGATTTCCGATTCCGAATCCGAAACCTTTTCAAAACGGAACAAGATCAAACGACAAGAGAGAGAATCCAGAATCCAGAATCCAGACCTGTTTGAAGCTGACGCAAGTATCGGAAACGGCCGAAACGGCACGGGCTTTGGAATCGGAAACTCGAAGTGCGGTTCCAAAGGAGAGGTGTGTTTGGGAAGAAAGCATAAGAGAGCTGAAAGCAGCGCCGTTTTCGAATTCCAAGCAAGGAAAAGACAAGCAGGCAAGCGAGGATTTACAGATCACAGAGCCTGTGAAGCTGCAAACAGAAGAGTCAGAACGATAAGGCTTCGTATCAAATCGCATGGGATCTCTCGGCACCAGTACTTATAGAACGTTTTTACAATGGACTGAAAGAGAAGGAAGTCGAATCCACCCGTGGGACCCACATTTGAAATCTAAGCCGTTCAAATGCATGATATGGACCTCTTTATGGTGATCAAATCTGAGTTTTTTTCACTGTAAGATTGATTAATTATATTACAATAATGCTACCCACGTAGTATGGCTGCGAGATGAGTTGTGAGAGAGTGAGTGTAGCTGGCGTCATTGATTCTATTAGATGTGATTGAAATTTTATGGGTTTGGATATAAAAGTTAGGGTATAGTGATAGAGTTTGGTGGTATTGTGGTAGGAGGACTAGGAAAAGATTACCTGATTGGGACACCCGGTAGTGGTAAGGTGGAGCCTTTTTTTAGATAATATTAGGCAAAACTTGCCTCCGTATCAGATGCAGATTTCAAATATGCTAATCTTGCTGTGGAGCCCACAGACTGATAGAATGAAGGGTCAACTAGAATGATCATTGTTTTTTTTTTTTTACCAAGACCGACCATGATCGCACTTTCATACAGACCATGATAGTACTTTCATACAATAATGTTACCCACAATCTTCATCACACAACTCATCCTACAACCACCGTCTCTCCCTCCGGTGTCTCTATAATGTTAAAAATAAAATAAATGAGTTCAGCCACCTACATAGTACGGTTGTGAGATAAGTTGTGGGAAAGTGAGTGTGGCTAGCGTTGTTGATTCTATTAGATGTAATTGATTATTTATGGGTTTGAATTTGAAAGTTAGGATCTAGTGATGGAGTTTGATGGTGTTGTGGTAGGAGGACAAGTAAAAGATTAGCTGATTAGCACAACTGGTAGTGGTGAGGTGGAGCCTCTTTTAGATAATATTAGACAAAACTTGCCTCCGAATCAGCCGCAGATTTGGAATATGCTAATCTTGCTGTGGAGCCCACAGATTGATAGAATGAAGGGTCAACTAGAATGATCATTGTATTTTTTTACCAAGACAGACAATGATAGCACTTTCATACATGTGGAAAATGACAGCTTACACTAGTGGAAGGATAGGAGGATCTAAATTTTGCACAGGTGGGTGAGATAACGGGGTTTCATTATAGATGTGCGTGATATAAATCATGTAGAATAAAATGATGAAGTGTCCTTGCCATGGAATTTGCATCCTGAGGAGATTGCAAAGTAAATACAACAATACGCCCATCAATAATGTATGACAGATTAGAGTTATCCTCCTTACATTGTTGATGGGCAAGAATTATTCTCAAATTAAAGTATTAACCCCCATAAGATTTACAAATCCATAGTTGGTTTTTTTTTTTTACATCAGATCCAATTTGAAAGTGGGCCCCACTATGAATTGTAATATTGGCTCAGAGAGGAGGAAGTAGACCAATAGTAAGGATTTAAGTTGACACTCTAAGAAAAGCTCCTTACCTTATGACAAGGAGTGTTTGTTCTTATTAGAAAGTCTCATGTTCAATTCTAGCTTTTTCTCTTTTTTGGCATATATAAATTTTTTTTACCTTACATCAAGCATATATAGGAGTTCTTCTTACCTCACAAATGTAAGTTAAATGTCTGTATTCCTCACATGTACGTGAGTTGGTGCCTTGTATATGGTCCCAACAACTGTATTCTACTGGCCACGCAGAATAATACTCATTCCCTGGCTTCCTAGATTGGAAAGGCAGGCGCCTTTTTCACACAAGAATGAACAAATATCAATGGTGCTATGGGCCCATTACAATAATGGAATCATGTGATAATCACTACCAACATGGTGGGCTCACTTCAATTAAAGCAACTATGGTGATGCCTAAATGTGATGGAAACAGCCTCTCTACCATGGTGAGGTGTAAAGTGAGAAATTATAATGTACTGTCAAAACAAAATGGAAATAGGCCTGCAAATCAATGTTCTAAATCATTGTGGACCCACCTAATTGTTCAGTTGAAACTTATTGACATATTCATGATGGATGAGCTTCGCAATATTTTTTGCGTGTCTCATGGGGGCTATATATGCGGCCCCAACCATTGAATGTGCTCCATGGTGATTTCAATCATTGACTATGGTTTCTTACAGTTGTGTTTCTTCTTTTTAGTTGAACCCCCTATATTATTTGGATTTGTAGATGGGTCATCACAGAGAAGTTTTATCATTTGGTGGATCCGAATCAATGCTTTCTATTGGGTGGGCCGTGATTACTTCTTTCAATAGGCCTCATTGTGATTTCAAAATCATTGAACATTGAGTCAGTCTCACCATTTTTTATTTGGATGTTCACTATACTCCCATCATTTTCATCATCTCTAATGGAATTTAGATGGTGACGCCAAGTTTGACTCAGCCGTCTAAAACATCGCAGGGGCACTGCAGTGGAAAATTTTGAATGGGACTCTTCTAACATGAGCCGACTTCAGCGACACCGGCTACCCAATTCAATGAACTGAATGTTTGAAACTCGGATAAGGATGTGGTTTTGGAAACAATTCAGTTATAAGAAAGCAAGAAATGAAAAAAAATGCAAATTAATTAGTTATCTTTAATTACAGACCATAAAAAAATGCAAGATAGGGTTAGCAATGGGTCAAGTTGGGTTTGATTCGGAACAAATTGGGCACCATGAGCGACATATTAGGTTAAACCATGACTCATTTATCAATTGGGTAGAAAATGTTAGTTTGGTCATCGGGCACAAATATATTAGTGGGTCAAACTGCAATTAATTAAATTTAAATTTGGTTAATATAGAAAATGGACTCAATCTGAAAGGTCTCCATTTAAAAAATGAAAGACTGTCATTTTTAGTCTAACATAATTTTGGCATTGAATACTGTAGTTAAATCATGATAACTTTGTTATTCCTGTTATTTCATTTGGACACTCACAACACACTGCGACATCAAGATATTATCACCTGAAAATATAGTCATTTCAGGAGAGGGGCTCATGGTCACAGGCTTAAAGATCTCCATGTGATAGAAATGACGACCTTAAATAATTATGAGTGATGCTATTTCGAAAAGCCTAAAATTGTTCGATTAAATAGAATTAAATAAGGTTGGAAATCTCATGCCTAGTAAAAAAAAATTGACTTGGATGAACTGATGAAGTCAAAGCGGAGACTTAAGGGAGCCATGTTTTTTTAAAAAATAATTGTAAAAATATTAGAAAATGAATCCATTACTTATTAAATATAAATAAATGTTTATTTTCATGAACTCATGATAATTAATTCAAATTAATAAATTATTTATGCAATTAAAGTATTATAATAATGAGAATATAAAATAACACATTACATGTTACATAATTTGTTACCCCTAGTGAGGGAAGGTGCCCAAAACTTTCTTTTCATTTGAATGACCCAATGGACCGAAATTCCTAAGAGACAGACACATACCATCCATTCAGTGTTTGGAGTACATCCTAAGTCATTTCTTTATCAAACTTTGCATCTACTATTTAGAATTTAGATTTTCTGTACCCATCATTACAATCCTGTCAGCTTCAGTGGGATTTTTAGGACTGCATTATTGTGGAAGTCTTCTCTCAAGGTGGTCTCACAGTTTGTTTGAGATTTGAATTTGCTCCCTAAAGCGTCAAGTTCAACTTCCGTCCCGTGCATTATTCAGGTATTATGTATGCGGCCATATATGTATTTCCTAAGGAATAGTCTTTGCTCGTCAGGATCGGGTAACCCTCGAGTCGGAGGTCAAAGGTTCAAAGGCTGGGCTGGCGATGGATACCCTAGGTCATAATATATATATATATATATATATATACACACATATTGTGGGAGTCTAAATGCCTGAGTGCCATTCTTTGTTTGGGACATTATAAATCTTTGGAAATTCTAGGTAATGCCCTTCCAATAGAAGGTAGGCAACTGACTCAAGTTGAGAGTCGACAGGAGACCATCAGATAACTTTGCTTCCACTCAAAAATGATTACCAATCTAATCAAACTCAATGAAAGTGAATCTCATGATAAGAACACATTGGATGTGTTTGGAAGCGGGATAAATTTTTGGTAGAATTGGATAGCTAATACTATCTAAGCCCATCCAATTGTATTATTACATGGGATGAAACTCCATTTATCCCATAGATGAATTCAATACGATATTTGATTACATTCGGATAAATGAGGGACAAGTGACAAAAACACCAAAAAAAATATAATCCCTCCACCCAAGTTATCCCACCTCCCAGGTGGAATTATCTAAGCTCCCATACTGGGTATTAATTCAGTATAGCATCGGGACTAGGATATCATAATCCTGGGAACCAACAATGCAAACATCGGGACTAGGATATTATAATCCTGAGAACCAACAATGCAAACAAACAAGAAATAAGTGGGACATGATACAAAAAATTATTTATCCCCCCACTCATGCGACCCTCCCCACTGCGTGTAAACACATCCATTATGTATTAGTATTTAGTAGGAATTCAATACAAAGTCGTCTAGCAAATTGAAAAATACCTGTGGGGTCACTAGCCCAATGGATACTAAAATAGAGTTTTAACAATGATGTCACTGGCAGTCAAATATAAGTATAGGTGGCAATAGGTTGAGTAGGTCAAGTTCAAGTCAGGTTGAGCACCATGGGTTGCTATAATCCCAACCCAAGCTAATTATTAAAGATATTGAAAATAGGGGCTTTTATTGGGGGGAAAAAACTCCTTGTATTTGTTTTGGTGCCAAACTCCTTAAAGTTGAGACAAATAATAGAGAGCCCAAACACTTCATAAAATGAAGACAAACGGATTCACACCTCTCATTTATTTATTATTTTAACAAAAGGTCACGCCATAAAATTCTCCAGGCATTTTTCACTAAAAAAAGGCCCATGAAATTTTAACGTATCATAAACATCTTTCTAAAATTAATTATCTCTTATTTTTTGTTTTGCACTTGTGAGGCGACAATTTTATATTGGACATGTTGAAAGGGACATAAACTCTCATTTTTTAACTGGAGGGTTTTTGAAAGTTCCTCTTTAACAAATTTGCCCCCATTCCATCATGTCGTGAAATGTCCGATTATTCTGTCATATGAAATGGATGCCCCTTGCCATCATTATTAAAATATTTGAGCCCTCCATCGTTTTTTATCTCAATTTTCAAGGATTTTTTTTCCGTAAAAATCCCTTCAAAATATCAACCTGCACCCGACTCACAAGTTAAATTAACAAGGACATTAGGTCATTTTGCGAATCATAGTGCAATTAGTTTAATTGGGTAAAGCTTCAAGTAGAGTTGGCATAGCAATAATGGACTCTATCCAAACCCTTACTAGGCTAAGTTCCATTTGGGTTGCTAGCTCTCGCTAATAATTGCCCCTAAGTAACTGAGTTTCCATGAAATCTACCAATCAGAATAAAATCTAAAATTTTGCATACTGCCTTGCCAGATGTAGCCTTGCACAAGCAACTTCGGTTGAGTCAAATTTGTAGTAAATGACTAATCACAAATCCTGTTACAAAATTGGTGAGGCTGCTATACCATACAAATATGTCATGCATCCTATTTCCAATCTGGAGAGGACAGATAAAATACATAGCACTGATAAATGAATGATGTTGCAAATTAATAATAGAAATAAGTAAAAACAGAAGAGAAGCATGGGAAGATGTATTGTATTGTATGTTATAGATTTTGGTGTTACGGAAGCGTAAATTAGGATCATAGGGCCGCTGCAAACATGATCAGGATAATGTCGGCTTAGATCAAGCGATGGACGTATAGATCCTTAACACTCTACTAAAGATTAACCACGTAGGATTCACACTCTTTACAATCTTAGGGTAATGATGGATATCCTTATAGAGAAGATGGTGATGAATGACTTATCTTTATTGGTTATAAGTAGTCTAGTGCTCTACTACCACCTAGCCATATCTATTTATAATAGTTGGCTTAATGGATGATAGACTCCAACTCAAGTTATAATAGGATAAGGAGAGTTGAATAGACTCTCTCTCAATTGGAGTTTGAGTCCTAAAAAGATGAATACGTCCTCTCTTTATCCAAATAGATTCCTTTGTGAGGGGTGTCCTGGCTACCCAAGAGTAGGTCCCGTCACAGATGCCAATAGTACATTGAAGGGCACCAATGGTTGTAAAGATCCAAACCAATATTGTTAAGATGTGATTGTAGATGCGTCATTCAAAATATCATTTAATATAAGATGGATGAAATGTTTACGAAAGTAATAATGTAGACGGATAAATCTCATTCGCTCTTTTATGAATATATATCCCATCACCATTCATGCATCCAATACAAAAATGATCCACCTCGCCAAACTCATCACCATTCAGTATCCCAATCCTCCTTTATCTTTTTCTTGGTAAGCATAAGCATAAAATACAATTAGTTCTTAGTAGCACATATTCTGTATCTGTTGTCATGAACTAGTAGTGGATGAGTGGGTAAGTTTCATAAAGTAAACATCAATTCCATAAAGAATGAACCTGTTGTATAATTTATAAGGCCCTATAGCCAGCCACCTCCTGAAACTTTCTTTTGATGCATTATTGGTCTGTCTGATGCTGAAACTGGTTTGTGCTGCAAAAGAGTAAAAATAAGAACTATAACCATCCATTAAGTCACAATACAAAGAAAATAAGCATCTCGATTACTACACACCTGATGAATCATTAGCCTTTCGACCTTCATTTACTGGCCTGCTTTTAGACAAAAAAAAGGCTGGCCATTGCACCCAATAAAAAGAGAAGCGGAAAATAATCAGAATTTGAGAGGCTTTACAATGCTTACAATGAACTGTTAATAACTAAAATTAACGAAAATTTCCTAAGGAAAAGGTTTGCTGAAAGGTTTCCCTTCATGTGGAGAGTAGCATAATTGAGTCCCAACTTCATGAGATACGGGTTTGACGATAATGATGACAACGACAATGAGGACGACTACAACATTTAAATTCAGATTATGCAAAATACATAAAATTATATTATACAAAGTAAAACAGCTATGTTACAAAGAGAAACTTCATTAAGTGTGCTAAAAGTGGACACACATGCATGAATTTTCCAGGAAGGCCAGGCCACTTAAGCTAAAAGTGGCACACCTTGTCCCACCAATGATCAAATCTGCTGTGTTTTTGAGCCTTAAGAATAGAACAAGGTAGACCTCTCACTCGTTTTTAACCAACAGGGCCTTGTATGCTTAATCAGTAATCACAGTCAGAAATATCGGCACTATTTTGACAATATCATGGTATATACCTGAAGATATGGTATTCGACCATAACATTGTGAATTTGTGATATTTTAAAAATATTTTCATGTAACAACCCTGACTTAACCCTGTAGGCCAATCTATCTTATAGATGGGGCTACTTTTGGCCAGCCCAGTTTGAGGTTGGATTGGACCGATGGGCCAAGTTTTATCGGGTTCAACTAAGTGTTACTTAGGGCCCAAAGTCCTAGTAGGATTTTGACTTAGACCCATTTGTTAAAAGAGAAAAAAAAACCCTGAATACTAGTAGGTGAAACTCTTGGAGTACCCAAGAGTAACTCTGCCATGGGGAATTTCTAAAGACCTCCAAAGTGGGGAATTCCAAGCATTGTGACTCTTCCCATGGACACTGTAATAACCTAACCTGTCTTGGTGGGTCAGCCTTATAGGGTGGGCCATGATGGTCCAAACCAAGTTTGGAGTCCTAATTTGATCCGAATATTTGTAAGTCATGGAATCAGGACTTTTGGTAAGTCCATTGTAGGAGTCCCAATAGACTTCCTCTCTCAGAATATGTTTCCTATAAGATTCCCTGTAGTTTCCAAACAGGACTTCCCTCCAAACACTAAATGTATATATAGATTAGACAGCAGGCAGAACCTATCGTATGTACCGCAATAATAAAAATTTCTGTGAGAGAGAGAGAGAGAGAGAGAGAGAGAGAGAGAGAGACTTGGCTGTGAAATTGTTAGGATTAGAAGAAGATCAATAGCGGGACGCGCGGCGGATGTCTGACGAGAGACCGACCACTACCCGATCAACACATGTCTACACCAGGTGAGTAGAATTCCTACCTGTTCGATGAGATTTGAAATTTGAAGAACTCAGATCTTTGGATTTGTGATGAAACTGTGATGAAATTGAACATCCCGAATGATGATTTTGTCAACCATGTTACGGTTGCAACACCTTTTCCTTCACTGTCGACATGCTGCGACCAAGTAAATAGTAGAAAAGCCCTTCGATCAGACCCTAATGAACTGCCAGTGGAAACCATAAGGTGGATTAGACCCCTAACTACTGTCCCATGTACATCGAGTCCCAGATCTGGAAGAAATCTAAGCCGGAGAGGAGTTTGTTGCAGATCGGGGCATGTAGGGACAGATTTACGTTGGAGGCTACGAAACTCCTGTGGCCCACCTGATCGAAGATCACCTCCCCACATCTGTTGGTAGACCTTAGGGCGACCCCACTGGTGGTGGACCTATGCGATTTGAACCGTTGGAGTCCCTTCATCTCTAAGCTCCATTGTAGCTAGGCGAAAACCCAAAACCAGCGAGAACTCTGCTGCGTGAAACAGAGGGCTTCGGTCGATTGAGTGTTTATAAAGAAAGGAATTTATTAAAATTCCAAATAGGCCCTTGTTGTTAGTAATATTATTATAAACTCATTAAAGTCATTGATGTTTACATAGTTGATACATTATGAACCCACCCAACATTATTCATGAATCTAACTCGGGGCCCAGTGTTCGGATGTTTCCTCTAAATTAGAGTGAAGACGCATCGTTACAAAAATATTAGTTTTAACCCTTTTAGATGGAACTAATCCTTTATAATATGTAATTTGAAAGTGGTGTAAATTACATGAAAATTTGCTGGATACTTGAATATAATGGAATATAAATCAATAGTATGTTTGATTCCGGTGGTTGATTTTATGATGAATGATTAATTCCCTTAATAAAATATAGACAATGCCACAGCCTAGTACCAATTCTGAATAAGAATGGAGCGAGATTTAACCAGTGTTATGTAGTATTGGCCACAGTAAAGAAAACGGTGATGGAATCAATTATAATGGAATTGGATCTATAATACGTTGTTGATTGAACTTGCCATCAATGATTTAAATAAGCGTAATACCAACTGCTGGCACTGAGTATAGAACTTCCCTCGTGGATGTTGGTCGAGGGGAAGAAGTTCAGCAATCATGGTGGCATGATAGGCAATGTTGTTGCTAGAAATGTAGATACTCCAATTGGGAGTATCAGAACAGGCTCAACATTCATGGTGGATGACAAGCCATATCGTTGACAGAAACGTAGATATACCGTATGGGGTATCAGAATTATTTGATGCCACAGTGGGAAATTACTCAAGAAAGAAATTGATTAGAATGTTATTGTAATTATATCATTGAATATATATGTTCTCTGAACGATTGAAATATGCTTTATCTTAATGTTTCTTATTCTACTCACCAGTGTTACTGATCAGTGGTTCGCCCCACTTCAGGTAATGCAGTCGTGGAGGTTGCGGGGAGTGACGGGGATCAGCCGGTGGATTTTGGCATGCGTAGCTGATCCAGAGCGCGGAAAAACAAAGAATAGATTTGTAGTTGAGATTAACCCAAGACTTAGATATTTTTTTTAAACAGAGATTGTCTTATTCAGTAGTGTTATCAAGACTCCTAATAACTACATAATAGTTGAAATACAATGAAATTTGATTGTTTAAGATCTTGATGCTCATGAGAATTTGATTTATGTGATGTTGTTATAAAAATTTGAGCGCGGCTTAAGAATCTGAAGAACTCCAGATTCTTGGGTCGTTACAGACACCACATCTGTTTTATAAAAGGGAGGTCTCCCTCTTATTTTCCTCACCTTCTCCAAAGATTAGAAAAGGAAGATAGAGAGAGATCTAACTAGGGCTATGCTTTTTGGTGTGGAATAGAGACTCACAAAGAAGAAGTGGATGTTCAGTTCGCAACCTCTCATAGCACGGGCATCGATCGTCTACTCTAGGTGAGTGGAACTTCTCATCGACTTACTGTGGCATGATGATGATTGAATGTTTGTTTAGTTAAGAAATATTTTACAAGAAGGCATTCAACAGTACCAGAAGATACTATCGACACATTTATTTTTGATGCATAGACATAGATTCAAATTCTATTCCTAGAGTTTTTTTTTATATATAAATATAAGTGATTCTTCCTCATCAAGGAAGCACGGACACGGACACGGACACGGAACACATATACGACAAGACACGACACGGACACGCCGACACGGCATTTCTCAAAAAGTAGAACACGACATGTCGGGGAACACGTTAATAATATATATATATATTTATATATATAATCATATACTAAAAAATAATAACATTTTAACTTTTTAATCAATTTAGCAATCAAAAAATAAAAATTCAAGTAACAACTAATAAACATATCAAATTATCAAATATCAATATAACACTTATACATAATTCATAATCATTAAACATGAAATATCTAAAGTTCCATAAAATTTATACAAAGAAAAAGGAGGATCATTTCTTTCCCCCTACTCAAAAAAAAAAAAAAAAAAAAAAGCAAAAAAAAAGCCAATTTCGAGGCCCATTCTTTAGTAAAAGATGTACTTATCTTTTGCTTGTGATATGATTAATATTAACAACCATACATTTTTCCAAGGTATAAAATTGTCATATATTAAGTTTACAAGTATTAATAACCACATGTTAACAAGTGTCCAAGAAATATCAGCCACATTTATTTTTTAGTCACAGACACGGGCTAGTTGCAAAAAAAGTTTCTCGAACAAGTGTCCAAAATTAAGATTTTTAGTTCTCAATTATGGACTTGGCTAAAATAGTATTTGACATGTGTCCGAGAGTGTACAAGGAGTGTCGGTGTGTAATAGATTCAAATTCTGTTCCTAGATTTTTTTTTATAATTGATTCTTCCTCACAGTAATCTTCATCATTGGGGATTGTTTGATTACCAAACTGATCAAAGGATAATAGAGAATTCAGTTGGAATGTGTAATATCCACGGTTGAATTGGGATTTGGGGCCTATTTTGAATGTTAAATTGTTAATTTTATTGGTAAGCCCTATTACTATTCTGTTACTGGTAGGATATGTTATATGATTTTAAGATTTTCTATAAGGGCAATGGGACCCAATCCTTATTAGTAATAATAGTAGTTCACAGAACTATCTCACTTCGCAGAAACCCGATTGATATAGAGGAATCCAAACTTGAGCAATTCGTGACTAGTTTAAGGGCAAATATCAAGAAAGACGTCAAATTGCATGAACCGACTACCTATGCAGAAGCGCTGAGGAAAGCCTTCGTGTCTGAGGAAGCAATAGAAGATATTAGCCAGAGTACTCAGCAGGTGCCAACGGTAGGGACGTGAGATAATTTCAAGAATCAGCCACCATATAAAAAGCAAAGGACAGACACTAGACTTGTTTGTAATCACTGTGGGGGATCACATGATACAGATTAATGTCGTAAGAGGCCAGGAGTATACTACGAATGTGGTAAAGAAGGCCACAAGGTTAGAGATTGCCCAAAAGGCCAAGAGAGAAATCAAGCTAGACGTAAAGGTGTTTGTTATGGTTGTGGGCAAGTGGGACACCGATCTCGAGACTGTCCAACAAATCCAGGTGGAAACCAGTTTTGACCACAAACGCAACAGCAGGTGCAAAATTAGCAGGATTGCCAGTAAGGGCGTCGGCAGAATCAGTGACCATATTAGCAAAACCAACAAGGAAGAAATAATCAATACCAGCAGTATCAACCGAGAGGTAATCAGTAGGACCCTCCTCAAGGTCAAAATTTCAATCGTGGCAGGAATAATCAAGGTGGGAATCAAGAAGGGCAACAACCTAATGCTAGGGCTTTTGCCATTACATATCAGGATGCAGAGGCAGCAAATAATATTGTTGAGGGGATGGTTTTGATTTCTAATTATGAAGCAAATGCATTGTTTGATTATGGTTCAACTCACTCTTTTGTTTCCCATCATTTTGCTGTTAAGTTAAGAAACTCTCCCTTTACACTTACTCATGCACTCGTTGTGTCAACACCCACAGGAGAACACATTTGCACTAGAACTATATATTATGGTTGTGAGTTAGAGACTGAACAAACTAGGATGCCAGCCAACCTAGTAATATTAAGCATGGATGATTTTGATATAATATTGGAGATGGACTTGCTTTCCAAATACCGGGCCGTGTTAGACTGTTTTAATAAGGTAGTACATTTTAACTTAAAAGATTATGCCCATGTTAACATGGTGGGAAAAAGAAAACCTATTCGGACTAGGATAATTTTGGCCATTAAAGCCTATAAGCTGTTAAGAAATGGGTGTATTGGGTACATGGCCTTTATTGTTGAAGCTAAACAAAGGTCTAATTTAGAAGATATCTCGGTTGTTAGAGTTTTTCCCGATGTGTTATTAGACGATTTGCCAAGACTACACCCAATCTGAAAAGTTGATTTTACTATTGAATTGGTACTGGGATCTGCTCCGATATCTAAGGCACCCTATAGGATGGCACATGCCGAGTTGAGAGAACTTAAAGACTAGTTGCAAAAACTATTAGACAAGGGATTCATCCGGCCAAGTGTATCCCCATGGGGAGCCCCTGTTCTGTTTGTTAAGAAAAAGGACGGATCCATGTGGATGTGTATTGACTACCGACAGTTAAACCCAGTTGCCATTAAAAATAAATACCCGTTGCCCCGTATCGATTAACTGTTTGATCAACTACAAGGTGCCAAAATTTTCTCCAAAATCGATTTACGATCTGGTTATCATCAACTCAGGGTAAGGGAGGAGGAAATTCCTAAAACAGCCTTTAGGACTCATTATGGTCATTATGAGTTTTTGGTTATGCTGTTCAGGTTGACCAATGCCCCAGCAGCTTTTATTGCTCTTATGAACCAAATTTTCCAGCCCTATTTGGACCAGTTTGTAGTGGTGTTTATTGATGATATACTTATCTATTCTAAAGGGAAAGAAAAGCATGAGAGACATTTACATGCATCATTGCATTTGTTGAAGGATAATCAACTTTATTCTAAACTAAGTGTGAATTTTGGCTAGAATAAGTAACCTTTTGGGGCCATATTATCTCAAGACAAGGGTTACTTGTTGACCTAGTAAAGATTGAAGCTATTACAAGTTGGAAAAGACCCACCTCTATTTTTGAAGTCTAAAGCTTTCTGGGTCTAGCAAGATATTATAGAAGATTTGTAAAAGGTTTTTCCTCAATTGCCGAGCCACAAACTAGACTCACAAGAAAAGATGTTCCTTTCTTTTAGGACGATAAGTGTGAGGATAGCTTCTGCATATTAAGGGAAAGATTGACGACAACGCCGATACTTGTGCTTCCTTCTGGGGGTAGAGGATTTATGGTATACTGTGATGCCTCATTGCAAGGATTGGGCTCTGTTCTTATGCAACATGGAAAAGTTATAGCATATGCCTCTAGAGAACTAAAATCTTATGAACAAAATTATGCCACGCATGACCTTGAGCTGGCATCGGTAGTTTTTGCTCTTAAACTCTGGAGACATTATTTGCATGGCAAAGAGTTTGAGATATATACCAATCATAAAAGTCTTAAATATATTTTCTTGCAAACTAATTTACAGTTATGACAGCGGAGATGGTTAAAGTTCTTGAAGGATTACGATTTCTCTATTCTTTATCACCCGAGAAAGGCAACTCTTGTTGCTGATGCTTGAAGTTGGAAATTTGCTCAAATGGCTTGTCTAAATGCTGAATGGAGATTACTTGAAGAAATCAAGGACTCAGACGTGGAGTTATGGCCTATAGGTGACAAGGTGCTATTGGGAAGTTTCAAGGTTCAACTAGAACTGATCTAGCGGATAAAGGACCACCAGAGAAATGATGGGGCACTTCTGGAAATATTTAGCAGGGTGGACAATAAACCGGACTTCTCTATTAATAATGGTACATTGTATTTTAGAGGCCAGTTATGTGTTCCAAATAACCGCGACATCAAAGATGAGATTTTAAATGAAGCACATCATAGGCGGTATAACATTCCCCCCGGGAGCACAAAGATGTATCAAAATTTGAAAATGAGGATTTGGTGGATCGGAATGAAAAACGACATCGCAGAGTTTGTAGGACAATGTTTTACCTATTAGCAGGTGAAGGCTAATCATAAAAAACTAGGCGGATTATTACAACCATTGCCCATGACAGAATGGAAATGGGAACACATTACTATGGACTCCATCTCAGGATTCCCTAAGACATCTAGGCACCATGAGGTGATTTGGGTCATTGTAGATTGATTGACAAAGTCTGTACACTTTATCCCATTGAGGGGTCAGACTATGATGGAGCAGCCGGCAAGGAAATATGTTCATAAGATTGCAAGGTTATATGAAGTTCCCATCTCTATAGTCTCTGATAGAGATAACAAATTTGTCTCGTAGTTTTGGAAAAGTTTGCAAAATGCAATGGGGACAAAACTGAATTTTAGCATGGCATATCACCCTCAAACAGATGGACAGACTGAAAGAACCAACCAAACATTGGAGGACATGCTTCAGGCTTGTGCTTTGGATTTTAAGGACGGATGGGATGAACAGCTGCTGCTGGTAGAATTTGCTTACAACAACAATTATCACTCCAGCATCCAAATGGCTCCTTTTGGAGCTCTATATGGTAGAAATTGTCGCTCTTTGATATGCTAGGAGGAAGTAGGCAAAAGACGACTTCTAGGCCCTGAATGGGTAAAAACTTCCACAAAGAACATACAGAAAATTCGAAATAGACTTAAGACTGCTCAAAGTCATCAGAAAAGTTATGCAGATAAGCGGAGAAAAGAATTGGAGTTTGGAGTGGGTGATTCGGTTTTTCTTAAGGTTTCACCGACCAAAGGAGTTATGCGTTTTGGCAAGAGAGAAAAGCTGAGTCCGAGGTATATTGGACCATTTCAAATTATAGGACGTGTTAGCGATAGCAATGCCTATGAGTTGGCGCTTCCACCACAACTTGCCAGAGTTCATAATGTGTTTTATGTGTCAATGCTGTGGAAATATGAATCAGATCCCTCTCATGTGATTCATTACAAGCCAATGGATATTAAATCAGATTTGTCATATGAGGAGAGACCAGTTGCGATTTTGGACACCCAAGAGTGGCTACTCAGGAATCGCACCATCCGATTTGTCAAAGTGCAATGGCAGCATCATCATCCAGCGAAGGCTACATGGGAGACTGAAATGGAAGTCAGACAGAAATACCCCCACCTTTTTCTTCCGGTACATCTTAAATTTGGAGGACCAAATTTCTCAAGGGGGGGAGTATGTAATATCCACGGTTAAGTTGGGATTTGGAGCCTGTTTTAAATGTTAAATTGTTAATTTTATTGGTGCCATGTTACTATTCAGTTACCATTAGGATATGTTATATGACTTGAAGATTTTGCATAAGGGCAATAGGACCCAATCCTTATTAGTAATAATAGTAGTTGAGTGGAGAAAAAGGGCACGACACTTCAATCCCAAAAGAAATGGACTCTAGAGGGAGAGGAAGTATTGTTGTGCAGGACTTTTGATGGGAGAGGAATTTTGTAGAATTTTGTACATGACTTCTACTAGGACAAAAGAGGGGGATTTGCTATATAATGTGAATAGTCTCTTATTTGCCTTTACTCCTTTCTAAACTATAAAAGAGAATCAGAGAGAGAGAGAAGCCTAAGAGAAAGAGAGAAGGGAGATACTGAGAGGAGGAAGAAGGCGACCAGCTAAGTGATTGTTGACGGATGCCTTCTCAATCAAACATTGTCCACGTCTACAAGAGGTGAGTGAATCTCCTGCTTGAATGTTATTATGATACGTTTGATAAATCTGAGATTTGGAAACCCTACCATTGGTACTGTGAATGAAAATTTTGTACAAAGATTCATTGAGGGATGGTTAGAAGAGGGGAATACCTGGAGTAATAAATTATGTTGCTGTAAGGGTTAGAATTTCTGTTGCCATGTTTTTTTTAAACCCAGAATTGAATATGGATGTGTCTGACGACACTATAAACCATCCTTATGGAGTAATCTGTATGATTAATGGCCATGGATTTTAGAGATTTGCAAAATACTCAATAGAGACAGGATATCCGAACCTAACCAGTTTGGATTTGCTGTGCAAGATGCAATATCAAAGCCAAAAATAGGATTTCTACACTTACAGATCAACTGGGACACAATTTGTGGCATGAGGTTGTGGGCCAGGTGGGCCACCGGATGGGAGATCAGCACCATGGATCTTGGAGAAGACCCATGGCCAAGCCCAACCACGATGGACCCAAGGGGATGGGGCCCCAGATGGCCCACCATCTGATGACCTAGAATGGACATGGCATGAGGAGTGTTTTAACAGAAACAGAGTGCAGTGATGACTAGGCTATATGGATTTTAATTCTTAGTCGAGTATATATTTTGTTTGGAGTTTATAAAAAGGCCCCTATTGTTATTATAATTACAAAAGAGCCCTTTCATATCTTAATAATTAATGCTTTAAGGAAGGGTGTGCTGTGATGATACTTATAATATATAATCTGTATTTGAGTAAGTTTATGATATATAAATATTTGAAATTTGGGAAGGAAATTGTGGTATGTACAGATTAATAAACACGAAAATATCCTGAATTATAAATTCTGTTATGCATGATTTTATTGAAATGGGGCATGATCTGAACTACTAGAACGGTACGATTTATTATGATTGTGTGATTCTATACCACTACGGTCTATTTGAAGTTTGGTTATACTGTCTATGGGAGTGGATGATAGGACACTGAGGTCCTGAAGCAGTGGGTCCTATGGGACGCCGAATGAAGAGATGCATGTGTGACATCTCGATAATTATGTTAAATTAAGATGGCATTATGATGTAGACCGGGTGCGAAGATGTAGTTTAGAGAAGTGTCATGGCATGAGTTCTATTTATTGATTGAATTATTTATTGTTTATTACTTAATTGTTTCTAATGATGCTATTATATTAAATTGTGAATGTATGTTAGAATAGGAATTCATTCACCAGTTTATACTGATGTTGGATTGCCCTTCAGATAACCGAGTTGCGGGTGGACTGGAGAATGGCGAAGATCAGCCCATAGTGTTTGGCATGTGTGGCTGAGGAGAGCATTACATCAATATTTAGTAGTTTAGAGAAATAGATAGTATTGAATATTTAATTATTTTGATGAATTTTATTATGGGAATTATTTAGACACTGGAGATACAACTAATCGATTATTTAATTTGCTTGAGCAAAAGAAAGACAATTTTAATTAATGATGCTTATGCCTTATATGTTCATTTGATTTAAGTATATGAACTGTATGCCAATGCGTTATAACTCAGATTCCAATAGGGCCCCAGAATTTGGGTCATGACCGAATGAGAGTGTTTTGCCAGAACAACACCATTTTGGAGAGGTTTTGTCTCCAACAACTGTGGGTCTCGGTGGGCCATCTAATCAAGGATTAGGCCAGGGATCTGAGAGATTACTGATGGGCAACCTTAATGGTGGAGCCCCCTTGTGACTTGGATCTCAGGACCCACCATCCAAATATAGGAGTATACTTGATGAACATGAGCATTTTTGTTGACCCTTTGTATACCATAAAATGGAAGAAAACTCAAAGATTTGAGTTTGGACTTGGATAAATTTATACTCTAGGATCTGTATGTCTCTTGAAGTCTGATTTTAACATCTAAGAGGGAGGATTAGCATAGAGGTTGTATCATGAATTGTAGTTTTTCAGTTTCTATAACGTCATTGGCACCTATGAGCATCTAGGATGGTGGACCCACATGGCCCACTCAATTAGTGATTAGTCCCCCACATCTAGTAAGGGGACTGTTGGGCGACCACTAGGGTGGTGTACCCATGTGGTTTGGACCATTGGGTCTCACCATTTAACTATCTCAAGAGGCAAGGGCGTAAGGTAAGTTCTAGGAGGAAAATTTTGGTTTTTGTCGGCTTGTATAAATGGTAACATAGTTCATGTAATTTTTAGATTGGTCCTTGTTGACCATATTTATATTTAAGAACCCCCTTGTTACTACTACTTGATAATTTGTAAGGAGAGAATTTGGAATTGACTTAGAGTGGGAAGGACAAGTAAGTGCTGACACTATTGATCAATAACCACTAATCTTATACTTAATGATGGTAATTACTTTTGTTTCATACACCTGTTGAATGATATAAGTTTCTAGTGAATATAAGAATATTTATGTATGATTCAATAAAATAATTACTGTTTGTGATATAATCTCTATGGTAATTATGTGATAAGTAAATTACCCTTCAAGAGATTTGGGCAATGCCACATGTTGGGTACGAACTTTGACTCGAAGTGAGGCGAGGACTTAACCTTGAGTATGCGGGATTGACCATTGACGGAATGAGATGATGATGAGGATAATGAAAACTTCTCTTGTGGACATTGATCGAGGAAATGAGGATCAACAATCACGGCGGATGGTAGGCCATGATGTTGAGGATGAATAAGGAAACTCCTCATAGATGATTGGTCAAGGGAAACAAAGTCAACTATCCTGGTGGACGATAAGCCATGCAGTTGATGGAAAGGTAGATACTGCGGTGTGGGGTATTGGGAATTGCCAATGCATTGATATGAGAAGATACTTGAGTATAAATCAAATGGGTATTTATATTGATACATTATTATTCATTGAAATATATTGTTCATTTGATTCGGATGAGGTGAATTTATGCCTATTTATTTATTGTTATTTATTATTTTATATTAGTTGATTATCTAAGAAATTCTGCTCACCAGTATTACTGACTAGTGGTTTGCCATACTTCAGGTAGCGAGCTTAGGAGATGACGGAGATCAGCCAATAGAATTTAGCATGCGTGGCCGATTGCACGGATGGAGAATAACTTTTACTTTGATGGGCCAACCCATACTAGGACTAGTCTATTAGAATTAAATTAAATCTTGTTGTCTTTTCAGTAGTACGTTTGTTGACTTTAAGACATTAATATATGAAATATAATGTATGCTTTGGACTTCATGCTCTTGGAATTTTACTTATGATGGGTATTGAATTCTAAATTGGAAACGTCGTAAGAATTTGAAAAGCTCCAGATTTTTGGGTCATTACATTTCAGAAACAAAATATTGCGATATAATCACAATAAATTCAGAATAAAAATGAAATTATAGAAATATATCTAAAAATACTTTTAATAGTATCTTTTATTTAATCTCTCTCTCTCTCTCTCTCTCTCTCTCTCTCTCTCTCTCTCAATTTGTGTGCATGCAGTGCATGTATGTGTGCGCAAATGTATATGCATGCAAACTTACCATTGCTAGGTTACACAACCTCCAGGCTGTCCTGTCAATCTTTTGCAACGAATCTACCACTTCGAATCATTTGAATGCAAGCCTTTGAGTACCGACTAATGAGGCATATTGACCCCCACGAGCCAGCAACTCCAAGTGGGTCCCTAGCTCTGCAATCCTCCCATCTGAACAAACAGCAATTTGATGTGCATTCTGCACGGTGCTTAATCTATGGGCAAT
This sequence comes from Sextonia rubra, assembly GCA_037013555.1. Taxonomy (NCBI): domain Eukaryota; kingdom Viridiplantae; phylum Streptophyta; class Magnoliopsida; order Laurales; family Lauraceae; genus Sextonia; species Sextonia rubra. Next base: position 28,299,216 of record JASUAD010000011.1, on the reverse strand, counting down.
AACCAAAGTGGTCCTTCCCTTCATTAGGTGGTTAAGTGCATCTTGGACCAAGCGTTCGCTGACTGCATCTAACGCACTAGTGGCCTGAACCAGAGAGAATGAACAAAATCAGAGCTGAAAGAGAAAATTGAGAAGCGATCAAACATAGATATGCAACCTAACACAGTCAGTTTCTCTTTGTCTATATAGAGTATAACACCATTATCAATCTCTTCCAGACCCAGATCGTTATGCAAAATTTATTATTACTACTTGCATTTAGATGAGTACAAAAATAACTAAGAAACAGAGAGCACATACTACTAGCTTTTAACCTAAAACTAAAATTTATATTTTTAACATTTTAATGCATGGAATAGCAAGACTGTCAAATATAATATAGACAATGTCCCCTCCAAGGAGACTGTATATTGTTGATATGCAGTCCAGCCCATGGGGCCCACTTAGATGCATATCTCTTAGGAAGTTGAGAGCAGAGGCAAATGGTATGGATAAGGGTATGCCAAAACATCAGCCTCATCCGATTATCCTTTTCCTTGATTTAATAACCTTAAATTTTAATGGCATTTTATTGAGATGCATCCCAGTAGTGAGTGATCATTTAATAAGAGTAAAATTTGGCACCATACCAGATCACGGAATGAAAAGAGGGAAATGGGATGCACTGATCCAAGGTGGGCCCAGGTGGGGCCTATAGAGCTGGACTTGTAAAACATTCTCCCTATATTATATATGAAGATATTTCAGTATTTTGGGCTTCTTAAATTAGATTTTTTTATGGTAAATTGACTCAAATCTGGAACCTCATGATTGTGGCAATAAGCACATTTCAACTGGGCCATGGACTCTTATCCTTGTATATCTTATCCTCATATATCTAGCTCTGACCAGCCATACAGTGTCCACCACTGGCACGTTTTCATGTCAATTCACATAGGATGCATGTTAATACCCTATATACCTGTAAGCTAGTGACAAAACTATACCTCATCAAGTATCAGAATTGGCGCATTCTTGAGCAGAGCTCTGGCAATAGCAATTCTCTGCAAATTAAACAAGTTAATTAAGTTAAAACTCACAGATATTTATCCCATCTATTGTGAATGAATTACCTGTCTCTGTCCACCACTCAGCAGACTCCCGCGTTCGCCAACTAGTGTGTCATAACCCTAAATTGAATACCATTTCAGCACATAGGAAAGCTCAAGCAAGACACATTCAACATGCATATTTTAGCAGAAAGGCACACCTGTGGAAGGGAAATTATGAATTCATGAGCATTTGCAGCTTTGGCTGCTTTGACAACATCCTCTTTAGAGACATTCTTGTCTGGAAGACCGTATGCTATATTTTCTCCAACAGACACCGAGAAAAGGACAGGTTCCTGCATGAGCATTAAGGAATAGTCCAGCAGGAAGACATAAGCTAGTTGGAGAAAGAAGGATTTATTGCATCAGCATTTAGATGAGGAATCACCAAATCCTAGAACCAAGGATATTCATAGCATCCTTGGGCTCTGAACATGTAGTTTTTAGTTTGTACAACTGGTGTACATCTTGATGAACCAGATTGTTGATCCAATAGTTGCTACCTTTGATAGACCACCAACAATCCAAAGTTCTAACTCATTGAACAACGGCCTCCAAGTAGGATGTTAAGGAAGAAAACAGATACAGTTCATTGCAAAATTGCAATGAAGAAAGCCAACTGTCAGACAAAAGCATCAAAGTAATCTCGTAGTGAAACCATGTATATTCAGACGAGAGGAAACTCATTATGGTTATGTGGTGAATGAATCATATGCACATCCAAGGAACTACCTGGTTCACTATAGATACAGCATGAGCCCATTCACTCTTGTCAAATGTTCGAACGTCTTCTCCAGATACTGTTATTCGTCCTCTAGTGGGCTGCAGGCATAAGAAGTCAATTGCTTCACCCTTCATCAAAAGTAGTGGGTATTTGACGAAAAATTAAAAGAAAACCCTACCTCATAGAAGCGTGCCAAGAGCTGTACAATTGTACTTTTCCCAGCACCACTAGGACCAACAAGTGCTGTGATTGTTCCACACCTCAATGCTAAGTTCATGCCACTTAGGACTTCCACATCAGGCCGCAAAGGATAAGAGAAGTATACATCTGAAAAACAAAACAAAAGTGCCGAAGGTCACACATATAATGCAAATTAGCAATGCCAAAAATGAAAATAGTAATTCACCCAGAAGAAGAAAAAGAAAAATAGCAGATCAACAGCTGAACATACTAGCAGAGAACAGACGGTACAAATATGGAGTTCACCAGACATTAAGCATATGTTTGCCTCCAAGATGAAATGACCCCTTTAATGGATGCTTGGATAGGTTGTACAAAAAGGAAATAAGTGAGATGAGTAGAAGGGTACATTTTGATGGTACCATAAATAAAGATTTTTGTAGGTAGCCTGGGAAGCAGATAAAATTTAGAAGGGCTCTTTTCTGCCCAAAAGCAATAAGATAAGACTTCTAGATTGATCTGAAATCATGCACTAAAAGGAATCCATCTGTGCATTTTTTTTGAGGAATATAAACTTGCCCAAAAGAATTGTGGAGGAAAATGAGAAGGTTTATGGTGTAAACTTTTAAAGAAAGGAACACCTTTAATAGAATTTCACTGTACCTCTGTCACAAGAACCCACCTCAATTTATAGATGAACAACTTATGATAAGGAATAATTAACAATCTAAACTAAAGATTATCATCTCTAAGCTTATCCTCTTTAATCAATTCCTAATTTTTAATGTGGCAGGCCTAGGATCTCTAAGATCTCTAACCAACTCCTAATATCTCTTAACATGAACACTGATAAGGAAGAAGCTGTTTCTACTAAATAAATAGAGAAATATAAAAGAAGATGCCAACCAGAGCACAGTTACCTTCTAGACAAATGTCACCACACCATGCTAGATTACACCCATTGGTAGCTGATCTCAATGAATGGATACTTGGACCTTTATTTTTCCTAGGAGATTCGTCCATATAGAGCAATCCAAGACTGTCATCATCCAGTTCATTTTCTTGAATCTCCCTGTCTAGACCATAAGCAAGTGACTTGTCGATCTCAGTCCCAGATAAAATAGAGTTAACCCGGTCAACAGCAGCGAGGGTCCCACGAAGGTCACCAAGTGTGTTAACAACTCCTTGAACCTGAATTGCTTGGGTATCATGTAGTGTTAACAGAAGAACCTTAATTGAAATGGAGATGGAAGAGAATGAATGAGGGCAATAGCAGTATGACAAGTACAGAGTATACTTACAGCAAAGGTTAATGTGAAGGTGTAACCAATAAAGGAAGCCATGGTTCCAATAGACAATTCACCCTGCAACAGAAAAACCCATTATAAGCAGGTCCATATTTCAGTGAATTATATGAGCCACAGCGAGAGAGACGTATGGTATCCTTAAGATTTGAGTTTGTACAAGTAGCCTATGGTCTAGAAATCCAAAAAATTTATCAAATGGCCCCTACGATGGATAGCCATATTTTAAGATCCTTGTACTGGGAGAACTTCAACCCCTTGTTGATGGCCACAAAATAGACAGCTGAAAGAAATTTTAAGAAAGGTCCACATTTAGCACAGCAAGGACCAAACCTGGATGGCTGGGATCTTCCAATCTAGGCTGTTTTGGGGGGCATGGGATTTCAATGCAAGTACTCATCAGATCAATTGGTCCCCAGGTCAAGCCCCTGATATCAACAAACTGAAGTCCTGATGATATAATGCTGATTGCCTGATTCTCAGGTCAAAAATCACTTTCATTGATATAATCACAATACTCAGCTGCATATTTCAAAAGCCAGTCAAAACCATATAAATGCATGTCAGATATAGAAATGAGTTCACTGTTTAAGTTTCTGGCATGTGAGCAGGGATAAAGATGTTATGTGGACTGGTATAATAAATTTTTGATTGCACGATTTCTCATATTCAAATATATAATGATAAAACACAAACAAAAGCATAATGTTTCCTGATGCTGATAATGGTAATGGCAAATTACAGAAAACAACATATTGCTTGACCATATTAGTGCTTACCGCCTTCACTTTGCTACCGCCAAGACAATATAGAGCCAATAAACAAACATAAATCATAGCTCTAGTCAGGGTTTCATTAGCAGACTTCAATGTTCCAAGCTTTATGCCACTAGTCTGGTACGAAAGAATCTGCCAGACTTCACAAAAGTACATATGAGCATCTTTGAGGATTTTTGGCAGTTGAATAATTTTAAAGGTCAAAGGATTACCAGATTACCAAACATTGACATTTGGCGTTTTTCACCACTGAAGGATCTTACCTACAAGCACAAGGTTTTAACAGGAACTAATCAGCAAACAAATACGCCAATAGTTCACTACAATTGAGAATGTATGGTTTTGATTAAGTACAACTGTAATGAACATTTTGAAAAACCCCAAAAGAAAAGGGCAAGATTTGAGCAAATAATTTTGGAAGCTTACGGTACGAATTGCCGAAAATGTTTCAGTCACACAATCAGATATGGACGCTTGGGCCATTCCCTGAGCTTTGAAGATGGGCACAGTAGACCGCTTGTATATTGCTAGTGCCCAAAATGAACAGTTGAATCAACAAATAAATCAAACGAACAACAGCATAGCAACTTAAGGGGGAAAAAGACAAAATCAAATCTGTAGCAATAATAACAGTAACAAACTGAAAATATAACTGTAATATCCCTACTAGGACTCTTATTAGAATTATAAAAAAAAAAAAAAGTCATTAGAAGACTAAGAATGTTAGCAGGACTCTCTCACACTAATACTCTCTGAGAAAGACTGTTTTGTAGTCACAAACAGGACTCCTAGTACAAGATTGTTTAAAACACTAGTGTATATATTTATGTACGTGGGAAGCCTATTTTATATGCCCATCAACGAGAGAGAGAGAGAGAGAGAGAGAGAGAGAAGGGGGGACTGACCTTAGTTGGAAAATTTTGTAAAAGAAGAATATCACGAAGAGGACGAGGAAGATCAACAGCAGGAGGTGTAGCAGATGTCTGATGAAAGACCAATCACTACTTGAGCAACACACGTCTATTCCAAGTGAGTAGAATTCTTCACTATTCAATAAAAAACTGAAATTTGAAGGACCATGGCCTCGGGATTCTTGTGATATAATGAAACCATGATGAAATTGATCATCCAGAATGATGATTTGTGTCAACCATGTTACAACTATAGAAATTTTCTTCACTGTCGACATGCTCTAATCAATCGATTAGTAGAAAAACCTTTCAATCAGACCCTAATGATTTGCCACTGGAGATTCTAAGGTAGATAAGACCCCTAACTAATGTTCCTTGCAAATCAAGTCCCGAAATATGGAAGCAATTAGAGCCGGAGAGGAGTTTGTTGTAGATCAGGTCATTCTAGGACTGATTTACATTGGAAAGTACGAAACCCACGTGGCCCACTTGATCAAATATCACAACCCCACATCTGCTAGTGGACCCTAAGGCGACCCGAAAGGTGATGGTCCCTTGTGATTTGGACTGTTGGGTCCCTACATCTCGAGGCTTCAAAATAGCTTGGCAGAAACCCCTCTTTACCGCGCGTGAAGATTGCGCCTTCTGTGATGGGGGATGGACTCTGTCGACTGATATATGAGATTATACCATTATAACAAAATACAAATCGGCCCCATTGTGGTAGTTATATTTTTAAAAAAAAATTCCCCTAAGGCCTCATGGTGTGAAAACGGACTGTTATGTTATAAACCCAATATTATTTCAATATGCAAGTAGTGAGGCTCCGTGTTCAAATGTTTCTTTTGGGCCAGAAGTGAGCCTTTTCTTACCAACTATTACCTTCAATCCTTTTCAATTGAAGTAAATACATACATTATGTAGCCTTGAATATGGTGTAAATTGATATAGCATTTGTATTAAGTACTCGAATATAATGGATTAGGATCCCATATGAATTTATTAATTATGTTTTGACTCCTGTGGTTGATTCTACGATGAATAATTAGTTCCTTAATAAGTTACGGGCAATGCCACAGCCTGGAACCAATTCTGACTAGGTATGCGGCGAGGATTAACCAGTGTTATGTGGTACTGGCCAAAGAAAAAAGATTAAGAAGATATAAACAATTATGATGGTGATGATTATTTAATAACGTTTATTGAATATGAAATTGAAATTGATGTTTGAAATGGAGTAACTCCAACCGCTAGCACTGAGTATAAAATTTCTCTCGTGGATGTTGGTCGAGAGGTAGGTTCAACAATCATGGCGGAAAGATTAACCATGTTGTTGAAAGAAATGTAAATACTCCAGTGTAGGAGTATCGAAACAGGCTCAACAATTATGGTGGATGATAAGCCATGTTGTTGACAGAAACGTAAATACACCCGTATGGGGTATCGAAACCATTTGATGCTGCGGTGAGAAATTACTCAAGGAAGAAATTGATTAAGATATTATTTGATACCATTATTGAATATATGAATATTCATTTGAATGATTGAAATATACTATACTTTATTGTTTCTTATTCTACTCACCAGTGTTACCGATCAGTGGTTCGCCCCACGCCAAGTAATGTATTTATAGAGGTTGCGAAGAGTGATGGAGATCAGCCGGTGGATTTTGGCATGCGTGGTTGATCCAGAGTGTGAGAAGCAAAAGAATAGATTCATAGATGGGATTAGCCCAACACTTAGTTGATTATTCTATTGCAAATAGAGATTTGTCTTTTACTCAGCAGTCTTTACCATGAATTCTAATATACTTTATGATTTAAATACAATGGAATTTGAATGTCTTAGACCATAATGCTCATGGGAATTTGATTTATGTGGTGTTATTATAAAATTGAGAACGTCTTAAGAATCTGAAGAGCTCCAGATTTTTGGGTCGTTATAAAGTGGTATCAAAGCAAGGTCTTGGGCAAACTCTAAAAGATTTAGAAACATTAAGCAACGTGGTGAGGTCGTGGATTGGGTGTAGATATAAGGTATTTATTTACTATGTACTAACTACTGTACTCCCACTGTAGGAGAAAGAACATAACTTCCCAAGGAAACCCCATCCATAATGCCAATTAGAATGGAACTGAGAGTGGGACATCGAATTTGAATGAAGGACCAACTCAAGTGCCTGAATATGTGAAGACTATGTTTGATACTTTATGAACGCATACAATCAAGTGCATGACCAGATACAAACTCTGGCTCAACGTCCAAATAACAATGATTGGCCACAGGGCGGGATCAATGCTGGAGGAGGCAAAGACAGAGAGCGAGACTCCTTGTACAAGAGATTCAATGAGTTTCGTCCCCGATACTTTGACGAAACTACAAACCCGTGGGAGGCGAACAAATGGATAGAAAACATGGAAGCAATCTTTAAAGTAATGGGCTGCACGGATCACCAGAAAGCTCTATTGGCAGCATTTAAACTGGAGGGAGATGCGAAAGAGTGGTGGAAATCTGCAAAGAAAACCTATCCAGGTCCAGAGGGCAAGATCATATGGGCTTTCTTTAAAAAGGAATTCATCATGAAGTTTATACCAGATCACATCAAGGAAAGGAAGAAAAGAGAATTCCTGAATTTAGTGCAAGGAGACATGACAATGACGAAATATAATAATAAATTTACAGAGCTATCTCATTTTGCGGAGTGCTTGATAGCGACAGAAGAGATGAACGCAGAAACTTTATTGAAGGATTACGTCCAGATATCAAAAAGGATGTACGGCTGAGACAGCAAGCAACCTATGCGGATGCTTTGAAAAGGGCCTATGCATCAGAAGAAGCTACTGATGAAATCAACGGGGTGACTCCACCTAAAACGACAGAAAATGGGAAGCGAAAATGAGAAAACCATCCACCTCGAAAGAAGCAAAAGGTGGATTCTCAGGTTGAATGCAATTACTGCGGAAAGAACCATGAATTGGAGCAGTGCCCATGGGAGCGCGGTGCGTACTTTACACGCGGTCAGGTGGGTCATAGGCGTAGGGACTGTCCAAAGTGGCAAAAGAAGAATCAGATACAGTGACAAGAGCACCAATCACAGCAGGATCAACAAAATTTCTCACAGTCACGCCAAAACCAGCAAAACTACCCTCCTCAGAATCAAGGAAATCCACAGCAGATCAATCATCAGAATTAGCCACCAAAGAACCAACAAAACAGTCAGAACTCGCAGAGGGGATATCCACAGAATCCGCCACAGGGGTAGAATTATAACCAGAGAAGGAACAATCAAAGCGAAAATTAGCAGAGACAACAACCCAATGCAAGGGCTTATGCAATCGCACATCAAGAGGCAGACATGGCAAACAATGTAGTTGAGGGTACGCTCTTTATCTTTGGTACTAAAGCCATTATACTATTTGATTCTGGTTCTACACACAGCTTTGTTTTACATGTGTTTGCCCCGAAACTAAACATGCAACCCTCAAAATTTTCCTAAGCTTTAATTTTTTCAACCCCCACTAGAGGACAAGTGAACACTAAAACCATATTCTATGATTGCCCCCTGAATCATGATAAAGTCACTCTGCCCGCAAATCTGATATTATTACCAATGCATGATTTTGATATTATTTTGGGAATGGATTGGCTAGCTAAGTATATGGCTGTGTTAGATTGTTTCAATAAGATAGTTTGCTTCAAATTAGAAAGATATAAAGATGTGCACATAGTAGGAATCAGTAGACCCGTGGAGTCTAGGGTAATTTCGGCAATCAAGGCCAGTCAATTACTAAGAAATAGGTGCAGGGGATACCTCGTATTTGTCACTGAGGAGAAACATAAACCTAAGTTGGAGGATATTCCTGTTGTGAGAGAATTTCCTAATGTTTTTCAAGATGACTTACCCGGTTTACTGCCGGTACGAGAGGTTGATTTCACTAGTGAATTGGTACCAGAAATAGCCCCAATCTCCAAGGCACCCTACCGCATGGCACCTGCTGAACTGAAAGAACTAAAAAAACAGTTGTAGGAATTAATGGACAAGGGATTCATTAGACCTACTGTCTCACCATGGGGAGCACCTATACTGTTTGTTAAAAAGAAATATGGAACTTTGCGCATGTGCATCGATTACCAACAATTAAATCAGGTCACTATTAAGAATAAGTATCCACTGCCGCGGATAAATGAATTATTTGACCAAGTTCAAGGGGCAAGATACTTCTCAAAGATTGATTTACGGTCCGAATACCATCAGCTAAGGGTGAGGAATGAAGATATACCAAAGACAGCTTTCCGGACACAGTATGGACATTATGAGTTCCTAGTAATGCCGTCTGGGCTAACAAACGCACCAGCGGTGTTCATGGCACTCATGAATCAAATCTTCAAGCCATATTTGGATCAGTTCGTAGTGGTATTCATTGATGACATCCTAATTTATTCAAAAACGGAAGCGGAGCATGGGAATCACTTGCGCACTATATTGCAATTGCTAAGAGATAACCAGTTATACGCAAAGTTGAGTAAATGCGACTTCTGGTTAGCGCAGGTAAATTTCTTAGGTCACATCATTTCAGGTGAAGGCTTGTCAGTGGATCCTGCAAAGATCGAAGCTATTACTAATTGGAAACGATCAACCACAGCGGCAGAAATCCGAAGTTTCTTAGGACTCGCAGGATATTACAAATGATTTGTAAAGGGATTTTCTTCTCTTACAGGACCTTTGACCTGGCTCACGAGGAAGGATGTCCAATTCAACTGAGATGACAAATGTGAATCTAGTTTTCAGACATTGAAGGAAAAGCTAACCTCGGCACCGATCCTAGCCCTACCATCTGGAAGTGGTGGTTTTGTGATATTTTGCGATGTGCCACTTCTTGAACTGAGATGTGTACTCATGCAGAATGGTAGAGTGATTGTTTATGCTTCCAGACAATTGAAGACTCACGAACAAAATTATGCGACACATGATTTAGAATTGGCTGCAGTTGTTTCTGCTCTAAAGATTTGGAGACACTAACTTTACGGAGAAGAATTCTAGGTATATACAGATCATAAGAACCTAAAACATGTTTTCTCTCAGAAGGACTTAAACCTAAGGCAGCGTCGATGATTGGAATTTCTAAAATATTATGATTTCTCCATTTCCTACCACCCTGGTAAAGCAAATGTAGTAGCCGATGATTTGAGATGAAAATCAATTCAACTAGCCTGTTTGACAGCAGAATGGAGATTACTAGAAGAGATCAAAGATCTGGAAGTAAATCTTTGGCCCATGAGTGACAAAGTCTTAGTTGGTAATTTCAAAGTTCAGCCAGAACTCATACAACGAATCAAGGATCACCAAAGGGATGATGCAGCACTCTTGGAAATTTTCAACAAGATGGATAACAAGCCAGAATTTTCACTCGCTAATGGTACTTTGTACTTCTGAGATCGGCTATGTGTCCCTAATGTCCTAGATATCAAGGATGAGATATTACGGGAAGCGCACCATACTCGGTACACCATACACCCCAGAAATACCAAGATGTATCAAAACCTCAGAAAATGATTTTGGTGGATTGGTATGAAAAACGATATCTCAGAATTTGTAGGACAGTGTTTAACATGTCAACAAATAAAAGCAGATCATCAGAAGCCAGGAGGATTGTTGCAACCACTCCCCATCCCCGAATAGAAATGGGAGCATATTACTATGGATTTTGTATCAGGATTCTCGTGAACCTTCCGAAACAATGAAGTAATTTGGGTTATTGTGGATCGCTTGACTAAATTTGCACACTTTATTCCTCTCAAGAATAAAACTTTGATGAAGGAATTAGCCCAAAAATATGTCAAGGAAATTGTTCGGTTACATGGCATTCTAGTTTCCATTGTTTCGGATAGAGATTCTAGGTTTGTGTCTAACTTTTGGAGGAAACTACAGATGGCTATGGGAACACGGTTGCGTTTTGGTACGGCATATCATTCCCAAACTGACGGTCAGACTGAAAGGACCAACCAAACTCTTGAAGATATATTGCGCGCATATGCCTTAGATTTCAAAGACAGTTGGGACAAAAAGTTACCACTTGTGGAGTTTGCTTATAATAATAGTTATCATTCAAGCATTCAGATGGCACCTTTTGAGGCGTTGTATGGAGGAAATTGTCGAACCCCTATTTGCTGGGAAGAAGTAGGTGACCGAAGAATACTTGGGCCAAATTAGGTGCAGACTTCGATGGATAATATCAAAAAAATTCGAGATAGGCTTAAGACTGCTCAAAGCAGGCAAAAAAGTTATGCTGATCACCGCAGGAGAGAATTGGAATTCGCTGTAGGATACCATGTTTTTCTCAAAGTATCCCCAACCAAAGGAGTTATGAGATTCGAGAAAAAGGAGAAGTTGAGTCCGCGTTATATCGGACCATTTGAAGTAACAGGACGAGTCTGTGATGGAAATGCTTATAAGCTCGAATTGCCACCACAATTGTCAAGTGTCTACAATGTTTTTCATGTGTCCATGCTAAAGAAATACAAGCCAGACCCATCATATGTTATAGACTTTGAGCCTCTCCAGCTACAACAAGATTTGGCCTATGAAGAGAAGCCGATGGCTATTCTAGAGATGAAGGAAAGAACCCTGCGGAACAAAACTATTCGACTACTTACAAGTATTATGGCAACATTATAATCAACTAAAGGCAACGTGGGAGACAGAGGAGGAGGTCCATGATAAATATCCACATCTTTTTCCCTCAGGAATGATTTAAATTTGGAGGACCAAATTTCTTAAGGAGGGGAGAATTTAATATCCCTACTAGGACTCATATTAGAATTATAAAAAAAAAAAGTCATTAGAAGACTAAGAATGTTAGCAGGACTCTCTCACACTAATACTCTCTGAGAAGGACCCCTTTGTAGTCCCAAACAAGACTCCTAGTACAAGATTGTTTAAAACACTAGTGTATATATGTATGTGGGAAGCCTATTTTATCTACCCATCAACGATAGAGAGAGAGAGAGAGAGAGAGAGAGAAGGGGGGACTGACCTTAGTTGGAAAATTTTGTAGAAGAAGAATATCACGAAGAGGACGAGGAAGATCAAAAGCGGGATGCGTAGCATATGTCTGACGAAAGACCAATCACTGCTTAAGCAACACAAGTCTATTCCAGGTGAGTAGAATTCCTCACTGCTCAATAAAAAAATTGGAATTTGAAGGACCGTGGCCTCGGAATTCTTGTGATATAATGAAACTGTGATGAAATTGATCCTTCAGAATGATGATTTGTGTCAACCATGTTACGGCTGTAGAAATTTTCTTCACTGTCGACATACTCTCATCAATCGATCAGTAGAAAAACCTTTTGATCAGACCCTAATGATTTGCCACTAGAGATTCTAATGTAGATAAGACCCCTAACTAATGTTCCTTGTACATCAAGTCCCAAAATCTGGAAGAAATTAGAGCCGGAGAGGAGTTTGTTGTAGATCAGGTCGTTCTGGGACTGATTTACGTTGGAGAGTACGAAACCCACGTGGCCCACTTGATCAAATATCACAACCCCACATCTGCTAGTGGACCCTAGGGCGACCCCAAAGGTGATGGTCCCCTGTGATTTGGACTGTTGGGTCCCTACATCTCGAGGCTTCAAAATAGCTTGGCAGAAACCCCTCTTTACCGGGAGTGAAGATTGCGCCTTCTGTGATGGGGGATGGACTCTGTCGACTGATATATGAGATTATACCATTATAACAAAATACAAATCGGCCCCATTGTGGTAGTTATATTTTAAAAAAAAAATTCCCCTAAGGCCTCATGGTGTGAAAACGGACTGTTATGTTATAAACCCAATATTATTTCAATATGTAAGTAGTGAGGCTCCGTGTTCAAATGTTTCTTTTGGGCCAGAAGTGAGCCTTTTCTTACCAACTATTACCTTCAATCCTTTTCAATTGAAGTAAATACATACATTATGTAGCCTTGAATATGGTGTAAATTGATATAGCATTTGTATTAAGTACTCGAATATAATGGATTATGATCCCATATGAATTTATTAATTATGTTTTGACTCCTGTGGTTGATTCTACGATGAATAATTAGTTCCTTAATAAGTTACGGGCAATGCCACAGCCTGGAACCAATTCTGACTAGGTATGGGGCGAGGATTAACCAGTGTTATGTGGTACTGGCCAAAGAAAAAAGATTAAGAAGATATAAACAATTATGATGGTGATGATTATTTAATAACGTTTATTGAATATGAAATTGAAATTGATGTTTGAAATGGAGTAACTCTGATGGGGACATCTTTCCAAATTCCCCAAAACCATACAAAGTTTATCAGAGAAGAAAGCGCAGGGCAGCCGATCAAGCTCTAATTTGGTTGGATGATCAGTATTATGGCGTTGAACGCGAAGACAATACAAATCCACCGTTGGATTATCTTTCAGAGGAGATCCGACGGTTGGATTTCGTTTGATCATGATGGCGGAGCATCGACGGCCCATGTGTCCAATTACAGTGAAGGCCCCACATAGGGAAGTGGCACATGGATTGGAGAAGTGAAGGGGTCCTTGGATTTAATTTTGTTTTGAGGGCCCATGGTTTGATGTGTTAATGTATTGGGTCCCATGTTTAATTTATTTCTTTCCTTTAGTTATGTGTTTGGTCCCATAGTTTAATTAATTAATTAGTTTGGTCCCATATTAAGTTTTTATTAGAGTAGAGGGACCCGTTTTGTCTTATCGATGTAATAAATAAGAGAGAAAAGGGGGGACCACCATTTAAGTGAAAAAAAAAAAAAAGGAAACAAAAGATTCTTGCGCAAGATAGACTTGCGCACGAATCCCAATATGCGCAAGTCTATCTTGCGCAAGATCCCCTCCCTCCTTTTTCTCCTCTTTATTTCCTTTCATGTATTCCTCTTTCTTCTTTTCCTTTTTCCTTTTTTGGTTGGAGAAATCCTTTAAATCTAGGGCTAGGTCTTCTCCACCATTATGATGCATGTAAGAAAAATTCTGGAATAAGAAAAGAGCTACTTCTTCTTCTTCTTCTCCACTTGGTTGCAAGCCACCTTCTTGCCAACCACTTCTAACGCCTCCTGTGATTGGAGTTTGGTGAGAGCCCAACAAAAGTATTCTCTATCTTTTCTACTCTTCTCTTCTTGAGTATCTACTAGCCACCACAAGAGCCCAGATCTGATCTTGAACAACTGAACCAACAAGCCCTAAGTGTTGGAAGTTCTGCCTTCCATTAAGATCCGCTATTAAATCTGGGAACTATTACTGCGGGATCTGTGATAAGGGTCTAGATCTAATGTTGACCCACCCCTGGAATTTGTACTGATCCAGATCTGAATCTTAGACAAGTTTCAGATCCAGATCTGAATTTTCTGCCCTTTCTGATTTCAGCACTTTTACTACATTGCAATAGATTAAGTTTGCATCGTCCTGCATCAATCTTGGTATCAAAGCCATAGGTTCACTTAGGGTTCTGCAATTATTTTCAGTTCTGGAACTTCTTTTCAAATCTGAAAATTACAGATCTGAAATCTGTTGCTCAGTCCATCATTCATCATATCACGACTGCAAACTTATAGATCTGAAATCTGTTGGTATCAGTCCACCATTCATCATATCTGAAATCTGTTCAGAAAATTACAGAACTGAAATCTGTTCAGCAGTGCACATCTGCAATTGATTTTCAGTTCTGAAATTTTTCTGCAGAGCATACACAGCATCGCATCACCACTGCAGTTGCTTCTCAGTTCTGGAAAATATTTTCAGCAGTGCATAAAGTAACATTGCATCACATCTGAAACTGATTTTCAATTCTGAAATTATTTTCAGCAGTGGATAAAACATCCTTGCGTCACATCTGAAACTGATTTCAATTCTGAAATTTATTTCAGCAGTACATAGCACATCATTGCATCATATCATTGCATCATATTTCAGTTCTGCAATTATTTCCAGCAGTGCATAATTAATTTAGGATAGTCATCTTAGCATCCATCTTGTATGCCCACTAGGAGTGGTAGGGATTTCCAACCCGAACACCTCACAATGGATTCATCCCAAATTTCCAAGTTGATGGATGAGGCGCTGGCCAAGAACAATGTCATTATGAATGAGAGGTTGGCTGCCATGCAGGCACAATCTGACATCCGCCTTCATGAGGCCACAACTCGTCTCGAGGCACGCCTCGAACAGATTGAAAGGTCCCAACGTGATGATGACGGGCATCGTCATGTTCGGAATCGTCCACAAGGGAGACCTAGGGGTAGAGAGCGAGATAATGAGACCGACCTCGAATCTGAGGCGGGTGATGACCGTAGGCCCCAAGGCAGGAGACGGAATTCTGAAGAGTGGGCCCTGAGAAGTGTAAAGGTTGAAGCCCCAACCTTTGATGGTCGCATTGATCCTAGGGTCTACTCTGATTGGGAATCTGACATGGACCATTATTTTGATTGGTATGATATGTCGGAAGAAAGAAAGGTCCGATTCGCCAAAATGAAATTGGTGAGTCAAGCCCGTTTGTACTGGGTTGATCTTGAGCGGGGTTTACAGCGTCGCCATGAGGCATCTATTGATACTTGGGATGAAATGAAGGAACACTTACGGGTCAAGTATCAGCCCCAATCTTACAGGGATAGACTTTTAGATCAAAAGTCTAACCTTAGACAGGGTAGCATGTCCGTGACCGAATACATCAATAAGTTCGAAGAACTTAATTTAAGATGTAATACCCAAGAAGACCTTCCTGAGCGAATTTCAAAATTTAGAACAGGTCTTCGCCCCGAATTTCAAAGGAAACTAATCACTGTAAAAACGGCTAGCTTAGAAGACATTTACGAGGTGACCCTTAACCTCGAGATAGCCATGAAAAACAAGCAAGCTAAACGCAGTGATTATCGGGGAACAGATTCCAAGCCTTATTCCTCGGGTAACAAATCTAATTCAAATTCCCAATTTACCCGTAATCCCACAAATGGACCGCATACATTTAGGGATAACAAAGGCAAAGGAATCGTTGGTGGCAGTTCTAAATCTCTCACCTGCCATAAATGTCACGGTTATGGACACTACGCCAGTGAATGTCCTACCCGCAACATCAATCTCTGCGTAGAAGACGTAGAAGATGAGAATGATCCTACGGTAGATACCTATATCCCGGATTTTGTGCCTAGCGATGAGGATTGTGAAAATCCGGAAGATCGTGTATCCTTTCTTCGATTTACACCCTCCTATCCTCAACATGGAAATGCACAATCTTTAACAAAAGATGATCTACCAACATTAATGGTTGTAAGATGTGCATTGACCATTCAAGAAAATGAGGATTGGCGTAGAACTTCCATCTTTCATACCTACGTCAAGTGTAATGAGAAGAGCTGCAAGATCATTATTGATAGCGGGAGTTGTACCAATGTAGTGTCAGCCAATAACTTGTCTAGACTAGGCTTGACCCCTGTCCCACACCCTAAGCCATACCGCGTCTCTTGGGTGGATTCTACATCCATTCCCGTGACCCAACGGTGCTTGGTCCCAATTAGTATGTCCACCTATCAGGACCAGCTTTGGTGTGACGTGGTTCCCATGGACGTGGGACATATCATTTTAGGGAGACCTTGGCTTTATGATATGGATGTTACCAACTTTGGGCGTACAAACATTTGTGCCTTTCAATTCAAAGACAAGAAGGTAAAATTACATCCATTACCCCCTAAAGGCAAGGATAACCCTAAAGACAGTGCTAAACCCAGTACTAGTGCTTCCACTCCTACAACCAAGGGTTTACACATCTTAAGTGCAAGTGAGTTCCAGGCTGAGTTAGATGAGAGGACTCATAAGGGCTCTAAGGAGGATCCTATTGTTTATGCTGTAGTTTCTACAGATGTTGGTAAGGAGTCCACTATTGATGTTCCACGTGCTGTGGAACCTGTTTTTCAGGAGTTTAGGGATGTTTTCCCTGATGACTTACCAAACGAGCTCCCGCCCATGCGTGATATTCAACATGCAATTGACCTCGTTCCAGGAGCGACCCTACCTAACTTGCCCCATTATCGTTTGAATCCTGCAGAACATGCAGAACTAAAACGGCAGGTAGAGGAGCTTCTTGCCAAGGGTTTCCTTAGGGAGAGCTTAAGCCCTTGCGCTGTTCCCGCACTGTTGACTCCAAAGAAAGATGGAACGTGGAGGATGTGTGTGGATAGTCGAGCTATCAACAAGATTACCGTTAAGTATCGATTTCCGATACCTCGGTTAGATGATATGCTTGACATGATGGCTAGTGCTACTATCTTTTCCAAGATAGATCTTAAGAGTGGCTACCATCAGATTCGTATTCGTCCTGGTGACGAATGGAAGACTGCCTTCAAAACGAAGGATGGGCTATATGAATGGCTTGTCATGCCATTTGGGTTGTCAAACGCACCAAGTACTTTTATGCGGGTCATGACACAAGTGTTAAGGCCATTTATTGGTAAGTTCTTGGTAGTCTACTTTGATGATATTCTTATCTACAGCACTACTACTGAACAACATCTTAAACACTTGTGGCAAGTTTGTAGTACTTTGCGGAAAGAACAACTATACGCAAACCTTAAGAAATGCACATTCATGGCGGATAATTTGGTTTTCTTAGGTTTCGTAATATCTGCTGCGGGCATGGCTGTTGATCCTGAGAAGATTAGAGCTATTGTTGAATGGAAAATTCCATCCAATATTCATGAGGTTCGTAGCTTTCATGGTCTGGCCACATTTTACCGTCGATTCATTAAAGGCTTTAGTACCATCATGGCTCCTATCACAGATTGCATGAAAAAGGGTGAGTTTCGTTGGAGCCCAGCTGCTACTGCCGCTTTTCAGGAAATTAAAGTCAAAATGACAGAGGCCCCTGTCATGCGATTGCCCAATTTTTCTAAAGTTTTTGAAGTGGCTTGTGACGCGTCGGGTGTGGGAATAGGAGGTGTCTTGAGCCAAGAAGGACACCCAGTTGCTTACTTCAGCGAAAAGCTGAATGATGCTAAGCGACGGAAGTATTCCAATTACGAAAGGGAATTCTACGCATTAGTGCAAACCCTTAAACATTGGCGACATTATCTTTTGCTGCAAGAATTTGTCCTGTTCTCTGATCATGACGCTTTAAAATACTTAAATTCCCAATCTAAGTTAAAAGGAGAACATGCCAAATGGGTTGAACTTTTGCAAGAATACACTTTCGTGTTAAAACACAAGGCGGGAGTGGATAATAAACCAGCTGATGCATTAAGTCGCAGGATCCATTTAATTCACTCCATGAATGTCGAAGTCACAGGGTTTGATCGTCTTCGAGATGATTACCCTACTTGTCCTGATTTCGGGGATATGTTTGCTTCACTTTCTGACAATCCTCTAAGAAGCATTGATCGATTTACGTTGAAAGACGGTTATATCTTTAGAGGTAATCAGATCTGCATTCCCCGGACTTCCATGAGAGAGTTTTTAATTTGGGAACTCCACGCGGGAGGCGTGGGAGGTCACTTTGGTCGGGATAAGACCATCCTTCTCGTGGAAGATCGTTTTTACTGGCCAAGTCTCAAGCGAGATGTTGCGCACACGATTGCGCGTTGCCGTACTTGCCAATTAGTAAAGCAACGCAAACAGAATACCGGCCTGTATACTCCTTTGCCCGTGCCTCACGCACCGTGGCAAGATCTTAGCATGGACTTCGTGCTTGGGCTTCCTAAGACATCCAAGCAGCACGATTCCATCTTTGTCGTTGTGGACCGTTTTTCCAAAATGGCCCATTTTGTTCCATGCTCCAAAACTTCTGACGCTTCGCATATTGCGAAGATCTTTTTCGAGCGTATTGTCAGCCTTCATGGTGTCCCAAAGACCATTGTGTCTGACAGGGATGTGAAGTTCACTAGCTATTTTTGGAAAACACTGTGGAAACTCTTAGGCACTAAATTGCAATTTTCTTCTGCCTATCATCCACAGACTGATGGACAAACTGAGGTAGTGAACAGAAGTTTGGGGAATCTGTTGAGGTGTCTTGTGGGTGAACATGTGCGAACATGGGAATCTATTTTACCAATAGCTGAATTTGCATACAATAGTTCAGTCAATAGGTCCATAGGCATGAGTCCATTTGAAGCTGTCACTGGTTACAAACCTAGAATGCCTATAGATCTCATTCCCATCTCATCCATTCATCGTCCTTCTGAGTCTGCTGATGCATTCATTCAACGCATACATGCATTACATGCTGAAATCAGGAAACAAATTAATTTACATAATGCACAGTACAAATCATCTGCTGATTCACATCGTAGATTCACAGAATTCCAGGTGGGTGATGATGTTATGGTTCGCATAAGGCCTGAGCGATTCCCGCAGGGAATTGCCAAGAAATTACAGGCTCGCAGTATGGGGCCATACAAGATTTTGAACAGGTTGGGTCCTAATGCGTATGTGCTGGACATTCCTTCTGATATGGGTATTAGTTCCACTTTCAACATTGAAGACCTTGTTCCTTTTCATGGCCCCACACCATCCCCCATTGAGCCATCTAGTGTTTCTTCTCCGTTACCTAATTTTGAGCCAGCATCCTTCTCTCACCTACCCCAGCCGACCCCCCCTCCTAACCCTAAAGCTCAGTTGAAGGATGTAGTAGAAGACATATTGGATGACCAATTAGTCTCCACCAGACACGGGGGCATTCAAAAATTTCTTGTCAAATGGAAGGACCGACCTCAGCATGACAGCACCTGGATCACAAGGACTGAATTGCAGCGCATTGATCCCGATCTCTTGGAACGCTTTGATAGCTTCATCTCACCAGAGGTGAGATTTTCGCAGCCGCGGGGCAATGATGGGGACATCTTTCCAAATTCCCCAAAACCATACAAAGTTTATCAGAGAAGAAAGCGCAGGGCAGCCGATCAAGCTCTAATTTGGTTAGATGATCAGTACTATGGCGTTGAACGCGAAGACAATACAAATCCACCGTTGGATTATCTTTCAGAGGAGATCCGACGGTTGGATTTCGTTTGATCACGATGGCGGAGCATCGACGGCCCATGTGTCCAATTACAGTGAAGGCCCCACATAGGGAAGTGGCACATGGATTGGAGAAGTGAAGGGGTCCTTGGATTTAATTTTGTTTTGAGGGCCCATGGTTTGATGTGTTAATGTATTGGGTCCCATGTTTAATTTATTTCTTTCCTTTAGTTATGTGTTTGGTCCCATAGTTTAATTAATTAATTAGTTTGGTCCCATATTAAGTTTTTATTAGAGTAGAGGGACCCGTTTTGTCTTATCGATGTAATAAATAAGAGAGAAAAGGGGGGACCACCATTTAAGTGAAAAAAAAAAAAAAGGAAACAAAAGATTCTTGCGCAAGATAGACTTGCGCACGAATCCCAATATGCGCAAGTCTATCTTGCGCAAGATCCCCTCCCTCCTTTTTCTCCTCTTTATTTCCTTTCATGTATTCCTCTTTCTTCTTTTCCTTTTTCCTTTTTTGGTTGGAGAAATCCTTTAAATCTAGGGCTAGGTCTTCTCCACCATTATGATGCATGTAAGAAAAATTCTGGAATAAGAAAAGAGCTACTTCTTCTTCTTCTTCTCCACTTGGTTGCAAGCCACCTTCTTGCCAACCACTTCTAACGCCTCCTGTGATTGGAGTTTGGTGAGAGCCCAACAAAAGTATTCTCTATCTTTTCTACTCTTCTCTTCTTGAGTATCTACTAGCCACCACAAGAGCCCAGATCTGATCTTGAACAACTGAACCAACAAGCCCTAAGTGTTGGAAGTTCTGCCTTCCATTAAGATCCGCTATTAAATCTGGGAACTATTACTGCGGGATCTATGATAAGGGTCTAGATCTAATGTTGACCCACCCCTGGAATTTGTACTGATCCAGATCTGAATCTTAGACAAGTTTCAGATCCAGATCTGAATTTTCTGCCCTTTCTGATTTCAGCACTTTTACTACATTGCAATAGATTAAGTTTGCATCGTCCTGCATCAAACTCCAACCGCTAGCACTGAGTATAAAATTTCTCTCGTGGATGTTGGTCGAGAGGTAGGTTCAACAATCATGGCGGAAAGATTAACCATGTTGTTGATAGAAATGTAAATACTCCAGTGTAGGAGTATCGGAATAGGCTCAACAATTATGGTGGATGATAAGCCATGTTGATAGAAACGTAAATACACCCGTATGGGGTATTGGAACCATTTGATGCTGCGGTGGAAAATTACTCAAGGAAGGAATTGGTTAAGATATTATTTGATACCATTATTGAATATATGAATATTCATTTGAATGATTAAAATATGCTATACTTTAATATTTCTTATTCTACTCACCAGTGTTACAGATTAGTGGTTCGCCTCACGCCAAGTAATGCATTTATAGAGGTTGCAGGGAGTGATGGAGATCAGCCGTGGATTTTGGCATGTGTAGTTGATCCAGAGTGCGAAAAGCAAAAGAATAGATTCATAAATGGGATTAGCCCAACACTTAGTTGATTATTCTATTGTAAATAGAGATTTGTCTTTTACTCAATAGTCTTTAACATGAATTCTAATATACTTTATGATTTAAATACAATGGAATTTGAATGTCTTAGACCATAATGCTCATGGGAATTTGATTTATGTGGTGTTATTATAAAATTGAGAACGTCTTAATAATCTGAAGAGCTCCAAATTTTGGGTCGTTACAATAACAATAAATAACTATATTCAATCGAAATGAACCTTGACCGTTCTGTTCTGTATTGTAGCAGATTTAGATGGGCTGTGAACGAAAGAATGCTCACTATTGTTTAATACTACCTTGTTTCAGAAGGTTGATAAACTCTGTCCATGTATTGTAACTTGATTTGAGAGAGGAATCATATAAAGTTCTTACTTTGGTGTTTGGCCCAAATAACCAACAGGAGAGGTGACTTCTAGCCCAAACTTAACCAAGTAGCTAGTGAATGGCCCCACATTTAGTGAATGGAAGGGGAGTTTTAATGTCACCTGGTTCCTTGTTGAAAAGATAGGCGGTAGCCATCATCATCCTCAAAGCCTTGTCCCAACTATGTTTGGGTTGGCTGTTGGTAGCCATCCTCCCAAAAATTATTATTATTATTTTTTAAAGGATGGGTTGTAGCGATGCTTCAGCAAAGAGAGAATCCAGGGATTGGGTTTGACTCCATGATGTGGTTGAATTTCTAGATAGGAGGTGTCTTTTACTTGGTCTTATAAAGAATCTGTCCTAATTATCACCAGAATTTTCAGACTTCTACTGTCCTATTCACTCATGGTTTGGATTTGTTTCCAGATACGACTCCATGATTTTTTCTGTGCCCAACATTAAATCAACATGATGTGGGATGGATGTTCCCTGCTTACATAAGCAAAAATGAAACCCCAATGACAATCCCCCAACTTCCTTTGAGCAGCAGCACACATCATTCTCCATAAAACAATAAAACAATCTAAAACCAGCTACAAAAGTAGAAGACGAATCTAATACCAGCTACAAAAGTAAAAGAAGCTAAGTGCCCACAATAAGACATCTTAAAGTAAGATTCTTAAGGAAAAAGTGTTTACCTACTAAAAGAGAAACGGAAAGCATCAGCAGCCCCAGGAATGGAGCAAGCTGGGTTGATAATGAGAAGAGTATAAATATTGTTCCTATAACCTGCAAGATAAAAGAAAATATTAAATTTCAACAAAAAAAATGCAAAATCTGGTTAGAAAGCAAATTTGCAAAGTGATTTTCGTAATTACAAAATTGATAAAGAGCACACTTAATTTCAGAATCTGATTGGTACACCGTATAGCATAAAATAACATGACAACGTAGATTATAGAGAACATGGACAACCATATTACAGAGCAGTGAGAACTGATGAACCCCCACTAGTTAAGGTGCAAGATATGTCAGTTCCATAAGAACTCTGGATGGTAAATCCTATATTGTCATCATCATCATCAGCATTAGCATCAGCATCATCAAAGCCTTGTCCCAACTATATCGGAGTAGATGACATGAATTTTAGTTCTCCGTTCTGATGAATCCTGAGCCAAATCCTTGGACAGGTTGCACTTCTATAGGATGTTTTTATCACAGAATTCATATTTGGGTTGTGACAAAATGGTAAATCCTGTGCAAAAATGAAAATCAGCCCAATTGTGAACAGTTTATAATAGCTTGCCTCAGAGAACGCCCTCAGTCCACGATCCCTTGATATGTTTTCACTCACAGCATCTTTAAGAGAACCCAGATCAGATGTCAACAAACCAGTTAGTTCACCAACCTGTGCAGCGTTAAAAGGTAAGAATGCATTGAATAGTAATGGAGCCAGATGGAATATCAGATCTACCTAGGAACTAAAGTAGATGGGTCCTGACTGGAAATGAAAAGAGAAACGATGACGAAAACCATTTCCAAAATACTCTGATTAAAACTACAGAGTATAACATTTATATGAAACAACACGTTAAAAGAATGGATTCAACCACAAGATGAACCGACTTATACAAACAGCATTATAATGATATCAAATGAAATGTTTGATCATCATGTTTTCTTGTTCATTGTTTTGTAGGTAACAAGAAAACTATGAATCTAACAGAGAAACTGTAATGGCTCAGGAAGACAAAATTTCAACCAATGTGCTGTGCAAGGTTTAGTTTAGCTTAAAGAAAATGTTTTTATCCCAAAAAGTTGAATATTCAATCATAAGGATTACACAAGTTTAGATTTAATGGCCAGATTTTTTACTTCTACTGTCTACCATAAACTCTGCATATGAAATCAATATTGCAGACTAAATTTTATCCATGACAAGGACCATTCAAAGTACATCCGCATGCCTTTTCCACACAGGTAATACAATGCACATTGCACACCAATTGAGTTACCCTTCACATCCTCTGACCCATTAAACTCAATAAAAAATGCAGCCTAAGAAGATTATATTACATGACAACAAGATTATCTGTTCAAGCCTCACCCTATGTATAAAAAAAATCTCACGCTATTTTATCATCCCTAAACTAACATTAAGAAGAATACTGAAGAGCAATAAAGAGGAAAAAGGAGATGACATACACACCTTATACCGGTCAAAGAACTCAACCTGCAGAAGGAAACATAGTCCATGGTCACATTTCAATACAATCAAAGGATCATTTTCTGTGCAAGATCAAGCTACTTTTCACAATAACACAAGCACTTGTTAAATAATATACAGGGAATGCATGCATCACTGGTGGTTACTTTTAAAGTACTACTCTTCATAAATAACTGTATTATTATTTCACCATCATAAGAATGAGAATAAAGAACCATGTTAAAAATTCAACCATGATAAGTGCCTTCTTCATCCTCCCAGCAGGAATTTCAGTATTAAATACTCAAAATATATATATATATATTTTTAAATACTTTCTCCATAGATTCATTACTGAGAAGTACAAACATGAATAGCAATGTACACTTGACAGAGAATAATAAATATGAGGCAGAATTTGCTATTTCAAGAGCCAACGATCCCTACCAGGAGCTGTTAGAAACTTTCTGGGAGTCTTCATGAAGAGTTTGTGGTCATAACCATAGTTATCAGAATCCTATGATTCGTATTCCAAATCCCGATTTGTATCCCGAATCTTAAGGAAAACGATTCGCATCTTTCAACGAATCCCATTTTAAGGTGAATCTTAGGATTCAATACTCATTTCATCGAATCTTATGATTCAGGCAATTCGGCTAACAGAGAATAGATACAACTAATAATTAATACTAACAATCTTTAACCTTTTTCCTTCTTTATTCTCTCTTTCTTTTAGCATTTTTACTTTTGAAATTTTATTTAGTTGTTAACTAAACCTCTTAAGAATTTTCACCTCTTTGGAGAGGTTTTAGATATGGATAAAAAATATGGATTTAATTAAAGCATTAGACTATACATTTGGTGCTTGTTAATATCTTTCTTATAGACCTATTTTCGTTTTTTTTCCTATAAACATATTTTGGTTTTTTTTTTTTTTTTTTTCTTCATGAACACCTTCTCAACTTCAAATGATATTTTATTGTATAAGATCCATGGTTTGAATTTTATTTTTACTTTTATATTTTGATTTAATGACAACAATTTATATATAAATACTTGAAACTTATTTAACTATTTACACATACATTTATTATTTATTAATATATGTCATGATGTTCTTGATACGATTGCATGATAGACTTATTTAGTAATTTTTCATTGTATTTTTATTGCGATAAATGGGAAAATGGATGGGTATTCATATGAATGAATGCTTTTTTTTTCTTTTAATTTTAACTATTGTTCATTTTTATTAGAAAAATGAAAAAATCCTAAGATTCACAATACGTTTTAGGATTTAATTCGATTCAGGTATGAAAATTTTGTGATATGATTATGATTTTCAAACAATGAAGAAGCTAATATTTGTCATCCATTGATGTTGATACAGATGAAAAATAGATAGATTATGGACTTCTATAATCTTTCCTATTTTTTCAATATTTTTTTTAGATTTTTCTTATCTATATTATGAAAATTAGAAAATATCATATGATTTACGATTCAATTCTCGATTCGATTTGACTCAACCGCTGGAACGATTTGCGATTTGACAACTAGTCAACTATGGTCATAACTCTTAAGTGATGTTATTAAAATGGCTTGCATTCAAATTGTATGGATTGGATCTTATATGCATATTGTGCAATTTAACACGGTTAAATTTGAAGGCCAAAGATCAAGGGGTTGGGATGATGGATTGACTTCCAGTTTTATATATGAGGTGGTCCTATCTGGAACTTTGGCCATGATTGGTGTGCCCCATGTGGAGCCCACAGATTGTTGTGCATGATCTCCTGTGCCATCAGCACAAGAGCACGCCCTGTATATGTATTGACTGGTAACATGACTCGAACCTAGACCTTTTGACTGTGCCATAGGCTCTTGTCAATCAGACATGTACCAGTAGAGCATCTTTTAGACCAACAGTCTTTTGCTAGATAAAAGTGGCTTTTTTCCTAATGTTTCTTCATCAAATATGCAACTAAGGTTCCCCATGGGAGGGAAAGAGACATTTATACTCTGTGAGTGTGTGTATTTTTTTTCTTTTTTTTGGTTGCTTTTGACTTGCTTTTTGAGCTTTTTGGCTTGTAGTTGGGGGTTGAGAATCCTTCAGGGTTAGTGGCAGTTGATATTAAAGAAGTTAGTATGGTTACCCTCAAGAAATGGGCTACACTGTCTTTTCTTTTAGGATATTTTGGACAATGCGTACACTTCTATAGGACAAGCAGGTGATACATGAGTCCTGATTCCTGATGCCTTTTTTTTTTGGTTCTCTTAACATATGTATATATGCCAATCAGATTTTTCATGTGATAATATCATCTAATTAATCATCTCTGTATTGATGTTGTGGTTAAAAAATGGATGGATATTGAAAATTTATTATTTTTATTTTTGGATTTAAAAAACAAAATGAAACTATAAGTTACCAAAGAGTTAAATTGAACTCTGAAAGAAATTGCAATATAGTTTTGACTTTTAGAGAATTGATCAGAAGCTTATCCTTCAGTGAACTAATAATACACATAGAACCATCACAAAATCCCATGAAGAGGTTCAATTTGAATAAAGGATAGGTCCAAAGAAAGATTGAAGCTGTATGACATGCTTTAATGAAATAGGAGACATATCCTCTCAAAGGGACTAACAGTTCTTTTACTAATGAACCGATTGTACACTACTCAGAATCAATGTAGTTTGCGGAAGTGATGATAAGAAAGAAGCTATGGCTTAGTAAGAGTTCATTCCCGTGCATATATTGGAGTTCTGAGTGCAAGTTATCATAAAGCCCTTTCTAATGTCCTGATAGAAATCTAGCTTTGGACTACGTGAGAATAATTCAGGGTACTTAATTAATTTAAAAAAGATGCATAAACACAATCAGCTCATACATTTAGGAAATAATAAATTTCTGTAAGTTCAAGATTCTAGAGGAATGCTGTGCTCAAGTGTACAAAACTTACCAACACCATAATAAGGTGCGGGCCTCATTGTGGGGCCTACTAGGGCCATCCATCACATTCTCTAAGGCAGGATGGAAAGGTCTCATGAATGATGACAGTTATAATTTGAAGGCCCAAAAAATATAATGCGATAAACATAGGATGACTAATCAAATGATGAATATGACTTCAATCAGAATTGAGCCAAGGGTTAGATGAGCATGACGTGGTTGGATTGACCAAAAGTGGGCCCCACAGAGGTCCTGCACATGCAGACCATCCATACTGCATCATCTTTCGTAAGATTCCAATCAGAATCATGGAGTGAACCAACAATTTAAATGTGAGATGCATAAAAGAAGCAAGAATAAGCATTAAGGAAAAAGGACAATATTATAGCATCACGCAACAATGTGAAATGCAACTGTTATACACAAAAGTGCTCCAAGCAGCAGCAACTGATGCACCTTTTGAATCAATATCCTTCTAAAAACTTGAGCCCTCAAAGTTGTCATCACCTTCTCCCAGACAGTGGTCATGTTTGTAACAAAGATAACAGTGAAAATTGGCTCCATACAGTAAAGGACCGCAACCTTTGTCAGCAATTTCCATAAAGGCTCTGGTCTAGCCCCTATGAGTACCTCAAAAAATCTCCCTGCAACAACTCACATAATGAATCATGCTGAAGACTTAAAAGGATTTACATAAAATGAACTCATAATCGAAAGGAATCCGACCATATTAATTTATGGGATAATGCTTTGCTGATGACGATGATGAATTGAAAACCATAGAAAACTATAAGGTCGTTAGGACTTAGGAGCATTGCTTAGTTATGAAGTGGGGAACCACCACGGAGGTAAGCTACCTCCACCCAAAACCACCTAAATAAAAAAAGAACGAAAGAAAAAAAGAGCGGGGCAGTTGGTGCACAAATTAAGAACTTTTAAGAATACAGCAGAGAGTTGTTTCTCTGAAGTTTCTGAATTGCAGGGGGAACTGATGCAGCAGCACCAATATGGCGTTGGTGTGGTGCACATGCATGACCCAAGGAAGTTTAGAGATTTTTTTATTTTATTTAATTAATTGTTATTAGTTTCTAATTTAATTAATGCATTGTAATTAGGATAATTCCCAATTTGATTGGTTTCCAAGTTTTGAGAAAGAATCTTAGCCCCTAAGGTTTATTTGCTTACTTACATACATTGTAAGAGACTAGGACTCAAAGTTGAAGTTAAATATTATTTTCCCTTCTATGTTTTTATCATAGAAGAACATCTTCTTCAAAGATTGTTTATGCAAAAACCTCGTCATTGTGCAGCGGCATCTACAATCCAGGAACCATGCAAACTAAGCAACTAATAAATGTTTATCTCCAAAGTTCTCCTCACAAAAGAGCAGGATTTTCACAAACCAAATTGTTTCCTCCCATCGTTAGAGTGGGGAAACAGTCAACCCATCATGTCAATTTAGAATGTTTGCAGACTCTGTATCCAATTCACTAGTTCTTTGGTTTTTTTTTCCCCCTCTCATTTTCTTCCATTTGCAGTTGTTTCATATATTTCACCCGACCTTATGGAGGGGATGAGGCTCCAATCAATGATGACAATGATGATGATAATTTCTTGTGCATTCAGTAAAGTTGTCAAGTAAGGAAAGTGTTCCTTGCAATTAAACATATCTACACTAGTTAGTTTGGGGAAAAAAAATGCAGTCATTTCTGGAATCAAACCTGATTCAGGGCCAGTAGCATTGATAGGGAAGAAAAATGAATGATTGTTTCCCATCACTCTTCCTCTTTTTCAAGCTCTCTTCCCTTGACAAATTCACCATTGGAAAAAAAACAAACTAGATAATACCCCAAACCCAAATTCACAAAAGCAGAGCATTGAAAATTAAGAAATGTTCCTACAGCATGAATTGGGCTAGACTAGAATTATCCACCCCCAAAACCCAAAAGCAAATTCACAAGAAACTGCATCACAAAAACTTGGGTTTCTCCCAAAATGCAATTTTTTAGCACCCCATCATACACAAACAGAAACAACAATCAATCAGACATTCCAATTTAAAAGAGTGGGGAAAACCAGAGAAGAAGAAGAAGAAAAAGAGAGCAAAAGTAAACAAATTCAAAACTATTCATCTAAAGTTAAAGAAAGAAAATCAGCAAACCAGAGAAGATGGGCATCGAGAGAGTGCAGGAAGTGCATCCAAAGAGAGCAACGATCGCAGCCGCCAACCTCAACTTGTGCCTCATCAACAGACTCCACAAATAACCCCAACTTATAGGAATCGAAGAATCGACCATTGTGGTCGAAAATCTCGATTCGTGGCCATCTGCGTCTTCTTCCTCATCGATGCCACTAAGATTAGGATCAGAAGCAGGTGCAGATATGTAAGCAGCCCTGATCACCCGTCTCCGGTGCATCGAACGAAGCGGACGGACAGAAGATGAAAATGGCGGGAAAAGCTTCGAGGAATGGCGGGAAGCGAAGGCGGACGAGAAAGACAGATGGGTCTTTGCAGGCCTCCATCTGCAGATCGAAAGGTGTGGTTTTGGACGAGCGAAGGGAGAGACGAGGAGAGTTGCAGAAGACATGTTCGACGTTTTGCCTGCGTCGGGAGTTGGGACTATTTGGAGCTGAGAGGCTGCGAAAACAAGTGCGTGCGTGGATTTCGTTTGCTTGTCGTGAGCGGACTCTGTAGCGTGCGTTTACTTCGTCTTTTTGCTGCAACGAGTACGACTGCATGGAGTGTGTGATCTGAACTGTGTAATTGGATCAGTGGGGCCCACATCAGGATTTGGACTGTTGTAATACTCTCTCCGCCTGTTGCATATCTGAACCTAAATTCAATTTAATCCAAATTGGGTCAACATCTGCAAGGGCCTTACCCCAGAAATTGGCCTTTGAGTATAGATCAACTAATGAAACCCACTTGTAAAAGAAATTTCAGAGAAGAAGAAGTTGGTGGTTGATTGCAGTTTGCACTAAACAAAAACACTCATGGGAAGGGCTTGGGCACTACAAAAGCCATCGCGGCCTCTACCGCCAACCATCGCCGTTCCGCTACCTCTGCCAGACGTTGCCCAACGCCTTATCCTTCTGAATCACCTCATCCCTCTCTCTTGGAGGCTGCAATTGCATGATCCATCTCATCGTCTCTCGTTCACACCGATCACTTTCCTTCCCAACGTCCTTTGCCCACTGCGATCACAGCTTCTCTTGCTCCTCTTCATCTATCACCGTAGGGCTTATCCAAGCTGCATCATTTTTGTTACTCCAAGTTAGAACAACCATTATCTTTGTTATCCATCTCTGTTTCTCAAAAACTATTCATTCGAATTGTCGGAGGCTTTTTTGAATTTTTTTTATTTTTCCTTTTTCTTTCCTTCATTTAGGTTCCTTTATTTCACTCATGCTCTTGAGAGTTTTCACGCTTTCTTTCTGCTAGAGTTGTTAGAAATAAAAACTCTTATGTATATTTCTATGGCCATGTTTTCCCAACGATACTTTGTTTCTTGTTTTATTGTATTTTATAGTTCTAAAAATTGAACTAAAAAGAGAAAAAAAAATCTACTTGATTATTTCAGTATCGAATGGCATCAATAATACCCGAAATAACTAGTACTTTTTCATGTAGTGGACTCCTACATAGTTAAGACAAGGCTTTAATAATAATGATGATATGACCCCAAAATCAATTCATGTCAATTAGGAGTTAGAACGTTAATAAGAGGTCTCAAAGATAATATAGATTAAAAGTGCATTAAATATAAATACAACCATATGATAGTAACCAATCCATCCATTGGTCTTGAAGATAAATGCATTATAAGTGCCTATATAAGTGTTTAAGTTTGAAGCTATTAAAAATGTTAGATTGTGCCATTACATATCTACTCGATCCTATTATATTTTAGGACCCTCAAATCTTACCTTGTGATTGATTTAAATGGAAGCAAGACTCATGGTCTAATTCGATGTATGAGACTACATAAAAAAAACAAGGAGAGAGAGAGAGAGAGTATTAAAAACAATCTCAATTATCAGGATTTTACTTTAATCATGTTCGGTCAATCACAACAGCTAAAAAATAAAGTCTTGTTGAGGAAAAGATTCCAACTAAGGATGAGTATTAAAAAGTATTTATTCTACTTATACTAATGTCTGAAGATTTTTTGTAGGAATGGTTGGATAAGGAAAATTTGTTTTTCTTCTCTTTCTTTTCCTTCATTTATGTCTTGTTGATATTCATTTTGGTTATTTTTCATTTTTTCTTCTCTTTCTTTTCCTTCATTTATGTCTTGTTGATATTCATTTTGGTTATTTTTCTTTCTCTTGTTGCTATGAAGAATGTGATATCTATACTATTTATAAAAAATAAAGACTGTGATATCTGTAACAAATCGCTGTGTTTCTTCTTTTCCATTGGATAATTAACAAATTTGGTGGCACTTGGATGTGACCCAAATCACCTATTTCAATATCTTGATTTTGTCTATTGAGTACATTTGGAAAGGGCCATTCAGTTTAATTGCTTGATTGAGGATTGAAGAAATCATGAATAAGGGATAAGACAATTTGAGTAGTGAATTTTTGAGAATGGGGGTGTGTATGAAGAAGCAAGTTACTGGTTTAAATCATTTTGATGCCAATACCCATATGGAATTAGTCTCTAGACCATTCTAGGTTTTTGTCTTTACTGTCTCCAATCATCTTGCATTCTCTAACTATGTGAAGTACCAATGTTTAAATTTAATTTGAATTTTTATTGTATCTAGATGAGTTCTGATGCACAAAAGAGAGAAGAAAAATTACTATTTGAACAAAAAAATCACATTTCACTAGCAATTTGGAATGGAGAGGTGTGTGTCCAATTATTTGAATTTCATGAATAACAATCTCATTGTCATTTCATTAGTAAACATATTTTAAAATTAAGTTGTGGAATGTGAAAGTAGATTAAATAATTGTTTATGATATAACATCATTGTTTTGGTTACAAAATATTGAAATTTATGTTTATTGTTCTTATGGTAATATTAGTTTAATAGACCTCTTTGAAACTAAATTTTTCTGATTATTCAATTTTATAAGACAGAGGAAATTTAAGAATAATTGCAACCCCTCATGATGTCAAAAATTGGTGTCTAACACGCAGACAAGAGCAATATATTCATATGTGTGGGTTGGAGTAACTATCCAACATTTCTGGAGTACCCATAGATCATGCATTCATAACTGCACTGATCAAGAGATGGAGGCCATAAATGAATACTTTCCATCTATCATATGGGGAGGCTACTGTATCATTAGAGGACATGGCTTATATATATGATCTTCTCATTGATGGCTAGGTAGTTATTGGTAAAACCTTGTATAGTTCAAAAGATACGACAAAACTATGCAAAGATGGAGGCCATAAATGAATACTTTCCATCTACCATATGGGGAGGCTACTGTATCATTAGAGGACATGGCTTATATATATGATCTTCTCATTGATGGCTAGGTTGTTATTGGTAAAACCTTGTACAGTTCAAAAGATACGACAAAACTATGCAAAGATGGAGGCCATAAATGAATACTTTCCATCTACCATATGGGGAGGCTACTGTATCATTAGAGGACATGGCTTATATATATGATCTTCTCATTGATGGCTAGGTAGTTATTGGTAAAACCTTGTACAGTTCAAAAGATACGACAAAACTATGCAAAGATCTTCTCTAAAAGGAACCAATGCCTAAACAAGATAACATCGGAGCATGAATAAAATTTGCAAAAGATAATTTTGAAGGAGAACAAAAGAAAAAAAATCAAAATAAAGGTCAGGAGAAGTGCAATACGAGAGCATATTTGTTTTATTTGGTTGGCAGTCAAGTCAACAAGAACTCTTGCGATACATTGGCCCTAGCATGGTTGCTAAGTGATCAACGTGGACCCAAGTGCAAGGTCTCGATGTAGTTTTACTTGGTGAGTCCAGAATCGTATCCATAGGGAACTGGTATTCGAAGAAAACCTGTCCTATTTGAAAAATTAAAGCTACCTTAATAAAACCTACAAAAATACACACTACTACTTCTAAAAATTAAAATTAAATTACAAGTCCAAATCTAAAAAAAATCACAATTTAAATCTAACCTAAAAAAAATCCTAAACTAAAATAATCCTAGAACTAGAAATTGTAAAATAATAAACTAGATCAAATCACCAATATAAAGGAATAAAAAATCATGCATTAAATAAAAAAATTAGAAATAAAACATTCAAATATAATAAAAAAAATAAAAAGAATACCAGTTTCTCTTATTTTTGGAAATTAAAACATTATATTGGCAGAAATAATAAAAATCCACAAAAACACCACACCAAGTGCGTGCTATTACTACACACAAACACATAATGCCGATCTAAGGCAGAACACCTTGATCTCACTAATTGTGTATTTAAAATTAAATAAACTAATACACTCAATAATATCCCAAAAATAATTACAACTAGAAAAAAAATCTACCCTTACCTTAGATCAAGATATCAAAAAGAAGGGACTCCGCGCACAATCCAAGCTCTTATCTTTAATCTTCACACCAAGGAGGATTAGATGACAGGAGAAGATGGAATGGAGAGGATGGATCCAAGTGAGCTGGCCAAACCCCACTTGGATTGTAATGAGATGGGCGTGTGATTGGTAAGGATGGAGATGGCTTTTGGACGTGTGTTTTTTTATGTGATCCTCTACTTCCTCCTTTTCATATATAAGAAGATATATAGATGATGGGAAGTTGGCGTGAATTATGGGCATAGGAATAGTAAGTTGACGGTGGGTAGGAGTGGAATACTATTGGCTACATCAAATCTGATAAGGACTTGTGATGAGATTCCTTTTTCAAATTGGGAAGTGGGGTGGTGATGTATAGGGAATGAAAAAAAAAACGTGTGGAATGGTTCCACTTGGACTTGGAGATTGAGTCTCCTAATATATATATATATATATTTAAAAGAGAGAGAAAATGGCGTGAATGGGCATGATGTTAGGTGAGTCTGACGTTTTTTTTTTTTGGCATGGGACTTGGATTACTAATTCTGACATGGGTATATTGTTGCGATGGTGTTGCACGTTTTTTTTTCCTCTTGCCTTTCTTCTTTTTTTTTTTTCTTCTTTTTTTTTCTTTTTTTCACTTTCTAGATTTGAGAAATTTTCTCCTCTTTCTTCTCTTGCAAAGGATCTTCCACCTTGGCATGACTTGGCTTCAAGTTTTAATTATGGGACCTTCTTCCGATTCTCTTACAAATAAAAATGATCTTCAATTAATTTAATAATTTTGAATAAAAATAGCAAATGCACTAATGCGGGCCCAATTTACATAAAATGATACAATGAATCTACATCATTAATCATGATTTAGCTTTAATTAACTAATGACAATGAGAAATTTTATCATTCCATGTAAGATCATGAATTTGAAAAACACTTCTAAAAATAGAAATCCAAAATGGAAAATTTTATGATTTTATGAAAAATTAAGGATTTTCAATGATTTTTGCAAGAAAATTCTAAAATGAATTTTAAAATCATAAAAACATGAATTCCAACTAAATGAAGAAATTTATAATAAATAAGTCCTTGAAATTCCTGAAAATACACATAAAATAATGATTTTTAAGGACTTATCACTAAGCTTGTTCAATGAATTTAAGAGATATGTATGGGGCCCTGCATGTCTAGCTAGCTTATATAGAATGTTAACAAAGACATCCATATTATGTGGCTCTAATAAAAAAAATCAAAATGATAAAGCCAAGAAAGAAAAGAGGAATTCATCAGATCCTTCTAATACTTTGATTAGTCTTATGCTACCTTTATAGGTAACAAATTGGTTTTCAGTAGTTTATGTTTAATAGATTTAAATTTCACTTAATTTTTTGTCTTCACATATTTTTATCTTCAAATGTGGGCCTATTCTAGAATGGTATTCATGCAACCAATTGGCCATCACATAGACATTGATTTTGATTTTGATTTTCCTCTCTACAAACTATGGATCAAAAGTTTAACAAAATATAAGCCTTTCATGAATGGTAAGGAGCGTCGGGATCAGTTGGGCAATATGAAAGGTGCAGAAGTAAGTCGCCCTCTTTTCTCACCACTATTTATTTTTATAATGATATTGTTTAATAAATCCATATTATGATCACTTTAGTAATGACATTATTTATTATAAAGTTCATTTGGACTTCATATAAAGAACTAAATGACAAGTTGGTCAAGGTTGTGCATGAAAGAGACAGAAATCTTTTCACCTTCAATAGAAATCTTTTCACCTCTAATACAACATTGATTTTTCTCTTAAAAAAATTACAACATTGATTTTTTTTTAGATTGTTGAACGGCACAAGGTTGAAAGGGTAATTAAACAATTTGATTTGATGCAAATGCTCCTAGTTCCTTTCCACGTGCCATTCAATAGAGTGGATCAATTGAAAAAAAATCTATAGATGACTATATGAAATCACAGAAAGAATTCATTGCAAATTTGGAAGGAAAAAAGAAGATGATGTTAAAAGGAGAATCTAATAATTGTCCAATGCATGATGATAATTATATGATTTGGTACACTTCAGTGATGTGGTTACGAATTTCCTCCTCCGAATGCAAAAGAAGGTGATGATGTCGAAACATACTTCCCGAAGAGCCTGAGGCCACTTGCAAGAAGGATGATCAATTCAACCACAAAATACCAATTAGTCACATTGCAATCAATCTCAATTTCATTGATTTTTTTCATTTTCATTATTTATGACTCATCTCAAATTGATAGTGCTAGTTTGTTTCTTCTTGGATGATCTTATGTCAACTTTGGTGGGAAAAAAATGAAAATTAGATGAAATGGCATTCGATAAAGTACTGCAGGTGGTGCATAGAAGGTGAAAAACTTTATGGAGGCCTTTGGAAATGATTTTGTTGAATTTAGGTATGGGAAAGATAGTCCAACAAAATCTACTGGGGATATTGAAATAAGTGAGAAAAAAAGGTTAGTGATGAAAAAAAAATTAGATGTTTCATCTAATTCACTTATTTTAAAGGAATAGAGTACGCCTGAATGCCCAAAAGAAGTCAACCCCACAAAACCCCTGCGATGGTGTCTCCTCCATGGTCTCCTATTTAAAATATCCCGTGTAGAAATTGTGTTTGATAGTCCTAACCCTCCAAAAACAATCAAACAAGAAACCATTTTAGTGGATTCTCCCAGTAACAAAGTGGCCTCCATGGTTATTTAGGAAAAAAATGCCACCAAGGCAAAGAAAATGATCCTTAAATTTCGTGGATTTGGTACCTCCCTTAACTGGCCAAAAGATTCTGCGTACAAACCGGTGGAGGAAGAGTTTAAACTCTATGATGAGTTATGGGATGACTACTACATAAGGTATTGTTCTTTGTCTATTACAATACAATTTATGAAAAAACCTTTCCTTTTGTAATATTTAAAATTGTTATCAGTCATCTTTAGGTTCAATTACCTTGCTAAGTGCTGCATTAACCGTAATCCAGAGAATTTGAAGAGACTCCTATCAAGGTAATGGATAGACACTGGGTAATGGAAAATTGGTTTGATTTATATTTGAAGCCCAAGGCGCTGCATGTATACTTCGTTGACACAAATGCTTCGGTAATATTTACATAATAGTACCTCACTTAGTATGCACACATTGCTAGTTTATATGATTTTGAAAACTAATTCTATCTGAACTTTCTTTATATTGTAAAGGATATATGGCTGCGGAAGGACAATAATAAATATGTATACATCTTTGGTAAACATGGGTGGAGGGTGGTTGAAATGCAAAAATAAGAAATTATTATGGTCCCAATGTGTTATTTGAACCACTCCATAGTCATCGTGAAAAAGGTGGGACACTACAATAGTTTGTGAAATGACTAGCAACATTTGGATAAAACTGTGGAATTTATGAGTTTTACATTAAATAACATTTATACTTTTATTGGTGATCATTGATGATGTTCTAACAATAATCTTTCTTTATATAGTTTACTTGGCTGAATGAATCTTTCACTTCTTTTAATTGGAAAAGCTCAAAAGATTGGAAAAGGCGACTTGTGGAGAATATTCCTTCACAAGAGAATTTGTATAATTGCTGGTTTTTTGTAATGGCATATGTAAAACACGTCGTCCTCAATCATAAGCTACAATTCACTCAGCAAAATATTATGTATTACAAATGCAAACTAGTAATCCAATAATTCAATAGACAAAGAGAATTGTATAAGATAAGGAATCCACAGTTAATGTCGATCACAGAGGATGGTTTTTGAATTTGATTTCAAAATGTTATTTTGTTGGAAATATTTATTCTCTTCTTTTGATGGAATGTTGATGGTTATTTATTGGAAGTAGATGTAACACTTTATTGTATAAGTCATTATGCATGACTTAAGTTTTTCATTGTATGTGGTTTGATGGATTTATGATATTGATCAATTGATTTCAATATGCTATGTGGTTTGATGGATATATGATGTTGATCAGTTGATATCAGTATGTAATTGTATGTGGTTTGATGGATTTATGATGTTGATCAATTGATGTCAGTGTGCCAATGTGTATTATTTTGTTGAAAATGCTTATTCTCATCATTGTGCATTTTCGTTGATAACAATAGACTATCATTGTATAACTATTTCTATTTAGATGAACAATTTCGGCAAACTCTCAGGATTATACATAAAATTCTTCTGGACCAGCTTGTTGACAATTCAAACATCAGGCTCCTTCTGTAGATTTACTTAAAATTGATTTTGCCCAAGGAGTTAGCCGTGTCTTCAACTGCATGGAAGTACTTCTCCAAAGATGAAAAAATTCATTAACTTTCCACGAATGCCATCAACTTGTTTTATTATTGGGAGCTCTCTATTATATTTCAAAAGGCTATTTAAGCATTTTGAACTGTTTTGAGTCAACATGTCATACCTCTGGCCCTCCACAAAAACATTAGCCCACTATTATCTTCTGATCCCACGAATATAGTTATACGCCTCTTCATTGACAGCCTTAATATCATTCATATAAACATCATAGATTTAGCAGTAAACCAAAATCTCTTAATAATGACATCATCTTTGAATCTTGATCACACGTTCACTGCAATATGACGACAACAATAACAATGGTGAGAATTTGGAATTACTTTTTTAACTGTAGGAACAAGACCTTTCTGTCGATCAGATACAATTATCAAATATCAAGGTTTACCGAGAGTTATATGAAAATTTGCAAAGAACCATGACCAACTACCTTGCCATTCGGCTTTAACAATTGCAAAGGCAAGTAGAAAAAGTTGATGGTTACCATCATAAGTAGCAGCCGTAAAAAAAAAAACACCTGGATGCTTACGCCGAAGATGTGACCTATCTACAGCTACCACTGGCCTCAAGGAAGTACGGAATGACTCAATGCATGCTTCAATTGCCCAAAAATAATCTTCTAAATAAATTATCTTTATCCTTCACCAAATCAGTTATTGTTCCATCAGTCATCATTTTTAACCCTATGCAATAATGAAGAAGAATTTTAAAAGACTCTTCGAATAAACTTCGTATTTCCTGCATTACAATCTCTTTACACAAATACCCCTTCCTATAAGTTATTGTAACCCAAATTCCATTTGGAAGTTATTGATGATTTCCTTTGGTGTGTACATATGATTAAATTGAAATTTATTTTTGACAAACTTTGCAAACAAGGATTCAGTTACTTCTTTGTGTGCTATTCCTTATTGGTTTTGAGCATGAATGATTTGAGTTGTATGTCCGAACTTTAAAAGCATATATATGCCATGAACATATTGCATCTGCACAACGTGTAGTAATGTTATACTTGCTTGTCTTCAAATGCTTCAACTCAAATTTCTTGTACATTGCAAATTTTGCTAGAGTTTTTTCTAAATATATCATGATTTGGAAAGAATTTCCCTTTCTACTAGTCTTGCACTATATTCTTCAGTAACTCGTTGGTGAAGTCATCCAGAAGTACTAGAGTATCTTCACTGTTAGTATCTTGACCAATGTCTGACAACCCGACATGGATGTTATTTTTTGTAAATTGCATTTTATCCCATAGAGGAGGATCATCATTAGCACCATGTGGCTCAAATTATTGTAATGGCAAATGCTCCGGTGAAAAGGAAAACAAGCCTTCAATGTCTTGATCGAGATTAATAGTTAGATAAATAGTATCACTAGAATGGATAGTTGCCCCTTGTATATTTTCATGTGCTTGAGAATTTAAAACATTATGTCTATAACTCTTTGAAGAACCAATGCGAACATCACTGCATCCAAATAAGTTAAATATTAGTCTATATTATTAAAAGAAAAAAGTTCAACGCCTAATCAAGTGAGCAAGATAAAATCACACCAAGTTGACCTAGATGGATGGTATATAGGATGTATAACATCTTTCCACTTCAAATGACTGGTTTTTTGATCGAGAGCATTTTGATTGGCTTCACCCATCATACCATGCTGACCTAGATGGATAAACAAGCAATGGATGATAAAAAAAATGTTTGTGATTTCATTTATACATTATTTAACTATGAGGAGAATAAATATATTTACAATATCCAACTTGGGGCAATGAGAGTCATTAAATTACATGAACTAAAATTTGAGAACTTAAGGAACTGAATCTGGTATGGCAAATAATCAATATAATCACTAAACATGTATAATTTATAAAGAATAAAATTAACATCATCTTTAAAACTTGACATCAATGGCACATTTCAACAAACATTTAGTGTGCAAATAAGTTACCACATAGAACAACACATGAATAGCATCTAGGATAGATTTAGACCACCTTACCCATGATAATACATCACAAAAGGATTAAAAAAGAAAAGTCTAGATTTAGTTGGGGGTGAGTGACGACAAAAAAAGTAAGCGTCATCATGTTTTTACTCTATTTTGTTTAAAGGGCAACTTATAAAATTGATCATGGGAAATGGAGAGATGAAAAAAAGGATGACTAGAAATAACATGGTAGAGGGAGAGATAAAGAAAGAGAAGAGAAAAAGAATAACAAAGGGAGAGATGAAGTAGGATTGCCTAGCAACATTGACAAAAACAAGTACCGACAATAGATGAGAAAGAAGCATACCACGATGACAAGAACAAACAGAGCTTCTAAACATAGGGATGAGCAAAGAAGGCACACTGGGAGTCCCTCTCGTTGTTTTTCTTTTTTTTTTTTTCTTCTTTCCTTCGTTCTTTCCAATAGACAACATAAAGAGAGTTTTTTGCTAACAACATTAGGAGGGGCAGTTTCAGTATAGAAATATGAGATTTTGGAGGGAGGCCCTTTGTTGATGATACAAGTTTTTGGAGTCCTTAGTTGTGGTTACCCTAATTAGTAGGTTTTTTTTTATAAATCCGCCAAGGTCTTTAAGTAAACTTGTATTTATTATGAAACCCCCACTTTAAGCCCTTCCTCTACCTATAAAACACGATCCCACAATGTTGTTAGGCTTAAGGAACATAAATTGAGTTTAAGAAGAGAACTTAAAGTAGCATTAATAGAGTTTAAGTTCTAAACCTAAGTCACTCCAACTCCATGCTATCTATACCCCACACATCACTAATTTAGCAATTTCACAGATTTTGATTGTAGAGAAGAGAGTAGAGAAAGTTTTTTTTTTTATGAAAGAAAATAATAAATTAAAGAGAAGCCAACTCTGAGTCAACAAGTACATGTGGTTTAATCAAAGCTGGTGAAGAATACCACCAGACCATCATATCATCTACAAACTTGGCATGTTTAGCAAGTTTGTGAGTAGCAGAATTCCTCTCTCGTCCCACATGACACACTTCATATTTGTTAAAGTGCCACAATAGGGCTTTAATCTCGGCAAACACAGGACCTTGATTAGAGAAATTGAATGCGGAAAAGTTCAAAGCCTTAAAGAAGTAAAATTAAAGAGAGAAGATGTTGGGTGAATACTAGAGCTCTCTACTCAGGCCTAACCCAATTTGTGTTTGAAGCTCTAAAGTAGATAGTCCTTACTTAATTTGAAATTTACATATTTATATCATTTTCAATTCGATTTGTTGCGATGTATTCTTTGATTCATAATTTAATCACATAGATAGGGCTTTATGTTGTTGCTTCGATTATTGGTATTGAAATTTTGAGATTTTTCTAAATTTATGTCATAAATTTGAGAATTTCTATGCAGTTGGTGTAATACTCCGACCGAACTTAATTAGATTTAGTGACTAATTAATGATAAATTAGTTGTTAATTGTGTTTTGCCTTTGTTTTGGTTTTGTTTCGGGTTATGGATAGGTAGTTAGGTTAAGTTTAACCTTGATTAGGTAGACATGAGCCATTTTTCGTAATTTTAGATATTGTAAGACGCTGTCATTCATGCATCATCCTGGCATCAACATGTGTATTTTGTTGAGCTTGTTAACTTCTATAACTGACTCGTATGTGAATGACTTCGTTTGCTTCCGTTGGACCTTCATTCGACTTGAACTGTAATTAGTATAAACCCTTGGACTTATTGACAATTTCCTCTTATCCTTATCTTATATAAAGAGATAACCTCCAACAACCTTCATCCCTTTTCTTCCTCTCAACGTTCTTCTTCTCCTTCTCTCGATTATCTTCTCATTCTTCTCGATCAAGCCAAACAAAAATGGGGATTTGTGCACTTCCGCTCTTGATTCCTCTTTCATGTGGTTTGAGGTGAGCTTCGGGTTCTTGATTTTCTTCTTTATCATCTTCTTCACGACGGCTACTACACATGCACTTAACGTCCCTCTCTTTCTTTCTTCTTTTGCATGCATGATGATAGGAAGGTGTTTGGACGTTGAATTTGAGCCCAAGGACAACTGTTTGCGTGTTAAAGCTTATTTGAGGCAAGTATAAGCATGATGTGGATGAACTCATGTTGGTATACCATGATTGTTATGAGTTTCCTTCAATTTCACAAGTATATCGTGATTTACAGCCCTTATGTTGTGATTCAATGGCTTGATTTTCATCGTGCACCGCAGGTTTAACTCTAGTTATTCTGTAACAGAATAGACTGTCCGACCGATTGGGCTTCAGAGCGCCCGATCAGATACTTTCAGAATTGCTGTAACAGAACAGACTGTCCAACTGATCAGGCTTCAAAGCTGACCGATCGGACATTCCCAGAACCGAAATTCGATCGGTCGGACTTCCTGACCGATCGATCAGCCTTGAAGTGTTCTGCTTCATGAGATTCAGTCTGTAAACTGACAACTTTGTGTTCATTTGTTTCTTCTACCTTTCACGCCAACTAAGGAACCTTTACGCTATACTCCCAGGCCCCGTGGTTCGTGAATTATGGATATATGGAAGTTTTTCTAGAGACCTTAAATAAAAGATAGGTATGACTTAGATTTTGTAGGGCCTTCACATTAGAGTATTGGTGACCTTTAACTTGCCCAATGGAAATGTGAATCGCATGAATAGTCATGAGGGTTGTCACTCATTCATGTGTGTCGTCCAGTGTTAAACACCTCCCCATGGGTGTTTGTTTAAGGGATTTCGATACACTTTTCTGAATACAATGCAACACTTATCAAAGACAACTGTGTATCAGATAACTTAAAACTACATCATCATACACGATTAGAAACGCTGGATGACTATATTATGATTGACTAGTAAATGTTCTTGATTTGAGCAGGAATGAGTTGCATGACATCTTGATTTACGTTCATTGGACTCCACTTTTCGGTATATGTTGTCTAGTTTCGATATGCCCATTTGCTATGATTTGTTTG
Organism: Sextonia rubra; assembly: GCA_037013555.1. Lineage (NCBI taxonomy): Eukaryota > Viridiplantae > Streptophyta > Magnoliopsida > Laurales > Lauraceae > Sextonia > Sextonia rubra. Next base: position 28,256,350 of record JASUAD010000011.1, on the reverse strand, counting down.
ACATGTTCACTATGTTTCCGTTATATTCGATGCGTTATTTTTGCTATGTCCAGTATCATATAGTGAGCCTTGTACGTATGAGTTTAATGTATATTTTTGGAATGTATGATATATGTTTTATATGATATGCATGGTTTACTCAAGTTCTAATATATGATTGACTCTACATAGTCCAGCACTACTCAGCCTCACCTTTAGGATACCCAACAGGGTTGAATTTGGCGTAGTATGTATGGCACCATTGTAGTGAGTTTATGTCTTGGGGCTTCTGGACCCAAGGAACCCGAGACCCATTCATACCTTAGCTTGGTCGATGATGTTTTCAGTATGTATGTAAGATCCCTTTTTTTGGGAGCATATGGCATATGTAGTAGCCACCTAGTTATATTCACATCATGTATACTTTGATTCTGATAGCATGTTTATCTGACTACACAACTGCCTAGTATACTAATTTGGACTCTATGATTATCCGTTGTCACTTATTCTGCTAGATACAACATGCGTTAACTTGTTGTTTCTTATACTTTTATGAATCGTTGTCTTCATGAGTTGTCCTTGGTGTTGCAGGCTCAGATCCCTCAACTGACCCTTCGTTGGTCAATCAGACTCCAAGGGAGACCCCAGATGCCCCGTCAGGCTAGAGGAATGGATGTAATAACTCCACCGGAGCACGACAATGGCATGCATGCATATAGGTCTTTCTAATTGGAATCTAATTGTTTTGGCTTATTAGTAATCTCTAGGATTTGTATTTTGGTTCACTTGTATAAGACTCTGAACTTCATGTAATCTACTGTATATTTATTCTTTTATTTCCGTATGTCTTCTTCTGTTATGATTTGATACCTACAGCTTCCGCGTACATGTATTGGCACATGTAAAATTCCCTTGGGCGTGTGCATTTAGCTGGGTTTAAGTGTATATGCACAAGAGTACGTGTGTCACCAGTTAAGTTCAAACTAACCCCCGATTCCCTGGGCTCGGGTTGTGACAGTTGGTTTTAATTTTATCTCAACATCCAAAGACTCAAATTCAATTCATGGTATCCTTGAAATCTAGCCACGTTTATCATCTTTATTTTGTGTCAAATTCAATGATCTTTTATTCTAAGTTATTATACAAATTGAGATTTTTACTTAATCCTATGTAAGTACTACCAGGATTTAAATGTTTAAGATTTACGGTTAATAAATATATGTTTGAACTCAATTCATGGTTCTTGAAAAGAATTTGAAACAAAAGTTGGTGTTTTATTTTATTTATTTAAGTATTTGAATAAAAACAGTTTTTCAAGAAAGTGTATATTATCTTTATATATATATATTTGGATTTTTCAACCTAGACATCATAAGAATGATTTTTAGAAATCTCCATCAAAAGGTGGAGTTAGATGTTATTTTTCTACTCACTAGAATTACAAATATATACATATAATTTATGAAATGAATATTTAGAGGCTAAATAAATTGGAATTTTGATTTGGCTATTTCATGAAAAAATGTAAATTTTTGTTAGCTTATACAAAAAAAAAAAGAACTAATTTGAATTAAATTGAGATTCTATAGAATATCTTATAAATATTTTCCAAGACTAGACAAACATTTTTTTCTACACAATAATGTATTTTCTCTTAAAATTATATATTTTTTTCTAATAACTTCACAAGCCAAGTCAAGATGGCTTTATTTGATCAATGATGATCAATGGAAATAAAAAGATGTTATCATTATAGTGACTAGTGATTTTTTTTTTTTACTCAATGAGTTGGCACTTAAAGCCATACAGCCAAAAAGGTCTTACACAATGGGGGACACTTAATGCTGAGTATAGATAACACACGTTGTGGGGGACCTTACATGTTATTGTGAATTGTAATATTAATTAATAGGGTGTCATTGAGCTAGCGAGATGAAAATTAAACTGACAGGATGCGGTTGATCCTAGATCCACAGGGGTAAAATACGTGGGTCTTTTCCTAGTTGAAGAAAGCACTAGGGATTGGTGTGCCAATTGCTAATAGTTGCTTTACATATATAATTCAAATAAGTTCAAAATCTTATTCACATATTCATGTCTTTATTATTGCAGGTTATGTTCTTTAAGACCATACCTTGTCATACTCAAGTTAAATCTATGTCATATACTTCCTGTTTACTCATAATCTATCAATATTATGATGCATGGAATTAAATTGACATTTATATGTGCATTTTAAATTAAGTATCCTATCTATTGATTTCCTCCTGTTTGTACCCCAATCATGGACCATTTTTAGGAAATGAAGAATATGTTGGCATTGACAATGCTAATGATGATAATGAAGGTATCAATGTGATGCAAGTTGGATACGCCATCTACGGAGATGAATAGACTCACTAGTGGAATATTTAAATTTTAGCTATTTAGTTTTATTTAGTTTGTTTTTCAAAAACAAGTATTTCTATATGGTTGTAGTTTAGTTTTATATTTGATTTTATGACTTTAACTATGGCCTTGAATAAATTAATTTAAGTGAATGAATTTAGCTTTAAATGATTTGTACTCTTATTTCGATTAGTTGAAAAAAAAATTTTGCTACAGTATTATTGGGATAAACATATAGATACGAATAATATTGAATTTTTTTAGCTGTCCAGATTGTGGATTTGTCTTATCTGGATTTAGGCAGTTACAACATCCAATTGATCATTTATAAAACTTGTGATTGAAATGAGAAATGAAATAAGATATATCACGTGTTTTTCACATTATCAATATGAGAGGAGGGAATCAGGTTTTGTTTGGTTGGAAGTATTCTAGAAATTCTTATGGAAGGGTTTTATAAATAGTGTTGTTCCTCACCTATCGGTCCTCACCTATCGGACAAATGTAAATGCACAATGTAGGATTTTGGAAATTGGAGTAATAAGAATTCCAAGGACCAAAAGTGATAGTTCATATGGCTAATTTTATAAATTCATGTTGTTGAAATAGAGAATTTACATTATTAAAAATTTCCAAGGTATGGAATATTAAACCAAATGTATCATTACATGTGGTTGCATCATTTTATATATATTCTGTGAATGAGGCATTAAATTAGTTATATAAATGAGATCATTTTCACAGTAAAGTTTTTACTTCATAATAAGTATGAGACTTTTTTTTTATTTCTCACTGCAAAAGGTGTTAGTATACGCTTCATACAATAGTTGCATTTGATTTTTTTAATTGGTCATGAGATCAAATCTTATCAATTACTTTTTATTTATTTATTTATTTATTGTGTGTGTGGGCCTTATATTTGCAATCCAAATTATTCAATTTATTTTTTAAACTAATAAACTCCAAGACCTTCATTAAATCTCTACATATTTTCAGTAATTTTTTTTAAAAAGGCCCAAAAGTTTTATCTTATAGAAGTAATTTTCTATACATTTGTATGGATTTTTACTTCATGATCCGAGCTATTCAATATTCTCACATTAATACAACCATAAAGAGTTTAGTTTGTCTCTTAAATTTTTACGGATTTTAAGAAATTTATGGACAAATATTCAAAAAATCTAAGCACATTGAAAAACTATGAATGTATCCATTTACTGATTTAAAGATGTGAATATGACAAACGTAGAAATGTACAAATGTAGTATTTGTAAACTTCATTTTCCCCTATCCAATGCATGAAAATTGACAGGTTCAGACACCCGGCCATCCAATCAATGCATCTGTGGTCTTCCGATGGTCTACACTGGGATTTGGTGCGGCGCACCAAGAAAGCGCGTACTTTTCGGAAGGTGCTTGGCGAGTTGCGATGCATAGGCCCAAGTTGATATTTAGCACGTTGAGAAAGCACGTAGCTGAGGAGCTTTTCCACCGTACATTTCACATCTGAGCGTCACTGCCGGCTGTCTAAGATTCCAAAATGTTGGGCCCCACTATTTTATCTTTTCACGCTCTTCCTGTGGATTCGCAATCTCCTGATTTGTGACAACTGATGGCAAGGTCCAAAAGTAAAATGGATTCAATAGTGCATGTTGGGACCCCTCCAGTTACTAGAATTTCAAGAAATCAAGGTCTTTTTTTTTTAATTTCTAAATATTTGATTACAAGGGAGAGGCATCTGGGGAGCATTGAGGAACATGCCATGCGGTGGAGTACAGAGGAAACAGTTCTTTGCTCAACCACTCCACTAGTGAGGCGGAGGAAAAGGGAGAGAGAGGAGAGGAAGAGGCGTAGTTCTCCTCTGCTGAACTCCGTCAGAGCAGTCAATCATCGCCCGAGGAGGAAGGAAAGGTAGCGAAGGTGATTGCGAAGAGAAGGGGGTGGGGGCATCTAGATAATTATAAATAAATATATATATATTATAAATGAGTGGAAAAAGTCCCTTTTTAAGGCCAATAGCAATTCCCTTTTTTTATTTAAAATGTTAAAACTCTAGGGAAGCCACTGGGTCAGGTTAAACACCTGAGGATTGACAAACTTTCATTATGGGTGGGTTTGGTGATAGTGTTGTTAGGTCAAGGGGCATGGAATTATATATTCTGAGTACCGTGATATTTGTGATTTTGGCGAATAATCCTCTCACTAATTGCATGTTCTTTTTTTATAACCACTTTGTATATTTACTATTAACATATTAAATATAAAAGTTAGTACTTTCTTAATGTATTCAAAATAACTGCCTCTATTCCTTCAATAATAATAATAATAATAATAATAACTGCCTCTTTGTTTTCATAGAATAGATATGAGGTTTTTTTTTTCCGATAAATTGAATAGATATGAGTTGAATAAATAAAATTCATAGTAAAATTAGCTCTATCTTTAAGGTTAGTAAAGTGGGGGGAGACGAAGGAAATAAAGTAAGGAATGAAGGACATAAGTCAAGGGGTAAAGGATATAAGCTATTGATGTAAATGTGACATTTACTTTCTAGAATCTGATTTATTAGGGTGATGCTTGGGTATTCATTTTCAATCTTTTTTCTTATTCTATTTATATAAAAGAAAAAATTATTTGATGCTAATATTTAAATATTCAAGTTTAATCTCCGTTTTAAACCTTTTTGAGGCCATGTATCCATATATATTTTATGCAATTGAGCTGAGCTAAGGTAGTCATGCTTAAAGCTCAAGCTTCATTAGGATCTGCTAAGTTGCTCGAGCTTTATTGAAGTTGGAGCTCAAGTTATGCGTTCGATTTTTTGAAAATGATGCTGTCTTCAATTGCAGTGCAATTTGGCCTTACAATGCAAATTAAGAAGTAGTTTGGATAGATTACCAAAAAACGTAGTTTGGATAGTGATCAAATTGAACAGTGGATGATGGTTGGAAATTTGTCAACTGGTTCAACCAAATTCATGAGAGGATAACTGAAAATAGAAGAACTTTGTAGGATAGCTTGAAATTGATTATAGGCGTTCAACCTATCTGAGTGAAAAATTCATTACAAATTTAATAAAAGTGAACCCCTTGGTCCAATATTTAGAATAATGGTATATAATTTTTTCACTCACTTATTTAACATGGAGACATTTTTATTCTGCTATCTGACGACTGGTATGCATCAAAGGAAATTCCTTGCCCATATATCTAAAATGCATCCCAGGATGCATTATTTTCATTGGGGTAAAAAAGGTGAAAAGATCCCAATACGGATAGGGGTTATGAATTCATTAGATCACTTTGACCCTTGATTTAACAACTTTAAATTCAATGATCATTTAATTATAAATTAATTTGAGAATCAATTCACTGTTGACAATAGAAATTTAATGAGCATAAAATTGAGCATGTGCCGAATCAAAGAGATAAAAGACTATGAAAGGAGATGAACGGATGGAAAGTGGACCCAATTGGAGCCCATGCAGCTGGATTGTACCTACAATTTGCTCATAGGAGAAAATTCTGCTGCATAATAAGTGTAATAATCGTAGTAACACGTACAAACTGTTGTGATTAGCCGGAGTACAAGATATAAACCCAACACAAACCAATTTGATGGTCCATTGAGAATGGTGGAAAATTGCGGTTGAAATGTGGTCAGAGTATGGAGGCCATAAGAGGCAGACATGTCACCATATCTTCCTAGACAAGCGATGAGGGTTGATGAGAAGGATGATTAAGTGTGGGCCATTGTCGGCCATGCTTGTCCCATCCTAGTCAACTTCGTCTCCTCATTCAAACTCTAGGATTGCGGCTTCTAATTCCACTCATTCCGAATCGCCTCCAACCTCAACCCGACCAATTAACCTACCTTTCATTTTCCTATATTGATATCCTTTTCTCAAAATCATTACACGAGGACCCTAGACTACTACTATCAGCTTTTTTTTCTGCAAATGGCCGACATGGGCGGACCTAAAAAATTTTTGTTGAGGGCTTTATGTAAAAAATTATTCGGAGAAGAGTCAAATCTAAAAAAAATGCATATAACATTTCAAAATTAATTGGAATTTTTTAAAAAGTTTTAAACATTGGGTGGGGGCGGGGCTTCAGCCCCCATAGGTTTGTACTTGGGTCCACTCCTGGTGGCTTACTCTCAACTACCTTCTCCTTTTCCACTTACTCACTCATAATCCAAGTGAAAAGATGAGGTGCCCATCTACTGCCTATTAAATATTAAATTGCTTAAAATAAATGTTATGTTCGTATATCTAGTATAACCAAGTTTACTTGAATAATAGTTGAGTTGTTATATTGATCACATGTAAAATGTATGAATAAAATCTATAATTGTGGGCCCATTTTATTTTCTCAATAGTAAGACATAGATGACCAAACCTCTTTTGGGTGAGTAATTATTTCCTATCAATGATGCTACAAAAAAAAAAAAAAAAAAACTATCTTTAGTGGGTGCCACCGATTGCTTCTAAAATATATTGTGGTGGCCGCTAAAACTTATAACGGAGGTTAACCTAGCTGCCGTCAAAGGCCGCGCCTGTTTGTTAATTTAATTGGTAGAGTGAAGTGAGGTGAATGTTCATTTTAAATGATAAAAAAAATGAGAGGGGTTAAATCAATCCAATGATGAGATTTTATTTTTTAGTGAAAAGAGAATGTAACTTTTTGACTTTTTGTGTTAAAAGCAGATATTTTTTATCAGTTAGTGGGATAAGAAAGTAACTTTTTGACTTTTTTAAGTAAAAAGGTAGAATAATTTTTTTAAAATATAATATTTTGATTTGACTCTTTTAGGTTGTTGTGTCTTGCAATGAAAGATGGATTTAACTTTACAATGAGGAGGAATTAACAAATAGGCCCTGAGTTCGTAAGTCTTTAATAGTGGCAAGTGGCTGCTACTTTCGATATTTTTTGTGGGGGTTGTCATCTCCGGTGAAAATTTTGATGAATTATGAAAAAAAACTTTTAGCAGAAGGCCCTGGCCATGGGTGAAAATCCAAAAGGCTGCTGGTACATAAAGAGAAAAAATAAATAAAAATAGGAAAAATGTTTTTGTGGCAGTCATTAACTAGATTTACCTCTACTTCTTTATTTTCTACCATGAAAGTCATTACTTAGAATTCTGTGGGATTTAATACACTATAACGTGCTATAACCAAGGATTAAGTGAGGGATGAATGATATAAGGAGAAGATATAGGTGGGATATTGTCTTTCCTAGCTAAGATTTCATTTTATAGTCTGTTTGTTTAAATGGAATTGAATTCTTAAAAATCCTAGAAGAGATATTATCTTTGAACAAAAGAGAGATTATTTATGGCCATTTGTGGATTTATTCACCTTTTTGTCTCTTCAATTTTAGTCATTTTTTATAATTATTTGTTGTTAAGAATTTCTACAACTTCAGTATCCAGAAAAGAAATGGGCTATCAAGGTTTCATGTCACGTTTTATTTTTCGTGTTACCTAAGAGCTTGCTGATGCCATCTCTTAGAAGTCAAGATCCTTGCCGACATACATACCCAAAAACAATGAAATGGAGAAAATGAAGGGGTGGAGTATGGTGACTATAGTCAAAGTCTGACCATCGGAGATACCCAAAAATCCTCACAGAAGAAGAGATGAGAATGAGAAGAACATGTATAGGTTTAGTTTTTGAAATTTGCCTAACATCTATCTGCGAGGTCTGGGCAATAGGTCAGGTGGGCTCCATTGTGAACTTTCCCACAACAACATATTTAGTTGGGTCACACTTATGAGAGAATAGATGTTCGGACAGGCTGACTAATGGTCAGATGGTTCATGACCAATGTACTAATGGGCCACCGCTGTTTTGTTGAATGGGGTGGAGCCTTCAGTCAGTCGTAAAAATCACAGAACAATGGCCAGACCACCATAGATAATTAACACAGACGGTACTGAGATGTTAGAAATAAAGGGACATCGTAGATGTCAGAAACTAGAGTAGGATACAATTTTCTTTGATCCCTTCTAGTTTAAAGAGATCTGCAGATGAAAGTACACTTTAATTACCTAGCTCATCTGGCGTACTTGTGTCGCACACTGTCACTTGGTACGTTGATATAACACATCCCTTACGTAGTGTTCTTTCAGCTTTCATTTCAGATGTTGAACAAGCTAACATGAGAGAGAAGACTTCCCACCAAAGCACACTTCTCGTTATACATGATGAGAGAAACATAAGCCACTAGTGCATGCTGCATTTAAATAACAAAATGCATTCCGCTTCAAAAAAAAAAAAAAAAAAAAGCATCATACATGCATCAACAGATTAGTTTGTAGAACCGAAACATCCACCTATAAATGAAAACTCTCTCTCTCTCTCTCTCTCTCTCTCTCTCTCTCTCTCTCTCTCTCTCTCTCTCTCTCTATATATTACCTGCTCATGGATGTATATTGACGGTATATCTTCTTAGCATGCGACTACAAAAGATAGTCTCTACAGCAATCCCAGATTCATAGAGATAAGAATTGTAAACACAAATCACATCGTAATTCTAGTTTTGTAAATTTGTCACTTGTACATGATTTCTTTATAAATATTTAGAATGCAAACCATACACTCAAGATGCGCTAGTGAAACTATTCCATCTACATCATAGAAAATTATCTTCAATTAGACTGAATTACTTTTAGATGGATTCATGTGAAAAATATGTAATCAATCAAGTAAACTCTAGTTGGAGTGAGATTTGGACCAATACCAATTCATGGGATATGAGATATGAGCGGGTTGAATTTATAATGAATTTGTAACTACAGCCTAAAATTCGCCAATCTGGTTCTCTTTCTCATTCTCCATTCCCTATAATCTTCCTACTCATCATCTTCTTCTATACTTCCATGTTTGTATGTTTGTGAGTTTGATAAGGCTGAAAAGTTTTTTCCATTTAACCATAGCTCCATAGACTTCCACCATCAGAATTGTCCGGCGACTCATCCGGTTCCGGTGAATTCAACCTCGGCGGGCTGAGGAGCATCCCCTCCGCCATGCTCACCAGCAGCTCAGGCATTGAATAAAGTGCCTCCTCATCTAAAAATTCCTCTCTGGATCCCATCTGAAGCTGACTACTACTCTCCTCTTGGCCATCTCCCCGCCGCCAGGCATCCGGAGCTGCGCCAATCTCCTCCGACTTAGACACTTTCAGTGCAGCTGCCGCGGCAGCTGCCGCCCTTATGTCAGACGGAGAGTTGGATGCCGGAACTGGATTTGAATGGACAGAATCCGGGAAGTTTAGCACGGCGTCAGCGCCTTTGAGAGCGAGGGCTGCCACGTCGTGGGCAGCCGCAGCCATCTCGGCGGTGGCGAAAGTGCCGAGCCATATACGCGAGCTCTTACGTGGCTCCCTGATCTCCGACACCCATTTTCCGCTCCGGCAACGGATGCCGTGATAGGCAGGGTGTTTTCCGGCGGAAGTCGCAGCCTGTGTTGGCTGTGCATGATGGGGTGAGGTGTTTTCCTGTATGTGGGTCGATTGGAGCATGTTACTGGGTGGGCCCATCTGCAGTGGGTCTGCCTGGGGCGCATTGGCGGGTGGGACCGTTGGTGGTTGGTATCCATGTCGTACGTGGGAGGTTCGGTAGTCCATTTGTGTATATGAAATAAATTATGAATGTGTAGACTGTTGTGAGAGAGAGAGAGAGAGAGAGAGAGAGGACTATAAGGTTTTGTGAGAAGATGGTGAAGTGGGGGATAGTGGTATATAAAGGGGAAGGAAACCGTGGGGTTTTCGCGGATGGAGTCATGGGTATTGGTTGTATTGCACACGCGTTGAAAGTTAGAGACTTGAGACTTGAGAGAGAGATCTTGATATCAATAGCTGGAGCCCGGTAGTACAACTGATACCAGTTGAGTTTGATTGGGCTTCAACATATCGGTTTCAACTTTCAAATACTCTTATAGTTTCCGAGGGATTGAGAGTGTTTTGGAGTTCTCATCTGCTTCTCTTTTACTCTTCCAGTGAGTGGAAACGAGTTATTTATTTATTAACCCAGTAAGAGGAATTAGCATTAGGATCCAAAAGAAAACCCATGCACAAGGAAATAAAACCCACTCCCATGGAGAAGGACTTCACTCTCCGAGAAGAAAGCCTAGACAGGTGGAAAGGGAAAGAGGCGGCATACAAAGGATTTGAACCCGGGCAACTAGGTCAGAAAAGGGGTTGCTAACCTTTGGAGCAATTGCATGTGCTTTCTTGAGTTGAATTAGTTGAACTTCATACTAGGCTACCTATTTAAATTTTAAATTGCTCAAAAGAAATATTGTCCCAGAGCATTGAATATTATTAAATTTTATTAAAAAATAGGAGTCAATCATCTCGTTTACAAGTAGAAATTTATTTTAAGCGACTTGAATTTTCCTTCCACTGGTTAGAAAAAGCCTACCTATTTTTTTTTGTAAGTTTTCCAAAAGCTATTTCATGGATAGAATTCTTAAACTTGTAAGTGAATTTGCAAATGTTAAAAAGGTTGGAATTCTAAGAATCCATGCGGTCATTTGTGACTTTTGTGATTGGATTTCAGAATTCAACTAAAAAAATATTACATCCAAAAAATCCCAAAGGACAGCCATCAACAGGATGTTAGAAATTCCCAACGTTGTGAATTTCCTTCCAGAAATTATATTAGAAGCACAGGCCCTAAGGACCTATTTATGCATTGCTTTTATGTGCTCCTCTTTCATCAGCTATAAGATCTAGTGAAATTTCATCCTGAAAATCAAATTTTCTATTTTTTTGTGCTAACATGGAAACCCAACTCCTATACATAGGGAGGTAGAAGTGCATTTCTCTGTTTTTTTGTTTTCTTGGCTCAGAAGGGCTTCCACTAAGGTTCAAAACTTGGTGACAGTTCTAACTTCTGAGGGCGGGCCTTATCCACAAGGTAGGAAGTGCATTTCTCTTTTGCATAAGCTAGTGTATTTCTCTTTTGGGCACCTGCACAAATATGTCCAAACACCAAAACCTCGAAAATCCATAGTTGCTTCTTCTGTGCGTGACGGCCTCCCCGATGATTTCACACGTATGGGTTGCTAGGTGGGATGCTTCGAAGGCACAGGTAAGCTGTGAATTGTTGCAGCCGATATTAGAACTGTCAAACTGTTAATATAACAACTGGGTGGAGTATTAATCGGCGCTTCATTATTCTTTTAAAGAATCATGATCACTCTATTCATTTATGGCAGCCATTACATTTTTAATTTTTATATTTGGTAACCCCATAGTTTTCTAGTGTTTGAAGGCCGATGGGCCCTACTTATTCTGCCACATATTTTGTTTGAAAATGCTACAGATATCAGCATACTGCATAACCAATGGACGATCCAAGTCCAGTAATCAAGCTAGGAGACATGGCACAGGTTGTGGGGCCAGCTGGCCTATTAGATGAATGATGGCTTTGGGATCAAGTCAATGCAATAGGTGAGGTCCATCCTTTAAAGTTTTTTAGAAAGTTGAAAAATATCCGGTGGACATAATTATTTTATATTAACTAATTTTCAAAACACCCTTACGTATAATAGTGCCAATGAGCAGAAAGACTACGCCGCACATCCTAACTTAAAATAGATTTAGTTTCTTTTTAAAAAGGCCTTAAACGTTTTAGCGGATCTCTAGAATAGATCTAGCAAATGGGTAGGGTTCATCAAATTCTGGTCGGGTCAACTCGATTCCAAATTTATTGGTTCTAACACTAACCCAATCTGTTTTTAAAACGGGTTAAAAACCTTCAACCCGCACCCATGGCGAGTCAACTCGACCGGACCCGTCTAACGCGAATTTGATGCAGGTTGCGTCAAGTTGACCCAATCTAACATATTTAATTTTCATTTTGTGTATGTTTTAACTCATTTTATGTGTCCCAATTTTATTTGTAAAGTTCTCTTTACATCTAGATTCATTTAAAATGTTGTATTGAGCATGAATTTATAATTTATCAATTTTCAAGATGCAAAAAATGGGGAATCTATAAATATTTTCTAGCCCATTTATTGAGAATTTAAGATAATCCTTTTTTAATTTTTGTTCAATCTTATAATTCCATATTTGAGTATAAGTATAAGATTCATCAATGTTATTGTATTTCATTCTTATCAATATTTTAGAGGTAAATTTATATGCCAACATAAATATAAAAAAACACAAATCAATATTTCAAATACAAAAACATCATATTTTCAAATAAAAAAATAAGTTTTATATTCTAAGTATTAAAATTTTACATAACTTCTCCTCAAAAGATTAAGAATACATAGTTTATGGTCCAAATGAATAAGAAAAGTCACATAAAAATTGAAAGTCATGGTAATTTAGTAAAATCTAAACGGGTTAGACAAGTTAGGGCGGGTTAGGCAGGTCAACCTTAACCTGACCCATTTTTATACAGGTTGGTAAACCTTAACCCTAACCTGACCCGTATTTCAAACGAGTTGAGTTAGGCAGGTTAGAAAAGGGTCAGATCGGGCCAAGTTGGCAAGTCAAGCTGGATTTTGCCAGCTCTACTCTAGAGTATCAAATGATTAGACAACATGTAAATGCAGCAGAAATTAAATCATAAACAAGCATAAACACGCATTACAAGAAAGCATGATTTTAACATGAAAAACCTCAACCAGGTGAAAAATCACGAATTTAATAAGGATTAACTATCAAGCAAAGTCGAACAATTATAAAATATACTTATACCCTTCTCGCAGCCTAAGAATTGAGTTCTTCTCGCTGCAACTCTTTATTCTCACGTACACTCCTTCATTGTGCACTATTCTTTACTTAATCAACTCACACATTGATTACTCAAAATGGGCTTAAAACTTTTACAAGAGATGTAGAAGTAACCGCTATCTAGAGTAAAGCCTTAGTCCTTCAACTCTCAATGAAAGTTATAGAGAAGATGATCTCCAATTGCAATCTCTACTTAGGCTAATGAAATATATCCTTAAGGTTAAAAGAGAACCACTTTAAATAGCCTCAATTTTGTACTTCATAATAGTAATATAACAAGAATAGGAATTGGCACACAATAGGAAACTTCCATTTAAATAGGAATAGAAATCCCGCAAGTTGGTGGGAAATTCGCACAAGCCAGATTGATCGAGTATCCATCCAATCGATCAAATTAGGCCACTGATTCGAATCCGATCAATTGAGCATCAATTTGATCGATTGAGCATGTCTTGATTGATTTTTGCAGATTTTCTTTTATTCAGCTCTCTCGCTACACAAACTATAGTCCATATAAAAGAATATAAAATACAATTTAATGGACCTAGAATTTTATCCAACTCTTGAATTTTCCAACATCCAATAATCCTTTCAATCGCCCCTTTTAGCAATTCATAGACAAGACTCCCTATACATTCAATTTACCAAAAAAAAAAAGCTACATTAAGTACATTGAATTACCAAAAAAAAAAAAAAATCTACTATCTAGTACCAATACTGTATCAACAAATCTTTAGTCAGCTTCTTGAATCTTCATATAACCCCTTGAATTAAATATTCTCTCTCTTTTCATCGATAATTGACAAATAAAATGGTGTCAGCATGCAACATATTTGTTAATCAGGATTCAAGAGTAGCTTTCCCTTAATTGTATCTCTGTAGCAACACCAAGGGTAGGAGCTTGATCTTCTTGAACAGGTGCTTGAAGTTTTTGGCATCTACACTTGTGAATTAGTAACTTTTAGCGTAGTGTGTACTAAATCAGTAGGCAATTAAGATTTCCTTACCCATATGGCATTTGTATTAATCTTTGGCTTAGACAATTGCTTCTTCTATTGTATGTTCTTAGGAAAAGCTCTCAGCTTGTTGCAATGGGGACAAATTTGTCCTTTAATTCCACAATGATGACATGCAATTATGCGTCTAGACCGTTACATATTCTTCTTCTTTTTGTTACTCTTAACATTATTAACTTGTGTAGCATGTGGAGTAGAGTATGCATTGCTTGAAACAGAAATAAATTTACCTTTAGCCTTTGAAGTAGATTTACCTTTATCATAACCTAAACCGTGTGCGCCATTAGGTCTTTTCCGCTTACTCCAGATGTCTTCAAGAATTTTCGAAACATTATTTATCTTTTTTAAACAGGTTTTTCTAGAATCCAGGTCAGATAACACAATCTTCAATTTGCCATTCATGTCTTCTTTTTTAGCTTGGGAAGAGCTCAACTCTTTCTTAAGAGACTCCAACTCTTTTGCATGTATCTCAAAGTCATCATATAAAGAGTCATATTTTTTATTGATTGAGTTCTTCTGCACTTTCAGGAGTTTACCTTTGAATGCATATCCACTAATTCAAACTTGAGAGACATAACTTGATCTTCGGAACTTACTACTCGTGTGCAATCTTATTCTCAAACTTAGCTAGCATAACATGCTCTTTATACAATGAATTGTACTTCACTTCTTAATTTGCCTCTTTTTCTAACGCCTCATCATTATAACTATAAGAACCACTATCAGGAAAACCATTTGAAGATCTAGTCATGAAAGCCACACACTTTTCATTAACCACGTTAGACTGGTCAAGCTCAGGCTTTTTTTCTCTTCTTTCTCTTCTTTAGAAGAATAATCATCCCATATCAAATTGAATGCCTTTTTATTTGACTTCGTTTTCGGATTTCCACTATCACGTGCAAGATGACCATAGCCTTAACACTCAAAGCATTTAATTCATTTTGAATATCTTTTCTCATATTTGGAATTCTTCAAATCAGATTTACTTCCTTTCACAAATCTTTTGAATTTCTTTAAAAACAAAAAAGCCTCTTGAGGATCAATTTTCCTCAGAATCAAAATCAGAATCTCTCTTAGATTTCTTTTCAACTCACTCTCCTAATTCTTTGAAACCCTTCAAAGCAATGCCCTTTATCTTAGATTTTCCCTTATCCAAATAGTTTTCTTTGAAAGTCTGAAGATTTTTAACCAATTGGTTAACTTTGAGGGTGTCAAGATTCATATTTTCTTTAATTGCATCTACCTTTGAATCAAACCTAGATGATAGAGACATCAGCATCTTTTTGACAATTTTATTTTTCAGGACATCTAAACCTAAATTGAAAATAGAATTGATAACATCATTTAGCTTAGCATAAAACTCATCGAAGGTTTCATCCTCTTCCATCACAATAGTTTCAAAAGTTTTATTTAATCTCTACAATTTTGTTTGCTTCACAGTATCGATACCATCATACACAGTTTGCAAGACATCCCGTGCTTCTTTTACAGTCTTACATGTGCATATCATATAAAACCTTTCAGCAGCACTCCATTATAGATACTATTCATGGCCTTATTATTACAATTGAAGAGATGCTTCTCATCTTTATCCATTGGGCTTTTGGTTTACAAACAATTTGCCTATTAGTCGTAATTGCGGCTTTGGTATAGCCATCCTCAACAACATCCCAAACATCATTATCAATGAACTTAAGAAAGCCAGTCATCCTCTGCTTCTAATATGCATACAAGGGAGACTTAGTAGTTGATATGCTTTTTTGATTGAGTCTCATTCTAGAAATCACAATGGATTAAACACACAGTAGTTCGTGTGAACTCTCTCTGACACTACTTGAAGGTTTCAGCCCTTCAACTCTCAATGAAAACTCTACAAAAGATGATCTTCCCTTAGATTATTGAGATATGTACTTAGGGTTGAGAGAGAATCCTTGTAAATAGCCTCATTTTGTACCTCATAAAAGAAATTTAACTAGAATAGGAATTGGCACAAAATAAAAAACTTCCATTTAAAATGGGAATAAAAATCCCGCAGGTTGAGGGAAATTCGTGCAGGCCCTATTAATCGAATATCTATCCTATCAATCGAATTAGTCCACTTACTCAAATCCGATCGATCAAGCATTGATCCGATCATTTAGGCAGGCCTTTTCGAAGACTTTCTTTTCTTTAACTTTTCTCGTGACTTGAACTATAATCTATCTAAAAGAATATAAAATACAATTTAGTGGACTCAGAGTTTTATCCAACCCATAAATTAACTAACATACAATAAACCTTTCAGGCTTGTTGATATGATTGACGGTGAATATGATAGTTGATTCAAGAAGCATGTGGATAATAATATCTGATGAGCTGGGTTTTTTTATGTAACTAATCTAATAAACTCCATTTTCAATATGATATTATGAACATCACCCTAAGTGATGCCGTTTGCTCTATACATCTTGCGTTCGAGTCCTACAGTTGGTGCGTGTGTTTGTGTGACCAGGGATATGCTTCAATGAATGTCCTGATCATATATTTTTTCTTAAATGATGATATGCTATGAACAACTCAAAATCGCTACATTTTTAAATCCCTAGTCACACCAAAAATGCTTATTTTGCACTAATTATGTTCCTTGCCCCATTTTCTATTTTCAGTGTTGTTTACCATTAGCCGTTTATTTTTACGCCAATGGCTAAAGTAGAGATAGTTTTCAAGAAGTTCTTTGTATTGCTTCATTATTGCAATATCATTAAAATTTATTGTAGTATCGCATAAGACTTTATTGAGTAACTATCTTGTTAAAAATTCAACGGGCGTCTTTTTCTATAAAATTTCAGTGCTTGTTTTCAATAACCTAATAAAGTTTGACGATATATCGCAGAAAGTGAGGTATGATGGAGAACGCGTAGAAAACAATGTAGACTTCGGTTGCCTGTCACAAAAATTGAGGACCAATATGGTAAAGGCACATGAAAGACCTGGTCATGGTCATTTGAAGTACTCTTCCCTGCAGACATCGTTCTTCATAGATGCGATGCAAATAATATCCCAGGTCCTGCTAATTGACTTGTTTAAATTTTAGGGTATCCATTCTCCTAGTGGATCTAGGCATGAGACTTTTTGCCTTGCATCGTCAGAACAAACCACAGGACAAGAACAGCATTTGTTCCTCACAGAGAATGATGCGACCCACCACAGCCACATTTTGAATTTGATACTGTCGACAAAGGGTATCAACGTTTCAATAAATCGAGAGCATTCTTGACAGGCCAAATGGACATTAACTTTTATGGGACATGTTGACATTGAAACCTTGATCTTTTTCGTAGGATTCCGTTAATTTTCATCAAAGGACCCTTTTTTTTTTCTCCCATAAGACTTCATGCTCTTCTCTATTTTTTTTATTTTATTCGGCCTAAAGGTTAAGACCTAAAAGAAAGCCCATACACATGAAAAGAAAGTCCATTGAATGAAAAGGCAGCCGTATATGCGAGAAGAAAGGTTATATACCCAACGTTCAAGCTTTGGATAGCAAAGTAAGAACTCCTTACCACTAGGTTAAAGAGTCATTCCTGCTCTCCCCTACTTGGAAGGGGTTTGCATCTTTTAGAGGCTGACCTATAGCTAGGGATGATATTGGCATTCTCTATTATCAAATTAAATAATGTGTTTTAGCCGTGATAATAGACCTGAAAATTTTCTAAAGGATCCGGTGGGCCAGCTACCTTATGACTGAACCACAAAGTCCACTGTTTGCAGGTAAGGAATCTCATGCACCGCATGAAATGGGCCACACCCTCTCCAACATTGCTTACCTTGGAAAAGTGGAGCATATGACCATTTGCAGTCCACAAAATGGTTGAAAGTAAATTAGATCTCACTTTTCCGCTATCTCCTATACATGAAATATAGGTAAATAATCCAAGTCCATTTCAAAATAGACATTGATGGATGTGTTACAAAACGGTCTAACTCTAAAAGCCAGCAACAAAATATACTTGCCAAACACAACCTATGAGTAGGGCCTAGCCACAATGATCCATTAGGAGCCTAATGAAAAAAAAAAAAAAAAAAGAGAGAAGAAAAAACTGACAGGTAGAATTTGAATTTTTGGGGCAATTAATAAAATGAGGCCCACCTATTACTAATCATGCAAACCACCTTAATGATGGCCAAAGTGATTTCATGATAGTGGACTTAAACCAGTGGAGATGATCGACTCTTCTACGTCGGACCTACATGATACTCAATAGATCCATCCCATCAATCTATCTAGATGACAGCAAGAAAAAAAAGATCTAACCATTTATAAGTTAACACTCATCCTGCAACTCTGCATGAAACTTGGTCCAACCAGCCACCCATGTATGTGGATCCACTAGATCTAGCTGGTCACATGAAGACGCACAACTAAATGTTGATTAGATGGATAAAACAGATGAGCGATGTAAAAAGAAAGGACATAACTAAAAATTAACTCATATGGGGAAACTTGTATGCAACTTGTGTGCAGGTCCAATAGGAGAGGGAAAAAAAAACAAGAAGAAGAAATGTGACTTGGAATAGTATCGGTGTGTACAAAACAAGATGGGAAATGAGGACAGTAAACGTCCATGGAACTAGAAAAGGAAGACTAGTGAAAGGCCTTGAAAGCAGTGAGAAATACATGATTGGTTGTCTAAAAATATAGCAAACAAAGTTCAACCTCAAATAAATGGACTACGGGTTTGATGATTATGATTTTCCACATCCTTCCTAGAACACCAAGATTATATTTTTTTAAAGATTGGCAAATTTCATCGCAGACGCATTAGCCAAAAAAGGTGACGAGAGAGCGTTTCCTTGGGAGGGTTTGTGTATGTAATTATTTTTGTTGGTGAGGTTGGTGCTTCTTTTTTTCTATTGTTATTCTCTTTCTCTACATTTTTTAAAGACTTTTGACTTCTGCTGCTTCTTTTTTTCTATTGTTATTCTCTTTCTCTACATTTTTTAAAGACTTTTGACTTCTCCCGTAGTTTGATTCTGCCTCCAGGACTATTTTGTGCAGATTGAACTTTGACTATGGTTGCTTTTTGAAAGGCTAGCAAAAACAGATTGCTCATGATAACATGAGGAATACCCTCAAGTATGCATCATAAACCTATTTACATGTACCTGATTTATGAAGACCAAAATGGGCCTGTAGGATGCTGCACAAAGTTACAGAGATTATGCATGTGTAAACAATATAAAGATGGCTAAAACTTGCTTTTCACAGAAAGGTCTACAACAGGAGGAAACCAGGGATCTCCTTAAGCTTAAGCTTTTAAAATTTGTAAATAGTTTTCTATTATAGACATAAAAGATGACCTGTATCCCCAACCAAACAAATTGTAGTGATTCAAGTAATTCAACAGCTTGTAAGAGCCCTTCCGATTCTCAAAGCCTGGCTGTTTTTCCATTACCTGCAAGAGAAAAATTGCACGTCAAATGTGAAATTTCCAGATAAACAAACTACGTAACAATTTATGATTTCCATCATATTTACAGTTACCAGCAATTCTTGGTTGCAACAATGCACGACTGCCTGCTATTCTAAGGTAACTAGCTCTGAGATAGATTTTGTTTATGTTGAACTCAAAGCCTTTCAGAGAGATCCTAATCCTAAATCAGTGCTTCCTACAGTTATAGAAGAATCCAGCAAGAGTCCGCTGAAAAGGCCATAGAATTAATGGCTAGGAGCCTAGGATCACCAATCTACAAGAAATTTCGAGCAGCCTCCATCAACTTTGGCCCAAGACATTAGTAGTTTGGATCAGTGAAACATGGAGCCCAAATGTATGAATTTGGGTGCCACAAAAAAATATACATTGTCTGCACAGTGCCTTGTAATTCTTTGCATCTAAAGCAAGCAATTGATCAACATAAAGGATCTGTCTCACTGATAAAGACTAAGGCAGCCGAACAGTTAGACCATCTATCTAATGCATTAGTCATCACAGTGCCTCTTTTGCGTCGAAGACAAGTTCTCCTTAACATGCAATGAAGTCCAATACAAGTTTTCCTTAACATGCAATGCAGATACTAGCCACAACATCAATTGAGTCCTTTGTTTTTCTTTTAGTTTCTAAGAGAGGTCAAGTATACCTCAAAATAAGAACTGTAGAATGATCCTCCAAATCCAGCACACCATGACTCGAAATTCTGCCTTACTCTGTCCATCTATGAATGGCCAGAAAAAAAAAAAAAGGGAAAACAAGGTGTGTGCCAGAGATTGCCAATCATACAATTTTCAAACGATAATGGAGTTTTCACCTTTGGGTGTCCCGCATGATGGCAGTGTGGAATCCCTGTGTCCCGCCTTAACTAAAGGCAGGGACCAAAAATCCTGCACAGTAGCTGTTGGGGACTCCCATTACCCATAGGAAACCATAGCATTCACTTCATGCAATGCACCTCCAGGCCCGAAAAACCAATAAAAAACAAAATCAATAGCCACTTTCAGATTTAATTAGTTTGGAACAAGTAGAGAGATTTGCAATAACATGCTGGGTCCAGTATAACAGGATCACCATTTTAATCATAGATTACATTCCCACTCCATAAGTCTCTCCATGAAGCGGGCCTGGTTCTACTACAAGTCAACAACAACTTCATTTTCATCAGCCTTTGACCTACTGAATATCAAGATCCAGGCAGCAAACACTAACAGCTCATCTAAACAAGAATATGATTAGTAAACATTATGAAAGTCATACAACAAATTCTCAAGTTGCACATTCATGTTTTAGAACTGTCTCAGACAGGCCTTGTTAATTTGAGAATTTCAAGGCCTTCTGACACAGTTCTAAAATTAATATAATGCTCTTAATGGGCTGCCAGCAGCATCACATTTGGCATCATGAATTTGTAAAGTAAGAATTCTATGTATGAAAGAGTTGCCAACTACCTTCTTCCACAAAACATGGGATGGTATTTAGTTGATAAGCACCTAAAACAAGCACTCATGGGATGGCAGTGCTCATTATCGTTAGCTGCAATTGTCTACTTGTGAGAAACAAATTAGGTGCTAAGTTCATCCTGCACATGGATTTTCTAGGATGCAAAGCCACCGGATGTAATGCTTCAATTGAAAAAGAGTTGTATATAGAGAACTACATTTTACAGAGTTATAAAATTGATAGAGATGTAATTCACCTTCCAATAGTATTTTAATATGAAAACCAAAGCCCTTATCACACTTCCCAGCTTTGTGCATTTCTGCAAGATTCCTCCCCAGAACTGACTCTGCATAGATAACAGTTAATGGATGGATGATATCTCATTGTTCTTTCGCTAGATCGAGGAAGGTATACCAACATCACCTGACTGCATCTGGATGGGCCCAGGTGGTAATGGTCCTACCTACGTGACTTGAAAAAATTTATTGTCATTTAGAAGACATGATAACAAGTTAATATCAAGATGCACATGGGTACTTCACTATTAAATAAGCAAGGAAACTACTGACCTTAAAATGCTTAGGCACGCAAATTGATTTGATAGTAGCATACATTGCATTTAACCCAAGGGCCACTCCTCCAAACATTGAGGCTCTAATATTCCTGATTCAAATTTTCCTTCATATTATACAATCTCCCACATCAAATTGAATCAATTTTGAAGGAAAAACTACCTTTGACCAGCAAAGGCTAGAGAGTTGTACAGATGTATTGGTTTGGTAACAAATCCTTTTGGGCTGATCACATGGTTAGGATACAATCAATTACCAAACTCTCTCCTATTCACAACTAATTGCATATATTCATATCTTTAAAGTCTACGTTACAAGTTAAAACAACTGCTTCCTTCCTACATGTCTTACTAAATCAAGGCTATCATCTAAAACATATGAGCCTGCAATCTGCAGGACTATTCCTTCAATAACATTTACATTCACACATTGTAATGACCTAGGCCCACTATCCATATGATATTGTCCGCTTTGGCTCAGGGCTGTGACACACACTATTGACATATGGCATACAAGTGCCTCAATCCGTACCATCTCATAAGCCCACTTCTGATCGCATGCAAGATGCAACACAAACTCACATTAAGTGATGTCATATCATTAAAGCCTTATCACATCAGAAGTTCCATATTGTAATAAAAAGGGTAAAAAAAACTCTAGATTACAAAATCCACTTAATGATTTGAGTAATTCAGCCCCATCATAATTCAACCATTCAACAATCAGAACATTGGATGCACATGTTTGTCGTAACAAAGACGGGTCCTACATCAGTATCGTATTGATTACCAAGATTGATGGAACCACTCCCAACAGAACTGATTCCATTACATTTTGTAGCCTTTCCTTCATTAAGAATCCATTAACGGATTGGATCATTACTCAAAGCTGCCATTGACAGTCTAAGAAGCACGGACACTTCTAAGAAAGTGACGTGTCCGTGTCGGACACGTGTCGGACACCGACACTCCTCGGACACTCTCGGACGCGTGTCCGATACTATTTAACCGTGTCCATAATTAAGAACTAAAAATCTTAATTTCGGACACTTGTTTGATACTCTTTTTGCAACGTGTCCCACAATTTCTAGCCCGTGTCTATGACTAAAAAATAAACATGTGACTAATATCTCTTGGACACTTTGTTAACATGTGGTTATTAAAATTTGTAAACTTGATATATGACAATTTTATACCATAGAAAAATATATGATTATAAATATCAATCATATTACAAGCAAAAGACAAATAAATATTTTACTAAAGAATAGGCCTCAAGATTGGCTTCTTTTTGGCTTTGTTTTGTTTTTTTTTCTTTTCTAGGGAGGGGAAAGAGATGATCCGCCATTTTCTTTATATGGATTTTATGGAACTATGGATATTTCATGTTTAATGATTATGAATTATGTTTTAGTGTTGTATTGATATTTGATAATTTGATATGTTTGTAAGTTGGTACTTGAATTTTTATTTTTTAATTGCTAAATTGATTAAAAAGTTAAAATGATATTATTTTTTTAGTAGATGATTATATATATAAATTAATATATATTATTAACGTGTCCCCGGCGTGTCCGTGTCTTACTTTTTTGAGAAATGCCGTGTCGGCGTGTCTGTGTCGTGTCGTATCTGTGTCTCGTGTCCGTGTCCATGCTTCTTAGTTGACAGTTAATGCTAACATTTAAAAAAAAACATCTAAGAAAAGGCACTTTAATATGAAAAATTTCAAATAATATAGGAGCAAATCCATGTAAAGAGCCTTAAGCTTAACTTCTAATTTGTGACTACGATCGTCTCAGAGAGCACATTCGTTACACATGCACTTACAAGTGCAAGCACAAAATTACTAGAGTAATATTTCATTGCACTTCAGAATTTAGACTAGAAGAAACTTTGCTTCTTTGTTCCTACAAGGAGAAAGAACTCACAAGATTACTCAAGTCATATCTCATTCCATTTTGGAGTTTATATTGAAACAAATTTGCTTCCTAGTTCCCACGAGGAAAATAAAGAAACCACAGTACTGTGCAAAATGGAATAAAACTCTAAATGCAAAAGTGCAATGAGATATGAGCAAATTTAACTACTGTGTATTAATTATGTACAATTACAAACCACAAACTAGCTCTTTTGATTAATTCATAGTTGTTTTTCTTTTCTTTAGTTTTCCTTTTTTTATTTTTAATTTTGGAATGGTAAGATCAAGCTGTGAATTAGATCGAACTAGTTTGATTCCATCTGGGATTTGCATTATTCTACTTATGTTCATATGATTATATTGAAAATGTAAATTAATCTTTATTATGTGCCCTATTAATTAATTGAATCTTACTGAACTAGAACAGCAAATTCATTCATCAAAGTAGGTGAATTTTAATTACAAATTAGGTAGACCAGATAACAAACTGAATGAACCTACCCCAAAGAATTAGCAAACTATAATTGTGAACTTGAACCTAAACTCGAACACGTGACAATGGGTATGAGTATTGAGTACATTATTCCATACAACTTATCTACAAACTGCCTAAATGACGAGTTACACTTAACTAGGAAGTCCACAAAACTAGCAAAATAGACAAAATCCAGTATGAATTACACAATTTCATTACCAAAATCCAAAGAGGAAAACTGCAAGACAAAGCAGACATGATCTGAACCATTAGAAAAGTGGTTTCCTCAAACCGTGGCAAGGAGCAAACTTTTTAGAAACAGTTTTCCACAGTACTGTATAGCAGCATTTCTTCCAAAGATATGCAATGTAACACATGATTATGCAACTGAACACAAAAACCTCCAAAATTAGAGAGAGAGAGAGAGAACTGTAGTAACTCCAAGACGACCGTCATAATTTGAATGCCCAAATCCACAGAAATTGAGATAAACACCTAATGATGTGAATTCACCCTTTGAGTCATCATCCACAACATCGAAAAAACTAAGCTCCTTTTTCTGATTTTTTACTGATCATCAGCCGCATGGAGTCCACATCTTATTGAACCTCATCTATTAAATTTGCATCTTATGCATAGTGTGGCAAACCGATATAACGCCTTCCAAGCTAGTTCACAATCCTTTTTCAATGATGACCAGTTCCTGCTTCTCTAACAATTCCAGATTCCAAGTTCATGGGTACAGATCCACGATGTTCATGGTTGTGTTTGCTGTGAAGTGTCCACCGTTTGCAGAGCCATGCCAAAGGTGGGAGAAGATATTGTACTTCTATTTTCTGATGATCCATGCAAGGACAAACGGCAAATGGGACAGGTCGATTGCCTTTGAAGCCATATGTCAATGCAAGTGAGATGAAAATTGTGACCACATGTGGGCAAAGTTCGCAATTTTTCTGTGTCTTTGTACTCCCCTAAACAAATTGAACACCTGCAGGAAGGGAGGAAACAGTGTGGGATGAAAAATGTGATGCAAACAAACCAATGAAAAAGTGTGCATAAAGCTGTGAGTACTGAGTACTATCCTTTCATGATAAACACATGGTTTAGATAGTTTTGTTATGCTTTTCATGCAGAGGAGCATGTATATTAAGTTACCAAAAGTCATATTAGTCAAAATTACGAGGAATGCAAATGAAAAAGAAGAAGAAGAAGAAGAAGAAGAAAAGTGTAAATGTACTCACTTATAAGTCCAAGCGTACGTGGAGATTTTCTGCCAGGAGTGCCACTCAGCACTTGCATGAGGGGGAACCATTTTAGCCCCTTATGGGACCTGCTATCATCAACCCAACCCCTTCACATTCACTATCATATCATGATGGGCCTTCCCATTGAATGGATTGAGTCACTGAGAGTACGATCAATGGGAGCTTGTGGGATACAAGTCTTCAGACCACTGCACCAGTCCTTTATGAACAAATGCTTTGGAAAGTTTCTGCCTTTTTCATTATTCCCCATAAGGAATGAAAAGGTGAATAATATGCATGTACTTAATATATAGACCATACATTTGGCCACTCTTAGGGGTTTTGGATGTGGACAAAAAGAGAATAATTTGAGAGTATAAAAACTTTCTCCATGTCCAGTTCTCCTCTCTTCACCCACACCCAAATGACAAGCTGGTTCTTTTGCATGGAATTGAATATATAGGAATTCATAGTCAAACAAGTTCCGACAAAGGATTATTGAAGCGATGGGAGCTGACGGATACAATGTGGATAGATAGATGGGGCCTTGACTTTCCTAGGATTTGAATTACCAGGGTGATGGCTGGGTATTCATTTTGCATCTCTCCTTGATGAATTTCCATTAATGGGGAGACTATTTGATGGTCTTCTTGGATACTCTCCTTCATTTGTTCAATGTTAACTACTTCTAGAAATACAATTCCCAGAATTTCAAGGAATTCAATTACATGAAACAAGCAGCCCCTTGAGGATGATTCTGTCTTCTGTACCATAGACCTTGAAATATGGCAAGCCAAGGTTACATAAAGCTCATTAGTTGTGAGCCTCAAAAAAGAATCTAAAACTTAACTGCCCCAACCAATTATCATGAAATGTTACATAACATGAGCTAAACTGAAAACAAAATCCAAAAAGGACAACTTAAATCCAGGATATGGAAGACTAAACTTACTGTGCTTCCTCTTTGGAACAGAATGCCTCATTATCGAACTCTGTCACGGGAAGTGCATCAATAACAAATGGTTGGAGACCATTGATTGTACGCACTCGCTGCAGAGAGAATTTGAAGGAAAAACTTAACGCTCATTGTTTGTAAATCATAATCATTAAATAGATTACATTATTTTGAGATTTGGCAATTCGAACTCCAAGAGTAGATCACCAGACCTTGTTAGGTTTATTTTTGTTGATAGAATTAAAATATGGTAAAAGGTACCATCTGCCACCAAAATGCCAAGAAGCAAAGTGTAGCCATTAACATATGAAGATAACACCAGCCAACAGTGGTACACAGAGAGCACAGGTGGAAAGGAAAAGACATTACAACTAAGGAAACAAATGCAACAACAAATAAGAATGTATTTAGGAAGAATAGTACATTCACTGAAAACTTATCCCTCCTATCAGGTGCCGAATTTGTGAATTCACTTTTCCAAAAAAGTATTTCACAAAGTGTTTAGAACTCACTGCTGATTTGGTCATCTGAAGCAGCCCTTCACTTTCAATTTGAGTTGCATTTAAACACAGTGATTCAGACATAAAATTCATCATGAGATTAATAAGAACTAAAACAAATTTTAAGCACATATTGGCAATTTGGCATTTCTCTGCTAACTTAGGTACATTATTAGCGGAATGACAGTATACTTTCTAAGACACTACCCAATCTGTTGTTATTGCTTTTCTAACCATGATTCAGACATTTATGTTAAAATACAAAAGAACCCGTCTTTATCTTTCAATAAAAAATAAAAATAAAATAAATAAAAAGCCAGGATGACATGCCATCAATGTACATAATTGCCCCAGTTCAAAATGATTCAAACAACATGGTTAAACATGGAACAAAGTACAAACCTATGATGCCCAGATGCAGCATGGACACATTAAGGACACACTGTGACACAGCAAGGACATAGATTTTGTACCTAAAAAGTGAAATATCGGATACGATACTATACGTTGTCCAATTTAAAGTATCCGAGCATCATACGTCTACACCATCCATCATCATCAAAGAAGCTGCCAATCCTAAGTCCTAACTAACTTGGGTGCAATTGGTAAGTTGTACTTTTCCACTTCTGTTTAAAGCCATGTTGTCCATAGCTGCTCCACATTCCATCATGGGCCTTACCGGTCACCAATCACCACCGAAAAACAGGACAATCAAATTCCACGGTGGAGAAGTGGCACAGAGATCTATATCATTGATCAGATGCTATAATCAATAGACCATGTTTCAAAAAGTAACCGAGATTCTAAATTCATGAAATCCAAAACATGGCCTAATTTCCTTCTCTTTCCACAGAATGTGGACTGTTACTATTTCCTTTCACATCATCTATTTCTTGGGACATGATCTATCAAACATCAGGAACCCCACCAGATCAACAGTCAATCTCAATCATCAAACCACATGCCCCAGTCGCATAAGAAAGAAAAAAAACGAATCCAGGGGTAGAAAAAGCATCAAAATCAAGAAGAACCCAAGAACCCATATTCCACAAATGAGATGAAAATCACCTCAGATATGGCCTGTGACTCAAGCACTGATCTGGGGTCGCTGCCACGGATCTTCCTACAAATAAACCTGGTGAAAACC
The DNA here is from genome assembly GCA_037013555.1 of Sextonia rubra. NCBI lineage: Eukaryota > Viridiplantae > Streptophyta > Magnoliopsida > Laurales > Lauraceae > Sextonia > Sextonia rubra. Next base: position 28,228,489 of record JASUAD010000011.1, on the reverse strand, counting down.
AAGAAGATGAACGTGGCACTCATTGCGAATCCGAACACAGTTGTAATCACATTCATGTCTGCAACTCTGGGAGGTTATGGCATCAGGGAGTGTGAATCGTTTTTATGGAGCAGGTGGTGTCTCCTGTCATGTACTAGAACCAGCAATCTCAATATCTGAGGTCAGGCCCGTCAGGGTCAGGGTCAGGGTCAGGGTCAGGGTCAGGGGCAGGTACGGTTGGAGGTGACAAAGATTCTAACATTCTATATATTTCAATTTGCAAATCCAAATCACTGATGTCCATTGGATTTGGGGTGAGACATGAGTCAAAGGCCAGGATTTAGTTTCTTTTGACTGCAATTTGCAAATCCGAATAAGAGATGTCTGTCCGATTTGGGGGTGGGTGAGAATCAGAAGGTTCTCATTCAAATGCCTTTTTATTTTTTATTTTTTATTTTTTATTTTTTTGGTCTTAAACAATATGTTGTCGGGCCCAGTGAAGTAATACAATGAGAATTTGTTTGTGATCTTCAGTTGACTTGATGTGGTGATAGATGTCGAGAGTGGGGGAGGGTTAGTAATTAGTGGGGTACTACTGTTAGCGCCATTCTTTTCTCCAAGTTCACTAGGGGCATATCATGGATGATACCGTATATTAAAAAAACAAGGTATATCCACTTGTGGGATCCATCATGCATGTCAGCCATTTCGATAATTTGGCAGGGAAGAATTGTACGGTTCAAAGGTCTTACTTAGGATTATATTTTTGAAAAATGAAAATCATGGGCCTCTCTAATGGTTCCTTAATTACATATTATGGATGCCCCCACCCACAAATGAATTGCCACACACCTTAATGAATGATTAGAATGTTGATTTTATCATTCATTAACTGATTAATTTAGATCAGACAACTTAAGCATTTAACAAGCGTGGTATTTAACAAGCGTGATTTTAACATTTATTTTTCTTTGTATTTTCTCATATTTCTAAATTAAAAACAGAAAAATTTTAAAACAGCGCTAAGTTTTGTTTATATTTCAAATCATGATAAAAGAAAAAAAAAACTTAAAGAGTTTTTAAAACATGGCTTAAGTTTTCCAATTTCAGCTAAATTGGGTATATTTTCGGCAACATTTGGGATTTTCCGGCAAGATTTGATCTTTCTCCCTTCTTCTTTCTTCTTCTTCTCTCTTCTCTCCTTCCTCTCCCAAACCCTTTGCTCTACTCTATACCTTTCTTTCTTCTTCCCGCCTCTTTCCTTTTCCGTTTTGTGCACTACAAATGATGTGGTTGGCAGCCAAGGTATGCCGCCATCCATGTGCTAGGGAGGTAACAAGAAAGGATAAAAGAAGAAAGAGGATGTAAGAAAAAGAAAGAGAGAGTAAGGAAGAAGAAGAAGAAGAAGAAAGAGGAAGTGAGTGAGAAGAGAAGAGAGGAAACAAGATGGAGAAAAAGAAAGAGGAAGGAAGCCCAGATCTCTTAGGAAAATCCCAATTTTCATCAGATATTTTGATTTGAAATGAAACTGAAAACCTTAAGCCCTATTTTTTTTTCTTGGATATTTGAGCAAAACTTGAGCACTATTTTCAAGTTTTCCCTTAAAATTTTTTATCTTCTACCTAAAATCCACTAAGGTCTACATATTATACATTGCTTTTTTTTGTTCTTGTATCCTGGCAGAACCTTAGATATCCCATGAGAACTATCAGCATCTTACCACTGGGGTAAGCCGCGGTCCTCGCGTATTACACACTATTGTATCCTAGAAAGCAGCAAATAACTTAGCATTCCAAAGCTACATTATATATCTATATATAATCACAGCAGCCCTCTTCATCCCTCTTCTTAAGAAAGTGACACATCAACAGCACTCTTAAAGTGTGATGTCATATGTTGTGGGCCTATCGAGCAAATATTCTAACACTCTAGCTATGTTGTTTTTCAAATTAAATTTTTTTTAACATTCTTTCCTTTCCTTAATTATCAGGTATCAGCACCTAAATTATAAAGATATCCACAAATACTCTCTTTATGATACCCATAGATTTCTCCTCGTGTGATATTTTGCTTCCATAAAACATATACAATAAATACACCACTGCATGAACAGCATTCCCAACAATTTCAACAATGATTGGGTCCCATGCTCAGATATGTCATATAAGGATAATATGCGTCATTTTAACCACCTACCTTATGCTCCCCAATGCTTTATTCATTATTGGTGTCAGACATGAAAATCATTTTGAACGGCTCAAATTATCAATGAATGAGGCCGATAGTGGAGTTTCACCACTCTCCGAAAGGATGCGGGAGACACCCATAGGGAGCATGCAGGACCAGGAGACACCTAGGGGATCTAAACTCTTATATTTTTTTCATCTTTATTTTTTATTGTATTTTAGAATATTTAGAACATAATGTAAGTGAAGATAAAGTTCCATTATATATCAATTTTCAAATTCAAGTCACAGCCAAAACTAGCTAGGCAATAAGACTTCGTTTCAGGCAGATTTTAAAATCATGGCCACAGCAAGTGTCCACGTTTCAATGGTCAGCATGTTGGTCCACAGAGTTGCTAATGCTGATTAGATCACCTGCCAAGGAGTTTCTATCCAACTCCAGATAGATGAGACAAGTCTCAGTTCACGATGGTGAGAACTGGAAGCGTATTTACACGGTGACAATCTTGTCCTTTGTGAGTTGCGACATACATGGACAAGAACGAACAATATTACCTGCTTCCATATAAATCAGTATGACTTCAACAGAGTTAAGAGTATGAGTTTGATGGTTGTGGACATCTAAGTGCAGACAGAGCTTACAGGTGTGTTGGATGATCTCAGCATGTTGGTCAAAAGATATTATATCTATTTAGGAAGAATAGTGAAAGAATGTCTTAGATCTGGATTTTTAGACCACAGTTCAAAATATATGCAATGTAATATAAGAATAAAAAAAACTAACAAATAAACTAATCATATACCACAAGAAGAAGATATACAGATTTTTATGTGGAAAACCCTATTTGGGAAAAACCACGAGTACTTTTCAGATCAACAAAAACCAAACACTAATAACGAACAATTGTGAGATATACTCAAAAGTGCTTTTTCAGTTGCAACTCAACTTAAGGACTATAGTTCTTTTTGCACAATCCATATTATCACAACTCCTCGCCATTCACTATTCTCTGTACTTAATCCAACATGCCTTAAAGCCACTGAAGATGAACAAATCTTCTACAAGAAAGAAGACAATATTCTACAAGAGATGTAAAAGCATTATTCTCTAGTACAAAACTTCAGTATAATTTTTTCAATGGAAGCTTTAAAGAAGTAAGTTGATCTTCAATGTGAATCCTCATTCAAAACAATGAGATCCTTTGATTAGGGTTTAGAGAAAATCCTTTTTTTTGTGCCTTAGAATTAAAGTTTTTGTAGAACTGAAACTGACAGTTCTGGCATAATAAGAAATAAATCTATATATGAATGTGTGTTTCTGCGCATCAGGTGCTCGATCTGGGCTCCAAGTCCGCTCGAGCGGATGGCTTTTTCAACACAATTTCTGCAAACTTTTGAAGGCAATAACTTCGTCATTTTAGGCTATAACTTCTTGGAATCTATGGATATTTAGTCAAAAAGAGCTTTTTAAGGATAGATAGTTTGCTTCGATCCGACACTCGGTTTGTGAGATATTAGATTTTTAATCCATATTTTTCAGAAAATCACTTTAAAATACTTCAATTTACATTTTTGTCTTCTATTTCTTAACTTTAAATGCATCTGGAAACTCATACCACAATCCATTCTAAAAAAAGAAAAAATTACAACTCAATGAACCCAAAATTTTGTCCAACCCATGAATTAGCCAATACACAAATATCCTAACAAAGAATACAATCATTAAAAACTTATCCCACCTATTAGGTGATGAATTAGTGAATTTACTTTTCCAAAAGAGTATTTCGCAAGTTTTTATTTATAACTTGCTGCTGACTTGCTCATCTGAAGCAGTCCTTCACTTTTAATTTGGGTTGCATTTACACACAGGGACTCAAACATCAAATTCTTTATGAGATTAATAATAAGTAACAAAACAAATCTTAAGCGCATATTGGCATTTTCTCTCCTAACTTAGGTACATTATTAGAGTCTGAATCTTCTATGGAGTAGTTGGTGCCTCTTGTCAGGGTCAGGGGCAGGTATGGTTCGAGGTGACAAAGATTCTAACATTCTATATATTTCAATTTGCAAATCCAAATCACTGATATCTATTGGATTTGAGGTGAGAGATGAGTCAAAGGCCAGGATTTAGTTTCTTTTGACTGCAATTTGTAATTCAAATTAGTGATGTCTGTCTGATTTGGTGGTGGGTGAGAATCAGAGGGTTCTCATTCAAATGCCTTTGTTTTTTAAACAATATGTTGTTGGCAGTGAAGAATTGTACGATGCAGAGGCCTTATTTAGGATTATATTTTAGAAAAATGAAACTCATGGGCCTCTCTAATGGTTCCTTAGTTGCATATTATGGATGCCCCCACCCACAAATGAATTGGCATTCACTTTAATGAATAATTAAAATGGTGATTGTATCATTCATGAACTAATTAATTTAGACCAGACAACTAAAATATTAAACGAACATGGTTTTACTATTTTTTCTTTATAATTTTTCTTATTTCTAAATTAGAAAAAAGAAAAAAAATTTTCAAAATTGGACTTAAGTTTTGCTTCAATAGATGGCTTAAGTTTTCTAATTTCATTTAAAATAAGGAGGATTTTTCCACCACATTTGGGGTTTTTTGGACGAGATTTGAACTTCCTCCTTTCTTCTTTCTTCTTGTTCCCTCTTCTCCTCCCTAACTCTTTTTGCTACTCAGGGGCGAACCCAAGAATTTTTCCTTTGGGGGCCCACTATTTAAAAATTTTTTTAAAGGACCACATATGAAAAATAAATATAGTTTTCAAAATATATAAGGGGTTTTCTAAAATTTTTGGGGAGGCCAAAGAAGAAAGAGAATTTGGGAGGGAGGAAGAAGATAAAAGAAGTGAGAAGAAGAAAGAGGAAGAAAGGAACCCCAGATCTCGCTAAAAAACTCCAAATGTTGTCGTAAAATTTGAAATTTTAAAATGAAAATGGAAAACTTAAGTCCATCTAAAAAAAATTTCTCTTCTACCTAAAATCCACTAAGCTCCACATATTATACACTGTTTCCTTTTCCTCGTATCCTGGCCGAACCTACTAGGGTAAGTCGCCGTCCTCACGTATTACACACTATTTTTTTTAATCGCATATTACACACTGATGTATCCTAGAAGGCAGCAAATAACTTTCAATTACAAAGCTACATATTATTCTAATAGCAAATGAGTGGCAGGCCCTAAAGAGGGTCACCCAGTAAAGGTATAAAAACCTAGTTCATACCTTGGTAGCCTTCCCATTAGTAACGATAGGGAGCATGGAACTCTGTGTGTCAGCTAGAAATTGTTAATGAATTTTGACCCAATGTTTTACGCCTTGAAGATTGTTAAATTATACATTCATGCTTTAAGACAACACTTAAAATGCACTCGAATGTAATGAAAGCTTTAAAAATGAAACTGGGCCAAATGAAAAGAGTTGGATCACTGTTTACAGAGGTTAAGTTGGGTCAACCTAACTAAACCCACATTTAATTATGATTAGGCGGGTCAGGTCAAGTTAACCCATCATAGGTGTGAATTGAAGGTTTTCAACTCAACTTTAACATAAGTCAAATGCGGTTGGCTCTGATAAATTCAATTTTGGATTAATGGGACCAAAATTTGCTCAATTTGACTCTTTTGTCAGGTATAAACCAAGAGTCCCCATAGAGAGAGAGAGAGAGAGAGAGAGAGAGAGAGATGGACTGTGCTGTTACTGCCGGCAGGACAATATTTCCTGGGTACTTGTTAACTATATTTTCATTAATCCAAATGCAATGACAATGCACAAGAGTTTCTTCCATGCGGATGATTTTGAGTCCGGAGCATTTAAGTGTTCGCGGGCAGCCCACGGTGATATCGCTGCTGACCATGAGTGTTTCACCCATATTCATATAAGATAAAACATGGTGAGGGGCTCATCCATGATCACATGGGATAAACACTAATAGGATCTAAATTTGATGATTCCTTGAGTCTTGAGATACAAGTCTAATCACCTAACGTGGCTCCACGTAGAATAAGTCTGTTCGTTCCCATCAAAGCATCTAATCATTTCTTTCCAAAGAGGTGGGCCATCCATTAAAAGCGTGAGCACCGATATTCATGTTCCCCAATCCCATCTTCAGATGGTTTTTCAAGCGACAATTCCGGACCCTCTCAGTACATTAGCGATCGTAACCATGAGTGGACTACTGGGCATGGCAACTGTCCAACAGTGATATGACAGATCGTGAATATGCCACTTGTGGTCACAGTCAGGCCATCAGTGATATAATTCAATCTCACTTCCGATGAGACTTCGTGCGGGGCTCCGAGGGCGAGAAACCGTGTACTTCTGATCTCTTTCGGCCAGCACAGCTCATTAAGAGGCCGGGCGCCCACAGCTCTGGGTGGACGTCGTTATCGCAACGAGGTTTCGATATACAGCACGTTGTATTATCATCCCACTGAAAAAGTCTAACTGGTGCACGGCACTGCCGAGTGCCGACCTGAATGGTGGCCCCCACTTGTGTACTATCACCTCATCGTTCAGATACGCGGACCACCTGATGGGTGACTACCAATGGGAGCGTCTAAGCAGAAGTGTATCCCATAGCTTGACATCAACATCATTTTTAGTGCAAATCACCTGTCCAACCTATCTACATGGCTAGGACTTTCAAGTCAGCTCCGGTTTAACGGGGCAGATTTGACTGTGATATCGTTTCGTGGGTTCCACCTCGGCCCTAGCTACGGATGGAACCCGCGTTGTGTGTGGTGATGGAGAGTCTGGGTCCAGTGAGAAAAATTCCTGTGGTGACTGTGGGGAAACTTAGAAGGACTCTTTAAGTCACCACATGGCAGCTTTCTATGCACACCGCAACATCGGTAGGCTGCCCATGGATTTTCCTTACCAAATCTCAATTTGATGGAGGTTTGATCGGCCCAACTTAACCCATGCTAAATTGAGTGTATCCTTAATCCAAATGGTCTAGGGATTTCAGATGGCGTCAAACCCCAAGACCCATAGCTATTAAGGCAGGTTTCTATTTAATGGCCCACTCAAAGGACTGTAAAGTGGGCCCCACCATGTGTTTTGGAGTGTTGGCTCGCATAATAACGTGAGCATCTGGGTTCCTTATTCTTTTCCTTACCTAAGCGGTGTTGGCAACCAGGTATCACACAACTACATGGGAATCAATTCCTAAATATATAGGTTCACACATAATTCCCCTGAACACTGCTATAAAAAATATTTGTGACCCATACACAGTATTGAATGAGTATGATTTTACCCAACCCATTGACATCCTTTTTGTCAAGGAAGTTGAGTTGAGTCAGGTTTAATTTAGCGTGAGCGTGAGCTTGAGCTTGAGCTTGAAACATGTTTAGCTGATTTGAACTTTAGATTGAACTTGAATCAAGCATGATGTTTGAAGCTGGATCTCAACTTGACTACACTTAAAATGGAGCTCAAGTCGTCCTACAGCACGAGCTGGTTTGAAAATGAGGCCAACTTCTATTGGGATTAGACTTGGCTTGATATGCAAACTAAGAATTAGCTTGGATTGTAATCCTGAAGAATGGTTGGATCATTGTGAAACTTGGCTAACACAAATTCTATAAGAGGATAATTAAACGAAAAAGAAAATGGGAGGAGAGATTTAATTTATTTTAGGGGTCCAACTTCTTGGTTCTTGATATACTTACATACTAAGAAGCACGGACACAGACACGGGACATAGATACGACACGACACGGACACGCCGACACGGCATTTGTAAAAAAAGTAGGACACGGACACGTTGGGGACACGTTAATAATATATGTTAATATATATATGTAATCATCTACTAAAAAAATAATATCATTTTAACTTTCTTAATCAATTTAGCAATCAAAAAATAAAAATTCAAGTACCAACTAACAGACATATCAAATTATCAAATATCAATACAACACTAAAACATAATTCGCAATCATTAAACATGAAATATTTATAGTTCCATAAAATCCATATAAAGAAAAGGGCGGATCATCTCTTTCCCCTCTTAAAAAAAAACAAAAATAAAAAAGAAGCCAATCTTAAGTGAAATATTTATTTGTCTTTTGCTTGTGATATAATTGATATTTACAATCATATATTTTTTTATAGTATAAAATTGTCATATATCAAGTTTACAAGTTTTAATAACCACATGTTAACAAAGTGTCCAAGAGATATTAGCCACATGTTTATTTTTTAGTCATAGACATGGGTTAGGAATTGTAGGACACGTTGCAAAAAGAGTGTCAAATAAGTGTCCGAAATTAAAATTTTTAGTTCTCAATTATGGACACGGCTAAATGGTATCGGACACGTGTCCGAGAGTGTCCGAGGAGTGTCGGTGTCCGACACGTGTCCGACACGGACACGTCACTTTCTTAGAAGTGTCCGTGCTTCTTAGCTTACATATGTACAACTTCGGCCTTAAATCAATAGTTAAAACAATCATCTATATACCCTTTTTTTTTTCATTTGTTTAGGCAAGATGGGGACAAACTCTTACTCCTTTTACTATGACTAGCTATATAGCTGTCATCCAAGTATCTTAATCATAGCTACTAATATTGTTTTGGACTCCATTTTGATATGGGCTTCAAGATGAAAAGTTTCGGCCAATTCAAAATTTGGAAAAAATTTTCAAAATTATATTTTGAGAAAATATATAAAAAATAATATACATATATGTAGAAAATAAAAATAAAAAAACAATAATTATCGACTTAATCCATTCTATTAAACTTTTTAGAATTACATTTTGGGAAAACATAAGAAATACAAAGTACATATATGTAGGAAAAGTAATAAAATAAAAATTAAAAAAAGTCTTGTCAAAAATCATTTTAGCCAGAATATCACATTTTAGCTAAAATCTGAAATTTCAAAAAAATTTGAAATGTAAAGTTTTGTGTCAAATTTTGTTTCAGTTACTTAACCGAAACAAAAAATTCTGACTTTTTTCTGCTAAGACAAACACAAAATTGACAACTATGATCTAAAATTTTTTGGTTCCGAAGTTGCAAATTTGCATTTAATCTTCTAAGTATCTAAATTCTTTGACTCCAAATAAAGTAGGTATGAAACCTATTTTGGATGGGAAAGAAACTCAGATCTGGAACCATGCACATAGGATGTAAAACATTCTAATATGGAATCCAGTCCCTATATATTCTAACCCGAGATTCTGACTCTAAAATCATTATATTCACATACTAAAATTTTTTTAAGTATTTAAGTGCCAATATAAGTTTTCTTATATCCATATTTGAGAGTTTATATAGCTTTAATCATATATCATTTAATATTTCCATTTGTATAGTTAAATTTCTTTTATTTTAAAGATTTTTTTATTCAATTATACTAATGCATTCTGTATTTTATTTTGTATCTGGATCTTAATACAACTCATAGATTCTGTAGTGAAATTGGATTCAAAACGAATGTAGACTTAATATAATATTGAAGTCAATGCTAGGTCGTGAGTTTGAATCTAGAGGAGGCATTAATCTCCTAGGTCCAATGGGTAGGCATTTATCAAGTGGATTGACATATTGGGGATGCAAATTGTCTTTCCCTTTCTATCACATTAAGCTTGTGGGATATATTGGCAATCCAAACTGTAACACCATAATTTTTTCATTGCAACTTGACATGCTACTTGCAGTGAGCACAAATTGAATTTACGGTCCATTGACTTGCATTTGCCTCTCTCCGGCAATTGGAAGTTGCTGTTGAAATTTGCTCATAGCTTCCGGGAAGATACGAGGCAGACATGTTACCAACCTCTCACAACAAAAGTGATGAAGGGTTGATTACATGTAGATAATCAATGTGGTCCAACATTGTCGGCCATGCTTCTCTGGTCCGAGTTAACTTTCTCTTCTTATTCAAACTTTTCAGAATTGAGGCTTCTAATTCCATTCCTCTTCCAATCTCAACCCGACCAAGCTTTCTTTCCGCGCCTTTGCTGACAGCTTTTTCTCTCTCTCTTTATTCGAGGGCTATTGACTGCTATCGATGCCTTTCTTCCCTCATGGCCGACTCCCAGCAACCCCTTCCTTTTCCACTCACTAATCATTCACAAATGAAAAGCTAGAGTCTGGATCTTCCGGCTTTATAATTTATACCGCTTAAAATAAATGACCTGCTCTTGTTTTAAGATCAGCCAAATTTTACTTCAGCCAGAGTAAGTTCGATTTGGGTCATCATATTAATTTTTTATAAAATACATGAATAAAATATTTAGTTATATATGTTTAGTCCTGTTTTTTTTTACTCTATATTGAATTTTAAATTTTTCATATTAAAATGGAAAAGAGTGAAGAATATAAGATGAAATGTTGATGGGACCCGTCTTCATGGGTGTAATTATTTCCTATGGACACTTTTATAGATTTCACCTTTTTTAAATTTCAGCTAAAGAAGCGATTGCTTAGAACTCCAACAGATGCCTAGAGATTGAATGGTAATATTTGTTACAATGAAGGATTATTAAAGAGTGAGAGATAAATGATGTATGTAAGGTGGAAAAATAGATGATATCCCGGATTTCCCAAGATCTAGAATTGATTTAGGGCCATGAGTTTGTATGAAAATAATTTCCTAATCCAAGGAATCCTTACAACGTGCTTTGACTGTTGATGACATCTCTTGGAGATTTGGAATTAAGTTCTATGCCGACATACATTCCCAGAATCAATCAAATGGAGAGAATGAAAGGAGTGAAGTACAGACAAAAGTCTTATACTATTCAAACTTCAAAAAAACATTATCCACATGTTATCCAACAGTCTAAATCAAATAATCAGAGATACCTATTTAGAAATTGTACTTATAAAGTGAAGTGAGTTGAATGATCAAATTAAAAGATAAAAAAAAGAGGGGTTAAATAAAAAACACTAATGACAGTTTATCATTTAGTAAAAAGAGACTGTAATTTTTTATTTTTTTTAAATTTTTAAAATTTTTTAATTTTTATTTTTGTGAAATTTAAATTTTTTTGTTATTGACATGAAAAAGTAGCTTTTTGACATTTTAGTTTTAAAGGTAGAAGGATTTTTTTAAATGTGATACTTTTGATTTGACTCCTTTTGAACATTGAAACAATATTTCACTTTAATTTACTAGTGAAGTCAATTTACCAAGAAGAAGAGGTGAGAGCGAGGAAAGCATGTCTACCTTAAGGTTTAAAGAGGTTATTCCCTTAGCATCTGCAGGGTCTGAGCCATATACATCAGCTGGGCACCACTGTGAGCGTTCCCTAATCGCATATTTAGTTGAGTCACACATCTAATCTCATCATGATCATATCAAATGTACTAATGGGCCACCCCTGATCATTAAATGGGATCGATAAATATGATTCAACCGCTGCAACGGTTAGATTTACATGGGCTTCAGTGATGGAGCTGTCCATATTTCTCAGTTGAGAAAATCACAGAACAATGGACAGACCACCGCTACATAAGCACAAATAGCATAAGAGACCTAGAAATGGATAAACACTATGTACTGAGGATGTTAGTTTCTAAAGTAGGATACAGTTTTCTTTACGTCTACTTTCAAGAGATTTGCAGATGAAAAGTGCACTTAAATACATCTATTACATAAGGATGCTGATTAAATAGCTCATACATCTGTTACATTAAGATCCTGCTTAAATAGCTCATACATCTATTACATTAAGATGCTGATAATTTCTGTTTAACTAGCTCATCTCTTGCTCTCTTTGAGTAAGATAAAAGAAAAGGCACAGGGAAAGTAAAACCAAACCCATACTTATGTCACACAGTTTTTTCTTTCTGTTTTGGGTTAGAAAAGATTTCATTCTTTCAACCAAACCAAACAAAACAGAGTCCAAAATATAGCATCAGCACACAAAGTAGCTTAGTAGCATTGAAAGAACACATTCCTTACAGTCTTGTTTCAACGTTTGCATTCCAACATATAGCATCAGCACACAAAGTAGCTTAGTAGCATTGAAAGAACACATTCCTTACAGTCTTGTTCCAACTTTCATCTGAAATGAGGAAGTGAATTACTTACTTCTATCTAAAGCACACTTCTCAAAAAAAAAAAAAAAAAGATAGTAATTTCACTTCTATTAGAGCGAAAACAATTACAAGATTGAGTCACATATTTCACATGTAATCAATCAAGTGCACTCTACTCAGAATGAAATCTGGACTACTCCTAATTCATGGGACATGTGATATGAGCAGATTGAATTTATACTTGCTCTCTAAAATTAGCAAGTATGGGTTGTCACTCTCTTATGCCCCCTACCCACCTTCTTCTCCTCTACTTCTATGTCTGTATTTTTGTGAGTTTGGTGTGAGGGGAAGAGATTTTTCATTTAACCATAGCTCCATAGACTTCCACCATCAGAAGTTTCCGGCCAGTAGTCGTCGGATCCCGCTGAACTCAACCTTGGCGGGCTGAGGAGCATCCCCTCCGCCATGCTTATTAGTAACTCAGGCATTGCATAAAGCTCCTCCTCATCCAAGAACCCCATCTGAAGCTGACTCCTCTCCTCATCATCATTTCCCGGCCGCCCGCTAGCCGGCGCCTCATCAACCTTACCAGACTTCGCCACCCTCAATGCAGCTGCGGCGGTTGCCGCCGCCCTTATGTCGGACGGAGACTTAGACGCTGGAACTGGGCTTGAATGAACGGAGTCCGGGAAGTTAAGTACGGCATCCGCTCCTTTCAGTGCCAGCGCCGCCACGTCGTGGGCGGCTGCCGCCATCTCCGCGGTGGCGAAGGTACCAAGCCATATACGCGTGGTCTTACGTGGCTCCCTGATCTCCGACACCCACTTTCCGCTCCGGCAGCGGATGCCGTGATAGACTGGGTGTTTTCCGGCGGACGTGGCCACCTGTTTCGGCTGCGAGTTATGGAGTGGAGTGTTTTCCTGCACGTGCATCATTTGGCACTCGTTAGTGGTTGGGCCCATCTGGGGTGGCCCATCCATCATGTATACAAATGGCAATGGGTCGTGAAGGCACGTGCGATTGGAATAAGGATCATCTGGTGAGCCTGAATGGGGCACATTGGCGGGTGGGACCGTTGGTACGTGGTAGCCATGTAGCACGTGCGAGGTTCGGTAGTCCATGTGTGTATGTGAATGTGTAGACCAGAGGGAGAGGACTGCAGGGCGCAGACTCTACTTGAGGTTGTGAGGGGAAGGTGTGTGGTGGGTACTATGGAATATATGGGAAATGGAATCCGTGGGGTTTTCGCGGATGGAAACGTGCGTATTAGTTGTATTTTGGCATTACACACGCATTGAGATGTGAGAGAGAGAGAGAGACAGCTCCAGCTCCCCAGCTTCAGCTTGATATCAACAGCTGGAGACTGTCAAATGCAGTTTCAACGACTCATCCAGTGCTTGGGCGGCTGGCAGATGATAGAATTTATGTGTGCTTCATTTTGGGGGGCCACCAGCCTCCTCCTCACATGCCTCTAATCTTTAAAATCTTCTGGCGTATAAACATCCCGGATACCATTCTACCGTGAGTTTTCACTTATTCGAATGAATTGGACCCTTGGATTTAACCAAGTTCTTTGTTGTATATAAAACCATTAAGCGGCTACAATGATCTAGTTATAGGCCACGCTCAAAATGAGCAGGAGCAGAGCTTGGTAGTAAATATAAAAATTTTAGGTCTATTTTAAAATTTCAATAAAAATTGTGGGGAACTTTCAAGACTTATTTAAAAATTCTCAGTTTGCCTTTCAAATCAAAGTACCTATTTCCGTATCTGCACCCATCAAATAAAAACTCTGAGACCCCTATAATGAGGTACGTACTGACTGATAATACTTTTTTTTGATGAGATTGTATTTTCATATATAACAAGTCTAGTAAGTAATTTATTTAAGAAGATGCTATGAGCACTTTAAAATCATTGCATTCATCAGATTTTCTCCCACTAGTGCTCTTATTCTATTCTTTGAACAGTAACGAAAGGGAGAACCACCGGAGTCCCAAGTAACGAACGGCACTGATGCGCAGTGATTCAGGTGCATGGGAGAAAGCCGTTTAAATTGGACAATATTTAACATTTTAATATTCATTTTTGTCTAACAACAATTCTTTTTATATTTATTGTTGCTATGACCAGTGATGTCCCTTTACTCCTCTCCTGAGACAATCTAGGCAAACATGAAGAACATTTGTCCCTGACAGAAAAAAAATGATGGGACCCACAGGCTCACAACTGCCGAATTTCGAATTTAACATTGTCGACGAAGAGCATCCACAACATTTGAATAAATCCACAGAGAAACTTCACAGGTCAGGTTGGTTTTTTTGTGACTTTCTGAGACCGTGCCCTAATTCCATTAGGATCAATCAAATCTGGCTTTTAACTATACATATAAAAAATCACCACTTATCCTAGTGGCAAGAGGTTTTGTTCTTATCAGCTTGGCTTGGCGATGGTTTTAACATCGCTAAGAACCTTTTCTCATTAGAGGATTTATTAACTCATCCAAAGTCCTTTTTCCTCACTGAAAGTTTCTCTAAGATCTCTCAAGATCCCTATTTTCACCTGAGGGCTTTCTCATAAGAAGATTAGGAGGCTCAACCTCCCCCAAAAGGCTGAGATACCAAAAAAGGCAAAAGAAAACTACACATGTAACTTAGGCCCAGCTTTCGGTCAAAGGGTTCATCTTATTTGAACCTACTGTGTCACTAATTCAGTCTCTTTCTTACTAATCATCATGAAAACCACCTGAATGACAGAATTAGTTTAGTCCCATCCGGAAATATGATCACAGTGATTTCACGTTGGTTGACTCGTATCAGTGTGACTTTTCTATCCATAATCAATCCCATCCATCCATCCATCTACATGCGAGCAATAGATGAAACATTGACTGTTGACCAGTAATGTTCATCTTGAAAATCTGCACCGGATTTGGTCCAACCAGCCACCCATTTGCGTGGACGCTGATGGAGCCAGAAATTTCTTCCGAGGGACAAGGATGGCCGACTA
This sequence comes from Sextonia rubra, assembly GCA_037013555.1. Taxonomy (NCBI): domain Eukaryota; kingdom Viridiplantae; phylum Streptophyta; class Magnoliopsida; order Laurales; family Lauraceae; genus Sextonia; species Sextonia rubra. The sequence continues at coordinate 28,213,295 of JASUAD010000011.1, read as the reverse complement.
ACTTTAACAATTACAAAAAAAGCAAGAATCTATTGATTTTTTTTTTTTTTGGGCTGGGGGGGCGGTGATTTTGACCGTACAAAAGGTTGAATTAATTGGAAAGGCACTGAGCCAAAATCTTACCATTTTGGCGTTGCTACCAAAGAAAAAATGAATTCCAAATATACTCGTTTTGTCCAACATTACACTATACCACCGGTCAAGTGGATCGAGTGAAGATGGGTAAGATCGGTTCCACACAGTTGGGCGGATGTTTTAAATTTGGTGGCCCCCGTGTAAATGTCATCAGTGGGTGCAACTGGCAGAACGTCCATCTTTCACTCAATGTGGCCCATGTAGATTGTGGATGGGTGGAAACTAGTGGGCTAACCTACTTCTAAAAATCCATTATTGGACTTATCTACCAAGGACGGTCCGTGCAGTAGCCCACACAATTAGATCATCCTAAGTGGGACACACCTAATTGCTGCATGTGCATAATTGCTCATGAGGAAAGTTATATCTAGCTCCAAATGAGGGGTCAACATAGAAAATTATCAGACACCAACATTTTTTTGAGGGTTTATTATGCTTGTAAGCCAAAGGGATTCTACTTTTTAAAATCTCAGTCGGAGATTCAGGGTTATTATTGTAGTGAGACAATAATATTCTATCTTTTCGTTTTGAATCTCAGTTGGAGATTCAACACTGCCATCTCAAGAATACCCATTACACATCAGCTTGATCTACAGTGGGCCATTACCAACCATCACAATAATGCCAGCAGATTACACAATAGTGGTCGCCTGGATTTATGGGGGTTTTTGGTAATTTTTCAAAATTTTCTGCTGATCAAAGGTAGGCCATCTAGGCTCCGTTACAGTTGGTTAGTTTCTTCATACTCTTTTCATCATATCTGTACAATTTTTTGGATTCTCATATGATTGTGGTAATTTTTCAAAATTTCCTGCTGATCAATGGTAGGCCTTCTAAGCTCCCTTGCAGTTCGTTAGTTTCTTCATACTGTTTTCATTATATCCATACAGTTTTTTGGATTCTCATCTGATTGACGTAAAACTTGAACTAAAAGTTCACAAAGATTATTGTTGATAGATTCCTGTGCCCTAGTAAAAAATTTGATCCATTTGTAAGCCCCACGTACCTCCTCCAGTGCTAAAAGGTGGATCGCCTGGCACTGTTTTGTTCTTGCTTTCAGATCTGATCCTTACATAACTTCAGATCTATGGTTTACCTGTTCTATGCATTCTAGTCTTCAGTCTTGCACTCTGATTGATGGATTTAAAGCTTCTTCTGGCTAGAAAGGTTAATGTGCAATTTCATCACACTTGTGCATTATTGTCTTTTTTTGCTTCCCAAGGGACTGTTTCCTCTGCAGTTTTGTTTTTTTTCCCTACCCTTTGCCAAAACAATGGGGAAATCTGATGTGAATTTCATTCAATTCATTGGTAAAAATTATAACTCTTGGGCCTTCCACTTGGAATTATACCTTAAAGGTTAATAACTGTGGGGTTATTATGGGTATGTACACAAAAGGCCCGAAATAAGGGCCGGTCAAAACTATGGGAGGGCTACACATTCATGGAACTAGAAAAAGGAGACAAATGAAACTCATTAGTTAAATAAAGCTGTAAAGTAAGACATGAGAGGTTGTGGAGTAACAGAAAATATAGCTACAAATGGGTTTGAGTTAAAAAAAAAAAAAAACAATCAACAATTCAATAATCAACCTCTGATAAATAGAGTAAACGTTTGATGATGATGATTTTTCACATCTTTTCTCCAATAGGAAAAATCAGATTTGTTTTATTTTTTTTATCATTTTTTTGCAAATTTAACTTTGACAGCGGTCGCTCAACGAAAGGATAGCAAAAAGAGATTGCTTATGATATCACAAGGAATATCCTCAATCCTGCATCAGCCTATTTACCTGTACTTGATTTATGAAGACCTAAATGGGCCTGTAGGATGGTACACAAAATTACAGAGCTTAGGCACCTGTAAACAATTTAAATCCAAAACTGCACTTTTCACAAAAAGGTGTACAACAGTAGAAGGAAACCAGGGATCCCCTTAGACTTAGGCTTTTAAAATCTGTACATAGTCATCTATTATAGACATAGCAGATGACCTGTATCCCGAACCAAACAAATTGTAGTGGTTCAAGTAATGGTACAGCTTATAAAGATCTCTCCTATTCTCAAAGCCTGGCTGTTTTGGCATTACCTGTAAGAGAAAAATCAGTGTCAGATGCGAATTTTCCAGATAAGCACAACAAGTAACACCTTTTAATTTCCATCAAATTTACAGTTTCTACAACCTTCTCTTTTTCTGGGGTATTGTGGTCGCCACAAGAGCAACTTCCAACTATTCTAACATAACTAGTTCTAAGCAAGACTTTGTTTCTATTGTGTGCAAATTCCTTCAGATTGAGTGCTTCCTACAATTAAAGAAGACAACAGCAAGAGTCCACAGAAAAGGCCATAGAATTAACAGCTAAAAGAAATTTGTAGTGGCCCCCGTCGACTTTTGGGCCAAGACATCAGTGGTTTGGATCACTGAACAATGGGACCCATATGTATATATTTGGGTGCCACAAAAAACTACATATTTTAAGCACAGAGCCTTGCAATTCTGTGCATCCAAGGTAAGCAACTAATTAGTATGTAGGAAGCATCTCACTGAAAAAGACTAGAGGCAGCACAATGGTTAAACCACCTCTACATGCTCACTGGTCATCACAACGCCTCTTTTATGTTGACTAGTTCAACATACAATGAAGATACTAGCCATGCCATCAATTGCATCCTTTGTTTTTATTTTAGTTTCTAAAGAACAGAAGTCAAGGATACCTCAAAATAAGAACTGTAGAATGATCCTCCAAATCCAGCACACCATGACATTCCAAATTCTGCCTCACTGTGTCCATCTATAGAACGAAAAAAAAAAAAAAAAACACAATGGAAAACAAGGTGTGTCACACACTGTTAATCATGCAAGTTTCCAGCATGAAAAGAACCATTACTTATATATAGCTAAATGTTCACCCGCATAAGGCAGTGTGGGATCCCTGCTGTCCACAAAGTGGGACCACCCTGAATTAAATGCAGGGACCGAAAAATCTCACATCGCCGGATTCCCTTAGGTAACCAAATACCAATGCATCCTCAATTAACGAAAATACAGGTTATCGCCAACTGCACAATTAGTGCATTGGATAATCATCTCTCCTCTGTAGAGCAGACTTGGATTCAACCTTGTTGGTGATGTTAATTCTACAAGCCCCAAAATCCCAAAACTAAATAAATAAATAGCTTCCGCTGATATAATTAGTTTGGAGTTGGACAAAACAGAAATACTTAACAGTAACATGCTGGGTCCAGTATGACAGGATCTCCATTCTTGTCAGAGCTTACATTCCCACTCCATAAGTCTCCATGAAGCAGGCATGGCTCTACAACAATGTCTTTAAAAAGTGCTCTCATACTTTTCATCAGTCTTTGACCTATCGATATGCAGATCCAGGCAGCAAACACTAACAAATCATCTTAACAAAAAATTAAGCAGCAAAAATTCTGAGGCATACAGCAAATTCTCAAATGGAATATTCACATTTTAGAACTGTGTCAGGAGGACTTGTTAATTTGAGAATTTCAAGGCCTGCTGATACAGTTCTAAAATTAACAAGATGCAATGGGCTGTTAATGTCTTTACGTATATCATATTTGGAATCGTAGATTTTTCAAGTAAGAATTTTATGTATCAAGAGTTACCAACTAGCTTTTTTTCACAAAACATGGGTTGGTATTTAGTTGCTGAACAACTACGACAAGCATCAATTTACCTTTTTCATATATGCTGGAATCTCCATATTGTTCCAATGCTAACTTCAACTGGTAACCCAGTCTATGTTCAGCAAAAAACTCAATCCAATCGGATGTCCAAGTGTTTATCTGTGGAGTACTACAAAAGATAGGGCAACCAAGCACACAATGTAAAACTGAAGAAATCATCACAAAGTTATGAACACAATTTCAACCCTCTGGCTTTCAAGCGGATAAATCGAAATATGATCATCACTAGTCACCATCCAATCGAGTGCTCCTTGAATACCATTAGCTGTAATTGTCCATTTGTGGGAAACCAATTAGGTGGTAAGGTCATCCAGGAGGGAAGATATTTGCAAATGGCTATCTCAAGGACAAAAGGCCACCAGACGAAAGGTTTCGATTGAAAGAGAGTTAGATATAAAGAATTCAATTTTGAAAAGTCAAAACATTGATAGAGATATAATTCACCTGCCAATGGTATTGTTAACGTCAAAACCAAAGCCCCTATCAGACTTCCCAGCTTTGTGCATTTCAGCAAGCTTCCTTCCTAGGAGTGACTGTGGATAGACAATATCATTCAGTTAATAGATGAATGATATCTCATTGTTCATTTCACTGGATCAAGGATGACATGCCAACATCACCTGATTGCCTCTTGATGGGCCAAATTCTATAAATTCCATAATGATAAAGGAGCCACCACGTGGTAATGGTCCAACCTACATGACTTGAAAACATTTTATGTCATCAAGAAGACACGATAATAAGTTAAATATCAAGATGCACACAGGTACTTTAATATTAAATAAGCAAGGGAACTATTGACCTTGAAAGGCTTAGGCACGCGAATTGATTTGGTAGCATACATTGCACTTAAACCAAGAGCCTCTCCTTCAAACATTGAGGATCCAATACTCCTGTTTCACAGTTACATAAGGAAAGGAAATCAAATTTGCCTTCATGTTATACATTCTGCCCACATCAAATTAAATCAATTTCTAAGAAAAAACTACCTTTTTTCACCAACAAAGGCTACATAGTTGTACAATATGCTCAGTGTCGCCGCCAATAGAAAGCAAATAGCTATATACTACGAATTTGATAACACAACTGAAAGCAAGAAATAACCAACGAAAGAGAGAACAATGATTTCATGGAATCGTGTCCTCTCCTTGTGGGGGAAAATAAATATACATAGTATTAAAAAAACAGGACACATTTTTTGGTGTGTCGAACACGTATCCGGCTGTAACCGAGCTGTGTCCAACCAGGACATGGGGACCCTATTGGCTTGTCCATGGCATATCCCTTGGGCTGATCACATGGTTAGGATAAATCAGACAAATCAATTCCTGAACTCTCTCCTATTCACAAATCATTACATATAATCATATATTTAAAGTCTATAATACAAGATAAAACAGCTGCTGCCCTCATAAATGTCATACTATATCAAAGGTACCATCTAAAACGTATGAGTCTGCAATCTGCAGGACTATTTTTTCATTAGTATTTACATTCACACACTACTGAGTAACTGATACATGGCATACAAGTGTCTCAATCAATACCATCCTATGAGCCCACTTCTGATATGCAAGATGCAACCCAAAATCACATTAAATGATGCCATATGATTGAAGCCTTCTCACATCTAACTGGGGCCATCAGAGTGCAACTTTTCACACAGTAGAACTGGTAACATGGTTTGACAAGCTTTAAAACTCTCATCCACTCTCCGGGGCTGTCAACTTGATATCCAAAAAGCATGCACATTGCTTAAATGATCTCAACTGTCAAATTGGCAGCCTTAAAACATGCTTAAAATAAATAGTCACTGCACCCAAAACTCTACAAATAATAGTCCATCGATCAGAGATTGTGATAGGCAATCCACCTTGATTCAGCGAACCATTGTGGTGCTTGGAAATAGGAGACATTTTTAGAGTCAGCATGTGGGCAAATGTTGTCATACTTGTGACATGATATTAATTAATTTGACTAAAAGGGATCTTGGCTTCTCACATCAGAGAATGATTTATGCCAAACTTCTTGTTTGGGGGTGGTGTGGGATTTGGTTTTGGGGTGGGGGGGGGGGGGGGGGGGGGGGGGGGGTGTGGTGGGTGTGGGCGGGCGGTGTGGTTGTGGTGTGGGGTGGGTGGAGAAGGGGCGGTGAGACACTGTGTGTATATTTCCAAAGGCAAATGTAATGTACAAGAGAAGAATATAGGCAGCTCGCTTGCACTTTCTCTCCACATATGGGAGACACAACCTTCAATCACCTTGTTTGAGCCAAGAGGTCATATACAGGGTCCCCTTCTATCACCCTGTTTGGATGAGCAAAGTGGACGAATGGACCAAATTTAAAAGAAATGTCCATTTTGGAGTCCATGATGGACATATAGTATCACATAACCAAGGTGAAAATAGGGGCAGCCCATAGATCAGGGATGAGTTTTCTTATTCAAGAGTCCAATTCAAAATTGGGCTAAAACTTTCCTGTATGAATTCTTTACACCACAAATGCTGTGAAACTTTGTTTTGAATGGAACTGCTCCCCCACATCTAATCTCATTTGTCTACATCAGCATTGACTCTGTTATTCTTCCATGTCAATCATTTCAAATCCAGTTTCCAATCAACATAGAGGGTCTTCCAATTCCTAGCCTTCCAAAGATATCTGTCCCTGAAAGCAGCACTGACGGAGAACTGTTTTTGCAAGGACCTATGTTACATGGACTAGGCATTAGAATCAGATGCGGGTGTGTATCGGGTGCGGGTGTGACTCAAGAAAGTATGTCAAATACCTTAGAAATAAAGAATCGGCACGAGTATCAGGTGCAGGTGTATATGTGTCGGGTGCAGGTGCGTCATGGTTTTAGACAAATCCGTGCATCATAGGCAGGGACTAGTTTGGTAACAGGATGCAAATTTTAGGTTATTACATTTCACATTTAAAAGTTCCTTTTCTTAATAAAAAGGGGAAGAAAATTACCAGTTCCAAAATCCGGTATATGATTTGAGTTATTCAGCCCTATCATAATTCAACCATTTCACAATCAGAACATCGGATGCACCTGTTTGTCTTAACAAAGAAGGATCCTGCATCAGTGTCATATCGATTAGCAAGATTTATGCAACCACCCCCAATGGAACTGATTCCTGTAATCTTTGTAGCCTTTCCTTCAGAAAGAATCCATTCACGGACTGGATCATCACTCAAAGCTACCACTGACAGTTAATACAAATAAAGAATATAAGTACTGCAACACTTAAGAAAAGGCACTTCTAGATGAAAATTTCAAATAATATAGAAATAAAGGAAAAATAAAGAATATAAGTAGTGTACCGCTTAGAAACGGCACTTCTATATGAAAATTTCATATAATTTAAAAATAAAAGCAATGTGAATAGCCTTTTTCAAACTTAATTTATAATTTGTCACTAAGATTGTCTCAGAAGCACAGTCATTACACACTAACATAAGCAAGCACATGAAGTACTTGAATGAAATCTCATCACACTAAGGAATTTACACTGGAAGAAACTTCGCTTCTCTCAGCCCACAAGGAGAATGAATTCACAAGATTACTCAAGTGATATCTGAGATCCCATTGCACTTTGGAGTTTATATTGAAAGAGAATTTGCTTCTTAGCTCCCACGAGGAGAATAAGAAACACATTACCATGCAAAATGGATCAAAACTCTAAACGCAAATGTGCAATGAGATATAACCATGGCAAAATAGTCTGCTTATTAAACAGGCACAAAGTACAAACCACAAACAAGCTCTTTTGAATAATTCACAGTTCTTTTCACTCAGTAGTTTAATATTGACTCAATCTAGCTTTTGAAATTGTTTTGGTAAGATCCAGCTTGTGAATTAGATCAAACTAGTTTGATTCCATTTGGGAGTCGCGTAATACTACTTAAGATCATAATGATTAAAATGAAAACGCATATAATCATTATGTGCCATATTCTATAAAACCTGTTTAAAGGGGGTTTGTTCTAAGACAAATTTTCAAAAGAGGTGATATGAATAACATCATATAAGGTTTCTTTAATATATAAGCCTAGAAAAGTTCATTTAGTGTATGATATACACAGATTAGTTGAATTGGACCCATGAACTAAAATATCAAAATTCATTCATCCGAATTGGCGAGTTCCAATTGTAAATTGGGCATACCAGAAGGGGGGAAAAAAACGTGAATGAAACTACCCCAGAGAATTAGCAAACTATGACAATACGGAATTGAGAACTTGAACACGAAATGCAAACTGGGTAACTATAGATACTACTTCATTAACCCACACAAACAACAACAACCAGATTGCATAAATGGCACGTGAAACTCAACTGGAAATCCGCAAAACTAGCAGAGTAGACAAACCCCAGTACGAATTACACAATTTCATAACCGAAATCCAAAGCGGAAGACTTCAAAACAAAACAGACATGATCTTCACCATGAGATTAAGAAAGAGTAGAAAAGTGGCTTCCTTAAAGCAACGGAAAGGAGTGAACTTCGTGGAAACTGTTCCTCACAGCACTGTATAACCGAGTTTCTTCCAAAGATATGCAATATAACATGCAATTATGCAAATGATTGCGAAAGCCTCCAAAGTTAGAGAGAGTAAGAGAGGAACTGGAGGAATCCCAACACGAATGGCATCGTAATTCGAGAACCCAAATCAACAGAAGCCAAGAAAAAGCACTGATAAAAGTGTAAAACCCACATTCTGTAGAGAGAGAGAGAGAGAGAGAGAGAGAGAGAGAGAGTTTCTCTCCTGTCTCTTTGCTTACTTGCGAAAGAGTTGCAGAGAGCAGCTCCACGGTTGGGTTTGAGAAGATACGGATTGAGACGACGAAGAAAGAGAGATGATGATGATGATGATGATGGTGAAGGGAGTGCGATGGGAGAGAGAGCTCCCCCGTGGAACATTGTCTATCCCTTTCTTTTTCCGGTCCAGATTCTTCTCAACAGCACATATGGCATTTATTTTAAATTTTTTTAATTTCTTAAAATTGGATTTTAGAGAAAATTACGGGAAAAATTACTGTAACGCCCTATCAAAAAAAATTGTGCTTATTACATATTCAAAGAAGTTTCTTGACCTAGATATGTTTCATTTGTCCCTTTTTTTTTTTTTTCAGAATGACTGTAACCTCATCTTCATTGTTATTTATGAATTTAAACACAATTTTTTTTTGTTATGATTTGACTCATATTTTTTGGTCATTTATATCTTCAAACATTTTCTTTTTTTAGGATTTTACAAAAAAATCATGAAAGGGACCCCCAAACCACATAACTTACCTAAGGTATGGGTGCCGGCAAGTGGTCACGTGTAACCACTTCTGCATTTATTTTTTTCTATCTAATATGGGAGCATTGAACTCGCCGCTGCACATCATCGCCTTTCTCTCTGCTACTCTCCTTTTAGCGGTGAGTTCAATACTCATTACTCTTGTATGTCATCACCTTTCTCCTTGCTACTTTCCTCTCAACGGCGAATTTGATGCTCATTACCCGTAAAACTTGAAGAACTCCACATATTTTCATCATCTTCCTTTCATGAATGTAGAGCTCGGAGGCTATTTGCCTCTCTCCTTTAACAAATAATGATTTTAAGAGCATTTAGGTCTCTATAAGCATATCTCTTTCAAGGATTATACCTCTATTCAACATATTTGAAAGATTTATGAATGTTATATTTTATTTTCTCAAATGTAAGATAAGGAAAATAACCTATGTACTAAATAAAAACTCCAAAATCATGAAATGATTCTTCCATGTCAAACTCTCAAATCCATTAATTATCCTAGACTTCCATCTCCATCATACTAATCTTACGTTGTAAATATGTCATGAGTTATCACAAGCAATTTACCAAACACACAAAGCCCATCAACCCAAATCAATAGAGAGAAAAACTTTAACCTTCACAAATGGACAAGAAAAACGTGATTAAAGCTTGTGGAGATAAAGTAAAGGCAAGAGACCACAAGGAGGAAGGAGAGAGTTGATTTCAAAGTGAAGAAGAAGAAGAAGAAAAATAATGAAAAAAGTAGGATTTAACAGTTATATTCGAAATAAGGGATCACTGAAATCACCACTGGTGAAAAAAACCTATGGTGAATTCGCTACTCGTCTATTAGGTGAAAAAAATAATTAGAGTGGTCACATGGCATGTGCCTTGAGTGAGGTTTGGGGTTTGGGGGTCAACTTACATGATTTTTTTGGTAAAATCCGCCCCCCCCCCCCCCCCCCCCTCTCTCTCTCCCTCCATCTTTGGTAGACATCCTTGCACTTGATATGCTTTAAGTGTCCCTTTGTATGAAATTACTATAACCTCACACTCTTTGGACTTAACTTATTTTCGTATTTTATTTCTCATTGTTCTTCACATTATGTATAAACTTTCATATTTTTCATCGAGTAACAAACAATTAATCTCACTTTGAAAAAAAATAAAAATGAGTAATTATTGATTTTAATGGTGAAATAAGTGATAACAAGGTTCTAATAATATTCCACTTTGATAGAGATTTTTCTTTTGATATTAAACGTTTAATGTACAATGGTGGAAGGCAAAAGTTGAGGCCACTGTGAAGGAGTATATCATTTGCTTCTTTGCTAAAAAAAGCACTAGAAGCATCTAATTGGCATGCAAAAATTGAAGAATTAAGCATTAAGTACCATCATCACAATGGTCATCTATTTTTATTGGTTACTTTGGAAGATGACAATGATATTAGGGAAATATTCGAAGCAACAGGAAATGAGATTAATGAGTTAATGATCCATGTCACTAGAAGATTGAACATTGAAGATAATCGAGTTGAACAACCATTTAGGTAACAATGTTTAAATTATAAAAATTTCAATAGTAAATATGGTGATAATTGTTTGTTTCTCACTATATTTAAATTTTTTTAATGGATTCAAGGGTGAGGAGGAAGGAAATGCATGGAGGAAATCCCACTAGCTCAATTTTGGAAAAAAAAGTTACAAAAAAAGAGGAGGTCCGAGAATTCCCAACAATTAATCTTTATGAGGACAAAGATATGCATTTCAGTACAGCACCTAACATTCATTCAAAAGATCGTGTTGTAGGAGTTGATTATGGTGTTGAAATCATAGGTACTGAGAAGGCTAGACCATCATATAGTATATGCGCTAATATTGATATTACAGAGGTAGGAGGATATTCAAAGGGTGTGACAATTTGCCATGCCCCGAACCCAAGAATTGGGGAATATGTTGTGGGTTCCGAGGAATGACACACATACCCGTGACAATTCGTGCCATGATAAGATACGTACAAACTGTCACAAGGGTGATCCCACGGTACGTGTGAGGAAGATCTGCCAACACGTATTATCAACATAAGATATATAAGCGGAAACCTAGAGATTTCACCTGTACATATCATAGACATCCATAAAACATTCATTTCAGTTCATAATATAAACAAAGTCTGTTGATTAACCCGACTACATGCATAAAACATGTAAATCCATGATAATAATACAAATACATCAAATGCCAAGATGACCCTAAGTCCAATCCCAAAATAACCGTGTTACACACTGTTGAGGAGGATCAAGAAAAAAAATGTCTTCCTTGTTCCACTCGGTTACGTCCCAAGGTAATGCTAGGGTTCCCTTCAAGAGCGCGCTGATTGCCAGACTGGCATCGGGTACCGTACCTGTAATACCATGATAACTGGTTAACACGACGGTTAAGCAAGGATAATGATACATGAACTTAATACGATAGATCGATTGAATTAAATGACGAGATAATTAAAAGAGATCAATGTCGAAATCTAAGCAGTTATGCATATGAGTTAGCATGAATAGGGAATCATGAATAAAGAACACATCATACCAAAATGGCAACCACATCTGCTATCTCATCTCTAATAAGTAGTAAACTGATCTGTGGAAAATCACTAGCGATCGGGACAGGACCGACTAGCTACCCTAAGAGCGTCGACTTACTCTTCTGATAACTACTGCAGTAGACAACTGATAATATACTCTCATGGGGTCCTATCGAACCTCTTATGGGGTATAAGCTAAGTGGCGTCAACTCTAAGCATGTCGAAAATAATCTGATGTCCATACTTACTATATACTGATCTGTTTATACTGATACATAAAGGTAATTCGATCTTGTTGGAATATTAATCGGAGAATTGCAACTAAGTAAAATACCGTTCATCATTGATGCAAACTGATATAACTCTCATGTGAAGGTCAAGGTTATTATCTATGTGAATGTAATTTAGATTGTAGGGTTATCAAGGATAATTACTAGCTAACCCTATATTAGATAATCCAGGTTTCCAAGGTCATTCAATACGGTGTATTCATAAGACATTTGGTATCCCGGTATTACCATCCTCGGTGTTACCTCATGTATATAAAGGACACTTCATTTTATGCCAACACCCATGACGTGACATTGAAAACTAGCCGAAGAATCAAGGAGAAAAGAGTGACAGCTCAACACTCCTCTTTCTCCATGTTTAGTCACCTTTGGGCCAGTTTGGGATAGCAAAGGATCCAATTATATGGTCATAATGGTCTTGGATTGAACCTACAGCCTACGGTAAGTGTGGGTGGATACCTTAGTCTCTTTTAAGGTTTAAGGGAGTGACCCATCATTAGGCTATCCCATAGACTATAGGAAGTCTATAATCAAGCATAGAACTCATTTTAGAACACATCTCTATAAGTTACAGGTCAGGCTTACTGGACCGATCAGGTGTTTGTCCGACCGATTGGACTGTTTCCAGAAGCGAGATTCGACCGGTCAGCTGGGAGATCAACCGGTTAGACTACCAGGAAGGCAATTCGACCGATTTGGCTTCAGGACCGACCAGTTGGCCCCTGAAGCAATCTATTACGGGAGTGTTTGGTTTCTAGTGGGTTCCCTCTTCCAGTACACCATTTCACCTGCACTCAACCAACACAAAGGGCTTCCATTCCACACTCTTGGGTTCCCTAAAGGACCATTACCAATTTATTCATCAAAAATCATCACAAAACACAATCAAATCCATGCATTTTCCATTGAGCTGTAAAAAGGGTAAAATCACAAAATCCATCAAAAATCAAAGAATAAAGCCATGCATGTCAAGAAAATGTATCCTTATACTTGCCTTAAGCTTGGTGCTTCACTTAAATTGATTTGCCCCTTGGTTAGAGGATGGAGAAGCCTTCACTAATGAAGAATCTAACACATACATGGAGAAAAACAAGAATGAGGTGCATGCATGCCAATAGATTGGATCTCTTGATTTTCTTTGAACTCAATAACTTAAATGGAGATGGGGTTTTCTTACCTCAACTCTTCTACAAGCAATGGGTAAGGAAAGATTCTTGGATTTCCAAAAAGGAGAGCAAGAAGGATGAAGAGGAAGAAGGAAAGTGATGCATGCAACTCCAATCACCCAATCTGGAAAGGAAAATCAAGTAGAAGCATGGTAGAAGAAGAGGGCGTTTGCTGCAGCTGGATGAGGGAAAATAAGAAGAAGGAGGGACGATAGGTTTGGTTTGGGTATTTAAATGAATGGAGTTTCTGGAATTCCAAATAAGTCCCCCTGGTTTATATATATACAGTTTAACTCAATTGGGCTAAAATGGGCTGAAATGGATCCGAATGAAATTGAGTCAAATATAAAAGATGTTCCACAAGATGAAACTCACTCAATGCAACTAATATAATGCATTAATAATGTAAAACCATGAAAATGCTAAAATACAAAAAAATCTTGAACTACCTAATAAGATTTGAACCCGACCCAACTACTTATCTATGACCCAAACCCAAAGGGATTTGAGTTAAGTTAGCCTAATAACTTATTAATTAAAGTAAATCCAACTTAATTACTATAAATCGTAATTATCTAGGGCTGGGACCTTACACAATTGGAGATGTTAATGCAAGGACGATAAGGAACACAACAGATCACTTAAATTGTATGCAAAATGAAACTATTGAATACACGTTGGTACCTTTAGAGTTTACAAATGAAATTGGCACGATCTCGGCACAAAAGATGTGGATAGGTCGGATGTTTCAAAAGGACTATAGTGAAGTTTGCAATTTATAAAAATTTTATTTTAAAGCACTTGAGGGTCAACATGACCAAAGTGATAGCATCTTGCAAAAATGATAATTGTCATTAGCCCATGCATGCATCGATTGTTGATTCAGGACCAAAATTTAAAGTGAGGACATATAATCTAAAGCATATGTGTTCAAGACCAATGATGGGAATAGCACATCATCAAGCGTCTACGAAGCTTATTGAAAATTTCATTGAAGACAAAGTTCGAGTGAATAATCAATTGAAGCCTAATGAGATTATGAATGAATACCAAAAGGAATTTAGTGCCTGTATTACTTATGGGAAGGCACATATAGTTAAAGAAATGATGCTTTATAAAGTTCAAAGATCATATAAGGAGTCATTTATGATCCTTCCTTGTTACTACATGGAATTGAGCATGACCAATCTAAGGACAACAACTAATATCAAAACCACTAATGAAGATCGGTTCAATTGGTTTTTTTGGGCATTTGATCCTTGCATCCGATCTATTTTGTTATCATTGAGGCCCATGATAGTTGTTAATAGATCACGCATTCAAGGGTAAGTATCCTAGTGTATTGTTTGTGGCAGTTATGTATGATGCAAATCACAAGCTATTTTCATTAACTTTTGTCTTTACAAAGGTTAGTGTCATGATAGCTGGAAGTAGTTTCTCGTAAATCTATTCATTTCCTTAGGAAGTCCGACCAATTTGACCATTGTTTACAACCACTAAAAAGGCCTTGTGCCAGCGTTTTGCCTTGTGCCAGCGTTAGCAAATACTATCTCGAGTGTACGACACTGCTATTGTTGTCACCACATTGCTAAAAATATAAAATCAAGCTTTTGTGATCATGTTGTTGTCATTAAATTCTAGAAGATAGCAAAACTTATAGACCATGTGAGTATGAGGCTTATATAAGTGACATCCGTGCTGTAGATGAAGGGGCATACAAATACATTGAGGAAATTGGAAGGAAACATTGGTCAAATCCATTTATTCATGGTCGATGGTATGATATGTTAACTAATAATGCTGCCGACTGCATAAATAGCCTCGTGAAGGATACTAGAGTACTGCCAATTATAAAGCAAGTTGAAGAGATATGTTCAAAGATGATGGAGTTCTATAAAAAATGAAATATTGAGGCAAAGAATATCACCATGCGTTTGGCTCGTAATGCGGAGAAGATCCTTAATAAGGAGACAGTGGTTGTAGGTTTGTTCTATCAAACTTTATGAGATGCAGGTGCACTCTAGGGAGTTTGTCGACGTTGTGGATCTAGGACATAAGACATGTATGTGTTGCAAATAGGAAATAATGGAAATCCCGTGTTCACATTCTTTGGCTTACATGAATATAAGAAATATTAATCCATATGAAAACATTGAGAGTTAGTACCTAACAAGTGTCTATCGAGCGACATACAATGAAGTCATCCATCCCACTAGTGATAACGGACAATAGGAACATACTTCGAGTGAAAGGATTTTCCTCCTACGTGCTACAAAACAACCAAGCCAGCTGAAGAAAAATAACGTTCTCTTAAAAGGCAAGAATCGGCAACGACTGGTAGTCACATGTTCTAATTGCAAGCAAAGAGGCCAAAATAAACAAAGATGTCGTAATCCTCTTGTTCAACCATAATTCTGTTTTATTGTAGTAGGCGTTGTATTAGAAGATGACTATGATTGCAATTGCATATATTTGTCTTATTCATTATACTGGACAACTTTAATGTTGAATGGAAGTGGTTCAATTTGACTCTTCTATTTAAAATTGACTCTTTCTTAAATCATTATTGATTTTTTTAATTCCAATAAAGTGACGACATCGTCACTAGTTTGTTGTTGATGGAATTTTATTTTTGATTCAGTGAAGTGATGACATCGTCAATGATTTGTAAAGAATTTGTTATGAAAAAATTATATTTAGGTTCTAGAAAGTGACGATGTCGTCACTATTTGTTATGAAAATTTTATTTTAAGTTCTATAAAGTGTCGACGTCATCACTAGTTTCAACTAAATTTGTTATTTTAGGTTCTGTAGAGTGACGATTTCATCACTGGTACTTTCATATTTACACAGTAACACCTCAATGGCTAACAGAGATTTTTTCTCATTACATGGATTAAAATTTACAATTCAAACTTTACATTCAAATATTCACACTACCTTCCAAACAACTCCATCAACATCTCCATGTCCAACTTGTTCATCATCCAAGTTCAATACCTGCAACATTTCACATCTTCACCAGCCACGAGCACCTTTCCTAATAATTTTATAAAAAATACAAGTATAACAATTTTGTGAATACTATAATATATCTAATGTTAAAGAATCTTCTATTTCATCTTCCACCATGAAATTGTGCTTTCACTTCTCAATTTAAGACCAAAAGTAAATGCATGTCTCCGCACCGTTTCTTTTGATAACATCATTCGTTCTTGTGATAACATAGTTTGTCTGTTGCAATAAATCTTCCACATATACTACAAGCTTGGTCTGATGCAATTGTAAACACTGGAATTGTTAGTAAATCATATGTCATAGTAGAAAGCACAAGATATCTACTTTCACTTGCTTCCCACTAGGCCAAAAAGATTTAAACTAGTTTCATCATTTGGGAGTTTAACTGAAGGAATTTGTAGTTATATTGTTAATTCCTTGACAACTTGACTAGAACTGGAGGAAGATGAATTGCTTCCAATTTTGTTTTCTAATAAAATCCTGGACTGCTTTCATTTTCACTCTCTAGTGTTGGGGAGGGCCCAAAAGGGTAGAGGTCGGTGTTTCTAATCTACCCATTTTGGGAGAATATTAAAACAAATGTTGTTCTAAATAATATTTGATTATAGAAATATTATTTGCACTAGTAACGTTCATATTAGTATTTATTACTTCAAGAAAGTTTTTAAACCTATTAATTTTAATGTAGGATCTAATACAAAGGCTAAAAAAATTACTAATGGACCATTTCTCTATTACTATGAAAACTTCATTTTAATTGCTATATACATATCCCTAAAATTCTCTACATTTCTAAATTTTCAAAAACAATATTAATCTCATAAAAGTGGTTCAAAAATTGAGAAGATGTGGGACAATACACCCTAAAAACAGGAAAATTTTCAAAAAAGGCCCTAAGTTTTTGCCTTATTTTAAAAAAGGACATAAGGTTCAATACTTTTCAAATTTTTCCCTAAGTTTTCCAAAAAATTTCAGTTAAGGACATCCATTCATTTAACGCTATTTTTCGACAACATTTACCCTCAAATTGTAAAAATACCCAGATTATCCTTTATTGAAATAAAATCCTCATTCAATTCTTTTATATTATCCTCATATTCTTCTTTAATATCTTCATGATAATGAAGGACAACTAGTGTCTCCATGATGATTGATAGCATATAGTAGCTGCTAAAATCATTTCATGACTTTAAAGATTGGTAGTTTTAGTATTTTAAGAAAATTGAGGAGAAAAGTTGCAAGGAAGCACATTTAAATTGTCGGATGTCCTTAATTGAAAATTTATGTAAAACCTTAGGGTCCAATTTGAAAAGTTTTAAAACTTATATCCTTTTTTGAAATAAGGAAGAAACTTAAGGCCTTGTTTGAAATTTTTCTAAAAAAACGGTTGCATTATAAAAAAAACTCCTAAAAATCTCTTATTATTTCAAGAATTTTTCAATTCTCTTCACCTATAAAAATATTTATATGTGATAAATGTAAAGCACAATTTTGATTAACTATATTTTTATAATTAGAAGTTTCTCTTAAGATTTGATATGTAAAATCCCACTTATGTTTTACATGGGTTATATTTTTTTATAGGCTGGTACTTTCATTTTTTTTATGATCTCTAAGTAGAGTTATTTGTATTTTTTTAGATGAATGAGTTTTACAAAAGTATTAACCAGTACCAAGGTCACTAATGCATTTGCACTTCTGAAACTAACCTATCAAAGAAAAAAGAATGCCTTTATAATTTCTATAAATTGAAGAGAATCTTAGAATAATGTTGAATATGCAATGTTTTTGAGTCAAATATCTATAACATCATATATATAAATATACTATCTTTTCTATTTCAATATAATTTATACAAAAAATAATATATATTTTTAATTATTATAAAATTTTAAAAGTTCATATATTTTCTTATAGTATCAATTATATCGCCTATAATAAGCGCGAGCAAATTTTGTAAGTTTCACTTGAAAGAAGAGTAAGCACTGCGACATGCAAATTTGACACTACTGGGAAAATGGGCCATGTCATGGATGCAGGATGAATCAACAACCACTTGAATTGAATGGTGCTAAACATCCCCTCATTCCTTGAGTGCGTTTTCATGATGAGAGGAATCCTGTAAAGAGAAAATTGTTCTGATTTTTTATGCATTCTTTTCTCTGATTTTTTATGCATTCTTTTCTTTCTTTTTGTTTTTTTTTTTGGTGCACATATTTTTCTTGCCAATTTGGACAACCAAAAAATAGAGCAGAGTGAACTTAAATGGACCCTACAACTTAAAATTTCAACTATACCATGTTTGGATGAGTTTAGCCCACTAGATAAAATATTGTTGTTAGCCCATGTATACTCCATTTAACTTTCACCCTAAATACTTCAATCCCCTTAAGTAAAAGTCAATTTTATTCCAAAATATTTTTAGATTTCACTTCACATCAAGTAGTCAAATAGAGTGAAGTAAAGTAATATACCTTAACTTCAACAACTTCTCCTCCACTTCACTTTACAGTACTCCTCATTTATCCAAATAGGGCAGGTTTATTTGATTGGTGTAAAAATGATAGGTGCATAATGGAACGACATTCATTTATGTTTGGCCGCACTCTTTTACCAATCTCATGCAATCTTTTACACACACACACCAAAAAAAAAATCAGAAAAAGAAAAAGAAAGAAAGAAGAGGAAGAAGAAGCCGTATGCTCTTTCCATTTTCTTTATTTATGTTGGCCACTAAAGTAAGATCTAAACCGTCAATATTCCTAAGAAAAGGAAGAAAAAAAAAAGCCATAGAGTCAAATTTCATCCGTTAATTCATTACAGATTTTGAGACCTTTGCAAAAATTCCCAAGTCCTTCTCTCTCTCTTCATAGGAAAGTGGAGTCTCATTAGCACAAGACTGCAGCCCAAAAAAAAAAAAAAAAAACACAACCAAGAGACTCAACAAGAAACTACAAGACATGACAGCGGAGAAAACAAAACAACAGCCGACAAAACTAGAAGATCCCAACCTGACAACCATGGATAGTAAGGCCAGGAGACACATAAAGATACTTCCATTCAAAAAGGGCATTAGGATTTACAGTGGAGGACCCTTTCTCAGTAACTCTGAGGCCATTCATACAGTCTACAAAATTCCATGTGAAGCTTGTAGATGGAGGTGCTGCTTGAGAATGGGACAAACCATACATTTGGGGGCGGACATGGGCATTGGCTAGTGGGGGCACTCGCCCCCCATGGATCCCAGAAAAGCAACAAAAGGGCTTATGTCCCAGATGGCCCATGTTATACTCGTGCCCCTCAAACAACAAAATAATGAAGAAAATAATATTATTTTCATTGTTTGCCCCCGTCTAACAAAAATTCTGGGTCCACAATTTGCCAATAAGTTGTTCTGAGTCTTAGGAGAAATTAAAATCACTCCATTCATATAAAGCAAATATGGTTTTAAATTTAGCTGAGGAGGGGAGGATGGGTGAATGGCTAAAAACATGATCAATTCTCATTTTCCAGATAAACCAACAAGCAAATAAGGAAGTTTTAAAAGAGGGCATAGATGTGTTTGACCGGAACCATTGAGAGAAAGTAATCGACTTTGTTGGGTTATTCTTGATTTTTGGAAATAGATTCCAAATGGATTTGGTTACTGGGCAAGGCACTAGTAAGTGTTCGGCTGTCTCATCCTCTTCATGAAATAAGGAACGTGTTGGGGAAGCAGAGCTATTTAAATAGTGAAATTTCTGGGCTGTAGGTAATTTGTTCTATAGGGCCCACCATGTAATTTGGATGGGATGCCTAGAGACCACAGTCGTTGCTTATTCGAAAATTAAAATAAAATATAGTTGAAATGGATTGCTCGAGTCACGGGTCACACTTTTCTTAAGATAACAAATGCCCCAACACTAGTTTGGTGTCGCAATCATGTTATCGGCAAGTTTGCCTCCAAAATAAAACAGGCTGAGATCCTCTATATGTTGGACTGCAGTCTGTAATACCCAGACCAAAATGCTATGTAATTAATGGCCAACATATGATTGATGCATTTTTTAACTCTATCTAGATTTTGCTTTGTAGGGAATATATAGAAGTCTATCATATGAAACTTATAAGGATATAACTATTAGAGAATTTGAAATGACTATTGGGGATTTGAATTGTTAAGGAAAATACCTTATGCAAGTATATCTATTTGGACATAGCTACCATAGTGGTTAAAGATAACTACCATGACAACTTCTAAGCCCATAATGGATCTGGATAATCCAAGTTAGGCCCAAACCAACCAGACTCAAATAGATTCTGAGCCAATCCAAATTAGGCTCAATAAATGACAAAAGATAGGGCTCCTTAATGAGTCATAAAGATCCAAACCCAAGCCCATGCCCTTTCACACCATCTCAATAGAGATACCAAACGGGCACATATAAATATCATTTTCATTTAAATCATATTTGATGTGGGATTCTGGAAATGATCAAGTCCAAAACATGTTTCATTATTTTGAAAATATGTTTTATTATTTTGAAAATTTTCAACATTCTCCCAATATTTTCAAAATTTTTAACAGTCCCCCATAATTTTTAAAATTTCTCACAACCCCCCACAATTTTTAAAAAAACATTCAAATAGTCTCCAAAAATTTTAAAATTATGAAATAAAAAGGTTAAATGTAATGGGTATTGAAAATGAATGCATAAGTGAGGGTGTCTATTGACTTGAACCCCACTTAGTTCAAATACATTAAGGCTTACCGAGGTACTTAATGAACTTCGTCTTGAACTAAGGGCTCCATTTGGCAAGCTAGATATACTAAATACAAACATTTCCAACAATCTATTGGTGTTATTAGAAGCCCACGCATGAATGGCGATAAGCATTTTTCTTAGTTTAGAAACTACTTTAAAGGATTAGGCCTGAAGTCTCATAGGAAACGGGCTCACTCCCACACTTATATAGGTGAGTCTATCTAAAGTGCATCTGTATGACCTGCACCTCTCTATACAGACATAGACCTATTGAGAGCAATAACTCATCATCTCTTTCCATACAAAATATTTGCTTAAAAAAAATAGAATCGCGAGCACGATGGGCATTAAGACTTATTTTGGCAAATGGATTAGAAAAAAACATGAGAATGAAAATGATTTGTTTTTATAACTTTTCTTGTTCCCAAGTTTAGTTTGGTGGTTCTTTACATTCTAACTTCTAAGGTGCAAGTTGTTTACATTTTTTTTTTAAACTCTCCCACTTGGTCTTGGATGATCACAACTTGGCAAAAAGAATAAAAAAAGAAAAAAAACATGAAGGAAGAAAAGAAAAGAGAATGGGCGATTGCTAAAGGGCAGTGGTCGATCCTTGAGTACATCAAAATTTGGAGACTGGGACGCACTTTGTCCTTTTGTCAAGTCAATCGAGCAATCTTTTTAGTCTATCACTCTTTTTCCTATGTGCGCCTAGCGCATAGTTTGGGTGGAATCATGGTTTTTGAACTAAGGGAAGCATCTACAGTCATGTTGCCTTTATAGGACACTGAAGTGTTAGTCCAAAAGGATAAACATGCTTAGGTCTATAGGTTCCTTCAACTCCAAAGTGAAGAAGACGAAGAAAGTCTTGAATGACTTTGATCTTCAAGAACTTCTTACCAATTGTATCGTGGAACTCGGTCACTCTTTGAATTCTCTAAGTATTTTCTCATAGATTAAGTACTCTATTGAGACTTTTCTTGATAGAGCTTCCATGCTTTTGAATTCATTTGCTTGCTTGGCTGTTTGATGGTGTCTCGCTATGTTGATTGCAATGTGATGGGTTGCCAATGTGTTGTCTGAAGCTCGCCCCAAGGGGGCGATTTATAAGTTTGAAAGTCTTCTCTGGCCATTTATGGAAGGGAGAGATTTGAGCAAAAAAATCTGATTTTCAGGGGCATAACTAAACGGCATGTTTGCATGGTTGGTTATCCTCTCCCTTGGATCATGCTGATTAGTTTGAAATATGCCCGCAAGAGATTTGACCAGATCTGGATCGGCCATTTCTATTTTCATTTTTCTTCAGTCAACCATCGTTTTACTTGGTCGGCTATTGTATTGTACATTCGGCCAACACTTTGCTTGATGGGCCATTGCACTTTTTGGCTCCTTTTTTTAGTTTTTTAACTTTTTTTCTTTTCAAGCTTCAAAAGAACCCTTTTAGGATTGTCTTTGAGTGGGTTGGATCTTGTTTTGATGGACTTAAAACATGCTTGGCTTGACCACCTTAAATCTTTTCTTTGAATGTTTTTGTTGAAACTTTTTGTCTGTCAACACAGACATGCACTAATAAACAGTCGATGGGAATAGAGATTTTATCTCTCGGTTTAAGTGCACAACCCATTTCAATTATGATTTGATTTCCCCATTGAACCCGCAATTTTGATACTATCTCTTAGTGGGTTGGGTTACCATCACAAGTGATGATTATGCCAGTGTCTCAACCCCATCTCGTGGACACTATCCAGATCATTTCGGTTACAAGGTCCATAATAAAAAGATCTACCAAAAATGGCATTCTATCGAATATACTCAATATAAATAACTACTTCAGTACGGATTTAACACATATTTATGCGATAAGGCAAAGTTCCTGGACTTGTTACACATGCCATCGTATATTCCCATAACAACTTTAATGTTCTGTCACAATGCAAAGAAATAACTAGTACCGGCTTACTGCCAGAGAAATATCTCCTTCAACTATTTAGCTTCTTTGCCATCGGAAACAATGCAATGAAATCGTGACCCTAGATGGTAAAGCCCCACATGTTTATTTAGAGGTATCATAACCCCTATCCAAATATCACCAATATACCTCACAACAGCCAAAGACACCATCGGTATCTTTGAGTAATCATCCGTTTACCTTTCAAGTCCAACTGGATCCCTCTAATAGTGCAATGTATAATTACCATATACACAAATGTTAAAAAAAAATGCTTATCATATGTATATAAATATATATATATATATGGAGAATATTCATGTGTATATGTCCTTCACTAAGGGACTATGCATACTTCTCTGTGGGGCCCATGGTGGACCTCACCCAGGGATGAGACCGGGAGGGATGGAAACATCCATGTGGGACCACTCTACGTATCAAGTTTGGCTCCAATCACATGTCCCTAACCCTTTCATCTATGACCCACAAATTCATTCCATTCAAACGGGTGCATAGTCGATCCACCAGTCCAGTAAATTCAGATTTGACCGAAAATTGGTAAATATGTTCAATTCAAGGAAATCGTGTGTGATCCATTTGAATGGACCATATAGTGGGTCCCACCTAGAGTTTTCACTAGCAAGAAATAGTGAGAGACATATGTACTTGAATATTATCCATTAAAATTCCTCTATATATATATGGATAATATTCAAGTGCATACATCCCTCACCAAAATAGTGAGGGATGCTCCTTTTTTGGAAGGTATTAATATGCAAAAGGACAAAACCATCACACATCATGATACCTTTTTGATATTGTTAGGTCTAAAAAAGAAAGTATCCCTCACCAAAATGGTGAATAATATATGCACATGAATGTCCCCATATATATATATATATATATATTACACATGCATGAGAAGATTTCAAATTAATGTACATATTAAATAATGAAGGTCTCACACTATGGGAGAAATTGGTCACCCAGAAATGGGCATGAACCTAGCAACCTCTTGACTCAATGAGTCTGGTTTGATCACAAATAAAAAGAAGCATGTTAGCCCAAATACTAATACTAAGTAAGAGGCATTGATACATAGGTTATTGTAGTATTGATGGGGTTTTTGTTGGCTAATTCATAGGTTATGGACAATACTTAGGTTCAAATTTATAAGTTTTATATTTTAAAATTTGACTGTAGCTTATGTTGCTAGATGAAGTGAAGAAATTGAAGGAAAAAGCATAAATTTCGTGAAGAAATTAAATGGGGATAGAAGTGTTGCCTACTCGAGCTAGCACTATATTTGCTTGAGTGGACCTAACTAAAAAGCCTAGACAAATTGGATGCCTACTCGAGTGAGCAAATCCTCCACTCAAGCGAACAGCAGCGTGTGTCGAACCGACTTTTGCAAATTCTTTCCTATTTCAAGTGGGACTTGCCTATTATGTTCTATTGAAAACGTAAGTGTTTTCCACGGATTAGAGCCTATTTAAACACAAGTTCATTGAGCCCTAGGTATGTCATCTCCTAGTTTTAAACTTAGAATATTGATTGAAGATTTTCTTTCTCTAAAGCATCCATTGAAAGGTTGTGCTGAAGTTGCTGGCTTTTACTCTTGTGGACTCTTGTCGAATTCGTTTGTCTTGTGACACCAAGGGGTAGTATGCCAAGCACGGAGAACGGTGAACGGCATAGTCGTCGGTAAGATTAAGAACTACAGTCCTTAGGTTGTGGTCAGCTGAGGAAATATTGTGAGTATGTCTTACAACTATTCAATTTTTAATGCTTGGTTTTCCGTTGGACAGGGTGATTGGTCTCATGGTTTTTTCCATGTATAGGTTTTCCATGTAAAAAATCTTTGTGTCTTCTTGTGGTGATTGATTTGATTTAGTTCGTTTATCCTTCACTTTAATTAATTGGATTGCATATTAGAAATCAGTTTGGGACCTTAAACCTCATCTTTGTAGGTTCTATAATCCTCAGTGATGGTACACTGCACCCGGTCCATCTATTCATCATCCTTGATTAAAAAACATTTAAAGATGGATTGACCATAACATGATGCCCCATCATCTATCATTTACCTCTTTGCTCAATCACCAACTGTCACATAGTCAAGCATTTGTAAGCCGACTCAATCAACATTAAAGAAGGAAGCCGTAGACATTTATTGATTAGTGATCCAAGGCATAGATTTAACATGGCCCACCATGCAATCACTGTGATGCCCAGTTCAGATTTACCAAGTTTTCATGCATAAATAAAACCATGCTTGATATCACACATAATGGGTAAATAGAGATTCAGACCATAAACAAACATAAAATAAACCTACAAAGACTTGATCGTAAGAAAGTTTAGGGTTACCTCAATGAGACCTTTATTATAGTAAAGTTATGGACAATTACACAACCAAAAATTTCGTCATCCTCTTGATCAAACCAAATCATCAATTGGGTATCCATCGATCAATGTTTCATCCGTTATCACTCATCACTGACTTGGTCAAGGAAGATCTTTACCTTTTCACTCTTCCTTTTTTTTTTCGAGGGGTTTTATTTCCAGGGGAGTTCAAAATTTGATACATCAACATTAGTGCCTTGGCCAAGGCAAAATCCCTCTCAACTCCCAAAATTCTACCAAAAATAAGATTGTTCAGGGAAACAAAAGAGGATATTTCAATCACAAGTGAGGCCTCATATTTGTTGATTAAGGGTCAGTATGTTCTCTCAAGTACGATGCTTCTTCGCCAAAAAAATCTGTCTAGTAAAGCTCTGTTACAAATCAGCGCTTCCTCATTATTTACAATCAGATCAGATATCCATGCAAGTTGTCAAAAGAGTCCAAGCATTAGTCATACTGGAATTATATGTAAAACTTGTTAACGAGGGCTGTGTACATCAGTGATTGATTGCAGCGAGAGTCGAGTCGACGTCACACTACTGATAAACGTACGCATGGGTGGAAACGGGGAACCAACACTAACTGCGACGTACGGACTGCTGGGCACAGTCGACGATTTTGACTTTTTTGGGGTAAAACGCGACTTTGACTCAAATGTATCAAAGATGTAGGGCAAAGAGGGGATTTTTCCGCGAGGGCAAAAACAAAGGACATAAGGTGCATCTACCTGGTTGAAGACATGGGTGGGACCCACCTGTAAAAAATCCAAGCAACTTGTCATCCCTAAAACTAATTGTATTCTCCTGTGTCTAGATAATCAAAAGTCAAATAGAATTGAAATTTTTACGAAAAAAATCCAAACTAAATTCAAATTAAATAGATTTATTAACAACTACAAAGAAACCTCCGCTTAAGGGTTCATATGTCATTTTGGACTAATTTCCACCTAACGATATGTTATCCTAATGATATCATTAGGCTAACATAAAAACCCTATTTACTCCTCTTTTTCTCTTCTTCCTTCTCCACCATTGTGTATGTTACCAACATTATGATTGTTGTGGTTGTGGTACCCATCAAAGAAGGCAATTAACTATTCTCACCCATTTAGATGACTAGAACCATCTTCCACCTTCTTTTATTCTTTTCGTTATTCTCATTTGCAAATCTATTGGTCGAAGAATAAAGAAAATAAGAATGATCAGGTGAGTTTTCACAACTTCTTTGTAATGTGGTAATTTTGAGGTTGAATTTTAAGTGTTTTCACTATGTTGGATTTTTCTAAAACTGGCTATCTCATAGTTGGTATGATTTGAAATGTGCTAATTTAACTTTTCCATTGTTGCTTTGTCAAAAAATGCATTGAGAATGAGTTTTGCATAATTTGTTTTATGATGTTGCTTTAGTGAATCTGACAGATGATTAATGGGTTTACATTTTTTTTTAGAATTCTTCCATGATAGTCAAGCTTTGGCAATCTAGTCTCTTCATATGGCAGGGCCTTCAATGGGTGTTATGCAACCCAAAAATCTTTCCTATCATATAGAAAAATAAGTGAACATTTAATTGCTTGCAGCAAAGTTAAGCTAGCTAGAATTGGATGCCTTTTTTAAAACAAAATTCCATTTGGTATGCTCCAAGTTGGACCTGCCATGCATTTGATGTTTATTTGGAGAGGATAAGAGGAAAAGACAACATCGTATTTGATATGGCTTCCCTTTCTACACACTTATAAATGTGTAGTGATTCTGAATATCCATTTGTTTTGCTCAAATTTCTTCCAAAAATTATGTTCCTCTAAGTAAAACAAAATAGT
This sequence comes from Sextonia rubra, assembly GCA_037013555.1. NCBI lineage: Eukaryota > Viridiplantae > Streptophyta > Magnoliopsida > Laurales > Lauraceae > Sextonia > Sextonia rubra. Next base: position 28,186,185 of record JASUAD010000011.1, on the reverse strand, counting down.
GAAGCCTTTTTTAGAACATAAAATTGCATGTGTTAATATTCTGTAATAAAATGACAGGTTCTAGTTCATCCATATGAACAGTTCATACATCACTAAGAGATGCAAATGGTGTGATAGAATAATGACTTTGACCAATAGATTTGCAAATGGGAATGACGGAAGGGTTAGAGATAGGAGGAATATGGCTCTAGACGAGTTTGACCAACATATTTGCAAATGGGAATAATGGAAGGGTTAGAGGTAGGAGAAATATGGCTCTAGATGAGTGGAAACAGTCGCTTACCTTTTTTGGTGGCCGAATGGAACAACAACAACCAAAATATTAGAAATAGAAAGAGTAGAGAAAAAGAACAAAGAAGAGAAAAAAATGGAATCACTGAAGTTTTAACATTAGCCCACCGATATCATTAGGGCAACATATCATTATGGCCAAATTAGTCTACAAAATGTACAAACCCCTAATCGGAGGTTTTTGTGTATTTGTTAATAAATCCGTTTCATCTGAATTTAGGATGAATTTTTTCATAAAGGTCTTAAAAGAAATTCATCTACAAAAAGCAATTGTAGATCCACTATAACAATTTGATAACCATAAAAATTCTAAAACTGACATGTTAACGGTTTTCTATAGTACTTATTTAAAAAGAACTGTCGTCCCCACTGCCCATGAGCCCATACCTGCATCATTGCCAAACCACAGCGCCCCCCCCCCCCCCTCCCAATTGGGTATTTTCTAAAAAATTAAAACAAATAAATCCATCGATCTTAAGAAGCACTTGAGACTTGGATGTGTCCTTTCAAATATTTTAAATGTTGTGTCTTTTCGAAAACATATTTGTGTCACTTGGATAAGATGTGTCTCTTAGGCCCATTTAAGTGGATTTGACCCATTTCCAAGAGTTATTTCCAACTGTATAAATTTAAATCATTTTTTAAAGCTTTTGACATGGCACACAAAATACAAAGATTATAGAGTTTTCTCTTTTACCATTATTATTGGGAGCTGCTAAATGTTCACTAATTTTAGTTCATTCTACACGGCCAGAAAAAAAAAAAGAAGGAATAAAAAACCAAAAGTTTACAAAATGCCCCCACCCTTCTCTCCTCATACCTTCCCTCTTCCTCCATCCTCCCCTTCCCCACCTCCCCTTCCGACCAGTGATGACCTCCGGCAGCGAAGGGGGGCTTTTTCTCTCCTTCCCCTTCCCTCTTCCTCTTCCTCTTCCTCTCCTTTTATTCTTTCTCCCCCCTTCTCCCTCCCTTTCTCTTCCCCCACCTCTTTTCTCTCCACACCTTCCTTCCCCCTCCCTCCCTCTCTCTTCCCTCCCCCTTTCTCCCCCTCCCTACAGCAGACGATCTTAGTGGGGCGGGGTGGGGGGAACAGGAACAAGAAGAGGGAGAGGAAGGAGAGAGAGCGTGTAACATCCCGACCCAGCTTGATCCCGTTTAATGACTAATTAATGTTGTTTTTGTTGTTAATGATGTTCTTTGCCTGTTTTAATTTTGTTGTGGGTCATGGATAGATAGTTGGGTTGAGTTTGACCTGGTTTAGGTAGACCAAGGCCTTTTTCGTAATTTGTATTTTTCCAAGATCTCGTCATTTATGTATCATATTGGTGTCAACACGTGTCTCTTGTTAAGCTCGTTAAATGCTGTAACTGTGCCAACGGCAAAAGATGTCGCATGGTTTCGTTGGACCTCGATTTGACTCTAACTAGAAATGGCCTTAAGCAATTGGACTTGGTTGTAAATGTCCCTTAACCTTATCCTATAAAAATCCCTTCACCGACCCTCTTCTCCTTTAACTTCTTCTTAGTTCTTCAGCTCTCTCTCTCTCGTGAGCTCTCTCTCTCAATTGTCCTCTTTTCCTTTGTTTCAAACAAATAGCAAGAGAGAGCTTGGGATTCGTGTGATTCAAGGTATGTCTGGAGGTTGGATTCCTTCTCTCCCTTCTCTTCTCGTTCTCCATTGTTCTCCATGATTTTCCATGATTAGGCTCATGAGGGTTTTCTCTCTCTTTTCCTGCATGCTAGCTGTGGTTGTGGTTGGAGGTGATTTGAGCCCCAAGGACAACGGTGGAGTGTTAGAATCAAATTGAGGCAAGTATAAGCATAACTTGTATGAACCCATGATGGTATGTGCATGTGATTGCTATGAATTTCATAATCTTATATGTTCAGCATGTTTACAGCCCATTTGAGCTCAGTTCTTCTCTTTTGATTTCAGTGTTTCCTTCGTTTCCAGTTATTCTGTAATCCCTTCAGAAATTGGCCCTGCGCATTCACGGCTGAACCTTGAATTGTGCTACGGCTAAGCCGTAACATGTAGTACGGCTAAGCTGTAAGCCCCACCGTGACCCAGCCGTAGATCAATACAGGGTGTCCCTAAAAATAACTGAGAGTATGCAAATCTGCATCTCTTCTATGGTGTAGCCACGGCTACGCTGTGTCCTCTCTTACAGCTAAGCTGTAAGGAACCTGCGGCTGAGCCGTAAGGTCTCCTACGGCGGAGCTAAGAGAAATGTACAGGTAAAAAGGTAGCAAAGGAAGCCGACTTGGTAGAGCCTTAGACCTAGAAGGTAGGTAACCATGACTTGCCCAATAGACTATGAGACTACTACGTGAATGATCTCGAGGGCTGCGAATCATTCATGTTCGTTATCCAACAGTTAAGCACCTTCCCATGGATGTCAGTTTAAGGGATTTCGGTGTACTCTCAGGTAGAGTGCAACACTAGACAATAATACATCGGAGACCTTAAAACTACATCAACATGCATGGTTAGAAACCCTGGATAACTAGAATAGAGTTGGATTGTAAGTACCCTTGACTCGATATGGATTCATTGCATCTTGCATGTCTAGCATTGACCTCCATTCTTTAACATGATTATGTGATTTCGTCTACACGTCACTTGATGGATTACTTGATATGTTTCTTACACCTTGAGTATACACGTATGTTAATCACGATTATGCACGCATGATATACTTGTTGGCATGTTTGACTCGAGGTGTAGCACATGATTGATTCACTCTGGTTAGGCACTACTCTGCCTTAGCCTTAGGATCCCGACGGGGTGACTTTGGTATAGTTGTATGACCTTGCTGCAGTAAGGGCACGTCTTGGGGAATCCGGACCGTGGAAACCCGAGACCCATTTGTACCCTGGCCCGGACAATGGTGTTCTCCTCATGTTTATAAGATCCCTCATTTGGGAGCATATGGCATGTGTGGTAGCCGCCTAGTTATGTACAGTGTATGTATTTTTAATTCACGAGAACATGTTGTATTTCTTGCATGATTGCCTAGTTTACAAGCATTGACATGTTATGATTTACTTCTGTTCTTTAATTTGATTAGAAACAGCATGTATTATCTTGTTACTGTTTATACTTTGCTAGATCGTTGTATTCATACTTTGTCCTTGGTGTTGCAGGCTCAAATACCTAGACCGACCCCTCGTCGGTCAATCAGGTTACAGGAGAGACCCCCGAGACCCCATCCGGGCTAGAGGAGTGGGCGTGATCCCTCCTTTCGGAGAGCGTCTAGACCTCATCTTGTATACGGGTCTTCATTCTTTTGAGATCTATCAGGCTTACATTCATTCATGAGTTGTATACAGTATTTTGTCTCATTTTGTAACACTGTTAGATATGATGTATATAAATTCTGATTTTCTACTCTGTTCCTACATATTATGTTGTGATCTTTTGATATCTATAGCTTCCGCGTACATGTTTGCACGTGGGAATCTTCCCTTGTACGTGTACATTTGGACCAGGTCTGAGTGTGCAGGTACAGGAGTACGTGTGTCATTGGTTCGGCTTTCACTAACCCCTGAACTCCTAGGCTCGGGTTGTGACAGAGCGCACCTCCGCTGCTGGAGCTCGTTGCTTCTTGAAGGAGGAGGTGGGGAGGGGAAGAGAGGAGGGAGGGAGAGTGAAGGTGTAGAGAGAGAAGGGGTGGTTTAATTTTGGGAATTTTTGGTTTTTTTTTTTTTGTTCTACTGAATAAGCAAAACTTGGTGTATAGTTAGTAGATTCCTTATTTTTTTTATCTTTAAGGGCAGTTCCTTATTTTTATTTTCTTATGTAGAGTTTGAATCAGAGTTGAGCATTATACCGTGGGACATAATTTCATCAAATCCACCTCCATGTGAAAATTATTGTCTTTAAGAAAACATCCTAATTAGTTTGTCTTGCTCATTTTCTACTTTCTTGATTTAATTTGTTACACTCACTTTTATTCACTAATTATTTATCCTAATTATTTTTTTTTCTAATTGCACACTCTTCATAATTAGTTTCTCCAACACCAACCCCCCCGATGCGCTTGTCACATTGACCTCCTTCACCCACTGTCTCCCACATCTACCAAACAAGACCAGCATCTTGAATCTAAGCTCGACAGTCATTCCAGCATCTACTCAACTTGTAACTAGTGCTGGACCTATGTATTAGGTTTTGGGGGCAATTGCCACATGAAAAAGACCAAAAGATGAATGGTGAATGGCAAAAACAACCCATGCACCTAGAAAAAGAAACGAAGAAATTAGCCCAAACCCCAAAATTAAGCTCTCATAGTGTCGCCCACGTCAAAAGACAAAATAATGAAGAAAGTAGCAACATAGCCATTGTTCGCCTATGTCAAATGAAAATTTTAGGTATGCCACTGCATGTATAACTGATAATATTTCTAACCAATCATGTCCACATATGGTTATACAGTCTAACGATGGCACTAAAAGGCCCAAGGTCGGTCGATATGGACTATCAAATATAAAACTCCACAAAGCCTCTGTTTATAATCTTCTTGTTAGGTTTATGTCTTGTATTCCGGTTTAGCCGGATTGGTTCATCGGTCTAGTCAATGACTAGGTTTACGATCATGAGTATTTTGGTCATTGTAATAAGCCAAAAAAGCGTAGATTATATATTTATGTAATCTAACCTTAGACTAGGTGTAGAAAATGTGAGAGCTCATTTCCCCTGTGGTGGGTCATAAGAGAGGTGAGGGCTCTCTTTCTCGTGGTGCTAGGAGTATGACCCACCACGTGTAGCAGGGGAGAAGTGAGAACAAGATTGAAACCCAGAAGAGCGAGTAGACTAAGTATTAGAGTTGCTCTCTTTTCCATGATGCTCGAAGTATGAACCATCACGTGTGGCAGGAGGCAGTGAGACAAGATTGATACCTAGAAGAGTGAGTAGACTAAGTGTTAGAGGTTTGAGAATCCTTATGACAAGTTACCCAATTTCTTCGTAGTGAAATTGAGCAGATGCTCATAGCCTGTGGACGTAGGCGATCTTACCAAATCACATAAAATATGTATATCATGGTTGCATGCTCTTCTTCTCTATGTGTGTGATGGATGTTGATGTGTTTGCCCTAAATCCAATCTAACAGATGGCATCAAAGCCACAACACTTCTTAGGGACCACAATTCCAATTGAGTGAATCTACTGGCCATTAAATTTCTAGAATGACGACTCACTTTAAGTGAGGATCGCATGTGATGAGCAACTCATGTTCTCTCTGATGGATCTGGATGTGGAGACTTCGTCACATGGTTGGAGATCTATGTGCATTTCGGTAATTGGAAAGCTCCATGAATCCCTTTGCTTTTTATCTTTCCTATGAAAATGGAGAATATCCAACTCTACGGCTCCCTTCTCCTTATATAGATAAGTTCCAACGAGTCACAATTACTAGAGACATCTTCTACTAGAAAACCCACATTATATTGATCCTATTAGGGATTTTATTGTAGGGCCCAGATCAAGTTTTACTCTAAAGTGGAATTGCAATCTCTGTTGGCATCCACTCTGCTTGATCTAACGTGGGACTCGTGGCATGCAGGCCACACAATTTCTTACACTCCTTCAATAGGTGTTTTCAATTAAAAATGCACTACAATGCGTGCAATTTTAGTACACAAGGAGAATCACATGACCAAGTTTATGATGCACAACTTAAAGAAGACAAGTGTGAGGTAGGATTTGCCTTCTACTTAGGCTAGTTGGGCTCTTTCATCTCTGGAGGAGATAAATAGGCAGTTAATAGGTATTTTGCAAATAACACAATAAAACAAGATTATCCAAGGATGTTGGTAAATTATAATTAATATAGTTATAATTTTATATCAAAGCAATAATGTGATTATATCACAATAGTTTTTTGAGTATTTTCCTAAACCTGTTAGAACCCATCATCATCTAAAATTTAGGATTGGATAGAAGTCCAACTTGATCTAACCACGTGGTTGATTAGGATTGAACCACAAGGGGTCCTATAGAGATATTGGGTTTGCATCTAGTAAGCATGCGTCAAAAATGTGTGCGAAACGATATGGATGATGAGAGGCTATTATGTGGATTATAGATCGGAAAAAAATTCTAGTTATCATAATTAACCGATTTATGATCTCAAAGTTCATCATTTATCATTAGAAACAGTTCAAAAAAAAAAAGTCTTATCATTAATTATAATAAGTGCATTTCTTTTCTTTATGATCCAATCCAATATGATGGTCAAATCATAAGTTAGGATAAGTTCCAATTCATGTGGCCATATGTGTTTGATAGAATTTATATTTGATAATGCATGCATTTAGGCTTTACAAAACATACACACTGTGCTTATTATCATAGGAGGACCTACATTGTAGGGCATGGGGGTTGAAGCCCCCACCCAACTTAAAAAATTTCCATATGGGCTATAAGGCCTTGTTGGCCCAGCCCCCATTTATAAAGTCTAATAAACCCCTACTTGTTATGTATGATGTGGCTCCACGTGTTGGACAATGCGAAGAAAAATAAAATCTTAAAGATGAAAGATCTTGCTCACCACAGTTTCTTTCATCAATCGAATGAATTTGGGCCTATACTTTATATATATATATATATTCTATTCTGTAATGTCTCTCTTAATCATATGAAGCCCCTTGTTCATGAAAATACTTAACACATCATCACATAATGATATATATTTGATGTGAATTCTTGATGGATGCAAACATCTAAATTGGATGATGGGGATGGGCCTCACAATATATATAAATAAGCCTTAACCATTGTCAGCCCCCTCAAGTGAAAATCCTAGATTTGCCGCATATTGTTTTTTATAAAAGTGAAGTTTTACACTATTTTTATTTGTAAGATTTTCCAAGAGCATGTCCAATGGAAGGTATCATCCAAACTTCGACTTTTCCTTTTCTACAGGGTTTGAACGAGGGAAAGAAGTAACCATAGGTGCTTTTCTCCCTCCTCTCTCTTAGTCACTGTAAAGTTTGACAGTCTACGCCCAAAATTTTCATGGAAAGAAATTAGTGGTAGATTTCTCAGCCTCAGGCCCAAGTTTAAACCCCGCTCCAAAGCTTGTCATTTCTAAAATCACGAGAGAACTAAGTGGGAAATTGAGATTATAGGAGTGTTTGCTAGAAGGTGATTACGGGTGGACTACTCATAATCTACCACATGTACTATAGGCAGCCTGTTGTGCGGTTACCATTGGAATAGGCTGAAAATCCATGGGTTCTTAAAATTTTTACATTTGGCAATAGGGTGGAAAGCATAAGTGGTGTTCCATAATTCATGGAATTTTGTGGTAGAACAAACACCCTAAAACAGTGCTGAAAGGCGGATGAACAGTGTTTGAGTTGAGTTTTTGGGATTTATATATTTTCTTGATCTGATCAATGAGTGAGCCTCTCATAGATGATCAACTCCGTTAGATGTGAGTAGTACCCTTAAAACGACCATGAGACAATTTTCAGCTATCAATTTTTCTTAGATGTAATGATGTTTTTTAAAAAGGTAATCAACGTTCTACACACAGATTTTGACTTTTATGGGTCCCTTTTGAAAAATCTAGATCGTTAGGTCTAATCTAGATGCCAAGAAAGACCATGGGATTAAAATTTATAATGTGGGGCATTGTAGATCATAATATAACGTTCTAACTCATTGATTTCTTAAAAGTTTCTTTCTTGGAAATCATCTTTTTTATCAAATTTGATTTTTTTTTTAGAGAAGATGAGTTGATTTCAGGCTTGAGGAAGAATTCTTTAAAACTAAAAAACTTCCCTTAGCATCATCACTGTGGATACTTGCCAAATGTGCCATTAGGAGAATATTTAGATGAGAGTGAGTGAAATGAAATGAAATAAAATAGAGCCTCCATTTTACTGACACGATTTAATGTGCGAGTTAAATTAAAAGTATAAAAATTTAAAATTTTTTTCTTTAAAAAAAATAAAATACAACTACTAATTGGTAAAAAATTATTTTTTTACATGAAAAATTAAAATATTCTTTCTTAAGTCGATGAAAGAAAAAAAAATATCTCAACTTTATTCTATTTTATTTTCTCTTGCCTTGACACGACACACTTCTATACTACAGTGTATTACACTGCACTATACACATCAAACACGTCATAGGGAGCCGGACTACCATGGGAAATGGGGTTTCGGCTCATGTGCATGCATACCCATGACGGTACCATTGATGTGATTGATTGAACCAAAACCTCACCTGCAGTGTCGGGCCCCCTAATGTCAAATACAGAGGCCAGCTAAAGTTTGGCAAAAGGGTAGAGATTTCCAATTTACAGGCCATTTACCCCGGACATCATAACGTGGTCATAAGTTGGAAAATTCGACGAAGAATCACTAAACACTGTCTGGGGCCCAAGACGACTACTAGAAGACTTTATATCCGTTCGCGCATGCATTGTAACCTTGGGAAAACTTTAAAAGAGGGCTCAAGTTTTGTTTGAATTTTAAAATAGAATATTAAAAAACATTATATTTTAAATTAGGGCTTAAATTTTCTATTTATATTTCAAATCATGATAATCAGCAAGAATCTTTTAAGTTATTATTCTTATTTTTTTCAAAATAATGTGAATTCGGAGGGTTATTACTCTTACTTTTTTCAAAATTCTTAAAATGCCCTTTAACTCTTTTCTCTTCCTACTCCAAACCATGGACAACCCCAACTCTTCAATTCAGACAAAACCCAACAAAAGACAATAATTGTCAATTAATTAAACACCTGTGCACGCATGCCTTGTAATTAATTAACTATGGCGATTTTATCTTCTTCCATGGCTGCTGCTTTGCTATTGCTACACCCTCACAAAAATAAAGAAACAAAAACAATAAAAAATAATCAAACACTAAGTAGAAGTGCAGCCCAATCATTTCCAACATGGTGGTTTGGAGGAGGAAGAGGACACGGCTAAAGGGCATTTTAGGTATTTTAAAAAAATAGAAGAATAGCTCGCCAGAAAATTTAATTTCTCGCCATTGTCTTGATTTGAGATGTAAATGAAAATCTTAAGTGCTGATTTGAAATATAAGACTTTTTTGGTCCGCTTTGAAATTTGAGCAAAACTTATGCCCTATTTTAAAATTTTTCGGTAACCTTTCGTTATGCTGTCTACACGCCATGTCGGTGCTCGAGATCTTTCTGCGTTCCTTCCTTCGACTAATCGTTCTCACAAACGCACGTAAAATAAAAAAAAAAAATCCAGAACCAGATCATGCCAATAAAAGAGGGAGTGATGGGCTACATCAACTGCAACTTTCCAGTCCGAAGATAATGATGCAAAGACGAGATATTGTTTTCCTGTTTCTTCTCCCATTCAGTTGTTTTACAGCGTTTGGATCTGGAGCAACTCTTCCCAAGGATGAAAGTAAGATCAACTCACCTGATTTCCATTTTCTTTCTTTAAATTTCTTTAATGGAAGATGATATATGTCTAACCACTGCAAACTGTGCTAGCTAGTCTGAAACTTCGAATATTTTAAAATTTCAATCTCGTCACCTCTATATTTTGTTTAAGCATGGAACACTCTAGAAGGTGATAAAAACTAGTCCTCCTGAATGTTTTCTTTTAGTAAAGATCCTAAAATTCTACAAGAAAGTTGCCTTTTAGCAACAACTATTTTAGCCGCAGTGTATTTTTCGCCACTAAAAATACATATTTAATGACAAAAATACGATGTTGCCGCTAAATGAAATATAGTGGCCATAGTTTGTGACAATTATTATGTCACAGTTAAGATTCGCCACAAATTTTATGGCGAGAAATTTTGGCATCATGGGATTTTGGAGGAAAAAAGATATAGTGGTGATTTTTTATTTTTCCGCCACTAATGCTTTATTGTGTTAGTGGCAACTTTTTAGTGTCATCACTAATAGCTTATATATCTTACGTTTAGCCGCGGTTTATTTTTTTCCACTATATGTGTGCATTTTGTGGCGACTTTATATTGCCACTAAAGATACACCTCGGAAAAGTTGATTTTTAATGGCAACAGTTTTTGCTACAACTTAATTGTCATCACTAAAACTTCACATTTAGTAGCGAAATATAATATTGACACTAAAGGTATCATAGTGGTCACATTTTGGTGGCAACTTATATGTAGCAGGTAAATGTTATTTTTGAGGTAAAGAGATTTAGTAGCAATGTTCAATTGTTTACCACTAATTACCAAGGTTTTGTGGCAATATTTAATTTTCGTGGCTAATTGCCTTAGGTATCTTACATTTAGCTACAGTAATTTTTTTGCCACTTTATGTGCCACATTTTGTGGCAACTTTTGTATTATTGCTAAAGACATACCACAAAAGGTTTGGTTTTCAGTAGTAGTAAAGATTCTAGAAATTAAGATTATTTTATTGCAAATTCTACATTCGCCCTTTTAGCAGCAAAAATTCTTTTCCACTAAAATTCATATTTTTTGCAGCAAAATGTCGACTTAAATTTGTTTAGGACCAAAAATAATAAGAAGATGACTAGAAGAAGGCATATGGTGTGATTTGTTTATTGTTTCACTATGTTTGGATGGAAAAATCTAATGGCCAAGTAAATTTATGATGTGGCATCACTAATATTTTACTCCTCTACATGCCTCTTTTTTCTACCATGAAAATGTTAATTTGGTAAAAGATGGTGGAGTAAGCTTGATGACAGATGTGTATACATGTGTTGAGGAGTAAAGGTGAATGTATGTCAAAACATACAAAAAGGAACAAAAATGGTATGTTAAAGTAAAGATGATTTTATAGGAAAAATTCCCTTAGATGTTGTAGCTCGTAGGAACGAAAAATGCTTTTAAATTCTCATATTGATAACAAAGGGCCAAAGTGGCAATATTGCCAGCAATTTCTCCCCCTCTCTTGTGGAAAAAAACCCTTTCTTTCCATGCTCATTAATTGGAACTTGCAATAGCACATCCCTCCCTTTCACCAGGCCAATCATCCTCTTCTTCACTCTCTTAAGCCATATCTGCAAGATCTGACAAGCCTAAGCCTAAGTGGTAGATCCGATTGAAATCTAGTGTACCCATCATACACCAAATAATAAGGGGCTTAATGGCATGCCCCTAAAAATGAAACAACGGTTACGTGAAATTAGGAGCCAATTAATTTCTTTTCAATAATCAATAAAGACATCATTCGTATTTAATACAAAATGTGGCCCCTAATCAAGGTCCCACTATGGATCGTAGTCCACAGGTGAGATTCCATATTGGTGAATACACCAATTAATATAGTGGAAACTTCAATATAACAGAAGGTACAATAAACATTTTAGAGTTAGCATGTAAATTTATTAACAAAGTTAAAGTGAATAATTAAAAGATATATTAATTAAATGACTAGAACTAAAAACATAGGCCAATAGAAATATATAAACTACCACCTGATAGTTATGAAGTCACTCATGTGCTGGTCAAGACGCATCAAAGGATGCTAGCTAACATCACCTGTATTCAACAACATCAGGTTCAGTCACCTGAAGTATCTCCAGCGTAACCTCTCAGGTAAACATACTCAACATAGTCAGGTTCAATACCTATGCACCAAGTTAGAAAAACAAGGTCAACTACAAAAGTGGAGGCAAGTATAATACAAATAACTCATAATGAACTACATTATCAATGTGAGAATAAGATGCTGAAATCATAAGAATATATGAACTATGTAGATAAAAGAATGCCATGCATATTAGAAGGAATGGATCTTAAATCCAATTCTACACCAAATGAACAATATCACATTCGCCGAACATCGCATTATTCGATGTCCTTATGGGATTTATACCATCTTCGGATGCCTCGTATTCTGTCCAAAAACGGTGAATCAAATCCGTTTTTAGATGCTTAACATCCTGTCCAAAAGATCACGGTGAAACCAACCGTGTACAAGTGGTACGCTCGTTTTCGGCCCTAAGTCTAGTAAAACATTACAGTGTACATCTGTGTATCGACTGCAGTTGTCCAATAACTAGATCCGCATAATAATCTCACACAACTCTACCCCTTTTTATGTCGAGACTTATAAACATGGCTCAGTGATTGTTTGACAGACACATCCTACGATAGTGTGAATGGCTGCCCAGAATAGGTATTCAATTACCATATAATGAAAAGTTATTCTGATAAAATAATTTACAACACAACATGAATACCTTCCAATTCACAATGCATGGTCCAAGCCACAACACAGTCCAAATCATCATAAAATAAAAGGTATAAGCTCTAATATGTATGCAACGAGTAAAGAAACACAAGCTTAATGATCAAGAAATATCTTCATAAACGTTTCTAACACTATGACCATAATTCATGCATGCAACAACTCCACATGAACTAAGATGAGGTAAGGTTGGGAATTTTTGAAAGCCAGGGTGATGCATAGCCCAATTCTCACTTTATCTGAGTGTGGGTGGTTTGTACCATCATGTGTAAACCATGAAGTCGGCAAAGATACGACCGCCCAAAAGTACGTTCCTTACTTAGATAGAATGGAAGGGAAAGACCTTAAAACTAGGTCTCACAGGAATCTACAACACCACAAAATTTCCTTGGACCTCAGCCTATCTATCACAAGCTGAGTCCAAGAATTCGGGTATTAGGATTAAAACCTAAAAAGTGACACACATACTCCCGTGTAATTTACACCTAAACCCAAGTCTAAGCAGAATTACACAAGGGATGATCACACTACTACACGTATGAGGTATTAATAATGGACTTTTGTCCAAGCATGCAATAAGCGGAAGCTCTCAATACCAATCATGAATCGAGTTCTTACAACACCAGATTAAAGTACATCTATGTATATAAGAGTTAAAAGAAGCTTGGCTTTACAAAAGGGAAGAAAGTTTCCGAACAAAAAGGGAGAAGTTACATCGTTTCAAAATACAAAAGGGTCATGATCTATGCATATCAAAATAAAACTGATGCAATCATGAAACCCTAAATACAGTTAATCCCAAAATGAAGCCTAGCTAAATCCTTGACGCTCTCCGTGATTAGACCAATCAAAATTGATCCATCGTCCACTCGTGTAGGCCGAAGGGGTTCTCAGAAGCCTTCTCTGAATTTTTCTCGATCTTTTCAAGATTGGAAGTTGGATCTGGGCCTATAACACCAAAACAACTAGTGAATAAGATTATTCAGCAAACTATAAGTATTATTAAGGTAACACACGTTGTATTTACAAGAATTATTGACAAGTGATCATAGATAAATGTCAAATTAGTATACTAGGCATGTTGTGCATTTGAATAAAGCATGCTATAGATTTAAATAACAGAATACTGTACTATGTGGCTATTACATTTGTCATATCCTCCCTCTAAGGATCTTTACGTTAAGAGCACCATCGACAGAGCCAATGTACAAATGGTTCTTTTCATATATGAAGTCTGGAAGCTCCAAAGCACACTACAAAGCCATTGTTCATTAGTACACCAAAATCAACCCTGTCGGGTTTCATAAGGTTGAGGCTGAGTAAAGCCAGACTATTTGGATTCATTCAATTGAATTTAGAATAACATGTTTGACTTACTCATTAAGGACAATACAAAACAATATACGTTCAATTCATTCATACAATTTGTTCATACTCAATTCAAAATTTAATATCAATACCGAATGTTTCTCAATGCAAGTAGAATCAATTGTACAAATCATTCAGTTCAAAATATAGAAATAAGGGAAGGCAATATCAAGAATACAATATGCTATACAATTCAATTTAATAGCATTAAGGTAGTTTTACAAACCAACCATAATCTAGTCGTCCATTGTTTCTAACCGTGCATGATGATGTAGTTTTAAGTTATCCGATATATAGTTATTTTTTTTATTACATTATATCAGTAGTGTATATCAAAGTCCCTTTAATCAACACCTATGGGGAGGTGCTTAACAAACGAACGACACCATATAAATGAGTCTCAGCTCTCAAGACTCTTCATGATGTTCAATTATTTCTTTGAGCTAGTCAATGGGGTATAGGGATCCAAAACTAGGGCTCTACAAAGTCTTATATCCGTACCTACATTAATCTTAAATTTTAATGGCCTTGCGGCTTAGTCGTGGGTGGCTTACAGCGTAACTGTAGAATGCACTACGGCTGAGCCGTAGTTACCTATAATTTCCCCCGTTCACACAGTTGGACTGTGTTTTGACTTACGGCTGAGCCACAGCTGGGCTACGGCTTAGCCGTAACACATGTTATGGCTTAGCCGTAAGAGGTTTTATCATTGTTCTACTCTTTGGATTTCAAGCAGTAAATTACATTACAGTTAGGCTTCAACTTGGTTACAGCCTAGTTGTAGTACATCCTATGGCTTGCTGTAGTTTGGCCGTAGAACATATTTCAAATTTGTTGCTCTCTGGACATGGAGCTGTAGAAAACTTATGGCTTAGCCGTAAGTTTCAGATTTTCTGGAGCAGTTTCATTTCGCTTCAAAACTTGGTAAGTTCTATGTAGATACAAACAATAAAATAGAAGTACAAATGAAGGGCTGTAAAACACATCAAAATTGAGAGATTTGTAAGAATATAAGAATCATGATATACCAATATACGTTTAACCAAAATTTGCTTATACTTGCCTTAGATTAAGCTTTTCAAAGTATTAATCCTTCTTATGGCTCAATTTAGGTATTCTTTGACCTAAATGCCATGCATGCAAGAAATAGAAAAGGAGATGAGTGCATGTATTGGAATGAGAGTCCTCTAGACTCAAGAGAGCCGTAATGGGAAAAGCTCTTACCTTGAAGATGGATTAGAAGGAGGTGCTTAAGTTTTCCACTTCAAAGATAGGAGGAGAGCTCAAAGATGATGGAATGGAGAGTAAGAACCTTAAGTCACACATGCAAATCTTCTATTTCCTTGATTTGAGAAAAAAAGGTGGTGAAGGGATAGAAGAAGAAGAAGAAGAAGACATTGGAAAGGAGTGCATACAGGAAGAGAAGGTCGAATGGGTAGTTGAGCTTTTTATATGACATCTTTTTTTAGAGTTTATAAGAAAGTCCATATTCCTTAAGATAATTTCGGTTTAAGTCAAGTGAGCGACTAATTAATTCAAACGACTTCATTTGCATTCGAGTCACTTACGAAAGTTAACAAACTTGACGAGACACACGTATTGACCCTAATATGATGCATGAATGATGTAAACTTACAAAGTCTAAAATTATGAAAAAGGGCTCGTATTCACCTCATTTCGGTTAAACTCAACCCAATTACCTATCCATGGCCCTAAACGTGACTCATTATATCAAAACATCATTAACTAGGCTAATTCTCTGGAAATTCACTAATAACTTAATCAATTAGTTGCGAAACATGCTTAATTAGAGTCGGAGTGTTATACTATCTCAGGGTATGCCATACACTCCAAGCAACCTCACTCTCGGGCCCCACAAATGAAGAACCCACCTGCTGGCAGCAGGTAGGTGCCAGCAGGTGCCCTATGACAAGATTCTATCGGGTTTGCTTCCCTTCTTTTCTTCGATAATTAAACAACATAAAACTCATACAAAATCCACTTTGCGTCCATCCTTTACCTTCCATTCCATCATCCATTCATCCACACATAATTCATAAGATCCACAACCATTTAACCCATCATCATCTTTTAGAATTTAAATGGGCATTGCATAAAACACATCTAATATGATAGATTCGATGAAAACAATGTAAATCACTATGAGAGACGGGTATTCACTTGCCTTTGATGAAAATTGGGTGTAATGCCCTAGGCCACTGGCATGTCCCACAAGTTCCAACTCGCTGAAAACCCAAATCAAACCAAAACAGATCTATAAATTAGGGGATAAGAAGGTAAAGGGCTAATCTATGTCAATATATAACCAAATATTAAAAAGATCTAACTACAGGGAAGAGGGGAGCTTACCTATGGTGGATTTGGAGAGGAAAAACTTGAAAGAGAGATCTTTGGGAAGCTTGAAGCAAGAGGAAGAAGATTATCGGAGTGGATGATGAAATTGAAACTCCGGCGGCTCGAGATCTCACCGGCAGCAAGCAAGGGAAAAAGAAAGAAAAAGAAAAGGAAAGAAAGAGATGAAGAGGAGAATAGTGGGGTGATGTCCCAAGGAGGTGGTTGCCGGAGAACATGGCGGCAATCCGGATCCTTTGATGATGGCTGGTTTTATGGTTGGAAGGTGAGGGAGAAGAGAAAACCCAAGAATGGAGATGAGAATGGCTCTGGTTCACCTCTGCTGGGTGAAAGATCGGGGGAGAGAAAATGAGAGAATAAAAGGGAGGAAAAGAAACTGATAAGGATAAAGAAAATTAAATAAAGAAAGGAGAGAGAAAGACGTTCGCTGAGTGAGGGAATATGAAGAGAGAAATGGAATGAATATTTTAGAAAAATTATAAAAATGCCATTGATTTAAAGTTTGGCTAAAAACTTCTTTTTAATATATTTTGCAAACCATTGGTCGGATTGAGTCACGACAAGTGTCAATGCTCATAAAATTAAATGAGCTTTCCAACAAGTATACTATTGACATGGTTTTGAAGAAGAGAAATTTTGACAATATTTAAGGGGTTTTTTGGGTGTTTTTCATAAAAAGGCTTAATTATTAGAAAAATAAAATATTTGGTGGCCAAGATGGATCTGATTTGGATCAAAGTACATGAAGATGATCTTTGCTTAAGAGAGTTACCCGATAAACCCAAAACCTCACAATTCGAAAAACTACGAAAAATGGCTTCTACACTTCCTGGAATTACAAACTACTCCTACTGAGTGTAAATGAACTCGAAACCTAAACCCAAAACCTCACAATTCGAAAAACTACGAAAAATGGCTTCTACACTTCCTGGAATTATGAACTACTCCTACTGAGTTCAAATGAACTCGAAACCTAATGAGACTTCTCACACACGATTCTAATGCTAATTCGGACCATTTAGCTTCTAATCGCACTTAATTGGCTAACAAGCAATTAACTAAAATTAACTACATCTTGAGAGTTCAGGATGTTACACTTGATTTTTCCCACATCAAAAACATCTAACTCTTAACCTTGCGCATCTAAGTGTGACTCATAGTTAACCCTACATAATTCATTTTAAAGCCGTGAGACTTCGACAAAGCAAATAGTATCATGTGGACAGTGGTTCTTAGTTATTTCAGAATGGTATCAGACCTGGTTTGTCTTAGTCATCACACTATTCTCCTCTAAATTGGCAAAATCTAGAAAATTTGATGGCCCCCCCTCAGAGTTAACAACTCCTATATGATCTCTCAAAACTGCCTCTCCCCTCCAAATCCACAACCCTCTCTCTGTAATATCGTTTCCCAGTCAATGATCATCCACATCATCAAGTTCAGTGGAAGTCCTCCGTGCGCTAGTGAGGGCCATATGAGGCCCACCCATGGGTAACCTAGTAAAGGCTAAAATTATATGGCAACCGATCTTATTTTACTAAGTTTTAAATATTTTAGACATTTAGACAATAACAAATAAAAAATAGTGCTGCTAAATAGGGATAACTATATGTATTTTTTTCTTTGTTATATGTGATTTCATGTAATTGTGATCAGCGACTGCACTCAAAGAAATTGCGCAAAAACTGGGTGCGACTGGCGATGTAGCTCGGTACTTCACTGTAGATCCTTGCCACAATGGCAGCATTGACAAGGACAAGAATACGAAGTTTATATGCAACTGCAGATATGAAAACAGTACAGTCTGCCATGTGACGAACATGTAAGCTTAATCTAGTTATTCCAGGCGGGTTTTGAGCAAAATAAATTCTTCCTCATAAAGGCATGGGACTGTGGGGCCTGCATTCAGGGTGTTGAGCCGTCAACTGTGACACATGCTCTGCATGCATGAACATTTGCAGGAGAAAATTTCTCTGGATTTTGATCATGTAGTGCAATGGGTGGAATGAACTCACCTTTAACACCCTTGAGGCCATCACAGTGGAGAGGTGGGGGATAAAAAATCTAAATGTGAGCTATGGCCTATGGGTGTGTAAAACTGAAAACCATTTAGATCATCCTGACCTCCTAATTCATAAGCCATATGTTCAAAGGTTTTAAAATGCATTTTTTTTAATTTCAATACAATGATGAGTAGCAGTTTGATGATTGTAGCAATTTATTAATAAAAATTATCTTTAGTGGGGCAATTTGATCCTAGCTAGGATTGTAAATGGGTCTCCGATTCTCCAATTACTCGAAGATTCTGACCTATTACTAATTGTGTTTGGGTCCTTATTTAGGTCTGATAAGTAAACCCAACATATTACCCCATTTTTAAGAAATTTATTAAAAGAATAGTTTTTCTTTTCAATGCATTCGGACCTGAACCCGAACCCGCTTCATACACAGTTATAATTCCAGTTCTAGGTCCATCCTTTCATTAAATGGTTCCGGTTCCGAATCTAGAAAACTGGATACGAACCAGTTTCGGTTTCGGGTGGACCCAGAATTGACCCGTTTGCAATCTTAATCCTAGGTGAGCTCAGGTGAATTTGGCACCTTCGATACACCATAAGTTTGTTGCACTAGATCATTAGTCTATATTGTGTGTACATGCATGTATTTTGTGCGTTATCTTTAGGTGATTTTATTTGGGAAAAATCAACTTAAATATTTGGTGAATAAAAAAGGCCATCATTATAAAAGCCTTGTCCCAAACATGCTATATGCTAAGAACTCCATTCAAAATAATAATGTCATCAAACAACCAATCCTACGACTTGTGTGAGGCAAACTTTTGTGCTGTCTCATTGCATACCCCCTAATTCTAAGTTAGGGTAAGGTAGGAAATGTTGGATTGATCAAGCTTGTAGTTATATTTTTTGACCAATGATTCATCCAAAGGGTGGATTGTATATAATCCACTGCATGTATATAATCCATTGCAGTCTAGCTTATGGGGCCCACTTATATCACATAAATTTATCAGGGGTATGGTGGGTAGAGGAAAATGTTTGTGTACAAGTAGAATTCAAAAAAGGAAATTGCAAGATAAACGGGGTTTCATCTCTCCACACACAAGGAAAATTTTTTTAAATTAAAATCCCCTAAATGCCCCCATCTTTCTCCTTCACTCCTCCCCTTTCCCTCCGGCTAGTGGAGGAGGCTCTCCCTCCCTCTCTCTATTCCTCTTCCCCTCCTCTCCCCTTCCCCCTCTACCTCCTCCATTCCTCTTCCTTTTCCTTCTCCTCTCCTCTCCCTCCCTCTTCCTCTCCTCCTCTCATCTCTTTTCAGCCATGTTTGGCTCGATGTGGGTGAACATCACACTGACAATCGGCCTTGTAGGGCCGAACAACTTCACATTGTTCAGCCTTGTGAGGGCGACTATCAGTAAGATGTTCGGCCTCATAGGTCGAATAAGGCAGAGAGGAGATGAGAGGAGAGGAAAAAGGAGAGAGGGATGAGAGGAGAGGAGAGGAGGAGGAAGAGCGAGAAGAGAGGAGAAGAAAAGGAAGAGGAATGGGAGGAGGAAGAGGGACATGAGAGGAATAAGAGGAGGAACAGGGAGAGAGAGGGAGGGAGGGAGATCCCCTCTCGTCGGCCGGAGGGAAAGGGGAGGAGATAGGAGTGACGGAGAGAGATGTTTGAGGGGCATTTTGGAAATTAAATTTTTTTTTCTAGTGTGTGTGAAAAGTTTATTTTTGTGTTCAAATTGCAGCTCATTCAAAAAATCAGCTACACTAGATTATCCTAGCCTTGAATTACCGTAACGACCTTAAATTTTAGTGGAAAAAAAAAAAAAATCAAAGCATTGATGAAGCGTTTTGGTATTGCAGAGTTTTGAAGAAATACGACCTCAACGGATCGCTTCCATCGGAATTTGCAAAGCTTCCTTATCTGCAGGAAATGTAACACAACCACCAGCTTTCCTTCTCAGCTCAGTTACATTCATTCTTTCTTTCTACTAGTAGAAAAATATAATCGTCTTCTTCTTCTTCTTCTTCTTCTCAGCGATCTCGCTCGCAACTTTCTCAGCGGCACAATACCTGCAGAATGGGGCCGATTGCCATTAACGAAGATGTAAGTTTTCCTCTTTCTGTTATCTTGATCGTGTCTAGTTCAAACCCCAAGAGGAAGAGGAATGACTGGGGTGCTAGTCTAAACTGCACGTTTCAGGAACTAGAAAGATTGGGTTTTTGTTGTGAATTAATCTGGTGTGGATGTGATGTTTGCAGCTCGGTTTTGGGAAACCGGTTATATGGAAAAATCCCAAGAGAACTCGGAAACCTCTCTTCTTTGCAGGATCTGTATGTATTTGTATTGTTTGAAGGATCTCTGGAGATACCCTCTTTCTTTTTCATATGCGGTCGTTAACGGACGCGAATTTCCTTTTCAGGGTTCTCGAAGCCAACTACTTCTCTGGACCTATTCCCCAAGAGCTCGGGAATCTGACCAGTCTACAGAGACTGTAAAGTTTCTTTCTTTTCTGATTTGTAGGACATTTCATTTCCAGTTAGTTGATGGGTGTGTGGTTCTTGTTTTTGTAGCCATCTTTCCTCAAATGACTTCACAGGAGAGTTGCCGGACGTTCTTGCTAAGCTCATAAACTTGAAGGAGTTGTAAGAATTTTGGGTTTTATTTATTTATTTGTTTGGGAAGGAGTTAAGCTTTTAGGGCTGTTTGAATGTGGGGGAAGTGAAAATGGGGTTTCTTTATTTCACTTTACCTGTGTTTGGCTTATGCATAGAAAGTATTTAGTAACTAGAATTTTCGGAAATGTCTGATGTTTTCCATTGCATTGGAAACCCGATTAACTCCGTGAGTTTTCACCCCTCTTTCATCCAATGGCGAATATCACTTGATGGATCTTTGCCAATTCGTTACACAGTTCCCCATTCCCTTCTCCCCCCAGAAACCATCCAAGAAAAAAAAAAAGAAAAAAGACACCCAAACCCATGCACTTGGTTAATTTGACTCACTATTTCACACTGTACTATTTAATTTGTCTCACACAAACACGCGCGCGCGCGCACACATACATTAATTCACATTGATTAGTACTAGGATTCATTTTCCTTGGGGCTCAAATGTTTTCCTTGGGTCTCCAATGCAGTTGGATAAATGATATCCCCTTTTCTGGAAAGATACCCGACTTTATTCAAAACTGGACACAACTCCAAAAATTGTAAGCAATCTGTTGTTCCAATCTATGAACTCATTTTGGTTGATTACCTATTCTTTTTTTAATAATGATGACTTGTCTTGTTCAACATTATCAATGGCAGGTCAATACAAGGGACCGGTATGGAAGGGCCTATTCCTTCTGGCATTTCTCATTTGAAGAGGATAACCGACTTGTTAGTAAAGCCTAAGACATTTGTTTTATAATACTATTACCTATTTAGTTGAGTGGCATTCTTCATGATTTTGAGTTAAAAGTATAAGGATTTGAGTTTTTGTTGATTAGTCTTGTTGAAATCTTTCTAGGAGGATCAGTGACATAAATGGAACAGGGTCTCCCTTTCCAGATCTGGGTAGCATGACAGGGATGGATACACTGTGAGTTTGATGCTTTTCTATATTAGTGTGTTGGAAAAAAATATCGTCTTCAGTTGCAAGTAGGATTGAAGTAACTACACTGAATTCTATGTTGTAGGTTCTTGAGGAAGTGTGATATCTTTGGACATATCCCTTCATTTATTTGGAACATGCATCTCCTAAAATACTTGTAAGTCATTTGTCTTAATATAGATCATCACATTGCCTCTTCCTAAGCTTAGCACATGGTGATAATTTCTACTGTTGTATCTAGGATATGTTTGTTACCTTGTACCTGTATGTTTGCTCCTTTTGCTCTCTCTCTCTCTCTCTCTCTCTCTCTCTCTTAAGAACCATCGCAAAGAAGTGAAAATATGAACATTTAGAACGTGTTTGTTCCATTCCTTCTTTATAGGACACTCTCTTTGTAATGTAGTCTGCAGAAAGTAGGGTTCTTTTTTTTAATTTAAAGGGTTCATGCACTTGCTAGGGTTATTTGTAAATGTGTGAACAGGTTGCCTATTATATATATGGCCAATATTTGGGTGCATACATCTTGCATGAAGGAATTTGTGTGAGATAGCAATAGCACATGAGGCCCACCTTGGCATTCATCCGAATGGACTATCACACCCCATCCTATTATATATGTATATGCATTGGATCCGTTGTGTTTGCACCAATTTGAATTGATTGGAGCATTGAGTTAAGGGTCAAAAATTTTTTTTTTAAATTTAAAGCCCTTAACTTATGGGCCATGGATAAAGGGGGTTAGAGGCATGGGATTGACCCTAAATTTGATTTTTGGGTCTATCCTAGATAACGTTTTCCATTCTCCGAGTACCATCATCAATGGGGGCCCCATCCAACTACCTAACATGGAACTTCTGTGCGAGGTATATGTACCAAAGGTCTCTTTGTGTGTGTGTGTGTGTGGTCCTTATCACCTATGTGTGGCTCCATGCACACTCATTGTGGGGCCGACCTTGGGCTGAAAGACAATATCATTTGGGTATATTTGAGTTTGGGTCCTTCGAGTCTTTTATCTCGAACAATTTTTTGAACTTCTTTAGTTTGCCACTATGTTTCTTTATCAAAATGTCTTTTACCTTTCAACTCTCTAAGCACTTCTTTTCCAATTGTTTTGATACAGTCAGCCATTTGATTTCACATCATTGTACTTTCTACCCCTCTTTCTCTTTTTTGTTAAAGAGAATTCTGTGGGTGGGGAGGGTTTTTATATCCTAGGTAGTGTCCTTTAGAAGGAGGTTCGTCAGTATGAGGAGTTGAAACATTTGTCTTTATTGAGTCTTTTTTTTGAAGTCTTTATTTCTAGGGACACTCGTATTTGGAAGCCATGTCCGTATGAAGAGTTCTTTACAATTTCTTTTTTAAGGGGGTAGGAAGTGGTGTTGGATGCTAAGGCATCTTGTTCACTGGTGTGGGTGGGCTTGGTTCCTCTTAAAGTGGAGGTGTTTTGCTGGCTCACGGTATTGGGGAAGGTTGTTGCAACGGATGTTTTCAGGAGCAGAGGCATTTCTTTGAAGGTTATCTCAAAATTGTACCCTCTTTGTGGGAAGGTTAGCGCGTCAATTGATCATTTGTTTATGCATTGTGATTTTTCCTATCATATGTAGTCTCGATTTCTTGCAAAGTGTGATGTCCCTTGGTGTTTACCTCGGTCATTGTTGGGTTTGTTTAAGGAATGGAGATTGAGCATCCTTTTTTTTTTTTTTTGGTTTTGACTATGAGGTAGTTATATGGAGGATTTTTCCCTTTGAGATCCTATAGTCGATATGGAAAAAGAGAAAATAAAGGGTTTTCAATAGAGCATCAATTGTTGTCGAGCATTAGAGCACTAGATGCGTATGTGTGTTGTTAAGTGGGTTTCTAGTAGGGTGGGGTTTGACAGTCGAAGGGTGGATGGGATCTTCACAATTGGGAGGCCATCTTTATAGTGGGGCTAAGAAGGTGAGATTTTTGGTGTCTTGGGTTCCTCCCAATCAAGTTGTCTTTGAAGCTCAATTTGGGTGGGGAGGCTAGAGATAAAGTGGGTCTGTTAGGCATAGGTGTGGTGCTTCACAACAATGATGGCATTTTTTTGGCATTGTTTTATAAGCATGTGGGTTGTATGGAGTCTAATGTAGTGGAGTCGGCTAATTAGAAGCGCTTTGAATCTTTGTCGCATCTTTCCATTCCAAGTTAGTTGTGGAAGTTACTTTAGGAATGCCATATCTTGGCTTTCTACTTCAGCTAAGTACCCTTGGAAGTACCGATTTTTCTTTAATGACATTAGGGTGTTGTCCTCTTCTATCTTTGTGGGCTTCCATCATGTTGGGTGATCGGCTAATGCCTTCGGCAATTTGTTAGCCACGCAAGGGCTATTGGCCACTTCGTCTATTTGTTGCTTTGTCCATGAAAATTTTTTTATCATTTCCTTTTGCCGTTGATCCTCTTCTGGGGTAGGTATAATGCTTTTATACATTTTCCTTCATGTTCTAATATGAATTGTGTTAGCTACACTCCCCATCTCATAACTCAACTTACAATCCTCATCTCTACAATGTTAAAAACGAGTGGGGCCCAAAACAAAAAAAATCAAGTGAGTTGGCCTGCCAGGTAGGATGGTTGTGAGTTGAGTTCTGAGACGGGGAATGTGGCTAGCATTATTGTTTTGATATTAGTTGGGTGCTTTTATTTTTACTCCTTTTAAATGAAAGCTATCATCACCGATATATATATATATATATAAATGGAGCCCCTAAGCTTAAGCCTATGATAAGGTAAGCTTATGCGTGTGGCTCACGCATGTGGGGCCCACTTGGGGACCCACATGGGGATGGGGATGGGGAGATTTGAAGGATTCCCTAGGACCTTCGTCTTTGCAAAAAATTAGCTCCAACCGTGGTTTCCATCATCTCCATTTGGACCCCAAAATGGTCAATAATTCATTCAGATCGGTGCACAGTCAATCCAATGGTCTAGTAAATTCATCTTTGACTAAAAATTGGTGGACATGTGCAATTCAGTACGGTCGTGCATTTGGTCCATTTAGATGGACATGGTGGGCCCTAAGGGCTTGGGTTTATAGAATTTCTTATATAAGCTTGAGCTTAGGAGAGGCTTGCCCACATATATATATGTATATATATATGTATGTGTGTGCGTGCGTAGGAAAGACTACAGTGCATCCATCCCTCACCTTGTGGTGGGGACAATTTCTTTTGTAGACCTAATAAGGTCAAAAAGGTGTTATGATGTATGATGATTTTGTCCTTTTGCACATCAATACTTTCCAAAAATGGAATTGTTCCTCACTTCAAGGTGAGGGATGGATGCATAGTAGTTTTGTCCTGTACATATATGAGTCATGATCCTGTACAAGCTTCTTTACAGTTTTATGGTACAAGCCGCCTATTGGGGATTGAAAGGTCTAAGTGGAGCCAACTTAGACATCAAATTTGAAGTCAATCTAATACCTTCAACCCATTCATCCATTGCCCATAAGTTTAGTAGCTTTATATAAAATAACAAAACCGACACTCGATCCAATGCTCACTCCTTTTGAATCTATCAATACTCGGTGGGACTTATGTAAATAGGGGGTGTGGGTTTGGATGGTTTGCGTAGATGGACTAGTAGGTGGTAGCTTGTACCGTAAGACTATAAGGGAAGCTTGTATATGATCATTACTCTCTCTATATATTTTTCTATATATAAAAAATATTCAAGTAAGCATTGTTATCACTTTTTTTTTTTTGTGAGAACTCTAAGTGGGGCCCATCTATCATTCAATCCGAACCTTGCAATACAAAGGGGACCCCCTGTTAGTTATACGCCCTAAGTTTTAGTCAAACCCGAATTTACTGGACCGTTGGATCGACTGTACACCAATCTGAATGGACTGGATTTATGCGCCATGGATGAAGGGATTAAGGACATGTGATTGGGGCTAAACTTGATATATGGGGTGGCCCTGTATTGATCTTTTCATCCCCCTTGGTCTTATCCCCAAATGGGACCCATAGGTGGGCCCTATAAAAAGTTCTCACGGTAGGTAGGTGAGGATAGTTCTCAGCTTAGGATAAGCTTGTAAGCTCACGCTTGTGGGGCCCACTTGGGGACTCAAATGGGGATGGGGGGATACTATCTGGGGCCCTCCTCTGTGCAAAAAATCAGCCCCAACCCTAATTTTTTTCATCTCTATCTGAGCCCCAAAAGTTTCATGGTCAACAGTCTATTCGAATGGGTGTCAATCGATCAAATGGTCTAGTAAATTTGCATTTGACTGAAAATTGGTGGACATGTGGAATTTAGGAGAGAAGGACGCGGGGGGGGGGGGGGGGGGGGGGGGGGCGGTCGTGTGTTTGGTCCATTTGGATGTGGGCCCTATAAGCATGAGCTTACAGAATTTTATCTTGAGCTCGAGCTTAGGAGAGGCGCCCCATTTATATATATATATATATGGAGTGATAAAACAATGATATATGATGTGAATTGGTGTTTACGTGTATAGATCCAAGGTCTTTACAGTATTGAAAAGAGTATTTTTGACAAGTGGAAAGAATTGCTGGCTGCATAACAATTGGATCCTAAAAGATAGTATATGAGATCTCTAGAGATTTTGAAGAAATTTGTGTTGAGTGGGCAACGTCCCTTATCACGATGATTGAGATATTGATGATTGTGATCTTGGTTGGATTGCTTAACACTCCCCTTCAAGTTAATGGTTGAGCATGGAAAAACCATCTATTTGTCACGTAAAAATCTAAAGCGAATAGAGCTTAAGCCTTTAGTAAAAATATTAGCAATATGATCATTGCTGGAGAGAAAAACAATTTGGAGATCTTGTAAGACTCTTTCACATAGGAAATGGTATTCCACCTTAATGTGTTTTGTACGGGCATGTAGAACTGGGTTAGATGCCAAATAAATAGCACTAACATTGTCACAATGTAAGATAAGAGGTTGGCAAAGAGAGATGCTCAATTCACGAAGAAGAAAAATAATCCATTGTAAATCTGCTGCAGTATATGTCATGACACGATGTTCCACCTCCATGCTAGAACGAGACACGGTTGGTTGTTTTTTAGTTGCCCAAGTAATTGGATTTGATCCAAAATATATGCAATGCCTGGTAGTAGACCTTCTATCATCCGAGGAACCAGCCCAGTTAGCATCAGTGAGCCCATGGGGATCTTCATTTCTATACTTTAAAAGCCTGGAACCATATTCTAGAGTAGCTTTTACATAGTGAATAATTCGCTTTACTGCCATTAAATGTGACGGACATGGCCTATGCATAAACTGACATACTTGATTTACTACATTTGCAATGTTAGGGCAGGTCATAGTAAGGTATTGCAAGGCACCCACTAAACTCCATTAGAAGGTAATGTCTTGTAAAAAGTTCTCCATTATCCTTAGAAAGGTTAGCACCAGAACTTACTGGAGATGAGTATGGCTTTGCCTGAAGCATATTTGCCTTTTGCAATAATTCCAAGGCATATTTTGTTTGACATAGGTATAGGCCATTTGTGTCCTGGTGGACCTCAACACCGTCTTTAATTTCAAGTTTTGCTTGTAAATGTGCATAGTAAGTTGTTGATGAAACTATGACTTGCACCTTTGATAATAATATCATCGACATATAGCACTTAGCAACAATATTGTGAGGTCATGAGATGCACGGTGCAAAAAACATAGATGTGTCACATTTACTGCGAATAAATCCAATCTCAAGTAAGACATCACTAAACCCATCAAACCAGGTGTGTGGACCTTGACGAAGACCATAGATAGACTTATGTAGGTGGCAAACATGATTTGGAAAGTTTGGATTATGAATCCTTGTGGCTACTTCATATAAACAACTTCTTTGAGAATGCCATGTAGGAAGGCATTTTTAACATTCAATTGGCGAATAGGCCAATTTCGATTTATAGCAATTGATAGAACCAACCTGATTGTTGGAGGCTTGACAACCGGACTCATCATCATCATCATCAAAGCCTTATCCCAACCATATTGGGGTCGGCTACATGAATTTTGTTTCTCCATTCCTTTCTTGTATTACTCTTTCCTGCATAGAAAAGCTTATACCCATGCTTGACAACCGGACTAAATGTCTCATAAAAGTTAAGGCCAAAACGTTGATTATATTTATACCCCTTATTGATGCAATATTGACCTCCATGGCCACATGTGTAGGGCCTAATTAGATTTAGGATTTTATTTTAATAATGATGTCATTAGATTGCTAATTTTATTTAATGAGTTGTAATTAGGATGTAGTTTCCTATATTATTGCTAGGTTGATTAGATTTCTTAGGCCCAAGTTTTCTTTTCTTATTTATATGGCATTGTAGAGGACAATTAGAGAGACTTGAATTATTGAATAGATTTTTGGATTTTATCTTGGAGGTGCGTTCTCATGTGTGAAGTCTTCTTGATGATTGAAAGTGTCCCCGGACACGTACTTCGGCACCCGTACGTAAGCCCCAACCCTAGGGCCTGCATCACTTATTTACCAGATGAGCTTTATGACGCTCAATTGTTCCATCGGCCCTCCATTTAATTTTAAACACCAATTTGCAGCCCATAACATTAGAAGCAATAGAAGCAGGGACAAGAGACCATGTCCTTTGCTTAAGCAAGGCATTAAACTCATCAAGCATTGCCTTTTGCCACTGAGGGGATTTTGAAGCTGTGGTGTAGCAGGTGGGTTCTTCATTAGTAACAGTTAGGACTGCTTGAAGACACGATGGTAGAGGATGCCGACTTGCAAACCCAATGTAGGGTGTCTTTATACGAAGAGTGCCATCTTGGGAGCGAGTTACCATGTGATGACTGATGAGTGGTACCCATGGAAGGACCAGCTGTAGAGGTAGCAATATTAGGATCACTAGTAGCACTACTGACTTGAGCAATAGCAGGAATATCTTGGCTTCCAGCAGCAGAATTTGGGATGGCAGCATGCATGCTTGTAGTAACAGCACTGCTAGGTGGGGCCCTAGATGCCTCAATGAAGCCGGGCCAGGTGTAATGTTACTAACTGCAATGTGTTTAATGGTACCAGGTGTAGAGTGTTCAAGGGAACCGGTTGCAGTGGGTTTAATGGGACCAGCAACAGGTTGTCTGGTGTGGAGCTACCAGCGGCAGGTTGTCTGGGTGCAATTGGTGCGACAGCTGTAATAACCCAACCTGTCTTGGTGGGCCAACCTTATAGGGTGGGCCATGATGGTCCAAACCATGTTTGGAGTCCTAATTTGATCAGAATATTGTAAGTCATCGAATCAGGACTTTTGGTAAGTCCAGTGTAAGAGTCCCAATAGAATTCCTCTCTCAGATTATGTTTCCTATAAGACTCCCTGTAGTTTCCAAACAAGACCTCTCTCCGAACACTAAACATATATATAAGACAGTAGGCATATCTATCGTGTGCACATAACAACGATAGAAATTTCTGAGAGAGAGAGAGAGAGAGAGAGAGAGAGAGAGAGAGAGAGAGGGAAAGACTAACATCTGGTGTGGAATTGCTGGAAGCAGAGGAAGATCCCAGCGGGACAACGGTGGATGTCTGACGAGAGGCCAATCACTGCCGGAGCAATACGCTACTATACCAGGTGAGTGGAATCTAACTTGATTATCTGAATAGAGTAGAAGATTAGACGTATCTGATCATCTGATGAACCGTGGCTACTATATACTAGTATCACAGTAATCGTTAATACATAACGTCGGCCAGATTTGGTGTTGAGCCCAATTCGATCATCAAAACAGTAATCAGACCTACTGACATGCTGTAAGAATCCCAATCGACACCTTTTGGCCCTGTTTTGGAATAGAAATCAACGAATCTGAACCTTGAGTGAAGATTCAAGGAATACCCAACGCTGTCGACTATGTAATGACACAAACTTCTTTCAAATAAACCTATTCGTAGATGGGAATGTGGCAGATAGAGATCTTGTGAATTACATACCTCTGACACTTGGATTTCGGCAAAGAAGATGATGGATTAACTTTCAAATCCAGATCAAAACTGGATTTTCTGAGTTCCCAGGCCGTCACAGACTCGTTTGGTCGACTGGAATTGTGGGCCACGTGGGACCACCTGATCGAAGATCACCTCCCCACATCTGTTGGTAGACCCTAGGGCGACCCCACTGGTGGTGGACCCATGCGATTCGAACTGTTGGAATCCCTTCATCTCCAAGCTCCATCGTAGCTGGACGAGAACCACCAAGACCCCAACGAGAACTCTATTTCGTTAGCAGAGGGCTTCGGTCGAGTGCTTATGAAGACAGGAACTTACTAAAATTTCAATTAGGCCCCTTGTTGTTAGCAATATTATTATAAACTCATTAAAGTCATTGATGTTTACATAGCTGATACATTATGAACCCACCCAACATTATTTATGAATCTAATTCGGGCCCAGTGTTCGGATGTTTCCTCCAAATTAGAACGAAGACTCATCGTCACAAAAATGTTAGTTTAACTCTTTTAGATGGGAACAATCCCTTATAATATGTAATTTGAAAGTGGTGTAAATTACATGAAATTTTGCTGCATACTTGAATACAATGAAATATAATTTAATAGTATGTTTTGATTCCTGTGGATGATTTTATGATGAATGATTAATTTCCCATTTAAAATATGGACAATGCCACAGCATGGTACCAATTTCGACTAGAAATGGGGCGAGAAATAACCAGTGTTACGTGGTACTGGCCAAAGAGAAGAATATGATAAAGTAACCAATTATATTAGAATTTGATCCATACATAAGTTTGTTGATTGAACTTGTTATCGATGATTTAGATAAAGTGATACCAACTGCTGGCACTGAGTATAGAATTTCTCTCATGGATGTTAGTTGAGGGAAGTAAGTTCAACACATGGTGGCAAGACAGGCCATGTTGATGGAAATGTAGATACTCCAGTTGGGAGTATCGGAACAGGCTCAACATTCATGGTAATTGACAAGCCATGTTGTTGACAGAAACGTAGATACACCGTATGGGGTATCGGAATTGTTTGATGCCACAGTAGGAAATCACTCAAGAAAGAAATTGATTAGAATGTTATTGTAATTATATCATTGAAGATATATGTTCTTTGAATGATTGAAATATGCTTTACCTTAATGTTTTCCTATTCTACTTACCAGTTTTACTGATTAGTGGTTCGCCCCACTTCAGGTAATGCAGTCGTGGAGGTGGCGGGAAGTGACGGGGATCAGCCGGTGGATTTTGGCATGCGTAGCTGATCCAGAGCGCGGAGAAAACAAAAGAATAGATTTATAGCTGGGATTAGCCCAAGACTTAGACATTATTATTATCTTTCTTTTTCTCAATTAGAAATTGTCTTATCCAATAGTGTTATCAACACATATAATATTTACATAATAGTTGAAATACAATGAAATTTGATTGTTTATGACCTTGATGCTCATGAGAATTTGATTTAAGTGGTGTTGTTATTAAAATCTGATTGCGGCTTAAGAATCTGAAGAGCTCCAG
Organism: Sextonia rubra; assembly: GCA_037013555.1. NCBI lineage: Eukaryota > Viridiplantae > Streptophyta > Magnoliopsida > Laurales > Lauraceae > Sextonia > Sextonia rubra. Next base: position 28,154,842 of record JASUAD010000011.1, on the reverse strand, counting down.
ATTCTTGGGTCGTTACAACAGCCGACAGCAGGCATTGGTTCAATGGGACTAGTATCATGTCCCGGTGGTATAGTTGGAGTGGCAGCATGTTTGGGTGCAACAAATGGTGGAATAATGGGAAATGAGGAAATAATTGGAGAGGCCAGCTCACTTGGTGAAACCCATTGATCAATAGAATAAGATGGGTGGAGGGGTCCCAGAGATAGTTGAGTGACAAAAGGAAAGAAATCTTCATTAAATCTCACATAACGTGAAGGTGAAAATTTTCCTATCATTGGATCAAGGCATCAATACCCTTTTTGATTTGTGTCATACCCCAAGAAAATTGCAGGGGTTGATTTTAAATATAGCTTATCATGTTTAGTGGCACCTAGGAAGGGAAAACATTGGCAACCAAAGCTGCGTAGTACATTGTAGTTAGGTGGTTGTGCAAGCAATACCAAGGATTAAAAAAACAGAATTGGGACCCGACTTGGCTAGGGCTGAGTCTGAGTCGGGTTTACTCCATTTTCCCAGAAAATAAAAAAAAAAATAACAAAAGGGAGAAAAGGGAACCCAGCCAATTGAAGTAGAAGGGAGGTGAGTCCCTTCTCACAGAGACAGAGAGGGGGGGGGGGGGGGGGTGGTGGCTAGGCAGAGGAAAGGAAAAAAAAAAAGAAAGTGTTGTACATGTTTTCAAAAATTTAGGGGTTAAAGACTCCAATGAAGCAGAAGTTTTGGCCATTTTGGAAGCTCTTCGCATTTACTATCAATCCTTCTAGTACAGCCTCATTTTAGAAAGTGATTCTTTCAATGCAATATCTTGGGCAAAGGCTTTCAAGGACCTTAGAAGATGCAGTTCTAATTTAATGATATTAAACATCTGTCACTGGAGTCTTGTGTTTTGTTTCAACGTGTTAGTAGGTCTGCTAATGGGATGGTGAACACTTTAACTAAGCAAGGAATGGATCGTGGATGTAATTTAAGTGTTGCCATAGGATAGGTGTCAAGGGTGGTGCTTGGTACATATCTTATACTAGCACTACATTGTTTCTTGTTTTCGGTGCCTTTTTTGTACCAACTCTTCATTTTAATATATATCATTCTTACTTTCTTCCAAAAAAAAAAAAAAAGGAAGAAGAGGGAGAAAAGCATACCAGGCAGTAGCCAGTAGACACTAAAAAGCAGCAGCAACCAACCAACAAGCGTCAACAGTAAGCAAGCAAGGAAGGCAGCAGCAGCAGCAGGCACCATCAACGGCAGTACCCAGTAGGCACTGGGCAGCAGCAACAGGCAACAACAGTACCCAATAGGCACTAGCCAGCAGCAACGGGCAATGGCAGTACTACTGCAGCAGCAACAATAGGTGGTAGCAGCAATAGCACTGTTACAGTAGGTAGTAGGCAGTAGTGCAGTACTGTAGCAGTCAACAGCACAATATTGCGGAGAGCCTAACTGCCTACCTCGTATGCTTTTACCCCTTTTCTTTTTTAAAACATGCTCTGTCTCTCTCTCTCTCTGCAGTCCAGCTGTTCCACTTTTTTTTTCTTCTTTGGTGCTTCTTTCTTTTTCGTCCTTTTTTTTTAGGACCTTCAATGATGCAGGACCTGGCAACTTGGCCGAGTCCCATCTGTCCAATACTAAGTTGGGCTGACCCGACTCGGTATGTGCCAAGTTCGAGTTGACTTAGCCAATTTTTTAAACCATGAGCAATACCTCATAAGTAGGTTTGAGTCCCAAAATTGGGGTTGGCAACCTGTTAGTTAGAAAAACTACTGTAGAAAATACTTCCATCCAAAAGCTTCGAGGCATAAAAGCCTGATGTTCAAGAGAGTCCTGCCTCGACAATCTGTCGTTGTTTCCTTTCCGCAATGCTGTTTTGTTGAGGCATATGTGGGCATAAAATTCGATGTTGAATTATTGAATACCACGAGTAGTAAGAAAGGATGCTAAAGTCCTATTTACATACTCCTTTCCACCATCAGATTGAAGGAATTTTATAGATGTGCCAAATTGATTTTCAACAACATTTTTAAAGATGCAAAAATATTCAAAGGTTTGACTTGGTAACCAAAGGGAATAACCAAGTATATCGGGAGTCATCTTCAATAAAAATCATATAATAATGGTATCCACAATAGGATAACTCTGGTGTAGGTCCCCGTAAATCTGAATGAATAAAATATAATGGTGCAGGTGCATGTGTAACAAAATTTGAGAAAGGTAAGTGATAACTTTTATTTAAAGCATAATGCCACAATCCACACAATTTGGAATTATTTTATTGTCTATAGCTGGAAAAGTGTAATGACCCAAAAATTTGGAGCTCTTTAGATTCTTAAGTCGTTATTATGATGATAATACATATAACATTCATAAAGTGAATTCCAAGAGCATTAGTCCAAGTATAAGATGAATATTTAAATCTCAATATCAGATTCTTAACAATTCATTAAGGATTTAGCTAAACAAACAATCTTTTAAGTTTATTACAAGAGAATATTCCAAAATAAGGGTTGGTCCCTTCTAAAGTCTAGGATGCTCTTTGTTCTCTTAATCAGCGGTGCATGCTAAAGACTAAAGGCTGTTCACTATCGTTCCCCTACCCCGTCATTAATGCATTATCTGTTGTGGGGCCGGCGAACCATTGATCAGTAATACTGGTGAGTAAAATTTCTAATTCATGAAAATAATGGAAACTAGCACAACAACAAAAATAAAACAATACAATTGTTCTATCATATCATCTCTGGTGGGATTCTTATGTTTCTTTGAAAAGAAAAATTCATAGGATTACCCCAAAGAGTAAGTTCATAATCTAATTTAACAATCATGGCTTAATGTACACCATGATTATTATTTTATACTTTCATAAGGGATTTATATTCTTATCGTGATAAAACTACCAACATTCTTATTCATAGTAGTTGTATGAACAAGGAGATTCACATTAGTGTCGTGACAAGACTGCCACCATTCTTAATTCATAGTAATTATATGGACAAGGCGTTTCATATTCGTGTCGTGACAAGATTGCCACCATTCTTAATTCATAGTAATTGTATGAACAAGAGAATTCACATTCGTATCGTGAAAAGACTGTCACCCATCTTAATTCATAGAAGTTCTCATGTTCCCACAAGGGGGATTCATATTCTTGTTGTGACAAAACTGTCACCATTCATCGTTCGAAAATCGATTCAACACCAGCGTAATAGCAAACACTCTGTAGCAATCATAATTCTGATTTCAATTTTTATTCATAGGTCTTATAATAAGTACAATCACTTTTACCATTAGCCAATCCCACATACTTTATATTGAAGTCTTGCCCCACTTTGAGTCGTTAATGGTATTCACGTATGTGGCATTGTCCATATGTCCTTTGAGGTCCAAGTTATTCGTAGATAAAACACATTGATCAATTCATTATCTATCATATTTATTTTAGACCATACTCAAGTGTTCTGTACATTTCCAGCCACATTTCTAATTCGCATATGATATCAAAACTCTTTTCAGAATTCAGATTTTAATACATAATAACAGTGATCTCAAGTGTTCTGTATAAGTCTTTATTTCAACTACATTTCTAATTCGAATTTAACATCAAAACTCTAAGTTACAGAGTTCAGAATTTAGTACACAATAATAGTTAACCCAAATGTTCTGTACAAATTTTTATTTCAGCCACATAACTCTAATCAGTGGAAGAAAGCCACACAACTGGGCTGTATTTGAAACACTTGGATGAGCACCCATTGGTCTAATCTTCCTGGGACCACCACGTAAGTAGTCGCCCATTAGTCCCCTACCAGATGTGGGGGACTGATCTTAGATCAGTTGGGCCACATGGGTCCACAACCTACAATCAGTCAAGCTTCCTTTCAACGATCAGAGCTGGTATTTATCCCAATTTAGAATTTAATTTACACATTAGATCATCACATTATATGATTAAACAGTCTTTAAGGGGCACACTAATCTTAGGAATCAATTAATCAATCATCTACACAAAATATAATAAGTTTAAACTTTTGTTACTTATACAGAAATGTTGAGAGCCTTGTAATTCCCTTAGTAAAGATTTGAATGTTAATATCAGGAACTCCTATTGGTCCAATTCATAATAAAATACATCTCAGAGGTCAAGATGGATTTATGTTTCATTCTTAAGACAATGAACATATTAACGGAAACGTATATATGTTTAAACTAGTTCCATTCAATACCATGATTCGTAAAGGATCATTTCCTTAACAGCAAAATATTCGACTGAGTATATGAGAGATTCTACTCACCTGGTATATGTAATGAGGGACTTTAAATGAGACATCCACTAGGCTAATGCTCATTGAAATTCCCAGCTTCTATTTTTTCAAATATCTCTATATTAGACTTCTATTCTTCATGAAAAGCTACCAAAGAAGAGAGGTGAATCCTCTTTATATAGAGGATTGGACATCCAAATGGGGAGTCCTAAGAGGTTTTCTCCTTTTTGAAAGGTAATCTAGGGAAAACCAAAAGTAATGTCTATTGGTGAAAAACGAGGAGCCATCTCTGCGAAGCTGCGAAGTCACAATTAAGTGGGTTTGGATCATATTTTTATACCTAATGAGGACCTAAAAGTTGTGGCCCAACAGCCCAATCCAGTTATGCATTGGACTGGTCGAAACTGGGCCTTTCTAGGCCCAGTTAACCCACTTGAATAATTCAGGTTATTACAGAAAGCTTTATGCTGAACTAAATGATGAAGAATACAAGGAATAGGGTGTCCAAGACATGTGTGCCAAATTGCTGAAGTGGATGTCTTCCACACCATACCAGTAAAAGAACGAGGGGAGGGATCATGGCGGACACGAACCTTGAGATGAAAGAGAGACCTTTAAGAAGTCAGTGGTACAGAAACCTCCCTGTGTGACGATACTTGATACAAAAACCATCCCGATCAAACCAAAAAATTCAATCATGATTAGTAACAAGACGAGAAACGGATAGAAGATTGGCTTTGAGATTTGGCACATGTAAAATATCCTTCAAGAAAAGGTAGAAGAAGATGTAGTCAAATTCAAATCACCAACATTAAAAATAGGCAAGGTATTACCATTTGCAATAGTGATCTAGTTTGGACTAGTATATTCTTGCCTATTAGTCATTGAGGAAGCATCAACAGTCATATGATTTGTGGTGCCGGTGTCTGGATACCAAGTGGAATCATCAACTTCAGTGGGGAAGTTTATCGCCAAAAACGCAGCAGGAAGATCATCAGGTTGATGACATTTGAGTGCACCATGGACAGATTTGTTGCAAATCTGACAGATAATGGGATTCTCATTGCGGGTGTCATTGTTGGGGCGTGATCCCTGCTTATTAGTATGAGAACCATGGTTCAAACTATGAAAACCTCCTCGTTGAGAGTTGTTAGATCATTGATTTCCCTCAACCAAGACCACGATTATTAGTAGATGCATTTGTCTGATGATATACCTCAAGTCGTTTCTCACGAGCGACAAAGATCTTCAAAGGTAAGAGGCTCTGCCATAGTTTGAATCATATTCACAACAATGTCATGGTTGAGATTCAACCTATCAAGCACACATTGAATAAGATCTTTATCAGATATGGGTTGGTGAATTAGAGAGAGGTCATCAACGAGCATCTTAATCTTGTCCATGTACTTCGTGATAGTGGATGACCCTTTGCAAATATTGTAGAAATCAGGCCCATCAAGAAAGGACCCAAGATAGTAAAAATCAGGACCATCAAGTCATTTCCCAAGACAGACAATAAATCTGTGATAGCTGTGTAGATTTAGTCAAATCTGTGTATACTGTGCATACTATTTTTGTAGGATATTAAATCTGTACACCTCATACTTAGGCATTCATTATATTTGATTGATTGTAATCACAGCCCTGATTTGGGCCATCAGTTATTATAAAAGAGAGGGTTGATCCTGCTTTGGAAATGACCAATATTCCTCATCAAAATTCCTCACTTCTTCTTTTCTCTTCCTATTCTACTTAACGAAGTCAAGGTTTACATGGTATAAGAGCAGGGATTAAATCCTGCCCTGATGCTTGTCTGAAGAGAAGTTTGAAGAGTTTCTGAGGAAGGTCGATCATCTGCACTGCAACACTATCTTATGTGACGTGCTGACCATGCAATGGGCCCCACTTTTGGATGGCAACAACAACTGCAACCTCTCCCATCAGGGTCGTCCAATATTTCTATGCATTATCAGCATTTTTCTGGAATTTCTCAAGCTTATCAGGTTAGACGTTTCCAGCCCTCTTTGGTTTTTTTAGTGTTGAGGAACTGCTTGGCATTTGTCGCATCTTAATCTCATCCAACTGTTGATTTGGGTTGGTTTCTCTTCCTAGAGGTTAGAAATTACATCCTCTTGCTAACTTGGAAGTCTGATTATCCAACATACCACTCAGTTGCAAGTTTTTCAAATGGGGCTGGTTCTACTGTTGATGCCAAAACTCTGGCACTTTGGAATCAAAGCAATGCAAAAGTGGTGACTTGGATCCTTAATTCTGTGGAATCATTTATATCCTTGGCACTTCAAGCCTACACAAAGGCCTCTAACATGTGGGTCCATCTAAAGAATTGGTATCAAGTAGCTAACAAAGCGAGACGTTTTCATTTGGACACTGAATTGGCCAAATATTGTCAAAATGGTAAGACAGTTCATCAATATTATAGTGGGTTCCTTGCCCTATGGATAGAGAGAGATCTAATGCTGCTACATTTAGTCTCTACAAAGTTTCTTTCCCAGGCCCTGAAACTCCAAGAAGAATTACATGTTAGTCAATTTCTTATGAACTTACATCCAGAATTTGAACCTATTTGAGCTTCTCTAATGAATGGAGAAACATTCCAGGAGCTAGGAGGTTCTTGACAAACTCACGATCATAGAGAAGAGATTTTGAATTCTCTTGAGAATGTATTAATTTGTGTGTCCTTCTATTGAGATTATACATCAATATATATATCTTTACATGCCTTTAATCTAGGCTCTAAGAAAGGAAAACTCACTAATTTACATCAATTAGGATTCTAAGTTAAGAAGGAAGACTAATTACAGCTAATTACCTTTAATCTAGGCTCTAAGAAAGGAAAACTCACTAATTTACATCAATTAGGATTCTAAGTTAAGAAGGAAGACTAATTACAGCTAATTATCTTTAATCTAGGCTCTAAGAAAGGAAAACTCACTAATTTATATCAATTAGGATTCTAAGTTAAGAAGGAAGACTAATTACAGCTAATTACAGCAATAGTATTCCAAGTAAAGAAGGCTCCTCTTTTCAGATGGGCTCTTTTCAGATGGGCTTTGGGCCTATGTAATACCCCCCCTCAAATTGATGCGGGAGAATCGACAAGCATCAATTTGGAAACCAAGAACTGATGGCGCGGTCGTGGAAGGCCTTTGGTGAGAATATCAGCAAGTTGAAGTTCAGTGGAGACATGTGGCAGGCTGATGACATCACGTTTAAGCTCATCACGGATGAAGTGACAATCAACCTCGATGTGTTTAGTACGTTCATGAAAAACCGGATTTTCAGTAATCCGAATAGCACTTGTATTATCCGCATAGAGGGGGGTAGCTCCTGCTACTGGAAAACCAATGTCAGAAAGCAAACCACGGAGCCAAAGAATTTCGGAGCATGCAGCAGACATGGCGCGGTACTCTGCCTCAGTAGAGGATTTGGAAACTTTGTCATGTTTCTTGCATTTCCAAGAAATAAGACTATCACCTAAAAACATGCACCATCCAGTTGTCGATCTGCGAGTATCCGGACAACTAGCCCAATCAGCATCTGAATAAGCTTTGAGAGTCAGAGGATTGTTGGATGGAAAAAACAACCCACGAGTCGGTGTGCGAATAAGGTACCGAATGATGCAGCGAACAGCAGCCAGATGAAGGTGACGAGGAGCAGTCATGAACTGACTCATCAGGTTGACCGCATAAGAGATATCGGGTCGAGTGATCGTGAGATAGATCAAGCTCCCAACCAACTGGCGATAGGTGGTAGGATCGGAAAGAAGATCAGCTTCGTCGCTACTGAGTTTGACATTCAATTCTACTGGTGTATTAACAGGAGCAGAAGCAGTAAGACCAGCCAAGGCGATGAGATCAATAGTGTATTTGTGCTGATGGAGAACGATACCTTTAGGCGATTGATGAACTTCAAGACCGAGGAAATAGTGGAGAGGGTCAAGATCCTTCATTTTAAATGACTCACGAAGAGACGCTTGGAGCTTCTGAATCATTCCGGCATTAGGACCGGTAATGACGATGTCATCAACATAGACAAGGAGTATTGTGATCCCGGATGGAGCATGATGTAAAAACATAGAAGGATCATATGGGCTTGGATGAAAATCCAAGCGGAGAAGAACAGCTTGAAATTTCTCAAACCATGCGCGAGGAGCTTGTTTCAGACCATAGAGGGAGCGACGAAGTTTAGCAACCATACCGGGGCCAGAGGAGCATCCCTGAGGCGATCGCATATAAACATCTTCTTTGAGATCACCATGGAGAAACGCATTTTTGATATCCATTTGATAGAGAGGCCAAGATTGAGATGCAGCAACAGCAAGAATAGTGCGGACGGTGGTCATCTTGGCAACCGGAGCAAAGGTCTCATCATAATCAATGCCATATTCCTGCCGATTGCCAAGAGCAACAAGACGCGTCTTGTAGCGATCTAAAGATCCATCAGATTTTAATTTGAGGGAAAAAACCCACTTACAGCCAATAGGTTTGACACCCACAGGAGATGGTACAATATCCCACGTATGATTTTGTGCTAATGCATCCAATTCATCTTGCATAGCCTTTTTCCAACACGGAACCTGCACAGCCTGAGAATATGATTGTGGAATGGAAGAAGAAGACAAAGTGGCCAGTAAGGAAGTATGGGAGAAGCCATAACGGTCTGGCGGGACCGAAATCCAAGTGGAGCGACACAGTGAAGTATGGCCGGAACCGGATGCCGGAGGAAGATCAGGAGGGGTATCACTAGTATGCGCTGTGCTGTTCCATCTGTGATACACAAAATTAGGATTAAAACGAACAACTGACGAGTTTTCAGAAAAACCAGGTCATGACACAAAAAAGGAGTCAGGAGTCAGGAGGATCAATGTGTTTTTGAAAAAAATACTGATGTTCAAAGAAGATGACATTCCTAGAGATACGGAACCGACGAATGTGAGGATCATAGCAAAGGAACCCTTTCTGGAAGGGTGCATAACCTAAAAACACACACTGAGCTGATTGTGCCGTGAGTTTTGTCCTTTCAGAAGGAGGCAAGTGCACAAAACAAATGGAGCCAAAAACATGAAGATCATCATAGGATGGAGTAGTCTTGTACAAACGATAATATGGGCTTTGATTCTCAATGGAGGTTGATGGCATACGATTGATAAGATGAGCTGTTGTAGCCAGTGCCTCAACCCAAAAACGAGTAGGAACCGAGGATTCCAGAAGAAGGAAACGAGTGACATCAAGAAGATGTCTATTTTTCCGTTCAGCGACTCCATTCTGCTGGGGAGTATAATAACAAGATCTTTGAGAAATAATGCCTTTGGTTTTCAAAAATTGTTGAAAATCAGAGGACATATATTCCCCGCCAGAATTAGTTCGCAAGATTTTAATGCAGGTGGAAAATTGATTTTCAACATAAGCCAAAAAAATTTGAAAAACATGAAAAACATCAGATTTGGAATGCAGAAAGTAGACCCATGTGAACCGACTGAAATCATCAATAAAGGTCACAAAATATTTATAGTGAGCGTGGGAAAGAGCGGGAGCAATTCCCCATACATCACTATGAACTAAATCAAAACACTGAGAAGTGTGAGAAGTGGATTGAGGAAACGGAAGTGTTTTGCTTTTTCCCATTTTACAAGTAACACAATCAAAAGGCACACAAGAAGATAAACGAAGAGATTTATTTAATAAACCAGAATTGAACATAAGGGACAAAGCCTTAGAATTAGGATGTCTGAGTCTATTATTCCATAACCGGCAATTATCTCTAAGAGAAAAACAAAACACATTATTGGCAAATTGATTCCTAGAAATTTGAGAAAGATCCAGCGGAAACAAGCATCCATACTTAGGCCCCCTCGTGATCTCCTTCCCAGACATCTGGTCCTGCACAACACAACCAGAAGAAGAAAAAGAGATGTTACAATTATTTTCAACAAGTTGTCCGACTGACAATAGGTTGGAAGTTAAATTAGGACAAAGATAAACATTTCTCAATGGGATGGAACCAGGGATATCGTCAATGGCAGTAATGGGAACATGTCCTCCATCAGCAGTTTGTATTTGAAGAGGGCCAGTGTAACGTGTCATATTGGAGAGAGGAGTGTGGGAATACGTCATATGATTAGACGCCCCGGAATCAAGAAACCAAGTGGAAGATGAAGAAGACTTACCTGATAGACCAAAAGCAGAGAGGGCATTGATAATCATTTGTTGAACCAATTCAGGAGTGAGAGATGAGGAGGACCCATGCTGTGGGGTTGCAGATGTAGGAACAGGCATAACCGAGGAGACCACATAAGCATGCGGAGTCTGAGACGGTGGAGTAGGATATTGTGATGCTGAAGACTGTGGAGTCTGATATTGTGTCGACTGACGTGGAGGACGGCGATGACATTCAGAGATGATATGTCCCGACTTTTTACAGTAACTGCAGACTTTTTGTTTGCATTGAGAGGCAACGTGCCCAAATTTCTGACAACTGTAGCATTGGGTTTTGCTCAAGTCTCGAGGCTGAGAAGTTTTATGTGCCGAAAACGCGATTGAATAGGTTTCAGTCTTTTGTTGAGCAATATGAGCCGAGGTCGTAAGGCGTTGTTCTTCGCGTAAGAGCTCATTCAAGCATACATTCAAGGAAGGTAGGGACGACCGATTCATCAGAGCAGATCGGACACTTTCAAATTCATGCCGCAGTTTCATCAAAAATTGATCTCGCTGACTAGATGCCTGAAGGTCTTGAATTACCACCAACACATTGTCAGCCACATCCGCATATTTAAAACTGTCGTATTCCGACCATAGTGTACGGAAACCTGAATAGTAATCTTGTACTGACAAAGTCCCTTGGGTATATTCAGCAATAGCACATTCAAGATGGAACTGTCGCGCAGAGTTATCTTGATGGTATACTTTCTTCAAATACCCCCACATGGCTTTAAAAGTGGGGTAAGGCTTGAGATTCATTATTAGATGAGGCTCAACCGATCCCAGAATCCAGGATTTGATTTTGGCATCTTTTGTTTGCCAATAGATCTTGTTTTCATCCTCAGTGGGTTTAGGGTCAGCACCAGAAACAAAACCCCACAATTCCTTAGCTTCAAGGTAGGTTTGGAATTGAAAAGACCATGCAGGGTAATTTTGTCCAGTGAATTTGATCAAAGTAACCTCAGATTTGTCCATCTCAATGTTAGATTAAAATTGATTTTGGCCAAAAGAGAACAACAGGAAAGTAGTACGTCCTTGATTTCAGGGGAAAAGGTAGCACGTGGACCCCACCAAGTGATCTCGAGACAGATCAAAGACAGGGGATGGAAGAGTAGTCAAATTTCGCTACTGCTGGAAGAGGTCTCACTCAAAAACGGATCAAAATCCACAATTTTGAACGGCTAAGATGAAATCCGTTAGACAAAACTGAAATACTAAAAGAGATGAGATGGCCTACCTCTGATGATCGAAAAAATCTGAAAAAATGTCCAAGAATTCCAGGATGAGTGGTCGACCAGGATGGGAGGGTCAGCTGATGTAACATGCACGAACAATCAACGACAGGATGCCAATGACTGTTATCACCAAGATTCTATGAACCAGTTGAAGAAGAAGATTAGAAGAGAAGAGGACTGTAGATCAGGGCTTTGATACCATGACAAACTCACGATCATAGAGAAGAGATTTTGAATTCTCTTGAGAATGTATTAATTTGTGTGTCTTTCTATTGAGATTATACATTAATATATATATCTTTACATGCCTTTAATCTAGGATTTAAGAAAGGAAAACTCACTAATTTACATCAATTAGGATTCTAAGTTAAGAAAGAAGACTAATTACAGCTAATTACCTTTAATCTAGGCTCTAAGAAAGGAAAACTCACTAATTTACATCAATTAGGATTCTAAGTTAAGAAGGAAGACTAATTACAGCTAATTACCTTTAATCTAGGCTCTAAGAAAGGAAAACTCACTAATTTATATCAATTAGGATTCTAAGTTAAGAAGGAAGACTAATTACAGCTAATTACAGTAATAGTATTCCAAGTAAAGAAGGCTCCTCTTTTCAGATGGGCTCTTTTCAGATGGGCTTTCAGATGGGCTCTTTTCAGATGGCTTTGGGCCTATGTAACAGTTCTTCGGTAGAAACAAGGCTTAAGTCTACACAGTCACTTGCTAGTGAACCAAAGGTTTTTTTCACAAACCAAGAACCTACACTGGTTGATGAAGCTGCACTCCTTATTGCTAGAGGCATGAAACCTTTATGTCATGACTGCAAGAAATATGAACATATAACCAACAATTGTTGCCAAAAATTATTTTGCAACTATTGCAAATGAAATGGTCATGTCATCCCAGACTGTATGCGGCAACCTCAAAAGAAACTAGAACAACCTCCAAAGCGTGGCTCCACTGCTCTTCAAGCTTAGAATAACACCCACCACACTACTCAAGCCTCGGATACTGAGCAAGTAACCATGACGAATGCTTATATTCGAGAATTGATAAATTCCTCAGTCACCTCCACATTTGCTTCTATGGGTACTAATGGTTTGTGTTTGTTTCACTGTTTTTCCCGCATTTCACTTTGTTTTTCCTATAATTGCAAACTTATCTAGTTGGTTCATAAACTTAGGGGCATCCAACCATATGACATCTGTAGAACAAAGTCTACAAGGCACTCAGCCTTATGTCTACCATAACCACAAAAAATGGTTACCAATTGTCTATTTCCGACATTGGCTCCTTGGAATTTCCAAAATCATTTGATAAATCTTTTGTCCTTAATCATGTTTATTTTGTTCCACACCTTTCTATAAATTTAAAATCAGTTGGACAACTTGTTGATTGTGGCTATCTTGTTAACTTCTCTCCCACTGGCTGTGTGATTTAGGAACAACAAACTGGGAAAGTGATCGGGATAAGGAGTAAGCGTGGTAGGCTGTTTCTTCTAGATAGAGGACATAGTTCCTTTTTTTGCTTCCTCCATCAATGCTTTAAATAATGTGTGGACCATTTGGCACAGATGCTTTAGTCATTTGCATAATGATCGGTTGATTTCTTTGTTTAGGCTTGTATGTTTAGAAACATCCTTTAATAGGAAACATCTCTACTTTTGCAAATTCCAAATGTGAATCATGTTGCTTGAGTAAAAGTCATGTGCTGCGCTTACCAGTTCATTATTCTCATGCTACTAAACCATTTGGTGTGATTCATAAAGATGTTTGGGGAATTGCTCCTAATTTGAGTTGGAATGGGTACAAATATTATGTAAGTTTTATAGATGGTCATTGTAGGTATACATGGATTTATTTTTTAAAATCTAAAGCTGTTGTATGTTCAACCTTTATAAAATTTTATAATATGGTAACTACCCAATTCCAGACACAAATCAAAGTAATTCACTTTGACTCTGGTGGGGAATACACCTCTATCTGAAAAAAGGCATCATTCACAAACAATCCTGCCCACACACACCACAATAGAATGGGATTCCTGAAAGAAAAAATAGGCATATCCTTGAGACTATTCGTACCTTACTTGTAGAAGCACTAGTGCCTCCACAATATTGGTGTGAAGTAGCGCACACGGCGGTACATATCATATACCGCTTACCTTCATCTGTCGTGCACAAAATATCTCCATATGAATCTCTTTGGTAAACCACCATCCTATGATCATTAAGAGTTTTTGGTTGTCTTTGTTTTGTTCATCTTCCCTCCATTGAAAGAAACAAACGTTCTCCTCAAACAGTGAGTTCGCATATCTTACAATGTTGTGTTCCTAGAACACATCCCTTCTATTCACTTCGCTCTAACAAACATCCAGTTTTGGTCTCATACCTTCCACAATTCCCAAAATCATCGCCTATTCCTCCACCCATCACACAGATCTATGCATGTCGTCCTAAAATTACACAGCCAACTGCTTCTGCAACCAATCCACCACATTGCCGTCTCCTACATCCATAGGTATAAATGCTATCTCTCCTCCAATAGTACGACGCTCTAATCATTCATCTATGCCCCCTAACAGATATGGCTTTCTTACTCTTCTTACCTCCTTAGATCCTATTCCAGTTCCTACTTCCTATTCACAGGTTTCAAAAATACCCTGCTGGTTTGATGCAATGAATGAAAAATTATTAGGTCTTGAATCTAGTTCTATATGAGATCTTGTTCCAACTCCTCTAGATGCTTCTGTCATTGGCAGTAAATGGGTCTATTCTATCAAGGTTCATTTTGATGGGAGTTTGGATAGTTACAAAGCCCGACTTGTTGCACAAGGATACAAGTAGGAATATGGCATTGACTATGGGGAGACTTTTGCATTGTTGATGAAAATGACAACTGTACATTGTTTGCTGAGTATTGCTTTTGTCTGAAATTGGCCACTGTGGCAGATGGATGTAAAGAATGCCTTATTACATGGGGATCTTCATAAAACAATTTACATGAGACCACCACCTGGTTATGCCTCCTTCAAAACATGTCTGTAAATTGAAGAATCTCTATATGGTCATAAACAGGCTCCTCGTGCATGGTTCAAAAAATTCCGGTTTGCCATTCTTTAGGTCCAATTTTACCAGAGTCCGAATGACAGCTCTCTATTCTTGAAACGGACCTCCTGTGGGTGTGCTTTTTTGTTGATATATGTCAATGACATGATTATAAGTGGAAATGATGTGATTGGAATCTTTGGGCTCAAGACTTCTCTTATGAAGACCTTTAAAATGAAGGACCTTGGGTCCTTAACTTACTTTCTTGGCTTAGAAATTTTTAAATCAAAGGAGGGTGTTCATATGTGTCAATTAAAATATGCTGCAGATTTAATTAAATCCACCCATCTAGAAAATACCAAGTCTTTTGACGCACCTCTTGAACACAATGTCAAATTTAGCAAAGATGATGGTAGTCCTCTTAAAGATCCAACAATCTTTTGTCGTCTAGTAGGCAGCTTACTTTACCTAACAATGACTCGGCCAGACAACTCCCACGCAGTACAGAAAATCAGTCAATTCATCAGTAACCCTCATAAGCTACATCTTCATGTAGTCCATTGCATGTTATGGTACATCAAAGGCACCCTTAATTGTGGCCTGTTCTATCCTTCAAGAAACTCATTAACATTATAGGCCTATGTTGATGCAGATTGGTGGTTGTTCAGACACCTGCCGCTCAGTGACAGGTTGGTGCATGTTTTTTGGCAACTCTCTCATCTCATGGAAGTGTAAGAAACAACCAACAATTTTCAAATCATCAGGAGAAGCGGAATATCATTCTATGTCTTCAGCCAGTAGTGAAATTCTGTGGCTTCGTCGATTACTTTGGGAATTTGGTGCTTTTCCCTTGAGTCAAACTCCACTCTATGCAGACAGCACCGGTGCCACCCGCATTGCCAAGAACTCAGTTTTTTCATGAGCGGACTCAGCACATAGAGATCGATTGTCATTTCATTTGGCAACAATTTGTCACTGATGTAATCTCTTTGCCTTATGTTCCCTCTCATCAGCAGTTGGCAGATGCCTTCAGGAAAGCACTCCCTCCCTCGCTATCGTTATGTCTATCTATGTTCCAAATTACTGCTCTACTCCAACCCACACCAATTTGAGGGGGAGTGTAGAAATCAGGCCCATCAAGAAAGGGCCCAAGATAGAAGAACCATCAAGTTGTTTCCTAAGACAAACAATAAATCTGCGATAGCTGTGTAGATTAGTCGAATTTGGTATACTGTACATACTATTTTTGTAGGACCTTAAATCTGTACACCTCATACTTAGCCATTCATTATATTTGATTTATTGTAATTATGGTCTTGATTTGGGCCATCAGCTATTATAAAAGAGGGGGTCGATCCTGCTTTGGATATGACCAATATTCCTCATCAAAATTTCTCACTTCTTTTCTTATTCTATTCTACTTACTTAAGTCAAGGTTTACATCTATTGGAAAGCTCGTGCTTGATCTAATAATAGTGAACATGATATTGAGATGTATAAGATTGTTCAAATGCTTCCCAAGTGTCGCATGCCATCTTATAGTTGACGACTTGAGCAAACACAGGTGGTGGCAGGGTCACATGAATATAGCAAAGAAGGATTTGGTCCTTTTTCTTCCTCTACAAAAAGAAGGGTTGGAAACAACTTTGGAGTCGTCTGTGACAGATTCTGATGGAGCAGTAGCAGTACCATCAAACATGGACAGCATTCATTCCCATACAGTATTAGTAGATGTTGACTCTTTGAAAGAATATAATTGGTCCTGTCAAGTTTGATTGCAACTTGAGTGATTTTAGGGACAGTATGTAGAAGAGAGGAGGGTGGGGAGGAGGAGGCCATTGAATGAGATGAGGAAATGAAGAAAAGAAGTAAAGAGTAGTAGCTGATCTGAGTTCTGATACCATGTGATAAAACAATGAGATATGATGTGAATTGGTAAATGGTATTGAGTATTGATGTTTACATTTATAAACCAAGGTCTTTACAATTTTGAAAAGAGTATCTTTGACAAATGCCAAGAATTGTTGGATACTCAACAATTGGATCCTAAATGATAGGATATGAGATCTCTAGAGATTTTGAAGAAATTGGCGTTGAGTGGTCAACGTCCCTTATCACGATGACTGGGATCTTAATGATTGTGATCTTGGCCGGATTGCTTAACATATATATATATATGTATATGTATATATATATATATATATGAACCTATCCTATGTTGTGTGGTTAAATTGTCTGCAAGAATAACTGTATGGTCTTTACAAGCTAGTTGTTCATGTTTTCAAAGCAGTAAATGTTTATTTGTTTCCTATCAATTCCACTTTTATAGGCAATTAAATGCTCCTCTATGTTCTTAAAGCAGGTATTTGCTATTAGAAGATCAAATGCCAACTCAAATTTCAAAATAGTGTATCCTAACTCCTTTTCTCCACAGTCCAAACCCTTGTCCTCCAATCTATGATGCCCAAATATAGCATGGATATGGCTAGGACATGCCATAGACACGGTCGGGACATGGATTTACACATAAAAAGTAAAGTATTAGATATGATACGACATGATATGTTGCTCAATTTGAAGTATCCGTGCATCATAGCCTCTAGTCACTCTCTCATACTCTCTACCATCCTACAGGCCGATTCAAGTCTCCTCCTAGTAAAATATTTTCAGTTATTGGAATTTTTCGTATTAAACCATCCATCTCCTATCAAAATTGTCTCTTAGTACTTTCATTTTCAAACAATGTCAGAGTGGCACAAAATTAGCACTTTACGTTTGCAAAATGGGTCTTAGATTGTACAATTCTAACAAGAAGTTGTAGCCCATTATCTGATATCCTTTAGTGTTAGTTGCATGATTTAGGAGTTTAAAGGAGTCATTGGAAGTCTTATTTCTATTTGATTAGTTACTCTTTTAAGTTCTAATTGTTTGTCTGATAAAAAGGTGTCCTATAGTAGAAAAGGAGATTTTTCTTTGTTTCAAAAATACAATCTAGTAAGTGAAGTTGATTGACTATAATTAGAAGTAGGAGTTGTCTTGACTTTCAATGCAAACCACAGAGGCTTTTAGATATATGTATGAACATCCCATTGAATAGAATTGATGTCTGATTAATTCTTTTCAGAAATTTTTGTTTGCTACTGAATCTAGACCCCCTCCTTTGGTGAAGACTCCATTGGAACCCCTATGTACTGACTCCTCACTCCTACACTTCATGTCATCTAGTAGAGCCCAAAATGCTTGTTCAGAGGGTCTATCCCATGGTTTAAAAAATTGGCTGAGTCTGAGTCGACTTGGACTCGGCACATACCCCAACTCGGTATCGGACAGATGAGACTCGGCTGAGTCACCGAATCCTCCATCACTCAGGGTCCTCATAAAAACAAAAATAAAAAATGGAGGAAAAAAGAAAGAAGCACCAAAGAGAAAAAAACAAGTGCAACAGCTGGACTGCAGAGAGAGAGAGAGAGAGAGAGAGAGAGAGAGAGAGAGCATGGTTTAAAAAAGAAAAGAAGGGGTAAAAGCATACCAGCTAGGCAGTTAGGCTCTCTGTGATATTGTGCTGTTGACTGCTACAGTATTGCACTATTGCCTGCTACGTACTGTCACAGTACTATTGCTGCTAGTGCCTATTGTTGCTGCTGCGGTGGTACTGCTGTTGACTGTTGCTGCCTACTGGGTACTGCTGTTGCCTGTTATTGCTGCCTAGTGCCTACTGGCTACTGCTGTTGATGGTGCCTACTGCTGCTGCTGCCTTGCTTGCTTGCTGTTCACACTTGTTGGTTGGTTGCTGCCACTGCTTAGTGTCTATTGGCTACTGCCTATTATGCTTTGTGAGGATCCTAAGATCCTTGAGACAAAGCAAGAAGATGAGAGTATTTGGAGAAGTTGGTTGTGTGACTTGTGTCCCCAAAGTGGACAGACTGCTTGTACTATATATTGCTCTATTGCCCAATAAAGAGGCATATTTACAGTGCAATTGATCTAATTGAAATGCAGAAAAGGAAAAACCACTAATACAAGATCTACTATACAAGGAATGTGTAGTATACAATAGTTGACCAGATCCCAATGATCCTCTCGACTCAGCACATGGGATATTATGTAGATGGGCTTGGTTTGAATCGGCCACATCTAAGTGGGCCTGTTTGAGTTGGGCTTCATCCAACCTAGTCATATTTCTATACTCCCCTCAAATTGATGTGGTGAGAAGCAATGCAACAATTTGGAAAACGGATAGGCATGGGGATCCTTGGGCATTGCTTTGGTGAAGATATCAACCAATTGGTCGTGGGAAGAGACGTAAGGAAGAGAGATGACGTTAGAAATGAATTGCTAGCGGATGAAATTGTAACGACCCAAGAGTCTAGAGCTCTTCAGATTCTTAAGTCGTTATCATGATTATAATAATACAATAACTTTCATAAGGTAATTTCCAAGAGCAAGTCCAAGCAAAGATGAAAATTTAAAATTTCAATATTAAAGTCTTAATAAGTCTTTATAGGTTCATCTAGAAAAGATAAAAAATATATATATATATTTGAGAAGAAATTCCAAAATAGGGCTGGCCACATCGAATAAACTAGGAAGTATTTCGATCTCTCAATAAGCGATGCATGCCAAAATCTATAGGCTGATCTCCGTCATTCCTAGATCCCCCTACGAATGCGTTACCCGAAGTGGGACGAACCACTAGTCAGTAACACTGGTGAGTAGAATTTCTAAATCAACAAAAGAAACTGGCATGATAACAAAAAATATATCACACAAATCTTCAAGATTCATATGTTTCTTTGAAAAGAAATTTCATAGGTTCACCTTGAAGAGTAAGTTCATAATCCTATTCAACAATATTATTTAATGTATACCAAGATTGTCATATTGTATTATCATATGGGATTCATATTCATGCTGTGACAATACTGCCACCATCCTCATAGACATTGTTTGAATCAGGGAGTTCATATTCATGTCGTGACAATACTGCCTCCACCCTCATAGACATTGTTTGAATGAAGGAGTTCATATTCATGTTGTGACAAGACTGTCACCCATCTTAATTCATAGGAGTTCTTATGTTCCCACAAGAGGATTCATATTCTTGTCGTGACAAAACTATCACCCACAAAGGAATTTCATATTCGTGTCGTGATCAGACTGACACCCATAGTAGATGTTTGATCATAGGTATTTAGATTCTTGTCGTGATCAGTCTGTCACCCATTTTGATTCATAAAGGTTCTTATGTTCTCACAAGGGGATTCATATTCTTTTCGTGAAAAAACTATCACATTTCATTATTCGAAGATTGATTCTATACCTGCGTAAACACAATCATAATTCTAATTGTAAATTTTAGTTCATGAGTTTTAAGCATCATCACATTTACCATTGACCAATACCACATACTTCACATTGAAATCTCGCCCCACGCTGATTCATTATTGGTATCACAAATATGTGGCATTGACCGTATCTTTTGTTCAATCATAGATTACACTTTACTCATAATTTCCATAGTCATAACTTAAAATTCTATAGTCATAGCATTAACACTTTACTCATAATTTATTAGTCATATAATCATCCTTTTACTCATAATTCATCAGTCATAGAATTGATACTTTACTCATGATTCATTAGCCATATGATTATCACGTTTCTCATAATCCATCAGTCATAGAATTAATACCTTACTCATATTTCATCTGTCATATAAGTATCATTTTATTCATATTCCATCAGTCATAGAATTTTACCTTACTCATGATTCATCATTCATATAATTGTCACTTATATCATTAAGATCAAGTGTTCTAAAAATATAATATCTGTAAACACATATTCTAATGATGATATCCATCCATCAAAAAATGTTCAGTAAAGAATATTACACAATGAAACAGATGATGTCAGTTAATGACTGGGTTTAAAACTGAATACAGCATTATCTTCATCTTGTACACATGTTCTTTGTACTTTTGCAGATACCAGGAGTTTTGTAAGTAAATGATATATGGTGTTCAGAACTTAGAGGCTTTAATAAAGGTACTTAGTGTTAATGTTGGGTAGATAAATGTCACAGTCAACAACTGAGAAATTTCTAAACATAACCAGTAGTAAAAAAAAATAGTCTCATGTCTGGCCCCGTTAAAATCCCTTGAATGAAGAGTACCAACTGTCCAATCCCAGTGGGTCTACTACCATAGTGATCGACTACTTGTCTAGTACCAGATGTAGGGACCTAATCTTAGATCAAGTGGGCTACATGGCTACATGGGCCCACAGCCCACAAACAGCCAAGCTTCTTTTTAACGACCTGAACTAGTTTTCATCCCAGTTCTGAATCTTCTTCACACAATAAAGCATCATATTCTATGATAAAACAGTCCATAAGAAGCACATCTATTGGTAAGATTCAATTAACCAATCATCTATACAAAAGAGGATAAGTTTAAGTCCTTATTTCTCATCACGGATATGTCGACAGTCTTGCATTTACTTCAATACAAATGGGGTTGATAACATAACGAACCCTTACTGGTCCAATTCAAAGGAAATCAAATTCCTGATGTCAAGCAGGATTTGTATCTTGTTCTTAAGACACAAGATATCGACAGAAACTTATATGTATGTAATTAAATTGATACCAAACAGTAGTATAGATTAAGAAGAACCATTCTTTTTCTTAATAACAAAATAGAGAAGTCCTACCCACCTTGTGTAAGTGATGAGTGACCTGAAATCGGTGATCCAAAAGCTCCTTGATGAAATTCTTTTGCTTCAGATTTCAAACTTCAAAATATTAGACTTCTTCTCCTCTTTCATGAGAAAATAACTAAAGAAGAGAAAGAGCCTCTATATATAGAGTGTTGGACACCCATTTGGAGGAGTCCCAATTGGATTTTTCTTCTATGAAAGGTCACATAGAGAAGTTCAACAGCCATGGCTATTGGTGAAAAACAAGGAGTCTCTTTGGGGAGTTAAACAGTCACAACTGTTGGTGAATTTCTCTTCCTTGAAGAGTCACATGGGAAAGCTGAATGGTCACATCTATTGGTGGGAAACGAAGAGCTTCCCTTGGAAACTAAATAGTCACTACAAATGGATATTGGGTCAAGTTAGAGAACTGAAAGCTTAAGTCCAATAGCCCAATTTAACCATGAATTGCGCTGGCCGAAAGTGGGCTTTTTCTAAGCCCAGTTGGCCCACTCGAAAAAATTCAGGTCATTACAGAAATGACATTCTATCTCAATATGCTTCGTGCGCTCATGAAAGACAATATTTTTAATAATGCAAATGGCACTTGTGTGTTAGCATAAAGAGGAGTAGGACTACAAAGGAAGACACCAAACTGTTGTAGCAATCGTCGAAGCCAGGCAATTTCACCACTTGCGGAGGATGTAGATCGATACTCTACCTCCACCGATGATTTAGATGGCGTGGTCCGTTTCTTACACTTCCATGAGATGGGAGATATGCCAAGTAACATACACCACCCCGTAGTAGAGCGACGGTTATTGGGGCATCCTGCCCAATTAGCATCAACATAGCCTTGTAATTGTAAGGATGACAAAGATGGGTAGAAAAGTCCATGATCTCTGGTACCTTTGATGTACCGGAGGATGCAATATACTGCATAAAGATGAGGTTTGTGTGGATTACTGACAAATAAGCTCATAGTATGTATCGCATGAGAAATGTTAGGCCTATTCATAGTCAAATAAAGCAGGCTACCCACCAAGTGTCAAAAAATAGTAGGATCATCAAGCTGGCACCCATCATTTTTGCTAAGTTTAACATTGAGCTCAAGAGGAGTGTCAAATATTTTGGCATCATTGAGTCTAGCAGATTTAATTAAATCATCAGCATCTTTGGTTTGATGAACTCGTATACTGTTCGTGCTTCTAGAAATTTCTAGACCAAGAAAGTATGTTAGCGTGCCAAGATCTTTCATTTTAAAGTTACGGATCAGATGTGATTTGAGATCAGAGATACCTTTAGTGGCGTTGCCACTTATGATCATGTCATCAATATAGATTAGCAGTATTGTGCAGCCTTGGGAAGTGCGTCTAATAAAAAGAGAGCTGTCATTAGAACTCTGAAAACACCCAACTTGAAGAATGGCTGACCGAAAATTTTCAAACCATGCACGTGAAGCCTGTTTAAAGCCATACAAGGATTTCTTTAACTTACAGACATGGTTAGAAGGACATGCATAGCCGGATGGGGGTCGTATGTACATAGTCTCGTTGAGATGGCCATAGAGGAAAGCATTCTTTACGTCCATTTGCCATAGGGGCCATTGTCACACAACAGCAACACTGAGTAGTCATCGAACAGTGGTCATTTTAGCGACCGGTACAAATGTTTCTTCATAGTTAATTCCATATTCTTGTTTGAAGCCTTGTGCAACAAGTCTAGCTTTATAGCGATCAAGAGTGCCATCAGATTTAAACTTGGTGGAATAGACCCATTTGCTCCCAATAAGAGGCACATTTGGTAGAAGAGGTACCAAATCCCAAGTTTGATTTTCTTAAAGAGTGATTAATTCCTCTGTCATTGCATCTTGCCAACATGGGATATTAGCAGCCTGGGCATTAGAAGTTGGGATAGAAATAGGATCTGAACTGGTGAATATGACAGGAAAACTAAATCTATCTGGTGGTACTGAAATATGACAAGATCGTCGCAACAGCGGTGGGTCAAGAGAATCATTACCTTTAATGGTAGGAATCGACGAGGTTGGTTGATCGAGAGCAGGAGGAGCAGGAAGTGTTGGCTTTGGACGACGGGAATAAACTTGTGTTATCTTAGGAGAGGAACTTGGTGCTGCAAAGTTAGGAAGATAAGAGACTTGAATATTATTGTGAGGAGGACGGACAAAATTAAAGGGAATATGCTCCCAAAAGACAACATTTCGTGAGATTCGGAGACATCTTTCATTTGGATCATAACAAAGAAAGCCTTTGTGCTCATCACTATATCCTACAAACATACAACGAGCAGCCTGAGGGGATAACTTGTTATGCTCCAGTGATGGAAGATGAACAAAACAAAAACAGCCAAATACTCGCAAATGTGAGTATGTAGGCAGATGACCAAACAAACATTCATATGGAGAGACTTTTCTAAGAACAGAGCTAGGAATCCTGTTGATAATGTGGATTGCAGTATGTACAGCTTCAGAGCAAAATTTAGGAGACACCAATGATGGTTCTGACTATCTCAAGGAGATGTCAATTCTTCCTTTCTGTAACCCCATTTTGTTGTGGTGTGTTTGAACAAGATTTTTGGTGTATGATTCCTTTTTTCAGATAACAATGCAGAAAAAGCAAATGATGTGTACTCTCCCCTTGAGTTGGAACACAAAATTTTTATGGATTTTGAGTATTAACCATTTTATAAAATTTTTGAAAAGTATAGAGAACTTCAGATTTGAATCTCAAGAAGTATATCCAAGTGTAGCGACAATGATCATCAACAAATGTAACATAGTACTTATATCCTAGTTGACTCAGATGTGAAGCAATCCCCTAGACATCACTGTGGATAACATCAAATGGTGCACTTGAACGTGAATAGTGAATTGGAAAAGGGAGCACAGTGCTTTTGCTTCAACAACAAGTTTCACATTTAGATTTATCAAAAGCAGAACTATTCTTATTATTGAAAGATGAGTTTAAACAACCATGTTGAAATGAAGACAACAAATTAGAATTATTCAAATGACCAGGCGACGACGCCAAGTGGTCCATAAATTATTCAAAGCACTCAAAGAAGAAGCAAAGAAAGAATCAGAGCTGACAGAACTGGATCCTAGGTCCAGAAGAAATAGCCTGCCATGCTTACTCCCTTTCCCGATCACCTTCCCAGTTTGCCGTCCCTGTATAATACAACCAGTAGAAGAAAATGTAACTGAACAACCATTATCAATTAGTTGTCCCACAGAAATCAGATTTGCAGATAATTCTGGAACAAAATAAACATTAGATAGATGAAATTGCTAGTTTTGATGTGTAGGTAGCTCTAAAGTACCTATTCCAGAAATAGGAAGGTAATGATCATTTGTAGTGATTATCTTTTCTTTTCCAAAATAAGTGTGATGGTTAGTGAGATTTTGTGCAACTAAAGTCATATGGTTTGAGGCTCTTGAGTCTAAAAACCATGTAGATGGTGTAATGGTTGTGGAAAAATGAAAAGCATGAAATGATTTAGAGGAAAGAGGCAGACCATTAATACCCGTGGAGGTAAATGCTGAAGTAATGGAAGCATTAATCATATCTTGAATTTGAGATGGGGTCATGGTAACAGAGTCATTGGCAACTGGTGGAGCCTGAGCTTGAAATGTTATCTAATTTTGCCTCTGTGAATTATCATTTTTCTTAGGAGGATGAATCTTGCAATTGGAAATGACATGGCCATTTCTTTTGCAATAGTTGCAAAATAATTCTTCCAACAGTTGCGTGCTAGATGCCCATAGCTCTTGCATTCGAAGCACTAAACCTTTTGACCACGAGATGCTAACATAGCCATTTCCTCTATTGGATTAGTAACTTGTGTTGGAGCAGTGAGAAACACCTTAGGTTCTTCAGAGAGAGTATGTTGAAGGCAAGTCGGACTTCTTCTTGACGAATCTCCTAGACACATGTATCAAGGTCGAGAAAGTTCTCTTGATTCATAAGTGCAGCATGGGCTGGTTCTCATACTCAGGGCGTAGATTCATGAGAAACTGACTGATGTGCAACTATTCTTGAAGCTTAAGTGCTTGTGGGATAAATTCTACAGAAACAGAATGCAAGAGCATTTGATCCCTTTCTGTCCATAGTGCCAAAAGTCCACTTTAGTATTCTTGCACTGACTTATGACCTTGATAGTACTTGGAAAGTTCCATGTCAAGATGGAATTTTCGGGCTTTATTGGTTTGATGATATAATTTCTTAAGGTGATCCCACATGTTTGATGCCTTTGTAAAGGCCTAAAGTGACTTGGAAATAGTTAGGGCTATTGAATTGAGAATCCAAGTAACTACCTTGGCATTGTTTTGATTCCAGGATGCAATTGCATTTTCATCTATTGTCGTAGAAATAATGCTGCTAGTGCCTGTTGTAGTGGAGGGCATCACGGGTTGCGGAATTGTGCCATTGAGGTACCCAATCAGACCTTTTCCTTCCACAAAATTCCTAAGGTGGAAGGACCAACTCATATAATTTTTCCCATCTAATTTGATTAGAATAATTCTCCCTTTTCCATGAGATGTGACTATGTAGAAAGTTTTCAGATGGGACTGCAGTAGTGAAAATTTGTGACCGTGCAGAAATTTTCCAGAAAAAAAGAGCTGGGCATCCACTAAATTTGGTGGCAGAAAGGCTAGAACACTCTAGTTTTGAAAGGGAATGGAAAATCCAGCCTCTAGGTTATATGAAGAACCTAGTTATACAGCTATGCGTAGAATTTTATGCAGATCCAACCGTTGAATGCAGAGTTGGAACAAAAGGAATAAAAATGTTCTTTAAACCTGTCGACTGGAAGAAGGGATTAGGAACCAACCTTAGATGTCTTCAACAATCCAAAAAAAATAATGAAAAACCTTAGTATATATAGTTGACCAGGTTGGTGTTTGCATTCCTTAATTCGGACCACAGGAGGTTGGACCCACCTTAGAATTTGCCGCTTGTAGAGTACGTGGATGAGTGGTATTCTGAGCACAGGTTGGCTGGAGGATGATTTGAGCCTGTCTAGAGCTTCAAGAAGATGATTTGAAGATGTCTTTATTGCAAAAGAATTCTCAGCAAAAGCTATGATCAATAAGGATGGCCAACAAGATTTTATGAATAACTGTTATGTAGCAAACAGTCATAATAAGATCATTTGACGAAAATAGAGCAGGACCTAGAACTTCTTGAGAGGTATGACTTTGATACCAAGTGAGGATCCTAAGATCCTTGAGACAAAGCAAGAAGATGAGAGTATTTAGAGAAATTGGTTGTGTCCCCAATGTGGACAGACTGCTTGTATTATATATTGCTCTATTGCCTAATTAAGAGGCATAATTACAGTGTAATTGATCTAATTGAAATGCAAAAAATGAAAAACCACTAATACAAGATCTAGTATACAAGTAATGTGTAGTATACAATAGTTGACCAGATCCCACA
This sequence comes from Sextonia rubra, assembly GCA_037013555.1. Taxonomy (NCBI): domain Eukaryota; kingdom Viridiplantae; phylum Streptophyta; class Magnoliopsida; order Laurales; family Lauraceae; genus Sextonia; species Sextonia rubra. The sequence continues at coordinate 28,127,935 of JASUAD010000011.1, read as the reverse complement.
TAATGATCCTCTAGATTTAGCACATGGGATATTATGTAGATGGGCTTGGTTTGAGTTGGGCCACATCTGAGTGGGCCTGTTTGAGTTGGGCTTCATCCAAGCTGGTCATATTTCTACATGCTTTTCTCCCTCTTCTTCCTTTTTTTTTCCTTTCCTCTACCTTGCCAACCCACCTCTCTCACTTTCTTTTATAGTGAGAAGGACTCACCTCCCTTCTTCTTCAGCTGGCTGGGTTCCCACTTTTTTTTTTGTTTAAATTTTTTAGAAACAAATGGAGTAGAACCCGAATCGGGCAAGTCGACTCGGACTCGGTCCTGGCCGAGTCAGGTCCTGATTCTGTTTTTTTAATCTTTGGTCTATCCTCCCTCAGCATTGCTCTTGGGGCATCTGTTGCAGTTAGGAAGGTTTTTTTATTTATATTATTTACAGTTTTCATGTTTTTTATATTGACTGGTATATCATGGGGATTTAAATCCAATCATTGATACATCTACTCATTTTCTATTTACAACTGTAAGAATTGGCATTTGCACAAAATATTGTGGGAGAACATAGTCATTCCTGCTGATTTTTATTGTTGGTTTACAGAGACCTCAGCTTTAACAAGTTGACTGGAGAAATTCCTGGTTCCTTTACCTCCGAGTTTAATTTTGTGTAAGCGTCACAATTTTACAACATACCTTTCTTTGTTGGTAACGTGCAATGTATAATAACTGTACTATTACTCATTCTATCTCAATTTTGGTGTGGTAATCTTTCCATTAGGTTTTTAACAGGAAACCAGCTTAGTGGACGTGTACCAGACTGGATCTTCAGCTCACGAAGAAACATGTATGTTTCTAATGGTACTATAGTGGCATCTGTTTTTAATTACTGTAAAGACATGTCTAATATCTTTCTTGTAATATTTAATGGTGGCATCCATTTTTAGCACTTATTTCCCATGTGTAGCCACATCCCATGTGGCTTTAGTATGCTCTGTAGCATATACTTTTAGATTTAGTTATATCTGTAAATTATGATAGTTTCCTGAAGCAGGGATTTTGATTATATCTCACCCCAATTGAAGCAGATCTGATTGTTGTAAGTATTCTATAATTGATCCTATACCAAGATTATTTATAGAAGAGACCTCCCCAAGGGATTGGTAGTTAATTCCATCGAATATTTCATTCTTTTCTCTAATATTATCATCCTTAATTGATTCGTAAAAATATATTTACAGAAAACAACAATTAAGGGGATAAACAGGCTAATCACTAAATATCAAAATTAAGTTTGTGTGATAAACTTCATGACTTGGAAAGGGTAAATGCTATAGAACCTAGTACATTCTTTAATGTACTTATCCAAACCTAAAATTTGCCAGATTTTGCAAGGCTTGTACAATGGACCAAAATCAATTATGTCATCAATGACTAGATAGCCCCTATGTGCATTGAAGCAATCTGGAATGGAGAGTAGATCAATTTAAAGACTTGAATGAGGAATAATTGAAATTAGGATTTCAACTTTTAATTGTAGCTGGCATAGCTGAATTGCCAAAAAAAAAAGGGAGTAATGAAGAATAGAAGCAAAGGTCGAACAGTTGTCTCCCTTGATGTGGGTCTACTTATCAATATATAGAGCTGGAGAATCTAATCAACACTCCAATCAAGCCTAATTGGGGCTAATCAAGATAATTAATATTACAAAGAATATGACCTCCTATGTTAAGCTAATAACCCTAAGATCAAGACTGGTTGATAGTTTACATATATGCCTCAATGCACATGCAGGATCTCAGTATATATTTAAGGGTCACTTTCTTAAATTTGTCTTCTTGTGGTCCCCCATCTCTGCACTCCCCCTCAAATTGAGGCAAAGTTTGATGGTGCATCAATTTCGTGGTTGGAAAGTCATGACGACTCTTGGTCATAGCTTTGATGGAGAGATCAATCACTTGGTGCTGGGAGGATATATGCAGAAGATGTAAAGCTCCAGATATGACAAGTTGACAAATGAAGTGGCAGCTGACCTCAATATGTTAAATTCGTTCATGAAAAACAAGATCGGTGGTAATCTGGATAGCACTTGTGTTGTAGGTGTAGGGCCTAGTGCGACAAACAAGACCCTAAGTTTATTCTCCTAAATGTGATTTGTTTTGAGTGCAAGTAATTCTTCCGTCATAGCATTTTGTCAATATGATGCTTTAGTCCTTGTGAATATGAAGAGATGGAAACATATCTTGAGTGGTAAAAAGCGCAGGGAATCCATAGTGGTAAGAAGATTTAGAAATACAGGTGGAACGTCTTGCAGGTTGTGGCTTAGGAGAAGCATTGCCTGGTGATGAATGGAGAGTATCTGATGGTGGTGAGTGATCAAGGTCAAGTGCAACAGTGGGTTGAGGCTTCCCATCAAACATAGACCTTAGTAATGGGAGGGGACGATGGAGTGGGAAGATGTGGAAGATAACGTATTTGGTTAGAACACTTTATCAAAGTGAATAGAAAGGAATATGTTCAACAAATATGATTCTGAGAAATACAGGTGTTGCAAGCTATTGGATCATAGCACAAGAAACCCTTGTATCATCACTGTACGTCCAAAACACACTTGACATCTTGAGATGATAGTTTGGTTCTTTCAAGAGAGGGAAGATGCACAAAGCAGTGACAACAAAAAATGCGCAAGTGAGAATAAGAAAGCAGCTGTCCAAAGACGTTCAGATGGAGAAGTGTTATTCAAGATAGGAATGAAAAATCTATTTATTAAATGAATGGCTATATGAGCAGCTTCACACCAAGAAGTAGGAGGGAAGAGCGACTCAACAAGCAATGCCTTTACAGTTTAAAAAATGTGCCTATTCTTTCTCTCAACAATCCCATTGTATTGAGGGTCACGAGGGCGTGCTTTTTGATGGATAATCCTTGTGTCTTAGATGACAAGGATGAAAAATCTCCAAACATAGACTCTCCCCCTATATCAGATCGAATTCTTATGTGTGTGGGTTCGGTTTTTTTTTTTAATTCCAAATTGGGTTTTTATCAAAACTAAAATTTTCTAAAAATTGGGAAAAGCTTCAAATTTTTGGCAAGAAAATAAATCCAATTGATGAGAGAACAATCATCGATGAATGTAAAATAATATTTGTAGCCCATCTTGCTTAATTTAGGTGCAATTCGCCAAACATCCATGTGAATCATATCAAAAGAAGCAATAGCTTGTGAACAAGGAAAAGAAAAAGGCAAGACATGACCTTTATTCAACCAACAAGAAGCACATGAGATTTCATAAGTAAGAAAGCATATTTTTTTAATAGAAGATATACAAGTTTAAACAAAGAAGTTAATTCATTATTGTGGAAATGATCAAGGCTCTAGCACCAAATGTACGTTCAAGTGTTGTGCAGTTTTTTAAGCTTAAGTCCAAGGCTTTTTCCGTTTTCTTGAAATTTTGATCATGCCAGCTTTGAGCATTGCTTTTGTTAGTTAAAATTTCACCACTGAAGTCTTTAAAGGATCCCTTCTATAGCTTCTATTTAACTTTAGACTGATGCAGGACTGACACATGGGCAACCCACCATAGGCCCAACCCATCCATCTCGACTTGCCAATGTGCCCAACCCATTCATTTTATGTTATTTAGAATTACTTTAGTTTATTTTAATGGTTTTTATCTTTTCATTTATTTAAATTTAGATGTTTTTATCCTGACCATCGATCTATTGGATGGTCTCCATATTATTTCTAGGTTTTCTCATTTTCCTATATAAGCATTGTAAAGCTATTTGGCTCCTTAGTGAATAGTTGAATGAAAATTTTAGCAAGTGATTTTTGGGTTCCCCAAGTTCTCTCTTCTTCCTTGTCCACGATGAACTTTGCGAACCCCAAAGAAAAAGGAATATTAGGGTTTTGTTCTGCCATTGGAGGAGGGGAGAGACGTGGAAGTGAATGGGTGGAGTTGCACAGGGAAGAGATAAAAAGAGATGATGAAACAATGATTTGGTATGGGAAATGAATGAACAAATACAAGGAGTTAATGACTTTGCAAGTTTTCGCGCTCATGACTTAAACAAGTTCATCGCAGACAAGGAAGAAGAGAGAACTTAGGGAACCCCAAAACCACTTGATAAAATTTTCATTTAACTATTCACTAAGGAGTAACATGGCTTTACAATGCTTATATAGGAAAATGAGAAAATCTAGAAATAATATGGACCATCCAACACATTGATGGCCAGGATTAAAACAACTAAATTTAAATAAATTAAAAGACATAGACCATTAAAATAAACTAAAGTAATTGTAAGATACTATTTAGTCAGGTAGCGTTCAAATTTCGTCCCATTCGAATCGAACAAATCATTGTTCGATTTGCTGGGATTTAGGATTTTGAAAAAATTGAGTTCATAGTAGTTCATCCTAGTGGAGAAGATGATAGAAAGTGGAGAATTTTTTGATGGTCAAGTGGAGAAGTTTTCGATGGTCTCTGTGTAAGAGTGAAAAAAGTGGGCATTTAATGTAGTGTCGTACATCTTCCTTTCTCTCTTATATCTATTGGTCCTTTGGAGGAGAGGAAAACAAATATTAAGCATCATTCTTGCTTAGTGGTCTTTTCAATGTACAAGTTCCTTTCTCTCTCTCATCTCTGGCCTCTTTTTGCAAGAGAAAGAGGTGTATATTTAATGCAGAGGTACAAATACAACTCTCTCTCTCTCTCTCTCTCTCTCTCTCTCAACATCCAATCTTTTTAGAGTTTTAAAATTTGGAAATATGAGAAACTCGTTGGGGCCCATAATGTGGCCCACCTATAGAACACTTGATTGTAATAATAAAAAATTTGCATGTTTTATATTGGTTAATGCGATGACAGGATCTTCTTTTATCAAATTTAAAATTTTTTGTCATGCATATTAGTGGGATTGTGAGAAGTATTTATTTTATTAAAACTCAAATAACTGACCCAACATAGTTGGGACAATGCTTTGATTGTGAGAGCCTTTATATATTCATTTGCATCTATTTTTTGTGAGATATTATTATTTGTAATTTTATATACTTATTGAAGCATCTCATATTATCATTATCAAAGCCTTATCCCAACTATATTGGGGTCGGCTATTAAAGTATCTCAATTTTATTAAAATATTTATGTATAAAACTAAATGAGACTTATGAATTAGAATATTGAATTGAGCAAACTCGAATTGGACAAATTGAGCGAATAAAAAACAACGAATAAAGTAAACCTATCTTGTTGAATTTTTGAATTTGTCTAAGTATTGAACTTCAAATAGAATAGAGAAACAAAATTCATATAGCCGATCCCAACATGGTTGGGATAAGGCTTTGATGATGATGATGATTGAACTTTGAATTGCAAGCTAAAATTTGAATTAGTCGAATCGTGAATCAGGTAATTAAGGCCTATTTGGCATTGTTCTCATATTGTTCCTAATTTTGTGCTCAAATCAGGTTGTGCTGACATTGGGTTATGCTGAGACTATATTCTGTAGAACTTGTTTGGTAACATTATGTTAAAATACTTTGCTGAGAATATGCCATACGGAACTTGTTTGGTAACAATATAAAAGATTTTCTCTAATGAATGAAAGTAAGAGAATCATAAGATTTAAAATGTGGGATCCACCTTTTAATGTTTGTGGCACTCTATTATTGTCGTACATGAAACCCACCTGTAAAAGTTACAATGTGGTACTCACCTTAAAAAACTAGTACATGGGGCTAATATTCATAGGATTTATAAGGTGGGCCTACCTTTATAGGAATTATAATGTGAGGCAACCTTTTTTTAAATGTAAATATGGGACCCATCTTTGTAAATTACAACATGGTACACACCTTTAGAAATTAGACTATGGGCCTACATTTAGAGGATATATAATGTTGATCCACCTTTTGTGATCATAATCATATGACCCACATTTAAGAATTACAAAGTGGAGCCACTTTTTTTGTGATTTTGTGCATTGGACCTACATTTAGAAATTACAATGTGGTGCCCACATTTAGAAATTATAATAGATTATAATGTAGGGCCATCTTGTTTGTTGATTGTGAACAAGGGACCCACTTTAAAAATTATGTAATACCATGATTTAAAAATTAAAACATGGGGCCACATCATATGATTCACAATGTGGGCATGTTCATAGAAATTACAATGTCGCTCTACCTTTTGTGATTGTAACCATAAAACTCACATTTAAAAATTAGAACATGAGGCCACACTCTAAGGATTTATAATGTGGTCCCACCATTATAAAAATTAGAAATTATAATATGGGCCCACCTTTTGTGATTATTACTATGTGACCCATTTTAGAAATTAGATAGCGGAGTCACTTTCTTTGAGATAAGGCAAGAGAAAATTAGGAAATAACTGTGCTAGCAAGTTGTTTCTTAAGAAAACAAAGTTTTTTTTTTTTCAAGTATCTTATGCTTGCGAATTAAGATTTTAATATTCCTTCTAACGAGATAAAAATTCAAAATAGCTATTTCCACATACCAAACATGTTTTCTACAGCCTTTGTAACGACCCAAGAATCTGGAGCTCTTTAAATTCTTAAAGATTTCTCAAATTTATAACAACAAAGTATAAATCAAAATTTTCCATGAGCATAAAGGTCTAAAAACATTCAAATTCCATTACATTTAAATCATTAAGTATATTAGAAGTCACAATAAAATTATTGAATAAAAGACAGGTCTTTAATAGCAGTAGAGAATATATCTAAATGTTGGGCTAATCCTATCTACGAATCTAATCATTGTTCCTCGTGCTTGGATCAGTCATGCATGCTAAAATCCACTGACTGATCTCTGTCATTCTCCACAATCTTTATTACCTGAAGTGAGAAGAACCACTGGTCAGTAATACTGGTGAGTAGAAGAAGGAAACATTACGGTATAACATATTTTCAAGCATTCATATGAGTATTTATATCTTCAACAATGGTGTTAAAACAACATCTTAATCGATTTCTTTCTTAAGTAATTTCCCATTGCAGCATCAAATGGTTTCGATACCCCATACAGGCGTATCTCCATTTCTGTCAACAATATGACTTACCATCCACCATGATTGTTGAGGCTGTTCCGATACTCCCACACTGGAGTATTTACATTTTGTCAACAGTATGGCTAATCCTACCACCATGATTGTTGAATCTACTTCCCTCGACCAACATCCACGAGGGAAGTTCTATTCTCCGTGCTAGCAGTTTGTATCACCCTATCTCAAATATCAATTTCAAGTTCAAATTTAATAAATTTAATAGAGAATCATTTCCATTACAATTGGTAACATCATCTTATTATATTTCTTGGTCAGTACTACATCACACTGGTTAATTCTCGCCCTACTCCGAATTAGAATTGGTACCAGGTTGTGGTATTGCCCATATCTCATTGAGAAACTAATTATTCATTGTAAAATTTACCACGGGAATCAAAATATAACAATAATTCATATGGAAAGCATATTCCATTATATTTGAGTATCCAGTAAAAAGGTTTCATATTAATTTACTTCATTTTCAAGGCTACATAATGTATGTCATTTTTTTAGTTGAAAATTTTGGACTAATAGTTGGTAATGAAAGGCTAACTTCTGGCCCATAGGATCATCTAGATATTGGTTCCACTAGTTAGGTGTTTTGATAATGTTGGGTTCAGAATAAAACTATGCAGTATATACATCATAAGGTCTTAGTTGGGTTCTTAAAAATATAACTAGAACATCAGGGGCCACTTTGTAGTTTTTATAAGTTTATAACCTTATATGCAAGTCGACAAAAACCCATATGCCTCTTTTGTTAGGGATGGTTCACGCCATGCCTATCTTGGGGTAATCACGTGGTGGGTCCCAACGGTTCAAATCACATGGAACCATCACCGTGGAGTCGCCCTAGGGTTCACTAGCAGATGCGGGGATGTGATTGTTGATCTGGTGGCCCACAAGGATTTCTAACTCAATTACGTTCAGAGCTGTTTTGACGAGTCCCGACTATAAAAATCTCAGATCCCGGCCTGAATTTCAATAGGATCTGGTTTTATGGAAAGGAAGCCTTAATTGAAGCTTAAAGCAAGACCAGGGCAGCCATTTACTTCAGTTTTTGCATCTAGAAGGTAAGCTTCAATGACTATTTGTCCTCTTGTAAGGTCGTCACAGTAATGAGAAGTCTTCTTCTCCACAATCGATGGTGTATTTGAGATAGTTTTCAAACTTGTATAGGGTCATTAAGGTCGAACACAAATTCTACTCCAGATTATTAGATTTGATTCACCATTGGATGGATCGTCTGGGCCCCACATATCAATTCGACCCATAATCTTGTGCCTAGTCACTGTCGTAATTGTATTTGACAGAGATCATCACTTCGTATGATCAAATTCCTTCGATTTCATCCTATAACAGAATCTTTAGAATAAGGTTCCTTGAATTTAATTTTCACACCTAATAGTGGAGAAGTCTACTCACCTAGTATGGAAGTGTGTTGCTCGAGCAGTGATTGGTCTTGAATTGGACATCCGTTACGCATCCCGCTGTCGATCTTCCTTGTTGTCTTCACAATCTTCATCTTCTTTTACAGATTTTACAGTTGAGATCGGTTTCTTTCTCTTTCTCTTTCCTCCCCTTTCTCTCGTTGAGGTGTAGATGAAAACAAGCTGACATAAATATACACTAGTGTTTAGCCAGTCATGTACTAGAAGTCCTGTTTGGGACTACAAGGGAGTCCTTCTAAGAGTATATTTTTGGGAGAGAGTCCGGTGGAATTTCTTAGTCTTCTAATGATCATAATTTAGTCTAATTCTACCAAGAGTCCTAGTAAGGATATTATAGCCTTAACTATGCGAACATGGGAACATCCAAATGGAACGTTGCCAAATGCACCCCTATGTTGTAAATAACATGAAATGAATGGGTTGGGCTCATTGGCGGGTTGGGATGGATGGGTTGGGCCTATGGTGGGTAGACCCATGGGGGACCATGGGTCTTGTCCTACGTCAGACCCATCTCTCTCTCATCTCTGTCCTCTCTTCCGTTTGCTGATTTTTTTAATGGAAAATCTCTTTTTATCTTACTTATATGTAACTCCTCATTTGACAGTACACTATTTCTTGACAGTGACCTTTCGTACAATAACTTCACATGTGAAGGCCTTCATTCATTTGAGTGTCAAGGAAGGGTGTAAGGAAGTTGTGCAGTTTTTTGTTTCCAGCTTTGTGTTTTTTTTCAGGTTTTTTGTCTTTCTATATCATTGAACATTCACTATGTATTTCTACAGAAATTTATTTGAGAGCTGTTCTCCAAAGAGCAATTTGTAAGTTTTTACATTCCTTATTATGAAGTTGCAAATTAATTTGTTGGACGTCATTATGAGTGATTGCGAGCATACTTTTGTTTAACCTAAATCTCAATGATGACAAAACACATTCTTCAATTAAAATCATGTTGTGCTAAAATGTTCTTGTCTACAAATTATGGTGCAGCAGTGGAGATTTTCAATGCTCAAAGAAGGCCATTCCCTGTCAACATTGTAAGTAGTCATGTTTTAAAATTGGAGCTGCAACAACATGAAATCTTTTGATGGCATTTGGGTTGGTTTGGACCAAACTCATGTTAGTTTGGATTGTCTCAGAGCATTCCGATTCAACCCAATAATTTCTATTACTTAGCTCCAGTATTACCCATAAAATCCAATAAATTAGTTTTTGAGACAATAATAGTTCCGTGAAGAGGGTGATTGCTTAGATGATGTCCACATCATTTGTCAGTTAAAATTTTGAACTAGGTACATAGGCGTTCGCCGCAGGTTTACTAATGTATGCAGCCTGCATTTGAAGGAGTTGCAAGACTAATTTTCGACAAAACCGGGTTTCTTTCCAAGTATAGGCCACTAGCTAGTATGTAACGACCTGGAACCCGGGGCCCTTCGAATTCTGTGTTGCTACTATAAGTGTTCATTTTTCCATACACATAAGTCAAATAAAAAATTTAGTTTTGTGAGCATAATTAATAAATCTTGGAATTATAAGAAACGGAAAACATTATGAATATCATTCTTTCATTTCATGCCGTCTTTTGCCCTCACAATGCACATGCCAAATGCCTACTTCGTCTTGAACATCATATGCTCATCTTCAATGATGTTACCTGAAGTGGAACGAACCACTTGTCAGTACAACTGGTGAGTAGAATTTCTAAATCAAGGGAAATCAGTAAGCATAATTCAAATTCGACACCATTCATACCATTACACATAAATAAATTGAATAAAGACGTGACAACGTGTTGTGATGTGAGTGCCTCAATTAAATTCTTTCTTGAGCAGCTTTCCGTATTAATGCATTGGTCAATTCAAATACCCCCACACAGGAGTTTAAAAATTCAAAGGCTCTCCCTGAAGGAAAGTTTATAGGCTCTCCCGAAGGAAAATTCGTATTCCCATAAAGGGATTCAAAGGCTCTCCTCGAAGGGAAAGTTTGTATTTCATATTCAACATGGCTTATTGTACCACCATGACTGTTGTCTTATACTTCCACGAGGGAAATTCATATTTGTGTTATGACAAGTCTGCTACCAAAATTCATAATTCAAAGATCAAATCCAGTGCCAGCAGAATCGGATACTTCATTTCAAATCATAGCTTCAAATTCGATTCAATTCATAAATTCAATATAATTCATCATAACATGTAACATTATCTCCTTTTCTCACCTAGCTAGTCCCACATACACTTGGTTAAGTCCTTGCCCCACTCCAAATTGGAATTGGTACCTAGGTATGTGGCATTGCCTATTCGATAGAGGTATGGAAATGCTTAGGAGAGGTTGGGGTGAGTTGGTTATGTAGACTTTTCAAAAAGATACTTGTGACAAAGAATATACCGGATAAATGTAGAAGAAGCATTGTAGTATCTATATATAAGAATGAGAGAGATATACAAAATTGTATCAACTATCGAGGGATTAAACTTATGAGTCTTCCTATGAAGTTATGAGAGAATAATGGAGCAAAAACTTAAACGGAAGACTAAGACTGCTGAAAATCAATATGGTTTTATGCCAGGGAGGTAAACTATGGAAGCTATCTTTTCACATAGGCAATTAATGGAAAAATATCGAGCAAAGAGAAAAAATCTATACATAGTCTTTATTGATTTAGAAAAAGCCTATGATAAAGTACCAAGGGATTTAATTTGGTGGGTTTTGAAGAAAAGGATTGTCCCTAGAGGTTACATTGAAATTTTAAAGATATATATGAAGGAGCAGTAACAAATGTGATAACCACATGTAGAGAAACAGGTGGATTCCCCGTGACTATAGGTTTGCATCAGGGATCAACCTTATGCCCTTATCTTTTTGCATCGATTATGGATGAGTAAACTGCGCATATTCAAGAAGAAGTACCGGTATATGTTGTTTGATGATATAGTATTGGTAAATGAATCAAGAGATGGTGTAAATGCAAAACTCAAGAGATGGTAGGGGGCATTAGAATCTAGAGGCTTTAAAATAAGTCGTACAAAGACAGAATATATAGATTGTAACTTCAATGGATATATACAAAGTGTTGAAACTACTGTCAAAATTAAAACCCATGAGATGCTATGTAGGGATTCTTTTTGGTATTTAGGCTTGATGATTAGTAAGGATGGGGAGATTGACGAAGATGTTGAGCATAGGATAAAAGCTGGATGGCTAAAGTGGAGACTAGCTTCTAGAGTGTTTTGTGACATACGAATGCCAATGAAATTGAAGAACAAATTTTACAGGATAGTGGTTAAACCAGCTATGACATATGGAGCAGAAAGTTGACCAATTAAGAAGACTCACATATATAGGATGGATATGGCAGAGATGAGAATGCTTAGGTAGATGTGTGGTAAAACTAGGAAAGATAAAATTAAAAATGAGCGCTTTCGAGAGCATTTAAGGGTAGCACCAATAGGGGATAAGATTAGAGGAACCTGTTTAAGCTGGGTTAAGTATATTGAGCATAGGCCGGTAATAGCACCGATGAGAAAAAGTTTGGCTATCTAGGTGGATGGCCCATCAAAAGGTAGGAATAGGTTGAAGAAAATATTGATGGAGGTCATTAAATCAGATTTGAAGAAGTTCAACTTATCAAAGGATTTGGCTCAAAATAAAACGGAATAGAGAAACAGAATTCATGTAGTCGAATTCAATATGGTTGGGATAAGCCTTTGACGATGATGATGATGATATGTGGCATTGCCCATATCTATTGAGGAAGCAATTTATTCATCATAAAATTAACCACAGGGATTAATTTATAATCATCATTTATTCAAATTAGGTCATAATCCAATATTCCAAATACTTATCAATCTTCATATAATATTCCATGGATGCATATGATCATAATTTAGATGTGTTCAAATAATCATCATAGGGTTTATATCAAAGTTCACATGATATCATTGAGATGCATAACATATAATTGCTAATTGAATAACAGAATCTTAAAATCAGTAATAAAGTTCAATTGTCATAATTAATCTAAGAATTTTTCAATAGTAATTATTGTCATCAAAATTTGAGGTTCTCTTATTTGGGTTAATTAACATTTAACGGATAGATGTAGCCAGAGATTTTAATCAAAACTTCATGCTTGGTAAAAAGAATAATCATAGTAATAATAATTGATTAACCGAGATATTTATTTCTATGGCCAGGAACCTTCCTTGCAAATTCCCATAGAATAAGTTAAAAATGGGTTATTTTAATCATAAGATTAATCATATGTATCAAATCATAATCAACAATATCTGGATCGGATCGTATTCCTACATATTCAAGTTTCGTATTAATTCCACATCATATTCCAATGACACATATCATATAGTTTATAAGTATAAATCAGAATTTGAAAAAAAAACATAAGTTTATACTTGGTAAGGGGATCATTTCATCATTGAGAATTGGCCTAATCAAAGGTTAATGTCAATGGTTACTATCCTACTTTACATTATGAAGAAATAATCTTAAAAAAAGTCTTATTTTAGTCAACCCAAGACCTAGGGGGCTTCGGTCCATAAAGGCTATTATTATGTGTATATTCTTCATGCCAAGCCCTGTATTCACTAAGGGTTTTAACATTTTTTAATACATGGCATATACTATTCAAAAATAAATCAGAGTATCCAAAACAGTCACTATGGATATCCAATAATCCATAATTTGAGGGGTTCTTTTCATTAGAGTATTTATAGAAATGGTAAGCTAGGATTTATACAGAACTCCGAGGTACAGTAGATGTGCTTTCTGCTTGTTACTCTAAAAGAAATAGATTGGTGGGACCCAATAGTCCAATTCACATGGAACCACCCCCACTGTGGTCGCCTTTAGTCTTCTACAAGATGTAGAGACTGGATCATTCATCATAAATCTAACCACAATGATTAACTCATGAATAATAAAATCATGTTCAACTATGCCCAAGGTTCTTTTTGAATTCCATCTCAAGATCTAATGACTCATGCTACATGATTGATAAATATAATAGAAGTTCAGTACTTAATAAATACAATAATTGGAATTTGGCCCAAGCAAACATTTATAATAATGGCTATGATTCTACTTTATATTTACAAACGAGAACACTTAGAGAAGACTTTTCATTAATTATTCCAAAACCTCAAGGTGGTTTTTCTATAATTTCCAGAAACCAAGCCATATTAATACCAAACTTCAGGACACTGTTCTGTAATTTCAGAACTACTTCATATAAGTCGATGGTAGCTAGCTCATCACTATTTCATGAAGAAAAAAGGGGTTTCATGCCTGGGATGGTTGAGACAGTTGGATGGTGGGCTCTGGTGTCCAATCCACAAAGGGACCTGGGATGGTTGAGACAATTGGATGGTGGGCTCTAGTGTCCAATCCACAAAGGGACCATATCCCTAGGGTCGCCCCTACGCCCACAACAAGATGTTGGGACCAAATTACTCATCAGGTGGCCCACCTGGGTCCCATACCCCTGTCGACTAAAATACTTTGTGATAGTATGATTATGCAAAAATCCTGTTTCAGCTAGGATTTGTAATCTATCTTTGGCTGGATTGAGTCAATTCCAATCTTTATCATCCCTACCAATGTGAATTCACACATTCTGTAGAGTCTCAATTATTTGAAGAGAGTTTACAGACCCAACATTGGTGTTTCATGGTCGACTACAACTTCCAATACATGGGCAGGGTTTGTATTCTTTTGATGGATGGCTTGTTGAGGCCCACTTCATATGGGTCCCATATCCCTAAGGTTGCCCATTTGTGGTCTAAGAGACAATCGGATCAGATCACTTACCATGTGGGTCATATGGTCCCACAATCTTTGTTGAAAGAATTGCATAGTAACATTCTGTAACTGGGCAACATGGTTTATGGTTGGGTTCCTCCCCCATTCTTGGCTGATTTGAGTTGGTAATGGAGCATACTTTCAACCATACTACAACAGGTTTGAATATGTAAATAGAGATTTACAAGAGTTTCTTGGGTCTTGCCGGGGTCGGCCATTATTGTAACACAATATGGAAGGAAACAGTTCATTGGATGATTTCTTCAAATTTTCAGTATATAACAGTGACAATAAGAATTGTATGGCAAAAACTCTTCAATTCAGACCCTAAACCAAAAAATTGAGAAGTTCTACTCTCCTTATTTGAAGCACATCTATGGATCATCTCTTCCTTTGCTCAAATTCAATCAAAACTCAAAGGAGGCTAGAAATATTCATCTTCCTTTCTCTCCCTCAATTCCCATGGGACATGTGTTTTAGAAGAAAATAAGGGAGATGGCCCCTTATATAACAGGTGAGGAGACACAACTTATAGAATTTCCCATGTGGAAAGTCCCACTTGGTAACTCAAACAGTCACATCACTTGGGTACTCCAACTCCAACAATCAACATCACTTGGCATTCAAGGGTCACTCTAGATGGACTCCAACGGTCAAACCTGTTGGTATACAAAAGTCACTTTAGGTGGACTTGGGCCAAGTTCTCAAAAGGTCTTTGGGCCCTAAAATAACCTAATCCAAACTAGTAATCACTCAACGAATAAGGAATATGGGCCCAGCTCCAAAATCACCTAATACAATAGGTGATATAATATTCTCTCCAATTACATATAGCCATAATACATATAAATAAATATTCAAGAAATCCTAATATTTATCATCATCATCATCAAAGCCTTATCCCAACCATGTTGGGGTCGGCTACATGAATTCTATTTCTCCATTCCTTTCTATTTTGAAATCCTAATATTACAAATTAAAATTCAAGAACATCATGAAACGAAATAAATGCATTATTACCAGTTATCTTAGCCCTTATATCAAGGTCTGGGTTGTTACATAGTATCCAAAATTTATGCTCAAATAAACAGCCTGTTGGCGTCTGATATTTGTGCAGCCTGTTGTGAAATGATCCACCCAATTAATTAGATCCAAACCCGGGCCTTGGTGCTGTCCAAAACATGGTAGGATGATGTACAATAGCAGTCAATCAGCATTTGATTATAATAATAGAAAAAAGTTCTGCCCTTAACCCAAATCTGAAGTTCCATCATGTGTGGAGATTGCTAATCTCCTAGGAATGGTCTGATCTCAACAAGTGGAACGAAGTGAGAGAGAAGTAAGAATGTCGATCCAATCACTGAATACCATGTTAATGCCCAATGCTGATGCCGTGTCCTTGAGGGCCTCAAGTCAGGGACAGCTTTTCTAAAAAAACTCCTAAGTTTTATCCCTTGATAGCCTCATGCTTAGGACTGCTTTTCTCACAAGACTTGAAAATTTTTCTCTAAGTAAACAATCTAATAGCAACAAATATGAGGTGTGTGAATGGCCCTACAAATATAGCTTTATCACCCCCACCCCCACCAACAACCTTCTTAAGATCAGAGCCCTTGATAGAAAACAAGTATTATACTGAACCACAAAAGAAAACTAAACAAAACAAATAAAGCAACAACCATGAATTAAAGTTGAAAAGAAACTGTAATTCTTTCTTGGATTTTGCCCTAAAAACGAGTGTGTACTGTGTACCACTAAATTGACATGGATCTGGCAATCATGTATTTGCATGATGCATCACTTTCTTTTTGGTTTGCGATTTAACTGGGGTTTTTTCTCTTTGATATTGCATTTGCCTTCTGTAATCAACTTTTTTTAATGATTAGGGGCTGCAAAAACTTTGGTTTTTTCTCTTTGATATTGCACATTGCGGTCCAACTCATGGGGTCCATTTAGAATCTATCAATGGGAGGAAGGCAGATGGAAAAGGTCTCCTTGTGGACAACGGGGTGTCATAAAATCATTCCAACCAAATTATCTTACCCCTTGATTAAATAGCCTTTTAGTTTAATGGCATCATAACCGTAGATTTTTTTTAGATTCAGTCCAACCGTGAGTTGAGGTTCAATAAGTATAAAATTGTGCCTAATGCCGGATTTGGGATGAAGAGTATCAAAAGGCCTACATTGATCAAAGGTGGCCCCAAGCGAAGCCCATAGGGCTCTCCTACATAGGCAATATGCTCTTAGGAGAACATTCTCACAATAAACACATCCATCTTTCAACCTAATATTAATGGTAAGGCCAAAAGAGAAGAGTTAGTCCACACTTTGTGTTTGTGTAACCACCAAGAACAAAAAGAAAATAGAAAAGAGAAAGCGAAGGGGAATTCATAAGAAAGAAGGAAATGCTTGGAGAGAACTTTGGTAGAGTAAACATTTTGAAAAGTAGGCAAGATATGATGTTGGAGTACTATTTTTTTTTTTATGAATGGTAAGAGTATTGATTATTGAAGCAGACCATCTACAACAATTCATGCTTATTGTTTTCACTTATTTGAAGTTGTATTCAATATTTGAAATTTCAGTGATACTTTTGAAGTAGAGATCTTCATAATTTTATATGTGAAAAATTATCCATAACCAATCTTCATAAAGAAGATATCTATAGAGGGAACTAGAACTTATTAAAAAGAAGGAAACATTTTTTTTCTTAATCAGTAATAGTTCTCAAGTTGCTTACCAATACATCCAAAATGCCTAGGCGTTAAAGGTGCGGCAAACTAATTACTTAACACACCCCCTTGTGCGGTGTCCCGCCTAGACACAAATCACATGCCTGCCCAAGATGTGGCATAGGGCTTCTTTGCCTTGCACACTATTAGGATCTATGGATCCATATATTTATCATTAGATAAGTGAGAGAAGAAGAAGGAAGACTTTGAGAATTTCTGTCATAGGCATCGACGGTCACCTTATATAATCACTGTGTCCTAGTTACAAGCTATCATGATATCCTAAAAGTATGTAATTACAAACTAATAAGGAATCTTTACAGATCATACAGCGATACAAGATCTTGACCAAGATCCCACACATGGGATATGATACTATCTTGATCATGGGTCTGGATCATGAGTATTTTCTGATGGGCTTGGATCAGAGGGCCTGTTCAGATGGACTTGTCTGTGTCTCTGCACGCACATGCGCCCACAAACAAAATGCGGCATTGGGCCTTTTTTTTTTGGGCCCTCTGTGGATTTGAACCCAGGACGTGTTAGCTCTGATACCATCTCAAGTCGCTAACCAATAGACCCAAAATGCTTATGTGTTAAAGGTGTGGTAAACTAACTACTTGACAATAGTAAATTTCGTCAAGATAGAAAAGGTAACATTGATGAGATTTAAACCATTGGGCTCATAAAGAAGCCTAGGTGACTCATTTCTCCTCTTGGTTTCATTCTTTTCCCAGTCTTGTCCAGTTAGTGTTCTCTCATTGTTGCTTTCTTTGTGGTAGTGAACTATTATTTGCATATAAATTGTGGTGGAGAGGAACTAAAAGATATCAATGGAAGCATTAATTATGAAGAAGATCTACATCCGGATGGCGCTTCAAAATTTTTTCTGAGTAAAAACTCAAACTGGGGATTTAGCAGCACTGGGATTTTCATGGATGATGCCAACGACTCTGATACATACAGAATCACAGTAGACAATATATCCAGACTCTCAATGCCCAACCCCAAGTTGTACAAAACAGCACGCGTAGCTCCTTCTTCCCTCAGTTATTATGGTTTTTGTCTTGGAAATGGAAACTACCATGTTAATCTCCATTTCGCAGAGATATTGTTCACTGATGATAAGACATATGGCAGCCTTGGAAAGCGTGTCTTTGATGTTTATGTTCAGGTAGTCAAACTCATTGTGGGATACTTTTTCTTGTTGTCTATATAATTCACAGATTTAATTAAATTATTATACTGCAGGAAAAGTTGGTATGGAAGGATTTTAATATTGAACAGGAAGCTAAAGGATCTGGTAATGCAGTTGTAAAGAGTTCTATTGCAAGTGTGACAGCAAACACTCTTGAGATCCGCCTCTACTGGGCAGGAAAAGGCACAGAATCCCTCCCTAATAGAGGAACTTATGGTCCTCTCATCTCAGCTATTTCTGTGGAACCTGGTATGTTGCATACTGATATTAGCATATTCTTATTGCTCGTGGTGTATTTGCGCTTTTCAAAGCTGACTTGACTGTTACAGTTAAAATGTCTTACAAGGGTTTGTTTACATTGTGCTTTTATCTTTCTTCTCTGATTTTATTTTTATTGAGGACTAGCCTTTGGCTGATTTTGATCACCCTCCTAGCATAATATCAGGCAAATGATTAATTTTAAAATGAGATGGTATAAGGTGATCTTTTTCCATAAACATAAGTGCCCATTTGTGTATACCATGGAAACTGAAAAGCTGAATTTTTCTGCTCCTTACTGTTTGGAGTGTTAGAGAATTTGGAAAAAGTAATCTTGGGGACATGGTGGTTTCCTTGTCACGACCCAAATTCTGGGGTCTGTCGGAATTTGGGTTATAACGCATTGGCATATAATTCACAAGCTTAAATCAAATGAACACATAAGACATAAACGTCATTTATTAAAAATTTGTCTTTTCATACAATCTAACCAATTAAATAACCAGCTAATTATATCTCCAGTGTCTAACAATTCTCATAATAAAATTCTTCAAACTAAATAAAATACTGAATACTATAAATTCTCCTAATCTACTAGATATTATTGTAATGCTCTCCTCAGCCACGAATGCCAAATATTACGGGCTGATTTTGCCGTTCTCCAGTTCACCCGCAACTCGGTTACCTGAATGGGCAACCCAACATCAATATAAACTCGTGAATAAATTCCTACACTAACATACATCCACAGTTAATATAATAGCATCATTAGAACAAATAAATAATAATAATAATAATCATCATCATCAAAGCCTTATCCCAACTATGTTGGGGTTGGCTACATGAATTCTGTTTTTCCATTTCGTTCTATTTTGAGCCAAATCTTTAGATAAGTTAAACTTCTTCAAATCTAATTCAATGACCTCCATCAATGTTTTCTTTGGCCTACCCCGACCTTTTGATGGGCCATCCACCTGTATAAACAAATAAATAATAAAAAAATAAATAATTCAATCTATGAATAGAATTCATGCAATGCACTTCTCTGAACTACATCCTCGCACTCAGTTTACTTCATTGTACCATCTTAATATAGCACAATTATCGAGATGCCACACATGCATCTCCTCATCTAGCGCCCCATAGGACCCACTACTTTAGAACCTCAGTGTCCTATCATCCATTCTCATAGATAGCATAACCAAACTTCAAATCGACCCCAGTGGTCCAGAATCACACAATCATAATAAATCGTACCATGCTAGTAGTTCAGATCATGCCCCATTCCAATGGAATCATGCATAACAAAATTTATAATTCAGAATATTTTCGTATTTATTAATTTGTACATACCACAATTTCATTCCCAAAGTTCAAATATTATATATCATAAACTTAAATACAAACTGTATATTATAAATGTCATCATAGCACATCCTTTCCTTTAAGCATTAATTATTAAGGTATGAAAGGGCTCTTATGTAATTATTGTAATAACCTAACCTGTCTTGGTGGGTCAGCCTTATAATGTGGGCCATGATGGTCCAAACCATATTTGGAGTCCTAATTTGATTGGAATAGTTGTAAGTCATCGAATCAGGACTTTTAGTAAGTCCATTGTAGGAGTCTCAATAGACTTCCTCTCTCAGAATATGTTTCCTATAAGATTCCCTGTAGTTTCCAAACAGGACTTCCCTCCAAACACTAAATATATATAGATTAGACAGCAGGCAGAACCTATCGTATGTACCGCAACAGTAAAAATTTCAGAGAGAGAGAGAGAGAGAGAGGGAAGGCGACTGACTTGGCTGTGAATTTGTTAGGAGGAAAAGAAGATCAATAGCGGGACGCGCGGCAGATGACTAACGAGAGACTGACCACTGCCCGATCAACACGCGTTTACACCAGGTGAGTAGAATTCTTACCTGTTCAATGAGATTTGAAATTGAAGAACTCATATCTTTGGATTTGTGATGTAATGAAACTGTGATGAAATTGAACATCCCGAATGATGATTTTGTCATCTATGTTACGGTTGCAACACTTTTCCTTCACTGTCGACATGCTCTGGCCAAGTAAATAGTAGAAAAGCCCTTTGATCAGACCCTAATGAAGTGCCGATGGAAGCCATAAGGTAGATCAGACCCCTAACTCAGGTCCCGTGTGTATTGAGTCCCAGATCTGGAGGAAACCAGTGCCGGAGAAGAGTCTGATGCAGATCAGGCCGTCCTGGAACAGATTTCCGTTGGGGAGTACAGGACCCACGTGGGCCACCCGATTGAGGATCACGTCCCTACATCTGGTGGTGGACCCCAGGGCGACTCCACTGGTGGTGGACTCATGTGATTTGAACCGTTGGAGTCCCTCCATCTTCCAGCTCCATCATAGTTGGTCGAAACCCCCAAAAGCCAACGAAAGTCTCTGTTTCGTTACAGGGAGCTTCTGTCGAGTTATTTATAAAGAGATCAACTTATCAAAATTGCAAATAGGCCCTGGTTCTTTTGCGATATTTTAATAATCTCACTAAAGCCCTTGTTGATTACATAGTTGATATCTTATGCACTCACCCCAACATTATTTATCTAACTCGTGGCCCAGTGTTCGGATGCTTCCTCTAAATTAGAGTGAAGACCATCATTACAAAATATTAGTTTTAACCTGTTAGATGGAAATATTCATTTATATTATGTAATTTGGAAGTAGTGTAAATTACATGAAAATTTGCTGCATATTTGAAAATAATGAAACATGATTCTATATGAATCCAATGATATGTTTTGATACCTGTGGTTGATTTTATAATGAATAATTAGCTCCCCATTAAAATATGGACAATGCTACAGCATGGTACCAATTTTGACTAGAAATTGGGAGAGAAATAACTAGTGTTATGTGGTACTGGCCAAAGAGAAGAATATGATAATGTAATCAATTATAGTAGAATTTGATCTATAATAAGTTTGTTGATTGAACTTGCCATCGATGATTTAGATAAAGTGATACCAATTGCTGGCACTGAGTATAGAATTTCTCTCATGGATGTTAGTTGAGGGAAGTAAGTTCAACACATGGTGGCAAGACAGGCCATGTCATTGATAGAAATGTAGATGCTCCAGTGTGGGAGTATCAGAACAGGCTCAACATTCATGGTGGATGATAAGCCATGTTGTTGACAGAAACGTAGATACACCTGTATGGGGTATCGGAACTATTTGATGCCACAGTGGGAAATTACTCAAGAAAGAAATTGATTAGAAAATTACTGAAATTATATCATTGTATATATATATGTTCTCTGAATGATTGAAATATGCTTTATCTTAATATTCTTATTCTACTCACCAGTGTTACTGATCAGTGGTTCGCCCCACTTCAGGTAATACAGTCGTGGAGGTTGCGGGGAGTGATGGGGATCAGCCGGTGGATTTTGGCATGCGTAGCTGATCCAGAGCGCGGAAAAACAAAAGAATAGATTTATAGTTGGGATTAGCCCAAGACTTAGACATTATTATTATCTTTCTTTTTTTTCAAATAGAAATTGTTTTATTCAGTAGTGTTATCAAGACTTATAATATTTACATAATAGTTGAAATACAAGGAAATTTGATTGTTTATGACCTTGATGCTCATGAGAATTTGATGTATGTGGTGTTGTTATTAAAATTTGAGTGCGGCTTAAGAATCTGAAGAGCTCCAGATTCTTGGGTCGTTACAATTATAATAATAATAGGGGCCTTCTGATAAACTCCAAACAAAATATATAGTCGACTAAGAATTGAAATCCCTACAACCCAGCCATCACAAGACTCTATTTTTGTTAAAGCACTCCTCACGCCATAACCATTCTAAGTCATCAGATGGTGGGCCATCCATGGCCTTATCCTCTAGGGTCCAACATGACTGGGGTCGCCCATGGATCTAGGTTCAGATCCATGGAATGGATCATCCATCAGATGGCTCTCCTGGGGCCACAACTCCTGGCGAAAAAATAGTTCCCAGATGACCTGTTCTGGGAAAGATCTGGAATTCAGCCCTGGATTTGTTTCTTGCAAGGAAAATCTGTGTTGGGAAGGCTTCTTTATCATTCTACTGTTATTAATTTGAAGATTTCAACTAGTATAAACCATTCAGGACATAGATTGGGTTCCTAATTACTACCATATAAGGTCGTCAGTTGTTGTATTACTCCTTTTTCATTAGAGAAGAATCGCTCGATCATCATAATAAACCTCTTGGAGATGAATAAAACCGGTTGAGAATGTTATCATTCGTAAGAGATTTCAGAATTCCATTAAAATGGTGAGAATCCAGTACCCCTAAGGGACGACTGTAGTTTTACATATACAGGGGTTGATTTTCCTCATTACAATCCATAGATCCTATATTATAGCACAGATCCTAAATTATAGCTAACAACTATGCATTATCCCCATGTGTCGGTGGAGGATCAGGGGGAGGGCCATCCGCAGTGGGAGGTTTCTCCCGACGGTGGTATACAAAAGCAGGATTAAACCGAGTAACAGAGGTTTGATCCGAAAAACTTGGTAAGAGAGTTGGTGAAGAGGGAGGAGGACTGTCCATGTGAGTTTGGAAGAAATATTGATTTTCAAAGAAAATAACATTTCGAGAAACCCTGAGACGACGACCAATGGGATCATAACAAACTAAACCTTTTTGATTAGTGGCATAACCCAAAAAAGCATACCTGCGAGATTGTGCTGTTAGTTTCGTTCTTTCTGTGGGAGGTAAATGAACAAAGCAAACACAGCCAAAGGTATGTAAGTGATCAAACACAGGATGATGACCAAACAATTTAAAATGAGGCGTTAAATGGCCAATGGTAGGGGATGGAAGGCGGTTTATGAGATAAACAGCCGTGGTGAGAACTTCAGTCCAAAAACAAGGGGGAACAGATGCTTCAGTCAGAAGAGTTCTAGTGACATCAAGAAGATGTCTGTTTTTCCGTTCCGCAACTCCATTTTGTTGTGGAGTATATGAACAGGTATGTTGAGAAATGATTCCTTTATTGTTTAAAAAGGATTGAAAATCCTTGGAAACATACTCCCCCCCTGAGTCTGAGCACAAAGTTTTAATGCATTTAGAGAATTGGTTTTCAACATATTGAACAAAAAATTTAAATGCATTAAGGACATCAGACTTCGAATGTAATAAATAAATCTAAGTAAATCTGCTGTAGTCATCAATGAATGTTACAAAGTACTTGAAATGACTATGTGAAAGGGTCGGAGCAATGCCCTAAACATCACTATGAATTTAGTCAAAACATGAAGTGCTCCGTGTGTCAGAGTTTGGAAAGGGTAAAGTTTTACTCTTTCCTAATTTACAAGTATCTCATTCAAAAGAAGCAGAATCAATGGGTTTATGGATAAATCCAGAGTGAAATAAAGTAGACATTGTAGAAGCATTCGGAAGACCAAGTCTATTATGCCATAATCGAGAATTATTTTGAATGAAAAAACAAAATAACTGATGTAAAGTTTTATCATGAATAAATGAAGACACTGGTAAAGGAAAAAGTCTGCCACGCTTAGGACCCCTCGCGATTACTTCCCCCGACTCCTGGTCCTGCACAACACAACCAGTAGAAGAAAAAGAGACATTGTAATTATTTTCAACAAGTTGACCCACAGGAACCAAATTGGTAGCAAGATGAGGAGAAACTAAAACATTGGTTAAGGGTAAGGGGCCAGGGGTATCACCAACAGAGGTGATGGGAAGATGATCTCCGTTGGCAGCTTGAACCGTAAGATGACCAGTGTAAGGAACTACATTTTGCAATTGTAGAGGTGAAGAGGTCATATGGTTACTGGCACCAGAATCCAAGTACCATGTATTAGAAAGAGATGACCCAGTACCTGCGATGTGCATGGATGCCAAGGCATTGATAATCATTTGGTTGACCATCTCAGGGGTGAGAGGAGCTGGGGATGCAAATTGTGTGGAGGAATCAGGTTGTGAGGAAGAATCAGATGGCATAGCACTGAATTCAGAGGAGGTATATCGTGGAGTGGTGACTGTGTAAGCACTAGGAGCTGATGACACTGTGTAAGGATCAGAGGCTGATGGCACAGAGTTGCGGAAAGTAGAATTGCGACCCTTCTTCCGGCATTCATCAATGACATGACCAGTCTCCTTACAATATCGGCAGATTTGACCCTGCATTGATTTGCATAGTGACCATATTTCTTGCAGTTATGGCACTGAACTTTACTGATATCCCGGGAAGAGCATCTGGTGGTAACAATATAGGCAAGCGGAGCCTTAACAGCCCTTTGTTGTTCCATAGTAGATTTAGTGACGAGACGTTGTTCTTCCCGTAGAAGCTCCTGAAGACAGTCATCCAAGCTAGGAATTGAAGCCCTGCTTATCAAGTTGGATCTAACTGTCTTAAACTCCAGACGAAGTTGCATAAGAAACTGATCCCGATGGCTACTTTGCTGTAAGCGAAATAGTTCAGGTAGAAGAGCTTCAGACACCGAGGCAAACTTAATTTCATCGTATTCAGACCATAGTCTGCGAAAGCCATTGTAATACTCTTGAACAGATTGTGTGCCTTGAGTATATTGAGAAATATCAAGTTCCAATTGAAATTGACGAGCAGCAGTGCCTTGTTGATAGATCTTTTGAAGATAGTCCCACATTTCACGGGCAGTTTGGCAAGGTCTAAGGTTGAGGATAAAATGTGGGTCAACTAAGCCGAGTAACCAGGTTTTTATTTTAGCATCCTTAGTTTTCCAAGCTAAAACCTTCTTGTCATCGGCCTTGGGTTTAGGGTCAGATCCATCAATGTGTGCCCAAAGTTCCTTGCCTTCTAAGTAAATTTGAAATTGGAAGGCCCATGAGGTATAATTAGTGCCATCAAACTTAACCAGGGAGATTATGTCAGATTTGTCCATGACGACACAGAACAAGCAACAACAGAACAAATTGCAGGAACTTGCAACAGTAATAAAACAGGAGAATTAACTAGCAGAATGATGAATCAGTGCATGCACTAGCAGTAAGTAGCAGCAAACAACCAGAACAGGCAGTCAGCAAAAGTTTCCGAAAGGAAGCACTGAGCAGCATCCAAACGTCCCTGTCGTCAGGGAGAGATACATGACCTGGGCCCCACCGGAGGATCTCTTGATAGATTAGAGAGTGGGGATGGTTGAGCAAGATAAGCACACAACTAATGGAAGTGGTCTTAAACAAATCAAATCCAGAACTAGGATTTTGGACGGCCGAGATGAAAACAAGTGAAAAAATTGAATTTCCTCAAAAATAGGTAGAAGGCCTACCTCTGATGACCAATAAATGTTGAAAAAATCTTCATAAATAAGAGGATATTCAGACGACCAAGAGGGAGGAATCCGCTGAGATGGTGATGATGATGATCACAGGTGGGCCACGCTTGATCTGAGATGATCAGGGATGATCAAAGAAGATCCGACTGAAGAAGATGATCACAGATTGGCTTCCAAGGCTTGGAAGATGACTAAGACAACCAAGATGATTGATTAACCTCGCTCTGATACCATATCATTCGCAAGAGATTTCAGAATTCTATTAAAATGGTGAGAATCCAGTACCCCTAAGGGACGACTGTAGTTTTACATATATAGGGGTTGATTTTCCTCATTACAATCCATAGATCCTATATTATAGCACATATCCTAAATTATAGCTAACAACTATGCATTATCCTTTGACTGATTCTACAATACAACACTGGACTGATAACTGGACTGAGCCTAAATGGCCTGCTAGCCAAGATTGGGCCTGGACTGGGCCTAACTGGCCTGCTTCGATTGACAAATGTCTACCACAGTTATTCATCCATTCCAATCACGTAAACTTCACTATCTAGTCTACATAGTGCAACAACAGCACCGACACATACTGGAGTAGTTAATACAGCTTCTGATGCTCCAATCAGATCTATGATTAACTTGGCTTTCCATCATCTTAGCCCTTAAACAAATTATAAAGTTGTAGGAAACCCACTCACCTTTTGTAGACATTCACAATGTGACCGAGAGGACATCTGTCAACTGCTACCCGACTGGTCACCTTCTTCTTCTTCTTCTTTTAGGCTTCTCTCTCTGATTCTTCCCTATGGTTTAGAAAGAAGTGATGTGAAACAAATAAGAGACTCCTAGATTATATATATCTAATAGATCCCCACTTTCCTGATAAGAGCTATAAGAAAAACTCCCTTTCCCATCCAAAGTTCACTTCCTTGGGGATGAAGGTGTTGTGCAACTCTCTTCTCCGTTTGAAGACTAATCCATGTTGTTATGGAATGGGTCCCCTCACTCAATTATTTAAACCAACATCTTGTCCCACAATAACTAATTAGCAATAGGACCCACCATAAAATCAATAATTAAATATATAAAATCCACCCTTGGGTATTACATTCCTTTACTACAATCTAGGGGATCTTGTTTATTAATAAAATAAAACCCTAAGTTTACCTTTCAAAAAAAAAAAAAAAACAAAAATTCTAGTGGATTTTATCATTTTTTAGGGAAGGGGTCAGAGAAGGATTTTGCCCTTGTAGCACCACCCACTGTAGCTGTATGCATGAGTGAAAAACATAGGACACACCTCCTATGAGATTAAGGATCCAAGGACCTGAGTATAATTTCACTGGTTAGAGGAGTCCAGCTACTAATTCAGTTGTTGATGAATTAGAAAATATATGTCAATTATAAATATGGTATCTTATTGTCACAATGACAGTGTATCGTCCACATATTCTCTTGTATTCTTTTATTATTTTTATGGGAAAGGTGTTATGAAAGAATTGCGGATATGCTATTTAGTGTCATAATGATACATCACAATGATGCACAATCTTCTACATATACTCCTGTATGCTTTGATTATTTATAGGGGGAAGGTGTTATGATAGAATTGTAGAACTAGAAAATAAATGGAGAAAAATGGGATGGATCAATGTGATCCCATGTCCTGGTTTTATAGAATTCTTCCATGTCCCTTATGGAAAGTACATCAAAATTTACAATCAATCAATTAATGAGAGATCAAAGGATAATTAATACTACAATAAATTTACAATGATCTCCTTTGTCTTTTATGTCTCGTATTGAAATTACATCAACTTATCAATAAGTGAATCAGTTAGTGAGTAATGGAACCACTAATATTTCAAATTTACAATAGATATACAATGATGTCTCCTTTTTATTGGTAGTCTGAAGATTTAGTAGTTAGATATTACTCGTGTGTTTGTAGTCCAAATTAAGATAGTATAAACCCAAGAGAGAAAATGAAGATCCAATGAATGCCATACCACCTTGTGAGGTCAATCCATATATTTTTAATGATTGGGATTATCAGCGCCAGACAGAGGAATTAATCAATAGACAAAATATGGAAATGATGGTGAGTTCCACGATCCTCTCTTGAGGTCTCGATCCTTTATATAGAAGTTGTAGTGCTACAAAATCTTTTAATTTACAGGGATTACAGTAACTACAATACTAGTGGAATCTCCTAAATGGTGACACAATATTTTACATGGCTATACATGGTTGAGTGCCTTTGACCAAATTTAAGTTTTTAAATGGGCTATGACCCCGCCCCCTCCCCCGCTCTCTCCTTTCAAATTGATGCGGTAGAGTCAACCAACATCAATTTGCCTACTAAAACTTGATGTCGTGATTGTGGAAGCCCCTTGGTAAAACTATCCACAACTTGAGGCCTTATAGAAACATGAGGAAGACTAATAGTCTCATGCACATATTCATCTTGTATGTAATGACAAGCCACTTCAATATGTTCTGTGCATTTGTGGAAGGTAGGATTTTCAATAATCCGGATGGAACTAGTATTATTAGTGTAGAGAGGAGTAGGATCGGATTGTGGAAATCCAAGCTCAGAGAGAAGACCACAAAGCCAGACTATTTCAGATGATACTGCAGACATTGCTCGATATTTTGCTTCTGTGGAGGATTTGGAAACTTTATCCTGTTTTTTACACTTCCATGAAATCAAGGAGTCCCCTGAGAGCATGCACCAACTAGTTGTAGAGCGCCGAGTGTCAGGATATCCAGCTCAATCAGCATTAGAGTAGGTAGTGAGAAAAGTTGAATTACTAATAGGAAAGAATAGTCCTTGAGATGGGGTGCCAAAAATATATCGAATAATGCGCTGAACAACAGTGAGATGAAGATGACGAGGTTGTATCATGAATTGACTAACCAGATTAACTACATGTGAAATATCCAGTCGAGTGATGGTCAAGTAGATTAAGCTTCTGAATAAACGCCGATATAATGTGGCATTGGGAAGAAGATCACCAATATCTTGGGTGAGCTTGATATTAACCTCAAGAGGTGTATCTAAAGGAGTGGTGCTGAAGACCCGCTATCTCGATGAGATCTAGAGCATATTTGTGTTGATCTAGTACTAGACCTTTCTCTAACTGATGTACTTCAATGCCTAAAAAATACGAGGGGCCCTAAATCTTTCATATGAAAAGACTCATGAAATGAGGTTTGAAGGTGCTTGATCATGTCAGAATCTGTGCCAAATATAATGATGTCATCAACATAAACCAGCAGAGCAGTAATCCCTATCGAGGAATGATGTAGAAACATAGAAGGGTCAGAGGCACTCTGAGAGAATTGAAGGTGAAGTAGAGTACCTCAAAATTTTCAAACCAGGCGCGAGGTTCCCGCTTAAGACCATAGAGAGATCGTCGTACGCAGGCAACATCACCTGCTGACGCACGAGTAATTCCTTGGGGAAGTTGTATATAGATTTCTTCTTTTAGGTCACCATAAAAAAAAGCATTCTTGACATCAAATTGGTAAAGTGGCCATGAATGAGAGGCAGCAATGGCAAGGACAGTTCGAACTGTTGTCATTTTTGCAACTGGGGTGAATGTCTCATCATAGTCGATGCCATATTCTTGTCGGTTGCTTAGTGCAACCGGTCATGCCTATAGCGATCCAAGGAGCTATCTGCCTTAAGTTTTACAGAGAAGACCCATTTGCATCCGATGGGCTTTGTAGAGGTGGGACATGGAACTATATCCCATGTATGATTGTCCTGTAGTGCATCTAATTCATCTTGCGTATCCTTCTGCCAACAGTCATGCTTCATTGCCTATGAATAAGAGTTTGGGATGGCAATGGAAGATAGAGCAGTAAGCAAAGAGGTGTGAGTGAAACCATATCTGTCTAGAGGTCGGGGGAGATTAGTAGAACGTCTAAGTTGCATTGGAGAAGAACTAACAACAGTAGCAGGTGATAGAGCAGTAGTAAGATTAGGTGTCAGTGATGGATCTAGAGGGGGAGGAAGAAGTGGAACATCCTTTTGACGACATCTTTCATAAACAATGAGTGGAGAATGACCCTCATTAGTAAAATCTAGCAAGTGAGTAAAAGATGGAAATGACTCATGATGGGTAGAAAAAAAGCTTTGATTCTTAAAAAAAATGACATTTCGAGAAACACAGATGCGGTTGAGCACAGGATCATAACAGAGATACCCTTTTTGGTGTGAAGTGTAGCCAAGGAACACACATTTAACAGATTGAGCAGTTAGTTTTGTGCGTTCAGAGGAAGGAAAATGGACAAAACATATACATCCAAAAATACGTGAGTGTAAGTAGGTTGCGCGTGGAATAGCCGAAAATATGGAATTTGATTGGAGAGACAGCTAGATGGTAGTCGATTGATTAAGTGAATTGCGGTGGCTAAAGCTTCCGGCCAAAATTTAGTAGGAACCAAGGATTCTAAGAGAAGAGAACGAATAGTGTCTAAAAGATGCCTATTCTTATGTTCAACAATTCCCTTCTATTGAGAAGTTTATGGGCATGATCTTTGAGATAAAATCCCGTGTTTTTGTCAAAAACTTTGAAATTGACGCGACTTGTATTCGCCCCCCCCCCCCCCCCCCCCCAACCCGAATCAGATCGTAGGATTTTAATGTGAGTGGCAAACTAATTTTCTCTATGATACCTGGATCCTCCAAATGCCCTGTGGTATCCGTACTGATAAGATACGGTATGGATATGGGTACGGGATACGGATTGGATACGACCCTCAATTTTAGGATACGGCTATGCAATATTTTTTACCCAAAATTATGACAAATTTTGTACATTTTGACCAATTTACTCTTAAATGAGCCCTCTTTTAGTTTGAATAAAAGGAAAGCAAAAAAGAAGGAGAAGAGGAGGAGGAGAAGGTGGCAGCGAGAAAGAAGATAACTAAACTTACAAGGGCTATTGCTTCCGTTTTGATGGGTTGCTTCTTCAACTAGGTGGTAGACCACTGTGTTGCTTTCTGCTACTATTGCTACTTCAAGCTTCTAGCTTCAGGTGCCATGTGAATTGACTATGATCATCGATAAATGTGACAATATTTATAATTAGTATGAGAAATTACAAGAGTGTCAAAGCAATGAAAGCGTGAACCAAGAATTGTGGATGAATGAATTCGATGATCTCAATCTGAGATCTCTCCTCCTTATATAGAGAATTCCATATATACAATAAGTTGTTATAATCCCTTAATTACAGGTACAATTTGTTACAATCCCTTAGATTCAGTAATTCCAGGTAATGGCTAACCATCAGATCCTTTAAAGGAGGAAAATACAACTGTATTTGTTTGACTAATGGGCCTGCTGGGCTTGACGATCCTATTGGGCCTGATGATCCTGCTGGGCCTGACAAGCTATTTGGGCCTGGTGGCCTGCTAGGCCCAAGACATTTATCTTATCATCCCCCTCAAATTGATGTTGGTCAAACAACAACAATTTGCGCACTAACAACTCATGACGAGGCCGAGGAAGACCTTTGGTGAAGATAGCTGCAAGCTTTTGTTCAGTGGGGACATGAGGAAGATTAATGACTTTGCGATCATATGCGTCCCGAATAAAATGACAGTCAACCTCGATATGCTTTGTGCGTTCATGAAAGACTGGATTGGCAGCGATGCGGATGGCACTGGTATTATCGGCATAAAGGGGAGTAGGAGTTGGCTGCACAAAACCAATTTCAGAAAGTAGGCCATGGAGCCAAAGAATCTCGGAGCGGGCAGAAGACATGGCTCGATATTCGGCTTCAGTGGATGATTTTGAGACTTTATTTTGCTTTTTGCATTTCCACGAAATGAGGGATTCGCCCAAATAAACACACCAACCGGTTATGGAATGACGAGTGTCAGGACAACCAGCCTAATCCGCATCAGAATAAGCAGTGAGTTGGAGGGGAGTGCCAGTGGGGTAAAATAGTCCACGAGTAGGAGAACCAAGGAGATAGTAAATAATACGTTTAACAGCCACCAAATGGAGATGTCTCGGAGCCGTCATGAATTGACTAAGGACATAAACGGCATATGCAATATCTGGTCTGGTGATAGTTAAATACAAAAGGCTACCGACAAGACGACGATAGAAGGTTGGATCTAAGAGAAGGTCACCATCGTGCTTATTTAACTTGACATTCACCTCTAAAGGGGTGTCAACGGGAGTAGATTGCTGCAGACCAGCAAGGGCAATGAGATCGGAGGCATATTTTTACTGATGAAGGAAAATGCCCTTTTTAGTTTGACGTACTTCCAATCCCAAAAAATAGGTCAATGGACCTAGATCTTTCATATGTAATGCATCTCGGAGGGACATTTGGAGTTTGTTTATCATGGCACTATGAGTTCTTGTGATAATGACGTCATCGACATAGACGAAAAAGATGGTAATGCCTTGAGCTGTCGAATGAGTGAACATAGATGGATCACACGGGCTTTGGGCGAAATCGAACTTCAGCATAGTTGTACGAAATTTGTCAAACCATGCTCGTGGTGTTTGCTTAAAACCATATAAGGAACAACGTAACTTTGCAACATCTGTAGGAGAAGTGGAAGGGTATCCGGGAGGGAGCCGCATATAAACTTCTTCTTGGAGGTCGCCATGAAGAAAATCATTCTTAACATCTATCTGATAGAGAGGCCAGGACTGAGACGTTGCAATGGCCAGAATAGAGCGAACAGTGGTCATCTTAGCTACAAGAGCAAATGTTTCCTCATAGTCAATACCATGCTCCTGTCAATTCCCCAAAGCCACTAGTCGAGCTTTATAGGGATCCAAAGAACCATCCTGTTTCAGTTTAATAGAGTATACCCATTTGCATCCAATGGGTTTAATAGAAGAGGGATAGGGCAAAACATCCCAGGTGTGATTAGCCTGTAGTGCATCAAGTTCCTCTTGCATAGCTTTTAGCCAACAATCATCCTGCACTGTTTGGGAATAAGCGGTAGGAATGGGAACAGAGGAGAGGGCAGCAAGTAAGGAAGCAAAAGTAAAACCAATATGATCTGGGGGACGCGAAGGTCGAGTGCACCTTTGAAAAGGAATAGGTGCAACTGTGCCTAGATCAACTGTGGAGTCTGTAATAGGCTAACGAAGTCCCGATGTGGTGTCTCTTTGCAATCTTCGCCGTTCATATACAAGAAAAGGTTTAACAGGTTCGGTCAGAGGAGAAGAAGGATTATCAAAACCTGGAAAAAATGAGATAGGAGTAGTGTCCACCGAAGAAACATGGGTCTAAAAGAGATACTGGTTCTTAAAGAAGATCACATGCCGATAAATTCGGATTCTATTAAGCTTTGGGTCAAAACAAAGAAAGCCTTTTTGACCATTTGCATATCCAAGGAAAGCACAACGTGAAGATTGAGCGGATAATTTTGTCCTTTCCGTTGGAGGAAGAAGAGGAAAACAAACGCATCCGAAGGTGCACAGATGAGAGTAGGTGGGCTGGGTCTGAAACAAACAAAAGTATGGTGTTTGATTACCAAGGCGAGGAGAAGGTAACCGATTAATCAAGTGGATAGCGGTGGAAATAGCTTCTGGCCAAAATTTGGCGGGGACAAATGATTCCAATAAAAGAAATCTAGCGATGTCCAGGAGATGCTTGTTTTTTTGATCCGATACTCTATTCTGCTGGAGAGTGTAGGGACATGTTCGTTGAGATGTAATTCCTTTGGCCTATAAAAATTGTTGGAAATCTGTTGAGGTATATTCGCCACCGGGAATCCGAGCAAAGGATTTTAATGGAAGTAGAAAAGTGATTTTCAACGTAGGCTAGGAAAGTTTGAAAGGTGTGAAAAACCTCAGAGTTAGAATGTAAAAAATATATCCAAGTAAAACGACTATAATCATCAATAAATGTAACAAAATATTTAAATTGAGAATGAGATAAAATAGGTGCAATACCCCAAACATCACTGTGAATAATATCAAAACATTTTGAGGCAATAGTATCATGTAATGGACAAGGAAGAGCTTTACTTTTACCCAACTTACAACTAGTGCAATCAAACGACACATCATTAATGGAAATTTTATTAGATTTGAATAAGGTAGAATTTAATAAAAATAGCGAAGTCTTAGAATTGGGATGCCCCAATCTGTTATGCCATAATTGGTGTTTATTGAAACCAGGAGTACATAGAAAAGCAGTAACAAATTTATCCCTATTTTGTATAGAGAGTTGGAGTGGAAAGATACATCCACACTTAGGCCCCTTCGCTATTACTGTCCCCAACACTTGATCCTGTATAACACAACCAGAACGAGAAAGGAGATAGAACAATTATTATCAACAAGTTGGCCAACTGATAACAAATTGATTGTTAAGTGGGGAGCAAGGAAAACATTATACAAAGGTAAGGAATGAAGAACATTACCAATAATAGTAATAAGAATACGTCCCCCATCAGCGGTATTGATTTGGAGTTTTCCATCATAAGGCCTTATGGTAAACAAATTGTCAGAGGAGAAGGTCATATGATTTGAGGCCCCCGATGTAAAGATAATGGGTGATCATGCCCTTGGGCCCAATGGGCCTAATCTAATGGGCCGACCTAGGACTTGGTCCAACAGCCAAGGCCCACTGTAGATAAACTGTAGATAAGCTCAATTGACTCATTCTGTCGTGCCTTATCTTGTAGATTATGTTTCCATTCTTGTACATAAATCTCAATATTTGCAGTGCTGTAAATTACTTGTTTTTAGTAATTGCACAACTGTACATTGAAACTTATTTAGAAATCTTCTGTATATAAAAGACAGGCTTGAGGATCCTCTCCACAAGCAATTTTGTCTATCAATTTGTTATTTTTTTCCTGTTTCTTTGATTTCTATTATGGTATCAAAGCCCTTTGATGATTTTCGTATGAAGATTGTGCATGTGGAAGGGCGTTTGTGCATAGAGCTGTAACTGATTGATTTACAGTGGGCCCCACAAGTGCCTGACTGACAAATTCACGATCACAAAAAGAGTTTGAATATACTCTTGAGAATGCAATAATTTTGTGTGTCTTTCTATGGAGATCATCCATCAATATATAGGTATTTACATGCCTTTAATCAAAGCTCTAAGAAAGGAAAACAATCTAATTATATCAATCACTAATCTAAGTTAAGAAAACAACTAATTACAACAATTGTTATTCTAACTAAGAAAAGCTACAGCTGTCTCAATATTGTTCCAAATTAATTCCACGTGATATATAGCATTGATCACTGATGGACTTTGGGCCTTGGGCCTAGCATTGACCACTGATGGGCTTTGGGCTTTGAGCCTGTTTAACACCCCCCCTCAAAATGATGCGGGAGAACCAACGAGCATCAATTTGTCAACCAAGAACTGATGGCGGGGCCGTGGAAGACCTTTGGTGAGAATATCAGCAAGTTGAAGTTCAGTGGAGACATGTGGAAGGCTGATGACATCACGTTTAAGCTCATCACGTATGAAGTGATAATCAATCTTGATGTGTTTAGTGCGTTCATGAAAAATCGGATTTTCAGTAATCTGAATTGCACTTGTATTATCCGCATAGAGGGGGGTAGCTCCGTCTGCTGGAAAACCAATGTCAAATAGCAAACCACGGAGCCAAAGAATTTCGGAGCATGCAGCAGACATGGTTCGATACTCGGGCCTCGGTAGATGATTTGGAAACTTTTTCATGTTTCTTGCATTTCCAAGAAATGAGACTATCACCCAAAAATATGCACCATCCTGTCGTTGATCGGCGAGTATTTGGACAGCCAGCCCAATCAGCATCTAAATAAGCTTTGAGAGATAGAGGATTGTTGGATGGAAAAAACAACCCACGAGTCAGTGTGCGAATAAGGTACCGAATGATGCGGCGAACAGCAGCCAGATGAAGGTGACGAGGAGCAGTCATGAACTGACTCATCAGGTTGACCGCATAAGAGATATCAGGTCGAGTGATCGTGAGGTAAATCAAGCTGCCAACCAACTGGCGATAAGCAGTAGGATCGGAAAGAAGATCACCTTCCTCGCGACTGAGTTTGACATTCAGTTCGACCGGCGTATCTACAGGAGCAGAAGCAGTAAGACCAGCCAAGGCAATGAGATCAACAGTGTATTTGTGCTGATGGAGAACGATACCTTTAGGCGATTGATGAACTTCAAGACCGAGGAAATAGTGGAGAGGGCCGAGATCCTTCATTTGAAATGTCTCACGAAGAGACGCTTGGAGCTTCTGAATCATTTTGGCATTAGGACCGGTAATGACGATGTCATCAACATAGACAAGAAGTATAGTGATCCCTGATGGAGCATGATGTAAAAACATAGAAGGATCATATGGGCTTGGATGAAAATCCAAGCGGAGAAGAGTAGCTTGAAATTTCTCAAACCATGCGCGAGGAGCTTGTTTTAGACCATAGAGGGAGCGACGAAGTTTGGCAACCATACCGGTCCTCGATGAGCATCCCTGAGGCAATCACATATAAACATCTTCTTTGAGATCACCATGGAGAAACGCATTTGTGACATCCATTTGATAGAGAGGCCAAGATTGAGATGCAGCAACAGCAAGAATAGTGCGGATGGTGGTCATTTTGGCAACCGGAGCAAAGGTCTCACCATAATCAATGCCATATTCCTGCCGATTTCCAAGAGCGACGAGACGCGCCTTATATCGATCTAAAGAGCCATCAAACTTTAACTTTAGAGAAAAAACCCACTTACAGCCAATAGATTTGACACCCACAGGAGATGGGACAATATCCCACGTATGATTTCGTGCCAACGCATCCAATTCGTCTTGCAGAGCCTTGTTCCAACACGGGTCCTGCACAACCTGAGAATAGGATTATGGAATGGAAGAAGAAGACAAAGTGGCCATTAAGGAAGTATGTGAGAACCCATAACGGGCTGGCGGTACCGAAGTCCGAGTGGAGCGACGTAGTGAAGGAAGTCTGGATGGATCAACTGTCGGTGTTGGACCGGATGCCAGAGGAAGAGCAAAAGGGGGATCCCTGGTAGGCATAGTGCTGTTCCGTCTGTGATACACAAAGTTAGGATTAAAATGAACAACTGATGGGTCGTCAGAAAAACCAGGTAATGACACAAAAGAGAAGTCAGGAGGATCAATGTGTTTCTGAAAAAAATACTGATTTTCAAAGAAAACGACATTCCTAGAGGTACGGAGACAACGAATGTGAGGATCATAGCAAAAGAACCCTTTCTAAAAGGGTGCATAACCTAAAAACACACACTGAGCTGATTGTGCTGTGAGTTTTGTCCTCTCAGAAGGAGGCAGGTGCACAAAACAAATGGAGCCAAAAACATGAAGATCATCATAAGATGGAGCGGTTTTGTACAAACAGTAATATGGGCTTTGATTCTCAATGGAGGTGGATGGCATACGATTGATAAGATGAGCTGCTGTAGCCAGTGCCTCAAGCCAAAAACAAGTAGGAACCGATGATTCCAGAAGAAGGGAACGAGTGACATCAAGGAGATGTCTATTTTTTCTTTCAGCGATTCCATTCTGCTGGGGAGTATAACGACAAGATCTTTGAGAAATAATGCCTTTGTTTTGCAAAAACTGCTGAAACTCAGAGGACATATATTCCCCGCCTGAATCAGAGTGCAAGATTTTAATGCAGGTGGAAAATTGACTTTCAACATAAGCCAGAAATATTTTAAAAACATTAAAAACATCAGATTTTGAATGCAAAAAAAAAAAGACCCATGTGAACCGACTGAAATCATCAATAAAGGTCACAAAATATTTATAGTGAGCGTGGGAAAGAGCTGGGGCAATTCCCCAGACATCACTATGAACTAACTCAAAACACTGAGAAGTGTGTGAAATGGAATGAGGAAACGGAAGAGTTTTGCTCTTTCCCATTTTACAAGTAGCACAATCAAAAGGCACACAAGAAGATAAACCAAGAGATTTATTTAACAAACCAGAATTTAACATGAGGGACAAGACTTTGGAATTAGGATATCCGAGTCTATTATGCCACAACCGGCAATTATCTGGAAGAGAAAAACAAAACACATTATTGGCAAATTGATTCCTAGAAATTTGAGAAAGATCCAGTGGAAACAAGCGTCCACACTTAGGCCCCCTCGCAATCTCCTTCCCGAACATCTGGTCCTGCACAACACAACCAGAAGAAGAAAAGAAACGTTAAAATTATTTTCAACAAGTTGTCCAACTGACAATAGATTGGTAGTTAAATGATGACAGAGGTAAACATTTCTCAATGGGATGGGACCAGGTATATCTCCGATAGCAATAATGGGAACATGACTGCCGTCAGCAGTTTGTATTTGAAGATGGCCATTGTAACTTGTCATATTGGAGAAAGGGGTGTGGGAATACGTCATATGATTAGATGCCCCAGAATCAAGGAACCAAGTAGAAGATGAAGGTGACTTACCGGAGAGACCAAAGGCAGAGAGGGCATTGATAATCATTTGTTGAACCAATTCAGGAGTGAGAGATGAGGAGGGCCCAGGCTGTGGGGGTACAGATGTAGGAACAGGCATAACCGAGGAAGCCACATATGCGTGTGGAGTCTGAGACTGTGAATTCTGATACTACGGAGCCGGATATTGTGGAGTTTGATACTGTGTTTGTAACGACCCAAGATTCTGGAGCTCTTCAGATTCTTAAGTCGTTAACTTGATCATATTACAAATTCATAAAGTAAATTCAAGAGCAAGTCTAAGGAAAATGAAGGTAAATTCATAATATTAATATCTTAACAAAGTCTTTACAATTATAGCTAAGAAATGACAATAGATCTAAAATATTCCAAAATGGGGCTAACTCCATCTAATGGTCTAGATGGTTTTCGAACTCTCTATCAGCGTTGCATGCCAAAATCTATATGCTGATCTCCGCCGCTCCCAGATCCCGCTACAAAAACATTACCTGTAGTGGGGCGAACCACTAGTCAGTAACACTGGTGAGTAGAATTTCTAAAATCAAGAGAGCAATAGTAATTATCATGATATCAATAGAAGTTCATAGGTTGATTGAGTGAACTACCACCATACCTGTTTATATTAGCAGCATGAACAAGGGATTCATATTCGTGTCGTGACAAGATTGTCACCATTCTTAGTTGTAAAGGGATTTATATTCATGTCGTGACATAACCGTCACCATTCTTAATTGTGAAGGGGATTCATATTCATGTCGTGACAAGATTGTCACCATTCTTAATTATAAGGGGATTCATATTCATGTCGTGACAAAACTGTCACCATTCTTAGTTGTAAAGGGATTCATGTCGTGACATGACCGTCACCATTCATTGTAAGGGGATTCATATTCATGTCGTGACAAGATTGTCACCATTCTTTAATTGTAAGGGGATTCATATTCATGTCGTGACAAGATTGTCACCATTCTTAATTCATAAGTCGAATCCAATACCAATGGAAACAGACACTTCCAAACAATTCTAAAAAAAATATCTCTGCTCACTGATTTCATAATAAGTATCATTATGTCTTCCATTGGCCAGTCCCACATACTTGAGTCAAAATCTCGCCCCACTTTAATTCATAACTGGTGCTCCAAATATGTGGCATTGGCCCTATTTTTTTGAAATTCTTTTTAGTCATAGAGAGAATACTATACTCATATAATTAGAATTAATCACTTTGAGCAAGTATCACAGAGTCTCCTATTAATTATTCATTCCATACATAGCTACTAAGGACAGTATTAAATCTAGATTGAGATTCAGAATTTACAAGTCATCATTTGTATAGTAAAAATAAAAATGAGACTGTAGCGATGGAAGTACCCACTACTTAATTTGGAACTAGTTATATTATGGTAGCTCATCTTATTCACACGATCTTATTTAATAAAAGAGGGAACTTCTTAACAATCCCTTACAACGGTGCAATATTAACATAATGTTTCACAGCTAAATATTTGTGAAATGGAAAGCAGTCACTACTGTACATGTAATACTATACAATAGTACTAGTATTCCCATTTTCTCATAATATAGATTAATCCTAGGGATTCTTTGGAACCCAAAGTCCTTTATAAAAATTCCTAAGTTTCTTTGATATGAAATTGTATAACAATAACATAGTTCAAAGGAGCACTTGTGACCGATTAGGAAAATAACAGTAGTTTAGTTGAAAGAGTACTTATAACTGATTAAGAAAATAACAGTAGTTTAGTTCAAAGACTACTTGTGACTGATTAAGAAAATGTATAACAGTAGCTTAGTTCAAAGAGTACTTGTAATTGGGTAAGAAAATGTATAACAGTAGCTTAGTTAAAAAAGTACTTGTGATTGGGTGAGAAAACGTATAACAATAACTTAGTTCAAAAGCACTTGTGACTGATATATATATAACAGTAGCTTAGTTCTGAATTTCTTCACTCAATAAAACATTATATTCTATAAAAGAAACAGTCCATAGAAAGTGTACCAATCATAGGATTCAAATTTACCAGTCCTTATATAAAGAATTAATGTACATATTAGACCAGCAGACTGTATGATGAAAACAGTCCTTAATAATCACATTTATCATAAGATTCAGGTTTACCAATCATTACACAAAGAGGATAAATTTTAAATCTGTATTTTCCTTCACAATCCTGTCGTCAATCTAGCATTTTCATCAATTCAGATCTGGATTTTTAATATAATGAACCCTTATTAAGCCAAATCAAAGAAATGATAATCTTATGTCAAACAGAATTTATATCCTGTTGCAAGGATATCAACAGAAACTGACTGATATATGTAAATAGAAACCAAACAGCAGAATATAAGGAACACCATATTCACATGAGTATAAGAGAAGTCCTACTCACCTGGTATAAGTAATAAGTGACTTCAAATCAGACATCCACTATGTTAGGTATTCCTTGGAATCTCCTTGCTTTTATTTTCAAATATCACTCTATTGGACTCCTACTCTTCTTCCATGAGAACCATGAGAAAGTGACCAAAGATGAGAGGAGACCTCTTCTTATATAGAGCTGGAATCCTAAAGGATTTCCCTTGAAAGGTCACCTAAGAAGACTAAAAGTCACAATTTAAGGTCATTATTTTGGGAGTTACACAGTTATAATTTTGGAAAATTTAAGTTTGGGGAATTTAAGTGTGGGAGTTTCACAGTCATAATTTTAGGAAGCTACAGAGTCACAATTAAGTGAGTTTGGATCATTTATGGACCTGAAAAATTTGACCCAATAGCCCAATCCAGTCATGAATTGGACTGATCGAAACTGGGCCTCTCTAAGCCCATTTAGCCCATTTAATAATTCAGGCTTGGCCCATTTATAATTCAGGGTTCTTACATACTCCCCCCCTTGTGAAATTTGGTCCTCCAAATTTAAATCATACCTTAGAGAAAGAGATGTGGATACTTTTCTCGGACATCTTTTTCTGTCTCCCAAGTGGCCTCCTGTTGATTATGATGCTCCCACAAAATTTTAACTAGGCGGATAGTTTTATTTCGCAGGGCTCTTTCTCGTGTTTCTAAAATGACTATTGGCTTCTCTTCATAAGACAAATCTTCTTGTATCCGAAGTGGTCCGAAGTCTATCACATGAGACGAGTCTGGTTCATATTTCTTTAGCATGGATACATGAAACACATTGTGTACACCAGCCAGTTGTGGGGGTAATGCTAGTTCATAAGCATTCCCATTACTAACACGACCAATTATCTCAAAAGGTCCGATGTAACGCGGACTCAACTTGCCTTTTTTCCCAAACCGCATGATACCCTTGGTTGGAGAAACTTTAAGAAAGACATGATCTCCTATTGTGAACTCCAGCTCCCTCCTGCGATTGTCCGCATAACTTTTTTGTCTACTTTGGGCAGTTTTGAGTCTGTCTCGGATTTTCTTGATGGTGTCCGTTGAGGATTGAACCCATTCTGGCCCAAGGATTCTTCGATCGCCAACTTCCTCCCAACAGATGGGAGATCGGCAATTCCGTCCGTACAATGCTTCGAAAGGTGCCATTTGAATACTGGAATGATAACTGTTATTATAGGCAAATTCTACCAAGGGTAACTGCTCATCCCAGCTGTCTTTGAAATCTAGGGCACAGGCTCGCAACATATCTTCAAGAGTCTGATTAGTTCTTTCAGTCTGGCCATCAGTCTGAGGATGATATGCGGTGCTGAACCGCAATTGTGTTCCCATGGCCGTCTGTAATTTTCTCCAAAAGTTGGATACAAACCTGGAGTCCCTATCCGAGACAATAGACACCGGAATTCC
This sequence comes from Sextonia rubra, assembly GCA_037013555.1. Lineage (NCBI taxonomy): Eukaryota > Viridiplantae > Streptophyta > Magnoliopsida > Laurales > Lauraceae > Sextonia > Sextonia rubra. The sequence goes on along the minus strand of JASUAD010000011.1, from coordinate 28,085,831 downwards.
ATGCAGTCGAACAATCTCCTTAACATATCTTCGTGCCAATTCTTCCATCGATGTTCTTCCTTTCAAAGGGATGAAGTGGGCAGACTTGGTCAAGCGGTCCACAATTACCCAAATTACTTCATTGCCCCTGAAAGTCTTTGGAAAGCCAGAAATGAAGTCCATAGTGATGTGCTCCCATTTCCACTCTGGTACAGGCAATGGTTGCAACAACCCGCCAGGTTTCCGATGATCTGCCTTAACTTGCTGGCATGTTAAGCATTTTGCCACAAATTCAGCAATGTCCTTTTTCATACCATTCCACCAGAATTGCTTCTTGAGATTCTGGTACATCTTAGTACTTCCTGGATGAATGGTATATCGGGTATGATGTGCCTCATGCAGTATCTCATCCTTAATTTCACGATCATTTGGAACACACAACCTATTCTTGTAATACAAGGTACCATTAGTAAGTGAAAAATCCGGCTTATCTCCCAATTTGTTGAAGATTTGTACTAGTGTCCCATCATTCTTTTGGCGGTCCTTAATTTGCTGGATGATTTCTGGTTGAACTTTGAAACTCCCCAATAATATATTGTCACCAATGATCCGAAAATTCACATCCAAGTCTCTGATTTCTGCTAGTAAATTCCATTCCGCTGTCAAGTGAGCCAATTGGACTGACTTTCTGCTTAATGCATCGGCCACAACATTTGCCTTTCCGGGATGGTAATTTATAGTGAAGTCATAGTCTTTCAAAAATTCTAACCATCTCCGCTGCCTCAAATTTAACTCCTGCTGGGAAAAGATATATTTTAGGCTTTTATGGTCCGTGTACACCTTGAATTCTTCTCCATAGAGATAATGTCGCCAAATTTTAAGAGCGAAAACTACAGCAGCCAATTCTAAATCATGAGTGGCATAATTTTGCTCATGTGTCTTCAATTGTCTAGATGCATAAGCAATTACTTTTCCGTGCTGCATAAGTACGCACCCCAGTCCTTTGTATGACGCATCACAAAATATGACAAAACCACCACTGCCTGAAGGTAAGGCCAAAACCGGTGCCGAAATCAACTTATCCTTTAGTGTCTGGAAACTGGTCTCACATTTGTCGTCCCAATTAAATTGCACATCTTTCCTAGTGAGACGAGTTAGAGGTCCTGCAAGGGAAGAAAACCTTTGCACAAATCTCCTATAATACCCTGCGAGTCCTAAGAAACTCCGGACCTCTGACACTGTTGTTGGCCGTTTCCAACTAGTGATAGCTTCCACCTTGGTAGGGTCCACAGACAATCCTTCACCTGAAATGATGTGACCTAGGAAATTCACCTGAGTTAGCCAAAAGTCACATTTGCTCAACTTAGCATATAGCTGATTGTCTTCTAACAACTTCAATGCAGTGCGCAGATGATCTCCATGCTCCAATTCTGTCTTAGAGTAAATTAGTATATCATCGATGAATACAACAATAAACTGGTCCAAATAGGGCTTGAAGATTTGATTCATGAGTGCCATGAATACAGCTGGTGCATTGGTTAGCCCAAATGGCATTACCAGAAACTCATAATGTCCATATCGAGTCCGGAAAGCTGTCTTAGGTACATCCTCCTCCCTCACCCTCAACTGATGGTATCCAGTCCGTAGATCAATTTTTGAAAAGTACCTTGCTCCTTGGAGTTGGTCAAACAGCTCATCGATCCGTGGCAGCGGATACTTATTCTTAATAGTGACTTGGTTGAGCTGTCGATAATCTATGCACATACGCAAGGTTCCATCCTTCTTTTTAACAAAAAGAACAGGAGCTCCCCATGGTGAAACACTGGGCCTAATGAATCCTTTGTCTAGTAAGTCCTGTAGTTGCTCCTTAAGTTCCCGTAGTTCTGTGGGTGCCATTCGATAAGGAGACCTAGAGATTGGAGCTGTTCCCGGTATCACTTCAATAGTAAAATCTACCTCCCGCAACGGTGGTAAACCGGGTAATTCATCTTGGAAAACATTAGGAAATTCTCTTGCTACCGGGATTTCTTCTAGTTTTGGTCCTTGTTTTTCCCCGGTAACGAATGCTAAATACCCCGTACACCCAGTTCTTAATAATTGGCTGGCTTTAATTGCCGAAATCACACGTGTCTCTACTGCTTTCCTTATCCCTATTACACGCACATTTTTGAACCCTTCTAGTTTAAAGCGGACTATTTTATTAAAACAGTCTAGCACAGCCCTGTGTTTTGCTAACCAATCCATTCCCAAAATAATGTCAAAATCATTCATTGGTAGCAAAATTAAATCTGCAGGCATCACAACTTCCCCAATGCTTAAAGGACATTCATAGAATATGGTGTGAGTATTCAATTGTCCTCCAGTAGGGGTGGAAACTGCCATTGCTTGGGAAAGTTTAGAAGGGGTTATGTGCAATTTTGGAGCAAAATTATGTGAAACAAAGCAGTGTGTAGAGCCGGAATCAAATAATGCAATAGCCTTGTTGCCAGAGATCAGGAGCGTACCCTCAACCACATTGCTTGCTACTTCCGCCTCCCGTTGAGTAATAGCATAAACCCTCGCATTTGGTGGGTGACTCTTTTGATGTCCACCTTGATTGCCTCTCTCTTGGTTGAAATTCTGTCCCTGTGGCGGATTCCGCTGATATCCACTTTGCTGATTCTGGCCCAATTGCTGGTTCTGGTAGTAATTCTGATGAGAGTTCCCTTGATCCCGAGGAGGGTAGCTTTGCGAATTCTGCCGTGATTGTTGATAGCCTTTATGTTGTCGTGACTTGTGGCCATGCCGTTGTGATCGATCTTTCTCTTGCTTCTTGGGACAATCGTTAGCCTTATGGCCCACCTGGCCACATGAAAAGCAAGCACCACGCTGCCATCGACATTGTTCTAAGGCGTGGTTCTTCCCACAGCGACTGCATTTAACATGAGATTCCATTTTCTGTTTCTTTTGAGGAGGACGGCTTTCTTGATTTCTTTTTCCATCCCCAGTTGGATTAGATGGAAGTACTCCATTGATCTCATCGATGGCTTCTTCAGATACATAGGCTCTTCTTAAGGCGTCTGCGTATGTGACTGGCTGTCCCAATCGTACATCCTTCTTAATATCAGGGCGTAATCCCTCAGTAAACTTGTTGCATTTCAGTTCTTCTGTAGCTACCAAGGGTTCAGCAAAGTGAGACAATTCTATGAACTTATTATTGTATTTGGTCACCGACATGTCTCCTTGAACCAAATTTTGAAATTCCCTCTTCTTCCTTTCTTTTATATGCTCCGGTATGAATTTTGCAATAAACTCCTTTTTGAAGAAGCTCCAAGGAATTTCATTTTCAGGACCTGGATAGGTCCTTCTGGCGGACTTCCACCACTCCTTTGCATTTCCTTCAAGTTTGAAAGCTGCCAATAGAGCTTTCTGCTGATCAGAACAGCCCATAACTTCAAAAATTGCTTCGACATTTTCTATCCACTTATTTGCATCCCAAGGATCTGCAGTTTCATCAAAGTACCTAGGACGGAATTCGTTAAATCTTTTATATAGGGAATCTCGTTCCCTGTCCCTGCTCCCACCAATAGCGATCCCACTTTGGCCACCATCATCCTGACGATGAGCCAAAGTCTTTATCTGCTCTTGCACCTGATCGTAAGCTTTCATAAAGGTATCGAACATCATCTTCACATATTCAGGCATCGAGGACGATCCCCCATCTGGGTTTGATGTTCGACTTTCAGTGCCATTGCCGTTAAGATTCTGTTGGGAACTCATGTTCTTTCTCCTATAATAAGATACACAATAATTAACACAAGGAAAAGCATATCACAATCTAACGCCCCCAAACCACGACCTCACCACGTATGCTACTGGTTTCTAAGTGTTTTAAGGATTGCCCAAGACTTTGCTTTGATACCACTTTGTAACGACCCAAGATTCTGGAGCTCTTCAGATTCTTAAGTCGTTAACTTGATCATATTACAAATTCATAAAGTAAATTCAAGAGCAAGTCTAAGGAAAATGAAGGTAAATTCATAATATTAATATCTTAACAAAGTCTTTACAATTATAGCTAAGAAATGACAATAGATCTAAAATATTCCAAAATGGGGCTAACTCCATCTAATGGTCTAGATGGTTTTCGAACTCTCTATCAGCGTTGCATGTCAAAATCTATATGCTGATCTCCGCCGCTCCCAGATCCCGCTACAAAAACATTACCTGTAGTGGGGCGAACCACTAGTCAGTAACACTGGTGAGTAGAATTTCTAAAATCAAGAGAGTAATAGTAATTATCATGATATCAATAGAAGTTCATAGGTTGATTGAGTGAACTACCACCATACCTGTTTATATTAGCAGTATGAACAAGGGATTCATATTCAACCACTAGTCAGTAACACTGGTGAGTAGAATTTCTAAAATCAAGAGAGCAATAGTAATTATCATGATATCAATAGAAGTTCATAGGTTGATTGAGTGAACTACCACCATACCTGTTTATATTAGCAGCATGAACAAGGGATTCATATTCATGTCGTGACAAGATTGTCACCATTCTTAATTCATAAGTCGAATCCAATACCAATGGAAACAGACACTTCCAAACAATTCTAAAAAAAATATCTCTGCTCACTGATTTCATAATAAGTATCATTATGTCTTCCATTGGCCAGTCCCACATACTTGAGTCAAAATCTCGCCCCACTTTAATTCATAACTGGTGCTCCAAATATGTGGCATTGGCCCTATTTTTTTGAAATTCTTTTTAGTCATAGAGAGAATACTATACTCATATAATTAGAATTAATCACTTTGAGCAAGTATCACAGAGTCTCCTATTAATTATTCATTCCATACATAGCTACTAAGGACAGTATTAAATCTAGATTGAGATTCAGAATTTACAAGTCATCATTTGTATAGTAAAAATAAAAATGAGACTGTAGCGATGGAAGTACCCACTACTTAATTTGGAACTAGTTATATTATGGTAGCTCATCTTATTCACACGATCTTATTTAATAAAAGAGGGAACTTCTTAACAATCCCTTACAACGGTGCAATATTAACATAATGTTTCACAGCTAAATATTTGTGAAATGGAAAGCAGTCACTACTGTACATGTAATACTATACAATAGTACTAGTATTCCCATTTTCTCATAATATAGATTAATCCTAGGGATTCTTTGGAACCCAAAGTCCTTTATAAAAATTCCTAAGTTTCTTTGATATGAAATTGTATAACAATAACATAGTTCAAAGGAGCACTTGTGACCGATTAGGAAAATAACAGTAGTTTAGTTGAAAGAGTACTTATAACTGATTAAGAAAATAACAGTAGTTTAGTTCAAAGACTACTTGTGACTGATTAAGAAAATGTATAACAGTAGCTTAGTTCAAAGAGTACTTGTAATTGGGTAAGAAAATGTATAACAGTAGCTTAGTTAAAAAAGTACTTGTGATTGGGTGAGAAAACGTATAACAATAACTTAGTTCAAAAGCACTTGTGACTGATATATATATAACAGTAGCTTAGTTCTGAATTTCTTCACTCAATAAAACATTATATTCTATAAAAGAAACAGTCCATAGAAAGTGTACCAATCATAGGATTCAAATTTACCAGTCCTTATATAAAGAATTAATGTACATATTAGACCAGCAGACTGTATGATGAAAACAGTCCTTAATAATCACATTTATCATAAGATTCAGGTTTACCAATCATTACACAAAGAGGATAAATTTTAAATCTGTATTTTCCTTCACAATCCTGTCGTCAATCTAGCATTTTCATCAATTCAGATCTGGATTTTTAATATAATGAACCCTTATTAAGCCAAATCAAAGAAATGATAATCTTATGTCAAACAGAATTTATATCCTGTTGCAAGGATATCAACAGAAACTGACTGATATATGTAAATAGAAACCAAACAGCAGAATATAAGGAACACCATATTCACATGAGTATAAGAGAAGTCCTACTCACCTGGTATAAGTAATAAGTGACTTCAAATCAGACATCCACTATGTTAGGTATTCCTTGGAATCTCCTTGCTTTTATTTTCAAATATCACTCTATTGGACTCCTACTCTTCTTCCATGAGAACCATGAGAAAGTGACCAAAGATGAGAGGAGACCTCTTCTTATATAGAGCTGGAATCCTAAAGGATTTCCCTTGAAAGGTCACCTAAGAAGACTAAAAGTCACAATTTAAGGTCATTATTTTGGGAGTTACACAGTTATAATTTTGGAAAATTTAAGTTTGGGGAATTTAAGTGTGGGAGTTTCACAGTCATAATTTTAGGAAGCTACAGAGTCACAATTAAGTGAGTTTGGATCATTTATGGACCTGAAAAATTTGACCCAATAGCCCAATCCAGTCATGAATTGGACTGATCGAAACTGGGCCTCTCTAAGCCCATTTAGCCCATTTAATAATTCAGGCTTGGCCCATTTATAATTCAGGGTTCTTACAGTGTTGACGGACGTGGTGGACGGTGGCGACATTCAGAGATGATATGGCCTGACTTTTTACAGTAACTACAGACTTTCTGTTTGCATTGAGATGTAAGATGCCCAAATTTCTGACAACTGTAGCATTAGGTTTTGGTCAAGTCTCGCGGCGGAGGCTGAGAAGTTTTATTGGCCGAGAACGCGACTGAATAGGATTCAGTCTTTTGTTGAGCAATATGAGCCGAGGTCATAAGGCGTTGTTCCTCTCGTAAGAGTTCATTCAAGCAGACATCCAATGAAGGTAAGGGCGTCCGATTCATTAGGGCAGAGCGGACACTGTCATATTCATTACATAGTTTCATCAAAAATTGATCTCGTTGACTAGAAGCCTGAAGGTCTTGGATTACTGTCAACACATTGTCAGCCACATCCGCATACTTAATACTATCGTATTCCGACCACAGTGTACGGAATCCAGAATAATAATCTTGTACTGACAAAGTCCCTTGTGTATATTCAGCAATTGCACATTTAAGATGGAATTGACGTGCTGAGTTATCTTGATGATATACTTTCTTCAAATAGCCCCACATGGCTTTAAAAGTAAAGTAAGGCTTGAGATTCATTATCAGATGGGGCTCAACGGATCCCAGAATCCAGGATTTGATTTTGGCATGTTTAGTATGCCAAGAAGAGATCTTTTTCTCATCCTCAGTGGGTTTAGGTTCCGTGCCAGAAACAAATCCCCACAATTCCTTGGCTTCGGGGTATGTTTGAAATTGGAAAGACCAGGCAGGGTAATTCTTTCCCGTAAATTTAATCAACATGACCTCAAATTTTTCCATTGCAACCGAAATTGGAATCAAATCGTTCTGAATAGAAAAAGAACTAGCCACCAACAAAAGAAACCATGTAGGATGTCTTCCCTGTGTGTAGGAACCAGAATCCAACCAAGCAGAGAGAGAGAAAACACAAAACAAAAGAAAAACTGTTAAAAAAAACAGTCCAGACGAACTGGACAGTGGCTGTTTTTCCACTACGTGGGCTGCACTTAAGGATCTGGCCCCAGATCAGACAACAGATCTATGATATCCCTCTATTCTGGCTTCTACTGAACCAAGTTTCAACTGATTCTACTAAGTATCCAATATTCTGGACAGTCCTAATGAAAACAATATAAATTTCTGGTAAATTTTTAAAATGAGTAAAATACCAACCTTGAGTCTCTAAAAAATTCTTGAAAAATCACTAATATCCTTAGAAATATGAGGCGACCATGAGTGGGTGATTTCTGAAATTGATCTGATCGATCAACAGTGGGCCACTAACAGAATATCTTTGACGCAGGAAGAAGGTATCGCTGGCACTGTATTACTGAAAACTTCTTGAAAATAGATCCTAAATCTATTTGTTGCACGAGAGAGACTTATTCTCTCTATCCCTATTCCCTCAAGGCTTTGGAAGATGTCTAAGATCAAGACTGCCTTGATCCTTGCTTTGATACCATGACAAATTCACGATCACAAAAAGAGTTTGAATATACTCTTGAGAATGCAATAATTTTGTGTGTCTTTCTATGGAGATCATCCATCAATATATAGGTATTTACATGCCTTTAATCAAGGCTCTAAGAATGGAAAACAATCTAATTATATCAATCACTAATCTAAGTTAAGAAAACAACTAATTACAACAATTGTTATTCTCAGTAAGAAAAGCTACAGCTGTCTCAATATTGTCCCAAATCAATTCCACGTGATATATAGCATTGATCACTGATGGGCTTTGGGCCTTGGGCCTAGCATTGACCACTGATGAGCTTTGGGCTTTGAGCCTGTTTAACACTGACGACCACTGTAGATCATACCTTCTGGTTCGACCATCTGAGAGGAACCTCTGGTATTTTTTGTTGATTTTTCTGGACTGTTTTGGTTTGATTCCAAGCAATCTACTAATTGTTGTTTTTTGAGCACTAATTTTCATCAGTACCGTTGATTTCCTTGTCCTGCCATTGGATCGTCTGCAAATTTGGTGTGTGGGTGCGCATTTTAGGTTGCTAGTTGCTGCTGTTATTTGATCTGATTTGTTAGACAGTTTGAGGCTGCATATCTGGTTTCTACTCCCTGTTTATTGCACACCTAGGATTGTTTTTTTTTTTTTTTGTATTTTTTTTTTGGTCATTGTTTCTTGACATTTTTTCTGATCCCCAATGGCTGAGAAATTATCAGGAATTAGTGTCATCTTAGATGGGACCAACTATGCCTATTGGTCTCATCTGATGACAAATTTTCTGAAGGGACAAAACCTTTGGAAGTATATTGCTGACAAACAATCCTGTCTTGACAGTAAAGATAATGCTTATGAAGAATGGGAAGCTTCAATTGGGAAAATAAATTCATGGATTGCAAACTCAGTTGTTCCCTCGATAGGGAATCAATTGTCAAAATTTTCTCACCCCAAGGTTGCCTGGGATTACTTAGGGCGTCTCTACGTTCAGTCTAACTCTGCATGGAGATATTAATTGGAATGGGAAATTAAGAACGCTGATCAAGGTTCTGATTCAATTCATGATTTCTATGTCAAGATGTCTGCCTTATGGGATCAATTGGCCTTAATGGAGCCCCAATTTTCTTGTACCGATGATTCTGTAACCTTTGAACAATATAGACAGGAAACCAGATTGGTACAGTTCCTCATGGCACTTAGACCAGAGTATGAGCATGTTAGGGGATTATTACTGCACCGCTCACCACTACCTCAGGTCGTCATTGCTTTGTCTGAATTATTAGCAGAGGAACAAATACAGAAGTCATTTGCTAGAAAGAAAACAGGTGATACTGATCATGTTCTAACAGCCACAAAGAATCACATTGCTGCCAAAACCACAATCTCCGCCAGCACTCTTTGTAATTACTATAAAGAACCAGGTCACTGGAAGAAAAATTGTCCTTTACTGAAAAAGAAAAATCAGAAACATCAAAATCAGACTCAACGTATGAATAAAAAATCAGGACAGTTCCAACAGACTGCTGCAAGCACTGAATTGACCCCTTCGACTATGGATCTCTCTACTCAGCTCCAAACTATGATAGATGAGCGGCTCTAACAATTGATGCTGACTACCTCTAGTCCCTCGCATTTGAATCCTACTGAGACAGCTGCTTCTGCCATGGCTTCCTTCACAGGTAAGCCTCACACTTGGATTTTTGACTCTGGTGCATCCTCTCACATGGCTTCAGACACCTCTTTCTTTCGTACTAGTAGTCCCCCTCCCTCTCTTACGAATATTCGCACTGCTAATGGGTCCACTCTTCCGATTCAGTCCATTGGGTCCATAACCTCCACATCATCTTCAGGATTGTTATCCTTGCCCAATGTGCTGTGCATTCCTGGTCTTTCTATTAACTTAATCTCTGTTAGTCAACTCACACATATGGGATACGTAGTTACTTTTGACTCTTGTGGTTGCATTGTGCAGGATCCTTGCTCAGGGAGCCAGATTGGGACAGGCCGCAAAATTGGAGGATTGTACCATTTGACTACTCTTCACATCCCTGGAATATCTTCCCATGTTGCTTCTGCTGCCTTTTTAAATTCTGCAAGTTTGTGGCACCTTAGGCTAGGCCATTTGTCCAAGAATAAGTTAAATGTTTTACGTTCAACTAATTGTCTTGGTAAAGCCAATTTTGGACATTTTCCAGATTGCATTGATTGTAGACTCTCCAAACCAACTATGTTGGCATTTACTAAAAGTGTTTCTGTTTCTCACTCACCTTTTGATTTAGTCTATTCTGATTTGTGGGGACCTGCTTCTCAACCCACAAAAGGAGGGTCCCTCTATTATGTCCTATTTGTGGATGATTTAACCAGATACACTTGGCTGTATGTCACGACCCGAGCCCAGAATTCGGGGGTTAGCGAAAAGCTAAACTGGTGACACACGTACTCCCGTGCACGTGCATCCAAACCCAGTCCAGATGCACGCACACAAGGGATCTAACACGTGCGAACTAAGCGTACGCGGAAGCTGTACATATCAAAGCAAGTAACAAAGGAAAATAGCGGAAGCCAAAACTAATGCAGAACGGAAAAGACAAAGATAAATACAATGCTGGAAAACCAAATACAAGTCTGAGTACACGACAAAATGAAGATGTACAAATATACAAAGTACAAAGTCCAAAGTGCCAAAGTGCCAAAATACAAAATCTCAAGAACCAAAACTCAAAACAGAAGGCCACTGATATGCATGCACGCACTCGACAGAGGTGATCAGGCCCACTCTGCCAAACCGGAGGGTGCCTCTACACTCGGCCCTGCAGCCTCCTCGACCGCCGGGGAGCTGGGCAAGGGATCTGAGCCTGCAACACCACAGACAACACAAATGAATACAACGATCCAGCAAATACAAGTAACAGGGAGGTAACACTCATAGTATCAAATAGAATAAGGACAGAATAGTAATTTACAGAGTTTCATCTTAGTATGCTAAGCAAATCGTGCATAGGAATAAAGCATGATATGGGAATCAAAACATAGAAATACTGAACTAAGTGGCTACTACGTTAACCTTGTTCTCTCCAGTAGAGAGCAGAGCAAAGCAGAGCAGAGGAGAACACCACTGACCGGGCCAGGGTACAAGTGGGTCTCAGTTTCCTGGGTTCCGGGGTCCCAAGACAAAGCGACACTGCAGTTACAGAGATACAGAGATCTAAGCCAAAGGTAAACCCGTCGGGCATCCTAGGGCTGAGGTTGAGTAGAGCCAGACTAATACCAATCAAATCAAATCCATAGAAAGGGAGATTATCCGCTTTGGACTCACCGATGACAAAGACCGGATCTTATCCTCACGTATTAACCTCTGGGCAGAGCCACCAGGGAATACCCAAAATATACAAAGCCAGAAATATACAAAGCATAGCCAAAATACAGATCAGAACATAGATTAAGTCAAAGCACAGCATAGATCAAAGCGTAGTGCAGATCGAAGAATAAACAGACATACAGGACGAAAGCAAAATGACTGCGGAATACATATACATAGATTGGCAGAACAGAGGGCAAAACTATAAACAATATGCAATGCATCTCAGATTTATACGGAGTCAAGGTTCATTACAAGCCAACCCTAATATAGTTCTTCACTGTCACTAACCGTGCATGTTGATGTAGTTTTAAGTTAGTCAATGCACCGTTGCCATCAAAGTGTTGCAATGTAATCTTTGCGTGCACCGACGTCCCTTAAACCAACACCCATGGGGAGGTGCTTAACAGTGATCAACGCTCACATGAATAAGTCACAGCCTAACAGACTCTTCATGCGATCCAAGGAATCCATTGGGCCGGTTTACATGGGTGGTTAACATGTATTTGAGCCCTACAAGTCTCACCATTATCCTAAGTTATATTTCAGAAATTGCCAGGCCTAACGGTTTAGCCATGAGGGACCTATGGTTAAGCCGAAGACATCTTACGCACTCGTCGTAATATGCACTACGGCTTCACCTTGGTTCCATTCAAAACACAGCTAAACTGGTCATCTTCCACCTCTGATCTGATACCTTTTTCGGCTAAGCTACAGTCAGTATACGGCTTAGCCGTAGACCAATCCACGGCTTAGCTGTAGCAATTCACGGCTTAGCCGTAGCCACACCGTAGGAGTACTGTATTGGAAAAGTTTCGACTGATCAGAGATTTAATTCACGGCTGGGTTACTGTTGGGTCACGGCTAGCTTACGGCTCAGCCGTAGGACAATTTACGGCTCAGCCGTAGCCTAGCCGTAGAACAAAATCAAAATTGCAAGTCTCTGGAGGTTGAGCCGTAGAAACTTACGGCTTAGCCGTACAATACAAAACACGAATTCGGGATAGTTACAAAAACTGAATTTCGGTACAGAAGCTTAACAAAACAAGCTACAGAGGTTCCAAATTCACCAATATTGGCTGTAAAACATTCTATACAAAGAATAAGAATGAAGCAAAGCAATCAAACAAAACACCCATATGTGTTATCAAAGCCTGTACTTATACTTGCCTTAAACTCTGTCAATCCACTGAATCAAGCTCCGAATCAACTAAAATCAAGACAAATCAAAGAAATAAACCATGCATGAGATGTAGACACAGCATAGAGAAAGAGAGGTGCAATTGGAGATGAAGAAGAAAGAGCTTTGGAGAGAACCCACTTACCAAAGCCACAGACAGAGATGAGAGGAGGGAAAAAAACCAAATCAAAATGGGAATCCAAATCCTCAATCGAGCAAGAGAAGGGAAGAGAAGAGAGAGAGAGAACGTGAAGCTTCTCCTGGAGATCTCTCTTGCATGCAACGTTGAGGAAATGAAATGAGCAGGAGAGAGAGACACCTGGAGGATGACTCATATATATAGGTGTTTGGAAGTTTAAAACAAGATCCAAGGAGTTTAAGCTATTTACAGTTTAAGTCATACGAGGGTCTAACTTCTCCAATTGACTCCAAATGGGTCTGACACAGTTATGGAATATAACGAGCTCAACAAAATACACGTGCTGACACCAAGATGATGCAAAGATGATGCAAAGATGATGCATGATGCAAACAAAACAAAAGCAAAATTACGAAAAAGGGCTTAGAACTACCTATTCCAGGTCAAAGGTTACTCAACTACCTATCCAAGACCCAAAACCAAGTCCAAAAGAATAAAACAACGGGAACACACACTAATGAGCCACTAATCCGGCTCAAAGGGGATCGGAGTGTTACACTGTACTTGTTAAAACACAAATCTGAGTTTTTTAATGCCCATGTTAATTTTGCCAACATAATTTTGCCAACATGATCTCCACCCAGTTTTCTGCCAAAATTAAAGTTTTTAGATCTGATTTCGGAGGAGAATATCGTTCACACAAATTTCAAGATCTTCTCGCTTCTCATGGAACTCTCGCTCAGCTTTCTTGTCTAGGTACTCCCCAACAAAATGGAATAGCAGAACGCAAACACCGTCATATTATAAAAACTGCTAGATCCATGTTATGTTCTTCATTGGTTCCATTCTCTTTTTGGGGAGAATGTGTTCTCACCTCTGTGTACCTTATCAACCGACTGCCCTCCACTATCCTCTCTAGGGTAATACCTTTTGAAAAATTATTTGGTACACGTCCTAATTACTCACATCTTAGAGTTTTGGGTTGCACTTGTTTTGTCCTTCTTCAACCTCATGAACGAGATAAGTTGTCCCCCAAATCAGCCATTTGTGTTTTTTTGGGCTATGGGATTGGACAAAAAGGATATCAATGCTTTGATCCTTAAGCCAATAAGCTCAGGATATCTCGCAATGTGACTTTTTTTGACTATGTGCCCTATTTCTCTTTACCTTGTTCCAAGCAACCTACATCAACTCCTTCTATCCACTCTCTTGACCCTTTTCCCGATCTCTTCCCCTCGGAACCCATATTTACTGAACCCAAGCCTCTTCAAGTGTACCAGCGACGATCCAAAGCTACTCCCCTCTCCTTTGACTCAACCATTGTCCAAGTGGCTCCTAAAGCGTCGGATTCTGCCCCAACTCGGAGGTATCCTTTGCGATCTCGAACCCCAGTTCAGCGCTATGGTTTTGTGTCTACTAATCTGTTTTCTCCACAATATTGCACTTTTCTTACAACAGTCCATTCACATTTTGAACCTCGCACCAATCAAGAAGCTTTAAAATATCCAGAGTGGAGGAAAGCCATGGAAGAAGAAATTGCTGCCCTTCAGTGAAATCACACTTGGGATCTTGTTCCTCTTCCTCCTGGAAGGAAAACCATTGGTTGTAAATGGATTTACAAAGTGAAAACACTGGCTGATGGCTCTATCGAATGGTATAAAGCACGGCTTGTGGCAAAAGGATATACATAAGACTGCGGGATAGATTATGAAGAAATGTTTGCTCCTGTTGCTAAGATGACAACAGTCCGGATTTTGATCTCTGTTGCTGCTATACAACGGTGGCCTCTTCATCAACTTGATGTGAAAAATACCTGCCTCAATGGATATCTCACCAAGGAAATTTACATGACTCCCCCACCGGGGATGATATCTCACCAATGAAAATACCTACCTATGTTTGTCATCTTCGGCGAGCTTTATATGGCTTGAAACAAGCTCCACGGGCCTAGTTTGCACGTTTTGCTACCTTAATGACTTCCTTTGGTTATCATCAGAGCTCACATGATAGTGCCCTGTTTTGTCACAATTCTTCCAAGGGCATAGTTGTTCTTCTTCTATATGTTGATGATATGATCATTACCGGGGATGATCCTGATGGTATTGCTGCACTTAAACAGTTCCTTCATCAACAGTTTGAGATGAAAGATTTAGGACCTCTGCGGTATTTTCTTGGGATTGAAGTGGGATATTCTAAGCATGGATATGTACTATCTCAACTTAAGTATTGCTCTGACATCATCAAGCGTGCTGGTCTTACTGATCTCACTCCTGTTACTACTCCACTGGAAGCTAACACTCGTCTTAGTAAGACAGATGGGGTGCTTTTGTCAAACCTTACTAGATATTGCGAAGTAGTAGGTAGTCTTGTCTACCTTACCATCACTCGTCCTGATATTGCCTTTGCAGTTCACCGGGTTAGCCAATTTCTAGCTCAACCCACTTCGGTTCATTGGGGTGCTGTTCTTCGTTTCCTCCGCTATCTTCAAGGAACTCAAACTCATGCGCTGTTACTCTCATCAGATAGCTCCCTTGCTCTTCGTGCCTTCTCTGACTCTGATTGGGCCAGTGACCCTGATGATTGTCGGTCCACCACTGGATTTTGTATTTTCCTTGGTCACTCTTTGGTTTCCTGGAAAAGCAAAAAACAAGCTCTAGCATCTCGCTCCTCTGTAGAAGCTGAATATAGAGCTCTTACGGACACTACAACTGAAATCATTTGGCTTCGGTGGCTTTTGCATGACTTTGGGATCCATCTTCAAATTCCTACCCCTTTGTACTGCGACAATCAGAGTGCCATAAAAATCACTCAAAATGAAGTTTTTCATGAACGGACAAAGCATATTGAGATTGACTGTCACATTGTCCGGCAGCAGTACAAACTCAACACTCTCACCCTTCATCCAGTTCCTTCCCAAGATAATGCAGCGGATCTCTTCACTAAAGCTCAACCTTTCTCTCACTTCAGTACTTTTCTGGGCAATCTTCTGTTGCTACTGCATCATCGGCTTGAAGGGGGGTGTAAAGATAATTGGTGATCATGCCCTTGGGCCCAATGGGCCTAATCTAATGGGCCGACCTAGGACCTGGTCCAACAGCCAAGGCCCACTGTAGATAAACTATAGATAAGCTCGATTGACTCATTCTGTCGTGCCTTATCTTGTAGATTATGTTTCCATTCTTGTACATAAATCTCGGTATTTGCAGTGCTGTAAATTACTTGTTTTTAGTAAGTGCACAACTGTTCATTGAAACTTATTTAGAAATCTTCTGTGTATAAAAGACAGGCTTGAGGATCCTCTCCACAAGCCATTTTGTCTATCAATCTGTTATTGTTTTTCCTGCTTCTTTGATTTCGATCACCCAAGTCAAGATACCAAATAGAGGTGGAATGATTATTACTTGGCAGACCGAGAGCAGAAAAGGCATTCACAATCATCTGTTGGACCATTTCAGGAGTCAGGGAAAGAGTAGGGGCAGAAGTGTTGGCCATGGCAGTTGATGCACCGGAAGAGGCGTCGGCGATAGCAAAGTGTGATGTTTAGAGAGAGATGAAAATACAGAACATAAGATAGATGAATGTCCCCCTCCTTTGAGGATCGACTATTCTTATATAAGGGTTTAATTCCCTAATTACAAATCTTAGATCCTAAATTGAAGCCACAAATTAAGTAACAACCTTTGACTAATTATAATGTAACAAATGGGTACAATAAATGGGCCTAATGGGCCTGGGCTTGCTTGACACCCCCCCTCAAATTGATGCGGGGGAGTCATACAGCAGCAATTTGGAAACAAGAAATTGATGTCGAGGACGTGGAAGTCCCTTTGTGAAGATATCGGCAAACTGAAATGCTGTAGGAACATGAGAAAGAGTATTATCGGCATGCAATGGAGTAGGAGAGGGTTGAGCAAACCCGAGTTCCGAAAGAAGTCCCCGTAACCATAAGATCTCAAAACAAGCAGAAGACATAGCCCTATATTCAGCTTCCGTGGAAGATCGGGACACCCGTTCTTGTTTCTTGCATTTCCAAGAAACGAGAGATGTTCCAAGGTACATGCACCAACCAGTAGTAGAACGGCGTGTGTCTTGACAGCCAGCCCAGTCAGCATCTGCATAAGCAATCAGATGAAGAGGATTATCCTTTGGATAATATAAACCACAAGGGACAGTTTTGAGCAGATAACGGATAATGCGCTTCACAGCTGTCAAATGAAGGTGGCGAGGAGCTGTCATGAATTGGCTCACAAGATGAACAGCATATGATATGTCAGGTCTAGTGATGGTGAGATAGACAAGACTTCCCACCAGACGCCGATAGGTATGAGGATCAGGAAGAAGATCGCCATCATCTTTACTCAACTAGAGATTGACCTCTACAGGCGTATCAACAGGTGAAGAATCAGTGAGGTCAGCCAACTCGATAAGATCTGATGTGTATTTTTGTTGATTAACAAATAGACCTTTTGGAGATTGATGCACCTCGAGGCCCAAGAAATAATGCAATGGACCCAAATCCTTCATACAGAAGGAATCCCGGAGAGAAGCTTAGAGAGATTTGATCATACTATCATCCGTGCCAGTGATAATAATATCGTCAACATAGGCGAGAAGCACAGTAACACCAGTAGATGTGTGGCATAAAAAGAGAGATGGATCAGAAGGACTCTGGGTAAAGCCACTCTTGCATAAGCGAGCTTTGAAGGTTTCGAACTAAGCACGAGGAGCTTGCTTTAAACCATAAAGCAATTTGCGTAGGCGACAGACAGACCTCTTTAAGGGAGAGGAGACGCCTTGTGGTATCAGCATATAGACTTCTCCGTGCAGGTCCCCATGGAGAAATGCATTTTTGACATCCATTTGGTATAAAGGCCAGGATTTAGAGGCAGCAATGGCGAGAAGTAACCGAACAGATGTCATTTTCGCCACAGGTGCAAACGTTTCCTCATAGTCAATGCCATACTCTTGTTTGTTGCCGAGTGCCACAAGTCTAGCTTTGTGTCTATCCAATGACCCATCAGATTTAAGCTTGATCGAGTAGATCCATTTGCAGCCGTAGTAATCAAATGGGCTGTAAACACATTTTTCCATACAAATTCATGTGAACTAACCAAAATCAAATGCATACCAACATGGGTTCTTACAGGTTATGGTTATACTTGCCTCAATTTGAATTCAATTACACAACTGATGTCCTTGGGTCCAAACACAACCTAACACCAACCAAACAACATGCATGCATGAGAAATGGAAAGAATCTCAAAGCACAGACATGTCATGCAACGGGGAAACAAGAAGGAGAAGAATAAGAATGAGATGAGGGAGATGGAAGAGAATCCCAACTCACCTCACAATCAACACAGTAGAGCTTGCAAAGAACCAAAATCCCTTAATTGAGCTTGATCGATGGAGGAGAGAATTCAGGAGAGGGAGAATTATTCCACGTGAACAGTGAGAGGAAAATGAGAGAGAGAGAATGAGCTTGTCGATGGTTTGGGTCTGAAGTTTATATATATATAAGTAGATGTCCAAATTGCAATGAAGTCCAAGTCAGAATTTTATTTTCAGTTTGAGTCAAATCCTGGTCCAATGGAATCATACGACATTGTTTGCAAACGACGTAGTTACGAAGGTTGACGAGCTCAACGAAAGACACGTGTTGACATCAAGATGATGCAAAAATGACCATGTCTTATAAAAGCTAAAATTACAAAAAAGGGCTTGGTCTACTTAATCCAGGTCAAACCCAACCCAACTACCTATCCATGACCCGCAACGAAAATAAAACTCAAACAAAACACGATTAGCAACGAAAACAAGATTAATTAACCGCTAAACGGGGTCAAGCTGGGTCGGAGTGTTACACGTCGGCAATTTCTGAGAGGATGACATTGTCACCTCTGTTTCTCTTATTCGTAGGGCCTCTTAACCATCGCAAGAGTTGTGAAAGAAGTCTCTCTAGGCCTCATTTTGTTCCTTGAAAATGATAGGTTCAAAATGACACAACTCCGGCTTCATATTTGCCCATTTCGGACTTGAAATAAAAACGCAATCCGCAAGCACGAATGATGAGTTACAGAGGTTTCGATTGATTCCATGGTTAAATGTGATCTTCTTGATGGTTATCCACCACTCCAAAGTCATGAAAATGGAGTTCCAACACTTGAAAGAAGCTCCAAAAAAGAAACGCGAACAGCACAAAAAACGGAGGCAAACAATGGCTTCACGGCCACTGTCTGCCAGTGACCGTGACCTACGGTCTCTGGCAGGTTCCAGTGACCGTGGGTGAGTCACGGTCACTGGAAGGCCCCAGTGACCGTGGGTGAGTCACGGTCACTGAAATGGGCAGTGACCGCGGGTCACGGTCACCCCCCATTTTTTCCTCTTTTTCACATTTTTTCCACCTTATGTACATTTTCTTGTAATTTCCAAATTAAGATCACATCTAAGACTTGAGGGAGGGGTTGTAAATTTTCAAAATGCATGTAAACAACCTGCATCCCCGCGGTCAGGGCACTTGAACCCATGTAAACAAAGGGAAATTAATGATGAACTATAATTATTTCCCATTCTTCTTAACGCTTGAAGTGCGTGAATGTCGGACCTTGATTCCGTAATCCATTTCCACGTACTTTTTAAGCGCGATCACCCTGTTCATTAAGTTAGATCTAACTGTTTCAAACTCTAGACGAAGTTTCATAAGAAACAGATCCCGATGACTACAGTGCTGTAATGGAAGTAATTCCTGAAGAAGAGCTGCAGATACCGAGGCAAACTTAATCTCATCATATTCAGACCACAGTCTGCGAAAGCCATTATAATACTCATGAATAGACTGGGTGCCTTGAGTGAATTGAGAGATTTCAAGTTCTAATTGAAACTGGCGAGCAGCATTGCCCTATTGGTAAATTTTCTGAAGATACTCCCACATTGCATGGGCATTGTTGCAGGGTTTGAGGTTGAGAATAAAATGTGACTCAATAGAGCCCAGCAACCAGGTCTTGATTTTAGTATCCTTTGTCTTCCAAGCTGAAATGTTCTTATCATCGTCTTCAGGTTGAGGGTCAGAGCCATCAATGTGGCCCCAGAGTTCTTTTCCTTCCAAATAAATTTGAAATTTGAAGGCCCATGAGGTATAATTTGTACCATCAAAGCGAAGCAGGGCAATCTCATGTTTGTCCATGACTAAAGAGAAGGAAGAAGCCCGCACAAATCAGTCCGGAAAAGATATTGGTAAATAGGGGAAATGGAGCAGCAGCACTGATATAGTCCAAGTACAGGCAAAAGAGATCACAGGCACAATTGAACAAAAGCTGTCGTGTGAAGAGGTCCAGAATCCACAGGAGAAATAGTGGAAAAAAAATAGTGCACAGAAAAAAAATCCCACAGACGACCCTGTCGTCACTATGTAGATCTGCACATGGGTCCCACCAAATGATCTGCTGGCAGATCTGAGGATGAGGATGGGTTCACAACCAATTTCCGCAACTATTGGAAGTGGTCTCAGGCATAACGAATCCAAATCTAAACTTTTGGATGGCGGAGATGAAAAGAAATGAACAAAACAGAGTTTCTACAAAAAAGGGTAGATGGCCTACCTCTGATGATCCATAAATGGTGAGAAAATCTTCAAAAAATGTAGAAACCCAGACGACCAAGATGGGCTGGTCCAGCTGAGTAGCGATGATGATCGCATGTGGGCCACTTCAAATCTGAGATGAACAAGGACGATCAAGACTTCTAGATCTTGGAAGATGACTCTGATGATCAATAAATCAGAAACAAGTTTTTCATAAATCCTGGAAGCTTCAGGCGACCAAGATGGTAGAAGTCCGCTGATGAGTTGGTGATAATCACAGGTGGGCCAGGTCGGATCTGATATGATTAGGAGGATCTAGCTACAGAGAATGATCACAGATGATCATATACTGGCTTCCAATGTTTGGAAGATGATTTAGGAGAAGATCACAGATGATCGAGCTCTGATACCATGATGTTTAGAGAGAGATGAAAATACAGAACATAAGAGAGATGAATGTCCCCCTCCTTTGAGGATCGACTATTCTTATATAAGGGTTTAATTCCCTAATTACAAATCTTAGATCCTAAACTGAAGCCACAAATTAAGTAACAACCTTTGACTAATTACAATGTAACAAATGGGTACAATAAATGGGCCTAATGGGCCTGGGCTTGCTTGACAAGGTGGGCCTTCTGGGTTTGATGGTGAGGCCGCTTTCGACATTTTGGAAGAACATGGCCCTTGTTTTTGCAGTAGGTACAAAATCTTTTAGTACACTGAGTAGCAACATGACCATATTTCTGGCAACTGTAGCACTGCACTTTGCTAAGATCCCGACTTGGGAAGTTTTCGCAAGCAACATAAGCAACATCGAGATGTCCTCGTGAGGCATTCTGTCCAAGTGTGATTTGAGTGGCAAGATGCTGCTCTTCCCGGAGAAGTTCACTCAGACATGTGTCAATTGTGGGCAAAGGCACATGTCTCATAAGATTGGATCTAACAGTTTCAAATTCTGGTCGCAATTTCATTAAAAACTGATTCCGTTGACTCGTCTTATGGATACCTTGAATGATGACCAGAGAGGGACCAGAAAGGTCTGCATAGATAATTTTAGAATAATCTGTCCATAGACTAATGAATTGGGAATAGTAATCGTGGACAGTCATAGTCCCTTGCATAAATTGGGAGATTTCATGTTCTAGGTGGAATCTGCGTGCAGCGTTTTCCTGCTGATAAATGAGTTTCAGAGAGTCCCACATTTCCTTGGCAGTTCGGTAGGGTCTGAGATGAAGGATAAATTGGGACTCAACAAATCCCATAATCCAACTCATAATTTGAGCATCCTTGGCCTCCCATTTTGAATCAGCCCTTTCCTTAGAAGGCCTAGCATTGGAGCCATCAATATGACCCCATAATTCTTTACTTTTAAGGTAAATTTGAAATTGTAAGTCCCAAGAAGAGTAATTTTTCCCATTGAATTTAACTAAAGATATTTCACTTTTTTCCGTTGCAACAGACAATGCACAGTAGAATACGAGCAAGCCAGTGACAACAAATCAAAGCAGAAGCACAACTACCTGATGAAAAAATAATTGTCCACACAAAGGAATATGTTTCTAGTACTGAATGGCCCCACAATAAGTAAATAGATCATATGATTCACTACTGCCTGAGGGAAAAACAATTTTCTACACAAAGGAATCAATCGTCAGCACTGAATGCCCCTCAGTTACTGACCAGATTGATAAAATCAGTGTGCAGGTCACACTATCCATTAAATCCACCCCAGGCGACCAGAAATATTGGAAGAGTTTACTGTTTTGTGGCCCACAGTTTGATTGGACAGACAATCAGAGTTAACGAACATGTACTCATGTAAAATCCGCGTCTACCAGTTTGATCAAAAAACAATCCTGAATCAAAGAGTTTCTACGGCTGTGATGAAATCATATGCTGAAAACTGGTAATCCACAAATCTGAGTGAAGGACCTGCCTTTGAGCTTCAAAAAATTCCAAAAAATTACCAAAAAAACTTAGAAGATCCAGGCGATCCTAGCTGATGGATATGTGGAGAGCCACCATGCTGATCATGAGTGGGCCACAGTTGATCAGAGGCAATCAGAGACCACTGCAGCACCCTATCTCGAACTGGAACCTTGAAACAGATCGCTGATCTGCTTTCTTCACAAGAGAGAATGATGTCTTTCTGATCTAGAAACCAGAAGCTTTGATACCATGTCAAAGCAATGAAAGCATGAACCAAGAATTGTGCATATGAATTCGATGATCTCAATTTGAGATCTCTCCTCCTTATATAGAGAATTCCATATATACAGTAAGTTGTTACAATCCCTTAATTACAGGTACAATTTGTTACAATCCCTTAGATTTAGCAATTCCAGGTAATGGCTAACCATCAGATCCTCTAAAGGAGGAAAATACAACTGTATTTGTTTGACTAATGGGCCTGCTGGGCCTGACGATCCTGCTGGGCTTGATGAGCTATTTGGGCCTGGTGGCCTGCTAGGCCCAAGACATTTATCTTATCAAAGAGTACTTCCCCAAACATCGCTATGAATAATGTCATAACATTGTGAAGCCATAGTAGATTTCAGTGGAAAAGGAAGAACCTTACGTTTTCCAATTTTGCAAACAGAACAATCATCAGAAATATTCATCATCATCATCATTATCATCAAAGCCTTATCCCAACCGTATTGGGGTCGGCTACATGAATACTGTTTCTCCATTCCGTTCCTTAAATAATCATCAGAAATATTATTAAAAAAAGATTATTTTCATTATGAGCACCATTGTTTAACTTAAGAGATAACATTTTTGTATAAGGGTAGCCTAATTTGTTATGCCAGAGCCTCCAAACATCCTGAGAATAGAAACAAGAAAAAATAGATGCATGTTTATAGTGAGGCACAAGAAGAGGAAAAAGACGTCTACACTTAGGCCCTATCGTGATCATCTTCCATGACACTTGATCCCACACAACATAACCAAAAAAAGTAAAAGAGACATTACAATTATCATCAATCAATTGGCCAATAGATAGAAGATTTGTAGTCAAAGATGGAGATAAGAAAAATTTTTTTAGAGGTAACGGATGAACAACATCACCAATAGCTATAATGGGAAGCTTTTGACTATCAGCAGTATGAACTTCCAGATTAACATTATACTTTTGCATATTGGATAGATGAGCAGAGGAGGAAGTCATGTGATTTGAGGCTCCAGAATCAAGATACCAAATTGAGGATAAAGGTTGATAATTACCTGAAATGCCAAGTGCGGAGAAGGCATTCATGATAATTTGTTGAGTGAGCTCAGGAGTGCTAATAGGAGTAGAGCTGGAGGCAAGCGCTTGTGAAGAAATAACTGAGGTAGAAGAGTGTCGCAAGAAGAAGTATCAGCTACAGTGTTGTCATGATAGCCTGAGGGATGAGATTCTGTGGCCTTTTTTTGCAATAAGCAATGACATGCTATGATGCCCAAATACGGCATGGATAAGGCAAGGACACATCGTGGATACGGCAGAGACATGGATTTTACCTATAAAAAGTGAAGTATCAGATACGATACAACAAGATACGTGGGCCAATTTGAAGTATCTATGCATCACAGATGACATGTTCATTCGCTTTGCAATAATTGCAAAATTTTTGCTTGCACTGTGAAGCATAATGCCTAAAATTCTTGCAACCGTGGCACTGGATTTTACTCAAATCTCTACCCTAAGAATTTCCTTTTGCAACATAAGCTGTCTGGTCACCACTTGATCCCTGACAGGGAACAGACTGGCGATTTCCAGTTGCGACATAGGCAACGTCAATAGGATTTCCTAAAGACTGTTGTTTCAAAACATGCCGAGTGATTTGACTTTGTTCCTTACACAGGAGTTCATTAAGACATTCATTTAAGGATGGAGATGGGACTCTATTCATAAGGTTGGAACAAGCAGTCTCATCATATTCAGCCCATAATTTGAAAAATTCTGAGTAATAGTCTTGGATGGAAGAGGTTCCTTGAGAAAATTGAGCAATCTCAAGCTCTAGTTGATATTGACGTGCAGAGTTTCCCCTATGATAAACGTTTTTCGAATATTCCCACATATCCTTAGATATTTTGTAGGGTTTTAGATTTAGGATAGATTGAGACTCAACAGATCCAAGAATCCAAGCTTTGATCTTGGCATCTTTTGTGTTACAAGAAAGATACAGCAATTAAACAGCCACAGTGAAGGTCCAAATCTGTGTGTCAGATTTGACTAAATAGTGAAGATGAACCAACCTGTTGGTCCATGGCAGTCTGCACACAGCTTTTTTCACAAACAGAAAGCCCAAACAGTAGTCTGCACACCACTTTTTTCACAAACAGAAAGCCCCAAACAGAAATAGCAATAGCAAAAACAGTTGCACACTGAGAAAGAAACTGCACACAGCAGTTCACAGAGAAACAAGACTGCACACAGAAACCTGCACACAGCAGTTCGCAGAGAAAAAAGACTGCACACAGCAGTTCTCAGAAAAAACTGCGCACAGCAGGTCACATAAAAAAAAAAAAACCTGCACACAGCAGTTGAGGCAACCCAGAAATTCTGGCAGATCTGTAAATGGGCCCCACCAGCTGATCCTAATCACAGATCAAATCCCAACTTCTTGTGGAGATTCAAGACTACTAATCACATTCCAAGTTTGATATGCATCAGCCATGGATCCATAAATCTGGATGGTTTTGATAGAAACTATTGGTTTTGATAGAAACTATCTTTAAAAAGTTAGGTAGAATCGACAGGTGAAGAAGATGGATAGAAACTACCTCAGACGTTGATGAAAAAATCCAAAAAACCTCTCTAAAATCCCAAGAAATCCCGTGAATCAAGATGACACTGGTCGCTTGTGCAGACTTGATGATCTGAGATGGCCACCTTTGATCACGCACTATTTGTGATAGCAATGGCCATATGGAGAAGAAACACTGGCAGATCCTTGATATCAGAAGCATATGAGTAAGAAGAAGATGACTCTTGTGATGGATTGCCAAGAGAGTCATAAAAGGATCTTTTTGCTTCCCTCAATAGTCTCTGATACCATATCAGGACCAGATAGAGGAATTAATCAATAGACAAAATATGGGAAGTGATGGTAAATTCGATGATCCTCCTTTGAGGGTCTGAATCCTTTGTGTAGAAGTTTTAGTGCTACAAAATCTCTTAATTTACAGTGATTACATCAATTACAAGACTAATGGAATCTCCTAATAGGGTAACACAATATATTACATGGCTGTACACGGTTGGGTGCCTTTGACCAAATTTAAGTCTGTAAATGGGCCTAATTTCAAGTGGGCTATGAACCACTTAATAGGGATAACCCAATCAAGTTTTTATTGTGTATGATCATAGTCAAGTCACAATAAAATTTCTTGTAACACCCCACCCTACATGCATGCATGATGTTGTCCGCTTTGGCCCATGGGCCTTATGGTTTTGCTTCTGATGGGTTTCAACCCACCAAAAGACCTCAAGCAAAGTAAGGGTGTAAGCTTTACATATAATCCCAATCACTTTCCTCTCTATAGTCGATATGGGACTCCAGGATGTCACAATCTACCCTCCTAGGGCTGCACGTCCCTGTGCAGTATCCTGCTAGCCCTCTTGGCTACCCACTTGCACCAAACCATGGCAAGGACCCACACTCGAACTAGTTGAGAGTCGACTTTGATACCAGTTGTAATGACCCACCCCACATGCATGCATGATATTATCTACTTTGGCCCATTGGCCTCACGGTTTTGCTTTTAAAGGATCTCAACTCACCAAAAGGCCTCATGTAAAGTAAGGGTGCAAGCTTTACATATAATCGCAATCACTTTCTTCTCTATAGTCGATGTGGGACTCTAGGATGTCACATTTCTTATGATCCCTATGAGTAGCGCTTCTATTCCTCAAAGGCCTCCACTTTCTAATTTGAAGTTAGCAACAACCTCTTTCTAATTCTCTCTAGCTTCTTAAGCAACTAGGTCTCTTAATATTAGTAGCAACATGGTTTAACCCACCCAGTTTATCATTAGCGAACCCTTTTAGCAACCATGGGTCCCACTATATGTAGAACTATTTGTGTATATATGTGTGGGGCCACACACGTCCATATAATCTAATTAATTGGGTTAATTTATTTATTTATTTATTTGTAATTAATTAATATCAAGGTGGGACCACACATCTGTAATTTGAATTACACAGATTTGGTAAATTATAGTTTAGTCCTTGAATTAGACCAAAGTTACATATTAGTACCCAGGCCCACATGAAGGAAACCATATCATGAACTAGTGGTGGGGACATCTAGGATGAGCTTATATCTAGAATATTAAAACAATTTAGAATGAGAATTATTATCAAAATACCAAAAGCCCCTAGCCTCCCTTTCACTTAATGTGGCCACTATAATTATTGGAATCCATTGTTATACAATTAATTTCGCTAACTAAGGCCGTTATCTTAATTATATTCTAATTGGTGGGTCAACACGCAGAAATTATGTGCTGGAATTTATAGTTTTCAGAAACTAGAAACAACCCCTAAAGGTTTCCCATATTTACAAAGCAGCCCCTAACTATCCAAATCGAAATCTGGCTCTTAATTCGTTGCTTAATTACATTTTAGGCCAATCTCGATCATATAAAATTGGGCCCTAGTATGTCTGGAATCAAATATAGTTTGGGGCCCAAAATAAAAACTATCACAAGTAGTATGAATTGAATATGGAATCTAAGTTCTTAGATTGACTTAAAAAGATATAATCAACTGTGAATTTGGGTTCGTCACTACATAAATATCATTTAATCATTTAGCTTATTGTTCCCATTTAAAATGGTGGTCAATTAATTCTTTTGTTTGGTATATTATCTTCTACAGATTTTGTACCGCCAGGTAATGGAAAAAAGGTGCCTACTGCTGTGGTTGTTGGAATTGTACTGTCAATATCCCTTGTTTTCCTGGTTTTAGGAATCCTTTGGATGAGAGGATGCTTGGGAAGCAAAAGTAGGGGAAACCAAGGTGAGAAGAATCAGTTATTGTACATATTTACTGAAATGAAAGGAGGAAAAGTGTTAAGAAATAGAGTTGGACTTTTTGTCAATATTAAATAATCAAGGACTATTTTGTGATTTTATAAAATTCATAAGAGTATTTTTTTTTGTAATTATTTAAAAATATAAAAAAGTATATATGTGGCTGGTCATCCAACCTTAAAAGGGCACGATGGTACAGTTTTCTTCATAGAATTCTTCCTCTTTTCTTCTATGTTTAGTGTTCCTTGGATTCTTTTTAGACAGTTTTGAAGAAAATCTTGTTTGTACCTAGGTTTTATCAATTAACAATTGGATCCTTGTTGCTAAGAAATCTAGATTTTTTTTCCAGAGATGTATGAAAAAACCCTAGACTAGAAAGATAGAGAAATAGAGGATAAGTACAGGACTTGAGGAAAAGAAAGAGATGGTCATGCAGCTTAGGATTGGGCAACCACACTTATTAATTAATTACTCAGACTTTAATATTTATATAAAAAAATCCCCTGTAATGTTTCATACTTCCTAACTCATAACACTTCCCCTCAAGCTAGTGCATATATATTTACTTTACCCGTCTTGGAAAAAACATCAATTAACAGTTCTGCTAACTACTTAAAAAAAAAAAAAAAACCTCTATAGTTTGATCAATTGTACTCATATGTGCCATAACTTTTCCTTCAATTTTTTCCTTGATGGAGTGGCAATCAACTCAAATGCTTTGTTTTCTTGTGGTCTAGATTTTTGGCTAGTTTAATTGTTGAATCATTATCATGATGCAGAATCATAGGTCCACCTTGCTTGAAACCCAGTTCTTTTGATAATATCCTCAGCCATAACAACTCACAGCATCCATGGGCCATGGCCCGATACTCAACTTTAGTGCTTGACTTACTTTTCAAACAAACATAAATTTCTCTGGTGATGGTACAGTAACCTGTAGCATATCTTCTATCTATTTTGGATCGAACCTAATCAACATCAGTATGCGTTTCCACTCTCACATGCCCATGTGATTTATATAAGATAACTTTCATTGGTGGGCCTCTAGTGTCTGAGAATTCTGTGACCAATAGCTAAATGATCTATCCTTGAGCATAATGCTAACTGCTAAGCTAACAAACAACATATGAGATCTTTGGCTTGGTGATGGTTAGGTAAATTAGATTTTCCCCTGGGTTCGAGTATGAGTTTTGGTCATGAAGTAATTCCCTATTGAGATTGCAACTCCTGGTTTTGTTCGATTCAAGTGTCATCTTGTTTGGCCCCTAATTTTTCTATGTTTCAAGAAGATCCAAAATATGCTTTTATTGTGAGATGTCAATAATGTTTTAAGGATTTGGCACCTGTCATGAGAGCCAAATACAAGTGTGAAGTTGATTGGAATGGGATGCTATGTTCCCCAAATTCTTTTAATTTAAATAACATTATAAATGCCCTATTATGGGCTACAAATCAGTAATTTACAGAGTCATGATACAATCAGCAGAGTCCCAATATGGTAAGTAATATCTGTACATATCTTTTGGTATTTGACTACAATAGTGGGCTGGGCTTTAGCATACAAGGGAATTTCGCTTGATGGATCCATAATCATTAACATCTCCACCCCACCACCCCCCCCCCCCCCCCCCCCCCCCACCAAAACAACCAAATTGATACTGGTGAGTCAAGAAGCATCAATGTCTGCTAAGAATCGATGGTAAAGTCGTGGAAGGGCTTTGGTAAAAACATCAGCAATTTGGAGGCCGAAAGAGATATTGCAGAAGTGAGATCATGATGTAAATATTCATCTTTGATAAAATGACAATC
The DNA here is from genome assembly GCA_037013555.1 of Sextonia rubra. Lineage (NCBI taxonomy): Eukaryota > Viridiplantae > Streptophyta > Magnoliopsida > Laurales > Lauraceae > Sextonia > Sextonia rubra. The sequence goes on along the minus strand of JASUAD010000011.1, from coordinate 28,056,804 downwards.
TACCTCGATGTGTTTTGTCCTTTCATGAACCACTGGATTTTCTATGATCTGAATGGTATTGGTGTTATCAACATGCAAAGGGGTTGGTCACTGTTGTGTGAAGCCAAGTTCTACAAGGATACCACAAATCCATAGAATTTCTGAACATGCTGTAAACATAGCACGGTATTTTGACCTAGTTGATGATTTTGAGACTTTGTCTTATTTTTTAACTTTCCATGATATGAGATCATCATCCGAGTACATGCACCAACCAGTGGTGGTACGACAAGTGTCAGGGCAACCCGCCCAATCTGTATTAGAATAAACAGTCAATTGTGTTGGGCAACCAACCGGGAAAAACAAGCCCCTGTGAGAAATACAAAGATGATAAATGATTATTCGAACCGCCGCTAAATGCAGATGGTGAGGCTTGCTCATAAACTGACTTTAACAAATTTACTGCATAACTGATGTCTAGCCAAGTGGTAGCCAAATAGATGAGACTGCTCACAAGTTGCTGATAATATGTTGGATCAGGTAAAGGATCACCACTCGCACGATGGAGTTTGAGATTAATTCCAAGAGAAGTATCTATAAGTGTTGAGTTGGACAACCCTACCGATTCAATTATATCCATGGTATACTTTTGTTGGTGAAGAGTTAAGGCTTTCTTAGATTGATGAACTACCAGTCCCAAAATATATGTTAGAGGCACCAAGAGATCTCTAATCATGGCAATGTCTATGCCAATGATGATGATGTCATCTGCATAAACAAGAAGGATGGTAATCACATTGGAGTTGTGATGAAGAAACATTGATTGATCATAGGGGCTTTGTTGGAAATTCAGCTTTAGCAATGCATCCTTAAAATTTTCAAACCTTGCTCTGGGTGCCGGCTTGAGTCCATACAATGAATGTTGCAATAGAGCAACTTGTCCTTCAGAAGAGTTGGGAATACCTTGAGGAAGGTACATATAAACTTCTTTTTTTAGATCGCCATGGAGGAAGCATTTTTCACATCAAATTGAAAAAGATGCCAGGACTGAGAGACATTTATTGCAAGGATGGTGTGAACTATAGTCATCTTGGCGACAGGAGCAAAATTTTCTTCATAATTAATTCCATACTCCCGTTGGTTGCCAAGAGCCACAAGGTGTACCATCTATATGTCCAGAGAACCATCAGCTTTTAACTTGATTGGAAAGACCCATTTGCACCCTATTGGCTTTATCGTGGCCGGACACGGGACAACCTCCCATGTTTGGTTTTGCTGGACTGCATCGAGTTCCTCTTCTATAGCCTTCTTCCAACATTCTTGCTTAGCTGTTTGGGAATAAGATGGAGGAATTGGAATAGAATATAAGGTAGCTAAGAAAGAAGAATGAGAAAAACCATATTGATTTGGAGGATGAGTTGTATGAGGAGATCAACAAATGGCAGGTGGAGGTGGATCTTGTGATAGAGAAGCATACGAGGCTGGATCTTGTAGAAGGGGTAAGTTAGCGGTATTTGTTCCTTATTTACGGACCTACACCTTCTCCGGATTAAATCTCACAGGGGATAGTAGACATTGATCATTGAAAGATGGGACTTTAGAAAATGTAATTTCTAGAGATGAATCAGAGAATGAATGGAAAAAATACTGGTGTTAAAAAAAAATCATTTCTTGAAGTCCGGATTCGCTTTAATGTTAGGTCATAACAGATAAAACCTTTTCGCTGAAAAGCATAACCCAAGAACGCATACTTATTAAAAAGAATGGATAACTTCATATGCTCATGGAGTGGAAGATGGACAAAACAAACACATCCAAAAGTATGCAAATGTGTGTATGTGGGTTCTTTTTGAAAAAGGAAGAAATATGGAAATGTGTTTTGAAGTTTTGGAGATGGAAGACAATTGATGAGGTATGTGGCAGTGGTTAGTGCTTCGGGCCAAAATCTAGATGGAACTAAAGATTCTAATAACAAACACCTAACCATGTCTAAAAGATGGCGGTTTTTCCGCTCTACAATTCCATTTTATTTTGTTAGGGGATATAGGGACAAGTTCTTTGAGAGATAATCCCTTTGTCCTACAAAAAGGCTTGAAATTTGTCAGAAGCATATTCCCCCTTGAGTTTGTACATAAAATCTTAATTTAGGTGGAAAATTGATTTTGAACATATTTCACAAATTTTTGAAAAGCATCAATGACTTAAGATTTTTAAGGACGCTTACGACAGTCATTGATTAGGTGGCCAGCGGCTTTGCAATAGTTGCAGATTTTTTGCTTGCACTGGTTGACATAGCAACCGAAATTCTAACAATGGTAGCACTGAACTTTACTTATATCTATGGTTGATTGTTTGCCTTTAGTAGCATAGACAACAGGTGGGTGTGACGACTGTGATTGAGTTGTTGCATAAGTAACTTCAATTGCACCATGAGTGGGTTGTTGTGTCCAGTCTGGGTTAATTGTCACTGTTCCTCTTGCAAGAATTCATTCAAATATTCATCCAGCGATGAAGGAGGTACCCTACTCATGATGCTAGATCTTACAGATTCATACTGAGGCCTCAATTTCATGAGAAATTGATCTCGATGACTATGCTCTTGAATTTTTTGTAGTTCTAGTAGGGCTTGTGTGGACACATTGGCAAATTTTATTTCATTTAGTTCTGTCCATAGATTTTGGAAACCATAATAAAATTCTTGTATGGAGGAGGTGCCTTGCATATAATTTGCAATTTCGAATTCCAACTAATATTGGCATAAAGAATTACCCTGGTGATAGACCTTTTTCAAATACTCCCACACTTCTTTGGCAGTTTTTTATGATTTTATGTTTAGAATAAGGTGGGTTCCATGCACCCAAGGATCCAGGCCTTAATTTTTGCATCTTTTGTGGTCCAGGATAAAATCTTCTTCTTATCCTCGGTAGGTTTTGGGTCAGTCCCAGAAATATGGCCCCATAATTCTTTTCCTTCTATGTAAAGCTCAAATTGGAATGCCTAAGACAGATAATTTTTTATATTGAACTTAATCAAATTAGTTCTAGATTTCTTCATTTTCTTAAGCCGAATGACACAATTCTTATGTGGGAAAACCAGCCAACTATAGACAATAGTAGCCCGAAACTAATAGCTAAAACCAATAGCATAATAGAGTGAAATTGATGCCGACTACAGAGAATTGAATGCTCATAGCAGATGAGCAAACGACCATAGAGAAAAATGTCTCTGATCACGATCGAGCAAGGCGGACCTTTTCTTATGTAGAATATATACTTCTGAACACCACTGTTTTTAGGTAATGCCACTCATGATTTGTGATTGTATTCGGCAGCCTTGTAGGGAGTAAGGACGGAATTGTAAAATAAACGAAGGTTCAACATACCCTAAAATTCAACTCATGATTTGTGCATCTTTGTTCTTCCATTTTGCTGAATCCTTATTTTCGGTTGGTTTATCATTGGTCCCATCAATGTGGCCCCATAACTCTTTACCCTTAAGATAAATATGTAGTTGGAAGGTCCAGGATATATAGGTTTTGCCATTAAACTTGATAATTTGAATTTTAGATTTCTCCATGATCAAAATATTACTTTAATGTAAATAGTAATGTCAAACACCAGAGCCACCAAAAATCAGAAACAAAGAAGAAAATATTGCCCAGAATTTCCTTAAATCATATAAATCAATGTAGATAAAGCATCCAAAATTCAATCTGTCTGTCACGCCCCACCCTTCACACATGCATGATATTATCCGCTTTGGCCCATGGGCCTCACGGTTTTGTTTCTAATGGGCCTCAACCCACCAAAAGGCCTCATGCATAGTAAGGGTGCAAGCTCTCTATATAAACCCATTCACTTTCCTCTCTATAGTCGATGTGGGACTCCAGGATGTCACAATCCACCCCCCTTAGGGCTGCACGTCCCTGTGCAGTAGCCTGCCAGTTCTTGTAGCCTGCCAGCCCTCTTGGCCCGCCCACATATGAACCCGCCCACTTGCACCAGGCCACGGCAGGGGCCCACACTCGAACTAGTCGAGAGTCGGCTCTGATACCACTTTGTAACAACCCAAGATTCTGGAGCTCTTCAGATTCTTAAGTCGTTAACTTGATCATATTACAAATTCATAAAATAAATTCAAGAGCAAGTCTAAGGAAAATGAAGGTAAATTCATAATATTAATATCTTAACAAAGTCTTTACAATTATAGCTAAGAAATGACAATAGATCTAAAATATTCAAAAATGGGGCTAACTCCATCTGATGGTCTAGATGGTTTTCGAACTCTCTATCAGCGTTGCATGCCAAAATCTATATGCTGATCTCCGCCGCTCCCGGATCCTGCTACAAAAACATTACCTGTAGTGGGGCGAACCACTAGTCAGTAACACTGGTGAGTAGAATTTCTAAAATCAAGAGAGCAATAGTAATTATTATGATATCAATAGAAGTTCATAGGTTGATTGACCAAACTACCACCATACCTGTTTATATTAGCAGCATGAACAAGGGATTCATATTCGTGTCGTGACAAGATTGTCACCATTCTTAGTTGTAAAGGGATTTATATTCATGTCGTGACATAACCGTCACCATTCTTAATTGTGAAGGGGATTCATATTCATGTCGTGACAAGATTGTCACCATTCTTAATTATAAGGGGATTCATATTCATGTCGTGACAAAACTGTCACCATTCTTAGTTGTAAAGGGATTCATGTCGTGACATGACCGTGACCATTCATTGTAAGGGAATTCATATTCATGTCGTGACAAGATTGTCACCATTCTTTAATTGTAAGGGGATTCATATTCATGTCGTGACAAGATTGTCACCATTCTTAATTCATAAGTCGAATCCAATACCAATGGAAACAGACACTCCCAAACAATTCTAAAAAAAATATCTCCGCTCACTGATTTCATAATAAGTATCATTATGTCTTCCATTGGCCAGTCCCACATACTTAAGTCAAAATCTCGCCCCACTCTAATTCATAACTGGTGCTCCAAATATGTGGCATTGGCCTTATTTTTTTGAAATTCTTTTTAGTCATAGAGAGAATACTATACTCATATAATTAGAATTAATCACTTTGAGCAAGTATCACAGAGTCTCATATTAATTATTCATTCCATACATAGCTACTAAGGACAGTATTAAATCTAGATTGAGATTCAGAATTTACAAGTCATCATTTGTATAGTAAAAATAAAAATGAGACTGTAGCGATGGAAGTACCCACTACTTAATTTGGAACTAGTTATATTATGGTAGCTCATCTTATTCACACGATCTTATTTAATAAAAGAGGGAACTTCTTAACAATCCCTTACAACGGTGCAATATTAACATAATGTTTTACAGCTAAATATTCGTGAAATGGAAAGCAATCACTACTATACATGTAATACTATACAATAGTACTAGTATTCCCATTTTCTCATAATATAGATTAATCCTAGGGATTCTTTGGAACCCAAAGTCCTTTATAAAAATTCCTAAGTTTCTTTGATATGAAATTGTATAACAGTAACATAGTTCAAAGGAGCACTTGTGACCGATTAGGAAAATAACAGTAGTTTAATTGAAAGAGTACTTATAACTGATTAAGAAAATAACAGTTGTTTAGTTCAAAGATTACTTGTGACTGATTAAGAAAATGTATAACAGTAGCTTAGTTCAAAGAGTACTTGTAATTGGGTAAGAAAATGTATAACAGTAGCTTAGTTAAAAAAGTACTTGTGATTGGGTAAGAAAACGTATAATAGTAACTTAGTTCAAAGGCACTTGTGACTGATATATAACAGTAGCTTAGTTCTGAATTTCTTCACTCAATAAAACATTATATTCTATAAAAGAAACAGTCCATAGGAAGTGTATCAATCATAGGATTCAAATTTACCAGTCATTATACAAAGAATTAATGTACATATTAGACCAGCAGACTGTATGATGAAAACAGTCCTTAATAATCACATTTATCATAAGATTCAGATTTACCAGTCATTACACAAAGAGGATAAATTTTAAATCTGTATTTTCCTTCACAATCCTGTCGTCAGTCTAGCATTTTCATCAATTCAGATCTGGATTTTTAATATAATGAACCCTTATTAAGCCAAATCAAAGAAATGATAATCTTATGTCAAACAGAATTTATATCCTGTTGCAAGGATATCAACAAAAACTGACTGATATATGTAAATAAAAACCAAACAGCAGAATATAAGGAACACCATATTCACATGAGTATAAGAGAAGTCCTACTCACCTGGTATAAGTAATAAGTGACTTCAAATCAGACATCCACTATGTTAGGTATTCCTTGGAATCTCCTTGCTTTTATTTTCAAATATCACTCTATTGGACTCCTACTCTTCTTCCATGAGAACCATGAGAAAGTGACCAAAGATGAGAGGAGATCTCTTCTTATATAGAGCTGGAATCCTAAAGGATTTCCCTTGAAAGGTCACCTAAGAAGACTAAAAGTCACAATTTAAGGTCATTATTTTGGGAGTTACACAGTTATAATTTTTGGAAAATTTAAGTTTAGGGAATTTAAGTGTGGGAGTTTCACAGTCATAATTTTGAGAAGCTATAGAGTCACAATTAAGTGAGTTTGGATCATTTATGGACCTGAAAAATTTGACCCAATAGCCCAATCCAGTCATGAATTGGACTGATCGAAACTGGGCCTCTCTAAGCCCATTTAGCCCATTTAATAATTCAGGCTTGGCCCATTTATAATTCAGGGTTCTTACACTGTCCAAGATGTTACAATCTGAAGAACATGAAGTTCACAGATTTGTGAATTATTTATAAAAAAAAAAAAAAGCAGCAGAATCATTAGATCTGTGAAGTGATCACAGATTTTGTCCAAAAAAAAACCCTAGGCGAGCACACTTTTTGGTAATCAAGTGAGCATGTGGGCACCACAGCAAGATCAGAAGTTTGATTAGATCAAAATACTTTGATGCTATCTTAGTTACGACCCTGACAACAAAACTTCGGGAGAAAAAATCAAGCAACCAAGAAGTTGGACGGATTAGATTAAATTTCTATAGAATCCTCAAAGCACAAATCAGGGCAAATGGCCTCCCTCTGATGAGAAAAAAATCCAAAAAAATCTTCAAAAATTTGGCAACCCGAAGTCGACGAACAAGATGTGTGCCTTCTGAGTAGATGTGATAAATGGGTGGGCCGTGCCTTGAAGACCTCTGGTTCCAGTTGTAACGACCTTAGAATTTGGAGATCTTCAGATTCTTATGACATACTCAAATTTATAATAACACAACATAAATTAAATTTCCATAAGCATAAAGGTCCAACAACATTCATATTCAATTATACTTATATCATTAAATATACTAGAAGTCCTAATAAAAGCTATTGAGTAAAAGATAAGTCTCTAAAACAAGTAGAGAAAATATCTAAATGCTTGGTTAATCCTATCTACGAATCTAATCATTGTTCCTCGCGCTCTGGATTAACTACGCATGCCAAAATGCACCGGCTGATCTCCGTCATTCCCCACAGCCTTTACGAATGCATTACTTGAGTATGGCAAACCACTAGTCAGTAACACTAATGAGTAGAATAAATAAACACTAGTATAATAAATTTTCCATCATTCATATGAATATTTATATATTCAATAATGGTGTTAAAACAACATCTTAATCAATTATTTCTTGAGTAATTTCCTACCACAAGCATCAAATGGTTTCGATACCCCATACGGGTGTATCTACGTTTCTGTCAACAATATGGCTTGTCATCCAATATGATTGTTGAGCCTATTCCGATACTCCTACACTTGAGTATCTACATTTCCGTCAACAACATGGCCTGTCTTGCCACCATGATTATTGAACCCACTTTCCTCGACGAACATCCGTGAGAGAAGTTCTATACTCAGTGCTAGCGGTTTGTCTTACTCTGTTTCAAACATCAATTTCAAGTTCAAATACAATAAGTTTATTAGAATTTCACCCCCATCACAATAGGTAACGTTATCTTCCTCTTGTCCTTGGTCAGTACCACAAAACATTGGTTAATTCTCGCCCTGTTCCAAATCGGAATTGGTACCAGGTTGTGGCATTGCCCATATCTTATTGAGAAAATTAAGTATTCATCATAAAATTAACCACGGAAATCAAGGCATAATTAATGAATTCAGATTGAAATATCTTCCAGTATATTTGAATATTCAATAAACATTCCATGTTAATTTATGTCATATTTTATCTCCAATTCAGATGTGATGATAAAAATTTAGTATTTATTAAATAGATATTATGCTGATTGCATTCTATTAATAGCCCATAGTTACTATTCCTTGCATATTGTAATAACCCAACCCGCCTTATAGGGTGGGCCATGATGGTCCAAACCATGTTTGGAGTCCTAATTTGATCAGAATATTGTAAGTCATCGAATCAGGACTTTTGGTAAGTCCAGTATAGGAGTCCTAATAGACTTCCTCTCTCAAAATATGTTTCCTATAAGACTCCCTGTAGTTTCCAAACAGGACTTCCCTCCGAACACTAAACATATATATTAGACAGTAGGCAGAATCTATCGTTTGCACACAGCACGATAGAAATTACGAGAGAGAGAGAGAGAGAGGACTGATTTGGCTGTGGAATTGATTAGGAGGAGAAGAAGATCAATAGCGGGACGCGCGGCGGATGTCTGACGAGAGACCGATCACTGGCCGAGCAACTTACTTCTATCGAAGGTGAGTAGAACTTCTCCACTGTTAATTGTAAAAAAATTGAATTTAAGAAATTGTATTAAGGATGCCATCGTAGAGGGGAAATCGAAAAAGTCTTGATCATCCGAAGTGATGATCTCTATCAAATACCATTACCACAGTGACTGGGCACAGGGTTATAGGACTAATTGATCTGTGGGGCCTAGATGATCCATCCAATGATGAATCAGATCCAATAATCTAAAGTAAAATTTGTGTTCGACCCCGACAACCCTACACAAGACTGGAAACTAACTCAAGTACACCATCAATTGTGGAGAAGAAGACTCCTCTTCACTGTGACGACTTACGATAGAGCAAACAGTGATTGAAACTTACCTTCCAGATGGAGAAATTGGGGAAAACAGTTGCCATGATCTTGCTTTCATCTCCAGATAAGGCTTCCTCTCCATAGAATCCAGATTCTAGTGAAACTCAGGCTGGATCTGTGATTTGTCACAGTCGGCACCCGTCAAAACAGCCTGGATGTAATTGAGTTCGAAACCCATGTGGACCACCTGATCGAAGATCACCTCCCCACATCTGTTGGTAGACCCTAGGGCAACCCCACTGGTGGTGGACCCATGCGATTCGAACCGTTGGAGTCCCTTCATCTCCAAGCTCCATTGTAGCTGGACGAGAACCACCAAGACCCCAACGAGAGCTCTGTTTCGTTAGCAGAGGGCTTCGGTCGAGTGCTTATAAAGAAAGGAACTTACTAAAATTTCAATTAGGCCCTTGTTGTTAGCAATATTATTATAAACTCATTAAAGTCATTGATGTTTACATAGCTGATACATTATGAACCCACCCAACATTATTTATGAATCTAATTCGGGCCCAGTGTTTGGATGTTTCCTCTAAATTAGAACAAAGACTTTGCCATCGATGATTTAGATAAAGTGATACCAACTGCTGGCACTGAGCATAGAATTTCTCTCATGGATGTTAGTTGAGGGAAGTAAGTTCAACACATGGTGGCAAGACAGGCCATGTCGTTGATAGAAATGTAGATGCTCCAGTGTGGGAGTATCAGAACAGGCTCAACATTCATGGTGGATGATAAGCCATGTTGTTAACAGAAACGTAGATTCACCTATATGGGGTATCGGAATTATTTGATGCCACAGTGGGAAATTACTCAAGAAAGAAATTGATTAGAAAATTACTGAAATTATATCATTGAATATATATATGTTCTCTAAATGATTGAATTATGCTTTATCTTAATGTTCTTATTCTACTCACCAGTGTTACTGATCAGTGGTTCGCCCCACTTCAGGTGATGCAGTTGTGGAGGTTACGGAAAGTGATGGGGATCAGCCGGTGGATTTTGGCATGCGTGGCTGATCCAGAGAGCGGAAAAGCAAAAGAATAGATTTATAGTTGGGATTAGCCCAAGACTTAGACATTATTATTATTTTTCTTTTTTTTTTCTCAAATAGAAATTGTCTTATTCAGTAGTGTTATCAAGACTTATAATAATTACATATTAGTTGAAATACAAGGAAATTGATTGTTTATGACCTTGATGCTCATGAGAATTTGATTTATGTGGTGTTATTATAAAAATTTGAGTACGGCTTAAGAATCTGAAGAGCTCCAGATTCTTGGGTCGTTACATATATCCTTGGAAGAATAATAGTGAAAGGGTTTATTAAATATAATTGTATATAATAGGGACTAATATGTAATTTCTAGAAAGTAAATTACAATTTATGCTAATTGACAGAACCCATCTTCAAGTTACAACAAAAAACCCAGCATTCATGCTCTGTTAAACATGTGTTCTCGCCTAACTACTTTGGGGCCTTTAGATGGTGGGCCAAATGGTCCAATGCTCATGGAACCTGCACCTTAGTGGTCGCCCAGGGGTCCACCTTACGATGTATGGACCTGATATTTGATCAGGTGGCCCCACGTGGCCCACAGCCCAAGTCTACCAGAACAGCTTTTGATGGCCTGGAAACTGAAAATTTCAATTCAGATTTGAAACTTCATGTTAATCAGTTATCTTTTCAACCTAAATCAAAGTTCCAAAGGTGTGTTAATCATAAGATTCTAATTCGCCAAGTTCCCATCTAAGAAATAGGATTTCGGTGATATTTTCCACTATTACAAGGTCGATAAATCTAGAAGGGAACTTCAACCTTTAATCAGAGGTTCAAATGGGTTGATTTCCAACCTAAAAAGGGCTAAAGGGAGTCAACTAGGAGTCCCACTACATATCATCAGGTCTGATTGATGATTTAATGATTCTTCTGGGCACAAAATCAAATCTGACATATACATCATGCCAACTAACACTGTAGCACGTGTATATAATAACAGCAGTTCTTTGAATGATCCAATACTTCTAATTCTCTACTCATATCAAATATTACAACATTGATCTTAGGAGTTCTACTGACCTGGTATAGAAATTCATTACTCGAGCAGTGAGTAGTCTTGAATCAGACATCCATTACGCATCCCGCTATTGATCTTCCTCGCCCCTTTCGCGATTCTCTTCTTCTTTTACAATTTACAATTGCGTCAGTTTCTCTCTCTCTCTCTCTCTCTCTCTCTCTCTCTCTCTCTCTCTCTCTTGTTAATGTGTAGTAAAAGGAGAACTTGGTTCCTATTATTTATACTGGTGCTTGGACAGTTTATACACTAAGAGTCCTGTTTAGAAACTACAGGGAAGTCCTATTGGAAAAACATTCTTAAGAGAGAGAGGTCTATTTGGGAGTCTCATTGTCCTAATACCCTTGTTTTAGCCTAACTATGGACTCACCAAGGGTCCTGATCCATGACTTTTGATATTTTGATCAAATTAAGAGTTCCACTAATTAGATTTCCAGCTAAACTAAAACAATAATGTTGCCAAGACTCCCAGTCTGACTCCAAACATAGTTTGGACTAAAATGGCCCACCTTGTAAAGGTTGGCCCACCGAAGGTAGGTTAAGTTATTACACCAGTCACTCAAACTATGGCAGGTTTGAAATCTTTCAGAAAATCATCACCAGGATTCCTTGATCTCTTAAGAAGTAGTCAGTGAAGAAGACCCTCCACCTCCATGCATAAGCTCTGATACCATGTCATTCATTGTACAATGATACAAAGACAAAATAGAATGGGACTATGGGAGAGATATTGTGAATGTAAGGAGTTGATTGATGCTCCCTTGATAATTCCTCATTACCTTAATCAGGCTCAAAACAGTAGAATTATAATCTATGCACATCATCATTATCATCAAAGCCTTATCCCAACCATGTTGGGGTCAGCTACATGAATTCTGTTTTTTCATTCCGTTCTATTTTGAGCCAAATCTTTCGATAAGTTAAACTTCTTCAAATCTGAATTAATGACTTCCATTCATGTTTTATTTAGCCTGCCCCTATCTCTTGATGGGCCATCCACATGTATATCCAAACTTTTTCTCACGGGTGTCATTACTGGCCTACACTCCACATGCCCAAACCATCTTAAACAGATTTCTCTAATCTTATCCCCTATTGGTGCTACCCCTAAATGCTCTCGAAAGCGCTCATTTCTAATTTTATCTTTCCTAGTTTTACCACACATCCACCTAAGCATTCCCATTTCCGCTATATCCATCTTATAAATATGCGTCTTCTTAATTGGCCAACATTCTGCTCCATATGTCATAGTTGGTCTAACTACTATCCTGTAAAATTTGCCCTTCAATTTCGTTGGCATTCGTCTGTCACAAAGCACTCTCGAAGCTAATCTCTACTTCAGTCATCCAGCTTTTATTCTATGCTCCACATATTGGTCAATCTCCCCATCCTTACTAATCATAAAGCCTAGGTACCGGAAAGAACCTCTACGTGGTATCTCATGGGTTTCAATTTTGACAGTGGTTTCAAAACTTTGTATATGTCCATTGAAGTTGCAATCCATATATTCTGTATTTGTACGACTTATTTTAAAGCCTCTAGATTCTAATGCCCTCCACCATCTCTCAAGCTTTGCATTTGCACCATCTCTTAATTCATCCACCAATATTATATCATCTATAAACAACATGCACCATGGTACCTCTTCTTGAATATGCAGAGTTAACTCATCCATAATTAATGCAAAGATATAAGGGCTTAAAGTTGATCCCTGATGTAAACCTATAGTCACGGGGAATCCACCTGTTTCTCCACATGTTCTCACATTTGTTGCTACTCCTTCGTACATATCCTTAAAATTTTCAATGTAACCTCTGAAGACATTCCTTTTCTTTAAAACCCACCAAATTAAATTCCTCGGTATCCTATCATAAGCTTTTTCCAAATCGATGAAGACCATATGTAGATTTTTCCTCTTTGCTAGGTATTTTTTCATTAATTGCCTAAGTGAAAAGATAGCTTCCATAATTGTTCTCCCTGGCATAAAACCAAATTGATTTTCAGAGATCTTGTTCTCCTTTCTCAGTCTTTGCTCCATTATTCTATTCCATAACTTCATAGTATGACTCACAAGTTTAATCCCTCGAAGTTGTTATAATTTTGTATATCTCCTTTATTCTTATATATAGGTACTATAATGCTTTTTCTCCATTCATCTGGCATTTTCTTTGTCACAAGTATCTTATTGAATAGTCTACATAACCAACTTACCCCAACCTCTCTTAAGCATTTCTATACCTCTATCGGAATACCATCTGGGCCTGTTGCCTTTCCTGTCTTCATTTGCTTCAATGCTTCCTTTTTTTTCACCCATCTAATTCTATGGAGAAAAGTACACTCTAATGATGAAGTATCCTCTTTAACTCTTGTATCGCCCAAATGTTCTTCATTTAGAAGTTTGTTAAAATATTCCTTCTACCTTTCTTTAATATCGTTGTCCTTCACCAAAATATTTTCTTCATTGTCCTTGATACATTTGACATGATCCAAGTCCCTACTTTTCTTTTCTCTTATTTTTGCGAGCTTAAAAATATCCTTTTCTCCTTCTCTTGTTCCCAACCTATTAGAGAGGTCATCGTATGCTTTGAACTTTACACTACTTACTACTTTCTTAGGTTCTTTCTTTACCTTCTTATACGGCTCAAAGTTTTCCATACTCTTAGTCCCCTACCAAACTTTGTAGCAATATCTTTTCTGTCGAATAACTTCCTGAACCTCTACACTCCACCACTATGTTTCTTTATTAATATATCTCTTCCCTTTTGATTCTCCAAGTACCTCCTTTGCAACTTTTCTAATGCAATTAGCCATTTGATTCCACATTACATGTTATCTCAAAAAAATCCAATAGCAATATCTTCTCAAGAATCCACGTTAAAGTGGGTAGTCCATGCACTATAGGATTTTTCAAATTAACAACTCATGTACAAGCCACGCAATTAGCAATTATAATCTACACACAGCTAGTGTATTATACAAAATAGGAAAGAAAGAGTGTACACACTAATCTCTTTGCTTGTGTAGATCCTACCATGATAATGGGTCAAGGCCCATTTAATGTACATGGGCCAATGTTAACACAAACACTCCCCCTTTCTCTCTTCATGTGATAGTTCTTTACGATGAGCAACAAGGAATACCTTCATGAAATGTTACGTACTTATGTTCATGTTAACAAATAGTGTACACCAATTTTTCTATGAAGATAAAACTTGTATCCTTTCTAGGAGCTTAGATACCTTATAGATATGCACTTTGTTGCCTTTGGACCTAATTTGTGTCAATGTTGCTTCTGGATGTGAATGAAGCATGCCCAAACATTTTATGTGGAGCTGGAAATAGTGAGCATTTGTACAGAGAACTTCCACTAGACTCTTTCCTCTAATCATTTGATGGCATCTGGTTTATCAAGAAAGTTGTTGTCAATAACTCATCTGAACAAACTGGCAAATGTTTGTTCTTACATTCAGCAGCTTTATTCGGCTATGTTGTGTACACATTTGATGTTTAAGAGTCAAATCCACTGTCAAATAAGGTTGAAATTCTTATATATATAATGCAAGACATTATGAAATCTAGCCTGATATGGAATTATGAGATCAAGCTTAGAATTAGCAATTCAATTTAAATCATAAACCACACCATTCACACACAATTGTATGTAGAAATTTAAATAGGGAATTATGCAACGGTCCAAGGCGTCATTACAAGTCCTGCACTAAAGGACCTTGTGAAAAGAGGGACGGATCTTAATGAAAGATAAGACTTTCACTTTGCTTAGGGAATAGCCAATTCACCTAGATTATTTGTTCTCTTTGCGAGGATATGAAACATAGTCTTGGATCAAATGGGTTGCAATATGCTCAATGTATTATTGGGAGTTTTAGGTGATACGAGATCAAGAAAATAACTTCCCACAGCAATAATAAAGCTCAAATAAACTTTCAGATTCAGAAAATTTAATTAGTCTCAAGTTTGTGAAGTAGGAACAATGTAAAATTAATAAAATAGATAGGGGATCAGGTTCGGGCAATGGAAATGAGGGCTGGTTGGATTAGCTGTGCTGATTTGGGCCTGATGGAAGTTCGAATGGGGCTGGATAGGGTTCAACCTCTAGATCTTGAAGATCTATTGCCGGTGGCTAGAGCTACGGTGGTTGTAGCCTTGTAGTTGGGTCAAATGGTTGTATCTGAGGGTTTGACGGTCAGATGATGAGATCTCAAGGCTGGTTAATGATGGAGATGGTGCAGATCAAGAGTTCTTGGTGGTTGATATTGGATGGATAGTGGAGATTGTCTAGATCTAGGGTTTGAATGAAAGAAAGCAATAAAAGGTAGAAACTAGAAGAAGATAAGTAGAATAACTAACTTGGCCTTTCACCAAACTCCAATCCAGGGGGCAATATTAAAATCACTAGAGCACAATAATGAAGACTCATGGGGAACTCGAAAAGTAGGGTTTTTTTTTTATTCATAAGATAAAATACAGAAGAAGAAGCAATACCAAAGTCTCTTTTAAAATGAAGCCATAATGATGACAGCATCAACAATTGCAAAATTAAAAGAAGAAAAGAGTCAACAAAACTAGTTGTGCACTATTAGGATCTATAGATTCATACATTCATCATAAAGGAGAGAGAAAAGAGAAGAGTATGAGAAATTCTATGTACTCATTGAGAGCATCGACAGAGACTTTATATTGATACTGTGTCCTGGTTGCAGGCTATCAAGATATCCTAACTATATGTAATTACAATTAATAAGGAATCTGTAGATATGATTACAAATCATGTAGCTATGCATTATACAACAGCTTGACCAAGATCCCACATGTGGGATATGTGATTCTAGCATTATGGGCTTGGATCATGAGTAGTTTCTAATGGGCCTGGATCATGGGGCATGTGTTGATGGGCTTGCTTGTATGTGTCTCTACACTCCTCGTCAAATTGACGCGGGGTGGAGCAAAGCATCAATTTGAAAAGAAGATAGTCATGGTGATCCTGGGGCAATCCTTTAGTAAAGACATCGGCGAGTTGATCATGCGAAGAAACATAAGGCAAAATAAGTGTGTCATTAACAAAATGCTGACGAATGAAGTGGCAATCAATCTCTATATGTTTAGTGCGCTCATGGAAAACATTATTCTTTGCAATTTGAATGACACTCGTGTTATCTGCATAAAGTGGAGTGGGGTCGTTGAGAAAGACTCCAACTCTTGAAGGAGACGACGAAGCCATATAATTTCACTACTAGCAGATGACATAGACCTGTATTCTACTTCAACAGTGGATTTGGATGGAATGTTTTGTTTCTTACTCTTCCATGAGATAAGCAAAGGTCCTAAGAACATGCACTAGCTGGTTGTGGATCTGCAAGTATCAGGGCGTCCTGCCAAGTCAGCATCAGCATATGCCTGAAGCTATAGAGATGAGGTGGCAGGATAATATAGTCCTCGTCCATGAGTGCTTTTGACGTATTAAAGAATCCGGAGAATAGGTTGAAGATGTGGTGTTCGAGGATTGCTAATGAACTGACTGACTGTGTGAGCGGCATGAGAGATATCTGGCCTTGTCATAGTCAGATATAGTAAGTTGCCAACTAACCGTTGGAACAAGGTCAGGTCATCAAGAGGTGGTCCATCATCTTTGCTAAACATAACATTGAGTTCAAGTGGTGTGGCAAATGTTTTGGCATCACTATGGCTTGCTTATTTGAGTAAATCATTAGCATATTTGTGTTAGACCACCCGAATACCATCTTTGTTCCGCGAAACTTCTAGTCCTAAAAAATAAGTTAGTGAACCAAGATCTTTCATCTTAAAGGAATTCATCAGGTGAGATTTGAGATTAGATTTGCCTACTGCATCATTGCCACTAACGATCATATCATCAACATAGATCAAGAGAATGGGTTAGTGAACCAAGATCTTTCATCTTAAAGGAATTCATTAGGTGAGATTTGAGATTAGATTTGCCTACTGCATCATTGCCACTAACGATCATATCATCAACATAGATCAAGAGAATGGTACACCCGTGGGAGGATCTTCGAATGAAGAAAAAACCATCATTGTGGCTTTGATGAAAATTGGCTGTAATGATGGCGGTGCAAAACTTATCAAACCATGCTTGTGGAGTCTATTGGAGCTCGTATAAAGACTTTTTGAGTTTACAGACATGTTGGAGGGGACATATATATCCTGGTGGAGGATGCATATACACAACCTCCTTGAGGTCGCCATGCAAAGAGGCTTTTTTAATATCCATTTGCCGAAGAAGCCAGTTACGAGTGGGTGCAACGCCGAGGAAGCACCTTACTATAGTTATTTTAGCGACTGGGGCAAATGTTTCTTCATAGTCAATGTCATATTCCTGTTTATAACCTTGGGCAACCAGTTGTGCTTTGTAGCGATCAAGACTACCATCAGATTTAAACTTGATGGAATAAATCCACTTGCTGCCAATTATAGAAGCATTGGATGGAAGAGGCACTACCTCCTAAGTGTTGTTCATCTCGAGAACCAACAATTCATCTATCATAGCATGTTGCCAACATGGAATATTAGTAGCTTTGGAATAAGAAGGGGGAATAACGATAGGATCTAAATAAGTGAACATCAATGGAGAACCAAACTGAGCAGGGGGAATTGAAATACGACTAAAGCATCGGAGGTAACCTTCACTAGAGGTGTCATGTCCTTGAGGAGTGTAATAACCTAACCTGTCTTGGTGGGTCAGCCTTATAGGGTGGGCCATGATGGTCTAAACCCTGTTTGGAGTCCTAATTTGGTCGGAATATTTGTAAGTCATCGAATCAGGACTTTTGGTAAGTCCATTGTAGGAGTCCCAATAGACTTCCTCTCTCAGAATATGTTTCCTATAAGATTCCCTGTAGTTTCCAAACAGGACTTCCCTCCAAACACTAAATATATATATATAGATTAGACAGCAGGCAGAACCTATCGTCTGTGCCGCAACAGTAAAAATTTCAGAGAGAGAGAGAGAGGGAAGACGACTGACTTGGCTGTGAATTTGTTAGGAGAAGAAGAAGATCAATAGCGGGACGCGTGGCGGATGACTAACGAGAGACCGACCACTGCCCGATCAACACGCGTCTACACCAGGTGAGTAGAATTCTTACCTGTTCAATGAGATTTGAAATTGACTGTGATGAAATTGAACATCCCGAATGATGATTTTGTCATATATGTTACGGTTGCAACACTTTTCCTTCACTGTCGACGTGCTCTGGCCAAGTAAATAGTAGAAAAGCCCTTTGATCAGACCCTAATAAACTGTCAATGGAAGCCATAAGGTAGATCAGACCCCTAATTCAGGTCCCGTGTGCATCGAGTCCCAGATCTGGAGGAAACCAGTGCCGGAGAAGAGTCTGATGCAGATCAGGCCGTCCTAAAACAAATTTCCGTTGGGGAGTACAGAACCCACAGTGGGAAATTACTCAAGAAAGAAATTGATTAGAAAATTACTGAAATTATATCATTGAATATATATATATATGTTCTCTGAATGATTAAAATATGCTTTATCTTAATGTTCTTATTCTACTCACCAGTGTTACTGATCAGTGGTTCGCCCCACTTCAGGTAATACAGTCGTGGAGGTTGCGGGGAGTGATGGGGATCAGCCGGTGGATTTTGGCATGCGTAGCTGATCCAGAGCGCGGAAAAACAAAAGAATAGATTTATACTTGGGATTAGCCCAAGACTTAGACATTATTATTATCTTTCTTTTTTTTCAAATAGAAATTGTCTTATTCAATAGTGTTATCAAGACTTATAATATTTACAAAATAGTTGAAATACAAGGAAATTTGATTGTTTATGACCTTGATGCTCATGAGAATCTGATTTATGTGGTGTTGTTATTAAAATTTGAGTGCGGCTTAAGAATCTGAAGAGCTCCAGATTCTTGGGTAGTTACAAAGTGGTATCAAAGCAAGGTCTTGGGCAAACCTTAAAATACTTAGAAACCACTAGGCAACGTGGTGAGGTCTTGGATTAAGTATTTAGATAAGGAATTTATTTACTACATACTAACAATTGTACTTCCACTGTAGGAGAAAGAATATGACTTCCCAAGGAAACCCCATCCGTAATTCCAATCAGAATGGAACTGAAAGTGGTACCTTGAATCTGAACGAGGGATAGACTCAGGTGCCTGAATACGTGAAAACTATGTTTGATACTTTCATGAGAGCATATAATCAGGTGCAAGAACAGATACAGACTTTGGCACAGCGACCAAATGACAATGATCGACCGCAAGGCGGGGTCCATGCTGGGGGAGGCAGAGACAGAGAGTGAGACTCGTTATACAAGAGGTTCAATGAGTTTCGTCCTCGATATTTTGATGACACTATAAATCTATGGGAGGCGAACAAATAGATAGAAAACATGGAGGCAATTTTTGAAGTGATGGGCTACACGGATCACCAGAAAGCCCTGTTGGCAGCATTTAAACTGGAAGGAGATGCAAAAGAGTGGTGGAAATCTGCAAAGAAAACCTATCCAGGTCCAGAGGGTGAGAGTACTTGGGCTTTCTTTAAAAAGGAATTCATTATGAAGTTTATACCGGAGCATATTAAGGAACGGAAGAGAAGAGAATTCCAGAATCTAGTACAAGGAGACATGACAGTGACAAAATATAATAATAAATTTACTGAGTTGTCTCATTTTGCGGAGTGCTTGATAGCGACAGAGGAGATGAAACGAAATAAGTTCATTGAAGGGTTGCGCCTAGATATTAAAAAGGATGTACGGCTGGGACAGCCAGCAACTTATGCGGACGCTTTGAAAAGAGCATATGTATCAGAAGAAGCTACCGATGAGATCAATGGGGTGACTCCACCAACAACGACAGAAAATGGAAAGAGAAAACGAGAAAACCACCCACCCCGGAAGAAGCAAAAGGTGGAATCTCAGGTTGAATGCAGTCGTTGTGGGAAGAACCATGAATTGGCGCAGTGCCCATGGCAGCGCGGTGCGTGCTTTACATGTGGCCAGGTGGGTCATAGGCGTAAGGACTGTCTAAAATGGCAAAAGAAAAATCAGACACAGCTACAGGGACAACAGTCGCAGCAGGACCAACAAAATCTCTCACAGTCATGCCAAAACCATCAAAATTACCCTCCTCGGAATCAAGGAAACCCACAGCAGAGTAATCAACAGAATCAGCCACCACAGAGGAACCAACAGAAATGTCATTACCAGCAGAGGGGATATCCACAGAATCCGCCAAATGGGCAGAATTATAACCAGGGAAGGAACAATCAAGGCGGAAATCAGCAGAGACAGCAACCCAATGCTAGGGCTTATGCAATCACACAGCAGGAGGCTGACATGGCAAACAATGTAGTTGAGGGTACGCTTTTTATCCTTGGTATTAAAGCCATTACACTATTTGATTCTGGTTCTACACACAGCTTTGTTTCACATGTGTTTGCCCCAAAACTAAACATGCAACCCTCTAAACTTTCTCAAGCTTTAATTGTATCAACCCCCACTGGAGGACAAGTGAACACTAGAACAATATTCTATGATTGCCCCCTGAATCATGATAAAGTTGTCATGCCCGCAAATCTAATAGTATTACCAATGCATGATTTTGACATTATTTTGGGAATGGACTGGTTAGCAAAGTATAGGGCTGTGTTAGACTGTTTCAATAAGATAGTTCGCTTCAAATCAAAAGGATATAAGGAGGTACAGATAGTGGGAACTAGGAGACCCATGGAGTCTAGGGTAATTTCGGCAATTAAAGCCAGCCAATTACTAAGAAATGGGTGTAGAGGATACCTCGCATTCGTCACTGAGGAGAAACGAAAGCCTGAGTTGGAAGATATACCAATAATGAGAGAATTTCCCAATGTCTTTCAAGATTATTTACCTGGTTTACCGCCAATACAGGAGGTCAATTTCACTATTGAATTGATACCCGGAACAGCCCCAATCTCCAAAGCACCTTACCGTATGGCACCTGCTGAACTAAGGGAACTGAAAGAATAGTTGCAGGAATTAATGGATAAGGGATTCATTAGACCTTGTGTCTCACCATGGGGAGCACCTATACTATTTGTTAAGAAGAAAGATGGAACCTTGCGCATGTGCATCGATTATCGGCAATTAAACCAGGTCACTATTAAGAATAAGTATCCACTGCTGCGGATAGATGAATTATTTGACCAGCTCCAAGGTGCAAGATGCTTCTCAAAGATTGATTTACGGTCTGGATATCATCAGCTAAGGGTGAGAAATGAAGATATATCAAAAACAGCTTTCCGGACACGGTACGGACATTACGAGTTCCTAGTAATGCCGTTTGGGCTAACAAATGCACCAGCGGTGTTCATGGCGCTCATGAATCAAATTTTCAAGCCATACTTGGATCAGTTTGTAGTGGTATTCATTGATGACATCCTAATTTATTCAAAGACGGAAGCGGAACATGGGAATCACTTGCGCACTGCACTGCAATTGCTAAGAGATAATCAGTTGTATGCAAAGTTAAGTAAATGCGACTTTTGGTTAGCGCAGGTAAATTTCTTAGGCCACATCATTTCAGGCGAAGGCTTGTCAGTGGATCCTACAAAAATCGAAGCTATCACTAATTGGAAACGACCAACCACGGTGGCAGAAATCCGAAGTTTCTTAGGACTCGCAGGATATTACAGACGGTTTGTGAAAGGTTTTTCTTCTCTTGCGGGACCTTTGACTCGGCTCACTAGGAAGAATGTCCAGTTCAACTAGGATGATAAATGTGAGTCTAGTTTTCAGACATTAAAGGACAAGCTAACCTCAGCACCAATCCTAGCCCTACCATCTGGCAATGGTGGTTTTGTGATATTTTGCGATGCGTCTCTTCATGGACTGGGATGTGTACTCATGCAAAATGGAAAAGTGATTGCTTATGCTTCCAGACAACTGAAAACTCATGAACAGAATTATGCGACACATGATTTAGAATTGGCTGCAGTCGTCTTTGCTCTCAAGATTTGGCGACACTATCTTTATGGAGAAGAATTCCAAGTATATACAGATCATAAGAGCCTGAAATATGTTTCCTCTCAGAAAGACTTGAACTTGAGACAGAGGCGATGGTTAGAATTTCTAAAAGATTATGATTTTTCTATTTCCTACCACCCTGGTAAAGCAAATGTTGAGGTCGATGCTTTGAGTCAGAAATCAATTCAATTAGCCTGTTTGACAGCAGAATGGAGATTATTAGAAGAGATCAAGGATCTAGAAGTAACTCTTTGGCCCATAAGTGATAAGATTTTATTGGGTAATTTTAAGGTGCAGCCAGAACTCATACAGCGAATCAAGGATCACCAAAGGAATGATGCAGTACTTTTGGAAATTTTCGACAAGATGGATAACAAGCCAGAATTTTCACTCGCCAATGGTACCTTATATTTCCGAGATCGGCTATGTGTTCCTAATATTTGAGAAATCAAGGATGAGATATTACGGGAAGCACACCATACTCAATATATCATTCACCCGGGGAATACCAAGATGTACCAAAACCTCAGGAAACGATTTTGCTGGATTAGGATGAAAAATGACATTTCTGAATTTGTAGGAAGGTGTCTAACATGTCAACAAATAAAGGCAGATCACCAGAAGCCAGGAGGATTGCTACAACCACTTCCTATTCCTGAATGGAAATGGGAACATATCACCATGGATTTTGTGTCGGGATTTCCACGAACCTTTCGGAACAACGAAGTTATTTGGATTATTGTGGATCGTTTGACTAAATCCGCACATTTTATTCCTCTCAAGAATAAGACTTCAATGAAGGAATTAGCTCAAAAATATGTCAAGGAAATTGTTCGGTTACATGGCATTCCGGTTTCCATTGTTTCAGACAGGGATTCCAGGTTTGTGTCTAATTTTTGGAGGAAACTACAGATGGCTATGGGAACACAATTGCGCTTTAGTACGGCATACCATCTCCAAACTGACGGCTAGACTGAAAGGACTAACCAAACTCTTGAAGATATGTTGCGAGCATGTGCCTTAGATTTCAAAGACAGTTGGGATGAGCAATTACCACTTGTGGAGTTTACTTATAATAAAGGTTATCATTCAAGCATTCAAATGGCACCTTTTGAGGCATTGTATGGACGAAATTGTCGAACTCCTATTTGCTGGGAGGAGGTAGGTGACCGAAGAATACTTGGACCAAATTGGGTACAGACTTCGACGGACAATATCAAGAAAATCCGAGATAGGCTAAAGACTGCTCAAAGTAGACAGAAAAGTTATGCTGACCATCGCAGGAGAGAATTGGAATTCGCCGTAGGAGACCATGTTTTTCTCAAAGTATCCCCGACCAAGGGAGTAATGCGATTTAGGAAAAAGGGTAAGTTAAGTCCGCGTTATATTGGACCTTTCGAAGTAACGGGACGAGTCAGTGATGGGAATGCTTATGAGCTTGCACTACCACCTCAATTGTCAGGCGTCCACAATGTCTTTCATGTGTCTATGCTAAAGAAATACAACTCAGATCCCTCGCATGTTATTGACTTCGAGCCTCTCCAGTTACAACAAGATTTGTCCTATGAGGAGAAGCCCATGGCTATTCTAGAGACAAAGGAAAGAGCCCTGCGGAACAAGACTATTCGATTAGTTAAGGTCCTATGGCAGCATCATAATCAACTCGAGGCCACGTGGGAGACAGAGGAGGTCCGTGAAAAATATCCGCAACTTTTTCCATCAGGTATGATTTAAATTTGGAGGACCAAATTTCCTAAAAGAGGGGAGTATGTAATAACCTAACCTGTCTTGGTGGGTCAGCCTTATAGGGTGGGCCATGATGGTCCAAACCATGTTTGGAGTCCTAATTTGATCGGAATATTTGTAAGTCATCGAATCGGGACTTTTGGTAAGTCCATTGTAGGAGTCCCAATAGACTTCCTCTCTCAGAATATGTTTCCTATAAGATTCCCTGTAGTTTCCAAACAGGACTTCCCTCCAAACACTAAATATATATATATAGATTAGACAGCAGACAGAACCTATCGTATGTGCCGCAACAGTAAAAATTTCAGAGAGAAAGAGAGAGAGAGAGAGGGAAGACGACTGACTTGGCTGTGAATTTGTTAGGAAGAGAAGAAGATCAATAGCGGGACGCGCAGCGGATGACTAACGAGAGACCGACCACTGCCCGATCAACACGCATCTACACCAGGTGAGTAGAATTCTTACCTGTTCAATGAGATTTGAAATTGACTGTGATGAAATTGAACATCCCGAATGATGATTTTGTCATCTATGTTACGGTTGCAACATTTTTCCTTCACTGTCGACGTGCTCTGGCCAAGTAAATAGTAGAAAAGCCCTTTGATCAGACCCTAATGAACTGTCGATGGAAGCCATAAGGTAGATCAGACCCCTAACTCAGGTCCCGTGTGCATCGAGTCCCAGATCTGGAGGAAACCAGTGTCGAAGAAGAGTCTGATGCAGATCAGGCCGTCCTGGAACAGATTTCCGTTGGGGAGTACAGAACCCACGTGGGCCACCCGATTGAAGATCACGTCCCTACATCTGGTGGTGGACCCCAAGGCGACCCCACTGGTGGTGGACTCATGTGATTTGAACCGTTGGAGTCCCTCCATCTTCCAGCTCCATCGTAGTTGGTCGAAACCCCCAAAAGCCAACGAAAGGCTCTGTTTCGTTATAGGGAGCTTCTGTCGAGTTATTCATAAAGAGAGCAACTTATCAAAATTGCAAATAGGCCCTGGTTCTTTTGTGATATTTTAATAATCTCACTAAAGCCCTTGTTGATTACATAGTTGATATCTTATGCACTCACCCCAACATTATTTATCTAACTCGTGGCCCAGTGTTCGGATGCTTCCTCTAAATTAGAGTAAAGACCATCATTACAAAATATTAGTTTTAACCTATTAGATGGAAATATTCATTTATATTATGTAATTTGGAAGTAGTGTAAATTACATGAAAATTTACTACATATTTGAAAATAATGAAACATGATTCTATATGAATCCAATGATATGTTTTGATACCTGTGGTCGATTTTATCATGAATAATTAGCTCCCCATTAAAATATGGACAATGCCACAGCATGGTACCAATTTCGACTAAAAATGGGGCGACAAATAACCAGTGTTATGTGGTACTGGCCAAAGAGAAGAATGTAATAATGCAACCAATTATAGTAGAATTTCATCCATAATAAGTTTGTTGATTGAACTTGCCATCGATGATTTAGATAAAGTGATACCAACTGCTGGCACTGAGTGTTGAATTTCTTTCATGGATGTTAGTTGAGGGAAGTAAGTTCAACACATGGTGGCAAGACAGGCCATGTCGTTGATAGAAATGTAGATACTCCAGTGTGGGAGTATCAGCACAGGCTCAACATTCATTGTGGATGATAAGCCATGTTGTTGACAGAAACGTAGATACACCTGTATGGGGTATCAGAACTATTTGATGCCACAGTGGGAAATTACTCAAGAAAGAAATTGATTAGAAAATTACTGAAATTATATCATTGAATATATATATATGTTCTCTGAATGATTGAAATATGCTTTATCTTAATGTTCTTATTCTACTCACCAGTGTTACCGATCAGTGATTTGCCCCACTTCAGGTAATACAGTCGTGGAGGTTGCGGGGAGTGATGGGGATCAGCCGGTGGATTTTGGCATGTGTAGCTGATCCAGAGCGCGGAAAAACAAAAGAATAGATTTATAGTTGGGATTAGCCCAAGACTTAGACATTATTATTATCTTTCTTTTTTTTCAAATAGAAATTGTCTTATTCAGTAGTGTTATCAAGACTTATAATATTTACATAATAGTTGAAATACAAGGAAATTTGATTGTTTATGACCTTGATGCTCATGAGAATTTGATTTATGTGGTGTTGTTATTAAAATTTGAGTGCGGCTTAAGAATTTGAAGAGCTCCAGATTTTTGGGTCGTTATAAGGAGCAAGCTTAGGAGGAGGATCGGTAGTGAGAGTAGCTGGAGGTATTTGTTTGGGGCACCGCTGATAGACTTAAGTAATCACTGGAGGTGAATCAGGTGAGCCGAATTGAGGAAGGTAAGAAACCTAGATATTAGGATGAGGAAAAGAGGAATAGAACGGAATGTGTTCCAAGAAAATAACATTGCGTGATACACGTAAACGACGTTCATTGTGATCATAACAAAGGAAGCCGTTGTACTGATCACTGCATCCAAGAAACATACAACCAACGGCCTGTGGGGATAACTTGTTCCACTTAAGGGATGGGAGGTAAACAAAGCACAAACAACCGAATACCCGTAGATGTGAATAGGAGGGTTTTTGACCAAATAGGCACTCAAATGGAGAAACTTTCCCGAGTTCAGAGCTAGGAAGTCTATTAAGGATATGGATTGCTGTGTGTGCTGCTTCACACCAAAATTTAGGTGGAACAAGGGATTCAAGAAGAAGTGTCCTGACAATCTCTAAAATGTGACGATTCTTTCTTTCTACAATCCCATTTTGTTGTGGTGTATGAGGGCAAGATTTTGGTGAATGATCCCTTTATCATATAAAAAGGAGGTGAATTCATTGGATGTGTATTTTCCCCCTAAATCGGAGCATAGGATCTTAATGGTCTTTTGAAATTGAGTGCTCACCATGCTGTAGAACTTGCAGAATATAGAAAAAACATTAGATTTAGACTTTAGAAAATATATCCATGTGTACCTACAATGATCATCTATGAAGGTAACATATATCCAAGTCTACTTAATTGAGGAGCAATCTCCCAAACATCTGTGTGAATAATATCAAATGGAGTAGAAGCACATGAATGATGAATAGGAAATGGTAACACATGACTTTTACTTAAGCAATAAGTTTCACGTGTCAATTTTGTAAAAAAATAAAACATAAGACTTGTGAGGGATTTGTCCAAAATACCAAGTTTAAACTGGGAAAGCAAATTTGCATTATTTAAATGACCAAGGCGTTTATGCCACATGGTCCACACTTTATTTAGAGCACCCATAGAAGAAGCAAACCATGAGGAGTGTCCCATATCCAACAGAAAGAGCCTGCCATGCTTATTCCCCTTCCTAATCACCCTCCCAGTTTGGTGTTCCTGTATGATACAACCAGATGGAGACAAGTGAACAAGATATCCACAATCAACAAGTTGACCTATGGAAATTAAATTTGCTGCTAAGTTGGGAACAAAATAAGCATTAGATAATGTAAGGTTTCCCATGGATATGGTTCCTAGTCCAGAGATTGGCAATTGGAGTCCCTTAGTAGTTGTGATTGAATCATAACCTACATAAGGTTTAGTGTTGTGTAGATTATGTGCAACAGAGGTCATGTGGTTGGATACACCAGAATCTAGAAACTATGATGAAGGTGTAACATATATAGATTGGTAAGGAGATGAATGAAATGCTGGAAGATCTATGGAGGAGGAAGACAAACCACTAATACCCATGGAGGTAAATGCATAAGCCACAAATGAATTTATCAGCTCGCGAATCTGAAGGTGGTCATAGTGACAGAACTTGTATCTCTAAGGAAGTCAAGTCAAGCAAGGTGCTCTGTTGGGCCTATAGAGCAGTTGGGCCTCGCCATTGAGAGTGATCCAGTTTCTTGTTAGTCCTTCATAAACAAGTGTAACCATTACGCCTACAATAGTTGCAAAATAGTCTCCTCCGACAGTCTCGAGCCACATGCCCATACTTCTTACACTCATAGCATTGTGGTTTCTATCCACGAGCCGTGAACATAGTTGTCTCAGCGACTGATGATTGAACTGTAGGTGTCAAGAGTGCCTTGGGTTCTTCACGGAGAGAGTGAGTTGATAATAGGCGAGTCTCTTCCCGAAGAACCTCTTGGATGCATGTGTCCAGATTAGGAGAGACCTCTCTATGTATAAGGGCAGCCCTTACAAGTTCAAATTCAGATCAAAGATTCACGAGGAATTAACTGACATATTGTTATTCCTATAATTTAAGGGCTTGAGGAAGAAAATCTGTCGAAACAGATTGGAAAAGCATATCATCCCTCTCGGTCCAGAGGGCTAGAAAGCCATTGTAGCATTCTTGAATAGTTTTATCATTCTGGCAATATTTTGCTAATTCAGTGTCAAGATGAAATCGTCTATCCTTGTTCTGTTGATGATAGATTTTTTTCATGTGGTTGCACATGTCAAAAGCCTTGGGAAAGGTTTGAAGTGCCAAGGAAAATGAAGGATCAACTAAGTTGAGGATCCATGTTATGACCCTGGCATTCCGTTGACTCTAGGTAGCAAGGTTCTTATCATCTGTAGTTGATGTAGTAGATTTGCCAGTGGTGTCTACATTGAGTTTAGCAGTTGTGCCATCCAAATAGCCTAACATACCTTGGCCTTCAACAAAATTCTTGAGATGAAAGGACCATGACAGGTATTTAGTGCCACTAAACTTTACAAAAATAATGTCAATTGAAAGTTCAGAAATAAAAGTGCAAGAAAGGACTAGACGGCAGAATTATTTTATCAAAATTTGTGAAAAAAAGGAACCTGGGCATCAAAAAATCTTGCTGTAGGATGGGATTTTTGTTGCTGGAATGAGGAATATCAGCTGATCAGACTACCAAGTGATGCTCTTCTCCTAATTATTTAACTTTGGAACCAAGAGTGATTAGTTTCTAACGAATGGATTGCAAGATCAGGCCTTGATACAAAAACAATTCCTTAAAACTGCCGAACTAGAGAAGGATATAATAAAAACTGACCTGTTTGATGTGATAAAATCCCAGAAAAATGCTAAATATTCCCAGAATTAACAGTCAACTAGAATGGTGGTGGTTTCTGGCAAATCTGATTGACTGAAGGTGGGGCCCGCTGTTTGATTAGGAGGATGATGACTACCAGTGAAGCCCAGAATGTTGGTGGAGGTATCTTCTTGCACAAGGAGGGATCGTGAAGGCTTAGATTCCCTTCTTGATGGAACAGGAGTAGTGCCTTTAGAGATTTGGATCTCTGTATTAGTTGACAGAGGGTTTGGTAATTTAGAGGATTCAGAAATTCAGACCTATATAGCTCTGATACCATATAGGATCTATAGATTCATACATTCATCATAAAGGAGAGAAAAGAGAGAAGAGTATAAGAAATTCTGTGTACTCATTGTGAGCATCGAAAGAGATTTTATATTGATACTGTGTCCTAATTACAAGCTATCAAGATATCCTTACTATATGTAATTACAATTAATAAGGAATCTGTAGATATGATTACGAATCATGTAGCTATGCATTATACAGCTGCTTGACCAAGATCCCACATGTGGGATATGTGATTCTAACAATATGGGAATGGATCATGAGTAGTGTCTGATGGGCCTGGATCAGGGGGCTTGTGTTGATGGGCCTGCTTGTATGTGTCTCTACGTGCACAAGGATGTGTGCATGCATCCCAAGATGCTTGGAACTTAAGGTTCATGCCCTTCTTGGGCTCCCTCCATATGATTTCTTTTTAATCTTCTTTGCTTTCTCTTGGGCCCCACTTGGTACTCTTCAATTCTTTTTTTTTTTTTTCCCATGTGGCACTTCCCAATAAGGGGCCTTCAACGCAATTGCATATGGGCCTTGAGTTTCTTAGATGCTTGATTACACAAACACAGCTGCCCCCTCCTTAGATCCAGAAACACACAGTAAGAATAAAAAAAATGTGTCAAAACAATTATGAGGTTTTTGTCAAAAAACTTATAGACATAAGATCGAAGGAAGCAAAATTGTGAAACACGTAATATTGATGGTATGAACAAGTTAGGTAAGAGATTGATGGATCCTTTCCCAATGACTTGTGTTAAGGTACCATTAGCAATTTTGCACTCCCATGATTGAATGAGCTATAGGATTGAAACTAAGCATATTCCTGTCACATGATCTGTGGCACCTAAATCAATTCCCCTCATAGAAGTAGAATAGGAACAGGTTGATGCAGTTGGAGTATGATAAAACTGTACCAACTATAGATAACTAATGTCCCCCTTCCAATGTAGGAAGTCTTTGATGAAGAACCATAATTTCATCCTTTTAGTTTTGATGCTTATTTTTGTCAACACACTTCTCTTGATCACTGATGTTGCTTGGTTTTTCAATTTTAGTTGGCGACACAAAGGAATTATGGGCTCTGCCCTCTAAATCCCATCAAGTCTCACAGGTGTGTCTGACTGTACCTTTCATAAGAATAGAGCTTACCTCTATCAATTCTAGATTGTCCACTATTACTACAATCACCGCTAATGCATCCATTGTGATTACCCTTGTGGCCATGTCCTCCACCCCCATCATAGTTAGAACCCTAGACTCAAGAAGATCTAGGGTTTTATGCAATCCTGTTGAGAAAAATATGAAGAAAACAAAAGAAGTGAAAAATAGAAAAGAGGGAGAGAGAAGAAGAATCATATGAAGGAACAATAGAATGATTTGTCCCTTAGGGTTAGACGACCACACCTATATGTTTATTTCATTAATCCCTAAAATTACAGAAAAGCACCTGGACATAATTATATTTTCAACCAGGTCCTTGACTTGTTCAAGAATGACAAATGTGTCCTACTCTGACTTTTAAACACCACCCCCCGCCCCCCCCCCCCCCCCCCCCCCCCCAAAATCCCAAAAGCTGGTGCATAGATATTGACTAGGCCCTGCTTGGAAAAAACTTGATGTAATTTAACCTTAGTGACTACCATAATCAGAAAGTTTGCTAACTAATTATCAGTAGGAACTTGTATCAGTACTACATCTTTCTTTTCAATTTTTTTCCTGATGAAGTAACAATCAATCTCCACATGTTTTGTCTTTTCATGAAAACAGGATTTTCGGCTAGTTTGATAACTGACATACTATCACAAAACATATTCATCGGACCACTTTGTTTGAATCCTAACTCCTCTAACAATATTCTAAGCCATATTAGTTCACAACACCCATGAGCAACAGCCCTATACTCAGCTTCAGCATTAGACCTGACTATAAAAACTTGTTTCTTACTTTTCCAGGAGACAAGATTTCCGCCGACCATTGTACAATAATTGTAGGTGGATTTTCCATTTGTCAAAGATCCAACCCAATCAGCATTAGTGAATGCAGTGGAATTTGCATGCCCATGTGATCTGTAAAGAATTCCTTGACCTGGAGACCCTTTTTAATACTTGATTATTCTATGCAATTTCTAGGAGCATACATAAATTGACTAACCAAACTAATAGCATATGAGATATCAAGCCACGTGATGGTAAGATAAATCAATTTTCCCACCAACCGTTGATACGTCCTCTTATCTTAAAGCAAATCTCTACTTCCAAAGTCCAGGCCATGATTTTGTTCAATTGGTATGGCAGCTGGTTTTGCACCTAACTTCCCAGTCTCCTTAAAGAGGTCAAGGATATACTTCCTTGGAGATATAACAATTTCATTCTTAAACATGGTGACTTCAATCCTTAGGAAATATTTTAACAACCCAAGGTCTTTGATTTCAAACTCCATGCTTAGAAAAGCTTTGAGTTTGGAAATTTCATAGACATCATTTCTAGTGACAACTATATCGTCAACATACACCACAAGTATAACCACCTTCATACCCTTCTTTTTCACAAAGACAGTTTGATTTGAAAGAGATCTATAAAAACCATATTTCAGCACAACTCTATTGAATCTTGCAAACCATGCTCGAGGTGATTACTTGAGCCCATATATAGACATTTGAAGAAAACAGACCTTGTCTTTTTACCCCGTAACGACAAAACCAGGTGGATGATCCATATAAATTTCCTCCTTCAAATCCCACGAAGAAAAGCATTTTTGACATCTAGTTAGTATAATGGCCAATCACAATTTGCTACAAGGGATACAATGACTGTGATAGAAGTTAGTTTAGCAACTAGGGAGAAAGTTTCAAAGTAATCAATGCCGTAAGATTGAGTAAAACCAGAGTTCTCACCCTTGGGCTCCATTGAAAGAGATTTCAGATTACTACCAGCTTGATGAATCAGGAAACTTAAGAAAAAAAACCAGACGTTGCACTCACAGATGATCATATGTTGGACTGAACACAAATCAAGCACTGTCCAAACCATGTCTTCATATAAACATCTACCCCGATGTAGATGCCAACACATATCAAACACTGTCCAATTACGTCTACAGATCAACATCAACCCAGATGCCAACAGCAGAGCATCAAAAAAACATAAATCAACAGCAAACAGCCCAATAACGCAAACAGCAACAAAAAAACAGCAGACAGGACTTTGCAAACGGCACACAGCAACTCAAAAAACAGCAACAGCAAACAGCATTCTGGAGCCAGACACCAACAGCTAGCAACCATTATGAAGCACACAGAATGGAGAAAAAACCATTCGGACCACTCCAACGTAGAACCAGCCACAACTTATCAAAAAAACATGGCTGCACAGACACTTTACAGCCAAGAACAGTCCCAGCCTGTAACGACCCAAGATTCTAAAGCTCTTCAGATTCTTAAGTCGTTAACTTAATCATATTACAAATTCATAAAGTAAATTCAAGAGCAAGTCTAAGGAAAATGAAGGTAAATTCATAATATTAATATCTTAACAAAGTCTTTACAATTATAGCTAAGAAATGACAATAGATCTAAAATATTCCAAAATGGGGCTAACTCCATCTAATGGTCTAGATGGTTTTCGAACTCTCTATCAGCATGCATGCCAAAATCTATATGCTGATCTCCGCCGCTCCCAGATCCCGCTACAAAAACGTTACCTGTAGTGGGGCGAACCACTAGTCAGTAACACTAGTGAGTAGAATTTCTAAAATCAAGAGAGCAATAGTAATTATCATGATATCAATAGAAGTTCATAGGTTGATTGACCAAACTACCACCATACCTGTTTATATTAGCAGCATGAACAAGGGATTCATATTCATGTCGTGACAAGATTGTCACCATTCTTAGTTGTAAAGGAATTTATATTCATGTCGTGACATAACCGTCACCATTCTTAATTGTGAAGGGGATTCATATTCATGTCGTGACAAGATTGTCACCATTCTTAATTGTAAGGGGATTCATATTCATGTCGTGACAAAATTGTCACCATTCTTAGTTGTAAAGGGATTCATGTCGTGACATGACCGTGACCATTCATTGTAAGGGGATTTATATTCATGTTGTGACAAGATTGTCACCATTCTTTAATTGTAAGGGGATTCATATTCATGTCGTGACAAGATTTTCACCATTCTTAATTCATAAGTTGAATCCAATACCAATGGAAACAGACACTTCTAAACAATTCTAAAAAAAATATCTCCGCTCACTGATTTCATAATAAGTATCATTATGTCTTCCATTGGCCAGTCCTACATACTTGAGTCAAAATCTTGCCCCACTCTAATTCATAACTGGTGCTCCAAATATGTGGCATTGGCCCTATTTTTTGAAATTCTTTTTAGTCATAGAGAGAATACTATACTCATATAATTAGAATTAATCACTTTGAGCAAGTATCACAGAGTCCCATATTAATTATTCATTCCATACATAGCTACTAAGGACAGTATTAAGTTTAGATTGAGATTCAGAATTTACAAGTCATCATTTGTAGAGTAAAAATAAAAATGAGACTGTAGCGATGGAAGTACCCACTACTTAATTTGGAACTAGTTATATTATGGTAGCTCATCTTATTCACACGATCTTATTTAATAAAAGAGGGAACTTCTTAACAATCCCTTACAACGGTGCAATATTAACATAATGTTTTACAGCTAAATATTCGTGAAATGGAAAGCAATCACTACTATACATGTAATACTATACAATAGTACTAGTATTCCCATTTTCTCATAATATAGATTAATCCTAGGGATTCTTTGGAACCCAAAGTCCTTTATAAAAATTCCTAAGTTTCTTTGATATGAAATTGTATAACAGTAACATAGTTCAAAGGAGCACTTGTGACCGATTAGGAAAATAACAGTAGTTTAGTTGAAAGAGTACTTGTAACTGATTAAGAAAATAACAGTAGTTTAGTTCAAAGATTACTTGTGACTGATTAAGAAAATGTATAACAGTAGCTTAGTTCAAAGAGTACTTGTAATTGGGTAAGAAAATGTATAACAGTAGCTTAGTTAAAAAAGTACTTGTGATTGGGTAGGAAAACGTATAACAATAACTTAGTTCAAAAGCACTTGTGACTGATATATAACAGTAGCTTAGTTCTGAATTTCTTCACTCAATAAAACATTATATTCTATAAAAGAAACAGTCCATAGGAAGTGTATCAATCCTAGGATTCAAATTTACCAGTCATTATACAAAGAATTAATGTACATATTAGACCAGCAGACTGTATGATGAAAACAGTCCTTAATAATCACATTTATCATAAGATTCAGATTTATCAGTCATTACACAAAGAGGATAAATTTTAAATCTGTATTTTCCTTCACAATCCTGTCGTCAGTCTAGCATTTTCATCAATTCAGATCTGGATTTTTAATATAATGAACCCTTATTAAGCCAAATCAAAGAAATGATAATCTTATATCAAACAGAATTTATATCCTGTTGCAAGGATATCAACAGAAACTGACTGATATATGTAAATAAAAACCAAACAGCAGAATATAAGGAACACCATATTCATATGAGTATAAGAGAAGTCCTACTCACCTGGTATAAGTAACAAGTGACCTCAAATCAGACATCCACTATGTTAGGTGTTCCTTGAAATCTCCTTGCTTCTATTTTCAAATATCACTATATTGGACTCCTACTCTTCTTCCATGAGAACCATGAGAAAGTGAACAAAGATGAGAGGAGATCTCTTCTTATATAGTGCTGGAATCCTAAAGGATTTCCCTTGAAAGGTCACCTAAGAAGACTAAAAGTTACAATTTAAGGTCATTATTTTGGAAGTTACACAGTTATAATTTTTGAAAAATTTAAGTTTGGGGAATTTAAGTGTGGGAGTTTCACAGTCATAATTCTGGGAAGCTATAGAGTCACAATTAAGTGAGTTTGGATCATTTATGGACCTGAAAAATTTGACCCAATAGCCCAATCCAGTCATGAATTGGACTGATTGAAACTGGGCCTCTCTAAGCCCATTTAGCCCATTTAATAATTCAGGCTTGGCCCATTTATAATTCAGGGTTCTTACACAACCGAACATAGTATTGTGTCCGGCTGAGATTGAATCACTTCAAGAATTCTGTAAAAATTAGATTTGGGCCCCTAGATCTCTTCTTATGCAAGTCTTCTTCTTCGTGTTAGGATCTGATACCAAGTTGGAACCCTAGACTTAAGAAGATCTTGGGTTTTATGCAAACCTATTGAGAAAAAAATGAAGAAAAGAAAAGAAGAGAAGAATAGAGAAGAGGGAGAGAGAATAAGAATCCCACAAAGGAACAATAGGACGATCTGTCCCTTAGGGCCCGTTTGTTAATTTAACTGGTAGAGTGAAGTGAGGTGAATAGTCATTTTAAAAGATTAAAAAATGAGAGGAGTTAAATCAATCCAATGATGAGATTTTTTTTTTAGTGAAGCGAGAATGTTACTTTTTGACTTTTTGTGTTAAAAGTTGATATTTTTTGTCAATTAGTTGGATGACAAAGTAACTTTTTGACTTTTTTGTGTAAAAAGGTAGAAGAATTTTTTTGAAATGTGGTATTTTGATGTGATTCTTTTAGATTGTTGTGTCTTGAAATGAAAGATAGCTTTAACTTTACAATGGGGGGAATTAACAAACGGGCCCTTTGGGTTGGACGACCACACCTATATGTTTATTTCATTAATCCTTGAAATTACAAAAAAGCCCTTGGAATTATTATATTTTCAACCAGGTCCCTAACTAGTTCCAGAATGACAAATCTGTCCTACTATGACATATAACAATCACTACATAAATTATTACTTGCAAGTGCAAATCAATCAGAAGCTAAATCTGATATAATCTTTATTGACATAACTGTTCTTTGACTCTCTTCTTGAAAAAGAGAAAACACTATTTCAATTGGAGGTAGGGGATTTTCACTTATTACTTGTACACATATTTTCATACTCTGGATTTACATCACCCAGAAGTTTAGAAATATGATGATAAGCAGCTTAGCTTGTTTTCTCACACATCAAGGTTCAGGACTCAGATACAAATCCAATTCACACGATAAGGCTTTAAATTTTGCATAGTTGTTGCTCATGGACATGTCTCCCTATTTAAGTCTTGAAATTTCTTTTTAAATTCAGGTATTCTAGCATTATTTCGCTTTTGAACATGAGCTACGTTAATAGAGTCCCAATGCTCCTTGGCTATGCTAGGATATTACAGATGACTACAATACCCTCTTTCATTGAATTTAGAATCATCATCATCATCATCAAAGCCTTATCCCAACCATGTTAGGGTCGGCTATACGAATTCTGCTTCTCCATTCCGTTCTATTTTGAGCTAATTCCTTCGTTAAGTTAAACTTCTTCAAATCTGAATTAATAACTTTCATCAATGTTTTCTTCGGCTTACCCCTATCTCTTGATGGGTCATCCACCTGTATAGCCAAACTTTTTCTCACCGGTGCCATTACTGGCCTACGCTCAACATGCCCAAACTATTTTAAACGGGTTTCTCTAATCTTATCCCCTATTGGTGCTACCTCTAAACGCTTTCGAAAGCCCTCATTTCTAATTTTATCTTTCCTAGTTTTACCACACATCTGCCTAAGCATTCTCATTTTTACTACATCCATCTTATGAATATGCGTCTTCTTAATTGACCAATATTCTGCAACATATATCATAGCTGGTCTAACCACTGTCCTGTAAAATTTGCCCTTCAATTTCGTTGGCATTCGTCTGTCACAAAGCACTCCAGAAGCTAGTCTCCACTTCAGCCATCCAGCTTTTATCCTATGTTCCACATCTTCATCAATCTCCCTATCCTTATTAATCATCAAGCGTAGGTACCGAAAAGAATCTCTACATGATATCTCATGCGTTTCAATTTTGACAGTGGTTTCAACACTTTGTATATGTCCATTGAAGTTGTAATCCATATATTCTGTCTTTTTACAACTTATTTTAAAGCCTCTAGATTTTAATGCCTCCCGCTATCGCTCAAACTTTGCATTTACACCATCTTTTGATTCATCCACCAATACTATATCATCTGCAAACAACATATACCATGGTACTTCTTCTTGAATATGTACAGTTAACTCATCCATAATTCATGCAAAGAGATAAGGGCTTAAAGTTGATCCCTGATGTAAACCTATAATCACGGAGAATCCACTTATTTCTCCACATGTGGTTCTCACACTTGTTGCTGCTCCTTCATATATATTCTTAAAATTTTCAATGTAACGTCTGGGGACATTCCTTTTCTTTAAAACTGACCAAATTAAATTCCTCGGTACCCTATCATAGGCTTTTTCCAAATCGATAAAGACCATGTGTAGATTTTTCCTCTTTGCTCGATATTTTTCCATTAATTGCCTAAGTGAAAAGATAGCTTCCATAGTAGATCTCCCTGGCATAAAAACAAATTGATTTTCAGAGATTTTGGTCTTCTTTCTCAGTCTTTGCTCCATTATTCTCTCCCATAACTTCATAGTATGACTCATAAGTGTAATCTCACGATAGTTGGTATAATTTTGTATATCTCCCTTATTCTTATATATAGGAACTACAATACTTCTTCTCCATTCATCCGGCATTTTCTTTGTCATAAGTATCTTATTGAATAATCTACATAACCGACTTACCCCAACCTCTCCTAAGCATTTCCATACCTCTATCGGAATACCATCTAGGCCCGTTGCCTTTCCTGTCTTCATTCGCTTCAATGCTTCCTTCACTTTTACCCCTCTAATTCTATGGACAAAAGTACACTCTAGTGATGAAGTATCTCCTTTAACTCTTGTATTGCCTAAATGTTCTTCATTTAGAAGTTTGTTAAAATATTCCTTCCACCTTTCTTTAATATCGTTATCCTTCACTAAAATATTTTCTTCATTGTCCTTGATACATTTGACATGATCCAAGTCCTTACTTTTCTTTTTTCTTATGTTTGCGAGCTTAAAAATATCATTTTCTCCTTCTCTTGTTCCCAACCTATTATAGAGGTCATCGTATACTTTAAACTTTATACTACTTACTACTTTCTTAGGTTCTTTCTTTGTTTTCTTATACGGCTCAAAGTTTTCCATACTCTTAGTCCCCTACCAAACTTTGTAGCAATATCTTTTCTGTCGAATAACTTCCTGAACCTCCACACTTCACCACCATGTTTCTTTATTAATATGTCTCTTCCCTTTTGATTCTCCAAGTACCTCCTTTGCAACTTTCCTAATGCAATTAATTAGCCATTTGATTCCACATTACTGTAGTTTCTTCTTCAATATTCCATTCTCCCTTCTCAATCATTTTGTCCTTAAATATATTTACTCTTTCCCCTTTCAAATCTCTCTACCTTGTTTTAAGGTCCATTTTGTTTACTACCGCTCTCTTTCTACTTCTAATGCAAATATCTAAAACTCCAAGCCTATGTTGCGTAACCAAACTCTCTTCTGGGATAACCTTGCAATCTTTACATGCCAATCGGTCCTGTTTTCTCTTTCATTGAATTTAGGATCCAATTCATAATTAATTTTCTTCAAAAACCCAATCTAAAAATTTTGGATCATTCTTTTAGGGCTCTTCAATGCTATGATCGATATATCAAACTATATTCAATCCTCCAATTGCTATTCTTGCAGAATTGGTGTAATCTTTGTGACTGTTTTCATTCAGCAACTTAGGTGTAATCCTTGATATTGGATCCACAATGCTAGGTAACTGACGGGAGGAAGTCATTGAACTTTCTATCTTTCTTCCCCCATACTTGAGCTCTATGTCAAATCCTAGGCACATGTACTCCTTATTGTGGGGAAAAAAGAAAACCTTGTGAATCACCATCAACAACACTACTGCAATTTTATTTGATATACACTACTTTCCAAATCAGAATCAATCAATCAATCAATCAATCATCATCAAAGCATTGTCCCAACTATATTGGGGTCAGCTATATAAATTTTGTCTATCCATTCTGATCTATCCTAATCCAAATCCTCGGATATGCTGCACTTCTTAAGATCCAACTTTATTGCTTTCATCCACCACCCACGTCCTCTTCAATCTACCCCTTTCCTTTGGTGGGCCGTTAACCTGCATAAAAAAAGTTTTCTTCATTGGTGTCATTGATGTCCAGTGTTGAACATATTCAAACCATCTCAGATGGGTTTCTCTTATTTTATCCTCCACTAATGCTACCCCCAAATGCTCTTAAAAATGCTCATTTCTGATTCTATTCTTCCTAGGTTTACCACACATTCATCTTGACATTCTCATCTCCGCTACACTCATTTTGTACATGTATTACTTCTTGATTGGCCAACATTCTGCTCTATAGGTCATACTTGGTCTAATTGTTGTTTTCTAAAATTTTCTCTTCAATCTTGTTGGCATTCCTGGGTCACAAAGCACTTTAGAAAAATCAAAATCAATACAAGTCTGTATTCAAACAAATGCCTTAGCGATGGAGAGCACTATTTCTGTCACAACGATAAACAGGGCTTAATTTAAGTTCTTTTATATGTCATAAACTATTCCATATGTCCTAATGTAGGCGCTCCTCACAAAAAGAACAGACTCCAAGAATTGCCTCTTTTAGCATGCGAAACAAAGCAGAATCCTGCAGAAGTGAATTGGAATCAAATAGAAGACTGAACAGAATCCAAATCACAAGGGATTGAATCATACATTTGAATATCCCCGCAGCCTAAACAACAAACAGGAATAGCAGTACTTCGACAGCAAAAGATCAACCCTTGTCTTGATTTAACAGAGAAATCAAACAAAGGTACTTCTTCCACAAAAAATAACCTAGGAAAAACGCCTGGAATCTATCTTGTTACTCTAAAACAGTTGCTAAACACTTAAAATCTCATGTCTGAAATCCTAGAACTTGGAAAAAAAAATATATTGTAATATGGATGACCCACTTCTAAGATTCAGGTGGGGCAGAATGCTTCAAAACAAGATTTTTCTACAATTGGCACCAATTAATCTCTTCTTTTGGTATTCTTCTACTTAAAGCAAAGCTGTGAAATGAAGTTGGTATGTTTGATTTGAAGGAATCCACCTTTGTTTTCTCAAGGATTGTGTGAATGATTAGCTGAGGTTCATCACTGTCATACTGATTGCCCTTTCCAAGTTTGTTTCTGGGCACTGTGACAACTGACTTGTGGATCGCCATGGGTGGATGATGCATAAGGAAACCTCATAATTAGTAAGTCCATTATATCAACATCTTATGACCTATTTTCTTGTAAATTGCTGACCAACAGAACTCAGAGGCTTGGATCTGCAAACTGGTTCCTTTACGCTAAGACAGCTTAAAGCTGCCACGAACAACTTTAATGTTTCAAACAAGATTGGAGAAGGTGGTTTTGGATCTGTTTACAAGGTATTCTGCACTAGAGTGTTTGTCTTGAACCATCATGCTGATTAACGAAATGGGTCAAATCTTTTTCAAATTATCTCAGAAACTCATAAAAATATTACTTGATGCAGGGGGTATTATTGGATGGCACCATAATTGCTGTCAAGCAGCTTTCTTCCAAATCA
Organism: Sextonia rubra; assembly: GCA_037013555.1. Taxonomy (NCBI): domain Eukaryota; kingdom Viridiplantae; phylum Streptophyta; class Magnoliopsida; order Laurales; family Lauraceae; genus Sextonia; species Sextonia rubra. The sequence goes on along the minus strand of JASUAD010000011.1, from coordinate 28,015,956 downwards.
AAGCAAGGAAACCGTGAATTTCTGAATGAAATAGGAATGATTTCTGCTCTGCAGCACCCGAACCTTGTGAAGCTCTATGGATGTTGTACTGAAGCAAAGCAACTGTTGCTAATATATGAGTACATGGAAAATAACAGCCTTGCAAGGGCTCTGTTTAGTAAGATCAGCACTGTTCCTGTCACTGCATTTGCTTCTTCATTTAACGTGTCCATTAAATGAAAGATAAATTTTTGGCTTGTTTTCATTAATTGTTTGATTTTTTAGGTCCTGAAGAATGTCAACTACTACTTGATTGGCCAACCAGGCACAAGATTTCTGTTGGGATAGCAAGAGGTCTGGCTTTTCTCCATGAGGAATCGACACTGAAAGTTGTCCATAGAGACATCAAAGCCGCCAACATATTGCTTGACAGGGATCTCAATCCTAAGATATCAGACTTTGGTTTGGCAAGACTTGATGAAGAAGAGAACAGTCATGTTAGCACTCGAATAGCCGGAACACTGTGAGTCACCATGTCTGCTTGCTTCCTATTTCCATTATTTATAGCAAAGAGCATTCACAATGTTACCTTCCTATTTTAATCTTTGCTTCATTTCATATTCTTCAGAAAGCCTCCCAAGACCAGCTTGCCGCAAGATTAAGCCTAACATGGGAAGTGCCCTAAGGTTGCATTATAAGTGGTCACCAATAAACAGCTACTAACATAACATAGGCATCATGAAAAACAAGGTCAAGGAAAATGAATGAGTCCTCTGTTGGAACTTATTTGAATCATGGAATTCAGTGATTTGCAACAGTGAATTCTTTTTATCAGTACCTCTGATGCAGTTGGCATTCACTGATCATCGCGATATTGATATAAACTCAATGCTGTTGAATAATCACCGTTGATTTTAGGGTAGTTACGCATCTAATGACTATAGACTGCTTTTGGGTAGAGGAGATCCAGGCTTGAACACATGATACCAAGATTTATTCAAACCCGATATCACTCAACAGGCCATGTTGTGGAATTACCAGCAGAGTTTTCTGGCAGACTCACCTTATCTCCCAAGATGTTGAAGGGTCCCACTTCCAACCTAAACAAATTCACCTTAAATCTCTTTTCATTTATTTTATGGACAAGTTGTACAATGGAGAAGGTGGCTTTTATTTTCAACATATCTGTAGACAATGGGTTTACATAATGGACATGAAACAAGAGATAAATACTATCATGCTATATTAAATACACTCAGGCAACAATAACATTTGAAATTCATGCACTAAGATTACTCATTTAATTAAGGACTCATTGGTTGCTTAGTTCTTATGTTTTTTGGTTGTAATGTTGATCAAGGTGGACCCTGGCCATCATCATCAACAATGATATTTATTGGTTCACCCATCAAAAGCAGGTCATTCTGTTAAAAAAGGGATTTAGCTTGATCCATCCATCCAATTTATTAAATCCATTATCGATGACTGTTCATAGGCTGATTTTAGGTGGGTCATCCATCCAAGTTGTTTCATGAGTCATCTAGGTTTTATAAGCTTTCCTTTTACTAGATAGTGTTTCATGCCGTCGTTATAAACCTTTTAAATATTTCCACGTCTCTTTAGCAGTTTTATATTCTCGTAAATTGATCTCAAACTGGGGATCCACAGAGCTCAGTATCTAACTGATGATTTCAACTTCATTTATGACCCATTGAAGCAGATTTATTTGAATCACTTGCTTTAGTTGTGGTTCTATCAATCCCTAAAGATCTTTTCCAATTAAAACATCCAGATTTGGAATTCCAAATTATAAATGTATACAACGTATGACATGTTTATGACAAGATGCACTAATTAACCTAATTGTTTACTAAATGCTCAAAATGGGATCCACACGAGAACACAAATTTGTATGAAACTTATCATTAATTTATTCCACATAAATACACAATGTTGCATATAAATATAATCAGGTTGTTACTATCAAAAAATAATTTCTGCGTAAATCTAGGTTTGGGTCCTTACAGTTGTTTGCTACAGGATTGTGCAAGGACTTTTAGGTTGAGGTAGTGAACACAACTTGCTACTTGATTAATAGGTCTTCCCACACATAGATAGGTTGTTAGACATTAGAAGAGATGTGGTCAGATGATCCAGGTGATTATACTAACTTGAGAATCTTTGGTTGTCCAGCTTATGTGAAAACCAACAAGTTAGAACCAAAAGAAATCCAACTATATCTTGATAGGGTCCATTGGATTAATACCACAGATTGCCTTTTGTCACATGGGATGAGGATCCTTTGGGTTATCTTGCCCCATTGGGTTGATCTATGTATTGACGGTTGCAATGTTTCTTTTTATTCCTTACACTTGATGCTATTTGGCTGCATGGACACTAACAAAAAGACACAGACATGCACACGCATGTATGATGGTAAAAGAAAAAAGTACCCATCACATAAAGTGCAGGCCTTGAGAATGTTTACCTTTATCAGTTGTAAGCTGAAGTGTGTTGTGAATCACGCAACAACAGAACTGAAGTTTATCCTTACTTATGCAGAGGATACATGGCACCAGAATATGCAATGCATGGTTACCTAACTAACAAAGCAGATGTCTACAGCTTTGGAGTTTTAACTTTGGAAATTGTTAGTGGAAAGAACATCACAAGTTTCAGGCGAATGGGGGACTACATTCACCTGGTGGATTGGGTAGCTGATCTCCACCTATCTGTGTCTACTGTACTGAATGCTATTATTATTTATGTGATCAAGGTTCAACTCCAATATGATCAGCTTCTTTACCAATTTATGTCTCTGTGGACATTGCAGGTATATGTTCTGCAAGCGAATGGAAATGTCCTAGAGCTAGTTGATCTGAAGATGGGACCAGAATTCAACAAGGATGAAGCAGTGAGAATGATTAATGTGGCTCTCTTGTGCACCAATTCATCGCCCACACTTAGGCCTACTATGTCTGCTGTGGTAAGCATGCTTGAAGGCCATGCAGTCATTCCAGAGGTGGTTTCAGATCCAAGTCTCGCTGGTGGAAATTTGAAGTTTAAAGCCTTACGTTGACCAATATGAGCCGGTCCAAACTCACAGCCCCAGCCCAAGTCAAGAGACTGATTTCATCAGTTGATCAGCCCTGGACTGATTTTTCTACGTCTGCTCAAGATCTTTATCCTGTCAATTTGAGTTCTCAATACTTGAGTAACGGAGAGTAGATTTTCATATTATTTTTATCACTGTCTATCTTAGTTCCCATGAAGTGGGCACTCATGCAGGTTATGTGGACTATAAATCTAACATTTGCTGGGTCTATTGTGGATACGTGATATATACCCAATATACACATTGACTGCATGATCTTAATCCTCGATTCCATGCTTAATATCATATTCCACAGTAGGGTCCGCAAATGAACAGTCCCGGAGGACATATCGTTTCATACATCTGTGCATGTGAATGCAATGTCTGAGCAGTTTTGATGTGTGCACTGAGGATGATCTTTTTGCTCTGTAATAATAAATTAGAGACTGGATTTACATTAGATAAAATCTCCTCAAATATAGACCATCTATTTCCAACTGTTTGACACGTATAGCCTTTGAACTTGTAGTGTATTACTATTCTAGAAGGCATTTTACCTGCCAGTCTAGAGGAAGCCTTTTGGTCTTGATCTTTTGATGAGTGTCTACTTTGGAAACTGTGACCATAACATTGAAATTTAATGACTGATATATTGCATTTGTTGGTTTCATGAACGGCTCCTTATGTAAGCAGTAAGGAGCTGCAGTTCTCTTCTGGCTACCTAGGTTCAAATCCTGTGTATGCCGCTCTTCCAGCATGCGTGGGCTTTCTACTTGCATGTGCGAGTTCTTTTTCTAGACAAGTGGACTATCTTCTCATGTGTGTGGTCTCTCTCTTGGTTCCCAACCCCCTTGGCTAGGGAAAAAACTACAGTTGAAACTAGGGCTGTGGGGCTCATGCCTATGGGGCTCACCTAGGGACTCACATTGGGGGGAGGGAGAGGAGATACTTGAAGGACTTCCTAGGACCCTCCTCTCTCAATGGACCAAAAAATCAGCCCCAATCATGGTTTATATCATCTCTATTCGGGCCCTAAAAATTTAATGGTTAACAGTCCATTCGGATTGGTACACAGTTAATCGAATAGTCTAGTAAATTCAGATTTTACCAAAAATTGGTAAACATCAATTCAGGGGGTCAGGGGGGTCATGTGTTTGATCCATTTGGATGGACCAAAGGTGAGGCCTAAAGGCTCGGGCTTCTAAAATTTTTTATATAAGCTTGAGCTTGGAAGAGGCTTGCCCATATGTGTGTGTGTGTGTGTGTGTATATGTGTCTATGTATATATATTAACTTTTGTTTGGAATAAATTTAAAGTAACTATTTTTAGGATTTTCAACTTGAAGTGAAATTAAAGCTGCTAAAATAAATGCACAAACATTGAAAAAAGGAGATTTAACCCTTAAAAACCCAATAGATGCTGCACCGAATAGACTTTTTAGTTCTGATGGCACCGAAAAGTCAATGTTGACATTGCTCATTGAATCTCAGGGTCCTATCAGTAAAAAATTTGAAAAAAAGTGGAGGAGTGATGTTATTGTTGCTCGAGCGACGTTAATGTCATTCATCCACAAAGATTTGGAGAAAGAGGAAGATAGGGTTTTTGGGGGTATTTAAAGACTTTTGGGTTTAGGTGAACAAGGAGTTATTTGGTGCTTTTTTGATGTTTTCTAATATAGTTTTAGAAGATTAGAGGAAGAAGAAGAAGAAGATCCAAAGTTCAAAACTCAACAAGAAATCGTTCCCATATATATATATATATATTATGTTTTGTGTGTGTGTGTATTTTTATGAGCAACGTTAGTGTTGCTTGTACAAAAAAAAAAAAAAAAAAACCACCTTTAGCAGTGGTTTTCTATTTCTGCCGCAGTCGCTCAAACTTTTAGCGGCAAAAATAGAAAACTGCTGCTAAAGGTGTTTTTCTGTACTCACATCATAAACAATCCTAACGTCCCTCGTATGAGTTTCCAACTTTGGATCTTTTTCCACTAATCTTTTGAAACCATATTAGAAAACATCAAAAATGTATCCAATAACTCCCTTTGCACCAAAACCCAATCTCTTGAAATATCCCCAAAAAGTCCTTTCTTCCTCCTCTTTCTCCTATGCTTGCCTCGGCCTATTACTGTACGGAGATAGAAATTGCAAAGTAGACAATTTAGACCTTCCATTTTTTAAGAGGCATCCTTTGATCTTCCTCTCTAATGCTATTTTTCTTTTTCATGTTTCTTCTTCCTCTGTGAATGAGCAACATTAACGTTGTTGCTCCACTTTTTACAAATTTTTAACCGATTGGACCCTAAGGAACAATGAGCGATGTCAAAGTCGATGGTTTGGTGCTGTTAGAACTAAAAAGTCTTTTTCAGTGTAGAACTCATCTAATGGGCCTTTTCGAGTAAAATCCCCTTGAAAAAATAATATGAATTAATTATTTATTGTTATTTGTTTCAAATAATATTTGGGCATACACAATTGCAAGTGTCTATGAAGGTAGCCAATGCCACTTGTGAACTTTCAATTGTAAAGTTCTCTATATGCATTGTGATTTGGCCACTATTTTCAAGTGTGATCAGTAATCCAAACTATTTTGAAATATTGCCAAACTTCATGAATCATTCTTCTTTTCTTTTTGTATAGAGAAGGAGAACATTCCTGATATGAATTTAATCAATTTATTTAAAACTATAGGTACACAGTTGTCCTTTTGAGACAATAGCAAGTACAAGTCGATCCTACAGGAAACACTTTTTGAAATTTCTCTTTTTTTTAAATCAAGTTTTTTTATAAATAATAATAAATTTAATATGAATCAAAGTAAATCAAGATATAAATAAGAAATCAATATAAAACTACTATGCAAATAAACTGACGACATTGATGATAAAAGTATATCAGAGCACCAAAGAATCCATTAAATAAATTTCATAACCAACCTATGTAATTTAATTTAATTTTTAGTCTCAAAAATAACTTAGATTAGTAACAATTCAATATTTCTGATCTAGAGGTTTTTTCTTTTTAAAAACTAACTTTTAACAAAAAGAACTTAAGATCTCCATCACCTATTAAAGTAAAAATTATTTTAAGCGTCATTTATCAAATTAAGAATAAAATATCAAAAGCATATAAATCTAAGCATATTTTATCAAAATAAGAATAATTAGCGAGAAAATAATTTATTATGAACATAAAACGAAGGTTTGCCTGAGGCACGATAACAGATCTATTATTCTAAGTATGCATTATAGATACATTAAGAGAACAAATTAAAAGCATAAATTGAAAGTAAATCACTTAACATCATCACTGTGCTCCAATTCGAAAATCTACTCCTCCATTGCAAAGAAAGTAAACTTCATTGATGTTATCATGGTGGGTACAAAGATTCTTTAAATACTCTTCTAGCCTAGTTCTAGAATAGGGCTCGAGAAGATCCAAATTATTATTATTATTATTATTATTATTATTATTATTATTATTATTATTGCACTAGAGAGAGAAGATGAGAAAGAGAGAGAGAGAGAGGAAAGAGAAGTGGAGAGAGAGATGGAGTGGGCGCTGTACATGTACTCCTTTTAGCTTGCCTTTTATTATTCTAAGTTTGCTCCTCTTGTTTAGCTCACATGATCTTCCAAGAAATTTCTAGCTTCTTCTTTCGTGAATTCTCTTTTCTTTGGCTCCAAACATGCAATTATTTAGGAGGTGAGTGAGATAAAATTTCTTTCCAATCTTGTAAGAAAATCTCAACACCCACTATCCAAATGTAAAATGTGTGCAAATCGGATCTTGAGTATCACCATGTGCCTTAATTTTCTCTTTACTGTGCTTGAATTGTGAAGATGTGGGGCCCCTCACATCATGGTTGGCCGAGTGATGAGGTGTGGTGGCATAGTGATAAGCTCATGTTGAAATTGGAATATAAATCTTTGACTAATCAAATACCCAAGATAGGTTCGCATGATACAGGAGATCAAATACCCAAGATAGGTTCGCATGATACAGGAGACCCACTTTCCAATTCTGTATAGAATTTCTCTTCTCATAATGGCAAGTTTGTAAAGGTGCCATCCCATTGGTTTCCCAACATACATGATCATGGCCTGCTAATTTTCAAATCTCCCAAAACTTAGGAAGTAAATTTTGAAATAAGAACTAGACTCCACCACCTTGAACTTCAACATGGAATATCATGTCAGTTGTGGTTTTTGTATGCTTTGTTTAAATTCCTTCCAAGATTTTCACTTCATTAATAATCAGAGCAACTAATATTGTGTGAGTGGGACCCTCCTTCTGGCACAAGTAAAAAAGCATAGAATGTAGTGTGCGGGTTGTACTTGCTTTAATTTCTTTTTTTCTTTAATGTGGCTCCTATATTTTTTTTCTGCACATTCTAATTAAGCCTATCAAATACTGAAGAGCCCACATTAAAGCGGAATCCTTCTAGACAGAGTTTTAGTCCAACTGGAACTCTTCGAAGAAAAATATCAAAAATTTTTAAATAATGCAGAAAATGTGTGAAAAATTCAAGTTCCAAGGTGAAAATTCGTGGAATGATGAATTTAAATGAATAATAATGTTATTCACGTAATTAAACCCCTAATTCATCCTAAAATGATGCATAAATGTGTAAATTCATGAACTTAACAATTCTGCTTAGCCCACTTGAGCAACAAATGCAGGAATACTTTCTATTGCATTCTGATCTTGATCTAAAGCCAAATGAGTAACATCTGAATTATTTAAACTAAAGTCAAGGTTGAATGGTTGTGATGATCCAACTATTTTGAGAGTTTGAAGAGAGTTCTCGTTGCCTTAGAGAACTCAGAAAGAGAAAGAGAACTTAGAGAACTTAGGAAGATGAGATCTTATGGAAAGGAGAGCTTAGAGAGCTTGAAGAAAGTGAAAGGGAGTTTAGAGAAAGCGTAAATGAGTGTTGAGAAAATTAGAGGGAGGAGATATTTGTAAACTTATAAAAGGTTGAAATGACAAAAATACCCCTCATTTGATCCCTTTTTTGCAGTGGGGAGGGCAAAATTGGTAAAATGAACCCCTTTTCTGGGGGCTTTGAAATCTGGACACGAGCTGTGTTGGGCCATGCCCTGGCCTAGGGCCCTTTGCTTAACATGATACGCCAAGGCAGGGTCGTGATGTGGCCCTGGGCCCCTTGTTCCAGTACGGCTCTGCTCTACGCTCGTGTCTTGCCAGGCTGGTACACTGAATCCGATCAATGGCCCGCCCATTTTTACACCCCTTATGACACATACGCTAAGACAGCTTTCCACATGTGAGAAGCATCACTTCCTAAGACATGTGATCATGACCATTAATCTAATGGACCACAGCAGGGATGTGTAGTCTCTAGATGCCACAAAAGTCATACACTTATACAATTAAGGCAAATATGGGTCAGGTTAGATTGGCCCTCCATGGCTAAAGTTTGAAAGAGTTAGACATGTTTTAGATATGGGTCAATTGTGATTTGAAGAACAAAATGTGGACCACATCTATTGACCCGATTTGCCACTATTCCCTCTTGTTAGAATTCTCCGGTCTCAATTACAGGGAGATGAATGGAGAAAGTGGAACTCCAAACAACTCAAAATGAACCCCCACCGCTTTGAGTGGACACTGTCCAACTATGAGATCAATCAAGCATATGATTGATATGATTAGTGAGTAAAATTAATAATATATAAGATTTGTATCATTATGTTATTTTTTTTTATGACCCAGGGGATCCCTCATCAGTAGCCTTTAGACCCTTGGCCTTCAACCCAAGCATTATCCGATTCTGATGAGCAAAATTATTTCCTTATGGTATGTTTGGGAGAAGGGTAGGGTAAAGTAAAGTAAAGTAAACCCAAAATTAAAAAAAATAATTTATGATTGGGTTATGATGATTTTTTCTTTTTAATTGTTTGATATGGAATCTTTTTTACTTTTTGTTTAAAAAGTAAAGATGTTTTTGTAGTTTAGCAATGACTTTTTTTGAAAAAAGATGAGAGAAATTTGAATTTTCAAAATTTAACTTTACTCTACCTTACCCCACCCCTTTGCCAAAATGCCCTTAGGGGTACATATATAGCCATATACATAATATTCAGAAAACGGAAAGGGCAGGAGTCGAACTCGAGATCTTGGGGAGCAAACCCCACCTTGACGGCTCTCATTCATGCTATTAATCCTTTGTTTACTCTTAAAGTATGGAGTTCAAATGTTCAATGAATAGCATAGAAATCTACAGGTGGGCCTGCCATAAAGTTCCAATCCGTTCGGCACACTGAGAGGATCCGCACTTATCCCTGAGGATCCGCACTTATCCCTCTTCCTTTGAACATGAGTTTTCATTTGTATTTCATGTAATTTGAAATATGGATCCTCTAGGGCTTCTAGACACAGAATTTAGAGAAGCCAATTGAGGAGACTGAAAATGGCCTCACTTTATAAACATCTACACCCCTCGAAAGAAAAACACAAAAAAAGAAAAACAAGGTTTTTTGTGAAAGTTTAACTCCAGTACAATCTGGGCTGACCGTTAGGTTTTGTATATGAAAGATTTGATTTTCTTATAATGTTTTATTTAAGTAGTTTAAAGCTATCTTTCAGAATGAGCCATTTCATTCTAATTACTATTGCTTTTTTTATATTGATTTACATTATTAAAATGGGCCCAATAAGGGGCATTCTAAAATTCTTGTTGGACTTTTAGGGCATATTTCTTTACTGGAATTCATAAAATTCCTGTTTGGAAAATTTTAAAATTCTTAGATATGGTGGAATTACGAAATGCTTCATTTTACTTGAGTATCAAGAAATTCTAACAAAAAACAAAGGGGCTGGAATTCCATAGTTCACTCGGACCTTTTTTTAAGTGGTTGGAATTTTGAAGTGCTTGGGAAGAAAAACATGATATTTGTAAATGCGTGGGGGCAAAATGCCAAGTCATGTCCAAGAGAAAAAACCTCTAACATGGCAATTTCTTGCATGAACTCTAGTAATTAGGTAATTCTTTGTTTTTCTTTTAATTTTTCATGTCTACTGCATAGAAGGCATCGAAATTATAGTAGGCCATATAAGAAGAGTGTGGTTATATAAACTCAAAATCCATGTTGGTACACTCACTCCATTTTCAAAAAATAAAAAAAGAGGGTAAAGTGACCCAAATGCCCTCCTACTCTCCCCACTCACCTTCCTCTCCCCGTCCCCACCCCGCTCTCGGCGACGATTACTAACTCTAGTGAAGGGACCCAACCGGTCTCCCTCCCTTGCCTCTCCCTCCCACTCACTCTCCCTTTACTCCCCCTCTCAGCCTGACTGGCCTACTAGTTGACGGCGACTAGGAGATTAGGAGAGGGAGGGAGAAAAAGGAAAAGCGAGGGGAGGGGAAGGGGGAGGGGGAGGGGGAAGGGGAGGGAGAGAAAGGAAGAGGGAGAGGGAGGGGAGCGAGACCATTCAACTCCCTTCGCGGGAGCCAGCGATCGCTGTTGGAAGGGGGGTGGGGGGAGAGGTGAGTTAGGAGAGAAGAGGAGGGCATTTAGGTTATTTTATCCTTTTTTTTAGAAAAAAAAAAGAGTCCTTTTATTTGTACACCACTTTTTACTCTCCTTACACAATTTCTCTTTATACACAATAGAGTAAGTGACTAAGTTTGTTTTTTTTCTCTTCATAGTCATTACATTTACGCACCATAGCCCCATCCTTTTCTCCCATCCTCTTTCTCTACACACTATACCACCATTCTCTTTCTCTGCACATTTCTCTTCCATTCTTTTTCTCTACGCATTCCTTTTCCATACTCTTTCTTTACACATCTCTTCCACTCCTCTTGTCCTTCCTCCTCTAGTTTGGCCTGCTCCTCTCTTTCCTCCTCCATTCATCTCCATTCTCAAGGATCTCTACTCTTCTCCACCATTCTCAAAGGTAGGTTCTCTCTTCTCAATCATTCATCTTCTCAAGCATTTATCTTCTCCACCATTTTCATTGAAATCATTTTTGTGGATGCCTTACACCAGTTTCACTGAACCCACCTGGAGTGAATGAACTTGATGTCAAGAAATCAATCACGCCACGTTCAACCTTGCGTGGCCAAACAAAATCAATCCTGTTCGGCCACACAGAGTAGAACATCTCCCACCTGTTCAGCCAACTGTTGGCCGAACACTTTGAATTATGTTCGACCAACAGTGGCCGAACAGACTAAATGTATTCTGCCACTGTTGGCCGTGTCTGGCCAATAGTGGTCGAACAAAATAATCTTGTTCGGCCCTGTGTGGCCAAACAGTAGTGTTGTGTTGGTTCTGGAGACACAAATATGAGAAAACTGATATTTGGTTTTGATGACCTCTACAGATATGGCAAGTACTTTTAGAGCTCGACCGACGGCTTCTAAAAGAAAGCGTCGCCAAATATCTGAACAAGTAATTATTGAAAAGCCGAAAGAATCGGAAGATGGAAATGGTGATGGACAAGAACTTTTTAGGCTAAAAGACCCTTCAGTATTGAAAAGCTTTCAAACAAATGTTGCAAAATTCATTTGGGAAAGAGAGGTATGTTTTTTTTTATTTTTGCAAGATAAATATTATATTTTATTAGTTAACAAATGTATATTTTTATTTTCAGGACCATCTCCCGCTAAAGTGCTTGAGTCATGGCCAAAAGGTAGCAATGTGGCATTTGAACGAGTTAGATTTATTTAGAGAGAAGATTGATAGATCTGGATTTGTGCCATTAATCAGGACTTCTTACAAATATATGGATAAGTGCCTTGTGTCAGCTTTTGTGGAAAGGTGGCATCCAAAAACCATTATGTTTCACATGCCCTTCGGGGAGATAATCATCACTCTCGATGATGTTGCCACCATCTGGGGATCCCAATGACGGGGGTAGCTGTTTCATATAACGATCATTTTGGATGTACAGAAGCTCAAGAACTATTGCACCGCGCATTAGGAGTTCGACGCTCGAAGGCACATGATGAGCCACAAGTGCGGGGTCATTCGGTAAGGTTGGAGTGGCTAAGACATAAGTTCGATGCAATGACAGATACAGATGGAGAAACAACCATTGACCATGCAATGAGAGCTTACCTGTTATATGTAATTGGATGTACATTGTTTAGTGACAAGAGTGGCACACGAGTGCAGGTCATTTATCTTAGTTTACTTATGGATGTTGACAGTGTGAGTTCAAACGCATGGGGTGTAGCTGTTTTGGCCTATCTCTATCTGCAATTGGTATTAGCTAGCTAGTATAAAGTGAAACAAATAACTGGGTATTTGTCACTGCTAGAAGCATAGATATATGAGCATTTTTTAATTTTTGCTCCTACCCCCAACCTCATGTACCTCCCACACTACCCCCGAGCATTACTTTAGCATCCTAGTAGAAAGTCTAATAAAGATAGTTGTCTTCAAACATTGAGAAAAACGATGGATGAAATGGGTGATGATAAGGTATTGCTTATTTTACAAGTAAATCATTTTAAATTTAATCCAACGCTTGTTTTAAATATGCTACTAAGTATATATGCTTATTCATGTAGGTAACTTGGGATCCTTATCGTAATGAAAGGCAAAATCATCCATTATATGAGTTTGCTTTTACTCTGAATGCATTAGGTGCTTGGATATTGTAGAGCCATATCACCCAGACTATTAGTAGAGTTCAGACTATTCCTCCATCACTATTGACTCTTGATCATTGTCATCGAGGTCTTAGTGCTTAGCAATATCAAATTGCATATCAATTTATAGATCAGGTATAGTAAAGATGGGAAAATCATTTATTATCGGGTAGAAACAGAAGTCGTCTAGTAAGATTTCCATCCGATTATGTGCCCGAATCTATGAATTGGTACACACAAATTTCATGGAGGACAATACAAAACCCGAATCATCAATCACAATGGGGGCGATGAAATGAAGCCAGTTATGCTACCTTGTCTCCAAGTTATGAACAAGTTTGCCACTACAGTTACTACTTATGTTATGTATATCTTAATCTCTAAGAATCTGACATAATAATTGATTGCAATGTTGTCAAGATGCATTAAGCATCGCTGACCCACTGACGGAGGATGACTTTATTTGTGACCTACGGGTGATGTACGTTCTTGTTGATCGGATGCGCCATGTGTTAAGTGGAGTTACACTTGAAGATGCGCAACAAATTGTTAGAGATCTCAATATGACTTCCACTTCCTACAGATGCCGACCTAGGAGTGACAGAAGTTGATGTGTGCATGATGACGTTGATCAAATGTGCCATGTGTTTATGGTTTTGGCTTTTTTTTGTTTGTTTTTTTTTTTTTTTGTTTTATAAGTATGTAAGCAGTTCACAAAAGTCATGTATTAAATTTTTAAGATTATTGTTACTAATCAAATGAGTTCCATTTCATATGAGTTACAAATATACATGAGTTACATTCCAAAAGGATTACAACTCATATGAGTAAAGTTCTTCAACCAATGTCTATTGTTTCACATGTTGCTACATCCAAACTGACGAGCTCTTTGAAATGATCTATTCGCATTTTATAAGCAAATGCCTAGTCTTTTGCACAAGAAAGATGAAATTCTCGCAACTTGTTTGCACTGGGTGAAATTGGATGACCTGGATCAAAGAAGAGCTGAAATATAGCAAAAGTTAAAAACTTTGTATCATGATTTTTGCAATAACTTTAATCAATCTTTAAAGTAATGATGTTTACTTGAATGAAGTGATTATCATTTACAAAACCAATCGCTATTCTTTTTGCCAACATCACGAGCTCACTTGATCAGTGCATCGCGGCTCTTGAATATCTACATATATCACTATTCAATTTTATTTATTAACTCTTGCAAGTAAATTTTTAAATAACAATTTCACTTTGTGGCTTACCTTATGAGTGGTAAATTCACTCATATAAGCAATTACACAGTCACAAGAAACTTTGCTGCATTGTGTAAATGGACCATGCTATAAAGAAAATCAATGAAATATAAGCATTCGAATAGAACTGTTCGGCCCTGAATGGCCAAACACATGGTATATGTTCGGCCATTCAGGGCCAAACACAACCATTGTGTTTGGCCATTTATGGCCGAACATATTACACATGTTCGGCCAAGAATGGTGGAACATATATAATGTGTTCAGTCTTGAATGGCCAAACACTTACCATGTGTTCGGCCATTGCAGGTTGAACAAAAACACGGGATGGGAAAAAAAATTTTAAAATAGACCAAAATTGTATAAATTGGTTTCCATACTGACTTTGTCACTACCTTTATCATTAAAAACCACTATTTGAGTGTTAATCTCTTCCTCCATTGCTTGGTGTTTGATAGGACAAAGAATAATGCTAAGAGAAGCTAATGGTGACTTTCACTTTTGGAGAAAAAATAGTAGATAAAAGAGGGAAAGAGATGATGCTCTTTTAGAGGAAAAATTGTAGGAGATGGTGTAATTGAAAGATGGTTTCTCTTGTGTAGTTGGAAGATGGTTTCTTTTGGAGGGAAGAGAGAAAGAGAAAGGGTGTGTAGGAAGAGCAAAATGAATTTTTAAGCTTTCACGAGAATGGGCCTTTTGGTCCTTTCATTCAGGGGCAAAAAAGTAATAAATTTTATTTTAAAATCTTAATGTAAGGAGAGAAATAAGCAGTGTACAAATAGAAGGACTCAAAAAAAAAAAAAAGGGGTCAGTTTACTTAGACAGATTTTGAGTTCATATAGCAAATTTCTAAAAAAATGCTTACTTTTTCTATGAAAGTTTTCTTTTCTTTTTCACATGATTGACCATATCTTTCCACCTCGTGACAATCATTCAAGTTATGCAAAATCAAGCAATTTGTTAAGAAATAAAAGAGAATAATAAGAGAAGAAGGGAGAGAATCTTATTATTATTGAAAGATGATGTACATAATAAGGGGGGGAGGATGATCTTATTTATAGAATAAGATTACTTCCTTCCTGTCACAACCCAAGCCTAAGGTTCGGGGGTTAGCAAAAGCCAAACCTAATGACACACATACTCCCGTGCCTGTACACGTAGACCAAGTCTAAATGCACACGCACAAGGGAACATTCACACGTGCCAAGCAAGTACGCGGAAGCTGTAAATATCAGAAACATCAAACTAACAGTGCAAAAGAGAATAAGAAGAAAGGACTATCATAATTACATGAGAAAGTCTTACAAAAAGAACAAAATAACATATACAGTCATGACATATACACAAGTGAGCAAATCCTCAAAACAAGACTCCAATGATGCATGCCAAGAACGCTCTCCCGTGGAGTGATCACATCCACTCCTCTAGGCCTGATGGGGCCTCGGGGGTCTCGTCTGGAGTCTGGCCGACCTGCGAGGGTGTGACAGGGGTATCTGGGCCTGCAACACAAAAAACAACTGTAAATAGACGATTCAGCAAAGTATAACCCATAGCAAGTTAACACACGTTGTGTCTAATAGAATAAAGAACATCATGTAAATTAAATAAGGCAATTTCGTATACTAGGCTGTCATGCAAGAAAGAAATATGCTATGCGAATCAATGGATACATGCTGTGTACATACTAGTGGCTACTACATTACCATATGCTCCCAAAAGAGGGATCTTATAACATGCAAAGAACACCATTGTCCGGGCCAGGGTACAATGGGTCTCGGTTTCCTGGGGTCCGGTTCCCCAAGACATATCCTTACTGCAGCAAGTCCATATAACTATACCAAATTCACCCCGTCGGGATCCTAAGGCTGAGGCTAAGTAGTGCCTGACCATACAGAGTCAATCATGAAAACCCTGAGTAGATCGTGACAACATATCATACGTGCATATCTGTGAGTGAACATATCATACATTCATACTCAAAGTAAAGAACCACAATGTGAAAGTAACGGAACACAAGTAATCATGTCAGAGAGTTGAGATCACTGATCGAATGCAATATGTTATGCAACAAATCATGCGAGATCGGATCATCTTTATTTACAAACCAATTCTAATCTAATTATCCGGTGTTTCTAACCGTGCATGATGATGTAGTTTTAAGTTATTCGATGCACCGTTGTCTAGTGTTGCCTTGAATCGGGCGATGCACGAAGTCCCTTAAACCAACACCCATGGGGAGGTGCTTAACATCCGGATAATGAACATGAATGATTCGCAGCCCTCGAGATCATTCATGCGTTGTATCACATTCCGTTGGACAGGTCTATGTGCTCTACATTCTATCATGAAGGTCCTATCGGTCTTTCCCTTACACCTATCCTTGTTTTTCATTAGTTTAGTGTGGATACGGCTCAGCCGTGTGTGTGCTACGGCTTAGCCGTGTGTGGTCTACGGCTTAGCCATGGCTAGGCCGTAGAAGGTCTGTCAATTGCGAGCTCTCAGTTAAATCCAGAAAATGCACCCTGTACTGATCTACGGCTGGGCCACGGCTGAGCTTCGGCTTAGCCGTAGGGCAATCCACGGCTTAGCCGTACCCTAGCCGTAGAGGAAAACTGGGTTTTTATCCTCTCTGGACTTTGAGCCATAAGTGCCATACGGCTTAGCCGTACGTGCACGAAGTCAAATCTCTGAAGCAAATACAGAAAGTCTGGGAATTCATCAGAATTTGCAAATTTCCAATAGAAAGGGATAGAATACTAACCAAATGGGCTGGACACACATTTTTCCATACACCCTCATGTGAATTAACCAAAATCAAATGCATACCAACATGGGTTCTTACAAGTTATGGTTATACTTGCCTCAATTGAATTCAATGACACACTTGTTGTCCTAAAGCCCAAACACAACCTAACACAAATCAAACAACATGCATGCATGAGAATTGGAAGGAAATCCAAAACACACAGACACACCATGCAATAGGAAATAAGAAGGAGAAGAATTAGAGGAAAGAGATGAGAGAATGGAAGAATGTCCCACTCACCTCACATGCAAAGGAACTAACCTCCTATTGATCGATGGAGGAGAGAATCCGGAGGAGAGAATTCAAGAGAAGGAGAGAGAGGAATTTCCACGTGCACAGTGAAGAATAAAATGAGAGAGAACGTGCTTGTGTCGATGGATGAAGTATATAAGCTCAAAGTTAAGTCCACATTACAAAGAAGTCCAAGCTAGAATGCTAATTTCAGTTTGAGTCAAATCCGGGTCCAATGGAATCACACGACATCGGTTGCAAACGACGTAGTTACGAAAGTTGACGAGCTCAACGAAAGACACGTGTTGACATCAAGATGATGCAAAAATGACCATGTCTTAGAAAAGCTAAAATTACGAAAAAGGGCTTGGTCTACTTAATCCAGGTCAAACTCAACCCAACTACCTATCCATGACCCGCAACGAAAGAAAAGCACAAACAAAACACGATTAACAACGAAAACAAGATTAATTAGCCACTAAACGAGGTCAAGCTGGGTCGGAGTGTTACACTTCCCAAGCAACCTAATATGATATGACTTTAACCGTAACTGCTCTCCTTATCTTATGTGGGTCCCAATGTGAGCATCCCCCTATGATAATACCCCTTATAACACTTTCCCTTAGATGATCACGATTCAATAATAGTTGCTTTATTAAAACCTTGCAAAGAAAAAGCCCAATTGGAAAAGAACTAAAGCGAAGGAAAAAGAGTACAACATTATACATGATCATTGAATTGGTGTTGGACATACATAATGCTGCCTCATTAAAACCTTAACTCAGAAAATCTAGTGGGATAAAACCGAGAAAAGGAAAAAGAGTACAGCACACATATGTCCTGAATAGCATGCTTCGGGATGCCTGCCTTTGATCAGTTACTACCCCTGACAACAATAGCATTTACATTGTTTGATGATAGACTCTACGTATACTGAGCTCATGTGCAAGCTTCTAGATGTTGACTTTGGTAATGACTTGGTAAATGAATCAGCCATGTTGTTACTTTAATGAACTTGCTTAATTTCAATCTCACTATTTTTCTGAAGCTCATGTGTAAAAAAGAACTTTAGTGCAATGTACTTCGTCTTGTCACCTTTAATGTACCATTCTTTAATATGTTGAATACATCTATCATTGTCTTTATAGATAATGCTTAGAGTACCTGTACTATGAAGCAATTGACAAAAATTACGAATATGCTAAATCAAAGATTTTAGTCATACACATGCCCTATTGACTTCATAGGGGGCTAAAATCTCAGCTGGTTAGAAGAAATCGCTACCAAAGTCGGTTTAGTAGAACACAAAAAAATGACGGCATTACCACTAAGAAATAATAACTTATCTGTGATTAACTCTTATGAGTATCAGATAAATATCTTGAATCTGCATATCCTACAAAATTTGAATCTTTACATGCATAAGAACAAAAGTAGACGTAAATATTGCAGGATTTGTTTGATACTAGTTTAGTGCCTTTGAGTAAGCGCAAAACTATATATAGTAAGCATATTTACAAAGAATGAAATATCCCATTAGAACTTTTCTCGATCTGTAAGCCAAGACAAAATTCTTTTATAAATAGTAAATAGTTTTTTCGAGCTCTTCTAGAGTCTCGATTAGATTTATGTCATCTACATAAACTTCTATTATTGTGAATCCTTTTAAGGATTTTATAAAGATATATGGGCAATTGAAATTGTTTCCATACCTTTCCTTAGATAAATATTCACTAAGACGATTGTACCGTATTCTTCTAGAATGTTTCAGGCCGTATTGAATACGTACTATTTGACTTTGTTTCAAGCAAAACAAATCCTTTTGGGATTTTCATATATATATATGTCTGTATCTGCTTTCAATTCCAAATTTCTAGAGAAAACCTTAAACCACAAGTCTTGCCTTGTATCTAGCAATTTTATTTATTTTTCTTACAAAACGCCAATTTATAACCTACAAGGTTAACACATTTTAGGGTTTACATTATAGGTCCAAATCATTTATTGAGAGACTCTAACTTTTCTTTGATGGCACTTTCCTATTTTTGCTAATCTTTTCCTTGTCGACATTTATTTATAGTTCATGGTTCTGTGTCAAAATCATCATCCTCATTTTCGCTTGATATTTGTGTAACTATCGCATATGCAAATGCGTCATCAATGATAATTTCCTTTCTATCACTTCTCTCTCATAAATAATTTTAAAGTATATAGATCTTTTCATTATTTGATACCCTTGCCTCTTTGGGGACTTCTAAAGTCTTTTTTGGGACTCATGTCTCTTCCAAGACATTAACCTCTTCATAAATTTTAGAGAGAGTGGATTTTATCATAACCTTTTCGGGAGTATACCTCTTCTGGAGTAAAATTGGGATATGATTGTTCATTTCTCCTCTTCCGGAGAGTTGAGTCCTTAGAAACTATAGGTCTACCACACTTCTGACATGTAATAGATTCATTTGTTGGCATATTTAGATTTTTGTCCGACAAGGACATTAATTTGTGTTTGTCCTGCAAAGACATTAATTTGTGCATGTATGTTCATAGCTGGTACATATAACTTAGTCACTTTTGTTGCATAATTAAAAGCATTAGGGAGTTCGTTTGTAATTTAATGTATAATTCATCATACTTCATTCTCACATACATAAGTCTAGATGAGATATAGTGGGAGTATGCCATGTTAATCTTTCGTTGTTCTTCATGAATGGGTTTCTCTATAGGAACAATGCATTCTTTAGAAACTCTCTTATCTACCCCTAACGGCGGAAATATTGTCTCATAAAGATAACAATCGGCAAAACAAGCAATGGATACATCTCCTGTCATTGGTTCTAAATATCTAATAAATGGGGGTGAATCATAACCAACATGGATTTTCAATCTACGTTGTGGGTTCATATAGGTCACAAACCTATGATATCAAGCCTTAAAGACTCAATAGGATGCTCAAGGAAATGAACTCTAAGTTTAATAATTCTATGTTAATAGGTGGACAAAAGCTAACATCCAACCAACGGGTGGAGGTATTAATCAAAATCATAAGATACCTAAAAGGTCTACTAGGTTGATTTATAGGTCCACAAATGTCACCTTGTATCTTTTGTAAAAAGGATGGTCAATTTGATGGTACTCTAAGGAGTGCTCAAAAGAGTTATCAATAATTTGCCTTAACATAGTAGACTGAGGGTAATCTAACCTATCATGCCAAAGCATTAAAGCCTTAGGGTCGCTAGGCCTCGGGCTTATTTGAAGCTTTTGTCTTAACTTTGTTTTTTTGCTCATTTTATCGAATGTGATTTGATATTAAAGATTGTCTTGTAATATAGTCTTGAGATTTGAGGAGAATGCACTTTGATTTTCTAATATTAGCTTTTATCAATACTAGTAATGATGTGCAAATATTTTATGTTATCTTCACTTATAGTTTCTATATGTGGTACCATTTATCCTAATATCTTTGAAGCTAAATAACTTTCTTCGGAAATCACTAAAAAAAATGCATCCTTAATGTATATATGGACACCATTTGGTAATATTATGTGAACTCTTCCGGAGCATTTAAGTATTTGAATAGATTCAGCTATACCGGATACCTGATGTGGATTGAATACCAATTTTGAAAAAAACTTATGGTTTTTCAGAATGGTTTGTGTTGTGGCATTGTTTACTAGACAAAAATTATCCCTACTTCCTTAATCTATACCTTGAATAGAATAATAAACTAATGTAACTAGGCAACCATATGATAAAATTTAAATATCTACCAAAGTAATAAACTGAAAATAATGAAATCATTCATCATCAAAGCAAATAAAATATGTAGACACAGAATGCGGGGGAATAAAGAATAAATCCTAACATCCGACAAAATATCTAAAAAATGAACTAAAATTTCAAACTTATAATAGTAGTTGTAGGTCTTCTAGACCATGCTTGGTGGTTCTCCCAATTTTGAATCAAAATGCATTGTTAATCATCTCTCCTGGGATGATTATTTTCATCTACAATGGGGAAATTGTATATCTACCTTTTTTGGAGGGATTCCATTCAATCAGTTTAGCATTTATTTTAAGCATTGAGTCGTATAACCATCTTTTGGTGATCATACATGTCTATTAGAGATATAATGGCATAGAAAGTGAGTGGTTATATAATATTCTTTGGAGATATCTTATTTCCCTCTTTGATGGTATCACCAAATCTTTTTCAAGTGTATAAGTCGATTTAACAATAAAATTTATAAGAAAAAAAAACAAAATAAAACTTCGAGTTCTCAATATCCAATGACAAAATATAATGAAGAATTGGCCAATTAAAAATTAAAATGACAGGCTCTCAATTTAAGAATCAGAACTTCTAGTTCTATTAAGAATTCAAGCTTGAGTTAGAACTTTAGGTTCTTAACCTATGAATTAGACCTTCTGGTTCCATCAAAACTTTAAGTTTGAATCAAAACTTCTGATTTGAACTAGAACTTCTAATTCCATAAAAACTTTAGGTTTGAATCAAAACTTCTGATTTTGTCAAAACTTCATGTTTGAATTAGAACTTCTGATTCTGTCAAAACTTTAGGTTTGAATTAAAACTTTTGGTTCCGTCAAAAATTCATGTTTGATTTTATAGCCTTCGTATCGATCTATATAACTTTGGATCTTTAGAAATCAAAACTTCGGGTTTGATTATAAATATGAATATTTCAAATCTTAGAACTTCTGGCTCCAAATAATGTACAGATCTTCGGGTACGGTTTATTCATTTTATATAGAACTACTAGTTTTAAATATCGTATGTAACATCGGCTATTGATTACTTATATAAAACTTTCAGTTTTATGAACTTTTGCTACTATTATATGCAACTATTGCTTTTGGCAACCAATTCATCAAAACTAAAGTTTCATATAACTATTTATTCATAATTTACTGAAGTAATTATGTCAAGTATGTGGTGCAAGTAATATAATATATCCATAATTTAAATAAAAAAAGAAAAGTTAGATATACTAACTGTTATCATTGATCAAAACCCCTTTTGTTTTTTAACCGTTGGATTATCTTTCTTTGATTTCTGTTGTGTAGTGTTCGTTGCCATAAACAGGCTGGAAGAAATGGATCTGAAATCTAACTCCGAATGGCTCCGATATTGTAAAAATACTTTTTTACACTCTAATTAGTCAAAAATTTTCTTTTGACCATTAAATAGTCAATCCACTCTTACTAATTGTAGATCTACTTGAAATGAGTCCATAGGAGCAAACGGATCTTTGATCGGATGTCGGATGAGCAAGATATGATAAAAACAAGTTTCAACCATTAATTCGGTCAAATTTGCTTTTTAATTATACAGATGATTACGTGATGCTGATGTCACATGGATGATGTTAGCAACTATGCTTTGGTAAGCTAGGCTATGCAGATGGGTCAGGCTGAATTGACCAAGATAGGATCTGGATTTGTTGTTCTCGGTTGCTGCACCATGGGTCAAGTCTGAACAACCCAACTTGAACCTAGAACCAACTTGGGTTTAATAAAAGCCGAGGCGTTATTCTTCTTGTTCGTGTCATTGTGGAGCAACAACCCCTGCAAAATGAAGCTAACCTCTTTCACGGACGCTGCGATGGCCGGGGATTGCAGTTCGCTGACGATTAACGGAGGTAGCAGTGTTCTACGACGATTGTGCATAAGCAGTGTTACTCTCCGGTCTTTTCTATTGAATCCGGTTGGGGACGAAAGGCAATAAACACTCGAATTAACCGGCAATGTTCGAAATCAAGAGCCCAAAACAGGAAATCCTTGTTTTTTCTTCGGCAAAGTTCGACACTCAAAACAAGAACCCTCTCAGTCCGATTTCTCTAACCAACAAAGAGAACTAGAACCCAAACTTCATATTCTGTCTTCATCTCTACTCAAGCTAAGACCTAATTCGTAGCCCAACAAAATCATATCTTTGATCTCTTTCTCATCTACCTTCAGGATGAAACAATGAAATCTGAATCACCCAAATGTGATTCAATTTCATCGATCCTCTCGCAAGAGCATTGTGCTAATAACGTGTTAAGAAATAAAAGAGAATAATAAGAGAAGAAGAGAGAAAGAAAGATCTTATTATTATTGAGAGATGATGTACATAATAAGGGGGGAGAATTATCTTATTTATAAAATAAGATTGCTTCTTCCTCAAGCAACTTAATATGGTAGAACTCTAACCTTAACTGTTCTTTTTATCTCATGTGGGCCCCAATGTGGGCATCCACCTACGATAATACCCTTCATAACACAATTTTTACTTTATTTTCCTCGAGGCAATCGCATTGAATCAATTCTCAATTTCAAGGCAATCGCATTGAATCAATTGTCAATTTGTACTCATCTCTTAGGGTTTCATGAGCTACCATAATCATAAATAGGTTGTTAAATCAAGCTATTCACAGGCCGTTGTAAAATTCAATCCAACTAAGGTTTTTTTTTTTCTTTTTTTTTGTAACTTAGCTGAGGGGCTGCAATTCGAATAGAAAACACAACTTAACAGTTACTCAACTAACACATACAAGGTAATTAAGATTTGCACATGTGATGACACACACAACTCCTGCATGAGGACCCACACATGTGAGGAGACAAGACACAAGTCATACATGTGGGATAATGGGGACCACACATGTGAGGGTACAAAATACAACTCACACATGTAGGGTAATGGGGATCCACACATGTGAGAGAATAAAATACAACTCACACATGTGAGGTAAACAAAATTCACATATGCAAGGGAGGGGAGAGGTAAGGTTTGAACCATTGCCCTCCCTAAAGAACAAGAACTCCTTACCACATGGGTAAGGAGCTGTTCTTTTCAATCCAACTAAGTTAGTAGCCACTTTTATCATTATATCAAGGGTATGCTTACTTGCATTAAAATATATAGAAATTGGATAAAAGGGTGGTTAAAAATAAAATAAAAGATGAATTTTCAAAAAATTAGTATAAAATAACATCTTCTTTTGATTCTATTTCCCTAAAGAAAATGAAATTTGATGTTCATTTTTTTTAATTAAGGGCATGTTTGTTTGCATTAGAATATATAAAAATTGAATTCATGAGGCGGTTAAAAATGAAGATTAATAGCAATTTCCAAAAAACAAACATCAAATAAAATCTCCTTCGAAAAAAATAGAATCAAAAGAAGATATTATTTGCTCATGTTATGAAAATTTCACCTTTGATATTCATTTCCGACTACCCTATGCATTCAATTCCTTTGTATTTTATTGCAAACAAATCCAACCTTGTTTTTATTTTTAGCTAGGAATCGATTCTTTCCCACTCCCGGCCACTGAGCCAAAATCAGCAAAAAAATAAAATAAATATAACCTTTTCTTCATTTTTAACCACCTGATGTCTTCTAGTTTAAATGAATGGGCCCTAAGGAAGATTGAAATACTCTTGCTCGTTAAGGTTGAGCTACAGGCTCGGGAGTGATACTTTCACCTCTGGACCTAGAGATATTAGTGGAAAGTTTTTTGTTTCTTTTTAAAGAAGAACATGATTCACCAGGACTCAGGCTTTATCTGTTGAGGCAGGCCAAGCTTACACCACAGTACTTATGGCTGAGGTCGAGCCCAGGCCAATGTTTTACGCATGGTTGTGAGAGTGTGCCACCACCACCACCACCGAGCCAAACGCTTATCCTAATCCCACTGTCATAATCAACATTTAAGATTATACGTGGAAAATCCTACGGCCGCGTGCCCAAACTGCCCGCGTGCATCTGGACACGGGTGAGACCGGGGTCATCCTTTCCGAGGACCCGGACCCCACGCTCAAATGTGGCTTCATCATCATGAAGGTGGGCCCCACCTCGGGCTGATTTATGACCGACACGTGTCGATGTTCGATAGGAAAAATGTAATACGCCTACGGTATCCACATCTGCCTATGTTTTAGGGCTTCTTCCGACACCACACCAAACATCTCTTCCTCTATTTCTAATCTTTTTTAGGGTTTCCGTCGCTTCGCCTTGCTCCGGATCTTGCAATTCGCTATATCTTCGGTAAGGAAGATCCCCCAAATCCTTCTCCTTTGATCTTGCATTCATTTAAACCCTAGGTTTTCCAAAACATCTCCAGATATCTATTCATTTCGATCTTTCTACTCTCTCTTTCCCTTTCACATTTCCTTGCTTTGATTTCTGCAAACACCGTTTTATTCTGCATAGAGGCTGCTTATCTTTTGATTTTGTTTGGTCTTGGAAGAAGAAATCGAAACGCAGTCTTTTTTTTATCTTTGCCTTGAGCTGCAAACCTAGTTTTTGGATGAGGAAATCGTGTATTTGCTGTAGAAAGCAGTTGCAGTGCGTTATCAGGTTGTTTTTTATTTGTTTTTGTGGTTTTGATCTGAGTGAATCGGTGTGTTGTGTTGTGAACCTTGTAAATGTTTGCCCGCTTGGGATTGAGCTCCTATGAATGCATAGCGAAGAGGGAGGTTCGTTAAAAGGGGTGTCAAAGAGATGAGGAGTGAAGTATCTAAGGTGAATGGAAAGATGCGGTCATCACTTTGATAGGATTTAATTTACTAGGGTGATAGGTGAGTATTCATTTTCTATCAAAGTGGAAAATGTTGTTGATTGATGGCTCTTGTGGTCTTCACTTTGGAGCCTTTACGGGAAGGCATTGCTTAGAAGTTCTAGGAATTCATTAATGTTTGTGTTGGTATTGAATTCCTAGGTTCTCTAAGCTGTATGGGCTTTCAAAGGGGAAACGGAAGATATATGGGGTGTTATCAAATAATTGGAAGGAAATTTCTTTTACCCACCCATGACCCTAGCAAATTAACTTTTATGAAAGTGATGGTACTTGGTATTTATCTGCCTTACAGCCGTCCCTCCTAACCTTTTAGAAACTCCTTCCATTAAACCTTCTTTACCATGAATTCCTTGGAATTCAGTAAGAACTACGCAAATAGGCCCTTGAGGGCATGTTTGTGTGTGCAAGTCTTCATAGCAAGATATTTTTTTGCATTAATTAATTCTTTTTTTTTTGTGGAAAATGAAAGATGAAGAGGATTTCATTTATGTGATGTTGTTTGGTGTGGAAAAATGGTGCAGCTATGGATCCACGATCGTGAAAATAGATCAATCTCTTGAAGGATTGATCGAATCAAGATGGTTCCAGCCCTAAGGCACAATCATAACTATAAAACAAGATATCATTAGAGGAAACCAACTAGAAATTTTATTAATCAAATAAGCATAGGCAACTACAATGACGTCTCTCTTAGTTATGGAGTAGCAAAACTAAATCTTATCAATTAAGACTTACTAATTAAAACAAGAAACTTCTAAATCTTAATTAAACAAGAAATAATCATTAGTAGTAGGATAAATATAGAAGATGCCACAGTAGCTCTTAGCCAATTGGGCCTGTGGTTGAACCCAATGGACCAGCTGACCTCTGGGTCAATCTTTGGGCCCGATTGCTTTCTTGGGCTGGGTTCGTATTGCATCAAATCTCCTGAGCTTGGAAAAATTCGTTTTCGTCGAGTTTGTCAACTTGAGAAATGCTGGGAAGAATTCAACTGCAAATTTGGGGAAATGCCCTCCTAGGTTGAAAATTAATCTTACAAACTTCGGATGTTTCTTTAGGCCTTCATTTTCTACACATGCCTTAGAAGCTTGAGGCGTCCATTTCTTCCATGTAGAAGTAGAGTGGAGGTGTTGTATCTTCTGATGTCCATATGTAACTTGGATGTGCAATTTGACCATTAGATGCTTCAATTGTTGGTTGTATGTCATCCATATTTGATCTTTGAAGATGAAGTCAATGTGGGAAACTTCAGTAACTTGATTTTCTTGTAGAACCACTAGAACAACAGATTTTGTTTCCGATGACCCAATGTGATTTGCTGGAAGTGGAGTTGCAAATAGATCTCCTAGATCAATAGCCTTGCTAACCTGATCAAAGTCTTCAATGTGTGCTTGCATTTATTCTCCGTCAACTCTTTACGGCTCATGGTTGACGTTGCCTTAAACAATATTGTTTGCACCCACGAAATCAAATTTGCCGTTAACTTGCTCTTTGATGTCATCCTTAATTTCTTCTATTTGTGCATTTGGTTCAATAGTGTCTTGTATTTATTCCATTTGCTCTGTAGCCGATTCTTCAGTTGAAGGTGATGATGTAGATGTTAAAGGTGATGATGTAGATGTGGGAGGAGTGACTTGTGGTGATGAGAATGGAGTTTCTAGAGGTTGCCATTGAATTTGTCTTCCATTCCATTTAAAAGTGTAAGTATCATCTGCATGGTCAGTGATGACCTTAAGACGATGGAGCCATAGACAACCAAGTAAGATGTTAGCACATGTAACATTGTTTTCATGAGAGCCAAGCTTTAATGGAACAATACATTGCCGCTTGATCAGAAGAGCATAATTACCTACCCATGCAACTCGATAAGGCTTTGGGTGCTTTGTATTCAGCAATTGCAATTTATCAACTGCTTATTTGGATATAACATTTATAGCACTGCTTCCATCAATAATAACATTACAATGTCTATCTTTCCAATTAACTCGAGTCCGAAAGATAGGAGTTAGATTCTCATCATTATCATCATTCTTTGCATTATCCTCAACTAAAAGGCGTGGATGAAGGAAAAGCAAGGGATCTGGTTCAGTAGGGTTTGAAACTTAAAATGACTCTTCAGACTCAAGTTGTGGAACCATATTAGGTGATTCTATCTCAGTGTGCTCATCATATTGGTCATCATCATCATCAAGTTCACCTTCACAATGCAAATTTTTATGTGGACATTTTTTGGTATAATGTCCTCATTGTTTGCAAAGTCCTCATTGTTTGCAAGAATGGTAAACTATATCTCGCTTATCTGTTTTGATAGGCCCGCGGGGATTATTCTGATTTGCTTGCCATCTTTGATTTTGTTGAGGATTTATCTATCCTAGTGGAGTTAGTGGTTGCTTTTGAAGTTGATTTTGTGCTTTGGCAAGAGGAGGTCGAAACCCTGGCGTGGGCTCCCCGGCTTGATTACCAAAGTGTAGTTGATGCAATTCATGTTCAACTCTCCACGCCTTACGAGAGATATCATCAATATTGGTAAAATAAAAAATTGCTATTGCACTCTATATCTGGGCGTAATGTTTCTCGACAACGGGTGACCATCATGCAATCCGTTTCATTAGTTCTGCGACAGATGCAAAGCTCATGAAATTTATGAGTATATTCATCAATAGTCATGGAGCCCTATTGAAGATTGATGGAAACTCTTTGAAAGGAGTTAATATAATCAGATGGCAAAAATTTATTTTCCAACCTACCTTTCATAACTTCCCATCAGGTGATAGGAGGGTGTCTCATCTGTTTATTGTGGTCATCACTATCTTTCCACTAAATTCTACTAGGACCCTTGAGTTTCATCTTGACAAAGGTAACTTGTTGAGGATCTTCTATGTGATTCTAGGTGAAATAGTCCTCAATTGATGTAAGCCAGTCAAGGAAGCCTCGAGCATCAAATTGCCTGGAAAAATTAGGAACCTCTAATTTGACTTTTTTAGAGAGGTCATCTTGCCGCAGAGTTGCATTAGTCCCTTTCATCAAAGAGACATTGAAGTAACTCTTGAACTGATTTGTGTGGACCAATCTTCGATTGAAATCTTTGTGGTTTTGTGATAATAGTGTTGACAGATTCACTGTTAGTGTTGGTGGAAGCTCTTACGAGTTCTTTAACTATGTCTTCTAAAGCTCCTAGTCACGCATATAAATCTTTGATGCAATCGTCACACTAATAATTGATGAATTTATAGCGAAAAGGTTGACCGGTGCTAGTAGCCTTGTCATCATCATCATCATCATCAAAGCCTTATCCCAACTATGTTGGGGTCGGCGACATGAATTATGTTTCTCCATTCCATTCTATTTTGTGTGCATTCTTCTTCTTCCTTCTCATTTGTATTGAGGAGTTGGCAGATGACAATCGTGGGATTATCTTTTCTAGCAAAAAGTCTTTCCACAATATGAGCCCTTAGTCTTTATTACATGCAAGAGTGTCTAAGCATATGCTCAACACGCAAGGCTTCTAAGTATGCTTCTTGACTATTTTTGCAATAATTCATATTCTTCAAGGTGTCTGATCGAAAGCCTCTGATATAACAAGCCAAATTATGTATCTTATCCTCTTATACTGCATATATATCTTGCGACTCCCAAAAATTGGTGGGTATATTCATCAACTGTCAAGTGTTTTTGCTTCAAATTAAGAAATTATTCAAAATAAAACTCATTTGTAAAATATCAATCGCAATATGTAAATTGATAGAAAATTGCTTGAATTTCATTGGAGTTTCCAAAACTCTTCATGATGACGTAGGATGGAAGGGTAATATTTTGTAATTGCTTTTGAAAATTGGATTGACCTGCTAGGCTGGTTTTGGATATGAAAAAGTTTGGGAGAAGGGTATGAATGGTTCAGGGTAAGTCAGGGTTGGTTTCGTTGGGTCGAGGATGGATTGATATGGATTAGGTTGAGGCAAATGGGGTTGGGAATGGATTTTGGAATCTGGGAAGTGATTTGGGGTCTCAGGATAAAGGTAGGGATGAGTGTTGGATATTCGGTGACTGTGTTGACGGTAGCTTTGGGAAAGTGGGCATGGGTTTGGTTGGGCTTGGAGATGGGTTGGGTTGCTGTTTAGGGTTTGGGAAGGTTGGGTTAGGTTTTGGTCGAAACGGGTTGGTGACAAGGGGTCTTAGGGAAGTGGGGTTGGTTGGTAGGGTGGGAAAAAGGGGTTCCGGTGAGTAGGGGTAATCTGTGAAGGGTTAGGGATGGGTTAGGGAACGGGATTCTTGGGTCGGGAATGGGTTCTTGAGGTATCTGGATTTCTGGAGTGATAATGTGGTGTTGGTAGGTCGGGATGGGGTTTTTGGGTTTCGGTGGCACGGTTTATTGGTGAAAGGGAATCTTAGTGAAGTGGACTGGGAATGGTATGGACAATGTGGGAAGATGATGATGGAATGGATGATGAAGGAGAAAATTCGTGAAGGACAGTTGTCTTCTCGGCGATTGCTCTTTGGTTCTGATACCAATTGGCGTAGCCTTGGATTCACAATTGAGAACATAGATCAATTTCCCTAAGGATTGATCGGATCCAAGATGGATTCCAACCGCAAGGCACAATCACAACCATGAAGCAAGGCATCATTGGAGAAACAACAACAAGAAATTTTATTAATCAAAGAAGCATAAGCAACTACAATGAGGTCTCTCTTATTTATTAAGTAGCAAACTAAATCTTAGCAACCAAGACCTATTAATTAAAACTAAGAAATTTCCTAGTCCCAATTAAGCAAGGAAAAATAATTCGTAAGGATAAACATAGAAGATGCCACAATAGCTCTCAACCAATTGGGCCTGTGGTTGAATCCAATGGACTGGGTTGCTTGGGTCAATGGTTGGGCCTAGTTGCTTTCTTGGGCCAGGTCTGTGTTGCATCACAAAACATTTTTATTGTGCGAAATGTGTTTCCTTGTCTCTTTTGTAAGATTGGAGAGAAATGGTTTTCTAATTATTAGGTCTGAATCTGCTTTCAGCCAAAATGGCGGAAAATGATTTCACCTTGGAGAAGAAAAACCACTACACATCATGATGGAACATCATTCGTCTTTGGAAACTGTTTCATTTCCCACTCAAAAGGGTCTGTTTAACCAAGTATTGAATTGCTAGGATATCTATGCATTTTTGTAAAAGTAAATGGGGTAAGATTCTTGTCTAACCGTTGTTGTAGATATTCTGCTCTTGTTCTTGGTTTCAATTGCAGTCAATACTGTAAAATGAGGGCCAGATATGATTGTTACATCATTAAGTTATGCGCTCATGGTTTTTTCCCTTTCTATTTTTCTATTTTTTTTTTTTTGGTTGAATGATTAATAATATGTTTTATATTATTCATTTTCAATTTGACTCAAATACTGATTTTTCTTGCCCTAGTTTTACAGCACCAAGTAGCTTTTTTCTATCTGATTCTGTGTTTCTGATATTGTTTGTTTGAAATCATCCTATTGCTTCTCTCTACCATAGCTCATTTACAATTTGCGATTCTTGTGTTATGCTCTACGTGTGACAAACCTCAATATTGAGGAATTTGTAAACTCTTTTTTTTATTTTCTTTGTTAAATTGGAGATTTGTAAACTTGAAACATATTCTCTCTCTCTCTCTCTCTCTCTCTTGCGTGCGCGTGCGTGCGTGCGCATTTTTGTGGAGACTTTCTTTCTCTAGTTTACATTCTTTCTGTTGGTACTACATGTGGAAGGGTTAGGAACAGATTTGTTACACATTCAGCAATATGAAACCCATTTACTGTGGAAACTTCGAGTATGATGCTCGGCAATCCGACTTGGAGCGGCTTTTCAGCAGATATGGAAAAGTAGACAGAGTAGATATGAAGACAGGTGAGTGTTTATATTTCACCTATCTATCTATCTATATATGTATTTTTTTTTCTTTCATTTCTATATTTTGCAATTTTGGTTGTGTCCATTTATGTGTTTTTTTTAAGCTCCATTTCTGTATAAGACTATATCTTCCATTTCCTTTGACCATCTGTGTGTGACCTCATTTAATTGCTTTTTGGTCTTGAAGTTATTCTTTTTAGAAGTAATTTTAGTGAAGTACTATGAGGCTACCAGTGTTACTGTAACATGCGATTCTTCAGTTTTAAAGGAATTCTGAGCTATGATATCGGATACCATTTGGGTGCCTTATTAATTTTTTGTGGTTATGTTTCTGGACACTATTGAAAACTGAACATGAGTTCAATAAATGTGGGTGCCCATTCTTAAGTATTTGGACATCATGCACTCTCAGATATTTTAATTGGATCATTATGTTCATTCGGAGGCATGATTCTCATCGGCAAGTAGAGACTGGGGATTGAAACTCGAATTATTGATGCATATCCATATCTTGATTCTCTTCTTTAGATGAAAGAGAGTTAAATTAATAATTAAGTTCCAAACATAATATGTCGGCACATCCTACCAAGTCAAGCCATTTCTCATACCGGGGAATCCTTCTTCCCAAAAGGTGATGCAGCTGCATTGATTCTTTGATTGCATGGCTCCAACGTTCTAAGCTACTTGACACGGTGATGGCTGTCCTCTCTTGTGGAATCTACAAAGGTCCAGGATAAGTATAACAAAGAAGTTTGTTTTGAAGTGTAAGCCATCATACTCAGATATTTCTTTGGCGCAGGAATACCTTGGAGCATCCATGCTCTTCCTGGATGATGGCTCTTATGCATTACCTTTCCTGTCCGTGCTCGAGCTTCATCTTCTTATGTTTAACAGAAGAGCTGAGCTGATCCTCAATGGCATCATCTTACATTTTTCCCGAGAGGTCACATTGCCTTTCATTCCTCATGACCTTCGCCCATCTTCCATTTCAGACATTTACCACATCCAATGTAGGAACCATGCCGATCATGTCGTCAAGCAGGAGAATACATGGAGAATGCACTTTCTGCTCGGTGACCTACCATGAGAAACCCTCTTTTGGATTATTGTTCCTTGACATCATTTAGTTCAACACACAAGGTCTGTTTCTGATTTTTCTGGTCAGTTGGTTTCTAGATTTCATAGAGATAGCGAGATGTTACCTTCTAGAAAAACTTTTGCCTTTCAGAAAAGGAGATAGTGAGATGTTGTGTTCACTTCTTGACCTAGCTTCTATATAAATTTTATTGGGGTTTCGAAGCCATCTCATATTGCAGGATCCTTCCATTGCAAGGAAGTAGCCTTTAATTCCAATAAAAAATTCCATGTTCTGAGTCTTTGTTTTTTTATGTGAAGGATTTGCTTTTGTTTATATGGATGATGAACGAGATGCTGAGGATGCAATTCGAGGACTCGACAGAACAGAATTTGGCAGACATGGCCGTCGCCTCCGTGTTGAGTGGACAAAGGTAACCCCTTTTATCTGGTTTTGTGTGATTATAATTATTTAGCAGCTAAATACTAATTTAATTTATTTATAGCTGAATCTCATTTGCGTTTGCTTAACTTCTTTGTTGCAGCAGGAGCGTGGTATCAGAAGACCAGGTGGTTCAAGAAGATCTGAAAATTTGAGACCTGCAAAGACCTTGTTTGTTATAAATTTTGATCCAATTAATACTAGAACAAGGGACTTGGAGAAGCACTTTGATCCATATGGGAAAATTTCGAACATAAGGATAAGAAGAAACTTTGCATTTATTCAGTATGAGTCACAGGAGGACGCCACTAAAGCGTTGGAGGCAACCAACATGAGGTCATTTACCCTTTACTTTTGCATGTTTGACTATTTTGTTTAAGCAGACCTAAAACCTTAAAACTTGAATTAGCTGTTGTTTTTGTACAAAGGTAACCTTAAACCTTAAAAATGATGAACTCTTTCTTAAACTCTTTCTTAATTGTCTTACTTCGACACTGTTGAGTCATGAGTGTTCTGACAATATACTAAACAGGTAATTGGAGCATCTGCTGGAAGTCTGGAAATGCATTCATAGCTTTTACTTAATATCAGTGTAGCCCATTATTTTTTATTGTAAAAAATGTTTAAGTAATCTTCTTTCCTTCCTGTCAACTGTTTATATATAATGAGAGTGCTTATTTGAATTGGCATTCCTTTTCCTGCAGTTTAGCTCTTTTATACTATTACCATCATCAATCATCATCCGATCCCTGTTCCATCATTCTTGGGTTGGCTAGATATTTTACCTTGTTATATCTCATATTTTGGAGCAAAGAAGTCCAGAACTGGGTATCTCAGGTCCATTATGCATGTTGCTGTTTGTAGCATATTCTGCCATTTATATTTTCCCTGGATGACAATGTGTATATACAATTGATGGTTTTACTTACTGTAATCACTTTGTGGCTTACAATAAAAAAAAAAAGAAGTTTTCATTTTGTATTTAAACTGATAAGCATCTTTCATATAGTGCTAAATAGTAAACGTTGTTTCATTGTCATGGTAGTGAGATATGCTGATGACTTTCTGATGGATGTTCAGCAAATTGATGGATCGAGTTATCTCGGTAGAGTATGCTGTCCGTGATGATGATGATAGAAGAAATGGGTACAGTCCTGATCGTAGAGGCCGAGATAGGTCCCCTGCTAGGAGAAGCCGTGGGAGATCTCCAAGTCCTTATGGAAGAGCTGAGAGGGCCAGCCCTGATTATGGTCGTGGCCCTAGTCCCTACACCAAGCCTGAAAGAAGAGGTAGTCCAGATTATGGTCGTGCCCCCAGTCCTTACACCAAGCCTGAAAGAAGGGGCAGTCCAGATTATGGTCGTGGCTCCAGTCCCTACACCAAGCCTGAAAGAAGAGGCAGTCCAGATTATGGGCATGGCTCCAGTCCTTACACCAAGCCTGACAGAAGAGGCAGTCCAGATTATGGCAGAGCTGAAAGTCCTTACCAGAGGTACCGCAGGTTAGTTCTCTTTAAGTTTGCCAGTCAGCACATTGGCAATGCTTATGTATGATTTTCTTTCATTTATATTGCGAGTTATGCACCCATGATATTCTTTTCTATACTATATGCGATCAATGTATTTACCTTTTTTCTTTCTGGTGATGCAGTCGTTCACCTGCAAGGGAGGAAAGAACCTGAAGTTGGCTTCTGTTAAGTGATCTGTTTCTCTGGTTACAACATCAGGAATTAATGTGGTGAATGGGGTAATTCCTCATTGGTCCAAGGAAGTTTTCATTGTTCATGCACTTCTATTAAGGTTGTTTTGATTGTACCAATCTCCATGTTTTTGCTGCCGTCAAGCTGAGGGACCTAATTTCTTTGCATCTCTTCTTCAGTGTGTCCATGAATAGTTTAGCAGTATATAGACCGATTAACTTTGGCATGTTTTTCTTCCATTTGATTGTAGTTCTTGTTTGAATGTTGGGTGCTTTAAAACACCAGTAATTATGTTAGATCATGACCTAGTAAATTTTGGTCACAGTATGAGGATCATTCACTGATCTCTTGACAGAAACTTGTGAAATGGGATAGGCTATTTTAGGTAATGTTAAGAAATTGCTATTGAGACTAATGTTCAAAGGTATGGTGGCCTATGGGGCCTATCCATCATTGGGTACATGTCTTGAATGATCTTAAGAAATAAAAAACAAAAAGGCAAAATGCCCTGCTCGAGAGTTTTAGGAACTTTTTAGCCAACCTAATCTATTGTATGATCATTGGCTTTTCAATCTGTGAGTTTTGGTCGGTCTGTTGTGAGGCCCTGTGGGGGAAGAGGGACAAAATCTGCCATTTCATAGTTATGTGATCTTGGTGGGTCCATTGGCCCTACCGGGTATGGATAATAAGGCTGCGTGCCCTGTTGGGTTGTATATAAAACAACCTCACCGGGCAATGTTTATTGGAAGAATTAATGGTAAAGAATGTGATATTTTTCAATGCCTATCTTATTGCAGTAGATAGAAGAGGTGTACAAATTAGACCCAAACTCAGCCTTCCAGCCGTCAGATGAAAGTTTGACAAAATTGATGGCCAAAATGAATCTTTCACTGCCCATCTCATGTTGGGGCTACTTTTGGTAGACAACTAATCTACACCCTCTTTGTCCTTCTGATGGTAGGATTTCGATAAGATGATTAGAAAAATTGGTAGTTTCATCAAACAACTAATGAACCCTGTCCTGTGCATCTTATGATGGGAGGGTTGGCCAGTGACAAATCAGCGAAGTAAAGCGGGTTTTGGAAACAGATAGAAATCAATTAGAGGGGCACCACCACTGGTGACCGATGCTGGGTACGTACACCATCACCTTATCCATTGAGCCATGCAGCTCGTTTCCTGCTAAAATATGATTAGCAATCGGTTCCTATAAGCGTTTACGTTTGGATGATATATACACAAGAACTGTAGGATATACCTAATAATGTATGTTGAGATTTATCCACTAGGGAGTAGTCCTTGCTCGTTAAAATCTGATAACTCTTGGTCGAAGGTCAAAGGTCTAAAGGCTATGCTAGTGAAGGATACTCTAGGTCATAAAAAAAAATGTATGCCAGAGTGAGTTTTTTGGTGGACACCTAATTTCACATTATTTGTTAGCCGTGTCCCACCAACATGCTAACCACACCTTATTAAATGCTTCAGACCTGATCTGCCCTGCATAAATATGTGCCAGAATTTCCTGACAATCTTGGACACATAAGCTGCGGTTGGGATGCAGGTCAGTTTTGGTTGGTCAGATCAGGGTCTAGTTCATGGGTCAGGTAAGATTTTTGCCTCTTTAGTGCAAATGGGTCAGCTTGGTAGAGAAGTCTGCAGGTTGATATTCTTCCCATCTGACCCATTATTATATGAATAAGACCTGACGTGACCTGACCCAGATTTGCGGGACCAAGATTTCTTGACCCTCATCCAACCCAACCCATAAAAGCTGCGGGATGAGTTGCACTAGTTGGGTTGGCGGATCAGTAGCGGTCTCACTTTCCAAAGGAACATCCATCTAACTAGACACATGGATGACCAAGAGACGTGTCATCCCATTTTATCCTGCTGTGGATGGATGTCGGGACAATGAAAGGTGTGGTATTGAAGTAGTGTTGGGGCCCCACACCCAATCCAAGAGAATCCTTCCTTTCCTTACGCCCCATATCTGCATCTTCATTTCTTCAAACACTGTACTCTTATTATTATTGTATATGACATGCATGTACTCATTTTTATTATTTTAGTTTTAACTCTCTCTTAGGCCTTAGCAGGTAAAGGAAAGCATGGGAGACTTCTTCTGAGAATCTAGTACAGTAATACTGTTGCCTTTGAGAGGTATAGTCCTTTCTTTGTTCAATATATTTTATGTTTGATACTTTTGAAAGAAGACCAGTGATTGTAGGAAATGCGGCTTGAATGGAATATCATTAGTTCTAAAGTATAATCGGTTTTATTTGATTTCTTCATCTTTTGTCTATCCTTTGTGCTGTTTGATATTGTTTGCATGCTGGTTTCAAGGTAGTCTGTTTTTCAAAGTGGGGGTATATTTATCAGCCAGCACCTTATTCCTACTTCAAACAAAGCAGATCCCAAGTAAGGTTCTGCAAAAATGTCATGAACAAAGGAGGGGTTTTAGCAAGAAGAAGAAGAAGAAGAAGAAGGGAACACAGGGTTGATGGGCTTTGAGCAATGAAAATTCTCATCAATGATTCGTGTCTCTATTTCTGATTCGATGTGTCTCTATTTCATTGCAGTAAAATTTTAATGAGTTTCTGGTTATTGGTTCAAATAAGTCAAGATTCATATTTGCTTATAAACTTCCATCTGTCCAACAAATTTGTACATTGCTGATTTTTTTTTCCACCTTTACTGTGGCACCTTTACAAGGTATCTTTTTCTACTGATGTAATCATCTTCTTGATTATAGTTTCTATCATTATCCATGGGAAAATGATGTACAGACTAAGCAAAAGTGCATCTAAATTACTTATAAAAGAAAGTGCAACTAGATAAAATTTTTTTTATATGGCTTGCTAAACTTTTTTCTTATTGAAACTGGCTTTGTGACGAGATTTTCATGAAAACAAGTGAAAGGTACTGTCACTAGTCCAATAACTTTGACTGCAGATGATGTTGCTAAAGATTGTGTTCCCCATATGTTTTACTGAGTTTGTGATATTGGAATGTGCTTTGTGCTTGACTAAACAGGTAATTTCAGGGTAAAATATGAGTACTCTGGATGCGACCAGAGCAGAGCTAGGAGTTCTGGTTTTGTATTTGAACAAAGCTGAGGCCAGAGATA
The DNA here is from genome assembly GCA_037013555.1 of Sextonia rubra. Taxonomy (NCBI): domain Eukaryota; kingdom Viridiplantae; phylum Streptophyta; class Magnoliopsida; order Laurales; family Lauraceae; genus Sextonia; species Sextonia rubra. Next base: position 27,978,177 of record JASUAD010000011.1, on the reverse strand, counting down.
AGATATGCAGGACTATACAATATGGTTCAAAATTCTTGAGCAATGGAGAGCCCGGTACAGCTCAAAATGTTGAGAAATCTACTACCTTGGCAAGGAAAGTTTTTCGATTATTGAAGGTTAGATATGTATTTCTTGTGGTTCTATTCCAAGGACTCACGAGTTAATTTTTCTTGACTTTTTCTTCTCTTCTTTCCCTTCTGTGTAGGTAGGATAAGGGCACCTACCTAGGGTTCAGAATATTCTGATTTTCTAGACTGTTGTTTCTCTTTCCATTCTGAGTAGTAGATTTAGCCTACCAATGAAAGGGCTAGGAAATATTCCAAATTTCTAGACTGTTTCAAAGCATCCCAATCCATGGTGGATGATATCAGATTGTTAATGATCTGTCACATTTTACTACTTTTTCATTACATATTTGCCTTTCTTTTTTCTTTTTCACACTTTTTGTAACTGAACTTGCAGTTTGTCAATGATTTGCATGCTCTAATCAGTCCAGCTCCTCAAGGAACTCCTCTTCCACTCATTTTACTTGGAAAGGTACTAGACTATTCGCTTTGGGTAGTAACTGGATGAAATGCTCATTATGATGTTGCTTTGCTTGCTCTTTTTTTCTCATGATGTTGATTGCAGTCCAAAAATGCAATGTTGTCAACCTTCTTGCTTCTGGATCAAGTTGTCTGGGCTGGCAGATCAGGCATATACAAGGTAAGGATTTCATTCCTTTTCTCTACCATTCCGAAATGCTCTCTGTAAGAAAACTAGAAATAACTTGATCAATTTTAATCTTGTAGAACAAAGAGCGCACAGAGCTAATTGGAAGGATCTCTCTTTTTTGTTGGATGGGATCCTCAGCTTGTTCTAGCTTGATTGAGGTTTGGTTTTAGTTTTTCTCTTGAAATAGCCTTTATCATTTGTGAGACAGATTTCTCTTGCTTTTTTTATTTTTTATTTTTTATTGTTTTACATCACTCCAATTAATTCTTTTGTTTTATCTTCGTGATGTTGTGAAAATAAAAAGTCGTAATTGGTGAATTTTCATTGAAGCTCCATACATGTTTCTATTGTTGTTCTTCTCTACTTAGGTAGGGTGCGAACTTCAGTTTAACCATTTCAGAAGTAAACATTTGTCCAACAGTTGGGAATTGATCATTCTCTTCAGGTTATAAGGGTATGCTACTTCCCAGTAATATCTAATACAGACACATGTTCTGTTTTCTCTTATTTCCTTCAGCTTGCAGAACTTGTAAGACTGTCTGTGGCAAAGAAAAAGCTGGAGAAGGATCTTAAGCAAACCGATAAATATCAAGTATGTTCAGCTTAATGCCAGAACAATGAGTAAGGAATTAACATGTAATGCCTTCCCCTTCTGCTTTCTTATGAAAGTTCTGTTGCTTTATGGTAATTGCAGGATGCGCAGTACGTGAGAAAGATCAAGCAGTCAAATGACACTTTTTTAGCCCTGGTTAAAGCGTCCATGGATATAGTGGTCGCAGTTGGACTACTTCAATTGGCGCCTAAAAAAGTGACGCCCCGTGTAACAGGAGCATTTGGATTTGTCACCTCACTTATCTCTTGTTATCAGGTAATTTCCACTCTGTCCAATGTTTCTGTTTGTTTCAGTTTTATTTTCGAGGGTGTGAGTTCTAACTCTGGTTTCCAACAATAATGCAGTTGCTCCCTTCGTCGCCGAAGGCCAAGGTGCAGTGAAGGTGGAAGTTTTATTTTCCTCTCTTTGAAGCTTCCATGCTCTCAACAAGGGGATGACTGTCTTGGTATATGCTTCTGCATTTGTTCTTGGATAAGCTTATTCAGCACTGTCTGAGCAATGTGTACATGATGATACCATATTTGATGGAGAGATATAGGAGCCAGATGATTACACTGGATGGTTACTTTATTAAAGAAAGTCATTAATGCTCGATCCATCTAAGATCACAAATACAATATCTACAATATTAATTATAAAAGCAATAATATCACTCTTATATTCATGAAAGACTACAGCAATGTTGTTGAACCTTTTTTTATTTTTATTTTTTTTTATTTGAGTGGTAACAAAAACTCCATTAATGAAAAAGAATACAAAGACCAAAACACAGTGGCCAAACAAAAGGGAAAGGATAAGGGCGTTATACCATCCCAACCCCAATTACATAACCACAACGACTGAAGGAGACAATCTCTCAACCCCTTGTTTGGCTAGCGCATCCACCATAGAGTTGGCAGATCTAACTTTGTAACAAGAGGAAACATTGATGGTACCTGATCATTGCCTAAGTTCATTAAGATGATATTCAAACATCTAAAGAATATTCTTTTGGCTGGACACCCACGCAATCGTATTTGAAGAATCACTCTCCACCGCAAGATCTGCACCGTAACCTCTTAAAAACAATTGAAGTCCTTCTAAAATAGCTAACACCTATGCTTTGCTGGAATCACAAACTCCCACATACTTTTTTTTCTATTTTTTGGTATAGAAACTCACATACTTAGAGAACATTAGAAGAACCTCGCCCTTAGCTGTGTAAAGTACTCCTCCAATACCCACGAGACCTGGCTTACTTGTAGAAGCTCCATCAATGTTGAACTTTAACATCCAAAAAGGAAGGGGAGACCAAGAGACGGTTCTTCGCTCCTTAACAGGGCCACACCCCATGCATGCTTCCCAATTCAAGATAATCTCATTTAAGTTTAAGTTGGAAAATTCCTTTCTAACCATGGCCCATTTTGATATCCTCAACATGACCTTAAAAATCAAAGCATCTGTCAAAGATGAAGATCCCTTAAAGATCCTATCATTTCTTTCCTTTCAAATAAACCATAAAATAGCAAATGAGATCAACCTCCATAAAAGACGGCCGCACCTAAGAAAATACCCACCCCACCAAGACTACACTACCTCTGTAATACTCTTTGGGCAACATCAAGCAATGACATATTTCCCAATAAAAATACTCCAAACTCTAATAACCACCTTGCAATGTAAAAGAAGATGATTTACTGACTCCTCCTTACCACATATTACAAAAGTATTTGAGAAACTATAATAAATCATGCATCTTCCCTATAGATTATCAACCGCTTTTCCTTATACAACTAACCAGCAAAATGCCTCAACCCTAGGCTGTTAAAGTTTGTTTCTTAATGTTGAAAGCTGACATGAATCTTTGACTTTTATTTCCCTACATTGGAGACTTGGACAGAAGGACTCTCATATAAAGTCGAAGGAAAAGAAGGGATTGGCTCATTCCTTTTCATTAAAATAATAACAATTGTTAGGTTATGCTTTCGGTTTTCCACATGGTCATGAAAAATCAACGTTTAGCCATTGTAAGTCTCCAAGGATTTGGGCTAGTAGAAGAAATCCTTATTTTGAGAATTAATGCACTAATACCAATTTTCTTAAGCTTCATGCATCATTATGCACCGACATCTATGAATTCCTCAATTTTCTTTTTTCTGAAACGGTAACAATACTTAACTAAAGAAGAAAATTATAAAGCCAAACAATATGAGATAAGATATAAAAGCCTTATACCTTATACTACAAACAAACTATTATAAAGTATGAGCAATGAAAGGAGACCTTCTATCAACCCTTTATCTACCAAGGGCATCCTTTATAGCATTGGCCGACAGACCGACATGCTTGAACTCTAACAAAACTTGAGAGGACAAACTCGAATTTTTGATAAAAGGAAGTGAAGCCTCCAAGGACCCCAATTAGAAAAGATCCAAGAAATAGTATTAGAGGAGTCACTTTCCATGATTAACCTACCATGAAAGGAAGAGTAAAACAGGCGAATAGCTTCTAAAATGGCTAACACTTCAGTTTCATTAGACTCCTTTAAACTTACATACTTAGAGAACATAAGCAGAATATTCTCCTTATCATTCCTTCATACTCCTCCAATACCATCTACGAATTCCTCATTGGAACTAAACATGTTGAAGACTTCTAATTTCATCAAGTAATCTTGGCTTTCAAAAGGAAACCCGTGCCAACAAACCTAAACCTATACAAGAAACCTGAATTTCTTTTAGTCTAAACCTTGAAGCCTAGAGAGGGAAACAAACTGTGTGTGCGTGTGGGTGCAGTCATGTAGGTCCACATAGTTTTTGGGTCCACATCCACAACGCTCACCTCCGTATGTGGACTTAACATATATGTGCGCATTTGTACACATACATAGATGCATCTATGTAAAACGTTGGTACGTAGTTAATCCAATGGTCTAGTAAATTCAGATTTAATTAAAACTTTAGGTATGTTTCTATAAGGAGGGTCCCTATGTATTGTAAGATTTGGATTGAGTGATAGATGGGCCGCACTTAAACTTCTCACAAAAAAGTAGTGAGAACTAGTTCTCATAGGATTATTTCCCACTATATATATATAGAAAAATGGTCTAACGAGATGGTGCGGTATATGAGCTAAGTTTTTAGGGCCCACTTGGAGCTGTGCTAACCATGAAGGGCATGAGGGATTGAAAGCTAATGACAAGAACTAGGTGTGTGCAAAAAATCAGATTATATATATATCTTTAAAAGCTCTTCTATTAAGAATGTGTGTGAAATTACCAAAACCTCTCTAATATAAATATCAATGGAATGTTATTAAGTTCATCAAAGCGATGGCTCAGTTGGTTTAAGACTTGGGTTTGCCCCCCAAGGTCTTAAATTCAACTCCCACCCCTTGCGTTATCCAGTAATATATAGGTAACCCCCAGGCTAGAGACCAAATATTTGAAGAAGAGCTGAGCAGGCAAGGGATACCCTGGGTTACAAAAAAATATATGTGTTAGAATTCCAAACCCATAAAGAAGAAAAGAATACAAGAACAGAGAGAAGTAAGGAAAGAAACCATGAGAAAGATTCTCATTAAGAATTAGATGTGTGTGTACATAATAAAGGGAGGGGGGGGGGGGGGGGTGGTGGAGGATCTTATTCATAGAATAAGATTGTTTTTTTCCCAAGTAATCTAATGTGGCAAGACTCTAACCCTAAGTCCTTTCCTTATCTAATGTGAGCCCCAATGTGGGCATTCACTTATGATAATATCTTTTATAATACTCCTTATTGGATGACCACCATTCAATAACAGTTGCTTAGTTAAAACCTTGCAAAGGAAACTTCCAATAAAAAAAAACCAAAGCAAAGGAAAAATAGTACAAAATTCTACAGGATCATTGAATTGATATTGGACGTACATATTACTGCCTCATTAAAACCTTAACTAGGAAAACTCAGTTAGATAAAACCTATAAAAGGAAAAAGAGTATAGCGTATATATGTCCTGAATAGAATGCTTCAAGATGCATACCTCTGATTACTTACTCCTTCTGACAACAATAACATTTACATTGTTTGATGATAAACTCAACACATGCCGATCTCTTGTACAAGCTTTTGAAATGTTGACTTTGGTAATGACTTGATAAATAAATCAATTAATAAATATAATTTCAACACACACACGAGTATCAAAATTGCGCAAGATAGATAACCAACCCCTCTCACATTACGTGGATTTATCATGACCTAGTCCAAACCAAAACTGGTATCCAATGTGTGAGGGTTCAATTACATGACTAGTCTTTTCTCAATCCTTAGAAAAATATTTAATTACCATTATAATCACAATAGATGAACATATGATGCACATAATCTATCAAGGAAACATACTGATAATCTTTGATAACAATAACATAAGCTATGTATTTAATTCCCAAAACATAATTAAACATCATAAATCAGGAAAAAGGTCTACAGGCAAAATTTACAAGAATTACCCCAAGAATTTGCAACATAACAACTACTTATCATGAGTTTAATCATAAAGTTTTACAACTAAAAGGAAAGGGGTTGAATCTTGTAATTCTAATATCATATAGGACCATAACATATTCATTAGACCTTTGCACAAGATCTGAGCCAACCATTAAAAGGGCTTTAGATTAATTATTTATAATCAAGAGGACCTTTTTGGAATTTTCTAAAGTTGGTACTAACCCAAACAGACCCATTTAAGAGATTGTAAAGCATTTCAAACTTGTATTGTAAGAAGGGGTCTCATGCCTAGGGATTTTTAAAGCAACTGGATGGGGTCCACCAACAGACCAATCCACAAAGGGGACCCCACCTCTAGGATTGCCCATCAATTTGCTACCAGATCTATAGACTAGATATGGCATTAGCTGGGCCATGTGGTCCCACAATCGCTGACGACCTGACCATGATTTGCCGAGATGAAACTAGGAAGAACCCAGTTTCTGGTTGAATCTCTTTGCCAACCAGCCTTCTTTGATGTCTAATTTCTTGTTAAGGGGCAAACTAATCATAGGAATTCAATTGGCTAATTCTCAACACTTGAAAGTGGGTTTCGATCTATGAAGCACGGATACTTCCAAAATGTACACTTACTCGTACCGGGTACTTACTCATACACATACCAGGTATGGGTACGATAAAAAACGTATTGAGTACTATCAAACATACCCAGTATCCGTATTGGATACTTATCTGTACACCTGGGTACTAAGCATGGGTACGGCAAAAAACATATCGAGTATGGTCAAACGTACTTAGTATGTTTTGACTTTGTGGGTATGCGATGGGTACGTTTGTAGATACAGGATGGGTACGTTCCTGGTACTTTTGTAAGAGGTTTTTTTTTAAAACTTTTGTAAAAGTTTAAAAAAAGCTAAAAATATAATTTTTAACTTTAGCCCTAATTCTTCTGGGCGAACTTAAAAGGAAAAGACTTTAGCCCTAATTTATCTCCAATCCCCTTATTTCCAGCCAAAAAAAAAAAAAATGGAAAGGAGGAAGAAGAAAAAGAAGAAGGAAGAAATGAGGGATAATGAAATATAAAAAATAATATTGTTGTTGCTCTCTTTTTTTTTTTCATTAGGTTGAATTTGTAATGGTATTAAGTAATTGTTGAATTGTTGCATCTAAGAATTCTCACCTATTTTAATTATTAGCATATTGCATTATTAAAATTTTAAAAAATATAATTCTTTAATGGATGTACCCTAGCCGTACCTATATCATATTTTTTTTGGATTTTGCCATATCGGCATACTCGTACCGTATCAGTATTGGTTCCCGTACCGGTACTTGTGCTTCATAGGTTTCGATCATCAAATATCCATACTAGAACTATCAACAATGTTATTATTTACAAGGGCAGATTTTCGGTTCACATCTGTGGCCCAACATGATTGGTTCCCTAACCGAGGTATGTTCTCTATGGTCGACTCTTAGTCCAGATTTAGATTTACGGTTCAGATCTGTGGTCAGGTGGCCCACATGGGTCCCACACTCCAAAAACTCCCAAGTCAAAGTGTCAAACACTACTACATGAATCCTCCATATAGGTTATACAAAGGCATCCCAAATCCATTCAGGGACCGCCATGGATAGCAGGTACTATAGCAACAAACGATTAAATTAAATAATCCAACCAATACTTACCTACATCCAGGTATTATCATAAAAAAGGAATTTCTATCTAGTTAAAGGAAGAACTTCTACTCAACTCTTTGCAGAAGCGCAGATCTTAGAAATCAAAACTCACAAACAAGAAGAAGAGCCGTCGTGCCGAAAACATGTTAGAAATCCAAACCCATGAAAAAGAAAAGAATACAAGAGTAGAGAGAAGTAGGGAGAGAAATAGTGAGAGAGATTCTCATTAAGAATTAGATGTATATGTATATAATAAGGGGAGAGGATGACCTTATTTACAGAATAAGATTGTTTCATCCCTAAACAACTTAATATAGCAAGACTCTAATTCTGTGCTTTTCTCATCCAATGTGACCCCATTGTGGGCATCCACCTATGTTAACACCTTTTATAACAATATGGTATTTTATTGAATCTTTTGCACACAAAAATGTTAGTGGGGTGTGCGTGTGGGCCGAACCTTGTGGAGTCCTTATGGCAGATAGGTGGAGCGAGGAGGAGGGAAATATTGAAAAGCTAATGCAAAGATGAGGGGCGATCTACAAAATCAACCTGATGGGAGATCATAAGGTGGAGAGATACCAAGCCCAAAAATCAACAGTGGAAATAGCTTGTGTGCATGCTGGGGTTTTGCTGGCTGCATCATTTAGCGGTAATCTGCAATTTCATAGAAATAGCATTTTTGTTAGTCTCTATGGATGCCATTCTCTCACCAACGACAATGTCATATTTTGAGTCCCGCTGCGCCACATTAGAAAGTGGGCCATGGCACAAAAGTTTTCCTTATGAGATAATTCCTACCTTCCAGGTCTATGGACTGCTGTACTCCAACTCAAAATTTCTTCCAACGTACACATTGATTTGATTCGGGTGAGGACTTTGGGTATCGATTTGATTCGGGTGAGGATTTTGGGCATCACGCATCATTTTCTTTATAAAAAGAGAGTTGCACTGTTTAAGAATGAGATCCACCTTCCACATATTATCAATTTATTTAATTCCCATGGGCAACGCAACAAATACGTTATGGGCTGATCCCCATATTAATGATATGACATTAGCAATCAGAGATGATTAACAATAAATTCATGTCAAAATCAGCAGCACATCAAATTTGATACTAATTATTTTTTATGATGCCAGTTTGGCTCCCATCTGAATTTAGCTATCACTTTGGTTCTGAACACCCATTTCAGTTTTCTAGATACTTGGGTTGATAAAATGATGGCAAATTCCAAACCCTCAGCCCCGCTCAGTCACAGAGGATGGAACTGCCAGTGACATGTAAGCGATGATGAATGATAAAGAAAGGTGTATATTATTCATGGGTGCAGTCGAAATAGACATTTTTTTTTTTTGGTATCCGAGTTGAATAGACCTTTAAAATAATTGGATACAAGAGTTGCTGGGTCAGAAATAAAAGAGTTATGCTTTGCTACTTCAATGTGGAATTATGACTTGCTACTTCAATGAGGAAAATCAGAGAGGAGAAAAAAAAGAAGTAATTAGTTAGTAGAGATCAGAAACAGAGCCTCCACCTAGGCTTATTGAAGGCATATTTCATGTTAAGAAAGAACCTCGATTGAAAACACAGCTTTTGAATTTCATCAAATTTCATCTTACAATAAATAACATTTCTATTCACCCATCCAATGCCAGAAAGAAAAAGAGCCTGGACAAACAAGGGAAATTCTACACAAACCACAGATATTTTATAAAATATACAGGAATATATATCGCTATGCACACATGCTCCATGGGGAGCCCAAAAAAACACCCAAATGCACTTGGTATGCCTTTAGAGCAACCCCACCAATATTTACATAGAAAAAAAAAAGAAAAAAAGAAAAAGAAAAACACAACTGCAAGTCAAAAGAGCTTCTCTTTCGGATATATCACCACAGAATCAACACAGAGACCCCCTTTGGTATGGGTGCAATCGATCTGTGTCATTGAGAATTCAACCTTCGTCAAGGTATCAGAGTTCTCAACATTAAAATCCCCTGCGTGGTAAAGGGTCCACATCCCAGGCCCTTCTAAATAGCACTGGGATTGAACATCCTGACCATCTGAAGTTACCACCTTAAAGTGAACTGGCTTTTTATCCCATCCATGAATATGTTCCTGATTACAGACCCGACGACCAAGCCTCTTGGACGTCCTGCCCAGCTGAAGCCTAAAGAAAAGGCCATAACTCCCTGTTGGAAAGTAGAACTGGACTGCTCCACGAACCTCAAACCACCAAACTTGCTGAAGATAAGCAACAGTATGGAATCTGGAAACAATTCGTAAGTCAAAACTGTGACCATGTAAAAATAATAATAATCTAATTAATGTGTATCAAAGATATATCCCAGAGAAAATTGTCAACAAAGCATGCGTGAAAGACCATTTAGACTGGTTTCTGCCAGTTAAGAGGCTCATGACAGATGTGACAGGCTACCTTGTGACTGGTTCCCATAGTGTAACTTGTGGGAAGCATCATCAATCTAGATCTATGATGCCTGGATCCCTCATAATGGGCAATGATGATTATGGCATATCATATCCGATACTTTACATTTTATGTGTAAAATCCATATCTTTACCATGTCCACGTCGTATCCCTGCCATATTTATACTGCGTATTTAGGCTCCATACATCTAGATCATGTTTACACTAATAATGACTTTATCTTATGATAACAATTCCTAGGCTAGGAGAAAATGTAGATTTGCATCAGTCTTCATAATATCAGTTTGTTGTCGGTGTCATGTTTAATTAGCTACCAAATGTTAGTTACAATAAACTACTGTTACCTTCAATAACCAGGCATAATCTCCAGATTTATTTCCACAAGAAACACAACTGTTTATCGTAGGTCCTCAGTCAAATGAGTGGACGTACACTGCCACCACTCCGGGGACTAATTTCCAGTGATGGTGATCTTAAAAGGACATCAACAATATTATAAACTTTCTTGTTTTATAAAAATACAACAATTGACTTTTCCCTCGTTCAAGTGGGTGCTTGCGTTAAGAAAAGGCCAGAAGGCTGAGTACAAGTCATAGATTCAATTAAAAAAAAACACAAAAACACAAAAAAACACAAAAACAAAAAAAAACACACAAAAAAACACAATAAAAAACACACATCTCCCGTCTGATGTAAGCAAAAATAAAGTCAAAAGTTCTATAATCCGGGTCTCTGTTTCGATTGCAGAAATAGCTGAAATGAGCACCTGGATTTAGACCGAAACAAACTACCAAGGAAATCACTCATTTCAAGGCTGGAAAGAAGCTATTCCAATGACAGGTACAGATTCACCATCTGGTAGGCCTACACTCATACTGATGGCTTATACACTTTTTTTTTTAAATTAGAAAAAGATAAAATGTAATACATTTCAATCCATTTCAGCACTCCAGAACTGGCCTGTAAATGATAGAAAATACAACTTTATCATAGATTATCATCATTTTTCTTTTAATTTAAACCCACCTGTTTTTACGAGGGGCAAAACAGCTGAGTTTGAAATTCAGGCCAAGTTTTCTGGCCTTTCAGAAACAAGGTAAACCACTGAATAATGTAGCTTGGACCTCATCAAAGCCAAGAAACTCTGGACGCTTCCCATTCCATGAGGGCCAACTAAATTTCAGTGAAGTTGAGAAAATGACAGAAAGTTTTTTCTAGGTGGATTCCCAGTGCTGCCAAAGCCCAATGGGGATTTGGTGTATCTTAATTTCTTAAAAATGCATTTTCTTATTGGTAGTAATGAAACAACACTTAGTGTATGAGGGTTTAAAACCAAACTATTTTCTAGGACTGACAATTTCCAGGGAGATTCAATCAACGCTATTTCACAAGCTGCCTTGTAACGAAGCCTGGGGAATTAGACCTCAGCTAACACCTTGCACCACAATGACAAATTGTCTGTCCATAGGAGCATGGTCGTCTATCCCACAGTGGTAATGATTGAGTAAAATTGTAATGTGAACAAAGGTTATTAGAGCATCACTGTGCACTTGAGCAATCTCTTATCATTATTTACATAGAAGAAAGAATAAAAAAACCATTAAATGCCATATTTCCATCCCATCTCAAGTTGGTGGCTGAGTTCTCTCTCTCTCTCTCTCTCTCTCTCTCTCTCTCTCTCTCTCTCTCTCTCAACTAATAACTGGAAAAAATGAAGGATATTACGTATCTCTCCTCACGATATACTCTTCTAATATTCAACTCCACAGCAAAAATTAAGTTCTTCAAGGGGAAAAAACTAAGACTAACATATTCTATTTATTATCAGCTAATATTGATTTTGGGGTGGGTGCGGTGGAATATATTGTCTCTAAATCCAAAATTTTAGTCAATGTAGAGAATAACATATGTTCCAAAACAAATCCAGCATCGTAAGCCCTTTTTTTTTTCTAGAGGACTCGAATATGATAAAAGTTCAAGCATGTCTAAGACCATCTGAAAGCACAATGTTTGGATACAATGTTGGGAAGCACATGAAGAACAAGAAAAATGAAGTTGTATACCAAAATCCTAATATTGTAAGCCTGTGGAGAAACCTGATATATCGATAAACAAAAACAATGCTCTACTTTCTTAATTCAAATCCAGTTATTAAACTGAGGCCTGACTTTTAAATTTATGGTTGTTAAAAACCGGACACGTAACCAAAAGACCCAATATCTCATCCCAGATAAAATATATCAAGGTAGCAACTGGGGTTAAATTTCAGTGTGATCCAAACTGGGTTTGGTTTCAATTATATGGCAGAATGTATTTATCTGCTCCATTTCACAATTAGGACAGGCCAAAAAGATTACAAGAAGCTCTGACAAAATATCTCAAGCTGTTTCCTGATTTGGAGTTTGCACACCACAGCAAACCAATCAAGTATTAAAGTCCCAAGATCCTCCCCTTGGTCCTGGAAGTGCTGATGGAAACATAACCATAAGAAAAAGAAGAAGAAAAAAAAGATAAAACACAAGACCAATATCATATCATTCTTTATGGCATCTGCAACAACAGATTCAAATATATGAACTTATGCATAGATCAAGATACGTGGACAAAAGACAGCCAAACAAATGGGAAAAAAATCAAGCTTTTCCATAAATAAAAGCAGAGAAAACAAAAGTCAAGACAAGATATAATTCACCATACCCAATTCCCAAATCCATAAAAACCATCCCAATTGAAACTTCATTAAAAATAAATCATCAATCATCATCATCGTCGTCAAGGCCTTATCCTAATCATGCTGAGGTCCGGTACATGAATTCTAGTCCGTTGGGTTCTATTTTGAAACTTCATTACAAATAAATAAAAAATAAAAAATAAAAATAAAAAAACTTTTCCACAAATAAAAGAGAAGACAAACATTCCATAAACCCAATTTCCATATTCACAGACCATCCCTTTGAAACCTAAAAACAAAAGCCCATTAGTAAGAAGCAGAATACAATAAAGTAAAGAGAGAGTAAAATTCACCTAGATTCCTCAGTTGGGATGTAATTCCAGTATCTCCTGTCATCAATCCCAGTGATCACCATTGCCTTTGAGGAAATGGACAAGCAAATCCCCCCTGTTCTCTTCTGCAACCAAACCTCCTACATAGAATCAAGGGGGGAAAAAATCACAAAAACAAGCACAAGAAAGAAAAAAAAAGGAAAACCCAGATCAAGGTGATCTTCAATCCAGCACCTTCTTCCCACCGTCAATGGAATTGCGCCGCGACAGCAGCGCAAAGATGTCCTTCTTGGTGAGATTCTCGGGACTTTGGTCGAACAGCTCCGCGACAAGGCGCCGGTAATTCGCCGGGAGCTTCGACTCCCAGACGAAATCCGCAGATGCGGCGCTGTAAAAGGTGCGATTCAGCCTCGCCAAGCTGCAGATGTCCGGCGGGCTCAGGTGCATAAGCACCGCCGCCGCGCAACTCTCCGGGACGTCGCCGAGTCCGGGCTTCAGGCGCGAGGCGCCACCGTCTTCTTCTCCTGATAGAAATCTAGAAACAACACCGCCCATCAAAGGATGAAAACACCCCCCACCGAAACCCCAATTTTACAGAGATGAGAACGATGGATTACAGGAACAAAAACCCAATCCCAACCCTAATTTCTTCGCTATGAGAGCAATTGAGAGAGCAAAAACCCCCAATCCGCAAACACAAGAGCAACCCAACCCTAACCCTAATTTTACAGATATGATATCAGCTGAGAGTGAAAAGCCAAACCCAAACCCAAACCCACACCCTAATTTTACAGAACTCCTAAACCTAACCCTAGTCCCTAATTACATAGAACACAACCCTGGCCTTAATATTTGCAGGACGAGAGAGGAAACCCTAACCCTAACCCTAGAGATAGTTATTGGAATTTAAGGTGTTGGATTGGGAATTTATGCTGTTTGGAAGGGGGGAAATGGAAATACATGGTGGAATCTGCAACTGCTGCTGCTTCTTGAAAGCGGTTGCAGAAACCATTTGCTAGCTGGCTGTCTTTCTCTCTCCTCTAGCGGGAGAGAGAGAGAGAGAGAGAGAGAAGAGGCCTTTTGTATGTATGGCAAGGACGTGGGATCAATATCCTCTTGTATTGCATTCTACTTTATCCACACAAGAAATGCAAACTCATGTGGAAGTGAATGGATTGGAATCATAAGCAAGTGGGTTTTTTGGTAGGAAGCCAGATTTCTTTCTTGTCTGCTCGCTTGAAAGTCCTGATGACGCATAGTTTTTTAATATTTATAGAGTCTGAACAATGGGAAAAATTGATAAAAAAAAAAGGAAGCCCCCTGCATGTAGAAAAAGTGGATATCCAGGTTGGAGAATTCTAGAGAACCGGGTGACTGAGAATTGTCACTGTACTCTCGTGAGGAGCCCTGCTCTAACGTCTATTCAGTCTAATGGTGGAAGCCCCCTACCCGCACAAGGTTTCAGTAAAGACTAAAGACCCCAACAGTTTTGAGTAAAATCGTACACATTTTGACATTTGGTCCCCAAAATACTACTCCATTGCATAATGTCTCCATGGAAAATTTTGTGTTTGGACCACTCGATGTCACGGGTGTAGTTTACGTGGGACGAACCATCTGCACACCACGTATGTGGACAAGGTTAGGTGAAACATGGTATCACCGCTTGCAAAAGTGCATCTTTTTTTTTTTTTTAATCTCAAATTTTTTGTTGGGTTTTAATTTTATGAGAACTGTTCTCACACATTTATCATGAGAATTTTTTAGAGAACTAGTAGAATGAAAAGATCTATATAGGATCACCTCAAATATCAAGTTTGGCCTAAATCACATGTTCTTAACCCCTCCATTAGTGGCACACAAATTCTGTCCATTTGGATTGGTACACAGTCGATCCAATAGTCTAAAAAATTTAAATTTGATTGAAACTTAGGGCGTGAGACTATTAAGGGCTCTATGTGAAATGCAAGGTTTCGATTGGTTGTCCACCTAAAGTTCTCACAAAAAAATGGTGAGAACTAGTTCTCACAAAATTATTTTTCATATATAATTCTCAAATTTTTTTCTTTTTGACCCTTTTATTTATTTATTTATATATTTTTTTGTGATAGGGCATACGTCAAGTCAATCTAGTCATTTCACACATACTACATCCCCCCTCCTTTTCCCCAATATATGGTCACAAGTCCAAATTAGATTGAAATCAAAATAAAATGATTTTACTCATTCAACTTTTTCTCACCATTGAATTGAAATCATAATAAAATGATGACTCTAAACCATTAGATTTTAAAGCCATACATCAAAATGTTATGATTATCTTATAAACTCAAAATTTGGCATATAAGTAGGTTTTATATGGATCTTTCCATCTAATGAACATTTATGATCATCATACATCCTAATGGGCCCAACTAAAAGGAGCATTTTCTCGTAAAAAATGTCATTCCTGGGCACTCTACTAAGAACAACTCTCTTGTGGGGCCCCACTTGAGGATGGGATTGGGGGGATTGAAAGATCTCCTCCTACCTACTTGTGAATGGTGACAGAGGCTCAAATTATCATTTTAACCACTTGATTAATGGCCAACAATTTTTCACTATCCAAAATGAATGTAAGCCAATTCAGTGATCTAATCCAATTCGATGGGTGCCAAACTTGAGATCAGTGACTATCACGAGAGGTCCCTATTTTATAGTCCACTTGGATACATCATAAGTGTCACGCCGCGAAATCCGAGGTCCTTAGGATTTTCAAATCACGAGACATAACAGGTCCACAATAATTAAATAGAAAAAAAATTAAACTTTATTAAATAAATCCAAATGGAATAACATAATCAATATCCCATAGTAAACAATAAAATCAATTCATTAACATAACAAATATATTTGAAGTGCAAGTGATCCTCAAAATATAATAAACAATTTCTCAGCTCTAATAAAACCTTAAATTTATCCTCAAATCTAAGGCTGAAGTTTTCACAGCTCATCCCTCAGTCCCTATTCCGTAAAATGAGCTAAGTTTTCTCTTATTCTGGTTCAACCTCGAGATCTGTGGGAGACAAACAAGAGTGAATAAAACTCAACAAGTAATGCGAACCATAAAACCTAGCAAACAGATAACAATTTAAGAAAAACAAATTTAGTGTCATGGTTCGCATATACAAGGTATATCAAGAAAGGCAAGTGTAATATCTTAAAAGCGATAAAAAGATAATATTACCGAAATTCAAAGTATTTCAAGTAATTGAGCAAGTAACCAAATCAACAAATGAAAAGGAAAGGCATCTCCATAGTAAATAAAATATCAAAGTGTGCTCGCCAAAGTTAGGCTGAACCAAGCACAAGTTACCCGCCCAGTATAATCGTTTTCATATCTAAAGTTAGCACAAAGTCTGAGTATACCGGTAATCTCCAAAACAAAGTGGAATTAGCTGCATACTAGCAATATTGCACAAAGGAGTCTCAATTCCAATGTCATACCCAAAGAGGTTAAAATCTACTTGTGAGTGTCCCTACAGTGCGTTGCCCATATTTTAGAGAATGCCTTAAGGGTACACATAGCAAATTCAAAATACAAGCCCTTTTAATCACAAATATAGCCAAGGATTGAGATCACAATTCAATAACAGGTTATCAAGATTTCTCACATTTACAGTGTTAATGATCAACAATAAATTTCACAAAAATTACAATTGTAGCATGATGGTGGCAAAGAAACAGGACTTGGGATAACCATCATGTATAAGCATGTAAAAGGCAACAAAATATCCTAATAATCTAGAATTATTTCAATAGTTCCCAAAATTTTATATTTTTAATCAAATTGAGGCAAAGACCAGAAAACTCTAATGCTAAGGAACTATGATAAGATTATTTGCCTTGATTGCCAGTCCTTAGAGAATTTGGCTCGTCTGACCCTAGGAGCCCAACGTGAGTTCCTGTTATGATAGTTATATCAAGGTATGAGAATATAGATTTATGTACAAATGAAGTCTTATGGGTTGGGCCCGTGTAAAATGAACAAAGTTGATGGTTTCAATTTGAGTTGTGGAACATTCGTGTATGGGTCGTGATTTGGGTTCATATGCAAATAATAAAACAAAATTGGGTACGAATTGTGCATAATGGGTCGAGACATATTGATTGGGCCAGATTATTTAGTCATGCAAGTGGGTCAAATAAATGTGGGTTGCATAAATAAGTTGAGCCTTACATGAACATTGGCTAAGTGGGTTCAAGTAGTTTTTTTAGGTTCTGTTTATTAGGCCATGCAAGTGGAACCTTAGGAATTTAGTATATACATCTAAACTAAGCAGGTTGTACTCGGGTCAAAAGGTGGTGTAGGAGACGGTGAATGGGCCCATGATTAGTTTGGTTAACAATACCTGAAATGAGCCAGGGTTTTGTGGGGCAGTTGGGTTGACCCACTGCGTTGCCAATGGGGTGGGTAACAGTTGGTATGTGGGCTTAATTAGGTAATTTTATAGTTTCGTCTGGTATGGAGATGAGTTCTGCTTTCCACAAGACGCCCTGGATGGAAGACAGAGATACGAGGGAAGGGAGAAGGGAGAGAAATAAAATGAAAAAGAGATAAGGGTGGGGACACAGAGGAAGAACGATGAAAAGGAGAAGAAGAAAAGAAAGGGCAAAAAAAAAGTAAGAAGGAAAGAAAGAAGATGAAGGAGAAAAGACA
Source organism: Sextonia rubra (assembly GCA_037013555.1). Taxonomy (NCBI): domain Eukaryota; kingdom Viridiplantae; phylum Streptophyta; class Magnoliopsida; order Laurales; family Lauraceae; genus Sextonia; species Sextonia rubra. The sequence goes on along the minus strand of JASUAD010000011.1, from coordinate 27,960,547 downwards.
TGCTTGATTTGTGAAGGTGGATTCAGATGAGTCATGAGGTGTCAGTTCGGTTGGAATAGGTAAGTAAAGGAAGAAGAAGACAAGGAGAAGGAAGAGTCAAGAAGTAGGAAGATGAGAGAAGAAAGAGAGAGCAAAAAGGAAGAAGAGTATAAGAAGAAGATGGCCAGAAGAAGAAGAAAAGAAAATAAAGAGAGAGGAGGGACAGAAACGGGAAACAGAGAAAAGAACAAGCACAAGGATGGGCACGAGGAAGAAGCAGCAGAGAAGGTGCTGCATAGCTGGTGTTTGGCTGGGTTTAGTAGTAGAGAAAGGGGAAGAAAGGGAGAAGAAGAAAAGAAACCAGAGAGAGAAGAAGAATCAGTTGAAAACAAGAACAATGGAAGAAAAGAAAACAGAAAACAGGAAGAAAAAGAAAAGAGTGGAGATATGTGACTGTGTCTGGTCGGAGAAGAAAGTGGCTAGGTCTTGATGGGTTCCAAGGCAAAGGAAGGGAAAAATAGGGAAACGGAGCAAGAAGAAAGAAAGAAAGAAAGAAGACCAGAAAAGAACGGTTGCAGCAGAAAACGAAGGATCGGGTTTAGTTGCAGAGAAGAAGAAAGAGAACAAGAAAGGAAATAAGAAGAGAAACAAGAAGAAAAACAAAGATAAAAGAAAAAAGGAAGAAGAAGACGATTGCAGTGGAAGAGAGAGAAGCTGAAACGAGAAGAGGAAGGAGTGAGTGAAGAGAAGATGGACAATGGGTTTTTGTGCTAGGTTCGGTGGTGAGCAGACGTGCTGGGGTCTGCTCGTTACTTGCTTCGCAAGGTGGAGATGGGGTTTGGTCAAGTGGGCTGAGGTGATGAGGTCTTGATGATGGGTTGTTTGTGTATGATGATCGATGCACATGGTGTCCTGATGGCGTGTATGGGTGATAGAGATGAAGCCCAGGTGATGGTAAATCCAGGGGTGATGAGTAGATGACCAAGAAGTAGGAGGAGAGAAAGAAAAAAGACAAAGAACGAGAAGGATAGTAAGAGAAAGAAAAGCAGGCGATGAAGAAACAGAAGAAGAAGACGATGAACTGTGGCATCGAGAATAGGTGGGTTCGATGTAATGTATTAACTAATTATGGTGATGATTGAACGATGATGTAGAGTGGGTGATTAAGGTTGCCCTCCATGATCATGCATGATTAAAATGAATTTGGTTAAGGTAACAAGGGTACAAATCAAGAAGTAGCATGCTATTATAATGGAAAAAACTGATGCCTGTGCCTATAATAGTAACATGAATGCGAGGAGAGAAAGCAAAGGGAAACATAGCTTAGAAGAAAAGCCTTAGAGTGAGCAAGAGAGATTCGTAAATGTAATTCAAGGGAAAAGGAGGGTTCTCTATTTATAGAAAAATAAAAATAAGAGTCCTAAAAGAAGTTCTAGTTCAAGCTAAACTTAGTCAAAGAAGTTTAATTCAAATGGGACTCCATCCCCAAGTAGAGTCAGGATAGATCAATATAATTTAGAGGTTTAATCCAAATAAAATTCCAATTTTGAGCACAACTAGATTTTCAAACTCTAATAGTTTATGGGACCTACATAACAACTAATTAATTATCTAAATTAAATAGCAATAAATTATAAAAATAATAATAATTGCATGCGAAGTCCATCAAGATTATATCAAAGGTCCAGATTAATTTTAATTAAAAATAAAAATTCAAGTCGTTATAATAAGTTGAGCTCTAATGTGTTTTGGCACGTGGTGCTTATTTAATCATGAGCACTGATACTTTACGGATGATTTTCCATATATGTGTCCATGCATGCTTGTAACACAAAGGTTCTAACACCGCTCAACAAAAGTATTTGGATATAAAACTTCAATTTCGGTACAAGATGAAATTTTATGGAGTTAAAAAATAAATATTAAGAAGATTTTAGTTTCGTGTGAAGCTGAAACTCAAAACAATGAGTGCTCTTCCGTGCAAAGCTTCAAAAAAAAAAAAAAAAAAAAAAACCTAATGCCATTTGCCCATTTAATTGATGAACCATAACTTTCACGATCAGAAGACTTAGGCACTATTCTCTCTTGTCATTTTCTTTTATATTCGAGGATGCTGCATTACTCTAAAGAGTGCACTTCACTCCCTCGTCTACGATGGGTAAGATATTTTTTCATAAAACACCCTTGGCCACGATGGGTCAGATATTTTATTCATAAAACAATCTGATGTTACTGTTTGAAATTGAAAGAAGAAGGGGAGGAAGAAAACAGAAGTGCTGCCATGTAGCTTTCGCTTCATGAATTGAAGTTTTGTGTGGGGTTCAGAAAGAAACTTCACTTGCGAAAGTTAACGTGGTCGTTTAGGAGAGTTATTTTTTCCATGTAAAATATTTTAAATGATTTAAATTGTTATAAAGTTAATAAATATATATTAATTCTGTTACATTCATAATAGTTAATCGGAATTAATAAGTTTACATACTAAATAATTATATAAAAGAAGAAAACAAGTAGTTATAAAAAAACACTGCTTTTATTTTTCATTCAAAATTCTTTAAAAAACATCTAGAAATGAACTAAATATTTATGAAATTATAAATATATATTAATTATGTTGCATTCATGATGGTTAATCCAAATTAATAAGTTTTCATACTAAAAAAATATGAAATAAGAAAAAAACAAGAAAAAGGGAAAAAATCAAAATCACTATATTTTTTCTATATATATTGAGTCTCTCTTTGTTGGCCAAAAAAGTGAGAACTATATATATTGATGTATTGTAACTTTAGATCCTGAGGGAATTAAGATGTGATCATGATAGATGAGTTCTCTCTTCCGTGGACATAGGTAAGGTTGCCGAAACACGTAAAATTGCTGTGTTTATGTGTGTGATTGCTTGATAGTGTGATTGCTTGTGTATTCATCGATCTCCACTTCGCTCTGATACCACTTGTTGGAAAAAGCGGCGTAATGGAAATACTTGCGATCAACGAATCAATCACAATGAATAAACAAGCAATCACAACATCAAGCAATCACACACATGAGCACAGTAATTTTATGTGGTTTAGCAACCTTGCCTATGTCCACGGAGGAGAGAACTCATCTATCATGATCCCATCTTAATCCCCTCAGGATCTAGGATTAAAGTACATCAATATATATAGTTCCAACTTTCTTGGCCAACAAGAAAACCCATACACAATGACTAAAATACCCATAACCCTGAGCCTCGATTCTGGCTAAACCAGACGACCAATTCGGCTAAATTGGAATACAAGACAAAACCTATATCCAACATGGCCCTTGTCTAGGAGTAATTATTCAGTACTTTGGGAGTACCTTCTCCTTCCCCTTTCCACTAATCACAATGGAGAATGACACCAGCGGGATTTGACCTTATGGGAGTCCATTGAGCTCATTCTCCACTGTAATTGGTAGAGAAGAGGAAGGAGTAGATACTTCCGGAGTATTGAATAATTTCCCTCCATCCAAAATGAGGTGCTCAGTGACTCATAATTCGACAAGTTTCCCCACCATGATTAGATATGAGAAACTCCGCCATGTCTATTATACATATTTGTTGTATTTTCAACTTCATTATATTTATAACCATTAGATCAAAAGCATAAAAACTAAAAGGTTTGATGAACTTGTTCTAGCCATTTGGGTTTGAAGGCCACTTACTGTATATAATTATTATCATCAAATGAAAAACAAAATACTAATTAAAGGTTTTGAGTAAGCCTCTAGAATGGATCAATGCGATCAATTTAACAATATTTGTGCAAACAATCAACCAGCAGTAGAAAATAAATAAATCAAACACAAAAACACATACCACAATAAGACACGCAGGTTTTTAACGTGGAAAGCACCAACTGGATAAAAAAAACCACAAAACCAAGAAAAAAAACTATTAAGCAAATTCAAATAGTTATAAGATATACTCATACCTTTTTCACACCATAAGGATTGAGTTCTTATTGCGTAACTCCTTTTACCACATGACTCTCATTCGCTGTATACCGCTCTTTACTTAATCAATTCGCACCTTGAACACATAAGATGACTTTAACACTTCTACAAAACATATAGAAGCAACTGCTCTCTAGATCAAAGCTTATGCCCTTCAACTCTCAATAAAAGCTTTAAAGAAGATGATATCCAATAAGTAATCTCCACTTAGATTAATAAAATTTGTGTCTATGGTTGAGAGAGAATCTCTTTTTATAGCCCAATTTGTTGCCTTATAATAGTATTTTAACTAAGATAGGAATTGGCACAAAATTGGAAACTCCCACTTCAAAAGGAAATAAAATGTCACGGGTCGATGGAGTTTTTTCCGTTGTCCGATTGATCGAATACCTAACCCGATTGATTGGGTACGAATCTGATTGATCGGGCACCTATTCTGTCTAGGTACTTTTTTCAAAATTTTTCACAAATTTTTGTAAATTTTTTGAAGCAATAACTTCATCGTTTTAGTTCTGATTAATGCAATCTTAAACTTTACGGATATTTACTCAAAATGAACTTTTCAATGATAAGTAATTTACTCATATCTGATGCTCAATTTATGAGATATGACCTTTTTTTAATTCATGTTTTCCTAAAAAAATGCTTCAATTTATACTCTTTCTTCAATTTATTCAATTTAGTGCATCCGGCAACTTATACCAAAGTCTATATTAAAAGAAATATAAAGTACAACTTAATGAACCTAAAGTTTCATCCAACCTGTGCATTAGCTACCGTCGAAAAATCCTTTCACTAATAAAGCCACATCCCTTCAACCAAGCGGTGTCAAGTAGTCCTTGTAAAGGAAGACTGCTGTATTAATTCCAACTGGTTTGACTTGGTCATTGCTTCATATATTATTATTATTATTATTATAAGATCTAAAGTGGTACAGACTCTGCCTGTAGCTTGACCCTTTTCTTTCAGTTTTGCAGTTGTTTTCTAGTCTTCCTTGGTGTGGATGGCGTGCATTGCTTTAAAAGCAAGGATTAAAAAATGGAAGACCAACAGGTCATCAACATCAACCAACCTTTAAACGTTAGAAAAAATAAAAAGGCTGCATTCTTTCCAAACAAAAATTATTCTTTTATGTCTTCTCGCATGGTTGTAATCGATATCTTCTCGAAGAATATATTAAACTAACAACAGGCGGTGTCCTATTTCCTCGGTCACAGTTTTATTAAGAGTGTGCAGCATGTCTTACTAAGGCAGATGGTATTTGTCAGAGATGGGTCAAATAGCACTTTGATTATGTAAAATCATAATTCTTGATTTTTAATCAACATTTGGCGCCCATTTGTTCGCACGGGGTGAATTCTTCGAAATTTATAGTAAAATGGTCCCAACAAAGGTTAGTGTGGAGATGAGACTATGTGAGGAATAAAAGGTGGAGTATATAGATTGTCATTACTTTTTAAGGATTTGATTTACTATGGCGATGAATGAAATTCATTTTCCACCTTTTTTTAATTATGTTTTTTTTTTCATTAAAGGAGACATCATTGAATGGCTTTTTTGTAAATTTTTACATTTGCTTCTTCAATATTATCTAATTTGTGAAGGAAAATATTCTACTATGCGCACTTCCAAGTGCAGTCTATCCCTATGGGGCCCATTTGTGTCCAGCGTTCATTAATGCAACCCCTTTGATACTATTTCATGCTCAATTTTACGCTCACTGCACCTTCACTTGCCATTAGATTGAATTTCAAGAAAATCAAGGGGTAAAATGCCATTAAACTTTAAGGTTGTTAAATTAAGTACTACTCCTTCTGCATAAGAAAACTTAAAAAAGTTTAGATTCTCTTATGCGAAGCAAAAGTGATTGAAGTGGACCAATCAATGTCTGCCAATCTAGAGGTGGCAAACGGGTTGGGTTTCAGCAGGTTAATTTGGATCGTCCACCCTTAACCTGCGCGCAACCTATTTTCAAAATAGGTGAGGATTCTTCAACCCATACCTGCATAGGGTTGGGTTGGCCCGCTTGAGTTGACACTGTGTTATGGGTTAATTAAAGTTATGCCAAACTAACCACTTTACTTGAATATTGTAGTTCTCTCTTTTTCTTATTCTTATTCTTTTTTTCATTTTAAAGTGGATTTATAGATTGTATTATTACAAAGAATAAGATCTTATGTTTTTCAATTAAGGTATTGAACAACTACATCAAAGATTTTTGTGCAAATATTTATCCAAAAATGTTTAAATAAATATGTAAATGCCAACCTTAGCTATTAAACGTAACTACTTTAAATATTGACTAACAGTTTGAATTTATTTATGATGTATTTATAAAAGTAGTTATACTTTAAATATTTATGATGTATTTATTATCTTTTAATGCTTATGCATTTTACTACAAGCATAGGTGGTGTTTTTAAAATAATCATTGTCCATGATTTTCTATATACTTATTAATTTTATGATAATCATTATATAATAAAGATAAACCTAAGCAAACATACAATATAGGGAATTGATAAAAAAAATAAGTTATTACAATTTATAAGAAGATAATATTATGTAAAAGAGATAAAGCCGATAGAGCTTTACGTTTGCAAGTGTAGAAAAAAAAAAGTCAATACCATACCAAAAAAATCATATCTTATATTATTTCTAATAATATGATATTAACATATCTTATATTATCTCTAATATTTCATTATAGAATTAAACATAAATATAAAAGACTATATGCGAGTCATATGGATTAGGCAGGTCAGCCCTAACTCATCCCATCTTTTGCGGGTCAGAAAAACATAACCCGTGCCGGATCCATATTTTACCCGAGTCGGGTTACGCGGGTCATTGGCGTGTAGGGTTGAAGGGTCGGGCCTCATTTTGCCACCTCTATTTGCCACGTCAACCACTACACTGACAAAAATCACATGCAAATGTTCCCCATCCAATTCAAATTTCAAAATTAAGTGTTTCTGTTAACATATGCAAAGGGGATTTGGACTCAAACTTAAAATGCCAGTAGTGCTCATAGGAGAACATTGCCTCTTTTATTGATGCATTTCTTAAAATTCCTAAATATTCATTTAGTTGTAAAAAAAATGGGCCATTAATGATATTTTAAGTGCTACTTTTATGTAGTTAGAATGACTTCAAAGTTAGGTGAATGCTAGGTCCTAAGAGATATATTAGTGTAAAAATTCTTGTAATTTCAAAGATGGTCTTCATTCGATGGAGTTACGAGGACAGGAAAAGGACCTTAATGAAAAGGATGATTTGATACGAAACTGCTTCCATGCATGATATATATTGGAGCCCCTCTCCTAAGCAAAGCTTAGGATAAGCTCCTATGCTTATACCTGTGGGGCCCACCTAGGGACTCACATGGGAATAGAGATATGGGGATTTGAAGGACTCCCTGTGACCCTTCTCTGTACAAAAAAATCAGCCACAACCCTGATTTCTATCAACTCGATCTGGGCCTCAAAAGTTTAATAGCCAACAGTCCATTTGAATGAGTGTCAATCGATCAAACGATCTAGTAAATTCGGACTCAATTGAAAATTGATGGACATGTAGAATTCAAGGGGGTTGTGTATTTAATCCATTTAGATGGGCCAAGGGGGGCCTGCAGGCATGAACTTACGGAATTATATTCTAAGCTTGAGATTTGGAGAGACATCCCATTTGTGTGTGTGTGTGTGTGTGTGTGTGTGTGTGTGTGTGTGTGTGAAACTTTTAGTTGCTAAGTGCTTAGCACAGTTTTGGTTCTAGAAACCATGCACCATTTGTGTGGCTATACTTGCCACAATGAGTGGTTGTACTTGGTGCCTAACACCAAAATGGTGTTAAACACTTGACACTAGAAAACTACTCTATATATATTCATGTGCAAAAGACAAAAAAGTTATACAAACGAAGAATGCTCATGTGTAAATAAGGATTGTTATGTATGCATCCCTCACCCTATGGTGAGGGATGAATGCATACTAATATTCCTCAAAAATAAGTAAATAAATATATATAGGAGTTCCTTTGCTGAGCATCAGTGTTCACCATAAGGTAAGCACCACTTTCTAGTGGGGCCCCACTTCGGGATGAGACCGTCGGGGATTGAAAAATCTCCCTTCAACCAATCCTTCTATGGTGATGGAGCTCAAGTCATCATTATAAGCACTTGATTAATAGCCAACAAGTTTTTATTGCCAAAATGAGAGCAATCCAATTTAACAGTCCAATCCATTTGGATGGTTGCCAAATTTGGTATTGGTGACTATTATGAGGGGTACTTGTATTATGATCCACTTGGATGAATAATATGTTAGGCACTATTAGTGTTTTGACACACGGAGCTCACCTAATCATGAGCACCAGTTGATCGGCAGAGGTTTTTGATATACATATATATATATGAGGAATATTAGTATGCATCCATCTCTTATCATAGGGTGAGGGATTAGTATGCATCCATCTTGCACCATGGAGTGAGGGCATTCTTTATTTACACATTAGCACTCCTCTTTTGCATAACTGTTTTGTTTTGTGTACATAAATATTTTTAATTGTACAGGTAGGATAGATGCATACTAATATTCTCCAAATATATATAATCTTGTGAGAACTAATTCTCACCTTATTTTTATAAGAACTCTAGGTGGCGCCTGTCTATCACCCAATCTAAACTTTGCAATACATAGGGACTCTCTTGATCATCACACGTCTTAAGTTTCGGTCAAATTCGAATTTACTGGAATGTTAGATCGACTATGCACTAATCCAAATGGATTGGATTTGTGAGCCGCGGATGAAATGGTTAGGGACATATGATTGGGGCCAAACTTGATATTTGGGGGGTGGTCCTGCATAGATCTTTCCATCCTCTCTGGTGCCATCCCCAAATGGGACCCAAGTGGGTCTCATAAAAGGTTCTTATGGTAGGTGTGTGAGAACAGTTCTCATTGGATTATGCTCCATATACACACACATACACGGGTCTCCTTCGTTTATGGTCCATTTGGATGAGTCATAAGCTGGGCCCCAATAGATGTTTTGGCAAGCGACACTCACCTTATCTTGACGAATGATGCTTGACAAAAGTTATCCCATATATACATAATGGAAAATCTTTATGGGTGTATTGCATGCCCAAATATCTAGTGGGGCTCAACTGTTGATCCATTCAAGTGGACCATAAAATAGGTTTGGCACTCATCCAAACTAGTTTTTGGATTGACAATGTACTCATTTTAAACGGTGAGAACTGGTTAGTCATTGACTTAGTGGTTGAAATGAGTTAGATGTAATACTCCAACCCAACTTAATCCGGTTTAGTGAATAATTTATGCATTTTAGGCAATTTTCGAGCGAATTTGTTTTATGCATGTTGTTTTGTCCTTTGAGTTTCGTTTCGGGTCATGGATAGGCAGTTGGGTTGAGTTTAACCTGGTTAAGGTAGACATGAGCCCTTTTTCATAATTTTAGATTTTGTAAGCTTCTATCATTTTAGATTTTGTAAGCTTCCATCATTCATGTATCATCTTGATGTCATCACATGTATCTCGTCGAGCTTGTTAATTTCTGTAACTGATTCGCATGCAAATGACGTCATTTGTTTTCGTTGGATCGTTATTTGACTCAAATTGTAATTCTTGTTAGCCTTTGGACTTTTATATAAATTGTTTTAATACTTATCTTATATAACCCAATGCATGCATCGACCTTGACTCATCTCCAGACTTTCTTCTTTCTCTCAACGTTCGTTTTCTTCCTTTCTTCTTCTACGATCGCAGCAAAGGGGAAAATCTGTTGCATCCTTAACATCGATTCATCTCTTGTGTTCTAAGGTAAGACTTGGGTTATTGCTAATATCGACGTCTCGAATCTTTGTATCTTTATCACATGCACTCAACTCCTCTCTTTGTTCTTACATGCATGACCATTAGAGTTGCTAATAGACATCTAAACTGAGCCAAAGGACAGTGATTCACATGACAAAATTCCTTTAAGGCAAGTATAAGCATGATTTGGATGAACACATGTTGGTACATAATTAATTGCGAGTAATTTCTTAATCCTGCATGTGGTTTGTGTTTTACAGGCCGATTGTGTCCAATGATACTTACTTGTTTTCATTGTTTCATATTTGTGCAAATACGGTTTCATCTGTAACAGGTTCAGAACATGACTATTTGAAGCTTACGGTTAAGCCGTAGAGCCACACAGCTCACTTTCCAGAGAGCTGCAAAACTTGACTTACACTACGGTCAGGCTACGGCTAAGCCATAGATTATACTACGGCTAAGCCGTAGGCTAGCCGTGACCCAACCGTAGGTCAAGTTATGGCTTGATATCCAGAGAGTAGAAAATTGAGAAAACCTTCTACGGTCCAGCCACGGCTAAGTCATGTGGTGTGTTACGGCTAAGCCGTACTCAACTGTGGCTGAACCATAAATGTGGAAACAATTCTGGGGAACCAGGGCTGAGCCATAGTACATAATATGGTTAAGCCGTAAGATGCATACAGCTAAGCCGTAGGTCACCCACAGCTAAGCTGTGAGACCATGGCAGTGTGAGAAAAGGTAGGGATTAAAGAGACCTTGTAGGGCTTTCGAGTTGGAATGTAGGTAACCCTTAACTTGCCCAATGGAATGTGAGAAAAGTATGAATGGTCTTGAGTGCTGTGACTCATTCATGTGCGTTGTCCAGTTATTAAACGCCTCCCCATGGGTGTTGGTTTAAGGGACTCCGATACACCTTCCTTGTACAATGCAACACGAACAGAAAGACAACTGTGTATCAGATAACTTAAAACTATATCATCATGCACAGTTAAAAGAAATGGACAACTAGTTTAGGGTTGACTAGTAATCGATCATGATTCCTTAAAACAATTTGACATGAATTGCATGTTGACTTTAGTTATTGCCCTCCTTTCTTTTACTACTGTTTCGAATTATATTTGCCTTGCATGTTTGCACTTCTTGTGGTATGAAGTGATACACGGACTGTATAACTTGACTGTAACTTGAATTGATGTATATTAACTTGAATTGATGTGCATTATATGACATGATTGAGACAGTTTAGCTCTACTTAACCTCAGCCTTATGATATCCGATTGGGTTGACTTTGGCGTAGCCTGCCTGTTCTCACTGTAGTGTGTTCCTGTCTTAGGACTTCCGGATCCTAAGAATCAGAAACCCATTTATACCCTAGCCCGGTCGATGGTGTTCTCAATGTGTGCTCTCTTATGGAAGAATATGGCCGATGTAGTAGCCACCTAGTACAGTATATCTCTTTAATGATTCTAAAAGCATGCTTTATTCAACTGCACAACTTGCCTATACAAACTTGAAACTCTATGCACTATCACTTGTTACTTATTTTGATAAATACAACGCATGTTAACTTATTATTCCTTATGCTTTGCTGAATCGTTGTATTCATTAATTGTCCTTGGTATTGCAAGCTCAGATCCTACTACTTACCCCTCGTCGATCAACAAGACTCTAAAGGAGACCGTAGACACCCCGTTAGGGCTAAAGGAGTGGTTGTGATCACTCTGTTGGAGAGCAACATGACATGCATTTAGGTCTTCTTTGGTGTGAGGGATGTCTTTGGTTTTTGTAACTTGGAGTTAATTGGACTCTCTACTTTTCGGGATCTTGGCTCACTCTTGTACATCTTGTAATTCATATAATTTTTTTGTAGATATTGTTTTGCTTTAGTAAATCTCCTCTTTTGCATATAATGATACTACAGCTTTCGTGTACAATGTATTTGCACTTGTGATCTTCTCTTGTGCGTGTGCATTTAGACGGGGTTTAGGTGTGGATGCATGGGAGTACGTGTGTCACTAATTAGGTTTAATGTTAATCCTTGATTACCTGGGCTTGGTTGTGACATTAAGCCTCCATCATTATATGCAATTAGATGGGAGTGGGGATCGAACCAGGTGAGGCCTCAAGTGAGTCCCACAGGAAACAATGCTCAACTAACAGTGAGTACCAGTGCACAAGGTGAGGGGACCCATATGTATATAGGAAACTTTTCTAGTGCATGCATGCACACCTCATAATGGATTGTTCATCTGAATGGGCCACACACATACAAGACCTCCCTTGAACTACTTCGGTCCTGCGATTTGGCACCCATTCTAATGAATTGGACCGTTGGATTTACCATACACATTTTGTAAGTGGTTAAAATTTGAGGGGTCATTCATCAAGGAGTTGGGTCCCATATTCCTTACTTAGGTAGGCCATAACCAGATCTTTTGATCACTGAGCCCTATCCTTGGGTGGGCCCCATACTGAGGTGTGCACAGACCAAGGGGTACAGACTGTGTGTCTATAATTTTTGTACATTATGGTGAGAACTTTTAGCGACCCACCTTATAATCATGAATGATCACACATCCACACCTACACCCACACCCACACCCAAAGGGTCAAGTTGGGACAATTTGTTTACATCCGTCATTCAATTCACCATTGTGCTGAAATCCAATAAATAGTTACCTTTTATATCAATAAACTTGGGGGAAACGGTGAAGAGCTAATATGATCACAAGGGCTTAAAGTGTCATTGAGATCTTAGATGTTTCCATGATTTGGATGCATCATGATAGGCCCAAAAATAGAGTCTCAAAGGAAGGGACGGAGAGACAAGATGGAGCTCACACCTATAGGCTTTTTTGTATACATTAGTATGCATAAGAAGTCGTATGGTCAAAAGAGCTCCATAGAAGGATTATTAAAGCGATAATGTGTGAATGATTTGAGGACTAAGGTGAGGTGATGAACATATGGTATAAATGTAATTTGAAGCTTGACCTTTTTAGAACTTGAAATGAAGTGATGGCTTTCTAGTCACTTTTCATTGATAGGAATACTAGTGTTTATTTTTTATTTTTTGTTTTTTTTTATACCCCATGCTTAGGAGAGATGCAACCCTTAGCCCTCTAGTGAGGGAAGAAGCAACATGTCCTTGGTTGATGATAGGTGTCTAGCCAGGAATATTAGTTGATCATCAGTTTTTTTTTTTAAGCTCATTTGAATCTTCAATTATTTAACCTTTTATTGTATAAATTCTTATATAGTCTATGCAAACAAGTAGCCTCAAAACTCTTAAATACACACAAATCTATAATGAGAACTCACTTCCATAGATTTTGTAGAACGAATTGGGAGGGCTCATCACATTGACCCCAAGACGACACCTTTTACCCCATGTTAGATTGTAATGCCCATTTTATGTTTTCGATCTTGGGGGCCCCAAAGTTCATATTTTTAATAATCTTATTTTATATGTTGATATTTACATCCCTAATTATTCGGTCCAATTTTATTTTGAAATGAGACAATGGATTAATATAAAATAGAATCCAAATTCCAAATACTCTGGCAGAGGATTAGATAAGGGAGTTTACTAATTATTAATAAGATTACAAGATTTCCTCATTGGTGGCTACTGCATTGTTTACTTGGTAGGATTTTAAAGCATAATAAGCTCTGCATTGCCCACAGGGAAATCTGGTCAAAAGGAAAGGTTCCACTTTCATGAAGCCATCATTCAGTTTTGCTATTTTTGCATGCAACTAGGTTCATGTCTGCACGCACATGCGTCACATGCCAACACCTTCATCCATACAATCTCATCATACCCTCATCAGCACACCACAGGTAGCCCATCACATACCATATAACGAGTTCACTCCAATCCATCATCATCCTGAGGTCCAAATCGAAACTGACCCCATCATCAAACTCCACGATCTTCACCCATCCTAGGCTGGTCAAAGGTAGAAGGAAGAAAAGAAAAACAAAATAAAAAAGAAAGAAGGAAAGAAGAAAAGAAAAATGGATGAAAAAGAATGAGTATAAGAAAAAAAAAAGAACTAAAAAAAGCAAAACGAAACAAGAAGAAGAAAATAAAAAAGAAAATAAGTATAAGGTAACAGGGGAGCATCGAACTCACAGCATATTTTTCTTGATGCTCTTCAGTTAGGTGCAAAAAAACTATTAAAAGCACACACAATTTGGGTGAGGTTCATGGCTTGGAGGTACCATTACATGATTATTTTGGTAAAATCCTTATACCAATTTCTAATAAAATTACTAAACACCAATAAAACTGAATTTTACTTTTAAAAAAACTTAAAAATAAAGAACTTAAATTAGAATGCTAATATAACTGTGTATTGAAATAATCATCATCAACATCAAAGCATTATCTCAACCATGTTGGGGTCGGCTACATTAATCCCATTCCTCCATTCCGTTCTATTTTGAGTCAAATCTTTCGATAAGTTAAACTTTTTCAAATCTAAATCAATGAACTCCATCAATATTTTCTTTGACCTACCCTTACCTCTTGATGGGCCATCTACCTATATAGCCAAACTTTTTCTCACCGGTACCATTACCGGCCTACGTTCAACATACCCAAATCATCTTAAACAGATTTATCTAATCTTATCTTCTATTGATGCTACTCCTAAATATTCTCGAAAGTGCTTGTTCTAATTTTATCTGCAATAGTTTTACCACACTTCCACCTAAGCATTTTCATTTTCACTACATCCATCTTATAAATATGTATCTTCTTAATTGGCTAACATTCTGCTCCATATGTCATAGCTGATCTAACCACTGTTCTGTAAAATTTGTCTTTCAATTTTGTTGGCATTCATTTATGACAAAGCACTCTGAAAGCTAGTATCCACTTCAGCCATCCAACTTTTATCCTATGTTCCACATCTTCGTCAATCTCCCCATCCTTACTAATCATCGAGCCTAGGTACCGAAAAGAATCAAGTGGTATCTCATGAATTTCAATTTTGATGGTGGTTTCAACACTTTGTATATATCTACTAAAGTTGCAATCCATATATTCTGTCTTTGTATGACTTATTTTAAAGCATCTAGATTCTAATACCCCCAGCCATCTCTCAAGTTTTGTATTTACACCATCTTTTGATTCACCCACCAATACTATATCATCTGCAAACAACATACACCATGGTACTTCTTCTTAAATATGCATAGTTAACTCATCCATAATTAATATAAAGAAATAAAGGCTTAAACTTGATCCTTGATGTAAACCTATAATCACGGGGAATCCACCTATTTCACCACATGTGGTTCTCACATTTTTTACTGTTCATTCGTACATATCTTTAAAAGTTTCAATATAACCTCTGGGGACATTTCTTTTCTTTAAAACCCACTAAATTAAATTCCTCGGTACCATATCATATGCTTTTTCCAAATCGATAAAGACCACGTGTAGATTTTTCCTTTTTGCTTGATATTTTTCGATTAATTACCTAAGTGAAAAGATAGCTTCTATAGTTGATCTCGCCAGCATAAAACTAAATTGATTTTCAGATATCTTGGTCTTCTATCTCAGTCTTTGATCTATTATTCTCTCCCATAACTTCATAGTATGACTCATAAGTTTAATCCCTCGATAATTAGTACAATTTTGTATATGTCCCTTATTTTTATATATAGGCACTACAATGCTTCTTCTCCATTCATTTGACATTTTCTTTGTCACAAGTATCTTATTGAATAGTCTACATAACCAACTTACCCCAACTTCTTCTAAGCATTTCCATAACTCTATTGGAATACCATCTAGGCCTGTTGCTTTTCCTGTCTTCATTCACTTCAAGGCTTTATTCACTTCCACCCCTCTAATTTTACGGAGAAAAGTATGCTCTAGTGATAAAGTATCATCTTTAACTCTAGTATCGCCCAAATGTTCTTCATTTAGAAGTTTGTTAAAATATTCTGTTGACCCATAAAATTTTGCAAAAAATGCAGCGAAGGAATTACAAGCTTTGGATTATAAAGTTTCAAACTTTTCAAAGCACTTGGACCTCATCTCAGCTCAAATCAGTTTCAGAAACTCTTTGCCAGCTCTTTGGGAATCATTGCGAGACCTAGCACTTCCACATGTTGAAGCAAGCTTCTATTCAACGAAATACTTTCAAGTACATTTAAAGACTACTCCTCAATGATTCAGAGCAGTTGGATATCATTTGGATCCAAACTTGGTCCAGATGATCATATACTATGCTCTGTGGGTCCTTATGCAGAGTGACATCCCATGAAGATCAAATTAGCTGAAACTCTCAGAGGAAGCTCAAATAATGCCCAAGACAGGCTCTACAAAATTTTGAGTAGAACAGACATCATCGAACCCAAAAGCCATAAGCATGTCAACTTGGGGTCAGTCCCACCAAGCCATGGGGTAACTGACCAAAGTCCTGCTTCCTGATATCCAAAATTGGTGAAATTTGCACAAATACTCAAAAATATCCCTGATGTCAGTTCCACCAAGTTTCGAACCAAACCGAAGTCATTTCGGCCTTAAACAGTTGAGACAAGGGCCCACTATCATAAAAAGTCAACTGGAGAGTTGACCAACTTTTGAAAGTCAAAACAGGTTGAGAATTTTGTGAGATGCTCAAAATAGTGTCAAGAAGCAACCCTCCAAGTTTCGCGGCGATCATACATCGTTCGGGCCCTAAACTGGTGAAAACAGGTCACATATACAAAAGTCCGAAAACGGGCCTTGTCCGTGACCGCGGCCCAATCATCAAGGGTGTTGACCAACTTCAGGTGGTCAAAACAAGCTAAAACATCTATGAAACACTCAAAATAGTGTCAAGAGGCATCCTTCCAAGTTTCGTCAAGATTGGACTTCATTCGAACCCCAAACAACTAAAAATGGGTCACAAATGCAAAAGTCCAAAAATGGGCCTTGTCCGTGACCGCGGCCTGTTCATCAAGAGAGTTGACCAACTTTAGGTGGTCAAAACGATTTGAAACTTTTATGACACACTCAAAATAGTGTTAAGAGGTATCCTTCCAAGTTTCATCAAGATTGGACTTCGTTCAGACCCCAAACAGGTGAATATGGATCACAAATGTAAAAGTCCAAAAATGGGCCTTGTCCGTGACCGCGCCCCAATCATCAAGGGTGTTGACCAACTTCAGGTGGTTAAAACAAGCTGAAACATCTATGACACACTCAAAATAGTGTCAAGAGGCATCCCTCCATGTTTTGTCAAGATTAGACTTCGTTCGAACCCCAAACAACTAAAAATGGGTCACAGATGCAAAAGTCCAAAAATGGGCCTTGTCCGTGACCGCGGCCTGTTCATCAAGGGAGTTGATCAACTTTAGGTAGTCAAAACGATCTGAAACTTCTATGACACACTCAAAATAGTGTCAAGAGGCATGCTTCCAAGTTTCGTCAAGATTGGACTTCGTTCGGACCCCAAACAGGTGAATATGGGTCACAAATATAAAAGTCCAAAAATGGGCCTTGTCCGTGACCGCGGCCAATCATCAAGGGAGTTGACCAACTTTGGGTACTCAAAATGAGCTGAAACTTCTATGACACACTCAAAATAGTGTCAAGAGGCATCCCTCCAAGTTTCGTCAAGATTGGACTTCGTTCGGATCCCAAACAGGTGAATATGGTTCACAAATGTAAAAGTCCAAAAATGGGCCTTGTACGTGACCGCGACCTGTTCATCAAGGGAGTTGACCAACTTCAGGTGGTTAAAACGAGCTCAAACTTCTATGACATGGTCAAAATAGTGCCAAGAAATATCCCTCCAAGTTTCGTGGCCATTGGACTTCGTTTGGACCCCAAACAGGTGAAAACGGTCCACAACTGTAAAAACCCGAAATTGGACCTTGTCCGTGACTGCGGCTGCTGTCACGGACCCCCAAAGGACACTTCCTGCGGTTTTGGGCGGTTTTTCTCCACTCCTTTTTGAAATCAAACTTCCCACAACTCCCCTCAACTCCCAGGAACTACCAAAAACTACCTGGAACCTCTATAAAAAGAAGGGTGTTTGAAGGAAGCAAGAGGACACATAGAGAAGAGAGAAAAAGAGAAAATTGAACAAACGCAAGAGTATTGAAGCAAGAAAAGCAACATCCCATGACCATTCCCTTCCTTCTTTAGCTACCAAGGTGAGCAAAAGATTCAGAGAGGAAGAGGAGAAGGGTGGGGTAACTACGGAACGAACTATGTTCATGCAATGGTGACGATTCGAAGGATGACGTTGTCATCTTTGTTTTTTTCATTCGGGAGGGTTTCTTAGCCATTAGAAACATTGTGAACAAGCTCCTTTGGGCCTCATTTTATTCCTTGAAAATGATAGGTTCAGAATGACGCAATTTTGGCTTTTTACAATACCCTCTTCGAATTTGAACAAAAGACAGTCTGTAAATAAGAGTGATAAATTACAAAGTTTTCAATCGATTCCACAATAGAATCCGATCTTCTCAATGGTTATCCAACACCCCAAGATGTCATGAAAGGGAGTTTCAACACTTGAAAAAGTTTGGAAGAGCAATCAGCGCGAACAGCATGAAAAACTGAGGCGAACAGTGGCTTCACGGCCACTGTCTGCTAGTGACCGTGACCCATGGTCACTGGCCTGGGGCAGTGACCGCGGGTCACGGTCACCCCCCATTTTTTCCTCTTTTTTGCATTTTTTCCCACCTTATGTATATTTTCTTGTAATTTCCAAATTAAGATCACATCTAAGACTTGAGAGAGGGGTTGTAAACTTTGTAAACTTGTGTAAACAACTTGCATCTCCGCGTCAGGGCATTGAACCCATGTAAACAAAAGGGAATTCAATGATGAACTGTAATTGATTCTCATTCTTCTTAACGCTTGAAGTGCGTGAATGTCAGACATTGAATCTAATACACATTTTCCATGCCATTTTTAAGCGCGATCATATTCCTTCCACCTTTCTTTAATATCGTTGTTCTTCACCAGAATTTTTTCCTCATTGTCTTTGATATATTTGACATGATCTAAGTCCTTATTTTTTTTTTCTCTTTTTTTTGCGAGCTTAGAAATATCATTTTCTCCTTTTCTTGTTCCCAATCTATTATAGATGTTATTATATGTTTTGAACTTTACACTACTTATTACTTTCTTAGCTTTTTTCTTTGTCTTTTTATACAGCTCCAAATATAACTATTTATTGAAAAATACATAAAGTCTCTTGTGTTTGCATCTTAGAAACAAAATCAATGCAGCAAAAAGCAAATTAATAATCATCAATTATTAAGGAGGGTAGGATGGCAACAAGCTCAAGGTGATGACACAGAACACCGTCGACCACTGAGCTATCAAAAGCAAAGTTGGTGATGACTCTATTTTAAAGGGACACCTTTCCAATAGGCAGAAAATATCCAATGCCAACGATCTCTGTGGACTTCTTTGGTAGAAAGAGCTTTCCTCTATCGACATTGGTGTTCACACATGACTCCACAAGCACAACGGAACAAAGGAAGATGAAAAAGATGGTTCATGATCCAGTTTTTAGGGTGGGGTTTTGACATGACAGTGGTTGGAAATAAATATCAGGAAATGGAATCTTCGCATTTTAATCATTCTCCATTTTGGCTCATCCATTTAGTTTGTTTCATTCCGGCGCCGATGCATAGGATTTGAATGTTAGAAATATAAATGTTATTGTTAGGTTTGTCATATGTTGAGAATTTTAAGGATAAAATTAATGTTTGAATTTTAAATTATTTATTAATTAAAAATAATATTTAAATTTTAAATTATTTGTTTGTCTCATCTCTTGTATAAAATGGAGAGTTGAATTAAATAAAGTTTATGGTAAAATTTATAAAATATAGTAATTTATAAAATTTTATTTGATATTAGAGTTAGCCCCGTGATGGCCAAGCAGGGCACTGTCTTACTTTCTGTGTCGTCGCTATCCATCACCCTTCATCCGTCTATCTAAATTTAAACCTGACGATCTCATTATCTACAAGCCAATCCATGTCGCCTAATAATTTTTGTCGCCTAATAATTCATTATTACGTGCTCGGTACTCATTTTTGACTCGATGCCAATTAAGCCAGGTTCAGTCGAGTCAATTCATGTGTCGGGGCACGTTCAGTCAAGTGTTTTTGCACTATGCTTTAAAGCTTTTCTATTTTTTTTCCCAAAGCCGACTACTAATCTGATAAGTATAGGTCTGTTATGGGTCAATGGGTTCAGCAATCACGCTCTAACCCATATTACTTTTGTGTTGGTTATTGCTTTATAAGAAAATATACAGCAAATTCACCAAACCATTTGTATGCTAAACTACATATGTCTTGTGTACTAATTTTGAATTTCAATAGCTTTCTAAGTGACCGCATTTGTTTAAATTCGGTGCTAGGTAATGGTCAAATGAGCGTCTAAATTAGGTGAATTCCAATTAATTGAAGCATGGTTTTAAGCACCTGTCATTCATAATCATTTTACCTGGTGGTGCTTTTTGTAAACATTATCCTCTTCATCATGCTATTTTCTTATGACTTGTAATTTTGGATCATTACCTCCTATTATATCTCTTGCTCTTGTAAAAAAAATCATCCTTTTCAAAAAAGAGAAATGAAGTAAAAAAAAAAAAAAACTAGGGTCGATAGTAGGGTCGCAAATGGGTCGGGCCTCTTCACAATAAGTTGATAAGGGTTACCAATAGACTGAAGTCCAATTCATATTTGACCCATTTTTAACACATGCCAAGTAATTTCTACCTGGGAATGTGTATAATCGTCATTCAATGCGGGTCAACCCATTTAAGAAACTTAACCTATAGAATCTTGTCCAAAATCTAATCCACTTAAAATATTAAGATACATTTGAATTAGTCATAGGCCAAATACAAATGTTCTTCTCAATTCAAAAAATAAAAAATGAAAACTTTAAGCCTAATAACTTAATGAACCTTTTACGTGGCCTAAAATATTTAAGCCTAAGTTATTAGTAGTAATATACATAATTCATTATATACTAGACTCATATTTTATAAGGGTGTACACAGTTTGGATTGGATCGAATTGAACTAAATCCGTCACCGAACTGTTACCTACGAATTGACGATTTTATAATTCGTCACCGATTCGTTGCCCTTTAAAACCGATCCGAACCAAACCGTAGATCAACGGTTCGGACCGGTTAAAACTGTTCAATCCATTGGTAGAGCCCATGATGGGAATTTTTTTACAATAAAATAAAATAAAAATAAAAGTAAAAGTTGTAGGTGGCCCGTTGGTAAAACTTAATCATAGGTGGCTTGTCTCTATCCTTCTACGTGATCATTCCCAAATTATTAGATGAAGTCATTATTAAGATCAACATGTTAGAAATGTTCATTTTATGAAATGTATTGAAGAGATTAGATTTTGAAGAGGTTCAAAGAGAATACATTCAACCATCTTATAGGTTCCCACAAGGCGATTATGGTATAAGATAAATAAGGTGAATATGGTATAAAATAACTATCACATCACTAAATATATAATGCAGAATACAAGTAATAATAAAAAGATATACGAGTAGATACTCTAAATAAAATCTTTAAGCGAAAATCATAAATTTTGAGTACTTTAAAAGCATAAATGACAGACTAACATTTATCAAATCAGCTTTTTAACTGAATTATACTCTTCTAGTCCAAAGATAATTGTATTACCAATTCCATAAGATCTTTAAAGGATCCTAACAAAAACTCACCAGGAAAATTTTAACAGAAGGATGAAACAAAGCACACAAAACGCTTAAACCTTCTGGAAGATATCTTGCAATGGGTACCACACAAAACACCTATACCTTATAAAGGAAATTATTATCTTTTAATATTTTTTATATAAGAATAAATATATATATTTCAACGGATTGGATCGGTTTAAATCTACGGATTAAGGGTAAAATTCGTCACCATCCGTTACTAACGGATTAGGATTTTTTCAATCCGTCATCAATTCATTAATCATCGGATCGGTTAAAAAACTGCGGATCGGATAGGATCGGATCGGTTTAACGGATCGACGGATTTTTTGTATACCCCTAATATTTTATTTATAATCAATGTGGGATGGGGTGTTACAATCTACTCCCCTTAAGGCCACACGTCTCCGTGTGGATCCATCTAATTTCACCAGGCGATGTGGCAACCGTGTCCCCTACGGATTCCCCTATCTTAATTCACACGCTCTTGCACCCTAGCTTTGTCCTGATCTTGCCTTAAGGGCTTTCCCAGCAGGATTGGAAGTCCCACATTTCCATCTGGTTATACGCTCTGATACCATTTGTAATGCCCCACTCTTCACACATGCATGATATTATCCGCTTTGGCTCATGGGCCTCACGGTTTTATTTTTTGCGCGAGCTTGTGAGTCAAGATAGGGGAATCCGCAGGGGATACGGGTGCCACACACCTGGTGAAGTTAGATGGATCCACACGGGGACATGTGACCTTAAGGGGGTAGATTGTAACATCCCATCCCACATCGGTTATGAATAAAATATGAGTCTAGTAAATAATGAATTATGTATGTTACTACTAGTAAATTGGGCTTAAGCATTTTGGGCCACGTGAAAGGCCAATCAAGTTATTGGGCCAGTGGGCTACTTGGGTCGTTACAAATGATATCAAAGTCAACTCTCGACTAGTTCGAGTGTGAATCCTTGCCGTGACCTGGTGCAAGTGGGTGGGTTTCCATGTGGGGGGGCCAAGAGGGATGGCAGGTTACATGGACTAGCAGGCCACTGCACAGGGACGTACAGCCCTAAGGGGGTGGATTGTGACATCCTAGAGTCCCACATTAACTATAGAGAAAAAAGTGAATAGGTTTATATATAGAGTTTGCACCCTTACCTTGCATGAGGCATTTTGGTGGGTTGAGGCCCACCAAAAATAAAACATGAAGTCCATGAGCCAAAGCAGACAATATCATACATGTGTGAAGGGTGGGGCGTTACAGTTTGGATCGGACTATATATAAACTCGGCTAGATCAACTAATTCGATCTTATATGTAGATTTCATTTCAAAAGGAATTATATGAAAAATTAAGCATTCAACCTTCATGGGGATTATTTTACCAGAATGTGATTGCGGTGTAATTTGAAACTTATATTTGCTTTATAACATTACATTTGGACTAACAAATTACTTAATATGTAATATTTTTCTTATGTTTTTCTTATTATAGTATTCTTCTTTGAATTGATTATCATGAATGCATGTATGAGCAAGAGGGTGAGTGAGTTTGAGTTTATGTAAAAAAGAAAGGAAAAAGTAATATAAATAATATTTGACAAAAAATATGAAAAATTAGGACATGTTTCACCGTACGTGCTTGAAATATAGCAAAATCAATTAGCAAATGTTTTTACAAATATTGACTCAATTTAGGGAAAAAGGAAAGAAACATGTCACACTCAAAAATCTTATAGGTGAAATTGTCTTCGTCAAAAGTAGTACATGATGATTTATTATAAAAGTAAGTTTTAGCCATTATTTGAGACATATGAAATGTAATTATATCCTCAAACTATGTGTACTAGAAAATGTGTAATTATGTGGCATATGTAAGGGAGAGGAACTTAGGTCTATTTGGTTAAGGGCGTTTGTGATATAAGTGATTGTTTATGAAAAATCTGGACTTCCTCCTTGATCGAGACTTTTAGTGGGAATTAGTTGAGCTAGTCATAAAAATTGTCACTCTTGGCCTATAGTATTACATTTTAAAAGTCGACTTTAGAAGTTAGCCTTTGAATTTCTCCAGACGCTATAACAATGAATCTCCAAATGCTTACAGCCAATCGGATCCTAACAAGTAGAAATAATCTCTCTACGCATACAGAGACATCGATTCTCACAAAGTGCCACGGATTCATTGTCTCGTTGAACCAATGTGACAGCACAACAAGGATGTAAATGCTTGAATTTGTCATTAGATGGGCCCCACCATAAGAATCAGAGAACGGGGCAGCCATGTGGCATCCCGAATTGAAATGCTACAAAGATTTATTTCCGAAAATTATGAGTGAACCTATCACAGTCAAAAAAAAATAATAATAAAAGAGCCCTACTTAATGTGATGGCTGTGAGAAATCACACCAGGACTATAGGTGAAATTTCAGAGGATCCATACCCGTAGCAGACCCAACTCTGTCAATTCTAGGTAGGACCACAAAACCGCCATTTGGTATGGCGTGTTGAGGGACACATTGACAAATTCCAATGACAACATGACAAGACCTACACTGCTATAAAGAAAGACAACCAGACTTCAACTTTTCAGAACGTATATAAAAGCTCATTAACGCTTTAATCCATTTCTAAATGACAGAATCAGTTCGGTCTAATCAGTTTTAGGGATTTTATTACAGCACTTTTCGGCTTTATTATCCACTTTATAAGTTTATATATCCGTTGACACAATATTATTTGGTGGTCCCGACATTTGCACTAGCATAAGATAATAGGCTTTGATTTCCACATCTTACCAATTCCACCACCCCAATGACATTTCACATGTGGCTGTTTGGATCGGACAATTTACAAACTCGGCCGAATCAACTAATTCGATCTTATCTGTAGATTTCATTTCAAAAGGATTTATATGAAAAATGAAGCATTCAGCCTTCAAGCTAAAAGCGACCAACCATCTTACATAACATGCATGGGCGATTTGAGGCTTATCTTGCCAGAATGTTCTCATATTATAAATAAGATTGGAAACATTTGGGGCTTATCTAGCCAGAATGTTCTTGTATTATAAATAAGATTGGAAACATTTCTAAGTTGACCATTAACTCTCCTGAGTCATCTCATTTTGATAAAAGATAAGTCAAATATGGTGGAGACTCATTCCGAATCATCTTATTTTAATAAAAGTTTCGCATTTCAAACCATTTGATAAGTAGATCTGATTTTTCATAATTAACGTTTTTTTAAGTAATTATGCACAATGTTTGGAGTCTACAATTTAAAACTAATGACTGCGATGTAATTTGAAACTAATATTTGCTTTATAGCATTACATTTGGAATAACAACTTACATAATATGTAATATTTTTCTTTTATTTTTCTTATTATAGTATTCTTCTTTGAATTGATTATCATAAATGCATGTAAACAACTATCATTTATATTTTATAAATATTTGATTCTATTTAGATGTTTTGAAATTATTCATAATAAAATATGAGACTCTTGAGTCTTTGTGTCGACTCTATTCAAGTCCATATTATTTTTTGCATTAGATGATTCGAATCTAAATCATGAGTTTTTCAACTTGAGCATAAGAAGCCATCCATAGGAATGGTGTAAATTTCATAACTCCAATTATAGTTGTATGTACCATAAGAATGGATAGGGCTATTCAGATGAAAGGAGATATCATTCATCTATATTAAACAAATATAAAAAAAATTATTTTTATTTGACGTTGATAATCATTTGATTTAATAAATGGCAAGTATGATTTCAATTTGTCAAGTTCCGGATTGGTGGTGCAGTTAGCTAAAGCCAAACATTAATAAAGACACTAGAATTTGATAAACTTTGATGGGCTCAATTGGACCCAAAGCAATTACTTTCTTAATTTATGTTAATTATATGCTTAAATACATATATTATTATGCGCTATAAGATATACAATGCATGTTTTATGTATATAAATGGACACTTGATATAAATTGTCACATATTTTACTAAAAATAACATAGATTTTCATATATTGAATGAGCCATTTTCCGGAGGTATCACGCCATCCTTAAGCAGAAAATGGCTTGGGTGTGCAGGCCGCATTTTTTTATTGGACAAAGAGTATTTTATTCAACAACCAAGATTTAAAAAACAATGCAACTTGACACCAAATCCCACAAAGCAAGACCCTACAAAATCAGCTATCATTACCAAAGAACAACAACGTCCTTTTTTTTTATTGATGTTTTATTTACTTAAATAACAAAACTTGGCCAAGGAATGAGCTGCTTTAGGGCTGATTTTGTGTTATTCACATGTTGAGAATGCTTTTGCCCGAAGAATAAGATGTGCTAAGATTGTTCTCATTCTCAGAAGGGACCGAGCCTAACTAGTTTGGCAACATTATTTTAGAATTTGTTCTAAATGAACAAAATTAGTAGAATATGTTTGGCAATGTTTGGGGATTTAGTCTAGTAAGAAATATTAATATATTCATTTATTAGATATAAAAAAAATTTGAAATACTAAAATAATTTCCAACTCAAAATTTTCAATATTTGAAGAAGTAAATGCAATATAGAGTTTAAAATTAGAGTAAACCACAAAGCAGTTATTTTATTCTCTTTCTTTATAATATCGTTTAATTAGAGTTTAAAATTAATTGTTTTGTAAAAATCCCCTTTATTTTTGCAAAAACTATGAGAGATCATTTTTCGATCAAGGGCTATCTAAGTTGGGGTGCTCATAGGGCAGGCTGAGTAAGGCCTAGCCTAGTCTGGATTAGACTCCTCAAGCCCAAGCTTGGCCCAAGCTCGATTTGGGCCATAAGTGGTTGGGCCACATCAAATCTATTAAGATCGAGCCTAGCCCATAAATTAATGGGGCCTAACATTATACGGGCCTGATTATTAAGCACCTTTAAGTCGGTCTCTAGTAGCCAACATAGCTATTATGTACTAATTGTTATTTACACACATGGTCACATTCAAATGAATCAATCTAAAATGAAAAAAGAAATTTGTTAAAAGTGATTATAATTTTCATAAAGCTATTTTTTATGTTCTTTGAGTTGATATTGCCTTCTTTTTTAATAAAAGCATATAACTCATCATCAACAAAATAGAACTGCATTAGTATAACAAAGAAATCTTTGTCTAATACAAACCAATATTTAGAATAAACATTATTTGCCTTTTGAATAGTGTTCTTTTATAAATAATTTTAAACTTTCTATCATGAAAGATTAACATGCAGCATAAAAAACGTAGGAAGGAGAAGTTGCAACTTAATATACTTACTCGGGATGGGCCATGCTTGCTACCACTTAGTGCAAGCTTGGCCCATATAGCAAATGGGCCTGAATTTTTAATCCAAGCTTGGCACAGGGATTTATACCTAAGACATAAGCCCAAGCAAAAGTGAGGTTAGCTGAGCCCATGAGCATTCCTATATCTAAGGGGTTTTTTCCATAAAATTTTCTAGTTTTATTTAACTTAAAAAGTTTTAATAACCTAATATTTTAAAAAAGCATAGTTTAGAATTAAAAAATTAAAACCTAAAGGCTACATTAGTTTGATAAGGTGATCATTTTTCAACTGCATTTCAAATCAAGGCGTTCAGATAGTCTTTGTGGAGAATAAATAATGAGAAGAAAATCAGAAATTAATTTTTAAAATTCAACTCAAAGGTAATTTGGCTTGCCCTTCGTTTAGATCAACTGTGTGGCTCTCTTAAGCTTAAGCTCAGGTTAAGATATGCTCAAGTGTGTGGTTTCTCTGTATGGGGCACACCTGCATACTCACATGGATATGGGCATAGGGGGATTTGAAGGAATACCTGGGACCCTCCTCTATGCAAAAAGTCAACCATAACCGTGGCTTCTATCATCTACATCTAGGCTCCAAAAGTTTAATGGTCAACAATCTATTTATATCATTGTACAGTCGATCCAATGGTCTTGTAAATTTGGATTTGACCAAAAATTGGTAGACATATGAAATTTGGGGGTTTTATGTATTTGGTTTATTTGGATGGACCAAGGGTAGGCCCCAAGGGCTCAGGCTTATGGAATTGCTTATATAAGCTCGAGTTTAAGGAAACTATTCCATATATACACATATATATATAAGAGAGAGAATCTTATGAGAACTAATTCTCACCATTTTTTTTGTAAGAGTTCTAAGTGAAGCTCATGTATCATCCAATCTAAATCTTGCAATACACAGGGACCCCTTATAATTATTTGCCCTGAGTTTTGGTCAGATTCAAATTTATTGGACTGTTGGATCGATTGTGCACCAATCTGAATAGGTTAAATTTTGTGGGTTATGGATAAAAAGGATAGGGACATGTGACTGAGGCCAAACTTGATATGTGAGATGGTCTCACATAGATCTTTTCATCTCCCCTAGTCTCATCTCCAAATGGGATACATAAGTGGACTCTATAAAAAGTTTTTACGGTAGATGCGTGAGAACAGTTTTTACAGGATCAAACCCCATATATAATATGTGTGTGTGTGTGAGGCTACTATATTTGGTGTGGCCCAATATTGCACGTGTGGGTCCCACTTGATGATTTATGGCTTATAAGAATCCATCGAGTGATGGGACAGATCAATAGACTCTTGGAAACCATATCAAAGGGTATAAACTGATCAAAGCAAAGCAATGATGGATAAAGTTATTTATTTGTTTTCTAATATATATTATTTTAATTTTATAGAGCTACACCTTAATCAAATTTAATGAGTAAATAGAGAGTTGTTTTATTTTTAATTCTGTTTTTGACTTTTTACCTTTGTATATTGTTGATGTCACTCTCTCTCTCTAATGACTAAGCGTGAATCCAAGTGGAGCTAGCCTTCAAAGTGGCTCGCAAACTTGAAGACGGTTCTGAGAAAAGCCCGTGAGGTGTGACTTCACTCACCATTTCAGCCGTCAGAGCTCTATCGTTTTACAAGGTTTGAGTGGGACTAGTCCCCACTGAGCTGAACGCATATGGGAGAGGAATAGAGGCACCACCCAGAGTAGAGCTCTGCAGCCAATGTGCAACAAGAGGTTTCGTCAACTCTGCTAGTGGTAGGTCAACTCGGTCAAGACCCAAAGCCAACTGATTTAATGAGTTTTAGGGATTGTAATACTTGAATATGATTTTTTTTTTGTTACTTCTAATTTGTAATTGAAATTTGGATGGGGCATGCATGTCTCATGGATCCCCCCACCCCACTCTTTCAGGGGTGGGTTTGATAGTGTTTTCTTTCACGTTTGGAGTGGGTACTTAAAATGAGATTTAGATTTGAATTGAGTTCAAGAAATGTTTATATTTTGGCTGTTGTACTCCGCGCTTCCTCGTTTATGCCCTATTTACATATTCAACAATGAGTTATTACAAAGAAATAATGCCTTCCTAAAACATTTACGCTTTATTTTACTCAAACAAGGTTGAATATTCAAAAGAGAACTTTTAAGGGCCATTTGAAAACGCTCGTCTAACTAATAAGAGATGACCAAACTAAGGTCTAAAATAACAGTTCTAATTTTTAAGTTATCCTTCACAATTAGTCTGCTTGATAAGATAATCTAAAAAGGTTCTTATTTAATGACATATCTGGAGCCACCTTTAGGAATTATGATAATTAGGAGCATGAGAGGGAGCCACCTTTAGGAATTATTAGGAGCCACCTTTAGGAATTATGATAATTAGGAGCATGAGAGGGATTTTAGAAAATCCTATACATATTTTGAAAACTATACTTATTTTTTATATGTGGCTTTTCCAAATTCTTTTAAGATAGGGCCCCCATAAGGACGAATCCCTAGGTCTGCCCCTGAATTTAGGAGCCCATTTTCTAAAAATTTGCAACGTAGAGCTCACTATATTTTTTGAGGTCATTTTCATCCAAAATACTTATAGATTTTGTATTATCCACCATTATTCGCTTTATCTAAAAAAAATAGGAGCTTATTATTAGAGTTTCCAAATGCCTTTAAATCTTAAAATCAATATTGGTTGGATAGGGTGATCTTTTTCTCAATCCCATTTCAAATCAAAGTTATATACTCTCTACAGAGATTAAAAGTTGAGAGGAAAATCAAAAACTTCTTTTTTAATTTAATTTAAACGAAGTCTCTTTTTCTCTTTGGTGAGTTCCCAGCCATCCACACACTCATCTAAGTCCTTTACCATCAAAACAACAGCCCAAGACCGATCTCTGGCTTTTTCTGTGAAAGAAAATTAAAGGACCTCACAACTGAGCCACTGGTGCATAGCCAATTAGATGAGATATCGGTGTCAAAAAATTGGGTGCAGCCTAATATGCCACATTTGCCGCACACTTGGGTGATTTTGCTTCTCTAACTCCAACATTAGAGGAGTTAAGTTGAAATTCAGCTCCAACATATGGGTTAAGAAACCCTGTAATGGTAAAACATGCAAAGAATCTGTTGCAATGATTGGACCGAACACTAGATCCTTGGAAGCACTGTAAAAGAGTAAGAAACCCTAGCTCTAACTAATCAAGCAAGTTTTTTTTTTTTTAATGGAATTGGTAAATGTGAAGAGACAAATGCAACTCACATACACGAGATAATGGAGGCCTACATATATGAGGGGGATAAAACACAACTCGTACATGTGAGATAATAAAAACTCACATATACAAATGAGAGGGGAGGCTAGGTTTGAACCCATGACCTTCCAATGAAAACATCCACCCCTTACCACTAAGTTAGAGAGCAGTTCCCAACTAATGAAGCAAGTTAACCAGATCACCTTGATCACAACTATTTGGATCATAGAGAATGGCTAGTTGACAACTGTGGCAAACCAATTATGGATAAAGTTATTTATTTATTCTTTTAATAGTTCTTGAATTTTGTAGAGCTTGTCTCCTTCAATTTAATGACTAAATAAAGTATTCTTTATTTATATTTTCCTCTTTGACTTTTTACCTTTTTTATTTGTTGATATTAGTCGCTTCCTCTCATAACTATCATGTATCCAAATGGAACCTTCAAAGTGGCTCACAATATTTTTTATTTTAAAAAAGGCAGCTCACAAATTTGAAGACAGTCCCCAATTAAAAACCCATGATGTGCCTTCACTTACCAGTTCAGCCATCAGAGCTTTATTATTATTTACAAGGTTGAGTGAGATAAGTCGCCACTGAATGCATAGTGGAATAGACACAACTAGAGCTCTCGAGTCATATGTAAAGAAAGATAAATTCTTAAAAACTTCCCCTTTGACATGTCCAATGAAAACTAGTGTGACAGCCTATAAATTAACAATAAATTAAAATTAATATTCAGATTAATTATCATCTAAAGATGGCTATAGTTATTCATTCAATTGCCTCCCCCATTCCACTTTTTAAAGAGAACTTAAAACACAAAAAAGGTGAAATTTATCATCTGACATAAATTGATAATGAATAATGTTACAAAGGTTTTGACTTTCTGTTTCAATTTTAACTTAGTGTTTTGGCACTGCCATGATAGAATAATAAAAAGATACTCACATTCTACACGAACTCCAATCCTGAAATAATCAAAATAGATAATTCAAGTTGAAAAGATCAATGCAAGATTTACTTGAAAAATGTTTCAGCAAAGCTTTTACTTAGATTATCTTGATACTGGTGATGATATAACATGAGCCATACATCAGTATAGATCAAATTAATGTGTTGTATCAGGTCATTGGCAAAAATCTCCATGATAAAATGGTGGATCAATTCTTCATTGAGAATTGAGATAATCACATTGTTCAGGATTTTTTTATATTGTTTTGTCATCAATGGTGACTGTGTAAGTATTTTTGTGTTGGTAAATTCATGGATTTGATAAAACTTGAGTCCATAAGTGTTGTATTTTATATATATTTGAGTATGGACAATGGTTTGAGTCACTGGATGCACTGAAGTGAAGAAATAGAAGAAAAAACGACAAATTGAAGTGGTTGTCTATGGACAACATGGATTAAAAAGGTCATATCTCACAAACCGAATGTTGGGCATGCGACCTACAGTTGGAAAGCTCATTTTACGAGGATTCGTAGAGCCCAAGATCGCCTTAATTGGAGCGGAAACGAGAAAGTTATGGCCTCCGGAAATTTGCAGAAAAATTTTGAATTTTCACCCGGGCAGAACCTTAATCTGACAATTGGGCAATTTATCCAACCGATCGGGCAAGTGTAGAAAATGCGCTGACTTGCGATTTTTCAGTTCGAATTGAAAGGAAACATACCTGTTTGATGCCAACTCCTTTCCTGATCGTATTATACTTATGAGGCACGGATTTGGAGATATAAAAGAGGGTTCTCTCTTAACCTTAAGGTGGGAAACACAGATCTCAATATTCTAAGAAGAAGATTGCTTATTGGAGATCACCTTCTCTAAAGTTCTTTCATTGGAGAGTTGAAGGGCTGAAGTTCTGCTCTAGAGATTATTGTCTTCTATTTCTCTGAGTATAGAAGATTGCTTTGGGAAGTTAAGTACAACATCTAAAAGGCGTCTAGGTATCTTGGATCTATCATAGAGAACGGCAGAAGGTCATTGCAGCAGGGAGTTGTAGAAGGAAATTACAAGATCCTTAGGTTGAAGAACAACTGGATAAAGGTTGTGAGTACGTATTCTCTTGTAACTGTAGTATGATCATAGTGCTTGATTCTTGATTGTGGTTTTTTCCCGGTTTGGGTTTCCATATAAAATCTGTGTCTTCTTGTGGTGTGTGTGTAAGATCCCGGCCCAAATTAATAAATTTAATTCAAATAAAAATAATTTACGAAATAAATAATGACATTAATCGAATTGGGGGAAATTAACTCACGGTGAACAACTAGGGCAGAATTGGGGCACAAACGCGATTAGGACTTAATCTGGGAATTTTAGATGCGTGTTGGTAATTTTTAGAAAATATGAAGGGCATTTTCATAATTTTAAAAACATAGCCAATATGGGGCTCATTGGATAGAGAATAATTAATTATAAAACTTTCTCTTAAGGCTCGAACTCATCCGGATTAATCTAGGGCCTTGTTGATAGAGATTTAAATAAACCCACTATTAGTGGTGTGGGGGACCACGTGTTTGTCTCTCCTTCAAAGAAGAGTAGAATTTACCTTCGTAGGAGTTTGGTTGGGATACAATAAGGCTAAGGTTAGAGAGACATCCTAGGACTCTATATGGGAAAAAGGAGAATTCCACCCTACCTCTACTTCCTAGTTTTACTCTAAGTACCTATATTATATTCTATATATATGTATATGACTAGAGTCTCTCTCCTACATACGATTCTCTCCAACTCTCTCTCCCTAGTTCTCTCTCTTTTAACTAGAAGGTTTAACTTTAGGCCTAAGGATTTGAAGGAAGCCATAGAAGAATTTCTTTGAGGCTCTCTACGGGTTTGGAATTTCAGCAATTAAGGCAAGTGCACAAACCCATGTTTATCTTCCTGCTTGATTTTTATCCCTTAATGAGATTTAAACAAAACTTTTTGGAAACCCAATTTCAGATTTGTGAGATCCTTGAAATTTACCTAGATCAATGTATTTCTATATAGAGTGTTATATTTAAAATACTGAGTTTGGTTGATTCGATGTTGTGATATTAACTGGATTAAGTTTTCTAGACTGACACGGTACCAGCCCTATCTCGTCGACTGCATAAATTTTTTTTTTATGTGGTTGAGTCTCACGCCCAATTTATAGCTCTTAGGAACCTTACAAGCTTGTATAAGCCTGTTCGTATGACTGGTTGGTATCCATTCCACCCAGATTCCTCAGAAGTCCATGAGGAAACTGGTCAAAGAATCTGGTTTTCAGGTTATTGGTATTTTTCAAATTAATTGTGGGGCCACGTGACCCACTTAATAGAAGATCTAACTAGATCATATGATGGTCCACACACGGGCAAGCCTAGAGTGAAGGAACCCATAGGGATTGGGTCCCACAGAGCCATCCAAGTGGTTGAAATCCCATCACTGGAAGTCTCGCAAGGAAGCAAATATCAGCAACCCCATATGGTTGAAACTTGGCCTCCTCAGCCTAGGGGTTTTGTATTCATGATCTCTCATGACTAATTGGACCATTAGAATGCTCTGTAATATAAAATAAAAACAAAAAGAAAAAGGAAACCATGACAGAACTGTCTACAGAATCTCACCCACATTGGATTGTTTGGTCGGCAAGCCAAGTGGACCCCATGGCCCACTTGATTTGGAAATCCGAACCCTACATCTAAAGGGCCACTCTTTAGGCGACCTTGGTGACCCAGCCCTTTGAGGAATTGACCTACTATGGCCCATCATCCTAATAGCCTAAAGATAGGAGGCATGATACATGTAGATCAAAACAGTGGAGGAGAAACACTGTAACGTTTTGATTGAGTGTGAGCCTTAAGTGAATTTCTTTTCTGGAATTCCCAAATAAGCCTTCCATCTCTCATTAATTACTAGTTTAGCCCCTGTGCTATCTGTTATTAACAAGATCTTCCATAAATTTGAAAATCTGATGCTATGCTTACAGTTCTCCACTAAGGTTGTCTTGGACCCATGAACTATGTCTAATTCCTGTATATTGGAGGACTTAAAAACTATGACAAAATACTCATGCCCTGACCTGTGACTAAAGTAAGGACTTTTAGGGAGTTTAATTTTAAATTAAAAATACTAGATCTATATTGAACTAAATCTGAACCATTCATAATTAATGTTTTTATTGCTTGATAATCACCTTAAATTATCTTAAGAGCATGCCTAGAATTAAGAAAACTTAAGAGTGTGACGTCATGGGCTCTTCAAACACCAACCAACTTCAGAAGTGCCAATTAAGAATTAACCCAAATCTAAGGAGGAGATCCTCGCGATCATCCAAATTAGATTTAGGGCAAGTATACGGTGTTTGAGAATCCCATGATATCATAGGGTTAAGTTCGCTTAGACCCGACGTGCAGTATGACCCGTAAAATCTGGATTTTTGTATCTTGGAAATTTATTATTTGGTTTTATGTTTTCAATCAAATTTAAAATGTACTCTGACATGATAAAATATATTTTTCTCTGTTATATGGTTTATGGTATTTAGACGTTGCACATGTCAACTTTGGAATCTGTTATATGTAAATAAATTCTATTTTATGATTACTTGGTTGTTTATCCGTATTTTGAATTAAGGCGATACCACTAGGCTGTTTTAAGTCTAGCATAGTGGGGCACCACTGTGTAGAGGCTATTCTTCTGAAACTATCTGCAGATTAGTTAACTCTCTGTCTGTGACAATCAGTCACTTCGGTACCAAAAACTCTGTTACTCTGCTCTGATGGCCAATGGCCATAATTCTGAATCTCTGGGTACCAAACTCTGTTCTCTGTTCCCGTCACGCTAAAGGGGGCCGTTATAATACCTGTGACAACTTAGCCAATGTGGGATGCCAATTTATTTTGAATGCTATGATATTTGTAAAATCTTTACTTGGTTTTATGCATAAATCTTCATCTTGTATCATTATATCTTGTCAATTTATTTTGAAAACCCCGTGATTTATCTGCCTTTGATTTTTACTCAAAAATGGTATGGAATATGAAAATTGGGTAGGTATACTTGCTGAGGTTATTTCATAACCTGACCCCCTTGTGATTGGCGCTTGTAGGTAACAACACCCCTTCCAATGAACAGGAGGGAACGGCGGTTGAGGAGGAACCGCAGGGGAACTACGCGTGGAGCGCAGACGATATAGCTTAAAAATATCGTGCCTGCGCGAGAGAGAAGATAATTAGATAATTAGTTTATTTATGCTGAGTTTAATTTTAGATTAATTGTAAGCCATTGGTTGGCTATTTGTATTAGGATCTAGTTAATTGAATTATGCTATTACCTATGGATTTATTCATGACTTTGATGCATTTATATTATTAAATTGAGTAGAATTAATTACTTTGTCTTGTGATGGTACCTATGATGGTTTTACAATTATGCTTCCGCTGTGAATATGTTCAGTTGGCTAATATCACATTGCGGATCCATTTAATTTCATCATTAACACCTTAAAATTGAGAGTTCTTCGGAAATCCGAATTTTGGGGTCGTTATAGTGTGCTTGTAGTTTGATTTTTATTTCCGCTGCGTGGTTGATTGTTTGCACACATATTATTAAGATTGGCATTAATCTATTCTAGAGGATCTCTCCCGAAAAACCTTCAGATTGTGAGCATGATGGAATGACAACAAAAACACCAGGCAAAAAACTATCTCAAGAAAATCATAAAACTTGCACCTTTTTATCAAAGCAAAAAAGAAATAATAATAAAAAATAAATCCCTACAAAAACTAATAAAAACATGATCCACCTAGTTTTCTATAACCTACTTTAAGAATACATTAAAATAAAGATAAGAAAAAACCTAGTAACAAATACATCTTAACAAGCAAGAAAATTGATTACTCTATAAATGAGAACTTAGCAAAAAAAAAAAAAAAACCCAGAGACAGCAAATTAATGAAAATTAAAGATGATAATCCATCCCATCTTGATCTTTTTGAAGGCCCTTTTTGTCACAGCCTCGTTGCTCTCGGTCACCGCCCTTTGAGCATTCTTATTCAAGAACTCACTCAGTATCAGGACCCCTCTCTCCCTCTCATTTCCATCATCACTTGTCGTCGATCTCCTGATGAAATAGAAAAACAAATATATCTTTTAATGGGAATATATCTTTCAATGGGACATGTTGTTTTATTAATGCAATGGTCGTTGCCTAACGTAGATAGTGGTTGCTCTAAAGGCCATATGATGTGGGTACTACTACATGGATTGTTGTTTCGATACTCTTGGAATTCCAGTGGGCTATAATGTTGGCACTGTATTCCACCTAATGAAACCTACTTTGAAATTCATTCCAATGAAACAATGGCCAAAGATAACATCCGGTGAAATGATGTGGGCTGGATATATTTGTTCTTGCAATTTGTTGTTATGGGATTGATGTGGTGTTGCTAGACCTAATTAGATGTAGTTTTTTGGCAATTCCTTGTTATGGGGAATAGGTAGTAGGAGGGAGGCCAAAATATTGAAGAGACGGAGAAAGAAGAGTTTCACTGTTGGGCAGAGATAA
The DNA here is from genome assembly GCA_037013555.1 of Sextonia rubra. Classification (NCBI taxonomy): domain Eukaryota; kingdom Viridiplantae; phylum Streptophyta; class Magnoliopsida; order Laurales; family Lauraceae; genus Sextonia; species Sextonia rubra. The sequence goes on along the minus strand of JASUAD010000011.1, from coordinate 27,923,920 downwards.
TGAGAGAACTGGGAAGGAGGATTAGCCATGGGTTCATGTGCGATACAGGGGTTTTGAGGTGCGAGAGGGAGTCTGGTTTCCTTTCATTGATGAAAAGCGTTATGGAGTGAGGACAATAATAAATGAAAGTGTCATTTGGTTCTAATTTTATTTAATGAAAGTAAGTGTCTTGTTAGATTTACCATAATCAAAGGATTAACTTTAGCAAATTAGATATGGATAACACTGTATATCACTACAAAAAAAGACACATATAGCGGCAGTTTTTTTCTGCCGCTAAAAGATAAAATCTGCCACTAAAACTTTATTGTGGCAGACATTTGTTTGCCACTATTTTTGTCACTAATACCCTCTGTCGCTATTTCTCACCACTATTTGCGGTGGACAAGTGTCTGCTGCTAAAAATAAGGAAATAGCGGCAGTTAGGCAACCGCCGCTAATAATAAAAAAATGTGCCACTAAATAGTTTTGTTTTTTTATTAGATAATGCTTTTTTAAGCAGTTTTAGCAGCATTTTTATTTCTGCCGCTAAAATGGTTTTTATAAAAAAAAAAAATAATCCCTATAAATGGTAAAAACGGTTTTGAATTTTTTGACTAAGAGTTTAAAATAAAGGACTCTCTTTATCATCTTGAGCCATTGCCACACATATACACATAATATAGAGCCTTCGTATATTACAGACATACAAGAGAGTCAGAATCCCTTATTGAGAAGGGAATAAATATATGATCCAACAAACAAACATCATATATGAGTATGACTATTTAATAATTTTGCATTATGGTAGAGTGACAAAGGACATAATGAAGATATAAACATAATCCCATTCCTTCTAGACACGTTAGAAGGATGGATACAACTCACCTCCTATTGCTTCAATGTTTTCAAAAGTATGGATCTGCATTGATGCCTCCCTTTGTTTCTTCTTCCTCCTCTCCTCTTGCCTTGTCTCACCCTTCCTGTTCGTTTTTCTAGACCCACAACACAAGCATCACCACTTTGGCCAACAGTTGCATGTCTTTCCTGGGGACTTCTTCTTGACAGGAGATGTTGGGGGTTTTCTAGGGAAGGAGATGTTTGCAGGACCTTTGACCTTGTGAGGAAGATGCCAATGGAGGAAGAAATGAAGGCAAATGCAATCACTATCTTAAATGCATTGCCGGCTTGCTTAGAGCAGTCTGAATTGCAGAGCTTGAAAGAACTGCATGCCTATGCAATTAGACATGGGTTTCAGCTTGACGAGTTGGTAGCCAATGGTCTTATTGCTGCCAATGCAAAGTGTGGGTCACTGAGATCTGCTGATTTCATTTTCTATGGTTCTGAGACCAAGACCGTGAGTGCTTGGAATGCTCTGATTGGGGGATATGCACAGAATGGAGATGCGAACAAGGCCTTGGATTTATTCCTGCAAATGACTTCTTGTGGTATAGAGCCCGACTGTTTTACTGTCGGTAGCATACTTTTAGCAAGTGCCCATCTCAAATCTCTTCGAGATGGCAAAGCAATCCATGGGTTCGCACTGAGATTTGGGCTGGAATCAGATTCCTTTATTGGGATTTCATTGCTCTCTCTATATGTCCAATGCGGAAAAGTGGTGGAAGCGCGGGTCTTGTTCAATAGAATGGAGGAAAGACACATAGTATCTTGGAATGCCATGATCTCTGGGTACTCTCAAAATGGTTTCTCAAATGAAGCCTTTGATCTCTTTCGCCAGATGCAACAGGAAGGAGTGCAACCATATGAGATCACAATTATTGCCGTGCTCACTGCATGTGCAGAATTATCAGCTTCGCGACTTGGAAAAGAGACACTGCTTTGCACTGAAAGCAAGCCTTATTGATGATGTATTTGTGGGTAGTTCACTGATAGACATGTATTCAAAGTGTGGTTGCATAGATCAATCTCATATATTTTTTAACAGGCTAAGAGAGAAAAATGCAGTTTCATGGACTGTGATGATTGCTGGCTATGGAATTCATGGATGTGGAAGAGAGGCTATGGAGCTGTTTGAGAATATGAAAAGGGAAGGGTTAAAACCTGATGGGTTTACATGCTAGTGGACTTGAAAAAGGGCAGGTCTGCACCATCCCAAGCCATGGTCTCACCCACTTCGGGAAAGTATGTGCCCGTGGAAGAAGTTCAGTTAATTTTTTTCATTCTCTGAGCAACAAAAGATCCAAGTTTTCTAACCAAACAATGAATTGGTCATACTCAAAGCAATTCCTCAATAAGGACAAAACGGCAACCTATCCAAAGATAATTAGACTAATGGCCCCCATGGGCCTATCTTGGCTGGTTGCTACCCCAATCCTCAGAAAGTTAAAAAGAGTACCTGCCAATGAAAACCCAACCACAAATACTGCTGATAGACGTACATCAGGAGGAAGCTACAAAGCCATAAAAAAAAAGGAAATCATAAACTAATAACTGGAAATTAAGACATGCTGCATGCATACCACTTTCATAACAAAGTCAAGCAAACCTCTAGTTCCATGTGTAATTTTTTTTTCAAAGATCTTTATTGTTAACAAAGTATCTACCTTGTATCCAATTAAACCCACTCTTCTCAAAGGTGATAAGCGGAAGCTACTGAGGGGCACACGCTTCCCATGACCACTTTCGGACACAAAGAGCAACCACGGGGCACCTGTAGCCTTAACCCTGTAAATATTTTGTAAATCAAATTAAGATAAGACACATTTATTAGAAAAAATGAATCAAACCACAGGACTTAAAAAGACAAAAGTTAGTTGGCGGTTGAATAAAAGAACCAACAACACTAGCAGCAGTATATAGTTGCCATATACTATTGAGTGGTGGTGACCCCAAGCGAGCCTTACATAGTGTTCATATATCTTATGAAGAACATCCCCCATTTGAAGTTTATATGAACACAAAAATTGAGGAATGTTTATATGAAGGTTGTATCAAGTCCATCCATATGTGGTACAATTTGTGGAGGTCCAAGCTGTTCAAAAGAATGGCCCACCCCTGTTTGCCCATGTGGGTCCATGATTCACTGCAACAATCACTGCTTGGATCGATAGATATTTAAAAAAAAAGGTTGAATCACATATTAATCATATTTTTTTAATTACCACGAAATTTTTTTCAATAAAACCAAATTTTCCATAAATTAAGAAAAAATGAGAGCGCAAAACCATCAATTTGAGTGGTGTCACGTATTGTTCTAGAGGTCCGCAGTTCAAATCCTCTTTGAGTGACTTAACCAATACATGGTGCTTATTCGTGGTGTCATTGATGGTGTCATGTATCCGGGGTTTTACCGTCGGCCCTACAATGTTCGTGAGTTGGGTCGGGGAATTGCACGTCATAAAAAAAAAGCACCAATTTGAGTGCCCCTACATGAACGGGAATTGTGAAAACCCCCAACGCACACACAATCAGAAAAAAAAAATAAAAATAAAAAAATAAAGGAAAAAGAAGGCCCAACCCTAGAGTTGCAGGTCAACCAGTGTAAGTTTGACCATTGGATAGGACAAGTAAACACTTTTGAACCAAACGGAGAATATACATTAGGACTTAAATTTCATTCAGTTAACAGGGGGAGGAAATTGAGCACCTATGGCCAGTTCAAATCATTGAAATGTAGGCCCCTTTGTGTAGAGAAAATCAATTTATTAATAAAGCATGGAAAAAGAAACTGCTTTATTCATATTCTTGTACAATCTAACAGTGAATATCACTTTATATGTAGAAAAGTTTGGCCTGCTATAAGTAGTTGAAACCCTAGAGTGGATTTAACCTAGGGTTTTAACACAACTGGTCGTGAGAAGTGGAAAAGGAAGAAATATGGAAAAACAAGAGAAAGACAAAGAATTAGGGAAAATCCCAGAAGAATGAATTATCACCCTGGTTTCAGCGAGCATCCTCATATTATTATTCTATTCATTTCTGAAATTGCAAAACAGTCCCTAAATATTATTATAATTACATCAAGGTCCTTGACTAACTTGAGGAATTACAAATAAGACCCTGACTTATAACATCAGTGACAGGATAGGGCCACAACTAGAACATTTTGGATCTTTAGGTAGAACTACAAGTACTTGATTTGAACCGTATTAACCACATGGCGTGGTCAACCTTTTGTAATCATTGCTACAAACTGAAAAAAAAAAAAAGAAACAAAAATCTTGGTCTGATTGAGTTCAATAAAAATAATTACTTCATTGATAACAAAAATAACTACAGAAATTACCGGGTGGCAGGCTTCTCCCACACCCTTTGTAGATCTTTCTGCATAGTTGCTGGTATTATGTCCATGCATGCCATCTTGTCCCTTTTCTTCAGTCTCATGGCAACCATACCCCTCGTATTTCTTCCAAGTTCGCGAAACTCAACACAATAATCAATGAAGAAAAATAGGAAAATATGGTCAGTTGAAAATTCAAAAAAGCATTCCAATGGGCCTCAATTATGACTCACATGCTTAAAAAATATGGCGCAAAAACTAATGATGATAATAGTAATGAATACATGTTTTAAAGCTACCAATGTAATCAGACGAACCCCTCTGGGAAACTCTGTCCACAACAGATCCACGGAGGCTGGAGCTCAAAAGAGACATACACATGGATATTCACAATGAAGCCAAAGACCTATCAAGGACATAGTGAATCAAAGAACAAGGCTTTTTTTTTTGGTTTACACTGCTAATGAGATGTCCAGGCCTCTTAAAACGCTCGACTAACCCGCGAGCCATGCAGTCCCCCCATCCAAGACAACTGGGTAAAGCCACAGGATAAATCCCCAAGGGTGGCCCCAAAAGGAGCGATTGGAACTCAATACCTCCGCTTCCAGCATGTGGTTTTGGCCAGATGAGCCATGCAGTTGGGTGGGGCTTTCTGAAGCCCCAAAGATCAACAGTGAAGACGAGAAAAATGGATGTTTGAATTGAATGGTGATAGTCGGTAAGCATCAAATCAGGCAGGCTACCGTTGAACAGGGGAAGAAAAAGGACAAGGTAGGAAAACTGATCATAGTTTAGCCCAAGTGAGCATTTATATTATGACCTTACTAACATGAAAGTTTTACTGCATATATTCTGAGTCTACTTTCGCGACATTAGAAGAAGTGCCAACAAGTACAGATATATTCTGACTGTACAATTCTCCTCTTCTATGAACTAGTTGCCATTCCAATTTACCTAGTTTGATATTATTATAAACAAGAATTAAGATGCAAACACCTCTGTAGCATAGCTGGTAGCTGTTAAGATGGGCAGCTAACAGATCAAGATTCAAGGGTTCTAGTTTTGTGTTTGTTCATTATATCAATGTTCAATTTTCTCTATTTTCATGCCACGTCAACTCAGACTCGTGTTTGGGTCCAGTCCGGTCTAATGGAAACCGGACTGGTCCACTCCCAGGAAATTAGATTAAATTGATTTCAGGTCTGGGTTCAGCCTTGACCTTCCTGAAGCTGATTTGTTTCGATCCATAAAAAATTAATAGAATAGCTGTCATTTGTCATTTTAAATTTATGCATTCCTTGAATTATGTCTCATTTCGCATGTATTATTGGTTGGTGGATTTTTTTTCAATTTTCTGGTAAGAGTATGATGCTATTGACACCTAAAGGCTAAAAGAGATTCAGATTGATAACTTTGTTCTCTCAATTAACTATGCACTCAAGCAATATTCAAGACATAGCCATAGACACAGAAAATTTTCTTTTACCTTGAACAACTAATTTTTTTTTTTATCAAATTTACATAAATAATTACTACACATATGATTCTCTTTTCACAATACCTAGAGAACACACATTGCTTTGTATTGTGAGTACATGGGTGTCGGCAGCATGGCAACTTACAGTCTTACACGAACTAAGAATAACCATCCCATTCTGTGATGCCATTGCAATAAGGTCATCATTTGAGCTACGCCGGACCCATTTAAGCTCATCACCAGGAACCTGCAAAAATAAGAGAAGAAACCCTTAGAATCTGTAGGTGTCTGACATTTATTGGGAGAAAGACTAGGTGACAATAAAGCAAACAAAAGGGAACAGGACAAACCAGCTGTATTGCAATAATCCCAGTAGATCGGATTGCCAAGAAAAAATTCAGAGAAACCTTCTTTACGTACCCATTCAATGTTAACATGATTAAATATTGGTCTTCAACGAACTTACTAACAGGAATAAAGGATGTTATTCTCTCCCCATCAGATAAAGCCAATATCTGCACCCCATGGAAAAGGAAGCAAAAGAAAATGGTAAGGCACCAAATACCTAAATATGAAAGCTTCATTAGACGACATAAATCAGTTCCAAGATCAAAAAACCTGGACTAGAGGTGTGCCAGCAGCAGTCCGAGTGCATTCAGGTATTTTATAAGCACGAGCAGAGTACACAATTCCCCTATCACTGTACAAGGAAATCAATTTGTTGTTTTACCATGAATGGTTCACTTGTGTGGTGCAAACTTCCAATGATTAGTGACAAAATGTAATCCAAACCCCCATCTTTTTTTCCTCCCACATTTTCCCCAGAGAAGAAGGAAAAAAAAAAAAACCCCAGAAGCATCAGATATGCACTCTGAAACAAAGGCAATTCCCCAATTACTCTTAAAGCATGGAGCAGCAATTACCCAATTATTCTTAAAGCATGGAGATGCTTGGTTGCTCTTATCTCCAAGGTTACACCCATTACATCAGCTAACAGGTATTATGTCATCACCTTGGATTCAGTTTCATGATCACCAAAGCAATGAGGAGTGGACTTGGTCTGATCAAACTACCATTTCCTAAATTCATTGACCCGAAGCACACTTAAGCAGGTAAAAGAAGTGCGAAGTTTCAGTGAGATTTAAGTATGCTGAAAAGTTAGGACAAAAATCCATTTCACTGCACCATGCATCTTGGGGTTTTTCTCTGCACAAATGTACCAACTCGCATTCTATGCTGACACTTAATATATGCAGGCATACAGTTGCCAAGGAACAAAAACCAAACACGGATAGTACAAAATCTACACTAGCACATATTTCTGTTACAAATCATTTTTGTTTTTCCTTTACAAATGACTCTATGACAATATAATATGCAGACAATAAAAAAAAAAAGGAATTTGTGGTCATAGAGCCATTCAAAAAGAAATTTCCTGACGTTGGCCAAGTGAAGATCCTAAGATCATAAAATTTAAAATTGCCTCTCAAGAAGAAAGTAGAAATATGTTCAATGTTGTGTTTGAGTTGCAAATGGCAATACAAAGTAACGTGGTCAACAACATTAAATTGATTAAGCCAATAAATATCAAAGAAAGAAGACCGAATAAGGATCGTTAATGTTGACTTGAAAATGGCTAGCTAGTTAAAAAAGTGAGGGTAAAATGGTATTATTTCATACGTATGAAGGTTTGAGGTAGTATTGTGAGTCATTCATGCCGACAACCAACATACAGCAGATCTAAAATTGACCAAAGATGCAACTAAGTTGCATGTTAGTGCAAAGTGTATGAAAGTCCCTCTTAGCATTCCTGCTTAGCACTGTTATCTTCTTTTTCAAAGAAAGTGGGAGTTACAAAATGCTTGAATAGAGGACTGATATTTCATATACATGACAGGATGAGATATGAGTCAATTACCAAGAGGCTCCACCGTTTAAATTAAAAGACAAAATTACGCCAATTGGGAATCCATTTAGTTGGAATACCTTCTCAGGGAATCAACTGAATGGTCAAGAAAGACATCAATCAAAATCCTTCCAACCGTCGGTTATGCTCTAAAGCAGTCCTCCATAAGATAAGCCAGGGGTGGTCCAATCAAATTGAGCTTGAAGTGGTCCATCAATATATGTAACCCATGGCATATTGGGCCACATGATTCGATAATCTCAACATTTCACTTATTGGGTCCAATCTACATTAGGAAATCATATAGGCTTACCTCATGAAATGCTTGCTTCCGCTCTCCAAGTGTTTTAAGAGCACCATATATCTTGTCATTGATTATCACTATCATAGCCTAAAATTTTATCAACATGAATCACATGTGTACGAGTAAAAAAATACGGAGGAAGATAATGCTATATCTTAATTACCTGCTCCCAAGTCCAATCAAATTCAACATTTGCAGAGTCCAATAGTGCTTTGAAGGCATTTTTTGCCTCCTGGAGGAAGTAAAACTCGAATTTGTAGTCAAACACCCCACACAATAATTTCAACAAATGCAGACGAGAAATTTATAGGCCATACCTGTTTGATAGCATGGAATAAAGGTTCTTCATCAACCATTTTCTCCTCTAATGGAGTAACATTGACTTTTCCAGCAACAGGCATGCCCCTCTTCGCTTCCTACAAGGATAAACATAGAGTCTATAATCACTAACGTTCACAAGCAACATGCCAGAATTAAAGAAAATAATACAAAGTAATTAATATGGACATATATCAAAGGTGATTTCTAAGATTGATCTTCAAATTTAAAGTGCCATAAAATGTAGCTAAAGACTCTTAGAAAATCAATTTAAAAGGAAAAACTTAGAAAACCAGAAAAGAAAATTATATGAAACTCCTTGCAGACATCAACTAGCCGTCGCCAAGATAACCACATGGACACATATCTTCTATATACAGGTGATCATGCACTCTATAGTAATTTGTAACAGGAAACATACAAATCTCACAATAAAAAATAAATAAGGAACACTCCACATTCTAGTGCCCATAATCTATTCCTGAACTGCAAACACATCACAGAGACGACAAATCACAATCCTCCAAAACCATATTCCATGATTTTCTTTGAATGGCGATTCCACAAATTAAAATCTCTCAGCTATTGTACTAGAAGTTCATGTCAATCACACAAAGACGATAGAGAGAGAGAGAGAGAGAGAGAGAGAGAGAGAGAGAGATCATGATTCGAACAAAAACAGAACAAAATCCAAAACCTAACTTTTCCATTTTTGCTTCAAAACCATGACTTAAAGATATCACATGGACTGGAAACATCAGATATCCAAGAATACAATCAAACAAAAACCCTAGAAACAGACCTGGATCTGGCAAAGGACGCGCTTCCTGACGTTGGGAGAGAGAGTCTCGAGAAGATCCAAATGCTGTACGAGCAGACTCTGCAACTGTTCTGCATCAAATCTAAATCCACATCCAAAAACCAAACAATAAAAAAAAGAACAAATTAACAAGATCATCATCACCATCATTATCTAAAATATGAAAACCCTAGATTCAAGTTCGATCTCCTTGTTCACACGAAGAAAATCTCTAAGAGAAACCCTTCTTTGAAAAGCTCTTGAAATCGTGAAATCCTGAGAGAAAGCTTTTGAAATCTTGAGAGGACCTCGAGATTGAGAAACCCGAGCAGGCGTTAAAAATCCAAAGAGAAACGAACGGGAGCACTTCATCTCTATTGGCAGTAAGCGATGACCATTGGGAACACTGTATCTCAAATGGGCCAGAGGAAAAATGCATTTTTTTTCGCCTGAAATGTTTTTAGCCCGTTCCAATTAAGGAACAGCTCAACACCGGCCTCACTCTCCGTACCAAATATGCAATTTTGGGGTAGTGGTGGGACCCTCAGGTAGGCCCCACTATGAGGTCAATACTGAAATAGAGCCGAGAGGAAGCGAAAGGAACCTGAATACACGAGAGAAAGCGAGAGTTTTGTTAATGCGGAGCCATTGTTTAATGGTTTAAAGACATTGGAGCCGTTAATCTGATTATGGACATTTGTGCAAGCAACTTGACTAACGATCCAAGCCAAAACATGAGATCCAAAACCAATCTAGGCCCTATCAAAAAATCTTGTACACGAGCCTTGGCTTTTTCTGTTTTTTTAAATGAAATGATATAAATTTCAAATACCTTCTAGTGCAAAAACAATAATTCAATACTGCACTATTCAATAGGCATCCACCATTTAAAATTCTAACTATATACTTTTTGCATCTATATATAATTCTCTAAATCTCCTTTAAGCAACATATAATATATTATGCTATTATATATAATCTTTTTTAATTATTTCTACAACACCTACTTACCTATTATATATACCTACTTACATATTGCATGCGTTTATAGTGGCAAACAATATTGCCTGCTGCTGTATATGTTAATTTTTCACAACTATAGTAGCATACAATATTGTCTGCTGCTATATACACTAATATTTGCCCCTAGCACTGAGCCATGGTAGTAAAACGAAACTTTAGCAGCAAACAGTTTTTTATGCTGCTGTAGAGATGGAAATTTTTAACTTGCAGCGGCAAACAGCAAAGGGCGCTGTTGATGAAGACATTTAGCGGCGGAATCTGAAAATTACCGCTATAAAAGTGTCACTAATTATCATTTTTCTTGTAGTGTATAAATCACATGCACACCTGACTTTGTCGTATGTTGAGCGTGTGGAGAAGAAAAAGTTACTCGTATACGAGTTTTACAACTTACTTCTACTTCTCCTTGATGTGTGTAAGTGATGAAAAAGCGAAACAGTAATCTCTTGAAGTAAAGCAAGTTACCTTAGACCAATATATTTATAGATCTCTATGATAGTTTTCTTCTCATTATAAAACTTTTAACTTGATTAAGATTATCCTTCTTATTAGTAATTTTAGTAGGAAGTAACTGTTAGTTTTCAAATCCAATGTAATTTCCAAATACCAAATAGAAGAGGAGTTTTTAATTATTTTGGATACCAAAGGTGGGACCCGTGTATAAGCATGCGGTCAAGTGAACCACACGTCCAATGCTAATAGTGTCGTTTGGAAGATGCACCTGTTGACGTGGTCGAAGGGCTAGGAATGAGGTTTTTTTTGCTCTAATCATTTCCAACTTTCAGGAAGAGAATCTATCACCTCACAAGTGCAAAGCAAAAGAATATGGGATAGTTAATTTTAAGGAAATTAGATGATATGTACCTATTAAAATTTCATAAGCTAAAAGGGGGCTTTTTTTTAGTGAAATACACCTGGGGAGTTTTGTATGTTCCCTGTAAACAAAACAGGTAAAAGAGTGCATTAAACCAAACCACTCTAGAGATGGAGGCGGGGATCATGATTTAGAAGCCTGGTCCTAGCTCTATGGTGAATCATTTGGAGGGCAAGGGACGAAGCCTATAAAAGGTTTCAAATTGTTCCCAATCAAGATTAATTGAGGAGCTCAAAAGATGGAAGTTTTGTCCTAAAGCTTCTTGTGAGACCAATGGCCATCAGACGTTGGCCCCTAATACGAGCTTTCTACTAAAAATATGGATGAAATACAAATGTTTAGAGATGCTGCCTTCACAGGTCCGGATGAGGTGGCAATTGGTTTTGTTATGTTCTCCGAAAGTGTCTATCATATGTGCATGTGCAAGTAAAGTCCCGGGGATGCTCTCTGTCAATGAAGCAAACCGGTTGTCTCTCTTTGCTCTGAAGCAAAGGAAAAAGGCTTATCCAAGTTTCAGATATTTTGCAGATGCCCTTAAAGTGATAAATGCCTCGAATGGAAAAGTGAATTGGTTCGTAAACTCTCTGGTTTTGGGACATTATTTTGGACGTTGTAGCTTATTTTGATTGTGTTAATTATAGTCATAAACCCAGAATTTTCAATGGTTCAACTCATATGGTTGCCAAGTTAGGACACAGTTGTGAAAGGAGAGAGGAACAGGAAGAGAAGTGTGAGTGTAGATAATAATGGCCTTAGATCGAATTTGAAGGAAACCGCCTTTGTTTCATGTACGGTGTTCATGGCCTGGCTGAACAATGTTCAGGCCCAGCCCGAAATTGAACCATTAGCCTAAGCTCGTCAAGGCCCAAATTCGACCTTAAATCCCTAGCCTATCCCCAGTCTGTATAAAATAGATTGTTGCTTACTTGGCTGCACTTCATGAAGTTTAATGTATAGTATGTGTTTGAGTCCCTCTATAAATAAAATAGAATTTCTGCATTCTCACTCGGGCCAGGATGGGCTATGGGCTTTATCATTGAGCCCAAGCCCGACCCATAAAATAAATGGGCTCAGCTTTTGTCCACTCTGGGCCCAAAGCGGGCTGGGCCCAGTTTGGGCTCTCCCCAGCCCGATCCATAAGCACCCTTAGTTTCATGCCACTCTTTTCTTGTTCCCGATGTAAATATTTCGGCACTCTCAACTTACAAAGATTTGAACAAATGCAAAATCTTCATTGTTAGGTCTACCGAAACTAATTTTTCTTAACCGCATGCATTGATATGCAGTGATATCCAGCGTGTGAAATCCTCAAAATTCTTATTTCAAGAGCAATGAGGAGTCCATAGGCCTGTAAATTCCCCATTAGTTATCAAGCGTGCTCCGAGTGTGCAGGCAAATGCCTTTGAAGCGCAAATTACGCGCATATGCATACCGTTTAGCTTATGCGGTCGACTTGGATGCATTTTTGTCATTGGAGTGGAAAGGTTGGAAATGTCTTCCTATGAATAAATGGCAGCCAAAAAATAAACCCCATAAAACAATCTTAACTATTGATTTAACAATCTTGAAATTTAATGATCTATTAATTATAATTTTATTTTTTATTCAATTCAATAGTGAGTAAATAATTGATGAGCATAAAAGTAGGCATGAAAGCTTGAAACGGATTACACTTATCCAAGTTCGGCCCAAGTGGGCTCCAAAGAGGTGGACCCCATGTACAATTTGCTTGTAGGAGAAAAATTTTCTAATTGTATGTCAATATAAATCCATTCTCCTATATTTTCAAACCACCTAAAAAATAGTCCCACCTTTTAGGCTTTTATAGCAATGCCATTCATAGGACCGTGTAATACACAATTGTCAGCTATTATAGATAAGTGATAAATTATTCTTTAGAGGATTTTACTTAAAAAATCCTCTTAAAATCACTCCATACCAAAAAGGGCTCTAAATATATGATTCTATAATATTAGTCCTACAAATCCCTTTTGGTTTATGCTTTTAGAGTCTGACGTAGGTGGAGATATCCTCGTTCATTTTTATTTTTTCCTTTTCCTTCCTCTACTGTTGATTTTTCTTCTTATTCTTCTTTCTTCCTCCTACTTCAACTCAAGCCCAAACATAAATCCAGCAACCTAATTCCAATTTACTATACTTACTCATTAAACCCAAAACCATTAAACCCAAAACTATTAAACCCAAACCGATGCCCTTCCCTCCCTCACCAACAAACCAACATGATTTTTTCTTTGCCTCATCTTCCTCTTCCCCTTCTCCTTAAACTCACCATAACCCATTATCATCATTTATCTCTACTCTCTTCTCTTCTCTCTCATTTCTCCAACTTTTAAGCTTTAATTCTCTCCATTCCCTTTGAAGAAATCGCTTCCACCTCCTTCTCTCATCTCCACCTGGGGCCTTTGAGAGTAGTGCTTTTGATTGGTAATCTTCTAGTTATTTTCTTTTTAATCTTTGGGGTGTATTTTGGGATTGGAGGAAGGAGGAGGAGGACGAAAGAAGAGGAGAGAAAAAAAGAAGAAGAATGAACTGGATATCCTTGTTCGCATCAAATAACCCAAACTCAGCTAGCATTATTAAAAAAAAAAAGTAGAAAAGGAAAAAAAAAAAAAGAGAGTGGGGATATCTCTGCTCATATATGTGGGTGAGCGGGGATATCCTTATTCATGTCAAATAACTTAAACTCAGCTAGCACTTTTTAGTAGAAAAAGAGCAGAAAAGGAAGGGGAAGAAGAAAAAAGACGAAAGCGGGGACATCCCTGCTCATGTACGTGGGTGAGTACGGATATCCCCACCTAACTTAGACTTAAAAAGGTTTAAACAAAAAAGGACTCCTAAGATTACTATGATGGAATCATGTCTTTGAAGTCATTTTTGGTATGGAGTGACTCTAAGAGGATTTTTCCCATAAATTCTTCTATTCTTTATTTCAACTTAATAAATTTCTTGTCTCAAGTTATATCATTTAGTGAGCTCCATAAGCTTGTAAGATGACTAAGGGAGGTAGGGCAATGGAAAGGCTTGGATGTGAATAAGGAGAATATGTAATATCAAATATGTATTATCAAGTCGTTCACATAATCCTAGGCTTCCCTTTTAGGACTCACTCCAAGTGATTAAAGTTGTTCAGTCATCCGAGGAGGATTTCTTATGGATTGGCCATATTATCAAGGAAGCCAAAGCTATTATAAGGATGTTTAGTTCGTATAGTTTTAACATATTTTCAGAGATGGGAATAGAGTAGCATGGAAAATCTTATGATTCCGCGCATATTTTGTTAGAGTTGGTGCCACCATATCTAGAATATCACATTCTATTTGATGTATTTGATGTAGTGCATGTTCCTTAAGTCCTAATGTTTCTATCAAAAAATTTTTAAGTTGTCAAAGTTTAGGGGGCAAAATGGTCCTTTATACATTTTTTTTTTGTCAAGTGATAATCAGTTAAAAAAATTGGATGATCTTGTTAACTTTTGCATAATTTGACTAATAGGTGAAGGAGGTTTTAACAAAAACACAAAATACTTGGAAAAAGAGTTGACTTATCCACGGGATATGAAGGTTTGGCCTTTTTTTATGTTTTTTGCTGCCCCTATTGGTTAGTTCAGATTTCCCTCCACCTCAGAAGGCCAAACATGGTAATATTAATTTATTAGAGAGTTGATTGTCCTTTTAATTTAGAGAGCTTTTTAAGGCACCTACACTGTCACTATTTTTTTTAGCCACTATAGAAAATGACCAAAATAACCCCACCCTCCTTCCTCACACCCTCCTCTCTCTGTGTGTGTGTGTGTATTCTCTCTCTGCCCCTCTCTCTCCCTCCCTGTTCCCCCCTCCCCTCCTTCACTCCTTCTCCTTCTCTGTTCTCTCCCTCCTTCCCATCCCCTCTCCTCTGATGGCATTATCGAACATAATAGGGAAGAAAGGTGGAGGAGATGGGGAAGTGGAGGAGGGAGAGGTGTATTTTGGTCATGTTTTATTGGGGCTGAAAAAAATCTAAAATGATGTCGGTGTGAAGAGAGAGTGTAGGTGCCTTTAGAAGCTCTCTTTAACCGTCCTTTTACTATTTTTTTTGAAAAAGTTTCGGGTTTAAAGTTTTTGGACGACATCAAGTTCCAAAGGAAGCATGGCCCGAATGGTCATAAGCCGGTTAGTTGACCTTTCTCAATGGTCATCTGAGTAAGTGCAGCAAAGTTACAACAATGACTAACCAGTAATGGGCTCAACGGGTAGTGGAACCAAATACAAACAGGCTCATCTGAGTCCAAAAATACATATGTGCATGCGCCCCCAAATGCCCACCACGGCACAACACAACATGGCCGGCCAACATGCGTCGGTTGTGTGTAATTACCACCAACTAACCCTTTAACAATTTGATCACCAAGATAGAATGTTAAAATAAAGAGGAAATTACAAGAAAAGTCACGTTGGCGGGTCACTCCCTCTAACAAATCAATCACTAAGATAGAATGTTAAGATAAAGAGGAAATTACGAAAAAAATCACGTTGGCGAGCCACTAAACAAAATTAATCCCACTACTAATTCAAAAACGAAAAAGGCCCTAGGGGGCCGTTTTTGTATTTTTTAAAGTGTTTTCATGGAGCAACGACATCGTCAATCCACGTGCCCTATTAACCCACTGCACAGCTCCTTTTCCATTTCATTTTCTTTATTTAGTGTGTGTGCTCTGGTGAACACTATTCACTCCCCTTCTTTTTCGTCGTCAACATCTACCCTTAAAGCTTGGAATGGATTTTGCAATTTTTTTGTGAGCATTGATCAACGCATTTGCTGACCTCATTTTCTTCTTTGTTTGTCTTATCCACTAGGGTTTTGTTGCATGTATTTTGCTCTTTTTAGATGTCTTGTTTTATCTTACATGATGCCTATCATTGTAGAGGTTTTCTTCTGATCATCATCATCATCATCATCATCAAAGCCTTATCCCAATCATGTTGGGGTCGGCTATATGAATTCTATTTCTCCATTCCGTTCTATTTTGAGCTAAAGCTTTCGATAAGTGAAACTTCTTCAAATCTGAATTAATGACTTCCATTCATATTTTCTTCGGCCTGCCCCTACCTCTTGATGGGCCCTTCACCTATATATTCAAACTTTTTCTCACCGGTGCTATTACTGGCCTACGCTCAACATGTCCAAACCATCTTAAACGGGTTTCTCTAATCTTATCCCCTATTAGTGTTATTTCTAAATGTTCTTGAAAGCGCTCATTTCTAATTTTATCTTTCCTAGTTTTACCAGACATCCACCTAAGCATTCTCATTTCCGCTACATCCATCTTATGAATATGTGTCTTCTTAATTGACCAACATTTTACTCCATATGTCATAGCTGGTCTAACCACTATCCTGTAAAATTTGCCCTTCAATTTCGTTGGCATTCGTCTGTCACAAAGCACTCTCGAAGCTAATCTCCGCTTCAGCCATCCAGCTTTTATCCTATGCTCCACATCTTCGTCAATCTCTCAATCCTTACTAATCATCGAGCCTAGGTACTGAAAAGAATCTCTACGTGGTATCTCATGGTTTTCAATTTTGACAGTGATTTCAACACTTTGTATATGTTCACTGAAGTTGCAATCTATATATTCTGTCTTTGTACAACTTATTTTAAAGTATCTAGATTTTAATGCCCCCCGCCATCTCTCAAGCTTTGCATTTACACCATCTCTTGATTCATCCGCCAATACTATATCATCTGCAAACAACATACACCATGGTACTTCTTTTTTAATATGCACAGTTAACTCATCCATAATTAATGCAAAGATATAAGGGCTTAAGGTTGATCCCTGATGAAAACCTATAATCACAGGGAATCCACCTGTTTCCCTACATGTAGTTCTTACATTTGTTATTGCTCATTCGTACATATCCTTAAAAATCTTAATGTAACTTTTAGGGACATTCTTTTTCTTTAAGACCCACCAAATTAAATTCCTCGGTACTCTATCATAGACTTTTTCCAAATCGATAAAGACCATATGTAGATTTTTCCTTTTTGCTCGGTATTTTTCCATTAATTGCCTAAGTGAAAAGATAGCTTCCATAGTTGATCTTCCTGGTATAAAACCAAATTGATTTTCAGAAATCTTAGTCTTCTTTCTCAGTCTTTGCTTTATTATTCTCTCCCATAACTTCATAATATGACTCATAAATTTAATCTCTTGATAGTTGGTACAATTTTGTATATCTTCTTTATTCTTATATATAGGTACTACAATGCTTCCTTTCCATTCATCCGGCATTTTCTTTGTCACAAGTATCTTATTGAATAGTCTACATAACAAACTTACCCCAACATCTCCTAAGCATTTCCATACCTCTATTGAAATACCATCTGGGCCTGTGCCTTTCCTGTCTTCATTCACTTCAATGCTTCCTTCACTTCCACTCCCCTAATTCTACGGAGAAAAGTATGCTCTTGTGAGGAAGTATCCTCCTTAACTCTTATATCGCCCAAATGTTCTTCATTTAGAAGTTTGCTAAAATATTCCTTCCACTTTTCTTTAATATCGTTGTCCTTTACCAAAATATTTTTCTCATTGTCCTTGATACATTCGACATGATCTAAGTCCCCACTTTTCTTTTCTCTTATTTTTGTGAGCTTAAAAATATCATTTTCTCCTTTTCTTATTTCCAACCTATTATAGAGGTCATCGTATGCTTTGAACTTTGTACTCCTTACTACTTTCTTAGCTTCTTTCTTTGCCTTTTTATACAGCTCAAAATTTTTCATACTCTTAGTCTCTTACCAAACTTTGTTGCAATATTTTTTCTATCGAATAACTTCCTGAACCTCTATACTTTACCACCATATTTCTTTATTAATATCTCTCTTCCTTTTTTATTCTCCAAGTACCTCCTTTGTAACATTCCTAATGCGATTAGCCTTTTGATTCCACATTACTGTAGTTTCTCCTTCAAAATTCTATTTTCCCTTTTCAATCATTTTGTCCTTAAATATATTTGCTCTTTCCCCCTTCGAATCTCTCCACCTTGTTTTACGATCCATTTTGTTTATTACCGCTCTCTTTTTACTTCTAATGCAAATATCTAAAACTTCGAGCCTATGTTGCATAGTCAAACTCTCTCTTAGGATAACCTTGCAATCTTTACAAGCTAATCGGTTCTGTTTTCTAACTAGAAAAAAGTCTATCTGACTCTTATTACTCCCACTTTTATATGTAATTAAATGTTCATCTTTCTTTTTAAAGTAAGTATTTGCTACTACAAGATCAAAAGTCACTGTAAAGTTCAATATAGTGTTTTCGAATTCATTCTTTTCTTCAAACCCATGCCCTCCATGCACTCTGTTATATCCTCTATTATCTCTTCCTATATGCCCGTTAAATCCCCTCTAAGGAAAATCTTATTATTATTTGGGATTTCTCGCATTAAATCATTTATCTCCTTCCAAAATTATCTTTTTACACTTTCCTCTAGTCCTACTTGGGAAGCATATGCACTGATGATATGAATTATATTTTCTTCTAGCACTAATTTACTTGCTATAATTCTATCACCAAACCTCTTTACCTCCATAATTTTCTCTTTCAAATCCTTATCTACAACTATACCCACTCCATTTCTTGTATTACTCTTTCCTGCATAGAAAAGCTTATACCCATCCGTGAGCTCTTTAGTTTTATTTCCTTTCCACCTTATCTCCTGGATACAAGCCATACTAATTCTTCTTCTTTTTATTACCTCAACCAACTCCATGCGCTTGCCTGTCAAGGTTCTGATATTCCAAGTAGTAAGTCTAATTTTCCTAGTTCTCTTCTTCTTTTCATGGACTAACTTCTTTAACCGCACTAGCCCAAAGTTATGCGGTAGCCCTTGCACACTTTTCACTGCATTCCGGCGACGCTGCAATGCGTCGCTTAAAGCGGGGAACGCCCTAGCCTTATCGTAAAATATCATTTTCTCAAAATTCATATTTGGGTTGTGACAAAATTTTACACTAGCTGTCACCTACCTAACGCAACCCTCCTCCTTTACCCGGGCTTGGGACTGGCATTTTCTTCTGATAATGCATTGAAATATATTTGATTTTCTTGCATTTCATTCAATGTATTGATTGGGAAACCCTTTTTTTCCTCCTTTTTTTTTAAAACTAGTTATTCTTTGTAATTATTATTAGAGTTCATAAGTTATTTGATGAAATGCCTCTAAAAGAAAAAAAAAATACCCAAACAAGTACATTCTCTTTAAATGTTGTAAGAGTTGAATATATGCTTTAAAGTTGTTTGATGAAATGCCTCTAAAAGAAAAAAAAAAGCTTAGGTGTTGGGAAAGGGTTAACTTGTTGTGTCTTATCCTATTAGTATGTATATAAGGGCACTTGTGGGTTAGCTTTGTGTGTATTGCATAACATATAAAAGTTTCAGTGGACCCGATATATTTATAACTTTTTGGCAATGTTCTGAATAGAATAAATAAAAATGCTATATTTGTTGAAACATTATTATGTATGTGAAGAATGCAGGGCACAAATTTTGATATGGGGGGATGTGGAAGGGGGGCATCATGGAATGAATCCAAGTAAACTTTTTGTTCCAATTTGAAGGTTATAAAAAATGTAATTGAGAGGTCCCATAATATGAATATTTGCAATGAAATGTCTTCCCATTTTCAAATTCGGTACAAAAACTTATTCCAAAATATCATTTTGCTTTTATTATTTATAGAAGTCTTGACTGCATACTGCAATGTTCAAAAAGGTTTTAGGCATACTTAAATCCGCACTTGTACATATATTGTTCTTGAGATTATTAGCATAGTGAATTGATTAACATTGTTAAATAACATTAAGAGGGAACTCTAACCAATGAAAGTTTCTTTTTCTTCTTCTTCTTAAGTCTTTCTTTTTTTTTTTTTTTTGTCTTTTTTTTAAGAAATAAAGGACTTAACAAATCTTTTTTAAAAAAGCTATTTCTCGAGACTAGTATATACAGGTAATTCGACAATGGAAAATATCTTATGATGTTTCCCACTTGTATTGATGTGAATTAGTTATGTGCCTATTCACTAATATTTTTGTGTAATCTTAAGCACGCTGCAGAGATTTTAGCAAGTGATAGCGGTGTAGATATTTGAAAAGTCAAGTGTTTGATTGATTTTGCAATTTATTTAAGCTAAAGTGATGTCTCTTATCTTGTCTTGTTTTTTTTAATAGTTAATTGAATTATGCTAATATCTATTGTAGATGGGTAGAAAACCTTCAAATTTGCTTTTCGATTAAGAGAAATAAATATTTGAAGGAATCCGACTTGGGGAGGAGTTTAGTACATTTCGATGCATACCAACGAACTTTGATAAAGAACAATGGATTCTTAATGATACTTAACTGGAATATATTAGGCAATGTAGCCTTCATCAGTTGAGGGAGATGGAAGAGATCATGATAGATCATGCTCTTACAGCAGTTTTAGTTGAAAGATAGCATCTCAAGACAAACATGTTCCTTTTTTCATATAGGGAGACTACTGTGATGTTGGAAGATGTTGCCTACATCTATGGCCTTCCGATTGATGGCCCTCTTGTAATGGAAAGAATATTCCCTAACAAAATGTAAGGACATGAGAGATGGAAGGAAAAATAACAAAAGAAGACAAAGTATAGAACTTTGAGTGCTCTTTGTAATTGCTACAGGGTATTCAGTTTTCCTAAATCCAGATCCATTGTTATAATTGCTTTTTTCATATTTTAAATAATGCTTTAGAGAATTTTTATTTTTTCAAATATGGGCCTACACAAGGATGTCGATTAAGCGATGTCCAAGGCCCAATCATAGTTGGAAAACGGATATCCAATTTCCACTGATGAAAATGTGGAAGTAATGGTTGAGCCATTCGAAGGCTGTGTCAATGTTGAAAATGGTTTGAAAGGAGTAGAACAACTTGACTGTTAACGGTGTGAGTGCATAACTCGGAATATAGCTTTCATTACATTTGATAAAAATAGATAGAAAATACACTAACTTGTTTTACCTCTTCATAAGCAGTTTATAAGGAACGGTTAGACGTTGTGTGCACGTCGATTTCTTCTGAGGTGTTGAATGAAGTTTTAAAAGAGGGCGAGTGGTTGGACACCAATGTGAGGTTCGGGTTATACGTTATATGGGTAACGATTAATGACTAATAAATTATTTTATAAGATCGAACACTGCTTGTCTGAAAGATAAATGGTGGCAGAAGAAGGTGGCAATTGTCATGACAATAATAGCGCAGATAACAGATTTGAATTGTTTCTTCAAGCTTTCAATGCTTTTTAGCAGAATCAGACAGTTACACAAAATGAATTTAATAGACAATGGCTGGATACCTTTAAGAATGTCACACAACAATTACAAAATTTGCTACCTCAACAAGTGACCTTGGCTCCACGTGAACCCGACCCAATTACACTAGATTAGAAATTTCGAAAAATGGGAGCACTAGAGTTTAGTGGCAATACAGATCCACTACAGGCTAATGAATAGGTGGTTCAAATAGAGAAGATTTTCAAAGTGTTCAAATGTACTAGGCACCAACAGGTGTCATTGGTTGCTTATATGTTGAAAAAAGAAGCGAAATCTTGGTAGAAGAGTGTGGAGGCACCTTATGAGACCATTGGTGATGCTACTGCCTAGGAAACTTTTAGAAAACAATTCCACAAGAAATTCATTCCAGAACATATCAGTGCCCAGAAGTTGATTGAGTTTGAGAAGCTAATACAAGGAGGTATGACAATCGCAGAATACCAGCAGAAATTTACAAGGTTGTCTTGTTTTGCTGAAGAGCTTATTAAGCCTGAATCTAAAAAGTTCTGTCGATTTATTTGGGGCCTCAGATATGACATCCAAAAGGATGTCACTAACACAAAACTTGAGATGTTTGATGAGAATCTCAAGAAAGCCTATTGGTCGAAGGATTATAGTAATAAGATTGCATATATGAAATAACCAAGGTAGAGGAATGGACAACACGTCAACAAAACAAGCAATCAGGTCCCTTAACAGGGGAAGCGGCCACGACTTGTGAGCCATCTCAGCAGGTTGTATAATGCGCATATTGTGGAAATAACCATGATACTAGTATGTGTAGACGTAAGCACAGAGCTTGTTTTACTTGCGGAGAAATTAGCCACAAGGTCAAGGATTGCCCACAAAAGAGAACTCAGTCCCAAGGACCTCCGCCACAAACACCTAAACCTCAGCTGCCTGCACCTCCAACAAGGCTAGCTCTACCAGCACAAACTCGGCCTCAACAACAACAGCAACAGAGGCCACTCCAACAGCAAATACAGTAACAACCTCAACAGAAGTGGCCTTACTATGACAATACAAAGAAACCGCAAACCATAGGAAGAGCCTATGCAATGACTCAAGCTGATGCGGATGTTGAAACACATGTGGTGAGAGGTACACTTACTATCTGTGATAAGAAAGCTAAAGTTCTTTTTGATCCTAGTTCTATGCATTCGTACTTATCCTCCTCCTTTACTGAGAACATAAATGCATATTATGTAGACTTAGATTATGAGTTAACAGTAACCACCCCTGTGGGTAAGAAAGTTACGTGTAACACTTGTTACCCCGATTGCATAGTTGAAATAGGAGAATTCTATATGCCAGCGAACCTCATTTTACTAGACATGAATGATTTCGATGTCATTTTGGGCATGGATTGGTTATCGGGGTATCATGCATACATGGATTGCTTTAACAAAATCATTAGATTTAAAGTGGGGGAAGGATAAAGGAATATCAAATTTGTAGGCACTTGAAAAAAGAAATCAAACCCTCTCATATCTGCACTTAAGGCCGAACACCTTTATGCGAATTCAAAAAAAAAAAAAAAACACAAAAACGGCCCCATGAAGCCTTTCTTGATTCCAAATTGCTAGTGGGTATAGTTTTGTAGAGTGGCTCACTAAGGTGATTTCTTTCATAATTTCCTCTAAAATAAACGCTTAACTAAGAGTTGCCCTCTTCCCAAATGGAACTCTTTAGAAAATAGAGAGAAGATGTACTTTAATGGAAAAATATACTAACAGGTATAGTGTAGCATCTCCTTGAAAAGAAAAGAAAAAGAAAAAGAAAAAAGCGTGAATCATTGTTGTAGACTGGTACCGGAAACGTTTCGCTATGGCTTTACATCCACCAGATGAAACGTCCAAAAGCAGGTTGCTAGTTGGAGAGTGTAGGAGAATAGAATACTTGGAAGAAATTAAACGTTTTCTCTTGGTGTATAATAATTTCTTAATGTGAGAAAGTTGTAATAATAATAATGATAATAATAATGCAATATCCTTTATTTATTGTATTGATGTTATTAGCATTTATCTAGCATAATAGTTCTTCTTCCTAGTGAAATTAAATAGTGATATACGATTAAGTCATGTATATGGTCAGAAGGCCGTTTAATTTTATTTTTTTTTCCTCTTCTCTTGGTTTTAATAATTTTTGCTCTAAATATATCAATGTCTCTATGGCACCTTCCTTTCACAAATCTTAGAATGACTCTCCAACCAATCCAATAGTGTTTAACAAAATTTGAGCCGGCTTTAATGTGGAGGGGCCCATTCGATAAGTGCTTATGAAAAGGTGGGGCCCCCACAAAAAAAAAAGATAAACAGCCAAGTCATCATCTGTTTTCTAATTTTGATTGAATTTTATTTTATATATTTATTTCAAAACATCTCTCCCCTTGCATACATGACCAAAGATTAACTGTCGGCTGGACGTGTGTCACGTGTGTCGAGTGTATGCAGTACAGATTGATTATTTAAAAAAGAACATCCTCTTTGGTCCATCTTTACATGATGGGATCTTATCATACACAAAACCCTTCATACGCAAAATGGTTTTTTTTTTTTTTTTTTGGCCATGCATGTTGGGCCATTGGTCTTGAAGTGTCTTTTTTTTTTTTTTTTTTTTTGGGTCTTTTGCCATGCATGTTTGGCCTTTGGGCTTGAAGTGTTACTTGTTAACAGCCCACATAGCTGGCACTAATCCCAAAACCAAGGTGATGGGAATCTTGTGTGCCCCCACCAAAGCAACCTCACTAGGAGCTTTCAAAATCCTTGATCTGCCATCCTAACACCATGTTAACATCCCACTAAGCTACCACTTATTCCAAAACTTTACGGTGATAGGAAGTATAGATTCAATGGTTTAAAAATTATTTTCGAGGAAGGCCAGTCATGCATATTCACGTGTACTGAGTGCACCTTGACGCCATCTCTCTACACTAGATTGCTATGCCCATAAACTAACATTACTTTTATTTGAAGATCGAGTGATCAATCTCTCAACATTTACGTGAGACTAATGTGCCAAACAACTCAATTTTGAGTATAATGACAAAACAATTTTAGTTTCATCCAAGGAGTGAAATGGCATATTGATCATATGGCAGTTGTTTTATTTTTATATTTAAATCAATCCAGCGGTGCATTGATCGTCTGTAACCTTCAAGGCTAAGGAAGGGTATGCCTCATTCCGTTTTGTAATGACGTTAAATGGTATTGTTGTGAATGCATGTGCTATTCAAGGGCCTAAAGTTTTTTCTTCAAAGGAGGCCGAAGTGAGGTCGATTTTAGTTGCACTGGAAATGGCGTGGAAAAATGATTTTGCAAGACGTCGTGTTTTATTGGATGCTCAAGAAGTGATCCAAGCATTAAAGGGAGGCTATGATTGGTCCATTAACCCAATTATTCTAGACATTAAAGGCTTGTCTTCTTTATTTCTTCCTGAAAACTTAGATTTTATTCCTAGAGCCCTAAACAGACATGCATAATGACTCGCTAAGTTTTCCTTCTCGACTAGGTAGGATATAGATTTGAAATGAGCCACAAAAGGAAAAAAAAATCCAACGGTGTATTCCACTCCATCTTTAACAAAACAAAATTCAACCGTGGAGGTGTCCATGGGGATGTCAGCTCATGGAAAATTGGACCCCACATAAGGACATATGAGTTAAATTGGTTGAAATGAGTTAAATAGCTGATGTCACTGCCGTCACATTCTTGCAGTCCTTCCACCTCAACCGCTGCCAATATGGAAGTTCAGCAGCAGTTTTAGCTGAAAAACACCGCACCCATCAAATAAAACTACCACATCATGGAGGCCACCTATCATGCGTATTGTTAGCAGTAGGGTGCTTGAGAAAAAAAAAAAAAAAAACAACCTCAGTGCAGTCAAACTATCTTAATCTGACTTAACAGCCTTAAAATTTAAATCGCCTTGTAACTATAGATCTTAGTGAGATTCACTCAAACTCTAATGTGAGGTCAACTGAATGTCAAATTGAGCCAGTGTTAGATAGGGAGATAGTGAGAGTGGCGGAATGCTCCTTAAATTGTGGGTTCAACTGAGTGGCTCAGTTTTTCATTGAACTCTAATTATGTTTATGTAATTTTTTTTTTTGTTTACACCTGAGGGAAAGGTGCTGGAACCCAAGAGAAAGGCCATGCATTAGGCTAGTCAATTGGGCCCTGAGATAAGGGGGCATGCCTGGCTCAACCCTCAAAAGGTCCTTCAAATGAGGGCTTTTGTTTTTAAAATGAAAAGCCCTACGAGTGGGCTTAGACAATTTTTTGCATGCCCTGAAATTTAAGTGTCGGGCTTGTATATTACTTGCTCGGCCCAGCCCTAGCCCTGTTTCTTCTGCTTTTATTATTTTACATAATATATATATATATTTATATATGTAAATATATGTACTAAAATGTCCTTATCACGATCACTTAGCAATAATAAATTAGGGATATGAAGGCAATTCATACCTTTACATCCATTACAAAATGTCTTAAAAATTCATACACACATATTTAGTTTATTTTATCTCTATTTAATTATTTAAGCTATGTACTATACTTAATTAATAAGCTTGCACGGCTACATCCTATCCCTTGGTTCTAGTTTAACTGCTTCTTATTTAAGATTTTATATTGTCTTTATATATTTTTCTAGTGAAAATAGGGATGTACTTTTGATAATAAGGATATATGTTTTCACTCTATAAAGGGATAGGATGTTGCACGGCTACATCCTATCCCTTTGTTCTAGTTTAACTGCTTCTTATTTAAGATTTTATATTGTCTTTATATATTTTTCTAGTGAAAATAGGGATGTACTTTTGATAATAAGGATATATGTTTTCACTCTATAAAGGGATAGGATGTTGCACGGCTACATCCTATCCCTTTGTTCTAGTTTAACTGCTCCTTATTTAAGATTTTATATTGTCTTTATATATTTTTCTAGTGAAAATAGGGATGTACTTTTGATAATAAGGATATATGTTTTCCTCTATAGAGTGACTTGGGATGCCAACCAATTTATAAGATAGTTTGTATGTGCATTGAACTTCAAAGATATGAGATGATCCAAATATTCATTTAGATAGATAATTATAACTCCCAATTTTCTAGAGTATAAACTAATAGTATTTTTAAGCGCATTTAGTTTTTGACTGAAATCCAACAACACATAATACTCAAACTAGTGTTAAATTGAAAATAATGTCAATTATAAAAGCTAGGTGAATGTAAACTGTTTTAAGTTTCTCAAAGATAAGACTCTTATGAAATGATTTGGTACATGAAAATTCATGTAAAATGTGTGAAATGATAGAACAAGCTTTATAAAATAATATTGTTCGTCTAAAACCCAATTCACTAAAGCACTTACGACTTTATATGATAAAAGAAGGCTTTTATAGACAATCGTTATTCTTAAAATGTTTTCTTACTTTACCAAAAAATGTTTTCTTAGTAGTCCCTTCGTAATAGAGGTTAGACAAGATAATGCTTAGTTGACACTTAAAATGTTTCCTTACTTTACCAAAAAATGTTTTCTTAGTGGTCCCTTCGTAATAGAAGTTAGACAAGATAATGTTTGGTCGACAAGATTCGATACCGGTTAATAGTATAAAAAATTTTAAATAATGATTTTCTTGTTTTGAGGTCTTGAGCCTTCCTCTAGACCAGCCTCGATCCTCAAGGGTAGGGTAAGAGCTAAGTAGTGCAAACCCTCCGAGGGCTTTTACTAATTTGGGCCCGACCCAGCTAGATATATTGAGGGTATAGTGACGACAACCGTGGGCCAGCCCAGCCCATTGACAGCCCTTCCAGTAAGGAGTCATTTTCATGTTCATGTAATTGATGAACAAATGAATTATATTTGTGTTAGAATTATACGTACAATGCTTCTATAAAACTAATAGTATGCAGAGCCTGCCACGTCAAAACAACTTTGGTATGTTGGTCGAACCCACTAATCCACGATAAAGTGAAAATTGCGGATTACGATGGGAAACTGGTTTCATTTTACATTTCTAATTATTGATAAAAGAGATAATCCTTAGCTGTTGACTACTGACTTTTGTTTGACCATCAAGTCAAAATTGAAAATCTGATGCTTTAATACTAATATCCTGATCATTCTTAACAAATGGAAAATTCAAACTCTCCTGGCTCCTAATATTTAGTGGGTCACTAGAATACTTGACTCATACTGCAAAAACAGGAAGGATGTTGACCTCAATCTTTATAAGATAACCTAGGTCAACCCAACCTTTTTTTGACCTGAACTGACCTTTTTGGCACCTCTCTTGACCACCTACCCTGAAAAGGACATGGAGGTATGATTTGGCCCAACCCAATCAAGTTAGTCATTCAGCATACACCAAAAAATATTGGTATGGATAGGCTTGAAAGATGATCATAAACTTGGTCGGGACATTCCAGTTTAGCTACACTTTGAATATATCATAATACTAATCGTAAACCAATGTTTCATGATAATGTTCCAACGCAAAAATTGATGAACTTTGTGACACTTTCCATTTTTATTTTCTCTCTTTTGGTAGAAGAAGGATTCAAACAATAAAAAAAGAAGACAAATCAAAACAAAATAACTTAAATCATAACAAAGACCCTATCCGTGTCCAAAAAGCACCCTATCAACCGAAGAAGACAAAGCATCCATATGAAAAGCACATCTACCATTTTCATGAGCTATCTAATTATATTTCCAAGAGATATGAGAAAAGACTATAGAGTCTAAACTAGTTGAAAGATGCTTAGGGCTTGTTTGGTAGGTCTAGTTTTATTTTTATAGACCATCTAAAATAGAGCTATTAAAAAAAGAGCTTTAAAAAAAAGAAGTTAGAATTAAAATATGTGTTTGGCAATGAAAGCATCTATTTTAAATAGACCATTTTAAATCAATAGTTGAAAATTTTTCACAAATATATTGAGATCTAGTAGGTATTAAGCCTTGAAATTTTATTTCATAACCATGTTTGACCTTCCAAAGAGATCTAACGGTTTGGATCTTGTGTTTGAGGCCCCTAATTTTTAAAAAAAATATTTAATAATTCACGTTTTTATATAAATATCTCAAGTTTGGTGATGATCCAACGGCTGAAATTTGGTCTCATAATGGTCATTGACCTTCTACACATTTTCAATGGTTTGAATTGTTATTTACTGTCCCAGAAATAATAATAAAAAATAAAAAAGCAGCTGCCTGTGGACTAGTTACAAATTCAGCATAAAAATTCAATGGTTGAAAGTTTTTCATAAATATCTTGAGATCGACAAGGAATCAATCCTTGAAAATTGACCCCATAGCCGTTTTTAGTCTTCCCAACATTTCCAATGGTTTGGATCTTGTGTTTGGGCCCCACAGAATTCAAAAACTAACATCCAATGGCTCACGCTTTCTTGCACATATCTCGAGATTCAGGATGAATTAACGGATGAAATTTGGATGGGTGGCCGTAATTGATCATGTGAACATTTTCAACAGTTTGGATGTAGATTTAGGGGCTCGGATTTCGAGAAAAATCAAAAAAAATTCTGGGCGTGATCCATGTTTTTCACTGTAGTTGGGCGCCTCTTTTTTTCTCCCTCTTATTTGGAAATGCATCATGTAGCCTCCTCTTCAAAATAGAGCTTTTGCTTCTATTTCTCTAAATTAAATAGAGTTAAAAACACATGCCAAACGCCTCTATTTTTCCAACTCTATAAATTTTAGACATTTAGATAATAAGAGGCTAAATTTTAGACTTGCCAAACATGCACTTAATGTCTTCCAAAATAGGATTAATGGACCAATGGAACTTTCCATTAATTGCTTACACCACCTTAAATGCATATGACGTTAAATGTGCTTTCGAGAAGCCCCCATCGTTCAACCTATTTACTGCAAAAAGAATTGCCCTTGCCTCTGCTTCTTTAGACGAAGAAAACTTTGTGGTACTTTCCAAAAGCTTAGTCAAGAAGACTCGGATCCAAGTTTAATCCTTATTTTCTAACATAATGAATCACTCATGTAGTTGTCTAGGGTTCTTATCTGATTACTTAGGATTCGATCATGCTACCTTCCCTCATCTAAGAGTCTCCTCACTTCACCCGAGGTCTACATCCCTCACTTCAGGGCTTGGGTCCCAAACCCCTAGGATAGGTAAAAAAAAATAATAAAAAGATAAAGTGACAATAGCTCTTTACAAGTGGATTAAATCTGGATATGAACGTCAATCTAATTAAGAAGAAATTTATTTTATAAGCAGCCAAAAATAAAAAATATATATATAAATGAAATTTATGAACTTTGCTGGGTAATTATCTCGATTCATACAGCTAGAATCCAGCAGGATTGAAAGGTCTTGGTGTAAATTAAAGCTAAGCAAATATGTTTACGATCTTAAAATGATTTGTTAGGATCTAATTTAACAGTTCAAAATTTGATTATCAAGTGCACACATGCATAATCATTAAATTTTAAAACCCTTAAATAGATGGTCTCATTAATCAGAAAATCAGGCTTTACTGATATTGGGGCCACCTCTCATCCACATGAATTCTTTCCAATCTGAACCTAGCTATGCAATAAAGATGCAACGAGGTTGGTCCCAAGGCTACGATAGGATTGATAAATTTATTCAATATAGATTGTTTTAGGCAAAACAGATTTAGCTAGAGTGTAATCTGCATGCAATTTGTAGCAGTATCTACCAAATATGTACGTGTGGTGCAATGCAAGTGTTTGAGATTGAGTGTCCCACTGACTATGTGGGGAGGTACGTTAATTGTCTCCATCTGTCCATTCATTACAGCCCATTCTACAAAGGGCCAATTATATAAAAAACAATGAACTTTGGAGTTTTCTAACCACCCCCCATTTCATTTTATCTCATAGTTATTTCTTGTACCAGTAAGCAATTCATTGATACCTTTCATTTAAAAGAAGAAAAAAAAACAGAAGATAAAACACCAAATTAGAAATCCAACCTGCTACAAACCCGCATATTCTGGGGGTCATGTTGTGCAGGTCAGGGTTAAATTTTGCCTGCCCTAAGGTCATATGACATGATATGTATAGGTATTGCTAAAATAAGCTCTGATACAATGTTATTTTTCTGTCTATTAAGTTGAAAATGAAATAACTCCGATCAGTTTTTGTGGGTTAAAGAATTATTACGGTCTGTGAAAGGTCGGAATGGGTCCCATAGTTAGTCCATACTTGAAACTATGATCAATCACCACTGGGTCCCACACGCCCACTGGTTCCAGACAGAGAGACAACTAACTACAGAAACAAAAAAAAAAAAAAAAAAAAAAAACATGTCTGCACCGCTTCCATTTCCACAAATGAATGACATCCAAATTATATTCCTTCAGAATAATACTCTGTTTAAATAATTTAAAACCAATGTCTTCTCTAAAATGTCATGGGTTTTATATATCATCAATTATACTCTAATTCTTATGATTAAGTGAAAGTTTTGCCAAGTTCCATATGAAAATAGATCATTTGATTTGGATTTCAAAAACATGGCCCTTACTGAGCCAGCTCAGCAAACCAAAAAAAACAAAAAAACAAAAAAACCATGGGCCTTCAGATTTTCCACTTTAATGCTCCTTATTGGATGCGTTGTTAGCAACAAAAAGTTCCAGCTTTCTAAATATAATTCCTGGTTCCTGTACCTCTCCTTTCCATTTCATTCCTATTTATTCTCTGCCAAATCTCCTCTCTCTGCTTCTTAAAATAGTACCAACCCCTCCTCTCTCTCTCTCTCTACCCCTTTCACATGAAAAACAACACACACCCACACCCCCAAACTCTTAGTCTTCCCCACACATTCACTTTCTCTCTCTCTCTCTCTCTAACTCTTCTAAACTTCTCCAATTCTTCCTACCCACACAAAAACCAAAACTGAACTTCTTCAACTCTGCCTTCTCTTCTGACCCACACAAACCAGAACAATATAGACTATAGATGGCAAGTGTTAATGCAGGAAACTCTGGTGTATACAACTTGTACTACCCCAACTGGAAGAGGAAAAACCTCTTCCCAATAGCTCTTGTAACCGTCCTCTGCTCCCTCTCCTACTTCCTCGGCCTCTTGCAACACACCCCAACTAGCCCCAACACCTCCTTCCTCCTCCCCTCCGCCCCCTGCGCTTCGGAAACCTCCCCCGCCACCGCCACCACCCTCGACTTCTCCTCCCACCACGGCGCCGTCGGCTTCGACGTCGAGAGGGCGCCGTCCGTCCGCCGGGCCTACCCACCCTGCGACTTGAGCTACAGCGAGTACACGCCCTGCGAGGACCGGGACCGGTCGCTGAAATACGCGAGGGAGAGGCTGGTGTATAGAGAGAGGCACTGTCCGGAGGCGCGCGAGGTGCTGAAGTGCCTCGTGCCCGCGCCGTACGGGTACAGGAACCCGTTCCCGTGGCCCGCGAGCAGGGAGCTCGCGTGGTTCGCGAACGTGCCGCACGAGGAGCTGGCGGTGGAGAAGGCCGTGCAGAACTGGATTCGGGTGGAGGGGAAGCGGTTCCGGTTCCCCGGAGGGGGGACCATGTTTCCGCGTGGTGCCGATGCGTATATTGATGATATGGAGAGGCTTATTCCGCTTAGAGACGGTTCGGTCAGGACAGCTGTGGATACCGGCTGCGGGGTATGCTTTATTGATGCTCCCTCCCTTATTGTTATTTTTAAATTTTCTCGTTTCTTTCTTTCTTCTTCTTCTTCTTCTTCTTTTTTTTTTTTTTTTCTTTACTATGAATTTTAGTAACAAAATTGGGTGAGATTTTTTTAACTAGGGTTGGAGGGTTAATTTTAATAACAAGAAAATCTTGTGAGGTTTTAGACGAGTACTAATTCAGTGCCAACCCTAACTAAACGAAGGCGAGTCTGCCAATTTATGTGCGTAGTGGGAGTCCCATGCAAAGGAATCTCTTCCATGCTGACGTGGTGAATCGAGATTGATCCACTCAAGATCCACATGACAAAAAGCCCCCTACGATCTCAATTCATTTTTACAGACGTAGAATGGTCTCTTTTGAGATTGATGATTGCCTTAAAGTTAGGATCTTTTAAGTGTAGATTTGTGTTTTGGTTCGACATGAGAGGAGGGTTAAATGAGCGTAAAATTGAGTCTAATGCTACCTCATGAGATGACAAGAGTATTAAAAGAGTTATATCGATCAAAGGTTGGCCCTACACATGTATTCTATTCATAGGAGAGATTTACTTTATTTTAGTTTTGGTAATGCTGGAGAACATTTTTCTCTAAAAATATGGTTATTATTTGGAAGATCCGAATGTGATTTGCCCTGCAAATAATTTGTACTATCCTCATTGGCCTACCCCAGTGATCGATGTGAATTTGTGAAACTTACCATGCAAACACTCCCTTGCTTGAATGAGGATTGACCATATCTTTGAAACTGCTACAAATTTTGGAGGCCCATTGACCCATCAAATTTTATCAAATGGACCTTTCCTATATGATTTTATATGGGCCCACAAGATTGTTTCTAATCATTTTTGAAAATCACTCTTTATATATATATAGATAAATATTCCGTTCATCCCACGCACCTATTTAAAATAATTGTTCTTTCTTTCACTCAAATAGGGAGTTCGAGTGTTTCCAAGCATTGGGGGTGATGTTGAATTTATAATATTTCTTTTACCAAGAGATGTAACGTCAATACTAAGGCATAAATCTAGGAACCATCTAAATTTTAAAAAAAAGAGGGAGGGGGTGGTTAAAAGTTCAAGAAATTTATAATCTTCCAAATAAAAACCTGGTAGATTACCAAACATAATACTTTACAAGTAGAATCTTTTACATGTGAATTTGAATTCGTAAGTTCAATATCCATTAGTCTGTTGGCAAAGTCCAATCCTCTAGAAGGGTTGGGTTAATAGTAAGGTCCACGGTTTGGACCCAAACCCGTTTTTCGAACAGGTTAGGTTTCCGCAACCCACACTGACCCGTATTAACCAGAATTTTCCAACAACTTACATTTAATTCCATTGAGCTTGAAATAATTGTGCATTTAAGTAGCTCGTTTGCTAAGATAATTATGCATTTAAGTGATTCGTTTTTTCGAAGAACAACATGCAGATTCCAAGAACTTGCATCTAGTCTAGCTAAAGAAAAATTACATTGCAATGGTGGGAGATAGATAAGATAATTATGCATTCAAGTGGTTGGTTTGTTACAACAATATAAAAATTACATTGCAATGGTGGGAGATAGCTTAGATAATTATGCATTTAAGTGGTTGGTTAGTTTCAACAATATAAAATAATATTTACATTGCAATGGTGGGATATAGCTAAGATAATTATGCATTTAAGTGGTTGGTTAGTTACACCAATATAAAATAATATTTACATTGCAGTGGTGGGATATAGCTAAGATAATTATGCATTTCAGTGGTTGGTTGGTTCCAACAACAGGATGCAGATTTGATTACTTAAATCTAGCTAAAGAAAAATTACATTGCAATGGTGGGAGAGTGGGTTAAGAGGGTCAACCTTAACCCAACCTATTCTATGGGGATCGTGTCTATCTGACCCAAAGTTTACCATATCTGGGTTAAGAGGGTCATATTCAGTTCAGATATGGGTCGGGTTCTATTGTGCCACATTTATAGTGGTGAGTCAACACAAAGTTTAAGCTTTGTGATTCCAAGAGGCCTGAGCTGGGCAGAGCTGAAGCTTGACTACTCAGCCCGTTTAATTAGGCCCATCCTTTTAGGTGGGCCTATTATCAACTCTATATATTTCATTGTTCAAAAACTTGGAAACTCAAATTGGCAGATAAAGTCAGACAAAATAAAGTTTTTTTACCTTAATAAATAGATGAAAGTACAAAAATGAAATAAATTATCTAACAATTGTTCTTAAATTTTGAAACAGCAATAACTAACCCCAAGTTGACTTATAATCTGGCCAAAATTTGATCGAGGGCTGCATTTTTATGCTATTGTGATAAATGTCTTTTGTTTGTAGTGACACTTTTTCTGAGTATAGGAGCCCTAGGAGGGTGTTTGGGATTGCGGAATTTATTTTGAGAGGATCAGAACAAATTCTGAGTGAGAGAAACCTCGTAATTCTTGTTGTATTCCTATATTTTGAGACTTTAGTTATACTATCAAACCATGTAAATCTTGTTGTATTCCTATATTTTGCTTAATTATTCATTGAATTGCAAGTGGTTAGGCTACAACATTTGCTATTACAAGAACTTGGTCTAGTCCGTCCGATTTTTCAAATTATGATCTGCTCATCAATAGATTAAGCAGTCATAGTTGCCTCACCAACTTGGGTTAGCTGAACAAGTCTATATGAGTTCAACCATACTCAAGACTTTGCCAATTTACTTGACTCGGTGACCTTCAGAGCTGCATCAAGTTTCTAAGTCTTATAATAATGGGTAAAAATTGAACCTCAACATGGGCCTCCCAGAAGCTCAGCCCAAAGAAGGATATCCGTAGTACATAGCAGCAAATATACTATGAGATTCGAGTGAAGAGATTGCATGCAGTTACTGTGATTTAAAGTAAGATTGAGCTTATAGTAGACACCTTCCTGTTCTTTTGTGATAGGTAGCAAGCTGGGGAGCTTACCTTCTGTCGCGGAACATAACCACCATGTCATTTGCTCCAAGGGACACCCATGAGGCCCAAGTCCAATTTGCACTCGAACGAGGAGTTCCTGCAATGATTGGAGTTCTCGCTTCCAACCGACTTCCATACCCCTCTCGAGCTTTTGACATGGCACATTGCTCCCGTTGTCTGATTCCATGGAACCTATATGGTAATTAAATTTTTTGTACTTCATTTGTTTATAGATTAATAAAGACCTTACATTCATTTTACATAGGTTTAGATTGATGAGAATTTTGGTCATAACATGTTCAGGTTCTCAGGCTACAACTTTTTTTTAGCAATTTTGTTCATGTCCTGTTTGGGGTTCATAACAAAACAATAGAAGTTGATTGGATAAGACTTTAGCTATAGCCTGTTTAGAATTATGGGGGAAAAAAAAAACTCCTTAAGTCGACCCCAGATTAATTGGATTAAGCTCTAATGTTGATCTCATCATCGTCTTAGTCAGCAACCTCATGTGGCTATGTCTCTGATGGTGTTGTAAATACAAGTTTGTTAAAATAGGGAGAAAGCAGAAGTTCTGGAAGTAAACCAGAAATGTTTGAAGCTGATGTCAGATCTTTTGGTGTTTGTAAACAGATGGGCTTTACCTTATTGAAGTGGACCGGATTTTACGACCCGGAGGGTACTGGATTCTATCTGGGCCACCCATTAATTGGAAAACCCAATGGAAAGGCTGGGAGAGAACAGAGGAAGATCTCCTGGAAGAGCAATCTTCTATCGAGGCTGTAGCACAGAGCCTCTGCTGGAAGAAACTTAAGGAGAAAGGTGATATTGCAGTGTGGCAAAAGCCCACCAACCACATTCACTGCAAGCTCAAAAGAAAAGTCATCAAGTCGCCGCCCTTCTGCCCTGCGACTCAAGATCCAGACAAGGCATGGTAAGTATTGACACCCATACTTGAAATTCTCTCACCCAGTACATAGTTCTTCCAAATTTTGTTGTCGAAATTAAGATTGCAGATGTAAACAGCTTTGAAGGCATTGTAAGTATTGACACCCATACTTGAAATTCTCTCACCCAGTACATAGTTCTTCCAAATTTTGTTGTCTAAATTAAGATTGCAGATGTAAACAGCTTTGAATCGGGCCCGAAACATGGATCCAGATCCAATTTTTCTTCTTTTCTTCTAAGAAGCACGGACACTTCTAAGAAAGTGACGTGTCCGTGTCGGACACGTGTCGGACACCGACACTCCTCGGACACTCTTGGACACGTATCCGATACTATTTAGCCGTGTCTATAATTAAGAACTAAAAATCTTAATTTCGGACACTTGTTCGACACTCTTTTTGCAACGTGTCCCACAATTCTTAACCCGTGTCTATGATTAGAAAATAAACATGTAGCTGATATCTCTTGGACAATGGACACTTTGTTAACATGTGGTTATTAAAACTTGTAAACTTTATATATAATAATTTTTTTATCATGGAAAAATGTATGATTGCAAGTATTAATCATATCACAAGTTATAGACAAATAAATATTTCACTGAAGAATAGGCCTCAAGATAGGCTTCTTTTGGCTCTTTTTTTTTAGAGAGGGAAAAGAGATTATCTGCCCTTTTCTTTATATGGATTTTATGGAACTGTGGATATTTCATGTTTAATGATTATGAATTATGTTTTAGTACTGTATTGATATTTAATTATTTGATATGTTTGTTAGTTGGTACTTGAATTTTTATTTTTTTAATTGCTAAATTGATTAAAAAAGTTAAACTGATATTATTTTTTTAGTAAATGATTATATATATAGTAATATATATTATTAAAGTGTCCCCCGACGTGTCCGTGTCCTACTTTTTTGAGAAATACTGTGTCGGCGTATTCGTGTCGTGTCGTATCTGTATCCCGTGTCCGTGTCCGTGCTTCTTAGCTTTTCTTTATAGGAACTGATTTTATGTCTTGGGTCTGGATCCAATGTCAGTTCTAAAATTGAAGGCTCAGTTCTAAATATGAATCATAATAACAAATGGGGCTCTTAAAATATTACATGGACATATTAGTTACATATGACATTAAAAGGTTGATTAGGTTGATTTATATATATTTTTCTCAACTCAGACTTCTGCCTAACGTCCAGATCCAGGTCTGAATGTACAAAATGGGCTTCAAATAGGTGGACTTTAGCAGGCCTACCATAGCAGACACAGACCAAAAACTCTATCCATATGTTTTTTTCCTGGTATTGGAGTATTTCTATATTCCCATAATTCGGATAACTGGATAACCCATTGACATACCTATCTTCAGGTACACAAAAATGGAGACCTGCATAACTCCCTTGCCTGAAGTGGCCGGGGTTGGAGAGATCGCTGGCGGGGAACTGAAGAAATGGCCGGAAAGACTGACTGCGGTGCCGCCGAGGATCAGCAGTGGAAGCCTAGAGGGAATTACGGAGAATATGTTCTTGCAGGACACACAGCTGTGGAACAAGAGAGTGAGTCATTACAAGACCCTGAACGCTCAGCTGGCCCAGAAGGGAAGATACCGCAACTTGTTGGACATGAATGCTAACTTTGGAGGATTTGCAGCAGCTCTGGTAGATGACCCAGTCTGGGTCATGAACATTGTTCCCGCAGAGGCCAAGATCAACACTCTGGGAGTCATCTATGAAAGAGGGTTGATTGGAACTTACCAAAACTGGTAAAATTCTCACAGCTTGCAGTTTCTGTTCGGTAGATGTTTCATGAGCTGGGCCAGACCAACTCTGAGCCAAGTCCAACCCATATTTAGTTGGTATTGGGCTGTGTTGTTAAGCCTACGGGCTGGTCATATGCTTTTCTGCCCCAATAGTTAGTAGCCTTAAACGGGACTATATACTGAACCCATGGTGTGGACCTAACTAAACCTAATTTCTAGTCCTGCGGGCTATATCTGGGCCTTGGCCTTGGTCCTGATAAGTTAATGGACCAAGCATGGGCAAACTCCATCCTGTCCCTGTGATTTTATTGTATTCGAAAACTATAATCCCTGTTCTCTAGGGGTGCACCTGGGACAGGAGAGGTCGGGTGTATGACCAAGCCACGCTTTCTCTCTGGACCCTTGCATAACTCTAACCCAGCCCGATCAGCATGACCCGTCTCAAATATCAGTCACCCTAATTGACCTGACCCAACCTCTATGATCTTGGTTTGAACTCAACTCATTTCAAACAATAAGGCTATATTTGAGTTTTGTTGTAGGCAAAAAAAGCCCAGCACCAGCTTGGTTAACTCCACGTAAATGATTTTGTGTGCCAAAATATTAAACCACCAAACTGTTTAAATGAGTTGAGTTATGCAGTTTGATCCTAAAGCAATCTATTTAAATAGGTTAATAGGATTATATGGGTAAACCCTCATCTGACCCGTTTAAGTGTGGGCGTGATATTTCTGACCCGTGACCACACCCTGTTTATTGATTGTTATGTTGTGTGAGTTAATTGATCTGGTCAGATTTTGGCACCTGTGTACTATATCACAGTGTACATGTAACTTATATTGATTCATGTACCCAGTTCATATTCAGCTTTGATATAGTGCGTGGTGAAAATCCTTACAACCAATACATCTCTCTTTTGATTATCAAACAATGCGAATTTTTCTCTCTCACTTGGATTGTTTCATCGCAGGTGCGAGGCCATGTCTACATATCCGAGAACATATGATCTTATACATGCCGATTCAATATTTAGCCTCTACCAAGACAGGTGATTAATTAATCAATGCCTTTCCCTCTGTGCATTGACTTTCTTCAAAATCTTTCTATTGGAGCTACTAAATGCCAATTCAAGCCACCCATATTACACAACTATGAATACAAATTTTACTTCAGGCAGAGTGAAACCATAGCTGTGCTTATTAACACTTATAATTCATTGATAAACTGTATTGGAATAAATCACACTTTCACATGTGATCAACCAATCTGGCTTGTGGGTTGCCCTCCAATTAGAGTAATTTTTTGATGAGTCATTTCATCAGATGAAGGAAAGGCTGTGGGGTAACATGGGATGAGGAGATTGGATTTATCATATATGAGTTTTATCTTGCAGATCTTAGAATTTTTATAGGAGAAGCTAAAAATGGCTTTACCTTTTTCAAATTCAGACTATTATAAGTCGAAAAGTCACCCCAAATAGATAAGGTTATAGTGTGATAAGGGTCTCATGCGGCCAATAGAATTTAAGTATTGTGCTTGTATTTTTAGGTGTGAGATGGAAGACATTCTGTTGGAGATGGATAGGATATTGAGGCCTGAAGGAACTGTGATATTTAGAGATGATATTGATGTGCTGGTGAGAATCAAGAGCATAACAGATGCGATGAGATGGGACAGCCAGTTGGTCAACCATGAAGATGGGCCTTTAGTGAGGGAGAAGATCTTACTAGCTGTCAAGTCCTATTGGACTGCACCTGCCCACCTCACCAAGAAGAATCACACAACATTCAGAAAGCAGAGCTGACCAGTATTTTATTTCCTTTTCATCAATGCCATTCTTTCAATTGTGCTAAGTTTCATACAGAAAGGAAAGAACTAATAACTCAGTGAAAGTGTCCAGAATGCTATATGTACACTTTTTTTTTTTTTTTTGAAGGAATTAGTCAACAAAAAAGTTGGGGCAAAATATACAAGAAGATATTGCTGGGTTTTGGTAATGTATTTTGACTCTAGAATTCTTCAAAATGCATTTTCATTCCTTCATCAGGTTTAGCATTTCCTTTTCCTTTT
Organism: Sextonia rubra; assembly: GCA_037013555.1. Taxonomy (NCBI): domain Eukaryota; kingdom Viridiplantae; phylum Streptophyta; class Magnoliopsida; order Laurales; family Lauraceae; genus Sextonia; species Sextonia rubra. Next base: position 27,884,269 of record JASUAD010000011.1, on the reverse strand, counting down.
CCTTTTCCATAGTTTTTATTGAGGAGCAGACTCCAGAAAAAGGAGAACATTAAAGTATTTATGCTTCTTCTACTAATACCTGGAGGTTTCGGTAGAAATGATTATCTAATAAAATTTAATAGGGTAACAGGAGTCAATCACTCAAGAGTTCAAATGCCATGATGAATGACTCGGTGCGAAAAAAGAGAATGTATCAGCCAAAAGTGCAAATTTATGACGATTGTGAGTGTGACGGAGTTGGATTAATATTTGCTTAAAAAAAAGTTTCCCATGATGTCTCTCTTTGGGGGGTTTTTTTTAATAAAAAAAGCAAAAAAATTATTCGGGTAAGATTCTTGTGATTTTTCTGATGAAAAACCTGGTAAACCCTTTTTTCTTGGGTAAATGAATAGGATGAACTTAGAAAAACGATTTTAGTGTCAACTGGCAAAGATGCATTTCGTCCCTGTCCATCCCTCGGACTAATAATGCGATGTGCATGTGAAGCAATAAAATTTACTGTTATTAAAAAAAAATAGTGCCATGTGCATGGGTAGCGAAAAAGATCTCTAGGTGGACCCTAATTATATTGGTTGACCATTTTATCTGGGTGGCCTTAGCACAGTTCCACTCACAGAGACGATCAATCTATTGCTATTTTGGCAATTTGAGTTGGACCTCAGTAAACCTTTTTTCTTTTTAATTTAGTTTTCTTCAAAAAAATCTTGCTTTTTTCTTAATCTTAAACAATAAAAATAAAAAAGGACTAGCCCATTTTTTTCTTTAAAAGCACATGCAAAAGTTTGCTTAAAATCAGTCAAAAAAATGCTCGACGGCGGTCAAAAGGCTTTTCAAACATTTCAGCGCAACGGGGAGAATTGCTAATGCGGTCAAAATACGATCTTATTTGTGGTGATTACTTCAATTAGAAGGAAAAAATCACAAGCAGGTTTTCTCTTACTGCCTTAGTCCTGTCAGAGGTAGTGGGTGGAAAAGTTTTCACTATGGTCAAGTAATCCTAAAACCCTTGATCTCAAAAGTTAAAACTTTAAGTGCAATTATTTGTTTATTATTATATTCATCATTATTATTGTGTTTGTAACCCTCTGGCCATCATCACATAGATCTCAGACAGTATCTAGCATGGATCTCACAGGTTGGTGGCCATCACATATATCCTAGAGTACTTGGCTTAGATCTTAGGGAAATCTAACAGGTTGGTGAATCCAAGAATTCAAGTGTTTTAAGATACTTTGAAGATTGTTCCTGATTTCATATTGTTTAAATGTACGTTCTCAAATCTAAGGAGCTTTTCATGATGTCATTTGCTTTAGATTATCTCAATTCTCAAATCTAAGAGACCCATTTTAAAAATGAAGCGACAATCTCTGCCACCTCATCCTTCTATAGTTCTGTCTAGCTACATGGTAGGAACTCTGAATGAAGGAGACAACGGGCCAGGAAGCCTCCCCAAACTAGCGAACTGAGCATGACCTGGGGCTCATTCATCCATTGGACTTCTCTGGCCTATAAGTCAATTGTTTTGGGCCTCAAGTAAACAATGGAACCATTGTATTATAATTTTGGATTTCAACTTGGCAAATTAGTGTTTCATAATGGAACAAGATTTACCATCTCTTGTACATATAAATCCTGTTATTTTATGTAATTGAACTTTTAGGATTTCTATTACTTTTATTGCTAATAGTAGTGGTAAATGAAGAAATAAATGTGAATATATGAAGATTTCTTGGCCATCAAGTAATCTCCTCATTGTTGGCCATGTGGGCCCAGACCATTAGTGGGTTCAGCATCTGGGGTGATTTTCTTAATGATATTAGGAATTTCCTGTTTTGTCAAACAGCAGTTTTCTAATAGGTTAGGACTTTCTTTTTTCTTGAGATAGAGTTTTTGGGGGATAAGGATGTAATGATTATATATATGATGTAATCTGTAACCCTGGAGGGAAGCTGAGAGTGGCTGAAATTCCAAGGCTGTGGTTTCACAGATTGGAGAAGAACCTAGTGGAAATTGGTTTTCCGTGGACGTAGGCATTTTTGCCGAATCACGTAAATCTTCTTGTGTTCTTGTGTGGTGATTATTTGATCTTGGTTGCGTTTGTACACACGCGCACTACAAGTAGTATTAGAGCTCCAGATCAAGGGTTCGAGTCGCGGGAGCGCCATCGTGAGGGGGGATTGTTAGGCAGAGGCGTGTCACAATGCTGCTCCCTATGAACGCTCTAAAAACAGACCTGCGGGTGCGATGTCGAATGCCTTAAAATATTGAGTTGTACATCTACTATCACCAATTGGTTTTGGTAGGAATGGTAGCTCAATGGGTGCATAAGATCCTACACCCATTTAAGGGATAATGAATCAAAGGCAAATGAAAAATGAGTACCTAATAAATCCAAGGGTCTGTTTACAATTATGTCCTTCACCCTTCACCTCCTTAATAACACTTTGTTGGAGATCAATTGACCTGAATTCGTATGTATTCATTTTCATACAAACAAACGGGTTATCAATGTTGTAATAAGTTTATACTAGTGTATAAAAGGACCTTGCCCAATCCACAAAGAGTGATTGAAGTCTAGGAAATAAATAATGAAAAAGAGCGTGGATTGGTAAGATCTAACTTAGATGAAGTAGAAAGAAGTCATAATAGACCGCAAAATATCAAATTTAAAAAAAAAGAAAAAAAATAAAAAAGTGAGAGTTCTCATGAAACATATCTACTGTGGATGAAACTGAGAGAAGGTAATGAATGGAATGCGTAGAAATTTCTAAGTAGATTGTTGATTGGGCCTGGGCATGTGAGAACGAGCTGTCAGGACGCATGATCTAGGTAAGGTCTAGACCCTGTTGCCCCTCTATCAGGCTGGTTCAGCATAGTCTGGGCTGGCCTAAGCCCACCATCTGCTCTCTAAAGTCCAAGTGTCTAACCAACATTTGTACATCAGACAGGTTTCGGAACTATTCAAGAAGATATGCTGGATGGCCAATAAATAAAGGATTGAGGAACATCATCATGCCTTCATGGTTGGCTTAGTAAAGCCTCGCTCCCACATTATTGTTGGGTTTATGTCCTGTATTCCGGTTTAGCTGAATGAGTTCACTGGGTTAGTCAGTGACTGATTTAAGGTCAAGGGTGTTTTGGTAATTGTACCAGAGTTTTCTTGGTGGCCAAGAAAACGGAGATTATATATGTGTTTAGTCTGTAACCCTAGATCATGCGCGCTGAAGAGAAGTGAGAGCTCTCTTGCCCATGGTGAACACACAACGTAGGTGAGACGATGTGAGAGAACGAAAGTCACTATATGTTTTATTTGTCATAGTGAAGATGATCGTCTCTGTGCCCGTGGATGTAGCCCTATTTAGGTGAACCATATAAATCTCGTGTATCTTCTTGTATGTTGTTGTTGATCTTGGTTGCTTAGCACATACACGCACAACAAGTGGTATTAGAGCCGAATATGTTGAAAAAACAAAAACAAAAACAAAGAAGAAGCTCACATTCATAACTTGTATGCTACATGTGTGCCTGTTTGTATTTAAGTAGCACTTCACTCACCTTCTTAATCACATATACACCCATTCTCAGTTTCCATTCTATACCTCTTGAGATTCTTCTTCTTTGGGAGATCCATTTCTTTCCTTACGGATACACACACATTTTGTCAGTTTATATGCGAAGTTTACATATAATGGATAATGTGGCATGTCGCTTTATGCATTGTATCCTGCATTGTCATTTTTATCACTCATTGGGTTTATAGATGGAGACAGCCTACATGCAGTGGCAGGCTCCCTCCAGGTTCCATGGGATTGCCTCTTCTTGGAGAGACCCTTCAGTTCTTCTCTTCCAACACCTCAACAAATGTTCCACCTTTCATTAAACATAGGATGGAAAGGTAAAGAGACTGCTGTCTATTTTATCATTTGAACAGTCGTACAATGGTCCATCTATCCTTTTTTTTTTCATATTAAAAAAATGATTCTGGGTCCATATGGATGTACCCTAAATCACAAGATGTTTGAAAGCAAATCATTCCGCTGTGCGTTTGGAGCTGTTTGAAAATGAAAATCGACATTTAGAGCCCATATGCTTAGAGGTTTTTTTTTTTTTTTTTTTTATGCTGGAAATTTGCTTGAAGGTATTGAATTGCTAGGATTTTTAAGCAATGCATTTCAATCCAAGGATAAAAGATGAAGATTCACAATTGACCACTGTATGATCTTCCCTTTGTAGGAAATTATGATGACATATTTGTCACGCAAGTAAATTAAATTCCTAACAAGGTAACCATCCCATCTACATCTCCACCTCGCACCTCCTTCTTACCTCTTTAATATTCCTCCAATATAACCCCCTTTACTATCAAGTTCTGATATTAAAACCCACCCAAATGCAAATCAGAGTAGATTACCATAATTTACCAACTGATTGTTAGCGGGCTACTTGAGGGGCGCATGAACGCTTTGAATCTAGATCCTACATACTGTAACTATACTGTCAATGTACAGATATGGGCCTGTATTTAGGACCAGTTAGGTAGGTCGTCCTCTAATAGTATCTAAAGACCCAGAACTCAACCATTTCATATTCCAACAAGAAGGAAGGTTCTTCCAGAGCTGGTACCCTGACACCTTCACTGAAATCTTCGGACGACAAAATGTCGGTTCATTGCATGGGTTCGTGTGCGAGTATCTGAAGAACATGGTCTTGAATCTCTTCGGCCCAGAAAACCTGAAAGAAAGACTGCATCTTCAAGTCGAAGAGGTGTCTCGCAAAAATCTTAGGTTGTGGTCTAGCCATCCCAGTGTGGAGTTGAAAGATGCAACTGCAGAGGTGAATTCAGAAATAAACATCTTCACTACATTTTCATATAGTGTTTTCTTTCTTTGAGTTAATTAGTTCTGTACTCGTATGTTTTCTACAGATTATATTCGATCTAACCGCAAGTTAGCTGATCAGTTATGATCCAACAAAGTCCACAGAGAATTTGGGAGAGAATTTTGTAGCTTTCAGAAAGGGTCTGATCTCCTTTCCCATTAACATTCCCGGTACTGCTTATCATAAATGTCTACAGGTACTTAGCATCTTCAAAACCTTAAAATATTTCATTAACCATTAATCTTTCTACTAAGGAGCCTTTTGACAATGAGAAAATGATTAGTGGTGGGGAGGCGTCAGTGGAGAAAAATAGAGGTTTGAGCTTTCATAGTGAAAATTCTTCAGTATGCTTGGAATTGATGAAAAAACCCTTTTTTTTTTAAGGACATAGAATATATATATATATATGGGGCCCTTTTCCGTGCATACATCCCTCATGGACTTTTCGTATACACTCTTTGGTAGGGCCCATTGTAGACCCCACCAAGGGATAAGACTGGGGGGTTGGAAAGATCCATGTGAAAGCACCCTACATATCAAATTTGGTCCCAATCATATATCCCTAATCTCTTCATCTATGGTTCACAAATTTGTTTCGTTCGAATTGGTGTATAGTCGATCCAATGGTCCAATAAATTCGGATCTGACTGAAAGTTGGGGCGAGTTGCTATTATGAAGTCCCATGTGTGTTGCAAGATCTGGATTGAGTGATAGATGGGCCCCACCTAGAGTTCTCACGAAAAAAATGGTGAGGGACAGATGCGTATGAAGATTTTCTTATATGTATATATAAATAAGAGAGCTAGATAGCGCCTCAGCATTTGTTAAGCTAAAAAAAAATTTTTTTTTTTTGGCAACGAATAGGAGATTAGGAACGTAGAAAGGCAATTAATATTATTTTTAAAAAGGAGAAAAAGTCACCACATGACTTGTCCCACATTATACGATAGAAAGAGGGCATAAACACCGCTTTTTAAATGAAGCATTCCTTAGAACTTCTCATATATATATATATATATTGAAGGATTGAATGCCATATTTGATAATTACAAAAGCTCATTTCCTTCGGAAAAGAGGGTGTTTGATCCACCTCTTTCATGATTAAGAAACGAATTTCTCCAATGGTTAAGATAAGATCACTACTCTTCTCTAGTGAAATAAACTTTCCCATATTTGAATCTGCCTTTATTAGGAAGAAAAGAATTCTCCTCTTAACTAACTTCTGCAAAAGACGGGGGAAAAGATTTTCTCCCAAGGGAGTAGAGAGAGCCCCTTTTTCTCTACCGAAATTGAATATTTTTATTTATGAAATTCACATTAAACTATTTAGTGGTTACTCTTCTCTTATATATTCTCCACCCCTAGTCTTGTCCTCATTTCCCCATCCTAGAAAAATTTTCACTTCGAAATTTATAAACGAAGAAAGAGAATTTTTCAGAGAGAAGTTATTTTTTCCTAGGGAAGTTTTTTTTTCCCTCCTTGCTTGTCTCCTCTCATTCAAACGGGCCTTGAAGAAGTTCAGTTCAAAAATCCACGTTGAAACAACCAAAAGCGATTTGACTGAGATTAGTTGGCTTAGTTTTGGTGGTGAGTTTCAATCCCCAATTATGTTCTCACTATGTTTGTTTAGGGACGGAAAAAGGCGAGGAGATGTTGAAAAACATGCTGCAGGAGAGACTTTGCATCGCCTGTAAAGCGATACAGAGATTTCTTTGATCATGTTGTGGAAGAGTTGAATAAAGAAAAATCTATTCTCACTGAAGTGATCGCACTAGATTTGATGTTTGTGCTGCTCTTTGCAAGCTTTGAGACAACTTCTTTGGCTATTACCTTAGCAATCAAGTTTCTCACAGACCACCCATCAGTGCTAGTGAAATTAACAGTGAGTAATCCTATATTTCCAGAGAGAGTATGTTATCCTGTTTTTTTCTAGTTGTCCTTAGACATCAACACTGTCACGCTATCAGGACGAACATGAGACAATTCTCAGAAGCAGGGATGCTATACATTCTGGGATCACTTGGAAAGAATACAAATCAATGAAATTTACGTCTCAGGTAAGTCAAATGGGTAACTCTCTTCCTAAAACTAGTTCCAATTGGCTAGTTAAACTGATACAAGTGAATTGTTTTAGAAGTTACTGACTTGAAACCCGGTGACTCGACCTGCTGATGCAATTAAATCTCAGGTTATAATTGAAACAGTTAGGCTTGCAAATATTGTTCCAGGGATTTTCAGAAAGGCATTGCAAGATGTCCAGATAAATGGCACATTTGCATTCAATGAAGTAGTTTTGAATATAAGATGGTAGTCCTACGTTGCTGGCACTCTGTTTTAATTGAATTGTGATGAATGCATTGGCATTGCAGGATATGTGATTCCAAAGAGCTGGGCTGTGATGGCCTGTCCTCCTGCTGTCCACTTGAATCCAGCAATATATCAGGATCCACTTGCTTTTAATCCATGGAGATGGGAGGTGGGTATTATTGCTGAGTGTCAAGTTTCTCCTTTTTTCGAACATCTTTTTTGAATGAAAAATAGGCTTACTGAGCAGGGGGTGGAAGCAACTGGAGGGTCTAAGCATTTCATGGTTTCTGGTGGGGGCATGAGATTTTGTGTTGGAACAGATTTCACCAAGCTGCAGATGGCCATATTCCTCCATTGTTTGGTCACTAAATACAGGTAAGAAGTGTTCCATACATGCACAATGCACATCTGGTATGTAAGGGTGGCAATCCCTAACCTGACACACCAACCCAACCAAAACCCGATAGAGTAATAATTCAAGCTTCTTCTGGACCCTTCTTACTTTTTAGGCTAGGTTGAGATTGACCCTTTTTTTTTTTAGGTTGGGTTTGGGTTTGACATTTCTTATACTATTAATAAAATGGATATTGTTTACGTTGAATCAACACTTTTTAACCCACCTGTTAGCCCAACCCAACCCTACCTGTTGAAATATGACCCGCCAATGGAGCACTCCCTAATCCAACTTGTTGATGAAGGGTTCTGGTTGACCCTTGTAAGTCTTGGGTTAGCTTGGGTTTGGTTTGACATTTTTTAACCAAATAAATAAATTTGGTGGGTTTCTATCAGCCTAAACATGTTACATAGTGCTCAACCTAAATTGACTATAACAGCTCTTGTGTGCACTGTTAACTGTAAGACTACAAAATGGACCTGGCATTGCCAGTTTGACACAGTGAGACTATCCAACCCTTACTGGGGCCCCGAGGCCAGGGCTCTGTCTCCAGCCCATATATTGGACTTCAGCTCCCATTTCATATGCAGCTGTGTCAAATGAGTAGGCTCAGACTAGCAGTTTGTTTTTGTTAAGGCCAACGTACAAAAAGCTCGAGAACTCGACTCAAATGGTCATCGAGTTGAGCAAGTTATGTGACTCTGACCAAGTGGGTCGTTGACTCGGTCATACTTGTTTGACTTGCCACATGATCACATATCTAGTCAAATTGACCTTCCAGACTCGGGCAAGTCTAAAGGAGTTTTAGAACAATTATTCATACATGCATAGGATCAGGCCCAGCACTGGCCTGTGGAGGAATTGGCCTTGCAATCAATCATATAGTTTTTCAGAGGGATGGATATTTTTATTATATTATACTCATTTTGGACTTCAGTAAATTTTTGATATTTTTACAAAATAAATGAAAAGTTAGCATGACTCACCAAGTCAGCTCCACTCTTCAAATCTTAGACTTGCTGAGTTAACCTCAAGTCAAACTAAGTGTTTGTGTAGGTTTAGCAGGCCGGTGCCGCCTAGTGAGATTAATCCCATTGGGTAAAAGACCCCAGGATTACCCACATCATAGAAAAGAAAGGAGCTAAACCCCACCCCCTTCAACCCCTAACTTCTTTTTTCACCTGTACTCTAGTACATGCAATTGTTACATTTTAGTTAATTTTCTTCCCATGGTCCTTTATTTCTTTTCATCCTTTAACATTAAAATAATTTATAAAGTATTTTTGCTATATTTCATTTTCTGATAACATCTGGCAATAACGCGAAAGTTGAAATTATTCCAATAATGATATTTGCAACATTGTCATTTAGGTCCATGAACTCAAATTAAAAATGGGTCGAAATATTAGGTGCGCATATCCGATGTTTTCAATTTGGATCTTTCAGATATTTCCAGGATTTATTTCATCCATTAAAGAGACTGACTCATTTAAAGATGGATTGGTCAGGTGGACTGCAAGGAAACATTGTGCGAACCACAGGCTTATCATTTCCAAACGGTTACCATATTCAACTCTTTGAAAAGCTTCAATGAAGATGCTACCTCTGCAATTCAACTGCTACTTACATCAGTGTTTTCTCATAAACCATATGTATGTGTGTGTGAGCGCATTCGCGTGTGTTTCTGCAATTGGATTTGCATGTCTTGTGATTTTATGTGGATGGTTGTAATGAACTCTTGAATAAGATGCTTCCATGCATTCTGGGAGACATAATAAATTACAAAATCCTTCAGTGAGCACGGAGGAGTGATTATTACAGTGAACTGTTTAAGCTGACATTATGGGCCCAGGTCAGCCCAAACTAATATAAGTGCACGGCCACTACAGAGTATCAAAGTGACATGCCATTTAGCCCTGTATTGCCGATGCAGCCAATAATTATTTCTTGAGATCAACAATGCAAGTGGATTTGGACCTAATTTAGAGAGCAGGCCCCCCTTCTCAAAACTATGCTCTCATCTGTTATTGGCATTGGGCCAAATTTCAATTCAAACGGAGGAGACCTGCTTTTACAAGTAAAACATAAGATTTATAATTGCTTCACGTCCTACGGTTGCACAGGTTTTCAATTAAGGTACATGGCTCACTCATTCAAACTGTTCAGTTGGTGTGACCTACCTATTCCAAAGATTACAAGATCCTACCATTAGTACAAGTCTTTTAAACGAAAAGGAAAAAGAACGCTCAAGAGTGAGTTGACTCTATGAGTTGGGTTGGTGGTTGAGTTCTAACATATTTTTTTTAAATTTTTTATTTACATAAACCGTAAAATATAACTTCTTGGCATGATGCCATTGACCTGAATCTCGCTCCTATCCAAATAGCATTTGCATTTTGTAGTTACTGGTAATCTCATGGGTGATTCGGATGGAGATGATTACTTCAATTAAGAAAAAAATATTAATTCAATTGCTTTATAATACAAGTCAATGGGCCCACAGTGTATATAGTTCTCACCTAGGTGAAACTGTCAATTAAACCACATACAGATGTTGGTGAGTCCCATTTGTCTCATGGGGTTACTTGGAGGTCTCTGAATTTACTAGAGTGAGATACACTAATGTGCCTATATTGACTCCTGCCATTCTCATATCTTAATCCACGTGTATTAATTGCACATCATTAGAAGTTAAAATAAGCAAGGCTTATAGAAACTGCTTATTTAATTTGGTCAAATAGAAAGGCATGCAAGACAAAGTGCTTAACTTCTAACCCAAAAAAAAAAAAAAAAGACGAAGTAATTAATAACAACCATTAATTATTCTCTGTTTTTTTGCTAACACCCACTTCCTTCTACCACCTTTTATTCATTCTTCATCATCTAGCTGACCCAGTCCATCACTTTCATCTCCCATTACTTCAAGGAACGCTGCAGAAATTCCAAAAACTCATTTAATAAATCTAATATTTTTTCATGCAAAAGAAAATCCTTTGGGTCCATTCAGATGTGGATTAGATAGGCGACGATTGTACAAAAATTAACTATTAGATAGTTTTCTCCACCTTCATTTTCTCCTCATCCAAATAGACCCACAAAGACAAGAAAATAAGCTAACATAAAAATAGTTTAACTGGTGTTTGAGAGAAGAGAGTATACCTGCTGCAATCTAAGTTAGGTTGTGCAGCGAAGCCAAGATAGACACCACATAGAGCGGGCAAGCGCGCTACTGCTGCGGCATTTGGATTGTATGTTGCCATGAGAGCCACCAAGCACCTGCACAGTTCCTTCCGGTCATTAGTTGTGGCCGCCATGCTGTTCAGGCTATACATTGCCTTGCAGCAAGGTGACCCGATCGATGGTTCGGGTGCACCAAAGTTCAGGAAGCTGGAGCAGACCGCCATGAGCGATCCCACCGGGCTGCATTCTATGACACCACTCACTACTGTGGAGCAGCCTATCAACAGTAGCATCCCAATTGCCAATCCCTTGCAACCCATTTCGTGCAATTCTTCGAACAAAGTTACTTCTAGTCCAGGGAGAGGAGCTGTACATGGTATTTTGAGCGGAAGGGTTCACGCATTTATACTGGTGGGTTCATTAGTTGGTTTGGGGTTGGTTGGTCACAATGGGTGCATGGCTCATGAGAGCTGGATGAGTTTTGGGAGCCTTGTAACTGTTAGCAACCTTGTTAATCATGTACCCAGAGCCTACACCATGCCACATTCATGGGAATTTTCATCTTTCTTTCCGTTAATTATGTTTGAGAAGCCTCAAGTGCTATGGTGTATTATTAGTAATGGCTTGTCATGTAATAGTTCTAACCTGAATTACATTGAAATAATTGTCATCATAATAATCATTCAAAAAAGTACGAGCTACAAACCACATTTTCTTTTTACTCCTCCCTTTTCCTCATAGTGGCTGTACTTTTTTTTAGCCAAGCCATGCACCATGCATCCCTAGCGCATGTGATGAGAGACAAGCAAGAGTTTGGATCCACTGAGTATTCACCCCACAGTGACGATGGCCACGGTCTGTTATGTCCCTGATGGACAGCTTACCATATATGCGAGTAGTAGCCTCGTACAAGACAGGGTTGCCCTATGGTGACATGGAAGACCATGATAGGTTCACGTTGGGGGGCAAACCCTAATAGATCTCAATTCAACCAGCAAATCCGATTTTGATGAAATCAATGATGTTTGAAAGCAAAAACTTGAGAGTTCAAGTCAATATTCAATATTTTAGTTTTTGGGAACTGCTCCAAACCCAAGTGGAAAGGAATAACGGATCTCACCTAGTCATCCTAACTCTTGGTTTGCCATTTGTTTTCTTTGTGAGCAAACTTTCTTCCTGTGGGTGCCTACTTGAGTTGGTTGCTTTCACATGTATGCAAGTTCTTTCTTAAGTCCTAGTCCCTTGGCTAGATTATTAAAAAATTCATTTTATTAAATGCACGCATTGTTTTAACTTGATTGAAACTTAATAAATGCCATATTACCAAGCATGTACAATTGATAGATTCAATAAAGCAAGGCTTTAAGAATGGCTCCTTACCCAAGTGGTAAGAAGGTGCAGTTCTCATCTCTTCTCGTGTTTATGGGCTCTCATGATGAGTGGATTGTCTTCCCATGTGTGCGGGCTCTCTCTTAGGTCCTAGCCACCTTGGACAGCTCCATAGGATGAGCTTGCTTGGAGCTTGGTCTGCTTGGTATGGTCTTGGACCGAAGTAAACATTCTTACCTTACTTTGAGAGAGTACTAGGACTATGAGTCCTACGCAAATCAAAATCAAGCACTATAAATCACATAGTTAGAGATATATTCATAGACCCGTCCCTAGATCTTTTTTAACCTAAAGATTGTAGTTGTTCTTGCACAACTTCACACTGCAACGACTTCTGGCCATCCACTATTCTCTGCAACCAATCCAAACACTTAGAAACCATTAGGCGCTGCACTTGATCCAAATAATCTTCTGCAAAAGAAAATGATCTCTTACAAAAGATGTAGAAGTAATATTTTTTAGCACTCAGACTAGCGCAGTCTCTCTAATGGATGCTCTAGAGAAGTAAAAGTTCTCAATTCGGTTTTCTGTCTTCTGTAGAATGAGAGAGGCACCTTACTGATGCTGGAGAAACAGCATACCTGTTTCATCGTTGAGCACCACCGCAAGTAATCTTTATTGTCATCACTCGCGTCAGTATCATCGCATCAAGACCATCTTTGCCTTCCACAACCCCTTCATCCCTAAGCCCTAACCAAACCCATCCGATCTCATCCCAAACCTAGCCATTCTCCGAACCCCAACAACACCCTACCCATCTCAACAAACACATCAACCCAATAAACAACCCATCTTGAAAACTGCCCCACTCAAACCCTAATCCAATCCTAGTCTGCATCGTCTTCCTCACCCATGATGACATCCACCCACAAACTAAATCACGACCCACTCCCCTTGCTGCCTTCCAATCCTCGACCCAAAGACAAGAGAGAGAGAGAGAGAGAGAGAGAGAGAGAGAGAGAGAGAGAGAGAAAGAGAGAGAGAGACGATCGAGCACTGACAAACCTCACACATCATCTTCGAGCATCGCCACTATCTCTCTTTACCTTCTCCATCGCCAGCGCCATCAGGAGGCCACCATCACTTCCTTCGGTCCCTCCCTTTCCTTCGAATCCAAAACAGAAAAACAAAAGGCTTCAAAACCTTTTGCTTCATTTTCTTCAGTTAGATGCAACAGTCTTAAGAAGCCACACACCTGATGCAGGCCGGATTCATGATTGGTCAGCCCATTGGGCCCAAATTCAAAGCCCTGCAGTGATGGATAATTTATTAATAGTAGTTGCTTTCTTAAGTTTCAGAAATTGCTTTCTTATTTTAATTAAGACTCCTTATTTGGATTGACCTAGATTGTTTCTTTATTTAGAGAATAATTTAGTTATAAATATAGATGTAATCCCTTCTCATGGGATAGATTACATTATTTTGAATAAGATTTTAGTTTTTTTTCTCTTTATGGGTTGAATTGTGTGAGACCTAGACAATTATCCCTAAGCCTTTGGCTTGGAGTATAGCTTGTTGTCTATTCTTCTTCCTCATATTACGTCACTTACCCCTATATATAACCTCAATTTTGTGCTTTAGACTTAAGGTTTGTGTAAAATACAAAATAACAATTCTTACACAAAAAGGAAACAATTTTGAATCAAGTCAGTGGGTTTTGTATGTCGTCTGCTCGAGCGCTTATGAGCCTTCACTCGAGTGTATGAATAAAACATCTAGTTATTTGCATTTAGCACAATTCCTATTACGTTCGCTTGAGCGAGTAAGCTTCTGTGCTAATCAGCTCGAGCGCATGTGAGTGTTCGCTCGAGTGTCTCTTTTATTTTTCACTTCAGCTCTTCCAGTAATACGAACCACAATCCATTCTAAAATACATTAAAATTTACAACTCAATTGACCTGGAGTTCTGTCCAACCTATGAATTAGCCAATTAGAAAAATCCTAACAAGTTCGAATTTGATTTCAAATGACTAGCTATTGCTATCCTGGAGTATTTAGCATTGGATTAAATCATGTCAAAGAGGCATCATTTATTAATTGGAGAGTAAAAGTCACTGTTCGATTGAATCATGTGTTTCAAGCATGGCTCACTAATGGAGAGTGATATTGAGTAGAATTACTTGCTTCATGGTCCTTGGCATGATTAAATCCAATGGTTTACATCATTCTAATCAGTGTGATATATATGGGCCCATTACCCAATTAAGGGGAAAGGTTTATGTCCATCAGTCTGCTATGATGAAAGTTAGTATTCATAGATTAAATTTGAAAATATAAAGCTTAATTGCAAGTGCATAAAAACATATAGGAGCTATAGTGTATTATTAGTAATCGCTAGTCATGTAATAGTTCTAACCTGAATTACATTGAAATAATTGTCATCATAATAATCATTCAAAAAAGTACGAGCTACGAACCACCTTTTCTTTTTGCTCCTACTTTTTCCTCATAGTGGTTGTACTTTTTTTTTTAAGCCAAGCCATGCACCATGCATCCCCTGCGCATGTAATGAGAGACAAGCAAGAGTTCGGATCCTCTGAGTATTCACCCCACAGTGATGATGGTCATGGTCTGTCATGTCACCGATGAGCAGCTTGCACTCCAAGAAAAAGGAGTTTTGCTGACGCACAATCTACGTCGGCATTGTGCAAAACCATGTCGGCAAAGGTTTTCCCAACGCATTGTAATGCGTCGGCACCACGTCGGCTACCAAATGCCGGCAAAACAATTCCCAACGTAGCAATGTTTAGTGTCGAGTATTGAAAGGGCTTTCATCGACGCAATAATGCATCGGCCCCAACGTCGGGAATGCCAACTGCGTCGGCACAAAATTGATCTTACCGGTAAACCTCAACTCAATGCCGATGCAGTGAAATGTCAGTTATGCTTTTACCGACGCAAGTACTAGCGTCGGGAAAAGTATTTAATGACGCACCAACTGCATCGGGTATTTATAAATAAAATTTTTTTATAAATTGTTATCCTCCATTTTGGCGATGCATAAAGTGCATCGATAATAGATATACCGACATGTAGATGCGTCGGGAAATGTCTTTAGCGACGCAGTGCACGTCGGGCATTTGTAAATAAAATTTTTAATACTTGTTACGTCTCCTTTTGGGGATGCATAGAGTGCGTCAGGAAATAGGTTTTCTTATTAATTAAAAAATTAATTAAATAAACCCAAAAAGACTTTCTCTTCAAAACTACATTCAACATTGTACAACCATAACATTGATAAACCACAAACACCCACACATCCATCGTGCAACAATAAGAAAGAAAGAATCATCAACCATTTAAAGTCAACCATAAACAAATCCGTATCACATAGAAAATGACATCTCATTTCAAAAGAAGTAATGTAAAGTCAAATATCTTGATAAATTAAATCCTATCATCATCAAAATTCAAATCTCTAGCTTTCGGAGGAGCCCATGTCAATTTGTAAACCATCAAGTCTTTAGCTTTTGGAGGAGCCCAGCCCATCCATACTAACTCGGGAAAGCAACATTTGAATCTGACTCCGCATGTGAACCTATTTAGCTGCTTGATCTTGCATTTGCTTATGTGAGTTTTCATACTGTAGCCACAACTCTTGTGCTTTCAACGACTCGACTATAGCTGTATGAGTGGTCTTCAATTTGCTCCAGCTCTTTAAATTCCTTTGTGACTTACACTGAAAACTACAAGTACAAATAATATAGTTAGCTTATTTAAAAGAAACTTGAGGGAACATAACCATAAAAAATTAGAATATCCAAGAAAGCTAAAACAACATCAATACGTCAGAGGAAGCGACCATGAGTGGTGAAGAACTGTCTCACCACTCCACTTAATATGTTTCTCAAATTTTGATTAATTTCTTAAAATTACCAGAAAGTGAGCAAAACTAGCCCTCCACTTAAGAAGAAGAAGCGACCAAGAGTGGTGAAGAACAGCCTCCTAATCCTAGGGTGAACAACAGTCTCCTAATTCTAAAGTGAACAAAATACGAGACACAAAGCTTATCCTTATAGTCGAGGGAAGCTTTGCATAAATCCACCTCAAGATAGATAGGCCAGGAGAGTTATCCTCTTGCACAATACTATTGACGTAGACAATACAGAATGGCCCTTGTGCCAATTCAGTAAACATCTTGTGGAAACAATACCTCCTCTTTAGGCGCTCTGCACTTTCCATTGGAGTTGCAAATTTCCAGCAAAATGGGAAAATGGTGTGCTAATACTAAGAAGCTTTTTAAAAGAAAAATAAAATAAAATCATAAAAAAGGAGTACTTGAACTATCAACTCCATTTATCATGAACCCATGAACCCAATTCAAGCTGCCAAAACTAGACAAATTAGTCATCTGTAAATAAAGGAGAAGAGAACATGAAGGGTATTTATCTGCTTTATTTTAAGGAAAACCCCTATAATCTTATATTACCTATCACATTCCTTTCAAGGTCCAATATGCTAAATTTTAAAAATGCAAAACTACTACAAGATCAATGGTTTTCAACTACTCACTTGAACTAGAATAAATATAAGTAGTAAAATTATGATTCTTATGGAAAAGTAGGATAGCAGAGAAAATGTCGTAAATTTGACAAGAAAAAATTTAAATCGATTTCACAATCCAGTTGAGCTATACTAAGCTCATGGTGAATCACCGAAGCCCAATGGCAAGAGTGTGGAGCAGGTTTATAAATTAGAACAACACAACATAGTATGGGATATAGTTTGTCCAGCTTGTGTCCCAAATAAATATCCAACAGTTTCCAATCAATGCACATCTTCTCTTGGCCATAGTTTATTGCTCTTTCAATGAGGGGAAAGAAAGGCTAAACAAAGCATGCGTTCTAAGAATGAGCAAATTTGCCAATTGTTCATACAATGATCAACTAAACCAACCATGGTCAAGAAATAGATAATTAAATTAACAATAAGAACATGTACAAATTTAGTTATAGAAAATACAAGTGGACATCTTAGAATAAATAATCACAAAATCTTGATTCATCCATAAGAACAAGTAATAATTTCAAAATAAACAATCAAATGACTTCCAAAAGAATCAAATGGCAAGGGAGATAGAGGATGGCACATGGCAAAGGCGAACAACATGGGGGCAAAGAGACGGTAGGGTGAGAAAGGTAGGGCTTGTCAATTTATCCCACTACCAAACATACCCTTAATTGTGCATTTCAGAATAAAATGCACTCACAAATTGAAGTAACCACAAGAAAACTTCACCAAACCCAATATAAAACTATATAAGCAAAATCCTCTGAAGCAATAGAAACTCATTCCGTATCTTAGAAAGTGAAAATATATCATTTCTAGAGATAGGTTGGACAACTTCAAACCAAAGCAACATTTGAAACATTATGAATTTTGATGCCATTCCATAACCTAAGCATTACTAATATCTTAATTATTGTTCCAAAGGTAGATTTAGTAGATGCATGGCATATCCAACAGGAGCAGATTGATTTGCTTAGTCTTTCTTTTTTTTCTTCAAAGACACAAAATTCTTGTTTCATTAATAGGAACCACAAATTTAATAACACAACATGTATCAAAAGTACAGCACCTACTTGAACGCAACAATAGTTAAATAAAGAGATAATAGACCTTGATAACTAAAGTGACTTCAGGCACCTCTATTGGCACATTAAGTGGTTAGCAGAAGCCTTCTCTACCACAGTCAACAAAGCACGCATTGGTCTCACAATTGGCTGGTATGCAATGCAAAAATAGAACACCTCTATTGAGAAGGTTGTACAGAAAACCATTAACAATAGAAGCCTGACTGGGAAAGACTACCTAAAAATAAACCATAATCCTCGAATAGAAAGTCTTCCAAGTTGGAATTGGTGCTCCAATTTTGCTACCAATGCCTGATAATCCTGATAAAAGAAAATGATCAAGAGCTTGCCTGCATTTTTATGAAGGATGTATATCTATAACAACACCACCTCCAAACCAAAATAGATAAAGATTATGATTAAAAAGAATAAAAATATCAATAATAACTCCAATCTCCAAGACAATACAATCCCAATCCATTGAACATGGGCCTGCAAATAGTGAGGTTAGAGAGAAATAAAGCAACTGGCTACAATCTACCTTCAACAGGAGAAAGACCAATACTGAAAAACCATATTTTTTAAATCCATATTTTTTTATAAAAAACCCACAAAATCTCCAAGTATTTGCTATTTGTAAATATGGTTTCTAACATCAACACTCGAGAGTGTTAAGCAATGGGTATTAAGAAGAAAGAAATAAATTAGCTTTCGCTCTAATGGGATATGCAGAAATGAAAGAAAAGATTTGGTAAAAGTATAGCTTAATGCAAATACGAACCTTGACACACACACACACACACACAAATGGAAATGAGAATGGGCAGAGAGGAACCTAAGAACAGCGGAGTCACTATTGCCTTCTTTCTTCTTTCTTTGGTGGTATTTCTCTCTTCTCCAAACGGCTAGGGTGGGCTTTTCTTTCTTCTTTTCTGGATGAAAATTTCAATTTATATAGGTGGCAGGACTTTCCACGCAAATTGATTTTCCACACAAGTGCTATTTGGAAAACATTTAGGTAGCGTTTGGTTCACTGTAATAAAGGTTGGAATGGAATGGCCATTCCATTGGAATGACCATTCCCACGTTTGGTTCGTGAAAAAACGGCGGAATAACCATTACTTCAGGAATCACCATTCCTTTATACAAGGGAATTACCATTCCACCGGGGGGGCGGAGGAATGGCCATTCCATTCCTTTCCCAATTTTATTTTTGACGAATTTTATTTTAAAAAGCTAAATTTATTAATTTTTTAATATTTTAATAAAATATAAATAAATATTATTATATAAATCATAAAATAAACATAGTTGAAATTAAATTTAAAATATCAAAATTTTAAGAATAAAATTATATACAATGTTTGGTCACATAAAAAAATTAAATTTTATTTTAAAAAGCTAAATTTATTAATTTTTTAATATTTTAATAAAATATAAATAAATATTATTATATAAATCATAAAATAAACATAGTTGAAATTAAATTTAAAATATCAAAATTTTAAGAATAAAATTAAATAAAATGTTTGGTCACATAAAAAAAAATTTTTATTTGAAAAATCTAAATTTATTAATTTTTTAATATTTTAATAAAATATAAATAAATATTATTATATAAATCATAAAATAAACATAGTTGAAATTAAATTTAAAATATCAAAATTTTAAGAATAAAATTATATACAATGTTTGGTCACATAAAAAAATTAAATTTTATTTTAAAAAGCTAAATTTATTAATTTTTTAATATTTTAATAAAATATAAATTTTATATTTGGTCAGTTTAATATAAATTTTATTCCATTCCTGGTATCATTCCATCATACCAAACACAGGAATCGGAATGAGAGTCCTATTACTGGAATGATTCCTCTGTCTAACCAAACGTTGGAATAAGAATTACCATTCCTGCCTCATTCCATTCCAGGCTCATTCCAGCCTCCATTCCATTCCTCCCAGCAATCATTCCAGCGAACCAAACGCTACCTTAGATGCTTTATCTCACTATCCGCTGTGGAATTGAGCAACAATGATCAAGCAAAACAAAACAAAACATCTAAACTACCAATTCAATCAACCCAATTTACAAATTGCACCTGTGAAAGGCAATTAAGAAAACAGATATCACAACGGGCTAAGCATGCATCAGATCCCTATCTTCATTAAGAAACCTGCTTCCAAGGCCCTAGAAAAAGCATGTAAAACCTAATAATCAGAACATCCAAACACAGAGATGGAGAAAGAGAAAAGAGAGATGGAATCCACTAGAGCAACGGAGGAAAGGAAGAAGAAGATGCCGTCCTGCGATGGAGTCGACTCGTTGATTTCGTCCAGGTATGTTTCTACCCTCAGTCTACTCCTTCTCTGCTGCTGTACTCTTCTTTTTCTTTATCTACATTTTTTTTTCTTTCTACTGCGTTTAGGGCTTGTGACAGAAATTAGAGAGGGAAGTTTAGGGGTTGGTGGTAGAAATCAGTCGGGCAGTTGGCTGGATTAGGGTTTTGGCAATGTCGATTGGGGTGTGGGATTTGGTTTTGGCATGTGTGGATGGGATGGAGGGTGGTGGCGTTGGAATGGTGTGGAGAGGGTTTCTTATGGATGATGTTGGAGATGGGTTTGTTTCAAGTTTGAGAAGGGCGAGGTTGGTTTGTTCTAATTGAGGCCGGTGAGGAGAAACAGAGGGTAGAGATTAATAAGAGATAGCGAATGTGTCTATGGGCTGATGGTTTTGCCACAACAAATTGTCCGACGAGCATCTCAAGCGTCGGCAATAATCGTTGAGAACCATTCTTCGACGCATCCCAACATCCGCAAATAGGTTTTTCTAATCCCCGGCATCTTTAATGCGTCGTCTTTACTTATATTAGTTCCCGACATTGTAATGCATCGGTAAAAAGGGAATTTATGTCTGAAAAATTTTCCCCTCAAAATGCAAATGGCGCCATCCTGTCTACCGACAAAATATTTTGATGCTTATAAATTAGTGTCGAGTAATCCTTTTGCCGACACCTTGATGCATCGGCTAAACACCTTTATTACAACGCATTTAGACTGGGCCAGCAAATGCAGTCGGCAAATATGCAATTTGTTGTAATATTGCCATATACGCGAGTAGTTGCCCCATACAAGACAGTGTTGCCCTATTGTGACATGGAAGACCATGATATGTTCACCTTGGAGGGCAAACCCTAATAGATCTCAATTCAACCAGCAAATCCGATTTTGATGGAATCAATGATGTATGAAAACAAAAACTTGAGAGTTCAAGTCAACATTCAATATTTTATTTTTTTGGAACCACTCCATACCCAAGTGGAAAGGAATAGCAGTTCTCACCTAGTCATCCCAACCCTTAGTCTGCCATTTGTTTTCTTTGTGAGTAAACTTCTTCCTGTGGGTGCCCACTTGAGTGGGTTGCCTTCGCACGTATGCAAGCTCTTTCTTAAGTCCCAGTCCCTTGGCTAGACTATCAAAAAAATTCATTTTTTTAAATGCATGCATTGCTTTAACTCGATTGAAACTTAATAAATGCCATATTACCAAGCATGTACAATTAATAGATTCAATAAAGTAAGGCTCTGAGAATGCCTCCTTAACCAAGTGGTAAGAAGGTGCAGTTCTCATCTCTTCTCGTGTTTATGGGCTTTCATGAGTGGGCTGTCTTCCCATGTATGCGGGCTCACTTTTCGGTCCTAGCCACCTTGGGCAGCTCCATAGCATGAGCTCACTTGGAGCTTAGCCTGCTTGGTATGGTCTTGGACCAAAGTAAGCATTCTTACCTTACCTAGAGAGAGTACTAGGATTATGAGTCCTACGCATACCAAAATCAAGCACTATGAATCACATAGTTATGAGATATATTCATATACCCGTCCCTTGATCTTCACAACTTAAAGACTGTAGTTGTTCTTCCACAACTTCACACTACCATGACTCCCGGCAGTCTACTATTCTCTGCAATCGATCCAAACACCTTGAAATTGTTAGGCGCTGCACTTGATCTAAATAATCTTCTACGAAAGAAAATGATCTTCTACAAGAGATGTAGAACCAATATGCGCTCAGTACAATCTCTCCAATAGATGCTCTAAAGAACTAAAAGTCTCCCAATTCGATTTTCTGTCTTCTGAATGAGAGAGGCACCTTACTGATACAGGAGAAACAGCATACCTGTTTCATTATCGAGCACCACCGCAAGCAACTTTCATCATCGTCGTTCGCTGTCAGCATCATCGCATCAACACCATCTTTGCCTTCCATAACCTTTTCATCCCCAAGCCCTAACCAAACTCATTCCAAACCTAGCCATTTTCCGAACCCCAACAACGCCCTACCCATCTCAACAAACACATCAACCCAGTAAACAACCCATCTTGCAAACTGCCACGCTCAAACCCTAATCCAGTCCCAATCTACATTGTTTTCCTCACCTGACGATATCAACCCACGAACTGAATCGCGACCCATTCCCCTTTCAGCCTTCCAATCCCCCACTTAGAGACGAGAGAGAGAGAGAGAGAGAGCCTCACACATCATCTTCGAGCATAGCCACCATCTCTTTCTGCCTCCACCATCGCCATCACCATCAGGAAGCCACCATCACTTCCCTCAGTCCCTCCCCTTCCTTCGAATCCAAAACAGATAAACAAAAGGCTTCAAAACCTTTCTCTTCATTTTCTTCAGTTTGATGCAATAGTCTTGACAAGCTACACACCTGATGCAGGCCACGTCCATAATTGATCAGCCCATTGGGCCAAAATCCAAAGCCCAACAGTAAAGGATAATTTATTAATAGTAGTTGCTTTCTTAAGTTTTAGAAATTGCTTTCATATTTTAATTAGGACTCCTTATTTGGATTGAACTAGATTGTTCCTTATTTAAAGAATAGTTTAGTTATAAATATAAATGTAATCCCTTCTCATGGGATAGATTACATTATTTTGAATAAGATTTTAGTTTTCTTCTCCATGTGGGTTAAATTCTTTTCTTTGGTGTGAGACCAAGACAATTATCCTTAAGCCTTTGGTTTGGAGAATAGCCGGTTAACTATTCTTCTTCCCCATGCTGCGTCACTTACCATTATATATAGGCCCCAATTTTGTGCCTTAGACTTAAGGTTTGTGTAAAATACAAAATAACAATTCTGGCACAAAAAAGAAACAATTATGAATCAAGTCAGTGGGTTTGTGCATGTCATTTGCTCGAGCGCCTATGAGCCTTCTCTTGAGTGCGTGAATAAAACATATAGTTATTTGCATTCAGCGCAATTCTTGTTAGGTCCGCTTGAGCGAGTAAGTTTCTGTGCTTATCAACTCGAGCGCATGTGAGCGTCCACTCGAGCGCCTTTTCTATTTTTCACTTCGGGTTTTTTAGCAATACAAACCACAGTCCATTCTAAAATAAATTAAAAAATTACAAACTCAATTGACCCAGAGTTCCGTCCAACCCATGAATTAGTCAATTAGAAAAATCCTAATAAGTTCGTATTTGATTTCAAATGACTAGCTATTGCTATCCTGGAGTAATACTCAGCATTGGATTAAATCATGTCAAAGAGGCATCATTTATTAATTGGAGAGTAAAAGTCATTTTTGGATTGAATCATGTGTTTCAGGCATGGTTCACTAATGGAGAATGATATTGAATAGAATTACCTGCTTCATGGTCCTTGGCATGATTAAAACCAATGGTTTACATCATTCTAATCAATGTGATATATATGGGCCCATCACCGCTTAAGGGGAAAGGTTTATGTCCATCAGTCTGCTATGATGAAAGTTAGTATCCATAGATTAAATTTGAAAATATAAAGCTTAATTGCAAGTGCAAAAAAACATACAGGAGGTAACTTTTCAGTTTCTTGTTGCACTAACAACGTAGTGCAGCGACTCTTTCCTATTACAACATACTTGAATTGAAATGAAGAAAAGGAAGCATAGAAACCAGCATAGGGTGTTTCTTCATTCGAAAATACATGCTCAATTATATTATAAACTTATAAGCAACCACATATTCCTTTTTGGTATTTCAAACCAAGGACAGCCTCCCTGGCGGGAGAATGCCTAATCAACGCCTAAGTCATGTGATTAACAACCACATATCCCATTAATTCTTTTTCTTTCCCTACACTACAAGAGAGACTCCACACATCATAGTTAAGTTTCCCAATTATACAATTATGTGTCTACCATGGTTTGAAAGGTTGTTTTTTCACTGTCATAAGGTTTCAAGATTGTTTCTTTTATGCCCTTCAGTTTATAAAGAACAGCTCTCATACTATTGCGTGTGTCAGGAGAGTCAGCCGTGCAAGATAATCCGACCCCAATAGTTGAAACTATGCAATCTTGTTGGATTTCTGTGCTTATCACTTGACCTTGGTAGTGCAGAGGACTGATCTTATAGATTTCAGGATCAACAACTTGCATTGTCATAGTTGGGAAAGCTGAAACTACCCATTTTCGTAAAGTTAACTCTCCTACAAAAGTAGGGTGAGTTGGACACCCTGTAAAAAGCTCCAACAATATGATTCCATAACTGTATACATCTCCTTTGGTGGATGGTTTCCCTCCCATGCCATATTCTACATTCAATTCTCATGTATTAGAAAGTTCTAGCATCAAATATGTATCAAAGAAAATATAATTCCTTCCTTGCTGGGGATATGCGAAAAATATTTCCCTCCCCTATGTGAAAGGCTCATGAAATTGAACAGAAACACACAATAATGCAACACATATGCACACTAATTCTCAACATTTTCTTGGCCTTTTCATTTTTTTATTTTTTGTATATGTGTTATAACCTATAATGTACGGATACTTCAAAATGGCCAACATATCCTCTCGTATCATATTCGATACTTTACTTTTTATATATAGAATTTTGGTCCCTATCATGTCTATGACATGTCCCCATCGCATCCATACCATATTTGGGCATCATAGATTATAAGCCTTGTGTTTGTTGACATGTTGACATGATTAAGACTATAGCTTTTATATTTGATTAGCCAAGCTGCTATAAGTCTACAGTTCAATTTATTTTACAGGTGACCTGAATACAGGGTAACTGAGTTCAAATGATTGATATGAGGCTTAAGGAATTCCGAAAAGGAAAGGAGCTCTGCATCTCCCCAGTATCTCCAAATCCTAGTTTCTTTAATTTGTTCTTAGAATATGAATTTTTAACAGCAATTCCTAGAATATTTACTACAGCTACCTGCGTGGTGAGTCCCTTTATATGAATTGGAGCACTATTGATCATCAAATTGAACACATGTTCAGACTATG
This sequence comes from Sextonia rubra, assembly GCA_037013555.1. Lineage (NCBI taxonomy): Eukaryota > Viridiplantae > Streptophyta > Magnoliopsida > Laurales > Lauraceae > Sextonia > Sextonia rubra. The sequence continues at coordinate 27,859,256 of JASUAD010000011.1, read as the reverse complement.
CTTCTAGCTTTGATTGGACTAAAATATCAGTTATAGATGGAAAACTTTACATCTAATGGACAGTCTACACTCTAGACTACTAACATATGGGTCCCACTATGTGCAAAATATAGTTTTATTGGTCAATCTTTATTACTTTGTGCTTTAATCATGTTTTTTCTTCATTCGAATGGCTAATAATGGTTTCCTTTCAAAAGGATCTTAAAAGCCTATTCTAGGTAAACAAGTGAAGCCACAACTTGAAATGGTTTAGATCTTTGGAAAATGGATCCCACATAAACTAATTTGATTTGAACTTACAAGCGCAGCATGTGGTTAACCTTATCTAATGACTCCTCTTATAGTAGTTGTTGCTATTGTTATTGTTGTTATTATTTCTTAACTAAATATTTTTAATCTATAAAGTATCTATTCACTGTTGGATTTTGTCTTGTATTTTGGGTTAGTGGGGCTAGTCAGTTTGGATTAATCTGGGTGTAAGTGGGTTTGGGGTTATTTTAGTCATTATATATGAGTTTTCTTAGAAGCCAAGAAAGCGGGAAGTTTATATATTTGATGTGGCATGTAACCCAAAACCGTGTGGAGTTGTGTGTAACACAATTGGGAGAGAAAAGAATTGACGTGATATTTTTTTATGGACGTAGGCGGTTTTGTTGAACCACATATTGTTGTCATCTTCTTCGTGGTTGATTGCTTGATAACTGGGTGATTTGTGTGTGTGTGATTGACCGTGATCACAGGTTTTTCCCAACAATCACATTTTCTTCTAGGCATTTTTTAGCAACATAGAATCTAAGGGCTGCCTTGTTGCATGCAATTCTATTCCTAGTAGTTCATGCTAAAACTGGTTCCAACAAAGAATTATAAGAGAAGTGAAGGGTGATGGCTATAATGTAAAGATGTAGATGGGACTCTGATTTTATTAAGATTTGATTTACAAGGGTAATCTCAAGTTACTTCCATCTCCCCTTAATTCAGTTCCTAGAAATTCAATTCCATGCAACAAATGAGCATGAAGTATAAAATTATAGTTGTTTTCTATTTCTTTTAATTTTGGTTAACGACTCTTAATGCTTTCTTTTATTCTGTTCATATTATACAGCACACACATAGTAGTGATCCCATGTGTGTGGTGCGCAAGGGTAATCTCTATGAACTCCACGATGTGGGCCCCACATGGGGATGGGGTTAGGGGGATTTGAAAGATCTAGTTGGGAGCTACCTATGTACAAAAAATGGACCCCCATATAATCGCCCCAACTCCTTGACCAACGACTCATAAGTTTTCACCATTAAAAATAAGTTCACAGTTGATTCAATAATCCAATCCATTCGAATGGGGGCAAACCCAGGGGACCACTGACTATTTAGAAGAGGAAGGGGGTGTTGTCCCTGTGTGTGGCCTATTCAGATGGAACCCACTATGAGGTGTGCACAAGTGTGCACAAAGAAAAAGGTGTGCATAGGATTAGGGGTGTGTGTGTGTGTGTGTGTGTGTGTGTGTGTGTGTGTGTGTGTAAACACATGTGCTCTGCTATGAATGGATCCCATGGACCTCCGTGGGATGGATTGAAGGATTTGGATGTGACTTACCTCTGTGCAAAATTAGAAGTCCATCAGGTTATCCTAATCCCTTGATTCTCAGTTTAACATCTTTATCTGGATAAACAAAATGACATTTGATCTAACGGTCCAACCCATTCGGAGCATTGCAAATTGAGTGGATATGGAATAAATAGGGGGTGGGTGGTTTTGATTGATCATTCAGATCGGTGCCTGGCTAGGCCCCACGTGGTTGTCTACATGGATATCCCTATATATATACATATGGGGAAATAATCCTATTAGGACTAGTTTTCACCACTTTTTTGTGAGAAGTTTAGGTGGAGCTCATCTATCACCCAATATAAATTTTGCAATATATAGAGACCCCCTATAATCACACGCCCCAAGTTTCCGTTAAATTCGAATTTAGTGAACTGTTGGATTAATTGTGCACTAATATATGTATATATATAGAGAGAGAGATAGAGAGGATTTTACAGGAAAAAACACCTTAAATTTGCATTAAACACGATTAAGCCTAATTTTTTAATATACACAAATCGGGTTAATTGGGCTCTAATTCATGCAAAAAAAAAATTTTTTTTTTATGTCGGGCTAGCGTCACTTAGTTGTACATGGGCAAAAAACACGTAGAGAAGAAAGGAAAAAGAGAGAAGAAAGAAGAAAGGAAGAAGAAAAAAGGAAGAAAAAGAGAGGAAGAAAGGAAGAAAAAGAAAGGAGAAAGAAGAAAAACAGTGGAAGAAATGAAGAAGAAGAGAGGAGAAAGAAGAGAAGAACAAAAAAAAAAAAAGAACCCTTAATCCCTTGCGTTCTTCTCTCTTCTTCTTCTTTCCTTCCTTTCTCTTTTTTCTTCCTTTCTCTTATCTTCTTTCTTTCTTCTCTGCATTTTTTTTTCTTAGGGCTGAGTGATGCTTTTTTTTTTCTTTGTAGGGCTGAATGACACTAGATGCCTTTCTTTTTTTTTTTTTTTTTTTTTTTTGCAAGGGTGTCAATCAGCCTTGAGGAGAAAAAAAAAACACAAAGAAGGAAGGAAGAATAAAGGAGAAAGAAGAAAGGAAGAAGAAGAGAAGAGAAAGGAAGAAGAAGAGAGGAAAGAAAGGAAGGAAAGGAAGAAGAATAGGAGAGGAAGAAGTGAAATGATTAATATTAAGGCTTTTTTTTCCCCTTTCTTCTCTTCTTTGTCCTTTCTTCTTCTTCCTTTCTTCTTTCTCCTCTCTTTTTCTTCCTTTTATCCTCTCTTCTTCTTCCTTTTTTCCTCTTGTCTTCTTCTTCTTTTCTTCCTTTCCTTTCTCTTCTTTCTCCTCTCTTCTTCTTCCTTTCCCCTCTCCTCTTCTTCCTTAATTTCTGCATCTCTTCTTCCTTTCTTCTTTCTTCTCTCTTCTTCATTTTTTTTTCTATCTACAGCTGAGTGATGCTAGCCCGATATAAAATAAAAAATAAAAAATTTTTTGCATGAATTTGAGCCTAAATTGACTCAATCCGTGCGCATTGAAAAATTGTGCTTAATCGGTTTTAATACAAATATAAGAGGTTTTTTCCCTTAAAATCCTCATATGTATATATGGACAATCTTCATAGGAATTCATATATATATTTGCTAGTTCATTCTTCTTTTTTGTTCATATTTTGTGTACTTATGTTTTTTGTTTTTTTTCTCTCTGCTAGTAACAATTTGAAAGGAAGAATGTGCGTATAAAAAAGAAAAAACATTATGAGAATGCCCCTTGGTTACCTGGAGGAATGTATCCTATGGTTCCCTTGAGCCCATGAGTAGTAGATACCTGATCAGCACCCTTCTCAATCATCAATGTAGCCAGCCCAAAGTCACCCACCTTTGCAGTCAAATCCTCGTCCAAGAGCAAATTGCTAGGCTTCAGATCGCAGTGCACCACAGGAGCTTCACAGTCATGGTGTAGATAATCCAAGGCACATGCAACATCAATAGCAATGTTCAACCTCTCTACGACACTCAGTGCACCTCCATCTTCATGCTTCCTCCTGCTGCGAATCCAGTCTTCCAAGCTCCCATGACACATGTACTCATACACGAGAGCTTGAAAGTCAGCATTCCCATAGTCGATGCTAGAGCATGATGTTATCAGTTTAACAAGATTCCGGTGTCGAACGTTCCTCAGAGCCTCGCACTCTGCCGCAAAGCTCTTAGAAGCTCCATTTCTATTGAGGTCAAGGACTTTAATTGCAACTAGAATCCCGACTCTGAGATTTCCTTTGTATACAGATCCAAAATTCCCATTGCCAATCAGATTTGATGGACTGAAATTATGGGTTGCCACAAGAAGATCTTCATAAGATACCATCTGATGTCTCCGCCTAAGGGATTCTGAAGTGGCTTTGCCTTTGGCCTCGCCTTTTCTTTTGGAGAAGAGAATCCACAAGGAACCTACAACCAGACAAATTGCCAAAATGCTGGTTGTTGTGGGTACTATTCGAAGCTTGATCGATGATGTTCTGTGCTGGGAGGAAGGAACTGGGCTACTTGTGCATGCTGAAAACGTGCAGAGCTTTGAGTTCCCTTCAAGATGTACCCTTGAGAGATTAGCAAAAACACCATGCTTGGGAACTTGCCCTTGGAGGTCATTGAAAGAAAGGTTCAAGAACAGAAGAGTCTGAAGTTCTTGAAGATCAGCAGGGATTTCCCCAGAGATTTGGTTCACTGAAAGGTCTAGACTCTGTAATCCTTTCACTCCTCCAAGTGTACGTGGAATAGGACCTGAGAGCAAATTATTGGCCATGAACAGATTCTGCAAGCTCTTACAACTCCCAACCGACTCGGGTATTCTTTCTGAGAGTCGATTATTGGAGAGATCAATTGTTCCTACATGTTCCAAAGTTCCCACATTTGGAGGCAAAGGACCTGATAGAGAATTCCTCGATAAGTTTAGAATGGAACTCAAGCTGGAGAGGGTGAAAAGTTGTTTGGGTATGCTTCCATTGAGCCTATTGTTGGATAGATCCAAAGAAAGCAGACTCCGATAGCTATCGAATGTTGTGGGTATACTTCCCCCCAAATCATTTCCAAATATTTCTAGGGTATTTAGTTTTGTTAGATTGCCCAGAGAGGCTGGAATTTCACCCGAGATCTGATTTTCAGCCAAACCTAACATCTGTAGCTTTCCAAGCTGGCTGATTTCAGTTGGAATCTCACCAGAGATTGAATTATAGCTCAAGTTCAGAAGTGCCAGATTGCTGAGACGACTGATTGAGGCAGGTATTCTTCCATGAATCCGATTTTGGCCCATGTATAGTTTTGATAGAGAGGATGAGAGATTGCCTATAGATTGAGGAATCACACCCTCAAGGAGATTCTCATCAAAGGCGAGGACTTCAAGACTCGTACTGTTTGTTAAAGAAGTGATAAAATTCAGGCCAGTTGAACCAAAGCTAGCAATCCGATTAAACCCGAACTTGTACATTTTGAGGCCTCGTAGACGTTCTAGTCCTTGCGGCACTGATCCAACGAGAAAATTGTGGGATATTCGAATACTCTGCATCTTGGTGACATTGTGTAGTGAGGATGGAATTGCACCAGTGAATTTGTTGATGCAGAAATGGAAGAACAAAAGATTTGGAAGCTTAAAGCCTATATCGCTTGGAATATCGCCCCACAGTTGGTTTGCTGCCAAAGCAAATGTTTCCAGGGAAGACAAGTTATAAAGTGACAATGGAACGGTACCCGTGAGCTGGTTAATAGAGATCTGCAGATGTTTCATGTTTGAAAGATGGCCCAGTTCACCTGGTATCATGCCACTGAGAGAGTTGGTGCCCAAGTCTAGAGTATTCAGCAATGAAAGGTTTCCAAATGATGGCGGGATTACACCTGAAAGTTGGTTTTGGCTTAGTTTCAGGACCTGAAGATTTGAAAGCAGTCCTATTGTTGGGGGAATTTCACCAGATATCTTATTAAGGGCCATATCAAGTACCATTAGCTCTGAGCACTTGCTTATGTTAGGGGGAACAGCATCTTGTATAAAATTAGAGCTTATGTTCAGTACTCGTAAGCGGAATAGGTTACCAATCTGAGGGGGAAGTGGGCCTTCCAATTGGTTGTTCTGCAGGTGAATGTAACGAAGAAAGGAGAGATTGCCGATGTGCGGGCTTATGGTACCTTTTAATCCAAGGCCTTGGAGATCAAGGCCGGTGACTCGCCGCCTGTAGTTGTTGCACAAGACTCCCCTCCAACTGCAGAAATCGGAACTATCATTCCATGACTGCAGGGTGTTGTAAGGGTCAGTAGTTAAAGATTTAAATGAGACTAGTGCCTGTTTGTCTGTGAGGGTGTTGAAGGGGGCTGAATCTACTACAACTGGGAATGAACTCTGAAGAACGAGAACTAAAACAACTAAGGTAAACGCGAGAGTGAAACCCATTTATCTTTTGGAAGGTGTGAGAAAGGGAGGAAGGGGAGGATGCGTGGGTTGAGTCTGCAACAATGGGCAGTGGGCTCCGAAAAGAGAGAGAACTAAGCAACTATAGAAACACAAGTGTGAGACTTGTATGTTGTTGGAGGGAAGTTCGCTCGTATTTATAGAGTGTGTCCCATGTAGAACGGTTCTTGGTGGTGTGGAGTTGCAATTCCACACTAGTATGAACGGAGGATAGTCTAGAGATACTTGAATTAGTCAAATCTTGGAGGGAAGTTCACTCGTATTTATAGAGTGTGTCCCATGTAGAACGGTTCTTTGTGGTGTGGAGTGGCAATTCTACTAGTATGAACGGAGGATAGTCTAGAGAAATTTGAATTAGTCAAATCTCACCTCACAGCTCTTGGGATATTTGATTTAACCAAATGATAAGTCCTAAAAATTGCATCATTTCATGTTTAATTTAGGAAATTTTAAGGACTTTGTCATTAAAATCTCTTCATTTAATTGGAATTCATATTTTTATGATTTTAAAATTCATTTTAGAATTTTCTTGCAAAAAATCATTGAAAATCATCAATTTTTCATAAAATCATAAAAATTTTCATTTTTAGATTTCCATTTTTAGAAGTCTTTTCAAATTCATGATTTTAAATAAAAAAATGATAAATGTTTTTATCATGATCAATGATGTGAATTTATTATGCAATTTTATGTAAATTGGGCCCACATTAGAACATTTGTGACTTTCGGTCAAAATTATTAGTTTAACTAAAAATCACTTTTCTTTTTAGAAAATTGAAGAGAAGGGACCCACATCAAATCCTGAAGCCAAAGAAAATTTGTTTTTGAAGAAATTCAACAAAAAGGAAAGAAGAGAAGAGAGAAAAAAGTGAAGAAAAGGAATGATAAATCAGAGGAAATGTAACCCACGGATAAAATGGGCCATCCCATGTTGCGTCTCACATGGACTCCATTTTATTTGCAAAAATCTCAATATTATTTTTGGAAATTATCTTTTGAAGATAGAGTTCGAATTAAAAAAGAAAAGAAGCGTTGAGGAGAGAAACAAGGAGAAAAGATAGTGTACAAATCAGATTGGTCTAGAAGATTGCTATTGAAAAGAATTTCTCTCCTCATCATATATAGAAAGGAATAGAAACAAAAAAAAGGGGACATGCAGCCATTGAAGATTTTCCACTCACGTTTCTTGTCATACCCATTATTCAAATCATCCATGGTAAGCACTTTTCTAATTGGAAAAGAATTCCAACTGCTCCATCTCACCAACTCACCATCCAGATTCTCTTTCTATTATGTCCAAGTCATTTACTATTCACATGCCCCACCCATCATATCAACTCATCATTCATATACTATTCCAGGTCCATTTTCCAATCCTCTTTATGGACGCCACTTTTTTTTCTCCCTCTCTCTCCTATATACGTTGCAATACCCATTCTCTAGATATACAATGTAGCCATCCACTGTACCATCTATCTCTTCTCACCATACGCCCATCTCATCATAATCCAAAGTGGGGTTTGGCCAAGCCCACTGTTGGGTTCATCCTCTTCATCCATGTTTCTTCTTTCATCTAATCTTCCTTGGTAATACATAAAGATTGAAGCCCGGATTGCACATGAAGTCTCGTCTACTTCTTAATGTCTTGATATAGTGTAGGATAGATTTCTTTTTCTAGTTTTAATTGTTTTTGGGATATTATTAATTGTATTTGGTTCGTTTTAATTTTAAATACACAATTAGTGAGGTCAATGTGTTTCACCTTGGATCAGCATCATATATTTGTGTGTGGTGACAGCACGCACTTGGTGCGGTGTTTTTGTGAACTTTAATTAATTCTACCAATACAATGTTTTAATTTCCTATAATAAAAGGAACTAGAATTCTTTTTTTTAATTAAATATGAATGTTTTACTTCTGATTTTTAATTTAGTGCATGGTTATTTATTCTTTTACATTGGTGGTTTGATCTAGTTTATTGTTTTGCAATTTCTAGTTCTAGGATTGTTTAAGTCTAGGATTTTTAGGTTAGTTTTAATTTGTAATTTTTTTTCAGATTTGGAATTGTAATTTAAATTTAATTTTTAAAATTAGTAGTGTATATTTTTATAGATTTTATTAGGGTAGCTTTAATTTTTCAATTAGAACAAGTTTTCTGCAAGTATTAGCTCTCTGTAGATACAATCCTAGACTAATGGGGTAAAACTACAATTGAGGCCTTGCACTTGGGGTCATCGACCACCAAACTCACAGGGCTGCTGTTATTTGGAATGCTTAGAGGGCATGATCTAACACTTCCATAAAAAAATTACCAACCCTCACAATTCTCATTAGAAATACCTACAAACAAATAGAATTTTGCAAGTTTTTATTAAGTATGTAAAAGTGAGGCACCATGGCTAGACAATTCTAACTATTTATTTGAGTAGTCCCACGATGACTACTCAAAATGGCCTATGTCGATGAAATATTCATCTTCAAGATGAGTTCAACGTTAGTCATGTTTATGAATGCCCATATTAAACAGAAGAGAGGCCAACCATGTGATGATTGACTACTCCCAAGACAATTTTGGAGATTCTTTCTCCCTCTCTTACCCCAGCCAAGGGGCTAAGACCCAATAGAGAGTCTCTCCACACAAGAAGAAAGCCCATTCACACAAGAAAAGTGCTTATACACACGGAAAGAAAGCCCAAAAAAGTAGGAAAGGAGTCCACACCGCAGGCACGGAGCATGCGCACCCGGAATGAGGTGGCATACTCATTCTAACAGCCAAGTAAGAAGTAACACCTCTTACCACTCGAATAAGACCCCCTTTTTTGGAGATTTTCTCTAAAGGCACCAACTAGGCATCTATTCTTGCGCTGAATCAAAGGTAGGACTAACTAGTGGTGGACCTGGGATTTTTGTTTGGGTGGGGCTAAATTTTTGCCATAGTTGATTCAAATATACAGTCAATTACCTCAAAATCATTGCCAACTACCAATACTCTCCATTTATAGCATAAGTTAAAGTCATGATTTTGAATTTTTTATTCTTTTTGTAAGGAATTCTTCCACTAACACCCAATTCGTAAGTAAATTCTTTTAGATACAACACCCAAAAAATAGCTTCTTACTCTACTGGTAAAGAGTGATAATTATAGCCTTACTATCCACTGCTTGAGCCCTAGGTATGCCACTCACGTGTGTGGGCTACTTTCCTACTTTGTAAGCTCTCTTCTCACTTATGTGGGCTTGGGTCCAAGCCCCTTGGCTGGGTTACCAAAAAAAATAAAAACTATAACCCCAAATTCCAATTCTTTAAAATATTAGCACTAAATAATAATAAGGGAGAATGCTTTATTTAGGGCTATTTGGTGACAAAGAGAGAAAGAAACAAACCACAAGAGGACCCAAAAATGGTGTGAAGAGGATGTCAAAAAGAACATGGATCTTTTCATGTGGGGCGATTGTCGGATTTAGATGTGGGGCGAGTATTTTTTACATGAATCTGGGGGCATGGTTTTACCTACATGAATTTCTAAGTAATTTCAAGAGTGAAATGGGGCGGGTCCACTGCTGGGACTAATAAAATAGATGTCCGAATAAGCTGAAGCTCTCTTGAGACTCTAATTTTTACTCCTGAAATGGACTCTTGATTTACTGGCTGGGAACCCAAAAGTCACTATAAACTGCACTAAATGACTAAAAGCAATCTACATTTTATTAAAAAGAAAAGTCAAAATGATTCCTTATCAATCAAGCCACTAAAGATAAAAAGCCATCGCGTTATGCATAGACCTCTCTCTCTCTCTCTCTCTTTTTATTGTCTTGATTTGAGGGTTCGAATCACTTCACTTTACAATACCATTAACCAAACAGGCCATATAAGCTGTGTTTGGTTATTAGAATTCTTAAAACCAATTTATGTGAAAAGTCACATTTAACAGTTTAAAGTTTCTTAATTCCAGCTTACTGAATGTTGAGCTATTGAAACTCCACTTGGGGGATTGCATTGGAGGACTCCAAATTCTCCCAAGCAAAGAATCCTCAGAATTCTTCGAAACAAATTGGCCCTTAGCAAAGTGTTCTAAACTCTGTGGGCCTGAGCAGCCAATTGTGCCAGCTCGGGCCTAATATCCACTAAAGCCCATCATATTTGCCATCAACCTTGCCCTTACCCAGCCGGCCTCATTTTTATGCCCAAGCTAGTGCTTGTGAAAAATTTCAGCCTCCTCAGGGGTTGATCAAGCTGATTATGTTTTCTTAAATGCAATGGCTGGTTTATCAACTACAAGTGATAATGATATGCGGCTTTTTACATGGATAAAACTTATGTACAAGGGAAACAAATAAATAAATAACCAATAAATCAATGCTACATAATAGAACAAGTCAAAGAAGTGTCCCACTCAAGAAAACTCTCTTGAAACTAATAAATCAATGCTACAAAATAGAACAAGTCAGAGAAGTGTCCCACTCAACGAAACTCTCTGGAAACTTCCCCACCTTGTGGTATATATGGGTAGACGACCCCAAGCCACCGTAGTCAACAACTTATGCTATGAGAAACTGAGAAAGTATGGTACAAACGACAACCCTGATAAATGCTGGGTTACTTGGATGGACAGAGTATGGTCACTGATCAAATCTATTTGAAATACGTTCATAGGAGCCTTGTTGAGTCTCCTGTGGTTTGATTGTTTGACTTGCAGATGAAGACATGTACAAATGAACCAACAAAATGTGCAGCTGCTAATATAACTCATATAAAAATATTATTATTATTATTATTATTATTATTATTATTATTATTATTTATAAAATCTAGGGATTTTTACTAGAAGATCCTTTTAGAGTCTTTGTAGAACAAAACAAGACAGTGGTTAAACCAGCTATGACATATGGAGCAGAATGTTGGACGCATATTTATAAGATGGATGTAGCGGAAATGAAAATGCTTAGGTGAATGTGTGGTAAAACTAGAAAAGATAAAATTAGAAATGAGCACTTTCGAGAGCATCTAAGGTTAGCACCAATAGGAGATAAGATTAGAGAAACCCGTTTAAGATGGTTTTAACATATTGAGCGTAGGCCAGTAATGGCACCGGTGAGAAAAAGTTTGGTTATACAGGTGGATGGCCCATCAAGAGGTAGAGGTAGGCCGAATAAAACATTGATGAAAGTCATTAATTTAGATTTGAAAAAGTTTAACTTATTAAAAGATTTGGCTCAAAATAGAACGGAATGGAGAAACAGAATTCATGTAGCCAACCCCAACATGGTTGGGATAAAGCTTTGATAATGATGATAAAGTCTTTGTAAAACAAAAAGAGCCCCTAAGACTCTTATGGCTCTGAGTGATCCCCTAAGCCCTTTTTGGATTTTTTTTTTCAATATTATTCATGAGCATCTATATCTATACTCAAGCGTAATATACCCAAAGTATAATCATAACTTTTTTTTTTATTCATTGTTGATAAACATAGATATCGCTGCTTATGAACAATGTTTAAAAAAAAACCTTCATTCTACTTTGGGTATATTATGCTTGAGCATAGATATCTATGCTCAAGCATAGTATATATAAAACCCTTTTCCCATTCATTCTTCCTCTTTGTCATCTCTTCTTCCTGGTTTCATGGAGGGATCTATTTGGGTTCTGTCTAGGATGAGGAGGAAAAAATCAAGAAAAAGAAAAAGAGAAAGAGTAAACAACAGAAAAAGAGAAGGCAAGGAAGAAAAGGAAGGAAGAAGATAAGAGAAAGGAGAAGAAGAAATGCTGGGAGGAGAAAAAGGATGATGAAGGACAAATGCTTGGGTTCTCCTCTTCTTTTGTTTTCTCTTTCTTTTCTTTTCTTTTTTCTTGATTTTCCCCTCCTTACCCCAAATAGAATACAAATAGAACTCTCCACCAAACCAGGAAGAAGGGATAACAAAAAGGAAGAAGGAATGAGGAAAGGGTTTTGTAAATACTTTGCTTAAGCATAGATATCTATACTCAGGTGTAATATACCCAAAGCAAAATGAAGGTTTTTTTTAAGATATTGCTAATGAGCAACGATATCTATACTCATCAACAATGTTTAAAAAAAAATCATGATTCTGCTTTGGTTATATTACACTTGAGCATATATATCTATGCTCAAGTGTAATATACAGATATGGGTTATTTTTTTCCCTTTTCTTCTGGTTTCAATTGCTTCTTCTGATTCCCTTCCTCATCTCTTCTACTTATTTCTCTTTAGATGTTCTCTTCTTATTTCACCTTTCGTTACACTACTCTCATCCTCTTTCTCCTTCCAACATTTCTTCTTTTTCTTTATTCTTCTTCTTCTTCTCTTTTCTTCTTCCTTCATCCTTTTCCTTGTCTTCTCTTTTTCATTTGTTTATCTTTCTCCTTTTTTCTTCTTCATTTTCCCCTCCTTGTCGCAGACAAAACCTAAACAAAACCCTCGGCCAAACCAAGAAGAAGAGATGATGGAAAGGAAGAAGGAATGGGGAAAGGATTTGATGTATATTACACGTAAGCATAGATATCTATGCTCATGAATAATATTGAAAAAGAAAACCGAAAAGGCTCAAGGGACCACTCCTGGCCATAAAAATCTTTGGGATCCTTTTCATTTTACAAAAACTCTAAGGGAATTTTTTCGAGAAAACTTACTAAAATCTAATATCTTTAAAATTAAATTAAGGGTATTTCCCAAAAAATCCCTATAGACGTTTTGTGGAACAAAAAGGACCCCAAATAAATTTATTGCCTGGAGTGGTCCCTTAGGCCCTTTTTGATTTTTTTCAGATAATGTTGATGAGCAGCGATATCTATGCTCACAGTCAAACTCATTCCCATTCTATTTTCTTCTTCCCCTCTCTCCGATCTTTCCAATATCAATGGCATCTTCTCCAAGAACAAGATATGGTGGCCCAGTCCTACCCACCACCAACAGCTGCTCATTAATGTATGAGAAGCAGTAGCCGCACCAACAACAGCCATGATAAATCTGCTCCCTCTAAGCCCTAATACCGTTTTCTCTCTCTATCGATGCTTTTGTCTATGGTGCACAGGGAATTAATCTTGTTGTAGGTGGCAAAAGCAAGAGGACCAAATGAACCACCCTCAAATTCGATGGTATCTACCTCAAGCTCCTTGTCAAGGTCCCATCTTTAATCATGTCTCTATCTTGTCTGTGAAATGGGAAAAAAACGTAATCTTTTCTCATAATGATAACAATTGTACAAGTTTCTAGTGTGTTGAACTGGGAACAAGTTCAATGCAATGATACTTAAGAGGCTTTTCAAAAGCAGGGTCAATAAGGCCCCCATCTTCCGTTCCAAATTGATTTGTTTCATGAATGGAAAGGTTGGTTCTTTATTTTGATCCATTCTCTCTCTCTTCAGATTCATGGTAAAAGTTCATCCCAGCAGATATTTCTAGGTTACAGTTCAATTTATATGTTGCGAAAGAATAAAAGAACCAACAAATAATCAATCACAAACTACAAGAAGAAGACACGCAGATTTTTACATGGAAAACCTTATGCGGGAAAAAACCACTAGTCCAACACAGATCAAAAACCAAGCACTATGAATTAAATAGTATATAAGATATACTCACAATCCTTTTCTAGTTTCCACAACGTAAAGATTGTAGTTGTTCTTATACAACTCTGAGGTGCATCGACTCTACGCCGTTCACTGCTCTACACACATAATCCAATCACCTTGAAACCGTAAGGCTCTTTGTACTTAATCCAATCACTTTGAAACCTCAAGGCGCTCACAATCTTCTACAAAAGAGACAATCTTCTATAGAAGAGTATGAGCAATATTCTCTAGCACACAAACTCAGTACAGTCTCTCCCATGGATTCTTTAGAGAAGTAATGGTCTCTCAACTAAGTTTTTTTACTTTAAAATAATGCGAGAGATGCGTTAGGGTTAAGAGAAAACCCTTTTATATAATCCAATATTCGTACATTAAAGTTAGGGTTTGTGTTGAATACAAAATAGTAGTCCTAGCATAAATAGGAAATAATTTCACATCAGAAAAGTGGGTTTGCTTCGTCATCCACTCGAGCACGTGAAAGAAATCACTCAAGCATGTGTAACAATCATCCAGTTATTTCAATTATGTGCAACTTCTCTCAGGCCTACTTGAGTGGTTAAAGCATCAGCTTGAATGAATGAACTTCTGTTTAGGCGCTTGAATTCCGAACCCAGCCGATCGAGCGCCTGTGAGCATTCGCTTGTGCGCTTTCAGAAAACTTTTCTTCAGTTTTTTTGGTGATACGAACCACGGTCCATTATAAAAGAAATATAAAATTACAACTCTATGGACCCAAAGTTTTGTCCAACCTATGAATTAGCCAACACTCAAAAATCCTCACAATCTCCCCCTTTGGCAATTCGTTAGTAAAATTCCATAGATAATACAAATCATCTACAAAAAACAAAAATCCAAAAATTACATTGAGTCTTTTAGAACCTATAGATTGAATTGAAAAAATATATATATTTGTACCATGCAACCCTGTATTCTGTTGTCTCCCCTTAAATACTTCATTGTTCTCCCCCTTTTTGTCCATAATTAACAAATTTGATAAACATGCAGCATATATGTCAATCAGGATCTAGCAACTCCCCTTCAAGTGTACTCTCCATTAATGTCATCTTTGTATTAGCTGGGGTGGGAGCATGATCTTCTTGATCAAGGACTTTTGAATTTAGCCACCCACACTTGCATAGTTTGAGCTTTCAGCATAGTGTGAGCAATTTCTTTGGGTAAATCAAAGTTTCTGACAAATAACTCTAGTCTTTTCCTTCAGTGGATATAAAGATTTCCTCTATCGCTTATGTTTTGGAAGGCTTCTTGACTTATTACAATGAGGACAAATGTATCTTTTAATTCTAAAATGGTGACATGTGGGTGTAGGTGCAGCATGTGACACATCCCTGTTCTTCATAGATTTTTTAACAATAGAATTTTTGACAAAAATAGTTTTGCCTTTTGTCATCTAATTGGATGCACCAAAATTATAACCGAGACAATGTTTGTCACTTAGCAACTTTTGATTAAATAGGATGTCATCAAGTTTCTTCGAGCCGGTGTTCATCCTATCTAATGAAGCTTTGGTTGCAGTCAACTCAAACAAAACCATGTTCAATTTTTCATTCAGATTTTCTTTTTTAGCTTTGGATATCTGCAACTCTTTCTTCAAGATCTCAATCTCTTTTTCAGCTTTCTCAAGATTTTGACTCTTATTAGTCAACTTATTATCCATTGAATTTTTCTGAGAATCCAAGAGATTTACTTTCTCAAGAGCTTGTTGGAATTCTTCCTTGAGAGAAGTAATCTTATCTTTACCAGCCTTCCACCCGATTATGATCTTTTTTGTTAAATTTGGTCAATTCCACACAATCATTGAATGCAGATCTATATGCTTCCTCCCAATCTTTCTGAGTATCTAGCACTTCATCATCAAAACCATTGTCAGATAAATCCTGCGAAGATCTAACTATGAAAGCGACACACTTTTTATTGGCATTGTCAAAAGCTGAATTCTAATTCTTAGATATTTCCTCCTCTTCTTCAGAAGACTTATCGCATGTTACATTGAGAGCCAGTTTCTTTGGCTTCTTTTTCCTGTTTTAGCATTTACTAAAATAATGACCATATCCTTAACATTCATAGCACTTAACACCTTTAGAAGACTTTTTCTGAAATTTTGAAATCTTCAAATCAAAGTTTTTTCCCCTTCATATATTGCTTAAATTTCTTCATAAGCAGAACAACTTCTTGGGGATAAATTTTCTCAAAATCTGAATCAGAATCATCCTTAACAACCTTATTTGATTTTTTGGAAACTTTTAAGGCAAGTCCGTTAGTTTTTTTCTTAGCCCTACGATTTGCCTCAAAGGTTCGAAGATTTACAAGCAATTGATCTACCTTAAGGGTATTAAGATTCCTATTTTCCTCAATGGCCACAGCCTTTGAATCAAATCTTTTACATAGAGACCTTGAAATCTTCTTACCAATCTTACTTTCAGCAATAGATTGACTCAAATTAAAACAAGAATTGAAAATATTCCTCAATTTGGCATAAAATTCATCAAAGGTCTCATCATTTTTCATTTTAATGGTTTTAAAGGCCGTAGTCAATTTTTGCAATTTAGACTACTTGACAGTATCAGTACCCTCATGCATAGTCTGCAAGATATCACATACTTCCTAAACAGATTGACAAGTTGGTATTTTAAGGACTTATACATTAAAAATCTCTTCATTTAGTTAGAAATCATGTGTTCATAGATTTGAGCATCAGTGTAGTATTTCACGCAAAATTCATTAAAAAATCACAATTTTGAAACTTTCCAGTTTTAGATTTATATTTTTAAAAGGTTTTTCATAATCTTATTTTTATGATATAATTTTTCTTCATCATTCGTTAAATCATGAGCAATGGTGTAAACTTCAAGTTATCATTTTATGTGAATCAGGTTCACATTAGTGCATTCATGACTTTTGGTCAAAATTGTTATTTTAATTAAAAGTTGCTTTTGTGTCTAGAGAAAATTGAAGTCTGTTACCCACTCTTCAATTGTTGTTTGAATCTAAATTTGGATTTTAAGAAATGAAATTGGAATGAAGAAAAAAAAAGCCATGGTGAAAAAAGTTCAAGAAAAGGAAAGTAAAAAAAGAAGAGATAAAAAATGGAAAGTCAATCCCATTTTTATTTAGACACCATGAATTAAAATAGTTATAACTCTCAAACCGAGTATCGGTTCGGGACAATTTAGGTACCGTTGAAAAGCTCTTTTTGAGTAGATATCGTGGAACCCAAGATTATACCAATCGGAGCCAAAACTGATAAAGTCATGGCCTTGGAAAGTTGGCTGTATATTTTTAGGCGAGATTGCATAAAATTGAAGTCTTGTTTTGATTTTAAAAAGTGGGTGTGGAAAGAAATTTCCACAAAAAAATGGCCCAAGAATATTTCTACTTACTATTTAATTGCCAACTTTAGACCAAAGAAGGAAACCAAGCATTATAAAAGGATTCAAAGGAGGAGTTCTCCAACACACCATAAGCCCTTTCTCTCTCTCTCCTTCACCCTGAAATGGGTTAGGCCAGCCCTTGTCACGGCCCGAGCCCAGATTTCGGGGGTTAGCGAAAAGCTAAACCAGTGACACTCGTACTCCCGTGCACGTGCATCCAAACCCAGTCCAGATGCACGCACACAAGGGATCTAACACGTGCGAACTAAGCGTACGCGGAAGTTGTACATATCATAGCAAGCAACAAAGGAAAATAGCGGAAGCCAAAAACAAATGCGAAACGGAAAAGGCAAGATAATTACAACTGGAAAACCAAAACAAGTCTGAGTACACGACAAAATGAAGATGTACAAATATACAGAGTACAAAGTCCAGAGTGCCAAAGTGCCAGAATACAAAATCTCAAAACCAAAACTCAAAACAGAAGGCCACTGATATGCATGCACGCACTCGGCAGAGGTGATCAGGCCCACTCTGCCAAACCGGAGGGTGCCTCTACACTCGGCCCTGCAGCCTCCTCGACCGCCGGGGAGCTGGGTAAGGGATCTGTGCCTGCAACACCACAGACAACACAAATGAATACAACAATCCAGCAAATACAAGTAACAGGGATGAAACACTCATAGTATCAAATAGAATAAGGACAGAAAAGTAATTTCAGAGTTTCATCTTAGTATGCTAAGCAAATCGTGCATAGAAGTAAAGCATGATAATTGAATCAAAGCGGAGAAATACTGAACCAAGTGGCTACTACATTAACCATATTCTCTCCAACAGAGAGCAAAGCAGAGCAGATGAGAACACCACTGACCGGGCCAAGGGTACAAGTGGGTCTCGGTTTCCTGGGTTCCGGGGTCCCAAGACAAAGCGACACTGCAGTTACAGAGATACAGAGGTCTAAGCCAAAGGTAACCCCGTCGGGCATCCTAGGGCTGAGGCTGAGTAGAGCCAGACTAATACCAATCAAATCAAATCCATAGAAAGGGAGATTATCCGCTTTGGACTCACCGATGACAAAGACCGGATCTTATCCTCACGTATTAACCTCTGGGTAGAGCCACCAGGGAATACCCAAAAATCAGAGATAGACAAAGCCAACAAAGCATATAAATTAAGCCAAAGCACAGCATAGATCAGAACTTAGTGCCGAACGAAGAATAAAACAGAAATACAGAACGAAAGCAAAATGACTGCGGAATGCATATACATAGATTGGCAGAACAGAGGGCAAAACTATAAACAATATTGTCACGACCCGAGCCCAGAATTCGGGGGTTAGCGAAAAGCTAAACCGGTGACACACGTACTCCCGTGCACGTGCACCCAAACCCAGTCCAGATGCACGCACACAAGGGATCTAACACGTGCGAAACAGACGAACGCGGAAGCTGTAGATATCATAGCAAGCAACAAAGAAAATAGCGGAAGCCAAAGCAGAAACAAATACGGAAGCGACAAAGACAAATACACTGATATAAAACCAAATACACACCAAAACCATATATACAAAATACACAGAAGATAAGTCCAAAGTCCAAAGATCCAAAGTCCAAATACAATCTCTCAAAAACCAAAAACTCGAAAAGCCACTGGAAGTATGCATGAACGCACTCGGCAGAGATGATCAGGCCCACTCTGCCAAACCTGAGGGTGCCTCTACACTCGCCCCTGCAGCCTCCTCGACCGCCGGGGAGCTGGGCAAGGTATATGTGCCTGCAACACCACAGACAACACAAATGAATATAACGATCCAGCAAATATAAGTAACAGAGATGAAACACTCATAGTATCAAAGCTGAATAAATGACAGAATAATGATTTCAGAATTTCATCTTAGTAAGCTAAGCAAATCGTGCATAGAAGTAAAGCATGATATGTGGATCAAACATAGAAATACTGACTAAGTGGCTACTACGTTAACCATGTTCTCTCCAATAGAGAGCAGAGCAGAGCAGAGCAGATGAGAACACCACTGACCGGGCCAGGGTACAAGTGGGTCTCGGTTTCCTGGGTTCCGGGGTCCCAAGACAAAGCAACACTGCAGTTATACAGAGATACAGAGATCTAAGCCAAAGGTAACCCCGTCGGGCATCCTAGGGCTGAGGCTGAGTAGAGCCAGACTAATACCAATCAAATCAAATCCATAGAAAGGGAGATTATCCGCTTTGGACTCACCGATGACAAAGACCGGATCTTATCCTCACGTATTAACCTCTGGGCAGAGCCACCCGGGAATACCCAAACTCAGAGATAAACAAAGCCAGCAGAGCATAGATATAAATCCAAAGCACAGCATAGATCAAAGCATAGTGCAGAACGAAGCATAGAACAGAGATACAGGACGAAAACAAAAATGACTACGGAATGCATAAACTTAGATTAACAGAACAGAGGGCAAAATCATAAACAATATGCAATGCACCTCAGATTAATACGGAGTCAAGGTTCATTACAAACCAGTCCTAAGCTAGTTGTTCACTGTCACTAACCGTGCATGTTGATGTAGTTTTAAGTTAGTCAATGCACCGTTGCCATCAAAGTGTTGCAATGTAATCTGTGCGTGCACCGACGTCCCTTAAACCAACACCCATGGGGAGGTGCTTAACAGTAAATCAACACTCACATGAATAAGTCACAGCCTAACAGACTATTCATGCGATCCAAGAATCCATTGGGCCGGTTTACATGGGTGGTTAACCTGTATTTGAGTCCTACAAGTCTCACCATTATCCTAAGTTATGTTTCAGAATTGCCATGCCTAACGGTTTAGCTATGGGGGACCTATGGTTGAGCCGAAGACATCTTACGCGCTTGTCGTACTATGCACTACGGCTTCACCTTGGTTCCATTCAAAACACAGCTAAACGAATCATCTTTCACTTCTGATCTGATGCCTTTTTCGGCTGAGCTACAGTCAGTATACGGCTTAGCCGTAGACCAATCCACGGCTTAGCCGTAGCATTCCACGGCTTAGCCGTAGCCTCACCGTAGGAGTACTGATATCAGAAAAGTTTCGACTGATCAGAGATTTAATTCACGGCTGGGGTACGGTTGGGTCACGGCTAGCTTACGGCTCAGCCGTAGGACAAATTACGGCTTAGCCGTAGCCTAGCCGTAGAACAGATTCAGATTTTCAAGTCTCTGGAAAGCGAGCCGTAGAAATTTACGGCTTAGCCGTACAATACAGAATACGAGTTCGGGAAGATTTCAGAAACGAAATTTTTGTACAGAAACTGAATAAAACAAACTCAACTGATTCTCATAGCTTAGAAAATGGCTGTAAAACATTTCTATACAGAGAATGAGAATGAATCCAAGCAATCAAACAATACCCATATGTGTTATCAAAACCTGTACTTATACTTGCCTCAAATCTGACAAATCTTCTGAAATCAAGCTCCAAGCAACTAAAATCAAAACAAATCAAAGCAATCACACATGCATGAGATGAAGACATAGCAACAGAGAATGGGAGATGTAATTGGAGAAGAAATACAAAGAGTTGGGAAAGAACCCACTTACCAAACCAAAGACAGAGAGAGCAAAGAATGAAGAAGAACCCAAATCAAACAAGGGAATCCAAATCCTACTTGAGTAAGAGAAGGAAAGAGAAGAGATAGAGAGAACGTGGGGGTGAGCTCTGGCGATTTCTCTGCATGCACGATGAGGAATGAAATGAGCAGGAGAGAGAGCCACCTGGAGGATGACTCAATATATAGGTTTTGAATGTTTAAAACAAGGTCCAATGGGTTTAGACTAATTACAGTTCAAGTCATACGAAGGTCCATCTTCTCCAATTGACTCCAAACGGATCTGACACTGTCACGGAAATTGTCGAGCTCAACGAAATACGCGTGCTGACACCAAGATGATGCAAAGATGAGATGAGCCAAACAAAAGCAAAATTACGAAAAAAGGCTTAGAACTACCTATTCCAGGTCAAAGGTCACTCAACTACCTATCCAAGGCCCAAAACCAAGTCCAAAAGAATAAACAAAACAAAACACACACTAATGAGCCACTAATCCGGCTCAAAGGGGATCGGAGTGTTACATCCTCCCCCACTAGGAATCATTCCGTCCTCGGAATGACTACCTACCTGCGCAAAGAGCTGGGGGTACTGGCGCGCTAGCTGCTCCTCTAGCTCCCAAGTAGCCTCATCCGGACCGTGATGCTCCCACAACACTTTAACCCATCTGATAGTCCTGGTACGGAGAATCTGCTCTCGTGTGCCAACGATGCGAAGCGGACGCTCAACGTAAGTTGCATTAGGCTGAATCTGGATATCATCGTAGCGAATCACATGGCTCGGATCTGGCACATACTTACGGAGCATCGACACATGGAAGACATCGTGCACACCGGAGAACTCAACTGGAAGCATCAACCGATAAGCTAAATCTCCAACTCGGCTCTTGACTTCGAACGGTCCTACATATCTCGGGGCTAACTTACCCTTCTGACCAAATCGAACTGTGCCCTTCATCGGAGAAACTTTAAGGAACACCCAATCTCCGACTTGGAAAGCCAAAGGTCTCCTCCGAGTATCAGCATAGCTCTTCTGCCTGGACCGAGCAATCTTCAAATTCTCTATCACTTTCTGCACTTTCTCCGTCGTCTCTGCTATGATCGTCGGACCATGAAAACTTCTGGTTCCTACCTCTTCCCAGCACACTGGGGTCCTGCACTTACGTCCGTAGAGAGCCTCATATGGTGCCATACCAATACTCTCGTGAAAGATGTTGTTGTAAGCAAACTCACACAATGCCAAATGCATATCCCATTCCTTCTCAAAGTTCAGCACACTAGCTCTGAGCATATCCTCCAACGTCTGAATGGTACGCTCCGACTGTCCATCAGTCTGGGGGTGGTATGCCGTGCTAAAACTCAGCTTCGTGCCCATAGCTTCCTGAAATGCTCTCCAGAATGAAGATACAAAACGACTGTCTCGATCCGACACAATCGATACCGGGGTACCATGCAATCTGACTACCTCGTCAACAAACTTCCTAGCCATCTCCGTGAATGTCATCCCCTTCTTGAACGGAAGGAAATGTGCTGACTTGGTCAATCTGTCCACTATGACCCAGATCGCATTGTTCTTTCTGCTGGTCGACGGAAAACCGGAGACGAAATCCATCGTAATGTGCTCCCACTTCCACTGCGGAGTGTGTAATGGATGTAATGATCCTGGAGGTCGCTGATGGTCAGCTTTCACCCTCTGACAGGTCAAACATCGAGCTACGAACCCTGCGATCTCCCGCTTCATATTGTTCCACCAAAATCTGTCCTTCAAGTTCCGGTACATCTTCGTACTCCCTGGGTGCATCGCATATCGGGCATCGTGCGCCTCTGTCATCAACTTATCTTTCAGCTCATCCACAGCGGGAACACACAATCTATTCCTGAAGTACAAAACTCCATCCACCAAGCTAAAATCCGGTCGATCTGTACTCCTATCTCTGAACTTCACTAGGAGGGGGTCCTCAAACTGGCGATCCTTGATCTGTTGAATCACCTCAGGCTGAAACACGACGGTAGTAGCTAATGTCACCAATCCACCTACCGTCCGAACCTCAACAGGCTGATCATGCACAAGCATATAAAATCCTGCCAATACCTGAAGACTGTCTGTCCTCCTGCTGAGTGCATCTGCAACTACATTGCCCTTGCCTGGGTGGTACTTGATCGGAAAGTCGTAGTCTTTGATGAACTCCAACCATCTTCGCTGCCTCATATTCAAGTCATGCTGATCAAACAAGTACTGCAGACTGTGATGATCGGAATGGACCTCAAACTTCACACCGTACAAGTAATGTCGCCACAACTTCAGTGCAAATACAATAGCTGCTAGCTCCAAGTCATGTGTGGCATAGTTCTTCTCATGCTCCTTCAGCTGTCTGGATCCATAGGCAATCACTTTCTGATTCTGCATCAGTACACAGCCTAATCCAACTCGAGAAGCATCGGAATAAATCACAAATCCCTCACTACCATCCGGGAGAGTCAACACTGGCGCCGTAGTGAGCTTTTCCTTCAACAACTGGAAACTGCGCTCACACTTCTCTGTCCACTCATACGGGACCTTCTTCCGAGTCAACTGAGTCAGCGGGGCTGAAATCTTCGAGAAGTCCTGCACAAACCTGCGGTAATATCCCGCCAATCCAAGAAAACTCCGAATCTCTGTCACTGATTTAGGACGGGGCCAATGGACTACTGCCTCAATCTTCGCCGGATCCACCATTAATCCATCTCTAGAAATCTTATGACCCAGAAATGCAACTTGCTCTAACCAGAAATCACACTTGGACAACTTGGCATACAACTTGTGATCTTTAAGCAGCTGCAATGCTTTCCTCAAATGGTCTGCATGTTCCTCAGCTGTCTTCGAATAGACCAATATGTCATCTATAAAAACCACAACGAACTGGTCCAAGAAGGAAGTAAACACCCTGTTCATCAATGCCATAAAAGCTGCGGGTGCGTTCGTCAAACCAAACGGCATGACAAGGAACTCGTAGTGTCCATACCGAGTCCTGAAAGCTGTCTTAGGAACATCCTCATCCTTCACCCTGAGCTGGTGATAACCTGACCTCAAGTCAATCTTAGAGAAATAAGCTGCACCCTGAAGCTGATCGAACAACTCATCTATCCTAGGCAATGGATATTTGTTCTTGATAGTCACTTTGTTCAACTGCCTGTAGTCAATGCACATCCGGAAACTGCCATCCTTCTTCTTGACAAACAATACAGGAGCTCCCCAAGGTGAAACACTTGGGCGTATGAACCCTTTATCCAACAGATCCTGCAACTGTTTCTTCAATTCCAACAACTCTGCAGGTGCCATACGATATGGAGCTCTACTGATAGGTGCTGTACCTGGTACCACGTCAATAGCAAATTCTACCTCCCGAACTGGTGGCAACTCTGGCACATCCTCCGGGAAAACATCCGGAAACTCGCTGACTACTGGAATCTCACTGAGCTGTCGCTGATCTTTCTTCTCTGAAATGAATGCAAGAAATCCCTCACATCCCCTACGAAGCATCCTGTCTGCTTTACAAGCAGAGATCACACGTCTTGGGCACTTCATCTGGCTGCCCTCAAATCGGAATCCGCTGCCCAAATCAAAGTAGATAGCCTTGCTGTAGCAATTGATACACGCATGATATCTCGCAAGCCAGTCCATACCAAGAATCACATCAAAATCCAGTGTCGTGAGCAACACGAGGTCTACCGGGAGCTGATGACCAGCTATCCGCACATCACACTGAGGGTAAAACACACTGCACTCCACCCGTTTACCAACCGGAGTGGATACCAACAACAAGTAGGGAAGTGGTGTAGGTCGCTGTCGAAGCTGCACAGCAAAATGGGGTGCTACGTACGAACGCGTAGACCCGGAGTCAAATAAAGCTAAAGCTTCTGCATCAGAAATTAAAATTTTACCTTCCACTACCGTGGCCTCCTCCGCGCCCTCATGCGTAGCAGCATAGGCTCGGGCTGTCTGGCGGTTCGGCTTCTGACCTGGGCGAGCTGGCTGAGATCTGCCCTGTGATGTAGGTCCTGTCTGTCTCGTCTGTGGAGAGGACTGAAACTTCGGGCATTGGGCCCGCCTGTGGTCCGTAGAGCCACACCCGAAACAAGCCCCACTCTTCCTCCAACATCTGTCGGTGGGGTGATCCTTCCCACAGTGACCGCAAACTATCTGAGAACTGCTCGAACTGCCCTGCTTACCCTTGAACTTCTTCTGGAACTGACTTCTACCACTGAAACCTGCTACCCTCTTAGCCTCTGTTTGCTCCTCCTCAAAGATGGCCTCTGCATCGTAAGCCCTGTCAATAGCGTCGTCCAATGTAGCCGGCCACATATAAGCAACCACGTGGCGTTTGTGTCTCGGATTCAGACCGTTGACGAAGCGAGTCACCTTCTTATGCTCAGTGTTCACCATGTCCTCTGCGAAATGAGACAACTCTGTAAACTTGTGTACATAATCTGCAACTGGCATCTGTCTCTGCTGAAGGTTGAAGAATTCCACTTCCTTGGCTCGCTGAATATGGAGAGGCATGAACTTACGACGGAATTGCTGCTTGAAGGTCTCCCAAACTGTGGCACTGGGCATAGTCTGAAATGAAGTCTTAACACTCCTCCACCATGTCTTGGCTACACTCCGAAGCATAGAGGCTGTGAGAACTACCTTCTGCTTGTTACTGCACACAATCGTGTCAAATAGCTCTTCAGTCTGCTCCAACCATTGCTCCGCCTGCAATGCATCTTCTATCCCATGGAACTCGGTCGCCCCTCGCTTACGGAACTTGTCGAAAAGAGCATTAGGATCTGATTCCTTAGGCTGGAAAATCACCTGCTGATCTATACGAGGTGATGCTACTGCAGCAGCCTGACTCTGTCTATCTACCATGGATGCCATCTGCGCCTGTAATGATTGCATAGACTGCATCATCATCATCATCCGCTCCTCACTACTGATGTGTGGGGGTACTGATCCACTATCACCGTTATGGCCCTGTTGATTCTCATCCCGAGATCCTGATCCTGATGCCATCCTGCAAAAAGGAAAAGAAACACAACACACAAATATAAAATGCCCTGAGTTAGTCAAACCCCAAATCAACATATGAGACTTCGAGTCAAATAGTTGATAGCGTTATCTCACCACGATCTTAGATGCCTACATGCTTATAACTAGCATGCTCTGATACCATACAATACGTATGTCACGACCCGAGCCCAGAATTCGGGGGTTAGCGAAAAGCTAAACCGGTGACACACGTACTCCCGTGCACGTGCACCCAAACCCAGTCCAGATGCACGCACACAAGGGATCTAACACGTGCGAAACAGACGAACGCGGAAGCTGTAGATATCATAGCAAGCAACAAAGAAAATAGCGGAAGCCAAAGCAGAAACAAATACGGAAGCGACAAAGACAAATACACTGATATAAAACCAAATACACACCAAAACCATATATACAAAATACACAGAAGATAAGTCCAAAGTCCAAAGATCCAAAGTCCAAATACAATCTCTCAAAAACCAAAAACTCGAAAAGCCACTGGAAGTATGCATGAACGCACTCGGCAGAGATGATCAGGCCCACTCTGCCAAACCTGAGGGTGCCTCTACACTCGCCCCTGCAGCCTCCTCGACCGCCGGGGAGCTGGGCAAGGTATCTGTGCCTGCAACACCACAGACAACACAAATGAATATAACGATCCAGCAAATATAAGTAACAGAGATGAAACACTCATAGTATCAAAGCTGAATAAATGACAGAATAATGATTTCAGAATTTCATCTTAGTAAGCTAAGCAAATCGTGCATAGAAGTAAAGCATGATATGTGGATCAAACATAGAAATACTGACTAAGTGGCTACTACGTTAACCATGTTCTCTCCAATAGAGAGCAGAGCAGAGCAGAGCAGATGAGAACACCACTGACCGGGCCAGGGTACAAGTGGGTCTCGGTTTCCTGGGTTCCGGGGTCCCAAGACAAAGCAACACTGCAGTTATACAGAGATACAGAGATCTAAGCCAAAGGTAACCCCGTCGGGCATCCTAGGGCTGAGGCTGAGTAGAGCCAGACTAATACCAATCAAATCAAATCCATAGAAAGGGAGATTATCCGCTTTGGACTCACCGATGACAAAGACCGGATCTTATCCTCACGTATTAACCTCTGGGCAGAGCCACCCGGGAATACCCAAACTCAGAGATAAACAAAGCCAGCAGAGCATAGATATAAATCCAAAGCACAGCATAGATCAAAGCATAGTGCAGAACGAAGCATAGAACAGAGATACAGGACGAAAACAAAAATGACTACGGAATGCATAAACTTAGATTAACAGAACAGAGGGCAAAATCATAAACAATATGCAATGCACCTCAGATTAATACGGAGTCAAGGTTCATTACAAGCCAGTCCTAAGCTAGTTGTTCACTGTCACTAACCGTGCATGTTGATGTAGTTTTAAGTTAGTCAATGCACCGTTGCCATCAAAGTGTTGCAATGTAATCTGTGCGTGCACCGACGTCCCTTAAACCAACACCCATGGGGAGGTGCTTAACAGTAAATCAACACTCACATGAATAAGTCACAGCCTAACAGACTATTCATGCGATCCAAGAATCCATTGGGCCGGTTTACATGGGTGGTTAACCTGTATTTGAGTCCTACAAGTCTCACCATTATCCTAAGTTATGTTTCAGAATTGCCATGCCTAACGGTTTAGCTATGGGGGACCTATGGTTGAGCCGAAGACATCTTACGCGCTTGTCGTACTATGCACTACGGCTTCACCTTGGTTCCATTCAAAACACAGCTAAACGAATCATCTTTCACTTCTGATCTGATGCCTTTTTCGGCTGAGCTACAGTCAGTATACGGCTTAGCCGTAGACCAATCCACGGCTTAGCCGTAGCATTCCACGGCTTAGCCGTAGCCTCACCGTAGGAGTACTGATATCAGAAAAGTTTCGACTGATCAGAGATTTAATTCACGGCTGGGGTACGGTTGGGTCACGGCTAGCTTACGGCTCAGCCGTAGGACAAATTACGGCTTAGCCGTAGCCTAGCCGTAGAACAGATTCAGATTTTCAAGTCTCTGGAAAGCGAGCCGTAGAAATTTACGGCTTAGCCGTACAATACAGAATACGAGTTCGGGAAGATTTCAGAAACGAAATTTTTGTACAGAAACTGAATAAAACAAACTCAACTGATTCTCATAGCTTAGAAAATGGCTGTAAAACATTTCTATACAGAGAATGAGAATGAATCCAAGCAATCAAACAATACCCATATGTGTTATCAAAACCTGTACTTATACTTGCCTCAAATCTGACAAATCTTCTGAAATCAAGCTCCAAGCAACTAAAATCAAAACAAATCAAAGCAATCACACATGCATGAGATGAAGACATAGCAACAGAGAATGGGAGATGTAATTGGAGAAGAAATACAAAGAGTTGGGAAAGAACCCACTTACCAAACCAAAGACAGAGAGAGCAAAGAATGAAGAAGAACCCAAATCAAACAAGGGAATCCAAATCCTACTTGAGTAAGAGAAGGAAAGAGAAGAGATAGAGAGAACGTGGGGGTGAGCTCTGGCGATTTCTCTGCATGCACGATGAGGAATGAAATGAGCAGGAGAGAGAGCCACCTGGAGGATGACTCAATATATAGGTTTTGAATGTTTAAAACAAGGTCCAATGGGTTTAGACTAATTACAGTTCAAGTCATACGAAGGTCCATCTTCTCCAATTGACTCCAAACGGATCTGACACTGTCACGGAAATTGTCGAGCTCAACGAAATACGCGTGCTGACACCAAGATGATGCAAAGATGAGATGAGCCAAACAAAAGCAAAATTACGAAAAAAGGCTTAGAACTACCTATTCCAGGTCAAAGGTCACTCAACTACCTATCCAAGGCCCAAAACCAAGTCCAAAAGAATAAACAAAACAAAACACACACTAATGAGCCACTAATCCGGCTCAAAGGGGATCGGAGTGTTACAAATATGCAATGCATCTCAGATTAATACGGAGTCAAGGTTCATTACAAGCCAGCCTTAATATAGTTATTCACTGTCACTAACCGTGCATGTTGATGTAGTTTTAAGTCAGTCAATGCACCGTTGCCATCAAAGTGTTGCAATGTACTCTTTGCGTGCACCGACATCCCTTAAACCAACACCCATGGGGAGGTGCTTAACAGTGATCAACGCTCACATGAGTAAGACACAGCCTAACAGACTATTCATGTGATCCAAAGAATCCATTGGCCAGTTTACACGGGTGGTTAACCTGTATTTGAGCCCTACAAGTCTCACCATTATCCTAAGTTATATTTCAGAATTGCCATGCCTAACGGTTTAGCCATGAGGGACCTATGGTTGAGCCGAAGACATCTTACGCGCTCGTCGTAATATGCACTACGGCTTCACCTTGGTTCCATTGGAAACGCAGCTAAACTAGTCCTCTTTCACCTCTGATCTGATGCCTTTTTCGGCTGGGCTACAGTCAGTATACGGCTTAGCCGTAGACCAATCCACGGCTTAGCCGTAGCAATTCACGGCTTAGCCGTAGCCACACCGTAGGCACACTGTCTTGGAAAAGTTTCGACTGATCAGAGATTTAATTCACGGCTGGGTTACGGTTGGGTCTCGGCTAGCTTACGGCTTAGCCGTAGGACAATTTACGGCTCAGCCGTAGCCTAGCCGTAGAACAAAATCAAAATTTCAAGTCTCTGGAATGTGAGCCGTAAAAACTTACGGCTTAGCCGTACAATACAGAACACGAATTCGGGATAGTTACAGAAACTGAAATTTGGTACAGAAATGAGTCAAAACAAGCTCAACTGATCCTAGCATCTTAGAAATGGCTGTAAAACATTTTATACAAAGAATAAGAATGAATCAAAGCCATCAAATAAAACACCCATATGTGTTATCAAAGCCTGTACTTATACTTGCCTCAAAGCTCTAACAATCCACTGACTCAAGCTCCAAATCAACTAAAATCAAAGCAAATCAAAGAAATAAACCATGCATGAGGTGTAGACACAGCAACCGAGAAAGAGAGGTGCAATTGGAGATGAAGAAGAAAGAGATTTGGAGAGAACCCACTTACCAAAGTCACAAACAGAGATGAGGGAAGAAGGAAAACCCAAATCAAGATGGGTGCAAGCTCCCAACACCAACAAAACGAGAAGAGAATGAAAAGAAGAGAGAGAACGTGGAGCTCCTGGAGATCTTCTTGCATGCAGTCGACTAAGGGAATGAGCAAGAGAGAGAGACACCTGGAGCATGACTCATATTTATAGATTTGGAAGTTTAAAACAAGATCCAATGAGTTTAAGCAATTTACAGTTTAAGTCACACGAAGGTCCAACTTCTCCAATTGACTCCAAATGGGTCTGACACAGTTATGGAATATAACGAGCTCAACAAAATACACGTGCTGACACCAAGATGATGCAAATATGATGCAAGCAAAGCAAAAGCAAAATTACGAAAAAGGGCTTAGAACTACCTATTCCAAGTCAAAGGTTGCTCAACTACCTATCCAAGACCCAAAACCAAGTCCAAAAGAATAAAACAACAGAAACACACACTAATGAGCCACTAATCCGGCTCAAAGGGGATCGGAGTGTTACAGCCCTCTTAGGTCCCAACCACTCCATCTATTCCATCATCTTCTTCATCCTTGGAGCATCACTTGAAGTGAAGACAAGTTGAAGAGCTAGGCGAACAACAAATCATTCTCGAAGTTCATGATCTTTGGGTATGATTGATGTAATTGTTTCAGTTCAATAAATTTAAATTTGTTTCTTATTTGGAATGAGTTTTTCATTGATAAAGAAAGTTAGTGATGTCATGGTTTCACCATAGAGTCAACTTTATATGTTTATGCATAGTGACAGTACGTATTTGGTACAGTAGATTTAAGTTTACTTTGATTCCATCAAATAAAGTTTTAAATTCATATTTCAAGAATTGAAATCCATCTTTTCCCTTTTATTTTATTGCAATCTATTTTTATTTTTAGATTTATTTTATTCACTTTTACTTTCATTCAATTGGTGATTTGATTATTCTATTGTTTTGCAATTTTTAGTTTCTAGGATTATTTTAGATTAGGTTTTATTTTTTATTTTTATTTTTAATTTCACATTTGGGATTGTAATTTTAATTTAATTTTCAATTCAGTAGGACATTATTTTGTATAAATTTTATTAGGATAGTACTAGTTTTTCAATAGGACAGGATGTGAGATATATAGTTCCCTGTGGATACGATCTTGACTCACCAGGTAAAATTACAATTGAGGCCTTGCACTTGGGGCCATTGATATATAGCTCTTTTCTTCTTCTGGTGATACAAATCACAGTACATTTTAAAAGAAATAAAAAAATTACAATATAGACCCAGAGTTTTATCCAACCTATGAATTAGCCAACACTCAAAAATCCTAACACATGTTCTTTTGATTGAAAAATGTTGTAGATTGTATATATGATGTTAATAACATGATTTGAAGATGCCACAGAAAATCCCCAAGTTGGGAGAGGCAACCCCATTTGAGTTTTGGGGGTTTTTTCTTTTGGTGTGAGATGGATTTAAGCATTGTGGGTTGTAGAATCTTCTAAAGATGAGGTTGAACGGTTGAAAGTGTTAGTGGTGGGTAGGAATGGGCCACTGAATCTTGTTTGTTGAAGAAGATTCGACTGATGTGAGAAAGATAAAAAAGAGGAGAAGATGAAGACAGAATGGGCAATGGGTTTTGTGTGTGAACATAGATATCACTGCTCATGAAGAATATCTAAAATAAAAAATAAGAGAGGGCCTAAGAGACCACTCCAAGTCATAACTTCCTTTGAGGTCTTTTTTGTTCGACCAAGAATCTAATGGGGCTTTTTCAGAAAAAAAAACCCCTTAAATTTTAAGTGATTTAGATTTTGTGTTTATATCTCCAAACATCAAGAATAATATTCTTTCTTAAAAACAAAAGTACTATATGCTAAAGTTATAATAACTAATAGAAAAGATGCTACATTCAGTTGGAGTTAGATGTGGAAAATGAAAGAGCCTCTATTGGGCTTTAGTAGATTTGTGGCCCACCAAAGTTCCAAACAAACCCATACGAAGCTAATATCCAAAAATCAAAAATTAAAACCAAGCTAGTTTGTTTGTGGTGTAAAGTAAAGTAGAGTACAGTAAATCAAAAATTAAGAAAGAATAAAATATAATTGGGTTATGATGACTCTTTATTTTTAGTTACTGGATAAGGAATTTTTTTGACTTTTTGTATAAAAAAAAGGTGTTCACTCTACCCCAGAAACAAACAGGCCGGATAAAAGTAAACCACAAATTCATCATGACCAATTGATTTGAAATTAATTCAATCCCTTAAAACTGCAAGTATACAGTTGCCCTTTTGAAACAATGGCAAGTACAGATCAATCCCACAGGGAGCACTTTTGAAATTTCTTTTTTTCTTTTAAATATGATTTTTTTATAAATAACAATAAAATAAATATGAATCAAAGTATGAATGAGAAATTAAAATAAAACTACTATGCAAATGAATTGATAACAATGATAATAAAAGTAGATCAAAGCAACAAGAAATCCATTAAATGAATTTAATAACCAATCTATGCCATTTAATTTAACCAGTAGTCTTTAAAATAACTCAGATCAAAAACTCAGATCAGAAATAACTCAATGTTTCTGATCCGAAAGTTTTTTCTTTTTTAAAAACCAACTTTTAATAAAAAGAACCCAAGATCTCCATCACCTCATTAAATTAAAAATTATTTGAAGTGTCATTAATCAAATTAAAAATAAAATATCAAAATCATATAAGCCTAAGCATATTTTATCAAAATAAGAATAAATAATCAAAAATAATTTATTATGAACATAAAACAGAGGTTTGTCGGAGGCTCGATGACAAATCTATCATTCTAAGCATGCATTATAGAGATATTAAAAGAATAATCAAAAACATAAATTGAGAGTAAAATCACTTAACTTCATCGTTGTGCTCCGACCTGAAAATCTACTCCTCCATTGCAAAGAAAACAAACTTGATTGAAGTTATCGTGGTGAGTACAAGGATTCTCTCAACACTCTTCTAGCCTAGTTTTAGAACAAGGCTCCAAAATACCCAAATTAATCTCTATTTTTTTCTACACAAAAGAGAGAAGAGGAGGAAGAGAGAAAGAAGGGAGAGAAGTGGAGAGAGAGAGAGAATGGAGAGAGAAGTGGAAAGAGAGAGAATCAAGAGAGAGTGGAGAGGGGATGAGCTTGGATGTCCAAGGCCTTCAATTTATGGGGTTTGCAAACCTTTTGTTTCCTTATTTTTTTTCTTATTTTGTAGCTTCTAAAATCTTCTTTTGGAAAGGTGGCTTGGCCTCTAAATTAGGAAAGACTTAGTAACTTTGGAGAGATTCTCTCTTACTTTCCTTTAGAAACTAATATCTACACAAGCTTTCCATTTTAGAATGTTCTCCTCCCATTTGCAAGCAAATTCTCTAAATAAGCTTTCCTTCTTTAATTTCTTGAAGATTTTCTTCAAATCTTCTTAGATTATCTTCAAAAGAATAATGTAAGGATTGTGGATCCCACTTTGATCTTCAATATACTTCACTTAAAAAGAGATGGACCCCACCCAAAGGCGTGTAATATGGAGAAAATTTTTAAACCTTTTGAAATCCTGTCTAAATATATACATCCAACTTTCTGAGACCATAACTTTATCGTTTCAACTTCAATTAATGCAATCTTAGATCCTATAGACATCTACTCGAAGAAAGCTTTCCAACTGTAGGTAGATTGTCCAATTTCGTCCCTCGCTTTAAGAGTTATGACCATTTTAATATAAGTTGTCCAAAGAAAAATGGGATTGACTTTTTAGTTTTGAATTCTTCTTCTTTAACTTTCCTTTTTTGAATTCTCTCCACCTTGACTTTCTTTTCTTGATTTAAATATGAATTCTTTTAACAACTTGAGAGTCGGACCCCTCTTTGACTATCCAAGCATGAGTGTACATGTGTGTGGAGTCTTCACAAAGCCAATCTTCTAAATTTCTTGCATAATGTGCCTCACATGATCCACTCACATCTTCCTGCACATTTGAAGCAAACTCATAAAATACTGAAGAGCCCACATTGAAGTGGGATCCATCCGAATAGAGTTGTACCGTCTGGACAGAGTTTTACTCCAATTGAGACTCTTCGGAGAAAAATTATAAAATTTTAAATTAATGCAGAAGATGTGTAAAATTTGTGAGAATTTCAATGCATAGATGAAAATACTTAAAATGATGAAAATAACTGAAAATTCATACAAATGACATAATTAGATTCCTAATTCACACTAATTCACATTAAAATGATGCAATTTTATGACCTTAACAACCATTACTAGGAAAACTAATAGAGCCCCATTATAAATGGAAAAAGATAATCAAATATACTTAAAAAACAAAAAGCAACAAAATTGATAATGCCCTAAAACATAAAAAAAATAGAAACAAAAATCCATAGAAACCAAGAAAATTAAAGAAAAATGCTAAAAATAGAAAAAAAAAATTAAACCATGAGATAAAAAGTCCTTTATTAAGTTCTTTTTTAGGGAAAAAAATATGCTCACTGATCAATTTATATTTTATGGAAAGTAGAAATAACGTTCATAGGAGCTTTCTTGGGTCTCTTGTGACTTGATTGCTTGACTTGCAAAATCATGAACGAAGACTTGTAAGAATGAATAGATCCAAAAGTATTCTAGGGCATGCTTGGGAGGGCTTTTTTTTCATTGAACAGTAATGTAATATGGGGTCATGTGTGTGGCCCATTT
Organism: Sextonia rubra; assembly: GCA_037013555.1. Lineage (NCBI taxonomy): Eukaryota > Viridiplantae > Streptophyta > Magnoliopsida > Laurales > Lauraceae > Sextonia > Sextonia rubra. The sequence continues at coordinate 27,824,858 of JASUAD010000011.1, read as the reverse complement.
GGATGGACCATATTATATGAAAAAAATGGTGAGGAATGTATGCACATGAATATTGTCCTAATATTCATGTGCATAAATCCTTCACCATTTTTTTCATGAGAACTTTATGTAGGGCCCACTATCACCCAATCTAAATCTTGCAATATACAGGGGGTGCCTTGATAGTCACAAGCTACAAGTTTTAGTCGGATTTGAATTACTAGACCGTTAGGTTGACTGTGCACCAATTTGAATGAAATGGATTTATGGGCCACAGATGAATGGGTTAAGGACATGTGATCAGTAGCAAACTTGATATTTAGGGTGCTCCTGCATGGATCTTTCCACCTCCTTGGTCTCATCCCTTGGTGGGGTCCATGGTGGGCCCCACGGAGCACCATGCACTATCCTTTTGTGAGGGAATATATAACTATAGAGAGAGTAGTCACCTAGTGCGCACCGCGCACACTGGATAACTATGTGCACCTCGATGTGGGACCCCACTTGAGACTGGGACTAGTCGATCTCCCCAAGCCCTTCCTCTGTATAAAAATCAGCCCTATACTCCATTACATCATCTTCATTTAAGCCCCACAGGTTTAACGGTGCACGGTCCATTTGAATTGGTGTGTAATCAATCTAATGATCCGATCTATTCGGATTTGACAAAATTGGGTGAAGGTGGCAATTCAAGGGGCCTGTGTGTGTGGTCATGGTCCATTTGGATAGACCATACAATGGGCTCCACCCTAGGTGGGCACCGATAACCAGCGTATATATATATCCCATAATAACCTTTGGGTTAGGAGCCAAGAAAGAGTTTGTACACGTGGAAAAAAAGCCCATAGAAATGAGAAGAGAGCATGCACTTACCGGAAGAAAGGTGTTGTATCTAGGGTTTGAGCCGTGAATAGCCAAAGCCATTCTTAACAAAATAGATATATTAAGATTAGAAAAAAAAATGCAGCACACTTAGGTACTAGAGAGATATGCCTAAACAAAAAATACCACGAAATAAGAGAAGCCCCCAATGTTTAAATCCTACCAACTGTTGTTTGGCCAACGCATCATTCATACCATTAGTCAATTGACCCACAAAAGAAAAGGCCACCTGAATGGAATAAAAAAGAGATTTTATCTTGTTGAAGATGAATTGTGAATTCATATTTTACTATCCAGTGCATATCCTATGCAATTTTTCTCTAATTAACTTTTAATTATGAAAGTTATGGTGAATTGAAGCCACAAGGAGAAATGCACAATGTCAATTTGAAAGGTGAACAATTTATTTGGACATCTATTTTGTTCAGAGCAACACATTTCTACCATGATTCATGAGTAGCAGAGTAAATGGTGCTTGCACAGAAAATTATTAAGTTGTATTTTCCCAGTGAAAATGATTTAAGCATATAATTTCTTGAGAATTTTATGGAAAAAACCCCCATAGATGTTCGTTATACACGATCAGACCTTTTTTGAGTACATGCACTAATTGGTCCCTTGGGACTGATTTTGTGACTTTTTTTTTTTTTTTGTATGTTGGGTTGAGTGACACACATACAACAACAACAACAACAAAAACCAAGTTTTTTCTAAGGAGAAAGGAAGAAGAAGAGAGGCAAAAAGAAGAGAATAAGAGAGGAGAAAGGAAAAAGAAGAGGGAGAGAAAGAAGAAGAGAGGAGAAAGGAGGAAGAAGAGGCTAGAAAGGAAGAAGAAGAGAGAGAGAGAAATAAAGGAAAAAGAAGAGACAAGAGACGAAGAGACGAGAGAGGAAGAAAGAGAGAGAGAGAGGAAAAAAAAGAAGAACTTGATTTTTTTTTTTTTTTTTGTATGTGCTGCTTAGTGATGCTAGAAGAAGAACTCGATTTTTTTTTGTATGCCTCCAATGTCTCTTCTCTTATTCTTCCTCTCTCTTCTTCTTCCTTTCTCATCTCTTCTTCTTTCTTTCTTCCTCTCTCTCTCCTTCTTCCTCTCTGCTCTTTTCTTCTTCCTTTATTCCTTCATTTCTTCCTCTCTCTCTCTTCTTCTTCCTTTCTCCTGTCTTCTTCGTCCTTTCTCCTACCTTCTTCTCTTCTTTCCCCTCCCTTCTTCTTCCTTTCTCCTCTCTGCTTCTTCCTCTCTCTCTTCTTTTTCCTTTCTTCGCTCTTCTTCTTCCTTTTTTCTCCACAAAAACTCAGGTTTTTCTTTTTGGTTATGCATCACCTAGCCAACATAAAAAAAAACAAAAAATCAGGCTCAGGGGACCCGATTAGTGTACGATATTGAATAAAGGTCCGATCATGTGTAACGAACATCTATGGGATTTTTTCTGTAATATCCTCTAACTTCTTTGTCATCTTTAACCATCTATGCTTTGAACCTCCATGGGCTGGGCCTTGTGTGGAGGGTGCTGATTGGCGCAATTTGAGCCAGAGGCAAGCCGAAGATCATCCTAATTGGCAAACTTGGCCTAGTGGGTTTAAATATATTTTGGAAGCCAAGCCCTTGTGGGAAACTTTTTTTTTTAAGGAGGAAACATATTTTGTTGAGAATGTTACAGAAGAAATGACCTGAAGTAACCAGTATACCAAAAAGAGTATATTAGCTGTATGCATACAAAAGTGGTTCCACAAAATCACTTTGGTATTTTTTTAATATAAATAAACCAGGGTGGAACTTGACCCTGATTCCAAAAATAAAAAAAACCAACTCGTTCTTAATGTTTGAGCAACTTAATTTGTTCTTATTCCTAAAAGCATTCAGTACACACAGAGAGTATATAGGATTATGGTTTGTTTATACTTGGCCGCGTCATCACTGATCAACCCAAACATCCATTTCAACTGCATCAAAACCAAATGAACCTCAACCACCATTCCACCTTCTTTCTCTTCCTTTCTACTCCATATCACAATCCTTAAAAAGTCAATATCAGATCCCCATTTGGGCTCTCTTCTTCTCTAATTTAATTAAACTAATCTAAATAAAAATCCATCAATCCATGGAAACAGACATCAAATTTGGAGCATCTGATTGCAAATGCCTTAGCCTTGATCTAACTGAATTGATCATCTCCTCCCTCTCAATCCGCTCCATTGTCCGCGCCGGTGCCTTCTACAAGCTCTAGCGATCGGTCGTCACCCACCTCTCCTTCTATGCCCGCGTCTCCACCATGAAGAAGCCCTAGTTCTTCCTCCGTGGCCAAAACATCTTCTCCAAGAATAATAGAAGAACTCGAGTGTTGTTGTTGTTGGTTTTTTTTTTTTTTTTGTTTTGAATGAGGGTCGAATTTGACCCTCGTCTGTTAAAACAAGGGTCGACTTCGACCCTCGTTTATTTTACATTAAAAAAATACCAAAATAGTTGTACAGCTAATATACTATTTTTGGCAGATTGGTGGCTTAAAGTCATTTTCTTCATAAAATCCTCTATTTTTTTAAGGAGGAAACGTTAATCTTGTTCAGAGACAGGCCATAAAGACTTTCGAATTTTTTATTTACCTATTCTTTTTTCTCAAATATTAACCCGTTATTTTTAAAGGCCACCAATTAGTGGGGGATTTTTTTCTTGTAGAACATCCAAATGGGTGCGCTGAAATTCAGGAGGGTTACTGTGGGTGCCACTGCCACCTCCCCGTGTTTGACATTCCAAGCATTCTCATTCCCATTCCCATTCCCATTGGAGAATATTTTGCACTAATTAAAGTGGCTATGGATCACCAACTAAAGTCATATCCTAGCCTTATCGAGTCGTCTCCCCGAGATTCACGAATAGCGTGAAGTAGACCCTCGGGAGATCTGGACTCAATCTCCTTTGCCCAAACGGCAAGAAGTGGCATTTCTCATTTTCTTGGTCCAGGTGACCTCTCCCCTCCTTACATACTATTATTGGCAGTCATGTCAAGGAACTGAATTTGTTTTGGTGATGTATACCCACTTGTACAATGAATTCAAGATACCGTTCCCATTTAACGAAAGCTTCAACGGGGTCGTTTGGTCCAAGTTCATTTAAGTGGAAAATCTGCTTGGGAGGAGCTTTACTCTATATTCGCACTATCGAGTCGTCTCCCCGAGATTCACGAATAGCGTGAAGTAGACCCTCGGGAGATCTGGACTCAATCTCCTTTGCCCCAACGGCAAGAAGTGGCATTTCTCATTTTCTTGGTCCAGGTGACCTCTCCCCTCCTTACATACTATTATTGGCGGTCATGTCAAGGAACTGAATTTGTTTTGGTGATGTATACCCACTTGTACAATGAATTCAAGATACCATTCCCATTTAACGAAAGCTTCAACGGGGTCGTTTGGTCCAAGTTCATTTAAGTGGAAAATCTGCTTGGGAGGAGCTTTACTCTATATTCGCACTATTCTTCCATGTCCCACCATAATTCCCATTTTCTTAGACAAATTTTACTGTTCATATGTAGTGAGACATTTGGGTTCCGACTTCCAACTGGAAAGTCAAAGTGTCCTTTTCCAAGAACATGAAATATCAGTATGAGAGATCTAGTTTTGATGTCTTGTTAAAATTAAGCCAGATTTCATAATGGGTCTTTTCGGCTGCAGGTATTTAATATGGTTCATTGCTCTATTATAACTTATAGTGTCTTTTGGGCTTCTTTATAAATTTTTTACAGTTTTTATGTGTCTTTTCATGTCTCATGCATCTTTATTGTTATAATTATTACCTAGAGAAGTATAATGGATTATGAGCAATCAAATCCTGGATTAGAATTTGAGTCTATAAATAAAGTCTTGTATCTTTTTGCATTTGTGCTTCAATAAGAGAAAACTTGAGGTCCCATACCTAGTTTATCCATTAGCTATTCTTTCTTTGTTGTTTAAGATTAAGAAAGCAAGTTTCTTCTCCTGAATATTCATCTTTGTTTTTTTGTTGAGATAAATTAATTTTAGTGAAGACGTCCCTATTTCACTATAACCTCAGTATTTTTGTTTTGCCAACCTTAGTTCCCATAGCTGAAATCTGAGTATTTGCCACTGCTAACCACAATATTCGTAGAATACGAACTTCAATTCATCAAAAAAAAAAATCATTTCACTCTCCCCTTCATGTTTTCAAACATCAAATTCTCTCTTTTCATAAAACCCGAACCACTTTCTAAAAAAATATGCAACATACAAAAAATATTTTTCAAAAACAAAAAACAATCCAAGATCAATGTTTTGAAAATTAACAACTTAGCTTTGATACCAATTTGCTGAAATTGAAGCTCGTATTCTGCGAATTCAAACGTTCCCAGAAGCAAATATTCATGTTTCAACTATGAAAACTAAGGTTGATAGAACAAAATACTAAGGTTCAAGTGGAGACAAAGGACACGTAGAGTGTGTGCTTGTGTCTGTGGGGGTTGTACGGCCAAAGGGCCGTACAGAGCCCCTACTCAAAATCAAATAACCAAAACACATATATAAATATATTAATCCAAACCTTAAGATAACAAGATATTTCTTTACACTAAACACTTAGACTCTTGATTGACGAACCTTCTTCACACACTCTTCACCCTCTCACATACTCTTCACACTTTACAAAACAACTACAACACAACCTTATATAGTATGTTAAAGAATACATGGGGGAACATAAAAAACATTACAAGTTACAATAGAGCAATGAACCATATTAAAATCTTACTACTGCATGGAGCAGTGAACCATCCATGATGCTTTGGCTTTCCTAGGTGACCTTTAGACTTCCCAAAGTGGCTTTTGAATTTCTAAGGAGAGTTTCTTTATTTCCATACTGGAATATTAAAAGTAATAATTCCAACATAAATCCCCCTCACTTTAATATTTGATTCACATTAGAGTTGATGATCCTTCTTTGGATTTCAATTCTTCGATCTTTTTTTCATAGCCGTTGATGCGAGCTTCATAAAAAACTCTTCATGGCTTGTGACAAGGCTTTCAACTTCTTCATCTCTTCCTCTAAAAACATTGCATGCTTTTTCAGATTTACAGCTTGATCATGGACATCACATCTGTTAACACCTATCACTTTGATCACACCTGAATCCTGGAGAACTATCAAAGCATTCGATGCTGCACTTTCTTCAGCCTTTTTCTTTGATAACCTTTGATGCCCATTAATGGAGTAAGAATACTCACTGAGTATAAAACGAACTGTCGCAATGAACTTTGGCTCGTGGTCAGATCCAATTCTCAGTGAAACATACTTAGGAAAAATACATCCAAACTTTTCTATGATTTCTTGTAATACCGTTTTGAAAGGGATTTCAACGATCGCTATTTTCTAGAATACTTTTAAACAAAGAAATTCAATTAAAAGAAAAAACTTGTTCTCTTAAATACAAACCATGATGATACCTATTGAGAGAATAAACTTGTTCTCTTGAAATAACTGACTTCACAAAAAATCTCCCAATTTACCAGGCTGCAGTGACTTTTTCTTCTGTTGAATATGGACGGTTGATGCATTTGCTTTCTGAACTGTTTATTTCTAAATGGCAACTAAGTTTCAACTTATTTTGAAGATGAAGACCTCATGGACATGGGTCTTCTTTAGGTATATTGAAATTATATGTAGTTTACATGGATAAAAATTTAGATGGAATCATAATTATAACAAGTAAAATGCAATAAACCAATGATACTGACATTAAAATAAATCAAAGAAATCTACTTCTACTCAGGATCAACTCAAACATCCATTTCAATTGCATCAAAACCAAACGAACCTCAACCACCATTTCACCTTCTTCCTCTTCCTTTCTACTCCATATCACAACCCTTAAAAAGTCAATATCAAATCCCCATTTTGCCTCTCTTCTTCTCTAATTTAATCTAAACTAATCTAAATAAACAATCCATGGAGACAGACATCAAATTTGGAACATCTGATTTCAAATGCCTCAGCTGCGATCTAACTGAATTGATCTATCCACAAGCGAAACTATGGCATGATCTATCCACAAGCCAAAGTATGGCTACTCCCTAAATAACCTAACCTGTGACGCACTACATAGAACGACTAATAGAAGATTTTATCCTCATTCCCCTCATCTACACCTTGAAGTACAGCTGGAGTTCCCTCTGGGCCCATATGAACTGTTGCATTGGCAATGGGTTCTGTACTTATAATTCCAATGATAGCACTGTCAATATGAAGGTTAAACAAATATAAGAGTATATAAAACTCTCATGTTGTATCAAGAGAGCATTTACGGAAGTTAAGCACACTGTGCATATGAATAAACATAAAAAAGGAATCATAAATGGAATACAGTAATATACAATTTGGCATCCACGAGAGAGAGCACATATCGTATGGTGGGAAATCATTAACGGTTGGGCTAAGATACGTTTAAGTGCTCAAAGAGCACCGACCAACTCTTCATATAACTACTATAATAAGTGACAGATGGAACATCCTAAGTCGGTCCCGTCGAACCTTGTATGGGTATAAGCAAATTGGTGCTGACTCAATGTATAAAGACCGATCAAGATTTATTACTTTCATGCTTATCATACATAGCGACCAACTCATACTTGTACAAAAGCGTATATCGGTCTTGACACACAGCTCTAGTAAAGTTTAAAATAAACAAGTGGTTGTAACTTCATCCACTTTACTAGAGCTGTGTCTTGGGGGGATTGTTTGATCTTGGTGGACTTGATCGAGCCATGGACCCCACCACTTTACTAGCATTGTGTCTATGGGAAAGAGGGGAGGTCGTGAGCTTTGAATACAATGGATAGAGTTGGATTCAAATAGTGGACCCTACTTTCAAATAGTGCAGTTTCCATGAGAGGAGAGGGTGTGGCATTAATGACCTGGGCTAAGAAGCTATGAACTTCTCCGCTTAATCATTTTAAGTCTGCCATCACCTGTGTTGCCACCGATCATCGCCGGAGCTTCTGCTTCGCCAGTCCGCCATTCTCCGTTGTGAACGAGGAAGGAAGAATAGAGAAAGGAGCGGTGGTTACAGCTTGCCGAACCAATAGCGAAAAAAAAATCCTGTGGGGACAAGGACTTGAGTATAGTGCTCTAAAGCACCACAAAATTCTATTGTCCCTTGCCACAAAATTGGAAGGACCAGGTCAGATATGGGTCATGTTTGACCCAAACCACATGAACAAGCCCATCTAACAATAAGACAGATCTATGTCACTTGGGCCCGTCCACAAAGGAAGTCCCCTAACAGCAAGCCCATTTCAGTAATGCAAGCCAATGGGTTTAAGTTTCTAGTTGGCCTTAACCGATTTGCAGAGCCCAACCCAGCAGCAACACTGGTCCTTAACGTTAGTAGCTGTGTCAGTAGATCTTACAGTCGAAGGCAGTTTGACCAGATTGACAGTAGAATTTTCTTTTTGCAATATCTTGATCACTCGACGTTAGATCGAAGATCCGTTTGCACTTATGAACTCATTTCAAGCAGATCTACACAGCGGAGGAGGAAGATTGGTTGTTTAATATTCCACAAGAAAGTTTGACCAATCACAGTGTAGAAAATTATTTCTGCAACATCGGAGCCATCCGAAGTCAGATTTTAGATCCGTTTCTTCCAACGTGCTTGTGATAACAAGATCTTTGCAATGGTGTTGAATTCATAGTTGTTTAAAATGTTGTTGTGAGTGATCAAAAATTCACTTTGATTAGTTAGTGGAATCGAGCATCAAGTTCGACGTGGAGTTTGATGAGAAGATAAACTATGCTCAAAGTTCATATGCTGGTTCAACATGTTAGAATGTTGAAGAAGATTGCACAATTGGTGCAATGACGTACTTGTCAACGAGGTATGTGAAGACATTACCGGTTTCATATCCTAGTTGCTCGAGCCAAGTTGCAGAATTCAAGCTAAGGTGGAGATAGTTGGGTTTATGTCTTATATTCTGGTTAGTCGAATGGGTTCATTAGGTTAGCCAAGGACTAAGCTTTCAGTCAGGGTATTTTAGTCAGTGTACCAGAGCTTTTTTATGGGTCAAGAAAGTAGAGATTATATATGTGATATAAGCTGTAATCCTAGATCTTGGCTGAAGGAGAGGTGAGAGATCTCTTGTCCGATGGTGTTTCCTACACCATATGAGAGACGATGAGAAAGTGAGAGTCTTTGTATACTCTGCTTGTTATAGTGAAGATGTTGTCTCTGTCCGTGAACGTAGCCCTATTTGGGTGAACCACGTGAATCTTCTTGTGTATCCCTTCATTGTCGATTTCAGGTTTCGTGCTTCTACTCATGCACAACACCTTACCATTTGCTCAATAGCCAGGGTTGGGCCAAGGCAAGGTGTACAGCCCAAAACTAAGAAAACCAATTTGTAATTGTTTTTCTATGCTAACCTTTCTTGCAAAGGGATCACCAAAAAGTCGTTTGGAGAATAGAAGTTCTCTCTAAAAACTTCTTTTATCAAACATATTTATGCACACTTTTATGACTTAATTTCTAGATGTACTGTTTTATCTATTTTGTCAAAAATGAAAATGATTAAAGAACTTGTTTTATCTTATACTTTTCACAGAAGTTTCCACATGCCACATCATTCCAATTTCAAATTTTTCTGCTTTATTTACTTTATAAAGCTTTGTCTTATTTTTAAGAAATTTAAACCATCTACATTTACCCACTTTTTATAACTAACTAATACTTTAACATTGATCTAACTATTAACTATTGATGGATTTTTGTCTAAAAAATAAATGTACTTAATAATTACTATTAACTTAGATTTTAAAATTTGAGAGTTATAATTATCTAATTAAAAGGATATTCTAAACACCGTATATCCTCAAAGTTCCATGTATATGCAATATGTCTTTATAAATTTTTTGGCACCCCAAGTCACTCCACAGAGGAAAAAAGCCTAAATAATAAGCAATAAAACTAAAAGAAATGGATCAGAAAAAACTGTGCTTGCTTATGTATTGAGTATAATATAGAGAGATGCTCTCCTACAAGCCACTGTATTTGCAGTCCAACTCTGTGGGGCCCATTGGTGCCTAGCTTGGATCAATGCAAGCCCTTTTACACTCTTATGCCCTCATGATCTGGTACCAGGCTCAAGTTCACTATCATTAAAACCTTTATCCACTATTGGATTGAATCTGAAGGAAATTTATGACTAGATGACCACTAAAGTTCATGACTTTTTTATTTTAGTTTTTATTTTGTTGGTCCTTATTTGCAAGGAAACCTTTCCATGAACCACCCCACTAATATTGCTTGTGCAAACTTCTCGTATAAGAGCATTGCCCCTGCAAATGCAAGACATAACTTTGATAACTAAATATAAATGGAATGCACTAAGTATGCGTGTATGGGTTTTTAGGACGTTTTCTAATGGGCATTCAAATCCCCATTTTGTTATTGCCAAGTGACCATTACAAGGCATTCTAGTATCTATATACAAGCCAATAAGAAAATTATCAAAGCTTTATTTTAATGGCTTTTTTTTAAGGATCACAGGGCCCTTGTCTCAAGATTGAATTTGTAGGCGTAGTAGAGGGTAGTGAAACGTGCAAGTTCTAGTTAGTCCACTGCAAATAGGGCAATATACATATCTAATTATCTACCGATCCTAGCTATTTGATTGATATAATTGTATTTGACCCTTTTTTGTGTGGGGACACGTTACAAGGAATCGACTGTTGAATGGAACTCCCACAATATAACAGAGAACTATACTTTCCTACTCAATCTAAACATGGATAGACACCCTTTTTCTCCTGTGTTATCGACCAAAATGTTGTCTTGAAACTTAAAACTCAAAACTAGAAACAGCCAGGCTATTTCTGTAAAACTCTTGAACCTTTTTTCTCGTCTTTTTAGGTACTCAGAGTCACTCACACACTAAGCCCTCATTTCGCAAGTCTATTTCAAGCCTCTACTCTTCTAGGTCTTTAGAACGGGTAGAGGTTTGAACAAATAGGGCATTTGATATATCTTTATCAGATCTACCTACTTTAGATAAGTAGATAATGTCTTTTATTTTCACAGCCCCTTTATGATGGAGGTAGAAAATAGAGGGAAAAAAATATAGGTAGAGGTAAACTTGAAACAACCAATCCATTTGTTTTTTTTACATTTTTAAAGAATTCAGAGAGGGTAAATTAAGATCCAAATCATTTGAAATGTTAAGAAGATCAAATATGGCCATGATACAAAATTTGAGCTGTTGGATTATCACCAAACTCTTGAGATATTTGCGAAAAAAGTATGAGCTATTAGACGTTATTTTTTAGAATTCTGTGGGCCCCAGAGACAAGATCCAAACCGCCAAATCTCTTTAGCATGTTGAAGACGACTATGAGAGAAATTTTCAAGGCTTGATACCTTGATCTCAAGAAATCTTCAAACAATATCAACCATTGATGTTAACTTGTTCAATTTGAATTTGTCCATGGGCAGTTCCGTTTTTCTCTTTTTAATTATTGGTGGGGCAATAAATCACGATCCAAACCATTGAAAATGTTTATAAGGTTAATGATCAGTATAAAACCCAATTTTAGCTATTGGATTATCACCAATCTTGACATATTTGCTAAAAAAGAATATGGTCTATTTAATATTTTTAAAAATTTATGGGCCCCAAACACCAAATCCAAACTATTAGATCTCTTTGGAAGGATGAAGATGGGTATAAGTCAAATTTCAATACTTAACACCTCATAGATCTTGAAAATGTTGAAAAAACTTTTAACCATTAATTTTAAACAATCTATTTAAAATAGATCTTGCATTATCAAGCACATATTAATGACAGAGTAAACAGACCAAACAAGCCCTAAGTCTCTTACCATTGGCGCAGCCGCTGAGATCAACCCTTGATTGGTGTTTTTTAAAGGGAGGTACTCGGACACTCACCCACCAACTGAGCTACAATGGAAATGGAAATGGAAATATAATTTGATGTTACTGATAACCCATTTTTTCGCTTCATTTCCTGAATTCATATCCTTCACCACCTGTTTTTATGAAAGCCTAAAGGTTATTCCTGACATGGTGAAAGATACACGGTGTTTGAGGATAAAGACAAACGTTAAGGAATGGGATGCTTTTACGTACGACGAAAAAGAAGCATGGGTTGTGTTGTCGAAGCTTGAGAGCGGAATGCAGATACCTCTGTACATTGTGGAGGAAATCGAGCCTCACCGGGAGTATATGTGCTGCCACTGTAGATTTGCATGTAAGACAATAAGATGAGGTTTTTATTGAATCTGATTACAAATTGGGTTTTCTTCATTTTTGTTTTAGAATTTTAGTTGAGAATAAGATTTTGTTTTATTTGTGTTTCATTTGTACGGTTTTTAGTCTTCACTCGATTCACTTCGGATTTTGTATATATGTCCTAGTTGGATTCAGATTGATGAAATTTATTTGGGTTTGAATAAACTGGGTTTCTTTGTTATGTTTTTTCTATATTAGATTGAGATTATTTTGTTTTTCTTTTCGGGGTTGTGTCTTGAGTTATGTGACCTTAAAATCCCTCAACTCGCATTGGCCGTTTGTATCATCTACAATCACTCAAAAAATGAGCCCTTCATCATCATCTACATTTTCATTCAATGAATTCACTTGCCTGAAGTGAAGACAGTTAAGGATTTCTCTAGTGGCCTGTGATGCACGTAGTCTCTGATGACCATGCATGCACGCACTCTCAGGGAAGTTTTGCAATACATTCTCGTACATGAATATTATGTCATTTATTATCTCCTCTCTAACACTACCTTCACGCGACGTTCTTTGTAATATCCCGAACTCCCAGGATATAGTTAGTTTTAGTTAATTGCTTGTTAGTCAATTAAGTACACTTAAAAGTGAAGCAAGTCCGATTTATTGTTAGAATCGTGTATGCAAAGTCTCATTAAATTCCGAGCTCGTTTGAGCTCAAAAGGTAAAGGAGTAGCTTACCATTTTAAAAAGGTAGAAGCTCCTTTTTGTAGTTTTTTGAATTATGAGGTTTTAGGCTCATCGGGTAGCTCTCCCAATCCAAGGTCATCTTCTTATACCTCAACCCAAATCAGACTCATTTTGGCCAACAAATATCTTAATTTCCAAAAAAATAAGCCTTTTTTTATGAAAATACCCAAAAACCTATTAAAATAGGCCAAAATTTTAACTCTTTCACATCATGCCGATAGTATACTCAATGGAAAGCTCATTCAATTTCGTGAGCGTTGGCCCTGGCTGTGACTCAATCCGACCTATGGTTTGCAAAATATGGCCAACACTATTATAAGATATATATCATGGATGGATGCCCACATGAGATGAGTTGATCTTATGGTCATATTATAATTAGAGTTACTCAATGAGTTGGTTAATTTACCTATAAATAAACATTCTCTTGTTGTATTTGGATATACTTTTAATAATAAAAAGATCTCTCTCTTCTCTATTTCTTTCCCTCTGCACGGAATCATCTCTTGCCTAACAACTAGAATAAGAGTTCTTCTTAGGGGATCTATTCTCTACCTAGGAGTTCGAATAGGAAGCATGGTTGTGTTGGCCATGTGGGTCCAGACCATGTTTGGGTTCTATATCTAGGGTAGTTTCCTAATGTATTAAGAATTTCCTATTTTGTTAAATAGTAATTTTCTAATGGGTTAGGACTTTCCTTTTTCTTGAGATAGAGTTCTTGGGGGATAAGGATGTAATGGTTATATATATGAGATGTAATCTGTAACCCTAGGGGGTCAGTCAGAGAGGCTGAGATTCCAAGGCTGTGGTTTCACAGATTGGAGGAGAACCCAGTGGAAATTGGTTTCCCGTGGACGTAGGCATCTTTGCCGAACCACGTAAATCTTCTTGTCTTCTTGTGTGGTGATTGTTTGATCTTGGTTGCGTTTGCACACACGCGCACAACAAGTGGTATTAGAGCGATTGATTGTGCGTGGAAGATCAACGGAAAGAGGAGAGATCAAGGTTGATCTATTGCTGGGCCACACGGGTTCCCTGTTTGCTGCAACAGAGGAACCGGGAAGAAGACGAAGTGAAAAGGTTCAGTCGCTGCGATCTTCGTTGGAGTATAACCGGATTTTTCGGATCTGAGGACCGGATTTTTCGGATCTGAGGAAGAGGGCCGGAGAAGACTCCTCACTGCACAGCAAGAAGACTCGTCGCTGACTCACCAGCCGCCGGACGTCGCTGCCGCCGCCGCTGTCGCTGTCGCCGTCCGCAGCCCATCCCGTGCCACAGTCGCCGGACCAGGAAGCCGCTGCCGCAGCAGCACCGGCCGCTGCAGCTCTGCGCCGCCTGCAACTGGCCGCAGACCCAGGCGCAGAGAAGGAGACGACCGTTCTGGGTCTTGAGTGTTGGGTCGGGTCGGGTCAGGTTGCCTGACCCGCGGAGAAGAGCAGCCCAGGCAGCTCCTTTTCAGGTCGGTTCCGTTTCGGGTCAGGCCAGGTTGACCTGACCTGGTTGACGTGAAGCCCAGCAGCGCAGGCAGTTTGTGGTTCGGGTCGGGTTGACTTGAACCCTGTCTGTCAACAGAAGGCCCAGCCCGTCAGCCCCGCGCAGACATCAGTAGCGTGACATCATCAGGCTGACGTCAGCCCACGTCATCGGACACGCGGTCAACGGCCAGAGTTGACCAGATTGACGGCGGAAACTTGTTTCTGCGATATCTTGATCATCCGAAGTCCGATCGGAGATCCGTTTGCGCCTACGGACTCGTTTCGAGCAGATCTACGTGTTAGTGGAAGAAGATTGGCTGTTTGACAGTCAACAAGGAGTTTGACCATATCAGAAGCGCGAAAACCGTTTTTGCGATATCGGAGCCATCCGGGGTCGGATTTCAGATCCGTTTCTTCCAGCGTGCTCATGTTGACGAGATCTACAGCTTGGTGCAGGAGTTGAGGTCAGTGTTAGTTAATTTGTTTTTCCTGTTACTTAATTTGATTAAGATGGAGAAGAATACTATCAACACTACCATGGTTAAGCTCAACCATTCCGATTGGTTGATCTGGAAACCGAAGATGGAGGATATTCTCTATTGTAAAGACCTCCATGATCCCGTTGAGGGGGATAGTGCCCGACCGAAAGATATGAAAGATGCTGATTGGATCAAATTGCATAGAAAAGCGATTGGTCACATCAGACAGTGGGTTGATAACAATATATTTCACCACGTGTCTAATGAAACCAATGCGAATACCCTTTGGAAAAAGCTAGAAGCAATGTATGATAAAAAGACCTCGGTGAACAAAACTTTCTTGATCAGAAAGCTTGTGAACATGAAATTCAAGGATGGTGGTCAGATCGAAGATCACATTAATGAGTTCCAAAGTGTGGTAAATCAGTTAGCCACTATGAAGATGATCCTTGATGATGAGATGCAAGCTTTGTTGCTTCTGAGTTCTTTGCCAAATTCATGGGAGACATTGGTTGTTTCCTTGAGCAATTCTACTCCAGATGGTGTGTTATCTATGAGTCAGGTTACCAGTAGTCTACAGAATGAAGAAATAAGACGGAAATCTGCAGGGACAGATAATGCACAGGCCTTTGTTACTGAGAACAGGGGGAGGAGTAAGAGTAGAGGACCAAAGGGGGGTCGTGGCAAGTCTAGAGGTGAATCACAGTCTAAGTCTAGCAGTGAATCACAGAGCAAGAAAAAGTCTGTAAAGTGCTTTTTCTGTGGCAAGATGGACCACATCAGGAAAAATTGTTTTGCCATGAAGGAACAGAAAGGATCCAATAATGAGAAGAAGAATGACAATGATAACACTACAGCTACTTTCGAACAGGAAGTAGTGGTGCTCGCCGGCGATGATGATAAGTGTTTGAGTGTTGCAGATGGTCAGATTGAGTGGGTTGTTGACACAGCAGCATCCTACCATGCTACTCCCTGCAGGGAGATGTTCACGACGTACAAAGCAGGTGACTTTGGTACTGTGAAGATGGGCAACACGAGTCATTCAGATATTGTTAGTATCGGTGATGTCTGCATTAAAACCGATATTGGTTGCACAATGACGCTGAAAGATGTGCGACATGTTCCTGATCTGCGGTTGAATCTGATTTCCGGGACTGCATTGGACCGTGCAGGTTATGAGAATTACTTCAGAAATGGCAGATGGAAGCTCACTAAAGGGTCTCTTGTTATTGCGAGAGGAACAGCCGGTAATACTCTTTATAAAACACAAGTAAAGCTGTGCAAAGATGCGTTGAATGCAGTTCAAGACAATTCCTCTCTGAATCTGTGGCATAAGAGGCTTGGTCATATGAGTGAGAAAGGCCTGCAGATGTTGGCAAAGAAGCATTTAATTCCTTGCTCCAAAGGTATATCCCTTGACCCTTGTGATTATTGTTTATATGGTAAACAACATAGGGTTGCTTTCTCTTCGACATCAACATTGAAATCCAATGTGTTGGATTTGGTATATTCTGATATTTGTGGTCCCATAGAGGTAGAATCATTGGGTAGCAATAAGTACTTTGTCACGTTCATCGATGATGCATCCAGGAAAGTCTGGGTTTATCCGTTGAAATCAAAGAATCAAGTATTCCAGATGTTTCAACAGTTTCATGTCCAGGTTGAAAGAGAAACAGGTAAACTCTTGAAGTGTCTCCGTTCAGATAATGGGGGTGAATACACATCCAACCAGTTCAAAAGCTATTACTTGAAGCATGACATTCGACATGAAAAGACAGTTCCTGGTACTCCACAGCACAATGGTGTGGCAGAGAGAATGAACCGCACTATTCTTGAGAAGATGAGATGCATGATAAAATTAGCACGGTTGCCTAAGTCATTCTGGGGTGAAGCCGTTCTGACTGCCGTTTATCTGATTAACAGATCCTTCTCAGTTCCTTTGAATTATGATCTTCCAGAGAGAAGATGGACAGGTAAAAATGTTTCCTATTCACATTTGAAGGTGTTTGGGTGTAAAGCGTTTATACATGTACCAAAGGAGCAGTGTTCCAAGTTGGACGATAAGGCAGTGAGTTGCATCTTTCTTGGTTATGGTGGAGATGAGTTTGGCTACAGATTATGGGATCCAGAGAAGAGGAAACTTATCAGAAGTAGGGATGTGGTTTTCCATGAAGATCAGTTCTTTGGAGATGTTGAGAAGATTGATAAGTCTTCTGAGAAAGTTGATGGAGTGGTTGATCTCACACCGACCCCTTCTCTGGTGCAGATTACAGGTGGAGAAGGTGGACAAAACGATCCGGATCGTGTTGAGGCACAGGGGTTGCCAGATGATGAGGGTGTTGAGCAGGGGGAGCAGCAGTCTCCTCGGATTGAAACCACGGAACCTCCAGCTAGGAGGTCTACCCAAGAGCGTCAACCATCAACTAGGTATCCTGCATCCGAATATGTGTTGCTTACTGATGAGGGAGAGCCAGCTAGCTTCCGAGAAGCAATGACTCATGCTGATAAAGATGAGTGGATGAAGGCTATGCAGGATGAGATGAGTTCTTTGAAGAAGAACAAGACTTATGAGCTGGTGCAACTTCCTAAAGATAGGAATGTTCTGAAAAACAAATGGGTGTTCAAGCTGAAAAAGGATAAGAATGGAAAACTGGTGAAGCACAAAGCACGGTTATTGGTAAAAGGCTTCGCACAGACGAAGGGTATCGACTTCAGTGATGTTTTCTCTCCTGTTGTGAAAATGACTTCTATCAGAATCGTTTTGGGTCTAGCCGCCAGCATGGACCTTGAGCTTGAACAGATGGACGTGAAGACCGCGTTTCTTCACGGTGACTTGAAAGAAGAGATCTACATGACTCAGCCAGAGGGGTTTGAGGTAGAAGGAAAAGAACAGATGGTTTGCAAGTTGAAGAAGAGTCTCTAGGGGCTGAAGCAAGCACCGAGACAGTGGTACAAGAAGTTTGATTCATTCATGTTGAGTCATGGGTACCGAAGGACAGCTGCAGATCATTGTGTCTATGTTCGTCGATTTATCGATGGCAGGTTCATCATCCTTCTTTTATATGTAGATGATATGCTGATAGTTGGACAAGATAGCAAGTTGATTGGCAAGTTAAAAGAGGAGTTGTCAAAGTCGTTTGACATGAAAGACTTGGGTCCCGCACGAACGATATTGGGCATGCAAATACGTCGTGATAGGAGTTCCAAGCAGCTGTGGTTGTCACAGGAGAAATATGTTGAACGAGTTCTCGAACAGTTCAACATGAAGAATGCTAAGCCAGTTAGCATACCTCTAGCCAGTCACTTCAAACTAAGCAAGCGCTTGTGTCCTACTACAGATGATGAAAAGGAACGGATGGCATGTGTTCCTTACTCCTCTGCTGTGGGGAGTCTCATGTATGCCATGGTTTGTACACGGCCAGACATTGCTCATGTTGTGAGTTTGGTGAGTAGATTTCTCGCAAACCCTGGAAAAGAGCATTGGGAAGCAGTGAAGTGGATCTTTAGGTATTTGAGAGGTACTTCCAAGGTGTGCTTATGTTTCAGAGGCTCAAAACCAGTCATGGAAGGTTATACTGATGCTGATTTTGCAGGCGATCTTGATCGTCGGTTGTCGACTTCTGGATATCTGTTTACTTTTGTAGGAGGAGCTATTTCCTGGCAATCAAAGTTACAGAAGTGTACAGCACAGTCTACAACTGAAGCGGAATACATAGCTACTAATGAAGCAGGGAGAGAGATGCTTTGGTTGAAGAGATTCCTTCAAGAACTAGGTTTGAAGCAAGAAGAATATGTAGTTTACTGTGATAGTCAGAGTGCTATGGATTTCAGTGAGAATGCTACATATCATGGTCGCATGAAGCACGTTGATATCAAGTACCATTGGATTAGTGAGGTAATCGAGAAAAACTTCATGAAGCTGAAAAAGATTCATTCGGACAAGAATCCCTCGGACATGATGACCAAGGTTGTGTCTAAGGGAAAGTTGGAGCTGTGTTCAGAGTTGGCCGGACTAAACTCCCAGTAAGGGGTTCAGGGCATCTTCCCCATGGTCTGGAGGGGGAGATTGTTGGCCATGTGGGTCCAGACCATGTTTAGGTTCTATATCTGGGGTAGTTTCCTAATGTATTAGGAATTTCCTATTTTGTTAAATAGTAGTTTTCTAATGGGTTAGGACTTTCCTTTTTCTTGAGATAGAGTTCTTGGGGGATAAGGATGTACTGGTTATATATATGAGATGTAATCTGTAACCCTAGGGGGTCAGTCAGAGAGGCTGAGATTCCAAGGCTGTGGTTTCACAGATTGGAGGAGAACCCAGTGGAAATTGGTTTCCCGTGGACGTAGGCATCTTTGCCGAACCACGTGAATCTTCTTGTCTTCTTGTGTGGTGATTGTTTGATCTTGGTTGCGTTTGCACACACGCGCACAACAGGTTGATCTCAAGCTATATAAAGTCACGCCACCATAGAAACTTGAATCCATCACTCGACTCCCTCTATCAGCACTTCCTTCTCAAACATTATCTCATCAAGAAGTCGCAAAGCCAATGCGAACTTGTGGAGAAAAAGAAAAAACCAGTCATTGAAGTCTTGATACTGCTAAAGCAACTTCCCAGAGGTGGCCACGCAAGGTGACTACAATTCCCATCTACTAGCAGATGCCTTTTTTTTTTTAAATCATATGCTACTGTTCCTTTTGCAAAAAAAAAAAAAAATCCTATGATGCTTAAAATCTTGGCGATCGATGTCCAGAACCTTGGATTAGACCTATAATCTATGTTGTTTGTATTTCCCCAACTCTGTTTTAGGTGTTAGATGTTGTGGGTTGAGTTTCTCTTCACCAAGTAATTGCTATGGTACCGTGGTCTCCCTGTCAAGGGGGTGGACGATATATTTTCAATTTTAGGATTTGAGAATTTGATGAATTGATTTCCTGTCGATAATATGTATCTTAGAGGATCGTGTCAATATCAAAAGACTAAAATTCAGCAAAGAGTTCCAAGTCAGAATTTAATTTCTAACAGTTACACACCATCAATGCATAGTTTGGTCGACATGGCTTGTGTGATGATGGGCCAATCTGATCACTGATCAGGTCTGTGGATCTGGTAGTAACATCATAGGCAATCCTAGAGTTTTGGAACCCATGCTAATTAGGCCCAGTTTGGCCCATCATCTAGCAGGCCCAAAAACCCTGCATGTGTGTAATGCCTGCTGATCTGAAAACTGTTGAATGAACCACGCTTCAAACCCTAGGCTGGCCGAACCACAACTTGTCGCTAGGTCTTGAGCACCAATATGTGCCCTATGATGAAACCCTACACCATGTACAATATGATGATAAGTTGTGACCTTATGGACAAATTCATAATATGAAGTTCTAAATACTTATTATAGAATTTAAATTAATTTAGTCATGATAATGATGATGAATGATTCATTTTCTCTTATTGAAAGGAGATCATGATTGCAAATCATGTATCTTAAATAGAACCAGAAGTTCTAGATAAGTAATCAGAACCTAAAGTTCCATACAATATTTAAAACTAGAAATTCTAATCCAAATCCAAAGATCCAGAAGTTATTCTAATCTAGAACCAAAAGTTCTAAAATTTGGAATATGAGCTCGGAGATTCATATTCATAATCAAATCTGAAGTTTTATTTTTTAAATATCCAAAGTAGTATAGATCAATGCGAAGGCCATGAAATTAAACCTGAAGTTTTAACCTAAACATTAAATAAGTGGCATTTTCGTAAATTTATCTAAAACCCACCCCATTTCCGCATCTCACTCCACTCGTTTTCCCCAACTAAAACTGAACTCATTTTTCTCTCTTTCTCTCCTCTTTGATTTTCTCTCCTTTCTTTCCCTTATCTCTTACTTTTCTTTATCTTTTCCTTTCCTTCCTCATTTCTTTATGTTACCTCTTTATCTCTCTCAGGTTCTCTCTTCTCCCTCATTCCCTCACCTCCCACCAATGGCCAACCACCATCAGAGGATCCGGACTTTCTCCTTTCTTTCACTGGCCACCTATTACCTCCCCTTTTTATAAGGTCCAAACCCAAACTAATCTTGATTTACAATAATCAACTTTATTTTATCTTAATTAATACTTATTTAGCCTAATTTAACTCAAATCCCTTTGGGTTTGGATCATGGATAGGCAGTTAGGTAGGGTTCGAACCTTATTTAAATAGTCGAGGACCTTCTTGTAGGTTTGCATCATCTTGGCACCATATTAGTTGAATCATGTGTATTTCATCTTGTGGGTCATCTTTCATTTTTGGCCAAGCTCAATTCGGATCCATTTTGGCCCAATTGAAGTCCAATTAACTCAAACTGTAAAATCCATAAAAACAGTGGACTTGCATGCAAAATTCCAGAAAAGTTGACTTATAGAGGGACAAACCATCGTTCCCTTTTCATATCCTCTTAGAGACCTACCGGAGCTTCTTCCTCTCACTCTCCTCCCATCTCTTCTTCAAGCTTGGAGCTAGAAATTGATCTTGGAGGTGTTGCATATATATTGGAGCAACACCATCTTCATTCACGTCATCTCCTTTTTTATTGTCTATTGGAATCTCTCAATTCCATCTCCTCTTCTCCTCTACAGCTCTCTAAGGTGAAGATCCCATCACTATTCTAGTTCTTTTAGTTCAAAAGAGTCAAGGAGACTCAAATAAGCAACATGCATGCATCTCATACCCAATTTACCATTGCATATCTTTGCATGTAGTAGGATCATCTTCTATTGAGGCTTTCTCCACCATCAAACTGAGGGAGAAATTGATTTGAGTAAAGCACTGAATAAGAGGCAAGCATAAGAGTATATATTACTGCATGTATGTCCATTTATGTTGATCCTGAAGAATTTTCCATGAATGCTAATTTACAGCTCTTTCGCCCCTTTTAATTTAAGAATAAGTGATGGTTTAAATGATAATGAGTATATTTAAAAAATAATGATGAAGTGTGGTTACTAAATGATGTATGATAATTATTTGGAGCAAATAAGACCACATTGGAATCACATTGTAACCTAATGAAGAAGTTCAGTACTGAACCTTACTTCAGAACTGAAATTTTGAAGCTTACAACTAAGCTGTATGTACACTACGGCTTGAAATCCAAAGAGTCAAAATTGACATTCCTTCTACTGCTAACCTCACGGTTGAGCCGTGGAATGCACTACGGCTAAGCAGTGGCCCAGTTGTAGGCTAATCATGGCTAAGCCGTAGGCCAACATACAACTGAGTCGTAACTGCAAGAGAATTTAGTGGAAAACTTTGTGCATGAGGCTAAGCTCTAGCCTATTCACAGTTAAGCCTTAGGAACCCAGTGAACTTAGGGAAAATTAGGGGCTTTCAAAGACCTTATAAGGCCTTAGAATTGGTACCTTTGTCTTAACTAAATTAGCCCAACGGTAATCAAATACTGAGGAGGAAAAGTATAGAGCTACCTCTTGATTTTCTGGATAATTTCCAATGTCACGTCATTGGTGTTGGCATAAGAAGAGGTGTCTAATACCTATACAATGTAACATCAAGATTCTCGGTAACATATCGACACCAGACGTTTTATGAATACACAGTATTAAATGACTACAGAAACACAGATTATCTTAGAATAGGGTTGGCTAGTAAACAACCTTGACAATGTCTCAATTCAAGTGCATTCATATTGTTTAAATAAACCCTACCCTCAACATGATCTAATCATGTATCCATTCTTCCCAGCAAACCTTAAGGTAAGATTGGAGACAAAACTTCTACTAAGCGTGAGCCCATGAGCCAAGATAGGTGTAACTAAAGTTGAAAGGGTTCAAGCTCCAATAACTCATTTAAATTTGCATTGTTTGAACAACAATTACTTTCTTTAATTCTAATTTTTATGACTGAATACGATCTCAAGATCGGTAGATATTTCTGTATAAGAATAAGTTGATCGCTACATATGATAAGTAAGAAAATACAAATTCTGACCGGTTTTGGTACATTGAGTCAACACCACTTAACTTGTATCCATAGGAGGTTCGACAGGACCAAATGAGGGTATTTTATATGTTACCTACTGCAATAGTTTTATGAAGAGTTAGTCGATGCTCTTAAGGTAGCTAGATGGTCTTGGCCCAACCGCTAATGATTTCCCATAATATGATATGCCTTCCTTAGAGAAAAGATAACCATATGGATGCCAATTAGTATGATATTATATTTCCATTTATAATTCATTGCTTATGTTTAATCACATGCACAACATGCCTAGTTTTTGCTTATTGCTCTCTTTTAATCAATATGTTTCTAATTCAATTGATAAATCATGATAGTCCTATGTACTCTATATTTTCTTAACTGTCATGTTAACAGTGCTACCCGTAGTGTTATAGGTACAGAACCTAATACCGATTTGACAGTTGAAGCAACCCTGGAGGGAACCTCAACGGTACATCGGGGTATAAATGAGTAGAACGAGGATGACGTCTTCTACCAATCATCTTATGAAGACGTCAAGGGGTTTCATTTTAGGTTTGCTTAAGTTTTAGTCATACTTGGACTTGTGGTTAAAACATGCTAGCTTCATCGTGTTGTTCTTGGAGCTATTAATTGATGGACATGCCCTTTTATATTTATGCATATGTTATGTATTTCAGAATTAGATGTGCATGTGGATAGTTTAATTAATAGAATGTTGTTTATATTATTGAATGAATGGATGTAGTTTTATTAATGCCTATGATGAATTACAGGTGAATTCTGTGGGTTTCCACTTAATTGTGTAAAATAGTTGTTATGTGTGTATAGATTTTCCTCACACGTACCTATGAAATCTCCCTTGTAGCAATGCGTACGTGTCTTGACATAACACTAATTGCTACAAGTTACGTGTGTCGTGTCTCGGGATCCACTCTAACCCCCAATTCTCGAGTTCGGGGCGTAACACCACATACAAGCGACTTCATACTATTAAAGGTAGTTGTTGATATTTTAGTTGGCCTAGGTTTTAGTTGTGGCCATTTAATTAACATATCTTTTAATTGCTCACTTTAATTTTAGAAATGGATTTATATGCTTTGGATTTACATGCTTACTCCGAAATGTTTATTGTACCCTATGTATTGATCAAGTCTTTCGCTATATTGATTGGTGAAGCAGCCAATATTGAGACTCACCGCGGCCTACAATCCATAGTGGGGCCATGATTGGGGGCCACGTATTGTTCTAAACATAAATGCTTTATTGGTTAGTATTGAGAAAAATCTTAAATTGGCCTCTAATCTCACGTAACCCTGATTTACGAATTGGGGGCGTGAAAGAAAGTATCAAAGCTGGCATGTTTATAGGAAATAAAATACATTATGAACATTAGGACGTGTGTGAGGGTTTCGATACATTAGAGGGATTTTTACGGGCAAGATGTAATCCTAAAATGTTGTATGCTTAGTGGATAGCGAGTTGGTGTAGTATTTTCCTCGCAGGCATCTATTTCCTCTTATTGGGGAGAGCATTTAATGTCTCATGACCCACTGCGCAAGGTCTCAGTACCTGCAGTTGTGTTAGAATAGGTTTTCCTAGTGCCATTAGACCTTGTTTGTAGGTTCTTTCGTGAGTTTTCTTTCCGTTTTAGGGCTCTGCCAGTTCGATGCAATGTGTTTGGCAACAAATATTGTTAGAGGCTAGGTAGTTGTTTATAGCAACCTAAATCAATGTTAGATATTAGTAGTTTTCTTCAATTGCAAGTAGCAAAGAATTTATGATATATTTTTAGATGCTTCGGGAGCTCGTTTGAGATGTGTGTTGATGAAGGGTGGGAAAAAGGTGATGGCCTATTAGTTTGATCAAGTAGAGTCTATGAGGCAGAAAAAGCAGGTTTTGATTAGTAAAATTTCAACATTGAGAATAGACAATCTTCTGAGGAGTGGTTGTAAAGGATCTTGGTGTTTATCACGGAGGATAAACACTCCAAGCAGCAGAGGATATACCTATGGTATGGCAGTTCCTGGATACTTTTCCAAGGGAGATTTGAGGTTTACCACAGATCAGAGTGCTAGATAAACTCCACGAACTTGAGCTTGCAACATCAGTTCTAGCATTAAAAATGTGAAGATATTAATTACTCAACTCGAAGTTTAAGGTTCATTCAGATCACAAGAGAATGTAGTAGTCATTCTATAGCAACATCCTCTCATAGTACAGCCATTTTTTAGCAGAGTCATGATAATCCAACAAGTTAGTTTCGGAATCAAAGATTTTGGGCATAATTTAGAGCAGTCATGTAGAGGATTCAAAGTTAGTCAAATTCATTGAGCAGATTGCAGTCATGTTAGAGTTCAATTTCATGGAGGGTGTGTGGTATTCCCAATGTCAAGATGTGTGTGTCAGATGTGAGAATTTGATGAGATTATATCAAAAGCTCCACAGCCATTTCTGGTAGAGCAACATGAAGAGAGCTAGCTAAGTTGTGTCAAAATGTAAGGTTTGTATTAGAATGTTTTAATTGTTAGCAGGCTGAGGCAAAGCAATGCTACAATGTGTGGCCAATGTCAGAGTGTTTAGTTGGTCAGCAAGTGAAGACAGTGTTAATGTGCTTGTTTGTCAGCGACTTCAATCAGAGCTCAAAGATTGTTAGATTTTTCAAAGTGCCGATTTCTTTTGTGTCAGTCAGAATTGTGAGGTTAGTTGGAAGAATTTCAATGCAGTTGCTAGAAGTTTGATATAATTGTCAGTTTCAACAATTCAAATTCCCAGTCCATTGAGCAACTTGCAGGTGACCAAAAGTTGTCAAGAGAGTTATGCAAGTTTCAGGTGCAGAGTTGTGTAGGTTTTGGAGGTAGGTTTAGGCATTCGGAGGACCAAATGTTTTAAAGGAGGGAAGAATATAACCTCCCGAACTCCCAAGATATACTTAGTTTTAGCCTGTTAGTCAATTAAGTGCGTTTAGAAGCTAAGAAAGTCCAATTTATTGTTTAAATCATGTGTACAAAGTCTCGTCGAGTTTCGAGCTCGTTTGAGCTTAGTAGGGTGGGGGGGCTCACTTACAATTTTAAGAAGTTAGAAGCCCCTTTTTTATAGTTTTTCGAATTGTGAGGTTTTGGGATCATCAGGTAGCTCTTCTAATCTAAGATCATCTTCTTATACTTCGACCCAAATCAGACTCATCTTGGCCACCAAATATCTTAATTTTTAAAAAATAAGCCTTTTTATGAAAATATCCAAAAACCCATTAAAATAGGCCCAAATGCCAACTCTTTCACACCATGCCAATAGTATACTCATTGGAAAGCTCATTCAATTTCATGAGTGTTGGTACTTGTGGTAACTCAATCCGACCCACGGTTTGCAAGAGCCATTTCCGGAAATAATTTTTTTTATTACTAATTTAAAAAACTAAGGCCGTTTTGAACTTAATTCCAAAACTACTATAAGACTCCGTTAGAAACAGAGTCTTCATAGAAAACGCTATTACAAACAGCATCTTCACTGAAGACGCCATCAGCAATAGCGTCTTTGTTATTTAATTTCAGAAAAAAAATTAAAAATAAAATAGGAAATTTCGAAGACGAAGACTCCGTTGCTAATGGAGTCTTCGTCTTATATTTTCTGGAAATAAAATAGAAAAAGTATGTTTTAAAAAAGCAATAAGGATTGGAAAAAGTTTTTAAAAAAAAGTAGAAGACGGGTGGTTTTAAGTTGAAGACTCCATTGCTAATGGAGTTTTCAACTTGAAGACTCCATTTCTAATGGAGTCTTCTATTGAATTTTAACTTATAGATCACGTGCTTGCGAGTAAGTTGAATAGTGGGTGGACGCCAATGAAGAGTCCGTTGGAAATGGAGTCTTTTTAGGAACTAAGTCTCACTCGCTTTTATTTCTTTATATATACAATACGGATAACAAAAATGTTAAACCTAAGGCAGTTACCAAAATTATTGGACAACATAACAACAAAATGGGCAGTCAAATATGGAAATTTAACAAATCTTTATTAGATTTTCTACCACAAGTACGATTCTACCTAATCAATAGTTAAATCAATAAAATATACTAAGCCATTTTAGTTGATCGAATTCCTCTAAAAGTCTATCCAAATCAAATCTACAGAGTGTTTGACTTATTAGATTTCATGGATAACCAAAATATGAATATTGCATGACTATAAGATTAATGATCAAAGCTTAATTTCAATAAAGGATGACCAATCTATGTAACTGATCTGGTTAGACAAGTAACATAAAATATGACAAAAAAAGAAACATATATCACATATATTAATAGCATATTAGCCAATTAGCTGAAATATATAACAAATGGATTCCATAAATTCAACAAAAATTATTTTCAAAGATGTATGTTACTGAGGCAAAAACTAGTTAGAAAACATTCTATCCAATTAGCATAGTAGCCAATTAGCTCTAACCAGTTTTTGCCTAAGTGACATACATCTTTGAAAACAATTTTCATTGAATTTATGGAATCCATTTGTAATATGTTCCAGCTAATTGGCTAATATGCTATTAATATATGTGATATATGTTTCTTTTTTTTTCGTATTTTATGTTACTTGTTTAACCAGATTAGTCACATAGATTGGTTGTCCTTTATTGAAATTAAGATTTGATCATTAATCTTATGGTCATGTAATATTCATATTTTGGTGATCCATGAAATCTAATAAGTCAAACACCCTGTAGATTTGATTTGGATAGGCTTTTTAAGGAATCCGATCAACTAAAATGGCTCAGTATATTTTATTGATTTAACTATTGATTAGATAGAATCGTACTTGTAGTAGAAAATCTAATGAAGATTTGTTAAATTTCCATATATGACTTCCCATTTTATTGTTATGTTGTCCAATAATTTTAGTAACTGCCTTGGTTCTAATATTTTTGCTCTTTGTACTGTGTATATAAAGAAATAAAAGTGAGTGAGACTTAGTTCCTCAGAAGACTCCATTTCCAACGAAGTCTTCATTGGCGTCCACCCACTATTCAACTTACTCGTAAGCACGTGACCTGTAAGTTAAAATTCAATAGAAGACTCCATTTCTAATGGAGTCTTCAACTTAAAACTACCTGTCTTCTACTTTTTAAAAAAAACTTGTTCTAATCTTTATTGCTTTTTTAAAACATACTTTTTCTATTTTATTTCCAGAAAATACAAGACAAAGACTCCATTAGCAATAGAGTCTTCAATGAAGACTCTATTGAGAATGGAGTCTTCACTGAAGACTCCATTAGCAATGGAGTCTTCGTCTTTGAAATTTCCTATTTCATTTTTAATTTTTTTTCTGAAATTAAATAACAAAGACACTATTGCTGATGGCGTGTTCAGTGAAGAGTCCATTAGCAATGGAGTCTTCGTCTTTGAAATTTCCTATTTCATTTTTAATTTTTTTCTAAAATTAAATAACAAAGACACTATTGCTGATGGCGTGTTCAGTGAAGACGCTATTTGTAATAGCATTTTCTATGAAAACTCTATTTCTAACGAAGTCTTATAGTAGTTTTGGAATTAAGTTCAAAACGGTCTTAGTTTTTTAAATAAGTAATAAAAAATTATTATTTCCGAAAACGGTTTGCAAAATATGGCCAAAACAAATTTTTAACCTAAACATTAAATAAGTGGCATTTTCATAAATTTGTATAAAACCTACCCCATTTCCTCATCTCACTCCACTCGTTTTCCCCAGCCAAATCCGAACTCATCTCTCTCTCTCTCTCTCTTTCTCTCTCTCTCTCTCTCTCCTCTTTTATTTTCTCTCCTTTCTTTCCCTTATCTTTTTCTTTTCTTTCTATTTTTCTTTCCTCCTCATTTCTTTCTTTTACCTCTCTATCTCTCTTGGGTTTGTTAGCATATGTAATGGGACCTACTCATGGGTAGCCCCAACACATATAGACACCCCTCACAAAAAAGTCTATTTGGATAAATATATGATGTGTTAATCCTTCTAAGACTCAAACTCCAATTAAAAGAGTCTATTTCAACTCTCCGTTCTTATCCTATTCTAACTTGAATTGGAGTCTACCATCCACTAGGCCAACTACTATAAATAGATATGGCTAGGTGGTAGTAGAGCACTAAATATTTATAACTAATAGAGATAAGTCATTCATCACCATCTTCTCCATAAGGGTATCCATCCTTGCCCCAAGATTGTGAAGAGTGAATTCTACATGATTGATCTCTAGTAGACAGTTAAGGATCTCTACGTCCATCACTTGATCCAAGTCGACTCTATCTTAATCATGTTTGTAGCGGCCCTGTGATCATGATCTACCCTTCTGCAACACCTACAGTCTATCAGGGTCCTCTCTTCTCCTCATTCCCTCACCTCCCACTAATGGCCAACCACCATCAGAGGATCAAGACTGATGGATCGTCATATGCATCCTAATTCATAAGCCCATTAAAAATTCAAAAATGCCCAACCACCACATCTTATTAGATCTTGGTAAATGTAGTCACCTAATTATGTCTTTGACCCTTGAAGGAAGGAAATAAATAATTAAAGAGTCCTCTTTCCAATTAAACATTAACTCTGCATGTAAAATGGAAAAAAAACTCTCAAACTTCCTAAATGGTTTTAGAAACTGCTAATGTCCCTCTTTTTTTCGGTCTTACCTACCTCATGTACATTTCATCTCATCCTTTTTCCTCTCATGATCTCTCAGAGCCTTTCATCTTTCATATGCTCTTCTCACACTCATTGTCTCCTTTTGGATTTACACATTTACAAGTAACCAAGAAATGTTTGAAGAACCAGCAAAAGGTACTCTTTCCTATTGACTTTGCTGCAAGCTCTCGTCTTTGGTCAAGTTCTTCCAAACCCTGCCGAATATCCTAGTGAGGAGGACAAAGGCATTTGTGAAGCTCTAAATCCGTTAGTACCATTCATGTGAAGGATTTAATTTTTTTTTTTTTTACTTTTGTTCAAAATGGTATGTAAAGCCATACTTATTCCTTAGAATACATAAAAATAAAATAAGATAAAATAAAATGCATTCAGTCATGACACAAAGGATGTTTCTACCATGACTCGCGAGATTGTTCTTTTTTATGCCATATGGGCTAATGAGTCTATGTCATGTATTGAACTTTGAACAGTGAAATAATTTCATTCTGCTTTATGAATATGTGTAGAATAAGAACATTAAAAAAAGCCTTGATCATTTCCTTTTTCATAAGTTGTTCAATGCAAGACCATCTAATGAAAAATCAATTTATGCATTCCATGTTGAAATGAAAAACCCACACTATGAAAAAATACAGTATCAAAATGAAGCGGAGTGGGGCAAGTCAGGTATGGAGTTTAATGGAAGGTTGCAAGGCGGGTTTGGTGTAAGATCCAAACCCGAACTAATCATGATTTAAAATCATTAATCTTATTTTACCTTAATTAATAACTATTTTGGCTAATTCAACCCAAATCTCTTGAAATTGGGTCATGGATAAGTAGTTTGGTCGAGTTCAAACCTTACTTAGGTAGCTTAGGACCTTTTTATAATTAAAGTTCCATGGTTTTGCATCATATTAGTTTCATATTAATTGCATCATGTGTATTTAATCATATTGGTCATCTTTCATGTTTTGACCAAGCTCAATTCGGATTCACCATAGCCCAACTAGAGTCCACTTGACTCAAATTGTAAAGCCCTTCAGCAGATTGGACCTACTTTTAAATTTCTAGAAAAATCTGATTTAAACCCAACTTAAGGCCCATCTCAACTCATTTCCCTTTTCACTCTCTTAACCACCTACTAGAGCCTCTCCTCTTCTCTCATTCTCTATATTAGGGGTGTACATAGTTCGGATTAGATCGAATTGAGCCAAATCCATCACCAAACTGTTACCTACAGATTGACAGTTTTGTAATTCGTCACCGATCCATTGCCCTTTAAACCAATCCAAACCGAACCGTGGATTAACAGCTCAGATCAGTTAAAACCGTTCAATCCGTTGATAATGTCAATAATAGGAATTCTTTTGTAATATAGCCCCTACACTTAAGCTTATTTATAAGAAAAAGCTAGATGATGAATGAACATTGTTGCCTTTTAATATTTTTTATATAAAAATAAAAAAATTTTAACAGTTCAAATTGATTTAAATCCATAGATTAAGGATAAAATCCATCACCAATCCGTTACTAACGGATTATTATTTTTTCAATCTGTCACCAAACCATTAACCATCGAATCGGTTAAAAAATTGTGAATCAAATCAATTTAATGGATCAATGGATTTTTTGTACAACCTACTCCATACCATTTTCAATTCCAGGAGCAGTGGAGCCTTGCATGCAGGAGCACAAGATTTCATATTCTTCTTTCTTCATTTGTGACATCCTGGAGTCCCACATCGACTATAGAGAGGAAAGTGAATAGGTTTATATAGAGAGCTTGCACCCTTACCTTGCATGAGGCCTTTTGGTGGGTTAAGGCCAACCAGAAACAAAACCGTGAGGCTGATGGGCCAAAGCGGACAATATCATGCATGTGTGAAGGGTGGGGCGTGACAAATGGTATCAGAGCCGACTCTCGACTAGATCGAGTGTGGGCCCCTGCCGTGACCTGGTGCAAGTGGGCGGGTTCTTATGTGGGCGGGCCAAGAGGACTGGCAGGCTACAGGAACTGGCAGGCTACTGCACAGGGACGTGCAGCCCTAAGGGAGGTGGATTGTGACATCCTGGAGTCCCACATCGACTATAAAGAGGAAAGTGAATGGGTTTATATAGAGAGCTTGCACCCTTACCTTGCATGAGGCCTTTTGGTGGGTTAAGGCCCACCAGAAACAAAACCGTGAGGCTGATGGCCAAAGCGGACAATATCATGCATGTGTGAAGGGTGGGGCGTGACATCATTCTCCTGTGTTTCTTCTCCATTAGAATCCCAAAATTGGTCGCTTCCTCCTCTACAGATCTATAAGATAAGGAGTAGCTTTTATCTCATCTCTTTCGGTCCAATAAAGTCAATGAGACTTAAAGCTATCACATGCATTCACCTTATACCATTTCATCTCTTGCTTGTCTTAGGATTGTTTCTATTAAGGCTTTCTCCACCATTAAACTAAAAGGAGAAGCTTGATTTGGTGAAGCACTAAACCTAGGGAAAAGTATAATGTATATTTTACTACATGTATGTTTAATTGTGTTGATTCTTGATGAATTCCATGTCAATACTAAGTTACAGTTCTTTTTCTCTTTAATTTTAAAAACGTTCACGATCAGGAAACTCACGACAAATCCACATCTCTCTAGCAAAATCATGGCTAATGTCTATTGTCAAACTCAAACAAGCTTGGCATTCCATCCTCAAACTTAACAATTGACTTGTATTCTGGATGTTCTAGAGCATTTGACTTCTCAATCGACTGGTGAGGAATGTGGCCATGAATATGGCCAATTGTATCACAACGGCAACTCTTCCTCATATTATCCTCAAAGTCAATAATTAACTTGTAGGCTAACTGCTCGAGAGCATTTACCTTCTCATTTGACTGATTAAAAAAATGCCCCAAAATATGACCACTTGAACTGCGACGAAAACTCTACCTCATATTTCTAATGGAGTCATTAGGAACATCATCCTCATTTTCCTCACTTTCCCAATCTCCATCATCATGAATATCAAAGTCATCCTATTGGTTAGAAAAATAAAGGGAAGCTGAATTTTATCATCATCTCCAAGGTCTGGACTTTCGAATCAATGCAAATCTATACTAAAGTTTGCCACAAGAACTGGTCCTTTTTCTTCATGAACACGATGACTTGTTTGGTTGGGCATTTCGAATTGATGCAATTCTATAGTGATGTTGGAGGAACTACTCCTTTATCTTCATGAACACGATGATAATAGACTATATTAATACTAAATCATTAAAATTCAAACAAAATAAGTAATAAATTTGATTATAAATTTCAGCCTTACCTTGATTGATTTCTACTTATATTTTCAGCTTTTGAATCTCTTGTACGAATGAACAATAAAATTCTATTCATATTGTCCCCACATAATTTCAACGTACACTAGATATCATCATCACTATCAATACAAATCAATAAAGACATATGACCATTGTAATGTAGATAATTAATAGTTATCTTCTCTATATTGGTTTCCCAATTTGATGATTCCATAGCTATTGTCTTTAACTCAACATATGTTATATCTATATCAACATATCTCATCCTCTGCATGCCACATTTTTAAATAGGAAAAAGAAGATAGAATTCGAATGCACCATCGCAATGGAATAGGAATATTAACTTACCACTTGACATCCTTTTTATAATAGAGAATATTAGTATACATTCAAACCTTAATGCCTATAAATGCTATTCACTAATATATAAGATAGATTTGAAGAATTTAGATTAATTAAGAGCTTAGATCAATCAAAATTGTTATTTATATTCCATTATGATAGTGTAAGGCACTTTAGATTTGAAGCCAATAGTATGCAACTTAGATTATAACAAACCTCCAATAATACAATCACATAGCATTAATAAATCATCTAATCATTCCATGAATAGTATTAAACAAAGATTTATAAAACATCCCAAAAATACTATAAGTACTAAGGTTAGTTAATACAAACAATCACACATTAGATCAAATAGAATTTTATGTTTTATAGCCATAATCGAAAACGTACCTGATAAATAAAGCCAACTACCAAAGTTTAATTCGATTAAAGAATGTCAGACAAAGGGATGCAGGTTCCAAGACAAGTTTTCAATGCAAAAGGTAAGCAGATGAAGACAATGAGCAAGCTGAAAGGATTTCCAATCCGCCACACCCCCCCCCCCCCCCCCCCCCCCCCCCACTTTTGTTTACATAAATATATATATATATGAAGCAACGTTAACGTACGTCGCTCGTTAAGAAAATGACCATCGCTCCCAACTATACATTACCATTTTCCTATCAAGCTTGAGCATAGAGTGAATGAAAGATGGGGATAAAAGAAGGAGCAATTTGTTTAGGTTTACCATTGGATGATAGAGTGGATGCTAATATTCAACTTATAATTTTGATCTTAGGATATGGATCTCAAAACAATAAGTTAACAAAATGGGTGCAGCCTCAGGTTTGTGTTTCATTCTTATGAACACTAACCTTACCTACACCCATTTTATTCGACATTCTGCTTAATGGTTCATATCTAAAGATCAAACTTATTCAACTTATTAGATAATAACATCGCTCATTTTCTAATTAAATGGAAAAACTATACAAAATACCCATTTCTGTACTCTCATCTCTCATTCAATCTATTCCAAGACTTGAAAGGAAGCGGCAGTATTCAAAATAAGGAGAAAGCAAAGAAGAATATCGTATTAAAACTACATGAACATATAGCTAATGGAGATAAGAGAAAAATTCATACTAGCAATATCATGTTTCTGTAGTGCCATCGGGATCTCCTAACCTGTCCTCAACATCTCTGAAGTCTTATATTTATATACGGAATAGTAGAACAGCGTTAACGTCATTCTTTAGTAGTAAATAGGGACGTTAATCTTTCCACCACTTTTTTCAAAAACTAGATCGCTACCTGAGGATCAATCTAGTGCTGTCAAAACTAAAAATGTCATCTTCGTTGTGAGACCCATCTATTGAGTTTTTTTATATTAAATCCCCCCTTAAATTTGACCATTCACCTCACTTCACTGTACTAGTAAGTGACCAACAATTAAGGCACTTTAGGCCAAATTGTGACAAAAAAATATTTTCAATCATCCACGCCATGACAAATTCAAGCTAAAATGGGAGACTCACCTTTTGGAAACTTTTGATTAAGCATAAAGATACAATTTTTGAGAACATACATTAAGTGCGCCGTGATGGATCTCAAATTGGTGAAAACATACAATACATAACCATTGGGTCTCCGCCACTAGTAATAAATGAATGACACTGTCTAAATTGTGTTCATCTTTGGTGTCTTACTCACTACTCCAATCTGCCATGAAAGTGGAACTCTATGATAAGGCCCATCAGTTGAAAATCCTAATCACTCAAAATAAATTCCTCATCATTCTATGGGATATCCCCGAAATTTTGGTCTCAGAACATATGATGGATTGATAACATGATTAATTAATCACATTATTAATCATTATGATTATTTTTTTTAATATCCGTTGTGATTGTTAATATATTCAAGTTGGGTTAAGAGTAAAATTTGGGGCACAGTACACTCCATTCAAGAAGGGGGCCCTCATTTTGAGGGCCTTAAAATTTTAATTTTCAAAGGTGGGCCCAACTCATCAAAAGAGGAGTGCTTTAATAAACACCATTCTCATTCTTTCATTCTTGCCATCTATATAAATAATAAATACCATTCAAACGCCTGAAGCGCCCGCTCTGTACTCTCTAGTCCTTCCTCAACACTCTCTTCTTCTTCTTCTTCTTCTTCTTCTTCGATCCACAGAACGATACGAACCGAAACCCTAGGTTTCCCAACAAGATCTGGTCGAGTGATATGTTCCGATCCGATCCGAAATCTCGCGCCGCTACGTCCTTGATCGGTCTCCTTCCGATCTGATCCGGAATGTCGAATCGGGACGCCTGACTGTGTAAGATCTCGGATCGTGTGCCGGCACTCACCTGAATCTGATCCGAATCCGTCTGATCAGGTTTGTTCCGATCCGAAATGTCGAAGCGTAACGCTCGGCGGTGGAGGTTCCTGGATCTCGCCTCCGCCGGCTTCTTCATCGCCTTCCTCGTCTTCCTCGTGGTCGTCTTCAAACCCTTCGGCGAGTCCCTCTCCGACGGTCAGGCGGCGGCGGCGGCTTTCCCTCCCCCGGCGGATCCTCAGCGGAGGGAGAGGCTGCTGGCTCTGGTCGGCGCCGGGAAGAAGCCGACGATCGACGTATGCCCCGTCGGAGCCGTCGATTACATGCCGTGCGAGGATCCGAGGAGGAGCAGCCAGCTCAGCAGGGAGATGAACTTCTACCGGGAGCGGCACTGCCCGGCGCCGGAGGAGTCCCCGGTCTGCCTGATTCCGCCGCCGGTGGGATATAAGATCTCCGTCCAATGGCCGGAGAGCTTGCACAAGGTACATGGAATTGGAAGCTCGTTTCGTCATAACCTTGTTTTCTTTGAGTCTTTGACTGTTGAGATTGTTTGGTTTTATGTTGTGTTGGATTGAATATTTGACCTGCATCCGCATTTGTTACATATGCTGACAAACTTGAATTAAGAGTGTTTAGTTAAAGTGTGTGTTTGGATTTTATATGGTGTGTGAGAAGCTTAATGATTTTAATAATACTTGAACCGTGAAATATGTATCTGATTTGTGCAACACTTTGGACCTGTTTTGTGAAAATTTCAATATAATTAACTTTTAATCTCTCTCTCTCTCTCTCTCTCTCTCTCTCTCTCTCTCTCTCTCTCTCTCTCTCTCTCTCTCTCGATGGTGAGAGGATTGTTTTATTACTATTTCTAGAACTGTTTTACAATGATGGGGATCGATACAAGCAGGTTACAGCCCTGGATAACGGGGAATTTTGAGCTAGCTGAGTATTTATCTTGTGCTAATGATTTATCCTTAATGGAGATTTTATCTGATGTGCCAAGAGGCCCCCTCAAGCTGATGGGTCGTGGGCAAACCATGAGCTTGTCTCGAAGTAAAGAAAATCGATGTGATGTCAACCCTTTTGTGAAAATGTCAGCTAACTGATCAATGGTAGAAACAAAGCGAACAACAAGTTAACTGATCAATGGTAGAAACAAAGCGAACAACAAGTTCTTTGCATAGCACTTTTTGATGAATATAGTGGTAGTCAACCTAATGTGTTTTTTTGTAGCATAAAAACTAGGATTGGAAGCCATGGAGATAGCACCGACGTTGTCACGCCATATGATGGGAGTATGGACCATAGTTATTCGGATTTTGCGCTAGATTTGGCCACTGTGTGCTGCTTTTTTGCAATCCATGAGATCAAATTATTACCAAGAAAGATGCATTGTCCCAAAATAGGGTGTTGATAATCTGGATGGCCTTCCCAATCAGCATCGGAGGAGCATGTTTACACCATGTTCTTGGATTTTGCAAGGAGCAGCCCATGACTTGTTGTTCCATTAAGATACCTGAGAATCCATTTAACCGCTGTCCAATGATCAGTGGTCAGGTTGTGCATAAATTGACACACATGGTTTACTATGAAAGCAATATCAGGGCATGTCCATGTCAAATATCGGAGAAAGAAGAATCGGTCAGAGGATCTCCATCATAGACACTTAATCTACTGCCATTAACCACAGGAGAAGAGTATGGTTTTGCACCATCCATCTTGTATGTTTTGTAGCAAATCAACAGTATATTTTGTTTGGGAAAGAAACAAACTCCCATTAGACCTATTTACCTCAAGACTCAAAAACTAATGTAATGGGCCAACTGCCAAGGTCTTTTGTTGCAAAAGTGAAGCCCAATTGACGAATCAAAGATTGAATTACAAATGGATTATTGCCCGTGAGAATAGTATCATCTACATAGAGTATAAGATGACCAAAGTATGAGCATAGTGCCATACAAATAATGAGGGATCTAAGGACGAAGCTTGAAAACCAACCGATGGTTAAGTTGTTTGTGAATCTTTCGAACTAGGCTCAAGAAGCATGCTTGAGCCCATATAACGATCTATGCAATTGACAGACGTAATCCAGACGTTGTGGGTCTACAAAACCTTGTGGCTGTTGCATTTAGACCTCTTCCTTTAGTTCACCATTGAGAAAGGAATTGTTAACATCGAGCTGTCTGATCATCCAATCACACTGGACTGCAAGGGAGATAACAATCTGAGTAGTGGTTGGCTTGGTAACGGGACTAAATGTTTCTGTGAAGTCAACACCAGCTTGTTGATGAAATCCCTTTGCCACCAACCAAGCTTTGTAACATTCTATAGATCCATGAGACCGATGTTTCAATTTGTAGACCCATTTATACCAATAACATTTTTGGTTTTCTGGGCCAGAACTAAGGACCACGTTCCGTTATATTGAAGTGCATGAAATCAAGGGCCATGGCGGCCCACTATTCAGGGCTCTTTAATGCTACACTGAAGCAAGTTGGTTCAAGCGCATACCTGATTGCAGTAAGGGCAATGGACATTGGGTGTCTAGTAGTAGATAGGACCTTGAGCTTGCGTGTGCCATCCTTGGCTCAGGTCACCATAGGATGTACAGGGACTGTTGACCTCGGTCTGGGAGATTTAATGGTTGTAGTACGTATTAGAGCCTTGAGGCATGACAGTGGTCACTGGTACGCTGGCTGGTGGTGACTACTGGGGCACTAGGATGGACAATTGAAGCAGGTCCAGCAGTATGCTCTTCAAAGTGGGCGATTACAATGGACTCTGCTACTTGTGGAGCATGTTGAAGACATGGTGCTGTAGGTTGACCTGTTTTAGGTTGACAAATAGCAGTGGACTGTGGTGCAGATCCGGTACAATGGGAACCAGTAGCAGTGGACTGCCGTGGAGGGACCAGTTTAATAAGGCTATGTCCAGGTGGTGAGGGGGCAATGGGACCGAGCAAAGTATGCTATGGTGATGGTTAGGATTTGTTGTGGCACAGTCTGATGATGTATTGGTAGGCAGCCAAGTTGAAGCACCTGGAAGTTGGCAAAGCAAGACCATTGGTGAGGTGCTTGTTGGGGCAAAGATGGTGGACGAAGAAGGTACTGTCTGGAACGGAAAAACTTGTTCATTGAAGACCACATGACGAGAGAGAAACAAACGTCCAGTGTCTAAATCTAGAAACCGATACCCCTGATGATTTAGACTAGAACCAAGAAAAACACAGGGCGAGAATGAAACTCCAGCTTATTTTTATTGTAAGGCCATAAGGCCCTAACCAAGGAAAACAAAGACATCCTCAGCATTTCAAAAATTGATAATCAGGTGGGTGGTGAAATAAGCATTCCCATGGGGACCGATCCTTTAAAATTTTTGAAGGTACTCGATTTATGAGAAGCGCTGCATTGTTAAAGGCCTCAAGCCAATAACGGAGATGCATATGAGCTTGGGCCAATAATGTAAGACCCATCTCTACAATATATCGGTGTTTTCTTTCGGTGGTTCTATTTTGTTCCAATGTGTGTGGAGTCTGTGGACATGAAATACAATGGGTTATGCCATGACATGCAAGAACGTTTTGAAAATGGGTACTCATAAATTTGCCACCGCCATCAGATTGAAAAGCCTTAATTTTTGAAGGTAACATATTCTCAACATAAGATTTGAATTAAAGAAATGTAACAAAGGCTTGGGAATTAGCAGACAAGGGATACAACCACAAGTACTTAGTATTGTCATTAATCAACGAAATGTGGTAACTATATCCACTAACTGAAAGTTCAGGGGAGGCACCCCAAAGATCACAATGTATTAAGTCTTGTAGTTGAGATGACAAAGAAGTAGAAATGGAAAAAGGTTGGTTCCTACTTTTACCCATTTGACATTCAGAAAAGACAGAGTTAAATTTTGAAGGTCCAACAAGTGGCGACTAAAAAACTGAAATAAACCAATGCAAGAGTGCAAATTCTAGATGGCCTAGCTTGGAATCCCATGCAGGCGCAGAAACTCTCTCATCAACGAGTGCAGCAAGGCCAACTTTATTAGGATGTTGTGAAATTTGAGGAATGGAGAATGGATAAAGATGCAGAAATAGCTTCTCGTCTTGCAGGGGTAAGGCTACGTAAATCTATCTAACCCTCCCCTGGCCTTGTAGTGGCGAGAGCCTCTTGCATTGGGCTGAAGAATGGATAAAGAACATTTTTTATTCTACCTATGGAAAAGCATCTTCCTTGTAGCCTTATCGTTAGCACAAAAACCAGAAGCATCAAATTAAAAAATGCAATTGTTATCAGTTGCAAAGCAACTAGCAAAGATGAGATTGGTAGACATGAGGAACATGCAACATATTAGAGAGATGAAAATGAGTTATAGGAGAGGAAATGGTACCGGAACCATTGTGAGAAATATGCAAACCTTCACTATTGCCGACGGACAGCTTGTCAAGGCCATGATAATCTGAGCAGAGCGAGAGATTGTTGATTTCAGAGGTTATCTGATGCAAGCCAAATCCATGATCGGCCAGCCCATTGGGCCCAAGTCCAATAAGGCCCAGCAGTAAAAATTAGAAAGAAGTAGCTCAGGGAAGAAAAACAACCAACCAGCTAATCTCCAAGCCAAAAGGCTTAAAGATAGAATGTCTAGGTGCCTCGTTAAATACAATTTCATTAATATTAATAGTCTATCCCATAAGAATGGATTACAATCCTTTATATAGAATCATACCCTATTCCATCCTTCGAAGCAATCCTAATTAAGAGTTCTAACTCAATCATAACACTAATTTCCATTATAAAAATATAAGACTCCTACTAATAATAATAACTAATCTTCACTGCTGAGTCTTATGACTCTTATTGAAGTTGGGCCCAATGGGCTGGCCAGTCATGGATTTGGCCTGCATCATTATATGATCTATAGCACCGTTATCTGTTTACCAAGTCTATTCTACTAGAATTTGATTGGAAGCAACCATAGCGCTGTAAGCTTTGTCAGGGGATTGTGTCCTTGATATGAATAGTTCATGCGATGGTGACAATCCAACTCGCCCAATCCTACTGCAAATTTGAAAGGATATGCAAGGAGGTCCACATGTAGGACTAGAGCTGGCAGAGTTAGCAATTTTGTTTGAATTGTTGGAGTGACCACCTCCATTGTTACCACAGGCTTCACCTCGACCGGAGTTAGAGAAACGACCTCCGCCGCAGCCAAAACTATTACTATTTCCATTTTTAGGAGTAAAAAGGGTAGTGGTAGTCTAATCCAAGGGTGAAGAAGGAGAGGACCAATGGCGAGGAATGTGCATCTCCATATTCAGACGGTGACCATGAACATAAGCAACCAATACATGATCAGTTTGATTTGCAACAGCAACATTCATTGCAATTGAGTCATACTTCTCAAGGAGGCCCATCCAAA
This sequence comes from Sextonia rubra, assembly GCA_037013555.1. Classification (NCBI taxonomy): domain Eukaryota; kingdom Viridiplantae; phylum Streptophyta; class Magnoliopsida; order Laurales; family Lauraceae; genus Sextonia; species Sextonia rubra. The sequence goes on along the minus strand of JASUAD010000011.1, from coordinate 27,784,044 downwards.
ATATGAGTCACTCAATCAGACTCATAGACAAAGTGACCAATAACATATAGTTCATCAGCAATGGTTTTATGTTTTAATAGGTAATCCGTGATGGAGAGATTACCTATTTTGCAGATTCTGCAACTAACACTGCAACTCAATAGTATGAGCAAAAGAGAGGGAAGCGAAGCGTTGTTCAATGGCAATCCAAATAGCACGAGAAGTATGCAAGCCAACAACTTGAGATAAAACATGCTCTGAAAGAGTAGCACAAATACAATTGAGCACATTTTGATCTTGCCGTTTCCAATTTAGGAATGCAAGATCATTGGCACTCATAAGCTTCATTTCCATGTCACGCTGATATTTTTCCGGGCAAGGATTGGAGCCATCCAGAAAGCCCATTGAGTCATGGCTGAGAAGCAGTGGTTCAAACTGAGATTGTCGTAATAGATAATTATGGCTATCTAACTTTATAGATACAAGATTGGAGATATTGATGATGACAATTGAAGGAGAAGAGAGAGTCACACTGGCAGCACCTGATTCCACCGTGGAAAAAAAATGGAGGGAGTTCCCCGAGAAATCAGATATATCGCGGACACGTCACTGTGGAGTGCTGATGGCATTACAACAAGTAGACCAGAGACCCGAGAACAAGGTCCAAGTGTCTTCTGATGATTGAAGAGAAACAACGAGTGGCATAGAAGGCAGCAACTTGTATGACAAGTGACAAGGGCAGATCTGGCAGAGTATATTTGATGAAGGCAAAGTTGAGCGATTAGTCAAGCCACTCTGATGCCATGTGAAAATCTTAATATAATTAACTTATAATCTCTCTCTCTCTCGATGGTGAGAGGATTCTTGTATTACTATTTATAGAACTGTTTTACAATGATGGGGATCAATACAAGTAGGCTACAACCTTGGATAACAAGGGAATTTTGAGCAATCAAATTTTCAAAAATTTCTTCTCTCTTTCATTTATCGTTTGAGCTAGCTGAGTCCTTATCTTGTGATAATAATTTAGCCTTAGTGGAGGTCTTATTTGCTGTGCCAAGTTGTTTGCGTGGAATTTAAAAAGTTGTAGTCAAATGGGCTCCGTCAGAGAATTTCTAAAAGAGGTGGAGAGTGAAAGATAGGAGGTGGACATGTAGATGGGACCTTGACTTTCCCAGGATTTGAATTTCTTGGTTGATGAATGTGTGTGCATTTCCATCTTCCTCATTTATTCTCAATTAGAGGGGATATTATATGACGGTTATTTTGGATATTCACCTTCTTTCTTCAATTTTAACCACGTTTAGGCATGCATCTTAGAAATCTTAGGGTTTCAATTACATGAAATAAACATGCACTTTATATTCGAAACTAAAATCTAACTGGTAGAATGTATGAGATAGAATCGATGCCCAGCATCACCAAAAATTATAAGACGCTTCCAATAAAAATATGCAGCCTTAGCTTAAGATGGAAGTATGCGCTTGTTGGAGTTTTGATCTAGTGTGAATTTTGAGGACGAAATTCAATGAGTTAGAATGATTTGGTGTGGCTAATTTTTTGCACGGAGGTATATGCATTGAGGTCTTTCCTCCCTTTTGCATCCCCATGATTGCGATGCATCCAAGTGGGTTCATAGGCAGGTGTAAGCTGTGAGCAACAAATCCTAATCAAACTTGTCACCTGCTGGTATTTCTCTCTCATGTGCTTACTTATTTATTTATTCATTTATACATATATAGAAGAAGAAAAAAAAAGGTCTCAAAAGCATATTCATAAACTACACTCTACTAGTCTTGACTTGTTCTATCAACTCAACTCAAAGGGCATTGAGTGGTCTAACTTTAATTGTGGGATCCTTGCACTTTTATAATATTATAATATGTTCAAATGTTCAACTTTGTGGAATCAAGTGATGGTTTGCTATTTTGTACTTTTTTCTTTCTCTCTATGATAGATACTATATCTAATAATATCATCTACAACCTTCTAATGAGGACTTATGAACCAACAGTAATCATACTTGCCTACTTCTCAATGCCATCTTTATCTTTTGTCTGCTCCATGTCTTCCAAAATTCACTATGCATTTTTGAAAGTCAAGTAGTTTTGCACTTTTATTTTCGCTAGGTTGGCCTATTAGCTAGGAGTGATACTAACCTGAAAACCCAGGATCAATCCCTGGTCATATGTCTAATACCAAGGTACCAGCACCACTCAACCAAGAGTGTGTTGGCATAGTTTTTGCACTTACGTCTTTGTATGGTATGATTTTTTATCCGTTCCATTTATAAATTGAAAGAGAACATTAGTTGTATGATTTTACTTATATTTGTTTAACTTTTAACCAGTAGAGTGCATAGAATCACTTTAGTTGTATGATTTTACTTATATTTGTTTAACTTTTAACCAGTAGAGTGCATAGAATCACTTAACTTCAAAAAAACTCAACAGCTTAGGATTAAACAATAAAAAATAACCTATATGGATTTTGGGAGTCACTACATACACTTATACTGTCCTCTTTTTTGAAAAAAAATAATAAAAATAAAACATGACCTATATGAATTTTGACAGTCACTACATACAATTATACCATCCTCCACTTTTCTTTTATTTTCTTTTCTTTTTTTTTTTTTTGAAAAATTAAAACAACAACCACAACATTTTACAAAATTATGGATTTGTTTGGATTTTTTTTCTGTTTTTGGACAACAAAAAAAAAAAAAAAACTCTGTTTTGGGCCACTACAATTGACAATCGCTGTGTGTCATCTGCATGTGGCTCTTAATTTGTCCCAAGGAACTGTGTTCTGTTAAGATGTTGCTCACAGTCCCATTTATGTGGATTGCCATGGAAATGTACTCTGGGATTTTCACTGGCAAGCGAAACCTGCATTCTATTAATGCATTTCGAAAAGCCCTGTGCATGTCAATTGCTTGTTTATACTTAGAATTGTCTCAAATGATTATTCTATTTCTGGTCATATTGGCTTTTCATATTTTATGGTTAATAAAAAATGGGAGAAACCAAGATTTGATGCTCTCTAGTGAGTAGACACAGATCAGTTGTGTTTTAAACACACATCCTTGCCCACACAAGAAGTTATTAGACATGCATTTTGCTTACATCACAAATGCTCCTTTTATTTGCAGATATGGCATAGCAATATGCCACATAACAAAATTGCCGAGAGGAAAGGCCATCAAGGCTGGATGAAAAAAGAAGGCTCATACTTCATTTTCCCGGGCGGTGGGACCATGTTCCCCGATGGAGCTACAGAGTATATTGAGAAACTTGGGAAGTACATTCCTATTAGTGGAGGGATTTTGAGGACCGCTTTGGATATGGGTTGTGGAGTAGGAGTTCTAGCCTATGTCACTTGCAGGCCAAATTTATATGTATTTTCCTTGTATTGAGTCTTTGAAGGTTACATAGTGAATCCCTTTTGCAGGTTGCCAGTTTTGGTGGATTCTTGCTCAAGGAAGACATTTTAACCCTTTCTTTTGCTCCAAGAGATTCTCATAAAGCACAGATACAATTCGCATTAGAAAGGGGCATACCAGCATTTGTTGCCATGCTTGGTACTCGTCGGCTACCATTTCCTGCTTTCTCATTTGACCTTGTGCACTGCTCTCGATGTTTGATCCCCTTTACTGCATATAGTGAGTTCTGTATCTATTACATGTTGTCTCCCTTCACTGTATTCTCCAAGTTTGTTTTACACTTTTTTTTTTTCTGACCATGATGGAGATCCGGCATTGCAGATGGAACATATTTTATTGAAGTGGATCGGTTGCTTCGACCAGGAGGATACCTTGTGATCTCTGGTCCACCTGTACAGTGGCCTAAACAAGATAGCGAATGGGCAGATCTCCAAGCTGTGGCGCGGTCCCTTTGTTATGAGCTGATTGTTGTGGATGAACACACTGTCATCTGGAAAAAACCTTTAGGAGATTCATGCCTTTTAAACCAAAATGAATCCGGTTTTGTCCTATGTAATGCAAATGATAATCCCAGTGAAGGATGGTAAGCTCACCAGTAATTCATAATTTTTTATCAGTCAGACAGTCACTAATGATTCAGATCCGTTCCCCAATGTTGTATAATTTGCTAAGCTCTAATGATGGGGGAGAAAGCTTTTCTATTCTTGTCTTTCTCTTACAATGATTCCCACATATTAAGGTGTAGCTTTCATCTATTTTACAGGTACTTTACATTGAAAAAATGTATCAGCAAGTTTCCGTCTGTCAATGGAGACTTTGCTGTAGGGTTCATTCCAAACTGGCCTGATAGGCTAAAAGATCCTCCAGCAAGGGTCACAGTCATCAACAATGGGATGGATTTGTTTGATGCTGACACACAGCTTTGGGCCAGAAGGGTTGCATACTACAGGAAACTTCTTAAAATTAAACTAGGAACTTCAATCATACGCAATGTTATGGACATGAATGCATTTTTTGGAGGCTTTGCTGCGGCACTTTCATCTGATCCAGTCTGGGTCATGAATGTGGTTCCTGCTCATGGACCATCAACACTTGATGTGATTTATGATAGAGGTTTAATTGGAGTTTATCATGATTGGTAAGTTGGTCTCATGCCAACAAATAAATTGAAGTACTTGATCTTGCAACAAGAACTCATTCATCATCGTATCTTCTTGTTAGCAAAAGAACACTAGTACAGGTATAACATTTCATCTTTTGTTATTTAGGATTGGCAAGGAAGCAACAACATTTGCATTTTTTTTATCGGTAATATATGCATTCAATTTGGTCACGTTGGTTCTTGACCACTTAGTCGTGTTTCCAATGTCTACTGCCTCAATAACTGAATCATGCAATTGTATCCTGAGCTATTACTGGGATTTGGTCTTCTTTTTTACTTATTTAAAAGATTAATCACTAATTCCTCATTAAAGCCTTGTCTCAACAATGGTGGGTTAGTTACATGAATCTTGTCCCCATTCACACTTAATCCTGGGTCAAATCCTCAAATAGGTTGTACTTCAAGTCTATCCTTATACTTCCATCCATGTCCTCTTCTACCTAGCCCTTTCCCTTGGAGGACCATAAGCTTCCATAGAAAGCTTTTCCTCATCTGCAACAGTTTTTTACCTTGGACATGAGAGAGAAATCTCTATATAAATGACATAAATCTTGAAGAAATGAAAACAAGAAGTTGCAAATGAAGGGAATGAATCATTATTTGTACTTAACTCTCTATTATGGCTGTTCTAATCTTGAAAAAGTTAAAAATGAAGTATGATGCCCTTTAATGTAAAACTGAAGAGGTGATCACCATAATGGCTACTTAGATTGCTGATGGGTATTTAGTCGATGTTCACAGGTGTGAGGCTTTCTCAACATATCCTCGAACATATGATTTCATCCATGTTGTCAGCATTGAATCCTTGATAAGAGATTATAATTCAAGCAAAAGCAGGTATTTCCCCCTCCTTTTTCCTTCATTTTCTTTTTCTCAAACTAGAAATGTTTGATGTGTTAGTGCTTTAATTGAAATTTATGTTTGCCACTTTCTATTATTTAGGGCACGTTTGTGCTAAGGGCATATTCGAGGAAAAGCAGTTGAGATCCGGCACCTTCCCACCTAGTTTGGGTGTGCCAATGATTCTAGGACAGAAATCTCCCTTTTTACCCAGAGATCAACAATAGAAGCACGGTAGAGAGGATCCAGAAATCCCACCTTTCCCGGTGGGAATTTTGGATCCACAGAAAAGGGAAAGAGCATTTCCTCTTCCGCTGCTTGCTCCACACATGCCCTTGGCCTGCTTGGATAAGTAAAAAATAAAGTGAAGTGAAGTTAAATGTGCCCTAAGAGTTTAAAATTTCAATTCTACTCTATTTGGATGAGTCTGGCCTGACAAATGAAGTATTATTCTACCATCAACACTAGAAACTTCAATTTCGTAGAGTAAAAGTCAATTCTACTCCAAAGTATTGTAGATTTCACTTCACACCAAGCATCCAAATAGAGTGAAGTGAAGTACTTTACCTTGTAACTTCAACCCATTTCTTCCCCACTTCACTCATGTGAGTAGATGAAAATAGCGGCCGCTACGCTACATTGGGCATAGCGGTCGTGACCGCTATGCTAAATTGAAGATAGCGCCGCTATCTTCTGTAGCGGCTGCTATGGGACTGCTACAATCCGCTACGGCCGCTACGGGGCCGCCACGACTGTGAATGATGACTGCTTTTCAAAAAAAAAACTAAAATACATATTAAAGCTTATTTTTTTACTTTTTCTCTTCAAATGACATTTTTACTCAACTTTTCTACCCTTCTTCTATATTTGAAAGCAAACCAAAACACATAGGATCCCCCTTCTATCCTTAAAAGAACACCAACGCACGTAGGATCTCGCTGAATTGAAGTTGATGCAGAGAGTTCATCTCAAGTAGAGTGTTTTTTGGAGCTATTAATTATTATGTCATTCAATATTTGTTGTATTGACTGTTTACTGTTTAATGTTTACTATTGCACTCCTAAGTTCCAAGTTTTAAATCTTGAGTCTTAACTTCAAGTTCAAGACATTATTTATTTTGTTGATATTACTTCATCACAGTTTTCTTAATAAGCCTTTCATTAGCTAAGTTAACATAAAAACATGAATACATGTAAAGAAAAAATGATCATTACTATTATTTTCTATTAATACAGCGATATAGGACCTCATGCAATGAGGGGACTACTACACCCCTTTATCTTAATTACTTTTGCAAAAAAATCATATATTCTATCATTTTCTAATATTTAGGATTTTTTAAAATTTTTTTCAGAATTTTTTGATGATTATTTTAAATCACACCGCTACGCCGCTACGTAGCGCCTGCTACGTAGCGTTTCAACAGTGGGCCGCTACGCCTGCCGCTACTATTATTTTTATCCTTGATGTGACATCTACTTCACTTTACTCCACTTTTCATTTATCCAAACAGGCCTATAGCATTTTGTAATCAATAACCTTTTGATAAAGGGTAGCGGAACTTTCAAAGCCTCCTTTTTTGTATGTGCGTGAGTGTTGCTACTCACCCATCGTCCCTAACCAGCTAGGGGACAACTTTCATACCCTTTGAATGAATAAAGGGTAATGAAGCTACTTCTTTCTATGCACTAATGAATGTAGTATAAATGGGTCCGACTTTGGATTATTGTGCAGATGTGCACACATTCCAATTCTTCATGGACTTCATGTCCCTGCCAGCTGTGGATCGCATCCCTTGATGTACTCTCTTCCTATGGGTATCGTTATGATAAGAAGCGAATTTCATGCTGCCGCAAAAAAAATTCTTATTGCAACCACCACTAATATCTTCAACTTCCAATAAAAGTATAGAACTTTCCGTCAAAGAACAGCAATATTGTTGTTATGATTGGTTCTTTAATTTTTATTTTTTTTAGATTCTTTTTTGATGTTGTTGGTAGCTGTCACTTATAGTCGCAGTTTTATAATATTGGTTTGCTATTGTTTTTTCTATTTTTTTTTTTTTGGTAAACGATATTCATTAATGAAGGAAAGAAAACAAGAGATCCAAACATCTAAAGAGCATATCAAAAATACATAAAGCAGCCCCTTAACCCAAACAGTCCCTGGTTTGTTGTTGTTTGATGATAGCAAAGGGCCCATTTGCTTACATGGAATTGATGTCCTAGGAATGTTAAGACTCGTATTTATAAAATGATTCAAAATGAAGAAACAAAGGTTAATATCCAATAATGACTATCAAATGATCTCCAATTAAATAGAGATCACCTTTGTAATTTGAATCTTAAGGAAAGTCAAGGTCCCATCGAAAGAAATACGGACACAGGATACAAATACGATCCGACACGAACACGCCGACATGGCATTTCTCAAAAAAGGACACATACATGTCGAGAGACACGTTAATAATATATTTTTATTTTTATATATAATCATATACTAAAAATATCATTTTAACTTTTTAATCAATTTAGCAATCAAAAAATAAAAATTCAAATACCAACTAACAAACATATCAAATTATCAAATATCAATACAACACTAAAACATAATTCATAATCATTAAACATGAAATATTCATAATTTCATAAAATCCATACAAAGAAAAAGGAGGATCATCTTTTTTCCCTCCCTAAAAAAAAAAAACAAAACAAAACAAAAAGCAAAAAAGAAGCTAATCTCTAGGCCTATTCTTTAGTGAAAGATTTATTTGTCTTTTGCTTGTGATATGATTAATGTTAACAATCATACATTTTTCTATGGTATAAAATTATCATACATCAAGTTTGCAAGTATTAATAACCACATGTTAATAAATGTCCAAGAAATATTGGTCATATGTTTATTTTTTAGTCATAGACACAGGCACACGGCTAAAATCGTATCGCACACGTGTCTGAAGAGTGTTGATGTCCAACATGTGTCCAATACGGATGCATCACTTTCTTAGGAGTGTCCGTGCTTCTTACTCCCATCTATATCTCTACCTTATATATTTCTTTCCTCACCTTTTTAACAATCCTTTTTTGGCCACTTCACCATGAATTCTTATGTATTCAATTCCATGTGAATAAGCAATTCTAAAATGTTGATTAGAAGCTTATGCATGAGCTTCTCCTCAGAAAAATTATCAAAATCATCTAGATTTAAAATAAGTTGGCAAAACACATCATCATTTTGCTGATTAGCTAATATTTAGTTTCTTACTTTTATCCCTTCCGTTTTGGGTCGCAGATGCCATCTTCTTGATTTGATGATTGAGATGGATCGCATGCTGCGTCCAAGTGGAACAGTCATGCTTCGAGATTCATCTGAAGTCCTTGATAAGGTGAGCCTTATTGCTCGAGCCATTCGGTGGAGGGTGACATTGTTTGATACTGAGCCAGAATCAAATGAGAAAGAGAAAGTTCTGGTCGCAACCAAGAGATTTTGGAAGTCATATTCTGCCTCTGGTTAAAACACTCCCTTTCTCTGTAGTTAGTGTTTTCACTATTATTGTCATGCATCCTTATTCTTTTTTAATTCTTTCATTCATTATTTTCATGTAGAGATGATTATTTAAAATTGTTTTTAATTACCTATAAATCAAGCAGATGAACCTTAAGGCAACAAAATTTATTTTAAATGGTTGCATCCTGGGGTAAATCATACACTAGTATCACTTTTTTTTTCATTTTTCCTTTTTCTTTTATGACCCACCTACAGTCAACCTACAAACTTTTGGCCTACGGCTTGGGGGTTATCTAATTCTAACGAGCAAGAATTAATTTTTAGGGGGTATATACATAGCCACACACATGTTACCCGAATAATGCAAGTGGTGGAAGTTGAACTCAAGACCTTAAAGAGCAAACCCAAGATTCAAATCAATTGGGCTACCGCCTTGATAGCCACTAGTATCATGATCACACCTGTTGAATGATCATAATAGTTTGATGGCAGCTTGAACTTGGTGATCTACCAATAATGTTTCACCTGGCACTATCGCGATTCAATCAATTACCATGTTGGTTTACTACTTGTTAATTTAAGCATTAGCTTATTCATCTTAAATAGAGTAGCTAAGACTGACCAATAAGACTAATTTAAGTATAGATCTAATCCAAAAGCCTCGTCTATATGATGTGCCGTGGATTTTACTAACAAGCGACATCCCACCTGGTTGGGGATCTCCATTCACTTTCTCGGCTTCTCCAAATCCAAATGTTTAGCCTGGGCGTGAATTTTTTTTATTGGGTCATCGGAACAATGACGGTATCCTGAGATTCATGCGTAGATTCTCTGAGCAAACCATTATAATTAAAATCCATCAAACACAAGCACACCCCGAAACATAGTTCTGCAAAGTCTAATTTTGACGAGTTTTGAGAGTCCAAATGGATTGGAGCGTTGAATCAACTATGCATGCACGTGGATGCTGAAAATTTGTGGGTTGCAAATCAAGTGGTTAGGATAATTATTCGAGCCTGTCACCATATAGAGGTTGGTGGGGGAGATCTTTTGATTCCCAATAATCCTATCTCCAACTAGGGTGGGCCCTACAAAGAGCAGTACTCAGCATTATGTCAACTATACGCACTTGGGAGTCATGGATCTAAAGGATGATCTAATGTAGATTGGTATCACTAAGACCAGCCAATCCCCATCAATTGGAACGGCCTTAATAGCCCCACAAGAGGGTCAATGAGGTCCGAAGTCTCTCAATTTGAGGCCCGGCTTTTGTTTTTACATTTTTAGTCAAAATTCATTGTCAGTTATACCCGTGGCCTAATGGATAAGGCGCCTGACTTCTAATCAGGCGATTGTGGGTTCGAGTCCCACCGGGTATGATGAATAATTATTTTTTATTTGACATAAAAATTTCATAAATTTTTAACTTTTATTTTTCAATTGACATAATATTTTCATAGATTTCTATCCTTGTACTTGAGAAAAGTTTTTTCTTGAGAAAAGAAACAATCTTTTTCAATAAAAAGGTGCAGCATTATGCTTCATTTATTTATAATATTTCATGAAAGATCCATCTTTAATATATATATATATATGTGTGTGTGCGTGCGCCAGCGCGCACATTTATGCCAATAAACTGTATTGCGAGTACGAGTGCACTAGGTATGTTTCATTATGGTTAATTTATTTTTAAAGTATTTTCATAAATTCTTTTCCTTTCTATATTTGCAGATTATTTTCATAAAACACAATCTTTCTTATAAATATAATCTTTTCTCATTTTCTCTATTTGATTGACAAAAGATACAATCATTTTTTTTATAAAATTTTCATTTTTATGTTTCACTTAATTATATAGAATACAATCTTTTTTAATGTGATAGTACATGAAAATACAATCTATATTGCTGTCAAGGTGATGGCTCAATTGATTTGAACTTTAGATTTGCTCCACAAGGTCTCAAGTTCAACTCTCGCCCTTTGCAGCTTCCCAAGGTTTCAAATTCGACTATCGGCCCTTGCGTTATCCGGGCACTATATGTGTGGCCATGTTTATACCCTCAGAAAATAGTCTTTCCTTGTTAGAATCAGATTTCCCCTGAGCTGGAGGCCTGAAGGCTAGGATACCTTAGATCATCAAAAATACATATATACAATCTATCTTTGTTGAATTGCATAATCTCTCCCAATTTTTATTTTTACAGAAGGCAATGCTTCCCTTGGCACAGAAGAACAAACTTGTTTTGTTCCAGAACTCATTCCTTAAGATGACAAGGTTTTGCACACTCTGGTACTGCATTTTATCTCATTAGAACTAAGCATTTTAAATAACCCATCTTACATATTTTAGGTTACCTGTGTTTGTGGTAACACCCTCAAGTTAAACGCCTTTGGGGCATTCAAAATTAATTTATGTAAGTGAGATAGATGTTTCATTTGGGGTCTCATTTCGAGAGGTTAGACCTTCACAGGCTGCTCAAGCGCATCAAAATAATTCTCCGAAGGCTGAAAGAAACTTCAGTAACTTAACAACTCAACATCAGAAACAATAAATAAAAAAAAAGGATTCTACAACCATTTATAAAGGATTTAGGTACTTCTCAAAAAACCAGAAAATCCACATTGACAACCAAAAATCTTGAACCCATAACGGAACCGGTTGAAATCAAACCTCCACAGCCCTTACTGCTATGCTGGTTAGTAAATATACTTTCAATATGAGGAACCAGGGATTGATCCCAAGGCATGATTGTAAAACCAAGTGCCAACACCAATCAACATGAGTGTGCTGGCCACAGCCCTTAATGCTACTTTATAATCCTATACATCACCTTTCTCATCTCCTATTTAGCAAATTTGAAGTACTTGATTTCTCATCTTACAGAAAGTCAGCTCAGCAAGAATTAGACAACAGACCAGTTAACAACAATTCAGACCATGCAACTTTGCTCTAAGGTTTTGTTTTATTTTTTTTCCGTAAAGCTTGCTTATATTACAATGCAGAACACTCATCATACATCATAGGTCATCAACATTCTCTCGGCCCCATTTAAATTGAGGGCATAGCATGCAAGCCTTTCCAGCAAAATACCTTGTAGCGATTTCCAAATGGAAATTTCAGTGTTAACTCTCAACTCTGGTGTGTTTGTGCCCATTTCAATTAAACAGAATGTTTCAATCTATTTCAATAAAATTGATACAAAATCATTATGTTAAAAAGCATTTGAAATTGGACTGTCAGGACAGCTAACTTTTACAGTGAAATGGTTACCAAACAGTATATATTTTCCATTTCAAAGAAATGAAGTGCACTACAGTTTACTTAAAATCCAATCAAGCAGCTCATAGGAATATTAGAACTAAATTTGCCCCCAGACTAGCAAGCCACCAACTTGAGTACTACAAACAGAAAGTGCACATAAATAGCAACGAATTGCTACTATTGAAAGAAAAAGAAAAGGGGGGAAAATTAAAGCATAGTTAGATAACAAGCTAAAACCTACATTGCTGGTACTAAAAAGGATTAAAGTAACATTTCTCTCAACTACTCCCTGCAGAGTAATAAATGTAAAGAAATTTAAACTCAACGCTTTCCACCACCACCTCCGAGTTTTGGCCCTTTTGGAGCTGCACCCCTGGGCATGCCTTTGGTCTGAGTCTTCTGAGTCTTGGCCATCACCTCCGCTTTCTTTGCCTTCTTCTCATCCTTTGTTTTCTTGATTCTCTCTTTAATTTCACTGCAGCGTCAAATATCCAATGAATACAATGACAATACACTATAGGCCGAAAAATGAGGGAATGGTTGAGTGTTTCAAACACAGCATCCTCTTATAATTCGTGTTATCCCAAGGAAGCACCAATCACAATACCAGATGAAAGACAATGATAATAATAAAAGGGCTATCAAACATACCGAAGAGCAGCTTCCCGTGCTGCATCTCTGACTTCTGCCTTTTCAGTCCGTCTCTTCTGGATCACCTCCAAGGTAGCACCAACTATTGACCTAGAATAAGGCTTCTTGGCAGTACGGCGCCTCTTCTTTACAGCTTCAGCATGGATATCCTGTAAAAAGAGTGGCATAAATAATCAACAACAATAATCAGCCTAATTGAGAAACTCTGTAAATAAGGAGGGAGAAGAAAATCTACAAAAACATTTAAAAGGAAAAAAGGAAAGATATGTTTTATGTGGTAAAATCCAGGAGAGCAGAGGAAAATCACCTTCTTATGCTGTTTTCTGTACATGGCAGTCCAGGTAAGTTTTGATGGCTTCAAACGATTATGGAAGTATCGCTTACATTTTGAGTTGGCAAACAGGAAGACCTGCAATGATGGGAAGAAGATGGTTCTAACTCTACAAAAGGTCAAGATTGAAGAAAAGACAAGGACGTTGGGTGGCCAATTGCCTGCTTCAATGTCAGCAGATGTTCGCAGGGAGATCTGGGGCCAAATTACAAACTTACCTGTGAATCAGCACGTACAAATCTGATACCCTTGCCAGGATAGATTTTGGCACCGCTGAAACGGCAGAGTTCAGTCCTGAAAAGTCATCAAGAACACAAGCATACATGAAGACTGACAAAATACAGTTTGGATACTGCATTAAAAAGAGATTCAACATTGCACAGCATGACCAAATATGGTGGTATTGTGAATGCAGAGAACCAGGAGCCGGTTCCACCACTCAAGGTTTCAAGGCTTGATCCTTGCAAGAAAATCTATTTGAAAAAATAAAAAATAAAGGGCCTTTCCTTGAACAATTGGCACAATCTTTTTCTCAGTGCAATTTCTTCTTCCTCTTGAATATCCATTGCAAAAACTGAAAAAACAGTTGTCTTTAAGAAGCAACTAATAGTAATTAGTAATTGAAAAACCCTTAGTGAAAATTATTGGAGGCGGTGCATTTTTGTGAGTATGAAGGATTTGCTTAACCAATCCTCCATTCATACATTTTTGGGAGTGTGAAGGATTTGCTTAACCTATACTGCATTGATAAAAGCCAACGCAAGAAACATATCAAGCTGGATGTTATTAAGCACCCTATCCAGAAAGTAGGGAAAAAAAATGCAGAAGTTGAAGATAATACATCGGAGTACATTATTCTAACACTAAAAATAGGAGGGATTTGGCATCAGACATCGTTCGATGCATTCCACAATCAAGAGCCATCGGACTCATGTTGAGAAAGATTGGAGCAATTTTTCACTGTTAAAATTTGTTACATACTTATATACATGGTCTTGACTAATTTCCACGTTAAGTGCCTTTAAATTGAAGAAATTATTTAAGATGGTTCCCTAGATTCAATGAACCATGTTACTGAAATAAAATTTGTCGTTCTCTCTTTAAGGGAACTTACTAAAGGTCCGATATAGGGCCTAGGGTTAAAGCTTGTGTAGAGTGCTGCAGCACATATCCGATGACACTTCAAATTGTCAAGAAGACCTCAAAACACAAGGACGCACCTCTAGGGATAAAACCCACAATTCTACTCAATAATACAAGTATTAGAAATTCTTCTCTACAATATCATATAAATAAGAAAAGATAACTTAGAACCTAAGAAACCTAATTAAACTAGGAAACTAAATAATAAGGAAAACTAAATCCTAATTACAACCTATATAATAAAATAAAATCTAATAACATATAATTACTAAATAAAAGCCTAAATGTATTTAGGCTCTACACATGTGGCCATTGAGGTCAATACTACATCATTTTCCACGGCTTGAAAAAAACTAGACCTCAAGTTCAGGAGATGTCCGCCTAAATCAAATATCAATCGGACAAACTTTCGATCAATTGGTTGATCAACAGCTTCTGTGTACACCTTCAAATATAGCTTCATTGAATAGCCTGAGGGGCTATGGATGTGAGATTAAACCCTTAGGCAAGTCATGTCCAAGAGTTGCACCATCAAATCACAATTTTTTTTCCGACCAGTTCTTCATGTCCCAATTTCCAGTGTTGATCTTTGAAGATGAAATTAACATGAAAATTTATGTGGGGAATAACAACAGCTGGTTCTTTTCTTGGTTGTTGCACTTCTTGATCATCATTCCTCATAGGAGAAATTTCAAGTCCAAGTATAGATGTCAAATCCTTTGTATCTTGCTCTGGCTCCTAAGTCTGCATATCCTCTAGCACTGGTTCCTTAACATGAACTGTGCTATCATTTGTGGCGACTTTTCTTCTCCAGGCATAACCACTATTAGATGAGATCTTTTAAACATCTGCTCTATGCAAATTGCTTCCCAATATACCTCATGAATGTTCTTACAATCATTCATTTTCTCTGCTATTTCTTATCTCAAGCCTCTGATAAAACTAATCAAGTCATGTTCTTCCTCATCTTCGAATCTACACTTATCTTGGAGCCATAGAAATATGTCACCAACGATAGTCAAGAACAAACATTTCTCTTTATTTCAAATTAAGAAATTATTGAAAATAGACTTGATTTTCAAAATACTATGAGCCATATTTTTTTTCATATTTGTATCTTTGAAGTATGTTAAAGATTGTAGTACCACGAAATCTCATTTTGAATTAAAGAATGGACAAGCCTGATGTGTAGATCTGATCTCCAGAAACACGATGACGAAGACGAATATGAAATTTGAGTCTAAATGAGCCCAAAATTGCAAAAAAAAAAAAAAAGGAACCCTCCAACCCTTGATCTTAGTGTGATGAGATGTTGATGTCGCAAGACAGCTGGGTGTACTGTCTTCCACAAGTTGGTCAAATTGATCCAAGTTATAAAGGCTGACTAGTCCAACTAGGTGGGAACTGTTTTGGCCTAGACTCAACTTGGCCTGACCTGGGCTTTGACCCAAGTAATCAACACACATGTGACAAAGGGGGCACATGAGGAGTCTATTTACCCCAATTCAAGTCCTAATCTCACAACAAAAGGGAAAAGGATCCAAACCCTTTTGTCAATTGCCTGCTTTCTTGGAGGCGAAGGCGATGATTGAAAGAGGGGATGGTGGGCAGTGGAGATGAGGGACTAACAAGAGCAACGAAGGCGAGGATGGTGGTGGCGATCATGCAGTCTGTGGCAGCAACGACCGATGATGAATGGCACTGGTGTGAAGTGCAATCGTCGGTGACAAGTACCTCTGCTCCCCTCCAATCTTCTTCTTCTCCTCTTCTTTCTTTCTTTTTATTTTCCTTTTCTCCAGGTTGGGAAAGGGGAGAAAGGATTTCGTGTTGGTGGCTGGGTTTTATAATGTACGAGGGAAGGCATGAGGGTAGTCGAGGGCTGCGATTGGTTTGGGTAGGGATTGGATCGCACGAAGGGTTTGGGGATTCTGTGATGGTGGGTGAGTCTGGCGGAATATGGAGAAAAGGGTTTTTTTTTTTCTTTCTTTCTTCTATCTATTTTCTAGGAGGGTTGGGTCATGAGATGGCGGGGTTTGTCTGAGCGGTGGGAGTGGAACACAGGGGGAAGAAAGGGTTTAGGGCTTTTGCATTTTATAGGCGACAAATCTCTCTCTCTCTCTCTCTCTCTCTCTCTCTCTCTCTCTCTCTGGGATGGGGACTGAAGTCTTGAAGTGGCTTGGGTTTTGGGTGACGCAGTCGATGAGGATGATGGGGGTGGAGCTGGGCTGGCAACGGCTCTGGGATTTCAGATATATAAATGAAGAGGTGATTTGTGGATGGCTGTCAGATGTTTGTGGAGAGTAATAGAATGGGAGGGATGGGGGTAATAACGCCAATCTATCGGAGGACCAATGTTGACTACGAGATAAGGGTAATCACGCTAAGACAATCGAGGATCGTTTGTCTCCGATACCAAACTAATGCAGCGCTAGGATTAGGGCTTGCATAGAGTACCAAAGAACATGCCCAGGGGACACTTTGAATCGACAAGAAGACTTCAACATACGATGACACAACTCTAGGGATAAAACCCACAGTTTTACTCAATAATTCAAGTCTGAGAAATTCTTAGAGCCTAAGAAACCTAATTAAACTAGGAAACTAAATAATAAGGGAAACTAAATCCTAATTACAACCCACTAAATAAAATAAAATCTAATGATATATAATTACTAAATAAAAGCCTAAATGTATCTAAGCCCTACACATGTGGCCATTGAGGTCAATACTGCATCAAGGACCTAGACCTTAAAGCGTCGGGCAGATTTTTTGCAAGTGCCCAAGGACCCAAGGGGTTTTTTGTGTAATGCCGTAGAAGAGGAAGAAACGAGCAAAATATAACCAGGCACCACCTATCTGTTTCTTTCTTCTGGGCTGTAAAACCTTGCTAAGATTTTGAAAGAACAAAGCCACAGTCGGCCATAAAAATCACTAGAGCCAAATTTTACTAACTACTTTTGATAGAAAAATTCACTCGAAAGACCCACATTGCCAGAAAAGAACTGTTATAGCTGATAACATCAATAAAAGTAAATGAGAACACTGACCAGGATTGGGAACAGTAGCAAGTGAAAAAATGCAGCAGGAAACATCTTATCTGGTAAATTTGGGGGTACCCCAGGTCGAAATAAGCTCGATTAGTGGGTTAAAACCAAGGCAGAAAGTGAAAATCATATTGTAAGAAAATGTGATATCTGATTCGTTGTACATCCAAACACGTCACTTTCATAATCTTATCCCTGAAACAGAAAACATCCTACCAAACCCTAAATCTAACCGAATCGGATTCAAAAAAAAAAATTACACATAACAAGAGCGACAGAGAGATCAGATTTCGTGAATGTCAGAAGTGAAGATTAAATGAACATACGATCAGATTGAGAGAGAGAGAGAGAGAGAGAGAGAGAGAGGACATACTTGAGAACCATGGCTGCCGCTGCTAATCTAAACTTCTTTGAAAACCTCAACTACGAAACCCTAAATACATGAAAGTTGTGGGAACAGGTGCTAAAAAAGGGCGCCGGTTTCAGAAAACTACCAAAACGCCCTTCTTTTTCTTGTAGTCCTTGTGGGCCCACATCAGATTTATCTTGAGTACAATTTACAAATCAAAGGTTGTTAACTATTGGATGAGTGTTAAATTTGGACCTGTGCATAGGGGGTGCTCATGGATCAGCTGGCCAGCGCCCATTTTAAGTATGGCCTTGAACTTTAGGTTTTTGTAGTCCAATTGAGCTAAGATAGAGTTGTAAACGGGTCGATCCCGATCTGGGTCTATGGTAGATCTAGAATCGGAGTTGTTAGTGAGAGGATAGACTCCAACTTAGAACCAGAACCAGTTCGAAATGGGTTTCCTGAATCCGGAACCAAAACCATTAAGAAGTTGATGGACCCGAAAACAGAACTAAAACCATGTATGGGGCGGGTTTAAGTCCAGGTCTGGATCTATATAGATAGTGCTTTAGAGAAAAAAGCTAACTTTTGGGGAAATTTTTTTAAAATTCGGATAATATGTTGGATCTTAGGTCCACTAGTAGGGACTAAGATGGAACCAAATCCGGAACTGTTTAAGTCATGGGTCCAAAAATAAGATTCAAACCCGAACCCATTTTCTTATCGATTCCTAACTAAGGACCCAAACCCATTTATTAATGGGTCAAAACCCATTTATTAATGGGTCAAAACTTCGGTTAATCAGAGAATCGATGACTCATTTACAACCCTACGCTTAGACCTAACTTTTGAGCCTATTTACCTATATTATTGGGCTTGGACTAAGTGGTAGAAAGCCTAGCCCGGTCCATGGTGCTAAAAAAATGAGAATTTAACACATGTTGTCTCATACATGAACAAGCATCCCAACCAACCAAGCTATAACTTGTTACAATTAATGGAAACTTTTATGTTAATAAAACACCATCCATCTAGTCTCTGATTTAAACTTATTTTTTACAGGCTACGTTGGGCTGATTACTTTTGGCCAAATTTAGGGTGGGCTACGAGTTAGAATTTGGGCTAGGCCTGTATATTATTCAGCACAAGCCATGTGGACATGTACATCCCTACTCTCACGAAGAGGTAGTTGTGTGTGGAGTGTAAGTTAGTAAGAGATGGCCCCATGAGAGTTCATCGCACCCTAATCTCATTGTACCAAGTCATGAGCCTTGACTTCTTTACTTTTTTTTCCATAGATGAGCCTTAACTTAAAAAGGATATAATTGTGCAACGGCGATGAAGTTACATTGAAAAAGACTCTAATCTTTCGTGCTTGTCATTTTTTAGCTCATTTGCTACAATTTGAACCATTAAGAGAGAAAAACATGTATTATTTTTCTTAGGGCACGTTTGGCAAACAGGAATTCCATGGAAAACTAAATGGTTTTCTACTGAATCACGGAATCCTGTCATTTGGTATGTGTATGGAATGTAGAATACTTTATTTCACAGTCCACACTATTACAGAAGGAGGGGGGGTTAAACAACCCCCCATCTAACCCACAGAATCCATAGCAGCGCAGAATTGCATTGCTACAGTACTCGAATAGTGGTACAGGTATCGATCCATGGTTGTGGATTTGTAGGTCCCACAAAGTTGATCAGAACCATTGGGATTCTTTCTCATCCCGAAAAGGGCTACACAACCAACTATCAACCGTTGAATCATCTTCTATGATGAGATATTTTCAAAATAATAATCAATGCTAGAGATGTAAATCTGGACTTCTATGAGCCCCTTTTCAAAAATCTAGACTATTAGATTTCATATAGAGACCAAGCATGGCCATAGGACCAAATTTCAAAATGTAGGGCCATGTGGATCATAAAATATCGGCCAAAACGTTTCATGTCGTTGATTTCTTAAAGGTTTCTTCCCTGAAAATCCTTTATTCTATTAAACTTAGTTTTTTTTAGGGAGGATGACATGATTATAGGCTTTGGAGGGATTCTTTGCTTTCATAGAATCCCGTCATCCCCATAGACCATTGCCAAACATGCCCTTAGACTCCAAAAAAACCATTTTCAATAAGAGAGGAGTAGGAATAACTTTTCTGTTGTCCCACTATAATGGGATTATAACATTGCACAAATGCTTCTTAATGGCAATTCTAAGAATTCCTACGTCGGGGGATATGTGAGATCTTTTATCTACAATCATGATGCTCAAGCACCCTTGAGCATTTTAAAAGCTATATATTTGGGAATTTGGAAAATTCTACAAGCCCAAAAAACCATAATCCAAGAAGCTGAAATCATAAAAACCTATAAACCAAATGAACATAGGCAAATAGAAGAGAACAATTACTAACATGCCCAATAGTGAAATATACCCTCAAGAATTCTTACAAACTCAAAGGTGGCTTTTCACATGTACTTGCATTCGAAATTCTATAATCAACTAGAGCATTTGGAATGCTCAGGAGATAAAATCTAAAATTAAATTCCCAACATGCACAAGAGAAGCCTTAACCAACGGCCTAAAACTCAAACAGTTTGGATGAAGTTAGTTATTGACCCAACCCAAGCCAAGCCTTAAGCAACTAAAAAAAAAGGGAGAAAAAAGGGATCAGCTCAAGCTGAGCCAATCAAGGGCCCAATTGCCAACAAAGACAACACAAGGCGTTATCCCTTGCAACGCATCGACGTGCCTGCGGTGTAGGGCGATCCCACCAGCCCCCCTCTCATTTAGAGAAGCTTGGGTCAAGCAGACCTAACCTAACCCTACCTGGTCCAAAGCGCAAGTACTGACGCAAAGGAGATGACGTCAGATGACATCAGCAGTGATGCAAGTATAGTGCACATCAGCCTCAAACCTTTAAACCATGATATCTTAACCATCCGGAATCAGATCGATTGTTCATTTGTGGCTACAGACTCGTTTTGAAGAGATCTACACAGCAACAGTAAAGAATAAGCAATCTAACGTTTCAGACAAAAAGCTGGTAATCCATTAAATGGTTAGTGGTATCTAAACTTTTCTTTTCCTTTAAAAAAGCTGACATGTCGTCGGCTTCCAAATCAACACAACCTAGCCATGTGGAAGCGTTGAATAGACGCATTATGGCAGTATGATTGTTGCACACCAATCCGATTTCGAAGCCTGGTGATGATGCCCTTGAGGAAAATCATGAGAATTATGAACAATGGGCATTTGATAATAAATCAGTGATGCATCTCCTTGTCGAACTCATATCGAATGATCTGGTGAAATAATTTGAATACTTCACCACAACTGTGGAGATTTATGAATATGCAATGAAGAAGCATGACTAGACCTCTAAATCTATCTAGTGGAGCCTTTTAGCTCATATATCAACTATAAAATGCCAGAATGAACATGCATTAGGGATCACATTGATCAGATGTCAGTCCGATGTAGCAATTTGGTAGCGTTGGCAAAAGAGATTGCCTAGGATTTTCATATTATGTATTTCTTGATGAGTCTCCCACTTTCGTAGGAGAATGTCTCTTAACACCTAAGTCATTAAAACGGGGTAACCCTTACTAAAATTGAGACAATATTGATTGCAGAAGGATAAAGACAGGCTGCTTGCAACATTACACCAGGAAATTTTGTCATGGTTTCCCAAACTAGAAATAGTGATGGTACATTAGCCACTAAGATGAGAAATAAAAAGAAATTTAAGAGCACTTAAAAACACGAAGGGCCTCAGAATGGTGTATACTATAACTGCGCGAAACCTAGATACTTTAGTTCTCAAAGCAAGAAGAGAAAAAGGTAAGTAATCGGCATGGAAAGGGGACCAAAGAGCACAATGATTATGTTGTAATGGTCACGGAGTCCATGATGGTGCACAGTAATGATAAAAACTAGTGGATTAGCTCTGAAGCCCCTCAACGCATATCCAAGTCCAAGGCCATATTCATCGAAATTAAGGAGATGAAATCAGGAGAGCAGTCTATTATATGGGGAATTAAACATTTTGTGAGGTGTTGGGAGTAAAGAAAGTCAAAATTACCTTATCAATAGGAAAATCCCTATATCTCTCCATTGTTTCTTCGCTCCAGCCATGAGGAGTGTCATCTCAGTAAGCTAGTTAGCTATGAATGGATTTGAAGTGGGATTCGAAGGCAAGAAAGTAACAATTGGTTCTGTGCAGTCAAGTTTTAGTGAATGGTTCTCTTTTTGATAAATTGTAGTTGTTGGACATTGTTAGTAATGAAGTAAAACCTAATTCTGATTATTCTGTGTGTGAATATGTACATGATGGTTTGATTATGTTTTATGGCATATGAGAAACTACGATGCCCTTAGATCGGCACCTATATTATATCATTTTCATTATGGATTTAAAAATGAATTAAAGTCCAATAGGTGCGACCACTCCTAGGTGGATGCACTTAGGTCCGACCCTGCTATATTTGGTCAGTATCTAAAGGTAATGCAAATATAATTCTCAGATGGGAGGAGGAAGATGAACTATGAATGTTGATACAGACAGATATTCCATTTTTGCCAAATTGTCAGCCACACAGTTATCATGTTTGTAGAAAATGCACCTCCCACCAAGGTATCTGGGTAAGGGCTTGGTTCAATTTTCTCTAGATAATCACAATGTCCTCTGATAATGTTTCAAATCATTGAAGGGAGTCAATCAAGATTAAACTGTCTCCCGAGATGAACAACATTTTGAACCACTGACTCAATGCAAACCTCAACACCTTCCAAAAGGGTTTGAATTTCTGCCTCCAGAACACTGCCCGCATCCTCTTTGCACATTCTGCTTTAAGAGCTCTTGCTGAAATTTGCACAATTCCACCTATGCATCTAGCATGTGTAAATGGATTCAGAGATCCATCCAAATTCGATTTAGCAAAATTATCCGTTGGTGGCAGCCACATGTTTGGAGTAAAATTCGCCCAACCTTCACATAATTGAATTTGTGAGGTCTATAGTTTATCTTGGATAACAAATTACTAGATCTAAGCTTTGTCAATAATGGTACTGATCAACAGGTTTTTTAAAATTATTTCTTTTCTTTTTTTTTTCTTTTGAAGTTATGGGTCAATTTGTCATAAAATATGGACATATCAACTCATTGACCATTTAAACAAAGATGATCTTCAGCTATGATGCCCGGATACAGCATGGATACGATGGGGACACGTCATGGATATGGAAGGGACACGGATTTTACACATAAAAGGTGAAGTATCGGATATGATACGACGCGATACGTTAGCCATTTTGAAGTATCCGTGCATCATAAATCTTCAGGCTGAGTCCAAATCTTAGGTTAAATCCTCCTCATATGCACTAGTATATGTTTCCAGCAAGCAATTGAGCTCTTTGTCTGTGTGGAGTGAAGGAACTTTATTTTAAGTCAAATTATTTTTTTAATTTTGCATAATATTTATATTTTTGTATTTAGTTCTACAAATATCATACGTGGAGATGCCTATGCTTAGCAAATGATCAAATCAAACTCCATGCACATACATCTGTATCACTAACTTGTCCATTACGGATTAGGTTCTATTTAAAAATAGAATTGTAAGAATTTGAGGACCTAATATTTGATGGACTACTCCCCTAACTCAAATAATTTCACTGTAGAGCCCACCAGTACCGTCAGATTAATTATTTGTAAAATACATAATGACAATGTTTTTTTTATAAATGGATTGATGACTACAAAATATTATGATTATTATTATTAAAAATTCAGGTGTAGTACATTTACATTTATGAATGTGACGTGTGCCAAACTACAATGAAGTGAAAAATGTTGGCATTTATTCTTTGTGTTTCTCTTCCTCCTTTCTGCAACTTTCGTCTCGTCTCATGATCAGGTGCTAGAACATGCATGGATTCTGCTCTGCAACTTCCTTCATAATCATAAGGATTCATTACAAAAGAATCCTTATGATTGATTAAAATGATCCATATAATTGAAGCTTGATCAATCACATGAACTATTAGATCTGGGTCATATGCTTCTGTGTCAAATGTAAACCTTCATCCGAGCCCGAATTGTTAGTTTTGGATTGCGTTTCTAGGCAGAGGGTCAGAAGCCAGCCTATTTCTTTTCCCCAAGTTAAACAGCCAAGGTGCGGGACTAAGAATGTTTAAAGGCCTACCCAACCTGACATATTTTTGCAAATGGGCTGGATCTAGACCTGACCACAGGATGAATCCAATCTAAATATTACTTCAATGACTATATAGGCCAGGCTCGTGCTACTTTGGTCCATCGCCACCAAGATCATGGAGCCCCTTCCAGAAAGTACATGGGTTGTGCTTGGAGTAGCTCCATCCCGGCTCAGGCTATTACACCTTAAACAATGGCAATCAACAAACCTGGACGTCTTATCTAATTCATGTCACCCTTCCAATTGTCACCAACTCAAGTCCATGCAGCCCATCCTTGTTTGAAACCCAATTACATGCTCCATTTTAAAGTCCAACTGCATTGCATTATTAATACCTTAGATGGTAAGCAATAATAAAATGGACCCAATCATTTTGTTTCAAATCCCGCTTGTGAAAGGATGACTCACCTTTTGATTGGCGACTTTGGTGGTCAAATGGTTATAAACAGGTCACTATAATTGGATGAATGGGACCCACCCCCATATGAGCCAGGGTCCAACCTTCTCCTTCATAAGATAGGCAATTCCGAATAATATTTACTAGTTTGTAAAGCTTGGTGTATTAATATATTGTTTAAAGAATACAGGCCAATAGGTGTTGTCCATGTGCCCAACATGTTGACTTCTCATTTCTTTTGGGCTCTTATGTCGGATGCAATGTACACATGGAACATGTATGGTTAATATAACCACTACAATCTTTTTATGTTGCCCAGATGCCCTCACCTTGAAAATCTGGGTACTAGTGGGTGCATGCAATGAAGGTTTTATTTGTATCACCTTCATGTAATGCGGACAAATAGCAGCTACCCTTTTTTGAACCAGAAACTCTGCATTTGAAATTCCTCTTTCCTTTACTAGGGATTAGAATAATCTGAGGATCGAGCTAATAGATTAGTAGGTTTGAAACAACATGCACTAGTGATTAATTACAAATTCTTTTGTCAAACTTTGCATTTGAGATTATGCATGGATCGTAAAACTTCTATACATATATACAAATAAGAGCTAACAATGTGTAATCCAATATTGCAAGTGGAAAACGAATCTGAAAAAACAAAAGCAAAAAAAAGACCCACAAGTGAAGACAGAACAGAGAAGATCTGATGCCAGTTCTTAGGTGGTTTAATGGATTATTTATGATATTAGAGGGCTGTAGGATTTCTCGCTTTTTTCACTTATTTAATTTGTGTTTTAGGCTGTATTTTTTAATTTTCCTATATTTGGGACTCAAGTTCATACACTTATGCCTCTAACCAGCTAAGTAGTAGTGGGGCGTTTTAAGCTGCATTTGGCTTCATGGATTTTGCAATTCTTTGGTTCAAACAGTTTGAGTGACCCTCTTCCGTAGCCTAGCAAATCTATGATTAATCATCTTGGACTAAGACATTATGCGTCAAAATAAAAAAGAATATACAATTTGTATTTTCATACTTCATACGATGAGGAAACGAAAGATGAGTGTTTAAACATTGAGGAAACAAAAGATGAGTGTTCAACAGTCCTCCATTTTATGAGGCATAGTCATCTGTGAACAGATTGTCCAACCATGATGGCATTTTTAGCCCTTCATCTAACCAAATGTGATGACTAACTCGGGTGAGGAGTGCGTGCATATCCGTCACTTGCCCCTAACCTACCAATTAAGTTTGCTGCTGCCAGCCCCTTTGGCACTTTCCATTTTATGTTGCTTACAAGCAAACCACTGGCAGGGGGCATCAAGTGGACCATGACTCCCCATCTTCCATTGGAAGGACACTATATATATATATATATGGATAGAGAAAGGGCAGGTGGCCCCTTCTCACAAAAAAAAAAAAAAGGGGAGGGGGGTGGGGGGTACAATCTTTGGATAAGAATAAGAGCATTTATTTATTTGTTTGTTTTGCAGACAGAATAAGGGCATTTTACTTTTGTCACAAGCTGAATCAAAAACTTCTTTTTTTTTTTTATTTTTTGGCCGTGCAGGATTTTTAATCCCGCCATCTAAGGATAAAGACCTCCTTGCTTGAATATCATAAGGGACCAAAATCATAGGAAGTCAATGATATGTGGAAAATTACACACTGAAGGAAATCATCTGGCTTGTTGCAATCTTCCCTTTCGTTGTGCTTGGTGCAACATGGTTTTCATTGACAAAAGTAGCAAAAGAAACTGATTTCCTGCGATTTACCACAAACAAGCTATTCCTATTATGGTGCGGAGTGGGTTAGAAAATGATTCTCTGTAAGGGAAATGTAGGGGTTCACTTCTATGGATGTTAGCTGGGGAAATGTAGAGGTTGTCACTTCTATGGATGCCAGCCTTTTATACAATGAGGGTACATTTTATAACACTACTTTTTTCATGATTTGATGCAACACTTATCTTTTCTTCCTTTCTGTTTTTTATGATGCAGCTTTCATCATCAAAGCAAATAATAATAATAATAATAATAACAATAAAGGCAACCATTTTTGCTTTTGTACGATCTTTTTTTTTTTTTTTTGCGAGGAGTAGCACACTTTTTTGCGGTATTACACAATTTTTGTAATGTGAAGAAAAGCTGTTACAAGGATGACATCGACTTTTCCTCTTTTGTGGAAAAGCAAATTACAACCCGGCCCCTAGAAAATGAATTTTCATCACTTTCAAGTAAATAAATTCTGTCGCCATTTTTTTTTTACAAAAGTAATACCACACAAATATGTAGAAAATTAACAAGCATGGAAAGGTGATTTTGCATACTTTTTTAGTGTAAACAATATTATGTAAACATAATCGACACAAAATGTACTTTCTAATTAAATCAACAACTACTTTTAACATGATCGACACAACTATCTAATTAGACTGACATTTAGCATCTATTGCCAACATTTTAAACTTGCACACTGTCATGGACAAAATAGTCATAAAAGAGAGGTTAAAATTAAAAAAAATGTATTGCATCTTTAAAATAAATAAAAATGGGGGTTTTATGGAAAAAATCCAATTACATTCGTGCTGCACGAAAAAGGACCTAATGATATGTATCCACCATAGTAGTCTTCAATTTTTTTTTGTTTTACCAAGCATCGATATACCTGTTCACTCGCATACACAAGTGGGGATATCTTTTTTATTTTTTCTTCTTCATCATAGTTAAGCAGTGATATCCCCACTTGAGTTAGATTTATAAAAAAAAAAAAAAAAGAAAGTTCTTGTAAATGATGCCTGCATGGAGGTTGGACGGTGATGATTGAAGTTGAAGATAATGGTAAAAGAAAAACGCGAGAGATGGGTCTTTGTAACAAGTAGGGATTGGTTTACATATTATGAATTGGATTCGTAGAGAAAGGAGATGAAAAGGGAATACAATGAAATGATGATGGGGTAGAGGTGGTTTGAAAATGTGTATATTGGTTGTGCAAAGAGATGAGAAAAAGATGCTGAGAAAGGTGGGTTGTAGAGAAGAGAAATTGAAAGGGAATAAAGAAAAAGAAAAAAAAAGGAAAATGAAAGAAAGAAAAGAGGAAAAGATGGGCTCAAGAGAGAGAGAGTGTAACACTCCGATCCCACTTAACGCTGTTTAGCGACTAAGTAATGATGTATTAGATGTTAATTGTGTTTTGCTTTTATTTTGGTTTTGTTGCGAGTCATGGATAGGTAGTTGGGTTGAGTTTGACTTGGTTTAGGTAAACCAAGCCCTTTTTCGTAATTTTAGATTTTTTTAGACATCGTCATTTACGCATCATCTTGGCGTCAACGCTTGTCTTTCCTCAAGCTCTTTCATTCCTGTAACTGCTTCGTTTGCAAAAGATGTCGTTTGTTTCAGTTGGACCGTTAAATGGCTTGAACTGTAAATTATCTAATTCATTGGACTTTCTTGTAATTTTTTCTTAATCTTATCTTTATAAAGCTTCCAACGACTCTCTTTCTCTCTCATGTTTGTTTCTCTCTTCCTCTTCTCTTCACTTCTTCTTTCTTCTTCTCCAACAATCAAGCCAAGAAGGAATTTGTGCTCTTTACTGTTGATTCTTCTTGTGGGTTAAGGTAAGGTAAGCTTTGGGTTTCGTTTTCATTATCTTTCTCTTTATCTTCTCATCAATTATTGTGTGTATACCCTTACATTCTTCTCTCTTCTTTCCTTCTTTGCATGCATGGTAATTCGAAGAGTATTTGGACATTGGATTTGAGCCCAAGGACAGCTATTCTTATGTTTGAACTCATTTGTGGCAAGTATAAGCATGATTTGTATGAACCCATATTGATATAAGTTGATTGTGAATCAATTCGGTAATCTTGCATGGGAAAGATGTTTACAGCCTAATTTATGTTAATTCCCTTCTATTTGATGAGTTTTTGTCATAGTTGTATATGTTCAATTGATTCTGTGACAGATTCAGAAATCGATTCAGCGCAGTTACAGCTAAGCCGTAAACTGTGCAGCGGTTGAGTCGTAAACTATGCTACGGTTAAGCCGTAAAGTGTACTACGGCTAAGCCATAAACCCAACCGTGACCCAACCGTAGATCAATACAGGGTGTCATTTTAAAATAACTGAGAGTTGGCAATTTGCAGCTCTTCTACGGCCCAGCCACGGCTAAGCCGTAAAGTCTTCTACGGCTAAGCCGTAAGGTCCCTCATGGTTGAGCTATAAGACCTGTATCAAATAAAAAAGCTAAAGATAAATGAGACCTAGTAGGACCTTTGAATTAGAATGTAGGCAACCTTGACTTGCCCAATGGATTATGATAAAACTACGTGAATGATCTCGAGGGCCGTGAATCATTCATGTTCGTTATTCAATTGTTAAGTACCTCTCCATGGGTGTTGGTTTAAAGGACTTTAGTGTATCCTATGATACAATGCAACACAAGACAATGGTGCACCGGATAACTTAAAACTACACCACCATGCACGGTTAAAAACACTAGATAACTAGATTAGGGCGGATAGTAAATGATCTTGACTCGATAATGAATGATTTGTATGACATCTTGCATGATGTTCATTGACCTCTACTCTTCTATATGATTGCTTAGTTTTCGCCTAAAACTTTGAAATATTTGATCGGTTTGATCTATCCCCAGACTTTAAGTATTATATGTATGCTTGACTTTATGCACGAATGCTATGATTATATTTGATACGATATACATGACCTACTCAAAGTCTAGTATATGATTGACTCTGTATAGTTAGGCACTACTCAGCCTCGGCCTTAGCATCCCGACGGGGTGACTTTGGCGTAGTTTATATGGCCTCTCTGCAGTGAGTTTTTGTCTTGGGGCTTCCGAACCCCAGGAAACCGAGACACATTCGTACCTTGGCCCGGTCATGGTTTTCTCAGTAAGGATAAAATCCCTCTTTTGGGAGTATATGGCAAATATAGTAGCCAACTAATTATGTACACAGCACGTATACCTTGATTCAAATGGCATGCCGTATTGAGTGCACAACTGCCTAGTATACAAACTTGATTTGCTATGATTTACATCATGTTAGTGTTTCTATTGGATACAATATGTGTTAACTTATTATTACTTATACTTTACTGAATCATTGTATTCACAAGTTCTTTTTGGTGTTGCAGGCTCAGATACCCAGACCGACCCCTCGTCGGTCAACCAGACTCTAAGGGAGGCCCCCGATGTCCCATCCGGACTAGAGGAGTGAATGTAGTTACTCTATAGGAGAGCGGCACAGACACATTGCATATATGCCTTTCTTATTTTTGAGATTTGACACGTTGGATCTAGTCTCGAGGTGTATATATGTATTTATATTCATTTTGTAAAAACTTTAATCTATATGTCATCTTTTGTCTATATATATATATATATTGTGTTCTCGTATTGCTTATATTATGTTTTGATACCTATCGCTTCCGCGCATATGTATGGCACGTGTGAATCTTCCCTTGTGCATATGCATTTAGACCGGGTCTAAGTATATGGCACGAGAGCACGTGCGTCATCGGTTAGGTTTTTACTAACCCCCGATCTCTTGGACTCGGATTGTGACAGAGAGAAGGTGAGTTCTATGATATTAGGGTGTGATGTTTCATTCATTTAGTTGAAAGAAGATGATTGGGTTTAGATGACCTTATTTAAGATGTAGGAGAAAAAGATATGAGAAAGATGATGGACTAGATGAGTACGTGATATCTGGTGTCTTTGGTAACAACCTCCCATATGCGCCCAAGTCCATGACCATTGAGGTGACTATTCATAAAAGAAAATATTATGTAGGTAGGGATTTAGTTAATTAGTAGAGGTAGAAAAGTTGGAGAAGGAATGAGGCGTAAAAAAGGAAGATGGGGAAGAGGATGAGAAAAGGCGAGTGAGGATATTTCTACTCGTATATACGAGTGAGCAGAGATATCGCCGACCGACATAAAATAATAATAAAAAAAAGGCACCTGGGACTACTGCGGTGGATACATGAATTTTAGGCCTTTGTTTTTTACATGAAATTTAGGGGGATTTTTTGGTAAAATCCTCAATAAAAAACCTTCTGCGTTTATTTTTTTAGACCCTGTGACTCTTTTTTTTTTTAAGCTCAAAATTTCAACTATCATTTTAAGAGAATTTGCCTCTAGTTCTCTAAAGAGGGTGGAGGGTAGATGCATGTGCTAAATGCTCGTATTTTCCAAACCTCAACCTACTTTAGACATGTAGATAAGTAGAAATTGGACATAGAGCTGCTAAATATGCACTAAAAGAATTCAATCCTATGAGGACTTATACAAAAGGCCAAGTTGTCATGTTGGTCTCCAAAACCAGCTGTAGAAACCCATCGTTAGCATCTGACTCTTACATACAACCTTTTCAAAATCACTAATCTTCTATACAATAAATAAAAACATAAACAAAATATATATTTTCTTAAAATACCTCATAGATTTAGAAATTCTCGCATCATTCTTAACTACTATAGAGGGACTCAAAACACATTACATTGTTCAATAATTTCCCATGGCAGAGAAGGCTCCCCAATGTGAAACCTCAAATCTATTGTATTCAATGCAACTGATGGTGTCATTTGACGTGCTAGATTGGAAACTTCGAAAGGTGAGTTTTCCATATGAGAAGATAGAATTTCAAGGATTTTATTGAAAAAATCCTCTTAGAGTCACTCTATATCAAAAAGGACCCCAAAGAGAATACCATAGTGGCCTCAAGGGTCTTTTTTTGTTTAAGTTTTTGGAATTTAAGTTGGGTGGGAATATCCTTATTCACTCACATACATAAGAGGGGATGTCCCTACTTGGTTCTTCTTATTCTTATTCCTCTTCCTTCCTCATATGCTTGTGTCCTTTTCTTGAACAATGCTTGCTGGGTTTGAATTATCTGACACAAATCGGGATATCCCCCCTCCTCACCCACGTACACAATTGGATATATCCTCACTTGATCTTTCCTCTTCCTCTTACTCCAAAGAGAGAAACACCCCCACCCCTTCCCAAAAAGAAAAAAAATCAAAACACCATTCCCAGAAACCCTAGGTGGAGATAAAAGAAGGAGGTGGAAACCATATCTTCGAAAGGGTGATACGAATTTAATCAATTTACTTAAAATTGCAAGTGCATAGTTGTCTTGTTAAGACAGTGGCAAATACAAATCAATTCCACAGGTAGCACTTATGAATTTTTTAATTAAAAATCTGAAATTTCTTTTAACTAGAAGATTGATTTGAAATAAAACTAAGAATATCATTAACTTGATGCAATTGAAAGTAGTGAGAAATTAATAGATAAAACAGATTAGAGCATCCAGAATCTACTAAGCAAGATAATTAATCCAATCATGTACTTATTCTATTCTTTATCTCAAAATAACTCAAATGAGAAATAAATCAATATTTCTAATTTGAAAGATTTGACTTTCACAAAAACTAATTTTTAATAAAAAGAATAAAATCATCACCCAATTCTTCCTTTGCATCATAAAAGAATGAAAAACCAAAAGCATGATTTATCAAATTAAGTATAAACTATCAAAGAATCTCAGCCTTAAATATAATCTATCAAAATTAGCATAAATCATCAAATTATTTTCATTAGAAATCAAAATAAAGGTTGCCTAAGGCATGAAGATAGCTTTGTTATTCTAATAGAGCATTCATTTAAAAGAGATAAGAAAAGAACAAACTAACCATATAAATTAAAATAAAAATTTAAAGTTTCATTTGTATACTCTGATCTAAAGGACATTTAAAGTTTCATCTGTATACTCTGATCTAAAGGGCTAGTCACATTAAGAATATTCTTGTACAATATTCACTTTCTAAAAATATCTCTTCTAAAATCCTAATTCTTTGAACAACGCTCAAAAAATACATTAAAAGTAAAAATAGAAAATTAATGGGAGGAAGAGAGGTGGAGGAGAGAGGGGAGAGAGTGGCTAGAGGAGAGAAGGGAGTAGATGGCCTTAGATTTATAGGGTTTTTATCCCCTTCGTTTTCTTTTTTTTTTTTCTCTTTAGTAGCTCATAAAGTCTTCTTTTAGAAATGCCTCTAGGTTTGTCCTCTACGTTAGCAAAGACTTAGCAACTTTGTAGAGATTATTTTTTTTTTCCTTTGGAAATCAACCTCTACACAAACTTTCTAGATTTAAAAGATTATATTCTCATGTGCAAGTAAATCTTCTAAATAAGCTTTCCCTCTTTAATTTCTTTAAGATTTTCTTCAAATCATCTTAAATTATCTTGAAAAGAATAATGCAAGGACAGTGGACCCCATTTTGATTTTCAATATACTTCACTTGAGAATACATAGACCCCACCAAAGGTGTATAATATGAAAAAAAATCTCAATCTTTTTGCAATCCCGTCTAAAAATAAACAAACAACTTCTCAATGCCATAACTTTGTCATTTCAATTCCAATTGATGCAATTTTGGATCCTACATACATCTATTCAAAAAAAAGCTTTCCAATGGTACACAGATTGTCAAATCTGACACTTAGTTTACAAGTTGTGACCATTTTAATCCATACTATCCAAAGAAAAAGGGAATTAACTTTCTATTTTTGAATTCTTTCCACCTTGGCTTTTCTTTTCTTAATTTCAATTTGAATCCTTTCAACGACTTAAGAGTGGGACCCTCTTTGAACAACTTGATGAAATTTAATGAATAGTGATGTAATTCACCTAATTAAACCCCTAACCAATCATAAAATGATGCATAAATATGCAAATTCATGAACTTAAACAAGGGGACTGAGAGATATAGAGTTTTGAAGGTTAGATAAATGAGAAATAAGAGGAGAGAGTAGATATCGATGATGACGATGAGTTCTAGTGAGTTTAAGGGGAAAAGGAAGGGGAAGATGAGACAGAGAAGGAATCGTGTTAGTTGGATGGTGAGGGAGGGAAGACTTGGATTTGGGTTTTAATGAGTTTGGGTTTAATAGGTTTAGGTTTAATTATAGTAAATTGAAATTGGGTTGCTAGGTTTGGGTTTGAGCTCGAATTAAAGTTGGAGGAAGAAGAGAAAATGAGAGGAGAAAGAAAAAGGAGGAAGAAGAGAAAACGAATCGGGATATTTCAGCTCATGTACGTGGGTGAGTCAGGATATCCTCACCTAATTCAGATTCAGAAATTTTAAATGAAAAAGAACCATTGGAACCAATATGTTGGAATTATGTTTTTGGGGTCTTTTTTGGTATAGAGTGACTCTAAGTGGATTTTTCCAATAAAATTTTCTAAAAGTCTTTTCTGCATGAAATATCATTTACAACTTTTCCAACATGGAAAAATGGGATCTCCAATATGGGAACAAACTTTACTCATGATAAAGTGTTTGGATTTTCTGGAAATCTCAAGTTTTCGATATGAAAATTTTTCATAGGTATTTCAAAAAAATAAAAAGCAAATGCCAAAGACCTTATTTATCTTCATTCCAATGTATTTTTTTAATTACCACTATAAAGATGCTTTTGGATCTGCGACTTAAACCATATTCTAAAATATGAGAAAATGGTTTTTAAATTGACCTTTTATCACATATTCTAAAATTAAGAGGAGAGGAATATGAGGATAATAACCAATGAAGAAAAACGAAAGCTTGATAGTGCCTAAAAACCGAATTCAATGAGGGCTAGGGTGGTAGATGAGGAAGAAGACAACGAGACTGTGAAAGGTTCTATATTCATTTTAAAATTTCCTATATGGGAAACCCTAGTTTTTCTCATATTGAAAATGACGTGTTCTCATATAATATAAGAAATCCTATTTTTTCCAATAAATTTCAATATAAACAAATCTCTCTCTTTCAATACAAGAAAATCAACTTCAGTAATAAGCAAGGAATCTGTAGATTCAAAATTTCTCACTGCTTTGGTTTTGAAGATCTCTTACTAAAGAGTTGTATATGCAGCTAAGGATTTCAAATTGTATGTTTGTATTGATGCTTATAATAATTGCCAAATCCATTTAAACTGTGTTGGATTAGGCTCAACCTGATTAGCCCATTTAACAATTTGATTATTTGATATTGAGTAGTTAAAACAATATATTTTATTTAGAACAAAGTAAGCTTGTTTTGAGCCTTTTTTAAATTATTTTTTGACTCACAACTTAACCCAATTATTATATATGAAGCCAACTAATTTCATATTCAATCTTGAGGTTGAATTCTGATTTGATTTTGACCATCTCTTAGAATCTTGATATGGTTTTAATATTGCATACAAATAGTTCATTCTTCTAAAAAATTACTGCTATTTTTTTTCTCTTAGTCTCCTTTCCATTTTAATTCTTTTTATTAAAACATCTCTACTCTTTCCCCACCAGTATGGATGGTAAATGAAACTATTAAATCTCTTTTAATCCCTTTTAAATCTCCTCCCATTCTTAATCTCTCATTTAAATCCCTTTTTATCCTTAATTGAACAGCTATCCATTTCTTCATATCCAGATATATGGAAATCTCTCACCAAGTGCAATACCTTCAATGAATCAGGGTTTGGTCTTTGACCCCTTAGTTTTTGTTATCCTTACAAAGAGGTTCAATGGTTTGGATCATAATTTTGGAGCCCATAGCTATCCAAAATGGAGGTCAATGGCTTCACATTTTTTTTCATTAATATCTTGAGATCTTGTTCAAATTTGAGTCCCTAATAGCTTTTTAAGTTATAATGACTTCCAAAGGCTTTGATTATCCTTCAATGGCCTACAAAAGAAGAAAAAAAAGGACCAATGTAAAAGTGAATGCATTTGGTCGGTCTAAATCCAATAGCTCACGGTTTTTCATCAATATATCAACCTATACAACAAATCATTGGATGATATTTTGCATAGTGCCCGTTTTCAATCTTCCCAAGAGGATCAATGGTTTGGATCCTAATTATAGGGCCCATGAAGTCCAAAAATTTAATCTATGGTTCTTCCTCTTTTGATAATGATCTCAACATTCGTGATAGATCAATGGCTGAAATTTGGTTTATGGGCCGTTTAAAATGTGAGAAATAGTTCCAACGGTTTGGATCATCAATGTGCACCCAATATTTATTAAAAATGAAAAAACCCAATCGTACTAAAATGATTGATTTTGTCTTCATACCTGTGTAAATATGTGCACGTAAGACCGTTTGATCTATTTGGATTCTCCCACTCCTCATAGTTGTGCAAAATAGATTTTTTATATCTTTATGAGGTTTGAAATGGAGCTGGACCATGTGGTTACCATACACTTTAAATGCAGTTTGAATCTACTTTAAGATAATAAGAGATTGAAAATAAACTTGCCAAACAGGCATAAGACTGATGGATTGTACTCAGTTCACTATCATTAATGGATTACTATCTTTATTTTTCATAAATTCTATTTCAATTGAGGTAAGATAGGTGGTATAACATTTCAACAATTTTGTCATGAACTTTATTTAAGCCATGCAACATATTGGTTTTGTCCATCATACCTCGTATATTGATTTGAGAATTCCTCCCATCTCTACGATAATAGTTTTTTGTGATTTTTAAATGGTGATAATTGTTTTTTTTCATAGAAATGTATAAAATGAATAATTTTCGTTTACCAATGCCTCCAAAACCAATAGCAAAATAATAATAATTTTTTATGATTGTTACTTATGATGAAGTCATATGAACTTAATGGTGTATGAACGTAGGGTGTGAAATAAGTATTATTTTTATTTGAGCTATGCATCACATTGGTTTTGTCCATCATCATCAATATCATCGTCGTCATCATCATTTATCTCTTTATGTAATTCTTCTATACTAATATTAACGCTAGATATCATTAGTGTTTCAATATAAGTTTTATCGATAATTATAGTGGGCCTTTTTTTCTTAAACAATATATATATATTTAATGTCTTTCTTACCAATAATATTTCAAAAAAGGCATTAAAGTTTATTTTATTTTTATTTTTTCTTGCACAAGCCTTTATTGCTAGTTATTATTATAGAATGAACCAAATTCAGTTACAGAAATCAGCTAATTGCTTCTAATTAATTTTGACCATCTTAAGTTTCATTTTGACCAACCTTTTTCTCTTCGATTTCTCCTACTCCACAAGTAATAACTCCTTTGAAACAAACCCGTCTCCAAAAACTTTTAATAAGATTTTAAGATATGACTCGCCTCTCAATGCCTCACAATACCTGACCAACCAACTCCACCTATGTTTCTTTACCTAGCTCATTTTCAAATAACTTCTCCCATCTTCATTGTGTGAAAGGGTATTCGGCCGCCGAGACAAAATAATGTTGGGTTGAGACTTGGGACAGTGGGATGTTGCTGCGAGGGTACTGTAGCTGCCCAAGAAGTAAGAGGTAAGGGTACTAGACAGCCATGTGTGGTCCCCACTGGCATTGCAGATGGTGACTAGTCATAGAATTTAAGCCAAGGTTCTCCAGGTTAACTTTCAACCCATATAAATTTATTTTGACCAAACTAAACCCATCTGCCACATGTGACATTCAAAGGAGACTTGTTTTAGCGGTCCAATCACATTTAAAGCCACATCAATATCTACTAGGTAATTTTAGAGAAATCTCCCCAAATAAAAAATACCCACAGCCCCGTTAATAATCTAATTAAATTTTTGGTTAGAAGTAAAGATTTTCCACGTAATGAGTCCAACACAATTAGAAGGAAATCCTTCCCCTGTGTCACCGGTCGCCACTCATCCTACCAAATGTGACCCCCCACTGCCAGGCCCACTGACAGGCAGACAGGTTGACCTACGGATTCGATTCACCCAAGTCTTTAAGACAACACTGTCAAATAAAATCTGAAATCCCAATTCCTCCGATTCTAAATCCACAAACCAAACAAGAGAGAGAGAGAGAGCTAGGAATTGCTTACACACCAAGGGGAAGGAAGAATTGATTACACACTCAAGTATCTGTATTCCATACACAACAACAAAATCAATTACACAGTTCCACTTCCATCATCATATATCATACACTCTATATTCACATCGATGCATTCCTTCCACCAACACCAACAGCAACAATGACCTTTCTCTCTATCTAAAACCCTAGCGAAGGAGCTTCAAGATTTGAGGTTTTGCCCTCTTGATCGGAGGTGGTTAGGGTTTTGCTTTTCCGTAATGGGGAATTCGTTTGGATGCTCGGCGTCTGGGGAGCGCTTGATATCCGCGGCGAGGGACGGGGATTTGGTGGAAGCGAGGATGCTGCTGCAATTCAATCCTTGCCTCGCCAGGTATTCGACATTTGGAGGTCTCAACTCGCCTCTTCATTTCGCTGCTGCCAAGGGACACAATGAGGTATTTTGGATCTTTTGTTGTCTTTTTGATTGATTGGGTATTTGGGTGTAGAATAGGTCGGATTGGAGAAATAGAATTCATGTAGCCGGCTCCAACGTAGTTGGGACAAAGCCTTGATGATGATGATGATGATGTTTTTAATTGAGAGTGTGGTGTGGGGTGGGGGGTTTTAGGTTTTGTTCTTATGATGTGTGCGTTTTGCAGATTGTTATGTTGTTGCTTGAACATGGCGCGGATGTGAATTCGAGGAACTACTGTGGTCAGGTAATAAAAAGCATGTTTGGTTTCCTGTTTGGAAGTAGAATGGTTATTGAAATGTGGGTTTGTTGTGATGATTGAATTTAATCAAAGTATTCTTTGAAACTGTTTTTTTTTTTTTTTTGGAACTTCTGATAATAGAATCAGTGAGATCTGGAATTTTTTTTATTACATTAGAAGGAAGTTTGCAATTAATTGTATTTAATTCGAGAGGATTTAGGGGTAGCACTAATAGGGGATAATATTAGAGAAACTTGTTTAAAATGGTTTGGGCATGTTGAGCGTAGGCCAGTAATGGAACCGGTGAGAAAAAGTTTGGCTATACAAGTGGATGGCCCATCAAGAGGTGGGGATAGGCCGAAGAAAATATTAATGGAGGTCATTGAATCAGATTTGAAGAAGTTTAACTTATCTAAGATTTGGCTCAGAATAAAACGGAATGGAGAAACAGAATTCATGTAGCCCACTCCAACATGGTTGGGATAAGGCTTTAATGATGATGATGATGGTGAGAGGGAAGTTTTCAATTGTCATCGGTCATTGTAATTGAGATGATTCTGGGACTGAAAAGTCTGGAAAATGGTATTTGATGCTCATCGTATTCTCGAGCCCAATGCCACCCCAACACACGGCATATTATTTTGTGAGTGAGTGTGTGTGTGTTCCTTATTTTTATGTTTGGCACAATGCTGTTATAAACAAATGAATGATGTGCATCAGGGTATGGTGGAATGACTGAATGAGTAATCTATTGAGCACCTATCTGGTTAAAAAAAAGTTAAAAGTATGTCTGACTCGTGGTGCATCCAATGACACATTAAGCTTACAAGAGAACGAATTAAATTTGTAATGGGTGCTTTTGTTGCAATTAAGAATTTTGACACTATTCTTTCTTGTCAAACAATCTAATCACATGGTTCTCTTTCACATTGAAGACTGCTTTGATGCATGCATGCCGGTATGGGCACTGGGAAGTGGTGCAGACCCTTCTTCTATTCAGAAGCAATGTAAGTAATCTTGTGTCAATTTTTCAGCGTATTGTTTGTGGTTCCTCAGTTTTCTTTTCTTTTTTTTTTTTCCAGTTGCAATATATGGATTTCTTATGCAGATTTCATGAGTTCACTTGACAAAACATTGTACACTTCCATTTGGGCAAGAGATTGTGTTCCAACATCTCTTGTCAGTCTTTAGTGGTGGGAGGGAATTTTTACTTAATTTCAATAAGGAATTTGAACAGGATTCCCACCCACTTCCAAAAGACAGAGGGGGCTTTTGTAGGTAATCTTTTGTGCACCAGTGGGATCATCGGAGTTGGCCTCTTATTTTCTATTGCTAATGCCGTGTTTCCTTTCCAGGTTTTAAGAGCAGACTACCTCAGTGGTAAGACAGCACTGCATTTTGCAGCATTTAATGGACATGTTAGATGCATAAGGCTTGTTGTTGCTGACTTTGTCCCAAGTGCATCATATGAGACAATCACATCTATGAGTGATGGTGATAGAAACAGTAGTTCTTTGAGGTGTGTATACGATCAATCCTTTGGAGATGCTGTGGTTTTAATGTTCTAATGTCAAGCTATATCCATTGTGCCTCAGTGAAATAGTTTCTATAAGTGTTTGCTTTGAACTGAACTGCATATTCTTGATGCAGTTCCCTCTCCAAGTTTGTAAATAAGGCAGCTGATGGGGGTATAACAGCTCTTCATATGGCTGCATTGAATGGTTACTTCGATTGTGTGGAGTTGCTGCTTGATCTTCATGCAAATGTATCGGCTGTAACATTCCATTATGGCACATCAATGGATTTAATAGGTGTGTTTTCTTTTAAGTGGAGTATGCTCACATGCCAACTGAACTGCACATTACATTAGTTGCCATTGGTTACTTCTGCCACTGTGAACACTTTTTGTAACAGGAGCTGGAAGTACCCCTTTGCATTATGCTGCTTGTGGAGGGAACCTTAAGTGCTGTCAGGTAACTATTTTAACTATGCTTTCTTTTATCGATTAAGTTTTTTGTTAACAGTTTGCATTTTTCTCTTTTGAGTTCTGAAAGCTTTTGTTAATCTCTTTCTGCAGATCCTTCTAGCAAGAGGAGCTAGTCTGATGACATTGAATTGCAATGGGTATCATACTTGTTCTCTTTATTTCAGTTTCATTTGAATTGCAATGGGTATCGTACATGTTCTCTTTATTTCAGTTTCATTTCGAAATGTTTGGCCTCCTGTTACCTGGTATAGATTCTACTCTCATGTATGAAATGTTTCACATGCTTACATATACTTTTTTCAGGTGGCTGCCACTTGATGTTGCTAGGATATGGGGACGCAATTGGCTAGAACCATGGCTGGAACCACATTCAGAGCTGGCATTGCCAACATTTCCTCTGTCCAAATTCTTGTCACTGCCCCTTATGAGCATACTTAATATAGCAAGGTATTTCTTGATTGTTTATTGCCTTTTTTTTTTTTAATCGTTTGTTGTTAAAAATGTGTAAAAAACTCTTGATGAAGGTTGGTTCATGTGTGTAATGCAGAAACACTCACAAAACACTATCTAAACTCTAGTTATAATTTTAGTAGATCATGTTGGCATTTTTCCTTTGGATTGCTTGATTGTATTTTAACAATCAAAGCAGTCCTCTGTAACATTAAAGAACTTGCATTGAGGGGGAAAAACATAGTAGTTCCTACTTCCTATTTACCATAGTTTGAGATAATTATCCTGTATAAATTTCCCACAATGAGCAAAGAATCAACCAATAGATGGTCTTGTACAAATATTAAAATTAATACTTATTTTCATTGTTCGCAACGAACAAAGATGCTAATTTCCCTAAAACTGAAATACAGCAAAGTGTCTTACCCTTGCTAGCATCCCCTTTACCAAATGCTAATGTGGGATGGTTTCTTTTTATATGGAAGGGGCAACTCATGGAAGTCTTCTTCTTGAAACACAACTGTGATATTGCCAATAAAAAAAAAAAAAGATGAAAAGAAACAAGAGCACACAATGGTGGCTGATTCTTGAGCCAGACATGCAAGAGAAGGAAACAAAAGTATATTAAAAGGGTTATTGGCCTCTTTCAGCATGTTTGAAAGCAACAACATGGTAGGACTGCTGGAAAAAAATCACAATATAAGCAGAAATTTCCCCTTTATCCACAAGAGTGGTCCCTCCTAAATCAACAACATGTTGGACTGCTGATTCAGGGCTGAAGTGACACCATGGAACAACTTAGTGTCTTCCTTTAGCCATTTGGTTATATATCTTTTCTTCCATTTGATTTCTTCCCCACATATCTTGTGCTTGAAAAACCCCCGAAGTTTAAACCAGCGATCTTATAACCGTTAGTCCAGTTCTTCAACACCGTCAATGTCCTCAATCTCTGCTTTTTAACTACTGGAGCTTCTACAAGAACTGAAAA
The DNA here is from genome assembly GCA_037013555.1 of Sextonia rubra. NCBI lineage: Eukaryota > Viridiplantae > Streptophyta > Magnoliopsida > Laurales > Lauraceae > Sextonia > Sextonia rubra. Next base: position 27,742,696 of record JASUAD010000011.1, on the reverse strand, counting down.
CCTACCCAATCTTCAACCAATTGATTAACTTAAAGCCATGCAAGTTCAAACTTAAGTGATTATATTACAAATTTACAAAGAAATACCCCCCTGAATTACAAATTTTCTCATGAAAAAGCTGCATTTGATGCAATGTTTGTTGGACTAGGTTGTTTTTCTATACAGGAAAAGATAAATGCTGCTTCATGTTGACAGAAAAGATAATTGCTGATTCATCATTTGTGCTAGGTACCATGGAAACATTTAAAGCTCCTACTGCTGGTACAGAGCAGGAGAATTCTGGCCGAACTTTTGTTGCTGTAACAGATTACCACTTGGCTACAAAGTGATATTAACTCATAAAATCATCAACTGTCAAATGCACAGTTTTAGAAATCAGTCAAGTCTAAGGCAATCCTCTGGTCAATTCCCTTTAAAAGGGGCAAATTTTGTATATATTTTTTTCATTTTCATGCTGTGAGAGGATGAAATTTGGGGTCCTTCTGCACTGATTTTGGAAGATCATAATCACTTTTTTTTTCCAAGTTTTGTTTTTTAGATTTGATATATGAATCTACTATTAAATCGACTCAGCGAAAAACAAATACAGACACTTATTATTAATTAAATTCGTTTAATGGTTAAAAAACATACTTAAATTCATTTATTGGTTAAAACACACGTTTTAAAATAAAAAGATGCATGGGATGCAAACTTCTACTTTAATGATTTTTCTAATCATTTTTTTAACAAAGATTTTAAGGGTTCTTAGGCTTCATGGTGCAATTTGGTCTGACCAGGCAAGGTCCTGTGCTATTTGTGAGTTGGATCAACTCAAGAGGGACTGGGTCCACCCTGAGTCCAAGTTTTCTATTGTTGCTAGTGGGAAGCTAGTCAGTCTTATTATTGAATATGATACACTTCTCCAAAAATAAATGTTCATAATGACAATGTTATACTTACACTGGAAATCATTGTGAAAAATGAAGTGATCCACTCAATTCTGTTTATTGCTCTGGAGACTGTCAATAGTATCTGTTTTCCAACTTTCATTATGTTGGAAACACACTTTTTGAAAGCAATGTAACAGATTGTTCTTTAATGTAACTTGGTGAAACATACATTGAGAATGTTAACTGCACTGCACATTTCTCTGCAGAGAATGTGGGTTGCAATCCTCTACTGCCTCCTCTGATGATAGTGATACTTGTGCTGTCTGTCTAGAGAAAGCTTGTACTGTTGCTGCTGAAGGTTTGTCTCTTTATCTCTCAATACACACACAGAGGTTATCTAGTGTGCCCAGTGTGCATTTTGCGCACCGAGGGTGGGGCCCACCTGATGGTCCATCCAAATGGACCACACATGCAACCCACCTCTGAATTTCACCCACCCCCAAGGTTTTTGCACCCATCCAAACGGACCGTACACCGTTAAACTTTTTGGGCACGGATGGAGATGATATAGGGTGAGGGATGAGGTTGGTTTTTTTTTTTATTTTTCCATAGAGGAGGGGGTTAGGGACAAGGGCGGATCTAGGAAAATTACCTTGGGGGGACCTCTATAGAAGTAAACATTCTTGGGGCAATATAGGAAAAAACTAAATATCTCCATAACATTAGAGTGTCTTTTCTAAATTTCTTGAAGGCCTATGTTAAAAAATTAAAATTTTACATAATAGTAGCGGGTTTTTTGAAATTTCTAGGGGGCCATGGACTCTATATAGTTCTGTCCATGCTCAGGGAGATCTTTTGATCCCCCTGGTCCTAGTCCAAGGTTGGCCCCATGAGGGCCCCACGTTGAGGTGATCTTGTGTGCAAATCCCACACTGGATCTATGCTATATATATGTGTGGGGCCACCATCTCCCGAGTACCTCTCTTACACACCATCCATGAGCACCCCCCACTAGTTGGGGCCCACTTGGGGCCATGCCAAGCGGGGGAAGGTGAGGCATTCTAGAGATTTTAATGAGATACAAGGATATACAAAATATCAACCCCATTAGATCATTCTAACCTATTGATCTATGGCCCTCAAGTTTAATTGTTTTGTAAGGCTTCATTTATTGGATTTTAATCCAACGGTGTGTACCCAGTTGGATGAGTGCCAATCCTGTTGTGCCAATTTATTCATTCTATTTTTTTTCTTTTTAAGTGAGCAAGAGTGTGAGAAGAAGGAAGAGGGGGAGGGGGGTTGCTCAATTGAATAGGGTGGTCCCACATGCTGGTAAAAACAGGTGCTCACACGATGGTGCTCATTTGAGGATATTCCTTATAAATATGTCCATGTGTGATGACTGTATGATGATAATTGTGCTACACTGTTTCCTGTGTGACTAGTCTAGCCTGTTGGATTGCCTAAAAATCATCTTGATCCGATCAGAATAGTGATGCAACTAGTGAGAAGGGCCTTTGTGGAGCTTTCCTTGAAATGCAGAATGCGAAGCCTACCTTGAAACCCACGAATTTAAGAGCAATCTGATGAGGGTTTTATAAGTATATTTTGTGCGTTTCCTCTCCTGCGGAAGTCTTCTAAGTCCTCCAGTATATTTCTATGATGCCTTGCATTTTAATGCACATGCTGGTTTCAAAGTTTGATTTAACACAATTTATGCATTTAGTGCATATCTAAACGGGAGTAGCATTCAAGGTTGATTGAAGAGGAATTGTAGGATCCTGCTTGACATCAATGTGTAGTTTGCTTTGTCACCTCTATTCCATGCATATGGGTCTCTGGTTTGGTGATCCTATTGGTATCTTGGGTCCACAGCAAATGATTGCAAAGAATACCCCAAATAGGTAGATCCTAGTTATTCACTGTGATTGCTATTGTTAACTATCCATTGTGTGTTACATTAATGAAGCCTTGAGTCATCCAATCTAAGAATTGTTTGTCATAATCCACTTGGGACACATCACAATTATGGCTTGGATTAACAAAGCATCAGTTCTTCATTTACTAAGAAGAAACAAAGCAAATAGTGGTTAAACAAATTTGCATTTGCTGTAGAGCAGGGCGTGATGATTCCTCATTGAATTCTTTTGGATTTATTTTTTTAAAAATCCTTTTGAATAAAGGTGGAAAATATGCAGATACTTTGACTGTGGTTGAATTGTTCTCCTGGAGTCTTGGAAATTCAGTCTTGCTGATTTTACCATAATCAGGAGTTGAGAAACCAAAATGACACTATTGCTTCCTTGTTTTTTTTTTTTTTTTTTTTTTTCAGGTTGTGCACATGAGCTCTGCGTCAAATGTGCACTCTATCTTTGCTCAACTAGCAACATCACATCTGAAATGATCGGCCCACCTGGTTCTATTCCATGTCCTCTCTGTCGACATGGCATAATCTCTTTTGTCAAATTGCCAGGGTCCCCTGCTAAGGAGCTTAAGCTAAACTTAGCCCTTGGCCTGTGCACCCCATGCATGCTTCAGGCTTGCGATCCTAACCCACCGATGGCATCTTCTCGATCTGATTTTCGCAAGACTCGTATCCCTTCAGTTTCTTCAGATCTTCTATGTCCCGTCTCTTGTAGCCCATTCCCTTCTGTTGCAATACCCTCCTGCACGTGCAATGATGACCCGTGCCCCTCTCTTGAAGCACCAGATGGAGAAACTCAAGAGCAACAATCTCCTCGGCACTTGCAAGGTGTTTCAGATGAGCAGGATAAAATGGAAGGGCCAAGGATTGCAAAAACAACTTGCTCAAGTATGTTTTGGAACAGAAGAAGCTGCCACAGAGAGCACCAATGCAAATCAGAAATAAATGCTTGAAATTTTTTGTGCTTGTGAATAATCATAGTAGCAAATTGTGATTGGATAAACCTCAAATCAATGAAATTTAAATGTCTTGGCAGAATAGATTTTTACCCATTTCGTAATTAGCAGATGTTTATATCAGAAATCACACTACAAAGTCTTACATTGCCACGTACCCAGATGCTGCTTCAAATTTCAACGTTGGTTTCTGATTCCACAACACTCCAAATCCTTATTATTAGCCTAATGGGTGATTGTCCTTTCTGCCAGGATATTCAAATTGTGTGATTTGGAATTAATCCAAGCTATTCTCTTTTTTCCTTTTCTTTTATCTTTTTCCCTTGAGTGAACTGACAGGCAGTATCTAGTTTCTCTAGTGTCTGCCCAGTTCTAGAAATGATCGGTAGGGGTTTTCATGATTTGTCTTATGTTTGTTTTCTGTTTGGCGGCCAACTTTATGTTGTTTTCCATATCAGAGCTAGCATCTGGGAGACAACCCTCCGATTATGTAAAAGGTGGGGAGGGATTTATTTTTGGAATGTTGATTGCACAGACTAATTGTAACCAAGTGTTCTTAATGTTCTTATTAACAAAGAGTGATCTGGTGCTGCTAGTTGCAAATTTGGCCCCCAGAGCCACCTAGATTCATGGTGGGGTGGGTGTGGAAGGTTTCGTCTTGGTTGGAACAGGGACGGGTCACCCATTCAACCTGACCTGTTACCATCCTATGGGTGTGGGTACTTTTTTTTTTTTTTGCCTTCTTCTGGTTAACAACTTAACATAGAGGATTTTACCTTTCCACTGTACTTTACGAAGGTCAGAACCCTCATTCTATCCATCTTGGGCCTGCAGTGTAGTTTTCCGCTTTGAAGGGCCAGGTTTATCCGACTCGTCTAATCATCCAATGCAACATTTTCTTTAAGGGGGGTTTGGATGTAGGATAAGGGGCAGATAAGTGTGGCGGATAAGTAACTTTTTACTTCACATCCCATTTATCCTTTGTTTGTTTCTACTTTTAGTGTATGGGATAATGTTATCCTAATTCCAATGTTATAGTGGATTAATATCTAGTACGGGGGCTTAAATTATTTCACCTCGGACATGGGATAACTTGAGTTGCTTTGAGTGGAGGTGGGATTATATTTTTTAAATCTTTTTGTCTCTATTCTACCTTAGTTGGTTTTGAGTGGGGGCGAAATTATATTTTTTATATTTATTTTTATCTTTTGTCTTCTAGTTATCTGGATGCAACTGAACAAGGGATCGGATTCACCTTTGGAATAAATGGAATCCCATTCCATGCAATAATACTATTGAATGGGTTTGGATGGTATTAGCTATCAAATCCCACAAAAAATTTATTCTACTTCCAAACACACCTTAAAATTATATCATCGTAGGACCATTTATAACCACTCATTCATTTAAGGGGCAGCCTCTAATCAATGTACCTTCACTACTTGTCCATAGATTTATGCACTTGGTGACGAAAGTTTGTCTCATGGCCTCTGTGGATGTAATGCTTCATTTTTTGCAGTATTGCAAACCTTTATTGGATTATTGGAAACGGGCATTGAATACAAAGAAAAAGGTGCATTTTATGCGACATGGCGTTCGGTAAAAGTTTTGACTTTTGCGACATTGCAACAGAGTTTTATGATATTGATGTTGCAAAAAGAGTCCAGTCTTTCGGGGAAATATCTTTACTTTCGTCACCATGTGCATAAATCGACTGCTAATGGTGACCCAGGAAAACCACCCCCACTCATTTAATTGGGTTATAGAATTTATAATTATTCTTTTGTCGTGCATTATCAGTTATAACCCTTTGAATAGTGTGCTTTGGTCTATAAATCCACAAGATTTTTTTGTGCAAAAAAAAAAAAAAATCTACCAGACTTTTAATTCATTCGTCAATTACTGGTACTATTGATAATAAAAAAGGACAATACAGACCGATCTGGGATATTATTTTAAAATTATTCTTAAAATAAAATCACACCAATACATTTGATTTCTACAACACAATGATTCTACGTGCATGTTTGGCATCACTAAATTTAGACTCTTTTTGTCTAAATGTCTAAATCTAATAGAGTTTGTAAAAATAAGAGCGTTTGGCATGTGCATTTGTGCTCTATCTAATTTAGATATGTAGAGGTTTTACCTCTATTTCCCACAGCTCTCCTCATGATGCATTTCCAAATAAGAGGAAGAAAAAAAGAGACGCTGCTACAGTAACTTATAAGGATCAAGCCCAGTTCGTTTTTTCAAATTTTCTCGAAATCCGAACTCCTAAATCTAGATCCAAACCGTTGAAAATGTTCACATGATCAAACACGGCCATCCCTACAAATTTCAGCCGTTAAAAAATCATGAATCTCGAGATATGTGCAAGAAAGCGTGAGCCATTGGATATTAGTTTTTGAATTCTGTGGGGCCTAAACACAAGATCCAAACCATTGGAAATATTGGGAAGACTAAAAATGGCTATGGGGTCAATTTTCAAGGATTGATTCCTTGTGGATCTCAAGATATTTGTGAAAAACTTTCAACCATTGATTTAATATGCTGAATTTTAATCTAGTCCACAGGCAGTCCCTTTTTTTATTTTTTATTATTATTTATGTGATAATAAATAACAATCCAAACCATTGAAAATGTGTAGAAGGTTAATGACCATTGTGAGAGCAAATTTCAGCCATTGGATCAACACCAAACTTGAGATATTTATGTAAAAATGTGAATTATTAAATATTTTTAAAAAAATTAGGGGCCTCAAACACAAGATCCAAACCGTTAGATCTCTTTAGGAGGCCAAACATAGTTATGAAGTAAAATTTCAAGGCTCGATCCCTAGTAGATCTCAATATATTTGTGAAAAGCTCTTAACTATTTATTTAAAATTGTCTATTTAAAATAGATGCTTCCATTGCCAAATACATATTTTAATTCTAGCCTCTTTTTTTATAGCTTTTTTTTTAATGGCTCTATTTTTAATGGTCTATAAAAATAAAATTAGACCTACCAAACAAGCCCACATTTTACTTAAGAAATTGATACATAGTATATAAATAGGTGTGATACTGAAGGGACTCGGTCTGAAGTCCTCACCCAGACCTGAAAACGGATCAAACCGCCCCCTATAAATTCAGAAAATTAATGTCTTTTTTGTTTTTTTACATTCCCCAGAAAGATTTCTTCTTCTCTTTTTCCCATCAAGCTCCTTGAAAGGAAAATTTTCTGGGTCTACCCCTACACCTATATTCCTACTATTTATTTTCTAATTTTCAATAAAAATTAAAGAAATTTATGTTAACACAAGCCAATTTGTATGCTAAATGCTGATGCCTGGAAAAGTCGATCCGCCTCATCTGTATAGTAGGGCGTGAGGTTGTTTAATTCCAACAGGACTATCACAGCACATTTTTGTGGCGATGTGGTAAATCAATTATGTGAAAATTTTTTTGATGTTATGCGGCAAATCAAGTCCAACTCACACCACAAAAAAATTTCCACCGATTTATGGAAAAGTCAGTTCATTTTCTCGCTTTTCTTCATAAGAGAAGTGGTTGCACTAAATATAAACTATCAACGCCGTAAAAACCTTTTCACTTTTCAGGCTTTCTCTATAAAAAAAAAAATGGTTGCAAAAAAATAACCTAAAGGAGTCATTTGTTTGCATGCATTTACACACATAAATGAGGTTCATGTGTAAGCATTATGTATCCTCAAGTTTGTTTTGTACATATGTAAATTGTTTTGTCCAAACGGCAGATTTTGAGCCAAAAATTTAACCACCCATGCCCAAGTATACGTATCTCACTAGTCACACCTGTGTACAACAATGAAATGCCATTATTTTACGGCCATTTTTTTTTTATAATTTGGCATTGTGGACTTCTAAATCAAGATTTAAACCATTTATCCGCTTTAAAAAAGATAAAAAATGGTGAAGAGGTTAAATTCTAGCCATTGATTTATTGTGAATTTTGAGAAATGTTTGTCAAAAAGTGAATCATTGAATGTACAGTAGTCAAACTAAGGAGATTAAGACGTCCTTTGGGCCCGATCCTCTTCTATTTCATTATTATGTGCCTCTAAAATTACAAATTCAACCTTTCATCCTCATCAGAAGGCCAAAGATAAGTAAGGACTTCATTTCAGATGTTAATACGTTATGGATTTTGAGGGACTTATAAAAGAAACTCCAGACCATTAGATTTGTTTCCCTAAACTTTGGTGACACCTAGCTCAAGATTTAATTCATTCATCTTCTTTAGATGTCAATAAATGGTTTTGACGTGAAATTTGAAGACTTAATTTATTATGAATTTTGAGTATTTTATGAAAAAATAGTAAATCATTGAAAATACTCGGTTTCACATGTATATAGATGTAGAATTAACAAAAAAAAACTTGATGTATTTTTTACATGTGACTCATTTGCATGCACAAAAAGACATAAATTATTTTTCCATCAAATGTGAGAATGACAAACGAGTCTCAGTTGAGCCATATAAAATTGAACTAGAGTGCTTTTTATTGTTGAACTTGGAGGTATTTTTTTGGTAACTCAAAAATTTATTAAAAAGCACCGCCACAACAAAGAAGACTACATAAAGAATTAGGCAAATAAGTAAAAGACCAATACTGCCGGCCGCTAAGTTAGGAGTATATGAAAAATCCGTTGATCCATAAAATCAAAACGAATTGATCCACTGATTTTTAACCGAACTGATGGTTAATGATATGGTCATAAATTGAAAAAACCCTAATCCACCAGTAATGGTTTGGTGGTGAATTTTACCCTTTGTCTACGGATTTAAACAGAATCTATATATTGACATAGAATATATTTAAATAGACATATATTATTAGTTGGTTAAACATTTCATATAATATAATTTTTGTATTTGATGATATATTATAATGAAATATAATTATAAATGACAAATGAGGGTGAGAGAAGTCTTCACACTCAATGTGTGATTGGTAAAATGCCTAATATGTTGTTAAGTTGTAAAAAGAAAGGGACCTTATCCCACATCGATTCATGATAGAAAATGTATTTCTCTCATCTTCTATAAAAGCCAATATCTTCTTTGCAATGGGCTAAGTATAAAGCTTTGCAATTGGCTTTGCATTGAGGCTTTTATTGCATTAGTTTTTTGTGAGGACTTTTGTAATGATATCAAGTCCAAAATTTTTATTTTTATTTTTCAAACAAAATGCCGATTCTTCGATTTTAACCAATCCAATTTGTTTATTTTCAGTTCAGTTTCAGTTTGGTTCAATTTTGAATTGACAACAATTTGATTACCAATTAAAAAACCATTAATGACGGTTTGGCGGCGAATTAGGCTCAATCCATATCAATTCAAACCCTCTACACCCCTGAGCTAAATTATGGGCAAAAGAGTGAGTTCCACTTCCTAGAAATTAAAGAACAATCAACAAATTCAAAATAAAGTGAAGCAGCTTTGATGTCCTATACAATAATAGGTTCAATAGGCCAATCCAAGGACCCTTGTTTCAAGAAGAAGAGACTTTTGGACTATCCACACACCAACGCGAAAGGCAAAACCAAAACCCGATTTACTATTAGCAATATTAAAATCTGCATCAAAAACACATAAATAAAATCATTAGAAAAAATCAAAATCAAATTAAAGTCTTGATTACAACCAAATGACAAATGATGGATCTCACTCTCATGCGAGCTGAACTTAAGCTGGAGCCAACAAAACACCAAAAAAACCCATCGCGAGTGTTATAACGGCAGCTAACGCGAGTAACCCAAGGGGCCAATCCCCCAACCAACCTACCCGATCTATTGGATTCTTCGCTTATGAATGATTCCTAGGTCTCCTCCTCTTCCTCACTGGCATTTTCTTAGTAACCTTGCAAACCATCTCAGGCCTAAACCCCAATAAACCCTAAACAGACTCCAACAACATCGATTGATGCCCCCAAAACCCACATAGAAATGAATCGAAACCTCTTGAAAGTAGAGAGATCAAGAGCGAATTCGTCTTTCCATGTTCTGATCTGGTGATGCCCAGATGGAGAGGTTTCTTCTCCAGAAGTATCGATCTGATCGGCGCAAGCTTGTCGAATTCTTCATCTCTGCTGGCTTGATTGGGGAAGTGCGAACTCCTCCGGGCGCCGTTGAGTGGCGCGATGTGGATTTGGATACTGTGAGCATTGATTATGTGCTGGAATGCGTCAAACATGGTATTGTTTGCTCAGCTCTTCGAACCCATGCCTTTGAATTTTGATTCGATTTGGGCTGTATTGTAGAGGGCTGATTTTATGTTTTTTAATGATGTCGTTCTAGGTGGAGTGCTGGATCTTTCTGAAGGCACTAACAGATACTTCTACGAACGCGATTTTCCGATAATGGTAATGATGCACTGAATTCGTAACCATGAAGGATTGGTATCTCACATAGCTACTTAATTAATTCATAATATCTGGAATCAAATTGCCAACCGTTTCTCTCAGGAGTTCCGCGTCGATTTTGTCTAGTTGTCGAACTAGTTTGGTGTCATTTGTAACTCATGTGACTCCAGTTGTTATTTATATCAATTGTAGTGATTGCGCGTTTTATAGTTTATAATAGCATTGAAAGGATTTTTTTTTTAAATTATGAAAGTGGTCATATGAGTATTTGTTTAGTCCATCACATGTTATTAACTTTTATAGAGGAATTTAGGGCTTCGATATATTTGATTAGAAGAGAGCATAATGATATTGAGCCTATGAATTAGTTGAATTGGACTAGGAACCATGAAAGTTGGATCATACTTTATTGTACTAGATAATTGAATTGGGTTTGTCAATCAGTGAAATGGAACTGCAAATTGAAACATTAAGCGAAAAAATGAATTGAACAAGTTGTAAAGTGGGTAATGTAACGAAATGTCTTTAGAATGGTTTTGACCGCTAGATGCTTATTTTTTCCTCTCTCCTGTAGGATGCTTGATGCTTAATTAAGTATATGAACGTTATTCCTTTACAAGTCCACTTTGCTTGCTACAGTTTGTCGGTTACTTAAAAAACTGCAAGGGATTACACACAAGATTGTTTTTATGCCATTTAGGCAATCTATTAGGGTTGAACGGGCTTGAAACATTTCTCTATGTGAACATCCCACCCTTGCATTTATTTTCTATGTGAACATCTCCTTTGAATCTCAAAATGAAAAAAATTTTCTTTTGGCAAATGATACTTGGGAATCCCACAAACCAAATCGATGCAGTCCTGATTCACAAACCACACTATTGACGAAGCCCAAGAACCCACAAACCAGGATTTACAGAAATTTCAAAATTTAAAGAAAACAATGGAACTGTAATATGCATTAATCTTATTTGATTAGGAAAATCCTTTCTAGATCCATAGAGAAAATGCCTGAATCCAGTGGGGAGGATGCAAAAGAAAATCACTTTATCATACATGCTGAAATTCTGAACTAGGCATCTTCAGTTGACCCATACATTCTTCTATATGTGGAGACTCCAAAAAGAAACCTTGTTGAAGCAACCCTAAACAATCCTAATAAACTCCTACCAACTTTCTTGATATTCAAGAGTCTTAATATGGGAATGTTTTACAAGAACAACTTAACATGAATAAAAGAAATGTGGCCGGGTGTTTGGAACCAGCTGGACTATTCTGGCCAGTGGGTCCTATATGGTCCATTGTTTTGATAAATGGGCCCCGGCAGCTGGGCGACCCTGGTATTGCTGGGTTTCTGTGCTGTTGGTCCCATTAAAGCCCACTTAAGTCAGGTGCAATGCACAGCACTTGTGCTGAAATTTCGTGACTGTTCACATACTGCTCTTGTTATCTGGCGCGTTCCTTGGGCACTATCATCGATCTGAACTGTTCACTGCCTGATCTAGCCCATGTGAGCTTTTTTTGTGCCTTCATACTGTTCCAAAAGCTCTTTGGCCGTGAAAATTATTTGACTTTCATCCAGTTCACCATCACAAGCGATCCTTCATTTGTGGTGTTACTTGTGTCAAGTCTAACATTACAATATTCAAACTTGGTGTTCTTGTGGGCATGCGAGCTGCTGAATGGGCTTAAAGTTGAGGGTCCTCCTCATGTTTGGCTTTGTCTCTATCATCAATGCTTTTGATAGGTATCTGTTTTTATATGATGACATGTTATTTCCTTTATTTACCATTAAAACAAATTTTATTTCGTTTATGCAGATAAATTCTCAATCTGGAAGCTCCTACTTTCTTCTTTCAGAGGCAGAGTTGTCTGGTTCACCTCCTCATCGCGTGTCTCCTTTGGTTTTTTCCAAGCCTACGCTGAAGTATTCTTCATGCTCATCAACTCAGCTGGATCCTTCAGTTGTGGAAGAAATTGCGATTTCTGGGGATGAAGATGTGGTGGGATGTTCTATTCCGACAGTCACACCTTGTCAAACTATGAAAGAAGCAGATACTCTCTCAATAGGTTTACCTATCTTGTCTTCGGGTAAATGGTTGACCTTTATCTTTCTTCATATGGTTGTAGTATGAATGACAATTGGGTTTCTCTTACTAGATATGGCTATTTTCATCTAAAGCTGGTCTCTTATTTTCTCATCTGCCTGTTTTTCTCTCCATTTCTTTCAATCAATTCTAGTGTTTCATTTGTTTACAAAGCTAGTTTAGTGTTTCTTGTAAACTGTTTAATAGTTTTAGGGCCTTTGAAGGACTGTCTGATGATGATTTGCGAGAAACAGCCTATGAAGTATTAGTTGCTTCTGTGGCATTTTCTGGGTAAGCTCTCTCTCTCTCTCTCTCTCTCTCTCTCTCACACACACACACACACACACACACACACACACACACACACACAGAGAGACACACACACCTGCACATTGAAGTAACATTTACATGTTGTGAATGATTGGGATGTTCATTGATCTCCACCGCCGCACAATTAGAGGTCAAATACTTGCAGTAGAAGGCAAGAAGAAAGAGAAGAAGAGTAAATTTCTTACTCGGTTGCGGAGTAAAGGGGAGAATTTACAGCCACAGCCTCAGTCAGCTGACAGCTATACTGAGCAGCTTGATATTATCCGTCTTCAAATGGAGGCAAGTTGTAATTCCCTTTAAATTTTGGAGTTCCCACACTTGACTTTTCTGCCGATTGTACTTTCTAATCATTGCCAATGACCACTGTTTTGTTCAGTGTGAAAAAGAATATTCCTTTTCTGCTTTGACCTTTGAGCACTAATGCCTCCATAAAATATGTAATTCTTTTTGAGAAGTAGTTGTAAATTGTAATTGTTGGCATTGGTTTTACAATGGCTCATGCATAACTTATTGTACTATGTTTTCATTTGTAGACATTTGAGCTTGAAAGAAACACATTGATGAACCTTTTTTTTTTGAGTGTGTGTGTGTTCTTTTGGTTAGATAATTAATGGCACCAAAGTCCTGGCCTGCTAGCTCAGCTGGCAAGGGACATCAAGTCCTCCCGGGGGTGGTAACTTATTAATTCTTGAAACTTGGAAGGGTAGTTCAGGATTTTCCTTAAAAGGTTAGTCTCTGAACTTGCTCTAGGAGAAAGTCAAATTGCACATGTTAACTCGAACTCATTATCACCATCACCAGTGGCGACCTAGGATTTTCGTTTGAGGGGTGCGGATCCTAAGAGGTATTTTGGTTTTGGGGGCGAACTGAGTATTTTCATGTGGATTTTGAACGTGGACTCACGATTTTTATTAGATTTTTGGAACTGGATCCAAACTTTTCATATAGGTTTTTGAAGCACATCACTGTTTGATGGGTGTGACCTCACAGGGTTGCCTTTACTTAGGTCTGCCCCTACCATCATCATCATCTTCATGTTTTAATCTCATGATGTTTAAGCCTTATCCCATAAATCTGGTTCACTCATCATCTTTGTTGTCATCGTTTTCATCATCATCATCATTTGAGCCTCATATCAAATCTGGTTGATTTAAGAGTTCTTCTATTTAACTCTAAAACAAAGCTGTGTCCAAAAGGTTTGTTTCACCAAACTGTTATTCCGAATGGGACCTAACCCATGTCTGAGGAGTTTTTCTGAATTTAGGAACTCAAAAGCAGTCCCAAAACTGTTGAAATTTACATCATTCAGCAAGTGTTTTGGCAATTCAGGGCACAATGGGGGAGTAACTTGTAATTCAGTTAAGCAAAAAAGGACTGAACAGAGCAGTTGTCCTCTTTTGGGCTGGGGTTAATGGGCTCAAACTTACTTGGGTCCATGACCCCCTGGGTCACCCAGGGGTCTACTTTTAGTGGGCAGGGCCAATCAGGTGGTCCATGTGGATCCCATGCCCACGAATGTACAAAGGTGTCTGGATGTTCCATTTTCTTTGAATTCCATGTTTGAGTGGGTTTCTCTTTCTTTTTGCTACCTAAATTAGTAAAATTAGAGGTCTTAGAGGATGGGAAGTATTGTACTAATATTGGATTGACAGTTGTCAGTGATTTCTTAGGAGGAATCCTTTGGAATATAGTGATGAATGGTTGACAGTGGCTGGTAGCACAGACGACAGTCACCAAAATAGAAAGAGGAGATTTTCTTCCACGGATTTGCTGTCAAATCCTATCATTTAGGATCCTAGAATGGGAATAATATAATTATATCCAGGAGGATTTCTCTAATTAAATTTTTATTCTCGTAGGGTTCTCTAAATTTGTAATAGTCAACTGTGACAAGCAGTGCACAGTCGACAGATTTTAGAATTGAATAAAAGACTTATTTGGTCCCTTTCTCGTCCACAATAGCTTCTTTCCTTCCAATTACTATTGTGTGTATTGTATTCATGCATATGTCTGGCACTTAGAGGAATCAGTTTCAGCCTTTTCTTGCCTGACTTCACAGAAACTCCAATATACATCATTCCACCTTATACTGATGTGCAGTAGGAGTATTTGGCACATTTAAAATACTGTTTATGGGTTCAGTTTACGCCTGTGATTGTGTCAAGAATTCATGTAGCTGACCCCAACATAATTGGGACAAGGCATTGTTGATGATGAACTGGGATAGTCAAATACCATCGTAGATATGAATTTGAAGAATTTGCTTTCTTTTTTCTACATTTCCCTTTTTCCCTTAAATTGGTTGGTTGTGACTGTTTTGAACTATCTGAAATTTTTCTCACCAGATTTCAGAAGCAATGGATGCATGCATTAGGCAAGGCTTGATACAATTTGTGTCAAGGTCAAAGAGTGGACAAATTGATATTCCTGAAATCTCATTGGAACTTTTAAGTGCCACATGCAAGTCTGATTTTTCCAGTGAAAGGTCTTATATGCAATGGCATAAGAGAAAGGTGATGGCCAATCTTTTAGAGTCTTGTTTGTGATCCTTTCCAGGTTTCTACTTCTTTTTTACTCTATCTTAACTAATCAGGTAAAAGTTCTTGAAGAGCTACTCTACAATTCTGCTAATGTTATTCCAGATGGACAGACCAAGCTCAGATGCTATCTTTCAAAGCTAAAAAATATCGAGGTAACAGTTGATTCTGTTGAATGTTGAAATTTGATTGATTGTTGAAGTTCCTAGGTTTGAACAGTTATCCTGATGGTCTCTGGGTTTTTTAAATTACTCCACTTTGGTAATTAATAAAAATCTTGGAGGAATTATGATTCTTGGGCTTGGGACATACACAATTTATTTGAGTTGTGTATCTGCAAGTAGTACCATGGTTGAAAAATCCAGGTTGTCAATCTTTTGGATCCCATAATGGATAGACAATGCACCAAAAACTTCCCTGATAGGATATTCGTAATCTTTAATTAATGGCTTGGACTGGTAAACAAGGAATAGAGAAATGGCCAAAAGTGCCAATTATTGGATGTCTATGATCTTCAAATCTGTATTCTGCATATTGTTGATAAAAGGTAGGGCCTATAATTTGGAGGTCTGCATCCTCAAACTAATCCTACCCGTACAAATGCCTGAATACTATGCACTTCCTAAGGCTGAAGATCATATGGTTCCTCTTTTCTCTTGATATTTTTGTCAAAGAGGGCTTAAATAGTATAAAGTGTGGGTAATGAACCTTCTTGGTTTCTGGTAGGAATGGGCAGCGAGGATGACCACTTATGAACGTGCTGAGGTGCTGAAAGCTATTAGAAAATTTTCTATGAAGTTATCTTCCATGCCTTCAAATTTTGGCATTCCTGGTGAAACCTATTTTTGGACAGCTTGCTATAGTTTGAATGTTAAGCTCTATGAGAAATTGCTCTTTAGTGTTTTTGACATCCTTGAAGAAGGTCAACTTGTAGAGGTATGTTTGCTTTGATTCCTTGACTGGGGGTTTTCTTTTCTGTGATAATTGAAAAATGTATAATCAATTTTTCTGCTGTGCTTAGCTGTAAGCAGTTCATTTGCTTTTCGTACTTTTGATAGGAAGCAGAGGAAATTTTAAGGATTCTGAAGTCAACCTGGTCTATTTTGGGCATTACTCGGAAGATGCATGACACATTATATGGCTGGGTGCTTTTTCGACAGGTATAATCTTGCTAGTAATTATCCAATCTGTTCTTGGCCAGCTTGCAATGATACAATCAAATCAGTAAACAGTTCCATTCAACTTTGAAAAAAGCCAACAGAATTATCAGTTGCAAAAAGCCACAATGCCCTAATCATAGGGGATTGCGGTATTATCAATAACTAAACTGGAATAGAAAAAAATAACCACAGAATTCTAGTCACAGAATTCACAAATTTAACTGAACTGGGAGTGGAAAACACTCAGACTCTTGTCACGAAACTCGTGAATTGCTGTAGTTATTTTCTTAACTTGATTGATCAAGAGATAAGGCGCCCAAAAAACAGATATTGATTTAAAACAGTACCTTGAGTCTTCTTTCCCTATCCAGAAACAGGGTCTGGAACTTTAAATCACCCAGAAACACAGCAACTGTTTACTGGGTAACCTCTTCATTAAGGTTGGCTGGGGTTAAAAGCCCTTAAATGAATAGCTTTTCTTCAATCTGCACCAGTAATTCTCTTCCTCAGGTATTCACTTGAGGGACTACTCTGATACAAGTTGAAACCAGGGATTTGTAGAAATCTAGGATTTTGTTCAAGTAGTTCTAAGAAACCGAGGAGAAGGAAAAAAAAAAAAAAGAAAGAGAGAAGTTTGAAGAAAGAAGTAATTGTATCCCGTATGGCGGGAAGACTAATCCTATATATTAATTTCTTAATCTTTTGTAATTACAAAAAAAGCCCCAGTAGCTTTCCAGAATACACAAAAGCCCCTTATAACGTATATGACCTACTCTAATACTTGTAACAAATAGTATTAAGCATCAACTCTGAAACTTTGTAGTATTCAATCATAATAAAGAAGTCTTTGCATGGTTTATCTGCTTCTGTTTATTAAGTCTCTAACTTCCGGGTAATTTTTCTTAGTTTGTTGGTACAGGTGAGACCACTCTATTAGAACATGCTATCCTTGAGGTACAGAAGGTTGCATTAAGTGAAGATTGTGGTGGAAATGAAGGAGCATATATGAATAGCCTTGTCTGTTCAGTTGGAGCAAATGAGGATAATATCAAATTAAGCTTGATAGATGCTGTTTTCTTGTCAATGAACAGTTGGTGTGACTATCAACTACAGGACTATCATCTGCACTTTAGCAAGGTTAATTGTTGCCCTGAAGTATTCTTATTGTTTTATCTTTAAACTTTCCCAAACATACAGTTTAGAAATTTCATATTGATGTGGCTTACATTAAATACCTTTCTACTGGTAAAGGAAGTCAAGTTATTTCTAGGTTATTTTTTTCATTTTCGATGAGCCGATAATAAATAATAGTCTTTTTTGTTCCCTTTTTCCCTTTCTTTTCAAAGGATCTTCTTTGAGATTTTGACTTTGTGATGTGGGACTCTAGTGTTTGTTGTCTTCTTTCTATGAGATTTTGAGTTTGTCTTCTTTCTTTCTTTCCATATATATATATAAATATATATAGGTTTTCGTATTATTTCGGTGATTTCAGAATTTGTGTGGAAAGGAGTATGTGCTAGCAAATAGTATTGATCAACCTGTTGGGATATTTTTAATGGTTTCTTGTCCCTAGTATTTGGAGTAGCTCAGTGGGCCTTGATTTTTTTCTATTTTTTCCTTTTGTTTGAAGTATTTTGAATAATTAATGTTATCAAAAAATATTTTGAATTAAACATTCAATACAAAAAAAAAGATTTTTTGCATTGACTATTTTTTATGTCAATCTCTGATTATTGACTTTGCAATGGTTGAGTTCTAGGAATATCGACATACTAGTTTTTGGTTTTTTGGGTAAAAGACATATTCTTCTGTTAATCAAAGCCAAACTGATGAAACTTTGTGTACATGTGACCTTGTGATTGCTTTACTAGTCTCATGAAGTATTTTTCAATTGAGTGGCTGGTTCCTAGTTGGAGTTGGAATCTATGATGCCCAGATATGGACACGGATACGGATACTGGCACGGGAAATGGGGATTTGACACGGCAACTTAAAAAATTTAGAACACGGATATGGGTACGGTATCACTTAAAATTCGATACAGACACAGGATACACTATGAATATTGGTACGAATATCACGTTTTGGTAGTATGTGATACATCATACGTAACTAACTACTAAAAGTGGATCTTTGGAAATCTTAGGTTAAAATGGGGTGATATAGTCAAACTTAGAATTCTAAAAAATTACAGCTATCAAAATTAAAATGGAGGGAGGGAAAGAAGTTTCAACTTTTTAATGAGAGGGAAATATAATTTAAATTGAGGAAAGAAGGACATTGAATGACATGAAAAAAAAGGCCACTTCCCCATCCAGTAAAAAAATATAAATAAAATGGCAGAACTTTAAATATGAGAGTAAAAGGGGGAAACCAACCATCGAATATACGGTGGATTTTGAGTTTCCAAATATTAAAATAAAACAAAGGGGGTTGAATGTAAAAATGATAGTATTCTTTTTAAGTTATAACCAAAGATTTCACACAATATTCGTTGTTTAGCTCAATTTTGGATGAATTCCTCCAATTTTGCCTTTTTCTTTTCGTAAAATACAAGAGAGCTAAGACCTAAAATTGTGCGCCGTAGCCTAGCAGTATGTTGCCATATCTAGTTACTGTATCCGTATCAGACCGTATCAGTACAGATAACTCAGGTCAAATGAGGTATCTGGGTATCATAGGTTGGAATGCATGGAGGATCCCCTTTTTAAACCTTGATTAATTTGTTGTGGTTATCCTCAATTCGACAACAGATATCTAGGATGATGTTCCTTATTTCTTGCTTATGTGGTGGCAATTAGAAAGAAAGCGTTAATGATTTTAGTATCTGGGAATATAATGCAGGCCTTAGGGTTAGGGCTTGTGTAGAGGTGCCGAAGCACGTGTCCAAAGATATTTCGAATCGTCAAGAAGACTTCAACATCGAAGGATGCACCTCTCAGGGATAAAACCAAATTCTATTAGTCAATCAAGTCAGAAAATCTTTTCTTTACAATGCCATATATATATAGTAAAAGCAAACTTAATGCCTAAGCAAACCTTAAGCTATTAATAGAAACTTCCCTAATAATAATGTAATTAGAAATCTACTAAAAAAGGTAAATAATATAATCCTAATCTAATTTGAAGAGGGATTAGTTGTGGGGCCCAGATTTCATCATCCTTTTCGGGTTGAAGAGTTCGTCTTCGAACTCACATCTTTTTCGGATTGCCTATATAAATGTGGTGAACATGAAGGACTGCCTTTGTGGCTGCTTTCCAAGACTTTTTCTTCGGCGGCTCTGGTTTCTCAGGGTGAAGAATAACTTGCTATCCACCATATATGAATGTATATGTGTTGTCACGTATACCATGAGTTTTATTTTTATCATACATCTATGGACGGTCCAATAAGATATCACCACTATCCATAGGTAGTACATCACACTAAATTGTATCTTTGTAAGTCCCACTAATGGCAAAAGTAACATTGCAAGTATGTCGAATATGTGCTTGATCACCATTCATCAGCCACTTGATAAAATAAGGGCGGTTGTGCTTGTAAACTTTCAACTGGAGGCGATCAACAAGAGCTTGGGAGATGAGATTTTCACAACTTTCGTCGTCAATAACAATTGTGCAATTTTGTCACTGAACTGTACCTGTAGAACGGAGATATTTTTTCTTAACCATTTATTCTCAACAGTTGGTGGAGCCTTTTTGATGACGATAAAAGCTTCACCTGTGGTATTTGCATATATTTTAGTAATTTCCTTATTGTCAATATCCTTGGAATCAGTGTCAGTACCCTTAGTATCATCTGGGATATTTTTATCAGCACCTTCAATCTCAATCAGATGTATTCGCTTTGGACATTTTGCTGTGCGATGCCCGTGTTGTTGATAATAAAAACAAATCATCCTATTTTGACCTTCAGTCCTTGCAAAAATCTATCCCGACGAATCATTGGGTTTAGCATCATGTAGAAATGAACTTTTTGGTGAAACCCATTTGGATTTTTGTGCTTGATGATTTGCAATGTCCTCGGCTTTGATAGCATGTTGGATGAGTTCATCGACATTATTAAAATGTTGGAATGCAAGGATATGCTGAATGTCTATTCTCAATCCATTGAAAAATCTATCAACAAATACATCATCATCTTCATTCAAGGCACAACGAGCTTGCTGAGTCAGAAATTCCTTAAAATAATCAACAACTGTCTTGGACCTTTGTTGCAAGTTTTGAAAGCTGGAATGTAGATCTCTTGCATACTTGATAGGGTGGAATTTTTACTTCAAAATATTCATCTCAGTCCATATTTCCACAGGGTCCATGTTCTGATTCCTCCGTTTTCTTTGCAATTTGGCCCACTAAGTTGCAGCATAATTATGGAATATAGTGGCAATTAGTGTGACTTTATGGTGCTCAGTCCTTGGCTTGTGTGTAAAAATATTCTATACACACACTAACTAATCCATGAATTCAGCGGGTTGCAATTTTCCATCATATTCAGGAATCACGAGTTTAATTCCTAAATCTTAATTAGGATTATTACTGGTGGATCTTGTTGATACCAAATATTTGGACCATCATCATAATTGTGATGCACACGCTGATTTGTTTCTAAAGTTGTCACCTTAATTTCCAATTGTTGTAGGGTGGTTTGTAAGCCATCAACTTTTGTAGATAATTCTCTAATGGCAGTAACCAAATCTTCTATTGAAGAAGATGAAGATTCCACCCAAGGATCAAAATAGCGGTAGCGGATAGCGTTGTGGCCGGTCGCCAAAATGCTACATAGCGGATGCTATGTAGCGGTAGCGGTAGTGGGGCTACGTAGCGGCGTAGCGGTATGATTCAAAAAAATTATCAAAAAAACTTGAAAAAATTCCAGAGAATCTAGAAAATTGTAATGAGCTAGAATATGTGTTTGTTTTGCAAAAAAGCCTAAAATAAGGAGGCGTAGCGGTCCTCTAAATGCATGATGTCCTGTGTCGCTATATAATTAAAAAATAATAGTATTATTCTTAATTTTCACATGTTATCAAGAATCAAGATTTAAGACTCAAAGTCAAGACTCAAGAGTCAAGAATTTAAGATTTAGAGAGATTAGTCACTAGAGTCAGTAACTCAACAATCAACATTTAACACAATAAATGACATAATAAATAATAACTTTATAAATAACATTGTACTTGAAGAGTTAAGACATTAGAGTTAATATAAAGTTGAGATTTGAGAAATGATTGGAGGAATACCTCTAACACCAAAAGTCATATTAATATGAACAAAAAAAAATAAATACATTCAAATAAACAAGAAAGAAAGTGTGATTCATTCATGGGATTCATAGATCTAACACTTGGGAGTAATTTTCAAGTGATATGGTTGGTGTTTCTTTAAAAAATTTTTTTTTTCAAAAAATAAAAAAAATTCGAGAATAAAAAATAAATAATAAATAAATAAACCATAGAAAATGGGGGGTTTGATCTATGAGAAACATAGATCTATCACTTACAAGCCATTTCCAAGAGATGCATGAAGGACAAAAGAGGAATAGAGCTATAGATCAAAGAAAATCACATAAAAAATGCCTTTTAAGAGATGCCTTTTGACTCCAAAAAAGATGAATGATCTAGATTTGTAGATCTTAATGTGTTTTTTGACCCTTGTTGCCTTTGATTTGAAAAAGGAGGGAGTTAAGGCCAAAAAATAGTGGAAAGGGAAAAGGAAAGATGGAGACAGGAGTGAAAAATATAGAAGAATGGGCGTCAGGGTATTTAAATAGGCCCAGCCCGCTTCAGCCGCTACGCCCCGCTACCGGTGTTAGGCCGCTACGGGTGTTAGCACTGCTAACACCTTCGTAGCGTGGCGGTGTCGGCTGCTACGACTGATATAGCGGCCGCTACGCTTTGTAGCTGCCACTATTTTATTCTTTAATTCCACCTCAACTTGCTTCTTAGGAGGCATTTTATTGAATGTAAAATTAAATTTTTTTTGACTGGCTAGCGTTGTAGTCGTCTGGGGTTTTGGGGCTGCGATAGTGGAGATGGGGCTTCGACAGTGGAGATGGTAACGGTGAAGGATACGAAGATGGAAGATGGAGTTTGGCTTTGATACCAAACTGATGCAGGCCTAGGGTTAGGGCTTATATAGGGGTGTCGAAGTATGTGTCCAAAGACACTTTAAATCGTCAAGAAGACTTCAACACGCGAGGATGCACCTCTCAGGGTTAAAACCTAATTCTATTAATCAATCAAGTTTGAGAATCTCTTCTCTATAATGTCATATATATAGTAAAAGCAAACGTAATGCCTAAGCAAACCCTAAGCTATTAATAGAAACTTCCCTAATAACAATGGAATTAGAAATCTATTCATAAAAATAATAATATAATCCTAATCTAATTTGAAGAGGGATTGCTTGTGGGGCCCAGACTGCATTAGAATAACTACAGACTCAAGGGAGGGGGTTTGGGGGGCAGGGTCGGCGTAGATGTTATTACCTGCATAAGGTGGAAAAAAAAAATGGAAACAAGCTAGTGGTGTGTATTGTGAGTGGTAGGTATCGGATTGATTAAGGGGACATTTTTACGAGATGATGGTTAGACATACAATAATGCTATGGAATTGAATGTCAGTCAATAAAAAAGATGGAATGAAGACAAAGTCCATGTCGCAAGGATGAAGGATGCGCATGCTAAGATGGTGCAATAAAAAAGGATAGAATGAGGAATATCAGAGAAAATCTATGGTTAGCTCTAATGAAAGAGCAATTAGAAAATGATGCAGGCCAAACGATAGGTTGGCCAACCTATTGGGCCCAGTCCATAAGCCTAATAGGGCATCTAGTTATTTAGAAATATTATTAGTAGTTTGAGTAATTAGTGAGTATCTTATTTTATTCACTCTTATTCTAATATTAGGAAGTATTGTTGCTTAGGGATCAAGCCAACTCCTATTTATAAGGATGTTAAGCCTCATTGTTATACATGCTCAGTTTTTAATTGATAAATTTCTTTTTTGAGATTTAAGATGTTATCTCTTATGGTGTTTGCTCCTCTTATGAGGATGCCCTTAGGGGTTGAATCTATCTTTGAATTTGATCAATCCTTCAGGGAGATTGGTCTAGTTTTTTATCGTGGATTTGTGGCTGCGCCAATTGGTTTCAGAGACGAAGAGTGATTGCTGGGGAGCCGTCTGTTTTTCTCGGATTTTCTCCTCCATCATCCATCTCATTGCCGAAGCCACCATCTCCACCCATCATCACTTCGTCCCTTTTCAACCACCACCCAGCACCATCCTTCCCATCCCATTACCCAAAACCCCACCACCATAAACTATTCTGAGACCCCAACACCCATCGAAGACCATCCTTGCCACCTTTGAACCATATCATTATGGTGTTTGCTTATCTTGTGAGGGTGCCCAAGGGGCTGAATCCATATTCGGATTTGATCAATCATTCGGGAGATTGGTCTATTTTTCGATCATGGATTCGTGGCTGCTCCAAAAAATGTCGTGAAAATTGTGGTCAATTGTAGTTGACTCTTTGGCGTTAAGTTTCCATCTCTTCACTTTTTGGGTAATTTTTTGTGGGGAAATCATTGTGGAAGTCGTCAAAATCTATTGTACCGATGTAATCATGCAACATTGAAGAATGCATTGCTTCATGTGTATTCTCTCTCTTCTCTCTGTATCTCTTGTTTTACATTTTTTTTTAAGTTAAAAAATTTTTTTGACCTAATATGACTAGTTCCCCAGGTGGCCCCTGTTAAACCCACACGAAGTTTTGATTTGAGCTTGCATCTAATCTTAGAAAATTCAAATGCTCAATTTGATTGTTTTAGTTAAGCTTATATTAATAAATGTTACCATTCAAAAAAGAAAAAAAAAATCATGTTCTGGTTAACATTTTTCATTCTTTTCATGTTTATTTTTTGAGAAAGTTTTAAAAAAGTAGAAAACTTCTACCTCATTTTCAAAAAAGTACATGATGATTTGAATATTTTAAATGAGTATAAAAGTTTTCCACACGTCTTTCAATCAAGTACTTACCAGAAAAAAAGTTTGAAAAAATGAAAAAAATACCGTTATGTCGTTTTTCAAAATTCCCCTTTAATAAATCATTTAAGAGAAATGATCAAGTCTAACCCAAAATGACCTAGTGGGCCCCAGTTCATCAAATTAAAATGGCTGTTTCAGGGAGGAAAAAGGTTAATAAAGACAAAAAAAGTCATAAGGGAACGGTATTTTTGTCATTTTAAAAACTTGTTTATGGAGAGGAATCAATTGAAAGAATTGTGGAAAACTTTTGTACTCTTGAAATATTCAAACTTCGTGTACTTTTTGAGAATGTAGAAAAATGTCTTATACCTTTTTGAAAATTTCTCTTATTTTTTTATGTAATTTTATTTAATCTTATAAATGTACAAATAATTAGTATGAGAAATTGGATTTCAACTTCGGTCTACAATATTTTGCCAATTCTCTACTACCTTAGTTTGTAATATATTTTTTTGATTAGGTACATTTTCTTACTTATTATTTGAATAACATTAGAGAAGTGAAAAACCCAACAATGGGAACAAAAAGATGACAAAGTAGCCATCTTGGTCCACATTGGCCTTATCTGATCTGACCCTAGTGATTTTCATGTATTTAGGTTGGCCTTGAATAAGCTACATGCAAACTGCATAATGGGGCCCACCTATGAGCTGTCCAATCCCCTCACACTTATTACCCTATTGTGAATCGGCACTCACTCCAAATGGACATTGATCTGATCGTTAGTGTTGGATTGAAACACACTCTTTTGTTCCTATACGCATAGCATAGTGGTAGGGGCAGTGACTCCCATAGGGACAAGCACGATTCAAGTTTTGCTCACCATGTTGGAAGACACGTGTATCAATAGTGGGAGCGTGAAGAACCATTCAATGAAAATAAGATTTCTGAACAATATTGGGTGCCAACTCCTTTGGAGGACCCCTCTTATAGATCTGAATGTATCATATATGGAATAATTACGACAAATGGATCCCCTTTAATTAGAGTGATTACAATCAATATCCCTAAAATGAGTAATTGAATAAATCAAAAATCAACATAATAAATACAAATATGCCTGGGAGAGTATAATTATCTTGACCATGTATATTGTTATTCCCTAGGGTGTCCCACATGGTGTTCACGTGAGAGAGAGCTCTAGTAAGTAGTGCCCCCCACCCCACCCCACCCCACCCCCCAAACAGAAAAGAAGCATACATGTATTTTTTTTGGGCCATAAGAACCATGGCTTTGTGCTGATTTTTGGTGCATTCTTAATCCATGCGTTGGCAACCAACCCCTACCTCCTTTAAGAATGGAAAAATGAAAAACCAGTGCTTCCCCAAATGGTCATCTATATATGATTGTGTGCTCATGATTTGGCACTCGTTTGAGTCATAATTATTTTAGGACTTTTGCAACTGAAAAAAATGAAAAAAAGAATAAAAAATCTAATGGTTGAAACTTGTTAAACTTTAAGGTTCTTAAATCTTGCTTTAGGATGATCAAATGGGAATTGAATTTGGCTGACATGTAGTACTCATAGAAATTAGATTTCATTTGGCACTGAGTTCATTTGTGTCATTTTTGTTTTGAGTCATAGATTGGAGTGTTGAAATTGCCTCAACTTGGTGAGTTGGGGTGGCATAGACTGACATGAGATCAACACACAATAACATAGACTAGCATGATAGTTTTCCAGACTATGTTGCACGGTGACTCAACCAAAAGGTATATATTTATAAATGCTCTTTCCGTTTTTTGTGCTTTCCTCTGATTTTGAATAAAAATGGAAATCCAAGTTCTTATTAGTATAAATATGGGGTTAGCTTTCCCCCACCCTTTTTTTTTCATTTCACTTGATTTTTCTCTTCTTATTAGTATAAATATGTCCTAGATATTGTGCAGTGTTGCTTCTAAATACAATAAATCAAAATCTTCTCGATTTAAATGGTTAATCTCTTATTTTGGTTCTTCTATTTTTTTGTGACGTTTTCTTCCTTCTCCCTATATTTCTTCTTTGTAATGACTCCTAGGGCTTAGATTTACCTTTTCTTCATAAAACATGGTTGCAAAAGCTATATTTGGGACAAAGATTGAGAACCTTGGGTTTCCATAGTACCAATTTTGGAATTTTCCCAATAGGTATGTTTTTGAGGTTTTTTAGGTTAGTGGTGGTTGAAATTATAAGTAAACATGGAATACATGTTTATTCGGTACATGAAGTCATGAGCTTCTTGCTAGTTTTTAAAGAAAGAAAACAGTAACATCTCTGTAATTGAGATAAGATCAACTAAATTGTCCTATGTTCACTTATTTTCTTTAATCCATTATTTCTTATTATTCTTCCTTTTTTTTTGAATCTTTTTTATTTTTAAAGAGTGGCACTATCATGTAATACTGGTCTCATCCTCCCTCTTGACTGGCATGCATCTGAGTGAGCCCACAAGATTGTTACTATTGGCTCCTATATATAGGGGCCATGTTTTTATTTGAAAATGTAGAAACTTCTACTGAGGCCACTTAAATGCATGAGTCATGAGAGGGGGATGGGGAGAGCATGACGTGAATTAGGGGTGGGGCAAAAGTTATCCCTATCAGATTGATAAGAGTGCATTTTGATTTAATCCCAAAGCTTAGTGCTTCTATGGAAGTTAATAAATGCTGATTGTTTTTAATCAAATCCAATTAGATTGGGGTCAAGTTCAGATGTACATAGGAACCTTGTGAGCATATTTGTGTGCATGTGTGTATTTTCATAAGCATTCAATTCAACTTGAGGCAGTTGAAGCATCGTACTACACTTCTTTCTGGCCTTCCTGATATTGCATTCAACATTGTTTACCTATTACCTTGCACAGGTTGCATTGAGCTTTTATTGTATTTTTTGTAATACTTAACAGTCCATTTGGTTCTAAAAGAAGTTTTGATGATAATTACAAAATTGTAGCGATAATAACTTTTACTTTAGTACTAGAGACTGTTTTTGTCGATTTATTTTTAATAATTATTTCAAGAGGTCATGGTACAAACTATTTGAAGCTCATTTCAATGCCAATTACGTTGAGAGTATCATGAGAAATGTTTTAGATTGATAAATTTTCATATTACTGCAAAATACCATCGTTATCATTGAAGCCTTGTCCCAACTATAATAAGGTTGGATACCTGAATTCTGGTTCTCCATTACAATCTATTTTGAGCCAAATCCTAATGTAAGTTGCACTTCTTCAAATCTATTCTAACTACTTCCATTCATGTCTTCTTTGACCTATCCTTTTTCTTTGGTGGACCAGCAACCTACATAGAAAAACTTTTCTTCTGCCTTTACTAGTTTGTGTTGGACATGTCCAAACAATCTCAAATGAGTTTCTCTTAACTTATCACCTATTGATGCTATCCCCAAATGCTCTTGAAAGTGCTCATCTTCGCCAATTTTTACTACTTGTCCCAACCTTAAATAAAGGGGGGTTGCATTAGGGTGGTTGACAGCCAACATAAAACTTTTTATACAACCCAAACTTGAATTCTGAAAAAACTGAAATACTGAAAACTAAATCTTAGAATAGAATATATATTTACAATTATAACAGTTTAATTGCAAAGCAATTGTGATATATATGTTAACCAGATCCTAACTCTCTGTTGTTTTCTGTTCTCAGGACTCTATAAGCTTTGGAAAGGTTTTGACTTTAGTTGTACTTGCCAGAAGGCATACTGCTGATCAATCTGGTGAAACTAAGGTTAGTTACATTTTTGCCGCTATAAGTTAGTTAAAATTTCTACAGGGGATTGTTTCTTAAAATTTCTACAGGGGATTGTTTCTTTGTTTGTTGTTCTCACTTCTCAATCTTTTGATGGAATACTTAGTTCTGCTAATATGGAATCTGCCAATTTTTGTACTGACAACATGCACCATGTGATACTTGAATCTAAATAAACATATGGTTGGGGCTGAAATGGACTCAGAGCGGATTAAGGACTACGTGGTAAGGTCAACGAAAGCTGTGTATAATAGGGTGAGACATTTAAACTATTGGTAACTTTCTCCGTGATATAAAATTTCCAGGTTGTACCTGGACTTCTATTGGTTGAGTTTGAGGACATGCTCTTCCTCAATAATCTCAGGTCTTGGATATTTTGGATACCAAATCTGAAGTAGAAAAGAGGCATCCTTTGGCTGTGCTAGCTGATGAAGTGAAATTGATAGTTCAGAGAGAATCCAGCATTTTTAGCCCTGAGTTATGTCGTTGGTGTCCTGAAGCTGGAATTCTCCCCTTCATGCTCTTACATCAATATTATGGGGAAAGACTGGTACGGCCATCACCTTCATTGATGACATATGCTTTTTCATTTTTTAATTTTTATTTTATTTTTTAGTTTTCATCATGATGCATCATTGCTCAGAAACAAAATTTGTATTAGATATCTGATGTGGTTGGTTTTTTGATTTGATTGGTCCCTAGAAACCATTTCTTAAGGAGGTTACGCATCTTTCAGCAGATGTGAGATCAGTGCTACCTGCAGCTGATACTCTAGACAGTGAGCTCACTCAGCTATTACGTACCATGTCCAGTGAAGAAACTGTCAGTGAAAATTTGCATTCATATCAGGTTAAGTACGATTTTTGAAGTTGGAGCTATGTTGGATGCCATTTCATGCATCTTCCTAGAATGTTTTTCTTTTTTTATGGAATAGTTGTTTTTACATCTCTAATTTCGGTGTCCTCTTGTGACCCATTTTTTTCCCCAGTGTTTCTGGAAATTACATATCTCATATGTAAAAGGGCTGCAACTCCAAAATGGGACTGTATTGCGGTTTTTTTATTCCTGCAGAAGCTCAACAATTTGCATTCGATCAACTGCTAAAATGCAATGAAAACCCAGGGAAGATGGCACTTGTGCATCAACTAATAAGGGAAATCCTGAGTCTTGGATGCAAAACTCATGAAATATTTTCTTGCCAAAGCCGTAGGGCTTTATTCAAATTCTCCGAAGGCATCCAGTCATAGAATGACTGCTGGCGGTGTTTCATTGTATACATACATGCACAACAGAAGTTTAAAATCCTCACACAATCTCTACTCTAGATTAAATAACAAAACTTAAAAAGAATAAAAGATGTTAAATCCGCGCCATAGTATTGGGCTCAGTTGGCAGCCCTAATGGGTTCTTTGGGCCATGTCAGAACCTGTTTTCAGACCTGCAGAAAGGCCTGTAGGGTTTGGCACATATGATGTACTAGCACAGGCCTAATTCCAGTGTTCTTTAGAGCCCACAGTCCACTGGAAATTACATTGCAGTCCAATAAAGGACAGTTTTTTTTTACTTTGAGCTCAACTGGATCCCAACCTCTTTAAACATGTGTTGGGTTCCCACATATGTGGTCAAAAAATTCCAAATACATCAACGCTTAGCCCACAACTTGGTCATTGACTCCTAGTCTTCATAGCAATGAATGTTGGTTGATCTGCATCAACATGCCTCTTTGTGCGGGCATCTGCATGCTCATTATAGACTGTAGAGGGTTTTGATTTTCTTCTGACCTTCTTTCCATGCAAAGATGTACTATGTTGTGGTATAGTCTATCATTAACTTTGTTTTAATCATTTTTTATATAAAGCCGTCTTGTTTTTCTTTTAGTTTTTTTCCCTAAAATTCTATGTAATTCCGAATGATTTGACACCTTTTCTTTTGTGCTCACATTATGGACTGCCTTTAGATATTTTAAAATAAGAATAGTAATTCTCATATTGAGGATAATCGACTTGACTTTTTCCTCTCTCTCTCTCTCTCTCTCTCTCTCTCTCTCCTGCCTTAAAGATTTCATTCTTTGCATTTATCCGTACGGCCAAAATGCAACAAGTTATTATCAGTGTTTTTGAATTAATCATGCCGAGTAGTCATAAATATATAGCATGTATTGAAATAATATACTAGCCAATAAACTAATAGGAAACCATAAGTTGGCCTGCTGATTTTTGAAAGAACGATGTATCATTGTCCCATTTATTTCAAGCTTGCTTTGTCAACTTGTGCTGTTTATTTAGATTTTATGAGATGCTGCTTTCTTTCAACGTATATCTTGGAGTCTACTTTTGCTCATTCCAATTCTGTATTTATTATTAGTTGACATTCTCAATCTGTATTTATTATTACTTGACATTCTCAATCATGATATTTTTCTTTTGGCATCTTTATTCTTCCCATACTCCAGGTTATCTCGTGGTTGATGTGGTACTGATTGGGTCTGGATATCTGTTTGTGGTACAAGTATTCGTTTCTGGTGCATCTTTTCCTTGATCGATAGCTTTTGTGACTTTCCATTTTTACTTGTAACATTCAGCTTGAAAGCTTCATGGATTGCTCATCAATAAAGTGATAAGGCTTTCATTACCACTGAAATTCCCAAACATTTGTTGCTGGGGACCTGTTTCCCCCTTTGAAATACCTCAGTTTCACTTCCTGTTTCCTGCATCAGCATACAGTTCTATCAGCATTTCCTCCTTGTGTATCAATCTTGGCTTACTTAGTCTATCACCCTATACCATCTCCCCTATCTTGTTTCCCTTTCATCTTCCTCCTGTCATTACTACAATTATTCTTGGCTGTTTTCTAAGACCAGTCGATCAACCTGGTTTTAACTTGCATTAATTTTGTTGGGGGAATAGTCTTCATTCTTTTATAGTGGTTAACCATTGCTAAACTGGAACCTTGATTATGGGCTTCGTAATTTCCATTATGCTTTCAGTGCGGCAATATTTAGGCCAGAATATGAGTTAAATGTTTAGTGCTCGGTCCATTCCACTTTTCTGTCTTGTGGATAATACTTAAGCCTTGATGTCTTTTATTTATTTATTTTGTACAGGTTGGAGAAATTTCTGGTCCTGTCATTCTTAAATGGGTGAATGCTCAACATGAAAAGATTTTGGAATGGACAGAACGTGCTTTCCATCTTGAGGTCAGTAGGTTTTTTTATTTTTTATTTTTTTGCTACATCCGTGATTCGATTGACATACTTTGCTCACACACCCATGTCCCCAACCGCTATAGCTGAGGGACTTAAGTTGCCTTGAAGTTACACAGCACAACTGATTTAACTATCCATTTGATAAGGTTGCTTTGATTTTTTTTTTTTTTTGTTTTTCGGCATCTTCTGCAAGTTCAACTTGATTAAAACTCCACAGGAATCATTTTTCCAACTGGACTTCCTGTTCATACCCTTTTCACGTGTTGAAATTCATATTTGATTCCTATGCTTCCAAAATGTTATTTATTATTTAAAGCTGAGGATATTGTCAGTGGAATATCATGGTTGAAAAAGGTTTTCATAGAATTGCTTCGGTTGTTGTGGATATGAGACCCTCCAAGAGGCCTTAAATAGCCAAAATGAACATGATAAACAATTGCAGGAATGGGACCCTGAAGGTTTATTTGAAGTCAGGTAGTTGTTTATAACTTATAAGCTTGACATGGAAAGGAGAATGTACTTCATCGTTCACAAAGGAATGGGGCCATGGTGTGCCACCTGGTTGGAGTATTTTATTGAACCAAGGTTGTGGTTAAGATTCTCACCCTGGATCATTTAAACTGCAGGAGCTTGTGTGTTATGTGAAAAGCGAAGAATGAAACTATCAACTGCATCATAGTTCATTGCAAGTTTGCTTCTGTAGTGTTATGGGTGAAGTGTGTTCCAACTGTTCAATACTGGGTAGGTGTTCCAATAATCTCTTGTGGAGGTGGATGGGTGGATACCTTGTCCTTTTAATGGAAAGTGCAAAATCCCTTGGTCCCTTCTACTTTGGTGGTAATATCATGGTTTAAAAACAAGGTCATCGTGTAATGGGTTCAGTAGTGATTGATACTGTGGTGTGAATGCATAGCTGTATACATTGAAAACTAAACAACATTAAACCGTATGTTACACCCAACACTCTGGGAAGACATATAAGATTTGTCCACAAGCTCTGATCATGTCTCTGGGAAGAAATGTAAGTTACATTACACTTCCTTTATTATAGTATTTGAAGTCACTGAAGACATTTTATTTAGGTGTAAGCACTATTTATTCTCAGTTCTTTTTATTATCACAAAGTAGGAACAATTTTGGTTGTTAATATGTTTTTATTTAACCTCCACCTTTGTCAAATTCTTGTTTTAATTTGTTGAATGTGATCAAGTCTTGTTTCCATGCCTTCTTTGTTGTTTATTTGCTGTTATTAGCTGAACTTTGTGATGTAAGTATTATTTATGTATGAGCTTGTAGGATTGGGAGCCATTGTCATCTCAACAAAGACAAGCAGCATCCATAATTGAAGTCTTTCGAATTATTGAAGAGGTTTGTTACTCTGAGACATCTAATTGCTTGGGTGCATTATTCTGCGACACTTGGAATTTGGATTTTTATTTGGAGATTTCATGTTTTTGTTTTGTTTTTATGGATTTCACTTTAGAGGGAAAGTTATGAATTTAAATCTCCAAAAAAAGAAATAATGTTCGTTTAGGGGAAGTTATTTCATTTTCTTTTTTTTTTGGGGGGGGGGGGGGGGGTGTCTCTCCGTCATTAAGAAGGAAGTTATTTGTAAAATGCTTAATTAATTCATTGAAGAGAATGAGAAATCTTTTAATTGGTAAGGAGGAGGAGGATGCTGTGGAATGAGGGGCTGACTTGAATAGCAATGAGCATAATAATACTAAGCTGTGTGGCAATACCAAGTCAAGAGTGCTTTGACAATTTGTCTAATGCAAAATATTCTCTGTTGCTTACTTTTGTAAGTATTATCTTTGGGGGTGCAGTTCTGGTACTATGCATATTTGGGTTTTTCAAGCAGGGGTTTTTATGTTTGTTTGGTCCTCCTTCAGAGGTTTCTTTATGAGCCTAATGGTAGGCTGAGCTTTGTTTGTTCTGGGAGTCCTGTTCATAGTTTTTACAGTTTAAATAAAATTTATTACCATTTTAAAAAGTCAAAAAACCTTGATTGTGGGAGAACTATATATGTAATTAATATCAATGAATCCAATAAAACATGTACTACATCTAGTCACAAGAACTATGTATGCAGACAAAAAAGTATGGAATTTGATGGGCTTCTAAAGGTAAGATGGTCATGTAAGCTGTACGAAATTATTGGGTAAGGCTGCAAGTCAGCTATGCTGAGTTTTATTCCAAAAGAGGACAAGGTTTGGACTGTAGTTACCTAATTCGAAGTTTGACTGATTCACATTTTATTTTACAGTTCATATTTCGACACTAAACCCAATTTGAAAATTTGATGGGGGTTAACCCCACTCAGTTTGTTTTTGATCTGCTTAATTTGAACTTTGAGTTTGACCGGTTCCATCCCTTAATTCGATTATGTAATTTGATACAGTTGACAATGATTCATAGGTCTAATTCCAGACACACAAATCGGTTGAGAACAATCCTCTTGGTTCTTATGTGCCTTTTTTTGGGCACTTGGCCCACATGATAAGTTAAGCCCCTTCACACACTAAATCCCCTGTGAATTGTCCATAGTCCAAATTTAACACTCCTCCAACCATTATTCACCATTGGATGGAAATGCAAAAACTGACACCTTCTGAATGACATGAGAATAACCAGAAGGGACAAGCATAGATAGAGAGAGATTGAATGAAATTGGATGCCACTGAATGGGTTGATCCTTGTATATTTATGTACCATGGTTGCCCTAGTTAAGGCTCTATCAACGATAATTACAATCAATTACAATGATTTGTAAGGAAAGTGTAGTTAATCTAATTTGACTAAGACTAAAGCTGAACTAATGGAAATTGGGCCTATGGTACACTGGACCTAGCTTATGGTGCTGTGGGCCTGGTTAAAACCCACCTCAAATTGATGCTGATGAGTCAATAAGCATCAATTTGTTAGATAAATATTGATGGCGTGGGCGAGGAAGTCCCTTCGTGAAGATATCTACAATTTGTAGGCTAGCAGAAATGTATGGGAGTGAAATAACATCTTGTAGATACTCATCATGGATGAAATGGCAATCAACTTCAATGTGTTTGATTCTTTCATAGAAAACTAGATTTTCTATGATGCGAATAGCACTTTTGTTGTTAGCATGAAGCGGTGTAGGTATGGTTTAAGGAAATCCGAGATCAGAAAGCAACCAACGAAGTCAAAGTATTTCAGAGCAGGCAGCAGACATGGCATGATATTCGGCTTCAGTGGAGGATTTAGAAACTTTATCTTGTTTCTTACATTTCCAGGATATCAAGGCCTTGCCAAGATACATACACCACCTGGTTGTGGATCGATGGGTGTTAGGACAACCCACCTAATCAGCATCGGAATAAGTAATCAGATTTAGTGGATAGGTGGTAGGAAAGAATATACCTCAAGTAGTTGTACTAAGTAGGTAATGAATAATCCGTCGAATAGCGGCTAAATGGAGATGTCAAGGTTGAGTTATGAACTGGTTGACAAGGTTGACAACATAAGAAATATCTGGGCAAGTATTAGTTAAGTAAATCAGGCTTCCAACTAATTACCTATATACTGTGGCATCAGGTAGAAGATCCCCACTATCCTTGGAAAGTTTCAAATTTACTTTAAGAGGAGTATCAAGTAGAGTCGAGTGTTGGAGTCTTACTAGTTCAATCAGGTCAGTTGCATACTTGTGTTGGTGCAAAATGATTCCTTTTCCTGTGCTGTCTGATGAACTTAAAGGCCAAAGAAGTATGTAAATAGACTGAAGTCTTTCATGTGAGAAGATTGATGCAACGAAGTTTGAAACTTAGAAATAATTGCTGAATCAATACCAGTGATGATAATGTCATCAACATAGACAAGAAGGATGGTGATGCTGCTGGTGGTACAATGAAGAAACAATGAAGGATATATGGACTTTGCCGGAATGCCGGAATGCCAACGCAACCAAGGCATCTCAAAAATTTTCAAACCAAGCTTGGGGAGCTTGTTTGATGCCATAGAGGGAGCACTGTAGTTTAGCCACATTTGAATTGCATGAAGTGGGATACCTTATAGGAAGATGCATATAGACTTAGTCTTTAAGATCACCATGAAGAGAGACATTCTTGACATCTAGCTGAAAAAGAGGCTAAGCTTGAGATGTTGCAATAACAATAATCATCCAGGCAATAGTCATATTTGCGACTGGATTATATGTAGAGCTTGCACTCTTACCTTGCACAAGGCCTTTTAGTTGGTTGAGGCCCACAGGAAGCAAAACCATGAGACTCATGTGCCAAAGCGGATAATATTATGCATGTGTACAGGGTGAAGCGTTACAAATGGTATCAGAGCTGACTCTTGACTGGCTCAAGTGTAGTTCCTTGTCGTGGTTTAGTGTAAGTGGGCGAGGTCTTATGTTAGCGTGCTAAGAGGGCTGGCAGGCTACATGGACTGGTAGGCTACTACACAGGGATGTGTAGCCCTAAGGGAGGTGGATTGTGACATGTTGGAGTCCCACATCGACTATGTAGAGGAAAGTGATTGGGATTATATGTAGAGCTTGCACCTTTACCTTGCAGGAGGCCTTTTGGTGGGTTAAGGCCCACCAGATGTAAAACTGTGAGGTCCATGGGCCAAAGCGGATAATATCATGAATGCGTATAGGGTGGGGCGTTACATAGTCAATTCCATATTCTTGGAGATTACCCAGGGCCACCAAACGTGCCTTGTATTGGTCTAAAGAGCCATCATATTTCATTTTGACCTAATAAACCCATTTACACCCAATTGGACGAGCTGTAGGTGGGCACGGAACAATATCCCATGTATGATTAGTATGAAGAGCTTCTAATCCTTCAGACATAGCTTTCTGCCAACATTCATGTTTCATAGCTTTAGTATAGGGTTTACGAATGTCAACAGAAACTAATGTGGCAAACTATTAATTAAAGACATGCAAGAGTACCCATATTTGTTAGGAGGCCGAGATATGCACATAGAGCATTGAAGAGTGGGCAGCATATCAGGTTCTTGTATAGGTGCCACGAGAGTTGGGTTAGGTGCCGGACCATGTGGTTCTTGAACGGGCTGTGGCGAAGCAGTGATTGTTGGCGTTCGTCTCTAATACACAAGTGCAGGATTAAATCTTTCAAAGGAAGATGAAGAAATATCGGATGAAAAGTTTGGTAGTGTAGTTTATGGTCATAGAAGTGGAGGAATCATTGTGATGAGGGAAAAAATATAAATTTTCAGAAAGCACAACATTGCGGGAAATTCGAATCCTTTTGATGGGTGGATCATAGCAAACAAAGCCTTTTTTATGAGAAGCATAACCAAGGAAGGCACATTTGGCAGATTGAGCAGACAATTTTGTTTGTTCAGAATTAGGAAGGTGAACAAAACAAACACAACCGAATGGATGAAGATGTGTATACTTAGGGTGGGAGTTAAAAAGTTGAAAATACGGGGACTAATTTGAAGTTTGGGTGATGGAAGCCGATTGATAAGATGAACAACAGCTAATAGACTTTCAGGCTGGAATCGAGATGGAACAGATGATTCAAGTAAAAGACAACGAACCATGTCAAGCAAGTGGCTATTTTTCTCTCAGCAAAGCCATTTTGTTGAGGAATATGAGGACAAGTTCATTGTGAAATAATCACTTTATTTTGAAGGAATTCTTGAAAGTTGTTGGACACATATTCGCCACTTGAATCAGATCGGAGAATCTTTATGCTGGTAGAAACTTGTTTTTCTACATAGGCAAGGAATTTTTTAAAAACATCAAACACTTCCGATTTGGTCCTTAAGAAGAAAACCTAAGTAAAGCGATTGTGATAATTTATGAACGTGAATGAGAAATGATTGGTGTTATCCCCCAAACATCACTATGAACCAGATCAAAAAAAATTTTCTGTTATAGGATTATGCATAGAAAATGGAAGAGTTTTACTTTTTCCCAATTTGCAAATAGAGCAATTAAGATTGGTATCAGAATAAGAGAAATTCATTTTATTAATCAAACTTGAATTCTTTAAAGATAACAATACGTTTGAATTAGGATATCCTACTTTTTTGTGCCATAGTTGCACATTATTCTAATAACACAAAAAAATAGAAGGAGATTCATCCCTATCTTGTGTAGCCAAGCAAAAGAAAAACAATCTGCCGCACTTAGGCCCCCTCGCGATCACCTTCCCCGTCCCTTTATCCTGCACAACACAACCAAAAGGAGAAAATGACACATGAAAATGGTTATCTACAAGTTGTCCAATAGATAATAAATTTGTTGATAGACCAGGAGAAAGGAAAACATGATTCAAAGGTAAGGAGTGAGAGATACCTCCTATTCCTGTGATAGATAAATGTCCTCCATTAGCCGTCTGTACTCGAAGTTTTCCATCATATGGTTTATTAGAGAGGATACGAGAAGAAGAGATCATATGATTTGATGCTCCAAAATCAAAATACTACATGGAAGAAGATGCTGAAGTTTTACCTGAGATACCCAAGGTAGAAAAAGCTTAGAGGATCATTTGTTGAATCATTTTAGGGGTGACAGTAGCGCTGGATGTGGGTGGCTGTGAAGACATGGATGAAGACTGTGAAGCAGATGCCATAGAGTGAGAATCTGAAGAAACAATGGCAGAATAAGCATGTGAATTCGGGTTTTCGGGCTGCCTCCTGCATTTAGAAATGACATGGCCGCTAGATTTTCAGTAGTTACAAACTTTTCTGTTGCATTGGGAAGAGTAGTGGCTGAACTCCTTGCAAGTGAAACATTGTATCTTGGTCAGATCCCGGGATGAAGTGTCTCTTCCTAAGAACTTTCCTTTTGCCACATACGCTACATAAGTTGGACCATTGGAAGATTGTTGGGAAAAATGATGGTGAGTGAGTAACTGCTGTTCTTTGTGAAGCACTTCATTGAGACGAGTATCCAATGAGGGAGATGGATGACGGCTCATAAGATTAGAGCGGACATTTTCGAGCTCAAGCCTGAGTTTCATATGTAATTGATCTCGTTGAGTAACTTTATGAACTTCTGAACACCCGATAGAGTATCTCTTGTGAGATAGGCATATGCAATATTTGTGAACTCAGTCCAAAGAGCAAGGAATCCGGAGTAGTAATCTTGGACAGTCATGTGTCCTTGAGAATGTTGAGCAATTTCATGTTCGAATTGGAACCTATGTGCTGGATTCTCTTGGTGATAGATATGTTTTAGGTATCCCCACATATTGTGTGCCGTTTTGTAGGGCTTAAGATGTAGAAAAAATTGAGGGTACACTGCGCCCAATATCCAACTCATAATTTGTGCGTCTTTTGTTTCCCAATCTTCCAATTTTTCTTCTTCTTTGGGCTTTTTCATAGAACCAGAAATGTGGCCACAGTTTTTTTCCTCTCAGATGAAGTTCAAACTGATAAGTCCAAGATGAATGGCTTTTTCCATTGAATTTTATCAGTTGAATGTCAGTTTTGTCCTTTTTCAATGTCACAGGCAAGAAGATCAAAAGACAGTGATGCTATCCACAGATTAACAATAAGGAATAACCCAAATCAAGTGCACTGCAACATATCTCAGTAATTAGCACTGTTGTCAAAATCGTACGATATACGATACGAATCGTACGATTCGTATCGTATCGTATAAAAAACAATTCATATCGGTATATAAATCGTATTTATTAAAATATCATACGATATTTTTGTGAATCGTACGATACGAATCGAATCGTATAAATCGTATGTATCATACGATTTCATCCGGGCGGGAATTTGAAGGGTCTAGCACCCCTAACGTCTAAAAACTGACGTCACGTCAATAGGGCATTTAAGGCCGCCTCTTGCAGAGACGTCTATCGCTCATCAGAAACAAAAAAAAAAAAAAAGAAGGAAGCAGAGCATCAACGCACGCTGCAAACCAGAACCAAGAAGAAGAACGCAGAGCCTTGGCTTTCGTTGTCTTCGCCTCTGCATGCAAAAAGCCCTCTTCTCAGTGAGGAAGAGTGTTGCCGACGAAGAAGCTTGGACCAGCGACAACCAGCGACGACAAGCCTGGGTTTTTTCTTCGCTCTGCTTGCAGAAAATGCACTTCTCAATGAGGATCAACGACACCGACGAAGGTGTTTAGGCCAGCGAGAAGCAGCAACGAGAGATGGAGAACGAAGAAGGTTAGTAGATTTTTTTTTTCTTCTTCTGCCAATCGTCTTTCAGAGGCTTTGTCGGTGCTTTTTTTTTTTTCTTTTCTGACGATCCCAGAGCTTATCAAAACGCAGAAGCTTGGCTTTCCTCGTCTTTGCCTCTGCATGCAGAAAGCCCTCTTCTCAGTGAGGAAGAGTGCCGCCAATGAAGAAGAACCAGCGACAACCAACGACGACAAGCCGGGGTTTTTTCT
Source organism: Sextonia rubra (assembly GCA_037013555.1). Taxonomy (NCBI): domain Eukaryota; kingdom Viridiplantae; phylum Streptophyta; class Magnoliopsida; order Laurales; family Lauraceae; genus Sextonia; species Sextonia rubra. The sequence continues at coordinate 27,703,073 of JASUAD010000011.1, read as the reverse complement.
TCTCTCTGTCTGCAGAAAACCCACTTCTCAGTGAGGATTAGCAACGCCGACGAAGGTGCTTAGGCCAGCGACAAGCAGCGACGAGAGGAGGAGAACGAAGAATGTGAGTAGATTTTTTTTTCTTCTGCTGCCGATCGTCTTTTAAAGGCTTTGTGGGTTTTTTTTGTCCTTTTGTGACGATCCCAGAGCTTAAAATCAAAACGCAGAAGCTCATTTTGTAACGATCCTGGAGCTTATCAAAGGGCATGTCGAATGTTTTTTCTCATCCTTTAGTGGGGCCCATCAATGGGGTTTTATTTTTTATTTTTTATTTTTTATCTTCTGTTTATCGCTTTGGCAAGGGCTCTCTCCTTTTTTTTTTTTTCATTTGCATTGGGGCATATCTAAGCCAAATTGCTGGGGCATGATGGGGTCTTGATTTTTCTCATCCATCAGTGGGGCCTTCAATGATTTTTTTTTTTTTTTTTTGGTTCTGTACAATCTGAAGATGGCCACGCTTTCTCTCTCTCTCTCCATTTTTATCAATTGATGGGGCTCATTCATAGCATTTTGCTACTAGGGCATATCAAATCGAGCTCATCAAAATAGGACCGTTTCATCCCATCCATCAATGGGGCCCACCAATAAATTTTCTTTTTATATGATGGCTAGAATTCTAGAATGCCTTCGCAGTGGGGCCCACCAATGATTTAGGATGGCTGAAATTGTTAAATGATTTTGCTATGGCCCCATCAGTGGGGCTCTCCAATGAATATTTTTTTCTAAAATGGTTGAAACTTGAAATTCTACAATGATTTTGCTGTATTTTTTTTCCTGAAACAGTGGAAATTCTGGAATGATTTTGCTGTCCTTTTTTTTTTTTGCAAAATTCATTTTTCTTTTCATTAATATATCGGGCTTGATGTGCAGATGACCTTCCAATCCAGTTACTTTTATTTTTTATGAATTTGTGAGGCCTATTTAAAAAAAAAACCTATGAGGCCCATCAGGAAACTATAGTGATGATTGAATGGATTTTTTTTTTTTAACAGTCATGGGTAGGCCAAAAAAAGGGAGAGGAAACAACCCAGGAGATGATGACCTTGCATGGAATTATTGCTCCAAGGTTAACCCAAATAGTCACTTGAATGTGAGAAGCAATTTTTGTGGAAAAGAGATGTGGGGTGGAGTGCTTCGTATGAAACACCATTTAGCTCGAACAAAACAAAATATAAAGCCATGCCTTCAAGTTGATGATGATGTAGCAAATCAGTTTAAGAAATTGTTACATGATAACAAAGATGAAAAGGAAAAAAGAAAAGATGACATGTATGATATTGGGCGTTCATCAGATTATTATTTTCAAGATAATGATGAAATGATTGAAATACCACAAGATAAAGGAAAAAGAAAAAGCACAATGGATGGCTTTGTGGTTAAAGGAAAAAATCCAAAACAAGCAACAATCAATCGCATTTGGAAAAAAGGAGATAGAGAAAGTGTTGTATTGGCAATATGTGGATTTTTTTATGCTAATGCATTGCCTTTTAATGTTGTTAAAAGCCCCTTTTTTGCTCCAATGATGGAGGCAGTGGCTTCATTTGGACCGGGGTTGAAACTTCCAAGTTATCATGAAATGAGGCACACTTTTCTCCAAAAGGAAGTGCAACTTATTGAGAAATCATTGGATCAATATAGAAAAGAATGGAGTCAATATGGTTGCACATTGATGACAGATGGATGGACCAATGGAAAGAATAGAAGCATCACAAATTTTCTGGTTAACAGCCCACATGGTACTGTTTTTCTTAAATCTGTGGATACTTCTTCAATTTCTAGAAATGTACAAAATATGTTTGAGTTGATAGATTCAATTGTTGAAGAAATTGGAGAAGAGCATGTTGTGCAAGTGGTGACAGATAGTGCTGCAGCTCTAGTGAAAATGGGTGAATTATTAATGGAGAAGAGAAGAAAAATATTTTGGTCACCATGTTAGGCACATCTACTTGACTTGATGCTAGCAGATATTGGAAAATTGCCCACTCATGCCACAACAGTTGCAAAGGCGAGGAAGATTACTGTTTTTATCTATACACATATATGGGTGTTAAATTTAATGAGAAAATATACAAAGGGAAGGGAGCTTATAAGAGTTGCTATCACCCGTTTTGCTACAAATTTTTTGACATTGAAAAGCATTCATGAACAAAGAGTTGCATTACGGTCAATGCTTGCTTCAAAGGAATGGGAAGAGAGTGCATACTCCACTCAAGTTGATGGAGTGAGAGTGAGGGATATTATCTTGGCAGACAAAGACTTTTGGCCTTCCATTAAGTATTGCATCAAATGTGTAACTCCCTTAGTAAAAGTCCTTCGCTTGGTTGACTCTGATGAAAGACCGCCAATGGGATCCATTTACGAAGCAATGGACCGGGCCAAAGAGGCTATTGCCAAAAATTTTGACAATGTGAAGAAGCGGTATGATCCCATATGGAGAATCATAGATTCAAGATGGAACCTACAATTGCATCGTCCCTTGCATGCCGCCGCATAGTTTTTAAATCCTGCATTTCAATATGGTGAGAAATTTAATGCTGATTTGGAAGTTAAAAAGGGATTGTATGACACGCTAGAACGATTTGTTCAAGTTAGTAGAACTCGGATTCTTGTTGATGAACAAATTGATTATTTCAAGAGAAAGATCGGCATGTTTGGAAGAGAAACGGCCCAATTAACAATCAAGACAAAACAACCCGGTAAAATACGTACTTTGTTTTTTTATGTTCCGTAATTCATATTGTTTTTCTTCATTATGTATTTATGATATCCTTTTTCAATCATTGACTTTATTCTTATAATATAAACTAGCTTTGTGGTGGGAGAGCTATGGTGATCATTGCCCTGAACTACAAAAGCTAGCACTTCAAATATTAAGTTTAACGTGTAGTTCATCAGGGTGTGAAAGAAATTGGAGTACGTTTGAACAGGTGAGATTTGTTAAATTTATTTTCATTACTTGGTTATATGAATGTATAAATCTCGATGTTTAAATTTAATGATTGAATGAATCTAACTTTTGTGTAGATCCATTCGAAAAGGAGAAATAGACTAGAGTAGCAACGTCTTAATTCTTTAGTCTTCGTTAAATACAATCTCAATCTCCAAGTCCGTCAAAAAAAAAGAGAGAGGGATCAAGCTCTTGACCCTATTTGCTTGTTAGATATGGATTCTGATGATGAGTGGATCACTGAAAAAGAAGACCCTACTTTAGATAATGACATGTCATGGATGGACCTAGGAGAATGCTTTACTGAAGGGACAAATAGGAGACAAGACAAACGACGAGGTATTACTAATTTGCTAAATGTCAAAGTCTAAAAATTAATATTTATATTTTATTTTCTCAAAATAAAAGTTCTAATCTTGTTTTATAGGGCCTAGAAAACTTACATTTGGAAGAAAAGATAAAGGAAAGAGGAAAGTTTCTGAGGTTGACGAAGAAGAGGCTTTGGTGTCTTCGTCTAATAGTGAAGAGGAGGAACTTCAATGTCTTGACAATGGATCATCTTCATGTGGTGATGATGATATTGGGGATGATGATGTTGATGTGGATATAGTCATTGGCAATGATGGAGATATGAGCATCTTTTGATGTATTTTGCCTTTTTGGGATGAAATATTTTGTATTTAGCTCATAGATTAGTTCATGAGCATCTTTTGTTGATAGAATGTTTTCCTTTTTCAACATATAAATGTTGCTAACTTGCTATGTATGGAAAATGGATGAGTTATGCATATCTATAATTTTTATGATTTTTACATATTTTTTTGAATTTTTTAGAACTATTTTGGAAAAAATAAAATGAATCTTACGATTCACGATTCGATTCGATTCGGAACCTAAAATGATTCACGATACGATTCTGATTCTGACAACCTTGGTAATTAGAAATACTGTGAGAATGCTGGAAATAAAAAGAGAAAAACTCAGGTCCAGGCGGCCCAGATTTTTTGCATAAATCAGCAAGTGGGGCACACGCTTGCAACATAAAGCAGAAGGCACACAACAAAAGTGGGCAGCAACAATAATCAACTGCCCAGATTAATCTTAACAGATCTTAGCAGATCTGTAAAAAAAATTACAAAAAACTGGTCTAGGCGACTTATATTTTTTGCCAAATCCAGCAGGAAATGGAGAATCAATAGCCCAAATCAATCCTAAACTACAGATCTCAAACACACTGTGGCCGAAATAAGATTTGTGTGCAGCCGATCACAGAAAACAATACAGAGATATGTGCTATTATGAAGAATTTCAAAATCCTGGTCCAGGTGACCCAGATTTCATGCACTGTCAATCGAGTGGGGCCCACTGGTGATCCAATCTACTAGATCAGAGATCAAATGTTGAAGCTTGACAAAATTGTCTAACTAACAGTCCAAAGATTGCTGCAATTGGACACTTGTGCAAGAAGATAGACAGCTGTGATGAAAAGATACTGCATAAATGGAGAAACGCAAATAGTGCTAAAAAAAGCCTACGTCAGATCTTCAAAAAATTCTGAAAAAAAAAACAAAAAAATCCCATAATATCAGTTGACCAAGGCTGTAAGGATCTTTTGCCTAGTTGTGATCTTCGAATGGCAGCCCCTTCATTGATTTCCTCAGTCGATGGTCTCTCCTCAGTACCTACGACAGAGCCTTGGAGGCTTCAAACAAGAGAGACTAGTCTCTCTATCTCACAAAGACAGTCTCTGATACCATGACACAAGAATAGCCAAAAGGAACAAGCATAGAGAGAGAGAGAGAGAGAGAGAGAGAGAGAGAGAGAGAGAGAGAGAGATTGAATAAAATTGGATGCCACTGAATGGGACGATCCTTGCATATTTATGTACCATGGTTGCCTTAGTTAAGGCTCCATCAACGAATAATTACAATAACTTACAAGGAAAGTGTAGTTAATCTAATTTGGCTAAGACTAAATCTGAACTAATGGAATTTGGGCCTATGACACATTGGGCCTAGCTTTTGGTGCAGTGGGCCTTGTTAACTCTGAAATCACTATTCTCTAAACTTGAGGGCTATAGTTCAAGGGGTTAGGATATGATCTAATGGAGTTGTTATCTTCCAATACCATCCCCTTATATTTTATGCATAATCAATCTGATGGTGTGCTCTGATTGGAGTGAAATTGGCTCATAGATTTGAAGAGGGATATGGCCCCAAGTTAAATCACTGTTGTCTGAGTATAAAAACATCTGACCACCATTGCACTGAGAAACTTATTTCAATGCGTTTCTTGCCAATAGAAAAATTGCTTGCATAGTGGGATGGTGAACTGGTGGCACGATCTCATTATACAAAAGAAAGCTTGATGGTTTGACCATATGTGAATCATAGGCCTCATCAAACATTTCTCGCCTTCAATCCAAGGCAGTAATCTTCATCCATCATGCTAATGTATTTACCATCCATTTTTATATTTTTGGATCGGATGATTAATTCTAATTCATGAAATTGGTATTTTAGTGATAGCTAGTCTAACATACCCTTGTTTTGTGTTGGGACCACTGGGCCATCCTTTAGCCTATGCAAATTGTATTGCACCTTTGCACGCATAACACAAGTATCCTCTCATGCTTGTGTATTCCTCTCTCATTCTCCCTTACAATGCAAGGAACTTGGTCTTCCTCATGTCTGAGTTGCACCGAACTGCAAATCTTCAAATTTTTGAGGCACAGCAAACTGAATCTTGAATTGTTTGAATCAAACTATTTGCAATTCAATACCCATATTGGCGAATAGGTACCTATGGTTTGGACCATGTACCTTCGAAATGTGTGCATAGTGCGATTTTTCTGAGCATAATTGGGCCTATTACTTTGCTTTCAGGGAAGGCTAATAGCTCACTTCATCCTGTGGATCTATGCTCAAATATCATTCCCAATCACTTTTTGGCTTCGCTTGGTTTGGTCAAGCCACAGCTCATCAACAGCTTGTGAACGTTGTCTTCTGAATGGATATTGTTAAAAATTATTATTATTATTATTATTATTATTATTATTATTATTATTATTACTCTTTGTTTGGTCAACAAGAAGGAAATATGAATGGCACACATAATAATTTATTGGTAAAACAAATGTCTCGTAGGAAAATAGCAGACAATAAAACTATGATATATATATTTTTTTGGATCTTTTAAGTAAGACAATAGATTCTGAGGTTACTAGAGTTGTCTCAGTTGTCCATTTCATGCAAGTTGCTTCCTTTTGTTGGTCTCTGAAAATGTGGTAGGAAAGATATATTAGAATTTTGAGGGATTTCCAAAAAGTGAGCATAATTGTTTTTTCCTGGAGAGAGAAGAGGAAATTTTAATTGAGAAAGGATGATTACAAAAAGGACCGACCAAAAGATGGGCATAGAAGACTACCTTGGAACATGAATAGTTTAACAGAGAAATTCCTCTGTTTGGATGGGCTGGATCCTCTGCTTAATCTGATTTCAGGCTTTCCATCAACAGTGCAGTATTCTAAATGAATGATTCAAATCGCATGCTTATGGTGTTGGGTTTAGTTGCCAGAAGATCAATAACAAAGTGTGCAGCGCTTTTATCTGGGTATTTTTTGGTCGGGTAGCTTTTCTTTGTTTATTTTGTGGTCAGGTAGAAAGCCACGACTGCCCTGTAGTAATCTAACCATGGACACAAAAGAAACAAAAAATGACATAATCTAACACACCCATCTGCTCCTTTGATTTGACTTGTAAATCACATGTTAGGTTTAATCTTGTTCCATGTGGCTGCTTCTCATGTTCCAATCCTTATTCCCCATGTTAGGTTTTCTTTCGTTCGGAGAGGGGATCATAATCTTGTTCCATTCTGCGGCTCTCATGTTCCAATCTTTATGCCCCTTGGTGCTTATTTTTGCAGTTGAGCTTTCACATCTGACTTCAGAAATTCCTGCAGTCAGTTGGCTGGTTTTCAAATTGATCTTAAATGCGTGTCATCCTGTGGTTTGACATGTTAAATGTGTGATAGGCTTTCTTTCATTTGGAGATGAGATTATTCTCTTCTTCCTTGTTGAGGCTATTATGTTCTGATGTTTATGCATGTTACTTCATACTGATGTATCTATCTTTAGCTTTCAATCTGACCACACAAACTCCTGCAGACAGTTGATCAGTTCTTCAACTTGAACCTATCAATGGACATTATACACTTGCAGTCTCTATTGGTTGGAATTTATCAGGGTTTGGAAGCTTACTTGCTAAAACTAGTCGATCAACTAGGTATTACAGTATCCAATCTCTATCAAAATTTAATACTATTCGTGAAAGTTTGCCCTTTTCAATTTCATTTTTGATGCTTATGCTTTAAAATTTTGTATTTGAACTCTATAATCTATATCAATGTCATATAAGTAGACTGTAGGAGCCGATATGATTTCTTTTGTTTTTCCTGGCTGGCCGTAGGCTGGTGGCTGTTTCATCTCATGGTGAAGTGGTAATCTTGTTGTTTTCCTTAAAGATTGACTAGATCATTTATATACTTGTTCAAAATTCAAAGTTATGTTCTTTTCATGTACTAAGGGTTCATTTGTTTGTAGTCGTTTATACATGTAAATGGTTCACATGCATAATGGTTAAACATGATTATGTTTGTTTGGGTTGATTTATGCATGATACGTGCAAAATACATGTGAAAATAGTGCGAAAAGGGCTAGTTTTGAGCCCATAATTTTCACACCTTAGAGGTTGTGAATTGGTTATGCATGACACTGTCGAGAGGCGGAGCTACAGTGAAAAATGACGAGGTTTGGAGCAATCCCTTTTTATGAATTTTTTAAATTTCTGTGGGCCCCTTATTTGACAATTTGGACCATACATCCTCTTTAAAAGGTCAAACACGAGGGGGTCAATTTACAGCCGTTGATTCATCATAGATTTTGATATATTTACAAAAAGTCCGGATGCAAAAACTAGCCATTCTGTTCTTCTATTGTCCCATTTTCATGATCCGAACTGTTTATCCTCTTTAAAGGTCAATTTCGGCTATAGGGTCAAATTTTACTTCTTGACTGATCCTGGTTTTGAGATATTTACAAAAAAGTACAGTCGTTGGGTTAAACATATGTACAATACATGCTCAGAATAGTGCTTAAATTAAGTAAGCTTTTTTTTTTTCAATTTTCTGACTTGTGGGCGCTCAAACGATTATCTGAACCGTCCATCCTTTGTAACAGCTCAAAAATGACAATGGGACCAATTTTCAGATTTTGAGATATTTACGGAAATTCCAGATGATAAAATCTGCCATTCTGGAATTCTGTGGGCTCCATTTTCATGATTCAAACTGTTCATCCTGTTTAGAAGGCCACTCATGGCTATGAGCCAAATTTTAGCTCTTAAAACATCATAGATTTTGAAAAATTTGTGAAAATTGTTGTACCATTGGATTGATCATATATTCGCATGTGAAATAGTGTGAATAAGACAAATGGTGGAATCTGTTGTTCATGTGAGTCATAGGAACATGTAAATGATTCACATGTGGTGCATTTACACGTGAATCATATTCACTGGTTGCAAACTAACAACCCCTAAAGCACCTTGTTTATTTCTTATTTTGTTTATTGGTAACATGACTTGAACTAACCTCACTGTTGCAATAGGGAGCACCTTCTACTATGCCACGGGCTCTTGTTAGGTACTAAAACATGTTGTCACTACATATAGAGCAAAAGTATAAATTTCCATTTGATAATGAAGACGAAATCATTACCATAGTTATCACCTTTTTTAATTAAATAAAATAATTTTTTAATCAAATGACTTAATTATCACAACTCTTTCAAAGTTCCAAAAGAAGATGCAGAAAATGATCCTGAGCCAAATCGAACAAAAACATCCTTGCATGCTTACTCCCCATCTTGATCACGTTCCCATTGCGCCGGTCCTATATGACACAACTAGAAGAATCTTCAGTGTACTGAATATCCGTTAACAAATTTTCCAACTGAAAGCAAATTAGTAGATAAGTTGGGAACAAATAAACATTGGATAAGAGTAAGATTTTGGTGTTGTGGGGGTGGTAATGGTTATGGAGCCAATATAAAAAATGGACAAATTTTGACCATTCACAACCAGAATTTGTTCAGTTTTGGTATAAGGTTGGGGTGAACTAAGATTGGTTTCCATAGATGTCATCTTATTGGAAGCCCGAGTTTATATCCCCTGAAGAGGAAGAAGTGGGATGATCATGACCATTGATACCCACTGAAGTAAAGGCAGATGCGACCTAGGCATTGATTAATTCCCTTATTTGCTCCAGAGTGATGAGAACAGCTTTTGACAATGAGGCTTCAACTGAGGGAGCCTAGTACTAACCTTGAAGAGCAGCCACATTCTGAGTAGGATTCGGATGGTGTTCATTCCTCTTCTAGGGATGTCCTTGCACAAATGATTAATCCTTAGTTTTTCTTCTTACAATTCCATAACACATGTCCAAGCTCTTTGCACTCGTAGCATTGGATTGGTTTCCCTTTTATAGAGACAGGAGCCTTTTCATTAGATAAGCGATGTTGGGACTGAAGCTGGAGTTCCTCTCAATGAACGTCCTGCACAAGTCCAAAGAGGTCTCTTTATTCATCAAAGCTGCTATCATGAAAGAGAACCCAAGGCCCTCGAATCCTACTTCATGAGCAACAAGCGTCTCATCGCATTCATATACCGAATCTAATATTCCAACTAAGAATTCAGGGCATCCATATTTTAAATCTACATATATTAATAGTCTGAAACAGAGTTAAATAACTAAACAAAGCCACTGTTCTTTAATAAAAGTAATTACAATATTCTCAAAAGTTTAACTAGAATAAACTAAACAAATCTGTTGAGGCTAATCCTCTAGCTTCTATGTGAATCCGTTGCTTAGTTACCTATGCCGAAGGGGTCATTTGTTAATTTCACTTGTGATGTGAAAATGTTTTACATATGTAAATGGCTCACATGTGAGTCATTTACATATGCAAATGACTCACATGTGTAGCATAATTCTTTGTTTGTCATTTTCACACCTCTTCAAATGTGAATCTAATTGTATTTAACGGGTCAAATGTTTTTCACAAATTTTGAAAAATCCATGGTGAATTAAGTGATGAGATTTGATATAGTAAGCATTGTTGGCCTCTTGAAGAGGATCAACGATTTGGATTGGAAAAAAAATGCCCACAGAAATTAGAATTAAAGACAAAATGGTCTATGATTTTTTGTAAATATCTCATAATCTATGAAAGATCGATGGTTGAAATTTGATCCACTAGCCGTATTTGGCTTTGTAAAGAGATTCAACGGTTTAAATATTTCATTTGAGGCTCAGATGATCCAAAAAATTGAAAAAAAACTGCCCATTCAACTAATGCAGTGCATTGTATCAGTGGTGCATGCATCCAATGGTTAATACGGTTTTTTGAAGATTTCTCAGGATCCCTATTAAATTAACACCTGAAAATTGACCTCTTTGTTGAAATGGCCTTTTGAATGAGATTTACGGTTCGGATTATAAGAATGGACTGACCCACAAAATTCCAGAAATGAAGATTAACGGCCTGAACATTTTTAATCTTATCTCACAGTTTATGATGATCCAACGGCTGAAAATTGGTCCCTTAGCCGCAATTTATCTTTTGAAAATTTTGGACGGTTTAGATTGAACTTATGAGGACTAGAAATGTGTAAAAAACAAAGAAAACGTGATGGGTGGTGATTATCTCAAACAAACATTAGCACGCGTAACCATTGCACATATGAGCAATTTACATATGTAAATGGCACAAAACAAATGACCCCTAATCCTATGTCTTCTTGATCAGCTATATCGTCATTAAAAACAACATTCTAGTTACCTGGGTTGGGGCAATCCACAAGTCAATATAAACTGAGTGAATAGATATTTTAATCTAATTGTGCACACAACAACAAATTTAAAGTATCGTCCAAAGGTCTCACCATGGGCAAGGTTAGGTGAATTGGGTCAAATCTAACGACAATCACCTAACCACCTGGTAGCACAGACCTAAAACTTGTGCACCATGCAGATGCCACATTAACAAAATAGTCTCTTCAAAATTTTGTTTGTACACATAATAAAATGACCAATGAAGGTCCACATGGAATGACTACAAGAGTCCTCGATAGCCTTGATTAAACTCTACGATGTGTAACTTGTAAACTAACCAGTGGTCTAATAATCTCATGTTTGTCATTGAGAAATACAATTCATCTAGTAGAAAAGGAATCTGTAACCAAATCAGTATATGCTGATAAATGTTGATCATATATTTAGATTTCAAATTCATTAACTACTACAATAAAATCTGAATTTCTGTAGAACAGCCATAAAACAACACAAAACAGTTCCCAAATATGGTCCACCTACACTCGGCCAAGGTCCAACTCTTTTGATGTTCCATGCTTCCTTTTTTTAGGGTCATAGGATAAAAATTTTAAAAGATACATATATAGAAGAGAATATGACATAAATTTAAGTGGTTTGGCAAACTTAACCTACACCACTGGAAAAAGATCTAATTGAATTTCTTCTACTTGAAGGTTTTTCAATAGGATTACCTTCAAAACCTTTGTAATTTTTATAGATATTAACAAATGAAAAGGAAAAGACTATTTTTTTTATATTTATACTGAAAAAAAGAGAAAATATAGACTATGTAGAAATATGAAATAGGCTGTGCCTCGTGTTGTGCCGTGCTAGGAGTCATGTCGTGCCTGTGGGCTTGGTACCTTGGGCCCAGCACGGCCTGTGAGTTTAGGCTGTGCCTGTTGTGCCGTGCCATTGACTGTGCCGAGTTGTGCCGTGCCACGTTAACTGTTGTGCTGGGCTATGCTAGACGGGCCCATTTTACACCTCTAGGTTCTTTTGATCAAGGTTTATGGTGATAGATTATTGTGGATAAGTATAAGGTGTGTAAGGAGGGGGTGGTATGTTCTGAATTGTTTTTACAGGTCTTCAAGTATTTGGAAGTTTGTGCTTTTTGTGAAATCTGAGTTTGATCGGTGGATTAGATATCGGCCCCATGATGGGAAGAGAATTCAGTTTTGGCATGATGAATCATGTGGCCAGTCAAGCTTAAAGAATTTGTATCCTTTGCTTTATATGTTGGAAATGTACCCTTATGCTTTTATATTTGATAACTTTAAGCTTTTGGGAGGCACGGCTATATGGAATTTGAGCTTTCGTCGAAATCTTCATGCTATTGAAATTGGTGAGTTAGGAAGTTTGCTTTCCCTCCTTGAGACAAATTTTCTCTCTACGGATAAGATGGACAAACGTCTTTGGAAACCTAATTCTAAAGGCTCCTTTTCAGTAAATCTTTCTACTTTGTGTTGGTTAATTCTGTTGACAGGACGACGGGTGGCATTAGTTTTTGGAATTCTCTTGTTCCTCCTAGAGTTTTGATGTTTTGCTGGGTGGCAAGGTTGCATAGAATTATTACAATGGATCAACTTGGAAGAAGACATATTACCATTGTAAATGGATGTCCAATGTGTTTGAGGGAGCATAGAATTCTTACAATGGATCAACTTGGAAGAAGACATATTACCATTGTAAATGGATGTCCAATGTGTTTGAGGGATGAAGAATCTGTTAGTCATTTGTTGATTCATTGTTCCTATGCGCACAAAGTTTGGGTTGTTGTTATAAGTATGTTTGATATGAGCTGGGTTATGCCATGCAACATAAAAGATTTGTTTGAGCAATGGCATTTCAAGGGAAAGCTTATTTGTGCAAAACAATTATGGCGGCTTTCAATTTATGCTATATTATAGAAGATTTGGCTTGAAAGGAATAGTAGAGTTTTTAATGGTAAATGTAAATTAGTGGTGGAGATTGTGAGATTTGTTGTTTGGACCGTTTTGGTGGGCAACTGTTGCGCCTCAGTTTCTAGGGGTTCCTTTAGAGGATCTTCAGTGATCATGGGTTGCTTGTTTTAATGAGGGGAACTTTCATAAAATGGTGCACAAAATCAGCTGGGTTCCTTCGCCCGAAGGAATTGCTAAGCTGAATACTGATGGTAGTTATATTAATTAGATTTACATTAGAGGAATCGGAGTTGTTATTTGAGATTGGACAGGCCAGGTTGTGAAAAATTTCTCAGGCCTAGTTAATTCTTTAGATGCCAATGGTGCGAACGTTTATGCTTTATTAGTGGGTTGTCGAGAATTGCGGAAGATGGGTGGTTATAATGTTATCATTGAAGGGGATTCCTTTGTTGCTATCCAATGGGGTTCAAGAAATGCTTTTTTTCCTTTGGCAGATTGGGTGGAGGAAGTGCTTCATTTGTCTTCTTGATGGGGGCATCAAATCAAAGAGCAAGAGGAAATTACGTAACATGATCCCGATGTGGATGGATTACCATTTCATGGGGTTAATTGATCATGGATTACAAGATCCACCATTGGATCGTGTTACGGAGGAAGAAACACCGTTAATGAGCTCCCTAGGCAAGCAAGCAGAAGGCCCCACACTGGGATGTGCCAAGGAGGAGAAGTGGTTGCTGAATTAAAGATGTTTTAATTTTAAATATGGGTCCCAAGTTATTTAGTAGAGTTATGTAATAAAATAAGGGTCCCATGGCTATGAAGTTTTATGTAAATGTGTAAAAAGGAGGGCCCACAACTTATTACTACACAAAAGGGGTCGTCAGAAGGGGGACTTGCGCACGAATTCCCATGCGCAAGTCCCTCCCACTTTTGGCCATTTTTAGTTGTAGTTTTTTTTTATTTTTGTTTCTTTATGTTTTTTTTCCTTTTTTGGTTTATCTTCTTTATAAGTTGTAACCCCATCATTGGGGAAGATTATTGATGAATGAATGAAAGAAAACCCTTCTTCTTAAAAGCTTCTTGTAGTTCTTCTTGAAAGATTTTCAGATTTCCTCGCCCTAGTTGGGGAGTTTGGTGTGAGGCCAAGAAATCCATCTTCTCTAATGGTAATCTCCTTCTTTCTCTTTCTTTTGGTAAAGAAATCCAGTCCTTTAATTAGATCTATGCATTCAGCCCCAAGAAACCCTGATCTTTCATCTTGGATCTAATCTAATATTGGCCAAATGAAGGAAAACCTTCACAACAGCCCTAGATATGATGTTTGGCTATTCCAAAACCTGTATTCAGATATGAAATCTGATAAAATACAGTCCCCACAGCCATTAGATCTGAGTATCTTTCATATTGGATAGATCTGAACCCTAGATTTGGACCCTATACTTCTTCATATTGGAAATACTCTTTCTGTCATCAGATTCCGATCTGAATCTTGATTTTCAGATCTGAAAATTGATTGAACTTGAATCCCTAGAGTGGTTGGGAATTTTAATTCCTAAAGCTCTATTTCCCCACCTTGGGAAAATTACTTGTGGGACCGATGTACATGACAGATCAAAACAAATAATCCTTGTTGAATTTAATTTTATCTTTGTGCTGGTGCCAATTTTTATATTAATTAGTGTGCGTATTATTTTGGTAATTGATCTCTATTTGCACACCATTCATCATCTCTTAGGTCCTGCATCACTTCTCAATTGAATCTTACTTTTATTCATGTGTTGCGAGAGGCAAATGCTATGACAGGTGGTCTTGCTAGGAAAGGAGTTTTTTGGTTACACATTTCTTTTGATGTCTAATTTTGTTTCCCGATTTTTGTTTTTGTTCTCAATGGAATAATCCCTGTTTTGTTTCCTTTTCTCCCTTCAATAAAATTTATTGTTAAAAAAAAACGCCTATATACATAGGACAAGTCTACTATTCCAACAGATTCAAGGAAAATGAATGAAATTAACTATATAAAGTATTAGACAATATTCTAGAGTAGCCCCTATAACAGGGTCGGGGGTATTACAGCTACCTGGCCAGATTTAAATTCTAGCCTTCAGTTCATCAAGAATTGGCTATGATATGGGATTCCTCCTCAGCTTGATTGCCTTGCAACACATGACAATAGATACAATTTTTAAGTCATAGATTCCCTTTGGGAACTTTGGGTTGTCCTGGTGTTATAGGCACCCACTCCCATAGCTCCCACCAAGTCTCAGTATATGGTGGGAGCCTTTCCTTCCTACTTCTCTGGCCACTAAGCCAAGGAGCAAAAAGAGTCCCTTTCATGGGATAGGGTGTAGGAACCCATTATAATATTCCTGTACTGATTTATTCCCTTGGCAGTATTTGGTTAGTTCAATGTGAAGGTAGTATTTCCAGGCCTTATTGATGTGAGGATAGATTTTCTTCAAATGTGACCACATATCAGAGGCTTTTTGTATAAGACTGCAGGGATAATGTGATGGAGGGACCAATAGAACTAAGGATCCAAGTAACTACCTTGGACCTGTTTTGGATCCAAGTGGCCTTAGCCTTTCCCTTGGTGGGCTTTATAGATGAGCTGTCCAAAAACCACCCTGCAAGACCTTTTCCTTTGGCATAATGTGTGAGGTGAAATGATCATCCAACATAATTTTTCCCAGTCAATTTAACTGGAACAATCTCTATCTTGTCCATAGAGGATTCTTGTAAAATTGGCTAGGGGAGAAAGTTTTAAGAAAAAATGGATTGGGAAACCCTTAGATTTAGCAGTAGAATTGTATTAATCCTATCCCAGAAAAATGTGATCGCTAACATGGAATTAAGCCCTATCGCAGAAAAATTCGATATTGAATCTACCACTCAAATAATGTCTATATTCAATTTGTAAACTTGAAAGTGAAAAATAAGAGATTGGACTACTCGACGTCAAGATATATCAATTTGATGAAAACTGTTGCATGAAATTGTTTACATAGAGAGCATGATTGAAATTTGAAACTCACATTATTGTCGTCGTAAAATTCATAAAAGAAACTGAGAACCACAGAATAGTTCAGTGGTCCTACCTGTGAGGTTTTGGAATGAAGCTGATCATCGGAGCTGGGCCCGAACAATTGAGTGGCCCTCCTATATGACTCTGGATGGTGAATAGCTGGACAGGCCAAAGCCAAAATAGCCTTCAATGAGCTACTGTTGTCTGGCAAGGAGTTCTCTTTGATGACGAGAGCTCCATATGATGATGTTGACGATGAAGAGGTATGAGATCTACACAGAATGCACAAAATCCATACGGTGGTGTGCAAGACGAAACATTAGAAACCCAAGATGATTTGCCAATAGTCTGAAATCCAAAGAAATCCAGGAGTGAAGCTCAACCAATCTTGCTACGAGGAAGAGATAAACTCAGATGATTTGAAATTGAAATCCTTGCACTCAGGGGACGGAGGATGTAGATCGACTTAGTTGCAGAATCTCAATCGACCCTTCGAAATGGTATGACACAAAAAAGAAAGCCTTAAGGGGCTGTTTGGTAATTTACTTGTATAGTGAAGTGGTGTAAATGGTCGAGTCAAGAGAGAAGAAAAGCTGAGGGAGTTAAAAGTAAAAGTGCTAAATGACAAAGAGCTACTCTTCCCCATGTTATAGCCTTCTGTCATTTAGCGTCATGAGAGAGTAATCCTCTTGTCTTTGTTGGTATAAAGAAGAGGTGTTTTATTTTTTGTCATTTAATACTTCTACTTTTGACCCACTCTTCTTTTCTTTTCTCTTAATTTGACCCTTCATTTCACTATAAAACTAATTTTCCAAACAAATCCTAAGATATTTAGGGCTTTGATACCATAATAGTTAGAGCATTTGAGAATAAACCAAATAATTTTTGTGAATTCGGTACCATTCCCCTTTGGCGATGATCTTAATATATATAATTATAATTGTGATGCAGTATGGGCCCACAAGTGGTCACTCTTCAAGTTAGATTAGGATTATATGATTTATATTAGTAGATTTCTAATTACATGGTTATTAGGGAAGTTTCTATTAATAGCTTAGGGTTTGCTTAGGCATTAAGTTGTTTTTACTTTTTATTATATATATAGTATTGTAGAGAACAATTTTTCAGACTTGGATTATTGATTGGAATTGTGGATTTTATCCTTGGTGGTGCATTATTGTTTGTTAAAGTCTTCTTGATGATTCGAAGTATCCTTAGACACATGTTGCGGCACCGCTACACAAGCCCGAACCTTAGGGCCTGCACCAGTTGTCGGCATGATACCCCTATCCCTCCACATGAACCCCCATCTCGAATCCACTTCCCTCTTTTCAACCCTTCTTTCACAAATGACTGAAACCAAAACTCACTTTTCCCGAAACCCCTCATCACCGAGACTGCCTAACCCAGTGTTTTTGAAGGCGCGAGGCGCATCTAGGCGCCAAAGGTATCTTGAGGCTTAAGCGCAAGGCGCAAGGCGAGGCGCGGGCTTCATTGAAGCGAGGCGCACATTATAGATAAAAAATAGATATTTTGTCATTGATAAATAATTTAAAATTAACATTGGCAAAGTGAAATTAATTCACAAAAAAAGCAATAAATATTAGAGAAGATTCTGAAAGTCATAAAAACATCAATCATTCAGTGTAAAAGTAGCAACAAAAAAGAAAAAAACAGCAGCAAAAAAAAAAAAAAAACCTGTAGCAGCAGTAGAAAAACATGAAAAAAAAACAAACAGCAGCAACAGTAAAAAAAAAAAAAAGCAACAGCAGTAAAAAAACAAACAGCAGCAGCAGTAAAAAAAAAAAACAAACAGCAGCATAAAAAAACCAGCAGATAGCAGCAAAAGATGGCAGCAGCAGCAGCAAAAGATGGTAGACAGCCAAAAAAAAAAAAAACAAGCACATAGCAGATAGCAGCAGCAGCAGCAAATAGCATACTGCAAAAAAAAAAAAAAAAAAAAAAAAAAAAAAAAGAGGGCAAAAACAGAAAAAAAAAAAGCAGCAGCAACAACAGATAGCAGCAGGAAAAATAAAAACGCAGCAGCAGAGAGCAGCAGCAAAAAGGCATGAAAAAAAAAAACACAGCAGAAACAAAAAGACGCAAAAGAAAAAGAAACAGCAAAAAAAAAAAAAAAAAAAAAAGAAACAGAAAAGCAAATAGAAAAAGCAGCAGCAGCGAAAAAAAAGCAGCAAAAAGAAGCAAACGAAGCAGCAAAAAAAAAAAAAAAAACAAAAAACAGAAACAACAGATAGCAGCAAAAGAAAACGCAAAAAAGAAAAAGAAGGAAAAGAAAGCTGGACGTGGGCTGCAGAAAAAGAAAACAAAACGGCGAGCAGCAACAAAACAAAAAAAAATAATAATAATAAACATACCTCGCTGGACGTGGGATGCAGCTTGGACGTGGCCTACTGGCAAGCTTCTTCCTCCTTCGCCGGACATGATGGATCCTCCTGGGAGTTGCTGTTGCTTCTTCTTGTTCTTGCGTTTTTTTTTTCTCTCCTTGTGAGAAACGGCGAGCTCTTCCCCCTTTTTTTTCTTCCAAAAGATTAGGGCATCGGGCCTTTTAACTCTATTCCTTCATTTAAAGATTTTACATTCACACCTTTCTTTTTTTTTTATTCTATTTCAAGACCTTGGCTAACCAAAAAAAAGCCCACGCCTCACTCGCCTCTTGCCTGGGCCCCAGGCTTGCCCCTCGTGCGCTTAAGCCTCGCCTCAGTAAGTTGCCTCGACTCACATGAGGTGAGGCGCAACTGTTGCGCCTTACTGCTCCTAGGCGTGTGCCTGAGCGCGCTTTTTAAAACACTGGCCTAAACTCATCCTCTTCAAAACCCATCCACGATATCAAAATCCCATCGACCTTGTCGTGAACCCTTCCTTCCTCTAGGCCTTTGTCTAGTGAGGAAAAAAAAAGGTTGCAGAGAAGGATATAAGAAGCATACCTGGTTCGTCACTGCACCATCGTCGCCTTTCCTGTAGTGTATTTTTACCTTTCCATCTCGTCATCCCCACACCCTGTGTTGTCGCTGCCCTAACCTTCCAGCAACCCGATCTCCACTGATACCCGAAGCCCCCCTTCCATCTCCGATGACTCCACAGTCGAACCTCCTACACTTCACATCCCGGCCCTCCATAAAACCCCAAAGGAACCCCAGCCCCTGCCACCGCATCCCAATCTAGCCAAAACCTACTGCCACACCCCAATCTCTTCTTGCCTTCCCTTGTGGAGCATCATCGTAGAGATCGCACTGCCATAGCGTACGACATAGTCTTTGCCTGTCACCGACCGCTACTGCCTTCATCTTCCTCTATCGCTTTACCGCCGGCCACATCGTACGTTGGAACTGCATACAAGAGAAGTCTCTCTCTCCCGTCTCTTCATCTATTTGCATTGGAGAAAGGGTATCGAGGTCCTACAATAGAAAGCATCCAATTCTTTTGTTTCATATTCTGGCACAAGGTCCAAGGCAGAAGAGAGAGGCTCTTCTCCAGTAATTGGGCTGAGTTGGACCTAATCCAGTCCTCACATAAACTACAGTGCATAATAGGCTTCACACTTGTTCCTTATAATAGGCCTTATTTGGGTTGACTTCAGGACAAGTCTCATCTAGCAAAATAAAGGCTAGCAGCAACCTGCAGAAGCAACTCTCTCAGCTGGTCTTCGCCGGGACCCAGTCAGAGTTGACCAAATCAAGGGCTGAACTTCATTTTTGCTGTATCGGGCTCATCCGGCATCATATTTTCGATCTTTCTTTGCCAGTGTGTTTGATATAAGTAGATATACATATTAGATTAGTCAAATTTTAAGTTTGCATAAAAAAATGCCTCCAAAGAAACAGGTGGAGGTCGAATTTTCATCTTCTTCATTTGATGATTTGGCCAGTGCCATTAGAGAATTATCCGCAAAGGTTGATGGCGTGCACATCACCTTGTAAAAATGGAAACTAGAGTGACAAATTTGTAAAATAATTAGTGTGTGAATCACAATTGTGATGATGGTGAAAATATTCAGAATCAACGAGATCCATTAGTCAATAATCCTTATCTTGATTTAGGGATTAAACTTGTGATTTTCGAATATGATGGAAAATTGCAACTTGCTGAATTTATGGATTAGTTAGTGTATGTGGAGAATATTTTTGCACACAAACCAATGACTGAGGACCGCAAAGTTACGTTAGTTGCCACTTGATTTCGTACTTTTACTGCAACATGGTGGGCTGAAGTGCAAAGAAAAAGGAGGAACGACAATATGGATCCTATTGAAACTTGTACTGAGATGATGAAATTTTGAAACAAAAATTCCTCTCCATCAACTATGCCAGAGACCTGCATTCAAGCTTTCAAAACTTGAAATAATGAACTAAGTTAGTTGTCAAATACTCCAAAGAATTCTTGACTTTGCAAGTTCGTTGTGGTTTGAATGAAGATGATGATGTGGTTGTTGATAAATTTTTCAATGGATTGAGAATAGACATTTAGCATATCCTCGCATTCTAAAATTTTGATAATGTCGATGAACTCATCCAACATGCTGTTAAAGCCGATGGAATTGCAAATTATCAGGCACAAAAATTTAATGCATCCAAATGGGCTCCGCAAAAAAATTTATCTTTTCAAGATGCTAAATCTAATGGTTCACGGGGAAAAATTGTCCCCAAACCTGAAGATCATAGCAAGGTCACATGTTTCCATTGCAAGCAAAAAGGACATTACTCCTTTGACTGTCCCAAACGAGTGAACCTAATGGAAGGTGTACATGATGAACCAATCGCACAGGATGATCTTCCGGACAATAAAGTAACAGAGGACACAGTAGAGTATGAAGGAGACAAAGGTGATGAAGCTCTCATGGTCATCAACAAGGCTCTACCCACTGCTGAAAAGAAATGGTTGAGAAAAAAATATCTTCCGTTTCATAGGGATAGTTCTTGGACAGCATTGCATAATTGTTATTGATGGAGGAAGTTGCGAAAGTCTCATCTTTTAAGCTCTTGTTGATTGCTTTAAGTTGAAAGTTTACAAGCACAACCGCCCTTATTTTGTCAAATGGCTAATGACAGGCGATCAAGTGCTTACTTTTGCAATTGATGAGAGTTACAAAGATACAATTTGGTGTGATGTGCTACCCATGGATAGTGGTGATATCTTATTAGGCTGTCTATGGATGTATGAAAAAAATGGAACTCATGGTATATGCGACTACACTTATACATGCATGCATGGTGGAAACAAGTTACTCTTCATCTCAAGAAACTCGAATTACCAAAGAAGACTTACTGAGCTGTTGCAGCCAAGGAAGTCTTATATGTTTATCACATTTATAGAGGCAATTCTAAGAAGACTCGAGTTCGAGGACGAATTTTTCTTTCAACCCCGGGCAGATTATGCAATATGGGCCCACAAGTGTTTCCTCTTCAAGTTAGATTAGAATTATATAATTTTTATTAGTAGATTTCTAATTACATGGTTATTAGGGAAGTTTTTATTAATAACTTAGGGTTTGCTTAGGCATTAAGTTTGTTTTTATTATATATATGGTATTGTAGAGAATATTTTTTCAGACTTGGATTCTTGAATGGAATTGTGGGTTTTATCCTTGGAGGTGCGTCATTGTGTGTTGAAGTCTTCTTGACTATTTGAAGTGTCCTCGGACACGTGCTGCGACACCCCTATGTAAGCCCTAACCTTAGGGCCTGCATCAACTTGCCCATTGGAGGCTACAAACATGGTAATTACAGTGTAATAAATCAAGGAAATCTTCAAATCTTCTTAAGGCTAAAAATAGAGATGTTGTGCAGTGTGTATCTGCGTTCTTGCATAGAGAAGATATTACCATTTTATGGACCTTAATTAATTATGGGCCTGAACAATGACTTGGATCAGTTGATCCTGGATCAGGCGGCTTATGTTTACATACACATGTATGAAATAAAGTTGCACACTCAAAATGTTGCATTGTTGGTGAATTCAGTGCTTTATAGACTTCAGTTTCTTAATCAGAATTTTTATACTCTTTGAGGTAATCATATTTGATAATACCATTTATCTGAAATAACACATACAGGAGCATGAGATCTTGATTGAATTTGCTTGAATTTGCAGCTGACAAGAACCATTTGTATCCTAGTGCTCCTGCATTGACCCGTTACAAGGAGTCGGTGAATCTTTTTATCAAGAAAAAGCCAATTGACTGTACATTTCTGGAAGATGAAGTACTCAACCAGTTGAATGAATTGACAACTTCTAAATTATGTGTTAGACTTAACACTCTCCATGTAAGTCTCTATTTTCTACACTATTTAATGAATCGATTTGATTATAGTAGCTTCCTGCATGGTGCATGTTTCTTGAGTTGGAATAATAATGATAAAATAAAAAAATATGTATATATATATGAGGAATTCTCAAAGATAGCTCATTTAAAAAAGGGGAGTTTATGCCCCTTTTGACATGTCCAATAGAAATCTGCCACCTCACAAGTGCAAAGCAAAAAATAAGGGATAGCTAATTTTAAGGAGTTGTTAATGACACGTGTTAAAATCTCATAGGCTAAAAAATGCGGAGTTTTGTATCGTGACCCTATATATATACGTGTTTTAGGGTCATTGCTTTGGTTTCTGAATGCCATGCATGATAACATAGGTTCGAAACTTGAGAGCAGCCCCTTGTAAAAAAATTGCCAAAGGTTAGCCTATTTGGACCCAACGAGCACCCTGCTTCGGCGGGGACCACATTGGCTAATGACCTTTATATACATAAATGCTCTTCTTGTTTCAATTCATACAATCACTGATTTGAAATTAATTCAATCTTTTAATACTGCAAGTGCACAGTTGTTTTGCTGAGACAATGGTAAGTACAGGTTGAACCGACATGAGCACTTTTGAAATTTCTTTTTAATTAAGATTTGATTTTTTTTGGAAACAATAAAAAATGAAATAGATAAAAATAGCTTAGAAAAATCTAATTGTAAAATGCAGGAAAATCAATAATGAAACGCAGATCAGACTGTCATAAATCCATTAAGTAAGCACACCACCATTCTATGCAATCAATAAAATAGATCTGTTTCAAAAAATCCTTCATATTAGAAACAAATCAATGTTTCTAATCCAGATAAGTTGTCTATCACAAAGCACAAATTTTTTTTTTTGCAATTTATTTAAGGCAAAAATCTCCTTCACCTAATAAAATTATGAACCAACTAAATATCATATATTAATCAAAGATAGATTATCAAAAAACTTAATCTAAGTATAACCTATTAAGAAAAAATATATGAATAAATCATTGTTCAATAAAAATTAAATGGCATAGGCTGTCTGAGACAAAAGGCCGATTTATTATTCTAATTAAGCATGCAAGAGACAAAAATATTTAAATTAAATCCCATAAAAGAATGGTGAGATGTACTTAACTTCATCCGACACTTTGATCAAGTGATCTACTCCTCCATTGAAAAAGATGTGATCTTCATTGAATCTTCAAGATGATTATAAGCTCTCAATACTCTCTTCTAGTCTAGCTTTTGTAACAGGGTTCTAGAATACCCAGAATATTATTCTCTTTTTCCTATTCTAGAGAGAGAAGAAAGTAGAGAGATGGGAGAGATGCTTCCCAATGGAGAGAGAGGTTGTCTCAAGTGGGGGAGAGAGATGGAGATCTTGGACATGAAATGGAGGAATATTGTCTTGGGTGTTGGAGAGATGGGATGGTTGTCAGATGGAGAGTGAGAGGTGCCCCCAACGTCCAACACAGAACTTAAAATAATTTTCCTTAGCCTCAAGTTTCCTTCTTTGCTAGACTTTATAAAATCTTTAAATTGATTGAATTTGAGAGAGATGGCCCACTTGATTGGACTTGGCTGTGAACGTGCAATACATATGCTGATTCCTTTCCTTGTCTACATTTGAACAAATCTTCTTTGTTGTCATTTATATGGAATGAGACCTACCATTCCATGGTGGTCATGAGGTTGCATGGGCTGGCTGGCTACATGCCCAGCCTATCACATGAGCTGGATTCTAGTGTGTCTTCATTGTCTCCATTTTGCACAAATTTTCTTTCGTAGAATAGTTTGAGAGAAATTGTTGAAAAGTCAACTTGAACCAATCAATGCAACACTTTTAAAGAAAGAGTCTTAGCTGATTGGGACATTCTAGCCATGTGCTTGGAGACTGTCCCTCTATTTTCTCCAATTTCTTGTATCCTTCTTGCCTTGTTTCCATTTTAGGAAATATCTCCTTTGACTTTCTTTTCTACATCTCTTAGCAATATCGTGGAGATTTCATTGGACTTTATCAAAAGATACTATTGATTTGAACTTGCCAAAGCGGTAGACCCCACCTTGGACTATCACATGTGTGCACTTACACATGTGCGTGTGGGGTCCATGTGATGATCATTTTCGCATTTTTCTTAAAAAATTTTTCCTCTTGTCTTTTCCCTCCAAAAATGTGTCCCTTGCCTCAAACATTCTATTTGGGAACCAT
This sequence comes from Sextonia rubra, assembly GCA_037013555.1. Lineage (NCBI taxonomy): Eukaryota > Viridiplantae > Streptophyta > Magnoliopsida > Laurales > Lauraceae > Sextonia > Sextonia rubra. The sequence continues at coordinate 27,678,734 of JASUAD010000011.1, read as the reverse complement.
ATCTTCAATAACATGTGAATGCGTGCAACCCTCTCACTTCTAGGCTTTCCTGTGGTTCTGAGCATCCTATATCTTCCTGCACATTCTCATTGAAATCATTAAATGATGAAGAGCCCATTTGAAGCAGGACCTGTTTGGACAGAGTTTTACTTCAATGGGACTCTTCGAAAAAAATATGCATAAAATGCTAAAAATTCAGAAAATGTGTAAAATTTGTAAGAATTCCAATGCATAGGTGAAAATGCTTAAAATGATGAAAATAACTGAAAATTCACGCAAATCACCTAATTATGTCCCTAATTCACACTAATTCACGCTAAAATAATGCAATTGCATGACCTTAACAATCACATTCTGCCATGTTACATGGTTCTATGGGCAGTTAGCGGTTAACTAATTAGGTCCATCTGGACCTTGTAAGAATCATGCCTATGAGATTGGAAGGTTCCATCATTGATTATACTTGGTCTACAAGAGCCTCATTGGCTTGGTATTAATATCGGGTCCCGTATGTTAATCAATTCCACCTTTTAAGGGTTTGCTTTATGTCTTTCCCCCACTCAACCCTATTTACACTTTACAAACATATTTACAGCAACTCTATTTTCCATTATCTCTTTCCTCATTACTTTTATCATCTTAATTGGTTTCTACCCTTAACTAGGTTCCTTGAGCATGTAACCTTGAATACCTCGTAGGAGTTAATTCTAGTCTTTTGCTCACATGTCCATACCATTTTAAATGGCATTCCTTGATGTTCTCTTTTATTGGAGCTATCTGTAAGTTACTTTTTATGTTCTCATTCTTAATTTTGTCATTTCTTTTAATTCCATATATCATAGTAGGTTTACCAGTTGTCTTGTGAAATTGCTCCGTATTTTTTTTGATCGGTAAAATTGCCCCTTATTTGAATTGGCATTCAGACCATCACTTAACACTGTACTCACTTGTCTCCACTTTGCCCAGCCAATACTGATCCTATTTGTTATATCCAACACGGACCCTCCATTTCGTTCAATAGTTGCTCCTAGGTAACAAAACTGTCACACTTAGCAATTATTTTCATTTTTGACCAACTCATCTCCCATATTCTCAAATCTGGCAATCTTTCACTTCATATATTCTTCTACTTATAAATTTTGTTATTATTCTTTGATCCTTCAAAATCACAGTTTATCTCACTTGTATAGTCTGCCACTCTGCATTTTCCCTGTCTGTCTCTACCTTCTCTCTTTTGCCCTGATCTTTACGTTTTTCATTTTTAATGTTCCTTCCAAGATTGTGGTCTCTGGCCTTCTTTTCTTTGTTCTTTTCAAACTTACATATAACTCTTCTCCTCCTCTTTAGTTCTCCACTGAACATACAGATTTTTCATATGTTCCGTAGTTGGCTTTACTTTTGTCTTTCTTAGCACACTTATTTCTTAACCTTAGCCCACTTATTTCTTAACCTCTCTAGGTCTTTTAGACTTCTGGTCTTCTATGCCCTTATGAGTGAATACACCCAACTTGGATGGAGCACCCTTTAGGTGGATGGCTAGTCCACAATTGGACATGACCTTAGTCACCCTTTCCATTTTATTTTTCTTTTCTTTTGAATTAAGTAATTCCATTGTAATAAGGGCTCTATTTTGGTATTTTCCTTTTATTGCTTAAACTTTATGAATGGCTAGGATTAGAAATTGATTTAGGGTTTATTTTTATGAGAAATGTTATAAAAGCATAATGTATTCAACGTCTATGCATAGGTTAGCTTTTATTCATATTTATAAATATTATTTCCATGGTTTGCAAATTTTCTCTTCTGTTGCAATGAGAGTATTCAATTGATGGACTGTGCATGTGCTTGGGGTAATCTTTCTACTATTCTCCGTGTGATAATTTGAGCTTCTGTAGATTTGGGTAGGGGATTGGAATTGGTTTCCAATCAATTGAGGCCCACATAATTGGTTACATCAGTAGGTATCAAGGATCAAAATAGCGATTGCGGTTGGTATAGCGGTCAGTGGCCAAAAGACTACATGGGGAGTGGTGTCCAATGATGCGTAGTGGCGTAGTGGTGTGAATTTAACTAGTCAAAAGAATGAAAATCTTGTGTAGCAACCACCCTTGTGTTTTTTAGTGATTTGGAACTGTGTAAGGATATAGAAGAGTTTAGGAAAGGCTATTGAAGGAAAATAGATAAGAAAAATAATGTTTTAAATTAAAATTGATTGGCGATGATAGGTTTTAGACTGTAGCGCCACTATTTTCAAAATAGCATAGTAGCCTCAACCACTACAGCTGATAAGCGGCTGCTATTTTGAACCATGGTAGGTATCATAGGATTTCGATCCATTTGATTGATTGCTTGATTTTGTCTCCAAAGCTTCCCCAACAAAATGAGCTCGAGGTTGTAGGCAGTTGGTTGAGACTTGAGAGTGACTTCAACCTAACCCTTGAAACCTTGAAACTCAGAACTTAGGACAACAAGTTGATGCTTTGACTCGATGGTGGAATGAGTCATACATACATGTATTTTAATGAAACTTGCAATGATTATTCAGATTATGAGGACGGGTCATATGATGGTGATTGTGATGATAATTACAAGGATCCGATTTACAATAATGACTTGCATGAAGATTGTGATGGTGTAGTAACTGTTTTATTAGTGGGTGGTCATGGTCCTATGGATCTTATCAAAGATTGAATTTTGGTATGAACCGTGAATCTGAATATAATGTGATTATTGAAGAGTTATGTTCTCTTATTTGTGATTGTCTCATCGTTATTGTGTACCAAGGCAGTGATGATGTTGTTGAAGATTATGATGTTATTAGTGATCAGATCTTTGACACATTCAAATAAATGTGTCAATGTGACAATTAATTGTGTGTGTCTCAAGATTATTAAGAAGAGATCCTAGTTTCCAATGATTACCCACATGTAGAAATTAAAGAGTCTAAAACATGTGGAGAGCATCTGGATGAGAATTTTGATGAATACTCAGATGATGAGTGGATTGAGACATTGGATGATTTGGATATTCTGATGACACTTTGAAGAGTGTAGAATGGGCAGCCGGATATTTGAATGGTGCGAATATGATAGATATTTGCATGTGATAGAGCGTGATCTACAAATGCCATAGTTTCGCTTGTCAAAGTGTGTTGAACCTTTCTTTAAGGGATCTAACGGACGAATCTACTGTATATTGATTTGCAGGTCCACATGGATCGCAAGATTCGCAATTGTCTTTTGAAACCAAATCATGATAGATCTCCACGTATTCAAATGCCGCCAGAGGATCTAGATACTTTTTGCTGATGAGTGGCATTGAAAGTGGAAGTGGAAAGGGCAAAAGTAACATACAAGACAGCACCGTCATTAGAGATTTAACCCTCTTACCATCATTCGCCTTACCCAAGTTTTACTATGATTAAAGTGGTATTGATCATTGGGCTGTCTACATGAAGAAACCATGATTAGCTCACGGGGTTAAATATTTTTTCCACCATTTTTCCTATGCATAGATAAATATCAAAGTGATTCTTGGACATGACGAATTAGGGGATCTGTAATTAATTTATTGATTGAGATTGATGAAAGTAAATTGTTGTGAACTGTAATTACCTATAATACCAGATACCACATTTGAACTGAGGTATCTGTATCGATATGGTCTGATACGGATACGGGTAGAGGATATGACGTAAAATTTTAGAATACAGCTCTCTTGTATTTGCAAAAGAAAAAAAGGAAAAATTGAAAGAATTCATCTAAAATTGAGCTAAACAACGAATCTCGTCCGAAATCTTTGGTTATAACATAAAAAGAGTGCTTTCATTTTTACATTCAGCCCTTTTTGTTTTATTTTAATACTGCAAAACTCAAAACACACAGTATATTTGATGGTGGTTTTTCCCCTTTCACTCTCATATTTAAAGTTTTTCCATTTTATTTATGTTTTTTTATTGGATGGGTAAATGGCCTTTCTTGTAATGGCATTCAGTGTTCTTCTTTTTCAATTTAAATTATATTTCCCTCTCCTTGAAAAGTTTAAACTTCTCTCTCTCCCTCCATTTTAATTTTGGTAGCTGGAATTTTTTACGAATATAAGTTTGAACATATCACCCCACTTTAGACTGAGATTTTCAGGGAGCCACTTCTAGTAGTTAGTCACGTATGATGTATCATATGCTACAAAAATGTGATATTCGTACTAGTATCCGTATTGTATCCCGTGTCCATATCATATTTTAAGTAATATCATACCTGTATCCGTGTCCTAAATTTCTGAAGTTGCCATGTTGAATTTCCGTTTTCCGTGCCAGTATTTGTATCCGTGTCCATATTTGGGCATCATAGGTAATTACTAATGGAAAAAATAGGCGCATATGAACATGACTTACAATATATAAACTAAAATTCAGTGAGATGAAATGATGGTGCATTGACTTCCTTGGGCCCACTCAGGTGTGTACCAGTTAATGGGTGGGATGTCTAGGGACCAAATCAATAATGGGTGGGTGAAGTTTCATTTAATACAATCATCCCTAGGGCTATGATTTAGGAAACTAGGAAAATAGGAATTTGAGTTGGCCTTATCTCACAACCCTAGGATGATTGGGTGGAGATGAAACTTCATCCATTTCCTATCCATGTCATCCACTACACATTCCATTCATTCCCATGAGTGGGCTCTGACCCAACTAGGTCCAGAAATGGAGAAAGGCCAAAAAGGATCCCCATAATATCTTCCTATCCCTTGGTTTATGGGCCTCAAGTTTTAGTAATTTTCAAGTTTCGGATAAAATCCAATGTTTATTGATGGTCAGATACAAAATGACTCCAAATTTGGATGACTTTCAAGTTAAGTGATGTGTTTGGATCATACTTACCTAGTTTGCCATTGCTTGTGTTGAATGCTGAACAGTATGATTCAAGTAATTCATAGTTTGATTCGTCATAGTTTGGTAATTTTGAAACCTGCAGTTTGGTGGAGTTTGTTTCCCTCTTTAGGTTGGGGAAGATGAAGTTCGTGTTGCATCTGCCATCGCGGTTTGGCAAATGAAAAAGAAATTTCATAGCTTATATGGTACATCGTTGTCACCATGCAACTCTAGAATACCATCCATGTGGCATAAAGAGTGGCCAGTGGCCCCACTCAAATAAAAATAACATGTTGGATTGCCTATCAGCAAAATGAGTCTTATCCAAGGTCAGTAACCATCCAATCGAAAGAAATAAAAATGAATAACACAGAAGCATTGAACGGTTTAGAATTACTGCCTTTAATTGAAGGCTACATCCATTGATTCCTAATTTTTTTTCTATGGCTAATCCATCAAACCCTATTTTGTTTGTCAAGGCTATCGAGCACCCCTCCATGATAAATATCTGCGATCTCCCTCACGTGTAACAGTTTATGTAAAACAGTTGTTGCATATGTAGTCCGCTACCCAGACAATACAGCTAAGGGTTTGATTTGACTAGATTTTATGTAACTCTCAAATCCTAGTTCTCTCTGGCCTTAAAGAACATTTTAAGCATGTTTGTGTTAATCAATTATATGGGACTATATGTTAAATCCAACTTGTTCAAGTTTACCATCACTAAATGTGTTACCCGAGTCAAATTCCACTCCAATTAGAGTTGAGCTTAGAATTGAATTTAATCATACACTAAATAAAATATAAAGTAAAGAGTATGTCTAATGAGTGATCAATCTGATGTTGTTGTCCCAACTCTGATTCCTGTGAAACCTGATACAAATATAACACATGGTGGCACAGTTAAAACCCATGATGCACGATGGCCAACGTATCGTGTCATATCGTATCCGATACTTCTCTTTTTATGTGTAAAATCCATGCCCTTGCTGTGTCCATAGCGTGTCCTTGCAGTAGCCATACCATATCTAGGCATCATAGGTTACAATGAATGGTTATGAATTTCTTTATGGGCCTCAGTAATTAATTCATAGGTGGACCAGCAGAATATAGAGAGGCCTTCCATGTGTAACTTTATCTTTGACAGGAATGATAGGCATGGTGGAGGCTGTAGGGTCCAATTGTGACATTCAGCCCTGAGTAGAATGGATGAGAGATTGAAAGTGCCCACTTCCATATGCGAGCCCACTGATTGGATAGGACTTTTTTTTTTATACATTTATCTTTTTTGGTATGAAATATCTTTCTATATATACCTTTTAAAGCATTTAACAGCTTTATGAATCCTCAGCAACCATATTGAGTTTTAAATTCGAACTCGTGCATTGAGTTTTTCGAATTCGAATTACAAATTAAGCAACCATAAAACAAATCAAATGAGACTACCCTGTCAAAATTTTGAATTGGATTAAGTGGCAAGTTCCAAACTACAAACTCGAATTCAAATCAATTTAATTGTGAATCAAGTAACTATGGTTTGGAACTCTGCATTGTTCATAGGGGGATCCACAGTGGGGCTTCTTTCAATAAGGTTTCACTGAAACTTTTTCCTGTCTTGATTAATAATCTGAGGAATCAAAAGTACCAACCAAGCAAAGCTGCAAGCCTGGGACCAACCACATTGTACCTGTAGTTTTTTAATTAAGTTAATTAGGAGTCTCTAAAATTAGCTCATTGTTGATTCTTGAGGTGAATTTGGCCTCAGTACTTTTTTTTTTTTTTTTTTTTGAAATGGGCCTTGATACTTATTAATCAAGTAAAACATTGGTCGCTGTCCAGAAATATCAATTGGAGCCCTTGAGAAACAATGTTGGAACCCTAGTTGATGAAGATTATTTTCTCCAAGGAGTTCATTTATTTTCAAATACTGGAAGCATTACGTATATAATAGACACTATTTTACCAAAATGGAGTTACTTGCTTCCCTCTTTAAGGTACTGAGTGAAAAACCCATCCTTGGGTCAAATCAGCATTACTAGTACCTGTAACATTAGGACTGAGCTAAGAAGCATGGACACGGACACGGGACACGGATACGACACGACACGGACACGCCGACACGGCATTTCTCAAAAAAGTAGGACACGGACACGTCGGGGGCACGTTAATAATATATATTAATTTATATATATAATCATCTACTAAAAAACTAATATCATTTTAACTTTTTTAATCAATTTAGCAATCAACAAATAAAAATTCAACTACCAACTAACAAACATATCAAATTATTAAATATCAATACAACACTAAAATATAATTTATAATCATTAAACACAAAATATCCATAGTTCCATAAAATCCATATAAAGAAAAAGGCGGATCATCTCTTTCCGCTCCCTTAAAAAAAAAGAAAACAAAAAGCAAAAGAGAAGCCAATCTTGAGGCCTATTCTTTCGTAAAATATTTATTTGTCTTTTGCTTGTGATATGGTTGATATTTACAATCATATATTTTTCCATGGTATAAAATTGTTATATATCAAGTTTACAAGTTTTAATAACCACATATTAACAAAGTATCCAAGAGATATTAGGCACATGTTTATTTTTTAGTCATAAACACGAGCTAGAAATTGTGGGACACGTTGCAAAAAGAGTGTCAAACAAGTGTCCGAAATTAAGATTTTTAGTTCTTAATTATGGACACGGCTAAATAGTATTGGATACGTGTCCGAGGAGTGTCGGTGTCCGACGCGTGTCCGACACGGACACGTCACTTTCTTATAAGTGTTCGTGCTTCTTAGGGACTGAGTATTTTTTTTTTTTTTTTTGTGAAAACTTGATAAAGCAAGGGATTTGATTTCTCAAAGCAAAGGACTGAGTATAGCTAATTGTTCATTTGTTTTCTTCTTGTCACAATTTTACTCATTTTATAATGTTTTTCCTATATTTCTTGCAGTATATTCAAAATCAAATAATAGCTTTAGAAGATACCATCAGGAAAAGTTGGATGTTTGTTAGGCCATGTGTTAATCTCGAGTTAAGTAAGTTGTCGCAACTTGTCACTTGCGTTCATAAATATGTAACCTGCATTCCTAGATATCTTGAATTTTGTGCTTTATGTCCAATAAATTTTTTCTTGAATTTTGAGGCGTATTTTCTCTGTATACTCCTGTTATTACATTTATTTCCAGTAAACTCTTTCAGCTACTATTGTTCAGCTTATTATTCGTTATTTCCTTCATCTGAAAAATGGTTTAAAATCAGTTTTCTATAGATTTCACATTATACAATGTTGCCAGGAAAGCTGTTAACACACAGGTGCTTCTCCCCTCCCTCCCCTGATGCACAATTGTGCACGCACACACATACAGGAAGACAGAGGTGCATCTATAATTTTCTACCTAGGGGGTTGACCAAACTTAGCTAGTCACTGAGTTATTTGGAAATCTGGTCAGTTGATTAGGCCCTTGGTAAATTAGTTTTAATACTCACGAAGCCAATCCCTGATAGATTGGTCTGGGTTAATGCTTTGATGATTGATAATTTTTTTTAATTTGTAATTAGATTCTCTTTTCTCATTTAAGTATAGTTCAACATCTACAATTCCACTGATGTAATTATTTTTGCAATTTTAATTTCTGTCAGCCTACATGGCCGGACCAGGACTACTTGAGTACTTGAGTTGGCTGGTTTCCACCTAAACATGTGTAAACCAATTCCGACACGTCATCATCCAATGTGTAACTAAGCTAAGTCATCTAGGCTAAGTTCCTAGTTGACCCATCAAATCAGAAAATTATTGGTACAATAATAGTTAGTGCAATATTTACAATTAAAGTTGAATGGTTGGACATGAGAATGATGCCCATTTGTCATTAGTTATTAAAATTGGTTCTTGTTCTGCAGATTGCTTAATTTGGTATTACGTGATTCATTTTTGAATGTCATATTACATGATTTGTTATGGCTAAAAGACACTTGTGGCAGTAGAGGATTAGCCAGACTCTACTTGAACACCCTATGTATGTTAGTTCATTGTCATTGTCAAGGGTCTAGTTTGGTGTTCTTGTGTTTCTTGGTAAAGTTATTCAATGTCTTAATGTCAAATTATTTGAATTTGTTATGTGGGCCTAGGGAGGGGTTCTGAGATTTGTAGTCGTGTTGCTATTGATTCATATTGGACATTTCAACTTTTTAACCTTATTTTTGGCTTTGCTAGCTAATCTTTCTGGTCAAGCTTTTTTGGGGTGCTATTTTTTCCCCTTGCTTTGCTGTGGTTTTGTACTAAGATGAAGAAAAATCTCTAGAACAGATTTGAGAACCATTCCTTTTAATTGTCTGTAGTGGGTGGTTGGAGCAAGGTTTTATATCTTAGTGTCGGTCTTCATGCTTGTCGGGACAGAGACAAGTCTGTGCCATCCGTGTTGGTTGTGCCAACTGTACTGGACCTCTAGAGCCATGCCGTTCTTAAAAATTCAAAACAATTAAAAATTAATATAAATAATAGATAAGATAAAATGCTAAATGCACTGCTCTAAGTTTGAATCCATCGATCTAAGGCGGAGACACTGTTTAATTTCAAATCTATATAAAAACTTCAAAAAGGTCCAATTTTCATGATTCTTCAAAAATACTTTATATTTTAATGCAAGAAAATTCATTTTTACAGGTATAATACTGAAAACATACCTAAACCTCTCGAATCTAAAAACCCTCTTTCAAATAACCTTCAATCTTTAGTTAGTTAGATCTCTTGAAATAGTAAGTTTTGATATTAAAAAATGCAAGGTTTGAACTCTCTACTGTTAAGAGAACCCTTTCCCCAGGCAAAACCCTTATTTGAAATGGGGGCTTTTATAGTCAACCGAGCCGTGTTACTATGTGACTTGGCTGAGTCATGTAGTCCTCAGCCGAGTTTTATGCGTTCAGGTCCAAGTTCCTTTGAACATCTCGTGGTTAAGGCTGAGTTCAAGCCGGCTTGGACTTGACTAAGTATTTAATCGTTGTATGGGTGATCTTCCTTATCAACTAAGATTTCATGAATTGCCTAAGAATGCAAAACCCTCAAAATTCATCATTTTCTAGTGTTTTGAATTTTGTATATTTAGCTATGATGTCCAGACACAGAATGGATATGTCAAGAAATGCCATAGATATGGCAGGGTCATGGACTTTTCACAAAAAGTGAATTATCAAATACGAACGTCACATTGTGTTAACTGTTTTGAAGTATATGTGCATCATAGATTTTTAGGCTTGATAAAAATATCCTGATACAGGGTTCTAATATGGATTTACTGGTACATATCAATGATGTGTTTTTTCCTCTGGTGGCTGCACTGATACTGATATTTGAAAGCTTGAGGGTTTCCTGTTTGAAACATGTTCTATCCTTCACCTATTCTATTTAGTCTATATATCTAAGTTGCGAGAATTTGAAATCCTCTACCAGATTCTACAATATCAAGTAGTTTTTTTTTTCCGGTAGAAAATATCAAGTTGTTATGTGTGCCTTATGCATTGTTTTTGCACATTGAATATTCAGATGGGGCTTTTTTGTTGTATTATCAGAAGCAGCTGAAATATTTTCATATTTTTACTGCTTTGACATCCAATTTGTAACTTTTTGTGCCATCCAGGAAATGACCGATCTTTGGGAGGATTGAAGGAAAAATTAATTACATTTGATGGATCAGTTGATAAGCTATTTACCCCTTTTAACAGCATCAAGAAGATGACAAATGGTGCAATAAAAGAAATTTGTGATTTCATTGGTGAGCTGCAAGCTACATTGTTCATTTTGTGTTGCAAACAATTGACTCTCTTTTTGTGTGGTAGTGCTATTTTATTTTGAGAGACTCCTATATGGCCTATGTATACACTGACATACAATCAAGGATCAAAATAGCGGTAGCGGATAGCGTCGCGGCCGGTCGCCAAAACGCTACGTAGCGGGGCGCTACGTAGCGGTAGCGGGGCTACGTAGCGGTTCGCGGTGTGATTCAAAAAAATTATCAAAAAATTTTGAAAAAATTCTAGAAAATCCAAAAAATTGTAAATAACTAGAATATGTGTTTGTTTTGCAAAAAAGCCTAAAATAAGGGGGTGTAGCGGTCCCCTAAATGCATAATGTCCTGTATCGCTGACTCGCTGTATAATTAAAAAATAATAGTATCAATCCGATTTTTCACATGGTATCAAGAATCAATATTCAACACTGAAAGTCAAGACTCAAGAGTCAAGAATTTAAGACTTAAAGAGATTAGTCACTAGAGTCAGTGACTTAACAATCAACATTCAACACAATAAATGACATAATAAATAATAACTTCATAAATAACATTGTATTTAAAGAGTTGAGACATTAGACTCTGAGAGTTAATATAAAGTTGAGATTTAAGAAATGATTAGAGGAATACCTCTACCACCAAAATGAATGTCTAGCAGGATATATGACACTGGCATCACTGTCTTCATCCCCATAGTTGTTATCATTGGCACCACTCCCACTTGTACCAACATAGTGCAACTCCCCTCCATATTGGTAGGCATTAGGATCCTCAAACATAAAGAAATGGGATGGACTTGGATTTGGATGAGGATATTGATCAAATGACCCTGATTCTGAATATTGTTGTGAGGATGATTCCGCTTGACCATGTGCGTAGTCTGGTGGGACATACGGTTGGTACCCAGAATATGGGTCATGGAAAATAGGGTACCACTTTGCTGTTTGTTGCCTTTCAACATTTGCACTCGTACCATCATTTCCTTGTCCATCACGGGGTCTTTGGTGTACATAAACATGACCTGACCTCATACGAGATGGATTTGGAAATTCATCTACAGTCTGAGCAGGAGCATTTAATTCGTCTTCATAGTAAGAATCACTTGGCTCGGCCCCGTTACCTCCTCCAGACGGAGAGTCACTACTTTGAGCAATGCTTGAACTCGAACTATCAGAGCTCACTGTAGATACTACATGAGAGGGCTCAGGTTCAATGCCCCTTGATGTTCTAGTTTCTGTAGGTGGCTGAGGCTCACTTTCCCCTTCTCTTTCGTCTTCGTCCATTATTCCTCGTATATCCTGGTGTAAATTCTCATCTCCATCTAACAATGGATCTTCTACATCAACTAACCATGGAAGTAAGGGATCATCTTCCTGAAAGATATTATCCAAATTTATAGGGCAATAATTCGGATCATCCCTTTGCTTCCTTTGTCTATTTCTGACTCTCAGCTTCAAATTGTAGTGACAATATACTAGCTTGTTCAGCTTCTGCATTGCTATCCGATTTCTCAATTTTGTATGAATTAATGAGAAAGTACTCCAGTTTCTTTCACAATTCGATGAAGACGTTGTTTGGCTAAGGACCCGAATGGCAGCAATTCTCAAGTGTGGAGCACTTTCTCCAAAATTGATCCACCACTCGGCTGAAATTGGAAAAAAAAATGAACATAAACAATTAGTCATCCACAATCCCCATTCCACGGCAAATAATATATATAAACTTAAAACTAGTACATGACTAGGTTAAAACTATTTGTACCAGGATATAAGCTGGTTATTGATCTAATTGCCAACGGGTCTGCAAAACTCCCTTGTCTCATTGTGTATATAGAAATCTAACATATACAAAGTACAAATCATTTTAAATTTGTCACAACTCAAAACTTAGGTAAAAATCACAATACATTTAAACTATAATAAACGTTATATCATATATTCATATATGACATGTCACTTACTTCTTTTAAGGCTAAAACCTGGTCATTGTGATTAAGAATTACTTTCTTCAACACCTCCTTCAATCCTATTCGCAACTCGGTATCAATTGTTTTTGTATGTTGTTTCTCGTTCGAATAGTAGAATTGAGGGTTTAAAAAATATCCTACAATTCAAATGTCAAATTTGCATAAGTACATCTCTATACAATACAAAATAAAAGTAAAACTCTTGTAAAATCATAGGCCAATAGTGTAAAAGTTTATTTCACCTGCAGCATGCAATGGATGGTGCAATTGATCATTCCATCGAGCATCAATTATTTGCAAGAATTCTTGATAATACCTGCAATTTTCTTGTATTGCTAGTTTTGCTCGATCCATTGCCTCATAAATATAACCCATTGTCGGCTTATCATCATTATCTACAAGCCGCAACACTTTCACTAAGGGTTCAAAGACCTTCAAAATATTTCTAACTTTGGACCAAAATTTATTATCTCTAACAAGATTGGGGACATCAAAGCCAGGACCACTCGTTGCTGCTCCCCATTTTGAATTAAGCCATTGTTCTGATGCAAACATCTGAATCAACTCATTTCTATGTTGCACAAGGCTATCCATGGCAATGAAGTGGGTGGCAAACCTTGTTGCAGCTGGACGCACCAAGGCTCTTCCATTTGTGAATGTCTTCATTAATGCCAACAACCACGAGTGATCATAGATAAATCTTGTGATGCTTCTACAAGACATGATGACAGTTTTCACATTTTTCCTCTTTCCAATGTCCTCCAACATTAAATCTATACAATGTGCCGCACATGGGGTCCAAAACAAGTTATTTCTCTTTTCCATTAACAACTGCCCGGCTTTCTTGAAATTGGCACCATTATCTGTAACAATTTGCACAACATTTTCCTCACCAACACTTTCAACAACTTTATCCATAAGGCGGAAAATATATTTTGCAGTCCGTATATGTTCAGATGCATCAACGGACTTAACAAAGACGGTCCCAGCAGCAGAGTACACTAAAAAATTTATTAACTGTGTTTGTGTGCTGCTCGTCCATCCGTCACACATAATTGTGACTCCCCTTTCCTCCCATATACCTTTAAAAGTAGCTACCCAACTCTTTATATCTTCATACTCAATTTCTAAATACTTGGTCCCCACATCATAGACAGAAGGTGCTGTTATACCAGGACCAGCGGTAGCTGCAACATCTAGTATAGTTTGGAAGTAAGGAGAATCCACAGCTTGAGGGGGTATGTTCTTGTGAATTAACCACTTTGCTGTAGCTGATGCTAATCTGTCTCTTGCACTTTTCAAGGCCCCCTTAAACAACTTTGAGATTTTAGGCTGTTTAGCTGACTCATTTCTATGTGCTAGAGGATCAATTGGACCGGGTATAGCACTACTAGGAGTCCGTAATGCTTTACGAGAAGAAATAATCTCAATATCATCCTCCTGTTGTCGAGTGCTAAATGCTCGACGCATTGTTCTAGCTATACCTTTGCCCCTGGATGAGTCCCCTGGCCCCCCTCCCCTAGATGAGCCCCCATATTCAAACTGTCTACCAGTACTTCTTCGCATTTCATCCATTTGTGCCGTCATAAGTGACTCTCTTCTTGCAGCTTCCATTTCTTGGTCATCACCTTCATCATCAAAATCAGAAGGAATTTGCTCTCCAAACACCTCATAGCGGGCATCATCAACTTCTTGGCTTCTTTTTTCTTTGATCTCTACTTTTCTTTCTTTTCCTTTATTTAGAAGCTTTTTCATCTCTTCTCTAACCTCTTTTGGTGCAACTGTACATCCCGCAACATTGCCTGAAACATGAGCCAAGTGCTGCTTGAATCTTGTAATACCCCCATTAGTGATTTTACCACACAAATTACATTTTATTTTTGACCTATTTCCATTAACTGCTTCACCGTGTGCCCATGCAGGATCTACATCGCGCACCATCTTAATTCTTAGCAAATCACAAATGGAAATGATGAGAGAAGTTGAACTTTGAGGCACACAATAAATACCTGCATAATGCATATATGACTTAGTTGACCACATTTAAATATTTTTTTTTCAAAAAATCCCATTAATATGGCGTATGAACTATGAACTATGAACATGAAAACTTAAATAAATTCAAAAAAAAGAAAAAAAGAATGTGTGAATGTGTGATTCATCCATGGGATTCATTGATCTAACACTTGGGAGTGATTTTCAAGCAATTTGGTTAGTGTTTCTTCAAGAAAAAAATTTTTTTTTAAAAAAAATTAAAAAATCCGAAAATAAAAAATAAAAAAAGAATAAATAACACATAAAAATGGGGGTTTGATCTATGAGAATTATAGATCTAGCTACTTGGGAGTGATTTTAAGTGATTTGATTGACCACATTTGAATAAAAATTATCTTTTTTCAAAAAATCCTATTAATATGATCATAAAAAATTAAATAAATTAAAATAACAAGAAAGAAAGTGTGATTCAATCTTGGGATTCATAGATTTAACACTTGTGAGTGATTTTCAAGCAATTTTGTTGGTGTTTCTTAAAGAAATTTTTTTTAAAATAAATAAATAAATAAAATCCGAGAATAATAAATAAAAAATAAATTATAAAACCCAAAAAATGGGGGTTTGATCTATGAGAATGATAGATCTAGGCTACTTGGGAGTGATTTTAAGCATTTTAGTTGGCCAAATTTAAATAAAATTTATTTTTTTCAAAAAGTCCTATTAAAATGAACATAAAAAATTAAATAAATTCAAATAAACAAGAAAAAAAGTGTGATTCATTCATTGGATTCATAGATCTAACACTTGAGAATAATTTTCAAGTGATTTGGTTGGTGTTTTTTCAAGAAAAAAAATTTTTTTTTCAAAAAATAAAAAAAATCCGAGAATAAAAAATAAATAATAAATAAATAAACTATAGAAATTGGGGATTTGATCTATGGGAAACATAGATCTATCACTTACAAGCCATTCCTAAGAGATTCATGAAGGAGAAAAGAAGAATAGAGCCATAGATCTAAAAAAATCACATAGAAAATACCTTTTGAAAAAAGCTTTTTGGCTCCAAAGAAGATGAATGCTCTAGATTTGTAGATCTTGATGTGTTTTTGGACTCTTGTTGCTTTTGATTTGAAGAAAGAGGGTGGTAGGACCAAAATACAGTGGAAAACGAAAATGAGAGATGGAGACAGCAGTGCAAAAGGTGAAAAATGGGGAAAGGAGTTCGTCTGGGCTTTAAATAGCTCAGACATGTTGCGGCCGCTACGGGTGTTAGCGCCGCTAACACCCAAATAGCGTAGCGGGTAGTGCCGCTACGGCCGATATAGCGGCCGCTACGACGCTATTTTGATCTATGCATACAATCTCCTGGGCGAGGGTTATCTTTAGTGACAGATGGCAATACCTGAAACATCACTAAGAAAAAGGTGGCAGTGCTTTGCCATGGTGGTGGTAGCACTGGTAGGGTGGAGGGGCTGAAGGTCTATGCATGGATAAGGGATGGTCCAAAAATCAGGTGATTGGATTCCAAATGGTGAGGATGTCAAGGCACCACGATCCAGTGTTGGGTGTCAAGAGTTGCTAACCATTGCAACCAAAATGTCTATGCGTTAGAGTTGCAGCAAACAATATACTTAACATGGGGAAGTGCTAAACTTTCCGAGCAAAATCCAACAGTGGATACAGCCCAATTTGTAGAGATAGTAAACCTAAGGCCCAGATAGACAATGGGCCCAAGGCCCAACTCGTGGAGATCTGATAAGATTGTCATATCCTCACTAGGATACTGATGAGTCAACCTTCTTCGTGTATAAGATTATGTTCGTTGTATTATTATCTATAACCTTCCATACTAAGGGTTATTGTAATTGTGTTGATTGATTGTAATCTACCACAATTGGCTCACACGGAAATATATATATAGAGGTGTTGACCCTATAGAGGGACAGACAGAAATTCCTCCAATCATCTCTTTATTTTTTATATTCTACACAAAATGATATGGTATCAGAGCGAGGTTCATCTCTGATATTTGTTTCATTTCTGAAAGTTTCGGAGGTCACAACAATGACTCAGATTTGGCATTTACGAAGGATTTCTGATTCCTTTGCTTCCAGCTCCAAGAATCTCTCAACTGTTCTGAACAATAGACACTATCGACTGTCTATTGGATTCCAGTTGACTACTCTACACCAGTTGTGATGCAGGCCATCATCATACTGGGCCCCGATTGAAAGTCTACACCCGCAGGCCCAAAACATAGTAGAATTGTAGTAGGATTATATTAATAGTAATTGCTTGATATTTGGCAAGTCCAGTTGGATTTGATTCCAGTTGGATTTGATTTAGGATTTCTTATCTGTTTAGAATTAGGTATTTCCTTTTTTTAGAGAATGTTTTAGTTATAAATAAGGTTGTAATCTCTTCAAGAGATATAGAATTGAATATTGAATAAAGCTTTTGGGCATTGGTTCTCAGTTGAGAGAGTTAATTGTCTTTGGTGAGACACCTAGACAATTTTATCCATAAGCCTTTTGGCTTGGAGATTAGCCCGTTGGCCAATCTTCTTCCCCTGCGCTGCTTCAATTGGTATCAGAGACGAAGATCCAAGCTTGGATCGCCGTCTGCTCGCCGATTCGAGGTAACAGTTCGTTCTTCGTTCCTCCTCTCCGTCGTCGGTACCCATCTCTATAGCACCCCAACACCCAAAATTTTCAACCCCGTTGATACCCATCTCCTCCACTACCACCGACCTCAACTTCCCCACACCCCTCAATCAGAACCCTCCCCGAGCCATACCGACACCCTCCAACCCCAGTCAATACCGAAATCCACAGACCCCCCCTAGCCGAACCCAGACACCCCAAACCCACCACCACCGACCCGACCCTTTTCCCACCGAAACCCTCACCACCGGATCCCGATCATCCCGCTGTCCCTCACCATCGGCCGCGGGCCACCCCGCGGTTGCTGTCCACCCTCCTAACCCCCCAGCGAAGAACAGAACCAAAAAATCCCCATCCCCAGCAACGAACAGAAAAAAAAAAAAAAGGGGACGAGAAAGACAGGGAACAGCGGCGCCGAGCACAGCGCCTGCGCACAGCGGCGCCGAAATTGCGACCGCCTGCGCCTGCGCACAGCGACGCCGAGCCCGCCTTCTCTCTCCCTCGACCGGCAGAACCCACTCTCTTCATCGCCGGCCGACGGAAATCACCGCTCGCTGCTAGCGTTCCCGCTCTCTCCAGCGCCGGCTGCCATCGCTTGCTGGTTTGCTCTCGCCCCCCCTGTCGTTTTTCTCTCCCTCGCCGTCAGACGACCGCCAACTTCCTTCTTTCTTCTCCGTTTCCTGCAAACAGGTTTTTTTTTTTTTTTCCCTTTTTTCTTTCGTTTTTAACCTTCTTCTCGTTACACTGCAAGGGCAAGATATTTTCGTAGTTGGGTCATTACAGTTGGGCCTAAACTGCTACCCGCCCCAGCCCACTTTGTTTCAGTCCGGGTCTGACCTGACCCAGACCTGACCCGCTGCCTGGTTCAGCCCAAGCCCACAACATCTGCCCGGTTCAGCCCCAACCCCCTGCAGCCCAGGCCTGTCCTGCTTCAGCCCAGGCCCACAGCAGCACCTGATTCAGCCCAGATCCACAGCGGCTGTTCAGCCCAGGCCCACTCCGGCCCAGGCCCACTCCAGCCTAGGCCCACTCCAAAAAAAAAAAAAAAAAAAAAAACTTTTGTTTCCTTTGCTTCCTATAAGCAATGTCAACCCGCAGCGGTCAGTCATATCGGGGCAGATTTTCGGATCATCAGCGAGATGCTATGTTAATAGAGTTGTCTGAAAGAGTACATGCATTGGAAGAATTGTCCCGCGGTTCACAGAGGCCTCCTGCCGCCGAAGCATCCTCTAGCGCTGGAAACCAACACAATTCCGGCCGACCAGCAGAAACAGGCCCGCAAGAATCTATGCATGATTTCATTCAGCGTCTTCTTACTGAAAAAGATCCTGCAGACGCCCCTGCTGCACCAAAATTTGATGATATCACAAAGCGCGTCAAAATTGATATATCGGACTTCTCTGGTCGTCTCAATCCAAGGGCTTTCATTGATTGGCTCAATTCCCTCGAAGATTATTTCTCTTGGTATCATATGGATGATGCACAGCGTGTTGCCTTTGTCAAAGTCAAACTGAAAGGGTCAGCACGTATTTGGTGGCACAGCGTTGAGCACAATAATCTTGTCATGGGACGCCCTGCTATTACCAAATGGGATGATATGCGTGAAAAGCTTGAAAGTAAATACTTGCCCTCCAATTATTTAAGTCTCCTTCAGCAAGAATATTTTATTTTCAAGCAAGGCACCTTATCACTGGATGAGTATACAGAGAAGTTCAATGATTATGTAATCCGGTGTAAAATTCAAGATGATGATTTCACGCTAGTCAACCGATACAGAACAGGGTTGCGAGAAGAAATCAGACGTGAAGTCCTCATGCATGATTTTGAAACTGTTGATGATATTTATAACAAGGCAAAACGGGTTGAGCTAGAATTGCGGTCCTCCACTTTGAGACGATTTGGTTCTCAAGTCGGGGAGTCAACGACTCGTCGAACCCCCGCCTTTCAGAATACTAAGGGTTATCCACCCAATCAAAATAATCCTCAATATAATCGTGCTCCTCCACCAGCGGGTTTTCGTCCACCTCCAAAACCGCAGCACAATCACCCCAATCAGCGTCCTTTTGCTCAAAATCAAAAGGGGACAGACAATGCCACAGGAGCAAGATATGCGGAATCGTGGACCTCCTCGTCAAGATCGACGGACTGATGGTTGTTATCAATGTGGACAACCAGGACACTTTGCTAATGCATGCCCTCAAGTTCGCAATCTTTATTATTGCGATGAAGATCCTTATTCGTCTGAAGACTATGATGAGCATCTTGAGATGGAGCCTCCTCCTGACCATTTCCAATCAGAAGCTCAGCCAGATCCACAGTTAGAGGCTCAATCTGATCCTTCTCCTCATGCCGTCACCGGTGCAGAAGAAGGTGGTCCTGTTCTTATTATACGTCGGCTTCTCCTCACCAATGAACAAGAAGAAGCTGATTGGCGACGAACTTCAATCTTCAGGACACGCGTGAGATGCAAAGGTAAGTTATGCAATTTAATTGTTGATGGAGGTAGTGCTATGAATGTTGTTTCACAGGAAGTGATCACGAAGCTCAATTTGCCTACTGAAAAGCACCCAAAGCCTTACAAGGTCGCTTGGGTAGATGATCATTCAATCCCTGTGACCCATCGATGCTTGGTTCACTTTAAAATTGGCATATATGAAGATGATATATGGTGCGATATTATTCCGATGAATATTGCTCACATTCTGCTTGGCCGACCTTGGTTATATGATCGAGAGGTACATACTGATCAGAAAAAGCACATTCATTCTTTTAAATGGAAAGGACAAGTGGTGGATCTTCTCCCATTGCCGCCATTAGCATCTTCACCGACAGTTTCTACCACTCCATCAAACCCTCATGTTCTCTCTATGCGGAAATTTGAAATGGAAAGCAAAGACCAAGGAGTTGTTTATGCTCTTGTGCCTAAAGAAACCCAAGAAGCAGAGAATAAACAACAAGATTCTATGCCACCAGAAATCAAGTCATTGCTCCATGATTTTCAAGATTTGATTCCCGCAGAGCTTCCTAATGAGTTACCTCCTATGCGGGACATCCAGCATGCCATTGATTTAGTCCCTGGATCGACCCTTCCTAACTTGCCTGCTTATCGCATGAGCCCTGCCGAACATGCTGAATTGCGCAGACAGGTTGAAGATTTACTCCAGAAAGGTTATATCCGAGAAAGCATGAGTCCATGTGCAGTTCCAGCCCTCTTAACACCGAAGAAAGATGGTTCTTGGCGGATGTGTGTTGATAGCCGAGCAATTAATAAAATTACCATCAAATATCGGTTTCCGATTCCTCGAGTGGATGACATGCTTGATATGATGTCTGGATCTTCTGTCTTTTCCAAGATTGGTCTCAGGAGCGGATATCACCAACTTCGTATTAGGCCCGGAGATGAATGGAAAACAGCATTCAAAACCAAAGATGGACTATACGAATGGTTAGTCATGCCGTTCGGTCTCACGAATGCTCCCAGCACTTTTATGAGAGTAATGACTCAGCTTCTACAACCTTTTCTTGGCAAATTTGTTGTGGTATATTTTGATGATATTCTAATCTTCAGCAAATCAAAGGAAGAGCATCTCGATCATCTGAGGTATGTCATGCGTGCACTTCGAAAAGAAAAGTTTTACATTAATTTGAAGAAGTGTACATTTTTGAACTCCACAGTCGTATTTTTGGGCTTTGTTGTCTCGGCCCGCGGAGTTGAACCTGATCCAGCCAAAGTCAAAGCAATCCTTGATTGGCCTATTCCCACTACTATACATGAGGTACGTAGCTTTCATGGTTTGGCTACCTTTTACAGGAGATTCATTTGTAATTTCAGTACCATTATGGCTCCTATAACTGACTGCATGAAAAAAGGAGAGTTCACTTGGACCAATGCTGCCTCTCGCGCATTTGAGCAAATTAAGAAGAAAATGACTGAGGCACCAGTTCTGAAACTTCCGGACTTTGACAAAGTCTTCGAAGTTAGTTGTGATGCTTCCCATGTAGGTATTGGCGGAGTCTTAAGTCAAGATGGTCATCCAGTTGCTTATTTCAGCGAGAAATTAAATGACTCCCGTAAGAAATACACTGTTTATGATCTGGAATATTATGCAGTAGTTCAAGCTCTTCGTTATTGGCGTCATTATCTCATTGGAAAAGAATTTGTCCTATACTCTGACCACGAAGCTTTGCAGCACCTGAATTCTCAAAAGAAAATGAGCGCCAATCGTGTTAAATGGAGTGCATACCTACAGGAGTTTTCTTTTGTTCTGCGTCATAAATCTGGCACGGAAAATAAAGTCGCAGATGCATTAAGTCGTCGAACTCACATTCTTACGACAATTTCCATCAATGTTCCTGGCTTTGAAGAAATACGCAGAGAATATGCAGCTGATAAGGACTTTGGTCACATTTATACAGCCCTTCTAAATGGTGAAGGTTCAGAACATCCAAAGTTTTCTCTTCATGATGGATATCTCTTCCGTGGAAATCAATTATGTCTGCCTGCTACATCTATCCGTGAATTTATGATACGTGAGTTGCATAGCGGCGGATGTAGTGGACATTTTGGGCGTGATAAAACATTGGCCCTTGTGGAAGATCGCTTCTTTTGGCCACGCTTAAAAACAGATGTTGCCCGTAATTGTGAATTATGCAGAGTATGCCAACTTGCAAAAGGTCAAAAGAAGAATACAGGTTTGTATCAGCCCCTTCCTATTCCACATGCACCTTGGCAAGATTTGAGTATGGACTTTGTCTTGGGCTTACCAAAAACAGCGCGAAAAGTAGATTCTGTTTTTGTCGTTGTTGATCGTTTCTCCAAAATGGCACATTTTATTCCTTGTTCTCATACAGCAGATGCCAAGAAGATTGCCATTCTTTTCTTTAAAGAAGTTGTTCGTTTGCATGGCCTTCCCAAGACAATAGTGTCTGACAGAGATACAAAGTTCATGAGTTTCTTCTGGAAGACTTTATGGCACATGATGCGCACTAAACTCCAATACTCAAGTGCCTATCATCCACAAACTGATGGCCAAACAGAAGTTGTCAATCGGAGTTTAGGAAATCTTCTTCGATGTCTTATTGGAGAACATATTGCTTCATGGGATCTTATTTTACCTATGGCAGAGTTTGCCTATAATAATTCTGTTAACAGAACAACAGGGAGATCACCATTTGAAGTTGTCACTGGTGTTACGCCACGACTGCCTATTGATTTAAGTCCATTACCAGTTGACTCTAGATCTAGTCCGGATGCTGAACAATTTGCCCAACATATGAAAGATGTTCATGATGAAGTTCGCCGGCAAATCGCTACAAGTAATGAAGCATATAAAAAGCACGCGGATTCTCACAAACGCCATGTTGAGTTTACCGAAGGTGATTTGGTAATGGTTCGTTTGAAGCCCGAACGATTCCCTGCAGGTAAATACAAGAAGCTTCATCCACGAAGTGCAGGTCCTTTCAAGATTCTAAAGAAAATCAGTTCCAATGCATATGTTCTAGATCTTCCTGCAGATATGAATATCAGCTCCACGTTCAATGTCGAAGATTTGACAATATATCATGGGCACCACAATGATGAATCCTTTGAAGAACAAGTTCTTCGCATTCCTCTTCATCAATTCCCTCCAGACGAAATTGAAGATGTTTTCGATGATCAGATCATTTCAACAAAGAATGGAGGATTTCACAAGTTTCTTGTTAAGTGGAAAGGCAAACCTATCTCTGAAGCTACCTGGATTACGGCTGCAGATTTTCAAAAGATCAATCCAGATTTATATGAGCAGTACCAAGCCAGCAACTCGCCAGAGTCGAGTTTTTCCAAGCCGGGGAGAGCTGATGCAGGCCATCATCATACTGGGCCCCGATTGAAAGTCTACACCCGCAGGCCCAAAACATAGTAGAATTGTAGTAGGATTATATTAATAGTAATTGCTTGATATTTGGCAAGTCCAGTTGGATTTGATTCCAGTTGGATTTGATTTAGGATTTCTTATCTGTTTAGAATTAGGTATTTCCTTTTTTTAGAGAATGTTTTAGTTATAAATAAGGTTGTAATCTCTTCAAGAGATATAGAATTGAATATTGAATAAAGCTTTTGGGCATTGGTTCTCAGTTGAGAGAGTTAATTGTCTTTGGTGAGACACCTAGACAATTTTATCCATAAGCCTTTTGGCTTGGAGATTAGCCCGTTGGCTAATCTTCTTCCCCTGCGCTGCTTCAAGTTGGCTGCATCTGTGCATCTCCAATCATCAAGATCTCTCAGCCACTGTAATCTCTCTCACCTATGCTGGTCGACCCTTTGCAGCAGATCATGATTATGTGTTCAGGTGGACCATATCTCTTGTTATTAGATCTGGACGAAACTTTACAAATCTGGTCGTCTGATTATTCAAGGATTTACCATTATCTTTTCCTAGATTTATTGAGCACAAAAGGTCGGTTTCAGTCACATCTTCTGTTTTGACAGTTTTCAGACATAATTTTCATCAACTCCATTGATTCTTGCTATCAACGGTCAGATCTGGTTCACACTTTGTGACTACTTGAGCAATTTCATCCTCCGTACTATCTTGAAGTTAGATTCAAATTTTCTCTTTTCATTAGGGAGAAAACTGCATTCTTGTTGCAGACAAATAGGTTGCTAGTAATCTTTTTTTAATTCAGAAAAATCTGCTTTTCTGCATCTTTTGCTACAGTACCTGTTCCTTTTAATCATGGACGAGACTATCCAAGTTAAGTTTACTGGAGAGAATTGTATTGGATGGGCATTCCATCTTGACACTTTGTCGTTGGAGAAGGTCTTTTGGGATACCTAGATGATCCATTGTAGAGGATGAGAAAAATAAATTTACTTGGCAACAAAAATAACTCTAAAGTGGTGACCAGGATTCTAAACTCCATAGACATATCAATTGCTATTTCCCTACAATCCTTCACCACCGCTGCTGAGATGTGGTCCCATTTGCTGTCTATATCATCAAGTGAACAAAGCTAGGAAATTTTTCCTTGATGCTGAACTTGCAAAGTATGCTTAAGGTGATAAGACTGTACAGGAATATTATAGTGGCTTTCTGACTTTATGGACTGAGGACTCAATGATCCTTCCTACTGTTAAAAAGGAATCCCAATCTGAAGTTCTTAAAGTCCAAGAAGAGTACATAGATGCCAATTCCGTATGAACTTTCAACCAGAATTTGAGTTCGTTCGCTCAACCTTCATGAACGGGGAAGTTTCTTCAAACTTTAAAACATGTGTTCAGGAAGTTTTTCGGGAAGAAACCAGGCTACAATCTCACATATCATTACTGATAACACCAAAGCTTTTTTGTCCCCAGAATTGAAGAGGCAGCTTTTTTGGCACCAAAGGAGCAAAAGGTCCAATGTTTTGAATGCAAGGGTTATGGTCATGTTGCTCGTAATTGCAAGAAGAAAAATTTCTGTAACTATTGTAAATGGACAGGACACCTCATCTTTGAGCGCACTTGTCGTCCCCCTCGCAAGAATGAACATTCACAACATCAGCCTCGACCACATCAAACAGCACTTCAGGCCCAAATTCACTAGGCCATTGATAATGCCTCATCCTCCACTGGCATGACTCTTATGCTAGAACAAATCCGAGATACCATGATACCCGGATACTTGTACAAGCCCAACGTATCCGTTTCGGACCGATACGATACTTGTACTGGTACCTGATAATGCACCGATACTTCCAGGGTATAAGTTTAGTATATCCTACTTAGCAAGTCCATTATTTCATTTATTTCTTTAAGTTTTCTTACTTTCCAACATAGAAAATGTTAGAATTGAACATAAACAATGATAATTTCATTAATTAAATTATAATTTAAAGAAAAATTAAGGACACCCGTATCCGTATCTGTGTCCTAAAATTTTCAAAGCGCAAAGTCATATCTCAAAGTCGTATCTCCGATTCCCGTATCCGTGTCCGTACCTATGTTCGTATCTGGGCATCATGGCCGAGATATGATTCAGAGTTTAGTCCAAACCTCGGTACAGAGTTTAGTTAATGCTTCTTTAGCCTCAGCCTTCTCTGCCATGGGTATCTTGGGTCGGACTTTCTATACAGCTCTTTCTTCCATGCATATGTCTTCTCTTTCCCCTTCTTGGTTTATTGATTCCAGGGCATCCAATCTTATGACATTAGTTGCACAAAATATGCATGACAAAACCCCTTATACTAGGAAATGAACTGATTATAGCTGCTAATGGCCAACATTTGTCTATTTCTAGCATTGGTTCTGTTAGTTTCACCAACCCTCAAAATCAATCCCTTGTTCTTTGTAATGTTTTCTTTGTTTTGCATTTATCTATAAATTTAATATTTGTCAGTCAATTAGTGGATAATGGCCATTCAGTGATTTTTTCTTCTAATGGTTGTGTTATCTAGGATTGGCAGACAGGGACAGTAATCGGGACAGGGTGTAAGCATGGGAGGCTGTTTTTGTTGGACCAAAGATTGCGATCTTTTCTTGCTACTTCTTCAGTACTTGTAAATAATGAATGGACCTTATGGCATCAATGATTGGGTCATCTCCATAATGATCGATTGTTATTTCTTTTTCACAATGGATGCTTGAACTTTTCTAAATTCAATAAAAGCATGCCTTCTTCTATTTTAAATTCCAAGTGCACTTCATGTTGTTTAAGAGTCACACTTTACCTTTTACTGTTCATGATAAACGTGCTACAACCCCTTTTGATATCATTCACACAAATGTCTAGGGAATTGCACCCACCTTAAGTAGATTTGGATATAAATATTATGTGACTTTTATTGCTGATAATACTCGCTACACTTGGATTTATCTACCTTTTAGAAATTTTATACTCTTATCCAAAATCAATTTGAAAGGTCAATTGAAAACATCCGTTGGGATTCAGGGGGAGAATACATGTCTACTGCATTCTCCTCCTTCTTAGCCACCAAAGGAATTATTCATCAAAAATCCTATCCACATACCCCTCAACAAAATGGGGTAGTTGAAAGGAAGAATAGACACATTCTGGAAACTGTTTGGGCTCTTCTCCTTGAATCATCAATTCCTCATTGGGCTCTTCTCCTTGAATCATCAATTCCTCATACTTTCTAGTTTGAAGCTGCACACACTATAATTCATCTCATTAATGGACTCCTTTTGAAAGTCTAATTGGTTTGTTCCTTTCTTATTCTCACTCACGTGTCTTTGGTCCTCTTTGTTTTGGCGATTTACCTATTTATGAAAGGACCAAACTTTCAGCATAGTCATCTAAATGTGTCTTTGTGCAGTACAACAATGATCACAAAGGGTTTCTTTGCTATGACTCTATAGATTGTCGTACCCAAATCTCTTGATATGTTGTATTTCTTGAGCATGTGCCCTATTATTCCCTTCCCTTAGGTATTTCGGTAGTAATATTTCCTTCCTTTCTCTTTTCCCAAATTCCACTCCTATCTCCATCAGTTGCACCCTTAAAGGTCTATGCTCGACATCCTCAAGCTCCTCCTGATGCTACGCCACACTCGCTTCCTATTCAACTGCGAGATCCAGATCCACCATCATTAGGTTCTTCTTCTTTTGGACCTCTATCGTTGTGGCTATCTTCTCGCCCTTGAAAGCCCCCTGATAGATATGGTTTTCCTTCACTTTTTACTACCTTGGATTTTGTTTACATCTCTTCCTCTTATTCACGGGTTGCCGAGGAACCCTATTAGCAGAAAGCTATGGCTAAAGAATTACTTGCTTTTGAGGGTAACCAAACTTAGGATCTGGTGCCACTCCTTGCTTCTAGTTCTATCATTGGTAGTAAATGGGTATATTCCATTCAAGTGAAATCAAATGGTAGTTTTGATAGATACAAGCAAGGATCAAAATAGTGGTAGCTGATGGTGTCGCAGCCAGTCGCCAAAACGCTATGTAGCGGTAGCGGAGCTACATAACAGCGTAGCGGCGTGATTTAAAAAAGTTATAAAAAAATTCAAAAAAATTTTAGAAAACTCAAAATTTTCAAAAGAGCTAGAATATGTATTTGTTTTGCAAAAATAGCTAAAATAAGGGGGCGTAGTGGTCCCCTCAATGTAATTGGAATTGCTGATCTCAAATAGTACCTTATGAAATCATTTCAAATGAAAGACTTGGGTATGTTAACTTACTTTCTTGGTTTGCAAATCAAACATACTCCATTTGGTATCTATCCATCAACGGAAGTACGCTGAAGATCTGCTTACCTTGGCTGGACTCGTTGATGGAAGAATTGTAGACACACCAATAGAGATCAATGTTAAATTCAATAGTGAAGATGGGAGTCCTTTTTCAGATGCCACGGCATATCGTTGATTAGTTGGAAGTTTGATTTACCTCACAACGACCCATCCAGACATTGCTTATGCCGTACAAGTTGTGAGCCAGTTTGTGAGTAATCTCCATAAGAATCATCTCTCTGTGGTTCATCGCATTCTTCGTTACATCTGTGGGATCACTCATACAGGGTTATTTTATTCAATCTACCTCTCCACTTCGTCTTCAAGGATACGCGGATGCTTATTAGGCTAGCTGCCCAGATACTCGTCGCTCAACTACTGCCTGGTATATGTTCTTAGGAACATCTGTTATCTCTTGGAAATGCAAAAAGCAACCTATTGTTTCAAAGTTAGCCTACTGTTTCAAAGTCATCAACTGAGGCAAAATATTGGACTATGTCATTTGCTACAAGCGAAGTTGTTTGGCTTCGTCGGTTACTCAGTGAGTTTGGTGTTTTTTCTCAAGGGCCTACATCATTTTAGGCTGATAATACAAGTGCTATTCGAATTGCTAATAATCAAGTATTCCACGAGCAGACCAAACTTATAGAAGTCGATTGTCATTTTATTCCTAAGAGGATTTTGCCCCAGGTTCTTCATCTACCACATGTTTCCTTGATAGGATCTATAGATTCTTGTTTTGAGAAGATAGAAGAAGCACAATAGAATGGTATTTGTGGGAATATTGTTGTCTCCCAATATGGGGGTTGACCAACTATATTTATAGTGAGTATTGCCCAATCGAAGGCTCTAATTACAATCTATTTTACATCTCGTCATAAGCTAAGAAAGAAAGTCTACACAAGATTTAAGTATTTACAATCCTATGATTATGTACAGGATTTGACCAAATCCACAAGATCCACACGTGAGTTGTTGCTTTCTATGGACTGGGTCTATTGTGATGGGCATTTGTTTATGGGCTTGTCATGATAGACCTATGGACATGATAATCAGTGGCAACAATGCATCTGGCATTTCCAACCTCAAAACTCGTTTCATGAATTCTTTCATGATGAAAGATCTAGGTCCCCTGACTTACTTTTTAGGACTCAAAGTTTCAAGAACCAAGGATGGTATTCGGGTGATACAAAACAAATATACTGATGATTTACTTCAGTCAGTAAGACTTGGTGATGCTAAACCATTTGCCACACCCATTGAACTCGATGTTAAATTTATCCAAGATGATGGGCCACCTTTTGAAGACCCGACTTTGTTTCTACGGTTGGTTGGTAGCCTACTATATCTGACTATGACAAGGCCAGATATCTCTAATGCCGTTTAGATTGTCAATCAGTTCATTAGCGATCTTTGAAAACCACATCTTCAAGCTGTTTTTCGGATTCTTCGGGCATCCGTGATCGAGAACTATTTTATCCGACCACTTCTTCACTACAACTTTAAGCATATGTTGATGATTGATATCTAATTACAAGCAAATAAAGAAAGAATGTTAATTGGACAACTATACAGAATGTTGACTAATGCTAACTACATCCCTCACGTGCAATGGATTGCTGCATTTGGGCCTGATGAGCCTAATGGGCTTGTTCTTACTATGCTTCTATACTCCCCCTCAAATTGATGTGGTTGTTCAATAAGCATCAATTTGGAAAGAATGTAATCATGACGATCCCGGGGCAGTCCTTTGGTTAATACATCTGCCAGTTGTTCAAAGGATGAGATATATGATAAATTGATTTTGTCGGTGAAAAATGTTGACGGATAAAATGACAGTCAATCTCAATATGCTTAATGTGCTCATGGAAGACGGTATTCTTGGCAATCCGGATCTCATTGGTGTTATCTGCATATGGAGGGGTACGACCACTGAGGAAGACTCCAAACTCATGAAAAAGATGTTGGGACCATATAACTTCGCTACTGGCGGTAGAC
The DNA here is from genome assembly GCA_037013555.1 of Sextonia rubra. Taxonomy (NCBI): domain Eukaryota; kingdom Viridiplantae; phylum Streptophyta; class Magnoliopsida; order Laurales; family Lauraceae; genus Sextonia; species Sextonia rubra. The sequence continues at coordinate 27,649,239 of JASUAD010000011.1, read as the reverse complement.
ATGGAATGATATTCTGACTCAATTGTTGATTTTGAGATTGTGGTTTGTTCCTTGCTTTTCCATGAGATGAGAGTGAAGACCCTAAGAACGTACACCGGCCTATCGTGGATCAATGAGTATGAGGACATCCTGCCCAATTGGCATCAGCATAGGCGTGCAATTGTAACAAAGATGTGGAGTGGTAAAATAATTCACAATTACAAGTACCTTTGACATAATGAAGGATCAGATAGATAGCTTGAAGATGTGGTTTATGAGGATCCCTAATAAATTGACAGTTTGCACAGCATGTTTGTAAGTTGACCAAATCTTCGTATGGACTTAAACGGCCTCCACGCGCCTGGTTTGACAAGTTTTGCTCTGCCAGTCTTCAAGCAAACTTCTATCAAAGTTCAAAGGACAGCTCTATATTCATGGATAGATTTTTCATTCTTATAGTATTTGGCCAATTTAGTATCAAGATGGAACCTTTTGGCCTTGTTCTGTTGATGATAAATTTTCTTTATCTGTGTCCACATGGTAGAAACTGAGGTGAAGGCTTGAAGTGCCATAGAAAATGAGGGATCAACTGAATTGAGGATTCATGTGATAACCTTCGCATTGCGCTGGTTCCAAGTAGCACCCGTTTTATCATCTCCAGAAGATGTACCACTGGTATCTTTAATTGGTTTAGAAGTTGTCCCATCAAGATAATCCTAACATACCTTGACCTTCCACAAAATTTTTGAGATGGAAAGACCAAGATAAGTAGTTTGTTCCATTAAACTACTAGAACAATATCAATTTTATCCATTTGGAGATGGCAGATGAATTGTTTGAAGAAAGAATTGGTTCTTGTGCTAAATAGAAAATTTTTATTTTTCAGAATCAGAAAATATGCTAAAAAAAGCCGCTAGGCCTCCAAAAACTTGGAGGAAGAAAGAGCACTATGTGTTGTTAGTGTGTTTTGCTTCTAATCAACCTTCCAGGTTAGGGAAAAGGTATAATTCGCAACCTGTAAAGAGAATTTCTCTGTTTCAACGGTTAGATGTAGAGTTGATGAATCAAACACTGATCTATTTCGGAAAAACCGACAAACCCAAACTTAGTTAGAAGACTAACCTTTTAAAGAAACAAAAATCTAGAAAAATATAGAGAATTCCTAGAACAAATAGTCGACCAGCCTGGTTAACACACACATATATATATGATAATTGCCCAATCTGAGGTGGGCCCCACTTGTTGATTAGATGGCCAGATCTGATGATAGCCATTGGGAGAGATGTCCGAAATACCTTCCTTGCACAAAGGAAGAGATTTAATGACTGAGATGAGGGTAGATGTAGTATGTCCAACTTTCTCCCGTTGCTGTGATGTAAATTGAAAGACTGTGTCGACAGAGTGAGTGTTCTCTGTTATATCACGAACTAGAATTTATTGCCTAGATTTAAGATGTCTAGAGGTGTCCCTGATATGATGTAAAGATCTGTGAATCCTTATGTTGATTTGAATGGAGGAAGAATGAAGACACAAGAAGGAAGAAGAGAGGTTTTGATGAAAACTGTCGTATGCTTGGATGGGCATCGACCTTCACATTTATAATATGTATTGCTTTAATTAAAGGCTGATTTACAATGATTGATATCTAATTACAAGCAAATAAAGAAAGACTAATCAAACAACTATACTGAATGTTGACTAATGCTAACTAGATCCCTCATGTGGGATGGGTTGCTGCATTTGGGCCTAATGAGCCTAATGAACCTAATGGGCCTAATCTTACTTTGCTTCTACAAGTAAACCAAAGGCCCAGTTAGAGAATGGGCCCAAGGCCCAACTCGTGGAGATCTGCTAAGGTTGTCATATCCTCACTAGGATATTGATGAGTCAACCTTCCTGATGTAGAAGATTATGTTAGTTGTATTATTATCTGTAACCTCCATACTTAGGGTAATTGTAATTAATAATTATGTTGATTGATTGTAGTCTGCCACAATTGGCTCACAAGGAAATATATAAAGAGGTGTTGACCCTATACAAGGACACAGAAATTCCCCAAATCTTCTCTTTATTTTTGGTATTCTATACAAAATGATACAATTGAGTGACAATTGATGTTGGTGCCAATTTGGTGCGCACACAGAGGGTAGGGGGATTGTGATCACAGTTGGTCTCCACATAGGCTTTCACCCACTTTATTCCCATCAGTGACATTGCTGATGGGATCAAATGTGTATGTATGTATGAATGCTGCTTCGACTGGGATAAGTAATCACAGCAGCGGGGTGTGGATGTCTTTATCAACCTGGGTATATAATCAGCAAAGGTAGGGAGATGGAAACAAGTTTGGATAGATCAGAGCCCCATTGCACAAAATAAAAATGGGGAGAACAAAAATTATGTCGACTTGACTGCACAGTAAGGCTGCTGTACAGTGGGCCCACCTTTAGACGGTCTGAACATATTCTATTGCACACCACATTTTTTTTTTAATAGTGGGCCTGACTCCTGATGTCCTAAGACCTCCACTGTGCGTGACCTAGTCATTAACCTCACACTTTGGAGTTTAGGAGTAACAGCATGAGTTAAGAATTTACATCATGACACCAATTTACCACATGGTTATTATTTTAATGGTTGCAAATCTGAGTGGTGTTCTTCAAATGTATACTTTATGTTATCCTCATCATTATCATATTCATTATAGCTTTATCCATCAATTTGGTATATGAGTAGTACTTCTCTGCTCAACCCTATTTAAGGGCATTTGCTTTGTAACTCTGTTTTATCATTTCTTTCTTTACTAGTTCATTTGAGATCTTCATTGGCCTCCTCTTGGTTAGTCAAACTAATAACTTTCCAAGATGTCATGGAGGGGGCTGTTTCTGGTCTCTGTATTACATGCCCATACCATCTCAAAGGGAATTATGATAGATAAGGAACTGATCATGTAAAACGTGGGTATCTGTAATCTCCAGACAGCTTGCATTGGCCATTTGCATCACAAATGGACCACTATTTCCAAATGATTTAGTCGATAGAGTTGGTATGGGAGATTTAAAATGACACAATTTCATTCCTAACATTATCATGTGCATACGAAGTGAACGGATTAATCATACAGATCATTTAGTTTCCATTTATCTAAGCTTCTTGTTTGTAATTTCTTTATCACGACAACATTTCCTTTTAACATTCGTTTTTCTTCTTTTTGCTATTATGAGTTGTGGTTCCTATTGCTTCCATCATCCTCCTGCTTCTGCAGTCTACCAAAGAACCATGGCATGCAAAGTATTAACCACTTAGTAGGGTTACAATCAGGTCAGGTCTGAGATGGAACCATGTTGTACTTGAATAAGGTACTATTTTGTAAAGGATGGATCTGGATCCGGATACATGGATAACATGTTGAAACATGTAGGAATCTAGAACTAGACCCGATTTCTTACTAGTTATATGCTGTGTTCTGAACCTGAATTTTATTTTTTTTCAGAATCAAAATTAGGTTCCAAACCCCTTTCTTCTGGGTTCCGGATAATTGGATTTCTATTTGCAAAACTACCATGGAGTGTTTGACGCTTTATGTTATAGCTAATCATTACATCTATTGCTTCAATGCTAGTGAAAGAAGTTTTGACCCATATTTGATATGCTTCATATCTAGGAACAAGGATTATGTTTTGGGATCTGAGAGATCTGTTCCTTTTCTCTTTATATCGAGGCAATGTTGAAAGTTCTCGCTTGGAGAGTAATCTCCCACAACTTGATGCTGTAAGATACTGAAACACCTTTAACCTGTCTTTTCGTTTTCAAAAATGTAATCTGTCTGCAAGCAAGATTGAAAGAGAATAATCATCTGTTTGTCTTCATTAAACCAAAATAAGATACATAAATAAAATATGGACAGGCTGCTCCAGCTGTATTTTTGCATTGCCTGAGGACAAAAATTCTGAGATCAAGGGTCAATGCTGAACAAAATAACATTACCAGAAGTTCTAACTATAGCATATTCAGTTCGAGGTAGCCACTTATTTGCAAATGACTTCTGAGTCTGGTTGTCAGCTATTAATTCAGCATTAGCAGCTTCAATAATTGGGAATGCTGTGCCATTAAAAACATTGATCTATCTCATGCTGAGAGTTCGGATGGAGAAAACTTGGAAACTAAACTAACCGACTTTCTTGACCAGCAATTCTAGGGCAACAGGTGCATGTCAAATACCATGGTTTCACTACCCACCACTCCAACTTTGTAAGTTGATCAGCATTTCAGTCATTCGACGAGAACTCATGAATTGACTAAATTTTCTTGAAACATTCTCGTCTCCAACTTCAACTGATGTTAAATAATTTTGCCAAGTAGTTTCATACCTACCACATGTGTGGCATGATGGTAAATCCACCCAACAAAAACAAAAGATTGCTTGGTGGTTGTGGTGGGGTGGGTGGGTGGGTGGGGGTGTTGTCCTGTCCACGGATGAAAATGTCCACAGATGAAAATATCGGCCGATACGTACCGGTATCGACCAATACCGAGCCGATATTTGACTGGAAAATGGTATTGGTACCGCTTAGCCAAAATATCCCGAAAATATCGGGATATATCGGCCTATATTTTAAAAATATCGGTCGTATATAACTATTTATTTATTTTCGAATTTTTTAAAAATTTAATATTAAAATAGGATATTTTGAGAATTTCACCACAAATTTGTTTTTTTAAGTAAGTATGATTATTGCATACTTCATGTATGATAACTTCTTATTATTTTTTCATGTAATTATTTTTATATTCTCAAATTTATTTTCTGATTTTTTAATAATCTAATATTAAAATTAGATTTTTGAGGATTTCATCACTAATTTATTTTTTTAAATAAGCATAATCATTATATGCTTCATGTTTGATAATTATTTCATTGTTCCTTTATGTAATTTGTTTTATATTTTAAAATTCTTTTTCGTATTTTCTAATAATTTAATATTAAACTATTATATATTTAGGTTTTCACTATAATGTCATTTCTTAATTTTATATAATCATTGTATAGTTCATATATGCTAATTTTTTACTGTTGTTTTATCATTTATGTGATTATGTCAATAGTTTTTGTATTTGTGAATTTATTGTTGGATTATTAAAACATGGTATTAGAAAAAAAAATTTATACATCATTTAAATGTGCCCTTTTGAGATTTCAAGTGCCAAAATGATTTGTCTTAGCTTCTATTATTTTTTGGAGCTTAGCTTATAAATAAGGCCAACTGGCAAACTATCCTAAAGATAATTCATAAGTTATAATTATTGTTCTTACAAAAAAGAAAATCAGAATTTCAGACAGGATAGCAATACAGGATATCATAATTTAGGGGGACCGATATTTTGATTTATACTTATTACTAACGAAAAAAAACATTGTTTTCCAGCCTTTTCTAATATTTTGGATTTTTTGGATATTTTTTCAAATTTTTTTGGATTAAAAAAAATTCACACAGCTACAACTGCGACGGACGGCAAACTGCGACCGATACTGATACCGTATCAGTTTTTGGGACCGACTGATACCGTGACCGATACCGCGATTTTTATCCATAGTCCTGTCTCATGCCTTGGCATTATGAAATTTTCTAACTGAAAGCCAATTGATGGATCCCATACCTTCTTTTTGACAATAAAAACTTATGTGTAAGATTTTCTTCTTTTTTCAACTTTTCCATGAGTTGCCTTAATGTGAAAATGACTTCTATAGTGGATCTATGCAATACAAACGTTTTCTGAAATATCTAACTCTTGTTGTAGGCATTGCTCTATCATTTTTTGTAAAGTTTCAAAGTACAACTGATAACTTGACAGCTCAGTAGTGTGCATAGTTCTGAATGCATATTTCCGAATGTCTTATGGAAAGGAATCACTGTTCTTCTCCATGCATTGGGCCTGTATTCTAGATTTTATCGATCAGTTTGATTAACCAATATACCCTGATTTTGCCCATCACTATCCATGAGTTTGTAGGCGTACCATCTGGTCCTAATGCTTTATTTTTCTTCATGCCAAGGCAGTCTTGTCTTCTATTCTTGATATTTGATCAATCATACATTGTCAAAATGCCATTTACTTAACTCATATATTCATTATTAAATAGGTTTCTAATATATCACTTCCATCGGTCTTTGATCTCCTCCTTTTAAAAACCTCCCCGTTGATGATCTTGATTTTTTTTTAGTTGAGACCCCTAACACTGAACTCCCTCTGCTACTTTGTTTTGTATCTCAAAATGAGATAGAGGAAAAAATCTGTAAATCTTCACCAAAGACAAGGGAAAAGACAAAGTTACCTCCACATTAAGAATGCTTGACAATTTCAGTTCGATGTCTCTAGTGAAGATTTCTTACAAGGTATTTTTATGCACATAGATTCATACAAATCATTGAGGCATTCGATGCAGGCCCTTAACAGTGTATGTGATTTGATTGTTGAATCTCTAAGAGATGCAGTTGCTTTGAGCATTTGCCAAGCATCATGGGTACTCTCTCTCTCTCTCTCTCTCTCTCGTGGGATGTTTTTCATGTTTCTTTGTTTTGTATGATTACATATTTCTTGGTATATAGGAAGGCTTCGTTTGGGTACTGTTGGATGGCGGCCCCTCACGTGCATTTGCTGACACTGATATTGCAATGATGCAAGAAGACCTAAATATATTGAAGGTATAATTGACTGATCTATAATAATAAAAAACTTAGATTTTTTCCAGTTCATTTTATTTTGCTAAGAATGCAACCCATCCCTAAAACTATTCTTGGCATGTAAAATGTTTAGGAGTCATGCATTTGTCATTGATCAAATACGTATAGCTCATTTCACTACCTTGACCCTACACAATTGAGCCATGCCTTATTATGTGCATAGTGGAAAAATTAGGGACACCCCTAGATCCAGGAACCTGGTAAGTTACATGGGGATTTTGGTGGAATTGCTTGCCTTTACTATTCAGCCTCTTTAGTGGTCGTTTATTTTCCACATATGCAAATGTGACATAGACAAATATTACATATGCAAAGACACGTGAATCTGTCATATATGCAAATGATATACATGTGAAACACATTCCAATGTTTGTCAGAATCACAATTTTCACAAGGAAATGTGTAAATCCAAAGGTTCTAGATGTATTTGGATCTTTTCGAGGTTTTTCACAAATTTCTCAACATCTGTGAAGAATTATGATAAGAAGTTTTACCTGGTAGCTGCTTTAGCCATATAAAGAAGATGAGTTTGGATCATGAGTTGGCTCCCACACAGAAGTCTAGGAAATTAGATCTAATGGTTTGGAATTTTTCACAAATTTCTTAAAATCCATGAAGAATTAAATTAAAAAAGTTGACATCTTAGCCATTTTTAGCCATATGAAGAAGATGAAAGGTTCAAATCATAAATTAGGGGCCCACTTGAATTAAAAATAAAGGCATTGTTGGGCCCCACAAGAGAGAACTATCACCGCAATCTGGGATCTGGAACTCGTTCAAAGTGTATCACATTCCCATTCATGAATCAAATAACTAAGCAAAATAAGGAATTAGGCAATCCTATTACATAACTTGAACATGTATTAAAATAAAAAACAAATCCACCTTTTAATCATCTAAACAACCAACTATCCGTGAATAAAACGAAACCATTACAATCTTTAAGTGATCTAACTGAACTAAACTAAATCAATAAAAAAAAAAGCACTTTTTTTCAGTCTTCTGGGTGATCCCATCAAAGTCTATCTCCTGGTCATCACAATGTTCCTCTCTAAGTTCTGGTTACCTGAATTGGGGCAAATCCACAACATATCAATACAGCTAGTGAGTTGATAATCTAATCTAATTGTGCATAAGACAACAAATTAAATAGAATTACATAGCAAGTTTAAGGAACATCCAAAATACAAAGGCAAGGCAAGGCAAGGTAAGTTGGGTCAAATCTACTGACACCTAGCCACTAAAATAGTACAGTTCCAAATTCTTGCTCCACAAAGATGCCACATATAACATAGTAGCTTCACAAATTTCCTTTCTGCACATCACAAAATAACTCTTTTTTGTCCAAAGCAAAGTGACAGCAAGGTTCAAAACTATCAAAATGGTACAATAAAATCAATCCTTCCCAAAACTGTCCAAAGTCAATAAAACTGCAAAATGGGCCATTTGTATGGGGACGGTATCCCATACAGTGGTAGTGGTCTAGGGTTGTCCAAACTCCAAAAGGTTCCTTCAACAAACCAAGTTGTCCTGTTTGTCATGTTCATTAGATTCCACATTAATTACTTAGTCAAAATAGATGTCATCCGTAGTGGGTTGGTCTCTCTTTAACCTATCCCCACACATTATTTGGATTTTTATTTGCCCTTAGAAACACACAGCTCATATCCAGCCCAATGCCGACATGGCCATAAGTGTGGCCGAGGCTCAGCTAGCTTAAAACATGTCGGGCCAAAGCCCCCCATTCCTGCAATAGGCCCAGCCTTGGCTGGGTTTTCTCTCTCTTGTTTGGGCTTTCTATTGCTTATTTTGGGATAATCAGTCTGTCAACTACAAGCACCACTTGTTTGGGTTGGACCAGGTTGGGCTTTGGCCTTCTTTTACTTGACCCAAGCCTGGCTCAATTTCTATCGTGGCGGCACTGAATGTTAAAACCTTATGTCCAAACCTGGTCCATATCTGGGTCGCATGGGCTGCCCCTGCCATGACATTGGTTGGATAATCCAACATGTTTTGTAAACAGGTTGGGTTTGAGTTGGGCCATGATCCTTGGTGCATTTGTTTGAATCCAATTTGAACCCAACCTGACCCAACTTGTTGCCACCCCTATTCTCAACACTTACCAGCGAGCTAAAGCACCTTACTGTTGCCCCTTGAAAAACCTTTATTTAAGAAGATTGGAAAAAATTACAGAAGATGGGTTCTAGTTGTAAAGCATTTTTTTTGTTAAAGAAAGAAAACAATAAATTCATATTTTTCCATAAAATAATATAGCCATGTGGTGGGCACTATAAGGGCCTCACACACCTAAGGGGTATGGCACATGTTTGTGTGTGAACATGCACCATTTCCCTCCCTCTCGCATCTAGGGGTAGGACACATGTTTGTGTGTGAACATGCACCATTTCCCTCCCTCTCACACCTAAGGGGTATGACACATGTATGTGTGTGAACATGCATTTCCCTCCCTCTCACACCTAAGGGGTATGACACATGTATGTGTGTGAACATCTCTCTCTCTCTCTCTCTCTCTCTCTCTCTCTACTTAACAAGAAGATAGATAGATAGACATGCATGTTTTAAATCCAGCAAAACCAAACATTTTTTGTAGGACTTTTTTGTAGCAAATGGAGAAGGCCTTCCTCGTGCTGTAGTCGAGCAAGAATCTAAGTTAGCTCAACAGATCTTAAACTTACATACTCTCGAGGTTTGTCAAGTTCTGACTGAGTATCAACTGACATTCATATAAATGAAGTAATAATTTAGTTGCCTTTCTTCCAGGCAGAAACTATAGTTGGAATGTTGATGAGTGCAAGTGAACAGATCTCTACTGGTTTGATTAGTAGGAAGCCTGGGGGCACATGTGCAGATGATGCTGACACGTTACTCCGGGTATTATGCCATAAGAAGGACAAAGAGGCATCCAAGTTCTTGAAAATGCACTATCAGCTTCCAAAATCTTCAGGTGTGCACCAGTGCTTGTTCAGACTTTGGTGTGCTATTACTGATGTTGCAAGTACATGGACTAATTTTGTTATGATGGCATGGGTATGTCATAGATATACATAGTATGTGAAGATTATAAATTCATGGCCTGTGGAAGATTGGGTATTCAATCATAATTGAATGGCCACCTAACCATTAGTTTTTTCCTTGAGTCCCTTTGGATGTCCGAATGGTTGGACTGAAGCTTAGCCCAACTGAAAGGACGCTTAAAAAGTTTGATTTGTAGCTAGACTGCAATGCTTGCCGCTTTTTTCTTCCAAATTATTTGTGAATTGTGCTTGTTTCCATCTATTTGGTAAATCTCATCATCATCATCATCATCATCATCATCATCAAAACCTTATCCAAACTATGTTGAGTCAGCAATCTACTAGCAAGCCCATAAGATCCAAATGAGATCATCCATCGGCTTCCACCTCTTATCAGCCATGGATGAAAAATGGTCTGATCAGACAATCAGCCCCATTTTTCATTCAATTGAGTTAGAGCCTTGAGAGGACTTTTTGAAGGAGTGGCCAAAAGAAGTTAAAACTAACATTTCTTTTCCCTGGAAAAATGTCTCTAATAGAATTGGTCAGATTTTGTGACCAGAGAGCTTTTGGCCATGGCCATTTATGATTGAGTTTTCCCAGTTGAAAGAACATAAATGACATGCATATATCCGTGTTAGTAGTACATATTTTCCTTTTCATACCTCTTTGTTCTTATGCTCGGAATCTATTTATGTACTTTTGATGACATTTGATACTAATCAGGGAGCCTTATTTTAACTGCATACAGATTATGAGGATCTTTCAGGGAAGGAGTCGACTCCAATATCACCTCTAATATCAGATCTACTGAAAAGAAGTTCATCTTTCCAGTGGAGTGAGCAAAGCAAGAGAAGCTTAAAATCAATGAAGAAGAAATTTCAGGAAGCAACCTATGAATTAAAGCATGCAACTAAGTGAACAGATGTAAAACATGGCGGGCTGCTCCTTGAAATCCTTTTTGCTTTACTATACGAGTGCAGTTTCTGAAAACAACACCATCAGAGGAAAAGAGCCAATTTGAATATTCCTCGGCTGCTGCCCCTAATTTGGGGTCAATTTGGGCCTGTTGGGATCTTTGTAACCAAGTGCAGGTATTAATTTGTTTATGCATAACAGGGTTATATGCATTTAGATAACCTGAGTTACTTGTTGGCAGTTTGATCTTTGCGATAACCATTTTCCAGTACATAAGAGTTCAAGAATGATTAGAATTACAAGTAAACTGAATGCAGGCAAGCTAGAGGATCCAAACAGGCTGTGAAAGTGTTGCTTTAAATAGGCTCATGTATTTTCCCCTTTTTTGGTTTGAAGGAAGCAGTTTAGAAATTTATAGAAATCATTGGCCAGTGTGCCTTGTACAGGATGTCCAGTCTTTTTTTTTTTTAATTGAAACTGCTCTTTGTTGAGATATGATAGTTTAGTTGCAATGTCATAAGGGGTTACTACCATTTCTTTTGGAAACCTGCAACCGTGAACGTTCACATCGAAGAAACCTACAAACCTGCTGAAGCTATGTAGTCCCTCCAGCTTATATTATCCGCTGCTACCTACCACTATCCATCGATTTTTCTACACTTACCTACTCTGCCCACTTCCTTGCCCCTCTCCCAAACTGGGACACAAAACCGTCTTCAAGGCCTCAGATAACTCATGGACATCCACTTTTAAATGATCCATCTGATTATCATCAGCAAGATGTACCCCACTTATTATGATAAACTAAACCCACTGAACCCAGGAATCAAAGTGCCCTCTCGTGAACGGCCAACCCTAAACCCTGATGGCCTTTTGGTATTCTTGTAACATTCACAGGTGAAGGTTATCAAGTGGGTTGACATACTTCACGATGTCATGATCATTTACGAAGCAATCTCCTGATAATTTCTTAACTATCCCTGTTTTTAAGAGTTTAAACTTAGTTTCTCAGCAAAAAATGGAAAAACTCTCTAGGGGCTAGTGTGTAAAGTTTATATAAAAGTTTCTGAAAATTGGCGGACCCTTTTGGTTTCCATCAAGGTGACATCATTCAGTGCTCAGTGGAATCTTTTCGCCGGGTGATCCATTAAAATTATTTTAGTCTCTCCTTCACTTAATTTAGCGAGTATTATTCTAATCATCAACTTGGAGTGGACTCCATTGTAGTCTTGTGTCTTTAAGATTCGTTTTACACGTTATCTTTTGTCTTTGTTTTTTTTTCCCATTAGTGATGTATTTTTCATGTTATCCTTTATTGTTGCCTTGCGACTCAATAGCGGTGGGCTTGTGCATTGTACTCGGAGTTGTAAATGTGTCCTCGATTCTCTGATAATTCAAAGGTTTTGATCCATCGAAAATCGGGTCTAGGTCCTTATTTAAGCTCCAATAAGCAAATGGGCCTAGTAGACCCGATCTGTTAAGTAGAGACATAAAACATTCGATTCTTACCCATACTCTTTTTCCGTCATTTGCAAAGATAGTCTGAATGCAACATAGGGTTCTTCTTTTGTCCCATTTCTCTCCTCACCTCTCGTTGATTCATGGGTTTCTGCATCCCTTTCTCTTCTTGCTTTCCTTCTTTTTTTAATAGCTCCGGTGCAAACCAAGAGCCAATAGCAATATTCAGGACCAAAACAATATGGTTCCGGTTCCTCATAATTGTAGCGGAACCGTTTTGTATTTAGTAAATTAGAGCCAAAACGATTTCAATTCTGGTTCCAATCTTCAAAAAATGGTTCTGACTCATGTTCCATCATGAGCCCAATCTGAAACCAACCCGTTTGCAACCCTAATTGCTCTTGCACGTGTCTTTCATTCCTTATTTAGATTTGAAAAATTGTTTTGGACAAGGTCCAATTTGGGGGCATGAGTTATGTACATTACAGCCCCATTTATTTCTCTGTTTGGAATCCTAGAACCTGATGTATTGGATTTTGATGACCATGAGCCTGAGACTTTTGACCACCTTTTTAAAGAATTTTCTGTGGAATCTGTTCTGATTACGCGGCGGTCCAATCCTGGTTTTTTTTTTTTTTTTTGTTAACACGCCCAAGAAAGACGTCTCTTGAGCGTAAGACTTTCAAAAGTTGGAATTCTTAAATCATCCTCTTGGTTGGACCATCCAAAAATGCTTGAAAGGGTGAAGAGGCTTTAGATTTCTAGAGTTAATGTGGCTTTTCATGTGATTAAAATTCAGAATTTTTTACCAAGAGAATGGCCATCACATCATTTTCCAAAAATCCCCACCATTACACATTTCTATAAAAAAAAAATGAGGCCTTGACGATAAGAGCAATTTATTTTTGTGTAAAATTTCAAGAACCCACAAAAGGAGTGAGTACCACAAACCTCTCGCAAGTACAAACTGTAGGGAATCGTACTCTTTTTACCCTGACATCAACTCCATCCTTCCCTAAAATAAGGAGAAAAAAAAAGGAAAAAGAAAAAAAAAGACACTTTAATCCCTCAAATGGTGGACTCTGGAGGGCTCAGAAGGCTCTTCAATAGGGCTTACCTATTAATTTAAACCAATAACGATAAATGCCTCTTGATTTTTCTTAATTGTGAACGTGATCACTTTTTGTATCGACAAAAAGAGTGACAAATCACAAAAAGCTCAATCAGTCAATCGGATTACGAACGGTCAATCGGATTACAGCGTACACGCCCATTCGGCCTTCGTGGAAGCAGTCATGAGTCAACCAACACGTGTGGAACACCCTACTCCATTTCCTCCTTCCTACTCCAAAACCCCCCAGAAATTTCATACATCTCCTTTTCCTCAATCCTTCCTGATACTAATACTATATATGTATCGTCTCCATTCCTCATGTATCATCATATACCATCCAAGAAGAGCAGAAAGAGAGCATCAGCAATCAAACATGTCCAAATTTCAATCTCGCCTAGTAGAAATCACCATCACCTCAGCCGAGGGATTGCTCTATCGCAGCCGTTCGATTACCAAAAACATCTTTGTGACTGTGCGAACTGACCCCACCAATCAGCAATCAACGTCAGTAGATGAAGTGGGAGGATGCAACCCATCATGGAACCAGAAGCTGCAACTGGCCTTACCATCTTCTTCTTTTACTTCTTCTGCTAAGTGGGCAGTGGGTGTGGAGGTGAGACGAAAGACGAGTTCTGGGTCACAATTGATTGGAATGGCAAACATACCCATGTCAGACATCGTTGGAGACTACGTTCCTTCTTCCCATCTGCACTTCCTCAGTTACCGTTTGAGAGGATCGGATGGTGGAAGGAATGGGATCATCAATCTCTCCATCAAGATGGTGGGCCACCCGAGAACTGGGTGTCCTTCAATTCCGCCGAAGGAAAAGATATCGTACAACTCGATGTCTGGTTCTTGTGGGATTCGGAATGGAATTCCTTCCATGACTGTGCCCTATGTTCATCATGGGACTTGGGAGAGATAGGCCCTTCACAGTTGGATTTAATTAAAGCAAAATGTGTTGGATCTAATGTGCTATGAAATTATTTGTAAGGATTGTCCTGTAAATATCTCTTAATTAAATATCGTGATGATTTCTCATATCGAGTATTTATAAGATTTTTTTTATTTTCTTTTCTTTTTTAATGACTTTAGGTATTTTTTGCCCATCCAACTTTTAGACATTTAGCATTTTGCCCGGAGGTTTTCTGATTCTAATCGGCGTAGACTAATCCTTATTAAATTGTTCCAATTACATCCCAGCTATACAAGAATATTCTTTAATTCTTATTACATTCATTTGCTTCAAGTTCTCCTTAATAATAGAATTGATTTCATCCATAAATTGAGTCGTGCGATTTTGTGGTGTATGTCGGCTCACCCCTTGTAGGCCTAGATTGTTTAGATTCGGATCTATTCCAGTATGGTTGTGCATGCCTCCTCCCCTCTCGTCTCCCCTCCTCTAGATGAACGATTAAAAGGCTCCTAACACCTCCTGAACAGAGTAATCTGGAGGAGTCAAGACTCAGGACTGTTTTGTAACTCTACCCCTCATAAATACCTCATCATTTACGATAGATAAGCCACACCTATATTAAATGCCAATCCAAAACTCTTTATCAGAAGTCTGATCCTAATATAAGCTATCATAGGGTCACATATTAAGACTTTAATAGGGTGATCGACCTTGTTCTTAGCCACTCATTCTAATCCGATGTGGGTCCCATGCCCAGTGGGCCACACAGATTTCTTACACCCACCACCCCTGAAGTAGGAAAGGGTAAGGGATGCAGTCATCAATGGATAGTTTCCCTTGGATATATTTAAATCTTTCCCCCTCATCCTACTTTATAAAATGCAAACCATCTCACGTAAAGGGACACAGAAAAATAAATAAATAATGCAAACCATTCAAATCAAGAAAAATTTCAAATAAGCCTTAAGTTTTCACCTTATTTAAAAAAAGGACATAAGTTTCAAAACTTTTCAAATTAGTTCATAAGTTTTCTAAGAAAGTTTCAATTAAGGACAATCGTTCATTTAAAGCAGTTTTTAGCAACTTTTCCCCTCTATTTTTTTAAAATAACCAGATTATCTTTTATTGGAATAAATTCCTCATTCAATTTCTTTATATTCTCCTTACTTCCTTCTCTAGCATCCTTATGATAATGAAGGACAACTGGCATCTCCACAGTGATGAACTGCATGTAGTAGCTACTGAAACCATAGTATGGCTTTAAATGATTGGTATTTTGGTATTTCAAAAAAATCGAAGGAAAAAGTCGCTAGAAAGTACCTTTAAATTGTCAAATGTCCTTAATTAAAAGTTTATTGGAAAACTTAGCGATGAATTTGAAAACCTTTGAAACTTTTGTTCTTTTATGAAATGATGCAACTTAAGGCCTTGTTTGAAATTTTCCTTTTAAATAATTACAAAGTCTTGCACTAAATGTGGTATCATTTGATGAAACAGCATGGATGACCAAGTTTGATGGCTGTCTTTTAGGCTTAAGTTTATATATATATATAGGGCTTTAATCATACGAAAAGTATTTTCACATATTTTCTGTGAGAAATTTTTAGGGGGGCCACTTGTAGGTCCCATTTGGAGATAGAACCAGAGGATGGAAAGATCTATATAGGATCACCTCAAATATCAAGTTTTACTCCAATCACATGTCCCTAACCATTTCATTCGTAGCCCACAAATCCTATTCACTTAGATCGACTATGCACTAATTCAAATTGACTGAATTTGTGGGCCGCGGATAAAGAGGTTAAGGATAAGTGATTGGAGTCAAACTTGATATTTGAAGTAAATCCCACATTAATCTTTCCATCGCCCTGGTCCTATCATCAAATGGGACCTAGTAGTGGGCCCCATAAAAAGTTCTCACAGGATTAAAACCATATATATAGAATCCAATTTATTGGTTCATGGTCAAATGAGCTTCAACAAGCATTAGCAATTATTAAAGAAATGGTTTTGGATTCAATTTTTATTTTTTTTATTGAGCATTTGTATAAAGTTAAAGAAATGTTTAGTTCATGGGATTTGAACTCTTGATCTCTTACCTCTTTAAATGAGTAGCCAAACCAATCTTGATTATAGTAAAAGCTATGGAATCAAATGAGATGGTAAGGGTAAAGTGTGGTCAGCTTATTCAGGAGGCTAGAGAAAGGCTCAAAATGTTTAGACGTTGGAGTGTTAAATATATGAGGAGGGAAACTAACATGGTAGCTCATATTTAACTAGAAAGGGAGCTTTGCAAGGGGTGGATTTGTTTTGGTTACAAGAGGTGCTTTCCTGTATTTAGAGAGTTGTAAGTATTAAACAAAATATTATTTCCTGAGATATATTGGTTTTTATATTGGAATGATAATTTATATTTTTCCCAAAAAAATTAAGTAACCAAAACACTACAATACGCAAATATATATGTCTATTTATTTACTAAAAATTTCAAAAACTAATTATATGGAGCATGTACCCTAACCTCGTGGGTCATGTATGTGCTAGCACGGGGTTGTTATGCTAGTTATATATATGGAAGTGATAGGACTTGGTTTCTAAATTGGACTCCAATTTGCAAAATCGAAACTCAATTCTGATTTTAATTTTGGCCGATGTTGATTTGAGAGAGAGATTTTAGAGATTTTGAATTATTTAGGTTTTTGGAAAGATCCAAACTCTTTTCCATCTCAATTGATCTTGATTTGATGGAGAAATTTAAGGGATTTCAAATTATTTGGACTTGAAGAACTCAACTTTTGATTTGCAGTTTATGCAAGTAAGTCAATAGCTTCAAGTCTCACAAGACCTTTGATATGTGAGCCCACTGCCTAGACCTAAAATTAGGTATTAGTGTTTTGTTCTCTGTGTTAATTTTTAATTAATTTTTATAATTTCTGGTTTTTAATAGGATTTGAAGAATTCTATTTTTTTTTGTTTCTATCATTTTTCCCATATCTATTTATTTAGTTGATTGACTCTCTATTTTTCTATTTTTACCATCTTGATATAATTTGTAAAGAATTTATTACGTTTGTTTATAAATAAGTATTTAATACAATCAGTTCAATTGTCCATGCTAAGTGCCGGTATGATTTACTAGTGATGGGTGAAGAATATACCGTGGATATATAAAAGCAATTATCACTTTCCAAGAATTTCAATTAATTGGGTGATGGATGGGTATTTTTGTCCTCTCTCTCTTAATTCATTTTCAATTAAATAGAGATAATTTGATGATCATATTTTAACATTTACTTTTATTTTTTTTAATTTAACCAAGAAATATTGCATTTCATGTACATGCCCTCCTTATATTCGCCTTATTAGCGGTGCACTGTTCATGTTATGTTACATCATCACCTTTCTAGTGGTGAGCTTGTGCAAGGCACGCGTCCTTTCTTTCTCTCTTTCTTTCTTTTTTCAGATAGCTACACCAATGAGTCAATGACCACATGTTTGAGTATCTTGAAGTCAAATTAGTTGATCCAGTCAATTGAGGTCAAATGTAAATTCGCTATGAATGTGATCTGCACTGCTTTCTATCACAGATACGTATCTGATCAACCCAGCAGAGAAAGTCTCTCTCACGCGTTACCTATGTCCCCATGAAGCTCTCTATGGAATCAACACTTGACTGGAGATGTCATTTTTGAAATGTCAAATTTCAGTAGATGGCTTATGTGGCATTTTAAAGATATGTAATTTGACATGCTTGAAAACTGGAAACTTTAACAAATATGTCAAATTCTTATTTTATCATAAATTTATATTTTTATGGGACTCAAATCATAATAAGCTTTTATAAAATCTTTGTATTCTTGTGGAGCCCAAGTAATAAATAATTTAAAAGTAAAATATGCATGTAACTTAATGTTATATAAAATTTGACATCCTAAATTCATATGTCAAATGCTATGTCACATTTAACATTTAACATTTGACATAACTCTTGGAGATGCTTTAAAAGGTTTGGCTGTGACCAACACACTGATGCATGGTGTAGTGGTGTAGGAACCTCGGTATTACGCATAGGCCTTGGATATTTGATGATTATATCACTCCTACCCATTAGGCCAATCTAGCCAAAAGGGTTTCCATGTGAAGAGAGTACCCTAGGTGCCTCATGCCAAGCCGAGGGGAAGAATGACAAAGGGTGCCCGGTTCCAAGGGTTGGCTTGGCCTTCCCAGGAAGCTAGTCAAAGGGCCGGATTGACGGCCTATTGCACCATATGTGGTCACCAATTAAATATTATATTATGGGAAATCCGATTTACTTCCTTTTTTTATTCTTCACTTAGTTAATTAAGTTGTTGTTTCATGTAAACCGCTAAAACAATCACAATGTTTGCACCAAATCTATTTTCAGTTTGATCATCAAAGTGGAGTGTATCCCATGGTTGCACTCACGGCTTTTAAATTCTTCTTTCATGTTATCTTTTGCCTTTTGGCCTCTGCAGTGGCGTGTGTTTGAGGAGTTATTTGGGGAATTTACTTTTAGAGTGAAGTGGAGAGAATGACCAAATCAAAAGAGATAAATCATAAAAGTATAGGATGTCAAATTAAAATGTGCTAATAGCCTTTTCTCATTTAGTGATTTGAAAAGGTATCTTTTTTATTTTTATTTTTTCATGAAAAAAGAGGATTTATTTATCATTTAGTAGCATGAGATTTTTTTTAACTGTAAAAAAAGATAGAAGTGATTTTTGAAATTGGTACTTTTGTATTTTGCCACTCTCCTCTTTTTTCTTCTTTTTTACAATGCTTATTTATTTACTAGAATTCATGAAATTCCTATTTCAAATTCTCCAAATAGTAAAACTCTTTAATGCTCCCTTCAAAAATATAAATGGTTGGAATTCAAGAATTCCAAAGGTCATTTGAGACCTTTTTAGGTGGCTAAAATTTTAAAATTCTCCTGAAAAGAAAAGGACATTTGCAAATGCCATAAAATGTCACTGCATATCAACAACAAAAGAAAAAAAAAAAATTAACATGGTGAATTTTTTGTCAAAAATTCTAATACAATGGACCTAATGTGACCATTCAATTCACTGTACAAGTGAATTACCAAAATAAGTTACCCTTTATTATTCCGTTTATCACTACACATGTTTATTGTTTCTAATAAAGTTTGGGCCGGTGCCCATATAGGGTGTCGTCTGATGCGTTGAGTCAGATCAACTAAATGTGACGCCCAAACTTGGTTGATATGACTCACAGCATTCAAGAAAGTTATGATGTGCCGACCTTTGAATACTTCTTTGTTAGAAAACCTTGTCATTTGGGGTGAAACCTACTTATGAGGCGAGTTATGCAATGCCAAGATTCTCCGTTTAGAGCGGAAAAGCCTGACAGTAACAAAGCTTTCTAAAGTTAAAAAGAGAAAAAAAAATAACATTTAGTAAATAAAGAGGAATCCTTTAGCTAGAGGATTCATTCATTCTTTTAGAATCTTGCTACTCAATTTGATTGTTTGAGGAGAGAAGAGGGTGGAGGGAGGTAGGGTCAAGTGGAGGCCAATGGTCCCCACTCAACTTTGGAAAAAAACAGAGAAAAAACTTTGGATGGTCATGTGAAGTTATGAGAATAGTTTCAAGAATGTGATTATTCTTTAGAATTTTGTCCCCACTCATCTTTTTTTTTTCTCTAAACAATGGGAAACTTTAAAAAGAGCTTGAGAATTCTTTTGTTTTTCACCTAATTACAAAAGAGTAAGTAAATCATTATCCAAATTTTAAGGAAAGATTGAAACTTACAATCAATCAACTAAATCTTTTTCTTTCTTTTTTTATCGGTCTATTACAAGATTTTTGCTTCAATGAATTTTAAAAAAGCCTTTCATAATTTCATTTCAAATAGATTTGGCTATCTTCGCTTTCTTCATATTGAATTTTAAATCCTTATCCTTGATTGAATTAAAAAAAAATCTATGATTAAAGGACCACTAAACTATACAACTGTTACATCAAGTACAAGTGAGATAATTTCATCTGAAACCTAAGTCATTAAAAATCCAGTTGCTCTCCTTAACTTGGTTGTCTCCAAATATTGCTCAAATAAGAGTTAATCCCACCTTATTAAGCATATAATTAAAAATATTATGTGCTTAATCTCATGGTGGGGTTAGTTTTTATTGGAGAAAATTTTGGATAAACCACTTAAAGGAACGGTATTTATTCGGAGTAGCATGGATATTACACCTTGATTATTCATCCTTTTTATAATATTAGTAATTACTATCAATGGTATGCTTTCAATCATTTATAATTATAAGTAATTATAAGCATTATGGCCCATTAAATAATTATAAGTAATCAATCAATGAATTTTCAATAATGATAATTATAAGTAATTATAAGTTATTGTGGCACATTAAATGATCATAACTAATCAATCAATTTATTGATTAATTAAGGATGGATCTATTTATTAGTGATCAATCTGGCATGGGTCCTACTTTACTTTGAGTGAGATACAATTCTTAATCCTTTGTGAGTAAATAATTATTTTGAGTAGTTTGGATTCATTATGATGAGCCATATTACTTTTATAATTTAAATATTCTTAAAATTTTGAGAAATAATGTGTTTGAAAGCATTTAGGTATTTTGAAATAGATCTTATTTCTTAGGATATTATTAAAAAACTATAAATAAATAAATATATATTTTTTTAAATGATAAGAAAAGAAATATAAATGTAAAAATATTACCGATCCCCTCTAAACAAAATTAGCTGTGCAGCAGTTAGTCAAATATTACTTGCCTCTACTGGAAGAAAATCCTAAATCCACCACCGGAGAGGAGACACTACATTCCAAATTTGGAAAACACCCAAGAGAAGTCATTCATTGTACGCACTTCTTTGACTATGTGGATTTGTAAAATTTGATGGAAAATATAAGGTTGAGAATCAATAGAAGAGAGGATTTTTGATGGGTTAGAAGGATTTGCAAAATCCTCAGTCACTTTGCCTCTCTTTTACTACACATGGCTTTTCCTTGAAATTAAGAGAAACAGATGGAATTCCTCTTAGAGGGCTTTAAAACAAAAATACCTTACCTATTAATTTGAAAACCCCTTTTCTATGGTTGATGTAACGATGGCCTCTCTTCTCCCTTGTTTGGAATCCAAATGCATTGGATTTTGACCCTGAGACTTGGGCTGCCTTCGTCTAGAGAATTTTATGTGGAATTTGTGCAGAGAAAAGATAGATTTTCAGCAAAGACTTTGGCAAAATCCCATTTGTTGCAACGCGTGATTTTACAACTGCATGGAATCCTCCCATTGACCGACGCATATGAAGTTTCTTACAAGAGTGTGGTCTTCTCCGGCTCTTCCTCTTCTATTCGTGAGGCTCTTCACTAGGGATCACTTGTTAAAAATTTAAAGCGCACAAATAAATTCTTCACTTGCATTTCTTCTTCTAGAATTTCACTTAGAAATATATATGATTTCATCTTTTTCATGTTGATCACTATAGAATGGATTTTAAATTATATTTATTCATATGTTTTATAAATGGTCTATTTAACAATGTGATCTATTTTTGTTGGTGTAAAATTTTAGGAACCCACCCAAAGGAAGCCTTCATTTTGAACCATTTATAAGCGCACTAACTGATGGAGAGTCTCATGAAAATTTTTTTTTCAAGTGAAGGTTGTAGAAAAATTCGATTTCTACTCTAATTGGATATGTATCCTTGCTAGATTTAAAAAAGTGTAATCTATCCAAAAATTTGGTTCAAGACAGGTAAAATTGAAAGGAACAAGAATCACATAGCTAACTAGTAGGGATAAGCCTTGATGATGATGATGATGATGAGGTGGGCCACAATGAGTACAACCTTCAAAAAGATAATGTACAAGTCTACTAGGGAAGCAGTCAAAGTGAAAGGAACAAAAATCACATGCTGACTAGGAGGGACAAGCCTTGTTGATGATAATGATGAGGTGGGCCACAATAGGTACAACCTTTAAAAAGATAATGCACACGTCTACTAGGGAAGCATTCCACCTATCTGCATGACTGCTGGATTCGATTCCCTCTGTCATGCTGAAATTCCAGATCTTATAGCTGCTCTCCCATACCCCTCTGGAGAAAACCCCATGTGGCTGTGGGCGGACCTATCAGGGTCTGCTAGATCACCACAGGCCATCATTTGTGACGTAGGGAACCCTCATAAATCCACTTCAAGTCACCGTGGGGTTTTTCCTCACAAGATTTGGGCTCATTTCATTACCCCTCCTCCTCTACTTGTACCCATGGCTATGCCACGTTCTCCTTATGTGGGAGATAGGGGCATTCGAGTTGGATTTAATTAAACTGGGGCGACTGTTTCTGATTTTGAATTTGTAAAATTATGGCTCATCAGATGTAATCCGAGCCTTCTTTAATTTGTGCTCCCTAAATCTGACTTGGTTTATCTGTGATAATAGAGTAGATTTCAGCTGAAAATAGAGTGCTGCACAAGTTTTAATTTTGAGAACTTGTGCTGTCATGTCATCTCACTTCCTTTCCAATCCACCCGCCATCGCCGAGCTGGGTTAAAGCATGAAGTCATTAATGGATAGTTTCTCTGATATGATATGCTTCAATTCTTTCCCCTTGACCTGCTACAAATTAAATTTGTGAATCGTCTGATGTTGGGGGAAAGAAAAACAAATAAAGCAAAAGAATTTGATTATTTATATGAGTTTTTCGTAAATACCCCCTACAGTTTATAAAATTTAAAAACAAGCCCTTGTGGTTCTTGTATTTGCAAATAGGCTCCTACTTTTTCATTTTAAGATTTTTTGTGTCTTTAAAATAAATAGACTTTTAACCACCATAATTTTCTCTTTTAATCGCCATAATTTTCTAAAGTGAAATGATATTTTTGTTTATCTCTTTTATCCCTACATGCATAATTTTAAAAGCATATTATTTTCTTTCTTTTGTGATATTAAGAGTTATATTTAGTAGGAAAGCATGCCCTACATGAATCTAATCCTCTCAATATATGACCCATTTTATCAAATCTAAATCCATCGTAATGACAATCAAAATATTTACTTATAATCAATTTTAATTTATCCTATTTATACATGGCCCACCATTTGATTGATGAAAGTTTCAAAATAAATTATTAGACTTTGTATGCATGAGAGAGTTATTGAGAGAATGGGCATTGGGACTTGCGATAAAATAATAACATTTTCGAAAATAATAATATAGTTATTTTTTGTTTAATGGGTGTAAGGATAAAGCCATCAATTTTATAAAATTTAAACACAAACCTCATGATGGTTGCCTTTTTTTTAAGAATATTTGTTTTGTAGACTTAGCAGGTATTAAAATGGTAAAGCAGAATCCTATTTATAAAAACTAAAACCACAGGAACTTATTTACAAATCTTATAAAATTTAGTGTGGTAATTAAAAAAAATTCTATTTACAATGTTAGGTACTATATATATTATTAGGACCTCGATGTATATTATTTTATTGTTCACTAACAATGATATTTTTGGTATTTTGTGTCCTACGTTTGTGTATGACGTGCCGTAACAGCTTTGCCGTGGAAACGTAGAAGGTCGCTAATTTTCGCGTTTTTCTTAGCGTAAACAAATGATCAGGACTTTTGTCTCTTGAAGGCAAATAGCCTACTATTTTTCCTTGGTAGTGGAGAGTTCTTCACGTTATATGTACTGTCCACGCCTTGCCGTGAGCTTGTGTATTGCGCGTCTTCCATTGTTGAGAGATCCTCACTAAAATTCGACAAATTGTGTCCACAACTGGCGACGACCACCTGTATGAGTGTGTGGAACTCAGAGATGGGGTCCATTAACTTCACATTAATCATATTGAACGGTTGTTTTAAACCACATTTTATTCTAGTATATCTAGGGGTGTAAAATTCCACAAGGCCGCCCGCCCAACTTAGCACGAACTGTTATTATATAAGTGTTTATTTGTCGTTGAGTATGAATGGATCACTTACGGTCTATCACATTACCCGCGAACAGCCTATAGATCATTAATGGTATACTCACGGTCACCGTTGAAGAGATATTAAGAGGATCGAAACTCATCTCAATACAGTCGAGCATGGAAAAACTCGTGTTATATGCTATATGATGATTTGATTAGATTGACTGTGCTAACCTGGCTTGGCATGATAAAAAAGATGGGTCATGGCATGGCACGGCATGGCTCACCTTTCCTGAGGCACCCAACACGACATTTATATAAAAAATATTCTATATAAATATTAAAATAATTAAGTTTTTATTTTTCATTTATAAATTAGCATCAATGTTTGTGCATTTGTTTTCATAGTTTTAATTTTATTTCAAGTTGAGAACCCATAAAATCTATAGGAATATTAAAATTTCTATTTTAATTTTGAAAATGTAAGCCATTCAAAATTTAAATTTCAGAAGTTTGAGAGCTTAAAATTAAGTTTCCAGTCTTGCATAGGTATTTGTAGAATTTCAGTATAGCCGTGATGAACACAACAATTTAACTGCGCTACAATGACCATTTAACGGTGGACAGGGCAGGCACATTCGTATGCATGATTTTCTGTTGAAAAAAATAAAAAGCAGAGAAGATGTTTTGTGCTACCTTTCCATGTGTACGGTGCGGCATCAGCCGGAAACTGAACTCTTCCGCTAATTTTCCACACGGGCAGAAGTTCGTTGCCCACGGGGAACCTTCACACGTCTAATTCCACAGAAATAAAAGGGCCCCCATTGTAAGCCTCCTTTCCTGGTCTCTTTATTAACTTGCCTGTAACGTTAAAAAAGAAAAAAAGTTACCCTATCTAGGACTATCAAGTTGGCGCTTAGACAAGGGATTCTGTCCATCCCTCAAAAGGCTCTTAGAAAGAGAGCTTTTGTTTTTAAGAGAAAACCCTACGGGTTGGGACAAGACAATTTTTTTGGAGGTCTTGAAATTTGAGAAACAAGCCTCGACAACGACCTAGCTCGGCTCTGCTCTAGCCCTCTTACTTTTATACGTGATTTCTCAATTGTGGTTGCTTTCCGTTTCTATATTCAATCTATGATATTTTCTCAAGTCATATTGACCATAGAGATTATAATGCTTGGTGTTTGATGACCCATATCCACTTGGACAATCACGGTGGGAGATGGACGCATTTTTAGAATCGGTCTTGATAGGGGGGAGATGCTGAAGGATTGTCTAGTAGGACTCTAAGATGAAGATGATGATGATGTGCAATTGATGATTATGTTAGGACATTTGAATGTTGGCTAATTCATTGGGAAATGGATTAAATTAGATTTAATTATTTTACATGTATTTTTGTAGAAAGGACAGTTCGAGTTAATAGTACTATTTTTTTCAATTTTCCTAGACCGTGCTCGTGCGCGCTATGAACAGCGCTTGTGCGCACTTTTCTAAGATGAATGCATTGAAATTTTCTAAACTACGGTTGTACACGTTTTCCCGAGACAGTTTAAAAAAAAAAGTTTGTAATATCACGCTCGTGTGCTGATTGCCCAGACGTCAAGTTCTTGCTAGTGCGCTCTTGTGCGCTTTGAACCACGCTTGAGGGCGTAGCAGCTAATATGTTTCCTAGAATTACAAACTTTTTTTTTTCTCTTCCTACTTCTTAGGGAAGATGAATTTTGTGTTTGGGAAACCTAAACTACGAAAGCAAGACTATATAAGGGGTCTTTCTCTTTTCCTCTAGGCTATCCATCTTCCTGAAGAGCAACCCAACATCCATTGAAGATTAAAGCTTCTCTCTAGAGTAACTTGTGAAGTATCTGAAGTGTTAAAGCCTTTGCTCTATATCTTTTTATTTATTTTTCATGTAATAGATTCAACTTAAAAGGATCTTCAAGTAGGTTGTTACAAGCACAGTGAAGGTGAACGAAGAAGTCGGCTAGATCGTCACAGTCCTTAGGTTAAGATAGAATTGTGGGGATCTATGAGCATATTTGTAATCTTCAATTACATAGTATTTATTTCTCCTGGTCAAGATGACCCGTGGTTTTTCTTGAGTAGGATATTTCACGTAAAAAATTATGCCTCTTGTCTTTTGTGTGCTTGTTTAATTAATTAGTTTAATTAATCTAATATTACTACTATTCATACTACAATCTGTGATTGGGACCTTAGGACGAAACTAGGGTCTTAAAACTTTCAGATTAGGAGGAGATGATGATGGATTTGAGGATGGGTTGTGTAATGGGATTCAAGATCATGACTAAGCAAAGATGTAATTGAGACCAAGGAATCCTCTGTTGCCAGACACATAATTAGCATCAATTCATAGAAGAAAAAAAAAATTACACCAAACATGAATTTCTGATTTCTAACTTGGGACGAAAACCTTCGCTGTAACATTCATTCACTGTGGATTTTGCTAACATGGTAATTTCTTCCTTCCGCAGTAAAGGCCTATATATGCATGCTTTTCTGACGACGTCACTGGCAAATTTCTTCTAATGTGACACCAAGGACATTACCAAGTAAAAATCTTTCACATCGGCGTCTAATATAATTGACCAAGTGAATTCTTGCGCTATTGGATGGACTTATTAATTAAAGTTCTAAATTAGTTAAAATAAACATCATCCTTTTAATAACTGTTGCTCTCTAATTTCACTGTAGTAAAGGTTCCTTGCATGTCAAAGTGATCACTGTATTAAATATTGTTCCGTAAAGACCAAAATCACTGGCGGAAATTGCTTACTCCTCAAAAAGTAGTATGTGTATTTTAAATAGAAATAATATGTATACACACTAAAATGCGTATAAGCCTGTTTACTTATGAGATAGAATAAAGTAAAGTAAAATAAATATTTTAAAATTTAAATTTCTCCTATCTTTTTAAAAACAATTTAAATTTTCCTCCTTTAATTTAAAAAAATTAAAAATTCATCACTGAATTATGCAAATTCATGATTTTTTTATATAAAAAGTTAAAAAAATTTTATATCAATCAACTAAAAATAAAAAAATATTACTTGACACCGGTTTCATTGTGACAAGATTAGGGTTGGTGCGCTATTACAGGGATATGACAACATGAAAGGGAATCCACGATCGGCAAAAAAAGGCATGTCCAAATTGGCGCAATGAAAAATGTATGACAGGGACTTTTATTTAGCCTGCAGAAAAAGCGACTTCTAGAAGGCGCCGCCTTTTAGTTGAACATTCTTCATAAAAGACATTATACGCTATTTTAATGTTCCTCAATTTTGACTTGGTCCACTCAATTCCTCCTCCCCAGCTTCCTAATAAAACCCCAGAACCTACAACCCCTTTTCCTTCTTCTTTCTTTCCACATTCCTCTTTCAATGTCTTCCTTCCATTTCTCTCTGTTTATATATTCATCTCTTCCCTCCACATCTGCTTGTACCATGCAGTAACTAACCAGCAAGAGAATAAAGAGAGGAGGGAAAAACAGGCAAAACATGTACAAATGCCAATCTCCTTCCCTTGAAGTCACCATCGTCTCAGCCGAGGGATTGCGCTATCGCAACCGTTGGATCACAAAGAACGCTTTCGTGACCGTCCGAACAGACCCCACCAATCAACAATCGACGGCAGTGGATGAAAATGGAGGAAGCTATCCATCGTGGAACGAGAAGCTTCGTCTGCCCTTGCCACCTTCTGCGAAGTGGGTGGTGGCCTTGGAGGTTAGACGAAAGACTAGTTCTGGGTCACAATTGATTGGAATGGCTAGCGTCCCCAAGGCAGATATTGTTGGAGATTACATTCCTCCTTGCCATATCCACTTCCTCAGCTACCGTTTGAGAGGACCTGACGGTGCCAAAAATGGGATCATCAATCTCTCCATCAAGATGGTGGGCCATCCGGACACAGGGTATCCAGTAAATTCTCCCAGGGGAAGGATATCGTCTAATTCGATGTGCAGTAGTTCTTGTGGGATTGCGACTGGAATTCCAGTGACTCTGCCCCATGTTCATCACGTGGGCATCCCAATTGAAATTGAAAATTTATTTGTAAGAAATTGAAATCTAATTGATGGATTGGAATTGGGACAGTCGTCTATTTTTGTTACCATCATGTGATTCGATTAATGTGATCTGCCTACATACCCTTATTATAAACAGATTGAATTGCTCATTTATGCACAAGGACAATAGGGAGTATGCTGTACACAAGTTATTGGACATGCAGAGTGGAAAAAGGACTGGTGGGAGAGGTTTAAAAAGGCATATGATCATTGGGCTCAAGTCCAACCAGCTATTCAAAGAAAAGCAACCTCAATCCCGCCCGTTTAAGATAAACCCCAGATGGACCTTGCCCACAGTCACCTAGATTGAAAACTAGGACATAAATGGCCAACATCCAACTAAAGAAGGCACGTGGATCAATAAGGGAACCCAAAATTGGACTACTTTTTGAGGGAAAGGTATGCTGGGGCCGCCAACAAATGCAGATTTTACTTTATTGGGTCCCTCAGAACCACAGAAAAAACTAGGTTGTTCATGGCCCGGGCATCCTAAGCCTAATAGAGCGCAGCCCGCTTTGGTTCAGGCTTAGATATGTAATTAGAGTCCATTTAATAATTGGGTTGGGGTTGGATTAAGTGATAGGAAGGCCAAAGCATGGCCATTAGGAATGCATATAATTTAATTTAATTTAATTTTATCAATCCAAACAATAGCTTGAATCACACAAAATTGATTTTAAAAAGCCCAATTTGGCCCGGCTCGGTTGATGAAATGAGTGGCAGGCATTTTTCGGCCCATGTCACTTTTGAATCGGGCAAAGGCCAATGTTTCTAAAGTCACGCTGGGTTTGGATATGCTTTAACTTGGTCTGACCTGTGAACACTTATAAAAAATACTTTTACTCCTTGATCTGAGCTCTTAGGCTATTTTTTTTTTTAATAATAAGCCTGGATCTTTTATTGTTTTTATTTTTCACCAAAAGGCCCTAATAAGTATTCTGTAAAAGGAAATGCTCTTCGATCAACTTTTCATTTTTGTTTGAGCGACAATATTGTAATGGTCTCTTCTTCCTGAGCGACTGTAGCTGTGTTCAAATAAAGTGGGCCTTTACTGTTACAGAGAAATTATGAGGAACATTTTAGTGCAATGAACATTTAAGGTATTTTTACAATGATTTTTTTTTAAAATTGGATTTGGTGGAATAAATGCGAGCGAAAGTTACTTTGTTATCTTCTGTATATTTTTTACCACTTTCGGAAAGGCCCAGAATGCTGTTTGGGTACATAGGAAAAGTATTAGCTTGACCAATGGACCGGACAAAAAGACAAGTGAACAAGTCTCTACAGCCTTTTCGACGTGCCTGCCTTCTTTCCCATTTGACTTCTTTTTTATCTGCTTGTGGATCTATTTACGATTCTTCAAACTATGCATGTAGGACCTTTGTCAGCCGCCGGCACTGCTAGCTCAGCCAGTGGGGGATTGAAATCTTCCCGGACAACGCAGAAAGGATTGGCATATTATGCTTAAACAACTACTTTATTATTTTTCTTCTCCAAGGCCACCATTTCATACCTTGGTAGATTCAAGTTTTTATTTCATTGAAGTGACGTTCACCACCATACGAGAAAAAAAAAATCAGATTGTAATGATAATAAATAATTAGTTTAATAAATCATTGATTTCAATAGACATCAAGTTTTGCATATCAAAACTTCTCATATGATGCGAAGTCAATTCATCCATCACCATAAAAATTTGAGATTTGGACATATTACTCTTAAATTTAGTTTATGCGGTTTCATGATTGAATTTCAGATAATATCATTAGAGTCACTTGGTTCTGATCACATATTTTTAAAACTTTTTTGCATCGTATTCCATGATATTATGAGATTTATGAGTTTTTATATCATATATTAGAAAATTCATTTTTTGTATAAAAGTAAATGCACATTTGACCACCACCATTTTTTAGGTTCTATCATTTAGAGATAATGTCCCTAGGATGCTGCACAAAAGGCATGATATCACTGGAGTTATCTGTCTATGACAAAAACTGTTCGTCTGATATTATGAGATCTAAGTAAAAAAGTTTTAAAGAATGTTGACCAAAGTCATAAAACTCTAATGACATTTTTTTAATTTTGTTCATAAAATTTAAAAAATTATATTTAAGGAGAACTGATATATCAAAATCCTTAAATTTTTTTGCTTTCATTGATGTGATAGTCACCTCTAAATTGGACAAGCAATATTTGATTATCCGATCGAATGGTTGGTATTTCTCCTTATGGAGCAAAATTTCCTCATCTAAAAAACAATGGATTCTGAATTGAAAGAATAAGGATGCGCAAGATGTGGCAGCATCCGATGTACGGCATATTTGAATTTTCCAAAAGACGGCCATGCTCTTGAATTCTGTCACTTGCAATCCAATGATAAATGGTCAAGGGATGCATGGATCTGTATAGGCAAATGCATCTTTTGAATGGTTCCAATGTTCATAGAGTAACTTAGTGGATGTGTATGACTTCTTTTTTTCCTCTTACGAAGGCCCGGGGGGTGGGGACCGTAAGAGCCCGGGCAAGTGGAAAGGAGATGCTAGCAAAGTTAGAAAGGAAAACGAACAAAGTTAGTGTTGGGTTATGTCTTGTATTCCGGTTTAGCTGGATCGGTCGTCTGGGTTAGCCAGAACCGAGGCTCAGGGTTAGGGGTATTTTAGTCATTGTGTATGGGTTTTCTTGGTGGCCAAGAAAGCGGGAACTATATATATTGATGTATTGTAACCCTAGATCCTGAGGGGATTGAGATGGGATCATAGTAGATGAGTTCTCTCCTCCCATGGACGTAGGCATGATTGCCGAACCACGTAAAACTGCTGTGTCATGTGTGTGATTGCTTGATGGTGTGATTGCTTGCGTAGATCGTGGGAGATCCGTTGATCGCGGGTTGTTTCCGTTGCGCCGCTTTTCCCAACAAGTGGTATCAGAGCGAGGTTGAGATCGCTCGGGTTTTGCGATTAACGGATCTAGGATTTGCGTGGGATCGACGGATATGTCCTGGATCCATCTTCCGGTACACAGGTCAGAGGTGCTTGTTTGGAGATTTGTGATGGGCCATGTTGGTGATCACAACTCGGAAGGAGGCAGTTTGGGTTCTTCAGTTGGAGCACGACAGACCTTCTCCAACACTGAATCAGATTCGAAGTTCTTGCCTCGATGAATTAGATCCAAAGTTTTCGTAAAGAGATCAGGCATGGATCTCTTGCTGCTGCAAGGTGGGCTTGGTTTCTATTTGTAGCAATAGTAGAGAAGATCTCGGTTGCAGATTAGTTTGGTTCTCTGTTATAGATTGTAGAGTCAAATCGGAGAAGAGAAGATCTAGTGAGGGTTGGCTTTGTTTGAGTTCTTGGTGTTTTTACAGAAGTCACAAACGGTGTTGACGGGTTTGGAAAAGTACAGGATCGTGCAGAGAAGTTGGAGATCTTCGTCGGCGAAGATTGGTGGGTTCTTGGTTTCGGATCTGAGGAAGAAGACCGGAGAAGGAACAAGGAAGACCGGAGGAACAGAAAAAAAAAAAAAGGGGAAAATCAATCACTCACCGGTCGCCAGCCGCCGGACGACGCTGCCGCCGCCGCTGTCGCCGTCGCCGCGCCGTCGCCGGTCCCGCACTGCAGTCACCGGACCAGGGAAGCCGGAGCCACAGCAGCCCCGACCGCGGCCTCTCTGCGCCGCCTGCAACTAGGTTGCAGACCCAGGCGCAGAGAAGGGGACGACCCTGTCAGCCGGGTGTTGGGTCGGGTCGGGTCAGTTCCAACTGACCCGCGTTAACGTATAAGCCCAGCGCCCTTTCTCAGGTTGGGTTCAGTTTCGGGTTGGGTCCGAACCCAACCCGTGAAGGAAGCCCAGTAGAACAGACAGGTTATCAGTTCAGGTCGGGTTGACCTGAACCAGTCCGTCAGCAGCCGGTCCAGCCCAGCGCAGCAGAGAAGTTTTGGTTCCGGGTCAGGTCGGACCCGGACCCGGTTCTGCAGAAAGCCCAGCCAATCAGGGTCCAGCAGCAGGTTCAGGCCAGGTCGGGTCGGGTCGACCTGGTCCGTGTACTAGAAGCCCAGCAGTTCGAGCCGGTTCGGTTCCGGGTCAGGTCAGGTCGAACCAGAACCCGGTACGGCAGAGAAACCCAGTAGAGAAAGCAGTTCAGTTCCGTTTCGGGTCAGGTGAACCTGACCCGGATCCGTTTCAGAAGCCCAGTTTGCCAGCAAGCCGTGACGTCAGCAGTGACGTCAGCACGGTCAATAGGCAGGTTTGACCAGATTCAACGGCTGAAATTGTTTCTGCGATATCTTGATCGTCCGATGTCCGATCGAAGATCCGTTTGCGCCTACGGACTCATTGTAAGGAGATCTACGCGTTTGTGGAAGAAGATGGGCTGGTCAATGGTCAACATGGATGTTTGACCAATTGGAGTGTAGAGAATTAATTCTGCGATATCGAAGCCATCCGGAGTCGGATTTCAGATCCGTTTCTTCCAGCATGCTCACGGTGACGGGATCTACGAGGTTGATAAAAGATATTGGCAGTTTGATGGGCAGAAAATTGGGGACTGAAGAAACTGACAGATTCACGATGATAGCAATGGATTCAAGCATCACAGGCCAGATTGAAGTGTTTGATGGAGAAACGACTTCAGAGACTGGCAGGATAGAGTGTTAGACTCCGTGATACAGCAATGATTGAAAAGTGTTACTTGATGTCGTCAATGGTAGATTGCTCCAAGTACTTTGATGGAAAGCTCAGATCCGCTCGAAGGGATCAGGAAGGAGCGACATGCCAAAGTGGAAGAAAAAGCAAAAGGAATCAGAATCAGAAGGAGGTAGTGTGCAACAAAGCTCGGATTCGGATGACAGGGAATCAGTTTTGGTCGCTACAGGTATGGATCCGGTTGTTGATTCATGGTATTGGGATTCAGATTCTTTCTATTATATGTTCGCGTAGAGATTCGTTTGATGCAAATAACTATCATGGTTGATGGATTTGTTCTTATGGGGGGATAATGCCACTGATGAGCATTTGAGATAAGAACGGTAGAAATCCAGATGTATAATGATGTTATTCAAACCCTAACGGTTGTGATATATGTTCCGGGATTACGAAGAATTGGATTTCTTTGTGTACCTTATACTTCAAAGGCTGCAAGTGCACTGTAGCGGGTGGAGTTATGAAGGTGGAAAAGGGAACATTGGTCATCATGGAGGGTGAGATGGTCAGAAATCTCTGCAGGTTGATAGAAGATGCTTTTTCAGGTGGAGCGGTGAAGGAGACATCAAATAACAGGGGAGGAAATCTGTGGTTCAGGTGGAGTTAGATGCGACGGATCATTGGAAGATGGATTGATGGATCTTCAATCATATCATCTAGTGGAAATCCAGGAAGCCCTAAACGGAGATGATTTTCTCAGAAAAGGTAGTCTTGTTCAGGTCGGAGTAAGCCGGTTTAAGCATCGGGTCATACTTAACCCGCATGTACTGTGCCCAACCCACCAGAACAGACTAGAACAGGACAGTTGCAGGTTTGACGGAAAGAACATCGGGATGGAGACAGAAGGAAGGATTCACAAGGTACCAGTGAGATCCGGATTCAGGAAGGTCTTCAGTTTTGTCTTGACGGACGGAAGTTAGGTTCATTGTGTTGCAAGGATGCATGCATGTGGCAACAAATGAAGAGCGCTTCAGAGATTCAAGACGGTGGTGTTGAGGTCAAAGGAGGCAACTGTAGCCACGCTAGGTTGTAGCGTGTGCGGAGACGTACCCTTCAGCAAGGTGCGTGAAGACATTACCGGGTATCTCAAGGTGGCTCTGAGGATTTGCGGAATCCAAGCCAAGGTGGAGATTGTTGGGTTATGTCTTGTATTCCGGTTTAGCCGGATCGGTCGTCTGGGTTAGCCAGAACCGAGGCTCAGGGTTAGGGGTATTTTAGTCATTGTGTATGGGTTTTCTTGGTGGCCAAGAAAGCGGGAACTATATATATTGATGTATTGTAACCTTAGATCCTGAGGGGATTGAGATGGGATTATAGTAGATGAGTTCTCTCCTCCCGTGGACGTAGGCATGATTGCCGAACCACGTAAAACTGCTGTGTCATGTGTGTGATTGCTTGATGGTGTGATTGCTTGCGTAGATCGTGGGAGATCCGTTGATCGCGGGTTGTTTCCGTTGCGCCGCTTTTCCCAACAGCTAGAAGAGTAACATACTCAGTAGTCGATCCATAAACAATGAAGTCACAATCAGAGTTGCCAACCTAGCAACCCTTGGACAAATATGACTTGAACTTCACATCTTGGATAATTATTATTTCTTGCAAATGCTTTTTACTCTCTAAAGTGATTGAACATAGAGTCTTATATGATCTTGATGTGAATGCAAGAGGAAAATAATTTCCCCTTTAAAATTTCTTTTCATCATCATTGAAGCCTTGTCTAAACTATATTATCATTAGCTATATTAATTCCTTTTTGCTATTCCCATCTTATCCTAAGCCAACTCCTAGAATAGGTTGCATTTCTTTAAATTTATTGTACTACTTTAATTCGTATCTTTTTAGCCTGCTCATCCTTACTTGAGGAGCCATCAACCTACATCGAAAAAATTTTATTTCCCATATTTGGCTTGAGTTTTACATGTTCAAAGATCTCAACCGAGAGCCTATCGTAATCTATCAATTATTAGTGCTACCCAAAATGCATGCAATTTTGCTCATTTCCATTTTTTTTTCTTTTCTTCTAATTTTTCCAAAAATCCATCCTCATGTTTTATCCGCGCTACACTAGTTTATTCATGAGTTATCTCCCTATTGGATAACCTTATGCTCCATACGTCATTAGTTGATATAATCCCGTTCCAAAATACTACAAAAGCATGTCATACTACGACCATTCAGCTCTTTTTCTTATGTTCGACATCCTAGTCAATTTCTTTATTTTTATTACTTATAGAGCCAATGTAAGAAAGGAATCTCCTTGTTGCATCTTGTTTTTCAACTCTTACAAGAATTGCATCTCTTCACACATCTACAATGAAGTCATAATTCAAGCACTCCGTTTTTGTACAACTTGGTGTAAAGCTCTTGAATTGTAGAAGCTCTTTGTATCTCATAACTTTCTCATTTATGCTATTTTTCAAGTTTTAATTCATCTATCACTTAAAAAATATCCCAATAAAATAAAGATTTATAAAACATAAATAAACTTATCCTAGGAAATTGCTAGAGGGAGAGAAGGAAAGGGACAACCCTCTGTGGCCCTGTGGGCATCTCCCAAACTTGCCAAGTGCAGTCCACAGAGTAAAAAAAACAAAAAAAGAATATTGCAATATTTTTTTTGCAAATTTTAGGAGACACCTAATGTTGTGAAGTAACTCGAGAAATAGATATAGCTTAGTGGCCTTTTTTGAATTTGTGCATAAAATCACATTTCTTCGTTCACATATATTTCCCAATCAAATGGGTGCACTCAAAAGTGAGAGAGGAGGCGAAGTTCGTGAAAAGATGGCTATCTGACAGGGGCCCATGATGACCTCTATGTCCTAGGACAAAGAATTAGAAGGCCCACGCCCAACTACAAGAATCTAAGAAACAGAAGCTAAAAGCAAGTAAAGAAAACCTCTGACCGAAACAAATAAAATGTATTTAATAGAAAAAGATATAGTGGAAGACCAAATTTACTTGTGCTCATAGAACAAACGCGACAGCACCATTTTAGTATCCAATTCAATAAAGTAGGGAGCAGCTGGCATGTCATGCAAATTATTAATTAGGATAATATAAAGGGCCAGCTAACAACGAAAGAATCTCTCGCTCTTTGAAATTGGTATCGCCGCACCACCTGGCACTAGCACTATCATCAGGCCTTTCTTTTACAATACTAATGATTGAGGCAAGCTTAACTAGATTTACTAGACTCAGGTAGGATCCAACCATTTGCTTCAAAAGGACAAGTCAAAATGAATGCTTAGTACAGTGGTACAAGGTGTCATTTCTTACTTACTTATCTAAAATTCTAATTTTAAGTATACTATAGTTTTTTTTTTTTTTTTTTTTTACGTATAGGCCTTCTTTCCAATTTTATAGACTTTTTTTTAGATATGTGTGAACTTTTTTTTTACCGTATACGAGTGGGCTCTTTTCCCATGTGGTGGGCCTTTTTTTTTTTTTTTTTCAGTTCCAACCCCTTTTGCTATATTACCAATATATATAAGGGCATTTTTTTGTGCATACGTCCCTCATGGACTTTTCGTGTATACTCTTTGATGGGGCCTACTGTGGACCCCACCAAGAGATGAGATTAGGGGGGTTGGAAAGATCTATGTGAAAGCACCCTATATATCAAATTTGGTCCCAATCACATATCCTTAATCCTTTCATCCATGACTCACAAATTTATTCTGTTCGGATTGGTATATAGTCAATCCAACGGTTCAATAAATTCCGATCCGATAGAAAGTTGGGGCGAGTTGCTATCATGGGGTCCCATGTCTATTGCAAGGTTTGGATTGAGTGATAGATGGGCTCCACCTAAAATTCTCACAAAAAAATGGTAAGGGACCGATGCATATGAAGATTGTCCATATATATATATATATATATGTATATAGACGTTGGCAAGTCCTAACAAAATAGAATTCAATTGTAAAACAATGGATATGGAACTACTTGAGCACCTAAGTTTTGACATGTTACCTGGTCATTCAAACAGGTAATTTCAAAAGGTTAAAATTGATTTAGGTTGAACTATGAACTATAACCTGCCCTTGCACCTTGTTTTAGACTGCCGAGTTATCGCGGCTTATGATTTGCTGGCCAATCCTGCTCCAATGGATACAGGTCGGATTGAGTCTGATACAAGAAGGTTTTTTTATTTCAAAAGTATAACAAAATGGTTATGTTATATTAAAATATAGAGGGTTGTGAACCCATGATTCTTCACTGGCAATTTTTTTCGGTGTCTTCTCATAATTAGTGTACATAGGACACCTATTACATTTCACTCAGAAATATATAGACCAGTAAAAAACGGAAAGGGACATGTTGATCAAGACCTAAACCCACCCAGAACATGGCTCAGGTTGAAATCTATAAATTCATACCCTATCCCAGATCAGAAAAAAACAATTATTTATAAATCCGCCTCTGATCCAAGCAGGTCGAGAGAGGTCACCCATTTGACCTCCTTACCCACGTTCACTTTATTACATTATCCATGTCCATCCGCACAAAAGCTAAAGCACAGTCGAAACATTTTGCGAAAAAACAAAAAGCGCAGTGGAACACACATGCCACTACATGTGCGCGCACACTTTTTCTTTCTTTCATTTTTTTTTTGGTAAATAAGTATTTCATTAAAACCAGAAACAAAAGGAGCAAGGACAAAACAGATTCAACCCTCAGCCCTAAGAATAACCTTGCCTTCTCCCACTCTACATCCAGCCCAGAGAATAACAAAACTCAGCTAATATATGAGCTTGTACATTTAGATCTCTGAGAATAAAATTAAATTCTACAAAATAGAATGTGGAAGTCAATGCTTTAATGTCTAAGATATTGGGATTAATAGACCAATCTTGATCTCCCTTTAAGGCTTGCACCACTTCATTAGCGTCTATCAAAACACAAATCATGTTGAAACCACTTAATTATCCTTACTTTTTCCAGGGCTAAAGAGCAA
This sequence comes from Sextonia rubra, assembly GCA_037013555.1. Classification (NCBI taxonomy): domain Eukaryota; kingdom Viridiplantae; phylum Streptophyta; class Magnoliopsida; order Laurales; family Lauraceae; genus Sextonia; species Sextonia rubra. Next base: position 27,611,383 of record JASUAD010000011.1, on the reverse strand, counting down.
CTAAAATAGCTCGAGCTTAAGCCTCTTTTGACGAGGCAACTTTTGAACCAAGGATTGCACCTGCATCTATAATAATGTCATTTAAGATCATAACAAAACCAAATGAGGTGATACCTTCATTAGGCTTAAATGCAGCATCTGAGAAGATTAAAATATCTTCTTTGTTAGATAAAACTTGAGGAATCTCAACACGAATCCCGTCTTGTAGAAAATTATTATTTTTGCTCTGACAAATGTGGCCTTTAAGCATTCCATTGACTAAAGTATAGATTCCAAGGGGATCTAACGATTGACCCTTATGAAGGAAATCAATTCTAGCTTTCCAAATAGACAACTATATATAAAGAACCCACATTTTTTAAGGATCATCACCAAGAGAGGGTTTCGAGTTGCCATGCTCACAAAAGCACTTCCACCATTCCGACAACACCATTGGATGCTGAAAATCATTCATAGCTTTCCAAATAGCTATACATGCGCGCGCGCGCACATGTATGGCTAAAATGTGATGCTATTAAGTAGAAGTATTATAAAGATATCTCAAAAGATAATTTAATGTCACCGTATTAAGGAAAATGTGGGGTTGCTTAGTTGGTTGGCAACCACCGATTGTCATCCAATTGAGAAGGTAATAACAAACCTGTCACACCTCGGGCCCGAAATTAGGATAATTAGGCTAGGCCTGTGATGTGGTTCACACATTTTGTGCTGATTTGTGCTAAAGCACAGCATATATGAATTGCCACAAGCTAATCCATATGGATCACATGTGAGGAAGAACCATAAACATGTATTATTTAAAGCAAATTGCGGAAGCTTGATGCATATCATAAACATTTCAGAAACTGTGATGGTATTCATAAACAATAAGTACCCGCTTAAACAATTCATAATAAACACCTATTTAGATAAAGTTATTTGATGCAATAGAATGCACAATTTAAATGTCCAACATACATAACTAAAAGGTGAAGTTTGCCGCGACATGGGCTCAAGTGCAAAAGTACATAATATAACTCAACAGTCTCAAGACCAAACAATACATGCCAATGGTAATAAAAACATAAGTCGTATAAGTAAAGTGAGACAACTATTAGGATATTTGTGTATTGGCTAATTCATGGGTTGAACAAAACTCTAGGTCTAACAAAATTCTAGGTCCATTGAGTCATATTTTTTTAAAATGGCTTGTGGTATAAATCACTGGATGTACTAAAGTGAAGAAATCGAAGAAAAAATGCAGATTTAAGTTTTTTAAAGTAATATTTAATGATCAAATGGATTATATATCTCATATATCACAAACTGAGCGTCAAATCGAAACAAGCTACCTACCATTGGAAATATCTTTTCGAATAGATATCCATGGGTTTCAAAATTGCAACAATTGGAACTAAAATAGTAAAGTTATGGTCTCGATAAGTTTGTAAAAAAGGTGCAAAATTTTTATGTGTGCTCAAGAGTACGTGCACTCATACTCGAGCGCCCATGCACTTGCACTCGAGCACCTAAGGTAGAGTTTCCAGTTAAAAATTAGTGTGTGCGAGCTCTTGATGTGTAGAAACTTAATTTTTTATATAAAATTGTTTTCTATTTGTGCTAAAACTACTAGTTTATGTTTCGATCTACAAGGACTCTAACCTTAATAATGAGTCGTTGGTTATTTAGAGGAAGTTTTATTTAACCTCAAGAGTCTATTTGTTTACAAGAATTATTAATGGGATATCAAGTTGTCGTGGATTCCTTCCATTTCAGTCTCCAATCCTGCGTTTGGTTGTAGGATATTTGGGATTCGAGAAATCCATAGCATTCAGGAAGCAACTTTTGTGGGATTTCTGCATGCTTGAGGGTCTCCTGGCATTTGAAGGATTGGAGATTTCCGGGAGAAGATTCAACATTCCGACGACCGTTTGAAACTTCAACGGTCACCTGACGAACCACCAACCCAAAACCACGACAACAAGGTGTGTGATCTTGTCTTTCTTCTCCAACCTTCTTCACCTGGTTTTCATGTTTCCTTCTCATTTTTTTGTTCTCCACGATGGTTTGTACAGTGTGGGTTTTTGTTATTTTTTTCCATTTCTCTGCTTGGGTAGGAAAATATTATTGTGATGAATGTTGATGATGAATTTTTTCTTCATTAGGCAGCTTAAGAAGAATGAAGGTAAGGCTGCATACATATTGCTCTCTTCAAACCCCACTATGTAGAAGCATCGTGGACTGAGCCGCCCAGGCAGCTTAAGAAGAATGTTGATGATGGGTTCCTATATGTGCTGCCATGTGCAGTGAGTGTGTTGTGTATTTGTTGCCATCCGCAATAAGTGTCTTGTGTGTGCTACAGGGTGCAGGTGCACTTTCTACAGTGATGCCTTGTAGCTGTTTGATGAAATGTGTCTTCACCCAAATGCTAAAAAATTGTATCCCAGTTTAGAAATGTGTCTTCCTTGTAATTGTTTGGTGTTCTAAGAATTTGGCAAACCAAGACTTATGCAAAGAAGGGTGACCAAGGGTGCACATTTAATGTTTAAACCCAATGCTTACATAAATGCGAAGTTTGTCAAACTCCAACTTACTTGAATCATTACATAAGATACTTGTAATCACAAACATCGTTGGCTGCTGTAGTATTGTCTTGGTTGAGTTTTGCCTTAAGATAATTAACCAAATTTTTACTCATCCGAAAGTAAGCTAGCCTTTCACAAGATTCAGCTCTCGTGGAAAATATGAGAGTCAGGCTATCATCGATTCCATGTCAAGACTGATCAAGATCTATTGATGTATATTGAAGATAGAATTCTTAAACCATACTAATAAAAAATGGGCAGGCCTTCCAATTTCCATTTTGCTTCTTGACTGCAGGATTGTTATGGATTTCCACTGTCCCATCTTTTTGCATGAGGCCATGTTCAAAGTGACTATTTTACTTGAGAATGAAAACTTGCAGGCCATGCACATTTCAAAATCAGTAACAACATTTCAAAAGCTACACTGAACCGCAAGAGTAGTCCCATGTTTAACACAAACCATTACCAGCGCCCCAAAATGGTTTTGTTTAAACTGAGCAATTCCATTGATCAAAACCATGGCTATCACAATTTCATCTCGGACCCATATGAGTTTGGCTCCTACGTCCAAATTGGAAATCTGAAGCTGAGTCGGTTTTGATTGGTAAAATGACTGGAACCTGGAAACTTGCAGCTATGATAATGAGCACCTTCTAACTAAGCCAAAGGCTCTTTTTATTTGATGTCCAAAAAATCAGGTTTCATAAAAACTTGACATAGGAAGAAGAATAAAAAAAGATAGACAACTGAATTAGATGATCATAAGTAACATGAAATTGCAGTAGTTAAACACAAAGAGGCATGCCATGATACAAAAAGGCAGTTCCCTTGAAAACACAAATGCAAGGATCAATAGCATTAAACTCATCCACGAGACAATTAGAGTGTCTTTCTTTGGATTCCTTAGATTAGTAAAATATCATATTATCGTAACAATTTTTCCAATAAACAAGAAAACCCATTACTCCTTGAGTTTTTGTGTCTCAATAAACACAATGCAGATCTGATCGGATATTTGCAGGTTAGGTTTGGGGCAAAAGAAAAAACATGCACTGTTCTGTAGGAGTCTTGATTTAGTGGGAGCGAACTACAAATAAATAAAGAAATCTGATTGATAAGACTGGAAGAGACGTTAAGGGTAGGAAATTGGATGGTTCAATGCACACTAACCTTAAAGTGACGTATCGTTTGGATACAAGGACTAAGTGTTGGTTTAATTGATGGAACATTGATGCATTATTTGCCAGTTGGGATTAGGATGTGATGTTTATAAGTGAGAAGAAACTGTGGATTGCTTCGCCAAAGGACGAGGGCGCAATTGCTTTTTAGTGACTATCATATGTTGTGAGGTTTAGAGGGCATGTGACTTCACATGCCTTACAATATCAGCAGTATTGGCTGATATGGGATTAATGATGAGAAGAACTTTTACTTGTGTTATCTCCACTTAATCATATATTCTCATGTTCTAATAAATTGTTCTTAAAACGATCATGCCCTCATTGTTCTTGGACCTTAGTGGGGTCTGACTTGGAGAAAAGAGATTTGTAAATGCTGAATTGTGCCGTGGAGATGGTGGAGTGGATATTTGGGTTGGTCGCATATTGTATTTTGGAGTTGCTTGGCTTGGAGGGTAGGCGGGATGGGATTTGGAGTGGATTTGTAAAAGGGTACTTTCAAGGGGGTTTCAAGAGGTTGGGTGTGGGGAATGAGAGATGGTGATGTTATGTGGGGAACACTATGAGACTTGTGGGATGGAATGAGAAATTTGTTAAAAAAAAAAAAAAAGGCTCTTTGATTTAAGGGCAAGCATCCTTTTAGGTTATCCATTGTTTTTCTCATTTCCGTCTTTACAAATGAGTAATCTATGAATCAATGTTTTTTATAGTTGTATCAATGGACTTCATCTAGATTTTGTTGCCACATGTATTCGTATTGAGTTTGTCGATGTTCCATTAGCTTTTTCACCATGATCAACAAGAAGCAAATTGATTCAACGTGATGAACTGATTTTTAAGGATGGTGGAGCAATTGGTAAAAAAGTCGTGGGCCACTGAGCATGTCTCTGTTCTTGAGTAATCAAAATTTATGGACATTTAATTTCGTGGTGTGGCAATACTTTTTGCTTTTACCTAGGTGCACTTGATCAAAGCTTGGACCCTTATTTCTCAATTGAATTTTGTTGCTTAAATTGTTTATCTCTAGAGATCGTAAGAGTAACTAGAATTTTGATTCATCTCTAATTGATTGCTTTAATTGATTTTGTGAATTTTAATATTTTTTAATATGAAAATAAATGGGAATTCTAATAAGTTATCAAATAGAGAATTCATAGAATTCAGGGTGGACTAAATTTCTAGGCATGAGATTTTAGGATTAATTAAACAGAGAATTAGAATTTAGAAAAGAATTTTGTAGCATTCCGAATTCCAGCATTCCTAATTCTCCAAATTTCAACAGATATGAATTATCCAAATTCTTGGAACTAAATGGGCCCTAAGGCATCTATCTCCCTATTTTAAGTTGAGAATACAAATTAGAGATAACCTTATTCTCTAGAGCAGCCATTGGAGAGATTGTGTTGAACATTTGGGCTTTAAAGACTTGTGCTTGTACTTTCTTGTAGAAGATTGATTTCTCTTGTAGAAGGTTCATTCCCCTTATGGATTCAAGGTAGTTGTTTCACGTGCGGTGAGTGGTGAACAGCAAATAGTCAGGAAGAAGAACTGCAATCCTTAAGCTGAGTTGTAATTGGGGGAAGGGTTTGCGAGTATATCTTGTAACTTTAGATTACATAGTACCTGGTTGTCTTTGGTCTAAACAATAAGGCTTGTGGTTTTTTCCAAGTAGGGTTTTGCACATAAAAAATTTGCATGCATTCTTTTTGCGGTATATGGTTGATTTACTTGCTAGTTCTTTCATTCTTCTGTTGCATATATTTTGGACAACTATCTAGCAATCCGGATACAAATCTTTCACCAACCGTAGGCTCAAGTCCTAGATTCCCAAAATTCCATTACGGACTATGACAAACGTCTAGCAAAAGACATCATCTGGAGCCCACTCATCTATTCCAAAAGAAACCGGCGGGGTCTCCACCGTGACCGAGTCGAGGATTGGATTGGTACCTGGGTTGGATCCTGCAACATCAAGGGTAACATTTTAAATATAGCGATTCAACAAGAATACATAAGTAGTAAGACATAACATGTTATACCAAATAGAAGTTAGAGACATAATAATTGAAAGAGATTATTGATTGTATAATCACCATATACTAAGTATGTTTTGTATATGAAAAAGAACATGAATATAAAGAATCAAAATAAAATAAATCGTATTGACTAGTTGGCAAAACCATAAAGCTATATTCTCTCCAAAGAGAGTGTGCACAATGGATCGTGATGAAAATCAGATAGCTAGTCTGATTACCCAAGGAGCGTCGATTCACTCCAACATGAAACTATTGTAGCTAGAGGGTACTACAACAATGCTGGGATTTGGCGACGAAATGTTTCGTCACTAAAAAATATTATTTCATCGCATATTACTTATGGGGACGAAATCTCGTTACCATTGTTTCGTCTCTAAATAAAACTGGCGATGAAATTTGGTTTCGTTGCTATAACATCTCAATCTATAACGTCTTATTTCAACGCCAAATATATGAGAATTTTATCACCAAATATACCAGAATTTCGTCACATAAAATGCACAAAGAGAGAATTAAAAAACTAATTAGCAACAAAATAATTTTGTTGTCAAAGGCTTTATCTTTTCTTAACGCAATAATTTCGTTGCTAAAAGTATTTTAAAAAATGATGAAAAATACTTTTTGACGTGAAAGAATTCAACTTTTAGCTATGAAATTAGTCTATCACTAAAAGTATTTTTAAACAAGATGGAAATATATTTGCCGAAGCAATTATTTTGTCGTCAAAAGAAATTTTTTTAAAAAATCATTCTTAAATTTGCTACCCTTGCACCTACCCACCGTCCTCTGCCCCTCTCTTTCTTCCTCCCACTCTCAGTTCTCTCTCCTCTCTCTCTCCTCCCCCCTCTCATTCCCCCTTTATTTCTCTTTCTCCCTCTATCTCTTCCTCCCTCCCCCTCTCTGTTCTCTCCCCTCCCCCTCCCTCCCTTTATTTTTCTCTCTCCCTCCCTCCCTCCCTCTAGCTCTTCCTCCTCCCACTCTCTCTTCCTGCCCCTCACTATTCTCTCCCTCCTTCCCCCTCTATTTCTCTGTCCCTCCCTTTATCTCTTCCTCCCTCCCCCTCTCTGTTCTCTCTCTTCCTCCCTTCCCCTCTCTCCTTCCCCATCTTTATTCTCTCTCTCTTTTTCTTTCCTTCCCTCCCTCCTCTCTCTCATCTCGCATGGCCCGACTCCCTCCCCCTCACTCCCTTCCCATCTTTGTTCTCTCTTTGTGACTATATTTCTGTTTTTAAATTCGTTGTTTTTTTTAATGACCAAATAAATTTTGTCACCAATCATTTCCCTAGCATTTTCGCAGGAATAATGGCGCCTTTTTTTTTTGCACTTTCAATATTGGCAGCGAAATTTACTTTTTGTCACCTAATGTCCATTATGCCAATCCTAAAAATACAAACAAAAAATGGTGCTATTTTTTTGTTGGTACTTTTAAAATTGGCGACGCAATTTAAATTTTGTAGCCAAATATGCATTATCCACGAAGAAATTTAAATTTTATCCCCATTTTAAAATAATTAATTTATTTTGGTGCCTTTTTTTTGTTGGTATTTTTTTACAATTGTAAATTTCTTCACCAGTAATGCACATTTGGTGACGAAATTTTAATTTCGTTGCCAATAATGGACATTTAGTGATAAAATTTAAATTTCATCACCAATTTATAAAAAAAAAACTATGTTGATGCAATTTTTAAATGTTGGTATTTTTGAATAGCGACGAAATGTAAATTCTATTGCTTAATGTCCATTATTAGCGATAAAAATAATATTTTCATCGCCCATTTTACACTTTAGGCGACTAAAGATTTTTCGTCTCATAATGTCATGTATTTTTAGGTAATTAGCAACGAAATAAGAGTGCTGTCACAAACTCATTAATTATACACAACAAAAATAGATATTCATTACTGAAAGTATGCCATTTGGCGACAAAATGCTATTTCATTGCAGATTCTGAATCAACAACAACGAAATATTGATTCGTCGTTAAATTTCGTCGCGAATAATATATTTTCTTGTAATGGTGGGGGGGGGGGGGGGGGGGGGGGGGGGGGGGTTGTATAAATCTCAAACTCATACTTAGCTTTTTTTCAAGCATCATAAAGTCAAGGTCAGTGGTGTTGACTCTATGAGCCAAAGAATAGATAGAACATACTTTGTAAACATGTGTATCATACTTACTTGTCATAACTTACATTCGTATCATTTTGGGTAATTTAAAGTATAATTATCAATTGGTAGCTAATAGTAACAATAACAATGTAAGGAATTTGTAAAATAACATGAATCAAAATAACATGATATAAGCATATGAAGAACGTGAAGGTAATCATAACAATATGCATGAAATTCAAAAGAATTAATTCAATGATAAGTTACTAGCCAACCTAATTTAGGATGCCTGTATCCCTAGCCTTCCGATTCGGCGTGACCATAATGTTCTCAATGTCAGTGCACTATCGTAATTCTTGGCCTTGCATTGTGTATGAACCAGACATCAGGCTCTTTAAGCCCACACACGATGGCATGACATCAGAATAACCTGGAACATCTGAAAATGATGAATGACAGCTCACATTTTCTTTGTTATTCATTTGATTTCATTTAATAAGTGTTAAGGTAAAGATTTTCAAGAATTCAAGCCCTACTTGGTCATGTGAGTTTACTTAATATTCTAATGTATCACTTAACCCCATGGTCAAGTCCAAAATTTCCGAAATGATTATCTGGTTTAACCCATTTCAATTTGGATTGAAATTGGAACAAGGATAAATCATATTAATAAAGAAAAAGGAGGAAACAAGGTACTGTGCTCGAGCGGGTGCTCAAAAAAGCTAGCATGCTTGAGCACGTACTTGAGGCACTCGAGCTTGACAACAAATTCTACTGTTACTTTGCAATTCTCCTCCAAGCACTCGAGCAAGCATGCGCTGAACCCAGATTTCAGACCTGTTTCGGTTCTAAATCATTCTACACATTCATTCACCTGCATTCTACCAATAAATATCACTCTGAATCCACCACATTTATCACCATTTCACCTATAATCCACATCATTTCATCAAATCCCCATTTTAGACCCATAACAACCTCCATAAACATCCTCCATTAATGAAAACAAGAAGGATGGACTGTAATAAATGCATGGAACATAGATTTAACAAAGGAATCAACTTAGAGAACCAGTCTGCATGCTAATACTTGCTTATACTTATCTTTGGTGACGCTTTCTCTTAATCTCAAGCTATTAGAATGGAAAATCTCTAACTTAGGCTTTGGCAATACCCTAAACATGGAAAAATGCAATAAAGAAGGTGATTGATGAGCTGCATGTCATAAAACCATTATTCATTCATCTTTGGCATGTAATACAATATTAATTTAAGACTCTCACCTTGGGATTTGTGAAAGTGAGGAAATGAGGTCTTTCCAAGGGCCAAGCTTGACTTATAAAAAAGAGGAGGTGGAGAAGATGATGTTGATGCTCTCTAATGGAGGAAATGAGTCTCTCTCTCACACTTTCTTTGGATTGTATGGGAGGGAAGGTGGAGAAGAAGCCTGGGGGCTAGGGTTTATACCCAAGAGGTAGAGAAAGTTGTTACTTTGGGATAAAAGCTTTGTTTATATTTAGGGTTCTTTAGAAAATTGTAAGCAAGTTCTCATGTTTAGGCTTATTACATAAGGGGTCATATGAGTCTTGGTTAGCTTAGGCTCATATGAGTAGGGTCTATTAATAAATAATGATGCTCATGATTAAATTCACATGATGCAATTAAAGATCATAGTAAATGATGCAAGATTACACTTTTTAAATTACAAATTGGTCCTTAAGCTACCTAATTAATGTAAATACCCAACCCACTACTTATCCAAGACTCAATTAAGATTAAATCACCATTAATTATTGTAAAACAAGGGTAAATAGAAAAAAAAATCCTAAATTGAGGATTGGGACTTTACATAACCTACATACATGGATTTGGGGACATTCATTTGAAAATTCACTCTTTGCTTTGAAAATCCAAATGAATAAATAAAACCTAGGTCCTCCCCAACAACCGAACTTGAAATATCTTGGGATTACCCACATTCCCAACTACTTGGTAGGGTCTGCCACCTTCATATGAAAATCCGAGGTACATCATCTCTTCTCACTTTCTAGGCTTCAATTTCATTAGATGACCTATCTTTATCATTTTGTGGGCTTCTTCTTCTTAATTTGTGGACTTCTCTTCTCATTTGTGTGGATTATCATTCTTACTTTTCATGAGCTTCCTCTTCCCACGGGCTTGGGTACAAAAATATATATATATATATATTACGAAAATACCTGGATAATTAATTTTTACCAAATTAAAGGAGGTCCGGTAAACAACCATTTACTCAAGATCACTATATATATCAGACAATTCGATCAAAACGGTTCTATCAAAAGAATGATTATAAAACTTTCTTTGCATCAACAATTATTCATAGTCTACCTACCATTGATAATTTGCTAGCCTCGGTGTTCTAACTTTAAGTTTTAACGTTCTAACGATGACAAATGAAACTTGTGCTTTTTTTTATAAAGGTGGGGCCGTGGGGCTTCCCTTCACTCTTTGTTTTATGAGTTACACCCTATTAAGTTTTCCTTTGTTGAAAAGGGCTTTAATCCTATAAGAAGTGTTCTCACACACCTACCGTGAGAATTTTTTATAAAGCCTACTTGTAGAGCCCATTTGGGGATAAGATTAAGGGGAATGAAAAATCTATGTGGGACTACCCTAAATATTAAATTTAGCTCCAATCACATGTCTTTAGCCTCGTCATCCCTGACCCACAAATCCAGTCCATTTAGATTGATGTACAGTCGATCCAATAGTTCACTAAATTAAGATTTGAACGAAACTTGAGACGTGTAACTATCAAGAATCCATGTGTATTAAAATAGTTGAATTGAGTGATAGATGAATTCTACTTAGACTCCTCACAGAATAGTGGTTCTCATAAAACTATTTTTCTATTTTAAAAATGATACATATAATTAATCTAATGCATATGTGTTAGGGAACTTGGGATGCGTCGCCACTGTCACGGTTGGCGTTTCACTCCACTGAGCGAAAAAAACATGTATCAATGTTTTATTATGATCAAATGACCAAATCTTCGCTTATAATTCAATTCTCTTCATCTCAAAGTCCGTACACATAGACAGAGTTGTGCCCTTTCTCCTCCGTTTCACATAATCACTATTACTACTGTCAAATCCCAACTAGCGACCACCCTCCTTCACAACCCCATTAAGTACATGAAGTGGTCCTCACATTTTTTAAACCCACCTGGCCCTGCCACACCTACTTTCACGTCAAAATCTAAACCACCGTTGCAGAAATCTTCCTGTCGAAGCTCCCATCACCACTTCAAACTTCTCCCAAAAGCCTAATATTTTGTTATCCTTGACTTTCTTTTCCACTATTAAAAACCATGGGCGACTTCTACTCGGCTCGGAGCAGTCCAAGGAAAAGAATTTGAAGCTGGAAGGAGGGTCGGTCCAAGAAAGGGACCAAGGACGAGGCTAACATACGTTCAGTCACAGCTCGATGGGAGAAGGTTTCCGTTCCTGGAGATGTTTGTAAAAGATAGTGCAAGGAATATATAAAATCGAATTGAGTGTTGTCCAAGCATTATCTTGTCCAATCTCAATTGCAAGGGCACCATTGAAAATATATTTGGACAATATAAACGGTCTTTAAAAAACTTTGTTTTATCAAAAAAAGTCGCGACTTGAATTCTAGACATATTTTTCTTTATTCTATCAAAAAATGAAAATAATTAGAGTTCAATCCATTACATATCTTTCACAGGAAATTTCGCATAAATCTTATTTTTGATTTTTGAAATTAACACTGATTTAACTATTAAGCATTGTTAGAATTTAGTGGTAAAAATAAATGAACTTAAAAAATAATATTAGTTTAGACATAAAATTTGAGGGTTTTAAGTATCTAATTAACAAGATATTTAGACTACCTCATATCTTTGAAGTTCATGCATATAAAAAATAAGTACAATATCACTTATATAAAAAAAATAATATAAAAAGCCTAAAAAACAAGCAATATAATTAGAAGAAAATGATTAGAGGCAACCGTGCAATGCCTATCACTTATACATTAAGTACAATACATAATTTAAATAATTTCATATAAATAAAATATTTGTATGGAATTTTAGGGCATTTTGTAAAGGGTTGGTAGGTATGAAATTATCTTTATATCCCCATTTTATTCCTACTAAGTGACTATAATAATCCAATGACAATTAATTCTCATCATTTTTTTCTTTGTGAAAGTTCTAGATTGGGCCCATCTATCACCAATCCATATCTTTCAATACATAGGAAATCTCCAGATAATTACACACCCCAAGTTTCGATCAGATCTAGATACACTGGACTATTAATCAATTGTTCACCCATATAAATGGACTGAATCTGTTGACCGTGGATAAAGGGATTAGGTATATATAATTAAGACTAAAATTGATATTTAGGGTAGTCTCACATATATCTTTTCATCTCCCTTTCCCTTGATTCTATCACCAAATGAAACTCACAAGGAAGCCCCATAAAAAAGTCTCATAATAGGTGCGTGAGAACAATTCTCACAATATCAAAACTCATATATAAGTGCACATGTTAGATAAAATAAACAAAAGTAGAAAGGCCAATTCTTGTCCAAGCTTGGCCCTCACCCTCAAATTTCATTGCGTGGAAAATATTGTTCCTACCCAAAGGCTTTTTCTTAAAAACAAATGCTCCCATTTAAGGAATTTTTGAGGACCAAGGCCATATAATGGGGCCCACCAAACCATCCCCACCTCCTCTACATAGATCCGGACTATTATCTAATTAAAAAGATATTTAGACTACCTCATATCTTTGAAGTTCATGCATATAAAAAATACGTACAATATCACTAATATAAAAAAATAATATAAAAAGCCTAAATAACAAGCAATGAAGCTAGAAGAAAATTATGAGCGGCAACCATGCAATGCCTATCACTTATACATTAAGTACAATACATAGTTTAAATAATTAAATATAAATAAAATATTTGAATGAAATTTTAGGATATTTTGTAATGAGTTGGTAGGTATGAAATTATCTTTATATCACCATTTTATTATTACTAAGGAACTATAATAATCAAATGACAATTAATTCTCATCATTTTTTTGGTGAAGATTTTAGATGGGGCTCATCTATTACTAACCTAAATCTTTCAATACATAAAAAATCTCCTGATAATCACATACCTTAAGTTTTGATCAGATCAGATCTAAACACATTAGACCATTGATCGATCGTACATCCATTATGACTGGAATGAATCTATAAACCGTGGATGAAGAGATTAGGTATATGTAATTGAGGCTAAAATTGATATTTAAGGTGGTCTCACGTATATCTTTCCATTCTTCTTAATTCTATAACCAAATGAAACTCCCAAGGGGGCCCCATAAAAGATTCTCATAATAGGTGCATGCAAAACAATATCAAAACTCATATATAAGTGCATATATTAGATAAAATAAATAAAAGTAAACATGCCAAGTCTTGTCCATACTTGGTCCTCAAATTTCATTGCATGAAAAATATTATATTATTCCTACCCAGAGGCTTTTTCTTAGAAACAAAAACTCTCATTTAAGAAACTTTTTAGGGCCAAGCCGATATAATGGAGCCCACCAAACCATCTCCAACCCCCTCTACATAGATCTGAACTATTACTTATGTATTAATTAAATTAATTAATAAATACCCTTATACTAAAAGTTCATAAATTTTCTAACCATAAAAAACAAAAGCCCCAAAGGAAAGGTTTCGGAACTCAAAATCCTGTATATACCCCTACACAAATACACTAAGGAGGTACGAAAGAGGTAATAAGAACACACACGTGAACAGGCAATAAAAACATTAGAGTTACCAAAAGTCGCACATTTGATGGAATGAGAGCTCACCCAACACATATATGAGAAGACAAATCACATCTCACCCAATATTAACCAAAATGCTTTATTTAAACAAAAAAAAAACCTCCCATATACACATATGATGGAATGAGAGCTCACCGTTCTCATGATTTTTTTTTTTAAATAACCACCGTACTAAGCTTAGAGAAAAATATTCATCAAAGGGCCAATTTATGACCCGTTGATGAAATCTATCAAATTTTACTATTAAAAGGAGGGGTCGGAAATGTTCTAATTTATACTTCGATTAAACCAACCGTCCTTCAATGTTGTTGCTACAAATTTAATGTGAACTGGTATAGATGCCAGAAAAACAGTCAGCTCTTCATTGACAATTGAAGGGTGTTTGATCAACCGTTTCAGATTTCGTACGATAGTCAAAAGTATCTATCTGTATTTTTATAAACATAGGTAGATAGAGCCATATGCAATTCCAAAAGAAGAAAAAATACAGAGGTTTGGTTGTGTTTCAATGATCCAATCCCGATAGTAGCGTAATAGAGCGCATATGTTATAGTCTAAGATATTCTCGCCTACTTTTCCGCGTTACCAGAAAGTACCAGAAGATCAAAGGAAGCATTAATAATCAAAAAGCAAAAACGACATCTTTCCATCGCTTTTACCGTCGTCAAATACACATGAGCGAGAGAGAGAGAGAGAGAGAGAGGGGGGTAAGATCACGTGCCTCTCCAGTTTCGCACGTGCAGGCTCTCCATCTCCGTTTCGGATCACGTGACCCTAGCTCCGCACGTGCAGGGGCTCCACCCTAGTTGCAGACCCTCTGGTTGGTCACACAAGAGTACTGCAACCATCCACGGTCGCGATGGTCAGGGCACGAGTCATCCAACGGCTCAGATTTGATCTCGGCCTCTGCCCGCTCCTGATGATGCTGCTGCTCCTCCTCCTCGTCCTCCTCATCCCTCCCGCGCTTCATCCCGATCGGAACCCCAAACAGCCTCGTCCTCGCCTCCTCCACCGCCTCCGCCACCTCCTCCGCCTTCGCTCGGCAGACGGACGCCTCCGCCTCGTCGGAAAACCGCCTCATCGGCATTAGCTCTAGCGGCTTCTCCGCCGGCCAGCCGCAGCCGCCGCCCTCCTGGCTCAGCGCGTACTTGGACATGAGAGCGAGGATGCTGTTGCAGAGGCTCTTCATCTGCGACAATTCCTTCGACAGCTGCGAGTTCTCCTTCCTCAGCCGCTCGTTCTCGTCCATCAGCTCCGCCACGCTGCAGGGCGCCGGAGGAACGCTCGCCGCCGGGGACGAGTTCGACGATATCACCTGCTCCTCGCCGGAGTTCGTCGGCGATCCGGCCCTAGCCGCCGCCGCGGCCGACGCAGACACGGCCGGAGCCGCCGAAGGAGAGATCTTCCGGCGGTGTATGTCGCAGAGGAGCCGCTTCTCGCCTCGCCGGAAGCACTCGTTCGCGAATTCCCACCGATCCGGCACGATCTTCCGGAATCCCTGGCGAAAACCGGCACACACGGTGAGATCGGGACGGGATCGCACCGATCCAACGCAATCGATCAAAGGAAGAGAAAGAGATGGCGGAGACTACACTTACGTAGGTGTTGAGCTGGCGGACGAAGCTGGAGAAGTTGTTGTGCTTGAAGTACTTGGGGAGGAGATCCCTGGCGAACTCGGCCGGCCGCCAGACGACGAAGGTCGTTCCGTCGTCGTTCCAGGAGATCACGTCGTCGATGGCCGGATCGTCGACGAGTTGGTACGTCTTGGTGAGGAAGGGCGTCGGAAGAGACCTGTGAGCGTCCGCAGCCGTCGAATCGCCGTTCTGCTCCACCGGCGGAGGAGCCATGGCCGCCGATCAATCCACCTTTCCTTCGCCGGAAAAGCCAAGCACTCGCCGTCGAAATCAAAGATGATCGAAGATCGAATTCGAACCCTATGAGAGAGAGAGAGAGAGAGAGGCGATTTTGTGCGGTTTCTAGAAGCTTCTGGTGATAAAACGGGACAGCTAGTGCGAGAGAGAGAGAGAGACCCACCACCGGTCTAGAGAAGAGGGAGGAAGGCACCAGAAGCTTTTTGTACGTCTGTTCGAGAAGTTTCTTGGTTCATCGGTTTAGGGCGACACGTGTCGGTAACGAGGTGGAGCGGAGCCCCTGGAGATAAGGTTACGAATTTACTGTAGCCGGTAACTGAAGCTTCTTATTTATTTACTTACTTTGTTTGAACATATTCCGAAGTTTCGGGTCCCTCCGTTGACGAATGGAGAATCCAGTAATCTTACGTTCCTTGATTTTAGGCCTGATTGGTTGATCTGGGCCGTTGATTGGAAAAAGGTGGCCCAATCTGACTCTTTTAAGCCAAAGTTGAAATAAGGAAGGAAGGAAGGCAGGAGATAGAGAGAGAGAGAGAGAGAGAGAGAGTTTTGGGATTTTTTTGGATTTGGGTATATATGATTGGTGGAGTGAGAGAGGGAGGAATGAGGATTGTCTCTGTGGGTGGGCTTCAGAGGGAGGAGGAAGGAATGGAAATGCAATAATAAAGGGCAGAGAAAGACGTGTAATGTGTTAATGGAATAGATAACGTGCGTGTCTCGGATTGATGCAGACGATTTCTTCCGTATGCTGTGAGAGAAGACGCGTCTAGAAGGTTTCGGGGCTTCTTTTCGGTTTTTGATAAGGCACACTTGTGGACACGTGCGGAGAACATGTTCTGGAGTGCTGGAATATAAGTCTCGCACACAAGAATAAGGGATAATGGTGGGGTTGGAGAGGGGACCCGTGCATATCCGAAAACGCCTCAACTGGCGTGTGATTTGATGATTCATTGTGAGAATGGGAGATGGCTAGTTGGCCGGCCCCACCCGGCTCAATTCATCCCAAGCACAGCTGCGTGCTAGGCCAGGTTGCTCGGGCACACGGCACGACATGGCTCGTGTGCCCGACACGGCAAGACCCGCAGCCAAGCCCAAGCACAACACAACCCCTTTTCTACAAAGGCACGCACCAAATCCTTTAGGGGTCGTTTGTTTTTCCCATTTACATATGTAAACACTACACATGGGAAATGGTTTCACACATTTTATGTTTGTTTGCAACATTTACACATGTGATGTGTAAATTAGATATTAATTTGATGTATAAAATGTATGGGAAAAGGGGCTCTCCATTACACACCAAATCAGGTGTGAATCGGTTACACAGCAACACCCAAAAGGCGCTGCTACAGTGCTTCAACGCCTAGGACGCCTTTTATTTTTTTTTTAATTTTCTGGTGGTCACAATCAAGATCTGAACCGTCTAGAGTGTTTAGAAAGGCCAAAACGGCTATGAGAAAAATTTTCAGCCGTTGGATCTTCTTAAATTGTGAGATATTTATGCATAAATTCTGACCGTTAATCGTTAATTCTGGATTTTCCTGGGGCCCATTTTCACGATCCGGACCGTTCATCTTGTTCAAAAGGCCATTTGCCGCTATGCGGTCAAATTTCAGAAGCTGATTCAAAATGGATCTTGAGATATCTTCAAAAAACGTATCAGCCATTGGATGCAAACACTATTGTTACATAGTGTTGAACAGGCAGTCCACTTTTTTCAAATTTCTGGATCATCATAGAGTCAAATTCAAGATCTGAACCGTTGAGTCTCTTTAAAAGATTAAACACGAGTAGTAGATCAAATTTCAACCGTTGATCTTGCATATATTGTGAGATATTTACAAAAAATGATAGACCTTTTGATCTTCAATTCTAATTTTTGTGGACCTCTTTTTGCTAATCCAAACCGTTAATCTTCTTCAAAAGGCCAACAATGCTTATAATATTAAATATCATCACTTGATTCATTATGGATTTTTTAAAATTTGCAAAAAACTATAAAAAGACGTATAAACCATTGGTACAATAAAGATTCACATTGAAAGAGGTGTGAAAATAACAAACAATGAATTCTTTTTCACATGTGAGTCATTTACATATGTAAATGACTCACATGTGAATCATTTACATATGTAACGCATTTTCACATCACATGTGAAATTAACAAACGACACCTTAAGCCCCTACTTGGAAATTGAAGAGGCTGCTGTGTTTATTTGTCAGGGGTTCGAGTTATAGACATTGGTGGAATAATTGATGTATTTAAAAGTTCTATTCATGATATCAAAATTTGAAAATTGTGCAGTTTAAATTTCAGTGAGTGGTATTTATTACTTTATGCATGGTTTAATGTGCTATTTATAGTCTTATATCAATATCAATGAGTGTTATTTATAGTTTCATACAAGTTTCAATGTGGTATTTTTCTCAAGTTTCTGATTTTCTAAATTTTTTAAGCTTTCTTCTAATTTTTTTAAAATAAATTTAGAAAAAAAGGCTGGCTCAGATGGCACGTGGGCAAGCATGACCCAGCATGGGCCCAACACAACAAGAGCCTAGCTATGCCTATGGGCTGTTATGGGATGAGGCCGTACTAGCTTAGGCACGACATAAAGCGGCCCGTAAAATTTCACTGGCTAGCACGACTGAGTCAAACATTTCATAGACACGACGCTGCTCATTTTACATCCCTGTCCATAGAAACCAAATGGAGCATACTTGGGATGAAATTGAATAAAGCACACTCAAGAAGAGTAGGAAGATGAAAGATCATGCAATGGAATATGCAGAGCCAAGCCACCTCTTTTTGAGGAAAGGCCAAGTCAAATGTAAGTAATTAATTCTTGAATTTGGGAGTTATCGGTTTTAAAATGATGGATTGAAATGTAATAAAACTGCTAATTTAAAATTATTACTATTATTACATGTAATGCAAATGCATGTATAAAACAAATCTTATTAAAATATTTAAAAAGGAATATGATTCTCATTTGTCGTGGAGTTGAATATTTATAGGTTAAATAGTTCAAAGCTGGACGAGTCAAAAGTCTAATTCACAAGTTTTTCAAGACTAATATACTAGAATAGTTTACCATTCCTTGCCATGTTATAGCAAAAATATAAGTAATTAATGTTTGAATTTCGGATTTACCTTTTTAAAAAATGATTGATTGAAATAAAATAAATTTACTGATTTGAGTTTATTTTTATTAATACATGTAATGTCAATATATGTATATCTTAAGTTTGTAAGTATTTTATTCATTTTTAAATTTTATTAAATTGTTTTAAAATGAACATGACTCTCCTTAGCCATCCAGTTGACTCTCTACAAGTCAATATTTTAGAGCCAAGACGAGTCAAAGTTAAATCTCAAGTTTTCCAACTTTGCCAATAGATTTGACCATCCCTATCATGTGATGGAAAAAAAAAAGTAAGGAAGAATTATAGTACTTGATTTTTGAAATGGTGAGAAGAATCTCAAGAGTTTGGCAATGGTTTCTTTCTTTTTTTTTCATGATCAGTCTAACTATTAATATAGGGGGTGATCAGTGTTAAACTATGGTAAGTAACAATTTATGAAATTTAACAAATGTAAATTAGGAAAACTAACATATGTTTGTCCATAGCGCAAGAAATTAATCACATAATAACGGCCTAGCCACTTTTGAGTGCTTTGGATAAATTTGAAACCTTATCCAATGATGTCCAAAATGGGAAAGTAATCCCTTCACAGATCACCAACGCCATGACATAGCTAACTATAATTAAACGAAAATTTTGCTGACTCCTAATATACCCAATTTTCCCCTCTTAATATTGAAGTTTTGTCTCATACTCTCATGTGACCTGTTGGTTGTGACTTGCCATTTCACTGGCTCTATTTTTGGGTGCATTAAGATCTTCTTAATTAATTGATATGAACTCTATCCTTGGACGTCTACATTGAAGGAAGTTCTATGCTCACTTCATACATGAACTTCGGAAATTATTTTCTACATGAACATGGAAAATTATAAGTTGTACAAACCACAAAGGTGCCAAACTTACAAAGACATGATGAGAAGACCCAAAACGTTCATAGGTTTATGCAGGTAATTCTACTATGTTAGCCAATTTTTTTTTAAATGCAACTCATTGAAAAGACTGGAGAAAGGAAAAGAATTTAAATAAAGTTTTTTTTTCTGAAAGGACGATTAAAGGGCACAGGTTTTATAGTCATGAAGATAAATGTGCAACCCTATTATGTCAACATTGCCTAATTCTCTTTAAAGTAAGCATTTTTTTTCCTATTTATTTATTTTTGAAGGAATATTGGGCTCTTGAATTGGGCCCCACCTAGCAAGCCACTTGACAATCAATCTTCTGTAATGGGTCAATGATTTTTCATATGTTAGAGCTCACCTCGAAAATTCTAGACTGCTCATGGTATTTTTTCTGTCAAATTTTACTTTAATTGGAGCTGAGGCAACCATGAGATTGATCACATGTGAAACAAGTAATTTACTCTCTCTCTCTCTCTCTCTCTCTCTCTCTCTTTTATGCTTAGTCAAATGTTTTAGACTTGACCAATCTAAGGTGGGTCCAACCAACGTGAGATAAAATTAGTCCCATCACCCATAAAGGACACACTTTATGTTCAAACTATCCAAATTTCATGGTTTGCTCCCACCAGCTCATACACTCAACAAAAGCTCTTCTTTTCAACCTTCTATTCTACAACTTTTTTATGGAAAAGCATAAATGACAATTTAATATTAAAGATAAAAAAAAGCTCATAACAAGAATAATAGATGAACTTTTAGTGGGGTGGGGGAGTGGGAGCAGTTTAATATTATAGAAAAGGTCTAAAGGGAGTGTTTGCCTGAGAGGTAGAGTAAAATAAAATTAAGTGTTAAATCAAAAGAAAAAGAAAATTTTACCCAAAAAAACGCAATAGATGGGTCCTACACTGAAAAGGACATTTTAATTTTGATAGTATGAGATTAATCATGCGGTAACGATTTAGTTCTTTTTTTTAGAAAAGCGGTAAAGTGACATTATCCTTTCACAGGGGCGTTAACGTCATTCGTTTATATATTTATATATCACCAAGAAGAGATATTATCGTCTCTCAAAAGCATTAACGTCGTTCAATTTATATGTTGTTAAAGAACGACATTAATGTTCTTTAAAAGTGACTCTTCAGGTTTAAAAAAATTCATTTGAGGAAATGAAAAGTTTCTTTCTGCAAACTTTTATTTTCATGCAACTTTGTGCTTTATTTTTCTCTACTGTTGACCCCGAGCTCCTCGTCTTTTTTAGATTACCACCTTTCCAACCTTTTTGGTATATTCTAATCTAACTTATCTTTGGTTGTTCTTGTATATAGCTATATATAGAGGTATTTACTTCTTTTTCTTTAATCTTTGCATACATAAACTTACTTGTTTGTTTAGCATTCTTATGTACATAGTTATTTAGGCTTCCCATATACTACTTTTTCATTTACCTTTCTCATCAAACTTATCTTCTATATTCGTTGTTGTTTAGACATATCATGGACATGTAGTTTGATTTACGGTGAACCTGTTGAATGTTTGGTAATGTACATATTTATTATATTGTAGAACAACTTCATTCTAATATCGCATACTTTGCAAATATTGAACTCTGATGAAGCAGCCATTACATGTAAATTAGCCTTATTTATTATTTGAATTCATTAAAGTTTACAGATTATTCCAAACACTTCCAAGATTGCTGAATATTCACCAAAATCATTACCTTTACTGTATGAACAAGGCACTTATGGTAGCAGAGCAATTAATGATGGAATCGAATATGGAACTTACAGAATTCTAAATACCAATCCGAATACAGAAATATGGGCCTTTTTCAGTTTAGGAAAAAGAAAAGGCAGCTCAATGTGAACTAGCACACCTTGCTGAGATAGACTGCATGAGGATTAATCATTCTTTTGTCACGGGTTGTGTGGATAGATGGCGGCTAGAGACAAACACATTTCATCTCCTTCCGGTGAGATAATTATTATACTAGATGACGTTGCATGCATAGATGGATTGGCCATTGATGGTCCAATTGTAACGGGCATCACTTTTCATATATATATGGATTGGCATTGTATACAAATTACACTTTGTAAGTTATCAATTGAATTGTTATGATTCTTCTTTAGCATATGAAGATATGTTTTTTGTTTTATGTTTTTGTTTTTGTTTTTGTTTTTTTTTTTTTTTTTTTGAATTTTTGGAGAGTATCTAAAGAATTGCATATCGTTCAAAGAAGTGCAAAGTACCATTTGTGATGTGTTTAATAATGCTCAATTGCAATAGAAAATCTTTAGATTCAAAGAGGCAAGTTATCTTCTCTTGTTAGTTATGAAAAGACAGAATCGGGGAATGAGCAATCAATTCTTGAGAAGGAATATACATCTCCCTCAACATATGTGAATAAAGAGTTTTCTCCCTAAAAAGGTGACGAAACAAGTAATAAAACAGAAGGCTTTTGAAGTTACTAAGCCTCCAACAAAATAATTAACTTACGAATGGGAAGAAGAAATTGTTTATATCCTCACTATGTCTACATCTCATTGCGTCTCCAAAAAATCTACCAATAGATGATGTTTTGAATTATCCAATTGATATGCTGAGTGCCAGTCAGACTACCCATTTACAGGGTCCTTTTCAGATATCAACGTCTTAATTAAAAGAATAAAATATCTACAAAGAGAGAGAAAGTTTTGAAGCCAACTTAATGTAGTCATGCCGGGGCTCAAGCGTTCTAAATTTTCACTAACAGAAAATGAATGTACTCTTCGTGATGGCTTCTTCGGGTTTATCACTCCAAAGATTTACAACGCCGTACTAATGGTATACTATGGGCATAAACTCCAACATATGAGGGAACTGCTTAAAGAAAGGGAATGCTTTTGCACTAATATCATTTATTGGTGGTTTGGAGTGGAAAAGCAACAGTGTTTGGACATACATTTTCTTGATCCGTGTACTTCTATAAGTTTCCATCCCCTCATTGTATACTGCACACATTGTTCTAATCCAATTGCATATCTCTTATTTGATATTTATTGATAACAGAACTGGTATACCCATAACAATAAGGAAATTTTTTTAGACCATGTTTTTGAGGTGGAAAAAGGTTGGGTGAGATTAGGAATTTAAAGACTATGATTTTTGTGCTATGAAAACACTCCCACTTTACTCTTTTAGTGGACTATAATGATTTCAAATTATGGGAATTTTAAAATAGCCTTAAGACCAACACAGAGACATTTCAGTGTTTTAATGATTTTGTAAGTGTATATTCATTTAAGTGTTTCCTTGACATCATATAATTAGTTGTGTTTCCTTAACTAATACAATTTTTAAAATAATATTGTGAACTATTCGGGTGGATAGAGATCTAAAATCATAAAAGGGAAGTAGTTAAGAACTTGCCAAGCCAATCAAACGGTTCCAACTACGGTGTATTTACAATTGCATTTGCTTCGCATTGTGCACAACAACAACAAATAACATTTAATTTTAAGAATATGACATATTATAGGTATAAAGTTATTGTAGGTATATATAGATTCATGTTGATAAAAACGGTTATAAGATGGATAATGATCAAGGAGAGTTGATTTGTAATTTATTTGATCAAACAATATTACTGTAATAATATACTGTAATTCATTTATTGTATCATTCAATCTATAATAAAATAGTTTACTATATGATAGGCCCAAACAGAAGATTAAATTGATTGATCGAATATATGCCCTACCCCTGATAAAATGTTTACATTGTAGTACAATTGATACTGAATTCTTTACAAAAGTTAAATGCATTAAAAACATTGAACATTTGGATTTTTATAAACTTGAACATTTGGGTTAACAGGGGTTTCTTTATAAGGAGGATCCCGACTGGGGTTGTATATGGGTCAGTTTTGGTCTGGGTCCGTGGTGGACTTGGTTCCAGTCCGAGTCCATGGTGGTGGACTCGTACCGGGAACCATTAATCAGAGGATGGATTTAGAACTGGAACTGGTTCGAAGCCAGTTTCCTGGATCCGAAACCGAAGCCATTAAGGAGTGGATGGACCCGGAACCAGAGCAGGAATCATGTATGGGCAGGCTCAGGTCTGAGTCCGGGTTTGTGTAGAGAATACTTTTTTAGGACAAAATTCCAAAAATTAAGGTAACATGTTCGTCTTAGGCCCACGGGCCAAAACCAAGGTGGAACCAGAACCAGAATCATTTAGGGGACGGGTCCAAAAATAGGATTCAAACCCAGACTTGTTTACTTATCGGTCTCTAAAATAAGGACCTAAACCTGGTTATTAACAGGTCGAAACCTTCGGGTAATCGGAGAATGAGGGACCTATTTACAACCCTAATCCTGACAACTGTGCTTATTATATCCTTTTTTTTCTTACAATTTAAATAAGTAACTACCCAATGTCCTTGATATCATTCCTCGGTTTGAATTTTTTTTCTTTGGCCTTATCGGTTTTCTGAAAGCTATTGGTGGTAAAATTCTTTCATTACATGTATATGACCACTGTTTGCTATCCTATGTTGCATGAATGATTTCATTATAAGTAGCAATATATATTGGTTTTTTACACCAACTTTCACAATATTCATATGGATTAATTAATCTTTTACTACGTGAGGCCATTATGTGAACATGGAATCCCCATAGCTTACCATTTTCGACATGTGTAAGTATGCCGATCAAAATAAACAACATTTATATACTCTCCAAATTAAATTTGAAATTCTGTTTGCCGCGTAACTCGAACCAAGACACGATTAGCATCTTTTAATGATTCATTAAATATTTTCTATGCATATAGTGTTAATTCAGAATGAACATTGACCGTCATTTCTCTTTTTTGAAAAAATCCGTCAACTTGCATCTTATCTGTTCAACCCGCTTAACAATAGAAAATGTTCTTGTGTTTTTCAACATGCTGTTTGTACACTCAGCGACATTGCTTGTAAGCTGATCATAACGTTTTTCTTCAACAAATGCATTGGCCCAGTGTTGTTTACTAAAACCATTGATGTAATTGTATGCTTCAAGGTTAACAAAACTTATATCCTGTATATATGATTCATATTCACATTTTCTATACACATTTGCCGCATGCTAGAATTTCATAATTATTACTGAATCATTAAGATTTAATTTAATATTTTCTGCAAGATGTTTACAACAATAGTAATGATATGCAAATGGAAAAAAATTTTCAATCGTAGGGACGAGACCTTTTTGTCTGTCAAATACAATGTTAAATTTTCAGCTTACTAAGGGGAATCAACAAATTAGCAAGAAACCACTCTCAACTATCGCATCGCTCTTATTCCATGAATGTAAATGCAATCGGAAAAAGTTTGTTATTTCCATTGAGTGTGATTGTAACGATTAAGACTTTTGAATATTTACTATAAAGATGACATCCATCAACTGCAACCACTAACCTTAGAGATGACATGAAAGATCGGCTAATGGCCCCGATGCAAAAGAAAATTTTTGAAATCGATCTTCATCATCAGTTATGATATTCGTAAAACTACTCGGATTCATCCCTTTTAATTCAACGCAGTACAGTGGGAGCATTCGAAATGAATCTTCATATGAACCATGAACAATAATAATTTGGCATATGATATGGTAGGACACTTTAAATTAGAAGACAATAGTATAAGTTTATGATAAAACTCTAATAAGAATCATCCAAATCTTCTATCAATCAAAGATTAACTGATTCCAAAGATTAACTACTTCGGTCAAGGTTTAATACACAGTAATCAGACATTAGGTCAGATAGATATCCTTGTTTTAAAAGTGAAAATAAAGTACCAACCTGATAAATGTAGCCAACAACCAAAGTTTAAATCAATTAAAGAATGGTAGACAAAGGTATACAAGTTCCAATACGAGATTCTTAGTGTAAAAGGTAAATAGATGAGGACAACAAAAAGTTGAAATGAACTTTTCTATATGGATATTATATATATAATAACATACAATGTTACAATCGTAAAGAGACGTTAACGTTGGTAGGGAACATTAGCATCGCTCATTAAAAACAAATAAAAAAAGCTCTCCCATATAAACACTACCATTTTTCAATCAAGCAAAGTGAATGAAAAATGAGGATATCAGAAACGATGATTCGTTTAGCTTTCCTATTTGGCGAAAGAGTGGATGCCAATATTCATTTTAAAAGTTTGATTTTCAGATATAAATCTCAAAACAATATATCAACAAAATGAGTGCAGTCTCAGGCTTGTATTTCATTCTGATAAACACAAACCTTAGTTACACCCATTTTATTCGACATTCTGCTTGATGATCTATATCTAAAGATTAAACTTATTAGATGATAATAGCACCCAATCTCTCACCAAATGGAAAAGTTATACAAAATACTCATTTCTGTACTCTAATCTCTCATTTCTTCTATTCTAAAGCTTGAAAGGTTGTAGTGTTAAAAACAAGAAGAAAATAGATAAAAATATCATGTTAAAACTATATGAACATAGCTAATGGAGATAAGAGCAAAATCTATACTAGCAACATCATGTTTTTATGGGGTCATCTCCAAATAGGTCTTCAACATCATAAAGGTCTTATATTTATAGGGGGAAATGCCGCTGTCTAGTATAAATGAGCGACGTTATTGTCTCGTCGTTATTTAGTAACATATTAAAGATGGACGTTAACAACTCCAAGGGTCGTTAGGGTCATTAACATTGCTCTTCCGCTTAAAAAAAAAAAAAAAAAAACAAGTCCCTACCACAGGATTAATCTTTGGGCGTCAAAACTAAAAGATCTTTTTTGGTGGGGAACCCATCTATAAGTATTTTCGAGTAAAATCTCCAAAGAAAAAAGAAACAGAAGGGGTTGAGAGTAAAGGCACTCTCCCGTTTTGTCATTTAGTGGCCTTTCCTTTTTTTTTGACATGTAGTGCCTTTAAAGAGTATAGGTCCTTTTTTCATTTTGTTTACTTACTTTCAATCCCCTTCACTTTTTTTTTTTAGATTTGACCCTTGTATATTTTACTTCCAACACCCTTTACTTTCTTTTTTTCTCTTGATTCAACCATTCATTCTTCACAAGCATTTATATTTCTAAATTTAAGAATTTATAATAAGATGTCACAACTTGTCCTCCTAGGATTTCTAGCTTCTCATCATTCTATTTTTAATTGGGACAAATTCTCATAATTCCAGATTTTCTCGTAATTCCAGCCACACAAAAAAGTCAAAGAAGGCCTTTGAAATTATCAAGAATCCAACTGCTAGCATTCCATTATGTGAGAGGAGAGCCAGGAGGATTTTAGCATTCCATTTGGAAACAACATTTGGGAATTCTGAAATTCTCGGACTTATCGAGAGACAGTCCCCAATAAAGCATAAAGTTATATTTCAGGAGTCACCCAGCCTGGAATTGTAGCCCATTTTGATGCATAACAATCTAGTAACACCAAGAGATAAATTATTTGGACTAGGATCAAAAGTGTGCACAATGTGAATTAATAGATGAAATGATCCTCTTGGATTTTGGTTCACAATATTTAATGAGTATATATCGTAAACATTTGCAGTCATAAATTTTTTTTACAGGTTAAAAAAACATATTAGGGTTCCATTTTGATGCATGGGTTTTCTTTACTTGAAAATGAGGTACAGAGTTATACAATATAGCCTCATTCTAGTCTACTCCTTGCCTTTCCGAAGAGAAATCAAACGGGAAAAATTAAAGGGAACAAGACTAGACAGCAAAACATAGAAAATGTGATATACAGCAAAATGGGCATCCAAACACCCCTGTCCTCTATTTTGTGGAATTCAGCCTGCCCAAAGCTACTATCATCTGAACGTTCACATTTCTCCTCCTAAAAGTTTTACAAGCATTTACCAAAAAATTTGTCTAAAAGATTGTTATTGGAAAAATAGGGATTTGACCCATAAATAATTGATATTTTCTGTAAAACTATTCATACAACAAAGGTGTGATATCCTATAAATGCAAAATATCACACGCTGCGATATGTGCGATATTCCTTGATCCTAGAATATCGCACAAGTAACTTTCTAAAAATTTATTAGACTTCAACCATTGATGAGCAAACATACGACTCAAGCCAATTTGTTCAGGCAAAAACCCCAAAAATTATTCTAAAAGAAAGTAGGAGTATATTATGAAATTGGGGGAAACTTTCTAAGGATTATGGTTGAAAAGGCACGAGTGACAATAAGACATCTCGGCTTTTTTTGTTCTTTTACTGTTATAAGACATCTTACTTATTAAGATATTAAGAATAACCAATAAGTATCAAATAACTTTCAGATATTGTTTAAACATACTCTTATAAAATCCCCCCACACTTAGTACTTTTTATTCCACTATTATTGCGATTTTCTTGCAATGTCGTCAATGTTGATGATGTTTTGAAACTATTATATTATTATTGAGAAGTCATCGTCTTGCAATAATATCAAGATATTCTTAAAAAATCATGTATGTTTGTGTCAAAGCAATTTCATTGAGAAAAAGGAGAATTTTAGTGAATAAAAATTATAAAATAATTATAATAAGAGCGTGCTTTTGCAAAAGCAGGCCCAAAATGTCACTGACACTAACAACCTAATAAAACAGAAATCACTTACCCAACCTAATAATTGGGGTCAAGACGTTCAAAACTAATAACGACGGTAAAAACTAAATCAACGACTAACAACCATTATCTTAGATTCGACAATTAAAATGAACTTTTATTTGTTGCGTACGTGGAAATATAAGCATATGGGCTTCCACGTTTTTTTTTTTTTTGGGTGAGCTTTTTCTTTTCTTTTTTTTCTTATTTTTTTCTGAGAGTACATTTGATAATAGGTGAGAAATCCATAGATTATAGAATTTCTCACTACCCTTGAAATAGGGATTCCTGATGAGGAATTGTATAGGTGAAATTTTCACATCAAAGTTAATTGCATTGAAGCATATTGCAGAGAAAATTAGGTTTTGATGCACAAATCCTATGGCGATGATAATCCTATGTTAGAAGTTTGGACCTAAATTTAAAAAAAAAAAAAAATTTATTGATCAAAATTTTCAAAAATTTACAATTGTTAAATGTGGATTTTTTATTAAAAAAAATTTTCATTGGTCGAATTCTTTGAAAATCTACAATTGTCAAATGTGGATTTCTCATTACTTAATGAAAATAAAAAAATATTTTCTCATAATGATTTGGTTGCCAAATGTGACCTTACCCTTGGTGATCAAAAACACTTTTTTCTTAGATTTAAATTGTACTGATCTATTTATGTATTTATTATTATTTTTTTGTTTGTGGAATACTGTTTACATCAAACAAAGAAAAAGATAAAAAAATTTTTTGAAAAAATTATTGTCTTTCTATATCATTTCCTCAGGAAGGTGATTATACAAACATTCCTAAAAGTAGATGTTTTGTAGACAAACGACCCAGGATTGTACATTATATTTGCAAGCAAGTGGGTCCCACATAACAATGCCAAGTACTATCTGACATCACAAGGTATACTAGACAATGCATTCCATCTACTTAGACAAAAAATGTTCCTTATGCATAAAAACGATTCCAATTTTATGGGATAAAGTAATTTTGAAAAAAAAAACCCTTTCAAAAAAGTGTGCAATGTGCATGAAAGGATGATAAAGCTTTTTCTTAACTATTTGAAGAAAGAATCTTAACCTGTGACTATGGCCGTCCACTGCACCGTCTAATGCTATTTTTGTCTTTTTTTTTTTAAAGGGGTTTTGGCTGGCATATGCCCTTACCTTTTGTTAAAAATAAAAAAAGGCTTTTAAGTAGTTACTAAACCTCTTTAACTTTATATAAAATGTTCAAAAAAAAAAAAAAAAAAAAAAAAGAGGACACCCTAGTCAACTTCTTTCTCAGTGTAACCACGTCCACAATAAGGTGCACTCCGTTTGTTATGATTATAGAATGACCCATGACCTTTCTATCAAAGAAGATGAATAATTTAATTTATTGGTTACAGCAAGTTACATAACTGAGAATAAAGGGACAGCCAATGGTTGAATATCTCACCAGGTCTCTAACCCAGCTGCCTAAAGTTTCATCCCTAGTTCTTCTCCTCTGTGTGTGTTGGAGACTTGGGGTTCACTTTCACATCGGTCAAGTCTCTCGACGGTTCATCCTTGTTTTTGTTGTTGCTTGCTGATGGCGAATGACCAGCGGTGGGTTCTGTACTTCCAGAGGTTCTTGAATCCAGATTCCAGAACGAACAAAAGGGGGCCATAGAGAAGAAAATTCTTAAGACTTAGGGCAACAATAAGTATTAGGCCAGTGGAAACGGCTCCATAGTACCCTAGTGGTAAAAGCAGTTGTTCTCATCGAGAGGTTAAGGTTTCCTCCCCTACTCACATGTGAGTTTCTTTACCCGTGTGAGGTTTTTTGTTTGTTTGTTTATTTGTTTTTTTTTTTAAGTGGCTGCAGTGTGGTTGTATGCAACTGTGCAGGTAATATATGAGGCCAAAAAAAAAAAAAAAAAGGGCACAAAGCCAATGAAATGATCAACAAAACTTGGCTGAAATATGCTTGGCCTACAGTCCAGCATATTTCTAACATTTTAAGAAAAGATATTGAAACGATACAAGTGACAAGTCCCATTTTTTATATTGAATGTAATCTTGAGACCCCACTTTCTAAAACTTAACCCCAACTTGAAGTCTTATTTTAAAAGGGATAATTTAGATAGAAGTTCATTTCTTCAAACTCAATTAGATAGAAGCCCACTTCCTAAGATCTTAGTTGCAATAGTCCACTAGTGTAATAAGTTTTAATCCTTCAAGTTCATTCTATTTTATATATTTTGTGATGATGGCAATTTGACCTCTAGGATTTTCTTATTTCTTTTTAGGGTCTAAACTTTAAACCATTGTTGGTTGGTGATCGCGGGCAACTGGCAGGTTTTTTTTTTTTTTTTTTTTTTTTGTTTTCTTAGTCTACTCTAAGTATTCCTTTTCATGGCTGGAACCCAAAACACGGAGGTTGGCTCTGATACCACTAGATAATATGGAATTAACCAAAATACCAAAAGCCCCACGACTAATGGAACACATCAAATTAAGTCTTATAATTATTTAGGACCGTGACATACCGGTGGCCGGCAAGGCATATTGAAAATAGGACATTAAGAATTCTGAATTATTTAGTACTCAAATTAAAGAATCAAGAATATTAAGAATTATGAATTTTTCAGTACCCAAATTGAAAAATCAAGAACATAAGGCATAGGAACATTAAGAATTCCAACTTTTTAGCGCATAAATTGAAAAAAAAACATGATTATGTATTAGTATATATGATAAACAAGAACATCAATTAGATGTGTATGAAACAGAAACATACCTGAAAATAGTAGTATATTAGATGTGTTAAAAACAGAAACATGAGAGAGAAATAAGAACAACATGACAAATAGGAACATAAACAATAGGGACATGTTCCATGTGTTAGTGTTGTGAGAAACAGGAGTATAAGAAACAAGAACATGTTCCATGTATTAATAGTGTTAGAAACAGAAATATATTCAAACACGAACATGAAAAACAGTAACATGAGAAATAGGAACACAAGAAATAAGAATATGAGAAACATGAACATGCATGAAAACGGGACTATGTGTTAGTATGAAATAGGAACATGAAAACAGGACGATATGTTAATGTGAAATAGTAATATATGGTATGTAAATAAAAACATGTTCCATGTATTAGTGTGAAACCGGAACATACATGAAAACAGGACATGTGTTACTGTGAAACAGAAACATGAAAACAAGACCATATGTTAGTGTGAAAAAGGAACATGTGAAAACTGGAACATATGTTATATAAACAGAAACATGTTCCTTGTGTTACTGTGAAATAGGAATATACATGAAAATAGAACCATGTGTTAGTGTAAAACAGGAACATGTATTTGGAACATGAAAATAGGATCCCGTGTTAGTGCGAAATAGGAACATGTTCCACGTATTAGTGTGAACAGGAATATATTCCATGTGTTAGTGTGAAAGAAGAACATGAAAACAAGACTATGTGTTAATGTGAAATAGGAGCATATGCTATGTAAATAGGAATATGTTATATGTGTTTGTGTGAAATAGGAACATGTATTAAAAAAAAAGACCATGTGTTAGTATGAACCGGAACATAGTGTGAAATAGGTATATGAAAACATGATAATGTGTTAGTGTGAAATAGAAATATACATAAAAACAGGACCAAGTGTTACTGTGAAACAAGAATATAAAAACAAGAGCATGTGTTAATGTGAAACAAAAACATGAAAACAGGATCATGGTGCACAAAAATTAAAAAAAAATCTTGGAACTCCACTGGAAAAGTTGTTGGAAAGTCACCTGCCGCCGTCCGGAGGTTGTTGTCGATCTCTGGCTGGAGTTAGTTGCAGGCTAGACTGTAACAGTGCAACCACATGGAAATCTATTTTTTTAAGAGGGGTAAAATAGTAAAACTTTAGTGTTTTAGGGGCAACAATGTTTTAGTAGACTTTTTTTTTTCAGAAGTCTTAATAGACTTAAGGGTATGTTTGTGTGACCATTTTTTGTGGAAAAAGAAATAATTTTCATCACCGATCGGCGGTGATAGCTGGAGTTAGTCCCTAGCTGGACTATAACAGTCCAACCACATAAAAATCTATTTTTTTAAGAAGGGCAAAATGATAATATTTAGTGTTTTAGGGAAAAAATGTCTTAGTAGACTTGTTTTTCATAGAAGACTTAATAGACTTAAGGGCATGTTTGTGTGACCATTTTTATGGAAAAAGAAATAATTTTCTTTCAAAAACTCATTTTTAATGTGTTTGGTACAGCAAAATTCCTTGGAGTCACTTTTTTGCTACATCACTGCCACGTCTGACATTCTCTTTAGAAGATTGAAAATGAAATTCTCATAGGGGGCCATTAGATATCCATTTCTATGAAAAAGTTGACGCCCCTTCATAATTTCATTTCTTAATTCACTTCCACAAAAAAAAATGAAAAATCTAATTTTTCGTAAGAAATCTACAACCTCTTCAAATAACATTTACATCATTTCATCAATACATACAAATTTGCATGAAATATGAGTTTCATACTTTCGTTGAACTCCTTTTCTGAGGTTTTCAATTACAATAAAACTTACTGACGTAGTAATTTCCTCTTTCCACATAAATGGTGTATATACAAACTTGCCTTAAAGTTCTAAAAACTCTGGAAGTGGACTTAAATTTATATGAGTTTTAAAA
Source organism: Sextonia rubra (assembly GCA_037013555.1). Lineage (NCBI taxonomy): Eukaryota > Viridiplantae > Streptophyta > Magnoliopsida > Laurales > Lauraceae > Sextonia > Sextonia rubra. The sequence goes on along the minus strand of JASUAD010000011.1, from coordinate 27,578,411 downwards.
AATGGATTTGAGCCCAAAGCACCCCTACCATTTACTCATCTAAAAACCAATGCCCCATTCCTTTTCGCAATTTTTTTTTCTTAAATCTTACCAGAAATCTTCTATGGCCTAGAGTTCTCCACATCATTTTCATTCACTGTCATCTTCTAGGACAGAAAGCATGACTTAGCCTTCAATCTCTTATCTGTCAAAGGATGAGGATATAGCCTTGACCTGGTTGCCATCTTCACATGGTGGAGAGAAAGCTTTATGGGAGGAAACAACAGGAGATAAATGCCTAGCCACAACTCCGGAGATTTTATGAGGGTGGGACTGGGGCAATCAGAAAATTCTCAGTAAATTGCTATATGTACTCCAAACCACTCAAAAATACCTGATACACATTGCTCTTTATAATTTTGAAAAGTTTTATACTTCTAGCAAAGTGGGCCACCTTCTCACCCATGCGTCTAGCTGAAATTTCTCTTGTTTTCTCAGTTTAATTATATGCTACAGAGGTGAACAATCTGCTGCAGCTTAGAGTAAAACTATCAAGTAAATTTCAGAAATCCAAAGGAATTAAAATTTAAAATTAATATTTAAATTATATTTATTGAATTTATTCTAATAAAACAATAATGCAATACGCCCTTTCCAAATGACAAATAAATCACCTCTGACGGTTTAGATTTGTCTAAGTTGGCCTATTAATAGAAGGTGCAAGTAAGAAAAGTCTAGATGCACAAAGGACAGACTGATAAGGAAGTTATAGGTCCCTCGTGGAGCCCACAAATAAAAACTCTACACCGCCCAAATGCCAGGTGGTGGATCTTAAAGTGAAAAACGGTATGCGAAATTGTAGAAAGTCAAAATCATAGCAAAATCACATAAAGCAACAGGTGGTGACGGTAGAGGAAAAATCCCATGTAACTTTGATACTTTTTAAGAAAAAGCATATGAGTTTCTGTCATTTAGTGGTCTAAAAAAGTGAATTTTGACTTTTTTTAAAATTAAAAGTAGAGATATTTTCTACAATATAGTACTTTTTATTAGGCATATATTCTTTTATTATCCCTTAAAATGATCATTGATCTCACTACACTAATAAAGTAAATTTATCAAACAAGTGGTCCCACTGATAGGTGGCAAATCTGGCCCAACCCACTCACTCAACTCAAATTGACCCATATTTAACTTGCATAATCCTGCCGGCAACATGTAAAAGTCAATCACAGCTGGGTCAGATTGAGATCAACCCTAGGAAGAAGCCGAATCCATTTAAATGATTCAGTTTGGGGCCTGGCGGCCTGCACATAATCCCATTCAAACAATTTGGTGGTTTAACATTTCGTATTAGAATAGTTTATTTCATATTAAAAAATAAGCTGAGCGTGCGTTAGACTTATTTATTTATTTATTTCCCACAGCTTAACTAGAAAAAAGAAGCCATAATATTTGGAAGATTGGATTTTAGCCAAGCTTCTAGAAGTTGGGTCGATTTAATCAGGTTGACCTGGATTGAATGCAGGTTTTGTAGGTCAATTTGTGCATGAAGTTAGTCGACCCATTTGTAAGAGGGTTGCAAATGGGTTCAGACTTCAAACCGTAGATATGCCTTGTCAATCCAGCCTGTTTGCACGAAACCCGACCCATTCACGACCACTAGATTTGGTAGTATGTTGGTTCATTATGGGATGGGCTCATGTTTTACTTCCCAACCCAAACTCTGATCCGAGTCAAGTTTGGGACGGGTTAATGCTTCGGCTGTGCATGAATTGACCCGTTTCACTAGGTTTCAATCTACATGTGCTCAATTAAGTATTTGTACATAGAAGGTCATCAGCACAAGTCATCACGGATAGTGATGTACACCAACATGTTGTCGGTTCAAATCCTAATTAAAGCTGATATTAAAATAGGAAGAATAAATTAACAAATCAACCACCAACAGGTCCAATCCGATTTGTACTTGTAATGGAGAGAATTTGGTATCACAAATGTAATGGAGAGAATTTGGTATCACAAATTATCTTTTCAAAAGCCTTCAGAAACTTTTTGAAGTGTCAGAAGACAAGTAACTGGAGTGGTTTTCCTTCTTGGTCATGCCTACAAATATTTGTATCACAGAGATTTCTTTTTGGTTTTTTTAAAGATGTGAATATTCCTGAGGTTCTAACCCAATGGGACTAATCCCTAAGTGGCACCACGAAATCCATACAAGCGCATACTAGGCACATTTGGGGTGGTTTTGTGTTAGTTATTATAAGGGTTTTAACGGTAAAAATTTAAAAAAATAATAATTTTCTCCTCTGGTTTCTCCCTGTCACTACTCTGTTTCTCTCTCTGTATGCATACTATGAGCATTCTTTAGTTGGAGTCTATTCTTCTCGGTCTCTAAATGCAACCAAGCAATATTGAAAAAAGGCTGTTATATCTTGGGGGCAGTTTTATTAAGAACTTTTGCATCTGTGTTATATCCCAAGGGGCAGAACTCGTCCAAAAGAGAATGTCACGGGACATGCCTTGGCCAATAGTTGTTGCTATAGATTCTCTTTGATTTCCTCCAGTGATCAATGTTTCCATGTCTCATGCATCGATATACTTGTTTGTCCCATTTTTTGTAGCATTACTACTAACAATTTTATGACAAGTATGGCCATATCCACTATTAAATTCATGTATTAGGATTTGGTTCAGTTAGATAATTTTGACAGATCTAATCTCTGCCGCTAGTAATAGAAATTATTATTTCTGCTAGCTTCTTTGGAGAAAGCAGATGTTCTAACCGAACCGTATCCTAACCATAAAGAGAGCCTAGGTTGCTTACATGCACAAAAGAAATGGAAAGATGATTATTTATGCAAAAGCCACATTCTTGATCTGGTAGCAGACAATATATACAATTTGTATGTCGATTCCCAATTTGCAAAGGACCTCTACAAAGCTCTTAATAAAAAATATAAAATAGAGGAATTTTGGGTTAAGAAGTATGTGGTTGGTCGTTACTTAAATTTCAAGATGATCTGTCCCAAATACATGATTTACAAACCATAGTGAATGAAATTATTAAAGAAAAGATCTGAGTTAATGAACAATTCCACGTGGCAACAATCATTGAAAAATTACACCCACTTAGAAAGACATTCAAAAGGCTATTCAACATAGGAGGAGGGACTATTCCTTGGAGCGCCTTTAGCTCTACTTAAGAATTGAGAAAGAAGCTTGGACTAGTGATAAAAAAGATCTAGCTAAAAATGGTGGAAAGATACATTTTCCTTAATCTAAATCCAAAGAGAATAATAAGTAAAAAGGATAGTTTGTTCAAAATCTAGGCAGAAATAAGAAGAACAATGTCTCTTTTAAGAGTCAAAATCGAATGCAAAACTTGAATAAGATGTCCAATAAAAAACCAAGGGACTGACAAGCAGCAGGTTAAGGGCGGTAGTTTTGTGTGTGGAAGGCCAGGGCACTTTGCTAAAGAATGCCATTACAAAAAAAATTCCACATCCAAGTCAAAAAAGCCCAAGCTAATGTTAATGAGGAGGAACACCTAGTTGTTGCTATTTCTGAAGTCAACACCATCAACACTGGTAAGAGTAAAGGATGGTGGATTAACACATGTGCAACTACCCATGTCACCATTGGCGGACTTAGGGGGGTCAGCAAGGGCCATGGCCTCTCCTTTATTTTGTACTTTTCTTTTATACATATGTATATATAAATATAAATGAATATCCTTTGGCCCCCTCTTTTAATGGTTGGCCCCTCCAACATTATCAAAAATTAAGTAATAAGAATATAATTTGGGTTAAAAAAACTAAATAATATTGGTAAAAGAAACTAAATAATATTCGATTTAGTAATTTTTAGGAAAAAATGAGATGAAAGAAGAAAGGGAAGGAAAATAATGAAAGAAAAAAGAAAATCAAATGAAAGAAGGGATTAGAAATAGATTAGAAACTATTTAATAAAAAATCTAGAACCGAGTCACCACCCACACACATTGATTTAAGATCATAATAGTTTGAACGAAGAGAGGCAAATAGCTTAGATTGTTGGATCTTAGATGCTGTGCTTGGGCCATGCCAAACGCGCCGTGCATTTGAACTACCCTTCCGATATTCCATGTTTCCATTTATTTAGGGTATTAGGCTAAAATTTTAAAAGAAATATATAAACAAGAGAATGACATACAAATTTAAGTGGTTTCTTCAAACTTGACCTAATCCACTAGAAAAAATATCTATTTGAGTTTCTTCTACTTGAAGATTTTTTAATAGGATTACCTTTAAAACTTTTGTAATTTTTATAGATAATAAAAAATAAAAAGTAAAAGACTACATTTTTCATATTTGCACTAAAGAAAAAAGAAAATATCTATTACATAAAAAATATGAAACAAGCTGTTACGGGGTGAAATAGGCTATGCCTCGTACTGTGTCGTGCCATGACAGGAGCCATGCCGTACCTGTAAGCTGTGTGTTTGTGCCGTGCTGCATGGGTCGTGCCATAATACTTTGACTCCAGTGTCAAGCTATGCCACCCATGGGCAGCTAGGCCATTTTACACCCCTAACTCTAAATAAAGAAACTATGGCCCCCAAATAAAAAATTCCTAGTTTTGCCCCTGCATGTCACCTATGATAGGGGTACATTCAAAACCTATGAGGTGGTCACAAATAGTTGTAAGCTCGCTTTGGAAACTATCGTCACTACTCCAGTAATCAGTAAAGAGAAGTTGAACTTTAGTTCACCTCTGAAAAAATTGTAACCTTGTTGAATGTGTTCCATGCCCTAGAAATTAGAAAGAACCTAGCTTCCAAGTTATCTTTTGAATAAGGTTAGATTTAAACAAGTACTAAAATCTAATTAGTTTGTAATTACCAAGAAAGGTGCCTTCATTCTTAAAGGTTATACATGTGATGGCATATTTTAACTGAATATTATTAATAATAATGTTGCATCTTCTTCGACTTACATTGTTACTTCTATTGGTGAATGGCATGGTAGATTAGAACACATTAATTTCAGAACTGTGAAAAATATGAGTAATAATGGTTTGCTTGATAGATATAATTGTGAATACAATAAGTGTGTAATCTGTTCTCAAGCAAAAATTAGTCGTAAGCCTTTTCATAATTTAGAAAGGTAATCTGAGTTGTTCTAATTAGTGTATTCTGACATATGTGATTTAAGTAATACTATAACTAAAGGTGATAATATTATTTTATTGCTTTTATTGATGATTATTCTAGATATACTTATATAATCCTATTAAGAACTAAAGATAAAGCACTCTCTAAATTTAAGAATTATGTTATTGAAGTTAAAAATAAATTAAATAAAAAAGTGGTCATTTTTAGAAGCGACAAAGGTGGTGAATATATCTCAAAAGATTTTTTAAATTTTTGTGAGCCTAAAGGAATTAAAAGAACCAGTACTGCGCCCTATACACCCTAACAAAATGGAATAAGAGAAAAAATATATATAATCTTAATTGAAATAGTTATTGCATGTTAATAGCATATGGTAGTCCTAAAAATTTGTGGGGTGAAGCTTTATTGATTGCATATTACATTTTAAATAGAACTTTATACTCTAAGATAAAAAAGCATATCCTTTTAGATTTGAAAAGGGAGAAAGCCTAATTTGAGATATTTTAGGGTTTGGGGTTGTCTGCGTATGTTAAAATAGCATATTAAAAAAGGTTTAACTTAGGACCCCACTCATGGGAATGTGTTTTCATTATACACAAGATGGTCTACCTATAGATTTCTTAAGTTAGAAGACCAAAACCTACTTGAATCTAGAGATGCAGATTTCTTTGAAGAAGTTTTCTCCTATAAAATTAGGGAAAAAAGGTAAGAGTTCTAGAAATTCCTAAGGAAAAGGAATTCCAACCTATGAGTAAGAGACTTAAGACAACCACTAATTTTGGTCTTGATTTTGAAATTTATCTAGTAGAGAAAGATCCATCTACTTTTAAGGAGGCTATGGCTATGCATGAAGTTACCTTTTGGAATGAAGTATTAGGTGAAGAAATTGAATCCATTTTAGCAAATAACACTTAGAAATTAGTTGACTTGCCTTTAGGTACCAAATGTTAAAGATGCAAATGGATTCTTAAGAAGAAACTTAGATATGATAGGTCTCTAAAGAAGTATATAGCTAGGCTTGTAGCCAAAGGCTTTAGGCAGAAGGGGAAGTAGATTTTTTTAACAATTCGATTTTTTTAACACTTATTCACCTATGTCAAGAATAAGCTTTGTTAAAACCTTGATAGCTATAGCTGTTGTTCATAATTTGATTATATATTAGATGGATGTTAAAACTATTTTCCTTAATGGAGATTTAGAATAAGAGATTTTATAGAATAAGCAGAAGGTTCTATTATAAAGGGAAAAGAGCATAAAGTGTGTAAGTTGATAAAGTCCATATATGGACTAAAACAAGCACCTAAATAGTGGCATAAAAAATTTGATGAGGTTATTTTTTCTAATAGCTTCAAAATAAATGAAGATGAACAATGAATTTATTACAACTATTATAGCAGTTCAACAACAGTATTGTGCTTATATGTTGATGATTTGCTATTTTTTTTTAAACAAACTTGAAATGTGTTGATGAAAATAAAATACTTCTCTCCCATAATTTTGATATGAAAGACTAGGGAGAACCAACTGTAAGATTAGGAATCAAAATTATTGGAGATGACTCCATAATTAAATTGTCCTAATCACATTATTTTGAAACTGTGTTGAAAAAATTTGATCACTTTGATTGTAAAAAAGTGTCTACTCCTTTTGATCCCAGTATTAAATTAGTAAAAAAATGATGGTGAAAGTGTTGCTCAACTTGATTATGCAAGTGTAATTGGTAGTTTCATATATGATATAAATTGTACTCACTCTGTTATAGCATATATTGTGAGCAAATTAAGTAGATATACCAGTAATCGTAGTGTTGAACATTGAAATGTTGTATCTAGAGTACTTAAATATTTAAAGCATACTATAGACTATGAATTGTGTTATTGAAACACCATATCTAAGGGACTTAAATATTTAAAGCATACTATAGACTATGCATTGTGAATTCTAGTAATCTACTTATAGTTGAGTATTACACTAATGCTAATTGGAACTCAGACTTGGATGATTCTAAGTCTACAAGTGGTTATATCTACACCTTAGGAGGTGTTACAAAATTTTGGAAATCCAAAAAACAAACTACTATTACACATTCTACTAAGGATTCAGAATTCGTAGCTCTTGGAGCCGCTGCAATGAAAGATGAATGGATTAGAAATTTATTATTTGATATTTGTTTGTAGGCTAAACTAATTCTTCCTATTATTATTAATTATGATAACATTGGAGCAATTATTAATGCACACAATGCTACATACAATGGTAGGGTCTAGACAAGTACAGTTGCAACATAGCTATATGAGATAATTACTTGGTGGATGAGTAATTGTAATTGATTATTTGAAATCAAAGGATAATTTAATAGATCCTTTGACAAAAGGCCTTGAAAGAGAAAAGATAAAGAAGGCAACTAAAATGATAGGTCTTATGCTCATAAATCATTAGTAGTAAGAACCTAAACTAATGACTGGAGATCCTAAGAAATATATTCAATGGGAAAAACAAGCTATCTTGATAATAGGAGTACTGATAAAAGGAGAATATGTATTTCTTAGCACTCTTCCCTATTACGCTATGTTATGAGAGATTAAAATGTCCTCACATAACCTGTAACAAATGAGGCTAGATTTAATCCTTATGAGATCTATAGCTTATATGGCGGGGTATACAGCAGCATGAGCACTTTTAATAGACTCACCTATATAAGTGTGAAAGTAGAGCCATTTTATGAGACTTAGGGCAAATTCTTTAGAGCACTAATGAAATTTAGGATAAAGGCACATGGTCTTAACATGCTAACCTATAGACTCCAATTATAATCTTGACATCTTTTTTGAACTCATATAAAGAGTTGAAGCTCAAGACTCTAGTCACTTTAACTCCTAAATGTTTAAAAATGTGTGATGACAATAAGGTTCAAGCTCTATCACCTTACCAATGAGATGTTCATTGAAAATTTTGAAACAGAGAGAGATTGTTAGTTATTATGAGGATTTCAAAAAATTCAAAGTGTTTTCTTTTTCTTTTTCCTTCATGAAAAGGCAAAAGAGTGCTTTGTATATTTGCAAGAATTCCACATTGAAAAAGTTGAAAACTTTTGAGGACTATAAATGTATTTCCTTGTCCTTTACACCTTAAGTTATTTTGGATCATTTTGTCACAAGCTCTATGCGTGCACGCGAGTTGGGCCTAGGCCAAGGGGGTTGGATTCAGAAACATTTACTTGGGCATGTGTCGCAGCCTGCTTGATCATCATGCGCCGGGGGGGGGGGGGGGGGGGGGTGTGCAAATTCAACCGGGCCTGCCTTAGGGGGATCCATATTCTAATGGAGAATTAGATTTTTTTTTTCTTTATTGAAGAGATCGTCTTCCTCTCAAAAGGAAAAAGAAAAAAGAAAAAAAAAAAAAGAAGCTCTTATCTTTCTATGTGTACGTACTCTGAGTATTCTTTAATTGGAGTCCAATCTACTCAATCTTAGAGAGCAACCAAGCAATATTAGAAAAAGACTATTGTATCCTGGAGCAGTTTTGCTGAAAACCTTCGCATCTAGGTTATATCCGAAAGGGAGGAACTCATCCTAAAGAGAACATCGCCAAATGTGCTTCAGCCAGTAGTTGCTACCGTAGATTCTCTTCGATTCCTGCCAGCAATCAGTTCTTCCATTTCTAATGCATCAGTATAGTTGTTCTATTTAATTGTCCCATTTTCTTTAGCATTATTTCTAACATTTGGAATACAAAATATGAAGCCAAAGGTCCCAAGGCTGGGCTAGCAAGGAACACCCTAGATCATCAAAAATAATACTAATAATAAATTAGATATGGGGAGCAAACACGCACTTTATTCCACTCCAACTCCCTTTACTCCAAGTTTCATTACAAATTCTAGTGGCACTGTTACTCAAAGCAAATATCAATAGAACTAAACGTTTCTTAATCTTGATTAGTCAATTATTTGTTGATCTTACTTTACCTTCATAAGATGAGCTTTGAAGTGAAATACTTCTTACTCACAGGAAAAGGTCAGAGACTGGTTCTGAACAGTTTGGATTTCAAAAGATAGCCCAGACTGATGGCTTCATAACAATGAGTTCAGAGATATCCATTGTCGTGCGAGAATGTTGCCATAGGAGTCAAACCATCCATTCTACTTTTTAAAATTAACCCTCACAAATTAATGAAAAATGAGCCCAAGTTCTTTTTAAAATTAGCCCTCACAAATTCATGGAAAATGAGCCCAACTCTCTCAGCCATTCATCATTTTTACACACCACGGCCCACCAAAAAAAAGAAAAAAAGGTTTACAGATCAGGAAGATCTAACCTATTCAGTATGAGGGATTCAACTCGAATATGATCTAACCGACATTTTAAAGTGTTTTCATATCATTATTATTGTTGTTAAGTCTTTTGTTGAATACTGAACATAAAATTTTCAAAATAGATTTTTTTTATAATTTCATTTTTATCATTTTACAATGATATATTTGTTGGAAACAATGGATTGAACATCCTTATTTTGGCCAAAGTTTCAAAATACAAGTGGGCCCCACTGTTGTGATCTACTCCATGTGTATTATATATATTGGGTTGCTCAAATCCATTAAAGAGTGAATAAGAAATTGACTCCAAACATCACTATTTGAACATGGTAACACTTGAAAACTTAAATTTGTGGAAAACTTGAATCCCACATTGTTTTTGAACAAAACTCGGGTCGGTCTTGAGCCCGGGTGAAAGGAAGTGTTTCTTTATTACCAAAGTAACCAATCTGAATAGATGTGACCGATTCACAAGTTGCATTTCTTTGGCTAGTGACTGTTTAGTGAAAGAATGTGTTTCTTTGTCACCAAAGTGACCAATCTAAATAGATGTAACTGATTTTCTTTGGCTCACGATTGTAGTGAACAGTCACTTTTTCCTCTTTAAATATCCAATCCTCTACTGCATTTTGGCATTCAATTCATTCCATTCAATAAGTAAAATTCGAGTTCCCGCATATTGTGTCAAGAGAAAGCCTGCTACAGGTTTGGTTTGCCAATCACATAGTTTGAAGTGCTTCAATTGTGTGAAGTAGAATCATTGTATCCTGGGAGACAAACGCCACATAAGCTTATAAGCACCACTATAAAGGCGAATTTTGTCTTGATGACATAGTGCATTACACTAGCCTTGATCATTTTCCACTTTCTAATTTTGCCTACATTTTCTAAGTATAATTGTAGTTTTAAATTTAGAAAACTGGTAATAATTCTGGGCAACAATATTATTACCCCTTTTGATTTATTATTTAGTTGCCATAGACGTCATTGCAGCTAAGCGTCCAAGCCATGCATCACACGGGCATTCCCACTAGAATTTACTCGTTGGGTAAGAGCTTTTAATTAATAAGCTAAATGGTAGGGAGTTTATGAAGAAAAACCCTACTATGACGGTCCTATTGGGAGTAACTCATAGGACTTAAAAACCTATGCACAAATAATGATCCACTACACAAATGATGCCTTAAGGTTGATTGATGCCAGTTGATCTAAAACACGGTTAGAACTGTTACACTTAGCAGAGTTAACAGAAGCGGATCAAAGTTTTACCATTTGCATCCACCAGATCCGAGAAACACCTTCCATAAGCTCTTAAAAAAATTATTTTATTGTTTGACTTCTTCAGTTGACCACTGGTTGCACACCCAAACCAAAATCCTAGCTCCGCCGTTGGCAGAGTATATTTGAGTCAGCCACCCATAACATTGAGCAACAAGAGAAAAATCCCATTCTCAAATTCCTTTCTGGGTCGAGAGTTAAAGACCCACTTAAGTTGGTATTTAGTTTGCAAGGAACAGAAACATGGATAGATAGTTTATCTACACCATCCACTATCAAAACCAAACATGGAGAACTGAAAATTGATTCATGTATCTCTATCCAATAGATAATCATTTTTCTTTCTTTTGCATACCCTCAACTAAGAAAAAGGTTCCTCGCTCCACAGTTGGCAGCAAGTAAAACATTTGTTAAGTGAAACATTTCAGTTCATGGCACAGTTTTGCAAGCTGCAGGCCAGTCTTATAAAACTGACGGTAGTTGTGACAATTATCATCGTAAAACAGGTAAACCAGGGCTCCAGGTTCTGGGCATTTGATGTGAGGGGCAAATAAGAAACTGGTTTGAACCATCTCCGAAGCCCCTAACAGCATCTACCTAGAAGGGTAAGTTTCTGCAGAGAATTTTTCACAGAAAAGGAAAAAACATTTTCTCCATCTTGTGCAAAAAGTAGATACAGAGGCCAGAGGGGGAGAACCATATTCTGCATTCATATACACACTAGCAAAATGCTCCCATGCTTAGCACGGGCAATTAAAGGCATACAAAAAAATATTTAATTTTATGATATAAATAAAAAAAGATTGATTCTGATTTCATAAGTCTATTTTATTGAAAATCTAAAATAGAAATATTTCTCAAAGAAAAAAACTTATACTCTTAACATTATAATCACCGCTAGAAAGGATACTATGTCTTTTGTTCTAATCATGGAATCACGGGCAATTATGTCTTTCTTAGAAGTCACATAATTGAAACTTTTTTAAAATAATTAATACAAAAATTTTAAAATTTTAGTAGAAACTTGATGATACTTTTGTATAAATCATATTGAGATGGAAACTTTTATAAGAAATGTAAAATATGATATGTTCCAATTAGAAGCAGATTTCATAGTGAGTTGATTGGGCTCAAGAGAGGTATGAGTTTCTTTACTTTGACTCAAGCCAATCTTTAGACAAGCTTACGTTTTAGTTTGCCTGAATCGCCTTCCCATTAATAGAATTGATAAAATCCTCACCATTTATCTTTCTTTATGATAATTATGTTGAAGTTATAATAGCAATAGATCTCTATAAAATAACATAATTAGTTGAGTTGGATGCTGAACTCTACCATGAGACTATTCATTAATTGCTCATAGAATTAAAAATCAAGTAACATATTTATGAATTCTAAAAACTTATTTAAGTTAACAAATAAGATAAATCGATTCAAATTTAGGATTTTCCCATTACAATACTTATGTCTACTTTGGGCATCATAGATCTAATAACACATTAGCATTCATTGCATCAATAAATATCATTCAATACATGATTTTTTTATTGAATTAAAGAGAATAGTATATTGAAATTGATGATGGTCTCTTGGTCAAAATTATATATGATGGTCAAAATCAATTGGTGTTGATTTCAAGTTGAAATCACTCTCTTTCATTATATATATATATATGGAAGAAACAATAGAATTTGAAAGAAAAGAAACTCCTAAACTTGTTGAGATGTAGAAATAAATGTGTAAATATTTAGAAGACCTACAAAGAACAAGTTTTTTGAGATGTATGAATCCCCATGTTAACTAGAACTACTATCTTTGGAGAGTCTCACAAATAACTACCCTATTTAGAGCAGTCCAACATTTTTTTTACCCTGGAAAGGAAGGCGCAGTACTATTAAGTTACCAACTAATAACTTTCTTCAATGAAGCCTTCACCCATCTATCTGGTGGTAGCCACAACTTAAAATAGGCAATCTAAGTAAATCCTGCAATGTGTCATGTAGCATCAACCGAGCAGGATAAAAAATTCTCATAGCTATGAATTGAAAAAGGGTTCCACAATGTCCATAAAGTATGGGATTGGAAATTCCACCAATATTAAAAGTATTAACCTTTTAAACCATGGAATCCAACTCCTTGGGAGTCGATGCATGATGCAATATTGACCTCCATGGCCACGTGTGTAGGGCCCAATTAGATTTAGGATTTTATTTTAATAATTATGTCATTAGATTGCTAATTTTATTTAATGAGTTGTAATTAGGATTTAGTTTCCTATATTATTTAGTTTCCTAGGTTGATTAGATTTCTTAGGCTCTAAGTTTTCTTTTCTTATTTATATGGCATTGTAGAAGAGAATTATTCAGATTTGGATTGATTAATAGAATTGGGTTTTATCCCTAAGAGGTGTGTCCTCATGTGTATGAAGTCTTCTCGACGATTTGAAATGCCCTCGGACATGTGTTTCGGCACCCCTACACAGCCTTACCCTAAGGCCTACTTCAATTTGATATCAGAGCTAAAAGATCCTCGCAATCTTCCGGCGTAATTACCCTCACCCATCCCACCATCATTCTCCCTTCACCCCCTGCCATCAACTAGTCGTCCCTACCACCGTCTCAGCCCACCCCCACCGCATCCCATCACAACCCAAACCTACAAACGAAAAACAACCCATAAAAGCCAACCTCAATCCATCGCAAAACTCCCCCCGATATCCACCCGACCCTAATCCAACCCAACCCTCTTCACCCACACGCCAACCCAACAAATTGGAAGCCCCAAATCCCCACTTCCAAAACCCAGATCCTTGAAATCCATCCCACCCCATCCTCGTCTTCACACCAATCACCACAATCCCCACTCGTCCATCCCACCCCATCCTCGTCTTCACACCAATCACCACAATCCCCACTCGTCTAGCCTCGACACACACACACACACCGAATCCGAAAGCCCTAGACGATCACCACACCTCCCAGTCCCGTCGTTTGACGTCCCCACCACAACCCCATCTCCAACATTCCTTGGCCAAATCCCAACCTGTTGCACTTTTCTCTCAACCCCAAACTCACAGCCGTCGGCCCTCTATCCGCATCCCCATAACCTAGAACCCAGCAAAAAAAAAAAAAAAAAAAAGGAACCAAACTCACAGCCATCGGCCCTCTATCCTCATCCGCACAACCTAGAACCCAAAAAAAAAACAAGGAAGGAGCAAGAAGAAGAAAGGGAAGAAAAGAGGAGAAAAGAAGAAGGCCTATGTGGAATCATCGCATATAGTCGCCTCGCCGTCGCTGTCAGTCATGTGGAAAGCTTTCCCAGCAGCGCGCCACATCTATGCTTGTTGTCATCTTCGTCAGCACCCAGCGTCGCTCGTCATAGACAAAGGCAGCAAAGGATTCCTCCCTTTTCTCTTTTTTCCTTTTTGAAGATTGAGTTGCAAAAGTGCCTTTCGTGTCCTCTCTAAAGGCATGTGCCACTTCAAGTTTTGGGCCAAAATCCAGTTGCAATCAGATCTAGATTCTAGTCCAGTATGGGAGCATCTATCATATTTGGCGACCCTCTTTGCCTAGAGCAGCAAGTTAGCAACTTTAGTTAAGCAAATTGACGACCAAATATTCTTTTAGCAATTCTGAGATCATCCAAATTTATATTTCAGATCAGTCTTTGCCAGTGTGTTTGACAAGAATAGCTCTTCACATCAAGTTCGTTCATTCTTTAATCCACAATGAAATTCCGTGATACTACAATCTTCAACATATTTCAAAGATACAAATATGAAGAAAAATATGGCTCATGGAATTTTGAAAATCAAGTCTATTTCCGGTCATTCCTTAATTTGAAACAAAGAGAAATGTCTGTTCTTGACTATGGTGACTTGTTTTCCTGGCTCCACGACAAGTGTGGATTCAAAGATAAGGAAGAACATGACTTGATTAGTTTTGTCAGAGGTTTGAGGCCAGAAATAGTGGAGAAAATGAATGATAACAAGAACATCCATGAAGCATATTGGGTAGCAATTCGTGTGGAACGGATGCTTAAAGAGTATCATCTGGTGAAAGTTATGCCTCTGAAAGACAAGTCTCCACAAATAAAAGTATACCATGTTGAGAAAATAGTGAAAGAAGAAATGCAGATTGAGAAGCCAGAGCAAGAGTCAAACACAGAAGATTTCACATCTGCACTTAGACTTGAAATTTCTCCTATGAGTAATGTTGATCAAGAAGTGCAACCACCAAGGGAAGAAAAATCAGTCTGTTGCTATTCCCCTCATAAATTCCCACATTGCTTTTGTCTTCAAGGATCAACAATGGCAATTGGGAGATGAAGACCGGTTAGATCCAATGGTTCGATTACACATTCTCATAAAATTCGACTTCCAAGACAAGCAATGCACCAAAATTACTTCAAATTGGGGCCGACAATTGCATAGAGTTTTCAAGATGTGCACAGCAAATCACGATTAGCCAGCAGATTGAAGGTTCATTCGATTGATATTTGATCCAGGGAAAAATGATGCAATATTGACCTCTATGGCCACGTGTATAGGGCCCAATTAAATTTAGGATTTTGTTTTAATAGTTATGTCATTAGATTGCTAATTTTATTTAATGAGTTGTAATTAGGATTTAGTTTCCTATATTATGTAGTTTCCTAGGTTGATTAGATTTCTTATACTCTAAGTTTTCTTTTCTTATTTATATGGCATTGTAGGGGACAATTAATCAAACTTGCATTGATTAATAGAATTGGATTTTATCCCTATGTGTTATGTCCTCGTGTGCGTAAAGTCTTCTTGACGATTCGAAGTGCTCCTCAGACACGTGCTTCAGCACCCCTACTCAGCACCAACCCTAGGGCCCGCATCAATACACCCTTCACAAAGCTTGATATTCCATTATTTCACAAAAATTTGAAATGCCTTCCTAGTCGTATCTCTTAAAGTTGTTCTTCATTTGGTATAATAGGTCAGTTGTGAGCTACAACCTATGATACCTAGATACTTCAAAATAGGGAATGTACTTCATTTATCTATGATTTTGGATTTTAATTTTGGGAGACTTTACCAGCAATTGGATGATCAGCATTTTCCCGATAAGCATTCCATAACCCCATGACTAGAAATGCTTGCATTCGCCCTACAGAGTGGAGGACAAAAAGTGGCTGATAGTTCAATGTTGATGAAGTAATATCGAAGGTTTGCACTTTGCAGTGTGTCAAAACCAAAATTACATGTGGAGAGATTTCAGTATTTTTGCACCTAGCGAAGTTGCTTGGTCTTTTCAGTAGGGGAAAAATATTAAATGTGTCTTTCTTGTTTGACTAATTAGAAGTGCACCACATTATATGCAAACAACATTCATCATAGGGACTGCACCTTAATTATCTATCAAACAAGCATACCATCTAGAAGCATCTAAAATTCAAATTACCAAGTCAATCCAACAAGTTTGGAATGGAATGCAGATTTACCAAACTCAAAACCTCCCATTTAGTTTGAGACAAGATCTCAAATATGCCTAGCTGGCTAGTAAATTTCATGAAAAAAGACTACAACATCCATAACATGTCACTCATCCTTCAAAATACAAGCATTCACAAAGACAAACAAAAAGATCAATTCAAGGATTATCATTCTAGACACTAGCAAAGAATTTCACCTCAATCAACAATAAACGAAAACAAATCAGAACAAAAGGCCCGTCACGAAATTAACGAAATTCCGCATCGATAGAGCGCCAAGCTCATGGAAGTGAAAATCATTGAAACAAACACAATCCACCAAGCCATAAACAAAGACACTTCCTTTACAAAAGAAGAGCAATGTGCAAAGCTATCAATCAAGGGAAAGCCAGCAAACAAGTTACCTCGGATCCGCGACAATCCTAGCAACACCAGAACCAATGCAGGGGGCACAAACAACTGCAAGACCACCAAGCAAATGTAGTAATTGTGCAAGAAAATCTTGGCCCTGCTGAAGTCCAAGTCCGGAACTTTACTCGCATGGAGCCTCTGGTACCAACACAACACAGCCTCGTTCAGATGCATCTGCAGATTCGGGCGCAGACACAAAATCTGCAGAACCCCAGAAGCCATCAGACACCAAATCCTAAACCTCTCGAAATCCGATCGATCCATCCCCACATTGCCGGACAATCGCATCCCTCGATCTGATTTCTTCCTGTGAATGAGGATCTCCGCCGTTGGATTGATCCAAAGCATCGAAGCAAACACCGACATCATGAAGCTGGAGTAGAGAAGCAGCCGGCCCACGGGTCCGCACGAGACCACGGAGAGATTCCAACGGAGCTGATCGGTCCCGAGCCAGAACGATCGAGCGATCTTGACCGCAGGCATGTAGAGAAATCCGGCGACGCAGCCCGCAAGGGCAGCGATGGATGATCTCGAGACTCCATCGACGGATCCGAAATCGAAATCGAAGATCGACGAGCCGAAGGCGGAGATGATAGAGACGGCGAACAGAAACCCTAGAAAACCCAACAGGACGCTGATCTGCTTCTCCGACCGCCTCGACGCGGATCGATCGAAGGAAACCCTAGCGAGAGACGCGGATCCCCGCCCGATCGCGTGGAGACCGAGGAGGATCGGGATCGCGGAGCCGCTGAGGAGGACGCCGGGGTCCGGATCGGAGCCCGTGGAAAGGAAGGACTGGAGGAGGAGGGCGGAGGTGGCGCCGGCGGAGGCGGAGAAGGCCGAGCTGTATAGGGGGAAGTAGAGGCGGGACTGGAGGTGGCCGTCGGCGAGGCGGAGGCGGAAGATCTGAGCGTCGGATTCGTCGAAGTCGGACTTGTCTTTGGATCTGGGGCGTCGCTTGGGGTCGGGGGAATCTGGCCGTCGGATGGCGGCGCGGGCGGATGGATGGCTGGGATCGGAGGAGAGGTTCTCGGGGTGGATGTAGGTGTGGAGGTTGTAGAGGAGGAGAGAGGGGAGATTGAGAATGGGGAGGAGGAGGAGGAGGAGGAGGGAGAGGAGGGTTTGGAAAATGAGGTTTTTGTAGGAGAAGAATGTGGTGGTGGTGGTGGTGGTGGAGAACATGGTTTTTGGTGTTTTTGGAGAGAGAGAGAGAGAGAGAGAGAGAGAGAGAGAGATGGGGTTTCATGTTAGACTGGCTGCAGGAAGATGAAGGACTAGATGGGGAATGTCTGGTGGGATCCTGACCGTTGATGTCTGAGAATCTACACAGTACTCAGTGAGTTCACTGTCCAGTGTAGTAAACTCTCAAGCAGAATTTACACTCGAAAGAAAGAGAAGATTTTAAATTGGGGTTTAAGTTTTGCGCGCATTAGAAATTATAATAAAAAAGTTTACATTTCAAATCAGTCTTAAGTTTTTCATATTTTTTTCAAATCAAGACATCGGCGGCTCCAATCTCTTCTCTTAGCAGCCCATTGTACAAGTCTCTTCTCTCTCTATTTTTTTAAAGAGCTTTTTGATCTTACAAGAAGTATTTTTTACACTTAGTGTGAAAATTTTTTATAGAACTCCCTTGTGAATTCCTGAGACCCATTTGAGGATGAGATTAAAGAAATAGAAAGTACCATGTGAAATTACTCCAAATATTAAGTTTGACGTCAATCAAATATTTCTAACCACTTCATCGATGGTTCATAAATTTAGTCCATTCGAATTAATACACAGTTAATCCAATGATATAATAAATTCGAATTTGATCAAAAGTTGGCTCACAAAATTTTAAAATATAATTTTTTTATTTGACACATTTTAATTTAATGTAGAGTGAAATGACATTGTGAAGTGAGTCTAGCAAATGGCCCCAAAAATTGTATGCATATGTTGAGTGGAGCACAGGTGGTAGAGTGTCCCAATCTGACGTGATGGAAGAGAAAGTGTACGCTCAAGTTCTATTATTAAAGTTTGTAACAAGAATTTGATAAACTGGGAATTCATATGCAAGTTGTGATAATTTGTTTCTTATTAATCCACAAATGCCATATTTTTTTTTACTACACTTTAAAATTCTCAATCACCTATAAAGTTTTGGAAAGAGCCATTGAATTTTCTGGAATTTCATCATCATGTTTTTGCTGGAATTTTTGAATGCCTAAATACAAAAGAGGGTTTAGAATTTGACATTTTGAAAAACTTTCAAATTCTATGGACAATAATTATTTGAATTGCTAATAAAGAAACAGGACAAGTGCATGGGTAGACCTACATAAATGCTTGGGCCTATTAGGCCCAATTTTTAAATGATGGGCACAAGCCCAGCCCTATCTCATTTGGGCCATAAGGGCTTGCGTCGAGCCCAGACCGAGCCAGGGTCGATGAAGGATTTTAAGAATAAAAATGTTCTCCACTAATTGTTGTTAATTGTGATGATCTGTATCTCAACTAGTTGGTGCCTGTTGGACAAGTGTAAGTGTACGGTTTCAAGTCCCTATTCTAGAACAAATATTGTTTTAGCTTAAATGGTGACAGTCTCTCATTTGGGCCTGGGGCTCTCTACTATTTGATCAAAATCCCGCTTGTATATTAGACAGACCCATATTTAAATTACAAGCCTAGCCCTCATACCAAACTGGAGATTCAAGCCCAGCCCAAAGTGGGTTGGAGTGGGCCCAGTCTATGAGCCCCCTTAGGGCCCAGGTCAAACCCATGTGAAAATTCTGTGCACACTTCCAAAATCTATATAAAAATTTTGGGTTCACCCGCAAAACTATGTTTGCCCCTCATAAGCCAGCTGCCTGATTGAGTTTGTCCCCTTGAAACAAAATTCTGGGTCCGCCATTATGGCATTTGTATGAGAGGGTTTCCATATATAGGGAATTTCATTTTCTCTAGATGTTTGTGTGACCATTTTCTATGGAAGAGAAAATGGTTTTTTTTTTATGAAACCCATTTTTAATGTGTTTGGTGAAGCACAATTCTTTGGAACCACTTTTCTACTACGTCACTGTCATATCAAATTTTTCCTTAAAAAGATTGGAAATAAAATTCCCATGAGAGCTATCGGACTTCCATTTCTACTGAAAAGTTGATACCCCTTTATAATTTTATTTCCTAATTCATTTTCACATCAAAAAATAAATAAATAAACTTATTTTACATAAGAAATCCACAGCCGCACCAAACAATATTTGTACCATTTCATTAAGGAAAATAAATTTGCACCAAACTTGAGTTTGATACTTCCGTAAAACTCCTTTCTAATGTTTTCAATTACCATGGAAATTGTTGATATGGCAATTTCCCCTTTTCATAAAAATAATGTGTACACAAACGTGCCCAAAGAGACCTCCATTCCATTCCTACCCCTCCCACAATAAATCTAAATCCTCCCTATTTAAAAAATGAGCTCATTGCTTTTCCTTCTCAGTGAGAAAAAGATTTGTACCAAATGTCAGCAAAATGATTTGCATGAAAATTTGCAAATTTTTTTTCCTTCCACTAATTTCACTCTTTCTTACGAACCCATCCTACGGTAGGCCTTGCTTTTAGAAAATTTGAATATGAACTCCTCCTTTGCACAGGATTTTGTCAAATGCACTCTAAAAGTAGTTGGCCTCACCATGAAAGAACAATTTTTGAGGATTTGACTAAGAAAATCATCTTAGACTTTTTGAAGACCAAAAAGATCTTCAAATACCAATATAGACCAAGAAGGCCCTTCTAGAACTTTTTTTGGTTTTTTTTTCTTTTTGTTGAGTAGCGATATCCTCGCTCAGCAAAACAAGTGAATTGCAACTCACTTCTATCTTCTTCTTCATTGTATTCTTCCAACTTGATGATCCAGATTTAGTCTAACGAGATTTGAATATTCTCCCTCTTCTTCCTCATTATCATCCTACTCCAACAACCTAGCCCACCTATCCATCATTAAATCAAATTCCACTTTCATCTCTTCTCACCGTCTATGTTTCACATCTCTTAAACCAAGACCCACTTCCATTTTTCTCCAAAACTCCTTTTACTCCACATCCAAATACATTCACCATCTAATCTTCTAAACCAAATAGCCCTTGTGTCTCCTCTCAATCCATCTTTCCCTACTCAACCGACCTAAAAAAATTATCTTTTCTCAAAACCCTCCAAACAAACACTACTCAACCAAGCTACTAGACCAACCTCTTCATTATCACCACAGCCACGAATCACAACTATAATCTCATCAAGAAAACCCTTTTCTTGATTTTCCAATCACTTGTGAAATAGAGCATTGGGATTGTCAAAGGAGAATGGAAGAAAAACAAGAAGAAGAAGAAAAATCGGGTTATGCTGATAGAGCTGTCATATCCCCACTCAGGGCTTTTTTGGTTGATATTGAAATTAGGAGCGTTTTTTTTGCTGATATTAAAATTTGAGGTTCTTTTTGATCTTCACCAAAACTAAGAGGATTTTTTTGGTAAAACCCTCAAAATTATTTTGGTCTCACAATATAATTTATTATATATAAAACACTAATACACATTGAATTATAAGATTGAACATGTGTGCGACGCAGTTTCTTCCCTTGCAGGAGCCCGCCAAGCAATCGTGGACAAAGTCTCCAAATATGAAAGTATTAGTTGGAAACTTGGCAACTATAAAAAGTTTGACTACTGCTTGCCCTATCAAATCCATCAAAAAAAAATTTTTTTTGGAAAAACAAAAACCCTTCATACAAAGTCTGACCTTAGAAAAGGTTTCTCAAATTGCATCACAAAATTATCCTAATAAGGGGTCATTTGTGCCCATATTTATTTGCAAATTCAATATTTATTTACTACAATTCTAAAATTCCAATCACCTAAAAAGTCTTTAAAAACCTTGAAGATTTTGGGATTACAGCGTTGCTTTTTGTTGGAATTTTTGGAAGCATAAGTACAAATGATCAGGGTTTGAGAATTCCACATTTTGAATAACTTACAAATTCTCCAAACAAGAATTATTTGAATTTTAGTAATTAGGGGTGGACCTACATATGTGCTTGAGCCTAGTAGGGGTGTTCATGGGTTAGGTTGAACCAGGATGAACAATATTCAAATTAAGCCCGAGTTTTAAACGATAGACCTAAGCCCCGTCCTATCTCAACTCGTGCCATAAGGGCCTAGTTCGAGCCCACGTGGATAAAGGTTTTTAGAAATAAAATGGTGATATTTAGAGGTCAACCCCTATTATTATCTTGTTACAACATTAATTCCAGCTTAATTTGATTTAAGTGATTAGGTTATTCAGTTTGAATTTTATTTTGAGCGGAGGATTTTTAGTTAGCATTCAAGACAAAAAGTAACAAAAATACCTCTTTTCTATTGTAATTGCATTCAATATTAGCGAACAATGACGTCAACTGTACTTTTTTTTTTTGCAAGCTCTACAATTTTATAACTTTCATTATATTTATCCAGATATAATAAAATTTATATTTTTGAAATCTTTTTTCGAGATCTACAAAACAAGATCTATGTTGGTTATATAATTCCATTAAAAAAACATTTTATCTGTTTTGTATATTTCTATAGAAAGCAATAGATAAATTTATCTATTTAGTATATTTCTATTGAAAGCAACAGATAGATTTATCCTCATCATACTGTTTGGACAAAAAAAAATGGTTTCTTTAAAAATAGAAGAGCAAAGAGCAATACTGGTACTTACAAAATTAGAATTCAATCAATTTTAGAAACATGAAGGATATGAGTTATCTTAAAGATTTAAAAGCAGTGGTAACAAAAGACCATTGAACGCAGTTCAATCTAATTGAACCATTTAACATTAGTTTTTTTTTAAATGCTATTTCACATAATACGACTTTTGCAAATTAATTATTGTGGGCCAATACAAAAGCAACACCTATAGTTCTTGTTTTTGCCAAGATTTCCACACAGAGCACGAAAATCCGTCTAATTAGGTTGTTGGCTTCGACCATGGTAACAACAGCTGACTGTCCACGAGATTGTTGAGAATTTCTCTACACCAGAGGCTATAGTAGATATATTAATGACAACATCATGTTGTTCTCGAGATTCAACTCTCATTTCTTCAAGTATACCAAATATATAACTTTCTCTATTTGATATATTTCCATTGAAAGGAACAAATAAATTTATCTGTTTGTATATTAACTAGCAACCAAAGCCCAGGCTTAGCAAGGGCCAAAAAATAAATTGTGGTAAATTTTGAAATTTACTATAAAAAAAACATATTAAAAAAGCCTATAGAAATGTAAGTACCATTTCTGACCTATAGCTTATTTTAGTTTATTCTTAAATTTGAAAAAATGACTAAAAGTTTACCGAAATAGTTCTACATACGAAAGAATCATGAAAATTATATCAAAATCATTAGATAACAATTCTTTGGAGAAAATATATTTATTGCAAAATAGAAAACTGATTATTATATCTATAGATTGATCATATTTCCTCCTTAAACACAGCTATGAACTTAATCAATAACTTAAAATATTTACCTTAGGAGGCCCACCAATGCCTGTGCTAAGCCTAGGCCAAAAAAATCAAGTACATCCCAAATGTTTTAATATTTTTCAGTATAAATAATGATATTCATAGAGACAATGGCATGGGTATATTTTTATTTGCATAAAATTGTATGCGTAAAAATACAAAATTGTAAATCATACCTGATTTGAAAACCACTTGAATAGTAATAGCTGATTCCTTTTCTTTTTATTTAATAGTATCATGCAATAATCATCAATATCTGATAATAATCAAATAAATAAATAAATTAACATTCTAATCGCAATGGACTGACCACTAGCAACACATTAAAACACTTAATAAAAAACATTAAAATCTAATGTTTTTTTAAAATTTTTTTGAATACTTTAAATTTAATGAGAATATAATGTACAGTAGTCTAGTTTAATAATAAACAATTCATCAATAGAGTTGACATTGATAATAGTAGCTACATGAGAATCTTCCTGGTTTTAAATTCTATCAATAGAAATATATTTTTGGAATGATGAATGGAATGATTAGATATTAAGAGGAAAAATTAAGTAAAAATTTTAGAGTATAAAAAGAGAGATTTTAGGATACCCAAGTTTAAAAATTACTAATTGCCTAAATGATAAGAGGCAAGGAAAGAGATTATAGAAGGAGAGATTTTAGGATTTTTAGATGCTGACGTGGCGCTCTAGAAAAAAAAAGAAAAATAAAAAAGTGCTGATGTGGCACCCTCCACAGGCCTCCATTCTTAGAGCTTTAATATATATATAACTAGCATCACAGGTCCAAAATTTCAGCATTTTCAATGTTCGAATGCACAAGCTTCCATTCTTAGAGCTTTAATATATATAACTAGTAACATAGGTCCGAAATTTCAGCATTTTCAATGTTCGGATGCACAATATATTCGTTGTTACTGTCCAGGAATGTGACACAAACATGGCATATCTATTGTAACATGTGGAGCTATTTGTAACAACCCGCCCCGCCCCACACCATAGAAGTATTGTCCGCTTTGGACTTCCCAGGAGGTCACCCATCCTGAAATTGCTCTAACTCGAGCACGCTTAACTTTATAATTTTTATGGAAGTCCTCACGGTTTTGTCCCCAAAAAGCGCCTCGACAGTTTAGGACGGATTATTACTTATATTCTTTACATTCAAGCACTCTTGACCATCAAGATATTGTCCACTTTGGACTTTCCAGGAGGTCACCCATCCTGAAATTGCTCTGACTCGAGCACGCTTAACTTTATAGTTTTTATGGAAGTCCTCACGGTTTTGTCCCGAAAAGACGCCTCGACAGTTTAGGATGGATTATTACTTATATTCTTTACATTCAAGCACTCTTGGGACTGGGTCATTACACTATTTGACTTCTCTCTTTTTCATCACTGTAATGGGCAATGGTTTTCATATATTTTAACTTAAAAGAGACAAAACCGCTCCTTACCATTAGAGAGACAGAACCACTCCTTACAATGTTCTCATTGGGAGGTCCTCAATTTAAATCTAGCCTCTTCAACTATTTGCATATGTAAGTTTATATTACCTTGTATATGCGAGTTGTGCATGTCTTGTCTCTTCACATATGCGACTCCCCATTACCTTGCATATGTAAATTATGTATGTGTCCTCACATATGCGCGTTTCCATTACATTGGATGTGATTTGTGTTTCATCTCAATTATGTGAGTTTTTGAGGCCCAGCCCCTCAACTGGATTGCTAAAAAATTGTCACAACCCGAGCCCAGGGTTCGGGGGTTAACAAAAGCCAAACCGATGACACACGTACTCCCGTGCCTGTACATGTAGACCTGGTCTAAATGCACACGTACAAGGGAATATTCACACGTGCAAGACATATACGCGGAAGCTGTAAATATCAGAAACATTAAACTAACAATACAAGAAGAGAATACAAAAACCGAACTGACATATATACATAACTGAAGGTTTTACAAAATGAACAAAAAAATATGTACAAGTCCTAACATATACAAGTATGACAATCCTCAAAAACAAGGAAGACTCTTATGCCATGCATGACCAAGCCGCTCTCCAAGGGAGTGATCACATCCACTCCTCTATGCCGGAAGGGGCCTCAGGGGTCTTGACTGGAGTCTGGCCGACCGGCGAGGGGTTGGCAGGGGTATCTGAGCCTGCAACACTAAAAATAACTGTAAATACAACGATTCAGCGAAATATAACCATAACAAGTTAACGCACGCTGTGTCTAATAGAATAAAGAACATCATGTAAATTAAACAGGGCACATTCGTATACTAGGCTGTCATGCAAGAAGGAAACATGCCATGTGAATCAATGTGTACATGTGGTGTACATAACTAGTTAGTAACTACATTGCCATATGCTCCCAAAAGAGGGATCTTGTATCTTGCAAAGAACACCATTGTCCGGGCCAGGGCACAATGGGTCTCGGTTTCCTGGGGTCCGGTTCCCCCAAGACGTTTCCTTACTGCAGCAAGGCCATGAAAACTATACCAAATTCACCCCGTCAGGATCCTAAGGCTGAGGCTAAATAGTGTCTGACCATACAGAGTCAATCATGAAAACCCTGAGTAAATTGTGACAATCATATCATACGTGTAAATCTTAGAACATGTCTTATACGTGAATTTTCCATGTGTACTCAAGGTAAAGAAACAACTATGTGAAAGTATCTGAAACAAGCAATCATGCTAGAGAGTGGAGATCAATAATCAACAAGCAACATGTCATGCAAGCAATTGTTAGCATAGTGAACCAAAGTCATTTACTAGCAAATTCTAATCTACTTATCCAGTGTTTCTAACCATGCATGATGATGTAGTTTTAAGTTATTCGATGCACCGTTGTCTAGTGTTGCATTAAATCGGCTGGTGCACCGAAGTCCCTTAATCCAACACCCATGGGGAGGTGCTTAACAGCTGGATAACGAACATGAATGATTCGCAACCCTCGAGATCATTCACGCATTGTATCGTATTCCATCAGACAAGTTTAGGTGTTCTACATTCTATCATGAAGGCCATATAGGTCTTTTTCTTGTGCCTATTCTTGTTATTCATCTTTCCAGGGTGATACGGCTTAACCGTAGGTGAACGTACGGCTTAACCGTAGGCATCTTACAGCGTAGCCGTAATATACACTGCGGCTCCCCCGCGGTTCCCTTCACTGTTCATCCGCAAGTACGGTTCACCCGTATTTTATTCTACGGTGTAGACGTGTGTGTTCTACAGCTTAGCCATAGGGGGAACTGTCAATTGCTTGCTTTCAGTTAATCCAGAAGAAGGCACCCTGTACTGATCTACGGCTGGGTCACTGCTGAGGTACGGCTTAGCCGTAAGGCAAGATACGGCTTAGCCGTGTCCTGGCCGTAGAAGAAAACTAGGTTTTCACCTTCTCTGGACTTTAAGCCGTAGGCAAGATACGACTTAGCCGTACAATGCACGGGGTCAAATTCTGAATCAAGTGCAGAAAACCTGTAATGACATCAGAAGTGCAAATATCCAACAAAGAAAGAAGGAATACTAACCAATTGGGCTGTAAACACGTTTTCTATGCAATTTCATGTGAATTAACCAAAATCAAATGAATACCAACATGGGTTCTCACAGATTATGGTTATACTTGCCTTAATGGGGTTCAATTACATAACTTGCTGTCCTTGGGCTCAAACACAACCAAATCTCAACCACTGCAACATGCATGCATGAGAAACAGGAGGAATATCAAGACACCTCAAGTAATCATGGAAACAAGAAGGAGAAGAAGTAGAAGAAGGAGATGAGGGAGATGGAAAGAACCTCAACTCACCTCAATCAACACAACAGAGAATGCAAGTAACCCTCACTTTGGCTTGATCGATGATGGAGGAGCGAATTCAGGAGAGGGAGAGAGAGAGAGAGAACTCACGTGAACAGTGAGAGAGAAGAGAGTGAGAGAGAGACTTGAGTCGATGAAGTATATATATAAGGTAAGTGGAGGTTACTTTGCAATGAAAGTCCAAGTTATAGTCCTATTTTCAGTTCGAGTCAAATCCGGGTCCAATGGGATCATATGACATCGGTTGCAAATGACGTAATTACGAGAGTTAACGAGCTCAACGAAAGACACGTGTTGACATCAAGATGATGCAAAAATGACCATGTCTAAGAAAAGCTAAAATTACGAAAAAGGGCTTGGTCTACCTAATCCAGGTCAAACTCGACCCAACTACCTATCCATGACTTGCAACGAACCCAAAACACAAGCAAAACACACTTACCAACGAAAAAAGGATTAATTAGGTGCTAAATGAGGTCAAGCTAGGTCGGAGTGTTACAAAAATACTTAGAAAGAATGAGAGATTATTAACCTTCTCACTAAAAATAGTTGTCTTGCAACAAATTTGATCCATATATCCCTCATTATAGTTATGATAAGGTTAGCATTGTGTGTTGAGGTTGAACTTTTTATAGATATGAAATAAAATAAATAAAAGGTAAGATTCTGTTAGTTATAATGGGCCAGATGTTCCGCTACTATCTCAAAAATCTAGCAATAGAGAAAAGGCTTTCAATATTTAATGTATTCTAATTTTTTTTCTAAAATTCATATTTTGTTTTTGGTACTCCTGTTGTGCTCGTGTTTGTGCAAGTCGAAAAACTAAGATCAACAATCAAACCACATAAAAAAAAAGAGAAAATCACACAAAAATTTACGTAGCTTAGCAAAATTGCTTGTCCATTGGAGAAAAAAAAACACTCAACTTTCCTTTGTTCTCCACGTAGATTACATTCACATATATAATCAACACCTTATTAACACCCAAGAAACCATTTCTTAACCCCCAAGAAAGTCTTAGTACAATTATCGAAATACTGATAACCCTAAAACCACTTGTTATGGACTCTTTGCCAATAATGCCTTCCTCGTCCCTCAAAAACTTGAGGAAGATATCCTAGACTTTTTTATTGGGAGTTCAATCCTGCCAGCTCTGAATATAACTTCAGCTTTCTCTCAGATACAAACTTTGTCATCAAGTCATAGGATTTTTTATCCATATGAATCTTCTTAAACTTCATGAGATTCTTGTTGATGACCTCATGAACCTAATAGTATCTTACATCAACACCTTTCTTGTAGGCATGACATGTAGCATTCTTGACGAGATAAATAGCACTTTTGACTATCAAGTAGACTACTTTCTCTTGTTACTTCAAACCTAATTTCTAAAGTAACCTCTTCAACAAAAAAAAAAAAAAATCCAGCAAAGCATCTCCTTATTTAGCTTGCCAATTATCTTACTATCTAACACAACTATCAACATATCATTTATGAAGAAGAGAAAAGATAACAAATTCACCTCCAACAAATTTACAAGTATAAAAACAATGATCTGCAGTTGTCCTCCTGTATCTTGTGACTTACCATAAATGAATCAAACTTCTTGTGTCACTGTCTCAACACTTGCTACAACTCCGAAAGACTCTTCTTCAACCAATAAACCAGTTGTTCATTCAAATCTCTTTGAAGAACGTAGTCTTTATATCAATAGGTTCAAACTCAAGGTCCATGTGGCCTCTAGACTTAAGACAATTCTAAGAGAAGTAATCCTCACAATTGGAGAGAAAATCCCATCAAAGTCAATTCCTTTCTTTTGAACAAAGCCTTTAACCATTAATTGTGTTTTGTGCTTCATCGATTTTCTACTATCATCTTTCTTTAACTTGAACATCCATTCTTTTTTACTTTTATGTCATGTACTAACTCATTGACCTTCTTATTATTTTAAGAACTAATGTCCTCATAGTCTTTATCCAGTTTTGCTTATCCTCATGATATTTGCTTCTTGGAAGCTCTTCGACTACCACTTATCAGTAAAAAAATAAAATCAGATACATGATAATTTGTTGATTGTTGATGCTCTCGAGTAAAATTCCTAACTTGAGGTTCTATTGTTTTTAGTTAAGGAGGCTGCTCCCCTTTTTCAACACCTTCTTCACCTATTAACCCTTGCGCCTCTTCAATATCCAAATCATATTGCACACCTTCTCCACCAGTACTATGTATTGGAGAACGAATAGGTGTGAAATCAACCACTTCACCATCTCCTTGACTTATTAATCTTTTCAACATCTCCAAAAGCTGGTCCTTATAAAAAATCACATCCCCACTTCTAATAATCATCCTTTTTTCTATATCTATAATCGGTAGCCAAACTTTTCTCTACCATAGGAAACAACGATATAACATATTGCTCCATCCTCTAGCTTTGACCATTGCTCCTTTGGCATATGCGTAAAAGCTTTTCACCCAAACACCTTCAAGTCATAGTAAGAAGCATCTTTTTCTATCCATATCCCTTTGAAAGATCGAAAACCAAAGAAATTGAAAGAGACATATTAATCAGGTTACCGCTAGTTAGAACAGCCACCCCAAAATGGCTTAAGTAACTATGTCATTTTATCATTCATCTCATCATCTCAACAATTGTGTGGTTTACATGTTTTTTGTCCCACACCCTTGTGCTTTGGAGGAATGGGAATTGTCTTTTCACGTATAATATAATGCTTGAGCAATAACTTTTAAATTAATTAGATGTATGCTCACCACCATTATTCGTACGAAGAAACTTCAAGCACATTCTCATCTATTTTAACAATGACATGAAACTACTTAAAAATACAAAACACCTCATTCTTTTATTTCAACAAAACCCCAAACTTTCAAGGAAGTATCATCGATAAATGCAACAAAGTCCTTATTGTCACCCAAAGATTTCACCACCATGGGACTACATACATGACAGTATATTAAATCTAATAATTTGGCCTTTAACTTTGATGTTTTATTGAAAGAAGATCTGTGTTATTTACAGAATAATGGATAATCACAACGGACAAGGGCTGTACCTTTGGATTAAATAGCTAAATCCTCATACAACAATGATTTTAGTTCTTTTTCAATTCTATGTCCTAGTCTCTTATGCCACAAATTTAGAGGGGAATTGTCTTTAAAGAATTCAACATACCTCTGCACAATTTACCAAATAACCAACAATCACAACAGCCAAAGGGTGTACCTTTGGATTAAAAGGTTAAATCCTCCTTTGGAAATGATTGCAATCCTTTTTCACTTATATGTCCCAGTCTCTTATGTCACAGATTCGGAGAGGAACTGTCTTCAAATCATTCAACATACGTACACACAATTTCACATGTGTCTTATAGAGCGCATCACATGCCTTAACACTTGAATAATCAGAGGCCATTTTGTGAATTTTCACTTATCATTATTAAAAAGGCTTTCATAACTCGCATTATCTAAAATAGTCAAAGAAATCAAATTCACCTGCAAACTAGGAACATGTCGCACATCTTTAAGTGTTATTGTGCAACCAACATTGGTTTGTATGCAGACATCACCAATCCAAACATTCTTGTAATGACTCATGTTGTGTTCACAGAACCAAGGTGCCATCCTTGGTACATCGTCGACCTCTCCCTACTAAGAGTCGTATAGTAGGATGCCGCTATATTAACAACCCACTCAATCTAATTGTCTTTAACACTTAAATACACTTCATATTCACTAACTAGTTATAGGCACTTCATGATCTAAAGCGGCCATAGTGTTCTTAGTGTCATAATTCTTCTGATTGTTAGATTCCTTTTGTACCTTCTTCTATATAAAGCAATATTTCTTAAAGTAGACCTCCCTCCCACAGTGAAAGCATTTACTAGACTTTTTTTTTCTAATTGTGATTTACCTCTAGGCTTGTAACAATTACCGTTAGCTCCTTTTCTCTTATTCATCTCTTTTTCTCAATGACAAAGACTTGTGCATTATTTGTCCCTCCAAATTTTTTCTTCTTCCTTCATTTAACAAGCTAGTAGTAACCCAATTCATAAATAATACACTATCTATAGTAGAATTGCTCACAAGACAACCAATGTTTTTCATGTATCTAGTATAAAACTTAGAATAACCAAAGCATGCATCTCATCTTCGAGGACCCTATTCATTGTCGCAAACTGGTTTACAACATTTTTGAACTCAATTATGTGATCTTCAATGTAGCCTCCCTCCTTGAATTTCATATTTATAAGCTTTATGATTACAAAGGTCTTGTTCACTGCAGTCTGTTCCCATATCTTTCTTCTAAATTTTTCCAAAGGGTATACACATTGGTTTTATTAGATAGATTGTGTAATACACTGATGACACAATAGGAAATATGCTATTATGTATCCATTGTCTAATGTGATCAACGACCTTTCTATGCATTTTATCTCAATATGCATCAGACATGTTTTTTGGTCCCCATCCCCTCCAATGGAGTTATAAAGGTGCTTTCAACAGAGAATCTCTTCAATCATACGTTTCAAAATCAACCAATTGGTATAGTTATACTTAAGCATGATATATAGTATTCTAAGTAATGTACTCCATTTTAATTAAATACTAGAATAAAAACATATTTTCACTAACTTTGGTTTCTCCACCATAGTGTACATCTCGTCACTATGAGCACTTTCGTAAAAACATATTTGAAATCCGACTCTAATGACTCCCATATCGCAAAAAACCATTCATGCACTTAGAGTTGGTCAAACTTTCTCATTGCCTGTTGGATTGCCAATCTCTTCTAATAACAACATAGATTTGCTCACAAGAGTTCATGCACATAAACCCCTTGCAAATTGGACTCCTGGATGCTACAGATATTGTGAAAATATGTTTCTACAATCAATCTCGGTCAAACCCCCATTGACCGTACTTTTGCTGGTGTCACCTTGCTAACATCAACCTGCACGAAAATGTAGGGCAATTGAAATCATATCATGAATGAATGAACTCAAACTTAACTTATTCTAACCTGGACAACAAACCTAGGAATAGGTTGCTATTCTGTTGAACCCCACATGGAATGCCCAAGAGAGCCTCAATGGCGATCCGCGATAATCTCGTGGTATTCACAATCAAGAGTCAGAACCCTTTATTTAGTACATGTAATGCACAATCACGAAGATTCATTTCCTCGATCGAGATGGAGGAAGATCTCTTTATATATGGGTGCAAAGAACCATATATGAGATACACAAGAGAAGATACTCTGGTCAATGATCACCAACCTCATGGCATCAGCTCCCTTTATTTGTGCATTCGTGCTTCCATCATGTTCTTCTCAGTCTAGATTATACAAAGAGGCAAACTTTTCTCCTTCGAAAACCTCCTCTGCACAGCAACACATGTAATAAATTGAATTTTTTTATTTTCAATTAAAATTAATCTTGACCTTTGATTTGATCTGTGATGGACCCCAATGTATTTGTGTTATTTAAAATTTGAAATTATTTGTAGGACCATGTTTTGTTAGAATCTTGCTTATTAGGGAGTCTAGCTCAACTAAGACACTAAAATTGATTAGGTCTCTTGTTGTTGTATTTCTTATCTCAACTACAGATAGAAATTAGTATTGAATCCCAACTAGTGTTTTAGAGTCCAACATAAATTATTCTCCTTGGCTAAACTTGGTTTGGGACCAATATCCTTTATGGACTCTCCTTATTTTTGCTATATAAAGACATCATCCCCACTAGTCTCTCATACGAATTTAAATTTCCTCTCTTCTCTCCTTCTTACTAAGGCTTTTCTAGTTAAGATATGCCCACTCTTTTCTTTCCTTATTTCCTTTTCAAGTTACCATATTAGTTAGCAACAATATTGTAACACATGGCATGCTTATTTAAGTTTTCCTTATCATCTTATTTTTTTTCTTGCCAATGCATCGATCTCATCATATAAGCCAAACTCTTCATCATCCACCTTTCATCAGACCCACTCAAACCTTGCAACTCACCAGGCCACCATGTCTGCTAATCTACAGCACCCAGCTCAACCAAGTCAGGCCAAACCTGACCTGACCTGAACATAGCCTGACCCAGACCATCTTCTTCTCCTTCTCTTCACCGTTTTCTTCTTCTGCTGACGTCGTTTTCTTCTTCTTCTTCTTCGGTTTTTCATCCTCCTTCTGTTCCTTCCTTTCTTCTTTCTTTCTTGTTTTGATTTTCTTTTCTTCTTCTCCCTGGCCAAGACAAGTTCTGTCACCGGGCCAATCCCCCTCACCATCTCGTCCCCTCCACTGTTACACTCCTCCCTCTCTGTGTTCAGTTTCATCTGTCTCTTCTTCTTTCTCTCCTCTTTTTCCTTCTATCCAAACGGGATCCCAGCCTGGAACCAAGGCCATCTCCCTGCTCTCCTCAAGTTCCCTTCATAGTATGTTTTTCATTATCATACTCATGCCATGACTGCATTGTCTCATCGAGCTCAGAGAACCCATCGAACCTTCTTCTTCCTCTCCCTCTACTCCCTCTACTGGTTCTTCTCCTCCCACCTTCTTTCTTCTTCTTCTACTTCCCTCCATTCTCTTCTCTGTGTTCTTTTTCTTTTTCAGTCTTTCCTTTGCAGTTTCTCTTCTTTTTCCTCCTGCTCTGTTTTCTGTTTCTTCCTCACGCCATCATTTTCTTCTTCTTGTTTTTCTCTTTTCGTTCTCCTTCATCTGTTTCTTCCTCTTCCTCGTTTTCTCCCTGTACTGTTTTCTCTTTCTTTCTTCTTTCCCGGTTTCTTCTTTTTCTCTGTTTTCTCCTGTTTCTTCTTCGTCTGTTGAGTGTTTCTTTTTCTCTTTGCTCATCTCTTCCTCGGTTTCTCTTCTTCCGTTTCTGCCTAGTGATAGCATGTCCTCCTTCTTCATCTGCATCTCATCTTCTTTTTCCCAGCCCAGCTCCTTTTCTTATCCTTCTTGTTTCCCTCCTTATCTACTCTGTTTTCCTTTTATTTTGTTTTTGTTGCGTTTCATCTTCTTCTGCGTTCCTCTTCTTACTTTTCTTTCTTTCTTCTTCGTTTCCCCTCTGATCTTCTTCCCCAAGTTCTTCTTCTATTTTCCTCTCTTGTTCTCTGTTTCTCTTCTTCTTTCCTGCTTCCTTCTCTTTTCGTTTCTGTATCCCTCTCCCTTCTCTGTTCGTTTTTTTCCTTCTCTTCTTTGTTTCTTTTCCTCGTTTTCTTTTCTCCCCCTTGTTTCTCTTTTCTCTTTTCTTTTTCTTTCTTCTTCTCTGCAACTGAACTCGGTTCTACTCTTCTTATTATGTTCTCGCTGTTCTTTTCTCTTGTCTTCTTCTTCTCATCACCAGCAACGTCTTCTTTCTTTCTTCTCCCTGCTTCTTCTTCAGGTTTCCTTTTCTTGCTTCATCTTCTCTCTCTATTCTCCCTCGTTTTGTTTTCTTCTTCTTGTTTCTGTTTCTGCTCTCTGTTTCTCTCATCCTTGCTTTCCTCTTTTCTTCTTCTTCTCCTTCTTCTGTTTTCCTTTTTCCCTCCTCCCTTCCTGTTTCCCTTTTGTTTCCTTCTCTTCCGACAGTTTCAGGACATCCTAGGTCCATCTTCTCCTCTCTGCTTGTTCCACCAAAAACAGACCACATCTTCATCATCAGACCCATCTCAGCCATGCACGTTATCCGTCCCACTTCTATCTCAGAAACGAACTCAAGGCCCACTCAAGATTATCACCATCATGGCCCACTTTATGCATAATGCAAATCACTTAGGGCCCATATGCAATACCTTACATTCCGGGCCAAACGTAGTTGTGCTGACCCATCAGTCTTCACCTTCCATTCCAACAAGCCCAATACTCAAATGATCTAATGGCCTACGTGGAACCACCTTGCTACACCATTCCCACTCAGCTGAACCTTTAAAGCCCACTATCCTTGGCCCACTAGATGAATCTGTGTAACCCAAATCCTCGACCCGTTCACTTGTCATCGGCCAGGTTCAACCCAATTAACTTACATATATGCATGACCCAATTATTTCGGCACACTTGCATTATGCAACCCAGGGCCAAGATCTACATCCATCAAAACTATACTTAAACTTGACCTATAGGTTTTATTCATGATGTAAGCCCAATTTCATGACACGTATCCAAGCTTGACCCAAGCCTAGCAATTAGTGCATGAACATACTCATTGGGTCCAATTGCTAAATTTATTTGTTAAATATTACTATCAGGGCCTTACATTGAGATTTCAGAAGATCCAGAACAGAACAGGTTTGACCCTTTGCTCACCATTGATCAGGTGTTGGCCAATAAAATAAATTACAAATATTACAGCGAAGACATTGCAAGCAAATTCCAAACTAAGGATACATGAACCTTGGAATTATGGAATGGCAAGTCAAGTACTGCATCTAGATGTTCATAGTTAGTGTAATCCATTCAGAAGACTTCAGATAAGCTCAGAATGCAGCATTTCAAACTTCCAAGTTAGTAGACTTCATTTCGTCACTCAACTCATCAAATACCAAATTCAGAGTTCATTAACTAAAAAACTAGGGGTCATTGAACACACTCAAGGTTCTGAATCACCAAAGTGGATGAAATTCACATGGCAACCCTAAGGCATGCTTGGGAATAATGTTTCAAAGTTTCAAAGCATTTGGACTTCATCTCAGCTTAAAATAAACTTCAATGACTGTTTGCAAGCTCCTTGAGGGTCACTGTAGAAATTAACACTGCTACATGACAAAACAAGCTCAAACTCAGTGGAATGCCTTCAAATTCACCCAAAGACTATCCTTCAAAATTTTAGAACATTTGGACATCATTTGGATCCAAACTTAGTCTAGATAGTTATCTACTATGCTCCGTAGGGTCACTATGCAAAGTGATACCTTGTGAAGATTAAATTAGCTAAAACTCTCGGAGGAAGCTCAAATTATGCTCAATGGAGGTTCTGTAAAATTTCAGGTCAAACGGACATCAATTGACCCAAAATCTATAAATATGTCAACTTTGGGTCAGTGACTCCCAAGCCATGGGGTCACCGACCAAAGTTCTGCTTCCAAATGTCCAAAATTGACGAAATTTGGGTACAAAGCTTCAGTCATCCTCAAAAGATATTTTGCAAATTTTTGAGTCAAAAGAACTTCGTTTGATCTTATTTCCATTGCATGTTAACTTAGAAGACAATGACCCCCGAGCCATGGAGGTCACTAGCCAAAATCCTACTTTTAGAAGGCCAAAGCTGATGAAATTCGGAATGAAGACTCAAAATATGTTCAAAGTTAATTCCCCAAAGTTTCAAGTCAATTGAACATCGTTCGAGTAGAAAAAAAGCTAGCTAACTACAGTGTATGGTGAATAGTAACTTGAAATATGCAACAAATAGGTCACTATTCGAAGTCTTATTTTCCTAAATTCAAAATCCATGAATTTGGATGGACAGCCCAAGATACTCCTGTCATCAGTCCCTCCAAGTTTCAAATCAAACCGAAGTCATTTGGGCCTCAAACAGCTAAAAAAGGGCCCATTTTCATGAAAAGTCTACGGGAGAGTTGACCAACTTCAAAAGGTCAAAACGGGCTGAAACTTCTATAATCAAGAAGTATCTCTCCAAGTTTCATGAAGATCGGACACCGTTCGTGCCCCAAATAAGTGAAAATGGGTCTCATCTACAAAAGTCCAAAAAACAAGCCCTGGGAGTGACCGCGGCTGCGGTCATTGACTTCCACAGAGCATGTCCTGTGGTTTTGGGTAGTTTTCTCCACTCCTTTCTGAAGTTCAACCTCTTTTTAACCTCCTGGAACTCCCTTAAACCACCTTGGCAGTTTGTAAAAGGGATTGCATTTGAAAAAAAGAAGGACAGAAACAGACAGAAGGAGAAAAGGGAAGGGAATTTCTACTAAAAACTTCAAGCAAGGCATCCTCCAGCATTTCAACCCACTTCTTCTTCTTCTTCACTCAAGGTGAGAAATGGTTAAGAGAAGGAAGGAGAGTGTGGGTATTATTTAAAAGAGAGTTATGTTCAAGTATTAGCAAGCCTTCGAAGGATAACATCGTTTTCTTTGTTTTTCTCACTTGGGGGGTTTTCAAGCCATCATAGAAGTTGTGAACAAGCCTCTTTAGGCTTCATTCTGCCCCTTTGGTAGAGATCACTGATATCTCAGGCCTCGTGCCAACTTTGGATATGAAAATGGCTTATACCTAGCAGGTACTTTGTGCTTAGCGCTGGCTTAACTCTGGCGAACACACTTTGATATTTTGTTTACTGCGGATATGCCTTATATTTAGTTTAGTTTTAGGGTGTTGCTCCTAAATTGTAATAATTTTGATTAATTGTTAGAGTATCTTGCTTATTTCATCATATTATGTAAACTCTGTTGAAATCCGATTTTGCTAAGTTGTATTTGATCTGGTCTTATTATTTGACTTTATCACCTTTGAGATTGCTATATCTCGCTCCTTGTTGATTTGTTCGAAACCGTGGCTCCTAAATTTGATACTTTGACTGTTAGCCATTTGCTACAATTTCATAGTGGGTTTACTTGCAGAGTTGTCTTCACCCCCATTGTTTTTCCCCAGATTTTGCAGTTGAGCCAGACATGAAGGATACCTAGCTTACATGCGGAACCAAAATTGAAGAATGAGTTGCGAGAATTTCACATTAGACATTAGCAGCATGTGTAGGAGTTTATTTGTTCATGTTGTTATTGTTCAATGAGATTTATTAATTAAATTTTTTTTACTTTAATTATTGTGGACCCGTCATGCCTCGCAATTTGAAGGTTCCAAGGATCTTAGATTTCGAGGTAGAACAATGCGTAACTTACAAGATCTTCTTTCTCTTGGGAGCATAGATGGGGAGTCACCTAAATGGCAACAATGGTCCTCTCTTTCTTCTGTAGCTGTTGGGTGATTTTTTTTTTTAATCAAAGATTCTTTTCTAAAAGCTTTCTCTCTCTCCTCCACTTGTAAAACAAAGAAGGAAAGCTCCCTTTTCATAAAAGGCAGAGAAAAAAGAAGAGGTTCTCTATACCTTTTATGAAAGGCCAAAATACCTCACTTCCATTTCTATTCATAGACACCATGATGCATTTTACTTTCCCAACTTTGCTCCCAAAATGGAGAGATGAGGCTCTCTCTCAAAGTTTTTGAGGCAACAAAACCAGCCTTCTAAAGAGGCAGCCAAGAGAGACTATATTATCTTCCTTCTTTTGATCTATGATAACCACACCTAAGAACCTCTCTCTTCTTAGTATCGTGTGGAGAAAACCAGAGATCTATACATGTCCTTCTCTAGGATCCAATCTAATAATCTTTGTTTATGCAACAAAACTTAGAGCAATTTCAACCTCACTCTGATATCACTTGTTGTGCGCGTACGTGCGAAAGTGTAAAGAGGCTTATATTAACAATCAAACTACAAATAATAAAAAGAAGAGAAAATCACACACACACAGACTTATATGGTGAAGGCAAAACAGCCTAGATCTAAAGAAAAGAAACTAACTTTCATTCCTTATCGAGAGTTAAATATTATATATATAGAGAATACTACTATACATCTATCTCACACACTGTGGTGAGTGAGAGACACTTCTATAATTGGATAAATTAATGTGCAAGAGACAAAAAGCTATATAAAAAAGTGGAAAGTTTTTTTACTTTTGCTTATTGATATATCCAAATATAAAAGTGTCCCTCACCATAGTGTGAGGAATGGATGCATACTATATATATGGGCTTTAATCCTATGGGAAGTGTTCTCACACACCTACCATGAAAACTTATTTTGGAGCTTCCTAAACATCTCTAATATAATTACCAAGATACCTATAAACCTTAGCCCACCTGGTTTGGGGCTAATACCTAAGAGAGCACGTACACAAGTGGGAAGAGTGGTATACAAGGTGTGACGTCCTCAAGTCTTACATCAATTATATAGAGGAAAGTGATTGGGCTTATATGTAAAGCTTGCACACTTACCTTACATAAGGCTTTTGGTGGGTTGAGGCCCACCAGAAGCAAAATCATGAGGCCCATATGCTAAAAGAAATAATATTATGTATGTGTTTGGGGTGTTGCGTTATAATTGATATCAGAGTCGACTCTTAACTAGTTCGAGTGTGGGTCTCTACCATCGTCTGGTGTAAGTGGACGGGTTTCCATGTGGGCGGGCCAAGAGAGCTGGCAGGCTATTGCACAAGAATGTGTAGCCCTAAGGGGGTGGATTGTAATGTTATCGAGTTCCATATCGACTATAAAAAGGAAAGTGATTAAACTTATATATAAAGCTTATACCATTACTTTGCATGAAGCCTTTTAGTATGTTGAACCCTACCAGAAGTAAAATCATGAGGCCAATAAGCCAAAGTGGACAATATATCATGCTTGCGTTTGGAGTGAAGCATTACTCAAGCGATAAATACCTACGCTAGCAGGTGAAATGTGAGGTTGCCACCCAATTTAGCAACCATAAAATTTATTATTCTAAAACAAGATGAATCATAATTGATGGCCTTGCAAGGGAGAAGACTGGAGGAATAATGGCTTAATACCACACTGGGAGCATATAATGCGTCTAGAAGATGGGTGAGTTCAATGTACCCGGCCACGATGTTTATCTATCAAAAGAAAGCCGTGCTGTCATCGCAATTAATTGAGGAAGGGATACTACTTCTGTTGACCGTTGCCCAACATATGCTGACTTCAACCACATCAGAATTCTTTGAAAGAAAAGAAACCCACACCAGAAGTTGTATTTAGATATCCTTTCTCTAAAACGCCAATGCATTTTTATCAGTTTAGGACTAAAATGAAATGAAATTCATGTTCTCCTTTCTCGCTTCTTTCCTAGGGCTTTGATTGTTATTAGTTCTGTGGCCACTAAAACATTACAGAACGACCCAAAGAGGGTCATAGCTTATTCAACTCGTAGCCAATTAGGCCATATGATCTATTTCTGCAACATCGCCAATTATTTGGTTAACGTCTTTCAGTTAATGAATCCCACGTTTTGTCAATGCATTATCATTCTTGAGTGCAGGTTCAGTGTTTCATGGCATGTGATTGTGGGGGTGAAGACAAAATTGTGGGGGTGAGTGTAAAAAATATATATTGAAACGCCCATAAAACAGAAGGTGTTTTTTAAAAATAACTTGCTTACACAGAACGGGCCAGGATGCGTAGACATACAGTTATTCTACAGATGTGAAGTGCACTTGGACCTTGATAGTGGGGCACTGTGCCTCCTTTCAAATATAGTCAGACGTAGACATAAAACCACACATAAGGTAAAATGAATAGACAAATGTTTTAACACCACTTCAGAATGGGCCATTCCTTTTTATCCAAAGGAGTGTACCATGAGTCCAATGAGATGAAAGACAATAGAAACTTTGGACTACATAACGTGGATTGACGGTTACGCACAAACATGTCCATATGTCAGACAAACCCTAATCTTCAAATGCCCTATTTAGTTTGTTCCACCATAAAGTGACAGAGAACATGATTAATGAATATGATCAGTACATAAGAATGTTACAATCCTATTAATAATAGGGATTGAAGGGCACTGTATAATTTTGGACAACCTCAAAAGGCCCTCCTGCTTTTGCATCTTTACTAAAACTTCTGTCATATGATATGAACAAATAACTTCGAGTTTCTAAAGGAAAATTATCAAGATACTATGTCTAGGCAGATCATGCATCTAGGACTGTCGAAGGGCCGGGTTCGGGCCAAGCCAACGGGGTAAACCTTTACCCTATGCTCACATATATGGGCTAGGCATAAGTTGAGTGGAAGCGCTTAGCGTGTTCGACAGACCTACAATTGATATGTCGTTATCCTAATCTCAAAGGCCAAGTCCATACCCTAAAGAATGGAGATTCTTTGTGTGTGTGTGTGTGTGTGTGTGTAAAATTTACCATGCCGGACTTCCAGCCTGATTCTACTCCTCCTTTCTCCAAGCTCCAGATTAGTAATGTAGTGCAGAAGGCGGCATAGTGATTTCATTAGTGAATCCATTTTCATTTTCTTTCTTTTCTTCTATTTATATATATATATATATGTTGTTCTTGCGCTACAAAACAATTCTTATTCTTTTCAACGAACATTTATAGGGTAAATTCAGACGTATTCATGGAAGGGGTAATTCTACTAAGCATTTCCTGCAAGATGTTGGTGGGCCACCACTAACAAGAATAGTTAACGTGGGAAAGCATTGTCATAGTGATGCCCTTTTCTCCAATTTTGACTACTGGGTTGGGGGAAGATATCTGGAGAAGATAGGAAATCCAAAAAGGATTAGGTTAGGAGAAAGCATAGTCGTCGAACATCAAATCATGGAACAAAGTCTTCGATTCCTATCTCCATTCAAATAATAATAATAATAATAATAATAATAAATCAAGTGTGAATTTAAAAGTGGGGACTTTCCTTGAGGAAAACAACTGCCGTAGCGGAGAGAAGTTTTAAGTCTTCGCTTCACTCCCCTTTCACATAAAAATAATCCAGTGTAAATTTAAAGTGGGGGCTTTCCGGGGAGGAAAACCACTACCATAGCTGAGAGAAGTTTTAAGTCTTCGCTTCGGTTCTCCTTCAAAATAAAAAAATAATCAATTGTAAATTGAAAAGTTAGGACCTTCCATAGAGAAAAACAACCGCCATAGGTGACATAAGTTCTCTTATATTTGGTTGGGCCATAGATTTTAAAATAGTTTCTAATAAGTTTTTAAGTTTGGCCCTAATCACATGTTCCAAACTTCTTCATTCATGGCCCACAAGTTCGGTCCATTTAAATAAGTATATAGTCAATCCAATTGTTTAATTTATTCGAATCTATGCTAAACTTGAGGTGTATGGCTATCAAAGGATTTCGTATCTATTATAAGGTTTGAATATGGTGATAGATAAGGCCCCACCTAAAGTTTTCACAAAAAAAAATGGTGAGGTACGGATACACATGAAGATTCTCATATATATATATATATATACACACACTAGTTGGGCCCAAACCTTTTTTAAGAGAAAATGATCCTCTTAATTGGTCCCACAAAAATGCATGCTAATTATAGAAGTCCATTAGATGGAAAGATCCATATGAGGCTTACTTATATGTAAAATTTTGAAGCCATATGATTATCCTAATCTTTTTATCTATGGCCCTAAGATTTAATAGTTTGGAAGCATCATTGTATTATGATTTCAATCCAATGGTGATGAAAAGTTGGATAAGTGTCACAATTGGACATGTAACGATATATAAGAGGGTAATGTGTATGAAAAGACTAGATTGGCTCAACATGGGCCCCATGATAAAAAAAATAGAGGGGGCGGGAAAACGGGTGTTTTTTAGAATTTCCCATGTATATATGCTTTGCAATTGGAACTTTTGCTTTAGTCTTTTTAACCTTGCTTGATGGTTGGGCTGTGGGTTTTTTGTATTTTATTTGTGAGGTATGCCCCACTAGAAGTTCTTATTCTCTTCAAGTAGATAGGCTTCCTTTTTGCATTTTATTTCTTTGAAGAATAAAGATCTTACTTGCTCTTCAATAAATATATATATATGGAAAATAATTCTATGAGAACTAGTTCTCACCATTTTTTTTTGAACTATCGATAGGGCTCATCTATTATCTAACCCAAACCTTGTAATGCATAGGGACCCCCTGGTAGTCACTCATATAAAGTTTTGATCAAATCTGAATTTACTAAACTATTGAATTGACTGTACACCAATCCGAATGAATTGAATTTATAGGCCACGAATGAAGGAGTTAGGGATATGTGATTCGGGTCAGACATGATATGTAGGGTGGTCTCACATAGATCTTTTCATCCCCCTAGTCTCATCCCCGAATGAGACCCGCAAGTGGGTCCCATAAAAAGTTTTCATAATAGGTGTGTGAGAACAATTATCACAAGATCAAAGCCCTATATATATGCACTTCCTTTTTTATACCTATTAAGGTAAAAGAGGTGTGTAATGTGTGATGATGATGTCCTTTTGTACATTAATACTTTTCAAAAAATGAGTGTTTCTGACTAAAATGATGATGAACAAATGCATATGAATATTCTCTTATATAGATAGGGCTCCTCACCTGCTCTCAGGTGTAGGATAGGGACGTCTGCTCAAAGGTCTAAGGCCCACATGGGTATGGGGATGGGTGGGATTTGGAACACATAGAGGCTCTCCTCTCTGAAAAAAAAAAAACTTTATATTAATGTCTATCATCTCCATCTTGGCTACAAAAGTTTAACGATGTATAATCCATTTGGATATGTCATCAATTGACTCAACAGTCTAGTCACATCAAATGGGGCCAAAAATTAGTGGCCATGTGGAATTCAGGAGGCCCTTGTCTATGATCCATTTGGATGGACCATAGGTGGGCCCCACATGCTCAGCGAACAGAATTTCTACTGTTTGCTTAAGTTGAGGTGAGGCTCTCCCATTTATATATATATATCAAAAATATTCAAGTGATACATAGTTCTCACCATGCTTTCGTGAGAATTATTGATAGGGCTCACCTAGTAACCCATCTAAACTGTACACAAAAAGGTAACTCCCCTAATAGTCACTAATCCCAGGGTTTGACAATCATCCGATGGATTTGACTGTTAGATAGAGGGTTGAAAATTTTTTTTTATATGAAGCCATAAAACTTGTGAGCCATGAATAAAGTGGTTAAGAGCATGGGATTGGAGTCAAATTTAATATTTGTTGTGGTCTTACATAAATCTTTTCATCCTCCTAATCCCATCCCCAAATGCAAACCACAAGTGGGCCCCATGAAAAGTTTTCAAAGCAACTCTGTGAGAATAGTTCTCACTAAAATAAAGCCCTATATATCGACTCTATTCAGGTGAGAACTATTCTCACAGGGTCACCATCAAAACTTTTCGTGGAACCCAACTATGGGTCCCATCTCAGGTTGAGACCGAGAGAGATAATAAGATTTATATGGGGACCACTCTATTAAGTTTGACTCCAATCTCAAACCCCTAAATGCTTCATTCGTTACACAAAAGTTTAACAGCCTTACATTAAAAAAAATGGAAGAAATTCAATTGTCCATCCAACGGTTCAAGCCATACCTCGGGATCAATGGGTGGGTTTGTCTATAAGATTAATTTGGGGTGGCTTTGATGTAGGTTTGCACTTTGGTTGCCCCAAGCTTGTTTCACCCAAATTTATTGTAAGCTAATTTATATTACTTATTAAGATTTCATGTAAAACTTAATGCTACAAAAGTTTTTGTGAATTATTTCTTATATTTTGAACTTAGAAACCTAAATAATTTGCATGTAATCGGACCAAACTCATAAATGTCATAGGACGTATTTGATTGTGCAAATCATAAACTAGTCATCAGTCAGGTCAAGTATGGGCAAAACATGCGTCAATTGGGTCATGCTGGCTTTAGGTCGATCCATAATAAATGTAGTAGTTGCCATCCCTCTTCCAATCTTGTGCTATCATCAAGGGTTAATTAACGCCACGCAATCCTCAGATATTTCACTTGTTCTCTTCTATTTTAATCACATTCTTTAAAACAAAATAACGTGGGACACTGTTGGGCCTTTTTTATTTTAAAGGTGAACCCATGTCAATTGATTGCCCCAACCTCAAGAATTTAGATAGAAACTCTTCTTTGAGACCTGCTCTCCAATCAGTTTAGCCCTAAAGCTAAAATTAACCTGTACCGGAATACCGGGCCGCCCATTGTTAATCATATAGAACGATACCTAAACTCATATTTTAATAAAAATATCTACAAGCTTATGATTATATTATATGCTAACAAACTTCATAAATCCTTAAAACACATCTGGCAGGACAGGAGCAGATCTTATCCGAAAGCAATCTAATGGGACCCAGCC
Source organism: Sextonia rubra (assembly GCA_037013555.1). Classification (NCBI taxonomy): domain Eukaryota; kingdom Viridiplantae; phylum Streptophyta; class Magnoliopsida; order Laurales; family Lauraceae; genus Sextonia; species Sextonia rubra. The sequence goes on along the minus strand of JASUAD010000011.1, from coordinate 27,533,526 downwards.
GGTGACGGACACAAGCACTAGACTCAGAGAATCCCTGAGTCCTTCCCTTAGAGAACTCCCCCTACCCGGTCATCTGTAAATATCAAAATTAGAATGTCATAGTCACAAGGAACTTATGAATGGCATCTAATCGCCTTGGAAATCGGATTCCTTTTTATTCAACTCTCTCTCTCTCTCTCTCTCTCTCTCTCTCTCTCTCTCTAAAAAAAATATCTCAGGGAACTTCACATGGGCACGCCTCCAAGATATTTTCCGTTTCCTTACCATCCAAAGGGACACAAGAAAAGCCTTAAAAAGCCTAAAAAGCCTCTTCTCCTTCTCCCACCTTTTCTCTTCTAAGGAGCACAAAAAGCCATCCAAACAACTTCGTAGGATTCTCTTTTTTCGGCCATCTCTTCCTCTTGGCAAGTTTTCCTTGGGATTTTTCCTTGTTTGGATGGAATTCCCTGAAATGGGGTGTTTGGATGGGTCATGGACAAATGAGAAGCACATATCCTTTCTCAACTGGATGGAAGCGTCCTTCGTTAGGAAGATGTTAAAGATTGATGACTGCATGGATGGTGGTGGACCGCGGCTCGACCGTTATCTTCCTGACCGGGCCGAGTCGACCCTGGATTTTGATTGTGGGAGAAATGGAAAGAAAGGTGATTTCTTTATTTTCTATGATATGGGTTTTCTCAGATTTGCATATACTTGTTCTTGTATTCTCTTTTCTAACTTTGTATGATTTTTTTTATTATTTTATTTATTTATTTATGTACTTTCTTGTGTGGTGTGGCTTTTAGGGGGGCAGGAAAGGAGGAGGAGGAGGAGGAGGAGGAGGGGTGTTGTGAGGGAGACTTCTTCTCTACCAGACAGTGGAACACAAGACCAGGTTGGTTGCACCAAAATGTTGTTTGTAAAAGAATGGAGCCATATGCGTTGTCTTAGGGGTTGTGGGGGTGGTGGTTAGAAAGAAATGAGAAGGACCATGCATACGTTTGCAACAATTAAAGTGTACGTCTTGGCTCATTGGATATTCCAGGGCCACTACAATGGAAAAGTTCTTAAATGGGCAAGAAGAGATTTAGAATATCAAGTCTTTTTAATTGGTATAATGGGATCCGCTGTGATCAATCTAGGCCCTCACATGCATTCTTACCTGTCTCAATAGGAATTCACCTGCGTTTGATGATGATTGGACCATTATCTACTGATGGATTGATTCATGGTAGAGAGAGGGGAACAAGAAATTAAAAAAAAAAAAAAAGAAATTAAATGTTGGTGGGGAGAGTGTGGTGGTGATGGTGGTTTTGGTTTTCATGTAGAGATGTATATGGGTTGGATCTTTCATTTATAGATCCGTCTCTGGATCCAGATCTGATTTAGATACTAGATGCAGATCTGATTTAGAAACTATGTGTTGTATTTAGATCATGGCTCAACTTAACAAAAGAATAAAAATGAATATGAGTCGGATTCTGAATCTTAATCCAAATCCATTAGGATGTAAAGTACATTATTCAGTGGGATTAAAAAAGAAAAGGCTTCAAAATTAAATTTGTAAATACGCAAATGTCAATATAACTCAAGCTATGTGGGCTCTTTTTAAGTATAGATATTTTAGGGGTGTTTGGATAAATATAGAATATAATATTAATATAATTTGATATTGTAATATTTCATTATTGTAGGACAAATGAGTATCATTTTATAAGTGATGATGTTTGATAGATTTTTTGAAATATTCATTTTCTAGATGTTTGCTCCTATAGGGATGTAAACAAGAAATAAATGTTGTAATTTTTAGTAGGAAGTCATGTACTGTAGGATACATTTTAGGTTAGTCAAGCACATAATTTTTAGGTAAGCAGATTCTATAATAATGTAACATACAATATCACATAATTTATTAAAATATCTTATTACCAAACACCCAAAATGAGAATGTTTATTCCATAATTTATTGAAATATCCCATAATCCAATTTTGGATCTGCATGTTTCGGATCATCTGTTTAAGGATCTAAATTTGGATCTAAGATTTCTCCTTATCCAAAAATAGGTTTCGTATACGCAATTGAAGTGATTTTTTTTAACTCATGGATCAATATGATTGTCAACAAGATGGGACCATACAAATATCTAGATATTCTGGATCTTCTGATGTGAAATTGTATTTCTTCATCATCTTTAAAGATTTATCCCAACCATTGATTATCTCTGTACATAACACTTTAGGTCACTATCCATGATTGTGTGGTCTCTCCTACCATGTCATCCCAAACAAGAAATAAATCAAAGTCCCCCCAAACTAAGTTATTTGGATGCAAGAGGAGCCAAAGCATCCATGTGAGAGAGGAGTCCAAATCCTCTTATTAAAAACTCCATAGTCACATCAGTCACATCACCAGTGGGCAGCCACATCACCAATGGGCAGCCTGTCATGCACGTAGTAATGCACTGGTGACATGGTGCTGGTGACATGGTGGGACCAACGGTGAAGGTTTTCCTCACTTAATCTTGATTATGTGAGAGATCTTTTGATCACGAATGGATGCACCACCTTTTATCCACATCCAAGGACTCCACCCCCACAAACGGGCTTTCAACTTCTATCCACATGCCACTTACATGATTGATAGTAAGTCTCCCGGGTCTACTGTCTGGCTATGTTCGTATGCTGGTGGGGGTTCTGCCCGGCACCAGACCAGTTTTCAGTATCTGTTCTCTTTTGACGCTACAAATATCTCCCCTTGAGCTTTTATTGCAGTGGGTACATCTTTGATCTTTCTTGTGTATTTGGATTACCTTAATCAACAGGTTGTCCCACAGCTGGAGAACATGAGATGCAAGAGGCCAGGAAGGGAGGAAAGAGAGGAACTTCAAATCGCTGTCAGCACTCGTCACTGAACAGGGCCTCCGTGACTTTCTTCATGCATTTTGTCGTCTTTGTGTAGAAACCACAGCTTCATGCTACAAATAGTAAATTGATATGATGAGAATTGAGAGTTTGGGCAGTGAAGAGATATTTTATCTTTGATGAATGATTTCTCTGTTTTGTAAATATCAGAGACCAAATAATTTATGCTAATGAAATTCAAAATTTGGTGTTTTGATTCTCTAGAAATGGATTAATTGTTTGGCTAGTGTGGTCTGCTTGAAATGGAACTGATTCAATTTAGGTCCCTTTGAAATAGTACTGTTTTGATGTTTGGTCTTTTTAATTCAATTAGAAAAAAATAAAACCTGCCTTATTTTAAAAGTTATGTAAGTGAAATCATCATATAATAAAATTAGTAAAGGCAAACTTTTCATATAGAGAAAGTTGTAAGAGGAAATTCTTTTTTTTTTTTTCGCCTTTTTTGGTACCCAGCAAAGGCACTGGGACGTGTTTTACATAAGAGCATACTCACCGGAGGAAGCTCTCACGGGAAACAAATCAAGATCTGAACTCTGGAAAGTAGAACTAAAATGGAGGGCCAACAAAGCCTCTTTGTTATTCATATCTTTTTGGTAAATTTGGTTTTTTATAATTTTGGTGAGCCAGGGGGTGGGACCTTCTTTTAGATAAAAGACTACTCACATAGAGAAACACTCGGGATTCAAACATTGAAAAGTAGGAAGAGAAATGGAGAGCCAACTAATTGAGTTACTGTTGTGAATATGACATTCACCGTTGTGCGCATCCACGGAATCACAAGATCAACACGAACAAGCCACACACAAGAAGAGACACCGAGATTTACGTGGTTCGGCAACCATGCCTACGTCCACGGGAGGAGAGAACTAATCTACTATGATCCCATCTCAATCCCCTCAGGATCTAGGGTTACAATACATCAATATATATAGTTCCCGCTTTCTTGGCCACCAAGAAAACCCATACACAATGACTAAAATACCCCTAACCCTGAGCCTCGGTTCTGGCTAAAACCAGATGACCGATCCGGCTAAACCGGAATACAAGACATAAACCTAACAGTTACCCCGTGTTCTCTTATAAGAAAACTTTTAAAATTATAAAAGTTATATGGCAAACTTAAGAGCAAAAAAGAAAACAAAGCAAATCAATTGTTGCTTTAGAAATTCACGTTTATACAAAAAAGTAAGTTTTTTTATTGCTTTCAAAAAAAAAAGGCAAAATGCTAGGGTTTGTTGGATAAATTTTATCTATTTGAAACAGAGCTAACTAAAATATATATGCATGAATGAGAGCTATTTTAATTCGACACTCTTAAAAATAGAATAATGGGCCTGATTGAGTTAGGAAAAGCAAATTTCTTGTTGTAAAAGTTACTTGGGAAAATTTATCTTATAACAAAAGTAGGATAGTCAAAACTTTTCATAAAGTAAAAGAAAAAAATTTTCTCCTGCATATAGCGCACATCTAGACCATCACCTAAGGTTGGACCCTACTTCCCTAGTGACGAATGGCACCAATAGACGCTGTGCAAGTTAGGAAGGGCAATCATTCAAAACAAAAGTAGTACAAGTAAACCAAGTAATATTAAAAATGTTCATGAACTTGTCAAGAAAAAAAATGTCATTATTGCTTTTAAACATTCATATTCATTTTAAGATGCTATCTCTAAGTTACTTTTTAAAAAAGAGCCTGAATGTCTCAAAGCTTATTGAACCTAACATCCGCATAAAATTTATGAAATTGCTTATTGAACCTAACATCAGCATATACTTTGTGAAACAGGATAAAAGGCTTAAAGCATCTATTAAATCATTTTAAAGTCAAATGGACATCAAACATAGAGTTACCAAACAACATTTTAAAGTTGATTCAATCACACATTCATACAAACTTTTTGCCAAACAGCGTAAATCACCAAGAAATTCTATATAAATCAATTTCCAAGTCATATAAACACAAAATTAAGACTTGCCAATTAGAACCTAAAGTCATGAAACTTCAATGGGAAAGTGGGGGCCTACCATTGTCTTAGGGTGAGAATGATTGACTCCTCCTTGACCATTTAATTTGGTGGCAAATACCAAACTCAAACCAATCACTAAGTTAAAAGGATAAACATGAATGAGTTTTTTAATGTTTTGGGTATGGGTTGGGTTAGTAAATTATAGTGCAATTAGGTCGCATTAGCACAAAGCTGTAGAAGATGTGACACAGAAGCCTGATCTCGTTATGTAGGATTTTAAAATGCCTCTAGTGTGGAAAATCAAACTAGAATCTACGTTTCCACTCTTATTTCATCGTTGTACGAAGCACGGATGAAGAAGAAATTGGACAATCTACTGTCTTGTCTTGTCTTCCTCTATTTCCAAGCTTTAAGTATTGTACAAACACCCCTTCGAGAGTTAGGTAGCACTAAATTTAGTTTGGTCATCAAATAGCAAAAGAAACCGGTCCTTGGTCCCAAAAAAACAAATGCAAACTTCAACCCTGAATAATGAAGTCAGGTTGAATTTTGGGATTTGGGTAAGGCATCATGGCACTTTTGTTATTGAATTGTGTCAATACTATATAAAAAAATATTAGGAAATCATTACGGATTTTCTAACTATTGACAAGTTTCAAAATTACTAGTGAAACTAATGGGCCTACCTTGATGTGTGCCACTTAGTTTGTAAAAAGAGATTTAGAAGCAACATTATAAATTGAGTTTGGAAAAAAAACGAACCTCTTTCAAATGATCATAACCCTTGATTTAGAAATCATAAAAAATCTTTTGGTTACATAAGATTAAGTTAGGTTCCTCGGTAAGTTCTTTAGCCTTCTCAACAATTAAACAAGCCCAAACTTACGGTAAGATCAAGTGAAGTAATAATTGATATTAAACTAACATGAAAAAATTTCCAAAATGATTGGTAAGGCTCTAGATTGGGTGATAGAGCTTATATCAAAATCAAGAACAACTAATGGTACATCCCAAAAGTCTCCAGAGGCAGTTACATGATAGTAATCAGGCATTCTGTCCTAAACAAGATATTTAAATGCCAGTGCTACTTTGCTGGAACATGCACTTCATTGGATGTTATTTTGTTGCTTGTAAGAAGATATTTTATGTTAAAAAGCAGATAGATATTCAGGTTACTTAGAAGGGGACCACAGGTAACTTCATTTATGCTTTGAAGTGCTGGATATGTATTGTCCACTTCTTTCGGATGGTATTTTGCCAGTAATCCCAATATTTATTTAAAGTGATAATAGATAATCAACACTTCGATCATTATTTTATGCAAAAGAAGTATAATATTTTATGAAACTCTAAACGAAGTAGATGTTTACTAGTGGGCAATGGCTGGCCAAGCCTAGGATTTTGCTTGAGGGGTGCAGCTCCTAATAGGTAGTTTGGATTTTCGGTAAATTGAGAATTTTCATATGAATTTTAAAGATAAATCTATGATTTTTATTGAATTTTATAAGTGAATTCAAGATTTTCATATAGGTTTTAGAAGCGTACTACGGATTGATCAATGCAGTTGCATCGGCGTGGCTATGCCTAGGTCCACCCCTCCTAAGGGGAGTTGAATATCAAAGGTGAACTTTTACAAAGAGCATAAAAACTATCTTCTTTTGGTGCTCACTTCTGAAAGGTCACGTTTAATCTCTATTTTTAACCACCTGATATATTTAATTTCTATGTATTCTAATTTAAATAAACAGATCCAAAGATTCATATTCATAGTTATATCAAGTTAGGTTCCTCGGTGGATTCTATTTTTGTTGGCCTATTCAACAGTTAAACCTGCGTCTTGGAAGATAGATTTAAGTTATACTATTGGTGAGATTGCAATAACACGAGAGAATATCCTATAAATGATTGGTGAGGCTAGGTTAGGTTAAAGTAGCTATCCATCAATAACAACCATCGGTTCATCCAGTAATCAGGCATTCTGTTCTAAACAAGATATTTAAATGTCTGTGTACTTTCCTGAGACACTTCATTAGTTATGATCGTGTCAGACGTTTTTTTATGATATTTTATAGTAAAAGGCCGACAGATATTGAAGTTACAGACAGAGGGACCACATGATATGCTTTGATTTTTCCAAAGGCCTGCGCCTGTTGTCCGCTTCTCTTGACGGTATGTTTAGCCAGCAGTCGGTCAATCCCTATTTTATATACTACGGTTCAAGGCCCTCGTGGGACTCATTTAATAATTATATTATTTATAAATAAAAATATTTATAAATATTTAAATAATTTTTAATTTAATATTAACATTAAATTCATTTTATAATCATAATCTTAAATATTTCAGTGCACTCTTAAAAAGTAAATATCATATTAGTAAAATTAAATAAAAATAAAAATAATGTACTTGTGGAATTTTATTAGAATATTAATAAAAAATAATTTTTCTTTTAATCTGTAAAGTTAAGTCAAGAGAAAAAAAAATATTATATGGTAATATAAATTAGATGAAATACTCCACTATGCAAAGAATCATCAGTTCAAACAATTCTATCACTATGAAAATTTTGAATTAGGTGAAAAGAAGCCGATAATCAAGATTATTATAAAATTTAAACTTTTCATTTGTTCATTTGTACATAACTCAATGAAAGAAAAAGAAATAAAAATAGAAAGAAAAATTTCGACTAAATGCAACAAAACCTAAGATGATCTCCAATTGAATTGTAGGCATTAAACTATGGGATACACTTTCAATCTCTACATCAGTAGAAAAAAATTGTATTAGTCATACACTAAACATAAAACACTATTTGCATTACCATGGACATTCTAATATAAAAGACACACTTAGTTAATATATATTAGCATATTAAAACTGATAACTATAAAAAATGTTATGATCACAGCCTCAAGAGATATAAAGAGAAAAGGGGAATTAAATAATTAACAAAAAAAAAGAGCATAACTATCTTCTTAATACTTAAAACAAATATATATATATATAAACCAACAGAACATTTTGTGTTTAAAGAGAGCAAAACTGCACTTATTCTCATTGGTGAGTTGTTTGATGGTATCTTGAAGCATATACCATACTTCATATTTTCATGTAAAACTTATAAGCCGCTGAACTGATTGTTCTCTGTTTTTTTTTTTTTTTCTCCTCTCATTATTACATGGAAAAATTGAATTTCAACATCTACCCATTCATAGTGAGTGAAGTCGAAATAAAAATGAATATGATTGTCCACCTTCTAAAGGTTGTATTAATCTAATCATAAGAGATGTTATGTATAGAATTGAAAGATTTTAGAATAAGAGATAAAGATTGATTAGTATATATAAAATTAAAAATTGAGTAGGAGTATCAATTCAATTTTAAAATTGTTATAGTAGGGCTAATCCAAATTATTAGTTGTTCCGGGTTTTAATGGACATAATTTAGAGTAAGAGAGATTTTAGAATTCTTACCTCCTGGTAGTGTCATTCTAAGTGATTAATTTCGGGAAGATCTATCAATTTTTGGGCTTGAGCATTAATTTACTCAAACGGGGCTTAGATAGTCAAATTCGATGATCATAATTGCCTAATCTAGATAATATATTGGCTACTTCATCCAAATGGGGCCTACAATTAACTCATTGATTTACATATTTGGCACATTTATTGTGGCATCACATGTTCCCCATCAATGAAGCCCACTCACAAAGCTAAATTGAGAGGAAAGTAATGTGGGATCGATCCCCCAATGGCTTGGTCACATCCAACTTAGTCTTACCTAATCTACCCTATCCAGTCCATTCATACCTCCCCAGGTCCAAATCAATTCATCATACTTACGCCAACCCATAGCCCAATTCAGCCCATCATCCTCAAATTCCAATTTTCTCCACCTTGATATCCAATCCAAATTCCAATTTCTCGCCCACAGCAACTCAAAATGGATATCCAAAAAAAAGTATTGTAATGTCATCTAGGTCAAATTTGACTAGCCACGTTGTGGGTTGGAAGAATCCAACTCCTTTTAAATAAAGGTTAGATTTGGGTTAGAATCCAAATTATGAACTCCACTTTTCTGACCTAATGACCCATTTCATATATGAATTACTGTATATACTTATATATATTAATTAAAATAGAAAGTTTATATTTTAAGGATTCTTTTATAATTTGAGATTGTCCATAATAAGGATATGGATTATAAATTATACTGAGATTATATGAAAGGGATTGTTTTGAAAATTTTTAGGAAAATCAAAATGTATGATGAGGATTAAAGAAGAGATAAAATGCCTACCAAAATAAAAATAACAATAAATATATAAAATTTAGAAAGAGAAAATGACTAAAAGAATTCAAAAACTTTAAAGAATGCTTAAATTAATTAAAAACTATAAATAAAAATTCATTTTTGGCTTGGGTTCTAAAAATTGTAGAGAAGATTAGGATTATTATCTTACATGTGTGTGAAGAATTTTTAGAAAGGAATTAAGTAATAACACGTTACTATCATTATTACTATTTGCAACACAAAGTACACAGTCATATACATATTTATAAATAATTGAAAAGTCTGTACTTGTGCACCATCTCTGTTTATAGTTGTCCTTGATCATCGTGATGATGCCAAAGAAGGAAATGAGGAGATTATAGAGTAATTGAATGAGGGTTTTATTTCGATGAAGTGTAATATGAGTATTTAAAAAAAACCGACGGAAAAGGTTACTGAAAAACAACTTTAAATGAATGGATGTCATTAATTGAGAAACTCTTGGAAAACTTCGGGACTAATTTGAAAGTTTTGAAACTTATATTCTTATTTTAAATAAGGTAAAACTTAAGACCTTTTTTGAAATTTTCTCTTTCTAGATTTCCATGGGTACCAACAAGCCCAAACGGTCATAGAACACATGGTTCCCTTAGTGGACCAAAACCATCGTGCCAATGATAAATCTCCTACAGATACTCTCCATGTTAAGTTTTATCTTGTGTTCCACTTTAGCCGAATTGATTGTATGAGTTACCCAGAATCGAGGCTCAAGCTACTTGTTAATCGTGTTGATCCTTCAATCATGGGTTTATTCTATTGCGACACTTTTTATAGCAAGTGGTATAAAAGGGAAATGAAGATCGCTTGGATTTTGTGATTGCCAAATCTGTGTAAAAGAAGGAGATCAATTGGGCTGTTCAGCTCTATCTTCAGAATGAATAGGTGGGATTGTCGATGTTGTACAGTTCTGGCAGCTGACTGACAAAGACACAAATAGGGTTGATTTGATTGAAAATCCTATGTAAATATTCCCTCGGTAGCAGCCAACAATGAAGTGCTTCCCAAAAGAAAAATTGACATGTACTTTTGATCTATGTTGACTAGCTCTTTCGCTTAGATTGGAGGTTGGGCCTGCTCACTATGATAGTGGGCTGTATATTCCATTAATGGACCATCTCGGGATCCAATACTCCAAGCTGCAATTATTATTATTATTATTATTATTATTATTATCATTTCTTTTGTCACATTGGATTGCCTCCAATGTGAGGAGGACAATGGATCAATCCTTAGTCGATATTGTGACACTCAGCCTTATCATTGAACTCAATTGTTAGGCCACCAACATTGTAAAAGTCTAATACGGATAGTTTAACTATTTTTTCTTGATGAGGGTGTTTCTGTGGTATTTGACCGAACGGCGCTATTCCTGTGGGGTGCACGCATGACCTCACAACACATGCACTAACTAGATTTGAACATGTCAAACACACCATATGGGTGCAAGCTTATGCCTTATGCCAACGAATCAACACCTAGCCTCTAAAGTTTATAAGACGAACCAAATATTGGTAATTTGGGATGGCAACGGGTCAAGTTAATTGAGTGATTCAACCCAACCAATCCCCTATAGTGAGTTTGGTACTAAAGAATAGCTCCTTTCCACAATAGTTCTTACCTCGGTATCGAGGTTTCGATTCTAAGATACGCCACATTTTCCACTGTTGTATACTTATGTTCCCACGTGTGTGGGCTGTCTCATGGGATAGGGTACCAGAGAAAAAGTTTGGCACTAGTTTTAATGGATTGGCAGATGCATGCAGGTGAGTTCGGTATCACATAACCTAATCTATTACAAGGAAGGGAATGTATAGGTCAATGCCAAACCCTACCAAACCCAACCCACTCCGAAATGCTAACTGAAAAGGTCACATTGCCTTGTCTTTTTTTTCACACCTAAATCTGTCGAAGCAAATTGGTTCCGAGCAAACGTTTGCTTATGAACCGAACTAGATTTGTGCTTGCTTGTAAGTCTGTGACTATAATTTCCCAAGTCATTTAAAATACCCAATTCTATCCAGTGTTGGCGTGATAATCCACATCTGAATCTGATACATATGGCCAATACAATCAATATGATTACGGGCTGTTGATACACCTCTAATCATATTTGCAAATACATCCAATAAAGAATTTTCTTTTTATAACATAGGGTATCCTTTACCAACCAAGCCTTCAAACCTTTGGCCTACGGCCCGCGGGTTACTTAATTCTGACGAGCCAAAACTATTCCCTAGGGGGTACATGGATAGCCGCACACATAGTATCTGGATAACGCAAGGGGCAAGAGTCAAACTTGAAACCTTAAGGAGCAAACGCAATGCTCAAATCAACTGAGCCACCATCTTAACGGCAATAAAGACAGATATCAACCAGTAAGTTTTTCCAATTCAAATAAAACAACCCCAACAATGATTAATATGCCGATTTGTATCATCAGTGCAACATCAGTTTTCTCCCCGTCAAATACCAATAATAAATACACACCTTCAATTGCACTTAGATGTTTAATTTTTGTTAAATATCATTATAAGTGCAAAATGATTTTTAATAACAAAAATAAAATAAAAATCTTGATTCTCAAAATCTATTCACCTTGCTTTTCACTAGTCTGATGTTGCTAAGCTGGAAAAAAAAAGGAAAAGAAAAACTTAAACTAAAAATAAACATGAGAAATGATTTTATATTTACTATGATTTTTCAATGTTTCTAATCTAATAGAAAATATGTGGTATGAATGGCAAAGAAGTATTGTAGTACCTATATATGTGAATAAAGAAAATATATAAAACTACACAAACTACAGTAAAATTAAACTTATGACTCATAGTATGCAGATATAGAAGAGAGTAGTGAAGCAAAGACTTAGATAGAAGACCAAGATATCTGATAATCAATTTGATTTTATGCCAAGGATGTCAATTATAAAAACTATCTTCTCACTTAGATAATTAATGAAAAAATATCAGGCAAAGATGAAAAATCTGTAAATAGTTTTCATTAATCTAGAAAAGCTTATGACAGAGTACCTAGAGATTTAATTTGATAGGTTTAAAATAAAATGAATGTTTTAGGATGCTAAATAAAGACATATATGAATGAGCAGTAATGAGTGTAAGAACCACCTATGGAGAGATAGGTAAGTTTCCAGTGACTACAAGTTTACATCAAAGGCCATTATCTCTCTGCATTGATTATGGATGTATTAACTTTCGTATGCAAGAGGAGGTACATTTGTGCATAATGTTTGCAAATAATATAGTGTTGGTAGATGAATTAAGAAATGGTGTAAATACAAAACTCAAGAGATGGCAAGAAGCTTTAGAATTTAAATGTTTTAAAATAAGTTGTACGAAGATAGAATATATGGATTATAACTTTAGTGGGCATTTACAAAGAGCCGACACCATGCGAGAATTGAAACCCAAGAGATACCACAAAGAAATTATTTCCATTATCTTTAACTTAATGATTAACAAGGATGGGGAGAATGATGAAGATGCCAAATATATCATAAATGTGAGATGAATGACGTAGAGGCTTACTCTTAGAGCGCTTTGTCACCAATGCATGCCAACAAGATTGACAAAAAACAACATGTGCACAAAATGGAAGTAAATGTGTTGTAAAACTATGAAAGAGGAAATTAAAAATTAGTGTTTTCAAATGCATTTAGGAATAGCATCAATATAATATAAAATTAAAAACCCGTTTGAGATGGTTTGAACATGCCTAGAGCAAGCCGACAATAAAAATAGATTTGAATAGGTGCAACTTTTTTTTGTAACCCAACTGAGGGGCTGGGACCCATATGCAAATACCAACACACCAACACCAACTTACACATGCAAGTTAATGGCGACTCGCACATATTAGATACACACAACTCACACATGTGGGATAAAGGGCCACACATATGTGAGGGATATACAACTCACATGTGTGAGTAAATACCATAAAACTTGCACATGTGATGTGACAAAACTCACATATGCATAGAGTGGGGAGGAGGATTGAACTCAAGAGCTCTCCGCAAGATCCAACACTCCTTGCCACTAGGGTAACCAGCCGCCCCAACATGGATCTTACAAGAATTTGATGATGATAATATGAATTTTCGATTTTTTATTATCAACCCAAACCAAGCGTACCCAAGACTCATGGCAGTTCTTGTCCTGAAAATATCTTCCGAAAGGCTCATGCAAATTAGTAAATCCATGATGTAGTGGTCAAAGGATTGACATAATGGGCCCAAAAAATAGATGGCAAGAAAGAACCAGAAGCAAGACTCAGACGATATCTGTTTCTCGGGCCTCGACCATGCTGAGCTAGTTATACAGCCTCTTTAAGGCTAATGATTTTTCTAATCATGGGTTTTTTTTTCTTTTTTACTTTTATTTTTAACATGATTCCAACCCACAACGACATGGCCGCATCAACGAGCAGCACCACCCAATTGTGCTAGGTACTCCTGTCCGAATCTAAAGCATTATTACCAAATGAATTAGTTACAGGCAGTAGAAAAAGGAAACACAAAATGCATGGCTTCAGAATTTCGAGACCCACAACTTTCTTTGGTCCGAAGAAAAATCTCAAGCAGGTGCAGAAGTAAATGTTCCGTAATCATCGTCCCGTCTCAGCAAGGATTAGCAGTATGCTCATTTTGAATCTGGATGGAAACTCAAGGGGTAATCCAGTCTCAGACGCGGAGACACTAGCTCAGCCGGTACGAGGCCTCATATGGTTGAGGGTGGCTCGAGAAAGGCTCCTCCTTGAATAGACATACTGTCACAGGCATCATATGGTTGAAAGTGGCTCGAGCAAGCGCTAATTGCATTCAGTTAAATTCTGATTCCCTGTAACTGGGAGTTGCAGTGAAGCAGTAGATAGCTTCCAAAAAACTGGTATGGACTGGGAAGATGCGTTTTTAATTAATGATTTAGTTTCTCAAATTTTGTCAGTTTAGTTGTTCTTTAGGGCTTATCATTTCTATAATTGCCTATTTGGCTATTCCCAATAAACTTTATTGTTACCTCCAATAATTTAGAAGCATGTCCAGAGGAATTAGTTCAATCTGTACAGCAGAGAACAGGTACCAAAATTCATAAATGTTCACACGCTAACTACACAAGCAAAATTGACCTCAATCCAAATCATTCAAAACTTTATGACAATAGCCTCACATATGAGCAACGTGATGCAGAGACATCATCCCAAAAACAACATCCATTTGCTTTTAAATGTCAGATGGGTGGAACAATCTTGACAATCAACCAGACTCACAGCAAATCTACAGTGGAGCCCACAATTTGGTAGGCCTGGTTTGAGGCATTCACATGCCAACCCTACAGTGGGTGTGTGCACAAAGAGGAACAGATAAAGCTCAAGTCAGACATGACCAACCTGATTCTGTAATGCATAATTCTTTGCTCAATGGCAGGAAAGAAACTATTTCCATGGGAACTGTAAAACAATGCAGGATAAAATACAATCCATATCCAAAAGCACAACAAAACAAGAATGCTAGATGATTTTGAGGAAAGTGATGACCTCCTTCCAAGTCGAGTTATTTTTCCCCCACATACCAGAAGGTCTTTGAATATAATTATAAGGCTATTTCTGTTGATGCCGAACCGGAGTTTTACCTTTCTCAACATCTGCTGTACTCGCACCACCTGCCAAGGATGAAGATGAACCACCCGTCTCTCTCCTCTCTTTGCCAGCATCATCATCAGAGTCTTCATCATCAACACAAGACCCCTTCCTCTGAAGTTCTTTCACCTTCCGGAATTCATCATAGTGCGCCTTTCTGTGTTCCTTGAAGCTCAACCTGTCCTTGTCAATACCAAAATCTGGAAAAAAAGTAGGATCAAACTTTTTTATATCATGAACAAAAATAAAAATAGTAGTAGTAGGACCTTAACGCATTTGAATAGCTTGGTTCAACTATGTAATCATTACTTACATATATTATATTTGAAATCTTGAGGTGGATGTGCGGTAAAACTAGAAAGGATAAAATTAGAAATAAACGATTTCGAGAGTATTTAGGTGCAGCATCAATAGAGGAGAACATTAGAGAAGGTCATTTGAGATGGTTTGGGCATTTCCAAAGCAAGCCGACAACGGTACCAGGAAGGAAAAGCTTGGCTATCCAAATTGATGGCCCACAAGGGGAAGGGGTAGGTAGAAGAGGGTGTAGATGAAGGTAGTAAAAATAAATCTTAAGAAGTGCAACTTATCTGAGGATTTGGCTCAAGTTAGATCGAAATAGAGAAACAGAACTTATATAGCCAGCCTCAACATAGTTGAGATAAGGCTTTGATGATGATGATGATTGAATCACCGAATAATATTAAGATGGGCAGGCATAAGCTTTCTTTTGAATTGGAATAGACTTTGTTAGGAATTATAAACAGAACAGCTAGGAGATTTTTGTTTAAAATTTTATTATACACTAATTTTAGTTTCATTGTAGATTGTTATTCGCTAACAATGACAGAATTACAATCAAATTATAATTACACTTCAATGTCTTAATTGCAAAGTGAACCATGCAGCTTCTACTAATTCAGCGTCTATTAGTTAAAACTAACAACCTTCATCATCTTCTCCAATGCCATCTGCCTCATCTTCGGATGACGCCCAGTCCCCTGTCCGCATGGTAGGTGTTCTACTTGATGAAGCCACATCATTCAAAGCACTTTCTATGGCTTCTGCATTATCCATATATGCATTGAAATCTCGTACTGGTGACATAGAACCTACAAGAACTAACAACATACAGTAAACATTTTTCATGAATGAACATTAAATATAATTATCACACACATACCATCCTCATCAGTCACATGGTGATACGGTGTTTTAGGTTCTGTTATTTTCTGCCTGACAGGCTTATTTGCCTCAATTTCATCCAAATTGGCTTCATTCCATCGTACACGGCCCCTGATACCCAACAAGCATATCAGGTAGGGTAAGTACATAATAATTCACTGACAATTGGGATGAACAGTTGATTCCACCTTAAGCCCACGGGATTATGATTCCAGTTCATGGTCCAAGATGGGGCATGTTTACTAGAGAGAACAATCCTTGTGAAGTAGGTTCAACCACCTTGGGTATCATGGGTCCTCTTCTTTCCAAAAAAGGATCCAAAGAATTTGAGAACTTGAATGTATATTTTTTGGGCAAAGGGTTTTATCTACCCAGCAATTGGACAGTTGAAACGGTTAAGGAGAAACAAAGACTGACCATGGCCTTTCCAAGACTAGTTTTTAAATGGTTTCTCTCGCATGTTCACATAGCCCAACCCAGACCATGGATAATAATTAATAAATGTTCATGCAGAATATTGACTATTTGACTTGTATTGGTATATTTAAAAAAAAAAACATAGATTATGATATAATCAAATAGTCTAAAAAATTGATGCAGCGTGGACCAGGATAATTTGTAAAAATGTCAAGTTAGTGCAAACATTATTGTCTAGCCATATATAGATGTATAGCTTCAAACTGCATTGTTGTGATGCTGGCAAGATTCATAATCGACCAGCACACTGGGCCCAAGCCCATTAAAGAAAATTTTGAAACCTTTAAGGAAGATTGCCATCCAAGTCTATATTTCCTATTTTTTAATTTTAGGGAACGTTATGAGAGTAATTAAAAAGTCCTCTTTTATTTGATTTAGAGTTTTTTTTACTTAGGATTGTTTCCAAGAATAGATTAGGGCCTAGAGTCTATATAAAGGATTGTAATCCCCTCAAGGATAGGTTAAGTTCAACGATTAATAAAACCTCGAGTTTTCAATGATTAATTAAACCTTGAGTTTTTCTCTTGGTGGTTTTCTGTGGTGTGAGACCAAGACTTTTTTTTTTTTTTTGAAATAAAAGTATGTTTGTCTTTCATTAGAAGAAACATAAAATACAAGAACGAGGTAACTACACCAAGGTCATGTGCTTAGCCTTAATGGGGCATACCCCATTTAGAAAACAAAGCATCAAAACAAGAGGGATCCAATGTGGGCTCCAGGGCACCCGATTATCTCAGTGATTGTAGATCCGCTTCAGTTAGGCTCGAAGATGGTTGACGAGTACTTTTAATTTTCTTGCTTGGCTGCAAAACTCTAGTTGAAAGTGCTACAAATTTTACTTCATGGAATCTAAATAAGTTAGATGCCATTGTCCTTGCTTGGAATATCTCTCCACCCATACTGCTCTCCTTTTTTAAGAATTTTTAGCAATCCCTTATCTGCTTCAACTGTTAACATTGATGTGTCCTCCGGGACCACCTGGAACATGCTATGAACCGCTGTATAGATGTTTAAGTTTTGGGTATGGATCCCTATCCCTAAGCCTTTGGCTTGGAAAATAACTCATTTGATATTCTTCCCTTCCCTCACTGCGTTAATTAGTATCAGAACGAAGATTCATGTCAAATCACCGTTCAGTTCACCAATCAAGGTAATTTGCGAGTCCTATCCCTTCGTTTCAATTTCTTTCAATTTGTTATCATCATTCATCATCACCAACCCATCATCATTATCTCATCAATCCATCACCATCAACCCCATCCATCCATCTGTTCCATTGTCTAAAGCCTTAACAACTACCATCATCAACCCGAAATCCAAACTCTGAGCAATCCCATTCATCCCACCCCAACCAAACTCAGCACAGAGCCTTATTCCAAAAGCCCCCTGCCAATCCCGCACCTCAAATGATGAAGGCCCTAGGGTTAGGATTTGCATGAAGTGCCGAAACACATGTCCAAAGACACTTCGAACATCTCCAAGGAGACCATATATGAGGACGCATCTCAATAGGAAAACCAAATCAATTAATAATTTTCTGAATAATTCCATCTCTACAATGCCATATAAATAGTAAAGATAACTTAGAGAGTAAGTAACCTAATTAATCTAGGAAACTATATAAATTAGAAACTTAAATCTAATTATAATATCAAAAGAAACTAATGACATAAAATAATATTCCTAAAACTATGTGGGCCCTACACATGTGGCCTGAGGTCTATTTGCATCATTCTACCCAGCTTTGAAAGAACTCGACCTTGAGTTTGGTAAATGTCTGCCTAGATCAAATATCAATCACACAAATTTTCGATCAGTAGCCTAAAGTTGAGATTGTGTGCACATCTTGAAAACTCTGAGCATAACGCATCTGTTGATTTAACAACCAAAGTGTGTGGATGTGCGATCAAGCCGTTGGATACATCAGATGTGGAATTCGCACCATCAAATCACAATCTCTAACTAGCCGCAACTCATCTCTTAAGATAAAGTCAATATGAGGAATCTCAACGGATAGACCTCTGTGTGGACGCATAGGAGCAAATGATTTCTTTTCCAGTTGAACGGGTTAACCTTGATCCAACGTTTCTTTCAAATTGAGTTTTGCAGGCAATTTCTCAACAGATCAGTCTTCTTCTATGTCTTCATGAGCTCGATTTTAGAATGCAATGTCCATCGCTAGCCAACCCTAAGGTCTTGGTCGCCCACATCCGCTGTTTTTGGGTGATTTTTTAACAATTTTTTGACACCTGGAGGTAGGCCGTTTGATCAATCTTGGGATTTTCAAATTTCTTGCACAGTTTTCAATCTCAACCGTCCGAAAGCTTGGATCTGAGGTATTTTCAGACCATACTTCATCACAAGGTGGCTCTCTCATATCTGGAATCAGATCACACCTTGGATCTCCAGTTGAAATATTCTGTGGGGCCCCAATTGTGAACCAGCCACAGAAACAAGGGCCGCCTGGGGTCATTTTTTCCATTGCTGTTGACGTTTTCCTCTGATTTTATCATCTGTCAAGCAGCCTGTTCAGATCTTGCCTGAAAAACAGTTCAACGTAAGATTTCTTCTCGTTTTTTTTCCAAAACCTCGCTCTGTGGATGCATTGTGTTATTACTTTCTGCACTGTTGGTGACGTGTACGTACTGTTGGAAACATGTATGCACTGTTGGTGACATTTTTTGCCCTGATTGGTGATTTTTCTGCACTGTTGGTAAAATTTCTACACTATTGGTGGAATTTCTGCAGTATTGGTGAAGCTTCTGATCTATTGGTGCCTTTTGCATTTATTGTTTCTGTTCAAATGGAAAAAACTGAGAAATCTGAAATTTCAATTGTACGTTTTAATGGGAAAAACTATACGTCTTGGCATTCCAATTTCAATTATATCTTTAAGGCAAAGAACTCTAGGGATAAATTGATGGTTCTAAAACAATACCTACTGACTGAGGATGAAAAAACAATCCTATCTTGGAAAACTAAAGATGCAAAGATCAAATATTGGATCCTTGCATCTGTGGAACCAAATTTTAGTTTGCATTTCAGACCTTGCAAAACAGCCAAAGAAATGTGGGAATGCCTCAAAAAGGTATATTATCAAGATCATGCTGCTAGACAATTTCAACTAGAATTGGAATTTTCAAATTACACACAAGGGACCTTGTCCGAACACGACCATTACTCAAGATTTCTAGCCCTATGATCTGAATATGACGAAATGAAATTTGCTGATGTTTCTAAAGCCCATCGTCCTGAATTGCTAAAACTCCAACAGAATAGTCATCGTGATCAGTTTCTAATGAAGCTTTGACTTGAGTATGAAACTGTTCGATCTAACCTAATGAATTGAGCTCCACTTCCCCTTAATAGATGGATGCCTTCAAGAACTGCTTCGTGAAGAACAGCACTAGATGACTAAGTCTATTCTTGAACAAAAGACTCATGTCAGCATTATTCCAGCTACATATGTTGGTAAAGGCAGGCCACCTGTTCGGAACAATAGTAAGGTGAAATGCTACAATTACAATAACTTTGGTCACTATGCCTCTCAGTGCAAACACAAAACTTGCAACTACTGCAAAGCCTCTGGACACATCATTTTTGAATGTCGGAAATGTCCTAAGAATCCCATCTCTCGTGCATATATTACTACCACTACTACTACCATTTTTCATCAGGGTGACTCTTCCTCTACGATATAAGGTTCTGCTGCACAATCTGCTATCTCTGCACAATCTGCTATCTCTGCACAATCTGCTTCTACTGGTTTTCTAACCCCTAAGTTAGTTCAACAAATGATAATTAATGCATTCTTAGCCATTGGGCTCTCAAGTCATACCTCGACCCACTCATCCACCTAGTACTTAGATTCAGGCACCACCAACATATGACATCATCACCTTCATCCTTGACAAACGTTGTTGACCATAAGGGTAACCTTACAATTCAAACTGCCAATGGAGAAAATTTACCCATTACTGCTATTGGCGACATCATTAGTCCATTGTCCCTAAAAGATTGTTTTGTTGCTCTGAGGTTAACTACAAATCTTGTATCTGTTGGACAATTAGTTGACAATGGCAACAAGTGCAACATCTCATTCTCTTCCTCTCATTGCTTTGTGCAGGACCAGGAGTCAGGGAGCGTGATCGCAATGGAGCCTAGAAAAGGAAGACTATTTTCCCTTTATATGCACGCACTTATGGAGGATAAAACGTTTTTCTGTTTTGAATAATTCTCAGATGTGGCATAATAAGTTAGGACATCCAAATTTCAAAACCTTGTCAACTTTGTGCAATTCTGGATTATTAAGTAATTCTAGTGCTTGTGTTCCTTTTGATTGCAATGCATGTAAGTTAAAGGAAAAGCAAATCCATCCTTTTCCTCAATCAACATCTCATAGTAAAGAATGTTTTGATGTGATTCACAATGATGTGTGGGGAATAGCACCTTACACATCCCATGGTAGTTATTAATATTTTGTTACATTTATTGATGACTACAATACGTTCACCTGGATTTATTTGTTATATTCAAAATCTATTGTGCTTGTTACCTTTAAAATCTTTGTTACATAAGTTGAAAACCAACTTTCCAAATGTATTAACATATTGCGGTCAAATTCAGGATTGGAGTATGTGTCAACTGCCTTTCGACTCTTTTTAGAAGAAAAAGGAATTGTATCACAATTGACATGTCCGTACACTCCACAACAAAATGGGGTTGTCGAGAGAAAGAATAGATACCTTCTTGATGTTACTCAGACTCTCCTTCTTGAGACTTCAATGCCTACTCGGTTCTGGCCTAAGTCTCTAACAGCAGCAATACATCTTATCAATCGGGTACCATCTATTTCCATTAACAATGAGAGCCCCTATTTCAGACTACATGGGACACAACCTACTTTTAATCACCTCCACCCTTTTGGTTGTGTATGCTTTGTCCTTCTTCCTCCAAATGAAAACACAAAACTAACTGCTCAATCTACTAAGTGTGCTTTTCTAGGTTATGCTTCAAATAAAAAGATTCTGTCTGTTATGATCCTATTGCAAAACACAATAAGATTTCTTGTAATGTTGTTTTTTTAGAAAATCAGTATTTTTTCCAAAACTACCTAGAACCATTAGAAACAACACCAAAGTTCTCTTTCCTGATTTTTCTAACAAAAAAACTATTTCTAGGTTTAACCCTAGTTGTGTGTATCATAGAAGGGAAAAAGCAACCACTATGGACCCGCAACCTCCAAATCCTCTACTGACAAATGGTCCAACTCTACTAAGTACCTTGCGTCATTCCTTGAGAATTTCTAGCCCTCTTGCTCACTATGGTTTTACCCACACTTCCTTAATGGCCACTTTCTCTTCTACCTCTATACCTAACACCTATTCACAGGCTGTGCAACTTCATTGTTGGAAATAAGCTATGCAAGAAGAACTTAGTGCAATAGAGAAGAATCACACTTGGGATATTGTGGATCATCTATCTACAGTCAAACCAATAAAATTCAAGTGGATTTATTTGATCAAACTTAAATCTGGTGGTTCTTTGGATAGGCACAAAGCTCATCTTCTTGCTTTGGGAAATAGACAGGATTATGGCATAGATTATGAAGATGAATAAACATTTGCTCCGGTTGCCAAAATGACTATTGTTCAACTACTTCTTTCCATTGCTGCCTCTCAATTGTAGCCATTGTATCAAATGGATGTGAAAAACGCCTTCCTTCATGGCGATCTAAAAAAAAGCACATATGAGAATTCCTCAAGGTGTTCCTTCTCCATTCAAGAACTCTGTCTGTCAATTGTGCAAATCTCTTTATAGCTTAAAACAAGCTCCTAGGGCATGATTTGACAAGTTTAAAACAACATTGGGTCACCACTAGTTTGCTCAAAGTCCTTATGATCCCTCACTCTTTCTTTGACACATGTCTACAGGTGTCACAACCCTTTTGGTGTATGTTGATGATATTATCATCACAGGTACCGATACTGAAATGATAAAAAAAACTTCAAGCCTCTCATAGCACCTTCTTCTATATGAAAGATTTGGGTCCATTGCATTACTTCCTGCACTTCGAAGCAGACTTCCAATGGTCTATTCATTAACCACCACAAATATGCAATGGACCAAATTACTCTTGTTGATTTTCAAGATTCTACTCCAGTTGACACTCCATCGAAAGTAAATCTAAAATTAAGAAAGGATGATGGAAATTTGCTTCCTGATCCTCGCATGTATAGGTGGTTGGTGGGAAGTTTTGTTTATCTCACTATTACTCGACCAGATATATCTTATGCTGCGAACCTCGTCAGCCAATTTATGAGTGCTCCTCGACATCTCCATCTCATGGCTATGACACGAATTATCCGATACTTGTTAAGAACTTCAACTCGCAGCCTGTTCTTTCTTAAAGGGACCTCTACTAATCTAACAACATATGTTGATACAAACTGAGTCGGCTGTCCGAATAAACGGCGATCTACAACGGGATGGTGCATGTATCTTGGAAACTCCTTAATATCTTAGAAATGTAAGAAACAAGAATGTGTATCAAAGTCCTCATTGGAAGCAAAGTATCGTGCAATGTCCTCAGCATGCTCCAAAATCTTGTGCCTTCGTGATGTTTCCAATTTGGGTTTTGCTCAATTCACACCAACTCCATTATATACAGACAATATTGGTGTCATCCGCATCATGAAAAACCCACCCCTTCAAGAAAGCACCAAACATATAGAAGTTAATTGTCATTTTATTCGTGACGAATATGTGCGTGACGTGATCAGTCTTCCACATATCTCTATAGAGCCTACAAGTTGCTAATATCTTCATTAAGGGACTACCAAGCCTCATCATCAGTTTCTTATTTCCAAATTGATGTTGCATGATCCTCTAGCATCAATTTTAATTATTATTATTATTTTTTTTTTGTGGGTTAGGGTGGGGTTTCAATGAAGGCCCATTCTAGGGCCATCACAGTGAATAAACTCACGTGAGACTGCGTACGATAGAGAGTTGTAAATTAGATATACTGTACAACTAATTAGCTTAGCTCTTGGATCTAGATTTCATTGTATGAATTGTATGCCTAATTAAAGGCTTGATTATATCTGATTGATTGGGCTGATAGCCCTTATAAAATACATCTGTCGATCCCTTAAAGAGACATGGAATTTCTCCCAGCCTGTCCTCTCTATTCTCATAACATCACATGGAGATGACTCTAATAACCAATGTCAATCTCTTGTCCAACGCATCGCCAATGACCATTATTTTCTAAATTGATAAGCTTGGTTTCCATTCTTAAACGAGTGTGCATTTGATTGACCACAGTGGATAACTAAACAATGGCTACACTAAGTTTTTCCATGGACGTAAACACCACAATTTAAACTTTAACTGACTTAATGATGCAGATCTGCTCTCCACAAACATGCAGGTGAAGATGGATTTGAAATTCGACGTCAAACGGTTCAAAAATCGCGAAAACCAGTCATCGCAGTTGATTTAGTCAATCTACCTTTAGTGTCTGCTGATTGCTTAAGTAAGCCAATTACTCTGCTCATGGGCATCTCAGTAAAAAGGGTCAAAGCTAACGTCTTAACTATTCAGTACCTGAACTTAGTTGGCCTGGGCTTTCAGGCAATCGGGCTGCTGCTTCGTTGGGCCAAGTCAAACCAAACTGCTTCTAGATCCAGCCCATATCCAATGCAACTTGTCTTTCTCAATTCTTGCGGGTTGGGGGTCATTAGGGTTTCAGTTGGGGACGAATGGGTTTTGTGGTTATTGGGATTTGGGACGGAGGAGTTGGGTTTGGTTTGACTGGGGTTGTGGCTTCGGGCAAGGTATTGGGTTCTTTGGGTGTATGGGTGAGATTCAATTTGAGGATTTGGTTTGGGAATGGATGTGGGTGTGTGTCGGATTTTTTTTTTTTTTTTTTGGGTTTTGGCAAATGCTAGCAAGGAGGCGAGGGGCTAACATTGAAAATGGGTTGGTGACATTTTGTTTTTTAACTGCAATGGTAGACGATGTGGAAGGAGATGGATGGCTTGAGGATTCCGATGGGGTAGGAAGGGTGGACAGTGGAGGACAAAGGGCTTGGCTGGCTATGTGGAACTGGGGTTGCAGGGTTTTGTGAAACGATGGGCGGATAGGCTCCGATCGGTAGCCGGAGCTGAATCGGAATGATATGGATCTTCGCTCTAATACCAACTGATAACGAGAAAACCAAATCAATTAAAAACTCTCTGAATAATTTCATATCTACAATGTCATATAAATAGTAATGATAACTTAGGGACTAAGTAACCTATTTAATCTAGGAAACTAGATAATTTGGAAACCTAAATCTAATTACAATATAAAAAGAAACTAATGACATAAAATTAAATTCCTAAAACTACATAGGCCCTACACATGTGGCCTGAGGTCTATCTGCATCACCAAAGCTCTAAAATTCTTCAATTTCTCAAACCTCAAACTCCATTATCCTTGAACCAACCCGAACCTATTACTGACCCATCCGAGTTCCAAACCTGCCATTCGAACCATCCAAGCCCTAATCAACCAATTCTAGAACCCAATGCAACACAATCCCTGTCATCCAAACTCACTCTTATTCCTAACTCACTGGTTTTTTTATTATTTAGTGGTATGAAAAGTAGCTTTTTTACTTTCGAATGATAAAAAGTAAGGGTATTTTTTTAAATATGATATGTTTCATTTGCCCCTTTCTATTTTATAATCTCTTGAAATGACCATTCACCTCACTTTACTAATAAAGTGAATTTACCAACCAAACCCTAAAAGAAAACAACATTGCTCAAGTGATTTCAAAAGAAAACCCAATCATTGAAGTCCCACAAATAGACTTTATCTTTGGAAATTGACAATGGATACTCGAAGATTTTTTGCAGATTGTACAAATTAAGAAATTGAACCATCAATTTGTTCGAGCGCACGTCCAAGCAAAATCCAACCATCAAAAGAGAAAATATTTGCAAGCCAGATTCATGATCCACCAGCCCATTGGGCCCAAGCCCATTAAAGAAGATTTTTAGACCTTTATGGAAGATTGCCATCCAAGTCTATATTTTCTATTTTTTAGTAGTAGCTGAATTTTGGGAAAAGTTATGAGTAATTAGAAGGTTTTATCTAATTTGATTTAGAGTTTGTTTCAATTAGAATTGCTTCTGAGTATAAATTAGGGCTTAGAGTCTATATAAAGGATTGTAATCCCTCTTCAAGAATAAATGGCGCAGCCGCAGATCTCCGATCGAGCATAGATCAATCTCCCAAAGGATTGATCAAATCCAAAGATGGCTTTCAGCCCCTATGACATCTTCACAAGAGAAAAAACACCATAACAGAGATAAATCTCAAAAGAAAACTTGAATTGATTAGAAATAAGCATGCCCATTACAAAGAAGGGCTCTTCCTTATATAGGAGTGATTGTTTATAAACTAGGAAAGACTAACCATAAACAATTATGGCTTGCTAAAATAAATTAAGCAAGTACTAATCTCAAATCAACATAAAATAAGAGATAAATAATGACTAAGAACTATCTAACTAAAGATAGGGATCCCTGATCTTTGACAAATCATGGATCAAGCAGGGCCCATCAAAAAGGCCCATCAATGCCGGGTCGGATGTTGGATCTGGCTTGCATCAGCTCTACTCGGCTTGGAAAAACTCAACTCTGACGAGTTTGGAAAAACTCAACTCTGACGAGTTTGCCAATATAAGAAATACTGGGAAGAAATCAACCGCAAGTTGGGGGAAAGGTCCTCTTGAGTCGAAAATTCGTCGCACAAAATTCTATCTTTTCTTCCGATCCTCATTTTCAATGCATGCCATAGAAGTTTGATGCGTCCATGTCCTCCATGTAGAAATAGATTGGAGGAGTGACATTTTTTGATGTTTACATTTAACTTAGATGTATAATCTCACCATTAGATGCCTTGAGTGTAGCCATGCAAATAAGTCACAATCCTCAAATATCCATCAGTGGTCCCCAAAGATGAAGTCAATGTGGAGAACTTCAACAATTTGATTTGCTTGCGAAATCACTGAATCGACTAATCTGATTTCTGAGGACCCAATTATATTTGTTGGAAGCGGAGTTACAATTAGATCTTCCGGTTGTTCAATATTCTTGTTAACCTGCTCAAAGTCTTCAATAACTGCTTGTATTTGTTCTTCCTCTACCATTTTTGATCCTTGATTAACACTATCTTGATCATGTTCTACTTATTTCAAATTTTTCATGATATCAGCTTTCATGGTTGGCATTGCCCTTGGTGTAATTATGATGTCATGGTTCTGAATTTCTTCTTTTTGCTCTTTCTGTGGTTTTTCAGTTAAAGGTAATGATGTAGATAAAGACTGGGTTGTTAATGGCAATGAAGGAGTCCAATCCATTTTCTTTCTCACTGAAAAGTATATGTATTCATCTTTTTATCATGACATTGGCACAGCCCTAGATCGTAGCTCGGGTGTAGAACAATCTCCCGAAGGATTGTTCGAATCCGAAGACTCAATAACACTCACGATCAAAACTAGAACGAGAAAACTCTGGGAAAAAACTTAATTATTATTGATCAAAGCATGTCTATTACAATGAAGAACTCCTCCTTATATAGGAGTGATTGTTTCTAAAATAGAAGGACTAATTATAAACAAACATAACCTACTAAAAATAAAATAGAAAGTAGATAATTAAGGATAGGGATCCTTGACGATAATCAAGGATAGGGATCCTTGAGGAGGTCAAGGATCAATCGGATGGCTTGCGGGCCTGTGATCTAGGCCGGACTTGGGATCGGCCTGCATCAGACATGCTTTTCGATCAAAAATCCATGGTCATCTAAAAATAATGAGCAATATTCATATGGGTCACATCACACCAAATTTTGTCTTCATAATTATGAACTTTGAATGAAACCAAGCATCTAGAAGTCACAGAGATGACATATCCATTAGACCATGTGACTTGGTACGGCTTACGAAGCTTCTCAGTTAGCAATTGAAACTTGTCGATAACCTCTTGTGCGACAAAATTTAGTGCATTACCATTGTCACTAAACAAATTGATGGCTCTGTCTTTGACTCTCACCCGCGTATGGAATTTCTTAGCTTGTCTCCATTTTTCATCTTCCTGCTCATTTGTGTTGAGTAAGGGCCAATGACAAGTGTGGAATTATCTTCTTCGGCAAGAAGTCTTTCCATAACATGTGTTCTTTGTTTTTTGTTCATATGCACATTGTCGCATGTAAGACCGTCGAAGCATATGTTCAACACGAAAGGCTTCTAAGTATGCTTCTTGTCTACTATTGCAACAATTCATATTCTCCAAGATGTCTAATCTCAAGCCTCTGATATCACGATCCAAAATATGTGTTTTATTCTCCTCTAGTTCACAGATATCTTGGAACTCTCGAAATTGGCAGTATATTCATCAATCGTTAATTCTTCTTATTTCAAAGTTAGAAATTGCTCAATTTAAAATTCATTCTCAAAATACCAATTTCTATATTCGTATTGATACAAAAAAACCTTTGAACTTCAATTGAGTGCCCAAAAATTCTCATGATGGTTTGGTTTCAAAATTCAACTACCTGAAAAAGGATAAACTAACTTGATTTGTTGATCTTGTTGATCATAGTATGTTGGCAATGATGAATCATGATGAGTGGAATATATTGGTGAAGACGGTTCGTTGATCAGATATTAGATGGTTCAAATATCACCGCTCGAAGATCAATGGCCCAAATAGAATAGGCTAAATTAAATGGATTGTGGCAACATTTTTTTTCACTCTAGTAAGACTGACCCAAACTTAGGCCCAAATAGTTTTTGGGTTCAATCGCAAGTCCAATCAAGCAAGATTGGCCCTGTCCTGTTGCAATTGAGATGGGGTTTGGGTCGGATCCAAACTTAGGCCCAAATCAAGTTTAAAAGGAAGGCACATGTGGAAGGAGTTGTTTTTCTCCTTTTTCTTCTAAAGTGTGCAACAAAAAAAAGAAATGGCTGGGACTTATCTGGCAGAAGCATGTTGGGTGGTTGTGGTCAGGTGATCAACGTGTTGACGCGATGATCTCCTAGTAGTAGACATAGGTGACAACGTCTCTGGCAACAACGACTATCGACGTTGATGAGGACCACCGGAGAGCTCAACAATGGCAATGAAGAGATGAGTGAGCTTCAATGCAGTGGGAGGCAATGGTTCTAAAAGAATTTGTGATGCCAAGTACTCTCTCAAACTCAGTTTCTCCTCTTCTATCCTTCTCTTCTTTTTTCGTTTGGCACTTTTTTCCTTTGTGTGTGTGTGTGTGTGTGTGTGTGTGTGTGTTTTTTTTTTGGATAGCAACAGAGGGTTTTCGGGGCATTAAAAGGTGTGAAGGGCTTCGACTGGGATGGTTCATGGGCTTGGTAGGGCAGAATGGGCGCAAGGTTGGTGGAAAGGGGTTTCAGGATTAGGTTTTGGAAGGGGCGTGGAAGTCGGGATGGGTATTCGGGCTTTTTGGGTTTGATTAATGGTGTCGGTAGGGTTTCTAGATTGGGGATTGGGGTTGCAGGATGGTAGCTGTGAGGTTGGTGATCGGACGTGAATGGTGATGATGATGCTGGTGTCGGATTTCGGGGGTGGGTTCAGTGGTAAGGCTGGGGTCGGGAATGGGTTAGGGGGGGAGTGGGGTGGGTTCAATTGGGGTTGGAGAATGATAAGTGATTTGAGGATTGGTTGGGCCAGTTGGATTGGGCTTCACTATGAGTGGAGATGATCTCGGGAAGTCAGGGATGGTTGGCAGAAGTGGTG
Source organism: Sextonia rubra (assembly GCA_037013555.1). Classification (NCBI taxonomy): domain Eukaryota; kingdom Viridiplantae; phylum Streptophyta; class Magnoliopsida; order Laurales; family Lauraceae; genus Sextonia; species Sextonia rubra. Next base: position 27,504,198 of record JASUAD010000011.1, on the reverse strand, counting down.
GAAGGGGTCAGGGAGAGGGGTCTCTAGGATGGTGGTTTAGGGCTTCGAGGTTTTGGGGAAAGGTGCTGGGAATTGGGGCTTTGGGGTTCAAGACAGTGATGGTGGATCGGGCGATGGGCTTGGGGCTGCTGTGGTTGCTAGGAGTCGGATGATGTCGATTGGGAAGAAGCCTGGGAAAGACAACGCTTCCCAGGCAACCGGATCTAGGCTCTGATACCAAATTGGCGTAGCCTAGATCTTCGATTGAGCGTAGATCAATATCCCAAAATATTGATTAAATCCAAAGATGGATTCTAGCCCCTAAGGTACCCTCACAAGAGGAAAACACCATAACAGAGATAAATCTCAAAAGAGAACTTTGATTGATTGGAAATAAGCATGTCCATTATAAAGAATGGCTCCTCCTTATATAAGAGTGACTATTTCTAAACTAGGAAAGACTAACTCTAAACAATCATGACTTACTAAAATAAATTAAACAAGTACTAATCTCAACTCAACATAAAATGGGAAATAAATAATGAATTAGAACTATCTAACTAAATATAGGGATCCATGATCTTGGACAAATCATGGATCAAGTGGAGCCCATCAAAGTAGCCCACCAATGCCAAGTCGGATCTTGGATCTGGCTTGCATCAATAAGTTAAGTTCAATGATTAATAAAACCTCGAGTTTTTCTCATGGTGGTTGCCAATGGTGTGAGACCAAGACGATTATGATCTTATGGATCCTTACTCCTAAGCCTTTGGCTTGGAGACTAGCCCACTGGCTATTCTTTCCCACCCCCGTTGCGTCAATACAAACCATGAGAACTCCAAAAGTCAGACTGGAGCTGACACCCACCCACCAAATGAAGTTCCACATGCCAAGATCTATAATACCACGTGAATTTCATGAAATTGAACGTGATTGTGGGCTCTTAAATTATCTTTTTCAATTCCAAGATAGTGCAGTATTTCAGATTGAAACTTAGAAAGTAATGGCCCTTCTACCAGTCAGAAATAATGGAGTACAGATCAGACTTGGTGGTATTTCAGCTACCTGGAAAAAAGTTGTAATTACAACTAAAAGGTAGGGGTCCTAGGAACCAGATGGCTATAAATACAAGTTGAATTAGTTCTATTTTTAGAAGATTTAATCATTCTTTTATAAATAGATCTTTTGGAAGTAAAGATGTAATGTTAGTAGTTACAGTTACAAAGATGTGAAGAAGTATTCATATATTTCTGCTTTTCTACAGAATTAATTCTTACATTAAATTAAAATAAGCATTTATGAAAGTTAAATACCCATTTTATTTTGTTATTTGTTCTTACTCGGGCATTTATTTGCAACTACATAAAAATCTCTAAGAGAATGTACAATGCAACCTCCAAGGAACTTCCTATCTTACCAAAAAAATTCACCATAAAAAAAGGGAAGCCTATTCAGGTGACAGTGTACTGGAAATAGTGCTTATCTACCGGAATGAATCTATTACCAGACAAATCAATCACTTTCTTGTTTAAAAGAAACTCCAGCTGTTAAAATTTGTAAAAGACCGACGGATAACTGCAAAGTTGTTCACAAACTTCCAAGAAAGATGAAGATAAAGCTGCCATAAGATCATTATGCTGCCACAAATTAAAATGGTCTCCAAATTTCAATTACAGGAAGGTGCTATTCAGGAGTAAGACCTTCAATTACCAATCAAAAAGAAAAGATATAAGCCATTCAATATGGTTAACAGCAGTAGCCGTGAATGAAGGTTGTTCCTGGATCAACATTTCATCACAAGAGAGTGAAGAAACAATTTGATGGCTACATTAGTTAAACTACAAAATTTGAATAAAGTGTTAAGACTCCAAGAAAATTAGAAGAACTTTTTAACACATGCAGATTTTCAAGTAAAAGGCATTAATTACCTTACCATTCAAACAACTGAAAACAAAAATTACCTCATCTTTTGAACAGGATAATTTCAGTGATTAAAACACCATCTGTAATTGCCAAATAGTCCTAATACACAAGCAAAAATAGATTAGACTTTTTCTAAAATGAGAAACATAAAAGAAACAAGCTCACACAATTCTAAATAAGTGGATAACAAATTTAATTATTACAGGGTTGACAAAAATTTGGCACAAGATAGATCAGAATGAATAAACAAAATTCATGTAGCCAACCCCAACATAGTTGGAACAAGGCTTTGATGATAAGGGTTGACAAAAATGCCGCTATTTAAGAAAAAAGAAATACAACAAACAGCCCAGATCATACTTAGACCTACCTTAGCAGTGGATCAAACTGCAGATAGTAGACAAACAGAAGTAAATAATTTACATTGAGTAGCAAAAAAGCAAACAACTGGTTCCATCTATACATAAGCAAACAAGCAACAAAAGAAACTAGTAACAATTGAGTAGCAAAAAGCCAAAAAAAAAAAAAAGCCCCTCAAAGCAAGAAGTCAAGGTTTTCTTTTTTCCAAAATAAAAAAAGCGATCAATTCATATTGAAATAAAAGAAACTACAATGCATAGCCACCAATATATCATGTATCAAGACAGGCCGACTGGTTCCATCCACATAGCAGAGCTGTTTCACTATTTGCATCTCTAAAACATGCAAACACCTAAACAAGCCATTTAAGCTCAAGAATTTTTTCAGTGATGTTTTGCCAAGTGCAAACCACCACAATAATCATACAATTTGGATGCCATTAAATTGGACATACTTTCCCCCTTCACAATTGCTTCAACCGATCCCAGTTGAGCAGGTTCCCTGCAACCCACTACCATAGCATTAAACTCAATTCATTGGAGGAAGATAGCCAAGAAAAGTTCCCAATATTAGTCCTTACTAAGTACTAAGCCTTTAAAGTTACTCAAGAGGCATATGCCATCAAGTCTCAATTCCAAAGATTTTCTGGTGAAGAAAAGTCAGAATTTTATCATTTGAAATGATTTAAAGGAATAAACGACAGTGCTAAGACTGATAAAATTGAGAGTTATTGGTAAACCAAATTGTTCAGCATAATCTCAAGTAAAACAAGTGCTCAAGGAATATAGAAAGAGCACTGCAGCTCTCATTTGACAAGAACAAAGGGGATATTTAGAACTGTGGAAATACCATAGCTACAAACTTGTGACCATATGATATGAAAATTTGTAAGAGAGCCATATGCTTTAAAGAGCCAATTTGGCTTTTGGCAAAATATACATGCTACGAAATTTATTTTCATACTAACAAAACTGGTGGAAAAGTTTAAGAAAGGATGCGAAACTTACGTATAGTTTTAGAGAAGGCCTATGATAGGGAATTGAAACCAATAGTTTTGAAAATATTGATGAATAAATGCATCCCTAGTGGTTATATAGAAATATAGACCACATGTATAACAGTGTAGTTATGGGCATAAGAATTGTGTGGCACATGCTTGAGTTCCCAGGTTGGAGTTGGAGTTGGATTGCACTAAAGTTCTATACAAAGCCCCTACTGGCTCGTATTGATCAAGGACACCTGGTGACAAATACTCAAGAATGATTTCAAAGATGCATGTCATTTGCTGATGCATTAATCAGTAGTGAGACAAAAAAGGCAAGCAAATAACAAGCTAGAACCTTAGAGAAACGCTTCGGCATCAAATCAGTTGAAAATTATTGGAACAAAGACAGAATATATCCAGTGAAATTTTAGTAGAACTGAGATTGGGGAAGATCAATTGGTAAAAATTAAAAATAACATAGTCCTACAGTGTTTTAGACTTGGATACCTATGAACAACTATTGAGCAAAACAGAGCATTTTAGTTGCATATGGTTGATAAAGTGGAGGCAAGTGAAGCGAACATTGAGTGTTACTACGATCAAAGGGCATATTTACAAATAGAGTTAAATATTGGGAAACAAAGAAACAAGAAGAGGCGAAATGCATGTTGCAAAAATGCACAAGTTTTTAAGTGATTTTGTTGGGTTAGTGTCCTGTATTACAGGTTTACCAGATGGGTCCATTAGGTTAGCCAGGGACCGAGCTTAAGGTCAAGGGTATTTTGGTAATTATACCGAGGCTTTCTTAGGGGCTAATAAAGCAGGGATTATATATATTATGTAATCTGTAACCCAAGATCTTGCTGAAGAGAGTCGCCTCTCTTGCTCATGTTGTCCAACACCATGTAGGAGAGATGATGAGAGAATGAGAGTCTCTGTATGCCTTTGCTTGTTATAGTGAAGATGATATTGTCTATGTCCGTAGATATAGCCCTGCTTGGGTAAACCACATAATTCTTCTGTGTTCTCTTCTTGTGTGTGGCTTGATTGGTCAATTATAGGTTTCACGGTTCCGCACGTGCACACCAGTAATGTGTGGAGTTACAAGAAAGGCTGAATTGGAATGAGCAAATAAGAGAAAAGTCAAGGGTAGATCCAATAAAGAGTAAATCGAGGATTTTCATTTGGAATGGTATGGTGCGTAAACAAGATAAGAGACAACCCTTGTAAAAAGTATTGAAGGGTCGCATGTTCAAGGAACTGGGAAAAGGGAGAGACCAGTAAACGCCTTAAATGAAATAGTAGGTAAGACATGATGGATTGTGGACGTACCCAAAGCATGGCTGCAAATGGGATTGGATGGAAAATAAGAACTCACAAAGCAAACCCCAAATAGATGGGATAAGACTTTGATGACTAGAAAGTGCAGGCATGGAATATTAATAAAACAAAAATGGGGGGGAAACTCAGACTCATTAGATTGTAACGATGTAAAACTGATGCTTCATTGAAGGGGGGAAAACTAGGACTTATTAGATTGTAACGATGTAGAACTGGTGCTTCATTGAAGGAGGGAAAACTAAGACTCCTTAGATTGTAACGATGTAAAACTGATGCTTCATTGGTTCTGCCAACCATTTACAGAAATTGGAACACTGGTACGGCATGATGTGAGATACAGGTGTTTTGTTATGTCTATTCTGCCCCCCAAATCACTAACCCATGCATTTCAGCCACTCCTTGCAGGGACAATCTTACAATAATGCAATTAGACCTGCCTTTCTATATAGAGCTGGATGATTTTAGACAAAGAAACAAGATGACAAAAACCCATGCTGCTGGCTGACATGTCTATGCTAAGATGGATTTGTGAATTGCAAACAAAAGACAGAATTAAAGAAATATACAGGTGGCTCCAATGGAAGAGAAAATCAAATAACCCCATTTGATATGGGTAGGGGCCTCAGCAAGTACATAATAAACTGCTACTAAGAACCCATAGAAGAGGTGACAATGATAGAGAATTGGAATGAAGATCGTAGACTCGCCATTAAGATTTTTTTTTTTTTTTTTTTTTTTTTGGGTTTTTGCCCTTTTGGAATAAGCTAGATAAAATCACACTACAAGGGGAATTTGAAGAGCCTATCTTATTTAATGATAGTTTCCATCAAGGAGGGGAAAATGTTATGCACCGTCTACATGGCCTCAGGTCATCAACATTTAAATTAGAACATATAAATAAATTGCATTGCAACTGTCTAAATCATCTAAAAAGGCGAAAACCACGTAAAATCCAACATCCTGAATTCAAACACAAACACAAGAACCCCAACTAAAATCATCAAAATAAGACAAACTCAAAACCCAATTTCTACATGAGAAATGCCCCGAAACTCCATAAATCACACAAAATCCTCGGAACCCCTACCATTTTCTAACATTTGAGATTCATGGGCCGGAACCCAGATCCCAAATCGACAAACAAACGAACCCAAATCCCATTCCCAGAGAAAAAATGGGGAAGGGGTGGGGTGAAAGACCAAAATTGGAAACCCCATAGTGAAAAACAGATCAAAAAAGGCCCAAACAGAGGTGTATATTTGATACAAACAGAGATAGAAAGAGAAAACAGAGAGGAGACATGATTGAAAGAGAAGATCCATACCTGAAAACATGTGGATCACAAAAGAAAGAGATGGTATTCAAGAAAATGAAAAAACAGAACTTGCTTCTTTTGTTTGGTTATATGCAAGATATGAAGAGGATCTACATCTGGGCAGACACGATCGCCCGAGGATGTACGGATTTCCGACGAGGGTTTTTTAAAGTTTTCGTTTTTTTTTATATATATACCGCCACGGTTTATAAGATATGTCAATAAGCCCCTCTAGTTCAATATTTGTATATACCCCTTTCCTTTCATTTTCAGATCTTCTATATATCCAATATCACTAGTTATATTCAGAAAAGGCGACCACTGAGGGGATATTTGTTAATTTAACTAGCAGAGCAAAGTGAGATAAATGGCGATTTCAAAAAATTAAAAAAAAAAAGAGAGAAAGGTTAAATCAATCCTATGATGAAATTTTGTGTTTTAATGAAAAGTGAATGTAATTTTTTGAATTTTTTTTTATTAAAAGTAGATATGTTTTTGTCAAACTAGCCTTTTGAATTTTCGTTGTAAAAAGGTAGAAAATTTTTTTTTAGATGTGGTATTTTGATTTGATTCTTTTAGTTTATTATGTCTTGAAATAATAGACTACTTTAACTTTGCTTAGAAGTGAAATTATCAAATAACCCTTAAAAGACTTGTGTTGACTTTTTAAGAAAATGATAATTTCACCCTTGAATTCATAAATAAAAAATAAGTATATCATTATTATTTATAAAAATATCATTATTTTATCCTAAGTCCTAATAGTTCCTCTCAGATTTTCCCATGTGCATGAAAGCTAAATATGTGTTTGAAACTCTCATCAATCTAATAAAGGGTTATGCATGCATTTAGTCAATCCTAGCCAATTATAAGTATCAGTGTTGATAGCCATTATGATCGATGTAAATTTAATGATTAATAAAAAAATGAATTTATTTAGGGCTACTCTGTCCCACTAAATGTACTATAGTACTTTTTAATATTACAAACTTAAAAGAAAAATAAATCCAAACTTTGAAATTATGCATATATGGATAAAGAGATGGGCAAAAATATCATCTTACTCTAAAAACTTAAGTGGTTATAAGGCTACTAATTTTGAGACAATGAAGGTATTAAAATGAAAAGGTGATGACGAATATACAAAATATTGAAACAACATGAGCTTATTTACAAATTCTAGAAACCTTAGGGTATATACAAAAAACTCTTTTTTTTAAACCTCCATGCATGTGTGGCCCACCGAGGATTGCTGAATAGTGTAAACCTGGCCATTGGATCTTTTGGCACTCTTACAATTGGGGGTGAAAATTGTCCCATGAAGAAAAGGTTTTATTGCATCAAGGGTCTAGATGATTGAACTGTAGACCCACCTTACAGTTGAGAATCCGGGTGCAATTATTTAATTATTGGCCCACTAGTGATCAATACAACATTCTCTCATCCGCCTCAATTTGATCTGAATCAAATGACATTAAACCATTATAATGAAGCGGTTAATCTTTGTAATGATAAATCTTAAGAGTAGCAAAACCGAAGAAAACTTCTTTTTTTGGACAATGGTTTGGATGATCAAATCTCACACGCTTGGGGTTTATTTATAGGTCCACTGACAGTTGAGCTTCTCCATTGAGTATCATGTGCCAGTTGATCTCCATTCGGAAGTGAATGATTGACTAGTTGATTCTTCAATAGAAGAGGTCTTTCCTAGGGTTAAATTAAAGCTTTGCACATATTTCTATTTCCACTTGGGGAGAGGAATGTCGTATAATGGGGAATCAAAATTCTTATCTGGCGAGGAAAATCAGTACATTTTTTTTAATCTTTTCCACAAGAAAATTGTATCACACGAAATATCAAAACAGTGGTTGCATGAAAAATCAGAACAATGTTCTTATCTATTGCTGAATCTACTTATTGCATAGGAAGTCAATGCTGATGATTCTTTGGTAACACAGAAAAACCTCTTTAATTTATCATGCGATTGTCAGTTTTCTACCATTTGGTGCAGTACTTCACTATCATGTGAAAAAATTATAAAATTTGAGTTATTTTGGTATTTTTTTAAAAGTTTGCAGAATATTATTTCCCATGAAGGAGGTAGGAATCACTTTTTCAAGGACTGAAATTCCATCGTTGCACAAAACGATCCTAAGTATATAAAAATGGGAGATGATGATGAGCTCCGGTTAAGAGAGTTTCCATGAGATGGATGAAACTTAGAGGTGCTTATAGACCGGGTTGGGCTGGGCCGAGCTTGCTGAGCATGGCACAAATCTAGCCAATGCATCCAGGCTCAATTCATGCTTGGGCAGCCTAGCCAATGAGCACTTCAACTGTACTTGTAAGCCCATGGGCAAAGCCCAGGCCTATATGTTGTCTGATCAATAAATGGCAGTGCCTGGTCCTTAACACGGTTAGAGGCCGATAGGAGTGATCATTCCAAGTATAATAAGAAGAGGCTTGGTATTATTATCACAGTGGGGATTAAATAGGCCTAAGTTTTCCGATGTCTGGCCTTGTAATGGTCTTGGAGCTGCAGATTAACTTCATCATCAACAAGCCCAAGTGCTCCATTGAGAGGTTCAAAAGTACACAGTTTGTAGGGAGCCAGTTTTTGCCTTCACTAACCTAGCAGGTGTTTTCTGCACGTCCACATTCAAGATTCTGACACATTTTATGCAGACATCCAGTTGAGATCCCAAGATATTGGCATTGACTAATAACCATAAAGAAGAAACGGATGTGATGTTTTACATATATAAGAAAAGCATAGGACATGCCACTCCCATTCAATTGTGAGAAATTAAAACATATGGTTCAGGACTTGAAGACTCCTGGGAGATGCATTGAAAGCATTACAAAAAAGAAAAGCGTGTATTAGAGTAAAGAAGTTGCTGAGATTTTCAGAGATCATGAGATACACTTTGTCACTCAAACAATGAAACAAACTGAAGACAATGTATGCACATGCTTAATACAGGAACCCATCTAATTTGCAGTCTATTTTCAGGTCTTGAGGCCATCCAAACTCCTCTAGAAAAGCCAACACTACTCCATTCGTCCAGCCAAAACCAGTCTGCATTACAAAATAACAGACCCGAAGAAGAAAAATATGAGTGGGCCTCAAGCAAAAACCTAACAAGAGCAAATCTCAAATGACACTAAATAGCCCCCAGCTATATTCCATAAACTGTTCTTTTCTGGCAAAAGGAATTCCGGTTTCAAGTTCCACTAACTTTTTGCTTCTCTCTTTAGTCCATGAAATGCTGGAAGAACTTTGAAAATAGAAATCAGGTACTGGACTGAAAGCAAAACTTATAATCCCATTAAGAAGGCATAGAAGCATAACTATTATGTGATTATACTAGAGCTTACCTGAGGCACATATTCGCCACCCCCACCGATCTTTCCACAAGCTTCCACATTATATTTCTCATGCATTGCACCAGTTTTCTTGTAGGCAGCATAATTTGTTCTAATCCACCTCACAACAATATCTTTTGCTATAATCCTTGCCTCCCTTAATCCAGATTTCAGTAGACCTTCAACAACCATATGTTGCAATGGAGCCCAACCATTTGGAAAGTCCCTGTGTAGCACAAATGGGTATCTATTCATTTATTACACTTTCTCACAACAGATAAGAAAGAAAAATTAAAAGAAGAATGCTGTTCAGTATCTCTCTGTACATCTCAAATTCTCAATCATTTTGTGAAGTTAAAGTTCCGCATTCAAGTGTGAATTGACAGCAAGAATAAGTTAATTTCTCTCTGTACATCCCGAATTCTCAATCATTTCGTGAAGTTAAAGTTTGCATTCAAGTGTGAATTGACAGCAAGAATAAGTTACCACTGTTGTCCTGAATTTGACAAAGACGTTGCAATTCCAGCATCATGAAGCAGTCCAGAGTTTTGGAGACTTTTCATAACCTTTTTCACCTTGGCAACATCTTTTCAAAATAAATAAAATAAAACAATATAAAACATTAATGAGTCATTCTTCTGAATCATGGACTTGATATTTATGCTTGCATTTTTTTAAGTCAGAAAAAAATTGTCATGTTACAAAAGAGTCACAGAAGCTGCCTTCGAGGCTTTGACAATACCAGATGTAATGTATGCGTGAAATGATCCTATAGGTTAGGATAACATGATATATTAATCCAATATGTTAAATTCACATTTACAAATACAAAATTTTTTCATCAACATCTTCAATAACTAAAAACACATCATCTTTGTAACTTTTGTAAAACTTAAATCATCAAATAAACATTTACACATGGCCCCTCAAGCATTGCTATCTGATTTTCACTAAGTTTGTCAGGAAAAACAACCCAAGTAATGTTAACAGCCACCATAGGTGGGAGCTAGGAACTCATAACAGACCAAGATGCTAACTTTTCAATTGGTTACGTCAATCAACACATCCAGAGGACTTGGTGTATAGACGAGTTGTCATAACCATAAAATGCCAAAATATGCAGGAAGAAGCACTAACCCGAGTTGAACAATTCAATCCATAGAGGAATGAAGTTTGATGCAAAAATGTTTCTATTTTGATTGTGCACTTCCCAGACATGAGCTTCCTGATGGAAAGAACAGGAAAGGGAGAACACTTCAGAAATGGTGAAGTATGGAAATTGAAAGAGGCGTAAGCATTATAAAATTGTACACACAGGTAACCTTGCATGTGCTGTTATTGATGAGCCAATAATCAAGCCACTGGGACATCTTGGCATTCCAAAGGATTGAGTTGATTGCTGCAAATCGAGCTTGAGAAGCTGCAGAGAACCTTTCTGCAGTAGAATCATCCCCAGTGAGTCTTGCAAAGAAGGCTATGTCAAGCTCCATCTGGTTAAAAGAAAGATATAGCTCTCTAAGCACAAGGGCCATCATACAAGTGGGAAAATAAAACGAGAGTTGATAAATCATCATCATCATCATCAAAACCTTATCCCAACCATATTGGGGTCGGCTACATGAATTCTGTTTTTCCACTCCGTTCTATTTTGAGCCAAATCCTTATACAAGTTAAACTTCTGCAAATCCAATTTAATGACCTCCATCAATGTTTTCTTCGGCCTACCCCTCCCTCTTAATGGGCCATCTACCTGGATAGCTAAACTTTTTTTCACCGGTGCCATAATCGGCCTACACTCAACATGCCCAAACCATCTTAAATAGGTTTCTCTAATCTTATCCCCTATTTGTGCTACCCCTAAATGCTCTCGAAAGCGCTCATTTCTAATTTTATATTTCCTAGTTTTACTACACATCCACCTAAACATTCTCATCTACGCCACATCCATCTTATGTATATGCGTCTTCTTAATTAGCTAACATTCTGTTTTATATATTATAGCCGGTCTAACCACTGTCCTATAAACTTTGTCCTTCAATTTCATTGGCATTTGCCTATCACAAAGCACTCAAGAAGCTAATCTCCACTTCTAATCTCTATTTCAGCCATCCAGCTTTTATCCTATCTCAATATCTTCGTCAATCTCTTCATCCTTACTAATCATCGAGCCCAGGTATCAAAAAGAATCTCTACGTAGTATCTCATAGGTTTCAATTTTGACAGTGGTTTCTACACTTTGTATATGTCCACTGAAATTGCACTCCATATATTCTGTCTTTGTACGACTTATTTTAAAGCCTCTAGATTCTAATACCCCCCGTTATCTCGAATTTTGGATTTACGACATCTCTTGATTCATCCACCAATACTATATCATCTGCAAACAACATAGACTAAATGTTGTGTTGTGATTATCTGACAACCACCCGTTGTGTGCATTCACGGAATCACAAGATCAACACGAACAAGCCACACAAGAAGAGACACCGAGATTTACGTGGTTCACCCAAACCGGGCTACATCCACGGGCACAAGAGGACGAACATCTTCACTATGACAAGTAAAGCATACAAGAGATTCCCACACTCTCACCTCATCTCTCCTACATGGTGTGGGAGCACCACGGGCAACTAATGCCGCCGCCGCCGCAAGGTCTAGGGTTACAGACTATACAATATAAAATCTCCGCTTTCTTGGCCACCAAGAAAGCCCCGGTACAATTACCAAAATACCCTTGACCTTAAACCAGTCCCTGGCTAACCCAGTGACTCATCCGGCTAAACCGGAATACAAGACATAAACCTAACAATCTCCACCTTGGCTTGAATTCCGTACAACTCCGTACAACTCGAGCTACTAGGAGATAAAACCGGCAATGTCTTCACGTACCCTGCTGAATGGCACGTCACTGCACCAGGAATGCAGTCTTCTTCAACACTGTGACATGTTGAACCAGCACACCTCGTCAAACTCCACCTCGAACTAAAAGCTCGAAACTATTGACGAATCTGAGTGATATCTGAATCACTCACCATCCTGCCCCCATCTTCAACATCACTGTGAAGATCCAATCGCCACAAGCATGCAAGCAAACGGATCGGGAATACAAGTCCAGATGACTCCATTGCAGAATAACCTCTGCCTCCGAGCGGTCAAAAAACTCCATTTGACCGGGCCTCCGATCAATCAATCAAACAAATGTTTGACAACTGCTGACGCATCAGCTCCTCCTTGCTGCTTTTCCGGCTTGACTCTGGCAAGATGAATAACATCACATGCGATCATGTGAACCCCAAACGAACAACTTCGTTTGAATCAGCAAACCCTTTGCAACTAGGCCGGCGACTCCTATTATTGGGTTTGCAACAACAACCAAGTCGAGTAGACCTGATTCTAGCCTGAATCCATATCTGTTCAGATCTCCTCCAGATTTCTGCATCAAGTTATAGATCTCGTCACCACGAGCACGCTGGAAGAAACGGATCTGAAATCCGACTCAGGATGGCTCCGATAACGTAGAAACAAGTTTCTACGCTCCAATAGATCAAACCTCCTCTTTGACTGTCAAACAACCAATCAACCTCTTCCACTGCGTAGATCTGCTCGAAACGAGTCCGTAGGCGCAAACGGATCTCCGATCGGACATCGGACGATCAAGATATCGCAGAAACAATTTCAGCCGCAAATCTGGTCAAATCTGGCCTTTGACCGATGCTGACATCACTGCTGACGTCACTCTGCGCTGTCTGCTGGGCTTCTGGAGCGGACTCGGGTCGGGTTCACCTGACCCGGAACTGAACTGCAATATGCGCTGGGCTGGACCGTCTGCTAACGGGTCGGGTCGAACCTGACCTGACCCCGAACCGAACCGGCTCTGAACTGCTGGGCTTTGATGCTAGCGGGTCGGGTCGAACCTGACCTGACCCGGAACTGAACTTGCTTTGCCGGGCTTGTCTCCGCGGGTTGGGTCGGACCCAACCCGAAACCCGAACCGTAACCTCTTCTTCTGGTGCTGCTGCTGGGCTACACAAACAGGTCGGGTCTGGACCTGACCCGACCGTAACCCGAATTGGAATTTCCCTTCTCTCTCGCCCCTGTTCTGCAACAGGGAACCCGGAAAGCCCCTGCCCCTTCGTCCTCGGCTGCGGCGACCAGAGGGGGCGGGAAACGGCTGGTCCGGCTACCCAAACGGCGACGAAGGCTGCCCGGAAGTCGGCGCCGGCGACCAAGGGGTGAAGAAACCGCACCGATTCAGGCCGGGAATGGTGGCGCTGAGGGAGATACAGCGAGGTACGAGAATGGCAAGCAGCTGCTGATAAGGGAACTGCCGTTCCAGCTCCTACTGCGGGAGATCGCACAGGATTTCAAGCCGGATCTGAGGTTCTAGAGCAGCGCCGTGGCGAACCTCTGCGCTATCCACGCCAAGCGTTTTCTTCTTCGCTACTTTCGGTCGCAGAATCCGCCTCCTTCAGCCGCTTCTCGGCCTTCCCGGCGTCTTCCAAAGCCTTCTCATCTGCCTTCTTCTTCCTCCTCTCATCGGCCGCTTTCTCCTTCGCGGCGGAGACCAGGGCGGCGACCTTCTTCTCGGCGCCTTCCTCGTTGAAGAAATCAGATTTCCGGCGGACGAAATCGATGGCCCTTCAGCGCCGCCGCCCCGGCGGAAGCCTTGGTCGCAGAATCCGCCTCCTTGGATCCGTGGCTCAACTAAAGATCACCCGTGATCTCTGATTTTTCTGCAACGAGAATCGCAGAACTCCGGATCCTCAAAGAAGATCCGATCCGTTAATCTTCCATGCACAACAACCACCAAGCCACTGAGCGATCTCCACCTCGCTCAGAAACCCAAGGAATACCAACCTCATCTCTGATACCAATTGTTGTGATTATCTGACAACCACCTGTTGTGCACATTCACGGAATCACAAGATCAACACGAACAAGCCACACAAGAAGAGACACCGAGATTTACGTGGTTCACCCAAACCGGGCTACATCCACGGGCACAAGAGGACGAACATCTTCACTATGACAAGTAAAGCATACAAGAGATTCCCACACTCTCACCTCATCTCTCCTACGTGGTGTGGGAGCACCACGGGCAACTAATGCCGCCGCCGCCACAAGGTCTAGGGTTACAGACTATACAATATATAATCTCCGCTTTCTTGGCCACCAAGAAAGCCCGGTACAATTACCAAAATACCCTTGACCTTAAACCAGTCCCACCAGTCCCTGGCTAACCCAGTGACTCATCCTGCTAAACTGGAATACAAGACATAAACCTAACATGTTGTTTGTAGATGATATAGCTTCACTAAATATCAGCATCTCTAAGGGAAGTATTCCCAAAACAAATTAAGCAGCCACTTTTTTAATTTTCAAATATTATGAATGGAACACAATTACAAAGTTACTATATCTCTTGGGAATATTTCAAATCTGATCAGATCAACTGCCCGTATAAAAGTGAAGCTCAAAATTTTATTTTATTAATTGAAGAATCAATATGACGGAATATGGGGTAGGAAGGTCAATAGAAGAATTTAAAAATTGGCTGGTCTTAACATTAATGAAATAAGGAAACTAAATAATGAAATATATGAAATAATGAAATAATGAAATAAGAATCTAAAGCCCCAAGTAAATCTAACAATTTTTGCAGCAGTGGGATTAATAGTAAGCAATAAGGAAACTGCAATTAGCCTTTCTGAAAATTTTCTCTACAATACCTTCAGTATGTATGCATTCAGGTCTACAGGTATAACTGACGTTGTAGCTAGCGTTGTAAAGTCTGTATGATTCCTGCACAATAACAGAATGACATTGTCATCAAAGATTCAATAAGATTGTTCAACAAGAAAATGTGCGCATATAATTATTTTCCTTTAAGGTTAGATAAACAGAATGTATCTTGTCCCTCAAGCTGTCAAAGCACCCTCTTTGAAGTCCTGATTTGTGGATTGTAATAAGTGCAGAGTTTCAACCTCATTTGTAGATTGTAATAAGTGCAGAATTTCAAACACCAAAGTAAGTTGAAATGTAAGGAGAATAAAAACAAGTAACCGTACAGAGAATATAAATACTCCAGCAATGAGAAGAAAATATCTTCTAAAATGTAATTCTGTGATCATGTAGTTTTCTTCACAAAAGTAAGGCTCGACATAGTTTTTTTAAAGGCAGGACAAGTATAGTTTTGCAACTCAAAACTACTTTTGGAACTCATGAATTAATGATGGAACCCAATGATGAATGGAGCCTTTTCATACTCACCATGGATGCCACAGCCTTTAGAGCCATAACCATTGGCAACCCAGGGAGTCTTCAAACAAGGGGCAACACTTTGAATTTGCATTCACAATAATGAGAGGAAAATAGAGAATTTTCATTGAATTCCAAATAAAAAAATTACAAGTATTTATAGAAGACGTTTGAAAATTCTTGCTTATTAGGGATCTAGGTAGCATTTTCTTTTCATTTTATAAAATTAATTACATATCAATCTCTTTATTCTTGATGAGATTTTCCCCTCTCTTAAATCAATCAATTGTCTTTGATCGATTACATGTCAATAAAGCAATTATCCTTAATTGATGACATTTGAATTAGTTATTTTCATAGATTTAAGATACCTTATCTTGATGCAGTAAACTTTATTGGAGAGCAACATACTTAGAAAGTAGGTATAGACATATAGTGGGGCTTATGGGCGACCTGTCCATGGCCAATGGATCAATCATCTATGAGCCTGGCATAATGGGATGGCCCATTATGTTTAGGCCCGATGGGCTGGCTGGCAGTGAGACAAGTTTTAGGTCTCCTTTTGTAGGTCTTGAGGCAAATGGCTGCATTAATTAATATTTTGCAGAAAAAAGTACATGTAAATTCAAAATGGGAACTTACATATAGCCATTATGCAGCTACTGCAATTCAAGTCAGGTTTCTTAAGATATAAATACAGTCACCAAGGGCAGTTCAGCTAAACAGTAAATGACAAAGCGAATAACCTCATCCACCGTGTACTGAAATCCCATCCAGATTCAGCGGTTGTAGCCAGTTGGCGATAAAATTTCTCCTTTGTGGAACCAATCAGAAGCTTGGAAGCAGATTCCACATCCTGAAGTCCAAAGGCAATTAGTTAAAATTATGCATCACTCAATTTGGATCATGCATAACCACCACACACTGACACAGATACATTTCAACGTTAGCAGGTGCCTGAGACGTACAATAGTTGCACTTTCTGGCCTGGGTTTGTTCCACATTCCATAATATCGACTGACAACATGATTGTGTCCTGTAGCATCCTGTATGGTTACTCTATGGATCCCTGGAAAAAAAAAATTTTAAGAGCTTAAGCTACCAAACAGACCCTGTGGAGACGAAAGCATGTAATAGTGAAATCTCACATCCTGAGAAATTATATAACAAATGAGGTTCACAAAGCTAAAAACAATTAACAACACCTGAGTTCCAAAAATGATGTTCTTTAACAAGCAAAGGGAGCGCTTCTTTCACAAGTGTCAAATCACCAGTCTTCTTGTATACCTCCAATATCATAGAACTGAGGAGTGGAGGTTGACTGCAGAAAATTCCACGAAGCTCACAGTTCAAACTTCAATCATATAAGGGCTGCAAGCATAGAAAGGTTGGAAGTATTTACACCAAAATATGCAACAACCTGACGCATCACAAAACATCACAGATACAATAGAGCTTAAATGAGAAAAACAGGCATGTTTGATTCATTATTAAATTGTTTGATTCATTATGAAATGAGAGAATGTATAGTTATATTCATCCTTCAAATGAATTAGACATGTGACAACAAAAGTAGCGTAACTGCATAGTTGATTCATTATAAAATGAGAGTGAATCTATAGTGATATTGATCCTTTCAAATAATGGAACAAATGTAGAAGTATTTACACCCCTTCAGGAGCATGGATGAGACTGCGCTTTGATTAAGGATGTTAACACCTTGATTAAGGATGGCTGTTGCACTAGGAGTCCTAGTTGGAGGGACGTCATAAACTATGTATATGTATGAGAGAGAGAGAGAGAGAGGGAGAGAGATATTTTTCAATCTTCTTCCTTTTGTCCATAGCCATTAGAGAGAGAGAGAGAGAGAGAGAGAGATTTTTCAATCTTCTCCCTTTTGTCCATAGCCATTCAAATGGTGTTCTTGCTTTAATGAGCTCTTCCAAATTCTAGACCCATGGCAGTGAACCAGAAGAAAGAGAGAATCTACATATACATTGACAATAGCTCAAAGACAAGTCTCATCTAAGAACACCTCCTCAGATTGAAGCATATTGCCAGCCATATTTTCTATTCCTCCAATCAAGTTTCAAATTCTATAAAATCAATTAGGTCGTATTCACTATTCAGAGGAGATCCCTTTTGCCACAATATCGTTTTTGAAAAATATTAGTCACTCAAAAAATATAAAAACCTATTGATGTTTAAGACCTCCATGTAAATACATGCTTCTCACTCATTGCTGGCAAATAAACTGTATGGAAGATCAAATGAAACAAAAGAACAATAGTCAATATATTCTCTGTCTTCCTCATTCTTTTTAGAAATGTTTTATTATGTCATTTGAATTAGATAATATTCCTCACAAAACAACCATGTTTCAAACTAACCAAACAATTAAAAAAAAATGTTGAACCAGATACTACGAGTTAGCACCAACTACTAAAAGAAATTCCTTACATACCACTGCACTTACATAGGCTATTATTCCACACAAAGTTAAAACAATGAAAAAGCTCTCACAAGAAGAACCATTACCTCTTATTAGCATAATAAGCCCTCGCAGCGCTCAAAACATATCCATACTTTTTTATAAGTGAAAGAAGATTTAGTGTAATTGACTTGGCAGTTTCATACATTTTGCTCACTAGCAGTCCCCTGCATAATTAGAACATTAGCTACACATTGTATGAACAAGATAAATAAGTTTTAACATAAGATTAAAGAAGATTTACCTCACAATCCAATAGGAATCCCAGTAATAAACCTCTCTAAACCGCGACCCAGGGACCACAAACCGACCAGGCAGAGGGAGCAGAGTATGCAAATCAGGCCTCCCCCTCACCTCATCAGAAACCATTCTACTCAGATTCTTCCACAGTGAATGCACCTGCAGAGCCCAAACCTTAACCTCCTCATTCTCCACCTTGGGCAAAAACCCTTCCGGCTGGGGTAGAAAATCCTGCGGCTCGGCCGGCACCAGATTAGTCCCGGCCCCGTCAAAATACCGGTTCACGAACCGGTCCAGAGCATGGACCGGGACTGATCCATTCGGCAACCGTGGGAGAACGGAGAAGGCGGCTTCGATGGAGGAGAGATTGGACTTGAGGGGGAGATCGACGTAGAGCTTTGGGTCGAAATTGGTGGGGCCTCGGGTTTGGAGGGCGGTGGATTGGAGGCGTTGGAGGAAGGAGACGAGAGGGGTGGTGGGTTCGACCGGACCGGAGTCTAGGCAGGGAGGGATGGTTGGGGAAGAGAGGGGGAGGAGGAGGAGGAGGAAGAAGAAGAAGGGGAAGATGGTGTTTTGATGGGACATTGATTGAGATGATTTTGGTTGTGTTGGACTTGGAGGGAGAGATGAGAAATGAGATTGGTGGATTGATTGACAGGGGCTCCGGTTTCTGGTTGAAGACGAAAGTGGAGCTTTCGGTTCAAATTTTTGGCCGTTAATGCGTTTCTTTCTGTTATTTTATTCCCCATTCTCCCGCCAGTTCTACCCAAAGTCCAAACAGATAGTTGGGCTTTGGGTTGAACCCAAAATCTTCATGTGGATTTAGAGTGGGGTCTAGTACTATTAGCGGGGTCTTTGGAAGTAGGCCCAGAATTTTTTTTATATGGGCCGTGGAAGTACTGGATGTATTGGGTCCGCCCCTTGGGTCCACCCTGCTCGCCACTCGGTGGGTTTTTGCTCTCATGTTCTTCTCTGCAGAACGCTTTAATAGAGAAATTTTGCATGCAATGTTAGGACTCTATGGCAGCTAGTTTTGCCACTTTGGATTGATCCTGATGCTGATCGAGCTCACGATAGGCCTATGCTCTTGTAAGAGGCCCTTCGCTACTTAGGCCGGGCTCGCATTTAATCCTCATGGGGGAACAAGTTTTGGGCTGACCTCTGTATCCAGCCCTTATCCAAGATTTTGCCACGTTCAACCCAACCCATAATAAATACAAGTTCAGTTACAGGTCAAGAAAACTTAACCCACACTAATGGGTTGGATTTGGATCAGCTCGTGTAAGCTGTGCAAACCACATAAAGCATTGTGGTTGATAAAAACCCTAACCCTACGATCTGTATGTAATAATTAGTGAAAGGTGGGGAACATTTTGTGTTCTTCTTATTATTCCCCCTATTTTACAAGTAGGAAATCTCTAGAACCCCTCATGCCTAACCCACCTTTTTATTTTAGCAACTATAGGAAAGGGGCCGGGGCCGGGCAGGTTGAAAGTGTTGACCCATATCCAATGAGAGTTATGTGAGTTACGCTGAATTGACCTGCATGGGGTTTGAATTGGGTTTACTTGACCCGTTTTTAAAACAGGCCAGCTATAGGTTGAAATGTAATCTATAGATACCCCTTTCACTAATTTCACAACTAAAACTGATTGTCCTTGCAATAATTTGAAGGGTCCTTTGGTTCTAAAAGAATTTTGGTAATACTTTTGGTACATTATAAGTTTCAAACTTACAGGCTTTGACGAATTGTAACATTTTTTTTTCTTTAATTTATATGATTACAGACTATTCGTCAGTTTACATAATTTTGTTTTAGAAACTAGAACTCAGTGGTAGAGTTTTTGTTTCCTTCAAAAAATCATGAGTAAAAACTACTAGAAGTCAATCATTTGATATTTGGACCCATTCACTGTAAATAGGGTCAGGGGGGCTCAGGACGGTCTTCCCTCCTTAATCGATGGTACCCTGT
Source organism: Sextonia rubra (assembly GCA_037013555.1). Taxonomy (NCBI): domain Eukaryota; kingdom Viridiplantae; phylum Streptophyta; class Magnoliopsida; order Laurales; family Lauraceae; genus Sextonia; species Sextonia rubra. The sequence continues at coordinate 27,483,968 of JASUAD010000011.1, read as the reverse complement.
TTAAATTGCCACTCTTAAAATTGTTTGAATGGCTCAGAGGTCTAACAATAAGATGGAGGTCCCTCCTTCAAAACGAATTGAGAACTTACCCGATACACAATGCTGGTAGGAGGTGCTGTATGTCCCAAATTTTACCAATGATCAAAAAGGGTTGACAGGTTCCTCGTCATTGAAAGAACAAAAAATAAAAAACTGGCCACTCATATGCAAGGAGTGTTGAACTTAGGAGGACCACTTCAAAGCATGGCAATTATGGCCGGAGCAGAGGTTTGAGGGGTCTTCTAATGACATACTTACATGAAAAGAGCAAAATGCAACCATCAAATCCATGGAAGTATTCTTTTGAGGGCTAAAGAAGCCCAGCTCTTAACCGTTTGGTAAAGCTTGGTTTTGGCCAGAACTAACATGATCAAGTGAGTGACCTGTAAAAGTCAAATGGTGTCAAATTTGAGTTGGTGGCAAGTCAGGGGAGAGGGTTGTGTCTGAACTCTGAAAGGCTTAAATTGATTTGGAGCTGGTAGCAATTCAAGGGAGAGGATAGTTATGTGAAAGATTTAAATTGATGATACAGGAAAACCAAGTAGTTCAGGGAAGAGCTTTGTGGTCTGGCCTATTCTTTGGATCACTTAGCCCACGTATGATCAAATAATCCTCCTTGCAAGCACTACACTCCTCTCCTTTTCTACAGGCCCAAATTTGATGATCATCAAAATCGTACTCATCCTTAGATTGAAATCCCTAAGAATAGAGGGTCAAAGTTCTAGGTGCTATTACAATGATCGAATGGGGTCAGCGTTTTTTGCACCCTCAGGTCACATTATGAACTTTCCATCCTCCTTTCCCCACGATTCATATAACCTTAATTGGACCAAACTGACCAAACTGCACATCTTACATATAGCCATTAGATGGCCCCACCAAACCCATCCATGATCAAGTTATACCCCTATCATGTATTCCCACAACCAGCGGCGGATCCAAAGTTTTCATATGAGGGGTGCATATCCAAACTTTCGAAAAGAAATTGCGGGTTCTAGGGGTAGATATTTGAAGAAAAATCACGGTTTTTATGTAAAAATAGAATTTTTACTGTGCTTTTAGAAACAGACCTAAGTTCAACAGTTACATTCGCCCTCACATAATTATGTAGGTTCGCCTGTAGCCATAATCCCAAGTTTAACACACATCCAACCATTACTCACAATTACATCGACATTGAAACAGAAATATAATGCCTTTTAGAACTACTCTCCATTTCCCCTCGGATCCGCGGGGCCAGGTGGGGGCCTCAAGAGTCAAGATGCCAACTTTGTACTAAAATAAATCGATATTTAATATTATCACTAAAGTGAAAGTAAGCATACTTCACATACGAATTCTTTATTCTGGATCTGACATACTTCACATACGAATTCTTTATTCTGGATCTGACTTCCATGGTGCATTCAAGCGCAAACACAGCTGATTAGCAACTGTAAATCTTTTAAGAAAACCAGAGAAAATCATGGTTTATCTGGGTGCAGTTAGAGTTGAATAATAATGACTAGCATGCCCCTAACTTTAATCAGAGTGCCATGCTTCTCCAAGGTTGGATGCAATCATCATCTGTCACACAATGACTTTCAGTTCATTGACCATTCTACCTCGCAGTTGTGGTCGAATTTATTCGATCCTGGTTGTCGAAGCACGGATTTTAGTTGCTGTCTGTTTCCTTTCTTCAACCACCTTGATTTAGATCATTTCTATTGTCTGTTTCAATGAATGAAACCTTCTTGTGGAACCCTATCCATTACAAAACTGCAGGCCGGCCGGTTTTAGTTAAATAATACCTATGTGCCCAACAAAGAATACAGTCCATAGAAATCTCTATTAAATTTGATCTTCTTCATCTCCTACTGTGGTATGCAAATGTCTTGAATGGAGTGTTCATGGGCGGTTGGGCCAGAATCCAAGGCCGAACCAACTTCAGAAATACAGGCTCGGCCTAATCCTGACACTATCCATAATTGCTAGCCTGAGCTTGACCTGCTTCCAACTTGTCGAGTTTGAGCCTGCCCATTTAGCCAATCAAGCCAGGCCTAGCCGGGCATTCTATCACTTTAACAAGCGTTTCTTTTACTTATTTGGACAAATTAGTCACTAAATCACAAAGCACTACTTATTCAGGACGGACAAGGTCAATGAGTTGTATATCACTTAATCCCAGCTCAATCCAAATATTAAACCGACCAAAGTTTTAAATTCAGACCCAACCCCAGTACTAAACCCAAGACCTAAACCCAGTCCAAAGTGGCTGGACCAAGGCTGTCCGGTGAGCACCTGTACCCACTCTCTCTCACAGTCCCACCACAAAAAAGCATTCAAAGTTGAACAAGTCTAAATGCGCAACATGTGTGAATGCGCATTTTCGGTCAAGTCAATCGGAAATCATTGTATCCCACCTGCTCGAATCGCAGACAGGTCCCTGTAGCATGTGGGTGACGATTCATAGTTTACTTTGCTTAAAATTTATGACAAAATGACGATAGCTGTTTGGTGGCCGCAGAGTTGTGGCCGTCGGACATGCATCTAATATGAAAAATGAAAGGTCTCATCAATATGGATTGACTGGTCCAAGCGTTGGCTTCCAGGAAAACTTGTTTTCTACATAGATGGAAGTAAAAGGTCTCAACTCTCAACATGGATTAGCTTTGAGCCAAAAGTCAAAATTTGGGATGATCATCTGATAATAATTGCCTATTTAAATATCTTAGACTTTCATGATTTATAGGTACTCGTGATGATTATTAGACTTTGGAGCCGTTTCCATTCCTGTTGGCATTCATCAGATCATACTGGTTTCGTAATTTCCAATATACATTAAGACATTCTAGACTAACTCTATCATTGAATTGGCATACATCAAATTGCCCCGTGAGGCGTTCAACTTGTTTTACTGGATCCTCCTCTAGAAGATCATTTACTTTTTGCGGGGTTGTGTAAGCAATCATCGTCAGCATCCATTGATGAATATCCTCTTGTTAAATTAATGTGAGTTGTTGATTCCTTTGGAACTTTTAGTTTGGCAGTCGAATCACCGAAGCTCCCTCATTAGTTTTGTGTATAATTTTGGAAAACTCATATTTGGCAATAGTAAAATTTTCACTGAATATTTGTATTTTTTTAATATTTTAAGATTGGACCTCCCCCATGGGGTTTGAAAAACCTTTCTTTTATAGATTTATATTCATTGGCTCCAATTTTTCTCAATTGTATGCATTGGATCAATGTAAAATCTCTAGCTATAAAAATCCTCAATGAGCAACCAGACTTGAGTCGTATTGTCTCCCTCACGCATTTCTTTTATTAATTGGGGTTTTGCCCCACATATGGTAACCCTTAGCCACGGATAGCCTTGGCCATGGATAACCATCCGTGATGACAAAAAGTTGGGACATTTTATATCCATACTCATGCAATTTTTATGAACTGAAATGTCCTTGACTATGTAATATCAAATAAATTATAAATCATGCAATATCACATAAATACTTTACTTTTACTTTGTAATTCAATAAAAGGAGAACTGTTATGTGATATCACATAAATTTAAAAAATTTAAAAAATTACCAAATATGGGTAGCTTTGTCATTTAACTTAGCAAAGAACATGTAGACGAAATATCTCAATCTAATGTTAGGCGAGTAATATGAGAATGGCGATTTACCCTACTGGTAAGATGCAACAATTCTCACCTAGTGCTGGATGTGAATTTAATTCCCTAGGGTTAGAGATTGCCACTTATCTATAAATGATATGTAAATTTATAAATTTGTATGTCGAAAATGAGGATTTCGACTACCCTCGAAATCAATGGATCACGATCGCCAATTAAGGTAACAATCGTAACACCATTCTTCAACAATAGCTAAAGAAAATATGGGGAGAAAAATATGGTGGGTTCCCTCTTGTTTGATATGCTTTCGGAAAAACACAATAGTTGTCCTATCACTTCATACGGGTCTCTCTAACATGGGTCAATTAAAGGTCACATTGAAGGCCCAAATATAGGGTTAATCCTTACATATGAGTCATATCATAATTAAGAAAATCCAAGTAAAATGAGCAAATAACTAAAACAAAGAAAATGGGGAGGTGCCAAATATTTGAAGAAGACGATTGGCCTTGTTCCTAAGTACCCCCTTTAAACCCCTTGGCAAAATAGGGTTTAAAGGCCAAATTTTCAAATCCAAATAATGATGTAAATAAGATTTTGTCTGTGATTTTACTGTGATAAAAATCAAAATTTTGTGGTCGATTGGCCGATTTGTTTAAGGGCAACCATTTTTTTGGTCAATTTGTTTGATTGATTGATTATTTTATGTGTGGTTATTTGAAGTTTCACATTTTGTCTTATGATTCTCATTAAGTCAGTTTTAGGATTTTCATTTTTCTATTTATTATTAAGCCCATTTAAAATATTTGGCATAGACGGTGGAAGAAAAGAGAAGAAATTTTTTTCAGTTTAATTTTGTTTGTCTTATATATATTGAATTTGTTTTTCATAATGGGGTCAAGAAATTATTATGATGCAAGAAATAAGATCCTCTGTAATTTGTTTTTGCTCTTATTTTTTATGATGCAATACTTTATACTATTTTTTCATTTAATTTGTTATTAAAAATATTATTGTTCATTATTAATTTCCTTAATAATATATTTCTTGTACCATGAAATTATAACCTGAGTTTTTATTTCATTTTCTTCCAAAATTCTGTAATATGATAATAGATTTTTTTTTCAAGTTGAAACCATTAAAGTAATTTAATTTAACTTATTCTTTTGGCCCATGGGTCTACTTTTGTTTGAAACTAATAAGTTTAATAATAATTTTTTCAAGAGGTTCTTTTTCAATGCATTAACATAATATATTGAATAATAAGACAACATTTACAATATTAATTTTAGGGCCCGGGCTAAGCACGGGCTTCTATTGCTAGTCATAGAATTAAGTTTTCAAACAACAATGAGTGCCGGAGAGTGTGAGGTTTTGTGATCTAGGCAATTCTATTTTTTTGCAGCATTTATAGTAACATCAATAAAGTTGGAAGCATTTGTAGAGTGTAATCATGGTCTAAAACATCTGTAAACAATGTCGCAATCAATTTCTAGTGTTTTCAGAGCAAATGACAGGTTAGGCTTGAAATTTTAATGCAATTTACCTTTCTCTCTTGAAATTCAATGAATCGATCAGCAAACTAATGTTAAAATCAACATCAATCACCTTTATCCTTATTAATTGATTAAAGGGGTTCTGAACATTAGCTTATCTCCAAATGTGTTTTTCCCTCTTACTTACCAAAAATCTTAATTTTCCCTACACCTTCTCCATGTCATTAGAAATGACAAAACTGCCCTAATTTATTTTAAAAGAGAAGTTTAACACTAACAAAAATTCTCATCCATTCCCTTCCCATATCCCATGCCGCATCCTATTTTCCGTAGAGGAAAACTGAGAGAGAAAAAAAGGAAGAAGAAAAGTAAAAAAAAAAGAAAAATAAGGAGAAAGGAGGGAGAAGAAGTAAGGGCACAGTCTTACATGTGCTCTAGGTATGTTCTCTCTACAAATGCCAAAATACCTTACTTGCTCTCTCAATCGTCAATTTCTTTATTCAATAAAAATACTATTCATCACCATCAAAGAAGCTTTTGTATTTGCCATGCTTGATTGGTTGAGCCGCTGGCCACAAAACGCTACTGGGAGTTTTGAGAGATGCGACCCCCCAACATGACCGCTTCATCTTTGGTTTTACCCTACCTCCATGCCTTTTATAATAAAAACTTGATCTCTAAAATTCCTTTCAAAAGCCCTAGAATATGTGAATCAGATGCATAAAGAGCAAGTTCCAGTTGACGTGAAATGTATGGAATATAGGACAAATGGACTCTGCTTAGGTCCTTCACAACCAACTACTTGTTTTCCTCCATTAGTTTCCTGAACCATCCTTTAGAAGTATAAAATGCCTCTCAAATGTGGTCTGTGGAATACTGGTCTAAACCCTATCCTCGTAATTATGAACCTTCATAATTCTCTCCACTAATTCATAACTTCTGCAATTAAAATATTTTTCATACGTGTGTTCACAATATAACACTCTCAATCCTCACCACCTTCTAATCTCCGAGGAGGACACCACAAAATGTAGTGTATCCTCAAGAAATTTTTTACTAAAATCCCAGACCCACTCTCAAAATGCATGTTTCCCATACAAAGGGCATTTTTGTTATAAAATAATGTAATTGTATCTATGGGGAAACATTCAAAATTTGGTAAGTGAGAGGGAAAAGCGACCTCAAGAGGTCAGGTACAGGGAAAAAGCGCTTAATTAAAATTATGCAATTAACTATTTAATTAGGTAAATGGGGGCATCACTGTAAATAATAGGTAATTTATTTTAACAAATAGGGTGTCTACATCTACCTTATATGTGTGAGTTTGTATTACCTTCCACATGCAAGTTAGTCCTTGCATGTATGAGTTTTTATTACCCCACAATGCCACATTGTGTGAGTTTGTTCACCTTTTACATGTGTGATTTTTTATTACCTGACATATATGAGTTTGTTCGCCTTTTGTATGTGCAAGTTCCTATTATCTCACAGGTGCATGTTTGTTTGCACGTTGCATGTCCAAATTTCAATTACCTCAGAAACACAAGTATTTTAATGTACTGAAAAAAGTGGATATTGACCATATATTCCTCATTAGACCTGTCGTTTGCCCTAGATCAACTAAAATTTTAATATTTTAGGGTACAGTAACGATGTGATATCGCACAACTCTAAAAAATTGAATAGGGTGATATGTACAATATCGCACGAACTTAGGACATCATATGATACAATGTGTGCCATAATGCATCAGTAATTTTATGAAAAATATTTAAATTGACTGTCGAAAGGGGATATATATTATGTCTGCTGCTTCTGTGGGCAGTATAAAAAAAAGGAAAAAATTCAAATAAGGCGTTAAGGTATTGCCTTATTTCAAAAAAGGGCATAAGTTTTAAAATTTTTGAAATTGATCCCTAAGTTTTCCAGTAGCTTTTCAAATAAGGACATCCAGTAATTCAAAAATCTTTTTGGGCAAACTTTTTCCCTCAATTTTCTTAAAATATAAAAATTATTAATCATTTAAAGCCTCAACATGGTTTTAGTAACCACTACATGCAACTGATCATCATGGAGACACTAGTTATCCTTAATCATCGAGAGAATGCTAAAGAAGGAAATGGGGAGAATGCAAAGGAATTGGTTGAGAGCTTTATTTCAATAAAAAGTAATTTGGGTATTTTTTTTTAAATGAGGGAAAAACTTACTTGAAAATAGCTTTAAATGGATGGATGTCCTTAATTAAAAGTGATAAGTCCGTAAAAACGCATATTTTCATTTATATATTTTTGACATTTTAAGAACTTATTAAGTCAGAAGAGCCTCATTTATTGTGAAATCATGGTTTTGTGCATTTATACATCATTATAGTGCATTTATCCATAATTTGTTAAAAAATTATCATTTTTTCTTACATTCATAAAACCTGCTATATTTAGAATTTTATTTTTGTAAAGTTTTGGCAAAATTGGTTTTCTATGAAATGACTCAATTTTTTATCATCATTTATTGATTCAAAAAAATCATGCATAATGATGTCATTCATGAGGAATGAGCCCACATTGGTGAGATTATAGTTTTTGATCAAACTTATTATTACAAATAATAATTCATTTTTTCTTGTAAGAACTTGGTGAAGTGGGTTCCACACATGTGTTGGACATCCAAAGATGATGAGGTCTACTTTCTTTACACAAAATTCCAAGATTATTTTGAAGATAATTCAAGAAAATCAATGAACAACCTAATCAAGAAAGAAGATTTTTGTAAAATGGAAAATGGCTTTGTAAAAAGACAACAGTGGAAAGACTAGCACATTAGCCAAATTGATTTGTGAAATCTCATCTTAAAAAAAATCTCCCAAATGAAGCCAAAGGAGAATTTGCTAAGAAAGGAAAGATTATAAGAAAATGAAGATAAATGAGAGAAAAGCAAGGAAGAGACTTACTAAACATAATAGATTTTTTTGCTACTAAGTAAGATCCAATCCTACAGGATTGGATATAATGAGAGAAAATTGGATCTAAGGAGGAGAATTAGGGTGACCAAAACCCTGTAAAAAGACACCATTACGCATCTTATACTCTCTATGGAATTCTTACCCCTCTATCCTCCTCCACTTCACTCTCTCTCCATCTCGCTTTCTCTTGACACATTGTTCCTTCAGGAGGCTTAGAGACAAAGAAGCCACACTACAACCTTGATATTTCAACTAAAAGAGGTGAATTTACATCCTAGTATGTAAGACTTTGATTTAATTTTTTTTATTTCATGGAAAGTTTGATCATATTAATTAAAGTGTTGATTTGTTTCTTTCATTATTCTTCTTATGATTTGATATATTTCTATTGTATGCTTGGTTGCTTACTTAGATTAACGACCTGAGTTTGTACGAACATAGTTGAATTAGAATTAAAATTTTTTTAGAAGAAATAAAACAATACTTACTACTTGAACCACATATAAGTTTTTACAAATTACATTCATGTTTCTTGTTTACTACATTTAAATTTCATTTATTACATTTACTTTCATTGTTTACTACATTTAAATTTTTGCAAAAATATGACATTTAAATTCCATTGTTCTTCTTACTTTATTTGTGTTTTTATGTTGTGTGATTTATGGTTGTGTCACAACCCAAGCCCAAGAAATTGGGGATTAAGTTTAAATATAATTAGTGACACATACTCCCATGTATGCACACCTAGACCCCGTCTAAATGTACACGCACAAGGGAATTTCACATATGCCAATATCATGTACGTGAAAGCTATAAGTATCATTGCCTAAAAAGAGAAATAAACAAAGTAGAAACCACTATTTATAAACAAGATTATAAACAAGATGTATAAATACAAGAAACCCTGTTTGTACAAGAGTGAGGAATTGTTTCAAATATGTCAAGACACCATAATGCAAGGAGTTAGACAACTCTAAGATAAAAACATGGTGCATTCCACAAAATTTTAAAAGAAGCCTAGCATGCCATAACGCTCTTCGGTGGAGTGATCACATCCACTCCTCTAACCCTAACAGGGTTCTTATAGTCTTTTCTAGAGTTTTACCAACTGATGAAGGGTCGGCAGTGGAATCTGAGCCTGCAACACCGAGGACAACTAGTGAATATAATGATTCAGTAAAGCACAAGTAACAATAAGTTAACACGCGTTGTATCTACAAGAATAAAACAACAAGTGATTTTATGTGGAGTTCAAATTAGTCTATTAGGCAAATTATGCATTGAAGTAAAGCATGCTCTCAGAGTTAGTAAACAGATATACTTTACTAGGTGGCTACTACATCGGCCATATTCTCCCTTCAGGGAGCATGCGTTGAGAACATCATCGACCAGGCCAGGATACGAATGGGTCTCTGGTTCCTGGGGTCCAGAAGTCCCAAGACAAGAGCACACTGCAACGGCAGAAGCAAATTACACCAAAGTCAATCCCATCGGGTATCCTGAAGCTGAGGCTAAGTAGAGCCAAACCATGTCAATCATATCACATCATGCAAGTCCATACAAGTCAAGTCAATTCACGTTCAAGTAGTACATGTATCAAACTATGTATCAAACCAATATAGGATAGTTCCGTCCCAATTACCAATCAAGTCAATTAAGTTACAAGTGCATTACAAGTCAAACAATAGTAAAAGAATGGAAGGCAAGAACCGAAACCAACAGGCTATGCAGGTCAAGTAATTTCCAGGAATCATGATAGTTTACTAGCCAACCATAAACTAGTTATCCAGTGTTTCTAACCGTACATGATGATGTAGTTTTAAGTTAGCCGATAGATAATTGTCTTTTCTTTGTGTTGCATTATATTGTAAGGGTGTATCGGAGTCCCTTAAACCAACACACATGGGGAGGTGCGTAACAACTGAACAACACAAATGAATGAGTCACAACCCTCAGAACCATTCATTTGATTTTCATATTCCATTGGGCAAGTTAAAGGTTACCTACATTCTAACTCGAAGGCCCTATAAGGTCTCTTTAATACCTACCTTTGCTTACTTTTCAATGGTCTCATGGTTTAACCGTGGGTATCCTACGGCTTAACCGTGGGCATCTTACGACTTAGCCGTATTATGCACTTCGGCTTAGCTGTGGTTCCCCAGGCTATTCCTCAGCATTTACAGCTTGGTCCTGTTTTGTTTTACGGTTCATCCATGGTGACGGCACGGCTTAGCCGTGGCTGGACCGTAGGAGAGTTCCTCAAAGTTCTACTTTCTGGACATCAAGCCGTAGCTTGGCCTATGGTTGGGTCAAGGCTAGCCTACGGCTTAGCCGTAGCTTGACCGTAGTGTAAGGTCAAGTTTTGCTGCTCTTTGGACAATGAGTCGTGAAGCTCTACGACTTAGTAGTAAGCTTCAGAAATGTCACAATTTAAACCTGTTACAGATAACCTGAATTTGCATAAATGGGAAACCAAGAAGACAAGTAGGAAGAATTGGATACAAAAGGGCTGTAAAACACACACCACATGCAAGATCAAAAAGAAAATTCACAACATAGTATACCAACAGGTGTTTATCCATAACGTGCTTATACTTGCCTCACATGAGCATTTACAAGTTACTTGTTGTCCTTGGGCTCAAATTCAATGTCTAGATGAAACCTACTAGCCATGCATGCATAAGAAAAGACAAGCTCAGTGCATGCACGTGCATGAAGAAATCACTCGAGTCTAAGATGAGAGAATTCCAACAATTCTTACCTGAGCGCACATAAGAGATGAAGCGTGGAGTGATGCAAGGATCATTTCAACGACAAGAAGAAGAAACGCCAAGAAGAATTCGTGAAAGGAAGAAAGAAGAAAGAAAACGACGTTAAGAGAAAGAGAGAAGAAAGGAAATGAGCCAGTGCCTGACATATATAAGATAAGGTTGAATTGGCTTTTATAAGAAAGTCCAACAAGTTAAGATAATTGCAGTTTGAGTCAATTACACGTCCAACAGAAACAATGACGTCGTTTGCGTGCGAGTCAATTATGGAAATCAACAAGCTTAACGAGATACACGTGATGACACCAAGATGATGCATGAATGATGAAATCACATAAAATCAAAAATTACCAAAAAGGGCTTAAATCTACATATGCCAAGTTAAACTCACCCAACTACCTATCCATGACCCGAAACAAAACGCAAACAAAACCAAAGCAACAAGCATAAAACAAATTCGCTAGAAAAGACCAATAGAATAGTAATTGAACGTTAAACGGGATTATGTTGGGTCGAAGTGTTGCAGGCTGGGATTAATTTTTAAAAGCATACATTCATATCATATGTTAGTTTAGTTGCTGGAATTCATGAACCTTTTTTTTTATGGAAATTAAAAGTATAAATTTCTTACTTAAAAAGATAGTAAAATTAGACAAGAAACAATCACAGTTTTTATCAAAATATTGGCAATTTAAAACATGACATAGAAATGCTATTTTGCTTTGAAATTTGGAAGAACTATTCCTAGATGAGTTAACTTTGTTTCATAAAAATATAAAAGGAAAATGATTAAGGGAAGTTAGGTTTTCAATCATTGAAATACTCATCAGTCAGAAATCTTGTACACAGAAATTTGCATATGGCAGATCTTTACTCTGAAAGTTTGGAATTAATAGATATACCAAATCAGTGAGTTTTATTGTAAAAATTGTTTGGATTGAGCCTTGATGAGTGAACTTTAAAATCTCAGAGTTTCAGATTCAAAAAATTTATGGAAAGGTTATTTTCCAAAAGCCTAAACTAATACTGACTGCTAAACTGCATATCAGAATTTTTATTTTTGATAACTATTACTCATACATATCTTTTACATTTTAGAATATTTTTCAAATTCATTTTTTTAGGTTTATGAATCATCAGAGCATGATTTTCAGCAATTAAATCTAGTTTAGGATTGCATTAGGTTAGACTCATTTTTTTATTTAAAGTTTGTATCTCATTTAATTTTTTGTATTTTTTTCATGGCATGCATTATGTCATATTATTAAATGTTTCTAACTTTCTAATTTTAGAATTGATTACTAACTTTAATTTAGGAAATTGATTTAGGAAAGTTTCTAATTTAGGTTTTTAATTTTAGTAAGTAAATTGATTGGTTTAGATTGTTTCTTAAATTAATTTGATTCTAACTTAAGTTTGTTTGATGATTTATTTCAATTCTTATTTTGTTAACTTGATTTGAATGCTTTATTTTTTGAAGGCTTTAATTATAGAATGTTTCCAATTTGGTGTTCTAATTTGTGCATTTTTTTGTAGTTGATTTAAGATTTCTTTTAGATTAGAAAAGTTTTAGTTTTTGGAATGTATTTAATTTTAATTAGGAATGCTGAATGAAAATTTTTTGTTTTAAGCTAGTTTTAGATTTTATTTAAGGCAAGTATAAGTTGAGAAGTCCTTAAAATACATTGCTCCCTGAGGATCGACCTGGTCTTACCAATTTTATTATTACATCGCGGTTCTGCACTTGAAGCTTAGGATAAAAAAAATTTGTAGAGAACTTAGGAACTAATTTGAAAAGTTTAGATACTTTGTCATTTTTTAAAAAAAGTTAAAAACTTAAGGTCTTATTTAAAATTTTCCCAAAAAAATTTGGAGTTTCTAAATGTACACCAATTTGGACTCATTTTACATAGCTCTAAAAAAAAAAAATTTAAAATACCCCCACCCCCTTCTCTCCCTACAGATTTTCTCTCTCCCTCCCTCCTCCCCTTCCACACCTCCCCTTCGACAAGCAACTAGCTCTGACAGTAGAGGGGGACTTCCTTCTCCCTCCCTTCCCTCTTCCTCTTCCTCCTCTCTTTTCTTCTCCTCTACTCTCCTCTCCACCTTGTTCAGCCCTTTAAGGCCGAGCAAAGCGGAGAGGAGAGGAAGAGCAAGAAGGAGGAGAGGTGTGGAAGGGGAGGAGGAAGGGAGAGAAAAAGTGTGCAGGGAGAGAAGGGAGTGCGGGCATTTTGGGAATTCTTAATTTTTTTATTTTTATTTTTAGGGCTGTATAAAGTGAGTCGAACCAGGTGTATAGCTCCCTAAAAAAAGTTACCTCCATACAACACTTCAAAGCCCTGTCGAAAACAAAAAACCCTACAAGATGAAGGTGGTATTTGGCATCTCTAGTTTTTACCTCTTATTGACTTAAAACAGTTTGCAACCAACTTTAGATCGTTTGGCAACTGCTTGCACTGTGTCTATTTCTAATGGACTTCAGACATTTTTTGTCTATTGCAGATGGGTAACAAAATGGGTAGATTTTAACAAGGAAAACCTTTGAAGCAGATAGACTTCCAGATGATTAGTGATTTTTGATGTTAAAGAGGCTAGTGCATTTTTTTTTTAATTCTGGGTCCCTACATCAAGATCCAAACTGATCATTAGATTCATAAGGTCAAAAAAAAAAAAAAAAAGAAAGGAAAAAAGAAAGCTATTTATCCAACTTTCAGCCGTTGGATAATCTGATATTTTTAGATATTTGCATAAAACCCCAGATGCTTAAATATACATTTTATACATATGTGGGCCCCAAATGAAAGATCAAACCGTTGATATTCTTTAAAGACCCAAACACGGTTATGCCGCCAAATTTCTATCTCTTATTCTTTTTAAATCTTGAAAAAAATGAAGAAAAGCTCCCAACCGTTAATGTAACTGATCAATTGATTGGGTTTTGGCATTATATTCATGTAGTCTGCTTTTTTCGTTTTTTTCAGAAGTGGACCCCTCAACTACAATCTGAATCACACAAACGAAGAAAAACTCCCAACTTTTGTTTTACCATTGATTTAGAAAGTCTATTTGAATAGATTTTTAAAGTGTTTACCAAACTACCTAATTCTAACAGATGCAAATAAGATATACAAATAAGGTCGAAATGAAAGTGTAGTGTGGATTTAACAAAGTGCTCCATGAGCATAGATAAAAATATTGGCCAATACGTACCGGTATCTGTTGATACTGAACTAATATTTGGCTAGAAATCGGTATGGTACTACCCAACCAAATTATATCCAAAATATCAAAATATATTGGCTAATATTTCAAAATATTGGCCGAATTGATATATCGGCCATATATCTTTAAAATCGTTTCTTTATTTTTGGACTTTTAATAATTTAATATTAAAATAGGTTATTTTGAGGATTTCACAAAAAATTTGTTTTTTAAGTAAGAATGATTATTGTATACTTCATGTATGATAATTTCTCATTATTTTTTCATGTAATTAGTTTTATATTCTCAAGTTTATTTTTGGATTTTTTAAAAATCTAATTTTAAAATAAGATTTTGGAGGATTTCATCACTAATTTATTTTTTTAATTAAGCATAATCATTGTATGCTTCACGTATGATAATTTTTTCATTGTTCTTTTCTGTAATTAGTTTTATAATTTAAAATTTATTTTTGGATTTTCTAATAATTTGATATTAAACTATTATACATTTAGGTTTTCACTATAAATGTGGTTTCTTAATTTTATATAATCATTTTATAGTTCATATATGCTAATCTTTTACGGTTGTTTTATCATTTATTTAATTATGTCAATATATTTTGAATTTGTGAATTTATTTTTGGACTATTAAAAAATGGTATTAGATAGAGAATTATTATATCATTTAAATGTACTCTTTTGAGATTCCAAATACTAAAATAATTTATCTTAGTTTCTTTTTTTTTTTTCAGAGATTGGCTCATTAGCAAGACCAAATAACAAAATGTCCAAAAGATAATTAATAAATTATAATTATTGTTCTTATAAAAAAAATCACAATTTCTAATAAGACAGCAATACAGGATGTTATAATTTAAGGGAATCGATAAATTGATTTTTACTAATAAAAAAATATTAATTTTCAGCCTTTTGTAATATTTTTTATTTTTAAATATTTTTTAAATTATTTTGAATAAAAAATAATTACACTGTAACTACTGTGATAGACAGACAGTGAACCGTGAATACCGATACCGTATCGGTTTTTCATATGTACCGATGCCGCGATTTTCATCTAAGTCTGACAGGTCTACCTTCACTTTCGTCGTAGCGAAGGATGGAATCAAACGAAGCTGCCTCTCTCCTTCCCATTCAAGCGGCCGGCCTCAGCCTCAGCCTCACAAAACCCCTTGCCACCATGCTCACTTCTTCAAATAAAACCCCCTTCCACCGTCCACAAACCCCATATTCCCCTCTCAAAAATGGCATTCCCTCTCCAAAGCTCTAAATTCTCCTTCTTCTTCTCCTTCTTCCTCATCTCTCTACTCTTCCTCTTCTTCTCTTCCTCATTCATGGCCGCCTCTTCCTCTCCAACATGCTCCATCTACGACGGCCCCGTCAAGCCCACCACCCCTCTCATCTCCTTCCTCCAGCGCCTCCAATCCACCGCCCTCAGAACCCTCGGCCCCGCCAGCTTCGATCCCAAGCTCTACGTCGATCTCCCCCTCAAATCCGACCTCTCCTCCGCCCAAGCCGCCTTCGACAAGCTCCCTCGCTCGCCCAACGGATCCGTCGCGGCACCCGATCTCCAACGGTTCATCGGGCAGCACTTGGAAGCGGCCGGCAGCGATATCGTGGCGGCCGTGCCGGACGACTTCGTGCCCGTGCCGGAGGGGTTCCTGCCCAAGGTGGAGAGCAAGGAGGTCAGGGATTGGGCTCTTGGGGTGCATTCGCTGTGGAAGAATTTGAGCCGGAAGGTTTCGGAGGAGGTGAAACGACGGCCTGGTCTGCACACTCTGCTTCCGCTGCCTGGGCGGGTTGTCATTCCTGGGTCCAGGTTTAGAGAGGTTTATTACTGGGATTCCTTTTGGGTTATCAGGTGAATCGTATTGCGAATTGGAGGAATTTTATTTTTCTAATAATATAAGATATAATTACAATTAAAAAAAAGAAAAATTACTTATTTTATAGCAGTATCAATACAATGACAAATAAGTTTATCACGTAATCATAGCAATAACATCATGACGTATATTAATACGCAATAAATGATATGTGTAAACAGTTTGATAAGTTCAAGGTTTCAATATATATATATATATATTTTATTATCTTTAAATCAAAATATAAAAGTAAAAATAAAATCTAAACCGTCAATCTTGCATAGATACAAATCATTTTCCTTAATATTCGGGATACGAATGGGGATTCAAGATATGAATTGTAGGAGTACTTTGTGATAACAATGGATTTTCACAAATAAAAATTAACCTTAAAACTTTTAAATAATGGGGCAGATAAGAAATTTTAGAAGTCACTGACAATGCTTTGTAGAGGATGTTAGTTTTTTTTTTTTTTTTTTTGGTTTGTGGGGGTGGGGGGTGAAGAAAATGCCCATAGTTGTGATGTCATGAGTGTAGTTGCGATATCATGATCTGTCACCTTTCTTTCAAACAAATAGTTGTCAAATACTCAAATCATCTACCTTTGCCATCCCTCGTAATTACAGTATTAATGGCATCACAGGCAGTCTGGTAGCGTTTTTTAGGTCAACAAATGAAAATAGCAAAATCTCATAATACCTGTAAGTAGACAGGTAGCCGTTCCACATCTAATGGAAATAAGAGAAAATGAGAGCAAATACCTAGGGGGAGAGAGAATAGTAGTAAACCCCTGGGGGAAATGAGAACATTATACTCGTACTGCCACTCATTGTTCTTCTTGGTGACAGAGCTATGAATCTCATTCACAACCTTAAGCAAACAAGTAGAAACAGAGCTACCCTCTCTCTCTCTTGTAAATTTAACCCAAGTATTTCACTTTCAAATATGATGTTTTGAAATTGGTTTGCGACTTAACATTGATACGAAAAGATTTGTGATTTCCCACTTACTGACGCGTGTTTCATTAAGCACAGCGAAATTGCTCCTCCACTTAATTTTGATTGCAAAGAATGACCCCAGTCCTATATGTTCATCAATAGGTACCACCTTTGAAATCTAAACCGCTCAAAACAATTATTTCCTTATGTGATAGCATTGGACCCAATTTCACTCCAATTGGATATGACCTGACCATGAAGTTGGTTGAGTGCAAGACACATGGTTTCGCTCTTTTTCTTATTTTTTTATGTTGTGTTTTAAGTGCCAGCAATCTGAATCTGGTTGAAATTTGACCTAGCAACAGTACATGGGGGCTAACAAGTTTGAGTGGTTTAGATTTCATGGTGGGCTCTGCTGATGCTATATAGTGCTGACCTTGTCACTAGCCATTAATACAAAATAAAGGGGCAGTTTTGTCATTTTGAAAATCTTTTATGCTTAATGCAATAAAATTTTAAATCCTTTTTTTTTAGAAAGAGCCATGATTTCTAATTTTATCACGAGAAATTGTCATTACTTCTTTTGTTTTATGTTTTATATTTTTTTCTTTTATTTCTTTTCTCTCACTGGTGGGAATGTGTTTCCCTCTAAAAAACTTTACTTCGAAATGAGGAGGTGGCCACGTTGTTGGCTGTTTTCCATATGTAGTGTTATATATAACCATATATGCCCATGTGTGTGCGTGCATGTGTGGGAACCATGTGATCATGGGAGGGTACATGGAAGTATTATAGTCATGTGGGCTAAAGTGTTTTGATAGTTCTCCTTGACTTGCCATGACTTAGTGTATGTGTGGGCGGTATTGTGGCATGGCTTGTGAGGCCCACTTGGAAGTGTTATAGTCATCATGTGGGCTAAAGTGTTTTGATAGGCCTCCTTCACTCCCCATGACTTGTCTTTCCTAAAAATGGGAACCATGTGATCATGAGAGGGTACGTGGAAGTGTTATAGTCATGTGGGCTAAAGTGTTTTGAGTCTTTTGATAGGTCTTCTTGACTCCCCATGACTTGCCTTAACTGAAAATGGGAACCATGTTATGACGTGAGGATAATATTTTGAAGGCCTTAAAGTAGTCCAAACTCCAAACTCTAGCAACTGGAAAAAGACAGATGGGTGCCAAATTTCATGATCAATTTAAGGTCCTACGGAACTCAATGAGTGCTGGGTTGTTGGCATTGTAGTTTGATCATATGATAGCCAGCCTTAATTTTGTTCCTCGATGATTAATGGTCACCCATCATGCAAAGTTATTTTGTTTAAATAAAACAATGGATAATACCCACATTACTGTCAAAATAGGATCAATGCAAATCCAGCGAAGGTAGGGGGTTTGTGTGAAGGGATTAGGTTGATCATATGGGGACCCTCTAATAAAAAGGGTGCCAACTGCCACTAGGAGGAGTGTTCCATAGATTTTCCCATATATAAAGGCCTTTCTTGAAGAGTAAATATCTGTAAGAAGCTCATTTAGTCATTGGGGTCATCTTCCTCCATTTATTTTCTCTTTGGTAAAAGTTGATGGATTTTCATCACGAGACGAGCATGATCATCATTATCATCATCATCTTCTTCACATGTTAGCTGTCCATGCCCTGTGTTACTAATATTCTGGTTGCAGGGGCTTGCTTGCGAGCAAAATGTACGAAACTGCCAAGTCGATTGTGAATAATCTTCTTTCACTCATAGATGATCATGGCTTTGTCTTGAATGGTGCTAGGGCCTATTATACTAATAGGAGGTAATAATTCTTTTTTTGTTTTATTCTGTTTTTTTGCTTTCTTTTCATAAATAAGATTTACATGCTTGTGTAACTGTAGTCTTCAAAAGATATCTTCTTTTAGCTGGTGCCTACCATCAATCATTTTTTCTGTTTATACTGTTATGTGATTGTGAAATGTGGATATCTTGTAAGGATAGCTTTATGGAACTGCAAATGGTCTTTTTTGTTTTCTCACTTAAAGTGAAAAAGGAAATGTACTTTGAATGTTATGTTTCATTTGAGGTTCCATGCATTTCTTTTATCATTAATCATGAGAAACTTGAATTGACAGTAATGCCTTTCAGGCTATACATCTTTCTTTGTTCTGTGTTCTTTATTATCTTGTGCTTTTTTTGGGAACTCTTTTGTTCCATTTGTGATCATGGCCTTTTACATTCATCTTTCCCAGGGATTAACTTGAGCTCGTATTAACCTGATCCAGTTGATCTGACCCAACCAAAACCCATATTAGGGGTGGGCATTTTCTGGTTTCGGCCAACCTTGGGCCTGCAAATCATTATCTGATTTGATTTTAGGTTGGCTAAATGTTAAAAATGCAATAAATACTAGCATTCAACTTGGATCAAGTTCGGGTTAGCACCTGTTGAATTCGAGCCAAGTTGGATTTGGGTCAAATCTGATGGAATTTGGGTTTTGGTTGGCCCTTCTAAATTTTGGTTTGGGCGTTCGAGTTGGTCCGAAACCTGATACAACCCACACAAGTTTCTGTACTAATCTTCCATGTACCATTCAAAAAATAATTAAACTCATTTATGAGCCTTGTAAAATTCATATTTGATATGTTTGTATTTTTCCTTGTTTTACCATATATTAAGAGAAAAATAGAGATAAAATACTAACATAGGAATTATTAATTGCTCATAAATGATTTTTAATTATTTCTTCAATGGTACATGGATATATAATATCATCATTATCATCGAAGCCTCATCCCATCTATGTGTCTAGAATCTGCTTCTTCATTCCTATTTTGTGCAGGATTCTGTATGACTGCAATCTGATATGCTATTTTTCACTACTGCATTCCATGTCTATATTGGCCTCCCCCTTCTAGCTCCTTGTAGCACTTCAGTTCTTCAGAGAGGAGCTGTTTCTAGTTGTCAAGACATGTACCTAAATAATCTCAAATGGCGTTCCTAGCTTCTCTTTCGTTGCACCCAGCCTCAAACTTGCTGTTATAGTTATTTTAAGTTCAACCATTCTCATTATCACACACATCCTTCTTAGTGCACTCATCTTAGCTGCGTGTTCTTTTGTGTTACTGCTTCTAATTCATCATTCAGTTGGTACGAGGATGCAAATTTAATTGCCACCATTTACAAGTGACCCTTTTATTGTAGTGGTACACTTACTCTCGATGATTGCAGAACAATACACCAGCTTGCCTCCACATTGTTATAATTGTGTATCGGTGCATCAACTTGATTTTGATGGTTGAACGTTGTTGTTTAAGTATAATTTCTATCATAAAATCGCCCATGCAGTCTAACTTATTGGGTTTTATCTCTCTGAAATATCAGTAAAAGGAAACTTGCAATCATAAAGATTCAAAAAATTATAATGGAGATCATTACCCAGACTTAATAGTGACACAAATCATATAAAATGATAAGAAGGACTGAATGGAATTGGATACCCTTGAGAGGAACGATCCATCTCTACTTAAGATTCATGTTTGCCTTAGTTGAGGCTCCATCATTGCCTAATTACAATCTATTACAATCTAATTGTGATATACATGTAAGGAATGTATACCAATCTAATTTAACCAATCTAATCTAAAAGATTCTGGGTCTATAATACAGTGGGCCATAAATGGGCCTATCTTATGTTACATTGGACCTTGTTAACCACTCCACCCCCCCCCCCCCCCCCCCCCCCCCCCCCCCCCCCCATCTCTCTTAAATTGATGCCAGTGAGAAATAAGCATCAATTTGTTAGATAAGAATTGCTGTCGTGGGTGAGGAAGACCCTTTGTGAAGATATCTGCAATCTGTAGACCGGAAGAAATGAATGGAAGTGAAATGACATCACGCAGATATTCATCACGGATGAAATGGCAGTCAACTTTAATGTGCTCTGTTCGTTCATTGAAAACTGGATTTTTTGTAATCTTAATAGCACTCATGTTGTCTTGCATGAAGTGGTGTCGCAATAGTTTGTGGAAATCCAAAATTAGAAAGCAGTCCACGTAGCCAAAGAATTTCAGAGTAGGCAGCATACAGCTCGATATTCAGCTCGGTGGAGGATTTGGAAACTATATATTGTTTCTTACATTTCAGGAGATTAGTGCTTCACCAAGATATATATACCACCTGGTTATAGATCGACAAGTGTCCGGACAACCCACCCAATCAACATCGGAGTAAGCAACCAAATTTAGTGGAGAGCTAGTAGGGAAGAATAAGCCACAGGTAGTCGTGTACCAAGTAGGTTACGAATAATCGGTTGAACCACGGCTAAATGAAGATGCCTAGGTTCCGTCATGAACTAGCTGACAAGATTAATAGCGTAAAAATATCCGGCCGTGTATTAGTTAAATAAATCAGGCTGTTAACCAATTGTCGTTATATCGAGGCATCAAGAAGAAGATCTCCACTATCCTTAGAAAGCTTCAAATTGATTTCAAGAGGAGTATCAACTGGAGTTGAGTGTTGGAGTCCTACCAGTGCAATCAAGTCAATTGTATACTTGTGTTGATGTAAAATGCTTCCTTTTCCTGTTGGATGAACTTCAAGACCTAAGAACTATGTCAATGGACCCAAGTCTTTCATACGAAAAGATTGATGCAATGAAGTTTGAAGCTTTAAAATCATAGCTGAATTAGTACCAGTGATAATAATGTCATCTACATATACAAGAAATATAGTGATGCCTTTTGTGGTAAGATGAAGAAATAGTGATGGATCATACAGACTGGGCTGGGATCCAACGCAAGCAATGTAGCTCAAAATGTCTTTAACCAAGCACGGGGAGCTTGTTTGAGACCATAAAGGGAACACTGAAGTTTAGCCACATCTGACTCACATGAAGTTGGATATCCTTGAGGAAGGAGCATATTGACTTCTTCTTTAAGATCTCCATGAAGAAAAGCATTCTTGACATCTAGCTGATACAGTGGCCAGGCCTGAGATGTTGCAATAGCAATAATCACCTTGACAGTAGTCATCTTTGCGACTAGAGCAAATGTTTGATCATAGTCAATTCCATACTCTTGACGGATACCTAGAGCTACTAGACGTGTCTTGTATCTGTCTAAAGACCCATCAAATTTTAGTTTGACAGAATAAACCCATTTACACCCAATGGGACGAATTGTAAGTGGAACAACATCCCATGTATGATTAGTATGAACAGCGTTTAATTCTTCTGACATAGCTTTTTGCCAACATTCACGTTTTACAGCTTGAGTCTAGGTGTTAGGAATATCAGCAGAAGCTAGTGTGGTGAGTGAAGAGAGGTAAAGGTACCCATATCTATCGGGGGGCCGAGATATTTGCGTGGAGTGTCAAAGAGTGGGTAGCATAGGTGGCTCTTATGCAGGTTCCATAGGATTTGGATTAGGTGCCGGATCTGGTGGATCTTGAATAGGTTGTGTTGTAGTACTGATTGTGGGTGTCTCTGATACACAATTGTAGGATTGAACTTTTCAAAATAAGAAGAAGAATTATCAAATGAAAATTTGGTAGTGTAGTGATGGTGATGGAATCAGAAGAGTCAGTGGGATGAGGAAAAAAAATATAAATTTTCAAAAAACACCACATTGTGGGAAGTATGAATCCTTTTGATAGATGGATCATAACACACAAATCCTTTTTGATTAGTGGCAATGTGGCATATCCAAGGAAGGCATATCTGGCAGATTGAGTAGACAATTTGGTTCTTTCAAACTGAGGAAGGTGAACAAAGCATACGCCTGAAAGGGCGAAGATATGTATATATAGGATGAGAGTGAAAAAGTCAAAAATATGGCGGCTGGTTATGAAGTTTGGATGACAGAAGCCGATTAATAAGATGGACAACAGTTGATATAGCTTCAGGCCAGAATCTAGGGGGAATAGATGATTCAAGTAACAGGCAACGTACTATGTCAAGAAGATGGCGATTTTTCCACTCAGCAATGCCATTTTGTTTAGGAGTATGAGGACATGCTCGTTGTGAGATAATTCCTTTAGTTTGAAGAAATTCTTGAAATTTGTTGGACACATTCGCCACTTGAATCAGTTCGGAGAATCTTTATGTAGGTGGAAAATTGCGTTTCAACATAGGCAAGGAATTTTTTAAAGATATCAAACACTTTTGATTTTGTCCTAAAGAAGTAAACCCAAGTAAAATGACTATGATCATCTATAAATGTAACAAAATATCTATAGTGCGAATGAGATATAATTGGTGTTATCCTCCAAACATCACTATGAATTAAATCAAAGGAATTTTTTGTTATTGACTAATGCATAGAAAAAGGGAAGTGTCTTAATTGTACCTAATTTGCAAACAGAGCAATCAATATTGATTTCAGAAGGAGAAAAATTCTTTTTATTAATCAAGCCATAATTTTTTTACAGATAACATAACATTCGAATTTGGATGTCGTAATTTTTTTGCCATAGATGCACATTATTTTTTGAAACACATGAAAAAGCAGAAGTAGATTCATTCCTATCTTGTGTTGGGAAACAAAGTAGAAACAATTGACCGTACTTAGGCCCTTTCGCGATAACCTTCCCCGTCCCCTGATCCTGCACAACACAACCAGAAGAGGAAAAAGACACATTACAATGGTTATCAACGAGTTGGCCAACAGATAACAAATTTGTAGATTGGCCAGGAGAAAGAAAAACATGATTCAAGGGTAGGGAATGTGGGATATCTCCTGTGGATGTGATGGATAAATGACCCCCATTAGTAGTCTGTAGTTGAAGTTTGCCATTATATGGTTTAAG
The DNA here is from genome assembly GCA_037013555.1 of Sextonia rubra. NCBI lineage: Eukaryota > Viridiplantae > Streptophyta > Magnoliopsida > Laurales > Lauraceae > Sextonia > Sextonia rubra. The sequence continues at coordinate 27,460,279 of JASUAD010000011.1, read as the reverse complement.
ATTGGAAAGTAGACTAGATGAAGAAGTAATATGATTAGATGCTCCCGAATCAAAATACCCCATGGAAGGTGAGGAAGGTTTACCTGAAATACCCAAGGTAGAAAAGGCTTGGAGGATCATTTGCTGAATCATTTTAGGATTGACATAGGAGCTAGATGCAGATGGCTGTGAAGACATGGACGCAGATGGAGAAGCAGATGCCACAGATTGAGAGTACGAAGTCATGGCAGAATAAGCACGGGACTTTCAATTTCCGGCCAGGTCCTACATTTAGAGATGACGTGTCTGCTGGCTTTGCAATAGTTACAGACTTTCCTTTTGCACTGAGGAGAATAATGGCCAAATTGCTTACAAGTAAAAACTAAACCTTGGTCATATCTTGGGATGGAGTACCACGTCCTGAGAACTTCCTCACATCAGTGACAACTATTATACCATTGGAAGATTGTTGGGAGAGATGTTGCTGAGTGAATAAATGCTCTTCTTCACGACAGACTTCATTGAGACATGTCTCAAGTGAAGGAGATGGATGTCGGGTCATGAGATTCAAGGGGACATTTTCAAACCAAGCCCTTAGTTTCATTAAAAATTGGTCCCGTTGAGAAATTTTATGAATTTCCTGAAACCTAATAAAGTATCTTTGGTGATGGTAGCATATGCAATATCTGTGAACTCAGTCCAAAGAGTAAGAAATCCAGAGTAGTAATCTTGAACAGTCATGTGATTTGGGAATATTAAGCAACTTCATATTCTAATTGGAACCTGTGGGCTAATTCTCTTGATTATAAATGCGTTTCAGATATTCCCGCATTTCTTGGGTAGTCTTGTAGGGCTTAAGATGAAGGAAAAATTAAGGGTCAACAAACCCTAAAATCCAGCTCATAATTTGGACTTCTTTAGTTTCCCAATCTTCCAATTTGTCTTTGTCCGTTGGCTTTGTCAAAGAACCAGAGATACGACCCCATAATTTTTTCCCTTTCAGACCTAGTTCAAGCTGATAAGCCAAGCAGAGTAGTTTTTCCCCTTGAATTTGATCAATTGCATGTCATCCTTGTCCATTGTGCAATATTAGGCAAGAAGACCAAAAATACCAAAGACAGCAGTATGCAGCAATAGTGTTGATATCAACCAATATGAATCCAAAATAGAAGATCACAAATAAACAGTTTGCAGACAGAACTTTTGTAAACAGTACAGCTGGAAGTACTGTTTACTAAAATAACTCAAAAATCTGGTCCAGGCAATCTAGATTTAATGCAATTAGGCCAGAATAGTTTTGATCTTCAATAAACAGAGTAGTTGTGATCCCAAATCATGCCTATGCCCATAGTTGTCAATATCGTACGATTCGCGATTTGAATCCTACGATTTACATTGTATTGGTGGAAAAACGATTCATATCGCACCTTGGAATCGTATTGAATTGAAGATCAGTTTTTATTATTAGTAGGAGTCTTTTATTTTTATAATAGAAACTAGTATTATGATTGAGTTAGAACTTTTAATTAGGATAGTTTCCAAGAATAGATTAGGGTATAAGTCTATATAAAAGATTGTAATCCCTTCTTATGGGATAGATTATTTATATTAATGAAATTCTGAGTTTAGTTCTCAATTGAGAGTTATTGTGTTATTGCTTGTCTTTGGTGAGTCACCTAGACATCCTACCCTTAGGCCTTTTGGCTTGGAGATTAGCCCGTTGGTTATTCTTCTTTCGCATGTTGCTTCAATTGGTATTAGAGCCAAGATCCAATCTTCGATCGTCGTTTCAATTGCCGATCCGTGGTAGTTGGCCAACCCATCTCTATATTTCGTTTCTATCAGCTATTTCTTCATCTACTCGTCTGTTGCTCATCATGCTGATCTCAGCATCATCTTCACAATCCCTCATCCTCATCATTGCCATTACACCGAACCTATCCCTCCGTCATCCCTCCATCTTCCTTACGAATTCACCCATCCCATCCAGTCTAACATCCCTTTCCCTAATCTCAAAACCCATCCCTATGTCATTTGAACCCCATTCACCTTTCGAAACCCCAATCCTGTTCTAGAAACCTTCCCATCCAACCAACCACAAAACCCCAGAATCCCATCAACGAAACCCTTATGAATTCCAAACTCATCCCAAGAGCTCTCCCAACCATCTGACTAGAGCTCTTAACACCCCTCACCCAACCAGTCCCATCCCTTCCCAGAACCCTCGCCCCTTCCTAGAGCCCTAAAGCCCTTTCTAAATCCCATCTCCCCTCACAGAAAACATCCCACCCACTCCGATCCAATTTTTCCTAGAACCCTAACCCCAACAAAACCCCAAAACTCCAGTCCTGAATCGTTGCAACACCATCCTCACCGATCGAACCATAGACCTCCACTTCATCCCAACATCCCTTCTTCGAGCCGAATCGAACATCCTCTCCTTCTTGAACCTCCAAAATCCCTAAACTACCATCCTCTGCCGTTGAGAGAGAGAGAGAGAGAGAGAGAGAGAGAGAGAGAGAGAGAACCAGTAGTAGAAAAAGAAAATACATGTGCTGGTCATCAAGCTCCTTCGTCGCCATCATTAGCTTTGTTGTCAGCCATCGTCGTCGTTGTCGTTCACCTAGCAGCAGCGCCCTTTGCACTCCTTTTTCCTCTCCTTCCTTCGAGCCCAAGTTGTAATAAAAAAAAGGGCCAAAACCCTTTTTCCCTTCTTGTCGACGTAGCAACCCAAAAAAAAAAAAAAAAAAGAACAGAACAAAAGAGAGAGAAAGTCAGTGAAGTGCACCGTGCACCAAAGTTAGCTAGGCCTTAAGTTGTCGCCACCTCCAACAGGTCGTCACTTTTGGTAGCCTTGGTTGTCATCCTTGTCACACCGCCATCGTTGTAGTGCCAGGACCAGCATCAATGACTCCTCTTCATCATAGTAATAGAGCCCTTCAATCTTCCCTTCCTTTGTTGAAGTTCAAACATCAAGAAAGACCTTTCTTTCTTTATTCTTCTCTACACATAGTTCGAGGCAGTCCCAAACAAAGAGACCCAACCCAGACTATACGTGCTCATCCTCCTCAGTGAATGGGCCTGCATTTAGTACTGGTTAGACCTGACCCAATTGAGCTTGAACTCTGTTGGGCCTAAGTTCATGTCCAACCTGACCCAACTCCTTGGTTTTATTCCAGGTTAAAGTCTAGCCCAGAGTCTTCTAAAATAAAAAAAACATACAGGTAGGACTGCCAACGGCCAAGCCAAACCCAGCAAGAGCACAAATTTTCTGCTTGATCAATCTAAATCGTTGATTCTCAAAAGGGCAATATTTTGGTCATCTAACATCTGATCAATGATTCATCTTCATATGCATGTTTCTGTCAGTTAGATCAAGTCATCAGTTTAGTCAATTTTGAGAATTCAAAAGATTTTAATTTTCTTGCATTACGGTCAATATGCAAATCTTTGGACCCTCTGATGAATTTTCAAAGAATGTTGTATGAGTATAAATATGGAGATTGGTATTATGCAAATAACGTCTACTTTGAGCAATTTCTTAATCTTAGACAAAGAGATTCCACAATTGTTGAATATTTAGATCAATTTTCAAGACTACATCAAGTATGTGAATTGGAACGGAATGAGCTGCATGATTTGACTTGCTTTATCAAAGGTTTGAAACCAAACATTCTTGAGAAGATGATATCATGTAACAACACTCACAAAGCATACAAAGAAGCTTTTTGTGTTGAGCATATGCTTCGACGGTCTCACCTGCAACAAGTTAAGTCTTGAAAAGAAAATTCTCCGCAGTATGCAACCTCTTCGTCTACGTCCTCATTGTCATTCGAAGAGTCAAAAGATGAACAGAAAGAGGAAACGGATATCATGGCTAACATTACGGCGCAAGATCAAAGAATGAAAACCGTCATGATAAAGTTAGCCAAGACATCATATGGTACTCCAAGAATAGTTGATACTTTAAAAGAATCAGAAGACAAGGAAGGAGGCCAAGATTTTTTCTGTGGACAGTGCTGATCAAACAATACAAGCACCACTAGAATTTGAGACAAACATTGAAGACTTGGATATGGTTAGTAAGGAAAACAGCTGTCCGATGGATCTGATCGTAGTGCCACCATTAAAAAAGCCTAGTAGATCAGTAGAAAACAAGTCATTCATGTTAGTATTTTCACAAGACGATGTGTCCACATTGATTGAAGAGCACAACATTGATTTCATCTTCAGGGATCAACCAATGCTAATCAACGATTCTACTATATTGTTACAGAGTCTATAATTCAAGCATCTATTGGTCAGATCATACAGTCAAGATACAGGCAGTCATTAGAAGATGCTAATACCTCCAACCTACTTTTGAGTGTCATAGAAGTTCCGATCCTACTTTCAAGGCATGTCCTCAACATGATGCTTAACCAGCGACATGGAAGTTTGGTCGAATGATTTTCGACCTAGGTGAACATTTACTGATCTCGAGGACGAGTTCTCCTTAAAGAGGGGGAGAACTGATGTAGGTCAGATCCATGATTTCCCGGCCCATTGGGGCCAAGCCCATTAAGGCGTAGCAATGAAGATTAGTTTTTATTATTAGTAGGAGTCTTATATTTTTATAATGGAAATTAGTATTATGATTGAGTTAGAACTCTTAATTAGGATTGTTTCCAAGAATAGATTAGGGTATGAGTCCATATAAAGGATTGTAATCCCTTTTTATGGGATAGACTATTGATATTAATGAAATTCTGAGTTAAATTCTCAATTGGGAGTTATTGCTTATCCTTGGTGAGGCACTTAAACATCCTACCCTTAAACCTTTTGGCTTGAAGATTAGCCCGTTGGCTATTCTTCTTCCCTGTGCTGCTTTAGTTCTGTTCTCATTTTTTCCTTTTCATTTATATAGTGGTCGTAGTGTAATGTCATTAATAAGGTGATAACCATTTCTTTTTCTTTTTTCCTATTATTCTATAAATCCAAATGAAAACATCTGGGATTTTGGCTCTAGCATCTTGTCCCTGTGCTTATAATGAATCAAATAGACTACTATTTTCATTGATTTTTTTAAAATCTTTTTCTGTTTGTTTGAACCATATGATGGGTGCTTCAATTTTGCATATTTTGTTGTAAATATTCAAATTTTATGTTTGCAGCCCTTATATATTGAAGTTTGAACTATGAGCATCGTGGAATTTTCTGCAGCCAACCCCCACTCCTTAGTGCTATGATATTGGAAATATACAAGAGGACTGGTGATTTGGCACTTGTGAAAAGAGCTTTCCCATCACTTCTCAAAGAACACCATTTTTGGAATTCAGGTAATTTACTAAGTTTCTCAGGCCTGTTTGTTGTTATCGAAGCAATGTGCATGCATCTCCACTGGATCATTTTGTTGGCTTAAGCTCTTTTGTTACAGGGATCCATAAAGTGGTCATACGGGATGCTGAAGGATGCAATCATGTTATGAGTCGATATTATGCAATGTGGAACAAACCTAGGCCAGAAAGTGCAACTATTGTATGTACTCCTGGCTGCAAACTACAAAAATATTGCTTGTCTGCGCAGTATTGGCCAATTATGCTGATTTGAAAATGAGTTTGGCACATTTTTAACTTGATATTGACTCTTGAACTTTAGGATGAGGAAACTGCTTCGAAGCTTCCAAGTGCTTCCTTAAAGGAACAACTTTATCGTGAACTAGCTTCAACTGCTGAATCTGGATGGGATTTCAGTACACGATGGATGAGGTTGTTTTGCCTTGTCATTTCATTAAAGCTAAACCTGTCCTAGGTGATTGTGAAATCATGTTATAGCATCATAGCTTGCATTCTGGTAATCACATTTTTTAGAAATCAGTTCACCAACTTATAATTAGTTATGCATTCTTTTCCGAAAAAATAATTTCTCTTATTCCAATACTGGTGCTGCTGCTTTATTGTGCTTCTCAAATGCTGTTTTGCAGCTTTCTGGTGATGAAAACTATCATTAAGATCTAAAATACTCGAATACATCAAATTGGGCAAGCTATCAGTTTCTTATCATAGATGGTGCTCAATTTTATATGTAAAATCTGTGTCCTCGCTCATATCCATAGCATATCCTGCCATATCCATAGTGTATCTGGGCATCATATATTACGATCACAGAAAGTTTGCCTAGTGTACGTGTTCTTATTTTCATTGTTATTATCAATCATTTATTGGAAAACTTGTATTATCTATGTGCTTTTTCTTTTTGGTATTTTGTATTCTGGTTCAATTACAATTCAATAATCGGACAATAAAATTAAAGTTGGAGGGACAAATGACATTCTCTAGCTAATTTGAAAAAAATGAAAAACATGTGGAGCTGTGCTTAATTTCTCGTAGAACTTTTATGTTGAATGTTTCCCAAGCACTTCTTATCATGTTTGTGGCCTGTATGTTATTTTTCTGAATACTTTTCTACGTTGTGCAGGAACTCATCAGATCTTACAACATTAGCTACAACATCAATTATACCTGTAGACCTGAACGTGTACATACTTCAGGTATTTGTGAGGACCTTATCAACAAGTACATGGTTGGTGCCAGGCCAACATGTCACTCTTGCTTTTGATTTTACATGTTAAAATCAAAATATTATATGTATATTATTTTTTATCATTTCAAATTTGAAGATGTTTTCCTTGAGATTTTTAACTTAAAAAAAAAGAAATAAAAAAGAAAAAGATCTTCACTCTTAAACTGTTACTTTTACATTTGAATATGTTCCAGGAGAAATGCCAGCTTTTTACTAGTAACATTTCTAAAGATAAAGGTAGTTCATCCATTTCCTGAAATAAAGAATAAGGAAGTGGCTCCTATATTTTTCTATTCTATATCACTTTTTTACAAGAATTATCAATATTTTAGTGAAGCAATTTATCTCTACCAATTATTATTTAACAATATTTATTCTACAACAGAATTGAGAGACAAAATTTATCTGGACCACCCCAACATAGTTGGGACAAGGGCTCTGATGATGATGGTTCTCTGCTTTAGGTAAAAGATGGCATGATGGGAGCTAATATTTTTATTTGTCCAGATGGAGCTAAACATTGCCTTCTTTGCAAGGCTCATTGGGGATCACTCTGCTGCGGAAAAGTTCTCTGCAGCTTCTCAAGCTCGGCGTGCAGCTATCAACTCCGTCTTTTGGAATGCCAAGATGGATCAGTGGCTTGATTACTGGCTCATCAGTAGCAACTCATGCGAGGTGAAAATTTTGATAATTCTTCTTTTTAAGTTATGAACTTCACCAATTTCTGAAGTATTCTGCTTTTACTAATCCTTCCACCAGGGAGCTCACATTTGGAAAGGGCAAAACCAAAATGAAAACATTTTTGCTTCTAATTTCATTCCTCTGTGGGTCGAATTCTTCAACTCAGGTTGGTGATTCTGTCTTCGTATTTTGGCATTTATGATTATAAGACTTGAGTACATAATGTTCTGGACAATTGATAAGCTTTTACAAATTGGAGTTGTCGTCCCGTTCCATCGTAAGTTGTAGTTTCTTAAGTTTTCGCATATTAGTAAATAGTGTAAAGAGATAATAGCTAATGTATCAGCTTCTCATTAATGATGATATTTCCTCGGTACCAAGACTAGAATGATGCCTTTGTGCCAGAAACATTAGCTCCTGAAATGCTAACTGCTAAGTTGTGACCAATATATTGTGCAGTCTTTAATGTTCAAAATAGACTAATAGAGTGCAATTGTGAAGCCAGTTAACAGCTAAGGACACCCTGAAAATGTTAATAGGGGATTTGAAGTTGTGAATGAAGATACACAACATTTAATGCAGCTTACAGAACAGTGCAATCTTTTTTTTTTTTTTTTCCCAAGATCTGATGATCTTTCTTCTGTAGATGCCTGTCCAGGTTACTTGGAAATGTTTTTGTTTTCCTGCTGCATCAATTGTTCGTTCACAACAACTTGGAACATATTGGATCCTCATACATGAGATGAGCACCTTTAATTCTGTAGTTAAACAATTTAAGTCTAGAATATATTATATGTACAGAATAAATTTACTTGTTCATGATAAAGGCTAATAGAAAGTTGTTGCACATGTCAATTCAAATTCATTAATCTTATCCAGAGATTAGATAGCTGTTGACAGCAGCATCTAGATTCTAGCTGTTTCCTCTTGTGACCACTTTACATGACATTTCTGTTTTGACCTATATAGAAGCTCAAAAATCAATTATTATATGATATAGACATAGAAGAATGACTCATCAATTTTTCTGTAAAGACGAAGCCTTGGTGAAGAAAGTTACAAAAAGTCTCCAAAACTCTGGCTTGCTCCGTGATGCTGGAATTGCGACATCTTTGTCAAATTCAGGACAACAGTGGTAGGTGATACTTATCAACTTAGACTTAGAAGTTACATTTTCGAATTTGCAAAGTGCTTGAGATATGTGAACAGTAAAAGGAACAAGATCTTTCTTCTTTGATATCAAATTTTTTTTCCTTATCTGCTTTTGAGTGTAAGAAATGATTGAGAACTGTTTATTTTGAACAGGGATCTTCCAAATGGTTGGGCTCCATTGCAGCATATGCTTGTTGAAGGTCTAGTGAGATCTGGATCAAAGGAAGCAAGGATTCTGGCAGAAGGTATTGCTGTGAAGTGGATTAGAACAAATTATGCTGCTTACAAGAAAACTGGTGCAATGCATGAGAAATATGATGTGGAAACTTGTGGGAAGATTGGAGGGGGCGGTGAGTATGTACCTCAGGTAAGAATTATATATCTATGTTATGAGAACATTTATGCTAAGAAAATCCTTTTTAGGAAGAAATTTATTCAAATCCTAAGAGGAATATGCCTCTAGATCTATTAGAATGCAGTGAGAACATATTTTCACTTCTGAAAAAGGGGAAAAAAAAAACCTTCTTTGTGACTTCTGTTTTTTCTGTAAAAATTGAAGCCTGTTTGTCTAAGGGTGTCTGGTGTCCCATTTTCATTTTCCTTTTAGGTGGACAACTAATAACCATTGACTTGTTGCCTTTAACACATTCATTTATATATTAATTTTTCTGTGTGCATGATTTGTGGTGCAGACGGGTTTTGGTTGGTCGAATGGGGTGGTGTTGGCGTTCCTGGAGGAGTTTGGATGGCCTCAAGACCGGGAAATAGGCTGCTGATGACACGAAACTGTACCAGTGTGAATGCTTTGTTTGTTTTGGATGTGTCTGATTCAGTGATGCATATCAGGCAACTCATAATAAGATGAATATTTATAATTGACATTATTATTTAATATAGATATTTATTGTAATGCAGTTTACTGTAGTACCCTGTATTTTTACATTAGTTTTGACACGCCTGGCTGATGCTGCCCTGGTCTAAGTAGTTTGGTGGTGTTCTTATTCTTGTTTCAGGAATGAATATATGCAGGTTAGCAAGTAGGGGTAAGCAGCAATGCTCCACAGTGCCTCTTACAGTGGAGGTAAGCAATTCTCCAGAGCGCCTCTTACAGTGAAGGTTAACTATTGTATCGAACATACATTGCCCTGTGATTAGAAGCTGGCTCGAAAATTACCTGAGGCCTCTATTTGGACTTTCACTATTGGAGACTATCGGAGAAGTGAGATTCTTAGTTGGGCTTCATGCTAGTTACTGTCCAATAGGGAGTTGTCTGTGGAGAATTGGAAGTTCATGGGGACTCGTACGGATCAAATACTTCACCTTTGAGCATGCAAAAAAAAAGACCTCCTCTGCACCCCCTATATGTTTTATCTTATTGATGCCTTCATATAAACGTTTTCCCTCATGTTGACATTAAGAAGGTTTAAACTCATGATTGGAAAAAATGCTCCTAAAGTAACTAGGAAATTACCTTTGATATGTGACGATATCTTTGAAACCCCTTTTTTTTTATTTGGTAAGAGAAGATCTATTAATAAAACAAAAAGACACAAGCAACAGGCAGAAAAGCAGCAAACTCTAACCCCACAAACCAAAAACTGCTCACAAAAGTTAACCCAAGTGATAGAGGTCCCTAGCGCACAGGGCAAAGATAGTTGAGACCCACTTGACCTCATTTGTCAAGATGGTGGGCCATCATATTAAGTTTTGTAGGAATGTAAAAAGTTTTTAGATTAAAATAATAATAATAATAATAAATAAATAAATATTGCAAGTCAACCTACAATAAAAAAAAACTCCTGTAAAAGCTTTTGCGACTTTCAAAGCATCCATGCACAAGATAATTCTTGAAAGCTGGCATCCTGTTACCACCTTTAATGTGAAATGAGCTGACCTCGTTTTAGCATCTTTAGTGGAGAAGGTTCTTAGTCCTTTGAGGGCACTTGCATCTACAAGAGAACTATAATGAAACATAGCAAAACCAAATGTTGACCGTAAGAAGAGGGGCTTTAAGCTATGTCACTAAATAAAATAGTTGCATTTTCAAAATTCCATTCCCTATATTGAGGAAGATGAGTTAGATCATGAGACATGGATGCATATTTAGCAATAGGTAAGTGACTGTCCATTTTGGGCTGCATTATCATGCTATTGACAAGTGAGATGGCCGACATGGGATTTGGATATTTAGCTTTCAATACAGTCATTTCCCACCCTCCAGTCTCCGCCATATGGTCTATGGAAAGAGCTTGGGACTCTAAATCAACGAGGGAATGTTTGTGCTAAAGACCCATTCTTGGTCCACCATTTCCACCGTTCATTTATGCCATTATGAGGGAATTTGTGGGCCAACGCACCAATTGTGATCCAAACCAAACAGCTCAAGTGAATTCACACCGCAACATGATATGCTTTTGGAAACTTAAAACTCCATTTTGTCATTGTTTACTTTTACGGCTTGTTTGGATACATATGGCTTGTAAAGGGGCGAGTCCTCACGAAATAGAGAAATTACGAGGAGACTATTGGTGGAGAATCCTATTGCACAGAATCACTACTTTTCTGAGCAGCGACCTACCAATGTTCTTTTTTTGTATTTGAATGAGGAAACGTGGTTTTCTCGTTAGCATTGGACGTGTGGTCCACTTGACCACAGGCCCATGCATGGGCTCCACCTTTGGAGTCTAAAGCAATTAAAAGCTCCTCTTCTATTTGGTATTTGGAAATCCTATTGGATTTTCAAACTAATAGTTGGTTTTTACTCAAATTACTGATAAGAGAGATAATTCTGATCAACTTAAGAGTTCTATGATGAGAAAAGAACTATCATAGGGATTTATAAATATATGAGTCTAGGGTAATTTATTTTACTTCAAGAGATTACTGTTTAGCTTTTTCATTACTTGCACGCATAAAAAAGAAGTGTGAGTTGTAAACCTTAAATGCAAATAGCTTGTTTTTCTTCGCACACTCATTATACGATGGAGCTAGGTACATGTGTAATTTATATGTTGTATTATTCAGATCCGATTTGTTAAAGTTGATCCATGATCATGTTAAATCTAACATTTTTTTCCCCTCTGTATAGGAGATTTTTTTTCTATTTTCTGCAAATAAAAGTAAGAATTAGTTTTCTCCTAAAGGTAAGAATTAGTTTTCTCCTTAAGGCACATTTAAAGGTGAAAATTTATTTCATTGGGGAATTTTGTCCTTCATACTTTTTATATTGATTGAAGTTGGTTTTACTTTTTTTAGCTATGTTAAAGCTAGGTTCCTTTTTTTTTTTTTGGTTTTGTTTATGCTATGTTAATGCCCAGTATTCATTTACCATCTCTGCTTAATTCATTTTCTTATAAAGGGAACCTAATTTGAAAGTAGGATCTCTCTACCTTCGTTTTTGCAATTAACCACTTTTAGAAATGTTGTGCGCGTGTGTGCAAAGCAATCAAGATCAACAATCAACCACACAAGAAGACAAGAAGATTTACATGGTTCGAGAAAGATGCCTACGTCCACGGAAAACCAATTTCAACTAGGTTCTCCTCCAATCTGTGAAACCACAGTCTTGGAATCTCAGCCTCTTTCAACCTCTCTCTAGGGTTATAGATTACATCATATATATAATCATTACATCCTTATCCCCCAAGAACTCTATCTCAGAAAAAAGGAAAGTCTTAACCTATTAGAAAACTACTGTTTCACAAAATAGGAAATTCCTAATATCATTAAGGAAATCACCCCAGATACTAAACCCAATTATGGTCTAGACCCACATGGCCAACAATCTCCCCCTCCAGACCATGGGGAAGATACCCTGAACCCCTTACTGGGAGTTCAGCCCTGCCAACTCTGAACACAGCTCCAGCTTTCCCTTAGACACAACCTTGGTCATCATGTCCGAGGGATTCTTGTCCGAATGAATCTTTTCCAGCTTCATGAAGTTCTTCTCGATCACCTCATGAATCCAATGGTACTTGATATCAACGTGCTTCATGCAACCATGATATGTAGCATTCTCACTGAAATTCATAGCACTCTGACTATCACAGTAAACTACTTATTCTTCTTGCTTCAAACTAGTTCTTGAAGGAATCTCTTCAACAAAGCATCTCTCTCCCTGCTTCATTAGCAGCTATGTATTCCGCTTCAGTTGTACATTGTGCTGTACACTTCTGTAACCTCGATTGCCAGGAAATAACTCCCCCTACAAAAGTAAACAAATAACCAGAAGTCGACAATCAACGATCAAGATCGCCTGCAAAATCAGCATCAGTATAACTTTCCACGACTGATTTGGAGCCTCCGAAACATAAGCACAGCTTGGAAGTACCTCTCAAATACCTAAAGATCCACTTCACTGCTTCCCAATGCTCTTTTCCAGGATTAAAGAGAAATCTACTCACTAAACTCACAGTATGAGCAATGTCTGGCCGTGTACAAACCATGGCATATATGAGACTCCATACAGTAGAAGAGTAAAGAACACATGCCATCCGTTCCTTTTCATCATCTGTAGTAGGACATAAGTGCTTGCTTAGTTTGAAGTGACTGGCTAGAGGTATGCTAACTGGCTTAGCATTCTTCATGTTGAACCGCTCGAGTGCTCGTTCAACATATTTCTCCTGTGACAACCACAGCTGCTTGAAACTCCTATCACGACGTATTTGCATGCCCAATATCGTTTGTGCGGGACCCAAGCCTTTCATGTCAAATGACTTTGACATCTCCTCTTTTAACTTGTCAATCAACTTGCTATCCTGCCCAACTATCAGCATATTATCTATATATATATAAAAGAAGGATGATGAACTTGCCATCGAAAAATCGACGAACATAAACACAATGATCTGCAGCTGTCCTCCGATACCCATGACTCAACATGAATGAATCAAGCTTCTTGTACCACTGTCTAGGTGCTTGCTTCAGCCCGTAGAGACTCTTCTTCAACTTGCAAACCATCTGTTCTTGTTATTCTACCTCAAACCCCTCTGGCTGAGTCATGTAGATCTCTTCTTTCAAGTCACTGTGAAGAAACGCGGTCTTCACGTCCATCTGTTCAAGCTTAAGGTCCATGCTGGCGGATAGACCCAAAATGATTCTAACAAAACTCATTTTCACAATAGGAGAGAAAACATCACTGAAGTCGATACCCTTCGTCTGTGCGAAGCCTTTTACCACTAACCGTGCTTTGTGCCTCACCAGTTTTCCATTCTCATCCTTTTTCAGCTTGAACACCCATTTGTTTTTCAAAACATTCCTATATTTAGGAAGTTGCACCAGCTCATATGTCTTGTTTTTCTTTAAAGAACTCATCTCATCCTGCATAGCCTTTATCCACTCATCTTTATCAACATGAGTCATCGCTTCACGAAAGCTATCTGGCTCCCCCTCATCAGTAAGCAAAACATATTCGGATGTAGGATACCTAGTTGATGGTTGACGCTCTCGGGTAGACCTCCTAACTTGAGGTTTCGTTGTTTCCAACCGAGGAGACTGCTGATCCCCCCGCTTAACACCCTCATCATCTGGTAACCCCTGTGCCTCATCACGATTCGGATAATTTTGTCCACCTTCTCCACCTGTAGTTTGCACCGGAGAAGGAGTCGGTGTGAGATCAACCACTCCATCAACTACCTCAGAAGAATTTTCAATCTTCTCAACATCTCCAAAGAGCTGGTCTTCATGGAAAACCACATCCCTACTTCGCTGGATCCCATAATCTGTAGCCAAACTCATCTCCACCATAGCCAAGAAAGATGCAACTCACTGCCTTATCGTCCAACTTGGAACGCTACTCCTTTGGTACATGTACAAATGCTTTACACCCAAACACCTTTAAGTGTGAATAGGAAACATTTTTACCTGTCCATCTTCTCTCTTGAAGATCATAATTTAAAGGAACTGAGAAAGATCTGTTCATCAGATAAACGGCAGTCAAAACGGCTTCACCCCAGAATGACTTAGGCAATCGTGCCAATCTTATCATGCATCTCATCTTCTCAATAATAGTGCGGTTCATTCTCTCTGCCACACCATTGGGCTGTGGAGTACCAGGAACTGTCTTTTCATGTCGAATGCCATGCTTCAAGCAATAGCTTCTGAACTGGTTGGATGTGTACTCTCCCCCATTATCTGAGCGAAGACACTTCAAGAGTTTACCTGTTTCTCTTTCAACCTTGACATGAAACTATTGAAACATTTGGAACACTTGATCCTTTGATTTCAACGAATAAACCCAGACTTTCCTGGATGCATCATCGATGAACGTGACAAAGAACTTATTGCCACCCAATGATTTTACCTCTATAGGACTACAAACATCAGAATATACCAAATCTAACACATTTGATTTCAATTTTGATGTCGAAGAGAAAGCAACCCTATGCTGTTTACCATACAAACAGTAATCACAAGGGTCAAGGGATATACCTTTGGAGCAAGGAATTAAATTCTTCTTTACCGACATCTGCAAGCCTTTCTCACTCATATGACCAAGCCTCTTATGCCACAGATTCAGAGAGTAATTGTCTTGAACTGCATTCAACACATCTTTGCACAGCTTTACTTGTGTTTTATAAAGAGTATTACCTGCTGTCCCTCTCGCAATAACAAGAGACTTTTTAGTGAGCTTCCATCTGCCATTTCCGAAGTAATTCTCATAACCTGCACGATCCAATGCAGTCCTGGAAATTAGATTCAACCGCAGATCAGGAACATATCGCACATCTTTCAGAGTCATTGTGTAACCAATATCGGTTTTCATGCAGACATCACAGATACCAACAATATCTGAATGACTCGTGTTGCCCATTTTCACAGTACCAAAGTCACCTGCTTTGTACGTCGTGAACATCTCCCTGCAAGGAGTAGCATGGTAGGATGTTGCTGTGTCAACAACCCACTCAACCTGATCATCTACAACACTCAAACACTTATCATTATCGCTAGGGAGCACCACTACCTCCTGTTTCAAAGTAGCTGTAGTGTTATCATTGTCATTCATTTTCTCATTGTTGGATCCTTTTTATTCCTTCATGGTAAAGTAATTTTTCCTCATGTGGCCCATCTTGCTACAGAAAAAGCATTTCACTGACTTTTTCTTGTTCTGTGATTCACCGCTAGACTTGGCCTGTGATTCACCTCTAGACTTGCCACGACCTTCCTTTGGTCCTCTACTCTTACTCCTCCCCCTGTTCTCAGTAATAAAGGCTTGTGCATTATCCGTCCCTGCAGATTTCCGTCTAGTTTCTTCATTCTGTAGACTACTGGTAACCTGACTCATAGATAGCACACCATCTGGAGTAGAGTTGCTCACGGAAACAACTAATGTCTCCCATGTATCCGGCAAAGAACTCAGAAGCAACAAAGTTTGCATTTCATCATCAAGGATTATCTTCATAGTGGCAACTGATTTACCACACTTTGGAACTCATTGATGTGATCTTCGATCTGACCACCATCCTTGAATTTCATGTTTACAAGCTTTTTGATCAAGAAGGTTTTGTTCACTGTGGTCTTTTTATCATATATTGCTTCTAGCTTTTTCCAAAGGGTATTCACATTGGTTTCATTAGACATGTGGTGAATTATCCTGTTAGCAACCCACTGTCTGATGTGACCAATCGCTTTTCTATGCAATTTGTTCCATTCAGCATCTTGCATATCTTTCGGTTGGGCACTATCCCCCTCAATAGGATCATGGAGGTCTTTACAATAAAGAATATCCTCCATCTTCGGTTTCCAGATCAACCAATTGGAATTGTTGAGCTTAACCATAGTAGTGTTGATAGTATTGTTCTCCATCTTAATCAAATTAAGTTATAGGAAAAAACAAATAATTAACACTAACCTTAACTCTTGCACCAAGTTGTAGATCTCATCAATACGAGTACGCTAGAAGAAACGGATCTGAGATCCGACTCTAGATGGCTCCGATATCGCACAAACAGTTTTCTGCGCTTCTGATTTGGTCAAACTCCTTGTTGACCGTCAAACAATCAATTTTCTTCTATTAGCATGTAGATCTGCTTGAAATGAGTCCGTCGGCGCAAACGGATCTCCGTTCGGACGTCGGATGATCAAGATATTGCAGAAACAAACTTCTGCCGTCAATCTGGTCAACTCTGGCCGTTGACCGTCTGTCCGATGACGTGGGCTGACGTCAGCCTGATGACGTCACTCTGCTGACGTTAGCAGCGGCTGACGGGCTGGACCGACTGCGAACTGGTTTAGGTCGACCTGACCCGAACCGATAACCTGCGCTGCTGGGCTTTGCTTCACGGGTTGGGTCAAACGGACCCGATCCGAAACCCTGACCGACCTGAAAACCGGGCGCTGGGCTTTTGTTGCATGGCGGGTCACGTCAAACGGACCCGACCCGAACCCAGACCCAAAAAACCTAAAGCTAGGTTGTCTCCAGCAGGCGCTCTGGGTCTGCAACCCAGTTGCAGATGGTAATTGGAAGCGACCGTCTGCTGCGGCTCCGGTGTAGCGGTTCGGCGACCGGCGGCGAGGCGCGGCGACAGCACGGCGATGGTGAACAGCGGCGAGTGGCGGCGATCGGCAGCGGCCGGCGGCAGGTGGCGACAGGTGAGTTGCAGCCTTTTTTTTTTCTTCGGTCTTTCCTCCTCAAATCCGGCAGCCAACAATGATCTTCTTCGACGAAGACGTCCAACAGTAGCAGAACCCACTCAACCTGTCTTCTTCTTCCGGTGACTACAAAAAAAAAAAAAAAATGATCTCTTTACTGTAACAGAGAATGATTTTCACCTGTGGCCCAAGAGATCACGACTGATCTTTTCCCGTTGATCTTCCACGCAAAACTTCCGCTCTGATACCACTTGTTGTGCGCATGTGTGCAAAGCAATCAAGATCAACAATCAACCACACAAGAAGACAAAACAATTTACGTGGTTCAGTAAAGATGCCTACGTCCACGGGAAACCAATTTCCACTAGGTTTTTCTCCAATCTGTGAAACCACAGCCTTGGAATCTCAGCCTCTCTCTAGGGTTACAGATTACATCATATATATAATCATTACATCCTTATCCCCCAAGAACTCTATCTCAGAAAAAGGAAAGTCCTAATCTATTAGAAACCTACTGTTTGACAAAATAGGAAATTCCTAATATCATTAGGGAAATCACCCTCGATACTGAACCCAATTATAGTCTGGACCCAAATGGCCAACAAGAAACTCATTTCTTAGATCCTCACAAAAACAATTCCGCACAAATAAACAGGCCCCAAGTATGGAGTATTTCTTCTGTACATAAAGAAGGATAACGTATGTTGCAAGGTAGAGGAACATTTGATCTTTTATGTAAAAGTTTAAGGGAATATTAGGATCATAACGGTTAGATAATTTTCCAATATAGATTTTTGTGGCACACCAGTGAATCGGTAACTAATCTGGGGCTCAAAAAGAGAATTCTGATTGGTCCAATCAATGTGTTTTCCCCTACCTTTGACTCTTTCACTGCAGACCACCTCGTACCTACTGGTCACTTCGAATTCTCTCATGATTTGAGATAGAGAAATGCTGAGTTAAAGGAATAGAACGCTACAGTGGCTCATTTATCAAAATCCGGACTATTTAAAGACAGTGCCTCTGCATTATAATGTGGTATTTGTCACGCCCCCAAAACTGGGCCGAATCCAAACCCGGTTCCAGGGGTGTGAGAATTGTGGCCAATTAAAATTTTTTTCTAACATAAACAGTACGGGCCCCAATTCCGGGTGGATCGAAGTCCTTCGTGAGGCTGTGCTCGGTGATCAGGCAACCATAATCACACGCGGAACTGAAATCCATACTCATCGCAGATGAATATTATATAACAACCATGTAACAAGTCTCATTAATAACAAAATCAATGTCAAATGCTTCGAAGCATAATAATTAAGATTATAATTCCAAAACAATTAAACTTAAAATTTGTAAACTAATGTCCCCAAACATGGCCTTACTACAAAACCTAAGATTTTCAATCTCTGCACCACACTAGGACATCTCAGATGATGTCATCGGTGCTACACTCAACAACTCTGCTATCTGGCGGAATTTCCTGCGTCGCCTGACCCTCCGGTTCGGCATCGGTAATGGAACCTAGACATCAAAAGCAGTGGATCAGATTGATATAATCTGGCAAGAGGGTAAACTGCAAACAATGGATTAATCGACTGAATTCAACATAATATTCATTTTAACCTAAAATATAACAGATGCAAACCCCAATGGCATGAATGCACAGAAACGGGTAGTCCCGTAGATATTAACAGAAACGGGTAATCCTACAGATAATAACAGAAACGGGTAATCCCGCAGATAATAACACAAACGAGTAATCCCGTAGATAATATACATATCTACAAATACATACGTATACTGATGTAGAATGAAGTATGATTTGACACCCTTAACCTCAATACTCAAACCATTAACAATTTGAGTACTTAGACTTTTATAATTGAAAATGTATTATGAATGGGTATCAGTTCAAGTTTTCTGAGGGTAAGCACTAAACTACCTAACGGTCATAATTGGTTAAATATACACATGGGAACCAACTCCTTATCACCATGGAAATATGAATCTACGATACCGATATACCACCTTTGTTGCCTATCATGTAGTGCATCCCGAATTTTACATTCCCATTCTGCATCTAGTCTAATTCTCATGTGAACATTCAACTAACTTTTCTAAAAAGACATGATTTATCTAATTCAATTCTGTATATTTAGTATGATTTACAGATTGGGCAAAAGATGTTTAAATTACCAATCCAAATTTAAATCAAGTTATGATCAAAAGGGAAATGGAATAATTATTTCCTTAAATATCATTGTTGTGTATATTTACACCTTATCATTTTGTACCAAAACAAAAGGGTATAAATCTCAGATCCCAATTTGAAATCTAACTCAATTAAGAATCCAAATTAAAATTATAAATACATTCTATTTAAGGTTTAATCGCTACCAAATACATTTTAGTTTATTTCAAATCAATCTAAATGAACATTAATCAAAATTTTATAATTCTCAATTAAATTTATAAATAATCTAAGATACATTTCTAATAACATCGAACTAAAATTAATTTAATAAAATCTAATCTCCGTTAGGATACTAAACCATTAATCAAAATATAACATTTTAATTCTTTATAAGAATATCCTAACCTAATTATTTATTTAATATTATGTGTATAAATATATATATTTTTCAAAAAAAAATATGGGCCCAGCCAAAAGGACCCGTCGGTAGACCCGGCCCGCCAGTAGGCCTGGCCTATTGCCCAGCAACAGTAGGGTAGCTACTGCCAGGCAGCGCTGACGCCAGGGGCTGACTGTGCAGCGCTGCTGCATGTGCGGCGCTGCTACTGCCTGGGCAGCGTCTCCAAATTTTTTTTAAACATAAACAAATTCTATATTTATGAAAGAATAGGAGATCAAATCTCTAAGATTCATCGCCAAATCAAAGTGTAAAATATGAGCAAAGAAATCACACAAAAAGTTTAAACCCAAGCGAAGAAATCCTACAAAAGAGCATGTTAACCAATATGCAATTAAAACATATTGCAAGAACCAAAAACCATTGTTTCAGCTATCCACTTGCCTGGTTCTTGAAGCCAAAAACAGATCTGAAGATCAAAGCTTGGAAGACCCCACCTTGGTTTCCCCCTTAGAGAGCTTCTAGGGTTTGGTTGAAAAAGAAAGGAAGGGGGTTGGAGAATGGGAAAAAAAACCCTACGAGTAGAGTTTATATTTGAGAGGGGGTTTTTCTGAATTACAAGGAAGGGCCCATTACTTCCTAATAAATTTTATGAAATTTCAAAAAGAGTCTATTGGCCCAAAATGGTCCAATAACGTAAATCCAAGGCCCAAAAGTGTTTATTTAGCCCGTATACCCTCCTCAATCCAATTCAAACCTAATGGGCTGCTATGACCAAAAAATAAAAATTCGAGGCATGACATCTCACCCCCCTTAAAGGACATTTGGTCCTCCAAATGACTAACATACCTCTCGAAGAAGGTGTAGATACTGTCCTTGCACTTCGTCTCTAAGCTCCCACGTTGCTTCCTCTAGGCGATGATAACTCCATTGAACCTTCACCCAGTGGATGACACGGTTTCTTAACACCTGCTCCTTGGTATTGACAATCCCCACCGGCTGCTCAGTTAAGTTGTATCATCCTGCACTTGCAATGGCTCATATTGCAGTACGTGTGAAGGGTCTGCTACATACTTCCTTAACATAGAAACATGGAAGATGTTATGAACACCTGAAAACTCTGGTGGCAGTGCTAACAGATAAGCCACGTCATTAATCTTGCTAATAATCTGGAACGGCCCCACATATCTTTGGGAAAGTTTCCATTTCTGCCCAAACCGCAATGTACTACGCGTAGGTGATACCTTCAGAAATACATGGTCACCAACCTCAAACTTCAACTCTCTCCTCCTTTTATCAGCATAACTCTTTTGGCGACTGCGGGCAACCTTCAAACTTTCCCGAATCTGTCTTATCTTGTCACTGGACTCTCCAACCACAAACGGTCCATGAAGACCACGAGCTCCAAAATTCGACCAACATATAGGGGTTCGACATCTTCTTCCGTACAAAGCTTCAAAAGGTGCCATGCCAATGCTAGAGTGGTAACTGTTGTTGCACGTGAAATCACATAGATCCAAACTTTCATCCCAACTAGTCTTGAAATCCAAAACACATGCCCTTAGCATATCCTCCAATGTTTGGTTCGTACGCTCTGTTTGTCCATCTGTTTGGGGATGATAGGCTATACTAAAATTCAGCTTGGTTCCTAAGGCTTCCTGCAGTGATACTCGAAACCGAGATACAAACTTACTATCCCGATCAGAGACAATAGAAACTGGTGCTCCATGCAATCTCACCACTTCCTTAATATACAAATCTGCCATTTTCTCCATTCATTGACCAGTCTTGAATGGTACAAAGTGGGCTGACTTAGTCAAACGGTCTACTATCACCCAAATAGCATCAAATCCATTTTTAGTATGAGGCAATGCAGACACAAAGTCCATAGTGACGTGCTCCCACTTCCATTGAGGAATCTCCAACTAATGCAAAAGACCTAGGGGTCTCTTATAATCTGCTTTAATCTGCTGGCAGACCAAACATTTTCTAACAAATTCTGCAATATCCTTTTTTATATTCTTCCACCAATAGCGATCCTTCAGATCGTAATACATCTTGGTACTGCCTGGATGAATAGTATACCGAGTATAGTGTGCCTCGACCATGATTTCATCCTTCAATTTTGGAAAATCAGGCACACAAATCCTGCCTTTATAATGTAAAATATTATCTTCCAAATTAAAATCAAGCCTCTCCTCCATATGATCTTTGATTCTTGTAATCTCGGGGTCTAGTAACTGGTATTCTCTAATCCTCGGAAGTAATTCGGGTTCCCACAAGAATATACTAGCCAACACTGCTTGCTCACCGATAGGCTAAAAGTAAACATCCACATCTTCCAAACATCGAATCCAGAAGTATTCTGTAATTAATCCTCCAGTGAACGCTGCTTTTCTACTTAAAGCATCTGCCATTACATTAGTCTTTCCTGGATGGTACATCAACCCAAAATCATAATCCTTAATATATTCCATCCATCTCCTCTGTCTCATGTTCAAATCACCCTGTGTAAAGAGATACTGAAGGCTTTTATGGTCTGAATGTACTTCAAAAGTGGCTCCCTAAAGATAATGTCTCCACATTTTCAAAGCAAAGACCACTGCAGCAAGCTCCAAGTCATGGGTTGCATACTTTCGTTCAGGATCCTTCAACTGTCTAGACCCATAAGCCACCACCTTCCCATGTTGCATGAGAACACAACCAAGTCCAACTCCGAATGCATCGGTGTAAATCACAAAACCATCATCACCAGCAGGTAAGGTCAAAATAGGGGCTGTGGTCAACCTTCTTTTCAACTCTTGAAAACTCTGCTCACAATTCTCATTCCACACAAAAAGAACTCCCTTACGAGTCAATCTCGATAATGGGGCTGCTATTGAGGAAAATCCTTCCATGAATCTACGATAATAACCTGCTAGGCCTAGGAAACTTCGGATCTCCGACACTGTTTTTGGCCTATCCCACTTTACCATTGCTTCAATCTTCGCTGGGTCCACCGCTAAACCTTCCTTGGAGATGATATGACCAAGGAATCCTACTTGTTCCAGCCAAAATTCACACTTACTTGCTTTAGCATACAATTGGTGTTCTCTCAACAACTGCAGTGAAGTGCGAAGATATTGAGCATGCTCTTCCCGACTCTTCGAATATACAAGTACATCGTCAATAAATACCACCACAAACTTGTCCAAGTACCGTGCAAAAACCCTATTCATCATAGCCATAAAAGCTGCTGCGCGTTCGTCAACCCAAAAGACATCACCAAAAATTCGTAGTGACCATATCTAGTTCTGAATACAGTTTTTAGAATATCTTTATCTCGTACCCTCAACTGATGATATCCTGACCTTAGATCAATTTTAGAAAAATACTGAGCACCTTGCAATTGATCAAACAATTCATCGATTCTCGGTAAAGGATACTTATTCTTGATGGTCACTTGATTTAGTTGTCTATAATCAATACACATTCTCATAGAACCATCCTTTTCTTCACAAATAACACTGGAGCCCTCCAAGGAGAGACACTCGGTCTAATAAAACCCTTGTTCAAAAGCTCTTGCAATTACTCCTTGAGTTCTCTCAACTCAGCTGGGGCCATTCTATAAGGGGTTTTTGAGATCGGAGCTATGCCCGGAACAAGCTCAATAGAAAAATCAATTTCACGGACTGGCGGCAGTCCGGGAATATCATCGGGAAAAACATCCGGAAACTCAGACACCACTGGTATCTCCTCCACTGCTTTAGTTCGTTTATCCTCCGCGATAAACGCAATATACCCCTCGGAACCTTTCATCAATAACTTCATAGCCTTAATAACTAAAATCACATGAGTAACAACCTTCTTCTTAGATCCCACAAATGAAGTGCCGTTATCAGCTGTTAACTTCACTGTCTTGGCATGAAAATTCATAACTGCACTATGAATAGCAAGCCAATCCATACCCAAAATGGCATCAAAGTCATTCATCATCAATAGTATCAAATTAGCCTTAAACACAACTCCACTTATCACCAATTTACAATTAGGGTAGTATTTCAAACAACTAACCTTTTTACCCATCGGGGTGGCCACAATTAAATCATACGGCAAATCAGTTGCTCTAACATTAATCTTCAAGGCAAAACTAGGGGAAACATATGAATGCGTAGAACCGGGATCAAATAAAGTTTTAGCATGGTTATCACAAATAGAAATAGTACCTTCCACAATATTCTCTGCAACATCATCTTGCTCCTGAGTCATGGCATACACTCTGCCTGCCTGCTGTGGCCTTGATTGCTGTCTGTTAGGGCCCTGTAGGCGCTGAGGTCCTTTCTGAGGTCGGGGCTGTTGGAGAGGTTGGTACAACCGCATCTGATGTTGCGGTGCCTGGGGCTGTTGCTGCTGCTGGGGAACTGGTGTTATCTGTCTTAGCGGCTGTGCTTGAATAGGAGCTCTCTGTATAGGTGTCTGCCCATACTGCTGACCTTTCTTCTTAGGGCAATCCTTGACCTGATGATTAGTGTCGCCACAGTAAAAGCACCCCCCCTCCCCCCATCTGTCTCCAACACTTAGAAGTAGAGTGATTATTGCCACAAATGCCACAAGACTCCCTCTTTTGCTTTTTGAATTGGTGTTGTGGAGTTGGAGATGGAGGAACTTTTTGCTTGGGTTGACTCATAGGGACCATGCCCCCAATCACCTCCTCTGCCCAATATGCCTTATCCAAATATGCCTGGTAAGTATTCAGAACTTGTGACTTGGCATGAAGGAGTATATCTGGTCAAAAGCCATCGAGGAACCGTCGAATTCTCTCACTTTCTGGAGTGATGAGGGTTGGTGCAAAGCGGGAAAGACGGGTAAACTGTAGCTCATACTCCAGAACAGACAAATTCCCTTGCTTCAATCTATCAAACTCTATTCGCTTTTGAATGCGAACATGTTCCGGTACATATTTCGCACAAAACTGATTATGAAAGGTAGCCCAAGCTACCTCTTCAGCAATCCCCTTATATGTTTTTTTAACTGTAGTCCACCACCTGTCTGCTACATCTTGAAACATGGAAGTTGTCAACTTGACCCTCTGTATCTCCGTGCAGACTAGATTTTCAAATATCTTCTCCACTTGAATGAGGAATTCCTCTGCCACCAATGGATCTTCACCCCTGTTGAACTCCAGCGGACCCCTCTTCTTAAACTTCTCAAAAATATCATTTGGATCATGGGGTCTGGGGGCAACAACAACCTGAGTCTGCCCAATCCTCTGCAAGGCCTCAAGTACATCAGTCTGAAATGCAACTTGATCCACTACTTGAGGTCGCACCACAGGCGTTGGTTGCGGCATTACTGGTGGCTGAGTTACATGTGTTGCATGAGGTTGGTTCATTCTTTGCACAACCTCCAACAATTGTGCTATATGTTGATCTTGACGTTGCTGATGGGTTAACATAGTCTGGAGCAGAGTCTGTATCGGATCATTGGCGGTACCACTAGGCTCACCCGACTCCGAACTGGATGGGTTAGTTTTCGTTTTTCTTGTTCTAGGTGCCATGTCTGCAAAACAACCGTTCATTAAAGACTAAATGACCAAAAATACGAAGGGTAACAAATTTTGAAACCTCTAACCATACTAAAGTTCATATACGATTTTACGCATAAAAACCCCATCGCCCCCATCTAAAGTTTCTAATCCTCATATCGGACCTACGTTCTAGCATCTTTTAGAACTTCTAGAACTTGACCGGCTCTGATACCATCTGTCACACTCCTAAAACTGGGCCGGATCCAAACCCGGTTCCAGGGGTGTGAGAATTGTGGCCAATTAAAATTTTTTTCTAACATAAACAGTACGGGCCCCAATTCCGGGTGGATCGAAGTCCTTCGTGAGGTTGTGCTCGGTGATCAGGCAACCATAATCACACGCGGAACTGAAATCCATACTCATCGCAGATGAATATTATATAACAACCATGTAACAAGTCTCATTAATAACAAAATCAATGTCAAGTGCTTCGAAGCATAACAATTAAGATTATAATTCCAAAACAATTAAACTTAAAATTTGTAAACTAATGGCCCCAAACATGGCCTTACTACAAAACCTAAGATTTTCGATCTCTGCACCACACTAGGACACTTCAGATGATGTCATCGGTGCTCCACTCAACAACTCTGCTCTCTGGTGGAATTTCCTGCGTCGCCTGACCCTCCGGTTTGGCACCGGTAATGGAACCTAGACACCAAAAGCAGTGGATCAGATTCATATAATCTAGCAAGAGGGTAAACTGCAAACAATGGATTAATCGACTGAATTCAACATAATATTCATTTTAACCTAAAATATAACAGATGCAAACCCCAATGGCATGAATGCACAGAAACGGGTAGTCCCGTAGATATTAACAGAAACGGGTAATCCTACAGATAATAACAGAAACGGGTAATCCCGCAGATAATAACACAAACGGGTAATCCTGTAGATAATATACATATCTACAAATACATACGTATACTGATGTAGAATGAAGTATGATTTGACACCCTTAACCTCAATACTCAAATCATTAACAATTTGAGTACTTAGACTTTTATAATTGAAAATGTATTATGAATGGGTATCAGTTCAAGTTTTCTGAGGGTAAGCACTAAACTACCTAACGGTCATAATTGGTTAAATATGCACATGGGAACCAACTCCTTATCACCATGGAAATATGAATCTACGATACCGATATACCACCTTTGTTGCCTATCATGTAGTGCATCCCGAATTTTACATTCCCATTCTGCATCTAGTCTAATTCTCATGTGAACATTCAACTAACTTTTCTAAAAAGACATGATTTATCTAATTCAATTCTGTATATTTAGTATGATTTACAGATTGGGCAAAAGATGTTTAAATTACCAATCCAAATTTAAATCAAGTTATGATCAAAAGGGAAATGGAATAATTATTTCCTTAAATATTATTGTTGTGTATAATTACACCTTATCATTTTATACCAAAACAAAAGGATACAAATCTCGGATCTCAATTTGAAATCTAACTCAATTAAGAATTCAAATTAAAATTATAAATACATTCTATTTAAGGTTTAATCGCTACCAAATACATCTTAGTTTATTTCAAATCAATCTAAATGAACATTAATCAAAATTTTATAATTCTCAATTAAATTTATAAATAATCTAAGATACATTTCTAATAACATCGAATTAAAATTAATTTAATAAAATCTAATCTCCATTAGGATACTGAACCATTAATCAAAATATAACATTTTAATTCTT
The DNA here is from genome assembly GCA_037013555.1 of Sextonia rubra. NCBI lineage: Eukaryota > Viridiplantae > Streptophyta > Magnoliopsida > Laurales > Lauraceae > Sextonia > Sextonia rubra. The sequence goes on along the minus strand of JASUAD010000011.1, from coordinate 27,433,451 downwards.
TATAAAAATATCATAACCTAATTATTTATTTAATATTATGTGTATAAATAAATAAATATATATTTTTAAAGAAAAGAAAATGGGCCCAGCCCAAAGGACCCTCCGGCAGATCCGGCCCGCCCGCAGGCCTAGCCTGCTGCCCAGTAGCAGCAGGGCAGCTGTTGCCAGGCGGCAGGCTCTCCCTGGCATGCCCGGTAGCGTTGCTGCCTGTGCAGCATTGCTGCTGCCTGGGCAGCGTCTCCAAAATTTTTTTTAAACATAAACAAATTCTATATTTATGAAAGAAGAGGAGATCAAATCTCTAAGATTAATCACCAAATCAAAGTATAAAATCTGAGCAAAAAATCACACAAAAAGTTTAAACCCGAGCGAAGAAATCCTATAAAAGAGCATGTTAACCAACATGCAACTAAAACATATTGCAAGAACCAAAAACCATTGTTTCAGCTATCCACTTGCTTGGATCTTGAAGCCAAAAACAGATCTGAAGATCAAAGCTTGGAAGATCCAACCTTAGTTTCTCCCTTAGAGAGCTTATAGGGTTTGGTTGAAGAAGAAAGGAAGGGGGTTGGAGAATGAGGGAAAAAACCCTAAGAGTAGAGTTTATATTTGAGATGGGGTTTTTCCAAATTACAAGGAAGGGCCCCCTGCTTTCTAGTAAATTTTATGAAATTTCAAAAAGAGTCTATTGGCCTAAAAAGGGTCCAATAACGTAAATCCAAAGCCCAAAAGTGTTTATTTAGCCCATATACCCTTCTCAATCCAACTCAAACCCAATGGGCTGCTATGACGCAAAAATAAAAATTCGAGGCATGACAGTATTACTGTGCAAAGCCCTTCTTTAATGTATTGTGGGACCCACTTTTTTCAGTAAATTCGGGTATGGGGTATATCCAAGTTCCCCGTTATTCTGAGCTCATTCCACCATTGGAATAACTGTTTGATAAAAAAGGAGTCAATAGAATTGCATAAGTTGCGTTAATCATGTTTATTTGTGAAGCAGTTAATACAACAGTAAATCAAGCTCGGGGTAAGAATTTGAGGTTGCCACATATACCTAGTGTCTATTTGAATGATTTGGATTTTAACAGGTGGAGCTCACTGTAGAGTTCCTATCCCTTAACTTCTAATTTGGCTTAGTTAAAGGCTAAGAGGATCTAGATTTCCTATGGGTTGGCTCATTGCATGAGCGGGCGAAATTCAAGCCAACAGGACATCAAGACTGGATGTTAGGAATTCCATAAGCCATTACTGTCAGTACATCATCTGGGCCCATATGTGAAATCTAAATTGCTCAAATCAGTCTCCTTGCAAAGTGGTGCCGGGTCAAACCTTACTCTCATAAGACCTGGGTCTACTATAAAGTGATCGCCTATGTAATATTCCATTTGACACTTTTTAAAGCTCCTGCATGCATTTTTACATGTGAGCAATTTGGTGATAAATCCAATTTAGATGGGTAAGATTTTGCATGGCCCCAATCTTGTGGCCTCTGATTTTTTGTGCGGTCCAGATTTCATAGGTGGGCCCATGGATATATAAGGCTGGGCCTCAGAGAACCCGGATCCTGAGAATCTGGGGTACGATCACATGCGGGACAGTGGGGAATCACATGCCGCCCAACAGCCAGCCCGAGACTCCTTTTACCGAAGACTGGTGCAACGACCTATCCAACCTACATTGCTTGTTGGTAGTTGCTGACCTTTCTTTCCCCCTCTTTCACCGTCACCGTCCCTATAAGTACAGACTGTGGATAACAAGCCCTAAATAGTAGGTGAATATCAGAGGAAGACAAATCTCATTCTCTCTCTCTCCCATGGAAAGGCCTCTTGCTCAAATGAGTGTTCCATTGAAGGAAGAAGAAGAAGAAGAAGAAGAAGAATACCGACTTCTAATGTTCTTTCCTTTCTGTAGGAATGAAACACTCATTGAGGCAAGAAGCCTTTCATGGAAGGACCCTTCAAGCAACATGTGGTGATGGTACAAAGGGCTTCTCTCTTCATGAAAGGTGAAGTTAAACTTCCCACTCTCTCTCTCTCTCTCTCTCTCTCTCTCTCTCTCTCTCTCTCTCTCTCTCTCTCTCTCTCTCTCTCTCTCTCTCTCTCTCTCTCTCTCTCTCTCTCTCAGGAGAAAAGGTGGACAAAATTCAATTTGCACCATATACAGTCTTCTTCACTTAAATTGTTAGTCTCAACATCGAAACAGCCTCTATGATAGAAAAAGAAAAGAAAAGGTGGATGATTTTTAAGAGGAAACCTACACCTCAGAACATTTTATCCTTGGTTTCTTTCTTTAAGACGTCCTCGATTCCTCTCAAAAATATGTTGTTTATTTTTTATTTTTTATTTGTTTGCACCAAAGATAGCCTTTACAAATATGTTGTTCCTTCTGGCTTTTCTTTTGGGGTATACTAACTAAGGGCGAATAGAATTTCATTAGTCACTGTATTTCCACCATTTTAACGTAAACATTCAAAGCAAGCCTAATAATTTATTAGTCAAAATTCAATCTATTTAAAATTCTTAACAACCAAAATATTACCAAACTAATCTTTATCTAAATTTAAGATATTAATCCCTAATAAGCACCAGAGAGAGTATGCTCACATAGGAGTGAAACTTGCACATATGAGGAGAGGAAACCTGCACACTAGCTTGCCTTGCACATACTACAAGGTCTATCCTTGGTCGAGAGGGGTTGCTAATCAATTGAGCAACCTCTCGTTTACAAATAAATTATATCTTGATGATGAAACTTACAGATACAAAGAGTGGAGTGGGGGGAGACCTAGGGTTGCCAACCAAGTAACCCCTCGATCACAAATATGTTGTTGCTTGATGACTGAAATGCCATACATTGGCATGATTGGGGAACATGTGGGCCTTTTATCAGTTGGGTCACACGGTGGAGGGTCATTTAATGAAAGTTATTATTATCATAAAATTATATTTGGGCATTTGGTGAATGCCATATTTTTATCAATTAAGAAGAAGGTTCCACACGATGGAAGGTGTAAAGTTATCCACAAGAGCCAGGCAAAAGAATTTGATTAGAGATCTTCGAGAAATTTACTATTGGTAAATAGAAATAAAGATAAAATATACTGTTTGAACGGTCTCAAAGTAATCCAAATCCGAACCTTTGGACACAGTTAAATGGGCCATGGTTGCCAAATTTGTATGGTCAATAGAAGTGGCTATAATACTTTCAGTACACTGTGCTGTGTCTAGGGTTTCGAGCCAATTTTGGATTGCCCAAAGGTCAATTCGGCTTGAACTGAAGCCACTCGTTTAATATTCCATCCGACGAAACTAATGGCCTAAGCTTTGATTGTTTCCCAACTTCTATTTTGTGCTCGAAATGGAGCTTATCCGCAGCTTCCAAAAACAGTTGGCAATTCCTAGCCCAATTTGGATTTGGATTGAGTCCATTGTTACTATTCAACCAACAAACTAGGCCTTAATTTAACCGAAGATGACAAATTGGACTATAACCTATCAACACAACCTAAAATTAAAATGTGTAAAAAGATGCTAAACCAAATGGTGGAAAGTTGAGGTGTGAAACATTGAGGCCGATTATTTCCTCTCTTCCCTCTTGAGGAGTACTCGTCGCATAAAATGCACATCTACTCCAAACCCTTCTCTTTTCGACAGTTACACAAGCCAACATGTGTAGCCCACTCAGGCCAACCCAAATTTTGGCTTCGGTATTTTGTTCAATTTGAGAAATCCTAATTTTTAAGGGGATAAAATAAAAAAATTTAACATAATATGCTATGGCTAATTTTTCCTCCAATTGTAATACATGAACACGCCTTTCTTTTCCTTCCCCCACCCCCACTCTCCTCTTGGGTTCGTTTTTGGGCGACTTAGCCCACTTATGACCGACTCCCCCAACACTCACCAACCCCATGAGTTGGAACTGACATCATTTTGATGCCCAGGGATTTCCATGGGCTGTATGTAGGATGGACGTACTTGGGCCTTTTTGTGTGCCTGATAAAAATTGTAGGGTCCAATTTTGTGTTTGGGTCCAACAGGACCCTTGATGCCTACTCTGACTACGGCCCAAGTATTAGTAAGCCCAAGCCCATTATAGGCAGAGTTTCCTTCATACTATTAAAAGAGCATTTCAAAAGTATATTACAAATATATTTTGGTAAATAAACATCAGTTGACATATCGTATGCATTGAAAACCTATCTGTAACTGGAGTTTGATGTGATGCGACTCCTCGTGGGTTTTTCACAAGAGTTCATTCACCCATCTAAGGGTTCCGGATCCTATATCTAGGTCCTAAATTTCAGACACACCCAGATTGAAATTAGTCGGCGTTACTCACTATCGAATTGAAAATCACAAGCTGAAAAGAGTGTTGCATTTCATATCATTAATGGCCATAGATGGGGAGTTACTACGATGTGATGCGACTCCTCGTGGGTTTTTCACAAGAGTGACACGGAGTTTTCCTCTGAATATATGTACTTTCTTTCTTCTTTTGTTCCGTTGCGCTTTTTTGCTTATTCTTTTGCTACGATCGTTAGTAATGTATCCATTTCTCCTTATACATGAATATTTTTGTTTTGAATTGAGATTATGCGAGGGAAAATCTTAGGCCTCCCAACGTCACCAATGGTCAGCCTACTTATACTGCTTACATATATGGCAAGCTACCCACTAATGATGTGGGGAGACCCACAATCATCATGGGGTGGCACATCAGAGGACACGGAGTTTTTTCCTAAATATATGTACTTTACTTGTTTGTTTTGCACATGAATATACTTAGTTTTTTCTCTTATGCACATTAATATTTTTAATTATGTAAATGTCTCTTATTTATATGGTTATGTGAATTAGTTCTTACTGTGCTTCCATGCAAACAACTGGTGGGCCCACCTAGCAACCCATTCAAACGGTACACAAATAGGGGCCCTCTATAGTTACTAATTCCAAGGTTTAGCACCCGTCCGATTGGATTTGACTGTTGGATGACGGGTTGAAAATTTTTTTAGTATGAAGCAATTAAACTTATGGGCCATGGAAGAAAGAGTTAAGAGCATGGAATTGGGATCAAATTTGATACTTGTGGTGGTCCAGAATTCCACTGTAGGGTTCATGTGATGATTATTTGAGCCATTCATTTTGAATTTCGACCATTTGATTGAGCACACGACATATAATTGATGCCACATGAAGAAACATGATGGATGTTATGTGATGGAAGATTGATCCATTGGGTTAGAGTAGAGCTATTTTAAACGAGAAATCGACTAAGATCAATTAGATTAGGTACTTTTAAGGAAATGAGAGATAGGGTACGGAACACTGACTATTAGGTGCGCACCATAGGTGGGGCCCATTGGATGGTCCATCCAAATGGAACACACACAATAACCCCTGAATTGTACTTGTCCCCCCAAGTTTTGGTTCCATCTGAAAAGATTGGACCATTGGATCGACTACACACCCATCTAAATGAACTATACGTAGTTGGAGCTTGTAGGCCTCAGATGGAGATGATAGAGGTAAGCGATGAGGCCGATTTTTTATAGACAGGAGGGGCTCAGAGAGATCTTTTAATCCCCCTAGTCCCAGTCTCAAGTAGGGCCCCATGTGGGCCTGGTCGAGGTGCGCACAATCCCCACGCACTGGATGACTACTCAGGATAAAATATGAGTCAATCTCTAACTTGCCATTTGTAGTAAATATTTTTATCTGTATTTAAATCAGATGACATGTCACTTTTATTGCCTTGGAAAAGGGGTGTTTCTTTTGCAAAATAAAATATCAAACTTTGGGTTCATGGATCAAGGGGTTAGGATAATCTAACGGAGGCGGAATCTTTTACATATATATATCTCATCTAGATTATATCATCTGATGATATTCCATGATTGTCATATACCATAGTTGGCCCAATTGGAATGGGTGTTTTTTGAAAAAAAAAAAAAAAACTCCTCAGGAGTTTTCAAGCATCCATAGATATAGAAGAATTCCAAAAAATACCTCTATATATATGAGGCATGCGAGAAAACACCCTAGGTGATTTTTTAACAAAAAACATATCTTTTCTAATTTGGTAATATATTCTTATATTATGTAGGAAGTCAAAGCATTTAAACATACCCATTTTCTTTCTCTTAATATGAGTTGGTACGTATAAAGTAAGGTGGCATGATCTCATTGGCCAAACCAAGAGAGGCAAAAACTCTACTCCTGAAATGGGAAATTTTTGAGAATTTCTAATGTATGTTTATTTGTATTTACACACAATGAAGAAAACCTTGCCAAGCATTTAGAAGTGCATGCGCAAAATACCTAGTAAGTCCTACCTTATGATCCCTCCATGTCAACCATAGAATAGGGACCCCCTGCTGAGCACTGAGCACCACATGGACAAACACCTAGTGAGTCTCACCTTATGATCCACCCAAGTGGAACATAAACTAGAGTTCCCCCTTGATAGTCACTGATACTAAGTTTGACACCAATCCAAATGAGTTGAATGGTTAAAATGATTGTTCACTCTTTTGAATGGTGAATACTTTGAGTTGTTGCTGCTGGTTAAGTAGTTAGGATGATAATCCTAGTCTTCCTAAGATCTTTCAATTCCCCCAATCCCATTTCAAGATGGGCCCATGAGCAATTGCGAACCTAGGATTTTCATTTGGGTGATGCGACCAATGGTGGGGTGAATAAATTAAATACTAAAATAAAAATTCTTAAGGCCAAAATTTTGAAATTCTTCGGACCATGTGGCGCACCTGCATGTATACACCTTGGTCCACACCTGCCCACAAGGACATGTGCTCTTAGCAAAGCAGGGTCCACATATAGCATAACAAGTTATCATTCTCAGATTTATAGGGTAATTGCTATCGGATCTAACTTGTTGATCTGCTGAAATTACACCAGCCACTGTTTCAAAGCTACAATCATCTTATGCTTGAACAAAGTCAAAATGACAGCATTACAATCTCCGTAATCACATCCCATCTTCACCTTTACAAGGAAAGATCCTCTTTTCATAGGATTGGTGGTTATCGGTAAGGATTAACCTTGAAATGAAGCTTCTAAATAAACCCAATATTTTAATTTCCACACACACCCTTTTAAGGTTTTTTAATCACAATTATACCCCTATTGTAAAAAGATGACTCTCTTTCTCTCGGCATCTTTCTCTCTGCCGAGATTGGAGATTAGTTTCGAAGGGCCAAAGAGGACTGGGGTCTTGTGGAGGTGGGGTGATTAGGGTTCTAGGTTTTCGATGGGTAGAGGATGAGTTGGGATGGGTTTCAATGGGTCCATAGGTTTTGTGATGGTTTCAGTTGCAGGGTTGTGGAAAGTGATAAGGAATGGTGTGGGTGTAACACCCCAGACTACACGCATGCATGATATTGTCCGCTTTAACTCATGGGTCTCACGGTTTTACTTTTGGTGTGCCTTAACCCACTAAAAGGTCTCTTACAGTTTTACTTTTGGTGTGCCTTAACCCACTAAAAGATCTCGTGTAAAGTAAGGGTGCAAGCTTTTCATATAAGCTCAGTCACTTTCATCTCTATAATCAATGTGGGACTCAAGGACGTCACAATTTACCCACCTTAGGGCTGCACATCCATGTACAATAATTCGCTAGTTCCTGTAGCCTATCAACCCTCTTAGCCTACTCACATGGAAACCCACTCACTTTTATCAGAACACGGCAGAGACCTACACTCAAACTAGTTGAAAGTCGGTTTTAATATCATTTGTAATGCCCTATGCTATACGTATGCATGATATTGTCCGTTTCGGCCCATGGCCTTATTATTTTACTTTTGGTGTGCTTTAACCCACTAAAAGGTTTCATATAAGGTAAGGGTAAAAGCTCTATATATATACTAGTCACTTTCCTCTCTATAGTTGATGTGAGACTTGAGAACCAAGTTTGGATTCGGCCCAATTTTAGGGGCATGACAATGGGTTTGGGGAAGGTGGTTAGATATGGGGTTGAGGAGATTGGATTTACTTAGAGTTTAGAAATGGAGTTCTATTGGAATGGTTAGGGAAGAGAAAACATAGGGCTCGGGGGTGATGGCAGCGGTATAATGGGAGGTGGGAAGGGATGGGTGGAGGAGGTGGTGGGGAAACAGAAGGGCATTGGGGATGTGGGTGCGGAGAGAAATGGGTAAGTATAATGGTTATGTGGAGAGAAATTTCAATAATTTTTAAATATTATATGCTGGTGTAGAGAGAAAATGGGTGTGAAAAGAAATTTCATAGTATATTTAGAACGTCCATGCAGAAATGAGAAAACAAAGGCTACCCTTTTCATCCACTAAGTATCAAATCATGTCTTCTTCCACCCACCGGCCCCACCACTCAGTGTTCCTCCATTATAAATCTGAATAATACAAAATTGGTCTCAATCAAATTGGACTGCGACAAACAATCTTGCGTGGAAATGTCAGTTTGCTTCTAGTGAGGATTAAAAAAGCTATATATGATGATGAATCTCACCAATAACCACGAATGAACCTTGGTGGTGCTGCAAACAGGTCAACCTCAAATATTAGTCCACAGTTGGAATTGTGAGCAGCGCAAGATTCTTTGGTGCTGCCATGCATACTGAGGAGGAAAAAAACGGTACGGCCACTGTCCTCCCAAATTAATTGGGGGAGCTGCAGATAAGCTAACCCACCAATCAGATTTAACAATAACAAGCGCGGCTTAATTTTGACTGTCAATTCCAAACAATAATCGAATGGCTGAAATTGTGTAATGGAGCTTATGTTTTTTGTTTTGTCAGATAGTTACTAAAATCTTCCCATACAATTATTTCATGGGCCAATGGGCCATACTAACATCCCACATATTGCATTGAAGAATCTATTTCTAATGATTCTGAGCATCAAGATAATTATTCTCTAAAAGGCTAAGTAGGTAGGTAGGCAAACGTCAGCACAATCCTGTTATAGATAAGGTTGAGAGGAAATTAGCTTCATAGAAGAAACAATATTTATCTTTAAGTTATAGGATTATATTGACTAAGGCATGCTTATCTAATCTTTGTGTACTACATGTCCTTGTTCAAGACGCTAAAGGCGGTAGTGGATAAGTTGGACCGAATTCAAAAGGACTTTTTATGGGAAGGTCAAGGGGATAAGAAAAGGTTACACTTGATAAAGTAGAATGAGGTGATTAAGCCAAAACAGTCTTGGCAATATCGAGAATAAGAACAAGGCTTTATTTGCTAAATGGTGGTGGAGATTTGGAGAGAAAAGGGAGGCGTTGTGGAGAAGAGTCATTGCTTCTAAATATGGGGAGGACAAGCGGGGCTAGTGGCCTCTTGCCGGGCCTAGGTATTGCATGTTAGGATTATGGAGTAGTATTGTTTCTACTGGAGATGTTTATGCTGTGTGGGGAGAAATGTTGTCCAAAGGGGTGGATTGTGTGGTGGAGGATGGGAGAGCTGTTAGGTTTTGGTTGGATGACTGGATATGAGTGGGCCCTTTGTGTTAATTATTTCCTAGAATTTTTAGGTTATCTTCTAATAAGGAGTTTTCTATTAGTGAATACTTTAAGGAGAGAGATGGTTGTACTCTGTGGAGTGTGTCTTTTAGGAGAAGTCTTCTTCCTTTAGAGGAGCTCAAATATGGGGAGTTGTTGAGTTTTCTTTCTGACATATTTTTATGTAGGGACTGTAAGGACTCTATGATATGGAAGCCATCCATATCCATGGAATTTTCGTTGAAAGCTTTTCTCTTAGCCTTGGAGGGTTTCCAACCTTCTTCAGCTCCTTCCTCTCTCATTTGGTTGAGTTTAGTTCTTCCCAGGGTGAAGGTATTTTGCTGGTTAGTTGTTGCAGCTAAGGTGTTGGCAGTAGATAATCTAAGAAGAAGAGAGTTGATGTCACACAATATCTCTGATGTTTGTGTGATGTGTCGTAAGGAGGAGGAGACAGTTAATCACATATTCCTTCATTGTGAAGTAATGGTAGCTGTTTGGAGCCACCTTATTGGCAAGTGCAACATTGCTTAGTGCCGTCTGAAGACAATGGTGGAAGCAGTGGAGTCTTAGTTGGGAGGGTACTTTTTTGGGTGTGGGCATATTCTTTGGCAGATGCTTCTATTTTCTGTCCCTTAGTATATTTGGACAGAAAGAAATAATAGAATTTTCAAGAGTGTTTCTTGTTCTTTAAGAGAGTTGATTCATTTGGTTACCCTGATGATTGCAAATTGGGCTTTAGTTAGAAAGGAGTTTTCTAATTTTAATTTTAATGATATTCTGTTGAATTGGGAAACTTGTATGAGATGTGGGTATATTGAGGTAAGGAAAAGTATTTCTGGTCTCCTCCCCCTCTCGGTGTATATAAATTTAATGTTGATAGAACTGCGAGAGGAAAGCTAGGGCCAGTAGGTATTGGTGGTGTGCTATGTTACAACAGTGGTGCGGTTTTTATGTTTTCTAAGCATGTGGGGCAATGTGATTCTAATGAAGCGAAGGTTTCAACTATTTTAGAAGCTCTTCTGTGTTTTTCAAGATTATTCCATGGAATTCTTATAGTGGAGAGTGGCTCTTCTAATGCCATTACTTAGGTAACAAATCGGAAGGTTTTCCTTTGGAAATTTCAATTTCACACTAATGAGATCCATGGATTGTATTCTACATTGGATGTTGTTTTAATTATGAGTTAAGATCGGCCAACTCTATAGTAGATGGTTTAGCCAAGCAAGGGGTTCATAGGTTATCTCTTTAGGAGGGTATTATTTTGTAATTGGAGTGGGCACACCTCTCTTATACCTTTGTATTTTTGCTCCTTATGTTTCTTTTATTATTTTAATAAAATATATGTTACCACTTCAAAAAAAAAAAAAAAACTACCTATGGAGTCCAAACCACCTAAAATCAGAGTTGCCTATGTATTAGATGTGGTCCCCCTTTCACTCTAACCAGAGTTGGCCCCACCAATGGATTGATGACTACTTAAAATTTCAATTAAATAAAGATTTAGACCTTCACAGTCAGCCTAACATGTGACCAATCTGATCGTCAGGCCTAACTGAAATGATACTTGGCCCAGCACCAATACATGAGGGATTACAAGTACTGGACTCCATTGATGCTTTATGGGCACTGCCTTGGGAGAATCTTCCTATGCCTGGACTCTTGCAGGCCGGGTACTCATCTTCTAGGCTAGCCTAGATCGAGCCAAGAGCATAGTGCTCCCATCCATATTGATAAAAAAAAAAAAATTGTGCCCAAGAGCATAGCAATTATAGATCTAACATGCTAATATGCTTTGGACTTTGCATCAATCACTACTTTCTTAATTTTTTTCTTTGCTTTTTTACATATTTTAAAATCTTCTATATTTCAAATTCTCTATCAAATTTTGTAACAATGTCTTTTCTATTAAACAACTTCCTTAACTTCAACACTCCACCAGATTTCTCTATCAAAGTGTCTTCTCCTTTTCAATTCTCCAAGCACATCTTTTGCAACCATTCTTATACAGTCAACTATTTCGTTCCACCTGATAGTAGTTTTTCCCTCCCCTATAGTCACTTTATGTTGAGTGTCATAGCTCTAAACCCTTGAAAATCCCTCACCTTATTTTAGGAGTTAAGATACCTTTAGGGAATAATCCATACCTTTTATTTACAATCACTCTCTTTCTATCTCTAATGCATACATCTAAAAGTAATATTCTGTGTTGTCTGGTCGTAGAAAAATAAATTCTAAAACAAAACGCGTGTCTCATGGCATTAGGTTTGAGTCATGTAAAATGCATGCATCTAATGAAAATTTTTATTTTTTGATTTTATAAATTAAACAACAAGTTTGAAGAAGGAATATTTTTAACTGCATACCTTTGTGGTTAATATATTTCGAGGAACTCTTTGCGTGTATTTTACATGTCCCGTACAACCACGATGTAATATTTTATGAATGAGGTGATGTTAAATTTTGGTTGTCTCTATTTTTCATGATATATATATATATATATATAAGAAGCCCCACTCCAAAGCTCAAACTTAGGATAAGATAAGATCAAGTGTATGGTTCACGCCTATGGGGCCCACCTAGGGACCTTCATCAGAATCGAGATAGGGGGAATTTGAAGGACTTTCTAGGACTTTCCTCTCTGCCAAAAAAAAAAAAAAAAAAGAAGCAGCCCCAAACATTGTTTTCATCGTCTCCATCTGGGCCCCAAAAATTTAATGGTCAATAGTCGATCCAATGTTCTAGTAAATTTGAATTTGACCAAAAATTAGTAGACATGTCCAATGTAGGGGGTTGTATGTTTGGTCCATTTGGATGGACCAAAGGTGGGGCCCCTACAGCCTTAGCATATGGAATTTCTTATATAAGCTTAAGCTTAGGAGATGCTTGCCCAAATATATATATATATAGAAATCCTGTGAGAACTTTTTATGAGACCCATTTATGGGTCACATTTGGAGATGGAAAGATCTATGTAGGACCACCCGAAATATCAAGTTTGGCCTCAACCACATGTCCCTTATTCCTTCATCCATGGTCCATAAATCCAGTCTATTCAGATTGGTGCACAGTCGATCCAATGATCCAGTAAATTTGGATTTGACAAAAACTTGGGGCGTGTGACATCAAGGGGCCCATATGTATTACAAGGTTTGTCACAACCCGAGCCCAGGGACCGGGGGTCAGAGGAAGTCTAACCAATGACACACGTACTCCCGTGCATGCACACCTAGACCCCGTCCAAGCATACACACACAAGGGATCATTCACACGTGCAAACAACTGTACGCGGAAGCTGTACGTATCAAGGCATATAGCAACATACCAGAATGACATAAGAGATCACAAAACAACATTAAACTGATGACAAGAATAATTACAAGAACGTATGACAATATAGCGGGCTTACAACAATCCAAAATCAAAATACATATATCACTTAAAGCCCACATGACAAGTACAGAAAATTCCCCTCAATAGACTCGAACTCAAAGAATGGGGAGAACAAAATGATGCAAACCGTACTCTGGAGGATGGATCAAGTCCACTCCTCTAAGCCGGAGGGGGCCTCGCGAGCCTCTCCTGGAGTCGGGTCGACCGACGCAGGATCGGGAGAGGGATCTAAGCCTGCAACACCCAAAGATAACTAACAAGTACAACGACTTAGCAAAATATAAGCCAACAAGAAGATAACACGAATTGTGTCTAATAATGAGTTACTCGTCACAGTGCAAGATCCATAGAAATCATGTGCGTATACTAAGCAATAATGCAAATGAATAAGCATGCTATCAGAATCATAAACAGATAACAATCAAAGTGGCTACTACATTGGCCATTTTCTCCCTTACGAGAGCAGTCGGAATGAGAACACCAGCGACCGGGCCAGGGTACGCATGGGTCTCTAGTTTCCAGGGTCCGGAGTCCCAGGACAGAACACTCTGCAGAGGCAAACACACCAACTAAACCAAAGTTAACCCCGTCGGGTATCCTAAGGCCGAGGCTCAGTAGTGCCATATAACAATCACAATCAAATCGGATGATGCACCTCAATCAATCAGTCATATCACATACATATCTCACATATCACGCTAAACAAACAATAGGAAGTGCATCACATAAACTGATACTGATACTGATACTGAATGCACTTAAGCAATAACTGAAGGTACTGAATACGAATAACAATACCAAATGCGGATAAGCAATTACCAAGAACAATCTCAAGTACTAGTAACAATTAAGCACTGATGCAAGTACTCCAGTGGAGCAACAGTAAAACACAAGAATAGAATGGTTCCGCCCGGGCTTCGCTCTGGGGTTGCTGCATTTCCCACAGAATCGAGAGGTCCAGCGCAGAACACATAAGAGGGCATAACCGAAATCAATATGCTATACATACAAATCAGAATACTTGTACGAATCAAGGTCAATTACAAGCCAATCCTAAACTAATTATCCAGTATTTCTAACCGTGCATGTTGATGTAGTTTTAAGTTGTCCGATGCACCATTATCTAGTGTTGCAGTGTCTAGAGTGTGCACCGAAGTCCCTTAAACCAACACCCATGGGGAGGTGCTAAACAACTGGATAACAGTCATGAATGATTCACAGCCCATGAGATCATTCATGTCATGCAAATATTCCATTGGCAGGTTCAGGTTAGCTACATTCTAATATGAAAGTCATATACGATCTTTTGCTTAAACCTAGCCCTTTTCATTCAATTCTCAGGGTCTCACGGTGTAGCCGTAGGTGACCTTACGGCTTAGCCGAGGCATCTTACGGCTTAGCCGTACTATGCACTGCGGCTGAGCCGAGGCTCCCCAAAATGCTCATCCGGATTTACGGCTCAACCGTATTTTGCTCTACGGCGCAGCCGTATCCTGGTCCACGGCTTAGCCGTAAGACAATGTACGGCTTAGATCAGGCTGGGCCGTAGAAGAATGGCAATTTGCCAACTCTCAGTTAATTTCAGATAACAGTCTGTATTGTTCTACGGTTAGGGTTACGGCTGGGTCTCGGCTTAGCCGTAAGCCATTTTACAGCTTAGCCGTAGCACATTTCACGGTGTAGCCGTGAGTGCACGGAGTCATTTTTCTGGAATCATTACAGTCATACAGAAATTGAGCAATTCGACTGAAAACAGAAGGATAACAGTGAAACAAACTCAAGGGGGCTGTCTAACACTGATACATACAGTAAAGAGCATGAAACAAACAATCAAATCCATATCAATCAGTGTTCATACTACTTGGGCTTATACTTGCCTCACAAATAGAAATCACTTCGTTGCTTGGCTCAGTCCACCGGGAAACACACACAACTTGCTCTTTTCTTCCTCCCTTAAGCAAGTAACCGAAACAGAGAAGGAGGAGAAGAGAAAGAGAGCTGAACAGAGAGAGAGAGACGAGCTGAGAGTGAGAAGAGACGATCGAGAGAAAAGGATGGGGTTGGTAGGATATTTATACTTAAAGTTGAGTCCAAATTGCACTTAAGTCCAACAGTTTACACAAATATCAGTTTGAGTCAAATGACGGTCCAATAAGAGCAAATGAAATCATTCGGATCCAAGACAGTTACGAAGATCGACAAGCTCAACGAAATACACGCGATGACGTCAAAAGTACGCAAAACTGACAAAGTCAATCAAAAGCCAAAATTACGAAAAAGGGCTCGAACTACCTAGACCAAGTCAAACTCAACCCAAACGATCTCTTGAAGGCTCAAACCAAAGAAAAACAAAATCAAAACACGCTTAGCGACAAAATCGCACGCGATTACTCACTAATCCGGATCAACTCGGGTCGGAGTATTACAAGGTTTAGATTAGGTGATAGATGAGTCCCACCTAGAGTTCTCACAAAAAAATGGTGAGAACTAAATATTATTTTCTATATATATATTGTTAAAATATTAAACACAAGAAAAGAGAGGAGTAGAGGGAGAAAGCGAAATTTTATCAATGAAAGATGTGTGTACATAATAGGAAGAGGAGACTCTCATTTATAGAATAAGAAGACTTTCACTTCAAAAAACGACGCATATACCGGCATTTTTTTTTTTTGCCGCTAAAAGATAAAATCTGCCACTAAAACTTTATTGCAGCAGACATTTGTTTGCCACTATTTTTGTCACTAAAACCCTTTGTCACTATTTCTCCCCACCTTTTTGCAGTAAAGAAGTGTCTGCCACTAAAAATAAAGAAATAGCAGTAGTTAAACAACTATCGCTGTTAATATTAAAATGTGCCACTAAAATGTTTTTTTTTTAATATGGAGAGTGCTCTTTTTAAGCAAATTTAGTGGCAGTTTTTTTCTATCGCTAAAATGGTTTTATAAAATTAATAATAATAATTTTTGCCCCTAAAAATGGTAAAAAGGGTTTTAGATTTGTCTTGAAATATCTTGATACAGTTAAAAGCTATTCATTTCCCTCCTAAAGATGTGATAGTAAATGGACAAAAAATGTAAATACCACCAATCACAGAGTCAAACCATGAGCCTGCCATTGTAGAGACCACCCATCACAAAAGTTAAAGCCAAATCACAAGAGACATATTCTAACCCCAGGACTTAAAAGGACAAATGCCTGTCCATTTATAAAAATGTGTGCACTCGGAGGCAATTGTAAAGATCTAAGGCCATCGCCATGCTTCCACAAATTGGCAATGGGCACTCCCAGTGAAGCTCTGGAACCATGCAATCACTTGGTTCAATTGGGTTGGCACCTCGACCATTTCCTCTTTCAAGGCAATCACTATTTGTTGACTTGCTATCCTTTGAGCTCTTTCATTCTTTACTATCCTTCATGCTTTAGCAAGTGATGTCTGTGGACCATAGATACCAGAGGGGGTGACAACTAATCCAAATGTGTGAACCTAGCCATGTCTATCTTCTCCCATCACTTGGGTGAAGATAGCATCTCGTGCTGTGTTGCTCTGTGAGTTCTTCTACTGGTCGCTAATTCTTTGATTGATCTCTCTCTGCAATCCACAATCAAACACTATTTCATCCATAACATCCTTAGAGTTCACCATAAGTGCATTCTAATAGAATACTAAATAGCAAAAAACTGAATAAATCAGATGATATAGGTATGCTTTTCCAAAGAGTTTCACTATATAGCTTCTAGCATAACTTATTCACCATAAAATCACATTAAACAAGGCTTTTCAGATAGCCTTGAGCAGATGATGGTTCCAAATGAGGTCAGTTAAAAACAGTGCTCTTAGTCCACTGCTGTTTCACCCATATATAATACAATGATGAAGTTATTCTATAAGGGAAATTCTATCCTAAGATTTGACTGGATCATGGATTAAATTTGGGTTTTGTTATCTGATCCATCTGTTGAGTAAAATGGAAAGGAATATCATAACTAGTTCACATGTGATTTGTTTATGCAAGATTGTAGTTCATCTGGATTATCATTGTTAGAGAAAAGTAGAGATAAGTTAGCTTTTTGAGCATAAAACCTAAGTAAAAACTCAGTGATTTGCATTAGCAATTAAAGACCTTAATTAGCAATGGTGCTGCTTCATGACAATTTACTTTGGAATCAGAAGTGGCAAGTGAAAACTGAAGCCTTAACAGCATGAAACTTTTTCAATCTTTCCTAACACTACTATGACACACGAGGAGTTTTGCAAGTGAAATACAGGGATGTGGATCTGAATATAGTAGGCACTTCATATCAAGTCAGCAATGGTTCTTACCGAGAAGGATAACTACAATGTCCAAACAATACAACTCATGGAGGAAAACAGTATGATTGCCGCCCATGCATTGCATGAGTTAAGAATCTCTGTCCACTAATTAATGTTCAAATTCAGATCCAAAGACTATAAATTATACATTTTTTTTTCTAAAGTTCTCAATCTGAGGGAAAAAAATTGATTGCGTGAAATACACAAACTTCAGAGGAGAAATCACAAACATCAATTCTCTAAATAAATACTTCTCCAAATATGGGTCCAAATTCTACTCCAAATGAATTTAGAGGAGCATAAAATCAAAAGTAGCCAAAGACAAGCCCAGCTCAAAGTAGCCAATCAGAAGAAAAAAGAAAAAAAAAACTTCCCGAACTCTCTAGCAGCCAATGAATTGAAAATACAGTGTTGACTCCAGAAGATCTACAAATAGTTCAACAACCAAATTGTGACTCTAATAGTAGAAAAAAAAAATACTGCATCATGCTGCTTAGATATTAAATAGCAATATTAAACATTTCCAATGATATGTGACTAGAGATTTGCTACTGGCAAGATGTTCCTTTCATCACTGAGACCCAAGTCTTCCTTTAAAATCATACAAGTAATTCTGTATATTAAGAATTGATCCGATATGAAAAGAAGTTGTTCACTTGTGATAAACATTTTAGATTTTCAAGTGGTGAAAGGAAAACAATTAGATGGTATTGCCACAGATGGTTGGAACAAAATCAAAGCAGGTCATCCAGCAAGCCAATAATCACACATTCAAGGCCATAAAACTAGTCATTTTGCACAAATAAATAAAAGAAGTGAGTCATTTAAATTCAATGGCTGATTACCTTGGGTTTCGCTGGGCATCACAGAAAGTCGGATGCACAATCATCCGACTCTCCCCAAGAAGCAGATGCTTTGAGTCCTATTTTTCCTATAAGAAGAACATTAGCAGTGATTTCTGTTGATATGCTTGTAAATATGACTCTTTCTTCCCTTTTCACTAGACTAATCCTTTAGCAAAATATAGGATAGGTGGAGGACTTTGATTTGTTTTTGCTTCAGTGGTGATATGCAAGAGGTCTTATGACTTGAATTGCAAGTGTTATAGCTTCAATAAACATCCATTATAGAATTGAACATTGATGACATCTTACCACAACTGTTATTGAACACCCACAACTTCTTATGAGTTGACTAAGTTTACTCTTTATGGCAACTTTTTATGCATTTTATAATTTTTTCTGATAACCTATAGCTACACTGTTTGTGTGCTTCCTTGAGATCAAGTTGGGCACAATCCTACCAAGTCCAGTTGACAATACCTAATGTGCAACAAAAATAAATAGATAAATAAATTTGAGCTCCACAACAGTGAACCAAAGCTGATGAGTAAACAGTAAACAAGAGGATTAACAAGATTCTAACAGACTAGAATGTTAGTGATCCCACTGCTAATTCAGAGCATTGACCACACAGACTCCACATAATTTTTGTACACCAATACATACATATATATAGTTGGAAACAGCAAAATAGTTAAGATTACAAGATGTTAGTGTGCCATTATTAGGCTACAAGAAGACAGTCAAAAACTAAAATTAGTTTATAAAAATAAAAGGTCAAATATTGGTTAGCTAGAAATTTCCTATCACGAAGATTTATGGAGGTTCCAATCCATTGTAAGGCCTGAGTCCTGACAGATCAACTGTCTGGAATTGGATCATGAAAACATAAGATCCAACTCGCATGGAACAAATGCATCACAGCATTGGGACACCAAATGTTAAGTGCATTAGAAACCTATAACTCCTCAGTAAAAAATAGCATGCAAGGTGGAATATAATCTTCAATTAACCATGCGCCAGAAATGATTTGTGTTTAAGATTTGCATACGTACTGTCATCACAACAAGAGCAGTTAATGCATCCGACAAAACAATGGATTTCAGATGGCGCATTGCCATAAGCACTACTATGATAAATGTCTCATCTCCAATCTGGCATTAGCATCATTTGACAACATTTACATTAGATCAAGATACTTAACAAAAAAAGGAAAATCATTTATGCGCAAATTCAGGTGCACATATCTCACTAACAATAATCATAGACAAACTAGCAAATAAAGCATCAAATATCCCAAGACCATCTCCTTCAGAAAGTTCAACAACAGCAATCTTCATAATTCCTGATTCTTTATCATCACTTCCATTTGCAGCCTCATCTTGAACATTCGGTAGAACAATCTGCTTAAAGAATCCAACAAATAAATTACAACACTCCACTCTCAAATTCGCCCTCAAAAATCAAAATGCAACAGATAAGATGCATTGGTTCAACAGCTAACAATCTGTTCCACCTTGCACATGGAAACCCATTTCTATTCTTTTCTCAACAAAATCTATATCTGCAGCACTTCAGGGTGGTCTATCATGTATCCTAAATTGACCCAACAAAGTTGATAGATCCACCATCCAGAAGCGCAAGCTTCAAGCAAACTATTGAAATTCAGAAATATTTTACTACAGAGCTACAAATCAACCGCAAAGAGAAAGAAATAGATCACAAGTCCAAAGAATCAGCGATCATGCGTTCCATGCAGAGATAAAAAGAACTCCCCAAAATCACCAACCATTCAAGTTAGATGAATATGTTGTTTTGGGCAGGAAACAATTTCAATTTCAAAGCGAAGAAAAGAGGGTTTTCCTTTCGACCACATACAGATCCATCAATTCAAGCAATTTAAGAGGGGAAGAAAACCAAACCCAATTGCTCGAACACCTAAATATCCCCAAATTTAATTTCAAACAGGTAAAGCAAAAACCAAACACAGAAATCCAAACCTTCACTTACTTTTCTCCGATGATTTAGAACTCTGGTAGATTCATTTGATGAATCATCAGCACCCGTCTCCAGCCCTAAATCCTAAATCAAACATCAACAAAAGCAAGAATTTACAATAAGACAAGATCAAAAGGCAAATCCTTTTCCATGTATGAAGGCTCAAATCCGTCAGAATCTAATCAAGAAACAAGAATTACTTGAGCGGAAGTGGAAACGGAGATGGGAGAGATCACCGACGCGAAGGTCGCAACAAGGAGAAGGAGAAGAAGGAGAAGAGATCATGGAGAGAATCCATCTCTAAGGATTTTGAACAGATCCATGATCCGCCTTTTCAAACCTTAGACACAAATCCGAGATTCAAACAAGAGCACACACATTAATCAATAAAATCCATTTCCAGATCTCAACACGAACTAGAAAAATAACTAAATTTGAATAGGGTACTAGAGCAAAGCAAATCGCAAATTACAAGACTAGATCTTAACAGGAACCCTCCAAACTAGCAAACCAAATCGCAAGAACAGAAGCCCTAGAGAAAAAAAAAGACAATTTTGACAGACCTTCTCCACGAGCTGCCTCCATCATCCCATGTTTTGAAGATCTCTTTTGCTGCAACCAATCCATTTCAAAATAGGAGAGAAAACGAGATCTCAAAACAGGGATCTACACTCCATGTCTGCAATTTGAAAAGAGAAAGAGAGAGATTTGAGAAGAAGGACGGGAGGGATTTGGGAAGAAAGATATCTGATCAGAGCGTTTTGGGAAGAGGGAGAGGATTAGGGTTTTGAAAAATGAGAGAGATTTAGGGCCCCACTCTCCGATCTCATCTTCTCCACAATCTTCCCTCCTTTCCCTAAAATGCACCCCACTTGGTTGCTCGCCGCCAGCAGCCGGCACGCCACGTGTCCCTCGCCCTCCCTCTCCTTCTCCTTCTCCTTCTCCTCCTCCACATTCATCATCCTCTCGAAAACCCTAACTAGAACCTGTTGTGCCTGCGCCACCGCCGCCGCCGGATCCACGTTCGAGACGGGATCGAATGCCCTGACGACGAGGATGGCCCGCTCATCGGAGCTACGGACGGGATCGTCTATCTGGATCTTGGCGTTGGTCTCCCCCCGTAATTATCAGATGGTGACGCTGCCCTTTCCGATGACGCTGCCGGTCTTGTCGGAGGGGCAAAGGATGCAGAAGAGCGTCTCAGCGTGGGGCTTGCCGGAGGTTTGGCAGTTTCCAACGGTGGTGGGGCTGGTGCCGTTGGATTCTGATCAGATGGTGGAGGGATCGAGCGGACGCTTCGCAGATGAAATGTCAGAAGAGAGAACCATCTCTGTCTCTCTGTCTTCTTCTCTCTTCTGCAGTTTTTGTGCAGAGATAGTGTGGGGGAGAAAGACCTCTCCCTCTCTCTCGTGTGTGGCGTTTTTTAATGTGCAACAAAAGCTTACGAGTCCAAATTCTCTGGTTATCTCACTCACGCTTCTCGTGAGTTACTCTTGTGGGCTGGGCAAAAGCAGTTTTAGAAACAGAAGCCCATACCCAGTTAAGCATGATATAGGCCTCAGGTTTATAACCTGAACTTGAGCTATCTCAATTATGTTAGTCTTAGGCTAACCCATTTAGTTAATCGGACTAGGCCAAAGGCGAGCTTTATATCACATATTTGGACTTTTTATCACTTCATTTGACAAAATAGGTGCTATCCGATATATAAGCAGTACCTGTTTGGGTTGGGTCAGGGTTCATGCTAAGGCTTAGGCTTTTACATCCCCTAATTAAAGCCTAGACTTTTAAATTTGAGATGTGTGAGTGGTTTGAATAATAATAGGTAGGACCCATGCCTAAAGGTAAATATTTATAGGGGTAGACAAACACAACAGCTGTTGTATAAGCTTTAAGAGCACAAAAGAGCATCCTTTGGTTTTTTTTTTTTTTTTTTTTTTTTTTTTGTGTGTGTTACCTATAGCAGTAGACAAACACAACAGCTGCTATATCAATTGCGTTTCACAATGTTAATGGCAGTACAGCAAAAAATAATGTCCGCTGCTATATATACTATTTTTTTGCATTTTGTTACTTGGGGACAAGAATAAAAGTTGAACTTTAGCAGCGAATAACGTTTTCCGCCACTATATATACAATGTTGGTGAGCAAAAATCATATATGTAGTGGCAAAAAATTGATAGCATGATTTAGCGGCAGAAAATTAGAACTGCCGCTATAGAAGTGTCACTACATGTCACTATTTTTGCAGTGTTTCACTCCAAGTAACATGTTATGTTAGAACTCTTATCCCATGCAAGCTCTTTATTGAATATAGGTCTCAATGTGGGCATTGACCCTATAATATTTATATTATAATACTCTCCCTTGGATAACCACCATTAATGACAGTTGCTTCATTAAAACCTTGCAAAAAAAATCCGATGAAAAAAAACTAAAGTGAAGGAAAAAGAGTACATTGGAATCTACTATACTGTCAGTGTAGTGGTGAACTTTCAGTGTAGCTATACTCTTTACCACCAACACCACTATTCTTACTCAACATTCAAATTCACCACCAACACCACTATTCTTACTCAACATTAACAAATATTCATTACCTTTAGCATCACCATGCTCATACGGAGCACGACCAGTAACAATTTTGTAGTTACCATTCAACATCAACTAAAATATCAACATGGGAAAAAAAATCCAACAGAACCATTCAACATTCACATTTAACATCAAATTCAACATCAACTTTATCATTCAACATTGAACATAAAATCAACTTTATCAACAATAGAATTGGAGTGATTGTTGAAATGGGTTGTCATCACAAGCCGCTATATTTGAAGAATTTCCTTCAACAAGTGAGTTGAAGTTGTCCTCTAATTTACTTGGAATAACTGTAGAAATCTCGAATAGTGCTCATGAAATATAAACATGCATGGCATAATTGATGAATCAATCAACAACAAAAAAAAATGGACAATGTGAAAAATTATAAACAATTTGGTCCACTTCAATTCAAAATGCATTGTGATGGCATTGTAACAATACTTTTTCTTTATAAAATCCAAAAGGCCATCGCATCTCAAGTTCACCTGAAGTTCACCTAACTTTAAAGGCAACTTTTTCAATGTGCCACAAACAACATCGATGCCCTATAGTAGGCATAACTATTTTAATCGCTTTATCCTAATCCGTTACAATCACTTACAATCCCATCACATACTCTTTACTATAATTCAAAATCCCCTTCAGTTTTGCATCCATATGCACTTAAGCCACACCAAAGGATGACAAAACCTCCATGTCAAGATTGCATTTAAAAAGCCCGCATAAATTTTGACATAAACAAGACAGAGAAAATTTAATTCATCACAGCTGCAACAGTTCCACTAGTTATTGTTACAATTTGCTCATGGGATCATTGAGGTTCTCAAATGCCCAAATCCCAATACTAAGTTCTTGATAAAAAGAATTTCCCATCTGGACAACCATAAAACTTTTAAAGGGGACAAACGTAATGCTAATTCAATTTGAAAGAATAATAAAATGAGAAAAAAATCCAAAAAATTAAGATAGAGAATCCAACTTATAATGTTTGTTTATTTTTTCTATATAGTTTGACTGGAAACAAGTAAGGACTTGATTTACTAGTAAAAAAAAAAAAAAGACCCTTTGCAACCAAATTTGATAGTTCTTTCTCTGTGTTGGTATTCTTATATCCAAACAAGTTGTACCGCTTAAAAACTAAGAAAACATAAATCATTTACAATAACTAAATGATCATGAAAAGGAGGCACAATCTAGAGTTTTCATACTTAACGGCTCTTAAAAATACTAGTGTTATGACTTTCATCAACTGAATAAGCAACGACACTAGGCTCGCTTAGTTGGCAACTAAAAATTGGAAAATACTAGTATTATGACAACCCCCAAAAATCTTAGCAACCAGATCAGATCCAAGCAGCAAATGACATCAAAAGAAACAACTGAAAAAATCCAACCATGATGTGAACAAGAGTAGCAACGTATTCCAATATCTCAGCATTAGGAGCTTTTGAGAAAATACCTGAATGAACTTGTGGTGACTGACTGATGGAGCTGCATTGCCAGAGCTCAAGCGAGGAATCTCAGTGTGGCTGGGATTTGAGACCTCTTGTTCCTCGTTTGTTGCAGGCCAGCTTTGAGCGAATAGAGCCGCGGGATGGAAAGAGAGGTGATCGTCCATAGCACAAGAAGGAAGGATTTTGATTTCTCTTTGTTTTTCAGCCACGAATGAATTTAGGGTGAGATTGAGAAAGGGAGAGCAAAGAAGAGGAGGAGATCGTGAGGTACCGATCAAGAGAGAGACGAGGAAGAGGTAGTGCAACAAAGAAGGTAGCCGGGAGAGAAACAAGCAGGGTAGAGGGCAACCAAGAGACGTGGAGTAGAAGGCCGAGCAAGAGCCCTTTTGGGAGAGGAGATGGGGATGTGGGGGGGTTTTGTCGATTAGATCTCTTTTCCATTTTTATTTTTGCTTTTCAACTTGAAATTGGCAGGCCTTTGAAATATTGAACGAGCCAAATGAAACTTAATAGCAGAAGAAACTGAACACGTACGATCCACATGTGTGTGTAAGACCTGCGCTCAAGCTTTGGATAAGCTCATGTGCTCATTCCTATGGAGCCCCACTTAGGGACCCACATGGGGATGGCGGAATTGGAAGGACTCCTTGAATACCCACTCCCTGCAAAAAATCAGTCCCATCCATGATCTTTATCATCTCCATCTAAGCCCACAACTTCCAACGGTGTACATTCCATTCGTATGGATCATCAGTTGATCCAATTGTCCAGTTACATTGGATGGGGCCAAGAATTGGTCAACGTGTGCAATTCAGGGGGCCCTTGTCTTGAGCATAGGTGAGGAATTCTTATATTATATGATTATATATATATTATAACAATACGCCCTTTCGTGGGAGAGCGACACTTGGCGCAGCCCTCTTTATGAGAGGGCAACACGTGGCGCAATCTAAGGACCCTATCTGTATTAGTTAAACTCTATCCATACCAGACATCTAAAATCTCTCAATTTTCCTAAAATCTCTCCTTTATTTTTTATAAAATCTCTCCCTCCCTAATTTCTCTCTCTCTCTCTCTCTCTCTCTCTCTCTCTCTCATCCCTCTGCGACATATGCAAGAAATGGTGGAGCCCACTGATGTAGTATACATTGCATCCATGAATAAATGCGGTAGTAGAGGTGTTCATGGGATGGGTTAGGGCAGGCTAATGCATATCCAGTCCCAACCCAACTTTAAAATTATTGGCCCAGGCCTGGGTCAAGCCCAACATTAGCTGTAAGAGTCAGGCCCGAGCCCGCCAAGCTAAATTAGGTTTTTTAATCAATTATGTGGTTATTTGAGTAATTGTGTATTAATTAAATTAAATATATGCATTCATTACACAGATCGGGCCGAGTTTTGGGCTTTCTATTACTTAATTTAAGATCAGTCCAATTATTAAAAGGGCTCTAATTACATATCCAAGCCTGCCGAGCTCGGGTTGGCCTGGCCCAGGATCACTCCTAAGTGGGGTGATGTGTAGCAAGTGATTTTTTTCATCAAAGTCCTCTCTTTACTTATTTTTTATGTATTGGAAATGTATCATTAATGCAATGTTTAAGTATGTGGGTGAGTTTCATGGGCATTTTTTTTATCAAAGTGTGTGATATAAGTTGGGGATCACTTCTATTTCATTAGCTACTATAGCATAGTTGAAGTAATTAGATATTGAAATTTCTATTTTAATTCTTTCTTAGTTGAATAAGCAACAACATTACTATATAAGGAGAGAAGAGTCAACCAAAATTAAGTGGCCAAAGTTTATGCCACTAGATTTGTCTCTCTTACCTTTTTTTTTTTTTTGTATAGTTTAGTAATAGAAAATTTAAGGAAGAAGTTTTACTTATTTTTTCGTTTGTTTTTTTTACCTCATTTAAACTTTTAAAACCTACTTAAAATACGATTATATAATAATAATAATTATTATTATTATTATTGTTATTATTATTTAAATATCATTAAAATGACTACAATGTTTTTTTTCTCTCTCATTACTAGCTACAATCATGGCTTAGGTGTTTTGCTTTCCTATTGATTATTTGTTTCAAATACTTATATCTTTTATTTAAGATTTAAAATTTATCTTGAGTTCATATATCGCTTCATTTTATATTATTTCATTAGTATCTCAAATCAAAATAGGGTATAGAGATTTGTTATTGGTCTAAGATTTATACCCTTATACATCAACAACTTTAACTAAAAAACTTACATGATTGATTTGTAATTTATGTTAACTCATTGCACCTTTTTTTTTCCTTTTTCTTTTTTATAGAATTTGACATAGCGAATTTCAAAATGTTAAATAATATATTAGTGAATTTCAAAATGTTAAATAATATATCTATATATTTTATATTTGCTTTATTTGTTATATCATTAGGTATTTTGGCTTTTTTGGCCCGTGTTGGGCACGGGCTCTGTATTGTTAGTTATATATATAAAGAGAATTCCCCTCTTTATGAGAGAGAACGGGAGCAAGACACGTGGCATTCCTAAAATGTCTCCTCTCTCCTAAAATCTCTACTTTCTCCTAAAATCTCTATATGCAATTCCTATATAAAGTGCTTGGGCAATTACTCATATAATCTCAATTCCCATGTCTCACACTCTATAATATGACTCAGGGGCCCACAAGAAAATGAATCATGTTCTCAAATCGGGCCATCATTTAGGGCTAGCATTCTGTTGGATGGTCTTCAATGGTGTCCTTAGATTGACAGACTTGCTTTTATTATCCCATAAATGGTCTAAATTTCTTGCAAACATATATCGGTAGTTATTATTTCAATTGAATCATCAAGATAACTTAGCTCATGATTTATCTTTAGTGGCTTTGATTTAATAAATACATAACTTTAGTGATGAGTATGCTTTCTCAAATTGAGATTATTATATAGATGAATATAGTTTTTATTTGATTTATTTGGGTTTAATATATGGGTCCACCAATTAGATGTGAAACAAGTCCACAAATTATTAAACTAGCAAAAAGAGAAAAATAATGAATAAAGGTAGTTTGGCTTTGATAGTGGGCCCAACAAAACTATAATTTCATAAGATGCAAACATTGCGCCAATTTGGATTTAAATGGTGGTCCCCCAATTCCCTTACTCTCCTAAAATCTCTATGTGCAATTCCTATATAAAGTGCTCGGGCAATTACTCATATAATCTCAATTCCCATGTCTTGCGCTCTAAAATGTGATTCATGGGCCCACACAAAAATGAATCATGTTTTCAGATTAGGCCATCATTTAGGGCCAGCATTTCATTGGATGGTCATCAGATGGTGTCTTTAGATTGACAGACTCGCTCCCATTTAGGAGTATATATGGATTTTGCATATGGTTTTTCCTGTACATAAGGGGTGTAATCTTGGCCAAGATGATCCAAACTCTTTTCAATATCTCCCATATCTCTCCACTCCAAAATCATCTCATTCCCTACTAGAAAAATATTACTTTTGCTTAGCCACCAACACTCTCTTGTTTCTGTATCTTTAGCCATACAACTGATGAGCATGTCCAAAGTCTTGAGTCCCATATGTGTCTTTATCCAATAATCCAATAATACAAGCTTTACAATAGTCTTAATTCCAATACTGAATTTTTGGGATTGCAAGCTGCACTTGAAGCCTATTCTCAGGTCTGATTATTAAATAGGCCGAGTCTAAGATGTCCTATATTCTTTAAAGCTTGTCATTGACATATTTTACTCATATGGTATATATATATATATATTTCTCAAATGGCTACATTGTGCATGAATTCTTTTCTTTTCCATTCAATTCCTCATTAAATCTTTTTCATAATAATTGGGTTGGTTAACCTGATGATTCTTTGTACATTGGATTATTTGATCTATTTATTTTTTTACCGTGTAACATTTTTTTTCTCTTGAGTTGAGTTTCCAAACTAAAGAAAAAAGGGAGCTACTATTCATACACTGGATTTTACTTTTCCTACATAGCCCATTTTTTTAAAAAAAAAATTTAAATTCCCCAAACTACCCTCACTCCTTTCTCTCCCTACACACCTCCCCTCTCTCTCCCTCCTCTATCCTTCCCCCTTCCCCTCAGGTTGGCAACAACCTTAGGCCGGCGGAGGGGAGTCTCCCTCCCTTCCCTCTCTCTCCCAATATTCCTCTTCCTCTTCCTTTTTCTCCTTCACTTCCTCCTCCTCTCCTCTCCTCTTCTCTCCCTCTTTCTCTCATCTCCCCCCTATTCGGCCCTACGAGGCGGAACAATAGTGAGTTGTTCTGCCTCGCAGGGCCTCCTCTCCTCAAGGCCGAACAGCATTGCTGGCTCAGCCCTGTGAGGTAGAATAGCTCTCTGCTATTTGGCCTCGTAGGGTCGAACAGGGCGGAGATGAGAGGAAGAGGGAGAGGAGAGGAGAAGAAAAGGAGAGGAGAGGAGAGGAAGAGGGAGGGAGAGGAGGAGAAAGAAGAATAGGAGGAGGAAGAGGAAGGCAGAGAAAGAGACAGAATAATAGGAGGAGGAAGAGGAAGGGAGAGAAAGAGAAAGAAGAATAGGAGCAGGCAGAGGAGGAGGAAAAGGAAGAGGAAGAGGAGGAATAGAAAGAGAAGAGGAAGATGATGAGAGACAGGAAAGGGAGGGAGACTTCCCTCCGCCGGTTGGAGGTCACTGCCGAGCTGAGGAAAAGGGGGAGGAGCGAGGAGGGAGGGAGAGGGGAGGTGTGTAGGGAAAGAAGGGAGTGGGGGTAGTTTGAGGAGTTTCAATTTTATTTTTTCTTTTAATTGGTTGTGTAGAAAGAGTAAAATTTGGTGTATGAATAGCAGCTCCCAAGAAAAAATTATTTAACTTTTTCTTATTAATATTCTAATGAAATTATACCGGTACATTATTTTTCTTTTTTTATTTTGGTTTACTAATATGATATTTAGTTTTTTAAAAGTCCACTAAAATATTTATAATTATGACGTGTAATGAATTTTATATTAATATTAATTTACAATTCATTTAAATATTTATAAATGTTTTTATTTACAAATAATATAATCATTAAGCATGCGGCCCCTAAAGCACTAGTATATATATAAAGGAATTCTCAAAAACTCATTTTCTAGCATTCCTTATATATATATATATATATATATTCTTGACATACTGGTTCGGCTTTTACCTCGCCAGAGGCAACTGTGATGACATGAGTAGTGAAATTGGCGCCAACAGAACAAGCCAATTCGCCAAGAAATTCTAGAAAATTGTAAAATATAAAATGAAGCCACCTCATCGTGTAAATCTTACTAACAAAATCCACCCATCCTGATGTAGAAGGCACCACAGTTGTGGTGTATTCAAATTCCTTAATAACTTCAAATTACATCCCAAAAATAAGAAGAAAAAAAAATAAAGATTCGTCGTTTGAATCAAACAAAACACCCAACAAGATGTGGAAGTTTAATTCTGACCAGACGCAGAAGCTAGAAGTTCAATCCTGCCCTCTCCTTGGATTGAGGTGTTTTCCTAAACCCTCAAAGTAATTGGATGTGTAAAAGAGGCAGACGCTAGAAGTTCAATCCTACTCTCTCCTTGGATTGAGGTGTTTTCCTAAACCCTCAAAGTAAGTGGATGTGTAAAAGCAGTGACAGTAGAATATTAGTCAAATCAAAAGTAAAATTGACAAAACCATTAATTCTACTGAAATCGATAGCATTAAAGTAGATATTAAGAATTTTAATTTCTATCCTGTTTCTTAAAAAAGATTAAATTTTTTTACTAGCCCTCTCTCTTACGGGCATCAAAGCCACTTAATTGTATAAAAGACGAGCTAACTAGCTCATATCCAAAGCAAAAGTAAAACCAATACTTATAAAAATCAGTTAATGCTACTCAAATAAGTAGCATTTAATTGAGGCTTTTTTAGTGTCACAACTAGAATCCAAGATGCAATCACTTTCTTCATCTCAATCAATGTGGATCCTAATAAATCACATAAGTAGGAGTTCTCATTCCAACTATTGTTCTAAGATCACTAAACTTAATAATCCGTATAAATAACATACATCAAAACATTAACTTCTAGTGAGAAGAAAAGAATAAAAGTAAATTTGATAATATCATTTTCCTCACACCCTATGCCGGTGGTGACATTGGATCAGGTTCAGACCACCGGCGCCAATGTCGAGATCGGTGCCAACATGCTTCCCATTTCCTCAACCTCACTCTCTTCTTCTTCTCGAGTGCCAACCCCATGCTCATCGGCACTGTCGCCATCATTGTCGCTGGCAGCAGCACTTTGCTAAGAAGAATAGGATTTTCACCTCTCTACACACCAAAAGAATGGTAGCTCCAGCATCTCCAATTATTACAGAACTCACTTCTTCTCTTCCTTATATAGATAGAATATTAAAAATGACTTCAAATTTAAAATTCAAAAAAGAGAAATTTCCAAATCCAATCCCCACATCAAAAGGTTATGGCTTGAAGATACACCCTCTTAACTACCATCACTCAATATTTTAACATTTTCCATATCCACTCCTCAAAATCAACTAAAGCCGCATCAAATGAAAAAGCCCAAAAAAACCAAAAATAAAAACCTCCAAAAACCAATCCACCTGGTTCAAAAACTAAAAAGAATACAGAAAGGGAAATCAGGTCTTTTGCAAGCTTGATGATGAGAACCTATAGCTCTCTTATCATCTTAAGCCTCTCCATTTTCCACCATTTCTCCATTTCTTCGTTTCCATCTTAATACCTGTTTTGTTATAAATTAAAAAAATCATTTTTAAGGGAATATGAAGATTGCAAATAAGATGAAGACTTTTGCATAGAGAGCATGTAAGAACATTTTGCTCAGCAAAGCTAAGCGTCATATTATTGCCAATACAATTTGTCAAAAGCAATTATGAGTGCAAGTCTTGATTTTATATGTTAAAATAGAATATTGTAAAATTTAACCTATTCAAATTATTAATAGATAAAGAAATAAAAAAACATATATGATGTAAGATGTTAGAAAGTAATTTTTTAAATGCACCAATTTTAAACATACCTTTTTCCTATGCCATCCATTGTCGATAATCATTTTATAACTGTAATTTGAAAAGGTGAATCAATAATATTTTTGAAAATTTATTTTAAAAATGATAAGCTCATCTCAATTACAGAGGATGTTCAAAGGGAAATGGTGCAACCTCAAACGTTACTATGACTTGATTAAACATAATTATAAAAGGTGTGAGTCGGGCCAGTTTGATTCTCAAATTACCATGAAATAAAAAGTATCAGACGATAAAACCAGCAACCTACACACATGCATACAGGATATCCATATCTCTCATTAGCGACCTTAAGTGGTGTGAGAGAAAAGATAAACTGCCTAAAGATAAAAGAAAGAAGGTAAAAAGATGTTTGGAAGTGAAAGAAGTTGAGAATGAAAGAGTAGTATTTTATAGAGGAGCACCTATGAGGGAGGATGTTTGAGACTTTGGGAGTTGGAAAGGGTTGATCATGTGAATCTTCCTCTCACGAGAAATTCGTTAGCCTATTCACAAGAAAAACCAGACTATTCTTACTAAGTGGCCTCCATTATTAAGTGCTTTCTAGATCCCCGGCAAGAATGACCATATGATGAAAAATGCGGTTAACACAATTCTGCATTATTAATCAAATTATTCATTGCATGATGGATTTTATGGTGCGGCCAATTCGTGTTGAAGTCATGAAATTTGGGGACATCATATATTGTGACATCTTATATATTGAGACGGCATTCATATTGAACGGCTTAAATTTTGGACCAATGAGCCCTATTGTAGAGCTTCTCCCTTTCGAGCCTATGAATTGGTATCAACAAGGATCCATTTGCCCCAAGAAATTCAATAGGCACAGTTACACATTTACAGGACCCAACCTCATCCGATTGCGTGTAGCATATAAACCAATTTCTGAAGTGGACCCAATTTTTATGGTCATCAGTGGTCAGTTCCGATGAGCAATTCCGTGTTGCATTACAGGGCCAAACCTAATCCAATTGAGTTTAGCATTTATAATTTATAACAACACTTCTGGAGTGGGGCCCACCTGTCTTGATATCCATGATTGCTCCGCCCACTCCACCGGACAGTCAAAGCGAAGGATCAGGACTTCTGATATATTAAAAAGGAAATTCTCAAAAGGGTCAGCAGTGGGCTCACAAGGGCTTAGCCATGTGTCCTTTTGGTGCGCACTCCAGCTCACCCTTGTTACTAGAGCTAGTGGTAAGCCAAGTGCTTATCCTTTTCTTTTCCCACTTCCAGTGAAAAGAGAAATTCAATTCAAAAACCAAAAATGATCATCGAAACAAACATCAGGCAACCATAGAAGGAGAGCTATCACACCACCAAGATTTATCATTACCTTGAAAACCAAATTTAGCCAAAGGATTAAAAAATTTATAAATAAATATGACAAAGATTAATCCAAATCAAAGCCTTTTAGCCATGTCCAAAATATCTGAAACCCAATCCTCAATGTCTCACGGTCTCAAACCTCCCATGGCATTCATCACTTTTAAATAGGCCTATTAATTTGGCCCTGAGACAAGGGGGTCTGGCCTAGACCACGTCAACCAACCCATAAAATGAGTGCTTTTGTTTTTAAGGAAATGGAAAATAGCAGATAGCCCCCCATGCTTAGGACTAGATGCAAAGTGCTACCTTTAACTTTAAAATTTTGTACTAAACTTAACCTAAACTCATAACTATAGTGTAAAATGGATGTCTATTAACGAAACTTGTAAAAGTACCTAATTACCCTTATTCTCTATTTGTTTCTTTGTGCTGCAAGGAGACAGTAGGGAGACTGGGGAGGATGGGGGAGGGAGGAAGAGAGAGGGAGGGAAAGAGAGAGAAGGGGAGGGAAAGGGAGAGAAAGGAAGAAGAAGAGCGAGGAAGAGGGAAAAGCGAGACCCACGGTCTCCCTGCAACAAGGAGATCGTTTCTCCCTACTGCGGGGAGTGTTGGCAACACCGACCAATAACAGTGGTGTTGTAGAGCCTTAAAATTTACTATAGATAGAATATAAAATTTGGTCATCTGCTTCTAGATTCTCCCTCTGCTTCAAACATCAAGAATCAGACCTAGAGCTTTTTCTTCTCTGCCCTTTCTTTCCCACCATATGGAAATGGGCAGTTTGGCAAATATGCTTTGTTCACCTTGAATTACTTGACTTAAATAACACTTTTGGCCAAACCTTGTGAGGCAAAAGAAATATTACCTGATTACTTGCTCTAGCTAGCCTAGCCGCTCGACTTTACACCCCAATCCACTTGTAGAATACCAAATTCCACTTTTTGAGAGATTATCCAACCCCTGTATATCAGTTCAAACAACAAGATCATTGTAGCACCCAACATCCAAACCGACACCTTCAAATCTCAGGGCCTAAACCCAAAACAACCAAAGAAGAAAGAACTAAAGTCCATGAAAATCGAACTATCATTTCTAGCCTAAAAAAGAAATCCATGGAAATCATTGAACTGCTTTGATGCCAATGGCCACCCGATAATAAGCATGCCACAACTCAAGCTCTCCATCATTGAATTCCAACCACGGTGGCTTCCATAGGTGGTCGATTCTACACTCCGTGGTGGAGGAAGAGCCACATGACTACATTTCATAAATGATATAAAATGGGCCACGTTACATGCTACATGGTGGATAAAATAATGGATAATAGGTGGGCCACATAAGTGTTTCATCACCATATATGCTTGAGTTGCATGGGTCTTAAAGGTGTGCTAGTTTCAAGTTGTGTGATGAAAACTATTACAAGTCCTTGATGACGAATGTGATATGTAGTTGAGATGTGGCCTTTTACTAGATCCATCATGTCGGCTGAAGTTGATTGCCAAATTTGATGACATATGGATACATGGAGTAACTCCGCCAGTTTTTTATGCCGGTCCCAAGTTCAGGTAAAGGAGGAGGGTTGGATTAGATAAGTTGACAACCAGCATAAAATTTTGTCACAATCCAAACATGAATTCTGAAATAATGATATTTCGTCAAAATAGAGCGGAATGGAGAAACAGAATTCATATAGCCGACCCCAACATGGATGTGATATGACTTTAATGATGATGATGATAATGATGATGGATACATGGAGTACTCTCCATAGGCAGTGTTGACTAATAACATCATGCCCGATTGGAGGTCTCAAGACCCCAGATAAAGAGACAACGGATCTCAGGAGATGGTGGAAAGTATGTGAGGTGGATCTCCTGCTGCAGGGAGACAGCAGGGAGACTACAGAGGAAGGGGGAGGGGGAACAACAGGGAGACTGGTGAGGAAGGAGGAGGGAGGAAGAGAAAGGGAGAGGAATAGGGAGAGAATAAAGAGGAGAAGGGGAGGGAGAGGGTGAGAAAGAAAGAGGAAGAGGGAGAAAGATGTGATTGGTTCAAAGCTCAAAACCGATCGTCGTGATTGTGGATTTATGCTAAGAAGAAGCTTCAAGGGCAAATTTATCATTTTTAATTCATTTTGGGCAGGTAATTCCCGACTCTAAGCCTTATTCACAAATTCTTTAGATTTAACGAATTCTGTTATGTTTGCACTTTACTTTGAAGTTAAGGTAAGTTTAGTACAAAATTTTAAAGTTCAAGGGGCACTTTGCATCTGGCCCTAAGTACAAGGGGGCTATATGCTATTTATCCTTAAGGAAATGTCCTAGGGCTAGGGACCCGAGCTTGAGCAATTTTTTGCATGCCCTGACATTTAAGTGTCGGATTGGATAGTACTAGCCTAGCCTGGCCCTAACCATGGCCCTTATACTTTAGTTTATTTTATATAATATATATTTATATTTGTAAATATTTATCCTAAAATCCATTATTACAATTACTTAGCAATAATAAAATGGGGATGTGAAGACAATTTCATATCCCCATACCTTTTACAAAATGCCTTCAAAATCCATACTTGGTTCATTTTATCTCTATTTAACTTTTTAATTTATGTATTACATATAATGCATAAGCTTGCATGGTTGCATCCAATCCCTTTATTTTAGTTTTATTGTTTCCTATTTAAGCATTTATATTATTTTTTATATATTTCCACTAGTAATGGGAATAGTGGCAGTAAACAACAACCGCTAAAACTCCTTAAAAAAGCATTCTCCATCTCAAAAAAAAAAAAAAAAAAAATCTTAGTGGCACATTTATACAAACCACCACTATTGATCGGTTTCTGCACCAGGCACTTTTCCACCGCAAAAAGGTAGATAGAAATAACGATGAGGCTTTTAGTGAAACATTGCTGCAATAAGTTTTTATCTTTTAGTAGCAAAAGAATTTGCCGGTGTATATTCCTTTTTTTTGTAGTGATATAAAAGGGGGTGTACTCCTATTAAAAACAATATACATTTTCTTCTACAACGAGTGACTTGGGATGTCAATTAATTCATAAAAATAGTTTGCATATGCAAGGAACTTCAAGGATATGGGATGATCCAACTATTTATTTAATTAGATAATTATAACTCCCACTTCTTTAGAGTCTAAACTAATAGTGATTTTTTAAGTGTATTTATTTTATTTTTTTTTACTAAAATTGAATAACACTTAATAGTTAAATGAGTGTTAAGTTGAAAATAATGTCAATTTCTAAAATGTAGGTGAATGTAAATAGTTTAAAATTTCACATATAAAACTATACCGGAATGATTTGGTATGTGCAAATTGTTATCAAAGGTGTAAGATGATAAAACAAACTCTTTAACAGTATTCCCTTTTTGACAACATAAATAATGTCTAAAATCCAATTTACCAAAGCACATACGACTTTTTAAGTGATAAAAGAAAGCTTTTATAGGCAGTTTCTTTTCTTCATATATTTTTTTACTAATCCCTTTGCAATAGAGATTAGACAAGGTAATGCTCGGTCCACACTTGATATTTAGTAATAGTGTAAAGAAAATTAAATAATTATTTTGTTGTTTTGAGCCTTTGCCCTTGCTATGGCCCGGCTCTGACCCTCAAGAGGAGGGTAATGAATTAAGTTGTATAGGTTATTTGAGGGCTTTGTTCAAACCTAGGCCCGGCACTACATATGTCAAGGGTAGGTTATGAACAACCATAGGCCTAACCTGGTCCTAGCCCTTTAACAGCCCTACTTAAAAAACATCTAAAGAATCTCACTTATTGATCTATTCATATCTCCAAAATTTACTCAAATTTGAGGGCTTTGTTCAAACCTAGGCCCGACACTACATATGTCGAGGGTAAGTTATGAACAACCATAGGCCTAATTTGGTCCTAGCCCTTTAACAGCCCTATTTAAAAAACATCTAAAGAATCTCACTTATTGATCTATTCATATCTCCAAAATTTACTCAAATTTGAGTTGTATTAATAACATAATTAATACATAAAACAATATTAATGGCATCATTAAGCAAATTTTTAATCTTCCTTCCAACAAATGGGCACCCCCATGGAGATTCCCGGAAGAGACGAAGACACGGACTCTGCAACAACAGGTCAACGCAAACACAGTTCCAAGGAAAGAAGAGTTGAGTGCCCAACAAACACTCCACTCCCATTGGTCATCATTACAATTTACGACACTCTCTCCTCTTCTTTCCTTAGATCCTAAGCTTCCTCTTCTTTAAAAATCCCATTACACCTTTCCCAATCATCATCAACCAAAACCAAGACCACCCAATGAGCGGCAGAATCGTGGTTCTCCCTTTCCAAGGCCAGGGCCACCTCTTCCCCTGCACCGAGCTCTGCTTCCGGCTGGCCGCCCGAAATCACAATATCACCCTCGTCCTCCCCTCTCCCGCCTTCTCCTCCTCCGCCCTCGACCACCACCCCAACATTCATATCTCTTTCCTCCAAGAAGATGAGGAAGATGACAAACAACGAGGACCTCCTCCTCCCCCTTTCCCTCCCAACCCCAAGCGCACCACCGAGCCCCTCTCCCGCCTCCTCTCCAGCCACCCGGACCCCATCTGCGCCGCCGTCGTCGACGTCATGATGAGCTGGTCCGTCGACACGTTCACTGAATTCAAAATCCCAACTTTCAGCTTCTTCACCTCCGGCGCCTGCTCCGCTGCCATGGAACTCGCCCTCTGGAAGCTCAATCCCAGCCTCCCCGGCCAAACCCAGACCATCAAAATCCCCGGCCTGCCGGACGGCGTCAGCCTCACGCTCTCCGACCTCCACCACCAGCCACCGCCTCCGCCTCCACATTCAAGCCACCCACACCGACCTCCGCCTCCCCATAGAGGCTTTCCACCCCAGAGAGGGTTTCCGCCCGGACAGCCGCCTCCGTCTGTTCCCGGGCCGGGGAGGCCGCCGCCGTGGTTGGCAGAGACGGGGGGCGCGGTGGCGCTGCTGATGAACACGTGTGATGATCTGGAGCGTCCGTTTTTAGAGTATTTGGGAAAGGAGATTGGGAAGCCCGTCTGGGGTGTGGGCCCGCTGTTGCCAGCAAAGTATTGGGGGGCTGCTGAGTGGGCCCTGCATGACAGGGAGGTGAGGTCCGGTCCCAGGAGAGAGAGTAATGTGAGTGAGGAAGAGGTTAGCCAATGGTTGGACCGGCAGGGCCCTGGTTCGGTCATCTATGTGGCATTTGGGACTGAGGTGGGTCCGTCTGAGGGTGAGCTGGAAGGACTGGCAGTGGCATTGGAGAAGTCCAGCAGGCCCTTCATCTGGGCTATCCAGGATAGAGAGGAAGACAGTGAATTCTTTCCTACATCAGGTTTGGAAAATCTGCCAAGCGTTGTCAATTTCAGTGTAGTTAACTTTGCTGACTTACTTTTTTTTTTTATTTTGCGTCTTCCCTCTGTGGCATTTGCACATAAATAAATAGGACTATTTGCACATAAACTTTTCACACCTAGATAGGTGTAAACTCACTTTCACATCTCCTACAATGGAATCACCACAAGGTGATTTTTGCATTCGGTTATGCAATTGGTCAAGCGATCAAATCTAATCCACCACTTTTTTTTTTTTTTTCAGTTCTTGCCGGACATATTTGTAATCAAAACTTTCAATTTGTTTGTTGAATTAATAAACTCGAGGAAGTTTAAGTTTATTATTTTCGAGGCTTTTAAGTTTATTATCTTAATTCTAATCTTAGAGTTGAGTAATTTGTGAAAAATGTCTAAGAAATCCAAACTTACAAATCTCACTTTCTGCGCTTTTCTGGGGCACGAATTCATGATCTGAACCATTCCATATCATCATATTAATGATAACCATTCGCATACTCATTTACTTAGGTGAAATGGTGATTTGGCAAACATGGGAACGTATTGCATGGATAATTTATGCACCTGGTGTGAGAGTGTAGCACACTTACCCTACAAAATAAAGAGCGCCAAAAATGAAAGGGTCATGATGTCAAAAACATGTTATCATCTTTTATATTTCTACAACTCCTATGGCCCCCAACATTTTAATATAAACTGTTCAAAAAAACTTTAATTGACCCATTAAACCCCATAACATATAATTCCATGTTTTAAATATTCATAACTTTTGAGATAATGATTTTTTTTTATGACCGTCGAACGCTGATTCATGTGAAAATGGTGGTCCCAAACAAACCTGATCCCACTTGTATGTAGCTGCAAATTTTACATATTTACATTCCTAATACTCTATTTTCTGTAAAAGCTACAAAAACAATGTTCTTTTTATTTGTTGCGCAGGACAAGAAGAAAGAAATGGGAAGGGGTTGTTCATCAGGGGATGGGCACCACAGCTTATGATCTTGAGCCATCCATCGACCGGCGGCTTTGTGACCCACTGCGGCTGGAACTCGATAATAGAAGCCCTGGGTCGTGGCGTGCCACTGCTTGCCTGGCCCATACGCGGGGATCAGCATTACAACGCAAAGCTAGTGGCCGGGCATTTGAAGGTGGGGTTGATGGTCCGATCCACCAGTGATGGCGCCACAATGGTCACAAGCGACGACATCATCCGTGGGATCGAGAGGCTGATGGCTGATAATGAGACCAGGAGTCGAGCTGCATCCATCCGCGGCATCTTTGGAGCTGCTTTTCCATCTAGCTCTGAGGCTTCCTTGGATGCCTTCACTGATCATGTCCATGGAATTTCCCAGCAGAATTCATGAATAATGTTATACGGATCGATCATCATCATGTTTTTCCGTTGTTTTTATGCTTTTATATGTAAGTTACATGTGGCCTTGTTGACGGAGAGTTATTTCCACTCTCATTCAACTGGAATGAATATTCAGATGATTGAAGCAATTGATGAACTGCAAATAATTTGTGGCATCTACTAGATGTCTTGGTAATCAATGCACCAATCTAGATGTGTTGTCACAGTTTGAAGCTAACTAGAATGGATTGTTGTAGTTGCCACAATATCGAACAGCTAGCCCCAGAATGGCTGATGCGTGGTTCTTCTGAGTGTAATGCATGCAACCAGTTAGACTACTGCAGTTGCTGAACCTAGGCCAGAACTGCTAAAATTTTGGCACTGAAAAATTATCTAATATAAAAGTGAAATCCCCAGGGCTCAGAATATCAGAACCCTCTGTTTACACTAAACACACCCTAGCAGGGCTGTGTTCCGGTCATTTCTTTATGTTAAGAATACTGCTTGAGCTGCACCCCAGGAAAAAAATTAGAATACTTCTTAACAATAAGGAATTTAACTAAGTATCCTATTATAATTCATCTATAATCTAACAAAGCCTGCTTAATTTTCTAGTAAAGAGGACATATAGCTTTCAAGAGGCTTTCCTGTTCCCCAGTTTCTTCCATGTCCCCAGTATTACCCTTTGTAATAGCAAACTTTCAACACTAGCCTCCTCTCCTAGCAATATCTGAGTTATTATCCAACAAATTCAACACTATTGGACCCTGTTGAAGCAAATAAGGATGGATGGATGGAATCAACCGATCCATTACCATTAATTTGCCAACTGATTCCCAACTATTTCATAATGTTTCAACATTAAATTGAAATCCATTTTAACTCCATATTGACACTTACTTCCTTCTTTTGATCCAGATTTACTGATCTTCTCCTGATTAACATAGATTTTAAATCCTTTGGTCGATCAAGTCAATCCAAAATCAAAGGCAAGATCTATCACACATCCATACAAGTATTCTTCATGAGCTCCAGCGTCAATGAGCTGGACAATAGCCCTATTAAAGCTTTCTTGACATGAACCCAGAGCCTCAAAACTAGATGCACACAGCCCAATTAGTCACAGTTGGATAATGCGCACTGTTTGTATCCATCCATAGTAAGGATAGTAGGTTAGTAGGTCAAATTTCAAGTTATCATGTGACATACTGAATTATAGTATGGATGTCAACCTGCTTTACCTCAACACCGAACTCTATATCCATGTTTTCTTTGTATAGAACAGTATCCAGAGAATAACACAAGCACAGTTTCT
Organism: Sextonia rubra; assembly: GCA_037013555.1. Taxonomy (NCBI): domain Eukaryota; kingdom Viridiplantae; phylum Streptophyta; class Magnoliopsida; order Laurales; family Lauraceae; genus Sextonia; species Sextonia rubra. The sequence continues at coordinate 27,392,911 of JASUAD010000011.1, read as the reverse complement.
ACAGAAACCTATAAAACACACTTCATATAAAATCTGTACCAGAGAGGGGGCTTGAAGAGCAGGTCCCTCCAAATTCACATTTATCAAAAACATTACACACCCTTTCAGTTATAGCAAATGTACAGGGATAACTAAAGTACCAGTTCAAAAACTTTAGCAAGAAAACCAAGCTTTTCTCCTACTGTCAACTCACTGGTCTCCATTGATTCCAAAGATTCGAACCTTGTGCATGTTTGGAAACTTTGCAATCACCAGCACAATCACTGCAAGAGTGTTGAGAAATAACATTGGATGTTGGTAGTCTGTTGTGTGAGAGGCTATCAAGTACCTGGGAAAGAAATTAAGGTTAAATGTCAAAACAGTAGACAAAAACTAAATATTAATATTGGAAAATGAACACTACATAATTAACTTAAGAATTTTTCCCCTCTTTTGAATAGGTGTAAAAAGGTTCCCCGGACAAAAAAATTTCATAGAAACTATAAAGATCATCAGATCAGGGGTTCACATCCAATAAACCAACTCCAGATTTTATTATCCCTTTTTTTGCTCTCTCCCCCTCATTACCCGTGTTCATTTTCTCCCTCTAGGGATGCAACTATAAAACCAGGATTTACAAATTTACTGTAAACAAACAACACCAACCACAACAAGACAACATCCTTCAATATATCTATATCTATATCTATATGAAGTGTGGTTCCAAAATATGGACAAAGATCCCTACAATTATGGGTCCCTTCATCTGGATGATTTCCATGAATTTTTTGCGACAATGGTTGTGAGATTGGAAGATTAAGATCAAGTCTCCCCCAAGGGTTGGGACCCCCCAGCCTCAAGCACACAAAAAAGAGGTCCCACTGAGCCTACTAGAAGTGTTTAGAAGTCTAAAGCATAATCATGGGTTCAATGACATTGCCATCAATAAAAATCATAACATGCAGACTACTATTTTCAAAGATAAATGATCACATGAAGGCGCAATGTCAATGATCATTCTCAATCACTCACCATGGACCACCACTAACAATGGTGGTTTCCCCACACCAAGTAACTACCAAGGTGCCTTTTCCACCAAGAAGGATGCTTCACCACCAAGTAATATTTCAATGATGGTATCCTCCTCCCATTTACCATTTACTATAGATAGGGTATGCCTTACATGAAGGATATTAGCCATTTCCTTCCATTCTTATTTTCCTTGTAAGAGATTTAGTGTTATAGCGAGGTTAATTTGTAGAGCGGCCAATGTGGAAGTGTGCTAAGCATGATTAGTAAAGATCCTCTCTCTTAGTCTCCTATTAACCTTTCTACACGTGCACACTTGCACACACTACAAATTAACCTCACTACAATAACACTCGATACTCTTACAAAGGGAAGAAAGAAGAAATTAGAAAGGAAGAAAACTCTAGATTATAATGTGCTTATATCCTTCGTGGAAGGCATACCACCTATTTATATTTAAATGGGTTGGGGTGAAGCATCCTGTCTTGGTGGAGAAGCCACCTTAGGGCCTGTCCGGTTAAAAGCATTCCTAACAAGGTATTCCAACTGTTGGGGAAATATGGAATTCTTGTTAGGAATTTCTGTTTAAGAGGAGAGAAGATCAGATATATGAAATCCATGGAAACCAGGAAGCTGCAAAAGGTGGGATTTCCGAATGCTGAGAAGGGTCCGAGCATTCAAGGATTGCTGTTTGGGCAGGATTTCTAAAGCATTCTGACAAGAAACAAGAACCCCAAAACAGTTCTTTTTTCTCATATGGAGGCTCCTTGCATATACTCTCCTTGGTTGGAACGTTTCTGCACATGCTCACTTTTCTCCCTTCTCTCTTCAGCATTCAAGAAAGGAGTCATGACACAAATACCCAAAGACCCTTGGCTTTGAGAACAATGATGAGACTGCCACTTTGCTTTGAAGAGGAGTCATCCATGGATGGCCCACTTTTAAAACCTAATAGAATTACACCACTGACTCTAGGTAGACTCATTCTCAGCGTCAGATTGACTATGTCTATAAATGTGATTTCAACTTTCTTTTTTTCATCATAAATTTTTATTTAATCTATTGAAATGTGGCTATAATCATGATTTAAGTGAAATTTTAAATCATAGAATAATGGGGTCAATGTGTCTAGGACATGCTGAATCTTACTGTTGGATATTTGTTTATTGTCCTTCAGACTCTTAAGACGATTGGAGACGTTGAAAAGGCCAACTTCCATCTATGGGCCCACCGCAAACAAGCTTTGGAATTGAGCTCGTTTAATAATATAAATTTATCAAAGCTTACAAGGCACTATGTGAATTTGATTTTTTTTAATCATTAGTCATAATTTTTTTATCTATTTTTGTATAGTCATGTAGGGTTTTTTTTTTTTTCAGAATCCTAGTAAGTTATCAAATAGAGGAACTCCGGTCAAATCGAATACTCAGGCATGGATGAACCAAACGAAGAAAGAAATATTTAAGAGGACTTAAGCAGCATTCTGAATTATAACATTTCTATTTCTCCAAACTCCAACAGATATGAACTCTCCAAATTCTTGCAACCAAACACAAACAGGCCCTTCACAGTGGCACATGGTGAATCCTCTTGATGCAACACACGAAAGAAAAATAGCCAACGGGCTAATCTCCAAGCCAAAAGGCTTAATGTTAAGATATCTAGGTGCCTCACAAAAGACAACAAATCAACTCTTAATTAGGAAGTAAACTCAAATTCTTATTCAACATTAATAGTCTATCTCATAAAAGGGATTACAATCCTTTGTATAGACTCATATCCTATTCCATTCTTGGAAACAATTCTAATTAAGAGTTCTAACTGAATCATAATACTAATTTCCATTATTAAAATATAAAACTCTTACTAATAATAAAAACTAAACTTCACTGTTGGGCCTTATTGGACTTGGGCCCAATGGGCTGGCCAATCATGGATTTAACCCTGGAGAAGAACTCGTCCTCGAGTTTGTTAAATATCCACCTAGTTCGAAAATCATTCGAATAAACTTCCTTGTTCCTGGTTGAGCATCATGTTGAGGATATGCCTTGAAAATAGAATCGAATCTTCTATTCTACTCTGTAGTAGGTTGGAGGCATTGGGCTTTTGATGACTGCTTGTATCTTGACAGTGTGATCTAACCATTAGATGCTTTAATTGTAGACTTTGTAACAAGATAACATAATTGTTGATGGGCATTGGTTGATCTCTGAAGATGAAATCAATGTAGTGCACATCAATCAATGTGGATACATCTTCTTGCGAAACCACTAGAGCAATTCATTTGTTGCCAAATGTGGCAATAAGATCCACTGGATGATTAATGTCTGCTTGTACGTCATCTTGCTTTACCACTTGCTTTAGTAGATCAGCTTTGTCCTCAGAAAGAGATTTATCTTCTTCTTATTGAAGTTCAAATGAAACATGACCCATTTTGGAAGTTTTGCAACTTATTTCACCTGACGTTTTCATAAGATCATTCTTTCCTTGAACATGCTTCTCAACATCACCCTTGGATTTTATTTTTTCTTGTTGTTCATCTTTTGACTCTTCAACTGACGGTATTCAATTGACGGTTAATGCAGGACAATGTGAATCTACCCTAGTATGATGAGATCAGATCTGAATTAACAATTAAAATCAAATTACAGGCATGCCAATTAAAATATAACATTGAAAATCAAGCAAGCAATAAATCTAAGGTCCAAGGTGATCTCACAAATCCCACAGTAAACCCTTCTAGTTGAAAAATGATATGATCTTAATAGAAGATAGAACTTCCCAATTACCTAGGGTTCACAATCAAGATCCAATGGTCTAGATGAGAGATCTACTTTTCGGATGGAGGGATAGAGTGTTTTATGGTCTAAATTAGTCCTAGGTTATTTTTTTTTCTATTTAAGCATTGTAAAGCTTCTTTGGCTTAGTTAATGATTGATGATAATGAAAAGTTTGGGATCTTCCCCAAGTTCCTTCAAGTTATTCTCGAAATCCGTGACGCCTTAGGATCGAAGTTTGGTGAGAGCCCAATTTTCCCCTCTTATCTTTATCTTCAACCTTGCTCGCCCTGCGAATCCATTCTGTTCTGCATCAACGGTGATGATGTTGACCAAGAGGTTGTCGGTTGCAGAGAATTTTCTTTTTGAGACTTAACTTGTTGTAGGTGAGATTATTGAAGCATGTGCTCAACACGAAAAGCTTCTTTGTATGCTTCGTGAACATTGTTCCAAGGTTTTATCTTCTCAAGAATGGTTGGCTTCAACCCTTAGATAAAGCGAGTCAAATCATGCAACTCGTTCTGTTCTAAGCCACAAACTTGATACAGTCTCAAAAATTGAGTCAAATATTCATGAATTGTTGAATCTACTTATTTGCGATTGAGGAACTGCTCAAAGCCTAAGAAGCACGGACACTTCTAAGAAAGTGACGTGTCCGTGTCGGACACGTGTCGGACACCGACACTCCTCGGACACTCTCGGACACGTGTCCAATACTATTTAGCCGTGTCCATAATTAAGAACTAAAAATCTTAATTTCGGACACTTGTTTGACACTCTTTTTGCAACGTGTCCCACAATTTCTAACTCATGTTTATGACTAAAAAATAAACATGTGGCTAATATCTCTTGGATACTTTGTTAATATGTAGTTATTAAAACTTATAAACTTGATATATAACAATTTTATACCATGGAAAAATATATGATTGTAAAAATCAATCATATCACAAGCAAAAGACAAATAAATATTTCACTAAAGAATAGGCCTCAAGATTGGCTTCTCTTTTGCTTTTTGTCTTTTGTTTTTTTTTAAGGGAGCGGAAAGAGATGATCCGCCTTTTTCTTTATATGGATTTTATGGAACTATGGATATTTCGTGTTTAATGATTATGAATTATGTTTTAGTGTTGTATTGATATTTAATAATTTAATATGTTTGTTAGTTGGTAGTTGAATTTTTATTTGTTGATTGCTAAATTGATTAAAAAAGTTAAAATGATATTAGTTTTTTAGTAGATGATTATATATATAAATTAATATATATTATTAACGTGTCCCCGACGTGTCCGTGTCCGTGTCCTACTTTTTTGAGAAATGCCGTGTCGGCGTGTCCGTGTCGTGTCGTATCCGTGTCCCGTGTCAGTGTCCATGCTTCTTAGCTCAAAGCAGACCTTATTTGCATAATACCAATCTCCATATTTATACTCATACAACATTCTTTGAAAATCATCAAATGGTCCAACGATTTGCATATTGACTTCGATGCAAGAAAATTAAAATTTCTAAATTCTCAAAATGGATTGACCTGATGGATTGCTCTGGTTGATAAAAGATGTATGTGGAGATGGGATTGTTGATCAGATGTTAGATGGCCACAATATCACCCTTGGGAGAATCAACATATAAGATCAATCTTAACCTAATCAAATACTGGATGGTGCTCTTATTAGGCTTTGCTTTGCTATTAGCTAGGTCCACTAGGATTTTTTTTTTTTATCTTCATAAAATTGTGTTGGAATGGACCAGAAAGGAGGCCATAAGTAACTAGCTCGTAAGACTTGGACCTAACCCAAACTGAACTGCCTTGCAGCTTATCTTTTTTTTTTTTTTTCACTTCGGAATGAAATGGGTCGAACCCGACCTATACTAAAGCCCAAGATATCGGCTCACCTCTTGTCCCAAACACGTGGGCGAGGCTCCATGTGTTTGATGCACCAAAACAAAGAAAACGTGCTTCTCCCTCTTTGTCACCGCTGGTGACGAACTGAGAGGGAGATGGGAGGTTATGGGCGACAACTGTGCATTGGAAAGGGTGACGGCAGGCGACCCTTCTGTGCACGGTATGTCTTCTTCTTCTTCTTCTTCTTCTTCTTCTTCTCTCTCTCTCTCTCTCGTTTGGGCTCTGTGACAGAGGGTCTGGATTCGTGAGGAAGGTGAGGGATGGGGGTGAGGAGGGCTCGAGGAGGAGATTGATGGGGGTTTGGGGTTCTCGGTGAGGAGATGGGGTCGAGGAAGGCTTGGAGTTGTAAGGATCTCAGGCGAAGACAATGAAAGGGGATTGGGGTTTTGATGCAAGCCAGATCTTCGGCATTGATGGGCCACTTTAATGGGCCCCACTTGATCCATGATCTTGCCAAGATCAGGGATTCCTATCCTTAGTTAGATAGCTCTAATTCATTATTTATTTCCTATTTTATGTTGAGTTGAGATTAGTACTTAATTTATTTAATTTAGTAAGGCATAATTGTTTAGAATTAGTCTTTCCTAGTTTAGAAACAGTCACTCCTACATAAGGAGAAGTCTTTCATTGTAATAGACATGCTTATTTTCAATCAATTAAAGTTCTCTTTTGAAATTTATCTCTTTTATGGTGTTTTTCCTTCTTGTAAGGGTTCCCTAGGGGTTGGAATCCATCTTTGAATTCGATCAATTCTACGGAAGATTGATCTACAGTCGATTGGAGATCCGAGGCTACGCCAATTTGGTATCAAAGCCCAAATCCTGTCGCCGGAAACATCGTTTTTCCCTAAATTCATCTTTCTACCCACTGTTCACCATTCACCCTCTCCCACCATAACCGAAGACCCTACTACCCTCAAACCTATCTCCGTCACCCATCCCTGCCACAGAGAACCCAAAATCACTAAAACCCTCACACCAGAACCTACTCCTCTCTGCCACAATCCTCAACCCACCAACTCCTTCCACAAAGAGAGAAAAAAGAAAAGAAAAAGAAAAGAAAAAAAATACCAAAACCCTAAACCAATGTAAACCCCTTTAACCCAAAACCACTTCCCCACAGAAACCATCCAAACCCCACTTCGACACCCACCAAAGCTTCTTCCCAACCCCTGTCTCCCACCAACCTAGCTTCGACCATCATCCCAACCCCTTCAAAACCAATTGAAACACATCCCCCTACCTTTCAGCCGAACCTTACGAATCCAAACCCCACCCATCATCTAACCCAATGTTTTAAAAGGCACACCGAGGTACGCACCTAGGCGCGAGGAGCACCAAAGTGCACTTTGTGCTCCTCATCCACTTCAAGGCGAGGCACCTTCAGTGAAGCGCACTTAAAGCACGCGAGGCACACGCCTCACATCAAGGCACAAGGCGCAGCCAAGCACACGCCTCTTCAGTTGTCTTGTTTCCCCCTTTTTTTTTGGTACTGCTGCTATTACCGCCTCCCCTTCTTCTTCCATTTGTTGCCGCTGTTGTTTTTTTTTTTTTCAGACGGTACTGCTACTGCTACTTCTTTTTCTGTTTCATTTTTTTTTTCTTTTTCTTTTTCTTCTTTTTGGTACTGTTGCTGCTACTGCCTTCCATCATGCTGCTGCTACTATATGCTTTCAAGTTTTCTTTCAAAATGATGTACTAATTCAATCATCATTTCAAAATGGTGTACTGATTCAATCATTTTTCAAAATGATGTACTCATTCAAAATTATTGTATGCTTTCAATTTTTCTTTCAAAATGATGTACTAATTCAATCATTAATTTGATTGACTCCTTGATGAGTGTCGAATTATTGATAGATTAATGTGTTCATTAAATGAGAATGGCAATGACTTATTTTATGGGATTTTTGTACTTTTGTTGAATGTTTAGCATTTGAAGTGAAGGATGCTTTTATCACTTTTGGAATTCTTCTACTATTCCTTGCCTTTTTTCATTATAATTTGTGAATTATTTTCACTTCGCCTATGTTGAATTTTAAATTATTTGTCTATGCTAAAATATCTATTTTTTATCTACAATGTGTGCCTCACTTCAATGAAGCCTGCGCCTTGCCTTGTGCCTAGGCCCCAGGAGACCTTGACACCTCAATATGCCTTTTGCCTTTGACAACACTGGTCTAACCCATTCCATTACCACAGCCATCATCTCGACTTCACTTCTTGTCATAGCCAACCCCAACCCCTGCCCATCCCTTGGATTTTTGTTGCCAAAACCCACAGCCCCCTCTCCCAAGAGAAACCCTAATCAAACCCAACCCATCCTGGGCTACCTAATCCCTCCATCGAAAACCCAACCTCACCTCTGTCCCTTTCCATCCATTCGAACCAATCAGCCCCTACCTTCTTCAAGTTTCTGACATCAGTCGCCAAACCAGAGTGAAAAGAAAAAAGAGAGTAGAAGAATAGGAAGAAGAAGGTTAGAGGAAAAAGGCAGCACCATGCACCATCGCTCGTCCTTGAGTTCGCCTCTGTTTCGTCGCCAGTAGTAAGCCATCGTCACTAGCAGGCTTCATCGACCGCCATCCAACGTCGTCGTCATCTGTCGAGGGGTTCTTTTGATGTAGGACAATGTGAAACCTAGCCTTATGCAATGCAATGTAATCAGGAAATTACCTAATGAATACAGAAAATTCAGATATGGCCAATTACCAATAGTTCATTAATTCCAAAGAGTGAATCAGCCATAGATCTAGACTTTCTCACAAATCCCGCAGTAGTAGTCCTCAGATTTTAGGAGAGGATCTTAATGGAAGATAGGACTTCCAACACTTAGGGTCTTGATTTGTGAAGAAAAAGTTTCATGCAACAAAACAAAGCCAAAAGGGCTCAACTTCAGATATGGGGTTATTGGCTCCACAATCTATTCAGTAGATTTGAAATCCTATGGTTATATGAAAGTGTTCAAGAAGGAAAAAGTAGTAGAGATTATGGTTACCTTTATTGGGCTCTCACCAAACTCCAATCACCGGAGGCGTTAATGGCGGTTGGCAAAAAAGGTCGCTCGCAAACCCAAGTGGAGAAGAAGAAGAAGAGGAAAAGCTCTCTTTCTTAGTCCAAATCAAATTTCATACAAGCATAATGAAGAAGAAAAACCTAGATCTAGAACTTAATATGTCTCTCCATACACAAAAGGAAACAAATCCCAACAAATAAGAAAAGAAGAAAGCGAAAGAGGGGGAGATGGACGTGCGCAAGATGGGACTTGCGCACCTTGGGATTCGTGCGCAAGTTCCCATCTTGTGCACAGTATTTTTTTTTTTTAATGTGGTCCCCCCTTTACTTATTACATATGACTTACTATGGGTCCCAAATAACTAAACAACTTAAGCTATGGGACCAAGCAACTAAACAACTTAAGCTATGGGACCAAACAAATAAGCTATGGGACCAAATAAATTAAAACATGGGACCAAATAACATAAGCAAATAAACTATGGACCCAAACAAATTAAACCAAGGGACCCTTCCACTTTCTTCAAGCCATGTGACAACCCATGTGACACTTCCCTATGTAGGGCCTTCAACGTAATTGTGCACATGGGGCCGTCAATGCTCCACCAACATGATCAACCGATATCCAACCGTCAGGTCTCCTCTGGATGATAATCCAACGGTGGATTTATATTTTCTTCGTGATCAAAGTCAGAGTATTGGTCATCCATCCAGATCAAAGCTTAATCCGCTGCCCTGCACCTTCTTCTTTGATATACTTTGAATGAATTTGGAGAATTTGACATGATGTCCCCATCATCTTCGCTACATCATTGAAGCGCCGGCAACACCATCCAGCGAAGCTCGTCGGCAGAGGTTCTCTCAAAAACCATAAGCCCCTGTCTCCTTCCCTTCGTTCAATTCCGAGTGAGCTACTGCTTGTTGCAACACAGCAAGCCCTCCTCTTTTGTCTGAAATCAAATTAGGGCAAGAAAGCTTTTGGCTCAGCACGATTTGGGTCTCCTTTGTTTGGGACATAGTTTGGGCCTGAGTTAGGTCTGAAATGACCCAAGTAAGGCCGATTCCTATTTTGAGCAAGCAGTTAAGTTTGAGTCAAGTGAGTTAAGTTTCAGTTTCGTGTGAGGCTCTAGGTGGATGGCAAAGGGGTGTTGATAGGGTTTGTTTCAATTCGACAAATGGGGAGAAAGGAAATCAAGGTCCGGTTTAGGGAGTGGGAGGTGCTGCAGTCGAAGGGTTTTGGATGAAGATGGGTTTGTGGGGTCTGTAATGGTCAAATGGATGGGGTAGGCTCAGCAGAGGGGTTTTGATGGGTAGGGATTTGGTTTTGGTGGTGGGTTTCAGTCAAGAGGCAGTTTGGTGGGGGGGTGGTGTTTGGGGCTGTGGAAGAGTTGATCTAGGTAGGGTTGTGGCTGCGATGGTGAGAATGATGAACGAAGATGATGATAGATAATGAAAGATGATGAACGACAGATGGATGAAAATATAAAGATGGTTGCCCGGGTTACCTCGGATTGGTGATCAGAACGGCGACCTGAGAACGAATCTTCGCTCTCTGCTACCAATTGATGCAATGCAAAAAAGAAGAATAGCCAATGGATTAATCTCCAAGCCAAAAGGCTTAAGGTTAAGATATTTAGGTGCCTCACCAAAGAAAACAAATCAACTCTCAATTGGGAAGTAAACTCAAATTCTTATTCAATATCAATAATCTATCTCATAAAAAAGGATTATAATCCTTTATATAGACTCATACCCTAAGAAGCACGGATACGGACACGGGATACGGATATGGACAAAACACAGACACAGCAATACGGCAAATCCTAAAAAAGTAGGATACGGACAGGGCAGAACACGGTTAACAATAAATATATTTTTTTATATACAATCCAAGAATTAAAGAATAGTTATATTCTTAGCCAACTTAAGAAGCAAAATGTCACAATTAGTAAAAAAGAAAAACAAAACTAATATTGGAAAAGTCAAAAAAGACAAGACTAGCAAAAAAGAAAAAAAGAGTTTCTTCAACGGGTAGCAAAAAAAAAATAGAGATTGTTTGGAAATTTTCATGTTTGGTCTGAAATTATTCCTGAATTATTTATGAACTTTTAAAACTTCTTTTAATACTATTTCTTTCTTTTTCTTTTTCTTTTTTCCTTTTTTTTTTTATAACAGGCTTTGGTCACACTTACCGCCGTATCCTACCATGTCCATCCATGTCCTTGCCGTGTCCCTGCCGTGTCCTACCATATCCAAATTAGAAAATTAAAATATATATATATATAACAGACACGTTTCTTGGCTTGTCGGACGGGTGTCCAAGCCATGTCCGTGTCCAACACGGACACAAAAACCTTAGACGCTTGTCTGTGCTTCCTAGCTCATACCCTATTCTATTCTTGGAAACAATCCTAATTAAGAGTTCTAACTCAATTATAATACTAATTCCCATTATAAAAATACAAGACTCCTACTAATAATAAAAACTACTATTCACTGCCGGACCTTATTGAACTTGGGCCCAATGGGCTAGCCAATCATGGATTTGGCCCGCATCACCTCTTGAATGGTGGAGAATGATGCTTGTTGCTTGATGAGGTGTTCTCCACAAGGCTGGGTCTTCTTGTCATCATTTATCCTCTCACAATAGTAGTCCTCCATGTTATGATTGTTCTTTTGATTCTTATCAATGACAAAAGTCATAGAACCCAGTCATAGAACCCATGATCATAGTTGTCAAATCGCAAATTGTTCCAGAGGTTGAATCCAATTGAATCGCGAATTGAATCGCGAATCGTAGGATATTTCTTATTTTTTATATAGATAAGAAAAATATAAAATAAATATTGAAAAAATAGGAAAGATTATAGAAGTCCACAATCTATCTATTTTTCATCCGTACCAACATCAATGCATGACAAATATTAGCTTCTTCATAGTTTTGAAAATTAGAATCGTATCGCAAACTGTTCATGCCCATGAATCGAATTGAATCCTAAAACATATTGTGAATCGCAGGATTTTTTTTCATTTTTCTAATAAAAATTAACAATAGTTAAAAATTAAAAGGTAAAAAAAAACATTCATTTATATGAATACCCATCCATTTTCCCATTTATAGCAATAAAAATACAATGAACAATAACTAAATAAGTCTATCATACAATCGTATCAAGAACATCATGACATTAATAAATAATACATGTATGTGTAAATAGTTAAATAAGTTTCAGGTATTTATATATATATTGTTGTCGTTAAATCAAAATATAAAAATAAAAATAAAATTCAAACCGTGAATCATATACAATAAAGATATCTTTTGAGAAGTTTTCATGGAAAAAAAAAAACCAAAAAGGTTTAAAAGAAAGATATAAACAAGCACCAAACGTATAGTCTAACTCTTTAATTTAATCATGTTCTTTATTCATGTCTAAAGCCTCCCCAAAGAGGCAAAAATTCTATAGAGGTTAACTAAATAAACTTTTAAAGTAAAAATGCTATACGAAAGAAAGAATAAAGAAGGAAAAAGGTAAAAGATTGTTAATATTAATTGATTAGTTGTATCTATTCTCAGTCAACTAAATCACTTGAATTGTAAGATTTGATGAAATGAATATCAAATCGTAAGATTCACACTTGAATCCTAAGCTTAAAATGAAATTCATTGAAAGATACAAATAATTTCCCTTAGAATTCGAGATACGAATCATAGGATTCTGATAACTATGCTCACGATGATGGTTTCAACTTTAAACACTTTTAGTAGGCTCAAGGAGAATTCTTTGTCGTGGACTTGGGGTGGGAGGGTCCCAACCCTTCGTGGGGACCTATACTAAACTTCCATCCCATAGCCAAGACTAGATCTCCTAATATCCGGGATTGACTTAACACATCCTTTGCTGCAAAAAGATTTAGGGGAATCATCTAGATGAGGGGACCCATAATTGTAGGGATCATGTCCATACCCACTTGAGTCCAGGTCTTGATATCATAGTTGCCTCATTTCGGTCAAGCCTCCAAAATAAAATGTTTCGGCCAATTTGGAATTTCAGTAAAACATTTTAGAGTTATGTTTCAAAGAAATAAATAAATCAAAATATATATGCCAGAAAAATAAAAAAAATACGAAATATAATTTATACATTTAACTCATTATAATAAAAAATATTATAACATACAAGTATAAATGTAGCATATTTCTCACCACAATAAAGTTTAAACACAATTTTCATAACAATAAAAGTTAATAACCTTTAATATTGAAGTTTGGACACATTCCCCACCAACATTTTGGCCATTTTGGCCAAAATCCATGTTTTAGGCCAAAAGTAAAACTGAAAAGTTACAACATGCATTTCGTTCTGGCGTCACTGCTAAACGAAAAATTTTGGCCATTTCAGTCTAAACAAATGAAATTGATAACTATGCTTGATATCCATCGGAGGATGTTTCTCCGACTGTGCATTTTTCTCAAAAATTTGTTCCTAAATCCAACGGTCAATCCAATTGGATGGGTGCAAACTCACGTGATCCGATGTAATTTTGGGGGCCCCATGTGTGTGGAAGATTGAAATGGATCATACGTTGGGTCTGCTAGAAGTTCTCATTGTAATACGATGAGCACAATTCTCCCAGGAGCATTCCTCTATTATATATATATAATCTTCAAAAATGAAGACAATATCCTTTAATAAGCATACCCTTAGAAAATTCAAAATAAAATTAAATATTGAGGGAGGTGATGAGCCAAAGAAATTGATGTATGCAAAGGCACACATCTTAGAATCTAGGCATGCACAAGCCTTTCCAAATTAATATTTAAAGAAAAATGAAGGGAAACTAACAAGTTAGGGGACTTGAATGTATACTTAATATAGAATTAACCGTTTGCACAGGAAGATAATATATATTAAAACCACTCTCCACATTTTACCATGTCATAAAACTCTTACCAAAGTCACTGTGTTGCCCAGCACTTCTTAACCTATGAAGTCTGGATAAGGATACATATTAATGAGCTCAAGACAATCTAAGGGAACATAGATACAACCGAGCACTTTCTAATGTCTGAGACACTAGTAGTAGTACCAACATGGAAATATCCTTAAAAACAAAATAGTATATTTGACATAATGATTTTTATTACAGAGAGTTGACACCATGCATGTACATGAATTTTTTTTTTACTAATTATATTCTTTTCTTAAACAAAATATTACTCTTTTCAGCCTTTCAAACATATTCATGCTAAAAACTAAGAAATTTAACAGAATTTCTAAAAAACAGGTCCAAATAGTAGCACAGTAGGATGCACTAAAACAGTAATCCTAAAAGCATCTGCACAGTACCTAATACAAGTTCATCATCATATACTCTGTAGCCTGTATAGGCATGCTTGGCATATACAATTATCTAGGTATGATAGCTCACAACAGACTATAATTAGTCTTAGGTGGAGTACTACAATAGAAGTAACTGTATTGTAACAACAAAAAATCCTCTTTTTAGCAAATGTCTATCCATGTTCCAAAAGGTTCTTGATGTAGTACGTATTGGAATTAGTTATAATATATATATATAAAGAGAGTACAAACAGGACATTGAAATACTCACAACACCACTGGTACGACAGTCAAGAACTTTCTATTGCGAGTGAGTTGCTTGCCATTGTCTATCTGTTCCCACCAAGTCAAACCATTATAGATCCCCTGGTCTTCAGCAAATGGAGTTCCCTTCTTCCAATGGAAGAAGATATAAGTGACCTAAAGAAAGAACCCAAGACTTTCGTAAAAAAAATTGTCAATATAAAATAGAAACTAGAAGGACAGGCTGCACAAACCAAATCATAAAAAATGAGGAACAGAAATTGTTGGCCATTTTTTTTAACATTTACTACAACTATCACTTGAACACCAACATAAAAGTTCCTAGAAGAAGCAAGCTAATTATATATAATATTATCTTTAAAAACTTAGGTTAAGTAACACAAGCGCGCACACGCGCGCACACACACACACACGCACGCACGCACGCACGCACGCACGCACGCACGCACACGCACGCGCACACGCACTCGCACTTAGGCTCGTGAAGAAACTTGTTTGGATTAAACTGACCTCCCACCCAACGATGTCTCTTCTACTCCCTTTCTAACATAAGGGTTACAGAATAAGTAAGAATCAAAGGGAAAAAGACCAAATTAGTTTTGAACTGTTCTAAGTGAGCATACCCATATAGCAGGGTTCAATGCAATGATAACTGAATGTTGCTTGGAAAAGGAACCATAAAATAAAGGGACAATTGAATAAGGAGTTGTCCCAGGGGCAGTCATATGACTAGATTGAAACCATCAAAAGAGGCAATCAAAACAGACTGCCAAACCAAAAGGGGCAACCACTACATTCATGCACAACAGTAATTTGCTGATGAAAAAAACTTGGCAAATACAAAACATCTCCTCGTATAACATCAATGACAATATTAATTATTCTCTATCTCAAGAAATTTTCTCAAACTTTATGTTGTTTCGCAGCTTACAACCACAGCCTTCACTTTCTCCTCTTCTAAAGACCAACTTGACTTTTCTTCAGTTTATTACCTGCAATGCAATCCCACTACATCGCTCTAAGGGTTAAAAAAAACAAGGGGGAAAAAAACTCAGACTCAGGCTGCAATTTGGTCATCTTCAAATCAAGTTGACCTGGCCGAGTTCAACAGCTAACACCAAAACCCGTAAAAATGTTTAAATGTGAAAGAAAAAACTATAAAGAATCTAAAACTAGCAAAAAAAATTCCTACAACTATAGAATTTAAAAGGTAGTGTGAGTTAGTATCTGTATGCGTGCATGACTAACCAATGGAATATAATAATTCCCGAAAATGGCATGTAGTACAAATAGATATCTACACAAGCAAAGAAAGCAACCGAGAAGTATACATGATATTGAAATTCATACATGATATTGCAATTCATGCATAGTAAAAAAAAAACATTGTAATTATAAGCACAGCGTGCAGCCAATAGACCCATACAAAACCCATGTGATACTCATTTAAATAAAATCCCACAGAGAAAATAAATGCAAATGTTGCTTTTTCATATAACAATCAAAATATTATTGGCTCAATACACCCATGGGTATCGGCTCTTCAGCATAAGGCATGGGATTGCCACCCGGGGTCCTCTGTTCGAATCCCCCCAGATTTACCCGAAGCACATGTAGGGCGAGCACGTGCACCCAGTGCACCAAGAGAAATAGTCCTGATGAGATAATACCATGGGGATACCTTCATTTCATATATATATATATATATATATATATTATTGCACTAACGGATAAATAGAAGTGCAAACTAAGAATCCTTAGTTATAAGAGCTCTACGCCTACTACATAAGAACAAAACAAACTCCCTTAGAAAACATTTTAGGGCCTACACATAAAGGAAAAAGGTAATCATAGCATTCAATAAACAGTAAAAGCATACACTACAGTAAATGTTTAAAGAACTCTCTCTGTCTATCTATAAGAAAAATTGAACGCAGGTCCACTACTAATCCAAAAAACCCGATCACATAGAGAGGGCAGAAACCTCATCCTACACCATCACAGCATCAAAGCTACAAAATAAGAGCAAGAGAGCCTAAAAGCCGCGTCTTCATCCGCACACGAAACAAATCAATTGTGCCCTACATCCATAGCAAACCATGCTTCTTGCTCCCCCAAACAAATTATCAACACTTAATGCTTCTTCCAAGCCCTAATCCAACAAAACAAGAAATACAAATAGCAAAACCCTAACAATCCAATCAAAACTTTAACAATAAACATGAGTAAAAACCATAGAACCTACAACCCCAAACCCTAATCCAACAAAACAAAGAAACACCAACACTAAAACCCTTACAATTCAATTCAATTCAATTCATCCAACAAAAAAAAACAAAAACAAAAACAAAAACAAAAACCCAACAACAATCAATAAAATCAAAGAAACCCACATCCCCAAACCCTAATCCAAACAAGAAAAACAAATCCAATCCCATCACCAACAACCCCAGATCCAGAAAACCCTAGGAATCCTAAATTCATTCAAGAGATTCAAAATTTAAGAAAAAAAGGGGTTGGGGGGGTGGGCGAGATATTGTTGCTTACGAGAAAATGGGCAAGATTGACGATGGTCCAGGCCATGCCAGGGGTGCAACCGAAGACAGAGAGAACGATGAGCCATGAGATGAAGAGGATCAAGATGTATGTGGTCCAAACGCCCGGATACATGAACCATTCCGTGTTCTTATTCAGATCTGGTGGTGGAACCGTCTGCACGTACAGCTTTGCCATTCAAAGCAACAAATAAAAAAAATAAAAAATAAAAAAAGACAGCCAACAACTCCTCTCAGCAACAACAACAACAATCCATTCACCTTCCAAACACAAAAATTGAAAAAAGATTCAATCCCTTCATCTTCTTTGTTTTGATCTTGATGTGTGTGTTTTGGGGGCTTTAGTTTTGGTTTTGGATTTGGAGTGGTATGTTGTTGTTGTTCTTGTTTGGGAGAGAAGAAAAGTAAGAGGAGGATTGGGGGTGGAAAGAAAAATCTAAGTAACCCACTCTTTTATTTGATTTGTTGTTTCTCACGAGCCGGCTGCTGGGACGGGGCGTTTGTAACCTTCCATAGTTTTTTTAGATTTGCTGGATAAACCTTAATTTGGTCTCTCTACACACAGTTTCTCTTTACACATAAATAAGTTTTAAAAAAATTATAAATTTTCTCTCTTAACACACCCTACATCCCTAAAATACCAAAATTCCTCATTTCTCCCCTCTTTACACACATTCAAGCCTCTTTTCTCTTCCTCTTCTCTACAGCAACTCTCTACTTCAACTTTTTCTTCTTCTTCCAAGGCGTTTGTAACCTTGTATGTTTTCTTCGTGTCGGTGGCTTAAATTACGCAGCTGCCCTTAAGATTTTTCCGTGGAATTTGTTCTAAGCTCCGGGGAAACAGTTTTCGTGCCGTCCGACTCGCACAAGTTTCAAAGTCCAAAAACTCAGCTCACAGGGTCCACTTATATGCTGCGAAACAACTCCACTGTATCATCCTGATCGTTGATTCAATAAGCGTAAAAATTAATGGTCTTCAAATCATAGATTTTTATTAGATATTCCACCAAAAGTGTAAGCGGGTTTAATGGTCGATTGCAGAGAAATGAGAGTATGAAAAGGGTATGCCCCATAGAGCTGGACTGCATATACAATTAGTTGGTTGCTTGTATGAGAATGCTCCGCTTGCAACTCTACTATGATCATAACTTTATATTCTATTTTTTTATTTTATTTATATCTTAAAAAGTATTTTAAAAGCATATGAAAATTTTAAATTTATGATTTTTTCTATTGTTGAACTTGCTTTGAGAAGTTTATATCGAATTTAGGAAGGGAAGGTTCTAAATATACAGAGTCTTCATATGAGAAGGTAGAAATTTGTGGCGGGTTTATCATTGTCTAACCCGTTCCAGGGGGTGGCACTTACCCTAATTTGCATTTGTTTTATTGTATTCACTTTTGGATAAAATTTCACAAAAATTGTAAGTTGATAAAATAAAAATTGTTTTATTTTATTGTTAAATGTTGTGACCGTTAAATTAAATTGTGATAATATAACCGCAATGGTTTTTATACTTCCCCATAATCTAATCCACAAAGGAGTCTTCCCACTCTATGATTGGGATGTGTTCTAGTAGGTCATACAACGGGCATGCATAGTTACCTCTTAAGAAATGTGCAAGAGGGACTCCTAACGTTAAAATTGTACATATAGAAAAGGAAAATAATTATATTAGAACTAGTTCTCACCACTTGTTTTATAAAAAATTTAGGTGAAGCTCATCTATCACTCAATGCAAATATTACAATATACGGGGACCCCCTAATAGTCATATGCCCGAAGTTTTAGTCAAATCCGGATTTACTAGACCATTAGATCGACTATACACCAATCCAAATTGACTGAATTTGTAGGCCACGAATGAAGGAGTTAGAAATATATAATTAGAACTAAACTTGATATTTATGATGATTTTAGTTAGGTCTTTCCATCCCCTCGAATTCCATCCTCAAATAAGACCCACAAGTGGGCTCTATAAAAAATTCTCACACTAGGAGTGTGAAAATACTTATCATAAGATTAAAGTCCTATAAAAAATATATTTACACATGTTCAATATTCGTACACATACACATTACCTCTCATGAATTTTCACGATCTGAAATTTGGCATTGGTCCAATTCTCAAGTCACTTTTGGTAAAATCATCCTTTCAAGAACATTAAACTTGAGTTTACGTTAATGTGGTTAATATTTTACACCCCCAGCCTCATTATATCACATGGCTCTAGATCCCAAAAGCAAGTTTGCATCACGAAGAATTCATATTAAATGAGGAAAACCCTCGCGGACCAGCGGCATGCAGTGCATGGCAGCCTGCACAGTGCACATTGGTGATGTAGTAGGACCTGATTTCATCATATTATTATTTTTAATATTAAAAAATAGATCATATATTATAAAATTTCGGTATACATGCAGTTAATGTATTAATAATAATCAATCAATCAATTTTAAAATTGCTAACTCTAAACCTCCAGCATTAATTACATATATTTGACTCACCTTTCACCAAAACTTGATGAGCCGGCAAATTTCATAGTCAACTTGCCAGTTTGCCAACCCTCGTGTGTGACGTTTTCCATTAAAATAAAAGAGTGCAGTCTTGCTCTTACTAGTGTATATCTAAATCGGTACTCACTCCATGTGAGTAGTTTTCTCCAACCTTTTTCCTCATCGACACTATTATCCACTACCTGAAACAGAACTTCTTTTGGATGTGAAAAGGTTTGGAATGTGCTTATTTTTGCAACCACAAACAAAAAGTAAAGGGAAAGTCCCAAATTTGAAACATCCCCATATTTCTCGGAATGACAATTTCGCCAGAATGAATTCGCCCTAGATATAGTGTTCATGTGTTGTTTCAGTGATCTAACATCAGTAATCCAACCAGTGTCCCACAGTGGATGGAAGATGTCTCTTAAATCTACCAGTTCCAAGGATCCCATGTGTCCAATCCATGGCCTAAAAATGGTAGATTAAGAAAATAGAAGCATGCAACATACTCTGTAAGTACCAAGTTCCGATCCCTGCAGGGTGAGCACAAAAACAAATTTTTTACTGACAATTCAGAAGGAATCACATTTAGATGGGGTCCACTTTCTCCATCAGATAGGATGGATTGTGACCAAGGAATCGGCCCCCTGCTCATTTCTATCTGCCCAATTTAAAGCAATGAGGGCTATGAAATGGACAGTATAAGTTATATAACACTATGGGTGTCCAAGCGAATGGTTTCTCCTTGGAGATTTTAATGAAATTAGGGAGTCATCTTTTTCTATCAATGTTGTTTCTGCTGTGAGGTTAGTGTTGGAAAACTGGGTTTTGGGTCAACTTTGGTGGTGGGTCGGGTTGTGTTGGGTCAGAAGCCCATAACCCAATATATGTCGGACCTGGGCCCAACCTGTGGGCTCCAAAACAGTCACCAGTTCACCTTTTTAAAGCCCATCTCGAATTGCATTCAGTGTTATACATTTGTATCCCGACATAGTGTTGAACACTAGCCTTGCTCCTATTTTGTAAGTTCGATTGCTTGTGAAATAGTTGCTGTAATCACAAAAAGACTCTAAGTCAATTACAGTTAGATCTACTAACTCATGGCAAATAGTTTGGCTATGCAAGTGGTTGAGAGGCTGTCTCCTTGATTGGCCTTGTGGGCGGGGGTTCAACTCGCTTGTACCCTCAAGTGTTTTCTTTCCCCACTTCTTTTTCTTGTATTCATCTTTCTTTTAATGAATGATACTGTTACCATTCAAAAAAGTAAAACTTTGTATTACGCTATGAATTTGTTTGAATGTATTCCACCGAGCATCTTATGGTAGTCTGTTATATTGTATATATATATAGATATAAAGCGTTGTCATTAGCGTGAGATCACATGACCACATGTTTACAGATTATCTATGGCCATTACTTTACATTTGTATGAGATATGTTGGCTGTAACTTTACATTTTGTAAGGCCTTGTCAGTGGATTGACCAGCAACTGTTTCAATATCATTGGCTAAGTGCTGACTTGGACATCATATCCATGGTGATATGATCTGCTGGATTCTATAGGCAGCAAAAATGGAAAGGAGTGTGTTCATGCAGGTTGGGAACATTAGCTATAAAAAAAAGCCCTGTAATTGGCATACATATTCACCAAATTGTTTTAGTTTGTTTTACAAAATCATAACCTGTTATTAGTGTACAAAGAAAAATTGAAAGAATTACCATTAAAAACTCCGAAAAATATAAATCAACCACCCACATGCCTGTGCTTCTTAAAGAAAAGGTTGTTCAGCTATACTAGTACAAAAATCAATCCACACAAATTTCTCATTAGTAATGCAATATCCAGCAATTAAGGACTACATATAAAAGAACCAGACATTTTCACAGCCACAGATGACCAGCACTCAAATGAGTGGAAATTCAATCTATTGACATCAACTAAATCCTTATTAGAAATAAACTGATAAAAGAGCCCCCGCAACCTGACCATTTTACATCAAACACTAAGATACCTCCCCCTCAGAAACCTCCTTTTCATCAATGACTTCCTCATTCCAACCAAGGTTCAGAGCCATGTCCTCCACTGCCACCTTGATGACATCTTTTCTAACGCCAATATCAGTAGCATACCTGCTCATACAATACATCCCAGCAGTAAAAGTAGCCACCCCAACAGGACCTGCCATGAATAATTTCAGAGGAGAGGATACAAGGGCAGCCAACTTAGCACCAATGAGTGAAGAAGCTTGACCACTCCTTCCCATGCTGGTGTTCTCAACTATCAGAAGACCTGTCTTGCAATAGAGTGCCAAGTCTTCACAGTTGTTCCGGAACACATCATAGTTCCCAAATCCATTTTGCAGGAGATACATAGCTCTATGGATGACAGTTTCAGGTGGGTCAGATTCTGCGGTTGTGCATGTGCCACCCCGTACCTTGGCAAGGAAAACAGATGCTGGAACCCCATACTCGAAGCAGTATAGGGAGCCGCTGCGAAGAAAGCAATCCAAACAAGAGAG
Organism: Sextonia rubra; assembly: GCA_037013555.1. NCBI lineage: Eukaryota > Viridiplantae > Streptophyta > Magnoliopsida > Laurales > Lauraceae > Sextonia > Sextonia rubra. The sequence continues at coordinate 27,371,027 of JASUAD010000011.1, read as the reverse complement.
GACCACACCACTGTTGGGCTGCCTGAACCCACAGTCAGGGAAGGTCATACATTCTGATTGTGTTTTTGAACTCGATCTGAAAGAACCAAATGATGCATTTGTGGCTGAAGAGCTATCCTGTTCACGTGTAAAATGAACCACTTTGCTTCCTCCAACGTATATACCTGGTTTCAAGGAAAAGAAATTGCCAAAATCACCAGTGGATTAGATATCAATTCTACAATGATTCCAACAAAGATGGATGATGAATGAATGAAAATGTTATGCCTATCTTCATGTTTCATGACAAATTATAAATGATGAATGAAAATCACTACCACCACACTGACATCTAGGACAAAGAAACCAATTAAAGTCCACTAGGCAATAAATACAGGGGTGAATATCAAAGTAGTATAACTCAGTCTCATGCAAGCTGAACAGTGAAATCCAACATGTGAGGGCAGGACCCGGTTAGGATACTTAAAACTAGTAATTACTTGTAACAAAAGAACTGATGTGCCGGTAAATCAGGTTATCCAAATTCATGAAGCCTCAATTAATCCTCATTTTTATATGTGATTTACCTGTACAGGATTTACTAATATCTAAATGTGCCCTTGTTACAATATAAAGGAAAAGATGATGCTAAAGTTTCTTCTTGATTGCCATGGTTCCAGTGTAATATCCAAGATGGCAATTTGAGAGGAATGTAAGGTCCTTACTCCCTCCCTATATATAAAGTAACCTGAAAGAGGATGCTGTTAACCAGCTATATGGCTCCATATGGTATCCAGTGCAGGGCATGTGCAGGCTAATGAGAATTTTTCACACTAGGCAAGAGCGAAGCAGGCTAGTTAGATCACAGATGGAGAAAACAAGAGCTTCATCCCAAACCTTGCACCCCACCTTTTGGTTGACATCGATACATTTCCAATGCTTTGCAACCTGCAACTCTAGGTATATCTCAGGAATAGCTGAAAGGGAAAGGAAGTGAGATTGAACTCGCCAAACTACATGCAAAATTTTTTTCAAAGAAACTTAAAATAACATTCAACCTATGCTACTAGGTGCATCAAGCCATCGGAAATATTTTAGTCTAAGAAGCTTTAGATAGGAAATGAACTAGAATAACTTGAACCCAAAGATTTATAAAAATCCAAATTTCAATCTAACCAGAAGAGCACGTAGCATAAGACAAACCAAGGAAAAATGAACATCTGTGCTTGTTCCATAGCATGAAAAAACTCCAATGTTTGACACCCTAGAGAATTGAATTCCATGAAATTAATCCCAAGTTCGAGTAAAACCTCCCACTAATAGCCAAATGAACTGATGGTTGGCTGGGGTACGCGCACAACTGAATTGAAATTTGTAATGCCATCAAATCAAATTACGCGGTGATGAGAAATGGCCACATTGACTTCAATGATAAAGGAGACAGCAGAATCAAGAGGAGTTCAAGTAGATCCATCAATAAACATGCTCCAGTCTTGATTAAATAGCCACATTTGCTTCACACCAGAGGTTAATGATGAACCAAGGTTCACTCTAATTCCAATTGAAGAAAAAAATAATTCTAGAAGAGAGAGAGACACTAGATCGAGATCAATAATCTGTTAAGTAAGTAGTAGTGACCAAGATACCGATTTCCCCAATCCAAACATCACATCATGCGTTGTACAAACAAGCCAACATCAGCACTTCCATGTTTTCAAGGAAACCCAGTAGGCTACCATCTCCAATTCTGTCAATTTTCCAAAAAATTTCGGCCTTTGGAAGTTGGAAATTCTTATAGTATTGATACAGCCTCAATCAAGTAATCAACAAGCAAAGAGATGCAAGCAAGGGCACACTACTCAAGAAATACATCAACAAAATCCAAGACAATCCCACCATTACAAACTCAACATAAACACATTAGGAACCTCAGAAAGAAAACAACTGACAGAACACAAGGCAAGTATATAACCAAACCACTAGATCCATCATCCAAAAAGATAGAATTCAGCCCATGGAGAAGAAAAACCAATCACATTACAATTACATCAACATATATTAGGAGGCAGAAATGAAAATGCCAAAAGACTCGGTTGCTGAATCCACATTCTGTATATAGTAAGAAAGCAGATAAAAAGAGAAACCCAAAAACCAGAATTGCTGAAACTATTGAATTACCATGGTGAGAGTATGTATAGGCAGCTCTCCAAGAATAAATGTGGTCTCCTGCCTTGATCTGGGCTCTCTCTACTCTGTTGGAAAGAAGACCCATCACAGCATTCCCCTTCTCTCTCACCTCCTGTCCTCAAATCTAGTTACACAGATGGAAAGAAGACAAAAATACAAAGCCCCAGCAAGATTCTTTTATAGTGGAAATCGAACAGAGTGGCAGTAAAAAAAAGCCCAACTCTAACACACTTCTCTCAGTAAAGATACACGGTGTTTAATGGGTCATCCACCCTACACGTGGCATAGTTGCCTGGTCCGTCTAAATCATTATCACTGCCATTGCACCTCCAAGGATTTGGATTTAATGACGAAATCCCTCAGCTGACCTTGGAAAACCAATCTAGTCTATAGACGTCACTATTTGGGCAACCTGCCCACTGCCCGTGCATGGCAGGCTGCCGTAATGGTTAGCCTAATGGTAAGTGGTAACCATTGGATACTGACCCAAGATTTTTTTTTTTTTAGGGGATGTGGACCTTAATAGGTAGATTGATTTTAGGACAAATCAAAAAATTTTACATAGATTTTAAAAGTCTAATCATGATTTTTATTCTGTTTTTCGAAGTGGACCCAAAATTTTCGTATATTACTTAGAAACGTCTCACGGTTTGATGGGTGCAATTGCACCAACATACCACTACCTGTGTGCCACCATAAGGGATTTCTATCACAGGATTCGGGCTCGCCTGCAAGATGGTTTTGGCATTTAATAGGAAGAAAAGAAAAAAAATGAAGGAGGAAAGAAAGGATAACAATTGTATACTTTTTGTATTATCCATTGGAATATGGTTACTATGAAAGGAAAAGAAAGATAAAGAAATAAAAGGAAATGGTAGGAGTGTAGAGCACGATAGGGATCAGCGAAGGGGCTTGCAGTGGTATATGAAAGTAGGAAAGTTTCTCTTCTTTTATGGACGATAGCAACAAGAGAGAAGAAAAAAGACTGGTGGGGGGCTAAAGGTCTCACCCATCTCGATTAGGATGAAAACGAGTCAAGTGTAAATTCATTCCTGCTCAACCATGTAATTGTTTTGTTCTATGTCATTGAGGACGGTTTAAAATATGTATATACCAAACGCGTCCGATTACAAGTACCACCAGCCCACCAGATGAGAGGGGTTTTTATCCTGGGCTGACGGAGTGAAAGTTGGAACCTTACGGTATAGCCTTACCCATTGAAAATATGAGACTTCAGTAATAAGAACCTGAACCTCGTGATGTACGAGTTAATCTCAAATTTTACTTAAATAGAAGTTGATTTCGCTTAGGCTAATAGTTATATATATGCGTTAGAAGTTGAAAGATTTAATAGTCAGCAAAATGTGCACTAAAATAAGAATGAGGAATTTGAAAGAAAAAAAAGCAATAATATTTAAGGATAAAATGATTAGCGAGGAATAATGAAATTTTAAAGGAGAAACTACAGTGATGTGTAATCAAATGATTAATTGTATTTCTATTAGAAAGTTTATAAAAGAGGTGCTTGGAGAGTCAAAATAAAAAAACATTACAATTAAAAAAAACTTGGTGGTAAAGTGTAGAGGCTTATGAAGTTGTTAAAAAAAAATTGCTACAAATTTTGACAGGAGACAAAGAATATAAAAAACTATGAAATATATAAAAAGGCAAAGGAAAAAGGTAAGAAAGTAATAAGTGGTATAAAGTTCAAAGCGTATGATGACCTCCATAATAGGTTGAGAATAAGAAAATAAGATAATAATATTTTAAGCTTTCAAAAATAAGGGAAAAACATAGGGGCTTGAATCATGTCAAATGCATTAAAAACAATGACCAAAAGATTCTAATGAAGCACAATGATATAAAAGAAATGCGAAGGAAATATTTTAATAAGCTTTTAAATGAAGACTATATAAAAATTACTAGAACAAGAGAAGATACTTCATTAGCATAACATATTTTTTTTCTTGCAGAGTTAGGGTGGAGGAAGTGAGGGAAGCATGAAACGAATGAAGACAAAAAAGGTTACGAGTTCAAATATTTTTTTTTATAGAATCTTTAAAATGCTTATAAGTAGATGGGGAGGATTTGGTTAACTAGACTCTTCAATAAGATATTAATGTCAAAGAAAATGCCGGATAAATGAAGAATAAGTATTGTAGTACCTATATATAAGAACAATGGAGATATACAAAATTATATCAACTATCATAAGATTAAACTTACCAGCGATATTTTGAAGTTATAGCAGAGAGTAATGGAGAAAAGACTTAAATAGAAGACCAAGATATCTCATGATCAATTTAATTTTATGTTAAAGGATCAATAATGAATGCTATCTTATCAGTCATGCAATTTGCGAAAAGAGGGATATTCATTTGCATATGTCCCTCACAAAGGGGCCGTGCATACTCCTTTTGTGGGGCCCATGGTGGACTCCACCAAGTGATGAGACCAGAGGGGATGAAAAGATCTATGTGAGAGCACCCTAAATATCAAATTTGGCCCCAATCACATGTCCCTATCCCCTTCATCCATGACCCACAAATTCATTCCATTCGAATGGATGCATAGTCGATCTAACGGTCTAATAAATTCGGATTTGACAAAAAATTAGTAAATGGGTTTAACTCAAGGGAGTCGTGTGTGTGGTCTATTTGGATGGACCATACAGTGTGTTCCACTTAGAATTCTCACAAAAAAAAATGGTAAGGGACATATGCACATATATATTTCCCTTGTGAAAAAATATCAGGCGAAGAGAAAAAGTCTGCAAATGATCTTTATTAATTTAGAAAAAGCTTATGATAGGGTATATAGAAATTTAATTTGATAGCTTTTAATTAAAAGAAATGTCTTTAATTATGATAGGGTATACATGTCTTTAATTATGATAGGGTATATAGAAATTTAATTCGATAGCTTTTAATTAAAAGAAATGTCTAAAAGGTTATATTAAAATATTAAAGACATGAATTAATGAGCGGTAATGAGTGAAAGAATTACCTGTGAAGAAACAAATGAGTTTCCAATAACCATATATTTAGATCAGGGGTTAGCTCTACGCTCTTATCTTTTTGCATTAATTATAAATAAACTAGTGCTTGTATTCAAGGAGGTATGTCTATGTTGTTTGTAGATTATATAGTGTTGGTAGATAAATCAAAAGATCATGTAAACACAAAACTTAAGAGATTGCGGAAGGCTTTAAAATCCAAAGACTTTAAAATAAGTTACTCAAGTACAGAATATATAAATTGCAACTTAGGTAAACATATACAAACAGAAGAAATTACTGTAAGAATTGAAACCCAGAAGATATCACAAAGAAATTATTTTAGTTACCTTGCTTTATAATTATTAAGGATGGGAGATTAATATAGAAGTTGAATATAGGATAAGAGCGGGATGGTTGAAATAAAGACTTGCTTATGTAGTGTTTTGTGACCAATGAGTGCAAATAAGATTAAAGGAAAAATGTTATAGTAAAGTGATTAGACCAGCTGTAACTTATGGGGGCAAAATGGTTGAGTTATAAAGGTCTCTCTCTCTCTCTCTCTCTCTCTCTCTCTCTCTCTCTATATATATATGTATGATTTTTGTGATTTTTCAACTTTTAAACATTAGGAAATTGATGCGGCCCTTGAACATGGGCCCGCCAAAATTCATGATCAAACTCATCTCATGGAAGGCTTTATTAGCATGAAATCAAAGTAATGTAAATCTTATCATTTCTCATTATAAGGATAATAGTTTAAAGTTTTAAAGTTGAGTACAATTTGTATTAATTTACTTGTTATTAGTGCTTTTAGTTTGAAAGTTTGAATTTAGAATTTGATTAGGATATGTCCTTGAATTATGATGGGAAAAGATTAGCTAGAGATTAGTTTGTTTATCATATGCATTAAAATAGCATCTAAGCCAATTGACCAAGTACTGGTGAAGATATTATTATTATTATTATTATTTCCTGCTCGTCTTGAGCCGTGAACCCTAAACGGTGGTTTGCAAGAGCCAAAATCTTGTTGCCAGAGGTTGGCATGGACCTTGTTCTACTATGAGAGTTTAACTCAGGGTCTTGACTCAACTCAAGCTCTATCCAAATCCTGTTTAGGTAAACTCAAATGTAAACCTGATTAGAGGAAACCTAAACATATCCAATCCATCTTAAATTTCCCTCCCCGGTGATTGTACCCAAATTCTTTAGATTGGTTTAACTTTTCAACGGTATACAATTTAGAAAATGTACAGAAAAGATTTTTTTTTCTTAACTCACCATCACCAGCCAAAATAACCTGACCTATGGGGCCCACCTGGCTCACCCTGTTATCAAATCTAAACCCTAGCCCAGAGTTGATACTCCTCCATGTTTTGTAAGATTGATGGACAGATCAGATTAGTGTCATTTTTGTAGAAAGGCAGCTTAAGAGGAGGCCCTTCAAATGCCCCACACCCAAGATTTTCATTCTTTCGAGCAGGCCCCACAAGCCAGGCCATCTCATGCTTAGGCACGTTATTCCGCTCTCGAAGATGGCATACATATATCCTATGGTACTGTACGGCGCATGCAATTAGTACAATATATGTCTATCGTCTATGCATTGCTTATGGAAAGGTGAGGTTGTTTTGCACCTAATCAATATGCCGAAAGCAGAACGACTGATGGAACGTACTCGGATCAAATATGGGTTCCTGAAGCCCAACCCAAAAGCGAACCCCAATTCCATGCACTCGAGTTCGGGCCGAGGCCAAACTGCAACCCAAATTCAGGTCAAGCAGTAAAGATTTGGGTTTAACATGATCCCTGTCGCACCCCTAGGTAGGACACTTAAAACAGTGATGACTTCGAACTTGAGTAGGATGGTTTGTGTCTGTCAATGACACTGAATCTTTATTGATAGCTAAATTGACAAAACCTTATATTTATAGTGGACCTTGTGGGCCACACATCTATCTCACGCTCTCGTAGCAATGACTACAGGAGTCAGTCATCATGCCGGCAGAACTCCAGATTATAACCAAACAGCTAAAAATCCCACAAATGCCAATATGGTAACGAGGGAATCATGATTTACTGAAAATTGCAGGGACGCCACACGACCAAATCATGACCTGATAGTGCCCCTAACATGGCAGCAGAATCCAACGTTCCAAAGGCTGATTGCGACAAGGCCTGGTGCATCAACAGTAGTACTCGAGGATTCCTTTTTAATGGATGTGCTATTCTTTCCCTCACACACAATCATCTTAATTTAATAGCAATTTTGATTAAAATTATATCAAAGCTAAGAAAAAGCCGGTTGCACTGATATTATTCTGAATGAGGCTGTTGAAATATTTGGATCATACTGGGGAAGGCCCCAACATTGATTGTTTAAATTACATTCCTACTAAAGAATACACGTCTTGATAAAAATCAATATAATAAATAAGGAGAATATTCATGTGCATATGTCCCTCACCATTTTGGTGAGGGACACTCCTTTTTTGGAAAGTATTAATAAGCAATAAGACAAAATTTCACAACTTTTTATGCTTGAAAAGTCCAAAAAAGGAAGTGTCCCTCACTAAAATGGTGAGGAACATATGCATATGAAGACCCCTCAATAAATAAGAGTGGCAAGAAAATCCTAATCCAAGTAGATGCTCCAATTGTACACTTTCACATCAAAATCTGAAGATTCGTCAAGCAAATGCTTCAGCTCTTTTGCATGTTCGCCATCCTTGGCAAGTAGCAATGCGAACCCTCCGCCACCTGCGCCAACAAGCTTGTAGCCACAGCAGAAGCGGTCGGCAAATTCAAAGAGCCTATCCACAAACTCATTACTGCAGTAAGGGTCTAATTCCTGATGTAGCCTCCAAGCCTCTAACATTATCTCTCCCAGTTCATCCAAGTCACCATTCATCAGTGCTTCTCGCCCGATCCTTGCCAGCTCTGCCAGGCGCTTGATACTTGATATCAGTAGGTTATCGCGTCGGAGATACCGGATTACCACCTTTTGAAGAACTTGATGTGCAAGCCGGACCTGCATTTCATTGAACAGTAAGATGAAATGGAAAAGGAAAAGGCATAGTGATGCAGGCCAGATCCATGATTGGCCAACCCATTGGACCCAAATAAAAATAAGGCCCATCAATGAATATCAATTTCCTATTATTAGTTGCTTTTTTAAGTTTCTAAGATTCTTTTATTTTTAGAAGTTAATATTATATTGCATGAGGATTCTTTATTATGATTGAAATTAGGATTGTTTCCTTAATTAGGGAGTAGCTTAATTATAAATAAAGATGAACTCCCTTCTCATGGGACACATTACATCACATTGATATTGAATAAGAATTCAATTTTTTTTCTCCCGAGTGAGTTGAATTGGTATTTGGTGTAGGACCTGGACAATCTAACCTAAGCCCTTTGGCTAGGAGAGTAGCCCATTAGTTATTCCTCTTCCCTGTACTGCGTCACATAGGGGAAGCCAACAATCAAGTAGAATAATTTTCTAATCATAAATCTTATGCAAAACTGTACGGTGAGTTAAGATCCACTTTCAGCAGTATGGTGAGTTAATGTCAGCTTTTGGCATGCTAGACTCAACAGAACTGTTACCAGAGAGTTGTTTTCAGCAAATAAAACAATCTATAATATCCTTTCCGACATAAATGGGCACAACAAAGCAACAAAATGGTGTCTCTAGGGTTGGGATTGTTCGCATGGCATTTTTTCCCTCATTTATAATAGCAGTATTAATTTCATGTGAATCCCTATAAAATTCGAAGGCAATAAGAATGAAAGTTCACTAAAATGCGACATGGGACTCTTCCTTCCCACCCTTTCGCTCACAGCCACACATACAGGATTTGGCATATATGAAGTATGAATCACGTAGACATGATTATGTTAACATCTCACCCTCAAATTCAGGCAGGTCCAATCATCATATGACAATTTGGGTACAATAAATATTCCCTGTTGCTCCTAGGTTTGGCAAGATTTTGTGCCTCCTAGAGCAGTTGGTTAGCGGTTGTGGGAAAGGCATCCACACTATAAAATTAAGAAACCAGCAAATTCCAAGATATTAGACTGATGTTCCTATCTAAGGAAATCACATTGGTGTATATTCGTTGAGAAATTAGATTAATGGTCAAGCAAGTGCACTTGCCAAGGAGGGAGTACTTAGGAATGATCTGGTTATAGAAAATATGTTTCCCATTCCATAGCAAGGGAGATAGAAGCCACTCATTCACTAACACCTATGGCAAAGCTATATTTTTCGTTGCAGTTTAAAGTGAATAAAGTTTCAGTATCTTTAAGATAAGTATGGATCCCTTACTTGCCCAGTGAAAACTACAAGCAGGCGCTGCTCTAGCTCTGACACCAACTGTGATGAAGCCAAGAGAGGGATGACTTGTAGCCGTAATGGTTTTCCAGGGAAGCTTGAAGTACATTTGATGCCCGGGTACAGGCCTCCAATTTGATCTTGCCACCCTCCACCTGTGCCCATGATCTGTTCTAAGACTAAAACAAGTCTAGCAACATTTTCATTACTTTCATCTTCTTCCATTATATGGAGAAGTCCTTTAACAACAGCAGCTGCCAATATACTGGAAGTCCCTAAACCACTACCACGAGGAACATTTGCCCATGTCCTTATTTGTAGTCCTGTGGAAGCTAAGAGATTAGAATGAACAATACCAGTCACAAGCAGGGCAGATTTGACTAGTCGAAACAGATCATCTTTATCGAATGGCATATTGATCGAGGTAGGATCTTCAATGTATAACTGGTTTTCAGAATCATCACAAATCAATATTCCACAGGTCTCAGTTGTCTCTATCACAGTTCCAATGGGACGAGAACCTTCCAAACTTATTGCCATATTCAGAACACAACCAGAACGCTCCAAGCTCCAAGGCGGAGTATCACTCCAGCCCCCAACAAAATCAACACGAACTGGTAACTTTACTTTTGCTCTCATTGGTTTGAAAGGATGAGTGATCCAGCCATCAGCATCATTGCCACGACATGCTGAAGAAGGACTTCTGCCGTTGGGAAAGTTAGGATGGTCTGAAAAAAAAGCAAGGTCAGCAAACCACAAAAGCAAGATCAGCATCACTGCCACTCAACAAACATGCGCAGACATACGCGACTGATACAAAATGGAATCTTTCACTGAAACAGCAATGTTGCCAGATCCTAGGACATACATTAAACAAATAAGTTTATTTTGGACCTATTTTTTATTAGCATGACAGTAATTTGCCCCAGAAGATGTGGCACATGTGCATGATGCTCCAAATTGTTAATCACATGAGACTTACCATGCATGAACCCCAGGCCAAAGCTTACAAAGGTTTGTAATTCTGACTCGATTCAGTGGACCTTTCAGAAAAAGAAGTAAAAGGACAGTTAAAAGAACCTCAGTCTACTTTTTTAAATAAGTTATGTTTGTCATGCACACAAAATTCTGAGTTACTTGTTTTAGACATCTGAAAAAAATTCAGTTACTGATAATAATTTAAAAAACGTGTTTAGCACCTGTAGTCTTTCCCCATAGTTAAGATACCAATTTATGTTTCCATTAAATTCCATTATTACATTCAACTTCAGTAAGATATGTTTGCCATGTGTACAAAATTCCAAGTTATCTGTTTATGTGAACGTGTTAACAAACTTCAGTCACTGATAATCAGTTAATTAAGACACCAGTTTATGTTTCAATCAAAATAATAACTTGTAATTACATTTTAGTGATCAGGGACATTGATCTAACAGAAGCACTGAGTTCTCAGTGATCCAAAATTTTGATCTGACAGAACCCCCCTTTCCACTATAGATTAGAAGAACCTATCGGCAGTACACTGTATCTCACCGTCATTTACATTGATTATGAACGCTGCGTTATTCTAATTCATTCATCTCTGTTTGTTTGCAAGGTGCAGCAGGTTAGGCTTAGCTTATGCAGTGTTGTTTGCTTTTTGAGTTTGGTCCATCCATGATGTAGCCCATCCAGACATCGGTAAAATTTTCCAAAATGCATATGCAAACAAGAACCTTGAGAATCAGATAAATAGATCTTCTGTGAGTGAAAAGAGCAGCTTACTGACATTAGCAAATTACCTTCAAAGCCATATATAACCGCTGAAGCAGTTTCATTAGCTACTGCAGCCCATACTTTGTGCTCCATATTGCAAGCATTTGTTTCTTCTCCGCATACCCTATGAAGATCAACTTGCACCTGGTATGCCCTGCTCTGAGGAATGATCTCCAAACACTGGGCTTGGAGATCAGGACAGTGTGTGAGAAAATCCTTACAAATCTCAATTCCCGACTTATCTTTCTGCAGAATTTCTTCACACAACTGAGACAAGTTGCGCCCAAGTAAACCATAGCTAATGCAAGCATTAGCAATTCCAGCTGCAAGATCTGCTTGATGATTGCTGGAGACAGAGCAAAGCTTTGGAAAGTCTATTGACCTATGCAACTCCTCCAAACTGATGCGATTTGCACTTCTCCACAAGGAAAGCATAGTTTCATCATTTCGATTGCTTGATCCCATAAGCCACATGGCTAAACTAAGCATCTCAGCTGGAGGTAGAACAGGATATATCTTTGCATTCCATAGGCACTTACCTTGTGTATCAAGGGAATTCCATAGGTCACTTTGTTCAATGCATAAATCAAAGAGAAACTTCTTCCATGGTCTTCCGCAGAATGTTCCATCCCTTGAAAATGAATTTTTTGGGTTATCATGTAGTCCACAATAGATAAGGACTCTTTCTGTCTGGCCCACTAAAGGAGCCTCCCACAAACAATGACGATCAGGTAGTATGAACCGCACAGACGTTCTTCTAGGCCAATATTCACCATCACCTTGTATATTAATTCCAACAACAACAGATTGGGCTCCGATCTGTACTCCACCTGAAAGTGAGGAATCATAAATCAAGGAGTCCTCTCCAACTGAGACCCCAGGTGCAATTTTGCTTGAAAGAATAATAGCAGATGCTGCAATATCACAGACAGTGGTTGCTGGAATGGAACATAAGTGCCTGCGACCCACAAGCCCTGAATTGGACCCACTTAGGTGATCTAGAACTTCGCTAGAGGTGCCAAAATGTAAGAATGACAAATCATCTGCAAAGAAATCAAAGAAAAAAGAACGAGTGAACATTCAAGCAGCACTTCTAAGTGGCTTCCTATTCATGTGACCGACAGACAGCTATCCATAGCTCTGAGAAGGTATTGGTGCCAAAGAAAACATACAAGCACAATAGCTGAACATCTTCTGATTCCCCAAAGCATTGACCAGCTCTTCTCCTAAAGGGCGACACTTCAACCATTCATGTTTAGCAGGTACCCAAGCTGCTACCAAATCTTCATATAAACTCATCTGCACAATTTCTAAATAAATTTATCCTGGGATAGAAAAAATGAGGACATCAAAAAATAACAATCATTGAAGAAACTGTCAAAAGCTTTATACACAAAGATATGAACCCATGGAATTTAGGTTTAGTGCAGGATACTCATAATCCATTGATAACATGCAGCATTTAGAGACTCCTTTCCTTTCTGGACATCTGACCAGGAACATCACTACATTAGTTTTGGTCATTCTAGCTGTTTTATAACATGCAAAACATCTTAATAACTTAGGCCATATAGATCTGACAATGAACATGCTTGTTAGTTCTCAAGAGTCAAGACCACATGTCAAAGTTTTATGACTGGTGAAGGAACTGCGTTTTTTAGAACTCGAAACAAAAAAGGGCGAAAAAAAGCCTTTTTAAGATGTTTAACCTTTGACTAATTTGTAACTCCAAAAGCCTATAGAAAAGAAATTTTTTCGTCCTCCGGCAAATGTAAATTAGTCAGCAGTTCCAGCATTCTGGACCACCTCAACAAGCCAAGTGAAGATACTGCTCAAGGTGAATTTATCAGGCCTTCTGAATAATGTGTTAGAAACTACTAAAACTGATTGCATGGGAAATTTGGAATGGCAATAAAAAATATGTTCGGCATGGTATAGAAGGAAGCCATCATCTATATTTCCTTGGGTATCCATGGACTGCCATAGAGAATGATCTAGAATGGCCAAATTCTCATTTCATTTGTATATTTCTTACTATTTGAATTTCTCAATAGATGATTTCAGAGAATTGGTAGCATGCCAAACACTTGCCCATGACAAAATGAAGACTATCAAAAGCATGTTGTAGGGCCCACTAGGCACCAGATATACATGAGTTCCATGGACTGGATATTCCAAAAATAACCTTCATTGGTCATTATTAGGCATTTAACCCAAGGCAATGGAATACACAGCCAAATAAAAGACACCGAGTGGCTCACAAGTCACAATCACCTTAGATGGTTAGATTGACTGTTGGAATCTAACTGTTGGAATTCTTTTCTTTGGAAAAAATAGTTGACATGTTCAGATTATCCTTAATCTTGATTACGATGGTCATCTAAGTTGAGTCTGTGACCAACTGCAATAAAATTCTTCGACAATTACTTATTTCTTTCTCAAACTGACCAAGTGTATATTGATTATGTGAATGGCATTTAAACAGGTGGAGTGACCCTAGGGAAAGTGGAAGACCCAATAGGTGCCCCAAGGAGATTTGTTGGGATCATTTAAATAAATATGAATGTTCAATAGCCTATAGCCCAAGTTTGGGACAGCTCAAACGAGGAAATTGGATGATCTTGAGGAAAGGGATTGTGCTGGCTGATATGTCCAATGGGCATGGCTAAATATGCCCATGGTATATCTTGCATTATTTTCCACATACAGTAGTGTGGGTTTGAAAAGGATGTGCCTACAAAGTACTAATACACTCAATAATCGTCAGTTCATCACTGCCATGCATTCATTAGCAACTTCTTCACTCATGTTATTATGCCTCTAATGCTAGCCTAGAAATTTGCCATAATTTTCGTAAATTCGTAGGAATTGTCAACAATTTCTATGAGCTGATAAAGCTTGTCCATTGATGAAGGTTCATTCAGTTTTTAATTGTGAAAATAGGAGTTACTATAGGCTCTGGTGGTGCGATTTGAAAGGTCATTTATAAAAATTGCTATTATTCAGTTGATCGATAGTGGAAATTCATCAGCTGAGCATGTCCATTTGTGCAGAAATCCCTTGTCAAAATTATCATGTTCTCAGCAACAAGAGTCGTATCTCACCCTGATCAAAGTAGGACCCATACCAGATTAGTTAATGAAAATCCTTTGTTTGGTTACTTGTAATAATATGATGGGCAACGATGTCTGCAATTGGCATGGATGGTTGAGAGGGCAGCATTAAAAGCCATTTACTGAGTCAAGGAAAGGTGAATTATGAAGGTGTAAATGAAAAGAAAAATCAAAAGTTAGGAGTCTAGGTACTCTTAAGTGTCTCACTAGCATTTCCCATGAGTGAGTGTGGAACTCCACATCCGGGCCAACTCTTGAATATCCAACCCGCTCAAAATAAACACCCACCCATTAATTAGGCCTTCTCCAAGTTTTACTCCAATAGGAGTTGGTCCTACTGCAGGATTAACATATGATTTTCGGGATATAAAGAATCCTATTTATAGTACACATGGATTGAAAGAAATAATCATACATTCCACAAAAGCTAGACTATACTATTGGGGTGGCTAAGGAAAAAGTCCAAATGAAGGTCATTTCTTAAGCACTTTGCATGAATCAATTTCACAGTATTGACTTCATGTGATCCACAGAGTTACTGGAAAAAATGGTGTGGTTAATGATTTTTATTATGGAAGGGGCTTCTGGCTTTCTGTGATTGTACTCATGTTGGCTTACGGCCTCGTGTTAATGAGTTTATTATGAAATTCTGGCTTTTTGTGATTGTTCTCTTGTTGGCTTATGGCGTTATGTTAGTGATTTTTATAATGGAGGAGATTTTTGGATTTCTATGATTGTTCTCTTGTTGGCATATGGCCTTCTCTTCTTATTTGGTTTTGTTTCTTGATAAAATCATCAATTTTCATTTTTAAAAATAGTCAATATTCAAATTTGAACCTTAATGCTAATTTGTGTAATCATCAAATCGAATTAGAGTAAATAAAACAAACAATTGTTTTACTAACTATTGACAACTTAACTGCTCATATTTACAAGGAGGTATCTTGGTGTATGCTACTTGCAATTTGCACATGATAATTAGATCATGGATGTATCAAGAGATGGTGAGAATGCAAAACTTGAGG
Organism: Sextonia rubra; assembly: GCA_037013555.1. Classification (NCBI taxonomy): domain Eukaryota; kingdom Viridiplantae; phylum Streptophyta; class Magnoliopsida; order Laurales; family Lauraceae; genus Sextonia; species Sextonia rubra. The sequence continues at coordinate 27,355,634 of JASUAD010000011.1, read as the reverse complement.
ATACTGAGGGAGGATTTAGAATCTATCGACCTTAAAATAAGTCGTACAATTACAGAATATATGAATAACAATTTTAGTAGTGATGTGCAATGAATTGAAACTCCCATGAGAATTGAAGCTAAAGAAAAACCATAAAGAGATTCATTTTGGTACCTTAGCTTGATAATTAGTAAGGATGAAAATTTAGAGGAAGACATTGAACATAAAATAAGAGTGGGATTGTTGAAGTTTCTAGAGTGCTTTGTGATAAGTGCCTACTAAAATGATTGAAGGGGAAATTTTACAAGACAACAATGAGACCAATTCTAACCTACAAAGCAGAATGTTAGCCAATCAAAAAGCAACACATACACAAAATGAATGTAAGAGAGATGAGAGCGTTCAAATTAAGAAAGGTAGAATAAAAAAAATGAGAGTATTTAGGACAATTTAGGGGTAGCATCAATTGGTGATAAATTAAGATAAACTAATTTGAGATGGTTCGGAGTTTGGACATGTTTAATGTAGGCCAGCAATGATCCCATCAAGGAGAAGTTTTCCCATGCAAGTTGACGTACCACCATATAAAAGGAGTAGGCCAAAGAGGGACATGGATGAAAGTATTAACAATGATTTGAAGAAAACATATCCAACGATTTGGCTTAAGATAGACCCAAAGTAATTCACGTAGCTGACCCCAAAATACTTAGGGCAAGGCTTTGATGATGATGATTATTATTATGATGATGATGGTGGGAACGTGCAAAAACAATAGTCTAGGCTCAGGAAAACATCAATCACTAGCTTCATTGTGAATAGTGGCCGAAAGAAAGAAAGAGGAATTCATCTTGAAGCACAATGTAAGGCTAAGCTGCATTAAAAAAGGTACATATCAATTTAATGATAGTACAGTACCAAAAGATGCATAGGAGAAATAAAATCATATTCTCTCTAATTCCCAAGGGAACATCTCGCATGAGCAAGGTAAACAACCAAATAGCCATCAAGAAAATTCTTCAGTTAAGTACATATATTAAAAGATGCACTCAAGGAAACCAATGGTTAAGATTTAGAAGTTACCCAGACTCAGTAAGGGGTGTCATCAGAATATCAAGAACAAGATAATAGACTACAAGGTTATTTTGTGAAACATAACCTTGTATGATATTGGAAATTAGTTTTCCCTAAAAAAATATAAATAAATAAACATACTTGAAACTTGGTGAAACTGGAAAGAAGCAGATTGGTTATTTCCTTCCAAAAGTTGGAGCATCCAGTCTCACCTTTTTATGCATCTTTGTCTCATCTTCTATACATCAATATATGCGATTCTCTCAACTGTCACATTCAAGCTTCTTAAATTTTGATATTAAAAATATTCTGAACAAGCCACAGAAGATGCACAGATCTAACATATATAAAACCTGAGTATGATTCAAATGAGCATAACAATTCTTTGTTTCTCCCTCTATTTTTCCTTTTTTCTTCCTCTTTCCTTTCAATACCAAATGGGGCTCGGGGATCTCTACTCAAACACACAAGACACTCAGAAGGATATAAAACTAAACTAAACTAGACTCGCTTAAAATTAAGACTAAAGTGACCTATGCAAGACAAGAGGGCTTACATTCCGTTTTATAGCGTAATTGTCAATTCTGTTCTAATTGCCATTCCAGTTTGACCCTGTAGTGGAATGTTTCGGCACTCCGGTATTCTCCGGAAAAGATGCACTTGAAAAATAAAATAAGAAATAAAAAATACAAAAGAAGACCCAAGTTTAAGCAAATAGATGAATGCATAAATGATACTAAAAATGCATACTTACATCATTTCAATTAAACTACACTCTTCAATTGACCATTTTCTAGTTTTACCCCATATAAATGGAAGTATGAAATCCGGAATTGGAACCAGAATGATTGGAATAGGCCGGAATTGCAACCAAAAACTTTTAGAATGGCAATCCGTTCCACCCAAGGCCAATTCCGTAACGGAATGGAATTTACAACTATGTTTTATAGACAAATTTAGAGACATTATTGACAGACTTGATCATACTTGAAGTCCATGGATGCCTTACTGGTCTAGATTTGGGAGACTTTGAAGTCCGAAAGCTTATCTTCATTGGATTTTTCCTGCATTGATTGCAAAATGTTGCATTGTTGTTTTTTGTATAAGGCTGTAGACCGGCAGTGCCTTAACTGTATTTGTTGTTGCATTTGACTGTATTTGTTGTTGCATGGAAACTGGCTCCATATGGCTTTCAGGATTTCACTGAGTGAAAAAGTAACTTTAGTCACTGTCAGTCACTATTCACCAGTTACTATTATGGCATGATAATGTTGACTTTGGAAGCCTTGAAAATTCACTTGTGGAGAACATTTAATGTGCACTATTGGATAGTGGCACCTTAACACGAATGGCACTATTTGATGGTAACTTCCTCCTATTTGAAAGTAACAATTGTGGAGCTTTACCGAAGAGAGAAACTGTTCATTGAATAGTCTTTTTGACTAGATTATTACAATAGTGACACATGGCTTGAGCGTGTCTTCTTTGAAAATTTGCTAGATGCATTTTGCCGTATGTCGATAGTATTGATTAGCGAATAGGATTGCCGAATGTGATGGAATATTGACTGAATGAGGAATTTTTATTGCTTGATGAGTTGATTTCTTCATTGCTAGAGAGCTGTTGGCTACGATTTTCTAGTTCTATTGTCTTGGCCTTATTGGTGATCAAAACCAAGCTTCATCGGGAGAAAATGGAGCATCTGAGTCTGCATTTGCTGAGTCCATTGAGAGGATTTTTTGCGACTCAATTTCTCTGTGAAAAACCTGGAGTTGATTGAGAATGTATTGTTGTGAATTGTAATTTGGGGCAAGTTTGAAAGGTCTTACAGAAGGATCCTCTAACACTTCTCTGATTGCCTCTTTAAAATTTCCAGTCTGAATTGAACCGTTCTAATGCAAGCATTTACAAAAATGAAAAACGAATTCCTGCAAATTTTGTTGTTGTCAAAAATTTGCAACACGATTTGGTATTAGGAACCCCTTTTATCACAAAATTACAACCTTTCACTGTTTCTACTAAAGGCTTACAAACAACAATTGATAATAAAGAAATACCCTTTCATTTCATACAACCTCATCAATTTTCTCACCTTTAATAATCACTATGTCTATGCATATCCATATTTTAAAATATTATTTTCTACAAATCAAATCTTCTTATAAAAAGCACTTTCAAGTGTTTTTCCTAACACATTCGTCATTTGCTCTTTCCTCTAGGAAAACAAAAGATAAAGGCAAACAACCCTTAGACTCCAACCAATACTATGCTCTTTCTCTTTCTCATACAGATTTTTCTCCTCCTGTCCCTTTCTCATTCTTCACTCCTGGCCCCTCAGCAAAATCGCAAATTCTTCTTGACAACATTTGGAGCACTTATCTCTCTGGCCAAAGAAATTCTCAAATACGAGTAAATGTATTTGATTTGGCCAATCATATCAAAAGCTTGGAATAAAAAATACAAATGCTAGAGCAACAATGTACATCATCATCTATTCCCAGAATTGAAAAACAATTCAGGCTACAGCTCTTGAAGAAAGTTGACATACTTCTTCCAGAGAATTTTGGTGCAAGACTTAAGAGAAAAAACTCTTATCTTGTCAAATCAAAGAGCGACTCATGTATAAAGCTCACTAGCTCAGTTGGGCCACTAGCATTCCAAAAATGTTTCTGCCAAGCAGGAGAGTTCAATATTTTTTAAATTGAACAAGGCCTAGTCCAAAGATTTGCCCTCCTCAAGGATGATCTTAAAACAATTCGCCAATTGCCTGCCATAGTCAAATATGCTCTTAGTTGCCTTGGAATCAGTCATAAAGAACTCCTTGTAACCAGCTCATCCACTCTCGGTGAACGGGATGAAATTCACTTTTTCCAACCATACCAATAATGAATTTTGAAAAAGGTGATTTGTTCTGCAGAAAATACAACACCCCTATTCATGATTATGAACACACCCCACAACATACTTATGAATGGTTCAAATCTTCTAATGCTTCATCTCCAGAATATAGTTCAGAGCATCTCCAATATCATGATCAACAAGTAGATCAAAATCAAAGGTTCTTGAATCTCAAGCGACATCTTAAATTTGCAAGCCCCTACAGAGGTATTTGGAGAGATGGATGTTGAATTGTCTGCATAGATGACGTCCTCGCTGATCAAACTTATGTGATATACGATCTTCTCAGATCAGGCCATACAATTCTTGAAGAAATTCTCGATAAATTTGATGTTATGTCACTTGATATTTCTGAGGACACTCATGAGCAATTAATCCAGATGTTTCAAAAGAACCTTGATAATGATGTCATTCTCCAATTACCCCAATTAACAGGTATGTTCTCTCAGAACATCAGCAATGAAGAAAATGCAAATCAATAATCTAGCACGTTCAACAATCCTATTCGATAATCAATACTACCAACATACGGCAAAATGCATTTAGCAAATTTTCAAAGAAGGCACGCTCAAGCCATGTGTCACTAATGCATTAATCTAGTAGACTATTCCAATGAACAATTTTCCTCTCCGATGAAGCTCCACAATTGTCACTGTTAAATAGGAGCAAGTCACTATCAAATAGTGCCAATACTATCAAAGTGTCATTATCCAATGTACACATTAAATGTTTTCTGCAGATGAATTTCCAAGGCTTCCAAAGTCAACAATCTCAGGCTATGGTGAATAGTTACTGACAGTGACTAAAGTCACTTTTTTACTCAGTGAAATCTCGAAAGCCACATGCAGCCAGCTTTCATTCAACAAAAAATACAGTCAAGTCACTGCAGCCTTCTGCAAAATATAGCAATACAATCTTTGGCAATCAATCAATGTAGAAAAAATCTAGAAAATAAGCTTTTGGACTTCGGAGTCTCAAATCCAGACCAATAATGCATCCACTCACCGACTTCAAGCATGATCAAGTCGAACAATAGTCTATAAATTTGTTTCTAAAAGAGAATGGAAGCCCTTTTGTCTTGCAAAGCTAAAATTACGAGCTTTATAAAATCTTAATTTAAGCAAGTCTAGTTCTAGCTAGTTTAGTTTTGTATCCTTCTGAGTGTCTTGTGTGTTTGAGTGGAGATCACCGGGCCCCATTTGGTATCAAAGCCTTCTTTTATTGTGTGTAATCGCTTTCTTGTTTCAAAGGAATCGAATCAACATTTTAAGATGCAATTCAATCGGCTCTACCTAGGTGTGTGTCTAACCATAGTCCTATTAAAATGTCCACAGATGAGGTTAATTGGGGTTTCAAACCTTTTCAATTTGAAATTTGTTGGCTTCTTCATAGGGATTTCTCGAAGAAGGTGAGAGAATGGTGGAATCCATTACAATTTCCAAGTAATGCAGGCTTCTCCTTAATGAAGAAATGGCAGGGGATGAAAGCTAGAATCAAGGAATGGAGCAAATAGGAATTTGGTTGACCTGATAGGAGAAATATTTTTGAAAGAGAATTGGAGGATTGGGATAAGATAGAAGAGGAAGAGCTGCTTGATCAAGTAGAGATTAAAACAAGGAGAGGAGTAAAGAGTAAGTTGTGAAAGATTATTTGGATGGAGGAAAAATCATGGCGGTAGGAATCTAGAGCTTTATGGTTAAAGGAAAGGGGCAAGAACACCAAGGTTTTCCATCGGATGGCTAATGTAAGAAGAAAGATCAATTATATTGGGAAGATTAGAAGAGGAAATACTATTGTCATTAAATTAGCAGACAGAGGAAATTGCACACTTCTTTGGAAGTTTATACTCAATGGATGATTTCATAAGACCGATGTTGGAGTCCCATGATTCAAGAGGACCTTAAGAGTTGGTTACAAAGGGGTTTTGGTTAGAAAGGGGTTTTGGTAAAGATAAAGTCAATGAAGCTTTATAAACTATGCAGGGGACAAAGCTCCAAGACCTGATGGTTTCAACTTTACTTTTATTAAATCTTCTTGGGACAGACTAAAAGAGGATTTCTGTCGTATATTGTCAGAATTTCACTCATGAGGTAAATTGAACAAGGAGATTAATGCTACTTTTATATGCCTCATTCCAAAAGTTCCAAACCCAACGATCTTGTAGGACTTGAGACCCAGTAGTTTGGTGGAATATATTTATAAGTTGTTGTCAAAGATTTTGTCTAAAACACTAAAAAGGGTTCTTCCTCTCATCATCAATCCTTATCAAGAGGCATTTGTTCATAAAAAATAAACTCTACATGTTATTAATGAAGGTTGGAGGATTTTTCTCCAACAATATGAAGTGAGTTGGTATTTCCCAAGTTCATTACCGATGGTGTTTGAGTTTAAGTCTTAGATTCAAGAGGATCTAGGGTTTTGTACAAACCTATTAAGGAAAAATGAAAGGAAAGAAAAGAAAGGAAAAATAGAAAAGAGAGAGAAAGAAGAAGTATCTCACGAAGAAGCAATAGGATGATCTCTCCCTTGGGGTTGGACGACGACACCTATATGCTTATTTCATTAATCCCTGAAATTAAAGAAAAGCCCCTGGACATTATTATATTTTCAACTAGGTCCCCGACTTGTACCATGTCCTACTCTAACTTATAACACCCTCCCTCAAGCTGGTGCATAGATATTGACTAGGTTCAGCTTGGAGAAAACATGATGTAATTTAACCTTAGTGACTGCCTTAGTCAAAAAAGCTACTAATTGATCATCCATAGGAACTTGTATCAGTAGTACATCTCCCTTTTCGATTTTTTCCCTGATGAAGTGACAATTAATCTCCACAGGTTTTGTCCTTTCATGGAGAACAAGATTTTCAGCAAGTTTGATAGCTGAGGTACTATCACAAAACATATACATCAGAACACTTTGTTTGAAGCCTAACTCTTCCAACAATACTCTGATCCATATTAGTTCACAACACCCATGAGCAACGGCCTTATACTCAACTTCAACACTAGAACTTGCTGTAACAACTTGTTTCTTACTTTTCCAAGAGACAAGATTTCCGCCAACCATTGTACAGTAGCCTGAGGTGGGTTTCCTATCTGTTAAAAATCTGGCCCAATCAGCATCAGTGAATACAATGGCATTTGCATGCCCACATGATTTGTAAAGAATTCCTTGACTTGGAGATCCTTTCAAATACATGAGAATTCTATGCACTGCAACTAAATGATCAATTCTGGGAGCATACACAAATTAACTAACCAAACTAACAGCATACGAGATATCAAGCCGCGTGATGGTAAGATAAATCAATTTCCCATCAACCGTTGATACATCCTCTTATCTTGAAGCAACTCTCCACTTCCAATGTGTTGGCCATGACTTTGTTCAATCGGTGTAGCAGCTGGTTTTGCACCCAACTTCCCAATCTCTTTAAGAAGGTTAAGGAACTACTTCCTTCGAGATATAACAATTCCATTCTTAGACCTGGCAACTTCAATCCCAAAGAAATATTTTAATAATCCAAGGTCTTTAATTTCAAACTCCATGCTTAGAAAAGCTTTGAGTTCGGAAATTTCATCGACATCATTTCTAGTGACAACTATATCGTACATACATCACAAGTATGACTACCTTTATACCTTTCTTTTCACAAAGATAGTGTGATCTGAAAGACATCTGTAAAACCCATATTTCAACACAGCGAATCTTTCAAACCATGCTCGAGGTGATTACTTGAGTCCATAAATAGACTTTTTAAGAAAACAGACTTTGTCTTCCTACCCCATAACAATAAAACCAGGTGGAGAATTCATATAAACTTCCTCCTTCAAATCCCTATGCAGAAAAGCATTTTTGACATCTAGTTGGTATAATGGCCAATCACAATTTGCTACAAGAGATAGTTTAACTCTTATAGAAGTTAGTTTAGTAACTAGGGAGAAAGTTTCAAAGTACTCAACCCCATAAGATTGAGTAAAGCCTTTTGCAACAAGCCATGCCTTATACCAGTTAATTGTACCTCAGAATTGTACTTCAAGGTAAAAATCCACTTACAGCCAACGGTATGCTTTCCTTGAGGCAGACTAGTCAGCTCCCATGTATTATTCTTTTCCAAAGCTGTCATTTCTTCCATCATTGCCTCCCTCCACTTGGGGTGAGTAAGGGCTTTTGACACAAGCTTCGGTATATAGGTAATACCAAATTTTCAAACAAAAGTGCGAGATACAAGTAAAAGATGATCATAAGACACAATGTTTAGAATGGGATGACGAGTAATGCAAGATCTTTTCCCTTTTCACACTACAATAGAAAGATCTAATTTAGTTGGAGTACCAAGAATAGGAAGAGTTGTAGATTGATGCAGGTCTTGACGGTGAGGATCCAGATCCAAGGCATCCGAAGATGGCGTAGTTGAGATCAATGGTCTGGCCTGTTTCCTTGAGTAACTTGCAGTGGTGTCTAACTCTTCTATATCACTTTACTTTCCTCTGAAGTTTTGGAGTTAAGACTTCCCCCATTCTGTTGATTCATAATTTTTTGGGTAAGTTGATGGTGTCATAAAATCAACAAGAGGTGCATGATCCTTTCACACCCATCTGGCAACAATTCCTTACTTGCAAAGAAGTAGAATGAGATGTCTTCATGGAAACTAACATCCATTGTAACAATTCAGGTCCCAACAATTCGCCTTTGTATGCCAATATCTACCACAGTGAGCACAAAAAGGTTTGTCACGGTTCGAATTAGACTGTCCACCACTTCCTCGACTACGACCAACATTTCCGCCAATGATAATTTCCATGACCATGTCCTTGGCTTCCACCATACCCACCGTTACCACCATTTCCTATATTTGACACTATGTTGCTCACACTAATATTTGGCAAGAGCAAACCTCTCAGGTGTGTTGTTAGATTTTCATGTCATAACCATACGACAACTTTCTTCTCCTTGTAAAAGAGCAAATACTATACCAATGGGAGGTAGAGGGTCCTGACTTGTCACTTGTGCGAATGGGTTCATATTCTAGGTTAAGACCACCCACTCGCTCAAAGATATGTTGGTCTTCAAGCAATTTAGCTTGTTTCTTAACACAACACGGTTCGAGACTCATATATGACTCCAACTCTCTCAGCAATACCCAGAATTTAGAATAATAATCTCCAATTGACAGACTTGCTTGTTTAAAACTGGCAATTTCCATTTTCAATTCTAAGATTCGAGCATTATTCCTCTTCAGTCTTCACTACATAGGCAACCTCAATAGACTCCGAACATTCTTTTGCAATCTCAGATTACTTAAAACTTTTAGCAATGCCTTCTTCCATTGACATACAAATCTAGTTCATGACCAACATATTTTCTAAAACCCAGTTTGAATATTTAGGGTCGTCTTATCCTAGTTCCGTAATACTTCCATTAATATAACCAAGTCTCCTTGAGCCTCCAATAGCCATTCTACCTAAATAGGCCTGACCCTTACAATTAGTACCATTGAGAAGGCTTGGTGTTATCCTTGCATTAGGATTGACAACATTCAGGAGGAGTTGTTGATTGGATCCCGCAGAGCTCCCACCCTTGGACTCCAGTTAAAGAGATTTCAACTTATTACCAACTTGATGAATCAAGAAAATTTTAAAAATGGTCACCAATCTATGAGAGGAATACTGCTAAGCACCAGAACTAGTACAATCAGATGATCAGCTGTTGGACTGCAACACACATCAAACACTGACCAACACAAGTTCACCAAGTCCTCAGATTAACATCCACCCAGATTAACAAACAACAAACTCAGACTCAGATGCAACTCATAACCCCATTAGCCAACAGCCAAGCATCAAACCAGCCAACAACAAACAGCAACTCACAGCCAACAGCAACCAACAACAAACGACAAACAGCAACTCACAACCAACGGCAAAAACAACAAACAGCAACTCACAGCCAACCGAAAAAAACAGAAACCAGCAGCAAACAACGACTTGAAGCCAGACATACAGTAAACAGCGACTTCCAGCAATGAATCAAAATGTGAAATATTGTCTTCCTACCCATTATCAAGCACACAAATGTGAGCCAAGACCAGCCAAACCCAACCAACTAAAAAAAACAGCAACAAACTGTCAAACCCAGGCTTCTATGGCCCAAAGCAAATGAGAACTACACATTCAGCAACACCACAGAGCACCATACTATGCACTCTTGGTGTCTGGAGACCCAGCCGAACCTCTGGTATGGTTCGGCTGGTTTAGAACCCTTCAGAAACCACTTCTTTTCTAAGATCTGGACCACTAGGCTTCTAGATTTACTTGTCTTATGATGTAAGGCTCTGATACCAAGTTGAAGTTTTAGATTCAAGAGGATCTAGGGTTTTGTACAAACCTGTTGAGGAAAAATGAAAAGAAAGAAAAGAAAGGAAAAATAGAAAAGAGAGAGAAAGAAGAAGTATCTCATGAAGAAGCAATAGGATGATCCCTCCCTTAGGGTTGGATGACCACATCTATATATTTATTTCATTAATCCCTAAAGTTACAGAAAAGGCCCTAGACATTATTATTTTTTCAACTAGGTCCCTGACTTGGACCATATGTCCTACTCTGACTTATAACAGTTTGAAGGTTGGTTGGAGAAAAGCCCCGATGGTTGGAAATGGTATGATCTCATGGAGGATTATTCCTTCTTCAATTCTTTGGTCAATAAGGAAAAAGAGGAATGATAAAATCTTCAACGGGAAAGAATCGCCTTTAGAGGATCAAACTTCAACTATGCTATTACGGATCGCTAAATCGGCTTGTGCTACAAAAGAATTTTCAGAAATTAAGAGAGATAACATTTTGCAAAATTGGGGAGCTTGTTTGAAGACGGGTGCTTCAAAGAAGAAAAGGATAGTATCTTGGTGCTCTCCACCTTGTGGAGTGTTAAAATTCAACATTGATGGGGCAGCAAAAGGAAAACCAGGTTTCGCTAGTTGGAAGTGTTCTAAAAAATCATAAGGGGGACATTTTGTTTGTGTTCTCTAAACATGTAGGGATCAAAGACTATAATGAAGTGGCAGTTCTGGCTATCTTGGAAGCTCTACACATTTTCATACCTCCGTTCACCTATATCTTATTGTGGAGAGTGATTCGGCTAACGCTATTTCTTGGGTGAAATCATTGAGAGGGCCATGGAAAATGCGATTCCCCTTCAATGAAATTAGTCATTTGAAATCAGACTTGCAGGTTACACTTCAACACATCAGTAGATCTACAAACAGGATGGCAGACTGTTTAACCAAGAAAGGGGTAGATAGACCTTGAAATTTAAGCGCCTATGTAATGTAGTGTGTGGCTGGTTCTTTTGTGCTTGTACCACTATGGATGGTGTTTTTTTGTCTCCTTGAAGCTGAATTGTACTTCTTTCCTTTAAAAAAGTTTCAGATTTGAACTATAGATTCTTATGATTCACCAAGCATTTCAGAAAATTAAAACTTGCCTCTTTTCTACTTTTCAGAAGATCCGATATCATAGTATGACTTGAACTTGCAAGTATAAGAAGCTCAACCCATGCCTTCCCTCTAACTGCTATTATTCCTGTATCAAGCAATGCTCTACCATCATGTCCAATAGCCTGGTTCTCAACAAGCTCCTTTAAACTGGGCTTCTGTAGAAGATTCTCCACTAAATTGAGAGAATAACTTTTGTCAGAAGTACCAGTTTTTGATGCCACAACAACACCATGATTAGAAGCAATATCCAAGGTAATAGGAACAGTGATAATGCAGGATGCGTCCGCTGGAAGAGCCATTGTGGAAGCATCAAAACATGGAAGAACATCTCCAGTCATAATAAATAACCCACCTAGCAAGACAAATCAAACTTTGGGTTAATAAAAACCAAAATAAGAATGAATGGAGAATATAAAATATATTTGTTGCACCTCATTCGCCAGTTCGATTTATATCTGCTCTGAATATCAAAAATCAGTAGCTCAACGAAGACAATCAATGGGGAAAAATGATTCAGAAAACAGTGGTTTAACACATTGAAAAGATCTACTCAAAACAATTCCAACTAAAAAACTGTGAATGTTTTATGGGCAAAATGCTTCAGAAAACAGTGGTTTAACACATTGAAAAGATGTTCTCAAAACAATTCTGATTAAAAATCTCCGAACGTTTGATTGATTTTATAATAATAAGGGCCAATCCCCTTTCTTCTTTTTCTTCGTCTTCTTTTGTGATAAATTAACAAAGACAAAGATCATGATCATAATCACAGCTGAACTCTCTGACAAGATGACTTTTCTTTACAAACTCTAATATCTCTTACAAAACCCAATCCAAACAGGTCCCTTTGTTACTTTTATTACATGTTATTTTATTTTATTTTTTGAAGTCCAATGGTACAACTGTCAACTTTCAGAAATAACAAGTTACTGTGGCTCATAGCTCAAATTTAAATCTATCATACGGTTAAATATCCCCATAGCTTCACCTTCATGTCATGTCTGGCCAAAACCATATTTTCTTAAAATATATATATAAATAAACAATAACAAATTTCATAATCATCTTAGCCACATCCCATCTGTTTGGAGTTGGCTTAATGCATTCCAGTATTCTACTAAAAAAATCTAAGAGATTGAATCCAAGTGAAATAGGACCTTTAGATCTGCGCTGCCTGAGGACTAGGTTATACCACAAGTTATTCCAGGCTCGACACTGGCCATTATATCAGATTAAATCAACTATTTCAAATCTTCTTCAGCCCAAAAATAAAGGTTACATGTTTTTTTTTTTTTTGGGTTGGGGGGCGCGCCCAACAATAAATGTGATTTGACAGATAGTATTACCTTTATTAGATAGTAAACTTTTGTTCTTTAGACAATCAAACAAAAGTTTGGATGACACATTCCTTTTTCCTCTAGTGGATGCTTATGTCATTGAAGTGAACATGAACAAAAGTGCGAGTAGAAGACAACATATTGAATTATAGAGACTCCAAGGTTGTGCCAACCAAAACAAGAATAAGATATATTTTTCCCAACGATGCCAATGGAAGCCAGGCAAATAGCCGTCATGAATTTCAGAGAAATTATCAAATTGTGTTTTTGTAGGTTTACTGATAGAAAAAAGAATGCTTCCGGAAGTTTATAAAGAAAATGATAGCCACGAAGAAGCCTAGATTTCAATTTTCAAGAATAACAAATGTATCACAAATCAACACAAAATTCTTAAACAAGAACCAATGATCAAGAACAAGGATAAAATGTCATAGTGTAAGCAACTATGATACCCGGATACCTCATTTGACCTGAGGTATCCGTGCCGATACGATCTAATATGGATACAAGTATGGGATATAGTAAGATACTGTCATACTGGGATATAGCCCACAATTTTAGGATACAAATTTTTTGTATTTTACGAAAAGAAAAAGGTAAAATTGGAGGAATTCATCCAAAATTGAGCTAAACAACGAATCTCACATGAAATCTTTGGTTATAACCTAAAAGGAGTACTTTCATTTTTATATTCAACCCCCTTTGTTTTATTTTAATGCTATAAAACTCAAAATCCACTATATATTTGATAGTGGTTTTCCCCCTTTCACTTTCATATTTAAATTTTTTCCATTTTATTTATATTTCTTTACTGGATGGAGAAATGACCTTTCTTGTCAAGTCATTCAATGTCCTTTTTTTCTCAATTTAAATTATATTTCCCTCTTCTTGAAAAGTTAAAGCTTCTCTTCCTCCCTATATTTTAATTTTGATAGTAACAATTTTTTAATATTATAAGTTCGACCATATCATCCCACTTTAGATTGAGATTTTCAGGGATCTGCTACAGTAGTTAGTCATGTATGATATATCACATACAACTAAAACGAGATATTCGAACCAATATCAGTGTCGTATCCCATGTTCATATCATATTTTAAGTGATACCGTATCCATATCCATGTCCTAAATCTCTGAAGTTGCCATTCCAAATCTCCGTTTCCCATGCCAATGTCCATATCCATGTCCGCATCTAGGCATCATAGGTAAGCAGACCAATTCACAAAGCAGTGACTTTTCACGTGTCCATTACATGTATTTTTAATTGATCATGAAAAGACATATCAAATTAGAAATGTCTGAACAGAGAACGAATCATTCATATGTCATGACAGAGAGAAGGATTTAGCCTCGAATGTTGAGTTGCAACGAAATTTTCCAGGGCTACAGAAGTCGAGTTTATTTAAAACATAATAAAAGGATCATAGATGTAGTAACCTTCATTCTTAAATGCTTGCCTTGCACAAGAGGAAATTGAAAGGATATGGTCAAAAAGAAGGGGGACTGGCCCATCAGGGTCGTCTGCTGCCAAATAAGGCAGCGGAAGGAAAACTTTTCCCATAGGGTTTGCCCATGGAACCCTTTTAGAGTCACCTCCAGCATGAAGCAATAGTATATGCTTTGAAGCTATAAATTTCACCATTGACATTATAGTCACTTCATTGTGGGACCTGTCATGAGGTGTGGGAGATTGTAGGTTTCCATTCTCAGCATTTGATACCTGTACATGATAGATATCCAATCACAGGCAGAAATTGAAAGGGCTTACAGCTAACAACTAAATTTAAAATCAGTTGTTAATGCAGGAATAAACTTACAGCACTTGAACAAGTGAATATTAAGGAAATATCAATAGAAATCTCATCTGCATTTTATTCACATGTAAAAATGCAATTAGACTGCAGAACAACAGAAATTCACAAAACACAAATGCACCACTAAATAAAGTCCCTTCCCTCTTAATGAAGCAGAAACCACCTTTTAACACACACACACACACACAAATAATAATAAATAAATAAATAATAAAAATACTAGGTAATTCTTCACAATATCAGGTCACCACTCCAGCAAAAATGGGCCGACGATAGGTACTAATTCTAGAAAAAATCAACTCATGCGGCAAAAAGGCCCTTTACAGCTGAGATAAATTACAAGGTAAGACTAGAAAAATTCATCCGGCTTACCCATTCTTTTATTCTTCAATACTTCAAAAACTCTTCATTATAATGGTTAAAGAAAAACATAAGGCAAAGGCACTCCAGTAGTGTCGGAACATCAACAGAGGTGGAGTTGGCAGTTGACACCTTTCTTGTTCTTCTTCTTCTTCTTTTTAGAAAGATAGGAGTGCCACAAATTGTGAGATTGAAATCAGTTTTGCTACAAATCAAATACCTAGGGACACTTTCAGGAACAAACCCAAGACCTAAAATCATGTTGGATTCAGTGATTGACAAATAGTAGGCAATTTGGAAAGCAGGGTGTGTAACTCTGTGTGTATTGTTTAACATTTCTGTTGGCAAGGTAAGAAAAAGAATGGCAAAGTCATCCTTATTTACAAGAATGACTTCATAAAACTAAAGGAGACATAAGTGCAGGAAGATAATAGACAGAAATTGGGCATTATTGAGCAAGTGGTGGCAGTTGGAGAGGAGCAAGCAGCTCTGTGGAGAAAATTTGTGGTGGAAAAAAATGGACAGGGAATAGGAGGATTGGTAAGGGAGGTACTCTATAGGTTCAAATTGTCTCTAGTTCAAAGTGAGTGAGGAATTCGGGGAGAGCAAGTCCAAAGCATAGATACCTGATTTGTAATTAGATGAATTCACATTTGAGTTCGTAGTTTGACCATTAACTTAATTTGAAAATTAGCTAGGGTAGGCTCACTTAGTTCATTTTTCAGTTCGCTAAATTCGAAGTTCAAGTTTGACAAATTCGATATCTAATTCAAATATGCAATACCATGCAATTCTTTGAGCCACATTGGCATGGCCCATACATGATCAAGCTATCAGCTTCACACACATACCCATTTGAATCGCCACAAGCCTGCTGATTGGGAATCTGAGGTGCTTAAAATAAATGTTTTACCAAAACAAGAATTGGTCCATTGTAAGATTTGACCGTTTGATTGAGAAAGGATTAATGAGTAATGGATTATATTGTTTAATCACTTTTTTTTAATTAGATGGTCAGTCTTACAGTGAAACTAACTCATTTTGGAGTAAAATTTGGTGCTACAACATACATTTGAAAGGAATTTATATTGGGCAGGTTGGATTTTTATCAAGTGGATCCCACTATGGAGTTCCACTCCTCTAACTGAGGATTTCTCTATGTCAAAGTCCTAAAAGAATTTGGACTCTAAAAAGGGGTAAACCCCCATTAAGTTTTTGCCGTGCACACGGACATCTAAGTCCAACACAACAACTCATATTTCATAAGTATATTCTTCCACACATACATTTGTTAAAAGAAACTTCATCACATAGTGAGATGGTGGACACGTGGCACTTAGGAGTGGGCCAAGGTCTCACAATATGGAAGAGAGGTTGATGGATTCGGAAGAGGAGAAAAATACACCTCATCAGACATATTTGGTCATAAAGTCAAAGGAAATGCTTTTTAACTATTCAATGCTTCCATATTCACCATCCATCTTTATTTCCTTTGATTGGATGATGAATAATACTTGGTAAGACTGATTTTTCACTATCAGCTAATATAAGATGCCCTCGTTTTGTGATGGGACCACTGGGCCAGCCTCAATTCTACATTACATGTATTTCACAATTGCATGGTGCTTAAAATTCTCTTTTCATTACATGCCACTGCTTTCCACGGTAACATATCTCATCTTCATCTCATCCTCTTTATCATTGAACTGCTCCGAACTGAATCCTCTTCAAATATTGGAATTTGACGAATCAAATCACTAATCGTTTGGATTGAACTATTTATGATTCAGAAGCCACTCTAACAAATCAGGCAACTATGGTCCTAAGTAGGGAAGACTTTCTTGGGAAGGGTACATTTTCTAGTGGGAGAGAGGCATAAGGCCTGTCTGTGTATGTCCACAGAAGACCAGTTCCATGCTCCTCTTTGCACTTTTCCTCAAGGACAAGCAGCTACACAAAACATGGAGATTTTTCACCACTCTCTCTCTCTCTTTGAAAAAAAAAATGACTGATTTCAGTATATATCGGGAGGTAGCTGAAGATTTGGTGGAGTTCTTCATTTCTTAGTGTTAAGGGTCAATCGATAGGAGAGGCCAATTTCTGCAGAAGACGGTGCCTTTGACAGACAAGAATAGCAAACAGGGCTATGGAGAAAAGGGAGTCAAATGGACTCCCAAGGCCATACATTATCTAAAACTAGGGTGTAGACATGTGAGGTGATGCAGGACACAATCCAAATGGACCCAAGACCAGTGAGACTGGCCAAAAGACCTAATTGGGCCAAAGACATATGCTGGGAGGCCTCAAATTTGCTGGTTGACCAAAATTGGTCATCAATGGGTGGTGGGCCTACTTTCTCAGACATATGGATGAGAAAGCACAACAAACCCCAACACCAAACACCCAAAAAAAATAACAATAATAAACCACCAAAAAATAAACACACCCATTATGCTAATAAGATGTGCGTAATCAAAGCATATTAGAAAATGGAGCTACAGAGATCATTACATCAAATAGGGCTTCATGGAAAGACAGAACCCAAAAAAGGTAAAGGTACATTGACAATGAGGTTGACATGACAATCCCGCAATGGAGAACTGACTAGTCTAAGGCCAGCTTTCCGGGTAGTGAGTTTTAGGGGATGAAAGTTGTAGGATTTTAGTGTATCTATGTCTGGAAATCATCCTGGGGTTTCATAAATCATAACCAACACTTAAGTTAAAATAGTTGGAGGGGCTAATGGTCTCAAGGGAGCAGTTAGGAAGTGCTATTGAGGAAATGTGTATTCAAGGATCTAGGATGGGTTTTTTGAGCTTGTGTGTGTGTGTCAAAATCAGTAAACCAATTTCAAAACGGACAATTTTTTTTCACTCTCAAGCTATAATTTCTCATTTGATGCCACTGAGATTTGGAAAGGAAGGAATCAGTAAACCAAAAAAGTGAAAAAGAGATCCAAAGCCTTCTCATGGTTGTTAAAGATCCCAAAACATAATCCATCTAAATTGTCAACTAAGCTCTAAACAAAAAAACCCCTAATGAACTCCAGCCATGTTTAATCTGCACAAATGATGCATATAAACAAGAAACTTCACAAGCCAGACGGAGTAGCAACTGCATCACCTCCGAACCGAGCCCGAGCCGGCTGAAGTGGCGGGCGAGAGCGGCGATGGCATTGAGCGTGGCGGCGCCGGAGCCAATGCGGGCCCCTTCGGGGTCGGGGACGGCGAGCGTGACGGTGGAGGCGGCGATCCGGCCCATCCGCTTGGCGCGGCGGAGCTGCCACTCGTAGAGCTCCGCCTGCTCGGGGCTCGCCGCCGTGAGGACGACCGCGTCCCACGTCGGAACCCTAGAGGGGTGCCGCACCGACAGCCGGAGGCGATACCATGATTTGCGGAGGATCGCGGCCAGATCTGCTCTCTCTCTCTTCCTCCTCCCTCCCCTCGTCCCCGTTCCGCTTGTGCTGTCCATATCGTCTTTTGATGGCTTCTGATTCTGTTATGGGATCTGGGCTTGAAACAAACCCCACAAACCGTAGACTTACAGCTTCTCTTATCAGATATTCGACAGCCGGCAACCAAACACTGAGCAGAGGAAGAAGACGGCCCACACTAGCACATGAATGGGAAGAAAAAATGAGTTGATGATGTTTTCGTATAAAATAAAACGCCCTGTGTTTTGATTTAATTCTAAAACAGGCCTTGATTCTTAGCCAAACTCCTTTGATAAGAATACACCCTTGATGGACCCTTTTACCTGTTTCTTTCCCATAATTCCTTACAATAATTTATTACATTGGTGTTGGTGTTATAAGATGTATTATCATATGTGGATGCCTACATTGGGACCCACATGAGATAAAGGGATTACTAAGAATTAGGGTTTTTCTTATTAGGTTGCTTGGGGAGGAAGCAATCTTATTCTATAAATAAGATCCTCCTCCCCCCATTATGTATACACAGATCTCATCAATAAGAGCTCTCTCTCTTCCTCCACTCTTCAATTTTCTATTCTAACACGTTATCAGCACGAAGAGCTCCCTCCTCTTGGTGGCCTCGGAGCCGCTCTCTGCTCATCCCCTGTCCAACCATCCCCGAAACGGAGAAGGGCCGCACGACGAAATCCCAGCCCAGATGTCAAATCCCAAAATCCCCATAGCCTCCAACTCCAAAACCTGCTTCTGAAAATCCCCAAAACCCTTCCATCTCCTCCCTCCAATGGCGCGAGTGGAGACGATGCCACGCTGCATTCTCGCCAACCCACTCCGACTCACCCACGAGTCAACCCCGAGTCGAGTCCGAGTCGGATCCCCCCAAACCCTCTCTAAAACACCCTTCTTCTTCTTCTTCATCTTGATCTCTGCAAAAAGCTTGAGAGAGAGAGAGAGAGATGGCAGAAGAAAACCAGATCCAGATCCATGATCTAAACACCACAATCGAAATCACCAAATCTCATCTCTCCTGTTCTTCTTTTGCTCACTCTCTTTTCGTCGATTCGATCGATACGTTGTTTTCGCAGAGAGAGATCTTCGAGTTTCTGCAACAATGGCGGCAAAAGGCGAAGGACCTGCGATCGGAATCGATCTCGGTACGACGTACTCGTGCGTGGGCGTTTGGCAGCACGATCGGGTTGAGATCATAGCGAACGATCAAGGAAACCGAACGACTCCTTCGTACGTCGCGTTTACGGACACCGAGCGTCTGATCGGAGATGCTGCCAAGAATCAGGTCGCCATGAATCCCATCAACACCGTTTTCGAACGGCAGCAGCGGGAGGAGGTGAGGGAGATGGAGGAGGCGATGGAGGAGAGAGAAGAGAAAGGGACTGGATCGGTACTGTGTGCTGCGTGTGCATTGTAAGGCAGCAGGGAGCAGCGTTTATACCGTGTGCAGGGTGTGCTCGCACGATCCGGCGCGATGGAACAGAGATGGAAGAGAAGAGATCATAGTGTCACGTGGGTGTGTCGCCCACTTTGGGCATGGTGCACCGAGGCACCACAATTAATTGTGATCCTCGGGCCTGGATTTTGGGCAAGTCAATCCACGTTCGGGTCAGCCCAACCTGAGTGAGGCCCATAATCAGTGTGACATCACTGATGATGTCAGCAAATCATACGGTCAAAGGCAGATTTGACTGGATCGATGGTAGAAAATTGTTTCAGCAATATCTTGACGATCCGAAGTCCGATTTGAGATCCGTTTGTACCTATGGAAAGCTTGTGAGCAGATCTACACATTGGCGCCAAAACGAGGACAATTTAAAGGTTAAGTAATTTCTCCTTATTTTATGACCATTTATTCATTTGATAATCTGCATTTAACTTTATTCCTTTTAGATCTATAAGTATTTATCATTTTAATTCGAGTGATGAATTGTAATTTCTTATCAAAAGGAGATCATGATAAAATTGAAAACCATGGATCATAAATAGAACCAGAAGTTCTATGCAAGAAATTGGAACCCGAAGTTCCATACGATATTTAGAACCAGAAGTTCTATATGGAATCAATAATTCGAACTCGAGATTCCATAAATTCTTTTAGCCTATGAACCAGAAGTTCATTTGAATCCGGACCAGAAGATCCGTCGATTCTGGACCAGAAGATCCGTTGGTTATTTTACTCTGAAACCAGAAGTTTTCAGATCTACAATACGTACTCAAAGTTTCATCTAATACTTAGAACTAGAAGTTCTATATCGAATAAATAATCTGACCATGTAGTTCTGTATGTTATTTTAATTTAGAACCAGAAGTTCTAACTTGGACTTGAAGATCCATGAATTATCCTAATCTAGAACCAGAAGTTCTAACTCGGACCTGAAGATTCATGAATTATCCTAACCTAGAACCTGAAGTTCTAACTCGGACTGAAAGATCCATGAACTATTTTAGAACCAGAAGTTCTAATTCTTAAGTTGAAAACCTGATGTTCTAAACTTCAATTTCTAAATTCTTCATCACATTTTTATTATTATCTTTGATTGGATGTTAAGAACCAGAAATTTTACATTTCTGTTTCTCATATACATTTATTTTTATATTCTATAATATTATACTACATGCTTGATATAATTCCTTCGGTATAATTATCACTAATGATTATCTGAAACTTTAGTTTTGATGAATTTATTATTGCCAGAAGCAGTAGTTCCAAATAATAGAACCTGAAGTTCTATATCCAATGAATAATCTGGACCCGAAGATCCATACATTATCTAGAACCAGAAGTTCTAAGATTTGGAATATGAACCCGAAGATTCATATTCATAATTAAACGTGGAGCTTTGATTTCTAAAGATTCACAGTAGTGTAGATCGATACGAAGGCCATGAAATCAAACCTGAAGTTTTGATAGAATCAGAAGTTGTGATTCAAACCTGAAGTTTTGATAGAATCAGAAGTTGTGATTCAAACCTGAAGTTTTGATAGAACCAGTAGTTCTAAGAACCTGAAGTTCTATCACTAGCCTGAAGTATTGACAGAACTAGAAGTTCTGATTCATCAGTTAAGAACCCGAAGTTCTAACTTTCTGATTGGCCAATTCTTCATTATATTTTGTCATCGGATATTGAGAACCCGAAGTTTTATTTTTGTTTGATTGTTATTGGTAAATCGATCTTTACACACTCTAAAAGGTTTGGTGATACTATCAAAGTTGGAAATAAAATATCCCTGAAGGATATGGTATACGCTCTTATTTTCCACGCCATTATATCCCCATTAGACAGGGATGATCACCAGCAGATGGTCATACACCCGATGCTTGAAATAAATGCCAGATTAGTCAATTAAAATCCCTCCAGAAGAGGTAGATATAATCTGTTCTCCCGTAGAGATGAAATAAACCACCTCAGGAGAGGTGATTGAAAAGGCATTTTGTTTGGAATTTGGGCGAACCACCAAGCATGGTCTGGAAGACCTACAACTACTTTTATGAGTTTGAACATTGAGTTCAGTTCTTAGATATTTTGTTGAATGCTAGGACTTATTTTTAATCCCCCGTATATTATGTTATATTTACTTTGAATGCTGAATTGTTTAGTTGTTCTTACTTTTATTTTTGCAATGCGATTACCTAGTTATGTGAATTTATTATTACTTGCTCTATGGATTATGGAATGCATGATACTGAGGATAATATCTGTCCAGTAGACAGTGCAACAAAACACACTACATTGAAAAAAAACCAGAAGTTTTTCTCTGAGTTAGTGTTTCATTCGTGCACGGCATCGATCATAGCTGTATCCATACAAATATTTAATGCTCCTGAAGAGTCTACCTAATGGTATTTGCACATCATTACTAGTATTGACAGCCAGAAGCTGATACTAGAAAAGCTAAGTGCATTCTCCTTCAATCTCTGAGTTATATTACAAGACAATCTCTAAAATCGAATCATATTCGATTATGAGCAAAACGACAAAGTTAAGCCAGAAGTTTGTTATTCTAGGGGTCCTATACTCTGGTAAATTATTTGATACTTCTGTTACATACTTCTTAGAGTACCATCTATTGACCATCCTTTTCGCAAAGGATATTGTGTGACATTTGTGAACCTATCTAATCCTGCCCATTAGCACATATTATTAAACCTAGGATACACATCCTTAAGCATGTTATTAAATTTATAAGGCTTGATATCGTAGGTTTGTGACTTGCATGAGCGTACAACGTAGACTCTATGTTGGTTATACTTCACCCTAATTAATGGATATCTAGACCCAATGACAGGAGATATATTCATTGTTCGTTTTTGCTGATTGTCCTCTTGATGAGATAGTCTTCTCGCCGTTAGGGGGAGATAAGAGAGTTCCTGAAGAACACCTTGTTCCTGAAGAACAATCCGTTCCTGAAGAACGGCGAGAATTAATATGGAATACTTCCACTCAATCTCATCTAGATTTATGTACTTCACAATGTGAGAATGAAGTACGGAGAATTGTGCACTTAATTACAAATGAATTCCCTGATGCTTTTAATGATGCAGCAAAAGTGACTAGGTCACATGTATCGGCTATGAACACACAAGCACGAATTAATGTCCCTGTAGGACAAGTACGAATTAGTGTTCCTGAAGAACAAAGTCCAAATATGGCAACAAATGAATCTATACACGCCAGAAGCGTGGTAGACTTATAGGTTTCAAGGACTCAACTCTCCAGAAGAAGAGAAATGAGTAATCATATCCCAATTATACTCCAGAAGAGGTATACTCCCGAAGAGTTTATGATAAAATCCACTCTCTCCAAATTTCCTGAAGAAATTAATGTCCCGGAAGAGACATGAGTCCCAGAAGAGACTCTGGAAGCCCCTGAAGAGGCAATGGGTACCCAATAAATAAAGAGATCTCTATACGTTATAATTATTCAAGAGAGAGATGGGATAGAAATGAAATTATCATCGATGACGCATTTGTATATGCGGTAGCTACTCAAATATCAAGGAAAAATGAGAATGATGATTGGGATACGAACCACGTTCTATAAATGAATGTCGACAAAGAATATATTGGCCAAAATAGAGAGATGCCATTAAGGAATTGCAGTATCTCAATAGACGTAGTATATATGAATCTATAGTACAAACCCCAAACGGTGTTAACCCTGTAGGTTACAAATGGGTGTTTGTAAGGAAAATGAATGAAAGGCAAACTTGTGATACAAGGTTTCCTGCAGAAACTTGGGATTGAAAACATACACAGACATATATATATGAAAATCTCAGAAGGATTTGCTTTGCCTGAAGCAAAGTAAGAGAGTACGTACTCAATATAAGTAAGACGTTTATTGTACAGCCTGAAGCATTCCAGAAGAATATGGTACAATCGTCTTAGTGAATGTTTATATAAGGAATAGTATGAAAACAATCCCATTTGCCTGTTCCTGTTTATAGAATCCTTAAATGGATTTATAATAGTAAAAGTTTATGTTATTTACATAAATAACATAAATCTAATCGAGACTCCAGAAGAGCTCGAGAAAACTATTGACTATTTTATCTCGACCCGCAGATCGAGAGAAGTTCTAATGAGATTTTTATTCTTTATAAATATGCTTCCCATATATAGTTTTGCACCAAGGCTTTGGATTGGTATTAAACAAATGCTATGATATCTATGTCTGTTTTATGGTTGAAACCAAATTTTGTAGGATATATAGATTCAGGATATATCCCTGATCCTCATAAGGATCGATCATAGACATGTTATATGTTTCTTCATGTCAATATCATTATTTTTGATATTCTACTAAATTGACTATTGATAGCTACTTATTCTAACCATGCTGAGATTTTTAAGCCAGTGGGGAATGTGCATGGCAAAAATATTTAACTCAGCATAGATGTAGTTCTTGTCAATTACCTCTTAGTACAGGTACTCCGAGCATTATTTGCAAAAACAATGGGGCATGTATTCAACAGATTCAAGAATGATACATTAAAGATGACAAGACGAAGCACATTACACCAAAGTTCTTCTTCACTTATGAGCTTCAAAAGAATAACAAGATTGAAGTCAAGCAAGTTCGTTCAAGCAACAACCTGGCTGATCAGTTTACGAAGTTTTGCCAAAACTCAGTATTTTAGAAATT
Organism: Sextonia rubra; assembly: GCA_037013555.1. Taxonomy (NCBI): domain Eukaryota; kingdom Viridiplantae; phylum Streptophyta; class Magnoliopsida; order Laurales; family Lauraceae; genus Sextonia; species Sextonia rubra. Next base: position 27,331,092 of record JASUAD010000011.1, on the reverse strand, counting down.
GTATACGAGATTGACATGCTTAATTATGTACAAAGATGTTATCATCAGGGGGAGTAGTCAATCAGGGGGAGGCATCCTGAAGTATGCTACCCAGGACATATGTGCGCTGTACTCTTTTTCCTTCTCTAGGTTTTGTCCCACTGGGTTTTCCTAGTTAAGGTTTTAACGAGGTAGCATTATGCACGTCCAACACCAAGTCAATGATCCTGTAGAACGTTGTACTCTTTTTCCTTCGCTTTGGTTTTTATCCCACTGTGTTTTTCCTTTGCAAGGTTTTAATGAGGCAACTGTCATTGAATGGTGGTCATCCAAGGGGGAGTGTTATAAGATGTATTATCATATGTGGATGCTCACATTGGGACCCACATGAGATAAAGGGATTACTAAGAATTAGGTTTTTCCTTATTAGGTTGCTTGGGGAGGAAGCAATCTTATTCTATAAATAAGATCCTCCTCCCCCCATTATGTACACACAGATCTCATCAATAAGAGCTCTCTCTCTCCCTCCACTCTTCAATTTTCTATTCTAACAATTGGAGATTTTTTTGACATGAAATGAGATTTTGTTCCTTTTGTTTGAAATGCAATTTTTCTTTAGTCAGTAAAAACTAATATTTTGTTTTAATTATTAAAGTTGTTTTTGTCATATTGTAAGAGTTAGAGAGCCTCTCAACCTTAAGTCTTAACCCACTTCAACTCAATTTCCAGCTAGAGTTGGTAAGAAATGAAGTGCATTTTAATTTTTATAGTGTAGTCATCGGTGGACTCAATCTCAAGTCTTAGCCTTTCTACCCAAAAAAAAAAACAAAAAACAAAAAGTCTTAGCCCTTTCAAACTCTAGTTGGATAGCTAATAATTTTAAACTATACAGTATGTAGAAAATGAATTTCATTTAAGGAAAATGGTTAATGCAGATTAAAAAAGTTATAATTAAAATAAAAAGACAAAAAGAGAAAAATGGCGTCGCCCGGACTTGAACCGGAGACCTTCAGTGTGTTAGACTGACGTGATAACCAACTACACCACGACACCGGGCGTTGAAATCTTTCGAAAAAATTATAATATGAATTAATTTGTAGCTTAGCATAACCAAGATGAAATCGATTATCATGTCGAATTCACCCGATATTATATATGTGAAGTTCATTATTTTAATAGTATTTGTGAAACTAAGGACAATGATTATTGATGGCTTATTATTTAAAAGTATTGATGAAGCTAATGACAGTGAAACGAAGAACTAAATGGAGTTCGCAGGTGTTAGTGGGATATTAGAATCAATATGAGCTGAGTCATGTTGTGAAAATATTTATTTACTTAACGCAAGTCTGATTTTGACAATTGATTTGATCTTAGTTAAGAAAACTTACAAGTCCATTCGAATTTTTAAACAGGTTTCACGAACATGATATGCAATCTAGGTGGCTAATTTAAATTTTCAATAAGAGCAAGAATAATAACAAAAGGCAATTTATGTTAAAAAAAGGGACTGCTTGAATGAGGAGAAAAGGTTAAAGTTCACAATTTAATTTAAACTCTGTAACTTCTCAAGGTGGGCATTAACAGGACCAAATTAATAATAGTTGAAAGGAGATGGGTGATTATGGTGACGCCTCTGTTGGTTGTTACTTTACTTTTGTGGGAGGGATTCCCATGCCTTCTTCCAAGGTTATTCCTAAGACTCTTGAGTTGTATTTCTGTGAGATCACAGTTTACAGACACATTAGCGATGAAAATGGAATGACAAAGAAAAAAAGGAATTAGAGAATAATTAAAGGGAGTTGTTGCTCTCTAAAATTGTGTTCATGAGATAAGATTTGAAATTTATTATTGGGTTAAAAAAAAACTTAAGCAGTTCAATAATGGCATTCTTGCCCAACTATGGAAAGAAAATAGACTACAGTTATAGGTCACAAAACAAGACCTTTTCTATAAAAGGTGGTCAAACAGAAGATAATGCTTAAACCAAGTCTTGGGAAACTTTCTACTAAGAAAAAGGCTTTGGAACCCTCATGTGGATGGTAGTACCATGAGGAAGTAAGTGTCAAGTTATAATGAATGGATACTTCAAAAATAGGCAACATATCATTTTCGATATTACAGTTTTTATGTGTAAAATCCGTGTCCTTGCTATATCTATAGCATATCCTTGCCGTATTCATTTAGTATTTGGGCATCACAGGCGTCAAGTACTGTGGGGGTACAAATGAGCAGAAATTATATTCTTAGACCTCTTATGGTTGCAGAAGATGTTATGTCACTCTAGCAATCAGGCATCTTCATCCTTCCAACGTCCATTGTGATTTCCTCTTCTACCTCATATGCAGCTCTCTTTGGCTAGTGATAAGTTCAAGCAATGCCAACTGACTGAAAATCACATGGCTTTCATAGCAGACTTCATGATTTATTGATAACAAACTTATCCCTGGTTGGAAATTGGCTGGCTGCCATTGTATTGCTATTCCTGCTGAAGAAATGGTGGACAAGAAGAGTCTTTCGCTGTTGAAAATGGGAAGCATCATCAGAAACTCAGCAGCAAATGATGGCAATAAGATCAGATGACTCATGGTCTGTCTTGCTAACAGAGAGGAACAAGATTCTCCGAGGGGTGTTTCTTTCCATAGAATACATAGGATTAATGAAAATTTATGGTCAATTGAGCTCAAGCAAGGATTATTAAAGAGGTGATGGGTAAAGTACATGTGGTATCGATATAGATGGGCCTTGACTTTCTTAGGATCTGAATTACTAATGATAATAATAACTGGGCATTCGTTTCTTATCTTTCTTTTATTCGATTTTATTAAATGACAGGTTATTTGATGGTCATTTTGGATCTTCATCTTTGATTCTTTAGTTTTAACCACTTAAAACAAAATACAAAGTTATAAAATTTCTAGGATTCCAATTACATGAAACAAACTGGCTCTAAGTATTTGGTGTATGATCAGATGTGTGACGTCCTGGAGTCTCACATCCACTATAAAAAGGAAAGTAACTAGGCTTATATGTAAAGCTTGCACCATTACCTTGTATGAGGCCTTTTGGTGAGTTGAGGCCCACCGGAAGCAAAACTGTAAAGCCCATGGACAAAGTGCACAATATCATGCATGCGTGTAAGGTGGGACGCTACAAGATGTCTTAATAGCCCATAACAAGAAGATGTCTTAGCAACCCATAACAAGAAAACAAAATGTAGTGACAAATACAGTATCCGTAGGTTGACTCCGCTGAGCAATAGTATCTCCATTGTTCTTTGCGCAAATAAAATGGGAAGCACACCCACAAACACAATCTCATCTGCAAATGCACAAAAACTCAAACTAGGTGGGTGGAGAGAGAGAAGAAAGAATCTGTGCGGCATTAGTTGGAAATATGGAATATATGTTCATAGCTTGTTTGTCGCTTTACTTTGTTTTACTTTGTCTTTTTATGATACAGTAATCCAACCCTATGTCCATGGGATACAGCGAAAATGACGATGATGATATTTTGAGTAAGGAGTCTAAAATTGCAAGTGTGCCACTCAATACTTTCCACATTTAACAGATTAAGGTGAAGATTATGAGCTAAAGCTCAATTTCAACAACAACAGTGATTATAAGAACTGCCAAGTATGTGGAAAGAGGCATTTCAAGGTGCAGTAAGTTGTTTGGTAAAGAAGTTAAAGGATTGTTGAATGTGGGATTTAATTGTTAGCACTTCTTCTCTTCAAACTGGTTTTGTTATTTTCGATGATGAAGTTCCAAACCAGTTATAGAATAGATTGATGAAATGCTTCTGGGTTAGGTGATCTTGTTGGAATTTTACTATTAAGAAACAAACTGAAATATTAGTACATACAGTGTGTATGGAACTATGGGAGCTTGTGAAAAACATGATAGTACAAAGCAGAAAGTCATGAGCTATCTGAAGCCACACAAATGTACAGAAATGAATCAGCGCGAATTGCAGATTTTTCTACCTTCCCAATTCGCAGGCAATTACTTGTAGGAATCACAGAAATCCTACTCAAGCAAAGACCATCGATAGATGTTCAAAAACAACCAACAAGGTGGAAGCTTCTTGGGGCAGCCAAATGCTAGCCTACATCAACAATTTGAAGTTTCAAAAATCACATTGCCATGGAGGACTTGCTTTCCTACATCACTGGTTTCTTTCCGAGCTTCACTACTAGATCCTATATGAGCCATGAATTTAGGAAACTCTCTAAATGAAAGGCCCAGATTTAGTCCATACTAGATTAGAGAGAGTCAATACTCGAGAAAAGAACAGTTTCAAGGGTTGGTAATGGGCCCTTTAAGAGATCCACCAGTGTCATATTGACAGCTGCGCATGTTAAACAAATTGCCCAGCAAAAGTGATGGGCGAACCATAGAAGTAGAGCAGGAAAGTCATCAAGGTCTTGCGATCAAGGATGAGGAAACTTCTTTTTTCCAAAAACATCTTTCCTAAGTTTGTGAGGTGACTTAAGAAATACGGTTGCAAGGACAAGAGGCAAAGCAAAAAAGCTAGGTACCATTTCTACTATATGGTAAATGAAATCAAGAAGTTGGACAAGGCACAAAGTGAATAATCTTATCCTGTTTATAGGGAGACAAATATGTTTAAGAAAAAATCAAAAGTCCACAGGGAGTGGCTATGGTATGGATTGTTAATTCTTTGTACTCAAGATAGTTGGGGTGTGTTTCAATGGTGATTTTCTGTCACAGTCCATTATCTCAATGAAATCGCTAGCTCCTACCCCTTTTACCTGTGCTTTGCACCATTCACTAATTGCACTGTCATCTCAATTAATAGTTGGGCCTGGGAGCACAATGAAGACCAATCCTACACCAATTTCACAGTTGAAGCAGGAATTCTTGCACAGTGAGTCCTCTAATCCACACCCAATAGTTGGAGCATCACTACTGTTCTCAGGCTCAGCAAAGCAGGTCATGTTCCTTGCCACTACTCAAACTATTACGTCAGTTTGTCAGCTTCATTTCAAGTCATTATCTTCCCCATCTAGTTTCTCATTCTTACAACATATTAAATCTTCATATAGTCATCATCTCTGGTGTTGTTGAACACTGCCAATATTATTTGATATGGGTTCTTTTCTATTGAAATCACCAGTAGATTTCTCTCTCATACTAATTGCTGGCTTTTATTTTGGTTACTCTAGATATCTATCTCAACAGGCACATCTCAGCAGTAAATACTGTCAAATACTGTCTTCTTACCATTTCATTGGTGCACAATGTTCAACTTCATGTCATCATGTAAGTCTAACTAGCATCTTCAGAACTAGCCCTTTAGTCAAAGTGGTACGGTGACACCCAACAATCACAAAACACACCACTAGATTGTCTCCTATTACCACATTACAGTAATCCCCTCTGTGATATCATTTTCAATGTCTCTGTGTTTTATTAGCTGCTCTCAAATTTGGGTACCTATTTGACACTGTCCTTTACTCAAGCCTGGAACAGGCAGATGACAGAGTACCAATCTGGTGGAGCTTATTTCAACCTCCAAATGACAAGGTTAAGGAGGGTCATATGTCAACTATCTGGAGTCAAGCTTACATCTACTCGCACACTAAATTACACAGTAGCATAAGTGGCCTGTATTTAACAAAGCAGCCCACAATACAAAAGCACATTAGGGTGTTAGAACATCTAATAAACTAACCAATGCCCAGGACCATATATCCAAAAATCATTCATCCCCCAGCAGAGGATTGAATGCGGAGGGGAAAAAACCTTATCAGGTATCAGACCAATGATCCTGCACTGGAAATGACACTCCAACCTTTGATACCCAGATACTCATACATGCCCAGTGTATCCATGTCAAACCCATATGACACTCATATCGATAGTTCTGTAGCGATACTTTTAGGAAGCAAATCTAGCACATCCTCCTTCCCAAGTTCATTGTTTCAAAATCATTCTTTTAGTTTTCTTACTTTTAAACATTGAAAAAAAAAAGTCAACAAAGGAACATTAACAATTATCATTTCATTAATTTTGAAACGTTGAAAGAAAAAAACTTGAAAAACCATATCCATATCCGTGTCCTAGATTTGAAAAAGTGCAGAGTCATATCCCCAATCACCAAATCTGAATCTGTAGCTCTGTATCCATGTGTGTCGCGCACCATAGCCTCCAGCACATCCAACAATTCAGCTATGCTACTTAGTGCCTTACCCTCAAATATGAGAATGAGAGAGAGCAGAAAAAAATTTTCCAAACTCATCGTTTTTGTTCCAGTAAACAGACACTCCTATCCAATGCTAGCCTAAGCATAACAAAAAGATACTAGTGAAAACTGTCCAACAAAATATCTTCTCTAAAGCCTCTCTCCACAATAAGAATCATGTGCCCTCGTTAGAAACTGCTTATGAAAAAGCTAAAGAAGCATTAGAAGATAGGAGTTGCCAGTTTGCATACTAAGCACTAGGACTCAACCATCAAGAAGATTCAAAAAAGGAAACATAGTTATCCACAGAATCCCACTTGCAATGGTTTTAAGAGTATCATAGGACAAAAAAGAATTTATTAAGTAATACGAGTTGGTAATTTTCAGACTCATACTTCTTTCTATACATTTTCTCCTGTGAATGGTAGTTTAACAGTTGCCTGAATCAACGATGTGACAGAACTTCTGAATAATATATCATGACTTCTTCTGCATTTGGTTCCACGCTTAAGTAACTTACCAAAACAGTTGTTAACTTGGTAAAGATACATGGCCATTTTTTTATTGGTAAAAATATATGGTCATTTGAACCGTGAATACTTAGAATATGAATTAAATAAACTCTTCAAAAAGAAAGAGAGAGCTAAATGAATGGTTGGGCCACATGTAGAAAACCAGCCTTGCCATAGAACTTGCCAAAAAAAATGGCGAAAACATTAAATTGCAGTTCTTCGAAACACAATTCAATGATTCCATGGTTGGTAGCTATGAAAAGTTCTTCGGCCAGATTTTATGCAGAGCAATTTGCATGACCCTTTTAAAGAGTACAAACTACAAACTAGAGTCAATAACAGGATTCAGTAATGATGAAGTGCCCATTCAGATGGTCCAGATGCCAAGTGCAGTTGGTTAGGGACATAGAACTAGAAGTTCTCCAGTGGAGGCAGGTATCTAAGTTTGAATCTTGGTGGAACAGATTAATATCACCAACTAGTGCTCTTCAAGAAAAAAAAAATAGATTAAATAGGGTAGATTTAGTCGTCATCACCATCTTCATAAAAGCCTTATCACAACCATGTTGGGAGGGTAGATTTAGTCATCACCATCATTATCATCATCATCATCAAAGCCTTATCCCAACCATGTTAAGGGAAGATAGATTTAGTCCCTAAAAAAAAAAAGTTTTCAATCAGATAATTATTCATGCAAATCACAGATTTGCAACAGCAAATGCACAAAAATTTGCCATTTGTCTGAAGACTCTGAACTGTTAATGTTCAGAGGCCAGCTGCCACAGTTGCTCTTGTCATCATATCGTCATGAATTCATGAGAGTAGCACCACCAAAACACTGACAAGCTTCTACTCAGCATCTGGTTAGTGAGTTTGTTTATAGGAATGATGCGGGCTAAGTGAGTATTGGACAATGTATTAGTTTCCGCTTGTTTTGTGGCTTTTGGTTTGGATGAAAATTGGTTTTATGTTTTGGATGAAAATCTTCAAACTTCTGTGTTTTGTCCTCTTTGGTTTATAATATAATGCTCTTTTTTACTACCAAGAAAAATAAATATCCTGAACTTCATATTAACGTTGTACATATGTAAGAAATTATGAAAATATATATGCAACAAATAAACAATTCAATGCTAGGATTCTAGGAAAATTCACAAAGTTAACTTTGAAAACATCAGTCTTTTTAAATTATGGGTCGATAACATAAGAGTGATAAGATTTTTCCATAGTATCCATCAGTAAAACAATACGAAATGACAAGCACAAGAGCAGTGCCAGCAAGTTTATTCATAGAAAATCAACAGTCTCCAGTACACTTTTTCCACACTTTGTAATGGAAGCAACAGAGACAATCAGCAATTCAATTGACAAAGATTTATGTACAACAGCAGCAATTGAATGCACCAACACATTACAACAATAAAAGACCACGCCTTTGGAAATTTTAAAGATGTAAGCACAAATTCATGGATGCTACCAGTTTTCCTTGACAATATTCGGCTTTTCAAGTATGTATTTTCCTTCTTTGTACTTTTGATCCTCCTCATAAGCTTTTTCATATTTCCAACCCAACAGGTGATGACAATCAGAGCAGTAAACATCAGCAACTTTGTGCAATCCAGTTATCAGAAGCCTCTCTTCTTTGGGCCCTAGAACTATGTTCATTGCATGGGCAAATAGAAAACCTCGGCCATGTTTTCCCTGAAAGAAATTACGAGAACAACTAAAGCCCGTGAAGTTATTCTCATAATAGTACAATATCAAACAAAGAGACCCTGAAAGTAATTACGAGAACAACTAAAGTCCATCAAGTGATTCTCATAATAGTACAATATTAAACAAAATAACTGACGAAGATTCCTAAAAGAGAATAGCCCACATCAAATCAATGCAAAACTCAGGACATGGATGCATAACAGTCTAATCCATTTGATAGCAGAGAACCGGTAACTATTTTTTAAATCCGAAATCTGATCTATAAGTTTTCGTAATACTGATTTTAGCATTGAGGTGTTCCTTTCATTGATAATATCATATAATCACTCATTCATTGGAAGGAAAGCAAGCATAGATCAAAGGAAAGACTGAACAGAAGCCTCACCGAAAAAGCCTTTGAGATGATATCGTCATGAAGAGCAACATGATTTCTGCATTTATAGCAACTATACAATCGAGGGGCCACAATCTCCTCCATTATGAAACCAAATCCTATCCTTTCTGTGTTCTGAAAAATTGATATATTGCATGAACTGGCCAATTTCAAATGATCAACAAAGAAAAAAAAAACAACAAGAATATAAAACCAAATTCCAGAGTCTCTCTACAAAACCAATATCAGATACAATTACTTTCAAAACCCATCTTCTTACATTAACAACAATAAACTTTTTATTGGTTGTGAATTATGCTTGCAGGGATTGGAAGGAGCTTAAATCATCAAGGAAAAAGAAAACAATTAGGGGAGAAAATAACATGTTAAAGTAAATATACAGTTGCAAAAAAGGATGAAGACACAAAGTTGGCAGGAAGGTGTGAAAAACAGAAATCCAAGAGAATGTTACCTTTTGTACCCCAACAAAAAGAATAGAAAAGCATCCATAAAACATCAAAAACTTCATAAACTTAAATGAATATTAACCCCCAAAAAGAAACCTCCAGTTTCATCCAAAAATAAAAAAGGAATCCTCCATGGTTGTGAAATGTGGGGATTTTGTGGAATAGGCAAACAACTCAAGATTTTTGCCACAGCTGATGTGACAGTGACTCCTTTCTACTCAGACAAGGAAAGTTTCTCCAGATTAAAGAGGAAGCAGAAGTCCAATGGGTAGGTGAAGAGCGAGTTTCTACACCCACAGAAGAGGAGAACAACGTGCCTTGAAACAAAATCTGAGTCAAGCACTGAAAACCAATTGGATTTCAGTGATATTGCAATTGCACTAGAAATGGATGAAGATTTAGACTTTAACCCCCAAAATAGAATTAATTATCCCTGAAACATATTAATGTCAAGATACTAACAGAATTTTTTTTTCTTTAAAAAAGCTATACTGTCTAAAAATGATTAAAAAATCAATTTTTTCTAAAATAAAAGAGAGAGAATCTGACATGAAAAAGAAGCAAATCCCACTTTTTTCTTCCTAAAAAAGAAAAAAAACTGCTTAATTAGTTAAGAATTACCCTTAAAGAGTACATAAACCAAAAAGGATAAAAAAAAAAGGATAAAAAGCAAACATCCAAGGGGACCAAAAGTCATGAAAGGACAAAACCCAATAAAAATTGAATGAGAATTTTCCATGTAACACAGCACCCAAGTCATGAAAATGAACAAAACCCATCAATCCTTTCCTTAATTCTCAAATAAAATCAATCTTTTCCTTGATTACCCACTCACCCCCATGAAGGCAACCCTCCACCAAAATCAAGACATACCTGAAACCCACCAAAACATCAACAACAAAACTGATGCTGATGGGAGAAACAATAGAAAAAAAAAATTAAGACTTTTGCTCATAAAATTCAGACCCAGAGACCCATGTTTCTTACACAAACAACCCTCTTTCCCATTTTACTGTCCGAAATAGACGTTGCTTAAAAATTAAAGAGAGAGAGAGAGATGGGTGTTAAGATTTCAACAAGAAGAAGAAGGAGGTGAAGATTATTAGTTCAGAGAGAGCTGGAGAGCATCTTTTCTGATGAGAAATCTGGGAAAAAGCAAGCATAAGCGCCAAATAAATGAAAAAAAAAAAGTAAAAAGGAATTTCATAAAGCCTGATTCCTTCCTTGAAGATTGAAGAAATCCATCAAAACACCTAAGAATTGGAGTGAGAAAGTTTAGATTCATAAATTGGAATAGCATCAGAAAACCCAAAAAAAAAAAAATACCAAAACATGGTCAAGTATTTTCCAGTTCCAACTGACCTGTGAGAGAGAGAGAGAGAGAGAGAGAGAGAGAGGGAGGAGTGTTTCTGACACATGGTTGTTTTGGTTATTAAGATACTTAAATCTGTTTTGGGTGTAGAATAAATAAAAAAAAAAATCACCGATTCAATTTGCGTGACTCAGTTTGCCACCAATTACGTGGCCTTTGGACCTTGTGTGTGTCCTGGTGGGACTGATCCAGACATCCCAGACAGAGTGTGTACAGCGCCGCCCAGGGATGAAATGGTCAATTATAAGGGTCCTGAACAGGACTTCAGAAGGGTCACATGTTCATCTTCAGAATTGTGGAATGATGACATTGATGCCTGTCATCTAGAGAATTCTGGAATTCTCTAAAATTCAATGCTGTTTTTACCGAGCGCTCTCCTACTTTTACATGGAAACCATCGTTTGGGTTAGCAAAAACTTTGTTTGTACATTTTACTGCAGAAACATCTCGGTGACCATAAAAAAAATTTTGAATTTAGAATATTAAAGTTAAATAATAGACTGAGTTTTTATAATAAAATAATTACATAATATATAATAAAACACTTTTGGGTAATTCTATGCTTTTTTTTAGCTGTGCTTCTCCTACAAGAAATTAGTACAAGTGTGTCACGAAGAGGTTTTTCTTTTTTTGCATTTTTTTTTCTTTTTATTTTCCCCCATTTTATTGATTAAGCCTCAAAGGCCCCATCCGTAAATGATAAAAATAAACTATCATTATTATTATTAGAGCAATCATCCTATTATCTTTATTTTCTTTATCGGCACCAATAACTTATATTAAGAGCTTAAAAAAAGTATGACTAAAAAAAACAAAAAAACGAAAGCAAGCGAATGTATTAGAGTTAAATACCTATGCAAAAACAATAAATTACTAAACAAAGCTACACCTCTTTTTACTCCCAACTTGTCCAAAGCAACTATCATGTCCTTCGCTGACCGATACACACGATAAAATCAAACATTTAAAGATGAAAAATAAGTATTGATTTCATTGAAAATGAATTGAAATGCCCACGAACTCTTCTCCAAATAAAACAATCAAAAAATCGCATTTAAAGAATCACTTTCCACCACTTTTCATCATTATGCTATGAAAAATAAGACATCCTATTCTCTTTATGTTGAAAATATATCCTATATGCTCTATTGAGCTTATCCCTCCATGGCATCTACATATAAATTCCAAACCGTTCAAAATGAACACCTTGTGTGATGGTATTATGTAATAATTCACTCCTATTGAGTTAGTCTAATCATCAAATTGATAAGTTGTTATGATTAAGATACACAAATCAAAATAAGTAAAATGATGACATCTTAATTTCTTTGATTTATATAAGACATTGTAATTTTGAGTGATCTAAATCTTGTAGATGACCTCTAGTAACAGATTTATATGGTTAAACATGGATAACCAAATTATGTAGGTCCCGACTCATATCTCATTATTGTATGAGATAATGACAACAATGATGCCACATAATAAGTACCTTGTGAGTTGTGGCACATTTGATTTTATGTGGTGCTATTTTATTTACCTTTAAGGGTTATATACCATGTAAATATTTTTACTGTAAAATTCTAATATATTGTTTATGGTATAATATAGTAAAAGTTGCTTTTTATATTATGATGTCACAAATAGGAAGCTTGTTATTCTTGTGGTGCCATTTTCTTTTGAGAATTGGTCTTAAAGATTAGCTTATGAAAATTTGACTACTGATTTGTAGGGAGCCAACGAAACCCAACCTGAGACCGTTCAAATTCATGCTTGTCCCTGTAAGCAGGTTGCTGCAATTTGATTACGAAGCTTCAGTGTACTTAACAGCCAATCTACTGGCCCCGAACACTAATCTCCCTTGTCACTGTCCATACACGTGCCTCACCTAATGAACAAATTTATTCCGCATCTTTGATTTCAGATTACTACTTAACATCCCAATCCTAATCGACTGACTAGAAACGTGTGGAATTAGTTGCCTTTCTTTAAACCTGTTTGTCATGTCTTGCACTCTTGCTCTTATCCAAATTATCCTGTTAGGGGTTCCTGACACTGTTTTGAGACATTTGGCCTTTAAAAAAATAAAAACCCTGTTTTGAGACAAATCAGCCTGATTGGATAAAGGTAAATGCATGATGATGATTGTAAAATCCAAAATGGGTCTGGTATGATCGATGGTAGATATGTATGCAAATTGACAAACGTTTGACAAGCTAATGCAGATGTCACTTGGGCCGTAAGATCTTATATGCTTAATTTTTTATGATTGATATTGTTAATGATTTATTTCTGCAATTTGCATTTTATTTAATATAATTTTTGTCATTGTCACTTTGGTAGACTGATATTGGGATCATGGGACAGGGACTTAGGTGGACTCTGAATGGACCCGACTTTCAACCAGGCCCAAGAAAAGTTCCACACCCAATGGGTCTCTTGGGTAACAGTAATCTGAGATCCCTTGACATGATCTAAACTCATCCAGCCAATTGTCCATCAATTAAATTTTTGGAAATTTTGATTTTTTTCGAGGGGATGGGGTTGAAGAACTTACTTAAGGATAAGAATATTTGAAAGATTGATTATGCTCATGATTACTGTGCATTGCAGTATGTGGGCTTCCAAACAGCGCTGAATATCAAAAGGAAAGCCAGGCCCAAATCCGAACCGGTTCAGGATATAGCACCCATATACGTGCTCAAATCAATCTAAAGGCCCTAACCAAGATTCAAAGTCAAAAAACGGCCTGCGGACATTCCCAAAGAATTTGTCCTAATTTATATAGTTATACAATGTGCTCAACATGGTTAACAAATGTGAACAAACACTAAAACAACATGCACTTTTGGCAACGTTTTTTTTTTACCGACGCTTTTATAATTTCATCACTAAAGACTATTAATTATCGATGCATATAATTTTTGTCAAAGAAAATTAAACATTTACAGACGTTTCCTAAAAAACGTTGGTGAAAATTAAACTTTTACCAATGTTTTAAATAAATATCGGTAAAAGTCACATTTATCGACGTTTATTTGAAACGTCCATTACCAATGTTTTCTTTAAAACGTCGGTAAATGTAGGCTTTTACCAACGTTTATTTAAAACGTCGATAAAAATCTAATTTTCACCAACGTTAAATGTATGTTATACAGTCTTGCATAGGTTCAGGTCCTTGAGTAAAAAATTCATCCTCTTATTTAAGACCCGAATGTAATTTAGGTAGACAGCTGGACGTCAAATTAAATCGGGTCCAAATGTTAGACCCAAAGCCACCTTTCCAATTATGTGGTCTTTCGGATTGGACCCTTTACATTCCAACATGCAAAATTGAAGACGTTTGGACCAGCAACATGGGAGGGCAAGGAGGCCTAATGCAGTTACAGATGTAAAAGGGAAATTACTTGTTTTTTTTTTTTTTTTTTTTTGAGCAAGATTACTCTATTGGGCCCTATCTTGTCGGGCTCTTGCGGACCCTACATGATATGCATTGAGTTAATGGGCTAGGTGACACTTCTCTTATGCTAGGGGTAGAGGGTCAGTCAACCAAATATCATTTTGATCAGGTAATCTTAACCCTTAATATCAAATGTTCAAAATTTAATGTCTACTTATGAAATAGGGTCAAATTGGAATGAGTGACAATTAGGAGTTAGTGAACAGTAGAATATTCAGCACAAAAAGTGAAGTAATGGATTCAAATCACCAAATCTGAGTCAGCACTGTATATAATAGAGAGGAACCCAAAAGCATCTCAAATAAATGAAGGATGATTCTAGAACTCATTGCAATCAGACTGCAGGCAGCATACTTAAAAAGTAGAAAACCTTATCCTGAAACTGATATTTTAATATAAATTCAACGCAACAGGCAAAGGTTGTTATAGTCTCAGCTATCAATTATCACAGAACATGCGGCAAAGCAAACACCCATAAATATAAAAAGGACAAAAGGTTAATAATCCAACTGAGTGGGTTCTGTCCAATTGGATAGAAAACATGATACCTAACCATGACATAGTAGGACCCTAGATGTTTAGTGGGTGGGATCCAAAACTGAAAATGGATGGCTCTAGTCATTACAACAGAGAGAAGCTTGTCTCACTATCTGTAGTAAAAATAGGCCCCGCTAGAAGGGGATTTGGAGGATAGTTTTGCTTATGGTAGGTTGAGACCCACTAAAAGACATTATGTAAGACAAAGGTGTAAGTTCTATATATAAGTACAATCACTTTTTTCTCTATATCGATATGGGATTTGAGAATGTTAGCTAGAGTTCGCTGAACTTTGCTCAATGGAAAGTAAAAATACTCTCTCTAATTGGCCAGAATATCCTAGTCAAAGCCCGGGGAACCCTTACTGGATGGGTGCTGCCCAGCTCACAAGGAAAGCCACAACTAAACTGACTAGGATATCATCTGCCTTCCTCCGGAAGGGGACAGATAACAGGTATGGCCATCCAATCAGTTGGGGCAAGATTGATAGACCAATCACACAGAGAGGATGGGGCCTGAGGGATCTAGCAATCACTCACAGAGCCTCCATAGCACATATATTGTGGAGAGGCCTTGTCAGCCTCAATCAATGGTGGGCCTCCTTGCTGACAACTAAAAATCGAAGAAACAAATCCATTCTTGATGTCTCTATCAAAAAAACTGACTCTCCCCTGTGGAAGAGCTTGGTCAGAAATAGAAACCTGATCCTTGAGAACTCCAGATGGGTAGTAGGCAATGGAACTCAAATTTGGGCGTTGCATGACCGGTGGACATCCCATGACACCCTGTTACGCAATTTTCTTAATAGGGAGGTTACACCAGCTATGCCTTCCTCGGTCAAATGGGTGGCTGATTTATTAATTGATACGGGTCCACAGTTATCCTGGAACATTGAGTTATTGAGAACGCTTTGGCCTCAGAGATTGTTAATGAGACCATCGCACTCCCACTGTGGGGAGAGATATTAGGAGCTGGGGATCTGAACCAGCTGGAACATGTACCTTGAGGACCTAGCTGTGGGCCCACATATACCATGGCACAGGGATTGGAAGTGTAATGTTGCCCCCAGGCTGAGTTTTTTCTTATGGAGAGCTCTTCATGATAGATTACTTACCATAGTCAGGGTGGCTTAATTTTCAATTGACGTAAGTTTTACCCTTTGTCTGCAGCACAAGAAACAGTCAACCATTTATTGTGTGGTTGCCCTTTCACAAGAACTGTTTGGGTTTCCATATCTGTGACCACTTGTAGACCCCACAAACTTCACTTCTATTTTAGCCTGGTTCTTGGGATCACAACATGACGAAGGGCTGTCCCTTGGAATAGCAGTTTCATGGGATATTTGGAAAGCTCAGAATAAACTTATATTTGAGTACTACCCTCTTAATCCTTCATTTATAGTGCACAAATCTGCCCAACATCTTTTAGAGTGGAAGCTAACCAAAGTTTACGCAGATGATCAAAACTCAGAAAGGAGTGAACCAAGTGAGGAATGGCTACCAACCCCACCAGGCTGGAGTAAACTTAATTTTGATGGCCCATACATACATGACAATGGTAGAGCTGCAGTGGGGAATATCATCAGAGACAGCGAGGGAAGACTTCTAACAGCTTATGCAGGCAATGCGCCTGCTAACCATCCCCTTCTGGCAGAAATGATGGCACTATCCAGAGGCCTTCAATTGTGTGACAGCCTTCAATTGGACTTCCTCTAGATAGAGGGAGACAGTTTGGTATTGGCGTCTGCAATTGAAAGTGCAGCTACTCTAGCATGGAATCTCATGCCATTATGGAAAATGATAATGGAGATGCTCACAAAATTCCATGGATGGACAATAAAATACTGCAAGCGATCAGCCAATACCATCACTGATTCCCGAGCAAAATCACATCCGCCTTCTATGGAAATTTATAGCTCACAATTGCCATTTCCAATCCAGTAGCAATTCTAAAAGGAGCAACTCAGAGCCTCAAAGTACACTGATGTGATTCTCAACCGTCTGGGCACAACATAGGGGGAATCATCTTGCTCTTCAAACCAAAATATCAATGACTATGCTCCCAGAAGTAGGCCAATCTACCAGCACTGATCAGTTACGTATGTATACAAGAGCTCAAGGGGACCAGTTGGTGGCAACCAGCCGAAGTCTTACAGGGCAGCATTTACATACTGCATCGAAATCAGCAAATACAAGGATAATAATTCCCTATTCAAATATTTTTCTTTCCTCATATTGTTGTGCCATAAGGCGGGCCTCAATCTTTTAAACACTTCCGTTTTCAAAGCTTTCGGAGAATGCCTTAAGAATATAATGTATGCTTTTGCTGTAAACAGCAATGAATGTAATATCTTCCTAATATAAATAAAATCTCAGTTCCTTAGCCAAAAAAAAAAGGGAAAGAAGAGAGGCTTGTCTCGACTTGAAGTGGTGTTCGGCTGCAAGACTGAAAGAATGAAGCATGTTGTATGCTAGCCTCCATTGAGTACCATTAAGTAGGCTAAATGCTAGTATCACATACTGTGCATTCAGTATAGTGTACACTTTTGATATCTGTCATAAATGGGCATGTAGTTCTAGTAGAACTAGGAATGAACACAGGTCTCTAAGTCTGTAGTTTATCTGGGCCTGAACCTGAATTAGCAATAGGGATCTGAAAACAGGTCCATACAAACACGGTACAGGTTGTTGGAACCCTACCCCTTCCCAAATTAAAATTGCTGATGAACTTAAACCTGAACCCAAATAAAAGGGGCTCAACTTGGTACCAATTCAAGGCCCAAATACTTATGCGCTCTTAATTATAAAATAATTTCATTACAATAGTATACATAAAAAATATGCATCCAACATTTGATTTGGCCGCCGCATTGGGTATTTTTGCTCTCAGGTATCAAATTCATGGGCGTAAACCTGGTCCCAAACTGAAGCAAGCCTGCTACCGAATGCATGAATAAATAAAATAGACCCAAATACTTGACTAGTACAGGACGTTTCTGATTATAGCATAGGTTAGATAAGATGGATTCCACAATAGAAAAGAGGAAAGCTAAATACCACATGCCCCATCAAATGCTTTTTTATTTATTTTGATTGGTAAGAGAAAATTCTTTGAAAGTGGAAACAAGTGCAAGAAATGAAGAAATAAATAAGAAACAAAGTACAAAGATGTGCAAGAGTATTGTACCCCCAAAATTTATTGATTGATTCACATGTGTAAAAATTCTGCAGCTTGGGCCAATTTCTTAGTGGCACCTTGATATTGTAAATCTAAAATCTAATCCACAAAAAATAAATATCCTCCCTTCCTTTGGCCATTGGCTAAAATTCCCTCCAATAACAATTGGTCTCCACTCAAAATGACCACATCTAAAATCTATGAATTTAATATTTTTATTGATGTGGCCGAACTGGATTTTTAACAGGTTCAAGTTAAAATCCTCAACGATTTTACTCAGTCCAAGCTAAAACCTAAAGCTCAGAAAAGGGGGTAACTGAGGGCTTATTTGGTAGGTCTAGTCTTATTTTTATAGACCATCTAAAATAGAGCTATTAAAAAAAGAGCTATAAAAAAAAGAGGCTAGATTTAAAATATGTGTTTGGCAATGAAAGCATCTATTTTAAATAGACCATTTTAAATCAATAGTTGAAAATTTTTCACAAATATATTGAGATCTAGTAGGTATTAAGCCTTGAAATTTTACTTCATAACCACGTTTGGCCTCCCAAAGAGATCTAACGGTTTGGATTTTGTGTTTGAGGCCCCCAATTTAAAAAAAAAATATTTAATAATTCACGTTTTTTTATAAATATCTCAAGTTTGGTGATGATCCAACGGCTGAAATTTGGTCTCATAATGGTCATTGACCTTCTACACATTTTCAATGGTTTGGATTGTTATTTACTGTCCCAGAAATAATAATAAAAAATAAAAAAAGGGGCTGCCTGTGGACTAGTACAAATTCAGCATATTAAATTCAATGGTTGAAAGTTTTTTACAAATATCTTGAGATCCACAAGGAATCAATCCTTGAAAATTGACTCCATAGCCGTTTTTAGTCTTCCCAACATTTCCAATGGTTTGGATCTTGTGTTTGGGCCCCACAAAATTCAAAAACTAGTATCCAATGGCTCACGTTTTTCTACACATATCTCGAGATTCCGGATGAATTAACGGCTGAAATTTGGATGGGTGGCCGTAATTGATCATGTGAACATTTTCAACGGTTTGGATGTAGATTTCGGGGCTCGGATTTCGAGAAAAATCGAAAAAACCGTACTGGGTGTGATCCCTCAAAATACTGTAGCTGGGCGCCTCTTTTTTTTTCCCTTGCATCACAGCCCCTCCTCTTCAAAATAGAGCTTTTACCTCTTATTGTCTAAATTAAATAGAGCTAAAAATGCATGCCAAACGCCTCTATTTTGTTAACTCTATAAATTTTAGACATTTAGACAATAAGAGGGGAAATTTTAGACTTGCCAAACATGCACTGATTGTAGTCATTTTATTCCTAACTTTCCATATAAGAAAAGAATGGAAGGGATTCTTCTACAGTTTCATCTCTGTTGAATTTTATTATCATAATAGCACACGTGGTCATGATTCAATGGTGCAGGCCCACATATACTTTCTGATTTTACTATATCTAATCTTTCCCATGGATTTGACTGGAACAGCTACAAATGCCAAACAGGGAAAATTCAGTGGCTTCTCAGCCATCTCAGTCAATATTACCCAAGATTCTACATTATCTTCATTAAAGAAATAAAATACCTCTTCCCATATCCATTATTATCATCACGAGTAAACTGAGAGCCAAACATTATATCAAGACTCCAATTATGAGAGAGACAGTAGAAAGAAAATCAGAGGGAAGCTTCCTAGAATCCAAACACTAGCAAAAAAAATCCCAAGTTGCGGTCCAATGACGCACTCTTCTTCTTCAATGCAGCTTCCTGGAAACTGCTGAATTCAACTCACAAGAGAGAAAATGAAGACAGATGACAGATTGTCTCGCTACTAATAGGGGTCACACTTCCCTGGAAAAGAACATAAAACACAAGAGATGTTAGAGAACATGGCAGATCATGAAATGGGTGATGAGCCAATTGAGTATGGAGATCTACTGCCAGTGATGGTAGAGAAACTGGATTCAGAAACATTTGTTTCTGAGCTCTGTTGTGGATTCAGGCTTCTTGCAGATCCAGTGGAGGGGTTGATCACTTGTGAGAGCCTTCGGAATAATTCAGCTCTTCTGGGGTTGGAGGGAATGAGCAAGGAGGATTCAGAGGCCATGATCAGGGAAGGAGATCTCGATGGAGATGGCGCGCTCGATGAGATGGAGTTCTGCATCCTGATGGTGCGACTGAGCCCAGATATGATGCAAGCGGCAGAAGCATGGCTTGACAAGGCCCTCCAGGAGGAGATAGTCTCGTCGTCTGTTTAGCCAATTTAGTTCTTCAAAATAATCAAGCACTAGCAGCTTTCTGATGTCAATTAATATATATAGTTTGTGAAGCAATACTATAACTATTATTGTTCTAACTAATGGAGCCTCTATGTAGTGTTCTATAAAGTAGAATTGAATTGTTGTTAATGTCAGGACCGTATTGTGGGACGTTCTTTTTCTTCCTCTGAGAGAGAGAGAGAGAGGGAGAGAGAGAGGTAAATATTTGTCTCCTCACGAGTACGAATAAGAAATTACTGTGGACAAATGATAATACAGCGATGGAATTTGTTTAATTGATAATATATTTCCCGTGCAACAAAAATACATTTTTAATGCACAAATTCAATGACCAAATTTTTGTTGGATATAAGAAATCTTTATGTAACTACACCAGTCTTTTACTTCCAGGAGGAAGGTTGCGTTAGGTAAGTTGATAACCAACATAAAATCTAATCACAACTGTCAGGTCCTAGATTTTTAATTTTAAGTTGAATCAGTTTGTCAAGTTGAATCGGGTTGAGAGGATTTAGATGGACTGATTAAACGCTTTTGGGCCTTGAGCCAGAGTTATTTGACCATTTTAAGCCAAAAAACTTTTTTTGAAATTTTATAAAATTCATTAGAAAGCAAAGAGTCATTCCTTGTAATTTTAAAACACCTTTACATAATATAAATCTTAAGGGTTTTTCCAATTCTCTCATCTTCTTCCTTTTCTCTGCAACCAAGTCCTAAAAGTTCTTCGGGAAAAACCAATGTTTGATCTTCAAATTCACTTTTGGCATCGAGATCCAGGCAAGTGGATAACTGTAAACAAAGTCTTTTAGTTACTTACAATGTGTTTTGGTTGCTTTATTGAATAAAATACTTTAATATATGATTTATTTGATTGTTTCTACTATCTCGGTTAGGGATCAAGAATGGAGATTTGAGTTTTACTTAAAATAAAGAATTTGCAGAAATAAATAATAATAATAATAATAAAAGACAGTCGCATGGCTGCCTGTGCTGCCTGGCCAGCTAGGCAGCGTCTACTGTCTGGTCAGCCGGGTAGCATGGCTAAGCCAAGCGTGGCTATGGCTGGGCCTGGTAGTGGATCAGGTTGCTACTGGGCCCAGTTATGGCTAGGATGGGCTGGGTTTGATTGGGCTGGGCCCGTTAAAAAATAATTATTATAATAAATAAATAAGTAATTAGGATTTAGGATATTCTTTATAAATAATTTAGAATGTTGTGTTTTGATTAATGGTTTAGTATATTAATACTAATTTGATTATATTATTTGATTCTTAATTAGGTGTTACTAGAAATTTAGTTAGAATTGTTTATAAATTTAATTGAGGTTTAAGTACTTATGATTAATAATTTATTTAAATTGATTAGAAATTAATTAAGATGTAATTGGGAGTGATTAAGTCTTAATCAGAAAGTATTTGAATTTTTAACTTGGATTTTGATTGAGTTTAAATTTCAAATTTGAATCCGGCATTGAAATATTTTGTTTTATATAAGATGATAAGGTATTTTTACATACAACAAGGTTAATTAAGAATTTAATTGTTCTCTCCCCTTTTTCGTCATAATTTGATTTAAGTTTGGATTTGGAATTTGAACATCTTTTACCCAATTTGTAAAACACATTAGCTATACATAATTGAATTAGATGGATTCCGTTTTTTTTAGAAAAGCTAGTTGAATGTTCACATGAGAATTAGACTGAATTCAGAATGGGAATGTGAGATTCAAGATGCACTACATGATAAACACTGAAAGTAGAATATTGGAATCGTGGACTTCTATTCCCATTGTGAAAGATGGTTGGTTCTCATGTGTATTTTTAACTAACTATGACCGTTAAATGGATTAGTGCTCGCCCTCGGAGAACTTGAATTGACACATGATCATAATACATTTTCAAATTAAGTAATCTAAATACTCAAATTGATATTGGGTTAAATATTGGGATTAAGGGTTTCATATCATTGTTTATTGTGTATCGGTAGACGTATGTATTTGCATATATATATTTATATATATGTATATTTGACCGACTGTAGTTCGGAGGTGAACGTATGCCATCGGGTCAGCGTGTGTTGTGGAATATAGTACATAACTCTACTATTTTTTTTATTTGGCGAGAATACCTGTTTTTATATATTATATTTGTGAGAGTATCCATTTTTGGTATATTGTATCTACGGGGATACCTGTTTTTATGTATTCATGCCATTTTGTTTGCATTCGGTATATTTTAGGTAAGAATGAAAAATATGTTTTAATTTAATTAATTAATATCATTGCTTGCAGTTTACCCTCTTGTCAAATTACGTCAATCTGATCCACTACTTTTGGTGCTCTAAGTTCTGTTACCGGTGCCGAACCGGAGGGTCAGGCGACGCAGGAGATTCCGCCAGATAGCAAAGTTATTGAGTGGAATACCGATGATATCGTCTGAAATGTCCTAATGTTGGTGTAGAGATCAGAACTTTAGATTATATAATAAGGCCATGTTTGAGGCCATTAGTTATTCATTAAATTTATTTGTTTTGAAATTATAACTTTAATTATTATGCTTCGAAGCACTACTTTCGAGTGACTAAGTTCCGTTACTGGTACCGAACTGGAGGGTCAGGCGACGCAGGAGATTCCACCAGATGGCGGAGTTATTGAGTGGAGCACCGATAACATCGTCTGAGGTGTCCTATTTTAGTACAGTGATCGAAGCTTTAGATTATGTAATAAGGCCATGTTTGAGGCTATTAGTTATTCATTAAATTTATTTGCTCTGGAATTATAACTTTCATTCTTATACTTCGAAGCACTACTTCTAGAATTATAACTTTCAAACATAAATTTTTAAATAAGAGCATTTCGAGATCATTTAGAGCGTTCCTTACTTTAAACAACGCACGTTAAATTGCGGTGGAAAGTAAGCATGGGTTATTACACATTTCTAGACAAGCGTGATTGAAGAAGTTAGTCTAAAAAAGATGAATATTTGCCTTACTACTTCGAATATAAGAACCTTGACGGGTAAGAGTATGAAGTTAGTTGAGGTAGTGAAAAAAAAAAAGTTTCAGAATGTAAAGTGGACATGGGATAAAACTAAGGAGCTCACTATGGTTATAAAATTTTTAATGCGAGAAAGAACATAACAAGAAATGGAGTAAGTATAGTTGTAGATAAATATTTAAAAGAGAAAATTGTGATGATAAATAGGTTTGATGATAGAATTATAGCAATTTAACTAATATTAGAAGAAGACATATGCATACAATTGATGCATATAATCACTAAGCAAGATTAGATCAAAGTGTTAAGAGACAATTTTGGAAGGGGATAGATGGTTTACTGCAAGAAATTCTAACTAGTGAAAAGATTTTCTTCGGAGGGAGCTTAAATGGGCATGTAGGAAAGGATAATATAAAATATGAGGGAGTTCATAAGGAAAATAGTTTAAGAGAATAATGAGTTGGAGACACTATCTAGATTCTTCATGAGCATTTACCTTGTAATAACAAATGTATGCTTTAAAAAGAGAGAGAAACATTTAATTACCTATAAAAGTGAAACTAGAAAGAGCCATATATATATATATATTTCTAGTAAGAGAACATGACCAATTGGCTTGGAAAAATTATAAGGTAATTGCACGGGAGAGTTTAACCAATGGTTTTAAATTCTGTTGCCAGTTTGGACTGAAACGAGTCCTTGCTGGTTTGTGCCAAACATGTACGGCCTCGCCGGTTCTAAAAATTGTCAAATTCTTTTTTAAAAATATCTATAAAAATAGAAATTAATAGAAAATTAGTAAAATATAAAAATTAAGCTATTTAACAAGTAGTCGCCCTAAATATAGTGATGTTTAGTGTTGTTGTGCACTGGATTGCTAACAGTATAATATATAATTACTGGTTTTTAGAAGAGAAAATTTCCTTTTTTTCTTTTAACATGAGGGAGAAGTTGTTTTCTTAAATGTTAAATTGGTCAAAAAAATAAAAAAGAAAAAAAGAGCATATAATTAGTATAATTTTTATTGAAAAATGACAAATAAGTACTTTTGTTTAAGCTAACAATGTTCACTTACTCAAGTTACTTTCAATGATATATAAAGACCAAGGTAGCATTATAATTGAAGGTTTGGATGCAAATTAGGAATATTCAAATCATTGTAACTATTAATTTGTTATGCTCAAAGTTTAATGTAAGGGACAAAATTATATTCTTATCTCAAGGAATGAAATATTTGAGTTTCTTTTTAAAGATAAATTGTTCAAAAAATTAAAAAAATTAAGAGTCCCATTAAGTTTTGCTCAGTGCAACTATTTTTGAGAATATGTGAAAATAAATGGTCCCTATTTAGAAAAAAAATACTTATTTTGTTTAGGCTAGGATTTGACCTTGGGCACACTAAAGGTAACCAATGCTCATTACCAATGAGCACTGCGTCAGATATAATTTTAAACACAATATATTATATAAAACTTGAATTTCAAAATTCCGGTGCCAATTCCATTTCAGACGTAGCCAGTACCGAGTCGACTCGTTCAAGTCAACCCAGTTTTGACCGGAGTTTAAAACCATGGTTTAAAAATGCAACATAGGCTAGTAGTTTTAAATATTTGCATTAGAAGTAGAAGAAAAGGGTAGTTAATAAAATATGCATCAAAATCAGGTATAGCGATTTGAAAGAAAAAAATGTAATAATATTTAAGGATAGAGTGTTTGAGGGGGGAAATTAAATATTGAGGAAAAAACTACAATGATATAAAATCAAATAGCTTATTTTTTTAGGAAAGCTGCTAAAAAGGTGCTTGACTAGTCTAAAGGGAAGAGACGCGATAATAAAGGAATATGGTGGTTGACTATAGAGGTTTAGAAAGTTGTTCGATAGAAAAGACATTGCCACAAGCTTGAAAACTAAATAAGAATATGGAAATACTGTGAGATGTATAAGAAGGCAAAAAAAAAAAAAAGTTAAGAAATTTGTAAGTGTTGCAAAATTCAAAGCATATTATGATAACTTATATAATAGGTTAAGAACAAGAAAATGAGAGAGGAATATTCTTAGGCTCACAAAATAAAAGAAATAAAATATAGAGACTTAGACTATGTCAAATGTATTAAAAGTAATGACCAAAAGATTCTACTAAATGACAAAGATATCAAAAAAATATGGAGAACATGTTTTAGTAAACTTTTAAATAATGACTATGTAGAAAATATAGGAATAAAAGAGGACGCATTGTTAGTAAAATATACTTTTTCTACAAAATTAGAGTGGTGGAAGTGAGGAAAGTATTAAAATAAATGAATATATAAAAAGCTACATGTCCAAATGACATTCAGATAGAGGCTTTCAGAAGTTGGGGTAATTTGGTTAATTAGGCTCTGTAATTAGATTTTAATAAAAAAATGTCGGATGAATAGAGAAAAAGTGTTATATAACCATACGAAGAAGGGAGATACACAAAAATTATACCTATCATAGTGGGATTAAACATATGAATCATACTATGAAGCTTTAAGGAAGAGTAATGGCACAAAGACTCAGACAAAAGATCAATATATCTGAAAATTAATTTATTTTATTTTAGAGAGGTTAACTATAAAAGTTACCTTCTCACATATGCAATTAATGGAAAAATATTGAGCGAAGAGGAAAAATATGTATATGGTATTTAGAGATCTAGAAAAAAAGCTCATGATAGGGTATCTAGAGATTTAATTTGGTAGGTTTAAATAGAATGAATGTTCCGAGAGGTTATATTAAAATTTGAGCACTACCCGTGGAGAAACGGATAGGTTCCCAGTAACCATAAGTTTGCATTAGGGGTTCACCTTACACCCTTATCTTTTTGCATTGATTATGGATGAGTTAATTATTCATATTCAATATGAGGTACCTTGATGTTTGTTGTTTACATGTAATATAGTATTAGTGAACAAATCAATAGATAATGTGAATGTAAAACTCGAGAGATAGTAGAAAACATTAGAAACGAAAGGCTTTAAAATAAGTATCATATAGAGATAAAATATATGGATTACAACTTTAATGGACAAATACAAAAAGTTGAAACTATTATGAGAATTGAACCTCACGAGATCTAACAAAGATATTCTTTTTGTTGCCTTAGTAAAGGTGGAGAGATTGATGAAAATGTCGAGCATATGATAAAAGCGGAATGATTAAAGTGGATATTTGATTTCGAAGTGCTTTGTAATCAACGAATGCCAATAAGGTTGAATAAAATATTTTTTAGGACAATGATTAGACCACATGTATGACCTATGAAGCAGAGTGTTGGCCAATTAAGAAACAACATTGCACAAAATGGATGTGACAAAAATGAGAGTATTGAAATGGATATAGTCAAATTAGAAATAAATGATTTTGAAAGCACTAGGGGATAAAATTAAAGAAACTAGTTTGAAATAGTTTGGGATGTCGAACAAAGGTTAATAACGACACTACTAAGAAAAAGCTTGGCTGCCCACGTTAATAGCGCACCAATGGAAATGGGCAGTTCAAAGAGGACGTGAATGGATGTACTAAAAATGGACTCGAATATGAACAACTTATTTAAAGATTTGGCCCACGATAAATCAAAATAGAGAACATATTTCATGTATTCGACTCCAACATAGTTAGGATGAAATTTTGATGATTATGATAATAAGTGATCTTTATATGATGAAGATAACTTCAATAATAACTCCATACAAAATCCTGACTTTTTGGGTTAGCTTTTTCTTACTATGGCTAAAGTATAATAGGCAATCGAAGGTGGCTATTTTTTTTTCGAGTGGAGAGTAGGCGCATTTAGGCCTTGTTTGACAAATGTTATCTATTTGAAATAGATTTGCATGAAACTGTGTGTTTCAAATTGCCCCATTTGAAATAGATGTTTTAAAAATAGTTTGTTTAGTAACATTAAAAAAATCGATTGAAGTGGAAATTATTAAAGTAACGGTTGAAAGTTTTTTTATAAATACCTTGAGATCGATGAGAAATTACGCATTGAAACTTGATGCTATAGCTATGTTTAACCTTACAAAGAGAGTTGCTAGTTTGGATTGTGCATTTGTGGTCCACATATGTAAAAATAATAAATATTAATATTTTAAATTTTCTTGCAAATATCTCAAAATCTATGATAATCCAACAGCTAAAATTTGAATCCATGGATGTGCTTGATCTTCTGAATATATCCAATGATTTACGGTCTTAAAAATTATAAAACAAGAAAAAACTCGGACTGCATGTGGACATGTTAAAAACCCGATCAATCATGCATGATATATCGACGGTTAGGCATTCTTTAGTAAATTTCTAGAGATCCACTTGGAATCAAAGGCTGATTTTTTACATAGCAATTTTTGGCCTTTCAAATAGGATCAACGGTTCGGATCATAACAATGGGGCCCATGATGTCCAGAAATTCAGATCAAATGGATTGCATTTTCTAAAAATATCTTGAGATCAAGGTTTGATCAATGGATGAAATTTGAAATACTGATCGTATGTAGCGTTCTTAATACTTGTAATGATTTAGATCATTGTTTAAAATCTCAAAAAAAAAAAAAAAGAAGAGAAAAATGATCATAATAAAATGATCGTCTCAAACATGTTCATGCGCATCTTGGTCTGCTTAAGAAGCAAGAGTTTATTTGGATTCTGTCCAAGTTTGTTGCTTTTGGAAATAGACGTAATTTGTCTTTATGAGGATTGAAATATAGCTTACACATTTGGTTCTCAAGTTGTCACAACCCGAGCCCAAGGTTCGGGGGTTAGCAAAAGCCAAACCAATGACACATGTACTCCCGTGTCTGTACACATAGACATGATCTAAATGCACACGCACAAGGAAACATTCACACGTACCAAACATGTACGCGGAAGCTGTAAATATCAGAAACATCAACTAATAGTGCAAAAAGAGAATACGAAGAAAGAACTGACATAATGACATGTGAAGGTCTTACAAAATGAACAAAATAGTATATACAATCATGACATATACAAATGTGAAAATCCTCAAAAACAAGACTCCAATGCCATGCATGTCAAGAACGCTCTCCCGTGGAGTGATCACATCCACTCCTCTAGGCCTAATGGGGCCTCGGGGGTCTCATCTGGAGTCTGGCCGACCGGCGAGGGGTTGGCAGGGGTACCTGGGCCTGCAACGCCAAAAACAACTGTGAATACGACGATTCAGCAAAGTATAACCCATAACAAGTTAACACACGCTGTGTCTAATAGAATAAAGAATATCATGTAAATTAAACAAGGCATTTTCGTATACTAGGCTGTCATGCAAGAAAGAAACATGCTATGCGAATCAATGTATACATGCAGTGTACATAACTAGTGGCTACTACATTGCCATATGCTCCCAAAAGAGGGATCTTGTATCGTGCAAAGAACACCATTGTCCGGGCCAGGGTACAATGGGTCTCGGTTTCCTGGGGTCCGGTTCCCCAAGACGTTTCCTTACTGCAGCAAGGCCATGTAAACTACACCAAATTCACCCTATCGGGATCCTAAGGCTGAGGCTAAGTAGTGCCTAACCATACAGAATCAATCATGAAAACCCTGAGTAGATCGTGACAACATATCATACGTGCATATCTGTGAACATGTCTTACATGTGAAATATACATGCATACTCAAGGTAAAGAACTACAATGTGAAAGTAACGGAAAACAAGTAATCATACTAGAGAGTAGAGATCAATGACCGAATCCAATATGTTATGCAACAAATCATGCGAACTCGGATCATCTTTATTTACAAGCCAATTCTAATCTAATTATCCGGTGTTTCTAACCGTGCATGATGATGTAGTTTTAAGTTATTCGATGCACCGTTGTTTAGTGTTGCATTGAATCAGATAGTGCACCGAAGTCCCTTAAACCAACACCCATAGGGAGGTGCTTAACATCCGGATAACGAACATGAATGATTCGCAGCCCTCGAGATCATTCACGCATTGTATCACGTTCCGTTGGGCAGGTCTATGTGCTCTACATTCTATCATGAAGGCCATATTGGTCTTTCCCTCACACCTATCCTTGTCATTCATTATTCTAGTGTTGATACGGCTTAGCCGTAGGTGAACGTACGGCTTAGCCGTAGGCATCTTACGGCTTAGCCGTAATATGCACTGTGGCTCCACCGCAGTTCCATTTACTGTTCATCCGCAGTTACGGTTCACCCGTATTTTGTTTTACGGCTTAGCCGTGTGTGTTCTACGGCTTAGCCGTGGCTAGGCAGTAGAAGGTCTGTCAAATTGATTGCTCTCAGTTAATCCAGAAGAAAGCACCCTGTATTGATCTACGGCTGGGTCACGACTGAGGTTCGGCTTAGCCGTAGTGCAATACACGGCTTAGCCGTGCCCTAGCCGTAGAGGAAAACGGGGTTTTTACCCTCTCTGGACTTTAAGCTGTAAGTGACATACGGCTTAGCCGTACATGCATGAAGTCAAGTTCTGAATCACGTACAGAAAACCTGTGAAACCATCAGAATTGCAAACTCCAACAGAGAAAGAGAGAATACTAACAAAATTGGGCTGTAACATGTTATCCATGCAACTCATGTAAGCTAACAAAAATCAAATGAATACCAACATGGGTTCTTACAGATTATGGTTATACTTGCCTCAATTGAATTCAATTACACAACTTGCTGTCCTTGGGTCCAAACACAACCTAACACCAAACACAACAACATGCATGCATGAGAAACAGAAAGATTATCAAGGCACACACACGTCGTGCAACAGGGAAACAAGAAGGAGGAGAAATAGAAGAAGGAGATGAGAGAGATGGAAGAATCCCCAACTCACCTCACAATCAACACAACAGAGCTTGCAAAGAACCCTCCTTTGGCTTGATCGATGATGGAGGAGAGAATTCAGGAGAGGGAGAGAAAGCTCTTCACGTGAACAGTGAGAGAGAGAGAACTTGGGTCGATGGTCTGAAGCATATATAAGATAAGTGGGTTGTCAATTTACAATGAAGTCCATGTCATAATTCTATTATCAGTTTGAGTCAAATCCGGGTCCAATGGAATCACACGACATCGTTTGCAAACGACGTAGTTACGAAAGTTGACGAACTCAACGAAAGACACGTGTTGACATTAAGATGATGCAAAAATGACCATGTCTTAGAAAAACTAAAATTACGAAAAAGGGCTTGGTCTACTTAATCCAGGTCAAACTCAACCCAACTATCTATCCATGACCCGCAACGAAAACAAAACTCAAACAAAACACAATTAGCAATGAAAACAAGATTAATTAACTGCTAAACGAGGTCAAGCTGGGTCGGAGTGTTACATAAGTGCTCTTAACACGTTTTGAATATATTTTCAGATAATAAGACGAAAAAATATGACTTGCCAAACAAAACATTAGTTTATGAGAAGTCTCACTTTTGTGGATGTTGAATATTGAAATCCCATATCATCTACTTGCAGGACATATTTCAAGTAAATATTTTCGTTGTAGAGAAGAGGAGGTTGTGGGTGTTTAGGGAGGTGTTTGGGTGGTTTATAACTTAGATGATAGACTATACTCTAACGATAATATTGTAAATTATATTAAAAGACTTTTTTTTTCTGTTTTCTTTTTCCTTTTCTTGTCAAAATCAAATGCCAACATTGGTTGCATTTATGTGTAAAGGGTGGTAAAGTCTGATCTCATCCACTAATCTGACTTGATCATTACCTACATAACTTGATCACCCACAATTTATATGGTTCGTTCATGGGCTAGGAAAACACGATCCATGTAGTGTGGCAAAATGTGCTAAATGCATGGGTGAGTGTGAACTATGAGGGCCCGTTTGTTAATTTCCCCTCATTGTAAAGTTAAAGTCATCTTTCATTTCGCCACACAACAACCCAAAAAAATTAAATCAAAATACCATATTTTAAAAAAATTCTTTTACCTTTTCACACAAAAATTCATAAAGTTACATTTTCATCCCACTAACAAACAAAAAAATCTACTTTTAATACAAAAAGTCAAAAAGTTTTATTCTCTTTTCACTAAAATACAAAATCTAATCATTGGATTGATTTAACCCCTTTCATTTTTTTTATCTTTTAAAATTACCATTCACCTCACTTCACCCTACTAGTTAAATTAACAAACGGGCCTTAAAAGTTAGATAACAATGTAGAAGTTAGAACTTAGTATGGACCATGGAGTTAAAAGGGACCACGGTTCGGCAGTGCTAGTGTCCACAACCTGGTTAGATTTTATTAAGGAATGGGTGAAATAATGCTTATACAGTGATGAGGATTTTAGGTTGACATTAAGGTCTTGATTTGATCAAAGAATGGTCGACCAACGCCCCTTTTTACAATCAAAACCAGTGAATTCGTACAGGTCTCTAATGCTAAAGAAGTAGCTGAAGGCAGAGCTTCGAGGAGGCTCTGCTAGGTTCTTTGACGACCAGGACCAATAGACAAGTCAGAGGGTTTCCTAAAGTGGTCGAAAGCGAGCTCTTGAGGGAGTTTTTACATTCTCGGAAGAATGCTTAAACTGAGACAGTCGCCTCTTACTATTCCTCACTATTTTTCTCTCTTTTTTGCTTCCCCTCTTATTGGGATTAGAGCCTTTTTTATTGACCTCCTTGGGTGGGCTCTACCTTATCCATGAGAAGTGTCCCCTCTCTAACTCTCGCCTTCATGGTTCATGGAGGCCCCTCTGAAAACCTTACTTTGGAAGGCAAGCAGGTTTATTTCATCCGCATGTGCCTACAATCCACATTTAAGTTAAATGAGTTAGGTTAGAGTCAACCTATATAACTAAACCCATGTAATCAATTTGGCGATTTTATCTTTTGGTACTTCAAACAGTCTATTTTATATTAAATGAAATGAATTAAGTTTGTGTTGGGTCTTTTTTTGGCTTGCAATTTATTCAATATAACTTCAATGTTTGAAATGGATTGGATTTGAGCCAAAATCCTATGGTTACATCGAGTTACATGTGTTGACCCACATTGAGATCAGGTTATGTGACTAGAGTTGTGTTAATCTGCATTAGGTGAAAGTTAATGTTACTTACCCATTTAAAATAAGTCGGATATAGATTAGACTTTGAACTATGAATACCAATTGTCAACCTAACTTGTTTAGACTTGAACCAATCGGTTAGCCACTCCTATGTATGTGGTACTTCGCCCATCCCCCTATCTAGAAGCACTCTTCATGACAAGAACTCACCCTCTCTACTCCTTTTATGAAGAGTCTAGATTCTCCAAAAGTAAGTAATAGAGATCCTTCAAGCGTATAGACAGAAAGGATGAATAATTTCATCAATAAATACGATTCACAATGCATAAGATCATTGTGTTGATCACATTATTTATGAAATGGTCAATCTTATGGTGGGTTCAATTATTGTTCAAGTGGAATTTGGGAAATCCATATACGATGAGGGTGTTCATTTTTTAATGACTTGGTTTTTCAACATGTGCTCTTCCATTGTGGAGTTCTACTCCTGTGCAGCATTTATCTATGTCAAAGACGATCTTATCCTTCTCTCTATATATATATATAGCATATCGATAGCTACTTTCTTTAAATAGGCATAGCTCCAATTTTAATAGTAACGTTCAATAGGTTTCTTTCCGCTTTGTAAGTATTGTTAAAGAACTTTTCATTTAAATGCAATCCCATACTTCGCTATATATATGTATATATAATTAACACGCTTGTCCCCAAGCTGCATAAAAGAAAAATGAAACTACGTTTTCCCCTTCCGCAGAATTCGGAGTCCGACTTTGGTGGGAACAATAAATCCTAGCAAGCGTGAGAAGAAAGCGTGAAAATAACATTTTCATCACTTAAGCAATATTGCACCAAATGCAAATATGAGGGAGACACTCGAAAAACCAGCACCTTTCCATCCTCTTCATATAATACTCTCTTTGCGAAAATGTTTTCCTATACTTCTAAGGATTTGTTACCTCTCCCACCACCCTTTTCTTATTTTGCTCATTTGACTGCTGGTATTATTGTGTAGTGATTGCCATATCTTTGCTATAAGTTGCAACCACATTCAATGGCATGAGATCCATAAAGATAGTGACGGTAGGAAAGAATAAGTGAGCCAAAATGTGCACATTGACTCGTCCCGCACATTAGCATGACCCCCCTCCATGCACGTCGCACGACAATTGCAAGAACCAAAATTTGAAGCCAATGGCTCATGGTCGAGACCACTGCCCTTCCCTTGCTTCACCTCAAAAACTTCATGGACCGAGCTCCAAAACGCCCAAGGACTGTGTAAAAGTTCTCGGCCGAGTAAACTCTTGATTTCCTTTCTGCCTATAAAAGGACCACAGTGGGGGCTAGGGTTCTGTCTGCAGTCTGACATCATCTCTCACTCTCTCTCCTTGGATATTTCATTTCTGTCTCAACAATGGCCGACAACTACTGGCAATACTCAGGCGCGCGACAGCCGCCGACTGCTCCTCCTCCGCCCGTGCCTTCCGCCGCGAAACGCTCTCGCCTCGACTTGGGTACGCCGCTATTCAGCCGGCGCCTCCCCATCTTTTTCGATCGCCATATTCTCATCATCATCCTGTTTGGATCTCTCTCTTTCCGCATTCATGATTTCTTCTGCGTTTGGATGCTCTTGCTTTGTTCTTTTCCATCACGTAAGGATCCAAGTTTGGATTCTTGGAAGTTGGTTTTCATGTTAATCAGCTTTTGATATGTTGGTAACTTTGGCCATGATTTGAAAAGATCCCAACTTTTCTTTATATGATTTGAAATGATCGGAACTTTGGCTCAGGAGCCTAACATCAGATCTGAAACTAGGGTTGCTGTTGGACTGTGCTTATTGAAGTTGTTCTCTTTTTCGTATTTACTTCTTTGGAATCTATGGATTAGTTTTCTTCGAGTTGTTTGGATTTCTTCTTCTTCTTCTTTTGAGTCGTAGTGAATATGAGGATTGTAGGCCTGGGGAACATGAGTTTACCCATTTGCTGTGGTTCAAAAGCTTGAAATCCTCTACCCATCATTGCGGATATGTTTTACGTATACGTACAGGCTTATCGGCCTTTATTCGATGATAATGATAATGATAATGATGATGATGATGATGATTGGATTTTATTCTATAAGATATGATTGAAGAAAGTACATAGAATGTAGAGAATTTACGCCTTGAAGTAGGTTTAATGCTTGATAATTCTCGTGTTACTATTTCGTTGGGTGGCCATTCTACAGTGTTGTTGCTTGTCTTCAAATCATACGGTCATGGGATCCATGCACTTCATTTGGTGTGTTTTCCTCATTTTA
Source organism: Sextonia rubra (assembly GCA_037013555.1). NCBI lineage: Eukaryota > Viridiplantae > Streptophyta > Magnoliopsida > Laurales > Lauraceae > Sextonia > Sextonia rubra. The sequence goes on along the minus strand of JASUAD010000011.1, from coordinate 27,296,694 downwards.
TGCGGACCATCATTGACATTCCTTTTTGTTTTCCGGCTTATATCGCTATTTGCTCCAAGGATGCTGTCTAATCTCATACATCATTCGATGGTTTTATATGTTGATGATACTGCATCAGTTGACATATTTGTATTCGTTCCAATGACGATAAATTTGATGGTTTTGTTAGTATGTTGATGATACTGTATTAGTTTATATATATTGGTTTTTAAGTGATTAATTAATAAGGGAATTGGCATGATAAATGCCCTATCCACTCCTATAACACCCACACACCAATACGCATCCCCAGTATGGGTTATGCGTGCTGATGTGGACTACTAATCCGTTCTTTCTATTTTCTGTTTATATTCGTATCTGCTCGAATGATGTTGTCAAATCTGACATGTCAATCCGTGGTTTTATATGTTGATGATACTGTATGTCTGTATTGGTTGATACATATTGGTTTTTCAGCAAGTAATAGGAGTATTGGCATGAAAATACCCAATTATCTCCTGAAGCAGCAACACACCAATATGCATTCCCAGTATGGGATATATTGATGGGCCAACATGGCCTACTAATCCTCTTATATTTTCTGCTGAGAATTTATTTATGTCTGATATGTTTTGGCCTCATCAGCATTGTGTATTGATTTTTTTTCCATCCAGCATTGTTCACTTATTTAAACGGTTGATGTGACAAGATTGATGGTGGTGGTCCATCCAGAGAAAGTCTGGGAGATGGATGAATCATCATCATTATTATCATCAAAGCCTTGTCCCAAGTCCCAGCGATTATGGGGTCAGTTACAAGAGTTCTATTTCCTCATTTTAAGAATTCTCAGCTTTACAACAACTGGCGTAGTTTGTGAGATGAATGAACCCTGAGTCCCTCACCCGGTCACCCTTAAATTGATGGGCTGAAATTGAGTTTTTGAGGAAGGACATACTGCTGGGTTCCTCATTATACAGGAAAAATTCCAAAGATTGCGTTCCTTTGGTTGTACATTTGGAAATTTCCTGTGAAAGAGAGATTGTCCATGGCGTTGAGTGGACCATCATATCAATAGAGTACCAATGGAAAAAGTTAAATGGACTGCTAGGATAGATGAACATGGCGCTTGCATTCGTAACTGAGAAACCAAACAAGTTTTATATTCTTACTGGATGAACTTTGAATAATTCCCCATTGTTTCATGTCTCATTCCATAATTATTTATGTCTAATGGAAAAACATTTGTGGACATGATTTAAGCTTGAGATTATTGTCCAGTTCATGGGAAATACAATATGGTTGTGTTCTTTTTTCATGCTATGCTTTATTTGTTTTTCTTTTGCTGTCTTAGTTGATGTTTCCTCATAAACTTGGTAGATCTCCCTGTCAGCCATGAATCGCCTGGTTTTTATTCTCGCGATGAAGACCTCCCAATCGGCCATGAATTGCCAGGTTTTTATTCTCGCGATGAAGAAAGAGGAGGAAAACGTCTTGCTAGCGATAACGAGGCCCTTGGAGCATTACATGAGCCTTATTTACCTGGGGTATTGTGTCATGACTATGAGTACTTGTTTTTATTTCAATTTCTTAACCAATATATATTTATATTGAGTTCTTTATGTGAATGTGTGACATGTTGGTCCAAATGCTTCCAGCAAATATCTTCTTATGGTGCTGGAGATCCTCATAGGCCTCTTTCTGGGGGATTGCCAGGTCATCACATTGATGATCCATATATTTTGGGCATTGGGGGAATAGAGCCAGGCATGGGTGGAGAAAACTGGAACATGGATTTTGAAGGTGGGAGATCTGAGAAGCCTCTCCCTCCAGATGCTTCAAATCCACTATTTGTTGAGAGTCTTCCAGGCATGAGTGGAGAAAACCTGAACATGGGCTTCGGAGGTGGAAGATCTGAGATGCCTCTCCCTCCAGATGCTTCAAACACACTATTTATTGGGAATCTTCCAGGCATGGGTGGAGAAAACTGGAACATGGGTTTCGGAGGTGGAAGATCTGAGATGCCTCTCTCTCCAGATGCTTCAAATACACTATTTGTTGAGAGTCTTCCAGGCAGGGGTGGAGAAAATCGGAATGCGGGCGGAGAAAATCAGAACATGGGCTTCAGAGGTGGAAGATCTGAGATGCCTCTCCATTCAGCTGCTTCAAATACACTATTTGTTGAGAGTCTTCCAACAAACTGCACTCGGAGAGAAGTAGCTCGTATCCTAATTTCTTTGTCGCATTTATTTCATCTTGCATTTTGTTTATTGCAGCTATCTTAACAAAATTGGAAGGGCAAGCTTACATATATTAAAATTTTCCTATAATTTGTAAAGCTTAGATATATTGACTATTGAGTAAAATATTATAATTAACTTAAGTCTACAAAATTAATATACCATGAGCAAGTTTATGAGGAAGAACCATACATATTGCAAGAGTTATAAATTTAGTGTTTAAACAATTCATGAATGCTGACTCATCAGTGTGCAATATATTTATGTATCAGTATTATATCTCTCTTATTTATAGATTCATTAGAGTTAAAATAATAATAATAAATAAATAAATAAATAACTCCTAAAATAGAGAGGTTGAAGGAATGAGAGGATCAACAAACAAAAATTGAGACATCAGAGTAAAACTCAATAAAAGTAATGATGAAATAGTGAAAGAAAGATTGGGCCAATCACCACAAAATATCCACAGGTTCTACATAATCAATAGGTTGATCAAACAGCTTAGAAATATACCGAAAATCTTGAAAAAAGTGAGCATCAAGGTTAGGAATGGGAAAAAAAAATCCTATAGAGTCATCGACCTTATCAGAGGTTTCTGTGGGTGGGGTTGGGTCATTTTTTCTGTGTGTTGTGTGTGGGGTGGGGGGGGGGGGGGGGGGGGGGGGGAGACTTTTGTTCCTGCTTGAATATGATTCCAATGAAACAATATTACCTTAGTTATTTATTTCTAAATTTTCATTCCAGGGGAACAATATTCCCAGAAATAATGTCCAAGAATGATCCAAACACTGTTGGCAAGCACATTCCAACATTTTCATTCCCATTTGAATAAATTTCTTTCCCAGGAAAACGGGCCTTTTGTTAGTTTTCATGAATCTCTCAACAGTTGATTACATTCACTTGGATTATGATCATATAGATACCATCTTCAAATTCTGCAATCATGATGTATTCTGAACTATGATTCCAACTTCCACCATCTATTGTTGTTCCTTCACTTGGTTTTCCAGATATATTTCGTCCCTTTGTAGGCTTTAGAGAAGTAAGACTTATTAACAAGGGCTCCAGACGTGTAAGTTTCTTTATTTTTATGAAATGAAAAACGTTGGGTAGTTGATTGACTATGTTGTCATGTCGCTCATTTATGGAATTTTTTTTCCTCTACATATATATTGATGTCGTTATGCATATGGAGATGTTAATGATGCCCAGATATAGCAGGGACACACCATGGATACGATGGGGACATGCATTTTACGCATACGAAGTGAAGTATTGGGTATCATATGTTGCCCATTTTGAAGTATTAGTGCATCATACGGATATATATCTGCATTTCTGAATATGCAGATTGTTGATATGGAACATGGATATCCCTTCTGACTTGATGTCAACAATTCAACTTTTGCTAGGAGTTAAAGTGTACAACGGCCTGTTTGATTAAGAGAAATTGGAAAATTCCTGCCAGGAGAATTCATAATTCTATAAATAGGTTCCCTTTGAAATTCCAGAATATTTTCGGGCAGCATAGCATTCATGCTTCTAGAATTTGTTGAATTTGGAAGTTACCAAATTCCATTTCAAATGGTTCTCACTATGGCAACCTCGAGTTTGTTGAATTTGGAAGTTCGAAATTCCATTTCAAATGGTTCTCACTATGGCAACCTCAATGTAATGCATTCATGTTACCAATTAAAAAAGGCCATTTCAAATGTCTACTTTCTAGAATTCCACTAATCAAATGAGGAATTATAGGAATTCCATATATAGCAGATGAAATTGCTTTGGGGAGGGTGTTTTTAGGGGTGTTTGTGGGCTGGGCTGGGCTGGACAGAGCAATTTCCAAGCCTGGCCCAGATTTTAAACGACAGGCCAGAGCCCTGGCCAAGCCCGAATTGGGCCATAAGTACCTGGGCCAAGCCCAACCCTCCTAGAATAGGTTAAGCTCGAGTTTGGGTGCATCATATTTTACAAAGAAAAGGGGAGATGTTCACTGACGTACTTGTTGCTCACTTGGTTACGATATTTGTTTTTGTGTGAAAGAATGTGAGTTCAATTCCTCCCTTCCAAAAAAAAAAAAAAAATCTTCACTTAAACGGTGCGTCTCACTTAGGGTTGACAAGGCTTCAGGCTTTCTAACCCTCAATTCGAGTCCAGCGCATATATTAAGCGGGCCCAGAGTTTATATCCAGGCCAAGCTTGAGTACTAAAAGCTAAGTCTCAAGCTTGACGCTAGTCGGTCTGGGCCTGGGTCGGTCTCAGGCTTGCTTGATCCATGAGCACCAACCCCTAGTGGTTTTGGCGTTTGGTTTATGGGATTTTTGACAGGAGTTCTATGTGGTGGGCATTTCTCACAGCAATGTTCGTTGTTGGCCATGAAGCTCTTGGATTTCTTCTTTGATTAGTGAAATTCCAAAAACCCTTCCTTTGAAATGATGCATTTGGCTTTTCAAATTCTAGTATCCTGGATGCTCAGGTGTAAGTGTGGGGAGAACATTTGGAGAACTAATTTCTCCCCATCAGGAGTTCTTTGAATTCCATCAACCAAATGCCCACGTAGGAATAGCGATATGTAGAATTTCCGTAGAAAATTCCTGAAACCAAACAGGCCTTACAAAACATATTTAAGTTGGATGATGTATGTATTTTTTTTTTTTTTTTAAGTAATGGTATATTTTATTGAGATAAACAACAAAGTTGGATGAAGCATGTTGTACTAGAATTCCTAAAACCATACAAGCCCTAAAGTATTGCTACTATTATAGAAGTAATACTGCTCTGGTTACGTAATTTTGCCATCCTGGTTTAGTCATCCGATCATTGGTTATTTAAGAAGAAAGAAAAGAAAAGAAAAAAAGAATCTAATGATTTGTTTGTCCTCCTTTTATGCATTTCATTAATCATTGCAGGCAGGAGGAGAACCTGTGGTGCTTTGTTTTGTGGACTTCACAACTCCAGCCCATGCGGCAGTTGCATTAGAGGCCTTACAAGGTGAAGTAAACATCCTCTTTGTTTTTGAAAAATTTATCTCATCTTTTTTCATATTTGGTTTTCTACTTGCACCAGTTGCTTCTTGTTATGCCACAAGCAGCCATAATTATTTATATATCTTTGTTGCATTTGGTTGAACTTTTAGCATCAATGGCTTTCAAGTCAACCTATACGATTACGAACTAACCTGATATGGCATTTTTTGGGTAAAACAACCTAATATGACTTAATTGCCTCATCAGTTGAGTTTTACTGTTTCTAGTTGCTACTTTATTTGCAATGTTGATATGCCAATCATCATCTGATTATTTTTTGGTGATGATCTTATTGATTTTATTTTGTAAGTGATTTTATAGTTGTTCCAATCACAAGGGAAGTCTTGTCCATCTTAGTCACTTCATGTCTGTGTCCATTTATTTGAGTTTGCTATTGATGGCTGGAACAAATCATTGGCTACTCTTGAGTTGACCCTAGGGTAAATCAATGGTCTGGTACTGATACATCATAATCATCATTGTCGACTTATTTGATATCTGAGTCAGCTAATGGTCTGAATGATTATCGATGTATAGAAACTTTATTGTCCTTTGGAACATTGCAATGTGGAAAACCAGTTGGTTGAATGTGGAGTCGTGAATGTATGAGGGAGAGGCTTGGGAGCAAATTTTTGACTTCACTAGTAGTTTAACTGAGATCTTCTTATCCAGTGGGGTTGCCCTGTTATTGGAAAAACTACTCAGATGAGATGGTAAGATTCTGCATTCAATGCTAGCAACCAATAAGGAGCTCAATACCTTTTCATTTTCACTGTCTGCCATATTTTTGTGTTGCTTAACACATGTGCCACCTTGTGTTTCAGCATGTTGGTCCAGTGGTCTTGGTCTCTTGTTAAGACATTCTTTTAGATTTCCCTTCAAATGCCAGGAGGTCCTTTTAGGTCCTTTTTAGATTCTACACTTTGAAAGTGCTGGATCATCACATTTCAGAATTTTGGTCCCTGCACTTTATCTTTGAGCCTTATGACTTGTGCTTCTTTCTGAAATGGGGGAGTTTTGGAGAATCTTTATCAAGCACACTTTCTTTTCGCCCTTATGACGTTAGAATGCGACATTGCTTTCTGGCTATTTAATGTTAGGCTGGGATTAACCCAATTATGTTTATGACCAGCTTCATCTCTACGTTATTATCCATTTATGGATATTGTACTACTCTCCCACAAACCTAAAATGAGCTAGTTGATTTAGGCTGATTTATTAAATTAACTGTATTCATAAGTTACTCATTGCTTCCACCAAGAGGTTATGGGTTCAAGTCACTTTATGCTAGAAAAGGGAAAAAAAAAGGTGTGCATCAGGATCACAAATCTTTGCAGGTCGAACCAAGCTATTGTCTGGCATTCCAAGTATATCTGGTAACCAGATTGCTTCAGAAGTCAACCTTTTTGCTGGATTGGTAGTTTTGCTTAATTGGTTGACTTGAGGGTAGAAGGCCATGGGGTAGTTGGTACTGAAATTGAAGTTGGATGAAGCTTAAGCAATAGAGATGTTTTTGAGCCAAGTAAGTTGTTCGTTCAAGTTTGCATGAACTTTTGCAGGTAGGTGATTATATGTGCTTCCTATCTCTGCATGTCTAGATGCCCTTACCTTTAACGCTCCGTTCAACCATGGTGTCTTGAGCTGCATAAAACCGTCCAATTTGATTTTGCAGGTTATAAACTTGACGAGCATGATCGCCATTCAGCCATTTTGAGGCTGCAATTTGCTCGCTTTCCTGGTCTGAGGTCAGGTGGTGGGCCTCGTGGCAAACATTGAGTGATGCACTTTTCTCTCAGGTGACACTGTGATTCTTACATTCTTAGTCTATTGAATTTCTTGGTCATAGACTCTACTGCATAACGACAATACATTTAACAAATCATACTGAATATTTGTCACTCGGGCACTGTTTTTGTAGGAGTAATCAAATTGGCGGGTTTCAGATAGTGAGGGACAGTCAGTTGATTATTTGCTGTCTGGTTTCAAAATGCGACGAACATAGAAGCAGTTATAGCTTCATTTGCTCATCTTTCCATACTGTTGTGTGTTTTGCTAGATTGGTAGTATGGTAATATTGGTTATAGGACTAAATTTGGCAGTTTACTTTTTCTATAATATTCGTATCTATTGAACGCTAAAATGAAGTGTGGCTGTGGCTGTGGCTGTGGCTGTCTTTAGTGTGTTCCATTTTTCTTCTGTTGTTTTTTTTTTCTTGTGGGCAAGACAATGGAGCTTCTATTGATAAGCAGCCGAATCAATAGGCAGTCTGTTATGATAATAACAGTTAAAAGTGAAAAACAAACAGGAAAATCTTCGAGAAACAAACAGGAAAATCTTCAAAGACTGCTACACTACTATGTCATTTAGAAGATTGCCTTGGGGACGCTGGATATGGCAGGCTTACAGGCTTGTTCATTATCTTCTGATGAACCCAATGAAATGATTCCTTTGTTTCGTTTTGCCTCATTTTCTTTGGCTTTATAGTAGAAATGCCATGTTTCTGTCACTCCACTGGCCAACTATAGAATTGAGTTAACCAGCCTGTGTTGTTTGTGTTAGGACTAAGATCCTGTTGAGTGTTGACATCTCAAGTTTTCATTTTCTCAGTTTCCCCTCTCAATATTTCTCTCTTTTTAATATGAACTTCAGATTTTGATTTTTTTTAATTTGGGTTTCTTTTCCTTCTCTCTTGCAAATTTGTTCTCTTTGAGATAAACTTCAGATTGTGATGTTTTATAAATTGGGTTTCTTAAAGCTTCAGATTTTTATTTTTTATAACATAGGTTTCTTTTTGTTGTCCTCATGCTCTCTCCACTGTATTGTGGGGCACAGCTTGCTTTTGCTTCCTATATCTTATTGTGTTTCCAGAGTTTAAGGCACACATTGATGTTTATGATTCAAGTGGGAGCGTTGGATTTCAGTAAATAGAATTATTTTTATTTAAAAAAGGTTTGGTGTGCATGTGTGAGTTCTTTGGATCTTGTTTTGGCTTCCTATATGCTATCGGCCTATCTGTTTTCCAGAGTTTAAGATGTATTTTGTTATTGAGGAGGCATGTGATTGTTGTCATGACAGTAAATGGGATTTTTGTAATTAAGAAAAAAGCATTTTGCCAATTGCTTATGACACTTTCACTCTTTCTGTTTGACAAAATTTTTGCAAGAAGGGAAAATTTCAAAAAAGTAGAAAATTTTTGGCTCATTTAAAGAGAGTACATGAGGATTTGAATATTTCATAAAAGGATAAAATTTTCCATATTTCTTTCAATCAAATCCTCAACATAAAAATTTTGTAAAATGACAAAAATGCCCTTATGATAAGCTTTTGTCTTTTCGTTACCTTCTTTTAACCTCAAAACGAACCCAAAAATCACTTTATGGCCTCATTGATCAAATGTTGATGGCGGGGTAACTTCTTTTGATAGTTTAGTCACCTAAGAGAATGCCAGAATTGGTCTTGGGGTTCTTTTCTATGGATCACCGTATGGCCCAAGGTTTAACTTTATTTTGATGATCATAACCATTTAATGAAGATAGTTTTTCAATCATTTGAAATTTGCATAAACCCATCTTTTTTAACCATTCATACATAAAGGTGGCTGAAGTGGGGTTCTTTTTTATGGATTATCATATTGCCCAACTTGATTTTGATGATCATAACCATTTAATAAAGCTAGTTTTTCAATCATTTGAAATTTACATAAACCCTTCTTTTTTAACCTTTCATATGGCTGAAGTGGGCCCCATGATGAATGTCATTTCCTTCCACCCTGGGCCCAATCCATAAGAGAATCTTCAGATTGTGCAAGTCTTTCTCTAATTTCTAGTAGTAGCTAAATTTTAGGGATAGTTATGATGAGAGCAATTAGAAAGTCTTATCTTATTTGATTTAGTGTTTATTTTAATTAGAATTGTTACAAAGAGGAGATTGGGGTATAAGTCTATACAAAGGATTGTAATCCCTCTTATTCGTAACCTGATTGATTAAGAAAACTCCTCCCTTGAGTTTTCTCTTGGTTGCGTGTCCGTGGTGTGGAACCAAGACAGTTTTCGATCCTTATGGATCCCTATTCTTAAGCCCTTAACTTGGAGAATAATCCCTTGGTTATTCTTTCCCCACCTGCTCTGTGTTAGGATGGGTTGTGACTCTCTCTAAGGATTCCTTTCCACCCCACCCCTCAGCACAATTTGATGGGAGTCTTCAGATCCCGTAAGCTTTTATCCTTATGTACTTTTCATAAACTCAGCTGTTCCAGATTGACTTCCCTACTAGAAACAAACCAAGCCTGTTTCTGCAAAGCAGTATTAGCAATATCACTTAAGGACCTGATGCCCAAACTAGTTGGTTCAACAGTCTGCAAATGGATTTCCAGGCAGTCGGTATTAGATGTTTTAGATTGTAAAATTGATCCCAAAAGAATTTCATTGTATGCATTTCTAATAAACTAATGCAAGATTCAGGAGAAGGTTCCATTCAAAAAAAATTTTGGGGGAGAAGGTATGTAGCAGCCCGAAAGATACGTAGAGAAAATAATGTTGGCTGGATCAGCTCTAGTCTGCCTTCGTAGGACAGAGTCTTGGCTTTCCACCTGGCCAACCTTCTCCTGAATTTATTAATAATAGGCTGCCAGTCTTGAAGGTTGAATCTGGGAGAGAAAAGGGGCAGCCCAAGTATTTTAAGGGAAGCCTATCCTGCTCAAAGTTCAAGGTTTCAGAAATTGCATCTTTAACATCATCATTTTAGCTGGAGAAGAGAATGTAGCTTTTTCACAGGTTGTTCCAAGGCCAGTTTGAGATTTGTAGTCTTCTAAAAACCTCTAAATTTCCAGCTGCAACAACATCAGAAATGGCAAAAATCAAAACATCATCAGCAAATAAAATGTGGGAACTGCAATAGTTTCCTCTAGTGAAGGAAGCTGAAACCAAACCACTCTTAGCACAACTTGAAATGATGGTTGAGAAGTACTCCATGACAATGCAAAATATATAAGGCAACATGGGGCAGCCATGTCTTTGATGTCTGCAACTATTAAAACAACTGCAAGCATTCCCATTAACCAGAATTGAGAAAGCAGTATCCTCAATGCAAGCTTTTATCCATTTAATAACGGACAAAGGAAATTTCATGGCTTCAAAAGTAGCTTTGACAGAGTCACACCTTGCACTGTCAAAGGCCTTGCTTTTATCAAGTTTTAGGCATGTTTTTGGAGACCCTTTGTTCAAGTGGAATCCCTTCATAGATCATGAGAAAGCAAAATATTATTGGAGATTTCTATTACCGGAATAAAGGTAGATTGATGAGAGCTGATGATTTTGTCCATAAAGACCTTCATCTTGATGAGAGCTGATGATTTTGTCCATAAAGACCTTCATCCTGTTAGTTATGAATTATGATTCTGGCTATGTTTTGTATAATTCATTGGTTCGAGAAATTGCCCTGAAATCAGGAGCTGCTGGAGAATCAGACTTTGGGACGAGGGCAACAAAAGTGTTCCTCACTTGCCTGAGGAGCTTGCCTCTAGAGAAGACATCCTTAATCGCCAAAGTAATATTTGTACCAACAATAGGCCAACAAACCTCATAGAAGTGGCTGTTGAAACCATCAGGTTTGGGATTTATGTGAATTTGCCCACCTGTTAGACATTCTTTGTTTCCAAGGCATCCACAAGCCGAGAAAGGTTGGCAGCATCTTCATGGCTAAGGCGACCAGTAATGTTGATGTGAGTAAGATCAGCTCTAGAACTGGGTCTAAAGTCTGTAGGTGCAAGGATATTTTTAAAGTAGTTAACAAAAACAGAATCTATTTGATCAGGGTGAGTAAAATTGCAGCCATCTGATTTGGTGATAGAGTTGATATAGGACCTTTTCCTGTTTTAGTTCACCAAACAGTAGAAAAATCTACTGTTATTGCCATCCTAGTTCAGGGTCTTATCTGTTGACTTTTATTTGACCATGCTTTCATCAATCTAAAGAAGCTTGCTAAGATGAGACTCAGCTTCTTTTTTAGCAGCAATAGTTGGACTGTGTATGTGGGTAGCCAATTTTGTCTGAATTTCTTCTAGTTATCTAGCTTTCAGAATTCTGTTTGCAACAGGAGCAAGTGATTTTTGCCAGGTGTGTTTGGTTAGGCTTGTTGAAAGTTAAAAGTGCTTATCTAAAATAAATGTTAAAGAGCTACTTCTTAATTGCAACTTTATGGTAGAAAATGTTGTTTGGTTATCTCAACTTTTGCACTTGCTTTTTAAGAGTGGAACTATTCCAATATTGTTTGGTTAGACACATTGAAAAAGGACTTTTGACATGTAATAACTAAATAATTTATATGTATATTTTACAAAATAGTTACATAATATATTGGAACCTTGTAGGTTAATAAAATAAGGCCACATAAAATCATAAAAGTGTCATCTTATGTGAAGCCCAACCTAAAACCACTTGGATTTAGTAATCTTTGCATAAAAGAGAGAGAGAGAGAGAGAGAGAGAGAGAGAGAGAGAGAGAGAGAGAGAGAAGGTTCTGTAGTAGACTTATTAGGAACCAATGACACTCGGTTGTTTGATGCCTAATAGTAGAGGATTGATTATTACAGGTTGCATTTCAGTCTATTTTAGGGTTCATATAGTGATTATTGCAGGGTGTTGATTATAGAGTAATAACTAAAGAGAGTAGTGACTATATGGTGGCTTTTACAACAATATAGGTATAATAGACAGATGGCTAGCAAGTAACAAAGTGATTAGTCTATAGCGATGCATAACAACTGAGTAGTGTTCACTCTGCCTGCCCTTGTTTTACCTTTAGACTAAGCACTAGAAGCATGACATGGTGGTTTAGCATATGTCAAACCGGATTCACTAAAATAAATGCCGGCCCCAACATGGTTGGGATAAGGCTTTGATGATGATGATGATTCACTAAAATAAATGAGCTAAGGAATGCAAAGGTAATGGGCCTTTGTTCACATCAATGATGGACCCAAACTTTTCTTAAGCTGATCACATCAAAGTTTCAAACTTGGAGACTTTCAAACTAGATTGACAAATGCATTACTGAAGGTATATTGCAGGAGGTGAAGGGTAGTGGCTGATGCAATGGGATGGATTTTGGGTGGTAGAATCTCCCTTCTCATGTTGGTTCTTTGAGACCTACCATTTGACATTGAGGAAATGATCTTTATTTTTACAATTTACATGCTAATTTATAATATGAATAACACAACAGCCTTTTGAAATATATTGTCCATGAAGATATCCATTCATGAGGTAGAAGATCTCACAATACAGTAGCTATATCAGTATGATAGATAACTTCCAAATTTAACAGCATGTTTTTTTCAGTCGGATTTGTGTTCAAACACAGTGTGCTACTCCAAATCTACCACACTACTTTATATGAAAATGAGAATCTAGTTTGAATCCACACATGAGATGAAAAAAATTAAATATGGATGTAACCCAATTGAAATAAACTGATTGAAATAACCCCCAATTAAATTCAATAGAGACAACTTCTTGCAGTCTTCCCAATAGCTACTCCTCTCTAGTTTAATACTGCACCAAAAAAAAAAAAAAAAAAAACTGATGATAGAGATGAAAGGTCAAGAGATGAGGGAAAACATGGAGAGATTGATCGAACATGCCTTCTAGCTCAGGCACCAAATATATTTTTGGCAAAAAATGCAAAAAGTTTTTAGAAATTCACAGGTGAGGAGAGAGATGGGCATTAACCTTCGCCATATAAGGGGTAGGTATGAAAGGCTATGGTGGGGAGGGAGGCGAAGAGAGGATGAGAGAGAAAGCATGAGAAAAAATGGAGGGAAGCAGCACTCGGCTCACGCCATCACTCTGTCACAAGCTTTCCAACTTCCAGCAAAAACGAAGAAGTCAATTGTTCAATTTGAAGTACTCCCTCCTGTGCTTCACAACAAAGCAATATTTTGACTTTAACTTTTTGTAAAGCCCTTTTAAAATTTTGTAATCAAACATTCTTTTAAAGACTTTTGGGCTTCTAAAAAGGATAAGCACTAAAAGGGCTTTTAACAAGCCCAACCAAACCCACCCAAAACTCTTCTTCACTTAACCAGCTTCTTAACAGCAATAAACATGGGGTGCCTTTGATATTAGTTGACTAGGCCTCCTTAACTACTCTGGAAAACCCTTCTTGTTTGTCCATGCAGAGAAAAGGAGCTTTAACAGAGGACAAGAGGCCTCTAGTGATGAGGATTGGGCTGTGGTCTGAGAGGATGGGATTTAGCATAGAACCCAGGAATCTGTTTGCAGAATGAAGGAGATGGCTGTTGACAAGAGCTGTAGCCAGTTTGCTCCCGACAGGGTTAGCACTAGAAAAGGAATTCAACCAAGAAAAGAGTGTCCAGAAAGAGGTAATTCATGTAATAACCTAACCTGTCTTGGTGGGCCAACCTTACAAGGTGGGCTATATTAGTTTACCACAGTTGAAAACGGAATAAGAATCATGGGTTAGGACACTTTGAAAATTCAAAATAGGTAAGAACAAGGAGTCCATCGATCTTTCTCTAAGAATTTTATTGCCAAAAGACTTCTTTGTAGTTTCTAAATTGGACTTTCCTCTAAACTGGACTTCCCTCTAAGTACTATATATGTATATGTTGAGAGTCCCTGTTGTTTCACACACATCAACGAGAGAGAGAGAGGGAAACAGAGAAACAAAGGGACTGACTTAGTTGAAATCTGTAGAAGAAGAACTCGAAGAAGGCAAGGAAGATCACAGCGGGACGACGGTGGATGTCTAACGCAAGGCCAATCACCGCCGGAGCAATACACTACTATACCAGGTGAGTAGAATCTAACTTGATTATCTGAATAGAGTAGGAGATTAGATCTATTTGATCCTTCGTTAAACCGTGGCCATTATATATTGTAGTGTTACAGTGATTGTCGGCCAGATTTGAATTAGAGCCCAAACCGATCATCAAAACAATAATCAGACCCGCTGATATGCAGTATGACGCCTAATCGACACCCTTTAGTCTTGTATGGGTTGGAAATCAACTCACTTGGAACTTTGATTACAAGATGAAGCCCTTTTGGTAGTTGTCGACCCAGCACAGATTGAAACAGTGTCGAAAAATCCCATTCTTCAGATGAAAACTTGCTGTGACAACATCCTCTAAATAGCACACCTCTAGGACTTCGATTTAGGGTGGAAAGGGGACTGGTTGCACTGGAATCTCAGATCTGAACTGCGATTTGAAAATCCCAGACCGTCGGAGATGGTCTTGGTCATCAGAGGTTGTGGCTCCACCTGGGTTCCCTGATCAAAGATCACATCCACGCATCTTAGAGTAGACCCTCGGGCGACCACTGTGGTGAAGGTTCCATGCGCATCGAACCGTTGGGCCCCCCCTGCCGTTTCCTCCAATTGAGCTTGGCGGTGCCACTCTCTAACAGACAAAACAGGGAACAGACGAAAGAAAAATTTTTGTGAAGGAATGGGTGGAGACTGACGAGCGGATATTTATAAACTTATTAAAGTTTTACGAATTGCCCCCTACTATTTTCATTATATCCTAAAATCCCCTTTTAGACTTCTGATAAATTATGGCATGCTAAGTTACAAATCCCATATTTGTCTACTACCTAAACTAACATGTGTTCAATTAATTAAATGTTATGTGGGCCCCTTTCATAACAATTAACTATTCTTTATGATTTAATTTTCCATAGTAAATTTTATAATAACTAGTACCTTCAATGTGATTTTTTCACTTAGATTTATTAATTGTGTCTTGATTCTTATGAATAACTTTATGATAAATAATTAATTGCCTCAATAAGACATGGGCAATGCCACAGCCTGGTACCAACTCCGACTCAGAGTGGGGCGAGGATTAACCAGTGTTATGTGGTACTGGCCAAAGAAAAGGATAAAATGATGAAGGCAATTATGGTGGAGATGAATCTATACTAAAGTTATTGAAATGAATTTACCATTGATGATTGAAATAAGCATAATACCAACTACTGGTACTGAGTATAGAACTTCCCTCATAGATGTTGGTCGAAGGAAAGAGGTTCAGCAATCATGGTGGCATAATAGGCCATGTTGTTGATAGAAATGTAGATACTCCGGTGTGGGAGTATCGGAACAGGCTCAACATTCATGGTGAATGACAAGCCATGTTGTTGACAGAAATGTAGATACACTCGTATGGGGTATCGAAACTATTTGATGCCACAGTGGGAAATTACTCAAGAAAGAAATTGATTAGAATGTTATTGTAATTATATCATTGCATATATATGTTCTCTGAATGATTGAAATATGCTTTACCTTAATGTTTCTTATTCTACTCACCAGTGTTACTGATCAGTAGTTCGCCCCACTTCAGGTAATGCAGTCATGGAGATTTCAGGGAGTGACGGGGATCAGCCGGTGGATTTTGGCATGCGTGGCTGATCCAGAGTGCGAAAAGCAAAGAATAGAATTGTAGTTGGGATTAGCCCAAGACTTAGATATTTTTCTTCTACAATAAAGATTGTCTTATTCAGTAGTGTAATCAAGACTCCTAATATTTACATAATAGTTGAAATACAATGAAATTTGATTGTTTATGACCTTGATGCTCATGAGAATTTGATTTATATGGTATTGTTATAAAAATTTGAGTACGGCTTAAGAATCTGAAGAGCTCCCGATTCTTGGGTCGCTATAAATCATCCAGACCGCATTGATCAATAGTCATTAAAAGACTGTGTTGAGCATGTTTGGCTTTAAGCCATCACAGTTGTCAGCCCCCCACCTAACTGCATTAAAGTCACCTAAAGCAATCCAAGAGGAGTAAATAAGACTGCTGACAATCAGACATTGAATCCCATAACTGCTTTGACTGCATTGAATTGTCACCATAGCAAACCGTTATGAAGACGGTTTCCCCTTTAAATCAAGCTTTACAATGGATGAGACTAGAGTGGTCGTTCCAATCATTTGGCAAAATAGCTTTTCTTATAACTGGTAAAGTTTTAGCTTTTACTTTGATCTCCAAAAGAATCAAAATATCGAGCTTAAACTTTGCAATAGGCTTACCATACTACTACTTCATCTAGATGTGGTAAAAGGGAGAATACCACGTTTGGGCCAACTTTACTTTTGCCTTTACTTTACCACTCGCTAAGGGCATGTTTGTGTACACACCCTTTTTGTGGAAAGAGGAAATTGCCACATTAGCAAAATCCATGGAAATGAATTTCACAGGAAAAAGAGTTCCACAACAGCACAAAAGTTGGTGTTTGGTACAAAACACTTGGTGAATTGGAGATAATGTTATTTGTTGCGGTTGTGATTGTTGCAGTTGTGGAATACTTAGTGAAAACTATATAAATAAGGGGCTGAAAGGTGGGTAGATGGTACAGAGAGGGGTAGAGAGTGTGGAAATGGGAAGAGGCGGGAGGGGCATCATAATAGAAAAAGAAAGAGGAGCCAGATATGGGGTTGCAGGCCATTGTGAAATAGGAAGATGGTGAATTTTTTTTTACAGAAATGGGAATCTGAAGGCCCCCCATAGGAATTCTGTTTCCAACCTTATTGAAGAAAAGTTTAACATGGCAAAAAAGTGATTCTAAGGAATTGTGCCGCATCAAACACATTAAAAATGAATTTTTCAAGGAAAACTGTCCACTTTTCTAAGGAGAAGTGTTACACAAACATACCCTAAACAAAAGGAGAGTGATTGTTTTAACAAGTTGGACGATGATAATTGTGATGGTGATGATGATGTTGATGATAATGATGACAAGGATGATGATCTTGGTAGCAGTCGTGAATTGTGATGATGATGTTGATGGTTATGACAATGATGATAATGATGGTGCTAAGTGTGGGGATAATGATGGTGGTGATCATGACAATGATAATGGTGGAGGGGTGGTTGTCATGATGATGACTGATAAGGATTGTGGTGGTGGTTGTGAGATTTTCTTTAGTCATTAGGCAAGGTATTGAGTATACTTGGGAAGTTTGAATTTTAGAGGTGGGCCTCAATGAATGAGTTGAAGTGTTAAATTACATATGAATAAAAGTATTTTAGCAATTATTAATCTAATGAACTTTTCTAGGATCAATAACATTGGTTTGTTGTTATCTTGAATTTTCTTAATTTTCTTAACATATATTGTAATTTGTGGCACCTTCCATTTAACTCAATTTAATATCTGTTACATTCTTCAAAAAAATGCCAAACAACAAAAATATAAAAGTAGACTTCTAGGATCTTAGTCCGCGGTGAGGTCCAATTTAAAACTTTTCATAATATAAGACAAATATTTAAGCGAAAGCATAATAAAGTAAGTGGCAGCATAAGAACGCAAATCCCAAATGGTACCACCAAGTGCATCTATCCAATATGGAAGCATGCAAGTCTATCAAGTTTAATATGAGATAACATGGTTTATTACAATAAGCTGAATCATCAACTCTATTCTATCAGCATCTCCAATATATGCTGCATTTAGGCCTTCGACTGATCAGCTAGGTCACCGCTACCCCATCCAAAATGCCTTTGTTCCGGCGCCTTAAGGAGCTCCTCACCCAATATAATCAGACTGACTACCTAAAACACCAAGGTTTTAAAGAGTTAGATCCAATTTACCTGGTAGCGCAATGTAAATAAAACATTACACAGATGCATCAAAAGGAATGAAGACATGATTAGAATTTATAGAGTAACAAGGTATCAAAAGCTAAGAAAATTGTGCAATAGAATAGTAAACATCATGAATCAATAATAGAAGGATATACTGAAAGTCCATCCATCCATCTAACAAAGTAGCACATCCACATAGGTTAGTACTACGGGATATTATGTTGCTACCCTCCTGTTTTGCCTATAAGTTGCGGTGAGGATGCGCAGGGTGACAAGCCTGGGCAAAACAAAGTTATTGGATAACTGATCAAGTTTGGTACTATGCAAGTGTGGCATCTAGTGCCATACGTCCACCTCAAAGAATCCCATCATGAAGGAAAAGCAACAGTAGCTCCTTCCACTGGGGATCAACACATGGCTAAGCTCAACAATTGAGTGGATGTAAGTGCCTGAATCAAAGGAACCATACAAAGGGTTTGTGTTTGGCTAGGCTTCCCTCGCATGAGTAAGGATCACAGTCGAGACAAGGGTCCGATATACAGAGTCTAATCCATCCATCAACCCTCCAAACAACCATCCATCCATCAAACCATCAAAATTCAGAACCACGCAAACCATCCAAGGTACCTAATCCATCCAAACAAATCATCTACTCCAAGGCTCAAAGGTATCCCAAATGCAGGGCCATCGAATAGCTTGCCTAGCCATAGACACAGGTATGCCTAGCCGTAGACACAAGTAATTCATTCTCCAACATCAATCCCAGGTTACCTCTAGGTAAAACCATAGGTCAGTGCCCATCATCATTGTCCATAAATGATAAATCCACATTAACCATCATTAACCAAAAAAAAAAAAAAAAACCAACAAAGGAATATGAAACAAAGTATGTAGAGAATTGTGCATAAACAATCAAAAGAAGGAATATGAGTATCAAACCTCCTTTAGGCATGGTTGCCAAGTTATGCGATATAGTGGCTAAATTAAGCTTTGGGTGTACATAATTTCCTTGGTGCTTTGATGGTAATTGACCTCCAAGGCCCACATTAGCCATTGTAAGGGTCCATTTTAAATTCCATTCCCTACTTTGAGTGACTGATGAGAGGATGCTAAGCCTCGTAATTCTCTCATCATTCATAAGGTCTTGATTCATAAGCCATTTAATGGGTTAAAGCAATTAAAATAAAGTAAATGAGGCAATTTCCATTACATAAACATTCCCAGGTGTGCGGTCAGCTCATTGCTAGCCTTGAGTCATCTGCGGTCTTGTCTCGGTCTACGATGGACATCTCATGGTCATCTCTCAATCAACCACAGTGTAAATCTTTGTCAGCTAACCTCTCAGGGAAACCTAATTGCATGGCTTTGCGATTGGCTTGCAGTCGACTGTGGGCTGGTCAAGGTTAACTGCGGTCTAACTGCAATGTAAAGTTCCCTGAAAACACTGCTTTTGGAAAAGTGACTGCAAGATATTCACGGCCCTTGAATTCCAAGGTTAACCGTGAAAGACTCCCAAAATTCACAACTCGACTGTCAAATTCCCATCCAAAGCACTCCAAATCACCTCCAATTCATTTTAAACACCATAGATAGCCATGCTTTACACATGGAACCAAACCATTACATCAATTACTTATAAATTAGGCATTTCATCATCATTTGGGGTTTTCAAGCATGAAAAAGGCTTTCCAACATAGAAAGGGCTTAGATCTAAGGGTTTAGCTATAGAAGTCAGTGGCTTCAAAGCCATCTATCAAAGGAGAATCAATCAATTAGACATGCATGCCGTGACTTATGTATATTGCACTTGCCTTGGTCTTCAAACAAAGGGAATCCTCTCCGAACTCAAGATCCAAGCTTTCCAAGCCCCACCAAAACCCTAACAAAACTCCAAAAACCTCAAGAACACCAAATATACACCTCCTACAAGTCAGTCCAAGGGAGAACCACAAGTTAGGGCTAGAATTTCACAAGAAGAACCCTAAGGGAGCTAGAATTGGTGACTGGTAAGGTTGTCGAAGGGCCAGGCTGGGTTGGGCTGGGCTGGTGGTTGTCCTAAGCCCACCGTTAATATATGCAGGGCCGCGCTTGGGCTAGCCACAATCCTTGGAGAGCCTGCATTACCTAGGCCCTTACCCTTAAGGGTTAGGGCCGGGCCAGTACGGCTATAAAGTATTGAGTGTCAACCGATCATTATTTTGTCTGGCCTTTACTACGAAGGATAAGTGAACATGTGGAGGATAGAACCTACTTCTAAAATCTTTCTTTTATCAAATAAAGTTATTTGTGTTTTGGTGACTTGGGCTTTAGATGTATGGTTTTATTTATTTTGTTAAATAAAGAAAACGGTTAAAGATCCTATTCTATCTTACACCTTTTGCAATAATTTTCACGTAAACATCATTTCAGTTGATTCTTATCTTTGAAAAGTTTTAAAATATTCATCCTCACCTACCTTTTAGGAATTGAAATTGTTTTTAATTTAAAACTAATATGACTATTAAGCATTGTTGGATTTCAGTTGGCCTAAATAAATGCACATAAAAAATCAATATTAGTTCAGACTTTAAAAATTGAGTCATAATTAAATAATAAAAAGGTTTGGATCACACCATATCCTTGAAGCTCCATTCACATACAAACTACCATTATAAATCAGTTAGCATCCCAAGTCAGTCTACAAAGGAAAACGTATGTCCGTATTAACAAAAGTATTACACCCTTTATGCACTAGCAAGAATGCATAAAAATAATATAAAAAAACATAAATAAAAAACAATAAAACTCAAAGGGATAAAAAACAATAAAACTTGAAGGGATTGGAAGCAATGGTGCAATGCTTATTTTCTATGCACTCAAATAATTAAATAGAGATGAAATGAACTAAGTATTTTTGTGTGTAAGTTTTTAGGACATTTTGTAATGGGTATGGGGGCATGAAATTTCCTTCATATCCCCACTTTATTATTCTATGTGACTGTTATATGCATATTTTAGTGTATGCATGTATGTATGTATGTATGCATGCATGCATAAATATAAATATAACATGATACACAAAAGTAGCAGGGTCAAGTCCAAGGCTGGGCCGGGCTAGCATTGTCCAAGCCCGGCCCTCAAATTTTAGGGCTTGAAAATAATTATCCAAGCCTGGCCCTAGGGCTTTTCCTTAGAAATAGAAGCCCTCATTTTAGCTTGGCCCTCTTGTCTTAGTGCCGAATTGATAGGCCTAGCGATTGGGCTCGTTTCTTAGAGAGAGAGAGAGAGAGAGAGAGAGAGAGAGAGAGAGAGAGAGAGAGAGAGAGAATGGGGAGGGTTGGTTTTATAGGTTTTGTTTTTGTGTGTGAAATGACTGAAATACCCGTATAAAGGAGACATTGAGGGTGCTTTTGGAATTTCAACAATAAGTGGTGCAATTCTTCCAAGGACCTTATTCTAATATTATATTACATCTAGGGACCTCTCTACAATCATCCTAATTTATAATTAACCCCCTAAGCTCTCCCAAAATCTCAATTAACCCCCATCTAAACCCTGTAATCTAGTACAAAAAGCACAATTAAGCACAATTAACCTAGAATTAAAGGGGTGAAGAGGTAAGACCTAACACCTTCTTTAATATTGTGAAATGTGACCATTCTTTAGGATGTGTGAAAGGATTTGGAGCCTTTAAATGGGCTTCTTTAGAAGGCAAGAGATACGTTGGAAATAATTGTGCCAATAAGTTGTTTCTTAAAAAAAATAAAGTTTTTTCGTTCCAACTTTCTTATGCTAGCAAGTGAAGATTTTAAGATTCTTTCTAGCAAGATCAAAATTCGGAACAATGATTTATACTTACCAAACATGTTTTCCACGGTCTCATCTTGTGGAAACATGGAAACATCCGAATGGTACAATGTCAAATGCACCCTTAGTTTCATTTCGTAATTCTTTATTGATGTTAAAATATTTGTGAAAAAAAGTTGAATAGATCGAAATGCATCTAAATTATTGGATGTACTCATTTGCTTTGTGAAAATGGTGTTTTTAACAAACATGGTCATGTGTTTTATATATGTAACATTGACATATGCAGAAACTTTTTCCTATTCCATGTGTAAAAGGCAAACAGTGGTCATTCGTTTGTAGCCCTTTATATATGTAGATGATTCCCGTGTATAATTATTATGCATCATCACATTTGTTTGTGGTCATTTATGCATTTGGTTTATAAATGAGATGTGATAATGGTGTAAATAAGGCCATTTATGCACCAAAATTTGCACACCCTTTCCAAAAAGGTGCAGTGCAGTCTCTTTGATTGTAGTAACATTCTTGTGTCCCATAAACAACCTTTATGTTTCTCATTCCTGTGGGCCCCATGTTTATAATCCAGACCATTCATTTTGTTTACTGAAGTAATAAGCTTCAAGACATAGAAGCTGAATATCTTAAATCTTCATAGATTTTGAGTATTTTATAAAAATGTCCCAACTTATGGATCTAATTGATACACTTTTGTGGGCCACCAATCCATGATCCGAACCGTTCAATATTCTTGTGTTGATGTTAATTATTACAGCATTTAGTTTCATATCTTAATTCTCCATGGATTTTGAGAAATTCTTGAAAAACATCAAAAAGAAAAAGAAAAAAAACAGAACTGTTGGCTGTACTTATTTACTAATTTGAAATTGGTGGTATTGACAAACATGGTAATGTGTTTCACATGTGTAACATTTGCATATGTAGTATTTATAGTCCTTGGGATTATGTAAATCTCATTTTCCTTTCACTTGTCAAAGGCAAACGACCCCTAAGCAATCCCAATTGTAGCTTTTGATCTGAATGCTTTCTTAGTCGCCAGTTGTGGTATTTTTTCAAAAATAATAAAACAGGTAAATAATAATCAGCTGTGGTGGGCTTTTGAGAATTGACAAATAATGCAGCCTTGTCAGCCAACAAGCATGGGAAGATTTTTCTTTTTCCTTTTCTTGAGATATTCTATGGAAGAAACGTTAGAGTTTTCCAATTAGCTTAAGTTTTAGATTTTAGTTCAATTGTATTGATGAATAGATGAAATAATCTTCGATAGCGGGGACAACAGTACCTGTCACAAATATGAGTGATAATTCATTTGAAGTAGTATTTTCTTGATTGCCATCACTGTATATTTAAAAATTGTTGCTTAATACAAAAAAAAAATATTATGGCAAAATTTGGTAATGAAGTGAATTTAAAAATAAAGAAGTCCATGAATGTCATCCCATCCTCTGAAGATGATAATTTCCTGAGAACAATATCTGTATCAATGGTATCAGATCATTGATTTACTGGAAGGAAAAAATGTCTAGTTCTACACTTTTACTTTCATTTTTGTGTGTTTTTTTTTTTTTTACATTTTTGGATGGCAATACTTACTATTATGTTTTTTTTTTACTATTGCAGTATTTGTTATGAATAATAGCACATTCAGGGTCATAATTGTAATGCATCTCTAAGTGGTCATTTGTCATTTACACAACATGTGAAAATATGTGAATATTAAATATGTAAAACTTACACTTGTGAAACACAATATAATGTTTGTTTGGAATTCATTTCACTCAAAATCTAAAAGTATTTAAGATGAGAAACTGAATGTTTTGGAGTTTCATGGATAAGTAAGGAATTTGAACGATTTGGATATAAATTTGGGCCCATAGGAGTTGGAAAAAAAAAAAAAAAGCCGGTAACTGGTTGAAACCACGGCATAGAACTCATATCAACACCTCTTCTAACCAAGAGGTGTACATTGGTTTTGCACCTCTTTCATGTGCATAAATTTTCATTTGAAAATGGCCTCATTTACA
The DNA here is from genome assembly GCA_037013555.1 of Sextonia rubra. Taxonomy (NCBI): domain Eukaryota; kingdom Viridiplantae; phylum Streptophyta; class Magnoliopsida; order Laurales; family Lauraceae; genus Sextonia; species Sextonia rubra. Next base: position 27,273,000 of record JASUAD010000011.1, on the reverse strand, counting down.
TCCCATTTTGTCACCTAATTTATGCACTACATTTGTAAGATGTCCGAAAAAAACATGATCATGCATAACTAATACACACGTGCATCATTTATATATGTAATTGAGTGCAAACAAATGATCCCTTGGCCTATTTGTTTATCTCAAGTAGAGTAAAAGGAGAGAAGATGTGATTGATGTGGCATAAAGTTTTACTTATGCGGTTTGGATGGATGAAGTAAAATATTTGATATAAAGTTTCATTTCATCGGTTTCTGGTTTTGACATAAAGTCAGCGGTTTACCCCACTTTTAACCCTATGTTGCTTTTTTCTCTTTGAGTGTAATAACTTGGGGAGAAGTAGAATTTTGTCATGTTGTGCCTTTAACTTCTTCCTTTTTAACTTGATGACATCAGTGCTTGGATTGCCAAAGAAAGTAGTATCCGCACTGCCCCATTTACACATTTCCAAGAGGTTGAGGAGAAACTCACATCCATAAATGTAGAACCACTCTTGACACAAATAATCATGTTTCTATGGACCAAGGTACACATCTCCCCCATTCTCTAGACAAACCCTTTGATTCATTTCTTTCAATTCTGTTTTATTTCTTCTTGTGGCTCCAAAAGTAGGGAATGCAAGCTTCATAAGATTGCGACTCAAAATTTGCAGGTTATAAGGAAGTTTCACACTACATACCCTTGATGCTTGACATGTTTTTGCTCATATTTCCCTGTAAAGACCATGCTTTGTTAATGTCTGATCCAGCCATCTTTAGAAAAAGGAAGAGTGATTGTGAAGCACATACAAGTGAGCAAGTATTTGGGCTGCAATAGCTTTCAAACTACCACTTCGTCTTAGTTATGTCAACTAATGGCATCTTTGCTGATACACCATACTGCTGCTCGTGCTCTAGCTGTTGGAAAATTCTCCCTAAAATTTGGATGGTCTCTTCTTGCAAATTGGCACAAGCGGAGATTAACAACTTTATAATTGCTGCAATGCCTCTTGCCTTGGAGAGCACCTTACTGCCGTTCTTCGGATTTTCACCATTGATAAGTGTTTACAGTGCTTACAGTGCAGCCTTGCAGGCCCCAAAATCTGAATCTCCAAGCACCCTCACCAACGGCTGGACTGCGTCCTCCACTAGTCAAAAAAAGGATGTCTCCACTGAACACACACCCTAGTGCACTGGGCAGTGGGCAGCCTGATTCAGGTGGCATTGAGCAGCATAAGAAGTAGGAACCCTCGTCGTTCTTCTAATGGTCCTCTCAAGCATAGTTGGTCTCTCTGAAAATTGAGCCAATGAAGGCACGGCATGCTGCTTCGTCCAATAGGTTCCAGTTCCCAGACATTGGACCAGTACCTGAATAATGCCAGCTTCAGCTGCTCTGTTTAGCTACACATGGTTTGTTGATACAGTGAAACAGTAAGCCACCTAAAGCATGCTCTACAAGGAGGTCCATATTAATATATGAACTGTAGGGCATGCTATCAGTGAGAAACCTGCCAATGATGGGAAATGACCAAGCATCCAGAAGCTACTTTGTGATTTGGGTATAGTCCATGGAGAGTTTAGAAATGACGCCCCATTGAAGCAGTTTTCAATTCTTCATCATCAAAGGTTTGGACAATCATGAGTGAATTCTCATGCACTTGACCGATTGGTAGGGTTCCATTGTTTGCAAAACCAAACCACTGGCTGAACAGCTGGCATGAAAAAAAAATCAGAATCAGCAAAAAGGCAGCGACAGGTATGTATTTGTAAAAGAAGCAGATGAAGTACATAGTCATTTTAAGTCTCTGGAGAATGAGAAACTTTAGAGATCTACATACTGGTGACTTGTTGCTTAAGTCTTCGAATTCTAAATCTGAGAGGTACTGCCTACTAATTTTACTAATCAATGATGACGGAAAAACTGGAACACTACCATTTGAGAGTATGATCATGCGGCAGATGTTAAAATGCATAGATACACACTGATTGAATCAGAAAAAATGAAGGTAAAGTCCCAAAGTAAAAAAGAGGGGGGCTCTCCTCAGCGCTGAGGATACCATCCGCTCAACACGTGTGAGCGAATGTGCGTGTGACGAAATTTCATTTCCTGCCCTCTACCTCAGACCCTATCGAAAAGTTATATAACAAAAAAAAAAAAAAAAAAAAACCAGCCCCCCTTCGAACCCTTTCAAAGCGGAAAATCCCTATGCTCTATGGCGTCGGTAGACCCTCAACCTCTGCTCTGATCTCTTCCTCTGCACCATCGACATCAATGATCATTGTCTCTGAAAGCATTGGCATCGCCATCAAGGACCCTTCTCCAAACCCTGTGCGCTGCTCTCTCCCTACGTGCATCGGCATCCCCTTCTGCGAGAGGTCAGCACTGTTTCTGCGTCACATCCCCTTTGCGTGCCCTCCCCCTTTCATTTGCATCACCAGCCCTCTCCGAGACCAACCCTACTCTACTCGGCTCCCCACTACAACCCCACCGCCGCTTTGCTCAGCTCCTCGTTGCGACCACTAGCGAACCCTCCTATCCACCTCTTCCGAGAAATGGTAAGGCGCCCATCACCCCAATTTGATTTCAGTTATGTTTTTTTTTAATGGGTTTTTGGATCATGGTTTTGGGAGAGTTTTTTTTTTTTAATGATTTTGTGGAGATTTTTAGTGGGGTATTCTAAAAATCTCACCACGTCATCCATCTCCAACATTAAGGATCCAATCCAATATGTAGAGATTTTTAGTGATATATTCAGTTGAATTTATACGTCATTTCCTCTATATTGCCCATGATTGTTAGGAAAATTAGGCCCTGTTTGCATCGTTTTAGTGATGTTCTTGATTTTGTGCCAAGACCGGGTTGTGATGCAGAACTTGTTTGGCAATATTGTGCTGATTTATTCCGTTGAGAATGTGCTATGTGGAACTTGTTTGGTAACAACAGAACAATTATATTCTAAAAAATGGAAACAAGAAAATCATATTTTAATGTTTTCACATTGCCTAAGACCATATAGATTTCAAAGTGTGACTAAAATAATGCCTAAAAAACCTCAAACAACATAATAACTAAAATAGAGAGAGATGTAGACGGGTGTATGGTGACAGAGAGAATGGAGATAGAGAAGATGCAGACAAGTGTATGGAGACATGTACCAGGAATTATACGTGGTAGCCGGAAGAGAAGCAGCTATTGGCAAATGCACAAGGGACGAGCGACTGGTTGATTGCTAGCGGGACATGATTTTTGTGCTTGCGAGTTGTTCTAAAAAAAACAAATTCCAATCGTTTTCTATTTCTTACTCCAATGGGAACATCATTTTTGGGATTGTTCTAGTGAAAACAAGATTCAGAATGACAAACATACCAACCAAACACATTACTCGTGGATATATCTCACGGACACATGGGAACGACTGATGCAGGCCCTAGGGTTAGGGCTTGCGTAGGGGTGCTGAAGCACGTGTCCAAAGACAATTTGAATCATCAAAAGACTTCAATACACGAGGACGTACCTCTCATGGATAAAACCCAATTCTATTAATCAATCAAGTCTGAGAATCTCTTCTCTATAATGCCATATATATATATAATAAAAGCAAACTTAATGCTTAAGCAAATCCTAACCTATGAATAGAAACTTTCCTAATAACAATGTAATTAGAAATCTACTAATAAAAATAATATAATCCTAATCTAACTTGAAAAGGGACCACTTGGGGGGCCTAGACTGCATCAACGACCCATTGGCATGATGCCAAATGGGGCCTTAAATTCTCGGACTTCAGCCACCAGCCTCTATCCATAACAAAGCATTTGTGGAAGATGGATTAAGCTAGAGATGAACATCTGTAGTTACGACAACAAAATAGCAACACCACTAATTTAATTCTTGGTCAAATAAGGTAAATTCTCTGCGTAAGCACCTTGAGGCACTACAAAAATGCCTATGTATCTCAGCCAATACAGAACAGGGGTGTTACTTTTCTTTTTTTTCCAAGATCAAATGGAAGTTGGAAATGTACAATTCAGATTTCTAGAGATTGTTTGGAGTTGGATTTATATTATAGGGACTTCTTTCACAGCTAAAACTGTATAGGAATTAAATTAGGCTCCTCTAGGTTCATAAGAAGACTGAGATTCACAAGAAATCTTTTTATTCAACTTTATGAATTGGTCTACTCTTAATTCATGAAATTTTCTTTAGAATTACTTTGCATGAGTTCCACCTGCACTCCTATGTCAAGTTGTGCTATTGGCTTGAAGTTACATGGTTGTGTGGTTGGATGATCCAAGTGGTTCATCTGATTTTGTTTTGACCTACCTTAAAAATATTTGGAAGAACAGGCTAGGCATGCTGTTTCTCTGTTTTCCAATTGTTGTCCAGACCTGTAATCAGACCATCTCTTGATTTTCTTTGAATTAAATGCATTGTGTTTTGATAGTATACTGAAACAGGTTAATGTAACTGTTCCATTCATGGAGTTCTATGTTTTATGTTGCATTGCCCCCAACATCACCATTAGATTTTAATCTAAGAAGACTCAAAATTGGACCTGTGTTGTGTTCATAGTAATAAAAACGATCCTAATTATCAGTTGGTCGATTGGACTACAGGAATGATTGCAACTACAGAAGAACAGTAATAGCCTGTTTCATACAGGCAGTATACTTGCCTGAACTTGACAGACAAGAGAATAGAACAGAAGAAAATGGCCTTGCTCCCAAATAGTGGAGGCCCTTTGAGTACAAATTGGCACATATATTAGTGGATGAAAGAGATGGCTCTATATTTGGGGCAATTATAGAATGGGACCGATCAGAAGCCCTGTTGAACTTCATACTGATGAGACCAAGTGGCGCTAGAAGAGCCATTGTAGCTCTCAGAGGGACTTTGCTAAAGAGGCCGATGATGAGGAGGGACTTAGAGGACGATCTTCTGTTTCTAGCATGGGAAAGCTTGAAGGGCTCTGTTAGATTTAATGTAGCTTTGGAAGCGCTAAATCGTCAGTTGACAGATTTGGGAGCTGCAATGTGTGCATTGCAGGTCATTGCTTCGGTGCTGGATTTTCCCTACAAGTTGGAAAACAATTGGCAAAAGTGGGGATATTTGTGGAAACTCATCTGTTCAATCCACCTTCTGTTTCACTTGCTATGAGTATCAGAAACATTGGTTAAAAAGCGGTACTTGCATGGAAGAGGACCAAAGTTATGCTACCTTCCAATGGTGAAATTCAGCTCAATGGTGAAGACAAAACTACATGGGAGAGTAAGGTATGTGCAGAGATAAAGAAGTGGGTTCCACATCTATATGTGAATAACAGTGGCTACATCCGCTGTTAGTATATGGATCCGGCTGGGACTGCTGAAGTCACTGGCGGAATGGAGGATGCTTCTGTGAATGTGAAGACTGATGCTCAAGGACGGATCGCAGCGAAGCTGTTTGTGATGTCCAAAGGGCCACAGAAGTTCCTTGAGGCTCCTGGATTGGTGCATTGGTGGTCTAATGACATGGAACTCCAACAAACCATTCATTACAGCAAACTGATTAGTAGGCAGTTGAAGGCATTGTAAACACTTCCACAACCTTCTCAAGGAAATATAAAATAACAAGTGTTTCTGTCGGTTATGATGTTGGGACTCTTTGGGTCTCCTTATTGGTTGTCTTACTCATCTTGAGAGCAGTTTTTTAGTTATCAGCAATTCCAATATGATTTAGGAGTAGTGAGTTAACGAGGGGCTGTAAACTGTATCTCATATGTTCATCAATTGAAGGCATTTCCGGCAATAGATTATTTTCATATTTGTTTTTTACCCTGATTTTGTCTTTTTACTTAATGATTGGTGCATATCCGCCAAACAGAACGCTTGCCAAAATCTTATACAGTTATACTAGGCTATTCTAATGCGAAAATTTACCTTCTCTTTGGCAAATTGTGTGTGTTAGCTGTTTAACATGAGGAACTCAATTGTTCTCATGTATATAGCTCACAAGCCTCATTCCTAAAACGGTGCCCAAGAATGTAGTACACTGTGCACCATCCATGTGCTTTGTTAGGTTTCTCATTATATACAAACAAGAGAAAACAAAAGAAAGTCTGTTTGATTGCATCGTAACTATTTATACATGTTGGAGTACTTCAACTGCAGTGCCTAAAGGAGAATCTACAGGTCTGCTTTTCTTCCCTCCCATTTGAATCTCTATAAATCAAATGCAGGTAATGTAGATAAACTCAATTTACACGTCAATAAAGACTCATGAGTTTGAATGACCTTAGTCAAGCCTGAGTTGTTTCTTTCTTTCTCGTGACCTATTAATTATCTATGATCAGAGGCACGGGAAATTTGAGTTTACAAGGATTTAAATAGGCCCCTGCTAGCCTTTTGAAATCACAACACATGATGTTGGACTTTAGCTTGAAATGATAATTGAGTTTGATTTTGGCTGAGCATTGGAATGTACGGCTTGAGCATTGGATGGCTCTATGTTGCTTTTGACATATAACGGAGTTTTAGCGTGTAAAGGTGTGCTCAAAACCTGGCCAACTACAAAAACTCAGGTTCATAACCATCATACAAATTAAACAAAAAAAAAAGAAGAAAGAAGAGGCCACATGAGCCAAGGCAAATGGATTGTCGTAATGGAAATTTCCTCCAGGCCATTTTGTAGCCTTAAATACGATAGCTATCAACTTCCTGTAAGTCAGCATGAAAACCCAAAAGCCATATTCATCTTAACACCAAAAAAATTGATACACATATCAACAAAGGTACATCTCTCAAGTGAACCCAACAGAACTAAAAATATAAAAACATCACTCCATAAACGAAGCAATCTTGGGTGTGGCTCCAAAAGTATCTTGGGGCTTGACCTGAAAAAAAAGAGGGAAGAATGCAAGTAAATCTCAGGAACATCATTTCATGATCCTTGTAAAAGAAACAGAAATACAATGTAGTTAATGAATGTCTACATTTCTGATTGCTATCAAGTTCTTGACGTGGGTCCAAAAGCTGCATCAGCCAATGGGTTCTTAGTATGTGCAATCAATGACGAAGTAGAACATAACATGCCCTACGCATTATCTAGAGAGAAAATCAACCTTAAGATGTCCACCTTTTGCCAGAATATCTGGGAAGGAATTGGCTGATTTTCCTTCGGCATCCAGACCCTTCCAAATGTAATAGCACAGACCCAAATACATGTAGCTCAAATTTATATCGATCTTAGTATGAAAGAACATGATCCTTTGGCTTTGTACAATAAAAATTGATGTTTTGAACATGAAACCATATAGATATGCTGCTTTTATGTACCTCTGTATGTATAGTTGTCCACAAAAAAGAGGAGAGGATTATCAGAATTTTCCCAGAGAACAAGATAACATAAGTACAAGTCTTGGAAAGGTGCTATAATAAAAGAAAGGAAAATGTATTTCTCAATAATTGCAAAATGGTACCTCTATATGCCTAACAGAACAACTTAAATGACAAATGATAGTAAGTAAGATTTAGTGGAAATTTCATAATATTCTTCTTGTTTTTCGTAAGATTTAGTGGACGCCGGTGCACAGAGGCAATGATCGTCGATGTCGATGGTGCAAAAGGAGAGACCAGCGCAGAGGGTGAGGGCCTGCAATGGCTGATCATTGATGGCGCAGAGCAACAAGGGATTTTCAGTTTCGAAAGGGCTTGGAGGGGGCCGCGGTTTTGGCTTTTTATTTTTTTATATACAACATTTTGATAGGGTTTGAGGTGGAGGGTGCGAAATATAATTTTTATTAACATATTATGTAGATACAGTTACATGGGTACAAGGGTGTTGGGAGGTGTGGGTGCAGCAGTAAAATGAGGAATAAACAGTACTTTTCTTTTAGACACCACTATAGCTAAAAATGTCAGCTTATCTGATTGCTTCTATACTGGCCTGAGAAAGGTAGATGTCTAGAGGATACGGAACTGTATGATAGCGAAAATGAAACGCATTCTCAACATCTCTTTTTGGGACTCCTGGCACTTGGGCTTCTTTTGCAGTGGAGAGAACTTTGGAGTAAGTACAAAGGGAGGCGGTTTCACCCATCTTATATATCTGAAGGGAAAACAGTAGTGAGTCTTTTTGCCTTCTCGTGTCTAAGGTGGCAAAATAGATTGTATTGTTAGTGCAATGGGTTGCATAATTAAATGTTATAACTATGCTAGTCGATAATTCTAATTCGTAACTAGTACGTAGGACCCTCGACTAAATCTGAATTTCACCAGAAATAGAACTATCCACATATCTAACCAAGGGAATTTTCTGATGCGACCACAGTAAACTCTAACCAAGGCTTCGTCATCCCTCATGCAGGAGCCATGTGATGCGTTGTGGTGCCACCTTTGTAAAACTTGAGTGCTCTGGCCACTGCATGGGATTTCCTTCCACTATGGTTTCCATGCTATATATTGTAAGCCTTTCACACTTTCAGATTACTTTCATTTAAGCCGTTTCTAGCAAGGCCCCAAAGGAACCCCACCTGAATATTGGAGTCTGGGTTCATCCCGAACTCCGTTGGTTGGAACAGCTCAATGTGTTGGAGCGGCCAACAATATATAAGCAGCTGGATACTCAAGAAAAGAAGTAAAGCGCATCAACGACTGCCGAAGAAAGAAGTAAAGCGCATCAACAACCGCCGAAGAAAGAACAGGAGCATCTGTATTTTGCACTATCTTCTGTAACTTCCGAAAGAGCCACATCAAGAGCAAGACCTGGGGTTGTATGTTTGAAACAACGATTGCAAGGGGATTCAAAGTTGTAAATTTTATTTCAAGGAAATTATCATAGACGTCATTTTTATTTCAAGTTGTAAACTACTATTGGGAGAAGAATTTAAAAATGGCTCGAGAAAGGCAGGGCCCATGCATGACCCATTTAGCATCCCTAGTTGTGCAAATAGTTCTAGAAAAAGCAGCCAATATATGACACGTTATTATTACAAATGATGTCATACAAACCTTTTGATTGAGAAAATAAATTTATCAGACCAGCAAAAATTCATTTGCAAGAAATATATAGAGGAGTGATTGTTTCTCCATTGTCTAAGGGAAACAAAGACTGGGGACAATTGCTTGTATTATACCGCTCGTGCAACGTGCCTCTTTGTCTTGGACAATTGATTTTTCCGGTATTCTAGGAGTTCATGCTTTTAATATGTGGCTAAAAGTTAAGGATCAATGGTGAATATGAATAACAAATCCATTACATAACATGTCATTGTATTGAAACTAAATCTTGTATTAAAACTAAATCTAGGCAAGATGGAAAATAATACCTCACTAATTATTATTGAAGTCTTACTCCAAATATATTGGGGTTGGCTACATAAGTTTTATTTCTCCATTCCGATTTACTTTGATTAAAATTCTTAGATAGGTTGCACTTTTAAATCTAATTTTACTACCTCTATGCTCATCTACTTCGGTGTATCCCTTTTCCTTGTGGATTATCAACCTGCATAGCCTAGTTTTTTTTTTTTTTTCTATTATCAGCTTGTGTAGGACATGCCCTGCTATTGATAGCTTTCATTTATATATATATTTTTTCTAATTTTACCACGCATTCAACTCAATATACTCATCTTTGCTATAGATATTTTATACAAATGTTGCTTTTTTATTGGTCAACATTCTGCTCTATAGGTCATATCTAGTCTAATTATTGTCTTGTAAAATTTTTTCTTCAATCTTATTAGCATTCATCAGTCATTAAATACTCAAGAAATAAGTACATACTTTAATAATCCCGCTTTTATACTATGCTCAATATTTTTATCAATCTGTCTATCCTTATTAATTATTAAGCCAATGTAACAAAAATAATTTTTTTGTAGTATCTTTAGGGCTGAAATTCTCACATTAGGTTTAGCTCTTTGTATATGTGCATTGAAATTACAATCTATATATTTTATCTTTTTATGACTTATTTTAAAGCCTTTAAATTCTAAAGCCTCTCACTATCTTTTGAGTTTTGTATTTACCTTAATTATATCTTGATGTCACGCACACTTCTCATGCTTAGTTGATTTCTCTCTACTACTTTGTCATGCTTCACTCTGCTTTAAACATACACTGCTTTTAGGGCTCACTTAGATACATGCTGTGCCAAGTGCTCTCTTCTACCCATCTTGGGGTATACCAGATGCTCTCTAATACTCATTTTGTGGCCTACTTAGATGCATGTTTGCCAAATGGAAGGACTGAAGCAAGGTGTTCTCTTCTCATACCACTTCCATGGGACCCACATAGTTGCAATGCTTGTTTGATTTTTCCCCTTTGCCGCCAGCGCTGGTTGTTATTGCTCTCGGTCCTGGTAAAGAAGAAAGAAAAAGGACTACTGTTCTCCATAAGGTATGGGTGTAATCCTCTATCTTAATTTGTTTATAGGGTAGCTAAAAAACTATACTTTTAATGAAAGAGGTTGTGAAACAAATTCTTGGTGAAATCGGTAATTAAGGAATCGAGTTGTTTCATGAAATGTGTAGCTCAAATCTCAATGAATGAAATGAAGAAGTTGTTTGATGAAATGGGTAATTACAAGAACAATTCGTTGGATGAAATGTGTAGCTCAAATTTTCATGAAAAGGGCTGCCAAATTTTACATTCCAAGAAAGTTGTTTGGTGAAATGTGAAGCTCAAATTTTCATGAAAAGGGTCGTCACATTTCACACTGCAAGAGAGTTTCTTTTTTCTTCTGCAGAGACGGGCAAGGTGGTGGGCTTTTGGAAGAATTTGGATTGCATGAAAGAGATTGCATGATGAAGAAGGTGTTTGGTAAAGTGGGTAGCTCAAATTTGCGTAAAAAATGATGTGAGATCTGCTTAGGGAGAATCTAGATCTGCCACAGATTTTGATCAATTGGGTCATCAAGCCATAATATGGAGCTTCTTGATTGATTAAAATTTTCTAGTGGAGTTGGCTAGAGTGCTTTAGGCGTGATATTTTCATTTTAAAAGAACTAAAATTGCATCTACAATAAAACATGAGTTTTTTTGTCTCAGTTATTTTTTGTTTGATTCCTCTGTTATTTGATCTTGTAGTACGAGGTACTGAGGATAATATCAATCTCTTAATCTCTCTAAGGTTAGTTGGTGCCTTAAAAAAATCAACTTAAGACAACATTGAATGCACAAGTTCAACATTACCTTTTCATGACACAATAATGCAAAGTATACAGCTGGAACAGCGTACTCACTCTCAAGAGTGGTTTTGAGAGGGATGATCCAATATAAACGTTGTTTAGACACATTGAGTCTCATTTTGATACATTACAGTATTACACTCCATCTTATTCTTCCCAAGGCTCATTGTCCATAGGGTTGCAAAGCTGAAATAATATTAATTTAATAATGATGACAAATGCATGGTTCAATGGTATAAACATAGGAGTTTTTTTTATTTTTTTGGTAAAGAAAACATATTCAGTTGAGATCCTCTAAAGAATAAAAGGTCCAATTGCCCATTTGGATCTATATATTTTATAGAATTTTGCTTAGATTGCTTATGTTTCTAAAGAGTTGCTCATGGCCTGTTTGTTTTTACACGGAATTAAATTCCTAGGGATTCTAACAAATGTGTAATTTTTGGAAGTGGTTAGAAATGAAGAAACAAAAGTCAAGATCCACGAAGTATCCAAACCTAACCAACTTTAGAAATATAAGCTTACATTCAGCTTGAGTCTAAAACAACCACTTATGTTTTCAACTGGGTTGAGTTATTGTCATCCTAAATTTTTTGTACACCCCTATCTCATACTACCTACTTCCCCTTTCCTTTGTCTTCAGTGAAAAAGAGCTACAATCTTCAATGCAAACTTGTTGGAGGTAGTCATTGAAGAGTTGACTAATGCTACTAATAAAAAAAGAGAAGAGAGATTTCGGAAAGCAAGTATTTGACAGTGCCGTAAAACTCTACGAACCTGCATTGAATCTTTGTTTTCATTAATCTAGAAACTCTAATAACCTACATTGAATCTTGATTTTTATTTATCTAGGAACCTTCATGCATTCATGCCTGTCTGCATCTGTTGGTAATATTGCTCTTTAATGACACTAATCACAACTATTATATCTTGTAGCAATACTGCTCTTTTAATGACACTTATCAATTCACCTATTATGGCCATTAACAACAATACAATTGATGCTATAGTCTCAAAGGTCTGCAAGTCCAAACTAGATCCTCAAGAGCGGTAGATTTCAGAAGCCATATAAAAAAGAATGCCACTATACTTAATATCATTTGCAACTATCATGCTACCAAAATAGCAATTAGTTATCCGATTATCATCATTTTAATTGCAGAAGTGCTTATCAAGGCATTCATGCAAAAGAAACAAACACTAGGGAAAAAAAGGAGAGAGATAGAGAGAGAGAGAGAGAGAGAGAGAGTTAAGCAAACATTTTTAGTAAAGTGGCAAAAAACTATCACCACCTCCTAGTATAATATCAATATTCCCAGTAGACTTCTATTGACAACTGTAAAGATATTATCAAAATAAATGACTTGCCTCAAACAAGTAAATAACACAAATTGAACTTCTCAATGAAGCTTCAAATGAGTGTTTGAAATTATTCTCCTCAGCGTAATTGCAGTAACTTGCACACCAAATAATAAGGATAATGCTAATATGCACTTTTGTGTACACACCATTTCTGCAGAAAGAGGAAACTGCCATGTCAATAATTTTTATGGTAATTGAAAACCTCAAAAAAAGAGTTCGGTGGAAGTATAAAACTAGTGTTTGGTGCGGTTGTGTATTTCTTATAGAAAACTTTTTTTTTGTTTGGTTTGAAAACAACTAGGAAACAAAATTATAAAGGCGTGTCAACTTTTCCATAGAAATGGAAGTATGATGGCCTCTCATAAGAATTTCGTTTCTAATCCTCTTAAGAAAAAGTTTGATGTGGCAGTGACGTAGCGAAAAAGTGGTTCTGAGAGATTGTGCTACACCAAATACAATAAAAATGAGTTTTCCGAAGAAAACCATTTCCTTTTTCGCAGAAAATGGTTACATGAACACGCTAATGTTTACAGGATTAGTGAATTCTTGGGTCAAGCTGCATTTGCACCAGTGTGACATATTGCCAACAAATTTACAGTTCATCTCAAAGTGATTCATTTTTTCAAAACTCCCTATGAAACAAGGTATACAAAATCTTTCCACTATCTTTATCTTGCAGCAAAATTTTTCCATATTTTTTCTTCAAGTTAATCAAGCATTACTTCCAAAGGTAATTGATTGAATCAAACAAAATACCCAATGCAAAACTAATACTTCTAAAGATCTAATAGTAGGATAGAGTAAGTGGACCAATGTGTGCACAATGACTCATCCAACATTAACATGTTCTCTTTCTATGCACATTTGATGATAATTGCAAAATTTTGAATACAATGTCTATATTTATGTGGTGCTTGGGAACAAGCAGAATAAAATACGTATAGATTTAAATATTGATAGATTATTTTTCAAATATTATAAAGGATTTTCGTGAAAAAACCCCTTTGTTAGGACCTACATTGAAAAGGACCTTATAATTTCTACCGCACATGAAAGTTCCATTGGGTCATCTTTGGTGCAAAGCCTTTTATTTTAAATGTACGCTTTCTATATCACCACTCTTCTCATACCCATCTATCATTGTTCAGAAAACCACATCCTTTTCCAAAAGCCATCAAAGATTTTCCGGGTGGTTCCCGTATCAAGATTTGAAGAGTACAACTCATTGAGTGCACTTTCCACAAAAACAGCAACAAAAAATTCAAATTTGACAAGATGGGCATGGGCGAAATGGGTGAGCTGCAATGAAGGAGGAGGATAGTATAGGCTTTGATTATAGGGTGAAATGTGTAGTTATTGGTAGAAAGTCCCTATTCTAAGATATCAACATAATAGAAGACGGAAGAAATTCGGTTCTCTATTTGGACACAGCCTCTGATCATGGTGTTATACATGAAAATGTTACGGTTTATGATATTTTGGAAGATAGAGTGCGCATAGGCGAAGAGGGTAGCGTCGCTTGAAACTGCAGTGGCGAAGAGGAAGAAAGAATGGAAGAAAAATTCTAGTTTTCCAAAATCTTCTTGACGAGCTAAACTGGCATTGTCTCGCTCGTAACAAAAGGAAATTTTGTGGAAGCCCTTTCTTGTTGGGTTTGCAAGACCTTGGATCTTCTTCTTCTTCTTCTAATCTATCAATTGGAGAAGCTTTGATTATTAAAAAAAAAAACCCACGTTACTCGGATCTTCTTCTTCTTTTAATCTATCAGTTGGAGAAGATGGCCACTTGCAAAACCCATTTTTATAAAAAATAAGGACAATAAGTTGCGTATGTTCGGTTGCTGAGTCCAAATGGTGCTACTATTTTGTGAGACTATTGCGTCTTTATGTATGAATGAACAAAATAATGAAATCATAGTTATAAAGTTTCTTTATCATGTGAGACTATCTTGTGAGGTTATTGCCTTTTTACTTTCACTAGACTTTCTATTCCTGCATCCAGTTTTGCTTTAAAATTTTGTGTATACTCATAGTGCCCTACTGACATTAGAGAGAGAAGGGAGGAAGCCAACTTAACATGACTTGGAATCATGAAAGGGGTGGAGAAAGAGAAGGAACAAGAGAAAGCAAGAAGGGAAAAAAAATAATAAAAGAAAGCTAGAGAGCGACACAAAACTTTTTTTAAACATCAGAAATAACAAAAAGACCAATTTAATGTGGTTAGAACTCCAAGCTCCTTTTCTGTGGTTCACATTAAGAGGTTTTTTCACACCTATAGGTTCTCTATATTATGATATTGATATTTTATAATATTTCGTTATTTTTGACATTTGGTAGTTATTGAAGAATTTAACCTAATATTATAATTTATAATATATATTTGCAATATTTGCTTCATCACAAACATCAAACTCCATGAGGCGGAACCAACTTCTCGGGCCGAGTAAAATCTTCATCCCCGCTCTCCCCCTATAAAAGGAGCACGGCGTGTAGGGTTTTCTTTCTCCTTCTAACTTCGTCACTCTCTCTGTATCTCTCTCTCTCAATCTCTCTAGGGTTTCTCTCTCTCTCTCTCTCTCTCTCTCTCTCTCAACAATGGCCGACAGTTACTGGCGGTACGCAGACCCGCGACAGCCGCCGATGGCTCCTCCTCCCGTTCCCACCGCCGTGAAACGCTCCCGCCCCGACTACGGTACGCCGCTAACCCCATTTCCCCTCATCTCATCGTTTTCCATCTCCACCTGCTTTCTTCTGTTTCGATCCTTTTCGTGTCTTCACGCTGTGTTTGTTTGGATGCCCTCGTTTCCGCGTAAACCGCAGCTGTTTTGTTCTTTTCCATCCACCAAGCGCAGGAAATCGAGCAGGCGGCGCTCACAACTGTAGCAACTTGATTTCTGGGAAAGCGAGCTTAGATCCAAGTTTGGATCTTTGGAAGTTGGTTTTCATGGAAATCTTAAGTAGCTTTGATTTGGTTGTGGCAAAGAACAAAACAGTTGTGATTTGTTGGTAGCTGAGTCTGTCCAAACATAAAAGACCCAAACTTCGGCCCAACAGGTTAACATCTGATCTGAAATTAGGGTTAGTCTCAGACTGTGCATGTTGGGTTTGTTTTCACTTTCTCTTTACTTCCTCTGAATCTAGGGATTGTCTTTCCCTTAGACGGTGCCTACACTGTATTGTACACAATAGTTCTGACCGCGTGAGATTGTACATCCTTGCTGGATGAACTTTGAATGATTCCCTTAGTCAAGTCACTTGTCCTTACTTGTGTTTTCCTCCTAAACTTGGTAGATGTTCCTGCCGGCCATGAATTGCCTGGTTTTTATTCTCGCGACGAAGAAAGAGGAGGACACCGACTTGCGAGAGACACCGAGGCACTTGGAGCATCTTATGATCGTTATTTACGCGGGGTATTTGCTTCATGAGTAGTTATCTTTGTTTCAAATTGTTAACCACTGTATATTTATGTGGAGTTCTTAATGTGATTGTGTCACGTGTTGCCCCAAATGCTTCCAGCAAATGTCTTCTTATGGTGCTGGTGATCCTCCTAGGCCTCTCTCTGGGGGATTACCAGGTCATCACATTGATGATCCGCGTATGATGGGCGTTGGGGGAATAGATGCAGGCATGGGTGGAAAAAGCCGGAACATGGGTTTTGGAGGTGGAAGATCTGAGATGCCTCTCCCTCCTGACGCTTCAAATACACTATTTGTTGAGGGTCTTCCGTCAAACTGTACTCGGAGAGAAGTATCTCGTATCCTGGTTTCTATGTTGCGCACATTTCATTATCCATTTAGTTTATTGTGGCTATGGTTGGACAGAATTGGAGAGTCAAGGTTACTTTGCATTAAATTGTTGTATCTTGGATCCATTGATTCTATTTGGAATGGTTTCTTGTATCCATCATTTTCGCCATACATTTTAGTTTGTTGACCTCTTGTTTGCCACTGGGAATCATCCAAATGTTATATGGACTTTTTCTCTATGATTAGGATATTTGCTAGTTTGTGGCCCTTTTTTTTTGCAGGTAGAAACACAACTCATGTTTATCAAAAATCCTGATTTTGAATCTTAGGGCCCCTAGGCACCATGCCTATGTTTAAAATATTTCTATCAATGATGAGAATGATTTCTTTCTAAGAATTGGCTTTGGTGAAATTGTTTGGCAATTTTCTATTATAAGTGTTTCTTTTAAGAACCATTAGAAAAAGTTTCCATTAAGAAATTATTTTGCCTATAATAGTTCTAAAACTTAGATATTTTGATTATTTATTAAATTTAAGTCTATGAAATATATGTCATGAGCAAGTTTATACACGAGGAAGTACCATTTATGCTGCAAGAGTCATAAATTTATTGTGTTTAAACAATTCATGCATGCTGACTTATTAATGTATAATTTATTTCTGAGTGTATATATATTATTTCTCTTTCTTATTTATGGTGTCATTTTTTTATCAGTTCTATTGCAAGCATCATATATTTTTTGTGTTTAAACAATTAATTCTTGCCGACTCATCAATGTGTAATATATTTGTGTAAATGTATCATCTCTCTCTCTCATTTATAGGTTCAAATAAGAAAAGATAAAAAAACATAACTCCTGAAATAGAGTGGTTGGAGTAACAAGACCATCAGCAAATAAATTGAAATATCAGAGTAAATCTCAATTGAAGTAATGAGAAAAAAGTGAGTGAAAGATTGAGACAATCAGCACAACTTCCCACAAGATCTAGATAACCAATCATTTGATCAAACAGCAAAGAAATATACATAAAATAAAAAAAAATGGATCATCAAGATTAGAAATGGAATGGGAATAAAAAAAATCCTATACATTAACCTTGTCAATGAGAAGGGAGAGAGATTTTTGTGGCTGGGGTTGGGCTGTTCCTGCTTGAAAATGATTCCAACGAAACAATATTGCCTCAGTGATTTATTTGGGTGGTTCCCGCTCGAAGATGATTCCAACGGAATGAGATTCCCTTTGTTATTTATTTCTAAATTTTTATTCCAAGGGAACAATAATCCCCAGAAATATTGCTCAAGGATGATCCTAACACTGTTGGCAAACACATTCCAACATTTTCATTCCCATTTGAGTAAATTTTTTCCTCAAGAATGCTTCCAAAGAGGCATTTTGTTAATTTTTGTCAAGCGCACAAAAATTGACTCCATTCACTTGGGTTACAGTGATAATAGATATTATCTAAATCCATCAAGTTCTCTGTAGTCATGACCTATGATGCCTAGATACGGCATGGATATGGCAGGTATACACCAAAGACACGGCTAGGACATGGATTTTACACATATAAAGTGAAGTATTGGATACGATATGACACGATATGTTGCCCAGTTTTAAGTATTAGTGTACCATAGTTCGTGACATATTCTGAACCAGGGTTCCTGCTTTTATCATCTATTGCTGTTCCTTCACTTGTTTTTCCAGATATATTTCGTCCTTTTGTAGGCTTTCGAGAAGTCAGACTTGTTAACAAGGAATCTAGACATGTAAGTTCCTTTATTGTCATGAAATAAAAAATGTTGGGTTGTTGATATGACTATGTTGTCCTGTATGGAGTTTTTCCCTGTTTACATATAGGATATGGTAAGTTGGGATATATGTATCTGTATTTCTGAATATCCAAATTGTTGATATTGAACATGGATATCCCTTCTGGCTCGATATAACAGTATTTTCTAGGAGTTAAAAGTGTGTAAGGGCCTGTTTGATTAGGTGAAATTGGAAAACTTGTGCTAGGAGAATTCATAATGCTATAACTCTGTTCCCTTCAAAATTCCTGAATGCTTGCAGGCAAGCATAGCATTCATGATTCTGGAATTTGTTTTATTTGGATGGTCAAAAATTCCATTTGAAATGGTTCTCACTACGGAAACCTCGAGGTGGTGGATTCATTTTCCAATTAAAAAGAGAGAGAAGAATGTGCCATCTCAAACGTCTGCTGTTTAGAATTCCACAAATCAGATGCGGAATTATAGGAATTCCATAGACAGCAGCCGAAATTGCTTTGGAGGGTGGTTTTGACATTTTGTTTCCTGGGACTTTTGACAGAGATCTATATGTTGGGAACTTTTGACAAGTGACAGCAATGCAAGTCTGTGGATCTCCTGAAATTTCTTCTTTGATTAGTGGAATTTCAAAAACCTTTCCTTCGAAATGGCACTTTTGGCATTCCAAATCTTTCAAATTCTAGTGTCCTGGATGCTGGGG
Organism: Sextonia rubra; assembly: GCA_037013555.1. Lineage (NCBI taxonomy): Eukaryota > Viridiplantae > Streptophyta > Magnoliopsida > Laurales > Lauraceae > Sextonia > Sextonia rubra. The sequence goes on along the minus strand of JASUAD010000011.1, from coordinate 27,254,259 downwards.
TGTGGGTGAATTTGGGGAATTCGTAGGGGACAACATTCAGAGAGATAAATTCTCCACAGCAAGAATTTTCTGAATTCCACTTTGGAATAGCCAATATGTTGAATTCCAATAGAAAATTCCTAAAACCAAACGGGCCTTACAGGACAAAATTACATTGAAGAGCATGTCCTACTCGAATTCTTGAAACCATACAGGCCCTAGGTATTGCTACTATTATAGTAGTAATATGAATCTGGTTACGTAATTATCCTGGTTATGTTATCTAATCATTTGGTTATTTCTCTCTAAAAGAAGAGAAAAAGAAAAAGGAATCTAATCATTTGTTCGGCCTCTCATTATGCTTTACATTAACCATTGCAGCCAGGAGGAGAACCTCTGGTCCTTTGTTTTGTGGACTTCACAACTCCAGCCCATGCGGCAGTTGCATTGGATGCCTTACAAGGTGATGCGAACATCCTCTTTATTTACTGTTCTTTGAAGAATTTAGCTCATGTATTTTCATATCTGATTTCGCAAAATAGAACAGAATGGAGAAATAGAATTCATGTAGCCGACCCCAACATAGTTGGGAGAAGGCTTTGATGATGATGATGATTTTCATATCTGATTTGTTGCTTGCTCCTGTTGTTTCTTTTATGCCACTGGCAGCCATAATTTTTGACATATCTTCATTGCATTTGGTATAACTTTTAGCATCAACGGGTTTCATGAAGTACAATAGGAACTAACCTGATCTGACTCAATTGCCTCATTGGTTGTGTTTTGCTGTTTAAGTTACAACTTCATTTGCAATGATGATCTGTCAATCATAATCTGATCAGTTTCAACTGCTGATATTATCAATTTCATTCTGTAAGTGATGCAAGGACCAAGAAGTTCATCCTAGTCACTTTTTGTTTGGGTTCATGTATTTAAGTTTGCTACTGATGGCTGAATCAAATCATTGGCTACCCTTGAGTTTTCCCTAGCGTAAATCAATGGTCTTATAGTTAGTCATACATCATAATCATCATTGTGGACTTATTCAATCTCCGAGCTTACTAATTGTCTGATATTGTTCATCAACAGATAAAAACTTTAGTGTACTTTGGAATGCTGTAATCTGGAAAACCAGTTGGTTGATTGTGGAGTCACGAATCAACCAAGGAGAGGCTTGGAAGCAAAATTTTTTTTCTAAACTATCACTAGAAAGAAAGCTAATCAGTACAGGAGATATACTGAAAGGCAAAACCAAACACGGGAGAAGCCCAAGACCAAACAGCCAACAAACGCAAAAACCCAAAAAAAAGACAACAAAAGATGGAGCCTAAGCAAACTCCAATGGGAACAAAAGGAGCCCACATTTTGAAAAAGACACCTCCTTCTGATTTAGAAGAATAAGATCCAGGGGAACACCATGGAACGAAGGTTGTGGACACCCAAGAAGCCACAGTGAATTTAATTTTATCACTTAAGGAGCCAGTCGAGGAGGAAACTACTTCAAAAGTCAAAACACGTTGCATTCCTCTCTCTTCCCATAGGACCCAAAACACCTCCAAAAAAGATCTCCACATAATCTTCCCTTGAGCTGACCCCACTCTTATCTTCCAATCCTGAAAAAGATGTTGCAGTGAGTGGGGAAATGCCCAACTATACTCGAACCACCTTAGGGCCGAAGTCCGCATAGTTTGTGCCACTTTACAATTTAGAAGAAGATGGTTCAGTCTCTTCCAAAGCTAATCACATGGGGCAGCTAATCTTGGATAGTTCTTATATTTCCAAGGATTGTAAAATGCTCTAGTCACCTCAGGACCTGAATTCTGATAATGTCTGAAAGAAGGAAGCTATAGAGAAAGTGCCATCCTTGGACGAAGCCCCATCCCTGCAATCCTGACCTTCCTCATGGATAGGGACTTGACCCAAAATGTCCAATAGGCAAAAGAGACTCATTTCCTCTGATTCCTGGGGGGTTTCTTCTGAAGAATAGATTCCGTTGGAAGATTTCACCTTGTCTCTCCATGTCGTTATTGATTGTCTCCATCTTGGAAGCAATATATTTGAATTAACTAATGATTTAAGTGAGGTCTAAATATGCAATATGATTGTCCGGTTGTTGGAAAAAATGAGACGGTAAGGTCCAGCACTTAATGCCAGCCTTTTTTAATTTTCCCACTGACATGTACCAGTAAGGAGCTCAAATGGTTGTTCAGGTTCATTGCTTGCCATATTTTTGTGCTGCTCAATACATATGCTACCTTGTGGTCAACCTCTCGGTCCTGGACCCTTGTGAAGGCATTCTTTTAGTTTTCCCTTCAAATTCTAGCAGGTTCTTTTAGGCCCTGTCTATAGTCTACACTTTGAAAATCTTGGATCCTCACTTTTTAGAATTTTGGTCCCTCCACTGTCCTATCTTTGAGCCTTGATGATTTGTGCTTCTATCTGTAAAGGGGGACTTTTGGAGAATCCAGATAAAGTGCAGACACTCTCTTTTTACCCTTCTGATGTTAGAACGCAACATCCCTTCTTAGCAATCTAATGGAAGGTTGGGATTGACCCAATTATATTCATGATGGGCTTCGTCTCCATCATATCTGCCCATATATTGAAGTTGCACCTCTGTCCCACAAACCTAAAATGAACTAGTTGATTTAGGCCAATTTATCTAACTAACTTTATTCATAAGCTGCTTGTTGTTACCACCTAGAGGTTATGGTTTCAAGTCACCTTACGCTAGAAAAGGAAAAAGACTTAACTAAAAGAGTGTGCATGAGGATCACAAACCTTATACAGTTTGAACCAAACGATAGTATTGCCTCTCAACAATATCTGGAACCAAATTGCGTCAGAGGTCAAGCTTTTTACTGGATTGGTACTTTTAATTAACGGGTTGACTTGATGGTAGAAGGCCATTGGGTTGTTGGATTTATTGAAATTGAAGCTGGACGAAGCGTAAGCAATAGAGATGTTTTTGAGCCAAGTGAGTAAGTTGTTTGTTCAAGTTTGCATGGACTTTTGCAGGCAGGTGATTATTATGTGCCTCCTATCTCTGCACGTGTAGATGCCCTTAGCTTTAACGCTCCGTTCAACGGTGGTGTCTTGAGCTGCATAAAACCGTCCAATTTGATTTTGCAGGTTATAAATTTGACGAGCACGATCGAGATTCAGCCATTTTGAGGCTGCAGTTTGCTCGCTTTCCTGGTCCGAGGTCGGGTGGTGGGCCTCGTGGAAAACGTTGAGTGACGCGCTTTTTTCTCAGGTGACGATGCGATTCTTACATTCGCAGTCTATTGAATTCTTGGTCATAGACTCTACTGCAGAACGGCAATACGTTTTAACAAATCATACTGAAATTGTCACTCGGGCACTGTTTTTGTAGGCGTAATCAAATTGGCGTGTTTCGGATAGTGAGGGATGGTCGGTAGTTTATTTGCTGTCTGGTTAGCCTTTCCTTTAAAATGTGACAAACATGGAAGCAGTTATAGCTTCGGTTGCTCTTCTTTCCTTGTTGTTGTGCGTTTCGCTAGACTGGTGGCAGTATGCTTATATTGGTTATAGAAGGACTAAGTGTGACAGTTTGCCTTTTCTATAATTTTCGTATCTATTGAACGATAAAGTGAATTGTGGGCTGTGTGTTTAGTGGGTTCTATTTTTCTCCTGTTCTTTTTTTGTGGCAAGATGTTGAAGCGTCTATTGGCAAGCAGCTAAATCAATAGGCAGTCTGTTATGACAATTACAGTTAATGCGAAAAACTGACAGGGAAAATATTGGAAGACTAGCTACACTACCATGTCGATAAAGATTATCCTTGTGGACACTGGATATGGCAAGCTTTCAGGCTTTTATAGTTGCTTCTGATAGAACCCGATGAAATGATGTCTTTGTTACTTTTGCCTCAGTTTCTCGTTGGATTTCTAGTAGAAATGCCATGGTACTGTTACTTCACTAGCCCACTATATAGCTGACTTACCTGGCCTGTGTTGTTTGTGTTAGGGCTAAGATCCTGTTTACATCTGAAGTTTTTATTTTCTCAGTTCTCTCTGATACAACTTTATTTTAGGTTTTAAAGATATACTTCAGATTTTATTGTTTTGTAATTTGGGCTTCCTTTCCCTCTTTCGTACAAATTTATTTTCCTTTTAAAGATAAACATCAGATTTTGATGTTTTATAACTTGGTTTTTTTAGAACTTTGGATTTTGTTTTTTGCTATAACCTGGGGATATCACTGACAAAACGAAAGATTACATAGCAGAGTGCACAAACCTTACAAAGTATTCAACTAAAACATCTCAAAGAACATTCACCTGGACCAATACATCCACATCAAAATACCCCCCGACACGTAGGATGAGCTCAACCATCACTCTCACAGTAAACCCCTCAAAACACAGAAGATATATGCCATACATAGGAACTGAAACACCATATATCTTCAGTCCTGTTCATAGAGGTGCTTCCCATATCGTTAGTCGTCAACCCAGCCTTGGACTGTGTATCCATTTCTAATGCCTACCCAAAAAAAAAAAAACCATTTTCTAGTGCCTGATGATCCTGATGCAGTTCTGCTGACATTCTGTCCGTCCCTCCATGTGTTATATACCATACACATAGAGGAAGAGCCATACACATAATGAAGAAGAGTTGATTGAAATGTTAAGAGAGGATAGTCCAGCTTTGATAAAAAAATCCCATTAACATCCTATACAAGCTCATTTATATTTCTGAAGAGACCATATATCAAAATGGGCTGGCAATTAGTTTTCCTTCAGTTTACCATGAACTCCCAAGGTAAGGCTGTCTCTTTCTGAATATGAATTGTGGAAAGCAGAATTAGACAGTTGCCTTCCGTGTTTTATGCTTTACAACGTGGGTTTATTTTCCTTGTCCCCATGCTCACTCCACTATATTGTGGAGCAGCGTTCCTATGTCCTGTCGGGTTTCCGGAGTTTTAAGGCGTACCTTCTTGTTGCGAAAACAAATTGTTGTAGGGGTGCTCATGGATCAGGTTAGCCCAGGCCTGACCTTGCCTAGCCCCGCTTTGGGCTGGGTTTGGTACTTGGGTTTTTAGTGGATGGGCTGGCTTCATTTTATTTATTTGGCCAGTTTAATAGTTGGGCTGTGCTTGGACTTCGTGATAGAGAGCCTGTAGCTTGGCCGAGCCCAAATATGAAAATATTTATAGGGGCGGTAAAGGAGAGACTCGAACACATGACGTCCCAAACAAGGTGATGTGAGCAGACCACAGCCTAAGATTTTGTAGGAAATACCATTTTTTTATTGTTAAACTCTAACTTGGGCTGGTCTTGGGCTGGGCCAATTGTATTTTGGGCCCAACTTGGGCTTGGGCCTGGCTCGGGTGAAGATTTTATAAGTTAGGATTCCCCAGCCTGGACCATGAACACCCCTAAATGGTATCATTCGGTAAATATTTTTTTCCCATATTAGAAAGGCTTCTCTGTGTGTGTGTGTGTGCTTTAGAGCTTGCTTTGTCTTCATTTTATCCTATCTGGTTTCCAGAGTTTAAGATGCATCTCATTGTTGAGAAGACGCGTGCTGTTGTCATTACTGTAAATGAATTTTTTAATTAAAAAAATTCTATTGCAAATTGCTTATGCAACTGTCTTTCTGTTTGACAGAAATTTTAAAAGAGATATAATCCTTTTATTTGTAAATTGCTTCCTTTTTTCTGTTCAAGGTTAAAGTTGTGTGACTCAACTTTTATATTTTTCTCTATTTTTCAATCCACTCTCTGTTCCTCAAAATTACTAAGAATTTCTCCCAACCTAGTGGTTAGTTCCTCTTCCTGTCAAACCTTCTCATGTGAAGGCAACTATCAATGTGGCAAGATGGGCTTGAACTTTGAACTGCTGCTTTCAGTGTATGAGATTGTTGGATGTAGGAGGTTGTGTTGCCTGAAGAATTTGGTCCACATAACCAACGTTGGTATTTTACAGATCATATCTCTGCAACCCAAAATGAAATAGTTCAGTTCTTTGAGGCAGTGATAGATATTATTTACAGAAACATTTATGAGTAGGTGGTTGTTGATGCTGAAAGTTAACTTATGAGCTGAGTAAGTGTGACATATATTTCTGAATCTTGTATTTTGATGATGGATTTAGATCTTGACATCCCGTACTTGTGAAAGTGAAAGGAACTGCTGAATTGGAGGCAGGCCTTTTAGAGATGTTGATTTTAGTAGTTGTGAAAGTGAAAAAAATTTTGCTGAATTAAATTTGAAGAAACTGCTTAATCGTCATTTGGGAAACTGTTTGCTTATTCTTCTCCTCGGTTCAGTTGAAGGAATTGTAGAATTGAAAGCAGATTCTGCAAAGTTAGATGCGTATTAGGTAATTGATTGTTTGTTATATTTGAAAACTTTGGTGCTATCAAGTAAGTGATTGTTGGTTATATTTGAAGACTTTGGTGCATTGCCTAGGTGCACCATGGCTTCATGAAACCTAGCATTTAAAACAAACCGATCCTAGGAGAACTCGATTCCCATTATAGAACAGAGAACAAGTACACATGATCGACTGATTGGATGACCCAAGTTCAGGAGTTGGTCCACGCAAAAAAAAAAAAACCTGTCCTTGTGAATGTATATTTCTCGGCGACTAATCTACGGAAAATCTTCGCAGATGTTGGATGTGGTGTTCAATATCCCTGCAAATCTTGGTAGGTTTCCCTTATACTTGAATGGATTGTCAGTGATGTTTTGTTGTGATTCAGGTCCTGGTGATGTGTTTATTAGAATGCCAGATCTTAGAGAAAGATCATGGAATTTGTGATCATGCAGCAAGAACAAAGTGTCTTTTGTAATCGGGTGAAACATGCAATATAGTCTATTCATTTATCAATCAACGATGAAATTCAATCAATCGGTGGAAATGGGCCCCATTCTTTTTGATGCCTGGCCTGGACAAGTGGGTCTTTCTTTTCTGAAGCTTTGCCTTTTGTAACATTCTAGCAAGTATTTATATATCCAGGGTTTCCCGTTAGATACTTGTTTTGCCCGAAGGGGCCCATCCCTTAAATGTGGGTGTTTCTTTTCTTTATCTATACGAAGTGTTCAGATCCTGATGAATGAATGCATCCAGGCTTAACCTAGATGGGAGTAGGGTCCCCGTTAGATTAATCTCTAACATCTCTTACATACTTCGAAAAGTTTTAACTTATATTTTACTCATTGCTCAACCTTTGGAGAGTAATTTGGAATGCTTGTTTAGCATGTGAGTCTTACCGAGGTGTGCCTTAACTGATTTCTCGCACCAGACACTTCTACATTAATGAAAAATGGCAAAGCAGCCCGGGACAAGTAGGTCTTGTTTCTGAAAAAGGATAGGTCATGTTGGTACTTATTTCAGAACTTTATGGGGCTGGTAAAGCCTGGCAGAGTTGCTGATTTTTGCTCTCAATTGAGTGTTGGCTCGAGTTAGAGTGACTGATCGGGGCTGTTGACCAGATCAAACCTTGGAGCCAATGTTGTCAAGATTCAAAAAAATTGTGTTAAAAGTGCTTTTGTTTCTAATTCTTGGTGTCAATTCTGTCAAGATGCTTAAATTTGATGCTAAATTGCTCTTTTTTTTTTTTTTTTAAATGTAGCTTTCGTGAGTTTTGACGAGTCCTTGAATAATCTCTGACGATTCAGTACCAGTCGGGCGTCTTTCTAAAGTTAGGGGACCAGATGTTGAATTCAAGTGTATAAATAGTGACCTAATGTGATGGAACAGATGTGTGGGTTGGTTTGTGTGGGTGGGTTGAGTAAAGAGAGAAGGGGGGGGGGGGGGGGGGGGGTAAGGGTAACTTGATCTAAGGTGGGCCATCTTGCATTGCATGCATAGAGTCCTAAGCACATTGCAAATTATCTGGCCCGAGTGGATAATGGGTGTGGCCTAAGTGGTGGTCTGTTGATGCGGACCCATAATAAACAACAGGGTGGTCTGTTGATGCTGACCCATAATAAACAACAGGGCAGGGCTACGATGAAACACTAGTGCATTGTAGTTATGCCTGTAGCCCTTTAATGCATGATGGGGCCCTCCTTGTCGAAATCCAAGCCATTATCAGCCTTAGGGCCCATAATTTTCATTGTTTCTAAGTTTTTGAATAAACTTCTAGTGGGCCAACAATTTAGATTGGTCACGCAAATGTGCCTCCCTCCATTTCTATCATAACAAGAGAATATCAAGGCTGGAGAAGTTAATTTACAAAGTGTCTGAGGGCTGATGAATGGCTTGGATTTTGATGAGGTGGGGCCTACTTTGCATTAAAGGTGGGATTCTGTACCATATGATATTTGTTCAATGGCCACTTTGTGGTTCGGATTGACCCAATCTCATTTCCTGGGAAGCGCTAGAAAGGTTGAGGTTTTGACTTTTGTATTACTATTATTATTATTATTATTATTATTTTCCGTGCAGGGGTGTTCAATTATTGTGGTACCGAAATCAGGTCAGGCTCTAAGCTAAAAATATTTGTGAGAAAAAAGAGGGAGCATTGCGATAGGAGGACCTAGACCCATTTTGAGATAAGGAGTTGAAATACATGATTCTCATTGAGAAACAAGTACCAAAACCCTAGGGATGTTTTGCCAAAAAAAAAAAAAAAACCCTTTAGATAAGGATTAGGACTTAAAAGTAGCGACCTTTTTTTTAAATTATTTTTTTATTATAATGCTAAGTCAGGCGGTGCTCGGGTTGGTTATGGGCCGATATAATGCGGGTGGGCTTTATTTTTTAGTACTTAATTTAGTAGCCTTAACTATTACATATGTATCCCAACTCCTCATTATTTAGTACTTAATGTAGTGTCCTCATCAATTAAACATGCACTGTGTTGTTCTTTTGAATAAATTCTACCACATGTAATTTACATAAAAAAAGATAAAGAAAAAAGAAGGGAAATGGTAGTGACAAATGAGATCTAGTGTCGATTGCATGTTAGGAGGGAGACGTGGTAGAGAGGCCCCTTGAATTGCATGCGGTAACCACAAGTGTTTTGCTTTTATTAAATGTTTGGGGTATGTGATGTGATTATAATATCAATGCTTGGTGAGGGTTCGAAGCTAGCTAGGAATCTGTCTTCACTCGAGGATTTATTATCTAAACCGAGATCCTCTTCCTTTATAAGAGTGTTTTCTAATTCCTCATGAGGTGCCTTTTCTCACCCGAGGGCTACCTCACTTGAGTTAGGGGCTTTGGCTCCCCTAAGGCTTGGTTACCTAAAAATAAAAAAAAAAGTATAGGATAGGCCCACCAGCATCCAATTTCTACCGGGCGTGGGTTGGTTGGCCAACAATCAATATTGGGTACAGCATTGTATCCTTAATAACTCATCTGGGGTTGAAAATAAAATGTCCAACTATCATTATTCGATTGCAGCTATTGCCACCAGCGGTGGTATGCTTAGGATTGTTTTTATTTCTGTGATTCATCCATTGTCTAAAAGGGCATGGTCAGTTGTATTATAGGCCTTATATATTTTTTTTGGAACGCATGGTTAGGTCGATTGGGGAGGTCTGAAATTGATACGCTTCATCTGATTTATGGGTCCCAGTTGTAATCTTTTTTCCGAAACAAAAATAAAGGAGTCCTTATTTCATGTTAAATATATTTTAAGGGATCTCAATACAAACCTGGGTGATATCTACGTACACATTTTTGGATGACCTGTTGTTCCGATGGTTCCATTGGAATTTAATGGTAAACAGACTTAAGAAAAAGGATTATTAAAAAGGTAAGGGGTGAAGAATATAAGACAGCGACATGAGTGGGACCTTGACTTCTTAGGATTTGAATTTCTAGTGTAATGCTTTTATTCATTTTCCCTCAAAAGGTCCAGGCCTGCAATGTTCCCTTCTGAAAATCAATCTTGGTTAACTTATTTGACAGCATTAGCATAGTCGTCAAACAACATTCTTGAATTTGATTTGTTTTGAAATACAAAATGATATATGGTCTAAACGTATCGTTTATATCTACTCTAGGGTTCTCTCTCTCTCTCTCTCTCTCTTTTCCTTAAAAGTTTTCAGATGAAATATTATATCCTAAATCGCATTGTTTATTCGTACAAGTTGAAGCTATTCCATTAACTCTGATCATTGTGATTATACTTCACCGCTATGGTTTCAGAATTCTTTTTTTGGTTGGATACGGTTTCAGAATTCAGTGCTATGAAATGTTTTTGCAAGATCAAAAATATGATACTGTGATTATTTTGGTAAATTACTAAATTGGAACAATTTTAGTGAATGCTACAAGATTGAAAAAAACAAGTTAAATGAATTTTGTAATGATAAAAAATAAGTTAATAGAATTTAGAGGATTTGACAGGAAAAATCCCGGCAGATTTGCACAAAACTAAAAAGGCCTTCAATGTTTTAAATAGGCCACAGTGGTCCAAGGAGCTTTGTTTGGTATATAATTTTTTTTTTTCACCTAGGAGGTGCGATATCCCCACTCCTTATTCCCTCGAACCCGTCCAGAACCCTTTTCTTCATCTTATTCTTCTTCTTCCCTCCAACGAGTTCTCGGTTCCCTGCGCTTGCGGTGGTCCCTGAGCTTTTCCTACACTCTGTAAATTGGTGTTTGGATGTGAGATTTCTTGACTTCCTGCCGGAGGGAGATGAATGAGAATGGGAATGATCATTCAAGGGGGTGGGATGAGGGAATGAAAACGTCTCTGCATGGTGATAAAGGTGGTGGACAAGGAGTGGACCAAATTTCGGGTTGCTCAAATTTCAAAAGATCTCTAGATATTAAATCTTCAAAATCAAGGGTGAGAAATACTTAAAAAAAAATTCGAACATAGTCCCACTAGTGGATCCAGTCCAATTAAGTATCAGATCGAGTTCACTGCCAATTCATGCCATAAGAAGTGTTATGAGGGGAATGGGTGCTCAGATAGACGCCATTTGAGCTATTGCTCATGTGAGTCCCATGCGCAACGGCTCTCATAGGATTAATTCAGTACAACGGCAATTCGATGTAGGCATTATATATTTTTCCTCAGTAATCAGAGACAACGCAAACAATTCCACATGGGGCATTTTATATTTTTCCTCACAGAAAAACCCATGCCATCGCCTTTCAAGACTGCCATTGCCCGTAGGGAATGTGTGATTCGACTCAATCCCCATGTCTCGGCTCAGGTCGATGAAATGGGCATTGATTCCAATTACACATTACCTTGTAGCAGCGCTCTCCACGTCGTCACCGCAGGAACCCCGTTGGCTCCCCTTCTCGGCAAATGGGCTAGAAACGGAGTTGAGAATTAAAAACCCTAACCCTAGGCCCAACCCCAGCACCAGAACTCTGCTTGTAGCTTCTGGCATGAAACACCAAATGGGCACTTCCATGGACCTGTGCGGCGGGAGTATTTTTAATCAAATTCTTCGAATTTTATGCAACTCTCAAGGCATTTCAATTGTGCAACCATTTGTAACAGACTTACTAATTTAAAATAATAACATGCCTTACTAATAAGTTGAGAAAGCCTTGATGCTCTTTTATGGGGCCTACTTCCGTGGCTATCAAATCTCACTCAAATAAGAGTTGGATCCACTAAAGGCTAACAACCGTTTAGTGGGGCCCTCTTATAAAATAATATGGTCCTCAGAAGTAGATTCAAACGAAACTTGTAAAGTATTTATCTGAACCATTCACAGATAAAAACTTACAACTGTACCCTTAATATCTAAAGCATTCAAAGTAGAAGTGGTGGACCCTTAGAATCTATGACTCTAAAGTTTAATGGTTTTGGAGAAATGCTGAAATGAACTTAAAAAATGATGCCAAACTTTTTCTTTGATTTTAGGGTTTTTTTGTTATGAAAAGAATGTAAAAAAACATTATTTTTTTAAAATATAATATTTCGTTCTAAATTTTTTGGCAACCCAAGAAATATATTAAGAACAAGTTATTTTCTTTAAAAATGTTAAATATTTTTATACTATAGCTTCCCATCAGGAAAGCTTTTAACTATATAAAAATCTTTCAAAATGTAGTTTACAACATGGTAAAGTAAAATACAGTCTATACTCCACCAAATTTACCGTGATGTACTTATTTACATATGTGGTAAAATAAAATAAAATAAAAGTAAATGTCACATCACGATGAAGTAAATTAAGGGTGAGGTAAAGTATCTGATGAAGTAAAGTAAGACAGTGGTGAAATAGTTACTTTTGTTTGGATTTTACTTTATTATCTCTACTATGGTTTTGTGTGTTAAAATATTGGCACCTAGACTTTATTGTAGTACATTACCTTTTCATCTAAATATGGTAAAGGGACAACATGTCACATCTAGGTCAAATGAAAGATGGGGTAAACTAAGGTGAGATAAGGTATGTGGTGAACTAAGGAGAGAAGGAGAGAGAAGTCATAGATAGTAACCCCTTCATCTGTGGTTCACAAATTTATTTCGTTCGGATTGATGTACAGTCAATCCAACAGTTCAATAAATTCGGATCTAACCTAAAATTGGGGTGTCTACCTATCAGGAGTCACATGTGTGTCCCAAGGTTTGGATTGGGTGATAGATTTGTTCCACCTAGAGTTCTTACAAAAAAAATAATGAAGGATGAATGCGTATGAAGATTCTTCATATATATATATTGGAGCGCTATATAGTATATATATATATATATATATATATATATTGGAGCGCTATACAATGCCTAGGAGTTTTTTAAGAAAAAAAGCCCCTCTTAGTTGGGGCCCACTGAAATGCATAATGATCATGGAAGTTTATTGGATGCGAAGATCCATATGAGGTCTACTTATATGTAAAATTTTGAGTCCATAAGATATTTCTAACCATTTAATCCATGGCTCTAAAATTTAAGAAACATTATTTTATCATTATTTCAATTTAATGGTGAAGAAAAGTTGGATAAGTGTTAACCTTGGACTTATAACTATTCATGGGGAGTAGTGTGTATGAAAAGACTAGATTGAATCAACATGGGCCCCATAATCACAAAGAGGTGGTGCAAACAAAAAAGGGCATTTTTAAAGTGGGCGCTCGTTAGAATTCCTCATATATATATATATATATAGAGAGAGAGAGAGAGTACTAAGGTTGTTCTTTTCTGTATTGACTTTGCACTACCATATTTTACCATGCTTTTATATGACAAAGAAAAAAGTGGCTTTTGGTTTTAAAAAAGGGCAGCTAGACACTTTACCAAACTATGATGATAATGGCGATGATGATGTTGGTAGCGGTTGTGTGATTTGATGATGTTGATGGTTATGACAATGATGATAATGGTAAATGTGGCTATTATGATGCTAAGTTTGAAGATAGTGATGGTGGTGATCATGACAATGATAATTGTGATGATGGTAGTGGTTGGGTGATGATGATGATGGATGGTGGCAGGGGCAGGCCCAGGTATAGAGGGCTGGTGTTGAAGCCCCCATCCATCTATGAAAAATGCTTAATTTTCAATAACTCCCCCACAAATTCTAGAAAACAGTATGCATTTTTTAAAATTAGCCCCTTCCCCTAATATTTCTTTTACAAGGAGCCCCCATAAGCTTAATTTCCTTAGTCCGCCCCTGGATGGTGGTGATGGGGACGATGTCATTGATCATGACAATGACAATGATGATAGGATGGTGTTCATGATCAGAATGAAGATGATGATGTGAGATGGTGTTCATGACGACGATCATCAGTAAGAGGATGATTATGACAATCATGATGATGATAGAGATGGTGGAGTGGTGGTCATCATGATGGCGATGATGGTATGATGATGACGATGGTGATGGAGGTGGGTGGTCATCATGTTGATGAGGATTGTGTTTGGTGGTGAAATTTTCTTTTATGATTAAACAAGGTATGAAGTATATTTGAGTGGTTTGGATTTCAATGGTGGGCTTCATCGATGGATTTGAAGTGATAAATTATGTATAAATTAATGTATTTAATAAGTAATTCATCTAATAATAAACTTTACTATGATCAACAATAATAGTTTGTTGTTATATTGAAAATTTTTTACATTTATTTTAATATGTGGCCATTGCCAAAGAACTCAATTTAAAATCTACTTAATTCTTAAAAAATTTTCCAAATAACATAATTATTACAATATTATACTATTCTATTTTATACTTGCAATATTTAAATTTGTAAATATTGTATTTAGTAAACATTGACCTTTTTATAGAAATACAACTCTTAAGATTCCAAGGAGTTCATTTATATTCAACATACATGAATTACATGTACAACATGATCAAAATAGTAGCAGCAGTTGGTGTTGTGGCTTACTGTCAAAACGTTACGTAGCAGTAGCAAGGCCGTATAGTGGGTAGCTGCGCAATTTGAAAATATTATAAAATTTTAAAATTTTTTTCAAAAAGTTTAAAATATTGTAAAAAGCTAGAATGTGTGTTTTTTTTTTCATTCAAGATAAGGAGGCATAGCAGTCCTCTTATTTATTTATTTTTTCTTTTGTGTCTTCTTCCTTTATATTGGAAGAAAGTGATGTTACTTGGAGAAGAATTGTGGTAAAAATGAAAGAATAAATGTAAAAAGAGAGAAATGAAACCTTTTAAAGTCATCGAACTGAATTGCTACATAATGGCGCTAACAATCAAACAGCGTAGCAACCCTTACCATTACGGTGGATAATCCATGATGTGCAATGGTCACACATTGTTCCATTTGTTTTATCTAATTTACATAATTCATACATATATGAGGTGTGTAAATTTGTCATTTTCACATGAAAATTTACACACCTTAAGACACATGTCACTATAGCACGGTGGGGTACAGTCTAGGACACGTGCACAGGCTATAGTTTCGAACTCCCATCAAGGACATTTGCTTTTTCGACTTTAGGGGCCGTAGATTCATGATGCAAGCCATCTATCCTAAAGATGTTTAATTTTATATATTAAATTCTCATGCATTTTGAAAAATTCTTGAAAATTCTCTAAAAAGTCTCAACCCTATCCCAATTCATGAGACCGTTCATATTCATATGTTAATGGCAAACCTCAAAATGTTTAGCTGCATATCTTAATTCTTAATTGGTTTTTAAAAATTAGTTAAAAACAAACAAAAAATATAAATACATCTAAACCGTTGATGTTCTAATTTAATTATGTAAAAATGATGATTTTGATAAACATGATAATATGTTTCACATGGGTAATAATTACATATGTAAAATCTATTTTCCTATCCCATGTGTAAAACGTAAACAATGGGCAGTTGTTTGTAGTCATTTATATATGTAAATTATTTTCATGTCTAATCAATATGCATCATCACATTTATCTGTGCTCATTTAAGGTGCAAATGATGTATGAAAATGGTGCAAATAAGGTAATTTATAAACCAATTCTCACAAATGAATAGGTGTGAAAATCTTCCAAAAAAGGCATATTAGTGCAATCTCTTTCACGGTAGTTGCATCCTTGTGTGTCCCATCAACCACCTTCACTTTTCTTATTCCTGTGGACCCCATTTATTATGTTTATTGAAGTAATAAACTCCAAAATTAAGCTAATTATCTTAACTTTTCATAGATTTTGAGTAATTTGTGAAAAGTCTCAACCTATAGATTCAATTTCTACACCTACATCCATGACCCGAATGGTTCAATATTTTGAGCAATTTGTGAAAAGTCTCAGCCTATATATTTAATTTCTGCACATACATTCATGACCCGAATGGTTCAATATCTTGGTACTGATGTTGAATATCATGACATTTAGATCCTTTTTATTTTATTTTATGGGAAGACTCTCAAATATTATTATTGAGCAATCAACATGGTATCAACAACTATATATTGTTTGATCAAATATGGGGAAGAATACCATCAGACCGACTAGGGCCGGCTCAAGACACTTTGAGGCCTAAAGTGACAATTCTAAATGAGGCATTTTTTATTTCTTAATATTATTGTAAATATTTACTTGTAGAAATCTAATGCCAAAATCACAAGCAGCAAGCATAACTCACAGTAAAACTAAAATTTTAGGTTAACACTCACTAAAAACCAAACATTTATCAATAAAAAACAAAAAAACTCAAACAAGGAAAAATCACAAAATCAAAAGTTATACAACATTAAAAATTTGATTTTTCGATTGTATCAAACAGATTTGATTTTGAACACATGTGAGGCTTAAATCTCACCAAAAACAACATCAAACAAGAGCCATTTCAAAGGAAACCAATACAAAAGACGAGATTTTTGTAAGAGGAATTCAAATCTAAGCAGAAAAGCATAAGAAAGAGGAGATTCCGCATAGGAATGAGGAAGCAATTTCCTCAAAAGTCATGTTTTTTTCCCTCCTCTTCTTCTTCTTCTTGCTAGTTCTTTGTTTTCAGGAAAGGGTTTTTTCTGCGGCTGGGTTTTTTTTTTCAATTTTTCTTGGATGCAGATAATATGATAGAAAGAAAAGGTGCAAATGGGAGGTTTGTGTTTTTCTTTTAATGGCCTCAATCGTGAAAGTCCTAACACTCCTTTGGAATGTGAAAAGATTATGAGCCCTTATTTTTTGGAATTTGAAAAGATGCAGTAGCTATAATTTAGAACTTTATTTTTTGGGGACCTAAAGCAAGAGCTTTTCTTGCCTTATGGTAATGCCTAGCTAATGTATGAACTACTGCATTCCCAACTCTGCCCACATGCTGAACTTCATGACTATTAAAAGAAGGCAATAAAGCTTTTATCTCTACAATCAAAGGACCCTGTCTAGATGGATCCGGACAGGATTTATTCAATGCATCTACCGTAAGGAGTCACTCTCAAGTATAATATCTCTTACTCCAATATGGCATATTTCCTTAAAGCGGCTAGAGCTTCAATATCCTCGGCTCTCTCATCTCCATTTTCTATCTTATTAATAGCTATAATCGCCTCTCCCCTCTCATCTCTAAGGACGGCACCCACATGTGCCTTTTGGACCTAATCAAACAATGCCCCATCCACATTAAGTTTACAGAAAGGGGTTTCTACCTTAAGACTTTCTCTTTGATAGAGGACTTACAAGTCATTTGAGAACATTTAAACTCCCGAATTAAAAACGCAACCCCTTAAAATAACTAACAATGGGTCAAGTAACTCCTTATCATATAAAATGAAATTCTTCTAAGTGAAATTCCCAGGCCATAGAGAAAAACATTTTTAGATTAATTTTTGGCAGTTTCTCTATCAAATCCCACACAAATAGACCAAATTTATGATGATATAAGAAATTCACTCCTGAAAAACAATGCCTTCACACTCAGAGGACTTCGGGGCACAAACATAAAGCATGCATACAATCTTCAGATTCCCCAATACACAAATCACAAGTGGTAGTAGGAAGGACCTTTTTTTTTTTTTTCACAAGATTTATCTTCATCGACAGTAGCTCCGTATAGGCTCTCTAGGCAAAGGTCTTAAATCTTGTTTAGAACCTTCATGTTCCATATCTTCAACCAAAAAATCTTCCATGCACCTATGATCTTAATTCATCGAATTTGAGAAATTTGTGAAATGTTTTAAAAAAATCTAAAACCGTTGGTGTTCTTACACTATTGTGAAAATGGTGATTTTGACTAACATGATAATTTGTTTTACATCTGTAGCATTTACACATGTAGATTTCATTTTCCTATCAAGCATAAAATGAAAATGACCCATAAGCAACTCCAAATTGTATCTTTTAATCTGAATGCTTGGCTTAATCCCCAAGTTGTGGAATTTTCTTAAAAATAAGAAAATAGGTAAATAGCATTCACCTTTAGTAGACTTTTAATAATTAAAAATAAAATTGCAATCAGCAAGCATATGGAGCTTATGTAATAACCGAGCCTACTTTGTAGGCCAACCTTTTTCCAGGTGGGCCATGGTAGTCCCAAACTATGTTTGGAGCCTGACTGGGAGTCTCCAAATTGATCGGAATGTTTTAAGACTTTTGGCAAGTCCATTGTGGAGTCCCAATAGACTTCCTCTCTCAGAATAGTAGTTTCCAAACAGGACTTCCCACCAAACACTATATATATATATACAGATTGGCAGAATCCATCGTATGTACTACAACAGTAAAGATTTCATAGAAAGAGAGAGAGAGAGAGAGAGAGAGAGAGAGAGAGAGAGGACTGATTTGGCTGTGGAATTGATTAGGAGGAGAAGAAGATCAATAGCGGGACGCGCGGCGGATGTCTGACGAGAGACCGATCACTGGCCGAGCAAACTACTTCTATCGAAGGTGAGTAGAATCTAAATTGACTATTGATGCCCTGAATTTAGTATAAAATTTAATCTATGTGATCCGTCGATGAACTGTTGTTATTGTGCACTTGCGCTACAGTAATCACTGGCAAAGCGTATCAGCCAGATTTGGTTTTGGACCCAGACGACCCATCCAGCCCTAAATCAGATCTGATAATCTGATGCAGAATTAGTGTTCGACCCTAATGACCCTATACAAGTTGAGAACCATCTCAATTACACCATCGATCGTGGAGAAGAAAACTCCCCTTCACTGTGACGACTTACGGTAGAGCAAACAGTGATTGTAACATACCTTCCAGATGGAGAAATTGGGGAAAAAATTACCATGAGCTTGCTTTCATCTCCAGTTAAGGCTTCCTCACCATAGAATCCAGATTCTAGTGAAACTCAGGCTGGATCTGTGATTTGTCACAGTCGGCACCCGTCACACAGTTTGGATGAAATTGAGTTCGAAACCCCCTGTGGACCACCTGATCCAAGATCACGTCCACACATCTTGGAGAGGACCCCTGGGCGACCACGGTGGTGAAGATTCCAGGCGCATCGAACCGTTGAGCGCCACCCTGAAATAGTCTCCAATCGAGCCTGGCGGTGCCCTCTTCTGACGAACGAAACAGCGAAGAAGACGCCTGTTCTGTAATATGAAATCGACGAACTGGAGGAGATTTTATATAAACCTTTGGAAATTATGAAATTGCCCTTCTATTTCCTTAAATTCCTTTTTAAGGCTTAGGACAAACTTATGGCATGACAAATTATAAGTCCCATGTTTTCTATTACTTAAATTAATATGTGTCCAGTTAATTGAATGTTATGCGGGCCCTTCATCATAATCAACTATTCTTTATGACTAAATTGTCCATGATAAATTCTAAAATAACTAGTTACTTCAATGAGATATTTTCCTTGGAATTATTAATTGTATCTTGATGGATAACTTTATGATAAATAATCGATTACCCCAATAAAACATGGGCAATGCCACCGCCTGGTACCAACTCCGATTCGGAGTGGGGCGAGGATTAACCAGTGTTGTGTGGTACTGGCCAAATAAAAGAGTAAGATGATGTAGCCAATTACGGTGGAGATGACTCTATACTAAAATTATTAAAATGAATTTACCATTGATGATTGAAATAAGTGTGATATCAACTGCTGGCACTGAGTATAGAACTTCCCTCGTGGATGTTGGTCGAGGGGAAGAGGTTCAGCAATCATGGTGGCAAGATAAGCCATGTTGTTGATAGAAATGTAGGTATTCCAGTGTGGGAGTATCGGAACAGGCTCAACATTCATGGTGGATGACAAACCATGTTGTTGACAGAAATGTAGATACACCGTATGGGGTATCGGAATTGTTTGATGCACAGTGGGAAATCACTCAAGAAAGAAATTGATTAGAATGTGACTGAAATCATATCATTGAATATATATACATGTTTCCCGAATGATTGAAATATGCTTTATCCTAATGATTTCCTATTCTGCTCACCAGTTTTACTGATAAGTGGTTCGCCCCACTTCAGGTAATGCAGTTGTGAAGGTTGCGGAAAGTGACGGGGATCAGCCGATGAACTTTGGCATGCGTAGCTGATCCAGAGCGCGGAGAAAACAAAAGAATAGATTTACAGCTGGGATTAGCCCAAGACTTAGACATTATTATTATCTTTCTTTTTCTCAATTAGAAATGGTCTTATTCAGTAGTGTTATCAAGACATATAATATTTACATAATGGTTGAAATAAAATGAAATTTGATTGTTTATGACCTTGATGCTCATGAGAATTTGATTTAAGTGGTGTTGTTATTAAAATCTGAGTGCGGCTTAAGAATCTGAAGAGCTCCGGATTCTTGGGTCGTTACAAAATGGTATCAGAGCAAGGTCTTGGGCAAACCTTAAAATACTTAGAAACCACTAGGCAACGTGGTGAGGTCATGGATTGGGTATTTAGATAAGGAATTTATTTACTACATACTAACAACTGTACTTCCATTGTAGGAGAAAGAACATGACTTCCCAAGGAAACCCCATCCGTAATTCCAATGGAACTGAAAGCGGTACCTCGAATTTGAACGAGGGACAGACTCAGGTGCCTGAATATGTGAAAACTATGTTTGATACTTTCATGAGAGCATATAATCAGGTGCAAGAGCAGATACAGACCTTGCCGCAGCGACCAAATGACAATGATCGACCACAAGGCGGGGTCCATGCTGGGGAAGGCAGAGACAGAGAGCGAGACTCGTTATACAAGAGGTTCAATGAGTTTCGTCCTCGATATTTTGATGACACCATAAATCCATGGGAGGCGAACAAATGGATAGAAAACATGGAGGCAATCTTTGAGGTGATGGGCTGCACGGATCACCAGAAAGCCCTGTTGGCAGCATTTAAACTGGAAGGAGATGCAAAAGAGTGGTGGAAATCTGCAAAGAAAACCTATCCAGGTCCGGAGGGCGAGATTACTTGGGTTTTCTTTAAAAAGGAATTCATTATGAAGTTTATACCGGAGCATATTAAGGAAAGGAAGAGAAGAGAATTCTAGAATCTAGTGCAATGAGACATGTCAGTGACAAAGTACAATAATAAATTTACTTAGCTGTCTCATTTTGCGAAGGGCTTAATAGCAACAGAGGAGATGAAACGTAATAAGTTCATTGAAGGGTTGCGTCCGGATATTAAGAAGGATGTACAGCTGGGACAGCTAGTAACTTATGCGGATGCCTTAAAAAGGGCATATGTATCAGAAGAAGCTACCGATGAGATCAATGGGGTGACTCCACCAACAACGACAGAACATGGAAAGAGGAAATGAGAAAACCATCCACCCCGGAAGAAGCAAAAAATGGATTCTCAGGTTGAATGCAGTCGCTGCGGCAAGAACCATGAATTGGCACAGTGCCCATGGCAGCGCGGTGCGTGCTTTACATGTGGCCAGGTGGGTCATAGGCGTAAGGACTGTCCAAAATGGCAAAAGAAAAATCAGACACAGCGACAGGGACAGCAGTCGCAGCAGGACCAACAAAATTTCTCACAATCACGCCAGAACCACCAAAATTACCCTCCTCGAAATCAAGGAAACCCATAGCAGAGTAATCAATAGAATCAGCCACCACAGAGAAACCAACAGAACGGTCAGTACCAGCCCACAGAATCCACCACAGGGGCAAAATTATAACCAGGGAAGGAACAATCAAGGCGGATATCAGCAGAGACAGCAACCCAATGCTAGGGCTTATGCAATCACACAGTAGGAGGCAGACATGGCAAATAATGTAGTTGAGGGTACGCTTTTTATCCTTGGTATTAAAGCCATTACACTATTTGATTCTGGTTCTACACACAGCTTTGTTTCACATGTGTTTGCCCCAAAACTAAACATGCAATCCTCTAAACTTTCCCAAGCTTTAATTGTATCAACCCCCACTAGAGGACAAGTGAACACTAGAACAATATTCTATGATTGCCCCCTGAATCATGATAAAGTTGTCATGCCCGCAAATCTAATTGTATTACCAATGCATGATTTTGACATTATTTTGGGAATGGACTGGTTAGCAAAGTATAGAGCCGTGTTAGATTGTTTCAATAAGACAGTTCGCTTCAAATCAAAATGATATAAGGAGGTACAGATAGTGGGAACCAGGAGACCCATGGAATCTAGGGTAATATCGGCAATTAAAGCCAGCCAATTACTGAGAAATGGGTGCAGGGGATACCTTGCATTCGTCACTGAGGAGAAACAAAAGCCTGAGTTGGAAGATATACCGGTAGTGAGAGAATTTCCCGATGTATTCCAAGATGACTTACCCGGTTTACCGCCGGTACGGGAGATCGATTTCACTATTGAATTGATGCCAGGAACAGCCCCAATCTCTAAGGCACCTTACCGTATGGCACCTGCTGAACTAAGGGAACTGAAGGAACAGCTGCAGGAATTGATGGATAAAGGATTCATTAGACCTAATGTCTCACCGTGGGGAGCACCTGTATTATTTGTTAAGAAGAAAGATGGAACCTTGCGCATGTGCATTGATTACCGGCAATTAAACCAGGTCACTATCAAGAATAAGTATCCACTACAGCGGATAGATGAATTATTTGACCAACTTCAAGGTGCAAGATGCTTCTCAAAGATTGATTTACGGTCTGGATACCATCAGCTAAGGGTGAGGAATGAAGATATACCAAAGACAGTTTTCAGGACACGGAATGGACATTACGAGTTCCTAGTAATGCCGTTCGGGCTAACAAATGCACCAGCGGTGTTCATGGCACTCATGAATCAAATTTTCAAACCATACTTGGATCAGTTCGTAGTGGTATTCATTGATGACATCCTAGTTTACTCAAAGACGGAAGCGGAACATGGGAATCACTTGCGCACTGCACTGCAATTGTTAAGAGATAATCAGTTGTATGCAAAGTTGAGTAAATGCGACTTTTGGCTAGCGCAGGTAAATTTCTTAGGTCACATCATTTCAGGCGAAGGCGTGTCAGTAGATCCTGCAAAAATCGAAGCTATCACTAATTGGAAACGACCAACTACAGTGGCAGAAATCCGAAGTTTCCTAGGACTCGCAGGATATTACAGGCGGTTTGTGAAAGGTTTTTCTTCTCTTGCGGGACCTTTGACTCGGCTCACGAGGAAGAATGTCCAGTTCAGCTGGGATGATAAATGTGAGTCTAGTTTTCAGACAGTAAAGGACAAGCTAACCTCAGCACCAATCCTAGCCCTACCATCTGGCAGTGGTGGTTTTGTGATATTCTGCGATGCATCTCTTCATGGACTGGGATGTGTACTTATGCAAAATGGTAAAGTGATTGCTTATGCTTCCAGACAACTGAAAACTCATGAACAGAATTATGCGACACACGATTTAGAATTGGCTGCAGTCGTCTTTGCTCTCAAAATTTGGCGACACTATCTTTATGGAGAAGAGTTCCAAGTATATACAGATCATAAGAGCCTGAAATATGTCTTCTCTCAGAAAGACTTAAATCTGAGACAGAGGCGATGGTTGGAGTTTCTAAAAGATTATGATTTCTCTATTTCCTACCACCCTGGTAAAGCAAATGTAGTAGCCGATGCTTTGAGTCGGAAATCAATTCAATTAGCCTGTTTGACCGCAGAATGGAGATTATTAGAAGAGATCAAGGATCTAGAAGTAACTCTTTGGCCCATAAGTGATAAGATTTTATTGGGTAATTTTAAGGTGCAGCCAGAACTCATATAGCGAATCAAGGATCACCAAAGGGATGATGCGGCACTTTTGGAAATTTTCGAAAAGATGGATAACAAGCCAGAATTTTCACTCGCCAATGGTACCTTATATTTCCGAGATCGGCTATGTGTTCCTAATATCCGAGAGATCAAGGATGAGATATTACGGGAAGCACACCATACTCGATATACAATTCACCCGGGGAATACCAAGATGTACCAAAACCTCAAGAAACGATTTTGGTGGATTGGGATGAAAAATGACATTTCTGAATTCGTAGGGAGGTGTCTCACATGTCAACAAATAAAGGCAGATCATCAGAAGCCAGGAGGATTGCTACAACCACTTCCTATTCCTGAATGGAAATGGGAACATATCACTATGGATTTTGTCTCAGGATTTCCACGAACCTTTCGGAACAACGAAGTTATTTGGGTTATTGTGGATCGTTTGACTAAATCCGCACATTTTATTCCTCTCAAGAATAAAACGTCGATGAAAGAATTGGCTCAAAAATATGTCAAGGAAATTGTTCGGTTACATGACATTCCGGTTTCCATTGTTTCGGACAGGGATTCCAGGTTTGTGTCTAATTTTTGGAGGAAATTACAGATGGCTATGAGAACACAATTGCGCTTTAGTACGGCATACCATCCCCAAACCGACGGCCAGACTGAAAGGACTAACCAAACTCTTGAAGATATGCTGCGAGCATGTGCCTTAGATTTCAAAGACAGTTGGGATGAGCAATTACCACTCGTGGAGTTTGCTTATAATAATAGTTACCATTCAAGCATTCAAATGGCACCTTTTGAGGCGTTGTATGGACGAAATTGTCGAACTCCTATTTGCTGGGAGGAGGTAGGTGACCGAAGAATACTTGGACCAGACTGGGTGCAGACTTCGACGGATAATATTAAGAAAATCCGAGATAGGCTAAAGACTGCTCAAAGTAGACAGAAAAGTTATGCTGACCACCGCAGGAGAGAATTGGAATTCGCCGTAGGAGACCATGTTTTTCTCAAAGTATCCCCGACCAAGGGAGTAATGCGATTCGGGAAAAAGGGTAAATTGAGTCCGCGTTATATTGGACCTTTCGAAGTAACTGGACGAGTCAGTGATGGGAATGCTTATGAGCTTGCACTACCACCTCAATTGTCAGGTGTCCACAATGTCTTTCATGTATCTATGCTAAAGAAATATAAACCAAACCCAACACATGTTATAGACTTCGAGCCTCTACGGTTACAACAAGATTTGTCCTATGAAGAGAAGCCAGTGGCTATTCTAGAGACAAAGGAAAGAGCCCTGCGAAATAAAACTATTCGATTAGTCAAAGTCCTATGGCAGTATCATAACCAACTCGAAGCCACCTAGGAGTCAGAGGAGGAGGTCCATGACAAATATCCGCAACTTTTTCCATCAGGTATGATATAAATTTGGAGGACCAAATTTCCTAAAAGAGGGGAGTATGTAATAACCGAGCCTACTTTGTAGGCCAACTTTTTTCCAGGTGGGCTATGGTAGTCCCAAACTATGTTTGGAGCTTGACTGGGAGTCTCCTAATTGATCGGAATGTTTTAAGACTTTTGGCAAGTCCATTGTGGAGTCCCAATAGACTTCCTCTCTCAGAATAGTAGTTTCCAAACAGGACTTCCCACCAAACACTATATATATATACAGATTGGCAGAATCCATCGTATGTACTACAACAGTAAAGATTTCATAGAAAGAGAGAGAGAGAGAGAGAGAGAGAGAGAGAGAGAGAGAGGACTGATTTGACTGTGGAATTGATTAGGAGGAGAAGAAGATCAATAGCGGGACACGCGGCGGATGTCTGACGAGAGACCGATCACTGGCCAAGCAACCTACTTCTATCGAAGGTGAGTAGAATCTAAACTGACTATTGATGCCCTGAATTTAGTATAAAATTTAATCTATGTGATCCGTCGATGAACTGTTGTTATTGTGCACTTGCGCTACAGTAATCACTGGCAAAGCGTATCAGCCAGATTTGTTTTTGGACCCAGACGACCCATCCAGCCCTAAATCAGATCTGATAATCTGATGCAGAATTAGTGTTCGACCCTAATGACCCTATACAAGTTGAGAACCATCTCAATTACACCATCGATCGTGGAGAAGAAAACTCCCCTTCACTGTGACGACTTACGGTAGAGCAAACAGTGATTGTAACATACCTTCCAGATGGAGAAATTGGGGAAAAAGTTACCATGAGCATGCTTTCATCTCCAGTTAAGGCTTCCTCACCATAGAATCCAGATTCTAGTGAAACTCAGGCTGGATCTGTGATTTGTCACAGTCGGCACCCGTCACACAGTTTGGATGAAATTGAGTTCGAAACCCCCTGTGGACCACCTGATCCAAGATCACGTCCACACATCTTGGAGAGGACCCCTGGGCGACCACGGTGGTGAAGATTCCAGGCGCATCGAACCGTTGAGCGCCACCCTGAAATAGTCTCCAATCGAGCCTGGCGGTGCCCTCTTCTGACGAACGAAACAGCGAAGAAGACGCCTGTTCTGTAATATGAAATCGACGAACTGGAGGAGATTTTATATAAACCTTTGGAAATTATGAAATTGCCCTTCTATTTCCTTAAATTCCTTTTTAAGGTTTAGGACAAACTTATGGCATGACAAATTATAAGTCCCATGTTTTCTATTACTTAAATTAATATGTGTCCAGTTAATTGAATGTTATGCGGGCCCTTCATCATAATCAACTATTCTTTATGACTAAATTGTCCATGATAAATTCTAAAATAACTAGTTACTTCAATGAGATATTTTCCTTGGAATTATTAATTGTGTCTTGATGGATAACTTTATGATAAATAATCGATTACCCCAATAAAACATGGGCAATGCCACCGCCTGGTACCAACTCCGATTCGGAGTGGGGCGAGGATTAACCAGTGTTGTGTGGTACTGGCCAAATAAAAGAGTAAGATGATGTAGCCAATTACGGTGGAGATGACTCTATACTAAAATTATTAAAATGAATTTACCATTGATGATTGAAATAAGTGTGATATCAACTGCTGGCACTGAGTATAGAACTTCCCTCGTGGATGTTGGTCGAGGGGAAGAGGTTCAGCAATCATGGTGGCAAGATAAGCCATGTTGTTGATAGAAATGTAGGTATTCCAGTGTGGGAGTATCGGAACAGGCTCAACATTCATGGTGGATGACAAACCATGTTGTTGACAGAAATGTAGATACACCGTATGGGGTATCGGAATTGTTTGATGCACAGTGGAAAATCACTCAAGAAAGAAATTGATTAGAATGTGACTGAAATCATATCATTGAATATATATACATGTTTCCCGAATGATTGAAATATGCTTTATCTTAATGATTTCCTATTCTGCTCACCAGTTTTACTGATAAGTGGTTCGCCCCACTTCAGGTAATGCAGTTGTGAAGGTTGCGGAAAGTGACGGGGATCAGCTGATGAACTTTGGCATGCGTAGCTGATCCAGAGCGCGGAGAAAACAAAAGAATAGATTTACAGCTGGGATTAGCCCAAGACTTAGACATTATTATTATCTTTCTTTTTCTCAATTAGAAATGGTCTTATTCAGTAGTGTTATCAAGACATATAATATTTACATAATGGTTGAAATAAAATGAAATTTGATTGTTTATGACCTTGATGCTCATGAGAATTTGATTTAAGTGGTGTTGTTATTAAAATCTGAGTGCGGCTTAAGAATCTGAAGAGCTCCAGATTCTTGGGTCGTTACAGCTTAATCTTTTATTTTTCTGAAACATTGTAGAAATGGAAGGTTATAATTTTCTAATCAGCTTTAGTTTTAGATTGTAGTCCAATTATACTGGTGAAGAGATGAAACAATTCTCAATACCAAGGACACCAGTACCTATCACAAATATTAGTGATAATTCATCTGAAATAGCATTTTCTCGATAACCATCACAATATTTAAAAATTTTTTTGCTAAATATAACACCATGTGGCAAAATTATGTAATGAAGTGAAAATAAAAAAGTCCACATATGTGTTTCATATATATTTTTCATTGCTTAAAAAAATAATTAAATTTCCGCAACATCTCCCTAATAATATCCCTAGAAACGCCCCAGATTTGAAATATCATCCCATCCTCCAAGGATGATAATTTCCGGAGAACAATATCCGTGTCGATGGCACCAGCAGCACTAATTGAATTGGAAGAAACTAGTTCAGCTCCCATGTTTGTACTTTTTATCTTTTTTACATTTTCCATGTTAGAGGGCAACAATTACTATTGTGTTTTTTTTCCTATATTAGGGTTTGTTTGCTTCTAACACATTCAGGGTCATAATGGAATGCATCTCTAAGTGCTCGTTTATCTTTTACCAAGTTGTCTAGTTCAGCTCCCATGTTTGTACTTTTTATCTTTTTTACATTTTTCATGTTAGAAGGCAACAATTACTATTGTGTTTTTTTCCCTATATTAGGGTTTGTTTGCTTCTAACACATTCAGGGTCATAATGGAATGCATCTCTAAGTGCTCGTTTATCTTTTACACGTCATGTGAAAATTCCATTTACATATGTGTACATTAAATATGTGAAAATGCCATTTACACGTATGAAACACAACATCATGTTTATTTGGAAGCAACATTTCACATGACTACATGAGTAACTGTTGAACGGTTAGGACTTACAAATGTAAGACATATATCTCAATAATATCTATGACTATTTAATATAAGAAACTAAGGGTTTAATGAGCCAAAAAATTTGGATTAAAAACTTGGGGCCAATAAACAACTCTTCTAACCAAGAGGTGTGTAATTGTTTCACACCTTTTTCATGTGCATAAATTTTCATATGAAAATGACTTCATTTACACCATTAACACACCTAATTTATACATTACATTTGTAAAATGAGCACAAATAAATGTGATCATGAATAACCAATATACACTCGCATCATTTATATATGCAAATGAATGTAAACAAATAATCTCTTGGTCTGTTTGTTTAATAGAAGTAAAGTAAAAGGGGAGTAAAACGTGATTGATATGACATTAAATTTTACTTCATGTTGTTTGGATGAAAGAACTAAAAGGAGAGTAAAACTAATGTTATATAAAAAGTTTTGCTTCATTACTATTTGGATGAAAAAAAAGAGGAGAGAGTAAACTTTTGATGCGATATAAGTAGGGGTTTTACAGCACTTTTCTACACTTCGTTTACTCTCCTAATGTGTAAAAGCTTGGGTAGAAGTAGAACTTTTCCTATAGTGCTTTTTACTTTAATCCCCCCTTTTTCAACTTTATTCATGATTTGATCCCGACTACTCTTCTACTCCTCTCTCATGTAAACAAACAGGCCTGGCGCACTGTGCTCAATTCAAACCATTGGATGAATTACAAACTGTGATTGGAAGCATGCTCAAATATCACCAATTGATTTATTGGAATGGGTTGCATGATGGGATTACTTAGCTGAGTGTGATACTCTAATACAGTCCCATTCATGGGTAGTACTTTATGGTTTAGATCAAGTAAAGTGGACCCTGCAGCGGAGACCTCAATGAAATACACCAGATCATTTTATCTTACTAAAAAAATAAACAAAATAATCTAAACTTAAAAATGTATTTTTTGAAACCTTGGTTCCCTTGGTCCTTTGTCAAAACAACAGCAGCAGCAGCACCAACAGCAACAGCACAGCAACAAGAATAAGAATAATAATAAGAATAATAACAATAATTGGCTTGATGATAAGCCTATCATGCTTATAGGATACTGATCAATTTTCTTGTTTATATTCCTTTGAAATCCTTCTCTTTCCTGTGATATAATCACTGTTTAGCCTAAACATTTCCCTTAATTGGTCCATTTTAAAATCTGGTGAAATCAAATTTCAGTGTTACTTTGAAGAAAGTTTGCTATCCACTCACCTCCACATTCCTCTGAATTGAATGTTCTTCTTGTGCTGTAGCTCAATTATCTTGGTCTTTTACTGATTTCACGAGACAGAAAAAGCAGCTTTCAGCCATTGTCAGCACTTGGCAGAAGGAACTACCAGTAATCAACTGTCTGCCTGGAGGAGGCCATGAACGGCAGACAAACCTGAAATAAGAAATATGTTTGTTTCGAAAGGCTCGGGAATGCTTGTTAGATAACTCTTGTTGTATTTCAAGGTGAATATATAAGAATGAATAAAGAATGGCAAGAGCAAAAAAATTCTTGAATAATCTTAAGGCCCTGTTTTTTTTTATGTAATTAAATTTGTAATATTTCGAAGATGAGTTTCCACAACACGAAGAATCAAGGTGAATATAAAAAAAAATGACCATCAAATAACCTCACAATAGGAAATTAATTCCCAGCCACCACTCAATAATCAAACCCAAGGAAAGTCAAGCTCTTATCTATATCAATTCCTTATATCCTTCACCCCCTCGACTCTTTAATTATCCATTGGTGGAGCTAATTTGGCCATGAATTCATATGTATTCTATGCAAACAAATATGCACTAATTGAAAAAATACAAAGCAGCCAAGTGACTGCGCTCTTCATTGCCTGGCGGCAGCCAGCTTGGAGGAAGCAGTGGAAGATACAAGCTTATCTGAAAATCAGAAATTTTATTTTTTGAAATTCTAGGCAGATCACGTAAGTTACCTAATATCAAGTGGAAAAATGAAGTAAATACATGACATTCATACCGGAATAATATATACTCTAAAGATGTCCCACCTCCAAATGCTCACAGCTTCAATATAATATCAGTGCCCAGACTGTCAAAGAAGCAGTAGCCCCAATGCCCCATTCGCATGTCCAAGAGGTCAAGGAGAAACAATGCTGACATCCATAAATGTAGAACCACCATTGACACAAAAAATAATGTTCTTATCCAACAACATACACATCTCCCCATTCTCTAAACAAACATCTGATGAATTTCCATCGACCTATGTTGCAAGGCTGAACTGGACTTCCTTTTCAACATAATTAAAAACTGATTTATCTTTTTCATGTATGGGGATATGCTTCTACTCTTTCGATGAGAGAAAAAAATCCATGAGCAACCACTTAATTTTGTCGCATGTCAGCAAGAAGAGGATGAAGCTACAATCTTAAAAAGGCCCTTCCATTCATTTCTTTCAGTGATGTTTTCTTTTGTCCCATGGCTCCAAAAGAAGGGAGTGGGAGCTTCATAAGATTGTGACTCAGAATTTTGCAGGTTATAAGGAAGCTTCACACTACATACCCTCGATGTTGTCATGTTTATGCTCAGATTTATGATTTGTTAATGTCTGATCCATCCAACTTTAGAAGAAGGAAGACTGATAGGGAAGCACATCCAAGTGAGCAAGTATTTTGCCTGCAAGAGCTCTCATAGTACCACTTCCCCTCTGAGTTATGTCAATTAAATGCATCTTCGCTGCAGTACCATACTGCTTCTTGTGCTCTAGCAGTCGGAAAACTCTCTCTAAAATATGGAGGGCCTCATCCTGCAAATCGGCAAAAGGGGAGCTTAACAACTTTATAATTTCTGCAATGCCTCTTGCCTCGGAGAGCACCTTACTGCCGTTTTGTAGCTTTTCACCATCTATAAGTGTAGACAGTGCTCGCAGTGCAGCCTTGCAAGCTCCAAAATCTGAATCTCCAAGCACTCTCACCAACGGCTGGACCGCACTTGCCTCCACTAGGCAAAATGATGTCTCAACTGAACACACACCCAAGTGGACTGGGCAGCCAGGTTCAGGTGGCGTTGAGCAGCACAAGAACCCCCGTCGATTTTCTACTGGTCTGCTCAAACCAGATGAGCTCTCTGAAAATTGAGCCAATGAAATTGCAGCATGCTGCTTTGTCAAAGTGGTGCCAATTCCCAGAAGTTGGACCAGCACCGGAATAATGCCAGCTTCCGCTGCTCTGCTTTGCCACGCATGGTTTGTTGATACGGTGAAACGACGTAAGGCTCCTGAAGCATTCTCTACAAGGTGGTTCATATATGAACCTCTTTGCATGCTATCAGTGAGAAACCTGACAACGATGGGAAGTGCCCCAGCATCCAGAAGCCACTGTGTGATTTGTGTATGGTCCATGGGGAGGTTAGAAATAATACCCATTGCAGCAGTCTTCTCTTCTTCATCATGAGAGGTTTCAACAATCTTGATTAAAGTTCCCAAGCACCTTTGCTCCACATGCTGTGCTAATGTGTTATCATCACCATCTACAGTGAGGCAAAAGAGCAGCATCACAGCACTTGCTCGAATGGTAGGGTTCTGTTGTTCGCACAATTGAACCAATAGTTGAACAGCTGGAAGCTGTGAAGACACACAAAAAAAAAAAAAAAAAAAGAATCAGCAAAAAAGCAGCAACACATGTGAAACTGTGAACAAACAGATGAAGTACAGTAGTCACTTCAAGTATCTGGACAATGAGAAGCTTCAGAGATCAACGCACTGATGACTTGTCACTTAAGGCTCAGAATGCTAAATATGAGAGGGACCGCCAACTAATTTTACCAATCAAAGATGAAAAAAACTGGAATACCATATGAGAGTAACGTAAGGCGGTAGATGATAAAATACGTAGATACACTAATTGAATCCAAAAAATGAAGGTAAATTCAAAACATTTTTCTTTTCAATTGTTTTGGTCAGTACTTGTTCTTTTATGATAAGAAAGGATTTCTATTAACATATTATGTAGACGGTAGATGTTACAATGTGTACAATGGAGTTGTGAGTATCATTACATTGTGTACAATGGTGTTGTGAGTGTCACGGTAAAATGAGAAAAACAATTTTTTTCTTCTTCTAGTCACCAGTCATGCCAAAAATGCCAGCTTATCTGATAACTTGTAAATTGGCATGAGAAAAGTAGATGTCTAGAGGGGACGGAACAATATGACAGCAAAAATGAATGGCACTCTCAACATCTCTTTTGGGACCACTGGCCCTTGTAATAAGTTCTTAGAATCTCGATGCAGGTTGGCTTCAAGTCAGCAATTGGGCTTCTTTTGCAGTGTATAGAACCTTGGAATCAGGACCTAAGGATTCTGTTAACAGACAGCACAAAAGGGAGGGAGGTAGTTTCACCTAACACAAATCACTGAAGGCAGAATAGTAGACAATTTTTCCAATTCTTGTGTGTTTGTGCAAGGAATAAAAATAGATTGTATTGTTAGTGCTATGGGTAACATATATTTAAAGTAATGTATGTAAAGGCCCATCATGGAAAGCCATGATTGAGGCCTAGGAAAAGATTATCCCTCCACATGAGGGATCTCTAAAATATTGGTCAAAGATGTACAGCTGTGAGATTGATGCAAGATTACTATACAATTGTAAATAAATCTAGGATTCCTTTTTTGCTTGCAATTAGAATGTAATTACAACCTTAGCATAGGCATACAATGAATATATATACATAGTTGATCTCCCTCATTGGGATACGAAAGTTTTCTCAACTGTCTTTATTTACTGTTCTTCTTCAATACAAGGATCTTTGATCCCTTACATGGTATCAGAGCTTCAAGCTTTCTGCTCAGTGCTCCTTTCAAGCATCTACTGCTCCTAACTGTCTTCCTTATCCACTGTCATCCAGAAGAGGCGGCAAGTTTATCCCTTTCATTTTCCAATCAAAACAGGAAAGAAGCAAGCTCGGAGAATCTTGCTTCTACCACTCAGAGGACCCATCCCAGCCATTCATAATCTAAGTTTCTGCAAGAAAACGATTATGTTCATCTTTCTTTATTCAGCCAACGGCCGTATTGTAATAACCCTGAATTGACATGGTGGGCCAACTGGGCATAAATAGACCACCTTCGGCCAGCCCAGTTCAAGATTTGGAATGGGCTGCTGGGCCAAGACTTTTTGATCTTTATTAGGTCATAGAAATTTGACCTAGACCCATTTATAGTGACTATGTAACTCCCTAAGATGACTCCTCGTTACACACCAACAGATGTGACTTTGTGGCTTCCCATGTGACTCTTCAAAGAAGAGAAATCCAATTAGGACTCCTCCACTGGACAAGGCTGGTTTATAAGGAGGAGCCCTTTTCTTCTTTGGATACTTTTTCATAGATTAACAATGGTAGAGGTAAGAGATCTGATGATAATCTGTATCATTTGATATTAGAAGCAGAGAATCGCAACGAAGAGCAGTTAGCTTAGTGGGTGTCTGACTTGAGATCACTCATGGCTCAAGCAACGATTACATATACAAAGTGAGTAGAACTTCCCTATTTTCAACAAATACAGTACTGATCAAGGAAATGTTCTTCCCAGAACTATTTTATTGAAAAGGAATTATGTGTTGAGCCAGCTTATAATCCTATCTACATATCTGTCCTGGGAATAAGATGCGAAACCATATTTGGGACTGTCAGGTGACCCCAAGGATGTGGTCCTCTCTTTGATTTGGATCAGTGGAGATTCACTAATTCAACATTAGATCTGATATATATTGAAATATGGAGACAGTCGACTTTCTTATTATGGGAAATGAATACTAAAAATGATTCTTTTCAGAGTCAATGTTTGACTGATTTGAGTCTATGTTTGCCGTTTGAAGTGCTTCTTGAGGACTATTTTCACTATAGAATATGATGAATTTATGTGTAATAAAATTAGGAACTGGAAAAATTCCAGTTTGGGTTGTCAAAAGGAGGCTTGGCCATTTATGAGTTGTGGGGCCATGTGGCCCACCTGATCTAGGATCAAGTCCACACATCTGAATGGGGACTTGTGGGCAACCACCGGGGTAATTGAAGCAGCGCAGGGGAAGAAGAATAGCCAACAGGCTAATTTCCAAGCCAAAAGGCTTAGGGATAGAATGTCTAGGTGCCTCACCAAAGACAAACAAAACTCTCTCAACTGAGAACCAAACTCAATTTCTTTATTCAATATCAATGTCTATCTCTCATGATGAGATTACATCTTTATTTATAACTAATATGTTATCTAATAAAGGAAACAACTAATTTCAATCAAATAAGAAGTCTTAAACCAAACATGACTGGACTTGCCAAATATTAATAAAGCAACTAAATCAACTACTAATAATATAATCTACTCTAATCTACTGGGCTTTGGGCCTGCGGCAGCTCTCCTCGGCTTGGAAAAACTCGGCTCCGATGAGTTGCTAGCTTGGTACTGCTCATATAAATTTGGATTGATCCTTTGAAAATCTATAACCGTAATCCAGGTAGCTTCAGAGAATGGTTTGCCTCTCCACTTGACAAGGAATTTGTGAAATCCTCCATTCTTGGTTGCAATGATCTGATCATAAAAAACATCTTCAATTTCGTCTGGAGGAAATTGATGGAGAGAGATGCGAAGAGCTTGTTCCTCAAAGGATTCATCATTGTGATGCCCGTGATAAAATGTTAAATCTTCAACATTAAAGGTGGAACTGATATTCATGTCTGAAGGAAGGTCGAGAACATATGCATTGGAACTGATTTTCTTCAGAATCTTGAAAGGACCTGCACTTTGTGGATGTAATTTCTTGTATTTACCTGTAGCAAATCTTTCGGGCTTCAAACGAACCATTACCATATCACCTACGGCAAACTCAACATGGCGTTTGCGAGAATCCGCGTGCCTTCTATATGCTTCATTACTTGTAGCAATTTGCCGGCGAACTTCATCATGAACATCTTTCATATATTGTGCAAACTGCTCAGCATCCACACTTGATTTAGAGTCAACTAGTAATGGACTTAAATCAATAGGAAGACATGGCTTGACATCAGTGACAACTTCAAATGCTGATCTCCTTGTCGTTCTGTTGACAGAATTATTATAGGCGAACTCTGCCATGGGTAAAAGAAGACCCCATGAAGCAACATGTTCTCCAATGAGGCATTGAAGAAGATTTCCCAAACTGTAATTAACAACTTCTGTTTGGCCATCAGTTTGTGGATATAGGCACTTAAGTATTGGAGCTTTATGCGCATCATGTGCCATAAAGTCTTCCAAAAGAAACTCATGAACTTAGTATCTTTGTCAGATACTATTGTCTTGGGAAGGCCATGTAGATGAACAACTTCTTTAAAGAAAAGAATTGCAATCTTCTTGGTATCTACTGTGTGAGAATAAGGGATAAAATGTGCTATTTTTGAGAAACGATCCACAACAACAAATACAGAATCTACCTTTCTCGCTGTTTTTGGTAAGCCCAAGACAAAGTCCAAGCTCAAATCTTGCCAAGGTGCATGTGGAATAGGAAGGGGCTAATTCAAACCTGTATTCTTCTTTTGACCTTTTGCAAGTTGGCATACTCTGCATAAATTACAAATTCAGGCAACATCTGTTTTTAAGCATGGCCAAAAGAAACGATCTTCCACAATAGCTAATGTTTTATCACGCCCAAAATGTCCACTACATCCACCACCATGTAATTCACGTGTCACAAATTCACGGATAGATGTAGCAGGCAAACATAACTTATTTCCACGAAAGAGATATCCATCATGAAGGGAAAACTTTGGATGTTCTAAAACTTCACCATTTAGAAGATCTATATAAACGCAACCAAAGTCATGATCAGCAATATATTCTTTGCGTATTTCTTCAAAGCCAGGAACATCGACGGAAATTATCGTAAGAATGTGAGTTCGACGACTCAAAGCATCTGCTACTTTATTTTCCGTGCCAGACTTACTGACATAGAACAAAAGTGAACTCCTGTAAGTATGCACTCCATTTGACACGATTGGAGGCTTATCTTCTTTTGGGAATTCAGGTATTGCGAGGCTTCATGGTCAGAGTATAAGACAAACTCTTTTCTAATGAGATAATGATGCTAATAACGAAGAGCTTGAACCACTGCATAATATTCTAGATCATAAACAGTATACTTCTTACAGGAGTCATTTAATTTCTCACTGAAATAAGCAACTTCATGACCATCTTAACTTAAGACTCCGTCAATACCAATGTGGGAAGCATCATAACTAACTTCGAAAACTTTGTCAAAGTCTGGAAGTTTTAAAACCGGTGCCTCAGTCATTTTTCACTTAATCTGCTTAAATGCTCGCGAGGCGGCATTAGTCCAAGTGAACTCTCCTTTTTTCATGCAGTCAGTTATAGGGGCCATGATGGTACTGAAATTACAAATGAACCTCCTATAAAAGGTGGCCAAACCACGAAAGCTACGTATCTCATGTATCAAAGTGGGAATAGGCCAATCAATGATTGCTTTGACTATATTTGGATCAAGTTCAACTCCTTGGGCTGAGATAACAAAGCCCAAAAATATGACTTTGGAATTCAAAAATGTACACTTCTTCAAATTAATGTAAAACTTTTCTTTTTGAAGTGCACGCATAACATACCTTAGATGATCGAGATGAGCTTCTTTTGATTTGCTGAAGATCAAACTATCATCAAAATATACCACAACAAATTTACCAAGAAAAGGTTATAGAAGCTGAGTTATCACTCTCATAAAAGTGCTGGAGCATTCGATAAACAGAATGGCATGACCAATAATTCGTATACTCCATCTTTGGTTTTGAATGCTGTTTTCCATTCATCTCCGGGCCGAATATGGAGTTGGTGATATCTGCTCTTGAGATCAATCTTGGAAAAGACAGAAGATCCAGACATCATATCAAGCATGTCGTCCACTCGAGGAATTAAAAAATTGATATTTGATGGTAATTTTGTTAATTGCTCGGCTATCAACACACATTCGCCAAGAACCATCTTTCTTCAGTGTTAAAATGGCTAAAACTGCACAAGGACTCATGCTTTCTCGAATATAACCCTTCTTGAGTAAGTCTTCAAGTTGTCTTTGTAATTCGGCATGCTCAGCGGGGCTCATGCAATAAGCAGGTAAATTAGGAAGGTAGATCCAGGGACTAAATCAATGGCATGCTGTATGGGCAATATAGGAGGTAGCTCATTAGGAAGCTCTGCTGGAATCAAATCTTGAAAATCATAGAGCAATGACTTGATTTCTAGTGGTGTAGAATCCTGTTGTTTGTCATCTGCCTCTTGAGCATAAACAACTCCTTGGTCTTTGCTTTCCATTTCAAACTTCCTCATAGAGAGAACATGAAGGTTTGATGGGGTGGTAGAAACAGTCAAAGAGGATGTTAATGGAGGCAATGGAAGGAGATCCACCACTTGTCCCTTCCATTTAAAAGAATGAATGTGCCTTTTTTGATCAGTATGTACCTCTCGATCATATAACCAAGGTCGGCTAAGTAGAATGTGAGCAATATTCATGGAAATAATATCACGCCATATATCATCTTCATATATGCCAATTTTAAAATGAACCAAGCAATGATGGGTCACAGGGATTGAATGATCATCTACCCAAGCGACCTTATAAGGCTTTGGGTGCTTTTCAATAGGCAAATTGAGCTTAGTGATTACTTCTGTGAAACAACATTCATAGCACTTCCTCCATCAACAATTAAATTGCATAATTTACCTTTGCATCTCACGCGTGTCCTGAAGAATGCATTACGTCGCCAATCAGCTTCTTCTTGCTCATTGGTGAGGAGAAGTCCGTGCATAATAAGGACATGACCACCTTCTTCTGCACCGGTGGCGGCGTGAGGAGGATGATCAAATTGAGCCTCTTGCTGTGGATCTGGCTAAGATTCTGATTAGATGTGGTCAAGAGGGGGCTTCAGCTCAAGATACTCGTCATAGTCTTCTGACGAATAAGGATCTTCACCACAATAATAAAGATTATGAACCTGAGGGCATGCATTAGCAAAGTGCCCTTGTTAACCACATTGGTAACAACCATTAGTTCGTCGATCCTGTTGAGGAGGTCCACGATTCCGTATACCTTGCTCCTGTGGCATTGCCCCCCTTTGATTTTGAGTAAAAGGACACTAGTTGGGGTGATTGTGCTGCTGTTTCGGAGGTGGACGATAACTCGCTGGTGGAGCACAACTATATTAAGAATTATTCTAATTGGGTGGATAACCCGCTGGTGGAGCACGGTTATATTGAGAATGATTCTGATTTGGTGGAGCACGATTATTATTTTGAAAGGCGGGGGGTCGACGAGTTGTTGACTCCCCAGCTTGAGTGCCAAATCGTCTCAAAGCGGATGACCGCAATTCTAGCTCAACCTATTTTGCCTTGTTAGAAATATCATCAACAGTTTCAAAATTATACATAAGGACCTCACATTTTATTTCATTTCGCAAACCAATTTTGTACCAGTTGACTAGCGTGAAATCATCATCTTGAATTTTACACCGAATAACATAATCATTGAATTTCTCTGTGTACTCATCCAGTGATAATGTGCCTTGCTTGAAAACAAAATATTCTTGTTGAAGGAGACTTAAATAATTGGAGGGTAAGTATTTACCTTCAAGCTTTTCACGCATATCATCCCACTTGGGAATAACAGGGCGTCCCATGACAAGATTGTTGTGCTCAACGCTGTGCCACCAAATACGTGCTGAACCTTTGAGTTTGACTTTGACAAAAGCAACACGTTGTGCATCATCCATATGATACCAAGAGAAATAATCTTCAAGAGAATTGAGCCAGTCAATGAAAGCATTTGGATTGAGACAACCGGAGAAATCAGAGATATCAATTTTGACTCGCTTTGTGATATCATCAATTTTTGGTGTAGCAGGCGCGTCTTCAGGATCTTTTTCAATAAAAAGATGCTGAATGAAATCATGAATAAATTCTTGCGGGCTTTTTTTTTTCTTGTCAGCCGGAATTTTGTTGGTTTCCAGCGCTAGAGGAAACTTCTGCAGCAGGAGGCCTCTGTGAACTGCGGGACAGCTCTTGTAATAACCCAACTAGGACTCTTAGTAAAATTGTAATTAGATTAACTTAAGGGTATTAGGAAACTAAGAATTTGAACAAAACTCTCTCTCAAGGTGAACGGGACTTTCTCTTAAGGAGGAAAGTATACCCCTAGTAGGACTCCCCTCCCTGCACTAGTATATAAGATAAACCAGAGAGTAGTTTCGGCCTGAACACACCAACGACAGAGAGAGAGAGAGAGAGAGAGAGAGAGAGAAGACTGAAATTAATTTCAAAATTTCAGAAGAAAAGGAAGATCGCCATCGGATGCCTGACGAGAGACCGATCACTGCCCGATCAACACGCGTTTACACCAGGTGAGTGGAATCTAACTTGATTATCTGAATAGAGTAGAAGATTAGACGTATTTGATCACCTGATGAACCGTGGCTACTATATATTAGTACCACAGTGGTCGTTAATACATAACGTCGGCCAGATTGGGTGTTGAGCCCAATTCGATCATCA
This sequence comes from Sextonia rubra, assembly GCA_037013555.1. NCBI lineage: Eukaryota > Viridiplantae > Streptophyta > Magnoliopsida > Laurales > Lauraceae > Sextonia > Sextonia rubra. The sequence goes on along the minus strand of JASUAD010000011.1, from coordinate 27,214,519 downwards.
AAACAGTAATCAGACCACTGACATGCTGTAAGAATCCCAATTGACACCTTTTGGCCCTGTTTTGGAATAGAAATCAACGAATCTGAACCTTGAGTGAAGATTCAAGGAATACCCAACGCTGTCGACTATGTAATGACACAAACTTCTTTCAAATAAACCTATTCGTAGATGGGAATGTGGCAGATAGAGATCTTGTGAATTACATACCTCTGATACTTGGATTTCGGCAAAGAAGATGAAGGATTAACTTTTAAATCCAGATCAGAACTGGATTTTCTGAGTTCCCAGACCATCACAGACTCGTTTGGTTGACTGGAATTCTGGGCCACGTGGGACCACCTGATCGAAGACCACCTCCCCATATCTGTTGGTAGACCCTAGGGCGACCCCACTGGTGGTGGACCCATGAGCTTTGAACCGTTGGAGTCCCTCCATCTCAAGACTCCATCGTAGCTGGACGAAGACCCCAAAAGCCAACGATCAACTCTGTTTCGTTACAGAGAGCTTAGGTCGAATGCTTTATAAAGCAGCAACTTAGTAAATTTCAAATAGGTCCTTGTCGTAAGTGATATTATTATAAACTCATTAAAATCTGTGATGTCTACATAGTTGATATATTATGAACCACTCAACATTATTTATGAATCTAACTCGTGGCCCAGTGCTCGGATGTTTCTTTTAAATAAGAGTGAAGACTCATCGTTACAAAATATTAGTTTTAACCCTTTAGATGGAAATAATCCTTTATAATATGTAATTTGAAAGTAGTGTAAATTACATGAAATTTTGCTGAATATTTGAATGTAACGAAATATAAGTCAATAGTATGTTTTGATTCCTATGGTTGATTTTATAATGAACAATTAGTTTCCCATTAAAATATGGACAATGCCACAGCATGGTACCAATTTCGACTAGAAATGGGGCGAGAAATAACCAATGTTATGTGGTACTGGCCAAAGAGAAGAATATGATAATGTAACCAATTATAGTAGAATATGATCTATAATAAGTTTGTTGATTGAACTTGCCATCAATGATTTAGATAAAGTGATACCAACTGCTGACTCTGAGTATTGAATTTCTCTCATGGATGTTGGTTGAGGGAAGGAAGTTCAACACATGGTGGCGAGACAGGCCATGTCGTTGATAGAAATGTAGGTGCTCCAGTTGGGAGTATCGGAAACAGGTTCAACATTCATGGTGGGTGACAAACCATGTTGTTGACAGAAATGTAGATACACCGTATGGGGTATCGGAACTATTTGATGCCACAGTGGGAAAATCACTCAAGAAAGAAATTAATTAGAATGTTACCCAAATCATATCATTGAATATATATGTATATATGTTCCTCGAATGATTGAAATATGCTTTATCTTAATGTTTCTTATTCTACTCACCAGTTTTACTGATTAGTGGTTCGCCCCACTTCAGGTAATGCAGTTGTGGAGGTTGCGGGGAGTGACGGGGATCAGCCGGTGGACTTTGGCATGCGTGGTTGATCCAGAGCGCGGAAAAGCAAAAGAATAGATTTATAGTCGGGAGTAGCCCAAGATTTAGACATTATTATTATTTTCTTTTCTCAAATAGAAATTGTCTTATTCAGTAGTGTTATCAAGACTCATAATATTTACATAATAGTTGAAATACAATGAAATTTGATTGTTTATGACCTCGATGCTCATAAGAATTTGATTTATGTGATGTTGTTATAATAATCTGAGTACGGCTTAAGAATCTGAATAGCTCCAGATTCTTGGGTCGTTACAGCTCTTCCAACGCATGTACTCTTTTAGATAGCTCTATTATCATGGCATCACGTTGGTGATCAGAGAATTTGCCCCGATATGATTGACCGCTTCAAGTTGACATTGCTTGTAGGAAGGAAACAAAGGACTGCTACTGCTTTTTTTTTTTTAGTTGTTAATGAGCTGGGTTGGATCTAACCTGTACTAAAGCCCAGAAGAGGAGTCAACTGTATCACATGAGCTGGGTCGGATTTGACCTGTATTAAAGCCCAGAAGAGGAGTCAGCTGTATCACGCACGTGTGACGCACGCGTGTCTTGAGAAGAACCTGTGAAGAAGAAAAAGCGATTCAAAGCCCTTTCTTTTGTCAACCTCTCTGCACGGGAAGACGAAGGAGTTGGCGCTGGTGGGAGTTGCCGCCGAAGACAATGGTGCAGACGGTGGAGTGGTGGATCTAATGTTAGCAGCCGATGACGCTGGTGCCAGGTACGCTGCTCGACACCCTAGTCTCCTTCTTTTTGTATTTCTCTTCGTCTTTGTTCTTTGTCTTTTTTGTCCCCTTTTTGTTTCCTTCGGGTTTGGGGATGGATGACAGCAACCGATGGGTGGGTTCGGTTGGGGTCGGTGGAGGGTTCCGGTGAGCTGTGGGGTTTTGGGTTTCCTGTAACACTCCGATCCCCTTTGAGCTGGTTTAGTGGCTCATTAGTGTGTTTTTGTGTTGTTTATTTCTTTTGGGCTTGGTTTCGAATCTTGGATAGGTAGTTAAGTAGCCTTTGACCTGGGATGGGATAGGTTCTAAGCCCTTTTTCGTAATTTTGTAATTGCTTTGAATGCATCATAATTGCATCATCTTGGTGTCAGCACATGTATTTTGTTGAGCTCGTTATTTTCCGTAACTGTCTCAAACCCATTCGGAGTCAATTGGAGGAGTTGGACCTTCATGTGACTTGAATTGTAAATAGCTTAAACCATCGGACTTTGTTTCAAACTCCAAAACTATATATATGAGTCATCAGCCCAGATGTTTTCATTTCTGCTCATTTCCTTCAACGTGCATGCAAACCCAGGGAGAGCTTCGTCTTCAGTCTCTCCTCTTCACTTCTCTTCCTCTGGGGTTGGTGTTGGGTTTTCCATCCATTTTGATTGGGTTCTCTCTCTCCCTCCTCTCTGTCTATGCTTTGAGGTAAGTGGGTTCTTCAATTCTTCTTCTCCAATTTGGAATTTCCATCTCTCTTGCTGTGTTCTCATTCTTGCATGTGTTGTTGTTTTGCTTTGCTTGGGTTTTTTGTTGGATTGGAGCTTGCCTTCAGTGGTTTGACAAAGCTTTGAGGCAAGTATAAGTACAAGACTGTATAACACATATGGGTATATTGTTGATTGCTGTGATTCTCTTGTTCTTCCATGCTTGGCATGATCTACAGCCTAATTCTATCACCTTGACTTCATTGGAGCTTGTTTTGCTTCATTTGCACATGAAATTGCAGTCTCTGTAACTGTCCCGATTTCCTTTTCTGTATTGTACAGCTAAGCCGTAATGTTGTACAGCTCAGAATCCAGTGACTCGAATTTTGAATTTTGTTTTACGGCTAAGCTACGGCTGAACCATAAATTGTTCTACGGCTGAGCCGTAAGCTAACCGTGACCCAACCGTGAATTAACACTCTGATCAGTCGAAACTTTCTGATTCCAATACTCTTACGGTGAAGTTACGACTAAGCTGTAGACTCCACCGTAGCGCAGCCATAAAAGGTATCAGATCAGAAGTGGAAGATGACCAGTTTAGCCGTGTTCTGCAGGAAATCACGGCTAAGCCGTTGTGCATCTTACGGCTAGGCCATAAGCTGTCGATGGCTAAGCCGTAGGTCATCCACGGCTAAACCGTATGGCCTGGAAAAAGTTTGAAATTAAACTTAGGCTAATGGTGTGACCTTGTAGGGCTTATATACAGGTAACCACTCATATAAACCGGCCCAATGGATTCTTTGGACCGCATGAATAGTCTGTTAGGCTGTGACTCATTCATATGAGCGTTGGTTTACTGTTAAGCACCTCCCATGGGTATTGATTTAAGGGACTTTGGTGCACGTGAGAATTACATTGCAACACTTTGATGGCAACGGTGCATCGAATAACTTAAAACTACATCATCATGCACGGTTAGTGACAGTGAACAACTAGATTTGAGTTGGCTTGTAATTACCCTTGATTCCGTGTTAATCTGAGATCCGTTGCATATTACTTACAGTTTTGCTCTCTGTTCTGCTGGTCTATGTTTATGCATGACGAGATTATTTTGCTTTTGTTCTGTATAATTGTTTTATTCTTCGGTCTGTACTATGCTTTGATCTACGCAGTGCTTTGACTCATTTTACGCTATGCTTTGTATACATCTGGCTTTGTACATCTCTGATTCACGGGGTATTCCCAAGTGGCTTTGCCCAGAGATTTATACGTGAGGATAAGATCCGGCCTTTGCTGTCGGTGAGTCTAAAGCGGAAAATCTCCTTTCTTTTGGATTTGATTTGATTGGTATTAGTCTGACTTTACTCAGCCTCAGCCCTAGGATGCCCGATGGGGTTACCTCTGGCTTGGTTCTCTATTCTCTGTATCACTGCAGCGTAGCTTTGTCGTGGGACTCCGGAACCCAGGAAACCGAGACCCACTTGTACCCATGGCCAGGTCGGTGGTGTTCTCATCTGTATGCTCTGCCTGCTCTCTATGTGAGAGAATATGGTTAATGTAGTAGCCACTTAGTTCAGTATTTCTATGTTTTGATTCATTATCATGCCTTACTTCTATGCACAATTTGCTTAGCATACTAATATGAAACTCTGTATTTAATCTTCTGTCATTATTCACTTTGATACTATGAGTGTTTCGTCCCTGTTACTTATAATTGTTGGATCGTTGTATTCATTGAATTGTCTGTGGTGTTGCAGGCACAGATCCCTTGTCCGGCTCCCCGGCGGTCGAAGAGACTGCAGGGCAGGACCTAAAGACACCCTCCGGTATGGCAGAGTGGGCTTGATCACTTCTGCCGAGTGCGTTCCTGCATATCATCAGTGTTTTAGTTTCTTAGAGATTTTGTATCTTGTACTTTGAACTTTGTTACTCTGTATTATTTTTGTACATCATGTTTTTGGTGTGTACTCAGTCTTGTATTTGGTTTTATATCTGTGTGTGTCATCTACGTCTTTTTCCCATTTTGCATTTTGGTTCTTCCGCTCGTTCTCTTTTGTTGTGCTTGCTATGATATCTACAGCTTCCGCGTTCGCTTGCTTCGCACGTGTTAGATCCCTTATGTGCGTGTATTTGGACTGGGTTTGGATGCACGTGCACGGGAGTACGTGTGTCACTGGTTTGGCTTTTCGCTAACCCCCGATTTCTGGGCTCGGGTTGTGACATTTCTGGTGAGGGACAAAGGGGTGTTGGGTGATTCCGGAAGAGATGGGGATGGACGGTAGTGGTCGAGGTGGTGGTCGGGGGTGGATCGGGTTGGATTCGGTGGAAAGGGAGGAGGTTGAAAGTGGTTTCGTGAAGGGGTTGGGTTTAATTAGGGTTTAGGGGTCGCAGTGGGTTAGGGATTGGGTTTAGATTTGGGGATCTAGGTTTGGAAGGTTGATTAGGGTTTATAAAAAGATTGGTCGGTGACGGTGATGGGTTTATGGGTTCCGACATGATTTTAGGAGATGCGAGGGGTTGTGGAAGGGGTTTGTGGAGGGTTATGGTGTACGGTGGTGATGTGGGAGAGGGCTAGGGTTTCAGTTGGTCTGGATCAATGGAATGGAAGCGGGACTAGGGTCTGGGAAGGGAAGTGGAATTTTTGGGGCGGCCGTAAAGGCGGGATGTGTTGCAGTCGTCGTTATTGGACTGCGGGAGTGGATTGGAGGTTTTGGTTTTTCTAGGTTTCGTGCAGAGGGGCTGCGATGGCTTGCGATGGGAGTTGGGATGTTGGTTTGGTGAAAGGGTGTCACGGCAGAGAGGGGAGAGATGGTAGATTCGGCTGTGAGTGGAAAGTAATGTGATGATGATGATGGGATGTGATAGTGAAGATGATCAATGGATGATGACTGATGGATGGATGAATGCGCAGGTTACCTCGGACCGGCAATTGGAACGTGGCAATCCGAGAGTGGATATTTCTCTGATACCAATTGAAGCAGCGCAGGGGAAGAAGAATTGCCAACAGGCTAATCTCCAAGCCAAAAGGCTTAGGAATAGAATGTCTAGGTGCCTCACCAAAGACAAGCAAAACTCTCTCAACTGAGAACCAAACTCAATCTCTTTATTCAATATCAATGTCTGTCTCTCATGTAGAGATTACATATTTATTTATAACTAAGATGTTACCTATTAAAGAAAACAACTAATTCTAATCAAATAAGAAGTCTTAAACCAAATATGACTGGACTTACCAAATATTAATAAAGCAACTAAATCAACTACTAATAATATAATCTACTCTAATCTACTGGACTTTGAGCCTGCGAGTATAGACTTTCAGACGGAGCCCATTAGTATGGCCTGCATTAGTGATGGACCCATGATGGTGGGACCATTAAAAGGCTTCAAATAGACTAGGCGTGAGACCCTATCCCTACCACAAGTTCTGTTAAAATTATTTTTTGTTGTAATATTGTAAGGATGTGTGAATCCTTATGTTAACTAGCTTAAAAGAAGAAGATGAAGATTGAGGAAATTGTCTCTTGTATATTGATGGCATCAATCATACAACATATACTGTACACTGCCTTAATTAAGGCTGGATTTACATTGAATGATATCTAATTATAAACAAGAAAGGAAGGAGTATCAATGTTATCTGATATGGTACAGCTATAAAGAGTTGGGAGTTGACCGTGGGATGCTGTCATTCATGAGCCTGATGGGCTTGGTAGACTTGGTCTTTCTATGCTTCTACACACTCCCTCAAATTGATGTGGTTGCTCAAGTAGCATCAATTTGGAAAGAATGCAATCATGACGATCCCAGGGTAGTCCCTTGGTAAACACATCTGCCAATTGTTCAAAAGGGGAGATATGCGGCAGATAGATTTAGTTTGTGACAAAATGTTGATGGATGAAGTGACAGTCAATCTCAATATGCTTGATACGTTCATAGAAGACAGTATTCTTGTCAATACAAATAGTACTAGTGTTGTCGGCATAAAAAGAGGTGAGGCCAGATAGAAGAACTCCAAACTCACGAAAAAGATGACGAAGCCATATGACCTCGCTACTTGCGGCAGACATGGAACGATATTCTGACATTGCGGTTGATTGTGAAATTGTGCTTTGTTTCTTACTTTTCCAAGAGATGAAAGAGGGCCCTAAGAACATACACTAGCCTATCATTGATTGACGAGTATTAGGACATCCTAGTCAATCGGCATCAGCATAGGCTTGCAATTGTAATGAGGATGTGGAAGGGTAGAATAAGCCACAATTACAAGTACCTTTGACATAATAAAGTATCCGATAGACAGCTTAAAGATGTGGTTTATGAGAATCCCCAATAAATTGATTGACAGTGTGCACAGCATGGGAGATATCCGGTCGAGTCATTGTTAAGTAGAGAAGGCTGCCGACGAGATGACAAAATCGAGTAGGATCTGGAAGAGGATTCCCATCTTCTTTGCTGATTTTACATTGAGCTCTATCGGAGTAGCAAAGGTTTTGGTGTTGCTGAGTCGTGTAGAATGAAGTAAGTCATTAGCATATTTTGATTGAGTAACTTGAATTCCGTCCTTGTTTTGTGTAACTTCCAACCCTAGAAAGTAAGTCAAAGGACCAAGGTCCTTCATTTTAAAAGTACTCATGAGATGAGACTTGAGTTTAGAGATGTTAGCATGATCATTGCCACTTAAGATCATGCCTTCAACATAAATTAATAGAATTGTACAACCACGGGGTGTTTGCCGAATGAAGAGAGTTATCATTTGAACTTTGATAGAAGTGTGCTTGAAGAATGGCAGAGCCAAATTTGTCAAACCAGGCTCGTGAAGCTTGTTTAAGTCCATACAAGGATTTAGTCAACTTACCGATGTGCTATGGTGGACAAATATATCCCGGTGGAGGACGCATATAAACAGTTTTCTTTAGATCCCCATGTAGATGGCATTTTTCATATTCATCAGCCAAAGGGGTCAGTGTTGAGCTGTCACAACAGCAAGTTAACACCTTACTATAGTCATTTTGGCTACCGGAGCAAAGGTTTCCTCATAATCAATCCCATACTCCTGTTTGTAACCTTGGGCTACCAGGCGAGCCTTGTATCAATTAATACTACCATCAGGTCGTTGTTTAAAGAATAAACCCACTTACTTCCAATGATGGATGTATCTGCAGGAAGAGGCACAAATTCCTAGGTTTTATTGGCCTCAAGGGCACAAGTTCATTTGTCATTGCATCTTGCCAACATGGTATAGTAGCAGCCTTAGAATAAGATGTTGATATGGAAATTGGATCAGAAGTAGTAAATAAAGCTGGAAATCCATATCTATCAGGGGGCATCGAGGGACGACTAGAGTGTCGTAAGGGAGGTCCAAAGTTCATACCTTCAGTGGAGGTATCATTGTTCGTAGGAATTGGCTCGGGAGGTGTGTTAGGAAAAGGAGCAGTAGGAGGAAGTTGTCGTAGATGTCGGGAATAAACTTGTGTGACAGTAGGAGGCTTTATAGGAGATGGAGGTGAAAAGGGTGGATGATAAGAGATTTGAATATTAGAGGGATGTGGTGACTGAGAAAAGAACGGGATGTTTTCTAAGAAAAAAACATTCCGAGAGATTCGCAATCGTCTCTCTTTAGGATCATAACATTGGAAACCTTTTTGTTCATCACTGTAGCTAAGAAATATGCAACGAGTAGCTTGTGGTGATGGTTTGTCACGCTCCAGAAAGGGAAGATGCACATAACAGAGGCATCCAAAAATCTGTACATTTGAGTAGGAAGGATGGTGACAAAACAAAAACGCAAAAGGAGAGATTTTAGCGAGGATAGAGCTAGGAATTCTGTTGATAATATAGACTACTGTATGGGCTGCCTCACGATAGAACTTGGGTGGAATAAGTGATTCAACAAGGAGTGTTCTAACAGGTTCTAAGATATGACATTTTTTTCTTTTTGCAACCTCATTTTGTTGAAGTGTGTGAGGGCATGATTTTTGATAAAGAATCCCTTTTTCTTTAAAAAAATTATGAAATGTAGTAGATGTATATTCTTCCCATGAGTTTGAAAAAATGATTTTGATGGACTTCTGGAAATGATTGCTTACCATATTATAGAATTTTTGGAACATGGAGAAAACTTCAGATTTAGATTTTAAAAAATATATCCATGTGTACCGACAGTGATAATCTATAAAGGTGACATAATATTTATATCCAAGTCTACTCAAATGAGGAACAATCCTCATACATCTGTGTGAACTACATCAAAAGGAGTAGTGCTACGAGAATAATGAATCGGAAAAGGTAAAACATGACTTTTGCTCAGGTAACATAATTCACATTTAGATTTTGAAAAATTAGAAGCTATGGAACTAGAAATAGATTATCCAAACATCCAAGTTTAAATAAAGACAACAAATTTGCATTATTAAAATTACCAAGGCATTTATACCAAGTGGTCCACACATTATTGAAAAGATTCATAGAGGATGCAAATAATGAAACTTGTTCAATTTCGAGAAGGAATAGTTTGCCATGCTTACTCCCCATCCTGATCACCTTTCCAGTTTGCCGTTCTTGTATGACACAACCAAATGGAGAAAACTGAACCAAATAACCATAATCAATAAGTTGACCAATGGAAATGAGATTTGTAGCCAAATTTGGGACAAAATAAATATTGTGCAGGGTAAGCGGTCCAATGGATGCAGTTCTAGTACTAGAGATAGGTAATTGATGACCATTTGCGGTGGTGATGGAATCACGACCTTGTAAGGTTGTTGGTTGTGTAGATTTTGTGCCACAGAGGTCATGTGATTGGAGACTCTTGAGTCTAGGAACCATGTGGCAGGGGTGAAAGATGTAAATGGTGAGGTGGATGAGTGAAATGCAGGGAATGCAGAGGAAGAAGAGAGATCACTAATACCCATGGAGGCAAATGCAGACGCCACAAAGGAATTGATCAAATCCTTAATATGAGCAGTAGTTTGTGTAATAAAAGTAGCGTCTGAGGAAGCCGTTGTTGCCACTGGAATAGTGTTCAGAGCCTAAAGTGCAGTATTGCCATGCTTCGGAGTTTGTGCAGATTTCTTTTTAGGCCCTTTTGTGCAAGTGGAAATGAGATGACCATTCATTTTGCAGTAGCTGCAAAATAATTTTCTCTTATAGTCTCGAGCCACATGCCTATACTTCTTACACTCAAAACATTGTGATTTCTGACCACGAGTAGTGAACATTGCCATTTCATCAGCTGATGATGAAGCTAAAGGTGTCAGAGCTGCTTTTCATTCTGCAAGAAGAGAATGAGTAGATGATATGCAAGTTTCTTCACGGAGAACTTCTTGGACACGTGTCCAAGTAAGGAAAGATCTCTCTATTCATAAGCGTAGCCTGTACAGGTTCAAAATCAAATCGATGGTCCATGAGAAACAGACTGACATGTTGTTCTTCCTGTAATTTAATTGCTTGTGAAAGAAACTCAGTTGACATAGATTGGAGAAGCATTTGATCCCTCTCAGTCCGTAGGGCGAGAAAGCCATTGTAGTATTCTTGGACAGATTTGTCATTCTAGCATTATTTAGATAACTCTGTATCCAAGTGAAATTGGCGGGCCTTGTTTTGCTGATGGTATATTTTCTTCATATGGACCCACATATCGGAAGCCTTGGTAAAGGCTTGAAGTGCTATCGAAAAGGAGGAATCTACTGAATTTAGGATCCAAGTTATCACTTTAGCATTGTATTGGTTCCAAGTAGCGAGTGCCTTATTATCTACCACAAGTGTTGTGGTTATGGCAGTGGTTTTTGCAACAGGTTTGAGAGTGGTACCATCCAGATACACGATCATACCTTGTCCATCAACAAAATTTTTGAGATGGAAGGACTGGGATAGGTAGTTAGTCCCATTAAATTTGACGGGAATGATGTCAATCTTTTCCATAGATGAAGTAGTCCAAAGAGTGGATGGGTCCCAAATAAAAATTTGTGTTTGCTAGATTAAAAAAGACAGAAAAATGCCAAAAAAATGTGCTAGGGGTCCAAGAAAATTAGAGGAAGAATGAGCACAGCATGTTGGAATCAATCAATCTTCCAAAGCAACCTTCCAAGTTATATAAAGAACCTATTTTCATGCCTCGTGGAGAAGAAACCACTTGGTTTCAATGGTCAAGTGAGATTTAGGAGCTGCAAACACAGAATAGTGTATGAAAACTGACGAACCACAAATCTGTGAAAATGACTGACCTTGATTGTTGATAAAATACCAAAACATGACGGAAAAAGCCCAGGAATATCAGTCGACCAGATTGATGTTGTTTTTGGAGATATGTGCCTGATCCAAGGTGGGCCCCACAGCAAGATCAAGCTCCCAGAACTGTCAATAGAGGCTGGACTATGGCTTCTGATGGTAGGAAAGTCCTTCTTGTAAGATAAAAAGGATTTGATGGCAGAGATTCTGTTTAGATCTTAAGAGAATCTAAAAGAAATTGGATGAGACACCTTGTTGGTGTCGATGCAATAGAGAAGAACCCAAAAGAATACTTCCTCTGAAGAAGACTTCCTTTGTTGGAGATAGAAGAAGTACAAACCTAGCTCTGATACCATGCAAGCATGTGTGAATCCTGATGTTAATTAGCTTAAAAGAAGAAGATGAAGAATGAGGAAATTGTTTGTTGTATATTGATAGGCATTGATCATACAATATATTCTGTATACTGCCTTAATTAAGGCTGGATTTACATTGAATGATATCTAATTATAAACAAGAAAGGAAAGAGTATCAATGTTGTTTGATATGGTACAGCTATAAAGAGTTGGCAGTTGACCAGATCCCTCATGTGGAATGCTGTCATTCATGGGCCTGGTGGACTTGGTCTTTCTGTCATTCTACAAATATAACACTTGCACATTTTCGTATCAAGAATTCTAGGTACTTACATAAAAGACTCTGGACCCCAATAATTTTTAATCCCCCTTAGAATGATTTATTACTTAGAGAAAAAAAAAGAGGCACCATGAACTGATGCATAATTCTATACGAGCTAAACAGTGATTATTTTCTCCCCCAACGATAATTAGCTGTGGAGATGTTCTAATAGTGTGTTAGCTTGCTAAAACTTAATGTGTATAATAGGGTGGAATCTAAGAAAAAGCCCCTTTTGTTCACTAAGTTATTAAGAGCACGTGAATAATTAATACCGAACTCTCATGGTACTTGATCGTGATGTTTAGATCTAAATTTAAGCGGAGGTAATATAAACAATGGATCATTCTATGACTAATTTGAACATCAAAGATATGGTCAATGCCACATGTTTGGGATACTAATTGTTATTTAGAGTGGGGCGAAATTCCGGCCCAAAGTATGTGGGACTGACTATATCTTTGATATTCAGATTAGTCATAGAATGATCCCATGCTTATATTACCTCTGCTTAAACATAGATCTAAACACCATGATTAAGTATCATGAGAGTTCGGTATTAATTATTCACATGCTCTTAATAACTTAGTAAATGAAAGGGGCTTTTTCTTAGATTCCACCCTACTATAAACATAAAGTTTTAACATGCGAACACACTATCAGAACATCTTCACAGCTAATTATCGTTAGGGGAGAAAACAGTCACTGTTAGCTCTCATAGAATTATTTATCAGTTCATGTTAACTCTTTTTTTTCTTTTCTAAGTAATAAACCACTCTAAGGGGGATTAAAAATTCTTGGGGTCCAGAGCCTTTTATGTAAGTACCCAGAATTCCTGAAAATGTACAGTGTGTCACATTACAACAAAAAATAGTTTTAACAGTTCTGTGACAGGGATAGGTCTCACGCCTAGTCTATTTGAAGACTTTTGTTGGAGGGGCCCAATGGTCCCACCATCATGGGTCCATCACCCTAGTGGTCGCCCATAAGTCCCCATTCAGATGTGGGGACTGATCCTAGATCAGGTGGGCCACATGGCCCCGCAACTCATAAATAGCCAAGCCTCCTTTTGACGACCCAAACTGGAAAATTTCCAGTTTCTGATTTTATGTGCACATAAATTCATCATATTCCATATTGAAAATAGTCCTCAAGAAGCACTTCAAACATAGACCAAATCAGTCAAACATTTACACAGAAAATAATGATTTTTAGTATTCATTTCCCATAATAAGAAGGTCAACAGTCTTCATATTTCAATATATATCAGATCTGATGTTGGATTAGTGAATCTCCACTGATCCAAATCAAAGAGAGACCACATCCCTGGGGTCACCTGACAGTCCCAAAGATAGTTTCGCAACTTATTCCCAAGACAGATATGTAGATGGGATTATAAGCTGGCTCATAATTCCTTTTCAATAAAATAGTTCCAGGAAGAACATTTCCTTCATCAGTAACATAGTTGCTGAATATAGGGGAAGTTCTACTCACCTTGTATATGTAATCATTGCTTGAGCCGTGAGTGATCTCAAGTCAAACATCCACTAAGCTAAATGCTCTTCATTGCGATTCTCTACTTCTAATATCAAATGGTACAAATTATCAATAGATCTCTCTACCTCTACCATTCTTAATCTATGAAAAAGTATCCAAAGAAGAAAAGGGTTCCCCGTTATGAACCAGCCTTGGACGTCCAGTGGAGGAGTCCTAATTGGATTTCTCTTCTTTGAAGAATCACATGGGAAGCCACAAAGTCACACCTTTTGGTGTGTAACGAGGGGTCATCTTAGGGAGTCACACAGTCACTATAAATGGGTTTGGGTCAAATTTCTGTGACCTAATAAAGACCTAAAAGTCTTGGCCCAGTAGCCCAATCCAAATCTTGAACTAGGCTGGCCGAAGGTGGTCTATTTATGCCCAGTTGGCCCACCAGGTCAATTCAAGTTTATTACACACATCTCACCAAATCAACAGTGGACCCCACCGCCAGATTGTAGCAACCTAAGGGACCTTCGCCAACTTGGTTGACCATTTATCAGATGAATATTAAGAATTTTTCTTGGATTTTTATCATCTGAAAAGGTCAGTTTTTCATTGCTTCTTTGGTTTGACAGTTTTTACAAGTTGTCTCAGTCTTCGGGCTTGATAATCCAATCCAAACGTTAGCAATCAGTTTTTTTTTGTCTAGAAGTTGTAGAATTAAGCCAACACAGCTGCTGTTCTGTCAATTTTCTCAAAATTTTAATATCTGGATAATTTCGATTAAGTTTAATGGCGCAAATTATATGTCTTGGGCTGTTCAAAGAATTTCATTGAAGGACAATGGATGTTGGGGTACCTAGATGGGACCACCCCAAAACCAGCTACTGATGATAAAGCAATTTCCAGTTGGAATCAATAGAATGATAAATTTATTACTTGGATCCTCAATTCTATTGTTCCTTCCTTCACAATGACCCTTCAAGCTTTTACAAAGGCTTCTGACATGTGGGCACACATGAAAAAGATTTATCATCAACAAAATAAAGCCCGAAGATTTCATTTTGACACAGAATTAGCAAAATACTGCCAAAATGATGAGAATGTACAAGAATACTACAACAGTTCCTGACCTTATGGACAAAACGAGACTAGATGCTCTTCCTATCCGTCTCAGCCTTCCTTCCCCAAGCACTCAAACTAAAGGAGGAACTCCATGTTAGTCAATTCTTGATGAATCTACGTTTAGAGTTTGAGCCATTATGGGTTGCATTGATGAGTCAAGAAATCTCTCTTGAATTGGATACCTGTGTTTAGGAGGTCATTCGTGAGGAAACTTGCCTTTTCTCTCACCATTCCCTTCCAGAGGAATCAAAGGCACTTCTCACTCCATCTGGAACACCATAGGCTGATGAGACAACCCTTTTTACTACTCATGGCTAGAAACCGCAATGTTTTGAATGTAAGAAGTACAGAAATGTGGCTCGGGACTGCATGAAGAAATTATTTTGCAATTATTGTAAGTGCAAAGGATATCAGTTCCAACTGCACGTGAAGGCATGACAAAAAACCTGATCAATCTCAGCAGCATGGTTCAGCTGCTCTTCAGGCAGAGAATAACTCTCAGCTTGATCCGGCCTCCTATAACACTAGTTCTGTTACACTAACCACGGCTCATATTTGAGACTCGATCAATTTTTCAGTGTCATTAACATTTATCTCCATGGGTATTAGTGGTATGTCCCTCTCCCCCACTTCATTCACTACATTTCACTCATCCACTTCACTATCTTCATCTATCACACCCACCACGATTCAGGTGCCTCAAACTAAATGACATCAGTAGCCCAAAATTTACAAAACCGTAAACCATATAGTGGCCATGACTCCATCACTACAGTAAATGGTCATCAATTGCCTATTTCTAGCATAGGAACAATTACCATAGGGCACCTTAGCTTACCCAATGTTTACTTTGTTCCCAATTTAGCAGCAAATCTCATTTTTATTGGCCAACTTATTAATTATGGTTATCTAGGTCATTTTTTTTTATTGTGTCATACAGGAAGAACAAATTGGAAAGGTGATTGGGATAGGGAGTAAGCATGTCAGGCTTTTGCTCTTGGACTTGGGGAATAAATTGTTCCTTTTTTCTTCTATAAATGTTCTAAATAATGTGTGGACCACTTGGCATAAACGCCTTGGGCATTTGAATAATGCTAGATTGATATCTTTGTTTAAACTTAGTGCATTGGATAAATTAATTTTTAGTTCTCGGGATTCTACTTTTGTAAAATCAAAATGTGAATCTTGTTGCTTAAGCAAAAGTTAAGTATTGCCTTTTCCCATTCATTTCTCATGTGCCATTGCACCTTTTGATGTTGTTTACATAGATGTTTAGGGATTGCCCCTCATTTGAGTAGACTTGGATATAAGTACTATGTTTCCTTTATAGATGATTACTATCGTTACACCTGGATATATTAATTAAAAACCAAATCTGAAGTTTTTTCCACATTTCAAAAATTCTATAATCTGGGGATCACTCAATTTCAGAAACACATTAAAATCTTACGTTCAGACTTAAGGGGAGAATATACTTCCATTGAATTTAATACCTTTTTGGCAGACAAGGGATTCTCCATCAGAAATCCTGCCCCCACATCACAAGAAAATGAGATTGCCGAACGGAAGAATCGACATCTCATGGAAACTATTCGATCTCTATTTGTTGAATCCCTAGTCCCACCTAAGTTTTGGTGTGAAGCAGCGCATACAACAGTGCATATCATCAGTAGATTACCTAGCTCTATCTTAGGTGAAGTTTCCCCTCATGAGTGCTTGTTTGGTCATCCTCCATCCTACTCACATTTGAGGATATTTGGGTGCCTCAGTTTTGTTCACCTTCAATCTCTTGAGCGAAACAAACTATCCCCTCAAGTTGCACGCTGCATGTTTCTCGGCTATAGTTATGAACACAAAGGTTTTTAGTATTATGATCCTAAAGAGCGCTGGCTACGGATCTCATGGAATGTTGTTTTCTTGGAACATGTTCCGTTTCATTCCTTTTCTTCGAGTACACTTGATATCCAAGTTTCCTACCTCCCTCACTTTTCCGCTGTAGATACTCCTCCACCAATTACATAGGTCTATGCCCATCATCTAAGGCAACCACATCCTACTACTCCTCTTCCTGACACACCACCCTTGCTGGTTCCTGACAACAATGCTACTTCTCCTAAAGGTAATGATCCTGCACCTATCTTACGACGATCTAGTCGTATTTGGTTCCACCCAATAGCTATGGCTTTCCAGCACTACTTGGATCCCATTCTTATTCCAGAATAGGCTGCACTCATACGATGCTGGCAAGATATTATGACAGATGAATTACTTGCTCTTGAAGCCAACTATACTTGGGAGTCGGTGCCACTTCCAGTAGAGGCTTCTATCATTGGAAGCAAATGGATCTACTCCGTTAAAGTTCGTTATGATGAGAGTATTGACTGTTATAAATCTCGATTGGTCACCCAAGGGTATAAACAGGAGTACAATATTAATTATAAAGAAACCTTTGCCCTAGTTGCCAAAATGATTATAATCCATTGTTTATTTACTGTGGCTGCAGCTCGCCACTGGCCTCTTTGGCAAATGGATGCAAAGAATGCATTCCTACATGTGGACCTTAAGGAAATTGTGTATATGCATCCTCCACTGATATAGGCTAGACCATGGGTCAGCCAATCCTTTGGGCCCAGTTCATAAGCCCAATTAGACATCTAGTTATTTAGAAACATTATTAGTTTTGATTGTACTAAGGTCAATAATGAAAATAGCTATTGCAGCGGGTGCTGCGTTCAGTGGCGAAAACGCTACATAGCGGGCGTTACGTAACGGTATAGCGGTGTGAAATGAAAAAGTTGTCAAAAAATCTTGCAAAAATATCCACAAAATCCAGAATATTGGAAAATGTTAAAAAGTGATGCTCTTTTCCAATTATAGCAAAGATAGAGGGATGTAACGATCAATTCAGTGCATAAAAGTTCAGTATCGCTGAATGATTATAAAATAAGAGTATTGATCTAATTTTTTCCACACATTTATGTTGGTTAGATATATACTAAGTTATTATGCATTTTTAAATTGATAATTCAAATAATTAATTTAGCACAATTTTATATAACAAAGAATTTATAAATTATAAAGTAATGCTTAAAAAAAGTTTTGAGGTTCAAACCAAATAACAAATTAAGTTTCATTAAAACAAACAACGGATTTTGGTTGAGAGTAGGGAAAAGAGTACAACTACCAAGGGGGTGTTTGCTAGTACATTACCTAAAGAAGAGCCCTTGAGCGGAACTATCTCCATCGTCTTTAATTCAGTAATATCTTATGTGTTTTAGTGTTTTTTTAAGTATAGAAGGGTAGAAGAGTTGCGTAGACATGTTGTTTGGAGAGAAGAATGAAAGAAATAAGCCTTATTATGCATTTTAAAATTTTTTGAAAAGTAGCTATCAATCACATTTTGTAGTGGCCCTGTAGTGGTCCGTAGCAGCCCCGTAGCGGTTTGTAGTGGCCGTAGCGGCCATTATGGTTGTGAGCGGCTCCAAGTTCAATTTAGCGTAGCAGTCTTGGCCCTACGCCCGATATAACGGCCACGTAGCGGCCGCTACGTATTTTGATCCATGATTAGGGTTAATATTAGTGAGTTTCCTCTTGTTTAGGATTATTCTTATGTTAGTAAGTTTTGTTTCTTCGAAATCAAGCCAACTCCTCTATATAAGGATGTTAGGCCTCATTGTTATACATGCTCAGTTTCAATTAATAAAATTCTCTTTTGAGATGTTATCTCTTATGGGATTTGCTCCTCTTGTGAGGATGTCCTAGTGGCTGAATCCTTTTTTGGATTTGATCAATACTTTGGTAGATTGACCTATTTTATCGATCCTAGATTTAGGGCTGCACCAATTGGTATCAAAGCCGAAGAGCAATCATCGGAGAAACTTTTGTCCTCCTCAAAGATTTTTTTCCTTGCCAGCTACCGTCCCCAATCACCATAACCTTTCTCCAACCAAGGCCCTCTCTTCAAACCGTTCCTGACACCATCCTCATCTCTCAAAACCCTAACCTAAACCTTCCCTTCCCCAAACCCATCCCCCACAACCCTAACCCACTTTCTAAAGAACCTTGGCACCAGAACCCCTCCCCGACCCTCAAGTTCTTGTTAAAACCCCAATCGGACCCTCCCACAAAACCAACCATCTCCGACCGCAGTCAAACCCTTTTTGACACTTCCGCAACCCATTCCCATCTCCCAACCCATTAACAAAAAGGGTGGCACAGTGCACGAGCCCGACCCATCGTCGACCACTAAAATCCATCCCCAACTTCCCCCTTCGAAGCCACATCTGCACTGAATCCACGTTCGCAAGTCCCTAAACCTTAAAAGCCATTCCCAGCTCCATCTTGATTATACCAATCCCATCACATAACACCCTTGTCCCTCTCCACCCACATCCGGACTCCGCCTAAACCAACTCCACTCCTCCTGAACTTCCAAACTCCCAACCTTTCACTTCTGTTCGTTGGCTCCAATCCCAGTAGAAAAACATAAAATAAAATTAAAAAAAAAGAGGAAGAAGGAGACTCGAATTGATGACCTACCTAGACTTCCACAGCACCACCTTTGGTCACCGTCACAACCAATAGCTCTGTCTCCCAGGTGCCTCACCATTAGCAGCACGACCTCTCGATTCTTTCCTCACTTTCCAGCCAATAGATAAGTCTGACTTTCTCTTCTTTCTTTAACTTTGTTTGCACAAAAACCGAGCCGAAGAAGGAGATTTCCTCCCACGTGCGGCCTTCCTTCATTGTTGTTGGGCCACACCTTTGGCACCGACCTAACCTGACCTGAGTCTGCTTGAGCCACTGTCCAGTTGGGCTACAAGTCTGGGTCTGACTTGACCCAAGTCCAGACCCACAACAGCCAAAAAATTAAAAAAGAAAAAGAAAACAACTAGAACCAGCCTAGCAGGTCGGCCTATTTTTCAAAAGCGGTTACAATTATTGCTCTTGCATCGATGTTAGACTGCAAATTTTTTGAAATTCCAATGAAATTCAAGAAATTTTGTATCAATACACTTATGGCAATTGGCATTTTGAGCAATTTCTTTATTTGAAGCAAGAAAACTTATCAGTTGATGAATATACCCATGAATTTTGGGAGTTGCAAGAGATATGTGCCTTATAGGAGGATAGGATACCTCATTTGATTCGTTATATTAAAGGCTTGCGAACAAATATCTTGGAGAATATGAATCATTGCAAAACCAATCATGAGGCATACTTAGAAGCCCTTCGTGTTGAGCGTATACTTATATAGTCTCACATGCAACAAAGACCATAGGCTCATGTTGTGGAGAGACTTTTCGCTGGAGAACATAATCCCACCACTGTCATTCGCAGACTCCTCAATACTAATGAAAAGGAGGAAGAAGAATGGAGACAAACTAAGAAATTCCACACAAGGGTCGGAGTCAAAGACAAAGCCGTTAATTTGATTATTAATAATGGTAGTGCATTCAATGTTGTTGCACTAAATTCATTCATTAGAAAAAGCGACACATCCACTGTTTTTTTTTCATGAAGTAACCGACCACGTCAAGCTTTTAGGCCATATCATGCAAATGTGGATATGAAGAACAGGGAAAAGTTATATTTATATATAAATATAAAGAATTTACATCAAGGTCCCACTTGTTCTTTGGTTCTCAGGATGTCAACCAAAGATTTGGTAACTTTTCTTAACACCATTTCAGAAAAAAAAAAAAAAAAACCTTAATGCTGGCACATTGATCCTGATGGATCATTGGTAAGGCATCTCCCTTAGGGAGGACTAGGGATTGAATCCCTAGCCCTAGTTGTTGCTTGGTTGGTTAAGGACTTGTATAGTGTGTGTGGGGTGCGTGAGTTGAGCATTTAACAAAGCAAAAACAAAAAAAACAAAAAAAAATCCCTTATATCCAAAGCTTCCACTTTATTGAGTCTTTAAGACCTACAGGACAGGAGAATACCACTTTCATGAAGCCTCATAGAATGCATTATTCCCCTTAATTCTAGCAGGACCCTTGGAAAAACCATCAATACTGAACTTTAGACAAGTGATTACTGGGGAATCCATGGCACTATCATCTTCCTCTTTGGGTCATCCCCTATCATAGAGTGCCAGATTCCCTAACATTTTTTTCATTATGATGCTACCAGACTCCTTTTTTAGTGGACACACTTTCAGGCTCCAACCTTATAATATGCCGTATAGCTCTCTGCAGTCTTTTCATTCCCATTAATGATCCTTCCATCTTAGTCTTCCTTCATTAGTGCTTCCCATCATCATCATCATCATCATCAAAGCCTTATCCCAACCATGTTGGGGTCAGCTACATGAATTCTATTTCTCCATTCCGTTCTATTTTGAGCTAAATCTTTCGATAAGTGCAACTTCTTCAAATCTGAATTAATGACTTCCATCCATATTTTCTTCGGCCTACCCCTACCTCTTGATGGACCCTCCACCTGTATATCCAAACTTTTTCTCACCGATGTCATTATTGGCCTACGCTCAACATGCCCAAACCATCTTAAACGAGTTTCTCTAATCTTATCTCCTATTGGTGCTACTCCTAAATGTTCTCGAAAGCGCTCATTTCTAATTTTATCTTTCCTAGTTTTACCACACATCCACCTAAGCATTCTCATTTCTGCTACATCCATCTTATGAATATGTGTCTTCTTAATTGGCCAACATCCTGCTCCATATGTCATAGCTGGTCTAACCACTGTCCTGTAAAATTTTTCCTTCAATTTTGTTGGCATTTGTCTATCACAAAGTACTCCCGAAGCTAGTCTCCACTTCAGCCATCCAGCTCTTATCCTATGCTCCACATCTTTGTCAATCTTCCCATCCTTACTAATCATCGAGCCTAGGTACCGAAAAAAATCTTTACGTGGTATCTCATGGGTTTCAATTTTGACAGTGGTTTCAACACTTTGTATATGTCCACTGAAATTGCAATCCATCTATTCTGTCTTTGTACGACTTATTTTAAATCCTCTAGATTCTAATGCCCTCCGCCATCTCTCAAGCTTTGCATTTACACCCTTTTTTGATTCATCCACCAATACTATATCATCTGCGAACAACATACACCATGGTACTTCTTCTTGAATAAGCACAGTTAACTCATCCATAATTAATGCAAAGAGATAAGGACTTAAGGATGATCCCTGATGTAAGCCTATAGTCACGGGAAATCCGCCCGTTTCTCCACATGTGGTTTTCACATTTGTTATTGCACCTTCGTACATATCCTTTAAAATTTCAATGTAACCTCTTGGGACATTCCTTTTGTTTAAGACCCACCAAATTAAATTCCTCAGTACTCATTAATGCTTCCCAACTTCTAAAAAAATTCCCTGCCCTAAGCCTTTGAACTCCTCTTTCCCCCGAAATCACTAATCCACTCATCATTCTTGAAGAGCCTACCATTCTTTCCATAATAACCAGATGATCATCTTTGGTGTAACTATCCAGAAAAGATATTTTATGAAGATCCTTCGACTGAATTACAGTGGTTAGTATAAGTGATTCAGGTAAGAACTAAAATGTTTTAAATGGTGTTTTCACGGATCACAAAAATTATGAGTTTTTTGTGCCATTTTGCTTTTCAAAGGTTTTCTTAATTTAATATGGATTTAAAAAGATCTTGACCGTATGAAGTTTAAAACTTCAGTTATGATAAAGGAAATAAAATTCAAAATCTTCCGCCATAGCCTACTAGAGTGCACTGAGTTCCATCTTTTTAAAAATTGCTGAAAACATTCACAGAGACTGAATAAATTTAAAAATACCATAGGTGATATCTTAATAGTATGTATATAGCCTAGTGAATTGCACAGATTCTGATAAATTAAAAAATTAACTATAGGATTACAGTCATAGTTAAAATTGACTTTGAAGTAAACACTCCTCTCAAATGTTCTAAAACTGAAGCTTAGCCAATAAACCCAATAGAAACAAGGTACCATAGTAGATTATCTGATATCAAATCAGTTCCACTTAGAACAGAACTCTCCTTCTCTTAGGTTGCTTATATTGATTAACCAATCATCTTTTCAATTTTTCTTGCCAGATTGAAAACTGCTTTAAAATGAATGTTTGGTGCTCAAAAGTTGCAGAATATAGGGCACTCAAAGGAGTTTGTTATTGAAGATGATAGACCAACATATAACTACAGTTGATAGATCAAACTAATAATGGAAGAAAGTGGAAACACTTGTCTGGCAGTTCACTCAATTCTCACATAAGACTATAAGAGGACTCACTCAACTTTAGTTTGGGGAAGACACCCAATTAATAGAACCTACATACTTCTCACATAAAAATATAAACTCAGTTCCCAGAAATAGTTAAAAAGGATAACTCTAAAAGCCAAAGATGCTTCATTAGGGTGCTTTACACTCCCAAGAGAGCCTTAATATGCTCCAAATTTGTCACGGGGATTTATTACTCAAATTCTAGGAAAACCAGCATCCTCATTTCTCATGCAACTAATCAAGATTCTACATGCAATAGATGAATTCCTATCTAAGAGGCACGAATACAAACACAAGACACAGATACGACACAACATAGACACGATGATATGAAAAATCCTAAAAAAGTAGGATACGGACACGGCTAAGATATGGAAAATAATAAATATATATTTTTATATATAATCATAAAATTAAATAGAAATTGGTTGTTGTATTTATTTAAAGCCAGCAACATTTTTTTGTTTTCTACCCAACCACAACATTACAAAGGTTTCATTGACTAGCAGAGACTTTGAAAAGTTTTCAAAAATATAAAAATAAGAAAGGACAAATAATAATATAAAAAATGGAGTGATGGGAGATAGAAATAATATAAAAATAATTAAAAGATGAGAGAGAGAGACAACTGTTCTGAAAAAAAAATAAAATAAAATAAAACAAAAGCAGTAGCAAAAAAAATCAGTAGCAGTTCTGAGAAAAAAAAAAGCAGCAACAACACGGAAGAACAGCACAGTAGTTAAAGAAAAAAAGCAACAGCAAAAAAAAAAAAAAAAAGCAGTAGCAGCAATCATAAAAGAAAAACAAATAGTACATTTTCTTCTTCCTTTTCCTCTTCATTTTCTTCTTCTTCTTTTTCTCCTTTACGCGCACGATCCCTCTTTTTCTTCTTCTTCTAGATGCGCGGTGCCTCTTTTTTTCTTTTTTCTCACACGGTGCCTCTTTTTTCTTCTAGGGTAGTCGAAGGACTTAGGGCAACAAAGGGTTAGGGGTTTTAACCTTACAAAATTTATGTTTAGCAACTTTGTCTTTTTTTTTTTTCTAATTTTAACCCAAGGACGTTAGTTTTAGCCCATTTTTATTATATTTTAGCCATGTCGTGTCCTCAACATGTCCTTGACGTATCCACCCCATTTCTAAGCCGTGTCCACAATTAAAAAAAAAAGCTAGGGCACGTTTTTGGCATGTCGGACACATGTCCAGCCGTGGCTGTGTCCGACATGGACATGGGGACCCTAGACAAGTGTCCGTGCTTCATAGATTCCTATGCACTAAAGCACCAAAAACATTGTAGTCAATTTCATTCAGTTCGGCTAAACAGATAAAAACTATCCAGCTCGGTCAAGTGACCAAACTGAGTAATCTTGTGAAGAATTTAGGTCTAGATTTCAAAGGATGTTTTGGTCCAAATTTCAGCCTGTTCAGCCCAATAAATGGCCAGGTTTTGGCCAAAGAGGGATAGAAGTACAATTCCTTTTTCAATTTATTTCAAACAAAAAATTGCTTCATAGCTCATATTGATTAAGGTACTAGTTTGCCCTATTCTAATGATCATGTGGATGTGTTTGTTTTATGTTGTCATTATTATTACTTGCTACAACACTAATAATAGAAGATGAGAATTCTGAATGGATGTAAAAAAATTCACATTGTTACAACATGCATGGCTTATAAATTATTTATTTGACATGTAGAAAAAGCATATTGCTTTCTTGATTTCATAGAATGGATAGAATAAATATATATATATATAATGTATTGTTTTTAGCAAAAACATAATGTATATTGTTAGTTTCGCTTGTCACTATTTTTCATAATTTTGTATTTATATTCTTTTATTTTTGTAAGTTTAACGATAATCAACTCTAAACTAAACCACTAATGTGTCAAACTGGCCAAAATGTTTTGGCTTGGAGTTAATTTTTTAGGTATTCCAGCTATAGGGGGCTGGGACGTCCCCGGGAGAGGGTGGTAGACCTTGGAGAGATGGTGGAGCCCTCGGGCGAGGGAAGTGGATAGACCTTGCGTGAGGTGACAAGAATCTCTAGTAAGGGAAAGGTAACGCCTCTTACCATTGAGGTAAGAGGCCATTCTCGGTATGGAGTTAAATTGAAATGTGGTCCGAGACAAAATTGACAACTAAAAAAATCTAGCCTCACAATTTTCAATGCACTAGCCTTTTACCTAGCACCGCACTTGTAACCAGACATGGGAGATATGTTTTCGATTTGTGCGAAATGGAAGTCACCCATATATGCACCAACATGCATGGATGGAACTACACGACATTTTCTGCAGAAGGAAAAAACCTTATATGATACCTACCTGTCTTAGCTTGGCCCTCATGTCTCTCGCTGAGGGAGGTTGACATATGGCATGGAAGGTTCTGAGAATGCTCTCTTGTACATTTGGTCCTGTTAAGCTAATTAAGCAGAAGAGTCTGAAGATGTCATCATCAGATTCAAGCAACGTCATGGGTGTCTCACCAGCTTCAGGTGATGTTGCTGATGAGGCAAGGTTCATAATTGTGGCTGCCACTTGCTCTCGGAGTCCTGGGTAAGATGCAATGTGAAAGTATAGGAGGCTAAGAAGTGGGGCTACAGCTGCTTCTCTAATCATCTGCAAGCCATTTCGTGGTAAACTTGACAGGTTCTTAAGAGCTTCCACAGCTGCTTGTTTGACCCGTGTATCACCATGTGAGATCAAATGAAGAAGCGGCTGCAGCACCCCATCATCAAATAGAGCTGCTTTACTGTGATCTGTCAATTCCATGTGAGCTAAAGCTGTTGCCATGATCATCTTTGAGACATCTGACCCTGCATCATAAACAAATTGAGTATTTGCACATATCAAGTGATAATCTTTGCCAATTAAAAGGACGTGATAGTTGTTGTTTCAAACTAAAAGTTTAGCAATTCATTTCTGCACTTGGGATCATGGGTTTCAGTTAGACAGAAACTTATTGTATCATATATTTCCCCCTTTCTCGGTAAGCGGTTTCCTAGCCACCCAAAAAACCTGAAATTAGTTTACTTGAAATGTTATCTTCCATACCCATCACCCACGCACAAGCACATGGTAACACACTGGCACATTTTATCTACGCTTGGAAGGAAAGGATTATGCTCTTCATTAGCATATTTCCCTTTGGTATTTGAAGGATTTGAATAACTTATGACCTTTTTAGTAGGATTTTGAGAAATTATTTTTTTGTAAATAACTTACACCAAATCATATCAAATACCATATTGGAAATCAGTTTCCAAGAGGATAGCAAAACTTGTCACCAAATGGGTGATGATCTAATATAAAGATTAAAACTTCTATGGGATATGGAAATAATTGTGTGTATTCTATCAAATATGAAATCAGAGGATCAGTTGTACTTAATCCATACTGTGCTAGATACCCATGAGTGTTACCCATTTGTGAATGCTTTAACTTTGATTCTAGTCACAGAAGAACATTATAAGTTGGAAGAACATTATAAGTTGGATCAATCACCACTTCTTTGAGTTTCATTTTTCAGTGCTTCATCATACTACATAATGCAAGAAACAGAATGCGCAGAAGTTATCAAACAACTAAAAAGGTATTCATAGGCTAAAGAAAGAATCAATCATTTGCAATTTCACTGGTCACGAAATTCCTCAAATGGTTCTGCAACATGAATTATCAAGTAAAAACTCAGCTAATAGGGGTTGGGTCAACAGCAGAAACTGCAAGACATTGCTTGAAATTTTGTTACACAGAGCATTGCAATTTTTAGATTTAGGCGTCTTTGTTGGACAAAGTGGAAGTAACAATGGGGATGATTTGCCTTTTAAGACGTCAAGTGCAAATGGCAGGAACTGGCTGTTTCCCAAGTTTTTCAAGTGTAAGAAAGGAGCATGATTCCAAATGGATTGGAAGCACCAATATAAGGTTCCTGCAACCGTGGGACTGCTGAATTTCTGCAGAGATACTTAACCAGAAGGCATTATATATTTTCAATTATTAGTATTACAAACAAATGTCTACAAAGAATGATATGGTTAGAGTAAGAACCTGATGAAAGCTGTTGCAGCAACGGTTTGAAATAATTCGCCTTTGCCATCTGTACCACATTCTGATCATCAAATGAAAGGCTCTCCAAAAGTTCCTTTGCATCGCTAGCAGCTTGAATGTCTTCACTGTTAGAGGTAGTTACGAGAAGCAGTATGCAGCCCTGTACCTTTCCGATTTGGTCAAGAACTATAAAGCATTTTGATAGTTCCAGTAACAGGGCCACCGCTAATTTAGCTTCCTCAGTACTTCGTGCAAGTAACTTGACAATGGATTCAATGGCATTTTCAACTTCAGCAATTTTTTCCTGCAGGTTTCAATCTCAACTTGTTCAAATGCCCACAGCAAGAACATCGATTAACTTGCCACAGAAAAAAAATTTTCTTTTACTGATTGCTGATAGAACGACGATGTAACATCTATAAATGGGATTAATCTAGTCCAGACAGAAAACAGTAGCCATAGTTATGGACTTATCAATCAAACTCATTACATCAATTCTTATTAACAAAAAGGGAAGGAGATTAAAGTACTAAAGAAATAATTTTATGAAAAAAAGTACCTTATTGTCATCACTGTCCATTGCTAATAAATGAAGGATAGCCAGAGCACGACTCTTCGTCTCAGGATTCCTTCCCCTAAGAAAGCCAACAAGAATTGGTATGTAATTCTCCAATGCTACCCATTCACGGTGCAAGTCTCTTTCTTCACAAAGGTCCTGAATTTGTTTCAGGCAAGGGAGAACCTCTTGCTCCTCACCCGAGCAGAGTTTCACCTTCAATGAACCAATTATTATCATAGTGTTTCTTTCCTTCCATTCTTCAATTGATTTCTGAAGAATAACATTAGGTCGCAGAAACCTGCTGTCTAAGGGAATATTGGTCAAGGGACAGGTGGTGTTCCCATCTTTAAGCCACTTCTCTATTGCGCTTCTCTCAAATATCTTCCCCGATGAGGTCTCCACAGGGTCTACCATGACATCATGAGTGATTGGACAGTAAAATGGTTGCAAAGGTTCCAATGGCTGATTACCTAACGAATTCTTCTCGCTGTAATATTTATTCCTTCTCTCTCCTGGGGACAAAGCCGCATCTGCTCTTCCAAGCAGTGCAATGATCTGATCCATTTGTAGAGCCTCTGCATGGTTTTTCCTCACTTGTGCATCTTGTGCTTCCTTTTTGAATTCATCAAACACCCTCTTCAACGCAGATCTACCAGTTGAGATTCCAACAGTTTCTGCAATGAGAACCAGAAGATCATTCGCATAAGAACGACTAGCATTTCTTTCCTGTAATCCGGATTCAATTCTTTCAAGGGTGTACTCCTCCGCCATGGCCGCGTTAAACTCCACCTTCAGCATCTCGTCACACAACCTGCCGACTTCTTCATTTATACCAGATGAGAGATCGAGCGAGGCCAATGGGATAAGGCTCAGTGCTCTACTGATCTCTCTAGTTGTTTCTTGCAGCTGCTTGACTATGCTCCTACAATTGACTAACAGATAGACCTTGTTTCTCTTGCTGCACTCCAAAACCTGCCCCTTTGCAACTTGGATCTGTCTACTTAGAATCTGAATGGCGCCATTTACACTCTCGGATCCATGGATCTTTTTCTTGGTCAGCTCTCTAAGGATGGGGACGATCCTCCCCAGGTAACCGGAAAGCTCCGCAAAGCTCTCTTTCTCGATGAGGACATGCTCAGCAGCTTTTGCAGTCTCAAAGATCTCCTCTACAATCTTCGAAAGCGCCTCTGATGCCGGGACTAAAGAGGCACTTACAACCATATCCATCGACATTTCGCTACTCAAGATCCAAGCTACAATACTCCATAAACAATTACTGAAGCTCCAGAGCCTCAAATTCAACTAACCAAGCTCCACCAGTCAAAGATTCATCCCAGATTGACTTATATTCTTCCAATTGAACATTTGTTTGATGCTCAATACAAGCATTTCTACCTAAATTTCACAGATTCTGTTGTATCTCATTTGCTTTTTTTATTTTTTTCTTCAAACAACTGAGTAGAATTCAATGGAGATTGGGTCAAAAGAAGTCAAATTTTCAACTACAATGCATCTACTTGCTGGGAATCAGATGCAATCAAAGAAGAACGTTCACGAATCAAGTCAATCTAAGTCAAAATCAGATCGGAAAGTTAGGGTTTTGAGAACTTCACCTGGATCAATGGTATTCAGCTCTTTTCAGACCTTGCCGATTCGGAAATTGTTGAAGCAGAAAATCAAAGGAACTGCCCAATGTTGGATGAAATCCTTCCCCGTTACGAACTGCAACGGCGATTTCTTAAGAGGAGGAGGAAAAAACCGGTTTTTTGTATCGGTTCTGAACCTTCCTTTCGCCTCCTGTGATGACTTGTGCTCCGCTGAAGACGTTTCTCTCTCTCTCTCTCTCTCTCGGGTCTACAGTTGAATATTCCCTTTTTGCTTCTTTCGTATTTCACAGGACGCAAAACAAACATGCCACGTGGCATATTTCCTGCTTACGGAACTCTCATGAGACATCATCCATTACGACTGTTGTTATTACCGTCGCATGAACGTGGAAATTATCGAACGTCCGTTTGAAGTCGACACGGTCGTTCTCAGTCTTGGAAAGTGAGATATGATAAAGGGAAAATCTCAAGATAGGGCTCCAGCTTTGCTCAGATTTCAAATTAAGACAGAAAAATCTCACAGTTTAAAACAGGACTCAAGGTTTTGAAATTCCTTTTTTGATCAGGACATCTGGCTAAATTTAAGATTTTTTTTTGGCGAGTTTCTTCTCCTTTTTCTCTTAAATACCTAAAATGCCCTTCCAGGGTTATGTTCTCGTGTCCCAAGGTTATTAAAAACTAGAAGAACTTCCTAGCAACCCCTCTACATCTCTCTTTCCACAGCGGCAACATTATACATACATTGATAACTATGGACTCACTTTTGCCGCATGCTTGCGGGTTCAATGAATTGATAAAAAAGAATATGAAGTGCCAGAACTTTCTCTCTCAAATGCATGAGTAGATCTCATCAGAACGAAATGAAAACGAAGCAAAAACTCTAATTTTCATATCTCACGATCTATGTCTGGATCCAAAAATTTGAAATCTCTGAAATCACCCTCAATTCAGCTGAGTGATCGAGAAAGAGATGAATATGAATATATTCAAGTTAGAATGCAACATGTCCCATCTGATGACCGTCATCATCATCCTCCTCAAGATCCACACCATCAAATCCATAGAGTCTCTCTCGATATCCGTTTTCCAATCCTAAAAAAAATTGGGTTTTTATGATCAGACATTTCTCTAAATTGGAGTTTCGTCAAAATGCATTTTTGATAACCTGTGTTCCAAAACATAACCTGGTTCAAGAAGGTGAAATAGAATCCTATCCAAGCATGACACTTCACCTAGGTTTGCCATCGAGCAGCCGGTGATTGCCGTAGGAGGTGAGGTGGGTGAGAGGTGGAAAGAGAGTTTCAAAGAGAAAGAGGTGAAGGGCACTTTGGGTATTTGGTAAAAGAAGATAAGAAACTTGGCCAAAAATCAGCAATTCCAGCTTAGATGTCGTGATTTGGAAGGAATATGGAACACTTGGGTTCTATTTTGAAATTTAATTTTTTTTATCCTTGTTTGAAATTTAAATAAAATTTAAGCATTAGTTTGTAATTTTTTCTATTATAAATAAGTGGGGGAATCTCAACTAAGGCGTTAAGTTCTTATCTTATTTCAAAAAAGGACACAGTTTCAAAATATTTCAAATTAATCATAGTAAATTTTTAATTAAGGGCATTCTACAATTTAAAGATGCTTTCTGATGACTTTTTCTCTCAATTTTCTTAAAACATCAAAGTTACTTTTAATTTATATTCAAGACATGGTTTTAACAGCCACTATATATAGCCCATCGTCGTAGATATATTCGTTGTCCTTGATCATCGGAGAAAGAAATTAGATAAGAATTTTATTTAAGTGAAGGGTAATTTGGGTATTTTAAAATTTTGAAGGAAAAGTTGTTCGAAAAAAGCTTTAAATAGAGGGATGAACTTAATTGAAATCTTTTTGGAAAACTTAGGGATTAATTTGAAAAGTTAAAGACTTATGTCCTTTTTTGAAACAAGTCAAAAAATAAGGTCTTATTCGAAATTTTCCCCATAATAAAATTAGAAATCTTGATGATAGCAGCAGTATAAAAAGGTTCAAAGTACAAGGCCAACACTTTTCTAAAACTGGATCACATGACCCACATGGATATATCCTCAAGCTTTATCTAAAAAAGAATGGGTCCTACCGACTCATTGATTTTTTTATTTTTTATTTTTATGACGTAGGGTATCCCTCGCCAGCTGGCCTTTAGATCTTTGGCCTCTTGCCCAAGGATTATCCAATTCTGATGGACAAGGACTATTCTATGAGAGATACATATACAACATCACATATAATATCAGGATAACGTAAGGGGAGGGAGTCAAACTCAAAACTTTGGGAAGCAAATCCAACGCTCAAACCAACTGAGTGACCGCTTTGACGGCTACTGTCTCATTGATCACCATGATGAAAAGTGACTAGTCGCTATAACATAGTGCTAAACACGGGTCCATTATGGTGATCAATTATTCTTTTTTTTTTAATTAGTGACAAAAACAATCATTAAACAGAGAAAGAAGAAGAAAAGGTATAAGTAGAAGAAAAGGATGAAGAGTATTATACCCTTACCCACTTATCACATACAAAAAGAAACTACCAAACACTTACATAATCATGCCTTCTGGGAGAAAACCTCTTAACCCCTTGTTTAGTTAAAGAATCAACCATAGAGTTAGCCGATTTAGAAACATGATGAAAGATTATGTTAAAGCAAGTGGACAAGGTCTGGATTTCATTGAATAAGAATTGAAATTTTCAAGGGTTGGTCTTCTTTTTAGAAGTCTAAACAATCACTTTCCACAATAAGATCACTAAGAATATTTCTCGAAAAGCATCAAAGGGCCTCCAAAATGGCTAACATCTCAACTTCGTTGGAATCACAAACACCCACATGCTTTGAAAATATAAAAAGGATGTCACCCTTGGTATTATGAAAAACACCTTCAATTCTAGTAGGCCCTAGTTTACCTCTAGCAGCACCATCAGCATTGAATTTAAATACTCCAATAGGAGGAGAAGATCAACAAACAGATTTGCTTACCTTAATCGTGCCGCACCCCATGCAAGCTCTCCAATTATATAATATATCATTTAAACTAAGATTGGAGAACTCTTCTCTAATCAAAGCTAGCTTTGCTATCCTTAGGTTAATTGAAGCAATTAAATCTATTAGGGAAGAAAATGCACCTTTGAAAATTCTATCATTTCTTTCCCTCCAAAGGGACCAAAAAATAGCAAAAGGGATCAATCTCCAAATAGTACGACCACATCTAACAAAAAGAACTCTCATCCAAGACTCTACCACCTCCTCAATCTTCCTCGGAAAACACCATTCAACTCTACATTTACTAATGAAGTGACCCCAAACATTAGTTGCAAAGTCGAATGAAGTAAAAGATGATTAACTGTTTCCACCACCTTTTAACACATCACGCAAATGTCTGAAATGGAAGTCGATAACAACCTTCTTCTTCTCAAATTGTCTGCTGTAAAAATCTTTACCACAATTGCCAACTAACAAAACGCCTCCACACGGGGAGGAGTTAGCCCCAACCAAAAAAGAGAAGAAGAGGCACTAGAAGGTTGGATTCCTACCAAGGCTGAGTAAAGAGCTTTTACTGAGAATTTCTTAAATATAGAAGGCTTCCAAATCCGAGAATCCTTGGAATTCCTACACAAAAATGCATTAGAAAGAAGACCCAACAAATCCCTATACTGAATCTCCTTAGATAGGCAAAGGCACCTTCTAAGAGACACATCCCAAACCATACAACCATCCTGAACCTCGTAGCAATCACTGACCACAAACTCCTTGATGGACACCACTTTAAAGATTCTAGAAAATAATTGATAGAGAGGGCCCAACCCCACTTAATCATCTAGCCAAAATTTGACATCTCTCTCATCTCCCACGACAAAGTTCACCCATTTTGACAAGACACTCCAGTATCAGTTGTAACATCTCCTACCAACACAATAGCACCAGTGAGGCTCACTTCTGTTGAGGTGAAACTTGAGGATGTATGATTGGAATGGATGAAAACCTTGAATGGGTGGGACGATTTTTATGTGGGCCCCTTGATGATGTTCCAAAAAAGTGTTACACGGTTCAGTTCAGAAAACATGCATACCTAGGGACTGATCTGTGCCCACTAGGTGACGTGTAGATTGCCAACCAATCGAGGAACAGTTGTTCCATTGACTCAATTGTTAAGATCTTTGTCACAAGTACGTGTATAAATATTTTCTCATGGAACGTGTGGATATTTTTAATCTTGATATTTTTTTTTGCCAAATATTAACGGGAAAATATAAATGAAATTAAATTATTTTTAAATAATTAAAGTCCATATAAAATACTATTGAAGATTATTCTAGTAGGATCTTCTTAAATGTTTTGGCATAATTATATATAGTCTTTTATGAGGCTAGAAGTGTAGACGGTTCAAATTGGTGCGGATTAAGCGTAATCTACCAACTAGACCGATACCTGTAGTTTTACAGCTTTGTAATATGTAGCCATATTGTTGCCTATTAAAAACCGAACTGAACCAAATTGAACTGTGAAAGATCAGTTCGATTCGGTTAAAATTGTTCATTCGGTTCTACCTAATTGTTTTTTCTAAAAAGCCTATCACCATATGAGCGAGATGATTGAAAAGAAGGTTTTGAAAGCAACGGAGGTCTGCCAAGGAGACTATGCATGGGATGAATGCAAAGTGGCTTGGGACGAGGTGGAGGAGGTCGGCTAGGCCAAAGCCGACTTGAGGAGGAAGATGGAGAAGGACCCTCTCGAGTTCTTCTACAGTGACAATCTAGAGACCGTTGAGAGATGAGAGAATGGTTTAATACCTTGGTAGCCAGTTGATCTTAAGAGTGGTGGTAGCCAGCGGCGGCAGCCATTCTTCAGAGTGTCAAAAGAGATGAGAAGAGTTTGAGAGTGAAGGGTGATTAAGGATTTAAGGCAAAATCCACTGGATTTTATATGGAGTAGTGAATAGTTGAGATTGAAAGTTGGATGATCACGGCTAGAATGTTGCCTCTAAACATATTTTTTATATAAAAATAAAAACATATATATATTCTATGTCAATGGTTTGGTTCAATTTAAATCTGTAGACAAAGGGTAAAATTTGTCACCTGATTGTTACTAACGAATTAGAATTTTTTCAACCCATGATCAAATCATTAACCATCGATCGGTTAAAAATCTGTGGATCAGATTGGTTCGGTTCAAGTTTGCGGATCAACAGATTTTTTGTATACCCCTTTATGAGACTATCACACAATCCTCTCTAGTCTTCCCTGTGACAGGAGGTGCCTTGCACCTAATAGGCCTTTGATCTGTGCTGACAAGTAATAAAAAAGTTTAGCTCTCATTTAAGCAAGATACAAGTTGTGTGTGTGTTTTTTTTTCTCTCTCTCTCTAAAAAACCAGATGCCGTATTTATTTAAGTCAAAATACACATTTTTGTGGGCCAGCATCTCAAATGAATGTATTAGTCGCCAAATTCATCATAATCATCCATTTGGCACCGGTTGCTGGGTTATGGGTCGGCCTCATCTAAAATGATACAACCCGTTTTTTATGGTGTGGGTTATCTTAAGGTATTTGACCCAATAGAACTAATCCCTAGATAGCACCCGCTAAATCCACACCATAAAAAACACAAGACATGGGGAGCGGAACAAATGGTGCGAATGCATTTTTTTTAAAGGACCTTGAATATTATATAAATATGGGACATTCCACTTCGTCAAAATATGGCTTGCTGAGTCAATTTAAAAACCCATCAAGAAAGACTTGACCTACTGCAATTTGGATTTTTGCATTTCTACAATGTTCTAAAATATCAGTTCGACCAATGATTCAACAGGGTTCAGACATGGCATCACAAAATGACAAAGAAAAGAGTATTACCTATTAAAAGATATTACTATATCAGATGCCTCCACCAGCGTAGCTTGGGGAGAGAGGCATTTCTTCACAACAGATGAGATTGAGGGTTTTTGGGGGCCAACATAGGCTTTTGTGATGAATCCTTTCCTCCTCCACTCAATGCTTCTCCACCCAATTAATTGGTACTTGGGGAAATTTGATACTCATGCAACCATGTAGTGTGGATTGAAGTTTGATAGAACACAATTTATAAAGTTGTTTGGCTTTTAAATAATTAAACCAAAGGCTAGGAAAACTTGATTGAAAAAAATACCAACTTCATTTGTACAAGTGCCATCAAATTTAATTCAATCAAATGTTAGGAATCCATATGGGCCAATGGATTGGATTCGGCCAGAAATTTTAGGGGCCAGGATTGGACAAGCTCGTGCCAATCCCAACCTGGCCCATGAGCACCCTCACCAAGTTGCCACAGAAAGAGGGAGAGAGCTATGCATGGCTCCTCATATATGTAGATATCAAAGACCAAAGCCTGATTAGAATTATAGAGAAGAACTCTTTTAGTCAACTTCAAATTGATGAGAAAAAAGCTCTGACGGTGATAAAAATCACGCCATAAAAATAACTTGAAATTAAAATTTTCTTTACAATCACCAGAATCAACCTCATCTGGACCATGATATGAATGAGAAATACAAGAGTGATATTGATTCGGCTCACCCTTAGTTTTAATGTACTCAGAAAGAGGTGAGCCAAATCAACATCACCTCTTGTCTTCCTCTTCTCAAGACAGCTAACCTTAATGTCTGTTTTCTCCATCTTACCTCCTCAACAGAATGACCCCTTGTGATTGAGAAAACACAATCTTCTTCCTATATATAGCAATACAAAGGCACTGGGGTATCAGGAACAAATAAAAAAAGGAATCACTCACAGGTTGCAATCTTATTCCATCGAGAGAAAAAGGAGTCATTAAGTCAATGCATGTCATTGTAGAGAATTCTTAGTAAAGCAGGTGTTGAAGATAAGAAAGAGATATCATGGATTAAAGACCACGGCATCCTACTTTTAGCTCTCTTATTGCCCATTGATTCTCTATGGTGGATCTATAATTGTCATAGGACCTGACCTAGAGTGGCTTATTACTCATATCATCTTACTGCCACAGAAGCACGTGTAATACATTTGGACCCCATATCTTTTGTAGTTTCTGGTGATCATACCCATATCCATAGCCACTGGGCATTTATTTTCTTTTAACCTGAAACCACTCCTTTATCAGAGATTATCTCACCTAACTTGGATTCGCAGCACGCTGTTTTTCTCATAGTTATACGGACTTTAAATCTAATCAATCATTGTTTTGAATATTGGCATTAGAAGCTGTTTTGAGCCAGGCTAAAAAGCTAATATTTTTGAGCTGCATCAAGGATGCACATTGTTGAACCTATATCAGTGATATTCAATTTCAGTGGAAAATACTGAATAATAAATTGTAAGGTCAGTGATAGACCATATAGGCCTGGATCAACCTCTAGCCGCTGGTTATAGTTATCAGTTATTTTTCAGTGAAACAAGTTGGCATGCAGCTGATAAGATGTGAACTGAGAACCATACCAATACTTTGCATCAGTTTCTTTGGAAAAAATTATAGATATCACCTGATATATTATATATCTGACAATATTTAGCGTTATTATGGACAGAACCCTCATCCTTTATCATGAATTTAGGAGAGTCAAAACGAAATGATGTTGGTAGCCGAGGGTAGTGGTCCAAATGACCACCACCCATTTCTGTAATTGTCCACTCTCTCCTCCTTCACTGCATTTTACTGCACTTCAATCCATTTTCAGTTTTTTTGTGTTGAATATCCATGAATGAAACGTTGGCAACGCTCCACAATGAGGAAGAACGTTGCAGTCGTCCATTGATGGTCAGAAGACTCTAAAAGCCGGGAAACTCCCTCATCTTCACACACATACTGACTCAAAATCAAAGGCTGAACATCACCATCGAATTGCTGGCATCAAGAGAAGGCTGAGGGAGTTATAACACCCATTTTGGCATCCGTTCCGTCTCCGTTAGCGATGGATTCAGGTATGCCCTAAAATTTTGGAGATCCATTTACGTTTAATCATACCATTGGTATGCGAATCTAATCCGTTCAAAGTTCCGAGAATGGGCCATTTTGGCTAACAATTGAATCATCGGAACAGGGAATTGAGGGGACCATCATAATGCAACTCAGAAAAGATTACTATAAAAAAGAGACCACCCTTGGGGAAGACAAATAAATAGATGAGAGCCATCAAAAATAGGTAATGAACAAAAAGAAACCACCAAAACAGGACAAGCTCCAAGGTTCAACCAGATAGCATCCATCTACGGCGCCAATGTTGTGACATGACTAAAAACAGGTTTAATATGAATGATTGGTATTTTGCCTATATGCCATCTTACACATGGAATTTTGGAATAAAATCTGGTGGGGTCATCCTAGAGAGAATAATATATCCAAAGCTGTAACATGTGATTTGCGATAATCTTGATTGATGGTATGTGTATTGGTATTTTTCCTAAATGCCATTGTACACATGGAATATAATCATGTGTGGTCATCCTAGAGATAATTATCCATCCAAGCTGTAACATGTGAGTTTTGATAATCTTAATTGATGGTATGCATAAGTGTAACTCAGGCCCACGTGATGGGAGCATCCAAGGGGAGATATGGTATAAAGCAACCGAAGGTGATGAGAATCATATTAGTTTAGTGAAATTCCAAAGTCCTCGCATGTCACAAAGGCTGTTGGGTTTTACAAGGGGAATTCCCCTTTTTCTCAGCTGTCTGATTAAACAAACTGCTGTCCTTGATTTAAAAGCAATGAAGCACTCCCCATGTTATGCAGCTACCACCCATTGGCACAATTTACCCATCTTTGCCCTCTTAATGTATTATTGACTAACCAAATCAGTTAAAAAACATTCAAATTGTGATCATATACATTCAAATTGTGATCACATTGGATTATCAATAGCCACCAGACAATGGAAAGATAGCAGTCAGCATCAGAGATTAGACTTGATCAGCTGAAGTTTGAAGAGGGTCAAGAAGTGTATCACTAATAGCGACCAGACAATGGAAAGATAGCAATCAGCGTGAGATTACACAAGATCAGCTGAAGTTTGAAGAGGGTCTAAAAGTGTACATGTAAGAGCAAGGGAATCTGAGGCCCCGGCCAAAACTTAATTCCATGTGGGTCTCGAGAACAGCTTCTTACTTTAGTGGTAATGAGTGTTTGTTCTCACCAAGAGGTCTTAGGTTCAAACCTGACGTACCCCTTCTTTGCATATGTCAGTTTTTATCACCTTATATGTGTGGGTTGTGTAAGTCCTTAGTTGTGTAAGTCCTCATATGTGCAAGTCCCTACTATCTTGCATGTGTGCGTTAGTATCTGTCTCCACACATATGCGAGTCCCATTATCTCACATGTGTGAATTAGTGTTTGTATCCGAGTCCCTACCTCTCACCTAGGTCACCAAAAAAAAAAAAACCACGTGGGTCTCAAAATGTGTGGCCTAAGCCCTCCCAAATCTCACTATTGGTGAGGCGGGGTCATGACAATTTAGGTTTGCCAACTCAAGCTGCATCTAGTTTCACTATGTGTAACGTTCCGTAACCAAATACGAGTATTAGTTTAATTAAATTGTATTTTAGCTAATTAATCTTCATTGGGGTCTAGACTAGTCCGGATAAATGTTAAGATGGTGTGTGCAAGGTTTCATCCAGTTTCAATCTCATTTAAGCATAGCAGGGGGTAGTTTGCAATTTTAGGAAGTATAGAAGTACTTTTTTGTAATTTACCACTTTGCGAGGTTTTAGGTTCATCAGGTAGCTCTCCTAATTCCAAGATCTTTATCCTTCTACTCCGAACCGAACTGAATCCATTTAACCCGCCTACTACCCAATCCACCAAAACTAAACCTTTATTTGTAATTTCTCAAAACCCATTCTCTTTATAAGCCCAAACCCCCATCTCATTTCTTTCTTTCTTTTTTTTCCTTCTTCTCCCCATTCTTCTCTTCTTCTTCTTGACCTCACTTGCTGTCACTGGATTTCAAGCCACCAAGCCGCCAAATCTTAGCTCCCATCTTCTTCCCCAAGCCCCTCTCATCCCAAGGACACCATTTTCACCTTCTTCCTCAAACCAAGCAACACTAGGTAAGGTTTAAACCCCATCCATTTCTAGGTATTACTGGTCCTTAGCTTAGAAGTGGTTTGTTTGGGTTCCTTAGGTCCTTTTCTTTGTGTTTATGCATTGGTTTGTGCGTGGGTTGAGTTTCTTATCTGATTGAGCTCTTTTGGGCATTATGAGAGCTAGCTCATCTTCTTGTTTCATCCCATTTCATCTAAGGCAAGTTGATACACATCCACTAATAATGATATGCATGTGTTTGTTGATTCTCGCATGTAATGCTTTCATTTAGATGGTTTTGCCCATTTTTATGAAAACGAATATAATGCTAGTTTTAAGTATGATTTTGATGGATGTTTGGATGGAGTGATTTGAAGTGGATTTATGGGTGGAAATGGAGGGAGCAAGGCCCTAAATAATGCAGGTTTAATGAGACTCCAATGTAGGGAAAAGGTTCACCAAAGGTGATCAAACAGGGGACTCCCCGTCAGATTGGTCCCAAGCCCGATCGATCAAGTCACTGCCCGACCGATCAGAGTTGGAACCAAATGGGGCCAGAACATTGGTCCGATCGATTGGGCCCTTACCCAATCAATCGAGTTAAGGTTTTGCCTCAGGGATGGTTTTGGTCTAAGGGCCAAAGTAGTGACGTTTAATGGGTTCCTTGGGACCCATATTCCTCCTACATCGGTATTCTATCACTGTTTCAATTGTGGGACCTCATTTGACCTGCTTTTCGATAAACCCACATTAAATCACTACATAATGGGTGTATTTGGGCATACGTTCCTCATACGGATCACTTGATTGGTGTATGGTGTACAAATTACCTTGCACTAGGTTG
The DNA here is from genome assembly GCA_037013555.1 of Sextonia rubra. NCBI lineage: Eukaryota > Viridiplantae > Streptophyta > Magnoliopsida > Laurales > Lauraceae > Sextonia > Sextonia rubra. Next base: position 27,174,704 of record JASUAD010000011.1, on the reverse strand, counting down.
AAATGAGAGTTAAGGCTATGCATCTTGGATATTTGACCCTATTATACTAAGCTCACCTTAACTATGGTTCAAGTAAAAGATGTTACGTACATGAACAGTGACGGATTAACCGGGAGTCGATTGGTGTATTCCCCTTGGTCTTTAGGTTGCACCTTTGCATGGTCCTTGTAATGTACACTCGATGTACTTGTCCGTAGATTGTACCTTGCATTTGGATTTGGACTGTGTAAAGGCTTGGTAGTGTTGGTACTTGGCTACCAAAGGGTTACTCGTATTGTTTGTGTTCGAATTATGATTCGAGAGTAATGCCTCCATTTACTAATCATGTGTGTGTTCGCAGGAAGCTAGCCCTTTACTTTGACTTAGGACTTGAGTCTAAGCACTTCTGAGTTGGTCTATAAATGTATACTATATGTTTTGAGGTCTTTGATGACTACAGCAGATTGTATTGAACGAGTGATCTCCTTAATTAATGGATTACTTGGCATTCGTTATTTTGACGGGCTCCTCTGGATTATTGATAGGATTGACCCCCTGATTTGACATCAAAATTCTTTCTGATGAATTGAAGGGTCGACCGCCCTATTGGTTAGACTCATTTGCTCACTCATATAGAATGGATTAGGATTCATTTCTTCTTCTTCTTTATTGCCTATTGTCTTTTCTCCATATGATCACATTGTCTTTACTCTCCTTTGTACTATATGTTTATTATGGATTAAGTTTATCTTCTTGCCGACTCGTTATAGTCTGATGATACTGTGTTGGTGCATAGGTACCGACCCTTTCTACCCAAAAGAGGAGATGTAGGGTGAAGCGCTACAAATGCTTGAGCCACCTAAAGAGCCCGCGTGGCGTGCAAATGATGGTTCCAGACCCGTCTAGCCTTGCACACGAGTGATCCTCATTGGGCCAACTTAATTTTTATTTTTTATTGGATTTATTCTTTTTGGGGCCCGAGTTTTAGTGGGCTTTGTAATCAAAACATGTTGTTAACTTTGAAACTTAAACTTTATATCCAATATCTTTTGCTGTGCATACTTTGTATAGTATTTTGGATACCAATTGCTCGATAACACTTTCGCAGGTATTGGTATATGTTTAGTTTTATGAACTCACCGCGGGCTCAGATCCTGTGTGAGATCGATTAGGAGCCACATGTTGTTTTAAACACAAAAAATTTTTAATTGGCCATAATCTCATGTGTCACAACCCGAGCCCAAGAGATCGGGGGTTAGTAAAAATCTAACCGATGACACACGTACTCCCGTGCCTATGCACTTAGATTCGGTCTAAATGTACACGCACAAGGGAAGGTTCACACGTGCCATACATGTACGCGGAAGTTGTAGGTATCAAACATACAAAGAAAGACACATGCACATGAGGATATACTGACATTATAGAAAAATCAGAGTTATACAAAATGAATCCAAATACAGATATACAAACATAAATACATAAAAATCCCAAAATACAAAAAGAACCTAAAGGAAAGGGACCAGAATGCATGCATGAAATCTTCGCGCTCTAGCGGAGGGATCACATCCACGCCTCTAGCCCAGATGGGGCATCGGGGGGTTTTCCTAGGAGTCTGGCTGACCCGCGAGGGGTCAGAGGATGGATCTGAGCCTGCAACACCACGGACAACTCATGAATACAACGATTTAGCAAAATATAAGCAACAACAAGTTAACGCATATTGAATCTAATAGAATAAATGACATTTGATAATTTATAAAGGTCATCTTCGCATACTAGGCAATTGTGCACTCAAATGAAACATGCTATCTGAATCAAGATAGACGTATACATACATAACTAGGTAGCTACTACATATGCCATGTGCTCCAAAAAAGAGATCTTATAACATACTGAGAACACCATCGACCGGGCCAGGGTATGAATAGGTCTCGGGTTCCTGGGGTCCGGAAGTCCCAAGACATAAACTCATTGCAGAGAGGCCATATAAACTACGCCAAAGTCACGCCGTCAAGCATCCCAAGGCTGCGGCTGAGTAGTGCCTGACAATATAGAATCAATCATGTACTAGACTTTGAGTAGATCATGCATATCAAATCATATCGAACATGGAGCATACGTGCATACGGTTATTTCATACATACATGCATACATACTCAAATGAAGAGAAATATATCGCTTACGATAAACCTCGAATCAAATAGTATACAAGTACTAAACAAATCATACCGAAGAATGGAAATCAATAGTCAGGACTTATCAATTTACATAATGAAATTGAACGTTGTTTCCGCCCAGGATTAACCATGGACAGAGCTGTCACAACCCGAGCCCAGGGACCGGGGGTCAGAAAAAGTTTAACCAATGACACACGTACTCCCGTGCATGTACACCTAGACCTCGTCCAAGCATACACACACAAGGGATCATTCACACGTGCAACAAATGTACGCGGAAGCTATACGTATCAAGGCATACCACAACACACCAAAAGACATAAGGGATTACAAAAGCATTAAACTGATGACAAGAACAATTACAAGAACGTATGACAATAAAGAGGGCTCTCAAAAATCAAAATACAGATATCAATCAAACCCACGGTATAAGTACAGAAAAATCCCCCAAATAGACTCAGACTCAAAAGAATGGGAAAAAACAAAATGATGCAAACCGTACTCTGGAGGATGGATCAAGTCCACTCCTCTAGGCCGGAGGGGGCCTTCGAGCCTCTCCTGGAGTCGGGTCGACCGACGCAGGATCGGGAGAGGGATCTGAGCCTGCAACACCAATAACAACTCATAAGTACAACGACTTAGCAAAATATAAGCCACAAGAAGATAACACGAATTGTGTCTAATAATGAGCAATAGTCACAATGCAAGATCCATAGTAAGCATATTTGTATACTAAGCAATTGTGCAAATGAATAAGCATGCTATCAGAATCATAAACAGATAACAGTCAAAGTGGCTACTACATTGGCCATATTCTCCCTTTCGAGAGCAGTCGGAATGAGAACACCAGCGACCGGGCCAGGGCACGCATGGGTCTCTAGTTCCCGGGGTCTGGAGTCCTAGGACAGAACACTCTGCAGAGGCAAACACATAAATTAAACCAAAGTCAACCCTGTCGGGCATCCTAAGGTTGAGGCTCAGTAGTGCCATATACCAATCACAATCCAATCGGATGATGCACCTCAATCAATCAATCATATCACATACAGATCTCACATATCACACTAAACGAACAATAGGAAGTGCATCACATATACTGATACTGATACTGAATGCGAATAAGCAATAAAAGAAGCACTGATAATTGAGTACCAATAACAAGAATCACTGACTCAAGTACTCCACCGGAGCAACGGTAAAAACACAATAATAGAATGGTCCCGCCCGGGCTTCGCTCTGGGGTTGCTGCATTTCCCACAGAATCGAGAGGTCCAGCGCAGAACACATAAGAGGGCATGACCGAAGTCAATATGCTATACAAATCAGAGTACTTTTACGAATCAAGGTCAATTACAAGCCAATCCTAACCTATTTATCCAGTGTTTCTAACCGTGCATGTTGATGTAGTTTTAAGTTGTCCGATGCACCATTGTCTAGTGTTGCAGTGTCTGGAATGTGCATCGAAGTCCCTTAAACCAACACCCATGGGGAGGTGCTAAACAACTGGATAACGGGCATGAATGATTCACAGCCCTCGAGATCATTCATGTCATTCAAACATTCCATTGGACATGTTCAGGTTAGCTACATTCTAACATGAAAGTCATAGACGGTCTCTTTCTTAAGCCTAGTCCTTTTATTCCTTTCTCAGGGTCACACGGTGTAGCCGTAGGTGACCTTACGGCTTAGCCGTAGGTGACCTTACGGCTTAGCCGTAGGCATCTTACGGCTTAGCCGTAATCTGCACTGCAGCGGAGTCGAGGTTCCCCGGACTGTTCATCCGCATTTACGGTTCAACTGTAATTTACTCTACGGCGCAGCCGTATCCTGGTCCACGGCTTAGCCGTAGGACAATGTACGGCTTAGATCAGGCTGGGCCGTAGAAGAGTAGTATTTTTCCAACTCTCAGTTATTTCAATTATTGTCACGACCCGAGCCCAGAAATCGGGGGTTAGCGAAAAGCTACACCGGTGACTTAAACCAACACCCATGGGGAGGTTCTTAACAGTGATCAACGTTCACATGAATAAGTCACAGCCTAACAGACTCTTCATGCGATCCAAGGAATCCATTGGGCCGGTTTACATGGGTGATTAACCTGTATTTGAGCCCTACAAGTCTCACCATTATCCTAAGTTATAATTCAGAATTGCCATGCCTAACGGTTTAGCCATGAGGGACCTATGGTTGAGCCGGAGACATCTTACGCACTCGTCGTAATATGCACTACGGCTTCTCCTTGGTTCCATTAAAACACAGCTAAACTGAGTATCCTTCCACCTCTGATCTGGTACCTTTTTCGGCTGAGCTACAGTCAGTATACGGCTTAGCCGTAGACCAGTCCACGGCTTGGCCGTAGCATTCCACGGCTTAGCCGTAGCCATACCGTAGGAGTTCTGTATTGGAAAAGTTTCGACTGATCAGAGATTTAATTCGCGGCTGAGTTACGGTTTGGGTCAGGGCTAGCTTACGGCTCAGCCGTAGAACAAATTACGGCTTAGCCGTAGCCTAGCCGTAGAACAAAACTCAAAATTGAAGTATCTGGAAATCAAACCGTAGAAGTTCACGGCTTAGCCGTGCAATACAGATCCGAAAATGGGTTGAGTACAGAAACGAAAATTTGATACAGAAACTGCACAAAATGAGTTACAGAGGTTCCATTTTACCAAATGTGGCTGTAAAACATCAGATGCACTAAAGGAGATGGAAATCAAAGCATTCAAATAGAGCACCCATGTGTGTTATAAAAGTCTGTACTTATACTTGCCTCAAAGCTCTATCAATCCACAACCTCAAGCTCCAAATCCACTAAAAATCAAAGCAAATCAAAGCAATACACCATGCATGAGATGAAGACACATCAACAAGGAAAAGAGCTGCAATTGGAGAAGAAGAAGGGAGAGTTGGGAGAGAACCCACTTACCACCAAAGCCATAGACAGAGACTAAGCACAGAGATGAGAGAAGAAGAAAAGAACCCAATCCAAAACAAGGAATCCAAAGCTTAATCGAGCAAGAGAAGAGGAGAGAGAACGAGGAGGGAGTTTCTCCTGGAATCTCCTCTTGCATGCACGTTGAAGACAATTTACAGGGAATGAGGACATCTGGAGCATGATTCATTTATATAGGTTTTGAAAGTTAAGTCAAAGTCCGGAGAGTTTATACTAATTACAGTTTAAGTCACACGAAGGTCCATCTTCCCCAATTGACTCCAAACGGTTCTGAGACAGTTACGGAAATTGTCGAGCTCAACGAAATACGCGTGCTGACACCAAGATGATGCAAAGATGATATGAGCAAAACAAAAGCAAAATTACGAAAAAGGGCTTAGAACTACCTATTCCAGGTCAAAGGTCACTCAACTACCTATTCAAGGCCCAAAACCAAGTCCAAAAGAAATAAGCCAGAACAAAACACACTAATGAGCCACTAATCCGGCTCAAAGGGGATCGGAGTGTTACAATTATCACCCTATATTGATCTACGGTTAGGGTTACGGCTGGGTCTCGGCTTAGCCGTAAGCCATTTCACGGCTCAGCAGTAGCACATTTCACGGTTTAGCCGTGAGTGCACGGAGTCATTTTCCTGCAACAGCTACAGACATACAGAAAGCGAACGTTTCGACTGAAAACAGGAAGATAACAGCAAAACTGACTCAATAGGGCTGTCCAACACTGATGCATACAATGAAGAGTAAAATACAAACAATCAAAGCAATACCAATCGGTGTTCATGCTACTTGTGCTTATACTTGCCTCACAGACGGAATTCACGTCGTTGCTTGGCTCAGTCCACTGGAAACACACACAAACTTGGCTCCTTTCTTCCTCCCTCACGAAACAGAAAAGGAGAAGGAAAGAGAGAAAGAGAGCTGAACGAGAAAGAGAGACAACTGAGAGAGAATGAGAGAGAGAGAGAGAGAGAGACTGTAGTAGGTAGGATATTTATAATATAAAAGGAATCCAAATTGCAAACAAGTCCAACCAGATTACACAAATGTCAGTTTGAGTCAACTGACGATCCAACAAGAGCAAACGAAATCATTCGAGTCCAAGACAGTTACGAAGATCGACAAGCTCAACGAAATACACGCGATGACGTCAGAATGACACAAAACTGACAAGGTCAATCAAAAGCCAAAATTACGAAAAAGGGCTCGAACTACCTAACCACGTCAACTCAACCCAAACAATCTCTCCAAGACTCAAAGCCAAAGAAAAGCAAAATCAAAACACACTTAACGACAAAATCGCACGCAATTACCCATTAATCCGGATCAAATCGGGTCGGAGTGTTACAGAGCCGCAGTGGATATCCAGTCATTTGCCCCAGCACAGAACGCGTAGAGGGCAAAACCGAAGGCAAGATGCAAATGCAATCAAATTATTTGCAGGAATCACGATCCTTTACTAGCCAACCCTATTCTAGTTATCCAGTTTTTTAACCGTGCATGATGATGTAGTTTTAAGTTATCCGATGCACTGTTGTCTAGTGTTGCATTGTATCATACATATGTATCGAAGTTCCTTAAATCAACACCCATGGGGGGGTGCTAAACACTGAACAACTTACACATGAATGCGTCACAACCCTCAAGACTATTCATGCGATGCTCGTATTCCATTGGGCAGGTCAGGGGTCATAGTCATCCTCTAATGTGAAGGTCATATTAGGTCTAGAACATGCCTACCCTTTTAGTTTAGGTCTTTAGCAGACTTCCTTACAAAGTGCACAAGCCACGGGGCCCATGATTATAACCTAAAGGTTCCTCGGTTAGTGGGAAAGATAGAAAAGTAGAATGCATACAAAAGTTAGCAGTGCACAGCCTGAATTTCATGAAACAAATTATTACAGGACCGATGGGTCGGATGAGTGCCCGACCGGTCGAATTTCGATTCTGTCTATGTTCGATCGGTCGGCTTTGAAGCCCAACCGGTCGGGCAGCCTGTTATGATATGGAACGGGTGGGGTGCAACCTGTAGTGCACGTTGAATCTAGGCAAGAAAACACATCACAAAAGGGTTGTAATTTCACTTCACATCTAAGAAATTGAAGGAAACTCATAACCATCACAACATACCAACATGAGTTCATTCCAAATCATGCTTATACTTGCCTCAAATGAAGTCCAACACGAAATTAGTTGTCCTTGGGCTCAAATCACACATTCAACACCTTCTAATCCCCCATGCATGTAGAACAAAAGAAGAAGAAAGGGATGTGAGTGCAAGCCCAACCGACATACAGAGGATAGAAGAAGAAGATGATGAAGAAGAAAAGGGAAATGATTAAGAACCCCCAAATCTTACCTTAAGCTCTGTTGCTCGACGAATCCAAAGCTCTATCCCTTAAGCTTAATTGGAGAAGAAGAAGATTGAGAGAAAGAAAGAAGGAACGACGAAAGAAAGAAAAGACGTTGAGAAAGGGAGAAGGTCGGTGGTGCCTTCTTATATAGGATAAGATGAAAGGAAATTGCAGAAAAGTCCAACCATTAAGGCTAATTGCAGTTCAAGTCAAATGGCAGTCCAACGGAAGCAAGAGACATCTTTAGCATACAAGGCTGTTACGAAAGTAAACAAGCTCAACGACATACACGTGCTGACGCCAAGATGATGCACAAATGATGACGTCTTATAAACTCTAAAATTATGAAAAAGGGCTTATGTCTACTTAATCAAGGTCAAACTCAACCCAACTACCTATCCATGACCCAGAACGAAACCAAAACAAAGGCAAAACATTATTAACAACGAAAGCGTCATTAATTAGTCGCTAAACCGAATTAAGTCGGGTCGGAGTGTTACATCGCGCTTTACCTCGGATTACAATCTGGGGGCGTGACACTATTTGAATATAAATGATGGCCCAAGAACACATATACAAGTGCTTACATTGATTTTAGTTAGAGAGAGGTGCTTTGGGCCATCTCGTGGTCTTCATGGTGTTTTCTCAGTTGTCTGGTTATGATTGGGGAAAAAAATTGTTTGTCACTCAGGAGAGGGCTAAACCCTCGCTTGGCCATGTCAGTTTGCTTCGCACTGGGTATAGGGCTTAAGGACTTGTGAGAAATGATCAAGTGTATCCAAAATTCCAGATACACAACAAAGCACAGTGTATGCTGTAAAGATCTCCACTGTGAGTCCCACTTTCGCCAATATGAAATGTTGAATCTAAGAATATATCTACTAATAAGAAGTGAGCTTGCTTGGTATGATATATCAATTAATTTGAAGATTTAACGGAGACAATGTACATTGACAAGAGTGCATATTTCAAACACAGGAAAGATATGGATGCCATCACAATAGTTACTGTTAAACTAACAAAGTATCAACAAAAAAAAGCACATCTTATTGAACTATGAGTGAAAAGCTGAAAGCCCGCATACATTAGCATGGTGTTCTAACAAAACTTCGACAGCATCCTATTGTCCATGACCAGAGGCACATGTTAGTGGGGTATCAGCAACACTTTGTGAATCCACATCTATTTCTTCAAAAATCAATAACCTCAATAATTCGGCATCCTAGAAAATAGGGACAACAACATTTTTTTATTAATGAGACATAGTAATTTACAGCAATCATGCATCTAGTAGCTCTACTAACAATGGCGTAACGACCCAAAAATCTAGAGCTCTTCAGATTTTTAAGTCGTTATCATGATTTCAATACCATAGCATTCATGAGGTAAAATTCCAAGAGCAAGTGCAAGCAAAGATGGAGATTTAAAATCTCAATATTAATGTCTTAACAAGTTTTTACAGGTTCAGCTAGAAAAGACAAAAAATAAAAAATATTCCAAATTAGGGCTGGCCCCATCTAATAATCTAGGATGCTCTTCGATCTCTCAATCAGCAGTGCATGCCAAAATCTAAAGGCTGATCACCATCATTCCCATTCCCGCCATGAATGCATTACCTATAGTGGGGCGAATCACTAATCAGTAACACTAGTGAGTAGATTTTCTAGTTCAAAGAAAATTATCATACATAAAAAAACAATTAAACTGCATCATCCCATGATACAAAGTATTCATAGGCTCTCTTTAAAAGAAAAGTTCATAGGCTTTCCTCGGAAGGAAAGTTCATAATCATATTTAATAACATGGTGTGACGAAACACCATGTTTATTGTTTCACACTATCATAAAGGAGTTCATATTCTTACCGTGACAAAATTGTCACCATTCTTAATTTATAGTAATTGATTAAACGAGGGGAATTCATATTCATGTTGTGACACGACTGTCACTCATTTGATTTAGAGTAGTTGTTCAAACAAGGGGATTCATATTCATGTCATGACAAGACTGTCACCCATTCGATTCAGAGTAGTTGTTCGAACAAGGGGATTCATAATATTTATGTCGTGACAAGACTGTCACCCATTTGATTCATAATAGTTGTTCAAATAAGGGGATTACATGTTGTAATAAGACTGTCACCCATTTGATTCATAATAGTTGTTTAAACAAGGGGATTCATATTCATGTCATGACATAGCTGTAACCCATTTGATTCATAATAGTTGTTTGAATAAGGAGATTCAAATTTGTGTCGTAACAAGACTGTCACGTATTTAATTGAGAGAAATTCTCATGTTTGCACAAGTGAAACTCATATTCTTGTCGTGACAAAAGCCGTTACCTTTCATTATTCGAAGATTGATTCAATACCAGCTTAGTAATATAGATTTCATTTTAGTTCAAGGTTTCATAATAAGGATCATCATATTTACCATTGATCAATCCCACATACCTCGTATTGAATTCTCGCCCCACCACAAATCGTTATTGGTTATAATGAATTTGTGGCATTGACCATATCTTTGATGTCCTAATGAGTTATGAAAAGAACACCATACTCATTATTTTGTCTGTTATACTTAAACCAATCATTGTATCCAAGTACCCCCTAGAATTTCTCATTAATTATTCACAGCAACAATAGTTTTTGTTGATGATATCAATCATAGATTATAAAATTCAGAAATAGAATATTATAGTGAGTGGTAAGATATCAACAGTATCATAATGGCAGATAGTGACAGGATTGAAAACTAATCACAGCATTACTAACTATCTAATCGCGTATTCTTAGTACATTTAATAAGTAAAGGGGTTTTCTTAGATCTTCACCTATAATACTTGTAGTATTACACATGACATTATGCTAACAGAATACTTCACAGATAATTATCATCAAGGAAGCTAACAGTTCTTGTTAATTCTTACAGTAGTATGCATAATTCTATTAGCTCTTATAACCTAAGAGACCATTCTAAAGAGGAGATTTAATAATTCTTCAGACCTAGGGGCTTTTATGTTATTAATCAGAACATGTATATGTTTCAAACAATCAACAAAATAAAGAAATCTCTCAAACAGAACTATCTATGACAGCTGATTAAAATAGTGTCACTCAACACTATGAAGGAAAATTTTTAACATAAACAAGGACTAAGAAGGGCCTCACGTCTAGCCCCTTTAAAACATTTTGATAGAAAACCTCAGTGGTTCAATCCCAATAGATCCATCATCCTTATGGTCGCCCAACAGTCCTCTTTCAGATGTGAGGTCCCGATCCAAGATCAGGTGGGCCACATGGGCCCACAATCCACAAACAGTCAAGCTTCCTTTCAAGGACCAGAGCTGGTATTGAACCGAGTTCATAATTATCTTACTAATTAGACCATCACATTGTATGATAAAAACAGTCTTTAAGGAGTACACTAATCATAGGAATCAATTAACCAATCATCTACACAAAATATAATAAGTTTAAGCCTTTGTTTTTTACTACAGAAATGTTAACAGCCTTGAAATTCTCTCCATACAGATCTGAATGTTAATATCAAGGACTGCTATTGGTCCAATTCATAGTAAAATATATCTCAGAGGTTAAGATGGATTTATGTTTATTCTCAAGACAATGAACATATCAAAAGAAACTTATATATGTTTAAACCATTTTTCATTCAATACCATGATTTGTAAAAGATCATTTTCTTGGCGGCAAATTATTCGACTGAGTATACGAGAGATTCTACTCACCTGGTATATATAATGAAGGACTTCAAATCAGACATTCACTAGGCTAATGCTCTTTATTGAAATTCCATGCTTCTATTTTTTCCAAATAACACTATATTAGACTTCTATTCTTCATGAAAAGCTACTAAAGAAGAGAGGTGAATCCTCTTTATATAGAGGATCGGACATCCAAATGGGGAGTCCTAAGAGGTTTTCTCCTTTTTGAAAGTTCATCTAGGGAAAGCCAAAAGTCATGTCTATTGGTGAGGTTTTCTCCTTTTTGAAAGGTCATATAGGGAAAACCAAAATTCATGTCTATTGGTGAAAACAAGGAGCCATCTTTGGGAAGCTGCAAAGTCACAATTAAATGGGTTTGGATCACATTTTTATATCTAATAAGGACCTAAAAGTTGTGGCCTAGCAGCCCAATCCAGTTATGTATTGGACTACTCGAAACTGGGCCTTTCTAGGCCCAATTAACCCACTTGAATAATTCTTGTTATTACAGAGCACTAGCAGTATAAATTTTTTCTTTTGAAAAAACACAATATATGAAGGACAGTGGAGTACATTATTACGGTCATCAAGCTTAAATCCCTTGCATAGTAAGACATTCACATACTCTCTTTCACATGAGATCTCATCCATAGGCTTCACCATATGCAAGTGCAGAGCGATACGCATCCAACTAATAGGTGAGTGAAAGTTACTTTTACTATCAAGTCCGAGCTCTGGTGTTTGATGGTTGAATAACCCATCCTCTGTTGTCCAATACTTCCGTGCTTTTATGTAGTCTGCTGGCAATGATCATCTCACAGGTGCTGGTAAATACAGAGGCAGAGAGGATTGCATTGGAGAATAAAAAGTTTCCTATGATCCATTAGCCCCAATTGATGGTGACAAGCATCATGATGTGAATACACAACATCATTAAGTAAAATTTCCAGGACCAAGCTTCCAAGCCTCTCAGTAGGATATCCAAGTCATTGTATATGGTTATAATCAGGGGTGACCTAGATATTGTTTTTTCAAATGGTAATGGAAGATTTCATTAAGAGATAAGCATAAAGAAATACAAAAACAGAAAGAACATAAAAGGGGGAAGGGGAAATGTGCAAAGAGATGCAATACTCCCAACCTCTAAGACAATACACCGAATTACATAATCTCTCCAACCAAAGGAAGTAGCCCATCAACCCCTTTCTTGGCTAACGCATCTACCATAGAGTTGGCAGATCTAACCTCATGATTGAATGAGACATCAATGTTGGCTACTAACTCCCTAATTTTATTAAAGTGGAATTGACGTTTCCAAGGGTTAGCCTTCCGCTTAGAGATCCAAGCACTCATATTATAGGAATCACTCTTCATTACAAGCGGACCACCAAAATACAAGGGGCGGACCTAGATATAGCTAACCTGGGGCGGTAGCCCCATGTCAATTTAGAAATTGCTAGAGATTTGAATGAGTCTAGACTTGTCCCGCGTATATCTAATAAATAGTCGCCCCATGTCTAAACGCTGTGATCGCCCCACAAAACACTCCTCTTTTGACATCTATTGAGAGTCCGAGATCCTCTTCGCGTCAATCGAGCTTCTTGTCACCAATCCTCTCATGGTTAGTCTCTCTCTCACTCTCTTTATCTCCAAATAACCCTAAATAGAGCAATCTCCCTCCCTTCTGAAACGTAGTATAATCATAATCATTTTATACCAAAATCTAAACGCTTAATCTTCAAATTCTAAACTCGAACACAAAATTCCCAAATCCTAATCCAAACCTTAAGCCTAAATCACCAAATCTAAGCATATCTACAAGTCCAAAGATAACCAAATCACCATTGGGCATATATTGATAGCCATGTATTTAATACCATTGATGATGAAAGAATCATGAAACGCTGTCAAAACATGAAGAATTGCCAAGGGCAATTGGAAAAATTTTATTTGAGAGTTGAAATAACTTATGATGAGACAAAAGTATATTAATTTATGTAGTTAAATATTTTGTGTCTATTTAAATGCAATACATTTTGAATGCGGTAATATCCTAAATTGAAAGAATTGTAATCTCATATGTGCTCTTCCTACAATAATTGCATGTATCCATATCCATATCGGTGGGGACCATAAATTAATTTGAAACTCAACTATGGTTTCTCTCATGCTGGATGCAATCTTGGGCCAGAATGGAATTTGTGGAACCTCCGATTGATCTCCACCAAACTACGACCAGGGATCTTTTTCAATTCCTGTTCCTTCATTAGCTCCCTTAATCTTGCTACATCATCCCATCTACCAGCTTCGGCATATATGTTGGACATTAGAACGTAGTATGTAACAGTTTGAGGATCCAGCTGAAACAGACGTGCTGCCACAAGCTCGGCCATCTTAATATTCCCATGAATTCTGCAAGCGCCTAGCAAAGCTCCCCAAACACCTACATCAGGTTCAACTGGCATCCTTTCAATGAATTCATAGGCATCCGTTAATAGGCCGGCGCGGCCAAGGAGGTCCACCATACATGCACAGTGCTCTACACCAGGCACAATCAAATAGTCCTTCCTCATGCTGTTGAACTGCCTCATCCCTTCTTCAACGAGGCCGCAGTGTCTACAAGCTGTCAAGACAGAGGTGAAGGTGAAACTATTTGGTTTAACCCCCTCCCGCTGCATCTTAGAGAAAAGCCTGAGGGCATCTTCACCATGACCATGAGCGGCATATGCCCCTATCATTGCAGTCCAAGAGACTACACCTTTTTGAGGCAACTTGTCGAAAACACTTCTTGCCAAATTTATGCTCCCACATTTTGCATACATGTCTAAAAGTGCATTCGTTACTGCTACATTGATTTCAAGCCCTTTGCTGTTGGCAAGCTCATGCACCCATTTCCCAGTGTTTAGAGCACCCAAACTAGCACAAGCCGAGATAATGCTGACCATCGTAATATGATCAAATTCTACCTTCTCATTTTGCATTTTTCGGAAGAGCTTTATTGCCTCAGAATCCATGTCATTCTGTTCATAAGTGGCAATCATTGCGTTCCACGAGACCATGTTCCTGACAACCATACTATCAAACAACGACCTTGCAACCTCAACATTCCCACACTTCCCATACAATGCAATCATAGAATTTATCAGTGGAAGATCAGAATCCAAACCCAGTTTAATCCCATACCCATGAATCAGCTGCCCCAATTTCAAATATTCCAATCCCGCACATGCAGGAAGGATACTCACAAGTGTAACAGCATTTGGCCGAGTCCCCGAAATAACCATCCTCCTAAAAACATCCAACGACTTCTTATAAAACCCATTTTGCACATAACCAGCAATCATTGCCGTCCAAGAAACAATGTTCTTCACACACATCTCATCGAAGACCAACTCCGAATTTGGAGCCTCGCCATTCTGCGCATACATCGACACCAACGAGCTCTGAACAAAGACATCCGAATTGAACCCATTCTTTATCACATTGCAATGCACCTCCCTCCCTTCTCTCAGGGCCGATAGGACGGCGCAGGACCGGACAACAAACGGGAAAGTGAAGTGGTCGGGCGACAACCCCGAGAGGTGCATTTGTTTGTAGAGGAGTAAAGCTTGATCGCAAGGACCCGAGTCAGCGTAGCCTCGAATCAGGGTGTTCCAAACGAAGGCGTCTGGTTGGGGGATTTCATCGAACAACTTGTGGGCATAGTCCATGGACGGCGCCAAGCTGCATGCCAGGGCGATTAGTTTGGTGGCCAAGAGGCGGTTCTGGGAGAGGCCATGTGTTAGGATGTGGGCATGGAGGCGTCTGAGGTGTTGAAAAGAGGAGCAAGAATTTAAAAGGTAGTTGTAAGGGAGAGAAGGCGGGAAGGGAGCAAACGGTTCGGTTAATATTGACAGAAGCTTTCGTAAACACATGGGTCCAAACTTGTAACGTTGCTTGTGTGGTGTTTATTTCTACGGCCTTCCTATGACTTATACTGCTATGTGACCCCCTACTTTTTCTAACATTTACAAATAGCTGAATTAATTTTGGGCCTTTACATGTGACCCCCTATGTACCAATGAAATTTTTTGTCAGCTAACTCGATTGCTGGCGAGGTGAACCCATTTAATTTTTATCTAAAAATATGTACATGCCCTCAACTAATTTGTCATAAATTAGTGCTTTGACCATGGTTAGAATAAATCTAATAAAATATGAAATTGCTGCATTGCCCCTAGATTAACTAGAGTTACAATGGTATTTTTACTTTGCTTTAAACAATTCTAGTTTATTTACCAGGCTAAAGTTAACCAAAGGTGAACTATGGAGGCTGACTAGAGTTAAATGGGTGTTTTTGTCTATTTGAATTGGCTTCTAATGAAAATATGTCCTATATGGGCAGTGAAGCTGCCTGACTGATATTAAGGGGAAGTATAAGGCGTCGTTTGTAAGAAAAGAAAATATAGGTGGTTTCTGTAAATATTAGAAAAACAGGTGGTTTGATGTAACTCTACCTTTCTTTAATTGATATTACAAATAAATCTCTATTTTTATTATTATTATTTTTTTGTTGGTTTTTAGGGTTAGCCGTAATTGTTGAACAATATGCTGTTTTGTTGCATTATTGAATTGTTTGGATGGCTCATCTCAAGTCATTTGAAGAAGTTGTAATGCATGAAGTGTTCTGAAAATATTTGACTGAATGTGCATGAGTAAAGTGGTCAATATCAATGTTAATTCATGGAGAAAACATTGTGCTTGTGCATGCTGTTTCCAGTATTTTGCATGTTTGAGTTGTATCTGTATCCTTACATGTTGGAGTTTTTATTATCTTGCATGTGTAAATTATGTTCATATATTTTCATATGCGCAATTTTCAATCACCTCACCTGTTTGAGTATCCGGGTCCCAACCCCTAGTTAAAAAAAAATTCAAGTAAAAAACCATCCCAAACTCTCATCATCTATATATTCTTGAATGCGTTGAAATGAAACAAGCTTTCTCTTTTATTTGGATTTTTTTTCTTTTTAATGGAATTACCCATTATGGTGTTTGGTTTTGGATGTTGTGTTGAGTAGTCCCCAGGCCACCACCACGTTAGGCCAGTGTGTGTAATTAGCAGTCCTGTATTTCTACCTGCCAAATATTAGCATCATGGAGTATGTTAAATCACTGATTGAGTCCACAAGTGTTCAAATATTGGCGTAAAGGAGCCCATCAATCTCAAAAGTAATATTCGGCTAATTTTTTTCTTCAGTTACATTGGGTTCACGAGTTTGCTATTAAGTTAAACTATCCACTCTAATCATCCGGAGACCCATGATCCATTGGATTAGGTGGAGATCTAAGAATATCCGTTTCCATGATCAATGGAAAGGAAGGCAATCATAAATTAAAAATTAAAAAATGAAAAAATTTGATCCTCTTGGGTTAAGGATCTGCGCCCTGTTATCTTCTATGGAGAATACTCGAAACACTTAAAAAGCAAAAGTTGGATACTTGTCCTTCTGTGTTTATGAGTCAAATTTACCTAAAAGTCCAGCCCCACATGATTTTCCCGCCACTCTATTCATAATAGTCTTCTTGCACATGATCTTTTATACACTGCTTATATTCTTGATCTTAATCTCACTATAACATGACAACTTCATCAGGGGTAGGGCTACAGCTGAGACCTGCCAATAGTTTAGGACTTGCCATTTCCTTAAGAAGGCAATGAGCCATCTGAGATACTCATTCTTTTGCTCAACATAATTGTTTTGGTTACACATTGCAGGGAAGAAAGTTCTTGATAGAGAATGCAATCAGAAAGAGATACTAGTAAGATGGTTCTTCCCCATTTTTAACACTGGACAAAAATGAATCATCTTACATAGTGAGACTATTGTGGACAAAACATAGTGAGAATATTGTGTACGGAACCTGATAACTTCAAAGCACAAGACAATAATATATAGAGGAAGGATAACATGTCTGGAAGATGGTTCTTTGTTTGTTACTGACTGAAAAAACCAATAAGATGGTTCTTTGTTTTTGTGGCCAAAATATTTTGGTTCGTTGGGAAGCTGATGTTGTGCTTACAGAACTAGGCTCAAATGATAATTATTTTAGTTTCTCGGGACAATATGTCTGGGTCAAAGTTGGGATGAACTTTTTTAACGGGCAATGAGTATGATAAAATACATTCGGCCATAAAAGAACTGTTTTGTGCAAAGGTTTTGAACTTCATAAAACCAGATGAATTACACGCAAGCAGACATGAGTGTGCACATTATTAAGTTTTATTCTTTTGTAACTCACATTCGTTTTACTAATACATGTGCACGCGTGCTATTAGTTGTGTTTCAGTGGATTAATTTGATCCAAAACTTTTGATTAAGGGTTTGGACTGAAAACAACTGGTAAGTGGTTGCTAATAGTGTTGTGATCTTGACATCACCCGTTTTGCACATACATGAATTCCAATATCAACAAAGAACCAACCACACACAGAAAGAGAGACACAGAGATTTACGTAGTTCAACCAAACGGGACTACATCTATAAATACAGAGACGATCATCTTCACTATGACAAATAAAGCATACAAAGACTCTCACTCTCTCACATAGTCTTTCCTACGTGGTGTGGAAACACCACGGGCAAGAGAGCTCTCACTTCTCTTCAACTGCAAGATATAGTGTTACAGACTATACACTTATATAATTTCAGCTTTTTTTGCCACAAAGAAAGCCCTGTTATAATTACCAAAATACCCTTAATCTTAAACTAGTCTCTAGCTAACCCAGTAGACTCATCTAGGTAAATCGAAATACAAGATATAAACCCAACAATCTCCACCTTGGTTTGGATTCCGCACAACTCAAACCATTAAAAGATAAAACCAGCAATGTTTTCACGTACCTTGCTGAATTGTACGTCACTGCACCAACGGTGCAGTCTTCTTCCTTCAACATTTTGACGTGTTGAACAAGCACATGAACTTTAAGCAAAGTTCATCTTCTCGTCAAACTCCACCTCGAACTTAAAGCTCGAATCCATTGACAAATCTAAGTAATATCGATATCCGAATCACTCACTATCCTACCCCATCTTCAACATCATTATGAAGATCCAATCACCACAAACATACAAGCAAAATAGATCGGGAATACAAATCCAGATGACTTCACAATTACAGAACAACCTCTGCCTCCGAACAGTCAAAAACTCCATTTGACCTGGCCTCCGATCAATCAAACACATATTTGACAACTGCTGATGTGAGCATACATTAGGTCCTCCTTGCTGCTTTTTCACTGACTTGGCTTTGACAAGATGAATGGCATCTCATGTGATCTGGAAACATGTGAATCTCAAACGAACAACTTCATTTGAATATGCAAACCCTTTACAACTAGGCCGACGACTCCTACTATTGGGTTTGCAACAACAGCTAGGTCAAGTCGATCCGATTTTGACCTGAACCCACATTTGTTTTGATCTTCTCCACAAGAAAAGTTGGTGGTGCCTAAAACTCCTTCTTCCTTCTGCAATCAAGACAAGACGTCTTCTAACAAGGTATGGAGATCTAAATTACTCTAGTTAGGCTAATGGAAAGCAACAATCGTCTCTTTTCAATATTTCTACATCAAGCTGTAGATCTCGTCACAACGAACATGCGAGAAGAAACGGATTTGAAATTCAACCCCGGTTGGCTCAGATATCGTAAAAACAAGCTTCTACGATCATAATTGGTCAAACTCTCCTATTGACCATCAAACAACCAATCTTTTTTCACAAACGCATAGATCTGCTCAAAATGAGTCCGTAGGCCCAAACGGAACTCCGATTGGACTTCGGATGATCAAGATATCGCAGAAACAATTTCAGCCGTTGAAACTGGTCAAACTGCCTTTGCCCTCTCTGCTGACTTGTGTTGACATCACTTTGCACCTACTGCACTGGGCCGGACTCTGCGCACAAGGATCAGGTTTAAACCGACCCAACCCAACCTGCAATCTGTGCTACTTGACTTGGCAAGCACCACGGGTTAGGTCTGACCCAACCCGAAACCGGACCTGGAGTGAACAACCAAGGCCCACATGACCGCCTTCTTCCTCATTGTTTCTCTATAACAAGAAACATAGAAGAAAAAAAAAACTAATAGAGTGCCTCCGACCCTTTCTCCTCCCTTGGCAACGAAGGACAATCGATGCAGTCCTGCCACGGACGACGATAGGCAGCCTTGTTCTCCGATGACGACAACTCCAGCAGTAGTAACGGTGGCCGGTGAACTTTCCGGTGAGTCCTTTTTTTTTTCAAATCAAAGACTTCTCCAAAGTCTTTCTCAATCTCTCTTCTCCGATGAGTGCCCTTTTCTCCGACGAAGTCCAAAACCAACTCTTCTCCTCTGTTTCAACAAATAGAGATCGAATCTCTTTGAGATCCTCTCTCTTCTGATCTCGTCTTCTGTGTAGACAAAAAAACGCACGAACCAATTACTATGATGTGTGGCCTAACTAGAGATCACCCGTGATCTTTGATTTTTTGCAACGAGGACTGCAAAAAATCTGGATCCTCCAAGAAGATCCAATCCCATTGATCTTAACACTATAACCCAGACTCTGATACCACTTATTGTGATCTTGACATTACTCGTTTTGCACATACATGAATCCCAATATCAACAAAGAACCAACCACACATAGGAAGAGAGACACAGAGATTTACATGGTTCACCCACACAAGACTATATCCAGGGGCACAAAGACGATCATCTTTACTATGACAAGTAAAGCATACAGAGACTCTCACTTTCTTACATCGTCTCTCCTACGTGGTGTGGGAACACCACAGGCAAAAGAGCTCTCACCTCTCTTCAACTACAAGATCTAGGGTTATAGACTATACACTTGTATAATCTCTGCTTTCTTGGCCACCAAGAAAGCCCCTGTATAATTACCAAAATATCCTTGATCTTAAACTAGTTCCTGGCTAACCTAGTAGACTTATCCAGGTAAACTGAAATACAAGACATAAACCTAACAAATAGGGTTGAAGTATTATGCACATTTGTGTGAAAGCATGAAACCGACGATTGACTGTCAACGCGCACAAAAGTTGAAGGGAGTCAATCACACATAAAAATCATGTGGTTCGGAAAGTGTGCCGACGTCCACAAGAAAACTCAACTTTTCTTTGTTCTTTATACTCTTAGATTTAAGGTTACAAATTACATCCATATATATAATGTACGTTCTTTTAGCCCCAAGAAAGAGTTGGTACAATTACCAAAGTATCTATGACCCTGAAACCACTTGCTCTGGACACTAGTGATAAGGAAGACGACAAGTCCTATGATCAACTCCATCCTCGTAGTGGACCATAAAAGTCAAATGACTCAAGAGAATCATACAAGTCAAAGCATAAGTAATCCGTAAGATAATAAATCATATCTCTAAAGATATCATATGGGCTAGATTGTCTCATTCCAATAGGCTGAGGAGATCCAATGAAGTCTACAAGAGAGCTAGCTTAGGCTGTGACAATTTGATTTGATAGTACCTATTTTATTTTATTCGTCAAATTTAATTTACGGATGAGGATTTTAGAACCCACGGAGAAGAGGTTTAAGGTCCTAGACAGATTTCTAGTATGCAGTCCAATTAATTAAAATGGAAAATAAAAAAATTGTACATCAATCAATCACACCACAAAAAGAAAGGCATCATGACTTTTTATGTGAAAAACCCAAATATAAAAAAAAACCACAAGACCTTTCACCTGGTGCAATGGAAACCAAGCTCTAGAAAATTGAGCAATTAAAAGATATATCACAACTGTTTCTAAGTTGACCACAACCTACGAACTGTAGTTCTTCCTTCATACTACCACACCGTTCACCGCTCCCCGTGCTTGAATCAACCACATCTTGACGCAACAAGACGAATAATCTTCCACAAAAGTAAAAGCAACAACACTCTAGATGCTCAGCAACTTCAACACATCTCTTCAATAGATGCTCTAATGAGAAAGAAAATTTCCTATGTGAGGGGTTTAAAGCCTAATGGTGATTAAGATCCCAAACCAAACCTTTTATATGCAGTTGAATTATCAAGCAATTAAGGTAAATTAAAAGCAAATAATCATAAAAGAAGGACACACGATTTTTACATGGAAAACTTGAACATAGGAAAAACCACGAGACCTATACCCAGGTCCAAGGAAAACCAAGCACTATAAAATTGAAGGTTACACAATATACTTACTGTCTTTACCCAATTAAACACAACCTAAGGGACTGCAGTTTTTCTTATCGACGCAACTATCGTTCACCGTCTCCGTTGTTTGATTCAACATGTCTTAACGCCACTCAAGATGAATCTACTACGAGAGTAAAAAAAGGATTTCCAAAACACAATATTTAGCACTCTACAGTGATATTCTTCAAAGGTTTCTCTAGAAGAGTTAAAGGACTCTCCAAAGGATTTATGGGGTTTAAAATGGAAGAGAGATCACCTATAACAGAGATAGGAAGTACTTATATAGGCCCTAGGGTCATGGCATAGAGGTGGGGTTGTAATTGGATTGAAACAAGGAAGTTTAGATCAAATTGGGAAAGGATTCACGAAGTTTGAATCAAGATTCTCCGTGGTCCGCTCGAGCGGGTAAGTGACTCGCTCGAGCAGGCAGAGTTAATGCATGGGAATTTTCTTAGATGCTTAGGTCTGCTCTGTCAGCCAAACCCTCTGATTGAGCGAATAAAGGTTTTGTCTAGCGGATTTTTCCTATCAACCTGTTTAACTGTAAGCTGCATTGAGTTAGCTCAAATAGACATTTCATCTGTTCGAGCGAACAGTATCTTCTGGAGGCTTCAATTTTTTGAACTTATAACTTCCTTTCAATGCACACTGACACACACTGTAGTTCATCTTAAAAATAGAAAATTACAACTCGAAGGACTCAAGCTTTGTCCACAATGCAATGAATATGCCAACACTCAAATATTTAGTCTCCTCATTTGGTAATTTATAGACAAAACTTCCTAAAGATACATTATACCTAGACAACTTAAACCCACACATTTGACACAAAAAGAATTGACTTCTAACTTCCTTTAGTGATATGTCCCTACAAAACCTGCCACGAACCAACTTAACAAAAGACCAAGTTAAATATCATGAAATCAAAAAATGTTATCATGTATATACTCACCCTTTTTGTTCATAAATTGATGAAGTAAGGCAATTCAAGCACCGGAGAGTAGATAATAAGAAAAATAAACATTAAAATCAAAGATATTTAGCTTAAACATAACTTCCTACATGCCATGAAATTAAACTTTCTAACCATCAGAAAA
Organism: Sextonia rubra; assembly: GCA_037013555.1. NCBI lineage: Eukaryota > Viridiplantae > Streptophyta > Magnoliopsida > Laurales > Lauraceae > Sextonia > Sextonia rubra. The sequence continues at coordinate 27,152,195 of JASUAD010000011.1, read as the reverse complement.
TCAACTATGCATAAAAGACAGTAAAAGAGAAGTCCAAACATCACCAAAACTAGACATAAAACATGAGTATAACTAGATGAAGCAACAAAATCAAAAGTGGATCAAGCCTTAAGAGGATCCAAAATTAATAGAATCAAGCTTGGCCTCAATGCGATCATGCCTCAAATCTATCCGTTCCATTCGAGCATGGAGCTGCTGAAGATTTTCGTTCATTTGGGACTCCAAGATCTTTTAATGTATGTAGACTGATCATTGAGTTGATCATCAAAATCTCTGAAATACCCAGCCACAAAGGAGCTCATTCCATCGTCCGCTTGCTCTTCTGCTTCAACTTCTTCTCCTTCCTGTTCTTCATCTATCCTAACATGGGATGAGGATTGCTCCAAGGTTCTTGAATTAATGGCCCATATAAACTAAAATTTTGTGTTTAAAGAGAGAACCTATGGTCTTCTTTAGCGGGAAATATCCATGCACATCTATCTCTCACCGTATTATGCTGAGAGACAACATAGTGGGGCCGACTTTATGTGATATCCAAACCATCCACACACATTAGACCCCCTAAATTATAATAAATCAATTGAGCTTTTATTAATCCGAATAGATTGGACCATTGGATCAAATATTATTTTTTTTATTTAATATAAATTTGTTAAATTTATGAGCCGCAGATGAAGGGGTTAGAGGCTTGGGATTGACCCCTAACTTAATATATAACCATATTTCATGCGGCGAAGTCCCATAATCATAGGGGCTCTAGGTGGGCCCTATTAAGTTGAGCCCTTATGGTGAGACATGGATGCACATAAATATCCCACTTTTTTACCATTTCCATTTTAATATATGAAATAAGAGGGTGAAGTTCCCTCTAAAACTTTAGTATCAAGATGCCCTTTATCTTTTTTTAATAGAAGACATATAGTCAAGTTTGTAGGCTTTAATGGCCTTACCTGATCCAGATGCCAGAAATTTTTCTATTTATTCATTAAAAAGATCTCAAAACTCTAATCTAAGGCTAGAAAATGAATAATCAAAATAGAAACGTCACACCCGATTACATAAGCTTAGATCGAATGGTAATGAGCATACAATAGACTTATTTTAAGGTGCTACATCTCAAATCCTTTTTTTTTTTTTTTTTTTTGATCTAGTAAAACTATTGTACACCACAAACTCTTAAAATGTGCCCCACTTTTAAAAGCAGGAGAGAATGGCTATCGAAGGGACAGAGGATCCAAATTCCAAACGCAAAAATGATAAGAAAAGCATGTAAAAAAATTGAGCAAAGTGTTGAGGCCGCTCCTTTTAGAAAAGAGAGTGGAAGAAGAATAATGGCAGTTGATTTGACAAAAGTACTAGCTATCCCAGATCTACTTTTACGATATAAAAATTAGAGTACACTCATGATTATGTAATTGGAAAATCAGTGAGAGAAATGTATGCGGGATACAACAAAATAGTCATTGTTACAAGCAAATATAAAGACTCTTGCCACGCTCTCGCACTTTGGACCGTGTGATGGGCTGATGGGAAGGTCGAGTTGGATGTCCATCATCATCGTGGAAGTGAGGTGGGGATCCACGAATTTTAGGAGAACTACATCTAAAAGATAAATATGGTTTTCAAAATATATAGAAAGTTTTTAAAAAATTTTAGAGGATTATATGTAAAAATTATTAAAAACTTAAAGGGTCTTTGCAATCTTAAGCAAGGGGGGGGGGGGGGGGGGACCACCCAAGGCCCCTTAGGCCAACATAGTAAATCTAAATAATGGATTGAAAGGTCTTGACGGGAGAATAGAGATCTTAACAGTTGAAATATTCTAGAGGATTCTACGATAGTCTTGAGTAACATAGAGTTTTTTAGAAAATTATTTTAGAATTTTAACGTGGTTGAAATAAGGTTTTGATAATAATGATGACGATGATGATAGAAGTATATAAAATAATGTCTAGTATTTTAGAACATTACCGATGAATGTAAAGTTGGAATAGAGCTGTGTGAAAGTTTTCCACATTCATTGGATGACTGACTTTGTGTAGATCTCACCCAATTAGTGTTTATCTTCTCCCGTGTAGGTGTGCGTGCCTAGAGTGACACCGAAACAATCATGGGAAGGCTATGAAATGGCTGGATTGAGGCTAAACTTATCTTGACATACTTGAATCCATTATTATATATTTGAAGCCTAGACGTTCGTTGGGTGAGCTATTCAAAATGCCACAAGCATTACTATTTTCAAAGGTATATGGATTCCGAATCGAAAATATGGATATATATCGTTCTCTTTATGGCAACCGACCAATCTCTCTCTAGAGGCGCTCAAAAGATACAAATACGCTCCTGAGGAGTATTTCTGGGAAATAACTCCTTCCTTTCCAACCTCCTTCCTGAGTGAAAGAAAGGATGAGATGGAAACGAAATGAAGAAGGACGCTCTTAACTTTTTCCTGCTGGATTGTTGTCTCTAATAGAGAGAATGGCTCAATCCTTACGTTCACATGGAATCAACTATTCTTTGGGCCCGCATCGGCAGCACTTACAGATGCAATCAAAGATTCCACTTTGCAATTTCATATTTAATTTTGACCTTCCTACAATTTTGACAATCTCATATGGATGAGGCAGTGGTGGGTATGTGTCAGATGAGATTTGAAACCATGACCTCTCATAAAAATATATTCTCATTACAACTTGCACTACTAAGTTGTCGGATGATTAAAAATGTAGTTAATAATATATGTAGTAAAGATGTATGGGTCAAGTTGATACTTATGATCATTTTATTTTCTCTCAAATGCTTAGGATCATTTTATCGGGAAATAGGATCACTTTATCAGGGAATCTTCATATAAATGTGTCCATCATTGAGAGACCAATGCTCACTCCATAGGGGCCACTATGGACCCCACCTAAGGATGAGATTGGGGGGATGGAAAGATCCATGTAAAATCACCTTAAATATCAAATTTAGCCCCGATCACATGTCTTTTATCCCTTCATTTGTGGCCCCATAAATCCATTCCATTTAAATTAGTGCACAATTGATCCAACGGCCAAATAAATTTGGATTTGACCAAGACTTGTGGCGTGTGACTTTCACGGGGCCCCCTGTATATTGCAAAGTTTGGATTGGGTGATAGATGAGCCCCACCTAGAGTTCTCATGAAAAAAATGGTGATGAAAATATACACATAAGTATTGTCTCATTTTATTTTCTCTCTGTTCCTTTGATTATATTATACTAAATAAGTAAGAAATGCATTTGGATACTTAAAAGAAATGTATGAAAAGAGTGTAAAGCAAATGCTTGAAAAAGGTTGATCTAAATCTGTAGATATGAACAATTTTGCTACTCCCTCTCTCTCTCTCTCTCTCTCTCACGCTCTTTCTCTCTGTGCTATTTGATATTTTGATTGCATTTACAATTTTTTTTAGATTTAGTTGTTAATTCCATTTGTTTTGCTCTTCTTATATATGTTTTCACTTTATTGGATTTTAATATGATTTAACAATATTACGTGATTAACTCAGTGGACTGCTTATGTAGAAGTGAGCAGATTTATTTGGGGTGTGTTTGTTAAGGTTTAGTGGGTGCCGCACTAAGAATTAGTCCTATTGAGTCAAAGAAAAATAAAATAAAAATAGTACAATATTTTATGCTAACATTTTTTTTTCTCCTTTTTATTAATGAATTACGAAATAAGGTGTACATCAATTTCTCCATTGGAAATCCATAAAAGCATATATAAACCACATCACTAAATTGAGGGCTCTTTTTTTATTCCTTTTTATTTTCCCAATTCATAGCACGTGCTTTGGTTATTTTTTAGTAGAGAATATCATTTTTTAGGTTGATTTTAGACATAGACATAAATGCTATAAACACCTAAAATCAAAATTAATTTTTCAATTTCTTTCATAAAATTCAATGATATTTATTCGTAGGACATCTTAGCACGGGCTATTTTTCTAGTTATTATATATGAAGCAAAATGAAACCAATTGAGAAATCAATAATTCATTTCAATTTAATTTTGACAACCTTGACATAATTATGACAGTATCTTGAAGGTCCTCTGAAATTTTTACATTGCCCTTTTTAACTCTTAAAACTGTTATTCTTTTGATTTTCATTCTCTTTTAACTCTTAAAACCCATTTTTACAACGGCATTACTCTCCCCCTTTCCTCACTTCTCACCTTCACTTTTGATGGACTAAGACAATACGATAATGTACATAACGGAAGAGGAAATGCGGCTTGCGCCAAAACATATCCGTAAAACGAGAGCATTCCCTCTCGAAAAAACGACATAAGGATGCTGTCACATGTCCAAATACAATCAGTAGAAGACACTCTTGATGATGGCGTCAAGAAAAAGGATGATCACTACTGTAAATAAGGCCAGAACCACATATTTCTTTTAAGTTCTCATATATGGTTTCTCTCTGATTTGAAGTGGTTGTGGTTAATGTTTTTGGAGATTTTTTTTCCCCCTTTTTTCCAATTAATGGATACATGGGTTTGTTTGCTTTCTCTGGTGGATTAGGATTGATAATTTTTCCTCCTTTTAAGTCTTACATTTACAGATTTTCTAAAGTTTTTGTGTGATTTTTCTTTGATTTGGAATGGTACGTGGTTATGGTTTTTGTGTTTTTCTTTTCTTTTCTTTTTTTTTTTTTCTGTTAATTGATGACTATATTCGTTTGACTTTGCTTTGTCTGGTGATTGGAATTGATAACTTTCAATTACATATTAACTTTCTTTATAGTAACTAAAGAAAGTTTCTTCCAGAATTTTTTCGCTTAATACAAAAGTATTACTGAAATAAATAGGAGACTATATAAATAAAGTATGCTTAAGTGTTTAAAAAACCTGTTCCAATTTTGCAATTCTGGACTTACCACATTAGTTGATTGACTGGTATGAATTGTTTGGACTGTCGGATGGAGCCCAAAATGTGAGGACCAGAGACATCCAACACTTTAAAGCGAGTGATGGTACGATTTTATTTCTTGGACAATAGCCTAGTCAATGAAGAATCTAATTTCTATTTTGGAGATACTCACTCAACATCTACTACTTGATACACAAACTTAAGTAGGATGAGAGTGCAGGGTGTATATGATTGCTTCAATTGTTGGATTTTTTTTCTTTCAACTTAGTTGAGCCAAGTGTGGGTTGCTCTATTTGTTTGGTATGACCGCCTCATTTGTTGGATCTATTTTTCATTCGATTGTTGGATATGTTTAATTTGATTGTAGGAGCAGAATGTAGTGAGTTACATTCACTAGTAAAGATGGAGATGCAGAAATAATTTGTCATTTTAGTTTTATATTTCAGTAATTACTATCAGAATGGATTGCGTCATTGCACAAAAAATTGTTGTAGTGAGTTACATATGACAGAACTGACAAAAAGAACTGATAAGAATTTTTTTGTTCACTATTTCTGTCTTGTAATAGGAGGATGTCTCCCTCGAAGAGGACTTCGTTTACTGTAATTCTCCTATATCAATAAAATTCAACAGTGTTTCCTGTGCGAGCGCTTAACACTCACACACACACACACACAAAAAGTAATCATCAAAGTCCTTCAATTAGCTGGTTGTTAAGAATGTACAGTTTCTTTTATTATTTAAACGTTGATTCAGTTGTTAGATATATTTAATTTCATTGTGGGAACAGAAAGCAGAGTAATCGTCAAATTCCTTATATTAGCTTGTCGCTAAGAATATGCTTAGACTGGTCATTATGAAGTGCACAGCCCATCTTCGAAATCAAGAGCTGGAAAGTGTCATCTTTTGCAAATATTCTACTGAAATAGATAGACCAACATTTATAGTGACACAATATCTGTCACGTGCAATTTCTGTTCCATTTCAGTTTCTGTTCTAATAAAAAAATCATTTTTGTCTCATTGATGCATCATTTTAGAACTGTGCACAATCACTCTCGCCTTTGGATTATAGCTCTATTACACATTAAATATTAATTACATTTTAAGACGACTCCGTTACAGAGGTAGATGTTCATAAAGTATCTAAATTGTGGTGCTTCAATACAATTGCAACTACACTGCTTCTCAATACAATTCCAATGCATCTCTAAAAATATTGAAGAAAAAACCAGCACAATTTTTGCACAAATAAAAAATCAAAACAAAATACCCGCACAAGCTTTGGTTGCACAAAATAATTATAACAAAGGCTAATCAAACTTTTTTTTTTTCACCTAAGATGTCCCTCGCCAGCCCGGTCAGCTCAGAAGCTATAGTTACTCGGTTGCTAGTGCACTCTTTTGTTTGTTTTGGCCCAGTCCGTGAGCTCTGTGGTTGACCCATTCGTTCTTTTTATAAATTGTTTCCATTTCTTTTGGAATATACTTAGCTTCTAGGAAAAAAAAAAAAACCTATGCCGTTACACATTCATGAGCAACTTTGAATCATTCTACTCACTCCTAAGAGCAAACACCATTAAACTCCTTAAGGCTTTGCTAATTTAATTACAATGCAAGACAAGATTATTCATTGTGCTCTAAACTCAAACTCTCAAAACTCATGTGAAGGGGACAAAAAGTGCCAAGACTACTCAAGGAAGACTACCAGAAACAAAATGTAATGATTTCCGTACCTTTTGCCACATTTTACAGTATATATTCAATTTATAATTTTTCTTCATAAAACCATTTAATTAATATTTAAGCTTTTTTTTGTAAAAATCCCCATTTTTCAAGTTCTATTTATGGGCTTAGGCTCTTCGTCAACTTTTCCTCCCACAATTAATGAAAACTTTAGGATCACTTTCTCCAGAACCTGGTACAAATAAATTGAACAGCAGATCTGAAAAGTGGATATCGAAGCCCATACTTTCGAAGCTCTTTTGAATTCAATTCCTTGAATCCTTTGCTCAGAATTCAAATGGGAAAATAAGCAGTACTATTAGAAGTACTAACCTAGGAAGAGAGCGGATCCAATGTTTAATGGGACAAAAAATTTAAATTTGGCTCCTTTGGTTTCATCAAATTTGGCTCCTTTGTTTTCATCCAAATAATCGTCATATGATTGAGATAATTCAAACCACAAGATAATCCATGCAGTTGTGTAAATGGCTTAGGCGGCCTATTGAAATCTTATATTTAGAGCCCATGTACCATACCAACAAGAAATAGGTTGGCCTGATGATCTCTGCCAGGGCAGGAAAAGAAACCCATCGCTGAACAGAACATACAGACCAATCTCAGCCTATCCCTGAGCTCGGCCATTTACATCCCAAAACAAACAAAATAATGTAAGTGGAACTTTGGCAATTTATTCTCAGTACTCAAGTCATTTATCAAAGACCATCATCAATACACAGCCTGCTCTCTAAAAGTGGTGAGGCACATTGCCATGCTAGCACTGGACTCAATCCACTAAGAAGGCCTGGTCTCTGTTAAGCGCGTCTGGAGATGGAAAATGGTAGAAATCAGTGAATAAGATGACTTATCCAGCAAATTTATGGGAGGATCCCACTTTACAGGTGGCTGGTTGTTCTAACCGTGACCTCTTTAATAAAAACTGTAACCCTTGCCAACATGGTCAACAACTAGGATGCAAATTTTTACTATAAAGAAAAAAAACACAAACAAGAATAAACAAACAAAATCCTTGTTGAAAAACATAGGTTCGCCTGATACAAGATACCTCCAGTGAGATTATCAACAGCAAACAGCACTTTGGTTCTTCATTTCTTAATTCTGCCTCTAAAACTTAATAAAATGGCCTTAAATTGCTAGCCATAACTAAGCATCTGAATCAAAACATGTCAAAATTCTCTTAACAAAAAATGCCTCTCGCAGAGAGTCCAGGCCATGGAATAAAAGACTAAATAAACTAGTAAATGGAAACATTTACTTGAGAGGAATGAACCTAGATGAGTGGGTGGCACCAATACCAGGCCTTCCGTGCTTCACTGGCTTATAGGATATGGAGAACTCTGCCAGATAATGGCCAATCATTTCAGGCTTGATTTCCACTTGGTTGAAGGATTTACCATTGTAAATCCCAATGATGCTACCTATCATTTCAGGTACTATAATCATGTTCCGGAGGTGGGTTCTAACTGATTCTGGCTTCTCTCCAGCTTTGGCATTCGTTTTCTGTTTCTTGTCATCAAATAAACAAATCAACACTGATGATCTGTACCAATGATCGTCAAAAAGATAGAAAACCAAAAATAGGCCAGTGGGACAGAATGGACGGCAGACAGTACAGAATATTTTTATAAATAAATAAACAGGACAGAGGACAGTAGTATCATCTTTTGATAGACTCGGATTGATGAGGACAGTATCATCAATTGTATTGCAAATATCAAAAAGGTATGAACTGATTCATAAAGATATTAATGCACATATAAGATGAAATTAAAATTCAGCTCAAAATGGGCATCAATGCTCAATAATTTCAATGGAACGTAAAATATAAAAGACATGTTTAGAGAGATCAGGCAAACCCATGCATGCACTACAGATTCAAATTACTTGACAGGAGAGCACCAGATAGCAAGATTTCACATAATCAACAAAATATCCCATCTCTAGTGAAGGTCATTAGCCTTGCTATTAGCACGGAACTAAGATGATTTGTGGGTACTCATGCGCTCTAAATGGTATAAAAGGAGTCCTCCAACTTGGAAACTTCCAATGGAAAAGTTTGAAAACTTGACATACATGGCAACAACAAAAAATTATATCCTAAAGGAACAAAATACCAAACAATGTTTCAAAATACTGATAGATTTGATAATTGAATTAGGGGCTGGATCATCTTGAAGTAATTAAAGCTGTAATCACTAATGTCAAAGTATGCGCCAAGCAGCTATCTTCACAGTTGGAAACACAAGACAAGCAAATCACAAAAAGAATATTCTTTTACTAATAGTAGCACTTAATTTCAAAATTCTAAGGCAACATCCAGTGTTAACAGCCCGCCAGCCAGCATTTCACTTGATTTTTAATCTTTAGAAGTTTATAGTTGACAAAATGTATTTTATTTTAAATATATATAAGAGCCCCAACTCAAGCCACATCTTTTATATTAAATAAAATAATAAACATGATTTTCCATAAATGGCCCTCTGGTTTAGAAAACTATAACCACGATACAGTACTACTACATTTCATTTCCATTGAGTGAACATCTCCCCATGTGTTTCACCTGCTGAAACCAGCTAAGCAATTCCACAATTTATTTGTTTCTTCAACCATTTTTCTAAAGCACAAAAGGGCATTATTAAAACCCTAAAAGCAGTGGCATATAAGCCATTTTACTTAACAAATTTTTCGGGCCTATTTGTTTGAATAAAATATATAGGAATTGAATGCGAATGTCATAATGAAATGAACTCCACCAAAGTGATTAAAGAGATAAGGGTGCGAAGGATGTCAGGTAAAGATGTAAATGGGACCTTGAATATCCTAGATACTAAATCACTAGGGTGATGGCTGGTATTCATTTCTCATCCTCCATTGATCCAATATCTATAAAAGGGTAGGTTATTTGATGGTCATTTTAGGATAATCACCTTTGGTTCTTCATTCTTAACCTCTTATAGATTATAGAACTATAAGACCTAGGTATTCAATTACATGAAAAACAAAGGCACTTTGAGGAGGACCATTTGTCTAATCATCCAAATGCCCATTTTGAGTCCTCTCTGAATCTTTCTTTTTTATGTATGATTTCAGTGCTAATGATGTGAATAGCCAAGAACAGCAGCCCCACTTCTGGATTTGGATAAATATCGGTGATATTTTTAACTTTGCTTTCATTTATTGATGAGAAATGGATATTAAGCAGATCTTTTACAATTATTGTCAGCAGAGATGAAGCTCATGATATTCAATTTTTTCAGTGGATTTGATAAAGATGAGTGTTTCTTTTCACCAGATGCAGTTGATTCCACATCCTGTGCAGTAGTCTTACTTGGTGAGCTCTAATTGCGGTAGTGGTCATGAAGTTTTCTCAATTTAGCTTTCATTTTACGTACATAATATGGTTTGGACCTCAAGGTTACAGCAATCAGCAAAAGGATGACTTGCCCAATCCCACACTTATTGCAGGTGAGTTTGGTAGGGATGTCAGTTGGGGTAGGTATGGGAATTTAGATCTTGACCTGACTCAGTTTTGGGTTTTAGATAACCCCATTTGTGGCTCTTTAGATATTAGTTGGTAAACGTTTTTCTTTTCCTATACATGGAACACAAACTCATGCATTGTGAAGCACACTACTATGTCCCAAACTAGCTAAGCTATAACCAGGGATGGAGTTTTATACACAACAGCTCTACAGTACAAAAGGTAGGGTTCGTTTTTTTAAATTGTTGGGTTCAATCACAATAAAAAAAAGTAATGACTGCATATTTTTCATATTTTGAAATAATGAAAAACAATTAGTATATCAACCTCAATCCGACTCGTACCTTTCGCAGAGCGGGTTTGGTATCACAAACTATAAACCTATGATATATAGGTCAAATCAGGTACAGGGCAGGGCAGGGCATGTTTCAATTGAGTCAAATTCAAACTTAAGACTACCATACCAAATACAACCTACTATCATCCCCAATTTTCCCTATGCCTCAATTTAGCCAAGCACCTACCATCTCATTTGCACTTCCATGTAAATGTTTAAACTCAATCGTGTTGTTCAACCCATAAATCTTACCTTAACAAGCATATCGCCAATGTCCATCACCTCTTTCTTTATCCCACTTAGTTACATCCTTTTACAACCCTTCTACTAACAGAATCCAAGAGATACTATCTTAAGAATATCCAATGTCCAATTGCTAGAATCAGTAGAATCTCTCAAACCGACGAGGCTAGGAAAAAAACTAACCACTCCCAGGGGATGATGGGTAAGCCTAAACCCAAACTCAAAACCCTTAAAAATGCCCTACTTCCTACCCAACCTGACCCAACAAAAGTTATAATTTGTGATACCAAACTTGCCCTGTGACAAGTATAGGACAGGTCAAATCTAATATCGATTGTTTATCTATTATTTTAAAATATAATTAAAAAAAACATTCAGTACCATAAACCATTACTTGTGGTCGAGAGAAATTGAACCCAACAACTTACAATTTAAACATGACCACTACCATTTGTGCTATAGAGATTTTGTGTATAATACTTTAGGCCCATTTGTTTAGATGTATTTTGACAATTGCCAATTCCTGCAAGTATTCTAAACTCTGTATTTAATTGTCGAAATTTCATAGAACCAAACCCGCAAAATGTCACTTTTGGGCTCTAGAATTATCAAAATTCTAGTTCCAAAATGCTACATTGGACATGAGCATATATGTGAAACCAGGTGGGAGACAACAACCTGGGAATTCATAAAATCCCCCAACAAGAACTTTTAAAATTCTTGCAAACAAGTGAGTCATTACTAACAAATATCTAAAGAGTCACAAACATAGCAAGCAATGCCAGGTGATCAAAGGCATCCAAAATATGAACCCGCCCCAGACTCGAATTGAGTCAAGATTCAAAATCCATATCATCCCAAACCCAATTATATCAAGAAATACCAATCTTGAACAAAACAAGACCCAAAACCAAACCCACAGCTCATAGGAGTGGATCTAGGTGGGGCACCCATTTAACTTGACTTTCTGCCATTAGCTAACATTTTAAGTGCCTGCAACTGCCCTAGGCCAGGGTTTTCCAACATTGCTTCATCACCATTTTATACCAGCTGCTTATTGGTTAGCATTTGTCATCCAATACGAAAACAAAAAGTTCATGTCCCAACCAATGTTTTTTATTCAGAAATCTTCCCCTCTTACCGGTTATCAAAAATATATATAGAGCTTTAATCCTATGAGGAGTGTTCTCACAAACCTATCATAAGAACTTTTTATGGGGCCCATTTGGGGATGGAACCGGGGAGTTGAAAGATCTATGTGGGACTACACCAAATATCAAGTTTGGCCCCAATCACATGTCCCAAATACCTTCATCCGTGGCCTACAAATCCAATCCATTCAAATTGGTGCACAATCAATCTAACAATCCAGTAAATTTGAATTTGACCAAAATTTGGGCGTGTGACTATTAGGGGGGTCTCTATGTATTGCAAAATTTGGATTGGGTGATAGATAGACCCCACCTAGACTTCTCACCAATCAATGGTGTGAACTAATTCTCATAAGATTATTTCCCATATATATATATATATATGTCCCATTTACCAATTCATTCATGAAAATGGTTGTCACTTCATGGACAATCAAGGTCATTTAGATAGAAGTCCCCTTAGCTAAATTACATTTGGGTGGTCCTACAAGGAAGATTTCAATGATTATATATGGCCACCATCAAATAGATGACCATCCAGCTGTCTTACTTGCCTTCTTCCTTCTCACAACAATGAGGCAACCAATTAGCAATATACTCTAAAACCCTTAAATTCTAGATATTGTTGTCAAATGTGAGATACTGGCTTTAGCAAATTCAAACATCTCATCTTCTCATGACTATCCTAAGTCTAACCAATTAAAATATTCAGGCTTCCCCCCAATCACTGGCTCACAAGAAACCTTTTTAGAGATGAAATTTTAAAAACATAACATAGTAAGTACTCAATGTATCATCACCCACCTGAGTGTCCTCTCAAAAGTCAACTTCTTTAATGGTACTTGAAAAGCTTCTAACAACCTAAATGGATTAGTCTTTATACTTTCACTTCTACCTTGCTTCTCTATTCCTTCAATTTCTATAGCAACTTTCCTATTTTTTTACCAGAATTCCAAACAAAAACATGATTTTAATAACCATATATAGATAATACATTGTTCTTCATGCTTTTACATGGACCAATTTATTTTATTCCTTTTCTAATGCAATTTTCCTACATTCTTTATCAGAATTCCAAACAGGGACTTGGTATTAACAACCTTAGATAGATTGGTCTTTATACTTCCCCTAAGAAATCCCTTAACAAGTCTTTCAAGACCTTTGCCACAATGGCAACAAGTAAAATATCCTTCTGTTAAACCCCTGAACTGAAAAGAAAGACTATATCCTTACATTTATAACTAATCTTTCTCTTAATAAAAAATAAACTATTGAAAAACTGATTTGAGAGCACATGGGGTTGTGGGAGTGTGCTTTTGCTTCTTCGCGTGCAAAAGATCATGACACACAGGCCCCTGCAGCTGCTGAACCAAGTAACTGAAACCATGTAAATCACCTTATTAAAATAGATATATTGAGAGGAGGGGTAAGTGGTAACCTGACAGAAAGACAATCCTCTTTGTGCTTCATTGGAAAATTTCACCATTTCAGGCCCCAAATGATAAGAAGCAGCAAATGAGGACTAGACGAGTACAAAGAAAGATAAAGGGGATGATTAAAGGGGATGATCAGTCTGTCTAAAATCCTACAACTACCCCAAGTAGAAGAGGATTGGTATTTGACAAAACAGTCAAACAATGAAAGAGATGTAGATCCCCATCACCAATATTTTTTCACACCATGAAAGAGCACTGGGGATAGAGGAGTCAAAGTTGGTATAGCAGGCGTGATGCAGTTAACATGGTAATCAAACAAGGTTTAACCCAAATTTCTCATAACCTTGACAGTAGAAAAAACCAGACAAGCATAAAGACACAGAGAAAGGAGATGACAAGTCCAACTGCAACTACGAGAAATATATAGAAAGCAGATAACAAAAAAATTAGTCAAAACTAAAGGAAGAGATCAAAAGGCCCACCCAACAATACTTTGCACCATGAAAGAGCATTATAAGACAAGCATCAAGCGAAAACATAAAGGGTCGACAATGACATGCATTTCCAGTATTGGTGATTCAATGCAAACATGTCAGCTGGCAGAGTGGGCAGAAGTCTACCAAATGATGGGTCCAAGGTTTTTTAGCATTTCAATTGTTATCATGAGCATTTAATGGAACTGTTGGACAATTTGATTCACACTAAGAAATCATGATAAACTTTTATGTCCTTCGAGATCAACTTTCTCATTCATTTCCTCCTTTGAAGGGATCATGTGCTCTCTTCCCATTTCCACCCTATGGACTCCTTTTATCCCTCTTTTGAGGGGGACTCAATTCTCCCTGCCTTCCTCACCTGATTTTTACATTAATTATACATTTTTCCCTATTTTCCTCTCCAAATTCCAATGGAACAGTTGATACTATTTGATTCACATCAACAAGGCATGATGATTACTTTTTATGATCTATGACGCCTACTTTTCTTTTTTCAGCAGCACTAATGTGCCATCTCTTCCTATTTGCACCCCATCTCTATCAAAGGGGGAATAGATTGATCTTGCCTTTCCACTTCAAATGGTCCACATAAAACTTTTCCTTCTCCTTCACCTTTCTTACATAATTTCTCTCGAGTCTTCTCCTCACCTACATTGTCCAAATCCCATGAACCCAAAAGCTCGTGATTAACACTAAAAAAAATCAAAAGCATTATTACTAGAGACAGTTGAAAAAGGCATTTTCATAGATTTTACATTTGGGTGCTTGCCATTGGTGACAGAGAAACAAGTAGTGTTACTCACATCACTCAAAAAAAAGGACCAGCAACACTATAATGTAGGTGAGCTTACTGACCAGCCACATAAATGAATTAACAGCATCAGAGCTGTAATATGACTGGCTAATTGGTCACCATGATTGATATCCTTGGTGCAGTTTTACGGCAGTCTCCTATCTTTTTTACTCGCAATGATTCTTTATAATATAATTTATCAAATTCAAAAAGATATTAATAGACAATGATGAAAAAATTGAGGTAGAAATGATCAGTGTTGTTTGCATAAAAATAGATGATCAATGGAATACAAATCATTATTTCAGACTGAAATAGTAGCCTCTGTTCTATCATCACACATTGATGTTAGAATTGGTACGGCCCACCCAGAATTTGGAGGCTGCACTTTTTAGAGGATTTAATCAAGTATTGTGTAGGAACTATGTCCATATCTGACCCAGAAGTGGAGAAATGAGTTGCATGAGAAAAAATATATATGAAAAAAGTATGAAACTGACCATAAAATCTTCAACATACTCAGTACTTTATTGCACTCATTTCAGATTAAAATCTACATGGCAATTTTTTATTTACATATCACGGTAGTATGTTTAAGCTTTGAAAATTGGAGCATAAATTGGCTCCCATCATTTTTGCAAGGCATGGACTAAAAAACGCAGATACTTCTAAGAAAGTGACATATCCGTGTCCAACACCTGTTGGACACGGACACTCCTCCGACACTCTCGGACACAGATCCGATACTATTTTAGACGTGTCCATAATTAAGAACTAAAAATCTTAATTTCATACACTTGTCCAACAATTCCTAACCCGTGCCTATGACTAAAAAATAAACATGTCGCTCCATATAATCTCCTCGCCACTCGATATAGATAACAACATTGGACCAACAAATTAAACAAACCCAGAAAATCTTCAAAGATTTCCCCCCAAAAATTCAATCAGATTACACAAACAAGGCTCACCACCCACAAAGCAAAGAAATAATAACAAACAACCAAACCACAACTGGAAAGAGAAAAAAAAAACGAAACTTAAGTAAATGCCCATTACTTCTAAAAAAAATACAAATACAAAATATAATCATCACTAACAAAACACATCAAAATGATTAAAAGCTCATAATCAACAACACACACAACACAAAATGAAATTGCTACAAACTATAGAAATAAAGAATACAAAAAACAAACGGAATAAAAGCTCACACACACAAACACACACAAGAGAATCTTACCGCCTTGCGCAGTTTCTTGATCAGAGCCATCGGCTTCCGCTTCAAACCGCGATTAAACCTACAACATCCATTAAGAAACCATCAGACAAATGCAGATGAGGGTAACATCAGATCTCTAAACAAGTCGTCCTGCCAGTTCCACAATACCTTCTCCGAGCCCGAGCATGGAAGAGATTGACGAGCTCATCCGTTTTCATATCAAGCAGAGCATCCAGATCCACGCCTCTGAAACTAAACTTCTTGAATGTTCTCCTCTTCGGCTGCTGCCCTGGGCCTACATCTGCATCCACATCCACATCCACATCCGCCTGCAAACAACAACAATCACACACAAACGTTTGCATGTATGTATGCATCTAAACAACAACCTGTGGGTTTCAAATAGATGAAGAGAAGCAATTGGATCTGAAGAAGATTGGAATCTCACCATGGCCGAACCCTAGAAACTCTGCTCGCTGGATGAGAGCGGCGCGAGATCGATTGCTGCGTAAACTAGGGTTTTGAGTCTGAGGAGCCCTGAGCCTGGGTCTTAACCCCTATTTATTTACACCGGTTTGACGCGAAATCGCGGAAATGACCCTGAGACGTGGGGTTATTTTCGGCGAGTGTCATGAGGTGCATTCCAAATCAAGAGGTCACGTGCCATTATGAGAAGATGGGGCGCTCCAGTGGGAGAACATGCTTAGGGCCAACTTGAATAGGCAAGCAATAGGGGTAAAGTGAAGTTTAGGCCCCGTTTGGCATCCTGCCGATGGGTTGTTCTAGTGTACCCATGGGATAAGACCATAGGAAGCCCTTTTGTTAAGCATAATTAATTGTTTTCAACTTTCATCCCGTTAGAATGATCCCTAAGATCATGTAGGGAATTCAAAATGATTTTCTTTCAACTTTTGTCTTTTTGGCACAACTCGCGGGCACAAAAGTTCTTTTCCCATGTTACGAAGAAACTTCATAAGAGAACAACACTATTGCATCACTTTTGCACATGACTAGTCTCTTAACTTTGCATCCAGTCCTGCAATTTGACCAGTCTCTCTCATTGCAATTACTTAAGGTACATTACTTACGAGTCTCCTCTCTCATCTTATATTTCAAATGGGTCTTGAAGTACTCTAACGCCTAGGCATAATTCCATGCATTGTCTTCTTGAGTAGCCTGCCTCACATACTCTATTGCATGCTCCTTGATATCGATATCATACGACAACAATCAAAGAAAACTCTTCTCAATTTCACTTTTTTTTATCTAATCAATTTCTTTTTTTTTTATCTCTCTTCTTTTTTACTGGTCTGAAATATGGAAATCCTATATCAAACACTAGATTAAAATAGGGGAATCTTCAACAAACCAAGAGATTTCACCGCCGACCAAACATTATACCCTCACTTCTCTCCCACAGATCTAACCTAGCTCTCTAGCCAGACAATAGTCCATTAACCTCTTTGTCTTCTCACAATCTAACATATATCATGAAACCA
Organism: Sextonia rubra; assembly: GCA_037013555.1. NCBI lineage: Eukaryota > Viridiplantae > Streptophyta > Magnoliopsida > Laurales > Lauraceae > Sextonia > Sextonia rubra. The sequence goes on along the minus strand of JASUAD010000011.1, from coordinate 27,134,897 downwards.
AAAAAGCCAATTAAATTAAATACAAGAATTCGAGGCATCAGAGAAAATGGTATTTTTTGCATAGATTCTACAAAAATGGATGTTCCGGTTCTTCATTAATCTTTTGAAGAATTGGTGGCATACCCTGTCAAGGAAGGATTATTTTATTGACTCATAGCAAGAGGTCGTGTGATTGGAATTGAGGTATTACCTTCTTGATTTAAGTTTTCTGCTTGTTTAATGTGTTTTTTTTTTTTTGGGTGGATTTTAGGAATTAGCCTTAAGGGGTTTAATTTAGTTGATAAGCTTCCTGGTTGTTGTTGTAGTTCGAAATTCGAATTGGCCAACATCAGTAGTCAACAATAGATTTGTATACTAGAGGACTACTATAGCTTTTCTTTCTGTAACACCTATTGATTTACTAGGACAAAACACACTGTAGAACTATTTTTCCTAGAATATTCTAGTGCTCAAAAACAGTTGTCATGCTATTTGCCTATTTCTCCACGTTTTACAGTTTTAGTGAAATCTTTTCATTTGAACCATTTCTCACTTGCAGCCATCCATCCGGTCTTTATGATTTTTCAAAGGAAGTTTGATGTGCTGCTTCCTGTTTTCAGCATACTGCCTATGCTTTTTCAATTTGCACAAGTAGTCAATTGTTATTGTTAGTCATGTTCTAAATACTATATGCAGGAAGTTGTTCTACAAGTAATCCACCATGATCTACAATCATGGTAATCTCTTTTTGCTTATTCTTATAATAGACTCATGATTTATCTTTCTTTTTGTTATTTATTACCATTCAACGGTGTTGTCAAACTAATTGAAGGAAATTTGTTGTCACATTAAAGATGCTTGTCCTAATGGAATTTGTAAAGAGTTATTCCAAACATATTACACATGGCAAGGCTTAACAAAATATTCACCTAAAATTTCACAGAAATCTCTTACTCTTCTCATATCAAATATTATAGTACTCATTTAACAAATAGAAGACTTAAGGATGTTCAGAAGATTTGTGCCTTTGCGGCTCTGTTTCTTTCTTGGGTTCGTATTCACCTTTGTGGGACCATTTTTTCCCATGAAAATGAAAGTATTCTTTCCATATTTTATTTGTTTCTCTAGGTTATAATCATAGAGAGTATGTGTACAGTGTTGTCATCACAGTGTTCACATGGCCGACAGTGTTCTTGATTAGACATGGTGAATCACGAAAGGATATTACAAACTTACTACAGCATAGTTAGATAGAATACATTCTACCCTCTTTTGATAGAAACAAAGTTGGTGCTGACTTTTACATGAAGTGAAACTCATTTTCTAACAAAGTTTTACACATGGGTCACTATGTGTGCTGAACTATGCATTTGTCAAGTAGAAGATTTCTCTCTCTCTCTCTCTCTCTCTCTCTCTCTCTCTCTCTCTCTCTCTATGCACTTGTCAAGTAGAAGATTTCTCTACATATATCGATTTGTCTATATTGGTGCTTGATGAGGACGGCGTTTTATTTATATAAGCTATAGTGGAGATTTCGTATCCTATATTTCATCATCAGCGTAGTGGTGAAAAAAATTGTAAATATGCAACAACTGAAGCTCTTTTTCTTTTTATTTCAATATTAGATGGCCACTATTGGTAAAAAAGATAAGACAGTTGCAATCCATGCAAAATGGAGCTATATAGACAAAAAAATTCTAGTTGGACTTCTGGTCAACCAAGTTTAAAAAAGGAAACAAGCAAACTACTACTTTCTTAACAAAAGCATGTCATGATATTATTGAAGAGTTTTACAAATTAAAAAAAAAAGCAGGCAATAAATATGATAAGCAATAGTTTAAGACCAAATTTAATAAGATGAGGCAAATATATAGGGAATTTAAGAAACTTCGTGATATTCCAACTGGCTTTGGTTGGGACCCAAATACAAAGATTTTCACAACACCAAATGACTTATGGGATGAATATATATATATATGAAGGTACTTTATTCAATTTTGGATTTTACAAGCACTGGCATATTCAAAATTTTATTGTAAACCACCTCTAAAGAATGTTAGACACTATAACTTGTGCAGATCAATAAAAAGGCGAAACAATTTAATTTAGGACCAAAGGTAGTCCTTTGTTCAATGAACTAGAGATTATTTATGGTGACACTACTGCCACAGGTCAAAATGCTGGACCTTCAACCCAAAGAGGAGTTGATACCGATGATGAGAATGAGGGTGCACCACTTAAGAACCAAAGTAGTCCAGATAAGGATACTACTGTGAACCTTGGTGATGAAAAGAACTTTGTGGAGGAGACTCATGCTCATTCTTAATAAAGAACTCTTGCTCGTAGACGTGGACAGAATATAACAAGTTCTTTTCACCAAGCCTATGCAAGTCTCACCAAGTACTATAAGAATAAAGTTGCTAAAAAAATCCTAACAATGAGGACAATGACAAATTCTCCATTCAAAATTGTGTAGCGTTATTTTCGGCAATGCCGCCTAATGTCAGTAGAGAAATCTATTTGAAGGTGTTCCATGTTATTGGGTCGAACCATAGTTGGAGAGTACTTTTTATCTCTGCACTTGAACATATAAGGGCATTCATGCTGGATCCTTCTAATTTTAGATGTTACTAGAAGTATTATATGCTATCATCTAATAAGATCTTGTAGTAAATAAAGTTTTATGAAGATTTATTTTTTTCTAGCTTGAGGATGTGTCATTCTGTTTAGACCATTACATAATAGTATTATAACATTGTTAGAGATATTTTTTGATGAAATGAAGTCTTTTTTAAATTTAGATTGATGTTGTATATGACTTTTATTTAAGCTTTATATGAATTTAGTTTAATTATGAACTTTTGCTTAACTTATTTTGATGACCATAGATTGAATATACTTTGTACTGGTTAAATGTACCAATGTAAGGATGAGACAGACTATAACGAAGAAGATTTTAATGTTTATATTTTTCTAATGATTGGTCAATACTAATCATGTATATCGAGACAACTTATAAAGGATAAGGGTGAACCTGGATATGATTTTGTAACTAAGGTCTTGCGTAGACATCCAAAAATATGTTATAATCTATTTCGTATAGAAAAGCATGTGTTTCATAGCTTATGTAAGGTATTGAGGAGCAAAAAACTATTACATGATTCAAAATTTTTATCACTGGAAGAGTAATTAGCTATATTTTTTATGACATTTGGCCATAGCTTCATAAATAGAATGATGGCAGATAGATTTTAACACTCAGGCAAGACTATCAGTCGTCATTTTAAGAGAGTGTTGAAGGCCATCATAAATTTAGGGTGCTTATTACTCCACCATCCTTTATAGATACACCACCAGAAATTCAAGACAATTCTAAATATTATCCTTGGTTTAAAGTAAATTTTACATGCAACTATTTTTTTAAATAAAATACATATTTTATATCTTAAAAAAGTTATTCTCATTTTTCTCCTTTTTAAAGGATTGTGCAGGGGCCATTGATGGCACTCATGTGAGTGCATCAGTTCCTACAAATGATCAAATTCCTTATAGAGGCATAAAAGTTTCAATTACACAAAATTTGATGTAATGTTCTTTTGACATGCGATATATATTTGTGTATGCCGGTTCAGAATGGACAGCATATGATTCTTGAGGATTGGTTGAAGCTATAACTAATCTAGAATTACATTTTCCCTACCCTCCAGTAGGTAAATCTCATTTGATGCAAAGATGTGTATATATATTATTTTTCTAAAATAATGGTAAAAATATGAAAATTTGTCATTGCAGGTAAATATTATCTTGTTGACTCTAGCTATAGTAGTACACTAGGCTATCTTGTGGCTCACAAAGGAGAGCGATACCAATTACAAAGGAGAGCGATACTACTTATTACAAGATAGTGGACATAGAAGACAACCTACTGGAAAGAAAGAGTTGTTCAATTATTATCACTCTTCATTGCGAAATGTTATTGAGCGTTGCTTTGGTATTTTGAAGGCAAAGTTTCCTATTCTAAAGCTCATGACATCCTATTCTTTATGCAGAAAGAGGCAAATTGTGATTGCTGCATGCACACTCCATAACTTTATAAAGATGGAAATGTAAAGTGGTATAGATTTTCTTCACTTTCGAGATGAAGGGTCTATGGTCGAAAATAATGATGATAATAATATATTTGCAACTTTAGAGTTAGGAACAACACAAGGAAGACGAAAGATGGAAAGTAAACAAGATGAAATTGCAGATGCACTCTTTGCACATCACGGTGGATTGGAAGAATGATTTGTATTTAATTTAATGAATATTATTAATTATTTTCTTTTACTAAGTTGTTATATTCCACATAAATGTATTATGTTCTTGGTTAATGTAGTGGCCATTTGGAAACTCTAAAAGTAATTTTCTTCTGTTCTATATATTTTAGAACTTATTTACATGTTAGAATATTTGATAAGCCTCTAATTATATTATCTATTTTTGGAGCTTTTTTACATATTGATATGATGATCTACTTATTTTAGCCAATATTTTTTTAGCTAAAGCGGATGGAGATGGATTATATATGTAAAACTTGCAAGTGTTTTGGATGAAAATGACCTCATAAAAATTTTAAAATAATCCACAGGGTGGGTGAGTTTCATATTATAATTATAAGTCTAAAAATAACCATAGTTACTGGAATTCATAAAGGTGGATCCAATGTCCACAACCACAAAAGGAGGCGTCCTATAATAAATTCACATGTTCCTTATAAAAATTGGTGGGCCCATATTTTAATTCATATAAAAGTGGGCCCACATTGTAAAACCAATAAAGCTAGGCCCATGTGCTCTAAATTAAATATTGTTGAGAGTACAAGTGGGTCTTGTTTCAATTTCTTAGAATATAGTTGGTATGTTGTTACTAAACAAGTTCCACATAAAACATTTTCAACGGAACAAATCAATATAATATTACCAAACAAGTTCTACATAAATCTGTCTCAGTACAACTTAGAGTAAGCACAACTAAGTCTCAGTACAAAATTAAGAACAAGACAAAAACATTGCCAAATGGGGCCTTAATGGGCGTAACGGTTTTAAAATTTTAACCCTATTCCTTTGGATGAGTTTAGTCTAGCTTCAAGGATGAAGTCTTGTTGTTGGCTCATGTGTACTTCATTTACCTCAATCTTAAATGCTGATGTTCTCTACAATAAAAGTTGATTTCAATTTATAGTTTTTTGGATTTTATCTCACACTAAGGTTCGTTTCTTTACAAGATTTCCAAAAATTCATGTCTGGAGGAATTTTAAATTCTCCAAAAGTTCTATCCTTAGGTGTAATTTCAAATTCCTCTTTTTGGTGAAGCATTTGAAATTCCAATAAAATGCATAGAAAATGGAATTTCAGGAATTTCAAAAGATAACTTAAAACCTTTTAGGTGGCTGGCATTTGGGATTCTAGTGAAAGATACACTGCATTTCAAATTACAGGAGATAGGATGTCACATCACATCCAAAAAACCCCAACATGCTAAATTTCCATTAGAAATTCTAGTAAATAAATAGGCCCTAAGTGTCCAAAAAGAGTGAAGTGAAGTACTCTGCCTTAATTTCAACCCACTTAACCTCCAATTCAACTCTCTTGTGAAATCTACTTCATTTTACTCCGCTCCTCTTTTATGCAAACTGGTGAATTTTTTTTACCTTTGACAAGCTATCCTTACCTATTCATTGAAATCTCCACAAAACATGCTTTATTTCACTCTATTGTAATTCTATTCTATGGCAAATATACAAGGAGAATATTTGATGGTTATAATTAGGCCTTCTTATAAGGTGATCGGCCTGCCCTATCTGTCAAACAAAAAAAAACAAAAAAAACTTGCAAAATACTGGCTTTTGCTTCTTGTTCTTAAGGCCGAGGATCAGGCTTAGACAAAACCATTTTTTAAGGCCAACCAATATGAAAGTCAAGTGCAACCCGAAACGGCCTTCCTATTTTTCTTACATGTGTGTCAGTTTTTTTGAGTATATATATATCTATGTGTGTATTTATTTTTCTAGCTCAATATATATTGTCTTTTTTAGAAATATATATGAGCAAGATACTTATATGATTTCATGTTATTCTTATATGATTTTTATGTAATAAGCTATGAATGAGTCTTTTGTTTTTGTTTTTTTAATGAAATATATATTTACAGTTGTTTCCTATATTGATTCTGGGGCCCGGGGATTTACGTGGCTCACTCTGGGTCGGAAGGAATTAGTTCAGTCCAAAGGGCCAAGACACCTTCCGTTAAAAAAAAAATTCATGCACATATGTGGGTTTTGTTTGAGCATGATTCTTCTATGATTCTTTGGTAGGTTCTTATTAGCATGGGATTACTTCTTTTAGACACCCTTCGTTTCAATTTTTAATAATTAGGGATGTATTAGAAGCAGAAAATAGAAACAAAGATTCCATCACACTCTAATAAAAACAAAAAACATCCAGGCTCCATTTCTTTGCAATAATTTCTAACAAGTTTTTTGCGTGTTGGGGTTTTGGGGACATGATGTGATGGCTTATCTCCTGTCATTTTCAAATGTGATGTTTCTAAATTTTAGCCAGCTAAAAGGACTCAAATAACTTTAGGAAATTCTAAAATTCCATCTCCTTAACCTTTTGGTGGAATTAATCGATGCTCAAGTACACAGGAGAATTCAAGAGCTCCACTATGTCGGGAAATTTAGAAATTCCCCAGACAAGGATTCTCTGAATTTCAGCAAAGAAACATGCCCAAAAGTATAGACACACATCAAAGCAAACTGGTCCCTATAACTTGCTGAGTTCAATCTTGTATTAAGGTTTAGGTTTTACAGTTGTAACAAATTTATTTCTTTATTCAGCCTTCGGCAGGCTGTTTCTTGCTCCTACAAATATAGTATACAAATGTTAGCTAGTAATCTTTACTGGAAGATGATGGTGAGAAGTGGTGATCCCAACTTTACTATAGCACTAGCAACAAACGCCCGTGCTAAGCCCGACCTTAATAATAAAAATAAGATTTTACTTTAAATTTCAATCCCATTTGATTTGTTAGGGAAAGAAATTAAAATTATTTAAACTTTATAGCAAACTTAAGTTAAAAATATAATAAGGTTTACTAAATAAAAATTAATTTAGTAAAAATGAGAAATTAATTTAAAACTTGATAAGAATACGTTGAGGCCCATGCCCCCCAGGCCGCTACTTCTTTCCAAATTAATAAGTTTTTATTAGCTTCAATTAATGAAACATATGTGCGGTTACACGTATAACTGTACATGCATTTGTAAAAAAAATATGCATTTGATTCATTCTTTGAATAGGTAAGTCCCACATGGATAAATCACATGATTTTAGTTAAGTGTGTATTTCATATAGATAGGTCCCATAATGGATAACACATGTTAGTTTTTTTTTTCCATTTTGTCCATATTTTAAATTGGAAAGTCCTACATTGGAGAAAGCACATGATTTGAGGAGTATGAGGATTGATGTGATTTGAAGATATAGAGTTAGTATGCTGATGAGAGAGGTTTCAAACAGTTTAAATGAAAGTGATTTAGGAGAGAATGATTAGATCTATAGCCCAGAGTGACGCAGCACCTTTAAAGCACTCTATATTTTTGTACATATTTTTTTAAAGGAGGACTATCATGCTGTCGACGTAGCACTCTCTATGGCCTCTTCCAATTTGCTTTAATATATATACTTGCAACAAACGCTCGTGCTAAGCCCTGGCTATAGCCCAAAGTGACGTAGCACCTTAAAACATTCTATATTTTTTGTGCATATTTTTCTTAAAGGAGGACTATTGTGCTACTGACGTATCACTCTCTATGGCCTCCTTCCAATTTGTATTAATTTATATACTAGCAACAAACGCTCAATAAAGTTTGCTAAATAAAAGTTAATTTAGTAAAAATACAGAAATAATTTGAGACTTCATAAGAACATGTTGAGGCCCATGCCGCCTGGACCTCTACTTTTTCCAACTTAAGAAGTTAATAATAGATTGGATTAAGAAAAAGGATGTGTGGTTAATAAAAATATAATTGAACATGCATTAATAAAAAAAATGCATTTGGCCTAGAGGATTTAATGCAAGTGCTAATGGTCTTACCATGCCCTTACCCACATGAATTCTCTAATTCTCTTTGGATTTTTTTTTCCTCACTTACCATGCCAATGCTAAACAATTCATGGATAGTCTCATTTCAGAAAAGTATTTGCAGTTGTGATTATTGAAAATGACTCCCAGGAATTACTACCCCGAAGGTTTTCAACTTTGAGGGCCATCATTTTAAAATGTGGTGGATGAAAATGAAAAATCTTCTTAAAGTCATGGAAATACTCTATGTGCTAACTACTAAGTGTCCCAAACCATAAGGAGATGGGCTTGCTAGTACTCACAAAAATAACTAGTGGAAATCGGATGATTTTGATTGTAGAAATGAGATTTTAAGTCATCTGGATAATTCCATATATGGCGTATTTTCTAAATATGAACCGCCAAGGACTGCTGAAGATGAGGGTACCAAAAGTATGCCATTAAACAATTTTTGGATTTTCAAATGGGAGAAGGAAAATCAATGGTAGCATAAATGAAAGGTTTTCAAAAGATAATCCATAAAGTTCAAACTGAGGAAATGGAATTAGCCGAACAATTTGTAGTAGACAGTACCATTCACAAACTCCCACCATTATGGAATGACTTTGGGACCACATGAAAACATAAAAAGAAAGAAATGAAACTGGAAAATCTTATAACTTGACTTAGAATCCAAGAGCATCACCAAGAACATGACTTAAGAGTAAGGATTCTAAACATGTGGGTAAGGTTAATCTTACTGAATCTAAGACTGATCAAAAAAGCCAAAACCTAACATGACCCATGCCAAGAAAAATCAGAAGAAGAACCAAAACCAAGTTCTTATGCCCCACAAAGAAATAAACAAATGAAAGAAAGTTGAATACTTTATATGCGGCAAAAAGGGCCACTATGCAAAGAAATACTGCCACAAGAAATTTACCAAAAGGAAAAATCAAGGCAATCTCATGGAAGAGAACTTTGTGGTGGTAGTAATAGAGGTGAACCTTGTTAGCAATTGTAGAGATTGGTGGGTTGATACTGATACGACCCGGCACATCTACAGTGACAGGAGTGCATTTGTCTCTTACGAGTAGGTCGAAGAAGGACAAAAACTCTACATGGGTAACTCCTATGGCCAAAGTAGTTAGTCAAGGGAAAGTGATTCTACACCTCTCATCCGACACATCTTTGACTCTGACCAAAGTGTGAAATGACTTGGTCTTTAGCTCTATATTGAGCAAAAATGACTTTAAGCTAGTCTTAGAAGTGAATAAACTTGTAATTACTAAAAATGGATTTTTTATAGAAAAAAGATTATGTTACTGAAGGCCTTTTAAGTTGAATGTAAATTCCATCAATAATAAGCATGCTTTTACATCTGCTTATATTAGAATGTCTTATGATCTATGGCATGCTAAATTAGGACATGTGAATCATTCATCCGTTGAAAAATATGATGGAATTAGGATTGATCTCTAAATCTGATTTTCAACCAAACTCTTATGAGATTTTTGTTCAATCCATATTTTCTAGAAAACCTTTCAAAAGTGTTAAAAAATGTTTTGAGCTTTTAGGTTTAATTCATAGCGATATTTGTGATTTAAATAGTGTCATCACTAGAGGTGCTAAGAAGTATTTCGTTACTTTCATTGATGATTTTTTTTAGATTTTCCTTTGTATATTTACTTAAAAATAAATATGAGGCCCTTTATAAGTTTAACCTTTTTAGACTTGAAGTTGAAAATTAACTGGGCAAAAAGATTAAGACTTTGAGTTCTGATTGAGGCGGTGAATACTTTTCTAATGATCTCATTGAAACTCGTAACAACTTAGGGATAATTCATGAAGTAACAGCCCCTACTCCCACAACAAAATTGTGCAGTTGACCGAAAAAAGAAAATTTTAGTTGAAATGGTGAATTCCATGATAAATAGTTTTGGACTCCCCAAGAATTTGTTTGGGGGGGGGGGTGTGGAGGGGGGAAGCTCTTCTTACAACCTGTCACATACTAAATAGAATTTTCTTCAAAAAGACCAATAAAACCCATATGAGTTTTAGAAAGACATGACCCCTAACTTAGAATACCTCTAAGTGTGGGGGGTGTTTAACCCATACATTGAACAATTCGAAGGATTTGAAGTACCTAGGAAAGAAAATAAAGTTTGTAGATTAAAATCCTTGTGTAGCCTAAAGCAAACTCCTAAGTAGTGGCATGAGAAGTTTGACCAAATCATGATTTTTGAAGGTTTTAAAATTAATGAGTCTAATAAATGTAGTTACTATAAAACATTGGTAGTTCCTACATCATTATTTGCTTGTATGTAAATGATATGCTTATTTTTTGGACTAATATTACTTCAGTAAAGAACACTAAAAAGTTTCTTTGTTGTAAGTTTGACATGAAAGATATGAGTGAGACCGATGTAATATTGGAAATTAAAATACATAAACACTTTGAAGGGATTGTTTGGTCTATCTCAATGTATTAAGAAAGTCCATTAGAGGTTTAATATGTTTAGAGGGAGTGGTGTTTCCACTTTTTTTAATCTTAGTGTCAAATTGTTGAAGAACAATGGAGATAGTGTATCTCAATTAGATTGTTCTAAGGCTATTGGATGTCTAATGTATTTAATGAATTACATTAGACCAAATATATCATATGCAGTAAGCAAATTAAGAAAGTACACAAGTAACCCCAATAGTGAATACTGGACAGTTGTTATCCTGGTATTCAAATACCTGATAAGAACCATTGATTATGGTTTGCATTATGAGAAATATCCCTTTGTACTTGAAGAGTATAATGATGCCAATTGGATATTGGAATCTGACGAATTTAAGTTTATGAGCAATTATGCATTTACTCTTGGAAATGTAGTTGTCTCTTAGAAATCGAAGAAGCAATTGTGTATTTTCCGATCCACAATAGATGTAGAGATGATAGGTATGGCATTAGTTGGTGAAGAAGCTAAATAGTTGAAAAACCTGTTAACAAACATTCCTTTATGTAATAACCCAGTTCCAACCATAACTCTATATGGTGATTCTAAATCAACAATTGATAAGGTAAACAACAAAACCAACAATGGGAAATCCATATATATATATATATATATATGAGGCATATCTACTAAGGCAATTACTCAATCAAAGGGTAATTACTTTAGACTTTGTAAGATCGATGGATAATTTAGCTAATCCACTAATAAAAAGACTTACTAGAGATCAAGTACATTTAACATCGAGGGGAATGAGACTTAAGTCTAAATGTAGTTATCTTGAGTGGCATCATGGGAACACTTCAAGACACTCACATGTGTATATACCAATTCATAAGATGTCAAGTGTTCCTATCATGTATAATAGATGCTAAAGTTCTATATCTTTTATATGTGGGGTGTTGGACAGGAGCATTTTTGATAGAGTATATCTATATAAGTGTGGAAGTCAGGTTGCTTCCTATAAGAGGATAAGCTCCTCTCTAAAGCACTCATGAATATTAGGATAGCACAAGAACAGTAATGTGCATGGTTCATTAAGAATCTCTAAGACCTTGAGATCATGTGTGTTATATGTATAATTTACGAGATAAACTCTTGGTTCAAGAGTTTAGTTCACCATAGAGTTTTGGTTTTTTAAACGTAATGCACTAAGTGAAGGTTCAAGACTTAGTTCACCTACATTTATGCGTGGTCTTGTTAGCATGACTTGTAGCAGCTTCTTCTTCTTTTTCTTCTTGTACTTTAATGTGTGGGGGATTCCGGTAAAAGAGTGTGTTAAAGCACTTGGTTTTTCCCTTTTTTTTCTCTTTTCTTTATTTCTCAGAGTCCTACATTGGAAGTAGAGAACTTTTGATGAGGTCTTTATTAATGATTCCTCATTTGCTTATGGTGTTAAGATTCTAATGGGCTTTAATGGTGATAACCACATGCACTTTTGCAGGCCGGTGGTGTCATTCATGCGGGAGGGCTAGGGCTGGGCCGAGCGTACAGGGTTGGTAGGGCCAAGTTATCTATGTGGGTTAGACCCTACGAGTTGGCTCACCCGTGGAGGTAGACTTGGTCAGGTCTTCCTCTCGAGTTGGGCTTTGTCTTGCGTGTATATTTTTGCCGGTAGGTTTTCTTTGCGAGTTGGGCTTATTATGAAGCACGGGTATCGATAAGGGTATGCTGATACGGTAAAATTCTTAAAAAATAAGATATGGGTACGACCATTAAAAAATTATATCTTTAAAAATCTTAATAATGCAGTATGCTAATAATTAAAATATGTTAGAATCCTTAGATGCAACAAGCCAACAATTACTTGATACTATTACAAATTCAACCTACAAACCATAATTTAATGTCAAAAGGCACACACAAGCCAAGAGTTTAATGTCATTATAACAAAAACTATGAACCAAAGTACTAAAAACGAATTAAACATCAAAGCAAGTCCTATCAACCTTAGAATCTGTACGATTCACATCCAGTAATCCATCAACTTTAACTTCATCGCCTTCATCAAATGATATAGCTTCCATGTTAGGCTCATCAAGTTAAAGATCTACAATTTCACGTAAGCCAGCACCCACCAATGTCCCATAGCTTGCTCTCTCATTCCGTGTATTGTCGACTCCTCCTTGATAGGAGACAAATATTGTTATGCAGTAAAGACCAAGTCTTCGCAATGCTGTGGTGTTATTTTGTTCCTTCTTATGATGTGAATGAAAGAGTAAGTGCTGCAATTCCTTTCACAACATAACGAGGAACATGGCTGGCTAAGTAATTTCAATATTAAATATTGGAGAATAGGTGCAGAAGACCCATGTGTACACCATCAAACAATTAGTACCATTACTCCTTTATCAAGTTTTAAATCAGATTCCCCAAAAGTACCTATGCTGTGCCAAGTACGTACCCATGTCGTACATAAAAGTCAAACTCTTAAATAAAATGCACTGGATATGTTTGACCATACCCAATACGTATTTAGCATACCCATACGCATACTCGATACGGGCACGAAGCCAGTACCAGTACGTGCTCATTTTTAGAGTACCCATGCTTCACAGTTTTCGCACATGTACTTTTTGACCGCTGAAGGATCCAGTTCCACTTGTCGGTAACCTGCTCTTTTCTATCCGTTGTGCATAGCTGTTAGCGTAACATCACCACATTAATGCGGTTCAATTACAAGAACATAACTGCTCTCAGTTCCTTACCCAATATAACCCTTACATATAAGGGGTCCGGGGTATGCCTCTCCTCCTGCAGTAGAAGCTTTGTGAAAAAGTTGTCTCTTTGCTACTCTTTCTATCTTCTTATTTTGTTCTCTCTTTGTTGCTGCTACGAGCCTGCAAAGTGGTCCTTTAGGATTCAAGATTCTCCAGTCTTTCAAGTGCACTACTGACTACTGGAAATAGTCTTATTGGGAAGCTGTCTTATCGTTGGGCAAACATCCATGAGTCCATTTTGCACCTATGTGGGGGCGAGATTTGCCTAAAGAAAGCGTCTCTAAAGACGTGATTCGGCTATCAATTGTTGAATTAACTTTAATCCTTTTCCTCAGTAATTTTTATTTTACACGTTATTTACACTCATCTGCAACATCAAAAATCTAACACAAATCTCTCATTCCCATCTTCTTGTAGCTTCTACTTTTCTTGGTAAACACACATCCACGGATTTGTGGCATCAATGTCTTAGACACCCAATGGCACTCATTGTCAAAGCAATTATTGGTTCCCATTCTCTTCTAGTTCAGGACAAAAACATTGATTTGTGTTGTTATTATCATGAGTAAATGTTATAGATCACCTTTCTTTTATAATTCTACTATTTACAATTCTTCATTAGACCTTGTTGTTTTTGACATTTGGGATCCAGCTTTGATGATTTTGAGGAATGGTTTTAGGCATTTTAAAGTCTCCCTCACCTTTCTCTCTAGGTGGATGCTCGCCAGACCCCTTCTATATGGGACCATAGGCATGACAATATTATATAATTTTCATGGATGTTTTTAGTCAATATACTTGGTTTTTTCCACTTACTAAGCATCTTGATGCTCTTAATATTTATATATCTTGCAAAAATAAAATTGAAGGTCTTCTTAAGCACAAGACCAAAACTTTTCAATCAGACAAGGAGGGTAAATATCTCAAATTTAAGTCATTTTTAAATGTACTCCGGTTTGGACTCTTTATACACAGCTCAAAAATTAAAAAAAAATTCCAAAACACCCCTACCCCCTTCTCTCCTTATACACTCTCCCTCCCTCCCTCCTCCCTTTCCGCACCTCCCTTTTGGTCGACGATGAGTTCCAGCGGTGGAGGAGAACTCCCCTCTCCCTTCCCTCTCTCTTCCTCCTATTCCTATTCCTCCTCCCTCTTCCTCTTCCCCTCCCTCTCCTTCTTCCTCTCCTCACCTCTCCTCTGCCTCCCTCTTCCTCCTCCAAGGAAGAGAGGGAGGGGGAGAGGGAGAGGGAAGTGCCCCTCCAGCACCGCCAGAGCTCGTCATTGGTCGAAAGGGAAGGGGGGGGGGGGAGGGAGGGAGGGAGGGAGAGAGTGTGTGAAGGGAGAGAAGGGGTATTTTTAGGATTTTTAATTTTTAATTTTTGGGGGGGGGGGGGCGCTATGTATAAAGAGTCCAACCATGAGTACATTTAGAAGCTCCCTTTTTAAAATCACAACATATTTCACATCCTTTTTTGTGTCCACACAACCCCACAAAATGGCTTAGTAGATGTCATCATAGGTGCACAGTACAAACTGCCTCTCCCTAAGGAATTGTGTTCTGTGCCAACCATGTATTGGGATGATGTATTCTAAATTGCTTGTTACTGGTTAATTGCTTTTCGTCACCTGTCCTTTGTAAAAAAATCCCCTCTTGAAACCCCTCTTCCTCCACCTCCAGAATGTAGGTCTTTTGTGTTTTTCTTGGTTATAGTCGTACTAATGAGGGATACAAATGTCTTCACATTCCTACAAATCACATATAGATTTCCTGTCATGTTGTGTTCAATGAAGGGATCTTTCTATTTGCATCCATGAGTAAGATTCTAATCCAATGCTTAAGAATCAATTCTGCCCAAGTATATAGCATCAATGGTGGACCCATCACCAAGAATCCAAAAGTGTTTTCAAGAATTATATTCCAACAAAAAAAAAGTTA
Organism: Sextonia rubra; assembly: GCA_037013555.1. Classification (NCBI taxonomy): domain Eukaryota; kingdom Viridiplantae; phylum Streptophyta; class Magnoliopsida; order Laurales; family Lauraceae; genus Sextonia; species Sextonia rubra. The sequence goes on along the minus strand of JASUAD010000011.1, from coordinate 27,119,655 downwards.
TCAAGAATTATGTGATTATACCAACTTTTCTAGGGGTTTTTTGCAAAGTAGATGATCTTAAAAATCTCTGTGAAAGAATTTTGACTCAAAAGTGCTTCAAGAGTGTCCAATCCAAAAAAAAAAAAAAAAGTGCTTCAAGAGTGTTATTACAATCAAATCAAATGGGCATGAAAAGCCTCCATTGAATTTTTTTAGGTCACAGATCGCTAGGCCCCCAAACACTCATGGAGTCGTAATCCTTTCCCAAGCTATTAGGGTCCTAAAATGTCGATCTGAATCCTTGTCTGTCATAAAAAGGATGAAGATAACCTTGAATTCTATTTCTTATATTGCTTATGGTATGGAGAAAGGAATGTCATTATCAAATAGTAACGAATGTAGACAATCACCATGAAACGAAAAGAGTGATTATTTGATACACCCTGACTACTAGTCACCAAGTAAGTTAATGCCTCCACACAACTGATCTACATGAAGTGAGGTGGAGGAGTACCACTTTGTAGGAGTCCTCTTTACTTATTTAGTATTTTGTTTAGCCTCATGATTCAATCCAAATGACCCACCTATTATATAGGCCACAACTTGTAAAACAAAGTACTACAAAATCCCAATGGCATGTGTTAAGGAAAAATTGTGGCAGGGGAAGTATTGACTTCCTTACCCAGTTTATGTTGAAAGGCATTCGGACTTGATTCAAACTTTCTAAGAATTTATGTGGGAAATATGAAGAAGAGTATGTCATCGACAAATGGCAACAAATTGAAGCAAGTGTAGACGATCATTGTAAGGCGAAAGCTTGAAAAAAGAGTGACTATTTAATGCACTTTGACTAGTAACCATGCAAGTCGGTGCCTATGCACAAAAGATCTACAAGTACGGTAAAAAAGGGTTCGCTTGTTGACTTATTAGGTATAATGTTTATCCTCGTATTTAAATTAAATCCAAATTGTAATGCCCCTGGCCCGAGACCCAAATAATTATGCAAGATACGGAGGTGCTATGTCACATAGGGATTCAAGTCAACCGACACAACATGTATTTTATACCCCAAGTGAGAGTTTCCACAGGATTTCATGTGTGAGATGTCATAACAAATGATCACAATCATGAAAAGTTTTTGTGGAAGCCTATGTAACTCATTTAACCTTGATATCACATGCATACTTCAATCATAGCATACTTGAATAATTAGGGTGGTTATAGTTTGGAAAGCATTGAAGTAAATGAAGATAGGAAAAGCTATGAGTCTAGATAACATTCCATTAAAGGTCTGAAAATGCTTAGTAGAAGTTGAGTAATTTGGTTAACTAGACTCTTAAATGAGATATTAATGACAAAAAAAAATGTCGGATAAAAAGAGAAGTATTATAGTACCTATATATAAGAACAAAAGAGATATAAAAAATGTATAAACTATTGTGGGATTAATCTTATGAGTTATACTGTGAAGTTATGAGAGAGAATAATGGAGTACAGATTTAGACTTAAGATTAAGGTATATGAAAATTAATTTGGTTTTATGCCAGAGAGGTCAATTATGGAAGATATCTTCTTATTTAGTGATAAGTCCATAAAATGCATTATTTCATGTAATATTATAAACTTATTCATAATAGAATGCATCATATTCATTGAAATTCATGATTTTATGTATTTAAGCATCATAGTTTGAATTCAAGTCAAAATTCATGAAAAATTCTCATTTGTACATAAATTCATGAAAATTGTTATTTTGTGCATCGTCATTTACAAATCACTCATAACTTTTGATTCACACATTAAATGATGAAATTTCTTTTCACCATTAGTTAGAACATGAAAAATTAGTCAAAATGGTGGTATCACTGTTTGCTCATTAAAAATCACAATCAATGAAAAGCTCTATAGCTGAGAGAGTGCATGGAGAATTCAGACACTTAAAGCATTCTTAGCTCAATAAAAGCTCGCTCTTGCAAACCCTAGAGTTTTGGGGTGCAAAGTAAGTAAAATGTCTGGATGGTCAAAGCTGATGAGATTCATACATAAGATAGTGTGTGTGCCATATGTGCATCAATCTAAATTTCAGAATAATTGGACTTCATTTTGCTCACTTAACCTTGGAGACACTAACACCATGTGGTCACTAAGCAAAGTTGTACTTCTAGAAGACCAAATCAAGTGAAACTCATATGGAGTTATCAAAATATGTTTAGGATCAACCCTCTGAAGTTTCAAAGCAATTGGATTTCATTTGAACTCAAATCTGCAAGCTACCAACAACCTTGTGGTCATTGAACCAACATCTTGTGGTTACTGACAAAATCATGCAAATAGAAGGCCAAACTGAGTGAAATTCACATGAAGGCTTCAGAACGTGTTTAGAACCAAGTTTGCAAATTTTCAAAGCAAATGGACTTTATTTGAGCCTTGACCTAAGAGCTACCAACAACCTTTTGATCATTGAAAAAGTCACACCTTCAGAGGGCAAAATGATATGGAATTTTTATGGAGACTCCAAAATATGTTCAAAGTTAACTCCCTGAAGTTTCAGAGCCATCCAAGGTCGTTTGGGTTCAAAATTGATTAAGATAGCGTCCATGCTTCACTTATACTATACATAAAGACAACGGACTCAAGTTGGTCAACCTATGTAGGTCAAAACATGGTGAAACTCCTACAACAACCTCAAAAGAGTGGTAGAAGACATCCCTCCAAGCTTCATTAAGTTCAGAGTTCATTTGGGTCAAAAACTGCAATGACCGAATGGGTGAGGTCATTGACCCTTGCAGATGTTGACGTAGTGACCACACAGATTCGGTCATTGCCATCTGTAAGGTAGTTTTGGGCAATTTTCACTTTAATTCAAATTATAACTTCTTGAAATTGTCCTAACCACCCACAAACTCTATAAAAAGGCACTCCCTTCTTCTTGGAAAGGCATCCACGGGATCTACTAACATCCATAAACATCTACCAACAAAGAAGGCATTCGGAATCCACACTTGAAGCATTCGCCAATCCTCTTCCCATGTTCTTCCTTTCTCACCAACACAAGGTGAGCTAGTATTCTAGAGATGTAGGATCCATCTTCAGCCCTTTGAGATCCAATGGAGACTTCTCTTTTGAGCCACTATTGTCTCGCCCCGAAATCTGAGATCTTTGGGACCCTCAAATCATGAGGCATGACAGGTCCACAACAGTAAATTAAATAAATTCCAAACTTTATTAAAATAATCCAAATGGAGTCATATGATCAATATCCTATAAAAATCAATCCACTGAATAAATTTAAAGTGAGAGTAATTCTCATACATAATAATCAACTTCTCAAATGCAAATAAATTCCTAATTCAATCTTCTGAATCTAAATCTAGAGTCTCGCAGTTCTTCCCTCAGTCTCCAAATCTGCAAAACAAGTTAGGTTTCCTCAAGTTCCAGCTCAACCTTGAAATCTGTGGAGAAAAAACAAGGGTGAGTGAAACTGAACAAGTAATACACATCATAAAACCTAGCAAACAGATAACAATCCAAGAGATCAAATTTAAAGTCATGGTTCGAGTAGACGAGTATATCAAGAAGGTAATGTGTCTAAAATTCAAGGTAATTCAAGTAATTGAGCAACTAACCAAATTATTAATAAAAAGAAAAGGCATCTCTGCATTAAACAAAATATCAAAATGTCCTTGCCAGAATTAAGCCTGAACCAAGCACAAGGTACCCGCCAGGTACAAATTATTTTATTTCCATACAAAGTTAGTAGAAGGCCCGAGAATACCGACAATCTCCAAAACAAAGTGGAAACGAGCTGCAGACTAGCAATATCGAACAAAGAAGACCAAATACCAATGTCATACCCAAACAGGCTAAAATTCGCGAGTGGGTGTACTACGGTGCATTGCCCATACTTTAGAGAATGCTAGCAATTATGACAAATTCCAAGTTTTTCAATTACAAAAGAAGTAAGGATTAAGATCACAAATCAAACCATATGTTATCACAATTTTCACAATTTACTTCAAATGGCGAATAGATTAATACTTCACAAACAGTCATTTTTATAACTTGATAATGTTACAGAGAACGAGATCGGGTCTATCACAATCATGGTATTCCAAACCAAGTCAAGGCATCAAAATGTCCTAATATTCTAGGATTATTTCAACAATTTGCAAAATTTCATATTTTAAATCAAATTGAGACAAGGACATGAAAACTCTAGTATTAAGGAACCATGGTAAGACTACTTACCTAATTTCACAGTGACCAACAAATTGAGCTTATCCTGACCTGGATGTCCAAATGTCTTAAAGGGGATTCCTATTAATGATTGGTAACATATAATCAGGGATTGGACTCATGTGCAATTAATTGGGTCTAGCCTATGTACAACTTGGTGTAATGATTTAACACATACTGATTTTGGGTAGGGTTATTAGATAATACAAGTGGGCCTGAGTAGTTTGGGTCATGCATGCATCCAAGAGCAGTGGGTGAAACTTGGGCCAAAGGTAGTGGGCCATATGTGATCAACTGAGTGGGCTTGGGTCCATAAGTTGGATTGAAATATAATGAGTGGGTCTAAGAAACAAACTCATTAAGTGGGCCAGGGACAATGGCTTAGATGGGTTGCCTAGGGCGAAGGTATGGGTAGACACCTCATGGTTTTGGCCCAATTCATTAGATCATACAAGTGGGTCTCATGAATTAAATTGAATTCATCATTCATGTCAAGCGGTCCAAGGTTTGTAGGCCTCATATCACAACTGGGTTGATTAAGTGAGTCATGGGTTAGCCAGAAGTTGAGTCTAAATGGGCACTTGATACTGTATATTGGGTGGGCCAAAGAAGAGAGTCTTAAGATGGTGGGTTCAGGTTTCAGTTCAGTGCACACCACTGGATGAGAAGTGAAGGGAAGGCATGCATGGGTTAGATTGATGACGTTCACTAATGTATGGGGACCCCAAATAATGCCGGGCTAAAATTAACACATCAGGTGGGTCAAGTAAAAGTTGTTGGCATAGCTTGATATGGGCCCTAAGTGATGTAGGTTATGCATGTATATAAGTTAAGCAGGTTAAGATAGGGCCAAAGGATTATATAGATGGTTGATATTGAGTGGGCTCAAACTAATGGGCATGAAATTGGGCCTACACATCACAAGCAAACCTAAAGATAAAGTGGCCCATGGTAGTTAATCAAGGGATGGTTTTAGCAATGGTCCAAGAGCATGGAAACATGGAAAAGGTGGGTCTGAGTCTCAGTCACTTGATCTGAGTGGGTAAGCAGAGGCATGAAGTTCGGTGGCTGCTCTGATAGTGGCAATCGTTAAAAGGTGAGTTGAAGAGTTGCTAAGTATGGTAGAAGCTAAGATGGGTGATAGCATGGCGAGGAAAAAAAGTTACACAAGAGACAGAGATTGGCAGTGGTGAAGAAACGGGGTATCAGTTATTGATTCTAGAGGAGAAGAGAGGAAAGAATAGAAGAGAAGGAAAGGAAACAAAAGAAAAAGAATAGGAAAAAGAAAAAGACGATGATGCAGTGGAGATCTTAGCGACTGGTTGTTTGCAGATGATGATGCTTAGATGAAGATGAAGGTGATGATGACTCAGTTCCAGGGACGATCATGGTTGAGTGGAGTTGGAGGGCGATAATGAAGAAAGACATAGGAGAAGGAAGAAAAGAGGAAAGACAAGAGGAAGAAAAAACAGATGACGAGGCTGCTGTTTGGCTAAAAAATGAATAGCATGGCTGTGTTAATGAGGAAAAAGACAACAAGGAAGTAGACAAGGAGAACAGAGAGTAGTAAACAAAGGAAGAGGAAAAAAAAGAAGACAAAACAGTGGAGGGAGGAAAAACACGAAGAAGAAACGAAAGAAAAAGTAGGAGAAGAAATGGAAGAAAACAGAAACTAGAAAAGGAAGGAAAGCAAAAGAAAGATGTAAGTATTTTTGTGTTGGCAAATTCATGGGTTGGACAAAACTTTAGTCCATTAGTGTTGTATTTTACATACTTTTTAGTATGGATAATGGTTTGAGTTGCCGGATGCACTGAAGTGAAGAAATAGAAGAAAAAGCGATAAATTGATGTGGTTTTCTACAGATATGGATTAAAAAGATCATATCTCACAAACCAAGTATCAGATTGGGCATACAATCTACCGTTGGAAAGCTCGTTTTGAGAGGATTCCGTAAAGCCTAAGATCACCTCAATCGGAGCTAAAACGAGATAGTTATGGCCTCCGGAAGTTTGCAAGAAAATGCTGAAATTTTCACCCGGGCAGAACCTTAATCCGACTAATTGGGCAATTTATTTGACCGATCGGGCAAGTGCAGAAAGTGTGCCGACTTGCGATTTTTCAGCCTAAATTGCAAGGAAACTTACCTGTTTGATGCCAACTCTTTTCCTGATCGTATTATACTTATGAGGCATGTATTAGGAGCTATAAAAGAGGGTTTTCTCTCAACCCTAAGGTGTAGAACACAGATCTCAATATTCTAAGAAGAAGATTGCTTGTTGGAGATCACCTTCTCTAGAATTTTTTTGAGAGTTGAAGGGTTGAAGTTCTACTCTAGAGATCATTGTCTTTTACTTCTCTAAGTGTAGAAGATTGCTTTGGGAAGTCAAGTACAATATCTAGAAGGCGTCTAGGTGTTTTGGATCTGTCACAGAGAATGGCAGGGGGTTGTTGCAGCAGGGAGCTGTGCAAGGGAATCACAAGATCCTTAGGTTAAGGAGCAACTGGATAAGGGTTGTGAGTATTCTCTTGTAACTGTAGTATGATTCATAGTGCTTGATTCTTAATTGTGGTTTTTTCCCGGTTTGGGTTTCCACGTAAAATCTGTGTCTTCTTGTGGTGTGTGCTTGTGATTTGATTTTTTATTTCCGCTGCGTGGTTGATTGTTTGCATATATATTAATAAGATTGGCATTAATCCATTCTAGAGGATCTCTCCTCCAAAAACCTTCAAAAGAGAAGACAAAGGAAGAAGCAAATAAGAGAAATCAGGGAGAGAAGATAAGAGAACAGGGAGGAAGATGAAGATGGGTTCTTCTCTGTTGCAGAGGTTGGCATGGTGGCATGGAAGAAGAAAAGGAAACCAGAGAAGGAAGGAAACAGAGAAGAAAAGAAAAGAAAAAGAAGAAGAACGGAGGAAAGAAAATGAAGATAGGAAGAAGATAGGTTGAGCTCAGTTCAAGAATAGAGGAAGAAAAAGAAAGGAAAAGAGGAGGAGAAGGTGGATGGGTTCTCTGGTTGCAGACCCATATTGAGGAGAAGTAGAAGAAGAGAAACATAACGATGGAGAGGGAAGAAAGGAATAAGATGAAGAAGAAAATGGAGAAGAAAGAAAAGAGAGTAAGAAAGAGAAAATCATATGAAAAAGAAACAGAAGGAGGAGATGAAGAAGACGATGCAGGTGGGCTCAAGCATAAATGGGTTCAGGTCAGGTGGGTTAATGGGTCTAACCTGGCTCTTCTAGGCTGGGCAGGGAAATTTTGTACAAATAGTGGCTAGGTAAAGTGTAGCCCAGTTTGAATGATGCAGAGGGTAGCCCGAGCGTGATGTGTGGCCAAGGTGACAATGATGATAATGCTTATGATGAAGGCAAATTCAATGATGAGTGGTTTGGTACCCTGATATGAGTGGCGTAGCATGATAAAAAGAAAAACTATGCTACCATGAGAAATTACTAAAGTAACCTACTATTATAGTATATTGCAAAAATGGGAAAGAAAGTAGAGGGAAACATACCTTAAGAGGAAGGAGGAAATTCTAACACAAAGGAGGGATTCATAAATATGATTCTAGGGAGAAGGGGGATTATCTATTTATAGGTAGATAAAAGCAAAAGTCCCAAAGGAATTTAGTCTTAGCCAAACTTAGCTAAAGAAGTTTAATTCAAATGGGATTTCATCACCAAGTAGAGTTAGGATACATCAACACAATTTAGAGGTTCAATCCAAATAAAACTCCAATTTGAGCACAACTTTAAGATTCTCGAACTCTAGTAATTTATGAGACCCACATAGCAACTAATTAATTATCCAAATGTAAATAGTGTAAAATTATAAAAAAAAAATAATGATCACAAGCGGGGTCCATCAAGATTAAAGCAAGGGTCAAGATTAATTCAAATTTAAAATTAAAATTCGGGTCTTTACAATGACATTTAAGGAGAAGGAAGGATGAGACTATGGCTTTTCTTTGATTTTCCCACTAAGAGTGTAAAGGCCATAGTGTAAAGGCCATTTTTAGGGCTGTGAAAAAGGACCTTTTATGGAATTAGTCTGATTCTATAAATATATAGAATCAGAATGACACAAGTTTGGCCACTTGCCGAGACAAGAATCAGTAACCCTATTGGATTTGGACAAATACAATCCATGATAAAAATTGGTGATTATCAAAGACTAGTGATTCTAAATTAACCCAATATTTGGCACTCAAACCATAACACAAGGTGTTGAAATGTCAAAGGTAGAGATCAGAACAACTTTGAGAGCCATTTGGAGAGCAGGGAACATAAAGAGAAGTGAAGTGGGTTATAGGCCTGTAGTGACCAAGCCAATTTGGGCATAGGCCAGTGTTTCCAGTTTTCTAAAACTATGCAATTCTTGTATACCTTTATGTTATGTTCTTCAATTTTGACCACACCTAAGATGAGAGAGAGGGGCTATAAGTTGAAAAGCATTGTGAATAACCTGTATCCCCAAGGTCAGAGTCATGAACCCATGTAAATTTAGAAGGAAATGAATGAATGTTAACAGTTTGTTCCTATTTTCGTATGTTGAATTTACGAGGTTGAATATATCTTGTCTTCGTAATTTTCCTCAAACAATCATATGCACTCATTTAATGTGAATTAGACCCCATATATGCAATTCTAACTTTTTACATAAAATTATAAAATATAAAATTAATTTGTTTCTGTGCAGGATCTCAAGCTCATGGGACCTACATTGATTTAAATTGGAAAAGAGTGATTTGGAGAATTAAATTGGAGAAAGAAAAATAAAATAAAAATCAAGAAAGTAAAGAAAATTGAAAGGCCATAGTGGGACCCACACATACATGGGGTGTGAATCCCCCAATGCCCAAGGGGAGGGTCCCACCACAATTGTTGCAACACTTTGAACTTTTAATTGAAGATAATTCTATTATTATTTGCATTTCAATTAAAAAATTAAATTGGAGAAGGAACTAGGAAGTACAAGTTGTCAAATGGTCAAATTTGGAAAGTAAGAGGCAAGAAGGAAGTTTTTTGCACAAGGAGATTAGTTATTCCCTTTTTTCTTAAGATAATCAAAATTTAAATAGTCATAACTTTTAAACCGAAAATCGAATAGGGACAATCTACCAACCTTTGGATAAATCTTTTTGAATAGATATCCGTAGAGTCCCAGATTGTATTTATCAAAGCAGTATTGAGGGAGATATAGCCTCAGGAAGTTGACTGATGCAGTTTTAGTTGGGATAACTATGTTGGATGCCAAGATGAGGTCCACTTTTGTTGCAAGTTTGAAGAAATCCCAAAAATCCCCATAACTTGTGGCCCAAGCAAAGAACTTGCTACAAGAGTCTTCACCAACTTAGAAGCATGAGTTACAATGTTCATAAAAGACATCCCAAGGGAGAGGACATCCATAATCATTACACTTGCATGCCACTAACCCACTCTATTCTCCTCCCTCTTTCTTTTCCCTTTGTCCATCCACCATCACTACCTTCTAGTTCTTCCAAAGCTCTCCTTGAAGACTTGTGAAGATGAAGATATGTTTTTTTTTCTCAAGCTATTCAAGGAGATGTCTAAGGTAGGCTAGTTCCCTTTTGTTCTAGGAAGAAGGGGAAAAACTTGTATTCTTCATTGGTTTTGTGTAATATTAGAAACTAGATTTTAATGAGATTGCCTTTTTAACGTATGGGATTGTTTTTAATGTCTTTCTTAGTCTTAGTAACCTTCTTTGATATGTTGTTTTCTCTGGATGCATCGCATGTTTAAAGGCAATGCAAGTGTAGAGAAATAAGACTTTTATGGGATATGGACCTGTAATGTTTAATAAAGTTGTAGTTCCAAAATTAATAGTGTTTCTTGTTAGTCTCATTCTCCTTTGGATTAGATTGACAAACTTATTTGAAAAGAGAAGTTCAGTACTTTCATACCTCCAAATATTGAGTGCAAATTGGAACCCAGAATCCTAGAATACCCATCCTTTAAGTTTCTGCAATTTATTTAAATTTTAGGTCAAACTGGTTCTTTTGATGTTTTTGTTCGTGTTGCAGTTTCTAGGTCATGTTTTCTAATTTAGGTTTTTTCTAGATTATGAATTATTTATTGGTTTGTAATTAATTTAATTTCAGCAAAGTAGGACATTGGTTCTTTTAGGCTTGTTTTAGTTTTTTTTTAGGGCAAGGTTTTTTTAGGACAAATACTTGTGTGGTCAAGCTCCCTATGGATTTACTCAAAACTCAACGAAATTTATTACTACATCACAACCCTATACTAAGGGTTCATTATTAATTAGGCAATTAATGAAAAAATATCAAGCGAAGAGGAAAATTATGCATATGGTCTTCATTGATTTAAAAAAAAAGCCTACAACAAGGTACAAAGATATTTGATTTAGTGGATTTTGAAGAAAAAGAATGTTTCAAAAGATTATATTTAAATTGTTAAAGACATGTATAAAGGAGAGTTAATGGGCGTGAGAATTACCTATGGAGAAATATGTCAGTTTCTAGTGACCATAGGTTTGTATCAGGCAGCCTTAAGCCCTTATCGCTTTGAACTAATTATGGATGAGTTAACTGTTTATATTTAAAAGGAGGTACCATATGTATGTTGTTCACATATGATATAGTGTTGGTGGATGAGTCAAGATGGTGTAAATGTAAAACTCAAGAGATGGCAGGAAGCATTAGAATCGAAAGTTTTTAAAATAAGTAGTATAAAGATATAATATATGGACTGCAACTTTAATGGACATAAACATGTTGGGTGGAAATTGTGAAGTAAAGTGTTGATTTCACAATACTCAAACATAGAAAACAAGAGAAACTTGTATTTATTCCTCCATTTTATTTTTACATAGGTTTATGCTCTGACCTTATGGATGTAGATTATTTACAATGAATTATAAATTACAACCCCTCCATCTAGCCTTAGATTGATCTCAGACAAAATAAAGGAAATGAGAAACTACAAAATACTTGAAAAAAATTGCAAAAGCTTGACTTTGGGAGTCCATGCGTGAGAGCCATTTTTTGGCTCTATTGCCCTATTTCCACCTTCTTTTCTTTTTTTCTTCTTTCCAAATGGTTGCCAAAGGTTATGTATGCCTCTGCCTTTGAGTTTGGGATGGTTTTACCAAGCATTTTCAGTTTGTAGCATTCCATTTTGACGAACAACAATCTTTGAAATTCATCACTTTGTTATCAAGGACTGTGTTTGTACAATCCAAAGGATTTGTTGGTTTTTTGTTCCAGCAAATATCCAAGGTTTTGTCTCTCTGGCCTTATATTTGTGAAAACCATAATGAAGCCATGAAAGGACATGCACAATAGTTAAGGAATCCATACTCCCTTGAGTGAGAAAATCAAAGAAATGACCGTTTGGTCATGTGTTTAGGATCTGGAATGTTGGTAGGACCATGATCACTTGGCTTCTCCCTCTAAAAGAACACTTCTAGAAATTGAAATCCAAAGTCCTTGATAATGGTGTTCTTGCAAGTCTTTGAGCATAATCTCACCTTATGTTCATGAAAGGAAGGACTTGAAAAAAGGTTCTAAGTGCTTGTAGAAGTTTCTAGGATGCTTGTGGATGTTAGGGTCTTGATGACGCTTAATGCCCTCAAATAGTCAACCAAAGGATGTATTTATAGGTTTAGGAAGTAGTTAGGGTGGTTCCAAGTGATTTGAATTCAAAACTAGGAGGGAAGGAACTACTTGCAATTGTTTTGGAGTCCATGTCTAGGTAGATTATGCTTTTCCCATACGTGAAGTGTCTTCTAGCTTATTCCATGTCTAAATGACTTCCAATGTCTTTGAAAATTGAGAAAATGCCTTTAGAACCCATCTTGACATCATGGGAGTGATTTCATCATCTTTTGACAATTGTAAATTGCCCAATGGTAGCCTTTACACCTTGCATCCTACAGCTTTATCAAGTGAAGGGATATGAACATTGTTTTGCTTGGATTGAGTTCAAAAGACGTCTAATGGCTATAAAACTTTGAAAAATCATTATTGCACACATTTTTTTGAAGCTTCCATGAGAATTTTATCCCTTTTGGTCTCCTGAATGTAGGATTTCTATTTTTAATCCCATGACTTCTTATACCCTTGAGTTTGAGTCCAAATGATGTTCAACTCCTATGAAAATTACACCGATACCTTTTAGCCTCAGGAATGCTTCTAGTTTCCAAGCAGCAAGGTGAGAGAGCTTGGTGGATTTCGTTGTTCTCTCAAGCTCAATAGAAGAGGAAGAAAGTGCGTGGTTCATTTCTTGGAATAGAAATAAGAAAGAGGTGTGTTTTATCTTTTCTGCAAGGAACTTTTTTTTCTTTTGTGGAGAAAAGAGCAAAAATGTCTATTTTAACTTTCTTGGTTTCACCAATTGGTCCTTCAGAAGAGGTCTTTGTTGACTCATAAGCAGGTCACAAGTATAAAAATAAATGAATGAATGAATGGCTAGTTTTAGAAAGATTTATTAAATTTGATGTTCAAAATTATCATGTCATTTTATGCCACTATAATTTAAGTTTGAATGTCTACAACTAATGTTAGAATCTGTGTAATACTTTTTGGTACTTTTGATTTATATCCTTACCTCTTTATTGCCCCATCTCCAGTAATGTACATCTAGTTGAGTTTTACATAAGTTAGACATTTTCTAAAGAAAATGTGTTAATGCTATTACTATACATAGAACCAATTCATTTATTAAAAATATAAACCATATAGCACAATAGCTAAAAACCCATTGGGATTGGTCTAGGTATTGAAAATCTTTTTATTTAAAAAAATTTGTAGAAAGAAGGGGCATACAAGCTCTTTTCCGTAAGCAGTACTCTTATGGGTTGCCTATGTGAGTGGGCTCTTTAGAGGATAAAGCTTTAGCATTTTTATCATAAAGGAAATTAGATAGCAACAAAATTATTGAAGTTTAGCTTTAGCTATTATTTCTTCTTCTTCATTTTTTTGAAATTTTTTCTTGGACCATACTATGAAATTTATGATCATACTAACAATGTTTATTTATAAACACAGGTGGCCTCATTTAGATTTGTATGATGGAGGAAATACTATGAGCTTACGGAAAGGATTAAAACTAAGTACTTGCTGATTTTCACATGATAATGATAATTACTTCTTTGGAGTTCTCTATACTTACTTTATCATGGATGTAGTTAAATATTGTATCTATTTTAATGTAATATATTTTTTCTTTTGTTATTGTTAAAGTGAAAATTGTCTAATAAATTCTAGAAAAATTTTACCCCTTCCTAAATGAAAATCCTGGGTCCACCACTACTAGGAGATACCATAAGAAATTCTTTCTGTTACCTTGGCTCGATAATTAATAAGGATGAGAAAATTGATAAAATTGTTGAATATTGAATAAAAGTTGGATGGTTTAAGTGGAGACTTTCTTTGGACTGATTTGTGACCAAAAAATGCCAACAAGATTGAAGGAAATATTCTACAGGACAATGATTAAACCATTTATGACCTATGGGGCAGAATATTGACCAATCAAAACGCAACAAATGTATAAAAATAGATGTAACAGAGATGATAATGTAGAGGTTGATGTGTGATAAAAGTAAGAAAGATAAAGTTAGAAATGAGTGCTTTCGAAAGCATTTAGGGGTAGCATAATAGAGGTAAGATTGGATAAACTTGTTTGAGATCGTTTGGGCATGTTAAATGCAGGTCGGCAATGGCGCCGATAAGGAAAAGTTTAGCTATGCAGTTTGATGGCCCACCAAGGGAAAGAGGTAGACTAAAGAAGAGATTGATGGATACAATAAAATTAGATTTAAAGAAGTTTAACTTCTCTAATAATTTGTTTATGGATCAATCAAAATAGAGAAATAAAATTCATGTAGCCGACCCCAACATAGTTGACACAATGCTTTGATGATGATGACGACGAATATTCTTTAGGCTGCTGTAGATAATGTATGGTTGGGCCTGATTTGTTCAGCACATATGACCATATTGTTGATTGCATATTGTTTTCCTTCATTAAAAAAAAAGGGAGATTCATAGTGTTGCTTGAATGTTTCTTTTAATTTGCAATACTTTATCATATTTTTATCACATGTGAGCTTTTCAAATATGCTAAGGTAGATGAGGAAGTATTGAGCCTATTATATAACCACATTATGATCATATCTTATGGTGGCTTATATGTGAAACTTTTCTTACTCTTTGTTAGACAATGCATTATCATTTTATTGTCTAGTTGTTTGGTGATCACAAATCTTACATATAGATGAGCCTTTCAAAGCTTTTTTTTTTTTTGGTTGATCATGCACAATAATGGTACTATATCCATTTATTTAGAGTTTAACTCTTTGGCCATGATATGATAAAATTTGCAATTATATATTAAACACAATGTTCATTGTGTAGTAAGCCATTTTATGTTGATTACATAAAATTTTAGATGACCTATCATCTTCTTTATTCACGTGTAAATCATGTTTTTGGTTTTTACTTAAGCATAGCATATTTATTTTTATCATCAATATTTTTTGTCTCTATGACTCATAATGATGATGTTTAATGTGGTCTACCAATGTTATTTGATATGGACTATGACTAATGTTACGTAAATATTTTTTGAGTTTAAAGGGCCCGGCCTATGTTGTTTAGTCATTTTGACCGTCAATTATTCTATATAGGATCTTGAATAATAAAAATTGTGTCACACCCTATGTACTTTGGACAGGCATAAAACTTTATTTTATTTTCCTTAAATATGGGAATGTAGGAGTATAGTTGGGCACTCAAATAGGTAAAAGATGATAATTAGGTCAATGATGTTTTAACACAGTTTTTTTTTTAAATTCATATAATTTGTAAAGCTTATAGTCTAATAAGTGTGTAAATCTAGTACTGTTGTACATAATAACACGATTCTAAATCTTGGAATGCTTAATTGTTAGGAAAATCTTTACACCTATTCCTAATATGAACAACATGAAGACTCTATAGTGGCCCCTAATGTATTGGTTGGAACAAGTAAAACTAGAGGCTTTAGCTCATAAAAAATTACAATCCATGCAAAGGTCCTAATAGGAGGAATGCATGAAGGATTCAGACAACCTGAAGCATCCATCTGGCTCAAGGACAACTCACAAAGGGATCTAAGTAGATACAAACCCTGGGGTTCTGAGTATACGAAATGAAGTGCAGTTTCTAGTTGGCCAAAGTTGATGAAATTCATGCAGAAAATAGTGAGTATGCCATACATGCAGTAGTCCAAATTTCAAAGCAATTGGATTTCATTTGGCCACTCAACCCTTGAGACACCAATACCTATTGGTCACCAACAAAACATGCTTTAGAAGACCAAATCAAGTGAAATTCATAAGAATGTCTCAAAACGTGCTCATCATCATCTCTACAAATTTTCAAAGCAATTGGACTTTGTTTGATCACTCAACCCTCATGACACCAACACCTACAGTCATTTGCAAAAACATACGTCCAAAAGGCCAAATCAGGTGAAACTTATAACAAAGTCTCAAAACATGTTCAAAATCAATTCTACAAAGTTCAAAACAATTGGACTTCATTTGAGTTTAATTCACTAGTCAACAGTTGCCTTGCGAATACTACCCCAACATCTTGTGGTCACTACACTAACAACTTGCAGACACTAATGAAGATAGGCCTCCAAAGGCCAAATCAATTGAAATTCACATGAAAGTCTTAGAATATGTTCAGAATTAACTCCTCCAAGTTTCAAGACAAAGGACTCCATTTGGGCCTTAACCCATGAGTTGCCAGTAATCATTCAAACACTAACCAATAATCATTCAAACACTAACAAAATCACACCTTCTGAAGGCCAAATCACAAGAGTTTTGTATGGAGACTCAAAAACATGATACAAAATCAACTCCTTGAAGTTTCAAAACCATCAAGATTATTTGGGTTCAAATTGATCAAGATATTGTTTGATATTTCATTTGCATTACACAGGAAGGCAAAAGACGCAAGTTGGTCAACTCCCTAAAGTTAAAACCTAATCAAACTTCTACAACAACCTCAAAAAGCTATTAGAAGACATCCATCCAAGCTTCATCAAATTTGGAAGTCATTTGGGTCAAAAGGCCATCCCAAGTAGTGAAAAGATTGTCTGTGGCATCACTCTAACTCTAAAAAGACATCAAGTTAGAGTGACACAACCTTGGCCACCTATTGATACAAAAACTAGTAATCCTATTGGACTTGCACATACACAGTCCATGACAAAAGTAGTGATTATCAAAGGTTATGGCCGATTCTAAATGCGGTCTTGGGCATTCAAACCATGGTGTAAAGTGTCCATGTAAGCAAGGCAAAGACCAAGCCATCCCAAGAAATCATTTGGAGAAGAAAAGAAGAAGGAACAAGCAAAGCACAAGCCGCCAGTCACTGCACCTGTGTTCCCATTTTCTATAAGTTTGGATCTTTTGTGTTATTTGCGGTAATTTTCTTCAATTGACCATATCTAAAACTAAAGGGAGGGGCATTATGTTGAATGAAATTGTGAATAGCCTGCATCCCTGAGGTTAGCCATCGAACCCATGTAAAAAAAAAAGGGAATGAATGATAAGTAGTTTGTTCCTATTTTCTGTATCTTGAAATTGGGAGATTCAATATATCTCATCTCCACCAAATTTTTTGTAAACAAGAGGAATAGAGGACCTTGGCAAATTCATACTATAACTTTGATTCTTATTCTCATATATTTCTAGTGGTATGAACTAGAATAAAGTAGAAGCATAGAATCCTAATTGTGTATAATATAAAAGGTGATCCATAAACCTATGTTGAGCACTAAAATTTCATGATGTTGCTTTATGTGAGGAGGACAAAGGTAATGATAGTAGATTCCATAATGGGTTAAAACTTGAAAATTAGTTGAGTAACCTTGGATCTATGGAAGTCAAATAGAAATTGATATCCAACAAATATTCACATTAGATAAGAAACCTTGGTCACCTTGGAATCTATTCATAACTTTGAAATTCAAATAGTGATGTGAAATACAATTTTTCTTGATGATGAATTGGAATAAAAGGTCAATATGGACCTAAGTGAGTGATTTGTTGTTCTAAGATAGGAATATAGAGTTTGATATTTGGTTTCATCCTTTTATTGTTTAAATTTACTACTATTTGAGCAATTGTAAGGGAAATTTAAGGAAGCATTTTTTTCATTTGGTTTCAAAATAAATGATAAACATGTCTATTTCAAATTTCCTCAAAATAAGTGTGTACTAATATATATATATTATTTGCTCCATCTTGTATTGATGACTGTATCATTAGTATAATTTATCAGCTCAGTCTTTATATGAAAGACTTACGTCATGCTAATGTTCTATTAGGAATACAAAATCCATAGTATGAGAATGTATATACCCTTACTCATCTTATTACATTGAGAAAAGATGCATGCATTCAATCAACTAGCCAGTTTACATATTTCCCCATGTTAGGTCTAAATGTGAAATTGACCTAACTTGAGGAAAGATTGTGTCACAAGCGGAATATGCAAGAATTATGGCAGTTTAATGCATGACAAACATGTATTTAACTTGATATTGTATATGTTATTGGTAAACTGTGTGGATTTTTCAGTAATCCTAATTTAATGCATTGAAATGTTGTTTTTGAAATTCTTAATCTTCATTACATATGTATGTATATGGATTGAACCTTTTGAATATCTTCCTACCCGAAAAAGGGCTGTGATGTTGTTCGGAATGTCGATTCATGTGATTCCATGTCCATAAATAGTTGTATTAATGCTCTTGGTGGGGTTGCAAATTTCTTGGGGGTCTAAAGAATAGGCCTCTACAACCCACAAACCATGGAGTGCACATTGTCGCAAAGAGGTAGTGTGGCTAGGAATTTGCATTTAGAGATTCCAATTTGGTCTAAAACAAAGCCACAAATTTCTTTGGACAGTGATGATGATTCTCCATTATCTTAAGTGTACATGGTTAGTATAGGCATATTGGATAAATATATAGCTATGTGATTGGATTGCTTAATCTGGTGTGATCATCTTTGATCGTGTGAGGTCTAGTGTGCAAACTTGATGGGTCCCTTGGTTAAAGTCCTCGCAAGAGATGCTAACTTATATGGGGATCAATTTAAACCTATTAATTGATCACCTTTGATAGAAATTCAACTCAGTGTTTGTACCCCAAATCCTAAGTTCAATGAAATAATTATATCTTTAGCATATGATATGCAAGCACTAAATTCACTTATCTCATCACAAGAATTGGAAGTAGTGCTTGGACCTATAATTGAAAAGGAGAGGCCAATTTGAGCTCTTAATGGACATAAAAAGGGTTTTTATTGTGGTGCTTATGTTATAGGGGCACCTATAATAGGTCCTCCTATATGAATGTAAAAGTGTTGTTGCTTCCTATGAGGATCAAGTTTTCCTTTAGAGCATTCATGAAATTAGGATATAAACACATGGCCTAAGAAAGTGTCAGCTTTATCTAAACTAGAAGCTAAGAGATTTTATGTGTGATAGTATTTCCGGTGTTGTCACATTGAGTCACTAATTCAAAGCTACGGCTATTAGGCACTTCAATGAGACTTTGAGATTTATCACTAAGTGAAGGTCAAAGTTCACAAGACACCTTTCATTTTTGCATAAATTGTGGGATATCAATAGCAAAATATATCTACTTTTTGCAGAGGTCATTTATTTTTTAGAATGTAGGGGTCATTTACAATTCTCAAAATTATGGATGTCCTTCATAATTTTTTAAAATTGTGTGGGTTTGGATGCATTATTTGACATCGTGGGAATGTTGATTCCTTTATAACATTATGGGGTTTCTTTGCTATTTTGAAAATTGTGGGGGATTGTTGGAAATTTTCAAAAGTAAGAAATCCAAGGTTTGGACTTTATTTTCTTGGAAAGCACCTTTCATATTCATTCATTTTTCATGTATAAAAAGTATCGAAAAATCACATGGATAATAACCCTTTTGAGAACCCATTTCTTATTTGAAAACTTGCATTCTTTTATGTGGCCCAAATCCCACATCGGATATGTTGTGGAGGAATTAGGCATTTATAAGAGATCTCCTCAAATAATAACTTTATTCTATTATACACTTGGACCCTAACTGGCGGACTTGGCTTGGAGCTTGAAATCAAGATGAGGAGACCTTTATTTTGTTACTTGTTAAGCCTAACCCAATATAACTCAGTCCTTTATCTGGCTAAGTTGGATTTCTACTGGGCCGGTTGACCCAATTCTTAATTGAGTCGAACTAGGTTGCTTATAGGCTAGGGTGGACCTGATGGGCCTAGAGGGTGGTCATATGTTGTTTTAATTACCAATGGTAGTTATGTCCTAATATCCCTTTCACAAACCAAGAGTCTCTATGAGTTTCCAAAAGAACTTTCAAATCTCCAATGGCTCTCTCCAAAGGTCAATTGAGTTAGACGACCCATCCCTTCCAACAGTGATAAGTTATTATTCAATTTTATAAATTAGACACAATAATACAACAGGCATGCCTTGTGATTTATGTATGTGTTGGGTTTGCTATTGGGTCTTTAATGGGCCAATTGAAACCAAGAGAAACAACAAAAAAACATCTCATCATAATATAGGTCTAATTTCTCTTGTATTTTGTAGATTGTTTAAAAAATATCACCATGCATATTGTGAGTCATATGGGTCATATGGTACTACTATTGTTTTCTTAGAGGGCCAATGAGTTCAAGGTTGATCTTTGGGCCAACAAACACAAATCAACATCAATTTTTATTGAGCTTCATTATATCTTAGAGGTTGCCCTGCTGTTGACCCATTACTAAGCTGGTCTCACCAAGGGGGTGGCGGAAAAGGTCTTGAGGAAAGTGATTACACACCTTGAAGCATTCATTTCTTCTCTCTTTTCACAGATCTCATTCCACCAACACCAACTGGTTTATCATCACCGTTGATCTTAAGGAGATCATGATGGTTATTTATCTTAGGATTTGAATATATATGTTGAAGGTTTTTGGGGGAGAGATCCTCTAGAATGGATTAATACAATTAATCTCAAAATTATGTGTGCAAACAAACAACCACACAGCGGAAATAAATCAAACCACAAGCACACACCACAAGAAGACACAGATTTTACGTGGAAGCCAAACTTGGGAGAAAACCTCGGCCAAGAATCAAGTACTATGAATCATATTACAATTACAAGAAAATACTCACAACCCTTAAAAATACTCACAACCCTTATCCAGTTGCCCCTCAACCTAAGGACTTTGTGATTCCCTTACATAGCTCTCTGCTGCAATGACCTCCTGCTATTCTCTATGATAGATCCAAGTACTTAGACGCCTTCTAGATGTTGTACTTGACTTCCCAAAGTAATCTTCTACACTCGGAGAATTAGAAGATAAGAATCTCTAAGTAGAACTTCAGTTCTTCAACTCTTAAAAAAACTCTAGAGGAGATGATCTCCAAAATATATTCCCCACTTAGAACAATAAGATCTCTATCTTAGGGTTGAGAGAAAACCCCATTTTATAGCCTTTAATTTATGCCTCATAAGTATAATTCGATCAGGAAAGAATCTGGCATGAAACAAAAAAGTTCCCCTTTAATCAAACTGAAAAATTGCAAGTCAGCGAACTTTCTGCACCTGTTTGATCAGTTGAATGAATGGCCCGATTGGTCGGATTACCATTCTGCCCGGGTGAAAATTTCAATACTTTTCTATAAACTTCTGGAGGCCATAACTTTCTCGTTTCAGCTCTGATTGAGGCGATCTTGGGCTTTACGAAATCTGCTCAAAAGGAGCTTTCCAACGGTAGGTTGCATACCCATATCCAATACTTGGTTTGTGAGATATGCCCTTTTTAATCCATGTTGTCTGTAGAAAATCACCTGAATTTACTGTTTTTTTTATTTCTTCACTTCAGTGCATCTAGCGACTTAACCCATTATCCATACTTAAGAATATAAACAATACAACTCTAATGGATTTAAGTTTTGTTCAACTCATGAATTTGCCAACTCAAAAATCCTTACAATCTCCCCTTTTGGCAATTCATGGACAAAACTTCCTATACAATATCTACCCAAAAATAAAACCAAAAATACATTGAGTAAATTGAAATAACAAAAAAAAAAAATTTACCATTAGCCCAACACTAGTTACAAAAGAAATCATCTCCAACTCAGCTCTGCACTATCTCCCCCTTTTTGTCGATAATTGACAAAGAAAATGATACCATGCAACAAAGTTGTCAACCTTGATCCAGTAAGAGCTCCCTCTTGATTACAGCTCCCCCTTAATTATATCTTCGTAGCAGTACTAGGGATGAGAGTTTGATCATCTTGATCAGGGTTTTTTGTATTTAGCCACCCACACTTATGTAGTATGATCTTTCACCATAGTGTGAACAACTTCTGTAGGTATATCAAATTTCCTAACCCAAATAGCTCTTGTCTTGACCTTTAACTTAGACAATTATTTCCACCATTGCTTATACTTTGGTAAAACATGCAACTTCTTGCAATGGGGACGAATGTATCCTTTAACACCATAGTGATGACAAGTGGGTGTTCATGCTAAACGTGACATATTCTTCCTTTTTAAACTATTCATCACATTATGAACATGTGCAACGTACATGTGGAGTAGTGTGTGCAATACTTTTAACAAAAATAAATTTACCGTTAGATTTTGAAGTAGATGCACCATTATTGAAACCAAGACCGCGTTTGTCACTAGATAGCTTCTGAGTGCACAAGATATCTTCAAATATCTTCGAACAAGTATTCATTCTATTCAGAGAGACTTTTGTGGAATTCAGCTCATACAATGCAATCTTCAGTTTGCCAGCCAGGTCTTCTTTTTCAGTCTTAACAGTTTTCAAGTTGATTTTCAAAGTTTCAAACTCTTGCTCAACCTTCGAAAATTCATCTTTCAGTAAACCATGCTTATGACTCTCACTAATCAGCTTATCAGCCATGGAATCCTTCTGTCCTTTTAAAAGATGAACCTGTGATTTTACATCCTCTAACTCTTTCTTAATAAACAAAATCTCTTCTTTTTGTTTAAGAGCATCTTTTTCAAATAATTTGCTCATCTGCATAGACTTGTCTAGCAAAATCCCATATTCTACTTCCCAATCATCTTTTTCATCTGAAAGTGTAATATTAGTATTCTCTGCAGTAGAACTATCACCAGACACAGTGGATCTAGCC
This sequence comes from Sextonia rubra, assembly GCA_037013555.1. Taxonomy (NCBI): domain Eukaryota; kingdom Viridiplantae; phylum Streptophyta; class Magnoliopsida; order Laurales; family Lauraceae; genus Sextonia; species Sextonia rubra. Next base: position 27,097,203 of record JASUAD010000011.1, on the reverse strand, counting down.
ATAAAAGCCATAAACTTTCCATTCACAACATCCTTAAGATTAGGTTCAGGGCTTTTCTCTTCTTTAGAGGAATCATCATCCTAAGTTTTTAGAGCTTTGTACGTGGGATTCTTTTTCTTGTTGGGACAGCCACTGGCATAATGACTAAGACCTTGTTAATCAAAACACTTAACCTTGGCTAATGTCATATTCTTTGCAGATTTCGATCCCTTTCACTTAGTTTTCTTAGCCTTCATGATTTTTTGAAAGCTCTAAAAGCCAGACTGTTATTCTTTGCTGATTTTCCCTTATTTAAATGGTTTTCTTCGAAAGTCTGAAGATTTTCAACCAATTGATTCACTGTGAGGATTTCTAAATTCTTATTTTCTTTAATAGAATCTACCTTTAAATCAATCTTTAAAGTAAGAGACCTTAGAATCTTCTTGACAATTTTACTTTCAGGGACTACTTCACCTAAATTGAAAATAGAATTGACAATGTCATTCAGCTTAGCATAAAATTGATTGAAGGTTTCTTCTTCTTCCATTACAATGGTTTCAAAGGACTGATTTAACCTTTGCAGCTTTGCTTGCTTGACAGTATCAATACCCTCATAAACAATTTGCAAAACATCCCATGCTTCTTTTGTAGTTTTACAAGTGGAAATCGGATGAAACACATCAGCAGATACTCCATTATAAATAGCATTCATGGCCTTATTATTGCAGTTGGAGGCATGCCTTTCTTCCTTAGTCCATTGGGTTTTAAGTTTAGCAACTGTTTGTCCATTAGCATTAATAGTGGGTTTTGAATAACCTTCCTAAACACTATCCACACATAATTATTAATGGATTTAAGGAATCCAATCATCCTTTGCTTCCAAGAAGTTTAATTTGACCCATCAAATAATGGAGGCTTCACAATGGATGTGCCTTTTTGATTGAGCACCAATCTAGATATCTCTTAGGATCAAACACAGCAAATTAGAGTAACCCCGCTTTGATACCACTCAAAGGTTTTTAGGGGAGAGATCCTTTAGAATGGATTAATACAATTAATCTTAAAATTATGTGTGTAAACGAGCAACCATGTAACGGAAATAAATCAAACCACAAGCACACACCACAAGAAGATACAAATTTTACGTGGAAACTCAACATGAGAAAAACCTATGGACAAGAACCAAGCACTATGAATCATACTACAGTTACAAGAGAATACTCACAACCTTTATCTAGTTGCTCCCCAACCTAAGGACTTTGTGATTTCCTTGCACAGCTCCCAGCTGCAACGACCCCCTGCCGTTCTTTATGACAGATCCAAGCATCTAGACGCCTTTTAGATATTGTACTTAACTCTCCAAAGCAATCTTCTACACTCTGAGAAGTAGAAGAAAAGAATCTTTAGAGTAAAACTTCAGCTCTTCAATTTTCAAAAAAACTCTAGAGGAGATGATCTCTAAAATATATTTCCCACTCAGAACAATGAAGTCTCTGTCTTAGGGTTGAGAGAAAACCCCCTTTTATAGCCTATAATTTGTGCCTCATAAGTATAATTCAATTAGGAAAGAATATGTCATGAAATAGGCAAGTTCCCCTTTAATCGGATTGAAAAATCGCAAGTCGACGAACTTCTTACACCTGTCCGATCGGTCAGATGAATGGCTCTATCGGTTGGATTACCATTCTACCTAGGTGAAAATTTCAACACTTTTCTTCAAATTTTTAGAGGCCATAACTTTCTCGTTTCAGCTCCGATTGAGGCGATCTTGGGCTCTACGGAATTTGCTTGAAACGAGCTTTCCAACAGTAGGTTGCATACCCATATCTGATACTCAGTTTGTGAGATATACTCTTTTTAATCCATGTTGTTCATAGAAAATCACCTGAATTTACCGTTTTTTCTTCGATTTCTTCACTTCAGTGCATCCAGTGACTTAACACATTGTCCATACTCAAGGATTTGTAAAATACAACACTAATGGACTTAAGTTTTGTCTAATTAATGAATTTGCCAACTCAAAAATTCTTACATATGTATATAGAATATCATACAGAACACCCTTTCTTCATCCCCACCTTTTAGAGAATGGCACTCACCTTCAACTAATCCAATCCTTTTATACACTAAACATAAACAAGCACAATGCCAAGCATTATTTTCGTCATAAAAATTTATCATGCTATATAATTGTTGAATATTAAGGTCTTAAAACTAAGAGTTAGTATCATGAGTGGTAGTATCTCACATTATCCTCATCTACTTCAAAACCTTTCCATCCCCTTCCCTTATGTGATTCTCATGCATCAAATGAACAACATGTGCAAACAAGCATCTGATCCTCCAGTTAGCTGAAGGTTTGACTTGAAAGAAAAACCAAGTTTGGAACCTCTTTTAGGTTTTGAATCATAAACAAAACCATGTCCAAAACCCAATTTAGGTTCCGATTGATAAATAAGTCCAATTCTGGGTCCATACTGGTCTAACCCATGGGCCCCATACCAGCATATGAGTTTTTAATGTTGCTAACTATAGCTCAAAATTTACTTTGGTTAGACATTTTTATGTCTAAGATAGGAAATAGTAAACTCGACACGCCATTATAAGTTGAATGATATCCTTATTTTAAGACAAAAAGAAGAAATGAAAAAGTGAAAAGTATTTAGAACTGATTTTGGAGCTAGATCCTTTTCTCTAGTCAAAATTTGTTCTGAAACATGATCTATGTTCTCTTATTGGAACTAGGCCTATTACCAACAAAACAAGTTCCAAGTAAAAAGGAGCCGTTATTTAAAAACGATCGAGATTCCAATTTGGTTTAAGCTCGAAACTGATGCTTTTGCATTCGTAAGGTGAACCCAGTCCATAAGGGGCTTTATTTACCCAAAAATGCTTACATATTCTTCAACATGATAATTCTCACTTGAGAGGTATCTCTTAAGTTTTATTTGTTTGCATTAAAATACTCAAAGGATTTACACCATTAGTGGTTAAAAATGAAGATTAGATGTGAATGTTAAAAAATGAGCATAAAATAATCTCTCCTTTTAGAGGGATAGAATCAAAAGAAGATGTTAACTACTAGCGTGATGTCTCATCTTTGATTCTATTTCTATAGAAGGAAAGGTTATTGGATGCCCATTTTTAAAAATTTACTTTTAATCTTCATTTTTATCTTGTAATGGTATGAATCCCATGTATTCAATTCCTATTTATTGTAATGAAAACAATTAGGCCCTTAAAATTTATAGGATCCATTAAAATGTAAGTAACTTGTGGGACCCAATCGATGCTTGCCATTTATGGAGGGAAAGTGTGATGGAAAAACTCATTGTTGATAAGATTTTGAAGAAAAAGAATTGGTTTAGATCATCACAACCATTGATTTAGGGGCCTCAATGTTTAAATTTTTTTTAAATATAATTTTTATAAAACTCAAAGTGACTATCAAATTTGGTATATGACAAGTAGGGGAGAGCCTTTGGTTGGAAGTTATCAAAATTGTTGTAACAATCCCTTTTGTTAAGGGAGTGAATTGTGGTTATGGATTTGAATATAGATCCCAACAACAATTTCAATTCAAATGCAACAGGGGTAAAGATTTAGCTGTAAGTTACCAAAATTTCAGTAACATTCCCTATTATTAAGGAGTAAATTCTGGCTGGTAAGAAAAGAAAAGTGAGGTGGAGAGAACTTTTCAAACTCAATTGGTGTTTATCACTTATAGAATCCTAATATTTTGACAATTCTTCATCTCTTTTCCTTTGATAGTTAGGACTTCAAAGTATGATGAGTTGTCTATATAACTTAAGGTTAACTCTTGCTGATTCCTTTTGTCCAGGGGGAGTCGAGTAAATCCCTTGTTGGCTCCAGTGTGATACCGCAGCTTAAACCCTCAACCTCTAGGAGCAAGGGTTTTGTACTAGGAAAACAAATCCTCTATCTATCCCTAAATATCTTATGTTATACAATATGCAAATTTTTATGTTGCCCATTTGCCCGTGTAATTTTATATGATGATTGTGGATTGCCTGCGCTTAGCATGGTGTCTTTTGCTAGTTAATTTTATGTGAACAAGTAAACATTCATAGAACTAGCAAAAGAAATTGATACAACATCTCAAATTCTGAACAATAAAAATGGACTTGTGTACCACTGGTGTGAAATTGAAGCACGCATGGCAAAGAGACTCAACCTCATACAGAACACACCATCGATATTCTTGAGAATCATTTTGGCTTTCGTGCACTTGATATCATGGCTACAGGTATACCTTTGGGTCATTTCATATAGCATGTATTTGAGATTACATCCTAGTTGTTGATTTCTGCAAGATAGATTTAAGTCTCACATTGATTTTATTTCTTCTCTAATATTTAAAACTTGTAGTTCTCTTGCAACATGTTTAAGATGTAACACTATAAACCTATTCAGTTGCTTAAGAACTTGGGGGTTTGGAGTAGATTATGTGTCTAATAAGAAGCCTTTCATTTTGGTTTTTGCACAATACTAGTGGAAGATTTTGTCCTAACCTTTAACATGGTACTATTCAAAAGGTATGCCAACATAACTTCCATAGAAAAAGGGGTCCATGTATATAATCATAGATTTGGTAAAACTGTGAGATTAGAGTGCTAAGATTAGGTTCTGCTTGAGAGATCTGTTTGGCATTGAGTATAAGAACAAGCAATTACAAAGAAGAAAAATCAACTATCTCATACATTTGCATTTGATTGTTCCAAACAACGTGATTACACTAAATGATCATGATAACCGATGGCTCATTCTTCATCAATGATTTTGCACAGTAGCAATCGAACAATACGTATATCAAAGATCAAGAATAATTTTCATAGATAATTTGTTATAAACCAAATGCATAGTCAAGTAATCATAAATTATCACACTAATACTTGACATGTGTAAGTTCAGGGGTCTTTCGATTGATCGTTACCCATCCATTTCTCATCCGATTCCTATGATTCCAAGACCATTGGATTCGTCTACAAAGGAACTACCAAATCAAATCACGAAATCTCAATTAACTCTCAAACACTCTAAGAAAATCCCCCAAAACACAATCAAACTTGCCAAAAACCCTAGCCAAGACCAATCCACCTTTGACATCAAAATTCTCCCCACACACTCAACCCCCAAAAGCGGCCAAGCGCTCATTGGAAAGCCAAACTCCTAACCTTTCAAATGCAAGAAACCCCACTCAAATCCATCAACCCCAGCTCAAGATATTCCAAAAGAAAGACGGGTGAAAAGCACACCCAAAGCCATGTAACCCCCCAACATCATTTACAACTCACTCAACCCTCACCCGGCGCAGCCCTCTCGACCGTTGATAAGGCTTCATCCAACGGCCCACGTTTAAAATTGAGTAGGGAGAGATCCGGGTGAGAAGCTCGCGGACCAATCAGCGCTCGCCTTTCCTATCCCGTTCGAAACCCGATTCGTATTTAAACCCATCTGCATCGCCTTCGTTCCTCACACTCACAAGCTTCTGCAATATTCCTTCTCTTCTCTTCTCTTCTCATCGATTCCTCGTCCAGAACCCTAATCTCATCTCCCAAAACCCTAATTCCTCTCTCTCTCTCTCTCTCTAGCGCTTTCTTCCATGGCGCCTACTGATGAAGTAGCCGTGTCGAGCGAGCCGATCACCGATCCGGCTCCGGCCGAGCCGGCCGAAGAGAAAGCCGCGGCGACGAAAGCCGGGAAGCCGAAGAAGGCGAAGGAGCCGAAGCCGAAGCCGAAGAAGCCGAGATCTGCTCCTGGTCATCCTCCCTACTTCGAGGTAAAAGAACAATCAGATCTGGTGTTCCTCTCGTAATGATTCCTACATCTGTTTCTTTCGATCTAATCGATCTGTGGTTTTGTTTGATCTGGACCGTAGATGATCAGCGAGGCCGTCGTGACGCTGAAGGAACGGACAGGATCGAGCCAGTACGCGATCACCAAGTTCATCGAGGACAAGCACAAGAGCCATCTCTCGGCTAACTACAAGAAGCTGATCTTGTCCCAGCTCAAGAAGCTCGTCGCCGAGGGCAAGCTCGTCAAGGTGAAAAGCTCGTTCAAGCTCCCCCCGAGCCGGCCTCCCCAGCCCAAGCCTGCTGCTCCGAAGAAACCGGCGGCGAAACCCAAGCCAGCTGCCAAGCCGAAGATGAAGCCGAAGCCCGCAGCGAAGCCCAAGCCGGCAGCGAAGCCGAAGCCAGCTGCCAAGGCCAAGCCGGCTGCAAAACCCAAGCCAGCTGCGAAGCCGAAACCCGCTGCGGCGAAGCCCAAGCCGAAGCCCGTGGCCAAGCCTAAGGCTGCTCTGAAGCCGAAGGCGAAGCCGACCAAGGCAGTGACGAGGTCATCGAAGCCATCCCCGGCGAAGAAAGCCGCGGCGCCGAAGAAGCCGGTGGCTAAGAAGCCGAAGACTGTGAAGTCGGGGAAGTCCCCGGCTAAGAAGCCGCCGGCGAGGAAGGCGAAGAAGGGCGGAAAGTGAGGCGTGGGGGTTACTGGACTAGGGTTTTTTCAGGGGTAGCTTCTGTAAATTTGTTGACTGGTAGGGGCATGTATGGAGTGATGACAATGCATGGGATAGAATCTGTATAACCAGGAACTGTTAATTTTTTTCTTTTATTTCATTTCTGAGTTTGGTTTCCTCTCTATCTGTTATAGTTTTTCTAATTTTCACATGTTTGGGATGATTTTGATCTCCCTTCTGGTCTCTGTATCACGAAGAAGAAGATGAGATTAAAAAAATTTCTTACTCTGTTGCAAATGTGCCCACTGTGGTGGGTTTTGAGCCATTGCAAATGTTATCCTAATTTAGAAGATGATGATGATGATGATGAGGATGATGATGATACAGGGTCTCTGTTGTCTTCTTGTTGGTCCTGGTGTGTGTGTGTGTGTGTGTGTGTGTGTGATGGTGGGAGAGAATGCGTTATTGCTAAACTGAGCCCGTGTCCGGTGGTTGACATTACTTTCCCGCAAGGAATGGTATCTCTTGTTTACTGGGATTTTACTGCTGACGTGTTCCGTTCTGGAGTGATTAGTGGGATAGGGGGGGTTGCCACGTTTGCAAGCTTTTTTGCGGATCGTCCGATTACGTGGCTGTTAAGATTCTCGGATTTCCGTGGCTTTGGATGCAAATCGTAAAGAAAGAGGTGGTCCAGCCTTCTTTACAGTACGCTGGGTACATTTTGCTTGAAAACTGATCCCGCGTGCGGGAGTGGGACCCCTCGAATTTTCACAGCGTCCCGCGCTGAGTAGTACTTTTGGTAGCACTGGTTTGTTTGAAATAGACTCATTGTAGGGGCTCTGTTTGAATTGGCTTTCTAAAATAAAGTCGGTAGGGGAAGCATGATTCAATTTCAAAATACCAAATTTGGCTGATGGTAAAATTTAGAAACTTGTCAGTATGGTAAAAGTAATACATATTTATAATAAACTCTTGTTTGTACGGTAGAAGTGGATGCATTGATCACAAATGTCTTTGTACTTATAGAATGAGAAAAGCCCATATGAAGATGATAAAATATGTTGAGTTTGAACTTGTTTGGGCGAGTCCTACTAGTTTTTGGCAAAATCTAAGTGCAAACCTTTTATCCAAATATCTTCTCTCCTTTAGGTTTTCATTTTGAAGTAGACTTACTTTCCCTTATCTCTTATTTTGTTTGGTAGAAAGCATCTCTCTTGTTAGCATGTCATCTGGATAAGATTGTCTCCATCCTAATCCAAATATGGTTTGAACGGCCTCCCTCTATGAAAGTATGCACTCAATCCATGGTTAAAAAAATTTGCCGATACCGGTTTGTATCGGCCGATACAAACCGGTATCGGCATGTATCGGTCCGATATTTTGGAATGTATCGGTATCGGCAAAATATCACCAAATATCGGCTGCATTTTTAATTTATCGACAGAACCGATATATCGGCCGATATTTTTAAAATATCGGCCGATAATATATATATATAGATACGGTCTAATCCTAATTTTTTCCTCTTTCTCCCCCTCTACTCATCCTCCTCTACTCAAAGTCGGCCCTCTTGCTGCTCCTCTTCCATTAGTCTCCAAAAGCATCATAAAATTATTTTTTTGGTGGATTTGGCTTATAAAAATAAAGGAAATACATTTATAAGGTAAGTATATTAAATTTCTTTTCTTTTTTTAAATATTTGTTAAGTAGGAGCTTAGATGTGATCTATGATAATGATTCCACTTGTTTTATGTTATAGATTTACATGTTGTGATTTAAGAGTGTAGATCTATTATTTGGTTTTTTAAAATAATAAGATTTTAACATTTATTAAGATTTAGAGTCTTTTAATGTTAAGTATTATTTTTAATTTTATTAGTATGTAAAAACATGATTTTATGAAGCAAGTTTGATAGATTTAGTAGTAGAAGACATATATTTACAAGATGTGGACATTTTATGTTTATTTATTTTCGGATTTTTAAATATTTTAATATTAAAATAAGATTTTTTGAGGATTTAATCACAAATTTGTTATTTTGTTGTATACTTCATATATGATATGAATATGGTAAGTTTTCATTTTTTTCAAAACATTATGTAAATACTAAATAGTTTTATATTTTCAATTTTTTTTTCTTGTATGAAATAATAATTTAATATTTAAAACTAATATTTTGAGGATTTCACTATAATTTTTTTAAAGTAAGCATAATCTTTGTAAACTTCATGTAGGATTACTTTTTTTTATTGTTCTTTAATGTAATTAGTTTTATATTTTTTAATTTATTTTCTGATTTTTTTAATTTTAGATTGAACTATTATATATTTAGATTTTCATTATAAGTATGATTTCCTAATTTTATATAATCATTGTATACTTCACATATGCTATTTTTTTTAGAGTTGCCTCATCATTTATGTGAACATGTAACATGTCAACATTTTTTATATTTCTGAATTTATTTTTGGATTGTTAGAACATGGAATTAGAAAAATTAAATAATTAATGTATCATTTAAAATGTACCCTTTTGAGATTCCAATTACTTTTATATGAATGTATTAATTTATTTGTTTTTATGATTTTCTGAATCTTAGTTTAAATGCTATAAATTGTGCCAATGTGTTCTTTTGTTTTGAAGAAGCGAGATTAAAATGGTGCGTGACATTGATCCAGCACGGAACCATTGTGAAGAAGCTGGAAGTAAACATAAGATTAAATGTAATTATTGCCAAAAAATCATAAATGGATGGATAACTAGATTGAAGCAACACTTGGCTCATAGGCAAGGCCAAGTAGCAAAGTGTCCTCGTGTACCACCTAATGTGAAAAAAGAAATGCAAGAGTTGTTGGATGCAGGAAAACAGAAAAAGGTTGTCAGAGAGAAAAAAAAAGAGGATGAATTTGAAGCATGTAGGGAAGAAGTTTTTGGGTCTAGGGAAGGAGATATTATTTTCTCCGATGATGATGAGGATCCAAATTTAAGCAGGGCTAGAAAAGAAAGTTTGAGGTCACTTCAGGAGGAAGAAGAAAGAAGAAGTATGCAGTATGAGGCAGCTATGAGAGGTGGCCAATATGATGAGGGTGGCTCATCTGGATCTAGGGGAGGGGGTTTACGTCGAGCATTTAGTCAAAGACAACCCGACCCAGTAGATATTGAGGATGATGATGAACCTCCTACACAGGCACCTCGTAGGCCAAGTGTGGTGGGTCCAACGGATCCATTTGCATATAGAAAACCAACAGCCAAGCAACCTAGCATTGTAAAAGCACTAAAGGGAAAATTTAATAAAGCAAGAGATAATTTGATAAGAGCTACTGGAAAGTTCTTTTTAGATGCAGCTATTCCACCACATAAGGCAAACTCTCCTTATTTTACCACTATGTTAGATGCAGCAGCGGAACATGGTCCCGGTATAAAAGCACCCACCTCATATGAGATTGGTCATCTCTGTGTTAAAAAAGAGTATGAGGAGTTACAGCTCTGGGTGGAAACTTTTAAGAGGATTTTGAAAGAAAATGGTTGCACACTAATGTGTGATGGGTGGACGACCCTCACAAAACGTCATCTCTTGAATTTTCTAGTTTATTGCCCTTTGGGAGCAGTTTTTATCAAATCAGTTGACGCAACCGATTATGTTCAAGATGTTAGATACATCAATAAGTTGTTTAATGAAGTGATTAATGATATTGGGGCTCGATTTGCCACCCACTTCATAGCCATTGAGAGTATTTACAAGTATCGAGGAGGGCTTCTCCAACTCATCAAATCAGATGAATGGCTGAATTCTAAGTGGGGAAAGCGGCCAACTCCCCTAGCAGAAGAAGTATGCAAGACCATTGAGTCCAATAAGATTTGGCCTCATGTTAAAAATTGCTTAAATGTTTTTGAGCCTCTAATAAAAGTTCTTCGATTGGTTGATGGTGATGATAAGCCAACTATGGGCTTTTTACATGAGGCCATGGAGAGAGCAAAGATGGCTATTAAAGCAAACTGTAGATATTATACTAAACATTGGAAAATCATCGATAGCCGTTGGGAGCGTCAATTGCATCATGACTTACACACTGCTGGTAAGTGGAGGTTGATTTCTTATTGACTTTCATTATTATATTAAATTCTTTTTAATACATTACTCATGTAAATTTTTGCATTTAATAGGTTACTTTCTCAATCCACAATTTCAATATGAATCTTTGGATCGAAATATAACTGATGAAATTCGAGTGGGCATGAAAAATGTTATTGAAAGACTAGCAAATGACGCCAATGAGGCTATTAGGGCAACAAACCAAGTAAGTAAATTAAAAAGTAAAGATCTTATATAATGTATGTTGTTTTCTTCAATTTAATTTATATCATTATTCATTCATAAGTCATAATAGTTGATATTGATAATTCTTTTTCTTCTTTAATGCTATTAGATCGATGTATATAATGAAGGAATGGGAAGTTTTGGCACCACCATTGCTCGAAGAGCTGTCACACAAATATATCCTGGTAAGGATTGTATAATATAAATAGTAAATTATATTTTCATTATTTGAAAATTCAAAAATTGAATGTTTAATATTATTTTCTTTTATTTTCAGCTGAATGGTGGTTAAATTATGGAGAGAATGCTCCAGCATTAAGGACGATCGTAATTAAAGTTCTCAGTCAAACTACATCTTCGTCAAATTGCGAAAGAAATTGGAGCACCTTTGCTTTTATCCACACAAAAGTAAGGAATAAAATCATGATGGATAATTTGAACAAACTGGTTTACATTCACTATAACCTTAAGCTCCGCAGTAGAAATCGAAGAAGAAGAGCATTTGAGGATCAACAAGATTACTTCGGCCCAATTAATTTAGACTATATATTTTCAGCAGAAGATGATTTGTTAGGTGAGTGGCTAGAGGAGGCAGAAGAGCCATTATTAGATGGAGATCCAGAGCTAGCAGAAATGGTTCAGGACTTGACTGGGAAGCAACTTGAGCCAATGAAAGCCTCTGAAAGATTACAAGAGATTAATTTGACATAACAACAGAGGGGTGCTACGGTTAATCCTACAGAAGCAAGAGGAAAGGAAGTGGGTGAGGAGAGTGAGTTAAGTATCTCTACATCTTCCTCATCAGCATGAATTCCTCCCGATTCCCCTGTGACTGGCGGTTACTATGGAGATAATGAGCCACCAATGTATGAGACAGTTGAGCATTTTCCTGGTGCTACAGACTTAGATCCCCATCGTGGTTATGTAAGATATGTCTCACAAACTGAGACAGAGATTGGTAGTAGCATCGGTAAAGGAGGAGGGGAAGGGACTTCTGCAGGCAATGTTGGACAACAGCAGGCTAGGTATGGTCCGTATGGATACAATCCTCATTGGCCAACTCAATTGCCTTTAGCTTCACCGTTACAACTGTGGTATGAGCATGGACAAGGAATGATCCAACGTGAACCCCAACAAGCTATTTTTCATCCTCATGAATTTTTTAATTTAAATTTGGGCCCCCAGTCATCTTAATCTACTGAGGATAGCTCATCATATTATGAAGGGATCTTCGCTCATCAGCAACAATATCAATATGGCCAAGGGCATGGGAGTGCAATGCAAGAGTTTGGATCATATTATTATAACCCATACCAAAGAAGAAGAAATGATGATGATGATGATATCGAGCTTGGAAGACACTCCACTTGGAATTAGGGTATGTATTGATTCTCTCCAATTGCTTTATGATTTATTTTACTGTCATTATGTCATATGCTATGTTAATATTCATGTTCTTGAATTTTACAACTTGCTTGATAATTGAGTGATAAATTGATGGTTGATGAATGATGAATGATAATTGATGACTGATAAATAATGATTTATATAGTATATAAGATACAAGTATAACTTACAAGTATACAACACTACAAGTCTACAACTACTATATATAAATTAAAAATAAATTGTATTCTCTAAAATTTCATATTAATAGATAGTTCATATTTTATAAGTCATAATTATGGTTTTTATAAAAAAAATCACAATTTCGGACAAGACAGCGATACAGGATACCATAAGTTAGGGGGACCGATATTTTGATTTATATGTGTTACTAATGAAAAAAACATTGTTTTCCAGTATTTTCTAATATTTTGGATTTTTTGGATATTTTTTCAATTTTTTTTGGATTAAAAAAAATTCACACCGCGATGACCGCGACGGACCGCAAACCGCGACCGATACCGATACCGTATCGGTTTTTTGGATCGACCGATACCGCGACCGATACCGTGATTTTTATCCATGACTCAATCACTCTCTCCAACAGTAGGCATTCTTCTAGAGCAGTGGGGACATTTGGAAAATTAATTTTGTTATATTATCTACTAATTTAGAATGTAACAACTAACTTAAAATGTATCCTATAAAATCCTGCTTTCTTATAACAATTTTCATATTAGGGGTATTTGGAGATAAGATATTTCAATAAATTTGATTTTGCTATATTTTTACTAGTTGGGTGGTGTTTGGGTACAAATATAATAAAATGTGTATAGTTAAATATTGATAGATATTTGATCATATATTATAATATTGATATATTATATTACTTTCTTATTTTTGGCATTTGGTAGCTTTTGGAAATTTTAATAGATTTATACTTTTTGTGTTTGGGAGTTGTAGAATATTTTTACATATTCTAAAATAATGCAATATCCATTATTTCTAAAGAAATAGTTATGATACATATATATACTAAAATACACACAAAATGCATAATAACTTATGTGGCACCACATAATAATAACTGTATTCTTTTTATTCTTCTTTTCCATACACACCAACGCCATCTTGTAGGATAAATTAACTGGTTACCATCTCATAGGATAAATACAATTGTATGCATTTTGTGTGCATTTTAGTGTGTGCACAAATAATTATTAAAGAAAACCCTATATTGTAATTTACAATACTCACCCCTCCTTTAAAGAAAGCAATATCTACTATTTCTAATGAAAACCCCAACATTGTAATTTATAATCTACACTTTCTAAACAGTGCAAAATAAAAATTAAATAATTTCTATCTACTGTATTAAGAAATATCTTAAAATCTTCAATAATCTTTGGTTTCCAAACACTCCTTTGAAAGTATATTACAATATCTCACTTTCTTCTAAAAACCTTCATATTATAGATATGAAAAAAAATTTATAGTTAAGTAAAACTCATTTGAGAATTCATGAGCAATATTAATTATAGTGAGCTATTATAAGTTTTAAAATTAATAACTTTTATAAGAGTGCAACTATAATTCCAAATATTAGATTGGTCCCACGGTGCCTATAAGTTTAACGTGTGGTCTTATAGCCATATTATGATTACATAACTCCTGTTAATTGTGAATATTAGGCGGATCCTACAATTATCACACTAGGGGGTGGGGCTTTCATTGTTGTAACTAACATTAAATGGGCTTCATATTGCCAAAATTAACTAGGTCTCATATTACTTGTGAAGGATCGTTTTAAATTTGGATTTCTAAATTGCAGTTCAAATAGTATGTAGTAGAAGAAATAAATGTACTAGCGAAATCAATCAAACACATGAGAGACAAGATGCATATGATTTTTATGTGGAAAACTTTAATTGGAAAAAAACCATGAATCCAACAAGGATCAACTATCAAGCAAATATCATGAATAATTACAAGATATACTCACAACTTTATCCGGTCAGTTCTTTGACCTAACAACCGAGTTCTTCTTGTACGACTCCTTGCCACGACTCTTCTGCATCGTGCATTACTCTCTACTTGATCACACTACACATTGAATGCACAAGATGCTCTTAATCTTCTACAAGAAATGCATAAGCAATATTCCATGGCCCAAAGCTTCAGCACAGTCTTTCCAATAGAAGCTCTAGAAAAGTAAGGTGATCTCCAATATAGATTCTCAATTCAAAATAATGAGATTTATATATTAGGGTTGAGAGATGAACCCTTTAAATAATCTACAATTTGTGCCCTAAAGGAATATTCCTTAAAGAATAAGAATTAGCAGTTTTTGCACAAAATTTAAAACAATTTTGTATCAGGAAAGTGAGTTTTCTCTACCAGGGTGCTTGAGCATGTGCAATGCGCATTCACTTACTTTATGAAAAGTGTTTCAGGCTTGAGTGTGATCATCATAAGCTTGAGTGTAGATGGTTTTGTCTTGGGTGCTCAAGCGCCCTCTGTTTTCTAAATTTTTCACTTCAACTCTTCTAAAGATGAGAACCACAGTCGATTCTAAAGGTAATTATAAAAAACAATTCAATGGATCTAGAGTTTTGTTGAACCAACAAATTAACCAATTACAAAATCCTTACAGACTGCCAAGATTGAATTATGTCATTGCAATTTCAGTTTGCGATCATTAAATGAGTCCCATTATTTGATACCTCCCCTACTGTTAATATGACATAATGATTTCTAATAGATGGATTCATTGATGACTTATGACATTTAGATAATGTTCAAAAAAAAAAAAAAACTAGATAGGGTCGTTTGTGATAATCACCATTAGATGTATTACATTATAGTTACTAACTGTAACACCTCAACCCTCTTTAACCTTGATTAGTGCCTAATTAATCGTGATTAGGGGATTAGGTGCTAAGTGTATTATTTTGCATGATAATGATTGTGGTTATGTAGTATTAAAGGGATTTGACCTTGCCTTGGTAGTTTAAAGGCCTTTTTGTAATTTGGGGTATGCTCTACATTGAGTTTTATGTACAACTTTGATGAGATTTTAGGTGCATTAAGTAGAACATTTCATTTGCATCATTTCTTATGTTTTGATGCAAACCATTTGAGCTCATTTAAACCCATTTATTAAGCAACAACCATTTTTTTGTAAATTTCAAAAACAGTTGGATTTGCTAATAACTGTAGGAAAAACTTTTTTTAGAAGCTAAAACCTAAAATCCATCTCTTATTTCATCTTTACACTCACCAGCCCCCTTCTTTTCTCTACCAACATCATTTCCCCACTTCCTTGGCATTCTAATCCACCAAAAGTAAGCTAAAAGCATGTGAGATTGAAACCTCAAGCTCATCTTTTGTTTCTCTTCATCTTCTCCAAGCACCCATTTCAACTCAGTGAGCTCCATCTCATCCTAAGGTAAGAAAACCATTTCCACTCAGCTATTTATGGTAGAAATTGATCCTTAAGAGTTATTTTAGTCATGTTTGTCTCATCTTTGCATCATTTCCACATTTCTATCATGTTAGGGCTTGTTTGGGAGCTTTCATTAGAGGATTTTGGTGATTTTGGGCCTGCTTAAGGTGGGTAAGAGCTTGGATTCCATGAGAAATAGTTATGGCGCCATTAAAAGGCAAGTAAACCCTCATATCTCATGGCATGTGTGTTTAATCTCTTGATTCAAGCTTAACTTTACATGTTTGTTTAATCTCTTGATTCAAGCTAAATTTTACATCTATTATACACCCATTAAAGCTCTCAAATTTGGCTTTCATGGTAGAATTGTTTTTTGGAAATGGTTTCTCAAATTAGATTTGTTCTTGCAAATGATTTTAGGTAAAATGAAAGTTTCTAATATTTTTCAAGGTCTTACAAAATGTATTTTGAGGGCTATTATTTTAGGATAATCAATCTCCAAGCCTAGTTTAGACTCCTAGTATGGCTTCCTTTATTCTCTAATAACAAGGCCTAATGGTTTTAAAAATATTAATTAAGAGGTGTTTGAGCATGCACCTTCTTACTTGGGTATCTGATTTGTGTCATTTCTAAATCAATGGTGTTGGCCTAGGGTGCTAGCGTTCTCTCATACAGGATAACACTAAGACAAATGGTAACCCATTGACGTTTGAGGACTTAAGTACGACACTAAATTGGATGATGTCTTGCACCGAGTAGCCCCATATTTAGGTTGGCTAGTAAATTCACCTTGGGCGCATGGTTGATCTTATGCATACATCTTGTACATTTTTTTGTTCTTGCATGACTTGTTCATGCATTCCTTAATTGTTTCACATATGCTATTATTGTGCATTTTGTTATTAACGCCATTCCTCATATATTGTTCACATTTGTATACATATTTGGTCATGCTTCATATTTGTGTTACATGCTATTGTTTATACATGCCATTGTTACTTGTTAGTCATACTAGCTTGTCATGGTGGCACTCTCTTAGCCCATTCGTGTTATGCTATGCTTGTATATTGTGGAGTGGCCTAATGGTCATACTTGTACCTAATTATATTGTTTTTACATGATTCCTACTTGCCGGCACCACATAACTTCAACCTTTTCTAAACCTACTAGGGTGAAGTAGGGTTCAAATTATACACGATCTAACAATGGCTTAGCTTACACAGGAGTTGTTTGAAACTCTAGGTTTACGATGAAAGGACATGGAGCCCTCAGCCTTCTAATGATACCATCACGTACACGTATGCTCGCTTATCTCTTGTGCAATGGGTTTCAGCCAAGAGAAAGAATTTAGCCAAGTGGTTTGCCAATTAGTTATATGTTCATTGATCTTGTCATACTTGATTCTATTTATTACATGCTTACTCATGTTAATATGCCTAGTTTACTTATAATTGACCTCGCATGATCTTATACTTGTCTTTACTCTATCTTGTACGGTGCGTGGTTATCTTGCAAGACCGTCGTGTCTCACGGTGCTTCCCCTGGTGTTAAATAGGTGAGGACACTGCCATCCCTCTTAAGGAGATGTAGAAGGTGGAAGAGACCTTGCAAGAATTAGCGGAGTGGACCGCAGATGATGTCTTTTAGCTGTCATGATCACGGCATGCACCCCATGGGGATGGATTAGGATTGGGCCCTATTGGCCTTGGACATTTTATCATTTAGGACTTTATTTTTATCATTGGGTTGTAAAACTTAACTAACTTGTTACCTTTCATACTTTTATCTTTTGGACTTCTAGCTATACCACTTGAACTTTAATTATGTTATGGATTAGTTATGCTCTTTTACTACATGATTCTTGTTATTGCATGTGGTATATGATGGAAAGTTACACAGGCTTCCACATTTACAGGAATGAAACTTTGTATTCCCTATTTATTGGGGTTGTATTGACATCTTCACATGTGAATCCTATAGGAACTTTCATGTGGGGACCTCGTACATGGGTTTTTCGCTTGAACCACATGCAAGAAGACTTGTACTTACGGCTCGGGAATTTATGCTAATTTTTCCTTCGGGCTCCAGGTGTGACACCAACGTTTGGTGGATCCACCTTGATTAAACAACGTTACTTGGATCTAATGATTTTAACATTGAATCTTGTAAATTTTTAATAATAGATGAAACCTATCATGATTATTAACACATGTAATTACTAATTAGTGGATCTTACAATGGGTCAATTAATTATTTTCTCTCCATTTATTGTTTCGTATAAAGGATTTTACCAAAAAAATCATGTAAGGGGTCCTTCAAACCATAAATCTCACCCAAGTTGAGAGTGCCCCTACTTCGATAATTTTTTTGCACTGGATTGATGAGCATCGAACACGTTGTAGGGCTTTTACATCAGCAATGAGTTTGATGCTCCCCTCGTACCTTTAAAACCTGAAAAACTCTATATGTCTTCCATAAATGTAGAGCTCCGAGACCGTTTGTTTCTCTCCTTTGACAAACGAAGATTTTCAGAGCATTTGAGTCTCTATAAGCATATCTCTTTCAAGGACTTTACCTTAATTCAACATATTTGAATAATTTGTGAAGATTATATTTCATTTTTTCAAATGTAAGATAAGGAAAATAACCCATGTACTAAATGAAAACTCCAAATATCATGAATTAGTTCTTCCCTTTCAAACTCTCAAATCCATAAATTAGTTCTTCCACCTCCATTACACTAATCCCACATTATAAACATGCCATAGGCTATCACTAGGGATTTACCAAACACATGGTGCGTGTCAACCCAAATCAATAGGGAGAAAAATTTTAAATTTTCACAAACAGACAAGAAAATGTGATTGAAGCTTGTGGAGATGAAGTAGAGGCAAGGGGGCCACAAGGAGGAAAGAGAGAGCTGATTTCAAAGTGAAAAAGAAGGAGAAGAACGAGAAAAGTAGGATTTCAATAGTTTTATTTGAAATAGGAGAGCATTGACCTCGCCGCTGGTGTAAAAAAATTGTGATGAATTCACTTCTCGTCACTTAGGTGCAAAATAATTATCAAAGTGGTCACAGAGCACTCACAACTTGGGTTAAGTTTATGGTTTGGGGGACCACTTACATGATTTTTTTTGGTAAAATCCTCTTTAATTGAATCATATGATTTTAACATTGAATCTTGCAAATTTTTAACAATAGATGGGTCATATCATGATTATTAACACATGTAATTACTAATTAGTTGATCTTGCATTGGGGTCAATTAATTATTTTCTCTCCATTTATTGTTTTGTATATCATCTTGTGACTTTTTTTTTATAAAGATTCAAACACTTTAAAGGTATATTGAAATTTGTGGAAATTGCCAAACACTATAAGTAACCAAATATAATAATTTTTTTATGACCTAGGGTATCTCTCCCCAGCCTAGCCTTTGGAACTTTGACCTTAGGTCCGATAGTTACTTGATTTTGATGAACAAGGACTATTCTCTAGAGCGTACATACATAGCCGCACATATAATACTCGGATAACGCAAGTGGCGAGAGTCAAATTTAAGACCATGGGGAGCAAACCCAATATAATAATGTCTCTAATTTGTTATATGATAGTGAAATGTTTTAATCTTTAAATATATTGATATTATATTATGCATTTATCTAAACACCCCCTTAGGTTCTCTAAGGATATTCTGTATAAAATAAGTTTTCTAATAAGAGTCTATCAAATATACTAATAGAGAGTTTTAACAAATATGGAAGGAGTTCTAGTAAGCATAGAGAGTTCACAAGGAACCATTTATCATGGTGACGCAATGTAATCATTAACATTTGATGGTTCTTGTAGTGATTATATCGATGTTATATTAGCTCCACATTATTTATAAAATTATATGTATCTTATAGCCTTGTTGTGATTGTTATATGAGATATTATTATGGGTGGATGCCCACATTGGGGCCCACATTAAGTAAGGAAAGTAATTAGGGGTCAAGTCCTTCCATATTAAGTTGCTTGGGGAGGAAGCAATCTTATTCTATAAATAAGATCTTCCTCCTCCCTTTAGGATGTACATCTCTCTTATTCAATAAGAATCTCTCTCTCTCTCTCTCTCTCTCTCTCTCCCCCTCTACTCCTCTCTCCTTTAGCACGCTATAAGCACGACAAAGTCTCATTTTCTTCCTTTCTAGTCAATACAAGAAGAGTACATTTAGAAGTGGAGAAAAAGTGTCTTGTGATCATACATGAATCCAAGGCCTCATAAGTTAAAGAAACCAAAACAGAAAAGTTGTTTTTGTAAGATCACGTGAAAAGAAAAAAAAAGAAGTAGAGAGAGAGGAGATCTGCTCAAGCCAAGACCCAGCCTCACACAATAACGACAGGGACAACTTTGTCCCTATCCCCTGCCTCGATATGGGCACCCAGGCACTGCCCCCCTCTCTACTTTCATTAGGTTGGGATAGGCAAACCTAAACCCAATTGGATCACACCCGATCGAACCTTGATATGCACTGACATATACAATGACATCACTAGGGACGTAGGTAGAATACGGTTAGACTATCAAAGCTTCAAACTATGATATCTTGACCATTCGCCATCCGATTAACGATCCGTTCAAACCTACGAAAAGCTTATGAGCAGACCTACAAATTGGAAGTTAAAAGAGGCAAAATCAATGGTAAAAATTAATTTTTTTATTTTTTCAATATTTTTTAGATTAACAAACATATATATAAACTTTAATCATTATTAGTTTGAAGATGAATGATTCATTTTTTTTAACAAGGGGAGATTAAGATAGAATGGATCATAAATAAAAACCTGAAGCTCTATATTAATATGGCCTTGCAATTACGTACGAGCTAGAAGTTCTTTTATAATTCGGACCAGAAGATCCGTAGTTTATTAAAATCTGAAACCAGAAGTTCTCAAATCTACAATATGAACTCGAAGATTCATATTCCTAATCAAACCTAAAATTTGATATTTAGATCCAAAAATAAAACCAATAGGCCATAATATTGAGCCCGAAGCCTTGATAAAACCTAAAGTTCTAATTAAAGAACCTAAAGTTCTAAATTTGTGAACCTGAAGTTTCAAACAAGCCAAATGCCTTGCAAGAATCCGTTGTTTTGGATTATAAAAGTTGAGAACCTAATATTTTCAATTTTAAATTGGCCAACTTGATCTGATATGACTCACCCCTGGATTTATTCTAAATGCTTTAAAGTTTTAATTGTTTACCTTTTATCATTCTCTGCATATCAATGATTATATCTTATTAATTTTTTTTTACAGATTTTGCATAATGTCGAATTTAGTCAAACTTAAATTCAAAGCTCTTCACATTACCAGGGACAATTACTTATACTGGTACTTGGATGTAAAAACACACTTGCAATCTAAGAAACTTAGAGAGACAATAGTAGAGGGTAATAAAGAGTCCCCAAAAACAAGGCGTTGGCCCTTATTTTCTTGCGTCATTTAATACATGATGACCTTAAGAACGAATACCTCACTGAAGATGACCCAACAAGTCTTTGGAAATCCCTAAAAGATAGATATGATCACCAGAAGATGGTCATGTTACTAGTAGCTCAGAATGAATCGCTAAACCTGAGATTTCAGGACTACAAATCAGTATTTGAGTACAACTCTGCTCTTTTCAATATTGTTTCCCAATTAAGATTGTATGGGCGAAAGATTACAAAAGAGCAGGTATAAGAGAAAACGCTATCCACTTTCCACGCATCAATTGTAACCTTGCAGCAGCAGTACCGTGAATGGCGTTTCTCTAAATACTCAGAACTAACTTCTTGTCTCCTTGTTGTTGAGTAAAATAACAAAGTCTTAATAAAGAATCATAACTCCAGACTAACTAGATTTATGGCAATGCATGAAGCAAATGCTAATTTTAATTCCAGTAGAGGCAGAGGAAAAGGACGTGAAAGAAATAATCCCTCCAGAAGAGGTGAAAGAAACGACTCCTCCAGACGAGGAGGATTTCGAGGTCCTCCACTCCCTTAAAATTCAAAAATCACCAGAAGTGGTCTGATCCTCAGAAAAAGCAAAATCAAGATCAACATCAGAATTCGCCGAATAGATCTACTCACTGTTTTAATGACCCTTGCTACATATGTGAAAGGAATGGGCATTGGTCACGCAATTGTCATGCACCAAAAGAAGTGGTGGAATAATATAAAACGTATAGGGCCTTAATTCATTTTGCACAATCAAATGATCTAAAAGATTGGGATTAGGATACAGTTTTACAAAATGACGATTATTAGTTGTATATCACAAATTTGGAGACTAGAGATTTCTTTGAAGATGAGAATGGCCAACCTCTGAGTAATGAGGCATTTAATGTTAAGATCGGGACCCCTCCTGCCATGGTCTAAAAGGCCAAACAAATTTCTTTTACTATTATTTTTGCAGAATCTTTATTTAGAATGATGTTTTCAAATATTTATAATGGATGATTTATTATTTTCAGTTTATTAATTTGATGAAATTTTATGGATTTTTTTATATCATGTGATTGCTTAGTTATATTATTCTATTATCTTTGTTTAAAGGTATGATCACAGAATTGAGGATACTCAATGTCTTGTAGATAGTGCTACAGCATACACCATTTTGAAAAACTAGAAGTTTTTTCCAAAATTAGTATTCAATCCATGTAAGATATCCACTATAGCTGAACCTATGCAAATAATTGAAGGCTCTGGAAGAGCCCACATGATGTTTCCAAATAGTACTTATTTATTCATTAAAGATGCATAGTTTTCCAGCAGTTCCTGAAGAAACTTACTCACTTTCAAAGACATCATAATAAATGAATACCATATTGAGACTGCTAATTAAGGTAACAAGAAAATGTTATTTATTGTTACTAGTATTGGAAGCTAGAAGCAAATACTTGAAACATTAAGTGCACTCCCTTCATGGTTATATTATATGACAATATCTATCATCGAATTACATTCGATTTTGAGCAAAATAATTGTCACAACCGGAGCCCAGAAATCGGGGGTTAGCGAAAAGCCAAACCAGTGACACACATACTCCCGTGCACGTACATCCAAACCCAGTTCAGATGCACACACACAAGGGATCTAACACGTGCGAACTAAGAGTACGCGGAAGCTGTACATATCATAACAAGCAACAAAAGAAATAACGGAAGCTAAAAATGGCAAAAAAAACAAATACGAGTCTGAATACACACCAAAATACATTAAAACCATGATATACAAAATAATACAAGAGTGACAAAGGCCAAAGTGGTAAAATACAAAATCTCCAAAAACCAAAACAAATAGACGGCTAATGATATGCATGTATGCACTAGGCAGAAGGGATCAGGCCCACTCTGCCAGGCCGGAGGGAGCCTCTACGAAGTCCTGCCCTGCAGTCTCCTCGACCGCCGGGGAGCCGGACACGGGATCTGTACCTGCAACACCACCGACAACACCATGAATACAACGATCCAGTAAATATAAGTAACAGGTACGTAACACTCATAGTATTTAATTGAATAAGGACAGAAGATTAAGTATAGAGTGTCAGATTAATACGCTAAGCAAATCGTGCATAGAAGTAAAACATGATAAAGGAATCAAAGCATAGAAATACTGAACTAGGTGGCTACTATGGTGGCCATATTCTCTCACATAGAGAGCAGACAAAGCAGACATATGAGAACACTACTGACCTGGCCAAGGGTACAACTGGGTCTCGGTTTCCTGGGTTCCGGGGTCCCAAGACAAAGCTACGTTGCAGCGATACAAAGCACAGAGAACCAAGCCAAAGTTAACCCCGTCGGGTATCCTAGGGTTGAGATTGAGTAGAGCCAGACTGATACCAATCAACTAAACCAAAAGAAAAAGAGGAGATTATCCGCTTTGGACTCACGGACGACACTGGCTCGATCTTATCCGCACGTTTTAATCTCTGGGCAGAGCTACCAGGGAATACCCACTGAATCGAATATATACATAGCATAGCGGAAATTAAGACAAAGCACAGCATAGATCAAAGCAGAGTACAGAGCAAAGAATAAAACAAATATACAGAACGAAACAAAATGATCTCGGAATGCATAATTATAGATTAGCAGAACAGAGGGCAAAACTGTAACCAATAGGCAATGCATCTCAGATTAATGCGGAATCAAGGAGGATTACAAGCCAACTCTAATCTAGTTGTACACTGTCACTAACCGTGCATGTTGGTATAGTTTTAAGTTATTCGACACACCGTTACCATCAAAGTGTTGCCATGTAATCATCACGTGCACCGAAGTCCCTTAAACCAATACCCATGGGGAGGTGCTTAACAGTAAATCAACGCTCACATGAATAAGTCACAGCCTAGCAGACTATTCATGCGTTCCGAAGAATCCATTAGGCCGGTTTACATGTATGGTTAACCTGTCTTTTAGCCCTACAAAGTCACACCATTATCCTCAGTTTAATTTCGGATTTTTCAGGTCTTATGGTTTAGCCATGGGTGACCTACGGCTTAGCCGTATACATCTTACGACCTAGCCGTAAAATGCTCTACGGCTTAGCTGTGGTTCCCTTCAGAACACGGCTAAACTAGTCATCTTCTACCTCTAATCTGATACTTTTTTACGGTTGAGCTATGGTGGAGTCCACGGCTTAGCCATATACCAGTCCACGACTTAGCCGTAGCTTCACCGTAGGTGTACTGTGTTTGGAAAATTTCGACTGATCATAGTGTTAATTCACGGCTGGGTCACGGCTAGCTTACGGCTCAGCCGTAGAACAAATTACGGTTCAGCCGTAGTCTAGCCGTAGAACAAAATTCAAATATCAAGTCTCTGGAATTTGAGCCGTACAGAATTACGGCTTAGCCGTACAATACATGAAACGAATCTGGATAGTTACAGAAACTGGAAAATCATGTGCAAATTGAGCAAAACAAACTCCAATGAATCCAAAGTGATAGAATTAAGCTGTAGATCATGCCAAGCATCTATGAACAAGAGAATCACAGCAATCAAACAATATACCCATATGTGTTAAACAATCCTGTACTTATACTTGCCTCAAAACTTAGCACATCCACTGAGATCAAGCTCCAATCCAACTAAAACCCAAGCAAAACAGAGAACAACCCATGCATGAGATGTAAGAGAGATACAGAGCTTGGAGGAGAAATTCAATTGGAGAGGAAGAAATCAAAACCCACTTACCCAAAGCAAAGACAGATATGAGAGGGAGAGAACCCAATTGATGGAACACCCAACACTAACCCAGAGAGGAAGAGAAGTGAAGTGAAGAGAGAAATGAGTGTACGTGGAGCTCCCTGGAGTTGTTGCATGCAACGTCTAAGGCAACAGGCAGGAATGAAGACATCTGGAAGATGACTCATATATATAGTTTTGGAGTTTAAAACAAGGTCTGTCAAGTTTAAGCTAATTACAATTCAAGTCACACAAAGGTCCAACTCCTCCAATTGACTCCGAATGAGTCTGAGACAGTTACGGAAAATAACGAGCTCAACAAAATACACGTGCTGACACCAAGATGATGCAAATAGGATGCATTCAAAGCAAAAGCAAAATTACAAAAAAGGGCTTAGAACTACCTATCCCAGGTCAAAGGCTACTCAACTA
The DNA here is from genome assembly GCA_037013555.1 of Sextonia rubra. NCBI lineage: Eukaryota > Viridiplantae > Streptophyta > Magnoliopsida > Laurales > Lauraceae > Sextonia > Sextonia rubra. Next base: position 27,071,946 of record JASUAD010000011.1, on the reverse strand, counting down.
CCTATCCATGACCCAAAACTAAGTCCAAAAGAACGAAACAACACAAAAACACACTAATGAGCCACTACACCGGCTCAAAGGGGATCAGAGTGTTACAATGATACCGTTAAGCCAGAAGCTTAGCAACCATTAAACTTTATTATTATTGCTTTGGCATGATAGGTTAGGACAACCCGAGGTTACCATGTTAAAGAAAATCATTAGCAACTCTGTTGGGCACTTCTTAGGAAACCACAAATTAACCATACTTAATTCATATCTATGTATCTCATGTTCACAAGGAAAATTAATCACTTAACCTTCCTTTGTTAAGATTGCATTAGAATCCGCATTTTTTCTACAAAGGATGCAAGGAGACATTTGTGGATTGATAAATCCACCTAGTGGATCTTTTAGGTATTTTATGGTTTTGATTGATGCCTCTACCTGTTGGTCGGATGTTTGCCTACTTTCAACTAGGAATATAGCCTTTGCTTGCCCATTGACTCAAATTATTAAAGTTAGGGCTCATTTCCCTGATCATCATATTAAGTCTATATGACTTGATAATGCTGGCAAATTTACATCATAGGCCTTCGATGATTACTGTTCATCTCTTGGTATTATTGTCAAACATCTTATCCCTCATGTCCATACCTAGGATGGCTTAGCTAAATTTCTGATTAAGTGTATTCAACTTATTTCTATGACTATATTGATGCAATCCAAATTACCAGTTAGTGTTTGGGGATATGCTATGTTGCATGCATCAATGCTCATTAGACTCTGACCCACAGTCTACCATCAATACTCTCCTACACAGCTTATATCAGGATATCAACCTAATCTTTCTCATTTGCGCAAGTTGGTTGCATAGTTCTACGCCCTGTTTCACCTCCTCAATGTACTAAGATGGGACCACAACGTCGGTTGAGAATCTATGTAAGTAATGACTCTCCTTCGATTATTCAATTTTTAGAACCATTAATAGGAGATGTGTTTATTGATCATTTTGCTGATTATCAATTTGATGAGAAAAAATTCTCACCGTTGGGGGGAGATAAAGAATGAGTTGTTTTGAAGGAACAATATGTGAAAATGAAGTACGTAGAATTGTGCACTTACAAGAAATTGTAAATAGATTACTTGATGCATTAACGTCATAGCAAAGGTAACCAAGTCACATATGTCGACTATAAATGCACCTGCTAGAATTAATGTCCTTGTAGGACAAAGCCAGAAAGTGGCGACAAAAGAATCTGTAGTATGCCATAAGCGTGGCAGATCTATAGGTTGAAAGGATGCAGCTCCGATAAAAAGGAGAAATATACAATCATCATCATGTCCTCCCAAAGATATACTTAACACTCCTGAAGAGGTTCCTCCAGAATAGGCACATAATGCTCTTAAAGAGATTGTAACAAAATTAGTTCTCTCTACAATAACGGAAGTCTCTGACTAGACTATAATAGCCCTTGGAGAGGTAATAGTACCAAACAATGAAGAGATTTTTATACTTTATAATTATTCAAGAGAGAGACATGATAAAAAGGAAATAATCATTGATGATGCATTTGTATATGCGGTAGCAACACAAATATCAAGAGAACATGGGAATGATGATTGGGATACAGAACTACGCACTATAAATGAATGTCAACAAAGAAAAGACTAGCCAAAATAGGAAAGTGCCATTACAATAGAGTTAGAGTCTCTTAATAGACGTGGTGTATTGGAGCTATAGTACAAACTCCAAAAGGTGTTAACCCTGTAGGTTACAAGTCGGTGTTTGTAAGGAAAATGAATGAAATGAATGAAATTACTAGATACAAGGCAAGACTTGTGACACAAGGTCTTTTGTAAAAACCTAGAATTAATTATGAGGAACCATACTCCATTGTTATGGATATAACAATATTCAGATATCGATAAATTTATCAATTTCTGAAAATTTAGACATGAGATTCATGGATGTTGTAACTGCTTACTTATATGGGGACTTAGACTCAAAAATCCATATGAAAATCCAGGAAGGACTGACTTTGCTTGATACAAAGCCCAAAAGTAAGTACTTAAGATAACTGAGACGATCATTGTATGGCCTAAAACAATCCGGAAGAATATGATACAATTGTTTCAGTAAATATTTGTCTAAAGAAGGATATGAGAATAATCCCATTTGCAAATGTATCTTCATAAATAAATTCTTAAAAGAATTTGCAATAGTGGCAGTTTATGTTGATGACAAAAATTTGATTGGGACTCCAGAAGAGTTCAAAATAACTATTAATTATTTGAAAAGTGAGTTTGAAATGAAAGACCTTTGGAGAATAAAATTTTGCTTCAACCTACAGATCGAGAAAAGTTCTAGTGGAATATTAATCCATTAATCTAATTATACAAAAAATGTCTTAAAACGTTTTGGCATGGAGAAAGCACATTCACTAAGTACTTCCATGCTTGTTCGGTCTTTAGATATAAATAAAATCTATATCGTTCAATTGAGAAAAATGAAACGGTATTGGGTCTTGAAGTACCATTCCTAAGTGCTATTGGTGCTTTAATATATTTAGCACAATGCACTAAACCGGGCATTTCATTCTTAGTGAATCTACTTGCTAGATACAGTTCTGCGGTAACGCAAATGCATTGGATTGGTTAAACATATCTTACGCTATTTACGTGGTATAATTGATTTAGGACTCTTTTATTGTAAAGATTCTAAGTTTGTAGGATAAACATATTCAGAATATCTCTTTGATCCTCATGAGGGTCGGTCACAGACAGATATAGTATTTCTTAGTGATAATGCTGTTATTTCTTGGCGCTCTATTTTTCTAACCATGCTAAGATTTTAGCCATCTATAAAGTCAATAGGGAATGTGTTTGGCTAAAATCTTTAATTCAGTATATTCGTAGTTATTTTTGATTGCCTCTTAGTATAGGTACCCCGAGCGTTATCTACAAATGTAATGAGCCATGCATTTACTAGATTAAAGAAGGATACATTTAAGGTAACAAGATGAAGCACATTACACCCAAATTCTTTTCCACACATAAACTTGAGAAGAATAATAAGATCAAAGTAAAGCAAGTTCGTTCAAGCAACAAGTTGGCTGATTTGTTTACCAAGTCATTACTAAAGTCAACATTCTAGAAGCTTGTATATGTGATTGGCATGCGCAGAGTCTATCATTAAACAATGTAAATGTTATTGTTGTCAAGGAGAGTAATTGATTAGAGGTAGGCATCCTGAAGCATGCTACCCAGGACATTTGTGCTCTGTATACTTTTTCCTTTTCTAGGTTTTATCCCAATGAGTTTTCCTAGTTAAGGTTTCAATGAGGCAACATTATGTATGTCCGACACCAATTCAATGATTTTGTAGAACATTGTACTCTTTTTCCTTCGCTTTGGTTTATCCTATTGGGCTTTTCCTCTACAAGGTTTAATGAAGCAACTGTTATTAAATAGTAGTCATCAAAGGGGGAGTGTTATAAGAGATATTATTATGGGGTGGATGCCCACATTAGATAAGGAAAGCAATTAATAGTAGAGTCCTTCTATATTAAGTTGCTTTGGGATGAAGCAATCTTATTATATAAATAAGATCTTCCTTCTCCCTTTATGATGTACACCTCTCTCTTTCAATAAAAATCTCTCTTTCCCTCTCCTCCTCTCTCCTTTAATAGTTATAGTCTTGCTTGTTCATTATTAATACTAAGTGGGTCCTACAAATGTCATAACACTAGATGGCTCCCACCATGATTACCAACATTAAGTGGGTATAATGTTTTGTGTGGTTTAGATTTTCAGCAAATAGGCCCCAATAAAGTGGCACTCTTGGTTGATCATGTGGCAACTTGTTACATTTATTGTTGGTAAGAAAAATACCAACTATTCAAAACTTGGAAGATTCAAAACCTGGAAGGGTGAGATGGAGAGTGAAGGCACGAACCAAATCTTAATATAGTTGCCCAGAAACGTTATTTTTTTGCTTTGACATGTGTAGTCGATGAATGTTAGCTTCCTTGGAAGGAAGATTTGGGCTTCTACGCAAGTTGCATTTGTGATCAAGCCATTCAGATGTTTCTAAGTGATAAGGTCACAGAAAACATTTTTGGTTTATATAAATTGTTGTTTCAAATTTTGGTCTAGCTGGAAGTAATCCCAAAATCTTAACTTGCTAACATAAGAAACTCGGAACAAAATTTTTTTATTTTTTTAAGAAACAACTTGCTGGCACAGATGTTTCCTACTTATTTCTTATCATATCTCAAAGGAAGTAACTCCACTATCTAAGTCCTAAAGTGAGTCATGTGTTAACAATGACAAAAGGTGGGCCACTATTATAATTTCTAATTTCTTATAACAAGTGGGACCACATTATAAATCCTTTGAGTGTGGGCCCAATGTTCTAATATTTAAATGTGAGTTGTATGGTCATAACCATAAAAGGTGGAGCCACATTGTAATTCCTATGAATGTGAGCCCACATTGTGAATTCTATGAATGCGGCTCCATATTCTAATTTTTAAAGGTGAGTGCTATATAATTCTTGAAGTGGGTCCTATGTTCACAATCAACAAACAAGATGACCCCACATTATAATTGTTGGAAGGAATCTTAAAATCTTAACCTGCTGGCATAATAAACTTGGAATATAAAATTTTTATTTTTTATTTTAAGAAACAACCCACTAGAACAGATTTTTCCTACTTATCTTTTACCTTATTTCAAAGGAATTAACTGACTCCGCTATCTAATTCCTAAAGTGGCTCACATAGGAACAATTACAAAAGGGGGGCCTGCCTATAATTCCTAATTCCTTATAATAGTGGGACCACATTATAAATCCTTTGAGTGTAGGCCCCATGTTCTAATTTTTAAATGTGGGTTATATGTTCACAATGATCGGAAATGGAGCCACATTGTAATTCTTATGAATGCAGCCCCATGCTCTAATTTTTAAAGGTAAGTATCACATAATTTTTAAAGTGGGTCCTATGTTTACAATCAACAAACAAGTTGGCCCCAAATTATAATCTATTATAATTTCTAAAGGTGGGCACCATATTGTAATTTGTAAATGTCAGTCTTATATACAAAGTCACAAAAAATGTGGCTCCACTATGTAATTCCTGAATGTAAATCACGTAGTCACGATCACAAAAGGTGGATTTACATTGTAAATCTTATGAATGTGGGCTCATATTCTAATTTTTAAAGTTGTGTACTATATTGTAATTTATAAAGATGAGTCCCATAACTACATTAAAATGGGTAGCTTTACATTATAATTCCTATAAAGGTAGGCTCACCATATAAATCTTATGAATATTGGGCCCGTGTTCTAATTTTTAAAGGTGGGTACCATGTTGTAACTTCTATAAGTGGGGCCATGTACAACAACAATAGAGTGCAACAAATATTAAAATATGGGTCCTCCATTTTAAATCCTATAATTCTCTTGCTTTCGTTTTTTGAAGAAAATTTTTTATATTGTATTTTATTAATGAAAATGCTTTTATATTGTTGCCAAACAAGTTTCGTATGGCATATTCTCAGTAGAGTATTTAAATATAAGGCTTTTTGACACTTTGCCCCCTAAAATTATTGAGATTCTCAATTTAGCCCCTGCAATATCACATTGTCCAATTTGCACCTCATAGCTTGTTATTTGTAACTATTTGCACCCTAAGGTGTCAAAGGCATAGGGTGTAAATTGTTACAAATTAATAAATTTTGAAGGTGCAAATTAACAATGCAAGGTGTAAATTGTTACAAATTAATAAACTATGAGGTGTAAATTAGACAAAGCCCCATGTTCTAAATTTTAAAGGTGGGTAACATGTTGTAACTTCTACAATTAGGGCCCATGTACAACAATTAAAGAGTACAACAAACATTAAAACATGGGTCCGACATTTTAGATCTTATGATTCTCTTGCTTTCATTCACTGGAGAAAATTTGTTATATTGTTTTTTTATGAAAATTTTTTTATATTGTTACCAAACAAGTCCCGTATGTCATATTCTCAGCAGAGTATTTAAATATAAGGCTTTTTGATACTTTGCCCTCTAAAATTTAATGAGATTCTCAATTTAGCACTTGCAATATCACATTGTACAATTTGCACCTCATAGCTTGTTATTTACAACTATTTGCAGCCTAAGGTGTCAAAGGCACAGGGTGCAAATTGTTTACAAATTAATAAATTTTGGGGTGCAAATTAACAACGCAGGGTGTAAATTGTTACAAATTAACAAACTGAGAGGTGTAAATTAGACAGAGTAAAATTGCAAGGGTAACTGGAGAATCTCACTAAACTTTAGGGGGCAAAGTGTCAAAATGCCTAAATATAATGTTGCCAAATAAGTTTTACAGAGTATAGTGTTCGAAAATATATATCACCCATGCCATTTCCAATTATGTTATCTATTGCACATTGCTATCTTTAAGATTTAAATATCATACCATCCATGGAGTGATAAAGAATCTCATTTCTTATAACCTTGTTTTGATAGTTTGATTTTAAATTAAACTAGCAAAAAGCCCCATGCTAAGCCATCAGTCAAAATTGAAAATAGAGGATTTTATGGGAAAAATTACCTTAAGTGACCATTTTATCCAAAAGAAGATTTTAAATGTATGCATACCATGGAGCCACTTTAGTATGTTCTTAATGTTTTTGAAGCAAGGATCGAATTCAAGCCTTATTTGTACAGGGTTGCCACGAATTCGACTTGGTTTGTTTCTATATATCCTGACAAAACCCTTTTTTCTTTTTCATCTTCATCTTTCTCCAGTCAAAGTCGAAAATGAAGTTTTCAATGTTGTTGTAGGATGGTCCTAATTGTATTCATTTCACTTGTTTAAGAGGTTTACTTTTTTCTTCTTCATCTTCATTTTTCTCTAGTCAAAGGCAAATTTTTATTAGCAGCACATTATACCAATGCTCAAACAAAACTAGAAAATAGAAGAACAAAGAGCAGTGTCCCTTTCCCACCCCTTGCTTAGTCATGTATTCACCTGAAGCTTATTTGAATCAAGGATGATAGGAATTCATCTTATTGAAACAAAAGTTGAATTTCCATGGCCCCTAGCATGTTAGAACATAGTAAACTTGATTATTCCTTTAGCATTTTTTAAGAGAAAAAACTAATATTGAACCCAACATACTAATCCTATTCAACCCATATGTCCATAACAACACAACCACTCTAATTTGAGGAAGAAGAAAACCATACAAGAAACAATATAAAAAGCGCAAATAAAAACTTGAATAAAAAGGGGAAAAACCATTTATTTTCACATGTGAACTAATTAAACAAGTTGAGGACATGATTTTGAAGGTTGTGAAAGAGAAAAGGTGAAGAAAAAAGGGTTTCGTTGGGTTGTATAGAAACAGATCAAGGTCGAACTTGAGGCAGACCTGTATAAATAAGCCTTGAATTCGACCACCATTTCAAATACATAAAAAACATAGAAAGCACTTTGGTATGTGTACATTTAATATTTTCCTTTTAGTAAAGTGGTCACTTAAGGTAATTTTTCCATAAAATCCTCTTGAAAATATATTAAAATTTAAGACTTTTGAAATATTATTAGCAAAATAAAAAACTAAAAAATATATTATCAATCATTATCATATTTATTTTATCATCAAAATATAAAGAAAATATAGAAAATTATTAAGAAAACCATAATGCAAAGAGAGGTGTACCTATAAATAAAAATTAAACCCAAGTACTAACTCAAAAACAAAAGAAAATAGACTTTGACACCACCCATGCGTTTGGAGCCTAATGGACCAACCCATAGTTTATAGATTTAGATAAGAATCTTGTGGTATCATCGTCATTAATATTCTTTTGGATTTAAATGAAGACTTTTAAAAGGGTTTTGGGTAGGGCCCAGTGACTTAACCCATATTTTACAGATATGGGGAGGAGCTTGAGGCACTCCTTTTAAAAGAAAATTGGTTGAGATAGAACTTGGTCAGACCCAATATATGTGCACTAATGAGATTTAATTGATTTACATATGGGATGGGGTTCATTCTTAAGGAAGAAACAAAGAGATGTATACATAAAACGGGCTTTGTGCTTGCTAATAAGAGAGGGATAAATTTTAGGAAAATCTCTCATTAGAGGTGGTGTAGATCATTGGAGACCATCACTACACTAAATGTAGGATAATTTGAATTCAAAGTTAAAATAGAAAATCTTAACTCATTACATATTAGATTAGGGAGTTTACAAGCAATTCCTACTTATACTATCAGCTGCTTTTTGTTGCCCAAAGGTCTAGGTAATGAACTACAAGCAATGTTTGCTAAATTTTGGTGGGGACACAAAGGTGCTGAAAAGAAAATTCAATGGCATTCCTGGCGGCAATTGGGTGCTCCAAAAAGTAGGGGTGGCCTGGGATTTAGAGACTTAAAACTCATTCAAAGTGGCCCTTCTTGTAAAGGAAGGGTGGAAACTATTGAAGATCACAATTCTTTGCTTGGCAGAATTTTCAAGACCAAATATTTTCCCAATACTTCATTCATGAATGCCAAATAAGGTACCAGGTCTTCATCTATGTGAAAGAGTATTCTTGCAGCTAGGGAAATCCTTAAGTGTGAAGTGAGGTGGAGAGTTGAAGATGGCACAAAGATTCGTATATGAAAAGACAAATGGCTTCACACCCCAACAACTTTTAAGGTTACGTCCCCGTCAAAGATTTTGCATGAGGAGGCCAAAGTGTGTGAACTCATTGATGCCAATACCAAAGTGGTGGAAAGAACGGCTGGTACGTGAAGTATTTCGACAACATGATGCGGATACAATTTTACGAATGCCGTTAAGTTCCATGACAATGAAAGACTCACTTATTTGGACAGACACAGAATCTGGTGCTTTTACAGTAAGGTGAAAAGAACCTCTCTGAATCAAAGCAAGATTTTTAAAGCTGTCCTAAAATTTTATCCGACCTTTAGAAAAAACGGTCTTATGTTTAAGTTATTTCATGAAAGTCGAAAAGTTTCCCAACTTCTTTTAAATAAGTACTTTTCGATGAAGCGATCTTGTCATTGGCCACAATTTCTTTAGGGGGTGTTTGGAAAGCGTATATTTTAAAAGATTTTGCTATATTATATCTTAATGTAGAATATCATCTAAACACCTAAAAAGTAGTTGTTTTGGTATCTTAGAAGATATTCTACAATATTTCAATTCCTTGCAAAGAAAACCTCTATATTGAAATATTCAAGTATAAGGTATATAAAACAATCTTGAAGGTATATTGATATGTATATAAATTGCCAAACATTATAAGTGACAAAATATTATAATATGACTCAATTTTATTATATGACAATGAAATCTTTCATTATTCAAATTTAATGATATTATATTATGCATTTATCCGAACATCCCCTTAATAAGATTTTTAACCCAATTCTCAGTATCTTTTAGAAAGTAGGGTTTTTTTCCTTCTCCTTTTACCATTCCTTTTTTCTCCTCATCCCTCCCCCTCTTTCTTCCTCTTCACATATTGGAGTAACCATACTTTTAAAACTATGTTAAAAGTATGCTTATAAACTTTCATCTCAAAATTTTTCTTCATTATGTTTATAGCATTCTTTTTAAGATATTTATGAATAGCCAAACACATTACCTTATAATATATAGAAATAATCTACAACTTCCAAACACTAAAAGTATAAACTTGTTAATATTTGTAAAAGCTGCCAACCGTACGGTGTTATAATATCTCAATATTATAATATATGATAAAATGAAGAATATTCATGTGCATATGTCCCTCACCATTTTGGTGAGGGACATTCCTTTTTTGGAAAGCATTAATATGCAAGAGGACAAAACTTCACGCCTTTTTAAGCTTGAAAAGTCCAAAAAAGGAAGTGTCACTCACCAAAATGATGAGGAACATATGCACATGAAGACTCTTCTGATAAAATAATCCATCAATGTTCAAATCTATAAATATTTTATTATGCATATACCCAAACACCCCTTTAAAGCTGTCCTAAAATTTTATCCGACTTTTAGAAAAAAATGGTCTTATGTTTAAGTTATTTCATGAAATTCGAAAAGTTTCCCAGCGTCTTTTAAATAAGTCCTTTTTGATTAAGTGATCTTGTCATTGGCCACAATTTCTTTAATAAGATTTTTAACCCAATTCTCAGTATCTTTTAGAAAGTAGGGTTTTTTTCCTTTTCTTTTTACCGTTCACTTTTTCTCCTCATCCCTCCCCCTCTTTCTTCCTCTTCACAAATTGGAGTAACCATACTTTTAAAACTATGTTAAGTAGTGCATTTTCATTATTTAAAAAAAAAAATAGAACCCATTTGATTGCTTTAAAATACATAGAAATTGAATTACTAGATTGATGGCCGGGTATTCATTCTCTATATTCTTTGATTCTATTTTTTAAAAGGAAAAGTTATTTGATGAAATTTATTTTAATATTCATTTTTAATGACTTAACGAAGTGAACTACTTATTCAATTCTTATGTATTCTAATGCAAACGAACAAACTAGCTCTTGCCAATCTCTATTTGGTCAGGATGGTTTAAGCCAACGGGTTACACCATCAGGTTGAATGTTCGAGACACGGCAACAACACAAACAAACTAGCCCTTAAAAAACAAAGTGGCCGACAGTGGGATTGTTTTGTTGGATAGGACCGACTTGAAAGAAATTTAACAAACATTTCAACTGTTCTGAAATAATAAAAACATAAGACCTTATTCTGAAAGTTGTTGATAACTCTTGTGATGGTTTTGAAGTTTTCCCAGGCTCAAAACGGCTTGTGCAGGGGGAATGCTTTCATTTAAAGCGGCAAGCAAATGAAACCTAAAAGGACAAGAGAAGTCAGTCTTCAGAGTTTGTGGTTTTTTCTTTCGTCATTGAGCGCCATCGTCGATTCCTCTTTGATCGATGTGAGTTCCACTCGTTAGTTACTACGTATTAAATCTCTGGCATTTTCATGCATTGTGTGGCAAAAAAAAGTTACTTCATGTTGTGTTACTTCGTAGTTGTGAAATGGGTTTAATGTGTTTGATGAAATTCTCTTGATTGAGCAGATTCTTGTGCTTGCACCAATTAATAACACAGTGTCTGTTTTTACTAACTTGTAATGCAGACACCAAGAATAACCTATGATTCCATTCCAAGAACAAAAGAACAAACCCCTTCATGATTGATGCATTGTTTGTTTGTTCATGCAATAGCTAAAACTCTGAACTGGAATTGTTTTCTCCCCTTATCTTCTTGTCTCTCAAAGCCCCAGATCTAGTAATGGTCTGTTGGTAGAAATAATGGGAGTTCAATTTAGGTGGAGTTATCTTTCATGAAGCTTTGAAGATTTTTAATGATTATTTCTCTGGTAGTTTGGTTTAGATTGAAGATTTTAGTTTTAACCTGTGATTCCCTTTGTTGCAGTTTGGTTATCTGTTTCTATTGTTTTGTGAAAATAGAAACAGGGCACACAAAGAAAAGCACGTAAACTTAATGGACAAACATAATGATTTATGTGGTTTGGCAATGTGCCTACGTCCATGGGTGAGATGTGAGCTTTTGCTATGCTTGAGAAAAACAGGTTGAGAAAGCTTCCTTGAGTTTTCCCCCTCACCACCCAATCATTCTCACTGTAAACCTTATAATGAGAATATTAAAGAAATAAATATGGTACATGAACTACACATAATGCTTCCAAGTCCCAATAAATTGTAAAGATTCATAGGAAACAAGACAACTAACATAACACTATATTTCTCTTGATGACATTATATTTTTCAGTCCTCTTCCATTTCTAATAAACTTCTTCATTGCCTATATAAAAAGTATCAGTATGCAATGATGGAAGCAATCTTAGACCAACTCATCACTCTTGTCTTGTTGGCATAACATCCCACCCAAAGGGCCTATCCGGCCTTGGAATCTTGCACTTGTTTGCATTAGAAAACTGTTGCTTCCTCACACCCAAACTCAACTTTCTGCAACTATTGTTAATCAAAAGACCATTTCCCATGAAATTTACTGTGTCTTTTGTTCCCTGTTTTTGATTCCATTGTACTTGTTTCTCTAGTTTATATTATAGTTGTTTAAGAATGTGATGCTTCATGCATCTATTTCACATTGTTCCCCCCTATATTGTAGCCTGTGTGTTTTTATTTTAATGGTTTCCACCATTCTTATACATTGGGGAGACATGTCATTCAAGTAGTTCGTGGATTATGTTGACAGGGGCACAATTAAAGCTGAATGTTGCTTCACGGCATTTGGAGTTTAGCTATCGGGTTCAAAGGATGGGCAAAATGAATAGCAATCTATAATAAGAAATCAAGTGTGGGCTCGAAGGATGATCAAGTGGTTTATTTATTTATTCTTATGCTTTCAAGAGTGGAAGGAACAAATGAAAGAAGCAAGTAATTAGTGAAGGGATCTAATTTACCCTAATAATGAATGGAAATTTGTATGTTAAAAACCCCACAATTCTCACGAGTTAAATGGAGGTGAAAGAGCTGAGTTGATGGGTATTTTTCTGGAGTTAATTTTAAAGACGGACATTGAAAATTGTTATCAAGTGAACAACACAAAATGCCTTGTTCCCTATAATGAGTTAGCCAATTATCATGCAAACTAATTTGAATAAGAGGCTGCACAGAGTTGGAATCTCCTTCAATAATGATGTGCCATTCATCATCATTGTCTTAGCCTTGTCCCAACTACTTTGGGATCAACTACATGAATTTTGTTTCTTCTTTCCAATCTATTTTGGGGCAAATGCTTGGATAGGTTCCACTTCTGCAGATCTATTCTTACTTCTTCCATTCATGTTATCTTTGGCATGCCTTTTTCCTTGAGGGATCATCAACTTGTATTAAAAAGCTTTTCGTCACTTGCATTGTTGCTGGCCTAAGTTGGACATGTCCAAACCATCTCAAACAAGCTTATCTTAATTTACACCAATTGATGCTCCCCCTAACTGCTCTTGAATGTGCTTACACCAATTGATGCTCCCTCTAAATGCTCTTGAATGTGCTTACACCAATTGATGCTTTCACAACATTCTCATCTCTGTTACACTTATTTTTTTTGCATGTGATATTTCTTAATTGAGCAACATTCTGCTTCAAAAGTTATAGCTAGTCTAATCGCTTGGTGCAACCCCTTATCCTCGATCAAAAAAAGATCAATCTCCAATAGGATTGATAGAATCCAAGGATGGATTCTAGCACTAAGGTACACTAAAAATCATAAAAGACACCATAATTGAAGAAAACTCAAATAATTCTTTGATTAATTAGAATAAGTATAAGCAACTGCAATGGGGACTCAACTATATATAGAGGAGTAAGATTGTCTATCCTGCTCCTATCTTATGGTTGGCATCTTCCTCAATCTCTCCATCCTCACTAATTATAGAGCCAATATATCGTAAGAAATTTCTTTGGGGTATCGTTTGAGCTTCAATTCTCACATGAATTTTATCTTGTTGCACATCTCCCTGAAGATATAATTCATATATTTTAATCTTTGCATGAATTATTGTAAAGCCCTTGGATTCTAAAGCCGCCCTTTATCTCTCAAGTTTCGCATTCACACCATCCCAATTCATCCTCCAACACTGTATCATCTACAAATAACATACATGAAGGTACCTCCTCTTGTATATTAGCCGTTGAGACATTCATAATTAGTGTAAAAGGATAATAGCTTAAAGTTGACCCTTGATGCAAACCTGTGGTCATAGTAAACAATGTGTCACTCCATAAGCAGTTCTGATTTCATACATATTTTTAATGATATCAATATGTCATATAGAGACACTTTTTATCTATAATCCACCAAATACTCTAGGTACCTTTCATAGGTTTTCCCTAGATCGATAAAGACCACTTGGAGATTTTTTCTCTTCTTATGATATTTTTTTATTATTGTCCATATGAGAAGATAGCTTCCATAGCTGACTTTCCTAACATTAAACCAAATTGGTTTTCAAATATCTTGGTCTTTCTCTAAGTCTTTGCTCCAATACTCTCTCTAGTAGTTTCATGTAACTCATAAGTTTAATCCCACGATAAGTAGTGCAACTTTGTAAATTTCTTTTGTTCTTAAATTTAGATATTATATTACTTCTCCATTCATTTGACATTTTTATTATCCTTGTTATCTTATTAAAAAGCTTAGTTAACCAAATTATTCAATTTCTCCTAAGTAATTTCAACTTGCAAGCCTTTATCATAATGCCATCCAACCTGTAGCCTTTCCTATCTTCGTTCTTGTCAATGGTTTTTTCACATCTGCTACACTAATCTATGGTAAAAGGTATGTCTTGCTAACAGAGTATCTCTTTATCGGTCCTGAGCCTCTTATAGAATATTCATTTAAAAGTGTGTTAAATGTTCTCTCCACTTTTCTCTATTATTGTCCTGCACTGAAACCTTTTGCTCAACACTCTTTATATATATAACATGATCTAAATTCCTACTTTCCTTTCCTTAATCCTTGCAAGCTTGAAATCTCTATCTTTCTCTTGTTCCAATTTATTATATAGATCATCATATACTTTGGAATTTTCATAGCTTGCGACTTTCTTAACTAATTTCTTTGCTTTCTTATACATTTTATGATTTCTTGTATTTCTAGACCCCTATAAAATTTATAGCAACTTCTTCTCTCTATCACGTCTTCTTGTACCTCTACACTTTACCATCAGTTTTTTTTTTTTTTTTTGTTATCAGAGTTTCTTTTCCTTGATGACTTTCCAAGCACAATTATTAGAACCCTTTTAATACAATCATCCATTTCGTTCCACATCATCATAGTTTTCTTTTCCAAATTCCATTCTCCCTCTTATTCCCTTATGCTTATGGGACACCTTTTATTTTGTACCTCTTTCTTTTTATTTCTAATATGAATATATAAAACTATTTATCCTACGTTGTGTGGTCGAACTCTCTTTAGGAATAACCTTATAATCTTTACAAGCTAGTCACTCCTGTTTTCTAAGCAGAAAAAGTCTATCTGGCTTTTATTAGCTCCACTCTTATAGGTAAGTAGATACTTCTCTTTATAAATTAGGTGTTTGCTATAATAAGGTCAAATGACATCAAATTCTTAGATAGTGTCTGAAGTCATTCCTTTATCCAAATCCTTGCCCTCCATCCACTCTCTCATGATCTCTACTATCCTTCCCTACATGCCTATTTAAGTCCCCTCCTAGGAATATCTTTTCACTAACTAGAATTTCTTGTATTAATATCACAACCCCGCCCAACTCAACTTATATGATATTATCTACTTTGGCTCACTTGCATGCATGAGGACTTCTTGGTGGTCATCCATCTTAGTACTGCTCCAATCAGAAAAAGCTTAGCTTCGAAGTTCTTATGGGATCCAGGGCCGCATGACTTTAAAACGCATCATGTTGAGTTAAGACAGGTTGGACTCATAAGCCTAGGGATTTATGTGGCCTTATCCAATAGCGGAGGCTTTCCATTAAAAGCCCGTGGTTGACTTGCTACGCCCCATGGTTAAGGGTGCTGCCTGGACCGAGTTCTCACCATTAAACCATTTATCTCTTGCACTACAACATTCATCTTCTCCCAAAACTGTCTCTTAACACGTATATTGGATCCTTCTTGGTGTGTGCAGGCATTAATGATATAAATTTAATCTTCCTCTAACACTAGTTAAACTTCTATTATTAAGTAGGTAATTTGCTGCTCTTTTAAAGGGGGTGTATTGGTTAGCAACTTAAGATGGTATTTGGGCCAACAAGTCCAAGGTTTGAATCCATGTAAGGCAAAAGAGGCCTCATGCTATGTTGAGTGTACGCTGGCATGTGCCTATGGTAAAAAGTCTCCATGTTACGTCGAGTGCGGGTGCAGTCGAGTGCAGGTGCAGTCTTTTCTTTCAAGTCCTTATCTTCTCTATCCCACTTCCATTTCCGGCATTGTTGCTTCCTTATTTCCTATGTAGTAGAGTTTGTTTCCATTAGTGAGTTCCTTAGCTTTCTTCTTTTTATTGTAGGGACCAACTTCACTCTCTTGCTTGTCAAAGTTTCTAGATTCCAAGTAGCAGGTCGAATCAACTTCTTATGGACCAACTTTTTTCCTTATGTGTCCAAATTGGTGTAGGACCCACCCTTACTTTTCACTGCAACTAGATGCCATTGCAGTGTGTCCCTTATAGCTGGGAATGCCTTAAGCATGATCATGGAACAATATTTCTCAGAATTCATGGTGGGGTTGTGACATGTTTTTTGCTGGTTGCGACCCTACTTGATGCAGCCCTCCTTTATGCCTAATTGGGATTGGTATTACAACAATTAGCAAAGTTTGATAATGATGTGCCATTGACTTTCTTAAACATGTGCCTTGCACTCTAAGGACTGCCATATTAAGGGAATCATGATGTACAAAACACCACATATGTACCATAATATGAAATTCTTTAAGATTTAATTAGTATATAATCATCACAATCAAGAGGATATAATTGCTGTGTATTAGAAATCCCATTGTACAAATGTAATTACTGTAAATAGCATAGTGCTTTCTATAAAGATTGATAATGCTTCACTTTGAGAGGCAATGAATTCACACATACACGCACCAGAAAAAAAAAAAGGAAAAAAAAACTCTGTCCATCTTTTCATTACTTCGATATGGTATCAGAGCTGCAAAAGACATCTTGTAGATGATTTCCAAATTCGTCACTGTTTGTAAGAGTGATACATTGTGGGGCCCACCCAGTGATTATCATTGCATGGGGTTTTTCTACAAGGATGTTTGCCACTCCCTCATGATTTTTAGAGAATTTTCACAAATTTCCCCATCATCAGCGGTAGGCCAATTTCTTGATTTGTGATTAATTGGTTTTTTGGATTGTTTTTATCTCCACCATTCAAATAATTGTGTCTGTGGAGTTTTCCATTTGAAACTTCATCTATAGGGTCACTCATCATCCCTCCCAATTTGTGTGCTTTAATATGCGATCTAGAATCTCCTGATCTAGATTGTGACCCATCCCAATGGATAGAATACTGGATGACCAGCTTTTGTTGGTTCTTTTGAATTGGCTGTTCTGATTTGAATTGGATCCTTTCTTTAACATTATTTGTAGATTGTTTCAAGTTAGGTAGGGGCCTTCTTGGATCTTTGATTTAGGATTATAGACCTAATATTAATTGTTTACCTGGATCAACAATTGAGGGTTTTATTTTGACCTTTTGATACAACTTCTGTTGCTTGGAATTGATTTCTGAAACTGCATGTCATGGCATCTTCCATTGAGAAATTAGAACTTTCCCAATCTGATCCAACTTTAAAAAATATTTTGCTTTGGAGTTCCAATTTTGTATGTTTATAAAGGGAAAAGAATTATGGGCACACATTGATGGGATATCCTCAAAGCCAATAGATCCCATAAAAATAGCACAATAAGAAGCTCTTGATGCCTGGATTATCAATTGGATCTTAAGCTCTGTAGATCCCCTAATTGTTCTAAATCTTCAGCAGTATAAAAAATCGGAAGGATTGTGGGATTACTTGAAGCAGATATGTAAACATGAAAACAGGCCCTCTCAATTCTCAGAGGTGCAAATCAATTCCATACTATTATTCTGGTTTCATAAATCTTTGGACGGAATTGATATAACTAGTATTTGCTACTGTCCCTGATGAAACCTTGCTGGCTATCCAAAAACGTTCATGAAATCATCCAACGGGACCAATTATTGATGAAGTTTTGCCATGAGCTTATTTTGTTCAATATAATCTTAATGAGCTGTGACCCCTCACCAGCTTTGGACACTTGTCTTAATGAATTGTTGCATGAGTAACAACAACGTTGCATGACTCAAGCTATTTTAGAATAATAGGAACTTCCTTCTACACTTTCGATGTTGCCTATGCAACCAAGGAAAAGCAAGGGACTATA
The DNA here is from genome assembly GCA_037013555.1 of Sextonia rubra. NCBI lineage: Eukaryota > Viridiplantae > Streptophyta > Magnoliopsida > Laurales > Lauraceae > Sextonia > Sextonia rubra. The sequence goes on along the minus strand of JASUAD010000011.1, from coordinate 27,054,002 downwards.
ATATAAGCAAAGTTCAATGCTATAATTGTAAGGAATATGGCCACATTGACAATCAACAAATGAAGTTTTGTAATTATTGCAAAGGAATAAGATATCTCATTACAGAGTGCAAGAAGAGGCCTTAAAATTGTGGTACTACTCACTAGAGCATATCATGCAGTTGTTGTAGTCACTTCCTCTTTTGACACTTCTCCGGCATATGCTTCTTCTACCTTATGCGAACACAATCCTTTACCGCCTCAGCTTTTTACTCTAGAATTGGTTTTGCAAATGATCCAATCTGCCTTCTTTGCACTTGGTCCTACAGGTAAAACCTACTCCTCATCCTCTGTTTGGTACCTTCATTCTGGAACTTCAAATCATATGACCTAGTCACTTAAAAATACGAATGATAAGAAGTAAAAAGAAAATTTGTAAATTCATAATGTAGATAGGGAGCGTCTTCCTATTACTGCTATTTGTGATAATTCTTTATTCATTACTTCTGCACCATGTGTTTCTTTCTCCATACTCGACTGCTAATCTTCTCTTTCTTAGACAATTGGTTAAAAATAACTACGTCTCATTTTCTTGTTTTGGATATATTGTGTAGGATCAATAATCATTAATCAGGGAAGGTTATGGGCTTAGATGCTGGCCACTCTTTCCTCTTCAAATAATAAAACCTCCATAGGACAAATCTTTGTTTGCTTTGTTCTCTGGTACTTTTAATGATGTATGCCAATTGTGGCATGAAAGTCTTTTACATCCTAAACATAAATTATTATTTATGTTAAATTTTCGTGTGCTTTTAAATAAATCTAGTCCATCTTTTCAAGATGTTTCTTTAGATGGTAAAAGTTGCAGAATGGGCAAAAGCAAAGGCCTGCCCTTTCCCACGCATTATTATATTACCCCAAATATTTTGATTTAGTTCATACTGATATATGGGGAAATGCTTCTACCATCTCCCATTTCGCTATAAGTATTTTTTCACATTGATGATTATGCTTGTTCTTATGCACTTATTTTTTTTGTATGCTAAATTTGAGATCTTAGCAGTTTTTGAGAAATTCATTTCGGACATCGTTTTGGTATGGCCTCCAAACCGAAATATTTTGGCCAATTCGAGAATTTGGTGAAACATTTCGAATTTATGTTTCGGAATAATATAAAAATTAAAAATATATATCATCATCATCATCATCATCAAAGCCTTATTCCAACCATGTTGGGGTCGCTACATGAATTCTGCTTCTCTATTCCATTTTATTTTGAGTCAAATCCTTCGATAAGTTAAACTTCTTCAAATCTGAATTAATGACTTCCATCAATGTTTTCTTCGGCCTACCCCTACCTCTTGATGGGCCATTCACCTGTAGAGCCAAACTTTTTCTCACTGGTGCCATTATTGGCCTACGCTCAACATGCCCAAACCATCTTAAACGGGTTTTTCTAATCTTATCCCCTATTGGTGCTATCCCTAAATGCTCTCGAAAGCGCTCATTTCTAATTTTATCTTTCCTAGTTTTACCATACATCCACCTAAGCATTCTCATTTCCGCTACATCCATCTTATGAATATTTGTCTTCTTAATTGGCCAACATTCTGCTCCATATATCATAGCTGGTTTAACCGCTGTCCTGTAAAATTTGCCCTTCAATTTCGTTGGCATTCGTCTATCACAAAGACTCCAGAAACTAGTCTCCACTTCAGCCATCTAGCTTTTATCCTATGCTGCACATCTTCGTCAATCTTCTCATCCTTACTATTCATCGAGCCGAGGTACCAAAAAGAATCTCTACATGGTATCTCATAGGTTTCAATTTTGACAGTGGTTTCAACACTTTATATATGTTCACTGAAGTTGCAATCCATATATTCTGTCTTTGTACGCCTTATTTTTAAGCCCCTAGATTCTAATGCCCCCCGCCATCTTTCAAGCGTTGCATTTACACCATCTCTTGATTCATCCATTAATACTATATCATCTGCAAACAACATACACCATGGTACTTCTTCTTGAATATGCACAGTTAACTCATCCATAATTAATGCAAAGAGATAAGGGCTTAACGTTGATCCCTGATGTAAACCTATAGTCACGGGGAATCCACTTGTTTCTCCACATGTGGTTCTCACACTTATTACTGCTCCTTCATACATATCTTTAAAAATTTCAATGTAACCTCTGGGGACATTTCTTTTCTTTAAAACCCACCAAATTAAATTTCTCGGTATCCAATCATAGGCTTTTTCCAAATCGATAAAGACCATATGTAGATTTTTTCTCTTTGCTTGATATTTTTCCATTAATTGCCTAAGTGAAAAGATAGCTTCTATAGTTGATCTCCCTGGCATAAAACCAAATTCATTTTCAGAGATCTTGGTCTTCTTTCTCAGTCTTTGCTCCATTATTCTTTCCCATAACTTCATAGTATGACTCATAAGTTTAATTCCTCGATAGTTGGTACAATTTTGTATATCTCCCTTGTTCTTATATATAGGTACTACAATGCTTCTTCTCCATTCATTCGGCATTTTTTTTTCACAAGTATCTTATTGAATAGTCTACATAACCAACTCACCCTAACCTCTCCTAAGCATTTCCATACCTCTATCAGAATACCATCTGGGCTTGTTGCCTTTCTTGTCTTCATTCGCTTTAATGCTTCCTTCACTTCCACCCCTCTAATTCTATGGAGAAAAATATGCTCTAGTGATGAAGTATCCTCCTTAACTCTTGTATCACCCAAGTGGTCTTCATTTAAAAGTTTGCTAAAATATTCCTTTAATCTTTCTTTAATATCGTTGTCATTCACCAGAATATTTTCCTCATTGTCCTTGATACATTTGACATGATCTAAATCCCTACTTTTCTTTTCTCTTATTTTTGCGAGCTTAAAAATATTCTTTTCTCCTTCTCTTGTTCCCAACCTATTATAGAGGTTATCGTATGCTTTGAACCTTGCGCTACTTACTACTTTCGTAGCTTCTTTCTTTGCCTTCTTATACAGCTCAAAATTTTTTATACTCTTAATCCCCTGCCAAACTTTGTAACAATGTATTTTCTGTCGAATAACTTCTTGAACCTCCACACTTTTCCACCATATTTTTTTATTAATGTCTTTTTCCTTTTGACTCTCTAAGTATCTACTTTGCAACATTCCTAATGCAATTAGCTATTTGATTTCATATTACTGTAGTTTCTCCTTCAATATTCGATTTTCCCTTCTCAATCATTTTGTCCTTAAATATATTTGCTATTTCCCCCTTCAAATCTCTTCACCTTGTTTTAAGGTTCATTTTATTTACTAACGCTCTCTTTCTACTTCTAATGTAAATATCTAAAAATCCGAGCCTATGTTGCATAGTCAAACTCTCTCTTGGGATCACCTTGCAATCTTTACATGCCAATCAGTCCTGTTTTCTAACTAGAAAAAAAGTCTATCTAACTCCTATTACTCCCACTTTTATAGATAATTAAATGCTCATTTCTTTTTAAAGTAAGTATTTGCTAGTACGAGATCAAATGCCACTGCAAAGTCTAATATAGTATTTCCGAATTCATTTTTTTCTCCAAATCCTTGCCCTCCATGCACTCTCTCATATCCTCTATTATCTTTTCTTATATGCCCATTTAAATTCCCTCCAAGGAAAATCTTATCACTCTTTGGGATTTCTTGCATTAAATCATCCATCTCCTCCTAAAATTATCTTTTCACACTTTCCTCTAGCCGTACTTGGGGAGTATATGCACTGATGATATGAATTATGTCTTCCTCTAGCACTAGTTTAATTGCTATAATTCTATCACCAAACCTCTTTACCTCCACAATTTTCTCTTTCAAATCCTTATCTATAATTTTACCTACTCTATTTCTTGTATTACTCTTTCCTACATGAAAAAGCTTATACCCATCCATGAGTTCCTTAACTTTATTCCCTTTCCACCTTGTCTCCTGTATACAAGCCACACTAGTTCTTCTTCTTGTCATTACCTCAACCAACTCTATGATCTTGCTTGTCACGGTTCCTATATTCCAAGTAGCAAGTCTAATTTTTTTATTCCTCTTCTTCTCATGGACTAACTTCTTTAACCGCATTAGCCCAAAGTCATACGGTAGCCCTTGTATACTTTTCACTGTAGCTGAGTGGTGCTGCAATGTGTCGCTTAAAGCAGGAAACGCCCTAGCCTTATCGTGAGATATCATTTTCCCAGAATTCACGTTTAGGTTGTGACAAAGTTTTATGCTGGCTGTCAACCTACCTAACGCAACCCTCCTTTACCTAGGCTTGGGACCGGCATAAAAAACTGGCAGAGTTTTTAAAATTAAAAATATATATATACATATAGAAAAATATAGGGATAATGTTCAAATTTTAAAATATGGTTTCAAATATTTGGTTTATTCTTCTAAATCAACCCATAATATAATATATGTATGATATGGCCATAATGATAACATTTGACAACCATTAAGTTTAAAGGTTCAGATATTCCTCACAACTATAAAGTTTAGAGACAAATGATACATCTCTAAAATAATAAAGATATATAATAAATCTCCCCAAAAATCAAAAGGCACAAGTCAACCAAAAGGTTCATAAATAAAAAAAGTTATCCCAAAAGCCCAAGTCATAACAAAAGATTAATGATCCCCAAAGAAACTCAAAAGTCGAAGATCATCATAATTGTCAGCATCATCATCATCTTGCTCTCGTGCAACAACAACATTCACTTGCTCTCCCCCATCAAACTTGGGAATATCCTCTTCCACAGAGCCAACCTCTATAGTTGCCCAACCTTCAGCCTTATAGATGGTCATGAGAGTTGGTTCTTCAGCAACCCAATCGACCTAAATATCAATGTTCTCCAAGCTAATGCAGTCAAAAGCATTCCTTCCGGTTGTTTCAATCATTCCCCTCAGTTTACATAAATTAAAACATGATATAACTATATTAATAATTATTCTTAATGTATAATTTAAATTAAATCTTACCTTTCTTACAACTTTAAATTATAGTACACAAAGACTAGATCATTTAATCTTTGATGTTCTAGTCTATTTCTTTTGGGAGAGTGGATATACTAAAAAATCCTCTAGTTCCTTTCACATCAATTAGAGCTGTAGCATTGACTTAACACTCGAATTGTGAGCTTTCTTAACTCAGGGGTGTCATTTCCACATCTAGTCCACCATCTATCTGTTGAAATTTTAAATACAGCATAAGACTTTCATATTAAAAGTTTGTGCTAATTAACTAAAAATTAATGAAAGTTAAAAAATTGTAAATTGTTGATTACCTAGAGACATCTTGGTACGATTGCATATTGCAATTGAAGCCTCAAATTCATAATTGCAATCTTTATAAGCATCACATTGCTTGAAAATGATGTCTTGAATATCTTCATCAGGAACTAATCTTTGGATAACATCATTCAAACTTTTATGTATTTCTCTACAATTCTTGTTTGAATATGGATTGAAGACGACTTGGGGATTCAAGTAGTGGTGATGCAGGCCCTAGGGTTAGAGCTTGCGTAAGGTGCCGAAGCACATGTCCGATGACACTTCAAATCATCAAAAGACTTCAAATATATGAGGACGCACCTCTCAGGGATAAAACCCAATTCTATTAATCAATTCAAGTATAAAAATAATCTATTACAATCCCATATAAATAAAAAAGCAAACTTAAGGCCTAAAAAAACCTAATCTAATAATAGAAACTTCCCTAATAACAATATAATTAGAAATCTACTAATAAAGATATTATAATCATAGTCTAATATGAAGAGGGCCCACTTGTGAGGCCCAGACTACATCAAGTAAGCAGCAATATGTAGTGGACAGTGCAACTGAATATCCCATCTTTTAACAGTAACTTTCTAATAAGGTAAATATTCTAAACTTGTAGTGGACAGTGCAACTGACTATCCCATCTTTTATCAGTAACTTTCCAATAAGGTAAGTATTCAGTTTTCTTCTTCAACCTACTGTGCATGACTTTTTTGGCTTTATCTATTGCTTCATATATATAGCCTATGGTAGGCTTATCTTCACTATCAACCAAGCGAGAGACAGTCACAAGAGATTCACTAACTTCTAAAATGTGGTCTACATAACAGAAAGGAATTTCACCAACCTCCATGGTAACCGTGGTAGAAGAATATCTAGATTGCACCTAAGCAGTACTTGTCCACATTTGTCTAAGTACATTTTTGAACTTAAAAGGACATTGCAAGCTAATAAAATTAATGACAAATCTTGTAATGGCCTGGCAAACCAACTCTCCCATTAGTAAAATATCTTTTCATCCAATTCAACACATATGCATGATTGTAAATAAATTTTGTTACTTTCTTTGCTGTCTCAAATTGTCTCTGGATTTCTTGGAAACAAATCAGGCCTCACTATATCTTCTAAAATCAAGTCTATGCAGTGAGCTGCACAATCGGTCCACTAAAATGTTCCATATCTTGTTGCCAATTTCTTTCCTGTTGCTTTATATGTATCATCATTGTCCATTATAAATTGGACAACATTTTCTACCCCAATGGATAAAACGACTTCATTAAAAACTTCAAGCAAAGCGTCAGCATTCTTTCTTATGGCAATTGTATGCACAATTTCTTTCCCGTTGCTTTATATGTATCATCATTGTCCATTATAAATTGGACAACATTTTCTACCCCAATGGATAAAACAACTTCGTTAAAAACTTCAAGCAAAGTGTCAGCATTCTTTCTTATGGCAATTGTATTCACAGATTTAAAAAATAACACCCTTGTAGGACAATAAACAAGCAAGTTTTTCAAAGACCTTTGTCTATTATTTGTCCACCCATCAGCTATTATAGAGCAATCAGTTTCACCCTAAGATGATTTATAATTTAACATCAAACGATTAACTTCTTCCATTGAATTTCTTAAAGCTTTCCTCTAAAATCATTATAAGATGGTGCTTTATATCCTGGTCTAATAGAAGCAATTGGATTAACCATCGTTTGAAAAAACTTTGACCTTGCTGCATTGAAGTGGATGCTTGCATCAAACAACCAACTTACCATAGCCATATCCACTACATCCTTCATCTCTTTAGTTGCCATAGCAAATTTAATGCTTGGCTGTGATCCAAGAGTGGTTCTTGATGGAAAATAGTTAATCATTGGAGGTTGGGGTGCTTTTTTTGGAATACCCTTTCTTCTATTCTCAATTGGAGTTTGAACTTCTTTACCCTTTCTACGTTTGGGGGGAGAAGTTATCTCTTCTAATTCCGTATCTCAGGGCTTTTCTTTTAATTCTTCATCACCTTCATTCCCAAATGGATGCCCACTATCCTCATTTAGTTGCTTTTCTTTCTCTTTTTCCTCTTCATTTCCATCAGTATTCTCTCCATTTGCCATTTAACTTCCGGGGGTACCTTTTTACATGCCACAATCTCCCTGGTAATCCCACCAAGATGCTTTTTCATTCTTGTTATTCTATGCTTTTTGAGGACCTTTTCACAATACGCGCAAACCACATGCTTACTTTTTTTGGGATTTATATAGCCATATTTCCATTGTGGATCTTCAGAATGAGGCGGTGTACTTAATGAAATTGCATCTTGTGATGATGCAGGCATACTACTTTTCCTAGTCCCACTCATGATAATTGCCAAAGAGATTCCAAAGTTCTAGAATTTTGATATACTGTTAAGCATGAAAAAAAAAAAAAAATCAGCTCAACGGTAAACCCAGCCCATCAGAAAATATTTGAGAAAAATAAAAAAACAGTAGTAATGGGTAAACACAATACAGCCGACAGCATTTAAAAAAATAAAACCAAGTGTAGGGGACAACAGTAAACCCAATGAAAAAATTCAGCACAATTGCAAATCAAAGTTAGTAGACAATAATTGGAAGAAATAAAATAAATAAAGCAATGAGCAAACTTAATCTAGCAAGCAGCATTTGAAAAAGAAGAAGAAGAAGAAAAAAAAAAAACAATGTGCAACGTGTAAATTGTAAACCTAGTCGAGGGGACAGCAGCAAACCCAATAAATAAGTTCAGCCCAACACAAAAGCCAATCCAAAGGAACCTAGCAGACAACAATTGAAAAAAATAAATTAAAAACAACAATAAGCAATGCGTTATCCAGCCCAGCACACATCATTTGTTAAAAAAAAAAAAAGGCAAAAATGAACAAACACTAAAAAATAAAAAATAAAAGTCCAGCAAGCATACAAGTTACCGTATTTTAGCCCAAAAGGGGGAAAAATAGAGAGTTGGTGGGCTGGGGCTTGGAAGTGGGATTCTAGAAGAAACAGTGCACACATAAAAAAAAAGAGGCAAGTAGGAAGAAGACATAAAGTAAAATAAAAGAAACACCAAAAGCAGCCTTCTACATAGTAAAAGCAATTGCCCTGTGTATAAAAAGAGAAAACTGGAAGTGAAAAGGGATTAAGAGAAAAGCAACATAACATGGTGGAGAGGACGAGCAGAGCAACAACAACAAACAGCAGTGAAAAAAAGAAAAATAACAGTCCAACAAAAGAACGGTGGAGGAGGGGGAAAGGGGGGGTATTTGGGTCAAGGCAGCAATCATCATCATTATCATCATCAAAGCCTTATCCCAACCATGTTGGGGTCGGCTACATGAATTCTGTTTCTCCATTCCGTTCTATTTTGAGCATATTGTTATCTCAGAATTCATGTTCGGGTTGTGACAAAGTTTTACGCTGGCTGTCAACTTAACTAACGCAACCCTCCTCCTTTACCCGGGCTTGGGACCTGCAGCAAAAAAGGCAGCAATACGTGTAGCAAATAGGTGGAGATGACGGGCAAAGTAGGCAGATGTGTAGGATAGCAGCAAGTAGGAGCAGAAGTTGAGTGGAGATGACAAGCAGAGCAACAACATAGAAGGTGCAGAAGCGGGGTGCTTTTTTTTTTTTTTTTTTTCTAGATGAGTTGAGCATAGCAGGTTTGGCTGTTGCCTTTTCTTTTTCTTATTGCTCGTGTTCTTCTTCTTAGTGGTAGATTTGGCAGAGCATGAGGGAGATAGCAGCAGACCTCTCCATTTGTTTTTACTTCATCGAATGAAGGGGGAAAGGGGGTTGGGTTAGGGTTTTTACTTTTTACTTGTACTTAGGAAAATTTATATTTAGCCCCCTTGAGTTTTATTTTTTCTAGTTTTAAGGCTAGCAACAAAATTTAGATCAATTTATGTGTTTCGCACAATTCGGGTGAATAACTTCAATTTGCTCCGAATTGATGAAATTCGGACGAATTGATCTGAAATTTAGAATGAAACTTTACTGAGGGAGGGGGGGTGGTATTCAGTTCGGTAGAGGAACTGAACCGAAACTCGTAACATTGGGTCTTAGATGCATTTGAACATTTTTTTTTTTGCTGTAGTTGGAACTCAATTCATTAAATGTATCAAAGTTTTTCGTTGAGATTCAAAGGGTGAATGTCGTTCTTGATTCCCAAGAGGTTTTATTCTTTTTTTTTCCTTGAATAAAATAAGGGCATCATATCTCGAAGCACTTGTCCTTATATTCCATAACAAAATGGGCTGGTTGAGGAAAACAAATTGTTGTCTACTTGATGTGGTTTGAACCTTGTTTTTTAAACCTCTGTTCCATCCACCTCCTATGTTGAAGCTCTCTCTTTAGCGGTTCACTTCATCAACTACCTTCCATTGCATAAACTCCACCAAAAATCTCCCAAATTTTGTCTTTATGTCGACCATCCTCGATATAATCATCTTTCTACCTTTGGTTGTGTCTGTTTTGTCCCATCTTTCCCCTCTAGAAAAGTACAAAATTTTCTGCCTTGTTTGTTAATGTGCCTTTTTCAGTCATGCTTCTCATAAAAAAGGGATACCTTTCTTATGATCCTGAAGTTCATTGCGTAAGGGTCTCTTGCAATGTTGTTTTCCTTGAAAATTATTGTTTTTTTCAACAAAACATTGCTACTCCTTCCTCTTTCATCTTCCCTCCCAATTTCTCTGATACTCCAACCATTACAAGGTTTAAATTAGGGGTTACTTATGTTTGTTGCAATCAACGAAAGGACATCCCAATTGGTCCAGCTCACGAAGAACCTCTCTTGGAGCTTGATCCCAATCTTAATCCTCCATCATTTTGCAAGTCCAGTCAACCCTTTTGTTCCTTTGATCATTATGGTTTTCGTCATTCCTTTGTCATTGCTACCTTCTTCAGTGTTGATCTTAAAACTCATGCACAGGCTCTAAGGCATGATTGACTATTAGAAACAACCAATACACGTGGAACTTGATTCTTGTCAACCCAATCACACATGGGATATTGTTCCTTGTCCTTCATCTGCAAAACTGATTAGCTAAAATGGATTTATTTAGTCAAACTCAAATCCAATGGCTCTTTGGATCACTATAAAGCACGAATAGTAGCACTTGGAGATCGACAAGAATATGGGAATTTTATGAAGAAACTTTTGCTATAGTTGTGAAAATGATCACTGTTGGCCCAGTTCTAGTCATTGCTGATTCTCTGCCATGGCCTCTTTTCAGATAGATGTCAAAATGCCTTTCTACATGGCAATCTTAAGGAAGAAGTTTACATTCAACTTCCACAAGTTACAAGGGTTTTCTACAACTGTACCTGATGAGGAGAAGATTACTCTAGGACTTAAATAGAAAATAGTGGAAATGACAATGACATGCTATGGACATGACAAGGACACAAATTTTACACATAAAAAGTGAAGTATCGGATATGCTACGACACGACATGTTGGCCATTTTGAAGTATCTGTGCACCATAGGTGAGAAGGTTGTCGGGCTTTTAGTGGGCCACGTGAAGGATTGGAAGAACTGTTGGAGTATTTTATGGCTCTAGTAATCCAAAATAAACTTGAAATATGAAGTTCTAGGGTTCAAAGGAAAGGTTTTAGAGAGGTGAAAAGTTTGGCTTGTTCCATAAATTATGATAAGCAAGGTGAAAGGAGGTCTGTTGGGGGGGGGGGGGGGGGGGGGGTGAGGGGGGGTGTGTTTGTTCTTAATTTGGGAAAGGAGGGTTCTTAAGCTATCCTAGAATGTTAGAGGTTTGGGGAGATGCGAGTAGTCAAGCTTATTCAAAAGAAATACAAAGTTGATCTATTGTTGATTTTAAAATCTAAATCTAAATGGAATTCAATGGATGATAGGATTATTAAAGATCGTTGGGGAGGAAGGTAGTATGATTGGGTGTGTTTGGAAGTGTCTGGCCCTGCAGGAGGTATTTTGCTTATTTGGGATTCTTGGAAAGTAGCAATCAAGAATAGATGGCTAGGTTCTTTCTCGGATTTTGTTGTGGTGGAGAGTTGCATCATTCATAAGGAGTGGCTGGTCACTTCAGTTTATGGGCCGCATGACAGTCATCGTTGTTCAGATTTTTGGAGCAAGCTTGATCATTGTAGATCTAGATGGGGAGGTGCTTGGTGTATTGGAGGCAATTGGAATGTTGTCAGGTATCCTAAGGAGCACCTTGGTGCGAATGGTATTTCTCAAATTGGATTAACTGTCACTCCTGCGTTAACCTGAGGCTAAATGGGGCTTCATTCACTTGGTCTAATAATCAAATCCCTCTTGCTATGTCAAGGTTGGATAGATTCTTTCTTTTTGGAGATTGGACAGATTTGTATCCTAATGTTTGTCAATCTGCCCTTTTAAAGATCATTTCAAATAATTGCCCAATCCGGCTAGATAGTATGTGTCAAAGCTGGGGTCTAGCACCTTTCCATTCTAAGTTGAGTTCATGTGGGTGGAGCAGCCATATTTTTAGGATTTGGTTAGAGATTGGTGGAAGGAATTGCATGTTGATGGATGGGCTGGTTTCCATCTAGCGTCAATTGAAATTGATTAAGGAGGAGATTAAAACATTGGCAAAACAAAATCAAGGGAATGAGGCACTTGTTAAAACGTCTTTACTACAAGGTATTAGTGTGTTGGACAGTTTGGAGGAAATGGTCAATTGTCTGAAATGGTTATTCCTTGAAGGCAAGAGTTGAACGTTCGTTACCATATTTATTTTTGTGTAGAAGAAATTAAATGGAGGCAGAGACCGAGATGTAAGTGGATAAAAGGGGACAACAAGAATACTAAATTCCTTCACACCTTTGCCTTTTCTAGGAGTTGAACAAATAGAATTTTTGTACTATATGATGGGGATGTTCGTTTAGAAACTCGAGAGGAAATTATAGATCATCTTACTGCTCTTACTACTTTCTTTAAGAAGTTTTACTCAAAAGAGGACTGGAGTTGTCCTTTATTGGATAACCTGGCTTTTGATTGTGTTGACTAGGAGCATGCGACTTGGTCAGAGAAAGAGTTTCAAGAGGAGAAGGTCCAGGTGGCTGTCTTTGCTTTGCCAAGTGAAAGGCACCAAGCCCAGATTGTTTCCATCCAGCCATTTTCCAACACTTTTGCTAGACATCAAGGACGATTTAATGGCGTTCGTGTGGGAATTCCACTTTAGAGGTACGTTGTCTAAATACTTGGGGTCCTCCTTTATAGCTCTTATGCCTAACAAATCTGGGTAGAATGCATAAAAGATTTCACGCTCATCAGTCTTTTGGGTAGCATTTGCAAGTTCTTGTCCAAAGTGCTAGTTGGCAGAATCCAAATGGTGCTCTCGTTGATCATACCATTGGCCCAAGGAGGTTTTGTTCAACGGTGCTAGATTCTTGATGGGGTAGTGGTTGCAAACAAATATATCCTCTTTATCTATAGAGAAAGGAAGTTTGGCTTTGTGAGACCCTAATTTGCTTGGGTAATCCCTTGAGGCAAGATTAGTTTAAGTGATCCTGTGAGTCAAGAAAAGGGAATCCACAAGGGTCAGGGTGGAGTTCTTTGGTTAGCACCGTGAGCAATGTTACGAGCTTTGGTTTGGTTCAGCCGAATATTTTGATTAAATTCAGTTTGTTTCCTTTACTGAACCGAATACAACCCCCCAACCAAATAAAGTTTTGTTCTAAATTTCGGATCAATCAGTCCAATTTCTTGAATTCGGATGAAATTGGAGTTATTCGGCCGAATTAGGCGAAACACATAAATTCATCTGAATTGTGTTACTAGCCTTAAAATTAGAAAAAAAATAAAACTCAAGGGGGCTAAATCTAAATTTTCTTTCATAAAAGTAAGAAGAAAAAACCCAAAACTCCCTTTGCCTTTCATTCGACGAAGTAAAAAATAAAAATAAAAATGGAGAGGTCTGTTGTGTCTCCCTCATCCTCTGCTGAATCTGCTATGGTTAGCTCATCTGAAAAAAAAAAAAGGAGGAGGTACCCAGGTTCTACTCTTGCTATGCTATTGCTCCGCTCGTCATCTCCGCCTAGCTTCTGCTCTTGCTTACTGTTGTCTTGCACGTCTGCCTGCTCTCCACCTGCTTTGCTCGTTATCTCCACCCAGTTGCTAGCCTGACTCAAATCACCCCCACCCCCCTATTTTGCTTTTTCTTCCATTTTCACTTCCAGTTTTCTATTTTTATACAACGGGCATTTGCTTTTACTATGTGGAAGGCTACTTTTGGTGCTGCTTTTATTTTACTTTGTCTTCTTCCTACTGTTTGACCCACCTACCTCTTTTTTATTTTTTATTTTTTATTTGTGCATTGTTTCTTTTGAAATCCTACTCATAGGCCTAGCCCTCCTACTCTCTATTTTCCACCCTCTTGGGCTGAGCTGTGGTAACGAGTATGCTTACTGAACTTTTATTTTTTTTGTTTGCTCATTATTTGCCTTATTTTTATCAAATGATGTTTGTTGGGCTGGATTGAACGTTGCTCATTGCTATTTTTACTTTTTTTTTTTTTAAATTGTTGTCTTTTGGGTCCTTTTGGGTTGGGTTTGTTGCTGGGCTGAATTTATTCATTGGGTTTGTTGCTGTCCACTTGGATTGGTTTACACTTTGCACTTTGCTTTTTTTTTTTTTTTTTCCCTGCTTCTTTTTCAAGTGTTGCTTGCTAGACTGTGTTTGCTCATTGCTGTATTTATTTTATTTTTTCCAATTGCTGTCTGCTAGTTTAGATTTGCAACTGGGATCAACTTTTTCGTTGGGTTTGCTAATGTCACTTGGGATGAGTTTTTTTCTTAACTGCTGCTTGTGGATTGTGTTTGCTCATTGCTGCTATTATTTTATTTTTCTCAATTGTTGTTTGATGGGTTGGATTTACGGTTGCTATTTTTGTTGTTGTTGTGTCATGTTTGCCAGTATATTAGAATTCTAAAACTTTGGTAACTTTTTGCCAATTATCATGAGTGCGGCTGGGAAAAGTGTTATACCTGCATCGTCACAAAAACAGTAAGCATGTGGTTTCCATGTATTGTGAGTCATCAAAGGGGGTAGAATAACAAGATTGAAAGAGCAGCTAGGTGGGATTACCGGGGAGATTGCAGCATGTAAAAGGGTACCCCTGGAAGTTAAATGGCAAATGGAGAGGCTAGAGATGGAGATGAAGAGGAAAAAAGTGACAGAAAGGCAACTAAATGAGGATATTAGAAATTCATTTGGGAATGAAGGTGAAGATAAGGTGGGTTCCATTGATCCAAGAATCTAGGTTTTAATTTTTGCATCTTTTGTGACCCAAATTAAAAAATTTTTTTTCTCACCCTCAATTGGTTTTGGGTCAGTCCCAGAAATATGCCCCCATAATTCTTTCCCTTTGGGATAAAACTCAAATTGGAATGCACAAGTCGGATAATTTTTACCAGTAAATCAAATCAGATTTATCTCGGATTTCTCTGTTTTCAACTTAGCAATCACAAATAATTACAGAGGAGGAGCCAGGAAAAAGTTTCCACTTAGAATGTAACAATGAGTAGGGTTCTAGGCACAGCAGTCCATTTTGGTTGAGAGCCCTCAGATGTGGATGAAAAAATCTAGAAAAATCTTGTAAACAACCTAGAAATCCTGTCTGTCAAGAATATATAATCCGCCGATGAAGTCTGGATGATCAGAAATGGGCTACCGTTGATAAAGCACTGATCAGAGACAAAGAAGACAGATTTCTGTGAAGAAACAGCCTTTTCTTTGATGACTGGAGGAGAACAGATTCAGAAGAAAATCTTCTCTTGCTGATTGAAGAAACAAACATACAGATCACAGATTTAGAAAACTAGGAATCCCTTCACCCGATGGAGCATTAGCTCTAATACCATGTGATGGTTACCAAAATATGAATGTTAGAATGAATGTAATTGGATGTCTTATTCCCAGGATCGATTATCTATTTATAATACTGTACAAGCCTTGATTTGGGCTGCAATTCAGAAATTACGCATTCATCCTACTGTCAGCATAATCTTATTAGGGAAATAGTTTCTGTACATGATATTTAGTTTGACTATACTACGACTGGGTTGGGCTAAAAATTTACAGGTGGGTTTGATCATATGAGCCCAGGTTCATTAACAATGAAGAATTAAAATAAGACTCTGGAGATATGGAGTTAGAAGAGATCACTGCTCCCCCTAAACATTTGGTAATGAAGTCTATACTCCAATCGAGAATAGAAGAAAGGGTATTCTTAAAAAAGCTCCCAAACCTCCAATGATTTAACTATTTTCCACAAAGACTCACTGTTGGATCACAGCCAAGCATTAAATCTGCTATGGTAACTAAAGAGATGAAAGATGCAGTGGATATGGCTATGGTGCTTTGGTGATTTGATGCAAGCATCCCCTTCAATGCAGCAAGGTCAAAGTTTTTTCAAACGATGGTTCATGCAATTGCTTCAATTGGACCAGGATAAGAAGCACCATCTTATGATGATTTTAGAGGAAAGCTTTTAAGAAATTCAGTGGAAGAAGTTAATTGTTTGATGTTGAATTATAAATCATCTTGGGGTGAAGCTGATTGCTTGATAATAGTTGATGGTTGAACGGATGGTAGACAAAGGTCTTTGATAAACTTCCTTGTTTATTGTTCTACAGGGGTGTTATTTTTGAAATCTATGGATACAATTGCCATAAGAAAGAATGCTGATGCTTTGCTTGATGTTTTTAATGAACTCGTTTTATCCGTTAGGTTATAGAATGTTGTCCAATGGATCCCCAAAAGGTTTCCACTCAGCTCAAAGGGGTCTAGGCAAGGAGACCCCTTATCTCCTTTCCTCTTCAGCATAGTAGCTGAAGCATTAAGCAGAATGGTAAGGATGGCTGCCAATTAGGGCCTCATTGAAGGGTTTAAGGTGGCATCATCTTCTCTAGAGGTATCTCATTTATAATTTGCTGATGATACTATGATTTTCTGTGGTGCAAGTGTAGACCAAATTAAGAATGTGAAGGCCATCTTATTATGTTTTGAAGTAGTGAAGCAGTGTCAAGGTTGAAAATCAACTTCTTCAAAAGTGAGTTGATAGGAGTTAAAGTAGGGGAACACCTGTTGTGCAACTTGGCAGATATTTTAGGGTGCAAGATGGGGCATTTCCCTTCATCTTACTTAGGGTTGCCCTTCTATTTGGGTATGGCTAAAAAGGAGGCTTGGAACCCGGTGGTGGAAAGGATGGAGAGGAAGCTTTCCAACTGGAAAGCTAATTACTTATCCATTGGAGGAAGAGTTACTCTCATCAAAGTAGTCTTGGCAAATCTCTTGATTTATTACTTCTCTATCCTCAAATGCCCTATATTAGTAATTAGACGGTTTGAAAAACTTCAAAGAGATTTCTTATAGCATGGTAAAAGTGAGGAGAGGAAGTTTCATCTAGTGGATTGGGCTTCTATATGTAGGCCAAAGGAGGAGGGAGGTCTAGGTATAAGGTCTCTAAGACAAGTGAATCAAGCATTGCTTGGGAAGTAGCTTTGGCGAGTAGGTGAAGAGACTGACAGCCTTTGAAAACAAGTGGTGGACAGGAAGTATAGGATTTCTAGAGGAGGGTGTGATGTTCAGGAGGTGAGCTACAAGGCTTTCGCTGTTTGGAGAGATATCCTTTCTGTTAGAACGAATGTCATGGAGAATTTCAGATACTAGGTCGGAAAGGGAGACAAAGTTTTATTTTGGCTCAATTAGTGGATTGGTGACAATCCCCTAGCGTCTTAATTCTGGGATATTTTTAAATGTGCTGTGAATAAGGAGGCAAAAGTGCAATGCTACATATCAATCATGGGGGAGCAAAGGATCTGGAACCCAATTTTGAGGGTAAACCTTAAGGATAAAGAGGTGGAACAATATTTGTCCCTTTTAAATATCCTAAATGGAATTACTACCGTCGAAGGTAAGGGATGAAGGGAGATGGATTGCTTCTACTGATGGTTCCTTCTCTGTCTCTTTGTTTTTCAAAGCCATCATTTCAAGGGCAAGTGGCAGGAATCCAATCTCTAGTATTTGGAAGTTGAAGGTGTAAAGGGATTTAAGTACGCCAAGGCCTGGATCATGGTCCTTCTATGATGTACCCCAAGGCCTGGATCATGGCCCTTCTATGATGTATTAGGCCTGTCTCTGCACTCCCCCTCAAATTGATATGGGGAAGATATAGCATCAATTTGGAAAGTATATACTTATGACGTTCTTGGGTCAGGTCTTTCGTAAGAATATTTGCCAATTGATCATGGGAAGAGATGTAGGGCAGATGGATGGCGTTGCAGACGACATGCTAACGAATGAAGTGGCAGTCAATCTCAATATCTTTAGTATGCTCATGGAAGACTTTATTTTTTGAAATTCGGATTGCACTAGAATTATCAGCATAAAGTGGAGTTAGTTGTTTAGGGAAGACACCAAACTCACAAAGAAGACAACGAAGCCATATAATCTTGCTACTGGTAGATGACATGGATCGATATTTTGCCTTAGCGGTAGATTTTGAAGGAGTGCTTTGTTTCTTGCTTTTCCAAGAGATGAGAGAGGGTTTGAAAAATGGGCACCATCCTGTTGTTGACTGATAAGTGTGAGGACATCCTGCCCAATTAGCATCCGCATATGCTTGTAATTGTAAGGAAGATATTGAAGGGTAAAACTAGTACCTTTAACATACCAAAGTATCTGATAGACAAGTTGGAGATGTGACTTGTGAGAATTGCTAATAAATTGACTGACAATCTGAACAGTATGGGAGATATCAGGCCTTGTCATAGTTAAATAGAGAAGGATACCAACCAATCTACGGAACAGAGTTGGAGCAACAAGAAGATCCCTATCCTTTCTGTTGATCTTGACATTGAGCTCGATAGGAGTACCAAATGTTTTTGCATCACTAAGTCTAGCATATTGAATTAAGTCATTAGCATATTTCCATTGAGTAACCTGAATGCCAGCCGTGTTCCTTACTACTTCCAAACCTAGAAAGCAAGTTAAGGGACCAAGATCTTTCATCTTGAATGTATGCATGAGATGAGTTTTGAAGTCAGAAATGCCAACCTTATCGTTGCCATTGATTATCATATCATCAACATATATCAAGAGAATAGTACCGCCACGGGAGGTTCTTTGAATAAAGTAAGAGTGGTCATTTGAACTTTGTGAAAAGTGGGCGTTGATGATAGTAGAGTGGAATTTTTTGAACTAGGCACGAGGAGCTTTGCTTATGCCCATATAAGGATTTGTTCAACTTACAAACATGTTAGGGTGGACAAGCATAGCCTGGTGGGGGATGCATTTACACAAGCTCCTTGAGATCCCCATGGAGGAATGTGTTTTTGACATCCATTTGGCAAAGAAGCCAGTTACAAGTGATGGCCAAACCAAGTAAACACTGGACTATAGTCATTTAGTGACTAGTGCGAAGGTTTCCTCATAGTCAATGCCATACTCCTGTTTATATCCCTGTGCAACCAGTCGAGCTTTGTATCAATTAATACTACCATCAGAGGGAACCTTAATAGAGTAGACCCATTTGCTTCCAATAATAGAAGTATTTGCTGGTCAGGGCACCATCTCCCAAGTGTTATTTGCTTCAAGAACGAGTAATTCATTTGTCATTGCATCTTGCCAACATGGTATATTAGAGGCCTTGAACAAGAATTTGGGATAGGAATGGGGTCTGCAAAAGTAAACATCACTGGAAAACCATATCTATTAGAGGGTATGGAAGTATGACTTGATCGTCGTATAATAGATGCAGGAGCAGTACCTTTAGTAATAATATCACTTTCTTCAAGAACTGGTAGGGTAGCTGTATCTGGAGTAGCAACACTAGGAGGTGGTTGTCTTTGTTGACGAGTATAGACCTATGTAATGGTAGGAGTAGAATTAGGAGGTGAAAACTTAGGTAGATATGACTGCTAGATATTGGGAATGTTGGGGGAATGAAATGGAACATGTTCCAGGAAAACAACATTCCATGAGATTCATAGCCGTTGCTCTTTGGGATATTAACATTAGAAACCTTTGTGGTCATCACCATATAGCCAAGGAACATCCATCGAGCCGCTTGAGGTGACAGTTTGTCACGCTTAAGAGATGGGAGGTGGACAAAACATAGACACCCAAATACACGTAAATGTGAGTAAGGAGGAGGATGACCAAACATGCACTCAAATGGGGAGGATTGTTGTAAGATAGAGCTAGCTAATCTATTAATGATGTGGACTGCTGTGTGGGCTCCCCACACCAAAACTTAGGGGGAACCAAGGATTCCACAAGGAGAGTCCTTATAGTTTCCAAAAGATAGTGTGTCTTTTGCTCCGCAATCCCATTTTGTTGTGGTGTATGGGGGTTGGATTTTTGATGAAGAATTCCCTTTTCTGATAAAAAAGTGTTGAATCCAGTTGATGTATACTCTCCCTTTGAGTCCGAATGTCGGATCTTAATGATATTTTGGAATTGAGTGCTGACCATAGTATAAAATTTTTGAAACATGGATAAAACTTCAGATTTGGCTTTTAAAAAATATATCTATGTGCAGCAACAATGATCATCTATATAGGTAACATAATACTTATACCCAAGTCTACTCAAATGTGGGGCAATGCCTCAAACATCTATGTGAATTACACCAAAAGGGGCAGTGGTACATGAATAATGAACTGGAAAAGGCAACACATGACTTTTGCTTAAGCAACAAGATTCACATTTTGATTTAGCAAAAGTAGAAACAATTGAGCTTGTAATAGGTTTATCCAAAAACCCAAGTTTAAATAAAAATAACAATTTGGCATTATTCAAATGACCAAGGCGTTTATGCCAAATGGTCTACACATTATTGTGAGTACTAGAAGAAGCAAAGAGTGATTTTTGTTCCAACTCCAAGAGAAACAGCCTGCTATGCTTACTTCCCATCCCGATCACCTTCCTAGTTTGTCATTCCTATATGACACAACCAAAGGAGAAAAGTTAACCAGATAACCACAATCAATAAGTTGGCCAATGGAAATGAGATTCGTAGCCAAATTGGGTAACAAAATAAGCATTAGGCAAGGTAAGGAACCCGAGGGAGACAGTTCTTAGACCAGAAATATGCAAAATTTGACCATTTGCAGTAATGATGAACATGGATGAAAATCGCGGTATTGGTCGCGGTATCGGTCAGTCCCAAAAAACGATACGGTATCGGTATCGGTCGCGGTTCGCGGTTCGTCGCAGTGTGATTTTTTTTTTAATTTAAAAAAATTTGAAAAAATATCCAAAAAATCTAAAATATTAGAAAAGGCTGGAAAACAATATATATTTTTTTCATTAGTAACAAGTATAAATCAAAATATCGGTTCCCCTAAGTTATGATATCCTGAATCGATGTTCTATCTGAAATTTTGATTTTTTTTTGTAAGAATAATAATTATAACTTATGAATTATCTTTAAGACACTTTGCTAGTTGGCCCTACCGATAAGCTAAGCTCCAAAAAATAATAGAAACTAAGATAAATCATTTTAGCATTTGAAATCTCAAAATGGCACATTTAAATGATGCATTATTTTTTTTTCTAATACCATATTTTAATAATCCAAAAATAAATTCACAAATACAAAAAATATTGACATAATCACATAAATGATAAAACAACCGTAAAAAATTAGCATATATGAACTATACAATGATTATATAAAATTAAGAAATGACATTTATAGTGAAAACCTAAATATATAATAGTTTAATATTAAATTATTACAAAATACGAAAATGAATTTTAAAATATAAAACAAATTACATAAAGGAACAATGAAAAAAATTATCAAACATGAAGCATATAATGATTATGCTTATTTAAAAAAATAAATTAGTGATGAAATCCTCAAAAATCTAATTTAATATTAGATTATTAAAAAATCCGAAAATAAATTTGAGAATATAAAAATAATTACATGAAAAAATAGTAAGAAGTTATCATACATGAAGTATGCAATAATCATACTTACTTAAAAAAACAAATTTGTGGTGAAATCCTCAAAATATCCTGTTTTAATATTAAATTTTTAAAAAACCTGGAAATAAATATATAGTTATATATGACCGATATTTTCAAAATATCGGCCGATATATCAGATGATATTTCAATTTGACCGATATTTTAAAATATCGGCCGATATATCCTGATATTTTGGGGATATTTTGGTTGGGCGGTACCGATTCCTAGCTAAATATCGGTTCGGTATCGGCCGATATTTTCATCCGTGATGCTGAAATCATAGCCACTATATGGCTTATATTAATGTAAATTCTTTGCCACAGATGTCATATGGTTAGAAGCACCCAAGCCTAGGAACCATGTGGTGGGTGAAAAAGATGGAAATAATGAACTAGATGAGTGAAATGCAAGGAAAGTAGTGGAGGAAGAGGACAGAACATTAATACCCATAGAGGTAAAAGTAGATGCCACAGATGAATTGATTAAGTCCTGTATTTGAGTAGAAGTCAATGTGATAGAACCATGGTTGGGAGAAGCCGGGTCACGTTGAGCTGTATTCTGAGCTTGAAGAGCAGACTGGCCGTGCTTTTGATTGTGTGCACGTTTTTTCGTAGGCCTTCGAGGGCAAGCAGAAATAACATGTCCATTCTGTCAGCAATAGTTGCAAAATAATTTCCTACGGTAGTCATGAGCCACACGTCCATACTTCTTACGTTCAAAACACTATGGTTTCTGACCACTGGTAGTGAAAAGAGTGGCTTCTTTGCCGGAGGATGGCCCCAGTGTTGTAAGTAAGGCCTTTGGTTCCTTAGTAAGAGAATGAGTGGATAGAAGACATTTTTTTCTTTAAGGACCTCCCGGATGCATGTATCTTAACCGGGAGAGATTTCTCGATTCATAAGTGCAACATGCTCAGGTTCAAATTTAGGACGAAGGTTCATAAGGAACTGGCTAACACACTGTTCTTTCTGTAATTTGAGAGCCTGTGGAAGAAATTATGTCGAAACAGGTTGAAGGAGCATCTGATTCTTTTCTGTCCACTAGACTAAAAAACCATTGTAGTAGTCTTGGATAGATTTGTGTAAGAACCCTGAATTATTAATGGGCCAACCCTGAATTAAATGGGCCAATCCTGAATTATTAAATGGGCTAAATGGGCTTAGAGAGGCCCAGTTTCTATCGGTCCAATTCATGACTGGATTGGGTTATTGGGTCAAAATTTTCAAGTCCATAAATGATCCAAACTCACTTAATTGTGACTATAACTCCCCAAAATTATGACTGTGTAACTCCCACACTTAAATTCCCCAAAATTATAACTGTATAACTCCCAAAATAATGACCTTAAATTGTGACTTTTAGTCTTCTTAGGTGACCTTTCAAGGGAGATCCTTTAGGATTCCAGCACCCTATAAGAAGAGATCGCCTCTCATCTTTGGTCACTTTCTCATGGTTCTCATGGAAGAAGAGTAGGATTCCAATATAGTGATATTTGAATATAGAAGCAAGGAGATTCCAAGGAACACTTAGCCTAGTGAATATCCAATTTGAGGTCCTTCGTTACATATACCAGGTGAGTAGATTTTTCCCTTGACTTGTATGAATTGGGAATCTCTTTGAATAAAATTGATCGACAGTCACTAAAGCCCTACATACATAGTATAAAATCTGCATTCTTTTGTAATATTTCAGTAGTTATATATATGAGACAAGTATGCACTGTCAACATGATAATATGTGTTCTTTATATTACTGTTTACACACTGCTAATGGGATAAATCTGTATTCTTTTGTAATATTTCAGTAGTGATAAATATAAGATAAGTATGCACTGTCAACATGATAAATTTGTGTTCTTTATATTGCTGTTTACATAAGACAGCAACTGAAAAAAATTACTGTCAACATGATAAGCCAAGAATTTCTACTGAATTTGGACTAATGTTAGTCAATCGTCCAATAATGGAACTGAACAGTCAACATATTAGAATTGTCAACATTTCCTGTATGAATATTTAGTGATTAATTCCAGTTTCAGGTACAAGAAAATTGGGGAATCGAATATTCTGTTTGTTATTGGTTCTGTAAAATGTTTTTGTTGTTATTCACACACCACAAATACCAGAGATTTATGAAGAAGCCTCTGAGTTCTACAACCCATATACCTTTCACTTGAGAAAGATCTTTTATTTTGCAAAAACTACCAAGAACCTGAGTACAATATGGGAACAATGCTGTTGTTAGTTTCAAACCTAATCATGGACTATCATTATCTGTTTTTGTTGTGTAATATTCTCTACTATTTCTAAACTTTCTGAATGGATATCATCCTTTGAACATGAGTATAGAAAGAACAGTTAATAAAGTACTTTTGGGATGCCTACTCATAATATTTGATCTAAGATTAATGACAAATTATGATTAGAATGTTAATACTATGGCTGATGAAATGTGAGTAAAGTGTTGATTCTATGACTAATGAATCACGAATAAAATATTTATTTGACTGAATAAAAGATACAATCAATGCTACATACTTGTGACCAATAATGATTCTGAGTGGGGCGAAACTTCAATATGAAGTAAGTGGGATTGGTTAATGGTGATGGTATTATTATATAACCTAAAATTGGAAATCAGAATTTGAGTATTTGATTTTATGCTGGTATTGGATTAAATCTTCAAACAATTAAATGGGTGACCGTCTTGTCACGACATGAATAAGATCCCCTTTTAGGAATCAAATGGGTGATAGCCTTGTCACGACATGAACAAGAATCCCTTTTAAGAATCAAATGGGTGACAATCTTGTCACGACATGAATCCCTTTTAAGAATCAAATGGGTGACAATCTTGTCACGACATGAATCCCTTTTAAGAATCAAATGGGTGACATTCTGTCACGACATGAATATGAATCCCTTTAAGAATCAAATGGGTGACATTCTTGTCACGACATGAATATGAATCCCTTTAAGAATCAAATGGGTGACATTCTTGTCACGACATGAATATGAATCCCTTTAAGAATCAAATGGGTGACAGCCTTGTCACGACATGAATATGAATTCCTCTTAAGAATCAAATGGGTGACAGTCTTGTTACGACATGAATCCCTATGATTGTGTAAACCAGTAAATATGGTGATTCATTACTTTATGTTATTAAATATGATTGTGAATTTTTCTTCCAAAGAAGCTTATGAACTTTCTTAAAGAGAGTCTATGAATACTTGAATTATGGGATGATGCAATTTATTTTGAATATGAAATTTCTACTCACCAGTGTTACTGACTAGTGATTCGCCCCACTACAGGTAACGTATTTGTAGCGGGATCTGAGAGCGGCGGAAATCAGCATATAGATTTTGGCATGCAACGCTGATAGAGAGTTCAAAAACTACCTAGACCATTAGATGGAGTCAGCCCTATTTTGGAATATTTTAAATTTATTGTCTTTTCCTAGCAATAATTGTAAAGACTTTGTTAAGATATTAATGTTATGATTTTGCCTACATCTTCGCTTGGACTCGCTCTTGAATTTACTTTATGAATGTTGAATATGTTAACGACAAGAGCTCCAGAGTCTTGGGTCGTCATAATTTGTCATTCTGGTTTGGACGATTTTGAATCTATATGAAATTTGTGAGCCTTGTTTTGCTGATGATAAATCTTCTTCATGTGTGTCCACATGTTGGAAGCCTTGGTGAATGCTTGGAGTGCCGTTGAAAAGGAGGGATCAACTGAATTAAAGATCCATGTCAAGACTTTGGCATTGCGTTGGTTTCAAGTAGCGATGGATTTAGCATCTACAGTTGGTTTTGGATCTGTTCCATCCAGGTATCCCAATATTCCTTGTCCTTCAACAAAATTCTTAAGATGGAATGCCCAGGACATATAATTGGTGCCATTAAATTTAACAAAAATAACATCCACTTTATCCATGTGATACCCTGAAAATATTGTCGAGAAGAAAAGATCTAAAAAAAAGGATTCTGAATTTTTTCAAAAAATGCAGAAAATTTAAGCTATGGGCGTCCAGAAAAAAATCCACAGGGGTGAGATGAGCATGCTGCAGAGATGTGTATGTGTTGATCAGGGTTCTAGGTTAGGTTACTAGCCTAATTTTGCAACTTCTAGAAGAAAAAACAACAACAGCTGATGGTTGGATCTGATTTGAGGGCCACTGGACTGAATTTATTTCCAAAAACTGGCAAACCAAAGAAGTTGGCAGAACACTAACCTCTGTGATGGATAAAATGATAGAAAAATATGAAATATTGTCAAGATTTATGGTCGACCAAGGTGGTGGAGATTTCCAAAGTTGTTGTGATCTGGAGGTGGGGCCCACTGTGTGATCAATGCATTAAATGGTTGCGGGCAGTCCAGAGTGCTAGATTAGAGGATTCCTTTTGTTGAGATATGATCAGAAACATATCTATGAGTTGCTGATTTGTTGTGTTGCTGAGATGTTTCACTTGCTTAACTACACATAGAAGAGAACGGTGCAGTTTTCTTATGTCTGTGGAGATCTAGACATCAGAGAGAGGACGGAGAAATGCAATGCACTCTCCCTTCGTTTGTTGGATGCAGATCTACTTCTTTAAAGAAGAAAGTCAGAGTCCCTGACTCTCTGATACCATGTAAAGGGATTTAAGTACCCTTTTATGAAAGACAATAAGAAGAAGAAGCTTAGGGAATATTCATTTGATGCAAGAATTGCATCGATAGTCAATTATATAGGCACTGTGGCCTGATTGCATGCTGTCATTGTATCCTAAATGTATGTAATTACAAGCTAATAAGAAACTTGTAGATATCATTACAGATTTACTGCTATACAAACTGTTGACCATAATCTTTAAACATCTCACACATGGTATAAGATGCTAACTGTGTTATGGATTTGGATCATGGGCCTTGGGGCCTGGATCATGGGCCTTCCACAATGGATCAAGCTTGTCTCTACAGAAGGCTCCTCCAAGGGTTCTAATCTTTGGGTGGTTGGTGCTTGAAAAGAAAATCTTGACGCTGGATAATTTGAAACGAAGAGGAAAGATATTGGTAAATGGGTGTCCCATGTGCTTATGTGAGGAGGAGTCAGTTGATCACTTAATGCTGAAGTGCAAGATGGCTCAATCCCTAAGGAGGTCTCTGATGGATTGGTTTGGTTGAAGTTGGGTGTTCCCTAATTGTATTCTGGACCTTTTCCAAGCCTGGAAATGCCGATTACAATCTGCAAAAGGAAAGGAGATGTGGAGGCTTTCCTTTCCGGCCATTCTTTTAATAATTTGGAAGGAGAGAAATTCAAGATGCTTACAAGGCATGACAGTTGACGTGAATTCTATAGAGGAAAGAGTGAGTTTACAATTGCATCATGGGTTACTCTTAATGCCACATTCAAAGACTACTCTGTTGATCAGATTATGAGAAATTGGAGCGAGATTGAAGGCATTTGATAAGGAGTTGGTGGATTTTCTCTGTTGTATTTTGTTTCTTTGGTGGTTGTTTTATGTTTTTGTTTTTGTTTCTCTCCTTGCCAGTATCCTTTTCTTGTACAGCACACTTTTTAAATGAAATCAACCATTTAAAAAAAAAGAAACAAATAAAAAATGTTGTCTAATTTATAGTGGACAATGATGCTACATATAAAGCAGTAGGAAAGAAATTGGCAACAAGATATGGAACATTTTATTGGACTAATTGTGCGACTCACTGCATAGACTTGATCTTAGAAGATATGGAGAAGCTTGATTTGTTTCCAAGAAATGCAGAGACAATTGAGATGGCAAAGAAAGTTACAAAATTTATTTACAATCATGCATATATGTTGAACTGGATGAAATGAGATTTTACTAATGGGAGAGAGTTGGTTCGCTCGGCCATTACTAGATTCGCCACTAATTTTATTAGCTTGCAACGTCTTTTTTATTAACTTAGACAAATGTGGACAAGTAATGCTTCGGTGCAATCTAGCTATTCTTCTACCACTATTGCCATAGAGATTTGTGAAATTCTTTTGAGCAATCAATTTTGGAAGAATGTAGATCACATTTTAAAAGTTAGTAAATCTCTTGTGATTGTCCTTCATTTGGTTGATGTTGAAGATAAGCCTGCCATGGGCTATATATATGAAGCAATGGATAAAGCCAGAGATGTCATCCACAGTAGATTGAAGAAGAAAACTGATTACTTACCTTATTGGAACGTTACTGATAAAAGATGTGATAATCAGTTACATTGTCCACTACTTGCTGCTGCCTACTGCTTGAATGCCCAAGTCTTCTTAAATACAACTTCAGGCAAGAATTGTAGAGCAATATAAAAACATTTGAATGTGATGTTATCCAAAGATTAGTTCCTGATGAAGATATTCAAGATGTCATTTTCAAGCAATGTGATGCTTATAGAGATTGCAATTATGAATTTGGGGCTTCAATTGCAATATGCAATCGTACCAAGATGTCTCTAGGTAATCAATAGTTTACCATTTTTTTACTGTCATTAATTATTAGTTAATTAGCTCAAACTTTTAATTTGAAAGTGTTATGCTATATTTAAATTTTCAATAGATAGATGGTGGACTAAATTTGGAAATGACACCCTTGACTTAACAAAATTTGCAATTCAAGTGTTAAGTCAATGCTGCAGTGCTAGTGCTAGTGGATGCAAAAGGAATTGGAGCATTTTCGAGCATATCCACTCTCCCAAAAGAAATAGACTATAACTTTAAAGATTAAATGATCTAGTCTTTATGCACTATAATTTGAAGTTGTGGGAAAGGTAAGATTTAATTTAAATTATACATTGTGAATAATTATTGATTAGTTATATAACCTTTTAATTTATGTAAAATGTATGGACATGATTAAAAGAACCGGAAAGAATGCTCTTGACCCTATTAACTTGGAGAACATGGATATTAGGCCGATTGGGTTGTTGAAGAACCGGTTCTCATAAGCATTGATTAGGTTGAAGGTTGTGCTACTTTAGAGGTTGGCTCTGTGGAAGAGGATGTTCCTAAGTTTGATAGGGGAGGAAGATGATGTTGTTGTTATAGGAGAGGAAGATGATGATGATGCAAACAATTATGATGATCTTTGACTTTTGAGTTTCTTTGGGGATCATTAATCTTTTGTTATGACTTGGACTTTTGGGATAACTTTTTTTATTTATGAACTTTATGGTTGACTTATGTCTTTTGATTTTTGGGAGATTTATTATGCATCTCTAATTTTTGAGAGATGTATCATTTATCTCTAAACTTTATGGTTGTGATGAATTTCTGAACCTATAAACTTAATGGTTGTTGAATGTCATCATTATGGCTATTTCATACATATGCTATATTATGGGTTGATTTAGAACAACAAACCAAATATTTGAAACCATATTTTTAAAATTTTAATAGTATCCATATATTTTTCTAGATGTATATATTTTTAACTTCGCCAGTCTTGCTGCTGGTCCCAAGCCCGGGTAAAGGAGGAGGGTTGCATTAGGTAGGTGACAGCCAGCGTAAAACTTTGTCACAACCCAAACATGAATTCTGAGCAAATGATATTTCACGATAAGGCTAGGGCATTCCCCGCTTTAAGCGACGCATTGCAGCATTGCCCGGCTGCAGTGAAAAGTGTGCAAGGGCTACCGCATGACTTTGGGCTAATGCGGTTAAAGAAGTTAGTCCATGAGAAGAAGAGGAGAAATAGGAAAATTAGACTTGCTACTTGGAATATAGGAACCTTGACAAGCAAGAGCATGGAGTTGGTTGAGGTAATGAAAAGAAGAAGAATTAGTGTGGCTTGTATACAGAAGATAAGGTGGAAAGGGAATAAAGCTAAGGAGCTCATGGATGGGTATAAGCTTTTCTATGTAGGAAAAAGTAAGACAAGAAATGGAGTGGGTATAATTATAGATAAGGATTTAAAAGAGAAAATTGTGGGGGTAAAGAGGTTTGGTGATAGAATTATAGCAAGTAAACTAGTACTAGAGGAAGACATAATTCATATCATTAGTGCATATGCTCCCCAAGTAGGACTAGAAGAAAGTGTGAAAAGACAATTTTGGGAGGAGATGGATGATTTAGTGCGAGAAATCCCAAATAGTGATAAAATTTTCCTTGGAGGGGATTTAAACGGGCATATAGGAAGAGATAATAGAGGATATGAGAGAGTGCATGGAGGGCATGGATTTGGAGAAAAGAATGAATTCGGAAACACTATATTGGACTTTGCAGTGGCATTTGATCTTATAGTAGCAAATACTTATTTTAAAAAGAGAGATGAGCATTTAATTACATATAAAAGTGGGAGTAATAGGAGTCAGATAGACTTTTTTCTAGTTAGAAAACAGGACCGATTGGCTTGTAAAGATTGTAAGATTATCCCAGGAGAGAGTTTGACTACGCAACATAGGCTTGGAGTTTTGATATTTGCATTAGAAGTAAAAAGAGAGCGGTAGTAAACAAAATGGACCCTAAAACAAGGTGGAGAGATTTGAAGGGGAAAAGAGCAAATATATTTAAGAACAAAATGATTGAGAAAGGAGAATGGAATATTGAAGGAAAAACTACAGTAATGTGGAATCAAATGGCTAATTGCATTAGGAATATTGCAAAGGAGGTACTTGCAGAATCAAAAGGGAAGAGACATATTAATAAAGAAACATGGTGGTGGAGTATGGAGGTTCAGGAAGTTATTCGACAAAAAAAAAAACATTGCTACAAAGTTTGGCAGGGGACTAAGAGTATAGAAAATTTTGAGTTATATAAGAAGGCAAATAAAGAAGCTAAGAAAGTAGTAAGTAGCGCAAAGTTCAAAGCATACATGACCTCTATAATAGGTTGGGAACAAGAGAAGGAGAAAAGGATATTTTTAAGCTTGCAAAAATAAGAGAAAAGAAAAGTAGGGACTTAGATCATGTCAAATGTATCAAGGACAATGAGGAAAATATTTTGGTGAAGGACAACGATATTATAGAAAGGTGGAAAGAATATTTTAGTAAACTTTTAAATGAAGAATATTTGGGCGATACAAGAGTGGAGGAGGATACTTCATTACAAGAGTATACTTTTCTCCGTAGAATTAGAGGGGTGGAAGTGAAGGAAGCATTGAAGCAAATGAAGACAGGAAAGGCAACAGGCTCAGATGGTATTCCGATAGAGGTATGGAAATGCTTAGGAGAGATTGGAGTAAGTTGGTTATGTAGACTATTCAATAAGATACTTGTGACAAAGAAAATGCCGGATGAATGGAGAAGAAGCATTGTAGTACCTATATATAAGAATGAAGGAGATATACAAAATTGTACCAACTATCGAGGGATTAAACTTATGAGTCACACTATGAAGTTATGGGAGAGAATAATAGAGCAAAGACTGAGAAAAAAGACTAAGATTTCGGAAAACCAATTTGGTTTTATGCCAGGGAGATCAACTATGGAAGCTATCTTTTCACTTATACAATTAATGGAAAAATACCTAGCAAAGAGGAAAAATCTACATATGGTCTTTATCGATTTGGAAAAAGCCTATGATAGGGTACTGAGGAATTTAATTTGGTGGGTCTTAAAGAAAAGGAATGTCTCAAGAGGTTACATTGAAATTTTAAAGGATATGTACGAAGGTGCAATAACAAATGTGAAAACCACATGTGGAGAAACGGGCGGATTTCCCGTGACTATACGCTTACATCAAGGATCATCCTTAAGCCCTTATCTCTTTGCATTAATTATGGATGAGTTAACTGTGCATATTCAAGAAGAAGTACCATGGTGTATGTTGTTCGCAGATGATATAGTATTGGTGGATGAATCAAGAGAGGGTGTAAATGCAAAGCTTGAGAGATGACGGAGGGCATTAGAATCTAGAGGCTTTAACATAAGTCGTACAAAGACAAAATATACGGATTGCAATTTCAGTGGATATATACAAAGTGTTGAAACCACTGTCAAAATTGAAACCCATGAGATACCACGTAAAGATTCTTTTCGGTACCTAGGCTCGATGATTAGTAAGGATGGGGAGATTGACGAAGATGTGGAGCATAGGATAAGAGCTGGATGGCTAAAGTGGAGACTAGCTTCGGGAGTACTTTGTGATAGACAAATGCCAATAAAATTGAAGGGAAAATTTTACAGGACAGTGGTTAGACCAGCTATGACATATGGAGCAGAATGTTGGCCAATTAAGAAGACACATTCATAAGATGGATGTAGCAGAAATGAGAATGCTTAGGTGGATGTGTGGTAAAACTAGGAAAGATAAAATTAGAAATGAGCGCTTTCGAGAACATTTAGGGGTAGCACCAATAGGAGATAAGATTAGAGAAACTCGTTTAAGATGGTTTGGGCATGTTGAGCGTAGGCCAGTAATGGCACCGGTGAGAAAAAATTTGGATATACAGGTGGAGGGTCCATCAAGAGGTAGGGGTAGGCCGAAGAAAACATGGATGGAAGTCATTAATTCAGATTTGAAGAAGTTGCACTTATCGAAAGATTTAGCTCAAAATAGAACGGAATGGAGAAATAGAATTCATGTAGCCGACCCCAACATAGTTGGGATAAGGCTTTGATGATGATGATGATGATGATGATATATTTTTAATTTTTATATTATTTTGAAACATAAATCCGAAAAGTTTCGCTTAATTCCCAAATCGGCTGAGATACTTCTATTTGTAGGCCAAACTGAAATGGTGTCCAAAACGAATTTCTCAACATTGCGAGGCTTTGTTCAAGTCCCACATTGAAAATACCTAGGTCCAAACCTTGTGTTTATAAACCAAACCCCTTTTTAACTCAACATGACGGGTTTTTAAGCTGTATGGCCTTGGATTCAATAAGGAATTCATCACTAAGCATGATCAAGTGGAAGCAGTACGAGGATGGGTGATTGCCTGGAAATTCCTCGGGTCGTGCACATAGGCCAAAGCGTACAATATCATTCTGAGATGGCATGGCTGTGGCAATTGATATTGGAGCCAAGGATGCTCTATTTCCAGTGGGAGAGAGTGTGAGACCTCAATCCACCGGGATAATCGCTTGAGGTGAGATTAGGTCAAGTGATCCTATGAGCCAAGAAAGGAGAATCTGCAGGAGTAAGGTTGGAGTGCTTCAGTAACAACATGAGGCTTTGTCCAAGTCCAACATCAGAAATATCCAAGTCTTGACCCTGGGTTTATAAGTCAAACCCCATTTTAACTCAACATTACGCATTTTAAACCCATATAGCATTGGATCCAATAAGAAATATGTAGTTAAGCGTGATCGAGTGGGAGCAGTATTAGGATGTGTGATCGCCTGAGAAGTACTCGTGCGTGCACAAGGGCCAAAGTGTATGATATCATTCTGAGTAGGATGACTCTATTTTTGGTGGCGGAGAGTTTGAGACCCTAATCTGCTAGGAAATCTCTTGAGGCAAGATTAGGCCAAGTGATTTTGTAAGCCAAGAAAGGGGAATCTATAGGGATAAGGGTGGAGTGCTTCGGTTAGCATCGTGAGGCTTTGTCTAAGTCTCGCATCGAAAATATCCAAGTCTTGACCCTGGGTTTATAAGTTAAACCCCATTTTAACTCAATATGATGCGTTTTAAAGCCATACGGCTTTGGATCCTATAAGAACTCTGAAGTTAAGCGTGATCGAGTGGGTACACTACTAGGATAGGTGACCACCTAGGAAGTCCTTTCGCGTGCACATGGGCCAAAGCGAACAATATTTGGATGAGTTGGCCGGGTTGTGACAGGCTTGGTTTGCAAATTGGACTTGGAAAAACCTATGATAGAGTTGATTGGGACTTTCTTCTTTACCCGGTGAAGAGAATGGGATTTGGGGATAAATGGAGGGTATGCATTAGAGAATGTACCTCCTCCGCTTTGTTCTCTATTTTGATAAATGGGACTCCCAAGGTTTTCTTTTTTGCTTTTACAGACTTGCATCAAGGAGAGCCCCTCCATTTTTATTCATGCCAATTGATGAAGCTTTAAGTTGCATGCTTGTGAAGGCTCTGTTTGCCAGTTTGATCCATGGATTAAGCCTAGTGAGAGAAGCTCTAGTAGTTAGCCATTTGCAGTTTGCGGATGATACCTTGATGTTTTGTGAGGCAGAAGAGGAGCATATTAAGAATGTGAAAGCCATCCTGCTGTGCTTTAAAGTTGTCTCCAGGCAAAAGATTGAATTTTTTAAGGGCCAAATTATTGGGATCATAGTGGCAGACTCTCATCTACAACTGTTTGCAGATCTTCTGAGGTGTAAAGCAAGGTGCTTGCCTCCCACCTATTTGTGTCTTCATCTTTCCATTTGTACTTTTTCTAAAGAATTGTGGGTTCCATTCTTAAAGAGAGTGGAGCGAAAGTTAGCCACTTGGAAGGCGAGGTTCTTATCTTTTGGTGGGCATCACTCTTATTAAATCAGCTCTCTCGAATATGCCTATTTATTTCATGTTTTTCTTCAAGTGTCTAAAGTCTGTGGTGAAGCGTTTGGAGAAATTACAATGTGATTTTCTTTGGTGAGGTAGAGGAAATAAGAATTTTCATTGTGTTAGATGGGATCTAGTCTGCAAGTCTAAGGTCAAAGGTGGCATAGGCTTTAGACAATAAAATATGATGAACTAGGCTTTGATGGGTTAATGGCTCTAGACGATGGGGGATTTTTCTGAGGGGTTGTGAAAACAAATTATCCATGCTAAGTATGGGGTAGGGAGAATTGGTTGGGATATTCTAGTTGGAAATGGCAATGTTTCTACGTTTTGGAAGGCCTGGATGTCAGTAAAGTTTACTTTCTTAGACAATATCAGATTTAGAGTTAGAGGGCAACAGATTAGGTTTTGGTTGGATGTGTGAGTTGGAGACTGGTCTTTGTCAACTCATTTTTTAGTCTTGTTCCATTGTAATAGGGACCCCATTGGTATGTCTAGCTATATGTCCAGGCACAACAATCATGTGATGTGGAGCCCCTCTTTCTGCAGAAATCTTTTAGAGGAGGAAGATTGGCAGTTTCAAGAGCTAATTGCCATTTTGAGTGGTTTTTTTGTTGACATTTAACACAAGCAGTGGTTGAATGAAATTGGATATGCCCATAAGGGTCGATCATCCTCTCTTTATAAGACTAAGTTGCTTAAGATAAGTTACAATCACAATCAATGACATACAAATTGAATAATCTATACAAGGAAATAAAGCTATCCTAGTTGACTAGATCTAATTACATATATGTATTGGCCTTTGGGTCTATGATGCATTGGGCCTTGAGTATGGTATCGTGTTATGCTAACACCTCCCCTCAAATTGATGCTGGTGAATCAATAAGCATTAATTTGGCAAACAAAAACTGATGCCGTGGGAGAGGAAGGCCTTTGGTGAAGATATCAACAATCTATAGAGCAAAAGAGATGTGGGAAGTGAAATCATGTCACATAGATATTCATCATGAATGAAATAGCAGTCAACTTCAATATGCTTCGTGCGTTTGTGAAAAAACCGGATTTTTTGTAGAGGGGTAGGTATGGTTTGAGCAAAACCAAGATCATAAAATAGTCCACGAAGCCATAGTGTTTCAGAGCAAGCAACAAACATAGCACGATATTAGGACTTGATCAAGGATTTTGGGACTTTATCCTGTTTCTTACACTTCCAGGAAATTGGGGCATCTCCAAAGTACATACACCACCCCGTTGTGGAACAGTGGGTATCAGGGCACCCAACCCAATTAGCATCTAAGTAAACAATTAGGTGAAAGTGGAGAGCCAGCAAGGAAAAAAAGACCTTGAGTAGTTGTACCAAGTAGGTAATGAATAATGCAGCTGTCATTTCACTTGACACTATGAAGAAATGCATTCTTTATATCTAACTGAAAAGAGGCCAAGCTTGAGAGGTTGCAACTGCAATAATTATTCGAACAGTGGTGATCTTAACTACTAGGGAAAACGTCTCATCATAGTCAATACCGTACTCCTGTCGATTGCCAAGGGCAACGTGTTGGTCTAAAGTACCGTCATATTTTAATTTGACCAAGAATGCCTATTTACAACCAATTGGACGTACAATAGGTGGACAATTGACAAAATCCCATGTATTATTAACTTTAA
Source organism: Sextonia rubra (assembly GCA_037013555.1). NCBI lineage: Eukaryota > Viridiplantae > Streptophyta > Magnoliopsida > Laurales > Lauraceae > Sextonia > Sextonia rubra. Next base: position 27,018,656 of record JASUAD010000011.1, on the reverse strand, counting down.
GAGCATCTAATTCTTCTGACATTGCTTGTTGCCAACATGCATGTTTCACAGCCTGAGAAAAGGTGGTAGGAATGGTAATAGAAGCTAAGCTGGCAAGTAAAGATGTGTGAGAAAACCCATATCTATCAGGAGGCCAAGAAATGCAAGTAGAGTGACAAAGAGCCAATGGCGGATCATGTGCTGGATCAAGTGAATCGGAATCATTGGAAGTTTGATCAGGTGGTGGATCAGATGGATCTTGAAAGGGCTGTATCGTGGCCGTTGTTGTCCTTTGTCAGCGGTACACATGCGCAGGATTAAATCATTTGGAAGAAGACAAGGAAGTATCTTTTGTAAAATCAGGTTAGGAAGCCGTAGGAAAATTGACTGAGGAATCCATATGATGAGGAAAGAAAAATTGGTTTTAAAAAAACACAACATTTTGAGAAATCCAAATCCTTTTTACCAATGGATCGTAGCTAAGAAAACCTTTTTGGCAGGAAGTTTAACCAAGAAAAGCACATCAAGGTTCAGAATCAAACAGACGAAAATATGGAGTTTGGTTATTCAATTTGTAAGAAGGAAGTCTGTTAATAAGACGAACAACAGTGGTGAATGCTTCACACTAGAAAGTGGGTGGAATGGATGATTCAAGTAAAAGACAACGAACCACATCTAGAAGAAGACGAATTTTTCGTTCAACAATCCTATTTTGCTGAGGAGTATATGGACATGTTTGTTAGGAGATAATCCCCTTGTTTTGAAGAAACTCTTAAAATCTGTGAGACACATTCTCCCTCGGAGTCTGGTTCGAAGAATTTTTATGCAAGTTGAAAATTGGACATAAGATAGAAAATTTTTAAATGCATCAAACACTTCGGATTTAGCCCATAAAAAACATACCAAACGACTATGATCATCAATGAATTTTACAAAGTATTTGTATCGTGAATGAGAAATTATTGATGTGATTCCGCATCCATCATTGTGAACCAAATCGAAGCAGCGTTTGGCTAGAGAGTGATGGTTAGAGAAAGGTAAGGTTTTACTTTTTCCCAATTCACAAACAGAGCAATCCAAAAAGGTAAGGTTTTCTCCAAAACCTTAGGAAATCCAGACGACCAGATCTCTGTTGGTTTTTGATGGTGCGATAATGATCCTATGTGGGCCACTGTTGATCACGGTAGCCTTCCTTCACAAGATGCCTTAACAAAGAAATCTTCAACTTAAGGAGATGAAGATCAATGAAAAAGAGGGCTCTGATGCCATGGCATTTAACACAAATAGTGGTTGAATGAAATTGGATGTGCCTAGAATGGTTGATCATCCTCTCTTTATAAGACTAAGTTGCCTTAGATAATCATAATCAATTACATACAATTAGAATGATCTATACAAGGAAATAAAGCTATCCTAGTTGACTAGATCTAATTACATATAAGTATAGGCCTTTGGGCTTATGATACATTGGGCATTGAGTATGGTACAGTGATCTGCTAACATATGTTCCTCTAGTTGGTGTGATAAAAGAGCATGGAAGAGGACCACAGATGGGGTTTTCTCAGTGGTGTCGTTTATGTTCCTCTAGGTGTTGATTATGCCCCTCTCCTGTGGCCAATCTTTGGAAGTATAAAGCTCCACCTCATGTGGTGGCTATTGCGCCGTTGGCTTTTCATGGGCGAATTTTAGCCTTGGATAATCTTCAGACAAGTAATTTAATTGTGGTGACTGCTTGCGCTCTTTCTTTGAATGGAGAAGAATCAATTGATCATCTCTTGCTTCTTTATCCCATTGCTCAATCTCTTTGGTGGTCACTGTGACAATGGTTTGCGTGCAGTTGGGTCTTCCCTAGTTTCTTTCACTTTTTGGTTGAAGCCTGGGATTTGGTGGTGGGGCCTTCTAGGAGTCATGTCATGTGGAGGGTTGTTTTCCTTGCTTCTATTTGGCTGATTTGGAAAGAAATGAATGATAGATGCTTTGAAGGAAAATCCCGTGTTGGCCTTTTTAGCGGAGAAAGTTAAATTTACCATTGCAGCTTGGGTTTCTATTCTCCCAATTTTTGGTGGTTCTTCTGTTGATCCCATTATTAGGAATTCGGCTGAAATTTGTTTCTCATCGGTGCCTAAGCCTTCTTGCAACTTTAAGTGGACCCCACCACCTTGCAGTTTTATCAAATTGAATTTTGACGGTAGCGCTATCGGCAACATTGGTTGTTCAGGTAGTGCAGCGGCAGGAGAGGAGAGGGGGGGGGGGGGGGGGGGGGGTGCAGTGATAGTAAGGTCCTTCTTTCTTTCTCGGGCCTAGCTGGTTTTGGTTCCATCAATATGGCAGAATTGGAAGCGTTATGGTATAGGTTTTACGAAAGCACGTCAGCTTGGTTTTAATCGTATTTTGGTGGGAGGAGACTCTCTTTATGTTATTAGGTGGGCAGCAGGTCACTGCGAGACTCCTTGGATACTAGCTGATGCGATGGAAGAAGTGAAAGACCTCTCCAAGGACAAAGATTTCCTTTATTCATATTAAGAGTGCAAATTCTGATGTGGATTCCCTTGCAAAACAGTGTGTTCACCATTAGGACTCGTTGGTTTCTAACCTTGCCTAAGGCCTTTGGTTGTTTGGGAGTTGGTGCCTTTAGTGTCTCTCTCTTGTACTATTATGCTTTTTTAAAAAAATTTGTTGCCATTCAAAAAAATAAAAAAATAAAAAAAATCTGCCCTTCCCTCATGATGTTAGTATATTCTGATGTTCACTTTATGAGCTAAAACAAAGCCAATAAGCTCCTTTTATGTTCCTTCAACGGACAGGTGGTGGCATCCCTGTTCTTCTCATTTCTATTGATGACGTCATTATCACCGGTTTGTATCAACAATATCTATCATCTCCATGACTCATTGCATGCCTCTTTCCATACGAAGGATCTTGGTCTTCTCACATACTTCCCTGGTCTTGATGAGCTTCACTCTCCAAAGGTCTCTTTATTAACCGGCATAAGTACACCAAAGACCTTATTGAACTTGCCCATCTCCAAAACTCCAATCCGATGTACACCTCTATGGAAGTTAATATCAAATATAGCAAGGATGAAGGAGATCTCCTTTTTGATCTTTTGATATATTGTAAGCTTGTTGGGAGTCATGTATACTTGATCATTACCCTACATTCCTCACGATGTTCATCTCATCATTCAATTCATGATGAAACCCATGGCATCTTCACAGCAATGCTATCAAACAGACCATTTAATATCTTTTTGGTACACTTTCATATGTGATATTCTAACTTTTTGGTTGTGACCTATGATGCATTGATACTTCAAAATGGACAACGTATCGTATCCGATACTTCACTTTTTGTGCAAAATCCATGTCCCTGGCATGTCCCTCTCATATTTGGGCATCATAGGTTGTGACCTCAGCCTTGCTTGCTATTATGGTGTTGATTGGGCTAATTGTCCCAACACTTATCCATCAACCACAACTTGGTGCATGTTCCTTGATGATGTCTTAATTTCATGGAAGTGTGAGAAACAAGACCAAGTCTCCAAGTCCTTGATTAAGATTGAGTATCGTGTTATGCCCTTTGCTTGTATAGAAATTCTTTGGCTTCGTGGAATGCTCTCCTTTTTATATTGACAACAAAAGTGCTATTCAGTTTGTGGCCAACCCTATTTTTCATGAATGGACTAAGTATATTCAGTTTGCCGACCAAGTTGACTGCAAATGAGATATCAGGATGAGTGATCGTTAAGTAAATCAAAGTGCCAACCAAATGATGATATAGAGTAGGGTCAGGAAAAGGATCGCCGGCATCCTCATATAGTTTGACATTCACCTTTACCGGTGTGTCAACAAGAGCAGAGTTTTGAAGACCGGTCATGTTAGTGTGGTCAAGAGCGTATTTATGTTGATTGAGGACTATGCACCGAGCAGATTGATAAACTTCAAGACCCAAAAAATATATTAAAGGACCAAGATCTTTCATGTGAAAAGAAGCATATAGAGAAGCTTGAAGTTGCTGGATCATAGCTACATTTGTCCCTGTGATAATGATATCATCTACATAGACCAGAAGTATAGTGAACTCGATGGAAGTACAATGAAGAAACATCGATGGATCATAAGGGGCTGGGATGAAAATCTAACAGTAGAAGCGCATTTTGAAACTTTTCAAACCATGCCTGAGGTGCTTGTTTGAGTCCATAAAAAAACCGATGCAATTTAGCAACATTGCCTTTTTCAATGGTGGAAATACCTTGTGGTAACCACATGTAGACATCTTTTTTGAGATCACCATGGAGAAAGGCATTTTTGACATCCATCTGGTAAAGAGGCCAAGACTGAGAAGCAGCAATAGCAAGAATAGTTCTAACAATTGTCATTTTGGCGACTGGGGCAAAAGTCTAATCATAGTCAATGCCATATTCCTGTCGATTGCCAAGAGCCACGAGACGAAGTGCCGTCGGATTTAAGTTTGATTGAGTAGATCCACGTGCAGCCAATGGGCTTAACCGAAGGAGAACACGGAACCACATCCCAAGTATGATTTTAGGCAAGAGCATCTAATTCTTCCTGCATAGCTTTGTTCCAACATTCATGCAAGATAGCTTGAGAGTACGAGTTGGGAAGAGAGGTAGAAGACATGGTGGCCAACAAGGAACTGTGGGTGAATCCATAACGGTCTAGAGGGATGGAAATACGCTATGAACGCCGCAAGGGAGGATCTGCAGCCAGACCAGCTGCCATATGTGGATTGGAAGGGGGACCACCTGTAGTCTGGTTGTCAACGAAACCAGGTAAAGACACAGGAGATGGCGAATCCGATGGAGGATTTGGTGAATTTGATGGATGAATACATTATTGGAAAAAATATTGATTGTAAAAAAAAAAAACAACGTTTCGAGAAATACAAATGCGGCGAACATGAGGATCATAGCGAAGAAAACCCTTTTGGTGATTACCATATCTACGAAATGCGCACTTTGCCAATTGCGTGGTGAGTTTGGTACGCTCAGTAGGTGGTAAGTAAACAAAACACACGGAGCCAAAAACATGAAGATTGTCATAAGATGCTGTGTGTTTGTATACGCGGAAAAAGGGGCACTCATTTTGAATAGAGGAGGAAGGCAATCGATTTATAAGATAGACAGCTGTTGAGAAAGCTTCTATCCAAAATCGAATAAGGACTAAGGACGCAATAAGAAGAGATCTAGTTATATCAAGAAGATGTCTGTTTTTCCTCTCAGCGACCCCATTTTGTTGGGGGTTACATGGACATGTTTTTTGAGCAATAATTCCTTTTTGTTGTACGAAAGATTTAAACTCTGATGAAGTATATTCCTCTCTTAAGTCAGAACGCAATGTTTTTATACATATGGAAAATTGATTCTCAGCATAGGCTAAGAATATCTTAAAAACATTGAAAACCTCAGCTTTAGAGTGCAAGAAATAGATCCATGTAAATCGGTTGTAATCATCAATAAAAGTCACAAAATATTTATAATGCTCATGACACAGATTTGGAGCAATTCCCCATACATCACTGTGAAATAAATCAAAACACTGAGTACTAATTAAAGTAGAGGCAGAAAAGGGAAGAGTCTTGCTTTTTCCCAACTTACAAGTAACACAATCAAAAGAAATATCCTTAACAGAACCCATTGGGTTTGTCAATAATCCTGTCTTGAACATGGGAGACAGAGTTTTGAAATTTGGATGCCCAAGCTTGCTATGCCACAATTGACAATTATTTTGAGCAGCAAAAATACAAAAAAAAAAAAAAAAATCATTTGCATTTTTATTCCTAATTAAGATAGATAGATCGAAAGGAATAAGCGTCCACATTTAGGCCCCCTTGCGATCTCCTTCTTGACATTTGGTCCTGCACAACATACCCAAAAGAAGAAAGCAAAATGTTATAATTGTTTTCAACAAGTTGCCCAATTGAGAGTAGATTAGAAGTTAAACTTGGGTAGGGACAAACATTCTTCAGAAAATTAGAGCCAGAAATGTCTCCAATGGCATTAATAGGTATGAGTCCTCCGTTAGCTATTTGGATTTGATGGTTGCCCGTATATTGTTTCAAATTGGAGAGGTTGGTACTGGATGATGTCATATGATTTGATGCACCAGAATCAAGAAACCAACTAGAGGATGAAGGTTTAGTTTTACCTGAAATGCTAAAGGCAGATAAAGCGTTGACAATCATTTGTTGCATTAATTCAGGGGTGAGAGTAGAAGAACCAGGTTGTGCCGTCATAGATGTGGAAGCAGTATCAGAAGGCTCTGTCCTGGCGACATATGCATGAGAAGGTTCAGTTTGGAGACATTGACGACATTCAGTAGGGATATGTCCCTTAAATTTGCAATAATTGCAGAATTTCTGTTTACATTGAGTGGCGATGTGGCCTTACCTTTTGCAACTGTAGCACTGAACCTTATGCATATCTTGAGTCGAAGTAGGCTGAGAAGAGCGAGGAGTCTGAGGAGACCGAGGAGACCAAGGTGGAGGTGTTTTTGAGGTTCCTTTAGTAGAGCATGTAACAGTATAGGTGTCAGGCTCCTGTTCAACTAAATGAGTCTTTGGCAAAAGATGTTCTTCTTCACGAAGAAGCTCATTTAGACAGACGTCTAAGGATGGCAATGGCATTCGACCCATTAAAGCAGATGTGAGTCTCACATTCAGGGTGTAATTTCATCAAGAATTGATTCCTTTGACTGGATGCCTGAAGTTCTTGAATTGAGGCAAAAACAGTAGGAGGGACAGTTGCATATTTGATGCTATCATATTTAGTCCACAGATTTCTGAAGCCAAGAGTAGTAATCTTGAACGGACAAGTTTCCTTGCATATATTCTGCCATTTCACATTCCAGCTGAAACTAGCGAATAGAATTGTTGCGATGATCAACTATTTGTAAATACTCCCACATTCCTTTGGAAGTGTTGTATGGTTTAAGATTCAAAATGAGATGATGTTCAATGGACCCAAGAATCCATGTTTTAATTTTGGCATCCTTGGTGTTCTATGCAGAAATTAATTTGTCAACTTCTGTAGGTTTTGGAGCAGCACTAGATACATGTCCCCGTAGTACCTTGGCCTCAAGATATAGTTGAAACTGAAAAGACCAAGTTGGATAATTTTTCCCATTGAATTGAACCAATTTGACCTTGGATTTCTCTATCTCTAAATGTGAAATAAAGCGAATGCAAGAAAAAACAAACCTAGAAGTGCATAAATGATATCAAACAACCAAATAGGCTGATTTCAAATATGCCAAATAGTGCAAAAAACAGGAATAAAGAGCAGATCACGAAATTACTGTACAAATTGGATAACAAACAGGTCTAGGCGACCTGTATTTTGACCATTAATTCTCTACGTGGGGCCCACTGCTTGATCCAGTTGAGGATCAAGTCAAGACAGTCGAAGGAGATTCAAAATCTCTTTCTAGCAATACAAGTTTTATCAAAATCTATCCACAATCCAAGATTTTGTCCGGCTATGATCAAAATTATTTAAAAAAACTAAAAATCACAAGCCTGAGCAAATGGAATACCTCTGATCTTGTAATAATGTTGAAAAAATCTCCAGAATTACCAGGAGAAGGAGTCAATCACTTCTAGAGAAATCTTCAAAGATGTTGTGATGATCACAGGTGGGCCACTGCTGATCACAACATGATAGAGGAGGTTTCCACTGCCGGATTGTTTCCAAAAACACAAATCCTTGATCTGGCTTCTAAAGTTACTATTCTTGTCTCTCCTAAGAGCTGTTTCAGAACAGCAGGCCTTCAAGACAAAAACAAAGACACTTCCCATGATTTGTATCAGAAAGACTTAGAACTAGAGACTTTCCACGATGTGTATGAGCAAGGCTAGCTCTGAAGCCATATCAAACAAACAAGATCTGAATTTTTTTGCAAATTTTGTGTGTCTCCTCCATGGATCGACCTTTTATTAACTAAGATCAAAATGCCTTAATCAAGGCTATATATCAGAATCTCTCTCCATTTACAATTATTTACTATCTACATATAACCAAAGAATATCTTTATATTAGGAAACTATATACATGCATTTGACTAAATCATATCTACAGATTGAGTTCAGTATTGAGCCCAGATCTAAGTTAAGCCCATAAGTGGGCTTTGGGCTATGGCCAACCTGTATTTGACACTACTCATGTCGAGCATGACATGTTTTGTCGACCTGAGATTATAAAAATTCATACATAGTTTGAATCTCTTTAAAAATCAATTATCCTTTAAAAATCAATTATCCTTGGTTCCTAATCCAAAAGTTCAAAGGCATACTCATCATAGACAATCAATTCCATCAAGTTTCTACTCTCCAATTAGCTCTCCTACAATTAATATGATGTACAGTGGGTCGTTTCAAACATATCAGATGGTGGGCAGACTTACCACTCTAAGTTAGTGGGCCCATTTGAGTTGGGTCCCCCCCACTACAGTTGTACTGGGTCGCCCAAAGCCCCCCTTTCAGATCATTGGATCTGATCATCTGTCATGTGTGCCATGTGGGGCCCATAGTTCAAATCGTGAACTATGTATAGGATGCCCTTTTATACCTTGATCCCACCTTACCCTCTTGTAAACATAGTCACAGAGAATTCCTAAGGTAAAGAAGGATTTGTAAATTACTTGAAGAGTTCTTATAGTTGACAATTTCTGTAGCCTAACCCGACACTTGGAGAGTCAGTGGATCAGTCCCACACATCATGATCCAGACATAAATTTGTATGGGAAGACCTTTAGAATTACTACACAAGTCTTTGGCATTCCACACAATTAAATTAGAGAATTTCTACTCACCCTGTATAAAAATTCGTTGCTCGAGCAGTGATTGGCCTTACTCCAGACATCCACTATGCATGCCGCTGTTGATCTTCCTCGTCCTCTTGTGATGCTCTTCTTCTTCTACAAATTTCACAACTCAGATTAGACTATTCCTCTCTCTCTCTCTTTTGGTTCAGGAGGTTGGTGAAGGAGAAAGGAGAGACCAGCCTGCTATTTATGCTTATGCTTGGTCTTCCATGCTCTTGGAGTTCTAATAGGATACTACACACACTCGTTTTACTTGAATTTAAACATTTAAAGAGAGAGAGTCTTGATTGAAACTCATACTCTCCTAATGGCCTGGCCAGAATTCTAACAAGTCTTTGAGTCTCAATTACTAGTCCAAGTAGTAATACAATTTTTGAGTCTCAAAAAATTATCACTAATTAAATCTCCTACTGAATTAGGACACAATTTTGCCAAAAGTCCTAGTCTAACTCTAAGCTTGGGTTGGACGAGTATGGATATAGCCCATCAAATCTAAGTCAGGTTATTACACTACTTTAGTATCTCTTGGTTCTCCCTTGTTTTGAAAACCAACTTGTCTTTTTCTTTAACATGTTCTCTAGTATTAATCAGCCCCATTTTGTCAATTTTTGCATAGTGCAGATTCCTTCTTAAGAAATATATTCTTTCTGTTTTGGTAAATCATGTTTGGGAGAGTAAACAAAAGAAAAAAAAGAAAAAGAAGACGACATGGATGGGGAGGCTAGTTTTGGAGATTAAATTAGGGTCAACCAGATTGGATTTTCTTTTCTCTATGGAAATTATATTTTAAATGTTTTTTTTTTATGACGAGGACTATTCCTCCAGGTATATTTAGCAGACAGGACTATTCCTCATGGTATATTTAGCAGACGGACTATTCCTCCAGGTACATGCATGACCCCACAACACAAATGCACCAAGTAAGTTTGGTATTCCAAATGTTGTGTTTATGTAAATATTACAAAGAATATGACTCCATTACTATGACGCAAAATAAGTGCTCATTCATCAAAATTATCCACTACTTTGGATAGAGGGGCACAGTTGCAACATTGAACCTTCCCATTAACAAGTTTGTTTCCTTCTGGTCCTTACATGCTCTCCACTTGTTCATGGTTGCTCTGTTTGTCATTCTTCTGAAAAATTTAAGAAAGGATGTCCTTGATTCTTCAGGGCAAAGTGCAAAGGAATATGAGTTGGGTTGCTTAGGAAACGGTACTCAATAGACTTTAGTGTAGGAAAGTATTTGATGGGGGTGCAAATGGGTTTTTGCTTTGAAGTATAAAACCAATGGAAGTATTAATCGCTACGAGGCTTGATTAGTGGTGAATGGACTTACTCAGATTATCTGAAGACATTTGCATTTGTTGCAAAGCTCAACTATGTGCAGTAAGTTTGGGAAATTATTCCATGTCAGTTAATATGAATTGCCATTCCTTTAAGTCACATTAAGGATTCATTTACATGCAAACCTCAACTCTCTATCAACTTGATGTAAATAATATTTTCTTACGCTGATTAATTTTCAAATAAAAGAAGTGCGTATACAATCCTCCTGGCTTTGTTCATTAGGGCAATTCAAAAAAAAGTTTGCCATCTAAAAATATCTGTATTGAAGCACGCATGCACTTGTTTTTTTTTTTTTTTTTTGGGTAATTTTCTCTTAAACTGTTTCATCAGATATCGTTCAAGTTGTTCAAATTCGAGTAAGATGAATACTTCTTTGGTCCTTCTTCATATTGGTATTGTACAATATAAAAACCAACAAAACCACATATAATATGTATGTTCATGTTTCATATTCGGGCTGTGATGTTATAAAAAGAAAAAACAATTATCTATATATATTGGGTTGTGGCAAAAGTTTTATGCTGGCCATCAACCTACCTAATGCAACCCTTGTTTATCCAGGCTTTGGAATGTTGATAATATTGGCCACGTTACATATAATATATGTATAATTGGAGTGGAGACTTACTCCTGGAATGTTTTGTGTTTAACACATACCACCAAGATTGAAGAAATTTTTTTTACAAGACAATGATTAGACTGGCTATAATCTATGGTGTAAGGCAAATCAAGAAGCAACGCATGCAAAAAATGAGTATAAAAGAGGTGGAATGTTGTGATGAATGTGTGGTAAAGTATGAAAGATAGAATAGAAAATGAGCATTTTTGGGAGCATCTAGAGGCAGCTCAGTAGGGTATAAATTAAGAGAGGTTTGTTTGAGATCATTTGGGCATGTCCAATGTGGGCCAACAATAAGACCATTGAGGAGAAGTTTTTCTATGCAGGTTGATGGCCAACCAAGGAAAAGGGATAGGCCAAAGAGGACATGGATGGAAGTAGTAAGGATAAATATGAAGAAGTGCAACTTATTTTTGAGGACTTGGCTTAGGATAGATTGGATTGGAGATATAGAACTGATGATGTAGACAACATATATATATGGGGAATATTACTATGCATCCTCATCGTGTGGTGAGTGACAAATGCATATTTGGAAAGTTTCATGCATGAAAGAGAAAAAGTCATTTATGGTATTATGAAAAGAAAGAATTTTCATATGTAAAGAGTGAAAGTCATGTCATTGTCCCTCACTACATGGTAAGGGAAGGATGCATAGTAATATTCTCATACATATATGTATATATATAGGAAATAATCCTATGGAAATGATTCTCACCACTTTTTTGTGAGAAATTTTAGTGGAGCCTTTTTATCATCTAATTTAAATCTTACAATACACAGGGACCCCCTTGATAGTCACACATCCCAAATTTCAGTCAAATCCAAATTTACTGGACTTTGGATCAATTGTGCATCAATCCGAATGGACTGGATTTATGGGCCACGGATGAAGGGGTTCAGGACATATGATTGGGGGCCAAACTTAATATTTGGGGTGGTCCCACATTGATCTTTCCATCCCCCTAGTCTCATCCCCAAATGGGACCCACAAGTGGGCCCCATCAAAAGTTCTTATGGTAGGTGTATAAGAATACTTTATATATATATATATCATAGTTGTCAAATTGCGAATTGTATCACGAATCGTTCAAGAGGTTGAATCGAATCGAATAGCCAATCGAATCGTGAGTCGTAGGATATTTTTAACTTTTCTTAATATAGATAAGAAAAATCTAAAAAAAATAGGAAAGATTATAGAAGTCCACAATCTATATATTCTTCATACGTATCAACATCAATGCATGACAAATATTAGTTTCTTCATAGTTTTGAAAATCGAAATTGTATCGCAAATTGTTCATGCCCATGAATGGAATTAAATCCTAAAATGTATTATGAATCATAGGATTTTTTTATAAAATTGAACAATAGTTAAAAATTATAAAAGGAAAAAGCATTCATTGATATGAATACCCATCCATTTTTCCATTTATAGAAGTAAAAATAAAATGAAAATAACTGAAGAAGTCTATCATACAATCGTATTGAAAATTTTTTGATATATGTTAATAAATAATAAATGTATGTATAAATAGTTAAATAAGTTTTAGGTATATATATTGTTATCGTTAAATCAAAATATAAAAATAAAAATAAAATTCAAACCATGAATCATGTATAATAAGATATCTTTTGAAGTTAAGAAAATGTTCATGAAGAAAAAAATCAAAAAAGGTTTAAAAGAAGGATATAGACAAGCACCAAACATTTGGTCTAATGCTTTAATTAGATCCATTTTCTTTATTTCTGTCTAAAACCTCCCCAATGAGGCAAAAATTCTTAAGAGGTTTAGTTAACAACTAAACAAACTTTTAAAAGTAATATTACTAAAAAAAAGAAAGAATAAAGGAGGAAAAAGGTAAAAAATTGTTAGTATTAACTTATTAGTTGTATCTATTCTCAGTCAGCCGAATTGCTTGAATCGTAAGATTCGATGAAATGAGTATCGAATCATAAGATTTACACTTGAATCCTAAGATTCACCTTAAAATGAGATTCGTAGAAAGATACGAATCATTTTCCTCAAGATTCGGGATACATTTGAGATATGAATTGTAGGATTCTTATAACTATGAGATATATATATATACGGAGAATATTAGTATGCATCCATCCCTCACCATAAGGTGTGGGACATTCCATATTTGGATATATTAACTTGCAAAAGACCAAAAACTATATGAAAAAGAGGAATGCTCAAGTACATATGAGGAAAGCCATGTGAGCATCCCTCACACTATAGTGAAAGAAAGATGCATACTAACATTCCTATATATATGAGGAATTCTCAATAACTCCCCATTTAAAAAAGGGGAGTTTATCCCCCTTTTACCATGTCCAATAAAAATCTACTACCTCATGAGTACAAAGCAAAAAATAAGGAATAGCTAATTTTAAGGAGATTCATGACACATGTTAAAATCTCATAAATTAAAAAAGATGCATTTTTTTAATGAAAAATGTCCGGGAGTTTTGCAACGTGTCCCTATATATTCATCGGATTTGATTTTGTGAAAATAGTTCTCACAAGATCTATGAGAACTCTCACCCTAGCTATCCATTTTAGGTACAAATCCTACGGTCGCTGAAAGGGCTTTATGTAAGAGTCCAAAAAGAGATCGGGAGTTTGAAATTTCATTTTCAAGGATCGCTGAGAGCGGCACCGTCTAGAGAGGGAGAGAAAATGAGAGTAGAGCAGGCAAATCCGTTCAGAGCCAAAGCCTCCCCTGACGTCGATACAAGCATCATCGCATAAGATCGCATGCTCCACCTTCCCCGACGCCAGTGCAAGATGGGGTCTGTCACCGATTTAGGTATGCCATTCCCCGACTGCACCTTCTCCCTCTCTCTCTCTCTCTCTCTCGGCCCCTTTCTCCCCCTTCTCCCTTTTTTGCTCCATCTCTCTCTCCCTCTCTCAACCCCCATCTCTGTCTCTCTCTCCCTCTCTCGCCCCCTCTCTCCCTCTCTCAACCCCGTCTTTTTCTCTCTCCCCCCCTCTCTATCGTAAAGAGAAATTACTGACATTGAAGATGCTGAAGAGAAAGATGCTAAAGAAGTAAGATGCTGAAGCTTGAGGATATTGAGATCTAAAGAGCAAATGCTATGAAGAGAATCTCCTTTCCTTTTTTATTATTATTATTTTTTTTTCATAGTTTTTCTTTTCACTTATTTCTCTGTTCTGCGGCAAACCGAAAGGGTTGTGAGATTTTGTTGACAATATGGATCAGGCTGAAGCAGTGGCATGATGAGGGTCTGGGTTCAGTGAAAGGTGTCATACCAACTATTGAGAGTAGGGTACACGGATAATCAAAACCCTTCCTTCCTATCACAGAATTTTCTCGTGGCAAAAATGCACCTTTAAGAAGGGGGTAATCCTCTAGATCGATTTTCATAGACACCAAGATCCCATGTTGGTCCTACAAATAAATAAATAAATAAATCCCAGGTAGGGCCCCTCCCACTGAATCCATGAAAGAGTGGAACCCACTGTAATCCTACATTTGGTTAAAACCTTAGAGAGGATGGCTTTTTATCTCCCTTTGGGACCCGTTCAAGGAATACTTCTGTGCTTACAAAAATTGTTGATCCTCCAGTGCCCACAACACTGGAACTTCATGAACACAGATTCCATCCATCCGAACAATCTAAAAAAGGACATACTTTGACCTAACTCTTTTTTTTTTTTTTTTTCTAAAGAACTTCCACGCTTATTTTCCTCACCTTCTTTTCCAGAATGTGCTGTGTGCAACCAGAATGAAATGTTCTTGGTTAGTTCTATCCTAATACTCATTAAAAAGATTATATTATGCTCTAATTTTCTTGATATTTTGTTGCAATTGTTAAAATCTCTGGGGCAAATGTCTCTCATCCATTTTCAAAATATGAGAAAAGAACTAGATGGACATCTTCGGGCCTCACTAGGGATTGCAATTTCATTTAGTGTTCATAATAACATTCATGAATCTTTAACAAAGAGCTGGAGAATGCTAAAGAGATGATGAAGATAACAACCATATAGAAACCATATTGAGTTTAAACTATTTAATGCATGAATTATGAGTATCCTAATCAGGTTACAGTAAATTTAAGCATGGAAAAAGGAGTAGAAGATAGTAATTTTCTATTTTGATAGAAGCAGCTGAGCAACAGTGATTGGCATATACAGGACAAGATTGACAGAAACATTAAAGAAGTAGAACATAAAGGACTGTTGAATTGAGTCCATGAATTATTTTGGTTTGCACCACTCATGGGTTCCGCACCACATGTGAAATCATCGATTTCAAATTTCGGAATCACAAGCAAAACCAAATTTAACAAGTGTTTTCCTTCTTCGCTCCAAATTGAACAAGAACTTATTTCACTTGCATCTTTGACAAACAATAGGAGCGCTTCAAGGAACCAATATTGAGGCAGTCAAAAGAGCAATAGGGCAATCAATTATATTTCTCAGTAAAGATATCAAATGCAAGACTGAAGCAAAGAAATCGTAAGCCATTCAACATTATTCAAAAACTTGGGAGAGTTTTCCATGAATGAGACATCATAAACTAACTCTTTACAATTGGTGCTCATAATTCAATCACGAAAGAATGAAAAACCACCATCAACATAGAGAAAAAAAACAGAAGATTTATGCCTAGATAAGATCTTACATTCTGTTGGAATTTGCTGTTGATGGGCCATTCACATCAGGGCCATTATATCAACAATCTGCACTAATGAACTTAATTGGCTTTGTTGTACAATTGAAAATTCCAGGGAACTGCACATATGACATATCATTACTGGCCATGCACTATTTTCTCATATAAGAAATCAATCACAGATTTTCTCCACTGACAGAACAGAGAGATCATCGCTGTTTCAGATCAAACCTTATTAGAGTTACCAATTTGTTAATATATGATGCAGGAGAATGTGCAGGATATTGTTGTCAACCAGCTGAACTGGAGAGAGTTTTCAGAGGACACATGCCCAGGATCCAAGTTACTGGTCAGGTGGAGCCCGTTGCTGGCCCATAGTCTTGCCCAGTGCACTCATCTAAAGGACCATGGACGCAAGAGCAATGGATTGTCAAAACTAGCAGAAATACCATCAATATTGAACATCCTAATCTGACCACCGCCAAACACTTTATACTAGTCACCACACCCATACCCAGTCACTGCACAGACAGTGTCACTAACACAATACATTGATGGAAGAAGTTTCAAATTGGAAAACCATGACCCTCATATAACATAGTGACATTCACCACTGTATAGAAATAGCGACAACCCAATTTCATGAAGTCACAGACAAGTTCACATTCATATATATCAGTCACAAACATACATACTAGTCAATTTGAATTCAAAACAGCTCAATTTCATTTACATATTTAAAAGAAAGTCTCTAGTAGTTGCCCTCCACATCCTCTGGAACATAGACATACTTTCCATTCCACACCTTGCACTTCATTAGTTTTGTAACCCATAGAAATATGGCAGAGCTCCATTTGCACTGCATTGGAACACAAGTAAGAGGATAGCAGGGAAGGCGATTCCATCGGAAGCTAGGGTTCTCCTAATGACCATAGCTACAAATCAAGTTGTAACTCATGATATGGATCTTGGCCACCATATGCTATTATATGGTAGCTTTTAGCAATTTTTGAAGAGAAATCCATGTCTTGATTCTAAGCTAATAAGGACAAGCACAAACAAGATGCAATCAAAATATTGAAAAAAAAATGGAAAGATGCATGAATGTTTTATACATTGTGAGGAGTATACATGAAACATGCATGAATGTTTTTACATTGAGAGAGAGAGAGAGAGAGAGAGAGAGAGAGAGAGAGAGAGAGAGAGAGTACATTGTGAGGAGTATACATGAAACATGCATGAATGTTTTTACATTGAGGAGAGAGAGAGAGAGAGACATTTGGGAGGGGGCTGAGAGAGGGAGAGAGAGGTAGAGGGAAGGGGGGGGGGGGGGGGTGGGAAGGGGGCTAGAGAAGGAGAGAGAGACAGAGTGGGGGGGTGAGGGGGAGAGAGGGGGTGGTTGGGAGAGGGAGAGAGAGGGGCGAGGGTGAGAGAGACGGAGAGGGGGCAAGAGAGGGAAAGAAAGACGGAGAGGGGGGTGAAAGAGGGAGAGAGAGGCAGAGAAAAAGAGAAATACAGAGATGGAGCGAGAGAGGGAGGAAGGGGAAACAAAAAGGGGGAGAGAGGGAGTAAGAGAGAGACAGAAAGATAGAGAGGATGAAAGGGGGAGAGGGAAGGCTCGAGAAGCAAAGAGAGGGAGAGGATGTAGTCAGGGAAAGGCATACATAAATCGGTGACAGACCCCTGATTGCACCGGCATTGGGAAAGGTGGAGCACTCCATCTTCTACGATGATGCTTGTATCGGCGTCGGGGGAGGCTTTGGCTCTGGATGGATTTGCCTACTTTGCTCTCATTTTCTCTCCCTCTCTGGAGGGTGCCGATCTTAGCAATCCTTCAAAATGAAATTTCAAACTCCCTATCTTTTCTTGGACTCTTATATAAAGCCCTCTTAGCGGCCATAGGATCTGAACTTGAAATGGAGAGCCATGATGAGAGTTCTTATAGATCTTGTGAGAACTATTCTCACAAAATCAAATCATATATATATATATGGGTAAAACTACTATGCATATATCCCATATATATATATATGTAGGTAAAACTACCATGCATATGTCCTTCACACTATGGTAAGGGATACTTTCTCGTTTGGAAAGTATTAATGTGCAAAAAGAGAAAACCATCACGCCTCATGACACCTTTTTAACCTTGTTAGGTTTAAAAAAGAATTATCCCTCGCCATAGTGTGAGGGATATATGCATAGTAGTTTTTCCCTATATATATAGAGAGGAAGGCTATGTGATGCTCAAACGTGTTTTAGAGAGGAACGCCCCATACTTTGAACGAATGGAAGAGGGAGTTGTACTTGGCATTAATTGTGTTATCTCAAAGAAAGTAAGCAAATGGCTAAAATGGCTCCTAATTTCCCTCTCTCAAAATGCTAACCTATGAATCCTACTTTTTCTCTATAGGACTTCGAGATTCTCTCTCTATCTCTCTCCACAGATGCTCCAAATTATCTAAAGAGTCTTAAACTTCCATTCTCAAAAAAATACAAGCCAGGAAGAATAGAAATCCTCACTGGGATGGTTATTTAGTTTGAGATTTGAAATGACCATGGTTGGGCCCCATCATAGATAATAGAAATGAGGTTTTGTTTAAAAACAAGAGATTGTTTCCTTTGTTTTTTTTTTAATTCCAATATTGGCCTCATATCTATGATGTGTGTAGAGTATTACCTCACATTTGAATATATGCATGGAGCCTGCTTCGATCGTATGGTGGAGACATACCAAACGTAACAAATTCTATGAGGTTCACTTTTTAAAACGTGCTTATTATTATTATTATTATTATTATTATTATTATTATTATTATTATTATTTTGTCCCCACTTCAATCATATGGTACATTGTGGTCTGACAACTTTCAAATTGGGCAGAATGCCAGTACACATGGTTATGGTCATGTGAGCATTTGATACTTGATTAAATCATGCCTAATTATCTTGATCATAATTTGGGATTTGAATTGATCAAAACGTGCATGGAGTATTTAAGGATACAAGAATTCTGACTTGATTGATGAAACCTTACAGAGGGATGCATAGATAGGTTCCAACCTAGGTGATTTCAATGCAAGGTGTCACTCCTTGTAATGTGATTTTTAAGTCGATTGCCAATAACATTCATCATAGGTAGGGTAGGTAGATAGGTAATTTGATGCAAGCCCTAGGATTAGGGCTGCGTAGGGTGCCTAAGCACGTGTTCGATGACACTTCGATTGTCAAGAAGTCCCCAAAATACGAGAACGCACCTTCCGATATAAAACCCACAATTCTATTCAATAATTAAATCCTGAATAATTATTCTCTACAATGCCATATAAATAAGGAAAGATAAGTTAGAGCCTAAAAAACCTAATTTAACTAGGAAGCTAAATAATTTCGAAAACTAAATCCTAATTACAACTCATTAAATCAAATTAGCAATATAATGACATATAATTACTAAATAAAAATCCTAAATCGAATTGGACCCTACACATGTGGCCATTGAGGTCTATGCTGCATCATAATTGCCAATGTAAGGTTCCACAAAAGAAACCTACATGAATTTAAGTCTAAATGTGATTTTTAGCTTGTTTGCCAATAACATTCATCATAGAGGGGGCCCACCAAACTTTATGAAATCTGTATCCAAAAAAAATAATAGAATCTAAATTCAATTACAAGGAAGGAAGGTGATAGACTAGGATCTTTATTTTCACGGTGATAAATAGGAAAAAACTCAAAAATTAAAAAAATAAAAATGAATAAAATCTGAAGCGTTGATTAGCTGCCCACCATTAGGATTGAGATCCATGGACGTGCATGTGGATGGTATTGTGGAAGCATTTTACAAGAAAAAAACTCAAAAACAAGAAAAGAAAAAATCTGAAGCGTTGATTATTTGCCATTGTAAAGAAACTTTGAGCGGCAGTCTTGTATCATAATAGGCTACTGCTGTGGGCTGAGTAAGAAGCAGTCCCATATCAGAAACTAACAACCATAATCAAACAATCTCAACCGTGGTGAATTGGGAAAGGCTCTATGGGCTAAGAAGCACTCCCATATCAGAAACTAACAACCATAGTCAAACAATCTCAGCAGTGAATTGGGAAAGGCTCTATATTAAACTTTTGTAGAAGAACGAGAAACCATTGTTTTTCACAACTTAACCCCCCAAACGAAATCTGAAGCGTTGATTACCTGCGCATTGTAGAGAAACTTTGAAAGACAGTCTTGTATCATGGATTATCTGCCCATTGTAGAGAAACTTTGAAAGGCAGTCTTGTATCATATCATGGTCTATTGGTGTGGGCTGAGTAAGAAGCACTCCCATATCAGAAAACAATCTCAACAGTGAATTGGGAAAGGCCCTATAGTAGACTTATGAGAAACCATTGTTTTTCACACACAACTTTCTATTTCATTAGGTGCTCCACACATAGAGAAGATATTCTCTCTCTCTCTCTCTCTCTCTCTCTCTCTCTCGTTTATAATCCAGAGAGAGTTTTTCCGGAAAGGAAGAAGCAGCAACTTGCCCACACTTGGGTATTGGGAAGAAAGTATTGGAAAGATGTAGGGAAGAAAGCAGCGGAATGTGGAACATCAGGATCCGCTCATATGGTTTAAACGACTCATCGTACATTTTTTTTTCTTCATACTGTGTTAGCTGAGGTGGCATTAGTTAATTGCATAGTGAAAGAAGGGCAAAAATGCCCCTTTCGAAATGAGACATTTTAGAAAATATTTCATATATATATATATATAGGCTTTGATTCTACGAGAATTGTTCTCACGTACCTATTGTGAGAATTTTTTGTGGAGTCCACTTATAGGTCCCATTTGGAGATGAAAAGATCTATGTGGGATCATCTCATATATCAAGTTTGACCTCAATCATATATTCGTAATCCTTTCATCCATGGCTTATAAATTTAGTTTATTCGGATTTATGCACAATCGATCCAGTGGTCCAGTAAATTCGAATTTAACCAAAACTTGGGGCGAGTAACTATAAGGGAGTTCCTATGTATTGCAAGGTTTATATTGGATGATAGATGGGCCCCACCTATAGTTCTTATAAAATAAATGATAACAACTAGTTCTTATAGGATTATTTCCCTATATTGTACACAGGGTTTTGATCTTGTGAGAACTGTTCTCAAGCACCTACCGTAAGAACTTGTTATGAGGCCTACTTATGGGTCTCATTTGGAGATGGAACTTGGAGGGATGGAAAGATCTATGTGGGACCACTTCAAATATCAAAGTTGGACCCAATCCTATGTCTGTAACCCCTTCATTCATGACCCATAAGTCTGGTCCATTCGGATGAGTATACAATCTATCCAACAGTTCAGTCTATTCGGATCTGACCAAAGCTTGAGGCGTATGACTATAAGAGGTTCTTGTGTATTGTAAGATTTGGATTGAGTAATAAATGGTCTCCAACTAAACTTCTCATAAAAAAATGATGAGAATTAATTCTCATATAACTATTTTTCATATATAGATATATATATATATGTACATATGTATGTATGTAGGTATGTATGTATGTATTTGTATGTATGCTTTATTTCCTTGTTTTTAGTTGAAGGTGTGCTTGACATAGGCAAAGACCTAGCTGTATGCCTAGCGCCTTGGGTTCTAGAAGGGCTTGGCGCCTAGCTTGCACCTTAACTAACTGAACGCCACGAGGGTCAAAGAAGAGACAAATTCAGTTGTATTTTGTTATGGTACAGAGTAAATTGATGACATGAATAAAGGTTTTTACTAGGGCATTTTTTTTCCAATTGTTTTGGTGTATGGGTGCTATTTAATTAAACTTAGGATACATAGTGGGTTGGCTGAATTAGAATAATGGGAATTTTTTTTTCATTCGCCGATAGAGGCCAATGGTCAATTGTTAGACAATGAGTCAAAGGAAGTCCTAGTAAATCCATAATACAGGTTGTTTGAAAATATAGGTATTTGTTATTATAAATTTTTTAAGAACCCAAAGTGATAAATTACATTTGTGGAGATAAAATAGTGAAAATCTATAGAAGAAAAAGCAAAATATAGAAGCCAATGCAGATCGGATGGTGGATGTTGTATATGTGGTACTTCTTTCAAAAAATGGTAAGAATTTTCTTGCCTGTAAAGTGTAGGTTTTCAAGCTAAACTTGTTTCTAATTCGAATACCGTCTTGACTCGGGCCCAAATAGTCTGCAAGTAGCCCAAATCAGCTCAGTTCTATCATTCAACTCATTGACAAAAATAGATCTTCACCTTTAGTATCATTACAGGAATCAAATCGTTTTTTTTTTTTTTTGGGGGGGGGGGGGGGGGGGGGTTGTTGTTCGCTCACAGTTCTTGTATATTTTTCTAGAATACCATAGATTTAGTGACATAATTTTTCCCACATTAGGTCCCTTAGTTAAAAAAGCTAATTTTAATTGACAAAAATAACCCTTCTGTTATAAAATATTGTTATTAGTGGATGCCCACCCTGGGGCCCACATTAGATATGGAAAGCAATAGTCCTACTATATTGGTTTGCTTGGGGAGGAAGAAATCCTATTCTATAAATAAGATCCCCCTCCCCCCATTATGTACACACTTCTCATTCAATAAGAAAACTCTCTCTCCTTTTCTCCCTCTACTCTCTATATATCTCTCCCCTCTTCTTAATACATTATCAGCACGCTCTTTTTTTTTCCTGTTTTCTTTCCTCCCCGCGTCCACGTCTCTTATTTCGCGTACGCTCCTCGTGAAAAGCTTCTTCTGCCATTCTTTCTTTATTTCTTTTATTTTTATATTGCTTCTATACGTTAACGTGCAACGTTTTCTGTAATTTCAACGTGCATTCAACGTTTCTGTGCATTCAACGTGCATTCAACGTGCATCTTTTCTGTACTTTCAACGTGCATCTTTTTTTTTATATATTGTTTCTGTGCATTCAACGTGCAACAAGTGCCAATCTCCTTCTTATGATATCTTGCGCCTCCAAAGTCTGATCGTCGATTCGTTTGATTTTTCAAAAAGCTCAAAAGCAGATCTACACGATACACGTGAAAGAAGGCAGATCTAACGGTAACATAATTTTCATTATTTATATTCCTTTATTTGTTTAATAAATTGTTCATGTTATGATTATTTATTTATTCATTATTATCATTATCTTTAACAAAGGGAGATCAAGAATAGTTCATAAATAAGAACTTGAAGTT
Organism: Sextonia rubra; assembly: GCA_037013555.1. Taxonomy (NCBI): domain Eukaryota; kingdom Viridiplantae; phylum Streptophyta; class Magnoliopsida; order Laurales; family Lauraceae; genus Sextonia; species Sextonia rubra. The sequence continues at coordinate 26,996,017 of JASUAD010000011.1, read as the reverse complement.
CTATATTAATACGGGCCTGCAGTTCCGTAAGAACCAGAAGTTCTTTTCTAAATCCGGACCAGAAGTTCCGTGGATTATTAAAATCTGAAACCAGAAGTTCTCAGATCCACAATATGAACTTGAAGAATTAAGAATGGATCATAAATAAGAACCTGAAGTTCTATATTAATACGGGCCTGCAGTTCCGTAAGAACCAGAAGTTCTTTTCTATATCCGGACCAGAAGTTCCGTGGATTATTAAAATCTGAAACCAGAAGTTCTCAGATCCACAATATGAACTTAAAGATTCATTCCTAATCAAACCTGAAGTTTGATATTTCGATCCAGAAATAAAAGTAATATGTCATAACATCAAGCCCGAAGCCTTGATAGAACCTGAAGTTCTAATCAGGAACCTGCAATTCCAAATCAAGCCAGAAGCCTTGTTAAAACTGTTTGTTTTTGGATTATTAAAATTGATAACATGATGTTATTCAATTTAAATTGGCAAACTTGATCTGACATGGCTCACCCCTTAATTTATTCTGAATGCATTACAATTTTTATTTTATCTTTTGCATATCAATGATCATATATATATTTTTTTCCAGCTCTTGCATAATGTCGAACTTGGATTTAAAGCCCTTAACATTACCGGGGACAACTACTTATCCCAGCACTTGGATGCAAAATTACATTTGCAATCCAAGAAGCTTGGAGAGACGATAAAAGAAGGTAATAAAGAGTCCCCGGAGAATAGGGCCTTGGCACTTATCTTCTTACGTCATCATATACATGATGACCTTAAGAATGAATACCTCACAAAGGAAGACCCTGCAAGTCTTTGGAAGACCCTGAAGGATAGATATGATCACCAGAAGATGGTCTTATTACCAACAGCTCAGAATGAATGGCTAAACCTGCGATTTCAAGACTACAAATCGGTATCTGAGTATAACTCCGCTCTTTTCAGCATTGTTTCCCGGTTAAGACTGTGTGGGGAAACAATTATAGAAGAGCAGATGTTAGAGAAAACGCTGTCCACTTTTCACGCATCAAATGTAATCTTGCAAAAGCAGTACCATGAACGGCGTTTCTCCAAATACTCAGAACTGATCTCTTGTCTCCTTGTTGCTGAGCAGAACAGTAAAGTTTTGCTAAAAAATCATAACTCCAGACCAACTGGATCTATGGCACTGCCTGAAGCAAATGCCAATTTCAATTCTAGCAGAGGCAGAGGAAGGGGGCGTGGGAGAAATCATCCCTCCAGAAGAGGTGAAAAAAGAAACTCCTCTCGACGAGGAGGATTTCGAGGTCCTCCCAATAAAAAATTCAAAAACCACCAGAAGTGGTCTGATCCTCAGAAGCAACAAAATCCAGATCAACCTCAGAATCCACCAAATACTTCTGCCCACTGTTCTGATAACCCTTGCTACAGATGTGGAAGGATTGGGCATTGGTCACGCGCTTGTCGTGCACCAAAAGACGTGGTGGAACGATACAAAGCATACAAGGCCTCTATTCATTCTGCAGAATCAAATGATCTGGAAGATCGGGATTGGGATATTGACCTACAAAATGACAATTACCAGTTGGACATTACAAATTTGGAAACTAAAGATTTTTTTGAAGACGAAAATGGCCAACCTCTGAGCAATGAGGCATTTAGTGCTAAAATCGGAACTCCTCTTGGAATGTTTTAGAAGACCAAACAAATATTTTTCAAAATCTCCATTTAGAATCTTTTTTAGCTATTTACCTTTTTAAGGATATTTTATGATTGGATGATTTAGTTTTCAGTTTTTTAATTTTGATAAACATTTTATGGATGTTTTGTGATGAATGACTTTTTATCAATTTGATGAAATTTCTCTTATGAAATTTTCTTAACCATGTGATTGTTTAGTTACATTTTCTTTATTATCTTTTGTTTAAAGGTATGGATCACAACAATAGGGATACTCACTGTCTTGTAGATAGTGCTACAACACATACTATTCTGAAAAGCCAGAAGTTTTTCTCAGAATTAGCATTGAATTCACGAAAGGTATCCACCATAGCTGGACCTATGTAAATAATTGAAGGCTCCGGAAGAGCCTACATAACGTTATCTAATGGTACTCATTTATTCATTAAAGATGCATTGTTCTCCAGCAGTTCCCGCAGAAACTTGCTCAGTTTTAAAGACATCAGAATAAATGGATACCATGTTGAGACTGCTAATGAAGGTAGCAAGGAAATGTTATGTATCGTTACTAGTATTGGAGGCCGAAAGCAAATACTAGAAACATTAAGTGCACTTTCTTCTGGGTTATATTATACGACGATATCCATCGTCAAATCACATTCGGTTTTGAGTAAAACGAGACAGTTAAGCCTGAATCTTAAACCAACCTCAAAGTTTAGCAATCCTCAAACCTTATTGCTTTGGCATGATAGATTAGGGCACCCCGGAGTTACCATGTTAAAAAAGATCATTGATAACTCCGTTGGACACCCTTTAGATAACCATAGTTTGACCATAGCAAATGGGTATTTATGTGTCCCATGTTCACAGGGAAAGTTAATCACTCGACCTTCCTTCGTCAAGATTGCATTAGAGTCCCCATCTTTTCTGCAAAGGATGCAAGGCGACATCTGTGGACCGATCAATCCACCTAGTGGACCTTTTAGGTATTTCATGGTTCTGATTGACGCTTCCACCCGTTGGTCTGATGTTTGCCTACTTTCAACTAGGAATATAGCATTTGCCCGTCTATTAGCACAAATCATTAAACTTAGAGCCCATTTCCTTGATAATCCTATTAAGTCTATACGACTTGATAATGCGGGTGAGTTTACATCACAAGCCTTTGATGACTACTGTTCATCTTTTGGCATTGTTGTTGAACATCATGTCCCTCATGTCCATACCCAGAATGGCTTAGCTGAATCCCTGATTAAGCGGATTCAACTTATTTCTAGGACCCTGTTGATGCAGTCTAAATTACCAGTTAGTGCTTGGGGACATGCTGTATTACATGCATCAATGCTCATTCGACTTCGACCCGCAGCCTACCATCAATACTCTCCCGCACAGCTCATATCGGGACATCAACCTAATATCTCCCATTTACAAAAGTTTGGTTGCGCTATTTTAGTCCCTATACCACCCCCTCAACGTACTAAGATGGGACCACAACGTAGGTTGGGCGTCTATATCGGCTATGACTCCCTTTCTATTATTCGCTTTTTAGAACCAATGACAGGAGATGTCTTTACTTCTCGTTTTGCTGATTGTCAATTCGATGAGACAAACTTCCCACCGTTAGGGGGAGATAAAGAACGTATTGTTCCTGCAGAACAACCTGTTCCTGAAGAACGGCGTAAACTAACGTGGAATGCTTCCACTTTGTCTCATTTAGACCCACGTACTTCACAATGTGAATATGAAGTCCGTAGAATTGTGCACTTACAAGAAATTGCAAATAAATTACTCGATGCATTTAACGATGCAGCAAAGGTAACTAAGTCATATATTTCAGCTATGAATGCACCTGCTAGACTTAATGTCCCTGTAGGACAAAGTCAAAAAGTGGCAACAAAAGAGTTTGTAATACGCCAGAAGCGTGGCAGACCTGTAGGTTCAAAATATATAGCTCCGCGAAAAAGGAGAAATATACAGTCATCATATCCTCCCAAATATACACTTAACACTCCTGAAGAGTTTCCTCCTGAAGAGGGTCATAACGCTTGTAACACTCCGACCCGAGTTGATCCGGATTAGTGAGTAATTACGTGTGATTTTAGCGTTAAGAGTGTTTTGATTTTGTCTTTCTTTGGCTTTGAGTCATGGAGAGATCGTTTGGGTTGAATTGACTTGGTTTCGGTAGTTCGAGCCCTTTTTCGTAATTTTGGCTTTTGATTGACTTTGTCAGTTTTGCGTCATTCTGACGTCATCGCGTGTATTTCGTTGAGCTTGTCGATCTTCGTAACTGTCTTGGATCCAAATGTTTCCGTTTGCTCTCGTTGGATCGTCAGTTGACTCAAACTGACATTTGTGTAAGCTGTTTGGACTGAAGTGTAATTTGGACTCATTTTAAGTTATAAATATCCTACCAACTCTCTCCTTTCTCTCGATCGTTCTCTCAGCTGTCTCTCTCTCTCGTTCAGCTCTCTTTCTCTCCTTCTCCTTCTCTGTTTCTGTTGCTTGAGGGAGGAAGAAAAGAGCAAGTTTGTGTGTGTGTTTCCAGCGGACTGAGCCAAAGCAACGGTCGTGTGCGTGTGATTTCGTCTGTAAGGCAAGTATAAGCCCAAGTAGTATGAACACCGATTGATATGGCTTTGATTGTTGTCTTTGTATTCTTCATTGTGTTTCTCAGTGTTAGACAGCCCTATTGAGTCCATTTTTGCTGTTATTTTCCTGTTTTCGGTCGAAAGACTCGTTTTCTGTGTGTCTGTAACTATTCCAGAAAAATGACTTCGTGCACTCACGGCTACACCGTGAAATGTGCTACGGCTAAGCCGTGAAATGGTTTACGGCTAAGCCGAGACCCAGCCGTAACCCTAACCGTAAAACAATACAGACTGACATCTGAAAATAACTGAAAGTTGGCAAAATGCCACTCTTCTACGGCCCAGCCTGATCTAAGCCGTACATTGTACTACGGCTAAGCCGTGGACCAGGATACGGCTGCGCCGTAGAGTAAAATACGGTTGAGCCATAAATACAAATGAACATTTTGGGGAGCCTCGGCTCAGCCGCAGTGCATAGTACGGCTAAGCCGTAAGATGCCTTGGCTAAGCCGTAAGGTCACCTACGGCTACACCGTGAGCTCCTGAGAATTGAATAAAAAGGGCTAGGTTTAAGAAAGAGACCGTTATGACTTTCATGTTAGAATGTAGCTAACCTGGACATGCCCAATGGAATGTTTGAATGACATGAATGATCTTGAGGGCTGTGAATCATTCATGCTTGTTATCCAGTTGTTTAGCACCTCCCCATGGGTGTTGGTTTAAGGGACTTCGGTGTACACTCCTGACACTGCAACACTAGACAATGGTACATCGGATAACTTAAAACTATATCAGCATGCACGGTTAGAAACACTGGATAAATAGATTAGGATTGGCTCGTAATTGACCTTGATTCGTAAAAGTACTTTGATTTGTCGAGCATATTGACTTCGGTTATGCCCTCTTATGTGTTCTGCGCTGGACCTCTCGATTCTGTGGGAAATGCAGCAACCCCAGAGCGAAACCCGGGCGGGACCATTCTATTATTATGTTTTACTGTTGCTCCACTGGAGTACTTGCATCAGTGCTTATTTGTTATTAGTACTCGAGTACTTGAGTCAGTGATATTGTTCTTAGTGACTTTGCTTATTCGCATTCAGTATCAGTATCAGTATCAGTATCAGTATCAGTATCAGTATATGTGATGCACTTCCTACTGTTCGTTTAGTGTGATATGTGAGATCTGTATGTGATATGATATGATTGATTGATTGAGGTGCATCATCCGATTTGATTGTGATTGGTATATGGCACTACTGAGCCTCAGCCTTAGGATACCCGACGGGGTTAACTTTGGTTTAGTTTATGTGTTTGCCTCTGCAGAGTGTTCTGTCCTGGGACTCCGGACCCCGGGAACTAGAGACCCATGTGTACCCTGGCCCGGTCGCTGGTGTTCTCATTCCGACTGCTCTCGTAAGGGAGAAAATGACCAATGTAGTAGCCACTTTGACTGTTATCTGTTTATGATTCTGATAGCATGCTTATTCATTGCATAATTGCTTAGTATACGAACATGATTTCTATGGATATTGCACTGTGATTATTACTCATTAGTAGACACAATTCGTGTTATCTTCTTGTGGCTTATATTTTGTTAAGTCGTTGTACTTATGAGTTGTCTTTGTGTGTTGCAGGCTCAGATCCCTTTCCCGATCCTGCGTCGGTCGACCCGACTCCAGGAGAGGCTCGCGAGGCCCCCTCCGGCCTAGAGGAGTGGACTTGATCCATCCTCCAGAGTACGGTTTGCATCATTTTGTTTTCCCCATTCATTGGAGTCTGAGTCTATTGAGGGGATTTTTTCTGTAATCGTACAGTGGGCTTTGATGATATCTGTATTTTGATTTTTGGTTGTTATAAGCGCGCTCTATTATCATACGTTCTTGTAATTGTTCTTGTCCTCAGTTTAATGTTTTTGTAATCTATTATGTCTTTTGGTATGTTGCGATATGCCTTGATACGTACAGCTTTCGCGTACAGTTGTTTGCACGTGTGAATGATCCCTTGTGCGTGTATACTTGAACGGGGTCTAAGTGTACGTGCACGGGAGTACGTGTGTCATTGATTAGACTTTCTCTGACCCCCGGTCCCTGGGCTCGGGTTGTGACAACACTCCCGAAGAAGCTATGGAAAAATTCACTTTCTCTGGAATGACGAAAGTGCTTGATGAGACTATAAAAGCCCCTGAAATGGCACCGGTACCGGATAATGAAGAGATCTCTATATTTTACAATTATTCAAGAGAGAGATGGGATCGAAAAAGAATTGTCATCGATGATGCATTTGCATATGTGGTAGCTACACATATATCAATGGAACATGAGGATGATGATTGGGATACAGAACCACGTACTATAAATGAATGTCGACAAAGAAAAGATTGGCTAAAATGGGAAACTGCTATTACAGCAGAATTAGAGTCTCTCAATAGACGTGGTGTATTTGGACCTATAATACAAACCCCAAAAGGTATTAACCCTGTAGGTTATAAGTGGGTGTTTGTAAGGGAAAGGAATGAAATGAATGAAATCATTAAATACAAGGCAAGACTTGTGGCACAAGGTTTCCTGCATAAACCTGGGATTGATTATGAGGAAACATACTCCCCTGTTATGGATATAACGACATTCAGATATCTGATAAGTTTAACGGTTTCCAAAAATTTGGATCTGAGACTCACGGATGTTGTGGCCGCTTATCTGTACGGGGACTTAGACACAGAAATTCATATGAAAATCCCAGAAGGATTTACTTTGCCTGAAGCAAAGCCCAAGAGTACGTACTTAATACAATTGAGACGATCATTGTATGGATTGAAGCAATCTGGAAGAATGTGGTACAATCGTCTCCGTGAATATTTGTCTAAGGAAGGATATGAAAACAATCCCATTTGCCCATATATCTTCATAAAGAAATCCTTAAAAGGTTTTGTAATAGTGGCAGTTTATGGCGATGACATAAATTTAATTGGGACTCCAGAAGAGCTCGAAATAACTGCTGATTATTTGAAAAGGGAATTTGAGATGAAAAACCTTGGGAAAACAAAATTTTGTCTCGGCTTGCAGATCGAGAGAAGTTCTAGTGGAATATTAGTCCATCAATCTAATTATACCAAGAATATACTGAAACGCTTTGGTATGGATAAAGCACATCCACTAAGCACTCCCATGGTTGTTCGGTCTTTAGATATAAACAAGGATCCATATCGTCCAATTGAAGAAAACGAAAAGGTATTGGGTCCAGAAGTACCATACCTGAGTGCTATTGGTGCTTTAATGTATTTAGTACAATGTACTAGACCGGATATTTCCTTTTCAATGAATTTACTTGCTAGATACAGTTCTGCGCCAACGCAAAGGCATTGGACTGGTATCAAACATATCCTACGCTATTTACGTGGTACAATTGATTTAGGACTCTTTTATTGTAAAGATTCCAAGTTTGTAGGATATGCAGATTTAGGATATTTATCTGATCCTCATAAGGGTCGATCATAGACAAGTTATGTATTTCTCAATGGTAATGCTGCTATTTCTTGGCGCTCTACTAAACAAACTTTAGTAGCTACTTCTTCTAACCATGCTGAAATTTTAGCCCTCTATGAAGCTAGTAGGGAATGTGTATGGCTAAAATCTTTAATTCAACATATTCATAGTTCTTGTCAATTGCCTCTCAGTACAGGTACCCCGAGCATTATCTATGAAGACAATGAGGCATGTATTCAACAAATTAAAGAAGGGTACATTAAAGGTGACAAGACAAAGCACATTGCACCAAAGTTCTTCTTTACACATGAGCTTCAGAAGAACAATGAGATCGAAGTCAAGCAAGTTCGTTCAAACAACAACTTGGCTGATTTGTTCACCAAGTCATTACCAAAGTCAACATTTCAAAAGCTTGTATGTGAGATCGGCATGCGGAAAGTGTATCATCAAACAATGTAAAGGGTATTATCGTCAGGGGGAGTAACAGATTCTGGATAGATACCTTGAAGCCTATCAATTAGGACATATGTGCACTGTACTCTTTTTCCTTCTCTAGGTTTTGTCCCACTGGGTTTTCCTAGTTAAGGTTTTAACGAGGCAGCATTATGCACGTCCAACACCACTTCAATAACTTTGTAAAATGTTGTACTCTTTTTCCTTCGCTTAGGTTTTTATCCCATTGGGTTTTTCCTTTGCAAGGTTTTAATGAGGCAACGATTATTGAATGGTGGTCATCCAAGGGGGAGTGTTATAAAATATTGTTATTAGTGGATGCCCACCCTGGGGCCCACATTAGATATGGAAAGCAATAGTCCTACTATATTGGTTTACTTGGGGAGGAAGAAATCCTATTCTATAAATAAAATCCCCCTCCCCCCATTATGTACATACTTCTCATTCAATAAGAAAACTCTCTCTCCTTTTCTCCCTCTACTCTCTATATCTCTCTCCCCTCTTCTAAATACCTTCTTGCTTATTAAGTCCCTTACGTGAAATTCGATATTTCAAAACCACGCTTTTTCTTTTTCTTGCAACTCTCGTCTCCAAACGATGACGATCTCCTTGAGCTGCCTGCAGGTTCCTCAGAAGAAACTGCACGCAGGAGTGCGTCTTGCCCCCTACTTCCCTCTAGACCAGCCCCAGAAGTTTGCTATGTCGACAAAGTCTTTGGTGCCAGCAATGTCGCCAACCTCCTCAATGAGCACATCGCCTCGCAGCTCAATATTTTATGCCTCATTGGACACTATGTCTCTTATCTCTAAACATCAATCCTTTTGTCATCCTATGTACTAAACATTCGATTTCAAAACACTTGGGTTGAATTGCTATGGAAAATGGAGAATTTAGCATAGCTAAAGAACAAATGTAAAGAAATGGAAATGATTAAAGAAAAAAGAAACCCATTTATTTACAGAATGCCGCCCATAAGTGAGATTATAACTTTGTACAGTTTTTATCCTGTATTTTCTAAAAACCCTCATTCACTGAATTGTGAATTTCCCATCCATCCATACTGTTTATTCTCAAAATGCTGATAACCCTTCGCGTTTTAAACATCGTGGGTTTACACCGTTTACATAATAAGCATTTTCTGTACTTCTACACATTTGAGTAGATGTGTGCCATAACTGATATATCCATTGACATAATCCACAAAACCAATCTCTACTTGACAAAATTTAAGTCTAAGCACATAAATTTCCAAAGCACCTAAAATCAATGCTTAAAGAAATCCCTTTGCGATTATTGTGGCTCTCTGATTCTGTGAAACTGGCTTATGTGGTTAGACTTTCAATATTTTGGATGGTGATCTTCAATTCATGTTGGAGGTGTGCTCTGGAAGGAGCAATCACTATGTCGTTCCAACTTGAACATGATCTACATGTGGTATCCGACTGCGGGTAGAGGTCGTACACACATTCCGCATCCTCATTCAACTTGCTTATCTTGATTAAGCAGTCAATTTCTTGGGGGTCAACCAGCACTTTATTGTCTCCATCCTTCCATCCTATCAACTGCACATTTATCCCAATTCATCCATTAAAAAATGTTGAATTTCATAGTAAATAGCATAACAATAATGAATATCATTGTAAAATAGCATAATGACAATGACACCACAATTATATGAGAACGTGTAAGTATAATGTTAAAGTAAATAGCAGTTTTCTGGATGTAGGTAATCTTCTCTACTTCAAACCCCACAAGTTACTACTCTTACTCCAAGTAGCATATTATGATTCAGAGTTTCTGCTTCTCTTTCAGTGGTAAATTTACTAAAAACTGATTTTACAAGCAATGCATTACACGATTGACACACTTCAGTTCTCATATTTGGCCATTACACTATTCATTTTATATTTGATTGGAATATACCATTCCGGCCAATGGAAATAGTTGTCATGGGAGGATCGGTAATAGTGTAATACTCTGTCAGTTTACCATGCTAATAATCACACAACTTATTAGGTGATCCTTTCATTTGCTTGCTTCTTTTGAATATTTAGGAAGTAGCCCCGTTAGAAAGAGAAACCAGAAGACAGAAAGAAAGAATGAAACCCAAGGTAGAAGCTTACCTTAGGTGGACTACCCATGGCATTGGTGCAATATAGTCTTGCATTGTCAACTAGTTGGCAATAATGAGGAAATGCACTTGCAAATGTCTTATGAGATTTTAACTGTGACTTCACCCTCACAGCTCTTCCCATCAGTATGGCTCGCCTGGTTCCCATTGCATCCAAAATTTTACATCAATACCCTTAGCATGCAAAAATAATGATAATAAGAAATGAAGAAAGAAAGAATAATACCTCATCCCTCTAACTACTGCAAGATAAGCATCACAAACCACTCCCACAAGCTCTATCCTATAAGGTTTTCTCTTAGCTGGTTCTTGCTCTTGCTCTTCTACTTGTTCCCAATAATTTTCAATGATTGACCCATCATTGGATACCTTGTATCCAACACCCATTCGGTAGCGATAACGATGAATATTTCTTGCCATGGAGATGGTCTGCTCCACGAAGGGCATCCAAGAGAGGGTACCATCCATGATCACATCACGTCCTTCGTTGAGTGCAGTGACTAGGAGAGAAGATGCTGCATCCATAGATGACTGGTGCACCTGGTTTGATTGTTTAAAAATCTTTTTAGTACAAGATAACCATAGAAATATTATATTTCAGCACCCACCACCGCTAAGTACTTTTCTGTTAGTTGTCAAGACTACCCAGTACCGCCATACAGTTAGAACTTAAGAGGACTTGGTTTTCTGAACTATTCATTTGGAGGCCGCCAATCCAATGGTTATAATCATTTGATTATAGTGAGTTTCAGCTTTCCAAATCATGTGGGTGAGACCATTGTTGGAGATGCCACTAGAACTTCCTTTGAGATGTTCTTAGCAACAATTAAAATCCATAATCCATGTCACTATTCAAAGATGCATTTACCAAATGACAATAACCAAGTGATCTACCCCTAAAATGATTGCCAAAAACATTTATCAATTTGGACTATATGATTGATGGGCATTGGGCTAATTGATTGTTTCTAACAATCCCGCCAGTGCTTGATCTTTAGAATCTTTGCTCACTTGTTTCCCCTTTTTAAAAACACTCATAAGCAAGCAACAGAATGGGTATATATATACTCCTATTCAACAAAATTTTGGGCTCAAGCTAACCCAAGAACTATTCCACTAATTGGATGGTACTGGCCCATGCACAAACATTGCAGCTAGTGCCACTTGGATGCAGCCTCCTTTTGGATGCACCAGAGAGGTCCCACAAGAGTGTGCTGGAGTTGGTCTTTATGTTAGGAGGAAATGCTCGAGTCTGAGAGGCTGGCCACTTCATTAACCAACTTTACAGTAAGTAATTTGCAGTGGAAGTATTCCAATTTCCAAAGGCCTGATGTCTGCTAATTCTCTTCCTGGAATTCCACAAATGCTGAACCCCCCATAGCAAAAAGCCACTTCACTTTAGCTTAGGAGTTCTCCCCATCAAATGCAGAATCTTCAGTCAAAAATTATTACAGGAATTTGAAATGCTCTTACAAGGTGAATTTCCATCTGAAATTTACTAATAAAAAATGCTCTAGGCCATATATTCTGTTTTTGATTAGTAATATGACTTGAACGCAAAACCTCAAGGCTGCAGCAATGAGCATTTTCACTGTGCCATGGGCTTCTCAGAATTATCGAGTAATCTAGTCTCAGACTCTAGATGACACAGAAGCCTATAGATTTTAATAGAAACTGGTAAATGTAAACTTTAATGAAGGACAATAATAGAAAGAAGCAGAATACTATAAGGTTACCAGCTCTGCAGTTTGGAGCATGTCATGGTGTCCTCGTGAATTGAGGGCTTTGTAGATGACGTCTGTCTCTTTGAATGCATCTGCCTCAACCACCACAGCCTTTGCACTCGCCTCTGACCAGAGAGGTCTGTGTATATCATAATTTGTAAAGTAAATTTAGTCTTTATAAAATTCACATCAAAATTTTAACATACTGCAAAATGAGGAAGAGCCATTTTCATGTTCCCAGCGGAGTTCAAAAGTTGCCACTATGATACCAAAACAAAAGCATTGACTGGGTTAGTGAATGGTCTGGGGTCTGGTTTTGGCCCGTACTTGTTATCCTATGAGGTCCTCCTGACATGAACCTAGGCTGATCCGACCAATTGCCACCCATGGTTTGAACTAAATTTATATGGGCATATTTTTGTCAAAGAATAAATGAGGGAGGTGTCCTAGTGTCTTACTCTTTGAGTATGTCCTGAAGCACAGTGCTCTTTCCTGCACCCATCCCACCACCCATGAGAAGGAGAACAGGGCTCCTCTCCCTGCAAGCTGCCGGCACCATCACCTCAGTGTCAGTAGACTTGTTTGAAGTGATTTTAATAGCCTTCATCTCCTCTAACAGTGTAGAGAATACTCTAGTCACCTTCAGGTCCTTTGTAATCCTCTCAAATCTCTGTTTCCTATGAGATCCAATGCATCCAAAGAGAAAGGTCTTTGAGTACCATTAGAAGGAATGATTCTCATGTTGATTTTAGGAGATCTAAGGATATCCTACTATATGTACTATATCATATACTATTAGGAGTGGATTGAGTTTTTAGATGGTTTTTCATGTACAAGAAAATCTGCAGTTGCTTTCATGACTCATGAGTCACTGATGAACAATCACCTTGTTTGTGTTGTGCTTGTTAATTGTCTAGGTGTCATGGTTCACTTGTACCTGAAGAGGAAGCCTTTCCTTTCAAGGTTTTAAAAATACAGGCTTTAACTAACAGGCACCTGAAGTCCTCATATAATCCAGCTTCTCCTTTAGTTTTTTTGGAAAAGACATTCATGCTGAGAAGTGCTGGAATTTATTTGTTCACTAATGTCATTTATACTATCACAGTTCAATCAAGAATGAAAAGAGAGTTGTGAGTGCTTGCACACCTGGTAGCTGCCATGACTATGTTTTTGAGCTTTCTTGCTGGTTCTGAATCAACACTCAAAACCTGCAATGCAATAGCAAAAGCAAAATATATAAATATGAAGTATTTATATATAGAATTATAATTAGATGAAGAAAGATAGCGGACGATTATTTATTTGTTATGGCCATATTCTATTGACTCACAAGTCACATGGCACGTTGGTGGACCAAATAGACGGTTTGGATTGGACATCTACAAAAAATTATCTCTTTCAAGGGTTGCTATTCATGGCTTTGATGTTAGCCCATGGGTACTCATTGCTCCAGCCATCTATTTCATCCTCTAGACTAGATGGTAACAATGAAACATATTTCTGGTGAAACATGTTACCGTCCCCACTCAACATGGTCATCACTCTAGCTAGCACTACTGATATAGAGTATAGATATTTCATTAGTGTAAGTAGGTTTTACCTGACCGATCATATGAGTGGCTTGGCCCCAATGAAATGCAAAGTAGCCATGTATACATTTATCAAATTCCTCAATAAGCTTCACATATAGAGATTCTGCATTTTTTTCATTGGAGAAAAATGCATAAATGTTGTCTACATATCCTTTGTTTTCCCTGAGATAATCATAAGCTAAATTACACAACTGGGGGCACTTGCTTGCATCCTCAAAACCCAATTGTCTAGCTGCAAAACGAGAGATAAAAACAAGTGCTAGTCACAACCACTATTAAAGAACCCCAATAAAAAAAAATTCTTTTCAGAAAAAAGGCATACAAAAGATGAAGGTTCTTGTGCTTGTGGGGTGACAAATGGCAATGCCTTGTTGCTAGCAACTAGGCTGCAAATTGGGCTAGTCTAGCCCAAGCCCACATCACCTGGCTCACATGAGAACCCGATTCAGATGGGGAAATCTTATGCATGAATTGATGCCCGGGTGGAATTCAGACTGGGCGCTCTTTCTCTCTGCCTTTGGGTAACTAGATTGGGCCTGGATGCCTGAATTATAACCTATATGTATATATGATATACTTTTTATATCATCTTTGTTTTAACCTACATCTAATATGATATAGTTTAGTTGTACTCCTTCAATTTGTAATAAAATTTCAGCTGCCTAGAGAAAAGAACATGGCTTTCCGGGCCTGGTTTCAGACCTGGAAATTAGAGCCTCATCAGGACTCAGGCCTGGGTTTAACCCCACATGCCAATCAGGTCAAATTCTAGCTCAATCAATATGTGGCCCTGCCCACTTGATGTCATTACCTCAGGACTTGCAAAAGAAGGGATAAAGAAAGCAATAACAACTCCATATCTTTGATTCATATTGGCCAACCAATACCAAGAAAAGCATTCTCATCTGTGGTAGTTGATACTTTTGCCCCTTGTCTTTCATATCATCCCCCCTCTTCCTCATTAAGACTCATTGAAATAACTGGCCTTTACAGTTCAATTCATGCAAATCTCAAAGACAATAATGGGTGGATAGAGGGTGCAAATATCAGCTCCCATGCCAGACAATTACCAAGATAATTCTTGTGATAAAGCTAACAAATTCATATTATTGGAACCCAATACCAAAATCACCCCAAAACTTCTTCTTTTGCTGATGGCTGAGAAATCAAGAGAAAAACATGGAAACTTTGAGATGGGTATGTGACTCCTGGATTGGATCATTTACCTACATAGTGAGGGAAGCTTTCGAGCCGATGGACGTGGCCGGAATCCGTCATCACTAGCCGGGGGATGACCTTCTCATCTCTCATGGCACGCCCTTGTCTTTGTCTGTGGTGAAAACGCATAGCTGGGGAGAGAGAGCCAATTGATGAGAAGGTAGGAGGATGAGTCTTGGTATGGCCATCTATATAACAAAGGGGTAGGAATTTCAAGGAAATGGAGGTGGATAAAATGATATGAGCCAATTGAGGAGTCAAGCGCTTATTTCTTGTTTGGTAGGTCAAAATAAAATGCAACTGTTAGGAAGAATGTATTATTATAAAAATGCCCTGGAATCTTCTAAAGACAAAGGCCTATAGATCCATTAGTGGGGTTCACTTATAAAATCTGAACGGTTCAGATCACTGCTCCTTGTGCGTATTAGGGCTTGGCTAAATTTTATTTTAGCTAGAGTTGGATCCACTATTAAATTGATTAGATATAAAATATGTGACCACTCGGATGGTGAACCCCTATACAGGGGAGTGGGGGATGTTGGGTGGTAAATTTCATACTGGTCTGGCCTCCAAAGGATCCAGAATCGACTCAGTTTAGATCTCAGCCATTGACTCCCAAATATACAATAGTTATCACGCTAGGCTCTGCTATCAGAATTTGCATTGTGGGCCCCACATTCGGTTAGTTACACGGCCATCACCGGTTGGACGGTGGCTAGTAGGAATTGGAATTGGTTGACTTTTCGGTCCATTGGATTTGGAGTTTCGGTCGAACTTCTTTTCTTTATTGTCTGTTAATTGTCCCTTGAATATGGTCATATTGACTGGGCGATCAGACCCTTCTGTTTCAATTTGTACCCCTGCTATGGGGGTAGGGAACCCGTCGGAGCGGGAGAGTAGATAGACCGCGGACAAGGTGACAAAGCCCTTTAGCTGAAAAAACAATAGCATACCCAGGGTTCAAACCTTGCGTAGCAAAGTGAGAATTCACGTCGCTCACCATCATCTATGAGGCCGTTCTAGAGTGGCAATCAAACCCTTAATTACCTTAACAGCTTGGTTTTGGGGCTTGTGCTATCTACGTGGACTCCATTTAGGCGAATGCATAGTTCAACAGATATCACAATGTTCAAGTGCTGTATATAATATTATTGCTACACTTAACCATCCATTTATCACACGTAATAGCACCATATCCTGAATTTCTGATGCATATTACCTATAGCGTTTTAAGGGTCTTTATGGCCCCGGCCAATCCGGGCCAGGGCTAATCCAAGCCCAGCACATTAGTCGTCGGGAGGAATATTTGTCTCACATATACCCCACAGGCTGAGACTCTGCCCAGGTCCAGCTGGATTCCAAATAATTACTATTCCTGTCCAGGCCTGAAACTTAAGAATATATAGGCCTAGGAAGCCCATTTAATAATTGGGCTAAAATGCTATGCATGGGGTGCAGTCATGAGCCAGATGCAAAGTCTACATCCAGCTAAATGTTCAAGTTGGCCGAGCCCATTTGACCCTAACCAATCATTGCTTCCCAGTGGGTAGGGTGCTTGCTGTCTTCTTCGAAAAGTTCCAAAGTAGATTCAAAACTGATTTTGCAAATTTTCTTGTGGTGATCATCTTTTGGTGCTTGAGACAGTCACTAGTCATGGTACAAGATTTGATGGGGTTATTAATTGAAGTGTACACTTAAAATATGCAGTAGGTTAAGACTTGACTGCTATTCAATGCTCACACCAGCGTCAATTTTAGAAATTGACAAAAGACGGTCATAGAAGTGGACTAAAGCTCTCATAAATGACAAAAGGGACAGGATCATCCAGCTAGGTGCATTTGGGGAATCAGTTAACCTAAGTAAAAATAAGAAGCCCACCTAAAACTCAAAAACCCTAGTTTCAAATGAGTTTTCAGGAATGAGAATTGAATATCATACTTTTTTTTAGTCAAAAACGTAGAATTTATATAATAATTTTAATAAATATTTAAAGTAGTTAGAAATGTGATAAACAAATTAATCCAATTCCATCATGCCCCAAATCAGAAGTCAGAATCTATAAATTCATACCCGTCCCGAACCAAAAACGCCACTGCTGAATGGCTTTTAATAAGAGCAGGTTGGGCAAGTGACCCATCTGACCCAGCATGTTGCCATCCGCAGGTTGGCTCATGCAAACCATAGACTTGACCTGATCTGGATCCTGAGCAAGGAACTTGTGAGGAAGATTCAACTCGCTGGCTGAGATAATGCTTTGTCAACTGAGAAAATGGGCTAGGTTTGGGATAGTGGGAAGGTGAAGTTGGAATTTTGTGCCGATTAAGCCGAACTTGACCCGGGCTGTCGGAGATCGACTCGTCGAAGAATGGGGCCCGCCATAATCTATTGCTGACGTGTTACTTTGAACATGTGTGCTTTTGTGGTCTCTATGAGAAGAAAAAAACCAGTCCATCATGCTTGTCACCCTTCTTTTAGCAGTCTATGAAAGATCACGTGTGGAAAGGGTAGTGGAATCAAAACCTCTCCTTGATGGAATGATCTTAGGGCCTGTTTTTTTAACTAAAATTCTTTTACAAGAATTTAGTGTAGTGAGGTTATTTTAGATATGAGATTTGTAAACGTTATATTAATTTCTTCATGAAAATTTTAACTATCTAAAAGGTCTCAAATGACCTTTGGAATTCAGAGAATTTCAACCCATTTTCTGTTTTATGGAATTTCTAAATATTTAAGTACAAAGGAGGAAATAAAAATTTCACAAGCATTTATAAATTATGAGGACAAGAATCCTTTAAATCCCAGTAAAGAAACATATATAAGACACAATTCTGTGATAGGTATCCTGATTTTTTCCGAGAAAAGAGATCGGTGATCGGTGGGCGCCTTGCTGATTTTGATTTTATAATATGAATGTGATAGGACATTCCTAATTTTTTCCAAGGTAAGCAATGGCCCGCCTTGCCCTTTTTGCTTCTTGAACATCCTTTTCATTCCCCAAAAAGCTTTCAAACCAACAATTATGATTTTTCTTCTATTTTCTTTTGAGGTATTTCAATCAAAGGTTTGAACCATAAAGCCATGCGACTGATCAAAAGTGGTTATGATAGTGTATATGACTTATTTTTTGTTCCAGCCCTTCCAAGTTAATGACTCGGCGTCACAAAATAATTGCTTCGCATTCTCACAAAAGGTAGTTAAACTTGTTCAACATCATTTGGAAAATGCTTCATTCTGTAAATGTATGGAGAAAAAATTATTTGACAAACATTATGTGTGAAAGAAAACCTAGAAGGATACAAAGAAAGGAGATTGAGGGGGGAGATATTTTATAGATGTGTCAGAAAGGAAGAAAAAATGCCTGCGAAACAAGTTTTTTCCTATTAATTCTCAGAATGAAATATTTCTAAAATGATGCCACATGGGCAGATTTGTAAGTCCCATCAACTCTATCAGATATAAGAGTACTTTTAAAATTAGATATCTACAAAATTTCAAATCCATCAATGGTTGCAGGCAATTCAATTCGAGGCCATTAAATAGGTAAATAATTATTAATTATAAAAGAGGCTTACTACAGTTGAAGATATGTAACTAACTTTATTTTTCATATATGATTGATCCTAAACTATAATCTATGGCATTTGCCATATTATAACAGCACGATTACTTAGCAACAAGGGGATTCTGCTCTCCTACTCTTAAAAGAAAATGACTCTTTAATGAGAAACTTTAATTTTTTAAAATATTTGTACTAGAAAAGCATATAAAAGTCGTCAACTTGCACAAATGCACTTCAAAACACTATTATGCTCCCACTCGGTGAAAATAATACAGTAGGATGTTTGTGTGGGTCCCACGCGCTTTTGACCGAGGAATATTTATCTCAAGCAATCGATGGCACAGAGAAATGGAGTGCGGAGTGTTTCTCGCTGGCATGTGGTTAGCAGATGGCCAAAGCTTCTGTTGACTTGAAGTCAGCATCCAACATGAGTTGGGTAATGTTGAGCAGCGTGGGTCGGTAGCATGTATAGGTCAACCCAAACCAAACCCCTCTATTAATGGGGTTGAGAAAGATCAACCCCTTGACTTGAAACTTTAATTAAAAGGTCGGCCGGTTCCATATTGATTTGGCAGTTCATAAAGTACTTAGTCAAGCTGTCTCAACTTGCTTGGGGATTAAAGAATCCGGATTGTCTAAGGCTTTAACCAGGGTAATTCTAAATTAAGTTGAAGGAGTGGAACTC
This sequence comes from Sextonia rubra, assembly GCA_037013555.1. Taxonomy (NCBI): domain Eukaryota; kingdom Viridiplantae; phylum Streptophyta; class Magnoliopsida; order Laurales; family Lauraceae; genus Sextonia; species Sextonia rubra. The sequence continues at coordinate 26,976,919 of JASUAD010000011.1, read as the reverse complement.
CACAGTCGGACTTACCTATTGAATCTTAAACCATAAAAAAATATACTTATTTAAAGAATATGCGGCTCATCAAAGTTGACATCAATTTGAGTTTGTCCTACAGTCGGAATAACCATTGATGAAAAATGTGATGATGAATAGGCATTGGATTGTGTTAATTACTTTTTTTTATTTTATCAAATGGTCCATCCGGTGGTCAAATAAACTCGGATTGAAGTAGAATTTGTGGACACTCGGTATACATGGAGGGTGTGTATCTTGTAGGGTTTCACTCCTTTAATTAAGAATTTCTCTATGTTAAAGCCTCAAAGGATCCCGATTGGAGTTTTTAATGGTAAGATTGGACTCAAATTAAATTGAAGTCATTTATGCATGGGATATAAACTGAACTAAGGCCCACCTTACCAGCTCAGGTTTGGGTGGGGTGGTTGGCTAGGTTAGGAACTTGCATTTGGCATCCCTAAGTTGACTGAATTGGTATCTACTATGTATGGCTGCTGATGGTGCAACATGACCGTTTCGGTTTGATGGCCCTTTTCAATGGACACCTTGAGGGTTGTTTCTTTATCAACAGTCCATTCCTTTAAGATGCAAGTCTAATCTTGTCTAAATCATGGCTATTAGATAAAGTGCGATGAGTGTCAACAATTGACATGGTCAATTCAAGGCGGGCCTTACACAATTTAGATGAGTGTCAAATTCTAGTAGCACTAGTTCATACAGCATGCCTGTAGTGATGGTAGTGGCTGCCTCAAGAACTTGCCAATGGGAAGCCACATAACTAGTTTCAAACCTGCAGTTGCTTGACAATCCCTCTTGTCTCTCAGAATATTTCTCTTTCCTTTCATTTGGAGGTTTCCTTCTCCCTTGTTGGGGGTGTTTGCTCAAGCTTTGTTGAAGTGTTGTTTCTGATGGGACGGTGTGTTTGGAGCTCTCTCTCCTATTATTTTGTTGTATCTCTCATTTCTGGTGGATGCAGTTTTGGTAGTACGTATTTTGAGAGGTGTGCTCGATGGACGAGGGCAGAGACCAGTAGAATACTGAAAACTCTGGTAGCTGTGGCTTTGGAAATGAACAAGGAAGCAGATGGCTAACATTCATGGTATCGGTGAGACCTCGACTTTCGCTTCTTAACAGTCTATAAGTAGATTGGTCTTCCGCTCCCTAAAAGCTTATGCTTTTGAGATGTATTGGCAAGTCATACTTGACATGGTTTCCGAGTCACGTTAGGTCTAGAGTTCAATCCCAAGTAAGCGTTTTTCCCAAGGTTGCGGGGGTAGGCATGTGTTGGTTGTGAATTTGAATTGCATCCCATTTGAAGGGAGTGTAGAGTAGATTGGTCTCCTGCTTCCTAATAGAAGGGATATGAATGTTTTGAGGAGCTTTATCCTGGATCAAGGAGCTAAAAGGTGAAGATTATGATGTAAGAAAGAACATATTGTATTTAAAAAGTGAAGGCACTTTGGGCCCATTTATTTCATGTAACTAAACTTTTAGGAATTTAAAAGTTTTGGGGTTCCGAATTTCTAGATCGCATGTCAAATTATATGCAGCAGAATAAATAAAACAATCTTGCAAATAAACAATCAAATCACACAAGTAGAAGACATACATATTTTAAAAATAAAAACCCCAAATGCAAAAAACCACAAGCTCCTTTAGACTACCAAAACCAAGCACTAATTCGAATAGTTACAAAGTATATTCACAATCATTTTCAGTAATTTCCTTGACATACGGACTGTAATTTTTCTTTCACAAATCTTTACCACAGCAGTCCCTCGCTGTGTATTGCTTTCTGCGCTTGATCCAATCACTTTAAAATCACAAGATGAACAATCTTCTAAGAAGAAGTAGAAGCAATAAACTTTAGAACTCAAAGTTTCAGCAAAGTCTCTCCAAAATAAGCTCTAAAGAAAAAAGAGTGATCTCCAAAGTAAAATCTCTATTTACAATAATGAGATTTGTGTCTTAAGATTAAGAGAAAACTTGTTTTTATAACCTATAATTTGTGCCTTAAAAGAATATTCATTGTAGAACAAAAGCTACCAGTTTCTTCAAAGAACACTCCTTGTAGAATAAGAACTAACAGTTTTGGCACAAATAGGAAAGTGGGTTTTTTAGTCCATCTAAAAAAAATATAAAATACAATTTAATGGACCCAAAATTTTGTCCAACCCATGAATTAACAAACATTCAAAATCCTTACAGAAATCTAAGAATGGTATTTCAAAAAGAAATTAAAATTGAATAAGCAAAGGTGAAGATCCAAAAATGAGCAACAAATAGTCTCCCCCTTTAATGGAAAATGAATCAAAGGGAGATGAGAAATGCATACCCAGCCAGCATCTTGGTAAATAAAATCCTGTGAAAAGTCAGGGCCCCATTTACATTTCCACCTTATATCATTTGCCACTCACCTCTAACAATTTGTTTGTTAAAGCCCAATTGACCATAAATTCTTAGGAATTCAATTGCATGCAACCAAATATGCCTATTATAGTGCTATTTCTTCATTTGGTTTCAATTCATTCTGCAAAGCTATTCAATGAAATGTGCTACAAACGATACTTTTTGTTGACAACTACTTACTTAAAAGCTTAAACTGATGGTAGCATATTTACTAATTTGAAAATTACTTCTAGTGCACAATGTAACTAAATCTTTTCTGCAACAGCTAAATGTGTATAACATGGGGGTGTTCTTGTTTACCATAACAAATAGTTTTCTTTATTTAATCAAATTGAATGATTATTGTAATGAAATTGCATAATTGTCATATGCTCTCTCTTTATTGATATAAATGCACAAACATGAGCCCATATATAGATGGGATCTTTTCATTTTCACTACTTTATTCTATTGTTGGCCATGTGGGTCCAGACCATGATTAGGTTCTATATCTGGGGTGGTTTCCTTAATGACATTAGGAATTTCCTATTTTATCAAATAGTAGTTTTCTAATGGGTTAGGACTTTCCTTTTTTCTTGAGATAGAGTTCTTGGGGAATAAGGATATAATGGTTATATATATGATGTAATCTATAACCCTGGATAGTCAGTCAGAGAGGCTGAGAGTGGCTGAGATTCCAAGGCTATGGTTTCACAAATTGGAGGAGAACCTAGTGGAAATTGGTTTCCCATGGACGTAGGCATCTTTGCCGAACCACGTAAATCTTCTTGTCTTCTTGTGTGGTAATTGTTTGATCTTGCTGCCTTTGCACACACACGCACAACAATTTATACCACAATAACCTAGTTCAAACAAAAAATTACAAATAGGTAATCATATAAAGCTCTAGCCATGATCCATATATGGGAAAGTACAGGAGTTAGGAAGTTATTAGCTTTAATTCAACAATGTTATAAAGATACAAGATCTCTACATCTAGTGCCTAATCCAAGCCAAAGCAATCCTAATCACATTTGTAGCAGCCAACCCCAATAAGGTGTGTGCTTCCACCACATCTAAAGTTTACACAAATATTCTCTCCCTATAATGAAAAATGAATCAAGGGAGATGAGAAATGCATATGCAACCAGCATCCTAGTAAATAAAATCCTACGAAAAGTCAGGTTCCCATTCATATTTCCACCTTATATCATTCATTGCCCATCTTTATTGTTCATTTTTCAAAGCCTATTTGATCATGAATTCTTAGGAATTCAATTGCATGCAACTAAACATGCCTCTTATATTGCGATTTCTTCATTTGGTTTCAATTCATTCAGCGGAGCTACGCAAAGAAATGTGCTACAAACGATTGCAGTTTGGACTTTTATTATTCTCTCTAATTAGCTTTAGTTCCAACTGATGCTGTCATATGCAAACATGCATTCACTAATTTGAAAATTACTTCTAGTGCACAATGTAACTGTTTTTTTTTTTTTTTTTACAATAACTAGATGTGTATAGCATGGGGTATTCTTTTACCATAACATATCATTTTCTTCATTGAATCAAACTAAATGATTATTTAAATGAAATTTATAATTGTAATAATTCTGACAACTATAGTGATTGCTACAATATGAAACTACCAAAATTCGAAATGTGATAAGAGTACAAAGAAACTAAATCAAATTGGTAACAATCATATGAATCCATCTTGTTTAGACCATTTAACTTGTACATATGACTTGGAGAGCCCAATGGCGAAAGGATGCAAACTTGGTGGTTCTAAATATCAAACATAACCATTTTGATTAAAAATATTCATTAGTTAATAGCTAAAATGACATCCTTTTATACATTTTAAGGAAAAAAAAAAGAAAGGTTCAAACTCCAAGCCTTATTTTTAGCAGTAATTAGAACGCCAACTATAATCGGAGAGTATCTAAAGGAGTAATTACAAGCAAATTGGATCAATCACATGACATGGTAAAAGGAAACATTAAATTAAATTGAAAAGTTCTTTTGATTACAAATGATAACAAATTTTAAGAAAGAGGGACCCGTAAATGTATGGAATATTGGTTGGTTTCAATCTATTAACAACAAATAATGGATGAGATGTACAATAATGGTGGGAGTAACTGCAGTTAAATGTCAAAAGTAAATGAACAATTTTCTTTCGAAACTAGATCTCTATCATTCTATGAAAATAAAATTAGCAATATCATCCTTGACCCTTGACTATTGTCCCCTTCTATCACAGCGTACACTTTTTCCTTTTCCATGGAAACTAAGTCGAAAACATGTAAATTTTCCTATAAAAAAGAACTAACTACATCATAGTTCTCCAATTTGAAGAAGATATGATACTTGGTTGTCCCAATAAAACATTACTGGACTTTTTGGAAAGTAAAGTTAATAGATGATTATGCTGATGAGAATCGCACCTTCTGTGGTAGAATACGAGGCACAATAGCCTTAGGGACTCAAACACTCAACCTTCCACTCTAATGCCATGTCTACTTCCCATTCCATAGAAAAAAGCAATATGCAATGAATGTATAGGGGTTGGGTTGTGAGAGTTACCCTCTATAGGCACTTCTATTTTCAATAGGATTTCAGGCTCCTAATTGGAGATCTCTATTTGGATGACCTTTCTATTTTATGCTAGTGCTAATAGTAAGATACTCAATCAACTAGGTTAGACATCAACCCTTTAGGATCATTCAAGTCTTCTACAAAGATTAGTGGTGCTCCCCAATATCAAAATTTCAGTGTAAACCTATATACCATTGACATGTTCACAGAGCGTACTTCAATGACTACTAGGGAAATGGAACACCTCAAGAACAAACACAAACATTAAAAAAAACTAAATAAAAATAAAAAATTATAAATAAAGAAAGCATACACATGCCAAGGGCACTCAACCTCATTATGCTGCTTCATATATCTCTACAATTCAAAAACAAAACTTAGGGAACAACGAAATTAGCCAAATGGATCATGTGATAATCGTTTGTATGATCCAAGAAGCTAAAACAATATAAACACATGCAAGATTATATGCGCTAAAATTTTTATCTAGAAAATCAGAACCATCAACAAGAATATACAACGAAAGTATCAAAAAACCTCTAATTTAATCCAATGACATACATATACACAAAAATGCCAAAGATTTAGATGGTATCTTTGCGAGATTGAGGTAGAGGAAGAGGGGTTTCTTGGTGTTGGAGATTTGTCATTGTAAGAAATCATGTAGCTCGCATGTAGCGAGTCCCACATCGGATCAAACAATGTAGATGCCAATAAAGGATACAACCCCACTTATTACAAGACTTGATCTAACCCCACAATAAAACTCCCAATAAGGTTAGTAGATGTGGGTTTTTAATAAAGAAATCTCTAGTAAGTATGATTCTTTGAGACTTATCTTTATAAAGATAAGGGAGCTCTATGGTTGGATACTCTCTATTCCCATAGGAAGATAAAAGGCAAAGAGATCCAATGAACTTTCTAATTACCGAAATGCACATAATCTCTAGCTGCGTGTTGGAGTGTCCTTATCCAAATCCTTTATCCATTGCCTCTACAACTGCCACACAATTCATCTTTGTCTCTAGAAGAACAATGTGACTCAGTTCGTGCAAGGGAACTGAGTCCTTGGGGGTGGGGCTTACAAAGGGAACGGTTCTTGATGCTAAGACCAATGAGAACCGGAGATGTGGCAATACTTGATTGGCTTTGGAGTTTGATCAAATGCCTAAGGAAAAGGAGGTCATTGTGGCTGTATTGGCCAATCAAGATAAGTGGCTGCTTATTTCGTTACACATGGAATTGATGGATATGCCCTTGTTTTTTTTATAAACACAATGTACAGACAAGGGTGGGAGTGTTTTCATACACACTTGTTATATTAAAACCTTTAATAAATAAAAATGTATAATAAAGTAACTAAGTTATATTAACATACACACTTGTACATCAATTAGCCACTCGATTACATCAAAAAGATATTTTTTTATAATTTCCTTGACACGTTTTTATGTTTTGGAAGCTTTCATAATTGCTTCATTATCGATGGTATAAAAAAATGTCTTTCTCAATATATGTAACCAAGCAATCATTCATCCATTCATCTCCTATTCAATTGCACAGAAAATTCTTTATTATATGCATAACAGAAATCACCCTATCAATAATAGCAGTGACAATTGGTAAAATTAGTGCCAATGTTATGAGCAAGTAAACTGATGGATATATAATATTCTTTTTCATCTCACCCATTGTTTGGGCAATTTTATTTACTCCCGAAACTCATTATTAGAGCGTATATCCATAATGTAAGCCTTGAGCTGATTTTCAAGTGTCATAAGATCTACTGTAGAGAACTCAACTGGATAGAACTAAGAGAGGTGGACCAATTTCTGCTTATTGAAAGTGGATAATGAATTACTTGAATTTATGCATGCAACACAAAGAAGCACTTTAGTGTTTACCTCAGTGAAGCAGTTGTTCTACTCTTAAAATTGTATATTTATGGTAGTGTAGAACAATTCAACGTGATAATGATGAGTGCTTGCAATTTCTTAAACTTTACAATGCAGTTGCCCTAGGGCTACAAACTTATCATTCATATTTGGAACAATAATTTCATGTTTGGTACAAAATGAAATAACTTCATTGACAAGATAATCCCCTTCACCATCGTTGATCATTAACTACAATTGTTGTTTTGATATTTTGACTAGATCCAAGATATTTACAATATCTTGTTCTTTGCGCTGCAATGCCTTTAATAGTTTATTAGTAATTCCTAATATCCTTCTCATTTGATGTAAACTGAATACAAAATCAAATGAAAACATTGAATTTAATTGTGCAAATGCTCCGGCTCTCTGATCGCGCTTAAAAATGTAGGCGTGGAAATGAATTACGGAATCAAGGTCCGACATTCACGCACTTTAAGCGTTAAGAAGAATGGGAAATAATTACAGTTCATCATTAATTTCCCTTTTGTTTACATGGTTTCAAGTGCCCTGACCGCGGGGATGCAGGTTGTTTACATACATTTTGAAAGTTTACAACCCCTCCCTCAAGTCTCAGATGTGATCTCAATTTGGAAAATACAAGAAAATGTACATAAGGTGGAAGAAAATGTGGAAAAAGGGGAAAAAATGGGGGGTGACCGTGACCCGCGGTCACTGCCCCGTTCCAGTGACCGTGACTCACCCGCGGTCACCGGGGCCTTCCAGTGACCGTGACTCACCCGCGGTCACTAGGGCCTTCTAGTGACCGTGACTCACCCGCGGTCACTGGAACCTGCCAGTGACCGGGGGTCACGGTCACTGACAGACAATGGCCTTGTGCCTCCGTTTTTTATGCTGTTCGCGCTGGTTCTTTCTTGGAACTTCTTTCAAGTGTTGGAACTCCATTCTCATGACTTTGGAGCGGTGGACAACCATCAAGAAGATCACATTTTATCATGGAATCAATTGAAACCGCTGTAACTCATCATTCGTGCTTACGGACTGCATTTTTGTTTCAAGTCCGAAATGGGCAAATTTGAAGCCGGAGTTGTGTCATTTGAACCTATCATTTTTAAGGAACAAAATGAGGCCTAGAGAGGCTTCTTTCACAACTCTTGTAATGGCTAAGAAGCCCTACGAATGAGAGAAACAGAGGTGACAATGTCATCCTCTCAAAAATTGGCGTCGTACGAACATGGTATGGACTTTGGCCATTTCCCTTCCTTCTCTCCTTCTGAATTTTCTTACTCACCTTTAAAACTAAGAAAAGAAGGTGGGAATGGTCGTGGAAGTGCTGCTGGAGCTTGCTTCTTGTTGCCTTAGGAGGTGACTTTCTTCAATTTCTTCACTTTTCTTCCTTATGTGTGTGTCTTTTTCCTTGTTTCTTCCAAATTCTCTCTTTTTATAGACTCCCCAATCAGTTTTGTACCATTTTGGGGAGTTAATAGCAGTTGTGGGGAGTTGGATTTCGAAGAGGAGTGGAGGGAAACCACCCAAAATCGTGGGAAACCTCTTTTGAAGGCCGTGACCGCAGACTGGGCCACGGACGAGGCCCAATTTCAGGTTTTTCGCATATGTGGCCCATTTTCATCTGTTTTGGGCTCAAACGAAGTCCGATTACCACCAAACTTGGAGGGATGCTTCTTAACACTATTTTTTACATGTCATGAAAATTCAGCCCATTTTGACTTCAGGAAGTTGGTCAACTTTTTCATTAATTGGGCCTCGGTCACGGACAAGGCCCACTTTTGGAACATTGCATATGCGGTCTATTTTCCATTGTTTGAGGCCCGAATGATGTCCAATCATCACGAAACTTGGAGAGATGTTGCTTGACACCATCTTAAGTGTTTCATAGAAGTTTCAGCTCTGTTTGACCACCTGAACATGGTCAACTCCTTTTGTTTGTGGGCCCCGGTCACTCCCAAGGCCCATTCTTGGAATTTTGCATATGTGGCTTGTTTCCGCCTGTTCGGGGCCCAAACGGTGTCCAATCGCCACGAAACTTGGAGGGATGCTTCTTGACACTATTTTGAGGGCCTGTTCGGGGCCCAAACGGTGTCCAATAGCCACGAAACTTGGAGGGATGCTTCTTGACACTATTTTCAGTGTGTCACAGAAGTTTCAGCTCTGTTTGACCACCTGAACATGGTCAACTCCTTTTGTTTGTGGGTCCTGGTCACTCCCAAGGCCCATTCTTGGAATTTTGGATATGTGGCTTGTTTCCGCCTGTTCGGGGCCCAAACGGTGTCCAATCGCCACAAAACTTGGAGGGATGCTTCTTGACACTATTTTGAGTGTGTCACAGAAGTTTCAGCTCTGTTTGACCACCTGAACATGGTCAACTCCTTTTGTTTGTGGGCCCCGGTCACTCCCAAGGCCCATTCTTGGAATTTTGCATATGTGGCTTGTTTCCGCCTGTTCGGGGCCCAAACGGTGTCCAATCGCCACGAAACTTGGAGGGATGCTTCTTGACACTATTTTGAGTGTGTCACAGAAGTTTCAGCTCTGTTTGACCACCTGAACATGGTCAACTCCTTTTGTTTGTGGGCCCCGGTCACTCCCAAGGCCCATTCTTGGAATTTTGCATATGTGGCTTGTTTCCGCCTGTTCGGGGCCCAAACGGTGTTCAATCGCCACGAAACTTGGAGGGATGCTTCTTGACACTATTTTGAGTGTGTCACAGAAGTTTCAGCTCTGTTTGACCACCTGAACATGGTCAACTCCTTTTGTTTGTGGGCCCCCGGTCACTCCCAAGGCCCATTCTTGGAATTTTGCATATGTGGCTTGTTTCCGCCTGTTCGGGGCCCAAACGGTGTCCAATCACCACGAAACTTGGAGAGATACTTCTTGACACTATTTTGAGTGTGTCACAGAAGTTTCAGCTTTGTTTGACCATCTGAACGTGGTCAACTCTCCAGTTGACTTTTTATGACAGTGGGCCCTTGTTTCAGCTGTTTGAAGCCCAAATGACCCCGGTTTGATTTGAAACTTGGAGGGACTGACGTCAAGAACATCTTGGAGTATTCATCCAAATTTCATGCAGTTTGGATTTGAGGAAGTAGGATTTCGAACAGTAACCTATTCATTGCATGCGTTAGGTCACTATTCACTCCACATTGAGATAGTTAGCCTGTTTTCTATCCGAACAGCCTCCCCTTGACTTGAAACTTTGGAAGAATAACTTGGGGCATTCTTTGAGCATTTGTTCCAAATTTTATTTGCTTTGGCCTTCTGGAAGGAAGATCTTAGCCGATGACCCCCAAATTCAGGATTACTGTCCTCTAAGCTGACATGTAATGAAATTTAGGCCAAACAGAGTCTTTTCATCTTGAAAATTTGCAAAGTATCTTCTGAGCATGACTGAAGCTTCGTGCCCAAATTTCATCAATTTTGGACATCGGGAAGCAGGACTTTGGTCAGTGACCCCCTGGCTTGGGGGGGAACTGACCTCAGGCTGACATGCTTGTGGCTTTTGAGTTCGATGATGTCTGTTCAACCCGAAATTTGAACTTCCTCTGAGAGTTCCAGCTACCTTGATCTTCATGGAATGCCGGTTCTCACAGTGATTCCCCAGGATCTGCAAATAACCTCTGTAGCCTAAATTAAGCTGAGATGAGGTGTCTTCGCTGCAGTATTTGCAATTTTTTTTGATAGGTCAACAGGCTCTTTGATCTAAGTTTGAGCCATCTTCCAAAACAATTTTAAGCACTTTGAAAATGGAGGAGAATATATCAGTTAAGCTAAGAAGTATATCATAATGTGATCCCCACCGTGTCTTGCCTTAGCATTTGAGGTTAGTCTCCTAATTTAAGCCCTATCTGCTCGAATATTCACCATTGTTATGACCTTCAATAACTTTAGCAGCCTATTTTCCCAAAGAATGTTTCGACGTTTGCATGAGGCTCTAGCAATATTTAAAATATTTGAAACCAATTTAAAAAGCAAAACGATTTCTATGTGATTTTTTGCAACAATGACAAGGGATAATTGAAGTTGATGTACAAAGTAATGAATATAAAATGCAGATTCGTTCTTTTTTATAATGAGTATTTTTAAGCCATTGAGTTTACATTTCATATTATTAGCCCTATCTTAACCTTGGCCATGCAATCTCACTATACTTAATCAATATCTGTAAAGTCATGTTTCAGTCGTCGCGTTAAATGAAATAGCTATAATGTCCTTAACACATACAATTCCTAAAAACCATTCAATTACACATGCAATAGACATTTGCTCCTTCGTAGATATATAATGAGATTTGTCAATCAAGATAATAAATAATGCATCTCCAAGCTCATTGATAATAGCAGTAGCAATCTCAATCACAATTGCATTTACAAATCTTTTTGAATATCAAGTGCAATCAATTTAAGTTTTTCTATAACATTTTACAACATAACGGTTTTAATATTTTCACTGTGATCAGCAAGAACTCATAATTGTTCAAGAAAGTTTCCCTAATTGTTTGAGTCCCTAGATTCATCACAACAATGAAAAAGCTAAGCCTTGACATAAAGGGAATCAAATGCAATCAATAGATGCATTAAGACAAGCTTTGTATTCCATTCAAGCTTTGTCTGATTATTTAGAGAAAAATGTCTGAATATGTTTCATTTGTTTTAATAAATCTTGACACTTTTTGTAGGCTAGATTATGAGCACTGTTAGGCCCTCTGACATGAATTTGAAAATTTTCTTTTTTTCTTCCATGTTTGTTTGTGGAATAGAGTAAAGTAATGTAAAGTGAAGTTTCATGAAAAGATGTGTGGGTTACATCAAAATAATTAAAATTCAAATTTCTCCCCTTCTTTTAAAAATAAAAAATAAAAAAAAACAACCATTAAATTACAAAAAAACCATCTACTTTTTATACAAAAATTCAAAAAGATTCCTTATCAAGCAACTGAAAACAAAAAATCATAACCCCATCATGTTTTATTCAAATTATTTGTTTGTAGGGAAGAGTAAAGTATGAAAGAAACACCACCCCCTTGCTCCCCAAGTTATGGTCTAAAAAGATAGCATTATAATTAAAATGCAACATCTTTCACTATGTTATATTCTAACCAACTACCATATTTATTAAACCAAGAAGGATTAAATTGTCGTAACACTTTTACAAATTTATTTTGTGCAGAATTATTGTTACGATGTTGACAAGGACCCTTTTGTAATTATAATATTCGAATTGAATCTTGGTCTTTAGGATGATAATTTAAATTTTGAGTATGTGATCTGGGATACGCAGGAAGAACCACCAAGTTCATGTCCATATGACTTCTCTTTGAGCTAGATTGTACTTGATCACATACATCATTTTCCGGGATCAAAGGCAAAATGTCAAGCCTTGAATTTCTTTTGAGAAACTTAGACATAATTGGTTTAATAAAGAACCTATCATGATTGGATAATTTGACCCTATTAAGATTGCAATGGACTCATATATCTAATTATTGTATGGTACAAAAGGCGCTTAAAACACACACACACATACACACACACACACACACACACACACACACACACACATTTTTTCTGCTTGTTTTGAATACATAGAAACTGAATATAAATTCATGTCATAAGTGGTTTAGCTTAATATTATTATAGTTTCTCAGTATTACTGTACTATGCAAATGCAGTTTAGAAAGTTAAATGATATGGGTGAAATAATAAAGAGGTGTAAAACACCATATAAACAATAATTTTTAGAACTATAAATTATAAATGGGATTACAAAAGGCACAACACTAAGAATTGAATCAATTGTTTTTATGTACTTCATGAAATTAATGCAGTGCAATTTGTAAGTAAATAAAAAGATGATAGTATGTGGGATACACCTACTCTCCCTTTATGAATATGCGTATATGATAGAGTTTAGACTATCAAGGTTCTATCTAGTGATGAGTATTTGTTTTATCACGGTCCCATTTTCATTACTACCGTCAATGTTTGTCAATTAAAAAAGATAATTATTGACCTTTTTCATTTTTCAATCTTTTTTCTTTTTATTTTTTGTATTCAATTGGAAAATTCTTATTCATGTACACACATGTACACACAACCAATTTGCATGTATCCCCCATCTTAGGGGGCTTGTTGCCACATTCATTCCCACGCTGGAATACCATATTTCCTATCCCATAGCTCATGGATAGTGCTCCTTCTGTTACTGTCTCTATTCGGAGTGGTTGATGCTAGCTGACCCATGTCATTTGAATAAGTCGTAATTGATAGAATACCAATTTGAGGTGGCTATTTTACCATTTGCTTGCCCTACTCGGCTATGGGAGCTTTCCTGAGCTTACCGGTCCCCTGCTCGGCTATGGGAGTTGTCCCAGGCTCACGGGTGCATAGTTCAGCCCGAGGTATAATGTATTTTATCCTCTTTTAAAGTTGATTATGTAAGTTTTTATGTTTCATTGTATTTCCTACAGATAATTTAAAATAACCTGTAAAACCTTCTTTACATTCGATGATATGGTTTTATATTGTCAATTAAAAGAAAAAAAAACAATTTTGTGGATATTACAAGTGAGGTTTTAACCACCTACACTCATAATAACATCCTCCCTCCATTTAGTAAACATTCACAATATTCTAGAGAAAGAGGAAGAAAAGAACCACAAAGAATACGAGGATGGAGTTCAGTGAGGTCAAACAAGGAGAATAAAACAAGTGGAAGGTAAATAAAGAAAAGAGGGCTAGGAGTAATATGGAGGAAGAAGCAACCAAATGACTGGGCTCTTATGTGTTTTTTTCTTTTTTCCGTTCTAGTAAATAAGAATTCCATTAATAAGAACAAAACACAGCAAGAAAAGCACCCAAAACCTCCAACCCACCCAAACTAGAACGGAGTCAAAGTGGCAAGGAACCTCCCAAAAACAATTGCTTCTGGCCAAGGAGCTAAACTAATCCATAATATAGGCTTCCCGATTAAATTCTCTAAGAAGAAAGTAGAACTTAACCAAATCAAAAGACTTAACAATGTCCAAAATGTCATTGAAAGGAGAAATTATGGATTGGTCCATCAGTTTGTTGATGCATTCAACCACCTCTAAGGCATTTGAAAAAAACTTGAATCCTTGAGAATCCTCTAGTCACAGCATAATTTAGTGCAAAGATGATCGCGAGCACTTCTGCTATTTGAGAGAGTTGTAGACAAAAGCTCTTGCAATCCCTAAACATAAAAAGGAGTCATCAAAACACATTAGCAAATCACATCTAGCCTGTCCCTCTGGCTTCTTAAAAGCCGTGTCAATAAAAATAAGAATACTTCAATCAGGGGAGGGACTAAAATGGGCCTTGTTCTTAGGGGAAAAATAAGTAACTTCTCTTAGAGCCACAGTATCACACCCCATTAATATATAATTAGCTCTCCATAAGATTCTTTCTAGATTAATGGAGGAATCCCTAAAAATATAATTATTCCTTTCTTCCCAAATGGTCCACCATTTGTTTGGCTCTTTTGCTATTGTATGAGGGCATTTTTTCTGTAAAAACCCTATAAATTCCTATCATTTACTAAAATTTAATAGGATTCTTTCGAATCTTTTGGTGAAAATTCCAAAAATAAATAAATAAATAAATAAAAGAAAAAGAAAAAGAAAGAAAGAAGAGTTGTGCCCAAATCAGTCCACTAATAGCTTAATGGTGAGGCATCTCTTTCTCTTCATAAAAACAACTAGGATCAATTTCGATTGTAGCTTTGTTGGTTAGTAATGTAAAAATACCAAAATACCGAGGTTTGTATTTTACAACACTAAGGTTTGTATTCTATATGCTTAGTTTGGCTGGAAAATAATACTAAGGTTTCAGAGACATGACTACAACAATAAAAGGATAAATCAGTGGATTCACGTTCTCCTTCTGATATTAATCCAAATAGATCAAAATATATTATGCAAAAAATATCTCCCATTCCCACTGGACTTTACTAAAGTATATATAGCACTCTTCCTACTCACTTAATTCCAAAGATGGCTACAATAAAGACTACAAGTTACTAGACAAACAACTAACACTCCCAACAAACCTAACTACATTCAATACTACATCTTACTAAGTAACCAACAGATAGAACTTTCAGGTACTGATTACTAAGCAACATAAATACTATGAGTTCCAATTCAGCCAACATGATATCAATCTGAATCTCAAAACTTCTTTAATTAGGCAAAAGAGACTTGAACGTCCAATGTGCACCAAGGAGCTCACATGACAAAGACACTTACATGGCATTAACATGATGCCAACTAAGCAATTATATCAGTTAGGGACTTTGTGGGTGTGTGAGTATTTACAAGAACAATATAAAAAGAAAAACTGAGATTGCAATATATTCCACAATATGACACAATGAATCTGTATGAGTCACAATATAGACTAATGTAAGGGCTTGTTTGACTGGTCCAATCTATTTAAAATACAAATGACTCAATTAGATATGTTTGAGATGGAGCTTATTGAGTTAAACTTTTCTCAGAATAGCTTAACTGACATAGTGGCATGTCTGCTTGGATTAGAAAATGAAATTTCTTATACATGTATATATATGAAAAATTCTCAAGAACGCCCTATTTAAAAAGGGATGTTTTTGCTCTCTTTTTATCCTCCAATAAGGGACAAGTCATGTGGTGACTTTTTCTCTTTTTTAAAAGTAACATTAATTGCTTCTCCATATTCCTAGTCTCCTATTTGTTGCAAAAAGGAGCATTTTCACTTTTAAGAACGCCTGGCCCCTATCTAGCGCTCCTCTATCTATATATATATGAAAAATTCTCAAGAATGCCCCATTTGAAAAGGCGCATTTCTACCCTCTTTCTATCCTTTGATGAAGAACAAGTTATGTGGAGACTTTTTCTCTTTTTTAAAAGCAACAATAATTGCTTCTCCATATTCTTAATCTCATATTCGCTACAAAAAGAGACGTTTTCACTTTTAAAAATGCCCAGGCCCTCTCTCTGTCTCTCTCTATATTTATATATACATATAGTAAAAGTACTAAAAACAAACTTGACTCACCATCCACATGATATTGTACACTTGAACTATAGTCTTATGGCTCTAAAATGCGTCATATGAGGCTAAGGCTAGTGTAGTGTTCTTATTATCCAACTACTAACTAATAGCTTAGGATAATGTGTACGGTCACCCATTCTAGTATTGCTCCCACTTGAGCTATGCTTAACTCTAGAGTTCTTATGAGATTTGAGGCTGTACAACTTTAAAATGTAATATGTTCAGTCAACACGGAGTTTGACTTATAAGCCAAGGGTCTAGACTTTGATATTTTTGTGGGACTTGGACAAAGCCTCACTGTGCTACAGAAGTACTCCACCGTTACCCCTATGGATTCTCCTTTATCGACTCATAAAATTACCTGACCTAACCTGATTGCCTCAAGAGATTATCCAATCAGATTGAAGTCTCATAGAGTGTGTGCGAGAAAACAATATCTCATATCTATGTGATCTATATTTCTAAAATTGTGAGTCATAAATCTTCTCTTCTCTTGAAATGGTGATTGGGTGATATTACATAGCTTCAACGCCTTAGTTGGTAAAATATATATATATATAGTCTTTTTTGTTAGACCTAGTTGGTAATAGTTGCGGGTGCAACAAGATCTTCCAGAGTGGGGTGGGTTCAAATTCTATTGGATGAGAGAGCACTGTAATAAATGCAGGATTCATTTACCAATTTGAAAAAAGCGAGATTGCGGGTGCCCATCATATTCCAAATATCCATGCCACAATGAAAGTAGGTGCCCATCATCTTCCACTTAAAAAATTTGTCAAAAAAAAAAAAAAAAAGATTGCTTATGACATGTATGTCTACGTGAAGAAACCTTTCTTTATACCTTTTTCAAATGAGGCAAAGGTTCTCAGAGATAATTTAAGGAGACTTCATAACATTTGTTTGAATCAACTTTCAAATCCAATATCACCAAAGTTTTTTACTTTAAATCTTGTAATTTTGGTTGATAGTCTCCACTTTGTTAAAATGTTTCATATTGTCTCCCCACTACCTTGTAATTATCTACTTATAGCTTTATCTCATCAAACTACTCACTTCTACTCTGCACGTTTTAAAGTTTCACTTTTTTTTTAACAACTATTGTTCTACACCAACTCGTTTACTCTCTTTTCTCCCAAATTCTCTATTTTTATTTTACACAACTTGCTCTAAGGAAAGAGTTGTTCGCATAACCTTTTTAACGTATGAAGATTTAATTTATAGGACATGGATATACCGTACTGAGCCTAGGCTATTGTACCGCTATTTTATACATTTAAAGAAATAGATGTATCTATTGTGACTTTGATATCACTTGTTGTGAGCGTGTTTGCAGAAGCATACAACCACGATCAACCACGCAAGAAGGGAAAATCAAACATAGAGATTTTTCGTGATTCGGCAAACTCACCTACATTCGTGCAAAACTACTTTTCATTTTTTAGCCCAATGTGTTTTGGAAATCTTTGACACTACCGGGGAGAAAGCTCTTATCTCTCTCACCGAGAATCTAGAGTTACAATTTATATTAATATATAATATTTGCTTTTTTAGCCTACAAGAAATCCTTTATTTTAGCTCCAAATAAAGTTGCCTCGTAAGTACAATTACCAAGATACCTATGATCCTTTATGTAGTCATTGGCCAAACCAATGAACCAGCACTAATAAACTGAAGTACAAGATATAAATCCAAGAATATCTATTCAAGTGATCCAAATATATGAATTATCTCATTTGTTTTATCAATTTTTTAAATTCTCTGATTTTATTTACCCCAAACAAAAAGTGATTTGCAAGCTGTAAAATCATAAATTAAGATCCAATGATCAAGTAACTCATGAAAATGATGGGGGCTAATCCAAATTGGGGATGAAGGACTAGCGAAGATTATTAACGGCATCTTCTTAACATTTGTGCCACTCATTTTTCCTTTTTTAGACAAAAGGTTGTGGCACTCGGTTAACTTCTACTCTGTTTCTAGGCTGTGCCACGTAATCAGATCATTGCAGACAAGTTTTCCAATCATGAGTTTCAAGGAATCTCCATCTACACGTTAGTTGAGCGGTAGCTTTTGAGTTAAATACAATCAAATACAGATTAAAGTTAGCTGAGTCCGGATTCTATGCAGACTGGGGGAAGACGATTTCCAGCACATAAGCATATACATTGATTGGTGCTTCCACTTCTTAAACCTGAATGACTCAAAGAAAATCTCTCTTCCCAATTTATTGCTCATTGAAATTTCAATGCAATTAGAATACAGCCAACCATTGATTGAACACACACACACCCCCCCACAATTTACACATGGTTCACTCTTGATTTTTGGATTTTAATCATGCGTCTTGCATGTAATTAACTTGATGGTGAGGCCTACTGCTTTTGACTTCAAACTTAGTCATAGAATAGGAGAGATCAGTTTGAGTGGTTTGGATTTAATGTGGGCCCTGCTGATTGATTCATATTGCTCCTCGATTGTAGGGTATCCCATTTTCTTGATTGGATGTAACAGTTCGGAAGCACGAGCTATATATCAGCCAACTATCCATAGGAGTGTCAGTCAAACACCGACTTTAATCTGTATTGATTCATATTGCTCCTCGTTGTCCCCGAGACTCTCTCTCTCTCTCTCTTCCCATCTGAAGATCTCTAGGATACTCCACATAAACTCATGTTAGCCGACTTGCCCATTTTAGAAATATTTACAAAAACCGACCACCCACACACCGATTAAACATGTGCAGGAGGAGTGAGCCCCGTGGACCCATTCAACACCATATGAGAAGCAATCTATCAACTTGCACATGACTATAAATAGATGCAGAGGGGTCATTTGCTTGATCACATGCACAAGCACAAGCACAAGCATAAGAGTAAAGTGTGCAGTGAAGTGAAGGCTAATAAAGTAAAGTTAAATAAGTGAGAGTCAGTGAAAGTGTAGTGTCTGTTCTTGTAAAAGGTGTAAAAGCTAAGGTGTTGTATAATTTATGTATATGGCTAGTAAACCTTGTAATGGTGTATTTGTGGGTGTAACTTATAAGCATTGTAATTATATAATTATGTAAAATTTATAAAATAAGTTCTTGCTCTCTTTGTAATTTGTATTTGTAGAAGTTATAATTATGAGTTGTAATCAAGTAGTATTAGAATGATCTTTCAACAAATTGGTATTAGAGCTAGGTTCCACCTACAAATAGAGATTGCCTCATGAAGTTTGGTTCAATCACAGATTCCAAAGCTGATGAAGGGGAACTATAAGAACTAGAGTATCCAGATGAAGGCATTATTTGACTCGCAAAATTTATGAGAGATTGTCACCAACGAATACATGGAACCCACTGTGGAACAAAAAGCTGCTGACACTAAAGAGCAGAAGACTGCTCTCAAGGATCAAAGGAAGAAAGACAAGGAGACGCGAGAGACTCTCAACACTATCTTCTAAGGAGTTGATCAAGTTAAGAGCATTCGTCTACAAACTCTTTGGGCAGAGTTTGAAGTTACTCACATGAAAGAAGGTGAGAGTATCTCTGACTATTTCTCCCGATTACTAATCATAGTTAATTAATTAAAGAGAAATAGAGAAAAGATAGAAGATAATAGAGTTGCAGAGAAAGCATTGCAATCACTCACAACCAAATTTGAATATCTAGCTGTGGCTATTGAGGAGTCAAAAGATTTAAAGACTCTCTTAATTGAAGAATTAATGAGACCACTCCAAGTTCATGAGCAACGTTTGCAAAAGAATGGCAACTCTATGGTCTTGGAACAAGCATCATAGTCAAAATTGACTTTAAGTGAGTAAAATTCCAATTGCGAAAACAGGAAAAGGAGCTCAAACAATTACTGCGAAAGAGGGAAAAGGGGAGCAACTCCTCAAGGCCAAGTACAAAATCAATAGAGAAACACCGCTAATCGTGGAAGAGGAGCTGGTCGAGGAAAACTCTTACGCAGTCGTGGTAATTCAAAAAGTGTCCAATGTTACAACTGCAATAAGATTGGACACTATGCTTCAGATTATTAGATCAAACCCACAGATTCGGTGGAGCAATCTAACTTCGCAGAAGCAATTGATCAAGAAAAATAGTCTCCACAGTTCTTGTACACAAGAAGAAGGATATAACTAGGAGAACATTTGGTACCTAGACTCTAGAGCCAACTACATGTGCGGGAGGAAATAGCTCTTTGAAGAGATTTCTGAAGATATTAGTAGAAAAATTAGCCTGAGAGACTCATCAAAGCTTGCCAAACAAGGTAAGGGAAAAATTAAGATTTATTAGAAAGATGGAGTGCATGCATACATCTCTAATGTGTATTATATGCCCAACATAAAAAGTAGCATCCTCAGTATTGGCCAATTCTTAGAGAAGGGGTATGTAATAACATAGAGAATCTCTCTCTTTCATTGAAAGATATACATAGGATGCATATAGTTAGAGTCCAAATGGCGAAGAACCGCATGTTCCCACTCCATCTTAATACAAGGCTAAAGAAGTGCTTATTTGGACTTATAAACAACAAATCATGGAAGTGGCATCTTCGATATGGGCATTTCCATTTTAATGGGCTTAGGCTATTATCTACTGCAAATATGGTGCATGGCATGCCAACCATTAAAAGCCCAAGCATGTATGTGAAGCATGCACACTTGGCAAGCAATAAAGAAACTTATTCCCAATAGAAAGTCATGGAGAGCTAAAGCACTGTTGCAATTAGTTCACACAGATATTTGTAGACTATTGGAGACACTTTCTCTTAGAGGCAACAAATACTTTATCACTTTCATTGATGACTATAGTAAAAAGCTTTAGGTATTCTTTATCAAAGAAAAGTCTATTGCCTTCACTACCTTTAAGAATTTTAAAGCCCGTATTGAAGTAGAAAGTGATTGTACAATTAAAAGACTCAGATTTGACAAAGGTGGAGAATAGACCTCAAATGAATTTCAAGAGTGTTATAGATATCAGGGCATTAGAAAGCAATTTACAACTGCTTACACACAGCAGCAGAATGGTATAGCAAACAGGAAAAACCGCGCCATACTTGACATGATGAAGACTTTGCTTAAAGAAAAAGGTTAGCCAAAAGAATTTTGAGCAACAGCAGCTACATGTACTGCTTACCTGCTTAACTGATGCCTTACGATGAGTATTAGGAACAACACACCACAAGAGATGTGGAGCAGCCATAAACTGAGTGTGGCACACCTAAGAATTTTTTGGTATGTTGCATATGCCCAAGTACCAAAGGCTAAGAGGAAGGAGCTCGATGATCGTGGAGAGAAGTGTATCTTTATTAGATATAGTGAGAAATCTAAAGCCTACAAACTCTCTAATCCACTTACTAAAATGGTGGTGGTAAGTAAAGATGTAGTTTTTAGTGAAGAAGAAACATGAAAATGGAACAAAGAAGGTATAGTTCATGACAAGCCTCTTAAAATGGAGGAACAAGAAACACATCTGCAAACTCTTGAAGGTACGCAGCAAAATAGGATAACACCTCCATGTGCAACATCATCAACTCGAAGAAGTTCAAAATGGCAGGAATCATCATCCTCAAATAGTTCATCTGCTCGAAGCTCTTTCTTATCCATAACTCCAATCAAAATGAGAAGCCTCACAAATATCTATGAAGAAACTAAAGAGATAAACCACTTATGTCTCTATGCTGACCATGAGCCTTTTGACTTCGAAGAAGTAGTTAAAGAAGATCATTGGAGAATAGTCATAGAAAAAGAGATTTATGCCATTGAAAAGAATGCACATGGGAGCTTACTACAGTCTCTCCAGGCCAAAAAGCTATTAGAGTCAAGTGGGTGAGCAAAATCAAGTGTAGAACCAATGGAGAAATTGATTGATACAAGGCGCGGCTCATAGATAAATCCTACAATAGCAGTATAGTGTGGACTATGAAGAAGTTTTTGCTCCCAGTGCTCGACTTAACATGATAAGAATGCTAATCTCTATAGCAGCACATCAAAGTTGGAAAATTTATCAACTAAATGTTAAATCAGCATTCTTAAATGGCATACTTGATGAAAAAGTATATATAGGGTTTTATAGTAGAAGGAGAGAAGCAAAAAGTATATCGCTTCAAGAAAGCTTTATATGGGCTAAAGCAAGCCCTACAAGCATGGAATGCTCGCATAGATAGTTATTTACAAGAGAATGGCTTCTCCAAATGCCCATATGAGCATGCAGTTTATAGAAAAAAAAATGCTCATAGCATACCTCTATTTTGATGATCTACTATTCACTAGGAACAATCCAAAAATGTTCGAAGAATTCAAGCATACTATGTTTAAGGTGTTCGAGATGACCAACTGTGGACTAATGTCCTTCTTTCTCGATATAGAGGTCAAGCAACAGTTGGATGTGATTCTCACTCACAGAAAAAATATGCAAAAGAAATTCTTGAGAAATTTAGAATGAGCAATCGCAATGTTATAAGGTCGTATGTAGCAATGGGCTTAAGATTGACAAAAGAAAGAAAAGGAAGAGACGTCGATCCAACACTATTCAAAAGCTTAATTGGAAACGTAAGGTATCTTACAATCACAAGGCTAGATATTGTCTATGGTGTCGAACATTTAAGCCGATATATGAAAAGACCAAAAGAGTCTCACTGGGCTGCAGCCAAAAGAATCCTAAGATACATAAAAGTACTACAAATATAGGTCTTTTCTACAGCTATAACAATGAAGCAAAATTATATGGATATTCGGACAATGATTAGGGAGATGATTGAGATGAAAGAAAGATCACTACAGGATATATTTTCTATCTTATATCAACAGCTTTCACATGGGTACCAAGAAGCAAGGTATTGTAGCCTTATCTATATGTGAAGCTAAGTATATTGCAGCGTCAGCAGTAATCTGCAAAGTAATATGGTTTAAAAACCTCCTTGAAGAATTCTATCGCCCGCAAGAAGAATCCACAACTATATATGTGGATAACAAATCTGCCATCAAACTTGCCAAGAATGCAATAGAACATGGAAGGAGTAAGCACATTGATATTAGATTCCATTTCAAAAGAGATCATGTAAAGCAGAAGACAGTGAAGCTGGAATACTATAGTACTATAAAACAAGTGGTAGACATCTTCACCAAGGCTTTGCTAATAGACACATTCCCAAGATTGAGAACAAAACTTGGCATGAAGATAATTTTAGTTTGAGAAAAATAAAATCAATGTCTGAGGGGGAGTAATGTCAGTCAAACACTGACTTATAAGTCTTTGTCCCCAAGACTCTCTTTCTTCCCCTCTTAAGATCTCTAAAATACTGCACTTGAGCCCATATTAGCTGACTTGCCCATTCTGGAAATATCTACATGAACCGACCTCTCACACACCAACTAAACATGTGAAAGAGAAGTAAGCCATGTGGACCCATTCAACACCACATGAGATGCAATCCACCGACTTGCACGTTTGTCACGTTCCGAAATCCAAGATCCTTGGGACCCCCAAATCATGAGGCATGACAGGTTCGCAACAATTAAATTAAATAAATTTCAAACTTTACTAAATAATCCAAATGGAATAACAATCAGACTAATCCATGAAAATAATAAATAAATAAGTTTAAAGCGATAGTAATCCTTAAAACATATAATAAACTTCTCAAATGCTAATAAATTCCTAATTCAATCCTTTGAATCTAAGGCTACAGTCCCGCAGCTCATATCTCAGTCCCAATTCTACAAAACAAACTAGATTTCCTCGGGTTCCGGCTCAACTTCAAAACCTATGAGGGAAAAACAAGGGTAAGTGAAACTCAACAAGTAATACGAACCATAAAACCTAGCAAACATGTAACAATCTAAGAAATCAAATTTTAGAGTTATAGTTCACATATACAAGGTATATCAAGTAAGGTAAATGCAATATCTTGAAACAACAAGAAGGTAACGTGACCAAATTTCAACGCATTTCAGATAACTAAGCAAATAACCAAATCAGCAAATCAAAAGGCATCAGGCATTTCCACAGTAAATAAAATATCAAAGAGTGCTCACCAAAGTTAGGCCTAAACTAAGCACAAGGTACCCGCTAGGTATAAAACGTTTTCCTATCCAAAGTTGGCACGAGACCTGAGATGCCAGTAATCTCCAAAACAAAGTGGGAACTAGCTGTAGACTAGCAATATCGCATAAAAAGGTCTCAATCCCAATGTTATACCGAAAAGGGCTAAAATCCTCGTGTAAGCATCCCCACAGTGCATTACCCATACTTTACAGAATGCCTTGAGAGTATACGTATCAAATTCGAAATTCAAAACCTTTTTAAAATCACAAAGATAGCCAAGGGTTGAGATCACAATTGAATAACATATTATCAAGATTTTTCACATTTTCAGCATTTTAAATCCAATGATAATTAATGATCAACAATAAATTTCACAAAAATTAATTGCAGGATGTAGTGGCAAGGAAACAAGATCAAGCCTAATATAACCATCATGTATAAGCATGTCAAAGGCAACAAAATATCCTAATAATCTAAGATTATTTCATTAGTTTTCAAATTTTCATATTTTAAGTCAAATTAAGGCAAGAATCGAAAGCTCTAGTACTAAGGAACCATAGTAAAACTACTTACCTCCACCAGCATTGATTAAAGGATCTTAACCTATGTGCCCAAGCGTCTCAATGTGGGGTCCTGTCAATGATAAATAACCAATAGTAAGAGTTTGGATGCAATTAATGAGTCAAGCTTGGATATGGGTTTTAATGTGATGGATTAGCATATATGTGTGTGGCCTAGATAGCTAGAAATGCAAGTGGACCTTTGACACGTAGATTAAGTATGCACATAAATTATATGTGTTGGACTTGAATCAATCAACTGTGTAGCGGTTAGGGAGTGGGTCCAAGTGACCTGTATTTTGCTAGAATAAGTGTGCCAGAAATAGTGGGTAGAATGAGTTCAACTGTGTGGGGTTTGGATTAACAAATGTGATAGGAACTAGTAAGTGGGTTGAAACTTGGATCATAAACTTGGGCCTACATCATCAATTGATGAAACCCATAGGTCAGGTGGGCAAGGGATAGTGGGGCAATTTGATTTAAAAGGAGGTGAGCTTAAGGTGATGAATGGTTTCAGTTGAATATGCACTCAAAAGAATGACAGTAAGATGAGAGAAGAGGGAAGTGTGTTGTGTTGCTGTTGAGAAAGAAGAAGAACAAGAAGAACACACAATCCACACAATAGACATAAGATTTACATGGTTCACCCGATGTGGGCTACATCCACGGAGATTCAAACCCGTTCGCTATTGTTAGAGATCACCCACAAGATGAACAATCCTCCTCTTGTGATTACAAGAGTACACAACTCTCCTGGGGTTCTTCTCTACAGAGAAACCAACTCTCTTTTTCTCCCACAACTCAGAATAGAACAGAAGCCCTAATAAACAATTCCCTGAGCATTTACAACCGTCAGATCTGGCCTTATAACAAAAGGTCCAGATTAAGCCGACAAATTACATATTTACCCCAGTAAATATTAAATATACCTAGATCAGGCTTCACCAACCCATCAATCTCCCACTTAAAGACTGATCACACTAAATAGCAATGAAAACAATAGAACACGACTTTAAGTATTAACACCTTATCTTCAAACAAGAAGTCCAACTGAAGCTGAGCACAGCTTCAGTTTCTCTATGTTCGCCATCTTTGTAAGCATATCTGCTAGATTCTGACTTGCGAAAATCTTGTCCAATTTCAACACCTTTTCTTCTAAAAACCATCCTATGAAGTGATATCTTATGCGAATATATTTGATTCTTAGATGAAAGGCTGAATTCTTCGCAAGATGAATGGCACTCTGACTATCACTGTACAGCTTGCCGTCCTTCTGCTTTTTATCCAACTCTTCCATTAACTCCTGTAACTAAATCATTTCCTTGCTAGCTTTTGTAGCAGCAACATACTCTACTTCTGTAGTTGAAAGTGCAACAATATCCTGTAATTGTAATTTCCAACTGATTGCTGCACTATCCAAGGTGAAGATATATCTAGTAGTACTTCTACTTCTATCAAGATCTCCTGCCAAGTCTGAATTAACATAACCCTCCAGTTTGATTTTTGGTCCTCCAAAATACAATGTTGCATTAGTAGTACCTCTCGGATATTGGATAATCTACTTAACTGCCTCCTAATGTGTTTTTCCAGAGTTACCCATGAATCTACTTACAACTCCCCCTGCATGAGCATTATCAGGTCTCGTGCTGACGATAGCATACATCAAACTGCCAATAACTGAAGCATATGGGATATTGGACATATCATCTTTCTCCTGTTCTATCTTAGGAGACAACTCTTTGGAGAGTTTGAAATGGCTTACTAGTGGAGTACTAACTGGCTTAGCACCTTGCATGTTGAACTTGTATAGGACCTTTTCAACATATTCTGCTTGAGACAACTTCAGTGTACAATTTGTTTTGTCTTTACTGATTCTCATATCGAGAGTTTGATTCGCAGCACCCAAATCCTTCATTTCAAACTCCTTTAACAACTATTTCTTCAGGTTATTTATTTCTTGCATGGTTGATCTTGCAACAAGCATGTCATTTACATACAAAAGGAGAATGATATAATAGTTATCGAAGTTTTTATAATAACAACAATGGTCTGCATGACATCGTTTGTAACCTGTGTTATACATAAACCTATCGAATTTGATATACCATTGTCTTGGGGCCTACTTCAAGCCATATAAACTCTTTTGAGTTTACACACCATGTCCTCCTTTCCTGAGACAGCATACCCTTGCGACTAATACATGTAGATATCTTCTTCCAAGTTACCATGGGGAAATGCAGTTTTAACATCTAATTATTCAAGATGTAAATCTTCTACTACCACAATACTCAAAACACTTTTGATTGTGTTTAATTTAACCACAGGAGAAAATAGTTCGGAATAATCAATACCTTTCTTTTACTGGAAGCCTTTTGTAATTAGTCTGTGTTGACCCATAAAAATTTACAAATATTACAACGAAGACATTACAAGCAAATTCCAAACCAATGATACATGAACCTTGGGATTGTGGAATGATAAGTTAATTACTACATCCAAATGTTCAAAGTTAGTGTAATCCATTCAGAAAACTTTAGATAAGCTCATAGTCCAGCATTTCAAACTTCAGAGTTAGTGGACTTCGTTTCGTCACTCAACCCACCAAATATCAAATTTGGGGTTCATTGACTCAAAAAACTAGGGGTCACTTAACACACTCAAGGTTCTGGATCATCAAAGAGGATGAAAGTCACGTGGCAACTCTAAGACATGCTTGGGAATGATGTTTTAAAGTTTCAAAATATTTGAACTTCATCTTAGCTCAAACCAAGCTTTAATGACTATTTGCCAACTCCTTGGGTCACTGTGGGAATTGACACTGCTACATATCAAAACAAGCTCAAACTCAGAGGAATACCTTCAAATGCGTCCAAAGACTCTCTTTCCAAATTTCAAAGTATTTGGACATCATTTAGATCCAAATTTAGTCCAGAAGATTATCTACTATGCTCAGTAGGGTCACTATGCAAAGTGACACTTCGTGAAGATCAAATCAGTTGAAACTCTTAGAGGAAGCTCAAGCTATGCTCAAGGGAGATTCTATAGATTTTTAGGTTAAACCGACATCAATTGACCCAAAATCTACAAATATATCAACTTTGGATCAGTGACTCCCAAGCCATGAGGTCACTAACCAAAGTCCTACTTCTCGATATCCAAAATTCATGAAAATTGGGCACAAAGCTTCACTGATGCTCCAAAGTGGTTCTACAAATTTTTAACTCAAACAGATTTCGTCTGATCCCACTTCCACTGCATGTCAACTTGAAAGTCAGTGACCATGAGCCATAGAGGTCACTGATCAAAATTCTACTTCCAAGAAGGCAGAGCTGATGGAATTCGGAGCAGAGATTCAAAATGCATTCAAAGTTACTTTCTCAAAGTTTCAAGTCAATTGAACATCATTTGGGTAGAAAACAAGCTAACTACCTACAATATGGAGTGAATAGTGACTAGGAACATGCAACAAAGAGGTCACTGTTCGAAATTCTACTTCCCTAAATCCAAACTACATGAAATTTGGGTGAACAGTCCAAGATACCCCTAACATCAGCCCCTCCAAGTTTCAAACCAAACCGAGGTCATTTGAGCCTCAAACAGTTAAAACAAGGGCCCATTTTCATGAAAAGTCAACGGAGGAGTTAACCAATTTCATAAGGTCAAAACAGGTTGAAACTTCTATGACACACTCAAAATAGTGTTAAGAAGCATCTCTTAACCAATTTCAGAAGGTCAAAATAGGTTGAAACTTCTATGACACTCAAAATAGTGTCAAGAAACATCTCTCCAAGTTTCATGAGGATCGGACATCATTCGAGCCTCAAACAAGCAAAAAATGGGTCACAAATGCAAAAGCTCAAAATTGGACCTTGTCCGTGACTGCGGTTACTGTCACGAGCCTCTAGAGAACACTTCTTGCGGTTTTGGGCAGTTTGTTCTCCACTTCTTTCCTAGGTTTAACTTCCCACAACTCTTCTTAACCTCCTGGAACTGCCAGAAACCACTCGGGAGAGTCTATAAAAAGGGTAGCATTTGAAAAAAAGGAGTGGGGGAAGGAAAAAGGAAACAAGCAATCTCAAGAACACAAGCATCCAAACAAGGCATACTCCAGCACTTAGACAACTTCTTCTTCTTCTTTTCTCAGTCACTCAAGGTGAGAAATAAGTTTCAAAGAAGGAGAAGAAGATGGGGTTACTTAAGAGCAAACTACGTTCATGTATCGGCAAATATTCAAAGGGTGATATCGTCCCCTTTGTTTTTCTCATTCGAAGGGTTTCATAGCCATTATAAGAGTTGTGAAGAAGCCTATTTAGGCTTCATCATATCCCTTGAAAGTTATAGGTTAAGAATGACAAAACTTTGGTTCCATACAGTACCCTTTTCGGATTTGAACAAAAAAATAGTCCGTAAAAAACAATGATGATTTACAAAGATTTCGATCGATTCCATGATTGAATTCGATCTTCTTAATAGTCATTCAATGCCCCAAGAGTCATGAAAAGGAGTTCCAGCACTATAAAGAAGTTTAAAAAAAAGAGAAAAAAAAATAAAGAAACAGCAAGCAAAATAGTGGCTTTTCAGCCACTGCCTACCTGTGACCGTTGGCCACGGTCCCTGGCTGGAAGCGAATGACCATGAATCCCGGTCACCCCAATAATTTTTTTTACTTTTTTGCATGTTTTCCATTCTTTTGTACATTTTCTTGTATTTTACAAATTGATATCACATCTAAGACCACCTGCATCCCCGCGGTCAGGGCATTTGAACCCGTGTAAACAAAAAGAAAATTAATGATGAACCGTAATTAATTCTCATTCTTCTTAATGCTTGAAGTGTGTGAATATTGAACTCGAATCCATTATACATTTTCACCCATTTTTTCAAGCGCGATCAGTCTGGCCTTATATCTCTTACTGTCGTCATATTCATCCTTCAACTTGTACACCCACTTATTATGCAATGCTTTCTTTCCCTCAGGTAACTAAATTAAGTCTCATGTCTAATTTGACAATAAAGATTGCATCTCATCTTCTATGGCTTGCTCCCACTTAGCTCGAGTATCAACCTACAATACTTCTTCATAACATTTTGGTTCACCACCATCAGTTAACAACAAGTAATACATTGAAGGTGAATAATACTGTGTAGGCTTAGGAATCCTAGAGGACCTTCTTACTGGTGTAGGTGTATGAGGATCCACCAATGGGTTTACATTTTCATGTGCTTCTGGTGCATCATTTTCAAGAATGTCCTCTAATATAAGTACTCTGTATTGTCCTTTTGCATATTATCCTTATCCTTATACAAGCCTTTCTCATTGAATACAACATTTCTACTTATGATGATTTCTCTATTTTCTTTATCCCAGAAGCGATAACCAAATTCAACAGAACCATATCCAATGAAAGTGCATTTCCTAGATTTAGGATCTACCTTGTCCCTTTTCTTAGCATCAACATGAATATAAGAAATACAACCAAATACTTTTAAGTGTGAAAGATTTACCGTTTTTCCACTCCAAGCTTCCTCTGACAATCCACCATCCAAAGGTACTGAAGGCCCACGATTGATCAAGTATGCAGCAGTGTTCACTGCTTCTGCCTAAAACTGCTTACACAATCCAACATGCAGCCTCATGCTTCTAGCACGCTCTACAATGGTCCTATTCATACACTCTGCCACACCATTTTGATGTGGTATATTAGGAATAGTCTTTTCTTGCTTTATTCCATTTATAGAGCAATACTCTTCAAATTCTTTGCTGCAGTACTCTCTCCCATTATCAGACCTCGGGCATTTCAATTTCAGACCTGTTTCATTTTCAACTAAAGCTTTCCACTTTTTGAAAATACCAAACACATCAGACTTGTATTTCATAGGATAAACTCATAATTTTTTTGTAGCATCATTAATGAATATAACAAAGTAAGAAGATCCACCAAGAGAAGGTACCTATGTTGGTCTCCACACATCCGTGTGAACCAGTTCCAACCTTTCTGATTTTGGTTGCCTCCCTACTTTAGAGAAAGTGACTTTCTTCTGCTTTCCAAAAATACAGTCTTCACAGAACTCTAAGTCCAAAGACTTGAAATCTTGTAGCTTACCTTTCGAGTGAAGAATTTTCATTCTTTTCTCACTCATGTGCCTAAGTCTACAATGCCATGTGTTTAAGTCTGTACCTTTATCTACCACTGCAATGGAATTAGTACTATTATTAGTCAGGTAAAGAGTACCATCTTTCTTACCGCGAGCAACAACCATACTCCTTTTTGTCATCTTCCATGAGTCACCTTCAAAGACTGTGACATAACCAGAGCTTACAAGCTGACCAACAGATATGAGGTTTCTTCTAAGGCTCGGTACATACCTAACATCATTCAATTGCAATGTACCTCCATTTCGCAATTTGATCTGAACATCTCCTTTGCCAATTATGTCATAAGGTTCATCATCACCGAGATAGACTTTTCCGAAGTCACCTTTCACATAATTTTCGAGATAACTATTATGTGCAATGACATGAAAAGACGCACTAGAATCTATAACCCAAGATTCAGATTTATAATCAAAGGAAAGAATTAAAGCATCATGAACAGTATCACCTGCAATATTTGCAGAAGCATCACTATCTTTGTCATTGTTACTATTCCTTTACTTATTTTTCTTTGGTGGAGCTCTGTAGTCCTTTTTTACATGTCCCTTTTTGCCACAATTCCAGCATGTGAACCCATCTTTTAATGATCTTGACTTGCTTCTCGATTTAGATCTTCCACGATTCTGACCTCGCTCAGTTTTCCTTCCTCTGTTTTCCACATTCAATGCACTTCCTGATGATTCACCTAAAGATTTCCTATGAAGTTCTTCATCGATGAAAGCACTCACGACATCATCAAACTTCAGTTTACTTGATCCCAATGAATTACTCAATGAAGGAACCATACCACTCCAACTATCTAGTAAAGAAGATAACAGTAATAGTGCCCAAATTTCATCATCAAAATGTATTTTTACCGATGACAACTGGCTTTTGACTGTGTTGAACTCATTTACGTATTCAATAACAATCCCACCTTCAGCCATCTTCATGTTAAACAATTTTTTCATCAAATACTTTGTTTCAAGCAGATGGTTTTTTATACATTTGTGAAAGGGCAGCCATAACATCTTCAGTGGTTTGCTCTTTTGAAATACTGAATCCAACAGATTTTGTTAAAGAGAGTTTGATTGTACCTAAAGCTTTTCTGTCAAGCACCTCTCACTTTGGATCTAACATAGTTGCAGGCTTATTTGCTTTTCCTCCAAGTGGCAAGTAGAAAGTTTTCTGGTAGAGGAGATCCTTTATCTGCATCTTCCAAAATGCCAAATTCTGGCCATTGAATTTTTTAATCATTTGCTTTGTACTGTCTGTCATTGCTCCCACGCAAACCAAAGCTCTATTTACTTGATTATTTTTCTGTCAGCTAAACAGTCAATATGTTCTGTCTATCTCATAAATCTCATCACTACGAGTACAAAAAAAAAACGGAGCACAATTTGGAGTCCGGATGACCTCAAACTTTGCAAAAAAATTCTAGCCGTTGAATTTGGTCAAACCTGCCTGTTGACCGGTGCTGACGTCACTGCTGTTCTGCTGGGCTTCTGAAACAGGCCCGGGTCAGGTTCAGCTGACCCGGAACCGAACTGAACTACACACTGGGAGGGACCATGAGTTGGGTCGATGTCACAACCCGAGCCCAGAATTCGGGGGTTAGCGAAAAGCTAAACCAGTGACACACGTACTCCCGTGCACGTGCATCCAAACCCAGTCCAGATGCACACGCACAAGGGATCTAACACGTGCGAAACAGACGAACGCGGAAGCTGTAGATATCATAGCAAGCAACAAAGAAAATAGCGGAAGCCAGAGCAATTACAAAACGGAAACGACAAGGGCAAATACACTGATATAAAGCCGAATACACACCAAAATCAATATATACAAAATACACAGAATACAAGTCCAAAGTCCAAAGTACACATCCCCAAAAACCAAAACTCAAAAATAAAAGCCACTGGTATGCATGCACGCACTTGGCAGAGGTAATCAGGCCCACTCTGCCAGACCGGAGGGTGCCTCTACACTCGCCCCTGCAGCCTCCTCGGCCGCCGGGGAGCTGGGCAAGGTATCTGCGCCTGCAACACCACAGACAACACAAATGAATACAACGATCCAGCAAATATAAGTAACAGGGAAGAAACACGCATAGTATCAAAGAGAATAAAATAATGACAGAAGATCAATTACAGAGTTTCATCGTAGGATGCTAAGCAAATCGTGCGTAGAAGTAAAGCATGATATTTGAATCAAAACATAGAAATACTGACTAAGTGGCTACTACGTTAACCATGTTCTCCCCAATAGAGAGCAGAGCAAAGCAGAGCAGAGGAGAACACCACTGACCGGGCCAGGGTACAAGTGGGTCTCGGTTTCCTGGGTTCCGGGGTCCCAAGACAAAGCAACACTGCAGTTATACAGAGATACAGAGATCTAAGCCAAAGGTAACCCCGTCGGGCATCCTAGGGCTGAGGCTGAGTAGAGCCAGACTAATACCAATCAAATCAAATCCATAGAAAGGGAGGTTATCCGCTTTGGACTCACCGATGGCAAAGACCGGATCTTATCCTCACGTATTAATCTCTGGGCAGAGCCACCCGGGAATACCCAAACCAAACAGATATATATACAAAGCCAGAGAATCTACAAAGCATAGCATAGCTCAAAGCATAGTGCAGAGCGAAGAATAATACAGATATACAGGACAAAGGCAAAATGACTGCGGAATGCATAACATAGATTAACAGAACTGAGGGCAAAACTATGAACAATATGAAATGCATCTCAGATTAATACGGAGTCAAGGTTCATTACAAGCCAGTCCTAAGCTAGTTGTTCACTGTCACTAACCGTGCATGTTGATGTAGTTTTAAGTTAGTCAATGCACCGTTGCCATCAAAGTGTTGCGATGTAATCTGTGCGTGCACCGACGTCCCTTAAACCAACACCCATGGGGAGGTGCTTAACAGTGATCCACGCCCACATGAATGAGTCACAGCCTAACAGACTATTCATGCGATCCAAGAATCCATTGGGCCGGTTTACATGGGTGGTTACCTGTATTTGAGCCGTACAAGTCTCACCATTATCCTAAGTTATATTTCAGAATTGCCATGCCTAACGGTTTAGCTATGAGGGACCTAGGGTTGAGCCGAAGACATCTTACGCGCTCGTCGTATTATGCACTACAGCTTAACCATGGTTCCATTCAAAACACAGCTAAACTGGTCATCTTCCACCTCTGATCTAATACCTTTTTCGGCTGAGCTACAGTCAGGATACTGCTTAGCCGTAGACCAATCCACGGCTTGGCCGTAGCATTCCACGGCTTAGCCGTAGCCACACCGTAGGAGTTCTGTGTTGGAAAAGTTTCGACTGATCAGAGATGTAATTCACGGCTGGGGTACGGTTTGGGTCACGGCTAGCTTACGGCTCAGCCGTAGAACAAATTACGGCTTAGCCGTAGCCTAGCCGTAGAACAAAACTCAAAATTGCAGTCTCTGGAAATCAAACCGTAGAACTTACGGCTTAGCCGTACAATACAGAACACGAATTCGGGATAGTTACATAAACTGAAATTTGGTACAGAAACATCTCCAAACAAGCTACAGAGGTTCCAAATTCACAAAATGTGGCTGTAAAACCTCTATATACAGAGAATAAGAGTGAATCAATGCAATCAAAGAAACAACCCATATGTGTTATCAAAGCCTGTACTTATACTTGCCTCAAAGCTCTATCAATCCACAAACTCAAGCTCCAAATCCACTAAAAATCAAAGCAAATCAAAGCAATACACCATGCATGAGATGAAGACACATCAACAAGGAAAAGAGCTGCAATTGGAGAAGAAGAAGGGAGAGTTGGGAGAGAACCCACTTACCACCAAAGCCACAGACAGAGACTAAGCACAGAGATGAGAGAAGAAGAAAAGAACCCAATCCAAACAAAGGATCCAATCCTCAATTGAGCAAGAGAAGGAAAGAAGAGAGAGAGAGAGAGAACGTGGAATTCTGGAGATCTCTCTTGCATGCACGTTGAGGAATGAAATGAACAGGAGAGAGAGCCACCTGGAGGATGACTCAATATATAGGTTTTGAAAGTTAAGTCAAAGTCCGGAGGGTTTATACTAATTACAGTTCAAGTCACACGAAGGTCCATCTTCCCCAATTGACTCCAAACGGATTTGACACAGTTATGGAAATTGTCGAGCTCAACAAAATACACGTGCTGACATCAAGATGATGCAAAGATGATATGAGCAAAACAAAAGCAAAATTACGAAAAAGGGCTTAGAAGTACCTATTCCAGGTCAAAGGTTACTCAACTACCTATCCAAAGCCCAAAACCAAATCCGAAAGGAATAATCAAAACAAAACACACTAATGAGCCACTAATCCGGCTCAAAGGGGATCGGAGTGTTACATCCTCCCCTACTAGGAAATCATTCCGTCCTCGGAATGACTACCTACCTGCGCAAAAAGCTGGGGGTACTGGCGTGCTAGCTGCTCCTCTAGCTCCCAAGTAGCCTCATCTGGACCATGATGCTCCCACAACACTTTAACCCATCTGATAGTCCTGGTACGGAGAATCTGCTCTCGTGTGCCAACGATGCGGAGCGGACGCTCAACGTAAGTTGCATTAGGCTGAATCTGAATGTCATCGTAGCGAATCACATGGCTCGGATCTGGTACATACTTACGGAGCATCGACACATGGAAAACATCGTGCACACCGGAGAACTCCACTGGAAGCGTCAACCGATAAGCTAAATCTCCAACTCGGCTCTTGACTTCGAACGGTCCTACATATCTCGGAGCTAACTTGCCCTTCTGACCAAATCGAACTGTGCCCTTCATCGGAGAAACTTTAAGAAACACCCAATCTCCGACTTGGAATGCCAAAGGTCTCCTCCGAGTATCCGCATAGCTCTTCTGCCTGGATCGAGCAATCTTCAGATTCTCTATCACTTTCTGCACTTTCTCTGTCGTCTCAGCTATGATCGTCGGACCATGAAAACTTCTGGTTCCTACCTCTTCCCAGCACACTGGGGTCCTGCACTTACGTCCGTAGAGAGCCTCATAGGGTGCCATACCAATACTCTCGTGGAAGCTGTTGTTGTAGGCAAACTCACACAATGCTAAATGCGTATCCCATTCCTTCTCAAAGTTCAGCACACTAGCTCTGAGCATATCCTCCAACGTCTGAATGGTACGCTCCGACTGTCCATCAGTCTGGGGGTGGTATGCCGTACTAAAACTCAACTTCGTGCCCATAGCTTCCTGAAATGCTCTCCAGAATGAAGACACGAAACGGCTGTCTCGATCCGACACAATCGATACTGGGGTGCCATGCAATCTGACTATCTCGTCAACAAACTTCCTAGCCATCTCTGTGAATGTCATCCCTTTCTTGAACGGAAGGAAACGCGCTGACTTGGTCAATCTGTCCACTATGACCCAGATCGCATTGTTCTTTCTACTGGTCGGCGGAAAACCGGAGACGAAATCCATCGTAATATGCTCCCACTTCCACTGCGGAGTGTGCAATGGATGCAATGATCCTGGAGGTCGCTGATGATCAGCTTTTACCCTCTGACAGGTCAAACATCGAGCTACGAACCCTGCGATCTCCCGCTTCATATTGTTCCACCAAAATCTGTCTTTCAAGTTCCGGTACATCTTCGTACTCCCTGGGTGCATCGCATATCGGGCATCGTGCGCCTCTGTCATCAACTTATCTCGCAGCTCATCCACCGCGGGAACACACAATCGATTCTTGAAGTACAAAACTCCATCTACCAGGCTGAAATCCGGTCGATCTGCAATCCGATCCCTGAACTTCACCAAGAGGGGGTCCTCAAACTGGCGATCCTTGATCTGCTGAATCACCTCAGGCTGAAATACGACGGTAGTAGCTAATGTCATCAAGTCACCTACCATCCGAACCTCAACAGGCTGATCATGCACAAGCATATAGAATCCTGCCAACACCTGAAGACTGTCTGTCCTCCTGCTAAGTGCATCTGCAACTACATTGCCCTTGCCTGGGTGGTACTTGATCGGAAAGTCGTAGTCTTTGATAAACTCCAACCATCTCCGCTACCTCATATTCAAGTCATGCTGATCAAACAAGTACTGCAGACTGTGATGATCGGAATGGACCTCGAACTTCACACCGTACAAGTAATGCCGCCACAACTTCAGTGCAAATACAATAGCTGCTAACTCCAAGTCATGGGTGGCATAGTTCTTCTCATGTTCCTTCAGCTGTCTAGATCCATAGGCAACCACCTTCTGATTCTGCATCAGGACACAGCCTAATCCAATGCGAGAAGCATCGGAATAAATCACGAATCCCTCACTACCATCCGGAAGAGTCAACACTGGCGCCGTAGTGAGCTTTTCTTTCAACATCTGAAAACTGCGCTCACACTTCTCTGTCCACTCATACGGGACCTTCTTCCGAGTCAACTGAGTCAGCGGGGCTGAGAGCTTCGAAAAGTCCTGCACGAACCTGCGGTAATATCCCGCCAATCCCAGAAAACTCCGAATCTCTGTCACTGATCTAGGACGGGGCCAATGGACTACTGCCTCAATCTTAGCCGGATCCACCATCAATCCATCTCTAGAAATCTTATGACCCAGAAATGTAACTTGCTCGAGCCAAAACTCACACTTGGACAACTTTGCATACAACTTGTGATCTTTAAGCAGCTGCAATGCCTTCCTCAGATGGTCTGCATGTTCCTCAGCAGTCTTCGAATAGACCAATATGTCATCTATGAAGACTACAACAAACTGGTCCAAGAAGGAAGTAAACACCCTATTCATCAACGCCATGAAAGCTGCGGGTGCGTTCGTCAAACCAAAGGGCATGACAAGGAACTCGTAGTGTCCATACCGAGTCCTGAAAGCTGTCTTAGGAACATCTTCATCCTTCACCCTGAGCTGGTGATATCCCGACCTCAAGTCAATCTTCGAGAAGTAAGCTGCACCCTGAAGCTGATCGAACAACTCATCAATCCTAGGCAATGGATACTTGTTCTTGATAGTCACTTTATTCAACTGCCTGTAGTCAATGCACATCCGGAAACTGCCATCCTTCTTCTTAACAAACAATACAGGAGCTCCCCAAGGTGAAACACTTGGGCGTACGAACCCTTTATCCAACAGATCCTGCAACTGTTTCTTCAATTCCAACAATTCTGCAGGTGCCATACGATATGGAGCTCTACTGATGGGTGCTGTACCTGGCATCAAGTCAATAGCAAATTCTACCTCCCGAACTGGTGGCAACTCTGGCACATCCTCCGGAAAGACATCCGGAAACTCGCTGACTACTGGGATCTCACTGAGCTGTCGCTGATCTTTCTTCTCTGAAATGAATGCAAGGAATCCCTCACATCCCCTACGAAGCATCCTGTCTGCTTTACAAGCAGATATTACACGTCTTGGGCACTTCATCTGGCTGCCCTCAAATCGGAATCCGCTGCCCAAATCAAAGTAGATAGCCTTGCTGTAGCAATTGATACACGCATGATATCTTGCAAGCCAGTCCATACCAAGGATCACATCAAAATCCAGTGTCGTGAGCAACACGAGGTCTACTGGGAGTTGATGACCAGCTATCCGCATATCACACTGAGGGTAGAAAACACTGCACTCCACCCGCTTACCAACCGGAGTGGATACTAACAACAAGTACGGGAGTGGTGTGGGTCGCTGTCGAAGCTGCACAGCAAAATGGGGTGCTACGTACGAACGCGTAGACCCGGAGTCAAATAAGGCTAAAGCTTCAGCATCATAAATTAAAATTTTACCTTCCACTACCGTGGCCTCCTCCGCGCCCTCATGCGTAGCAGCATAGGCTCGGGCTGTCTGGCGGTTCTGCTTCTGGGCTGGGCGAGCTGGCTGAGATCTGCCCTGCGCTGTAGATCCTGCCTGTCTCGTCTGTGGAGAGGACTGAAACTTCGGGCATTGGGCCCGCCTGTGATCCGTTGAGCCACACCCGAAACAAGCCCCACTCTTCCTCCAACATCTGTCGGTGGGGTGATCCTTCCCACAGTGATTGCAAATCACCTGAGTACTGCTCGAACTGCCCTGTTTACCCTTGAACTTTTTCTGAAACTGACTTCTGCCACTGGAACCTGCCGCCCTCTTAGCCTCAGTTCGCTCCTCCTCAAATATGGCCTCTGCATCATAGGCCCTGTCAATAGCGTCATCCAATGTAGCCGGCCACATACAAGCAACCACGTGGCGTTTGTGCCTCGGATTCAGACCGTTGACGAAGCGAGTCACCTTCTTATGCTCAGTGTTCACCATGTCCTCTGCAAAGTGGGACAGCTCTGTAAACTTGTGTACATAATCTGCAACTGACATCTGTCTCTGCTGAAGGTTGAAGAATTCCACTTCCTTGGCTCGCTGAATATGGAGAGGCATGAACTTCCGACGGAATTGCTGCTTGAAGGTCTCCCAAACTGTGGCACTGGGCATAGTCTGGAATGAGCTCTTGACACTCCTCCACCATGTCTTAGCTACACTCCGAAGCATAGAAGCTGTGAGAACTACCTTCTGCTTGTTACTGCACACAATCGTATCAAATAGCTCTTCAGTCTGCTCCAACCATTGCTCAGCCTGCAATGCATCTTCTATCCCATGAAACTCAGTCGCCCCTCGCTTACGGAACTTGTCGAAAAGAGCATTAGGGTCTGATTCCTTAGGCTGAAAAATCACTTGCTGATCTATACGAGGTGATGCTACTGCAGCAGCCTGACTCTGCCTATCTACCATGGATGCCATCTGTGCCTGTAATGATTGCATAGACTGCATCATCATCATCATACGCTCCTCACTACTGATATGTGGGGGTACCGATCCACTATCACCGTTATGGCCCTGTTGATTCTCATCCCGAGATCCTGATCCTGATGCCATCCTGCAAAAGGAAAAGAAAGATAGTACACAAATATAAAATACCCTGAGTTAGTCAAATCCCAAATCAACCTATGAGACTTCGAGTCAAATAGTTGATATCGTTATCTCACCACGAGCTTAGATGCCTACATGCTTATAACTAGCATGCTCTGATACCATACAATACGTATGTCACAACCCGAGCCCAGAATTCGGGGGTTAGCGAAAAGCTAAACCAGTGACACACGTACTCCCGTGCACGTGCATCCAAACCCAGTCCAGATGCACACGCACAAGGGATCTAACACGTGCGAAACAGACGAACGCGGAAGCTGTAGATATCATAGCAAGCAACAAAGAAAATAGCGGAAGCCAGAGCAATTACAAAACGGAAACGACAAGGGCAAATACACTGATATAAAGCCGAATACACACCAAAATCAATATATACAAAATACACAGAATACAAGTCCAAAGTCCAAAGTACACATCCCCAAAAACCAAAACTCAAAAATAAAAGCCACTGGTATGCATGCACGCACTTGGCAGAGGTAATCAGGCCCACTCTGCCAGACCGGAGGGTGCCTCTACACTCGCCCCTGCAGCCTCCTCGGCCGCCGGGGAGCTGGGCAAGGTATCTGCGCCTGCAACACCACAGACAACACAAATGAATACAACGATCCAGCAAATATAAGTAACAGGGAAGAAACACGCATAGTATCAAAGAGAATAAAATAATGACAGAAGATCAATTACAGAGTTTCATCGTAGGATGCTAAGCAAATCGTGCGTAGAAGTAAAGCATGATATTTGAATCAAAACATAGAAATACTGACTAAGTGGCTACTACGTTAACCATGTTCTCCCCAATAGAGAGCAGAGCAAAGCAGAGCAGAGGAGAACACCACTGACCGGGCCAGGGTACAAGTGGGTCTCGGTTTCCTGGGTTCCGGGGTCCCAAGACAAAGCAACACTGCAGTTATACAGAGATACAGAGATCTAAGCCAAAGGTAACCCCGTCGGGCATCCTAGGGCTGAGGCTGAGTAGAGCCAGACTAATACCAATCAAATCAAATCCATAGAAAGGGAGGTTATCCGCTTTGGACTCACCGATGGCAAAGACCGGATCTTATCCTCACGTATTAATCTCTGGGCAGAGCCACCCGGGAATACCCAAACCAAACAGATATATATACAAAGCCAGAGAATCTACAAAGCATAGCATAGCTCAAAGCATAGTGCAGAGCGAAGAATAATACAGATATACAGGACAAAGGCAAAATGACTGCGGAATGCATAACATAGATTAACAGAACTGAGGGCAAAACTATGAACAATATGAAATGCATCTCAGATTAATACGGAGTCAAGGTTCATTACAAGCCAGTCCTAAGCTAGTTGTTCACTGTCACTAACCGTGCATGTTGATGTAGTTTTAAGTTAGTCAATGCACCGTTGCCATCAAAGTGTTGCGATGTAATCTGTGCGTGCACCGACGTCCCTTAAACCAACACCCATGGGGATGTGCTTAACAGTGATCCACGCCCACATGAATGAGTCACAGCCTAACAGACTATTCATGCGATCCAAGAATCCATTGGGCCGGTTTACATGGGTGGTTACCTGTATTTGAGCCGTACAAGTCTCACCATTATCCTAAGTTATATTTCAGAATTGCCATGCCTAACGGTTTAGCTATGAGGGACCTAGGGTTGAGCCGAAGACATCTTACGCGCTCGTCGTATTATGCACTACAGCTTAACCATGGTTCCATTCAAAACACAGCTAAACTGGTCATCTTCCACCTCTGATCTAATACCTTTTTCGGCTGAGCTACAGTCAGGATACTGCTTAGCCGTAGACCAATCCACGGCTTGGCCGTAGCATTCCACGGCTTAGCCGTAGCCACACCGTAGGAGTTCTGTGTTGGAAAAGTTTCGACTGATCAGAGATGTAATTCACGGCTGGGGTACGGTTTGGGTCACGGCTAGCTTACGGCTCAGCCGTAGAACAAATTACGGCTTAGCCGTAGCCTAGCCGTAGAACAAAACTCAAAATTGCAGTCTCTGGAAATCAAACCGTAGAACTTACGGCTTAGCCGTACAATACAGAACACGAATTCGGGATAGTTACATAAACTGAAATTTGGTACAGAAACATCTCCAAACAAGCTACAGAGGTTCCAAATTCACAAAATGTGGCTGTAAAACCTCTATATACAGAGAATAAGAGTGAATCAATGCAATCAAAGAAACAACCCATATGTGTTATCAAAGCCTGTACTTATACTTGCCTCAAAGCTCTATCAATCCACAAACTCAAGCTCCAAATCCACTAAAAATCAAAGCAAATCAAAGCAATACACCATGCATGAGATGAAGACACATCAACAAGGAAAAGAGCTGCAATTGGAGAAGAAGAAGGGAGAGTTGGGAGAGAACCCACTTACCACCAAAGCCACAGACAGA
Organism: Sextonia rubra; assembly: GCA_037013555.1. Lineage (NCBI taxonomy): Eukaryota > Viridiplantae > Streptophyta > Magnoliopsida > Laurales > Lauraceae > Sextonia > Sextonia rubra. The sequence goes on along the minus strand of JASUAD010000011.1, from coordinate 26,934,901 downwards.
GACTAAGCACAGAGATGAGAGAAGAAGAAAAGAACCCAATCCAAACAAAGGATCCAATCCTCAATCGAGCAAGAGAAGGAAAGAAGAGAGAGAGAGAGAGAACGTGGAATTCTGGAGATCTCTCTTGCATGCACGTTGAGGAATGAAATGAACAGGAGAGAGAGCCACCTGGAGGATGACTCAATATATAGGTTTTGAAAGTTAAGTCAAAGTCCGGAGGGTTTATACTAATTACAGTTCAAGTCACACGAAGGTCCATCTTCCCCAATTGACTCCAAACGGATCTGACACAGTTATGGAAATTGTCGAGCTCAACAAAATACACGTGCTGACATCAAGATGATGCAAAGATGATATGAGCAAAACAAAAGCAAAATTACGAAAAAGGGCTTAGAACTACCTATTCCAGGTCAAAGGTTACTCAACTACCTATCCAAAGCCCAAAACCAAATCCGAAAGGAATAATCAAAACAAAACACACTAATGAGCCACTAATCCGGCTCAAAGTGGATCGGAGTGTTACAGTCGACTTGAGCGGACCCGACCCGACCTGAACCTGCTCATCGGCTGGTAAATGGGCTCTGTATAATGGGTCAGGTTCGACCTGACCTGACCTAACTCGTAGCCTGTTTCTGAACGATGGGCTTCTCTGCTGACAGGTCAGGTCAACCCGACCTGACCTTAACCCGACTTATATCAGCCTTCTCCTTTTTTTTTTCCTTTCTCGTCCTTGTTCTGCAACAAAGAAGAAGGCCGACGCCGTTGCTACTGTTTGGCTGGCTGTGGTGGATGAACAACTGGCAGCTAATGGCGATGGATGGCCGGTGGATGCTGCAGCAGTTGCAATAGGCCTGGCGGTGCAATGGGTGGCGGCAACGGGATGATGATTGTGACGGTAGTTGCTCGCGGATCTGGTAGCAGCACCTTCTCCAGTGTTTTTCTCCAACGACGACGATAGCCCAGTTGGTTTCTGATTTCTGCAATAGATATCAATGGGACAATCTACTCTGTAACGAGTTGCAGCCAATGAGTTCGCTGATCCTCTGTTTCACGAGAACAGTGATTCGAACCCAAATAAGCCAATCCGTTGATCATTAGATCACAACCATATAACTAACTCCAAGATCTGAATGAAACCAAACTCTGATACCAATTGTTGAGAAAAAAGAGGAACAAGAAGAACCCACAATCCACACAATAGAAACGAGATTTATGTGGTTCACCCGATGTGGGCTACGTCGACGGAAATTCAAACCTATTCACTATTGTTAGAGATTACCCACAAAAAGAACAATCATCTTCTTGTGATTACAAGAGTACATAACTATTCTAGGGTTCTTCTCTGCAGATAAACAAACTCTCTCTCTTTTTCCCACCACTCAGAATAGAACAGAAGCCCTAATAAACAATATCCTGAGCATTTACAATCATCGAATCTGGCCTTATAACAAAGGGTGCAGAGTAAGCCAATAAATTACATATTTACCCAAGTAAATATTAAATATACTCAGATCAGGCTTCACCAACCCATCAGTTGCTTATATAGAGAAAGAAGAAGGGAGGAAAGAAAAGAAAAGAGAAAAAATGAAAAAGAGGCTCGATTGCAGTTGCGACATACGAAGAAACAAGCAGAGGAACAAAAAAAAAAAAAAAGAAAGAAACAAAAACAAGAGAGAAGAGAAGAAGAAAGAGAGAGCATGGATGAACAAGGAAGGAAAAATGGAAAAACAGAAGAAACAGAAAAGAATGGTTGCAGCATGTAAAGACCGGTTTAGTTGCAAAGAAATAGGAAGAGATCAAGAGAGAAACAAGAAGAAAATAGTGATAAAAGAAAAGAGGAACAAGGAGGAGAAGTAGGAACAGTAGTAACAGAGATTCAGAAGACCCCGGAAGAAGAAGATGAAATAAAAGGAAAAGAAACAAGTAGAGACTAAGAAGAAGATGAAGGAGAGAGCAAATTGCAGTAGAAAACAAGATGGAGAAGAGAAAAGAGCTGAGGGAAGGAAACCACTAAAAAGAAGAAGATGGAGAAAAACCAGAAGGGATGAAACAACAGAAGGAGATAGAACAAGAAGAAAAACAGACATAAAAGTAAGGGAGAAGAAGACGTTGCAAAGAGGAGTACCAACCCAACTGAACTGGTACCGAGATAAGTACCAGTTTCGGTCTGGTTTCCCGGTCAGGGGCGGGGAGAAAGAAAGGAAGAAAACCAAAGGAGAAAGAAGAAAGGAAAAGAAGAAAAATAATGAGGAGATGATGGAACAGAAGAGAATAAGAAAGAAGAAAGAAAGCGTGCTCGGTTCAGGAACAGGGGTAAAAAAAAGGAGAAAAGGAGGAGATGAAGATAGCAAAGGAAAAGACATGGGCACTGAGGTGGTAGATGGGTTCTGTTTGGATGGAAGGAAACTAGAAAAGAAGAAGAAGAGAAGAAAAGAACAGGAAAGGAACGAACAAAACAGGAAGAAAGAAAGAAAAGTAGGGAGAAGACAGCAAGAGGAAGAAGAAAGAAAACAGAAAAAGAAGGTTAGGAACAAGGAGGAGAAAGAGATGAAAACCAGAAGAGAGAAGATGAAGATGGGTTGAGTTCGATCAGTTACAGATAGAGAGAAAGAGGAGAAGAAATCGAAAAACATAAAGAAGAAGAAAGAAGGAAAGAGAAGTGGGTACAGAGAGAAAAACCGCAAGAAAAAGATGTTGAAGGCAAGTGGTGGATGCTCTGCCACGGATGAAGGGAAGAGAGGAGAAGGTGAATGGGTTCTCGGGTTGCAAACCCATGTTGAGGAGGAGTAGAGAAAAATAATGATGGAGGAGAAGAAGAAGACGAAGGAGAAGAAAATCATAAAACAGGAAGAAGAAGAAGAAGAAGAAGATTGCAGTGGGTTCTTGTGCTGGCCGAGAGATGGGTTCTAGGTGATGAGGGTGATGCCCGGACAAGTGGCTGGGTAATGGGGGTTGGTGATGGAGATGAAAAAGAAATAGGAGGAGAGAAAGAAGAAGAGACAAGAGAAGGAACTAAAAAAGAGCAAGAGAGAGAAGGGAAAAGATTGGATGATGAAGAAACAGAAGAAAGAGAGGAAGAAGAAGATGCAGGGGCTGGGTTCAAGTCAGGTGGGTTATTGGGTTTGACCTAGCTCGTCTAGGCTGAGAAGGAAAATCTGTACAATTAGTGGCCTGGTTAGAATGATGCAGATGGTATCCCAAGAGCGATGTGTGGGGGATGGTGATGATGATAATCATGCTCATGATGAAGGCAAATTAAGTGATGAGAGGTTGCATAACATGGTATGAGTGAAACAGCATGATAAGAAATATATGCTACCGTAAGAAGCTACTAAAGTAACTTACTATTCTAGTATATTACAAAAGAGAGGGAGAGAAAGAGGAGAGGACCATAGCTTAATAAAAAAGAGTAAACACAAGAGAGGGAGAGAACTTGAAGTTTGTAGATGTGATTCAAGGGAAAAGGTGGCTTTTTATTTATAGGAAAATAAAAGCAAGGTCTCAAAGGAATTTTAGTCTTAACCAAAGAAAATTAGTTTGAATTGAATTCCATCTCCAAGTAGAAATGGGATAACTCCATACAATTAAGGAGGTTTAATCCAATAAAACTCCAATTTGAGCACAACTCTAAAATTCTCAAACTCTAGTAATTTATAAAACCTACATAGCAACTAATTAATTATTCAGACTTAAATAGCATAAAAATCTTAATAATAATAATAATCACATGTGGGGTCCATCAAGATTAAATCAAGGGTCAAGATTAATTCAAATTTAAAATTAAAATTATAGTCGTCACAACATGACTATAAATAGAGGCAGCAGGGGTCATTTGCTACATCACACACACAAGCACAACCACAAGTGAAGAAACACAAATACAAGTGAAAAGTGAGGTGAAGGCTAGTGAAGTGAAGTTTAGTGAGAGTCCTTTGAAGAGAGTAAGTGCTTTGAGTGAAAATGTAATGTGTCTCCTCTTGTAAGAGGTGTGAGAGCTAAGGTGTTGTGTAATTTGTGTATGTAGCTGGTAAGCCTTCTAGTGGTGTATTTACAGGTATAGCTTGTAAGCATTGTAATAATGTAATTGTGTAAAATTTATAAACTAGAGTCTTGTTCTCCTTGTAATTTGTATCTGTAGAAGTTATAATTATAAGTTGTAACCAAGCAGTATTAGAGCGATCTTTGAATTGGGAGGATGGAGCTCTAAAGCCACAAATCTTTGTGACGATGGATTCATTCGTTTACAGAGGGCACATCTGTTTCATGAATTGAAATCTTAGAAGCAAAAATTTCACCTGTGGGACATGGGAGTCTAGACAAGGGACATTGAGAGTTGGTCAACCCTAGTAATTTCCACTAGGACCCCTAAAATTGAAGGCATAAATTAAAAATCTTGCAAGATAGATGAAAATCCCCCTCCAAGAGTTGTGTTTCCCACTAAAATTGAAAAAATAAATGTGAATATCCATAAATAACTAAGGCGGAAAATTGGGCCTTAAGGGTCTGTTTCTTTACTGGATCCATAGAATTCTTGTTTGGAGAATTTTGAAATTCTCATATATGGTGGAATTTCTCAATGCTCCATTGTATTTTGCAATTTAAAAGTTTCACCAAAAAGAAAATTTGCTGGAATTCCTAAAATTATAAACATCATGTCAAACCTTTTAGGTAACTAGAATTTTAAAATGCTTATGGAAAAGCATTACAAATGTCAGAGGACAATATGTTATATAATATCCAAAAAACCTCCAACATGGCAAATTCTTGTCAAAAATTCCACTAAAGATACAAGCCCTAATCATGATTCTATTGAATCCGTAGGAGCATTCTTGAAAATGGACTGCTAGCATTGTGCTGAAGTCAGTCTCAATGCTTGTCCATCTTTCTGTTAGGGACGACTTTATGCTCCGGCTCATCTGATTAGTGAACCCTTTTCTCCAGTTGAAGCTCTTCTAAGTTGCCAGCATTTCACACGTGCCACACCATGTGCTTAAAACTCTGGTCAGGCCCATGCTAGCCTAGCCCACTTGGAAGCCGATAATTGAATTTGGATAATATGGTGGAGCAGACCGGCCGGTCTGGAGTCTGCAAAGAACACGGACGGGGTTGATATCTTTTCAGACTGCCAGTAATTGTCTAGGCCAAGCATTACCAGGCTCAGCCTGAACTAAACAAATTTATTAATCAGGTTGAAAATGCCCACTGGCATCCAAAAGTCGAAAGGTCAGATGAAGCCCTTAATTTACACTTCGAGATAAGCTTCAGTGGGTAGTAGTCATGGGTTGTGTCAAGTTGGAAGATCAACTACCAAGAATGGACTTCATCCAAACTCAATTCATTTATTAGGTAGGCCAGAAATGTCAACTTGAACCCAAACTGAAAATAGAATGGGTCAGCCTAAACGTTGAATTGGTGGGTCGGGTTGGGGCTGGCTTGACTGGTCAGGTCAGGAATTGCCACCCTTATAATTGTGACCATTGTCTGCTCAATGGAGAGATGCTCACTCATGAAGCCACATGTAAGTTAAGGTGAGATCTCCTTTAACTTGATTTTCTCTTTTCCCTTTGTACATTTTCATATCTTCTTTATCTTGTGTTGGGCAATTTTTCTTGTCTTTGTAAGCTTTAACAGCCCCAACCTGTTTTGCTTGACATATAAGCTAGGAATCACTACTTTGTGTATGCTCTGTTGATGAAGGTCCTCCACTCCCACCTTCCCTTTTGCCAAGTGGGAAGAAAAGAGAAATCCTTTCCTTGAGAATAACACTCAGCAATGTCAAGATCCCTACATAAGTCAGACCCTGAAAGATAAAGCTTGGTTAACATGGTTTAAACCTTGTCTTATACCTGTCTAGTAAATGTTTTCAATGTAGCCTTATGAGCTATATCCTTTATTATTATCTTCTAAAGAATGTGTTTTAAATGGGTGATCATCAGTGCAATTACTATGTACTGTGGCACCAAGCTATGCCATAAATATCACCAATATTTTGAAAGGATCTTCATACTACGTAAAATTATATTTTCCTAATAATTGTTGCAACAAATTTGAAATAAAAATGAAAAAAAAAATCAGTGTTATAACCTCAAGAAAACCAAAAACTCTAAGAATATCATGACGATAATTTCCTGAGAACAAGATTTGTGAAACTTAAAAGAGTACCAAGCCCATTTAGGGCTACTCCTGACTCCAGATTAAACCATGGTTTCGAAATAAAAGTATCATACAAATGGCTCTTCCAGCAGCAGCAGCCCAAATGTGACACCAAGAAAATATACTACATTTATAAAAAAAATCATATAAGAACGGTCGGAGAACGGAACATGTTATATTGCTATTTCAAATTTTAATTACAATCAGAATTAGTGGCAGCCTCCGATGGCTTTTCTGTCAATGTAGAACCATTTTGCATTATATATCTGTAACGCCGAGTCAAAAGACAGCTTCAAGGTCTGTTAAGAGGCTTAAAGTTGCTCATTTGTTTGACCCTAAAATAGAGTGAGCCCTGCTATATCATTTAACTCTCATTGGTTATCCAAGGCAAAAGGTATGCTCCTTCACCTAACTATTTCTATTTCTCATGTGAACATTTCTCCATCACTACCTTTTAAGCTATACCCACCAACAAGATTTATAAACATCAGTGTTGGGTTTTAAAAGCATGAGGAGGGGTGTGTAAAGTGGACTCCATAGTCTTCTGACTGAAGAAAGAGCCTCTCCTCCCTCACATATATAAGGACTCCAGAAAAACATTGCATGGACAACTTCAACTCTCTCTCTCTCTCTCTCTCTCTCTCTCTCTCTCTCTCTCTCTCTCTCTCTCTCTCTCTCTCTCTCTCTCTCTCTCTCTCTCTCTGTGGCTGTGGGCATGATAAGTTGATAGTTGAGGGGAATGTTGTCTGGTTCGAAACCATTCATGGTGAGTACATATCATACATAATGTGAATGATTTCGGACCAGGCTTCATTCCCCTCAATTAGAAGGTAGATGATCATGCCACAAGATGGATGCTAGCTAACCCAATTTATCTTGCTTTTTAATCATCATTAATTCTTTCATTTCTTGAATTTATGTTTTGTGTTTGTAACTGGCAACTTCGGCCTAATCTTTATTGATTGTAGCTTATCTCATAATTTTATAAATTCTATACTCCCCATGTATGTGCTAATTAAGCAAGTCAAGGAGTTCTTCCATTGTCAGTTAATTCTTTAACCCCAACTGATAGAAGTCCGGTCACCGCCTCAGCAATCTGATAATCGCTTCGCTTCCTTTTACAGTTTTTCTTGGGGGGGTCTCGGCTCACTGATTAAACCAATCATCAACAACGTATGCAGGTGACTTTTTTTTCCGATTTTATGAACAGGTAAATCCAATGTCGTTTGTCCCCAAGATCATGCAATGTTATCTTGCTTCCATACCAAAATTAAAGAAAAAAAGATGTTATTAATATTGGAAGCTTGTTCATGATAAACAAGGATGTGTAAGTTGTTAGAGGATGGTGTACGCTGAAATTCTTTGGTCAGACTCTGCACTGGATCATTATGATTTGTTTATCAGTCTCTTCCCTTCTTTTTACCAAATGGGTTGACAAAAATACAAGGGTTAATTAGTGTGAAAATGTGACTGTAGTAGAGCACTGTTTGCTTGTTTGTTTGTTTACTTTAGAGTTGTTCATGCGTTGGGATTTGGACTCTTGATTGCTCTTGCCTTAATAGATTGCTTGCTAGAGTTGCAAAGAATATAATTGATGGTTTATATAGGAGCTTTCACTTTATTGTCTCGTAAGAGAAGGAAGATTCTTGAACGAGTACCCAATAAAGGTTACCTTTGAATGTAACTGTTTCTCTTTTCCCTAAGACTGCCATCATAACCCCATTTATCATAGAAATTTGCTCCATAGTATGAACTTCTAATCCAATGTGGGTCAGATCTTATTCACGAAAGTAAGAGCGGTAGAATATGGAGTAAACATGGGTATCAACATTTCAACTGTAGACCATTTTTTTCAAAGTAAACATGATGGTTTTTTTTTTTTTTTGGGTAACAATGAATTATATTCAAAGAGATGGGATACAAACAAAACAAAGCACCATACCCAAAAGATAGGGGAAGCCTGTTGTGGTTATCTGACAACCACCCGTTGTGCGCATACATGGAATCACAAGATCAACAATCAACCACACAAGAAGAAGGGACACCGTGATTTACATGGTTCACCCAAACCAGACTACATCCACGGGCACAGGAGGACGAACATCTTCACTATGACAAGTAAAGCATACAAGAAATTCCCACACTCTCACCTCATCTCTCCTACGTGGTGTGGGAGCACCACGGGCAACTAATGCCGCCGCCGTCGCTGTCGCAAGGTCTAGGGTTACAGACTATACAATATATAATCTCCGCTTTCTTGGCCACCAAGAAAGCCCCGGTACAATTACCAAAATACCCTTGACCTTAAACCAGTCACTGGCTAACCCAGTGGACTCATCCGGCTAAACCGGAATACAAGACATAAACCTAACAATCTCCACCTTGGCTTGAATTCCGTACAACTCCGTACAACTCGAGCTACTAGGAGATAAAACCGGTAATGTCTTCACGTACCTTGCTGAATGGCACGTCACTGCACCAGGGATGCAGTCTTCTTCAACACTTTGACATGTTGAACCAGCACATGAACTTTGAGCAAAGTTCATACCCTCGTCAAACTCCACCTCGAACTAAAAACTCGAAACCATTGACGAATCTGAGTGATATCTGAATCACTCACCATCTTGCCCCATCTTCAACATCACTGTGAAGATCCAATCACCACAAGCATGCAAGCAAACAGATCGGGAATACAAGTCCAGATAACTCCATTGCAGAACAACCTCTGCCTCCGAGCGGTCAAAAACTCCATTTGATCGGGCCTCCGATCAACTGCTGATACATCAGCTCCTCCTTGCTGCTTTTCCGGCTTGGCTCTGGCAAGATGAATATCATCACATGCGATCATGTGAACCCCAAACGAACAACTTCGTTTGAATCAGTAAACCCTTTGCAACTAGGCCGGCGACTCCTATTATTGGGTTTGCAACAACAACCAGGTCGAGTAGACCCGATTCAAGCCTGAATCCACATCTGTTCAGATCTCCTCCAAATTTCTGCATCAAGTTATAGATCTCGTCACCACGAGCACGCTGGAAGAAACGGATCTGAAATCCGACTCAGGATGGCCCCGATAACGTAGAAACAAGTTTCTACACTCCAATCGATCAAACCTCCTCCTTGACTGTCAAACAGCCAATCAACCTCTTCCACTGCGTAGATCTGCTCGAAACGAGTCCGTAGGCGCAAACGAATCTCCGATCGGACATCGGACGATCAAGATATCGCAGAAACAATTTCAGCCGTTAATTTGGTCAAACCTGCCTGTTGACCGTTGCTGACGTCACTGCTGACGTCACTCTGCGCTGTCTGCTGGGCTTCTGGAGCGGACCCGGGTCGGGCTCACCTGACCCGAACTGATCTGAACTCTTCTCGCTGGGCTCTGCGTACATGGGTCAGGTCGAACCTAAACTGACCCGGCCTGAACTTGCTGGCTGGGCTGGACCGTCTGCTAACGGGTCGGGTCGGACCTGACCTGACCAGGAACCAAAACTTCTCTGCTGCGCTGGGCTGGACCGGCTGCTGACGGACTGGTTCAGGTCAACCCGACCTGAACTGATAACCTGTCTGTTCTACTGGGCTACCTGTACGGGTTGGATCTGGCTCAACCCGAACCCGAACCCGAACTTTCCTTGACGCTGCCTGGGCTGCACTTCTCCGCGGGTCAGGCAACCTGACCCGACCCGAACCCGTACTGACCTGAAACCTTGCTGGACTTATACTCCAGTACGGGTCAGGTCAAACGGACCCGACCCGAACCCAGATTGTCTGGGTCGTCTTCAACAACGACGCTGTGGCTCTGTCTTCTGCAACCGATTGGAGACTGTGAGGCAGCAAGCCGCTGTGCTTCTTCTCCGGAGGACTAGTCCGGAGACCAGCGGCGACGGGAGGAGGCAGCGACTGCGACAGCGACGGCGGCGGGCAGCGAGTCCGGCGAAGGCGACGGAGAGGGCGAGCTTTCCGGCGAAAATCTCGGTGAGTTTTTTTTTTTCTTCCCGGTTTTTTTTTCTCTTCTTCGCACTGCACAGCGATTTTCTTCCGTTTTTGAACAGCAGTTTTTTTTTTTTTTGTAACCTTTGTGGCCCACCGATCTGATCACTCCCCTGTTTCAGAAGACAAATCCCTGTCTTCTTCTCTGTTTCTGTAAACAGTACAATGCTCGTTTCTTCTTCCCGAATCGGTTTCTCTGTCTTCAAACAGAGATCTCCGATTGACGTGTGGCCCACCTACCGGTCTTCTCCTATCAGATCTGGAAAACCAGATCTCCTGTTTCCACGACGAAAACAGATCCGAACCCAACAAGATCCGATCACATCCACAGCGGTCAACTCCAAGATCTGAACGAAACATGTGAATCCTCTTTCCTCCGATTTTGGCCAAACCGGAGAACCCAATCTCGTCTTCTTCTTTTCCGATGGTGGCCCAACTAGAAATCACGAACCTGATCTCAGTTAATCTTCATGCGCACAACCTCCAAGCCACTGAGCGATCTCCACCTCGCTCAAAAATCCAAGGAAAACCAACCTTGGCTCTGATATCAATTGTTGTGGTTATCTGACAACCACCCGTTGTGCGCATACATGGAATCACAAGATCAACAATCAACCACACAAGAAGAAGGGACACCGTGATTTACGTGGTTCACCCAAACCGGGCTACATCCACGGGCACAGGAGGACGAACATCTTCACTATGACAAGTAAAGCATACAAGAGATTCCCACACTCTCACCTCATCTCTCCTACGTGGTGTGGGAGCACCACGGGCAACTAATGCCGCCGCCGCTGTCGCAAGGTCTAGGGTTACAGACTATACAATATATAATCTCCGCTTTCTTGGCCACCAAGAAAGCCCCGGTACAATTACCAAAATACCCTTGACCTTAAACCAGTCACTGGCTAACCCAGTGGACTCATCCGGCTAAACCGGAATACAAGACATAAACCTAACAAAGCCCAGTGGTATAAAAGAGATACCAACGAGAACAAAGAAAAAGATGAAAACAAAGACAATTACAGGGTGAAATAAATCAAATTAGAAAACCTAAGTTGTCCTTATTTTGCTGAAGCACCTGTGAAACTATCTGACTGTCCAACCCACATGCTAGAAGCTAATTTAGAACAAAGACAGAAAAGCCTTAATCTCAATGAAGTAAAACTAAAAACTCCGAGGCACTACACAAAAGATGATGCTTAAGAAACAGCATTAAAAGAGTCTCTTTCAGCTATCAAAGGAGGCTGAAAAAAAGCCGAAGCATAGATCCTACTTAGAACTTCTAGAATAGCCACTGCTGATATATATTGTTATGGCGTTCACTAACAGCTTTAGCTTTTGATGTCATTGGTTAATGTTACTTCCATTTGTCTATCTTGTCGGTATGTCTATGATCACCCCACATTTAACTTAAATTCTATGATTTCAGTGAGCCCATGACCCTAAATATGATGATTTTCATAGCGCTTATGACCATAAACGGATGTAATGTGGGTTTACTTTCAATCATAACTAGTCTCAAGCTTGTGTTACATTGCATACAGGAACATTTAGTATTTATTGCTGGCCCAGTATCAGTTTTCAGTAGAGTTTGAAACAGTAAAGAATTGCAATATTTTGCAATATTTCAATACATTTATTAGTGGGCATGCTTCAAACAGTATGAGAAAAGTTTAACTATGCTTCAATATTTACCTGGAATGGAAATTCTTGATAATGTCAAGTTATTTTCAAAAGGTTGCTAAACGTGAAATATTTTATCTGAGCAAAAGTTGGAAAACTGGAATCTAAAAGAAATATTTTGAACGTTGTTGTGTCAATAGTATTTCATTATTTGAAACATTAAGTTCCCAATAATATATATGTATATATATAACAGAAGCCCCTTGAATTTAAAAATATCGAAACTCTCTTGAGATGATATTTTCCGAAGAAGGATAATTAGGATAGTGCTTCCCAGGAGGATACAAATTTTCATACTCTAACTCTGCAATAAATAGGCTGCGTTACCTTGTTCCGTTCTTACAGCAATAGTGTGATCGCCTTTATGTCCCTCACGTTATATTCTTTTGTGTTCTCTTTCTTTTATTCATTGTATTCTTGAGCATAATACACTATATATACATATATGTATCTATGTATACATAAAAATTTTGAGCTTTCTTCTTCAATCTATCTTATGGGTGATTGTTTTCATCCGAAACGAAGTTGTTTGGTTAAATATATACGACCCACACCTTTTATCATCAGTAACTGAGCAAAAAGAGAAAAAAACCGAGTCTTATTCCATCAATCTGCTCTAGCAAATTGAATTCTACTCATGGACTTTTTAAGTATGCTACCTGTCTGATCAAGTTAAATCCCTTTATGTTTAAGGTCCTTTTACCATTTAGAGAAGGATTTTTTATTGTAATATGAAGAATTGCGCTATAACGATCTTAGAAAACAAATGGACCTTTAAATTTTAGTTATAGCTGAAAGTTTTTATAGACTAATATAGCCATCACGGTTAGTTGAACTTGGTAGAGTACTGATTAACCCAAGAGTGAGGAAATCTACACTGCTGCCTTGTGCTGATTCTTTATGCGTCCACAAACATTAGCAGTATAGCAACAACGGATTACACTAATTCATTATGTCGATATGGTGCTCTAAACATCATTAAACATGAGTTTCTTAGTATTTTTACCTTCATTTATATGAGCATATTGTTACAGCCCATATTACATCACTTATGAATAAAATATGAGTTTAGTATATAATGAACTATGTAGGTTACTATTAGTAATTTGGGTTTAAGTATTTTGGGCCACACGACAAACTTACCAAGTTCGTCGTTACACATATACACTCCCACAAAAAGTGGATTTGCAGAAAATGACATTTTCTATTGTTACTAACTAAGGTGCACTAGATGAGGGTTTTTTTTTTTTTATCTCACACAATAACACATAATATAGATGTAGCCTCTGATATTCTGCCATTTAGGGCCTATCTTGATATGAAGTGTGCTTGTAGTTTTCTACCATAAAAAGTGTGCTTGTAGGTTTTTCATTTTTGGTTAAAAAATGTGTTAGTAGCATGGGCGGAACTAGCTAGCCCCCCAAAATTTCAAAAACCCGTTTAGATTTTCAATATTTTTATAATTTTTTTACATATGGCCTTTCCTGTTTTTCAAAAAGGCTCTCATGTATTTTGAAAACTATATTTATTTTTTTTATATGTGGTCCTCTCAATTTTTTTTTTAAATAGTGCCCCTCTCAAAGAAAATTCCTGAGTTTGCCCCTAGTAGTTATATTCTTCTGCATGCATGTTAGCAAATCAAAAGTTCAATTTAGGCTTCGTTGTGAAATGTCATAAAATTTACTAAGACAACGTGAAATGAACTCCCAAAGAGAATGACGCAAATCACAGTATCTATGCCACCCATCTGTTGGAACTCTGCTTTTCAACCCATTTCATGATCTTGAATATTGAGACGCCTATAAGCATCTAATAAAGCTTTTGGCCCAATGGCGTGGCCTTAAAGACCTTTTATGTCTAAAAAGATTATAAATGGACTTCACAAACTTCACTAAATATCTTCTTTTAATTGATAATTATTTTTATAAGGAGACAACCGAAGCTCACCATAATATTTTGTCCTGTGTCAAAGCACAACGAGAAAAGAGGTGGGGTCTGATCGCATTGTATGCTTGCGTGTAGTCATGTGAGCTCTACATGCATCATCATTTTAGGGCTGGGCCCCAGACCTTTGTAACAAGGTAACAGTGTAAAGGGGAAAGAAGTGTGAAGTACTCTCACGTAGTGGAATTTGGATTTGCAGGACTTCATTGAGCCAATCTGAACCATTCATTTAATTCACCTTCGCTATCCTCAGGTCCTTGAGCAGAAGAATACTTCTAAATCATTGGGACTATCTCAGCCATCCAAATGGTATGAAAAAAAATAAAATTAATTCATTTTTTTTACCATCCATTCGACAGGACATACTTGCTTTGCTTTGCTTTGCTTACGATTCTAAAGAATCACTTTTATTCGACACTCCCATAGGCTTTAAAAAGCTATATGAAAATACTTTGTCCCTTCATTTGTGATTTCTACATCGTTAGGTGGTCTTGCTCTTAGCGTCTTAACTCAATTCTCTCTCTCTCTCTCTCTCTCTCTCTCTCTCTCTCTCTCTCTCGCTCTTAGCGTCTTAACTCTCTCTCTCTCTCTCTCTCTCTCTCTCTCTCTCTCTCTCTCAGCGTCTTAACTCAATTTTCTCTCTCACCTTTGACAGGTTTGGAGTAAGCAATTTTAAACTGATTGACCAAATTTGGAATCATTTATTATTATTATATTTAATACGTCTATATCTATATTGTATAAGTATTTGATATATTCTAATTACTTTCAAATATTATAAAAATGCTTTTTTTTAGCGACTCCCGAATTGTTGAATTGACTCTCTCTTTGGGTCAAATGTTAGTATTAGATGTGTTAGGTTTATGTCTTGTATTTCGGTTTAACTGGATTGGTTCATTGGTTTAGCCAATGACTAAGTTACGATCAAAGGTAATTTGATATTTGTACCAGGGCTTTCTTAGTAGCAAAAAAAAAAAAAAAAACATACATTATATATTCATGTAATGTAATCATAGACTTTATGTAAGAGATGTGGCAAATTTATTTCCCGTTGTGGAAACCACGTAGGGCCATGTATAGTGTATAGAGGTGTGAGCTCTCTTCCCCATGGTGTTGACACACCACGTATGACAAGGTGCTGTGAGAGCAAGATTAAGATTTATAGAGATTGAGAAACTAAGTGTTAGAAGAAAGGGAGTCCTTGTAATAAATTGTCCAGTATCTTTTATTGTGAAATCAAGCAAGATGCTTGTGGAGATAGCTTTTATGGTGAATCATGTAAAATTTGTGTATTATGGTTGCATACTTTTCTTCTTCTTGATGTATGTAATGATGTTGAATCCTTCCGTATGTGCACAACAAAATGAGTTGAGTTCAAATCATGAGTTCTTCAATCTTGATATCAACCGTGCCAAACAACTTTTATGGGTAGTCCTCATCTGAGATTTAAATCTAAAAAAAAAGAAAAAAAAAAGAAAAGAAAACAGGGACCAAATCTGCCCTAGTAGAAATGATTCATGGGACAGGTCACTCATTTAACTCGACCCTTTACCATTCTATGAATCTATCCTATAACTACAAGACCAATATCAGTATTGCAGAAGTTTAGAGAGCAGTCAAAAGAGGAGAAAGAAAACGCTCGAGTATGTATGGATAAAGCAAAAATCAGAAAAAGTGAAATAGGTTACTAAAGCCTTCTAAATCCTTTCTTGAGAAAACAAATGAATTACTGGGTTTCCTCAGTTGCTTTTGACTTGAGAGGAGTTGAAGATACTAAAAAGCAATACATTGGAGTGGAAAAGCCATTCAAAAGACAAATATTCAGGGAGTTTTTATGAAATAAAAGATGACTTGCCCAAAATGTGGTCTTGGTTTTTTTATACAAAAGGAAAACAGCAAGAACAAGAAAACAATGTACACGATTCATGGTAGAAATGATGGTGTGAAACACCAATGAGGATTTGAAAGCCCCAGATGGTACGTATTATTTCCATGGGCTCCACATTCTTTAACTTCTTTCGATTTTGGGACCAAGTGGGGCCCACCTCAGATAGTGATTAATTCATTGATAGTGGACTTCTTTTGTCCTTTTTTTCGTGGATTATCACTTCCCTTTCTGGCAGATTTTGCGAGTTCTGTGAAAACAATGTGCGTGATTCATGCTGGAAATGATTGTGCGCAACAACAATATTGGGAAAAGCCCCCATGGTTACATATTATTTCCATAGGCTCCACACTCTAACTTCTTTAGATGTTGGGATGAGGTGGGGCCCACCACAAATAATGGTTAAATCACTAATAGAGAACTTCGTAATCACTGGTAGAGTACTTCATATGCTAATTTTTCATAGATGATTACTTCCCTTTCTTGATCAGGATTAATTTCTTGCTTTTGATGAGGGTAGCTTCTGAGTTTTCTTTATTATCAAGTTGTGAAGTCTATCAACCACATGAGGTTGCTCAGTAAATGCCTACCTTCTACTCCTTAGGTAGAGCCTGCACCTCAACACTTCTCCTTAGGTGGAATTTGGTTGGTGTACTTTTGGCTATATACATTTTTTGCAATGCCGAGTCATTCCTCCTATAATTCGATCTCACATCGTATTAAATTTCTTCATCTAATTATTCTTACTAATGACCCAGGAATTTCATTTGGGTGGGCGGACAATGATAGATTGAAATGGTCAACCATTTTTTGCTAAGCTTTGTTTCAAAAGAAAATTCCAATTATAACAATGAACAAATTGGTTTTCTACGTTAATATTTGTTATAGTGCTAAACTAGATCCCTGTGGAGTCATGGAGAACCAAGCTTATTCTCCAGCACAGATTTTATAGAGGAGAGAATCAATTTTATACTAGAAAGAAGAAGCTCTTCATTTCTCCCAGGGAACAGAAAAGGACTTCCTGGAATCTTCACCATCAGTCAAATGGCAAGTCAAGAGGAGTGTCTCATTCAAGTATGACATGTTTAAATGATGCATGCTAACACGGGAAGGTGACTTACATTCGATGCAACATGGAAAACCAAGTGGTGAAAATGCAATAAGGAGAAAATCAAGCTTAGTCAACATGATTTAGGCCGACAAACAAGGAAAATTAAATTAATCATTGATGTACCCTCATGCCCAGTCAACATGATTCATACATACAAGCAAGAAAAATTACCGAGATTGAATAAGACTTTTGAAGCTATCATGATGGAAGACGACGAGACTTTTGATAAGTTTTATATGAAGCTGAATAATATTGTCATTTCTATTTTCAATTTGGGTGAAGATGTCCCTCAAAATAAGATGGTCAAAAAGATTCTAAGGTTTCTACCATCTAAGTTAGATTCAAAGTTAGATGCAATTGAAGAACATAGAATCTTGACACCCTCAAGGTCAACCATCTAGTTGAAAATCTTCAAACATTCGAAGAAAACCATTGGATAAACGAAAATCTAAGGTAAAGGTAAAAAAGTTGAAAAGAATCAGGAAAAAGAGTTGAAAAGAAATTTAAGAGAGAATCTAAATCTAATTCCAAGGAAATTGATTCCTAAGAGGTTGTTTTGTTTTTAAAAAAAATTAAGATTTGTCAATGGGGAGTAAATCTGATTTGAAGAATTCCAAATTTGAGAAGAAGAATTTTAAATGAGTTAAATGCTTTTAGTGCCAAGAATTTGGTCATCTTGCACGTGATTGTGAAAATCTAAAGATGAAGTCAAATAAAAAAGCATTCAATTTGACATAGGATGATGATTCTTCTAAAGACGAGAAAGAAAAGGAAAAAGAGCCTGAGCTTGATCAGTTTAATATGGTTAATGGCAGCTATATGGCTTTCATGATTAAAACTTCACATGGTTTTTTGGACAGTGGTTATGATAGTGATAATAATGAGGCGTCTAGTATAAAGAGACAGATTCGAAAGTGACATACAATTCATTATATGAAGAGTGTATTACGCTGATCAAGATTGGAATAAGATTGCACACAAGTGGGAAGCTTCCGAAGATAAGGTTATCTCTCAAGGCTAAATTAGCGGATGTACATGCAAAGGTTAAACTCTTAAAAGAGCAGAAAAGTTCAATGTTTGAAAAATATGACTCATTGTATGATGACTTTGATCTACATGCAAAAGAGTTGGAGTCTCTTAAAATAAAGTTGAGCACTTGCCAAGCTAAAAAAGAAAATGTGAATGGCAAATTGAAGATTGTGTTGTCCGAGCTGGATTCTACAAAAGCTTGCCTAAAAAAGATGAACACTAATTCAAAAATTCTTGAAGATATCTAAAGTAATCAGAGAAGCCCTAATGACACACACAGTCTTAGTTATAATAAAGGTGCATCTACTTCAAAAATTAAAGGTAAATCTATTTTTATTTCAAGTAATGCATGCTCTACTCCATATGCTGGATGCACAAATCACATTGTGAGTAGTATAAAGAAGAGATATGTGTCATGGTTTGGACGAACAACTACATGTCATCATTGTGGAATTGAAAGATACATTCGTACTTCTAATAATAAGTTGAAAGCATTACCGAAAAAAAAGCAATAAAAAAAGCAATTATCTAAGCTAAAGGTCAAAACAATAGCCATATAAATGAGTAATGCATACTCTACTCCACATGCTAGACGCACAAATCACGTTGTGAGTAGTACAAAGAAGAGGAATGTGTCATGGTTTGGACGCACAACTACATGCCATCATTGTAGAATTAAAGGACACATTCGTCCTTATTGCAATAATGTGAGAGCATTACCTAAAAACAAGCAATAAAAGAAACAATTATCTAAGCCAAAGGTCAAAACAATAGCCATCTAAATGAGAAAATATAAATTGCCAATTGATTTAGTACATACTATGCTGAAAGTTACTAATTTCCAAGTGTAGATACAAAAAACTTCAAGCTCTTAATCAAGAAGATCAAGCTTTCACAACCAATGCTGTTACAAGGATACAATTAACGGAGAGTTGCAATTGAGGGGTAACTACTATAACTAGATCTTGATCGACGGATATGTTGCTTCTTTATCAATGTCTTTGTTGATATGGACAGAAATGGGGAGAATAAGGCATTCAAGGGAGACATGAAGTTTCAAGGCGCTAAAGACTCATGTATTCAATTGGTAATTGGTATAGACAATTGCTAAATATTCTACATATTCTGAAAAAATCTCAATGTATTTTGAATGGAATATTTGTATGTCTAGGGAGTTTTGTCTATGAATTTTCAAAGGGAAAGATTGAAATAATGTTTATATGTTGGCTAATTTATGGGTTGGACAAAACTCATGGACTAATTGAGTTATAATTTTATAATTTTTAAATTGGACTGAAGTGTGCTTCACCAGGTCACTTGAATGGAGGTGTTTGGAGAAAAATAGTTATATTTCTCAAACTAATGGTTTGATCAAGGCAATCTACATATCAGTGGAAAGCTCTTTTCGAATAGATATTCATGGTTCAAAGATTGCGTCAATAAGAGCTAAAACGAAAAAGTCATGGCCTCAGAAATTTTTCAAAATATTTACGAAAAATAGCATCCACTCAAGCGCCCATTTCTCCTCCCAAACTTCCAGTGCAAAATTTTGTCGCAGAATTGCATTTGAAAGCTCCACTTAAGTACCCACTTGTCCACTCGAATGCCTAACAGAAAAGCCCTACCGACTTACACAAAAACCTTTTATGTTTATGCCTAAGTTGCTTATTTTGTTCCTATATGGACTCTAAATCTAAGGCATGAATTGTTGGCTATTTAAAAGGTGTTTCTCTCAAGTTTAAGGCATCCATCTACTTATTCTAAGCAGAGATTACTCATTGGAGATTTCCTTTTCTCTAGAGCTTTCATTAAAGTTGAAGGGTTGAAGTTTTGTTTTAGAGAGCAATTACTTCTACATCTCTTATAAAAGTTTTGATGCCATCTTGTGTGTTCAAAGTGTAAATTAATCAAGTAAAGAGCAATATACGGTGAAGGAGTGTCCCTGAGCAGAGGGAGTTACAGCGTGAAGAACTCAGTCCTTGAGGTGTGAAAAGGTGTGAGTATATCTTATAACTGTTCGACTTTGCTTGATAGTTAATCAGTATTAGATTCATGGTTTTTTACCCAGTTTGGGTTTCCACGTTAAAATCGTGCCTTCCTATAGTATGTGCTTGTGTTTATTGATTTAATTTCAACTACATTTTACATATTGTCTGATTGTTTGGGCATTCTAAAAATCCCCTAAAACCTTCATAATCCATAAGAAAATCTATGTAATCAAAGAAGAAAAACCATACTTGATTCAAGGCATTTTTTCTCTTATTCTTTCATTTTTCTTTTGGTTTTCCTTTTTCTTCTTCCTTCTCTTACTTTATTTTCTACCTCTTTTTCTCTTGTTGTTATAACTCTAGGAATTAGGAGAATAATAAGAGACACAAAGAGAGGATGGTGTGGTGGTGTTTACAGTGGGTTTCACTGTAGGTATTTTTATCAGAGAAAGAGTTGAACAGAGAGAAAGAGAAGGCACTACGTGAAGGGAATGTGACCAGAATTGGAGTAAAAAGGAGGTGAGGGTTTTGGCAAGGGTCTTAGAATGGAGAAGGTTCTCGATGTTGGGACTAGGGGCCTTTTTTGTTATTGGGCCTCATAAGGTGGGGCGAGATGTGCTTCAAACTAGGATATGGGCCATATTGCCCATAGCCCTTAAAGCATTTTTCAAATCTAACGAGTGCGGCCACCCCTACGTGGTACAACATGGGTTTGCCCCTCCCTACCAAAACCTTAATATGTTAGTAGAGGCACCATAAATACTTTTCAAGACTATCCCTCGGATAAAGCCCATTCATCAACATGGGTTACTTTGGGTCCCAGACTCCCTGGTTGGGGTAATAAAATTTTGAAAAAGAAAATATGTGAAATTTATCATTTGTTATAACAATAAATGATCAGGTCTATTTACCATAAATAACTAATGTGGAGCTTTTTTTTTCCTTTTAATATGTGCGAATTATGTCCTCGCCTTATGCTTAGGGACATGACAAGGTAATGCTTCAATCAAAGCGATATATCTTTATATATTACTCTCAAGGAGTTTCGTTTTGTCAAAAAAACCCCTCCTAGTGGGGGCCACTATTATATGCGACAACCATAGAATGTTGTTAGATTGAAAGATATGAATGATGAAAGATTTAGGAGATCTCTAGAATGGATCAACGCAATCAACTCAACAATATATATATATCTATAAATCAACCACCCAATTGAAATTAAATAAAAAAACACAAAAGTACACACCACAAGAAGGTACATAATTTTTTAATGTGGAAAACCTCAACTGGGTAAAAAACTACGAATCCAATAAGGATCAACCTAAGATACAAATCTCATTGGAGTTTTTCAAAGTGTAAATTGATCGAGTAGAGAGCAGTGCACTGCGAAGGAGCGTCCATGGTCAGAAAGAGTTGCAGCATGAAGAATTCAGTCCTTCAAGTTCAAAAAAGGTGTGAGTATATGTTATCATTGTTCGATTTTGCTTGATAATTGATCTTTATTGGATTCATCCCCTATTTCATGCCTCATAATAATAATTCAACCAGGATAGAAACTGGCACAAAACAGGAAATCTCACTTAAAAAAGGAAAGGTTTTCTCAAAGTGGTTTGCAAGTTTCATGCAATGATAGTTTTATAATTTCGAATAGCACAATTTCTAGAAACTTTCTGAAGCCGTAATTTTATTGTTTTAACTTCAATTGACGTAATCTTAGAACCTATGAATATATGCTCGAAACGAGCTTTCTAACAATAGATCGCTTGCCCATATCTGACAGTTGGCATATAAGATATGTCTTTTTTCATCCATATTATCCTAAAAAAAAATACTTCAAATTGTCACGCTTTCTTCGATTTCTTCACTTCAATGCATCCAGCGACTCATACCACAGTCCATACTAAAAAAATATAAAATACAACTTAATGGACTCAGAATTTTATCCAACCCATGAATTAAACAACATACAAAAATCCTTATAGATGAGACCTATATATATTGAGATTTTTTAACTTAATTAGATCATCATAACACTTTGATCTATAGCGCTAAATTTTAATGGGTTTAGAAGCATCACTTTCTTAGGTTTTCAATCCAACAGTGTATGGAAGCTAAATGAGTGTCAATTTTGTACTTATGACAATTTAGGGGGGAAAGCAGTGTGTTCGAAAAGTTTGGATTAGCTCAAGATGGGCTCCTTAACCTAAAAAAGTACAGAGAAAAAAAGGAGAGTTTTAAAATGGGAAGTTTTTGAGAATATACACAAACACACACATATATACACAAACACATAGAAGGACATTCATGTGATCCATCCCTCACTATTTGGTTAGGGACAAAATCAATTGGGTCCACTTAGGGTGCCACTGATCATGGGGCTTTGCGGGAATGGAAAGAGACATCTAGGATGGGCTCGTATATAAAGTTTGGGGTCAATCCTATGTAGCGAACCCCCTTCATCTGTGGCCCACAAGTTTAACGACTATATATTAAAGAAAAAACTTGACCATTGATCCAACGATCCAATCCTTTTAGATTAGTGAAAACTTGATGGACTCAGTGTAATTCAAAGGATCCCATATGTGTGGATGGCCCGGATCATAAATTCGGCCACACAATGTTGCCCTTACTATAATATGGTGAGATAGATGAACATACATATTTTCTATATACATATATGGAAAAACATTCATGTGAGAATTGCTCCCATTGTTCTTTCTATGAGAACCTCATTTATCCCCCAATTCAAACCTTGGTAGTAAATGCCCAAAAGTTTGGCACACATCTGAATAAAACTGGTCATTAGATCGACTATGCAATCATTCGAATGGAATAGACTTGTGGGCCACGGATGAAGGAATCAGGCATATGATTAGAGCAAAACTTGATATCTGAGTTGGTCCTACATAGATCTTTCCATCCCCTCATCTCATTCCTAAATGGGACCCATAATGTGCACCACAAAAAACTTTGCACGAGTGTCCATGTGAGCAGCTTTCACCAAAATACACCCACATACATACATAAATACATACATACATACATACATACATACATACATATTATATTATACATCAGTATAATAAACTATTAAGATGGAGAAAAACCTACCAGCCCACGATCCCTAGGTGATCACTGAGAAACTAAGGTTGTTTGGCGTTGTTACCGTGTTATTCCTAGTTTTGTGCTCAGTTCTGGTTGTGCTGAGATCAGGTTATGTCGAAACTAAACTCTGCAAAACTTGTTTGACAACATTATATTAAAATGTTCTGTTGAGAATATGCTATACTAAACTTGTTTGGTAAAGATGTAAAAAACTTTCTCCAAAGAATGGAAACAAGAGAATCATGTGATCTAAAATATGGGACCCACCTTTTAATATTTGTGGCACTTTATTATTTTCTTACATGGGCCCTACCTATAGAAGTTACAACGGAGTACCCACCTTTAAAAATTAGAACATGGGGCGCATATTCATATGATTTATAAGATGAGCCTACATTTATAAGAATTATAATGTAGACTCACTTTTTTTAATGTAAATATGAAACCTATCTTTATAAATTACAGCATGATACATACCTTCAGAAATTAAAATATAGGCCCACATTCATAGCATATATAATGTAGGTCCACTTTTTGTGATCGTGACTACGTAACTCACATTTATAAATTATAAAGTGAAGCCATATTTTTTGTGATTTTGCACATAGGACCCATATTTAGAAATTACAACATAGTGCCCACTTTTGTAAATTATAATAAATTACCCACTTTTGTAAATTATAATAAATTAAAATGTGGGGCCATTCTATTTGTTGATTGTAAACACAAGACCCACTTTAAAAATCACATGGTATTCACCTTTAGAAATTAGAACATGGGCCATATTTATAGGATTCACAATGTGGGCCCACATTCATAAAATTTACAATGTGGCTCTACCTTTTATTATTTCTTTTTGAATGATTAATTTTTTTTGAAAGATTAAGTTTTTTTCTGAAAGATTATTTTTTAAAAAAAGCTTAAATATTTTCTTGAAAGCTTAAATATTTTCTTGAAAGATTAAATTTTTTTTTGAAAGATTGAATATTTTTTTAAAAGATTAAATAATTTTTTATGAAAGATAATATTTTTTTATTGTATAACCCACATTTAGAAATTAGAAAATGGGGCACACACTCTAAGGATTTATAATGTGGTCCCACCATTATAAGAAATTAGGAATTATAATATAGACCCACCTTTTGTGATTATTACCAAGTAACCAAATTTAGGAATTATGTAGTAGAGTCACGTTGAGATAAATAGGAAACAATTGTGCTGCCTAAGATGCCAATGCCAGCATTGAAATACCACCTGCTTGAGCTTGTTTAGCTTATCTGTTACCTTGCTTGTCTCCTAGGGGACTTGGAATACATTAAGTCCCACATGAAAAATATTCAAGTCTTGATCCTTAGTATATAAGTGCTGCCCCTTGACCCTATATGAGGCCTTTTTAAAACTGTGTAGCAAAATTTTCTTTAAATTTCATGAGCTGAAGTAGACAATATTATGTATTATGTAGGTGATGGTATAAGAGATTTCAATTTGTTAGCTTTCTTGTCCATTTCTGGCGGGATAATTGTTGAGAAAGAAGAAAAAAACAAGAAGAACACAATCCACACAATAGACACCAGATTTACGTGGTTCACCCGATGTGGGCTACGTCTACGGAGATTCAAACATATTCACTATTGTTAGAGATCACTTACAAGAAGAACTATCCTCTTCTTATGATTACAAGAGTACACAACTCGCCTAGGGTTCTTCTCTACAGTGAAACTAACTCTCTCTTTCTCACGCTACTCAGAATAAAACAGAAGCCCTAATTTATAATAACCCTGAGCATTAACAACCGTCGGTTCTGACCTTATAACAAAGGGTCCAGATTAAACCGACATATTATATAATAACCCTAGATCAGGCTTCACCAACCCATCAATAATCACTGAGTACCAATAGTTATATTCAAGTGTGTGCCAATCGTGAAGAAAGAAATTGATATGATATATGAGAATTTTTGTCTAGAGGATATCTAAATTCCCCCAAAAATGTTCTCTAGTGGGATTTACAAATGCTAAGGGTCCTTAAGCATTTTGGATGCTGAGATTTGGAGAATTTAAAGAATTCTCTAGGATAAAAAAAAAAGAAAAGAAAATCTAGAGTTCACTAACCAAACAAATTTTTTCAATAGTTTGGGCCACAACTACTAACCTGAATTAAAAAATCTCTACAAGTAAAAACTCCGGTCAGAAATTTTTGCAAACAAATGGCCCTAAAAATCCATCAGCTCTAATTTAAGCTGCACCTCAAGTAAAATGGGATATTCGAAGACAGCCCGCCCGCATTGGCAGGGATTGGGCTCTGTTTATAGGTTCACGGCCTGTATCTGGGCCAAAATGTGTGAATGCATGTGCCTGGGCCTAAAGGCTCAGCTTACTCCGATTTATTTAAACACAAGACAAGTACGTACATTGTGCTTTGTGCTTGGACCGGAGCTGAGGTTCAGGCCATATTTTGTCGGATCACAGATTGAATATTGGGCACGATAACTAAAAACCGGGGCTTGTATTTCTCGGTCTGGCCTGACCCAGTCCATCAGTACCCCTTCCCCTGATAAAACAGGCATGTTAACTCACTAATACATGTTTAAAGGGAAATTTTTGTCCCAGGGTGATGGGCTCTGGGTGAGACCCCGGGGCTAAGTCACTGTGGGCCCACATTGGTCCATCTCCTTCACACTAACTACCAAACCCATCCACACCTCTGTGAAATGCCTTCAAACTAAGCCCTTGTTCTGTAGGCCTACTCTTTTTATTCTAAACATTTCAAAATAGAGCTATAAGAAAAAGGGGCCAGAATAAAAACATATGTTTGATAATGTAATGATCTATTTTGAATAGACTTTTTTAAATCTATGGTTGAAAGTTTTTTACAAATTGCTCAAGATCTACAAGGTATTAAGCCTTGTAATTTGACCCTATAGCTATGTTTGTCCTTTCAAAAAGATCAAACAGTTTGTATTTTGTATTTAGGGCCTATAAATTTCAATAAATAAGAATGCAATAATTTATTTTTTTAATAAATATCTAGAGATTGGTAATGATTCAACGGCTGAAATTTGATCTTATAGTGTACAATAACCTTATAAACATTTTTAATGATTTGAATAAGAATTTATTGTCTCAGAAATAATAATAATAAAGAAAAAAGGGACCACCTGTGCAATAATATAAAATAGAGTATATTACATCAATGGTATAAAATAGAACATATTACATCAATGGTTGAAGGCGTTCTAATAAATTTCTTGAGATCTAAAAGGTATAAAGTCCTGAAAATTGACATCTATCCAAACTGTCTTGATCACAATATTTGAGGTCCAAAATTTTCTAATGGATGATTTTAAGCGAGGCATATCTTGATCATTTGAGATCTTTTGGATAAGATATTTGGTGGGCCCCAATCCAAACAAAGCCCTACCCTTTTTTTAATCCTCTCAGGTGGCTCGAGTGGGCTTTGGCCCATGATCATTTGATATAACCATGATCCGGGTTTTCTTTGTCACAACAAAGTAGCTGAAAGTGACAATCTACCATCAGCATCATAGCGTGATGTGCATGTAATCTTCCAACAATCCAAACACCCACCTCAATAATAAAATCATTAGAAGAGAAAAAACAGATGCGAGTTCCCTACAACATAATATCCTTATGCATAAACTCATTTCTTTAATAACATATACAAGTTAATATCTTTCAATCCAATCATACCGCCATAACTTTTTAAATAAAGACCCATCTGTGTCGAGTTTTTAAAAATGTGTTGGTAGCTGGAGAGGTGTCAGCATAACCCCAGCCAACCGTCCATTTATTTATTTATTTTTTGGGATCGGTGCCAACCCTTTAATTCACTGTGTAGGTTGAACATAATTTTTCTTTTTATTTTTAGGGTTAGGTTTTGGATGGATGTATTGTACTTAACCCATAAATGGGTTGGGTTAAAATTGTCTACCTTTATCACACGTTTGGCAACGGTCTTCATTAGAAGGGATTCCTCGCAAATTTTTCGCTAGCGTGAAAAATCCACATTTGGAAAACTTCTTAATCAATATGAGAGGATTTTCAAGGATACCTAATAGCATTCAGAAGCACAGGACTTCCCTGCAAGACCACTCGTCATCGGATTAGCACTTTTTGCTTGTCAATGGATTTACCTATGAATAGTGTTTTAGACTTCAACTTTAAGGGTAAACGTGTTTAATTTGAAAACCCCATTTACGAGTCCCACAATTACAATCCAAATCGTTAATCATGTTAGAAAACTAAAATACGGCTGTGAGTTCAAATATCAACTGTTCATTCATCATAGATTTTATGATATTTATAAAAACACACTAACCTCATAAAATTTGAATTTTTGTGGACCCTTTTCGTGAAATCTGAACTGTTCAATATAATTGCACCGTTCAATATAATCAAAGGGAGCAAAAACGGCGAAGGGGTCAAATTTTGCACTGTGATTCGTCATACTTTGTGTGAAAATCATCAATAACTCCCTGACCGTTGATCATCTCCAAAGAAACTTGATCCCTGCGTGCGCATGAACTGGGCGGTAAAACAATATTATGGTTTGGGCTTATGTAAATTTACCTCCTAGGTCCCACAATTACAATCCGAGCCATCCATCATCTGAGGAAGGCTAGATTTGGCTAAGATGTCAAATTTTAACTGTTGATTTCATATATATTTTGCGATATTTATAAAAATGTCCACCATTTTAAAAATATGTTTTAATTTTTGTGAGACCCAAATTGAAAATCCAAACCGTCTATCTTCTATAGAAGGCAATAAATGGCTTGGGGGTCAAATTTGGGACCAAAGCTCCTCATGGATTACACGAAAATCAACAAAAAGTTTGCACTGACAAATTTTCTATGGGTGAACAAGGGGGTGGTTTTTTTTTTTTTTTTTCTCTCTCAGGTGAACAGTGGTGAAGAACATTAATTGGGCATCACGTTTTGGGTTTTCAAAACACACCTTGTTGATTCCAAAATTTAAATCCAAACCATTCATCATCTCTAGAACACCAAAAATGGCTAAGGTTTCAAATTTCAACTGTTGAAATTTTTTATATTTTCAGATATTTACAAAAACATTCATAACTTTAAAAAATATTTTTAAGTTTTTTTGGGACCCACATTGAAAATCTAAATCATCCATCATCTCTAAAACATTCATAGTTGCTATGTCGTCAAATATGAGGGTTAATTCATTGCAGATTAAGAAAACACATCTTTTAACTTATGATCGTTGGCCTTAATGTTTGCAAATCCACACTTCTATCCTCTTTGCCAAACATGAATTGCTGTGGATTTTTTTGTTGGGAAATCCATAGTTAGAATCCTTCTCATATAGGATGAATGAACAAATCCATTGGATAAATGATTCTCCCCTCTATTGTGAATGTTTGCCAAATGTGCCCTAAGTATTTCAACCTAACAATTCAACAAGTTGCATTATAACCCCTCAACACAAAATCATTGAAGTTTTGAATTTATCCATTTTTACATTTTGGTTATGAATTAGGGTTGATATTCTCAATACCCAACCAACTGGTCACCATGTTGGTTAGGCTTCTCACCTTAGCATCCAGTGCTTGAACCTTGGGCACCCGCTGGTTGTTTTTGTTATATCTCTATAGACTATTGGGGAAGCGAATATTCTTAGAGACAAAGTTTTTTTCCAAGGGAGTAGATATATTTTCAAGGATGGGCTCTAATGGATCCCACCACTTGTCTTAAAAATTAAAAAAAATGAAAAAACTATCCTTTTCTCATTTCTATTTGATAGCTTCTCCTACTTGCTACAATTATTTAATTATAAAGGTTTTCTTAGCGTTGAAGCAAAACAGGGGAACTTGAACGAGAATAAAGAAAATCAGTGGTTGCTTGCTCAGGGCTGTTATTGCAAAGACAAATTAGTGGAAGAAGGGAGCACCACATTACTTTCTATCTCCCAGAAGAACATAATCGAGTTGGAGAGGCGATGGCACAAACAAAACACAGTTCAGCCAGTTCTATACTCTTTCACATTCTATTCAATTCAATCCACATTGTTAATTCTTGTAAAGCCTCTCAGACCATGGTTGGGGATTTTTTTTCATTGTGATTTCTCAAATATTAAGTTCGGAAAAAGCATTTGAAATTTCCATATTTGGCTTATATTATGAGGTATTTTGACCATTTAGACTAAAATTTAAAATAATCTAGAATTAACTAAGTAAAAAAATCACCTTAAATGTTTCGTGCATAAAAAAAGGACCTCGTAGTTTCTCCCTAACAGTAAAGGCTCCCCTTGCCATTTTTCAATATTATTTGAGTGTCAAAGGAAGAGGAGATATGTGATATTGCCTCTATTGGATTGAACCTTGTTTTATTTGCCTGAGGTTGGACTTGCACGTTTCACTTCGACAAAAGCATTTTTTATTTTTATTGCTTTTGAAGGGTTTTTTTTTTTTCCGGTTAATCTGTGTTTCCAATCAATACATCGAACCTGTGTGTTTTGGATCTTAGAAAAATGTGTTCCATAATAATTTCAAATGACAATTTTTTTATTATTTTGTCATTTGTTAGCTCTACTTGTATGTTTTTTTATTTATTATAATACATTGTTAATTATTCTTTGTAGATCTCATACTGCTATTTTTCATATTAGATTAAAACTTGGGAACTATTTGATAATCCTATACCTCATAATACTTATAATTGCTTGTCCAAGATTGGTAATGGGTTGAGAATAATGTCTACCCATCTCAAAATATAACATTTATTAATAGGAAATATTTATGTACATATGTCCCTCAACAATAGACCGTGCATACTCCTCTGTGGTGCCTATGGTGGACCCCACAAAGGGATGAGACCGGGGGAGATGAAAAGATCCATGCGGAACCACCCTAGATACCAAATTTGACCTCAATCACATGACTCTAATCCCTTCATCCGTGATCCACAAATTCATTCCATTCAAATAGGTGCATAGTTGATCCAACGGTCAAATAAATTCGAATTTAACCAAAAATTGGTAAACATGTTCAATTCAAGGGGTTGTGTGTGTGGTCCATTTTGATGGACTATACAGTGGGTCTCACCTAGAGTTTACATGAAAAAAATGGTGAAGAACATATGTATATGAATATTCCCCTTTATTAATTTAGTTGAAAATGTCAACCTGTCTTGAAAAGTCATGAGTCAAATTAGTGTTTAGTTAGAAAATTAGTATTTGACAAGTCGGACTTGGGAAAGGCTTGTAAGTTAGTTTGCCATTACCAATGGTAGGCTTGGAATTTTTATTTATGTGGTACGGGCAATAATCAGCGCGAACAAATTAAATAATAAAATCAATATTTTAAGATCTTATTTAAGGTATTTTTTTTATTTTAGGGGTGTGGTTGCACCTACATCACTACACTTAGGTTCACCGATGGCCACTACCTAATCCATTTATTAATCAAATTAAAAATTGTTAAGTTGAACCCCGAGTTGGATGGCTGGGTCCACGAACTGCCAACCCTACACTCGTCACTTTTTTACATGGTGGGTTAGTGGGCCCAACTAGTAAGCCACGTGTTTTGATATGAGGAAGATAAAAAGAGGAGGGAGAGAAATATCTTATCAAGTTATCTGTTCTCATTAGCAGCCGAAAAAGGTCCAGCCGATCCAATCTCCGCCGGCGTACAGTGCACTGTGAAAAATCGTGCTCCCGCGTAACATGCTTCTGGTTTTACTTATCCTGTTCAGATACGAAATATCCATTCATATATTACCGGGTAAAACTACAGTACACCTCAGTTGCACTCTAAGTATAATTGCATTTCCACTTGGGACTGGTTATTTGAATTCAAGATTGGACTTTATTCAACTCTTTTTTGTTTTCAATAAAGAGATAAAATTATCCAAATGCCCCCCTTTCTCATACCACTCACCTTTCCCTCCTCTTTCGTCCCATTCCAACGATGATCGCTGACTTTGGTGAAGAAAGCCTGCAATTGATCTCCCTTCTCCTCTTCTTTTCCTCCCTCTCTTTTCCTTCCTCTCCCCCTCTACCCTCGGTTCCCCATCCTCACTGTCCTCTCAATAGCAGGGAGATGACAATGAAGAGGAATTGAGGGGAGAGAGGGGGAGGGAGGAAGAGATAGAAGGGGACAGGGAGAGGGAAAGGGAGAGGAGGGAAGATAGAGAGGGAGGAAAGGGAGATCGGCCGTTGGCTCCCTACAATGGAGACGGTGATTGTCGGGCGGAAGGGGAGGTGAGACGAGTGGAGGTTAGTGGGAAGAGAAAGGTAGGGCATTTAGGTAATTTCACTTCTTTATATTTTATTTTAAAAAAAGGTTGAGTATATTGAGTTCAATCCTGATTTCAAATAGCCAGTCCCTTTCCACTCTCATCATTGTGGGGCCCAACTTTTCTTGATCTTAAACGATAAAAAAAAAATCTAGACATAGGCTAAAGAGTTTAAGTAGGTCCCTTCAATTAGATCCATTTCATATCTAATATGAGGTCAACTCCATATATTATATGTCTAAAGGTTTGAAGGTTAGGTTCATGAGGGATACTTGGGGTCATTAAAAAAAATTATATATATATTTTATACATCTAAAGCAAAAAGTGAATAGAGTTTTAATTCTATTTGTGTAAAACATATGATCCGTTCAATGGATGTCAGGTCATATAATCCATTTAAATTATTCAAGTTGGGCTTCATTTGTGGATTTATCCGTGGATCTTATGCACATATGATCAATCCAACGAATGACGCCATTTTAATTAAAATGGAATTTTATCGGCATGGAATTGAATTCCTATGATTAAAAATTGTAAGAAATGTAACTCTAAAATAAATAAAAGATGAAAAACATAAATAAGAATTTATAAATACTTACAAATTAATAAAAAATAAATTAAGTGTAAATGATAAAACAAAATTAAAAATAGAATAAATGCAGATAAATATTCATAACTTGATATTACAATAAATATCATCAATTTTAGATGATAAATGCCTAGCCGGTCATCACCCTATCAAATCAAATTGTGGAATTGCATTCGTTATTTTCACTCAACGTGAGAAACATTGTGATAAGTCCGGTTCCTCCACCCTTTATCCTTTTATCATAAACAATACATAGGAATTCGATTCCATTGGTCCCGTGGTGAATTAAATATGTAAATGTGGATTACACTTTGATGAAGTCCACCGGTGCATGCATTCTATTATAATAATTCTCCGCGTCGTATGCTTGTCGTGTATCCGCAGTGACAAAGAGCTACTTTTCCGCTCCTTCGCCGCTTCTCCCTTCAAGGACTCGTCTGCTGCACCACGAATCCAATCGAATCGAATTCGAGTGTCTTCCGATCTTTGATCTAGGGTTTGGATCTCTCCCTCTCCTGCTCTCCCTGCTATCGGAAGAATCATCACAAACAGAGAGAAGAAACGGAAGAATTGAAGAAGAAGATCGGAGATAATGGAAGAAGTGTACGGAGATTTCATGGAATTCATGAAGAGACCGGCTTTGATGGAGGCATTCGTCGACATATTGCTCTGCGCAGTCCCGATCTGGGTGGCTATCGTGATCGGATTGCTGATCGGGTGGTCGTGGCGGCCCCGGTGGACCGGCATCGTCTTTCTGGGGCTCCGGAGCCGGTTCCGGTTCGTATGGACCGCCCCTCCTGGCCTTGGCGCCCGCCGCCTCTGGCTCGCCTTCACCGCCTTCTCCGCTTTCTCCCTCTGCCGCCGCCTCTGGTCCAAATCCAGCTCCAAGGACAAGGAGGAGGGATCGCCCGGTGGAGGAGCTCAGCTGTCTGCGAATGCCGCCTCCGCGGCGCCCCCTGCTGGCGGTATCAGGTGAATTCTTCTCCTTGATGATTTAGGCTTGTCTTTGCTTTGTCGTTGTAGGAATTGCAATTTTGATTGATTTGGATTTGGGTGTCTTTGGTTGTGCCTGCCTTGAGAGTGGGGTGTTGCAGGAATTGAGAACCTCATTGGGGCATGTTTGTGTGGTTGAAATTGAAGAAGAAAAGGGTAATATGAATTAGCATCACATAATCACCGCTTCAGCGGAAATTAGAAGAGGAAGACCTGTGCTAATCACATACTCTGGAGACTAATTAATAGAAATTTGTTTAAGCTAACTAAAATAATAGGCATATATTTATATATGTATTCGGATTTAGGGCTTTACTTGCGATATTATTAGGAATTAAACAAATCCGATTTCAAGATGTAGGAGAACCCCTTGATTGAGGTAGAGATGGTGGGAAAAGGAGAGTGGTTCTTTTCTGTTTTTTCATGAAACTCGCATGTTGCGTTAATGATATTATGGAATGATGGGTTATTCTGTGACATTGTGAAATACACGGCTGCCGTTATTTAGTGTTTGGGCCCTCTGTCATTTTTATCAAGTTTAAAGGGTCTTTTTTTTTCTTCCATAAAAATCCCATTAAAAACATAAAATAACTTAGGACTAAAAAAGATGCATAGATATATAAATACTTTAAATCATGAAATCTGCCTTAAAAAGATGAATACCATTTGGGTCCTTAACCAATTTCATAGTGGAAATCTCCCTCTTAATCTGAAAAATAATAAGAATTGTATATGCTTAAAAACTACTATTTGTTTTTTTTTTTTGTTGGAATAAAAAACCTACTAGTTTGCAACCCCAACCCAAGGCATAAATAACTTAGAATGAAAGGAAGTGCATAATATAGAGAAATGATTTTTAATCATGAAACACAGCTCAAAAGGATGAACAATATTTGGGTGCTTAACTACTTTCATATTGGAAATCTTCCTGATAACTTGGAAAGTCAATTAGAAATACATACAATTAAAAAAAGACTATTCATCATCGAAATTCCTCCTTCCCAAACCAAATTCGAAGTGTAAATAACTTAGAAATATAATGAAGGATGTGTGTGATATATATATGTGTGTGTGTGTGTGTGTGTGTGTGTATATAATTTGAGCCATGAAACCCACCTCAAAAAGAGGAACACAATGTGAAAAATCAATAAGAAATTTATACAAATAAAAAAGACCCATCATAAAAAATCCCCCTAGTTCTCCAATTGTCAGTTGGTTTAGTCTTCATGTTAGCTCATCTTTCAAAAATAGGCTTGGGTCAGCTCAAGCTGGTGAAAAATGAACTCTAGGTCTAGCTGAATTGAGCTTAGACCCAACAAGAAAAAGTCGCAAGTTAGCTTAACTTATTGACAGCCCTAATTGTTCCATTATTTCTCACAATTACACATAACCAAAATGCAAGGCAACATAATTTCAAGAACCCAAATGGGGCCTTGTAGGAAAACCCTTATAATTCTCAACACTTATCCATGTTCAGGATGTGATTTTCATATGCCAAGAAGAAATGTGCCGCTTTCTTTTATGGTCAGTTAATGTGGTAAAAATTCATGACAAAAAATATAGATGCCAACATACACAGAGGCATTGAAGGAAATGAAAATTATTTTTGTATACTGTCTAGAGGAAGGATCAAAATAACGGTAGTGGATGGCGTTGTGGCCGGTCGCAAAAATGCTATGTAGCGGTAGCAGAGCTATATAATGGTGTGATTCAAAAAAGTTGTCAAAAATTTTAGTAAATCCTGAAAATTGTAAAGAGCTGGAATATGTGTTTATTTTGAAGAAATAACTAAGATAAAGGGGCATAGAAATCCCCTCAATGCATTCTGTCCTGTATCGCTATATAATTAAAAAAATAATAGTATTAATCTTATTTTCCATATGTATTCATGTTGATTACTTCTAGTCTATAATTTCCAGATACGGCATGGATACGGCAAGGATATGCCATAGACATGGATTTACAAATAAAAAGTTAAGTATTGGACACGATATGACACGATACGTTGCTCATTTTGAAGTATATGTGCATCATAGCTCCTAGTAACTTATAAACTAATGACATGCAAATAAAAAGTTATGTATGCCATGAAGATATCATCAAAATGAATAATGTATCAAGGCTTTAAGACTTAAGAGTGACTCAACAATCAACATTCAATACAATAAATGACATAATAAATAATAACTTCATAAATAACATTGTACTTAAAAGAGTTGATATTGGAGAGTTAATATAAAGTTGACAAATAATATAAAGTGATTTAGTTGACTTTCATTCTAAGAAGCAAGGACATTTCTAAGAAAGTGACGTGTCCGTGTCGGACACGTGTCGGACACCGACACTCCTCGGACACTCTCGGACACATGTCCGATACTATTTAGCCGTGTCCATAATTAAGAACTAAAAATCTTAATTTCAGACACTTATTTAACACTCTTTTTGCAACGTGTCCCACAATTCTTAGCCCGTGTCTATGACTAAAAAATAAACATGTGACTAATATCTCTTGGACACTTTGTTAACATGTGGTTATTAAAACTTGGAAACTTAATATATGACTATTTTATAACATGGAAAAATATATGATTGTAAATATCAATAATATCACAAGCAAAATACAAATAAATATTTCACTAAATACTAGGCCTCAAGATTAGCTTCTTTTTTGCTTTTTGCTTTGTTTTGTTTTTTTATTTTTTTAAAAGGAGAGGAAAGAGATGATTCGCCCTTTTCTTTATATGAATTTTATAGAACTATGGATATTTCATGTTTACTGATTATGAATTATGTTTTAGTGTTGTATTGATATTTGATAGTTTAATATGTTTGTTAGTTGG
This sequence comes from Sextonia rubra, assembly GCA_037013555.1. Lineage (NCBI taxonomy): Eukaryota > Viridiplantae > Streptophyta > Magnoliopsida > Laurales > Lauraceae > Sextonia > Sextonia rubra. The sequence continues at coordinate 26,899,307 of JASUAD010000011.1, read as the reverse complement.
TACTTGAATTTTTATTTTCTGATTGCTAAATTGATTAAAAAAGTTAAAATGATATTATTTTTTTAGTAAATGATTATAAATATAAATATATATTATTAACGTGTCCCCGACGTGTCCGTGTCCTACTTCTTTGAAAAATGCCGTGTCGGCGTGTCCGTGTCGTATCGTATCTGTGTCTCGTGTCCGTGTCCATGCTTCTTAGCTTTCATTTCAAGAAAATGGAGGTAGGGACAGGAAGAAGGGAAAAGCAAGGGACATAAAGGAGAGAAAGAGCTTCAAAAATAAAAATAAAAAATAAAAAAATAATAATAAAAACAGTTGTTGCGTGGTGGTTGGTGGCCGCTACAGCTCGCTATGGGTTTTAGCACCACTGAAACTCTTGTAGCGTAGCAATTGTGGCTGCTATGGCCACTATAGCAGCATAGCAACCGCTATTTTTCTTCCATGAATAGAACCATAAATCTAAAAAAAAATCGCATAAAAATACCTTGTGAAAAATTACTTTTACTCCAAAGAAGATGAATGATCTTGATTTGTTGATTTCTATGTGTTTTTGGTGTTTCTTTGCCTTTGATTTAATGAAAATGAAGGTAGTGCCAGTAAGAAGGGGAAAGAAAGGGAGGTTACACAGAGAGAAAGGGCTTGAAAAAGTGTAAAGTGATGGTGTTTGGGTCGGCTAGGGTTTTTATACTCGAGGCGCTACGTAGCAGCTGCTATAGCCCGCTACAGGTGTTAGTGCTATTAACACTCTTGTAGTGTAGTGGCCATGGCCGATACTGGTAGCCAATACTAGTACGATATTTTGTTGTGACTCGGTCTCGCCGTCTCGGTACCGGTCCAGCAAAATATTGCCAAATTATCGGTAAATATAAGTGATATTTTGAAAATATCGGTCGAACCGATATATTAGCCGATAATTTCAAAATATCAGCCATGGTTTAAAATGTTGGAAACCCTAGATTTTTTCCACTTTTCATCTTCTTTGCTTGGAAGAAGTCACTCATCTTCTCCCATTCAAGCCCCAGCTGCTGCTCAATTTGGATTTCACTTCCAAAATTATTAGCAAGACACATATTTCTTGGATTTATGCAATTTGAGGGTTGTTCTTCTTTCTAAGGTTTGTACTTTCTCTTTTCTCCTTTTGTAAATATTTCTTTAGTAAGGGACTAACAGCATAAAAGTTAGAAATGATGTTTCTCATTACACTCATTCACTTGGATTTGTGCATTTTGGGGGTTGATATATTATTTGGTTTTTTAAAAATTGGGGATTCTGATGAAGGTTAGGAATTTTTTTTAAAATTTAAAATGTATTTTTTTATAAATTAGTATGCAAATAGATGAGTTTATGAATCCATTTTAGTAGATCTAGTAGTAGAATATATAGATCTACAACATTTATATTTTTTAAAAGTTTATTTATTTTCGGATTTATTAATAATTTCATATTAAAATATGATATTTTGATATAAATTTCACACTGAATTTTGGTATTTTGATATAATTTCATATAAATTACAAATATGCTATATAGTCTAAAATTTCACACTAATAGATAATTTATGGTTTTTACAAAAAAATTTATAATTTTAGATAAGACAGCGATACAGGATATCATAACTTAGGGGAACTGATAATTTGATTTATACTTGTTACTAATGAAAAAAAAACATTGTTCTCCAGCCTTTTTTAATATTCTGGATTTTTTGGATATATTTTTTTAATTTTTTTGGATTAAAAAAAAAATTCACACTGCGACGACTGCGAACCGTGACCGATACTGATAATGTATCGGTTTTTTGGACTGATCGATATTGTGACTGAAGCCTCAATTTTCATCCATGGCTACAGCCGATATATCGGCCCCTACGTTTCGAAGCGGCTAATATTTTATTCCATGGATAAGACGACAATATAGGATAGTATGACTTTGGGGGCTGATATTTTGCTTTAAAGCGATTACAATGTAAAAAAATATTGTTTTCTAGCATTTTATTCTATTATAGATTTTTGGATATTTTTTTTGTGTTTTTTAGGTAAAATAAAAATTCACACAGTCATGATCTGGAACTGCGACGCGATGCTGCATCAGAATAGTTCTCAAAGTCAATCGTGTGGCAAGCGTGATTGCGATTTTAAACCATGCTTCATAGGGAAGAGCATTTATCATGGAGCAGTTTCCATTCGCATTCATTGTGGTTGTTTGGATCCTATGATTGTTATGAGTTGGATAAGTTCTAATGGTAGAACCAACAGTTATGGATGAACATTATGGAGGGATGGTCAAAATTGGGATAGATTGTCAAAATTGGAAGCCCAAAAGAGTCTCTTTCATATCTATTAAATGAATTAATGCGAGATAGGAAATATATAGTCATCTATATCCCTATTAAAAACCCTAGAAAAGTCAATGTCCCATCTACATCTCCATGTTATATCATTCACCCCTCACCTCTTTAATAATCATTTGTTGAAGCTCTTTTGACCATGAAGTCCTATATATATTCAGTTTGATGCAAACAAATGGGTCCTAAAAGAGCTCTATGAAACTGAACTTCATAGTGTGTTTTGGATTGGAGGTTTATTTATTTATTTTTTAATCTTTTCGGTAGGAGAACTGGAGATGTGAAAAATGATGAATGGACATCTACTATAGTCCTTAGCCTTCCAAACTAATGATGCAGGATTGAATCCTGCAACCTGCTTTATGGTAATTAATATGATACATGTGTGATTGATTTGGATGTGTCCCTGAAACTAACCAAAAACACACAAGGGAGAACTAATCACCATTCATTGAGCCAAAACTCTCCAGTCTGGGACAGAGATCCACTTGTACCGACCACAGGCCTTTCCTGCTCCCAGGAACACAGAAAAAGGACTGTCTCTGGTCCGAGTTTCCAAGTCCTGGAGTTCTTCCAATATTGTTACATCCTAGTTTTGTTTCCTGTTTCCTGTTTCCTAGGTATTCATATTTCTTCAAGGGACTGAAGAATATTAACGGAGAGGTTGGCTGCCTGCCTAATTGGCATTGAGTTCTTAGGATTTCTGAGCAGTACTTTATCTGTTAAATGAGCTAAATGAAGGTCAAAGCTGAAGATTGAAGATCAACAAGGGTTTGGCATACAATCTTCCCTTTTATCTGAAATGATTACCCACTCACATTCTAATGAATAAAATTCTAGGAAGGTGATGTCATTATCTAGAACTGTACCTTAGGCGTTCAGTCGTCAGCTCTTTAATAATCCTCTATATGGAACCCACCATGTCCGAGGAAGAAAGAAACATGCCTTATTTTTATTCTTCAAATCTATACTTAAAACCGTTGACACAATGGGAGATTTAACAGGAATGTAGAAGTCCTAGCTTTCACTGACATTGAACATAAACAGAAGATGAATGAAATTGGATGTCCCCAGAAGGGTTGATCATCCTGTCTTTATAATACTAAGTTGCCTTAGATCAATTACAATTACAATCAATGAGAATAATCTATACAAGGAAATAAAGCTATCCTAGTTGACTAGATCTAATTACATATAAGTATGGGTCTTTGGGCCTATGATACATTGGGCCTTGAGTATGGTACGGTGACTTGCTAAAACCTCCCCTTAAATTAATGCTGGTGAATCAATAAGCATTAATTTGGCAGAAAAGAATTGATGCCTTGGGCGAGGAAGGCCTTTGGCGAAGATATCAACAATATGAAGTGTAGAAGAGATGTGTGGAAGTGAAATCACATTACACTCATATTCATCGTGAATGAAATGGCAATCGACTTCAGTATGCTTCGTGCGTTCCTAAAAAACAGGATTTTCGGTAATCCTAATAGCACTTATGTTTTCAGTATGTAGAGGGGTAGGTTTGTTTTGAGCAAAATCGAGATTAGAAAGTAGTCCACGAAGCCATAGTGTTTTAGAGCAAGTAGCAGACATATCACGATATTTGGACTCGGTTGAGGATTTTGAGACTTTATCCTGTTTCTTACACTTCTAAGAAATAAGGGCATCGCCAAGGTACATACACCAGCCCATTGTGGAACGGCAGGTGTCAGGGCACCTAGCCCAATCAGCATCTGAGTAAGCAATTAGGTGAAGTGGAGAGCTAGCAGGAAAGAAAAGACCCCGAGTAGGCATACCAAGTAGGTAACGAATAATGCGGCGGACAGCCGTCTAGTGAAGATGACATGGCTCGGTCATGAACTGGCTGACAGGATTGACAGCATAAGAGATATCTGGTCGAGTATTGGTTAAATAAATTAGACTGCCAACTAATTGTCTATATAACGAGGGATCAGGAAGAAGATCTCCACTGTCCTTTGCAAGTTTCAAATTTATTTCGAAGGAGTATTGACAGGGGTTGATTGCTGAAGTCCCGCTAAGTCAATTAGATCAAGTGTATACTTGTGCTGGTCCAAAATGATGCCCTTCTCAGATTGATGAACTTTGAGGCCCAAGAAATATGTCGAAGGGCTTAAATCCTTCATATGAAATCTGTGATGCAATGACTTTTGAAGTTTTGAATTCATTTCATTGTGAGTTCCAGTGATAATGATATCATCCACATAAGCAAGTACGACAGTAATGCCAGTTGTGGCATTATAAAGAAACAGTGAAGGATCATGAGGACTCTGCATAAATAACGGGATACCAGTGCTTCCCGAAAATTTTCAAACTAGACCCGAGGAGCTTATTTAAGGCCATAGAGAGAGCGATTGAGTTTAGCAATAGCCGAAGAAACTGAAGTTGTGTATCCTTTAGGAAGGTGCATGTATACTTCTTCTTTAAGATCACCATGAAGGAATGCATTCTTTACATCTAACTGAAAAAAAGGCCAATTTTGAGAGGTTGCAATTGCAATAATTATTCGAACAGTGGTGATCTTAGTTACTAGGGCGAACGTCTCATCATAGTTAACACCATGCTCTTGTCGATTGTTAAGAGCAACCAAGTGTGCCTTGTATCGGTCTAGAGTGCTGTTAGACTTTAATTTGACTGAGAATACAAATTTACAACCAATTGGACGTACAGTAGGCGGACAACTGACAACATCTCATGTATTATTAGCTTTTAGAGCTTCTACTTCTTCTGACATCGCTTGTTGCCAACATGCATGTTTCACAGCCTGAGAATAGGTAGTGGGAATAGTCACAGAAGCTAAAGTGGCAAGTAAAGATGCGTGAAAAAACCTATATCTATCAGGAGGCCGAGAAATGCGAGTGACGGAGAGCCGATGGCGGATCAGGTGCCGGATTGATTGAATTTGAATCATGGGAACTTGGATCAGGAGGCAGATCCGGTAGCTCTTGAGTGGGCTGTATCATGGCTGTTGTTGTCCTTTGTCGGCGGTACACATGCGTAGGAATAAATCGTTTGGAAGAAGACAAGAAAGTTCACTTAGAAGCAAATTAAAGGCAATGTGTGGCTAGAGAGTGATGGTTAGAGATAGGTAAGGTTTTACTTTTTCCTAATATACAAACGAAGCAATCCAGATTAACATCAGATTTAGAAAAATGCATGTTATTAATCAAACCATAATTCTTTAAAGATGACAAGATATGCAAATAAGGATGTCCTAATCACTTGTGCGACAAATGCACATTATTTTGAGACAAACAGGAAAAAGCAAACATATATTTATCCAATTGCTATTTAGGCAAACAAAGAGGAAACAAACGCTCGCACTTAGGCCCCTTTGCGATCACTGTCCCCATCCCCTGATCCTACACAATACAACCAAAAGAAGAAAAAGAGACATTACAATGGTTGTCGACTAGCTGACCAATAGACAATAAGTTCGTCAAGAGGCCAAGAGAGAAGAAAACATTGGTTAAAGGTAGTGAGTGTGGAATATCCCCGATGGCTGAGATAGATAAATGCCCACCATTAGCAGTTTGTACTTGTAACTTCCCATTATATAGTTGAATATTTGAAAGAAAACGAGATGAGGAAGCATGGTTCGAAGACTTGGACTCGAGGCACGACTCGGGCCTGGCTGAGTCCGAGTCAACTCGGCCTAGTCGGTTGGGAATCGGCCGAGTCCCTTTTTTTTGTTGGTTTTTTTTTTAGTTTAAACAATGTATCAAAATGATTAAAAATTCTGAAAATTGTAAAAAATTGAAAAATAACCTTAGGGGCCCCTCTAAAACTTACGAGCGCGCCTTTATAATTCTTCAACTATTTATACAGCGAACATTATATTGTAATTTGTGAATATTGAAGTATAATGTGAATTATGAACTGTTAAGTGAAAATCAATTAAAATAAAACTGAACTCTTAAGTATGGAGTATCAACTAAGAATTGAAGTATTAATTATCAACTATGAAGTATGAAATAACAAATGTCCAATGGCAAACATATAGTCATAGGGTCATACCTTAGTCCTTAACACATTCTTCATAGAATTTAATATCATGTTGAATGCCTTGCTGGTTGGATGTCATTGTCATCATCATTGTCATGTTGTTGTTGACGATAGTATTGAGCAACATCAAAATTGAAGAACTCTTGTCCTCATTGTCTTTGATTGAATTGTTCATGACTATAGGGATAGTGAGTTGGTGGTGTTACTTGATGTATATGTATCATAATTACTCCATACTGCTCTTGGCCGCCATATCCATGTAAAATACCATCGTACGCGCCATATTGCCTAATTGAGGGACCAAATTGTGACTGCTCAGTCACCATATTGCTGTCTCTATATGGATTTGGTGCTAGTTGATGTGGTTCTTCATAAAATTATTCTGATTGCTCTCTTCCTTGTCCACCAACAGGCTCAGGTTCGCTAGCCATGTCATGGATAGTGATATTATCCTGAACTTCTTCATTATCACCACCATCATCTGGTTGTTGTGCATAACAACCTTGATCCCTTTGTGGTGAGCCACTTTTGCTTGAAGATGATGTATTGTGTTCTTCTTCTTCTTTATGAGTGGCTAAATACTTGCTTGTCTTGTCTAACCCTACCTTTTGTTTTCCTCTTGTATTGGAGAGTTGGATCTTTAAGAAGTTGTTTGGCTTTGGAGAGGGTTGAATTACGACTCGAACCTGACTTATCTTTAGTCCCTTTAATACGTTTTGAACTAGAACGTGTCAACTCTGGCTCACGTTGTGAGCCTTGTGAGGGCTCCTCTGCCACACTCTTCCCCTTTTCCCGTGTGGTAGCAGATCTGCAAATGGGAGGTGGGGGTGGGGGTTTCAATTCCTGTTCTAGGGGCTAGGTTTCATTAGGATCATACATGCATTTATCTATGAAATCTATATTTGGTAAAACTGCAACCTCTCTTTCTGCCAACCAGTCTTCTAATGGGTCATCTTTTTCGAATATATAATCCAAATTAATTGGATTATACTCTGTGTTATCCTTTCTTTGAAGATTTCTTGCCCTTAACCTCAAATTATAATGGACAAAAATGAACTTATCCAATTTCCCCATATTGAGGCGATTCCTGGTTTTTGTGTGGATCAAGCTAAATGTACTCCAATTTCGTTCACAGCCGGATGATGATACTGTTTGGCTCAGAATTTTTCTTGCAAGATCTCTAAGGTCAGGAGCATTATCGCCAAAGTTGTTCCACCATTCAGCTATAATTAAAATTTTAAGTAAGTCATTCCCCAAGAGAAAACTGTAATTGATTATTAATAAGTCATTCCCCAAGAGAAAACTGTAATTGATTATTAATCCACTAAAGCTTATTAAGAATATAACATACTTGGATCCATCTTTTTACGAGATATTATGCAGAGCTCATCTCCAAAACTTCCAAGGGCGCCTTTATAATTCCTCAACTATAAAATTATCAAGTTCAAATAAATAAACTATAATTATATTGGTCTACTAGTAACTTGATGCAAACAAAATGTGATATTATGAAACCTTACTTGGTTAAGAATTGCAATTTTCTTCATCTTGTCACTAACCATTATCTCTAATTTTTTTTAAAGCCTCGAAAAACTTCCTCATGCTTAGAGAATCCTTTGCTATAGAAGCATGATGGGTTTAAGAAGTATGCTGCATTATTTCATAAAGTATTATATTAATTAAATTCTAATTAATAAATCAATGTTTAAAACTTCAAACATAAAATAAAGCAAATGTGTATATCTTAATTTACTTGCGGCGTGTATATCTTGATGTAATTGGTTGTTCCATCTTTCGTCAATAATTTTCCATAGTATCTTATAATAAGTCCCATACTTTTCTCTAGATCTTGCCTCAATAGCAAGCTTCACAAGATCCATTGCATTATAGATATAGCCCATTGTAGGCTTCATGTCGCCATCCACCACTTTCAACACCTTAACAAGCGGCTTGAGTAACTATGTAATTCTCTTAGCCTTATGCAAAAAATTTGTATCTAATACAATTCCTTGTACAAGTTGTAGCAATCTGTCTTGAAAATGCAGATTTTATATATGCTTCACTCGTCCATATCTGCATTATGTTAGCCTTATGTTGACAAAGACTCTTTGAAGCAAAAAAAATTGGTAGCAAATCTTGTAATACCTGGCCTCAAAATCTCACGACCATTATTGAATTCTCTTATCATATCAATCAACCACTGATGATTGTATATCAAACTTGTTATACTCTTTGCATCTTCAATGGTGGAGTGGACATCTTCCAATTTTTCAATGTCCTCCAACATAAGCTCAGTACAATGTGCCGCACACAGCACCCAAATAATATGCAGAAACTTGTCATGTAATAGTTTCCCCGTTACCTTAAATTCGCCGCATTGTCCGTCGCAACTTGGACAACATAGTCACTGAATCCCTCAATCATTTTTAGTGTTATATCCATTAAACTAAACAAATATTGGGCATCCAATCGATGTCGTTTGGTATCTACTGAATGAATAAAATATGTTCCCGTTACAGAATCAGCCATAAAATTAATTATGTGCTGCTTATTGTTGCTTGTCCATCCATCACACATAAGTGTGCACCCATATTCTTTCCAAGTCTCAATATGGTCATATACGTACTTCGTATAATCTCTATACTCCATATTAAGATATTTGCTGCTAATCTCATAAGCAGTAGGTGGTTTAATTCCGGGACCTGCCTCAGTAATGGTATCCACTAGGATACCATTGCTCGATAATATGGTGAGGTAGCCACATTTGGAGGAATCCGATTATAATGGAAGAACTTTGAAATTGCTCTATCTATCTTCAAAGCTCTGGTTTTCATATCACCCATCATAGAATTAGAAATCTTGTGTTGCTTCATGCTTTGGGTTCTATGTAAAAATGTATCCAAGGTACCTTTCCTTGCTATATCCTTAGAAAGATTTGGAGGTACTCTTGAAGGTTCGGGCCCCACCTCGTTGTTCTTTGAAACGAATAAGCTCAGCTTCATGAGCTTGATGGCTTTGCTTCATTGCCCTTTTCATATCGCTAGCCTCTTCATCCTCCTCCTCATCATCATCCTTAGAAGACTCATCAATCCTCTCCATTCGAGCAACCTTCTCTTGAAATTTTTTCTTCTCTACTTTTTCAGTCTTCTTTGCAGATAAAATGTCCCTTATTTTTTTCCTAACTTCAGTGGGGACATTTGGACTGCCTTTTGTATCTTCTGAAATATGTGCAAGATGCTGTTTAAATTTGTGGATTCCACCGTACGCGGTTTTGCCACACCATTTACATTTCACCTTATGACGGTCTCCACCAACAATCTCTCCATGAGCCCATCCAGGATCAACTTCCCTCTCTTTTTTCTGCGGTGCCATTCTATTTGTGATTAAAGTAACTAGTAATCTGTAAAATTTGTCAATTTAAAAAAATATGTTAATACCCCATTATCTTTTTGTCAACTATCTAATCTAAACTCTAGAAAACATATTAGAAAGTTACAACTAAGTTAATTGAACTAATAAGATTAAAAAAACCATAGATCTATCTACTAGGCAACACATCCATTAAGTTCACATACATAACATAACAAAATGTTGAAAAAAAAATATTTTTTATATAATTAATTTTTAAATCCGAGGCAAAAAATTAAAAAAATTACATGTTTCCAAAAAGTTTTGAGTGGAAAATCCACCTACAAGCCTACATACATACCTTTTCATCTTTTCCAAACTATATAAGCATGTATAAATAAATAAATATAATTTTCTATTTATTTTATGCAAAATATCATAAAAATTACAACTTTAGATTATACATGCATAGATCTATGAATAAAACCATAGATCTATATAATAGACAACACATCTATTAAGTTCATATACATAACATAACAAAATGTTGAAAAAAAATATTTTTTATACAATTAATTTTTAAATCCGAGGCAAAAAATTAAAAAAATTGCATGTTTCCAAAAAGTTTTGAGTGGAAAAATCCACCTACAAGCCTACATGCATACTTTATCATCTTTTTCAAACTATATAAACTTGTATAAATCAATAAATATAAATTTCTATTTATTTTATGCAAAATATCATAAAAATTACAACTTTAGATCATACATGCATAGATTTATGAAAAAAACCATAGATCTATATAATAAACTACACATCCATTAAGTTCATATACATATACATAACATACCAAAATGCTGAAAAAGAAAATATTTTTTATATAATTAATTTTTAAATCTGAGGCAAAAAATTAAAAAAATTGCATGTTTCCAAAATGTTTTGAGTGGAAAACCACCCATATGCATACCTTACTATCTTTTCCAAACTATATGAGCATGTACAAATCAATAAATATAATTTTCTATTTATTTTATGCAAAATATCATAAAAATTACAACCTTAGATTTTACATGCATAGATCTATTAAAAAAAACCATAGATCTATGTAATACATACCCAAAAGAGTGAGAATCTAAAAAAAAAGAAGTAAATCATGAAAAAAAATTAATTTTTTCTTTGTTTTTTTTGAAATCCGAGCCAAAAAATACAAAAAAATGTATTTTCCATGGCAATCATAAGTAAAAATTTAAATTTCAACTACAACCAACATAGTATGATCCTCTCTTACCCATGTAAGGAAAAAAATGAAAGAAAATACATACCTCAAACACCAAAATTTCAAAACCCCTCTTTTGAATAAATATTAGTCTTGATTTTTGGAACCATAAATCCCTCAAAAAATACAATTTTGAGCCAAGATCTCTTCACAAGGACTCTTCGCTAGCCTCCCTAAGCCTCTCTTCTCTTTTAGAACATAAAAAATAAGTGTTTAGGGCTTCCTTTACCAATATATATGTTGGCCAAGTCCGTCACTGTGTGGAATCGGCCAACTTGGGTGAATCTCCTCACGGGCAATCCAAAGTCGGGCGGACCAGACTCGGGCTCGGCCGAGTCCGGGTCGACTCGGCCGGGCAAGTCCCCTCTCGAGTAATCCCGAGTCTGGTGAACCCGACTCGGGCTTAGCTAAGTCCGGGTCGACTCGGCCGAGTCAACTCGGACTCGGCAGAGTTTTTAATCCATGCGAGGAAGTCATATGATTTGAAGCACCAAAATCGAAGTACCACATGGAAGAGAATGATGAAGAATTACCTGAGATTCCAAGGGTGGAGAAGGCTTGAAGGATCATTTGCTGTGTCAATTCAGGAGTGATGGAGTTACTAGGCATGATTGGCTGTGAAGACACAGATGGAGGCAGAGCAAATGCTGTGCTTTGAGAATCAGATGAGGAAGCAGTGGCAATATATGCACGGGAGGTGCGGTTTTGCGGCCGTTTCTTGCATTCAGTTTTTATATGCCTGCTTCCTTGTAGTAGTTATAAATTTCCACTTGCACTGAGAAGAGTAATGACCGAATTCCTTGTAATTGTAGCACTGTATTTTGCTAAAATCACGAGATGGAGGTTCACGACTTGAGGGCTTCCCTTTTGCTACATCAATTGTGCCACTCAAAGACTGATGAGAAGGTTGTTGTTGAGTGAAGATGCGTTGTTCTTTGCGAAGAACTTCATTAAGACAATTCTCCAAGGAGGGAGATGGATGGCGGCTCATAAGATTTGAGCGGACATTCTCAAATGCAGGTCGAAGTTTCATTAAGAACTGATCCTGTTGACTAGTCTTATACTTTGTGAATACTGGATAAACTGTCGCCTGTGATGTTGGCATATGCAATATCAGCGAAATCAGTCCAAAGAGCCAGGAAGCCAGAGTAGTAATCTTGGACAGGAAGACTTCCTTGAGAGTACTGATCAATCTCATGTTCTAATTGAAACCGACGAGCTGAATTCTCTTGGTGATAAATATGTTTCAGGTAAGTCCACATTTCTTGAGTAGTTTTATAGGGCTTTAGATGAAGAAAAAATTGGGGGTCCACTGATCCCAAAGCCCAGCTCATGATCTGTGCTTCCTTGGTTTCCCATTCATCAAGTTTTTCCTTTTCTGTTGGGTTTTTTTTTACAGAATAAAAAATGTGACCCCACAATTTTTTACCTTTGAGATACAGTTCAAATTGATATGCCCAAGAAGCATAATTTTTTCCATTAAATTTGATCAATTGTAACTCAGATTTTTCCATCGAGGAAAAAATATGATAGCAAATGCTAAACATTCAATAAGTGATCAAGACACTTAGGAAGGAAGGCAACAAGGCACTTAGTGCAATTCAGATTGAATGGAGATGAGCAGAACAGCAAAAAGGCAATATCAATTTCTTAATGCTGCTAGAATTGATATGAACATAATTCAGATTGCTAAAAAAATAAGAAGCAGGCCTGACGACCCAAGATTTTGCACAAACAGGTCCTGACAACACAACAATTTCTCTCAGAAATGCAAGTGGGGCCCACAGTTGATTCAAACCTCGTGATCCAGTGTCAGAGATGGATGCGAGACCAATGCTCTAAACAAACAGTCCAAAAAAGAAACAAAAAGTGGACAGCAATATAAACAGCCCAGTACAAAAAATAGAGTGCAGATCTGAAATCTGCAAGGAAAACCGTACAAAAAGAAGCCAGGCAACCCAGAGTCTAAGTGCTGACAAGTCAGTGGGGCCCACGAATGATCCAATCCACCAGATCAGGGAGCAGAGAGAGATGCTTGACAAAATTATCTAACTAACAGTCCAAATTTTGCAGCAATTGGAAACTTGTGCAAGAAGATCAACGATTGTGATGAAAAGAAACTGTAGAAAATGAGAAACCCAAGTTGTGATCAAAAGTCCTACCTCTGATCTTCAAAAAAATGTGGAAAAAATCTCCAAAACCTTAGGAAATCCAGACGACCAGATCTGTGTTGGTTTCTGATGATGCGATGATGATCCTATGAGGGCCACTGTTGATCACAGTCCCCTTCCTTCACAAGATGCCTTCATAGAGATGCCTTCACAGAGAAATCTTCAACTTATGGAGATGATGATCAACGAAGAAGAGGGCTGAAGATCAATGAAGAGACTGGCTCTGATACCATGACATTGAACATAAACAGAAGTTGAATGGAATTGGATGTCCCCAGAATGGTTGATCATCTTCTCTTTATAATACTAAGTTGCCTTAGATAAATTACAATTACAATCAATTAGAATAATCTATACACGGAAATAAAGCTATCCTAGTTGAGCAGATCTAATTACATATAAGTATGGGCCTTTGGTCCTATGATACATTGGGCCTTGAGTATGGTACAGTGACTTGCTAAAATTCACTAACAAAGACATCCTGCAGATGTTGTTTCATTTGGTTCTTGTTTCTCCCTGTTGAAATTTTGCTACATAGCATTTTTATGGTCTTACTTTCTATCTTTAAATGAACAGAACCACTGTCAGTTAGAACTACATTGTGAAATTAGATTACTGTATAGTTTTTTTTTCTTTTATGCATGCACATTTCATCTTTTAATAAAATATTTTTTGTTGCTAATAAAAAAAAGCTAAGTAACTTTTCTGAATGTGGTTTCTTTAGATTTTGTGCACACGACATTTATAAATATAGATTCGGTGTTAAATATGTTTTTGACACCCTTGTGTCATACCTGAGTGCAGAGAAATATTGTGTTGTATTATAGTCTAATGATCCTTGTCTCTCAGCTAATTATATTAATGAAGATACTTCTTAAACACATCAAGTTTCAGGTTTGGCAAGTAATTTGTAAACAACCACTGATTTGTTTTCTTATTAATATTCTCTGCATTATAATGATGATGCTAATTACAGAGAGATAAATGTTTTTGTCTGCATTTTTCTTATCTGCAGCCCTAGAAGTGTACCTTCTGAGGGGGATGAGGACATTGTTACAGAGAAGGACTTGGAGCATTTAATGAATCTTTTAGAGGGCAAGGTTGGAGATGCAATTTGGCAAAATTTGATGGAACGCTCCACCGCAACTATGACATACCAAGCTTGGCGTCATGAACCTGAGGTAGACTTTTGGTCCTGTCTTTAATGTCAATTCTTTACCTTTTCTTTTCCTTATGCAGTCAAAGTGATTTATCAGCTTCTGCGTTTATATCTTAGCATTATGTAAAACTTTTTCCTAAATTCTCTGTTCTTATTTTTGATACTTTGATCTTTAATTACCTTTCAAAAAAGATCAAATTATGTTGGGTTTTTGCCGTTTACTTTTGACGTTACATAGTGGTCCATGTAGACAGAAACCAGTTTATCTTTAATGCCTGAACTGGAATACTGGATTCCACTACCTCGTTGATTACCAAGTGCTTGTCCTGGTATTATTGCTGTGTTAGTGTCAGGTCTTGACTCTTGAGTGTCTCATACAAATTTCTATTCCTTTTCTTTCCATTTTATTTATATGATGGTTGAGGTTTTACTCTAGCATTATATTCATGGACACTATCCATCTGTTTTTTATTTTTTATTTTATTTATTTTAATTTTTTAATTTTTAAAGTTCTGTTCATTATTTTTTAATAAACACAAAGTTTAATTGGATAAAATGTACAAGAGCTTTAATCATCGAGGTGATAAAACTAAACAACTCCTGGGGCTATTGCAAATTGGTCCTCACGCAGAGATGCTTTGTTGGTATCCTGATTTTGCCATAGAATCCACCGACTAATTTGCCTACCTAGTCATGAAAACAAAAAAGATAATACAGCTGCTGCTAGTGACTTGCACACGGAAAAAAACAGAAAGAAAAAGATAATACAGCTGCTGCTAGTGATGATCTTTTTTTTTTTTTTTAATGTTTTTTGACAATATATTTTGTGGATCTGAAACTGCTTCTTGCATGCCAGGAGGGGCCTCCAATGTACCGCAGTAGAACTGTCTTTGAGGATGCTACTCCAGATTTGGTTAGAGATTTCTTCTGGGATGACGACTTTCGAGCTAAATGGGATCCCATGATGTCACACTTCAAACTTTTGGAGGAATGTCCTCATACAGGGACATCAGTTGTCCACTGGATTAAAAAGGTTTGTTAAAAAATCTTCTGCTCCATTGATGTCTTCTCATTTCTGTGTGCAGTATTTGGTTCTAGACCTCCATTTAGTTATCTGTCATTTGCAGTTCCCTTTTTTCTGCAGTGATCGAGAATATATTATTGGCCGACGAATATGGGAGTCTTCAAACTCAAAGATCTATTATTGCATTACAAAGGTATTGGCAAATAAATATGCTTCTTTGAACAGTTCATTCATCCACTTCTGTCTTTGTGGCAGAGATTCATTGCCTTTTCTGGTGGTTCTCTAAAACTATTGCAGAAGCCATGGACCCATTTTCATTTTGATGATTAATTTTCAGATTATTTAGATAGGTAGTAGAATATCTTGGTCATTGACTTGGGAATGTGTTTATATCGAAGAACAAAGTTAAATCCATTAACAAAAAGGAAAGAAAGAAAGCAAAAGGTTTTTGGGGGGCAAGGAAGAAGCAAAATGGGCTCACTAAAAGGCCTACTTATCCTTGTCAAGTCACCTTCTGGGCAACTAATGTATTCCAGAGGGCAGAAATTTGTGTCCCTGTAGTTTATCTCGAGATATTCTTTGACACTTGTAGAAAGATTTTAGGTGTTATCCAATGCCAACAAAAATTCATCTCATCTCATGGCACTAAATGCATAGACCTAAAAAGTAGTAATCCATGGAACTTCTCAAGCCTCTAGGGCAGTGTTTTAAAACTCAGTGGAGGGTCCACTCGGACTTGGCCATGACCAAGTTGTGTTGTACTTGTGTCAGCTGAGCTCTCAACACCTTCTACTTTACACCATCAAAACCCAAACCCCTAATTCCCTTTTTCAGTTTCCTTACCAAACCCATCAAAACCCCAATCCTTAAATCCCTTTCTAGTTATTCAGCCATGCCATACGAGGAAGTTGCTTTTTCTTTCATGGTTCCATCTCTCCCATCTCCCAAAACCCAATAATGAAAACCCACCTCTTAATAGTAAAAACCCCTCTTCCTCCACCCCTATAGAGGGGGTTGCCCCATCCAGACCCCTGCTGAGTTGGGGGTTGAGTCCGAGTTTTAAATCACTGCTCTGGGGTGATGCTTTTGTTACCGCATGGGCATGTGAGGCTGGATGGTGTGGTGGTGTTGAGGTGGGAGTATGCAATGGAAGTGATCCAAGTAGTCTATCACATGATAATAATAATCCCATATTATATGCCACTAGGGTTGTTTGTGGTTGGCCATTTACAAATTATTAGGACAATGTGAAGCCAGAAAGTAATGTATCAGGAACAAGCTCAGTACCTGAAACATGATTGTCCAGTGCATCTATATGTTTGATAATCATCATAGTTAATTGGCACAAATTAATCTACCCTTTGCCATGGAAGAGGATCATGGCATGGTAAAGTTGGTAATGGATTGAAGTATTCAACTGATTAAAAGACCCTCATAAAAAGCCTAATGGGCGGACCTCAAATATCTTATCTATTGTTTCGCCCATGAGACTATTCACATAAATTTCAACTGAATTTGTTGATGGGTATTGATTTGTGACTCTTAATATGTGCAGGGTGTGCCATATCCAGCAATACCCAAGCGGGATAAGCCAAGGCGTGTGGAACTTTATTTCTCAAGCTGGACTATTAGGGCTGGTATGGATCCCGTTCAAATTTTGCAGATTATGAGTTCAAAAAGATCTAGCATATAAATGCTGTGTATTTAAATAATTGCAGTGCAATCTCGTAAAGGGGATGGACAGTTATCAGCTTGTGAGGTGTGCTTTGTCCATTATGAAGACATGGGAATTCCCAAAGATGTAGCGAGGGTTGGTGTCCGTCATGGGATGTGGGGAACTGTTAAGAAATTACAGTCTGGCATGAGAACATACCAACATGCTAGAAAGTCGGGTGCTCCCCCATCCCAAAGTGCTCTGTCGGGAAGGATAACGACAAAGATTCCTCTTGACAGCGGCATTGGTGCTGAAGACCAATCGATTGTGGATGAGAAAAATCAACCATTGGACTTGCACAAGATGGGACAAGGAGCCCATTGGAAATGGCTATTGATAGGAGGGACAGTGGTTCTTGCTTGTGGACTTCATACAGGCATTGTTGGGAGAGCCCTGTTCCTTGGAGCAGCAGGGAGGCTTGCGAGGAAGTAAGCAAGTTTTTCGCTTTCTGTTTTCATCGGGTACCAGCCACCGGTGATTTTGCTGTTACAAATGAGAGATCAACCTATTGCATGTATCGTTCTTCAAAAATAGATCTGTGATTGATGCTCCTCACCGTGGAATCAATCAAACTAGTTATTCCTTGCAATGTTTTATGTAACATTGTTAGTATGGTTTCACATGCTTGTCACCTCATTATGTTTTTCTTTAATCAGTATTATCACCTCATTATGTGAAGCTGATGGGACTTTTCAATCTGACTAGAAACAGCAATTGTTTTTGTAGTTTTTCTGATCAGTGCTTGTCTTAGATGTTGACTTCACCCTTTTTGCGTGGGCAGTTTTCTTGTTAGATTCTTGAATCCCTCATCAATCAAAAATCCTATTTCAGAGGATGCCCATTGCCCACATATATTGAAGAAATTCTCAAGTTTTTTATGAGTAGTCAACATCCCTTGGTTTTCTTCTGAAGACTATACTTAGAGTTAGGGCCCATTTGTTTGCATGGAATTAATTCCTAGGAATTCGAAGAAATCTATTTTTAATAGTGGCTAGAACTGAAGAAACAAGGTGAAGGTTCAGAAATGGCCATCAAACAATCGCCTCTTTAATGGAAACTAAATTTAGGAGGGATGGAAAATGAATATACAGCAATGACAATAGTTAATCAAATCCTTGAAAGGGTCCTACCTAGATCTCTATCTTACATATTGATGCATGTAATTGGAGTTTTGAACTAGGTTTGTAACTGGGTTGGGTGTGGCCTATTTTCTATCCTGCACATGAAGTTGGACCAGCCTGGGCCCTTGTTATTTTTATTTTTTTAAAATCGTGTTCAAAGGGGTTCAGACCGAGCATGATAAGGTCCAGTTGGCTGGTTCAGGGTTATGTTGGGACTCATGTTTAGTGGATGGTTTTGGTGCAGGGCCACCTCTTTGACATTCATACCAGTTCTTGCTTGTTTTGTAGTCAATTAACGTATTTTCAGGATTTATATTGGAAAACTGCAACATAAGGATAAACTTAATCAAGGAGTGCTAGCCCTAGGGCTACTTCGGCATGACTAGGGCTGTCAAGGGTCTAGGCCTGGGCAGGGCTAAGGTAAGCCATTATCCTACCCTCATTTGTGTGGGCTGGTCTTATGCAAGCAAACGCATTAACTTTCAAAGTGGGCCTATAATTTTTGGGCCCTTATCCTACCCTTAAGGGTAAGGGCCAAACGAAAAGAATTTTTTTTATTTAAAGAAAATAACTCTTTCCTATACCACCACCGACTTCCAACCTAATGGTAACCCTTCTCCTTTGTCTAGACTGGAGATTGATAAGGTGACGATGTAATGCAAAAGGTAGTATGATGGAGTTAAAAAGCCTTTTTTGTTGGAGGCTGATGGTGGGATAAAATAATTTTTATAATGTAAAACATAAAGCATATAACAATAATTATAGAAATGATGATATTTATAAAAAAATAACAATAATCTTTATTTAATTATTTAATCTACTTTAAATATCTAAAATATCATCTAATGCTTTATTATCAATGTGTTGTTGTGAATGTATCTAATCTTGTGCACAAATTAGGATTTCTATGGTCTTGGATTTTAAATAACTCCTATACTAGTCAAGTACTCTTCCTCTTGTACTAAATGTTGATTCAAAAGCAACTGCAAAAATTGGAATTGTTAAAATGTTTATAAGTCATTCTTTGAATGACTGCATATTTTGCTGAATTATATTTTCACCGATTTAAAAACTAGATGAGTGTTGTGACTTGTGAGACTGAGAGCGGAGTAGAATAAGAAGAAATGTGAGTGAGTGTTGTGACTTTTGAGAGGGAGAATCAAGAGCAGCTTCAAGGGAGAGAGATAAAATGAGAAGAAGAAGATGATGAGATTAGAAAGAATCAAAAGCAACTTCAAGAGAGAGAGAGAGAGAGAGAGAGAGAGGTAAAATGAGAAGAAGATGATGAGACTAGAAAGTGACGTTTTTAAGATAGAGAGAGAGGGGGGGGGGGAGAGAGAGAGAGAGATAAACTGAGAAGAAGAATAAGAAGAAGAAGAAGAAGAAGAAGAAGAAGAAGAGACTAGAAAGTGATGATGAAGAGATAGTTATAAATATACATTTGCGGGTTTTCATAATTTAAAAGACCAAATTACCTCTCAACAAAACCGTTGCACTTTAGCCAATGAGGGGTAACTATGACTTTTTGATAAAAAAAAGTCTAAAATACTCCTTAAATGTGACTGTTGTGAAAAATGTGATTGTTGTCGGGGTATTATAACAATTTGTGATCATTTTAACTACAAAAAAGGAAAGCCTTGGGTGGCTGTTATAAAATTTTTAAGAGGCCAAAATTGCTTAGATATTTATTATAAATGTATCATATGTTATATATGGGAAGTATTCTCATGCATCTGTCCCTCACCATTTTGGTGAGGGATGCTGATGTCAGGCTTAAAAGGTGAGGATGACATCAACAGATTAGGGGAAAAACGAGTGGAAACTGGAAAGCTGTTGCCCGCCCAACTTTTCAAATTTTGAATCATTTCAAAATGAAAAAGTACAATGTATGGTGTTTTACAAAACGAGGAACCAAGTTGCTTCATACACCCTTCCTTCTTCTTCCTTCTTGTTTTGTCTCTTGTAAGTTTGTTTTTTTTCTTTTTCTATCAATCTCCAGCATGCCTTCTTCCTTTCTTCTTCTTGTTGCAACCCTACAGAAAGTATGCTCTGTTTGCCTTTTCTTTTCTGTTGCATGGGTTCAAAGAAAGTAGCTTTATAGAAATCAGAGAGGGCAAGATTCAAAGGATTGAAATTTTTTTCCCTTCTTGTAAGGTTGTTCTTCCTTTTTTGTTGTTTTTTTTTGTGCCAATCTCCAGCATGCCTTCTTCCTTCTTCTTGTTGTAACCCTCCAGAAAGTATGCTCTGTTTGCTCTTTTCTTTTCTTTTTTTTTTTTTCTGCTTTATGGGTTCAAAGAAAGAAGCGCTACAGGTATTCTAATGGGCAAGATTCAAATGTTTGCACTCTTTAATGGGCAAGATTCAAAGAATGACGACCTGCTAATATATTTTTGTTTAATGTGTAGCTTGTTTTCTCTACAACAGAGGTTCAAAGGAAGAAGCTCTATAGAAATTGTCGATAGCAAAGATTAAAAATGCTAGTCACTTATTATGGGCAAGATTCAGAGAATGACTATCTTCAAAAAAATTTTTATCTGTTGGTTTTTTTTTTTTTTTTGCTTCATGGGTTCAAAGAAATAAGTCCTACAAAAATTGAAGCGGGCAAGATTGAGAGAAGCCAACCTGTTGTAACCCTACAGAAATTTTAATGGGTGCTTGGGTTTTTTTTTTTTAGTGTGTTGCTTTTTATTTATCTCAAAAGCCAACTCAGTAGTGTAGCTATTTGAGCTCATATGTATTAAGTTGATGAGTCTCTCTAATGATGTTTTTTTTAATCAACAAATTTGAGAGAATGTCGTTGTCCAATTCCTCAAGTTCTGAAACAGTTCCCAAATGTCAGTGTGGGAATGGAAACATGAAATTGTTTACCAATATATATATGTTCATAATAGTATCAGCCAATACAAATTTTAAGCATTAGAACCTTCTTGATCCTTATAGAAAAGCATGTGGCTGACTCAATTTACATATAAATGAGAACTGTGCATTTAGATAATCCGAGTAACCCATGACTGTTGTTTGGCATAACCAACTACATATGAAGAGTCATACTTAATCATATTTACAAATTACAACTGACTACAAAACCAAGTTAATTAGGATCCAGGAAAGGCCATGGGGTTTAGTCATAAACAGGCTTTGATGTCAACCTTTGGTGTATTGGGTGTTAGGATGAAGCAGTGCAGTGTATCCTATCTTTCCATCATCCTTCTTTTTTTTTTTCTTCTATTTTCCTCATTGGCTTAGTAGCCAGAGTCCAATGCCACATTGTTAGCATGCACTTGAGATTCAATCACATACATTTATCATAAATAAATAACCTATAGGGAAAAAATGAAATATTTATATCATAATCTCCACCAGATTGTCATCTTGTAATGATAGAATTCTACAACAGAAAAACAACAATCCCAGATTACCTAGAAAAAGAAGGCAACACCGAAAGAAATGTTCCTGTCACTATTGATGGTCTAGACTTCCAACATCCATAGTTGATAGCACAGCATTCTTCACTTCAATATGCACCCATATGCCCTCTTCAAGGGAGTAGAAGACAAATAAGAGACAGAAATTAACTTGAACTATTACAAGATAGGGAAGACCAGGTAATATACATTTTTCAGCCAAGCACCTCTTTGAAACCCAATTTCCCTTCTTTTGGAAACAAGGAACAATCCATTCTCCTATATAGCACTTACAGGAAGTGCATTTTTTAACCATCACTCATGATTCCATTAACCTTTACATATCTCTCCACCCAAGGGCCACATCAATGAGCTTCTAAGAATTCTCACTCAACCATTGCTCATAAGTTGGAATATGTCGAGAGAGAATTGCATTATCTGCACAGCCTACATATCATAGGACATCTTACATTTTCCAAGCCTTTAATGTCTACCCTGAACCTTACAATCTATTAATAAATTAAAAAAATATCAAACTGAACCCCACCTGAAAGAGTATTTAGAGATACAACACCAAGAAATTAGGCTTTTAGTGCCTTTACAAAATTCAACATTCTCCAATCTTGTAATATTCTATACATGTATTTTCAAAAGGAGCACTATCAACAAAAAAGTGCTGAGCCAAAAGATTAAGTAAACTTCACAATACAAAAAAATATTCAACATCCTCCATCCTAAAATATTCTATACATGAATTTTCTGCAAGGAGCACTATCAACAAAAGAAGGCATCCACAAAAAAACTAAGCAGACTCTGCATCACCAAAAGTAGGCTTTTCATGCCTTCACAAAATTCAACATCCTCTATCCCATAATGCTCTATACATGAATTTTCAAAAGGAGCACCATCAACAAAAAAGGCTCTCCACAAAAAGATTAATTAGACTTCACAAAATTCAACATCCTCCATTCTAGCTCATTTTACATCCTGAAAAATGCAAGGTAAAGACTTAAAAAGTTAAAATCTCTAATGAATTTATAATTATTTAATTAATAATATGAATGAGCTTAGATAAATCTATACCTTTGTGTGACATATCATCATTTCTCATTGGAAGTGCACCTGTCCAAAGAATCAACATCATCAGACGAGTCGGAGTTTTTGTTCTTTGAACTTTGGGCTATACAGCTGAAATGAAAATAAGAGAATTTGTTATTAAAAAATATTAGTGACAAAGGAATGAACATGGAACATGGAGTTACTAAAAGAAGTTGGTGACTCTTTACGTTACCTGTTTAATAAAACAAGGCAATTGCGTCGGTCATGTGATACGCCTCGCTTGTTACACCCGTAGCATAGTCGTTCTTTCCTTTGTGCCTTTTCATTAAAGGATTTAATTTTTTTTGAACGGCCCTTTGTTTTAGCATGAGCCAATGGATAATATTGCACTGTATTAGAATCAATGTTTCTATTTTTCAAGTAAACCTTCTCCCCAATTAGTTCAGCTTCATTTATTTGTCGACATTCTCTTTTAAGTTGCAAGACCCCATTATTCCATGGTGATATGCCTTTGTAGAAATACAACCCTCATCAACAAGTTGTATTACACAATATGATAAATCACTATGTCTCCCAATCAATGTGTCACCACAAGTAGTTTTTACATCGATGATGGCCTCATCATGATTAGAAATCACTCTTGCATTTCGATTCCATCTTTGTAAAATGAAATTTTTTGGCAATATATAAACTTTCTCTTGCCTCAAGACAGTAAGAATATGAGAACATGGAATGCCCTCAAACTCAAACATTTGACAAGAACATTTAGCAAAATTGGAACATTTTTCAAATTGAACCATTCGTTCAATTTCCATTCCATTCTCTATGTCTGAGACGATGTAACTCTTCTCTTCAACACTTTCACCTACACTTCTTGCACTATTTGTCACCATTGACATAACCTGCTCTTGAAACTTGTAGAATTTCTCTCTTGTATATAATTCAGACATTTGCTTCTCCATTGGCATCTTGCTCATTAACTTTGGGCTTCCATCTAATGTGTGATGTTGTGCTATTAACTCTTGTTGCTTCTGACGACTGATGCCACGATCTAAATTTGTGAAGAATTCAAATAAAGTATTTTTCCTTGTAACATACCCCTTGACAAAGGAATTCATGCTCTCACTTCTTTGACTTGAGATCATACCCCCAAAGAACACACCCCTACAAAATATTGGTACCCTCATTTCACGCATTTCATACATGTCAACAAGCCATTTATGATTGGTCAAATCATAATCCTCTAAAATGTTATTCCATGTAACTTCAAACTATTATTTTGTGAACGAGTTGTATATACAATCTTTCAGATCTTTCAAAAAATCTTCGAATTTGATGGCAATCCCACATAACTTCACTGGAACCTTTTCCATAATATGCCATATACAGTATCTATGGCAGGTGTTTGGCATGGCATATTGAATGGCCTTTGTCATTGCTGGATCCTGATCAGTTATGAAAGCTTTTGGTGCTCCTCTAGGCATTGCTTCAAGCCATTTGTTAAACAACCACACAAAGCTTTCAAACTTTTCACTTGAAATGAGACAACATCCAAATAAAACAGATTGACCATGGTGGTTGACACCGGTGAATGCACCGAAAATTAAGTCATATTTGTTTGTCATATAGGTTGTGTCAAACGACACCACATCTCCAAAAACACGATAGGACTGCAAGAAGAAATGCTCTGCCCAAAAAATATGTTTTATCTGCTTGTCCAAATCTCTTTCTATGGTAAAAACAAATCGGTCATCCATTTCTTTACGATTGAGAAGATATTCATATACCAATTGGCCATCGTTTTCTATCTTTTCCTTTCTTTTATCTCTGTTATGGTTGCGAAGATCTGTTTCAGTGAACCCTATATTTTCATAACCATTTGCTTGCAATTCAAATACCCCCATAGCATTTGGAATCCGTACATTAGCCCTTTGAGAGGTATCTATCACATGCTCCTGCGCAGGAGTGATTGTACGGTGTGATCGTAACAAATGTTGCTTGTGAGGAGTACTTAACATATGAGTATGCTCTCAACAAACTTACAGACTGAATAACTTGACTCACCCCTTTTTTTTTTTTACTTGGGACTCTGCACAACAATTTTCTCGGGTCTCCATAACACGCCTTTCACAAAGAATTTTAGAGCCTCGCTTCTCTACTTTTTTACCTTCTTTCAAGCATACAAATTTCTTCCAACAAATAAAATTGTCATTTGTTATTGCATCCATTCTCTTTTTCTCCGAGCTTTTTCTAACACTAAAGCCAGCTTCTTTGGCATAAGCATTATAAAACTCGAACGCTTCATCTATGGTAGCAAATAGCATTCCTAACTTTGGGCATCTCTCATCATCAACTGTTGGAAAAAATGATATAATCTCTGAAGAGGTAGCTGGTGTTACCTAGATTTAAGATTTTATTTAAAAAATAAATTTCATATAGTCAGCAACAACTCTATAGAAGCTCCAATCATGAATGTATGAAAAATAATTCAAATTATTCATAAATCATGAATTGTAGAAAAAATTCAAATCATTCATATAGTTAACACTTCATGGGTTGGGGCCAATGTTAGAAAAATTAGCATGACATTAAGGAACCCATTTAAATCACACAAAAAAATATATATACAAAGCCATAGAAACAGAGAAAGATTTACAAGTGGGCTTCTAAGCATTCCAGGCACAAATCACAAAACTTCCAAATATGGCCATAAATCCATGTCACAAAACTTCCAAATATGGCCATAGATCTGGTGGAGCTTTGGAAATTGAAACAAAAAAGAATAACCAGAAAGCAAGATGATTCATATTTGAGCTGGAAATCAGAGAGGGAGAAAGATAAAGGTAGAGATACTCACTCGAAGTGGGCTTCTAAAGGGGTCCGATGTAGCTATGAATGCATTCCCACACATAGGGAGTTGTAGTGATAGAATCAGTTGGCGATCTTCAAGAGGATCCATGAATTTGACCACTGCTATTCTGCCTAAAACAAAATGGGGTTTTAGGTAGGTAGACGAGAGAAGCGTCGGTCAAAAGATGGTTTTGCCAGTAGAGGGGTTCCTCGGTCTGGCCGCTCCAAAGCCCTCCCTTGTCCTCTGCGAGTGGGAGAAGTACAAGGAAAAATTGAAAGAGGGTTTTGCCAATAGAGGGGTTGCTCGGTCCGGCCACTCCAAAGCCCTCCCTTGTCCTCTGTGAATGGGAAGAAAGAAAAGGAAAAATCGAAAGAGGGTTTCACAAGGGAAGTAGAGCAAGATGGAAGATGGAAGATGGGCGAGGGAAAATGGAGAAGGACCAATGCCGTTGGAGGGAAAGTAAAAGATCGAGAGGGAAGAGAGGACTTATGCCCCTTTTAAAGCATAGATCCCAACCGTCAGATGAGGCACTCAATCCATTGGCTAGATCTTATTACACGTCATTGTCCCTCACCAAAATGGTGAGGGACAGATGCCTGAGAATACTTCCCGTTATATATTATGTAGCAATATTTAATAAACATTGGGCCGGGCCAAGCCCCCTTGGGCTTGATGAGTCAAGCCCTAACTCGGCCCTTAAGATTGCAGGCTCTTCAAAATACAGCCCTACCCTACCCTTGGGCTTTACAACGAAACAAAAAGCCCTCACTTTGAGGGCTTTTGTGGGCCGGGCCATACCCCCTCGTCAAAGGGCCTGATGATAGCCCTAGGCATGACAAGTTTGGCACATAGGGGTATATGTATCTTGCAAATGGATTGGACCTTAACCCTAACTTTCTAGACCATAGTGTTCATGAGCGTTGGGCCCAAACCAATATGTTGTATTTAGGTGTGCCAGATATGTTCCTGGGTCAGGATAGGTGGCCTAGATATTTTAATAATGGGCCTAATATTTCACCGGATCCATACCAAATCCTAAAAGCCAGGTCAAGGCTCATCCTATTTGCAAAATATATGTACTTACTTATACTAGATACGTAGGGTTAGACAAGCCCTTTGAATTTACATGGACTACGCCAGGCTGTTTAACTGTGGCGTTGAAAAAATCTGAGGTGCAGCCCTTAAGCCTAAGAACATAGACAAAATCCAGATCACTCCAGTCCAGGCTCAGGATAGGCCTGAGCATTTCTACTTGCGTCAGCTGCAGTGGATCACACTGCCGACAAGTCATACACAACCCATTGGTTCAGGGTTGAGTTCATCCTTTTGTATTTTTTGGGTTGACTAAAGGTGAACATTTCAACCTACTTAATATTCCAGTAATCTATACTTTCTATTTGATCCAGAAACGGGACCCAAAACTGACCTAGAAATTTTGAGCTACATTGCTCTTTATCTTTCGTGTTGGTTCAGGCTGATACTTCCAACCCGATTGATAAATGAGTCTAAGATTTGTTGAACCCATACACGTTACTACATTGGACACCCCAATCCCAACTAGACCTTCCTGGTCTGCCTCATTGCCACTTTTCGCAAAGACTGATGCCAATTAGGGTTTTTGGAAAGTGGGTTGGGGGGGGGGGGGGGGGGGGGGGGGCGGGGTTGTCCACGCTAAGGCATATTCAGGCTCAGCCTAACTTTTAAAACACAGGTTAATATGCCCGCTCATTTAGTCAATCAGACCAGGCCAAACCGGACTCTATGAATTGTACGGGCTTTCAAGTAAATGTTTGCACAAGCTACAACTAAATTATAAGCATTCCTTATTCAGGCCTCGCCAAGCTGGGGGTTGGCTTTCTACCAAGAAAGCTAAGCCGTGCCCAATTATTAAACAATCCCAAATTATAAATCCAAGCCTGGATTAAAGAGGGCTGGTCTAGATTGAGCACCCCCAAATGCCAATGGGCATGTCCATGTGAAATCCAGGCAATAGGTGGATAGTTGATGTCCTAACAATGAACTTTCCAAGTCAACTGCATTTCTTTCAGGATGTTTTGATAGTGGGCCATGTTTCAGATAAACAGACACATAAAAAAAATTAACCAAAAGCCTTGATATATACATTGATCAAAAGGGTCGAAACAGCGGGCCTGACATATGGCAACAAAAGAACACATTTTTGGCAACAAAAGAACACATTTTATTGAATGAATGCTCAATACATCTGTATGAATTCAATTGACTGCTTTGGATCAATTAAACCAAGCTTTATTGAGCTCTCATTTCCATATAAACCAAGTACAGGGCCCTCCGTGACACTAAATTAACCAGATTCTGAAATTCCATTATTATGGATTGGGGATTGGCATAACCAAAATCACTGCTTCAGAAAACAATTGCAGCGGACATCACTGAACTATCAACATTATCTACAAGTTTGCTTGCCCCTGACTTTTTTATTTTTAACTGCAACTTTTATCATTTATCTTGAATCTGAACTGAACCAATACCAATATTATATACCACAATTTTTCTTGCATCTGACTTCTAACTTCAACTTTTATCATCTTTAGCTTGAATATGAACTAAACCATTATGGCTCCATTTGGATCCTGCCAATATAAATAGACTTAACTTCTGAGTACCTTCTAAATTCCACAAAGGTCAATCATCAAGCCTTCAATAGGTCATTCCAACAATGGAAGAGTGAGAATAATTCTCCCTTACCTGACTTTTCCTTATTCTCATTCAAGTTGGTACTGCCCTACTCTCCATTAGTGTCTCAAGCTTAGGCAGAAGTTCTGAGATCACTTTCTGCATAGGTACCACGGTCAGCTGAGCATCGCATCCATCTATAACTGCATTTGAAAGCAGTGAGACTTCTGTTGCACCTGAATTCACACCAACAAGCTCATTCCACAATATATCATCCTCATTCAGGTTTGAGAATGTCAAAAGCTCCAAAACTTTACTCAAGTTGGCAACATTTCGACCAGCTCCACAGCCCATGGCAGTTGCAGCGCCAACTGCATTTGCGAGTGCTAATGTAGCAACTGGAGAAACATCATGTAGAAAACTTAATGCGACAGCCGCAGCAAAACTATCTCCACATCCGACAGTGTCAACTACATTAACCTGATGAAAATTCAGACAGTTTAATATTCTTTATGAAAATGACTAGTCTAACATCATCCAATGCAAGAAGTTTCTTTTTATTGAAGCAATGCATCTGGCCGCGGACAGTAGATTGCACTGAAGAGGGCTGTCAGCACTCAAGCCAATTGTAGTCCTTGAGGACTGAGGTTTCCTAATGGAAAGTCTATGCTCCTAGACAAATACATCTTGTAAGGGTCCATGTCCCATCTATTTCCAGATTTAAAGGGGGAATACAATCTGACCAAGGTCTGATTAAAATATCCAGTACTCTGCACTCAGATTGGACATGTAGGATAATGGTCCACAGTCTGGACTACATAGGGCAAGAATCCCCACGGCAGCAAACAAAGAAAAGTTTCCCCTGGTCGAAGAATTTAAATATTTGATTAGTGATCAACAAAGGAATAGCATAAAAATATGTAGATAATGGTTGGTACTTGGTATTGAAGATAAAATGGGCAGGTAGCATCTTCCAACCTGTACAGTTGCCATCCAGTGGTCCATCCAAGTAGGTCCACCCAATGGCCAGTCCAGACAATAGACTGTAATAGTATGCTTCCAAATGTAATGCTCATATATATCACCAAGTTTCTGCACTTGATTATATTCCCACAGAATTAAATAGAACTCTCAAACTTTCCTGATTTAATGGATTACCACAGAATTAAATTGGACTACTAATGCACTTCTTATATGTGTTGTCCTCTTATCACAAAAGTACAGTATTGTCAGAAGACGATACCTTGAACGAAGGTGCACAAGAGATAGTAGATGCTGCAATCAAAATTGAACCCTTTGAGCCTACTTTAATTATGACCCATTTCGTGCACAACCCTTTCCTTATCAGGTCCTGTCCTGCCAGAATAGGGTTTGCAAGGCCAGTTACTGCCTCAGCCTGGCAAGTCAATTGAGTCATCCTGTTCAATTAGAAGCAAAAAGAAAATCCAAACGAAGACAAATGGCAGCTATGTAAGTGGAGAAAGATTCATATATAAAGAGTGACAAATTGGAAACCAACATTAACAGCACCACCAAGATGCACATTTTTTTAGAATGTTATTTCAGATATGTTATGATTCGCATTAATTTTAAGCTACACTTCAATACAAACTGTAAAGTTTTGAGTAACTTTCGTCTATCAAATAGTTCATTTCTTTTCAAAATGGAGGGTGGAAAGAATAACTAGATAACTGAATTACAAGAGCAACATACATAGAGCTTCTACCAATCTACGACTTTGATCTTTGGCTACACCATTAACTAACCAGGATAAATGAACAAGTACAAAGCAAACTCTTTTTTTGTAAGAAAGAAACAATTTCTGTCCTCATCTTTTACATCAGCCTCCATGGTACTTTTGCCACATCTTTCACGCAAGTGGTACACAAAATCCCCTTCCCCCGTTAACCCATGCCCTAAATGATGATAGCTTTGTCATCATCATAATCAAAGCCTTGTCCCAACTATCTTGGGGTTAGCTACATGAATTCTATTTCTCCATTCTAATCTATCTCAGAGTCAAATCCTTGGACTCCATAGCTTCAATGCTTCTCCAATTGCAAACTGCTCACTACTTGCATCGGACTTAAGAAGGCCATCCAAACATCTCCCCTTTTATGTCTTAATGCTCCACTAATACAGGAGGGGCCAAGATTAAAAAATGAGAAAAAACGTAAAGAAAACTCTAAATGAGTCTACAAAGGCTTGACAAAGTTGTAATAGTTTCAAATTTTTAACCAAGTCTCTCACAACCTGGTCGAGTTGAGTCAAGTTGAGTCAGATCAACATTATCAATAACATAGCTAAAAAGCAAGTTTTGACAGGTATTACCCCATGATGAAGCCAGAACCTGGGATTCAGATCTTTTCGCTTCAACTGTAAGAGGATAGAAGGCCTAGGAATTTTCAGGTAGGAGATCCTTGTGTTCCAACACTGGAATCTTGGAATCCACACCAAAGCCAAGCAATTGCACAAAAGAGAAAAATTCAACTTCATTGTATTCAAAGTAGGCCACTCAACTCCAATACAAAAACGAATTTCGTAAAACATCTCATTATGAGAATCTACTATGGCTCCCGACTCTTCAACAATTAAACATAGGATACAAAGAAACATAACTATCAAAATGAAGGTCATTGTTGCCCATGACACCGGGTACTTCCATATGCCTAGTGCACCTGTATTGGATGGATATGATACCTGTATTGGTACTTGAGGCTGAAGCAATACTTATAGGGTACAAGCTTGACATACATTATTGTACGAGCCTACTATTTCATATATTTCTATAAGTTTTCTTACTTTTCAACATAAAGTGTCAAAAAGGAATGTAAGCAATGATACTTTCCTTTATTTATATATTCTAAGGAAGAAAATTAATAATATATATAATATTAACATAAAAATACGAAATCAAATGCCTTCTTTTTAACACTTTAAATTTTATTCAAGACAAAGCAGAAAAAACACAATTTAGCCAAAACAGAAAACAAAACAAACAAACATGAAAAGAAAAGAAAGCTCTACATATCAAAATTAATAGACAAGCATAAAACTCCTTCCTAGGCAAGAACATCTGCCAAGGCATTTGCTTCTTGAGAGACATGTTGAAATAACGCCCCCAGCTGCCTAGAAATATCCAGCACCTCCTCCACCCAATCCACTAATTTCCACGGAGGAGTAGCCTTCCCAGAACCACTAAATGATTGAGAAAGATTCACCTTCAAGAATAGAATTTTGACCACCCAACCTAAGCAACTCATGACAACCTATGAGGAGCACTAACACCTCAACACTATTAACATCCGAAAAATCTACATACCCAAACCCAGACCAACTCTTAATAACATTGCCATTACAATCCCTTATAACACCCAAAACCACCTTTACGAAGGATTGAGAATAACTACTGTCAAAATTCAACTTGACCAGCCCAGGAGCAGAGCTCGTCCAGAAAATACAGCATATTACCTTAGCCTGCTAACACCAGACCAACATGGCTGCCCAAGATCTCCTTTTATCTTCCAAAAATACCCTCCTCTATCTTCCAAAAATAACCCCCTCAAACTCCTTACGCTTGCTCGCCCACTCTGACACTGTCCAAACAATGGAATCAACAACCACTGCCACTGGCTTACTTTCATTTTAAACAACACTAATTTCCATAAAATTTTACCACGAACAAATTTACAACCCCACCACCATTGAAGAAAGAGATCTTCAACAGTTCTTGACAAAACCCATTCCATGTCAAACAACTTAAAAACAACAATCCAAACTCTAAAAGCAAATTGACAGTGAATCATCACATTGTGCACCAACTTCTCATTCTTCAAACACATTGGACACCCATTGACTATGATGTGATTTCCTCTCCTTAAGTTGTCAACTGTCAGAATTTTGTGCTTCAATGCTACCCGACAAAAAACCACGACATGTGGAGGAATTAAAGGATCTTAGAAACTTGACCAGCCTTCCACCCTTTGTGTAGAGTTCATCAAAGCATTGTAGAGTTTCTTCTCTAGTTTTCTTTTTATCTCTTTTTTTTTCCTCCCTAGTTTTCTTTTTCCCCTCGTCTCCCTCCTTCCGTGAGCAGCGAAACCTAGACCAACAGATCTCTAATTGTCCTTTCCAATGTTGCAATGGCTGGGGGAAACAGAAATCCCCTCCCCCACAAGACCCTAGCCCTAGAAACACTGGTTCTCCTTCTACGACGAACCTGATAGGTATGGTGGAGTATGTAGATGATCAACAATCAGCAAAGGTTGGTATCATCGTGGCTGCCATCAAGAAAGGTCAGATAGATCTTCTGCCATTGGATATTCCAAAAGATTTGATGCTAGAGGCTAGAGTTCAATTGGGAAAGTCTTCTGCTAGCTTGAAGAAATCTGCTGCAAAACTTCAGTAGTGCTGTCGGATTCTACCTTTGGACTCGGTTAAGCGTCAAAGGGTTACAGATGAACAAGCTATGGTAGTAAAAGTTCTTGAATCTGAATCTAGACATACTGTATCTGATGAGGAGATTGAGGTAATCACTGATCCTATAAATTCAGAATTGGTGAAATTGCGTGTCACACGTAATAATCAAGAGGGGCTAATTCGTTCAGATGAATCAGAGATTAGTGAAGGTCATCTGAACCACTTTTGTGAAAATGCCAGGGATGGCTTATCAAGAAGGGGCCCAAGCTATGATGCTTGTAGGTGATCTGTGGTGGAGCCAACATTAATCTCAGGGCGTCAAGAAGTATGCCCTGGTTCAGACAAAGCAGTTTGGTCTTCATTTTTTAAACCTCCAACAATTACAAAGAGAAATATGGTGTTCAAAGACCCTTTACCTGCTGGTATAAACAATATAATGTTTGATGATGTTGAAGTCTCAGAAGCAAACAAGGGGTGGGAAAATGCATTAGTGGGATATATCATTCGGTACACTCATCATGTGCTTAGAATTAAATATGCAATGCTGAGAGCTTGGAGAAAATCAGAATTGAAGGTAATTGATATGGGAGATGGCTTCTCTGTTTTTAAGCTTGATTCGTATGATGGAGGACAGAAAATCCTTGAAGCAGGCCTGTGGTTTGTTCATGGTCATCCCATGATACTTAAGAGATGGTCAAAGGACATCTCTATGCATAAACAAGAGTTCAGATCCATTCCATTATGGGTTAGACTTCCGAAGTTGAATTTTTTTTTTCAGATCACACACAGCTTTATGAAACCTCTCTTGTGTGATTGGCAATCCTCTTTTCATGGATCAACCTACTGCTAAGGGCACCTGGTTTGCTTATGCTAGAGTTGGTATTGGATGTTGAAGCATCTCTATCATCTCTCATTAACATGGGGTATAAAGGAAAAGACTATTGTGCAGCCTATGTACTATGAATGGAGGCCCTCTCCCGGCTCTAAATGTAAGACATTTAACCATAATGACAAATCCTGTCTGATTAAGGTCAAGCAAATGTGGGTTACAAAGGAAAAATCCAGCTCTATGGAGAACCCTCACAAATTCACTAGTAGTGCAGGGAATAATGATGATGGGGAATGGACTACTGTTACTAAGAGAAAAGCTCCAACTTCCAGGAAGAGCCCGACTTCAGCTAGTCCCACTACAGACAAGGATATTGGTCAACACTCTTCTGGGCCAAATCGAATTGATTGTATTGCAAATCTTGAAAGGGATTCGTCTGTGAGTGTGCAAGAACTTCAAGCTATGATTGATTTCGTCCTACAGTCTATACTCTATTGGCCAGTTGGATAACTTGGTGGTTCAAAATAATAACCAGTTGGATACTCATGGTACAAGTGTGGATGGTGGTGTTGTTTCTGTAAGGCATGTAATATTGGCTAATTCATGGGTTGGACAAAGCTCAGGTTGAAAAGAGTTGTAATTTTACATTTTTAGTTGGACTGAAGTGCATGCCAAAGTTGCTGATCAAGAGTGAAGATTTAAAGGCTGCAAAAGGAATTTTACAAGGCCAAATCGATCGGATTAATCATAGCAAAAGAAGCCCAGACAGAACTGGAATTTGATTGATCGGAGGGACGGTCAATCAATTGAACCTATGCCTGATTGATTAGACCTCTATCGATCGGTCGGACGGGCCATAGAACTCGCATCCAAACTTCTAGATTTATTTCCTTTACGAACCAAACTTCCTTTATTTTTTTGGAAACTGCACCTAATAGCATCTCATGAATAATGGGCTATATATTTACCATCCCTCTTAGCTCAATTTACTCCTCTCACAAGTCTACACCCTAGAGAACCTTTGAGAGATCTCTGTCTTCTTCTTTAGAGCTTTTTTTCTCTTGTTGTGCTAAAGCTGTTGGGTTCTTGAGATTCATCTCTTCATCCTTCTTGGAAAACCCTCTTGAAAGGCATCAAGATGTGTGCGTTAATAGGAAGAACTTCAAGTCCTTTAGGTTGTGTTCAACCGGACAAGGGTAGTAAGTAGATCTTGTGACCTTTCTTGCATAGTGCGTGTTCTTGGTGGATCGATGGTTGGTCTCGTGGTTTTTACCCGTTTGGGTTTTCCATATAAAAAATATTGCATCCATCTCTTGTGGTGATTGCTTTTTAACTTAGATTAATTGATTGTTAATCTGCATACTAGAAATCTGTGTTAGGACTTTAACTTGTGTCAAGGTTAGAATCCTACAGTTTCAAAGGATAACACTGCCTCCTCATTTACAAAGCTTGGGCAGTAACCCAAACCTCTTAATGCACAAACACAAAGAAACAAATTTTTTGAGGACTCACAAACAAACTTCAAGCATTAGTTTTTTTGCTTGTATATCAAAGACAAACCTCTTGTCTAAAGCCCCCAAACTACAAATGGGAACTAATAATAATAATACTAATAAAACCTGAGCAAGGCAAAAGGGTCTAGGATACAGAATGTGTAAACAAATAACCAATTTAACTTGGTACACATCTGATTCTGCAGATAAATAACCTATATAACTTGGTACACATGGAATAAAAGGGATATCTAAACACTCAAATGTAGAAAATTTTAAACTGAAGATGTTAGAAGAAGTACAGCATAGACTGATAGAAAAACAGAAGTACAGCATGGGTAAATTTACAAAATCACAAATAGAAAAAATAAACATGTAGTGAGCTGAAAAACTAAAGGTAATTTCAGATTCTTTCCTCAAATCTTTTAGAAATCTAATGCATTTAAAAGAATCTGTGAATGAGAAAAGTGTCATAAAAGAAACAAATAATATACCATGTCACCAAGTTAGACAAAGGTTGAAGATCAGACCTCATCTGCAGTTAAAAGAAGAACGTCGCTCATCGTTAGAAACAGTTTAATTGCTTTTTGCTGTTCAGGCGTACCATGGAGAAGAGACTCCCCTCGTGGCCCAGGATCAAAAAATATTGTTGTCCCAACATCTCTGGCATACTCCAGGGCATATGTGATTAAAACAGGAGAAAGCTCATCAAAGAGATGACCATTGCAGAACAGAATTTTTGATTGTTTTATAGCCATATGAACTTGATCAGAAAGTTTGCTCATCCAACTGAATGCCGGCTCCTCATTAAAATCAACTCGACTAAGTAGAAAAAAGACAAGTTCAGTTAGGCACATGTTTTAGAAGATGCAGCATAAGAATGATCATTATACGACGAGAGCAACCATGGGGCTGTGGATTCAAGTCATGTTACAAATAAAAAAAAAGGGAAAAAAAATCATTATCCATGCGAATAGATGCAATGTGACAGGTGTACATCAATGGATGTAACCAAAAGGAAAGGTAGACAAATTGCGAATAAATTGTTCACCTGCAAAATTCATGCTTTTGCATTGGGTCCACCAAAACCCAGCATAGAAGTGTTTGACAAGTGGATCTGTTTGCCACTGCAGCATCTTCATCCATTTTAATCATAACAATGCCTTCCTCTTGAAGCACATCCAGGAGGAAATGCCCATAGATTTCATTGCCCACATGACCAAGGGCAACACAGTGAAGCCCCAGCCGTGCAGCGGCAATAGCCAAGTTGCAGTTACCACCAGCTTCCAAATTTTTCTACAAGTGGACATTACAAAGTTATCATGGAACATTCTGTGCACATTCACATCACCACCATCAGGCTACATCTGAGCGTGCACATATACAAATTACATAAGTAATGGCAAACAGAGTAAATGTGGGAGATGGTGCTAACATGCAGCAAACATTAACTAATTCAGTAAACGTAATATATGCACATGATCAGCACCCACCCACCCAGAAGGCCACTACACTCAGTACCCCATCAATGCACCCACCCACCACACAAAATATAACCCAAAATAAAAGCAAGAAGAAAGGGGGAATTGTTCATTTACATGTGCAATGCACATGATAAGGAATCAAATATGCAGTAAACAACACAAATGCACAAATGTTTCATGCTTTAATGGATGCATGAGCTCACACTGACCTTCACACATGAGCCTCAAAAGGCATTTCTGCTGCCACATGCCAACTCCTTCAGAGAGATGCATTTTACAGGTAATCAGAAAGATGTTTAGGCCCGTCTGCTTGGATGGAATTGAACTCCTAGGAATTCTAGAACACATTTCTATGAGGGGCTAAAATTGAAGAAACAAAGGGTCAATCCATAAAATGAACATCAAATAATTGCCCTTTTAGTGGAAAATGAATTTAACTAGAGATGGAAAATGAATACCCAGCAATCACCCTATAAAATCAAATAATAGGAAATTCAGGGTCCCATCCACAACAAACAACCTAGAACACATGGGTTTTGAGATGTATGAGAACTTTAGTACATTACCGCCGCCCAACTCCTTTAGAGATTCATTTAACAGGTAATGAGAAAGATGGTACATTCATTGTGTGTAGTAGCGTTTGTTGGTGAGTCCCAAATTCTTTGGTGCGCCTGTTTGAGGCTTGGATGTTCCCCTTCTTTTTGGGATGGGGGCCATGGGCAGTTCTTTGGATACTTATCCACTTTACCATTCTATGGTTAATTTAGGGAGCGAGAAATGCTAGGGTTTTCATGGGTAACTAGAAGCCAATGGATGTTGTGATGTTGTTAGCACTTAGGAAGATAGCAACGTGGGCCTATAGAAGAAAGGGGGTTTGATTTCTTAAGAGTTGATGGGATCTGGCATAATTGGGAGGCTTCTATTTTTGTTGAATCTCCTAGAAGTGCATATTGGTGGTTTGGGCTCCTCCCATCGAAGATTTGAAGTTCAATGTTGATGGGGCAGCAAGGGATAAGCCAGGGCTGGCTGGTGTTGGAGGAGTTCTCTGTGATAGTCATGAGACTGTTTTGGCTTTATTCTCTAAACGTGTGGGTTGTATAAAGTCTAATGAGGTGGAGGTGGTGGATATTTTAGAAGCCCTTCAGATTTATTTGTTTTCTTTTCAGTTTTCATGCCTTGCCAGTGGCAGAAAGTGATTCTTTGAATGCCATCAATAATAGCTGATCCATATCTCAGCCATCTTATTCTCAAACTTGTGGAGATCCTCAATCAACTCATTCAAGATCCTCAGTCAAGTCATTCCCATGATATTGGCACATAAAAAGATAAAATCTATTGAAGCTCAACTGTCAAAATCTTGACTTATTCCTCTCTCTATATATTTTTCATTCTTTAAATAGGGAAAATCTTCTATTTTATATCACTCCTTGATTGGAAGAGTAAACTTGTAAGCTTTATATTAAAAGTACAATACATACCTAATGGTTGGGTTAAGGCCTGTGAATTATTTTAGTCACTTAGGTTTCTTCCTTTGTCAAGTATCAGTGGAGATTTCAATTTTATGTCAATGAGATTAAGTCCTAGCCTTCTCATCTCTTCAAGTGAAGTTTCAGCATGTGAAGAAGAAGGCTAATAGCTTTGCAGACGCATTGACCAAACAAGGGGTAGACAGGTCTTCTGATTTATTGGCTTTTAATTTGTAATCCTTTTCCTTTCATATTGGTATAATTATTCTATACTATTGTTCTTTTTCCCGTTTAGTTGTCAGGGAGTTTCTTGATGTTTTCTAATCCTTTTTTCTATTAAAAAAAAAAAAAATTGTTCCATGATGATGTGGTCATGCATTCCACAAGCATGATCAATCCTATGTGGGGGCGATATAGTAGGAGAGTTATGAGGAGTTACTCAAGAGGTGTGTGCAGTTGTTTTGCACAAGTTATGGGTCATGTAGAGTTGGTTGGTTTGCATGTGGTAGCAGTAGTTTTCCAATTTGTAGGGGTGTAAGTAGTGACTGCAACTGCTTGTATGACTGTAAGTAGTGGGTGAATCTGTGGTATGTGCATATTAGAGGAGGTATTAGTTATAGAGAGTGGGTCAAACTGTGGTAGTTATAAGTCCATGTATCTCATATTTAAAGAAGTCGTAAAAAAATGAAAGGAAATCCTGTCTTCTAGAGCTTTCTGTTAAGTTATTGGAGGGTCAAGGATTCCCTCAAAAGGAAGCCTACAGATGTTCCTTCACTGCTTAAGAAAATAGGTCGAAAGAAGAAGAATGGACTTAACATTTTAGTATCGGAGCCAAAGATGGTGGACCAGCAAATCAACTGACTTGTAGTTCAAGTAGGTGCATTATCTTTTAAATGAGCAAATCCTGAAGACGATGCAAGAGATGTTCTTATCCATGAACACGCGTTTTGACCAGCTTGTGGTCAGCCATGGCCCTGATAATGGTGAAGGCTCAGTCAACCAAAATGGGAGAGGTAGACGAGCAGGCTTAGGTAGTCCATCCCACACATTTCTCCCTAAACTTGCCCGGCTTGATTTTTCCCACTTTAATGGGAGTGATGATCCAACCAGTTAAACTTACCAAACTGAACAATTCTTTGCTCACCAACAAATTCCACCAGAACAAAGGCTGACTATTGCCTCTTTCCACTTGGAAGGTGGGGCCCTACAGTGGTACTGATGGCATGAGAAGAATAAGGTATATGTTTCTTGGAGGGAATTTGTAGTAGTTGTAAATGATAGGTCTGGTCCTACCAAAAATGAGGACCATGTTGGTGCTCCTGCAAGACTCTGTCAAACTTCAACAATGAGGAAGTATCAAGCTGAATTTGAGAATTGGCCAATATACCGGTTCAACTTCCAAAGGAAACAGGTGACGACTTGGCTACTTTAACTCTAGAGAAGATTCTTGATTGCAGGATGGTCAAACAAAACAATAGACAGTGGAAGTTCTAGTACAGTGGTGGAAAAAAGATCCTGAAGATACTATTGGATTTGGGTGTGCATTAAAGCACATAATCCCCACTTTAAAAGCACTTGTTTTCCCTCCTTTATTCTCCTCTTTATTTCTTGGAGTTCCGCATCGATTATGTGGAACTCTTTATGAGGGGTTTATTTATGATTCCTCATATGCTTACATTGTTTGTTTTCCTAGTGGGTATTGTGGTGGTAACCAAACATGCGCGTGCGCTGGCCAGCCGTGCCGTGCGTGGTGAGGCAAGTAGGGCTGGGGTGTGTGTGTGATGCGGGTTAGGCCTGCCCGTCCTTATTGGGTTGTTCCTTATGGGCCGGCTCACCTGCGGGAGTGAACTGGGCTTGGTCCTTGACTTGGCACGTGCTTCTAGAAATCCTCTACAAGAGCCTAGTGGTGTGTGCAACTTCTGTTGCTACGAGAAGACTTTGTGACTTCAACCATCTTTCAGATCTGTTAAGAATCTTCCTGTGCTTACGCTAAGGAAGTTCTATTATTTCAGATTTTCAGTCTACAGATTTGCTGCTTCTTCTCTGATCTCTTTCTTTTCTTGTTGTTCTTCCTTCTCATTTGCTGCTGTTGTTGAGTCTGCAAAAGTGGTCCCTTTGGGATTCGAGTATTCTTTAGTCAATAGAGTGCACGATTGCTCAGGGATGTTGTCCTATCCTGGGGCAGACGCCCGTGAGTTCGTTTGCATCTGTGTGGGGGCGAGATTTGCCTAAAGAAAGCATCTCCAAAGACGTGGCATAGCTACCAATTGTTTTGGTGATTTCTAACATTTTCCTCAGTTTTCTTATTAGTAATCTGCATACACTGGTATCCAACAGATACCATGTGGGTTCCATTTTAGGCTTTTGATGAATGTTACCCATATTTTAACCTTGAGGACAAAGTTGGTCCAAGGAGCGAGGAATGATGTGGTCTTGCTTTGCATAAGCATGATCAATCCTATATGGGGGCCATATGGCATTAAGAGAGTTATGAGGTGTTGCCCAAGAGGCATAGGCATTTGTTTTGGACGAGTCATGGGGAAAGCAGTGGGTCACAGGAACTTGGTTGGTTTTGCATTTAGTAGGAGTAGTTTTCCTGTTTGTATGGGTGTAACTAGTGGGTGCAGTTGCTTCTAGGAGTGTAAGCAGTGGGTGAAGTTCTGGTATATGCATACTAGACGAGGTATTTGTTATAAAGAGTGGGTCAAACTATGGTAGTCATGAGTCCATGTATCTTGTATTCAAGATGTCATAAATTAATGAAAGGGTATCCTATCTTCCAGCAGCTTTCTGTTATGTTATTAGAGGGTCAAGGTTCTCCTCAAAGCGAACCTACAAATTTTCTCACTCCTTAAGAAAAATATGTCGAAAGAATAAGTGTGCACTTAACACAGATGCATAAAGTATACATGACATAGGAGTGAAAATGTAGAAATTTATATAAGAATTTCGCTACCCGGGTGACTTCAAAAATAAATCAACACTAGGGTTCAAACGAGCACCCAAAATCGTTCTCCCTTGGAAGCCATATTCATTTTCAATCCACAACACAAAAATAGCCTCAAAGGAGCAAGTTGGTGAATTTCCTGCCTACTTCTACAGTTATTCTAGCAATAAGTCCATGGTCATGAAGTGGATTGCAATGAACACAACCAATGATCATCATCACCAAAG
This sequence comes from Sextonia rubra, assembly GCA_037013555.1. Lineage (NCBI taxonomy): Eukaryota > Viridiplantae > Streptophyta > Magnoliopsida > Laurales > Lauraceae > Sextonia > Sextonia rubra. Next base: position 26,858,296 of record JASUAD010000011.1, on the reverse strand, counting down.
CCTTGTCACAACTACATTGGTGTCAGCTAGATAAATTTTGTTTCTCCATTCCGATCTACCTCGATTCAAATTCTCAGATAAGTCTCACTCCTGCATTTCTATTTTTACTACCTCCCTACATGTCCTCTTCAATCGATCTATCACTTCCATTTGGTGGGTCATCAGAGCCATTGTCGGCTAGTATTGGACATGCCCAAACCATGAAAACTCAACCAATCATGATATAACAAATAAAGAAGCAAAACAAGAAGAAATTCACATGGTTTGGTAGCGAGCCTATATCCACGGTGAAAAGAGAGGAAAATTTTCCTTGCCTGTTTATTCTCTTCTTCGTTCAAAAATAAAAAATAAAAACATTCATACCAATACAGCCTATATAAAAGAAAAGGCTACAGTATAAAAGCAGTATACCAAAGTGCATTACAAAGGACAAATAACAAAGGGGAAGATCAATCCACCCGTTGCATAGCCAAGGAATCTACAAACACATTAGCTGAAAGCGAAACAAACGTAAACTCCACTTGAATATGTGAAACATCGACTTAATTCCGTGGGAAACTGTAGGAGAAGGAAACCATAAAGATCATAGTCGCCCAATCATTGTCCAAAACAAACTTCACTTCTTTGAGAAATTAAAGTTAAAATTCATGGAAGTTACACTCTCCTGACATCTAAACTAAATTTATGGGGCCCCCAATTGAGGACTGGTGTAAACTATGATCAGAGAAGATCAATCACCACATAATATAGCACATTTTTGACAACAATGACATTCAATTTTCCACGGAAAAAATGAAAAAAACAGATTCACATGAAAAATGAAATCAAACACATGAGTCTCCCTCCACCCTTCACCAAACCAGCTACCAAGAGGAGAAGAAATATACCAACCTTATCCGGCGGAGACGCCGAGAGCCTCTCCATGTAGGCCTTCCTCTCATCGAAAGCCGCCGGAGGAAGCGACGGCACCGTTAGAACCACGTCAACGCAGAGATTCCCGAGGGCGGCGACATCAACGGTCTTGATCTGGCCTCCGGCCATCTCTTCATCTCCTTCCCGCCTAAACTCCGAGGGGTTTGATGGACTTGAGCGGTTAATGGAGTCAGAAATCCGAAAACCGTTACAGTTACGGATGGAGGCCGAAATTGGCGGGAAGAATAAGTTAGTTAGATTGGGTTTTTGGGTGTGGTTTTGGAGAGGGAATGAGAGTGAGTTGTTGCAGGAAGAGGAGGAGAAGATGAGAGATTTGGGGATTTGGAGGTGATGCATTGAGAGAGGGAGATTGGAAACGGTAAACGGTACATGGGCTGTTCAGATTGCTGAGACTACAAGTGTCATCTGCTGAGCATCTGCTAACAACTGAGGAGGCAATTTTTTCGGGCTACCTGCCAATACCATCAATCAGCTGTCCTATATTTTGTCATGTTTTGTTTGGTTTCAGTTGGGGTGGCTGGGCGTTGATGACAAGATTGTTGGGAGAGTCTCTATTAACTTCCTCCCACTTGTAGGATGGAAAAACATTTGCACCATCATCAAGTCTCATCTCCCTACCCAAAAGCTGCGGAACAATATCAATTTTAACAGGGATGTTTGCCCCCACACGGTTCCTTGGACATGACATTCACCATCAAATACTTTTGAAGGGCAGTTTGTTACTTTGTTAACAGTATAATGTTGGGTTTGTTAACTGAATTTGGGTGAATGGCCGTTTTGAAAGAAAAATAAAGAAATAAATAAATCAGTCCTATGACCGGATTTTTCCTTTTAGTGAAAAGAGAATATAATATTTTGACTTTTTATGTTAGAAATAGAAATTTATTTTATCAATCAGTGGGGTAAGAAAATAACTTTTAACTTTTTGGAGTAAAAATGGTAAAACTTTTTTAAAATATAATTTTTTGATTTGACTCTTCTAATTTATTGTGTGTTAAAAATGATAGATAACTTTAACTTTGTTTCAAGGTGAAATTATCAAATAGTTAATTTTTGTTATTATATTGTATTAAGCTAAAGGCTTTTTAATGTAATTTGTACTGCAAATTGTAATTTAGATGTTAAGGTACTTTTCTCTTCTTCGGTATTTCTTTTGACTATCCACTTTTGATCTTATGTTCCTGTAGCTGCTCACCTTTATTCCACACATTTTCTCTTTCATTTTTTTTATAAAACTCATTTATGTTCACATCCCTTATTTTATTTCTGCATAGTCTCCCTTTTTTTTTAACATCACATCTCATTTTTCCTTTCTACTTTACCACTTACTCTAAATTTAAAAAATGGGTATGGTTATGTATTTTTTTTTTTATGTTTTTTTTCTAAAAGTTTATTGTTCTATATCGATGTGTATGCTGCTAAACATTGGTTTCGATGCTCAAATCTACAAAAGTGAAGGGATAGGTCGAAAGTCCTCAATTTAATCAAATCCTTGCGGATTTATAATTGCAAACATGAGTTTCTTACAACTTTGTAGAAGACCGCCAAAGAATCCCCGAGGACTTTAGTATCAAACATTATCTCATGAGCTCTCTATTAGGGGTGCAAACTGTTCTCGGATTGGTAGAGATTGATCCTACACCACCATCAAACAATCATTAACGGTTTTTCAAATTTACAATTCGTAATCGGACCAATGAATATTCAAAACTGAACCACAAATAAACAGATTGGATTGGTTAAAAACTGAATAATTCTTATTTTGTTTGAAATAAAAAATAAAAAAATCTGGGACTTGAGATCATTGCAAAGGTCTTTATAAAAAACCAACAAAGCCCATTACAAAGCTTTGCACTTTGCCCACTACAAAGATGAGACTACCTTTATAGAAAATGAGAAAAATATGTTTTCTACCATCAACTGATGTGAGATAATGTCCATTCCTCTTTATAACTTAACAGCATGTTAAGCATTTCACTAACTCCACATCGAGTGTGAAAACTTCTTACACCCTCCTTTGTCATTTATAATTATATTTCACCATATTATGTCAAATACAAAATTACATTACATATAATATTTAACTAACCAATAATATATGTCTAATTAAATGCATTCTATGTCAATGGTTTGGTTCGGTTTAAATTCGTAAATGAAGGGTAAAATCCATCCTTGCCCTGGGATTGTGAAAGGTAAATCCTATGTGGCTGATCTCTAGTAGACAGTTAAGGATCTCTATGTCCATCACTTGATCTAAGCCAATATTGTCTTGATCGCGTTTCTAGCAGCCTTGTGATCCTGATCTACACTTCCGTAACACCAAAAGCTATCATTGGTATTAGAGAACCGTTAGAATCTAACAATGTCTTCAAGCACTGCAAGATATGAAGATGAAAAAGGGTCACATGTGTACCAATTTTTTTTTTTTTTTTTTAAAGGATGGCAATATGGTAGATCACAAGTTAGCTAGGCATGCTAAGTCTGTTGAAGATATGTAGGTTTAGTAACATTCTATGCCTAACTGATTATGCAAAACGTAATTGTCGACTCTATGTTTCATACTTATTAATATTTTATTAAAATCTTTTCATAAAGAAGAAGAAACAAAGAAAAAAAGAAATATCCAACTCATTAACATTCATTTCAAGGGTGAGCATTCTAAAATATTTACGGAATGAAATAAGGCTGAATTTGTAGCCTACACAAGCTTTTACAAAGAGCGGCCTCCCCTACAAAAGAAAAAATTTCTCATTCCACCTTTGAGCGTATTTTTAATAGATATCATGCTATAAAACAGAGTACTAAAAAGTTTTTCTAATGTGCAAATAGTAAAGCACATTTTCTGAATAAGTTGTATGAACAACCTTGAGTCTGTAAACGAAAATATTCTCATTTTAAAAGTAACGAGAGCAGATTCAAAGTCATGAGTTATTTAGATTTGTGAGCTTGCATCCATTTACCATGTAAACATTACATATGTATAACACTTTGACATGTAAATGTTTGTTCGCCTTTACCTTCGCTTTTATATATAAATGATTCACATGTATAAATTTTTGTTGAATTTTTCATACATTCAGTTATAGTCAAATGAAAATGGGACCGTGTCAAATCAATTTTTGTTTGCATGAAACTAAAATACATTGGAATCATTGATGAAATTTGCTTGCTTGTTTTCATGAAATTCGAATACAAAGAGATTTATTTCCAAATGAGCCAATTTGTTTGCATCAAATTGAATACATAAGAATTCATTGATAGAATTAGCATACCCATGATTAGACAAAGACCAATTTATATGATATAAATTATATATGAGTCAACTGGGATAAGGATCTAATGATGATGATGATGAATAAAGCGTGTGAGCAGGCTTACTCATGCCCAGCCCTCAAAAGCGGGAGGCTTTTCAAAATCAGTCCCTAACTCCCTATAGACCAATCTTTAGGAGGAAGAAAAAAAAGAAAAAAAAGCCCTCCCTTTTAGCAAGGCTCGGGTGGGTTGATTGACAGGCCAACTACTAATACCAAGTGGGCAGGGATTGAAAAAGGTTGTGCATGCTGGTTGGTTTCCCTGCACCATGATTGATGGACACCATGTATAGTGCAGCCCAAAAAAGGTGGAAAAAACTGTTTCCCAGCTCAAATTTCTACCGCGGATCGCTTTCACCATTTTTTTATCCACTGGCCCATTACTTTCTGCTGGGAATCAGGTGTAAATTATTCGCTGCTGGACTGTAAATGGATACAGAAACAGATAAAAGAGCCAACAGTCCACCTTTGCAAGATACAAGCAAAATGGTTAAATGATCCCAAACTGTTTGCATCAGGGTGGTTGGCCATGACACTGCCATTTAATTAAAACCTTCGTAGCAATTTTATTGTCTCTACCACTACATACTGAATACACACCAAAATAATAATAATAAAAATAAATAAATAAATAAATAAATAAATAGATAAAAATAAATTCCACTTATGTCTCAAGTGTAAACAACACTACAAACAATTTCTCCCACATTGACAGTGTTAAGTTACATTCTAACATCAAGAATGATATCTTATCATTTGTAGAAAATGTATATGCTGACTAAACAGCCCAACACATGCAACCCCATGCTTATGGATACCACGAGAGCATGTGAAAGGTGGATGCAAACCAGGCCGCTTCAGCTGTTGGATCTGCAATTGGAGACATAAAACCAGATTCTGGCCAACAAAACCAGCATCATCTTGTGCTCATGTAAACATGATTAAAATACGGATGTAACTCTTTTTGGGTAATGTACAATGTGAATATACTTTTGAGGATCCTCGTGCTAGATTGCAAACGAAAGCTGCAGTTTTCAAAGCGATGTGGATGCAGGTTAGAATATGGCACCCGCCCTATCAATGAGCAGGTCATGCTTGTATGCTGTCCCAAGAGATTCAAAATTTTCACCTGAACTAGGTAAGAATCAAATTTCCACAATCAAATTAATTATTTGCAAAGAATTGCACATCTATAGTGTTTTAATCAATAAAACCGAATCATAAAAGTACTGGTTACAAGAGCTTAAAGCACAATTGAACGTGCACATTGTTGCAGACACGAGGTTGTGGGCTTCAGTCAATTTACCAATAAAAATAACTGAAATCAAATGAAATGAAAGTGTTTGTCATGTTTGCACACCTGGTGAGGATATCTTATACTTGATCGAGTTGTTTCGTCCAATCAAATGGCTCCCATTCACGTGCAAAGCTAGCAACTGCTTGCTTTTGGGTCTCCACTGACTCCTGCTTCCGGCGCCGGTACATGTCCTCCTCCGGCAGTCGCAGCATGCCTCTGATGACGTTGAGACCAAGGCTGCTTTTAAATTGTCGTTCATCATCAATCACATGAACAAAACCTTTGTTTAAGCCAAATTCCACATGAAAATAAGGGAAGTCCTTGGGGATTGAACCACGCAACCCCTTCTCACTAGTGTCAATTAGTCTCTTTGAATTGTGTTGGCTCCATTCCTCTTCTGCTTCATCAATTGCCTGGAAAAAACTGTTTTATTTTCAGGAAAATGAAAAAACTTGTACATTGGTTTTAAAAAAAAACACACACACACACACGCACACACACAACCTTAAAATTAAAGAGATTTGAGGAAACATGGACCAAGATTCTGTCACTGACTCATCATAACAAAGTTCCATCTAGATATATCTGGGCATGCTTGTAACCGTTGCCAAAAATTGTAACCGTGGAGGAATGGTCTATAGAGGCGGTGATTAATTAGTGGGGCCCAATTTTGATTTATCCAACTTGTTCATGTCATGTCTGTCTATTTATAGGCAGTGCCCCAAATTTCACTCCACCTGAAGTAACATATGCTGCTGGATTTTAGATGTCTCAAATATATATTTTCTTCCATAAAAGATCAATACCAACAATGCATATCACTCAGGTTAATGTCAGATATAGGGCACTAACTATAAATATGGCGTGCAAAGTGAACAGGTCTGATAAAGCAAATCTGAGAACGCTCATCAAAACCATACTATCAGCTGCCGTCAGCTTAGGATTGCTTCTCTATGACTGACCTTTTTCTATGCTTATGCTTTTCATGGTGCAACTTCTAAATCATTGTCATCATTTTGACACCTTATACATCTATCCATGGTCGGGTTTGAGAATTCTTGCTCATCTATTTCTCTAAACTTGTAGTACTTCAGTTTGTACCGGCATTCGTTCTTTTCTTTTGTTTGTGCTGAAACTATATTGAATGATATCCCTTAATTTCTGAACTAAAACAAACGTACATACCTTCTTGAAATACAGAGGTGCCTGCTTGGCAATCTCACGGGGCAAAGGAACACACTCAACCAAGCAATGACGACGCTGCTGTGCCAACCCCATCACAGTTTCAAGAAAGACAACCTCCCTGTCTTGTTTTGCAAACATCATGATAAGGCATTTCTTGAAATTTCGTATTTCCTCCCATACATTGTTATCAACACTCCTCGTGGCAGATTCATGCTGTAAAAAGAGTAGTATTAGAACCAAAGTTACAAAACAAAGATCTTAAATATATTAGCATATCTTAAATATATTAGCATACTTATGTATTAGAAAGTAAAAAGCATGGGAATGAATAAAGCATAATCTCAGAGGATGTTTTTAAATGGAGTTTACAGAGACAAAAAGGGGTGCAAAACTGCATATACAATGAGAAAAGAGATTCCCTGGAAAGGAAATAAAATAAAAGAACTCAAATAAATCATTCCAGGTTAGTTCATTACCAACTTTCCCTTGAGGTAAAAATTGTTAAAAGAAACATGTTAACGACTTTGCTAATAAGTACCTCAAACTGCAAACAGTTTGGTTTGTAATATTCATACTGTTCCCATAAGATTAAGCCCTTGTATTCAATGGTGAGGTTGACATGAAATCCATTCAAAAGCCCAACTCTAATATGTAATAACCCTAGTCTGCATCTAACTATAATTGGAGGGGGAATTATTGGATTTGGCCCAAAATTAATATCAGACATGTATTTTAAGTACTTTGGTTTTTTAAATGTATGCTCCAATAATGGATTTATACGTGAATTCAGATGATTAGTTCATTAAACTTGAAGTTGACCTCTGGATCAGATGAATGAAAAGCGAACAAATGAACTCCCCTATCGATTTTAAGATTAAGGTGTCTCGAATTGCAAATTGCGAACTTAAATGCAGGTTGGTTGTAACTATGAACTTGGCATCTATGGTTTTTATCAAGATGACAGGAAAAATCACCTAAAAAGAGGGCAAGAAGCTTATTCTATTTTTTAGATAAACATTATGCATCAAGGACATCATTAAAAAAATACATGGCTGACATCCCAAATATCCATTTTCTAAAGGGTTTGTTTACGTGTCTGTGTCTCTATCCATGTGAAATATGTAATGCATGTTAATACCTATAAAAGAAGTCCACAATATTCAGATATTTTAGTAGCAATGACCTACTTTTTATATAGTTTAGATGCATGTATTTTCTTATAGTTTCATTTTGTATACCTTGTTTATTTATTTATTAAAACTTACATAATGAGGTTCTTCTACTTCCCTCTATACACCAAAAGACAAGCCCCCCACTTCCACACACGCAAAAAGGGACATGCCACCATATCAACTACTATTAGCTATGAGCCATAATGTCTGACAACCCATACCTATGTCCAGCACAGGTACACGTTCAGTTTTAAGTTAAAAAGACAGCATCATGCTATTAGAAAGGATTAGTTTAATTTCTGGCAGCAACTCTCCCAACCCCGTGTTTAACTACCATGCATTCTAACACATAAGCTCAATAGCAGGTGGCAAAACATGTGTTAAGTGTCCAGTTTGCATCACTTATGAGTGATCTATGTACTTATCACTCTCTCCAATATTAATTTCTGCAATATGCTTCGCAAACAGAAAGAAATACATAAGAAATTAAGGTCCAAAAAGGATTGTATTGAACTAACCTGCAATGTCAAAATGCAACAATGACTGTGCACAACAGGTTGCCACTGCGGTAGCATCAAATACGTGAAATTTGCTATTGAAACAACAAGATGTCTTGGCCTAGTTGGGTTTTCAAAGCAAAAATGACAGAGTTCTTGTTGGGTCAATAGGCGCTTAGGAGTAATATTTTTCTCAATTTTATGCTCAGGCTCCCTTCCTTTTTTCTGTCTTTGTTTTTTGCTGGGAGTATCATCAAAATCATATTCATCATCTGCCCGTCCAGACATGCTAAATTGTTTGTTCTGAACTATTTTTGCTGCCAAATGCATATCAGCATTGTCCTCCATTTTCTTTCGTCGACTAGGTACACTCCCACCATAGCTACACCCAAAAATAATAATAATAATAATAATGAGAAGAATTTACAAATCACACAACTCATACTAGCATGTCATCTTTCAAAGAAGAAAAAGAGAGTTAGATGGAAGCTAAAAATGATAAAAACATAAGTAGAAGATTAACAAAATAGTGGAGTCACTTTACCCACACACATTAGATCATCCTAAGTTCCTAACCCACTAATCTGGGTCCTCAAGTCCAATGGTTTTAGAATGCACCATTTTTTTCCTTTTTTTGGATTTCAATCCTTGGGTGAGGAGTCCATTCTGGCCAAATGTGAAAGTGCCATGATTCATGTTCAATGGCCCCTTATTCCTAGTTTCATGATTATTGACTGATCTTAGTTAATTTAATTCAGATACATGAATTTTATGCATCATGGATTCTAGTCGTAAGGATTAAGCCTTTATAAACCTATGATGCACAGATACTTCAGAATGGGCAGCATATTGAGTCATATCATATCCAATACTTTGCTTTTTACTGCTGTATCCATGTCGTGTCCTTGCTGTATCCATCCTGTATTTGGGGTTCATAGTAGCATACTTTAGTGATGGGGGTCCTAATATGAAACTAGTCTAACATCAAGGATAATGTTGGCCTTCAGTGAAATACATGTGAATCAAGAACTGTTCCGCATGGATTACCCTGCTTCTTGTTTCCTGTTAGGTCCAAATAAGGGTCTGAGATCACTAGGGAAACATCGTACTTGTAACCTTGGGGTTTTCTTTCATAGAGGACACCCAAATCTAAGGGTATTCTTGGCTCGAACCAAGGGTGCGTTTGATTCATTCTAGAACAATTCGTAATCTTATCACTTGCTAGTCTACCAAGTCCTTAATGATTGCCATACCCAAAATGCAGCAAAATAGAGTATAGTGGATTTTTTTATGGGAATATGTTTCCTTAATGTGTCAACAACATCATCATCATCATCAAAACTTTATCCCAACCATGTTGGGGTCGGCTACATGAATTTTGTTTCTCCATTCCATTTTATTTTGAGCCAAAACCTTAGATAATTTAAACTTCTTCAAATCTGATTCAATGACCTCCATCAATATTTTCTTCGGCTTACCCCTACCTCTTGATGGGCCATCTACCTGTACAGCCAAACTTTTTCTCATTGGTGCCATTATCGGCCTATGCTCCATATGCCCAAACCATCTTAAATGAGTTTCTCTAATTTTATCCCCTATTGGTGCTACCCCTAAATGCTCTCGAAAGCGCTCATTTCTAATATTATCTTTCCTAGTTTTACCATACATCCACCTAAACATTCTCATCTCCGTTACATTCATCTTATGTATATGCGTCTTCTTAATTGGCCAACATTCTGCTCCATATGTCATAACTGGTTTAACCACTGTCTTGTAAAATGTGCCTTTCAATTTCATTGGCATTCGTCTGTCACAAAGCACTCTAAAAGCTGGTCTTCACTTCAGCCATCAAGCTCTTATCCTATGCTCCACATCTTCGTCAATCTCCCCATCCTTACTAATCATCGAGCCTGGGTACCAAAAAGAATATCTACGTGGTATCTCACGGATTTCAATTTTGACAGTGGTTTCAAAACTTTGTATATGTCTACTGAAGTTGCAATCTATATATTCTGTTTTTGTATGACTTATTTTAAAGCCTATAGATTCTAATGCCCCCCGCCATCTCTCGAACTTTGCATTTACACCTTCTTTTGATTCATCTATCAATACTATATCATCTGCAAACAACATACATCATGGTACTTCTTCTTGGATATGCACAGTTAACTCTTCTATAATTAATGCACAGAGATAAAGGGCTTAAGGCTGATCCCTAATACAAACCTACAGTCACAGGAAATCCACCTGTTTTTATATATGTGGTTCTTACATTTGTTACTACTCCTTCATACATATCCTTAAAAATTTCAATGTAACCTCTTAGGACATTCATTTTCTTCAAAATCCACCAAATTAAATCCTTCGATACCCTATTATAGGTTTTTTCTAAATCGATAAAGACCATGTGTAGATTTTTCCTCTTTGCTCCATATTTTTTCATTAATTGCCTAAGTGAAAAGATAGCTTTCATAGTTGACCTCCCTGGCATAAAACCAAATTGAGTTTTAGCAATCTTGGTCTTCCGTCTCAGTCTTTGTTCCATTATTCTCTCTCATAACTTCATAGTATGACTTATAAGTTTAATCCCTCGATAGTTGGTATAATTTTGTATATCTCCTTTATTCTTATATAAAAGTGCTACAATACTTCGTCTCCATTCATTTGGCATTTTTTTTTGTCACAAGTATCTTATTGAATAGTCTACATAACCAACTCACCCCAACCTCTCCTAAGCAGTTCCATATCTTTATTGGAATATTATATGGGCCTGTAGCCTTTCCTGTCTTCATTTGCTTAAATGGTTCCTTCATTTCCACTCCTCTAATTCTATGGAGAAAAGCATGTTTTGGTAATGAAATATCCTCCTTAGCTCTTGTATTCCCCATATGTTCTTCATTTAAAAGTTTGCTAAAATATTCCTTCCACCTTTCTTTAATATCGTTGTCCTTCACCAGAACATTTTCCTCATTGCCCTTGATACACTTAACATGATCTAAGTCCCTACTTTTCTTTTCTCTTATTTTTGTAAGCTTAAAAATATCCTTCTCTCCTTCTCTTGTTCCCAACCTATTATAGAGGTCATCGTATGCTTTGAACTTTGCACTACTTCCTACTTTCTTAATTTCTTTCTTTGCCTTCTTAGACAGCTTAAAATTTTTTATACTCTTAGTCCCTTGCCAAACTTTGTAGCAATGTCTTTTCTCTCGAATAACTTCCTGAACCTCCACACTCCACCATTATGTTTCTTTATTAATATGTCTCTTTCTTTTTTATTCTTCAAGTACCTCCTTTACAACCTTTCTTATGCAATTAGCCATTTGATTCCACATTACTGTAGGTTCTTCTTCAAGATTCCATTCTATCTTCTCAATCATTTTGTCCTTAAATATATTTACTCTTTCCTCCTTCAAATCTCTCTACCTTGTTTTAGGGCCCATTTTGTTTACTACCACTCTCTTTTTACTTCTAATGCAAATATCTAAAACTTTGAGCCTATGTTGTGTGGTCAAACTCTCTCATGGGATAACCTTGCAATCTTTACAAGCCAATTAGTCCTGTTTTCTAACTAGAAAAAAGTCTATCCGATTCTTATTACTCCCCCTTTTATTGGTAATTAAATGCTCATCTCGTTTTTTTAAGTAAGTATTTGCTACTATAAGATCAAATGCCACTGCAAAGTCCAACATAGTGTTTCCGAATTCATTCTTTTCTCCAAATCCTTGCCCTCTATACACTCTCTCATATCCCCTATTATCTATTCCTATACGCCCGTTTAAATCCCCTCCAAGGAAAATCTTATCACTATTTGGGATTTCTCGCATTAAATCATCCATTTCCTCCCAAAATTGTCTTTTCACTCTTTCCTCTAGTCCTACTTGGGAAGTATATGCACTGATGATATGGATTACATCTTCCTCTAGTACTAGTTTAATTGCTATAATTCGATCACCAAATCTCTTTACCCCCACAATTTTCTTTCAAATTGTTATCTACAACTATACCCACTCCATTTATTGTATTTCTCTTTTCAGCATAGAAAAGCGTATACCCATCCATGAGCTTCTTAGCTTTATTCCCTTTCCACCTTATCTCCTGCATACAAGCCCCACTAATTCTTCTTTTCATTACCTTAATCAATTCCATGCTGTTGCCTGCCAAGGTTCCTATATTTTAAGTAGCAAATCTAATTTTCCTATTCCTCCTCTTCTTCTCATGGACTAACTTCTTTAACCGCACTAGCCTAGAGTCATGCGGTAGCCCTTGCACATTGTTCACTACAGCTGGGCGATGCTGCAATGCATCACTTAAAGCGGGGAACGCCGTAGCCTTATAGCGAAATATTGATGTTTCCTTAATGTATGCTGGCCTTAAAAGCCTTAAGTAACTCTGACCCTTGGACCAGATTACATACTGAATATACTAGGTCTAGGTTAATCGGATTTCCATTAAGGCTAATATCCGATTTTATTGCAGGTAGCGAGCTTCCAACCCAAGTTTAGGGGATCAAACTAAGTTGGAATCAAGTGTCTATTGATTCATTTACTCCATCTCATCATGAGCTATGGAATCAATATATAATTCTTGGGGTTCCAACTTTTGTTTGAAGGAGTTAACAACATGAACTGTATTATAAGTCCAGTAATCTGTCCCAAAGTTTTCTGTTCTGTAAATAAGTGATGCAGTTCTAAGGGGCTTAATTCATACAAACCTATACCTACAAACGTAAGCCTAGGCATCTAGGCTTTGTAAGATCCATATGAGATTTGGTAACACTATGTCTTAACGACCTAGCATGGAGAGAAGTTTCTGTGTGGGGGCCTCTGTATTACTATGTAAACTAGATGCAATCTAGCTCTGTTGAATATGACTAAATATCACATCTGGTACCGCCCAGCGAACACTAGTTCCAGGGCCTTCTGATTTCTGGGTGCCAATTTGTATTCTGTTTATGATTCTATTTTTGCCTGTTAAAATGAGAACAAAACTGTATGTAGTTTGCCATTTTTCCAATTGACGTCTTATCTGTGATTAATTATTTGTAATTGTCACCAAATATGCCTAGTGTCTATGCCAACATGATATCTGTTATGAACTTGTTCTTTTACAAAAACCAATTCCCAAACATGCCATGTTGTTATGAAACAAGATATGCCTAAAAACCAGTTAAGTTCGGATAATACACAAAACTCTGTTAGAAGTTCAATTATAACTAATCTGTTTTCATCTGATTTCTTATGATCTAAACTCACTCTTAGTTCAAAGCTACGGGTTAGTATTTAAATTAGTTACATACTATGATGAACAAATATGGACACGGGTACGGATGCGGACACAGGAAACAGGGGTCAGATACGGCTACTTCAAAAACTTACGATACGGATACGGGTATGCCATCACCAATTATATTTATAAAAAAATTATATATAGAAAAAAAATATAAAAAATAAACATAGTTAAAAAAATTAAAAATAAAGCTACATCAAAATTCTTGACAATTTGTTCGGGTTCACATCACTACATAATACTGCTACTTAAGTATCGGCCATTGCATAACGTTGTGGCCACCAGCCGCTATGCCCACTGCAACCCCTTTTTTTTTATCCTTGCCTATTATCCCCTGATACTTATACAAGCCCATTGTATCCATGTCAGAACAATTTGACACTTGTATCAATACTTGACAATGCACCAATGCTTCTTGGGTACAAATTTAGCATATCCTACCTTACCAAGTCAATTATTTCACAGTTCTTTTAGTTTTATTCTCAACATTAAGAATATTCGAAAGAAATGTAAACAATTTTAACAACATTAATTTTGAAAGTTACTAAAGAAAAAAAAAGTAGGATAATAGTATCTGTATCTAAGTCTTAGATTTTTAAAAGCACGGAGTCATATCCTTAATCCCCATACTATACCCGTGTCCATATCAGTATTCGAATCTGGGCATCATAAGTGTATGCCTGGCTTTTATGTGAGTGTATCTTAAATGAGATGATTTTTTTCTAATTAGCAAGAACAATTACATAATATTTCAATATGCACGCATTTGAATACTAGCATGTGGAACTACCTGATTATAGGATCCTGGCCAGTTGTTTTAGCTCTTGAATCTTGCTCAACAATTGTGGTCTCCGATTCTTTCTGTAAAACCAGACATATAGGATAAGGCATAATGATGAAAGCCTGTTAATAAACCATGACAATCATATAAAAGTGCAAGTAAACAGTTCATAGTAAAGTATTCAAATGCAACACACATTAGCTAACACTGTAACTTTGCATGTAGATTACAGAATAGTCATTGGAAGTTAGCACATGTTCACATAAGGCAGAATACCAAAGCTTAATCGAAAGATCTCTGCATTCTGGTTACTTTTGAATGTGTAATTGATGTCATCATGGTTTTCAAAATCAGTTGACTTAGATGACTCAAACTTCCCAACTACAGAGTCAAGCCAACCCTCTCTGACAACACCAACGAACACCAAAAAACGAAACAAAACAAAAACAAAAACAAAAAGCAAAGCAAAGCAAAACAAAACAAAACCAACCACAAAACTAATGAGACCAAAACCTTCAACCTTGATATTGCAAAAATATGCCAGAAAAAAGAACTAAACAGTTTCATCTTTTCAGTTAAAACTATGAATTGTGCTTCTAATCTTTTCAAATCTACAGGTCACAGACTCATATCAACCCAAGGCTCTAATGCCTAAGAATTTTTTATTTAAATAAAAAAAAGAAAAAAGCTTGAGCTTAGCTATTTTTGAACTGGCAGTGATATAAAGGAGCCCACAAAATCTTCATTCTAATATTTCTTTTCACCATCACTTTGGGAGCCCTTTTCCTGCTCATGGGTATGTGACTTTTCCATAGACAACCTACAACACTCATTTTGTTAAAACAATCGGAACCCCCAAAACTCCAAAATTTGCATAAAACACAACAACATTCTGAAACTCCACAGTTACTACCACGAAATGTATTTCCATCCCTAAAGTCCATAATGGTTAAAATCGAGTCTGAAAAAAAACTCTAGCAGAAAGACATTGACTGCATAAGCAAAGCAGTAGCCCCTTTTCACAGGCAGACAAATGGTTGCTCTATGCCTATGAATCTTATCTTCAAGGAGGATATCAGGTCCTCATGCATCAGACAAAGCATATCTTTTAAAGAATGGCCAGTTCTGATGCATCAGGATGCTAGTGTCCCAATGCACACATCATCTATTTACAGAAATACTATTGAGGGTTCAGAGGGTTCAGTGATCCAGACCATGGCACCACCATGGATGGAATGCCACAGGAATGGTGGCATATCATAACTATCCAGTTTGTGTCCTCAAATTAGATGGATAAGATATAAAAAAAACAACAACAATGGTCTAGAGAAAAGACAAAGAAATGGGATGTCCCCAATTGTTGCCCAGCTAGCTAGGGACATGGGTGTGTGGTGCGTGATTTTGCATCCCGAATGTAGCAATAAAAATGAAATAAAAGTTATTAATATCAAGAAAAATACTGCTGAGCCATCAACATCCCAAAGGCTACTATATAAATTATCTGCACAATTGAACCGTTTGGACCAATTCTTAAAGAACGACGCATCAGCACAGATGATTTCCATCTTAAGAGTTAAGATCACATATTATCTGAAAATGCAACATGATTGGTAGGTTCTCAACTGTGCTTTCCATAAATAAGCATAGGCAGGAAGCCTAAGAAATACTTCCTGGCAATACAGAGAATTATAGGAATAAATGAGAAAAACAGGAGTTTGTGTAAGGGTTACTTACCAAAAGCTTTTCAGCCTCTTCGTGCTTCCCTTTCATACGAAGCTGCAAGACTTTAGCTGCCAATTGATTTGCACTTAACACTGGCTTACCAACAGAGCATCCTTCACTATTTTGGTTACTTTTGGAAGAAACTAATTCCAAATCCAGGTCACGAGAAGTACTGCTAGAACCCTCAGCATCATTCTTCTGGTGACGATTAAATTCATGAAAGAAGCTCCCATCATCTGCATACTTATTAAGGTTGGACACTGCCTCGGAGATGAGACGAGTATCCTCTGCAGACATCTTTGGAGTCCTCCTCTTTCCCCATGACAAGGAATCATGCACTTTAGGTTCCTTCATGTGAGAATGCCGGCGAGATGCATTATGAAAATACTCTCTGTTGTCACCATGTGCTCTCTCAGTACCCTTCTTAGTCTGATCATCAGTAACACTTTCACAATTTTCTGTTCGCCCCCTCCTATCTTTGATAGCACGCAAATGAGCATGTGCAGGTGCAGCTGTGCGCGATGCAACAGAAACAGCCAGTTGGCCCAGAGAACCCCACCGTTCTCCAACAACCTGTAAAAGGACAAGGTCCCACCATTAACAAGTAGGCCTCTAACACACTGGAGTGCCCATTGAAACAACTACAAGAAAAAGATAATAAACCTCATCAAGATTCCGTCCTTCTCGAGCTGCTTGCTCTTTGGCACGCTTCAGAGCTTTCAGCCGCCAGCTTGCACCACCATCACCGACTGAAGATGACAGTACCTGGTTTCTCTGGGATGCGTCATCTGGATAACCACTTCCATTGTCTTTAAGATACGGATTCAATTCCCTTGGATTTGGTTTCTTGACCTGCTAATCCAAAAACACAAAAATTATATGCTATCAGTTTTCTTGCTAACTGAATATTATTATGACTAAAATTTGTCTCTGAATGTGTTGAAGTACAGACCATGTCTTAGGAGAAGTTTGTAGTTAATATAGAGAGTTAGCCTATGCAAAGTTAAATTTTTATAAGCCCCTCATTTGATGCATATGGACCCATGATACAAAGAGCCAGATCATTAATAGTTTGAGCATCGTGTTTGTTCTGATGTCCCAAAAATCAAAACAATCTCAAATGGGAATATCCCGACTCTTGGATTGGCTGACCTTTTCCCTTTCTTTCCAATCTTTTGTATGATATGATCTTTTTGGGGCATGATCCTCCAATATAAGACGAATTCAAGTCAAATAAGCCATCAAATACATGGTGAAGACCACCAAACAATGTCTAGACATTTCAAATGTAACAGCTGTTAACTATAAAATCAAAGATTCAAGCTACTGCAGAAGATATTAAGAAGTGCAAACTGGGTTCTTGCAAGTCACACAAAACCCACAAAGTTACGAAAGGAAATTTTACAATACAAGCAAATCCAATATGCAATCTACCTCAGATACCAGAAAGTGTGCCTTACCTCTTCAGCTTGAAGTTCCTCTGGCGAATCATCAGCATGCTTGGGCATCCTATCTGCCTGATTTACAGGCTTTAGCATCCACTCCAATCCCATCTCCTTCCTTGCAAGTTGGTCGTCATCAAATGCCGAGTCTCTACCATCATCTATTAAGAGAATAAAACAACTCCTATTAATGACTGTATAAATCAAATACAACACCTCCAAATGAACCACAGAAATATTGGACAAAAAAAACAAAAAACTACCAGATGAATCCTTCTCGTCTAAAGCCTTTATAACACTTTGTTTTCTGCTGTGCCTTCTATTATGTTTTCTCCCTCCCTTCTGATCCTCTTTCCCACTAGCATCACCACCATCAGACGATAAAGAATTTTCGGATGACTTGTGTTTCCTCCTCCTTTTCACCTTTTCCTTAAGCTTCCCCGTCACATCATCACCTGAACGCCGATCATTTTTCACCACATCTCTCTTATGCTTGCCTCCCCTAGTGCCCGGCTCTGGTTTCCAATTCCCCTCTTCATCATCCTCAGAAAAGCTCTCACTTTCAGACTGTGACAGCGACGGCGAAGAAGCATCATCTGAATAATACCATTTCTTGCGCCTTTTCTTTAATTTATCACCCCCTTCATCATCAGAGCTATCATAGTGAGCTCTCTTGCTCTTATTCCCATCTTTTCCTTTCCTACTTCTTGATTTATTTCTCTCCTTTTTCGAAGAATGCAACTTCGAATCTTTTGACTCGGGGCTTGCTGGATTAAGCTCATCGCGTGGTATAAACTTCACACCAGAAAGCATTTTCCTAAATATCAAAAGAAATAAAATAAATAAACAAATGTCAAATTACAATCTGGCCACTCTACTTCATCTGCAACAGAAAATAAGAAAGCCCAAACAACCAAAAAAAAAAAAAATGAAGATGTTGGGCAATGAAGAAAGGGCAAGAATAAGTTATGTATGGTGGTTCTCCATGTGTCACTCTTCTCTTTTTCTATTTGGTTGGGGCTTCAGTGCTTGGGCACTCTTGTTTGTGGTTGCTACAAATCTTACTCCTTTTTTATTTTGTTTTTCAAAATATGTGAATTTCATGCTTCCCATCAGGATGGGAGGACCAGACTTGTAACCACATGGGGACAGTGATGACCCAGACAAAGTTTTCTGTTTTCAAGCTATTACAATTCACAAATATACAACAATAGATTCACTCTGTAACATACAAACAAACATTAAAATTCCTACATCAACAACAATTTTTGATAAGTAAATAGTAAAAAAAAATTGTGCATTTTTTTCCCTTAAATCCCAAATCTTCCATAGAAACAAAGAAATGGGGCAAGAAGGAAAAGAATAAAAACACT
Organism: Sextonia rubra; assembly: GCA_037013555.1. Lineage (NCBI taxonomy): Eukaryota > Viridiplantae > Streptophyta > Magnoliopsida > Laurales > Lauraceae > Sextonia > Sextonia rubra. The sequence goes on along the minus strand of JASUAD010000011.1, from coordinate 26,839,297 downwards.
CAAAAAAAATTTGACAATAATGGAAAAGAATAAAAAAAAACCCAAACCTGAAGGAGGTGGGAGTTGGGAGGGAGGATTGCTGCAGGAGGTGGTATAGAGAGATGGACGTAGGTTTAGAGAGAGAGAGAGAGAGTAGAGATAGATGGGTTGGGTCGGTCTTCGAGGAAAATGAGTTTTTATAACCCGAACCAAACGAGGATTTTAGTTTCGTCTCCTCCCAGAACAAGAATTTCTTCAACGGGACACATTTTGAATAGTTATTATCTTTCTAAATTTAATGTGGACAGTTCTGTTTTTGATGGGGTGCGTAGGGATCAATGTTAGAAAACTTGCCATTGGTACTCGACTCACCTCTTGTAAAAAATTTGACTCTTGAATAGAGTTAATTTTATAAATAATTTGTAAACTAGCAATGTTTATAAAAAATAATTTTAGAAATATTTATAAAATTAGATTAAATAGCTATAAAATATAAATATATCTTGTTTACAAGCATTCATGATTGTCCATTCGTATTAATAAAATTGCATATGGAAGAAAAACACAATAATAAGGGAAATAAAAAAATGATACTGCATATTACGTAATTTCTTAGTTTAAATATCAAATGTAAAAGTTCAAATATAAGTTTCAAATTACTTTTCAGCCATCATTTTTATTTAAATTTTTAACTCCAAATCTTATGAGTACTTGCTTAAAAGTAAATATTATTAATTATTTAAAATCATATCTATCTACTAAATGATTTAGATGCAAACAACTTATTAAAATGAGGCAACTTGGCTAAGTCACCCTTATATTTGACATGGTCTTTCATGAAAACAATATAAATTAGGAGAGTTTAGAGTCAACTCAGGGAGTTTTTTAACTTTCGCTGGGATGAAAACGGGTATTGATTCTCCAAGTATTCGGAAATTTCCATTCATAAAAAATCGGATTTGAAACCTAACTTAGGTTCTCATTTATAAATGACTTTGAGCCTGAAATCCAATAATTGATAAACAGGTCTATGTCTAGATCAATATAAGTGGCCACGTCTTGTTCGATGGGATCCATAGGGATGTAAACGAGTATTGATTCATCGATTATTTGGACGCTTCCACCAATACAAAATTGGGTTTGGACCTAATTTAGATTTTAATTTATAAATGGGTCCAAGTAGAAAAACCAGTTTAGGTTCTTATTGAAACAGATCTGTGTCTAGATTGGTACAACCTCGAGCATGTGGACCTGCAACTCAATATGCAAGCTCTTAAATTGTAAATTGTAGCTCAAAGTCAATTTTGTCTGTCATTTTGATATTTAATCTTAGAAGTAATAGACTTGATGCATTATTATAAATTGAACTCTTTATTTTAAGAAAAACAAAATATAAATAATGAAAAAGAAGTAGAAACAAAATTTGGAACTAAATTTCATCCCTTTAACTAAATTTGTTTCCGGATTTGAATCCAAGTCTTCTCATTGGAACCGGTATGAAACTAGTAAAACAGGTTCCAAGCCAAAATTTGATATGTCATTTACAAACGATTTTAGTTTTTAATTAGTAAGAAGGGTGGTTTGGTCCAATGATAAAGGTTTATCGGTAGTGTCTTGAAGGCTGTGGGTTCAAGTCATGAAAATAGTCTCTTCAAAATAAAGGTAACGCTGCATACATCTTACTCTCCCCAGACCTCACTACGCGGGAGCCTTATGCACTTTTCATGATGTAAATGTCTTTAAAAATAGAAAAGTAAAGTTTGACTGAGGTCATTTGTGTTATGATTGCACAGGCTGGGATCGACTTATAAACGGAATCCAACATGCATTGAATCTTGTCTAGTTCCCCGGTCCTGGATACGTTTGAGCCTTTGTTTTAGTACTCAAATGGGCCTGGATTTGGAATTTGAGCCCATTTGATATTTTGCTTAACTTAGTTTAAAATATAGAAATTATGAAGCTCTGCAGGCCCACACAAGATTGGGCCAAAATATAGTTCTTGTGGTTTATAGTGAAGTCAACATGGATGATATCAGTTGTGACATGTTTCCGGCGGTCAAAGATTGAGCCAGGTACTAACGACCCACATCGCGGTTGGCCGGATATGGACCAATGTTCGAAATAGGTACTTGCGGTACACCACTACTTAATCTTCACTATGAAATATTTAGATTTGTGATAAATGCCACCATTAGTGATCACATTTTCAAAAGAAACCTGACAATTTTTGTTTTTGATATTATGAGAACATTAATTCCTAACAAGTATATATATGATTTAAAAAGTTAGCAAAACTCATAGTATTGTAAGAAAAATGTGGTATTAATAAAATGGTAAAAATTCAAAATGTTTGGTTTATTTTCTATTTGAGGAAATTTCAGGAAAAATTACCTGAGCGGGCCACCAAATAAAAATATCCCCACTAGCATTTTGCAAACAAAAAGGGCTTTATGGGCCATTTTTGTTTATTTTTTTGGAGTTTGCGTGGAGTGACAACATTGTTGATCCACAGAATATTGATTTCCTTCTTCTTTCACCTTTCTCCTTTTATTCTTCTTTCTAACTACAGCCAGCAATTCATATTTTTCCCCTTCTACCTCTTCTTTTCTTCTTCTTCTTGCTCTCATCTTATTCTTCTTCTTCTTCTTTTCTCTTATTTTCACTGTTTTTTCCTCGCCAATGATGAACAACAGACCATCATTGATAAAAGACACTAAGGACGATGCTTAGACTACATTTGGTAGAGAGCGACGCCGCTATCGAGTGGTTGTCTTCTCCAACAAAGGTCGTTGAGGAGGGTGTGGGTGAGGAGGTAGCAGAGATGAGGAATGGGTCAATGTGGCATTTGGGCTTGGAGGAGATGACTCGGCTGGAGAAGACACTAGAGAAGGGAGGATCATCCCCTTCAGTCCCACCCCCACGTTGACCCATCCCTCATCTCTATTGGCCATTACCTCCACACCTTTCACTTCATTTATGAAACGCCCACCAATTGGTCGATGAAAAGTGTTATAGAGATTTTGAGCAAAAAACCTACTCTTTTTAGCTACTACCTCATCTTCCACAGTTCAAAGCTCTCCTCCTTTTGTTGAATTATCTCAAGGTGGTTCCTTTACAACATGTTGATGCGTTATCTTCTCCATTAACAAAATACATATTTCGTGCCGCCGTCCCATGTTTGTTTTTTATTTTTTTAATCTTTTTTTCAATTTACCAACTATTAACTAATATCAAATCAAAATCTAGTTGATATTCATGCATTTTGATGCAATGTTTAGGGTTGGATGCAGTGGTATGTATTGTTGAGAAATGGGTTTTATCCCTTTGTTCAGTGTGTTCAAATATTGAGTGTAGAACTTAGGTGAGTAGTCTAACTATTGTTTGAAAGCACAGATGAAGTGTTTGCCTTAATTTCTTCATCCATTTTCATGGTTATGAATATTTGTAGAGTGTTAGTTTGTTCTTTTAGAGACTTCATACATTGTTTCTTCGTCTATTTTCAAATATATGAACATGATATATGGTTTTGGATTATGGGTATGTGGAGAGAGTTGGCAGCTTTCGATATTAGGTTAAGGATTCATGGGTATGTGGAGAGAGTTGGGTTGAGGTGGGGTGTGAGATTGGTGACTGCTCTTATTAGTATGTATAGGAGTTGGATTAAAGGTTGGAAACTGCTTTTATTCAAAGTTCTTCTCCTTTGTTATATCATCTCAAGGTGGTCTATGTGTAATGTGTTGGTTTATCCTTCTATCTCTTTTTTTATTCATCTCATGTTTTATTTTGTTAAAGTTTCTTTCTTCCAAATTATTAATAACGGAGTTTGGTGTTACTCATTAATAATGATTGATAGGAACTTTTTTACAATTTGTGTTCCTTTGATATGTGTGAATGAAATTGTAGATATATGTTTCAATGAAGTGTTTGATAGAGATTTTGCTTTTTTATATTATATATCCGAAGTACAATGGCGGAAGGTAAAAGTTATAGTGATTTGATGCAAGAGAAAATGAGGCTTGTGAATTTAGAAAAGGTTAGTGGAAATTCAAATGGTGCAAGAGTTGTAGATGTTAATACAAGGATGAATGTAAGAGAAATTTTACAATTTGTAAACTTTGGTATATTTGTGAATTTGAGTTATTTAATGCACTTCTGAGATTTAAAATAGATGATGAGTGTGAACTTTTTTGCAATTTGTGTTTCTTTGATATGTTTGAATGAAATTGTAGATATATGTTTAAATGAAGTATATGGAGGATCATTTCATTTTTTTTTTTAGGTTCTGTGAAGTGATGACATCGTCCTGGGTAACACAGCTTTTTATTTTAAGCTTCTATGAAATGATGACATCATTATTGGTTAATATAATTTTTTTTAGGCTCTGTGGAGTGATGACAACGCTACTCGTTAACAAAGGAAAATTTTTTTAAAGGTTTTGTGACGTGATGAAGCCGTCACTTGTTAACAAGGAAATTTTTTGTTAGGTTCTGTGAAATAACGATGTGATCATGTAACACTCCGACCCAGCGTAACCCCGTTGAGCGCCTAATTAATGTTGCTTTAGTTGTTAATTGTGTTTTGCTTTTTTTTGGCTTTGTCGCGGGTTATGGATAGGTAGTTGGGTTGAGTTTAACCTAGGTTAGATAGACCAAGCCCTTTTTCATAATTTTAGCCTATATAAGACATCGTCATTCGCGCATCATCTTGGCGTCAACACGTGTCTTTCGTTGAGCTCGTTAACTTCTGTAACTACGTCATTGGCAAAAGATGTTGTCTGTTTCCGTTGGACCCGGATTTGACTCGAATTGTAAATTATCTTATGTTTTGGACTTTCTTGTAATATTTTCTTTAATCTTATCTAATATAAGGTAAGCCACCGACTTACCTCTCTCACTCTCTCTTCTCTTCTCTCACGTTGAAGGCTCTCTCTCCCTCTCACTCTCTCGATTTTTCCTCTTTCTCTTCTCCTTGAATAAGCCTAACTAGAAGGAGGAATTTGTGCACTGCTACCTTTCACTTCTTCTTATAGGTAAGCTTTGAGTTGGGTCTTCATCTTTCTCTTCTTCTTCTCGTCACTTATTGTGTACATACTCTCACGTTTCTTTTTTTTTTTCCTTTCTCTACATGCATGGGGGATTAGGTTTGTGTTAGACGTGAATTGAGCCCAGAGACAACAGGTTGTGTGTTAGAACTCAAGTGAGGCAAGTATAAGCATAATTTGTACAAATCCATGTTGATATATGCTTGAGTTGAATATATCTCATGATCTTGCATGCAAAGTCTATTTACAGCCCAATTTGAGTTCGTTTTCCTCTTTGAGACGTATTTTTGCTGTTTTGGTGCAGTTGTAGTGATTTTGTAACAACTTCAGAAATCGACCAAGTGCATTCACGACTAAGCCGTAAAATGTGCTACGGCTGAGTTGTAAATTGCATCACGGCTAAGCCGTAAGCCTCACCGTGACCCAGCCATAGAGTAGTACAGGGGTGTCTTAAAAATAACTGAGAGTATGTAAATCTGTAGCTCTTCTACGGCCTAACCACGACTAAGTCGTAAGGTGCCTTAGGCTAAGCCGTAAGGTCACCCACGGCTGAGCTGGAAGATTTGAACTAGTGAGAAGCCAGGAAAGAAATGAGACCTTGCAGGACCTTTGCAATAGAAAGTAGGCAACCTCGACTTGCCTAACGGAGTATGTTACATGCATGAATGATCTCGAGGGTTGCAAGTCATTCATGTGCGTTATCCAGTTGTTAAGCACCTCCCCATGGTTGTTGGTTTAAAGGATTTCAGTGCAATCGATGATACAATGCAACACTAAACAACGGTATATCGGATGCCTTAAAACTACATCATCATGCACGGTTAGAAACACTGGATTACTATATTAGGGTTGGATAGTAAATAAACTTGATTCGATAATAATTGCTTGCATGGCATCTCGTATTACAATACTTGATCTTCACTCTTCAGCATGATTGCTTTCTTGTAATTGAGTATCGAATTGTTGGCTTCCTTACTCTGTTTCTAGCACCTTGAGTAGATACATATGTGATTGAGCTTGCACGTATAAGACATGTTCTGGAGTATGCATGTATGCTATGCTTGTCTCGATATACATGATCTAGTATATGATTGACTCTGTATGGTTAGGCACTACTCAACCTCAGCCTTAGGATCCCGACGGGGTGAATTTGGTGTAGTTATATGGCCTTGCTGCAGTAAGGACACGTCTTGGGGAATCCGGACCCCAGGAACCCGAGACCCATTTGTACCCTTGTCCGGTAGATAGTGTTTTCAGCACGGATACAAGATCCTTACTTTGGGAGCATCTGGCAAATGTAGTAGCCAACTAGTTATGTACACAGCACGTATACCTTGATTCTAATGGCATGCTTTATTTAATGCACAATCGTCTAGTATACAAACTTGACATATTATGATTTGCATTATGTTATTTATTCTATTAGATACAACATGTGTTAATTTATTATGGCTTATACTTTGCTGAATCGTCGTATTTACTAGTTGTCCTTGGTGTTGCAGGCTCAAATACCCCGATCGACCCCTCGTTGGTCAACCAAACTTCAAGGGAGGCCCCCGAGGTCTCATCCGGACTAAAGGAGTGGTTGTAGTCCCTCCATCGGAGAGTGGCATGGATGCATGTGCATATCGGTCATCCATATTTTGAGATTTGACACGTTTGATCTCTTCATGAGTTGTTACATGTATTTTGATTCATTTTGTAAACCCTTTAATCTATAGATGTCATTTCTTGTTGATGGAGAGTTTGCCTATCATTGTCAAAGTCGATATGGCAGATTGGAAATATGGGCACTGCTGGGGACTGAAACATTTTCTAAGAGAGGAGAATGACCGGTCTATAGAGTCATGGATGATCAATACAACCCATGTGGTAAGCCTACCGTTAGTTTTCATCACCAAACCGCACAATATCAATTCTCACCTTCTGCCATGGCATTGAGAGAGTTCTTTGGGATGATATTTTTTAAACACTATTTTGTATATTTAAAATATCCTTAAAATTAAAAAAGGATATCACAATAAAATCACAATAATATTAGTAGAAAATGAAAAAGAATAAAAAAAAATCTATAATAAAAGCCTATAAGGACAGATTTTAACAATATTTTATATCAATTTTATTTTTAGCTGTTATGTATTTACTTAAAGTCGAATTTGCTTTTCCAGCATCTCTTTTTGAGTTTTCCTATAAATATATGGCTGATTCGTTCACACACACAAAGCCTCCCTGCATAATTACCACAAATCTTAGTTTCATATTGCTAAAATGTTACTCAAATCATCTCTATCACAACAAAATTGGATAGTGCATAACTGTTAAACATATTTGAGTTATGATGAAGGGTTAGGGTCATCTACCTAATGTGATAAATCATAGTTTTCCATCACTAAAAAATTTCCTTGGTTGTATGTCCTTTGATTGTCATGCATTCAGATGAGTCCCTTTAACGTGAGTGCTTTTCTTTAAAAGTACTCTAGTGCTATGTACCATTCCTATTAATTGTACATGGAAAATATTGAAATAAGAACTATTTGTGATCATCTATTTGTACTAGCACATGAGACCTTCTTATGATCAATCAAATCCCTTATGCTTTTCACTAAAAAATTGGCATAAGCCCAAGCTTGACCCTTATTCAGCCACTGTTGGATTAAAACTTTAAAAAAATGATGCATTTTAAAACCATTAAGCTTGAGGGTCAAAGGGTTATGATAACTTAATAGTGTTGATATTTTGTATATACTTTGGCCTCAATTAGATCTTTCACTCCACCAGCTCGCCTTAATGGGCATGGCCTTTGTGGTCTTGGTTGGCATAGCCCAAGCTAGTGATAGATCTGCAAGTCGGAAATCCAGAGAGGATGCTTGAATTATGTATAGAGAGTTTGCTTTTTTGGTCAAAGTCGACAATCAACTCATTGAATTTACGCAATACACATTATAATATATTAAAGAGAAGGATTTTCAATTCAATTTTGACGACATTCCTTTTAATTTTGACTCTTTTTACTAAGTAATATTTGTAAAAAGTTAAAAAAATATATAACTCAAGGGATTTGAACTCATGACCTCAAATAAGCAATATAATCAGTACAAGGCTTCAATATGTATGTGTAATTTTTTACCAAAAAGTATCAAAACTAAACATAAAGAGCGCGGACCCTAGCCATGTGGGTTATGCCCGTTCTTAACATGGATCATTGTGCTAGTGCGTGGTGCTACTGTGTGATTAAGGCATTCAATTGAGATTACACTAAAAGCCATTGAAGCTTATGAACAAAACGTGTGGTGGCAAAAGGGAGTGGTCATGAGAGATGAGCAAGAGAGGTGGCCCATCATACATATATATGTAACTCGTGAAAATATGCATACATCCGATTATGGAGAGAGAAAGTTCACGATGTTCAGTCTTTCCATATAAATTCAACTATCAAATTACAGACTACAATAAACGATTTAGAATTACGAGACACATCCACTTCCATTTGCATATGTTAAGTATGAAGTGCTTATTTGTTTTAGCGGAGGAGGCTTGCACGTATGAAACGTTTATTCTTTTAACAAGCTTCTTACATTTTCAGGTGTGAGTGTTATTGGTCTTGGGTACTTGCACCAATCTCTATTCTAAGTGTGAATCTTGTCTTGGCTGTAAACCTCCTCAGAAGCAGAAGGCTGTGCTGTGGTAGGAACGTCGGCTGCAAAGTTCATTTCTTCTGGTTTTGGACAGTGCCCACCAGGTCCTGGTGTAAACGTGCCATCCGAATGAAAGGGAGAAGGCACACTGCCTTGCTGCAGAGACTGAAGCATGAGGATTTCTTTCTTCAATCCCCGCTCTCCTCCTAATGGCCTACCCATAGAGAGATAAGGACGAGTCGATATCAAGATAATGAAAAGAATGGATATTAGAGGCAACAGATTTCTTCTGAAAGGACCCATCTCTGTATAATCTCAGTATTTGAGAGAGAGAGAGAGAGAGAGAGGATTTTGTTGTGGAGTACTAAAGAAGATGGAAATGTTTGTTGTGGAGGAAAGGTGGGGTTTGTTGTTGTATATATAGCGACTGTGTTAGGTGCTGGTGTTGTTTAGGAAGGTGCTGGTGTTGTTTAGGAAGCTGCTGTTTTGTTTCACGAGAGTGTTTGACACTGCCTTACCCCGTTGTAGGGTTTAAGGGAAAACGAGTTGGGTCCTAACTCTGACCGTGAACATCCGGACTAGGGACCTTCCTCGGTTTTTCCTTGTTTGGAATATTGAATATTTGGTTTGAATTGAAACTAGATCTAATAAAAATAATGTATAAAAAGAAAAGAGGAAAAGAAAAATGTCCTCCCACATATAGAATGAGGGTCGAGTTCAAGTTCGGATTTGGTTTTTGGTTAGAAGATCCGATTCAAAATCTGTAATTAAACCCACGTGTTCATGGGATGGGTAGGGCCTGGTTGAGGCATGCCTCACCCAACTTTAGAAACATGGGCCCTAATCCAGCCCCATCCCACCATAAATGCCATGCCTAAGCCTACCCATTTAGTCAATTTGACCGGTTTTGGCTCTAGGTTTTCTTTCACTTTATCCAAGCCAGGCCTAAAGTGGGTACGATCCAAGCTGGATTGACCCAGGACCACCCTCACCCATGCTTGAACTAATAGGTCTAAGCTAGAGGATCTATATCCATAGCCAAATTTAGAATGAAGGTCCAAAATCCTGGGCTAAAACTAGAATAGAGAGCTCCATTGATCGGCACAAATACTTAAACCTACATATATACCTCTATGTATGAGAAATGGTCTAATGAGATGGTGCAGTATATGAGCTAAGTTTTTAAGGCCCACTTGAAGTCATGCCAACCATGAAGGGCATAAGGGATTGAAAGATCATAATGAGAACTAGGTATAAACAAGAAATTAGCCCCATCCAATGTAGTTTTATGTGTGAAATAAGGTAACTTATTTCAACTATTACAAATATGAACCATTAAGATGAAGGGGCTAGGATGATTGGATAGAGCTGATTTTTTACACACCTAGTTCCCATTATAATCTTTTAATCCTTCATGCCCTTCATGGTTAGCACTACTTCAGGTGGCCCTAAAAACTTAGCTCATATATCACATAATCTCGTTAGACCGTTTCTCTTTCTCTATATATATATATATACATATATATATATATATAAAGGAAGGATTAATATGTATATATGCGTTACACTTTGGTGAGGGACAATTCTTTTTTAAGACCTAACAAGGTCAAAAGGTGTCATGATGTGTAATGGTTTTGTCTTCTTGCATATTAATACCTTCCAAAAAATAAAGTGTCCCTCACTATAGTGTGAGGGACATGGCATTAATCAAAGAATTATCTTTAAGTGCCTCAGATATATTATGTGGTTCAATAGAAGACATGTAACAGATAAAACTTACCTCATCACTTACTTATTTACGAGTCCGTGTAGGCTCATTTACATCACCAATGACGTCAGTTAGAGAATGATAATTCCATGCTTTAGCTTTTGGATTTATTCTTGATGATGATTGTTGGTGATTAGCCTTAGCGGGTGAGTCAGGAACAGTAAGATTAGAAGATGAGTTGTTTGCTGCAGTTGGTGTGTTTGCTGCAGTTGGTGTCTTTGGTCCTTCTGTTTCTTTGTTTGTGTTTTTGGACTCATCCTATTTCTTGTTTGTGTCTTTGGACTCATCGTTTTGTACACTATCATTTAGTACTTCCTTTGTATCATCCTCCTGCAAAAAAAAGAGGTAAAATTGTCACATCATCGTCGTCAGAGAAAAAATGAGTTCTAGCATTATCAACAATTACATTAAAAAAACTCCATCACAGTAGAATCTCGCAAGTTAAATACTCGTATGCTTTACTATCCAAGAAATACACCCTTGTCACTTCGAGAGTGAAATTTACCAAGATATTCTCGATATTTCAAAATGTGATACTTACTCCCGAAGGTCCAAAAGTATTTAACAGTACGTTTCCTACCATTTTAAATTTCATAAGGAGTGGTCTTAGTTTCAAGCCTGAGATAGACTCGATTTATAATATGAATTGCAATCTAAACTGCCTCAGCCTAAAACTTTTTAGGAATATTTTTACTATGAAGCATGATGCGGGCCATTTCTTAAACAACCCGATTTTTTCGTTCAACAATTCCATTTTGTTGTGGAGTGTGTGGAGCTAAAAATTCATGATCCCATTTTTAGCACATAATAATTGGAAGAAGAAATTTCCAAACTTTGTTCCATGATTGGATATAATTATGGAAACGCATCAAACTTGTCAGCTTTGTCTGCAATCAAATGTAACCATACATAATAAAAAGCATCAACCGTATCCGATTTTTCTGTTAAGAAATGAATCAATGTGTAATAAGAAAAAACATCAATGGTAAGAAAAATGTACTTTTTGCCTCCTATGCTCTGAATTTGAGACGGGCCTATGAGATCCATGTGTAACTATTCCAATGGTTACGTTGTTGTCAATTGGTCAAGCTTCTTATGAGCTGAATGAATTTGCTTCCTATTCTTTTGTAGATTTCACTAATTATCCATGCAGCAAATTCCAAGTTTTACTTGCATCATTCAATTTGTTAGACAAGATAGTTCGTTGTGCATCCAAGGAAGATAGCTTACCATGAGCTTCCTTAGTTCTTTTTTAAGTGAAGAGATCGCTTTTTCAACCAATTTCACTTCCAAGGCATCATTAATTAGTGCTAGTCTTCTGCAGTCTTTTTGTAATTTATCATGTGCTTCTTTGAACTCTTTTTAGATTGTGGCATATCATCAAAGGAATTATCACTATCATTATCAGAATTAGAACCTGCAGCAGAAATACTCTTGACAATAAAACTGAAGATTTAGCCATAAAAGCAATAAATTTACTATTTTTAGAGGATTCAGGTTTAGTATTCTGATCTTCTTCATTCGAATTGTCATCCTAAGTGACGTTTAATGCTTTACCTTGATTTCCTTGATTTCTGAAGGTCCTGTTGATACATAGGGAACCATAATGACCAAAACCCTTACATTCATAACATTAGGTATTCTTTGGAAAAATCTTATAACTGTTCTTTTCAAGCTTAGACAAATTATTAGAATTAGGCTTGTAATTCAATGTGAAATTGGACTCATTCTATGCATTTTTCTTTTTATAAGCCATTTTTCAATCTTTTTTGTTGGAACCTCTAAGGGCCTTTTTAAATTTTTTTACTAAGAAAGCTTTAAACTCATGGTCTTTGGAGTCCTGTTTAGAAGTATCACTATCATTAATTGACTTTGAAGACACTAGTGCCATACCCTTAGACTTTCTAGTTGACCCTAAGATTTGCTTCAAAGGTTTGCAAGTTACTAATTAGCTGATCAACCTGAAGAGCATCTATATCACTAGTTTCTTCAACTGCCACTACTTTTGAATCAAACTTTTTAGGTAGAGACCATAGAATTTTTTGGACAATTTTGTGTTTTGAAATTGTTTCACCCAAATTAAAGGTTGAATTAACAACGCCATTGAGTTTTGCATAAAACGCATCAAAGGTTTTGTTGTTCTCCATCATCAATGTTTCAAAGGTAGTAGCCAACTTTTGGAGTTTTGAGCATTTAACGCTACCAATGCCTTCATAAACTGATTCTAAAATACCCCAAGCATCTTTAGCAATGTTACATTTAGAGATTTGATAGAACTCTGTGGGTGAAACACCATTACAGATAGCATTAATTTTCCTACCATTGTGAGGAACATAGTTTTATCATCTTTGGACCATTGGGCCATAGGTCTCGAAATTGTAACTTCCCCATTAGACATAATAATAAGAGGACATAAGCATCTTAATGGCTAACCAAATATCTATATCGCAAGATTAAAAAAAAAAGCAACCATTCTAACTTTCCAATTAGCATAATTAGTTCCATCCAGATAAGGAGGTTTGTTAATTGAAGTACCATCTCTATGAATCTGCAAATCAAAAATCTGATTTGATCTTCACACGAAAGACTTGTGTGAACCCACTCTGATGCCAGTTGTATGATTTTGACTTAGACATAGGTTAAGGTCCCAATATGGATTTCTAGTATATAGATAAACAATCAATTAATCTAATCAATTAATCTAAATTAAAAAGCAATCAACCACATAAGAGACGGACATGGTATTTTTTATGTGGTAAACCCAAACGGGAAAAAACCATAGGACCTATCACTGGTCCACAAAGAATAAATGCTATGTAAGAGGGGTTACAACTTACAAGATTTACTTACTACTCTTATTCAGTTGTACACAACCTAAAAGATTTGAAGTTCTTGTTGATGCACACGTCATTAGCCTTATTCACGCTTTATCTGCATGTCTTGATGCCTCTCAAGACGAATCTCTAGGAAGGAAGGAGAAAGTATATCTCAAGAACTCATAGCTTCAGCATAGCAGGAAAGAGAAGCTCCAAAGAAGAAAAGGATCTCTTAAAGGTATTCTAGGGCTTAGAATTGCGAGAGAGGTGATTTGGGCTAAGAGGGATGGTATATATATAGCATAATATTCGTGGGATGCTATTAGGGGCAGTTCCCAAAGGAAATTAAAAAGTTTGGTTCTCAAAGGAGACAAATGCAGAAGTTTGGATTACAATTCTGCCGCCTGTCCGATCTATGGGGTAGGTGTTCGATTGATCAGGCATTTCCCTGATCGATTGAATTCTGGTTTTGTCTGGGCTTCTTTTTCTATGGTAATCTGATCGATTCGGCATTTATCTTATTGATCCGGTCTTGTAAACGTTCTTTTTCTAGTCTTTAAATATTCGCTCTTGATCTATAAGTACTTTGGCACAAACTTTAGTCCAACTAAAATTGTAAAATTACAACTCTTATAATTCTGAATTTTGTACGACAGATGAATTAACCAATATTACATTCCTTACAGCCTCAAAACCAGGATCCAAACAATCCATCCTCTTTAAAATTTCAAACATGACTAAGCGTATGCGGTCAAATTTCAACCATTTGATGATCACATGGTTTGAGATATTGACAAAAAAGTTCTAATGCCTTAGAGCTACTTTCATGGACTTGTATAGGCCTCAAAATCAAAACCCGAACCGTTCCATTTTACAATGCTAAAAATCTCTATAATATCAAAATTTATGTTTTACCTTATCATAGATTTTAAAAAATATATAAAAAATTGCAAACCTTTGGATGTACTCAAACAATTGAATATGTTTGAAAAATATTCTAAAAACATATCTAATAACTCATCTTAAAAAAATTGAAATATGACTTTTTTCATAAAATTTATATTTCTGGATTTTCTTTGTAAATTAAAATGATAAGATTATAATTTCATTATCATAAACAACTATGTAGTTATCTTAATCATCATCATCAATATAATTTAAACAATGAATATCATATATTTAAAAAATTTTATAAATTTTAAAAGATTAATTATTTTTTATATCATATTTTTTAGTTTTTTTTGTAGATTTTAAAATATTAAATTTTTTTTATTTGTATGAATTATAAATTCATAATGCCCTTGCCAAGCACGGGCATTTTCAGGAATTTATCTATTAGATGAACCACACTTAATTGAAGCATATTTCAACCTGACTCAGAAACTTATACACTTAAACCCAACCCTTGAGTTTCCAGGAATGAATCTTTCAATATGCTTATAACTTTTTTTTTAATTGGATAAACGATGTCAATTGTTCTATAATTAAGCCGGTTGGTTCATTCAAATCCTCAAAGTGTATAATCCAACACCTCCAATAAACCTTGAAGCTTGATAGGATCCCAATAGTACATAAAAAAAACTTGAACCAAACAAAGCCTCAACACAGGGCTCGTGCTCAACTTGGGTCATAAAAAAAAGTAACTAAATTTGGAAATAAGAAAATTAAATTGAATTGTAAGAAGATAATAACTTCTACAAAGAATATTATAAAGCTCAAAAAGCTTTATATGTACAACTACATTAAAAAAAATAAGCTTAAAACTTCACTTGACTTGGGGTCATGCCCAGCACGAGCACCGTAATTATGAAATGGTCTCATTAACCAAATCATGGGTCCATGTTCAAGAAAAAACGAAAAAAAAGCCCTGAAGGATACTATACAAAGCCAAAGTTCAAAAATCTATGGTGTGTCATAATATGGATGCTAATTATTGATGAAATAAAAGAGTAATGATGGATCCAAAGTTTTTTAAACTGGTTTTTATCAGTTAACTGGAACTCTTAATTTAAAAACTTAAAGTTTAGTTAAAAATAACCAAGCATTTAATTAAAAGTAGCCTAATGAATTCAAAGAATTACAGATATAAAGTTTAAATAATATATAAACTAAAAAATATAAATAGTGTAACTCAACCCTAAATTTTTTGTATAGTTACTCAAGAATCAGTTTTTACATATCTGGGCCATGGTATGGTGATCTAGACCATTAATCCGTTGGGTGCCATGGGAAACCATTGCATAAAAATAAACAATTTGAAGAACTCAGTCAAGTTTCTACGTTGAATGTTGATGGTTGTTCCTATTTTGACCCTTTGACTTTGAAGATTGTTAAATTAAAAAATATAAAAGTTGGAGAAGCTGACTGTTTACTTTTGTGAAGAACACCTTCTTCTTTTGTAAGGAATCAAGTCTGAAGCAGATTGGTGGAGAGAGTTTAATTGATGAAGATGTATCTTATTTGAGTAGATGGAGACGAAATAATCATTGGCTACTGGGAAAGCCTCAAATTTGTGGCTCGCAGGGTTCATTATTATGGACATTTCTGCATATAGGTAAGAGATTAGTTGTCATGATATCTATGGATATTTCTTTGGAGGACATTTTGGAGATTGCTAAATTAAAAAATATAAAAGTTGGAGAGGCTGACCTTTTACTTTGTGAAGAACACCTTCTTCTTTTGTAGGGAATCAAGTCTGAAGCAGATTGATGGAGACAGTTTGATTGATGAAGATGTATCTTATTTGAGTAGATAAAGATGAAATAATCATTGGCTACTTGAAAACCCTCAATTTTGTGGCTCGCAAGGGTTCATTATTATGGACATTTCTGCATATAGATGAGAGATTAGTTGCCATGATATCTATGGATATCTCTTTGGAGGACATTTTATGAGAGAAATTTTATAAGATAAGAATCCTTTAGAGAATAGATAAGGACAGAAGTTGTAGAGGGATGAGAGAGAAATTAGGGAGACAGAGATTTCATAGAAAACCAATGAGAGATTTTAAGAAAATTGAGAGATTTTAGAGAGGTGGTATGGATAGAGTCTAACTAATATGGATAGAATTCTTAGATTGCGCTACGTGTTGCTCTTTCATGAAGAGAATTGCGCCATTTGTCGCTCTCCCACTAAATGAGGTATTGTTGTAATATATATAATAATTACGTAATGTAGAATTCTACAATGATGCTTGTTCCTTACTGTAGAAAGAAAAATATATGTAGTAGGAGATCAACTTTGTCTTGAAATTAGATTTGGTCCTCCTGGATGTGATCTTTGTGGGGTGTTTTGCTTCTGTATTACATATTCATGAGAGCAGAAACTCTAAGGGATCCATGGTAATTTGACTTAGTGCCACATCATTCTTCCTTTGTGTATGCAATTTTATCAATCTTCTAATATCTTTCTTTCTATCAGCTTTTACACTTTAGTGTCTGCAAATCAATATGGTGAACCCAAGAAATCTCAATCTAATCTTTCCATTCCACATATTCTCACATAAATCAAACTGAGCATCTCTCACTGTCTCCTATTCTTTTTCTTCATTCCGTTGTGTTAAAGTGCCATTTTGACTTCATTTCTTAGTATGGCAAATTATTACAGTAATTCATTTCGCAGTAGGTCTTCTTCTAATTACCATGCATGAAATGCTTTGACATTTAGTATTTTACTGTAGGAAGATAGCTTTAATATTTAGTATTCTACTGTAGGAAGATAGCAAGTTGTGCCCGTGCTGATCATGGGCAACCAACCATCTTTTGTGAATAGAATTTGCATTATGCATAAAAATACTATGATTTCTTTAGTATATGTTTTGATCTATCTCCTATAAAGCTGTAAAATTAGAGTCTATAAGAGGCACAGAGATGTGGTTCTCAGGTTAATATATGAGTAACAATATGATTAGACATTAAAGTGAAAACGCTGGTTAAAATAGATGGCTATAGTCTCCTTTTCTCTAGGTAAAAGAATAAGATCATAGGAATGAAAAATCCTATCTTTGGTCTTTAATTTGAATTTAGTTGAGTTTACAGATCTGCTTCATGTGTTTTCATTCCTTCCGAAAGATCTAGGTTTCATTGAGCACTATCCAATAATGATAAGTGTATTCACTAAGAACAATTTTGCTTTTGTGCAGCAGGTTGAAGTTACACAAATCCTGATTAATGGGCGTATTTCAATTCCTCTTTATCTTAATTTGGCTTCTTGATGCTGTTTGCCCACTGCTGCATGTACTGTTTAATTTTCTCATATGCAAAATCTCTATGATAATGTGGTTTGTTCAATTGTTTCACTTTGTTTTTTGTGTTGTTTTAAAATAGCCAAAAATGACAATTGTGTTGATTTGAGCCAATCCTATTGTTTTCTATGTTTTTCGTTTCCATATTTTTTTGCTTTATATTTGACATTTCTTTGATACAATAGCATGGTATGAATGTTCTAAATTGCTTTGATCAATGATCACTATCATTCTATGTTCAAGCATTGGTTTAGGTTTTATGCTTACATGCGCAATCCCATTTCCAATGACATCATTAGTTTCCTCTTTGTTTTATATTTGTCAAATTTCTTTATTGTACTGGTACTAACCTGCATTGCAATTTATACATATGCATGCTAACTTACTTTGTGCATTTTAAGTTTTACAGGTTCCATGACACTATGCCATCCAGCTTTGCCTTATTCTTTTTATTATTGTCATTTTTTTCTTTTTTTATTTGTAAGTGATGTGCCAATTTTTCCTTATTTTTATTTATAAAATTATTCATTTATTCTATAAGCATGTATTTGAAGTTAAGTCCCCTACTAATCAATGATATAACCAACAGAATTAGTCTTCACTCATTAGTTATGTTAAAATCATCAATGTTTGCCACAATTGTTGATGATTGGGGTTCACTATTTCCTAGGTTGAGAATTGCTTAATTGCAGATTATTCTTCTTCCCTGTTATATATCTACTATGGGATTAATCTAACATCCAAAATACGAAGTTAATTATGTATTTTCTTAAGGTCTTCGATGTAATTTGCAATGGATTTCTTGTAATGGTTTTGAATTAGTGCATTTTCTTTTAGAACCAACAAAAAAAAATGATGATGCTTTCTCTTTGCCTCATTCATCTTGCAAAAGTGGTTCTTGCTTTTATTAATTTTTAGATGGCAAAGCATTTGGTTTTTACTAGCAGGTCAGTAAGAAGCATCTCTATATATGGGAATGATTGAAATGGACATTATGAAGTCTCAATTCATGTCTTTCATGAAACCAGGCACTGCCAAATATCAAAAACCCCTACCAGGATAATGGAGATTTATTCATGAAGCTCAAAAAAGATGATAAGACCAAACTTGGGTCAATCACTTCCGTGGATGTCATTGAGGGTTAAAGATATAAAAGGGAAACATCTACTTCTAGTGAGTTAAAAACACCCGACTTGTCTGCAAGGAAAGGAGTGCAAATTTGTAGGTATATAGTGTATTCATTGTCTTTCATTTCACCACTCCCGCTCCTTTGTAGCCATGCTAAGCGTTATACTGATTTATGGTATTTTGAATTGATACTTGATTGTTTGATGTAGTGGTTCTATTTTTTGCCTTCCCATTTGATGAGTTTGATTTGCTCATTTTTCAGTTTTAGGGAATTCACTTTCTATATTAGTATTGGGATGATATCTATATTGCCCGTGCTCAGCACGGGGGGCATTTTGCTAGTAAACCTTGAAGCTTGATAGGATCCCAACAGTACTTAGATCTTAAAATCCAATTATGGATCCCAAATAATCTAAATCAATATACTTTCTTAGAAGATCCCACCATTACCAAGCCTTATTATTCCTGTTAGAATCAACCCATCAGTTTCGTTAGTGATAAGAATATATTGTTAATGGTTTGGTTAGAGATAAAATTGCATTGTTAGTAATTTCTTAGTGATAATTGTATGAAAGTTTAATCATTGAATACTCTTCGTATTACCATATATGGATTGAGAGGATTTTCCTCTCGTGAAAGTTGTGGTGATTTTATGGCAGTAGTGCATTTTTGAATTTCCACAGCACCCAAATGAAGCCTGTATGGCCTTGAATAGGTAGGACAGCCCTAACGCGCCCAATAGCACATGCCAACCTCAACGTGGACTGTCTCGTCCCTTTCTAAACTTGGAATCTTTAATGCGCTCTGACTTGAGAAATTCATAATGCTCTAAGAAGGGCCTACCTATTTAAAATTAAAACCACTCAAAATCAACGTCTCTCACATTGGATATAAGAAAAGCTTTATTTATGTTTAGTATTCATAGTAAGATTAATCATAAAATACACAACAAATAAAGAGAAATGCTGTCATGTGGATCTATGCATACAAGCTGCAGTTGCCCCCACTGATTATGTGAGGGGAGAAGATGAAAATGTCAAATTGAGACCACTCAAGATATCAAATTTCACGTCATTTCAATGATTTTGAACCCATTTATCCATGGCCCATAAATTTAACCTTTTTTAATAAAAATTATTTTATTGCACGATTCAATAGTCCAACCCCATTGACCTGACGCACACTCAATGAAATTTGTGACGTATAAGAGAGGTTTATATGGTCTATTTGGATTGATCATTGTGTGGAGCCTGCATTCTACACTGCAGGGAAAGATTGTGACAAATGTATAGGAGCAAATGGGTTAAGTAAAATCTCATAAAGAATTCAAATGTCTTGGCTTGCTCACCTATTTAAAATCAGAACCATTCATAATTAGTTAACTATCAGTTGTGGAAGATTGACATAATTTTTACTCTAATATGTTTTAGAGTGACTGCAAAATTAATTTAATCATTTACAATAAAATAGATAGTTTCTTTTCTGATGGCTGGATTAATGGTCCAAATTCGGAAGCTAAAATGCACCGAGCAGACACATAAGTCGTGTCTTGTGTTTCGACGTTTTTCATACCTTTGCCAAGTCTCTTTCTACCGTGTATCAATCGTGTCTTTTTTTGGGTCAGTCGTGGAAACGACCCTCTTGGTCCGCCGTTTTTCAGGTCTAAGCCTTTGAGAACTCGGACCATAATCTAACTTTCTATATATAATGCCCCTTCCATCCTTGATTCCCTCATTCCAGTCACATCTTTCTCTATCTCTCAACTTTTTGCCATGGGTTCTTGCAAACGAAATCTCTTGTCAGTATCCATTCTTTCTATCATCTTGACTTCAACTCATCTGTCTCTATCCGTAGCTAGGCCTTTAGAAAAGAAGTGGGGATGGAACAAAGAAATCCCCATGTTTCAGTCGCTGCAGAGAGGGGAAGGGGGTCCTCCTACCCATTCGAGTTGTACGTATGGAAAAGGATATGGTGGGCCCTGTCGAAAACTAGAGGAAATTAACTTTGCAGCCCATGTTCCTTTCACAACACAGGCCTCTAATTATGGGCCCAGCGTCCCTTTTGGTGCTGCTTTGGAAGACACTAACAGCCAAGATCGGATTCAGGGACATGATCGTCTAGGTTAGATGTGAGCTTTGTGCAACAACCTCACACCAGAAACACATCAAAATGTCTTAAGTACTACGTATTTCATACATGCAAGTCGTGTTGGTTAAAGCAATAAGCTAGACACTTCATCCAAGCAAATGGAAATGGGTGTGTCATCTGATTCTAATAAAAAATTGATAAATGAATTTACATGGGGTTTTCATGTTCAAACAATCACTATATCTATTATGTCTCCGATACACCACTCAATAGGCACTGTTATTTTTATTTGTACAAGCGGTGTTGGTTCCCCTTTTGAAGCATGATGAAATAAACAAACTCAAAATGGCTAAATGCTAAATTTAAAATGGACGCAGGCAACTTGATTGTGTTGGCATCTGTGATGGGTTCACTTGTGTTTGAATGTGGGTGGACCTTAAAATCTTTTAAAATTATTCTCACCCAATTGGTTATCCTTGGGTGTATTCCTCTCAATTTATAGAGGTAAGATTACAGTACATTCTTGTGATGAGGAATTGATAGATTCATAATAGTGAGGGATTGAATGATTTAATTTACACAGTTGCCTATGTGAGAAGATATGATGACCATTGACTTTTCTGTTGGCTGATATCTTAGGATATTTTTCTTTTGAGAGATTGTGATTGCCTGATTTCGCTGCATATATTGATTTGATTTGATGGCAGTGGATGACCATGGTTAACACCCCCCCTTAAGTTGATGGGAAGAGGGCGAACCATTAGCTTGTCTCTTAGTTTAATGAAGGGAGTAGAAGAGAGGCCCTTGTTGAAAACATCAGCTAGTTGATCAGCTGTAGAAATGTATATTACCATGAGATCTTTGCAGACAACTTTTTCTCATACAAAGTGGTAATAAACTTCAATGTGTTTAGTACGAGCATGAAAGACTAGGTTGGCCACTAAAGATAGAGCACCTATATTGTCACACCACATTATCGAAGGAGAGAACAAATGTAAAGGTGCAGATCCTTGAGTAACATGCGTAACCAATATAAATCAATAGTTGTGAGCACCATCTATTTATATTCTACTTCCATACTAGATTGGGACAGTGTAAGTTGTTTCTTAACCCCTCATGAAATGAGACATGGACCAAGAAAAACCGCATTAACATTGGTAGAGCAATGATCATTTGGGCCACCAGTCCAATCGGCATCAGAAAATGGTTGTAGTTTGAGACAACCCTTACCAAAAAGGAGACCATTATCAACAGCACCTTTGAAATATCAAAGTATTTTTTTGAAGTCGGACCCATGTGTTGTTGATGGGTTGTGCATAAACTGACATGCTTGATTCATAGGGAATACAATATCAAGACGGGTAAGGGTCAGATATTGTAGAGCATTAACAATTTTTCGATATTCTGTACCATCTTCAAGGGGATCACCGCCAAATGTTAATAAATTATTGCCAAAGACCGTTGGGGCAAACTAAGGGTTAGCTCTAATCATTTTTGCTTGGTGCAATAAATCAATTGTATATTTTGATTGAAGAAGATACGAGCCAGAGGAATCAAGATGAACTTCAAGTCCCAAGAAATAGCTCAATGGAACAAGATCTTTCATGGTAAATTCGCCTTGGAGATGTGTGATAGGCTTTGCAAAGGCCAATGACGTATTGTTAGTGATGAGCATGTCATTAACATAGATGAGTATCAAAATAGTGATATGGTCATGATAAAAGGTGAATAAGGAAAAATCCACTTGTGATTCAATAAATCCTAATTCAAGAAGAAATGACGAGAGTTAGTTAAACCAAGCACGAGGGCTTGTTTTGGTCAATAAAGGGCCTTTTGAAGGTGGCACACATGATGTGGATAAGTAGTATCAACAAACCCTTGTGGCTGCTCTATGTAAACCTCATCCTCAAGTATTTCATGGAGAAATGCATTAGATACATCAAATTGTCTGTTATGCCAGTCAAAGTGAACTACAAGGGCCAAAATGAGATGAATTGTAATGGGCTTAACCACTAGGCTAAAGGTTTCATCATAGTCCATGCCAACTTCTTGATCAAAACCTCTAGCAATTAGTCGAGCCTTATACCTATCAATTGTACCATCAGATTTCTATTTTGTCTTATAAACCCATTTGGTTCAAATGCTCATTTCTTAGAAGGGTGTGGCATG
Source organism: Sextonia rubra (assembly GCA_037013555.1). NCBI lineage: Eukaryota > Viridiplantae > Streptophyta > Magnoliopsida > Laurales > Lauraceae > Sextonia > Sextonia rubra. Next base: position 26,816,430 of record JASUAD010000011.1, on the reverse strand, counting down.
AGAATCCATGTGGCATTATACTGAAGAGCATCAAATTCTTCACCCATTCACCCATAGCTTTGTGCCATTCAGGTATTTTGAAAGCTTGTGAATAACAAGTTGGTTCAACTGGTTGCTAGTGTCCCAAAAACGCCTTCATGAGATGCTTAGTAAAATTGTACACCTAATATTCTTTAAACTCCTTTTGTCAAAGGGTACCATCTTGAGCCCTTTTGACCATCTCTTGAGAGAGTTGAATTGGCATTGGCAGATTGGAATGCAAAGAGTTTGGCTCAAGTTTTGTTGAAGATGACAAAATGGGTTCCTAGGAAATGGAAGCACTGTTGGGGCTTGGTGAGGTTGTGGAGGTCGGGGTTTCAGTTAATGGAGAGGGTGGTGGCAAACAGGATGCTGATGTTAGATTATTATTGGTGGGTGAAATAGATAGCTGGCTATTTGAAGAGGGTAGAGGGGATGTGCTAGGAACAAGGCAAGAGATGATGGTGTGTTATGGGGAAGCTAGCCTACCAATGGTCCAAAAGCACTCAAGTCATCTTTTCCTGTCAGTGAAGTTGAAATGGATTGAGTGGAATAGTTTGTGGAGACTGAAACGGGAACACATGTTCGTCAAAAATGACATGACGAGAAAGATAAACACGATTGATATTCGGATCAAGGCAATGGTAACCCTTATGGTTGAGGCTATAACCAATAAACACACATTTGACGGAGCAAAATTCGAGCTTATTATGCGTATAAGGATGAAGCCATGGCTAACAAGCACAACCAAATATGCATAAGAAGTTGTAGTCAGGTGGTTTTTGAAAAAGGACCTGCCAAGGTGAGACATTAGAAAGAAACTTTGTGGGCATACGATTAATAAGAAAAATAACAATATTAAAAGATTCAAGCCAATAAGTCGATCGACTGTGAGAATGAGCAAAAAGAGTGAGGCCAGTTTCCACGATATGGCGATGTTTCCGTTCAACCATGCCATTTTGTTCCAGTGCATTTGGGCATGAGATTTGATGAGAAATTCCATGATTAGATAAAAAAGCAGTCCGAAAATGCATACTCATGCATTCTCTGCCCCCATCAGAATGGAAAGTTTTAATTTTATATTCTAATAAACTTTCAACATGGGATTTAAATGCAGTAAAAACATCATAAAGTTCATAGCGATGGCAAAGTGGAAACAACCAACAATACCAAGAATAGTTATCAATAAAAATAACATAAAACTTACAACCACTTATTGAAGAGATAGGGGCTGGTCCCCATACATCACTATGAACTAGCTCAAGAGGCCTAGTAGCAGTGGATTGAGAAGAAGAAAAAGGTAACTTTGTACTTTTCCCAAGTTGGCAAGCATGGAAGATGGATGTGAGATTAGATGAGCCTGAATGTGGAAGGGTTGCATCGGAAAGGACGCCTAGTAGATGGATGACCATGTCGAGAATGCCACAAGAGAGAAGTAACATGAGCACCAGTAAGGGCAGCAGGACTAGCTTTATTGGTGTGGTTTTCATTGAGACGGAAAAGTTATAATCCATTATTAGTTTGCTTCAAAAAGGAGTTTTCCCTGAGAGTTTGTCCTTCACGTAAAAACCATTGGCGTCAAAATAAAAGAGACAATTATTGTCTTTACAAAAATTTTTGAACTAAGAGAAGTTTAGTAGAAGCAGTAGGGCAGTGCAAAATATTATTTAATTTGAAGCTTGAATTGGATGTATGTAAGGTGGTAGAACCAGTATGGGTGATGGACAAACCTTGACCGTTACCAACTTGAACCCTGTCACCTCCTTGATAGTCAAACCGAATAGGAAGATTAGCTATCTTAGGAGTTATGTGATATGTAGCACTTGTATCAGAGTACCAAGTTTGATCATTAACTAGTGAGTGAGTAGCAACCATAGCAGTGAGATTTTTAGGGGGTATCCGCCCTTGATAGGCATAATTCATTTTGTGATAGCAATCAATGGCAAGATGTCTAACCTTGCTGCATATTTGGCAAGTGGGACGGCTGGATGGTCCAGATTGATTATCATGATGACTTTCACTACAACTAGTACTGCTACCTTTGGCACGAGACCCTGAGCCAAATCTATTATTTGGAGGTCTTTTGAATTGGCCACGTCCTTAAGAAGATGCATGAGAACCATGAGCTGCTACAAATGCAATTGTGGGTTCAATATTGATGGGTGAAATCCTAGTTTCTTCAATGCTTAGTTCCTTACAAATAAGAAGGGCATGGAGCTCTTCCAGGGAAACCGGATTAGCTTTCTTGCAGGTCCAAATAGATATTTTAAAAGGATGGAATTCAACATGTAATTGGTAAGGTCCAAATATGAGTTAATCATAATTTACTATAATTAATTTTTTTATTCAAATTAATAAATAATTAGGCAAATTCAATCCAAATTATTTGGGTTTAGGTTATGGATAGGCAATTAGGTCAGGTTCAAATTTTATTTAGGTAGTTAAAAAATTTTTGTAATTAAGAATTTTCATGATTTCACATCAATTTGGCATCACTTTAGTCTCATCATGTGTAGTTCCACATGTAGGTCATCTTTCATGTTTGGCCCAGCTCAATTCGAACCAGGGCCAACTAAAGCCATTTGACTCAAACTGTAAGATTCATAAAACCTTTGGATTTGTCCATAAATTCCAAAAGATTTGATCTAAAATAGCCTAACCACTTCATTCCCTCTTCATTTCCTCAAGTCCCCTGCTAGAGCAGCTCCTCCTTTCTTCTTACTCTCTCTTATCTCCTTTTCATGTTAGTGCTGGAATCTAGATCTTGAGCTCCTACATGGAAGAGCTAAGGCTCTCACCTCCTTCCTCATCACCTCCTTATTTATCTCCTTCCCTTAGAATACGCAATTCCACTTATTTTCCTCCTCTACAGCTCTATAATGTAAAGACCCCACCTCTACTTCAGTTCTTTGGACTCCAATGAGTCAAGGAAAGTTTAATTGAGTGAAGCATTGAACCTAGAGGCAAGTATAAGTATGTATATCGACTATATGTATGATTTACTATGTTGATTTTTGATGAACTCTCTGTTAATGTCAATTTTACAGTTCTTTTGCCCTTTAATTTAAGAATGTAAGGTGGTTTGGGTGTAATTGAAGGAAATGATTTATTGATGTTGGGTACAGGGGAGACTCATAAAACATGGAGAGAATCAGTTGAAAATTGATTCTGGTTATAGCCAAAAGGCTCTAGGGCTGATTGATTGGATAAAGGTTTGATTGATTGGATTCTGCTTTTGGGAGGTGTCTGATCAGTTGAACACCAGGCCGATTGATTGGGTGCCCCCAGTTTTGATAAAACTTTAATTAATTTCTTTTGAAGTGGGGATCAATTAGGAACTATTCTAAACTTTTACTAACACCCTAGAGATATGTTCGAACCCAATTTTATCTTTAGGATATAAGTACAAATAAAGACCATGTAGGGCCTTAAAAGTGGTACCTTCACATTAAACAAATTAGTTCAACGATAATTAAATACTAAAAGGAAGAGTGTGGAGCTGTCACTCATTCCCTCTTAACTTTTTGATTAGTTTCCTATGTCACATCAACGGTGTTGGCATAAGAAGTGGTGTCCTTTGCCTACACAATGTAATTCTAAGATTTGATAGTACATTGATACCGAACGTTTTATGAATATGTTGTATTGAATGACCAAGGAAGCACATATTATCCTAGTTAGGGTTGGCTATTAAATGTCCTTGTTAACTTCTCAATTCAAATGCATTCATATTGTTGATTTAATTCTTGCCTTCAACATGATTTTAATCATATATTCATTCCTCCTGGGTGAACCTTGAGGCACGATTTGGGCTGGAGTTTCTTTTGAGCATAAGCCCATGAGCCAAAAGAGGGGTAACCAAGGTTGAGAAGGTTTGAGCAGTTTTAGCTCATTTAAGTATGCATCATTTGATTATCAATAACTTTGTTCAATCCTGATTTTATAATTGTATACGATCTCAAGACCGATATATGCTTTTGTATAAGTATAAGGCGATCGCTATGTATGAAAAGTATGAAAGTTATAAATCTCGATCGGTCTTGATATAATGAGTTCGCACTACTTAGCTTATACCCCTAGGAGGTTCGACGGGGCTGAACTAGGTATTTTATCTGTTACCTACTGCAGTAGTTATGTAAAGAGCTGGTAGGCGCTCTTTGGATAATTAAGTGGATCCTGACCCGACCGCTAGTAATTTCCCACATTATGATATGTGCTCTCTAAGAGAATAGATAACCTCATGGATGCTAATTAATATGTTATTGTATTTAATTTATGATTCTTTAATCATTCTTATTCACATGCACAATATGCCTAACTTTTGTAAATGCTCTCTTTCAATTAATATACCTTTAAATTCAATTGAAACATCATGATAGTCTTATATATTCTTATATTTGCTTAACTGTCATGTTAATAGTGTTACCCTTAGTGTTAAAGGTACAAAACCCACCGCCACCTCGGCAATTAATGCAACCATGAAAGAGACCATGACGGTTTCTAGGGGTATAAATGAGTGGAATGAGGATGACATCTACTACTAGTTATCCCGTGTAACGTGTCAAGGGGTTCATTTTGAGCTTGTTTAGGATGTAGCCATATTTTGACTTATAGCTAGATCATGCCAGCATTATTATGCTGTTTCTAGAGTTATTGATTGATGGGCATATATTTTGGATTTTGTATATGCTTACGTATCTTTGTATATCATGTGTATGTGGATAGATTACTTAACAAACCTTGGTATATTAATGAATGAATGTTTTATTAGTGTCTATGATAATTACAGGTATGCTTCACAGGTTTTCGCGTCGTTATTAAATTAATTAACATGTATTTATGGAGCTTCCTCATATGTTCTTGTAGAATCACCCTTGCAGTAGTTCGCACATATCTTAATATGGCACAGAATGCCACAAGTTACATGTGCTATGCCTCGCAATCCACCATAATTCCTTAATTCTCAGATTCGGAGCTTAACATAATCCATCCAGAGTATAGAGGATAAGATCATCTTCATCAACAAGAGCACCACAAGCTGTTAGTTTATCAGCTAAGACTTTAATTTGCTGAAGGTGGTCTTGCATAAAGGAAGTGCCTTTCTTTTGAGATTGTAGTTGCTTCTTAAGTTGAATTACATGAGAGTAAGAGAGAGAGAGGCAAACCTTTTCTCAAGATCATCCCAAATTGCTTTGGATGTTTTTGTAAGGAAGAACTGCTTTAGATAGTGTTGAGTTTATCCATGTGAGTAAATTTTGATCTTTGAGAACACACTTTGTATACTTGGGGTTAATAGTTGTGGATTGTATCCCATTCGCATTGACAGTGAACTTTTGAGGGCATAGTAATGAGCTATCTACAGAACCCAAAAGATTATGACCCTGAAGTATAGGTGACGCGGTCTCGGATCTCCAATAGAGCATAAAACAATCTCTTGAAGGATTGTTCAAATCCAAAGATGGATTTCTGCCCTAAAGCATGCCAACACTCACGACAAGCACAAAGATAGAGAAAATTTTGATAATTTTAATTGAATTAAGCACGTCTATTACAATGAATGGCTCCTTCTTATATAAAAAAGGCTATTGCTAAAATAGGATAGAGTAATCCTAAACAATCATAGCTTATTAGATTAAATTAAGTCCTAATCTCAACTCAACATAAAAATAGAAATAAATAACTAATTACTAATTAACTAAGGGTATAAAACCTTGAAGAGATCAAAGAACAAGCAGGACCATCACTATCTGTGGGCCTGCAATCTGGGTTGGGTTTGCGATCAGCTTGCGTCAACTTTCCTTGGCTTGGTCTCTACTTTAGAAATGGAGCACTTGATATCTCTCATAAAGATCAAGATTAATGCACTGGAAGTCTATAGCTGTAATCCATATAGCGTCAGAAAGAGGATGATTCCGCCAGCGAACATAAAACTTCTGGTAACCTCCTTAACTTGTAGAAACAATTTCTTCATTAGGGGCATCAACGATCTCATCAGTAGATGGGAGATGGACTGGTAGTAAAATAAGTTGTTCGGAGATGAACTGGTAGTAAAATAAGTTGTTCTCCGTGATCTCCCTCATTATCATGACCGCGGTAGAGAGTAAGATTCTTTACATTGAATGAAGACCTAACGCCTAAATCAGGAAGAAGGTCAAAAACATAGGCGCTAGGGCTAATCTTTTGTAAAATCATGAATGGATAGAAGTTATGAGGGTGGAACTTCTTATTAACTCCAGGAGGTAGCTTTTCAGGTCAAATATGGATCATAACCATATCTCCTTCATTAAATTCAACAAATTGATGATGTATGTCAGCTTACTTTTTATAAACATCGTTGCTGGCAGATATATCGTGGCGTACTTCATTATGCACTTGTTGTATGTATTGGAATAAATGTCTAGCATCTACATTAACTCTTACATCGATTGGCAAAGGCACCAAATCGGCAAGGAGTTGTGGATGAACTCCTGTAATAGCTTCAAATAGTAAAGTGTCGGTTGACTGATTGACTGAGTATTGTATGAAAATTCTGCCATATGTAGCACTTGATCCTAGTTTGTGATACGGTTACATTCAAAACACCATAACAACTATCCAAGACTTTCTATTTACCACTTATGTTTGTATAAGGTCCAAACCCAAACTAATCTTGATTTACTATAATGAATTTTGTTTTACCTTAATTAATACATGTGTTGGATTAAGTGAATAGAGTATGAATAAGTCATGTTGACGATATCTGGGCATTGTAAAACCTATTGTGATAATTTGGAGTAAAAGGGAAGCTCATTGGAACCAAAAACTGAGAGTTATGTATAAAACTCAAGCTTTAGGAATAGTTTCCAGAATTCTAAACCTTACGGTGAAGCCCACGACTAAGCCATAAGTGTTCTACGACTCGAAACCTAGAGAGCTAAAATCCTGTATTTGAACTACGGCTAACCCTCGGCCAAGCCATGCAATGAACTATGGCTAAGCCATAATTACCCTATAACCAAGCCATAAGCCATTTTACAACTGGCTTTTCTGAGAACAACCAAACCCAGTTTTCTTCCATGGGTGACCCTCGGCTAACTCATGGATTGGGCAACAGCTTCACCGTAGGTTTCATACGGCTATGCTGAACGCCAATATACGGCTAAGCTATAAATGCGAATGAAAGTAAGAGGAAAACCTAAGCCGCACGGCTAAGCCATAACTTGTATACAGTTAAGCCATAAAAACACTGTGAACTTAGGACATTAGAGATTTCCAAAACCTTGTATGCTTTACATTTGACACTTTTACCCTAATTAAATTAGTCCAATGGTGATTAAATGTTAAGGGAAGAGTGAAGAGCTGTCACTCATTCCTTCTATTTTCCTGATGATTTTCGAATGTTACGTTATGTGTGTTGGCATAAGAAGAGGTGTCTAATGTACACACAATGTAAGATCAAGATTTTGGTAACACAATGACACTAGACGTTTTATGAATACATCGTATTGAATGACTTCGGAAATACGGATTATCTAGCATAAGGTTGGTTAGTAATTATCTTTGACAATTACTCAATCTAATTGCATTCATATTCTTAAATAACCTTGCACTTAACATGATTTGATGATGTGCCCATGTTTCCTAACGAACCTTGAGGAAAATTAGTGCCGAAGCTTTCATTGAGTGTGTGCCTATGAGCAAAAATGGGTGTAGCTAAGGTTGATAGGGTTCGAGCTCTATTAGCTCATTTATGTATGCATTGTTTGATTATCAGATTGCTTGCTCAATCCCAATTCTTATGACTGAATATGATTTCAAGACCGATACTCCTTTTATGTAAGAATATGAAATGATCACTATGATCAATGATAACTATGTATCATATGAATTCGAGACAGTCTTGATATGTTGAGTCGGCACCACTTAGCTTTTACCCGTATTAGGTTCGATGGGATCAATTTGGATATCCCTTATGTCACTGCTACAAAAGCTTATGAAAGAGACGGTCGGCACTCCTTGGGAAGCTAGACTAATTCCCTAGCAATATTTCCTTCTGTATATTATACGTTCTGCTTAGAGAGAATATAGCCTTGTGGATGCCAACTAGTATGTTACAATATCCTATTCATGATTCATTATTCGTACTAATTTCAAGCATAACATGTGTAGATATAATTATTGCTTTCTTTTAATCAATATGTTTTCTAATTCGTTTGATACATCATGATAGTTTTATATATCTCTATATTTGCTTAACCGTCATATTAACAGTACTATCCTTGGTGTTACAGGTACTGAACCCGTCGCCAGAACAGCAAGCAATGAGCCCCCGGAGGGAACTCCAGTGGTACCTTGGGGAGTAGAAGAGTGGAATGAAAATGATGTATTCTATTAGTTGTCCTATGTAAAGCATCAATGAGTTTTCTTTTGAGTTGTTAAGTTTAGTTTGCTTGGACTTGTGGCTATTTGGAGTTAGAGATGGATGGACATGTTATATGGATTTGTAGAACTGTGTTTTAGTATTTGTTGTCGTATGTTGATGGATGGTTAATTAATTAACCTAAGCATAATTATGAATGAATAATATTTTATTATTGCTTATGATCATTATAGATGTATTTCACATGCCTCCACTTTATTAATTGAATTTTGATATATGTGTTTGTGAAACTTCTTTATACGTTCCTGTGGAACCTCCCTTGTAGCGATTTGTGCGTGTCTTTGCTTGGCATGGGTTGCTATGGGATTACGTATGCACACCCCGAGGTCCACTATAATCCCTAATTCTCGGGTTTGGGGCGTGACAAATAGCTCATGTAAGTATACATTGTTTGAATAACTATTACTTCGTTTAATTCTGATATTTATGATTGAATATGATCTCAAGAACGGTATATGTTTCTATATAAGAAAGAGTCAATCGCTATGTATGGTAAGTAAGAAAATATGAATTTTGATCGGTCTTAACATATTGAGTCGGCACCACTTAGGTTTTATCCATAGGACCAAATGCGGGTATTATATATGTTCCCTATTACAGTAGTTGTATGAATAGTTAGTCGGAGCTCTTAGGGTAGCCAGTTGGTTTTGGCCCGACTACTTGTGATTCTCCATAGTATGATATGCTTTCACTAAAGAAAAGATAGCCACATGGATGCCAACTAGTAAGTTATTGTATTCTCATTTATGATTTGTTATTCATGCTTAATCATATGTACAATATGTCTAGTTTCCGATTATTGCTTTCTTTTAATAATACATCTTCTAATTCAATTGGTATATCATGAAAGTCTTATATATCTCTATATTTACTTAACGTCATATTAACAGTGTTACCCTTGGTGTTACAGGTACAGAACTCGATGCTGGTGTGGCAATCAACGCAGCCTTGGAGGGAACCCCAATGGTACCTTGGGTGTAGAGGAGTGGAATGAAGATGACGTATTCTACTAGTCATCCGACATAGTGCATTGCAGGGTTTGTTTGGGTTGCCTAGGCTTGGTCATGATTGGTCTATAAAGGAGTTATGCCATCATTATCATTTTGGTTTAGAGTTACTGATGATGGACATATTATTTTGAATTTTGTTTATGTTTAAGTATTTTGTTATCATGTATATGTAGATGGTTAAGTAACAGACTTTAGGTTATAATTATGAATGAACGAATGTTGTTATTATTATTGCTTATGACAAATTACATGTGAATTCTCTAGGTTTCTGCTTAATTGTGCAATATGGTTGTCACATGTACATAAATCTTCCTCACACATACTTGTGCAATATCCCTTGTAGTGGTTCGTATATGTCTTAATGCTGCACGGATTATTACGGGATTACGTGTGTCGCACCTCGGGATCCACAATAATCCCCAATTCCAGGGTTCAAAACGTTATAGTTTGTCCATCAGATTGAGGATGATAAGCAGTGGAAAAGTTAAGCTTGGTATTGAAAACATCCACAAGGTCTTCCGGAAATAGCCCATAAACTTTGTATCTCGATCAGAAACAATAGTTTTTGGAAGACTGTATAGATGAACAACTTCTTTAAAGAATAATCTGGCCACCTTGTAAGTATCAGCAGTTGTAGTACAAGGAATAAAGTGTGCCATTTTTTAAAAATAGTCAACAACGATGAAAACAGATTCAACCTTTATGGTAGTCATGGGTAAACCTAATACAAAGTCCATGCTAATGTCTTTCCAAGGAGTATGGGAAATAAGCAGAGGCTGATATAATCCAGTGTTCTTATTTCCTTTAGTAAGCTGACATGTTCTACATCTTTTGCAAATGTGAATTACATTGATTTTCATGTAAGGCCAATAATATCTATCACTAACAACAGCAAGCATTTTGTTGCAACCTAAATATCCGCTACAGCCTCTTGCATGCAACTCTTGCACAATATAGTTACGAATATAAGTAGTTGGAAGACAGAGTTGCGTACCTTTGAATAAGAAACCATCATGAAGCCGATAATGAGGATGTCAAATATTATCACTATTGAGGAGATTCGCATAAATAGAACTAAAGTCCTTGTTAGCGGCATAATCATGTTTAATTTGCTCAAATCCTATCACACTAATAGATATGGCATCAAAAGATACTTTTGCCAACTTAATGCATCCACAATCATGTTATTTTTTTCTGTTTTATGTCGAATGCTGAATTTGAACTCCTGTCTATTTACACTCCACTTAGCACGGTTAGCACTGATTTTCTATTGGGAATGTAGATATTGCAAAGCATCATTGTCAGAATAGAGCATAAATTCATTAGCAATCAAATAATGCCTCCAATGACAAAGCGTTTGGACATGAGAAGAATTCCAAGTCATAGGTAGAAAACTCTCGCTTCGCATCAGATAGTTTCTTGCTGAAAAATATAACTGGATGTCCTTCCTAACTAAGAACACCGTCAATGCCTACATTAAAGGCATTACAAGTAATTTCAAAGAACTTGTTAAATCAGAGACCTGTAGGACTGACACTTCAGTAATCTTTTGCTTGATTTTTTTCCAAAGCCTTAGTAATTGCGTTGGTCCATTTGAAGTCAACTTTCCTTATACTAGTAGTAATATGTAACACTCCGATCCCCTTTGAGCCGGATTAGTGGCTCATTAGTGTGTGTTTTGTTTTGTTTATTTCTTTTGGACTTGTTTTGAGTCATGGATAGGTAGTTGAGTGACCTTTGACCTGGAATAGGTAGTTCTAAGCCCTTTTTCGTAATTTTGCTTTTGCTTTGCTCATCTCATCTTTGCATCATCTTGGTGTCAGCACGCGTATTTCGTTGAGCTCGACAAATTCCGTAACTGTGTCAGAACCATTTGGAGTCAATTGGGGAAGATGGACCTTCGTGTGACTTGAACTGTAATTAGTCTTAACTCTCAGGACTTTGACTTAACTTTCAAAACCCATATATAAGTGAGTCATCTTACAGATGTCTCTCTCTTGCTCATTTCATTTGATCGACTGCATGCAAGGAGAATTCAGAAGCCACGTTGTCTCTCTCTCTCTTCTCTTTCCTTCTCTTACTCGAGTAGGATTTGGATTCCCTTGTTTGATTTGGGTTCTTCTCCATTCTCTCATCTCTGTCCTTGCCTTAGGTAAGTGGGTTCTTTCCCAACTCTTTGTATTTCCTCTCCAATTACATCTCCCATTCTCTGTTGCTATGTCTTCATCTCATGCATGTGTGATTGCTTTGATTTGTTTTGATTTTAGTTGCTTGGAGCTTGATTTCAGAGGATTTGTCAGATTTGAGGCAAGTATAAGTACAGGTTTTGATAACACATATGGGTGTTGTTTGATTGCTTGGATTCATTCTCATTCTCTGTATAGAAATGTGTTACAGCCATTTTCTAAGCTATGAGGATCAGTTGAGCTTGTTTTATTCAGTTTCTGTACAAAAATTTCGTTTCTGAAATCTTCCCGAATTCGCGTCTGTATTGTACGGCTAAGCCGTAACCCTGTACGGCTTAGATTCCAGAGAGTGACAAATTCGAGTTTGTTCTACGGCTAGGCTACGGCTAAGCCGTAATTTGTCCTACGGCTGAGCCGTAAGCTAGCCGTGAACCAAACCGTATCTAAGCCGTGGATTTAATCTCTGATCAGTCGAAACTTTTCTGATATCAGTGTTCTTACGGTGAGGCTACGGCTAAGCCGTGATGGTTTACGGCTAAGCCGTGGACTCCACCGTAGCTCAGCCGTGAGATGTATCAGATCAGAGGTGGAAAAGCTGACAGTTTAGCCGTGTTCTGAAGGGAACCACGGCTAAGCCGTAGTGCATATTGCGGCTACGCCGTAGGATGCCACGGCTAAGCCGTAGGTCACCCATGGCTAAACCGTAAGACCTGTTAAATATCAGTTAAACTTAGGCTAATGGTGTGACCTTGTAGGGCTCAAATACAGGTTAACCATACCCGTAAACCGGCCCAAATGGATTCTTTGGAGCGCATGAATAGTCTGTTAGGCTGTGACTTATTCATGTGAGTGTTGCTCATTGTTAAGCACCTCCCCATGGGTGTTGGTTTAAGGGACTTCGATGCACATAAGGATTATATTGCAACACTAGGATGGCAACGGTGCATCGAATAACTTAAAACTACATCAACATGCACGGTTAGTGATAGTGATGCAACTAGATTAGACTTGGCTTGTAATGAACCTTGATTCCGTATTAATCTAAGATGCATTTCATATTGTTTATAGTTTTGCCCTCTGCTCTGTTAATCTATGTATGCATTTCCTCAGTCATTTTGCTTCCGTTCTGTATATCTGTATTATTCTTCGCTCTGTACTATGTTTTGATCTATGCTATGCTTTGTATATTCTCTGGCTTTGTATATCTCTGATTTTTGGGTATTCCCTGGTGGCTCTGCCCAGAGGTTAATACGTGAGGACGAGATCCGGTCTTTGTCATCGGTGAGCCCAAAGCGGATAATCTCCCCTTTCTATGGATTTGATTTGATTGGTATTAGTCTGGCTCTACTCAGCCTCAGCCCTAGGATACCCGACGGGGTTACCTCTGGCGTAGATCTCTGTATCTCTGTTTTAACTGCAGTGTTGCTTTGTCTTGGGACCCCGGAACCCAGGAAACCGAGACCCGCTTGTACCTTTGGCCTGGACAGCGGTGTTCTCTGCTCTGCTCTGCTCTGCTCTCTTTTGGAGAGAACATGGTTAACGTAGTAGCCAACTAGTTCAGTATTCTATGTTTTGATTCCATTATCATGTTTTACTCCTATGCACGATTTGCTTAGCATACTAAGATGGACTCTGTATTTAATCTTCTGTCCCTATTTCATTCGCTTTGATACTATGCGTGTTTCTTTCCTGTTACTTATAATTGCTGGATCGTTGTATTCATTTGTGTTGTCTGTGGTGTTGCAGGCACAGATACCTTGCCCAGCTCCCCGGCGGTCGAGGAGGCTGCAGGGGCGAGTGTAGAGGCACCCTCCGGTCTGGCAGAGTGGGCCTGATCACTTCTGCCAAGTGCGTGCATGCATACCAGTGGCTTTTATTTTGCATTTTGGTTTTTGAGAGTTTGTATTTGGACTTTGGACTTTGGACTTGTATTCTGTATATTTTGTGTATATTGATTTTGGTGTGTATTCGGTTTTATCTCAGTGTATTTGTCTTTGTCTTTTCCGTTTCGTATTTGCTTTGGCTTCCGCTATTTTATTTTCCTTTGTTGCTTGCTATGATATGTACAGCTTCCGCGTACGCTTAGTTCGCACGTGTTAGATCCCTTGTGTGCGTGCATCTGGACTGGGTTTGGGTGCACGTGCACGGGAGTACGTGTGTCACCGGTTTAGCTTTTCGCTAACCCCCGAATTCTGGGCTCGGGTCGTGACATACGTATTGTATGGTATCAGAGCATGCTAGTTATAAGCATGTAGGCATCTAAGATCGTGGTGAGATAACGATATCAACTATTTGACTCGAGGTCTCATATGTTGATTTGGGGTTTGACTAACTCAGGGCATGTTATATTTGTGTGTTGTGTTTCTTTTCCTTTTACAGGATGGCATCAGGATCAGGATCTAGGGAGGAGAATCAACAGGGCCATAACGGTGATAGTGGATCGGTACCCCCACATATCAGCAGTGAGGAGCGCTTGATGATGATGATGCAGTCTATGCAGTCATTACAGGCGCAGATGGCATCCATGGTAGATAGGCAGAGTCAGGCTGCTGCAGTAGCATCACCTCATGTAGATCAGCAGGTGATTTTCCAGCCTAAGGAATCAGATCCTAATGCGCTTTTCGACAAGTTCCGTAAGCGAGGGGCGACTGAGTTCCATGGGATAGAGGATGCATTGCAGGCTGAGCAATGGTTGGAGCAGACTGAAGAGCTATTTGATACGATTGTGTGCAGCAACAAGCAGAAGGTAGTTCTCACAGCCTCTATGCTTCGGAGTGTAGCTAAGACATGGTGGAGGAGTGTTAAGACCTCATTTCAGACTATGCCCAGTGCCACAGTTTGGGAGACCTTCAAGCAGCAATTCCGTCGTAAGTTCATGCCTCTCCATATTCAGCGAGCCAAGGAAGTGGAATTCTTCAACCTTCAGCAGAGACAGATGTCAGTTGCAGATTATGTACACAGGTTTACAGAGTTGTCTCATTTCGCAGAGGATATGGTGAACACGGAGCATAAGAAGGTGACTCGCTTCGTCAACGGCCTAAATCCGAGACACAAACGCCACGTGGTTGCTTGTATGTGGCCGGCTACCTTGGATGACGCTATTGACAGGGCTTATGATGCAGAGGCCATCTTTGAGGAGGAGCGAACAGAGGCTAAGAGGGCAGCAGGTTTCAGTGGCAGAAGTCAGTTCCAGAAGAAGTTCAAGGGTAAACAGGGTAGTTCGAGCAGTTCTCAGATAGTTTGCGGTCACTGTGGGAAGGATCACCCCACAGACAGATGTTGGAGGAAGAGTGGGGCTTGTTTCGGGTGTGGCTCTACGGACCACAGGCGGGCCCAATGCCCGAAGTTTCAGTCCTCTCCACAGACGAGACAGACAGGACCTACAGCACAGGGCAGATCTCAGCCAGCTCGCCCAGGTCAGAAGCCGAATCGCCAGACAGCCCGAGCCTATGCTGCTACGCATGAGGGCGCGGAGGAGGCCACGGTAGTGGAAGGTAAAATTTTAATTTCCGATGCAGAAGCTTTAGCTTTATTTGACTCCGGGTCTACGCGTTCGTACGTAGCACCCCATTTTGCTGTGCAGCTTCGACAGCGACCCACACCACTTCCATACTTGTTGCTAGTATCCACTCCGGTTGGTAAGCGGGTGGAGTGCAGTGTGTTTTACCCTCAGTGTGATGTGCGGATAGCTGGTCATCAGCTCCCAGTAGACCTCGTGTTGCTCACGACACTGGACTTTGATGTGATTCTTGGTATGGACTGGCTTGCAAGATATCATGCGTGTATCAATTGCTACAGCAAGGCTATTTATTTTGATTTAGGCAGCGGATTCCGATTTGAGGGCAGCCAGACGAAGTGCCCCAGGCGTGTGATATCTGCTTGTAAGGCAGACAGGATGCTTCGTAGGGGATGTGAAGGATTTCTTGCATTCATTTCAGAGAAGAAAGATCAGCGACAGCTCAGCGAGATTCCAGTAGTCAGCGAGTTCCCGGATGTCTTTCCGGAGGATGTGCCAGGGTTACCACCAGCTCGAGAGATAGAGTTTGCGATTGATTTGATGCCAGGTACAGCACCCATCAGTAGAGCTCCATATCGTATGGCACCTGCAGAGTTGTTGGAATTAAAGAAACAATTGCAGGATTTGTCGGATAAAGGGTTCATACGCCCAAGTGTTTCACCTTGGGGAGCTCCTGTATTGTTTGTCAAGAAGAAGGATGGCAGTTTCCGGATGTGCATTGACTACAGGCAGTTGAACAAAGTGACTATCAAGAACAAATACCCATTGCCTAGGATTGATGAGTTGTTCGATCAACTTCAGGGTGCAGCTTACTTCTCTAAGATTGACTTGAGGTCAGGATATCACCAGCTCAGGGTGAAGGATGAGGATGTTCCTAAGACAGCTTTCAGGACTCGGTATGGACACTACGAGTTCCTTGTCATGCCGTTTGGTTTGACGAACGCACCCGCAGCTTTTATGGCGTTGATGAACAGGGTGTTTACTTCCTTCTTGGACCAGTTCGTTGTGGTTTTTATAGATGACATATTGGTCTATTCGAAGACTGTTGAGGAACATACAGACCATCTGAGGAAGGCATTGCAGCTGCTTCGAGATCACAAGTTGTATGCAAAGTTGGCTAAATGTGATTTCTGGCTAGAGCAAGTTGCATTTTTGGGACATGTGATTTCTAGAGATGGATTGATGGTGGATCCGGCTAAGATTGAGGCAGTAGTCCATTGGCCCCGTCCTAGATCAGTGACAGAGATTCGGAGTTTTCTGGGATTAGCAGGATATTACCGCAGGTTTGTGCAGGATTTCTCGAAGATTTCAGCCCCGCTGACTCAGTTGACTCGGAAGAAGGTCCCGTATGAGTGGACAGAGAAATGTGAGCGTAGTTTTCAGTTGCTGAAGGAAAAGCTCACTACGGCGCCAGTGTTGACTCTCCCGAATGGTAGTGAGGGATTCATGATTTACTCAGATGCCTCTAGAGTTGGACTAGGCTGTGTACTGATGCAGAATCAGAAGGTGATTGCCTATGGATCCAGACAGTTGAAAGAACATGAGAAGAACTATGCCACACATGACTTGGAGTTAGCAGCCATTGTATTTGCATTGAAGTTGTGGCGGCATTACCTGTACGGTGTGAAGTTTGAGGTCCATTCCGATCATCACAGTCTGCAATACTTGTTTGATCAGCATGACTTGAATATGAGGCAGCGAAGATGGTTGGAGTTCATCAAAGACTACGACTTTCCGATCAAGTACCACCCAGGCAAGGGCAATGTAGTTGCAGATGCACTCAGCAGGAGGACAGACAGTCTTCAGGTGTTAGCAGGATTCTATATGCTTGTGCATGATCAGCCTGTAGAGGTTCAGATGGTAGGAGACTCGGTGACATTAGCTACTACCGTCGTGTTTCAGCCTGAGGTGATTCAGCAGATCAAGGATCGCCAGTTTGAGGACCCCCTCCTGGTGAAGTTCAGAGATCGAATTGCAGATCGACCGGATTTTAGCTTGGTAGATGGAGTTTTATACTTTCGGAATAGACTGTGTGTTCCCGCTGTGGACGAGCTGAAAGATAAGTTGATGACAGATGCGCACGATGCCCGATATGCGATGCATCCCGGGAGTACGAAGATGTACCGGAACTTGAAAGATAGATTTTGGTGGAACAATATGAAGCGGGAGATCGCAGGGTTCGTAGCTCGATGTTTGACCTGTCAGAGGGTAAAAGCTGATCATCAGCGACCTCCAGGATCATTGCATCCATTGCACACTCCGCAGTGGAAGTGGGAGCACATTACTATGGATTTTGTTTCCGGTTTTCCGCCGACCAGTAGAAAGAATAATGCGATCTGGGTCATAGTGGACAGATTGACCAAGTCAGCACATTTCCTTCCGTTCAAGAAAGGGATGACATTCACGGAGATGGCCAGGAAGTTTGTTGACGAGATAGTCAGATTGCATGGTACCCCAGTATCGATTGTGTCAGATCGCGACAGTCGTTTTGTATCTTCATTCTGGAGAGCATTTCAGGAAGCTATGGGTACGAAGCTGAGTTTTAGTACGGCATACCACCCCCAGACTGATGGACAGTCGGAGCGTACCATTCAGACGTTGGAGGATATGCTCAGAGCTAGTGTGCTGAACTTTGAGAAGGAATGGGATATGCATTTGGCATTATGTGAGTTTGCTTACAACAACAGCTTCCATGAGAGTATTGGTATGGCACCTTATGAGGCTCTATACGGACGTAAGTGCAGGACTCCAGTGTGCTGGGAGGAAGTTGGAACTAGAAGTTTCCATGGTCCGACCATCATTGCTGAGACGACAGAGAAGGTGCAGAAAGTGATAGAGAATCTGAAGATTGCTCGGTCCAGGCAGAAGAGCTATGCTGATACTCGGAGGAGACCTTTGGCATTCCAAGTCGGAGATTGGGTATTCCTTAAAGTTTCTCCGATGAAGGGCACAGTTCGATTTGGTCAGAAGGGCAAGTTAGCTCCGAGATATGTAGGACCGTTCGAAGTCAAGAGCCGAGTTGGAGATTTAGCCTATCGGTTGACACTTCCAGTTGAGTTCTCCGGTGTTCACGATGTGTTCCATGTGTCGATGCTCCGTAAGTATGTGCCAGATCCGAGCCATGTGATTCGCTACGATGATATCCAGATTCAGCCTAATGCGACTTACGTTGAGCGTCCGCTTCGCATCGTTGGGACACGAGAGCAGATTCTCCGTACCAGGACTATCAGATGGGTTAAAGTGTTGTGGGAGCATCATGGTCCAGATGAGGCTACTTGGGAGCTAGAGGAGCAGCTAGCGCGCCAGTACCCCCAGCTCTTTGCGCAGGTAGGTAGTCATTCCGAGGACGGAATGATTCCTAGTGGGGGAGGATGTAACACTCCGATCCCCTTTGAGCCGGATTAGTGGCTCATTAGTGTGTGTTTTGTTTTGTTTATTTCTTTTGGACTTGTTTTGAGTCATGGATAGGTAGTTGAGTGACCTTTGACCTGGAATAGGTAGTTCTAAGCCCTTTTTCGTAATTTTGCTTTTGCTTTGCTCATCTCATCTTTGCATCATCTTGGTGTCAGCACGCGTATTTCGTTGAGCTCGACAAATTCCGTAACTGTGTCAGAACCATTTGGAGTCAATTGGGGAAGATGGACCTTCGTGTGACTTGAACTGTAATTAGTCTTAACTCTCAGGACTTTGACTTAACTTTCAAAACCCATATATAAGTGAGTCATCTTACAGATGTCTCTCTCTTGCTCATTTCATTTGATCGACTGCATGCAAGGAGAATTCAGAAGCCACGTTGTCTCTCTCTCTCTTCTCTTTCCTTCTCTTACTCGAGTAGGATTTGGATTCCCTTGTTTGATTTGGGTTCTTCTCCATTCTCTCATCTCTGTCCTTGCCTTAGGTAAGTGGGTTCTTTCCCAACTCTTTGTATTTCCTCTCCAATTACATCTCCCATTCTCTGTTGCTATGTCTTCATCTCATGCATGTGTGATTGCTTTGATTTGTTTTGATTTTAGTTGCTTGGAGCTTGATTTCAGAGGATTTGTCAGATTTGAGGCAAGTATAAGTACAGGTTTTGATAACACATATGGGTGTTGTTTGATTGCTTGGATTCATTCTCATTCTCTGTATAGAAATGTGTTACAGCCATTTTCTAAGCTATGAGGATCAGTTGAGCTTGTTTTATTCAGTTTCTGTACAAAAATTTCGTTTCTGAAATCTTCCCGAATTCGCGTCTGTATTGTACGGCTAAGCCGTAACCCTGTACGGCTTAGATTCCAGAGAGTGACAAATTCGAGTTTGTTCTACGGCTAGGCTACGGCTAAGCCGTAATTTGTCCTACGGCTGAGCCGTAAGCTAGCCGTGAACCAAACCGTATCTAAGCCGTGGATTTAATCTCTGATCAGTCGAAACTTTTCTGATATCAGTGTTCTTACGGTGAGGCTACGGCTAAGCCGTGATGGTTTACGGCTAAGCCGTGGACTCCACCGTAGCTCAGCCGTGAGATGTATCAGATCAGAGGTGGAAAAGCTGACAGTTTAGCCGTGTTCTGAAGGGAACCACGGCTAAGCCGTAGTGCATATTGCGGCTACGCCGTAGGATGCCACGGCTAAGCCGTAGGTCACCCATGGCTAAACCGTAAGACCTGTTAAATATCAGTTAAACTTAGGCTAATGGTGTGACCTTGTAGGGCTCAAATACAGGTTAACCATACCCGTAAACCGGCCCAAATGGATTCTTTGGAGCGCATGAATAGTCTGTTAGGCTGTGACTTATTCATGTGAGTGTTGCTCATTGTTAAGCACCTCCCCATGGGTGTTGGTTTAAGGGACTTCGATGCACATAAGGATTATATTGCAACACTAGGATGGCAACGGTGCATCGAATAACTTAAAACTACATCAACATGCACGGTTAGTGATAGTGATGCAACTAGATTAGACTTGGCTTGTAATGAACCTTGATTCCGTATTAATCTAAGATGCATTTCATATTGTTTATAGTTTTGCCCTCTGCTCTGTTAATCTATGTATGCATTTCCTCAGTCATTTTGCTTCCGTTCTGTATATCTGTATTATTCTTCGCTCTGTACTATGTTTTGATCTATGCTATGCTTTGTATATTCTCTGGCTTTGTATATCTCTGATTTTTGGGTATTCCCTGGTGGCTCTGCCCAGAGGTTAATACGTGAGGACGAGATCCGGTCTTTGTCATCGGTGAGCCCAAAGCGGATAATCTCCCCTTTCTATGGATTTGATTTGATTGGTATTAGTCTGGCTCTACTCAGCCTCAGCCCTAGGATACCCGACGGGGTTACCTCTGGCGTAGATCTCTGTATCTCTGTTTTAACTGCAGTGTTGCTTTGTCTTGGGACCCCGGAACCCAGGAAACCGAGACCCGCTTGTACCTTTGGCCTGGACAGCGGTGTTCTCTGCTCTGCTCTGCTCTGCTCTCTTTTGGAGAGAACATGGTTAACGTAGTAGCCAACTAGTTCAGTATTCTATGTTTTGATTCCATTATCATGTTTTACTCCTATGCACGATTTGCTTAGCATACTAAGATGGACTCTGTATTTAATCTTCTGTCCCTATTTCATTCGCTTTGATACTATGCGTGTTTCTTTCCTGTTACTTATAATTGCTGGATCGTTGTATTCATTTGTGTTGTCTGTGGTGTTGCAGGCACAGATACCTTGCCCAGCTCCCCGGCGGTCGAGGAGGCTGCAGGGGCGAGTGTAGAGGCACCCTCCGGTCTGGCAGAGTGGGCCTGATCACTTCTGCCAAGTGCGTGCATGCATACCAGTGGCTTTTATTTTGCATTTTGGTTTTTGAGAGTTTGTATTTGGACTTTGGACTTTGGACTTGTATTCTGTATATTTTGTGTATATTGATTTTGGTGTGTATTCGGTTTTATCTCAGTGTATTTGTCTTTGTCTTTTCCGTTTCGTATTTGCTTTGGCTTCCGCTATTTTATTTTCCTTTGTTGCTTGCTATGATATGTACAGCTTCCGCGTACGCTTAGTTCGCACGTGTTAGATCCCTTGTGTGCGTGCATCTGGACTGGGTTTGGGTGCACGTGCACGGGAGTACGTGTGTCACCGGTTTAGCTTTTCGCTAACCCCCGAATTCTGGGCTCGGGTCGTGACATAATAGAAGTCATAATAGTACTGAAGTTTCTGATAAACTTTTTGTTGAAATTGGCAATACCATGAAAATTGCGAACTTCAGTAGGGGTAGTAAGAATAGGCCGATTGAGAATTGCTTACACCTTTTTAGGATCTATTTTAATACCTTGTGTAGATACAGCATATCCTAAAAAAATAATAGAATTACTCATGAAGGTACATTTCTTTAGATTAATATAGAAATGCTCTCGGCGAAAAAGGTGACAGACTTTATCTAAGCGTTGAAGGTGATATTCTTTTGTTTTACTATAAATTATCGTCGAAGTAAATAATGACAAATTTCTCAATATAAGGCTGCAACAATTGCATCATAACTCGCATAAAAAACTAGAAGCATTGGTTAAGCCAAATGGCATAACTATCCATTCATAAAGACTATCCTTGATTTTAAAAGCAATTTTTCATTCATCACCTGGTCTTATATGGATTTGATAATAACCACTTCCCAGATCAAGTTTTGAAAAAATACATGCACCTATCATCATATCTAGCATATCATCTAACCGAGGGATCGGGAAACAATATTTTACCGTGATTTTATTGATTGTACGACTGCCTACACACTTTTGCTAGCTTTTATATTTTTTTGGAGCAAGAAGTGCCGGAACGTCACAAGGATTGAGACTTTTCCTAATATAACCTTTCATAAGCATATCATCAACTTGCTTTTTTAACTCAACATATTCTGCTAGACTCATCCGATATGCAAGTAAGTTCGGTAATAACGCTCCTGGAATAAGATCAATGTCAAGTTGAATGTATTTGAATGGGAGTAGCTCCTTTGGTAATTCTTTAGGAACTAAATCAACAAACTTCTTCAACAGTGGCTTCACTTCCTGTGGAATGGATGTGACTAGAGAGTCATCTGCAACTTGTTTGGTAACTAGGCATACACGACACCTTACTCTTTAATTTCATCTTCAAATCTTTGTATAGTTAAAATATAAGATGTAGGCGAAGAGTTTGCAAGAGAAGATGTAGGAGATGTTGGTGGAGTCTGCAAAGGACGCAACATAATTCTTCCACCGTTTCATTTGAAAGTATAGGTATTATGTTCATAATCTGTGATGACTTTAAGTTTTTATAGCCATTATAGTTCAAAAAGGATATACATAACATTCATTGGGATGATTTCACATCGAATAGTATCCTCATATTTGCCAATCTTAAAAGGAACGAAGCATTACTGACAAACAGAAATGGAATACTTATCAACCCATGCAACTTTATAATGGTTATGGATGCTTCACTTTGGGTTGTTTAAGTTTGTCTACTGCTTCTTGAGAAATGACATTTACTGTACTATCACCATCAATAATCATATTGTATAATTTGCCAATATAATTGACTCGGAACCGAAAAATAGATGCATGATTCCAATCTTCTTCTTCCTCCTTTGGGTTTGCTACTAGTAAACGATGTTCGCGAAAAAGTAGTGGAATGTCATCATCAACTTTGCATAATCTACTGATCTGCCAGATTTTTATAAAGTGGATCTGTGTTGACTTGCTCCAATTCTACGTGCTCATCGTGCTAGACATCACTATTAGGCTCATTGGAAGTGTATAGAATTCTATACGGGCACTCATTTAAATAATGTCCATGTTGCTTGTAGGTATGACAAACAATATCTCTTCTGTCTATTTTTCTATGAGCACGGTTATCGTTCTGATTTTGTGGAAACCACTGGCTTTGCTAGGGAATAAACTGTCTTTGTTGAATACCTGGTTGAAGATGCTTAGGTGTTTGTTGAGCCGACCACTAAGGAGGAGGCCCAAACCATGTACGTGACTGCGGTTATAGGTGGGCTCAGGACCTCGTCTAGTGGAAGACTCCCCGGCTTGAAAAGCATTACATTTCCGCAACTGAATTTTATGTTGTGCTTTCTAAGCTTTATTGAAGATTTCATCAACTGTGATATAGTCAAACATCGTTACCTCTTGTTTGATATCGGCACGCAAGTTATCTCTGTATCTTGTAATAGTTAGGCAATCATCCGCCTTCTAGTTACAAAGAATAATGTATTCACGAAACTTGTTTGTGTATTCTTCCACTATCAAGCTACCTTGCTGGATACTTAGATACTCTTGGTGGAGTGTATCTGTCACGACCCGAGCCCAGAATTCGGGGGTTAGCGAAAAGCTAAACCGGTGACACACGTACTCCCGTGCACGTGCACCCAAACCCAGTCCAGATGCACGCACACAAGGGATCTAACACGTGCGAACTAAGCGTACGCGGAAGCTGTACATATCATAGCAAGCAACAAAGGAAAATAAAATAGCGGAAGCCAAAGCAAATACGAAACGGAAAAGACAAAGACAATTACACTGAGATAAAACCGAATACACACCAAAATCAATATATACAAAATATACAGAATACAAGTCCAAAGTCCAAAGTCCAAATACAAGCTCTCAAAAACCAAAACGCAAAATAAAAGCCACTGGTATGCATGCACGCACTTGGCAGAAGTGATCAGGCCCACTCTGCCAGACCGGAGGGTGCCTCTACACTCGCCCCTGCAGCCTCCTCGACCGCCGGGGAGCTGGGCAAGGTATCTGTGCCTGCAACACCACAGACAACACAAATGAATACAACGATCCAGCAAATATAAGTAACAGGAAAGAAACACGCATAGTATCAAAGCGAATGAAATAGGAACAGAAGATTAAATACAGAGTCCATCTTAGTATGCTAAGCAAATCGTGCATAGGAGTAAAACATGATAATGGAATCAAAACATAGAATACTGAACTAGTTGGCCACTACGTTAACCATGTTCTCTCCAAAAGAGAGCAGAGCAGAGCAGAGGAGAACACCGCTGTCCAGGCCAAAGGTACAAGCGGGTCTCGGTTCCTGGGTTCCGGGGTCCCAAGACAAAGCAACACTGCAGTTAAAACAGAGATACAGAGATCTACGCCAGAGGTAACCCCGTCGGGTATCCTAGGGCTGAGGCTGAGTAGAGCCAGACTAATACCAATCAAATCAAATCCATAGAAAGGGGAGATTATCCGCTTTGGGCTCACCGATGACAAAGACCGGATCTCGTCCTCACGTTTAATCTCTGGGCAGAGCCACCGGGGAATACCCAAAAATCAGAGATATACAAAGCCAGAGAATATACAAAGCATAGCATAGATCAAAACATAGTACAGAGCGAAGAATAATACAGATATACAGAACGAAAGCAAAATGACTGAGGAAATGCATACATAGATTAACAGAGCAGAGGGCAAAACTATAAACAATATGAAATGCATCTCAGATTAATACGGAATCAAGGTTAATTACAAGCCAAGCCTAATCTAGTTGCACCACTATCACTAACCGTGCATGATGATGTAGTTTTAAGTTATTCGATGCACCGTTGTCATCCTAGTGTTGCAATATAATCCTCAAGTGCATCGAAGTCCCTTAACCCAACACCCATGGGGAGGTGCTTAACAGTGATCAACGCTCACATGAATAAGTCACAGCCTAACAGACTATTCATGCGATCCAAAGAATCCATTGGGCCGATTTACGGGTATGGTTAACCTGTGTTTGAGCCCTACAAGGTCACACCATTATCCTACGTTTAAGTGTTATTTTACAGGTCTTACGGTTTAGCCATGGGTGACCTACGGCTTAGCCGTGGCATCCTACGGCGTAGCCGTATTATGCACTACGGCTTAGCCGTGGTTCCCTTCAGAACACGGCTAAACTGTCAGCTTTTCCACCTCTGATCTGATATATCTCACGGCTGAGCTACAGTCAGTATACGGCTTAGCCGTAGACCAATCCACGGCTTGGCCGTAGCATTCCACGGCTTAGCCGTAGCCTCACCGTAGGAGTACTGATATCAGAAAAGTTTCGACTGATCAGAGATTTAATTCACGGCTGGGGTACGGTTGGGTCACGGCTAGCTTACGGCTCAGCCGTAGAACAAATTACGGCTTAGCCGTAGCCTAGCCGTAGAACAAAACTCAAATTTCGAGTCTCTGGAAACCAAGCCGTAGAAGTTCACGGCTTAGCCGTACAATACAGAGATGAATTCGGGCTGAGTACAGAAACTGAAATTTGATACAGAAACTAAATAAAATGAGTTACA
Organism: Sextonia rubra; assembly: GCA_037013555.1. NCBI lineage: Eukaryota > Viridiplantae > Streptophyta > Magnoliopsida > Laurales > Lauraceae > Sextonia > Sextonia rubra. The sequence continues at coordinate 26,791,006 of JASUAD010000011.1, read as the reverse complement.
GAGGTTCCAAATTCACAAATTGTGGCTGTAAAACATGCTAGACAAAGAATAAGAGTGAATCAAAGCCATCAAACAAACACCCATATGTGTTATCAAAGCCTGTACTTATACTTGCCTCAAATCTGACAAATCCTCTGAAATCAAGCTCCAAGCAACTAAAATCAAAACAAATCAAAGCAATCACACATGCATGAGATGAAGACAAAGCAACAGAGAATGGGAGATGTAATTTGGAGAAGAAATACAAAGAGTTGGGAAAGAACCCACTTACCAAGCCACAACACAGATGAGAGAAAAGAAACAAAACCCAATCCAAAGAAGAGTAGCCAACCCAAATCCAACAAGGGATCCAACCCACAATCGAGCAAGAGAAGGAAAGAAGAGAGAGAAAGAAAACGTGGAGAGCTTCTCCTGGAGTCTCCTCTGGAATTGCATGCACGTTGAAGAGAGAAATGAGCAAGGGAGAGACATCTGTAAGATGACTCACTTATATATGGGTTTTGAAAGTTAAGTCAAAGTCCGGAGAGTTAAGACTAATTACAGTTCAAGTCACACGAAGGTCCATCTTCCCCAATTGACTCCAAACGGTTCTGAGACAGTTACGGAAATTGTCGAGCTCAACGAAATACGCGTGCTGACACCAAGATGATGCAAAGATGATATGAGCAAAACAAAAGCAAAATTACGAAAAAGGGCTTAGAACTACCTATTCCAGGTCAAAGGTCACTCAACTACCTATCCATGACCCAAAACAAGTTCAAAAGAAATAAACAAAACAAAACACACACTAATGAGCCACTAATCCGGCTCAAAGGGGATCGGAGTGTTACATCCTCCCCCACTAGGAATCATTCCGTCCTCGGAATGACTACCTACCTGCGCAAAGAGATGGGGGTACTGGCGCGCTAGCTGCTCCTCTAGCTCCCAAGTAGCCTCATCCGGACCGTGATGCTCCCACAACACTTTAACCCATCTGATAGTCCTGGTACGGAGAATCTGCTCTCGTGTCCCAACGATACGAAGCGGACGCTCAACGTAAGTCGCATTAGGCTGAATCTGAATGTCATCGTAGCGAATCACATGGCTCGGATCTGGCACATACTTACGGAGCATCGACACATGGAACACATCGTGAACACCGGAGAACTCAACTGGAAGTGTCAACCGATAGGCTAAATCTCCAACTCGGCTCTTGACTTCGAACGGTCCTACATATCTCGGAGCTAACTTGCCCTTCTGACCAAATCGAACTGTGCCCTTCATCGGAGAAACTTTAAGGAACACCCAATCTCCAACTTGGAATGCCAAAGGTCTCCTCCGAGTATCCGCATAGCTCTTCTGCCTGGACCGAGCAATCTTCAGATTCTCTATCACTTTCTGCACCTTCTCTGTCGTCTCAGCAATGATTGTCGGACCATGGAAACTTCTAGTTCCAACTTCTTCCCAGCACACCGGGGTCCTGCACTTGCGTCCGTATAGAGCCTCATAGGGTGCCATACCAATGCTCTCATGGAAGCTGTTGTTGTAAGCAAACTCACACAATGCCAAATGCATATCCCATTCCTTCTCAAAGTTCAGCACACTAGCTCTGAGCATATCCTCCAACGTCTGAATGGTACGCTCCGACTGTCCATCAGTCTGGGGGTGGTATGCCGTACTAAAACTCAGCTTCGTGCCCATAGCTTCCTGAAATGCTCTCCAGAATGAAGATACAAAACGACTATCGCGATCTGACACAATCGATACTGGGGTGCCATGCAATCTGACTATCTCGTCAACAAACTTCCTGGCCATCTCCGTGAATGTCATCCCTTTCTTGAACGGAAGGAAATGTGCTGACTTGGTCAATCTGTCCACTATGACCCAGATCGCATTATTCTTCCTACTGGTCGGCGGAAAACCGGAGACGAAATCCATCGTAATGTGCTCCCACTTCCACTGCGGAGTGTGCAATGGATGCAATGATCCTGGAGGTCGCTGATGATCCGCTTTTACCCTCTGACAGGTCAAACATCGAGCTACGAACCCTGCGATCTCCCGCTTCATATTGTTCCACCAAAATCTATCCTTCAAGTTCCGGTACATCTTCGTACTCCCGGGATGCATCGCATATCGGGCATCGTGCGCATCTGTCATCAATTTCTCTCTCAACTCATCCACAGCGGGAACACACAATCTGTTCCTGAAGTACAAAACTCCATCTACTAGGCTAAAATCCGGTCGATCTGAAATCCGATCTCTGAACTTCACCAGGAGGGGGTCCTCAAACTGGCGATCCTTGATCTGCTGAATCACCTCAGGCTGAAACACGACAGTAGTAGCTAATGTCACCGAGTCTCCTACCATCTGAACCTCTACAGGCTGATCATGCACAAGCATATAGAATCCTGCTAACACCTGAAGACTGTCTGTCCTCCTGCTAAGTGCATCTGCAACTACATTGCCTTTGCCTGGGTGGTACTTGATCGGAAAGTCGTAATCTTTGATGAACTCCAACCACCTTCGCTGCCTCATATTCAAGTCATGCTGATCAAACAGGTACTGCAAACTGTGATGATCGGAATGGACCTCAAACTTCACACCGTACAGGTAATGTCGCCACAACTTCAGTGCAAATACAATGGCTGCTAACTCCAGATCATGTGTGGCATAGTTCTTCTCATGTTCTTTCAGCTGTCTGGATCCATATGCAATCACCCTCTGATTCTGCATCAGTACACAACCTAGTCCAACGCGAGAAGCATCGGAATAAATCACGAATCCCTCACTACCATCCGGGAGAGTCAACACTGGCGCCGTAGTGAGCTTTTCTTTCAACATCTGGAAACTATGCTCACATTTCTCTGTCCACTCATACGGGACCTTCTTCCGAGTCAACTGAGTCAGCGGGGCTGAAATCTTTGAGAAGTCCTGCACGAACCTGCGGTAATATCCCGCCAATCCCAGAAAACTCCGAACCTCTGTCACCGATCTAGGACGGGGCCAATGGACTACTGCCTCAATCTTAGCCGGATCCACCATCAATCCATCTCTAGAAATCTTATGACCCAGAAATGCAACTTGCTCTAACCAGAAATCACACTTAGCCAATTTTGCATACAACTTGTGATCTCGAAGCAGCTGCAATGCCTTCCTCAGATGGTCTGTATGTTCCTCAGCAGTCTTCGAATAGACCAATATGTCATCTATAAAAACCACAACGAACTGGTCCAAGAAGGAAGTAAACACCCTGTTCATCAATGCCATGAAAGCTGCGGGTGCGTTCGTCAAACCAAACGGCATGACAAGGAACTCGTAGTGTCCATACCGAGTCCTGAAAGCTGTCTTAGGAACATCCTCATCCTTCACCCTGAGCTGGTGATATCCTGACCTCAAGTCAATCTTAGAGAAGTAAGCTGCACCCTGAAGTTGATCGAACAACTCATCAATCCTAGGCAATGGATATTTGTTCTTGATGGTCACTTTGTTCAATTGCCTGTAGTCAATGCACATCCGGAAACTGCCATCCTTCTTCTTGACGAACAGAACAGGTGCTCCCCAAGGTGAAACACTTGGGCGTATGAACCCTTTATCCAACAAATCCTGCAACTGTTTCTTCAATTCCAACAATTCTGCAGGTGCCATACGATATGGAGCTCTACTGATAGGTGCTGTACCTGGTATCACGTCAATAGCAAACTCTATCTCTCGAGCTGGTGGCAACCCTGGCACATCTTCCGGAAAAACATCCGGGAACTCGCTGACTACTGGAATCTCGCTGAGCTGTCGCTGATCTTTCTTCTCTGAAATGAATGCAAGAAATCCCTCACATCCCCTACGAAGCATCCTGTCTGCTTTACAAGCAGAGATCACACGTCTTGGGCACTTCGTCTGGCTGCCCTCAAATCGGAATCCGCTGCCCAAATCAAAGTAGATAGCCTTGCTGTAGCAATTGATACACGCATGATATCTCGCAAGCCAGTCCATACCAAGGATCACATCAAAATCCAGTGTCGTGAGCAACACGAGGTCTACTGGGAGCTGATGACCAGCTATCCGCACATCACACTGAGGGTAGAAAACACTGCACTCCACCCGTTTACCAACCGGAGTGGATACTAACAACAAGTAGGGAAGTGGTGTAGGTCGCTGTCGAAGCTGCACAGCAAAATGGGGTGCTACGTACGAACGCGTAGACCCGGAGTCAAATAAAGCTAAAGCTTCTGCATCGGAAATTAAAATTTTACCTTCCACGACCGTGGCCTCCTCCGCGCCCTCATGCGTAGCAGCATAGGCTCGGGCTGTCTGGCGGTTCTGCTTCTGGCCTGGGCGAGCTGGCTGGGATCTGCCCTGTGAGGTAGGTCCTGTCTGTCTCGTCTGTGGAGAGGACTGAAACTTCGGGCATTGGGCCCGCCTGTGGTCCGTAGAGCCACACCCGAAACAAGCCCCACTCTTCCTCCAACATCGGTCTGTGGGGTGATCCTTCCCACAGTGACCGCAAACTATCTGAGAACTGCTCGAACTGCCCTGTTTACCCTTGAACTTCTTCTGGAACTGACTTCTGCCACTGAAACCTGCTGCCCTCTTAGCCTCTGTTCGCTCCTCCTCAAAGATGGCCTCTGCATCATAAGCCCTGTCAATAGCGTCATCCAAGGTAGCCGGCCACATACAAGCAACCACGTGGCGTTTGTGTCTCGGATTCAGACCGTTGACGAAGCGAGTCACCTTCTTATGCTCAGTGTTCACCATGTCCTCTGCGAAGTGAGACAACTCTGTAAACTTGTGTACATAATCTGCAACTGACATCTGTCTCTGCTGAAGGTTGAAGAATTCCACTTCCTTGGCTCGCTGAATATGGAGAGGCATGAACTTCCGACGGAATTGCTGCTTGAAGGTCTCCCAAACTGTGGCACTGGGCATAGTCTGAAATGAAGTCTTAACACTCCTCCACCATGTCTTGGCTACACTCCGAAGCATAGAGGCTGTGAGAACTACCTTCTGCTTGTTACTGCACACAATCGTGTCAAATAGCTCTTCAGTCTGCTCCAACCATTGCTCCGCCTGCAATGCATCCTCTATCCCATGAAACTCGGTCGCCCCTCGCTTACGGAACTTGTCGAAAAGAGCATTCGGATCTGATTCCTTAGGCTGGAAAATCACTTGCTGATCTATACGAGGTGATGCTACTGCAGCAGCCTGACTCTGTCTATCTACCATGGATGCCATCTGCGCCTGTAATGATTGCATAGACTGCATCATCATCATCATTCGTTCCTCACTACTGATGTGTGGAGGTACTGATCCACTATCACCGTTATGGCCCTGTTGATTCTCATCTCGAGATCCTGATCCTGATGCCATCCTGTAAAAGGAAAAGAAACACAACACACAAATATAACATGCCCTGAGTTAGTCAAACCCCAAATCAACATATGAGACCTCGGGTCAAATAGTTGATATCGTCATCTCACCACGATCTTAGATGCCTACATGCTTATAACTAGCATGCTCTGATACCATACAATACGTATGTCACGACCCGAGCCCAGAATTCGGGGGTTAGCGAAAAGCTAAACCGGTGACACACGTACTCCCGTGCACGTGCACCCAAACCCAGTCCAGATGCACGCACACAAGGGATCTAACACGTGCGAACTAAGCGTACGCGGAAGCTGTACATATCATAGCAAGCAACAAAGGAAAATAAAATAGCGGAAGCCAAAGCAAATACGAAACGGAAAAGACAAAGACAATTACACTGAGATAAAACCGAATACACACCAAAATCAATATATACAAAATATACAGAATACAAGTCCAAAGTCCAAAGTCCAAATACAAGCTCTCAAAAACCAAAACGCAAAATAAAAGCCACTGGTATGCATGCACGCACTTGGCAGAAGTGATCAGGCCCACTCTGCCAGACCGGAGGGTGCCTCTACACTCGCCCCTGCAGCCTCCTCGACCGCCGGGGAGCTGGGCAAGGTATCTGTGCCTGCAACACCACAGACAACACAAATGAATACAACGATCCAGCAAATATAAGTAACAGGAAAGAAACACGCATAGTATCAAAGCGAATGAAATAGGAACAGAAGATTAAATACAGAGTCCATCTTAGTATGCTAAGCAAATCGTGCATAGGAGTAAAACATGATAATGGAATCAAAACATAGAATACTGAACTAGTTGGCCACTACGTTAACCATGTTCTCTCCAAAAGAGAGCAGAGCAGAGCAGAGGAGAACACCGCTGTCCAGGCCAAAGGTACAAGCGGGTCTCGGTTCCTGGGTTCCGGGGTCCCAAGACAAAGCAACACTGCAGTTAAAACAGAGATACAGAGATCTACGCCAGAGGTAACCCCGTCGGGTATCCTAGGGCTGAGGCTGAGTAGAGCCAGACTAATACCAATCAAATCAAATCCATAGAAAGGGGAGATTATCCGCTTTGGGCTCACCGATGACAAAGACCGGATCTCGTCCTCACGTTTAATCTCTGGGCAGAGCCACCGGGGAATACCCAAAAATCAGAGATATACAAAGCCAGAGAATATACAAAGCATAGCATAGATCAAAACATAGTACAGAGCGAAGAATAATACAGATATACAGAACGAAAGCAAAATGACTGAGGAAATGCATACATAGATTAACAGAGCAGAGGGCAAAACTATAAACAATATGAAATGCATCTCAGATTAATACGGAATCAAGGTTAATTACAAGCCAAGCCTAATCTAGTTGCACCACTATCACTAACCGTGCATGATGATGTAGTTTTAAGTTATTCGATGCACCGTTGTCATCCTAGTGTTGCAATATAATCCTCAAGTGCATCGAAGTCCCTTAACCCAACACCCATGGGGAGGTGCTTAACAGTGATCAACGCTCACATGAATAAGTCACAGCCTAACAGACTATTCATGCGATCCAAAGAATCCATTGGGCCGATTTACGGGTATGGTTAACCTGTGTTTGAGCCCTACAAGGTCACACCATTATCCTACGTTTAAGTGTTATTTTACAGGTCTTACGGTTTAGCCATGGGTGACCTACGGCTTAGCCGTGGCATCCTACGGCGTAGCCGTATTATGCACTACGGCTTAGCCGTGGTTCCCTTCAGAACACGGCTAAACTGTCAGCTTTTCCACCTCTGATCTGATATATCTCACGGCTGAGCTACAGTCAGTATACGGCTTAGCCGTAGACCAATCCACGGCTTGGCCGTAGCATTCCACGGCTTAGCCGTAGCCTCACCGTAGGAGTACTGATATCAGAAAAGTTTCGACTGATCAGAGATTTAATTCACGGCTGGGGTACGGTTGGGTCACGGCTAGCTTACGGCTCAGCCGTAGAACAAATTACGGCTTAGCCGTAGCCTAGCCGTAGAACAAAACTCAAATTTCGAGTCTCTGGAAACCAAGCCGTAGAAGTTCACGGCTTAGCCGTACAATACAGAGATGAATTCGGGCTGAGTACAGAAACTGAAATTTGATACAGAAACTAAATAAAATGAGTTACAGAGGTTCCAAATTCACAAATTGTGGCTGTAAAACATGCTAGACAAAGAATAAGAGTGAATCAAAGCCATCAAACAAACACCCATATGTGTTATCAAAGCCTGTACTTATACTTGCCTCAAATCTGACAAATCCTCTGAAATCAAGCTCCAAGCAACTAAAATCAAAACAAATCAAAGCAATCACACATGCATGAGATGAAGACAAAGCAACAGAGAATGGGAGATGTAATTTGGAGAAGAAATACAAAGAGTTGGGAAAGAACCCACTTACCAAGCCACAACACAGATGAGAGAAAAGAAACAAAACCCAATCCAAAGAAGAGTAGCCAACCCAAATCCAACAAGGGATCCAACCCACAATCGAGCAAGAGAAGGAAAGAAGAGAGAGAAAGAAAACGTGGAGAGCTTCTCCTGGAGTCTCCTCTGGAATTGCATGCACGTTGAAGAGAGAAATGAGCAAGGGAGAGACATCTGTAAGATGACTCACTTATATATGGGTTTTGAAAGTTAAGTCAAAGTCCGGAGAGTTAAGACTAATTACAGTTCAAGTCACACGAAGGTCCATCTTCCCCAATTGACTCCAAACGGTTCTGAGACAGTTACGGAAATTGTCGAGCTCAACGAAATACGCGTGCTGACACCAAGATGATGCAAAGATGATATGAGCAAAACAAAAGCAAAATTACGAAAAAGGGCTTAGAACTACCTATTCCAGGTCAAAGGTCACTCAACTACCTATCCATGACCCAAAACAAGTTCAAAAGAAATAAACAAAACAAAACACACACTAATGAGCCACTAATCCGGCTCAAAGGGGATCGGAGTGTTACAGTATCCATATAATTAGAAGGTAGAAAATTGGTTTTGAGTCTATCTTTCATGTTATTCCATCGAATAATAGGCCGACACACCACAAGTGCACTATTTGCAATGCCATACTACCAAATCTGAGCAGAACCTTTGAGTTTAATCTTGGTGAAGGCTATCCATTGTTCATCATTCATACCATCCCAAGCAAAATAATCTTCTAGAGAATTAAGCCAATCAACAAAATTTCTCAGACTGGCAACACCACTAAAGTCGACAATATCAATTTTGACTTTTCTTGTGATGTCATCAAGTGGGACTATAGCAAGGGGACCCTGAGGGTCTCATTCAGCAAGAAGGCGCTACATAAAGTCCTGAATAGATTTTTGATTCTTAGGTTTTTCTGGCCAGATGGGTGTATATACCAGAGACATATTGGATGACTTTCTTGATTGATAAGCTGCTTAGTTTGTAACTCAACAATGGCAGTTTCTACAATTTTTAGACATCCCGTAACATCTTCCAATTCTTAACTTATTTTAAGTATGGTCTTATTTTTTTATCTATCTACTATCCAATGTTGGAGATCATCACTCTTTCTAGGCATGGTGGTCTTTTATTTATTTATTTATTTATTTTTTTCGAGAGATGGATTTGGGTCCGGTCTAACCTAATTGCAAGGTCAAATAAGCAAGCCCAAATCAATTGTGAAAGGTGACAAGTGTGCAAAAATGGCCCTATCTTTGGATTCATGCAAAGAAAAAAAGAGAAGGGCTTATATTTCCAGTCTTACTGGCTTTGCTTGAAAGAGGAATGGAGGAAAGGCGAGGGGAGGGAGATGACTCTGGCGGATGATGATGGTGTGGGTATTGCTGAGGGGCAACGATGGTGTGCTGTTGGCGATGGTGGCTCGTTGCTAGAGACGAAGCACACGCGAACTCGAGGATGGCTGACGGTTCACGGTACTGCTCCTTCCTTTGACCCTCTTCTTCGTCTTCTTCTGCTCTCTTCTTTTTTCCTTTTTTTTCCTTTTTTTTTTGGATCTGGAGCCTTGAGGTACGACCGAAGGGTATAAGGGACTTAACTAGGGAGAGGATGGAGTTTTCGGTGGTTTCGAGATGGCGAAGAGGCTCGGGATGGATTGAAAGGTGCTAGGCGTCAATGGGTTGTGGTTTCTGGCTTGGCGAGGAAGGGATTAGGGATTTGTTTGATAGAGTGGGTGGGTCGGTGGTGACAGGGAGACGGCTGAAGTGATTAAGGTGGTTTTGGTAGGGGACAGATTTTGTCGAGGGCTTCGGGATGGATTGCGTGGGTTTTAAGGTGATGTGGATGTGCGAGAGGGGTTCTCGACAAAGTGGAAGATGGGGTTTTGATTTTGATGGGTCTCTGAGTTCATCAGATTGTCTGGGAAGAGTTGGTGTTTAGCGTGGTAAGTTAAAAAAGGGGATTTGGGGTGTCGATGAAGGAGATGGAGTGAATGGGTTGTTTTGTTTGGGCAACTAGGGTTTTTTTGTTGATGGTGGAGAGAAATAATGGTGACACTAGATTGAATTCCAGGAAAGACACTGTTTTCCTAGCGACCGGATCTGAGCTCTGATACCAATCCGGCACAGTCCCAGATTTCCAATCGAGCGTAGAACAATCTTCCGAAGGATTATTTAAATCTAGAGATGGATTACTGCCCTAAAGCACACCAACACTCACAACAAGCACAAAGATAGAGAAAACTATGAAAATTTTAATTCAATTAAGCATGTTTATTATAATGAATGGCTTTTTTTTATATAGGAATGGCTATTGCTAAATTAGGAAAGAGTAATTCTAAACAATAGTAGCTTACTAAATTAAATTAAGTAAGTCTTAATCTTAACTCAACATAAAAATAAAAATAAATAACTAATTACTAATTAACTAAAGATAGGGATCTTTGAAGAGATTAAGGATCAAGTGAGCCCATCACTATCTATAGGCCTGCAATTTGGGCCGAGTTTGGAATCGGCCTACATCAATTGCTAAAATTAATAATTTTCAGAAATGATAATTCCCTAATTTAGTTTTACTGAAACTAGATGTGAGATGTTGTACACTACAACAGTGTTGTTTAATAGTGCAAAAGCAGATGCAAGAGATGACGAAAAAGCCATGAGATAGGTGCTCTGTAAGTATGTGATAGATCTTTTTCTTTAGTAGTGGATGAGATATTAGATCGATGATGTCCGAATTGTAGCACGCTAACACTAGTCTTGTAGCAAGTGTGGTACTCTTTTTTCCACCTTGTTTTTTATTTTTTTCATGACTGAGAAAGTGGTCTACCAAGCAGACGGCTTTGTGGAATATGGGTAGGATGTGAAGACTGTTTGCTATGGTGTTTATGGCATGGGCGTGTGAGATGGTGACAATGGTTTGGATATGTGATATGGGAATGATACTTAATGTGATGACCATTTGGTATGACGATAATGTTATTGATATGTGATATACAAGGGTATGATGCTTGAAGTGATTGGTGGTATGGTACATGGTAAAAGAGATGTCTTGACTCTTGAGCCTTTAAAAATGATAGCACACAGGCAAGAGGTGAGAGACCCCTTGATGATAGAGCTACACGTTTGCCAAGATAAATTTTTTTTGACTATTTTTCTTTTTGAAGTTGCAGGAAGGAGATGCAGGAAGGAGATGGAAAAAGGAAGAACGAGATGGAAGAAGGAAGGTGACGAGAGCACCCCGAGACTTGTTTGATCCGGACTAATGTCAGATGATATGAGCCGCGGGTGCTCGGTAATGGCACTAATACCATAAAACCTTTTGAAATTATTTTCATTCAATTGATCATTCTTTGGATCAGTGGTTAGACCAGTTATGACATATGGAGCAGAATGTTGGCCAATTAAGAAGATGCATATTCATAAGATGGATGTAGTGGAAATGAGAATACTTAAGTGAATGTGTGGTAAAACTAAAAAAGATAAAATTAGAAATGAGCACTTTCGAGAGCATTTAGGGGTAACACCAATATGGGATAAGATTAAATAAACACATTTAAAATGGTTTAGGCATGTTGAGCGTAAGCCAGTAATGGCACCGGTGAAAAAAAGTTTGGCTATACAAATGGATGGCCCATCAAGAGGTCGGGGTAGTGTAACACTCCGGCCCAGCTTAATCCAGTTTAACGCTTAATTAATGGAATTTTGGTACTTTTTATAGGGAAGTTATGTTACGCTCGTGGTTTTACGCTTTTGAGATTCATTTCGGGTCACAAAGAAGGAATTGAGTTGAGTTAAACATGGTTTGAGTAGTCTTAAGCCCATTTTCGTAATTTCAGATTTTGTATGAGTTCATCATTTAGGCATCATCTTGGTGTCAACACATGTATTTTGTTGAGCTCGTCAACTTCCGTAACTGTCCCGTACGTAAACGAAGTCGTTTGTTTTAGTTGGACCATTAATTGACTTGAAGTGTAATTCTTCCGAACTATTGGACTTATATGAAAAAATTGTCTAATCCTTATCTTATATAAAAAGAACCACCGACTCTTCCTCTCTTAATTCCATCTCTCCCCTCATGCCAACTTTCTCTCTCTCTTTCTCTCTCGTTCTCTCTTCTTCCTGTGTTCTCTTTCTCTTTTCCTTTCTCTTCTTCTTATTGCAATCAAAGAAAGGGGGGAACATCTTGTGCACCGGCTGCTTGTCCTCTTTTTGGGTTTGTCTGTGAGAAGCTCTCTCTCTCTCTCTTCTCTCTCCCGTTCACTGCACTTGTCTCCGCTTTCTCCTTCCTTGTCTCTTCGCTGTGGATAAGAATCTTGCACCGTCTTCCCAATTCGTTTACGGTACGAAGTTGAGTTATGGTCTCCGGTTGCGTTTTGGGTATGAATTACACCGCTTGCACTATTTCCTTTTGCTTACTCTTGGCATGCATAGTTTTAGGATTGCATCTCCTGGATTGTTTAGGCCCAAGAACAGCGGAATTGTGGAAAGAATTCGTCTAAGGCAAGTATAAGCACAGTAAGGATGAACACATGTTGATACACGATGATTCTTTTATTTCTTTCTTCTTCCTCTTATGCACATTGTGTTTTAACAGCCCATGAATATTGTATAAACGTGATACATGTTGTTTTTGCTAATGAAAAGCATGTACTACAGTTCCTCTGTTCTGTACAGAACACAATTGTCCGACCGATCGGGACTGGGGTCTGACCGATCGGACGCTCCCAAAACCGAAGTTCGACGGATCGGGCTACAGAGCCGATCGGTCAGCCTTGACACATTTCTGTTCCGAGAGACTTGAGATTCAATGAACTCCTATGCTTTCTCAATTTCCTTTTCTTGTTCTTCTTGACACCATGAGACTTCTTTGTTACCTTTAGCTTCATGATGAGACTTAATAGGGCCTTCCCCATGGACTTTTCACCCATATACCTTGCCTAATGGATTTCCTTCGACGCATGAATGGTCTTGTGGGCTATGACACATGCATGTGTGTTGTCCTCTTGTTAAGCACCTCCCCATGGGTGTTGGTTTAAGGGACTTCGATACACGTCGATTGATATAGTGCAACACGTCCAAAATGAACAATCATGTATCGAATAACTTAAAACTACATCATCATGTACGGTTTGTAATAAGGGACAACTAAAATAGGGTTGGCTAGTAACATATCGTGATTCTTGCAAAATCATTCAATTTGCATGACATATTGAATTTGGTTTTGCCTCTTATTCACATGGCAAGTGCTCTGCACTGGGGCAAGGATTGGACATTCCCTGAGGGCTCTATCCGGGGTAAATCCCGAGCGGAAATAGCTACCTTGCATGTTCTTTGTCTTGTTCATTGTTCATTGTTTAACTTGTCAATGTCATTATTTTATGGTAACAGTACTGACTAGCACGATGCATGTACTGTACCGTATTGTCCTGCATTGACTGACATTGATTGACATGCATCATACCGCATGACTGATTGTATTAATCTGGCTCCGCTCCATCTCAGCCTCAGGATACTTGACGGGGTTGACTTTGGCATAGATTGCTTGTTGCCTCTGCAGAGTACTCTTGTCCTGGGATTTCAAACCCCGAGAATTAGAGACTCATGCGTACCCTGGTCCGATCGATGGTGTTTTCGTACTGACTGCTTCCGAAAGGGAGAATATGGAAAAGGAGTAGCTACCTAGCCAGTTATCTGTTTCATGATTCTGATGGCATGTTTCATTATATGCACGATCTGCTTAGCATATTAACATGATCTCTATGCATTGTTAATTGTTCACCTTTTACTATTTTGCTAGATATAGCGCGTGTTAACTTATTGTTACTTATGCTTTGCTGAGTCGTCGTACTCATTGGTTATTCTTGGTGTTGCAAGCCCAGATACCTCTAACGGCCCCTCGTCGGTCAGCCAGACTTCGGGAGAGATCCAGGAGATCCAGTCAGGGCTAGAGGAGTGGGCTTGATCACTCCCCCGGAGAGTGGTTTGGCATTGCATCTATATTTCGTCTGTCATATTGCATCAAGGTTTTGAGTCTTCTTGTACAGCTTATCTTGTCCTGGTCTTTAAGGCACCATCCATCCCTTTTGTATTGTACATATTATATTCAATGTCATTTTGTGAATTGGATCTTTTTATGTATTTTTCTTCTCTTCTTGGCTTGCAACGATTCATAAAACTTTCGCATATATTTGGTATGCATGTGTGAGTATCCCTTGTGCGTGTGTACTTAGACCAGGTCCAGGTGTGCGTGCACGGGAGTACGTGTGTCACTGGTTAGATTTTAGCTAACCCCCAAATTTTTGGGCTCGGATCGTGACAAGTAGGCCGAAGAAAACATTGATGGAAGTCATTAATTCAGAGTTAAAGAAGTTTAACTTATAAAAAGATTTGGATCAACATAGAACGGAATGGAGAACCGGAATTCATGTAGCCAACCCCAACATAGTTGGGATAAGGCTTTGATGATGATGATAATGATGATGAATTGATCATTCTTTGGTGTATTCCTTTTAATTTATAGAGGTAAAAGTACAATACATTTCTGTAATTGAGGAATTAATAGATTTAAACAATTAAAGGGATTCAATGATTTAATTTTTACAATTTACTATTTGAGAAGATATGATGATCATTGACTTTTCGTTTGGCTAATATCTTGGTATATTTCTCTTTTAAGGGATTGTGATTGCCTAATTTCACTGCATGTATTGGTCACAATAAGTCTATTATATATATATATATATATTAAGAGAATCCTTCCCTTTGTGAGAGAGAATAAGAGCACGATATGTGGCGTCAGTCCTAAAAACCTCTCTCATTACTCTTTCTTAAATCTCTCTCATTGCTTAATCTAAGGGCATTTCTTCTTAACTCATCCAATCTACTCACCTAAAATCTCTCCATATTTTCTTCATTCCTAAAACTTCTCCGTCCCACTTTTGCGAGAAAACAATTGTAATGCAAAGTAATCTTCAATTCAACCTATCCCTCATCGATCCAACGGCAATTCAGTCTCTATTTTTTATCAACTTCCCATATGATTCCTTATCATTCAAATTTATTCATGCTTATCAACTAAATTTTCTCATCTTATCATCTATTTATCTTAGACCCTAAATTCTCTCCATTTAGTTACTAAAGAAAGTTCCCACCACCGATCATCCCTATCCCATAAAATCTCTCCATTCTATAAATTAAATCAAACAAAAGGAACTTTGGCCAATCCTTATCTCTTACAAACAAATGCCCAGGGCTATCTCTCACAAGCATCCATCATTCCATTTCCATTCATTTTTCAGGTGGGTTATGAAGAATCAATGGCTTTTGGTGGTAATTTTCTATGGTAAGGTTTATTTTTAATTGTGGGTTCTTTTTGGATTACCAATCATGGGGCTATCTCTCACAAGCATCCATCATTTCATTTCCATTCATTTTTTAGGTGGGTTGTGAAGAATCAAAGGCTTTTGGTGGTAATTTTCTATGGTAAGTTTCATTTTTAGTTGTGGGTTCTTTTTGGATTACCAATCACGGGGCTATCTCTCACAAGCATCCATTATTCCATTTCCATTCAGTTTTCAAGTGGTTGTGAAGTATCAATGGCTTTTGGTGGTAATTTTCTATGATAAGTTTCATTTTTAATTGTAGGTTCTTTTTGGATTATTAATATAAGACAAGGAATTCTAGTGTCATGAATGATTGTTTCGTCTTTGAGTGCCATGTAGTTATCCTTTTGTTAAAATTTGGAATGAAGATGGAAGTAATTATCTAGTAATTATTGATCAAATTGCAACTTTTTTACTGATGTAGTGTGTTGATGTGTAATTTCATTCTAATTTTTCTTTAAACATAAATTTCAGAAAACCATAGCAAAGGAATCATTTACTATCTCAAATTGAAGAAGCCTGTCACCCATGGGCTTTGCAGCGGTCTTCATCCAAAAGGCATGGCGGCTTACAGGGCCAATGCCTAGCTACTATTGCTGTCGTTAGGTATACAAATGTTGTATGTAGCTCTTAATTGTAATTTGTTGCCAATAGACTTCATATCATCTAAGTAAGCATGGTAGTAATTTGGCTTCTTTCTCTATTTTACTTCACATCTTAGTTTTTTTTTTCATGTTCTATGTACAAAAAGACAATGCTCTAAGTTACTCATGAAAATGAAGAATAGCACGGTATGGTTAGCATGGTTCTTTTGGCTGTTTTATTTCCTGCCTAAGTTCTATTATTGTTGTTGTTTTATTATTATTATTTTTTATTTTTTTATGTTCCATGTACGATAAGCCGATGGCCTAGATTATACATGAGGATGAAGATAGCATGGTATGGTGCACAGAGATCAATCTCCAAAATGATCATCATGTCTGCTCACTTGATGCCTTGGGCCAAGACTTTGCCTATAACATCTAGATATCAACAAACAAAAGGGTTCATGTAGTTTTTATATCAGACACTTCATTTTACGGTGAGAAATTTGTATTCTTTTAGTATGCATGGTCAATAAGTGACTGTCACTTCCACATTCGTCTTATATCTGAGAACCATAAGGTTTTGAGAGCCTACATTAGTACTAATATTATTATCCATAAGTATAGATTGAATTGGCCTCATGTCAACCTAACTTATAAAATTGGTTCATCTCAATAATATAAGCCTAAAGTTTCGTTGTTTCATTTAATTTCTGAATCTCTATCTTTACCTTAAGGCCAATATAGTTTTTTTTTTTTGTTATAATTCAATACAAATGTATGTGTAGTTTAATTTGGTCCACATGTAATTCCTTGAATCGCAAGGATGACTTAATCTCAACCTTTTTTTTTTACTCTCAACTGGTAGATATGATAATTCTAGCCGCTACAAAGTGTGCATTTAATTAAATCTCAATATGTTTAATATAAGCTTCTTTCTTAAAATTCTTGGTTTTTTTAAATTTAATTTTAACAATTTTTTCTTCATGCCCTTGTTGGACGCAGGCACTGAATCGCTAGTTCGGATAAAAAGCGGATGTGTTAATTTTTTTTTAAGACTTAAACTTCAATTGAGAGAGTCCAATCCAACTCTCCTTTCTTATCTTATTCAAACTTGAATTGGAGTTTATCATTTATTAAGGATTTATTTGGCATCTCTAATCTTTTTATTATAGACCCATCCGAAATAAAGGTATTAAAAATAGAGCCATAAAAAAAGATGCTAGAATTAAAATATGTGTTTGGTAATATGAGAATCTATTTTAAATACACTTTTTTAAATTAATGGTTGAAAGTTTTTCATAAAATTCTCAAGATCTATAAAATATCAAGCTTTGATATTTGACTCTATAGCCATGTTCATCTTTTCAATGGGATCTAACGGTTTGAATTTTGTGTTTGAAGGCCACAAATTTAAAAAAAATAGCAAATAATTCATTTTTTTAACAAAATATCTCGATGTTGGGGATGATCCAACGGCTAAAATTCTATTTCATAATGATCAATGACCTTATAAACATTTTTACCGGTTTATATCTTGATTTTTTGTCTTAGAAATAATAATAAAAAGAAAAAAAGAGACTCCGGTGGAATAATCTAAAATTGAGGATATTACATCCTTGTTGAAAGCTTTTCACAAATTTCTCAATATCCACATGAAATCAAGACTTGACAATTGACCCCTATAGCCGTGTTAAGCCTTCCAAATATTTCCAACAATTTGGATCTTTTGTTTGGGGGCCATAGAATTTAAAAAAAAATTCCAATTGCTCAATTTTTTTGCACATATCTTGAGATTGGTGATGATTCAATGGCTGGAATTTGGAAGCATGGCTATGTTTGATCTTGTACACATTTCCAACGATTTGGATCTTCATTTATCATCTCGGATTTGAAGAAAAATAAAAAAAAAGCCATGATAACCCTAAAATCACTGTAGCAACGCTATTTATTTTTTGCCTCTTATTTTGATGAGCCCAGTTTTGGCGCATTTGGTTTTAATAGGTTTTGCCTCTATTTGTCTAAAGATAGTAGAGGATAAAATCACATGTTAAACACTCTTCTTTTCCTCAACTCTAAATTTTGTAGACAGTTAGAGAAATAGAGACAAAAAATAATATTGTTAGAGGTTCAAGAGTGTCCATCCTTGCCCTCAGATTATGAAGAGCAAACCCATGCGATTGATCTCACGTAGACAATTAGGGATCTCTGCATCAGATGTTTGATCCAAGCTGACACTTTCCTCGCCAGGTTTATAGTGGCATTGCGATCTCAATCGGTATTTCTGGAATACCCAGAGCTATCATTGGTATCAGAGTTATATCGGCGCGCTCACATGAAGATTGGGTTTATTTTGGTTGCCATTGGGGTAGCCAGAAACCATGATCAACATATTAGATTGATTTCTTTAAAATAATCCCTAAATGGAATGGCCGTGATCTACACCACTAGCTGCTGGCTGGGAGACTGTTTGAACTTTCCCAACAAAACTAGATACCTGACATCTAGGGTATCACTGAATGAAATATTTTAGACATGCGTTTGAGAGCACATGTAGAACATGGTGTCAGAACCCGTGGCTAATACCAGTCGTATACATGAAATCTTGGTTACACGACTAGGAGCATATATCTTTGCGTTGATGTGGAATATTAAAAAGGGAGAATCTTTATATACATCTGTTCCTCACCATTTTTTTTGTGAAAACTCTAGGTAGAGCACATCTATCATTCAATCCAAACCTTGTAACACACATGAAACCTCATAATAGCAACTCACCCCAATCAGTCAGATCCAAATTTATTGGACCGTTGGATCGCCTATACACTAACTCGAACGGAATGAGTTTGTGAGCCATGGATGAAGGAGTTAGGGATATGTGATTGTGACCAAATTTGATATGTATGATGCTTTCACATAGGTCTTTCTAACCCCCCAGTCTCATCCCTTGGTGGGGTCCACAGTGGGCTCCACCAAAGAGTGTGCACAAAAAATTCATGAGGGACGTATGCATAAAAAAAGACCCCATTAAAAAGTTACTGGTAACAAGAGATACCCTATTCGTGGTGACGTGGAGTATCATGGCGGAGTATCTTAAACCGGCCATCCGTGATGATGCCCCGTTTTGGTGTGTGATGGCATTTAGAAACATGTTCCCTTTTAATGGTAAGGTTGCCTAATAGGCCACAATTGAGGTGGGCATACAGTGTGCTAGTTTTTTGTTTTATGTGTGCTTTGACAGTCCGAATCCTCTGCGGCTGTTATATTACGGTCAGCGTGAGTGGGTTAGTGGCATCCTGACACGCAGAATCAGGTAGACCTCATTCGCTCAAAATGGCTCACCCTTTTTCTCTTTTCAAATTGATATGCAGGAAATTAAAAAAATGCCATGGAGGCTTTTTCATAAATAACAAAACATGATACCTAAAACACACCACTCCCGCCAGAAAGACTGTTAGGCCCCAAAATTCTTCATCTAAGGGAGAAATTGAGGGTTCTTCTCGAAAAAAAAAAATCACACGAAAAAGGCCTAGATCATCATAAGCTAAGTATATTTTCCCCCTCTTCCTTCTTCTATTTATTTATCTTTCCCCCTTACTATTTTGTATCATCATTTATCTTATATCTTTTTTGGGGTTCTTTTATTGGAATATTCTTAGTTTTTATTTTTCAGAGTCTACTTTGGGTGTTATTTTTGGTGGTTCATTTTATTTTATTTTATTTTATTTTTATGTTTCTACATTAAGTGTTATTTTTTGTGGGTTCTAAGTTTTTTTTTTTCAATAGTTTGGTAGATAAAAGTCAATCGAGCTTTAGCTTTTTGATGTCGTTGTCAAAACAACTCTTGCACATTGACGTGGATCCATTTTATTGTCGCAGTTGGGTCTATGCCGGCCCCTTTAATTTGGATTTTTTTTTTTTGTTTATTTCCAACGGACCTATATCTCTTTGATGGTTTGAGTAGAATGTTTGGATGTGGATGTTCCAATAAGTGAAAATTTTGGCGATGTTTGCATTTGAAGGTGCGTAATCACCACATGGGCATTTGAAGGGCTTTTATTAGATTTGTAGTTTGATCTTTTCACAGGGTTCATGGACTTTTGATGATTGCTGACGTTTTGGTTGGAGTGTGTGAGGAGCATTGTGTGTGTGTGTGTATTTTTTTTTTTTTTTTGTGGACAGGTCGAGAGCTTTTGGGGTTTGTAGTTGTGATGATGAAACTTCTAGAAATTCAGCCTATCAACCTATATATAATTAAGAAGTGGAATGTGGATGGGATCTTTCTTGTTTCTGTTTATTGTTTGATTGCTTGATTGTTTGTGTCATCTTGTTGCAATCGTGTTGATTGATTGTTTACCTTTTCTTGATTGATCGTTTGAAAATATAACTATATCTTTTGCACTGAATGATCCAATAATGTTTATGGCACCCAACAAGTGAAAATTGAGAGGCTTGAGTGAGTTTAATTGAGCAAAGGTGGGTGCTTTACTATTGACAGGCATTACTTCACTATGTTGGTTGCCTAGCAAATATGAAAATATTGTTGGATTCATTTTGATCATATAGTTGTAAATCTCGTATACAAGTAGTTCCACAAAGTTTTATATTTAACTATACTTGACCTTTTTTCTAATTATATTTTAGATTTGTTATTTTAAACAATTTAAATGAGAATATGAGTGAGGGTCAATAAGCGGGAAAGCTGTTTGGGCATTTTTATTTTTCAAAAATTTTGGATGAGACCCGGGTGAAGTTTATTTAGGTAGCTTAAAGGCCAAGTGGAAGTTCTGTAAGATCAAAATTCAAAAATAATATGCACCCTAAGTGGTAGTTATTTGCTTGTTTACTGGAGTTACGATTATTGTAGATATCTACTTCTTATGTTGAGCCCGATAGACAGGTTTCAGGTGATAAAATTTATTAGCAGAACTTAGATTGTGGTGAATAATAAATTACCCTAGTACTTTGACCTGATTGCAAAGTGCCTCCATCAACTTTAAACTTTTGCAATAAACCACCCTGAACTTAAAACTGAAGTTTAAAAGTGACAGAATCCATTTATTTTGACAAGAACTTTTATTTAAACATACACAATTTCTCAGCTTGCTCACCCATTTAAAAAATAAAAATGAAAACTTCTCCAAAATACCCCCTCCCTATTCCCAGCGCCCCCCCCCCCCCCCCCCCCCCCTATTCTTCCCATCGTTAGGCATTACGATCAACAGGAGCCTCCAGAGGAGGAAAACATCATAATTTTCAACATCTTCCTTGAGTCGGAGAGAAGTAAACCGGCAGCTGAACTAATTGCATCCACAGACCCACTAAGCATTCTTACTACCCCATATATCCAACACAGTTCCTCCATCCCTGTTAGATAAGTCATCTCCTAAAGAAGGGCTATGGAAGCTCTAGAGCTTCAGGTTGTATTCTTCAGTCTTCACATATCTACGACATCGGGCCTCCCTAACCCTCTGACATCCCACAAGATGACCTTCGTTTGGAACCTCTTGCTGCCCTGTGCCTTCTGTATTTCCTTCACTTAATGGCCCCTGTTCTGGCCCTTTCCTGATAGAGGATGTACTCTGTATTGAGCCTCCCTAGCCATGGTGAAAGCCACCAGCTGGTCCTAATTGCATACGTTATCCTCTACTAGGAGACTATTACTTATTCTCTTTATCCATCCAATCCTTCCCTTCCCAACTAGTCGTGTTGGGATCTATCCCACATGGCTGTGGAGTATGCAGAGACTCCCTAGAGAAAATCGCAGTGATCCCTCTGATTGAACTTTATCGGCCACCACTTGAGAGTTACTCTGCCACTACTTGGAAAGGTGATCACCACTTGGATGGGCTTTGCCTTTCCAGAATCTAGAATGCAGGTGTTGCTCAACTTTATTTCTTTTGGAGATCTATTCGGCAGGCGTGCACCCAGCCCCTTACTCTCCTGGGTTAAGGATACTTTTATCTATGACTCCCATTGTCTATGGGGTTCACTTGTAGTTGTAGATTCCTTGCATGGGAAAATTCCTCCTAGTTCCTCTCCATCTTTTATTATCTGGCGAACTTTCATCATCTTTGCCCTTGCTCTTAACTTCTAAATCCTCGACGTTGTTGTTACTGTCAGCCACCCACTCTGAATCTGGGGAGGCTTGCCCTTCTTCTATTGCATCCTCCCTTAATAGTAGAGAAGAAACCTTGAAGCAGCGCAAAGAGCATGACCCTTTTTATAAATATTGGAGATTGATCCAGGGCCAGTGATGGAGGCCCATCCAGCTGCAAGTCTTGTGATCTGGTCCAATTGGTAAACCCATTGTCCAGCAGATGGCCTATGGGCTTTGCCCTGGTTTGTGATACATTGGAGTTGAAATCCTTTGATACAATAAAAACTGTGTCTTATAGCACAGAACTCCAATAAAGGTCTAGCTTCTGCTTTGACATACAATCATGTTTCTTTCCGAAGGCATTTGCTAGTTAACAAACAAGAATACACCCAATTTAACATCAAACTAGGAATCTTGTTAGATTATGCAAAAGCCACAATTCAACTCCAAATAACTCTCATGAACTACTTCACTAGAACTTGAAAAGAGAGCTCTTCCTATCCTGTGGTTGAGAGCTTCCAGTGTGGAATGCTTGCTCTTAGCAGGAAGGCATACCTTTGTTAAAGAGTACATGCCATTTGTTCACATATAGTTGGTAATTGATCTTGTGATCTCACTGTTCATAGATAAACATCCAGAAACAAACACGTTAGTCAACTTTAGCAGATACCCCTGTTGTAAAATAACGGCATTCCTTAAGAACTTCACTTTCTTCTCATGATTTGTTGGGTGACATTCCTTAATGTATGAATTAGCTCAATGTATGAAGCCAGGCCCAAGTTTCATGCTTGATGATGGAGAGAGAGAGAGAGAGAGAGAGAGAGAGAGAGAGAGAGAGAGAGAGAGAGAGAGAGGAGGGGAGGAAGGGGGTGGGGTATTTAGGAAAGTTTTTATTTACTTTTAAATAGATGTGTAAACTAAGAAATTTTGTGTGTTTAAATAGAAGCTTCCATCAAAATAAACAAATTCCAATACTTCTGCACTTCAATTTTAAGTCCAAGGTGGTTTAGTATAAAAGTTAAAAGAAGATGGGGCCAATTTGAAATCGGGTCAAAATACAGGAAAGTAATTTGCTATTTTCCCTAAAATTTATTAGCAAAACTTAGATTGTGGTTTCTAGGGAACCTATTGACTCTTAAACATTCTTGGAATTCTTATGCTTTTATGCCTACTAAATGCAACCATTGAAATAACTTGTGGCTTACTATTGATTCCCAATGTTTCTAGTGTCAATTAAGTTGTTGTCCCTCTAGGTACTAGTGACTTGTATGCTATGGTAGGAAAGAGACAAAGAAGGGTGTCATTAATAAAATAAAGAAAGTGGTCTAGTGTCAATTAAGTTGCTATTCCTATGGCTTGATTAACAGAATGTTAAGTTTATAGAGATGCAAACACAACAGTACATGGACAAATAGGGGAGCGGAGCTCACTACTAAATAGATTTAAAATTTTAGATCCATCATGCAAAAGTGTTGGATCCATTTTGGTATGAACACATGGGTTTCGTCTACTTGGCTTGTTTGTGTGTGTTTCTTGATCCAACTTGCTAAAAACAAGTCCCGCATCAGGTAATAGTAATGTGTCCATATAGGCTTATTAGGCTCCACATCATGCCAAAGTGCTCTATCCATTTTGGTATGAGCGTGGGTTTAGTCTACTAGGCCTACGTATGTGTTTCTTGATTCAACTTAAAAAAAAAAGATTTAAAATAACAAATATAATCTCCAAAACATATTATTCCCCTCTCCATAGGACTGTTACAATATATATATATATATATATAGTACTCTTACAATATACAGTAAGAAGGTGCAGCTGAATTCCTTGCTTGGGGCCCTATCTTAAGTGATTTGGTGTAGGGGTAGAGAAAAATTGATTTATGTCATATGGGTGATTTGCTACCTCATTTTCGTTCGTTATTTAAATTGTCTTTGATTTTTCGTTAGGGGCTTGATATGGTGTGGAATTGTATATATTCATTCTATTGTGCTTTTTAAGTTCCATCATTTATTTTGGATTGTCATCGTTTTGCTATCTCATTGTATTTCATTATTGTAATTACAGGGACCCTTCTTAACTATGCCATCTGAACCCAGAACAAAACTAACACATGGCAATCATTGAATTTTACTTTGATTAATGAATATGTTCTTATTTGGATTTATTATTTACATATATACCATTTTTTGTAAATTCATACAGGCAAACTAGGCTTTCTTTGTAGTTGTGAGACTGAACACTAGATGTTGCCCTTCTAGATTTATTAAGTTTGTGCAAGATTAAATCTAAATGATATTTATACTGATGCGATAAAAGAAACACCTTTTAAACATTTTATAGATATACGGATGAACTTGAAATGTCAAAGTACATTTCTATCAAAGATAATATTTAGATGGGATGCTAAAAAGAGTGCGTTTCACCTTGGAGGAAAGCTCCTTCCAATTCTACCTCAGGACATTGCTCTGATAATGGGGTTGAGTATGAATGGAGGAAAAATAAAATTATATAAAAAAGGAGCTATGAAAAATATGATCTTTTTTCAAAAATATATCAAGAAAGACTCTTCAGAAGTAGAAAAATTAAAAAAGCAGTTTAAGTAATTTAAAAAAAGAGTTCACCATAAAAGAAAAAGTTGTTGGAAAAGAAGATTGCTAATTTCAAGGAGCACTACAACAAAATTCACTTTTCGTGATAAACATGTTTGTCGCAAAGAGTCACAATTTTGGTGCCAAATGTCTTCCACAACAAAGAAAAAATTGTCATAGAAACTAGTCTGAGAAAGTCTATGGTGACGTAATAATAGGTCATTGCCAAAAGTCAATCATTAGCGATGCATTTTCTCCTTGCCAAAAGTTGTAAATATCATCGCAAAAAAGCCTTAAACATCGTGGAAAAATTTAAAAAAAAAATTATGAAAATGCATCTTTGGCCATAACATGTGTTCGTCGCGAAAAGTCTAATGTGTATTGGCAACGACATATGTTTGTCACGAAAAATCAATTTTTCTAAAAAAAATATTTTTTTTCTAAAATCGATACTTTTTGATTTCCTGTGTAGGTATACATTTTTCTAATATCAATTAAGTAGCCCACCAAAACTAATTTAACAAAGATATGATTCATATAATTTCTGAAAGCTACTTAAGAACCAACTTTCAACAAAATACACCCATCACCCAAATTGCAAGAGGAGACCCTTAGAACTAAATCATATAATGGCTCAAGGTAAAAAAAAAAAAAAAAAACAAAGTGCTTTATTAAATCCTAGTACTAGTTCCATATTCCATTGCCAATCTGTGACACAAATGAAACAAAAATCCTCAATTGAAAGGAAAGAAAGCAGAACAATGAATAAAATACTTAGATGATCGAATAAGAATTTATATGATATCATAAATCATCATCATCAAAGCCTTATCCCAACCATGTTAGGGTCGACTAAATAAATTTTGTTTCTCCATTCCGTTCTATTTTAAGCTAAATCCTTCGATAAGTTAAACTTCTTCAAATTTGAATCAATAACCTCCATCAATGTTTTCTTTGGCCTACCCCTACCTCTTGATGGGTCATCCACCTGTATAGCCAAACTTTTTTTCACCGGTGCTATTACCGGCCTATACTCAACATGCCCAAACCATCTTAAACGGGTTTATCTAATCTTTTCCCCTATGGGTGCTACCCATAAATGCTCTCAAAAGTGCTCATTTCTAATTTTTTCTTTCCTAGTTTTTCCACGCATCCACCTAAGCATTCTCATGTCTACTACATCCATCTTATGAATATGTATCTTTTTAATTGGCCAACATTCTGCTATATATGTCATAAATCTAACCACTGTCCTGTAAAATTTGCCCTTCACTTTTGTTGACATTCGTCTGTCACAAAGCATTCCAGAAGCTAATCTCCACTTTAGCCATCCAGTTTTTATCCTATGCTCCACATCTTCGTCAATCTCTCCATCCTTACTAATCATCAAGCCTAAGTACCGAAAAGAATCTCTACGTGGTATCTCATGGGTTTCAATTTTGACAGTAGTTTCAATACTTTGTATACGTCCTCTGAAGTTACAATCCATATATTCTGTCTTTATACGACTTATTTTAAAGCTTTTAGATTTTAATACCCCCCGCCATCTCTCAAGTTTTGCATTCACGCCATTTCTTAATTCATCCACCAATACTATATCATCTGCAGATAACATACACCGTAGTACTTCCTCTTAATTTGCACAGTTAACTCATCCATAATTAATGCAAAGAGATAAGGGCTTAAGGTTGATCCCTGATGTAAACCTATAGCTACAGGGAATCAGCTTGTTTCTCCACATGTGGTTCTCACATTTGTTACTGTTCCTTGATACATATCCTTAAAATTTTCAATATAACATTTGGGACATTCCTTTTCTTCAAAACCTACCAAATTAAATTTCCCGATACCCTATCATAGGCTTTTTCTAAATCAATAAAGACCATATATAGATTTTTCCTCTTTGCTCCATATTTTTCCATTAATTGCCTAAGTGAAAAGATAGCTTCTATAGTTGATCTCTTTGGCATAAAACTAAATTGATTTTCAGAGATCTTAGTTTTCCGTCTCATTCTTTACTGCATTATTCTCTCCCATAACTTCATAGTATGACTCATAAGTTTAATCTCTCGATAGTTGATACAACTTTGTATATCTCCCTTATTCTTATATATAGGTACTACAATGCTTCTTCTCCATTCATCCGGCATTTTCTTTGTCATAAGTATCTTATTGAATAGTTTACATAACCAACTCACCCCAACCTCTCCTAAGCATTTCCATACCTCTATCGGAATACCATCTGAGCCTGTTGCCTTTTTTGTCTTCATTAGCTTCAATGCTTCCTTCACCTCCACCCTCTAATTCTATGGAGAAAAGTATACTCTAGTGATGAATATCCTCTTTAACTCTTGTATCCCCCAAATGTTTTTCATTTAGAAGTTTGTTAAAATATTCTTTTCACCTTTCTTTAATGTCTTTGTCCTTCACCAAAACATTTTCCTTATTGTACTTGATACATTTGACATGAACTAAGTCCCCACTTTTCTTTTCTCTTATTTTTGCGATTTTAAAAATACCAGTTTCTTCTTCTCTTGTTCCCAACATATTATAGAGGTCATCGTATGCTTTGAACTTTGCACTACTCACTACTTTCTTATTATATAACTTCATAAATATGTTTGAATATTTAGAAGAGAGACTCCCTTCCTATCATATGTTTCTAGATTTCCTTGGCTTTTGATTTTCCATTCATGTGATCCAAGTCACCTAAAAAATAGAGAATTCATGAGATGATGGTCATTTGTTATTTTCATTGTATAACTTCATAAACATGTTTGAATATAACCCAATGGAATTTGAAGTATACAGGGGATAGGAAGTGTTGGAACTACCACTGCCTGATATGGTATTGGAAGGTGGGAACTCAGAAGAAGCTATGGGTATCGAAATTTAGAGATGGGTCACCGGGAAACAAGTTGAATTCAATAATGGGTCCTCCTCCAAATCGTGCTATCGATACAGAGAAAACAGAATTGATTTTTTCCTAAAAGTGATGCATTTTGATTCCTTGTGTAGGTGTACTGTTTATCATTCCCACTGGCGGACTGACTTCAGCTCCTCTTCCTGATGATCAAATTGTAGATGCAGCAGGATTTAGAAGTAGATAAAATGGTCCAGAAATCTATATCATACCTAAAATATACTAAAACTGAGAATAATTGTCATGATTCTTTAGTACCATAAAGATTCTACGAGAGAATGAACAAGAAATTTTCTTCCTTTAGTGGTGTAAGCTCACGAGCATAATTATTTTTTTTCTTAAATTATAAATTAAAAAAAATGAGAATTGTAAACTAGAATTTTATTTATAGGTTGTTTTAGTTTCATTTTTCGTTTACTTTAGATTTTGTTAAATAATTAAAAATGATTAATAACATAGTCATTTTCATTTTAATATTATCCTTCTCAATAATATGCATAAAAATTAATATATTGCAACTTCTGGGCATAGGCTTAGCACGGGCCTTTTTTGCTAGTTATACCTATGCGAATTTAAATTGAAGAAACAAGAGCCCGGCTCACACTAGAATTAAGGCCCATCATGCCCAGATACTCAGAAACCTATGTCCAACTTGATGTGTCTTGCCGTTTGTTAACTCACTTGTGAGTTGAATTCCACAAAGAAGGAAAACAAAAAAAACGAAGCGTTATAAAAATGTAGTAAAATTTAAAATCTACCATCTTGACTTTTAATATCATGTTGTGGCATATGAAGGAACTTTTTTATTTTTATGTTAGAAAGAAGTTGCCGTTTTGCCTTGTAATGGCATGAGTGATTAACTTTTCTTAATTTTTGTGATTTTTGAAATTTTGTACTATTTTTATAAGACCACTTTTCTTTTCTGATCTCATGACGTTTGGGCTGAATCCAGTGTACAAGTGAATTACCAAAACAAGTACCAAATGAACCCTTGCATGGACTTTCGATTACCTTGTAGATGGCCCACTTAATTGAACCATATTTCACTTTGACTCACAAACCATATTGATTGTTTGAGTATTTTAGTGAAGCATATTTGTGACTCTTAGTAGTTAACTTATCAGTCATGTAGTTATTCTGTCATTTCAAGAAATGAATATTTAATTTTGCATCTTCTAATTCTTTCGTAAGAGGCAAAATCTCTTTTTTTCGCTTCAGAGTATCTTTTTCAAGTAACCTGTTTATTTTCATAGACTTTTCTACAAAAATTCCGTATTTTGCTTTCCAATCATCTTTTTTATCTGATATTTCATTATCAGCATCCTCTTTAGTGAACTATCATCAGATATAGTGAATCTAGCTATAGAAGCCATAAACTTGCCGTCTACAATATCTTTAGGATCAGGCTCAGGATCTTTCTCTTCTTTTAAGGAATCATCATCCCAAGTTTTCTGAGCTTTATACTTGGGATGCTTTTTCTTGTTAGGACACTTATTGGCATAATGACCAACACCTTGACAATCAAAGTACTTAATTTTTGTTAAAGTCGGCATTTTTTCAGACTTCGATCCTTTCCACTTAGCTTTCTTAGCCTTCATAAGCTTTTGAAACTAAATCATTAATCAGTGATATCATCACCAGAATTTGAATTAGTCTCAATTTTCTTTTCAGGTTTATTTACTGATTCTCTGGAAACTTTAAAAGTTTAACCGTTATTCTTCACTGATTTTCCTTTATTTAAATGGTTTTCTTAAAAAATTTAAAGATTTCCAACCTACTGATTCACAGTGAGGAATTCTAAATTCATATTCATTTCAATAACATCCACCTTTAAATCAAACTTTAAAGTAAGAGACCTAAGAATCTTCTTGACAATTTTACTTTCAGGGATTTTTTTTACCTAAATTGAAAATAGAATTAACAATGTTATTCAACCTAACATAGAACTGATTGAAGGTCTCATCTTCTTCCATTACAATAGTTTCAAAAGATTTATTTAACTTTTGCAATTTTGCTTGCTTGACAGTATCGGTACCCTCATATACAGTTTGCAAAACATGATATGCTTTTTTTGTAATTTTGCACGTGGAAATTAGATGAAACTTATCAGTAGATTACACTCTATTATAAATACCATTCATGGCCTTAATATTATAGTTGGAGGCATGCTTCTTATCCTTAGTCCATTGGGCTTTAGGTTTAGTAACTGTTTGCCTATCAGTACTAATTGTGGGTTTTGAATAACCACCCTCAACAATATCTCACACATCGTCATCAATTTACTGGAAGAACACAATCATCCTTTACTTCTAATAAGCATAATTTGAACTATCAAACAATGGAGGCTTCACAGTTAATGTACCTTCTTGATTGAGCACCATTCTAAATCTTTTAGGATAAAAAACAATAAATTAGTGCAACCCTCTCTAATACTATTTGAAGGTTTTGGGTGATCAACCTTTAGAATAGATTAACGCAATCACTTTCAATACTATGTGTGTAAACAATCAACTATGCAGTGGAATACAAAAGCACAAACCACAAGAAGACATATTTTTTATGTGAAAACCCAAACAGGGAAAAGGCTATTACCAAAAATCAATTACAATGAATCATACCACAGTCATAAGAGATACTCATAACCCTTATTGGATTACTGTATAACTTAAGGACTTGTCATTCTCATTGTACAGCACTCCATTGCAACAACTCCTTACCGTGCTCTGTTACAGCTCTAATCACCTGGACACCTTCTAGATGTTGCTCCTCAAAACAATCTTCAATGCTTAAAGATGTAAAAGATAAGGATATCTAGAGTTGAACTTCAGTCCTTTAACTCCCCAATGAAAATTCTAGAGGAGATGATATCCAAAATATATTTTCCACTTAGAATAATGAGATCTTTGTTCATACGTTTGAGTTGAGAGAGAACCCCTTTTTATAGCCCCAAATTCATGCCTCAGAAGTCTATTCCAACCAAGAAAGGAGTTGACATCAAACAAGAAGGTTTCATTTAAAATTGAACTAAAATTCGCAAGTCTGCGGAAGTTCCAGCTCAGGTCCGATTGATTGGACAACGGGCTAATCGATCGAATTTGGATACTGCCTTACATCCAATTGACTGAACAGCCCATCCTCGATTTTTGTGAATTTTCTTCTTTTCAGCTCTTTTGGAATTCTTTTGCCTGTTCAAACTCCAAGTCTAAAATTAAATAGAAATACAGCTTTTACTAGAACTTGAGTTTTGTTCAATCCATAAATTTATTAACATACAAAATTTCTTTCAGAAGTAAAACTGACAGACATAAAGGAAGAGCATAAGGCTTTAACATCTAAAACAATTAGGGCGATACCCCAATGAACACAACCCTTCAAGGCATCCAGCACCTCCTTAGAATTTGACAAACCAAAAACTTTAGATAACCCACTATCCTAAGCTTTTGACACGGCATAGAGGAACGCCCTCCAAATTAAAAATGCTTAGATTTGTTTAGAGGCATTCACCACCACTTAATCTTCATTATAAAATGTTTGGATTTGTGATCAATGTCAAAATTAGTGATAATATGTTCAAAAGAAACCTGACATTATTTTGATATTCAAAGAAAACATTAATTCCTAAGAAGTATGCACATGATTTAAAAAGTATGCAAAACTAATAGTATTGTAAGAAAAATGTGGTAGTAATAAGATGGAAAAAATTCAAAATGTTTAGTTTATTTTCTATTTTGAATCATTGAAAAATTGATTTATAAATATATTTTTCATGACATTTTACCATTAATGCCTTGCCAAAACCCAGAAATCCAACTTATGGCCAACTTTTTCTTAGGTAATAATTTGAGAGAAAGATACTTGTGACGCTACTTATGATTATGGTTATGACCATTTAGAAAAAGTCTCCTATTGACAACTGGACAGTTTTTCTTAAACAGGGAGCATGGACACAATTGGGGCTGGATCCTTCGCGGCTTTGCCTATGGTGATTGTGAGTAGATCATTCGTGGTCATGTCACCATAGGATCCTCTCCATTCACATGGGCAATGCCTGTCCCATTGGCAGACATCCCCACGGAGATGTAGCCCATCATGATTGGTCTAATCACGGTCCCCATGGGTCAAAAGCATCAAAGGATCCTGATTCCAATCAAAAGGTGGGATGAATGGAGCAGTGTGGAAATAATTTCATATTTAAACATCATTTAAATTTAAATTTATTAAATCAAAGGCTGCTAATGTTCGGTTCATTGTCAAATTAGGACCACTGATAATTAAAAGCAAGAAATAGTAGCAAAATTTGATGTCCAATGTATCCAACCTGCAATTTATCAGCATAACTCACCCGTAATATGTCGGTTGGTAACGGATCTGAAAAACTTTACCGGCATTTCAATAGATTGAATTAGGCTCATTCTGGCTAGCCGCACAACCAGCTCTCTCCCTTGTTCCTTGGGTGTTTCTTCTTTTTTATTCTTTGGGAAGCTGAACAGGACAACGAAGTTGACCATGGGCCGACGGAGGTGAAAATGGAGAAGAGATTGAAAAAAGCAGTGGGTTTAATGTTATTGATTACGTGGTAAGAATTCAATGTGGGTTATGAGAGTCAGGGCGGATTACCTGCATCAGGTGTGGGTTGGAATTATCTGATCCGCTTTAAAACCGAGCTTGAGTACATGTTGGGCTTTAACAAATAGACACGTAAGAAAACCCGACCTATTTTGAGCTGGCCCAATCCGTATGCAACCCTGCTCAAGAGGGATTGGTTTGATTCATCGGCCAGCCTCCCTTTGCCCCTTTATGCAAAGCATAAAAGGATCTCTGCGAAGCGGTTGCTTTTGGAGAGTTCACTAATTTCTCATTGTCAAAGTCGATACGGTAGCCATATTGAAAATTTGTGCACTGCAGGGGACTGAAACATTTTCTAAGAGAGAAGTATGACCGATCTATGGAGTCATCGATGATCAATACAACCCATGTGGCAATCCTACCTTAAGTCTGCACCACCAAACACCTGTAATATCAATTCTCACCTTCTGCCATGGCATTGAAAGAGTTCTTTGGGATGATATTTTTTTAACATGACTTTTGTCTATTTAAAATATATTAAAAACTAAAAACATATCAAAAGAAAATCACAATAATATTAGAAGAAAATGAAAAGAATAACCTATGAGGACACTTTTTAAGTAGATTTTATAACAATTTTATTTTTAGTTATATGCATTTACTTAAAGTAGTCGACTCCAACATGGTTGGAATAAGGCTTTGATGATGATGATGATGATGATGCATTTACTTAAAGTGGAATTCACATTTCCAGCATCTTTTTTGAGTTTTCCTATATATTTATAGCTGATTCATTCACATACACTGATCCACCCTGGATAAGTAGTACAAATCTTAGTTTTAGAGTGCTCAAATGTTACTCAAATCAACTCTATCACAACAAATCTTATAAAAAAAAAAAACTCTATCATAACAAATTTGCATAGTGCATGTCTGTTAACCATTAATGAATTAAGACTAAGAGCTAGGGTCAATGGCATGGCTAAGAATTTTGATCAGTGGGGTTATTCAACAAATTAGCATCAATGTCAAATATATATATATATATATCAAAACTAACTTTCAATTGATACCTTGTAGTATCATATATTTTCAATAGCATAAAAAAAAATTAATTCAAACATATTAAATTACAAGTAAGAAAAGAAAATCTCTGGGACATTAATATTATTGTTTACAGTAATACTATTGTTTTTAATAAAAGTTTTATACTATATTTGAACACTTTGGGAAGAAGTTAAAAAGAGTACGATTTTTAGTTGGAGTTAAGAAAGATCCTAAACTAAGTTCAAGTTCTTTAAAATTGACTAGTTCCTTTTTAACAATTCTAGTGGGATTAATTTATGTAAAGCTCTTCAAAATATTTCATATTACTACATAGGTATACATTTTTTTACAAAATTCACTGGGGTCAATTGAACCCACTGAGTTGCATGTAGCTCTGCCCATGGCTAGAGTCATCTATTTAATGTGATAAATTATATTTTTCCATCTCCACAAAAAAAAATTCCCATGTTTCGTGCATCCTTTGATTGTCATGAATATGAGTGCCTTTAAAGGGAGTTTTTTTTATCTTTAAAAGTACTCGAGTATACCATTCTTTTTAATTATGCATGGAAAATCTTGAAATAAGAACTACTTGTGATCACCTATTTGTACTAGCACATGCATGGACCCTATTATGATCAATTCAACTCCTCATGCTCATTACTCAAGAATTGGTATAAGCCTAAACTTGTCCCTCATCTAGCTGTTTCTCTTCGTTGGATTAAAACTTCTTAAAAAATGATGTCTTCTAAAACCATTGAATTTGATGGCCATATATCAAAGGATTAGAACAATGAAATAGAGTTGATATTTTATAAATTTGGTCTCAATTAGATCTTTCAATCCACCTTCACCTCCCTTTGATTCGCATGGCCTTGTGGTCTTGGTTCGATGGCCCAAGTTGGTGATAGATCTGCTAGTAGGAAATCCTGTGATCTTTGGCCGATGGCATTTTCTCACATCTCATTGTCTTGTCTGATGTTTCTATATCTCTATGGATCTCAGTATCCAAATATATATAGAGATTGCTTTTCGTGAGTGAAAGTCGAGGAATCAGCTCCTTGAATTAACCCAATACGCATGCGTGATTATGGCATTCAATTGAGATTTACACTACAAAGCCATTGAGGCTTATGGATTAACCGTGTGGTGCCAACAGTGGGTAGTCATGACATGTGCCCAAGGGAGGTGGCCCCTCATTCATATATTCATCTATGTAAGCTGTCTCGCTACAACTCATGAAGAACATGCATCCCATTATAGGGAGAGAGAGAGAGAGAGAGAGAGAGAGAGAGAGAGAGAGAGAGAGAGAGAGAGAGAGAGAGAGAGAGAGAGAGAGAGAGAGAGAAACCATATTAATTCAACTATCAAATTACAAACTACATTAAACGATACAGAATCAAGAGACGCATCCGCTTCCATTTGCATTTATGAAGTATGAATTGCTTATTGTTTTAACCGACGAGGCTTGCATTTATGAAACACTTATTCTTTTAACAAGCTTGTTACATATATTTTCTGGTGTGAGTATTCGTGGTCTTGGGCACTTGCACCAATCTCTCATCTAACTGTGAATCTTGTCTTGGCTGTAAGCCTCCTTAGAAGCAGAGTCCTGTGCTGTGGTAGGAATGTCGGCTGTAAAGTTCTTTTCTTCGGCTTTTGGACAGTTCCCACCAGCTCCTGGTGTATACGTGCCAGGCGAACGACAGGGTGGAGGGTAATTGCCTTGCTGCAGAGACTGAAACATGAGGATTTCTTTCTTCAATCCCCACTCTCCTCCTACAGGCCTAGCCACAGAGAGTTGAGGACGAGTCCATATCAAGATGGTGAAAAGAATGGATATTAGAGGCAACAGGTTTCTTCTGGAATAACCCATGTTGGTATCTCAGTATTTGAGAGAGAGAGAGAGAGAGAGAGAGAGAGAGAGAGAGAGAGAGAGATGATGATGATGATGATGATGATTTTATGCACTAAAGGAGATGGAAGTGTGTGGTGTGGGGAAAGCTGGGGTTTCTTATTCTATATATAGCGGTTGTGTTACGTGCTTGTGTTGTTTGGGAAGCTGCTGTTTTGTTTCAGGTGACTGTTTGACTCTGCCTTGCCCCGTTGTAGGGTTTAAGAGAAAAGGAGTTGGGTCTTAACTCTGACCGTGACACCCGGACTTGGGACCTTCGTTGGTTTTTCCTTGTTTTTGAACATTGAATATTTGCTTTGAATTGAAACTAGATCTATTAAAAAAGAAAAGACGAAAAGAAAATGTCCTCCGATTACAAAAAGTGGGTCGAGTTTGGGCTCGGTTTTTTTGTAAGAGGATCTGTTTCCAAATCTGTAACTAAACTGTTTAAACCGATAGATAGGGTGTCCATGGGATGGATCACGCATGATGTAGGCATGACCCACCTCACCCAACTTTAGAAACACGGGCACTGATCCAGCCCAACCCGAGCGAGGCAGTAAAAGTCAGGCCTACGCCTACCCATTCAGTAAATCAGGATAGTCTGGGCTTTCGGTTTTCTTTCACCTTTTCTAAGCCCAATCCACATAGTAAATAAGCTCAGATTATATAGCGAAGCCTGGCCTAGAGAGAGCTGGGTCCAAGCTGACAGACCCAGAAGCACCCCCTACATTAATCACAATAAATATGATCTCAGAGACCAACCCTATTAATTCATTTGTGTTATCCATCTTTAAAATTTAAACTGCTTAATTTAACTACACAATATATGGTTTTGACCGAATTCCACTTCAATTTGAGTTGGACTGACCTCTCTGATTGATCACTAAAAAATATGAATAATCAGATGGACGATTAGACGCTAATTGGTGTGAGAATTTTCGGAGTGTCAATCCACAAGGAAACCATGATTTTTAGTCGTTTAGATTTCTAGGGCTGGTTTGCTTATGTTTACCATTATTTTACCATTATGTCCTCAACAGACCCCAAAGGTCGACCACCCAAAGCACGTGGTCCCATTCACCTAATCCTTCGTCCATCGTCAACCCCTCTCCTTCCTTTCTCATATCCCCTCCATTTCCTCAATCCCACATGATTTTTGCCCTTTTTTTTTAAGGTATTGGACAACATGGCTAGGACATAAGGTGCGTTCACGTGTGGGAAGAGGAGACCAAATATATTGGGTTACAAAGCAACTAAGCAACCCCCCTGATGTTCTTTTTTAATTTAAATGTGTATTTTATAGTATCTTTTCTTTTCCTAAATATAAAAAATTAGTACCTATTCGACGTAGAATATTAAATCATGTTGTAAGAATATCAAGGTATTAATGCATTATTATTTGGTTGTTAATGTTATAGAAATATGTAATTTTATGTTGATGAAACTGCAGACATTTAGATTTTAAACTTTTAATTATTACATGTAGGTATGGAGTAGAATTTTATTCTATATTTCTCAATGATATTTTTTCTTAATTTCAGTGGATCCCAAATCATGATCCAAACCTTTATCTTATTTACTAAAACTATAATCCTTTTAATATTTAGTGTTTCATTTTAAGTCTTTATGGATTTTGTGGGATTTGTGAATAATGCACTAAAAAAATTAATTTTTTTGCAGGATGGCAAACATGTAGATATGTATAATATGCCACTTTAATGGTAAAGTAGATGTTAGCAAATCACTTCCAGTCTACAATGGTGCTGAGCAAAAGGTAATATGGATCGAAGTTAACATAAATTTCAATTAACTACTTAGAAAGATAATTAAAGAAACTTGTTGGGAGCTTCACAATAGGCTTATAAAAATCAATATTAGTATCATAATGGTTGAAGTTTTACTTTCATAACTATAAAAGGTGATAACGATCTCTATCAAATGTTCAGATTATTCAAAAATGAAGTGAATATATATTTTGTTATTTGCATAGAAACAATAAAGCAAATACAAGTCAACAACAATCACATTTAAGTTTTACATATGCTACTGCAATCATCAAATCTAGTTGACGAGAGAGAATAGACTTGAAAATCAGAAAAGAAAAAAAAAAAAAGAGGTTGAGAAAGCCTAAAGGCATATTTGGTAACCAACATTTTCGCGGAAAACCAGTCGGTTTTCCGCCGAAACGTAGATTTCCCATTTTTGGCAATCGCGTGGAACGTGAAACGCATGCATCTCAGCTTGCCTATTTAAAATCTAAACTGCTCATAATCAGTTCATAACCAGTAGTGGAAGATTGACATAACTTTTACTTTAACCTGTTGTAGGATGACTTATATGAATAAGTTTAACATATTTGAGGATTTGGCTCAAAATAGGCTTTGGAAAGACAAAATTTATGCAACTGATCCCAACATAGTTGGAGGCTTTGATGATGATGATATGTTGTACGATGATTGCAAAATTAATTCAATCATATATAAAAACAAGGGGACTTCAATCATAGGTCTCTGTATATTTTCCCATGCTAGGATAGGTTTAGGGAATAAATTTTTGCTACATTAGGTCTCTGACTTAAAAAAAAGCATTGTACATTAACAAAAATGACCTTCATTTTCCTCTCCTTCTCCCTTCTCTCCCACTCTCAAACCGTCCAATTCCTCCTCATCTAGATCTCCCTCTCCTGCCTCCTCGCCACAAAAAACTCATTTCCTTCTCCTCCTCCTCCTCCTCCTCCCAAAACCCTAGAACCCAAACCTGTTACCTTATCTTTTGGTTCCGGCTTACCACGATCGGCTTCCAGCAAGTCCCCTTTCTTATAATTTCCTAGTTGGACATGATGATCAATCTGAAGGACCCTTGAAATCAAGTAATGTCCATAGGTCATTAGTGGAAGTAGAATTAGTAAAACCACAAGGAGGTGAACAAGACTTCAAGTTGCCTCCAATGGTCTCAGATAGTTCTAGCATAGTATCATTGTTGATGCTGGATGTAGTTCCGTCTTTATGCTTCAGATGCAACATGACATCCCTAAGTTCCTAAAAACGTGTCATTTGTGGAGCATCTGATAGACATATACACAGTGGTGAAACTAGGATTCTATAGTGTGGGGGGCTAGAGCTAACAATATATTCGTAAAAAAATTTAGTATACAAAAATTTTATTGAACATCTTTTTTATTTTAAATCCACAAAATACTAAATTTAGTTTCTTAATATACAAAAGCGATCAATCAATTAAAACAATGCTCGACGAGTCTTCAAGTCATGGAACTCATCTATGATTGACTCTGTTGTAAATTTTTCAACAATCTCTCTTTCAATATATGCAATCATAGCATTCGTGAGATAATCACCTTCCAACTTGTTTCAAATTCTTGTTTTAATAACATTCATTGCTAAGAATGCATGTTCTGTAGTTGCGCTAGAAACTGGAAGAGTGAGCACAAGTCTAACCAATCTATGAAAAAGTGAGTAAATTTCTGATTTCCTTGTAGTCACGAAGCATTGACATAAGTCAAAACCCGTTGATAGTTGTTGTAGATCTGGATTTTGAGATAACTCAACTTGACAATGTCTTAGTTGCCCTCTAAGATCCTCTTTCTCGAACTCTGTGAAGTCTTCATGATAAAATTTATCGACAAGAGTGCAAACATCATCAATTTGAATGACTTGTAATTATCCCTGGAATCCAATGCAGAACTAAGAATAAGCAACTCCGTTGCATTATTGCTAAATCTGTTGTATAGTTCTTGAAATATTTTGTCAATTGTGACATAAACAATATTTCTTTTGTAATACTCCTCAATTGCAATTACATCATGCTAATGGCGAGCTTGACCTCTCCTTGCAATATAGCTAGCACTGAAATATGGGACTTCAATGCCATGTCTCTCACAAAATGATTTTGACATTATCAGAAGTGTATCCCATCCAGAATCTCTCAACTTTTGCATAAGTGTTTTAGTAGTCGAGACAAGGTGCAAGGCATTTAAAATATCTTGGGACTTGTTTTGGGAAGCTTGATATATTATATCTGTGATCTCCATAATTTCTCTCATACGATGTAAAATAAAGATAAATTCAAAAGAAGTTAATGTCTAAAGAGTTGAATTTGCATCTCCATGCTGAAAGGGATTCACTTCATCTATGATGTTGTTCAAAACTAGAGTTGTTGCATTGTACATTTTCATCAAGCTTGAGAAAGATCTTAAATGAGAACTCCAACGAGTATCTCTTGCTCTTTTTAAATTGCCAATTTGATTTAGCATAATTCCATTAGCAATTTCATCTTCATCTAAAGCAAACATATGAGCAATTTCATTAGCATGAGCAGCTTGTAATTTGTCATGACATTTGGAGGGTGCATAAATAGTATTGACAATTAATTGTAATTTTTCAAAAAATTGATGAGTGGTAATAACTTCTCTGGCTGTTGCCAATAATGCCATTTTCAATCAATGGGCTAAACAATGAATATAACAAGCATATGGAGAATTATTAGAAATTAAGGCTCCTAACCCATTAAATTCACCTCGCATATTACTAGCACCATCATAACCTTGATCCCGAATATTCCTCTAATGAAGATTATGATGAGAGAGAATACAGAAAATTGTATTCTTTGAAGTTGATGCCGCAGTATCTCGAACATGAACAAAAAAAAAAAAAAAAACATTACTGAACAAACCCATCTTTATCCACAAATCTCAAAACAAGAGCCATTTGTTCTCTATTTGATTCAGCATGAGCTTCATCAATAATTATACAAAACTTTGCATCACTGATTTTATTATGAATGTCTCTTTTGACTTTTTTTGCTAAAATAACCAAAATCTCTTTCTGCGTATCTGACGAAGTATATGAGGCATTTTTTGGTGCATTATCCAACACAACTTCTGCAACTTTCTTGTTATAAGAATCTATAATTTTTACCATTTCAAGAAAATTGCCCTAATTTTGTGATTCTTTGCTTTCATCATGACCTCTCAAAGCACAGCCTTGAAAGACAAGCCATTGGACTACATCAATTGAAGTCTTAAGATGTAATCGATTAGTTTCAATTTGTTGAGAGGTATGTTTTTCAAAAACTTACTCTATCTGTTGATATTGACTCTTCAGATCTTGACAAGAACTTTCAGCCATTTTATGAAATGATTTTGGATCTTTTCCTTACTAAATCAAGAAGGCACAATTTTTTTCATCCATCAATTGTAAATGCCTTTTGTTGAGCACCTTTTCCTTGTGTGTTAAAAAAAAGCACGGTAGACAAAATGCTGCATCCTTTGTTGGATAGTATTCTAACCAAGTAGAAAACAATTTAAACCACAATGATTGAAAGTTACGGCGATGAGATGCTGGTCCAGATTTTGGATATTCATTAAGTTGATCTTGATATGAACCAACTTTACTGTAAGCTCACCTAATTTCATCATGTTTATTAATAGGATATTCCCAAATTTGTTTGCATAATCCCGGATCACGTTCGAAGGAACTGATACCAACTTTTTCTAATTCGAGCCTTGGAGATTTTAGAGGGAGACTTTTAGTATCAGTCTCATGGACTGAAGTCTCTGCACTAGAGATAAGTGGAGCTGGTGGCGATGACACATTGCCTTCTGAATTAGAGATACTTTTTCTCTTGAAATAAGTATCAATTTTTGATGACTTTTTCATTTATGATTAATGAAAAATACAAAATATCCTATTCCTACAATCAATGGAAAAAGTTCTTAAAATCTAATAATTTCTAAATATTTTACTAAATTGAGATATTGAATGGTCTATTCTAAATTGAATATCAAACAAATAAATCAACTAAAATACAAAAGGGGGATAGATAGAGAGAGAAATACCTCTATTACTTGTTTCTGAGAATTCAATTCCTTCACGCTCCAAGTCCACCAAATTACACGTGCTCTTGTAGATAAAAAAAATATGGGTTTCAACTTTCAAGGAGAATGCACAAAGAAAAATAAATAAATAAACATTTGTTGGATAATGCTCTGAAAAATGCTAGAATATCAGTAAATATCGGTCTATTTTTTTAAGATATTGGTCGGGCCTTTATATCAGCCGATATTTCCAAAAAAAATATCATAAGAGGGAAAGGAATGATCGGAGAGGAAGAAGATGAGATCATGAGAGGAATGTACCTGCAATTCTGTTGCTACTACACTCTCCCTTTTCTCCCTTTTTGCTCCTCTTCCCTTTTCCTCCCTTGTTTTTCCTTTCTTGTTGCATTTCTTATTCCCCACAAACATTAGGTCTTGTTTCCAGTTTCTTTTTCCCTCTTGCATTTCTAGTTTCCCATTACAAGCAATGGTGCAAATAGACCATTAGGTCTTGCCAATTGCCACGAAAGTCCCTCTTCCCTCTTGCCAAGTGGGTGCATGGTGGGTGGTGGAATCAGTGCCATGGATCATGGATGGTGGCCCAACTAATTATAAAAACCTAAGTTCGTATGTGTTAGTTTAATGAGCCTTCCATTTAACATGACTAGAATTGTGTTAGTCCAATGGATCGTCAAACAAGGTGGATGATGGCCCCTAACAAATTAGGCATATAACTTTATTAATGTTCCTGACCGTAGGGCCATAGCCACCCCCAGCCCCCCACTACCATCGCCACTACATAGACCAACCAGTCATAAAAAGCCTTGCAACAAATAGACCTCCTCTGCTTCCTAATCTTTTAGTTCATCCCCTATTTCTATTCCAACAAATAGATTTTATCTGTTGGATCTCTCCCTTAGATTTTATGTGTTAGTTCCCCTCTCTTTCTATTTAAACATAGATTTTATTTGTTGGGTCTCTCTTGACTAGATTTTATTTGTTAGTTCTCCCCCTCTTTTTTTTTCCAAAATATAAATTTTATAACTCCGCCAGTTTTGCTGCCGGTCCCAAGCCCGGGTAAATGAGGAGGGGTTGCGTTAGGTAGGTGACAGCCAGCGTAAAACTTTAGCACAACCCAAACATGAATTCTGAACAAATGATATTTCACGATACGGCTAGGGCGTTCCCCGCTTTAAGTGACGTATTACAGCATCGCCCGGCTGCAGTGAAAAGTGTGCAAGGGCTACCGCATGACTTTGGGCTAATGCGGTTAAAGAAGTTAGTTCATGAGAAGAAGAGGAGGAATAGAAAAATTAGACTTGCTACTTGGAATATAGGAACATTGACAGGCAAGAGCATGGAGTTGGTTGAGGTGATGAAAAGAAGAAGAATTAATGTGGCTTGTATACAGGAGACAAGGTGGAAGGGGGATAAAGCTAAGGAGCTCATGGATGGGTATAAGCTTTTCTATGCAGGAAAGAGTAATACAAGAAATGGAGTGGATATAATTATAGATAAGGATTTAAAAGAGAAAATTGTGGGGTAAAGAGGTTTGGTGATAGAATTATAGCAATTAAACTAGTACTGAGGAAGACATAATTCATATCATTAGTGCATATGCTCCCCAAGTAGGACTAGAAGAAAGTGTGAAAAGACAATTTTGGGAGGAGATGGATGATTTAATGAGAGAAATCCCAAATAGTGATAAAATTTTCTTTAGAGGGGATTTAAACGGGCATATAGGAAGAGATAATAGAGGATATGAGAGAGTGCATGGA
This sequence comes from Sextonia rubra, assembly GCA_037013555.1. Classification (NCBI taxonomy): domain Eukaryota; kingdom Viridiplantae; phylum Streptophyta; class Magnoliopsida; order Laurales; family Lauraceae; genus Sextonia; species Sextonia rubra. Next base: position 26,748,515 of record JASUAD010000011.1, on the reverse strand, counting down.
GGGCATGGATTTAGAGAAAATAATGAATTCGGAAACACTATATTGGACTTTGCAGTGGCATTTGATCTTATAGTAGCAAATACTTACTTTAAAAAAAGAGATGAGCATTTAATTACATATAAAAGTGGGAGTAATAGGAGTCAGATAGACTTTTTTCTAGTTAGAAAACAGGACCGATTGGCTTGTAAAGATTGTAAGATTATCCCAGGAGAGAGTTTGACTACGCAACATAGGCTTGGAGTTTTAGATATTGGCATTAGAAGTAAAAAGAGAGCAGTAGTAAATAAAATGGACCCTAAAACAAGGTGGAGAGATTTGAAGGGGGAAAGAGCAAATATATTTAAGGACAAAATGATTGAGAAAGGAGAATGGAATATTGAAGGAGAAACTACAGTAATGTGGAATCAAATAGCTAATTGCATTACGAATGTTGCAAAGGAGGTACTTGGAGAATCAAAAGGGAAGAGACATATTAATAAAGAAACATGGTGATGGAGTATGGAGGTTCAGGAAGTTATTCAACAAAAAAAAAAACATTACTACAAAGTTTGGCAGGGGACTAAGAGTATAGAAAATTTTGAGTTGTATAAGAAGGCAAAGAAAGAAGCTAAGAAAGTAGTAAGTAGTGCAAAGTTCAAATCATACGATGACCTCTATAATAGGTTGGGAACAAGAGAAGGAGAAAAGGATATTTTTAAGATTGCAAAAATAAGAGAAAAGAAAAGTAGGGACTTAGATCATATCAAATGTATCAAGGATAATGAGGAAAATATTTTGGTGAAGGATAACGATATTATAGAAAGGTGGAAAGAATATTTTAGTAAACTTTTAAATGAAGAATATTTGGGCAATACAAGAGTGGAGGATGATACTTCATTACAAGAGTATACTTTTATCCGTAGAATTAGAGGGGTGGAAGTGAAGGAAGCATTGAAGCGAATGAAGACAGGAAAGGCAACATGCCCAGATGGTATTCCGATAGAGGTATGGAAATGCTTAGGAGAGGTTGGAGTAAGTTGGTTATGTAGACTATTCAATAAGATACTTGTGACAAAGAAAATACCGGATGAATGGAGAAGAAGCATTGTAGTACCTATATATAAGAATAAAGAAGATATACAAAATTGTACCAACTATCGAGGGATTAAACTTATGAGTCACACTATGAAGTTATGGGAGAGAATAATAGAGCAAAGACTGAGAAAAAAGACTAAGATTTTGGAAAATCAATTTGGTTTTATGCCAGGGAGATCAACTATGGAAGCTATCTTTTCGCTTAAGCAATTAATGGAAAAATATCGAGCAAAGAGGAAAAATCTACATATGGTCTTTATCGATTTGGAAAAAGCCTATGATAGGGTACCGAGGAATTTAATTTGGTGGGTCTTAAAGAAAAGGAATGTCCCAAGAGGTTACATTGAAATTTTAAAGGATATGTACGAAGGTGCAATAACAAATGTGAACACCACATGTGGAGAAATAGGCGGATTTCCCGTGACTATAGGCTTACATCAGGGATCATCCTTAAGCCCTTATCTCTTTGCATTAATTATAGATGAGTTAACTGTGCATATTCAAGAAGAAGTACCATGGTGTATGTTGTTCGTAGATAATATAGTATTGGTGGATGAATCAAGAGAGGGTGTAAATGCAAAGCTTGAGAGATGGCGGAGGGCATTAGAATCTAGAGGCTTTAAAATAAGTCGTATAAAGACAGAATATATAGATAGCAATTTCAGTGGACATATACAAAGTGTTGAAACCACTGTCAAAATTGAAACCCATGAGATACCACGTAAAGATTCTTTTCGGTACCTAGGCTCGATGATTAGTAAGGATGGGGAGATTGACGAAGATGTGGAGCATAGGATAAGAGCTGGATGGCTGAAGTGGAGACTAGCTTCAGGAGTACTTTGTGATAGACAAATGCCAACAAAATTGAAGGGAAGATTTTACAGGACAGTGGTTAGACCAGCTATGACATATGGAGCAGAATGTTGGCCAATTAAGAAGACACATATTCATAAGATGGATGTAGCGGAAATGAGAATGCTTAGGTGGATGTGTGGTAAAACTAGGAAAGATAAAATTAGAAATGAGCGCTTTCGAAAACATTTAGGGGTAGCACCAATAGGCGATAAAATTAGAGAAACTCGTTTAAGATGGTTTGGGCATGTTGAGCGTAGGCTAGTAATGGCACCGGTAAGAAAAAGTTTGGATATACAGGTGGAGGGTCTATCAAGAGGTAGGGGTAGGCCGAAGAAAACATGGATGGAAGTCATTAATTCATATTTGAAGAAGTTGCACTTATCGAAAGATTTAGCTCAAAATAGAACGGAATGGAGAAATAGAATTCATGTAGCCAACTCCAACATGGTTGGGATAAGGCTTTGATGATAATGATGATGATGATGATGATGATATGTTGGGTCTCTCTCTTAGATTTTATCTATTGGTTCTCTCCTTGTATTTTGTTTCCAAAATACATATTCTATCAGAGATCGGCCTCTAAATATCCCTTAATTTAATCTATTGAGTCTCCCTTAAATTTTATCTGTTGGTTGACCCCCTCTTTCTATTCAAACAAATAGATTTTATTTGTTAGATCTTTGATTTTATTTGTTGGCTCTCCCCCTCTCTTTCTATTCAAACATAGATTTTCTCTGTTGGGTCTCTCTTTCTATTCCAACAGATGGATTTTATTTGTTGGTTCTCCCCATCTCTTTCTTTTTCAAAATATATATTTTATTTCTTGGGCCACTCTTTTTTTCTATCCTCACAAATTGACTTCATATGTTGGGTCTCCCCCATCTCTTCATATAATAACAAATAGATTTCTTTGTTGCATCTCCCCAATCTTTCTATATTTCCAATTTATAAAATCTATTGGTATTTTATCTTTTAAGTTTACAATGGTGAGTTCAACACGATTTTATTTGTTGCTTTCAATAGAAATATACCAAACAAATAAAACTTTTTTTTTTTGGAAATAAATAACCAACATGGATCTAATTTTGTAGATCTCGAAAAAAGGATTGCAAATATATAAATTTTATTGAAAATGGATAAATATAGTGAAAGTTAAAGAATTTTAAAGTTTGTGAAGGTCAATACAATTATAATAGAAGAGGGGTATCTTCTTCCAATATTTGTCCTTATCGCTAACAAAAGGACCTAATGCAACACCAAATTTTCAGCTGGACTTGGTGGGTTAAGAAAAATGAAATTGGACCTAATCTAGTACGAAATTATTTATGAGGACTGGCCCCTAAATATCACTTATTTTTATATGGTAGCTAGTGCATTTTGAATTTCCACAGCACCCAAATGAAGCTTGTATGATATTTAGGACAACCCTAAGGCGCCCAATAGCACCTGTGAACTTCAATGTGGATTGCCTCATCCTTACTGAACTTGGAACCATTAATGCATACACTTCAACTTGAGAAATTCATAATTCTGTATAGTAGGGCCTATCTATTTAAAATTAAAACCACTCAAAATGAATGCGATCTCTCTTACATTGGATATAAGAAAAGTTTTATTTATGTCTAATATGCATTGTAAGATTAATCATATATTACACACAAAAAAATTAGTGTCAACCTCTCCTCTATTTGCTCTCTCTGCAACTTAGATGGCAAATCCATGTATCATTTTTTATTCTCATGCACGTATACTTTTGACCTTTGGAAATGGATTCTTAGTCCGTGGGTCACATCTCCTCTCATTTTTGCCCCCTGCTTCTTCTTATGATCTGTCCTCACCACTAGATGTGACGAGCTTGCAAAGCAAGGTATAGCTATAGTTTTCTTCTCCACAATTTTTGTCATTTGGAAATCCAAGAAGATGAGTAGATTTGAGAACAAAGTTCCTTCCATTCATGTCTCGAAGAGGCTTCTTCGGATCTAGATAAATTTAGGCTTGGATCAACTGCAAAAGCCTTTCTTTGGACCTCCGTTTTCTACCACCATTAACTTTTTGAGAGAGGCCCCTCTGTAAATTTTCTTTCTTTTTGTTGGCTCCACTCAAGCCTATTGAGTGTAGATTCCCTTTTTTTTTTTTTTTTTATCATTCTGTATTCTTTTTTTTTTTTTGGAGTTTTTTGTATCAACTCTTGCCCCCTCATCTCTTTAATAAAATTTGCTTTTTAGCAAAAAATAATAATAATAATAAATAAAGAGAAATGCTCTTATGTGGATGTATGCATACTAATTGTTATGGCCCCACAGATCATGTGTGGGGAGGAGATGAAAATGGTCATTTGATACCACTTTAGATATCAAATTTCAACTCATTTCAATGATTCTAACCCCATTCATCCATGGCTCCACAAGTTTAATGTTTTTAAATAAAAATTGTTTTGAAAGACAATTCAGTAGTTCAAACCCAATGGACTGACCTAAACTCTGTCACAACTTGGGCCCGAGAATCTATAGATTAGGGTAACTCCCAATGCATGACACGCTTAGTCTCGTGAAATTCTCATCTATACTTAAGTTCAGATGGAATCCGACAAGAGATATTCACATTTTGTCACATGTGTGGTACACAGACGGACATTTGTCCGAGTACTCAACATGTGGAATGTAAGGATTTTAGTATGCTGGCTAAATTCATGGATTGGATAAAACTCTAGTTTTAGTCAAAGTTGTATTTCTATTTATTTTAGATTAGGAGTTTGAAGAGGTTAAAGAGTCTTAAAAGATCTAAAATGAAGATATTTGGATTAAAAAAATAATTTCTCGCAAACCGAGTGTCGGATATGGGTAAACGACTTACCGTTGGAAAACTATTTTTGAGTAGATATCCATAGGTTTTAAAATTACATCAATTAGATTTAAAACGACAAAGTTATGGTTGCAGAAATTGTACTGTCTAAAATTATGAAACTGCCATTCCGCGAATTTCTATTTCTATTTTAAGTTGGACTTTTCTTTTTTTGTTCCAATCCCTATCCTAGTTGGATTACTATAATGAGGCACAAAATTGGGGCTAAAAAATGGGTTTTCTCTCAACCCTAAGGGATCCATCTCCATATTTTGAGTTGAGAATTCATATTGTAGAGAATTGTCTTCTCTAAAGCATTCATTGGAAGGTTGTGCTGAATGATGAGTATTTAAAAATGAATATTTTCATGCACATTTTGACCCATCTTAAGGACTTATTGAGGCAAATAAATCATTTTCAAAAGAAAAGAGAGAAGAATTGAAGAAAGGAAAAAAATTAGAAGAAAATTGCAAAAGATAGCCTCATAGTCCCACACACACATGCATATGTGTGGGGTACACTTGTAAAACATCCAAGACGGAGTCTATTTATTTGTTGCACATTTGCAAGATATTTCAAGAGAATTTGAAAAATATCTCATCAAAGATGGAAAAGGAAAGCCACATAGGAGTTCTTTTTGGAAAAGGAGAAAAATTGAAAAATAAAAAATAAAAATATATATACCAACCAAGCATGGTTGTCCAAAAGGGGACTTGCATCAGATTTTTGTTGAAAAAAAAAATAAAGGAATAGAATCAAAAGAAATATCTCAAAAGATCTCTTTGAGTTTGGAGCAACCATGGAGTACTTTTTAAAGAAGGAAAGTTGACAAAGTAAAGAGATAAAAAAAAGGAAGTTCTACACCTCATGTGGGCTAGTTTAATTCCAAGAGCGGATTCTTATCCCTAACTTATCTCTCACGAGATCTCAATGCACGATGACAAAGACAAAGAAGGAAATAAGAAGCAAAGAAGGACTTCCAAATAAAGAAAGAAAAGAAATAAGAAAGAAAAAAAATTCCAGCAATAGTCCATGCCTAAAGCCTTGTATAGAGCCCATATTTTTTTTCCAATTTTAATCAAATCAAGTTTCAAAGGGAGTAGGACTTGAAAAAGTATAAATAGAGCACCCCTCTAGCATTCCAAGGCATGAAAGAAAAGACCTCCTTTCTCTATCTCTCTCCCTCCACTCTCTCCATATCTTTCTACTCTATAATTTCTCTATTCAAGAAAGCTCTCTCCAACTTGAAGCTTCCGCTAAAAGAGGATCTTTCATCCTAGATCATGTAATGTTTTTTTTTCTTTATTCTCTATCTTTGTGTAAAAACATTCATATCCAGTAAAAATGTGTGTTTTTGTTTCCTTTATTTACTTCTTTTTACTTCTTTGATAATGAATGCTTGATGTTTATTTTTAACCTTGTCGCTCTTCGATTGAAAACCCAAAGAAGCCTAAGAACATAATCTGAGCAAACATAATCTAGGATAAAAGAAAAATTTAGGAAAATAAAAAATCATATACTTCCACATATTTAAATTTCTTGTTTTCCACACATTTAAACTTCTTATTTCACCACACACTTAAATTCCTGCACTTTTATAAATTTTTTTCTGCACTTTATTTAAATTTCTGCGCTTTTTGTTTTGCACAGTTTTTTCTTTTAGTGGTGTTCACTGTTGAATTTGCATTAGGTTTTATGCTTTTTAAAAATTTTGAAATCATGTTTAGTGATGTTGATGAGAATGGATTTAGAAATTGGATTTGAAAGTTGAATTATTTATGTATGAAAACAGTCCACAAATCAGGTTTAAATAAGTTGAAAACAGTTTCACCATGGCCAAACCATGTGTGATTGTTTTACAAACTGCAATTGTTTTACAAACTGATTTCCTGCACCACAAATTGAATAAATTTCAGATTTGCAAATATTTCAAAAGTGTGCGGAAAATTAGTTTCAGAAGTACTTTCAATGAGGCTCATGTTGGACAAATTTGTTGGAAGACGAGGGTGGTGGTCCAAATGACCACCGCTCATGACTGTAATAGTTCTCTTCTCATCTCTTCATTGCCATTCACTGCCCATGCACGTTTTTCAGTTTCTCCTCTCTTAAATCTCCATGAATGAAACCTTGCAACGGTCGATAATGAATGGGAGACGTTGCAGCCATCAGTGATGGTCAGATGGCTATAAAAGCCGAGAAACTCCCTCTTCTTCACTCTCATATACACTCATATGGATTCAAATCAAAGGCTGAGCATCACCATCGAGTTGCTGGCATCAAGAGAAGACTGAGGGAGTTGTAAGACCCATTTTGGCATCCATTCCGTCTCCATTAGCGATGGATTCAGGTATGCCCTGAAATTTTAGAAATCCATTTACGTTTAATCATAGCCATTGGTGTGCGAATCTAATCCGTTCAGAGTTCCCAGAATGGGCCATTTTGGCTAACAATTGGTATCAAAGCAAACGCTAGTCACTCCATCCACATTTGATGCAGAGTATGTGACGTGCTTTGAAGCCACGAGTCACGCATTATGAATGCGTAACTTCATCAAGGGACTTACAATTATGGGCAGTGTTTCTGAACCGCTAAAGATTTACTGCGATAACAATGCTGCTCGACTTTTTGCGCAGAATGACAAGTGTTCCAGTAAATCAAAGTTTCTGGAAGTAAAGTACCTTGTTTTGAAGGAAAAGGTGCGAGATCGTTTAGTGTCAATTGTTGGAGCTCCATCGAAGCTCATGGTTGCTGATCCATTAACAAAGGCATTGGCGCCAAATGAATTTAAAGACCATGTATTGAATATGGGATTGAAAGATATGCCTTGTAGGAATCAATGATGTATGACACTATTCATTGATCAATTAAAGAAACGATTTTGCAATTCTTACTTTGTTATATATTCACATGTGATAATTGTGCAATGAAGTAAGAATATAAAAGTGTTATGACATTATAGTTCCCATTAAAGTAGTCATATTAAAGTTAAGTTCTTGATTAGGAAAGGATACTGATGTTGTGATTGTGGAAGGAAATATATCGTAAAGATGTGTAACCGCCACAGTTCGCATAGGTAAACTAACCTAATCTCAGATTAAAGATCTTAGCATTACAGTTTTCATGGATAATTGGTGTTTTTTTTAAAATGATGCGCATCAGTTAGAGTCGTTTTCAAAATTCGTTTGCAAAATAAAGTATTTTCTATACACTATATATATACACTAAGTGGATGTATAGTGGTTATATGGACCAAGTGGGAGATTGTTGAAAGATGAGGGTAGTGGTCCAAATGACCACCGCTCATGACTGTAACGGTTCTCTTCTCATCTCTTCATTGCCATTCACTGCCCATGCACGTTTTTCATTTTCTCCTCTCCTAAATCTCCATGAATGAAACCTTGCAACGGTCCATAATGAATGGGAGACGTTGCAGCCATTAGTGATGGTCAGATGGCTATAAAAGCCGAGAAACTCCCTCTTCTTCACTCTCATATACACTCATACGGATTCAAATCAAAGGCTGAGCATCACCATCGAGTTGCTGGCATCAAGAGAAGACTGAGGGAGTTGTAAGACCCATTTTGGCATCCATTCTGTCTCCATTAGCGATGGATTCAGGTATGCCCTGAAATTTTGGAAATCCATTTACGTTTAATCATAGCCATTGGTGTGCGAATCTAATCCGTTCAGAGTTCCCAGAATGGGCCATTTTGGCTAACAAAATTTTCACAAACAATTTTGCACATATTCATATCAGCTGAATGCTTGATGATTACAATAGTTCTAAATCTGAATTCAAAACTAAAAAACAAGTGAAAATAGTCTAAAATTATGTGCTAAACCCTTGTTTAAATTAGATGCATAAGGGCCTAACTATGAATGGAATTCAGCAAAAATTTTTGTAGCCTGTTGGAACCAATGGAAAGGTCTAAAATTTTTGTGTTTTCAGAAGTAAAACTGAAGCAAATTCACATCTGAAATTGAACTAAAATAGCAGTAAGAAATTGATTTCTAATTTTTTTTAGCCCCTTTAGTTCACCAATCCACTCATTCATATAGTTTTTTTTTAGTTTGCATTCATACATCACAGATTACTTTAGGAAAGTTAAGATTCGGATTTGCATTCATTTTTATGTTTATCATGTCTAGGAAAGCTTTTTCATGTTTGATTTGTTGCATTTTAAAATTAGAAAGTTGCATTGTTTGGTTCATATACATTGTATGTTTTTAGAAATAGCTTAACTTAGGTTAGTTTCCAATTTTTATTCTTACTCACTAACTTTTTAATTTAGAATTTTGTTTTAAAAAGTGTAGATTCTTAACTTCACTTTTAAATTTAGGAAAGTTTTTGTTTTCTTTTAATTTAGTTTAATCTATTTTTAAATTTTTTAAGTTTTTATTTTTTAGTAAGTTTCTAAATTTTAGTTTTGTTTTAATGGAAGGTCTAATGTGTGTTTTCATTTGAAGAGATTTTATTTTTTATTTTCAGAAAGTTTTAGCATTAGGATTTTAAGTTTAGGAATTGTTAGTGTAATTGTTTAATTTTTTAGAATGACAGTATGTGTTAGATTTTAAATTAAGATAGTTTTAGAGTTTGAATTAAGCAGGTGACAAGTTAAAAACTTCTTTAAACATAGCTCCCTATGGATTCGACTCTCTACTTAATGGGATATTACTACATCGCAGCTCTGCAATTGGAGTTGACGAAAACTAAAGATGTTGAGTTCTAGAGAATATTGTTTCTAATTTTTGTAGAAGCTTGTCTTTTTTCTGTAGAAGTGTTCATCTTGAGTGGCTTCAAGGCCTGTTGGATCAAGTTTGAAGAAGGTGAACGGCATGTGCGTCAACAAGAAGAACTTCAGTCATTTAAGTTGTGTTAAATTAGACAAGGGTAGTAACTAGATCTTATAACATCTCTTGCATAGTGTTTAATCTAAGTTCAGACTGGTGTTAGGTCCCGTGGTTTTTTCCCGTTTGGGTTTTCCACATAAAAATCACGTGTCTATCTCTTGTGATTGATTGCTTTTTAATTTAGATTAATTTCTTGCATATAGAAATCTATGTTGGGATCTTAACTTGTGTCAAGGTAAAAATCCTTCACAGAAGCCTATCAATATTATGTATACTTTTTCAACTTTTCAATAAACATTTAAATAGTATCATTCATCACATGAAACAAACCACAACTAACAATCAATATATAAAAGAGTTGTATATTATAATTATTAGTAACTTGTACATTCTATCAGATACTATAAACTTTTATTTATACCTGTATGAAACTAGATACAAAAATGAATGTCTATACAAGTCTAAACAAAAGTATAAGAACACTATGAATAGGAATAAATGATGTACAAATCTAAGTCCAAGTATATAATATGAACAAGTGCCAAAAACCCAAAACCCATATCCCTAGCATGTTATCATGTTGCTCTCCAATCAATGGTCACTCAGAAGGCCTCTGCTATCCACTCATCAGGACCTAAAGGAAATGGCGAGTTCTACCCCTTTGTCTCCTCATTCTTTATAAGATCAGAATTAGGATCTGAGCCTGTAACACCAATAAATAACTGGGAATAAACAATTCAGCAAAGCATAAGCATGATTAAGATATTACAAGTTGTGTCTAGTAGAATCATAAACAGGATAATTATAAGAGATCAATTCAAGTCTACTTGGCAATATCATTCATGGAATAAATCATGCTATACGAATCAATAACAAAAACACAGTCAATTTGGCTAATACACGTTGCTATACCCTCCAAGCAGGGATCTTGTTAGTGGGTACACCAATGCTCATGCCTAGTTACATATAAAGGTCTTGAAATTGCATCATTTTAGCATGGATTAGTGAGAATTAAGGACTAAACTAGGTGATATGCATGAATTTTCAATCATTTTCATCATTTTAAGCATCTTCACCTATGCATCAGAATTCTCAAAAATTTTACACATCTTTTGCATTAATTTAGAAATTTACATTTTTTTTCTAAAGAGTCCCAATTGAAGTAAAACTCTATCCAGATGGGTCCCACTTTAATGTGAGCTCTTTGGTTTTTTTATGGATTTGTTTATATTGTGTAGAAAGATGTGAGCAGATCATGTCGGGCACATTGTGCAAGAATTTGCAAGATTGGCTTCATAAGGATACTACACGCATATGCACACATGCTTATATGGGCAAGGGAGGTCCCACTCTCAATTTGTTGAATGAATTCAAATTTGAATCAGGAAAAAGAAAGTCAAAAAAGAGGAATTCAAAAATCAAAAGTAATCCCATTTTTCTTTGGATAGCATAGATTAAAATGGTCATAGCTCTCAAACCGAGTGTTAAAATTTGATAATCTACCTACCATTGAAAAGCTCTTTTCAAGTAGATATCTGTAGGATCTAAGATTGCATTAATCAAAGTTAAAACAAGAAGGTTATGGTGTTGGAAAATTGGCTATATATTTTTAGACGGGATTACAAAAAGATTGAAAAAGTTTCTCCATGTTACGCACCTTTGGTTGGGGCCCATCTCTCCTTAAGTAAATTACATTGAAGATTAAGTGGGATCCACTATCCTTGCTTGCATTATCTTAAATTATTTGCAAAAGAACTCAGAAAGAATCAAGAAAATCCAAGTTATTTTCAACAAAAGAAGGCCACCTCATCATTAAATGCTCTCTTCCTAAAATCTCTTAGAGTCCAATGTCAAAAAAATTACAAGGAAGGCAAAATTCTCTCCAACAAGAATTTCTACATCTACTTGCCAAGAGTGTACCTACTTGGAGGTTAAGGAAGATACTTGCTAAAATTAAGAAGATTTTTGCTACAATATCAAATCTAGAAAGGAAAAGTAGGATAGCCATGCCCTATTTAAAGAGGCCAGGGACATCCATTACTCCCCATGGAATTTTCTTGCTTTCTCTCTCTCTCTCCCTCTCTTTCTCTCTCTCTTTTCTTCTCCCTCTCCCTCTCCCTCTACCTTCTCTTTCTAAAAAGAAAAAGAGAAAGGAAAATTTGTGGGTATTCTAGAGCCCTATTCCAAAACTAGGATAAAAGAGTGTTGAGAGAATCCTTGTACTCAACATGATAACATCAACGAAGTTTGCTTTTTTTTGTAGAGAAGAAGTAGATTTTCGGGTCGGAGCACAACGATGAAGTTAAGTGATTTTATTTTCAATTTTTGTTTTTGATTTATTTTTTTAAATGTCTCTATAATACATACTTAGAGTAATAGGTTTGTCATCGTGCCTCAGGTTAACTCTATTTTATGTTCATAATAAATTATTTTCTGATAATTTATTCTTATTTTTATAAAAATATGCTTAGGCTTATATGCTTTTGATATTTTATCTTTAATTTGATAAACGACGCTTAAGATGATTTTTACTTTAATGAGGTGATGGAGATGTTGGGTTCTTTTTGTTAAAAGTTGATTTTTTTAAAAAAAAAATCCTCCAGATTAAAAACCTTGAGTTGTTTCTAATCTTAGTTATTTTCGAGACTAAAGATTAAATTAAATTAGATCGATTGGTTATTAAATTCATTTAATGGGTTCTTTGTTGCTCTGATACACTTTTATCATCATTGTCATCAATTTATTTGCATAGTAGTTTTATTTTGAGTTGTTATTCATATCTTGATTTAACTTTGATTCATATTTATTTTATCTTTATTTATAAAAAAAATCATATTAAAAAAAAGAGAAATTCCAAAAAGTGCTCCCTATGGGATCGACTGTATGTGTCATTATCTCAAAAGGACAACTGTACAATTACAATTATAAGGGATTGAATTAATTTCACATCATTACATATGGGTCCTCAGTTTCCAAGTTCCTATATCCAGATACCTTAGTTTTTTGGTTCATGTATCCTAGATACCAACTGTAGTGGCAATCAATCAATCTCTCTAAATGTGACCCTACCGAGTCTCTTAAGTGCAAAGCTAAGTAGAGCCTAACTAATTCAAATCAATCAATATAATTGAGTAAGGTCCCACTTTAATTCAGTCAAGATCCATTCCAATGAATTCAGTCAGTCTTACTCACTTTACAATAGTTTTCATCATTGCCGACGCAAAATATGCGCCGGTAAAGGTATAAAAAACATCGACAAAATACATTTCCAGTGATAACTTATGTGCCGGCAATCCGCCGGGGAAAATTCGCCTGGGATTCCATTTATCAGCGATAAAATGGAAACGCCGGTAAATCTTATACACTGCTGGCGAGAAGCAAAAACTTTTGCCAGCATTTTATAACGACGGTAAAAATTTTAAAATTTACAAAAAAAATTTTTCAAATTCATTTATCGGCGTTTTTATCGTCGGCAATAATTATTATATTTCTTATTTTAATTGTTTTTGAAGGCTTTTTACCGGCGATTTATAACGACGGTAAAAATTTTAAAATTTACTGAAAAAAATTTATCAAATTCATTTACCGACGTTTGTTATCGCCAGCAATAACTATTATATTTCTTATTTTAATTGTTTTTAAGGCTGTTACAAGCGATTTAGTTCGCCGGAAATGCTTAAAATTGTGCCGGCAATAATAATAATAATAATAATAATATTATTATTATTATTATCATCTTTTGTGTTTTTTTTATTTTTAACTTTTTTCCCCTGTTGATACATTAATTTGTTATATATTCCAACCTCTCTCATTCCATTATTCAATACCAGATCTATTACACACCTTACTTCCATTTTCATTCCAAAACCATCAAAAAATAAAACAAGAAAATTCATTCCACTTCATATTAATATTCAAACATCCTTTCAACATTCAAATACCATTTCAACATTGAAAGCACTTTACCATTACAAATTTAAAACCCATGATAACATTCTATTCCATACCAACATTCAAATACCAATGAAAATTTACATGTTCATATAATCATGTCATTGTTGCAACATTGCTTAAAACAACCTCCTGCATCCCATTTCAATACACAACAATCTGTTACTCTTCATACTTGTCCTTCATGTGTGCTGCATCTTAGCTCTATGGATTCTTTCTTCATTTTTTACTCAATCTGCATGAGAAAAAAACATAAACTGAGCTGGGTAGTTTGACTATAAATTCAAATAAAACATGCATGATGACTAGTCCATGGGCCTAAATACAAAAAGCTATGACAATAAAATTTGTGTTAAGAGTAGCATAAATGATATATCATTCTTGAATGAGTCTTAACATTTCTTTTTATTAAGACATCCTATCAGTAATTTCCTCACTGTCAAAAGAACTTAAACATGGAAACTTTCTAAAATTTGTCAATTTGAGTGTTCATGCAATCCATGAAGAAAGTCAATATCTACCAGCAAATTTAATTCAACACTTAACCCATTCTAATAACACCAAAGATGAATCTAATTCAATAGTAAAAGAATTAATACATTCTTACTTCAATTTTATAACCTCATCATTTTCTTAACAATGAATAAGAGTACATGAAACAAAAAACTTATATGAACTCATGCCCAATATCAACTAGTCCATTCCCTCCCTGGATTTCACAGTTGTTAATTGTTATGTTGCAGAAGCTTTTATCATCTACTCCAGGCACTATGTTTGAAGTCTGAAGCCTGCTTTGCAGAATGGAAAATGTGCAATGGCAGCTACTATGCTTTGGTTTGAATGGGCACCAGCTACTATGCTTTGTAGAATGGAAAATTTGCAATGGCAGCTACTATGCTTTGGTTTGAATGGGCACCAGCTACTATGCTTTGCAGAATGCAAAATGTGCAATGGCAGCTACTATGCTTTGGTTTGAATGGGCACCAGATTCAATATGTTGCAAATACACTATACATGAACTATCAAATATACTTGAAATTTATTTCAGTTAAAAGGAATCCATTTTGTTACGTATCTTGTGTTGTGAAGTGATTTGGACAAGAATAACTTAACTCACAAGGATATCTTTCTGACCTAAGAGCTAATGTTCCCACAGTATCATTGACCTAATTGCATAGACCAGTTAATTGAGCACGCTTCAATAGCTTTTATGTTTCTCAGTTTTCTCAGTGATATTTTACTTACAGTGATAGTAAACGCCTGAAAAGCTACATCCAGAAATAAAGATTACCACTAGATCAAGAAGTGTACTGCCAATATGGTTTTGATTTATTTGTCAAGTATGCAATTAGGAACTTAATAATAAACTGGGAGCTTCTTGCACCTACATTTAACTTTCTAGTACTCTCATCTTGGATGAAGAAAATGTTGGAAAATGTACAAATGTAATTCTGTATAGTGCTTTTGATTCCTAGTCAAAATTGCTAGAGATCATGATGAAATGATAACAGGAATATTTATGACTTTCACTTACTCGAACCCCAAGCCACCATGCTACTGCAATCAAAACTTGATTTCAGCTATTTGCATGGTCATTTGATATAAATAGCTATCGAATAATAAACGACCAGATGGGACTTCACTGTACTCTTGGCCTCACGAGCTGCGAATGGTGATTTATGTGATGGTGTTTCATGCCCTATAGAACTCCCACATGGTGAATACATGGAATAGTGTGTTTATGGGGAAAGAGATTCACCAGCAAGTGTCCTCATTGTAGAGTTATACCAATTAGGCACACGTGTTGGAGATGGGGCTTCACATCATCATGTTGATATAAATAGCTGTCGAATAATAAACGAGCAGTTGGATTATGATCCATGCCCAATACCAACTAGTCTATTCTGGATTGGATTTCATAACTTGAGCTTGATTTAGCACTCTCAAGCGAAGCTCAAACTGGTTTAAGCTCAAACCAGTTTAAGCTCAAACTGGTTTAAGCTCTTTACTCCTGTAGTTTTCAGTCCATTTGAAGATGTTTGCTTAGCAGTTTTGAAATCACATAAGATAATATTGTAAGACTGTCTCCTACAGGATGGTGGAACCTTTTTTTTTTTTTTTTTGTAAGTATATCACATACACACTACAAATTGAGATGGTGGAACAACTTTATAATTGAAGAACATACCTAGAGAAGGCGCATCCTGAGCCCAGAGGTGCCCTCCCCACCAACAGCGATACCAGGATCTATGCTTACACGCTCATCTAACCGGAGGACTAAGCCCTTAAGAAAACTAGTTCTCTTTACGTGCTCTTCTAACTGGTCCCTCAAAACACGCACCTCAGAATCAGGGCCCATGTCACAACCCGAGCCCAGGAGACTGGGAGTTAGAGAAAATCTAACTAGTGACACATGTACTCCCGTACATATGCACCGAGACCTAGTCTCAATGCACATACACAAGAGAAATTCACACGTGCCATACATGTACGCAGAAGCTGTAGGTATCAAACCGTAACACGAAAATACAGGAAAACTAAATGGATGATATCCAAAAGCTTACATCAAGGTCGGAATATACAAACTGAATCCAATCACAAATCTACAGAACAGGAATAAAACCAATGACATGGAAAAAAGATGGTATGCATGTATGATATTGTCGCACTCCGATGGAGTGATTACACACACTCCGCGAACCTGAAGGGACAGCTGAAGTTTCCCTTGCAATCTGAATGACCGACGAGGACTCGGTCAAGGGGTCTGAGCCTGCAACACCAAGGATAGCTTATGAATATAACGATTCAGCAAGGTATAAGCAATAACAAGTTAACACATGTGGTATCTAAGAGAATAAATGACATTAGATAAATCATAGCATTCCAATGGTGTATTCTAGGCAGATGTGCATTTAAATTAAAACATGCTCTCAGGATCAATGTATACATAACATGTACATACTAGGTGGCTACTACATATGCCATATCCTCCCAAAAAGGGATCTTATATCCGTGTTAAGAACACCATGGGCCAAATCAGTCTCGGTTTCCTGGGGTCCGAAATCCCCAAGACGTAAACTCACTGTAGCGAGGCCATGTAAACTATGTCAAATTCAACCTCGTCGAGTATCCTAAGGCTAAGGCTTAGTATAACTTATCAGAACATGACGTGCATGTCTTGTTAGGCATATATCAGACAATTCAAGAGGTCATACGAGTTAGACTGATCATACGAATCGAACAGAACAAACAAATCAAACCTTACTAAATCAAAAGATATAATGGATGCCCAACCAAGCATACGTAAGCAAAATAAGTGAATAGCTGAAGGCCTATCAACTCACATGAATCAAATGGGTAGTATCGAACATGCAAGACCGCTGTTCCGCCCAAGATTAACCATGGACAGAGCTAGGAAATATTCAATTGTTGCCCCAGCGCGGAACGCGTAGAAGAGGTCAAAGACCGAAGCCAAGATGTAATGCAAATCAGATTACTTTTACAAGAGTCACGATCTTGTACTAACCAACCCTAATCTAGTTATCTAGAGTTACTAACCATGCATGAGGATGTAGTTTTAAGTTATTCGATGCATAGTTATCTAGTGTTGCATTGTATTTTACATGTGCACTGAAGTCCCTTAAACCAACACCCATGGGGAGGTGCTTAACAATTGGATAACGTATATGAATGAATCGCAGCCCTCGAGATCATTCACGCCATTCTTACATTCCATTAGGCAAGTCCAGGTTATCTACATTCTAGCATGAAGGCCATAGCAGGTCTCTTCCTTAATCTTATCCTTTTATTCATTTCTCAGGGGTGGTATAGCTTAGCTGTAGGTGAACATACGGTTTAACCATAGGCATCTTACGGTTTAGCCGTAATATGCACTGCGGTTCAGCTGCGGTTCCCCTTACTATTCATCCGCATTTATGGTTTAACAGTATTTTGTCCTATAGCTCAGCCGTGTTCTGCTCTACGGCTTAGCCGTAGCACAGTGGACGGTTTAAACATGGCTGGGCCGTAGAAGGTCTGTGAAAATGCTAACTCCTAATTAATCCAGAAAATTCCACCGTGTACTAATTTACGGCTGGGTCACAGCTGAGCTACGGCTTAGCCGTAGCACATTGTACGGCTTAGCCGTGACTGAACCGTAGAAGAAAATTAGGTTTTACAAGTTTCTAGACTCCGAGCTGTAGCACAGCTATGGCTTAGCCGTAGACTGCACGGAGTCATTTGCTAAACCTGTTTTAGAGATAATTGAATGTGTACAAAAATGACAAAATCACATGAAACAGATGGAGACTAATATAAGATGGGCTATAAACTTACTTCAAATGCAAGATTACACAAATTAGCCACCATCAAACATCTACCTACATGGTTCATACAAATCATGCTTATACTTGCTTCAAATGAGTCCTAACAAGCTTTGAGTTGTCCTTGGGCTCAATTCACACTTCTAATCACTGATCCAACACCCATGCATGCAAAAGAAGAAAGCGAGAAAGGGACATGAGTGCGTGTAATGGGAATTGACATGAAGAAAAAGGAGAAGAAGAAGATCAAGAAACTAAAGCTCACCTTAAACCACACGAGTGATGAATCAAGTATCTAAGTGCACAAGATCCCCTCCCTGGCTTTGATTGACGAAGGAGAAAGAAGAAACAAGAAAAAAAGGAGAAAAGAGAACCAGCATGATGAATTGATGAAGGAGGGAGAGTCGGTGCTCACTTAAATAAGATAAGGATAAGAGCAAATTATAAGAAAGTCCAATCATTCATGTTAATTACAGTTTGAGTCAATTGCGGGTCTAACGGAAGCAACCGACATATTTGGCAATGACATAGTTACGAGAATTAATGAGCATAACCAAAGACAAACGTCAATGTCAAGATGATGCATGAATAACAACGTCTTACAAAATCTAAAATTACGAAAAAGGGCTTATGACTACCTAAACCAGGTTAAACTCAACCTAACTACCTATCCATAACCCGGAACAAGGCAAAAACAAAGACAAAGCACAATTAGCAACCAATTCATCCTGACTTAGTCGCTCAACGGGGTTAAGTTGGGTCGGACTGTTACAGCCCGTTCGAGTATGGACTGAAGCTAAAGCAGACTTTGTGCGATTGCCAAAACCCTTCAGATATCCAGACCTCTTGCCAAGAACCTTAACGGATATTTGTTCCTCACTCATCGGAGATGTAATCGAGGGTTGAGACTGTTCAACTGTCACTCATACCAATTCCTCCTGCGATATTTTTAAACAAGTAAGAATCAAATAAAGTGAGTTGAACAAATGTATAAAAGTTTATTTGTATCGATTTATCAAATAAGACTTAGGCATATGTACATATGTCTTCTAAGCCTCCTCATTTGTCCACTTATTACTCCCATGCATATAGTGGGTGTCATGGTAGAAATCCGGAAAAGGCTGTGCCTGTCCACCATTATGTGCTCTCTGTTATGACATTAGATATTTCATTAATATAAGAAATTAAAATTTCATGATGTAGTCAAATAGGAAAAATTCCTAAACCCGCACTTACATTGATTAAATGACATACTGGGAATGATCTAGAGCCACTCGTATGATTCCACGGCATCTTCGATCAGCTGTTTCTTGCTTTCCTTGACTTCTAGAAAGATAAAAAAAATAATATATTGCCCAAACAAATCTTAACTAATACAATGAACTTGATAAATAATTGATTTAGACATATATATAAAACCATTAAAGGTTACCTTCTACTCCTTAGTCTCCCACAAATTATCAATCATCCAGGCCCAGTCATCTGCCTTACAAGGTTTTAGTGGGTGGCTCTTTGGATTGGACACTCCCGCCTCCACAAGAGACAAATGGTGGGTATATAAGTCACTCTTCCAGTCCCTATACAATTTTTGGCACTTCGTATCAATGGCAGCCTTGATGATCGGATCATTCGTATAGTCCTCGAACTCAAAATTTTTCTTCAATTGCAAATGAAAACAAGTTATGTAAGTCAACAATTAAATAAAAATTAGTCTAATTGAATCTGCATTAAGTTATTTTCAACGAAATTACCTGAACTCTCTTTACCACTAACTTCTTGATCCCCTTAGGAACAAACTTCCAGCCTTCTTTCCAGACGGGTGCCTCATCTCGAATCGCTCCACCGAGAAGGTTCGCCAAAGTAGTGGCAAATTCGCCCTCTGGCGCATTGCTCGAAGCTGGGATCGAAACTGGGATGGCATGGCCAAGCTGCCTCCTTAGCTTTGCTACCTTCACCCCACGTGTCTTACCCCGTACATGGCTCAAGCCCTCAATTGAGGCTGAAGCTGTCACGGCCACAAAATTAATTGAGTTACTAAGCATATCACATTAAAAGAAGGTAGGCTTTTATACTTAAATAGTTATATCTTCCCCACTAACACTGTTGCCAACCGTACATGGACTTAAAACTTGGTTAGGTTGGCCAGATGAATTGGCAACTTGTGTAGGATCCATCGGTCTCGCATGGCCAGACGAAGGTGGCATACTACCCACATGAGAAGACCGTGTGACTGGAGGCTGTGCTAGTGTAGCCTGGGCTACCACCTCAAGTATACTTTCTGCACGAGAAGTCTGTATGATTGGAGGCTGTGCTAGTGTAACATAGGCCAATGCAGCTGCTACAACATGAGCATGTCTACTTCGCTTCCCTTGATTCATATGAGTAACCTGTCACAATAAAACAATGAATTATTAGTACATAAATGCTCACTTAAAGTGAATGAAAGATGTTTGCAACTAGTATGGCTTGCATATCAGAAATCAATAATTGAAAATAACTTGATTTAGACACATATATTACCATATTCGCCTGAGACCCAGAAGACTCATCATCCTCGTCATCACATGTATCTTCATCAGAGTAAACCAACCCTACATCACCCTGTGGTGGTATATACTCCTCATCATTATCATCTTCACCTGATTTTCTATTTCCCTCCCCATTTTTCCTTTTGCTCGTTTGACCCATTCCAAAAATGGTGCTGGCCATGTGTTTCGCCCCCAAAGCACGACATCTCGCGCCGTTATCTATGATGTTCTTATTTCTCACCTTCTTGTATTCTGTCAACTTTGCATGCTTGGCCACCTAGCCAGGCTTGACATACGTTTTGCCTCCCTTGTGCATTCTCGACAACTATATTTGACATACAAGAAAAATGAAGAAAACAAAATAAAATGAAATGAAATATATATAGTGAGCCATGAAATGTGTACCAACAACTTTATTAATTTAGAACACTTCTCCATACACAAATTAGAAAACAAACACTACACATTATAGTCTATATCAGGATCTATATCTGGATCAGACCGGCTATGCAAATCATTTTCATCATCATCTATATACTTTGCCATATTTTCATCCCCATCGTCGCTATACTCCTCCATCGGCTCATCACCATTAACTATCTTTGGCAGAATATCTTCAACACTGATTGGGACAACATTAATGGTTTCATGTTGCTCAAAGGCCTCATCAGGGACATCATCCAGGTCCGGTACATCCCACACTCCCCGATGCTTGACTCGTTGTGCAACTCTCCAGTTGTTGCCTTTGATGGTATCACTAACATAAAAAAAACTTGCTTCGCTTGACTCAGTAGGACAAATGGATCATCTTTATACCACCGACCCGTTACATCAATGCTTGTTACGTGTTGATCAATATGTATTTTGTTTCTGGTACAAGTGTTGTACCATTCACACTGGAACAGAACCACTCTACCTCCATGCATGTATGTTAATTCCCAGACTTTGCACAAGTACCCATAGAAGTCAATTGTCTTTCCTTTATGCTCCCCTGCCAACACCAAACCACTATTTTGGCACTTACGCCGGTTCTCGCGATCTCTAGTGTGGAATTGAACACCATTGGATATGCACCCTGAATATAGATAAACTATCGAACCAGGGCCATTTGCTAACGACCACATTTCATCGGTTGCTTCAGCGACCCTAGATTTCGCAATTCATTCATCTACACGAGCAACATACAGCAAATTTATCAAGTTAATGTCAATTGAAGCCAAGTTAGATAATGTTCATCTTGTCACTAAGGCATCATATATCTTACGCGTTGCTTGAACCATTTTGGAAATGTGTTTCGCTGTATTTGACTGATGTCATGCCAGATTTTTTATTGTATTCCTGTGTTCCTTACTTAAGGAAATGCAATTCATGAGCATATAAAAGTAGAGCAACAATCAACAAGTTCTTAATTTATGTACAAATGTGTATAAACCAAACCACTTACTCAAGATACGGCTTTAACTCGAGACTATTATGCAATACAAAACCAATAAGCCTTGTCACGTTCATTCTGAGAAGGATCTGGTGCCCTTGTAATCGGTACAAAGGGACGGATATGTTGCGTGAAGATCTCCATCCCGGGACCACGCACGCCACTATCTTCATTTTGTTCATTTTGATCATTTCCTTTTAGGTACATTGAGCAAAAAGTCAGACACTCTTTAACAATATATGCCTCCGCAATCGAACCTTCGGGTTGTGCCTGGTTGGTAACATAACCTTTTAAAGTCCCAAGAAACTTTCAAACAAGGAACAATTAGTATTAAAGTTTACTTATGTAAGACAATCACACTACTACATGAGTAATGCTTCATGGTATGGTAACAGTTACCTTTTGATGGGCTACATCAACCGATATTGCACCGGTCCAGCAAGCATGGCCTCACGTGGCAAGTGAATAGCCAGATGGCCCATTACATCGAAGAATGCAGGAGGAAAAATCCTCTCAAGCTTGCAAAGTATAAGCACTCCCCGTTCCTCCAGTTTTTCTAAATCGCTCTGCTTCAATGTTTTTGAGCATAGGTCCTAGGAAAAACTGCCCAACTCAAATAGAGTTATACTTAACTCCTTGTCTACATAACCACGCAGGCCAATCGGAAGAAGACGCTGAAGGAGGACATGATAGTCGTGACTTTTCATACCTGATAACTTGCCATTTTTAGATGTCACACACCTCGAAAGGTTAGCTGCATAGCCATCTTGGTACTTGATCGATTTCAAGAATTCGTAAAAACCCTCCCTTTGTTTCGGGTCTAATGTGTAGAACGCCTGGGGTTTCACACAGGTGCCTTTTTCATTCCTTTGCAGATGCAATTCTGGCCGGATGCCCATTTCTTCTAAATCCTCACGTGCTTTGTCCGTGTCCTTGTTCTTTTTATCTATGCCCAACACTGTCCCAACAACATTTTCATAGATGTTCTTTTCTATGTGCATGACATTAAGTTTCTGCCTGAGGTTTAGGTTCTTCCAGTACGGTAGCTTGTACAGGATGCTTTTCTTTGTCCAATTCAACAATGCAGGCTCACAAGGTCTTTTCCTGTTGGTCGGGCCCTTCCCGAATCTAATTTCCGATAGTCGATCTAACTGATCTAATACCTTTTGCACCGGTAACTCCAAGGATTTCATGTTATTTTCTGGCTGACCGTTGAACTTCTTGCTTTTTCTCCATTGATGGTACTTAGGCAAGTAAGTTTGATGTCCCACCCAACCAATCTTACTTTTTAGCCGACGCGATAATGAATCTTCGTTGCAAGTGGGACAGGCCTTATAACCTTTTGTGCTCCAACCAGATAAGCTACCATATGCGGGAAAGTCATTTATGGCCCACATCATAGCCGCATGCATCTGAAAGGACTGTTTACTGTGAGCATTGTAAGTCAGGACACCATTCTCCCACAACTCCTTCAACTTGTCAACCAAGGGCCTCAGGTACACATTGATCTCCTTTTCAGGTGCCCGTGGTCCAGGAATAAGTAAAGACATCATGAAAAATGGATCCTTCATGCACCTCCAAGGTGGAAGGTTATAAGGCGTAAGTATGACAGGCCACATGCTGTAAGAAGTGCTCATGTTGTCGAATGGGTTGAACCCATCAGTGGCTAGTCCCAACCTCACATTGCAGATCTCTTGGGCAAACTCTGGAAAATTCAAATAAAATTCCTTCCATTCTTTATAGTCGGCTGGATGCCTACTCAGGTTGCTATCCATGTGATTCTCATGGTACCATCTCATCTCTTTGGCCGTTATCCTAGACATGTATAATCTCTGCAACCTAGGTGTCAAGGGGAAGTAACGCAGTATCTTATGAGCGATCTGGTTCCTCTTACCATCATTGACCTTATACCTAGGTTCCCCACATTCTGGACACTTTTCTAAGTGAGAATTCTCTTTCCAAAACAATATGCAATCATTATAGCATGCGTCAATGTGCTCATACCGTAATCCCAAGTCACGCAGTATCTTCTTCACCTTATAATTGGAAGCCGGAACCACATCACCTTCTGGTAGGGTGTCTTTCAGTAACTCCAAGACCTTGTCGAATGACTCGTTGCTCCACTTGTGTTTTACCTTCACATCTAGCATCTTAATGACAAATGCTAACAGGGTTTCAGAATCTTTACAGCCTGGGTACAAACCACACTAAAAAGCCTCTACCATAATTTCAAAGTTCCGCATGTCATCCATCCCTAAGGTATTATCCACCATGTAAGTCCCCCTTCCATGGTCCACTAGCAACTCACCATATCCATCCAGATCTTTATCTGATTCATCCTCGCTATCAGTCGATTCATCGGATTGTGCAAGTTTCCCATGCTATAACCAGGTGTCGTAGGATACCAGTATCCCACGTCGGAGCAAATGTTCTCTCACAATCTCATAGTCATGTTTATAACTGTTGCAACAATTGTTACACGGGCACTTTATCACTCTATTCCACCCGAATTTGCCTTTGCGAATTCAATAAAAGAATTCACCCCGTCCATATATGGCTGACTGAATCTATTCTGATACAGTAACATCCAACTCTTGTCCATGTCTGTTCATATATGCAAGGTGACAGTTAACTCAAATTCAATAAAAGATGTTATTAAGAAACTTAATAGAACTTTAAAAAAAATATTGTGATAAGTTAGCAATTATAATTGTTTTGGAAGTACTCCTTATCCTTAATATGATTTTATAATACTTCCTTGTTTGTACCTTTATATCTGCTCCTCACTCTTATTCCCAAGCTACCATGTGTGATTGTTGACATAAGCCATGAATGAAAAACTAAAAGTATTTGCTGAAATTCAAATTTAAGAAGTTCCAAGAACCAATAGGTACTACCTGGTGTCTTTTGTTAAAGGATTATCCTCGTTTGGTTTCTGCAATTTATTCCTAACTTATTTTTCAAGGAATTGCAGTTTCACATAATTCTCAATCTTAAACAAGAAATCACTACCACATGTTCTTCTCTCTCTCTCTCTCTCTCTCTCTCTCTCTTTCTCTCTGAAATTTCTGTTTGAATGAGAAAAACATCCTATTTTTTTAATGGTGTGAGATGGGATTAACTGATTGAAAGTTCAGACCTAGAAATATGAGACATTCATAAAGAATTTTAAACAGAAATTTAGAAAGTACAAAATTTAAAAAAAAAGACTGCTTAATAAAAGTTTTCAGACCCATCATCAACCAAGACCCATCATCGACCAAGGACAAACCCCAAGATTTCAAAACTTTAAAGCCCCATGATGAGTCTTTAAAAATGCATATTTTCATACACATTTTGACCCATTTTAAGGACTTATTAACTTGAAAGAGCCTCATTTAGTGTGATATCATGGTTTAATTCATTTTAAATTCATCTTTATATTTTTCTGCATAAATTGCTTAAAAATCACACTTTTTGCATAAATTCATGAAACCTGCTATTTTTGGAAAGTTTTGTAAAAATAATTTTTCTCATGAAATAAATTGAATTCTCTTCATCATTAGTTCATTCATACAAAATCATGAAGAATGATGTACATTTTTATTATCATTTCATGAGAAATGGGCCCACAGTCATACATATGTGATGTTAGGGGTAAAATTATCTTTTCACATGAATTCACATCTGTTTTGTAGGAAATTGATTATATGGGTCCCATTTGTAAAGAATTGAGGGAAGGAATTGATTTTTAAGAGAAAGGAGAGCAGAATTGAAGAGAAAAGGAAATTGGAAGAAAATTGTAAAAAGTCGGCTTCATGGTCCCACACACACATGCACATGTGTGGGGCACACTTGTAAAACATCCAAGATGGGGTCCATTTATTTGTTGCACATTTTTAAGAGATTTTGAAGAGAATTTGAAGAATATCTCATCAAAGATGGACAAGGAAAGCCACATAGGTGTTCTTTTTTGAGAAGGAGAAGATTTAATTGAAAAAAAATATAAAAAAATATCCAAGCAAGCTATTCCACGTCCAAAAGAGATTTTGGATCAGATTTTGATTGAAAAAGTAAAGAAAAAAATCAAGGGAGAATTATCTAAAAGATCTCTTCAAGTTAGGAGCCAACAAGGAGAACTTTCCAAAAAAGGAAAGTTGACGATGCAAAGAGATAAAAGGGGAAGTTCTACACCTCATGTGGGCCAAGTTTGATTCTAAGAGAGGATTCTTATCCCTATTTCATCTCTCAAAAGATCTTAATGCAAGGTGGCAAAGACAAAGAAGGAAAGAAGCATCCAAGAGGGATTTCTGGACAAAACAAGCAAGGAAAGAAGAGAAAAATAAAAAGAAAAAAAATCCCCAAGGATATTGCACGTCCAAAGCATTGGTTAGAGCCCTTTTTTCTTTCGTTTTTTAATTATTTTTAATATTTTAAAGTTTGAGAAGGAGTAGGACTTGAAAAAGTATAAATAGGGCACCCTTCTCCCATATTCTTCATGGAAGAATTACCCACCTCCCACCTCTAGATTTCTACATCCACCTCTCCCTCTCTTGTCTCTACATCTTAAGTCATCAAGGAAGCTTAGCCCTAAAGCCACACCACCAACCTTGAAGATCAACTAGAAGGAGGAATTCTTTTCCATCCTAGTATGTATAATCTTTTGGTTTAATTTTTTTTTTCATCTTATGTAAAGGTTGTCATACTAGTTAAATAATATTCATCTTCTTATTCTTCTTATTCTTATGGTTGTATGATTGCTTAATTTGTGTTTTTATTGTTTGGATTGACGACCCAAATAGAGAGCATATCTTAAGAAATTATTAGGCCTAGATTAAGAGAGAATATTAAGTGAATATACCGCCTTTGATTTCCATTGTTTACCGCTTTTGACTTCAGTTATACCACCTTTGACTTCCTGCAATTCTTATTTTCTTTCATTGCATGTTTAATTTTAAATTTCTGCACTTTTATTTTACTACACCTTTTACTTTAATTTCTGCACTTTTTCATGTTTAAAATCTGCACAGTTTTGTTTAGTGATATTCACTGCTGAAACTGGATTTAGATTCATGCATATGTTCAATTATTTAGAACATGTTCAGGGCTGTCAACTATGTTAAAGTTGGAAATCAGAAATACAATTTTATAAATTGAGTGATTAGTTGCTGGAAACAGTCCATAAAATCAAGACAACCCGAATTTGTCATGTCTGAATTGTGCCTTCCATTGTGTGATTAATTTGTTTTTAGTTCTGTTTGTTGCCAAAAGGGAATTAGAATATAAACATTAGGTTGAATTCAGAGGTGGAAATCAGTCCTAACTTTGTGCAGAAAAATAGTCTAAAACAGGTTCATGTTGGACGACTTTCATAAACTAGTTGCACATGTTTATAGTATTTGGATGACTGATGTTTATAACAGTTTTCAAAGCTTGAAATCAGATTTAAAATGCAGCTGAAAACAATGCAGAAACTGTTCTAAAACAGTTTGAAAATAGGCATTGCATTATGATCATTATATATAATCTTTCTACAAGCACACATCTTCAATGTTGGAACAGTTTTTGAAAACCTGAATCACATCAGAATTCAGTTCAGAAAAGCATTGAAAAACAATTGCTAAACAATGAAATATTAGTGTTGGTTCATGCATATTGATTCATAGCCTGCTTTACATCAGTTTTACCAAGGAATTTCTGCATTTAGTTGACAAGATTCAGAATTGAAACTGAACTAAAACAAGAAGAAGAATCTGATTCTAGAATTTTGTTTTGCAACCCTTTTAGTTCACACACATGCATGCTCCATTCATCTATTCATTTATGTAGTTATATTTTTAGAAAGTTTGCATTGTTATTCATCATAGATTAATTTAGGAAAGTTTTTGTTTAATTTTAACTTAGTTTAATTTGTTTCTAACTTTGTTTAGTTTTTTTTATTTTTAGTAAGTTTCTAATTTTAGATTTAGTTTTATTGGAAGTTCTAACGTGTGTTTTGTTTTGCAGTAAATTTAATTTTACTTTTAGGAACTTTTAGAATTAGGGATTGTAATTATTTTGTTTTAGGAATGTATGTATTTGTTAGATTATAAATTAGGCTAGTTTTAGACTTTTATTTAAGACAGGTTACAAGTTGAAAATACCTTAAACACATTGCTCCCTGAGGATCGACCTGGTCTCACCAGTTTTATTACTACATCGCAGCTCTGCACTTGGAGTTCACGATCACCCCAAAGCCCAAAATTATATGAAGATCAATATTCCCCAAGATTTCAAAACTTTAAAGCCCCAAACCCCAAATTAGAAGAAGATCAATATTCCCCAAGATTTACAAGAACACTAAGTAGAGAGAGAGAGAGCTTTACCTTGAAAAGGAAGAGGTAAATCGAGTTTCTGTAGAAAACCACAGAATCCCGCACACTATTCAATCCAACATATGCAGTGGTTTCAATCCAACATGCAGTGGTTTCAATCCTTCACACTATTCAATCCACAGAATCCTGCACACTATTCAATCCAACATGCGGTGCAATAAAAAATCAGAAATCAGAAATCAGTAGTTTTTACTTTGATTCTAAGAGTAATTTCATTATTTAGAGAAGAACTTTAGCTCCTTTCTTTTATTTGCTTTGCAGCTTGACGATTTGAAAGAAATAGGCCTTTCTTCCAAGCAGGTAATTTCTTTTCTGTGGTGATAAATCTCTAGACTATCATTTAATAAATGCTGATCATGGAAGTTCAAAACCATTCATTAATTACTGATTTTTGATGATCATGGTTAGAGAATATCTGCTAGCCTCATTGTTTTACCATCTGAGTTGAGATTGATACACTTTGTTTATCCATCAAGAATCTGCAAAACAATCCAATTGGATTCACCACCCATTTCTCATCCTGCTCTCTTAATTTAGGCCCCCAAGAATTGCATGATAAGATGAGGAAATATTGGACAAAAGGCACTAGCAGGATGAAAACCTCAAGAAACATTAGATCCATCTTTAATAGTTTACTTTTAGCGATAACTGGGCAACAACCAATTCATTCCATTAAGTTACAAGGATTAACAGATATTCACAAGTATTTTTTTGGTTTAAGCCTTAAGGCTTCATCAGTGCAGTGATTGTTGTGGACTGGACATATCTTCTTTGCTTTCTTTGCAGATAAATGGAATCATGAGACAAATAGCTGGGCAGCTTTTCAGTTAACGGGGAGGGTTCATTATATAACAGCCTATATGTGGATTACTGATGAGCCTCACTGTTATCTACTATATACAAATCAATGATCTTGGGAGGAAAAGTAGTTGACATCCAACAAGGCAACAACATTGAGTTGTGTATATTATATTTTCATCATGTTTAAGATGAGATAGTGTGTTTATCTTCCTTTTTGTAGAATTGTAAACTGGTCATTATTTTGTTTGACCTTTAATATTAAAATGTAATCCGCCTAAGACCAATTCAACAGGCGCCCCCCACCCACGAAGAAAGGTCTGTGTAGAACTACTATTAGAACAACATGCAGTACAATAAAAAATCAAGAAATCAGAAATTTTCAGACACCTGATAGCAACACTTCTTCAGACAATTTCAAGAAACCAGAAAATTTCAAAAAAAGAGTGGAGCAGTACCTGATTTCAAGGATGAAAGCATAAAGATGAAGCATCAGCAGTGTGCGTGGAGTAGGGTTTGGGTACTTTCACCGCGTGCAGCAGCAGTGCCTAGAGCAGTAGAGGAGAAGGGAGCAGTGTGCAGCATCAGCGCCTAGGATTTCTCACGAGCAGCAGCAGTGTGCTTGGGGATTTCTCATGAGCAGCTTGTGTTTTGGGGCAGCAGGGGAGCAGTGTGCGTGGAGTAGGGTTTGGGGCAGCAGAGGAGCAGTGTACAGCAGCAGCGCCTGGAGCAGTGCTTGGGGATTTCACGAGCAGCAGGAGAGCAGGCAGCGTTTTGGGGCAAAAAGCAGAGTGTGCATTTTGGGGGGGGGGGGGGGGGGGGGGGGGGGGGTAGGGTTTGGGTTTTATATTAACTGGAAAGAAAAGGCGTGAAGATGAAAATGGGTAATTTTGCCGGCGATATAAATAATACGCTGGTAAAAATAAAACCTTTCCTGGCAAAAAAAATTATTCGCCAGTGAAAATGAAACCTTTTCCGGCGAAAAAAATTATTCGCCAGGGAAAACCCATACTTTCACCGGAGTTTTATTGCACCGCAAAAAAACAACTATTCCCGACGAATTAAGTTTTTTCGCCGGAAAAGGTTATCTTTTCCCGGCATTTAAATTTTTTGTCGGGAAAAAATGCCAGGAAAGATGCAATTTCTTGTAGTGTCAATTTTAATTTTGTATTCCAAATCAATGAAACAATAACAAAATCACTTAGCTCAATATCAATGAGACAAGGATTCAATAACAAAATTGATCAATTAAATATCATTGTAAACAATGATTCAATTCAATTTAAGAGGTCATAATTCATATTATAACAATATGCAATGCAATATAATTTAAGGAATCAAGGAAGTTTACTACCCAACCTTAAACTAATCACCCGTGGCATCTAACCCTTCATTTCAATGTAGTTTTAGATTATTTGATACATTGCTATTCATGCTTAGTGTTATAGTATACAAAACATATATAAAAGTCCACTAAACTAACACCTATGGTTAAGTTCATGACATACAAGTGACAATACATGAATAAATCCCCACCAAGACTATTCATACATATTTAATTACCATTAGGCCATTTGTCATCGTTTAAAGGTTTCAAACTAAGGTACTATTAAGCCTTTTATTGCCCTACAGTGCTTAAAGTTTGTTGTTTGCATCATTATTAACCTTTAGGTGAATATTAAGAAGTCTTAAGGCCATTTAGGACAACACAATATCCTATTTAACCCGAATTCAAATTTTAAAAAAATAAAAATATAAGGTGATATATAGGGCACCCGATTGATGGAGCCCTTGTCTGATCAATCGGATTCCATCCAGAGGGGAAATTTGATCGATCGAACCTTTGTATGATCGATCGGCCCTGGAGCAAAATTTACTCTGAGCCAATAAATCCTAAACTGATTTTCTTCCCATTTCATTGCCTTTCCTGCTTCAAAGTCGTCAACCCCAATTCTTCTATATCTCCATTCATCCCATACACTTCCATAGCCATCTCATCCATTCTATTTTCAATAACAATGAACAATAAATACATTATTATTAAGAAAAGGTTGGAAAATTGAGATCAATGCAAGTTCAATTGAATTTTTTAAGAAATCAAATATGTACCAAGATGCATTAAACTCAAAATCTACTTATATTTACCTCTTATTAAAGCTTTGGTATACAAATCCCTTTCCTTGGCTCAATTTTAGAAAAAATCCCAATTCTAAACCCTAATATAAGGAAAACATGACATTAATGAAAGGAATGAGGTGCATGTCCTCCCTTCAGTCTCTAAGACTCCTCTACAACTCGGAAATCCAAGAAAAATCCAAAAGCCCTCACTTTCGATGAGTGATGGAAGATGGGAAAGAGGAATTCCAACAATTCCAAGCTGAGGAAGAGAAAGATGATGATGGGAGTGAAGATATTTGTCTCTCAACCCACATGCAAGCACTTTATCAATCTCAATTTGGGGAAGAAAGGAGGAAGACAAGAAGAAGGACGACTCCAGCAAAGTTCCAGCAACAAAAATGGTCGAATGAGCAGGTGGGTTCACTTATATTTCAACCTTTTTGAATTTTTATAAGAAAGCCCTACTTCTTATAGTGATTTTTAGTTTGAGTCATTTGAGGGCCAACTGACTTAAATGAGGTCAAATGGGTTCAGTCCAAACATGGAAGTTGATGAGCTCCACAAGACAAACGTGATGGTATCAATATGATGCATGTTTGACGAAAAAACAAAAAATCTGAAATTACGAAAATGGGCTTCATTAACCTACTCGAGGTCAAACCGAATCCAAACTGCCTAATTGCAATCTAAAAGAACCCATTAGACTAGAGTACAATAAAAGAACCTTAATCTTGACTTAAACAATACTAACCATAATTATTTATATTAATATTAGATTAATTAGCTACTAATCATGCTTAATTAGTTGCTAATTTCAATTAGCTCGGATCAGAGTGTTACAAACCCCATGAAATCTGTGACATATAAGAGAGGCTTATATGGTCTATTTGGATTGATGATTAAGTGGACGTACATTCTTCCTTGTATGGAAAGATAGTTATAGATGTATGCGACCAAATGGGTTGATTAAAATATTACAAAGAGTTCATGCGTCTTTGCCCACAATCAATGCAGTATCAGTGGTGGAAGATTGACATAATTTTAACTCTAATATGTTGTAGGGTGACAGCAAAATTAATTCAATCATGTATAATAATATTCTCCAATTACTAGATAGTTCCTTCTTTTATGGCTGGATCAATGGTCCAAACTCCAAAGCTAAAATGCATTGAGCTACAGCATAAGTCGTGTCACATGTTTGGACGTTTTTCATACCACGGCCTCGTCTTTTTCTACCGCCCGCGTATCAATTGTGTCTGGTTTTTGGGGCAAGGAGCATTCAGTCGTGTTAACGACCATTAATTGGTCCGCCAGTCTTCAAGTCTAAGCCATTGAAAACTCGGACCATAATCTCACTTTCTATATATATATATACAGTCCCTTCCATCCTTCATTTCCTCTCTCTCTCTCTCTCTCTCTCTCTCTCTCTCTCTCTCTCTCTCTCTCTCTAAATTTACTGACATGGAAAGAAATCTCTTCTCTGTAGTATCTTTTCTTCTATCATTTGACTTCAACTCATGTGTCTCTATCCATTGCTAGGCCTTTAGAAAAGAAGTCGGGATGGAACAAAGAAATTCTCATGTTTCAGTCACTGGTGAGCGGCCAAGGGGGTCCCTCCTGCCCGTTCGACTTGCACGTATGGAAAAGGAAATGGTGGGCCCAGTCGAAAACTAGAGGAAATGAACTTTGCAGTCCATGATCTTCCTATCACGACGCAGACCTCTAATTAGGGCCCCAGTGTCCCTTTTGGTGCTGCTTCGGACACTACAACAGAATGGTGTTTTGGCGAGGAAATATGGCGACGAAATAAAATTTCGTCGCCTAAAGTTTATTAGCGACGAAATTTATTTTTCTTCGGCAATTTAAGGGAAAAAAATTATTTTAGCGAGGAGTAAAATTTCGTCTCTTTAAGGTAAAATATCGTCGCCAAAAGCCATTATTAGCTACGAAATTTATATGTCGTCGCAAATTTCAACAAATACCTATATATGTTCGTGCAAAAAAAAATTTGGGCGACAAATAGGCGACGAAAATTATCGTCGCAATAAAAAGGGACCGGTTGGCGACGAAATGAATTTCGTCGCCCCAAAGTCTATATATTCATTTGCGCTTGAGATCAGACGTCTCCTGAT
The DNA here is from genome assembly GCA_037013555.1 of Sextonia rubra. NCBI lineage: Eukaryota > Viridiplantae > Streptophyta > Magnoliopsida > Laurales > Lauraceae > Sextonia > Sextonia rubra. Next base: position 26,715,260 of record JASUAD010000011.1, on the reverse strand, counting down.
CATTTCGGCCCCTGCCTCCACATGCGATAGAGATCATTTCGGCCTCTGCCTCCACATGCGATAGAGATCATTTCGGCCCCTGCCTCCACATCCTCCATCCTCACTTCGAAGCCTCCATCCTCTATCCTCACTTCGACCTTCGACCTCCATCCTCCATCCTCCTGTCCACGCCGAAGCAACTACATCAAGAGACGTCTGCTCCAACCTTCTTCTTGTGAAATCGAGAGATCCAGGTCTGTTTCAAGCCCTAAATCTCGGTTTTTTATTTCCCTCTAGTTTGGATTGTGATGTGTTAGTGAAGAAATGATTGTTGCTTGCAATGTGTCTGATGAAATGCCCGAAAGTAATGTTTCCCATTTTTGAAGCATTTCAACATTCATAGCTAGCCCTGTACCTATTTAGAAACAGGACCGATTGATGCAAACAAGATGATCGAATCATGGGTACTTTGCAGGCTAGTATGTACAGCAAACAAGATGATCGAATCATGGGTGTCATTGTGAATCATGGGTACTTTGCAGCATCAGGTGGGCTTTCAATGAAGGCATACCCACATTGGAGTACTTTTAGTTTTATTAATAGGATTTTGAGTGAATTTAATTAGAGTTCGGATTCCATGCAACCTTTGTTGTAAGGATTTTTCTGTTACTTTTCAGAGTGGCCACATGCATGGGGTACCTACAGTGAGGGAGCTGAGGGTGGAGGGGTGAAAATGATCTTCTGAAGGACTTAAATTGGGACCTTTCCTTTATGAAGTCCCACCATGGTTAAATGATAGGAGGTGTGGCGGTCCTAGGCTGAAGTCCTCAGTAATCATCCCTCCTCAAACTGATTAACTAATAAGACATATGGCAGGCTTTAAGGATCTGCTAACCCCAAAGGGAGTTGGGGAGTCAAGTGGTCACAAACAAAACTAACTTGACACTATTAGGAGTCAACTAGCAAACCGTCAGTATCTGTTCTCCGTTGCTGAAGATGAGTGATTAATAAACCTCTTCTTTTCATCTGGTGGGTCCACTGGGCCCCACAGGCCCATCACGTGCCCTATCTTTTAATCTCTTGGAGAGAATTCGGAATCAAGGAATCCAGGCACTTATCACTCTCTAGTATAGTCTAGTTTAATCTAGTGGAATAAAGTGCGTTTGGGGCATTGTATGTTTTGATCAAATGACATTTGACAAGTTGGATTTGGTCCATTTCAAAAACCTCAAGCTATATCAATCGCGTGGTGTAAGTTGTAGTCAATCTAAAGTCACTTCTTTCTTTCTTTGTATCTTTTTCCCACTTGGATCTCCACCAGCCCTGTGTTATAGTTGACCCAGCATTGAAAAGGCTGATGGTGATGGTGATGCAAGAAAGACCTAATCATAGGGTTTATTTATTTTTTTATTTTTTGTCAGCCACCTTTTAGGTTTGATTATTGGTGGGTGAGCATGATTGATTTCTTTTTGTTTGTATTTCTGTTTGGGTGGATTTCTGAAAGGCCTTTTGAGAAGCATGCTCTGCTTTCTTTCATGTTAGTGGACATGTTCTTTTCTTCCAGGTAATCCTCATGTTATGAATAATCTGCTAGTTTAGTTAATCTTTTTGAATTTTATATTAGGAAGACCGTGGAAATTACACTGTTCTACATTTGTGCACAACAGTTGCAATATGGGTACCCTTTATTGTCACTACTGTTAAGTACCAATGCATTAGTGTCAATGGGTTTTAAGAATTTGTTGCTTCATGACTCTTGTAGTTGATTTAAGTTCATATGGACCATCTAGTATTCCAATGGTACATCTAATATTCCAATGGCAGCTTTTTTAGATTTTTTATGTTGTTCCTAAATGGGGTTCAGTGCATGGGAGAAGGATTGATTTGTTTAGGTTTATATTGCATCCCATATATATATGGAAATAATCTTATGATAACTGATTTATATAAATGATTGAATGGAAAAACATACTTGCAAACATTGCTGCAGCAAATGCCTCTGTCTGGCCACAGCAGATTGCGATATCCGTAAGAGGGTCCACGTCCAAACCATGCTTTCCTTTCATCAACTGTGCCAAACAGTCACAAATACCTTGCACATGCCTGAAGCACAAAGAAATACATTTTTATGTTAGATAACATATCAAAAATAAAAAAATTTGTTAAAAATTCATTCCGGTGAGTTTGTTCCGCATAAGGAAAAATCAACCAAGAATTGTTAAACAGTCGCCAAATGTTTTGTATCTAATTAGTGAAATACAATGATAGTCCCTTTTCAGAGGTGTTGTCTAGTCTCCAGATAGATGGTCTGCTCCCTTCTCAATGTTCAATCCAACTCCCTCAAGAGTAGTCCTCTTCTTGGATGGTCCTATCTCGATGGTTTCTTTCCAAGTATGAAAGTCTATTAAGCAGGCTGAAAATTCAACCTGAATCCAACTCATCAATTAGAAAGATCAATGTCAGCCCTCAATTAACAGGTTGGTTCAAGGCAGGTTGGTGGGTAATATTGAAATTAGTTGAGTGGGGTTAGGTTAATGAGTTGTATAGTAAGACTGACCAATCTGGGCCCAAATCAATTATTAATCAAGTCAAAAATGTCTACCCAAAACTTCAAATTCCCTAGTCTTGTAGTTTATATATATATATAAGAGAAACAAACTCTCTACAGTGTGGACTGGTTTCTCCACCACCACTTCCTCTCACCCAAACAAAAGTGGCTAACATCGATGAAACAAAGTTGAAGTCTTTTAGGATTGATACATAGCCATAAAGTCATCTCCACTTGAATAGAAAATGGATAAGAAGAAAGGAGAAATGAATACACACTCAACCAACTAAATCAAAATCTTAGAAAATTCAGTGTTCCATTTACATCTCCACTCCTCACCTCTTTAACACTCATTTGATAGGAACCCATTTGACCATGAGCTTAAAAGACAAACAAAGAAAGTATAGAAAACAAGAGAGAAATGGTTAGAAGAAGTAGTAGTAGCTAGAGACCTGTACTGATTGAAGTCAGAGTTAATGGCAGAAATGGCTGCTTGTTTGATTGGAGAAGGAGCGGGAAAATCAGGAAATCCTTCGGCAAGGTTGATTGCACCGCATCTCTGAGCGAGATGAGAGAGTTGTTGGATTGGAGAAGGTTTTAAGCTCTGAGCCACCTTTGATAGCTTCCCTTCCATTTCTCCACCTACTACTCCTCACTCTCTCGCGCTTCCAGTTTCCCATGCCTTCTCCATTTTTAGGGATGTAATTGGGTCCATGAGGTTCGGGTTCGGTCCTTCGTAGATTGCAAAAGGTAAATGGGTCCAGGTCTATCCTTTGATTGGACCAGAGACCTAAATGGGTCCAGGTCCGACTCCATCTTTGTTTTATGGACCCAAAACCAACATATTATCTCAATTTTAAAATTTCCTATATTAGTCTTCTTTCTGGCCAAATCATTCTCCATTCAGACCCAGATCCTAACCCGAACCCATCCCCGTCCCATAGGCTTAACTTATTGGATTCTTGTTCCATCTTTTCATCAATCGTGTGGATTCCAAAACTAAGAAACTAATTTCAGTTCCAATTCTCTTTTCTTTTTAATGGGTCCACCTAAGTTTGTCCAAGCCTTTTACGAAAGAAAAGTAAAAAAACAAAAAAGAGTTTGTCCAAACCATGTTTTCATGCAACGTCCTATCAACGTCTATTTTATTTGTGGAGTGGGGAACACATTAGGCTTGTAGAAGTTCAACAAGATCTGTTGTAGGGCTTTATGTCTTCAATTGCCTCTGGATTCATTCCTTTAGTCTCTTTCCATTACTCATGTTCCACGCTTTTCCACTTCCTACGTATTTTCAGGCACATATGAAAACATCAAGCAGACCCAATTTGGATTTGGAAGATTATCATCCTTTGATTGCTTCTTTCCTACATTCCTCTCGCACTTTTAAATGGAAAATGATTCAAAATTATGTTGAATGGGTTGGGTTACTGGGTGTTTCTATTTCATATAGTTATTTTATGATTTTGGCTGCTAGATCTAGCACAATGGTGCTAGTGACCGATGAAACCAATAGTCACTTATAATGCTTATGTGGCTTCTTTTGGTTCCATGGATTATAATATATTGTCGCAATATATCTATTTAGGTTGAATTGTATATTGCAGGTGATTAGTACTCATGGATAAGAGTTGGATGACACTGGCCGGGACAGCTATTGGTAGAATTAATTCGAGATATATGGAAGGGGTGAAAGCATTTGTTCAGTTTGCAATGGGGGTTGCCGACCGGGAAGGAAAGATTAGGTGCCCCTGTAAGAAGTGTGTGAACTTTTACCGGCATCCCGGTAATATTGTGGGAGGTCATCTGATTCAGAATGGAATTATCCCATCTTACACTAACTGGGTGTATCATGGTGAAACTCGTACATCGGTGGACAAGGTGGATGTTCAGGGTGATATTGAAATGGTAGATGACGGGGACGATGAATTGAGTGGTATTGATGCTTTGGTGGAAGACCGGATAAGAGCAGAAAATATTAATGGTGACGAGGCAGGGGAATCAGCTGATACGACGCAGAGGGATGAGGTGCGAAAGTTTCACAAATTGTTGGAGCATGTCCAGTGTGAGTTGTATCCTGGGTGTACGGAGTTCAGTCTGTTGAAGTTTGTCATTACAATGCTTAATGTGAAGGTGATGAACAAATGGAGCAATAAGTCTTTCAACATGTTGCTTGACGTGCGACAGAAACTGTTACCGAAAGAAAATTTGGTCCCAAGGTCAACTTATGAAGCCAAGAAGATATTGTGTGAGTTGGGCATGGGATACAAGGCCATTGATGTATGTAATAATCAATGTGCCTTATTTTGGAAAGAGAATGCAGGCCTAGATACATGCCCGGTATGCAAGGAGTTAAGATATAAGCACAATCATGGTCGGGGTAAGAAGATTGCTCATAAGGTCCTGCGTTGGTTCCCATTGCTACCGAGGTTGCAAAGACTGTTCATGTCAAGGAAGATAGCCGAGCGGATGAGATGGCACAGTGGTCAGAAGCACATGGATGACGGTTTTAACCCTTTTGGGAATATGAGCACCTCATACAGCATGTGGCCCGTCATACTCATGCCATACAACCTGCCACCATGGATGTGTATAAAGGAGCCATTCTTCATGATGTCTCTACTTATTCCTGGACCAATTCCACCGGGGAGAGAGCTTGATGTTTACTTGAGACCCTTGGTGGACGAATTGAAAGATTTGTGGGAAAACGGTGCATTGACATACGATGCCTCGACTGAACAGACTTTTCGGATGCGGGCCGCCGTGATGTGGACCATACATGATTTTCCAGCATATGACGACTTATCTGAGTGGAGTACAAAAGGTTATCTAGCTTGTCCCACCTGCAATGATAGCCCTGTTTCGGTACGTCTGAAAAATAAGATTGGGTTCCTCAACCATCGATGCTACTTGCCAGAGAACCACCCTTGCCAGAACAATTATAAGGCCTACAACGGGAAGTGTGTGCGCCGGGTGAAATCGCTGGAGTTACCAGGTCAAAAGGTACTAGATCAGTTGGAGCGCATGCCAAAAATTAGGTTAGGAAAGGGTCCAAACAACAAGAAGGGACCCCGTGACATGTATATACTGAACTGGACAAAGGTGAGCATATTGTATGAGTTGCTGTACTGGAAAAAGAAGAAACTCAGGCACAACATTGATGTCATGCATGTAGAGAAGAATATCTGCGAAAGCTTGTGCGGAACTCACTTGGGACTCGATAAAAAGAATAAGGATACAAATAATGCACGATTGGACTTAGAAGATTGGGGAATAAGGAAAGAGTTGCATATGAAGCAGCATGCTGACGGATCTTATGAGAAGCCTCGGGCAAGTTTTTCGTTGTCACTGGCGGAGAGAGAGGGTTTCTATAATTTTTTGAAGTCGGTTAAGTACCCTGATGGATATGCGGGGAACATATCAAAGTCGGTGAATACGCGAAATGGTAAATTGTTGGGCCTCAAAAGCCACGACTGTCACGTACTTATACAACGGATTCTTCCAATTGGGATGCATGGTTATGTGAACAAGGAGATTGGCACGGCGTTGTTTGAGTTGGGCAACTTCTTCGAGAATCTATGCTCGAAGACTCAGCGACTCAGCAACCTAGAGCAGCTAGAGAAAGGGATAGTCCGGATTCTATGCAAATTTGAGAAGATCTTTCCTCCGGCTTTCTTCGATGTCATGGTCCATCTTGCCGTTCACTTACCCCGTGAGGCTATGCTTGGAGGACCGGTGCAGTATCGGTGGATGTATCCGATTAAAAGGTAACTCGTGGTCCACTTGAGTATGGTTGAATGCTATGCTTTGCATTCTTAGTTTTCTTGAGTACATGCAACATAACTCTAAACTAGTATGATGTTTATTTGAAGGTTTCTTGGAACCCTTAAGGGATACGTTTCAAATCGAGCTCGTCCGGAAGGATCGATCGCTGAAGCATACATTGTCAAAGAGTGCATCAATTTTTGCTCATTGTATCTTGATGGGATCGAAACCGTATTTGATCGAGTTGAGCGGAATGTAGATCGGGGCAAACGGCCCCCGGGTCTGGTAGTCTTCACAGAGACGGCCCGTCCAATAGGTCTAATCACGCGGGACGGCGACTTATCAAAGTCAATGCGGGATGTGGCCCATTGGTCCTTACTACTCAATGGCCCTGAGGTGGCCCCATATCTAGAGTACGTGATTTGGCCCATTGGTTCTTGTTATTCAATCAATTTGCTTCTTAATAAGTGTATAATGCTAAGTCATCACTTGTACGTTGTGATTAGGGAACACAAAAGAGCCTTACATGTTCCTTTCGGAAATGACATCAACCAGATACAACAACAGAAATTTCCCAAGTGGTTTAAGCAGCGCGTAAGGCATATACAACTTTGCAATACTTATTTTTCTTTTTTACTAATTTACCTTTTAGTAACATAAGTCACTTGTACTTCATGCTTTCTATGTTTGTAGATTAATGCATTACATCATGCCCGTTCACATGAGGTAGATGATCAACTATGGTCATTAGCAAATGGTCCACAACAGTTGGTGAAAAAATATTCTGGTTGTATAGTTAATGGTGTGAGATTCCACACACGTGACCTAGACGACCGCCGTACAACCCAGAATAGTGGTGTGCTTGTCGAAGGACCACACGGGGATGAGTTGACGCACGAGTTCTACGGTCACCTGTGCAATGTTTGGGAACTCGAGTACATGTGTCGGCATACGGTTGTGATTTTCGAGTGTGCCTGGTACAATACTGGTAACGTAACCGGTAGAAGGGCAACTATACAAAAGGAACCACACTGCATAAGCATTGATATTAGGAGTCGGTGGTATGAAAATGACCCCTTCATCTTGCCTAGTCAGGCGAAGCAAGTGTTTTACCTTAACGATACTAAGTTGGGTGAGCACTGGCGAGTCGTGCAACGTGTCCAGACTAGGGGCTTGTATGATTTCCCAGTGGTGGGTGATATGGAACCCAGTAGCTCATATGGGCTTGGTGATGGTGTGTTTCAAAAAGAAATCAACACCATGGCTATCCAAGTGGTCGATGAAGATATTGATGTTCCTAATCACAGAGATGGAGTGCAAGGCGAGGTCATTGCAGGTGATATGATTATCCGGGCAAGGAGCCAAGATAACATTGGTGATGATGATGTTGATACGGATGAAGCTGGGATGGAAGATGGGACAGATGAGGAACAAGATGAGGAGCATGTTGATGCTTATGATATGGATGATGATATTGATTATGATATGTAGTTTTTTTTTTCATGCTTTGTACAGGACAAAATTAATTTCTATGCCATGTATGCTGATGATATGGATGATGATATTATGTATGTGTTTGTTATTTCATATATTTGTGTTATATGTTTTTTTATGTGAATTTACGTTCCGTACGTGGAGGTAAATGATTATGCCATGTATGTTTTGCAATGATTATACATAACATGTCTTACAATCTAAGTGAATTCAATCTTTATAGCATCACAAACAATGCCTAAGGGTGGAAAACGATATGTCAAACCTGGCCATGTAACAACAAGATACGAGAATGTCAGGGCAAAAAGAATTATGGAGAACAAAAAGAGATTTGATGCCCTGGGGTTGGGGCATATTGCTTTTTCCATGGGGGAGCCCTCCGCTAAGTTAAGGCATGGGATGAATAAGGGTAGGCGAAATAGAGATGGGGATGATGCTTACATACCATCAGATCATGATGATTCCAGCCCTCCATCAGAAGAGGTAATATGTCCAATTTGTGTGTCAGGTGTGCTTAATATCTTGAAGATCAGAGTGATTTGCAAAAGTATCGAGATATTTGAAATTATTTATCATTTATTGTTGTTAGTTTCATTACATGTGCATATGTGTAGTAACGATGTCATGTTATGTGCACTAATACTCAATTATGTTTTGTTAGGTCTCGGAGATGCCACCGCGTGCGATGACCCGCACAACCGCATCCGGACGTGGCCGGGATGAAGGGGAGCCCTCCACATCACATGCTGAGGAAGGGGGCGGGTCCACACAGAATACTTTGGTGGATAATTCGGCTAGGGGGGACGGGAGCAATACAAGCAGTGCAGGTACATTTCCAAATCGATGTACATTGTTACTATAATGGATATAGATTTTTTATATTGACTAAATGAATGTTATGTTTTAACTTATAGGTTCAGCCGCTAGTAGGCGTACCCGTGGCCCGACGCGGGGTGTACAGCTTTCGGAGCTTATTCATGGAGAGAACGCCAAGCTCCCAGTGCCCATCCCCACAAAGTTCTATGCTCCTGTAGGGCGTTATGCCAACAAATTTGCATCCGAGGTAGGAGTACGGGTTTGGACCGATCTGGCAGACCTATTTACTGAGCGTTGGTCTGTCATTCCGAAGGATACCAGAGCACCGATCATCGCATCCCTGAAGGTTATTGCTTTTATGTCTATTCTGAAGAATATTCGAGTATTGTTCATTTTTACTGTTTAATATGATTTTCATAAAATGCATATATATATTTTTTTGCAGAGCAAGTTTGACTTGCAAGGTGATCCGGTCGTTATTGAGACAGTCACAAATACAAAATGTGCTCGGAGGCTTAGCGACAACAACCACAAGCTATACAAGGATTATCAGCAACTTGTTGCCAAATTTGGAGAGGAGTATGCCCGGAGCCAGCCAGCGAAGCGATGCCAGTCATTAGATAAGTGGATTGGTCTCATTGACAAGAAGTGGAAAACCGAGAAGTTCTTGGTAATTCATACTTCTAATGCTCATGTAAGTTTTTGTATTAATTTTTTTAATAATTCTATAATTTCATTGATTTAACTAGAAACAATCAGAGACCAACAAAGGGAACCGACGGCAGCTGAAGACCAACCATGCATGCGGCTCTAGGTCGCTCCCTGTCAGGGCCACTGATGCGGTGCGTGTCATATTTTATTTGTGATATTTTAGTGTAATCGTTGTTATCATTGATTTCACATATAGAATTGCTAATCTCTCAGATGCAAGCCAATGAGGGTCGGCTGCCTGAGTTTCCTAAGTTCTACAAAGACACTCACTTCAATAAGAAGACGGGAAAGTGGGCGGCTGCGGAGTGCAAGCGTATATATGTATGTATACCAATTGTACTTTGCTTTTAAATGATAAATGACACCAACTTCAAGTTTATAATTAATTGTTTGCTTCCTCTAAAAAATGAAAGGATGAGCTTGTGGGAACGCAAGATTTGCATTGCTTGCAGCCTGATGCGATCCCACTGACAGCAGAGGAGCTGTCAGTGAAGGTCCTGAAGCCGAGGTCTGGCTACGTCAAGGGCATCGGCATGAGGCCCTCTTCCTCTCTTCGGACCACTACCACCTCCTATCAAGGACCGAATCCGGAGGTGGTCCGCCTACAAAGCGTGGTCGAGGAGCAGCAGAAGCAATTGGATGAGGCACGACAGCCCCTCTCCTCACAGGCAAGCCAGATGGAGGCGATCATGGAGTTTATGAGGAAGATGGGTTACTAGGGGCCTTCTCCGCCCCCTGATGGCTCAGCTGGTGCTGGTCTTATAGCCTGGTTAGTATTTTCTTTCTTCTTTATCTACTATGTCCATAATTCAAGTCCTAAGAAGTTATATCCTTCACCTTACACTTTGTGATGATGAATCCTTTTTATTTTATGATGGCATGTTGCCTCCTTATATTAGTTTTATGTTTGTTTGTTTTAGTCAGTTTGTTTTATTCATTTTTTCCTTTTTCTTTTACAGCTATAAAATCAAATGTAATGTTGACCAAATTGATTGATCTGTACTAAATATAAATCGTGTAATGTCGAAGGAGCCAACGTAAAGAACAATATAGACAACCACACTTAAAAATGTGTTTCCTGTGTCTTAAGTTCGCCTCTACAAAGGTCATAACCCGAAAAATAAAAAATCCTTCATTACTCTGAACCAGAACAACTTGTTTCACAAGATGAGGTTCCACATTATCAAAAAAAAAAAAAAAAACCTTGTCCAAATAAAATTTACAGCTCTTAACTTTGATGATAAGTAATATGGTTGTAGGCAATCATACATTTAGTTTAATTGCAAATGAAAATAATCATCACAGCTAACATTTTCTTTTATTAGAGTTTCTGGATATTTTCTGGATTTTTTCTTTAACTTCAAACAAAACTTACATTGAGATCTATCCCTAAATTGGTCAGCCACCCGTAAATATGTTTTGGCCTTTTTCTTATGAGGTGTTTAACAAAATGAATACTTCTTATTTGTTTGATTGGATCAAGAGAACTGCGCCTCTCCGTAATAGTAATCCCATATTCTTCTTTGCACACTGCACACTGAACACAAGCAGGGATACCCAAGTCCATTTTCAATTCCCCAAACCCAGAACCAAACCCTGCCGTGCTCATCTGTGTAGTGTTTATTTTTTGCCTGAAGCTGTTTTCAATATGCCTTGCGGAGTGATTGACTGGAGGCATGGAGGAAGTCATGTTGCCCTCTAATTTGATGCTTGGTTGCAGCACAATATATATGTTTGCATTTGTTTGTTGCTGTGTGAATTGGACTAATTTAGTGTAGGATCATCAGCTGGGTGGTATTAGTACATAGACACGTGGTGACACTACCACTGGTCTTAAAAGACAAATTAGACACCATTTATGCCAATTTTGGATGCTGTACGTTATATATTTCAATTCCTATTCCTACAGATGATCAATTTGATTAGTGTGATATGAAAAACTTTTATATGTCAATTCAAATATATGGCCCTTGAGATTGTTTCTTGTGTGTATGGTCGATGTCATTTGATTTCAAGCTACAAGAACGAGGATTAGCTCACAAGTGCATGTATGCTACTGCTATATAGCACAATTAAATCCGTAAGTAACAGGCCTTTTTTGCTCCTTTCATGTGAATAGTGGACAGGTAGAAATTAAGCCAATTTTAGAAATTTTCTATTTTTTTAGCTGTCCCAATGGAATTGAAGTTAAACCACGTAAATCTCTGTGTCTTTTCCTGTACATGATTGTTTCTTTGTTGATCTTTACCAACGTAGCTGCATTTTCCCAAACAGCTAACGTACACAACTGTCCACAAGAAAACATATGCTACTTTTGGATACATTCATGTGCAAGGAATGTGGCTATTGACATTTGGTTCTCTGAGAAATCTGTCAAAAACATTTAAAACCCTGATATTTGATACCTTGACAAATATCATTGTAATGAACCAGTTGGCTTATATATTAGCAGGAAAATTAGAATGAGCAAGACATTAGCCTAAAAAAATATGTTGAGTCATGGACTGGCCTAACAACTATGAAAACCACAATATTGAGCACTCCAACCAAATGAATGTGTAGACAAACGGATAGTGGCAAAGCTTGATAAAAAACAATTTGTAGGTTCTTTGAGTTAGATAAACTTGGGCTTAGTGAATTGATTAAAGCAGGGTCAGAATCTTAATTGGTGTTACCACTTGGAAAGGGCATCACAGAACTTTAAGGCTTGAACCTTACCTTCCATGTTAGATGATTCTGGCCAAGGCTTACCTAGTTTGGGAGATCACTTCAGTACAATGTTAAAAGAACCTAGAGATTTGATTTAACTCTGAAGATATATCAACAATTCCAGCAACTCGATTGAGTTTTCCGACTAGCCAGTTGCAATCCAGGACTCTAGTGGTTTATTTATTTATTTTTTTTTTTATTCTTGCAATGTGTCTTGTTAAAGCATGCATTTAACAGTTCCAATGAAATGGCAAAATTCAGCAATTTGTTTTTGGTAGAAAGGGAATATCATTAGAAGAGAAAGGAAGGAGGGAAGCTGAGAAAAGTAGGGTCCTCTCTATTCAACCATCATATGAATTACAGATTAGCTAATGGCCAATGAAATGGCAAAATTTGGACGAATGCCATGCAAGGATAGGTGAAGGGCTTTGATTGATCACATGAGCGAGGGTGGCAAGGTGCGAGAGTAAAAAGTTGACTTTATAAGAACTAGTTTAACCTTTCAAATAGGGAAAAACATAAAAGCTGATTAACAGGGATTTAAGAAGCCAATAACACTTCTAAGAAACAAACATTTTGAAATGGAAGAAAGGGAAGAACAAGAACACCAACAAACATGAAAACAGAGAAGCAAAAAATGAAAACAAAGACCATGTGATGTATACCACTTTACCGTCTCCGCATCCATTTGTCTTAGGTCAGATATCTTTTGGATGCTGTAGTACACCCTTGTTATAAATTTCAATTGTTTGTTTTGTACGTTATTGCTTAAGAAGCATTCTAGTGCTGAGCAAATAATTTTTTCCCCTTTTTGGTGCTACTTGTGTGAACAGATTCTGAATAGAAAATTATTTGCCTTCATTGATTTACGCTGCTGCGCTTTGTTAATGGAAATGAGGAGAATGTAGCTATCTTTGCTCAGTCACGGGTTGCCATAGAATTCCTGTTTCAGTTTATCTTTGGTTGTATGATTCTCCACAATTCATTGTTTCTCTAAATAATCATTTAACATTAAGATGCTATCGTCTTCCATTTATTATTGCTATTTTGTGCTTTCTTGCTGTTGTATTTGCCATTTTATTCAAATACTATTTGTTTCATTTATTTCCTGGTTTTCATGTCATCCTCCAGAGCCATGTGCTCATAATTAAGATTCTCTGCAGATTTACAAAGCTCGAAAGAATGTAATTCTCTGCACTGCTGCCTGCCTTCTCCAGATGGTAAATTTTTGGCATCTTTATTTTCCAGGAACACCAGATGTGGTAGAACTCTCCAATTTCCATGCTTAGAATATCCTGTGTACTGTTCTCAGGTTTGCCTATCGCATTTGCAAGTATTACAAGGATGTTCAAGTTTTGGAAGAAACTGAGAAGAGATACAAGGACACGTAGCTATTTGAGCCAAGGATATTTTCTCTAATTGCTGTGTACGTAACTGAATCGAATAGAGCTATTTTGTAAGAATAATATGACAACATATATTTTGTGTCCAAATCATATATTTTAGAAAGATGATGTGTTATGGTGTGGATTTATCACTCTTTAGAGGATTGGCGTACCGGTTGTGTACAGATCTTTCTTTCCTTCTTCTTCTTCTTCTTCTTCTTCGAGGAGGAGGAATGGAAGGTGGCCGATGAAGTAGCAGTGAGATGACATGAGGAGAGCGGAGGAGTATACGACGAAATGTTTTGTTGGTTTTGTTGGGGGCTGCTGTAGAGTGATGGACTGGCCACTGCCCAAAAGTTTGGCAATTTGTTACATTATGCATTGGACACTTGGATTGGTGCTGGGATCATATCTTCGTTGCCAGCCCAACTTGGCACGTGCAGATCGGCCCCCCACTTCCCACCGTGATGTGGGTTTGAAAATCTTGAGGTGCAACAGTTCCGCCCCTGAATTGTTTATGGAGTGTCTGGACTCTAGACCATCTTCTCGAGTTTCAAAGGTTTCCCATTGTATAATAATTGATCCATGGCTCATCTGTGACGGGACTCTTTTGCAGATGAACAGTGTCCTTTGCTATGATCTACCCACTGTGGATTATCTTTTAGAAAAATCCCAAGTGCCTTTTCTTGAGTAATTTTGAATTGAAACTTACAATGAATGATTTTGTCAATGGACTGAAAGATGGTTGTCTGCGGGCCTACTACTTAACGCTCTTAGAGGGAACCGGTTTTGTTGCTGGCGCAACAATAATGCAGAAGTGGGAACCACAACCAGTCTAGTTCTTAGTCTTGCACCACTTCATGGACCATCTGGCATCTGCATTGAGAAAGATCCCAGTTTGGAGCCCGTTTAATTTCACTTTGTGGTTATGACGACTAGCTTCACCCATCTATTCCTAGTAAATTGGAAGGGCTTCAAGTGATTGGTGGTGTTGTTTTCAATGGCCAGATGGACCATGAAATGGGCCAAGGCTACAGAAGGACCACCATTAGCCTTTTTTGTTCACAGCCGGTCCAATGTAGGGCCGGTAGTGGAAATTTGATCCTCATATGTAAGGGATGAGACGTATTGGGAAATAGGCGACGAAATGTTTCGTCGCCTATGGTATTTTTTCGTCGCTAAAAAGTCCCAGCTCAAATAAATTTGGCGACGGAAAGTTAGGATTTAGGCGACAAATTAGCGACGAAATCGCGTTGTCGCCAAATTGCGACGACATTAAAATTTCGTCGCTAAGTAGCGACGCAATTAAGCTTTTGTTGCCAAACAGCATTGTCGACGAATCTATGGCGGGGACATTGGCGACGAATACTTTTCGTCGCCTATACTAAAGGCGACGAAATTTGGAATTTAGGCGACAAAAGTTTTCGTCGCCTAAGACAATCCCTGTTGTAGTGGGAAGACACCTAACAGCGAAGATCGGATTCAGAGAAATGATCATCTTGGTTAGATCGAGCTTTGTGCAAGAGCCCTACACCAGCAACACATGAAAATGTTTAAGTATTAAGCATGTAAAGCGCTAGATAGCGTCCTAGCATTTTTAAAAGTAAAATACCCTTTTTTCCAGCGAATAAGAGATTAGAAATATGAAAAAAGGAATTAATATTAATTTTTTTTTAAAAAAAGTCACTACATGACTTGTCCCTCATTGAAGTATAGAAAGAAAGCAAATATATTCCTTTTTAAATGGGGCATTCTTAAAAATTTTTCATTAAGTATATTTCATACATGTAAGTCTTGTTTGTTAAAATAGTAAGCTAGCAGTGCCTAGCATTTCATCCAAGCAAATGGAAGTGGGTGCATCAACTGGTTTAATGAAAATTTGATAGTTGAATTTACATGGGGTATGTCATGTTCAAAGATTGACTAAACGAACACATTGTCTCTCTCAGAGACACACCACAAGGCACTGATATTTTTATTTGTTTAAGCTTTCTTGGTTTCTTTTCTTAAGTACGATGAAATAACAAACTCAAAATGGCTAAATGCTAGCTTCATTTAGAATGAACCCAGGCAACTTGATTGTACCATTGTGCAGAGCATAAGTGATAAATTTAAAGGCGTTAGGACCTAAATTTGACTGTGAACATGCAGACTGGGAACCTGCATTGGTTCTTCCCTGTTTTGAATATTTAATATTTGGCTTGGATTGAAATTTATAATAGCTAATAAAAAAAAGAAAAAAGAAAAGAAAAAGCTAGCACCCCCCATAAAAATGGAGTCGGGTTTTGGTTGGGGCTCTAGTTTGAGTGCCTGTTTCCAAATCCCTATCTAAACCATTTATTGGGCCCAGACGGTCCAGGATAGGGGTACCATTATCAATACATGAATTTACATTGAAGGTACAAGAGTCGGGCTCAAATTAGAATAAAGGGCTCCGTTAGGCCCAAACACTCAAAAACCTATGTCGGATTCTATGGGAATGTATCTCACGGGCTGGTAATTCACCTCTAAAGTGAATTCAAGAGACAAGAAAAAAGAGGAGTCTAACTATCAAAATGTAGAAATTTTGAAAATCCAGCATCTTTGACTTTTTTGTCTTTTGTAGTATGTCAATGAACTTTATTGACTTTTTTGCATTTTTTAAAGAAGAGACTTTTTTGTCTTAATTTTAGTGGAATAAAAGACTGACTTCTTTATTTTTTCTGAGAGAGGGCGATTTTTGAAATTATATACTTTTTTTTATAAGACCCGTCTTCTTTTATCTTCTCGTAAAAGTGACCCACTTGGATTTCCTATACAAGTGAATTATGTAACCGGTACCGGGTGAGCCCATTTCGCAAACTCTTTTCATTACCTTCTAGATAACCCACTTATAGGCCTATCAAAGGGCTGGGCTGGGCTGGGGCTAGGGTTGTCCTAGCCCAATCCTCAATATATGCAGGGCTCGGTTTAGGCTAACCAAATCCCTTCAAGGGCCTGGCCCATACCCTGAAAATAAGAATAGCATTTTAAAATTATCTTTCTATTGTCATCAAGCATGAGGTCAATCAAATATTCACCCTCCTTTATTTTAGTTTGAGACCGACAATGGTTGTAGTAAAGGAAGCGCGGAGGAATTAAAAAAAAATTCAATGACTAATGGTAAATTAAAAATTAATTTATATAATAATATCTTCTAATGATATTTAATACTATTTCTAATGATCTATTAAAGAGGATTTTATGTAAACCCCTTAGTTGACCACTAAACGCGATTAGTCCTAGGTTGATTTTGTGCACAAATTGGGTCATCAGGGCTAAATTTCGTCCAAAATTTTATTTATTTATTTTTGTAATGTGGGGAGCAATAGTAGCTTCATTTCCCTCTTCTTCTTCCCTCTATCTTTCTCTTTCTCCATTTCCTTCGATTCCGACGGTGACGAACACTACGGGTGATGTGTACGTGGCTGGAGGGGAGAGTGACCAAAAGGAGCAAATAGGAAATAAGCTATCTAGTAGAAATCTCATACACAGGTTGTTGTCTTGGAGTCCTTCATCGACTATAGAGAGGAAAGTGATTAGGCTTATATGTAGGCTTTGTACCTTTACCTTGCATGATGCCCTTTGTGTTGAGTTTTGTCTTTTATTCTGATTTAGTCGGATCAGTCATCTAGAATCGAAGTTTAAGATTAGGAATATTTTAGTCATTATTTATGGTTTTCCCATTGGCCAAAAAAATGGGAATTATAATATACATATATATATAATTTTATTATAATCCTAGATTCTAAGGGAATTGAGATGAGATTATGATAAATGAGTTTTCTCCCCCGTAGACATATGCAATGTTATCAAACTACATAAAATTATTGTGTTCATACCCTAGATCCCAAGGGGATTAAGATAGGAGCATGATAGACGAATTTACTTCTCCGTAAACATAGGCAAAATTGCCGAATCATGTAAAATAGCTTTGTTCATGTGTGTGATATTGATCCATTAATTGCGGATAATTTCGTTTGCATTACTTTTTTCAACAAGTGGTATCAAAGTGAGGTGGATCGGATCTGTGAGGGAAGAAGAGGATGATCAATTTTGCTGGGATCCATCTTCCTATTAAAGGAGTTAAGGACATGGTTCTTAGTTGTTGGCTCGTACCAAAGAAGGAGACACTGTTTGAACTTTGGATTTGAGCAAATCAATCGGAGATATATGAGGCCTCATCCCTGTAGATTTGGTGGTCCAGTTCATCTCTGTTGTGGAAGAGAAGAGGAAAATACACTACATCTTGTTTTCTGCAGATCAGAGAAGAAGAGAGCATTTGTGCTCTATTTGGGTTTCTTGAAGAAGGCTGAGGCCTTTTTGTTGCAGATCGCCTTCAGTGAAGAAGACAACTAGAAAAAGGGCCAGGTTTGCAAATTTGTATAGTTTCTGCACCATTTTTTTGCTCATAGTCCTCTGCCAGCCAGGTCCCGGGGTCGCCCTTTGCCGTCTAGGTGCACTGTTGCTGGAGAAGCCTCGACTGCCGCCCGTACACTACTGCAGTGCCTCACCGTAGCTTCGCCATTGCCATTGCAGAGGAAAAAGAACTGATCTATGGTTTCAGGGTTCTGTAGCAGGACCCAATTTCGAAGGTGAAGTTGAGGCCTTGTCAAGGTCAAGTCGGCTTGACCTGACCTGCTTACACTAGCCCAATTCAGGCACATGTTGGATTAGGTTCAATTTTGGGTTAGGTTTGCTTGACTTGGTTACTACAGAAGCCAGTCCCCCTACAAGTGCAGGTTAGTTCAGGTTAATTCAGGTCAGCTTTGACCTAAACCAGTGAAGCCCATCGTAGAACAGTAGCAGTCAACCACTGACACAAGCAGTGACATCAACAGAGTAGGTGAAAAGCAATTTAATCGTGGATCCATGACTGGGCTTGTTTCTACAATATCTTTATCGTCGGTGTCCAATTGGAGATCCATTTGCACCTATGGACTCGTTGCAATCAATTCATTCGTGGAAAAAGATTGGTAGTTCAATGTTCAATAGGGATGTTTGACCATCGGAGTGCAGAAATTTGTTTCTACAATATCGAAGCCAACAATAGTCGAATTTCAGATCCATTTTTAATTGCGTGATCCTGACGAAGAGATCTACATGGCAGATAAAAGATATTGGCAACTTGATCGGCAAAAATTTGTGGAACTAAAGAAACCGAGTGATTCACTATAATAGCAATGGATTTAAGCATCATGGGCTAGATTGAAGTGCTTGATAGAGAAACGACTTTAAGAATTGTCAAGGAAGAGTCATGAGTTTGTGACACAACAAGTACTAAAAAGTTCCGATCCGAACAATTAGGAATCACTTTTGGTAGTTACATGTATGAGTTAGATTGGTGATTCATGATGTTTGGATTCTGATCCCTCCTCTCATGTGTTATTGATGCAAAGAAATCTCATTATTGTAGATTTGTTCTTATGGAAGAGAATGCAAAACTGATGAGCATTTGGGGTAAGAGTGGTAAGATCCAGGTGTATGATGATGTTGTTTGGACACTAACGGATGTGATACATGTTCGGGTTTGCAAAGGAATTGGATTTCTTTGGGTGTTTTAGACTTCAAAGATTGTAAATGCACTGTAGCAGGTGGAGTTATGAAAGTGAAAAATAGAGCATTAGTTCTCACAAGGGTGAGATGATCAGAAATCTCTATAGGTTTATAGGGGATTCATTTTTGGGTGGAGCAGTGAAGGGGACATCAAATAACATGAGAACACATTGGGCCTTAAGGCATCCTTTTCACCAGCACACCACCCAAACCTCATCAACTCCCTGCAATACTTGACCACCACTACACCTCAAGAAGACTTTTTCTTCTTCTTCTTCTTCATGGGTCTCTTTCTCTTTCTCTTGTTCTAAGTACATTAACATCATCTAGGTGGGTTTTTCTTCTCATTTTCTGATTAAAGATGAAGTGGAGTGGTGGGTGGTAATAGATAGAAGAGAACATACTTGTCTAGATGCATGAGTTGAAGGGTCAATCAGCCATTGGCCCCGTGGGTTTAAAAGAACTCATAGTGCTTGACCAACACCACTTGGATGACCAACCCACCATTATCTCTAATCTTCCTTAGGACCCAAGGCATGTGACCAACTCCCTCTATTTGGATGATCTCCTCCATAGTGGTCGACATCGCCAACACCAGGGGGAGATGGAGAAAGATAAAGAAAGAGGGAAGTGTCATTCCTCCCACATTGCGAAAAGATAATAATAATAAAATAAATGAATAATTTTTGCTAGAAATCAGGTCCAGAGGATCCAATTTGTGCATAAAATTAACTTGCGACTAATCACATTTAGGGGTCAACTAAGGGATTTGATGGTACTTAATAATATAAAATAAAACTTTTGGAGGTACTTAATAATACTTGTAATGATACTTAGTTTATTTATAAAAGGTATTGTATATGTAAAACTAATTTAAACAATAATACTTGATAATATCTTCATTATTTAATAATTTATTCCTCTTTCAATATATATAATAAAATGTCTAATGCATCACTATCATTATATTCGCCGTCACTGTATTCATTGGCATATAACCAGTTTTGTGCATAAAATAAGGCTCTACTTCGTTGATTTTAAACAAGTGGACTAAGTATCCTTCCTCCAATGTTAAATGCAGCAATTGTGGAAATAAGAATAGCTAAAAAAATTTGGATACTTCATTGAATTTCTTTTCCACTAATCTGAAATACCTATTTGTTGACCTATAAAAAAAACCACAGCTACTACAATCAACTCAGAAGACTTCAGATGAGCTCGGAATGCAGGCATTCAAGTTTAAAAGTTGGTGGACTTCATTTGATTACTCAACTCACCGAAACACCAAGTTTGAGGTTCAATGCCTCAAATCCAAGGATCAAACAAATTCAAGCCTCTTGCAATTCTAAAGCATGCTTGAGAATGATGTTTCAAAGTTTCAAAGCATTTGAACTTCATCTCAACTCAAGATCAAGCTTTAGTGACTGTTTACTAGTTTTTTGGGGGGTCATTGCGAAAATTGACACCTCTAGATGCCAAAGCAAGCTCAAACTCAGGGGAATGTCTTCAAATGTAGTCAAAAATTATCTTCAAAATTTCAGAGCATTTGGACATCATTTGGACCCAAACTCAGTTCAAATAGTTATCTACTAAGCTCTGTGGGGTCACTGTGCAAAGTGACACATCATGAAGATCAAATTAATTGAAACTCTTGGAGGAAGTTCAAATTATATTTAAAGGAAGTACTACAACATTTCAGGTCAAACGGACATCATTTGACCCAAACATGTCAACTTTGGGTCAGTGACCCCCGAGCCAAGGGGTCACTGGCCAAAGTCTTGCTTCCCGATATCCAAAATTGATGAAATTTGGGAACAAAGCTTTAGTTGTACTCAAAAGATATTTGCAAATTCTCCAATCAAAAGGACTTCATTTGGTCCTACTTCCATTGCATATCAGCTTAGAAGATAATGACCCCCGAGCCATGGAGGTCATTAGCCAAAATCCTGCTTCCAGGAGTCCAAAGCTAATGAAATTTGGAATAAAGACTCAAAATATGTTCAAAGTTAATTCCCTAAAGTTTCAAGTAAATTGAACATCGTTTGGGTAGAAAACAAGCTAACTACCTACAATGTAGAGTGAATAGTGACTTGGAACTTGCAACAAATAGGTCACTGTTCGAAATTCTACTTTCCCAAATCCAAACTATATGAAATTTGGATGGACATTCCAAGATACCCCTAACATCAGTCTTTCCAAATTTCAAACAAAACCAAGGTCATTTAGGCTTCAAACAGCTAAAACAATAGTCTATTTTCATGAAAAGTTCAATGGGGAGTTGACCAACTTTAGAAGGTCAAAATGGGTTGAAATTTTATGACACACTCAAAATTATGTCAAAAAGCATTGCCTCAAGTTTTGTGAAGATTGGACATCGTTCGGACCCCAAACAGGTGAAAACAGGTCGCATATACAAAAGTCCAAAAAACAGGCCCTAGGAGTGACCACAGCTGTGGTCATTGACTTCCATCGAACAGTTCTTGTGGTTTTGGGTTGTTTCCCCACTTATTTTTGAAGTTCAACCTCCCATAACCTCTTTTTAAATGCCTGAAACTCCCTAAAACCACTTGGACAGTCTATGAAAGGGAGTAACACTTGAAAAGAAAGTGGACAGAGAAAGAAGGCAGACATTTTTTCCCTACTAAAAACTCCAACCAAGTCACAAGGCAATCCTTCAGCACTTCAGCCCACTTTTTCTTCTTCTCATTCATTCAAAGTGAGAGATGGTTCAGAGAAGGAAGTGGAGCATGGGTGTTATTTAAAAGAGAACTATATTCAAGCGCTGGCAAGCCTTTGAAAGATAACATCGATTCCTTTGTTTTTCTCACTTTGGGTTGGGGGGTGGGGGTGGGGGGGGGGGGGGGGGGGGGGGTGGTTTCTAGCCATTATGGAAGTTGTGAACAAACCTCTTTAGGATTCATTCTATCCTTTGAAAATCATAGGTACAAGATGACACAATTTTAGCTTCATTTCGCTGGTATACAGCACCCTTTTTCAGACTTGTACAAAAACAGTTCATAACCAAAAGTGATGATCACTAAAAGTTTTGATCGATTCCACGGCCAAATTCAACTCTCTTAATGGTCACTCAACACTCTAAAAATCAGAAGAAACAAGTTTTAGCACCTTGGAAGAGTAACAGAGGCAAAACAAAAAAAGACAGAGTGCAAACAGTGGCCTTTTAGCCACTGCCTACTAGTGACTGTAGGTCAATGTCACTCCCCCTATATTTTGCGTTTTTTTTTTATTTTTGCAACTTTCTATGTATTTTCTTGCAAGTTTCAAGTTTTGATCACATCTGGGACTTGAGAGAGGGCTTGTAAACTTTTCAAAAAACATGTAAACAACCTGTATCCCCGCAATTAGAGCATTTGAACCCATATAAACAAAAGGGAAATTAATGATGAACCGTAGTTAATTTCCATTCTTTTTAAACACTTGAAATGCGTGAATGTTGGACTCGAATTCATTACACATTTTGCCATTTGTTAGCACGATCAAAAGATTGGCGCCGTCTGTGGGAATTATATTTGCCCCAATTTGTGTTCAAATCTGGCTAAAAATGCATGAAAAGTGGTAAAAAAATGTTGCTGTTAAGCTGAAAAGTGCTGCTGTTGTCTAATGACCGCAAGACACTATACAAAAAGTGTTGTGACCACGGGAATTGATGGAAAATGGGTAGTGACTGCAAGTCACGGACACTGACCTATTTTATTGTTAAAAATGGCTTGTTTGACCTTTGAAAACACCTATGCTAGACCTTGATGTCTACGATGAGTTTGGGAATATTAATGAAGGAATTTTGCACCTTGAAGTGCATCCTTTTATCATTCAAATGAAGTAATTAGGCACCTCAAAGTGCATACTTTTGCCATTTAATTGAAGGAATTTTGCACTTTGATGTGCACCGACCAAATCACACCCTTTCATGTTTTAAAAGAGTGGTGATTCATTCCAAGGGGGTTCAACTCAAATAAATGTTTTATTAAATCAGTGATAAGACCAACGACATTACACGACATTGCAGTCATGCATTGCCCGGCATTATACACTAATGGATCCTGTATGATCATTGTGGTAGTGGTGTAGGCTCGATCCTGTAAGCTCTATCCCTTTGATTAGATCCAATCTTCTCTTGTTAATTATAAGTCTGACATAGATGGCCTTGAAATGCTGCCAAAATGTTGTTAGCCAGGTCTAGTCAGCTTTGCATGCTTTTAAGGCTGACCATATGGTCCCGAAATCCTGTAGAAATTTTGACAACTAGGACAGTTAGCATAGCACAATGAGATGGGATTTATGCCTGTATCTAGCCATTCCGATTCAAAAAACCATGTTGGTTCAAATGACACCTATAAACCATTCTGGCTAGCGCAGGAGGCATCCATGTTGGTTGTAACACTAATATAGTCCCGTAAGCTTGCTTTTTGCAAATATTATGGGTTCCCTAATCATTACCCGTGACGAAGCCAAGGAGAGGCTCTTTAAGATCTCCATTACCTAGAATAAATCATTTGTTAGTTGGTGTGATTCACCAAGTTCAACAATGAAGTGGTGAAGCCTAATGTTCAATCAAAGTTTTACATTTTCCTAAACAGAGCTTGTTCACTATAAGTTTGTTGAAAGATGACCTCTTTACCAACCCCTTGAAGTTCAAAGTCTAATGGGTTACCCTGAGGATGTCCATGACCGTGGATTTGCTCAACTTGGAAATTTAGGTCTCAAGCCACCATGGAGAAAGTTCAAACAAGGTTTCCACCCCATGGCAAATGAGAATTCTGGAAGAAAACTCAAGTGGGGAGGGTTAAACCCAAAAATCCCGTTTGTCACGTACAAAACCCCTCAAAACCGTGAGCATTTATTGAGAATTTGGGGTGTGTTTCAGTGATGAAACGGATGAAATGCAGTGGTGACAAGTTAATACCAGGTATAAGCATGAAAACATAGAAGTAATAACAATAATCACATCAGGTTGTGACCGTGGGTTGCTTTTCAGGCACTACTTGGATATAGTAGAAGCTCATCACATTCTGCACAAGACTAAAGTTCAAAGCATTATTGTTTTTTATATCGAGCCAAGCAAAATGAGACAAAAAAACAAAAAAAAATAAAATAAAATAAAAAAATTTGGCAGGCATTTCGTCAAGTCAGTAATGAACGTGGCACTTCCACGGATAGAAGAGATGCTTGCTTAAATGATCTCCTTGCAGCAGGTGGTATTGCTTATCAAACAAAATAGTAACTAAAAAAACACGAGAGAGAGAAGAGAGTCACAGATTAGCAGTGACCATGAACCTCCCTTGGATAGTGATGACCATGACCATGGACTGCCAGATGATGCCCAATTCGAGCAAATTGCCAAGAATGGAGCTCAAACAGAACCCTCACGTTAAAAGGCAAACTGGGAGCATGAAAAAAAAAAAAGAAGAAAAGAAAAAAAAAAGAAAAAGGAGAAAAGAAAAGATTCAGTCACCATAAGACGTGACCGTGGAGCCTCATGTGAAGCATTGGCCATGACTATAGACTTGCCCATTGTTTGGATATGGCAAGAACTTCACCACACTTTGTACAAAAGCGAATTTCAAAAGCACCACTATACATTGAGAAAGAAGAAACCACAAATAGCACTTCACAGCCACTGTTGATTATGACAGTGGGCACTACTCAGATATGGCAAGGCTTCATCACATTTTTGTAAAAGAGGATGGAGCTTGGGATGTCACCATTCACTGTGTTGAAGACAAAATAAAATTGTTTTTTGATTGTGACCATGGGTTCCACACAGCCTATGCACTTGGACAAAGTGGTTGTTTGGTTTGAAGCCTCCCCACTATTTGGTTTGAAGCCTCCCCACTGTTTGGTTTGAAGCATTCCCACTAATGACAATTCCAAGTCATATCAGTCACCATGAAAGGAGATAAAATCATATGAATGGCCTATGACAAGGAACATAGCCAATAGCTGTGCCATGGTTGTATTTGGATAATGTCCAGCCCAAGCCTGAGCACAAACATTAAAGGGGGAGAAAGAACTACAGCCCCGATTCAATTTAGTTCACAAGAATGACTTGTGACCATAGGTTAGCCAAACACGGATGGAGGTCAATCCTCACGTCAAGAGGCAAGTCAGGAGCATGAAAGGCAAAAAAAGAAAAAAAGAGGGGGCCGAAGATGCAGAAAGGGCCAAGCGCTGATTTTCCTGCATCTTGGATTATTGTGAGCAAACGGCCATGATAAGATGTGAAGAGAGAGGAGGCTGAAACTCGTACCAGCCACAGCAGTTGCCTGAAGTCAAAAATTTGCAAGCTAAGAAGGAATTGAGAAGACGAAGAGCTCCAAGTTCTGTTTCTTCAATTACTGTTAAACAAAAAATTTGAAACAATGTTGAGGGGGCTTAGAATAAGACCCAGTTCTCATATGAAGACCACATCTGGACGCTGATTCTCCATTCTCTTACGATCACTGATGATTTGAAGAGTGGAGCCCACTGCTTGGCTTACTCCCTCATTCCCACGGCTACTGTTGTTTTAAGCAGTGGAGCCCACTATTGTCAATGGAGCCATCCTCTCACAATAGCCCAAATGCATAAGTTCTCATAAACACAATTGCTTCTCTCTTCCACAGTCACCACTGGTCTTCCCTTTGCTGACGGATTGAATTAAATAGTGGAACCCATGGTGTGCTGCCCGTTCTTGCTCACAGTCACAACTGTTCCAGCAGTGAGACCTGTAGCTTAGAGGCGATTTTTCTCATGGGCATTGTATGTTTAAAAGATGGAGCCTACAGTCGCTGCCTTCTCCATTTCCCACGGACGGCTGTGTGGGGCAGTGGGGTCCACAGCTCCACTCCTTGTTCCATTATCACCACCAACACTGCTGAACTGAATAGTGGGACCCATTGCGTCGCCCTCCTTAAACCCATGACCATTGATATATCGACCCTCTTTCCCACATACACAACTTGGTTAAAAAAAGTGGGGTCCAAGCCTTGATCAAGTTTAGATGAGTTCGGCCTTCTTCATCTACGGTTATTGTGATTTTAAGCAATGGGATCCATCCTTTCAAATGTAATTATTCAAAAATTCCCAAGATAAAAATAAAACGATTGTTTTCCCACAGCAGAATGAATCCACTTCAAGGTATTCCTTTTCAAAAAAAAAAAAAAAAAAAAAAAAAGAGGGGCGTTCTCTTTCAAAAAATAAACCCAAATTTCAAAATTACCTTAGGTTAAAATTGATTTTGAGCCATCATCTCAAATTATTTTGAATCAAAACCCACAAAAGTCTATCTTTTTTAAAATTACATATTAACTCATGTCAAGCTAAGTCAAAACCTAAACTTTGATTTTTAAAAATAAACCAAAAATCCATGAAAATTCCCACCCAAATCCATGTTTAGTTCAAACTTTGATTTTTCTTAAAACTTCAAGGATTTCTTTTGCGGGTGTTCCCCACAATCTCCACAGAGATGCCACTTTGGATATCTGTGATAAATAGGTCATCAGAAAATCAAATCCATTTCCAAAATCTAAGCAAAATTCATAAATTCTGAATTCTCTTGATTCCTCAGGGATTTTTTTTGTAGGTGTTCCTCACACTCCTCACAGATATGCTACTTTTGATATCTGTGAAAAGAGAGCAAAGAAATTTTGATTTCTTATGTTTCTTACTGAAATTCCATTATCAAACCTTTCATGGTTTCTATCAAATTTTCAAACTTTCAAGTCTAGGCCTACAACCTACTTTGACAAAACCTTTTTCATTAAGCCATTCTCATTCCTACAGGTTGGTTATTTTGAGGCACAATGATTATTATATTTTAATCATTGCACCTCGAGGGGGCACTTGTTAACCCATAAAAAAAATCACAGCTACTACAATTAACTCAGAAGACTTCAGATAAGCTTGGAATGCAGCAATTTAAGTTTCAAATTTGATGGACTTCATTTAGTTACTCAACTCACCAAAACACCAAGTTTGAAGTTCAATGCCTCAAATCCAAGGATCACCAAACAAATTCAAGCCTCTGGGAACTCTAATCAAGCGCGAGAATGATGTTTCAAAGTTTCAAAGCATTTGAACTTCATCTTAGCTCAAGATCAAGCTTCAGTGACTATTTGCCAGCTCTTTTGGGGGTCATTGCGAAAATTGACTCCTCTACATGTCAAAGCAAACTCAAACTCAAGGCAATGTCTTTAAATGCAGTCAAAGATTATCCTTCAAAATTTCAGAGCATTTGAACATCATTTGGACCCACTCAATTTAAATGGTCATCTACTAAGTTCTGTGGGATCACTGTGCAAAGTGACACCTCATGAAGATCAAATTAATTGAAACTCTTGAAGGAATCTTAAATTATGTTCAAAGGAAGCTCTACAACATTTCTAGTCAAGCGGACATCATTTGACCCACACATGTCAACTTTGGGTTAGTGACCCCCGAGCCAAGGGGTCACTGACTAAAGTCCTGCTTCCCGACATCCAACATTGATGAAATTTAGTAAGAAATTATCAGCCATGCTCAAAAGATATTCTACAAATTTTCAAGTGAAAAGGACTTTGTTTGGTCTTACTTCCATTGCATGTCCGTTTAGAAGACAGTGACCCTCGAGCCATGGAGGTTACTAGCCAAAATCCTACTTTCAGGAGGCCAAAGCTGATGAAATTTGGAAAAAAGACCCAAAATGTATTCAAAGTTAATTCCTCGAAGTTTCAAGTCAATTCAACATCGTTTGGGTAGAAAACAAGCTAACTACTTACAGTATGGAGTGAATAGTGACTTGGAATATGCAACAAATAGGTCACTATTTGAAATCCTACTTCCCCAAATCACGACTACATGAAATTTAGATGGACACTCTAAGATAACCCCTAAAATCAATCCCTCCAAGTCTCAGATCAAACAGAGGTTATTTGGTCCTCAAACAGCTAAAACAAGAGTCTATTTTCATGAAAAAGTCAATGGAGAGTTAATCAACTTCAGAAGGTCAAAACGGGTTGACATTTCTATGACACATTCAAAATAGTGTTAAAAAGCATTCTCTTAAGTTTTATTAAGATTAGACATCGTTTGGACCACAAACAGGTGAAAACGTGTCGCATACACAAAAGTCCAAAAAACAAGCCCTAGGAGTGACCGCGGCTGCAATCACTGACTTCTATCAAGCAGTTCATACAGTTTTGGGCGGTTTTCCCCACCTCTTTTCGAAGTTCAACCTCCCATAACCTCTCTTTAACTGCCTAAAACTCCCTAAAACCACTTGGACAGTCTATAAAAGGGAGTAACACTTTAAAAGAAAGTGGATAGAGAAAAAAGGCAAACATTTTTTCCCTACTAGAAACTCCAAGCAAGTCACAAGGCCATCCTTCAGCACTCCAACCCACTTCTTCTTCTTCTCATTCATTCAATGCGAGAGATGGTTTAGAGAAGGAAGGGGAGTATGGGTGTTATTTAAAAGAGAACTATATTCAAGCGCTGGTAAGCCTTCAAAGGATGACATCGATTCCTTTGTTTTTCTCACTTCTGGGGGGGGGGGGGGGGGGGGGGGGGTTTCTAGCCATTATGGAAGTTGTAAACAAGTCTCTTTAGGCTTCATTCTATCCCATGAAAATCATAGGTTTAGAATGACACAACTTTGGCTTTATTTCACTAGTATACAGCACCCTTTTTGGACTTATACAAAAACGGTATGTAACCAAAAGTGATGATCACCAAAGGTTTTGATCAATTTCACAGCCAAATTCAACTCTCTTAATGGTCACTCAACACTCCAAAAATTAGAAGAATCAAGTTTCAGCACCTTGGAAAAGTCACAGAGGCGAAACAGAAATAGACAGAGTGCAAACAGTGGCCTTTCGGCCACTGTCTACCAGTGACCGCAAGTCACGGTCACTCCCCCTGTATTTTACATTTTTTGCATTTTTGCCACTTTCCATGTATTTCTTGCAAGTTTCAAGTTTGGATCACATCTGAGACTTGAGAGAGGGGTTGTAAACTTTTCAAAAAACATGTAAACAACCTATATCTCCGCGGTCAGAGCATTTAAACCTATGTCAACAAAAGAAAAATTAATAATGAACTGTAGTTAATTCTCATTCTTCTTAAACGCTTAAAATGCGTGAATGTTGGACTCGACTCCATTACACATTATGCCATTTTCGAGCACGATCACTATTGTTATAGATATTCTCTACAGTCTTCTAACTAATGATCTAATTCAACTTTTCCATGACTGATACTTTTCTTGTCTCTTGTTTTAAATACAAAAAGAATTCATCTTTACAATTATCACATGATGAGATGCTACTTGGTTCAAGTTCTTTCTTTGAACTAGATTTATTACCTCATCTCTTAAAATACTCCTCAAAAAGATTTCTAAAAAAAATTAAGAGTTTCATTTAGATAAATTCTTATATATTCATTTGATGCATATAATTTGCTAAAAATAATAAGACCATATATATAATTATAAGAGGCAGTTCATACTATATATATATAATTATTTATTTTTTAAAAAAATATATAAGGGCCTGGCCAAGCCTAGTATTGGCCTAGTATTGTCCTAGTCTGGCCCTTAAAATTTGAGGGCCTACAAATTTCTATCTTAGCCCAGCCCTAGGGATTTTTGAAAATGAAATCCCTTAATTTAAGGGCCTTTTTAAGGGCTAAGCTCTCTTGTCAAAGGGCCAAATTGATAGGCCTACCCACTTAATTGAAACACATTTCACCCATACTTACAAGCCTAGCTATACCCTTAACCTAGCTACTGAAGTTGAAGGGCATTAGTCATTTGGTATTAAGTTATTTCTATTAAAAAATGATCTTGATTGTTCCATAAATAAGCCTCGATCCAAATCCTCAAGTAAAAATATATTGGAAGCTCCCCAAGAAACCTTGAAGCTTAATAGGATCCCAACAATACTCATATCTTAAGATCCTATCTAGATCCAAGATAATCTAACCATGTATGCTATCTACCCTACATCTTAAAAAGGCCCCATGGACCAACCTTTATTACAACCACACGGGTCGATAGCACCTGCCAACTTCATCGTAGACTTATAAAAATGGTTTTGCTATATAAACTAAAAAAGGGACTCATTATACTCACCAAAATAATAATAATAATAATAATAAAATTTCTAAACTACCTCCACCTTTTCTTTCCCCACTCACCTGCCCCTCCCCTCTCCTCCCCTTCCCCACCTCCCCATTCTGCGACAGTCCTCCCTCCCTCTTCCTCACCTTCTTCCTTTCTCTCCCTCTCCCTCCTCTCTATTTTCCTTTCTCTCTCTCTCTCTCTCCCTCTCACTCCTCCTCTCCATTTTCAATTCTCTCTCTCCATCCCCGCCCTCTTCCTCTCCTCTTCTTTCCTCCCCCTCTTCTTCTCCTCTCCTCACCCTATTCCATTTCTGACCTATTCGGCCCGATGAGGCCGAACATGACACTTTTGTTCTATGTTGCAAGGCCGAAAAAAAAAAAAAGAATGTTCGACGAAGATTGGTTGAACAATCAAAGACTATTCGGCTAATTATGGCCGAATAGGTGGGGAAGGGGGGGTGTTGGGGAGCCTTGGTCTCCCTGTACCAGGGAGATCAAGTGGAGGGGAAAAGGGGGGAGAGGGAGAGAAAGTGGGAGGGAGAGGAAGAGGAAGAGGAAGAGGGGAAGGAAGGGAGATCCGGAAGCCACCGGAGCCATTGATCGTGGTCAGGAGGGGGAGGTCGGGGAAGGGGAGGATAGAGGAGGAGAAAGTGAGTGGGAAGAGAACAAGGTGGAGGTAGATTAGGCATTTTTTATTTTATTTTTGGGTGAGTGCAGGGAATCCCTTTTTGAGTTCATATGGCAAGTCCTATAAAAAAATGTAAGTTGCTTAGCAGCTTCCCAAACTTGGAAATACTGAGACTGAAGAGAAATTCATGACAGAAATGCAAGGAGAGGAAGGGAGTCCGGAGGTGAAGGAAGCGAACCAATGACGTATCTTACTTACCTCTTCCCACTGGAAATGGTGGTGGAGTGGTTTTATTAGAACACAAAAGGGACAATGAAATATCTAAATTACTTTTCTACCTTTGCTGCTGGTAACTCTTGGACCAGTTCATTGACTATTTTGGTTACCTTCCAGATCCTTTGAGTTTTAAACACAAAAACACATCAATCCTAAGTTGGAGTGGACAGAAGACACTGCGGATCTCCTGCACTTATTGTAAATTTGAGCCGCTCAATTAAAAAAATCTCTCTATAAAATAGATTAAGACTTTATTTCAGTAGCAGTTGATTCTGCCTTAATTAAGTTGAATGACTGTTAAACATGTGATACACCACGGACCAACCTATATCGTCTTTAATAGCAAGGACAGCTACAAGGCGCCCAATAGCACCTGCCAACTTCAAAACGTCAACTGTTTTTTTAAAGGTTAACTATTTCGCCCCTTCCTAAACTTGGACCTGCTTAGACTCCAGAGAAACTCGTAAGAAAAATGCTAATTAAGTGGACGAAGGGCTAGGAGACAAGGAAACGAACCAATGACAGATCTTAGCTATTTCCATAGTAAGTGGTGGTGGAGTGTTTTTATTTTAGAAGAGTAAAGGGACTTGAAAATATTTAAATTACTTTTCCACCTTTGTTGCCTGTTAACCCTTGGACTAGCTCATTGACTCGTTTGCTTGCCTTCTGAAATCCAGATCCCTTGAGGCTTAAAACAGGAACACAACAAAGTAAAAAACCCTCTCCACGACATAAATTAAAACTTTATGGCAATAGGAGTTGGTCCGCCTTAAGATTGAATGACTGTTGAAAAAGTGGTACACCGAATGTTGCTCCTATATAGAGATGGTCCCACCATACAATTTTGGTCTACAATCTTATAGACATAGTGGGACCAACTTCTCTTGAAATAAAACTTGGATGCACAAGAAAATGTGAAACATTTATTCTAAACGGCTAAGATTCTCAATAGGTGACCACCATTGTAGAGTTACCATCCTTTAATGAGGGGTTTAAAAAAGCCTCATCTGATAGTTTTACGGCTGACCCACGTGTGAAAACTCTCTTTTTATGAGGTGTCTCCACATTTTTTACTCCAAGATAATTGGCCCCATTGTGGATTAATCATATTATCTATCTAAAAATGTGGGGACATCACCTTAAGTTTGACAACATAGAGCAAAAGTTCATGGTGGAACAAATTATTATTGTGAAAATTTCAAATTAGGCCACAAGGTTTTGCCTTATTTCAAAAAAGGACAAAAGGTTCAAAACTTTTCAAATTAGTCCCTTAGTTTTCTAAGAAGTTTTTAATTAAGGACATCCGTCCATTTTAAGGTACTTCATGGAGACCTTTTCTCCTGATTTTCTTAAAATATCAAATTACCAATCATTTAAAACTATGACATGGTATCAACAGTCATTACATGTAACCGATCACTGTGGGGACACTAGTTGTCTTTGATCATTGTAAGGATGCCGGAGAAGGAAATGAGGAGAATATAAAGGATTTGAAAGAGGAATTTATTTCAATAAAGGGTAATCTGGGTATTTTAAGAAAATTATTGAAAAAAGTTGTCGAGAAATAAGTAAGGATGCCGAAGAAGAAAATGAGGAGAATATAAAGGATTTGAAAGAGAAATTTATTTCAATAAAGGGTAATTTGGGTATTTTAAGAAAATTGTTGAAAAATGTTGTCGAAAAATAACTTTCAATGAATGGATGTCCTTAATTGAAACTTTAAGTAAAACTTAGGGACTAATTTAAACAGTTTTGAAACTTGTGTCCTTTTTAGAAATAGGGAAAAACTTTAGGGCATTATTTGAAAATTTCCCAATATTATTTGAGTGAAATTTGTTGTATCACATTTTTAACAATGTAGCACTCCTTTAATGGATCAATTTTTATTAAAGTAAGAATGTTTTTATACTTCAAACATTAGGGGGGCGTTTATTTCTCCTATCAAAACAAAAAAGAATAAAAAATAAGGAGGACGTTTATTTTAAGTGGCTCAAATCTCAAATAAGTGGGGCCGTGCCTTGAATTTCACTCTTATAACTTACGTTCGATAGTGAAAACCTCAAATTATCTACATTACAGAAGTTGAAATGATAAAACTATGAAAATAAACAAGATAGTGTAAAAGTGTAATTTAAATATTTACCATGCCTCATTCTCTTTCCATACAAAACAATTATTAACCCTCATTATTATTAAGACAGATAAGATTTGCTAATGATTAAATATACTTCTCTCAACCTCTTTCGTCTCCCAAGCATTACCCACTGTACATATATTATGCTCCATAATAGGATCTATCTATTTAGAAATTGAACATATCTCTCTCTTGCATCAAATTTGAAAAAAGAAAATTTACTTGCATTTTGTATTAACTATTAAATAAAGAGAAATGCTACGATTAGATGGTTTCAAATGGCATTGAATTATCTGAATATTGTTAGGTTTATGTTTTGTATTCCGGTTAACCAGATGGGTCCATTGGGTTAGCCACGGGTTGGGCATTAGGTCAAGAGTATTTTGGTCATTGAACCAGAGCCTTCTTGTAGGCCGAGAAAGCAGAGATTATAAATACCACGTAATATGTAACCATGGATTTTAGCTAAAGAAAAGGTGAAGGATCTCATATCCGATGGTCTTCCTACACGAAGTGAGAGACGATGATAGATTGAGAGTCTCTGTATGAGCTTTGCTTGTTATAGTGAATGTTGTTTGTTACCATGAACATAGCCCAGTTTGGGTGAACCACATAAATCTTCTTGTGTGCTTCTTGCGTTAGCTTGATTGTCAATTTTCAGGTGTGCTTCCACTCTTGCACAACAATTGGTATCAAAGCTCTACAACCATTGGATTGACTCCATCCAATGGCTCATCATAAAAGAACAAAAGAGCAAGTAGAAATAGAATACATAAAAATACATGTGGGTAAAAGCAAATACTCATGTTGTCAACTATACCTATATTAGAGTTGTTTTGTCTTTGGTTGTAAGTGTGAATCTAGAACCTAAACAACTTGATATTAAGATTGCATTCTTGCATGATGACTTGGAGAAAGAAATTTATATATCTCAACCTAAAGGTTTTGTAAACAAAACTAATACTTGGTTTTCAAATTGAAAAATGGGTTGTATAGATTGAGGCAAGCATCCAAACAATGGAATAAGAAGTTTGACAACTTCATGCAAGATGAAGGTTACATTAAATGTAAATTTATTCATTGCATATATTTCCATTATTTATATTTTAAGGCATTAGCAGATGAGATTGCTTTTACTATTTTGTTGCTCTATGTTGATGATATGTTGATTGCAAGCAATGATATGAATGAAGTCGAAGGCACACATATCTAAACACTTTGCTACAAAAGACCTTAGACCAGCCAAGGAAATCCTAGGCATGAGTATTGAAAGGGATAGAAAGCATCATAAGCTTTGGTTAAGTCAATCTCAGTACATTTCTAAAGTGCTTGAACTTTTTAATATGAATAATTGCAAACATGTTTCCACACCATTAACTGATCATTTCAAGCCGTCCAAACAAAATTATCCAAAAAATAAGGCAGATAGAACCAAGATGCATAATGTTTCCTACACTTCTACAATGAGTAGTTTAATGTATGCTATAGTTTGTACAAGGCCTGATATTGTACAAGCAGTGGGAGTTATTGCACGATACATGTCCAATTTAGGATGGGAACATTGCCAAGCAACCAAGAGAATTCTTCGATTTTTGAAGAAGATTCAAGATCCATGCTTATGCTTTGGAGGTTTGCCATTCGAAGTTGTTGGTTTTGTGGATACCAATTATGCAAGTTGTTGAGATACACGAAGGTCCACTACTGGTTGTGATTTCAAAGCGGGTGATGGTACAGTTAGTTGGATATCAAGGTTACAAGATGTTATTAGTTTGTCTACAACTGAAGCTGAGCATGATGCATTGACGGAAGTATGCAAAAGAAATAATCTAGTTGAAAAGATTGTTTGGTGAGGTTCGATTGAAATAAGAAAACTATATTATGCACTGTGACAGTCAAAGTGCAATTGATCTCTTAAATAATAATGTAGTCTATCACTTCAAGACAAAGCATTTAGCTGTTTGGTATCATTTCATTTGATTAGCATTGGAAAATGGTGATTTGCAAGTAGAAAAAAATCTGCACCGACAAGAACTTTGCTGATATGTTGGCTGAAAAGAATCAAATAAGCCGAATGAGCTTGAACATGGAAAAACCATAAGCTTGGAGCAAGAGGACAATGCATGCTTGGTGATTAGCTTGGGGGTTGGTTATTTGCCTTCAATGGGAGATTGTTGAATCTATGTTGCATGTGTGTCCAACACATGTGTGAAGTCAAATCCCTTTATTTGTTGTTATCCCCTTGTACTTTTATGTATTCTATTTTAACTCTCTCTTTAGCTCTTTTGTTGTGAGCCATTGGATTGAGGCATTCCAATGGTTGTAGAGCTTTTCTTTTTTAAAAAAGAAAAACCCTAAGAGAATAGAAGAGTGCATTCCACTTCATTCGTTGGCATTCTTTACTAGAAAGAGTGTAGATTGGGAGAAAAAGCAAGATTAGAGTTTCTTCAATAAGACTAAGAGAATGGGGGGAAAGAAAACTTTGAGAGCTTATAACTTGTAAGTGGGTTCCTAGAACTCCACTTGATAGTTGGTTTCTAATCTACATTAAAGGTAAAGAGAAAACGTTGCATTGTTCTCTTGTGGATGTAGGTCATACATTATGACCAAACCACGTATATCTTGTGTCTGTGTTTTCCTTACATTGTTGTTTTATTTTTTTGCATTTAGTAAGTAATTGAAGCTAGGAAATCACATTGCCCACTAAGTGTTTAACAAAATTCCTCAACAACAATTGCTCTTATAGACTCATTTTGAGAAGATCTACACAATAGAAAAGGGAGATTGGTTGTTTAACTTTCATCGGAAAAGTTTGACCAATTGGAGCGTAGAAAACTGTTTCTGTAATATTGGAGCCAATATGGAGTTGAATTTTAGATCCGTTCCTTTTAGCTTGCCCCATGATAATGAGATCTCTGCAGTGGTGCTGAGATCAAGAAGTTTTGAAGGTAGGTTATTGAGTGATCCAAAAAATCGCTCTGATTCATCAATGGAATTGAGCATGAAGTTTGCAGTGGAGTTTGAGGAGATGTTCAAAGTTCATGTGTCGGTTCAACATATTACAATGTTGAAAAAGATTGCACGATTGGCACAATGATGTAGTAGTCACCGAAGTATATGAAGACATTGTCAATTTCATTTCCTAATGGCTAGTGCCAAGTTCCGGAATTCAAGCTAATATAGAGATTGTTCAGTTTATGTCTTGTATTCTGGTTAGCTGAATGGGTCCGTTGGGTTAGCCAAGGGCTAGGCATTAGGTCAAAGTTGTTTTGGTCACTGCACCAGGGCTTTGTTGTAAGTTAAGAAAGCAGAGATTATAAATACCATGAATCTGTAACCCTAGATTTGGCTGAAGGAGAGGTGATAGCTCTCTTTCCCTCTGGTCTTCCTACACCACGTGAGAGACGATGAGAAAGTGAGAATCTTTATATGAACTTTACTTGTTATAGCGAAGATATTGTCTCTGTCCATAGACATAGCCCTATTTGGATGAACCATATAAATCTTCTTATGTGTGGCTTGATTGTCAATTTCAAGTTTCATGCATCCACTTGTGCACAACAAATATCCAAAGTCTTTCGTTCGAAATAAAGTTGGTTTATATGAAATTACTTCTTGGATCCAAAGGAAGTTTGCATATGAATTATAATCCATAATATATTTCATTTGGATCAGGATCCTTTCATTTTCCATCCAAAGGATCTTGATCTAAGATCATTATATTCACATATAAGATTTATATATACATAGGTTAAAGGGCTTAAATAGCTTGAGTTTATTCATATCTGAGTGGCTACTACTTATTTTTAATCATATAGAATTTAACAATCCCACATTTATATTTAGAATTCCTTTTTTTATTAAAGTTCTTTTATCTAATTATATTAATGCACTCTAAATCGTATTTCTTATCTAGATATGAAGTCAAATCCTTTTTTTCTTTTTTTCTTTTTTTAAGTTGCTACTAGATCTAAACACAACATTTAAGATCCGGATTGAATCCAAATCTGAATTTGAAATTGAACATATAAAGATGGATTCGGATCTAGGTCTAGGTCCGCCACCATTCATACTAGGATTCAACTCATTTGCATTCATAACTCTTGTGCATGCGAACTGTTATGCCCAGTTTGGGCGCTACGGATCATGGGAGGAGTGGGGATGGAAATATTTAGTTAAGATCGCTGTAGATATTAAGTTTCAAGTCAATCCAATGATCCTAACCCTTTCATCCATAGACCACAAGTTAACTGTGTAGATTTTCTTTTAAAAAAAAAAACTTTTGACAGTTGATCAATAGTCTAGTTCCAATATATTAGCTAAAACTCCATTGAATCTGAGACATATAGGGAGTTTATATGTCCTATTATTAAATATGAACCGTTTAGGATTCGATTTTGCAATTGAACTTCAATTTCACAATTAATTAAGAAATTGAGCTTCAATTGAGATTTCAATTTTTCTAACATTTTGAATTGGAGAGAAATTTTATGAACGTATCCTTATCTAAACTTCTAATAATGCAATTCTCTTATCTTAAACTATTAATCATTTTATGAAAAAGGAGCTTGACATGATAGATGTATAGCTTGAGCCCGTATCTGGCCCAACTTGCTTTAGCCCAAGCTTGGACTTCAAGTTTGAGCACTTGGAACGGTCTTAGATTATTTACCTGTGCCCATTTAATAGGCGGGTCATGCTTGGATATAATTTAGACTAAATATTATTTATTTTTATATCTTTATATATTATAAATTGGATCTCAATTTCGATGTTGATTTTGATTCCATTTTAAATTAAGGGAGAGATTTTAGGGATTTTAGAGAAACTTTTGATTTTAGACATCTAAATAATGAGACTAATCTAAAAAGAGTTTCTTTTTAAAGAGTTCAATCTTCCACAATCTTTGATCAATCAATCCATAGTTAGATCTTCTTATCTATGAGTGTTCATGGATCAACATGAGCCTATATTCAGTCCTGCCTACTTTTGCCCAATTTGTGTATGCAGGCCGATCTTGGATTATTTAACCAGGCCCATTTGATAGATAGGTCGAGCTTAAATTAAATGGTAGAGAGACTAAGCCCGGCCTAGCCAAAATCTTAAAATAAGTGTGGAAAAAAAAAAGATTGAGACATTATAATGCATGAGATCTCATTGAGACACAAGTACCCAAACCAACTGGGATAAAGGCAAGTATATATAAAAAGAGGACTTTTTTCTATTATAATATTAACTTGGACTTACCTCTGGCTTAATATACTTCAGGCGGGTCAGGCTCGAGCTAGCAAGTTATGGCCTAATACGGGCTTGGTCCATAAGCTAAGAAGTTGAGCCGAGCATGGACATTCCTCATTCCAACCCAGCCCAGCCAATGAACACTCTTATTATCTAATATCATGGGTAAGCAAATATTATCTGATGTTATATTAATTAGGGTCTATTAGTTGAACCTTTCATCCCTTATTTCATGCAATCCAGTCATGGTTTTCGATTTTAAAATGGGTTTAATTGGATGTATACTCTTTAATCTCCCATCAATACTTTCAAACTAATAAGAGTGAGTGGAACACAAGGATTCTCACAATTATATCTTCAATGATTTTTGCTAAATGATCATGTCATATCTCTTCCATTTTCTATTTTTTTTTCTTTTTATGTAGTTTTTGGTATTTTAATATTTTTTATCATAGTTCTATTTTATTATTTTTTCGATTTTGATGGGTTCTTTTAATATCCGTGGTGATAGTCTTTCCTGGATTTATGTTTTTCATTTTTATTTTTTAGCTTAAATTTTTTATTTTTATGCATAGGGTTTTCATAGGATTTATTTGTTTCTTATAAGTTATTTTGATTATTGGATTGTTGATGGACTTTTTTATATATTGTACTTTAAAGAAAATTTTATCAAATTTTTTTTCTATTATAGGTTTATTCTTCTAATTTCAAGAGAATGTTTGAAGTAGAATACTCAACTCATTTCAGGCAAATTAATGTGTTTTGGTTTTAGAATTTACCAATTATTTTTTGTTATTATTATAAGTTATAATTTTGATTGCAATTTCTTCCACCTTGATATAATTTAGAATAAATTTAAGATTTTTATTATTTTACTGCTATAAATTATATATTGCCGTGGCTAAGGGTCGGCATGTTTTACTTGTTGAAATTGATTAGTAAATGAGCCCCAAAATATCATGGTAAGGTCATATACATACAGTCAAATGGATTGAAGATATTGCTAAGACTTTATGAAGTCTCATCATGAGTCATGCTCACCTATTTAATATCTCAACTGATCAAAACAAATGATTATAACTTTTTGTTTCAGTAGACAAATTAAGGTGCGCACTGGTTTCCAAAAGACTTGCACATGCGAGGAAATGGAAAGTCTTGTACTTACACATGTAAGGTAACAAATACAAACATATAAAAAGAAAACAAATTCACATATAAAAGACAATGGGGACTCACAAATGCAAGGAAAGGAAGTGATGAGATTGAAAGCTTGTCACATAAAACACGGGTCTCAGCAAATAATTTTCACTTGCGGAAGATTGACACAATTTTTACTCAAATAAGTTTTAGGGTGACTGCAAAATTAATTTAATAATGTGTAATAACTAAATAGCTCTTTTTCCGATGGCTGAATCAATGGTCCAACCTCCATAACGAAAATGCACTGAGAAGCACTTGTTTCGACGTTTTTCATACCTTGTCATCGTCTTTTTCTACCGTGTATCAATCGTGTCTTTTCTCCGGGTAAATGAGTATCAGTCGTGTTAACGACCACAGTCGAAGCCATTGAGAACTCGGACCATTATCTCACTTTCTATATATAGAGCCCCTTCCATCGTTCATTCCCTCATTCCAGTCACATCTCTCTCTCTCTCTCTCTCTCTCTCTCTCTCTCTCTCTCTCTCTCTCTCTCTCTCTCTCTCTCTCTCTCTCTCTCTCTCTCTCTCTCTAAACTATTGACATGGGTTCTTGCAAAAGAAATCTCTTGTCTGTAACATCCATTCTTTCTATCCTCTTGGCTTCAACTCAGCTATATCTGTCCATGGCTAGGCCTTCAGAAGAAAAGTGGGGATGGAAGAAAGACATCCTTATGTTTGAGTCGCTGCAGAAAGGCTATGTGCCTCCTGCTGTCCGTTCGGGTTGCACGCATGCACAAACAAATGGTGGGCCCTGTCCAAAACTGGAGGAAATGAACTTTGCAGTCCATGTTCCTACCACAACACAGACCTCTAATTATGGCCCCAGCATCCCTTTTGGGGCTGCTTCTCAAGAGACTTACAGTCAATATGGGATTCAGGGGCATAATCGTCTTGGTTAGAAGCGGGCTTGGTGCAAGAAACCCACACCAGTAAGTGTGACACAAGAAAATGTCAAGTATTAAGTACTTCATACATGTAGGTCGTGTTGGATAAAGCATGTAGCACTATGTCCGAGCAATGGAAGTGGGTGTATCATCTGATCTAATAAAATATTGATAAGTGAAATTTCATAGGGTTTGTCATGTTCAAAGATTGAGTACATGTGCTGTTTCTCTCTCCCTGTGACAGGCACGGATATAATTTTTATTTGTACAAGTTGTTTTGGTTCCTCTTTGTAAGTATGATGAGATAAAAAAGCTCAAATGGCTAAATTTCTCTCCATTTAAAATGATCCCAAGCAACTTGATTGCATGCCATGGGAAACATTTAAAGTTAATACAAATGCATGCATGGAAGTTTTATGTAAGCTCTGTTATGTGATTCATGTGGTGCTAGACGACATCCGGATCGAATAATCAAGGAAAATCGGAAGGTTAACTATCCCAGTACTTATGAGTCCAATTAAGGAAGCCAACAAACATGGTCAAGCCTGGATTTGCCTAAACCCATCCAGTAACACTAGATTCAGTCTAATCAACCTAATTTGCACCTGAACTTTAGTTCCACCTGGGCTTTAAATGAATGCACCCGAACTTCGATATTCATTCATTAACTGACTCAGCCCTTATTTATGTACACTATTGTCCTCTAACTTTCATCTTTTGGCCCTGGGCCTACTGGGTTAATGTCTTGTATTTCAGGTTGATGGGATTAGTTGATTAGGTTGGTCAATGACTAGATTTATAATCATGGATATTTTAATAATTGTACAAAAACTTTCTCTTGGGGGGTTAATACATGCATAATCTGTAACTCTACCTTTAAATTCTATGAGAGAAGTGAGAGATCTTTTTCCTGTGAGTGTCAACCATTAACAAACCAGATGCGACTCAGTTGGAGAAACTTAAAATGAGATTCTTTCCCCTGGATATGCACTCTTGTGAAAGTTTTACCGAAGTACATGAATCTGTGTAATTATGTCTCTTCCTGTTCACTGACCAAACAACTTTTCCTTTTTTTTTTTTTAAATCAAAGACTTACGACCGAAGTCTTTCTCTCTTCCCTTTAGAGAAAGGACAAAATTCCTTTCCCATTGTTTTCACAAAAGACAAAACCTCGTTGCTCCTTCCGATCACAAAAGCACAAATGGTTCCGTGACTCAATTCTACAACTCGAACTCCTTTCGAGATTTGTGGCCCATTGTGAGATGAAATATAAATCCAATCCCTCTTCGACAGACACCAAGAGTCGATCCTTTCCTCTCACATTTCTACAATGAGTTCTGTCATCGATCATGCAGCAAAACTCTACTGATATTCACCTCATGAACCCGAAGGCCTCCACCTTGCTAAAAACCCGACACTACAAAAAAAGACACATATAGCGGCAGTTTTTTTCTGCCGCTAAAAGATAAAATCTGCCACTAAAAATTTATTGTCTGTAACTAATACCCTCTATCGCTATTTCTCAACACCTTTTTGCGGTGGACAAGTGTCTGCTGCTAAAAATAAGGAAATAGCAGCAGTTAAACAACTGCCCATGTTAATATTAACATGTGCCACTAAAAAGTTTTGTTTTTTATTGGATAGTGTTTTTTTAAGCAATTTTAGTGACATTTTTTTTTTTGCCGCTAAAATGATTTTTATAAAAAAATGGATTTGGATGGGTACAAATGAAGATACGTCATCACTAACAAATGGATCCCTATATATGGAGAAACCCTCATGTGGCCCCCACTAGGAGGTTGATATTGAATTAGAGCCAAGAGGAAGCGAGAGGAACCTGAATACATGAGAGAAAGCGAGAGTTTTGTTAATGCGGGGCCATTATTTAATGGTTTAAAGAAATTAGAGCCGTTAATCTGATGATGGACATTTGTACAAGCAATTTGACTAGCGATCCAAGCCAAAACATGAGATCTAAAACCAATCTAGACCCTACCGGAAAATTTTGTACACGAGCATTGGCTTTTTTTGTTTTTTAAAATGAAATGATATAAATTTTAAATACCTCCTAGTGCAGAAAAAATAATTCAATACTATATTATTCAATAGGCAACCACTAGTTAAAATTCTAACCATATGCCTTTATAGCAGCAAACATTATTGCCTGCTGCTGTATATATTAATTTTTCACTACTATAGCAACATACAATACTGTCTGCTGCTATATACACTAAATATTAACACCAAGCAATGAGTAAAATGAAACTTTAGGGGCAAACATTTTTTTATGCTGCTGTAAAGATATAAATTTTTAACTTACAGTGGCAAATAGCAGAGTGTGCTGCTGATGAAGACATTTAGCGGCGGGATCTGAAAATTGCCGCTATAAAAGTGTCGCTAATTGTCATTTTTCTTGTAGTGCGAGCAATCTCAATTTGACCTTCTAAAATATGGATCGCAAATCCGAGCAAACTCTAGCAGTCTGAAAAATCCAATGATCTCTACCACGCTCAAAACCATAGATCTCCACCTTCTTGTGATGTGCGGCAGTTGTTTGAGACCGAAATAAAAAACCTAGGAAACGGCAAGCACCAAGAATAACCTAGGATTTTTTTTTTATCAAAGGAACAAATACAATGAAAAGAAATAAAAGCAATAAGAAATACAAGAGCATTGTACCTCATACATCAGACTACATAATGATTCCTTTCCAATAAAACAATTTATCACTCACTTTTTTAGCTAAAGCATCTGCCATAGAATTTACCGATTTTAACTCATGACGAAACACTATTTTAATGCTTGAAGATATAGCTTAAATATCATTAAAAATGAATTTAAACTTCCAAGAATATACTTTTCGATTAGATACCCAAACAATTGCATTAGAGGAATCACTCTCCACAATAAAGCTACCATTAAAACTTCTAAAAAAAATCAAAGAGCTTCCAAAATAGCTAACACTTCTGCTTCCTTTAAATCACAAATACTTGTATTTTTAGAAAACATGAAGAGAATTATACTGAAAAAATTCTCTTAAATACACTCCAAATCAAAAAGGACTCTAAAGACATGATTCCACCATAGTGGTCGCTTTTATCCTTTTTTGTTTATTGTTTTTTACTCTGAGTTGGATGGAGATATCCCCACTTATCATGTCCATGAGCATGGATATTCTCACTCATTTTTCTTCATCTTCCTCATCTTCCATCCTCGCCCATCTCCATCACTATTGCTACCCTTTCTTCCATCATCGCCTAAACCGTCAACCTTAGAAACCATCACCTTCACCCTATTCTTCCCTTGTTCCTCTCCATTTTTTTTATTTTTTTTACCCTTTCTATCTTTCCCATTGCCCGTCACCATTTTCACACCCACCTTCCAACTACAAAACCCCTCACCATCCACCTGCACACCCATCACCTTCACAACCTGCAACCCACTACCATTATAACCCACCACCACAAAACCTCTATCAACACTCAAAACCAACCATTACTCTCACCCCCCACCCCCCGCCCCGCCCCCGCCCCCGCCCCCGCATTCACACCTGCACCACTCTTATCCATCTCCATCCCTATCACAGCCACCACTTCGCTAGCCGCCCTTCCTTCATCACCTTTCATCATGACAAAAGAAGCCTTCACCACCATCATCATTGCCATTGGCCCAACACCACCCATTGCAGCAAGCACAACTACAAGCACCATTTTCATTGACTGCCACCCTTGCACCAACTTCACCACCTTCAACCACACAACCTTAGCCATCACTACAACACCTTCCTCCATCAACCCATTCTCATACCAAGGAAGAAGACAAATGGGGATATTTCCGCTCATGTATGTGGGTGAGCAGGGACATCTCTGCTCATGCACATGGGTGACAGGGATATGCCTACCCAACTCAAATTCCATAAACTTAAATAAAAAAAGACCCTTGGAACCACTATTGTAAAATCATATCTTTAGGATCTTTTTTTGTATAGAGTGACTCTAAGAGAATTTTTTTAGTAAAATCCTCAAATATAAATAAAACCTCACACTTGTAGTTACGAAGCACACCTTCAATATCAGCTGATCTTGGCTTACCTTTTGCACCTCCATCAATATTAAATTTAAGCAAACCTAGAGGGGGTGGGGACCAAACAACAAATCTTGAACTTAATTGGGCCACACTAGATACAAGCTTTCAAATTAACAATGATATCATTTAGAGTAAAATTAAAAAACTCATTCCTTACCAAAGCCCACATTACAATCCTCATGCCAATAAAAGAAATCAAATTTATTGTAGGAAGAACCCTTAAAGATTCCGTCATTACTTTCCATCCAAAAAGACCATAAGAAAGCAAATGAAATCATCATC
Organism: Sextonia rubra; assembly: GCA_037013555.1. Lineage (NCBI taxonomy): Eukaryota > Viridiplantae > Streptophyta > Magnoliopsida > Laurales > Lauraceae > Sextonia > Sextonia rubra. The sequence continues at coordinate 26,670,461 of JASUAD010000011.1, read as the reverse complement.
CAAAGAATAAGCCCGCAGTCAAACAAAACACCCTCCCAACCAAGACTCTACCATTGTTGCAATAACCTAGGATTATTAGCATTTCTCTTTTCAATTAGAGATAAAGATTTTATGTTTGGTATTTTAGTTATAAGAATTAAAGTTTGAATTTTAAATTATGTCCTTATGTTATTATTTTCTCTTATGTAACTGGGAGAGTAAGATTGAATATAATTTCCATTGGTTTATTACTTCAATGATGTATTTTTAAATTTCTTCACGCCATTAGAGATGGACTGATTGAAGATCTTACAATCAGCGATAATCACCATCAATTTTCTTTGATTGCAATAAAATCAAATATCATCTCTCATCCATTCAAGTCCTCAAGCCTAATGAGCTCATCATTTTCATGAAATTGTAAGATTGAAGCTTCTGAAGAAATCATGACAGATCCGATCCAGTGGGCCATCGACACTGAGACTCAGAAAAGGAGCGGATTTGTGACAGTGATGAAATCATGAAGAGATGGTGATTAGTAGGAAGACTTGAAGATCTTTTTTATTATTATTAAAAAAAAGTTTGCGATTTATCTTTAGAGATTACATGGTTTAATTTTATTTATGTTAATAATTAAAGAACCTCTCTTAGAATGTTAGAGACAACATAATGGTTTGTTAGAGATTTTGTTTCTCAATTAGAGGTATTTTAGGGATAAGAATTGAGGTTTGAATTTCAAATTATCTCTTTATGTTATTATTCTCTTATAAATATATTTATAAATTGGAGAGTTAGATTGAATAAATTTTACAGTGGTTTATTACTTCAATGAAGTGTTCTTAAATTTCTTGAAACAAGACCTACATTTTAGGCCCATGTCGGAGACAAACTTTGATTTGGTCATGGAATTCATATCTGCCTGAACTTGGTTGCATCTGTGGTCAGCCCAAATTTGGCCTGTTGCAGCTTTGGATCCCGTGAAGCAATGTTGCAATGAACAGCTTCACTAAAAAAGAAATACTTTTGGGATTAGTCATCCACAAAAGCTCTTATATATCGAATGAATGGTGATGGATGTTGAAAAGTATTTCTTCCATCTCTAATAACGTCAAAAGTTTTTTACAGTCCAATATTAAATTAAATACGCTGGCCATGAATTCAATTACCAAGAAAGATGAAACGGTATCTAAAAAGTTGGGATTTTCATAAGATTAATTAGTTGCAGGAATTTAATAATTGATAACCATAAAATCTTAATGAATTGAAGTTTGTATTCTTCGAATACTGAGGTTCGCAGCGGAAAATACTCAGGTTTCGTTCTGTGTACTAAGGTTGATAGAATAAAATACTGAGGTTACAGTGAAACAGGGATGTCTTCACTAAAATAAAAAAACAAAGATCCAAGAGAAGAAACTTGTTCTCTTGATCTTAAACAACAAAGAAAGAACAACTAGGTATGGGACCTCAATTTTCTCTTATTGAAATACACTTTGCAGAAAAATACAAGACTCTATTTATAAACCAGGATTTGACTGTTCATATCTCTTACACTTATCTAGGAATAATGATAATGATAAATGTGCATTTGAAAAGACATATGAAATTGTAAAGAACTTATGAGGAAGCTCAAAAGACACTATTAGTTACAATAGAGAAATAAACCATATTAAATAGTAGCAGCCCAAAGGATCCATCATGAAATCTAACTTAATTCTAACAGCCCCCCTTAAGGTAGATTTCTCTTACTCCAAGCAAGGTCTTCATCTTGATGAACAAATCCCTCTTCAAAGGCTTGGTGAACATGTCCGCCATTTGGTCTTGAGAGTTACAAAACTTGACTTCAACTTCTTTATCCTTCACTAATTCTCGAATGAAGTGGTACTTGATCTTTATGTGCTTGCTTTTACCATGAAATATAGGATTCTTGGACAAAGATATGGCAGATTTGTTGTCACAAAATAGTTTTGTAGATTCTCCTTGTTCATGATTCAGTTCCTCCAAAATCCACCTCAACCACCTAGCTTGACAACCAGTGGCAGCAAGAGCAATATATTCGGCTTCGGCTGTAGAGAAGGCTACAACAGATTGCTTCTTTGAAGACCATGAAACTGTACTAGAACCAATTTTGAAAACATACCCTGAAGTACTCTTGTAATCATCGAAACTTCTAGCCCAATCACTATCACAAAAGCCAACCAAGTTTGGATTTGCAGTTTTATAATAATGAAGACCATGATTTTGGGTTCCTTTCACATATCTTAAAATTCTTTTTCCGGCTTCCCAATGAGCATCTCTTGGAGATTCCATAAATCGACTAAGCATGCTTACCGAATATGTGAGATCCGGTCTTGTTGTTGTTAGGTACATTAAACCACCAACAAGACTTCGATAAAGAGTTGGATCCACCACATATTTTCCATCATATTTGCTTAATTTCAAACCAACTTCCATAGGAGTACTAATGGGTTTTGCATATTCCATCCTAAACCTTTTCAACAATTCTTTTGCATATTTCTTTTGAGAAATGAAAACTCTATCTTCATTTTGATTTACTTCAATTCCAAGAAAGAAATGAAGTAAGCCCATATCAGTCATTTCAAATTCATGCATCATGGCCATTTTGAAATCTTCAAACATTTTAACACTATTCCCGGTAAAAATCAAATCATCCACATATAAGCAAGCAATAAGAATCTCACCTTGAGGACTTTTCTTGACATAGAGAGTGTGCTCATGAGGTGACTTGTGAAAACCACTTTCTTCAAAATATGTATCAATCTTTTTGTACCATGCCCTTGGTGCTTGCTTTAAACCGTACAACGCCTTCTTCAATTTACATACTTTCATCTCTTCATAGTTCTTCACATAGCCGGGAGGTTGATCAACATAGACTTCTTCTTCTAAGGTGCCATTTAAGAATGCTGACTTCATATCCATTTGGAATACTTTCCATTGATTTTGAGCTGCAAGAGCCAACACCAAACGAATGGTGTCTAGATGTGCAACGGGGGCAAAGACTTCATCATAGTCAACTCCTTGCTTTTGCTTATAGCCCTTGGCTACTAAGCGAGCTTTGCATTTTTCAACTTCACCTCTTGGATTTAACTTGGTCTTGTACACCCACTTTACTCCAATTGTCTTTTTGCCTTTTGGAAGTTCCACCAACTCCCATGTGTCATTTCTTTCAATAGACTCAATCTCTTGATCCATAGCTTCAATCCACCTTTTATCTTTAGAGGCATCTTCAAAAGTAACAGGATCGTCATCTACAAACAAAGCAAAACTCGTCCCACCATTAGTAATCATAACATAATCACTAGATGGATACCTCTTAGATGGTTGATGCGGCCGACTAGATCTCCTTGGTATAGGTGTTTCTTCATAATCATTATTTTGATCCAAACTCTCCCTTGATGAAGATGATGACGATGACGGAGAGCTTAGAACTTCATCATTTTGATCATCAAGAAAAATAGAATTTTGCTTCTTCTCAATTTCATTCCACTCCCATGACTCTTCTTCATTGAATTTCACATCTCTACTAACAATGATTTTATTAGTCAATGAATTAAACAGCTTGTATGCCTTGGATTTTTCACTATAAACAATGAAGATGCATTTCTCCGATTTGTCATCCAATTTTCTTCTTTTCTCATTTGGTACATGTGAATAGGCAATGCTACCAAATATTCTCAAATGGCTAACACAAGGCTTATGACCACTCCAAGCTTCTTGAGGTGTCATATCTTGAATGCTTTTTGATGAGGCACGATTGAGAAGATAGACCGCACAAGCTACTGCTTCAGCCCAAAATGAATTAGGCATCATTTTGGCTTTTAACATACTTCTTACCAAATTCATAATTGTTCTATTTTTCCTTTCCGCAACCCCATTTTGTTGGGGTGTAAAACGAGTGGTAAGTTGATGCTTAATTCCATTTTCTTTCAAGAATTCTTCAAACTCATTTGATACATACTCACCACCTCGATCGGAATGCAAAGTTTTCAACATGAAACCACTCTGCTTTTCAACCATGGCCTTGAAAATTTTGAAATAACCAAAGACTTCAAATTTTTCTTTTAAGAAGTACACCCAAGTTTTTCTACTACAATCATCAATAAAAGTAAGAAAATAGCGATTACCTCCATTTGAAATTGTATTCATTGGCCCGCATAAATCTGAATGCACCAATTGAAGTGGACTTGATGCTCTCCATACTTTTCCAATTGGAAAGGATTCTCTCTGATGCTTTCCAAGTATACATCCTTCACAAACTTGGTCTTGTCGGTCTATATTTGGCATGCCTCTCACCATATTCTTTTTGCACATCAAAGATAATGAGCTGAAAGTTAAATGGCCAAACCGCAGATGCCATAGCCATGAACTGTTTTTGATGATTGTACTAAAACATGGCAAAGATTCATATTGGATGTTCAAACCAATCATATTATTTGAAGACATCCGTACCTTTGTAATTAGAGAGTTGTTCTTGTCTCTAATCATGCAATGATCACCCTTGAAATGAACATCATGCCCTTTGCGAAGAAGCTATCCAACACTTAGAAGATTATGCTTTAAGCCTGGCACATATAAGACATTTGAAATTCTATTTTGGTCTCCTTTCTTTGCGCAAAGGAGGACGTCACCACATCCTTTTGCTTGAAGCCTTCTATCATCACCAATCTTGACTTCGGAGTGAATAGAATTGTCAAGATTAATAAATACATCTTTGTTGCCAGTCATGTGGTTACTACAACCACTGTCAAGATACCAAATATCACCACAAATATTTTCACTAACATTGCAAGCGAGTAGGATAGTTTCATCACCTTCTTTTTCTTGAACATTTTCATGTATAAAGCTTGATTCATTTTGTCCTTCGTTAGCCATCTTCTTTCTACAATATGCTTGCATGTGACCATATTTTTTGCAATAGTGGCATTGTATATGGGAAGAGGAAGAGCCCATGTATATGGGAATAGGAAGAGCCATGACCTCTTCCTCTTCCTCGTGCTCTACCTCTCCTTCTTGGAGCATTGTTATTAAAAGAATCATGAGATTCAGATTCTCTTTCATGTTTCTCATGTATGCCACGTCCATGGTTGCTTCTTCCTCTTCCACGATTGTGTCCTTCTCTTCTCCCTTTAGCACCTCCTCTCAGAGAGAGTTGAGATTGAAATGCTTGTTCTCGAGGAGAAGAATCAAATTGCTCAATGCGAAGTTCATGAGATTGGAGTGATCCCACTAAACTTTCTAAGGTCAATGAGGACAAATCTTTTGATTCTTCAATTGCAGTCACTACATATTCAAACTTACGGGTTATGCTTCGGAGGATTTTTTCTACAACCCCGTTGATCTTCAATTTTTTCTCCATTTACTCTTAGTTGATTAACAATGGAGATAACTCGGTTGTAGAAATCTTCAACCGATTCGGATTCTTTCATCCGTAGAGAATCAAATTCACTTCTAATAGTTTGTAATCTTACCATCTTTACTCTGTCTTCTCCTTTGTATAATGTGTAGAGTGTGTCCCATGCTTGTTTTGCTGAACTTGCAGAAAAGATTCTTTCAAAGACAGCTTCATCCACTGCTTGAAAAATGAAGAACAATGCCTTCTTGTCCTTCTTACAGTTCTCCTTTAACTCATTTAATTGTTGTTGAGTAAGAGCATTTAAATCTGCTGGTTCTACAAAACCAGTTTCAACAATATCCCATAAATCTTGAGATCCATACAACACCTTCATCTGGATACTCCATTGGTTGTAGTTCTTTCCACTGAATCGAGGAAGCTGTGGTTGCAACATGTTGTTGGAGGCCATAGAATCACCTTGAACAACGCTCTGATACCACTTTGATGAATTGAAGTTTGTATTCTTCGAATACTGAGGTTCGCAGCGGAAAATACTCAGGTTTCGGTTCTGTGTATTAAGGTTGACAGAATAAAATACTGAGTTACAGTGAAACAGGGATGTCTTCACTAAAATAAAAAAACAAAGATCCAGGAGAAGAAACTTATTCTCTTGATCTTAAACAACAAAGAAAGAACAACTAGGTATGGGACCTCAATTTTCTCTTATTGAAGTACACTTTGCAGAAAAATACAAGACTCTATTTATGTACCAGGATTTGACTGTTCATATCTCTTACACTTCTCTAGGAATAATGATAATGATAAATGTGCATCTGAAAAGACATATGAAACTGTAAAGAACTTATGAGGAAGCTCAAAAGACACTATTAGTTACAATAGAGAAATAAACCATATTAAATAGTGGCAGCCCAAAAGACCCATCATGAAATCTAACTTAATTCTAACAAATCTAACATTAAGAAATTGAAAGTTATCGCCTTAGATCCGAAGAAAGTTAAAAGGCCAGGATCTAAGGCCAGGAATCAAAAGAGGAGGCCTTCTAGTAAAAGAAAAAAAAATGGAGCTTCTCAAAATTATTGTTTATTTATTATTTGCAAGATTGACTAACGGGACTCATTGACTAACGGGACTCATTCTTGTTGAAAGACTCACTATTTCTCTTGTAAGTTAGTCATGCTGTGATTGATTTAGGATCCAGTTTTTAAAATCAGCTGCCTTCTACCTGTTGAGTGTTGGGACAAGTTGGATTTCACTACACGCTGAATTTTAAAAAGCAAAATCCCCAACTTTTGACTGACAGTTAACAACACTATAAATTCCTTTTTCTTCCCGACACAAGCTACATTTTAATTAATGCAATCTATCAAGCATAAGAAGATTTATATATTATTTTTATGATAACAAATCAGCATCTTGGGGAGATAAAAAAACCGAAAAACAAAGAAACGACAAACAAGGAGAAACAAGTCATGGAAAGTTGAAAAAAAAAAAAAAAAGAATCAAAGGCTGTCTTCATTCATGTATCTTAATAGCCGATGGAAAGTTGGCCAAACAAACCACAAACAACTGGACAAGGATAAACAAGTCATGGAATGTTCTTTTACCAAAAAAGTCATGGAGAATAAACTGGAAAACAGTCAAAGATGCGTTTTTAGGTTTCTTAATAGCTAATGGAAATGTCACGCGGTCATAACCGGGCCGGATCCATACCCAATTTTAGGGGTGTGACAATTAGGGTCAATTTAAAATTTTATTGAGCACGGGCCCCAATTTTAGGCGGATCGAAGTCCTTTGTGAGGCTATGCTTGTTAATCAAGTAACTAAAATCACATGCAGAAACTAAGAATCCATATACTGTATAGTTGGATATCATATTCAAATCATATAAAGTAATCACAATAATAATTTAATCAATGGTCAAGTACTTTGCAGCATAACAATTAAAATTATAACTCAAAAACAAATGAAATTTTTTGCCTATAATTATGGCCTCCAAAACATGGCCTTATTACAAGGGTCCACTAATTATAACTATGCCTCCACTCTAGACATCTCAGATGATGCCGTTGGCACTCCACTCAATACTTTGCCGTTTGACGGAATCTCCTTCGTTGCCTGACCCTACGATTCAACACCAGCTTCTGGACCTAGACACCAAAAGTAGTGGGGTCAACTTGACGTAATCTGGTAAGGGGTAAACTGCAAGTAATAATGTTAAGCAATTGAGATAAAATCACATTTATATATATCTTAAACCAATATACTGAATGCTAAGCAAATGCGATGAATACACAAACACAGGTATTCCCATTGGATACAATATACAAACATGGGCATTCCCATCAGATATAACAAACATCGCAGCTATATACTAAATTACACAGTACACGCTGACCCGATGGCTTACGTTCACCTTCAATTGCAATAGGTCAGATGTTTATATAAGAATACATAACGTTTACAAATGCTCAATAAAGTCATGCCAAGAAATCCTTAACTCAAAACACCCACACCATTAATATTTTAAAGTAATAAGGTTGCATAATTTAAAAATATATTATGCTCTTGTCATATTTTCCATTTTACTAAAGGTAAGCACTACACCACCTAATGGTCGTAATTAGTTAAATATATATATATAAATATAGCGTCAAACCTTTCATCACAATGGCAATAAGAGCCCACGATGCTATTATTCTACTTTCAATGTTTATCATGAGATACATCCCAAAACTCGTATCACTATTCTGAGTCCAGCCTAGCCTCTGTGCATACATTTAGCTAACTTCTCTTGAAGATAGAACTTATCCATCTATCCAAATCTAATTCCCAATCCGATTCAATTATTAATTATCCGTTGGGCATGAGATAATTAAGGTTAAGTGATCCTACCCCCTTCAAGGTTACTTACCTGAAGTCACTTACCTATAGTGCAGTCCATGCGGCTGAATCCTTTAGTTGTGGTCATCAATCCTAACCAATTTTACTACCAATTTAGTTAAGGTTCATGGACTCACAACTTAGCCGTGACTGTCTTAGGGCTTAGCTGTAGTTAAACTTGCGGTTCAGCAGGTTGGTCTCATGGCTAGCATAAGGCTCGTCATAGAACAAACTCCTAATTATTGCAGTGAGCCATAGCCTAGCTGTAAGATGTCCTATGGCTTAGCCATAGGTGCGCACAGTTTCAGCCCTTTTTGGGCATGTCTTCAAAAGCCAACCTTCTATAATGTAATACAAATCTACAGATTTCCTAGCAGATTATCATCACATCTAATCCACAACAATACCTCTAATCGACATTAATCAAAGGAAAACAAATAATAAATCACTAGTTGTAGTTATCCACTTACCTTACGGTGCCAACACTTAAAATCAAATATGAAGATGCAAGGGTTGATATGAATACGAATCCCCACTCTAAATATGAACTACTAATCAAAGCCCTCCTAAAGTCCCACATGAAACACTACAAATTTTGATCTATTGATGTATGCCCTAGTGAAACGAAAGAATCTAATGATGGTTTAGGGATAGATATTTACTGAAGTTGGAGACACTATCAACACAGATAGAAGGAGAGAAAGGGAGAAAAAGGAAGAGATGGTGATAATTAATCTCCTTTTCTCTTAAGAGACTGGTTCTTTGGAGATAGCTAGGGCTTGGTTGCAGAAGAAAGACAAATGAGAAAATATGAGGGGGTGCAATGATCAGGAGATTATAGGTGACTTAGGTTTAAAGAGATGATTTATTGAATTCATAGAAAAGGGCTTTCTGCCTTTTAGTGAGTTCTAGGTAATTTAGAAAAAGGGCTTTTGGCTCACAAAGGTCCAATGACTTGGGCTCAAGGCTCAAGAAGGTTTAGCCAGCCCATCTCCACTGCGCCCTATAATAAAGTGCCATGCATGCAATGACCCAAACTTCTAAAATAACCTATCACGCATCCATCTAACCCACTCAACTCAACTTTGACCCAGTAAACCGATCCGACTCATAGTTACAAGATCTGGGCTTGATAGGAAAGTTTAATATGGCCAAGGCGTAGTATTTGGCTTGATAAAGAGGATTTAGCTTTAGTCCTTCTTTTTAATACTTTAATCCAGCTAAAGGGCTAGGATCCTGAGAGATTCACTCAAGTGAGATGATAGAAATTCACACATGGGAGGAGTACAACTCACAAATGTGAGATAATTACAACTCACAGATGTGAGATAATCACAACTTACATCTGAAAGGATACTGCAGTTCACTACTTAGTAGCAGTGTTTGGTATCCAAATTTCCCACCCTTTCTTTTGCCCCTTCCATAAAGCCTTTTGACATTCTTATGGAAGGTAGATGGAGCGTTCCTCCCTCCATTCCCTCTTTCGTCACCAAAGCAATCAACATAGACCTTCATCATCCTAGTCTGTCATCAGAGCAAGACCTCCTCATCTGGATCCCATTAAACTATTCTAGCCTCTCTCTATCTCTCTCTCTCTCTCTCTCTCTCTCTCTCTCTCTCTCTCTCTCTCTCTCTCGTCCCAAATTTTTATATTGGGTCATACCGGTTTGTCGGCTTTGAGTTAGGTTAAGAGGGTCAAATGGATTGAATTAACACAATTGGGCCTGAGTTATTGGACCCTTTTAGGCCAAAGGACTCTTTTTGAAATTTCTTAAAATCCACTAGAAAGCAGGGAGCCCTTCCTTGTAATTTGGAAAAAAACCCTCTCTCTATATAAACTCTACTCTTAGGATTTTTTTGCCCATTCTCCAACCCTCTTCCTTTTTTCTTCAACCAAACCCTAGAAGCTCTTTAAGGGGGAAACCAAGGTGGGGTCTTCCAAGATTTGATCTTCAAATCTGCTTTAGCTTCAAGATCCAGGCAAGTGGATAACTGTAACCAATGTGATTTTAGTTGTTTTGTTAAATAACATATTTAAAGATATGGTTTATTTAATTGGTTTTAATGTTTTGATTAGATGTTTATAATGAAGATTGACTTTTTCGCTTTGATTAAATGTTTCGATTAAGGTTAATTAATGTAGATTGTTCTTTTAATTTTGATATTAAAAAAAAGAATAAAAAGAAAAACGGCAGCGCTGCTGCGGCTGTTGCCTGCGCGCCAGCCAGGTCGAATCTGGCCTGGTGGGCTGGCCCAGCTGGCTGGGCTTGCTGCTGCAGGCCTAGCCAACTGCTGGGCTGGGCCGGGGCTGGCAGGTCTGGGCTCAATTAAAAAAAACATATATATATGTAATTAGAACTCTAGATTATTAATTATAAATGTTTAAAATATTATGAAGTGGTTAATGGTTTAGTTAGTTAATGAAGATGTGGTTATGTTAATTAATTATTAAATTAGATGTGATTAAGATTTTATTAGGATTATTTATAAAAGTAGTTGGGGGCTTTGTACTTGAGATTAATATTTTTATTTAGATTGGTTACCAATTAACTAAGGTGTATTTGGTAATTATTAAATCTTAATTAGATTGTATTTATAATTCTAATTTGGATTTCTAAATTGAGTTTGATTTCAAGCTAGGGTTCGAGATTTGTACCTTTTGTTTTGTATAAAATAATTAGGTGTATTTATACACAACAATGATATTAAGGAATTAATTATTTCCTTTCCCCCTTTGATCATAACTTGATTTAAATTTGGATTTGTAATTTAAATATCTTTTACCCAATTAGTAAAACATACTAAATATACCTAATTGGATGAGATAAATCATGTCCTTTTTAGAAAACTAGCTGGATGCTCACATGAGAATTGGATTAAGTGTAGAATGGGAATGTGATGTTCGGGATACACTACATGATAGGCACCAAAAGTAGTATAACGGCATCGTAGACTCACATTTCCTTGTGATAGAGAGTTAGTTCTCATGTGTATATTTAACCAGCTATGACCGTTAGGTGGTTAGTGCTTACCCTCAGAAAACTTGAATTAACACTCATTCATAATACACTTTTAAATTTAAAAGTCAAAATACTTAAATTGATATTAGTTTGAATATTGGGATTAAAGGTGTCATATCATGATTCATTCTACATCTGTATACATATGTATTTGTAAATATACACATTTATATATATATATATATCTGACCGACTGCAGTTCGGAGGTGGACGTACGCCATCAAGTCAGCGTGTACTATGGATTATAGCACACAGTTGTGCCTTCTGTTATTATCTATGGGAATACCCGTTTCTGTTATTATCTGCGGGAATACCCGTTTCTGTTATTATCTGTGGGATTACTCGATTCTGTTATCTGTATGCGGGACTACCCGTTTCTGTTATCTATATGCGGGATTACCCGTTTCTATATATTTATCCGCGGGAATACCCGTTTCTGTGCATTCATGCCATTGGGGTTTGCATCTGATTTATTTTGATTCATAATGAATATATTATTTAATTCAGTCGATTAATCCATTGCTTACAGTTTACCCTCTTGCCAGATTATGTCAATCTGACCCACTACTTTTGGGTGTCTAGGTTCCGTTACCGGTGCCGAACCTGAGGGTCAGGCGACACAGGAAATTCCGCCAGATGGCGGAGTTGTTGAGGGGAGCACCGATGACATCATCTGAGGTGTCCTAGTGTGGTGCAGAGATCGAAAATCTTAGGTTTTGTAGTAAGGCCATGTTGGGGCCATTAGTTTACAAATTTTAAGTTTAATTGTTTTGGAATTATAATCTTAATTGTTATGCTTCGAAGCACTTGACATTGATTTCGTTATTAATGAGACTTATTACATGGTTGTTATATGATATTCATCTGCGATGAGAATGAATTTCAGTTCCGCGTGTGATTATGGTTGCCTGATCACCAAGCATAGCCTCACGAAGGACTTCGATCCACCCGGAATTGGGGCCTGTACTGTTTATGTTAGAAAAAAAATTTTTTAATTGGCCCCAATTCTCACACCCCTGGAACCGGATTTGGATCTAGCCCAGTTTTGGGGGCGTGACACTCTCTTAAGCCATGGCTGGCCTAGATATGGAACAAGTTTCTCAGACCAGCAGTAAGCAACTTTGCAACATGCTGCCCCCTGTTATTCTCATCAAGAAATGGACCCTCGCCTCTTATTCAGCTACCCCTTTTCAGCAAATTATGGGGCTGGATTTCACCAAGGCTAAAGTTCCGAAGCCTTCTACTCCCTCTCTTTCTTCAACATGGAGTAGCCTTTCGGCGAGTTCTTGAAAATCTGAATATCTTCCCCACTGAAGTCTAGTCTTCAACACTATCTACTGGTCCAGAAGATGAGAAATTTCAAAGCCTTTAAAGATCGTTTCCCCACCTTGGATTTGGCTCGCTCTCTCTCTGTCCCTGTGAAGAAGAAGATGGGCTCTATATCAGTCGTTCCTCTGCCCCCACCAAGTGCAGGGCGTTAGAAAGTTTCAACGAAAAGCAAAATTTCTTTTGCAGTCCAGCAATATCAGCTTTTTTGGTTCCTCCAGTTTTGTTTTTCTGTTATTTTGTCATAGGGTTGCTGCCCTGTTTCGGCATATTCTGAGCTCTTCTTTTGGTTTTTGTTTTTTATGGGCTGATCTATTCAGCGTTGCATGTCACTGGCCATTCTTTTGGGAACTATAATTCTCTGGTTATGTTTCTTATCATCCTTTTCTTAATATAATTTGCAGTCCAGCCGCCTGTTTCTTATCTTCCTTTTCCTTAATATAATTTGCAGTCCAGCCGCCTGTTTCTTATCTTCCTTTTCCTTAATATAATTTGCAGCCCAGCCGCCTGTTTCAAATAATAATAAACAATAAAAAAGTTCGCCTGCCAGCAGACAACACATTTTTAAATTATGCCTGTGGCACTTGATTGCCTATTTATTATTAGGATGGAGAATGATGCACTTGCCTAGTTGGCACCATGTCACTGCCATGTGAGGATCTTTATCATGTGGGCTCCTTTGTATACCACATTGGATTTCCAAGCCTCTTCTATCTAATTAAAATTAAAGAAGTTTTGATAATCAGGCTGGTATTATATTGATTGTCTTGGAACTCATAATATGCTTAGTAATTAGTGCTTAGTAAGTTGTGTCTGTTTTAGATATGTTGTTGGCTGCTTAGTAAATTGTAATATTGAATATAGTTAGGAGTATTGGGAGTGTTAGTTGTCTAAGTTGTAGTCTTTATTGGAGTCATGAGAATATGTTTGCGTAATATGTTTGAATTAATATCAGATCACAAGGAGGACGTGACTCCACTAATTTATCTCTTATTGTTGTGATTGTGTTCTTCTTCCCTATCTCCAAAACCTTAGCAATCTTTTTAGCCATAGAATAGGAATTTTAGTATTTTGGAATTACAAAATTAGAATATATGCTAAGGTCTCCTTATATGAGTAAGGATTAATAAAATAAAAAATAAAATTAACCTGTAAAATCATCCTAGCCCTTAATTTAATAGCTATAAAGTTTAGTGGCCTTTTGACCATTGATTTCTTCGAAGTGATATCCAAAATTGGATACACAAACTATTGATAAGTGAGCCGGCCTAGTGCCCTTTCAGTAACCACCCACTTAGTACTCCAAGGGAATCAATCATCTTGAACTGTTGGAGCGGCCCATTTGTTTGGTGGGTGGGTGGTCCGGCCATTCAATCATGCCAACCTGATGGTCCTTGTTTTGGTCTCTAATTTGCAACTGAAGGTGCCAAGAGATGGTTAAAGCTTTCAAAAATGGTCAAATCATCACTTGATCTTCATCATGAAAGACTTGGATTTGTGATCAGTTTCACCACTATTGGAGATATTTTTGGAAAAAAAATCATTATTTCATTGTGATATTATAAGAAAAGGTTAATTTCCTAAGAAGTATATAATATACTAAAAAACCAAAAAAATTAGAAATGTTGAAAGAAAAATATTTTATTAATGAAAAAATGGTAAAAATACTTCACTTATTTCCTATTTTTTGTGTTCTTAATTATTTCACGACATTTCACCTCAGTCGTGATAGTTGGGACAAGGCTTTAATGATGATGATGATGATGATGATTTCACCTCAATCATGACAAGGCCCTGAGTTCTAAAATATCACAAAAGATGTTTGTCTAAGATGATAGTTTCCAATGTGACACCCTATCACAATTTAATCATGATATATACTAATTAATTATGATTTTATTTTAATTAATCATGTTTGATGTTAAATTCAGTTAATTCAAACTTGTTTTGCCTTATTGTATCTAATTTGAGTCAGGTTCAAGTCTTAGATAGGTAATTATAGGCTTTTTGACCTTGATTAAAGTAGTATAAGCCCTTTTCCGTAATTTTTATTTTTATGGTTTTACATCAAATGTACACCATTTTTGTACTATCATGTGCATCTCGTGGAGTAGACCATGTCTCATATTGGTCCCCACCTCATTAGACCTCATTTGAATTAAATGGACATTGAATCAACTTAAATTGAGAGTGCATGAAAGAAGTTGGGCCTTCTTGAGATTTTGGAAAAATACTCACTGAAAACACTAGCTCCTCCCTCAATCCTGTTCTTTTCTCCCTTGTGAATGCTGTAACCTCCCTTCATCACCATCTCTTTTCCTTTCTCAATTTATGGCTGGAATTCCAATGGAGAGGCTGTGCATGTAAGGGTTTGAGGTTTCAACCTCATCTGCCTCACCTTCTTTTTCTCTTGTGCTGGAATTGAAAGATCCCTCATATACTCCTCTTTACATACTACCATAGGTAAGAACTCCAACCTGTTCGTAGCTCCAAGTGCAGAGCTGCGATGTAGTAATATCCCGGTAAGTAGGGGTTGAATCCACAAGGAGCTATGTTTAAAATACTTTCAACTTATCACCTACCTAAACAAAATTCTAAAACTAACCTAATTAAAATCTAACAAATACATACATTCCTAAAACAAAATAATTACAATCACAATTCAAATAAAGAAAGTAAATCCTAAATCTAAAAGTTCCTAAAAATAAAATTAAATTTACTGCAAAAAAAAACACATGTTAGAACTTCCAATAAAAAAATCTAAAATTAGAAACTTACTAAAAATAAAACTAAACAAAGATAGAAATAAAATAAAAAAAAGTTAAAGAAAACAAAAACTTCCTAAATTAGAAACTAGATTAAACTAAGAACAAAAGTTTTCTAAATCCTATTCAAAATTAAAAAGAAATTTAAGTTTAGAAAGAACTCTAAATGGAAACCTAAAATCAAATTAGTAATCACCTAATGCTAAGCAAGTTTCTAAAATAAACTATACAATACAACTAAACAAACAACTAAACAACACAACTTTCTAAATTAGAAAAATCTATCCTAAATTATCACATATGAAAATCTTTCCAAAAAATTAAAAAAAAAATCTGAAACTTAAACTTTCCTAAACTACTCTATGAATGAATGAATGCAAAATAAAAAAAACTAGATAAAAGAGTGGATGAGTAGGCGTGTGCACATGTATACATGTGTATATCATATATAGCCAAATTTTGCTTTAGAAATGAACCTTAATTGGCTGTATTCATTCAGTTTCAGATGTGAAAAATCTAGAAAATCAGATTTTATCATGGTTTCAATAATCCCCAAAACAGTCCACATATATCCATGTACAAATTGTCCAAATTGAACTCACTTCCAATCAGATTATTTTTTACTATTGAAATATAGATTTGGGCTGTTAACAAACACACAGAATTCAGTTTTAAAAAAAAACTGATTTCAGATCTAAAAACTTATTCTTCAAGTTTAATTTCAAGTTTAGAAACTGCTGTAAACATAGGCATTCAGCTATTTAAAAAAAACATGTCGAAACTGTCCAAGAAAATTCATCCAACATGAACCTGATTAGGACTGTTTTTCTGCAAAATTCTGGACTGTTTTCAAGAGCAATTCAAATCTGATTTCAGGTTTAAAAACTGCCAGAAACGTCAAGCACTTACTGATATGCTTGTGTGCAAGTCTGAAAATTTAGTTTGACATGAACCTTTGAGACACTATTTTCTGCATAAAAATCTGTTTCATGACTTTAAAACACATAAATTTTAGATGTGAAATCTAATTTCTGAAGTTCTATGATAGACACCATTAAATATGATTCTAAAACTTGAAATATGCATAAATCTAATGTAAGCTACAGCAGTGAATACTATCAAGCAAAACTGTGCAAGAACCTAGTATGCAGAAAATTGAAACAAAGTGCAAGAAAAATAACAGGAAAAGTGCAGAAATTAAAATTGCAGAAATTTAAAATTCAAAAGTGCAGTAAAATAAAGAAAAAATTGCAGGAAGTCAAAGGCGGTAAACAATTGAAGCCAAAGGCAGTAAGCAACTGAAGTCAAAGGCGGTATATTCACTCAAAATTCTTTCTTAGTCTAGGCCTAACAATTGCTTAAAGTATGCTCTTCTATTTGGGTCGTCAATCCAAACAAGAAAAATACAAATCAAATAATCATACAACCATAAGAATAAAAAGAATAACAAAATGAGTATTATTGAACTAGTATGACAATCCTTTACATAAGATGAAAAAAAAATTAAATCAAAAGATTATACATACTAGGATGGAAAAAAAAGAATTCCTCCTTCTAGTTGATCTTCAAGGTTGGTGGTGTAGCTTTAGGGCTAGCCTCCTTGATGACTTAAGATGGAGAGAACAAGAGAGGGAGAGGTGGAGTGTAGAAATCTAGAGGTGGGAGGTGGGTAATTCTTCCATGAAGAATATGGGAGAGGGGTGCCCTATTTATACTTTTTCAAGTCCTACTCCTTCTCAAACTTTAAAACCTTAAAAATAATTTAAAAAAATGAAAGAAAAAGGGCTTCAAATAATGCATTGGACGTGCAATATCTTTTGGGATTTTTTTTCTTTTTATTTTTCTTTTCTTTCCTTACTTGCTTTGTTTAGAAGTCCCTCTTGGATGCTTCTTTCTTTTCTTATATGTGCCACCTTACATTGAGATCTTTTGAGAGATGAAGTAGGGATAAGAATCCTCTCTTGGAATCAAACTTGGCCCACATAAGGTATAGAACTTCCCCTTTTATCTCTTTGAATTGTCAACTTTCCTTTTTTGGAAAGTTCTCCTTGTTGGCTCCTAACTTGAAGAGTTCTTTGAAGATAACCCTCTTGATTTTTTTCCTTTTCTTTTTCGACCAAAATCTGATCCAAAATCCTCTTTTGGACATGGAATAGCTTGCTTGGATATTTTTTTCATTTTTTTTTCAATTAAATCTTCTCCTTTCTCCAAAAAAAAAACTCCCATGTGGCTTTCCTTGTCCATCTTTGATGATATGTTTTTTAAATTCTCTTCAAAATCTCTTGAAAATGTGCAACAAATAATGGACGCCATCTTGGATGTTTTACAAGTATACCCCACACATGTACATGTGTGTGTGGGACCATAAAGCCAACTTTTTGTAATTTTCTTCTAATTTCTTTTTCTCTTCAATTCTTCTCTCTTTTCTCTAGAAAATCAATTCATTGCCTCAATTCTTTACAAATGGGACCCATATAATCAATTTCCTACAGAACAAATGTGAATTTATGTGAAAAGACCATTTTACCCCTAAGATCACAAATGCATAACTGTGGGCCCATCTCTTATAAAATGATAATAAAAATGTACATCATTCTTCATGATTTTATATGAATGAACTAATGATGATGAAAATTCAATTCATTTCATGAGAAAAATTATTTTCACAAAAATTTCCAAAAATAGACTTTCCAAAAATAGCAGGTTCCATGAATTTATGCAAAAAGTGTGATTTTTAAGCAAATTATGCATAAATGCACTACAATGAATTTAAAATGCTTGAAACCATGATATCACACTAAATGAAGCTCTTTCAAGTTAATAAGTCCTTAAAATGGGTCAAAATATGTATAAAAATATACATTTTTAAGGACTCATCACAACCTACTCTAGATCTTAGTTATAACTTGAGTCAAGGGGACTCATTTCTACAGCATGCATCTGACCTTCATCAGCCCTTTTTACACCTTTTGTACCTAGGGTTTCTTAAATTGAGAATTCCCTAGAATTGACCACAAAGTGAAGCCAAACTAGGGAAGTAACCATCAATCAAGGCAAATATAAGCATTGTTAAATGAATGCATACTAGTTATCTCATGAATGGTTGAATTAAATTATATTATGTTTAGAATATAGCCTTTTTCCTAGTTTTCCTTGCCATTAGATGAATGTTACTCAATTGATTAAATGAGTATTGGAATGGAGAATGGTGGTGGTGTTGGAAGACCACACCTTATGTAAAAAAATGTGGTTTGGTGGGATGAAACTAATGTTCCTTGCAGGCACAAAAGGAAGAGAAAGAGAAGAACTCCAGAAAATTTGAAGTGTTTTCGTGTCAGGGTCGATCGATCAGACAACACCCAATCAATCGAATTAGCTTTTTGGCTCATGTAGGATCAATCGGACATGGATCCGATCAATCGGATGGACCTTCTGGTCCTTGTTTCTATTATGGACCTAAAAGTCCTCTTAAACATTTTCTTGGTTGAAAACCTCTATAATTAACCTATAAGCTAACTATAGTATAAACCCAAACCAATTAGGATCATTGGGTATTTAAGACCATGTAGGGCCTTAGGAATGATACCCTAGACTGCCTAACATTGCCCAAAGGAGTTTAAATAACTCATAAGTGATTCTCATGGCTAAGATTATCTTATGTATATCATCCGATTAGTTTGATGCATAACTATGGGTGTTGGTTTAAGGGACTTCAGTATACTTTATTTTACCATGCAACTCGAAAAAAAAAATAGCCTATACACAAGTAACCTACAATTACATCATAATGGACGGTTAAGGAGAACGGGTGACTAGAATAGAGATTGACTATTAATTAACCCTGTCTCTCACTAGTTCAATCAAAATGATATATACATATTGAAATATTTAATATTAATTGGAATATATTGCTTTAACCTAGATGCTGAATTAGCTCGATGAGGGTGCATTATATCGCTTTCACCTAGATGCTGAACTAGCTCTGGTGAGGGTAGATTATATTACTTTCATCTAGATGATGAAGTAGCTCCTATGAGGGTGGATTATATTACTTTTACCTAGATGCCAAATTAACACCAATGAGGGTAAATTATATTGCTTCCACCTAGATGTTGATCTAACTCCGGTGAAGATGAATTAATGAAGAAGTCATCAATTAATTGCTTAGTTTCTCTTCGTCAACTTGATAATTGCATAAGTGCTTACAATACTGGAAATAGAATTCTCTTATAGTTGATTGTTTATTAGATTTAATTGGTATAGCATGTATCACTTTACTACTGCTTATGCACTGCTGAATTGTCAAATTCACTGCTATATCATTAGTGTTACAAGCCCAGATGCCGGTTCCAATCCTACAGAGACCAAACAAGCATAGGAGGAGACCCCACTGATTCCTCTAGGATTAGAAGAGTGGATAGTTGAGGACAGGTTCTAGTCCTTGACCCACAGAGTGCATCCCATAGTTTCTTTTGAGGCTATTTTGGAGAAATAGACTACCATCACACCACCTCTTACATTATAGAGGATCTACAATGGAGTTGGTGTTGTTTTGAATATTTGAACATGTACAATTGATGTATATGGGTTTTGTAGCCAGAGTCATTAGTTGGACTCATGTTTCCTAGTATAGACATAGCATATATACATACAATACATGTGTGGGTAGATTGGGGGTTCTTGTTTATATGAATAAAATTCCGTATAAATTGAAATGTTTTAATTAATCGATTGTTCATACTATGATACCACAAGGTTTCAAATTGTACAAGTGAAAAGCACAGAGTTCCGCTTTGATTTCTCTCTGACAAGTGTCATTGGGTAATCCTCACACACAAGAAGATTGTAAGTATCCCTTGTGAATTTTATCTTGACACAGAGTTTGGTGGAATTTCACAGGAGTACACGTGTCACATCTTGATTACTACCCTAAATACAAGAAGCCCTGGTTGGAGATGTGACATCCAAGAAGGGTTTTTTTTTTTTTTTTTTTTGTGGCATTGCTTATGATTGTTGGTTACAATTATTGAGAAGAGTCACTATGGACTGCAACTGGGCGATTTTCCTTAAAATAGTGTCGACCTCCTTCTGGGCCAAACCATAGTACATTGGTAAAGTTCAACTTTTAATAGTGTTTTGTTTTACATTGGCAATAGTTTATTTACCAATCTGTTTTTCCACTTTTTTCCAACACGTGTTTGCCTTGGTAAAGATAAACTTTTGCAACATTTTTATTTTGTGTTGACCAACTTGTTATCCCTAATTTTGTCAACACCATTTTGCATTGGTAAAGATCAACTTTTTTCAACATTTTTTGCTTGCGTTAACAAAGGGTAATCCCACATATGTTTACCAACACTTTTCTAACACATTTTTTTGAGTTGGTAATGTGTTTTGCCAACGTTTTTTGACTTTTGCCAATGTTTTTTTGTGTGTTGGTAAAAGTGGATTTTGTTGTAGTTAAATTAGTGAAGTGATACGAAATACAATCACTACGTCAAAAGGGGTTAAATCCCACACTAATTTAGAGTGAAAACCCACAAACTCAAGCACTTGATTATTTCCTACAGTTCTCAACTCTTATTAAAATAAAAACCACATACTGTTATATGGGAAAAATTATTAATAAAAACAATAGTTTTAAACACTTGTTTATTATACTAAAAACCATAGCCTTGTACACTTGTTATTTTGAACCTAAAAGATTAAAGAAAAAACTTACCAAAAAATTTTTTTGGTTAAATCCCTCTCGTACTCATCTCCCCTTTGGCGCGTATTTTGCCTAAAGATTAAGTGAAAGCGGGATCTAGGGCTGCTCCTCTCGTTTTCATCTTTTAGGTTTGAAGTTGTTACAATAGTTCTCCTCAGGGCTGCTCCTCTCGTTTTCATCTTTTAGGTTTGAAGTTGTTATAGTAGTTCTCCTCATTCTTCCCTCAATCGACACCAAGACCAGCCGAATACAAATCGGCATGTATGTCTCTCCTTTTTTAGTTTCAGTCTTCTCATCTTTGTCTGTACATGATCTACTTCTCATACACATCTGATTCAAACATGTTTAAAGAAAAGGCACGTTCCTTCTTACTGTCTTCTTCATAGTCGTTTGGGTCTGTTCATTGCACATCAACAGAAAAGAGAAAAAAAAAAAAGAAAAACGAATGGGCCAGGGACGTCTCTGCATGCAGTAGATGGGTTCTGTTTTCTCAAAAGAAAAAGGGAAAGGCCAGGGACATTCTGCAATTAAAGATGGGATCTGTTCTCTCATCAGATGATTGTTTTTCTCAACGCTCATGCACTTACATTACATATTAAGCGACCGAAGAAGAGGATTGCAGATAGGGTTCTTTGTTGGATCCTCGTTGGAGAAGACAAAGAAAACCGAATTGGTTTCAATGCTCTGTTGACGGGCAGGGCAGAGGACTCTGATCTTGGCCATCGATCAGCACTCGCTTGTTAATGACCATAAAGAAAAAGAGGAAGGGTTGTGTTTGTGCTTCTCAGTCGACTGAGAAAAAGAACGCGAAGAAAAGGGCAACCGACTGATGGTGTTGCTCCATGGTGATCGCCGCTTCCAACATCGTCACCGGAGTGCTGCCGCTACAATCGACGGAGGAGGCCTTTGCCACTCGCTACCTTAACGGTCCTCTGTCCATCACTACCGAGAAACAGAAGCCATGTTTGGAGGGTTTCCGTTTCCAGTTGCAAAATGCTATTGAAGAAGACAGAGTGAAGGAAATGATCAATGAATTGGACTTGGGTTCCAAAGCGGGTCTGGTTTCAGGTTAGTTCTGACCTGACCTGCTACACAAAGCGCAGCAGCACTATTCAAACCTTTACGTCCAATTCTTATTTTAAAATTTTACTAACGCATCAAGGCTCATGCCCAACGTAGGCCATGAAAAATAAAAATTACGTTTTTTATTAAAAGTTATTAATTTTTAATAAAATATAAATTAATATTATCATTTAATTATATAAATCATAAAAGAGACATAGTTAAATTATTAAATCTTTATTTTCAAAAATGAAATAAATTGCAGAGGGACAGGGAGGAGAAGATTAAGAGGAATGAATATAATCGGGAGAGGGAAAGAGGAAGAAGAGAGAGAAAAGAAGGAGACGAGTCCACGGCAATAACAAAGGGAGGGAGAAGTGAAGAAACATCCCCTTTTTTTTTACTGATGATTAGAGGCCTTCAAATCACAAAATTTTAATTTTAAAGATTTCTTCCTACAGGGATAGGGTGACAAGCAAAATCTCTCATTTTTTACTAGAAATTTGAAGATTCTCTTCTTCTATTTTTTTTTAAGTTATCCAAACAATTCTGACTAAGAGGGTAAGAACATTTTTCTTTAAAATAAACAAGATCTTATGGTCCAAGATGATGTGCCCTCATACTTCCGGACGAAAGGGACAGGCTAGGGTGGCAGATGATATGGTAAGTGTAATGTTTATATTTTGTTTAATTTATGTATGATTTTTATAAATAGACAAAATTTATATCTTGAATTATTTACAGGAACAAGAAAATCCAAGCGAGGAGATCACTCGTACGAACCTCTTTTTAAGAACTCATACTAAGAAGGATGGATCAGTTACTAGCCCTTGGGGAAATTTTTTATTCAAATACATTTTATATGATTCAATATGTTGTAAATGATATTTTATTTTCATAAGTTTGAATATCTTAGTGTTACGCTCATGTTTGTGTTTTCGTATCATGCATGAAGTTTAGCTTTGGAAGTGCTATAGTTGAATATAAATTAAATTTATAGTTTATATGAGTAATGGAGTGCTCTTATAAAGTGTTTTATTTATTTATATGTACCCAACAGGTTGTTAAAAAAATTTAAATGCCCTCCAGTTAAGGGGAGATTCTGCCGTAATTTTTAAAATATTGTTTATTGTAGATTTTTCTTTTACGTATTATTTATCATACGTTTTGAAGGATGCTATTATAAGTCTTCATGAGGCTGATAGATCTCTTGCACAAAAAGATCTAAAAAATGACCATGTTGCAAAGGTATTATTCATTTATTTTTCTTGTTGATGATAAAGTCTAACAAGTGTCAATTTCGTATTTGTCTAAATATTGACATCGTTTTCTTTTATTTTTACATAGATCATTGGTCTTGATTCTCGAGGACGTGTGCATGGCTTAGGCATGGGTGTTTCTATGACAAGTATCCGTTATTCCGCTCCATTTATGAAAGCATTAGCAGATGAAAAGTTATCAAATGAAAAGATTGAGAGAAAAATAATAAAGTTGATGAAGGAGACAGGTGTCCTACGGAAGGATATGGATGAGTTAAAACAAACTTTATCTCAAGGTGGGACAATAATGCGGTCATCCACCCATCATGGGAATTATTCTCCAGTACAATATTTATTTTTCATATATTCTAGATTTTTATAATTAAATAAATAATATTTTAATTAATAAAGTATGTTAACACCATTTATTTCAATAATATTGTAGGCTCGGAATGAATCACCCCATCAAGAGACACAGACTGAACAAGCAAGTCCACGAACAAGATTGATTCAACGCAAGTTAATGCATTTGGTGCGGAAGGATATTTGTGTTGCTTATGGGACTGTGATTGGTTCATCGCTTGACTATCCAGGATGCTATAAGATTGTTGTGGATGGGATTCTTAATTATTCGATCCAGTTACTTAGCGAAGAAAAAACTTTTGGAGATATCACTTTGGGTGATATGATTGATTGGCCCATGTATAAGACTTTAGATTAGTTTTATTTTACTTTATTGTAATTTCGACTTTAGTTTAATTTATTGTCTTTGAATGACTTCACTTGAAGCTTTGATTTAATGTATATGATTGAAT
Source organism: Sextonia rubra (assembly GCA_037013555.1). Classification (NCBI taxonomy): domain Eukaryota; kingdom Viridiplantae; phylum Streptophyta; class Magnoliopsida; order Laurales; family Lauraceae; genus Sextonia; species Sextonia rubra. The sequence goes on along the minus strand of JASUAD010000011.1, from coordinate 26,646,274 downwards.
TTTAATTCAGGTGACTTTAATTAAGCTAATGATGTTTGTTCTAATCTAATGTGTTATTGTTTGTATTTATTGATGGATTACCAATAAAATTTATTGAATAAATAATTTATAAATTCTTTATATAGGTACTTTTTTATTTTAAAAAAAATCAAATAAAAACGACAGTTACTAGCACTTGATAATTTGAAGAAAACTCTAGATGCTTTTTAAAAACGACGGCTCTTACAACTTGATAAATTTTTGAAAAAACCCTTTCTTAATTAATAATTGATTAAAAACGACAGTTTTCATTATAAAAAAACGAGAGCTATGGACACTTAAAACAACGACGGCTCAAAATACTTGTTAAGCTAAGATTTACACAATAGTTACGGAAACTTGTTTTTAAAAAGCTACATCAATATTATCGACACACAAAACGACAGGTTGGACTGTCGGTTTATCAAGTAAATGACGGCTCAGAACACTTGTTTTTTGCGAATTTTGACGTAGTGAATATGCCACATCCCAATGGATGAATAGATGATCTATCCTCTTTCTCTCCTACACATCACACAAACATCCGAAATGTTGCTCAACATCATGCCTCACCTCAAATTGCTAGTTGTGAAAACCATTCTAGCCACTACCAACTAGCAAAAAACTTCGACACTCTGAAGGGACCAACTCTAGCCAAATCAATGTGCATGGGTCTTTCGATTGAGGCAGCCTCCCTGAGATGGATAGTTTCCATATCTGCCTATCATTTCCTTAATTGCAAATAAGAACATTGGAAAAATGACTCAACTCCCCATATTAGACCTTCTTTGATTACCTTAGAGTGTGGATGAAAATAGTGATCGATACGTAGCATATCGCTAAACAGGCGTAGTAGTGGACACAACTACACTTTTTCAAAAATAGCACTATTCACTAGTGTAGTTGCTCATAGCGGGCACTACGCATGCAACGTAGCAGTTGGGTGTTAAAAACCTGCTTCTTATTCCTTCCTTTGCTTCAAACTTGCTACAAGAACATTATAAAAACAAAAAAAAAATCTAAGCATTATACTCAAGGATTAAACATTCTAACTCAAGATCTTCTTCTCAAGGTACCTTTTTTGTGAATTTTTTCCATATTTTTTAGTTTATTTCTCTCTTTTCTTTTCTATGAATTACATGAAAAAATGACTTGTTATTGTCAAATCTAAGCATTCTTTGTATTAACCGTTAATTGCTGAGTATTGACTATTCACTGTTTAGTGTTTACTATTGAACTCCTAAGTCCTAATTAATTCTTTAGTCTCGAGTCCTAACTTCAAGTTCAGCACATTGTTTATTCTGATGATATTTCTTCATGGGATTGGTTTTTATTTTTTAATAAGCCTTTCATTAGTTTCTAAGTTAGCATGTGATAAAAATACATGTGAAAAAAATACATATCATTATTATTATTTTCTATTCATACAATGATACCACAAATTCTATCATTTTCCAATATTCTGGATTTTTTGAAAAATTTTCATATTTTTTTCAAGACTTTTTCAAATCACACCGCTACGCTACTATGCAATACTAGTATTGCTATGTAGCATTAGCAGCCCATGATACAACTATTTTCATCCTTGGCTAAGGGTATATTTGAGAAATTCATTTTGTTTCAGAAGAAATTCCTGAGATTTTGCATTTCATACAGAAAAAAAAAAAAGAAACAAAAACACCCCTCCAAAAATTGTCCCCAATTTCGGTCTATTTTTGTCCATTTCTGTAAATTCTAAACTCTATGGTTTTGATGAATATTGAAGTTTTAAACTTTATGGTGCTTGAATTTTATGATTATTATGGGCCAAATTCTAACATTAATTTGTTATGTACTTATGTTTAATTGTTTATACCATACATACCATATCAGAGTTGATATAGTAGAATAAGTTAAATATGTCAAATCATAGATTTAAATTTTAATATTAATCTTAATTATGATTCTATTTTTTAATATTTTCCTGAAATTTAACTTTGAAATATTTCCCCGAAATCATGAATCAACCAAATCATTTCGTTTTGGAGGCCAAACTGAAATAGTTTCCATAACAAATTTCTCAACCCTGGTAAGGGGCCTCCTTAAAGACAACACACGATATGAAATTACCCCTTCCCTCATGTCACTCATTCACAGAAGACTTTTTGTTGGACACCACTCTTAACACATGAGGAAACAGACTAACCAAAAGAACCTAATTGTCATTATACCTGTTAGGATATTTGTGTGTTCGCTAATTCAGGGGTTGGCCATAACTTTAGGTTCATTGAGTTGTAATTTTCTATTCCAATAGACTATGGTACGAGTTACCGGATATACTAAAGTGAAAAAATTGAAGAAAGAATGCAAATTGAAGTATTTGAAGTGATTTTCTAAGGTTAATATTGATTGAAAAGGTCATATCTCATAAGCTGAGCATTGGATTAGGACAAGCTACCTATCATTGGAAAGCTCATTTTAAGTAGATATCTATAAAGCCCAAGATTGGGTAAATTAGAGATAAGACGACAAAGTTATAGCCTCAAAAAGTTCACTAATGCATGCAAAAAAATCAAGCACACTCGAACTCGAGTTTGACCTGGCTCGAGCACCAAAGATAGTGGCGAACGAGCTTGAGTGCCCATTTGACAACGCTAAGCGTACGGACAACAAAAGCACACCAATCTGCACGAAAACCTTTCTTATTTGTGCCAAACTTGCATGTTTCACTTGGATTTGGTTTCTAAACCTAAGACACAAATTATAGGCTATAAAAAGAGTTTTCTCTCAATCCTAAGGCGTCCATCGCCCTATTCTAAGTTAAGAATACACATTAGCAATTCCCTTATTCTCTAAAGCAGCCATTGGAAAGATTGTGCTAAAGCTTTGAGTTCTAAAGATATATGCTTCTACTTCCTTATAGAAGATTAACTTCTCTTGTAGAAGGTTCGTTCATCTTACGGATTCAAGGTGGTTGTTTCAAGCATGACTAACTGTGAACGGTTAGTAGTCGGCAAGAAGAACTGTAGTCCTTAGGTTGAGTTGCAACTGAAAAAAAGGGTCTATGAGTAGATCTCGTAATTGCTTTTTATTAGTGCTTAGTTTTTGTTGGTCTGAGGACGACTCATGGTTTTTCCCGAGTAAAGTTTTCCACGTAAAAATCTATGTGTCATCTTTTTCTAGTCTGATTGATTTATCTGCTAGTTCTTTTATTTTTCCACTGCATATATTTTGAATTGCAATCTAGAAATCCAGATTTGGGACATAATCTAGAAATCTGGATTTGGGACATTCTTTCAATACGAAAACCTTGACATTCCTGATCTCGTCCTCAACAATGAACCCCGCTCATCCAAAGAATCCAATCCACCAACCAAACCGCCATAGTTAGAGTCTCCACCGATCCAATACACCCCACCACCAAAGGGCCGACATACGATGATAAGGACTAGATTTAGGCACCCCCCCCCCCCCCCCCCCCACCCCTTTTTTTTTTTTTTTTGCAAAAATAACTTTCCTCCAATGGGCATCACTAAAAGTGCCCAATTCTTCTTTTCTAGATCCCCGAGACCCAAAGCTCCACAACTATTAGGCTTTGTTAGATCACACAATTTCATCATGTATCTTTTTCTTATCACTTTGACCTTCCCAAATAAAGTCCCTCCTTATCCAATCAATCTAATTTTCCGCCGCTGAAGGCATCTTGAAAAGAGACATTTAGTAGATTAGAAGATTTGACAGACTAACTTTAATCAAAATAATCCTTCCTCCTAAAGACAAATAATTCCTCTTCCACAAAGACTATTTCATCTCCGCTTTCTCAAAATTGGGTCCCACAAGGCCTTTGATCTTGGTTTTCCCTGATAGGGAGGCCAAGATACATAATAGGAAGCCTCCCCACTCTACAATAGACACAATCAACTATAGACCAAGTGACCTCTTCCGAGCACCCAGCCCCCCACCCAAACACTTTTAACCGTTTTACCTTTAACCTCAAAGACAATTGGAGACACCACAAAATCTGCTTCAAAGTAGCGACCTCCACACCTATTGCCTAACTAAAAAAGGATTATACCATTTGCAAACTGGAGATGAGTGATTGTCTTTCCATTACGTCTCGCCTCAATACCACAAATCATACCAAGGCTTTTAGCTTTAACAACAATGCCCCCAACACCTCTACCACAATTGTGAATAGAAAGGGGAAAAGTGTATCCCCTTGTCAGAGACCTGTGGATGCTTTAAACAGCCTAAAAGGAGAACATTTCACCAACACTGAAAAAGATGATGTAGAAATGCCCTGGCCCCTAATCCAGCCACCCATTTTTCACCGAAGCTGAACGTAAATAATATATAATCAACAAAGTCCCAATCAACATGATCATACGCCTTTTCTATATCAATTTTGAAGACCATACCTTGTTTCCACAACCACCTCAAATTAGTATGCTCATCAGCAATAAGAACCTCATCCAAAATTTGTCTTCAGAAACAGAAGCCCCTTGGAAGGGACTGATAATAAAGAGCAGACCTTGCTTCATGTGGTTTGCTGAATTTTAGCCAACAAACTTGTAAAAGCACCCTACCAAACTAATGTGCTCGTAATCCCAGAATGCCAATGGATTCATAACTGTAGGGATAAGAGTAAGGAATGTAGCATTAGTTCTCTATTAACTAAATATGTCATGATGAAAGACAATCTGTTGAGCTCTCCTGAAAAATTACCTTGCCAAAAGGTTCCTTAGTGTGATAGTTGCGAAATTGACTGCTATAAGCAATGCCTATTTTGAGTAGGCGGCGTTATCTCCTATATCAGATCCAGTGCTTAACTTTTTATATATAAAATTCTTGTCCTTACCATATTCATGGCATGTTCCTGCTGGACATCATAGGTTCTAAAATTTATATCCTAGCCTTATTCTTAATAATAAATGGTGCTGCACCTTCTGGCATTCATATACTGAGTTCTTTTTAGCTTTGAACGGTCACGTCTGTATCTTCTTCTTGCCATTGCAAATGCACTCACAGCCAGGCTCAATTCTGGGTATGTGATTCATAACTTTCTGAAGGTTTTACTTTATCATAATGTTGAATTCTGTTTATGTTAAACACACCTTTTAACCTGCCAACATGTCTTTCATTTTGGTTCAGAATTCCTTTATTTGATGACCTCTGGATTCTTCTGGGGTACTGTGTTTTTATAGGTAACCATTTTATTTCATTTTATTATCTTTCTTGAAGTAGTAGTTAAAGCATTTTATGTCCCTTGTCATTCCTTGGTATCATGCATTTATGCTCTATAAACCAGATTCTTCAGGGGTCATTTGTCTTTACACATTGGATATGAAAATAATATTTACATATGGAAACATATTACCTTGTTTGTTTGCAATCACTATTTCATTTCAAAATGATTTGGGGGTGGAAAGGGAAAGAGCAAGAAGGACTGTATCCAATTTTTATACAATTTAGTTGGCTCCAGGACCCCAAAGCTTTCCTTCAGAGGAAATAGTGGTTCTCAGATTCAATGAACAGTATGAATGTGAATTAGTGGTCCACAAAAGTGTAGAAAAAAAGAAAGTGAGTGTTAAGTTGTTTTTGTGTTTTTCACATATTTCTTAAAATCCGTGTGGATCCAAGATATAAAACTTCATGCATTGTGGAATATCATATCTATGCAAATATTGAATGGTTTGGGTCATAATTTGGGTGGTCCTAAAAAGAGAAGATAATCATAAATTTGAATTTTTCACATGTTTAGAGTCCATGAGGGTCTAAGTTCGCTTAAAGGGTTTTCTGTTTTCATTTATATGAGAATATTGAACAGCTCGGATAGGTGCCAAACCTAACACCTGTGATTATCAAGGGGTTTATTTTATGGTCCACTCGAATCATTCATAAGGTGGGCTCACTAGATTTAGTTAGGGGATGTAACGGCACGGCCCGCTCTGTGGGCAGCCCAGTCATGGTTGGGTTGTGCCGTGCCCAAGCCAGCTAGGGTCCAGCCCAACATAGCCCACTGCACGGCCGAAATCGTGCAATGCTCGGCTCTGCCCGAGCTGGCTAGCCCAGCCTTTTTTTTTTTTAAGTTTCTTAGTTTTTTTAAATAAAATTTAAGGTTACCTTTTCTAGGGATTTGAAGTTCAAATGAAATTAAATTAATAAAATAAGTAACTCTATGAAGATAAAGTTACAACAACCATGATGATAATTTCAAACATAAAATAAAATTTACAAAACTTACGACTCTGATATTTCTAATGTTGAGCATATATTATTGTACATGCGATGAGTTGACCCAAAATTTTATAACCACTATCCATCTGTAGCATATTGCACCAAACTATATATTTGTAGTCCTTGCAATGGCCAAAGCACTTGTGCTTTGCATATCATTACCCATCTGACAAAATAGTGATGATAATGCTTTCGTACTATTAGCTTCAAGCGATCAACAAAAGCTTGAGATATGATGTTGTCACAACTTCTTCCATCAATCACTACTATGCAAGTTTGTCCATTCATAGTACATGTTGAATGAAAAATATTATTCCGCAACCATTTCTTCTCAACAGTTGTTGTAGATTTTTTAAGGACTAGGAGAGTTTCAAGAACCTCATTGGAACAAATTTCCTCCACTTTCTCTAGTTCTTTATTGTTGGAAAAAATTTCCTCCACTTCCTCTAGCTCTTTAGACTTAGGATCATCTGGTTTATCTGGCTCATTACGCTCACCTTCTATTAAGTTTATTCATTTCGAACACCCAAACGATCGTTGCCCCGGTTGATGACACTCAAAACATGTGAAACTTTGACTTTCAGGCTTTGGAAGACATTTTTCCATTGAGCTATCTATCACTTGGATTAGAATCCTTCTTCGATGGAGTCTTTTGTATAGCCATTTAGATGCTCTAAGTTTTTAAGTTTAATAATTTGCAATTTCCTCTACCTCAATAGTGTGTTGGATCACTTCATCAATGCTATCAAAATGTTGGAATGCAATTATGTGTTGGATATTAATTCTTAAACCATGAAAATATCTATCAACAGAATCTTCATCGTTTCATTTAAATCACACCTTCCATGCATTATCATGAACTCTTCATAATACTCAGCAACTGACTGAAATCGTTGTTTTAAATCATGAAAGTTCGAAAATATAGCTCTAGAATAATTTTTAGGTAGAAATTTTTGCTTCAAAAGTTTCCTCATTTCGGTGCACGTCTCAACAAGATCAATATTTTGCCTCTTTTCCTTTTCGACCCAACCCACCATATTGCTGCATATTATGAAATCGAGTTGCTACTAAGGTGACTTTATAGTGCTTGATCATTGGTTTGTGTGTCAAAATTTTTTTTATGCACACTAACCAAATGGTAAACTCTTCCTGTTTCAATTTACCATCATCTTCGGGAATCATAGGTTTAATCTCCCAAATCTTTATCAACATTGTTGGCCAATTGATCTTGTTGATTCTAAAATTTTCTCCGTCATTGTGGTGATCATCTGCACAACGATCATTTTCTAAATCAGCAAATCGTGTTTCTATTCTTGTAAGAGTTGCTTGCACTTCAGATAATCGACCATTTTAGGTTGTAAGTTATCCTCTCAACCCTTCATGAGACTTTCTTGTTTGCTCAAGTTGGTTGATATTAACACCTGCTGTGGCCAATTTCTCCATGGTCATGGAAGAAGTTATCCTCTCTTGGTTTTGAGTATGGCAGATGGTTGGTTTTTGGTTTTGATTGGGGTATTCGGGACGGTGGGCTTTGCAATTGGATGTTGGGCAACAAAGTACGCGCAAATGATGATGGATGTATTGAGTGAAATGATGAAATTTGGAATGAACATGAGAGTTTGAGCGGGCTCCAATAAAAACAAAAAAATTCATGGAATGTCGTTTGAGAAGGGGCATGTACTTTGTACATAGATGACCACAAAAGACTTGTTAGATTTTGCACGGTGATGAGAATATAGTTCAATGATTAGAAAACTAGGAAGATTTTATTAATGGCAATGATTAACATAACCAAATGTCATTGCAATTGCATTTTATAAACAACTACTATTTCTAGATTTTTTATCATTGAATTTCAGTTTGTTGCATGTATTACTGAAATCTAGGTCAAAGGAAGATCCGAGCACATGAAACTTCATTTCCTGACCACACCAGTTTCCTTGGGTTCTCTTTACGAGACTGACATGAAACGAAATGAATACAAGAACTAACCAGGGAAAGGGCTTCCCAAGGAAATGATTTTTTTTATTTTTTTATTTTGGGGAAATGCATGCATCTGCACAAAAACGCTTAAAGAGCTCTTCCTTATATCTTTAATTTGGTGTTCAGTTTCTCTTTATGTGGACTTTGCCACGTCAGTTATCCAGGAATTCTCCACTGCACTGGGCATCTAGTGCTTCAGGTAATGAAAGCTTCTACTCTATCCACTCTGCTGTCTACGATTTTAAAATCAGGAGGCTCTATTCTAAAGATCTACTAATCTAACTTGCAGGATAACGAGAAAAGAAGCCTGATGATTGTGGGTCTGTCTTCTGGAATGTTTATTGAGCCAATGAAATTACCTTAGAGGAACTATACAGAAAGGGCTTAGTATTCAATTTTGTTCTACTAATCATGATTGAATTAGTGGTATCCCTTCACCCTATTGTTTGTAATGGAGAGGATTGTATCCATTCAGCCTATTGTTTGTAATGGAGATGATTGAGTAAAATGCCCGAAATTGATGAATGAGAAAGAACACCTCTCTCTCAAACCACTTTGCTGGATAGTTTGGTCCAGTTTTTTTTTTTTTTAATAACTCAGGGTATGTCTTGCCCAGCTTAAGAGCCTTTGGCTATAAGCCCAAGAGACACTTAATTATAGACCGTTGAGAACTAATCCGTGAGGGCACATGCAAATCCTGTTATCTATATGCACCGGGTAAAACTATGGGAGATGGCCATCAGAGAGAGGTGTCAACCACAGAACCTCTCTGCTTTCTTTGGTTGACAGTTCTTGGCCAACTAAGCTACTACCACACCACACTGTGGTTATTTCACATTGGTTGTAACTGCATGGTCAACTGGGTTCAACCATGAAGTCATATTTACCTACTGAAATAAAATATTATAGTCAGTAAAAGTATTGGTCAAAAAAAAAAAAAGGGTTCATTTAAGTCTGTATTTGTATATGCCTTCCTCTTTTTTTTACTTTCTTTTTTTAACATACCATTTGACGGGTTCGTATTAGATCGAACCACCAGAGAACCGCTCCCACCAGGATTTTCGGAAACACTGCCATAGGTCGATGCCTGTCGGTTCAGTTGGCAGTTAAAACGATTTGTACTCATTTCCAATGGTCAGTGGGCTAGTTTGGCCAATTGGCAACTATTAAGTGAACAATCTCTACGGGTAAATGATTATGTGTGTGGCTATATGTATACTTTTTAGAAAACAGTCTTTGTTCATCATAATTAAATAATTCTTGGATCGAAGGCCAAAAGTCCAAAAGCTGAACTAACAAAAGAGATATCTAAGGTCATTAAAAAAAAAAACAAATGACTTGGTGAAATGGAGATGGCGCATATCTTGAGAATAGAAGGTTTCTTATTCTAAAAGCTTTTATGTTAAATATTAATCATTTGTTTAAGTCATAGGCACATGAAATATAATTTATATAAAAGAAACCAGAAGAATAAGAACTAATTAAAAAAATTTGAAGAAGAGGGTATTTAGCTTTTAAAAGATTGCAATAAATGAATTGTGAAAGAAAATAATCTCTGTACAAATATCTATTCTAAAAATAAAAAAAATTGAAGAAAGTTTAATAAACAATGTCAAACAATGAGCAGTACACAATCACCCGTAATGGAGGCAATTACATCTAGTCAAGCCATCTTCCCTGACTATTGGTGAAAGTTTCTTGTCATCATTGATGGGATTTGCTAACCAGTGGGTTGATGGAGTATATATCTAAAAGATATAAAATTTCAATCCAAATTAATAATACCAAAATTTATGCAATACTACAGGGTCAATACGTGACTTTGTTTATAGAGGATTTTACCAAAAAAATTATGCAAAGGGCCCCAAATCATAAACATCACTCAAGTTGTGTGTGCCCCAGAATGGTCACTTATGACCACTTCGATATTTTGTTTCTTTTTTTTTTTCTTTTTTCCAACTAATTGGAGAGCATCGAACTCACCGCTACCCACTATTACCTTTAAAACGTAAAAAAACCTCCCATCTTTTCTCATACAATGGTAAAAACTTGCAGTGAGTTCGATGTTACCCACTTTCCTTAAAACTCAAAAGTTCTATGTTGTTCTTCCTTCTTCCATTTATTTCAACCTTATGGAAAACTAAAATTATAAACATCATGAAGATAGAGATCAAGTTTAGATCTGTCCTTTGCGCCACTAGTTTGATGGCATGGATTCAAAACTGTGTTTTTCCAAATTCCACACCGTCAAAACCACTTTGATTGACATGGGTTGTGGGATCCCGTGCCCCCACCTGTGGGAGATCAAGACCCCATATCATGAAGGGGGCTATTGGGTGACCACAGTAGTGGTGGTCCCTTGTGGATTGGACGATTGGATCCCACCATCTAAATCACCCAAAACCCCTAGGCGTGAGTCCCCTTTTCTAATGATGGTTCTTCTTTTACATCCGGTAAAGGGGATTCCCCAGCCCAACCCCAATTGATGACTGCTAGTTTGATGGGAGAATTGAGCTTTCTAGTGACCAGAAGATGCAAAGCCTTAGAATCACTCTTTCATGGAAGGAACATGGAAGGAAGAAGAGGAAGAAATAGAGATTTTTCGGGTTTTAAGCGTAATAGGGAAGCACAATTAGATGCAAAAAAAAAAAAACCCATAGTGGTCATACTCCAGGGCACACAGTACTTAGGTGAGATTTATGGTTTTGGGACTTTCTACAGGAAATTTTTTTTTTTTGGGTAAAATCCTTCGGTTTGCCCTTTGTTCCCTAACCAAAACATAACATCAAAGAAAAGAAAGAAAAGAGACAATTATTCACTTCAAACCAAGCTGCAATGGTGATCACATGACTACTTCCTTGCAAGAATAACTTATGCTGAGAGAGAAAGGCAACGGTGACCACATGGACGTCAATCAGGAACATTGCATATGAAACATTGGATAAAACCCATGAATCAAATATTGGATACGAAACCCATGTTCTGTGCTCTATTATGTGCGCGCCCAGGATTCTAAAAGCTCAAAATATAACACCGCCAAAAACCTATTTGATATGGAGCAAGAAAGAAAACAGAAAAAAAAAAGAAAAAAATCAGGGGGAAGAAGAAGAACCAGAATCCAAGTGCTTTACTCAAAATCAACACTTCAAATATCTAAGATATAAACCCTAGGTGTTGGGAAAAGCGGCGCAACAAAAATACCCACTATCAACGGATCAATCACGATGAATACACAAGCAATTACACTATCAAGCAATCACACACATGAACACAACAATTTTACGTGGTTCGGCAACCTTGCCTACATCCACGGAAGGAGAGAACTCATCTACTATGATCTCATCTCAATCCCCTCAAGATTTAGGATTACAGTACATCAATATAAATAATTCCTATTTTCTTGACCAACAAGAAAACCCATACATAATGACTAAAATACCCCTAACCCTGAGCCTCGGTTCTGGTTAAACCAGATGACTGATCCGACTAAACCAGAATACAAGACAAAACCTAACAATCTCCACCTTAGGTTGAATTCTGTAAATCCTCAAAGCCACCTTAAGATACCCGGTAATGTCTTCACGCACCTTGCTGAAGGTACCTCACTACACCGATGGCGCTGTCTTTTCTCTTCAACATTCTAACATGTTGATCCAGCACTTCACATACCTTGTTGAAAGGTACGCCTCTGCACATGCTACGACCTAGCGTAGCACTTGCACCCCTAACCCAGATGCACAAACAATCTCAGTATTGTCTAGTGTCGATCAAGTCCAACCTGACTTGAGACTTCCTACAGTTGCCTCTTTTAACCTTAACACCACTGTCTTGAACTTCCGAAGTGCTCTCCATTTGTTGCCACTTGCATGCTTCCTTGCAACACAATGAACATAACTTCCATCCGTCAAGACAAAACTGAAGACCTCCCCGAATCCGAATCTCACTAATACCTTGTGAATCCTTCTTTCTGTCTCCATCCCGGTGTTCTTTCTGTCAAACCTGCAACTATCCTATTCTAGCCTATTCTGGTGGGTTGGGCACAGTACATGCAGGTTAGGTATGACTCGATATTTAAACTGGCTTACTCCAACCTTAACAAAACTACCTTTTTCCCAAGAAAAACATCTCCGTTCAGGTCTTCCTGGATTTCCACTAGATGATATCATCAAAGACCCATCAATCCATCTTCCGATGATCTGTCACATCTAACTCCACCTGAACCATAGATTTCCTCTGCTGTTATTTGATGTCTTCTTCACTGTTCCACCTGAAAAAGCATCCCCTATCAACCTGTAGAGATTTCTGACCATCTTACCCTCCATGATGACCAATGTTCCCTTTTCCACCTCTGTAACTCCACCCGTTACAGTGCACTTGCAGCCTATGAAGTCTAAGGCACACAAAGAAATCTAATCTCTTCGTATACTTGGAACATATATCATATCCGTTAGGGTTTAAATAACATCATCATACACCTGAATCTTTACTGCTCTTATCTCAAATGCTCATCAGTTGCATTCTCCCCCATAAGAACAGATCCATCAACAACAATAATTATTTGCATCAAACCAATCTCTGCACGAACATATGATAGAAAGAATTTGAATCACAATTCCATGAATCATCAACCCGATCCATACCTGTAGCGATCAAAATTGATTCCTTGTCTACCGAATCCGAGCTTTTTTGCATACTATCTCCTTCCGATTCTGATTCTTTTGCATTTTTCTTCTACTTTGGCACATCGCTCCTTCCTGATCCCTTCACGCAGATCTGAGCTTTCCATCAAAGTATTCGAAGTAATCTACTATTCATGACATTAAGTAACAGTTTTCAATCATTGCTGTGTCACAGACTCTAACACTCTTCCATGCCAATCCCTGAAGTCGTTTTTCTATCAAACACTTTAATTTTGGCCCGTAATGCTTGAATCCATTACTATCATCGTGAATTTGTTAGTTTCTTCAGTCCCCTAATTTTTTTTGCCCATCAAACTGTCAATATCTTTTATCACCCTTCTAGATCTCATCATCACGAGCATGCTAGAAGAAACAGATCTAAAATCCAACGCCAGATGGCTTCGATATTGTAAAAACAGTTTTCTACACTCCAATTGGTCAAACCTCCATGTTGACCGTTGAACAGCCTATCTTCTTCCATATACACATAGATCTCCTCACAATGAGTCTGTAGGCTCAAATGGATTTTCGATTAGACATCGGACAATCAAGATATCGCAGAAACAATTTTAACTATTGAATCCGGTCAAACCTGGCCTTTGACCGTACCCTTTGCTACTTCAGCGCTGTGCTGGTGGGCTGGATGTGCTGCAAATGGGTCAGGTAAACTTGAGCTAGAATAGGACCCGACCTAGAACCGGGTTAGCTGGGTTCTCTACAGAACCGGGTTCGGGTCCGACCTGACCCAGAACCAGAACTGCTTTGCTGTCCCTGAGCTTCTCTGTTGAATCGGGTTCGGGTCCGATCTGACCCGGAACCAGAACTGCTCTGCTGTCTCTAGGCTTCTCACCACGGGTCGGGTCGTAACGACCCGACCCGAAACCGAACCTAGGAGTCGTCTTCAACCTCTGTCTCTATTCTGCAACAGAGAACAACAATCCCCTCTGCTATGGCTCCGGCGGACTGGTTCGGCGACCAATGGCGGCTCGCGACGACAGTGACGACAACCAATGGAGAGCTTGGCGGCACGAGGCAACGATGATCCTCCTACTCCGCTTCGTGCTTCCTGAAGCCCTTGAAACACAAACAGACCCTTTCTGTCTCTCTTCTCCAACGACGGCTAAGCCCTGCAAAAAGTCCGAGACACTGGGTGCCTCGGATTTCTGCACACAGAGACAAAGCCCACAAATCCAAACACTCTCTATAACTGGAAAGGCAGCAATGAAAGATTGTCGATCTCTCTGATCTGTTGCACAATGGCCCACAAGAGATCACATTCGATCTCTTCTCCTCTCCATGTGTAGGAAAAACAAGCCTTCCAACACTCCAAATTTTTCGCTCTGATATCACTTGTTGGGAAAAACGGCACAACGAAAATACCGGCGATCAACGGATCAATCACGATGAATACACAAGCAATCACATCATCAAGCAATCACACACATGAACATAATAATTTTATGTGGTTCGGCAATCTTGCCTACATCCACGAAGAAGAGAACTCATCTACTATAATCCCATCTCAATCCCCTTAGGATCTAGGGTTACAGTACATCAATATATATAGTTCCCGTTTTCTTAACCAATAAGAAAACCCATACATAATGACTAAAATACCCCTAACCCTAAGCCTTGGTTCTGGCTAAACCAGACGACCGATCCGGCTAAACCGGAATATAAGACAAAACCCAACACTAGGCACACCACCTTTCTTCCCACGTGTGTAGTCATCTTCTCAATTTGTGTGGCTTTTTTGTTGTGGGTGTCAGCTCTCTTCCCACTATTGTGGTTTTCTTCCCGTGTGTACTGGCTCTCTCTTGCGTCTCAACCCCCTTTACCTATTAAAAAATTAAAACTCATATAGTGGAGGGACCCTTTGAAGAAAAAATATTCATATAACCATTGGAAAGATGGAGTTGTACAGAGATGAACTGATGGCATCGAAATTCACTTGCTAATGAACTAGTAAGAAAACAACAACAAAAAAGAAAAAAAAAAAAAGAAAACGGGAAAATAATTAGGGGGAAGAAGTACCAAAGTCTCCAAATTCTCACCCATGGACCCAATGAAGGAAAAAACATATCATGAAACCGATTTAGAAGATGGAGTCGCAGAGATGGAAAGAATCGATGCCATCCAAACCCATTTGCTAAGAGAATAGAAAAAAGAATATCAAAAATGACTGTTGCGAGATGCCGGAGCTCTACTGCTCACCGTCAGAAATTCCTCTTTTAAGAGAATTCTCAAATGCTAGGGCGAGGACTGGCATTTGCAAATGCAGGGTTTCTGTTAGGTATATGTCTTGTATTCCGCTTTAGCAAGATGAGTCCACTGGGTTAGCGAATGACTGGTTTAAGATCAATGGTGTTTTGATAATTGTACCGGGACTTTCTTAGTGACCAAGAAAGCGGAGATTATATATGTATAGTCTGTAACCCTAGATCTTGCGCAGTTGAAGAGAGGTGAGAGCTCTCTTGCCCGTGGTGTTCCCACACCACGTAGGTGAGACGATGTAAGAGAACGAAAGTCTCTGTACTTTACTTGTGATAGTTAAGATGATCGTCTCTGTGCCCGTGGATGTAACCCTGTTTGGGTGAACCACGTAAATCTCGTGTCCCTTCTTATGTGTGGTTGGTTGATTGTTAATCTTGTGATTGATGTATGTGCACAACGGGTGATGTCAAAATCACAACAAGTGGTATCAGAGCCGAAGTGGTGTTCCTCGGGTTTCTAAGAGAGGTGGAGATCGCTCGGTGGCTTGGAGGTTGTGCGCATGAAGATCGATTGGTTGAATCCTTGTCGAAGGGTTCGGATCTCTGTTGTCGAAACAGAGGAAAAGAGATCAGGTTCATGATCTCTGGTTGGGCCACCATCGGAGAAGAAGAAGACGAGAGTGGGTTCTTCGGTCTCGTTGGGATTGGAGGAAAAAGAATTCACATGTTTTCAGATCTCGGACTCAATCGCGGCTGGCTCAATTTCCTAGTTTTCCAGATCTGAGAAGGAGAAGATCGGAAAAAAACCAGATCTTTGATTTTGGTGGGCCATGGATCCAAGAAGAAGAAAACTAGCCACGACGAGACAGAGAAACAGAAGAGGGTCTTATTTTTCAAGCAGATCAAAGAAGACAAGATCAAAGAGATTCAAATCCGAAATTCTCGGGATTCAGATCTAAAATTTTTATGCTGTCTCGAGATTCAGATTCGAAGTTCTCGCAAAGAGATCAGAGAGGGTCCTTGGTTCACCGGAGAAGAAGAAAGCAGTTGCGACTATTGTTCCTGGATCGTTGTGCGAAGGAGAGCAGAGAGATTGAAGAGGCCTTTTGATTTTCGGTGGGCCACATAGATTGGAAGAAAGGCACGCAATCGCCGCTACGATGGCCGGAGAAAAAGGGCCTTTTGTGATCACCACGCCGTTGCTAGTCATTGCCGGATAAAACGCCACTGTCATCGCTGCAGTTTGCCGCCGTTTACGTGCCGCTGCCTCTGTTCCCGAAGACACCGTCGCACGTCATCGCCGGCGTCACCTCCTCGCCTGCGGTCGCACGCCATCACCGGACCGCCTCCAGTTGCTCGCCCACCGCAGACGAAGGAGGAAGTCTGAAGGGGATTCCGGTTCATATGTTGCAGAACAGAGTGTTTGTTGAAGACGACCACCCAGGCGGTTTGGGTTCGGGTCAGGTCAGTTTGACCTGACTCGTGGAGATAAAGCCCAGGTAACAAGATCCGGTCTTCGGGTTTCGGGTTGGGTCGTTTCGACCCAACCCGTGGTGCAAGCCCAGTCGACAAGCAGCAGGTTCAGGCCAGGTCGGGTCAGGTTGACCTGGTCGGTGTACTAGAAGCCCAACCCAACAGTTTAATCCAGCAAGTCAGCCAGTTTGGGTAAGGTCTGACCTGACCCACGTGCTCAGAGTCTAGCCCACTGTCGTAAAGCAGGTTCAGTTCAGTTCGGGTCAGGTGGACCTGGACCGGTTGCAGAAGCTTAGTCAGCGTTAGCACAGCAATGACATCAGCAGTGATGTCAGCATCGGTCAACAGGCATATTTGACCAGATTCAATGGCTGAAATTGTTTATGCGATATCTTGATCATCCAACGTCCGATCAGAGATCCGTTTGTACCTACAGACTCGTTTCAAGCATATCTACGTGATTGTGGAAGAAGATTGGTTGCTTGATGGTCAACAAGGAGGTTTGACTGATCGGAGCATAGAAACTTGTTTCTGCAATATCGGAGCCATCCAAACGCAGATTTCATATCCGTTTCTTCCAGCATGCTTGTGGTAACGAGATCTACAACTTGTTGCAGAAATTTGGAGAAGATCTAAACAGATGTGGATGCAGGTTAGAATCGGGTCTACTTGACCTGGTTGTTGTTGCAAACCCAATAATAGGAGTCGCCGGCCTAGTTGCAAAAGGTTTGCTGATTCAAATGAAGTTGTTCGTTTGGGATTCACATGCTTTCCGGATCACATGTGATGTCATTCATTTTGCCAAAACCTAGCCAATGAAGAAGCAGCAAGGAGGAGTTGATGCGTCAGCAGTTGTCAAACATGTATTTGATTGATCGGAGGCCTGGTCAAATGGAGTTTTTTTTTTACCGCTCGGAGGCAGAGGTTTCTGCAATTGTGAATTCATCTGGACTTGTATTCCCGATCTGTTTTGATTGCATGCTTGTGGTGGTTTGATCTTCATAATGATGTTGAAGATGGGGCAGGATGGTGAGTGATTCAGATATTGATATTACCTAGATTCGTTAATAGTTTCAAGCTTTAAGTTCGAGGTGGAGTTTGACGAGAAGATGAACTTTGCTCAAAGTTCATGTGCTGGTTCAACAAATCAAAATGTTGAAGAAGACTACATCGTTGGTGCAGTGATGTACCATTCAGCAAGGTACGTGAAGACATTACCGGTTTTATCTCCTGATAGCTCGAGTTGGATGGAATTCAAGCCAAGGCGGAAATTGTTGGGTATATGTCTTGTATTCCGGTTTAGCCGGATGAGTCCACTGGATTAGCCAGGGACTGGTTTAAGGTCAAGGGTGTTTTGGTAATTGTACTGGAGCTTTTTTGATGGCCAAGAAAGCGGATATTATATATGTATAGTCTGTAACCCTAGATCTTGCGCAGTTGAAGAGAGGTAAGAGCTCCCTTGCCCATAGTGTTCCCACACCACGTAGGTGAGACGATGTAAGAGAACGAAAGTCTCTGTACTTTACTTGTGATAGTGAAGATGATCGTCTCTGTGCCCATGGATGTAGCCCTATTTGGGTGAACCACGTAAATCTCGTGTCTCTTCTAGTGTGTGGCCGGTTGATTGTTGATCTTGTGATTGATGTATGTGCACAACGGGTGATGTCAAAATCACAACAAGTTTCAGCATTTGGGAATGCATGAATTTTTAAATTCCACAAAATTTCACTGCAGAAACGCTCTACTCTATGCGGAAACACACTATGCTACTCGAGAAATCACATCCTTAGCTGGATCCACCATCAATCCATCTCGAGAAATCACATGACCCAGAAACGCAACTTGCTCTAGCCAGAAATCACACTTGGACAACTTTGCATACAACTGGTGATCTCTAAGCTGCTGCAATGCCTTCCACAGATGGTTTGTATGCTCCTCAGCAGTCTTCGAATAAACCAATATATCATCTATGAATATCACAACAAACTGGTCCAAAAAGGAAGTAAACACCCTATTCATCAATGCCATGAAAGCTGCGGTTGCATTCGTCAAACCGAAAGGCATGACAAGGAACTCGTAGTGTCCATACCGAGTCTTGAAAGCTGTCTTAGGAACATCCTCATCCTTCACCTGGAGCTGGTGATATCCTGACCTCAAATCGATCTTCGAAAAGTAAGCTGTACCCTGAAGCTGATCGAATAACTCATCAATCCTAGGCAATGGATATTTGTTCTTGATGGTCACTTTGTTCAACTGCCTGTAGTCAATGCACATCTGGAAACTGCCATCCTTCTTCTTGACAAACAATACAGGAGCTCCCCAAGGTGACACACTTGGGCATATGAACCCTTTAACCAACAGATCCTGTAACTGTTTCTTCAATTCCAACAACTCTGCAGGTGCCATACGATATGGAGCTCTACTGATGGGTGCTGTACCCGGCATCAAATCAATAGAAAACTCTACCTCCCGAACTGGTGGCACTCTGGCACATCCTCCGGAAAGACATTCGGGAACTCTCTGACTACTGGGATCTCACTGAGCTGTCGCTGATCCTTCTTCTCTGAAATGAATGTAAGAAATCCCTCACATCCTCTGCGAAGCATCTTGTCTACCTTACAAGCAGATATCACACGTCTCGGGCACTTCGTCTGGCTACCTTCGAATCGGAATCCGCTGCCCAAATCAAAATAGATAGCCTTATTGTAACATTTGATACAAGCATGATACCTCGCAAACCAGTCCATACCAAGAATCACATCAAAATCCAATTTCGTGAGTAACACGAGGTCTACAGGGAGCTAATGACCAGCTATCTGCACATCGCATTGAGGGTAGAAAACGCTGCACTCCACCCGTTTACCAAGCGGGGTGAATACCATTAACCAGTATGGGAGTGGTATGGGGTCGCTGTCGTAGCTGCACAGCAAAATGGGGTGCTACGTACGAATGCGTAGACCCGGAGTCAAACAAGGCTAAAGCTTCAGTATCAAAAATTAAAATTTTACCTTTCACGACCATAGCCTCCTCCACGCCCTCATGCGTAGCAGCATAAGCTCGAGCTGTCTGGCGGTTTTGCTTCTGGGCTGGGCGAGATGTCTTAGACTTGCCCTGCGTTGTAGATCCTGCGTATCTCATCTATGGAGAGGACTGAAACTTCGGGCATTGGGCCCGCTTGTGGTCCATAGAGCCCCAACCGAAACAGGCCCCACTCTTCCTCCAACATCTCTCTGTTGGGTGATCCTTCCCACAGTGACCACAAACCACCTAAGTACTGCTCGAACTACCCTGCTTACCCTTGAACTTCTTCTGGAATTGACCTCTACCACTAGAACATGCTGCCCTCTTATACTCAGTTCGCTCCTCCTCAAATATGGCCTCTGCATCATAGGCCTGGTCAATAGCGTCATCCAGGGTAGCCGGCCACATACATGCAACCACGTGACGCTTATGCTTCGGATTCAGGCCGTTGACGAAGCGAGTCACCTTCTTATGCTCAGTATTCACCATATCCTCTGCGAAATGAGACAACTCTGTAAACCTGTGGACATAATCCGCGACCGATGTCTGTCTTTGCTGAAGGTTGAAGAATTCCACTTCCTTGGCTCGCTGAACATGAAGAGGCATGAACTTCCGACGGAACTGCTGCTTGAAAGTCTCCTAAACCGTATCACCAGGCATAGTCTGGAATGAGCCTTTAACGCTCCTCCACCACGTCTTGGCTACACTCCTGAGCATAGAGGCTGTGAGAACTACTTTCTGTTTGTTTGTACACACAATAGTATCAAAAAGTTCCCCTGTCAGCTCTAGCCACTACTCAGCCTGCAATGCATCCTCTGTACCACGGAATTCAGTAGCCCCACGCTTACGGAACTTGTCGAAAAGAGCATTTTGATCCATTTCCTTGGGCTGGAAAATCACTTGCTGTTCTACTCGAGGAGATGCCGACGCGGCTGCCTGACTCTGCCTGTCCACCATAAATGCCATCTGAACCTGCAAGGACTGCATGGACTGCATCATCATCATCAGACGCTCCTCACTACTCATAGGTGAGGGTAGCGATCCACTCTCGCCGTTATGGCCCTGCTGATTCTCATCCCTAGACCCTGATCCTGATACCATGGTGTGCTAGCTATCCTGCAACAGGAAAATGAACAAAATACAAATATAAAACGTCCCAAGTTAGTCAATCCCCAAGAATCAACATATTAGACTCCAAGTCAACTAGTTGATATCGTCATCTCAGCACGATCTTAGATGCCTACATGCTTATAACTAGCATGCTCTGATACCATACAATACGTATGTCACAACCCGAGCCTAGAAAATCGGGGGTTAGCGAAAAGCCAACCCAGTGACTCACATACTCCCGTGCACGTGCATCCAAACCCAGTCTAGATGCGCACACACACAAGGGATCTAACACATGCGGACTAAGCGTACGCGAAAGCTGTAGATATCATAGCAAACAACAAAAGCAATAGCGGAAGCCAAAACAAAGAAAACGAGAGGAAAACCAAACGACAATAAGAAGAGACGAAGATAATATACATGGTAAAAACCAAATACGAGTCTGAACACACACCAAAAGAGACCAAAATCATGATATACAAAATATACACAGGAGTGATAAAGTCCAAAGTACAAAATACAGATCTCCAAAAACCAAAACCATGATGACATGCAGGTACGCACTCAGCAGAGGCGATTAGCCCAGTCTGCCAGGCCGGAGGGTGTCTCTAAGCTCTGCCCTACAGCCTCCTCGACCGCCGGGGAGCTGGGCAAGGGATCTGCGCCTGCAACACCACAGACAACACAATGAATACAATGATCCAGCAAATATAAGTGACAGGGACGTAACACTCATAGTATCAAATAGAATAATTACAAAGATTAAATACAGAGTTTTATATTAGTATGCTAAGCAAATCGTGCATAGAAATAAGACATGATAAATGAATCAAAGCATATAAATACTGAACTAGGTGGCTACTACGTTGGCCATATTCTCTTACATAGAGAGCAGAGCAGACAGATGAGAACACCACCGACCTGGCCAAGGGTACAAGTGGGTCTCGGTTTCCTGGGTTCCGGGGTCCCAAGACGAAGCTACGCTACAGCGATACAAAGCACAGAGAACCAAGCCAGAGGTAACGCCGTCGGGTATCCTAGGGCTGAGGCTGAGTAGAGCCAGACTGATACTAATAAAATCAAATCTAAGGAAAAAGGAGATTATCCGTTTTGGACTCACCGATGGCAAAGACCGGATCTTATCCTCACGTATTAATCTCTGGGCAGAGCCACCAGGGAGTACCCACTGAAGCAGAGAGTTCAAAGCCAGAGAAATACAGAGTATAGCGGAATTAAGTCAACGCATAGCATAGATCAAAGCATCATACAGAGCGAAGAATAAAACAGATATATACAACGAAAGCAAAAGGATCTCGTAATGCATAGATATAGATCAGCAGAACAGAGGACAAAACTATACTCAATATGCAATGTATCTCAGATTAACGCAGAATCAAGGTTGATTACGAGCCAAATCTATTCTAGTTGTTCACTGTCACTAACCGTGCATGTTGGTGTAGTTTTAAGTTGTTCAATGCACCGTTGCCATCAAAGTGTTGCAATATAATCCTCACGTGCACTGAAGTCCCTTAAACCAACACCCATGTGGAGGTGCTTAACAGTAAATCAACGCTCGCATGAATGAGTCACAGCCTAACAGACTATTCATGCGGTCCAAAGACTCCATTAGGCCAGTCTACATGTGGGGTCAACCTGTAATTTAGCCCTACAGAGTCACACCATTATCCTACGTTTAATTTCAGATTTTTTCCAGGTCTTACGGTTTAACCATGGGTGACCTACGGCTTAGCCGTAGACATCTTACGGCCTAGCCGTAACCTGCACTACGGCTTAACCGTGGTTCCCTTCAAAACACAGCTAAACTAGTCATCTTCCACCTCTGATCTGATTCCTTCTTATGGCTGAGCTACGGTTGAGTATACGGCTTACCCGTAGACCAATCCACGGCTTAGCCGTAGCTACACCGTAGGAGTACTGTATCTGGAAAGTTTCGACTTATCAGAGTGTTAATTCACGGTTGGGTCACGGCTAGCTTACGGTTCAGCCGTAGGACAAGTTACGGTTCAGCCGTATCCTAGCCGTAGAACAAAGTTCAAAATTTACGTCTCTGGAGTCTGAGCCGTACCAAGTTACGGCTTAGCCGTACAATACAGAAACGAAAATGAGCTGAGTTACAGAAACTGGAATCTGATACAGAAACTGATCAAAATAGACTCAATAGATCCTAATACCTTAGAAATTGGCTGTAAACATCCTATACATGGAAGAAGATGAAATCAAAGCAATCAAATAAAATACCCATATGTGTTATACAATCCTGTACTTATACTTGCCTCAAAGCTTTGTCAAATCTACTGGAGATCAAGCTCAAATCCAGCTAAAATCCAAGCAAATCAAAGAAACAACCCATGCACACATGAGAACACAGCAAGAGAGATGGGAAATCCAAATTGGAGAAGAAGAACTGAAGAACCCACTTACCTAAAGCAAAGACAGAGATGAGAGAAGAAAACCCAATCGAACTCACACCAACTAAGAGTGAGGAAGAGAAAAGAAGTGAGGAGAAGAGAGATGGATGTGAAGATCACTGGAGTTTGCATGTGCCGACTAAGCCAATGAAATGAGCAAGGAGTTGGACATCTGGACAGATGACTCATTATATAGTTTTGGAGTTTAAAACAAAGTCCGATGAGTTTAGACTATTTACAATTCAATTCACACGAGGGTCTAACTTCTCCAATTGACTCCGAATAGGTCTGAGACAGTTACAGGAAATAACGAGCTCAACGAAATACACGTGCTGATACTAAGATGATGCAAATATGATGCACTCAAAGCAAAAGCAAAATTACGAAAAAGGGCTTAGAACTACCTATACCAGGTCAAAGGCTACCCAACTACCTATCCATGACCCGAAACCAAGTCCAAAAGAAATAAACAACATAAAAACACACTAATGAGCCACTAAACCGGCTCAAAGAGGATCAGAGTGTTGCAGAAATTCAATTGAGTTCCATGACATGCTAACAGTTTGTCTTTAATTCAATTGAATTCAACTGAATTTCATATTGCTTCGGCTCTCTTTAAATAAATGTGCAAAATGATTGAATAATCTATCCTTAAGCTATTGCACTTTCTGGAGAGGGAAAAGTCGTTTTAATGTGTTTTGTAGGATTACAATCAGATTAGTGCTAAATTATCTTGCAACTGTGTTATTACATTTATAGATTTTCTAAACTAAAATTAGATTAGTGCTGAACTCAACTGAATTACTTCTACATGTAAGCCCTTTTTCATGGGTACACATGGTGTGTATTTTGCAGTCATTACCATTTTCATTTCGTTTCTGCTGAAATGGCCAAGAATTTTCATTCATCCATGAAGCTGATATGAGATGCATATTGTAACTTTTTTGTTTGACCTTACGTCAGTTTCACTCAAAAACATGGATTTCAATCAAAATTGACTGAAATGGCCAAAAAGTCTAAAATGGCCAAATTGTTTTTGAAAATACATTTAAGCTTAAATCTTAAAGGTTATTAACTTTTATTGGTATGAAAATTGTGTATAAACGTTATTGCGGTAAGGAATGTGCTTAAACTTTACACTCATATCTTATAATATTGTTTTATTATAAGGAATTAATGTATGAATTATATTTTAAATTCTTTTTTTTATTTTTCTAACATATATGTAAATTTTGACATTATTTATTTCTTTGGAACATGCCTCAGAAATACTTCACTGAAATTCTGAATCAGCTGAAACATTTTATTTTGGAGGCTCGATCGAAATGAGGTTCGCAATGAAATCGAAATGAGATTAACAACTATGGTATCTATATATTACTTTTCAAACATGATGAAAATCTTGTAAAA
This sequence comes from Sextonia rubra, assembly GCA_037013555.1. Lineage (NCBI taxonomy): Eukaryota > Viridiplantae > Streptophyta > Magnoliopsida > Laurales > Lauraceae > Sextonia > Sextonia rubra. The sequence goes on along the minus strand of JASUAD010000011.1, from coordinate 26,621,722 downwards.
AACATTTATGGGTAGAACTCTAGCTGCACTAGTGTATTGAGTTTGTGCCTGTGTATCAGGGATGTGGACAGAGGGCCATAGGAAGAAAGAATTGTTTAATTATTGCCACTCCTCTTTGCAAAAAGTCAACAGCATTTTAGTGTGTTGAAGGTAAAATCCCCTCTTTTGAAGCTCATGCCACCTTATTCAATACGTAGGCAAGAAAGAATTGTCGTTATTGCATTGCTTTTCATAATTTTATTCAAGACAAAAATGCAAAGAGATAAAGAATTTATTTGATTTTCAGATGAGGACTTTACTGTTGAGGAAAATGATGGTGAGCATGGTGCTTATGTAGGTCCCTCTATACCATCAGAAATAAGAAAAATACAAGGATGACAAGAGATTGCATCTTTACAAGATGAAATAGCCGAGGCTCTCTTTGCCAAGGGTAAAATGAATTGGATAGGAAATATTCTCTGCTGAGAATGAGTCAAGGAAAACTTGAATGGTAATATCTGCAAAAAAAGTTATTCTCAATTAGCAGAATTTACTAGGATTATATTTGCTAACATTTTCAGTTTGCGTAATTTTGTGAAGTATACATACCTCCATATGTTCATTAAAATGAACAAGTTTTTGTTACAAATATTCATGCCATAATTCTCAAACGACCGGAAAAATTTCTCCTTGGAGATCCATTGTGTGGCCCATTCAATGAATCGTTTCGATCATGTACCACTAAAAGATGATTGGATTAAGAAAAAAAAGGCAACATATGGTTCTTCTTCATACTAAATCTACTAATTGGCCCATCTTAGATGATAAAAAATAGCCCTCAGATCCCATACAACCTCAGCGTTTCTCTCTCAGGGACTGTTGTTGTGGCTATTATTATATGCCCTTGGATTATTTGCCACTAATTTCAGAAGGCCACCACATTTAAATTATCTCTCAAGAAAAAAATACTATAGTTTTTGGGGCAACATAGAAAAAAAAATTTTTGTGGGAGAGTTTAAGAGGGACATAGTGTTTTTTTTTTTATTGGTACCCAACTTAGGTGGCTGGGACCTTAGTCCTCTAGTGAGGGAAGTCTATTTGAAGTGAGGTAAGGAAGCCCTCTAGTGAGGGAAGTAAATCTCAAGTGAGGAAAGGTAACTACCCAGGCTCAAATCAGGGTAGTCAGATAAGAATTGACACCTCTTGTTATTGAGGTAAGACGCTATTTTTTCTTTTTTTTTCAAAATGTTAGTGTATATATTTCCAAAAGAGCTGTAAGGTGTCTATACGTGTCAAAAAGAAATTAGGATAGTTTACACACACGCGCTAAGTCGAGGCAAAATTGCCACAGTGCATAGCGCAAACCCCATCAAATAACTATGACCAAAAACAAAACCTATAAAGAAATTCGAGAGCCCATAACCTCGACTAAGCAAAATAAATGAGAGAGAGAGAGAGAGAGAGAGAGAGAGAGAGAGAGTTTTGCTAGATTTGTAAATACAATTAGGAAAAGGAGAGTCGGAGATATGCCTTTCATGGGGATTCACCAAGGGGACCTATTTTAAATTTAAGTCTTAACCCATTTGGCGGTCAACACAAAAGGATGATGTATATTTGTTTCTTATTTTAGGGGATTTTACCCGAAAAAACCCAATAGATGGGTCCCACATTGAAGAAGACCTTTTAGTTTTGATAGCACCAAATTGATCTTCAGATATTGATCTGGTTTAGATTTTGAAAAAAATGGTGAAGTGACATTAACATCCCTATTTACGACTAAACAATGATGTCATCGTCGCTCCATTTTTTGGATCTATAAATATAAGACTTCAATAATGTTGAAGACATGTTAGGAGATCCCGATAACACCACAAAAATATGATATTGCTGGTATGAAAATTTTCTCTTATCTTTATTAGCTAGGTTCATTTAGTTTCAACATGATATTATTCTATGCTTTTTTCTTGTTTTAAACACTGCCATTTCTTTTTAAGCCTTATAATAGATTGAATGAGAGATGGAAGACAGAAATTAGTCTTTTGTATAGCTTTTTCATTTTATGAGAGAATGCATGTTGTTATTATCTAATAAGTTTGGTTTTTATATATGGATCATTAAGCAGAATATCGAATAAAATAGGTGCGACTAAGGTTTGTGTTAATAAGAATAAAACACAAACTTGAGGCTACGCCTACTTTTTTGACATATTATTTTGATATTTATATCCTAAGATCAAACTTACGAGATGAATATCAGCATCTACTCTCTCATCTAATGGTAAAGCTAAATAAATCACTCTTTCTTGTATCCCCATCTTTCATTCACTGTATGCTTAGTCTTGGTAGGAAAATGATAGTATTTAGCTAGGAGCAACGTCAGATTTTTTTTCTAATTTTTTTTAACAAGCAATGTAGACACTGACATCGCCGAGAGACATTAACTTAACGTCTCTTCATATATATATATATATATATATAAAAGTGAGGGGAATCATTTCAGCTTTTTATTGTCCTCATCTGTTTACCTTTTACATTGAAAATCATGTTATGGAACCTGCATCCCTTTTGTCTGATCTCCTTTGATTGGATTAAACTTTGGTAGTTGGCTTCATTTATCAGGTAAGTGATTGATTGTTGCTTATAAAATATGGATTTATGTCTGATCTACTGTTTAATTATTATTTATTAACTAATGATAGTAGTTATAGTCTTTTTTGGGTTGTGTTATAACTCTTTGTTTAATACTATTCATAGAATGATTGGATAATTGTTAGTGCTATGTGATTGTATGATTGGAGATTTTTCATAATCTAAGTTGTATACTATTGGCTTCAAATCTAAAGTGCCTTACACTATCATTAAGGAATATAAATGACAGTTTTGATTGATTTAAGCTCTTAATTATTAATTCAGGCTTTTCAAATCTATCTTGTATATTACTGCATAGCATGTATCGGTATTAAGGTTTGAATGTATACTAATATTATTCATTATAAATAGGATGTCAAGTGGTAAATTAATATTCATATTCCATTACGATGGTACATTTGAATTCAATCTTATTCATCCTATTTACAAAGGTGGTATGCAGAGGATGAGGCATGTTGATAAAGATATAATATATGCTGAGTTAAAGAAAATAGTTATGAATTCATCAAATTGGGATGCCAATATAGAGAAGATAACTGTTAATTATCTACATCACAATGGTCATATATTTTCATTGATTTGTATTGAAAGTGATGATCATATTTAGTGCATATTGGAATTGTGTGGGGATACTACGAATGGATTTTTTTTGTACTTAGTACAGCTCTTTATTGAATCCCACACATAAATAGAGAAATAACACTTTTAAATGTGCCTCATGTTGATTTGGATGTGAAAGAAGGCACAATGAATATTTTTCCTCAAATGGATAAACTAACTCTAAAGTCTGAAGAGATGATCAAGATATTAACCCTTTTGAGTATCAAGGGTTGAGAAGTTTCTGGGTTGGGTCAGACCCAAATTCATGTGAGAATGGGCTATCACGTAACACGTGACTCCCTCTTTCCAACAAATGGTACTGTGTAGGAAAGGAAAATAAATAAGAGGGGAGGCAACTGTGAAGGAATGCTTTTGTCGAGGCCTTTTCACGAATAATATTTTTTTTACTACTTATTTGAAAAACTAAAGGCTCTTTAAACTTTATTTCGAAACTATTATAAGACTCCATTACAATGGAGTCTTCATTGAAAGCAACATTTTCATTGAAAATGCCATTAACAATGGCGTCTTCATTATTGAATTTTTGTAAAAAAAAAAAGATAATTAATAAAAAATTCAAAGAGGAAGACTCCACTGTAGATGGAGTATTCATTGAAGGCTCCATTGCTAATGGAGCCTTTGTCTTTAAATTTTGTGGTAAAATAAATAAAAAATATTTTAAAAAGATTGAAGATAAAAAAATAAAAAATTGTAGACGCTATTGTAATTGGAGATTTCACTGAAGACGCTAATCCTAATGGAGTTTTCACTAAAGACTCCAAGGAATAGAGTTTTCACTAAAACTTCATTCTTAATGGAGTATTCAATACTAAAATTTAATTTATACACTCAATGTCGATGGAAACTGTAAGACCACGACCCCTAATTCTTGGATTTAGTGCTGATAAGTGAGGGATTAGTATAATAAGTAAGATTCGTTATTAATTATATTTTCTTAAGGGTTAGTGTGGCTTTTGTATAGCTTTGGGGCTTTTGGATAGGAAACAAATAGAGTGAGTTGGAGTAAAATGGCCCTAACGGTCCAAAATTCGAACTCTACCCTGTTTGGCTCATTCACGCTGGACAAGTGAAGTGGTGTCGTTGGCCCACGTGTCAGCAACTCTACTTCAACCTTAAGGGCCCGTTTGTTAATTTTTCCTCATTGTAAAGTTAAAGTCATCTTTCATTTCACCACACAACAATCCAAAAAAATCAAATCAAAATACCACATTTCAAAAAAATTCTTTTACCTTTTTACACAAAAATTCATAAAATTACCTTTTTATCCCATTAACAAACAAAAAATATCTACTTTTAATATAAAAAGTTAAAAAATTTTATTCTTTTTTCACTAAAAAATAAAATCTAATCATTAGATTGATTTCACCCTTCTCATATTTTTATCTTTTAAAATTATCATTCACTTCACTTCATTCTACCAATTAAATTAACAATCGGCCCACACACCTCGCTTTGAGTAGGCGCCGATTCTACTCCTCCTTTCATCTCCTCTTCTGCGCAGCTACGGGGGAACGCTGATGGCGTCCGTGCTTTTTCTCTCCTCTCTTCTTCCTGCGTTTACTCTCATCTCTGGTATGTGATTCTCCCCTTTTCATTCCTCTTCCTTTCTTCTCCAGAGCTTCATTCTCACCGTCTTCTCCTCTGCACAAGGTGTTTTGTGTGCTTGAGCCTCACCAATCGCGGCCCTGCACGTTTTCCTTTCGTTCTTGAGGTATTATTACTATGACTCTCTGTGTGCTGTTTCTTTTGTTGTTTTGTGCGATAGTGTGATTGTTTCATTCCCTTTTGAATTGGGTTAGTGTCTTTTTTTAGCACTGGATGCATTTCTCCAGCTGAAGAATGGATGGCACCCCATGTGTTTGATTATTTGTGGGTTTGAATCTAGATGCGAGTTGGGATTTTTTGAGAATTGGGGTCCTCTTATTTTTAGTATTTGTCTGATGGGATTCTCTTTTTCCTCCCAAAAATCCATAGCATCCCACATTTCTTTTTGTGGGTTTGCATCAAGATGCGAATTGGGACTTTTTTTTTTGAAAATCGGGTCTCATTATTTTTTATTTCTGTATTGGGTGCACCATACGGATGAGTGGAAAATTATAAATCTGTTTGGCATGTTCGCTATCATCTGCCCCCCTCCTTGTGGACTTGAATTCTCGGAGCACAACCGTGCTTCCAGTCTCTGTGTCTGATGAGGGCTCTGCCACTGCCCTCAATTACCGCAGCAAATTTGCTGATGGTCTTCTAACTTTCACTCCAACGGCCGTGGCTTTTAACAAACATGGGGGCCTCATATCTATTGGGAACTCGAAAGGGGAAATACTTATAGTTAATTCCAAGAGCATCCAGGTGGTTGCACTCACTCCTGCTTCTGGGGTAGTGAATTTGACTGAAAACCCAAATCTATAAGATTATATAAGATAAGAGAGAAAGGGAGAAGGTTGTGGGGGGGTGGGGTGGGCGGGGGTGGTTATCATGGGGTCTAGCTGCATTGGATGAAATGGATATTGGGACTTGGGGTTTTTTTTTTTTAATGTTGATTTTGGAGTTGTTTGCTTTGGGGATTTTGGGTTTTTGAAGAAGTTTACATTTTAGTTCAGTGATTGGTTGCTGGTTTGGGAATTGGATCGTTGATGTTCTTTTGTTCCACCTGACTTTGTTATGAATTCCGAGGGATTTGATATCGAGAAAAAAAAAGGGTGCATATGGATTTCATGCAAAATTGAGTATTTTTAGTGTCCTTCAGTTGATTTTGTGACTGTATACTTCAGTAGAAGAATTTGATGAGAACAGTCCTTGAACTGAACTGAAATGTGTGATATTTAAGATGAGAACAGAAGGAAACATAAGGAAACTAGAGAAGTACACAACAGAGCTGATTTTGTGAACCACCCGTCTAATAGAAAATCATGGACTGTTGATTTGGTGACTTTATGCCCAATGAGAAGAGAAGAAGACAACAGTCCATGACTGCCATGGACTGCCAATTCAAGCCAGTACATTTTTCCCACAAATTTTACTGCTAATGTAGAGTTTAGAGTCTTAGACACCCACATAAGTTACTAAAGCAGCATCATCAGTTATATTTATAAACAAGTATAATGATTGAGGTTTGAACAGTCATAAGCAAAGAGGACATGTGATTCCCCCTTTAATATTCACTTTTGTCTCCACCTCTTTTGCTCATTAAATGAAAAGTCCACCAACACCCGTTCAATCCTTCATCTCTGCATTGGATGGCAGAAACTGTATACATGTAAACTCCCCACCTACATCAGTGGATCATGGCAGTTTCTGTATGTCCATCCCCACCTTAACCACCACATTCCTCTTCTCTCTACCCATAGATGGCCACGCAAACCAGTCACTTACAGTACCCTATCCGTCCATCCCTCAAACTGAGGTTGAGGGAGTTAATGGGAAGGAAAGGAACTGCTCTGCTAAAACATTATCTAGGGCCACAATATCTCTCCTATATCATCTCGCTGATGGTGAAAAAGAAAAAGAGGAAACAATGACACATGAAAAAGGAAATTTCTGACGCATGAAAAAGGAAATTCCTGACCACTAACCAAAACAACCCATCTTATTGCTTGTAGGGTACCAAATTATTTCATGACTTATTGTGCTTCTTAGACGCTAAATGACTTGGGTTCTACAATTGGTTGGTTGTGTGCTCTGCTATGTAGTAATTAAGTTTTTTTAGACTGTTTTACTCATTTTATTGGATGCACTTTGGATCCTCCCTTCATCTATTCTTGCTCTTGCAAAGGTGAAGCCTCCAATATGCATGAAATTCTCGTCAGCTTAGCATATATCACACTAACAACAAAAAGACAATAGCCTTAACACTTTTTAGATTCCAAATGTATGAAAGTTCCCTCACTCAAAAGGTGAATGTGAAACCAATGTATTATTTATGGGTGGGATTACAAATAGTTCCAAATCCATTTGATGCTGATGCCACAGGGAAGCTATTATGTGTTGAATGACATCTTTCAGTTCAACTATGCCTTATTAAAGAACTCTTTGAACCCAACAAAGTATATTTAGATTGGAATTTCATGGACCTTTTCGCCCCTATCATGATGAAGGGATGAGAACTGTTAGTTGTTTGTTTTCATGCTTGTTTCTTCCATATGAACTATCGAATATTCCTTTCAGTTGGTTGTATGAATTGACAATCTAAACAAATTTCTACTCTAAAATTTAGGAGATGGACGTTTGTTTGAAGTTCATAAGTTCAACTCTTTAAGTTCATGGGAGTATATATCCTTTTTTTTTCCTATTATGTTTTGTTGTTGTTGTGTTATTTCAGTGGTTTGACTTGAAGTTTGAATATGGGGTGATGAGTTTTGATTGAGTTTTGGTGTGTAGATGCAGTAAGTAGAAAAGGGTGATCTGCAGCAGTTGTTCTTGTATTGATATGTTCGACATCTTTTGTCTTTGTCTATTTCATCTGTATGTGAGGTGATTTTAGTGTGATTTGGATAGATGGATGAGGTTCCTTTGTGGACATTTTCATTTGGTTGTATGGATTTTGAGTGAGTTTTGCTTTAGATAAACATGGGTCTTGTTTGGATAGTTGCTTTCATTGCTGTCTCATCATTCTCTAGTGTTTTGTTTAGATAATTTGATCATTTATTTGGAAATTCTATGCCAGTCCTACCTCTGGAGCTCTGGTTCATTGGTGTTGCTACTTGATCGTTTGGTTTGGTTTATTTTATTTTGTTTTTGTTTTGTAATTTTTTAAGATATCGTAGTTAAACCTGTTTTGATTTTGAAAGTTGGTATAAGTCCTGGCTAATTTGCATTTGGGCGGAACAGTTTTGAGACAATTTAATGGGTTTTTTGGCTGCTACTTGAAAAGGGTGCTCTTCATGAGGCTTGTCTTTGTGGTATATATCGATTTATATACGTATGTTTGTATATTATTTAATTATGCTGATTTTGGTGTTTGGAAATAATGGGTGGAGCTCATTTTCAAAATTTGCATATGGATGATTGAATTCTAAGATATACAGATTGATTTGAACTATAAGAGGTGAAAGGATTAGATATTATTGGTTTTTGATGTCGAGGCTACCATTTGTGCACACCCATGATGACTTTGGCGCCATTTGATAAAATTTTTGAATTCTTTTTTGAAATTTGCTACTGGGTGCATGTATATATATATATATATTTTTAACTTTTGTTCTAGCTTCGAAAATGAGGAAAGGGTATTATTTATTTATTCTTTTTGAAGGGAATTTGTTTGAGTTATTATTAATTGATTCATCATCTTGTCCCTGCTTTATGTTTATATATTTGTGATCTTCTTTTTTTTTTTTTTTTCAAATTTTATTCCAATGAAGAAGTTGAGTAGGATCTATGAATTTAAATATGGGGCAATGAATTTTTACTAGTTTCTAGTGTTGGATGATAAGAGCAAAGGGTAACTTCCAAAGATTTTTTACTGATATATTAGTACATTTTAAAATTATAAGTGACATCATCTTTTCTGAAACTTTTCATTTGTTTTTTATTTTTTATTTTTCTATGGGGGGAGGGGCGAGGGGAGAAGGGTAAAGTTCCTAGCGAAAAGTGAAAACAGGATGTCATTTAGTTATCCTAATTGGTCCATATTTCACTTTCTATACTGTTTATACATTCTCATATATACAAGGATGTTTCTTCTTTACATACATCTTTCTTGGGTTTATTTTTTGAGATCTTCTACTCATCTTCATCTATGGCAATGTTCAATCCTACTCTACAAAAGTAGTAATATTGGCTTCTTTGAAGTCTTGTTATTGTTCTCAGTTGTGGTTATTGTTCAACCTTAACATAGAGTGCCTCTATGTTCCATGTTTTGTCATTAGAAACCTGCTTTGCATTGGCTTCTTTGGAGTTTTGAAATCTGTATTGTTTATTCAACACTTTGATGTTACCAGCAAAATGACAACATGTGTATATCAATCATCTTTGCTTGCTTAGTTGCCTTGTCTTTTCCTTGTGTTAGTGGTATTTTTACCCAGTTCTCATCTAATTTCCTATGTTTTTTAGTAGGTGACATATTTTTCTTTATTTATCTTTTATTTTCATACTGGAATAAACTTGTGCGTAGTATTCTTTGATTGTGAGATTGGTAACCTGTTTTGCTAGAGATTAGTATTAATTTTCAAGAAATTTGTAAATTAAACAAACAAAAAGTGAGGAAGACGTTATACTTGATATTGACCCTCAATTATAAGTCTTCATAGGAATGTTTCACTAATGGTAGTGCTTGCCTCTTTGAAATTGAGCTGAGCGTGCTCTTGGAACTTGTAATTCATGCCATCGACAATATATCTCGGGCTCACAACGTTGATCAAACAGGTTTCTCCATTGCAAGTTGTTTCCCTCGATGTGAACCCCATGTGGCGGTTGTGTGTATACATTGCCAATGATAACGTGCCCTACATCTGTGAATCGTTCATGCATTAGGAGTGGTTTGTTTTGAAACTCACATTTTTCTCCATACCATGTGTTACCAATTGGATCCGTGTGGGATCCCATCGTTTGTTTGCTTTGGAAATCATCATCGCTGTCCTGACCAGTCGAAGAGCTTGGTTTTGCTACATTCTTAGATGTCCGTTTTGGCATTTCATTGGTATGGCTTGAGGTGAAGTCGGAAGCCTAAATGGACCTTTTGGAATCTCTTGGTTGAAGGCAATGTCTGATACATCACATGATTAATAACTATTCTATCATAAAGCACCATGTGATAGGTCAGTCTCCATTAAGTCTAGAAATCGATGGGTCACACCATTCACATTGAATGTGGATAGTCAGGGACACTATGAGTGGACATATCTGAATGATCACATGACACCATGTGATCTGTGATCGAGTCAGGCAAGACTTGTCCTATCCTATGAAGCACGGACACTCCAAAATGGTCCCCGTGTCCGTGTCGGACACGTGTCGGACATGGACACGGCTTCGACACGCTGGGACACGTGTCCGACACGCCGAAAACGTGTCCTGGAATTTTTTTTTATTTTTTAAAATTCGGACACGGCTCGGACACGGGGTGGACACGGCTCGGACACGGGGTGGACACGGCAGGACACGTATGGGACACGTTGTGGACATGGCGGGATTGAAATGTAATAAAAATTTGCTCAACTTGGGTTAAAATTAGAAAAGAAAAAAGAGGAAGGGGGTAAATGTAAATTTTTTTTAACTTATAAGTTATAACCCTAATGTTTTCTTCACTTGTGAGATGAAAAGGGGGAAACCGGCTGCAGCTGTCTTCACTTGTGAGATGAAAAGGGGGAAACGACTGCAGTTGTGAAACGGAGAGGAAGAAGAGAAAGAAGAGGAAGAAGAAAAAGGAGGAAGATCGACAGCTGAGCTGCGCCTGCGCGTGGAAGAAGAAAAAGAAGACAGCTAAGCTGCGCCTGTGCATGGAAGAAGAAGGAGGAGGAAGATCTGAACAGGTACTGCTGTTTTTGGTTGCTGCTTTTTTTTTTTTCCTCCAGTGCAGCTGTGCTGCTGCTGCTTTCTTTCTCTTTTTTTTTCTAACTGCTGTTTTCTTTCTCCTTTTTCCTTCCGTCTGACTGCTGCTGCTGCTGTTTTTCTTCAGTTCTGCTGCTATTTTTTTTACTGCTTTTTTTTTCTTTTTTTTATTTTTGCTGTGCTGTTGCTGCTGTGCCTTTTTTTTTGTTGCTGCTGTTTTTTTTTTCTCCAATGCTGTCTGCTGCTACTGTTTTCTTTATTTCTGTCTTTTGAACTATTGCTGTGCTGCTGCTGCTGCTGCTGATTTCTTTCTTCTTTTTTTTTTTCCAACTGCTGTTTTCTTTTTCCTTTTTTCTTCCATCTGACTGCTGCTGCTGCTGCTGCTTTTCTTCAGTGCTGCTGCTGTTTTTTTAACTACTGTTTTTTTTTCTTTTTCTTTTTGCTGTTGTTTTTTTTTTACTACTTTTTTTCTTTTTTTACTGATTCCTGTGCTATTGCTGTTCTCCTGTTGTTGCTCTTTTCTTTCTTTATTTTTTTCTTTCAGTGCTGCTATTTTTTTTTTCTTCCATGGGACTGCTTTGCTGCTGCTGTTGTGCTGCTACTGCTGTTGTTTTCTTTCTTTTTTTTTTTTCGAACTACTGCTGCTGCTATGTTTTTTCCAGTGCTTTTTTTTTTTTCTAAATGGGACTGCTGTGCTACTGCTTTTTTTTTTTTCAGTGCTGCTGTTTTTTGTTTGCTGCTGTTTTCTTTCTTCTATTTTTTTTTACGAACTGCTGCTGCTGTTTTTTTTTCAGTGCTGTTGTTTTTTTTTTCCATGGGACTGCTGTGCTGTTGCTGTTGTTTTCTTTCTTTTGTTTGCTTTTTAATTTGGCTACAAATATAACTATTCTTTAATTTTATGATTATATATAAATATATATATTTATTATTTGCCGTGCCCTAGCCGTGTCCGTATCCTTTTTTTTTTTGGATTTGCCGTATCCCCGTGTCCGTGTCGTGTCGTATCTGTGTCCCGTATCCGTGTCTGTGCTTCATAGGTCCTATCACATGACATGATAAGTCAAGTCGGACAGGTGAGGTTTCACTTTTTTGCTTGGAGGTGACAAGCCACTATCAAAGATGTCTTTTATTTATTAGAGCAGCAATCAGTGGCGTGTCACTTTTCCAAAATTTGTTCATTTCATGACTTTAATGTGGGCACGAGATAAGCTAGGTGATAAGGTCATATTCCTAATTGTTTATGACCTTTGTAAATGAGTTCCATGGTGCGAGATATTTTTGAGGCGATGGGACGTAACTGGGTTTTGGAGGATGAATTCCATTACCCATTAAATCCGAGTCTTTGTTACTCAGGGCAGGCTGTGGAGACCAAGACAAGTGAGCTTTCGTTCCGAGTATATCAAGCTGAGTGTCTTGTCGTAGATTTGCGACGAGAAAATTATCGTTTTCCTTGTCGGTTGGCATTCAATATAGCTACTGATACACCTCAGCAATTGCAACGTGCATTGCACCGTTATCGAGAAGAAAACAACCTCATGATGAAGCATCTCCGACAAGCTGTGTTGCATCGTGAAGCACACGAGTTTGCTCAAGATAAGGATGTGCAGCACGGTCGTCTACTTTGGGCATGTAGCATGGACCCCCAACTTGCTTTTGATTCAAGATGTTTGATGAAGATGATAGCACCTAATAAGATTATCACATATCGTCCTTTGTATTCATATAATTAGCTTACCGGACCTTTTCTTATCATGTGGATGCACTTTTATCTAACATAAATAAAAGAAAACCGACATTTTTATTAAAAGTTCATTATCACGTTATTATCTCAAACATATTGTCATTACAACGTACACAACGATTGAAAGATAAATCAATAATTTACATGTTCTTAACACATGGATTAAAAGTATCAAAGCCCATTCGTCATCTGACATATAATACTCATAAACATACAAAACGATAGAAAAATTGGTCACTGTGTGATAGCTTATTCTTCATCTAACATATAATAGTCAGATAGATATTTCTCATTGGTTAGGACGTTATTACGCTTAGTGGTAGTGAGTTCCCTCCCAGTTGCTTCGGCCATCTCGGCTGCTAGTTGGAGCATGAAATAATGGCACCTCCGCATAAGCATCCTATTATTTTCCCTCTTAATTTTAGTTACCGCTCTTTTATAATCGTTCCCATCTCTTCTCGGCATGGTCAATGAGAGGCATCGGGGGATTGGTGCACCGAGGTTGTGTGGATCCATCACCAATCCCTCTTGCTTGACCAACTTGAAATTCCACTCGTTTCAAACCAACTAAATACTCCTTTGGATCTAAGTATTTTTCGGTCCAATAGTCATCGTGGAAAGGCTTTAGTAACTACACCTGAGCACGCGCACGACCAGTTGAACTTTCTGGGACTCCACCTGCCACTAGGGGGAATGATTTGGTTTCTGAAATATGGGTGATTAAGTTTTAACTATGAGACATTCTATGGATATGGGTGGGTATATATAACCAAGCTCAGTTATCCATATGCTTAAGATATCACACAATTCTTTATTCACGAATTGTCACAATCATCTGTTGCATCAATTACTACATTGATTTTACTTGTCGATGTCATTGTAATATTCATGGAGGGCAGTGTTGGGGATCAGCTTTATACAAGACCGATAGATAGGTCTGTACTGACCCTGCACAGTTCGCACAGATTTATAGTCGTGTCTGCTTATTAGATTTGTCATTTTGTATATCACATGTCATGTCACACTATTATCTCTAATGTGGAGCAGAAGAAAGAGAAAAAAAGGAAAACTGTAGAATAGAGGGAATAAAGAAATGAAACAAAGTGTAAAATGAAACTCGAAAGGAGAATGTTGTACAATGTGAGGGAGTAGGAGGGATGAAAGAAATAAATGAAGAAAGTAAAAAAAAAAAAAAAAAACAAAAAGGAAACGAAGAAGACTGTATAGAAGTGAGGGAGTAAGACTGTAGGTGGGATGAAAGAAATAAATGAAGAAAATCATGTAGTTTTTTAATGAAAATTATGTAGTTGTCAGGGCATTTCAAAGTTTTAGTACCTTAGTGAAATATTACACTAATAAATTGTGGTCAAGAAAGAAACTAGGGTTTATGTGGGGTTGTCTCAATGGTGTTTAATTATTATTATTATTTGGTGTTTTTATTTTTATCAACGGTGTTTCTTTTTTAAACAAATAAGTAAATTTCAAGAAGAGTTCTCAAGGCAGGACAACCTCTGCTTTACTGATTTTATAAACTGGGGTTTATGGGGGCCTGTTTCAATGGATTTTTGCTCTGTATTTTAAGTTTTGACAATGGTGTTTTAAAAAATAAAATTCAAGAAATTTCGAGGGGAGTTTCGAAGGCAGGAAAACCTCTACTCTACAGATTTTGTTTTTCAATTCAAATTCCTTGGTAAGTAAGGTTTCTTGCCTTCTGTCGACGATCAGGCAAAATACTAAAAACCAGCAACTACCATAGACAGTTTTCTCAAACCAAAATAAAGTTTCAAAGCTTTAATTATTAGTTTATAAGTGGGTGGGAGTTTCTAACTAGTTTTGCCTTAGTGATGTTCATCTTTGAAAATAATTTTCATTGAATTGTATCGAAAATTACTTATGGAATGCAACAAATATGTTCTAGCTAATTGGCTAATATGCTATTAATATATGTGATATATATTTTTTTTTTCATATTTTATGTTACTTGTTTAACCATATAAGTCCCATAGATTGGTCATCCTTGATCGAAATAAAGCTTTGTTCATTAATCTTATGGTTATGCAATATTCATATTTTGGTGATTCATGAAATCTAACTAGTCAAACACCCAATATATTTGATTTTTAAGATTTGGCTAAATTTTTAAAGGACTTTGATCAACGAAAAGGGCTAAGTATATTATATTGATTTGACCATTGATTGGGTAGAATCGTAGTGGTGGCAAAAAAGCTAATGAATATTTGTTAAAGTTCCATGTTTGACATCCCATTTTTTTACTATGTTGTTCAATAATTTTGGTAACTGTCTTAGTTTTAATATTTTTGGTAACCACACTATATAAAGAAATAAAAGCGAGTGAGTTACAAATGGAGTTGTCAGTGGAAATGGAGTGGTCAATGGATCATCACTGAAGACTCCATTTCCAACAGAGTCTTCGACTTAACCAAACACGTAGCCTAAAGACTCGATTGGAGTGTGGAGATCCAACAGAAGACTCCATTGGACAACAGAAGTTCAAGTTGAAGACTCCATTTCTAATGGAGTCTTCAACTAAAAACTTGATTGGAGTTTCAACATATTGGAGTTTCAATAGAAGACTCTATTGGAGTTTTAACAGAAGACTCCATTTCCAATGGAGTCTTTAACTAAACAAAAGGCAGAGCGTTCAACAAAAGACTCTATTTCCAATAGTGTCTTCAAGTTTTTTTAAATTATTTTCAATCTTTAGTGTTTTTTAAAATATATATTTTTTTAAATTTTTTTCCAGAAAATTCAAAGACAAAGACTCCATTGGCAATGGAGTTTTCAATGTCTTTGTCTTTGAATTTTTCATTTATTATTCTTTTTTTTTTACAAAAATTCAATAACGAAGACGCCATTGTTAATGGCGTTTTCAATGAAGACGCTGCTGTTAATGGCGTCTTCAATGAAGACTCCATTTGCAATGGAGTCTTATAGTAGTTTTGGAATAAAGTTCAAAAGGGCTTTAGTTTTTTAAATAAGTAATAAAAAAATATTATTTGTGGAAAGGGCTCTGCTTTCGACTTTGTTCTTCTACTATATTTTTTTTTCACAAGAAAGGGTTTTGGTGTTGGGAACAGGAAGGACGGTGATTTTGTTTTAGCCATCAATTGGAGGATAGTGAGCAGATAGATGGCTAGGATTTGATCTTTTGATGGGAGAGTCTATGTGCAATTTTTTCTCCCATTCACAGTGGGACCAATCATAGATGAATGGTCTAGACCATTACGAGGAGCCCGACCTCTGTATTATCAGTTTGTTTCTGAATTTTGATGAATAGTGACAAGGTATTTATGCTTGATTGTGGGGATTTTAACATGCTAAATTAAGAACCCATTAGGGAGGATACTTTATTATATAAGAAGTTCCATTCCCCTAACCTTTTTTTTTGTTGGAATCTTACACTTTTTGAAGGGGAAAAGGAGAGGACCGCAAAGAAATGGGCACTCATCAGCAACCCAAGAGAAGAGTAGCATTTGTTCTAATAGATGGGGTTGGAGATGTCTCACTTCCGAGGTTTCGTTATCGGACTCCTTTGCAAGTATCCAAAACACCCAATTTGGATGCTATTGCTTCGGCAGGAGTGAATGGGCTCATGGACCCTGTCGAAGCTGGCTTGGCTTGTGGAAGTGACACTGCTCACCTTTCTCTACTAGGGTATGACCCAAGAATATACTACCGCGGTCGAGGTGCATTTGAATCTATGGGTGCCGGATTGGCCATGTCTCCTGGGGACATTGCTTTCAAGGTCAGCGACTCTATCTTTATATATTTTCTCTCACTTGGTTCTTATATCGAATGTTTTGCACAAATGCATGTAACCTTGTGTAATTAATGATGATTTTGAGATTGAACCATTCTATGCCATGGATTAGAGGGGAAATGAAGACGATAGCATCTATACTTGTATTTTGGTTTCAGTATCTCATTTATTGTTTTACCTGCAAACATTTTAAATGCATTGAAACAGTTAAGAGTCACTCTTTATGTTTGTTCTGTTTGTTAAGTGAAGAATTTTGCAGAATCCATGTAGATTTTTATTATTTTGTTAGATTAAGTCAGAAAGACTGCATACCTTTTTGCAAAAAACTTGTGAACCATCCTATCCTATGGCACATCCTCTATCTCCTACCCTATGAACTGTCATTTACTTGAACACTGATGCTGTTTGGAATTATAATTTCCAATTTGCCATTAAGTTGACCCAATGGCTTAAAATATCAGTTAGTACCTTGAAGCTTTATGACGTGTTGAAGCATGGAAAAGATGTCACAAGAGACTCTAGGAATGAGCCTCAAAGGGAGAATTCAATCCATGTCCATGAAGGACAAATTTTATTAATCTTATGTTCTACAATGGTCATATATAAATAGAAGAACAAAACCCTAAAATCATAGACTCCTAATGAAATCAGGAACTCAATCCCAATGAAATAAAGAAACAAAAAACAAAATTCTAGACTTTTTGGACCCACATGTGGGCCACGAGGCTGGTCGTGTCGGACTTGGCCCACATGCTTTACCTAATTCTCCCCAAGTTACATAAGAGTTTGACCTCAAATGTGTGTCCTATTTTGCATTACCATTGTAGATATGTTATACCTGAAGAGATTCATTCATACTGACTTAGATTTCTTCTTTGGTTGTTCTGACTTCATAGGATTGAGAGTAATGACTTAACAAATGTATGTGTTCTCTCTTATATGATCAAACTTCATTTTTAGCATACAACCAGTCTTCGAAGTGAGACATTCCTTGTATCCATCAAATTCCATTTTTATGATACATTCATGGTCTTCTAAGTAAGAGAGTCCTTGCATTCATCGAATTCCATTTTTATTATACATACATGGTCTTCCAAGCAAGACTCATTGATGGTAAAGGCAATTTGGCACTTATGTTGCACTTTCACTTCATCACATGTCATCAACCACCGAACAAAGTGGATTGGGAATGTTTGTGCACCCTTAGTTGTAGATGATCCACAAAAAATTGAGCCACTATTGTTGGAGCTTCCACTGTCAGTTAAGGCTGCATGTCCTGTCCTTTTACATGGCCAGTCGAAGGAAAGATGTTATTCTATTACCTTTTCTCTTCGACATTTGGTGTACGGTTCTCTATCACCACCCTTTGACTCATCAGAATTTTAACGTTGGACTCGTGATGAAGATCAACATGCTCTACATATTCTACCTCTCTTTGTTTCTGTGGTCATTTGCTCCTCTAATTTTGGCTCCTCGCTGTCTTTCTTTTCTGTGACATGCACCAAAGATTTTGGAGGCCATTAGGGCATTGAAATGATTATAACCTGTTTCTCGACAATGACAACACATTTGAATTGTTCTTTTCCTTCCTTTGCTCATTATTATGTTGGAGATTGATTTCGTATATTAGCTTGATTTGGCTGGTGTTCTTATATGAGGCGACGTAGATGATTGGACGATCCCTTTAAAAGATGCGAGCTTGATTTGGCCATCTCTTTGCCTCTTAATGCATTTTGCACGACCCTCTTAGCAGTTCAAAGTTTTGAAAATCCAGGTGATGTCAGATGTCCAATTTAAAACCTGATCATACTTGCAGGCTGCTGCATCTTTTTAATTCGATCAATTCACACATTGCTTGGACTAGAAAGTATTCCTCTGTATACTCGAAGATTGATTTGTTACCCTGTTTCAAATGTTTCCCCTTGATTCATATTTGAGAATTTTTTCATTGTTGCAGCTCTGTGCACCAAATGGCTTCATGCCCACAAAATCTAGTGGCCACTAGTGTAATCTTGTGGCCATCTATCATAGTTTTGTGAACAAATACATTTCCCGTGCACAATTGCGAATCCATGAATTTTTCTGATTGCATCTTTTTCTCTTTTTCTTTCTGAATTCTGATTGCATCTTGTTGTTGTACTCAGGAATAACAAGTTTGATACCCAAATTCCTATCAATGTTTTGAGGACCCTAGTTATGTTGATTCTGGATTGGCTTTTCTGTTGGATGGTTATCTTCCTAGCAGTTGTTGTCCATGTGGTTGCAGTCAATATTGGTAAGTGTCAATTCGAGTTAATAGCTGTTCAATTTTTGGAAGACATGTGATGCTGGTTAGATCCAATATTTGGCCTAACACTAGTGGACCACGTTGATGGGCCCCACTTCGTCCATAATCTCCTCAAGATCAGGGATCCATATCCTTAATTAGATAGTTCTAATTGGTTATTTATTTCCAATTTTATGTTGAGTTGAGATTAGTAATTGCTTAATTTATTTTAGTAAGCCATGATTGTCTAGAGATGGTCATTCCTAGTTTAGAAACAGTCACTTTTATATAAAGAGGAGTCTTTCATTGTAATGGACATGCTTATTTTCAATTAATTAAAGTTCTCTTTTGAGATTTATCTCTTTTGTGGTATTTTTCTTCTTGTGAGGGTGCCCTAGGGGCTGGAATCCATCTCTGGATTCAATCAATCCTTTGGGAGATTGATCTACTTTTGATCGGAGATCTGGGGTTGCGCTAGTTTGGTATCAGAGACCAAATTTGGTCACCGGAGAAACATTTTCTTTCCCGGAATTTATCGTTCCATCCATTGTTCATCATTAATCCACTTCCAACATCACCGAAAACCCCAGCAAACTCAGCAACCCCAAGCCTATCTCGAGACCCACTATAACCTAATCTCTAATCCAACCTTTACCTGACGGCCACCCTCATCCCGGTCAAAACCCTAAACCAACCAGAACCCTCAAACCCCAATTCCCTTCAACTCCATACCCCATACCAGACCCCTTTCCCTAACAAACCTCAAAATTAGAAACCAAACATTGAGAACCCTTGAAACCTAGAAATCATCCCCAAATCAGTACCTAACCATAAATCCAGCCACCGAGAACCCTCGAATCCATCTATGGATTCGATCAATCCTTCGGGAAATTGATCTACTCTTGATCGAAGATTTGGGGTTATGCTAGTTTGGTATCAAAGACCAAATTTGGTCACCGGAGAAAAATTTTCTTTTCCGGAATTCATCGTTCCATCCATTGTTTATCATTAATCCACTTCCAACATCACTGAAAACCCCAGCAAACCCAACAACCCCAAGCCTATCTCAAGACCCACTATAACCTAATCTCTAATCCAACCTTTACCTGACGACCACCCTCATCCCGGTCAAAACCCTAAACAAACCAGAACCCTCAAACCCTAGTTCCCTTCAACTCCATACCCCATGCCAGACCCCTCTCCCTAACAAACCTCAAAATCAGAAACCAAACGCCAAGAACCCTTGAAACCCAGCAATCATCCCCAAATCAGTACCTAACCATAAATCTAGCCACCGTACACCATCGAGTCTCCTAACAAACCCACAAAAACCCAATACCCTCCTCCATCGTCCCCAGCCTCCAATCCCAGAACCCCACCCCTATCTTGAAAACCTGAAAACAAAAAAAGACGAAAAAAAAAAAAAATCCTTCAATCTACCTATCTAAGCCCCTTTCGTCCCTTCCTGAATTGAACCCACCCAAGGCTCGTCCCCCTCAACTGCCTCTGCCCTTCTTGAAACCTTAACCACTTCCCCAACCAGCAACACCACCAACATCAAAGCCGCAAACCGATATTCACTAACACTCGAACACCCATGCCATCTAGCCTTGAGTGAGGGCCATCACCTATTTGGGCCTGAGCTAGATCCTACCCCACCAAAGTGAACCCGACTATTGTTTGGGTCTACAGCTTGGTCTAACCTAACCCAAGTCCCTTTTTTTATTCTCATAAAAAAAAAACTGGTTTACAAGGAGCCAAGCTAGGCCACAAGTATAGATTTTTCTACTAGATTGATCCCAACCATTGATCCAACAAAAAAAAGAAGAGAGGGTGATATCTTGATCATTTGATCTCTAATCAACGATCTGTCTTCACTAATATATTCCACTCATCAAGATCCATCATTGCCAACATACTGTGATCAACAAGATCAACAAATCAAATCAGTTTATCCTTTTTTCAGGCAGTTGAATTTTGAATTAAATCATCATGAGGATTTTAAAACACTTAGTTGAAGTTCAAAGATTTGTATATCAATACAAATATAGAAATTGGTATTTTGAGAATGAGCTATACTTTGAGCGATTTTTGAATTTGAAGCAAGAAGAATTAATAGTTGATGAATATACCCACCAATTTCGAGAGTTGCAAGATATCTGTGAACTAGAGGAGACTGAAATGCATATTTTGGGTCGTTATATTAGAGGCTTGAGACCAGATATCTTGGAGAATATGAATTGTTGCAACACCAGTCAAGAAGCATACTTAGAAGCCTTTCTTGTTGAACATATGCTTCAATAGTCTTGCATGCGACAATGTGTATATCAACAAAGACGAAGAGCACATGTTATAGAAAGATGTTTCACCGGAGAAGATAATCCCACACTTGTCATTAGCTGCCTCCTTAACACAAATGAGAAGAAAGAAGAAAAATGGAGATAAGCCAAGAAATTTCACACGCGGGTGAGAGTCAAAGACAGGGCTATTAATTTGATTATTGACAATGATAGTGCAATGAATTTTGTTGCATAACAGGTTATCGACAAGCTTCAATTACCAACTGAGAAGCTTCGTAAGGCCTACCAAGTTACATAGTCTAATGGTTATGTCATTCCTGTAATTCATAGATGCTTGGTATCATTCAAGGTTGGTAATTATGAAGACAAAATTTAGTGTGATGTGATGTATATGAATATTGCTCATTATTTTTGGATGACTATGGATTTTTGACCGGAAAGCGCAACATGATAAAGAGATGAGCACATATACCTTTCCGTGGGAAAAAAAATGGATTAGACTCACTCCATTGCCATTAACAGCTCGGTCTTCATCTAAATCATCACCTTCAACTGAAGAACCACAGCATGATTAAAAAGATGTTGACATCATATTGCACCAAAGGAGATACCAACCATGACTATTGACATTAAAGATGTAATAACTAAACAAGCTCAAGGCAAAGTTGATCTCATGAATCATTTAGAACAAGTCATAGAAGAGCAAGTTTATGGCAACACTATCTTCATGTGCTCAAACAACATTGATTAAGACAATGTTACCCATGAGCCGCCAAGAGTTGAGGAAGAAAAAGGACAAGAAAATATTCAAGACTTTGAACGGGTTAACAAGAATATTGAACATCCGACAGATCTGATTGTAACTCCACTTTTAGCAAATACAATTGGGTCTTCGGAAATCAAATTAGTTGATTAAGTGGTTTCGCAAGCAAATCATATTTTTTATGTTCCCCACATTGACTTCATCTTTGGGGACCACGGATGGATATTTGAAGATTGTAACCTGTTTGCATGGCAACACTCAAGGCACCAAATGGTGAGATTATACATCTAAGTTAAATGCAGACATCAAAAGATTCCACACCTCCAATCTACTTCTACATGGAAAAAATAGATGCATCAAGCTTCCACAGCATGTACAGCGAATGAAGATCGAAAGATGCATTAGAAGTTTTTGTGATTGATTTTTGACCCAGGATGACTTGGACCCCAACTTGCAGTTAAGTTCTGCATTTCTTAAGTCAACAAACTCATTAGAGTCGAGCTTTTCCAAGCCGGGGAGAGTTGACGCAGTCTAGATCCAATATTCGGCTTGGCATTGATGGGCCCCACTTGGTCCATGATCTCCTCAAGATCAGGGATCCCTATCCTTAATTAGATAGTTGTAATTAATTATTTATTTCCAATTTTATGTTGCGTTGAGATTAGTAATTGCTTAATTTATTTTAGTAAGCCATGATTGTTTAGAGATAGGCATTCCTAGTTTAAAAATAGTCACTCACTCCTATTTAAGGATGAGTCTTTCATTGTAATGGACATGCTTATTTTCAATTAATTAAAATTCTCTTTTGAGATTTATCTCTTTTATGGTGTTTTTCCTCTTGTGAGGGTGCCCTTGAAATCCATCTTTGGATTCGATCAATTATTCAGGAGATTGATCTATACTCAATTGGAGATCCGGGGCTGCACCAACATGCAATGTTATCCTTTATTTAATTTGCATAAACAGCTAGTTGGACATGGCTTGTAGTGAGTTCAATATACAATCGGCATTATCTGATTCTCAATTCATCCATTTATTATATCAGACTAGGGATTGATTGACTCATTTGTTTCGGGGACAAAATAGTTCTCCCCTTGTTTCTTCGGAGGCATCTCATCTGTTCGTCTCTCACTCTCTCTCTGTCTCTCTCATAATATGCAGCAAATTCTGAAATTAAACTTGACTAACCTGCTATGTTGATCTCATCTTTAAGAGTGCAATATCTATTGAGTTTCAATTCTCATAAGAGTTGTATCTCTTTGCACATCCCATTAAAGTTACAATACGTATGTCCTATCTTTGTGCGACTTATTTTAAAGCCCTTGGATTCTAATGCATCCCACAATTTCTCAAATTTCACATTATCTCTCAGATTTTTTATTTAGAAATTTCTATGCGGCCAATCAATTCCGAGCAAGTCTCTTTGGTATACCTTGTCTTACCACAATGATTACAAACTAACTTTCTTACCACATTTGAGTACAAACTAGTTTTTTTTCTCTTTTTTTTTGTTTTTGTTTTTTTTGTCTTTAGGGGCAGGTTGTTGCTTTTTTTTTCTTTATTTCCTTTATGTTTACTAATAACCAAACCAGATCTTTTTGGTTTGAGTTTAGAGATGTTAATAATTCTTTGATGAGTTTCTTCCCACTGGAGAAGGGACAATGTAGTTCCTGTAGGAGGCAAGGATTTTGGCCAAGATATTTGCCCTAACAGACTCATATTTAGGGTTCTGTCCTCTTAGAAGATCACAAATGCGGTGATTTTCAGTAAATTCTCTCCATTCAACCGGGGTTGGACCATTGAAAGAAGTTGATAATGACTCAATCCTCCCACTTACCCCTTAGAGCCAGAAAATAATTTTCCTAGTTTGATTCCCTTGTGGGAATTTTATGATTTTCATTTGCAGTTCATAAATCCTTGTATAGTTTCTTTCTAAGTATAAGAGGTGGCCACACCGTCTCAAATATGCTTAGCAAATTTTGAGAACATGAATGTCCTAGAAAAGGAAATTTCCATGGATTGAAGGAGCCAAGATACAACAACGCTATTTCAGCTTCCCAGTCACTATATGTTGGGTCATCTTCCAGGGGTGGTTTAATTTTTTCCATTGACATTCCCAAGTTGTAATTTTGGTGGCCATTCAAGATAGTGTGTTCAATTGAAATATGCTATAGTTAGTTTAAAATTGTTTCCTTTAATTTTCCTCTTTCCCATTGATTTGAGACTTGTGGACAGCTCCATTCCCAGTATTAGTACCACTACTAGTTCCACTTTCTTTTGCCATTGAATATGAGGAAGACTACTTTGGAAAAAAAAAGAAGGAAAAAGCTCTTGATGACCAGGTGAAGAATGTTTGTAACAGCAGCACTACTATTGTTCATGACCATGGTTTAAAATAGTGGCTGCTACATAGTGAAGTGGTTGCATTATCAGCTATAGCGGTTGAGGCTGAGGCTGCTACCCTATTTTGAAAATAGCGGCACTGTAGTCTCAAACCTAGCAAAGCCAAGTAGTTTTTATTTAAAACACTCTCCTCAATAGCCTTTCCTAAAATTGTCTCTACCATTATATAGTTCAAAATCAACACACACACACACACACACAAAAAGAACCGATTTTCTACCACACAAGATCAATTTTTTTAGCACTTAAAAATTCATGCTGTTGCACCATTATCTATGATGGCTACTGGCTAGATATGACAGGGATACAACAAGGACATGCTTTGGACATGACGAGAACATAGATTTTACACAAAAAGTGAAGCATTGGATACAAAACGACGTGATATGTTGCCGATTTTAAAGTATCTGTGCATCATAGTCTAGTACATATTGCCGCAACTAGTACATATCGGTTGCTATATAGCATTTTGGGCTGTTACGCCTATCGCAACCGCTATTTTAAACCTTGATCATGATTGAAAATCCTGAATAAACATAGACTATTAAAAAATTTCATTCGAGCTAGGACTCTACACTAGTACCGATTAGCGATATAGCAACACTATTGTTTGTGCCTAGTAGAAATGACTTCTCCGCATAAAAAACTGAATCTTTGAAGGGTTAAAAAAGCAACAGTACCATACTTTGACATACGTTATAGGGCCATTCTCTAACTTCTCAAGCTTTTGGTGTTTCTGATTACGAACATGGTATTAGAGCTAGGGTTCATGTGTTCGATCCCTGAGGGCGTGTTTCTGTCCATGTATGTTCGTTTGGTGTATTTTTGTCTACCTAAGGATCCCCACATGTGAGGGGGGTTGTCAGAACCCATTGATATACATTGTTGTGCCATTCTCTTACAGCTCGAGCTTTTGACTTTTCTTGTTACTAACAACTCTATCCAATGAAAAAAAAAGTTAATTGGATAGATCTCTCCTTCATTGGATAGATCCCTCCTATTTTAATTTGAAGAAATCTAGCAACAAACACAGTTTATCAATCTGCCCAGATGTGATTCGATTTGTTTTCGATGCATCAAAGAGTGGGAAGCGAACTGAATAGGGGTAGTCCAGAAAAAAGACCATGCACAACTATTCTTATGTTTTCTAAGCAAGTGGGCATCGGTAACTCAAATGAAGTAGAGGTGTTGGCTATCTTGGAAGGTCCTAGGGTGTTTTCAAGAAGATATTTTGGACCCCTAGTTGTAGAAAGCAATTCCTTGAATGCAATCAGTTGGGTGTCTAACCGAAAGGAACCGCCTTGGAAATTTCAATTCCATTTCAATGAAATTAGGGAGTTATTGGCTACTCTTTTTTTTTTTTTTGTCATGAGGTTAGATCTGCTAACCATATGGCAGATGCGTTAGCCAAGCAAGGGGTTGAGAGGTTGTCTTCTTGAGTGGGTGTGATGATGCAATAGGCGTGGGGTAGTATAATGCTCTTGTACCTTATCCCTCTCATTTATTTCTTTGTTTTCCATCCTTGTTTCTTTTGTCTTTCTTTACTCTTGTACCCTTTCTTTTCTCTTAATAAAATTTTGTTACCATTCAAAAAAAAAAAAAAAAAGAAAACTCCGATGATCTGCACTGTGCACAATCCCTCCAAACCAAACCCTTAGTCTAACTTCTTTATACAAAATGTTGTCAATTTGCTGTGTATTCCAATCAAAGCAGAAAAGAACTTTGCTGAGCAGTGTTAAGCATGAAAGTGCTGTCAAACTGAACTTTATAATCTAGCTGAACCAGAACAGACCTTTGTCGAGCAGGTTTAAAACAGTTGAACTGCTTTAGGGTTGTTAAAGAAGTGATCTCTTGAAGACCTTACATGTGCAAGAATAAAAAAAGGGCGTGATTATGAGTTTTTTTACATGAACATGTAAACCCTATAGAGTATCTTTTACGTTAGGATCTTTGCTCTGTTACCAAATTGAAAGAATTGGAAGAAAGAGGATAGGAATTTGAGTAGAGAAGTAGGGCTTTATTGTAGAAGATGAAGGAAGAGGGTAAGAGAGAGAAAAGACCTGTGGCAATGGGATGTGAGTTCATCTACATTTATACGCATGACCGCCTTTATTTATGTTAAGAGCTATTGAGGACTTTTGAGTCCAAATACAATTAGACTTCTGATACCTACTACAATTAAACGGTTCCTTACAATAAAACAAAATCGGGACCTGTACATTAGTTTCCCAGCAGAAGATACTGAAGGTCAATCTCATGCAGCTGGCTTTGTGTAGAAGGATCCTAATCCAAGCATATTTCTCTACTTATAGGGTTCCATCACAATGAGAAAAGAAACCAGAATGTTACTGAAGAGCGATTTTAAGAATACATGAGTGATCTTAAGTAGGTCTCTTGGACATTAAAAATGAAATAGAAAATTCTTTTTTGCAATTGGATTTCCTTTAATTAAAAGAAAAAAAAAACGTTCATTGAACTTTTCCCTAAGTAGAAAACTAAAATATGAATGATAATTAATGGAAATAATAAGAAATATACTAGAATTGCAATATTACTAATTAAGAGGCCTGGGCCTCCTGCCTACACAGTTGGGCCCGTTAGGCCCGCCGTGGGGCATGGGTTTATCCCTGGCACATGGTTCTTGGGCTGGATCTAGCCTACCGAAGCCCATTCAGTGGCAGCCCCCTCTTGGTTGCATCATTTCGTTCTCATCCGATGTGTTACCTGTTTTGGTACAATGGTCTCTCTAACCAAATCTGCATTCTGTTGAACCTCCCTCATTGGTGGTAAACTAGAGGGAAACTCTCTTGTGAACATTTGTTTCAACTTTCTTGTGT
Organism: Sextonia rubra; assembly: GCA_037013555.1. Lineage (NCBI taxonomy): Eukaryota > Viridiplantae > Streptophyta > Magnoliopsida > Laurales > Lauraceae > Sextonia > Sextonia rubra. The sequence continues at coordinate 26,594,901 of JASUAD010000011.1, read as the reverse complement.
AATAATATGTTTTTATCCTCTTTAATGGTTCTAGGCATTTTTAGTATCTTAGGCATGGGGGGTCATTCATTGGCTTGTTTCTCCATCATGTAAACACTAAAATCCTTTTTCTCATTCTTTCCAAAAATTTGCCATTCACATATCCCACCTAGTTGTAGGTTTTGATGGAATCCTCTTTCAAATGAGATTCTTTTTCTCATGCTTTGTATTTTCAATAATCATTGTGGATGGTTTGTTTGTCATATTTCAATCTTACCAACAATATGTGGCACATGTCCATATTATGACCATGTTGTTCTGTTGAGTGGTATCACAAATTGAAATACTAGAAGGAACGGTTACAGGTTACCCCACTCATTTTCTTGCATTAAGAAAGTCAGTATGGTCTTGGATTCTTCTCAATCTGGAGTTGCAACTTTCAGAGTCCCCTGAGAAATTACATTTTCGAATCAATTTTCAAATAGCAAAAAACCCTGTTATAGATTCTATTGGTTCAAAGCCATTCCTTCTTTAATGGCTTCTTTGGTGCTAGTAAACTTTTTCTAATCACTGGAGTTTCCTATCAGTCACCTGTAACCCGTTACTGGCAAATGTCCCCATCATACTCTGGTTTGGCTTTAGTATTCACAGACTGTTGCTGTCCTAAATAGTTGGACTGCTATGTGTTTTGCTTACATCCCTATGAAATAAATCTATCAGTGTGGTACTCTGAAGTGTCATGTTTGATGTTCCACGTTCTCGCATTTGAAACGGTGAATGTTTCATTGTATGCTTCTACTGGCTGCCTCATTGGTTAAGGTTTTATAGTATCTAGATCCTAATTCCAGTTTGGCATACCATATTTGGATTGAGTCCTACCTGCTGTTGCTCCTTTCTGCACTTGGTTGACTAAAATGCCTTGGCCTGATACCACACCCCATATATTCCTCTATTTGAAGAAGGTCCCTTGCTGCATGCCTAGATGACTGTAGAAGAGGGATGAATCCCAACCTATGATGCCCAGATATGGACACGGGTATGGACATGGACACGGGATACAGCAGTTTGATAGGATACCGATACCGGTACGGCATCACTTAGGATACATTTTAAAATTTTTATTAGAGTAAAATTTAGTTAGGACCCATTAATTAGTAGGACATTTATTTTATATAGGTTAAATAAATAGGTGGTGTGCTCATTATGGATCCCCAAATATCAAGTTAGAGTGAAATTGGCTAAACCAATGTGGAGGTGGGACATTTAAATTTAAAATTTTGGATTTGTAATAAGTGAATTTCACTGTAGAATCCACTAAGTCAAAAAAAGTAATAAAAGATAAAATGGTGGAGCCCATTTACTGTTTTGAAGGGTCAGATGGTGACCTTTCATTTATTTGATATTTTAGTCCGTCAGACAAGTTATTACTGAGAAAAGGCCCTCGCCTTCTATTTTGTGGAAGAATCTTGTCCCTGTTCCGGAATAGAACGAAACTAGAAAGATGGAGGAGGAAAGAGAGGGGAGGGGAGGAGAAGAAAAGTGAGGGGAAGAAGATGTTGTCGCGGTGGTGACTTGGCAACGGATGTAGACTGCACAACAACAAAGCAAGAGAGGTTACAACCGCGGTGATGGATCCAGAGAGGGTACAATAGTGGTGACGAATCTGGAGTGGGTACAACAATGACGAATCGAGACTTCCTGCCTCTTTCTCACACGGTACGTCATCTTCCTCCTTGCCTCTCTCTCTTTATTCCTTTTTTCCCCTTCCTGCTACCAAACCCTCTTTCTCTCTCTTTGTTTTTTTTTTTTTTAAAGATTGTTGAAATGCTAAATTTGGGATACGGTTGGGATACGTCTCCAGTTATATCGTGCCTTATCCTGTACTCGAATCTGTATTAGTACGGGTACGACAAGTGAAATGCCGTATCCGGGTATCATAGATCTCAACACATTGGCAAGGAAAGTCCAAAATCCATTTAGGGATTCTATGACCAGCTGCTTGTCAGTCTTAAACAAGTTATTCTGAGCAAACATCTGGTGAAGTGCCTCATGACACTCTTTCGTTGCCCTGTCACTCTATGAAAGTTCTTTAGTCATTGAAATGGGGATTGAACATAATCAGTGGGAAGGTAGGCACCTAATGAATACTTCATCTTCTCCAAGTCTGCACATTCGGTTTTCCTGCACCTTTTCTAGGTTGCCTTAATCTTTTCCACCAAGCCAAGCTTTTGCCCTTCAAATGGATGGCAACTATTTTCACATTACAAGGCTTTGGCTTTCCTTGTAATGAAAGTGGCTGATCTTGTATGTTTTTCAGATTTTGATTTAATGAATCAGTTTCCATTAAAACCATCCAAAAAAATAAATAAATAAATAAATAAAATAAAATCAGTTTCCATTAAAAACACAAATAAATAGAACATTCTTCCTCTGTGTGTGCATGCAGTTAAGCGCATGTATGTGTGTTGTTCTCTGTCATGCTGTAAATTGACCTTTGATCTTTATTTATTGTTCCACATCAATTGCTTTCCAGTCGAACTTTGCTACGATGGAGGAAAATACAGGAATCGTTACCAGCAGGAGGGCTGATAGGCACTTTGAGGAAGAGGGCCCAATCCTCTGTGCTGCATTGGATGGAATGAAGCTGCCATCTTTTCCTGAGTATGAAGTAAGAGTCAGGTACAGATCATAGAATGAAAGTGTGCTATAAATAAGTGGAAGTATTTAAAAGAAAGAGCTGTATTTTTCATGAGGTTTGAGCAACAATTCAATTGATAATGGATATTTCTATAGTTTGATTTTTTGAGTCCTTACATATTGTGTTTGGGGCTTGCATTACGAAACAAAATTTTCTGTTTTTGTTGTGTTTCTAGAGTTATCGCTGACAGGAATATTTAGACATCCTTGAAGAGGATATGCATTGTACGTTTGGGTATTGAGTATGTACAAGTGGGCCCCACAATAGGGTGATCTGATCTATTGCTTTGACAGTCACACCATGGATAAAACATGTCTCTTTCATCTCCTCGATACAATTCTAAATATGGTCTGAGTGTTGGATAAATGAAATTGTGTACGTTTTCATGCATGGTCCTTTTTGTGTGGTTTCCTCAGGTAAACAGTCTGGAGTATGAAATCATGGATTTCTCATGTCAAATTAAAGGCGTCATGATACTTTGACCATCCCACCCAGGTTGAGAACAATTTAATTTATGGTTTAGTAGTTCAGAAGATATAGGTGGCATTCAAAAGGAGACTGATTTTGTGGTTTATGCAAAATTTCCTTCATAGTAACACATATCTACATCTACCTTTCACCAGATTTTACAATTTTCTGAAATGAGATCCTTCATTAAACATTTTGATAATGAATGTGTAATTGTTGGTCCACTAATAGCTCAGTGGTGAGGCTTCTCCCTCTCTCCAAAATGTTAGAAACAACTAGGTGTCAATCCTTGTTTGTTCCTCTGTTGTGAGGAACCTGAATAGTGTGCGTGGATGAGGGTGTGTGAGTATACCTGATCAGGAAAAAAATATTGATCTTGTTACTTGAAATTTGAGTTAGTGAATTTTCATAGTATATCATTGGAACTCAAGATGTCTTGATCAAATCAACTCAATTATCATTGCCTTATCCCATCAATCTAGGCTGGTTAGCTTCTAGCCCTATCATAGAAAAGAGGGTTTGGCTGATTAGTTATCTATAGAACACTGCCTTACTGGGTGTTGCTTGCTGTTTGATTGTAGTTGGTGTTTGTGAACAATTCACTGACACTGTTACCATCCACCTCCCTCTCCTTTTTTTCAGACAAGAAGCAACAATTTTCATTTATAGCAATTCCAGTTACTAATATACAAACCCTGTCATTACCCTTGCATCTAAGATTTCATCTTAAATCTTAATGCTACCAAAGCATCAATTTTATGGATAATGTTCTCTTGTTCAGGTATGCAACTGAACATCGTTGTGGGGTCGTTGTTAAAGGGCCCAAACTGAGTGGAAATATATCAGGGACAGACCCGTTGAAGGACAATCGTTTGCTTTTGAAGCCTGAAGCTCTCGATGATACAGAGGAAGCAAAAAACACAGCCGCAGTTGTCAATGAGCTATCAAAGGAGATGTCAAAAATCCTGGTTTCTCACCCATTGAATAAGAAACGTGCAGAGGAGGGGAAAAACATTGCCAACGTTGTCCTTCTACGGGGTTGTGGAATTCGAATTGAGGTAATTACACTTGAGCTGCATTTGTATTATTCTTGTTATTTTTCAAATGATGAATGTTGAATGTGGAGAGAAAAATGTATGAAGCTGGTGCCAATTTGATATGAAGCCTGGCTTTATCACTACTACGGCATTTATTAGATTTTAGTTGATATTATTACATGTCCTTTAGAAACTAGCATTATAATTGAGTTCTGAGCTGGTATGTATATATATATGGAGGGAAATAATCCTATGAGAACTAGTTCTCACCACTTTTTTGTGAGAACTGTAGGTGGGGCCCATCTATCACCCAATCCTAACCTTGCAATACACATGGACCCCCCTAATAGTCACATACCCCAAATTTTGGTCAGATCTGAATTTATTGGACTGTTGGATAGACTATGAACCAATCCGAATGGATTGGATTTGTGGGCCACAGATGAAGGGGTTAGGGACATGTGATTGGGGCCAAACTTGATATCCGAGGCAGTCCCACATAGATCTTTCCATCCCCTTGGTCTTATCCCCAAATGGGACCCATATAAAAAGTTCTCATGATATGTGTGTGAGAACAGTTCTCTCAGGATCAAGCTTGATATATATTTATACCCCCTCTGCTTGGTCCTTGTTGAGCACTGATGCTTGTGGGGCCCCTCTTGGCCCCCACCTGGTCATGGGACCGTTTGGATCACCCCACGATCATCACCAATCCCTCTTGATCCATTTCCAACAAGTCTTCACCATCCGAAATAGGTGAACATTCGATCCAACGATCCATTTTATTCAGATTGGTGCCAAACCTTCGAGACCGATCACTGTTAGGGGGTTCCATGTTTTATGGTCCACTCGGATGTATAAAAATGTGGGCCCCACCACATATCCTAGAGCACATTCTCTCACTTTAACTGGCACGCGCGCGCACACATACATATATATGATGTGATTTTAAATCAATAATATCGTAAGTGCATAGTTGTCAGTAGTAGACAATGGCAGAGATAGGTCAATCTCACAAAGAACCGAAACAAAGTGAGATTAAAAACATAAATTTTAAAATAGAATTTAGAAAATGAGGAGTTTGACTTGAAGTAGAATTAGAAACATTAGAAAAACCAAAGTAATTAAAATGTAAAGATAATTGATGATGCAAACAGATTAGAGTAGCCGGAATCCACTTAAGCAATCAAACTATTCAATTTGGCATTGACAGAAATTTGTTGGATGTTATCAAGCAGTGGGATGTTGATCCTCACCTGTTTAAACAACTTCAAGCATCTTATCCAATAGGGTAGCGGTTTTGGCTAGACCTAGCCTTTGGGGGTACAGAGCTTTAGGAACATAGGTCCTAGGAGGTGGCTCACTACGTGATGGGTCTCCTACAGTGGGGCTTCCTTGAATGGGCTCCGATTCCTTTTCTACCGCTGGCTCATCTTTTTCTAATGTGGGGTCCTCCTTTCCTAAATCATTAGGTTGTTTAGCAAGCTCAACCCTGTTATTAACCTGTTTTCCTGACCTGAGTATAGTTATAGATTGAACTTGCTCAGGGGCCTTAACCTTAATTCCTAGATTTTCAAATTGGCCCTTTGGATTTTGACCCTTGCGGTTGGGTTCTAGTTGCCTTGGGAAGGTTCCCTTGTCCCTGCCACTCAGGGAATTGGCTAACTGGCCCACTGTATATTTCAACTTTGCAAGCAATTGCGTGTGGGCATTCAGGGTTTGAGTAGTTAACTGTTGAAATTGGGTGGTGCTCTACTGTAATTGGGCTGTAGTTTGCTGTAACTTGATGGTTTTCTGGGTCAAGAGCTTTATGTTTTCCTCAAGATTCTACTTGCTGGTTTAGTGGACTGGGATTGAAATTTTGCATGTTGCTTTTGGAACCCTGGAGGTGGAATGGCATGAGATTGAATAGGTTGGTTCTGCATGGCTTGTGATGAGCCCACCCTCATGTGGGCTATGATGAACGGATACTTCAAAGTAGGCAACGTATCTTGTCGTATCGTATCTGATAAGACTGATACTTTTTATGTGTAAAATCCATGTCCTTGCCTTGTCCATGGGGTGTCCCTCCGTATCTATGCCGTATCTAGGCAACATAGGATATGGGCCCTTGATCCAAGAAAAATTCGGATTGTCCCTCCAATATGGATTGTATGTATTTGAATAGGGATCATACCTCTGACGATTATCAAAGTGAGTGTTTTGATATACCACATTCACTCACTTAACAATTTCTTCCTGACCAAGAGTTGGTGGGTGGCACAGCCACGATTCACGATCAAGAAGAATAGATCAATCTTCTACAGGATTACTGTTTCCTAGTAAAGCAATAGCCCTTTCTATATAAGAAGGAGCCATTCATTGTAATAGATATGCTTATTTTCAATAAATTAAAGTTTCTTTTGAGATTATCCCTTTTGTGGTGTTTTTCCTCTTGTAAGAGTGCCCTAGGAGTTGGAATCTATCTCTGAATTCGAACAATCATTCGGGAGATTGTTCTATGTTTGATCGGAGATTCGAGCTGTTGGATGGGTTTGGACTCGGGTTCAGGTCAGACCCGAACTGAACCTAACTGAGTATGGGCTCAAGTTAGATGCAGGTCAAACTTGGAGTCAAACTAGACTTAAGTCAAACCAGACTCAAGGCAGGTCAAACCAAACCTGGGTCCCATTGAAACTAATTGACTTTGGTTTGAGTGAGAGAGTTCGCATGTGAGAAAGGGGGTCGTCTTTCCTCTTCCTTTCTACAGTTCAACGAAAAGAAGAAAAGGGGTTCTCTTTTCTTTGACTACAGTGCTGCAAAAGAAGGACAGGGATGGGGAGGAAACTTACCTGGCGACTATGACGAGAGAGGTTGGGGCTTGTTGCTAGCAACGACGGCAAGGCAATGTTGGACGATTATGGCAGAGAGGTGGCTATGGTGGTCTCAACAAACAGAGGTTGCGACAGCGCTAAGGTTTGGTTGACAGAGGTGATTGATCCCTACTGTTGGTGCTTTGCGATGAAGACAACACAGGTACATCTCCGTCCTCGGTTTGCTCTTCTTCTCTGCTGCTGCTTTATTTTTATTTATTTTTTTTTCTAGGTTTGGGGGATTGACGAACAAGAAGGGTCGGAGCTAGTTGGCTGAAGGCTAGGATGGTGGCGGGGCCTGAAGAGGGTTATGGTAGCATTGGGGATGGCGTTTGGCTGGGTTTGGGTTTGTAGGGTGTGGGCTTAGGGTTTGGGGATGAGGACGTGGGATGGTGGGTTGTGTTGGGTTTTGGGGATGGCGTGAAGATAGGAGGAGGGTTTTCGGGGGGCAGGGACAGGATGGAGATGTGTCGGTTAAGGGTTGTGGAAAGGGGATGGGGCTCGGTTAGGGTTTTGGAAAAGGAGGATAGGGTTGGCAAGAGTTTTGTGGGGAAGGTAGGGATCGGGAATGGGTTTGGAATGGGTTTGTTTGGGTTCTGGGAGGTGCGAGGGATATGGGATTAGTGTTGTTAGAGTTGGGAATGAGGTTTGGCAAGGCGGTGGGTTTCGGTTGGGGGCGGCAATGGTTTTGTGTGAGTTTTGGATAGGGAAGTTTAGGGTTTATGGGTTTGGTTTGGGGCTGCTGGGCTCTACAGGGGGATAGGTGAAGGGTTTCTGCAGGTGGAAGGTGCAAGAATGGTTAAAGAAGATGGGTTTTTGGGAGAGTGGGGTTTCAGTGATGAGATGGATGGATGAAATCCAAGGAAGACAATGTTTTGCCAGCGACCTCAGGATTTCGTCTCCAATACTAATTGATGCAGCAATGATCCACGATTGAGAAGAATAGATTAATCTTCGAAGGATTGATCGAATCTAAGGTGGATTCTAGCACTAAAGCACAAACATAACCAAGAAACAACCCATAACTAAAAGGAAAACCCAGTCTGAATTTTATTAATTATCAAACCATACTCAACTACATTGAGGTTTCTCTTATTTATATGATAATAAACCTCATTCTTGATAAACAAGACTTATTAATTAAAACAAGTACTCCCTAATCCTATCAAGCAAGAACTTCCTAATATTAAAAGGAGCATAAATAAAATAAGAAATTCACTAATATAATCAAACTACGAATAATATTCCTAAACAATTAGATGTCCTGTTGGGCTCATGGACTGGGCCCAACGGGTTGGCCAACCTATAGTCTGGCCTGCATCAGTGGGTTAGTGCTACTATTAGCCTGATTGTATTTCAATGTGTCAAATGTGTTTGGATTGGTCTTTTGGACCCTGTGGTTCAACTCTAGGGCCTCTAATCTTCTCATCAATGTGGCCAATCTGGTCTCTGCTTTGAACTTGGGCTCAACTTTAAACATGCCCCCTTTTTTTGGAATGATGGGTTTATTGGGCTCCTGTTTGAATGGGGCCCATTGTAGTGTGTTCTCAGTGACCTCTTCTAGATAGGTCCATGCTAGGTCTGCTATTTTCTGTGTCAAATGACAACCGCAGAAAGATTCAATAATGGTTTTTGTTGGGTGGTCCATATTTTCGTACAAAATGTGGGCTAATCGAATTTTCTCGAAACCATGGTGGGGGCATTGAAGCAATAGGTCCTTGAACTATTCTATGTAGTTGTAAAGGGTTTCCCCTTCCAATTGATAAAAACTACTGGTGGCCTGTCTAATTGAGCATGTCTTTTACTTAAGAGTAGAATTTCTTGTAAAATGCCTCAACTAGTGCAGCCCACATGGTAATGGACCCAGCCTATAAGGCATAAAGCTAAGCTCTAGCCTTTTCCTTCAATGAGAATGAGAATAATCTCAGTTTAATGGACTTGATCATTTGATTGCTTTTCATGGCCTCACAAATATTCTCGAATTCCCTAACATGTTGATATGGGTTTTCTTGGTCCAATCCATGGAACACTGGTAGCATCTGGATCAATTCAGATTTGCACTCGAAGGTGGCATTGGTCTGAAGCAAAGTGATGTAGGATGGTTGAGTTGTCCTGGTGGGGTACATATAATCCCCCAAAGTCATGGGTGAGTTTGCCAGCCATATTAAAAAGTTCTTCAAAGATTGAAGAATATCCTACAACGATGAAGGGTAGTTCAGGCTCAATCTGTTCTATCTTTTGTTTTTACATTCCCACACTTGTTTTCTTGCAGGTTGGTTTTTCACCGATCGTATGCACTGGTTCACCCATAAGAAAATGCAAACGTAGCCTATATGCAGGGTCCTAATGGTCTTAGTTTGATTCATAAGCAATCAAGGGCAAAGAATTAATACACCTAAAAAAAATCTAACTAGGGTTAGCCTAAATCACTAGACAACTCCTAACTGGTGAAAAGAACACCTAGGCCTCCAACCCGATCTTATCAAACCAAGTTGACCAGATCAGCCCCTAGGTAAGTGGTGGGCACAATGGTCCCCCTTAAGTACCACTTGCCTAGAACGAGTTAACTGTTTCCACTAGTGGGACAGGGCTTTTTTAGGCATCAACTTTGGCTAAAAAACGCAATTGGTGCAACCTTTTAGGAAGCATGGACACCTATCTGGGGCCGGCGTGTCAGTGTTCGACATGTCTAGGACATGGACATGTGCCAGACACGCTTGAACATGTGAAAAAGTGTCTTGCATTTTTTTTTAAAATTCAAATACAGCTTGGACACGGCTTGGATACGTGCCAGATAGGACTCGGACATGGACACGCACCAAACACCGCTCAAACAAGTGAAAAAGTGTCCTGTATTTTTTTAAAATTTTTTTTGAAGTGTACTTTCTTTTATTTGATATGTTTGTTAGTTTGCATTTGAATTTTTATATTTTGATTGCCAAATTCCGCCAGTTTTTGCTACCGGTCCCAAGCCCAGGTAAAGGAGGAGGGTTGCGTTAGGTAGGTGACATCTAGCGTAAAACTTTGTCACAACCCAAACATGAATTCTGAACAAATGATATTTTACGATAAGGTTAGGGCGTTCCCCATTTTAAGCGATGCATTGCAGCGTCGCCCAGCTGCAGTGAAAAGTGTGCAAGGGCTAACGCATGACTTTGGGCTAGTGCAGTTAAAGAAGTTTTGCTACAAAGTTTGGCAGGGTGCTAAGAGTATATAAAATCTTGAGTTGTATAAGAAGGCAAAGAAAGAAGCTAAGAAAGTAGTAAGTAGTGTAAAGTTCAAAACATATGATGACCTCTATAATAGGTTGGGAACAAGAGAAGGAGAAAAGGATATTTTTAAGCTTGCAAAAATAAGAGAAAAGAAAAGTAGGGACTTAGATCATGTCAAATATATCGAGGACAATGAGGAAAATATTTTGGTAAAGGACAATGATATTAAAGAACAGTGGAAGGAATATTTTAGCAAACTTTTAAATGAAAAATATTTGGGCTTAGAAGGATGGAAATGAAAGAAGCATTGAAGCGAATGAAGACAGGAAAGGCAACAGGCCCAGATAATATCCCGACAGAGGTATGAAAATGCTTAAGAGAGGTTGAAGTAAGTTGGTTATGTAGACTATTCAATAAGATACTTATAACAAAGAAAATGCCGGATGAATGGAGAAGAAGCATTATAGTACCTATATATAAGAATAAAAGAGATATACAAAATTGTACCAACTATCGAGGGATTAAACTTATGAGTCACACTATGAAGTTATGGGAGAGAATAATGGAGCAAAGACTGAGAAAAAAGACCAAGATTTCTGAAAATCAATTTAGTTTTATGCCAGGGAGATCAACTATGGAAGCTATCTTTTCATTTAGGCAATTAATGAAAAAATACTGAGCAAAGAGGAAAAATCTACATATGGTCTTTATCGATTTGGAAAAAGCCTATGACAAGGTACCGAAGAATTTCACTTGGTGGGTCTTAAAGAAAAGAAATGTCCCCAAAGGTTACATTGAAATTTTTAAGGATATGTATGAAGGAGCAATAACAAATGTGAGAACCACATGTGAAGAAACAGGCGGATTTCCTGTGACTGTAGGTTTACATCAGGGATCAATCTTAAGCCCTTATCTCTTTGCATTAATTATGGATGAGTTAACTGTGCATATTCAAGAAGAAGTACCATGGTGTATGTTGTTTGCAAATGATATAGTATTGGTGGATGAATCAAGAGAGGGTGTAAATGCAAAGCTTGAGAGATGGCGGGGGGCCATTAGATTTTAGAGGCTTTAAAATAAATCGTACAAAGACAGAATATATGGATTGCAACTTTAGTGGACATATACAAAGTGTTGAAACCACTGTCAAAATTGAAACCCATGAGATACCACGTAAAGATTCTTTTCGGTACCTAGGCTCGATGATTAGTAAGGATGAGGAAATTAACGAAGATGTGGAGCATAAGATAAGAGCTGGATAGCTGAAGTGGAGACTAGCTTTGGGAGTGCTTTGTGACAGACGAATGCCAACGAAATTGAAGGAAAAATTTTACAGGACAGTGGTTAGACCAGCTATGACATATGGAGCAGAATGTTGGCCAATTAAGAAGATGCATATTCATAAGATGGATGTAGCGAAAATGAGAATGCTTAGATGGATGTGTGGTAAAACTAGAAAAGATAAAATTAGAAATGAGCGCTTTCGAAAACATTTAGGTGTAGCACCAATAGGGGATAAGATTAGAAAAACTCGTTTAAGATGGTTTGGGTATGTTGAGCGTAGGCCAGTAATGGCGCCGGTAAGAAAAAGTTTGGATATACAGGTGGATGGTCCATCAAGAGATAGAGGTAGGCCGAAGAAAACATGGATGTAAGTCATTAATTCTGATTTGAAGAAGTTTCACTTATCGAAAGATTAAGCTCAAAATAGAACGGAATGGAGAAATAGAATTTATGTAACCGACTCCAACATGGTTGGGATAAGGCTTTGATGATGATAATGATGATGATTGCCAAATTGATTACAAAGTTAAAATGATATTATTTTTTTAGCTTATGATTATATATATAAATAAATATATATTAATAATGTGTCCCCGACGTGCCTGTGTCCTACTTTTTTGAGATATGCCGTGTTGGTGTATCCGTGTCATGTCGTATCCGTGTCCTGTGGCCTTGTCCATACTTCTTAGGCAACCATCAGTAGTCTTTGTCCTACTAAATTCGAAAAATCTTAGGGTCAATTTCTACTTGATTTTAATTAATGGTTATGTGCCTATGTGAGGGATGGTTAGACCTAAGTGGGCAAGGATTTGGTGATGAAATCCATGTCCATGTCCGTACTTCTTAGGCAACCATCAGTAGTCTTTGTCTACTGAGTTCGAAAAATCCTAGGGTTAGTTTCTACTTGATTTTAATTAATGGTTATGTGCCTATGTGAGAGATGGTTAGACCTAAGTGGGCAAGGATTCGGTGATGAAATCCGGTCCGTATCTTGCTAGGGTTGATTGCTCCTACTATATGTGTGGGTTCAATTAAATGTGTGCCAATCAATCAATTAGAATTTGCAGAATTTAAATTAAACAAGCCCACTAGCAGGTAGAGATTTGTGGGTTAAGGGTTAGCAAATCTTACAATCAAAGAGCAATCAAAGCAGTCCCAGTTTCATTTAAAATTTCTGAGAGCTTATCTTCTTATCAGAACGCAATCCAAGAGTCTTCTTCTCCTGCAAGCAACCTATCCCAAAAAGAAATTCAGAGTTAGTGGACTTATCAACTAAGTTAACAAGAAAGATCAAAACTCTATCTAGTCTAAACTAAATCTATTTAAAATTGGATGAAATCAAAAATCAAAATTGACAAATTTATCTAAACTAATCTATTTGAAACTCTATTTAATCTAAAAAAATCAGTTTTTTTTCTATCTAATGCAATTCGAAATTAAACATAAATCCTTCAAAATTTTTTATCTAATAATTTCAAAAATAGAATTAATTCCTAAAGTAAAAATAACAGCAATCGGTTGACCAAACCAAGCCTAGGTCAATCGAGAGACAGTTTTGTCCGCACAAAATTTCTTTTATATTCAAAAAATAAAGTAATTTACTATTACTAATTAAAAACAAAAATACTGACACAATCCTAATGAAATGAAAAACCTAAATCTAAAATCTAAAGCAAATCTAAACTAAACTATTCTTACAATTAGAGATTTCAGATCTTAACAATTAATTGAGATTTGGTTCCCCGGCAATGGTGTCAAAAACTTAATGTGATTTTAAATCAGTGATACCGCAAGTGCACAATTGTTAGTAGCAAACAATGGCAGATACGGGTCGATCCTACACAGAACCGAACCAACTAAGATAAAAAAACTGAATTGTTAAACTAGAATTTAGAAAATGGGGAGTTTGACTTGAAGTAGAGCTAGAAAGATCAGAAAACCAAAGTAATTAAAAAGTAAAGATAATTGGTGATGCAATCAGATCAGAGCAGTTAGAATCCACTTTAAGTAATCAAACTATTCAATTCATGCATTTATTCCAATCTTTTGTCTCAAATATAACTCAAATTAGAAACAAATCAATGTTTCTAATATGGAAAGTTTGTCTATTACAAAAACCCTTTTTTCATATTAAAATTTAATCTCAGAAACCCAAGACCTTCACTTCAAAATATTATAAAAATCCTAAGCATCACCTGTCAAAGACCACGTCAAGCTTCTACACCTTGTCCTGCAACTGTAGATCCAAAGAAAAGATAGAAGTTAGTGCAATTGATTTTCGACTCAGGAGTACATTTTCCCTAACTTGGGGTTGAATTCTTCCCCGCATTTCTCAAGGTGGCAACTCGCCGGAGTCGAATTTTTCCAAGCGAGTGAGGGTTGATGCGGGCTAGATCATAGGTCAGCCAACCCATTGGGCACAGTTTATAAGCCCAACTGGACATCTAGTTATTTATTTACAAATAATATTAAGTAGTTTGATTTTATTATGATTAATAGTAGTGAGTTTCTTTTAATGTTTATGCTTATTCTAAAATTAGGAAGTTTTGTTTCTTAGGGTTCAAGCCAACTCCTCTATGTAAGGATGATTAGGCTTTATTGTAAAGATAGATTGCTTATTATCAATAATATTTTAAGTTGTGAGAGTTTTCTCCTTCGTTATGGTTTTTCTACTCATTGTGAGTATGCCCTAATGGAAGAATCCTTCGTTGAAGTCGATCAATTCTTCGGGAGATTGATCTATTTTACAATTGTGGATCTGGGGCTGCATTGTTATGTTCCATCCAAACCAACGACACACATGGGACCCCTTAAATTAGAATGAATCAATTGAGTTCTCACTAATTCGAATGGATTGGGCCGTTGGATCGAGGGTCAAATTTTTTCTTTAATATAAAGTTGTTAAATTTGTGGGTACAGATGAAGGGGTTAGAGACTTAGGATTGACCCCAAACTTGATATATGGGCCCATCCAATATGACTCTTTCGATCCCCTTAAGTCCTATAATCATAGAGACTCTATGTGGGCCTTATTAAGTTTGTCCCTCACCATATGGTGAGGGATGCATGCACACTTATCAAGAGTGGCTGGTGAACATCTTGCGCACTGGGGGTGGGCCCACTTAATGGTCCATCTAAGTGGGCCATACACATGTAGCCCCCCTAAATTGCATTCGTCCTTACAATTTGGGTCATATCCAAATAGATTGGACTGTTGGATCAACTACAAACCCATCTAAATGGATTATATTCCATTAAAGTTATGGGGCCTGGATGTAGATGATAGAAGTGAGTGATGGGGCTGATCCTTTTGCAGAGAGGAGGGGCTAGGGAGATCTTTCAATACCCTTGGTCCCTTGGGGCCACATGTGGGCCCTTCATCGAGTGCACACGCTGATCCAATGCGCGAGTTGTGCACTGGATCAACACTCTCTCACACACACACACATATAGTAGTTATCCGGTGCACATGGTGTGTATTTTATCTTAAATTCACACCTTAATGTGGGCCCACTTTCCCATGGGGATGTCTTCTTCTTGTTGGGGCCTACATGCCTATAAAATATGAGCCCAATCCGAATGATCTATCAGAATGATTAGATGGGGCTCACAATGCCCAGGCATTCTTGCAACAAAAGAACGCCCCTCTTTTGGTGAATGAGAGAAAGGAGTATTAATTTTTATTGTGCCTATGTGGAATTCTCATTAACTATTCCTAGTTTTTTTCTCATGTTTTAAATCTTAATTGATAGGGTATCCTTTCCATCTTTTTTTACTTCTGAAGAGAAATAATCTCAACGAGGCCCAATTAATGCAAAATTCAAACCGAGTTTTTCCGAGTGCTTACATGAGTCCAAACAAATCTCTTATATCTCTTTTCTACTTCAAATTCAATCTCCTATTTCTTAGGAGATGTGATTTACATTCTTATTAATTTTATTCCCTCGTACACACTCCTAGGAAAACAATTAAAAGTAGTTGAAGTGTGGAACGAACTCTTATAGAGATAGTAAATGATTACTTTAAAGGAGAAAAGGTCTCCAATATTAACTAAACTCTCACTAGACGTGAGAGGGGCATTATATATATGTATGGAAAACATCTGCCGAGCACTCAGTGCTCACAATAAGCTTGAGCCCTTGGGCCCACTTTTAATCCATTCAAATGGACCAAACACATGACCCACCTGAATTCCACTTGTCCACAATTTTTTGGTTAAATTTGAATTTATTGGACTGTTGGATCGACTGTACACCAATTCGAATGGATTGTTGACCATTAAACTTTTGGGGCTTAGATGAAGATGATAGAAATGGCAGTTAGAGCTGATTTTTTGCAAAGAGAAGGGTCCTAGGGAGTCCTTTAAATCCCCCATCTCCATCACCATCCCCATCCCCATGTGTGGGTCCCTAGGTGAGCCCCACCTGTGTGCACTGCACACTTGAGCTTACCTTACCCTAATCTTGAGTTTAGGGAGTCGGTTAAAAAATGCCCTCTTAGAAAAGGGGCATTTTTGCCCCTTACATGCATTAAATGAAATCTCCATCAACTATATAAGCCACATGCAAAGAAATAAATAATGTTTCTAGTTCCAAGGTAAGACAATGAGAAAAGAGAAAATAGAGAAGAAATAGCAATAATCAATTTAAAATAAAACTGAGCATTCAACTTCTTCTTAAAGATATTCTTTGGGAGTGTGAGAGGAGAGAAAATTGGAGAAGATAATACAAGTGGGGCATGAGTTTCGGATTCTCCTTTTTTTTTGCTCAATTGAAAGAGAGGAGATTCTTTCAATTCTTGTTCCTTTCCCACTTTTACTTTAAAAAACGCTCAGGAGCTGTCTAGACCTATTTTACATATATATATAGGATTTCCTCACCTTAGCTCAAGCAGACAGGAGAAATCCCGTCCGCCTGAGCAAGTGGGGCACAGCTGTGGTTCATCCAAATGGACCACACACGGGCCCCTTGAATTGCACTTATTAGTTGAGTTTGGACCCCATCTGATTTCACTGGACCGTTGGATCGAGTGATACTAATTCGAATGGACTGTATACCGTTAAACTTTTGTAGCCTAGATGGAGATGATAGAAATCAAGGATGGGGCTGATTTTTTGTAAAGAGGAAGACCTCTGTGTGTCCTTCAAATCCCCCCCATGCCCATCCCCACGTGGTTCCCCAGGTGGGCTCCGCACCCTTGAGCAGATGCCCCTTAGCTACGACTAAGAATAGGTGCCCCTATGTGTGGTCAATTTGGATGGACAACAGGTGAGCCCCACATGCTTAGCAGACAGGATTTCTCCTATCCGCTTGAGTTGAGGTGAGGGAAGCCCATATATATATATATATATATGGACATATATGACTCATGAGAAATTCTAAAAAATGCCCTTGTCTAACAGTCCAATGAGAGAAAGGAAGACCAAAAGACTTTCTCCTACTTGAATGCTAACATTTATCATCATTTACTAAGAGGAATGTGTATCTAAATCTTTAGTCTATTAGTTAAGATGAAGAGAGAGAGAGTTAAATTTATCAATTTAGATCTTAATTTGAAGACTAAGAGGGCCATATTGAACATGATTTCTTAACCATTGACTCTATTTGGTGACGGACTTAGAGATTTTGTTTGAGGGGTGCATACCCAAATTGACAATTGTGTTTTAGAAATAAGTAAATAATTTTCATGTGGGTTTTGGAGACGAATTGATGCAGGATGAGGAAGAAGAATAACCAACAGGCTACTTTCCAAGCCGAAAGGCTTAAGATAAACTGTCTAGGTCTCACATCAAAAGACAAGAACTCAACTCATTCTGGAGAAGAAATCTTGGTTCTTATTCAATAATATCATATGTCCCATAAGAAGGGCTACATCTTTATTTATAGTTAGGCTAGTCCATAAATAAGGAAGCAATCCCAATTCAATTCAAATAAAGAATCCTAAATAAAATATAAAATCAACTTTTAAAAATAAAAGAATCCTAAAAACTTAAGAAAGCAACTACTACTGGGAAACTAATTTTCATTGCTGGGCCTTATTGGATTTGGGCCTGTGGGCATTAACTTTCAGGCGGGGCTCATTAGTGTGGCTTACATCAGCTCTGGTGAGTTGTCAACTTGGAAAACTTGACTCTGGCCAGTTGTCAGCTTGGTACATTTGATATAGATTTGGATTGAGTTGCTAAAAGTCAGTAGCCATAATTCATGTAACTTCGGAGAATGGGTTGCCTTCCCACTTAACTAAGAACTTGTGAAATTCGCCATGCTTCGTAGAAACGAGCTGATCATCAAAAACATCTTCAATCTCTTTGCGAGGAGGTGGAATCACGAGAAACCCGAGGGCTTGTTCTTCAAAAAACTCATTTTGATGATGCCCATGATAAATTGTCAATACTTCAACATTAAATGTAGAGCTGAAATTCATGTTTGAAGGAAGATCTAGAATATATGCGTTGGAGCTGATTTTCGTCAGAATTTTGAATGTTTCTACACTTTTTGGGTGTAGCTTCTTGTATTTTCCTGTGAAAAATTGTTCTATCTTTAAATAAACCATGACCATGTCTCCTTCATCAAATTCAACATGGCCTCGCCGAGAATCTGCATGTTGCTTGTATGCCTCATTACTTTTAGCAATCTATTGGCGAACTTCATCATGAACATTCTTCATTTGTTAGGCAAATTGTTCAGCTTGCTGACTTGGCCTTGCGCCAACTGGTAATAAGCTTAAGTCAATAGGAAGATGTGGCTTGACGCCAGTTACAACTTTAAAATGATGATCTTCCTATGGTTCTATTGACGGAATTATTGTAAGCGAACTTTACCATAGGTAAAATAAGATCGCATGAAGCAATATGTTCTCCAACAAGACACCGAAGAAAATTTCCAAAACTCCTGTTGACAACCTTTGTTTGGTCATCAGTTTGCGGATGATATGCACTTGAATATTTGAGCTTTGTGCGTATCATGTGTCATAAAATCTTCTAGAAAAAACTCATGAATTTTGTCTCTGTTAGACACTATCGTTGTAGGAAGACCATGCAAATGAACAATCTTTTTAAAGAAAAGAGTGGTAATTCTCTTTGCATCTGCTGTGTGATAGAATGGGATAAAATGTGTCATCTTTGAAAATTGATCCACCACAACAAATATAGAATCTACCTTCCTTGCTATTTTTGGATGTAGAATTTGTATGTAAATTTTAGAAGAAAAAGCTGGATTTTCACTAGGGTTTTAAAAGAGGACCAAGTTCTAAAGCGTCCGTACGCCCCCACATAGATCTATGTAGTTCCGCCCTTGACTCCATTTAGATCTTATGATAAACTAAGAGGGCCCTTATTTAAATGGAGGAAAAGTTGGGTAGTGTGAAACTATCAATAGAGTTCATTCAAAGAAAGAGATAATATAGGAATTAATTGATTTGTTAAGAGAGAAAGTAGGGATCTAACTACCATAAATTTCTTTCCTAAAAAGTAGTGCAAGGATAACTCCACCTATTCTCTTATTCGTTGTAAATAGGGGGCATTTTCACTTTTGAAAAAGTTCACACTTGTGGGGCCCATCCTTGTTCACCCTTGTTCCATCCAAATGGATCAAACACACAACCGCCCTGAATTCTACATGTCCACCAATTTTTGGTCAAATCCAAATTTATTGGACTGTTGGATTGATTGACACCCATCCGAATGGACTGTTGACCATTAAACTTTTGGGGCCAGATGGAGATGATAGAAATCACTGTTATGGCTGATTTTTGCACAAAGGAAGGCCCTAGGGAGTCCTTCAAATCCCCCCTATCCTCATCCCCATGTGAGTCCCCAAGTGGGCCCCTCATGCATGATCTTACTAGCTTATCCTAAGCTTGAGCTTAGGATAGGGGCTCCCATATATATATATGCACAACTTGCGCACGGGATCTGTATGCCCTCGTCAATGTGGGGCCCGCATGGAGCCCCACCTAGGATTGGGACCTGGGGGGGATCTAAAGTTTTCCATGGGCCCTTTATCTTTGCAAGAAATAGGCCCATCCCTAAAACATAACATCTCCATCCGGGCCTCATAAGTTTAATGCTGTATAGTCCATTTAAATGAGTGTGCAGTTGATGCAATGATCCAATCCATTCAAATGGGTGCAAACCCTTGGGGATGTATGAAATTCGGAGAGGGAAGGGTTAGATGGACCATCATCAGGTGGGTCGGTGCATAAGATGTGCGCTGGTCGCACTAGATAGCCATCCCATATGTATATATAAAGAGAGAGATTCTTCTCTAAATGATGAATAACCTTTGTGGACTTGTCTTGTTCTCATCATCATCATCATCATCATCAAAGCCTTATCCCAACCATGTTGGGGTCGGCTACATGAATTCTATTTCTCCATTCCGTTCTATTTTGAGCTAAATCTTTCGATAAGTGCAACTTCTTCAAATCTAAATTAATTACTTCCATTCATGTTTTCTTCGGCCTACCGCTACCTCTTGATGGACCCTCCACCTGTATATCCAAACTTTTTCTCACCGGTGCCATTACTGGCCTACGCTTAACATGCCCAAACCATCTTAAACGAGTTTCTCTAATCTTATCTCCTATTGGTGCTACCCCTAAATGTTCTCGAAAGCGCTCATTTCTAATTTTATCTTTCCTAGTTTTACCACACATCCACCTAAGCATTCTCATTTCCGCTACATCCATCTTATGAATATGTGTCTTCTTAATTGGCATCATCAGGTGGGTCGGTGCATAAGATGTGCGCTGGTCGCACTAGATAGCCATCCCATATGTATATATAAAGAGAGAGATTCTTCTCTAAATGATGAATAACCTTTGTGGACTTGTCTTGTTCTAAGAATGCTAAATTGTTGTGATTACCTATACATTCTAAGTTAATTGAAGTATTTGGTATTGTTCACTTAATTCCTAGTATTTTGTTGCCAACACGCTGGAAACTGGAAAGTAGGGAGTTGGTTCTACGTTGGTTCTATCTCCTATTTGTACCATGTGAATCCTTCTTTTCTGAATCTTTGATTTCAAAAAACTAAACAATGAGGGCCTATTTCTTTACTAGAATTTCTGACAAGAATTTTGTGTGTTCGGGGTTTTCTGGACATGATGTGATAGCTTGTCCCCTCGCATTTGTAAATGCCGTTTTTCTTTACAAGAATTCCTAAATCCCAGTCACCTAAAATGTCTCTAATGACCTTTGGAATTCCTGGAATTCTAACTTTTTCACTTTCTGGTGTAATTTCTGGATGCTCAAGTTCAAGGAATGATTTATGAATTCTATATCTGGGAATTTAGAAATTCTCCAGGTAGAAATTCTCTGAATTTCAGTAAAGAAACAGGCCCTGAAAAAACTCCTCTATTCCATCTCTAGTCTCTACTTCTATTTCCCTTTTCCCCTTCAATGCTTCTGCTTACGAGTTTTATGAACTTGAAGGAATGCATGTGAGATTGGTTTCATTGAAGTTACGAGCATGGAAAATACTTAATTTTCTTTTTGTAGGTAGTTGAATACGTGAGCACATCACTTAGAATGTGACGTTTGTTTCTCATATTTTTGCAGGTTCCTGCATTTGAAAGGAGTCATGGTTTATGGCCATGCATGGTAGCTCCAACCAAAATCATAGCTGGTCTGGGGCTTTCCTTGGGTATTGATATTCTAGAAGCAACTGGAGCAACTGGAGACTATCGAACTCTCCTAACATCTAAAGCAATGGCTATTGCTAAAGCCCTTTCAGCTCCATTGTACCCATGTCCTCGTGTTTTTGTTCCAGGAGAGGTTGACTTCAGAGCTGGCCGGCCCGATGGCTATGACTTTGGTTTCCTTCACATCAAGGTAGTAACTTGTAGCTATTGAGTTGATGCCTTTTTTTTCTTTTCTGCGAAAAATGGAATTAGTTAAAAGTTTTTTTTTTCCTTTCAGAAATAAGAACCTATTCAACTCGAAAAAATTTCATAAGATACGTCCTTTTTAATCTTTTGGTTTGTTTTCACAGGTTCTGTTTTTTGCCTTTTTTTTTTTTTTTGGTCCCCTTGTTCTCTCTAGCATGTAGTAATCACTTTTTAACCAGTTGATGTATCCTCCTGCTTTTAACTGTCGTCTTCCATTGAATGACTTGGTAGAAAATTTTATTTAGAATGTAACAAACTCCTTCCACCATATCAGAAGAGGTGGTGGATCATCAATGGCTCCATCCTTTTAGCAGTCCTTTTATACTAGGTAACCACAATGATGAGATTACCATACGATGCAAAGCCTGTGTGACCAAACCTGTGGCCCACATGTGGGACCCAAAGAAGTCTGGAATTTTGTTTATAGTTTATTTCTTTAACTAGTTGTGCTCAGCATTAATTTCTAATTTCCTTTGGAGTCAGATTCTAAGGTTTTGATTTCCTATAAATATGAGCCTTCTAGGACATTAGATTCAGTTTTGGAGATTAACAAAATTTTCCTTTGTGGATTAAGTTTCCCTCTGAGTTGTGTTCCTCTTTGTTTTGAGTCTCTTGGAGACACCTTTTGCGTGCTTTGGTAGTTTACAAAGCTTCAGCCCAAGCCTTTTTAAGGTTTTACAGCAATTTGGTTCATTCCGATGTATGGTATGCTCCTCTTGCTTCTATTTATGGTCATTAGTATTTTGTTTCTTTCATTGATGATGCAGTCAGATGTACTTGGGTTAGTTCTGAATACTTTCAAAGCATATAATAAAATGGTGGAAGTAAAGTTTGATAAGAACATTAAGGCGTTTCGGTCAGATAATGGTGGAGAGTATATGTCTCTTGAGTTTCAATCCTATTTATTTGAGAATGGGATTGAGTCTCAAACTTCATGTGCATACACCCCTGAACAGAATGGAGTTGCAGAAAGAAATAACATACATTTGTTTGAAGTCACTAGAGCTCTTCTACTTGAAATAAATGTTCCAAAGTCTTTTTGGTCAGATGGTGTGTTGACAACAACTTTCTTGATTGATAGGATGCCTTAGAGAGTATTGGGAGTAAAAAGACTAATAGAAGTGTTGTATCCAAATATACCCTTGTTTCCAGTTCCACCAAAAGTTTTTCGATGTTCTTGCTTTGTCCACATTCCCAAGCAACACCGAGATCAGTTAGACCCAAAGGCCATAAAGTGTTTGTTTGTGGGATATTTAAGAAAGTTTACAAACATTACCTTCCTGGTAAAGTTGGAAAGACGCTTGTTACAATGGATGTAACATTCCATGAAGACGTACCTTTTTACTCCTCACAGGGACAAGAAATCATCCATGGTAAGAGTCAAGTGGAGCATGTTCCACTGGTTCTGTCTGTACCTCCACCATTGTGTTTGGGACACATGGATGATAATAGAGATGAACAATAGGAGAAGCAGCCAGGGACAGTGCCAGAGACTTTTGTGAAAGCTGGAACAACAAAATCATCACCAAAGCCAATTTGAGTGTATTCTAGAAGAAAGCAGAAGACTAGACCATTATCCTTATCGACATTTTCAGTTGATGCTCTAAGTTCCAATCTCCAGCCTCCTTCAGGTAATTCATCTGATCTTGACCTTCCTATTGCCTTACGCAAAAGTTCAAGATCACGTGTTAGTTGTCATCCCATCGAAATCTTGTTTCTTACAACCACTTGTCACCTATCTTTTGTGCCTTTTTTACAATAATATTGTTCGAAAGTGTACCCACATGTGTCTAAGGCACTTGCTCACCCTGCGTGGAAAGAGGTAATGGTAATGGAAATGGAAGCATTTGTTGAGAAGAACAACACTTGGGTGCTAACATCCCTACTAGAAGAAAAACGATCTGTAGGTTGTAAGTGGATCTTTACTTTAAAATACAATCCAAATGGTTCCATAAGTAGATATAAAGCCTGTCTTGTTGCCAAGGGGTTTACCCAATCATATGGAATTGATTACTTTGTGACCTTTTCTCGAGTGGCAAAGTTAAATTCCATTTGAGTCAAACTGGCCTTGGCAGCTAACTTCTCATGGCCATTTATCAATTAGATCTAAAAAATGACTTTTTACATGGGGACCTTTAAGAAGTCTACATGGATCTTCCACCAAGATTTGTTGTCTCCTAAATAAATGACTTTATGGGCTAAAGTAGTCTCCTCGGGCATGGTTTGACTGGTTTAGTAAGGTTGTGATCAGTTTTGGATTTAATAGGTGTCATGCGGCTCACACTGTGTTTGTCGAAAGAAGAAACATGAAAGTAGTGATACTTGTTGTGTATGTTGACGGTATCATAGTCACAGGGAATGATGGGGATGAGATTAATAAACTCAGATTTCTTAAAAATTGAACTTGAAATCAAAGACCTTGGGACTTTGAAGTATTTTCTTGGTATTGAAGTTGCAAGGTCAAAGAGTGGAATAATTATTTCCCAGCAAAAATATACACTTGACCTTCTTGAAGAAACAGGAAAATTGGGAGTCAAACTTGTCGATAAACCTCTTGAACGTAATCATGGATTGCATTTAAAGAATGGCGAATTACTTCATGATTAAAAAGGTTATCAGTGACTTGCTGGAAAACTTATTTATCTGACTATCACTTGACCAGATATTTCTTATGCAGTCAATCTCATTAGTTAGTATGTGCATGCCCCCTCCGGCCCGCCCCGCCCTGCCTGTCCACAGACAGCTTATTTAGCTGTTGTTCATAGGATTCTTAAGTACTTGAAAGGTTCTCCAGGCCGGGGAATCTTATACAAGTCACATGAGCATAGTAGAGCAAAAGCATACACAGATGCTGATTGGGTTGGATCCCTGGCGGACAAAAAATCTATTATAGGGTATTTGCACTCGGTTGGTGGTAATCTTTTCTCTTGGAAGAGCAAAAAGTAGGTTGTCACTGCCAAATCTAGTGCTGAGGCTGAATGTCTGGTAGTTTCTCTTGGGTGTTCTGAGTTGATGTGGTTGAAAATACTGTTTAACTGAAATGGGATTGAAACAGGGTGCACCAATGCCCATGTATATTGACAGTACTTTGGGAATTAAGTTAGCCAGGAACCTAATATATCATGAAAGAACAAAGCATGTGGAGGTTGATTGCCACTATATCAGAGAAAAAAATTCAAAGCCAGGATGTGGAGCTATTTTTTATCAATACAAGTGATCAAGCTGCAGATTTTCTAACAAATGCAGTGGGTAGGAAAGAATTGAAAGCAGCTTTGACCAAGCTGGGCTTAGTTAATATATATGCACCAGCTTGAGGGGAAGTATTAGTAGTTTCAGGGACTTTCATGTTATTGATTATAAATACTTGGGCCTTCTGTTTAAATACTTAAAAATATAGAAATGTGATTAATGTATAAAACAGGGTGTCATCCAACCTTAATGATGACAGTCTCTCTTTCCTCTCTCTTACTCTTTTTTCTTCTTTATTGATGATAAATACTTGGGCCTTCTGTTTAACTACTTAAAAATATGGATAATGTGATTAATACTTAAAAACAGTGTTGTCCAACCTTAAGGATGACAATCTCTCTTTCTTTTCTCTGATTCTTTTCTCTTTTTTCTTCTTTTATATTATTCCATATTTCTTGACACTTCGTCTTAGAATCCTAGATCTACAGTAATCTTCATATTCAACTATTGTACTATAGTGATTGACAATGGGAGCTCACACAACATTGTTTCACCAGTTCTTATGGATCGTCTAAGACTAAGGGTGCGTACAGACCATTGATCCTATTTTGTTCAATAGTTAATGACCGGTGATGAGGTGCAAGTAAGGCATACGTGTTAAAGTTAATTTTGCTGTTGGTGGGCACCATGAGGATACAATGTGGCACTATATAGTGCAAATGGATACTAGGATATTTTACTTGGAAGACTGTGGATGTACAACAAGAATGGAGCCTATGGGATGCGAGACAATATAATACATGTTTGTTCATGATGGTGGAAGTGTCACACTATACTTACACAGTGGCAAGCTGGCAACTTCCGAAGAGAAGGTCAAGGTTAGGAGTTACAGAGGGATCTTTTCAAGTTTAGCATATCTACCACGGCAACGGAAATAAACTCAAATTTGAGGTCAGACTCTTTTTGTGACCCCGGGTGGGGAGGATGATGTGAAGCTTCTTACTTTATTTCTTTATTAGTTTAAATTAAGATTAGCTTTAATTTTATTACAAATCTTTGATTCGGGGTTGTATTTTCCTCTATATATGAGCATTGTAAGAGATTGAGGTGGTTTTGGAGATTACTAAAAATCTCCTTTGCATTGAATTTTCCCTTTTTGGTCAGTTCATCTTTGTGACACTTGGAGACATTGTTTCTATGCTTCTACACTTTGTAAAAAGTTTGATTCAAAACCCTTCAAGGGTTTGCATCGATGTACCCTTCCAATTGTCACTTTTTTTTTTTTTTCTTTTGATCACCCATGGTATCTCCCACCTATGATGCCCAGATACGGCGTGGATACTGCAGGGACACGCCATGGACACGGCAAGGACACAGATTTTACACATAAAAAGTGAAGTATCGGATATGATACGACACGATACGTTACCTATTTTGAAGTATCCGTGCATCATAGTCTCCCACCCAGCCCAGCCCAAGAGCCTTTGACCTGAGCCCAAGGAACACTTAATTCTAGACTACCAAGAACTCATCCCTAGGGGCACATGCAAACCCTTTTATCCACATGTACTAGGTAAAACTATGGGAGGTGGCCAACAAGGTAACAAGAACTTTCTACTTCCTGAGACACAGAGTTCTAATTATCAACCTTTTAAGATAAAAAATGGCACTGGTTGGCATTTATAGGGCCAAGATTGGATTTTGATCTAAGGTTCACTAGATAGATCTTGATAAACTAGAGCTTTATCACATTTGGAGGTTCAAGAGATAGTGCTACCAAATGATGTTATTATCATTTTTCTTTTTAAGTGAGCAGCTTTCATTCCACACTTTTTTTTTCTAATGTATCGTCTTTCCTCCCTTAAGAATATTTGCACTTTGCTGTCTCTTCCCTTCATTTGTTGGCATGTCTTGTTCATTCTTTACAGAAGCAGGGTTTAAAAAACTGGACTTGGACTCGCCCTGAGCCAAGTCTAGCCATATCCGTAGTTGAGCCTATTCTCTGACCTGTGATTTTATTATATTTATCTATGATTATTATGTTGTTGTTGCTGGGTTAGCTCTGGTTAAAAGATACAGAAGTTGTGTAGACCTTTATTTTTTTCCTTTAGAAAAAGATAAGAGAAGCTGGGTCCATCTGATCTCCCACAATCCATCTCATCTTCCAACCCTCCATCTCCCACAATCTGTCTCATCTCCAAACCCTCTTTCTCATCTCTATCCATCTCATCTCAAGTTCTTTCTCTCGTCTTCAAACCCATTTTCCATCTTCGAAGATTCAACCATTTCAAACCCTCTCTCCATCTGCCACAATTTTTCTTATCTTGAAACTCTCTCAAGATCCATCTCAACTCCAAACCCTCTCGCCATTTGAGAGCATGAAAATGGGAAAAAATATGGTTTTTTTTTTCAACTTAAATGGATCGGTACCAACCGAGTCCAAGTTGACTCAGCCAAATCGACTGGAACTCGGCTGATTGTTGAAACCCTGCCTTGGAGTTGCTGACTAGCTTCTCCAGTCCAATTAAGTGTCCATCTGAAAATGTTGTGAATACATACCCATGTTGTGTTAGTCACTTGATTTATTGCTTACTACACTGATATTTATGATACTAATTATCCTATTTGTCAATCAATTGGTATGTATTTTATCCACTTCTAAAATAATTATCTGTACTCCTTCCCTTTTATGCTACACATCATATCAGTATTAATTTTCTAATGTTGCTGTTGCTACTACAGGCAATAGATGATGCCGGTCACGACAAAGCGAGCTTACTGAAAGTTAGGGCCTTAGAAGCAGTAGACAAAGCAATTGGGCAGCTAGCCAGGCTCCTCTGGCAGGCAGAATCAACTGGAAAATTCCAATACTCTCTTTGTGTCACTGGAGATCATTCTACCCCGGTGGAGTATGGTGATCATAGCTTTGAACCTGTGCCATTTGCCCTGTGCCGTTTAGAATCCTATGTGGGTGCAGTGGGTGGAGAGGCCATAGTGATGGCAACTCCACTGGATCCTTTCCCACTTCCTGAAGTTAAGGGAGGTGAAGACTTAAAAGATCAGCTTGACGTTTCAGAGGAGACCCAAAGTGGAGAACACAAAGCTTTCGGTGGCGATTCAGTTTGCGAGTTCAATGAGATAGCAGCAGCAAGGGGATGTCTTGGGCGCTTTCCAGGGAGTGAAATGATGGGAGTAATAAAGAAATTCATTCAGATGAATTTGTGAAGAGTGGTTCTGCGAGGCAATCCTTATAATAAGTCCGGTGATGCAGAACATGGGTTTTATGTTCTAAGTTGCTAATTTTATCGGGAGATGTAAGATGACAACAATTGTAATCTTTCACCTGAAATTTCTGGGAGTAACTATGTGAGGAGAAATGGAAGGATATGAACTTGTGATTACTTGAGGAAGAGGAAGAGATGATTCTTTCGAATGAGTGATATAAATGAGTAATCTCTACGCTTCAAATGCCTTTTGGCAATGTGTATAAGGTAAAACCATTTACTCTGAAATTAATTTATGCAGACACGGAAAGTGTTTGGCTGATTAATTAAATGGTTGATATGGTCAGTTGACTGATGGTATGATGATATGCCTATGAAAAAAATATGAAAAACCATTCTGCTGAAAGTAGATCAACCTAAGACCATAATAAATCAGCCATAAAAAAGAATATTCAAGATTACTGGGCAGTCCTAGCGTTTGAAGTTCGTGCATCAATTACGATGCTTGGGCCGAAGTAAGTTCTGATTGGTGGCAGATTAAACATTGGGCGTTCTGAATGAATGGGCACGCTTCTTAGATGTATGGCTTGGATCCCTGAGCAATGCCCCGCATATTATGTATAAGGATTATTGACAAATGGGAGACATGTGGCCTCTCAATTAATGGTTTCAATGTGAGTTGATATTATCTCACATGTAGGAGTTGTTTTGTGTCTCTTCATATGTGAGTACTTATTACCTTGCATGTGCAAGTTGTATGTCAGTATCCTCGCATGTGATCCCTATTACCTGCATGTATGTCCGTGTCTTCACTTAGAGAGTTTCCATTACCTTGCTTGCACAAGTGTCCCCATCCCTCCAACTGGATTAACATAAAAAAGTGTAATAGCAGGGCAGAATCATGCCATTAAAAGTAATGGCCGTTTGGGAATGCTTGTCAGCTGATACTTCTCGCGTATGTTTGGGCCGACACTCACCATTTTTCAGGCCGTTGGATACCAATACAACTCTCTTTCGTGTGGTCAATACAACCTGATAACTAGATACAAATTGTTGTTTTGTTTTTCCAGTTAATAACAATATGAGAAGAACAACTCCTTACCCCCAGTGGTAAGGAGTGGCAGTTCTTACTTC
Source organism: Sextonia rubra (assembly GCA_037013555.1). Classification (NCBI taxonomy): domain Eukaryota; kingdom Viridiplantae; phylum Streptophyta; class Magnoliopsida; order Laurales; family Lauraceae; genus Sextonia; species Sextonia rubra. The sequence continues at coordinate 26,565,936 of JASUAD010000011.1, read as the reverse complement.
ACTATTAGGATTCGAACTTTAGGTATGGCGTACACCACTTTTCTTCCTGATGTGCACTCTTTCTTGAACCCTTTGTCCGTGTTACCCCAAAAAACACAAGATCACACTGCTACAATTTTATGTCATGACACACTGTTAGAATTGTTAGTCTGATTTATGTCACCATATGACCTGTATGTATTTTTATTTTTAATTTTGTCCAGACGTCCTGATATACAAACATGTAAATGAAATTTACTTTTGATAGAGTGGGAGAGGGCCTTTCACCATCAAAAGAGAAAAAAAATAGTCAATCAATTATTTATTTATTTATTTTTAATTTTTTTCATTACCTAGGATATCCCTTTCCAGCCTAGCCTTCGGACTTTTGACCTCTAGCCCGGAAGTAACTAGATTTTGACAAGCAAAGACTATTCCCTAGAGATAAATATACAGCCGCACACATAGTATCTAGATAATGCGAAGGGTGGGTGTTAAACATGAGACGTTAGGGAGCAAACCCAAGTCTTAAACCAACTGAGCCACAGCCTTGACGGCCATAGCCAATCAATTATATGGACCAGCCTTTGGTAGTCACTGTTTTAGTTTCTAAGTGGGATATTTAAACATGTAAATGAAATTTACTTTTGATAGAGAGACCCTTTCACCATAAAAAAAGATGAAAAAGATAATCAATTACATGGATAGGGTTGCTCATTAGGTGGGCTAGCCTGCCTTGGGATGGGCATGGATGTGTAATTAGAGGGGGGAGGGGGAGGAGAAAGAGAGAAGGTCGAGGGAGAGGAAGACAGGGGGGGGGGGGGCAAGCGGGTCAGGTTGACCCAATGCAGGTCGGATTGGGTTTCTTCAACCCGCACGCGCATAGGGTATGGTCGGGTTGGCCCACCAATACCCACATTATGTCATGGGTTAGTTAAAGTCAAGCCAAACCAACCACTTCACTTGAATATTGCAAATTTCTTTTTTTTTCTTTTTTTTTTCTTTTTAAAGTGGATTTATAGATTGTATTATTACAAAGAAATAAGACTTTATGCTTTTCAATTAAAGCACTTAACCACTACACCATCAAAGTTTTTTGTGCAAATATTTATGCAAAAATGTTTAAATAGATATGTAAAGGTCGACCTTAGCTATTAAATGTAACTACTTTAAACATTGACTAATATTTTGAGTTATTTATAATATATTTATAAAAGTAGTTATACTTTAAAGTATTGAAAACTATAAATATAATTTTTTTTATCTTTTAATGCTTCTATATTGAACTTTAAGCACAGGCAGTCAAATTTTAAAATAATCACTATCCACGATTTTCTATACACTTATTAATTTAATGATAATCATTATATATAAAGCTAAACCCAAGCAAATTACAATAAAGGGAATTGATACAAAATAATAATAAACTATTACAATTTATAAGAAAATAATATTATTTAAAAGAGATAAAGCCCATAAAGCGTTACTTTTGCAAATGCAAAAAAAAAAAAAAAAAAAAAAAAAAAAAAAAAAAAACGGAGTCAATACTATCCTAAGAAAATCATATCTTATATTATTTCTAATAACTCCTTATAGAATTAACATATCTTATATTATTTCTAATAGTTCCTTATCGAATTAAATATAAATATAAATGTAAATGACTATATGCGGGTCATGCAGGTTAGGCAGATCAACCTTAGCTAGAGCTGTTTTTTTACAGGTTAGAAAAGCCTAAACCGTGCCCAACCCATATTTTATGTTGGTTGGGTTATGCGGGCCATAGGTGGGTCAAGTTAGGGTCAGGTTGTTGGGTTGGGTCTCATTTTGCCACCTCTAGTGGGGAGGGGGTAAAGAGAGTGAACAAAGAGGGGGAGGGAGAGAGAGAAAGTGGAGGGCCGGAGGGTGGGAGGGGTGGAGGAGGTGGGGGTATGGTGAGAGAAGGTAGGGGTCATTTCACCTTTTTAAACAAAATGAAATGGTAGGTGTAGAGAGATGTTTTGTATGGAGAGCTGCTATTTCAACACTACTTTTGACTTAGTTTATACATGCTCTTTTTATACACATGTGATTAAGTTAGTCACATTAGTTTTTTACTCTCTACAGTCACCCATTTACCCAACATAGCTTTACCCATCCAAACACATATTTCACTTTCTTTCTCTAAACTTTTTTTTTCTCTTTTCTTCCTCCATTATCACTTTCTCTGCACTTTTTGTTTTTCTCTTTTTTTCCTCCATCATCACTTTCTCTTTTCTTCCTCCATTATCACTTTCTCTGCACATTTGACCCATCCAAACACAGAGAGCTCATCTTCATTTGATTTTGTGAATGTTTAGCTTGAATCATCATCATCATCATCAAAGCCTTATCCCAACCATGTTGGGGTTGGCTACATAAATTCTGTTTCTCTATTCCATTCTATTTTGGGTCAAATCCTTCGATAAGTTAAACTTCTTCAAATCTGATTTAATGACCTCCATTAATGTTTTCTTCGGCATACCCCTACCTCTTGATGGCCATCCACCTGTATAGCTAAACTTTTTCTTACCGGTTCCATTACCGGCCTATACTCAATATGCCCAAACTATCTTAAATGAGTTTCTCTAATCTTATCCCCTATTGGTGCTACCCCTAAATATTCTCGAAAACGCTCATTTCTAATTTTATCTTTCTTAGTTTTACCACACATCCACATAAGCATTCTCATTTCCGTTATATCCATCTTATGAATATACGTCTTCTTAATTGGCCAACATTCTGCTCCATATATCACAGCTGGTCTAACCACTGTCCTTTAAAATTTGCCCTTCAATTTTGTTGGCATTCGTCTGTCACAAAGCACTCCAAAAGCTAGTCTCCACTTCAGCTATCCAACTTTTATCCTATGCTCCGCATCTTCGTCAATCTCCCAATTCTTACTAATCATCGAGCCTAGGTACCGAAAAGAATCTTTACGTAGTATCTCATGTGTTTCAATTTTGACAGTGGTTTCAACACTTTGTATATATCTACTAAAATTGCAATTCATATATTCTATCTTTGTACGACTTAATTTAAAGCCTCTAGATTCTAATGCCCCCACCATCTATCAAGTTTTGCATTTACACCATCTTTTGATTCATCCACCGATACTATATCATCTGCAAATAACATACACCATAGTACTTCTTATTAAATATGCACAGTTAACTCATCTATAATTAATTCAAAGAGATAAGGACTTAAGGTTGTTCCTTGACGTAAACCTATAGTCACGGGGAATTCACCTGTTTCTCCACATGTGGTTCTCACATTTTTTATTGCTCCTTTATACATATCCTTAAAATTTTCAATGTAACCTTTGGGGAAATTCCTTTTCTTCAAACTAACCAAATTAAATTCATCGGTATCTTATCATAAGCTTTTTCTAAATCGATAAAGACTATGTGTAGATTTTTTTTCTTCGTTCAATATTTTTCCATTAATTGCCTAAGTGAAAAGATAGCTTCCATTATTGATCTCCCTGGCATAAAACCAAATTAATTTTCATAAAATCTTGGTCTTCTGTCTAAGTCTTTGCTTCATTACTCTCTCCCATAACTTCATAGTATGACTCATAAGTTTAATCCCGATAGTTTGTACAATTTTATATATCTCCCTTATTCTTATATATAGGTACTACAATGTTTCTTCTCCATTCATTCGATATTTTGTTTGTCATAAGTATCTTATTGAATAATCTACGTAACAAACCCACTCCAACCTCTCCTAAGCATTTCCATACCTCTATCGGAATACCATATGAGCCTGCAGCCTTTCCTGTCTTCATTCGCTTCAATGCTTCTTTCACTTCCACCCATCTAATTCTACGAAGAAAAGTATGCTCTAGTGAAGAAGTATCCTCATTAACTCTTATATCCCCCCAAATGTTCTTCACTTCCGCCCCTCTAATTCTATGAAGAATGTTTAGCTTGAATAAGTTTGATTTTTTAAAGGGTTTTTTTTGTACTTTTTCTTCTTTTTTATTTCACGGTCATCGCCCTATTCGGTGTTGCAAGACCGAACAAGACAACTAACTATTTAGCCTCTAAAAGAAGAACATTTTGAACTGTTTTTCCCTAAGAGGCCGAATAGTTAATTATCCTGTTTGGTCTCGTAGGGTTGAACAGGGTGACGACTATGAATTATTTTTGAGTGTTCATCTCTTCCTTCATTACACTATTTGATTGGAAAACATTACAAAATATTATGTTTGATAGGACAAAAAGAAATGAGGAGAGAAGAAGATAGTCACTTGCACAATGAGTGTGAGGATAACTAGCTCAGATTGCAAGAAGAGCATTCAAGGCAGAAGATGGTCTTTATTGTGTGTGGAAAGGGGCGATGCTCTCTAAAAGGGAAGAGGGAAGGAGAAGATGGGTATGTGTGTATGAAAAGATATTAGGAATTTAAGTTTTTAAGGGACAATGGGCTTTTTGGTCCTTACATACATGAGCAAAATTGTAATAAATTATTTTTTTAAATCCAAGTTTAAACTGAGTCAAAAGCGGTATTGAAATATATAGCAGCTCTCTTTGTATGTGTACGTAGAAGATCTTTTACAAAGTCTTCCTACACTACCCTTTTAGAAGAACTTTCCAACAATCCTTGTAATTTTTCATTTATTTACAAAAATATCCTTGGCAAGCACTTTCCAAAATTGCTCTTATAAGCTCAATAGCATGATAATTTTTTTAAAAAAAAATTCTCTTACTGTCTCTATCTTGGATAAGGGAAAAAAATAAACGGATTTATTTGTGGCCTCAATCAATCAATCAATCGCTCACTTTGGAAATAATTTGAAATAATAACAAAATGAGTAGATCCTAGGAAGCTATCAGCAATGTCTTTGAATACAAAAACTAAAACAAAAAAACAAAAAAGAAGAAAACCCGCTACTAGATCTAAAAGGTTTTGCAAGTTATTATCTTTTCAATGAGAATATTCTTACAACATATCAAGGTTTTTCATTTCTTGATCAATAAATTCAAGAAAAAAACTTAGGGAATAGATTAAAATTGATAAGTTAAGCAACATGGCCCAATCCTTATTTAGAAAATAAAAGACTATTTTATAAATTTATTTGAAAAATTGAAGCATTTTTTGTGTAGCATATTCAATTGTTGATAATAATAATAATCATCATCATTATCATCAAAGCCTTATCCCAACCATATTAAGGTCAGCTACATGAATTCTGTTTCTCTATTCCGTTTTATTTTGAGCCAAATATTTCGATAAATTAAACTTCTTTAAATCTGAATCAATGACCTCCATCAATGTTTTTTCGGCCTACCCCCTACCTCTTGATAGGCCATCCACCTGTATAGCCAAACTTTTTCTTACCGGTGCCATTACCGGCCTACGTTCAACATGCTCAAACCATCTTAAACGGGTTTCTTTAATCTTATCCCCTATTTGTGCTACCCTTAAATGCTCTCGAAAGCGCTCATTTCTAATTTTATCTTTCCTAATTTTACCATTCAATTGTTGATAATGAAGAAAAATATTTTTATTTAAATAGATAAAAAAAAGTATTGATATAAGATATATAATCTCAATTAGACCATGATAGTATCATCATGGCATGAGTGTTTATCAATCTAACAACGATTTTATTTGGCCCCTTTAGCAATCAAGGGAGAAGCCGGGATTTTTTTCTAGGAGAGCAAACTATAGTTGATCCATAGGATTTTTATCTATAAATTTTTTTACCACTTAGTTAAAATTAAGTTCTTTTTTCATATTTTTAATAACATTAAACTAAAAAAATTCTAAATCTAAAAAGGCTTTTAAGACTAAATTTATAATGACCTTATGAGGGCAGTTAAAACACGAAAATAATTGAGTGAACTAGAATCCAGATCACTCAAAATAATCATTTACTTTTAGTTTTAGTATTGAGATTTGTATCTTATTATAATTAAAGAATGACCTGCACATGACTTTCTTTGTTACCTTCTAATGAGCCATGCTAAGGTTAGACTGATACCTTCGTAAGATTTGTATCTAAGATATTGCATGACTTTCTTTGTTGCCTTCTAATAAGCCATGCCAGGGTTAGACTGATACCTTCCTAGCATATAACTACAAAATTGCTGTCTAGACGCATACGAATCTGAGCATACAGGAGACTTCCTACAATTGAAGCATATCCTGTATTTATTTTCTGTCGATGTTATTTTTGGAACATCGATCTTTAAAGAATTGATCACCTCTTGATATAGGTGCTTTTCCTTGTGAACAATTTTGCATATTAAATCTTTTAAGAACTCTATCGATATAAGCTTTCTGTGATAGTCCTAATAATTCTCGAGACTTGTCCCTAAAAGTCTCAATTCCAAATACGAAGGATGTTTCGTCCATATCTTTCATTTCAAAGTTTTTTATAAGCTATTCTTTTATTTCACGTAATAAGCCTAGATCATTAACTAGCAAGTAGAATGTCATCTACATATATGACTGAAATAATAAACTTACTCTCACTAATATTTAGATATATACATTGATCAACAATGTTTTCCTTAAATCCAAAGGAATTAATGGTATTATTGAACTTAATATACTATTGCCTTGAAGCTTGTTTAAGCCCGTATATAGATTTCTTTAATTTACAAACTAAATTATCTCTTCCTTTTTCCTTAAATCTTTCTGGTTGTTTCATTTATACCTCTTTACCTTAATTCCTACTTCAAGTTGTTTCATATAAGCTATTTTTTTTATCTATTTGATATAATTAAAAATAGCTACTAATACCATTATGATTCGAAGAGAGGCCTTTCAAGAAACTAATGAAAAGATCTCTTTATAATCAATGTTTTCCTTTTGAGTAAATCCCTTAGCTACAAGTGTGACCTTAAATTGTTCGATTTTGCCCTTTGAGTCTCGTTTGGTTTTAAATATTCATTTACATCCTACAGCTGTAGACCCTTGAGGCAATTCGAGGAGATCCTTGACTTTATTTACATACACGGATTTTAACTCTTCTTGCATAGCATCATTCCATTTATTCGAATTATCACTTTGAATAGCTTGTGTAAAAAGATACCGAATCTACTATGACACTTGAATCAAAATCAGATTCTCGAAGATATACAATATAATCATCTGATATCGTAGACTTCTTAGATCCTTGAGATATTTTCAAAGCTTCTGGTCTTGTCAAATTTTGATTCCGATGAGTGATATCTTCAATCACATCATTATGATTGATGTTTTCATCTATTGGTGCACCTAATATGTTAGATTGTATTTCCATCGTATCGTTCTTAACAAAGTCATTTGACATACCAATTCTAAATGTTTCAATTGGTACCTAAATAGGTATCTGATGTTCTTCAAATACCATATTTTGTGATACATTGCTCCCACTAATGTCATCACTCTTTATAAATCCTGTATTTCCGGACTTAACAATTTTTGTGGTATGAGTAGGACAGTAAAATTTAAAATCTTTAGAGCTTTCAGGATATCCAATAAAATACTCACTGGTAGTCATAAGATCTAATTTCTTCTCTTGTGGGTTATAAATTTCAACTTCCGTCGGACAACCCCAAACATGCAAATGTTCTAGACTTGGTTTATTACCTGTCCATAATTTGTAAGGAGTTTTAGGAACAACCTTCGTGGGTCCATGGTTTAGGATATATGCAACTGCTTTTAGAGCTTCTCCCCACATAGTCAGGTAAAAGAGAATTACTTAACATACTCCATTCTATTTCCATAAGCATTCTGTTACGTCTTTCAGCTTATATTCAACATTAATATCATGACTATATAGGAATTTAGCAAATGGGCTAGAATTTTGACCCATTTCATCATACTTCCTATAATACTCTCCATCCCTATCAAATTTTATAATCTTTGTTTTTCTATTTAGCTGATATTGCACTTTACCTTTATAAATTTCAAAGGCTTTTAAAGATTCGGATTTCTCATATAACAGGTAGACATAACTATATCTAGTGAAATCATTAATCAAGGTGATAAAGTATTTTTTTACCACTATAATTTGGTGTAGGAAAGTAATCACAAATATCTGTTTAGATTAATTCAAGTGGTTCTAAACGTCATATGGCCATATTTTTATAGGTGTTTTTGGCTTGCTTGCTTGCCTTTTATGTAGTGTATACAGACACTGAAATCAGTAAGATCTAGGGCTTTCAATACCCCATCATTTACTAATTTCTTTAATCTATTTTGAGATATGTGTCCAAGCCTTTTATGCCACAAAGCTGAGGAACTTTCATAAAAAATTTTTCTCTTAACACCCACATTCATAATGATATTCTCATGCATGGTAAGTAAGGAAATAGCAAAATATGGATTCAAATTCAATTTATATAGACCATCACATAAAATACAACCACTAATTAAAACTTGATTTTTATAAATACTTAATGTATTTTGTCCAAAAGAGAAGGTATAACCTTTTAACTTAGGTCTAGATAAAGAAATAAAATTTATACTAATTATAGAAACATAAAAAGTGGTATTATTGTCCAACTAGAATCTAGAATCAATAATCAATTTACAAGTCCCCACAACTTTCACTTCGGTCTCTAGCTGGTTTCCATTAAAATATTTCTTTGTCCATCACTAGGATTCCGACTTAAGTGAAAGCCTTATATAGAATTTGCCACATAAACAGTAGCACTAGAATTAATCCACCAAGTATTTGAAGGAATATCTAAAAGATTTGTTTCATACAAACTAAGAGAATTATTTATACCCCTAGATTCGAATCATTTCTATCTCTTTTCTTAACATGTCCCTTTTTACAGCATAAAAAGCATATTGATACACTACCTTTTCTTCCGACTTGATTAGTCGAAATAGGTGTCTTACCGTTCTTTCTAACTTATTGTTCTACTAAATCAAGATAGAACTTACCATTTTCATTATTCGAGATAGAATCACCAATATTTTTCACAATGACCTTTTGTTCATCATAAGACTGAAACAATTAGCCTTGGTCCATTTCTTATAATATGCTCTTTGAGTTTGAGAGCTATTCTCAGTAAAATTAGCAGGCTTGGATCCAAATAATGTAGTGTCCAAGTTTAGGCAACCCAAGGCTAATAAAAGTTCTTATTTCCAGACCATAAAATTTAATCCATTTAAAATTGGTATGTTTGAGAGATGTCCATTTAATGCAGCAGGAGTTAAAGATGAAATATAAAAGGAAAAGACTGCTTAATCTACTTTAATACTTTGAGTTCATGCAAAAAACGAAAAAAAATGAAAATAATTTGTTATATAAATGAATCATATCTGATGAGTGATCCAATACATATCATTGTCCCTCATTTGGGTTGAGACTATAGCATGTAATAGGATTGCTTGTGGTGAATCTTATCCATCCATAGGCTAATGTGATAATATGTGCATAATTCACTAGGCTGCCTTTTGGTATAAGAATTATTCCCAATTAGGTACACATATCAAATTACCTTGTTCTGGTCTTACAATTATTTGAGTGGCAATCGAATCTTTGGTTTAATTCTCACTCTCCTAATTTAATATCACAAGTATTATCCTTACATAAAAATAGTGTTAAGGGTCTTAAATTGCTAGTGATGCCTATAATTTTTCATAATAGGGCCACTTTGGTGGCTACCGCATTACTTAAAACTATAAATCTCAATTGAATTAATAGCATTTATAAATGACATAAAGGCGTCTAATCTAGATTGGTTTTAATGTCACTAGTGGTGAAAAATAAAATATTGGGCTGTTATTTTTCCAAAATTTATCAATGTTTTCAAATCTCATGATAGTTAATAAGGTCCATGAAAAAAAAACATAAAATTATTGAATATTTATTTATTATGGATCCCAATTATTCATGGACACTTTTCAAATACTAGAATAAAATGGCCCACAGTGACCTCGCCCAATAAAAGTGACAAAAGAAAAAAAAATCCAATCTAGCTAATAAATAACCAGATCCCCTAATAAATAGTAATTATAAATTATATCATATATATCACCACAAAATTATAGCAATTAAAAATCTTAAATTTAACAATTGTAGGATAATCAATAAAATTCATCCAATGATTCCACTTATACTATGCATGGAACCATAAAAATTAAAATTAGTGAATGGATGATCCAAACCATTAACTTGATATATCTGACCTCCATGAGCACAATTGGAGAAAACTGAATGCAATTCTGAGTTCAGATGTATATGCAATGTCAGACAAGTGTGTCAACGATAAACCTAAAGTTGGTTTGGATGTGATTGTTTGCATCAGCATGATGATAGAAATTACTTTATTTCAGATCCGATCACTACTGTTCTGCATCATTTCTGTAATGGCCATGTTTTTTACCTTATTTAGACTTTCATTCCAACCTTAGTTGTGTATGCATGTAAGGTTGTGTATGCATGTAAAGGAAACATAGGTCAAGCCCAAACTACGAGACCGAAAAGGTCAAGGAAAAGGCCAAAACATATCACATCATAGGAGGCGGGCTCTTTCTCCTACTTGGAGAGCGCGAGTAGCCAAACGGTCCTTTTTTTTTTTTTTTTTTACCGTGTGCAACATGCACTCACACCTTTTGTGAGGCCCGCCCGTATAAACCAATTGAAGCACATCCATCAAGATGTGGGCCTCACAAATGTGGACAGGTACAAAAGATGCCATGGTTGGAAATCTCAGAAATTTTGCAAACATCGATTGGATAAGTGCCATCATCCTTGGTAGACCTTTTCCCGTCTTGATAAAGTTAAAAAAAGTGGGCCACTATAAATTTGACCAATCTATACAATCTGACTGGTCATTATTAACATCAGTAATAAAAAGATGTTCTTATAGTCTCAGATCTAAATCTGATGGTTACGATCAATCATGGGATCGATGGTCTAGTTCATTTCTCCTCTGTGATGCAAAAATTTTTTAGTTTTTTTTCCTTTAAACCGTACACAGTCTCTCACTGCGTGAAAGAGGGAAGGCAGAAACCTTTTGCATTATTAAATGTATTTTTATCCCGTCTAGAAACATGACAGTGCATAGGACCATTGACCACAAAACTGCCCTTTGCAATACTTATATGAACATTGCCTTCTTTATGTCGAGAGCAGTGTCTTCCTCCACATCAAAACAGAAATAAAAATCACTGACATATGCGGCGTGAAAATAAATTCGGATAGGGTAAATAACAATCGTGTGATTTAACATAAATTGTTGAATGCATAAATCAAAATTTATGCTCTGATATCATTTGAAAATTTTAATATGGTTTGCAATAAAATGTCAAATTTAAGGATATTGACTTATGCATTAAATAATAAATAATTTAAATAATTAGGAGTGCACCTTGCACTGCTATTATTGGGGAGCTGATCTGATCGCCTTCCTCCAAAATAATTTTTGCCTTATCTCCCTTATCACCTACTCTAATATGGATAAGAGTTTATGGTACTATGTAAATCTCATAACTTAAAAGAAATAACTAAAAATCTATTAAAAGTAAGTTTCCTTAATTCCTTCAAAAATTAACCGAACAAAAGTCTTAATTGATTGAGCTTATTAAGAGAGAATCCAGGATAGATTTATTAAGATCAAAACTAAAGGGAAAAATAGATTAAATTAATGGACTCCATGTGTGGGGCCCAAATAATATTAGACATGTGGTCATGAGGACTACTCACATCTAAGATTGATCATAGCTAAATTAATCCACCTGCTATTGAATAATAGAAATTCATTAATTTATTACATGTGATCCTTAGATGGGCCATAATGCCAGCTTGCATGTATTTGGATTTGAATCTAGAACTTACATGGACAAATAACTGTACATGTTAGAACTAAATCTAATATGTGTAAACATTAAGCATGATTAAACAATCACTCAAATTAGTGGTAGTCTTGATCTCATGGGCACTAGTATTTATTTTATTTTATTTTCCTTTCATTATTTTTATTGTTTTCATTCTAATCTATATTTTAAGCTCAACCTATATTTCTACATTAGCATTCCTAATTACTATTATCTTTATTAAAAGTAATACAAAAAAATTAGAAGATAATTTTTTGGTAAATTGGCATATCATCATCATCATCAAAGCCTTATCCCAACCATATTGAGGTCAGCTACATGAATTCTGTTTCTCCATTCCATTCTATTTTGAGCCAAATCCTTCGATAAGTTAACCTTCTTCAAATCTGAATCAATGACCTCCATCAATATTTTTTTTTGGCCTGCCCTTACCTCTTGATGGACTATCCACCTGTATAGCAAAACGTTTTCTCACCGGTGCCATTACCGCCCTATGCTCAACATGCTCAAACCATCTTAAACAGATTTCTCTAATCTTATCCCATATTAGTGCTACCCTAAATGCTTTCGAAAGCGCTCATTTCTAATTTTATCTTTCCTAGTTTTACCACACATCCACCTAAGCATTCTCATTTCTGTTACATCCATCTTATGAATATGCGTATTCTTAATTGGCCAACATTCTGCTCCATATATCATAGCTGGTCTAACCACTGTCCTGTAAAATTTGCTCTTCAATTTCGTTGGCATTCATCTGTCACAAAGCACTCCAGAAGCTAGTCTCTACTTCAGCTATCCAACTTTTATCCTATGCCCCACATTTTCGTCAATCTCCCAATTCTTACTAATCATCGAGCCTAGGTACCGAAAAGAATCTCTACGTAGTATCTCATGTGTTTCAATTTTGACAGTGGTTTCAACACGTTATATATGTCCACTAAAATTGCAATCCATATATTTTGTCTTTGTACGACTTAATTTAAAGCCTCTAGATTCTAATGCCCCCTGCCATTTCTCAAGTTTTGCATTTACACCATCTCTTGATTTATCCACCAATACTATATCATCTGCAAATAACATACACCATGATACTTCTTCTTGAATATGCACAGTTAACTCATCCATAATTAATTCAAAGAGATAATGACTTAAGGTTGATCCCTGATATAAACCTATAGTCATGAGGAATCCATCTATTTCTCCACATGTTGTTTTCACATTTGTTACCTCTCATTCATACATATCCTTTAAATTTTCAATGTAACCTCTAGGAACATTCATTTTCTTTAAACCCACCAAATTAAATTCATCGGTACCTTATCATAGGCTTTTTCCAAATCGATAAAGACCATGTATAGATTTTTTCTCTTCCGTAGTTGATTTTTCTGGCATAATACCAAATTGATTTTCAGAGATCTTGGTCTTCCATCTTAGTCTTTATTCCATTATTCTCTCCTATAACTTTATAGTATGACTTATAAGTTTAACCCCTCGATAGTTGGTATAATTTTATATATTTCCCTTATTCTTATTTATAGGTACTACAATGCTTCTTCTCCGTTCATCCGACATTTTCTTTTTCACAAGTATGTTATTGAATAGTCTACATAACCAACTCACTCTAACCTCTCCTAAGCATTTATATACTTCTATCAGAATACCATCTGGGTCTATTGTCTTTCCTGTTTTTATTCAGTTCAATGCTTCCTTCACTTCCACCCATCTAATTCTACGGAGAAAAGTATACTTTAGTGATAAAGTATTCTCCTTAACTCTTGTATTGCCCAAATGTTCTTCATTTAGAAGTTTGTTAAAATATTGCTTCCACCTTTCTTTAATATCGTTGTATTTCACCAGAATATTTTCCTCATTTTTATTGTAAAAATTAATAAGCAATATCACTTTTTTTTTCTCATTTTTATTGTCTTTCATAGTTTGGTGTTGTGGTAGATCAGTAATTTTAAAAATATAAAGCACGGCAATTTGATAGGACCCAACCCCAAATGGTCCCTCATAGGATCTTGTCAAAATAACACTTAACACTAATTAGGTGAAAAGGGTGATCATCCTAGTCCTACCATCGACGAATTCTAACCATTATGCCTACCGACCTGCCTCAAGTCACTAGATCTGACCAATCCACCCATGAATGTGGTATCTACTAGATGAAACATGCAAATCCATTTATCCACCCTCATACCCATCTACATAGGGCCACTAGGTAAACATTCTCTGCATTAAGTATCTGTGCACTCTTATCATTCTTTTCTTATCCACATGGGACCATCATATTTCAATTATCACCTTGTGCATGGGACCCGCTTGATTGATAGATGGTCAAGTATTTCATCTAGTGAGTCCTTTGTAGAGCAATAGATTGATTTGATTTAATAAATTTTGGGTCCCACAAACATATATTTGGGCTTTGACATATAGATGGACTTAATTTGTAGTGTCCACTGATCATTGCATAATTACACAAACCTATAATATATTTGTTACTGAGATGGTCAAAAAATTTTTCCATGAAACGTAGGGCCGTACCATGATTGAGTGGGTCAATCAACTGGGGAAGAGGCAGACGACAGACATGGGTGATGGCTGATGAGTGTTGAGAGAAATGAGAGGAAAAGGGTAGTTTTGGGATGATGTGAAAAGCTGTGCTTGGTTGGACTTGGAAAAATAACCTATTTCTGTGCTCTGTTTGTTTTAGTCCATATGGCATGGGCCCTGCTGTACTTAATTAAGAATTTGAAATTATACAAGCAAATTCCTTTTGGTGATCATGGGCAAAACAACTAAGTCCTCCACATCATCATTGGGCACCCACCATGCACCGTTCGGGTGCAAGGTAGGCTCCTTGAAGGTGATGTGGGGGCATTAATTTACCCCTATTAATTGTTTTGGTAAACCTGCCCACAGGACATCTTTAATTTTTTATTAAACCTGTCCTTATGACATTTTTTAAGTTTTCTCAGTAAACCTGCCGACATGACATCTTTAAGTTTTTTTTGTAGTCCTGCCCATATGACATCTGCCCATATGACATCTTTAATTTTTTAGCAAACCTGGCCACTTGGCATCTTTAATTTTTAGAAATATTTCAAATAAGGCCTTGAGTTCTTATTTTAAAAAAGGATAAAATTTTCAAAACTTTTTAAATTAGTTTTCAAGTTTTTCAAAAAGTTTTCAATTAAGACGTCAATCTATTTAAAGCTTTTTTTCGAAAACTTTTTTCCTTAAATTTTTTTAAAATATCTAGATTATCATTTTTTGAAATAAATTTCTCATTCAATTTCTCTATAGACAACTAATTTTCTTCTTTGGCATACTCACGACGATCGAGGACAACTAGCGTCCCTACGCTAATTGGCTACATATAGTGGTTGGAAAAACCATGTTCTGGCATTAAATGATTAGTAACTCTACTGAAAAAAGAAAAAAAAAGTCTTTAGGGAGTACCTTTAAATGAACATATGTCCTTAATTGAAAATTTTTTGAAAAACTTAGAAATTAATTTGAAAAAGTTTTAAACTTACGTCCTTTATTGAAATAGAGCGTAAATTTAAAGCCTCATTTGAAAATTCTCATTAATATTTTAGTAAAATTGCCCACATCACATCAGTAATTTTTTTGTAAATCTGCCCACATCACATCCGTAAATTGTAATCCATTATTGAGCAAAAGTTTGGAAGGTTGAGATACATGTGATGCTTTTCAAGTCATTTTGATGTTTCCCTGAAGTCACTATCTTCTTCGCTATTATTTTACTGGTACAAGTCGAGGGCAAACTGTCAGAATTTTGCAGATTGGTTCTATGAGGAATCTTATATAAAATCCCTCGGTCAATTTTGGTTTGATCTTAATTTCTGCTCAGCCTTCAAAATAAAACTTTTCCACTTTTTAAAATCTCAGTGTAATGTTTCTGGGTAAACTTAAAAAAAAATGTAAATATATATTAAACGTTAAATTTAAATATTTAAACTTAAAAGTAAGAATTTTTACAAAAAAAAAAAAAAAAACTCAGATAGTCTTATATCTTCAAAAGCAATCTCAAATGCATGTAATGCCCAAAAACATTTTATATAGTAGACTTCATTTTGTTTTTTTTTTTTTACCAAATTGACTCTTGTGACATTAAGATTCAACCGCATGATGCATTGAAGTATTTCATGGCTTGTTATGTTTATTTCAACTCTAATTAATTCTAGACATCCTGAGCAGTTAATATTTATTTTAATTTATATTTCAAAGCAAGAAGCAGAGAGGAAAACATCTTCAATTTTGTAGCTAATTCTCATTAAACTATAATAAAAGTAGGGTTACGAAGAGAGAATGGAGAGGAGCATAATTTTATTTTTTGTTTTTCTAAAAATAAAATTGTTAATTTCTTTAAGCAAAATCTCCACATATTGAATAGAAAGGTCATAGTGAGTACACTATTGAATAAACTCATAATGGAAATGTTCAACTCATAAATCATTGCTTCATATTCAAAATTATTAGTCAAAACCAAGGCAAATGTATGTATCTTATTTGGGAAAACTTTAATTATTGAACTCGAGTCATTCTTCCTTCACTTCTACACTCTAATCCTACGAAAAAAGAGTATGTTTTGCTAACAAAATATCATCTTTTGTTCTTGTACCTTTTACATATTTTTCATTTAAATGCTCACTAGAATGATTCTTTCTACCTTTCTTCAATATTTTTGTCCTTCACTAGGCCCTAAAAGTCATTGTCCTTAATACATTTGACATAATCTAAGTTCCCTTTCTTCATCTATTAAGGTTCTTGCAAGTTGGCAGAGTTCATGGTCAGCTGCATAGATTTAGAGCTCTTCTTAACATCACAAGTTAATTCTTGACATCAAGGATTAATCATGTTAATTTTCAATTTATATTCAAAAGTGAGAATAATTGGGGGAGAACATTCTAGACTTTGAATCAAATTCTCCACAAATTGTCCTGAAAGTAGGGTCAAAATGAGTACATTAACAGTTGAACAAAGTCACAATGGAATTATTCAACACAGACTGTGCGGATTCTTGATGTTGACATAAAAATCATGTCCTTTGAAAAGCTTCAAGTGAGACTGAATTCCCATAGTTTTGAGCTAATGTTATACTAATTGTAGTAAAAGTATATTCAGAACGAGAATATTATTAGAGTTTATAAAAAATATGAATCAATCTAACATGATAGAGAAGATAAATGAGTGTACAAGGGACATTGGTGAATGTAATTGAACAGAAGTAGAGAATCTAAGCTTGCAACTAATGTCAAGCACAAATATTAACACTAAATCCTAATCAGCTCGGGCAAGTGTCATGTCTCGAACCCATGAATGTCATGTCTCAAACTTGCGATAGATTGAGTGAATGGCTATTTGGTTCGGAAAAAAAAATGAAGTATACTGTGAAAGATGCTTTTGAGCATTATATGCATTTGAGGACACTTTTGTGGTACATAGATATTTGATGCTTCCTTTCGTAATAGTTTTTATTTATTTATTTATTTATTTATTTATTGCTAATACACTCACATATGACTAGATGAGTGGTGTGGCACTTAGTCTAAAGTATAGAGATCAATCCCTAGATCTCTAAGCTCAAATTATCACTCTTGACGAATCCAAATATAGTAAATTAAGATTATTACCGATTAGAATTACTTTTTCCACAAAATTTACTCCCCTAATCTCTTCAAGTTGCAAAGAACTTGATCAACTAAGGCTTTAGAAATATCTAAGCAGTCAAAATAAATGCGCTCCTATTGTGTGGGTATCCCAAAAATTTTTCCAATAAGAGTCTGTCCCACCTAAGTTGACCATTCGCTAAAAACGTGACTACCACTTTTTAATTTATTATTCATTATCTCTTTGTTTGTCAAATGTGTGAGTGTCCTTTCCTTACATGTGCCAGTTTCTCCTCCCTCTTTGTCAGTGTGGGTGGCTTTTTCCTCACTTGATCAATTAAGGCTTAGAAAAATCCTAAGATAAAGAGTAAAAAATGATTAAAACTAGCATTTACACATACACAGTTGAAGTGGTTGGAGCTACCGTTTGTCACTTCAAAATAATTTATTTCCTTTATTATTTTCTACAATATTGGATTTTCATGCTTGTCTTGGCTCAGCTTGTTAATAATTGTTCTTTAACCCATGCTCAGCTCAAAAAGGGGTTGAGCTCATCAATCAAAGAAATTGAATTTTACTTGGGCGGAGCTTGAACTTTGGCTACTCAATAGGATCCCAAGCTCAACTTAGGGACGTCTGAAAGTCTTATCAGTTTGAAGTAAAGCTAATTTAAAAATAATTGGACTTGTTATATATAATCAGACTCTTTGGCATGTTTGATTTGAGTAGCAAACCAAACTTGTTACACTCTGAAAGTTGTACGGGAAAAGTTTTCATGTATAAGTAGTAGTAGTATCGGCAAGTCTGATTATGGGCAGAAACCTTCTCTTTATCATAAAAGTTATATAGGCTATGACCCATTAAAAAAAATTGCTTTAGACATTTGTGTCTATTTGAAATGTTTTTAGATCCTCTGAAGCCTTTGAATTAAAGAAATTCTAAGTTTAAGGAGTGAAAATTCATAGTGGGCCCATCTATTGTAAATTCAGGTCGCTTTGTAACGATTTGTAATATTGGCTAATTCATGAGTTGGATAAAACTTAGGTCTATTGAGTTGTAATTTTCAATTTTTAGACGGACTATGGCGTGGGTCAAGTGGTAGAGCTGAAGAGTTCAAATTTGAAGAAATTGGCCACAAGCGACCGTTTCTCGGCTCGAGCGGACCTGATGAAACTTACAATTAATAGGCTAATAGAAAAATACAAATGAAAAGCAACCCAAATAAAAAGGTTTCTTCACTTGAGCGACCGTTTCTTCACTTGAGTGGACATGACCTGGGCGCATGGATCCTCTCACAAAACATTGCCTACTCAAGCGCCCAGCGATATAGATGCCTAGTCTTATTTGGAAACTCTTTCCTTCTTGAACTAAACTTCCTAATTCCTCAAGGATTGAAACCCTATTTGCATCCCACGAACCTTGGGCTATAAATTCACTTCTATCCTTAGCCACAATTACATCTCTTGAATTCTAAACCATAGAATTCTCGTTGAGAGATTCTCATCTTCTCTAAAGCAATTTCCTCTCCGAATGTGTTGAAGCTTTGTATTCTTAAGATCTTTTTTTTATTCTCTGAAAGATTCATGTTGAGTGTCTTCAAGGTGTTGTTCTTCGTCTTGAGTGGGTTTAAGACGCGTTTGTTCAAGCGTGAAAAAGGTGAACGACGTGTTGTTAATAAAAAGAACTATAATAATTTAGGTTGTGTGCAACTAGACAATAATAGTATGTAGATCTCGTAACCTTTGATTTCACAGTACTTGATTTCTGTTGGACCAATGGACAAGTCCTATGGTTTTTTCCCAGTTTGAGTTTTGCACGTGAAAAATTGCTTGTTCTTTTCTTGTAATTGATTGTTATTAACTTAGGTTAATTGCTTGTTAATTAAATTGCCTATATAAATCTATGTTGGGACTTTAACTAGCATTAGGGTTAGAATCCTTCACGCTAAAAATGAATTCTCTCACCATGTCTGAGATGTCCCAAAAGTTTACAACAATATGAAATCGCCAAAATGTAAGATTGAGCATTTGATAAAACAATGTGCATTTGATAAAACAATGTGATAAAAGAATATGTATAAGATTATGTCAATCACATTTTAATCAAATAGTCCGTCTTACGGTGGAACTGAATCTTATTGGGATAAGCTTTGGGATTACACAATAAACTAAGAGGTCATTTATTTTGTGGTGGCTCATTTTCAATAGGGTAGCCCTATTGTCAAGTTCCATTCTTCTTTCAATTCAGTTTTTACTAAATCAAAACCTTAGACAATCCCAACTCATATTTGAATGTATTGTCAAATCTTCAATCCAAATGATGGGCCATAATATTAATCATCTAGTAAATCCAATTGTAGTTGCTTCTCTCTCTTTCCAAGAGTAGGGAACTGTGAAGCGGTAATTCAAACCCATTTATTTAAAATCTATATCAGTCATAATGAATTCCTTCGAGCACAAAAGAACCGTAGGATGAAGTTCTGGCTTTGCTACTGAATCTGCATACACAAGTTAAACTTCAACTAGAACCCGACCCAATTCCATAAAGGTTTCAAAATCCAAGAGAACTGATCAGAATTTCATTTTGATTAGGTGAAGAGCAGAAATATGGGTTCAGATTTTGCATAGCGTGAATGGCAATGGTAATCCACATTGAGATAATGTTTTTTTTTTTTTTTTCATTTGTGGTTTATGTTTTATGGTTGTTTTGTTTTAGGAATGGGTTCAGTTGTATGTGGATTTTAGTCCTCCTTCATTTTGTTTGTTTTGACTGTTTGCTTCAAAATATATTCCATATTTCCCGAAATAAAAAAAAAAGGTGGTTTTGGTAAAAGCACAAAGGGTGTTGTTAGAGTGCTGTTTTTGGCACCAAAATCTTTTCTATCCACACTCATATTAAAAAAAAAAAAAAAGAAACCCCGCAAAATTACCCAAATGCCCCATCCTCATTCCACCTTTCCCTCCTCTCTCCTCCCCTTCCCCACCTTCGCCTCCTCCCCTATTGTTCCACCCCTCCTTCGTCCCCATCTCTCTACCTAGCTCGCCAGGTGGAGAGAGAGAGAGAGAGAGAGAGATAGAGAGAGACGGTCGGAGGGGTGGGGAGGGGCTTGCGGGAGGGAGAAAGCAAAGAGGAGGAGGAAAATGGAGAGGAAGAAAATAGAGGGGAACAGAGGAGGGATGGGGAGGAGACATAGGATGAAAGGGGTGGAGGAGAAAGATAACAAAGAGAGGGAGAGAGATATCAAAGAGGGGAGGGAGAGGAAGAGGAAAGGGAGAAAGGAGAGGGAGAGGAGAGAACAGAAGGGGAAAGGAGAGAGATAGATTGAAGGAGGGGGAGGTGGGGAAATGGAGAGAGAGAGAGAGGGGGGGGGGGAGGAGGGGGTAGTCCCCCTTCATCAGAGCCACTGGCCGTCGTCGAAGCCAGAGGAGGATGGGGAGGTGGGGAACTGGAGAGTGAGAAAGAGGTGGAAATAGGGTGGGGCATTTTGGTAATCTCACAGGCTTTTTTTAGAGTTGCTATTGGCACACCAATTTTCTCTTTTTGCACAAGACCCTTTTAAATTTTTTTAAAATGACCAAAATGACCCTGGCTGCCTCCTCTCTTTCCCCATCCCCACCTCTCTCCTCTTTCCCCTTGCCCTCCCTCCTCTTTCCCCTTCCCCTTCCGATTCTGGTAGCAATAGGCTCCGGCTCTAGCGATGATAGGCGGCAGTGGTAGAAGGGGACTACTCCCTCCTCCACTCTCTCCTCCCCCTCCTCCGCTCTCTCTCCCTCCCCTTCTCTATCAATGCCGGCGTCCTCTCTCTCTCTATTATCTCCCTCCTCCGTCCCCTCCCCACCCCAATGCCGGTGCCCTCTCTCTCTCTCTCTCTCTCTCTCTCTTTTCTCCCTCCCCCAACCCCTCTCTAAACCCCCACCTCTCCCTCTCTCTCCCCCACCCTCTCCCTCCTCTACCCCCCCCCCCCCCCCCCCCCACCCCCTCCCTCCCTCCCTCCCTCCTGTCAGGGTGGAACAATAGGGGAGGAAGCAGACGTGGGGAAGGGGAAGAGAGAGTTAAGGGAGGTGGAGAGAGGGTGGGGTATTTGGGTTAGTTCATGGGTTTTCTTTTCTTTTTTGTTTTTTTTTAATGATGTGTGGGGAGAGAAAAATTTTGTGTGCAAGAAGCATTTTTTTAATATTGAGTGCGGAAAGGAAAATTTTTAGTGCCAATAGCAGCACTCTAGGTTTCATGTAAATTTAGGGGCATTTTTTATGAGACTCTTACCATATATTCGTCACTTCTTCAGGGCAACCTTGGCACACCTGTGAATTGTTCTCAGTTGTGCATCCCACATTTCCTGTGCCATCCATCTGTCCAAGAGTTCTTTTGGTTCTAGTGCTGGGAAAGGGGAAAAGAGATTTCAAGTGTCAAATCACGCAGAGAGCAGAGGTGAGGCAGCTTAAGCAGAGATCAGCCACCAAACTCAAGCAACAGTTGATGGGGAGCTTTTCGATCAGGAATGGGTGAAGTCAATCAAAAGAAAACTTGATGAGGAGCCATACACAGTAAAAGAATCATACTCATCATGCACAATCCACAGAATGCCCCCGAGCTTATGCGATTTTGACAAAAGGTCTTACATTCCTCAAATCATGCCCATAGGCTCTTTTCACCACGAGAAAAGAAAAGGTGCTTTGAAAGTCATGGAGGAGCACAAGTGGAGGTATCTACGTTCCTTACTCATTACATATGGGCAGGAGCACGACTGCTTAGAGTGGTACTTGCGAGAGATTAAGAAATTGGAGGAAGAAGCCCGAGAATGTTACTCAGAGAAAATTGATCTTGACAGCAACTCTTTTGTGGAAATGATGGTACTATATGCTTGCTTTATAATTGAGCCTTTCTTGAAGGTCTACGAAACTGTTTCATACCAAGTTAGCGATCCCGTTTTAAACTTGTCACTTCGTCCTACAATAACGATGGACTTGTTAATGTTGGAAAACCAGATTCCTTTCTTCACCCTTCAACATCTATTTGATCTCATGAATATTAATTAGAAGCCCCTCTCTTGCAGAACTGGCCTTTTGTTACTTTGCCTACATCTTTACATGTAAAATCACGCTGACGAATGTAAGTATCAACGATGGTGAGTACCATTCTAATCTACAATCCCATCATCTACTTCATTTCTTGCTCTCCAAGTTCGTTCCCTCGTCGAATAATGAGGATCGAAAATTCGAAAACTTGGTAACGGTCCCCTCAATTTCCGAACTTCAAGAAGCAGGAATTAAGTGTAAAAAAAAGGGTTGGTTGTGGCCTCCTGGATATAAAGGACCATGACGGAGAGATTGAAATACCCCTCATACATGTTGACCAATTTGCTGAACCGTTATTCCTAAACTTTGTTGCCTTCGAGCAGTGCTATCCCCAGAGAAAATCTTACTTCACTTCGTACATTATTTTCATGGATTACCTCATCAACTCTGCCAAAGATGTCCAAATTCTCTCCCAAAAGGGTATTCTTACTGAATAGTTGGGCAGCCACAAACATGTAGCCACGCTTTTCAACAAGATTGGTAAAGAAGCATGGATAGATGTTGAACAATACATTTTTGGGGTGTTGCTGAGAGTATTAATCTAAGTTATAAGAGACTTTGGCCTAGATTTCGGGCTATCTTGATGCGTCAACAGTGCATGGGCATTTATATCCTTCTTAGCTGCAGTCATGCTCCTGATCTTTACTTTCTTTCAAACTTTCTTCTCAGCATTTCCCAAGTTTCAATTTGGTTAGTAAATTGTGGGACATATGAATGTACTGTAATTTGTATTGTGTCATCATGTAGCACATATCGATTTTGTTATATTTCCCTGTATGATTTTGTTTTGAAAGTTTAGATTTATTTCCATTGATTTTTATTTTCAATGAGAGTGAGAAGATTTGATGAACTTCCCCTTATATTATCCTCTGTAGCACCTCTCTCCACTCGACGTTCACGCCTATAGTTCCCTAAGTCGCTTAGAGGGTACCCATATCCCATATAGTTGCGGAATTCGGGTTATTAAATGTGCACAATTCATTGCAATCATGAGTCTGCATTTCGTAACAGGATACTTAGGAAAAGAAAGGGACCAAGAACAAAGTGAATGAGAGAACGCCCTCTAGGCCTATAGGATGTCCCTCATCAAGAGTGGCCTCCCACCTAGCCCGTGCCAAAACCCACAAAAACACATAGGTTTTTTTTGTATATCCTTTTTTTTTTCTTATCCAGAAGTCCAGTCCAGGGGTCCAATTAAGAAAATCTCATTATCGTGGGAGCTGAGCTAGGGAAAGACCTAGTGAGGCCCGACCCAATTCTTTGTGTTATATATATATATATATGATGTGAACCCCAAGTGCAGGGTTGTCTTCAAGTAGAAATTCTCAGTGAGTCGGAGGCTGATTCCAAAGGATGGAAAGTAGCACTGCACAAAGATCTAACCTAATTAAAAAAAAAAATCTAATATTAGTCTAAGAAAATCTGTACAACTGAATTGGGCTCTTGAATAAAATTAATTACAATGATTACACCCAATAAAAATTCCTAATCTAAAAACCCTTGATCTAAAAATCACTAATTCTAAGATGAATGCTGCAACCACAATAAAAGAAATTAAAATAACCAATTGGAAGGTAATAGAAATCAATAAAATAAATCATCGAAGGATTAGAATCCACTTGTGCTCTAATGATTCGAAATACGTGTAGCTTAGAATCAAAGGGAAGAGTACATGTCAGAATTTCAATTTAATTGCTTAGGTCTGATTCTCTTTATTATTAGAGGATTTCAAGAATTCCCTGTATCTAAAATTAAAAATAAGAAATCAATGAACATACAAAGTAAAGAAGAACAAACAGTTAATTAAAAAATAAATCTTTTATCGATCGTGGTTATCTATAGAATTAATAAAAGAATAGATCCTCACTGTCTCATTAGACTACAATAAAATTCAACTCTCCATTCCATACATCTTTTCCTTCTTCTCCTTAAAAGAATTACATTTTCTGTAGTTGGAAAAGAAGAAGAAAAGAGACGGATAAGGGGTTGGGCTTGTGAAAGAGAATGGAAGAGAGAGAAGGGTTGTGGGGGAGTGAGACGTCAGACGTCCCACATAGCTGTCTTTATTATTTTGTTACAACTTTTGTGGCCTAGGGAGAACAAAAAAGAAAGGAAAAAAAGAAATAGAGGGAGATAAAATAGGAGAGAAGGAATTTCAAATTGCCCTAGTGGAAAAGACAACCTCTCTCATATCGCCAACTAGGGTTCGAACCCTTGTTGGTGCCTTGTCATTTCCCCTCCTAGCCTAGAACCCTAGTGGGTGCCTTGTCATTTCCCTTCCTTGCCACTAGGCCAAGACAGCCAAAAGAATTAAAAAAGGAGAGAGAGAGGAAAAAAGTAAGATGAATGGAGTGAAAATTAGAAATTTAAGAGATTCCTTTCCATTTGGTTCCTTGTTACTTCCTTGTTAGGCGTCTCTCCCCATCTCTACAGAAATCTCTAGGTGACCTTCACCGTGGATATTATCTTTGATCAAGCATTGCTTCTTATTTCCTCGTTCTTCTCCTTTTTTTTTTTCAAAAATGGTCTTCTAATTTCATGGGAAGTCACCTTCGTGGACTTCCATTGGAGGTAAGAATTTTCTTCATCGCAAAAGGGGAAAGAGAATACAAAATTTTGCAAATCTCATGGGCCCTACATCCATTGGCCTTGCCACCTTAGGATACACTCTGAATGCAGGGTCCATTATTCTCTTATTTTTTTTGTTCTTTTTGTGTTTTTTGTCATTCGCATAATTCGTGAGTCCCTATTGTTTGACTTTAATTCTTCATTTGTTGCTTGGCTTGGACTTTTCCTTTAACATCCAATTCTCCTGAAATTTAGGAGATAAAATTTGTGCAAGAAGAGTGGGTCCCAACGCTTGAGCGTGCACCATAGAATTCACGTCCAAGGTGGGTCCCGCTTGGAAGAATTTTTTTCTCTTTGGTTTTCTTTTGGATTTCTTCCATAAATTTCCTTTCTTAGATTCCTCGATTTGGCACTGCTTGTGGGCCCTCTCGATGTGTTTTCTAAGAGAAGATGATAAATAATTCAATGATATTAATTTTAGGTAAAAGTTATCAGGCCTTGCATCGAAAGGCTAATGCATCGGAAGACCTTGACTCAAGTCTGGGCCCAGTCAATGGGCATCTCTTTAGCCTCAATGTGTCCACTCTATAATTCAAACATTGAATCGGGTCTTCACCTTGTCTTCCAAAGCCCTTTTGCTATTTCCCTCTGGAGGTGGATTCTTGAAACTACGGGTTTGCAACCCTCATCTACAATATCTCCTTCTACAATTTGGTACATGCTCTGTTTCAACGGTGATTTCTTGGCTTAAAAGTGTGCCTCCTGCATTTTCTTCAGCATAGTTTATGTCATATAGAAATGCAGAAATGACCAAATTTTCAAAAGTAGTAGAACTTTCTAGACAAAGGGCGCCATACTCTGTCTCACCGAGCTTCTCTCATTCTCTCTCCGGCGTATAGACAAGCACTTTTTTGGCCGGTCTTTCCATAATTTTTGTAATTTTTTGAATATATAGCATGTTCATATAACTTTCTCTTTGGTGTATTTTTATTTTGTCCCTTTTCTTTTGAATGTAAGCTTTTCTCTGTTTCCCTTTTTGTTGCCTCCATGGCCTACTCCGTTTTGGGGCTTCTTTGCCTCGTATTTTTCTTCTCCTTTTCAATATACATGCCTTATAGCAAATTAAAAAAAATGGTAAAATTTATGAAGCCTAACCCATATAGATAAGTAGCAACTCTATTGAATATGCCATGTTGCTCAAGATTTCGTGTTTCTTTTTTACTTTTTTTTTCCAACACAAGTGTTGATATCATTGGCTATTTTAATAATTGGGAAGTTGGCTGTACAAAGTTCCACGGTTCCTATTGTGCCTGCACTTACATTTTCCGCCGATTGCTACTTTATCAAAGAGAAGGCAATGCAGCCAATGCTCAAAGAGATCTTCTTACACTTTCTTAAAAGATAAAATAGTTGATGATTTCACAAAGTATTTCAATGTGTCATCAGAAAAATGTCTATTTAAATACTCAAGAATATATTGTATTTTGCATCTTATTCCTTGTAGATTTAACCTTTGAAGGTCGTGCATATAATTCTTGCATTGTAAAGTGATTAATCCTTTAAAATGTATGTTTCATTTCAAATATTGAATAAAGTTAGAAAATGGTTGGTCAAATGAATAATTCAAAAAATTAGATTTAAAATCATGTCCTCCAAAATGCATTGAGGGCAATTTGTTATTGAAGTTATTATTAAAAAACTTACAAGGAACTTTAATGTAAATATAATAAAATATTATAATGACATGTTCTAAATTTTTGTTTAACTTTTAGATTTAAGTTATAGCATTTTTGTTTATAGCTAATTTGATATTTCATTCTTTCTCTCAGAGAAAATTTTGATTCAATATAAAGAGAGATGCTTTGAGGCCTGTGTAACAATACTGCTATTCGCTAGAGAGCGCGGGGGAGTAACAAGTGGCGCTTCCTTTGATCTACATATGGCATCCCCCATATTTTATCTTATCTCTTACATATAATGATAAGAGAGATTTTATATTAGAACCTTCCTCTCTCCAAGCCCATAAATTCTCTCTCATTACCCATATCTAATCTCAACCTAATCCATAATTTTTTTTAGCGTACTTGCATTTTTTTCATGTGACAACTGTTTCATTAACTGATCCAATTCCAATGACTTATGCGGTGAAGGTTCAATGTCCCATTCAAATAAACGATTGGCCAATAAAAAAGGCCTATACTGTCTGTGTAGAGGTGGACTAAGAGAGCTGTATCTTTGTCCCAAGTGGACCCCACCGACAAATGGAGTGGATGTGGCACATGTAAGAGGCATCAAATATTCCGTGTCCTACTTGATTCATGGCCTAGATATTCCTCTAACTTCCTGTTG
Organism: Sextonia rubra; assembly: GCA_037013555.1. Taxonomy (NCBI): domain Eukaryota; kingdom Viridiplantae; phylum Streptophyta; class Magnoliopsida; order Laurales; family Lauraceae; genus Sextonia; species Sextonia rubra. The sequence goes on along the minus strand of JASUAD010000011.1, from coordinate 26,538,515 downwards.
ACTTCCTTTGAAGGGCAATTGAATTTATTTGGGCTGCTATTGGGCTGGGCCAGCCCGCACCATGCCTTGATTAGATTGGGTTGGGTATCTCTGTGATTTTAAGCCTATGGGTGCACACGAGGGTTATTCCAGGGACCCAACAGTTAGTAATTTTGTAAATTTCCTGTGAATTGTGTTTCTTATTTTTTTATCATATGATATCAAACAACTGATTGAGTTGCCTAACTTAAACCTAACTTATGAAATTGACTCATCTCAATACCATAGACCTAAATTTTCAATTGTTTCTTTTAATGTTTGAATCTCTATCTTTAGCTTATGGCCAATATAAATTTTTTTATAATTGGTCCACACTCTTCCTCTAATTTATTTTAATTGATAAACTTTGATATATTCTTTAATGAAATATGCATTATATAATATTTATATACTCATGGTAAAATAACCACTCTGTTTGCTTTGTTGTTATTATTTTCTATTACAATTTATTTAAATGTTTATTCTTAAAAAAATATATTTTCATCCATTTATGTTCCTTTGTTTGTTACTAATTTTTTCTATTTTATTTTAATTATTGTATTTAAAAATAGAAAATTTCTTGTGGCCTTTCTATCTTTACCTTTAGACTAATTTAGATTTTGTTGGTAATTGGTCCATACACATGAAAACTAATTTGGATTTTTGTGGTAATTGATCCACATACACTAATGGATAGTTCACAATTGGATTCGGGAACTTGCAAATTTCTTGGCCTAAACAACCTAGACAAAGGCCCTTTTTGTGCAATGTTATGAAGTGTAGTTTGAATTAGCCCCATATGTAATTCCTTGAATCATCAAGGATGGCTTCAACTCAACATTTTGGTTTTTTTTTTTTTAACTCTCACCTAGTAGGCATGATAGTTTCAACCAATACAAATGTGTGTGCTTAGCCCACATATAATTCCTTGGATCATCAAAGATGACTTAATCTCAGCAGTTTTTTTTTTTTTTTTTTTCACTCTCAACTGATAGACATGATAATTCTAGCCACTACAATGTGTGTATTTCATTAAATTTCAGTATGTTTAATATAAACTTCCTTCTTAAAATTTTTTGTTTTGTAAATTTAATTTTAACAGTATTTGTGTTATGATTTATATGATTATATTTATATATTTTATTAAAATATTAATAAATTTTAACAAAATTTAATTTTTCCTTCATAGTCAGCGTTGTGCGTGGGCCCTAAAATGTTAGTTATTATATATATTATGACAATATCTCCTTTCGCAGGAGAACGACACGTGGTGCTTCTTCTCTACGGAGAGCGACTGGTGGCACACTCCAATTAAAGTCCTAAGATTCCCTCCCATTTTTCTCCTTTGAAATCTCTCTCTTTACTATTTAATTTCATAAAAATCAGCATAATCCTTATCCATATCATTATCTCTCTCTTTCTAAAATCAATCTAAATCTTTTTTATTCAAAGAATACGATACCTTAAAATTTTCAATGCAATCCCTTGCATGCAATCTAATCATAATCTACTATTGATATCCATATCATATTTAATCTTAAGGAATGCCATATAATTAAAAGGAGGGATTCCCATACATCTTAAAAGAATTTTCATATGGCTTATTATATCAATTAGGCAAATTACCTTTAACTCATTTCACATGCCATTAAATCTCACTATCCAAGTGGCAATTTATAGGTCCACATGTTTTCCTATTAAAATTATAAGAGTCAAAATTGGTCATGGGTGTTCATGGGGCTGGGCTAGGACGGGCCGGGCCGGGCCAAGTAATGTCCAGGCTTAGCCTATATTTTGAACAACAGGCTCAAGCTTGGAGAAAACCTAACTCAGGCTATAAGTACCTACCTTAAGCCTAATCCACATAGAATAGTTTAAACTTGAGCCATACTGTATTATATTTAAAAAATGAAAATATTTGTTAGTTAGATGTTTGTTTCTATGTAAGAGATTTATTAGTGTCTCTTACTTGGACCGGATCGGGCTTGGGCTTTCTACTACTAAATCTCAACCCAATTCAAAGTTTATATCTGAGCTCCACTAGAGTAAGTTAATGCTCAAGCCCTAAAATTGCTAGATTTTCCCTCAATTATTTAATTAGAATGACACTACCAGAAGGCAAGATTTCTAAAATCTCTCTCATTTGAAATCATGTCCCTTAAAACCCGGAGTAATCAATAATTTAAATTAGCCCTAGCATAACAATTTTAAATTTAGATTAATACTCTCACTCAATTTTAAATTTTACATAAACTAATCAATCTTTATCTCTTATTCTAAAATCTTTCAATTTTATACCGAACATCTCTTGTGGTTAGATTGATAGAACCTTTGGAAGGTGGATAATTATTTTTATTTTTATTTTGGCTCCACTCACCATAAATGGGTAGGTGTTGAAATTCAATTTTTCCATGTAATAATGGGAAGAGGGAAAAAAATAAATAAAGAACGGCCAATTCATCAGCCTATAGGTTTTACATGAGAATATGAAGTATAATATATGCATGGAGACACCATCAAACAACTCACTACTGAGAGTAAGCGCAGTTCTACTCTCTTTAAACACCAAAAGTTTTGATGGTTTATAAATATATATTTTTTGTTTTAAATGTTAAGAAGATAGTTATGCTATTTTTTTCTTATTAATTATTTAATTTCTCTTTTCTCTCTACATCTTTCGAGGCCATGATCATTACCTTTTTTATAGGTATCAATTTAAATATACTAATACATATTAACTAAGTGTATCTTTCATGTTAAAATATCTATAGTAATGCAAATGGTTTTTTATGCTTTATGTAGGACTAATACAATTTTTTTTCTAACGATGTAGAGATTGAAAGTGTATCCCATATTTTAATGCCTACCACTCAATCATAGATCATCTTAGGTTTTATTACATTTAGTCGAAGTTTCTCTTTCTAGTTTTATTTCTTTTTCTTTCTTTGAGTTATGCGCAAATGAACAAGTGAGAAGACTAAATTTTGTGATAATATTGATTACCGGTTTCTTTTCACCTAATTCAAAATTTTCATAGTGATATGGTAGTTTGAACTAATGATTCTTTGCATAGTAGCCATCTAATTTATATTATCATATAATATTTTGTTCTCTTGACTTGATTTTACAGATTAAAGGGAAAAAAATTATTTTTTTATTAATATTATAATGAAATTCCACAAGTACATTATTTTCATTTTTATTTAGTTTTACTAATATGATATTCACTTTGTAAGAATGCACTAAAATATTTAAGATTATGAGTGTAAAATGAATTTAATGTTAATATTAAATTAAGAATATTTAAATATTTATAAATATTCTTATTTTCAAATAATATAATTATCTAACACGGGCCCTAAAGCGCTAATATATAATAAAAGAATTCACCCCCTTCGCGAGAGAGCATAAGGGATCTACACGTCGCATGCACTCTCCTATTTTCTCTCTACCTTCTATCCAATAAAAAATCAAAAGGGTATTGATAGATATCTCTAAAACACCTAAAATCTCTCGTCTCCTATTATCTCTCACTATATATCTCTTCCACCAAATCTTTACGATTTTTCCTATATAATTTAACTCCAGCAAATACTATAATTATATAAGTATACACCAATATTTGTGGGACCACTAGATGGGTATAAATATGCGTACATGGGACCCAAGAAAGATGGAAATCAAGAACAGAAGACAAATTAAAAAATGCTAAAACATATTATCATTTCTAAAGAATAAATTATATTCGATACATACATATGTTCACAAAAAAAAATATTATATATGTGTAAATTACACCTAATCTTTTTTATGATTAAGTGGGCCATCTATTGGTTATAAGAAAAAATTAATAAGCTTATATGGCACATAATAATTACGTAATTTAGCAGAACCCGGTCAGTGCACTTAATAAATATAAGAATATGTAACTTATATAAGCTTAATTCTTATAACTTATTCTTATATGGACATAATTATGAGTCGGTCATAATCTTTACTTAATTTATCTTTATGACAATTATCAATAATTAAGTGACCCGGCATTGTTGATTATGGGTGGCCCATAATCACCTAGGCCCATCTTAACCAATCAACAGTGCTTAATTTTTTTTTCTTTTACTTTTTATTCTTACTATATGGGTGGCTCGGGCCCTGTTGATGGGTAGGGCTCACTTAAGCCTATCTTAAAAAAATTATATATATAAAGAGAATTGCCCCCCTTCGGGAGAAAGCACAAGAGTGTGAGACACGACATCTCTAAAATCTAAAATGTGGGGTTCTTATATATGATTCTTATATTAATTTTTTGTAGATGAAATGTAGACCTTTTAAACACCACACAACCATTTTATTTGTTATGGTACTAGGTGAGCTCCACATGGTAGGCAATTCCTAAACTAGGAACCATGTCCATAATAGGAGCATATCTTGCAACTACATTATCTGCTAAGTTGGCCCATAATATGTATTCTTTCCTAAGATAATTTATTATGAATATGCTGAGAACCAGCCTTAATTAGATTTTTCAAAATTTAATGTGGGGGCATGCCTCAATGCATGCCAATCACAAGGGTTGAGTAAGATTGAGATTTCTTGATGTAGATTAGAGTTTTTTGTCATCACCATATTTAAGAATTTCAATATTTAATGATTATAAATATCATATCAGATCAATAACTGACCCACCTATAATCCAAATCAAAACTTTCCAATCATGCATCCTTTATAAATATAATTTTATTTATCAAATGGCATGTGACCGTTAACATTGTGTATAAATCTTATTCTTAAAATATTTGATATTTTAAATTTAATTTTAACTATGTTTGTGTTATGATTTATATAATAATATTCATTTATATTTTATTAAAATATTTAAAAAATTAACAAATTTAATTGTTTTAAATAAAATTTATTCTTTTACATAGCCTGTGTTGGACGCGGGTCTTGAAGTGCTAGTTATATGTATAAAGATAATTCCCCCCTTCGCAAGAGAGAATGGGAGCACAACACGTGACATGCACTTAATAAAGGCATGATACCAATTTTCCTATAATCTCTTCTTCCGTCCTTATCTATTCTGTCAATGAAAATGTCTCTCTCCCAAATTTCTCTCCTCCTTCCTCTACAGCTTCCGTCCACATTTAACTATTATCTATCAAATACTTCTCCCAATTGTGCTAAATGTATCTCATTTACATTTGAAGAGATATCATGAGCTCATCATCTTTGTGCGATTTTATCTGTCTAGCATTGTGAGTATTATGGGCTGAATTGGGCATTGGGTTGGTGTAACTATGATGAATTGATTTGGACTTAAAGTTTGCATGAATGGACAAGAAAGCCTTCACCAGTAGTTCTGAGCAAGCATAGTTGGAAGAAACTTCAACTGGGCAACATTGAATGTCCATTTTTTTTTTTATTTATCTGTTTGTAATGTTTATTCCATGCTTTTCCTTCTATTTGTAAGAGAGGGCTGAATCCCATAATTCCTCTGTTGAAAGTAAAGCATGGTATGACAAGATTGGACACAATTTTTTTGGTTATAGAAAGCTTATTGATTTTCATGGGTTTATTCTTTTAATGTTCTTCTTTGCAGGCAAAGGACAAGATTAGATGATGATGTTTATAGCTTTGGTTTTAAATTATTTGAAGCACTACTAGGATTTATAGCCTCTGAAAGAGAAGCATCTTTTCTCAATGAAATGGTACTCCCAGACTTTTGTTTTGTTATTACTTATTGTAATATGGTCTTTGGAAACTTTGTGAAGAGGGTAGTTTTGACTGTCTTAATCCATTCAGCTGACCTCCTTCGGGGATGGCATCTCTGTTGATATATGGTTCCATAGTTGTTGGTCCCTTTCTCTTGGTTGAGCATTGCTTTGGTTAATAATGCCTCATGTAGGCCACTCAATCATCTCACTTTGGTTGATTCCTCGGCATGTACCACTCCCAGGCCTAGAAATAGGGGACCATTAAAGCTCTCTAAATCAAATCTTTAAATATATATATATATATACTTTTAAGGCAAAATATCATTTATCCTACGAAGGGATAAGGTTATAGCTGATGTGAACATATGATATAAACAGTACAAACCATCAAATTAACACTGAATCATTAAACCCACCTCATGCAAATGTGGCTCCATTAACTCCACAGCTAAATCAAGATAACATGATTTTAGAGAGAAATGACCACAAATATGTATCTTTGACTTGAAATGTTTCATGATCATCAGAACTAATAACAAAATACAGTGAGGCATGGTGTGGTGAGGATATATTCCTGAAAGGTGAATTAAACTCTCCATGATTATAGTGGTTTTTTTTTTAAACTTTTTGCAATACCAATTTTTCTTCCTTTTCTCCTGGGTATGTTTTTAATAAATTTAAGCTTTCCTTTTTTTACTTGCATTTCTTTTAATCATTTTTTTAAATTTCAAATATTTTATTATTTTAAATTCTTATTATAGTGTTTCTTTTTTCCTTTCTTCTGTAATAATTTCCAAAAGACACATATATACTAAAACTAAAAAGCACAGCCTTCTTTTTTTTTTTAATCTTAAAAAGCATAACTTGAATGTTCCACATATTAATGTTGCATAAAACAAGTGCAAATTAGGCAGAAGTAGATACTACAATCATAGATTACTGAGCATGTTCACATTGACTCCAAGTATGCAATCAATTATGACTAACCCATTTAAATGGATTATATGTATAAACTCTAACCCAGCTCATTTGCCAACACCAGTATGGATCCATATTAGATGTGGTCAAATTATGCAATAAATATTAGATTGAGGAAATACTAAAGACTTTTGGAAGATACTAAGCTCAACCTCACTTTCTTTATATATATATATATTTATTTATTTATTTATTTTAGCATATGCATGTTTATTTGAGCATAATTCTAATATAGGGTTCTTACGCGATTCTTATATTAATTTTTTGTAGATGAAATGTAGACCTTACAAACACCATGCACCCCTCTTAATTGCTATTGAACTAGGTAGGCTCCACATGGTGGGCCATTCCTAAACTAAGAACCGCGTCCATAATAGGAGCATATCTTGCAACTAACATTTTTTGCTAACTTGGCCCATAATTTATGTTCTTTTCTAAGGTGATTTATTTTGAATATGCTGAGAATCAGCCTCAAAATTAGATTCACAAGATATAATGTGGGGCGCACCTCAATGCAGGCCAATCATAAGGATAGGATGGGATTAAGATTTCTTGATGTAGATTAGAGTTGAGACAAACGTAATCACCATATTTAAGAATCACAATATTTAATGATTATAAATATTAGATCATATTGATAATTAACTCCCCTATAATCAAAATCAAAACTTCACAAATTTGCATCCTTTGCTTATATTGTTTTATATATCAAATAAGCTAGATTTTCCTACTATGCTGCAAGTAGTTTGCAACTTAATCTCATTTTGACTTCAAATGATGGTTGATTAGAGATTTTTTGTTCTGGCATGTGCAAATGTATGTAATATATATGTGCAGTTCAGCCACCCCACGTTAGATCGACACCTGGTTGAGCATGTGACCAAACTTCATAACTAAATTTTCTTCTAAAAATATTTGATATTTAAAATTTAAGTTTACCTATGTTTGTGTTTTGATTTATATAATAATATTCATTTATATTTTATAAAAATATTACAAGAATTAACAAATTTAATTTTTAAAAATAAAAATAAAAATTTTTCCATGGCCTGCGTTGGGTGCGGGCCTTGAAGCGCTAGTTATATATATTAAGAGAATTCCCCCATTAGCGAAAGAGCGTGAGAGAGCGACACGTGTCATGCATTTAATATAGACATGGTATCCTATAGATTCTAAATTCTATATATGCATGGTTATCTCCTAATAGTCCCTCTCTCAAACACCTAAAATCTCTTATGCCACTTTGAATCTTCCAAATTCGTAGATAGCTAAAAATAAAATGGTAAAAATTCATGAAGCTGTTGAGCACAAAATTCGGTAGCATTTAAACAATAAACAGAAATTAATATGCTGGTAGTTTATGATTATCAAACGTTTTCCTTGATGGTGGTCTAGAACATATTAAGCTCAGCCTCACTTTCTTTCTTATATATATATAATTTATTTGAGCATATGTAGGTTTATTGGAGCATGATTCTAATGTAGGGTTCCTATAATGTGAGTTCTTATGTGACTCTTATATTAATTTTTTGTAGATAAATTGTAAACCTTTTAATTGTTATGGTACTAAGTGGGCTCCACATGGTGGGCCATTTCTAAATTAGGAACCACGTCCATAATAGGAGTGTGTACTTACAACAACATTATTTACTGAGTCGGCCATAATCTGTGTTTTTTCTTAAGGTTATTTATTTTGAATATGCTGAAAACTAACCTCAAAATTAGATTTTTAAAATTTAATGTGGGGTACACCTCAAGGCAAGCCAATCACAAGGGTAGAGTAGGATTGAGATTTCTTAATGTAAATTAGAGCTTTTTCATCATCACCATCTTTAAAAATTCTAATATCTAAATATTACAAATATCAGATCATATTAATAATTGACCCACGTAGAATCCAAATCAAAACTTCCCAATCCTACCTCTTTTGTGAATATAATTTTATATATCAAATAGGCTAGCTTGTCCGACGAAATATTCATTTATATTTTATTAAATATTAAAAAATTGACAATTTTAATTTTTAAATTAAAATAAAATATTTTTCCAATGTGGACTTTAAAGCATTAGTTATAAATGTAAAGAGAAATCCCCCTTCGTGAACGAGCATGAGAAAGTAACACGTGGCGCCCTTAAAATAAATCTAAAATCTCTCCTTTGTCCTAAAATCTCTAGATAGCTCTTAAAATCTCTCCACGTCAACTTTGAAATAATATTATTTTCGCTCATCCAGTACCCTCCTTCGAGCCAAATATTAGTTGGTAGGATAGGGTAGGCTTAAGAAAGTAGCACTAGTCTATGGATAGGACTATGGGAGCCACTTCTATTGAGTAAAAATTTCAAGGTTGCTCGATCTATGGATAGGACTGTGGGACCCACTCTTATTGAGAAAAATTTCAAGGTCGGTCCTTCATTTTAAAATTAAGTGACCATGAACGGACCCATAGACCATGCAACTGGTATCATTAAATATCATATTCAATTTATCATCAAGACGCCCATTTCTTTGAGATCCACACAATTGAATCAATTAATAAGCCCCACTTAATATTAAAATTAAAAGAAAATCTCAACTTCTACGAGAGGCCTTCAAATCAACTATTTTGCCCAACCCCTCCACCATACTACATAGGAGTGTTGGACTCATTATATGAGGGAAGATAACCCACACTTGTGTGTGAAAAAAGCCTGCACATGCAGGAAAAAGGGCTATATCCAAAGTTCAAACCTTGTAAATAGCCTCAAACAGGTGAGAAGTGTCACTCTATGAATGTAGATTCACATTGTAAATCCTATGACGGTGACACTATGTTTTAATTTCCAATGGTATCATGTTCAAAATTTTAAGGGTAGATCCTGCATTCACAATTAATAAAAAAGATGGCCCCATATTATAATTTCTATAAAGCTGGCCTAAATTTAACTCCTATTAATGTGTCCCATGTTCTCATTTCTAAAGGTGGGCACCACATTATAATTTCATGTCCACAATCACAAAAAATGTGGCTCCACTTCATAATTCCTTAATGTGAGTCACATGGTCATGGTCACAAAGTGTGGACCCACATTATAACCACTATGAATGTGGGCCTCATATTCTAATTTGTAAAGCTATCTATGATGTTGCAGTTTCTAAAGATAGTTCCCATATTTACATTCACAAAAAGGTGGTCTCCTGTACGATAAAAGTTGAGTGCCACAAAAAATAAAAGGTGAGTCCCACATCATATATCATATGATTATATTGCTTTTGTTCCTTAGAACACTTTTATAATGTATTGAAACAAGTTTTGTATAGCATATTTTCAAAATAATAATTTAAAATAATGTTGCAAAAATAAAATATTTAGTTTTAAAGATTCTATTTAAATTGTGGTTGTGTAATGAATTTTATGTTAATATTCAATTAAAATTCTTTTAAATTTTTTTAATTTTTTAAATGTTTTTATTTAAAAATATAATTATTTCTTAAACAAGGCCTGCGTATATGTATATATGTATTTACTTTGAAACTATTTTGCAGGTTAATTGGTATGAACTATTGGAAACTGAAATAAATAAAGCATTGTGGAAAGAGTATTTATTTCATATAAAAATAGACTCCACTATGAATAAACTATCTTTTGAAAGCATCCAGTCCAAAAAAAAAAAAAAAAAGAAGAAGAAGAAATCAACTACAATAAAGAATCAATATTTTTGTTAACAGAAATTGAAAAATGTAAGTTTTTTTTATTATAACTCATCATAAACAAAATCTTATATACCATTACTTATAGTAATGTAATTGAATATTGAATATGCAGTGTCAAAAAATGAAGAAAATGTGAAAAATCAAGATGCTGGACCAAGTGATTCAAATGCTATATTAAATACAGATAACTTTGCTGAGACAAGTGCAAGAGTTAAAACAACTGCAACACTTGCAATACATCAAGATAAAATCAGTGAAAAATTCAAACAAAGTATGTGTCACAACCCGAGCCCAGGGTTCGGGGGTTAGCAAAAGCCAAACCTAATGACACACGTACTCCCGTGCCTGTACACGTAGACCGAGTCTAAATGCACACGCACAAGGGAACATTCACACGTGCCAAGCAAGTACGCGGAAGCTGTAAATATCAGAAACAAAAACTAACAATACAAGAAGAGGATACAACGAAAGAACTGACATAATTACATGTGAGAGTTTTACAAAAAGAACAAAATAACAGATACAATCTGACATGTCAATCCAAATACAAGTATGAGATCCACAAAACAAGACTCCAAAGATACGTATGCCATGAACGCTCTCCCGTGGAGTGATCACATCCACTCCTCTAGGCCTGATGGGGCCCCGGGGGTCTCAACTGGAGCCTGGCCGACCTGCGGGGGTTCGGCAGGGGGATCTGGGCCTGCAACACCAAAAACATCTGTGAATACGAAGATTCAGCAAAGTATAACCCATAGCAAGTGAACACACGCTGTGTCTAATAGAATAAAGAACATCATGTGATTAAAGAAAGCATTTTCGTATACTAGGTTGTCATGCAAGAAAGAAATATGCTGAGTGATTCAATGAATACATGCAGTGTACATAACTAGTGGCTACTACATTACCATATGCTCCCAAAAGAGGGATCTTATAACGTGCAAAGAACACCATTGTCCGGGCCAGGGTACAATAGGTCTCGGTTTCCTGGGGTCCGGCTCCCCAAGACATATCCCTACTGCAGCAGGTCCATATAAACTATACCAAATTCACCCCGTCGAGATCCTAAGGCTGAGGCTAAGTAGCGCCTGACCATACAGAGTCAATCATGAAAACCCTGAGTAGATCGTGATTACATGGCATACGTGCATATCTGGAACATCTTATACATGCATACTCAAGGTATAAAAATCACAAAGTGAAAGTAAAGTCGTGGAATACAAGTAAACATGTTAGAGCTTAGAGGTCAATACTCGAATGCAATATGTTATGCAACAAATCATGCGATCGAATCACCTTAAGTTACAAACCAATTCTAATCTAATTATCCGGTGTTTCTAACCGTGCATGATGATGTAGTGTTAAGTTATTCAATGCACCGTTGTCTAGTGTTGCATTGAATCGAGCGGTGCACGAAGTCCCTTAAACCAACACCCATGGGGAGGTGCTTAACATCCGGATAACGAACATGAATGATTCGCAGCCCTCGAGATCATTCACGCGTAATATCACATCCGTTGGGCAAGTCTAGGTGCTCTACATTCTATCATGAAGGTCATATAGGTCTTATCTTTACACCTAGCCTTATTCTTCATGTGTGGTTACGGCTTAGCCGTGTGTGTGCTACGGCTTAGCCGTGTGTGGTCTACGGCTTAGCCGTGGCTGAGCCGTAGAAGATCGGTCATTTGCGAACTCTCAGTTATTCCAGAAATGGCACCCTGTATTGATCTACGGCTGGGCCACGGCTGAGCTTCGGCTTAGCCGTAGGGCAATCCACGGCTTAGCCGTGCCCTCGCCGTAGAGGAAAACTGGGTTTTTCTCCTCTCTGGATTGTGAGCCGTAAGAGGTATACGGCTTAGCCGTACCTGCACGAAATCAGAATTCTGAAGCACATACAGAAAATCTGGAAACTCATCAGAAATGAACTTTTTCAATAGAAAGGGATAGCATATGAACCAAAGGGGCTGTAAACACATTCTTCCACATCAATTCATGTAAACTAAGCAAATCAAAAGCATACCAACATGGGTTCTCACAACTATGGTTATACTTGCCTCAATTTGGAATGTAATTACACAATGGTAGCCCTTGGATCCAAACACAACCTAATACAAGCAAAACCACATACATGCATGAACATTGGGAAGAAATACAAAACACAGACACCATGTAATTGGAAACAAGAAGAAGAAGAAGAACTAGAGGAGGAGAAGAGAGAGAATGGAAGGTTTCCTACCCACCTCACAAGCAAGAATCTTCTTCTAGATCGATGGAGGAGAGGAATTCGAAGGAGAGAAAATTGAGCTCCACGTGCACAGTGAGGGGAAAGAGAGAAAACGAGAGAAGGAAATGTGAGTTGATCGATGGAATGGGTTATATAAGCTCAAGGTATAGTCCATATTACAAAGAAGTCCAAGCTAGAATGCTAATTTCAGTTTGAGTCAAATCAAGGTCCACTCAAATCACACGACCTCGGTTGCAAATGACGTAGTTACGAAAGTTAACGAGCTCAGCGAAAGACACGTGTTGACACCAAGATGATGCAAAACTGACCATGTCTAAGAAAAGCTAAAATTACGAAAAAGGGCTTGGTCTACTTAATCCAGGTCAAACTCAACCCAACTACCTATCCATGACCCGTAACGAAAACAAAACCCAAACAAAACACGATTAACAACGAAAACAAGATTAACTAACCCCTAAACGAGGTCAAGCTGGGTCGGAGTGTTACATCCTCCCCTACTTGAGAATCATTCCGTCCTCGGAATGAACACTAACTCACTCATACCTGGGAAAACAACTCGGGGTACTGGCGTGCCATCTGCTCTTCTAACTCCCAAGTAGCCTCATCTGGACTGTGATGCTCCCAAAGCACTTTGACCCATCGAATTGTCCTGGTGCGGAGTATCTGCTCTCGGGTCCCCACGATACGGAGCGGTCGCTCAACGTAGGCAGCACTCGGCTGGATCTGAATCTCATCGTAGCGAATGACATGGGAGGGATCATGAACATATTTCCGAAGCATCGAAACGTGGAAAACGTTGTGCACTCCTGAAAACATCTCGGGAAGCTCTAACCGGTAGGCTAAATCACCAATCCGACTCTTGATCTCGAACGGTCCGACATAGCGTGGAGCTAGCTTGCCTTTCTGGCCGAAACGGATCGTACCCTTCATCGGTGAGACCTTCAGGAAAACCCACTCGCCAACCTGAAACTCTAAGGGTCGTCTGCGGGTGTCTGCATAACTCTTCTGTCTCGACCGAGCAACTTTCAAGTTCTCAATTGCTTTCTGTACCTTCTCCGTAGTCTCGGCAATGATCGTCGGTCCGTGAAAACTTCGAGTTCCAACTTCTTCCCAACAAACTGGACTCCTGCACTTCTTCCCGTACAATGCTTCATATGGTGCCATCCTAATGCTCTCGTGGAAACTGTTGTTGTAGGCAAACTCGCACAACGATAGGTGAAGATCCCATTCTTTCTCGTAACTCAACACGCTGGCTCGTAACATGTCTTCCAAAGTCTGAATCGTCCGCTCTGATTGCCCATCCATCTGTGGGTGATATGCCGTGCTGAAGCTCAACTTCGTACCCAAAGCCTCCTGGAATGCTCTCCAAAAAGATGAAACAAAACGGCTGTCACGATCGGATACAATCGACACGGGGGTACCATGGAGCCTGACGATCTCATCCACGAACTTCCTCGCCATCTCTGAAAATGTCATACCCTTCCGAAAAGGAATGAAATGGGCTGACTTCGTCAATCGATCTACAATCACCCAAATGGCGTTATTCTTCCTGCTAGTCGGCGGCAAACCGGAAACGAAGTCCATGGTGATGTGTTCCCACTTCCACTGCGGTATATGCAAAGGATGCAACGAGCCTGGCGGTCTCTGATGATCTGCCTTCACCTTCTGGCATGTCAAACAGCGAGCAACAAATCCTGCTACTTCTCTCTTCATGTTGTTCCACCAGAAGCGATCCTTGAGATTCCGGAACATCTTCGTGCTGCCTGGATGCATCGCGTAGCGAGCGTAATGCGCTTCGTTCATCAGTTTCTCCTTGAACTCATCAACTGCTGGCACGCACAACCTACTCCGAAAATAGAGTATACCATCCTCTAGTCTGAAATCTGGTCTGTCTCCAATGTGGTCTCGAATGCGTTTCAAAGTTAGATCTTCAAATTGCCTGTCTTTAATCTGCTGAATCAACTCAGGCTGAAACACTAGCGTACTAGCCAAAGTCACGCACTCATCCACTAGTTTAACTTCAACAGGGAGACCATGGAACTCTAAGAGAAAACTGCTCAAAAGCTGCACTGACTCTGCTTTCCTACTGAGCGCATCTGCCACCACATTCCCCTTGCCTGGCTGATATTTGATCGGGAAGTCATAATCCTTAATAAGCTCAAGCCATCTCCGCTGTCTCATGTTCAGCTCCTGCTGTGTGAATAAATACTGTAAACTGTGGTGGTCAGAACGAACCTCAAACTGCACACCATATAGATAATGCCTCCACAACTTTAATGCAAACACGATGGCGGCCAACTCCAAATCATGGGTGGCGTAATTCTTCTCATGTTCTCGCAACTGCCTCGATCCATAAGCAATAACCTTCCCATGCTGCATCAACACACAACCCAAACCAACTCGCGAAGCATCTGAATAAACTACGAATCCTTCACAACCATCTGGCAAGGCTAACACTGGGACCGTAGTCAACTTCTCTTTCAACATCCGAAAACGGGCTTCACACTCCTCAGTCCAATCAAATGGTACATTCTTCCTGGTCAACTTCGTCAAAGGAGAAGAGATCTTAGCAAAGTCCTGGACAAATCGACGATAGTAACCTGCTAGACCAAGGAAACTGCGAACCTCTGTCACTGTCTTGGGGCTAGGCCAATTCACTACTGCCTCCACTTTAGATGGATCAACTGCCAATCCCTCTCGTGAAATGATATAACCTAAAAATGCCACCTGCTCAAGCCAAAAATCACACTTCGATAACTTAGCAAACAATCGATGTTCTCTCAACAACGATAAGGCTTTTCTCAAATGCTCCCTATGCTCCTCTGCTGACTTAGAATAGATCAGTATGTCATCAATAAACACCACTACGAACTGGTCCAAGAAAGGAGCAAAAATCTGATTCATCAATGCCATAAAAGCTGCAGGTGCGTTGGTTAGTCCAAAAGGCATCACGAGGAATTCATAATGACCATAACGCGTCCTGAAGGCAGTCTTAGGAATATCATCTTCTTTGACTCTCAACTGGTGATATCCAGATCTCAAATCAATCTTCGAAAAATAGGCTGCACCCTGAAGTTGGTCAAACAACTCATCAATCCTGGGTAGGGGGTACTTGTTCTTGATAGTCACTTTGTTCAGCTGTCGGTAGTCTATGCACATCCGAAAAGTACCATCCTTCTTCTTGACAAACAAGACTGGTGCTCCCCAAGGTGAGACGCTCGGGCGAATAAAACCCTTATCCAAAAGCTCCTGCAATTGCTTCTTCAACTCTGACAACTCTGCTGGGGCCATGCGATATGGAGCCTTGCTGATCGGTGCCGTGCCGGGAACAAGCTCAATGGCGAACTCCACATCTCGAACCGGGGGTAAGTCTGGCACATCATCTGGAAAGATATCGGGGAAGTCACAGACCACCTGGATCTCACCTAGCTGCTTCGTCTCCTTCTTCGCTGAGATAAAGGCAATGAAGCCTTCACACCCTCGGCGGATCAAGCGATCTGCCTTACACGCCGAGATCACACGTCTGGGGCATTTCTGCTGACTGCCCTCGAAACGGAAGCCCTTGCCTAAATCGAAGAAGATCGTCCTGTTGTAACAGTTAACAGTTAACACAGGCACGATATCGAGCGAGCCAATCCATACCAAGGATCACGTCGAAGTCCAACATCGACAACAGGATCAAATCAACAGGTAACTGATGACCTGCAATCTGCACGTCGCAATGGGGGTAGTACAAACTACACTCCACTCGCTTGCCAACTGGGGTGGATACAACCAGCACATATGGCAACGGCTTAGACGGCTGATGTAACCGCTCGGCGAAACTAGGTGCTACATAAGACCGTGTAGACCCCGAATCGAACAACGCTAAAGCCTCGACGCGCGAAATCAAAACAGTACCTTCAACCACCTGTGGATCCTCGGCACTCTCATGGGTAGCAGCGTAAGCACGGGCTGTCTGGCGGGGCTGTCTCGAGCCTGGACGAGCTGACTGTGGCTTGCTCGGAGCTGAAGGTGCGCTGGGTCTGCTAGGAACTGCACCGGAGGTAGGACCAGATGGAGCTGCACCGGAAGCTCTATATCGAGGACAATTGGCGATCCTATGCTCCCTCGAACCACAAATAAAGCAAGCACCGGCCTTCCTCCAGCACGCATCAGTCGCGTGGTTCTTGCCACAATACTCACAAATCACCCCACTGGAACTAGAGGTACTCTGCTGGCTTTTGGTCTTCTTCTGTACTTGTCCTCGTGCACTGAAAGGCGGCTGTCGCTTGGGCTCAACGGCTCTCGCAGCTTGGTGGATGGCCTCAGCAGAATAGGCCCTGTCCACTGCATCATCGAACGTAGCCGGACGCTGGAACGCAGTCACGTGATGCATGTACCGGGGATGCAAGCCTTCAACAAACCGGTTCACCTTCCTTTCTTCGGTGCTGATCATATCCGGAGCAAAAAGCGACAACTGCATAAACTTGTTCACGTACTCTGCTACGGTCATCTGCTGCTGACGGAGGGCCAAGAACTCAACCTCCTTGGCTCGAAACACATGAGCCGGGATGAACTTTCTCCTGAACTGCTGCTTGAACATTTCCCACACCGTCGCACTAGGAATATCTCTATATGAGTCTTTCACGCTCTTCCACCAAGTCTTAGCGACGTCTCTCAGCATAGAAGTTGCCAGCCCGACCTTCTGTCGGTTCGTACACACGACAGTCTCAAACACATCCTCCGTCTGTTCCAACCATTGTTCTGCCTTCAATGGCTCTTCTGTCCCATAGAACTCAATAGCTCCTCGCTTGCGAAACTTGCCGTAAAGGGCATTCGGGTCACTCTCTCGAGGCTGTAAAATCACCTGCTGATCTACATGTGACTGAGCTGGGACTTGGCTTTGTCGGTCTAACATAGTGGTCACTTGGGCTTGCAAGCTCTGCATTGCTTGTGATTGTGCCTGAAGGGACTGCAATAGCATGAGAATACGTTCATTTGTATTCGGTGTTTGCGGTGACGGTGCAGATCCGCTTTCATTATTGCCCGCATTCTGCTGAGAACCAGAACCTGATGCCATCCTGTAAACATGGAAAGAGTCAGACACAAACACAAAACAATTGCGCCCAACAAACCCCAAAAGCTATAAAGATCACAAGAAAATCGTATCCTCACCACGATCCTACATGCCTACATGCTTATCATCTAGAGCAAAGAATGAGCAAGGAACTGCTCTGATACCATACAATACGTATGTCACAACCCGAGCCCAGGGTTCGGGGGTTAGCAAAAGTCAAACCTAATGACACACGTACTCCCGTGCCTGTACACGTAGACCGAGTCTAAATGCACACGCACAAGGGAACATTCACACGTGCCAAGCAAGTACGCGGAAGCTGTAAATATCAGAAACAAAAACTAACAATACAAGAAGAGGATACAACGAAAGAACTGACATAATTACATATGAGAGTTTTACAAAAAGAACAAAATAACAGATACAATCTGACATGTCAATCCAAATACAAGTATGAGATCCACAAAACAAGACTCCAAAGATACGTATGCCATGAACGCTCTCCCGTGGAGTGATCACATCCACTCCTCTAGGCCTGATGGGGCCCCGGGGGTCTCAACTGGAGCCTGGCCGACCTGCGGGGGTTCGGCAGGGGGATCTGGGCCTGCAACACCAAAAACATCTGTGAATACGAAGATTCAGCAAAGTATAACCCATAGCAAGTGAACACACGCTGTGTCTAATAGAATAAAGAACATCATGTGATTAAAGAAAGCATTTTCGTATACTAGGTTGTCATGCAAGAAAGAAATATGCTGAGTGATTCAATGAATACATGCAGTGTACATAACTAGTGGCTACTACATTACCATATGCTCCCAAAAGAGGGATCTTATAACGTGCAAAGAACACCATTGTCCGGGCCAGGGTACAATGGGTCTCGGTTTCCTGGGGTCCGGCTCCCTAAGACATATCCCTACTGCAGCAGGTCCATATAAACTATACCAAATTCACCCCGTCGGGATCCTAAGGCTGAGGCTAAGTAGCGCCTGACCATACAGAGTCAATCATGAAAACCCTGAGTAGATCGTGATTACATGGCATACGTGCATATCTGGAACATCTTATACATGCATACTCAAGGTATAAAAATCACAAAGTGAAAGTAAAGTCGTGGAATACAAGTAAACATGTTAGAGCTTAGAGGTCAATACTCGAATGCAATATGTTATGCAACAAATCATGCGATCGAATCACCTTAAGTTACAAACCAATTCTAATCTAATTATCCGGTGTTTCTAACCGTGCATGATGATATAGTGTTAAGTTATTCAATGCACCGTTGTCTAGTGTTGCATTGAATCGAGCGGTGCACGAAGTCCCTTAAACCAACACCCATGGGGAGGTGCTTAACATCCGGATAACGAACATGAATGATTCGCAGCCCTCGAGATCATTCACGCGTAATATCACATCCGTTGGGCAAGTCTAGGTGCTCTACATTCTATCATGAAGGTCATATAGGTCTTATCTTTACACCTAACCTTATTCTTCATGTGTGGTTACGGCTTAGCCGTGTGTGTGCTACGGCTTAGCCGTGTGTGGTCTACGGCTTAGCCGTGGCTGAGCCGTAGAAGATCGGTCATTTGCGAACTCTCAGTTATTCCAGAAATGGCACCCTGTATTGATCTACGGCTGGGCCACGGCTGAGCTTCGGCTTAGCCGTAGGGCAATCCACGGCTTAGCCGTGCCCTCGCCGTAGAGGAAAACTGGGTTTTTCTCCTCTCTGGATTGTGAGCCGTAAGAGGTATACGGCTTAGCCGTACCTGCACGAAATCAGAATTCTGAAGCACATACAGAAAATCTGGAAACTCATCAGAAATGAACTTTTTCAATAGAAAGGGATAGCATATGAACCAAAGGGGCTGTAAACACATTCTTCCACATCAATTCATGTAAACTAAGCAAATCAAAAGCATACCAACATGGGTTCTCACAACTATGGTTATACTTGCCTCAATTTGGAATGTAATTACACAATGGTAGCCCTTGGATCCAAACACAACCTAATACAAGCAAAACCACATACATGCATGAACATTGGGAAGAAATACAAAACACAGACACCATGTAATTGGAAACAAGAAGAAGAAGAAGAACTAAAGGAGGAGAAGAGAGAGAATGGAAGGTTTCCTACCCACCTCACAAGCAAGAATCTTCTTCTAGATCGATGGAGGAGAGGAATTCGAAGGAGAGAAAATTGAGCTCCACGTGCACAGTGAGGGGAAAGAGAGAAAACGAGAGAAGGAAATGTGAGTTGATCGATGGAATGGGTTATATAAGCTCAAGGTATAGTCCATATTACAAAGAAGTCCAAGCTAGAATGCTAATTTCAGTTTGAGTCAAATCAAGGTCCACTCAAATCACACGACCTCGGTTGCAAATGACGTAGTTACGAAAGTTAACGAGCTCAGCGAAAGACACGTGTTGACACCAAGATGATGCAAAACTGACCATGTCTAAGAAAAGCTAAAATTACGAAAAAGGGCTTGGTCTACTTAATCCAGGTCAAACTCAACCCAACTACCTATCCATGACCCGTAACGAAAACAAAACCCAAACAAAACACGATTAACAACGAAAACAAGATTAACTAACCCCTAAACGAGGTCAAGCTGGGTCGGAGTGTTACAGTATGGCTACTGAAACAAATGCTGTTGAAACAATTGCTGTTGGAACAATTGCAGCTGTTAAAACTAGTGCGGCTACTAAAAGAAGTTCAAATGTTGAAGCATAGGAACTGAATGATGAAACGCTCCAAACAATAACAATAATTCTCTTCTTCTTTTCTTTCACTATAGATTACATAAATTTTACAAATTGTCAATACTTTCATAATTTCTCTCTTTCCATTTTTCAAATATGACACTCTACATAATTTTATTTCCCCGTTTTATTTCATTTTCCTTATGGGTTGTTTTTAATGCTTCTATTTAAATTATGATTGCATTATAATTTTTATGTTTATATTAATTTATAATTTATTTAAATACTTAAATATGATTATATTTATAAATAAAATAATTTTTTAGCACGGGCCCTGAAACACTGGTTATATATATAAAGAGAATTGTCCCCCTTCGTAAGAGAGAACGGAGCGCGACAAGTGATGCTCTATTTATTTAGTAAGGCATTTTGTTTCCTCTTTTAATCCTCGTCATAAGTTTTAATTTTCCTAAAAAATCTCAATGTAATCCCTTCCACTTTAAGTTCCTATAATCTATCTCTAAAGTTTCTATAATATCTTCATCTCTACCCATCATCCTCTCCTATTATCTCTCATCTCAGTCACATGGAATTAGTTTCAAAAGAGTTAGAAACTGCTCTATAAAAAATATAAGAAATACAATCACAACACACATCATGTAGGGCCAGTTGATCAAATTATCAGAAACTGTCCAAATCATCATATAATGAAAACATAACTATAGCAAATGTGTAGATGACGTTCATGTTGGTGGTATAGGCTGTTTATCTTGTTGGTGGGCCATGCCCAAAAATCGTTAAATAACCCTACTTTGGCGGACCTCTAAAATTTCATGGATGTACTTTTGTTTTGAAAGAGGGCCCATGCCCAACACTGGTTGGAACAAAAGAACAATACTATAATTGATGTTAAAATAATGATAAAATATCTAAAATTAGAAGGGAAAGTCAATTAAAAAAATGTAAAAGGTTAGAAAACAAAAATTTATAAAGATTATATAAATAAAAGAATAAATAGAAGTTAAGTTTTTTAAGTAAATAATTAAGTGTGCTCATGAAATCTCAAGCATAACCAATTGAATATCTATAGACAAAGTAATATCTAATGCTTATTATATATGACAGCCCATGTCCGGATAAGTTTTACATGGGCGGGGTCAACCTCGGGGTTTCCATGGTCTACCACAACTGTGTTTAACTGCAATGGGCGCGGTCAACCTCAGGGTGTCCACGACCGATCACGGTCATGGCCGAAATCCATCATAATATTATTTGAAATAAGATTCATTTCAAGAGTGAGTACTAAGAATCTAAAAATATGAAGTTAAACACAAATGATTGTATTTGATTTCATAACAAATACTTTAAAAAATTATGTACAAAATTAATTTAACTAGAGTATCAATATATATATACATAAAAACATTTTGACGATCAACTCTAAGGTGAACACAAGATATGGAATTTTTGCCGCTACTACTTATTTTTATAAAAGCATTTAATTAGTTTCGATTTGAGAGGCTATGAATTTAATTATTTTGAATTTGAGAGGTGGGCCTTGGTGAGGGATCTCCTACAAGGTTTTCTATTAACATTCTTTAATTTGTTTCATTCATAAATGAGATCATTATATATTTTAGTGATAAGTGGGCATGTATAGGACTCTTACGTCAGATCTAAACTATAGGAATTTGGGCCCACTTATTGGTCATATTCGACTTCATCTTTATTGTTTTTTTTCAACTTGTGGGGCCCACTGTCAAAGCAAATTAAAGCCTTACTCTAAAATTTTTT
Organism: Sextonia rubra; assembly: GCA_037013555.1. NCBI lineage: Eukaryota > Viridiplantae > Streptophyta > Magnoliopsida > Laurales > Lauraceae > Sextonia > Sextonia rubra. The sequence goes on along the minus strand of JASUAD010000011.1, from coordinate 26,516,310 downwards.
ACTATGGTACATATATTTCTCAAATGGTTCGCATTGGGCATGGGTCCTTTTCTTTTCTAATTAATTCCAACTGGCCAAATTTTTCACAGCGATCGACCTGATGATTATTTATATATTAGACTATTCCACCAAATTTCTTTACCATATAATATCTTTTTCACTTGAATTGAGTTTACGGATTAAAGGAAAAATGATTTAACTTTTTTATTTATATTCTAATGAAACTCTTTGAGTACATTATTTTTTTTTCTTTTTTATTCAGTTTTACTAATATGATATTTAGTTTTTTAAATCTCATCCTGTAAATCAACAGAAACAAATCGGCCTACGGGAAGTGATGAAAATGGTCATGTTCAGACCAAAACTCCGACTACCAGCAGGGTTGAGATTCTCAACAGCGTAAGCTCGAAATTGACGTAGAAATTGTAAAATACTAGCATATGGATTCCTATCTATCCAACAGTTTTTAAGACCTCGGAAGAGGCATGTCAGCTATTTCTTCCAAAATTGTATTTAGCCTTTTCTTCATCTAAGTGTAAAGCAGAGCAAGTATGCAATCTTGGCATTGGAGGATAGGAAAGGGAATCATATATTATACGAGTGACCTGTCACCCATGAGTCCAAACGTCGATTTCGCAATCTCTTGTTATAAATTCAAAATTTGTACTTGAAAAATGAAATGCAATGACAACTACATTTTCCACATTGTGAATGTCCCCTCTTTTTTGGGTGAAGTGCTTCCATTTAATAAATGTTAGCTGTCTTCTCACATGATATGGAATAGCAAGAAGAAAACCAGCCCAACATTTAATTTGGAAGACCCGGTGGAACCCAAGCCCACTTTAGGCAAAAACTTCTAGTTGCAACATTCTCATATGCATTTTCAGGCCCAATAACTCTACTTGGACTGACATATGCCCCAATTGTACTCCCGATCTAAAGTGGATGGCAGCTGGCTTGGGTCGGGTCCCAATTTTGGATGGCAGCTGGCTTGGGTCCCGGGTGCATGTAACTATAGTAAAACAAAACAAATAGGGTTTGCTGAAAAGTTAAAACAACGATTGCAATAGCCTCCCTCTCATACCTGTTTGCCCAGGAGATGAAAAAGGGAAAACACACTAAACGATCTGGAACTTCATCTTCTCAATCCTCATCATCCATCGCGCTCCCTCATCTCTCTCAGTCATCTCTCTAAAAGTGGAAGCTCCACTGCACTGCATCTCTCGCTTAATCCACTCTACCTCCGAAACCCTCTCTCGACCTCCTAGCTTCCCCTGCTCGATCGCTGGCTAAATATCCATTGCAAGCTCGATCTACTCGCCCTCCGACTAAAATCCCAGCACGCCTTCGTCTCTATTACTCAGCTTCCAAAGGTAATGCAAAAACCCTCTCTCTTCATTTGGCCTTATTTTGTTGTTACCGGTTGTGAGAATTGATTCTTGACATTTTGATGAAGCAGAATTTTAGCTGTGATTTGCCTTTTCTTTCTGGATATTTTGGTATACTCTCTGGGTTTTATCCTTATCAAATCAGATTTGGACCTTTTGTATTTTCTGATGATGGATTTGGGGAATTCTAGATCTGAGATTTCTCAGCCCTCTCAATTGTAAATGACTTCCCATGTCGTGATTGATAACCCAGGCCTACGATTGTTGGGCATAAACTTAACGGATCCAACTTCCTTCAGTGGGTGCGATCAATCCGTTTGTCATTTAAGTCCAATTCAATTTTACAATGTTTTAAGCAGTTCCTAAAAGCAAAATTAGAGCTCAATCATACATGTTAACAGTGCAGAATTCGACCCTAAACAGTGATGAAAGCATAATCAAATTTAGTGTATGTGTAGGGATAGGATTACACAGAATTAAGTAATGAGCTCTAAGGATTGTTTGAGACATTTCACATCTAAATGTTTTTAGCGCTTAACTAAATCAACTTGCAAACTTGAAACTTATATACATGATTGGATGGGTTTAACCACTTGGACTAGCTTGCCCATGTCAAAGCTATTCATCATCAACTGAAAAGGGAATAGCATTGGCATTTTTTTTTAATGTTTGAACATCATGGTTAAATAGTTAATCCACACACTTTGAATAAATTTATATTGATTTTTAAGATATGAGTGTTTCGTGTTTACATTTTAGTCTTCTAATACCTCTCCTTTCATACTCTCTTCAATTTATTTGTTTGTAGAAGCATGGAAGAGGAATTATCAAGTGATTTTGATGGAGACAGCAATGAAATGCGGATAGTTTACGAGGAATTAAACAACAGTGAGATAGAGAAGCCCTTGGAGGAAGCCCAAAGCTTAGAGGAGTTAGTAAGGGAACCTAATAGGGGAATGACATTTGGTTCAATTGAAAAAAAATATGACTATTATGCAAGACATGCCAGGCTAACCGGTTTTTCTGTGGCAAAAAAAACCTCTAAAAAAGGACCGGATGGGAAATTAAAGTTTATAACAATTGCTTGTAGTAAGGGTAAAAAGCTGATGACAAAGGCAAGCAATCCAATTAGACCCTGTCCATAATCAAGAACAAATTGCAAAGCAGCGGTGAATCTTTCTTTACAATTCGATGGGAAGTGGCTTTTGAACTCATTTGTACTCAAGCATAACTATGTTATCAGTCCGAACAAAGCTCAGTATCACAAGAGTAATTGGGTAATACCACCACATGTGAAGAGGAAGATTGAATTGAATGACAAAGCGGGAATTAGATTGAACAACACTATTAACTCATGTGCAGTAGAGGTAGAGGGATATGGGAATTTGACATGGTTAATGAAAGATGCAAGAAATTACCTAGATCAACTTAGAATCTTAGAACTCAAGGAAGAAGATGCCGAGGTAATGCTAAGCTGTTTCAAAAAAATGCAGCAAGACAATGGATCATTTTTTAATGTCATGGATCTTGATGAAGAGCATCGAGTAAGAAATACATTTTGGGCCTATGTGAGGAGTAAAGCAGCATTCAAAGAATTTGGTAATGTCATCACGTTTGCCACCACTTACCTGGTTAACAAATATAATATGACTTTCGCTCCATTTGTAGGTGTGAACCATCATGGACAATCAATGTTATTAGGTTGTGTATTGATATCACGAGAGGACACAGCCACATTTGTCTGGTAATTTCAGTCTTAGGTTGATTGCATGTATGGGTGTCCTCCTAATGCCATCATCACCAACCAAGATAAGGCCATGCCAAATGCGATAGAAATAGTGTTTCCTAATACACGACATCGGTGCTGTTTGTGGCATATCTTGAAAAAGGTACTTGAGAAATTGAGGAGGTATAATGTTTATGAATCAATTAAATTCCATTTATTTAATGTTGTCTATGATTCGATGAAAAAAGAGCAATTTGAAGAAAAATGGGGTAAGTTTATTAGGGCATATAAGTTAAAGGGCAATGAATAGCTAGCTGGCTTGTACAATGAGATGCACTAATGGGTACCAGCATTTATGAAAGATATTTTTTGGGCAGGGATGTCAACGACCTAATGAAATGAGAGCATGCATGCCTTCTTTGTTGGATACATCAATTCTAAGATCACATTAAAGCAACTTATTGAACAATATGATAATGCTTTATCTAAGAAAGTGCAACTTAAAGCTGAGGAAAATGCCTGTTATTTCAATGTATACCTTCTATGTGTGACCCAGTTCGAGTTTGATAGGTAATTTCAAGAAGCATACACACATGCTAAATTTAGAGAGTTCCAGAATGAAATAGCCAGTAAGATTCAATGCAATATGCCTTCTCAAACAATAGGGGATGGCTTCTCAGAATTTGAAATGGAAAAAGATGTTATAGTTAGAGAAAATAATTTCAAAACTATTGCTTTTCATTTTCATTTTAATGAGCAGACAAAAGAAGCTAATTGTACCTGCCAGTTGTTTGAGTTTAGAGGGATTGTGTGCAAACATGTAATTATAGTTTTTTTTAACAAGAGGGTTTATCGAATGCCAAATAAATACATTCTGGATAGGTGGAGTAAAAATGTGAAGAGTCACACAAAAATCAAAATCATGTATGACAATTGGGAACGCACGCCTAAAGGGCGTCGCTACGACAATATGCTGATTATTTTCAATCGGGTTGCCGATAAGGCAATGGATTCCAAGGAAAAAACTGAAAACGTGATAAATAAGTTACTAGAAGCGGAATCGAAAGTTTCTAATGAGGTTTGTGTAAGCAATACACCTATGTCTTTAAGTGTACATAAAGCCTCAAGTTCATGTCAGGATGGTAATGTTGTTGAGAAAGAGAACAAAAACCATGTGGGTGATCCAATTAGACGTCGTCAAAAAGGGCGACCACCAGAAAATGGGAGAAAGTCTAAGATTGAGACAATTATTAAGAAGTGTCGGCAAAGAAGCAAAAAGATCATGAAGAAATATATTCAATGCGGTACAACGACAGTAGTGGTATAAAAACGAACATCTTAGTTTTTTTTTTTTTAAGATTTTACTATCTTATTATTGGCTTTATAATCATACCTAAATATTAATTGTTTTCAAGTTATGCAATTATGGGGTTCAGCAAAGGTTGGAAATGTTGATGAGAGTGTGCATGATTTAGTAGAGGTTAAAGATGATGGGTGGCATTGTGACTTTAATCATACTCCTTTCAACCTGGTAGATCGTGAATTAAACCTTTAATTTGGCAGAAATAGATAGACTTTGAAGGAGAATGGATTGGTGTAGTTTGAAGATGTATAGTTTTTGGCAACGGATAGGATTTATTATGCTCGTCTTAGAACTTTTTACTTCTTGCTAGTGTACATATCCTTGTGTATATTTGTTATTACAGTTGGTAATGGAGTGGATCTTAGTTATTACAGTTGGTAATGTTGTTAGTTCAGATTACACCTTGCTCTATAGTGTCCAGGGCAGTAACTTGTGTATTTTGGAAATTTCATGCTATGTGATTCCATAATGTTATGTTATTCAACTTCCAAGAACTGAGTTTTTTTTTTTCCTTTCTCATGATGTTGTGGCGAGATCTTACAAAATGTACATGCCTATAAGAATTTTACAAAGGATCTCTCCATCTCTCTCTCTCTCTCTGATTAAATTTTATGCAGGCCTATAGGAATTTTACATAGGATCTCTCTCTCTCTCTCTCTCTCTCTCTCTCTCTCTCTCTCTCTCTCTTTAAAATTGATGCAGGCCAATAGGAATTTTACATGAATCTTATGTACTGTGGTTGTTAGCTAAACAGTGAGTTGGAAGAGTTGGAATTTATTTGGTTTGTTATTGTAGCTGGTAATGTTGTTGGTTCAGATTACACCTTGCTCCATAGTGTCCAGTGCAGTGACTTGTATATTTTGGAAATTTCATGCTATGTGATTCCATAATGCCATGTTATTCAACTTCGAAGACCTGAGTTTTTTTTTTCCTTTCTCATGTGTCATGGGGAGATCTTACAGAACGTACAAGCCTATTAAGAATTTTACAAGGGATCTCTCTATCTCTCTCTCTGTGATTAAATTTTATGCAGGCCTATAGGAAATTTACATAGGATCTCTAATGATGAAATTTGGTTTGCCATGATGATGATGATGCTAGACGAATTTTGCATCTAAATCAACTCCCAAACTACAGTGAAATCTGGCCTGATAGTTTGACATGTCTCTTCTTGCAGCAGTAAAGATGATTTATCGGGCTGCCCAGCGTGATATAATTTGGCCTGAGATAATTTGGATTCTTAATAAGCTAAGCATATACCCTTTGGTTGGTTTAATCTTGGAATTGCACTACTTATAGGGAAAAAGTAGCTAGGTATAATTTTGGCAATGTATTTTTTACATGCAACAACTGCACTTGTCTCATTAATCCATGAAATAAAAACTGAAACAGAGGCAAGTATTATGCATGCTCCCATACATCTACACCAAGCAAAGGAACAAAGCTCGCTCTTTTAGTGACCAGTGGATCCTGTCATAAGCTTAAGTCAATTACACCAATTTCCATAAAAGAAGATAAGTTCATCACTATCCATGTATCAAGATTGTGTCCAACAACATCAACAAGCAGATGGCTAATTACAACATGAGAAACTGAATTAGAAAGGATGTGAAGATAAATATAGGCACAAGCAGTTGAACAAGAAAACATTCAGAAAAGCTTCTCAAGGGGGTGTCGGAGGTGGGGAGGAAATAAGACATTCAGAAGTAATTTTGACTTTAAAGTGAATTCCTCTTTCCTGTGTATTCATTCATCTTAAAAGAAACACCAACTGGTCTGAGGATATTCTCACAAAGGAGGGTATTGGGGGTCCTAACTAGGCATTTGCATGTTTGCTATATTTCTTTATCTCGCTTTATTGGTCATTATTAGTCTCTGTTTGGTTTTGCTTTGCTTGGGTGTTGGTCTTGTAGCTTTTCAGCATGCCCCTAATGCCTTTTTGGCTCTTTTAATAAAATTTTAGTTACCATTAAATGTATGTGTGGGTTTGGGTGTGGATGTGGGGCGTGTGTGTATGTTTTCATGTATCAAACTAATTAACTCCATTTAAGCATTCTATGAAATGCTGTTCATTCAAGGGAGAATTAAATCTTGCGTATTCAAAAGTATATTTCTTGCACAATATATCCCATTATTACCTGTACAAGCATTCTAAGTGACTAACATTGTATAATGGCTTACAGCCAAAGGACATAAATAAAAACTGAAACAGAGGCATATCTTAGTCTATCTAAAGAAGTGATCATCCACTTATACCTTCAAAAGATCAAGATATAGTCCAAATTAAAAAGGTTTCCAACAACATAAAAAAATCAGATGGTCCAAATTTTACAAAGCAACTATCAAAATATTTACACGTCACATGTACGTTTTTTTTGCTATTCCAAGCTTCAATTACTACATTCGATTCAATACAATTACAACAAAATGCCGTACACACCTAAAACAACTGTAAAGACTCGACACATTTGTTCAAGCTTTTCTAATCTTTTAAGAACATTTGCTGGATGAGTATCTTGTGGGGCAGGGGCATACAACGGAATATTCAAGTAATTTAATTCATGCTTAGCCATCAATCGCACATAATCATCACACCAACCAATGAAGTTGTTGCGTACTTGTTTTTCCACTCACAAATAATGGCAAATATATGTCGTTAGTTAGTATATACGGCTCTATATCAAAAAAAAATAAAAAAAGAAAAACAAACAAATACTACGTACTTACTAATGGTCGTGGACAAGAATAATAGTGTCTACCATAATTATTCACTAATCGTGAAACCTTGACCACACAGTTGCCCACACAACAACAACATAAACGTTAAGGCCAATTGGAATTTGGTGTAGAGGAATATGATGCCATTTATTTCAATCTAAATAAATGAAAAAGAATAATAGTCAACCTAAATAATCTTGAAAATAATGAAGTTACAGGATATATCTAGAAAATAAGATTCCTTTGCTTTAACATTAAAAGAAGAAAAGTGCAAATGAATAAATTAATGAAGTTAGCATTTCAAAAAGTTACCTACAACTACAAGTAATGCTATGATATTTGCTATGATTTTAGCTCATTAGGTCTTGACCATGCTATGATTTAAGCTCATTAGGCCTTGACCTCATAGTGAACCCAAAAACCTATAAAGCTGAAACAAAAGTATTTTAACATTATGATAAAACAATAATGTGAAAAAATTATTAGGAACTTGGCCTAAGGTGAGCCTTGATTAATTTCCTATCCTTGCACAGACACTTTTTCAGCTATTCATTATGTATAAGTTGACCTAATGTTTACTGTGTAATTCAACTATGTGAGACCTACATGGCATACAACTGGTTTTCATACTTTCGGTATCTAGAAATTTATTTACTTGTTTAATCTTGATCTGCTTTAATATCCTATCTCTACATATACACTAAATTTGATTATGCTCTCATCACTATTTAGGGTCAAATTTTGGGTTGTTAACATGTATGATTGAGCTTTGATTTTACTTTTAAAAACTGCTTAAAACATTGTAAAACTGAACTGGACTTAAATGGCAATTACACTGATCGCACCCACTAAAGGAAGTTAGATCCATAAGTTTATGCCCAACAATCTGTAAGCCTGGGTTATCAATCACAACATGGGAAGCCATTTACAATTGAGAGGGCTGAGAGATCTCAGATCTAGAACCCCCTAAATCCATCATCAGAAAATGCAAAAAGTGCAAATCTAATCTGATAAAGATAAAACCCAGAAAATATGCCAAAATACCCAGAAACAAAAGGCAAATCACTGCCAAAATGCTGTTCATCAAAACATCAAGAATCAATTCTCACAATCGGTAATAGCAAAACAAGGCCAAATGAAGAGAGAGAGAGTTTTTGCATTACCTTCGGAAGCCAGGAAATAGAGACGAGGGCATGCTGGGATTTTAGTCGAAGGGCAAGCAGATCGAGCTTGCAACAGATTTTTAGCCAGTGGTCGAGTAGAGGAAGCTGGGAGGTCGAGAGAGGGTTCCGAGGTAGAGTGGATCGAGCAAGAGATGCAGTGAGTGGGGCTTCTACTTTCAGAGAGATAAGTGAAAGATGAAGGAGCGCGATGGATGATAAGGATTGAGGAGATGAAGTTCCGGATCGTTCAGTGCATTTTCCCTCTTTCATCTCCCCGAGCAGACAAATATGAGAGGGAGGCGATTGCAATCGTTGTTTTAACTTTTAGCAAACCCTATTTGTTTTGTTTTACTATAGTCACATGTGCCTGGGACCCGAGCCAGCTGCCATCCAAAGTTGGGACCCGACCCGAGCCAACTGCCATCCACCTTAGATCGGGACTGCAATCAGGACATATGTCGGTCCAAGCAGACTTATTGTTTCAGGCCCTAGGCTCTCCTTGAGATTGCTTTTACCTTTGACTAGCATCGTAGGCTGTAGCCCATGCTAAATAAGGCCGTATTATTTTTCATTATCATATAAGAAATAGGGGTCTCCTCCCACATGCTCAAGCCGAGTATAAGCCTGGTCAAGAGTTCATTCGAATGGGTGTCAATTGATCCAAGGGCCAAATCATATCGAATGGAGCCCAAATTTGGTGGACATGTGCAATTCAAGTGACCCATGTGTATGCTCTATCTAGATGGGCCAATGGTGGGTCCCACACATGCAGGCGGATGGAAAACCGCGCCCCCCCTCCATTCACTTGAGCTCGTGGGAGGAATCATCATTAAATAAAAAGAACATAACTTATAAATTAAACACTCATTCAATTAAGAAATAGATGAAAACTTTAGTTAATTATACTATAAAATAAGCAATCATTTAATAAAATAAAAGCCCAATGCTTTAAGTGTACCTAAACAATAAATAATAAAATGATATATGTAAAATTTATACTGTTTTAAGTTTTTCTAGTGAAAATTTATTGTACTACCTGAGCAAAGGAATTCAATGACAGTAGATACTTTCATTCAATGGCACAACTGATTTGGCTAATCCTTGTGTCGGGATATAATTATTTCTCTCTCTTTCTTTTATGAAAAATATTTAAAATGAAAACTGAAACTCCTTTAGAGCAAATGTTGAATTTTATGTGTGATCATCTGCATATCCTATAATTAATATATATATATATATCAATAAACTGAAGTGATGTTACAAGTAAATGCTAAAAGGAAAAAAGTAATTAATCTATACAATTGAGAGGAGTGAAATTAACTTATTCGTACATGTGTTAAGTACTTACATAACTTCTTTATTGAGAGAGACAGTTTTTAATGTATCAATGTGATTAATTAGTATGAGTCGTATCAAAAAAACGCTCATTCATACAATAGATAAATGGAATTAGAGTTGGAGATTAAAAAATGTCTTTAAATTTGATGGATGAAAGGACTTCAAAGTTTAGACTTTAGAGGTTAATGAATAGTTTGAATCAAGGGTGTTATGCACCAGATTGGGTCAAGCTAAGCAACACCCAAGCTCAGCCTAATTTTTACATGGTATAAGTCCTAGCCCAACACTTACAATAAGTGCTTCACCCAACCTGCCTATAAAAGGTGAGTTCCAAGCCTATGCGAATAATGTTTATCTAAAACAAAAGGCTTCCACCATTAGCTACAAGTAGTACCTCAACTTATTTGGACATGTATACATGTGTTTGAGTCATAAAAATGTTTTTGATTTGTGCTTCTTATTTGGGTTGGGTCAGCCTTCAAGCTCTCTTGCACTAGATCCAAGCCCAACCTGTATCTTAAATGTACATAGATTATAGGTCTAGGTTTTGCCTGTTGTACCAAAACTTAAGGCTAAAGCTAGCCCAAAGTAGGCTGGTCACTGATTGGTTTTGGGTCGTTCTGGTATATGAGCACCTGTGTTTGGATCAATCAGTACTCTTCTGCATAGCACGATCAATGGAATTCATTCAAAAAAATATATTATTTAGTTTATGTAACAGAAATTAAAAATTATTTTGAATTTAGATGAGTAGATTATCTAAGAACTAAAATACAACATTGTTCCATTATAAAAAAAAACTCTAAACTTACTTGATTATGGATATGGGGTTGCATCAATTGGTTTCAGAGCAGAAATCCTGTAATTGTCGAAGGACAATCGTCCTCCTTCTGGATTCTATCCATACACTGATATCATCACCTCCCTGACCATCCCCACCACCTCCGCAAGAGCCACCCGAGATTACTACCTTTCATTGAAACAACTCATCCATCCAAGATACCAAGATACCCATCCACCTTGGCTTCATTGGATTTAGTTTAAGGGATGCATCAAAAAATATTTTATCTATTCCTGGATATTGCTTAAAGGATGCTTCAAAATAAAAGATTTCCTACTACAACGTCATGTGATATATGACAGTCACTCTGCTCACTATGATGGTACATGGGAAGACTCAGTTCATCTATTCTCCCAGTGTACTTACTCAAAGGAAGTTTGGAGTGGTTTGCTTTAAAAGTTTCCCCTCCCAACGGTGTATTGTGATTCCATCAATGACATGGTACGATCCATCTTAAATAGGCTAGATTAGTTCAGGGCTGTAATACTTGAAAAGCTGGCTTTTCAAGCTTTTGTTTGGCAAGAAAGAAATGTCAGGACATTAAAAAATAAACAAAATCTGCTAAGTAATGTTTTGCCAAAAATATTGAGAAATGTCAGGAGGTGGGACCTTCCTTTCAAGCTATCAATAAACAAAAGACCAAGTAGAATCACTCATCCTGAAGGCAACTCCCTCTCTCTGATACTCTCTCAACATCGTATGATAGGCATGGACTGGAAAGAGAGAGATCAGCCATAAAAGGCACAAGTCCTCCCAAACTTAAACATCTATACAATGATTCATAGGATGTTCCACGTGGTCCCAGAGGACACATCAATATTAACAGTCGAAACAGATAAGGGATTGCTAAAGATCTTTCAAATTTCAAACCAATCTGGGTGGAAAGAAAGATTCGAAGCAAAGTGTTAGTATTTTAACATTCGCTAATTCATGAGTTGAACATAACTTGGGTCCATTGAGTGTATTTTATATTTAGGATGGACTGTAATTGCACGCCGAATAAGCTGAATTAAAAATAACACAAATTGAAGTATTTTTTTAGGATAACATGGATTAAAAAGGTTATACCTTAGAAACCGAGCGTCGGATTTGGGCAAGATACCTACCATTGGAAAACTCGTTTCAAATAGATATCTGTAGAGCTCAAAATTATGTAAATCGGATCTAAAACAAAAAAGTTATGGCCTCAGGAAGCTTGCTCTTGCTTACAGGAAAATCAAGCATACTTGAGCGCTTATTTGACCGGGCTTGAGTGCCCAAGACAATGGCTAGTGCACTTGAGCGCCCATTTAACCGCCTTGAGTGCATGGATGGTAGAAGCCCATCAACTTGCACGAAAACCTTTTCTATTTGTATTAGAATTGCCTGATTTGTTTAAATTTACTTTCTAAACCTAAGGTATAAATTATAGGCTATAAAAAGAGTGTTGCTCTCAACCTTAAGTACAATACAACACATAAAGCTCTCAAAGTTCTAAATTAAAATTACCATTGGAGAGATTATCTAGAGCTTCCATGAGAGATTAGGTTGAAAGCTTCAAGTTCTAGAATTTATGGTTCTACTGTATCGTAGGAGATTTGTAGATGCTACTTAGTTGTAGAAGACTATTCTCTTGTTGAAGAGACTTGTTTGTTGTGGAGATCAAGGCACTGAAAGCGAGGCACCAAGGGACAGCGTACTGTGGAGATTTATAAAGAACAACCACAACACCTTGTGTCGGGAGACTAACTGTAGAATTATAATATATCTTGTACTGCAAAAGTTAGTGATTAATTTTAATTTCCACTTTGAACTTGTGGTTTTTTTCCCATTTGGTTTTCCACGTTAAATTATGTATTGTTTACTTTGTATGATTGATTGCTTTTATTTTTTTATTGCATAAAAGTAGTAATCGAATCACAATCTAGATTAAATTCCAGGCATTCTAAAATTTTCAAATGGTATCAAACCGGGTCATACTAAATTACTGTATGCTGATCTATGGGATTTTCTAGAATGGAATTTAACAATGAAGAAGGCTCTTCTACTGTGAAACTTCCTTTGCTGAAAGGTGCTGTTAATTATGCTTATTGAAACTGTTAATTATGCTTATTGAAAAGTACGTATGATAGCCTTTTTTATATCAGTAGATGAAGGGGCTTGGAGAATAGTATTGACTGGATATTCCTTCCCCACTATTACTGTTGATGGACAAACTACTGAAAACAAGTGGCTTTATGGTCCGTAGAAGAAATCTATGCCTATAACTATGACAATAAGGTAATGAATGTAATTTACAATAGAGTATCAATGTTTGAATTTCATAGGATCTCCACTTGTAAGAATACGAAAGAGACATGTAACAGCCTTTAAACAGTTCATAAGGGTACTGAAAAAATGAAATAAGCTAGATGCAAAGCTTATCATCTGCTTTTAAACTGTTGAGGATGAGTGATGAGAAGATGTTTGATGACTTTTATACTAAATTAAGTAATATTGTCAATTTAAGTCACAACCTATGAGAATCTATTCCTAAAGAGAAGATTGTGAAAAAGATTCTTAGGGGTCTCCTAGTTAGTTTCAATCCCAAGGTTATTACAATTGTTAAATTTAATAAACTAAATAGTTTGAGACTTGATGAGTTGGTTGGCAACCTGTAAACCTTTTGTCACGACCCGAGCCCAAGAAATCAGGGATTAGGATCTACTTAATCAATGACACACATATTTCCATGCACATACACCTGGACCCAGTTCAAATGCACGTACACAGGGGAAGCATTTACACGTGCATACAGAAAACGTGGAAGCTGCAAGTATCAAACATGGGCAAAAAACAAGAAAATACAACAAAACACATAAGCGCTAGTAATTATACAAAGGCTACATCAGATACAAAAGAGATTTATAAAGTCAATCTACAATGTCATGCAACAAAGTGCCAACAGGTTGATGCCAAGACGCTCTCCAGAGTGGCTCCATCATTTCCACTCATCTAGCCCAGATTGGGGCTCTATAAACTCCTCTGAAGTCTAGCTGACCTTCGAGGAATCGGGAACGGGATCTGAGCCTGAAACACCAAGAAACAATATGTGAATTCGACGATCCAACAAGCATAAGCAACATAAAGGCAATACGCGTTGTCTCTAAAAGGATTCATGATAGGCAGATTAAATAGAAGTGTAAGTTCATATACTAGGCAAGTCATGCAAATGAAGAATGAATGCATTAGATTCAAAGTAGAGAAATATTGTACTAGGTGGCTATTACATATGTCATATTCTCCCAAATTAAGAGCGCGACGTGAGAGAGCACCATCGACCGGGCCAGGGCACGGATAGGTTTCGGTTTCCTAGGGTCCGAAATCATCAAGACGTGAGCACATTGCAGCGGCAACAAGCATGTTAGAACAAATTCAACCCCGTCGGATATCCTAAGACTGAAGCTGAGTAGAGCCGAACACAACAAATCAAGCATGTATCAGGACATTGAATAACAATAACGAAAACAAATAACTTATAATGGTTATGCTCAAGTGCAACCGTACAGGCAAGTCAATGTCCATAACTATAGCACGATCTCGAGAAGAATCCAACACAAAGCAAACCCATGCTTAGCCATTGTCTTAATCAAGAATTGAGGGCAAGGATAATACTATAAGATGCTATGCAAGTCAAGGTAATGGAGAAGCAAGGTTAGTTACTAGCCAGCCCTAGTTTAATTATCCATCGTTACTAACCATGCATGATGATATAGTTTTAAGGTATCCAATACTCGATTGTTCTTCCTGTGGTGTCTCATCATAAGAGAAAGAGTACCGAAGTGCCTTAAACCAACACCCATAGGGAGGTGCCTAACAAATGGATAACACTCATAAATATATCTTAGCCCTCAAGACTATTCATGATATGCACCTAGTCAATTATTGAGGTAGTCCATTCTAGGTTTCCAAGTAGCCTATGGTCAGTTAAAGAAGTAAAGAACTCATTTACATGAAGTTCTACAACTCTGTATTTCTGCCCAGCTGACCGATCGCTGAGGTATCCGACCGGTCAGGCGCCTCCCAAAATTGAAATTCAATCGGTCGAGGCTTCAGGACCGACAGGTCGGACCTGAAGCAACAAGATGCAAACTGAGACAGTTCGAAACTGTTTCTTTGTTAACAATTGGAGGCATAAACACAAAAAGGGCTGTTCTACCATTCATACACTAAGCATAAGTAAAAGAAAAACACGACCATCACAGTATACCAACATGTATTCATCCGATAGTTGCTTATACTTGCCTTTAAAGATGAGTTACTGAGCTTTCACTCATTCTAGACTTGAATTCCGAAGAAACTTGCACGAAGGATCAAGACTTGACACCGGCGAAGAAGAGAAACGAAGAAGAAGAAAAAGAACAAAAGAACGAGAGAAGGAGACGTTGAAGAGAGAAAACAAAACGCAAGATAAGGATGAAATAGGGGATTAGGTAAGGTATATATATATTTTAGCAATTTGCAACCAGGTCCAAAAGTTATACAAATTACAATTCGAGTCAAATGAACACTAACAATCTCAATTGGTTTCCAAACACTTTTGAGTTAGTTACGGAAATTATCGAGCATGACAAAAGACACGCAGTGACGTCAAGATGACGCCCAAACGACAACCGCGAACAAAATCAAAAATTACAAAAAAGGGCTCGAAGCTAACTACTCCAGTTTCAACTCAACCCAACTAACTATCCAAGACCCCTAATATAACCCAAGAAGAATAAAATACAAGGACCCAATAAAATCCTCAAATAAAACGTTAAGCACACAAGAGATAACCTCTAAACCTACTCATTTGGGGTCGGGGTGTTTCACCTTTGATACTAAATTTATTAACCATCAATCAAAACCTTTTGGACTTGCTTTGAAAACTACAAAAAAATCACAAGTTTTCCAAAGGTTCAAAAAAAGTAGAAGTTGCATCTAAATTTGATTCAAAAGAAGGGGAAGTGCAACTATATTCTGAATTTGTGTAATAGTTTAACAAGCTGATGATAGAGAAGTATACTGGTTTTAACTAGTTGCAATAAGAAAGACTAACTCCTCAAAGGGAGTAAAGTGCTATGAATGTCAAGGTTATGGGAATTTGTGCTAATAAGAAGAAGAATCCCACAGTCAACAACAATAAAGCTTTGAACATCACTTGGGTTGTTGATGAATCTGTTGATGACGAAGAATCCATTGAACCTGAACTTGATTTGCCTAAAAAAGGGAAATAAAAGTTTGTTGCATTCATGGCTACATCTTCACCATCTAATTCTAATTCTAATGATTATAATGGTGATGAAGAAATATCTTATGAGAATGTTGACTAGAAAGCACAGTACAAATTCTTGTATAGAGAGAACAAGAAACTAGGGTTCTATGCAACAAAACTTGTAAAGAAAGTTGAAGATGGTGAAGCTGAAATTCTATCTATTAAGAAGAATCTAGAAACAGCACATGTACAGATCATCCTTATTAAAGGACATAAAGGTTCTTTGATTGAGTGTTTGACTTCTGAAAAACAAAAGTGATTACGCTCAAAATGATGATGAATGCAACGGAATAGAATCCAGCATTTACACATTCAAGCATATAGAAGAATGGGAAAATAGCAGCAGATCATCATTAAATTCCCTTTA
This sequence comes from Sextonia rubra, assembly GCA_037013555.1. NCBI lineage: Eukaryota > Viridiplantae > Streptophyta > Magnoliopsida > Laurales > Lauraceae > Sextonia > Sextonia rubra. Next base: position 26,500,134 of record JASUAD010000011.1, on the reverse strand, counting down.
ATTATACGGGTTCAATTCTCTAACTACCGGGATGAAAGTTATTTACAAGTTTTGGAATATTACAACCCCTCCCTCTAATCTCAGATGTGATCTAAGCTAGGAAAATCAAGGAAATTTCATGAAAAGGAGAAAAAATGCAGAAAAAATGAGAACAGGGAGTCAGTGACCGTGGCCCACGGTCATTGATAGACAATGGCTTTTTTGGCCACTACTTATCCTTATTTCATTTTTGTTTGCCTTTGTATTGCCTTTTGAGTGTTGAAACTTATGTCTGCTGACTCAAGGAGCACTGGATGATCACTAAGAATGTAAAATTCGACCGTAGAATCATCTATGATCTTTGGTAGTAACAACTTCATTGTTACGGATTGCTTTTGTGCAATCTGGGAAGGGTGCTTTTGTATAAGCAACTGAGGCCAAAGTTGTGTCATTTTGATTCTATGATTTTCAAATGACAAAATGAAGCCTAAAAAGGCTTATTCAAAACCTTAAAGAAGCCCTTCAAGTGAGAGAACTAAAGAAAACGTAGTTTCATCCATCGTAGTTTCCATGAACTCAATAGCTTTGAAACTCATCTTCCTTGAGTGATAAGCATGCATGTCTTCTTCCCCAAAACCATTTATCACCTTAAGTTAGTGAGGAAAGAAGAATAGAGGGAGTTTTAAGGCTTGATGCTTGAGAAGCCTTGTAATTTGTCACGCCCCGAACTCGAGAATTGGAGATTAACTGTGGGTTCCGAGAAATGACACACGTACCCGTGACAATTCATGCCATGATCAGACACGTACGAACTGTCACAAGGGTGATCCCACAGGTACGTGTGAGGGAAATCCACGAACACGTATTATCCCTATAAGGAAATTAAGCGGTAACCTGGAGATTTCACCTGTAAATATATCATGAGCATCCATAAAATATACATTCATTTCCATTTCATTAAGAAACAAAGTCTGTTAATTAAGTCATCCAAATGCTTATACATGAAACCCATGGATAATACAAAAGGTAAAATGTCAAGATGAATCCCAGATGTCTTTTTATAATGCAATGACGTTTCGCGCTACGAAGGAGGATCATGAGAAGATGTCCTCCTCATTCCACTCGTTCCCGTCCCGAGGTAATGTTGGGGTTACCTCCGGGATCGCGTCGACTGCCGGATCGGCAACGGGTTCCGCACCTGTAACACCATAGTAACTCAGTTAATACAACGGTTAAGCAATGATAAGGATACATGAGCTTATTCATAGTAGATCAACTAAATTTAAGACAAATGACATAGTAATTAATAGCATAAATGCATCATATCCAGTTGACAACCGAATCTCCTATAGGGAATAAAACTAAGTGGTAATGTCCTCCTCCCCACAGTGATATTGTCCGCTTTGGGCAGAGCCCCCTCGGAGTACCTGTACGGTTTTACTTCTGTGCAGAGCTGCCCCGGAATTCCCAAAACGAGTTACGACTTCTGGGCAGAGCCACCCCGGAATACCCAAAACGCGCCATGAGGGGAATGCGAGGGCACGTCCTTATATGGCTAGAACCAGACACTCTCTTAAGCAATGCAGGACTTTGCTAGGCAGAGCACCCCGTGAATACTTATTCAAGAGGTCCACACCCACCGCTCACGTTGGAGATGTCTATCATAGAATCACAACTAATAAAATACTGATTATCCAATGCATATTAATATAAACCAATGCAATTAGATTATAGGTTATCAAGGACAATTTCTACCATTTCTCTATTAGATAATCCGAGTTTCTAAGGTCATTTGACTCGATGTATTCATAAGGTGTTCAGTGTCCCGGTGTTACTATTCTTGGTGTTACCACATGTGTATGCAGGGACACATCACTTTATGCCCACACCCGTGACTTGACATTGAAATTAAGGTCTCTTTCTGTGGTTTAAGGGAGTAACCCATCACTAGGCTATCCCATAGACTATAGAAAGTCCATAGTCAAGCTTAGAATTCATTTTTGAACACCTTCCGATAAGTTATCAGTCAGACTTACCTGACCGATCGGGTGAAGGTCCGACCGGTTGGACCCTTTCAGAGGTGGAATTCGACCGGTCGGGTTTGGTAGCCGACCGGTCGAACTGCCTGATGAGGCAATCAACCGATCGAGCTTCAGGACCGACCGGTCGGCCCTGAAGCATTTCGTGACGAGAGGATTTCTCTTCTAAAGGGTTTCCTCTTCCCTCACCCCAATCCACCTGCAACAAAACTCCTCCAAACACTTTCGTCCCACACCCTTGGGTTCCTTAGAGGTCATTAACACTTCTATTCATCCAAAATCACCATAAATCACCATTTAATCCATGCATTTTCCATAAAGCTATAAATTCGATAAAATCATACAATCCATCAATAATCAAGGAAATCAAGCCATGCATGTAAGATTATGTATCCTTATAGTTGCCTTGTGCTTGGTGCTTCACCCAAATTGACTTGCCCTTTGATTAGATAAAAAATAAAGCTCTCTATAATGAAAACCTAGCGCATGCATGATGAGAATAAGAATGAAATGCATGCACGTCAAATGGATGGGTTCTCTTGACCCTCTTAGGACTCGAGAACTCAAATGGAAAGGGGTTCCCATACCTCAACTCGTTTTCAAGCAATGGGGAAGGAGAGGGTGCCTTGATTCCAACAAAGAGCAAGGAGAGGATGAAGAGGAAGAAGAAGATTCCAAGTTTGATGCATGCAAGCCTTGAATCACTACAAAATGAGCTGAAAGATGATGGAAGACGACGATGGAAGAAGGGGGAAGCCGGTGCTGCAACGAGAGAGAGAAGGAGGAGGAATGGGATCGCTGGGGCTCTTGGGGTTTTTATATGCACCGGGTTTCTGGTACTTGCAAGGAAGCCCTCTTGGTTTCTATATATTTCCAGTTTGAATTAATGGGCTTAAAATGGACTGAGATGGGTCCAAATGAAATTGGGCCAAACATGAAAGATGTCCAACATGGCGAAACTCACCCAATGCAACTATCATTATGCCCTAATGATGTCAAATCATGAAAATGCTACACAGAAAAGGTCTTGAACTACCTAACGAGGTTCGAACCCGACCTATCTACCAATCCATGACCTAAAACTCTTGAGATTTGGGCTCAATTAGCCTAATTACTCATTAATTAAAGTAAAACCCAACTTAATTACTACTAATCGTAATTATCTAGGGTATGGGACCTTACATAATTTTTGCCTGTAATCTTAGAATCTTGCTTGAAACATTCGAATCCTCTATTTAATAACACAAGTATGCCTTTTATAAGCTTCAAAGGGAATTGATCAGACTGTTTTTGATAGTTGTGGGGGTGTTATGGGAAGTCGAGTTTCAAAATAAAGTGAAAAAAAACTGCTTAAAACCATCAGGAACCACTTTAAAGATGTCCACGGTCACAGACAAGCCCATTTTTGGGTTTTTTTTTTCATATGAGACCTGTTTTCATCAGTTTGGAGCCGAATGGTGTCCAATCTTCACAAAACTTGGTGGGATGCTTTCTAATACCATTTTGAGTGTGTTATAGAAATCTCAGCATGTTTTGACCTTTTAAAGTTGGTCAACTCTCCCTTTGACTTTGAATGAGAATGGGCCCTTATTTCAGTTGTTTAAGGCCCAAATGACCTCGATTGACTTGAAACTTGGAGGGATTGATAGTAGAAGAATCTTAAAGTATCAATTCAAATTTCATGTGATTTTGATTTGTGAAAGTAGGATTTTGATCATAGCTCATTTGTTACATGTTCTAATTCAATATCACCTTGCATTTCAGGCAGTCAGCTTGTTTTTTACCTGAATGATGTTCAATTGATTTGAAACATTGAGAAGTTAACTTGGAGCACATTTTTGAGTCTCTTAGCCAAATTTCATCATCTTTGGCCTCCTAAAATCAGGACTTTGGTTAGTGCCCCAAGGTTCGGGGGGTCATTGACCTCTAAGCTGACATGTAGCTAAAGTTAGGTCGAATGAAGTCCCTTTAGTTTAAAATTTTGCAGAGTCATTTCTGAACATGACTTGAGATTTGCATCCAAATTTTATCAACTTTAGTCATCTGAAAGTGGGACTTTGGTTAGTGACCTTAAGGTTTTAGGGTCGCTAATCCAAAGTTGACATGTTTGTTCAATATAAGTCAAACGATATCCATTTGACTTGAAATTTTGCAGAGCTACTCCTAAATATAATTTGAGCTTTCACCAGGAGTTTCAATTGATTTGATATGTAGAATTATCAGTGGTTACAGTAACCCCTAGCAGCTATTAGATAGTCATTGCAGCTTGAGGTTGAGCGGAAATGAAGTCTAAATGCTTTAAAACTTTGAAGTATCATTCCCGAGTATGTTTTGGAGTTGTCTTATGATTGCCAGCAGTTTTAATAATCCAAAAGCTTGAGTGTGTTTAGTAACCCCATGGTTTTGAGTCAATGAACATTGAATTTGGTGGTTGGTGAGTTGAGTAACCAAATAAAGTCGACTAACTCTAAAATTTGAACTACTACACTATGAGCTCATTTGAAGTCTTTTGAGTGAGTTGCCTCGGTTTTGGACATTTGGCTACACTGGTTGACCTAGCATCCCACAATCTTAGGATTTACATGCCCTTTGGCTTGGAATTTACTTATGAAGTCTTCACTGCAACACTTTTAATGTTTATAATTTTTTTATGGGTCAACAAGTGCCCCCTCAAGGTGCAATAACGAAAGAATGATTCTTGATTCATTGTACCTCGAAATAGACAATCTATGAGAATGGATGAATGGCTTGATGAAAAAGTAGTTTGTCAAGATAGGTTGTAGGCTTAGACTTGAAATTTTGAGATTTTGATCAAAAAGCATGACGGGTTTGATGATAGATTTTGGTAAAAATATAAAGAATTTGATTTACGTTGCCCTATTTTTCATAGATATCAAAAGTAGCATATCTGTAAGGACTGTGGGGAGCACCCACCAAAAGAATCCCTAAGGTATTGGAAAATTCAAAATTCTATGAATTTAGTTTCGATTCTGGAAAATGGATTTGATTTTATCATGACCCTACTTATTACAAATACTTAAAGTAGCATCTCTCTAGGGACTGTGAGGAACACCCACCAAATGAATTCCTGAGGTTTTAAGAAAAATCAAGGTTTGGATTTAAAGTAAATTTCGGTTTAGAATTTCATGGATTTTGTTTTGTTTTTAGAAAAAATAAAGGTTTAGGTTTCAACTTGGTTAGTCACAAGTTAAAATGAGAAGGAATTTTGAAAGAGATTGGCCTTTTGTGGATTTTTTTATCCAAAAGTAATTTAAGATGACAAATTTGACTCAGGGTCTGACCTAAGATGAATTTGAAGTTTGAATTGGCTTTGAAAGAAAACTAATATTTTTTTTTTGAAAGAAATATCCAAAGTGGGTTCACTCCACTATGGGAAACTATTTCTTTTTTTTCTTTAGGTAAAATGCCCAAAGTGCTTTTGTCACATGTTGTGGGAATTTTGATGGTGACATTTTGAGAGAATGGGCCACTAAGCGGTGTTCAAAACCATAGTGAACATGAGAAAGGGAGCTATAAAAGGTGCCATGAGCTACCAAGTTTTGTTGGCCGCAGAACCATGCAGTGCCTGTGGGTGAAGAAGGTGCGCGCCGTGAACCCCACTAGTTGACTGAGTCGTGTCCGTGGGAAAAAAGGAGAAAGCATCAGTGACCGTGAAAGGAGAGATCTTTGTGTGACTTCTAAGATCACCACCTTCATCATCATTTTTTTATTGCATTGCAATGCAAAGAAAGAACTCTGAGCCCAAGAGAGAGAAGAAATAGAGAGCCAAAGCGAAACCCCGCATCCTCTTCCTCTCATATTCAAATTTCAAATCAATTTCAAGCTTCAAAACACAAACAATGACCAGTATACATGTGAACTCCCTTTTCTCCAGGTTCTGTCACGATCAAATGTGACTCTGTTCATATCATTTCTCTCTCCCTTTTGTTCTTTTTTTTGCAGAGCAACACCACCCACTGCACTTCATCTTCCTCCATAAGTTTGTATCAAAATGTGAACTCCAAATGTTGAGGGTTGTTCACGGTTTGGGAATTTTGTGCATGACAAATTGGAGCATGGCTTTTCTTGTCTTGATTTTTTGTTCCATGCCTCTGACTTGTTGCTGATGTAGGAGTCCTGCTTGAGTATTCTGCTGTGGGGATTTTGCCAAAGTTGGGCACTGTCCGAGCAGGTGCCACAGTCACGGCCAACATGGTCTGTGCAGGTCCCACGGTCACGACCTGTTTGAAAGAATGTTTGATTGATTCTCTCTCTCTCTCTTCTTTTCATGATTTGCTTCTGTGATTTCATGTTTGACTAATGTTAGCATTTCTCACACACTACACTTCATCTATTTCACGAGTTTGCTCTGAAACAGACCTAGATTCCCAATGGATACCCACTATAAGTATTTTTGTATTGGTAAATTCATAGGTTGGATAAAACTTGAGTCCATTAGTGTTTGTATTTTACATATTATTGAGTATGGATAATAGTTTGAGTCGCCGGATGCACTGAAGTGAAGAAATAGAAGAAAAAGCGACAAATTGAAGTGGTTTTCTACAGAAAATGTGGATTAAAAAGGTCATATCTCACAAACTGAGCGTCGGATATGGGCATGCAACCTACCGTTGGAAAGCTCTTTTCGAGAGGATTCCGTAGAGCTCAAGATCGCCTCAATCGGAGCTGAAACGAGAAAGTTATGGCCTCTGGAAGTCTGCAGGAAAATACTGAAATTTGCACCCGGACAGAACCTTAATCCGACCGGTCAGACAACTTATCAGACCGGTCGGGCAAGTGCAGAAAGTACGCCGACTTGCAATTTTTCAGTCCGAATTAAAGGGAAACTTACCTGTTTGATGCCAACTCCTTTCCTGATCATATTATACTTGTGAGGCACGAATTTGGAGCTATAAAAGAGGGTTCTCTCTCAACCCTAAGAAGAGGCACACAGATCTCAATATTCTAAGAAGAAGATTGTTATTAGAGATCACCTTCTCTAGAGTTCTTCCATTGGAGAGTTAAAGGGCTGAAGTTCTGCTCTAGAGATCATTGTCTTCTACTTCTCTGAGTGTAGAAGATTGCTTTGGGGAGTCAAGTACAACATCTAGAAGGCGTCTAGGTGTCTTGGATCTGTCACAGAGAACGGCAGGGGGTCGTTGCAGCAGGGAGCTGTGCAAGGGAATCACAAGGTCCTTAGGTTGAGGAGCAACTGGATAAGGGTTGTGAGTATTCTCTTGTAACTGTAGTATGATTCATAGTGCTTGATTCTTGATCGTGGTTTTTTCCCAGGTTGGGTTTTCCACGTAAAATCTGTGTCTTCTTGTGGTGTGTGCTTGTGGTTTGATTTATTTCCGCTGCACGGTTGGTTGTTTGCACACACATATTATTGAGACTGATTGGCATTAATCCGTTCTAGAGGATCTCTTCCCCCAAAAACCTTCACCCACGTTTTTAAAGGGTTTTATACATGCTGAATTGGGTCTAGGGATTGGCCTTCCTTGTTTTTTAATTTCCTTTCCCTATCTCTGCCATGCCTTTAACGGGAAAGCTCTGCTTGAGCTCTGTTCAAGGTAACTAGCTCAGATTTAGGTGGAATTTCTGAGTTTGAGCACTATCCGGGGATTCTCATGGTCACGATCTTGAGTGACCTCCCTTTCTTTTCTTTTCTTTTTTTTAATTCTCAAGCTCATGATATGATTAAGAAGAGAATCCTTAGAACCTCACCATGCCCCAACACTATCTAGGCATACCCATGCTGATGGCCACGGTCACAACTGGGCCAATCGGATTTGGAGCCAAAAGTTCCCAACCCCTCGGCCTTTGTTTTCTTTCTTGGATTTGGAAAATCACGATTGCTTATAGTGGATTGCACATGCATAATTTAGTGTGACACCTGAGGTTTTGAACTTCAAAAGGTTTGTAAAGAATCCACTTTTCAACAAATTTGAAGTAAACAAGCTCCGTATGGGGGAATGTAAAACTTTGGCAGAATATTAGACTTCACCACTTTACTATTGGACCTAGTAAGAACACACCCACCAATTCTGTTTGAACACTGACATAGTCTAAGCACAGACCTGGCTTGTTCGGACTGTGGGAAATGTAGAGGGTTGACAATCCACTTGATCCTTAGCATAATGTAAGTACAAGTTAGGTCACCACGGTCTCTATGGGAATTCTTTCATGGTCAACAAACTGAGTAGCCACAAGGCATTCTTCTTTTGCTTTTGATGAGAAGATTAGTCCCCTTAAATCTCAACAAACATGAGAAGTAAAAAATCATATGATTGTGCGTGGTTGGTATAGAAACCGATGAAGATAGAATTAGCCTCTAGTCAAGTGACCATTTATAGCCTTGAGTATGATCATCAATGACCTTTTTACAGTGTCTTTCTTAACCACAACTTCCAAGGCTAATTCACCATTCCTTGTCTTTTCCGGTTCTAAGCCGAAGTACACTTTCCGAGTTAAGTTTGAGTGATGCCCACTGTCTTTGTGGGAAACCAACAAACACAATATCATCTTGCAATCATTAATGACAATTGATGATCTTATTTTGAAATTAACTTTACATAGCAATATTTCCTTCATTGGCTCCATTTTCACTAAAAAGAATATGTAACCACAAGAATGCCTAATGTTCCCATCATAACAGATCACCACATGAGATTTTGGTTGTTGAGATGAAAAGTCTCGGTCAAAGTACATGTTTGAAGTACTTCAATTATTTTTGTTGAAGAAGCCATCGTAGGAATGTGGGGATTCTTTTGTCGGCTTCAAATTTGAATACAGAGAACGGAATAGTCTCTAATAGTTGCAAGTAAGTCTAATGAAACCACGGCAAATGACTCTAATGAAACTACGGGAAATGATTGGAGATGGTTGCCATTAGACTATCAGCATTTACTTTTATCGTCAATGCTTTGAATTGATTTTGCTTTCTTGTTGAAAACATGCTGTTTGCTTTCACATGCCGCATTGTCACACATGTTGAACTTGTTTGTGCTTTGTAATGTATGTAGCTGCTATCATGCTTTATTTGTATTGTGCATGTATTCCATGCATTGGATACTACATCTTTTGTGCCTGAGTACAAGACCATTTTTGGGGTGTTATTGATAAATTTTGGACAAGACTATTATTGGGAGACAAGTATGGGTAAATTCTGGACAAGACCATTTTGCGGTTGCTATTGTGAATATTGATATAAGTACTTAGAGACCTTGGCCTAGACTTCGATCGACGTTGATGCGTGATTATTTCAACATTCCATTGGCATTTATATCCTTCTTAGCTGCAGTCGTGCTCCTGCTCTTTTCTTTCTTTCAAGCTTTCTTCTCGACTCTTTCCAATTTTCAATTAGGTGAGTAAATTGAGGGGCATATGAATGTATTGTAATTTGTATAGTGTGTCATCATACAGCACATCTGAATCTATTTTGTTATATTTGCTTGTATGTTTTTGTTTTGAGATTTTAGATTTATCTTCAATTGATTTTTATTTTCAATGACAGAATGAGGAGATTTGATGAAGATATCACCTCTCTCCAGTCAATATTCACGCCCATAGTTCCATAAGTTGGTGCAAGGGTACCCATATCCCATACAGTCTGCGGAATTTGGGTTTTTAAATCTACACAATTCACTGCACATCAAGACTTGCATTTCATAGCAGAATACTTGGGAAAAGAAAGGGACCAAGAAGAAGGTGAAAGGGAGAATGGCCTCTACGGCTCTACCCCTATAGAATGGCCCTCCTCAAGCTTGGCCTGGCCACCGAGTCCGCCTAAGCCCACAAAAATATAGGCTTTTATATTTTCTTATCATTAAGCCCAAGTGTACGATAGGGTCCAATTTTGAAAATCTCATTACCATGAGAGCTAAGCTAAGGGGAAGACCTAGCGAGGCCCAATCCAACCCTTAATCCATCAATATATACGATACGAACCCCAATTGCAGGGTTGTCTTCAAGTAGAAATTCTCGGTGCATCCAACACTAATCCACAGGGATGGAAAGTAGCACAACGCAAAGATCTAACCTAATTGAAAGTCTAATTCTATCCTAAGTAAATCTATACAATTGAATTGGGCTCTTGAATAAAAATAATCATAGTGATTACACGCAATAACAATTCCTAATCTACAAATCCTATTGCTAAAATTTTTTAATTAAAAAATGAATGTTGCAACCACAATAAAAGAAATTAAAATAACCAACTAAGAATAAATAGAAACTAGGAAGATAAATCATCTAAGGATTAGGATCCACTTGCTCTAATATCTTTATAACTACAAAAGCTTGTAGTTACTCTCTCTTTAGTTGGGGGACTCATATGGTTCGTTTGTACCCTAAATGAGAAAATAATAAATAAATTAATGATGAATATTTAAACCAAATAAGTGAAATAGAGGGATTAAGTTCTTACCTTGATTGCTTCCTAATATTATCCCCAGCTTTTGAATCTCCTATACCAATATACAAATAAATTTTATTCGTATTATCCTTTGATCATGACAGCATGCACTTGATATCATTATCATCTTCAATGCTAATAAATTAATACATATGACCATTGTGATGTATTTAATTAATGCTTATCTTCTCTATATTGTCTTCCAATTTGATACATCAAGAGCAATCTTAATTGGCTCTCTAAATGTTATATCTCTTTGGACTACCCTTATTTTCTATTTCCCACCTTCATCAATAGTACAAAAAATATCAAACTCAAATTCACCATCATAATATAATTTGAAAATTAAATCACCATTTGACATCCTGCTAATAAACAAAGAATATTAGTATAAATTAAAATGTTCTGTAAATTAGTGTTAACAATAATATAAGATGCTCTACAATGACTTTCCAAATAATACAATGATTGTTAGAATGACAAAGTCATATAATACAATAATATGACATAAACAATAAAAAAAGGTTTAGTTATCTTTAAACCACATTAAGAATGTAATCTTACAAAAATAACACATAAACTATAAAACCTTTTCGTTTCATTTACAATGTCATATTACAACAATAATACCTAAACTATGAAACCATGTTCTTTTTTTTTTTTTTTTTTTGTCTTTTTCTCATTGGCTCATTGGCCAGTGAAGTGGGTGCAATGGGAGTGGGTGCCTACACCATCAAGACAACCCCAAATTCCCAACTGTGAAACTATTAAGAAAGCAATAGTACTTAAGATAAGACCTAACTATAAACCATTAGTTATTAATGTACCACACTTATTACTACAGTAAAGGTTACCTGAATAAAACACCAACTTAATTAATGAAGACAACCAACTCTCTACAATGGATTAAAGAAGTCAAGGGAAACAGTGTACCCAATGGGATTTCAAAGCAAAAAGACGTATTAGTTGTTGGAGAATGAAAAAGGTGGAAGAAACAGTTTCCTCGAGACAATATATAAGTAGTATAAGAGCGACGCTAGCGTTGCTTGATGCAAAAGAGCGACGCTAAACATTAAAAGGCAACGCAAGCGTCGCTCCCCATTTGATGTGGAGAAGCGACAGTAGCATCGCTTATCTATAAAACTACAATAACCTATCATGCCTGAGAATAGAGTACATGAAAGATGTGACCTGCAAAAAGAAGGTGATATGTTTATCTTCTCCACTTGGCGAGAGATTGGGTGCAATCATCATCTAATAAGAACATTACATCAAGCTTGACATACACCAACCCATGCTGCATTGCTAAGATCAGACTTATTAGATGATGGTAAAACCAAATCTCTTGCCAAATGAAAAAGCTAAACAAATCACCCATTCTTGTAGTCCCATCTTTCATTCACTCTACTCTCAGGCTTGATAGGAAACAGTTGTGGGTCTTCGTCGCATGCGAGAAGAAGAAAACAAAAAGAAAATATGAGGGGTTTTGCGTTCCCTAAAGAAGATCTAGCAGGCTTTTTTGCCTTAGAAACCTTTTATAGGAAATTTGGATGTCACTGTAGATGCTAGTATGGTTCCCCAGAAAAAAAAAAAAAAAAAAGGAGAACAGACGCCAGCGTCACTTAAGACAATTGGCAAGCATCATGAGCATCGCTTATCATATTGGGAGCAACACTATCATCACATTCCATTTACAATACCCATTTAGTTTCAATACATTTCAGATCTCTGTCAATATAAACTTCTCATTTACAACTCCTCATTCAGGTTCAATGCATTTATCCATCTACAATACATTTCAATAGGCTTCAACTCATATCATTCGCCTTCAACAAATTTCATACTTCAATCAAGAAACTTAATACTTCAATCAACACATTTCATCAAAATTAGTATTTGAAGTCTAAACATTTCATACATATTAAAGTCACAACCTTCAAATCTAAACATATAAGTTTGAACCAATAAAGTAACATATAACTTATAGGCAAGAGAAACAAATAAAAACATCTAAATACTATCATGAGGAAGACATCAACGATTGCGCATGAATTCCATCCACAAGCCTTCAACTCGATCGAAGCGAGCATTGAGCCTCTGAAGTTCTTCAGTCCTTCGATATTCAAGAGTTCCAGTTTGCAATGATTGATCATAAACTGCATTGCGAAATCTTGCAGGCTTTCAAGCATGGAGTGATCTTCCTCATTTTTAGATGCTTCTTCTGCTGGGTTCGTTGCTTCTTTTGTTGGGTCTACTGCTGCTGCACCATGTGCCTCATCCATTCTGACATGAAATCGTCAAAGAGTCCTATTGATCTGAGAGAAGTGAGTAATTGTGTCCTCATTTCCATAAGCAACAGCTTCGTGATAGTTCAAAAGTCATCAGATCAATACGAGGAATGGAAGGGCTACATGTTTGTGAGCAATAAACATCTTAGCTATTCCATTAAAAATTACCAATGGTAGATCAATAGGCTTCCTAGTCCCAATGCAAAACAAAAAATATCCTTACTCTTGATTTAAGCTTTACCGTTGTAACCTTAGTTCCAAATTACAGAAGACAAATAGATTCAGAAGGCAATAATCAGTAGTCAACTCATTTTGGTGAATCTTGTCACCATTCCTTCCACACAGAGTGGTCCCTGCCTGATCTCAATAGATATCATCATTATCCATTTCATCCACATCCTTCTCGGGGATGGGGTATTTTGCATTTGGAGTACGCGGAATTCGCAAAAACTTACTTAGCACATTTGCGGTTATTGTCGAAACATTTCCCACACATATGTAACAAATGAATCGCTTCTAACATCATTCATGTTGTAATAAAATTCTTTCACTCAGTTTGATGCCACTCATACATCAAAATCACACAAAAAATCTTAGCTTCTTTGCATCAACCATCTACACATATGCATTCCATGAAAATCATTTGGGTTTATAGTCCTTTCAAAAATAAAATTCTTATTAAGAAAAACAGATTTAAACCTACTTTCATCTTGATGAAGAAGAAATCAAGTAGCATAAAATGTGGAGGAAGAGGTGGAAACACAAGAAGAAATCTTCTTCTTTGTGTGTTAGGTTTTCGGAGCCATCGATGTATACAACTGTTCATACTCAAGCAAACAAAGAAATATCCACAAATCCAAGATGCAAAAGTAGGGGAAAAAAGGAAAAAAAACTTACCATGAAACTCCAGCAAAAGAATTTGGAAGAACTCTTCACTAACAGCTCACAAAATGTATTTATTAGAACACATTGGTGTGATGTAACCCTAAAAAATTTATTGGAAGCAACGCTAGCGTCGCTTCTCAATATTATAAGAGCAATGCTAGCATCGCTCAATTTAATATTTTTTTTAAAAAAAGTTGTACCAGAAAGCCCCTAGAAGCCTTTTTTGGTGGGATATGAACTAATAAGTCCTTTTCCATTTGGGTATCATCTACTGAGATTTTTCACATAAAATCCCCTAAAAAAAGTCTAAACATTAGTTTTTGTATTTATTTCTGAAAACCCTGTGTGTATAAATGCATAATATTTTTGAAATGACAGGCCTGTGAGCAAAGGAGTGGGAACAAACATAGTGTGTATGGTTGAAGTTTGGTCAAATATGATTGTTGTAAGATATTATGTGGCCCATATGCCACAGGTCTCATGTCAAATTAATCATGGTAAGAGGTTTATAAAAATAAATAGTCCCACCATAAATAAAAGACTTGATCTAGCCCCACAAATAGGCCTCCACCTAATTAGAAGGTTGTGGGTTTTTTCATGAAGAAGTCTTTTGTAAACATGACTCATGGGGACTAGTTTATATAAAAGGAGACCTAGATAGGGTTGTCATTCTATTCTATCCCATAGGTAGAGGTAGACGCAAAAAGATTCCTGAAGCTTTCCAATCACCAAAACACATACAAATATCCGATTGCATGTCAGAATCTTCTATATTGATGTAGAACAAGTTGTAGAAGAATTTTTGAAACAAGAAGAGTGCAAGAAGTCAAACTAGAAGCTTAAATCTATAGCGGCAACTTCCAACAAGCATAACTTTTGATCCGGGTATCATCAAGGGACCCATAACCAAGTGTTTCGAAGCTAAGCTCTACGCCTAGACAAATGCCTGAAGATGGTTGCAATTGTTGGAGCCATATTAGGCTGTTTCGAGGGTTAAAATAAAATTTTTATGCAAAACTTACTATTTATAGTAGGTTTTCGTTTTGCTTGTTTGGGAGGTTTTTGAGTCCGTTTTGAGTTGAGTCTTTGTGGAAAGTCTTAGAAAGTTATTTAGGAATGGTCTAAGGGTTTTAATGTAATTTTTTTATTTTTACTAATTTTAGTAAGTTTACTATTTCGGGTAATTTAGGGTTTTGGGACACTATAATACTTCTTTTGAAGGAATAATATGAATTATATAGTTTGTTTTAGGGTTTCTCTCATCTCTTCCTTGTGGATTCAAGGTGTTCATATAGGATTTAAGACGGTAATCTTCTTCTTTGGTTTCCTTAGCATGCTTCCACTACGCCATTTATCCAGCTCATCAATTGTTTTACTAGCCTTTAAACATTGCATGGAAAGGAGAATGCATAGGATTGTCTTGTCAAAACAAAGGGGGAAGTCAAATATAATATAGTGTGGGCAATTGGGTGAGTTGGAGCTAATAGGATACGTCCTCGAGCTAATCTCAAACCATATCCAACATCATTAATAAAAGGATCATGATGAAATCCAATCTGCACATGATGTAGGTCAACCCAACCCAACCGGTCTAACTCACAGCTTGAGCCAAGTGTTTATAAATATGTGGCATATGATTAAAGTCTCCAATGTTGTCATATATTTACTTTCATTTATACAATAATTGTCCAAAAGACTGCAAATCAAGAAACCAACATGTCCATGCCTATGTATAAAATGTCCCAATTATATATGGACACTTTTTTTCCCCATCCATACCTAGGTCCAATATGGATTCAGGTGTGAGGTTCTTATAAGTAATTTAAGTTTCAAATCAGTTATAAAATGGACCCAGCCCAAACTTTATGCATCTTTATATGCAATAATGATGGTAATATGAAAAAAAGAAAAGAGAAGATACCCAATTAAGGGTGGTGAAATGTTGGGTTTTGTAGGTGTTGACCCATAAAATTTTGCAAATAATGCAGTGAAGGCATTACAAGCTTTGGATTATAAAGTTCCAAACTTTTCAAAGCACTTGGACCTCATCTCAGCTCAAATCAGTTTCAGAAACTCTTTGCCAGCTTTTTGAAAATCATTGCGGGACCTAGCACTTCCACATGTTGTAGGAAGCTCCTATTCAATGAAATGCTTTCAAGTATATCTAATGACTATTCCTCAAAGATTCAGAGCATTTGGACGTCATTTGGATCCAAACTCGGTTCAGATGATGGTATACTATGCTCTGCGGGTCCCTGTGCAAAGTAATATCCCATGAAGATCAAGTTAGCTGAAACTCTCGGGGGAAGCTCAAATGATGCCCAAGACAGGTTCTGCAAAATTTCAAGTTCAACAGACATCATCGAACCCAAAAGCCACAAGCATGTCAACTTGGGGTCAGTCCCCCCCAAGCCATGGGGTCAGTCCCCCCCAAGCCATGGGGTCACTGACCAAAGTCCTGTTTCTTGATATCCAAAATTGATGAAATTTAGGCAAATACTCCAAGATATCCCTGATGTCAACTCCTCCAAGTCTCGAACCAAACCGAAGTCATTTCAGCATCAAACAGCTGAGACAAGGGCCCACTTTTCATAAAAAGTCAACTGGAGAGTTAACTGACTTTTAAAAGTCAAAACAGGTTGAAACTTCTGTGACATGCTCAAAATAGTGTCAAGAAGCAACCCTCCAAGTTTCGTGGCGATCAAACATCGTTCAGGCTCTAAACTGGCGAAAACGGGTCACATATACAAAAGTCCAAAAACGGGCCTTGTCCGTGACCGCGGCCCAATCATCAAGGAATTGACCAACTTCAGGTGGTCAAAATGAGCTAAAACTTCTATGAAACACTCAAAATAGTGTCAAGAGGCATCCTTCCAAGCTTCATGGCGATCAGACATCGTTCGGGCCCTAAACTATCGAAAACGGGTCACATATACAAGAGTCCGAGAACGGGCCTTGTCCGTGATCGCAGCCCAATCATCAAAGAATTGACCAACTTCAGGTGGTCAAAATGAGCTAAAACTTCTATGAAACACTCAAAATAGTGTCAAGAGGTATCCTTCCAAGCTTCGTGGCGATCAGACATCGTTCGGGCCCTAAACTGGCGAAAATGGGTCACATATACAAAAGTCTGAAAACGGGCCTTGTCCGTGACCGCAACCCAATCATCAGGGAGTTGACTGACTTCAGGCAGTCAAAATGAGCTAGAACTTCTATGAAACACTCGAAATAGTGTCAAGAGGCATCCCTCCAAGTTTTGTCAAGATTGGACTTCGTTCAGACCCCAAACAGGTGAAAATAGGTCACAAATGCAAAAGTCCAAAAATGGGCCTTGTCAGTGACCGCGGCCTGTTCATCAAGGGAGTTGACCAACTTTTGGTGGTCAAAATGAGCTGAAACTTTTATGACATGGTCAAAATAGTGTCAAGAAGCATCCCTCCAAGTTTCGTGGCAATTGGACTTCGTTTGGACCCTAAACAGGTGAAAATGGTCCACAACTGCAAAAACCTGAATTGGGCCTTGTCCGTGACTGCAGCTGCGGTCACGGACCACTAAAGGACACTTCTTGCGGTTTTGGGCTGTTTTTCTCCACTACCTTTCGAAATAAAACTTCCCACAACTCCCTTCAACTCCTAGGAACCACCAAAAACTACCTGGAACCTTATAAAAAGAAGGGTGTTTGAAGGAAGCAAAGGAGGACACATAGAGAAGAGAGAAAAAGGGAAAATTAAACAAACGCAAGAGTATTGAAGCAAGAAAAGCAGCATCCCATGACCATTCCCTTCCTTCTTTAGCTACCAAGGTAAGCAAAAGATTCAAAGAGGAAGAGGAGAAGGGTGGGGTAACTACGGAATGAACTATGTTCATGCAATGGTGACGATTCGAGGGATGACATTGTCATCTTTGCTTTTCTCATTCAGGGGGGTTTCTTAGACATTACAAACATTGTGAACAAGCCCCTCTTGGCCTCATTTTGTTCCTTGAAAATGATAGGTTTGAAATGACTCAATTTTGGCATTTTACGATACCCTCTTTGGACTTGAACAAAAGACAGTCCGTAAATATGAATGATGAATTACATAGTTTTTAATCGATTCCACAGTCGAATTCGATCTTCTCAATGGTTATCCAACACCCCAAGATGTCATGAAAGGGAGTTTCAACACTTGAAAAAGTTTGGAAGAGCAACCAGCGCGAATAGCATGAAAAACGGAGGCGAACGGTAGCTTCACGGCCACTATCTGCCAGTGACCGTGACCCACGGTCACTGGCCTGGGGCAGTGACCGTGGGTCACGGTCACCCCCATTTCTTCCTCTTTTTTTGCATATTTTTCTACCTTTTATACATTTTCTTGTATTTTCCAAATTAAGATCACATCTAAGACTTGAGGGAGGGGTTGTAAACTTTGTAAACTTGTGTAAACAACCTGCATCCCCGCGGTCAGGGCATTGAACCCATGGAAACAAAAGGGAATTCAATGATGAACTGTAATTGATTCCCATTCTTCTTAACGCTTGAAGTACGTGAATATCGAACATCGAATCTGTTACACATTTCCACGTTACATTTTAAGCATGATTAGTAGGTTAAGTGGGTCAACCCATAAATGATTTATTAATTAGATGCATTGGATATGTCAGCCCAAGCCCTGATTTAAAATCAAAATATGTCAACCCAAACCCTAAATAATTATTCTCAACATAGGATGGGTTCAGTGGTGGAGAGTGTGAGACCCTAGTCCGCATGCTTAATCCCTCGAGGCAACATTAGGCCAGAGCCTAGGTGTGCAAGCCTGTGAGCCAAGATTGGAGAATCCATAGGAGTAAGGATGGAATGCTTCGGTTAACCCCTTGAGTGTGTTCAAGTCCCACATTGAAAATATCGAAGTCCTAACCCTGGGCTTATAAGTCAAACCTTGTATTAACTCATAATAACCAGTGTGAGGTCTCGCCTATTTATTTTCTATATATATATATATATTATTTGTTTTTCTTAGTAGTGTTTAGGTTTAGATTAAAGGATTAGAGATCCTTGGAAGAAAAATCTAAAAGCTACTTTTGCTAATTCCACATTACACTTAAAATATCTTCCCTCTTCTATTTATTGTTCATTAGTATTTTGGTCATTCCAACCCTAACCCACTTGAAATATATATGGTGTTATTTATATGCCGCGTTTGCCAAATCTTACGTAACTTGACATTATTTTTGCTTTGGGTGTGCAGACTGTGAGCCCACTACCCATCCTTCAAAGGGAGAGGCGTCGGAGAAGGCCCCTAAGGTACCTCAACTAAACCAGTTTATGTGGACAGCAGTTAGTGAAAAAGCTTAATTGAACACTCGGAGATCGTCGTTGTCAGTTGAGAGGTTGTTCATTTAAGATGGTTTTTCTTCTAGTTTTGTTCATTAAGCAGTTTTGAAAAGTTTTATAATAAATTGTAGTAATTTTGGATTACTTAAACTCCGTAAATGAGACTTATACTTTTAGTACTTTGTTAATTTGACGAATGTGACAAATACCATTTACTGTATGGATTATAAATCATCAATTGCTTTTGCAGTTGTGCAAATGTTCCACTTATTTCTCATATATAGATTGAATGTATGGAAAAGTTTTAAATTGGTCCTCACTACGGGTTAAAGATATTGTTTGTATTGCGCCCCAAGCTCGGATTTCAGCCTTATTCAAATGGCCCAGATTTGGGGGCATTACAGTTTTTGGTATCAAAGAGGAACTTAAGTCTCTAGGAAATAAAAAACACTAGACACTTAGAACGTGGTGAGGAAACGTTAGGTTGGTTAATCAAATCTCATTCATTATTTTCGCAGGATGCCAAAGAGAACAGGTGCTTCCACTTCGAGAGCTAATGCTCCTCATCCTTCTCAGAGTGGGGGGAGCGCTTTGAGTAGTTCATGCATTCATTCGTGCGATCTCAACATGCACAGACCGAGTATGAGGCAGCAAGCTAAGCATTTGGTGTAATTCCAAGATCAGGTGGCCAATGCAATCCGGAGGGTAGCACAGCCAGCACAGATTGTGATGCCAACCCGAGAGACAGATCCGAACGACTTGGTTGACAAGTTCGTCAAGCGTCGTCCACCGCAGTTCAAGGGTTCTGAGACTCCATTCAAGGCAGATGAGTGGTTAGTTCAGATAGAGAAGATGTTCAAATCCTTTCAGTGCACCGGACACTAGCAGATTCAGTTAGCTACATATATGTTCCGTGAGGTTACAGAAGATTGGTGGAGGTCAGTTGAGGCGACATATGATACTATTGATGACGCGACAACTTAGGGTACTTTCAAATAGGAGTTCAGTGATAAGTTCATTCCAGTCCATGTCTAGCGTCAGATGTTCTGGGAGTTTGAACAGATAGCTCAGGGAAACATGTCAGTTAGGGAGTATGAAAGCTAGTTCACCCAACTATCCCATTATGAACTAACGTTGATCGCCCCAAAGTCTGAGAGTATTCGGAGATTTGTAAAAAGCCTTCATGTAGATATCCAAAAAGAGGTGACTCAAGTTGCACTCCTGACATTTGTGAAGAACTTGAAAAAGCCATTTCGGGCAGAGGACCTTTTGAGCCACATTGACACACTGCATTAGTCCAAAGCTGTAGTCACCATGCAGCAGCAAAGGAGGAGATATGATATCCAACAGCTACCCTAAGAAGGCCAAACAATATCATACTTCTCATCATCAGAGATCTGCATCCCACAGTGCTTTTTCTCAAGGTGCTTCATTTCGGAGTGTCTCATCGCAACCTCAGTTCCAACCTTGTGACCACTATGGTAGGACTAATCATGCATCGAAGGATTGTAGATCACAAACCAGAGCTTGCTTCAAATGTAGAGGGCATGGCCATATATCTAAGGCATGTCCTTATCGCAAAGGGTAGTCTCGGGTTCCTCAGCTACCAACTCCTCCTAAAGCTCCAGTGACAGCTCCATCACTTCATCAAATTGCACCTACATATACACCTTAGCCTTGACCCCAATAGCAACAGATTCATCAGCCCCGTAATCTTCTTAGCCCGTTTCACGTAGGTTTACAGCACCTCAGAGATCTCATAAATAGCACCAACAAAGGCCTCGAGCAGCGGGTAGGGCTTATGCATTGACTGATGAGTAGGCCGAGGCTTCTGGCAATGTTGTTGAAGGTACTTTTTCTGTTAATGGATTTAATGCTAGAGTTCTTTTTTATTCCGGTCCTACTCATTCCTATGTATCTCCATCTTTTGCTGAGAGTTTTGGGGTAGAGCAGAGGTCATGCTTTGTGGGTTATTAGTGGTAACTCCACTAGGGAGAAGTATAGCTTGTGACGCTTACTTCCCTAGATGCCAAGTCCAAATGGGGGATTCTATTCTGTTTGCAGATTTGATTGTGTTACCCATGCAAGATTTCGACATCATCTTATGCATGGATTGGTTGACTCAGTATAATGCAATAATGGATTGCCTCAACAAGTTAGTGAAGTTTAAGATCAAGAACAATAGTGATACTATTAAGTTTGTGGGCAAGAAGAAATTGGTGACAACTTGGTTGATCTCAGCTTTGAAGGCAGAGAGATTGATGAAGTCAGGTTGTGAGGGATCCATGGCGTTTATCACTGAGGATAAACAACCTAAACAGGTGGAGGATATTCCAGTGGTTTGAGAATTTCCCGATGTGTTCCCAGATGAAATTCTGGGATTACCTCCAATCCATGAGGTTGATTTCACCATCAAGCTTGTGCCAAGGACAGCTTCCATATCAAAGGCTCCCTATAAGATGGCTCCAACAGAGTTACAAAAGTTAAAAGCCCAATTACAAGAATTATTAGACAAAGGATTCATCCGACCTAGTGTTTCTCCATGGGGTGCGTCAATTTTGTTCGTCAAGAAAATGGATGGTTCTATGAGACTCTACATCAACTATCATCAGTTGAACCTAGTCACTATCAAGAACAAATATCCGCTTCTAATGATCAACGAATTGTTCGACCAACTTCAGGGAGCGCAGCATTTGTCGAAGATCGATCTGAAATCAAGCTACCATCAATTGAGAGTTGCAGCAGAAGATGTGCCCAAGACAACATTCAGGACGAGATATGGCCATTATGAGTTTCTTGTGATGCCATTTAGATCGACAAATGCTCTAGCAGTTTTCATAGCCTTGATGGATAAAGTGTTCGCACCGAACTCGGATAAGTTCGCAGTAATCCTCATCGATGATGTTTTGGTTTATTCGCAACCTCGCGAGGATCATGAGCAGCATTTGAGGACTTCTCTTCAGTTGCTGCGAGATAACCAGTTATATGTGAAGCTTAGCAAATGTGAATTCTGGTTAGAACATGTGGCTTTTCTCTGATATATCACTTCCAGAGATGGATTGGCAGTGGATCCAATTAAGATTGAGTAGTGGTTAATTGCGAAAGACCGAAGAATGTTGCAAAAGTCCATAGTTTTCTTGGCTTGGTAGGGTATTATCATCGGTTTGTTTAAGGATTCTCATCAATTGCAGCCCCAATGATAAAGCTGACGCCGAGGAATGAACCATTTGTATGGTCGGATGCTTGTAAAGCTAGTTTCCAAGAGCTGAAGGAGAGATTGACATCAACACCGATCCTAACATTGCCCTCAGGGAGTGGCGGATTTGTGGTTTTCACCTATGCCCCAAGTGTTGGTTTGGGTTGTGTGTTGATGCAAAATGGGAAAGTAGTTGCCTACGGTTTGCGACAGTTGAAAGACCATGAGAAGAAATATGCTACTCATGATTTAGAGTTCGATGTAATTATGTTTGCTTTGAAGATGTGGCGTCGTTAACTATGTGGAGAGCAGTTTGAGGTACATTCAAATCATCACAGCTTGCAATATCTATTCGTGCAACCCGAGTCGAATATGACACAACACAGATGGATGAAGTATATCGAGGATTATGATTTCCCTATCAAATATCATCCGGGCAAAGCGAACGTTATGGCAGATTCATTGAGCAGAAAGACAGCTATGGCCAGTTTCATGTGTGCTAAGTGGATGTAGATTCAGACCTTCAGAAACGTGGATGTTTGGTTCAGCCCTGTTAGTGACCGAGTTATGCTAGCCAGTCAGACATCTTGGTATCCAGATGTTGTTTCTAAGATTAAGGTCACTCAGCCCTATGACCCAGACTTGGTTAAGATCACTGAGCTTCTAGATGAAAGGCCAAAATTTCGACTTGTAGATGGTGTTCTCTATTTTCAAGACCGACTTTGTGTACCAAATTTTTAAAAAGTTCGAGAACAAATCCTGTCAAAAACACATCATAGCCGATATTCAGTCCACCCAGGCAGCACGAAGATGTACCAGAATTTGAATAATCATTATTGTGGAACAATATAAAGAAGGAAATTGTCGGTTCTGTGGCAAAATGCCTTACTTGCTAGCAAGTCAAAGCAGATCATATGAAGCCTCCAGGATTACTACATCAACTGGAGATTCCTTATTGGAAATAGGAACATATCACCATGGACTTCATTGCCGGATTACCTCCGACGAAGGGACATCATGATGGAATTTGGGCAATTGTCGACAGATTAACCAAAGTAGCTCCCTTCATACCAATATGGATGAAGTTAGGATTGGATGTATTGGCTAAGAAGTATGTGGATGATATTGTCAGGATTCATGGAGTGCCAGTTTCCATTGTGTCAGATAGAGATCCGTGGTTCACTTCTCAATTTTGGTAGAGCTTGCAAGAGGCCATGGGTACTCAGTTGAACTTCAGCACTGCTTATCACCCTTAAACAAATGGTCAGACGGAACGCACCAATCAAACTTTAAAAGATATGTTGAGGGCTTTTGTGTTAAACTACAGGACTGAGAAGAAAAATTGGGAAGATTGTCTACCGTTATGCGAATTCGCCTACTATAATAGTTATCATTCTAGCATTGGCATGGCTCCATTTGAAGCTTTATATGGGAGGAAGTGCAAATCACCAGTTTATTGGGAAGAAGTTGGACTTCACAGCTTCCACAGTCCATCCTTGGCAAGTGACGTGACAGAACAAATTTAGAAGATTGTCGATCACTTGAGAGTTGCTCGTAGTAAGCAGAAGAGCTACGCGGACAATCAGCGTAGAGATCTCGACTTTCAAGTAGGAGATTTTGTATTTTTGATAGTTTCACCTTTCAGAGGTACCCTAAGGTTTGGCCAAAAGGGTAAGTTAGCTCAAAGATATATCGGTCCTTTTGAGATTAAGAAATGTATTGGAGATGTTGCCTACAAGTTGATGTTGCGGCCAGAATTGTCCAAAGTGCATTCCGTGTTTCATGTTTTGATGTTGTGGAAGTATGTTAAAGACCCAACTCATGTTCTGCATTATGAGAGGTTGGAAGTTGAACCAAATGCAACTTATGAAAAGCGACCGATTGCCATCATTGAGACCAAAGACCAGATGTTACGGACACGGACTATTCCATGGGTGAAAGTTGAGTGGGAACATCATACGCTAGAAGAAGTAACTTGGGAGTTGCAAGATCAAGTCTTGAAGCAATACCCGAAGCTACTACTTGAGGTAACCCCCCTTTCCTATTATTTCACATTTGGGGACCAAATGTCCTTAAGGGGGGAGTGATGTGAGGCCCCGCCTATTTATTTTCCATATATATATATGTTATTTTGTTTTTTTAATGGTGTTTAGGCTTAGATAAGAGGATTAGATGTCCTTGGGAGAAAATTCTAAAAGCTACTTTTGCCAATTAGTATTTTGGTATTATAGTATTATGCCAAAATACTAATGTAGAATCAATAGTATTATTCCACATTACCCTTAAAATATCTTCCCTCTTCTATTTATTGTTCATTAGTATTTTGGTCATTCCAATCCCAACCTATTTGAAATATATATGGTATTATTTACATGCCGCGTTTACCAAGTCCTATGTAACTTGACACTATTTTTGCTTTGGGTGTGTAGACTATGAGCCCATTTCCCTTACTTCGAAGAGAGAGGCATCGGAAAAGGCCCCTGAGGTACTTGACTAGACCAATTTATACAGACAACAGTTAGTGAAGAAGCTTAGTTGAGCACTCGGAGATCATCGTCATCAATTGAGAGGTTGTTCTTTTAAGATGATTTTTCTTCTAGTTTTGTTCATTTAGCAGTTTTGAGAAGTTTTATAATAAATTGTGGTAATTTTGGATTACTTAAACTCAGTAGATAAGACTTATACTTTTAGTACTTTGTTGACTTGACCAATGTAACAGATACTATTTACTATATGGATTATAAATCATCAATTCCTTTTGCAGTTGTACAAATGTTCCACTTATTTCTTATATTCAAATTGAATGTAAGGAAAAGTTTTAAATTAGTTCTAACTACGGATTAAAGATCCTGTTGTATTGCGCCTCAAGCTCGGATTTCTACCTTATTCGAATAGTCTAGATTTGGGGGTGTTACAACCCGTTTTAAAAACATGCAACCTGAATCCTATAAGAACTCCAGAATTAAGAGTGCTCGCGAAAAAGTAATACTAGAATGGTGACCGTGTGGAAAGTCCCCGCCCGCACATATGGGGTCAAAGCGGACAATGTCATGCTAAGTTGGGCAGGGCTGTAACAATTGGTATCAAAGCCTATGACGGCTCTATTTCTAATGGTGGAGAGTGTGAAAACCCAATCCCTTGATACTAGAGTCTATGTGCGCGAGCCTATGAACTAAGATATGAGAATCCGCAAAGATAAGAGCGGAATGCTTCGGTTGACCCCTCGAGGAGTGTTTAAGACCTACATCAGAAATATCAAAGTACTGACCCTAGACTTATAAGTTAAATCCCATATTAACTCAACAAACACGTTTAAAGCTATGCGGCCTCCGATCCCATAGAAACTGCAAAGTTAAATGAGAAGAATTAGGTAATGCCAGAGTCAAGTTAGTGGATCCATTGCAAGTAAAACTAACTTCAAACTAGACAAATGTATTATTGTTTAACTAGATTGAAAATGTATAGACTTGCAGGTTATTTGTATTTGAGGTGGAAGGTCATGGTTTCTAACTCCTACCATTGTAAACTCTTATCCGTTCACCATCCAGCCTTTCATGGCAATGATCATGCTCGCTGAATTATTGGTCTCAATTTCATAGAATATAGAAAAGAATAGCATGATCTTTTTTGCATCCATAGCTATTCTTAAAGTCCAAAATTGTGTGGGGACCCAAGGATGCGAAAGCCCTTGGAAGTTGGAATATATTGTGCTTTTAAAGTTTTAGTATTGTTTCAACAACTTCTAAGCTGGAACTGGAAAGTCGAAGTGGTGGTGGACGAAGAAGATAAGAATCTGATTTAATCCCACCTACCAGGAGACAGCATTCATGTTAGGGAACATGGGTACATTGCCAGCTTTCATCATTTGATATGATTTGATTGGATTGCACCGGCAAAATTCAAAGAGACCCCAAAAGTCCAGACATAGAGTAAATAACTGTCCTTATCATATCTCACGCAATCAACAGCCAAGAATCATTCTACTTTCTGTTTCTTCTTCTCTTTCACAACTGCTGGTAAAGCCATGTGCGGCATCTCAGATGAATAGAATAATGCATAGGGCTGCAGTTGAGCAAGAAAAGATTGTAGATGATAACATGGTTTCACAACTATTTCTGTAAATTGCTAACATTTGTAATGAATTTAACTCTAGGATTTAAAAAATATATAGGATTATCGTCTAGGATAATATTCACTTTCAATAAAGGCCCAGAGAATTAAATCCACATGGCTGTTTCTTTGGCAAAGTTCTTGATACAATTTGTCTGGATGGGAACTTGGGACATTGATAGTATGATTATTCCCTTGGCATTAAAAAATGCTTTATTTCTTTGTTTGATTTATAGATTTCAACCAACTTAAAAGTTACAAACATACGTTCGAATTCTTTGGCTATAAAGATTTTAGAATTCCATGTGGAGGATAGCGTTTAGAGAATGTATGAATTCTCTAAGACAAGAATTCTCTAATTTTTTGAAAATTAATGGGCCCTAAATATCATTTTGGGGTGTGTGCACTTTACCAGATTTATGGAGACTTCTCTTTACGAGAAATTCTCACTGGCACGGGGCTTAACTTAGGCCAAAGAAGGGTTTTGAAAATAGTTTTCAACCAGCAATTGAAGGGCTGCCGTTATAACCTCAATAGCTACATCATTGCTGCAAGTGAAAAGATTAAAAAAAAAATACTATATTTCTTCATTAGAATTATAGATTCCAACCAACTTAAAAGTTACGAACATCCTTTGGACTTCTCTAAATTCCACCCGTCACCATTTTTGAATACTTCTCTATCTATGAAGATTTTATCCATGTCTACATTTTTAGTTAGGTATTTAGGTTAAACACTTAATTTTCATTTCGTTTCCCTAATCGGGTTAGCAGTTGTCATCATGTGTTGGATAACATAACTCCAGTATGTGATTTGCCGGGATCTAGGTAGTCACCTCCTGAAGAAGATTGATTGTGGTAGCTTTGACCATTCAAGAACTCTATTACCATGGAAGTTGGGATTGAACCATTCCTTGCATACCCTGCTCACCCCAATCCAATATTATCTAATTGAAATTTGCCATTGGATTTAACTGAGGAAAGGGGGAAAATATTGCAGAATGAAAACTACCACAAACTTACAAAATTATGGATCTATTATACCTAGTGGCTTTATTTCTACCAATAGATACCTCTCATGCAAGTTTTCTAACCCCCACTAATTTAGACACTAATATGAGTTGCACTCAATGTCAGATTGGATTTCATAGATAATGAGAATTAAAAAGTAATTAAACTATAAAGCTCCTAAATCAATGGTTGTAATGAATTGATTGAAATGATTTTTTTTACAAAAATCAAATCTACAATGAGAAATTTTCATGACACCCTGATTGACATTTTTCTAAGCAGGTCCCATAAGAGGCTCAAAATTTTACCTCTCACTAGGCCTTGAGAGGTATCTCTCTGTATAGTACAAATATGTTTAGCACAAGCAGTGATAAAGGTAGACATAAAGTAGACATGTAATGTAACATTTTTTACTCCTTATTTTGGTTAAAAGAGTGGAGTAGAGAACTAAACTTAATTATGAGTAGCACTACTTATCTTTTACTCTACTAAACTATTTCTTCTCTATTTTTTTACATCAAAAAAGTATGATGAAGGATGGTCTTGTAACTTATGAAAAAAGGTGTTTTTTAATCTACACTGTCTTCTTAATACTTTAGCTCATATTATCCAACTAAGGATTTTACTACAAACATCTACTTCATCTTAATTTACTCATCTACACAAGTTAAAAAAAAAAAAGTAGTTGACCTAAAAATTTGAAGGCAATGAACAATTAATTAAGTAATTAAATCATAATATTTGACCATGCAAAAGCAACATCAGACGCCACTCTTTCATTTATGGATTAATTGTATATCATCGTCGATTACCAGCTCAGCTAAAATACAATATTGCACTGTAGATACTCATACACATTGATATTTGATTGAAAAGTATGAGTTTTATTTTCACACACCTATCCATGCCTTAAGTTTCAATTTCACAATATGATGCCTATCCAACATTAAAAATGAATCTTATGAATTTGTACTGTTTATAACAATTAAAATTTGAAAACATAAAACAATGGATAGGATCATTTGATTCGCTTGACATTTTGTGTGCCTCCAATTCATCTCAAAAGGTTCCCTACGCCATATCTCTTCTTCATTACCTTGCCTCCCTTATGGACAAGGGGGGCTCCACTATAAGTGGGCATTTTAAGGAGTGTTCCAAGGTTTTAATTCTCAAACTAGAAATTGAAACCATTGAAAAATAAAGTCTCACTTGAACAGTATATAAATTTTTTTTCCTCCAATGATAGTCATATCCACCATGTAAAAAATTATAGACTCTCATACTAAAATATCATTCTATATGGTTTTAATTCAACTTTATCAATTGTAATAACTTGATCTCAAGCTTAGATATTTACCATGTAAACGTCATAATCTAATATTGGACATTATTCAATAAACTTTTAATTCAACTTTTTCGCTTGTTATAACTTAGATCTCCAGCTTAAATAAAGCGACGGGTTGGGTAGATGTAAAAATTTTTGTTACAACTAAATATGAATCATGCATTAAGGTAGCTAAGACAAATTTTGATAACTTTTGTGGCTTGGATTTAAGATGGGAGACTCGGGAATGTTAATAATATACAACTCAGAGGATTCCCAAAGTCCGGGCCCTAGGAACCAGATTCGAGTTCCAAAATGTTTGTCCGTTTTTAGCCTAGTTGCTTGGCCAAAGCCATCACAGTGGGTCCCACCTGATAGATTCCGCATTCATATGGCGGTAGCTTTGGCAATGATTCAGGCAAGCCTCCAAAATATCGCGAGACAGTGACAACTCTCTTACTGTCATCTTGTCCTTGTGACCCATAGAGAGCATGCATTTTATTTCCAATGTTAATGGTCTGATGGTAGAAAATGTCTTACTCTTTTGGTTGGAGCAGGGGAATGCGGCAAATTTAATGGTGAACCCAAGCAATTTTCTTAGCCGATTGTGGAGAGAGAGAGGAGGCTGTGTGGACCTTAGGTTTTAGTATTTAGGCCATCTTGATAACTGGGACAGGCTCAAATTAACTGTACTGAGAGTAAAATCCAATTTGGCCCGGTCCAAATAAGTAATATGTGAGAAGACTTTTCATAAAATTAAAGCCCTTATTTATTTACCTTATAAAAGTGGTATTTCGTGGAAACAAGTGATAGGACCCTAGCCTAATTAAATAAATGGATGGGCTTGATGTTTCATGCAGGCTGGGATGAGCCTGTTACTTGTGGCCCACGTTGAGTTTAGGCCAAATATGGACCTGGTTTTCACCCTTTACCGGAAGTTCTACATTAAGACCTGTTGAGTAAAAGCTGCTTAAAATACAAGTGGGTCTCCTATACATATTTGTCAGTAGCTCAGTTGATGAGACATCTTCTTTCATAAAATGGAAGACTTGTGCAAGCACTTACTTTAAAAGAAAAAAGAATTCAATAACAATAATTACTAAATTTTGAGATGCCTAACCATGTGACCATAGTCACTCATTGCCGGCCCATGGTTCTGCACTTAGCCTCTCAAGTGCTGAAAATAGAAGGTCCCTCATATTTCGCTATGGGGCAGATTCATTAACAATCGCAGCTAAGTCCAGCGATGACTGACCATGTGGCCAAAGCCACCCAGTACCCCTCGTTTGAGCCTGGGTAGGGCCATCACTCATCACATGTTGAACAATGATAAAAATATAAGTATCCTCATGTATTTGCACTACTGAGCAAATTCAACTAC
The DNA here is from genome assembly GCA_037013555.1 of Sextonia rubra. Lineage (NCBI taxonomy): Eukaryota > Viridiplantae > Streptophyta > Magnoliopsida > Laurales > Lauraceae > Sextonia > Sextonia rubra. Next base: position 26,470,195 of record JASUAD010000011.1, on the reverse strand, counting down.
ATTAGAACCCGAGTTCAACAATGACTGACCATGTGACCATAGCCACGCCTTCCCCTTTGGTTAAACCACTGTAAAAAGAATTGTCCTTGTACATTCGTGCCACAGGACAAATTCGATAACAACAGTACTGGTTGGGTGAGGGTCCAGCGATGACTAACCATGTGGCCGTAGCCACTCCATCTCTCCCAATTTCACCCTTGGGCAGGGTTAAGACATCAATTTTAAGCGGATGAAAATAGAAGTTTCCATGAATATTTGTTGTACGGGGCAAATTCAATCGGAGTTTTTCCTCTACACACACTGTTAGGGGAGGATTTTCCTAAGTTTTAACCAAAAACCAATTATTTACCCACAAATTTTTTCCCAATTTTTATCAGGTGATCAGATTTTTTTTTGTGAAATCACAAAGCTACTTTATGCAAAATTGCAAGTTACTTAATGCGAAATAACAAAACTTAGTTTTTTTACTTGAACGCTTTCCAACCTCATTTTCTCTCCTTTTCTTCTCGACTTGAGTTCTAGGCTTAATTTGTTTTAGCTATCAAGACATCTATAGTTGGATGGCAAATATTGGTTAAAATGGAGAAAAATCTCTCCATCCCATATCTGTAGAGCTTTGAGTATAGAGATTCATTCTATCCATAATCTTTGAGCCGAAAGTCACCTCTCTCAAGGCAGAGCAACAACAGCAGACATGAGATGACTCCAAACCAACTCATTTCCATAAATGGAACAATCGATTAAGAAGAGAGCGATACTAAAAATGGTGGTGGCAGAGAAGCAAATACCCCAAGCCTTAGGCTTTCGTTTATTTAATTCAATCTCCTTTATAGGCAATATACCATAAAGAAAGATTCATGCATTTGCATTATTTAATGAAATGACTATCATGGGTTTGATGTCCGCCAACTTCAATCTTATTTCATAAGAAAATTTCAATGCATTACGATTGCATGTCAAATATTTGTTGTTTCATTCATCATTTTCCATTGTAGGGAAATGATACTTGATTTCTCATGGTCCATAATACATTTGAGTGACGAAATCTAAAAACTTACAAAATAGGTTAAGTCTCTTTTCGGCAAAAAGGGAAATCCTTAGGCATTTTTTTCCTCGTAAGTAAGAGATGAGAAATTACAAAAGTAACCTGGTTTCTTAAGTCCCAAAATTTCTTTTCGTAAGCAATAAGTCCGACGAGAGACTAAACCCTACATATATCTTACATTTATTTGTACACACTATCATTCAGTTCCATAGATGCAATGTAGGGATAGTCTAAAGAACTTTTATTTTAGAAAGCAAATGGTTAGTTTGGTGGTTACCTTTAACAAAGATGATGGAGAGGAAGATAGAGATTAGGGCTTTGGAGATTCAAAGTTCTGCAAAATCACGATCTCCAATGGAAGTAAGACCCAAGAATCCCAGTAGAAGCTCCACCAAGACAATCAATGTTAGGTATTGGCAAACAAGTTGGCGAAAGGAGAAATGAGGAAAAACGATGGGAAGAAAAAGACTTACAAACAAAAAGCAGATGAAAATGAGAATAGTGTTAAAGTAAAAAACTAATGTGTGAAATCACCAATTCTTAAGATTTCATATAAAGTAACTTAGATTTTGCATAATGTAAATTTGTAATTTCGCATAAAGTAGCTTTGCAATTCAAAATCTCTGATCACCTCATAGTAATTGTGGGAAAACGTGTAGTTAAATAACCAATCTTTTGCTAGAGCTTGGGAAAATCCTCCCCTAATGGTATTTGTACGGAAAAAAATCCAATTCAGTAACAACAATAAGCTGAGGTTAGCAGTAATCGACTAAGTTGTTGCAGCTATTGAAAAGTATTTCTGTTGTCACTACTACTGCCTCTACTAATGCCTCAAGTTTTTGATAGGGATGGTTTGCAAAAGAGTTTTAATAGTAGCCACCCCTTGCCCCCTTGCTCCACCCTTGAGCTAGTTTTAGGATCTATCAAATCAAAACAGTTGAAATTTGAAGTTCCTCTACCCCCTCAATTCAACGTGATGCAACATATGTGACAAGACTTCTATTTTAGCCGTTTATTTATTTATTTTTTAAGCAGTAACAAAATATCATTGACAATGGTAATTGTTAGATGTAAGATCCCAATCCATGTAGATAGTTCCTTTGGCAAGATCAGATCAAGTGAATTATAAGCCAAAAAAGAGGAATCTGCAAACGTTAAGAGTGTAATACTTTCGGATAGCAACATGAGACTTTATTCAAGTTCCACATTAAAAATACTTAAGTTCTGACCATGTGCTTATTAGTCAAACTCCATCTTAACTAGATGTTACGAGTTTTAATGCCTTGCTCCACAGACCCCATAAGAACTCCAAAGTTAAATGAGTTCGAATGGAAGCAGTACTATAGGATAATTGACCACCTAAGCAATTGGCCCTGTGTTATAGCCACTCCTAACATGCGGTTATGTTCTCGTGCCAATTCTTGATCAGTCAAATTTTGACCAACGAAAGTAGGAGTCTTCTCCTATATATATTTTGCATCAGGATAAATTCAGTACTTATGGTAGTTGAGTCTAGGGATGACTGGCCATGAGGCCATAGCCACCCTTTGACCTCTTGGTTCTGCCCTTATGCTAGTTTTATGATATGTGAAATTAAAACCGCCTAAAATAGAAGTTTCTTGAATACATGTGATTTTACTTCCCTTGTTTTGAATTATTTTATTGAGATTAGTTTACACGTGACTACTCTAGTGATACAATGATCATGGGCCTTTTTGTTGATTTACTTATAAAGTGAATTGAAGTAAATGTTCAAATTAAGAGACTTGGAAAGATGAGAGGTCAAATAAAAAATTGTAAATTTAAAATTCATTTTTTTTTACTTTTTGTTATTTTGTGGCATAAAAAAAAACCTTTCTGACTTTTTTAGATAAAAAGGTGGTTTTTTGTCATTTAGTAAAATGAGATAATAATTTGTTTATACTTTTTTCTTTAAAAAAAAGAAAAGGATTAACTCTAAATAACTTTTTGTCATTTAATTTTTAGAAATGTTGATTTTATAAAAAGGCCCCTTCCGGAAAAAAAAAAGAACTAATGGTTGTGTGTGTGCAGTGGAAGCACCAACAATGCTTTCTCTCAACACTAATAATAATACTTTTTCTCAAAGTTCGCAAATCCTGTGTGGTTTGGTAATGTGCCTATATTTACAACTAAATATCGATTTTATAAAAAAGCCCCATCTATGAATATATGGGCATAAACATAAAAAACCACAAGAGCTAATTGTCATGTGTGTGTGCTAAGTAAGCACCAACAATGCTCTCTCAAAGCCAACAACAATACTTTCTCTCAAAGTCCGTAAATTCTATGCGGTTTGGTGATGTTCTTACATTCATAGCGGCTGTGATTTCTAACATCTCGACTTTATTAGAGTTTATGGTTAAAGATTGTATCATATATATATATATATTATTTGCTTTTTAAAGCTCTAAGAAAGTCCATTATAATTACGAAAATAGCTTTGACCTTAAATATGGTCTATGGCTAATTAACCCAATGGACCAATTTGGCTGACGTGAAATGCAAGACATAAACTTTACACTAGTTCCATTTTAAAACAAGTTAGGTATATAAAATACATGAATAAAATTGAAGAAGCAAAAGCATATGTTTGACACCTTATCAATCGGATAATAGACACAAAGTCAATTTACAATGGGGCTTTTTATTTCATGCAACTTTAATTTCATAGGTCCATAGCCATGGCCGCGCCAACTATGGTGTCGCAAGCATGACCACCAGATTCTCTTATTTCAAACTGAGGATCTGGAGTCTTAAAAAAACTAGAGCTTTCAAAATTTTCATAAAAGAATTACCGACCATGGCTACCCCTTCCCCTCTAGTCCATCCCAGGGCAGGTTCATGACTTATGCAATTTAAACTGCTGAAAATAGAAGTATTTTTGTCCTCTTTTTTCTTTCTTTTTTTTTTCCTCTCCAAGGAGTGAGTTTTATACTTATTAGTAACTAAACTTTATTATAGTGAAATCTGCACGCAACATAAGCATAAAATGAATTTATTTGTAATGGTATCAATTTTATAACTAAGCCCCATCAATAATGAACATATAAGTGCAACCAAAACAAAATCTAGGCATTGAACCCATTAAAAAGCTGCTCATGCACAGCAGCAGATGAAAACAAAATCATTAACACTAAATAGGCAAGGACACATGTGAATGGACTTTTAATTTTATATGCATGTTTTTTGGGTTGAGAGGGATTTCCACAGGATCCCCCTGATTTCCGGCGACAGTAGATCCGGAGTCTCATGGTGGGCTCGTTCTCTCTCTTCTTTTGTTTATTTTGTCGTTCCGAAAGCAAACTAAAGAGAGAGGAGGCAAAAGGAGAACACTGAAACGAAAAAAAAAGGCTACAAGAACCCAAACAATACCCCCCTCTCTCTGCTCTGTTCTGCTCTGTTATTGCAACAGACAGAGAAAGGAGTATAGGAAAAAAAGAGCATATTTTTTTGTGCTACAGCTGCAGCTGTCTAAAGAGAGAAAGATCATATAGAGATGCAGCAGCACCTCATGCAGATGCAGCCAATGATGGCTGCTTATGACCCAAACAACATCACCACTGATATCATCCAACAGGTCCTTTGCTTTTCTTTTCTTTTCTTTCATTTTTTTCCCCCTTCAACACCCTTTTTTCTTCTTCTTCTTCTTCTTCTTCTTCTGCTGGTTCTTCTTCTACTCTGTGCTTATTCTTTGCTTGCCGTATTGCATGCTTTTTCATGTGTTTGTCCTTTGGTGTGAAATGGGGTTTTCTTGGTTCGGAGGTTCATGGGTATCTTGGGTTCTTCTTTTTGAACTTTGAAGTCTAGATGGCTGTGTGTTTTGGGTTCTTTCTTGTTTTGATGATGAATGTATTGTTGGGTGTTGCTTCTTCTTGTTTTCGAATGGTTGCTTTTGCTTGGCGTGGAATGGGTTTTTCTTGGTTTAAAGGATCTTGGCTTCTTGGTTCTTGTTTTTGAAGTCTTGGTAGCTGTTTATTTTGGGGTTCTTTCTTGTTTTATTGGTCTTATGTTTTAGTAGGTGTTGGTTTTTTGGAATTTTTTTTCTTGGATTCAAATGTTTTTATTTTTCCACTCTCCTTTCGCTTTCTTCTCTTGGTTCTGGTTTTGGTGTTGTGGTATTTTGATGTGGTACTTTTCTTTCCATTCTATTGACCATGTTAGCTGTTTTGATGTTTATACTTTTGTTTATATGAAGTTTTTTCTTTCTTTCTTGGGGTACATGGTAATGGGTTTGGGTTTTTGGTTGTTATTTTGCTCTTTTACTGAATGGATCTTGTTTTTGAAGTATGAACGGTTGTTTCAAATCCGCTTCCTTTTGGGCTTGTTTAGATGACTTTTTGTTCATGCTTCATGGTCTGGCGTATAGTTTGGACTTTTCTTTTGCGTTTTTCCTGGGTGGGTCTTCTTTTTTGAAGTCTATGCAAATGTCTTTTATGAGACTTTTGCTTGTTTTCGCAATGGATTTGTAAATATTCCTTTTTTTCTACCGTTTCCTTGACACATTGCGTATGTGTTGGTTCGTGATCTTGGCTTGTGGAGCCTTTTTTTCTCATGGTTTCCCCTTTGGGTGGTTTGGATCTCTTGTTTCTTTTTCATAACCGGTTTGGTTTTCTAGATGGAGGTGATTTCCATGCTGGTGTGAATTTGGGATTTGGTGGTTTCTGGCTTCATACTGTTGTTGAAAATGTACATTTGGATGATACTGATTTCAGTCATTATCATCGAATGGTTTAGAATTATGCTCTATTTTATATTGGTTACGATAGAGTAGTTTTTGCGCTGCTGTGTAAAGATATAGATTGCAGGTGGAGATCCATGGACCTTTTTTGTGTTGTCTTACAAGTAGATCCATGCCCAAAAAAATTTAAGCCTTGTTTAACGAGGCAGCAATATTAGTTCTCCCTCTGAGATTCATCTAGGAGTACAGGCATTAAAACTCTCTTCAACTTAGTCTTACAATTTTTTTGGTAATCAGTCATCCCCAATCGTCTTGCCAGAATCAAGATTAAGAGTATATAAATTGCAAATGTAAAAAGGCTTGCATGATGCTAATGAAAATTTTATTTACGTAATTGATTGTTGGCTTGATCTGCTTCACCTCCATGCTTAGAATTGGCTCTCCTACTCTTTAGTCCAAAATATGATGCCCCTAAAAAAAATTTCAGAACTAGGAGGGAAGGGACCAGAAACCTTTATCAGATTCTTTATTGTACTTCTATTCTATCAAGGGATACCTTCCCAAAGGGTTGCCTAAACTTTATCATAGGACTCTTGCATGCTAAAATACCTATATTCAATAATATTGCACCTCTAGAAATCCAAAAGATTCAATCACCAAGAAGAAAATTCTATAAAACTAGAAGCAAGTCACTTATGCCTGTCTATGTGGGACACAGCATAGCATGTGTCCAATGGCAGAACCAAGAAAATTTCCTTCTGGAAGCCACTACGTAAAAAAAGGAGTTTCTATTTTATTTTGTTTATTATTATTATTATTATTATTTTGGGGGAACCGCCGGAAAATAGCCATTTGAAGTTCTTACCGGTGTCAAGTCACGTTTTCCTATTGACTTAAGCCCATTACCAGTTGAAGCTAGGTCCAATCAGGGAGCTAATCAATTTGCACAAGACATGAAGCAAGTTCATGATGAAGTTCTCCAATAGATTGCTAAAAGTACCAAGACTTACAAGTAGCATGCTGATTATCGGTGATGCCATGTTGAATTTGATGAAGGAGATATTGTCGTGGTTCGTTTGAAGCCAAAATGGTTTCCTGTAAGAAAATACAAGAAGCTACACCCAAGAAGTGCATGGTCATTCAAGATTTTGAAGAAAATCAGCTCTAGTGCATATGTTTTATCAGACATGAATATCAGCTCCACAGTTAATGTCGAAGATTTCACAATTTATCATGGACATCATGAAGATGAATCTTTTAAAGAACAAGCTCTCTAGCTTCCCATTAATCAATGTCCTCTAGAAGAAATTGAAGATGTTTTTGGTGATCAGCTTGTATTTCAAGTTTTTGGTCAAGTACAAGGGAAAAATATTCTCTGAAGCTCCATAGATTACGGCTACCGACTTTCAGCAACTCAATCCAGATTTATATGAGAAGTACCAAGCTGACAACTTGCTGAAGTCAAGTTTCTCCAAGCTTGGGAGAGTTGATGTGGGCCAGACTAATGTGCCCTGCTTGAGAGTTTATGTTGCAGGCCTAGGTTCAAAGGCTAGCGGTGAAGATTAATTTATTAATAGTAGCCATTTTTTTTAAGTTTCTTATTTTTAGAAATTGATTTTATATTTGAGTTAAGACTCTTTATTTGGATTGAATTAGATTGTTTCCTTATTTAGAGAGTAGTTTAGTTATAAATATAGATGTAATCCATTTCCATGGGATAGACTATAATATTGAATATGATTTTAGTTTTCTTATCTAGAGTGAGTTGGTTGTTTTTGGTGTGAGATTTAGACAGTTTATCCCTCAGCCTTTTGGCTTGAAGAATAGCCCGTTGGCTATTCTTCTTTCCTATGCTGTGTCAATTGGTATTAGAGCGAAGATCCGATTTCAGGTTACCGTCCATTTTGATCGCAGATTCGAGGTAATATATCCACCCCCAAAAACCCTAAATCCCAAACCCATCTCATAGACACATCAACTCAGCCCCACATCGACAAACCCAAAAGCTTCCACCACAACACCCAACCACAGCAAAACCACCCCACAGAAACCTAACCTTAAGACCTACTCCAACACCTCCATCGAACCTAAATCCAAATCTTCGAGCCCCAGCCAAAGCCGCAACCTCTACTTCATCTTTACACTCCACCCCGATCCAAATCGTGTCAAACTCTCTCCCTCCGCCTTCTAATACCCAACCCAGACCAAAAAAAAAAAAAAAAAAAAAGAGGATGACAGAGCAAGGAATCCAAAGAAAGAGAGAGCTGAGAACCGAAGACATATTGTGCACCACAAGTGTTTGACTCCTTGCCAAGCACAGCCGCTGCACACTTGTCGCCATCGCCCTTCATTAGCATCTTCTCATTGCTCCTCCCACCTTTTTCCTAACAAAGCTAGCATATTTTGAAAGTTGAAAGGGTCTCGAAATCTCCCCCCCCCCCCCCCCCCCCCCCCCCCCCCCCTCTTTTTTTTTCCTTTTTTTCGAGTCATTGAAGCCCATCAACCATTTTATGTGGCGGCAGTCCATCCCAGCTTGGGGCTTACTTCAGGTCAAGATCGACCCATTTAGTTGGAAAGTGACAAAAAATAAATAAATAAAATCTCAGCAAGACTTCAACAGCCAGCACCATCTCTACTTACACTGGAGCAAACTTCAGAGGCAAATTTACTGTCTATGTGATACTTATATCACAGAGTTAATGGACAGAGTGGATCAGATTGAAAGAATTGTTGATGTTAAGCAGCACACTCTAACCCCACAAAGCACCAAAACTAATGGCAAACTTGGAACTATCAACAATGGCAAAGGAAAAGACCCTCAAGTAGAAGACATACCACAACTAGAGGAATCTGTTGTTGGCGAGCCTCAGGAAACTTGTCAGTAGTTTATGGGACGAATGCTAAAAGAAACTACTTATGATGACTATCAAGGCCAATGGGATGATATTACAAATAAGGTGCGTGTCGATGTTCCTAATTTTTACCGGCGCATGGATGTCAAGGTCTTCACCTAGGAAGCATGGACACCTCTCCGAGGCCGGCGTGTCAGTGTTCGACACGTATGGGACACGGACACGCCCCGAACATGCTCGGACACGTTCGAGACACGCGAAAAGTGTCTTGTTTTTTTTTTAATTTATTTTTTTAATTACGGACACAGCTCGGACACGGTGGGACACGGCCCAACACGGCTTAGACACGGCGGGACAAAAAAAAATCTGAGAAGCATTAAAATTAGAAAAAAAATGAAGAGGGGGTTAAATGAAATTTTAAAGTCATATCACCCACTCCTTTTTGTGTTAAAATTAGAAAGCAAAAAATGAAGAGGGGTTAAATAAAATTTGAAAATCATATAACCCATGCCTTTGATCGCCAAACCCATTATCCCTCTTCTGAAATTTCCCCTTTCCCTCCTCAAACCCTTTCTCCTTTTCGGCGCTGAAACCCTATCCCGCAACGGAAATCCATCTCGGCCTGGCGGCGAGATCGCAGAGGCCATCGAAGCCCCATCCCGTCTGTGAAATGCCATCACCGTTCGAGGCTGTCGACGATCAGAGGGAGCGAAATTGTGGTTGTCGACGAGCAGAGGGAACCCGGCGGTGGATCTGACGGTGCTTTAGTCGCAGAGAAGAAGGAAAAGAAACAGCAGCAGAAGAAGAAGACCCACTGTCTGCAGGAAACACCCATCGTTTGTAGGAAGGAGAAGAATAAGGAGAAGGAGGAGAAGAAGAAGAAAGGAAAAGAAAAAAAAGGAATCTCGCGGGATCTGACATTGGATTTAACGGTGCTTCCCATCGTCTACGGGAAGCACCCACTGTTCTCTTGCTTTCTCTTGCTTTAGCTCACTGCAGAGAAACACCCACTATCTCCAACTATTGATTTTTGCTTTGTTTAGGCAAAATATAGGGACGATGAAATTGATTTTTGCTCTATTTCTTCAATGCAGCGTTGTGTGTTTATATATATATATATTTTATTTATCTCCTACTTGGTACTCCTGCGTTTGATATTTTTTTTATCTCCTACTTAGTACTCCTGTCTTTGAATTTTTTTTTATCTCCTGTTCAGTACTCCTGCCTTTGATATATTTTTTTTAACTCATTCTTGGTACTCTTGTCTATAAAATCATTTTCGTTCATTTTTTTATTTTGCTGCTGCCATCAATTTTTATTTTGCTACGATGCAATATCATTTTCTTTTGTTGCCATCATTTTTTTTAATGCCTACCTTTACCTTTGCCTTGCTTACCTTTGCTTTTATGTGGATTTTTTCTTCCTGCTGTGCACTGTACTTTTTTTTTTGTTAATGTTGGAAGCTTTCTTCCTGCCTTTGCCTGCTTTTTTTTTTTTTTTTTTGTTAATTGATGCTATGCCCTGTTAATTTGCTGTTAATGTTTGTGCTTGGTGCTAATTTGCTCTTACATTATATAGATTTGGAATTTGGCAATATGAGTTCCATTGGTTGCTCTACCAACCAATGAAGAAGATATAAACAAGCCTTTGTGGATATATATGACCAAGTTTGATAAACTTAGTGATGGAGGGGAAAATATTACTTGGCAATGCAATTTTTGCAATCAAATAAAAAAGAGTTCAGACACAAGAGTTAAGGCTCACTTGTTAAAATTGCCAAGTTTGAGTTTTTTTTATTGATTATATATAAATAAATATATATTATTAATGCATTAACGTGTCCCCGATGTGTCCGTGTCTTACTTTTTTGAGAAATGCCGTGTCGTGTCGTATCCGTGTTCCATGTCCGTGTCCATGCTTCATAGGTCTTCACTGATCGGATTATAACACTCGAGGATTATTTTGAGTGGTATAATATGAATGAAGACACGTAATATGAATGAAGACAAATGTGTTTCCGTCGTAAAGATGATGCTGAAGGGTGCACCACACATTTGGTAGTGGAGCATAGATGACAGGAATGCCAATCATTGAGGACTCCCTATTAACAGATGGGATGAGATGAAAGAAAAACTTGAAGATAAATACCTACCAGTTGACTATGTTGATTCCCTCTTTTGATCAACTAGTTGATTGCAGGCAAGGGAACTCCACTGTGGATGATTTCACATAATGGTTATATGATCTCATGGTATGATGCAAAGTGTTTGAGCAAGATCGCCAAGCCATTACTCGGTACAAGAAAGTACTTCATCAAGATTTTCAAAGAGAATTGACTACCCTTAATTTCCCCAACATTGAGGATGTCCATCATTTGGCCCTTCTCGTCAAAGATAAGTTGCGGTATCCCTACTCACGGCGTTTTGGAGAGCCTCTTCAAAGAAGAAACTCTAAAATGACTTATCGGTGGGTCCCTCCTCCATAAAACTTCAACCGACATGCTCTATAACAAAATTTCAATAGGGAAGCACTGCCTCAAAATCAAGCACGGCCTCCTCCAAACCATGCAAATAAAGGAAAAAATGTCAATTCTTCTCAATCAAAGCAAGCCATCACTTGCCTTTGATTCAAAGGCAAATGACATCTTTTGAATGCCTAGTTATAAAAAATTTTTATTATATACAAAATGAGGAAGAACGCTATGAATTAGAGCCTGTTGATGAAGAGTATGATGTTGAAACTCCATATGACTATCCTACACCTACGCTTGAGCAATAAGATTATTCTTTCTATCAAGGTGACACAAAAGCATGAACTTTATTTATTCGTCTCCTTTTTATTACTACTGAAAAGGAAGTGGAAGATTGGAGACGAACCACCATATTTTGGTCCACAGCAACATGGTGTGATAGATTGTGCAATCTTGTCAGTGATGGTAGAAGCGAGATGAATGTGGTGTCCCTAGAAGTCATTGACAATCTGAAGCTTCCAACAGAAAACCCATCCAAAGCCTGATAAAGTCTCTTGGGTGACTAGCACAGTAATAATGGTAACAAAATGGTGCTAGGTAACATTTAAAATTAGTGGTTATAAAGATTCTATTTGGTGTGACATTGTTCTTATGAATGTTGCTCATATTATATTGGAAAGACCTTGGTTCTTTGATAACAAGGTCCAAAGTGATGGAGAAGTGAATATTCATACTTTTAAGTATCATGGCAAAAAAGTTTCTCTTCTCCTACTTAAACCACCAACTGCTTCAGAAAGGCAAACCTTATCCAGCCCGGCAAAGAAACCTGCACAAAAGTCGGATTCTCGCATTCTCTCTATGCTCAAATTTGAAATAGAAAGGCAAGAACAAGGAGTTGTTTATGCTCTTGCTTCAAAAAAAATTCAAAGAAGTAGATAATAAAAAACATGTTTCTTCCCCACCAGAGATCAAGTCTTTGCTTCATGGTTTTAAGGACTTGATTCTAGCAGAGCTTCCTAAAGAGCTGCCACCTATGAGGTATATTTAGCATGCAATTGATATAGTCCTTGGTTCCTCCTTTCGTAATTTACTTGCTTATCGCATAGGCCCAACTGAGCATGCAAAATTGCGAAGACATGTTGAAGACTTACTCCAGAAGAGTTATATCTGCGAAAGCATGAGTTCTTGTGCAGTTCCAGCCCTCTTGCTACCAAGGAAAGATGGTTCTTGGCGAATGTATGTTGATCGCTGAGTAATCAACAAGATCACCATCAAACGTCGGTTTTCAATTCCCTGAATAGATGACATGCTTGATATGATGGCCGAATCATCTGTCCTCTCCAAGATTGATCGCATGAGTGGATATCATCAAATTCGGGCTCGTCCAGGAAACGAATGGAAGACTGCAGTCAAGACTAAAGATGAATTCTACGAATGGTTGGTTATGCCATTTGGTTTATCTAATGCTCCCCGCACTTTTATGAGAGTAATGACTCAACTTCTACGGCCTTTTCTCGGCAAATTTGTTGTGGTATATTTTGATAACATCTTGATCTTCAGCAAATCCAAAGAAGCTTATTTTGACCATCTGAGGTATGTCATGCATGCACTTCGTAAAGGAAAGTTTTACATTAATTTGAAGAAGTTTACATTTTTTAGTTCCAAAGTTAATATTTTTGGGCTTTGTTTTATCGGTCCAAGGGGTAGAAGCTGATCCAGAGAAAATAATATAATCATTGATTGGCCCCTTCCCAAAACTATCCATGGATTATGGAGCTTTCATGGATTGGCCACTTTTTATTTGAGATTTATTCATTATTTCAATACCATCATGACCCCTATAACTAATTACATGAAGAAAGGAGAATTCACTTGGACAAAGGCAACATCTCACGCATTTGAACTATTTAAGCAAAAAATGACCGAGACACCTGCTTTAAAACTCTGCCAAGGGATCTTTTCTTACCCATAGTGGAGTTCGCTTACAATAATTTGGTCAACAGAACCACCGAAAGACGCCATTTGAAGTTGTTATTGGTGACAAGCCACGCCTTCTTATTGACTTAACCCATTATCGGTTGAAGTCAAGTCCAATCAAGAAGTTGAACAATTTGCATAACACATGAAACAAGTTCATGATGAAGTTCGCCAACAGATTGCTAAAAGTACTGAGACTTACAAGTAGTATGTAGATTATCGGTGATGCCATGTTGAATTTGATGAAGGAGGTATGGTTATGGTTCGTTTGAAGCCAAAACGGTTTCCTATAGGAAAATACAAGAAACTACACCCAAGACGTGAAGGACCATTCAAGATTCTGAAGAAAAGCATCTCCAATGCTTATGTTGTAGACCTTCCTTCAGACATGAATATCAGCTTCACATTTAATGTTGAAGTTTTGACAAGTTATCATGGACATCATGAAGATGAATCTTTTGAATGATAAGCTCTCTGGCTTCCTATCAATCAATCTGCCTTAGAAGAAATTGAAGATATTTTTGATGATCAGCTTGTTTCTACGAAGAATGGCATATTACACAAGTTCTTGGTTAAGTAGAAAGGAAAACTATTCTCTGAAGCTACATGGATTATGGCTACCGACTTTCAGCAACTCAATCCAAATCTATATGAGAAGTGCTAAGCTGATAACTCACCGGAGCCGAGTTTCTCCAAGCTGGGAGAGCTAATGCAGGTTAGACTAATGGGCCCCGCTTGAGAGTTTATGCTCGCAGACCCAAGTCCAAAGCCTAGCAATGAAGATTAATTTATTAATAGTAGTTGCTTTGTTATGCTTCTTCTTTTTAGAAATTGATTTTATATTTGAGTTAGGACTCTTTATTTGGATTGAATTAGATTATTTTCTTATTTAGAGAGTAGTTTAGTTATAGATATAGATGGAATCCCTTCTCATGGGATAGACTGCAATATTGAATAAGATTTAACTTTCTTCTTTAGAGTGAATTGGTTGTCTTTGGTGTGAGATTTAAACAGTTTATCGCTAAGCCTTTTGGCTTGAAGAATAGCCCGTTGATTATTCTTCTTCCTTGTGCTGTGTCAATTTGTTTAAAGAACTTTGAAGTTGCTGATACCTAGTTCCACCGCAGCATGTGTGGTAGTTTGGTGTACATGCATGTAATCCCATGCTAGCACAAGACTCAAGAGTTTGCTTTACCTTTATCTTTGCCTCAGATATAGTTATCATTAATAATGAAAATATAAATTCAACAAATTTACATTTACCAAGGAAATGATTTACTAAATCCTAATCATGAAAATATTCAATTCAACAAATTTACATTTACAAGGAGTACATTTACAAGGAGGAAGTGATTTACTAAATCCTAAGTGTACCTATTCAAAATCTTTGAATTTTTGCGGAGTCTCACCTTCTATGGAAGAAGAGTTGGATTTCTACTTCCCACCTTGTACCAAATATTTCTATTATCTAAGGCTTGCTTCTCATCTCTTGAGGTATTATTAATCTCTCATGGAATGGAAGTGAATTAGGCCCAGTGTTGTTAAAGGCAAAAGGCGCATTAAGGTGCCAAGGTATCCTGGGGCTTAGGTGCGAGGCGCAGGCTTCATTAAAGCAAGGGGCACATTGTAGATAAAAAAAAAAAAGATATTTGAACATAGACAAATAATTAAAAATTCAACATAGGCAAGTGTGCATAATGCCATAGTGGGTCTTTTCTACTAATACTACCTTCAGATGACATCTGAGACCTATGATGCCCAAATACGAACACGGGTACCGATACGAACACGGGGAACAAGAGTTCGATACGCCGATTTGAAAATTTTAGGATACGGATACGGGTACGGCATTCCAAAAAATATATACATATAAATACTTATCGTAGTACACAAATATTAAGAGGCCTACTGTGTGGATCAAATTTTCAATGGGGTGGGCCTGACAGTATCTTAACATAGAAGAAAATAAAAGAAAAGAAAAAAAAAAGTGGGCCAAGTGTCTTGGTTGGCCTAATAGCTCAACATTAAAATAGAAGAAATAAAAAAAAACCCAAAGGGCCCGTTCTCATTAATAAAATGCGATGGGTTCTTTTGCCCCTTTTGCATTTCTGGGGCATCATCGAACGGAAAAGAAGAAGAAGAATGAATAAGAAAAAGAGGAGGCGTACATTGCACCTAAAGCTAGAAGCTTGACGCAGCAACAGTAGCAGAAAACAACACAGTGGTCTACCATCTAGTTGAAGAAGCAACCCATCAAAACAAAAGCAATAGCCCTTGTCAGTTTAGTTATCTTCTTACTCATTGCCACCTTCTCCTCCTGTTTTCCTTCTTTTTTGCTTTCCTTTTGATCAAATTGAGAGAGGGCTCTTTTAGGAGTAAATTGGTCAAAATGGACAAAATCTGTTGTAATTTTGGGTAAAAAATATTGCATAGCCGTATCCTAAAATTGGGAGCCGTATCTTGCCGTATCCCGTACCCGTATCCATATCCATATCGTATCATATCGGTATGGATACCACAGGGCATTTGGAGTGTCTGGGTATCATAGTCTAAAACAATTACTGCAATTCTAATTGCTAGGTCTATTTTACTAATACTACCTTCATATTACATCTAAAACAATTACTGCAATTCTAAGGCAAAATATAAGTAATGTTATAATTAGAAACATGGTTTCATGGATTTAGTTTGTTCTTCTAAATCAACACATAAAACAAATTCAACCAAATAAGTTAAACATTAAATGTACATGAAAAATTGCAGGAATGCAGAAATCAAATAAGAAAAAGTAAACTAGCCGGCGGTTGTAAAAAGCATGGGGCAGCCAACAATTGTTAAAAAAAAATAGAGAGCTAACCTAGCCTAGCAGTAAAACAGCCCCGTGATAGGTGAAAAAAAAACAAAAAAAGCAGCCATGGTGTGCCTTGATGAATGGCGCACACTTCGCGCCTCGACAAAAGTTGTGTGCCTCGCACGCTTGGGCTGCACCTGATTGAAGGCACCTCTCCTCAAGGGTGTTGGGGCACGCCTCGCTTCTAGGGGCAGCGTGCCTTTAACAACATTGATTAGGCCTCTTGAGTTCTAACTAGATTCAACTAACTGGATCATCTCTCCATCTTGAGTGATATTCAATGGAGTGAGTTAACTGTTAGAGATATTAGGAACAAAACTACTAGTTTGATTTTAAACTCGTTCTCTTGTGATTCCTCTTTCTTTTATTTAAATTGAGTAAGGTGAGGTGGTTTTATTCAGATGTATAAATTATTTTTTATATTAGAGTAATGTCCCTGCCGTTGTATTGTATCTTACACTTCTGCAATAATTCACCATCATTTTTTTCTTTTTTGACAAAATCGCTGCACCTTTTCACAAGAGGAAACCCTCTCAATTTATACAAGTTAGTTATTCAACTTCAAAAATCTCTAACACATTCAAACTTAACTAAAATCTATAACCACTAACCATAATCAATCTTTTCCTAACACCTATTGCAATCGTATGGCCCTCTTGTAGAATGGATCGTTCTATTCTTAACATAAACAAGGGAGTACAAAACTTTAATATCTCTTGATATATTGCATGATGGTCTCATCTTTTGCTAGTGATCACCATCTGTCTTGTAGTGTCCATCACGATTGCAACCCGTTGTTTTTCATTTTGTCGGTGCCAATGGCCCCCTATTTAATCTATCACGATCCTTCCAAAAGCATTCATGATTAATGAAGATTGCAAGATTGCAAGGCTTGGATAATTGTGTAAATAAGGGGTGATAATTATAAGACTTACTTTTATTGAAAAAGTGATGGTGAAATCACTGCGGAAATGTAAGATGCATGACCATTGTTGGATTGATCGTAAGATCACCATCTTCATCAAGTCCAATGATGAATGCTTTGACAAAGTTCAAAAGAACTGGTTACGATAGTGATGGACCCTAGCAAGCGAAAAGAAAAAAAACATTGATGGTGAGTTTATACTAGAGAAACGAAATACAACTTCAAATTCAAACTGAAAATTTTATCCCTATTATCTCAAACAAACTAATACTAATCTCTCTTAACGTTATGTGTTTTCATCTGATCAAGTAGGTATGGATGAATCTGGCGTCCTCATTTAGAGCTTTGAATCTAAGTTAATCCACTGTTTATTCAAGGACACTTATGATGTAATTTCACCCATCCACAATCCATAATTGTCAAGAAAAATGGGATAATCTCAAAGAAATCCAAGAGAGTATTCAGTTTCTTGGTTCCACTCATCGACTTTTCCTCATTAACCCACATCTCATCCACCGTCCAAACATCTCATAGCTACCAAACCCATTTCCACACCTATTCATCCTGTTATTTCCATCACCATATTTGCGCTATCTCTATGTTGTCAATTTTGTGTTAGGCCCAAGGCATTGCCTCTTGAAGTGCCAAAACGGAAGATCAAGTTGAAGATGGAATGTAAAGTCTTGGAAAGGCATGTGGTTCTCAAATCAAAGACTCCATTTGTGCCAACCTATTGGGGTAAATGGGACCATATACAAACCTAGTAATGGCCCTTAGAATCCTTAAATCAAGTAGTAAAATCATCAAAATTTAATTGGCCTTTTGATCATCCAGGTTGTGCTTTTGCAGAACTCGTGGTCCCAACTGTGTCAAGTCTGTAACTGCCAGAAGTCAGTCAGCCAGTGGTTCCTTTTTCAGTAACTAGTTTCTGTTAGGAACTTTGTTCGCCGTGAACTAGCAATCGACTGAACCTGCCTAAGTGGTTAACTACCCTATTGTTGGTGAACCGGCAGTTTCTTTTCCAGAACTTGTAAATTTTCTGGAACCTTGTTCGCTGTGATCCAGTGGTCAGTACCAGTAGACCAAAACTTCCCAAGCAGCTAACCGCCTCTCTGTTGTTTGCCTTCATTCTCTCTGCTCCGTCAAACTTTCCATCGAGTGGTGGTCAAACTAGCCGTTGGTGCGGAGCGGCTAACCAAAAAGTTGAAGTTGGCTAACCACCAACTAGTCATTGGAGCACTGTCTATATATATCTGGAGCTCTTTTCTTTTCTTTGTGCAACTTTTGGAAATTCTTGAGAGCCTTTTACTACTCCCTTGAGCATACAAAGTGAGATCTTTAGAGCTTCCTGATCCCGTTCCACTTACTCAGGGCCCTTCTTAGGCAAATCTAAGAGCATTCAAAGCTCAAGAAAAGTGTGATTTGTGGAATCTTTCCTCCAGGGTAAAACCTCAAGCTTCACTTGAATCAAAGCATTAGTCACCCTAGACTTAGACTCCCAAACCCTCTTAGTTGTGCACTCTTGGAGCAGCATCAACACCAAGGGGTCAAAGTGAAGGAGTCTAAATCTTGGAGCTTTGGTTTTAATCATGGATGAAAATCGCGGTATCGGTCGCAGTATTGGTCGGTCCCAAAAACCGATACGATATCGGTATCGGTCGCAGTTCGCGGTCCTTCGCGGTCATCGCAGTGTGAATTTTTTTTTTAATCCAAAAAATTTTGAAAAAATATCCAAAAAATCCAAAATATTAGAAAAGGCTGGCAAACAATGTTTTTTTTTCATTAGTAACAAGTATAAAACAAAATATTGGTCCCCCTAGGTTATAATATCCTGCAGCGCTGTTCTATTTGAAATTGTGATTTTTTTTGTAAGAACAATAATTTTAACGTATGAATTATCTTTAAGACACTTTGCCAGTTGGCCTTACCTATAATCTAAGCTCCAAAAAATAATAGAAACTAAGACAAATCATTTTAGCATTTGAAATTTCAAAAGGGCACATTTAAATGATGCATTAATTTTTTTTCTAATACCATGTTTTACTAACCCAAAAATAAATTCAAAAATACAAAACATATTAACATAATCACATAAATGATAAAACAACCATAAAAAATTAGCATATATGAACTATACAATGATTATATAAAATTAAAAAATGACATTCATAGTGAAAACCTAAATATATAATAGTTTAATATTAAATTATTAGAAAATACGAAAATGAATTTTAAAATATAAAACAAATTACATAAAGGAATAATGAAAAAAATTATCAAACATGAAGCATATAATGATTATGCTTATTTAAAAAAATAAATTAGTGATGAAATCCTCAAAAATCTAATTTTAATAATAGATTATTAAAAAATCCGAATATAAATTTAAGAATATAAAAATAATTACATGAAAAAATAATAAGAAGTTTCATACATGAAGTATGCAATAATCATACTTAAAAAAACAAATTTGTGATGAAATCCTCAAAATATCCTATTTTAATATTAAATTTTTAAAAAATCCGAAAATAGTTATATATGACCGATATTTTCAAAATATCGGCCGATATATCGGCCGATATTTCAATTCGGCCGATATTTCAAAATATCGGCTGATATATCCCGATATTTTGGGGATATTTTGGCTGGGCGGTACCGATACCGATTCCCAGCCAAATATCGGTTCGATAACGGCCGATACCAGTACGTATCGGCCGATACGTACTTGTATCGGCTGATATTTTCATCCTTGGTTTTAATAATCAAGAGCTCACTGAAGGCTTTGTATCGTCAAGAGGCAAGCATTCTTGGGGTAAAATTCACATTTTCTCTTCATTGTAAAGTGGATTAGATCTTAATGATAGAACCACTGTAAAAAACAGGTGTTAGTGGACGTGGACCTTAGTGATTGAACCACCGTATCGAAAAATTTGGTGTAATGGGTTTGTAAGGTGAACCAATTGAAAAACTTTCAGAGTGAAAGCCAAGAAACCATTGGGTTTGGTTTTCTTGGGAGAGGACATAGGTCAAGGACCGAACCACTATAAATATTGGCTTGGTGTGCTTCTTTTTCTCTATGCTTTGTTGTCTTTCATACATGCCTGGGATACATGTGCTAGATAGTCATATAATTGTTGATTTTAGCATACACTTCACATGTACTAGAATACTTGGAATAGTTTGGGTTGTCATTGACTCATTGAGTATTTGGCACACACATCCTGTATAGCACTTCCTTGTTCACTTGATTTCCTTGAGTAGTTATACATTTGTGCATATTCAGTAAATTGGAGTTGGTGATTATTTGAAAATAGTTTGTAATTAACTTAAAAATTATAATTAGTCCTATGCACCCCCCCTTCTAGGACATAGTTTTGGTCTAGCTTGCACTTTCACATCCATTTTCCAAACACCTCACAACCACCAAATCCACATCTCATCAATCTTCCAAGCATCTCATAGCCACCAAACCCACTTTATTCCTAATCATCTTCCAAACACCCTTCCAATCACCAACAGACCATCTTCATCATTGATATCAGTCCCCATCGCCTCTTCTCATCTCTATCTCTCAATCTCTCCTCCTTTTCTACAACCGCACTGCTCTTTCTCTCTCATCAGACTTTCGGACCCTAGGTGGAAGAAGACAAAGCAAAATATGGTTTTTAGCAATGGAATTGCATCTCGTCAGCTGATTGACGATATTGTCAACAAGGGAAGTTTGGTAAGAAAACTAAAGTACAAACAACTTTACCATAGTTTTACTGTTTTTCTTCATAAATCCATTTAATCAGAGTTTACGCCTTTTTTTTTTTGGGTAGAAGCCCCTATTTGTAATCTCACTTTGTCCTTATCAAATTGAAATTGTAATTGTTTACTGGCTTTTCTTCTTCTGATTTGTGGGTAATTTACCTGTACAGTATTTGGATGAGAACAAGCAGTTGATCTTGCATATTCTCGACTGCCAAAACTCTGGGAAACTGGGTGAATGTGCAGAGTAAGTACTTCATTTTTTTGGTTGATAGATACATCATAATGGTGGAAGCAAGTAGTCTAACTGATTGATACAGATTCTTGCTTTTTGTCACCTGCACCTCTGCATTCTAAATCATTGAGTACCAGTGATGTGTAGATCTGTTCAATGCAAAAATATAAAGATTTTATATGTAAGCAAATATGGAAAAAATATGAAGGAAGGAGGGAAGAAAGACCGAAATCACTGGTGGAGTAGTGTTGTGCACCTAATGTGCTTCTGATGCTTTTGTAGGCTAGATGCCACAAGACTCTTATACTTCTCTAGCTCTGTAATAAATTGATGAGAGAGAAATGGATGGCTCTTGTTACTATCAAATTATGCTTGGTTCCTTCACAGCTTCACTTACAGTGTGCAGTATTTGTAATGTGGTGTTTAGTAACAAATTTGCTCCTGGTTGTAACAGAATGTGGTTTGAAGTTGTCTCTGCATGTGTTTAACTGCTCTAACACCTTTCTTTCTCTCTCTCTCTCTCTCTCTGATGCTCACCCACTGAAATGATACAAATCATGATGGCCCCACCCACCCCAAATGATGTAATAAAAGTGGTTGCATATTAATGATGAAAATTGATGTGGCCCCTCCCATTTAGATGATAGAAGCACTTAAAATTGTGTTTAGAAAGACAGCTGACAAATGCAGCAAACATACATTATAAAATAAGTGTGCAGGCAACTGCAGTTAACCAGAGTTGGTGAAAAATAGCAGCTTCATTGCTGTAGTGATGATCATCTGCGTAGGGACCTGGTAAGAATTACTTTTGTATGTCAAGAGATCAGGTGAATATTATTGATACCTCCATGACTCAAACCTGCACCCTTGTCATTGCAATGCTAAGCACCTTCCATATGTGCTACAGAGTTGTCCTTTAGATTAGTTGAAGATGGATGTCCACTGCTCATGTCAAAACTCAATTGGTACCTAAAAAATGTATTTAAGGCGTTTGTGAACTAATTTTCTGATAGATTAATAGTTTCTATATGTCATGAGTATGTTTCTGATTTTTTCCATTTGTTAATATTATCATCTATAAAAATGTAGTTTATGCCTTCTTTGAATTAAATTTATACAATAGTCTGTTGAGAGCCATCATTGCCTTGGACAAGTCATTAGAGAGAGTGGCTGGTGGAGAATATCTTGTTAGATCACTTCAAAAAAGTTAGATTATGATTTCTATAACTTGTTTGTTTTGTGTTTAGGAGTCTAAAATGAAGGAGTTAGGTGGCAGTAAAGTTTTATCTTTTTTGCGTTACAGGAGACTTGAATTCATGCACCCACTTGCACTACAAGATGTCTCTAACCAACTTAGCAACAACCAGGGACAAGTATATATCTTAGATTAGGAAGTAAGTACTTTAGTTTGAGGAATTTTGTTTTCATTTACGTATGATAGCATTTTGTTCTCCTTTCAGACTTGGAATACGAGTGGAGCTTGGGATTTTTGTGTAGGTTTTGTTTTTCATTTTTCAAAAAGGGTAATTGTGTTTTTTTTTTTCCATTCATGCATAAACAATGGACATAGTTTAGATGCTTAGTGGTTTGCATGTATTTCATCCTATAGTGAGCATCTTTATTCCTTGCGGTGTGAATTCAACCTTTATTAAACATCTGATTTCTTTTCAACTCCTGGATGGCTGAAGTGGAGACTAGCTTCGGGAGTACTTTGTGATAGACAAATGCCAACAAAATTAAAGGGAAAATTTTACAGGACAGTGGTTAGACCGGCTATGACATATGGAGCAGAATGTTGGCCAATTAAGAAGACACATATTCATAAGATGGATGTAGCGGAAATGAGAATGCTTAGGTGGATGTGTGGTAAAACTAGGAAAGACAAAATTAGAAATGAACGCTTTCGAGAATATTTAGGGGTAGCACTAATAGGAGATAAGATTAGAGAAACTCGTTTAAGATGGTTTGGGCATGTTGAGCGTAGGCCAGTAATGGCACCGGTGAGAAAAAGTTTGGATATACAGGTGGAGGGTCCATCAAGAGGTAGGGGTAGGCCGAAGAAAACATGGATGGAAGTCATTAATTCAGATTTGAAGAAGTTGCACTTATCGAAAGATTTAGCTCAAAATAGAATGAAATGGAAAAATAGAATTCATGTAGCCGACCCTAACATGGTTGGGATAAGGCTTTGATGATGATGATGATGATGATGATGATTTCTTTTCAACTCCAGCATAGCACTTTTTTTATTGGATGAGTGTGGTCCACCATGGATCTAAGAAACAGTACCTCGAACATAGTCATGGTTCTCATATCAGTGGTTTATACAGATACGGTGTGTCAGATATCTTTTGCTTTCTGTGCAATACACTTGAAATTGATGTTTTGCCCATGGTCATGTACAAGTTCTACAAATTTCTGCCCAATTGACTTTTCTCCATGCTTTAACTTGGAGGAGCAACTGAAATGACATAGTATGTTTTACAGAACAACTTAAATGGCATCAGTAGTCACGTTAACAATGAAATATGTGAGAAATGAGACTGAAAGGCTGGCATATGTTTGAAGGCAACATTTAATTTTTGTTGAGTTCTATTCGTATTTGGCTTTGGAGATCTACTCTTCCCTTTCTTACATCTAGGGGAGTTGGCAACTTCTGATGGCTTCCTTTCCCTTTTCTACTTTTCTTGTTTTTATCTTCTAGTCATGTGATTTATCCATTCATCTCTAACTTATGAAATAACTCTAATGGTGTACTTTGTGGAGGAAACTTCCCTTGGAAAATCTTGCCCATTTTCCTCAAGAATTTCTGCCTGACACAATAAATAATATTCACTGTTGCAGGAATCAAGCTAGGCTCCAACGGAACCTTATGTACCTAGCTGCAATTGCAGATTCTCAACCACAACCAGCTACATTTCATGCTCAGGTATATTTCCACCAAGGACATAGGGTCCTGTTGCATCAGGATGTGTTCAGTGTTGGCAATTCCCTTCATGTTGATCCATGGTAAGGTCACCACAATGTTGATCTCATGGGTTTTGCCATGGATTGGTGGTGCACGTAATTTATCTATGTTAATATAATTTTACATATTCAGTTGCTAGAGCTTAGTCTATGAACAATTTTAAATATTAGGGCTTATTTTATGAATACATGGCTACCAGAAAAAACATCAGTCGTCTCTGATAGTACAGGATAAAGATTGGGTGGTGGACACTTAAAAAAAAAACCTAAATTCCTAATAACATTATGGGATTTCCAATTTTCTGGAGGACCAATGTAAAAAATAAAAATTGTTATTACACCAGGAGGTTTTTGCAAATAATGATTGGCCATGGCCGCCCCCAGCCCCTACCTAGTCCACTCCTACCCTTACACCTACCACTACCTCCACTTCTAGATAGGCGCTATTTACCTTGGTTCCTGATGATTTAGTGTGTATAGACTACAAGGTTACTTCCTGTTGCCTATTCCACACAAATAGGTCCATTGTCGGATCCAGATCACAAATGTGGTGGATCTCACGGGACCTGGGACTGCTCAAGTCCTTACTGAGTAGATGCATTTAGAAAGATTTTGCCCATCCCCACCTGGCACTTTACAGCATTCCTTTACCATTTATTTGTAAGTTTTTATGGCAATGTTTTGATGGTTTGATCTTCAAATACGATAAGTTTTTTTGTGGCATCCCATGTCTAAGCTGGTGCTGATTAAATCAACAGCCTTGACTACATAATTATGGGCGTCAGTTGCACGTATTGGTGAAATATTATTACTGATCATGTGTCCTGTATGTCTCAATCACGCATGCTGTGCTTTTGAATATTTTTTCCTGGACAACTCACACTTGAGTCCCATCTTTGTTCAGTTCCCTCCCAGTGCAGCCATGCAACCAGGTGCCCGCTACTTGCAACACCAGCAAGCACAATCGATGACACCACAATCACTTATGGCAGCCCGTTCTGCAATGTTATACGCTCAGCAGCCAATGTCTGCATTGCAGCAACAGACCTCCCTACACGGCCAATTGGGCATGATTCCTGGAGGGAACAATGGCCTCCACATGCTACATGGCGATGCCGGCATGGGAGGTAACGGGGCCCTTGCAGCAAGAGGCTTTCCTGACTTTGGTCGCGGTGCTGGAGAGAGCTTGCATGCTGCAACAAGCAGGGGGCTGACGGGCACAGTGAAGCATGATGTGGGAAACACTGAAGGGCGCCATGTAGGAGGCCAGAACACTGATGGGACTGAGCCTCTGTACTTGAAAAGCTCAGAAGAAGAAGCGAATTAAGAGGGGTTCCTATGGTGTGGTGATTTTGTGGTCCTTGGAAGGAGCAGACCAAGTAACCTGTGGTAGGTTAACATAACTTGTAGTTAGTTTGTTTCTCTTAGAACTAAAAAGGTTTCACATTTTTGTCTATTCTGAGCAGGAGGTGGATATCATTGTTCTGCTAATGATATTATCTGAAAACCTTGTTTTGTGGTGTGATACCTCGGCCCTTTAAGGATTAGTTTCTTGTAAATTTGTAGCTTGATGTTGCCATGTATGAAGGTTCGATCTTTATCTTTGGCCCTAGATCAGATCATCTTAAATACCCATGTGCTTGCTTCATTATTATTATTATTTTTCTATATCCCCCTTGTGCTTGGTTGAAACCTATTTAAGTGCACCTGCCAATTAACTGGTTTAACATGGGAGAGAGATTTTGGCAATATGGAAGTATGCAGGTCAATGGTGGGTGATGTACCATTTGTATCGAGGGTGAGTTTGATGGAATGTGGGTGAGGTGAATGTAATGGTGATCTTTTTTTTTTTTTTTTTTTCATTAAGGCGGAACGCTATATCCATGTGGAGTCCTTTCAATCTCTTGGCCCCCCTAATAGGCATGTTTATGAGCCGAGCCACATAAATATTATTTGGTATACTGACGGGAGAAAATTCTCCTTGCTTAACATGCTTCCAGGTAGCCGTTGCATTTGAGGTCCACAATTGGTTTTGTAGTGATAAACGAATTTTTATCCTTTTTCAGTTTTATGCAATTGGGATTCTATTGATATCCCAATTTTGGAATGCCACTTTTGTTGGACCTCATTTACCGAGGGCTCCTGCTGCACCTTTTATCTATCCAATCCTTTTACACTCACTTATTCCATGAATTGGCACAAGCCCAAGCCCGAAGTTTACATTGTTTCACTTTATTTGCCATTAAATGGTGTATAGTCATTAGACTATTGAGGACTTGAAACCAAGGGTTAAATATTTCGATCTGCCTAATATCTGGTAATCTTCTCATTTAGGTCCAAACCCATGCATCCTTGGATTGTCATGTATTTAGGTAGGCTTTGAGGGCCTAGTTGTGTTTTTTTTTTTTTAATGCGAGGGTGTTTTGTAGTCCAGCCCGACATGCCATGAATGGGGAAAGTCTTTAATATCCAATATTAGATCATAGAGTAGGCCCAATGACATGGAGTAGGATTGAACTTATAAAAAACAAGTTTGAATATGATCATCTTATTATTGTGTTTATTGGTTATTGAACTGTTTGTCTGAATGGGGATGAATTGAAATAAAATTAAGAGTCAAATTAAAAGAAATAAAAATAATTGAGAGTAATAGTGAATATATTGAAAGAAAAACAATTACTCTGCTCCTTTTTGTCATTTAGTGCATTTTAAAAACACACATTTTTGTCATTTAGTTTCTTTTTTAGGGTAGCTTTTTATCATTTTGTTCCTCTACTTTCAACCCCTTTCTCTTACCTTTTCTCCTAATTTAACTGCTTAATTTTATTTTATTTCAAACCCATAGATTATCTGGATATCATTGCCCGGCATAGTGGCTAAAAATAGCTTCATTCATCTATCATTTTTACATTTCATTTGCATAAACCGTCTACAAACAAATATGATGATGGATAATGATTACATGGTGTGAATCATTTCAATGTAAATGAGTCAAACAATATTCTCTAATTTCTTTTTTCACAATGGATATTTTTTTGACCGTTTGTGGTTGATCAATGATGAGACTCAGATACAAAACACAACCCACTACTACCGTGATCATATTAATTATTATTAAATCCATAGAAATGCTGGAGGATCTTTCGTGGTGCCAAACTGACAAGACGTGCGAATTTCTAGTCGAACTCATATCTCTGTGTTAGTATTACATCTTACAAGTCCCGTGGGCTCCTCTCATGCAAATGCTTAGAATAGCAAACATCTTTGTCTTACTCTTATTATCTAGATGCGATGCAGCCAATAAACGGATAAGATAATCAATAAAGATTTAAGATAATCATCTTCAAGATCATGCAGTGTATTTTTGTTCAATAAACAAATTGTACTCAAATTTATGTGTGCGGTCATGAACGTACCCCTAAGGGAATAGTCCTTACTCGCGAAAATTGAATAACCCTTGGATAAGAGACTAAAGGTCTGAAAGTTGAATTAGCAAAGGATATGTATATGTCCCTCACACTATTGTGAGAGACAGCGTTAGAGCAACCGTCATATAGAATGCAGTTGACAACGATGGCCTTTGGGCCGTCGTCTAATTGTGGGAATAATCGGCTGCCCTAAATGTGACGGTTGAAGCCTTATAGGAAACTACGACGGCTTATTTTTTGGCCATCGTTTTGTATTATATTTCTGAACTCTTTGCAGTATATGTACTACATTGTTTTTTTTTTTTTTTCTTGAATACTGTACTGCACTTTACGAGCCCTACTGCTCATATCTACCTGAGCAAAATAAAATTCATTTCCGATCTCTACTCATTTAACATGCCATCCATTCACAGTTTCACACATACAAATACGCAAGCATATGTCACAAACAATACTTGTAGGTTGTTACTCTTTACAGTACTCGGAAAAAAAAAAACAAACAAAGATGCACACTAAAGCATACTGGGGGATAGCCCTGATAAATGGAATGACATCTAAAAAGAAGGCCAAGATCCTTTATAGCCGTTGAACCATACAAGATCACAAGATAAAACAAAGGGTTGATATAGTCAAGTCTTTTCATGGAGTTTGAGGCTTCTTGGGGCTGCTATCGTGATGCAGACGATCAGAACCTGAAGGTACTCTCGTCAAGTCCCAACCATTGATGTCTGCTTACCACCATTCTAGGTACCCAAGGATCTGAATCCCTTAACAAACAAGGGTCTCTGACTTCATTAGCAACTATAAAAAAAAAAAAAAGCTCCCAAAAATATAGGTGGACTGTTTTAAGATGCAATTCTCCATAAATCATGAACAATGGGATGCATAATACCTGTTCATGTCAACTAGAAGATGTCACAGCAACCAAAGTTGAAGGTGAATCCTTGGCTTCACTCCTGATAAAATTGACGCAATTGGCTCCAATTAAACCCTTCATGAAGCTTTACAGACAACAATAATTTGAAGCAATATTTGTTGTGCATATGTGGAAGTGTGTAACCTGCGATCGACAAACAAAGCCACATACAAGAAGAGACAAAAGTACACACGAGACATTTATGTGATTCGTCAATATGCCTGCGTCCACAGTAAAAAAAGAACTCTATTCATTTACTGTACTCTTCTCCTTAGGTCTATGGTTATAGGTTACATCATATAGTTAATTCTCTCTTTCTTAGCTCTTAAGAAAGCCCAATACTTGGTACAAAGACTAAAATACCCTTGACCCAAAGCCTGGTCCAAAACTAATCCTATGGACCAATCCGGTGAACCCGGAATACAAGACACAAACCCAATGATCTCCACCTTGACTTGAATTTTATAGAACTCGAATCATTAGAAGAATAATCTACAATGTCTTCAGCTCTATGTACCTAGTTGAAAGGTATGTCCTTGTGCTCGTTATCACTAGGCACAGTCTTCAATCTTCAATGATGAGTGACATGGATTAAGTATAAATTATACTTGAACTTGTCCTTAACCAGTTTCATCATGAATGCCTTAAATTATTTGTACCATTGTCCAAAAGCTTGCTTCGTCCCGTACAATAATTTCTCTAAATTGCATACATAATCAGGAATTTGAAACTTCACTCCACCTGCATGGGAAGTTCCTTCTTTATCCTCGTAGATCCCTTTGCATCCAATGGTCTGATTGCCATCATTAAGACATTCCATCTCTTCATATAAGATTGTTGCCTATTGACCACTTTGTTGCCCTTCTACTGACTTTGGATACGTGGATGGCTTAACCGTCAATGCATATGTAAACACATCATATGTTACCAACATATCCTCGAAATTGTATCTGACAAACGGTTTCCTCACTCTCTGGGGTCTACCTGTGTGCTGCTCAGTTTGACTTTCCTCAATATCTCAGGAAGAGTTGGATGCACTCTCTTTCCAAACTAGGATGTCTGATTCCACCCGAATGGTGCTACTACTGCTACCTACTTCTGTATTCTTCACCTGCTTTTTTGTATCAAGTAAAGCATTCTCATGAAATGTAACAACCCTGTTGATGATAAATCTGAGTGAATCCAGATCAGTACACCACAACCTGTATCCTTTCACCCCATAAGCATATCTAATCAAGGTGCACTTCACAGCCGTTGGTTCTAACTTATCCGTTTTCACATAAGCATACGCTAGACAACCTAAAAACCCTCAAGTTAGAATAATTAGCTTGATTACCTGATCACATTTCTTTCGATGTTTTACAACCAGTCCCCAAATGTGGAGACCTATTAACTAAATGTGACACCCCATCATAATTTAATCTTGATTACTACTAATTAATTATAGAATTATATCAAATAATCTCGTTTAAGGTGAAATTTTGCCGATTACTTGTGCCTTGCCTTATGATGCTTAATTGGGCTAAGTTCGAGTCATGAATGGGTAATCTCAGGCCGATTTGACCTTGGTCAAATGAAGAAAAAAATCCTTTTTCGTAATTATCAATTTCTTTGAGTTTTCATTTTTGTGCTCTATCATGACATCATCATATGTATTTCATTGAGTAGATCAACTTTAATTTTGGCCCTATCTCATTAGATTTCATTTGGAATTAATTAGGCTTGCAAATGACTTAAATTGAAATTCTGAAAAGAAAAGTGGGCCTATTTGTAATTATAAGAAAAGCTGTTTTTAAATGAGGAACTAAGCCTCATTTCAAACGATTCTTCTTCTTTCTACAACCTTCATTCTCCGTCTCTTTCTCCCATCCTCCTCAATCTCTTGAATCTCTACTTAGAACGAATTGCATGCAAGCTTGGAAAGTTTCATCACCATTTCCCTCTTTCCTTCTAATTTCTTCTTGATCTGGAAGACCCAATTTCATTCCCTATTCCCTCTACAAGAACCCAAGGTAAGAAGAGGGGCTTCCCTTCTTTGTTTTTGATGTCAAATGAATTGGGACATTCAGAGATTGCATGCATGCATAAATTCTCATCACCATGTTCATGTCTTCTTCACGATTAGGCTCGTAGGAATTTGGGTTTTTCCACAAGTGAGCTCAAAAGAAGCCACTAGAGAGATCTTAGCACTCACGAAAGGCAAGTATAAGCAAAATTTGGTGCATACATGTTGGCATATCATGATTCATGGAATTTTATTGGTTTTAATGTATTATTTAGCTTTTGCTTATACTTTTGTTCTACCCCCCTTAGAATGTATGTCATACTATCTTTAAAGATGTTGAAAAGCCATCTTGGAATAGAAGAGTAGAATGATTGAATGAAAGTAAGTACACCATAGTGAAACCAAAACGAATCCGTGATGAATTCTGCTTATAAAAAACCCAAAGTTAATAGCTAAGCCGTAACTTGCTACGGCTCCAAATCCAGAGAGTTGAAATTTCAGAATTCTTCTATAGTTAAGTCACAACTAAGCTGTAGAATGTGCTACGGCTAAGCCATAACCAAGCCGTGGCTCAACCGTAAGTCAAATACAGCTAAGCCTAGAAGGAAACGCCATTCAACCGTGAATGCGGAAGAAAAGTCTGGGTAACCACGGCTAAGCCGTAGTGCATTCTATGGCTAAGCCGTAGGCTGTCCACGACTAAGCAATAAGTCACTTGCGGTTAAGCCGTAAAAGCCATTGAACTTAGGGTTAGGATGGTATTATCTCAAGACCTTGTAGGGCCTTAGCTCATGGATCCCTTTTATCCTATTCGTTGGCCCAACGGAATAATTAAATATCATGGAGAATTGAGAAACCTCATGAGCATCACCCAATCAGTCTAGCACCCAACCATTTGTATGAGTTTAGGGCACATTAATGTACTACTCATATATCAAAATAACATCAAGAATAGCCGTACATTGGGTGTTCTTAAACTACTCTTAAATGGATGGTTAGAGACAATAGGTGCATAAACTAGTACTGGTTAGTAAACTTCCTTGAGCATTCGATCATGATGTGGAATTATTCTCCTCTTTAAATTTTGATATGGTGAAAGTATTGCTATTGCTTGTTTGTTATGGTGAATTGAGATGAATGTGAACACAAGAGTCTATGAATTAAAGATTCAGTTTGGTCACTGCAGTGAATAATAGGAGTGTCCGAAACTCCAATCGGGTAATCAGTCATACCTAGGCCTGGGACACTGATTATATCCCACATGATTTGTTTAAGCTCTCATGAAAGAGCACAAATAAGCCATCTAATGAGTAACTAATGTATGGTTTGTTTAAGCTCTTATGAAAGAGCACAAATAAGCCACCTAGTAAGTAACTAATATATGATTTATTTAAGCTCTCATGGAAGAGCCCAATAAGCCATCTTACAAATTTCCAACCATACGTATCATCGGAGGTATGATTTACATTATGGTGGAATGTCTTTGGTTGTTGGGATGCTTTCTTAACGGGTGGTTCTTATATGTTCATAGATGTAATGTGTATTATTTTACTTGAGCTTTTACTTAGCTGAATCGTCGTATTCACAGCTATTCAATTGATGTTACAAACTCAACTATCAATCTCGGTCCAGCCAAGGCCGAGGAGACTTCGAAGGAGATCGTAGAGGCTCCCGCAGGATTAGAAGGGTGGACTACTGAGGATATCCTCTAACCAATCGTACGGAGCGCGTAATCATTAGTCTTATTTTGGAATTTATTTTGGATAATATTGCACCATGCCATCTTGTCTTTCATAATTGGTCATACTTTGGGATGGTATTGGTTTTTTCTTTGTAATCTGAACTTGTGGATGATATACATAAATTTTGTAACCAAGTGGTTCAAGTTCTTCTTTATATGTATAAAACTTACATTAGTGTTAAAAAGTTAAAATTTTATAGACTGTTCACTATGATACCTCGTGATTAATGAATTATACTGGTGATAACTACAAACTTCCGCTAGAAACACTCATCGACAAGTGTCAATTGAGGAGTTTTCCACCTCGTGAAGATTGTGAGTACTCTTTGTGGATTCTATCCTGATACGGAGTTGAGTGGAATTTCACAAGAGTACATGTGTCACACCTCGCAAATTTCCCTCCTTAAGGGAAGTCCGGGCTTGGGTTATGACACTAAGTAGCCTATAGCATATACTGCATCAGCTCAAAAGTCTTTGGACAATTCTATAGTAAATAACATAGATCGAGCTCTTTCAAATATCATGCTATTCATCATCTCTGCAACTCCATTCTGCTGTGGAGTTCCCGTGGTGGTGTAATGCCGAACTATGCCTTTATCCTTGCAATAGTTCTCAAACTCATTGGATCTGTACTCCATGCTATTATTTGTCATCAACTTCCTCACCTTCATGTCGTTCTGTTTCTCAACCATTGCCTTCCATTGCTTGAATGTTTTAAAGATCTGATCCTTTATCTTCCGTGTATATACCCAGACTTTCCTTGAATAATTATCAATGAAAGTCAACATAAATTAGGACCCAGCCTTGGAATAAACCTTAGACAGACGCCACACATCTGAATGAATGTAATCAAGGAAACCTTTTATATGATGAATACCCATTTTGAAACTGAACTTGCAGTGTATTTCGAATATGCATTTCTCACAGAAATCCATCTTACCTGTCTTTGTGCCACATAGAAAATTCCGCTTGCTCTACATTGTCAAGCCCTTCTGATTTATGTGACCCATATGCAAGTACCATAAATGTGTTGAACCAGATTTATAGTCACCTGATGAAAACACTGCAGCTCCACCTAAAACAGCATTTCCGAACAAAACATACAAATTTTCAATTCTATTACCTCTCGTAAGAACCAAAGCATCGTTCACAACCTTCATAACTCACCTTCAGCTGAGAATTTGTAACTATCGGAGTCCAAGGCACCCAAAGAAATAAGATTCTTTTTCAGATCAGGGACATGCCGAACCATTGCCAATGTTCTAATGATTCCATCATACATCTTTATTCTGATTGTTCCAATCACAATTGTTTTACATGCAACATCGTTGCCCATCAATGCACTACCACCATTGATGAGTCTCTAGAAATGCATCATTTCATGGTTATTTTAGGAAATTTTAAAGACTTATTCATTAGAAATCTCTTCATTTAGTTAAAAGTCATGCTTTCATAGTTTTGAGCATCATATATAGTTCTCATACAAAAATCATTGAAAATCATTAATTTTTCATAAACTCATGAAACTTTCTATTTTTGGATATCCATTTTTAGAAGGTTTTTCAAATTCATAATTTTCACATAAAAATGAAAAAAGTTTTTATTAAGGCCTACATTAATGCATTTGTGACTTTTGGTCAAAATTATAACTTTTAATAAAATGTCACTTTTTTGTGTAGGAAAATTGATGAAAATGGACCCACATACATGTGCACATTTGCATATATGCTTGGATCTCAAAGGAGGGTCCCACTCTTCAATTGTTGCATGAATCTAAATTTGGATTTGAAGAATTCAAATTGGAATGAAGGAAAGCCATGGTGGTGAAAATTCAAGAAAAGGAAAGTCAAAGAAGAATAGATAGAAAATGAAAAGTCAATCCTGTTTTTATTTAGATAACATGGATTAAAATAATCATAACTCTCAAACCGAGTGTCGGATCAGGGCAATCTAGGTACCATTGGAAAGCTCTTTTCGAGTAGATATCTATAGAACCTAAGATTATACCAATCGGAGCTAAAACAACAAAGTTTTGGTTTGGGAAGTTGGTTGTGTATTTTTAGGCGGGATTGCATAAAATTGAAATCTTGTTTTGATTTTAGAAAGTAGGCGTGAAGAGAAATTTGCACAAAAAAAAGAACCAAGAATCTTTTTACTTACTATTTATTTGCTAACTTTTGGCTAAAGAAGGAGACCAAATACTATAAAAAGGATTCAATGGGGGAGTTGTCCAACACACCACAAGCCCTCCTTCTCTCTTCATCTCTCATCTACCCAAGAGGGGTTAGGCCAACCCACTTAGGTCCCATCCACTCCATCCATTCTATTCCATCATCCTTCTTTTCTTCAATTATTCTCATGTAGCCTGAAGCATGAAGATTAGATTCTGGATTGCGCGTGAAGTTCCGTCTCTTTCTTGATATCTTGATCTAAGGTGAGGATAGTTTCTTTTTTTAGTTTTAATTGTTTTTGGGGATTATTGGTTATATTGGTCCATTTTAATTTAAAAGACACAATCAGTGAGGTCAAGGTGTCCCACATTGGACCAGCATCGTGTGTTTGTGTGTGGTGACAGTACGCACTTCGTGCGGTGTTTTTATCGTCTTTTATTAATTTCGCTAATATGATGTTCTAATTTCCCATAATAAAATAAACTAGAATTTTTTTTATTTTATTTTTTTATCCTTACCTTTGAATGATTTATTTCTGATTTTTAGTTTAATGCATGATTTATTTATTTTCCTACAATTAGTGGTTTGATGAATTTTAAAGTTTTGCAGCTTAGTAGTTTAGGTTACTTTTTAGTTTAGGATTTTAAATTAAATTTTACTTCTGATTTGTTATTTAATTTTCAGATTCATGATTGTAATTTAAATTTAATTTTCAGATTTAATAGTTGTGTATTTGTATAAATTTTATTAGGCTAGCACTAGTTTTCAATTAGAATAGGTTGTGAGATACACAGATCCCTGTGGCTATAATCCCAACTCACCAGGTAAAACTACAATTGAGGCTTTGCACTTGAGGTCATGATCAATCATTGATCTCATAATAAGTGGTAAACTAGTCCCTATTGGGACACATATGATTGGAGCATTTATAATCAAGAATCCATTCAACTTGACGATGAATACCTTTTGTCATAAAAAATGCACTATCGATATCAAAACCTAATCTTTCCATTGCAACATTGATTGAATCATTAGAGGTTGAATTTTCTATTTCTTTCCCTTTCCTTTGCCTATTAGGACAGTTCTTTCAAATGTGCCCTTTCTTATGGAAATAATAACATTTAATGTTCTTCCTATTAGATTTAGACTTGGATCTATATTTGCCCTTGTTACTGGAGTGTTTTGTTCTTCCTCTTGCAACCAAACCCCCACCGAAGTTATCATTGTTTTCAGCCACAACATTTTTCTTCAACTACTTATAGTTCAAGGCTACTTCTACATCTTCTTTTGAAATAGTATCTCCATCATAAATCATGGTATTAACAAAATACTCATACGAAGGTGGTAAATAACATAATAACATAATAGGTTGGTCCTCATCATCAATTGAAACATCAATATTTTCTAGATCCATGATAGTTTTATCAAATGCATCAAAATATGTATTAAGGGACAAACCTTCCTGCATTTGAAAAGTGAACAACCATTTCTTCATGTACAAATGGTTCGTCAAAAACTTGGTCATGTACAGATTCTCTAATCTCAGCCACAACTCAGCAGCGGTTTTCTCTTGAATAGCCTTTCGTAGCACTCCATCGCTTAAGCATAACAAAATCACTCCATATGCTTTTTCCAGCATATCCTCCTTCTTATCTTCTAACATCGTTGCGGGAAGAGCATTCTTTCCCTTTAATGTTTTCTGCAGCCCTTTATGAACCAATAAAGCATTCATCTTCATGCGCGACAAGATAAAGTCATTCTTACTGTTAAATTTTTTTCAACTTCAAATTTTGCTTTTATTCTTGCAAATTTTCTATATCATACTATAGATCTCATCACCACGAGCACGCTAGAAAAAAAGGATCTGAAATCCAAGTCTGGATAGCTCCGATATTATACAATCAAGTTCATATTCTCCGATCGATCAAACCTCATCATTAACCGTCAAATAGCCAATCTCGTAGATCTACTCGAAATGAGTCTGTAGGCACAAACGGATCTCCAATCGGACGTCGTATGATCAAGATATTATAAAAATACTTTTCAGCCATCAAACCCAATCAAACTGCCTTTGACGTACCGCTGACGATCAGCCTTGCACCTGCTGGCGGGCTTCTGCAACTGGTTTAGGTTCAACCAAACTTGAACCCGGGCTTGTACTTCCTATTTCACTGGTTAGGTCAAAACCGACCCTAACCAAACCTGACCTAATAAAAGACCAGGCCCAAAAACCAGGTCTCCTTCCTTCCTCTGGTGCATTTTTGGTTCTCCATAACCAGAGCTTGCAAAACCGAAGTGGAACCAGTATGGATCCCTTCCTTGGAAATAGTGACGGCCGAGGGGGCCGGCGATGGGCAGCGTGTCACGCCCCTAAAAATGAAACTAGGGTTACGTGAAATTAGGGGCCAATTAAAACTTTGTCAATAATAAACAAAGATATCATTCGTGTTCAATACAACACGTGGCCCCGAATCATGGTCCCATTATGGATCGTAGTCCGCAAGTGAGATTCCGTACTAGTTAATACACCAATTAATACAGCAGAAACTTCAACATAACAGAAAATATAATAAACATTTCAGAGTAATCATGTGAGTCCATTACTAAAGTTAAAGTTAACAATTAAAAGGTATATTAATTAAGTAGCCACAACTAAAAACCTAGGCTAGCATAAATATATAAACTACCGCTTGACAGTTATGAAGTCACTCATGTGCTGGACAAGACGCATCAAAGGATGCCATCTGCACATCACCCGTACTCAACAACATCATATTCAATTACCTAAAGCATCTCCAGCGTAACCTCTAAGGTAAGCATACTTGGCATAGCTAGGCTTGGTACCTATGCATCAATTCAGAAAACAAGGTTAACCATAAAAATGGCAGCAAATAAACACACATAACTCATAATAAAATACACTATCAATGTGAGAATAAAACGATGAGATCATAGGAATATATGAACAATATAGATAAAAGAATGCCATGCATAATAGAAGGAATGGATCCTAAATCCAACTGTACATCAAATGAACATCACATTCGCTGAGCATCGCATTAGCCGATGCCCCTACGGGATTTATACTATCTTCGGATACCTCGCATCTTGTCCAAAATAGTGGATCAAATCTGTCTTCGGATGCCTAGCATCGTATCTAAAAGATCATGATGAAACCAACCATGTACGAGTGGTAAGCTCGTCTTCGGTCCTAAGTCCAGTAAAACATCACAATGTCCATCTATGTACCGACTACAGTCGTCCAATGATCAGATTCGCATAATAATCTCACACAGCCCTGCCCCTTCTTGTGTCGAGACTCATAAACATAGTTTAGTGATTGTTCGACAGACACATCCTATAGTTGTGTGAAGGGTTAGCTAGAATTGGTATCCAAGTATCACATAGTGAGGGGTTATTCCAATAAAATGATTCACAACACAACATGAATACCCTTGAAATAGACAATGCATGGTCCAAGCCACGACACAGTTCAAGTCATCATAAACATGGGTATGAACTCTAACATGTATGCAACGAGTTAAAGAAACACAACTTAATGATCAAGAAATAACTCTATGAACATTCCTAACATTGTGACCACAATTCACACATATGACAACTCCACACGAACCAAGATGATGTAAGGTTGGAAATTTTATTTGAAAACCTTTGTGATGCATAGCCCAACTCTTACTTCATCTGAGTACGGGTGGTTTGTACTATCATGTGCAAATCATGAAGTCTATAAGGATACGACCGTCCAAAAATACATTCCTTGCTTAGATAGAATGGAAGGGAAATATCTCAAAAACGGGTCCCACGGAAATCCACAGCATCACAAGAATTCCTCGAACCTCAGCCTATCTCAAGGTATGCCTCGCACCCCAAGCACCTTTACTCCCAAGCCCCACAGATAAAGAACTCACATGCTGGCAGCATGCAAGTACCAGCAGGTGCCCTATTACAAGGTTTTATGGGGTCTGCTTCTTTTATTTTCTTCGACAATAAAATAGCATAAAATCCATACAAAATCCACTTTGCATCCATCCTTTACCTTCCATTCCATCATCCATTCATCCACACATAATTCATAAGACCCACAACCATCTAACCTATCAAATTTAAATGGGCATTGCAGAAAACACATCAAATATGATAGAATCAATGAAAACAATGTAAATCACTATGAGAGATGGTATTCACTTACCTTTGATGAAAATTGGGTGTGATGCCCTGCCCATTGGTAGGTCCCACGAAGCTCAAATCCACTGAAAACCCAAATCAAAACAAAACAGATCCATAAATTTGGAGATAAGATGCTAAGGGGATAATCTATGCTAATCTATAACCACAAATTAAAAAGATCTAACTATAGGGAAGAGGGGAGCTTACCTATAGTGGACCTGGAGAGGAAAAACTTGAAAGAGAGATCTTTGGGAAGCTTAGAGCAAAAGGAAGATCACCGGAGTGGATGCTGAAGTTGAACTTCCGGCGGCTCAAGATCTCGCTGGCAGCAAGCAAGGGAAAAATAAAGAAAAAGAAAAGGAAATGAAGAGAGGAAGAGGAGATAGACCGAGATGGCATCCGGTGAAGATGATGGCTGGTCCGAATTCATTAATGCTGGCTGCTCGACGGAGGAGTGTCCAGCAGCGAGATGGGATTGTTCGGATCCTCTCATGGTGGCTGCTATGGTGTGGGGGTGAGAGGAAGAAAGAGAGAATGAGAGAAAGGGAAGAATAGAGGGAAAAGGAAAAGGAGAAGAAAAGGGAAAATGGGTGGTTGCCCGTGGTGCTTGGAGGTGGAGGTGGAGTCTGGATCCTCTCTGCTGGGTGAAAGATCGGAAAAAGGGAGAAAAAATGAGAGAATAAAAGAGAGGAAAAGAAACTGATAAGGATGAAGAAAATTAAATAAAGAAAAGAGAGATTAAAAGGGTCGCTGGGTGAGGGAATACGGAGAGAAATGGAATTAATATTTTAGAGAAATTACTAAAATGCCATTAATTTAAAGTTTGGCTAAAAACTTGTTTTGAACATATTTTGCAAAGCATAAGTTGAAGAGAGTCACGGCAAGTGCTAATGCTCGTGAAATTAAACGAGCTTTCCAACGAGTATACTATTGGCATGGTTTTGGGAAAGAGAAATTTGACATTATTTAAGGGGTTTTTGGGGGCATTTTTCATAAAAAAGCTTAATTTTGGAAAATAAGATCTTTAGTCAACAAGATGGGTCCGTTATGGGTGGAGGGATAAGATAATGATCTTGGATTAGGAGAGTTATCCAAAGAACTCAAAACCTCACAATTCGAAAAACTACGAAAAAGGAGTTCTATACTTCCTAAAATTGCGAACTACCACTTACTGAGCTCAAACGAACTCGAAACCTAATGAGACTTTGCACACACGATTCTAATGCTAATTCGAACTTATTTTGCTTCTAATCACATTTAATTGGCTAACAAGCAATTAACTAAAATTAACTACATCCTCGTAGTTCGAGATGTTACACAGCGGCAACACGCTCCCTCTCTGGTGACGAGGTCGGCGATACGTGTCGGCGGCGTGACTGAACAAGCCAACGAAGTTCGTCTTCCTCTGCTCGCCGATGGCTGAAACGAAACCCAAATACTCCTTGGGTTATGCAAACTGAAAGCAACCCCACCCTTTTTTTTTTTTTAAATCACATCTCTCTCCACTTGTCAACAAAGGCAAGGTGTGCTCTCTCAATTCTTTGTTTCTGTAAACAGAAACGGTGGCCACCCCATTTCTGCAAACAAACACAAACCACAACGGCTTCTTTGTGATTCCTCCACCGAAACCAAGCTCACTCTCTGCAGCAATTTGAAAATCCGAGAGGGAGTCTTCTCCTTGTCTCCAAACTGCAACCAAGCCTAGCTTTCTCCGGAAGAACAAAGAAAATCTTCGTCAATTGTGTGGCTCTGGTACGGCTTGTTGTGCACGGAGGAAGCGCATAATCTGCAATCGACAAACAAAGTCACATACAAGAATAGACAAGCATATAAAAACACACATGAGAGATTTACGTGGTTCGGCAAGATGTCTACGTTCGCAACCAAAGGAAAACTCTACTCTTTTACTGAATTCTTCTAATTAGGTTTATCGTTATAGGTTTCATCATATATAACTCTTTCTTTATTAGCCGCTCAGAAAGCCCAGTATAAAGACTAAAATGCACCTAACACAAAACCTAGTCCAAAACTAATCTTATGGACCAATCCGGTGAACCCGACATACAAGACACAAACCCAACAATATTAACAGGAAGCAATACTCCAAAGTACCTTGCGAGTCATTAGGTGCTAGCAAGGAAATGCCAACAAATACAAATGCCATGCCCAGTAGGAACATCAGTGTACGAAGTGCATCGAAGACCTTTGGAAAGTTCCTGTCACTAGGTTGCATATAAAAGGAAGAAAAGTAGACAGTAAATGCATGATACAATTGCTTGTGGGCGAACCTTGTATTTTTGATATTACTAGTGAAGTTAGTTAGTGTGAGCATAAATATCATGGTGACATGCCTACTTTTATGAAAAAGGTTAAAGATACAGTTGGGAGGAGTCTGCGCTCCATAAGATGGATTATGAATTACCAATGATAAAAATAAAATTGAACACTGAAGATATAAAAAGCACACGTGCCATGTATTAAAGGGATACAAAACCAACAAATTAGAAAAAGGAGATGATCCGTAAAGAACTTAAATGTAGTAGTAAGAAAAGATTGATTAAGGTATAAAAAAGAAGGCTTTGAATAGGGTTTAGTGAAAAGTAGATCTTATAAGCTAACTAAACTTCGACGAAAATAAAAATGAATGCCTCGGCACAGCAAGAAAAATACAAACCAAAAGGCATATTAAAAGATTCCGCCAGTAGAGCCTTGACCAGTAACTATTCCAGAACTCCCTGCTTTAGCCTGTATTATTTATATTGCATTAGAATTCATTAAAATATTATATTTTAATCAAGAGATTATGAATATGAGAATATATTAATGCTTCCTCTACAAGAACATTATTAATTAACTGTTTAGCTTTGTTGGTTTGCTGTTGAGTGTCAATGAGTTTTACTAGCCTAGTGAGAGAAGTAGGATCAACATCTATAAAAGGTACTAATATGAATGTTCGCATGTTGGACAAAATTTTTCTATATAAAATTTTTTTTTTAGTGAAATTATTTCTAAGGGCCCATTTTCATATGATTTCTAAAAATTCAAAATAGGCTCCAACAAAAAAAAATATTTTAAATATGAGGATGAAGGATATAAAGATAGATACCTCGTGGAAACCCTCAATGTCATTGGATTTAAATAATTATTTAATCATCATTTATATATGCTCACTTTTGTTTTCTAAATTTTGTTATTTTTAGAAATACATTTTGTAGAAGTCCTAAGAATTCAACTCCATGAAAACAAATCGGTTATAGGCTATGATGTTCGGATACGGCATAGATACAATGGGGATAAAGATACGGAGATACAAAATTTACACAAAAAAAGTGAAACATCAAATACGATATAACATTATACATTGGCCACTTTAAAATATCTGTGCATCATAGATTATAAGCATTTCGAATGTTTAAATTTTGAGAAAATGGTAAGAAGCTAAGGTTGGAGCGAAGTAGTGGGTCCATGCATATTTGGCCCATTTTTAGAGGTGTAATCACACATTGCACTTGCATGTGAGTCCTCTTGCTAAAAGAAGCACCAGGTGGTGAAGACTACGATGGACAGCATGGCCCCAGTATAAATAAATTCCACTGTGGGGTCAGGACTCAGGCCCCTTGGAACTCCTTGTTTCCTCAGGCCCTTTCTTCACGTGGTTTTATAAGCATTTGAACTTCAAAAGCCAAGCAACAACAGTCTACAGTTTGAAAATGAGAGATAAAAAAAAAACCATCAAAGCCCCACCTTTTTTCAGATTATAATAATAAAATAATATGAAAGAAAAAAGCATGAGGAGGAGAAAACCTTGCTTTTTTATATGTGGTAAGAGGTAAGATAAGGTATATACATATATATGGGTATAGATACATATAGATATGGATAATAATAAAATAATATGGAAGAGGAGGAAAAAGTAGGAAGAGCAAGAGAAAACCTTGCCTTTTTATATGGTAAGATAAGATAAGTAAGATAGAGATAGAGATACAGACACTAAGTGTTGGTCCATATGTCCCTAACTAACTTGCATCGAAGGGGCCCCAAAAGAGGAGGAAAAAGTACGATGGATTGGGAGAAATCCTTGCCTTCTTATTTATGGTAAGGATATATATATATTTATATGTAAAGGGTAATGGTAATATATAGAAGACATAATATAATATAAGACGAAAGAAGGAAAAAGGGGAAGGAGGAGAAGAAATCCTTTCTTTTTATATATGGTATATGAAATAAAGCCTAT
Source organism: Sextonia rubra (assembly GCA_037013555.1). Lineage (NCBI taxonomy): Eukaryota > Viridiplantae > Streptophyta > Magnoliopsida > Laurales > Lauraceae > Sextonia > Sextonia rubra. Next base: position 26,427,738 of record JASUAD010000011.1, on the reverse strand, counting down.
ACAAATTGAGAGAAGAAGGTCCAAATAATCTGGAACATGGGTACGGTAAGGATTGCATCAAAAAGTGACAATCCTTCATTCGGTATTGCCATTTGATAAAATTAAAAAAAATTAATAAATAAAATAAAGGGAGAATTTCAAATAAGGCCTTAAGTTTTTATCATATTTAAAAAAAAGACACAAGTTTTTACTACTTTTCATATCAGTCCCTAAGTTTTGCATAAAGTTTTCAATTAAGGACATCCATATTTTTCTAGTGATTTTTACGGGAAAATAGCTTTAAATGGATAGATGTCCTCAATTAAAAAAATTTTAAAAAACTTAGGGATTGATTTGAAAAGTTTTGACTGATTTGAAAAGTGTTGAATGTTATGCCATTTTTTTTGAAATAAGGCAAAAACTTAAGGCCTTATTTGAAAATTTCCCTAAAATAAAATCAAAATTGGTTGAGGTCTTTTTTCTAATATCTATAGTTGCAGGCAATGTTTAAGACGACATCTCAAACCATATCAAAATATGCAAGTCATCCTGATTGAGCATTACCCAAAATCCTGCTGTATTGAAAAACAAGATTACCATGGAGTATGTGAACCAGCTATATATGAAACTGATAATTTCTGGTCGTGGTCAATGTCAGCAAGTTAGACCTGATAAAGAAAATGAAAGAATAAATGTATGGAGCAAAGTAACAGAAATTCAAAGAATAATAATTTGAAACACAGGCTGTGGTATAAGTGTTTTCTCCGAGTCAACTTTGAACTTTCAATTAACAGTGATTTGTGGATCACATACTTTCGAAGTTGGATAACAATATCTAATGGCATCAGAAAAGAATAATATAGAGCACCACCAGAGGTGAAAGAGAGAAATGTACTGCGTTGTTCAAAGTTGTAAAGGCAGCATTTAAAACCTACTTACAATGTTTTATGACAATTCATTAGTGGCGAACTTCTTCAGCATGTATCATAATTCCTACAAGAAAATGGATAAGCAGATTCCAAAATCAAGAAGTCACCTGAGACTCAACTTTGCTAACTCAAACATGCTATTGTTGTAAATAAATTATACAAGTATTTGTTAAATATGTTAGAAGTTACAATTGCAGTAGAGGTTCAACTTCCAACTCTTGATACCCAATCAGCTCGTGAGGGGAGGCCTGAAGGAATATTATTATTGAAACAGGTTTTCTAAAAATAAGATCATTCTCTATAACAAATTTCTAAAGCATTTACAAAGATAGCAATCATGATAGCATAAATAAATTTTAGAGGGAAGGAAATATCTTACCTACTTTTATCAGACGTGGATCCTTGGCAAACTCTAGGGAGGAATCCATGTGGTTCTTCAAGTCCAAATCCAGATACTCAAAAACACAAAATACAACCTTTTATCACTGTGCAATACTTCTTGCAACCTATTATTTACAAAATTATCATGAGAAACTGTAAGGAAGCTATTCAAATGTACAATTATTAAAAACAGAAAGATTGATGCAAGTCAAACAAGGAAATATTTCCTCTACATAATGGTGACGAAGACAGTTTCTAAAGAAGGTCAGGACCTCATCTGATTATATAAGCATCATGTGAAACAAAAGACTAAGCAGGGGAAAAAGGACAGATCAAATGGCTTCCCGGGAGGTACTCTTTTCAATAGTTGCAACATAGGCTGAGACTCCGGGGAACAGCAAAAAGCTCAATGGTTTAGGTGGCACAGTTTTGTTCGCTCTTCTTTTCTGCATCATCATCATTGATGCCTTTATCAGCACCATAAACTCCCTTTTTGCATATTACGTGTACTATTTTTTCTACTCCTAACCAGAAAGCTGTAAAAGGAAAATAGTGTACAACACATATTACAAAATTGAGAGACAGTGATCTTACAGTGACACATTATATTAACCACATTCACATGAACATAGGCATAACCTGTTGTTGAGATGAAATCTACAAACTGCTGTGGTAATAGAAATAAACTGAAACAACAATACTGAATAATTTGCAGTACTGTAGAGGGATGTTGTGATGGCGGAAATCTGTGAAATGCATGAATAGTAGTTATTGGCCGATGCACATTAGCGGACACTTTCTTTAGGATAAGTTCTGCCCCTCGGCATAAATCCAAATGCGAAAAGGTTTTCAGTTAGAATTGTTCCCAGGATACAACGGCCTTCATAGTATGATCTCCCTTGATTGCACACCAAGTTTAGATCAGCCGGTCTCCAGCAGAGACTGTTGCCAAGAAAAGAAAACAGGGGAAACAGGAGAAGAAGGAAAAAATTCTACTTTTTGTTTGAACACAGAAAAAATTCTACTTTTTATTTGAACATAGGTGCCCAATTTATAATAAAAAAATAGTTGTTGTGTATAATGACAGTAATAAGCATAAACATATTATTTAAAATCACCATTAAAAACCCATTTAAGAAAAGGCATTAGAATTTTTGAACATCCATCTAGATGAACCCGGCAAAGCCCAGCTTGTGTGTACGTATAAAGCTTGTAGCAAAAGAGTCTAAAAGAGCTTGAAGTATAAAAGACAACGATATACATATATAGTACTCAAAGAGTTTGTACTTTTCCAATGTGGGACTCTTGAAAAACCACAAAGTTCTCTTTGTAAAGAAAAACTATAAAACTCAATTTTGAAACCCCTTAAAACCCAACAATACCTTATCTACACACTTGTTAACTTAAAATTGAGATAACAGTGATCCCACAATGGCCAATATGTTATTTTAGAGACAATCTCTAAAACTGAGTTAAATTGAATGCATACAAAATCATTGACGCAAACTGCTTGTCAGAAGGTTATGGCCAGTATATTTCTTGCTGTAGTGCTGGAAAGAAAATCTGCATTCAGTGTACTCTGCAACTTCTTTCCCTCCTCTTTAACCTTTCTTGCTGGTAAAAACTATCAAAGCAATGTTTTTTCACCTTGTCAGCATGTGTTCAATCATGTTATAGTCATTTAATTTCTTCAGCCAATGAAAGGAGTTCTTTAGACATAAAGACAAGAAGTTGATACAAGATGACGATCAGAATAGATATTTAGAAGAACTGGTATTGGAGAGTATAAGCCCTTAGCTCCTTTTAACAAGACTGAGAAACAACTCAGATGTCTAAATATATGATTTACTCAGAAGTCAAATACACAAAAAGTTATGAAATAATCGCTTGAGCCTGAGCGTAAAATTTATTAAAATAATGTTCCCCTTAAGCAAGTGTTCAATTTTCATATTACATGTCCATTTAATTTCTTAGGCAGATGAGTTCTCTAGAAATAAAGAGAAGAAAATACAAGATTAGGACTAAAAATGAATATTCGGTGCTGCAAATGGGAAGTATAAAGCCATAATGCCTTAGGTTGTTTCAACCAAAATGAAAAACATTCAGATGTCTAGATATTAGATCGACTGAATTGTCAGAAGTCAGAACTCAGAACCATATAAAGGAACAGTCACTTGACTCAACAACTTAAACATTTGAGAATCATTGCAAAATTATGACAGTGTGATTGTATGGAGTGTAAGTGCATAAAAATAATTAAGAGCATTAATGGCTCCAATGGAAAAGCAGCCCACTGCCATAACAATAAAAGGTTTACTATTAAGATCATGTGCTGCCGACAACAATTGAACTTCGATTACTCAATTAGAATAGCACTTCAGTGACCAGATAGAACCTATGCTCAACTGTTGACACTTTACAGCAACAGAGAGACAGAGAGAGAGACAGAAATAATAAAGCTAAAAATGAACAAAACAATTACATCTATGCATAGTAGCAGCACAAAACATAAACAATAGTTCTTTAATAAAAAAATTAAGGGACATAGTTGTTGCAATAAACATCAATCTAAACCCATCTCTTCTGTGACACATACAGCAGATCACACGAGATTAAGAACGAGAGAAACTAAAATAGAACCCAGCAAAGAACAAAAAACCCATCTATCATAAGTCAGATAATGAAGCATAGCTTACCTGTAGAAGTAATGACAGGCTTGATATAAGCATGCTTAGGGAGTGCTTCCATGCACTCTTCCATTGACATGTGGAAGAGAAGGCACTTCTTAATTAAGTGCTGCACCTATAACCAACGCCAAAACCACAGCCATCTAAAACAGAAGAACAACAATCACAAATTTAACAGAAAAGAAGCACAAGAAGTAGCTGGAAGCTAACCGTATGGATGTAAGAAGCAGAATCTTAGGTTTATGTCTTGTACTCCGGGTTAACTGAATAGAAGATAGCACCATTGGTGCAATGACATACTTGTCATTGAAGTACGTGAAGATAATGTCAGTTTTATCTCCTAGTGGCTTGAGATGCGAAATTTAAGCCAAGGTGGAGATAAACACTACTGTCAAAAGAGAACTCTACTCTTTTACTACACTTTTTTGCGTAGGTCTAAGGTTATAAGTTACATCATATATATAACTTGTTGTGCACGTGCAGAAATGCTTAACCTGTGATCGACAATCAAAGCCATACACAAGAAGAGACAACCATGCAAGAGCACATACTAGAGATTTATATGGTTCGGCGAGATGCCTATGTCCACGGCCAAAAGAGAATTTTACTTTTTTTATTGCACTTTTCCGCTTAGGAATAGGGTTATAGGTTACATCATATCTATAACTCTTTCTTTCTTAGCTCCTAAGAAAGCCTAGTACAAAAACCAAGATAACCCTGACCCAAATTCCGGTCCAAGACTAACTCTATAGACCAATCTGGTGAACCCAAAATACAAGACATAAATTCAACAATCTCCACCTTGGCTTGGATTCCGTAGAACTAAAGCTACCAAAAGAATAACCGGCAATGTCTTCAGCTTCATGTACCTTGCAGAAAGGTACGTCCCTGTGCCCACTGTCACCGGGCATAGTCTTCACTCTTCAATGATGAGTGACACGGATGAAGTCCAAGCAAGACTTGAACTTGTCCTTAACCAGTGTTATCATGAATGCCCCAAATCACTTGTACCATTGTCCAAGAGCTTGCTTCCACTCGTATAATGATTTCTCTAAATTACATGCATAATCAGGAATCTGAAACTTCACTCCACCTGCATGGAAAGTTCCTTCCTTATCCTCATAGACCATCTTGCATCCAATGGCCTGATTACTATCATTAAGAGACTCTATCTCTTCATCTATAACTGCTGCCTGTTGACCACTTTTATGCCTTTCCACTGACTTCGGATATGTGGATGGCTCAACCGTCAATGCAGATGCAACCACATCATATGTAACCAACATATCCTCGAAACCGTTTCTGATTGACGGCTTCCTCACTCTCAGTGGTCTACCTGTGTACTGCTCAGTCTGATTATCCTCAGTATCCGAGGAGGAGTCGGATGCACTCTCCTTCCAAATTAGGATGCCTGACTCCACCTGAATGATGTCATTGCTGCTACCTACTTCTGTATTCTCCACCTACTTTCTTGCATCAAACAAAGCATACTCATGAAATGTAGCATCCTTGCTGATGATCAATTTGGGTGAATCCCGATTGGTACATCACAACCTGTATCCCTTCACCCCGCAAGTATACCCAACCAAGATGCACTTCACAGCCCTTGGTTCTAACTTATCTATTTTCACATGAGCATACGCTAGACAATCGAAAACCCTCAAGTTAAAATAATTAGTTGGATTACCTGATCATATTTCTTCTGGTATTTTGCAACCAATCCCTGAGTGTGGGGACCTGTTAACCAAGTAAACTGCAACATGTGCTGCATCAGCTCAAAAGTCTTTGGACAATCCTACAGTCAACAACATACAACGAGCTCTTTCCAAGATCGTTCTATTCATCCTCTTTGCAACTCCATTCTGCTATGGAGCTCCTGTGATGGTGTAATGCTGAACTATGCCTCTATTCTTCTAATAGTTCTCAAACTCATTGGATCTGTACTCCTTGCCATTATCTGTCTACAACTTCCTCACCTTCCTGCCAGTCTGTTTCTCAACCATTGCTTTCCATCGCTTAGATATTTCAAAGGTTTGATCCTTCGTCTTCAGTGTATAAACCAAGACTTTCCTTGAATAATCATCTATGAAAGTCAACATAAATTAGGACCTATCCTTAGAATAAACCTTAGAATGACCCCACACATCTGAATGAACATAATCAAGGATACCTTTCGTGCGATGAATACCCATTTTGAAACTGACCTTGCGGTGTTTTCCGAATATGCATTTATCACAGAAATCCAACTTACTTGTCTTTGTGCCACATAGCAAATTCCGCTTGCTCAACATTGTCAAGCCCTTCTTATTGATGTGACCCATACGCAAGTGCCATAAACACATTGAAACAGATTCATGGTCATTTGATGAAGACACTGCAGCTCCACCTGAAACAATATTTCTAAACAAAACATACAAGTTTCCAACTCTATTGCCTCTCATAAGAATCATAGCACCCTTCACAACCTTCATGACTCCACCTTCAGCTGAGAACTTACAATCGTTGGAGTTCAAGGCACTTAAAGAAATGAGATTCTTTTTCAGATTAGGGACATGCCGAACCTCTGTCAATGTTCTGACAATTCCATCATACATCTTTATTCTGATTGTTCCAATCTCAACAGTCTTACATGCAACATCGTTGCCCATTAAGACACTACCACTGTTGATCTCGAGATAAGTGGTAAACTAGTCCTTACTGGGACACATATGGTAGGAACATCTAGAACCAAGAACCATTCATCTTGACAATGAATACATTCTGATATCACGGAAAATGCACTATTGACATCAAAACATAATCTTCCATCCACAACACTGACTGAATTATCAGAGGATGAATCTTCTATTTCTTTTCCTTTTCTCTGCTTGTCAAGACAGTTCTTTCGAATGTGCCCTTTCTTACGGTAATAAGAACATTCAATGTTTTTCCTGTTGGATTTAGACATGAATTTATGTTTGCCCCTGTTACTGGAGTCGTTTGTTCCTCCTCATGCAACCAAAACCTCACCCGAGTTATCATTGTTTTCAGGTACAACCTTTTTCTTCAACTCTTTAGAATTCAAGATTGCCTTTACATTTTCTTTTGTAAGAGTATCTCTACCATACATCATGGTATCAACAAAATACTCATATGACGGTGGTAAAGAACATAACAACATAATAGTTTAGTCTTCATCACCAATTGAAATATCAATATTTTCTAGATCCATGACAGTTTTATCAAATGTATCAAGATGGGTATCAAAGAACATACCTTCCTGCATCTGGAGAGTATACAACCGTTTCTTCAAATATAAATGATTTGTCAAAGACTTGGTTATGTACAGATTCTCTAATCTCAGCCATAACCTAGCAGCGGTTTTCTCAAGAGCAACCTTTCGTAACACTCCATCGCTCAAGCATAACAAAATCGCTCCATATGCTTTCTTTAACATATCCTCATTTTCGTTTTCTAATATCGTCGCAGAAAAGGCATTCTTTCCCTTCAGTGCTTTTTGTAGCCCCTTTTGAACTAACAAAGCATTCATTTTTCTGTGCCACAAGCTAAAACCATTCCTGTCGTTGAATTTTTCACCTTCAAATTTTGCTTCCATTCCTGCAAATTTTTTGCACCACATTGTAGAGCTCATCACCATGAGCACGCTCGAAGAAACGAATTTGAAATGTGAGTCCAAATGGCTCCGATATCGCAACTATTCTTCGATCAATCAAACCTTCTCATTGACCATTAAACAGCTAATCCACCTTCTTCCACTGCGTAGATCTGCTCAAAATGAGTCTGTGGGCACAAACGGATTTCTGATCACACATCGGATGATCAAGATATCGCAAAACAAATTTTTAGCCCTCTATTTCGGTCAAATTCTTTTGACCGTGCCTGCTAAAGTTAGCCCTGCACCTGCAGGCGTGCTAGGCTTTGCACATGGATTAGGTCGACCCAACCTGACCTGGAATGCACATGTTGCTTGATTGGGCTTACACCACGAGTAAGGTCTGACTTAACCGGGAACCAAACCTGGCGTGAACAACCTAGGCCGACACCAATGTCTTCCTCTTCATTTCTGTTTTTTGCAACAGAAGATGATGAGACAAGAGTCTCGGCTTGAGACTTCTTATCAGGTAAGCTCACTACTCTCGCAACGGAGGGAACCGGTGTAACTTGCGTTGGCGGCAAACTCCGGAGGCATCAACTATAGAGGCAGTGATTTTCGGCGAACTGTCCAGTGAGGACCAAATTCTGGATTGTCTTTGTGCTTCCAAAACAACAGAGAACCAACAAAACCCCCCCCCTTTTTTTAATTCAAATCTCCATCACTTTTGTTTCTTTTCAAAAAAGGAAATAACTAGTCACAACACGTGACTAAGGAGCGTGTTTATCTCCTCTTTAATTTCTGTAAACACCTAACAGAAATCAAGCAAATTGGTCACGTTTATCGTGACATAAGCATCTCCCAAAATAAATCTACTTCACGTCTGCTTCTAGCGATCAGCCAGCCACGACCACGAAGAACAAAAACTACGAGGGGCCGTCGTTCACACCCAACACAACCCAGGCTCTAAAACCACTAGTTGTGCATATGCGGAAGCGCGTAATCTGCGATCGACAATCAAAGCCACACAATAAAAGAGACAAGCACACAAGAGCACATACAAGAGATTTATGTAGTTCGGCGAGATGCCTACGTTTACCATCAAAAGAGAACTCTATTATTTTATTGCACTCTTCTACTTAGGTCTAAAGTTACAGGTTACATGATATATAAAACTTTTTCTTTCTTAACCTCTAAGAAAATCTGGTACAAAGACCAAAATACCCTTGACCCAAAGCCTGATCCAAGACAAACCCTATGGACCAATCCGACGAACATGGAATACAAGACACAAACCTAACATAACTTTCTCTTTCTTAGCTCCTGAGAAAGTTAGATACAAAGACCAAATTACCCTTGACCCAAAGCCCAATCCTAGACTAACCCTGTGGACCATCTGATGAACCCAGAATATAAGATATAAACCTAACATAGAAGAATCTCCCATGGAAAAATGAACACAGAGAGAGAACATGGTTATTGTAGTTGTTTGTGGTGTTTGTTGTTTACCACAAAAATGTAATGTTGAGGGGATGAGTCGGGATGAGTCACCTGAGATGGCTTGTAGGTTTGCCAACAGCTCAGGACCTATTGGAGTGGAAGGCAACTTTATAGATATCTAGATGTAATCAATGACGTTTAGGAAAGGTGGCTCTACTTGATCAGATAATGTGACTGGAACACATTCCTGCACAGGACATGTTGCTACTCTTAAATTAATCAATCCACACACAACATCCACCAGTGCATATGCACGTAACTCCAGCCCACATAATTGGCTACCCCCACGGTATACACAGTTCATGAAAGGCAGGATTGGCATTCTAAGAACTTGCAGTTGATACAATGTAGATAAGAATGAATCGCACTTGTGAAGTGAGATGAAGTGACAGATTCGCCTACGAAGATACTGCTTAGCCTCTGTTTGTAAATAAATCGAAACTAACAGTTGATACAATGTCACCAGGTTGCATATAAAAGGAAGATAACCCATCAATGTTTTATGATTTTTATATTTTTTTGCCATAACAACATGTCTCGTGTTAGCCTTTTCACATTCAAAGAGTCTTATATGTATTTCTCTAAAATATGGTTATTAGGGCTATGTTGACCTTACTTCTAACCAAGTGACCCTATGTTTCAATCTTCTCCACACCCAGTGGTATTAGATGGCCTGCTTGTATGCCCCTGCACCAGTTGGAAAAAAGAAAGGCACTAGCACAGATAGTCAAGCATTTTCCAAAGCCTTTTTAATAATCTTAGCCACTAATTGGGCAGTTAGTGATTTCTGAAGTGATGATGACAACATTTAACTGGTTTAACAATGCGAGGTCCACCTCTTCTTGGGTGCAATTGCTCGTGTTAAATCATCCTCATCTAAAAATGGCCCATTTTCAAACAAATCATTGCTACATTATTGTAAAGCAAACAGAGGAAAACCACGAGTCCTGCAAATCACTGTCTATGCTCATCTAGGCCATCTACATGTCATTATTTGTGAAGTATACGACTATATATTTGATACATGATTCATCGTATGGTCTGCCATCATCTGCCCAGGTTTGGGAGAGCCACCAGTTAAGTACAAAGTCGTGGCTTGGTTGATTGATTCTAGTTTAGACATAAATAGTTGGAGTCTGTTACAGGGATATCAAGGTGTGGGCCCTGCTCTGGTACCACGATCATTGACTTTTAGCCCTGGCATTCATCCTTGTTCGCAGACCCCTTTTTTTTTCTGGTAAATAATCTCTAATTAAGCAAGTACACACAACGCTATACAAGCCCAAACCAACTGGGCAACAAACCCACAAAACAGCCACAGTTCTATTGAGATATCCATTTATACTTGGCCAAAATAATAGGAACATTACCCAGTCACTGTAATCATTCCAGGCACCGACTGATCAAATTACAAATCCTTACACGAGTGGCAACATGAATGTGAATACATTGCATCACAAGAACTGTTAAAAAAAGACTAGATCCTCCGTGGTTATACATAATGGACCCAACTCTCTTCTAAAATTCAAGTATAACGGGTGTCAAAATCTGCTACTCTTCTAAGACAAGTGAAATTTTGTAATGGGAAAAAAGATGATGTATGCTTCTGTATGTAAAATTCATATACTCAATTTTAACATCTGTAAATCCTTCTTTCTGCCCCCAAAACCATAGAGGGTTCTACCCGGTCCAGAAACCATTGCCTCACCAGTGAGAGAAACTTTACCATCCACACAAAACAACCATCAATTCTTACCATCACAAGTTCAAAAATTACTCAAAAACACCTTCTACTTTCGGAACAAAAAATCTACGAGAATCATGTAAAAGACAGAAGAAAACACTCAAACAAAATATAAATATATATAGGAGGAGCGCTAGATAGCACCCATACATTTTCAATAAATAGGAGATTAGGAATGTGGAGAAGCAATTAATATTATTTTTAAAAAAGAGAAAAATTCATCACATGACTTACACCCCCTTTTAAAATGAGGCATTCCCAATAATTTATATATATATATATATATATATCAATTCCAAGTACCAACCAACTTTTAAAGGAGAAAGTTCAAACCATTCAACAAATCTCTCAATCTTTCACCAAAATCATGTTTGTATATCAATAAATCTCAAATTGGATTGAAAAGCATAGGAACCAGAGAACATCGCAGGAGACTAATGCCAAACGGGCCCCTAAACTTGTGGGCTATAATAAAATTGTAATTTGTGGAAGCAGGAAACTTTTTTTTTTCTTCTCTCTCTCTTCCATGTCCGCTATGGAGGACTGGCAGAGGTTGTCATGAGTATCTTCTACGACAAGTGGGGCATGAAATATTGGACGTCGCCGCATTCCACCAGCTTTCAATGCACATGACGTGGAATCCGTGATTGCACGTGGGCAAGACGGTGAGCTCTTCTCCAAACTTGAATTGGGATAAACAGATGACACACCCTTCTTCCGCTGCTGCTAGACTTGTTACATTCGAAAAAATCACAACCTTAACCAACGCATCAGCGGCAGTGTCGCCACCTGCGGGTGGGGGACAGCGATTTTCAGCGACCTCCGGTACGCGGTTCCCTTCGACTAGAGGTGGGTGGTGAGCCGGCGAGGCAGTGACCACCGGTCGGGGAGTCACCATATTCCCGGAACCGGCGGATGCGCTAGGTTGCGGGGTGGCCAAATTCACGGCACGCGCAGTTGGGCGAGCGATGCGCCAGGGGTCATCAAAGACGAAGACGTAGATAAAGTAGATCAGAAACAAGAAGCAGGCTAGGGAGACCAAGCCGATGAGCATGATAGTCTCATCGGCAGAAGTGGGAATCTCATCTCCGGCTGAGTCTCGGTCAGAGTGCAACAGACGTCGCATGGTGTGGTTGGTGTTTTGTTTTTTTCAACGAGGGGATGTACAGAAAAGGGTTTACCTTTGTTGTAGTTCTCCAGTGTTTCTTAATGTCTCTGGGAGGGGAGGCAAAAGTAACTTCTGTTCATGAGTTGAATGGAGGTGAAATACTCAACCCAAATATGTAAAGAAATATGATTCAATTCAATGACTGATTGGATCTAGATAGAGTTTCCACTTCTGGTGACTCTCCTATTCATGACTGTAGTATTCTTTCCCACCGGGGCCTCATGTAAGATTTGAAAATATCGTGATAACATATCCTTACGTTGCAAGAACTCTGTTTTCGCAATAGTACTTCTACTATATTTACTATTCTAAGCATCACAACATGATAAAATTAAACCAAGAAGAGAGGCAACGGACAAAAATCTACAGAATTATTTTAATAGTATTAATTACATTTTGTCTTAACCCCCATCCTTTTTAATCATGATTAGAGTCTAATTATAGACGATTTGATGGTTGGACCTCCTAAGGAAAAGTCATTATTTGTTAAAATTGGAAAATCCCTAAGTTGGAGGCTAAAGATCTAAAAATTTAGAGATAAGGCTGGTGAGGAATATCCTAAATTATTATAAAGAATAATAATAATAATTGTATGATGATTAGACCTTTATTTTGGCCCTAGACCAGATCATTTTAAACCACCATATGCTTGCTTCTATTTTTTTTTTTTTACTAAATCCCTCTTGTGCTTGCTTGAAACACTCCAGCCATTTAAGGGGTTTTTCATGGAGAGAATGATTTTAACAATATCGAAATCTGTGTGCATGGCAATGGTGGGCGATGTACGATTTCTATGGTGGATGAGTATGATGGAATATGGGTTAAGCCAAAGTAATGCTGCTCAGGTTTTTGTGAAACACTAATCTATGGTGAGACCTTTCGATCCTTGGCCCCACTAGTAGGCGTGTTTGTGAGATGAAACACATAAATACTATTTGGTTTACAAACAGGAGAAAGTTCTCCTTGATTAATATGCTCCTAGATAGTCCTGCTATAACATTTTCATACTTTTCATATTCTTAATAAAGTAGAGTTAACAATAAAAAGGAGTACTTATTAGGCCTTTACATATTTTAACAATTTTACCCATATCTTTATTTATCATTAAGAAAATTCTTCGCCTTCATATGATTTTTTAAACCTTTTTCACTTTAACTTTTTTTTTTTCAACTAATCCCACAAAGTTCTTCATAGTAGGCGGCTAGTGACATCCTTTATTTTAATATTAAGATAAAATTTTTTTAGTTTCTTTTTTTTTTCTTCACATTGTTAGTTTTTTTGAAATCTTAGGGTCACTTTGGCATAATTTTTTTTAAATAGTTTTTTGAGAAGGAAGATTAGGAATTTGTTTGGATGTTACTGTCACGGGGCCTCTCTCTTTTTGCATAATGGTTCTAAGGAAGGTGTACTTCGTGTAGTTTAGGAATTTATGCCGAGCATCTCTTTGCATAATAGTTCTCGTAAATTCATATCTTTACAATTTATTTTAGTATCGGTTATCTTCAATTTCAAACATTTGAAAATGTGTTTTAAAGATCCTTTTTTCATTACTAAAAGGGTAAATTTTATTAATAGGGAAGACAACGATTTAAAAAAAAGTTTTAAAGGGCCCTACTCTTTAACCACTCAATTAGATGAAAATATGATTTTTTTTAGTGGACTTATTAGATTAAGGGAAATGTCTCAATCACTTGTTTCCCTAAAATAACCATAAACATAATTAATTCAAAATATAATTTGTGCTGTGTTGCTAATAGAGAATAAATTAAATATATCAATCAAAATTTAGAAAAATAAGAGAGGAGCATGTGACATGTTCATAGCATTGAAGCAATTTAACAAATCTATTATAGCATTAAGGCAATTTAAAAAATATTGTATAGCAAAAAGATGACTAATTAGATCTTCCTTTTATTCAGAACTATTAAGTTGATGAATTCATTTAATTGACCTATATCTTGACAATTTTAATAGAAAATACCATCATTCTTACATCTCCTTATATTTTTTTGCCCGTTGTTTCATCTCTAATTACAATCCTCTCTCCATCAATCTCTGCATTTTTTCTCTCACTGCCCCAGGCTCAAGTCTCAAAGGAATCAAATGTGATATTCTCTTAAGTGAACATTGATGTGTTATTCAGTGCCTCAGTATATGTTTGTGTAGTGTCCATGAAACACTCAGCCTTTTCTATTTTCTCATTAAAAAAGTTTTTTTTAATTGATTTACAAATAAGATAGAATAAAATAAAGAAAAAAAAAGGCATTTTTTTTGTATTCCTTTCCTAAAAATAAGCATTACAACTCCCTTGTGTCCTAAAAAAAAGCATTATAACTCCCTTGCGTAGTTGACACACCTTCCATCTTCACTTACCTCTGAATTGAAGATCAAAACAAATATACAGCTAAAAAAAATATTGAGCGATTAGCTCAAGGGCTATAAGCTGACCCAATGGGGCTCTTTTTTTTTTTTTTTTTTGTTTTGCCATAATGCTTTGTATGATGAGGAGGCCTTTCCATTTTCCCACCCTCACTGATGATCTTGATGGGCTTTATTAGCTAGACTACAAATGTATAGTATTTTGTTCCACTACATGAGAAAATTTGTTTTGATTAACTTGCATCCAAGTGGCTCACATACTAGAACTATAATGTTGTCTTCTCAGCAATTAACGGAGGAAACTTTTAGCAAATCGATATCATCTCATCATCATGATGTTTGTCCATATTAGGATTGTGGAAAAATTTTAATATATACAATTAATAAAAAGTCCTTAAAATTAGGGCTTATTTGGCATCTCTAGTCTTATTATTATAGATCCATCCAAAATAGAGGCATTAGAAAAAGAGTCATAAAAAAATAGGCTAGAATCAAAATATGTGTTTGGTAATATAAGAATTTATTTTAAATAGACTTTTTTAAATAAATGGTTGAACCTTTTTCACAAATTTCTCAAGATCTACAAAGTATCAAGCTTTGATATTCGACTCTATAGTCATATTTTTCCTTTCAATGAAAGCTAACGATTTGAATTTTGCGTTTGAGGCCCACAAAATTGTTTAAAAATTAGCAAATAATTCACATTGTTTAGTAAATGTCTCAATATTGGCGATGATCCAATAGCTAAAATTAGGTCTCCTAATGATCACTGACCTTATAAACATTCTTAACAGTTTGGATCGTGATTTATTGTCTTAGAAATAATAAAAAGAAAAAAGAAAAAGAGACTGCCTGTAGAATAATCCAAAGTTGGGCATATTACATCAATGGTTGAAAGTTTTTCACAAATTTCTCAAGATATACATGAAATCAAAACTTAAAAATTGACCCCATTAATGTGTTAAACCCTCCAAACATTACCAATAGTTTGGATCTTGTGGTTGGAGCCCATTTATTTTTTAAAAAAATCCAATGGCTCATGCTTTTTTGGACATATCTCGAGATTGGTAATGATTCAACGGTTGAATTTTGGATGCATGGCTGTGTTTGATCTTATGCACATATCCAACCATTTGGATCTTCATTACCTTCTTTGATTTGAAGAAAAAAAAAAGATAAAAAAAGGTATGGGATGTGATAACTGTGATTTACTTTAGCAGCGCCTCTTATTTATTCCCTCTTATTTCGAGGAGGTGAGTTTTGAGGCATGTGGTTTAAGAGATTTTACCTCAAAATGTCTAAAAATAGTAGAGGCTAAAATCACATGCTAAACGGTCTTATTTTCCTACACTCTAAATATTTTAGACATTTAGACAATAAGATGCAAAAAATAGTGCTTTGAAAGAGGGCTTAGACCATTGATCATAAAAAGTGGGCTGACAAAATGAAGTCGGCATGACCGGTGTTCTTGAGTTTGGAAAGGGAGCTTCTAAACGTATACTGTTTTTCTCTCTTCTTACACCATTTCTCTTTATACACAATCAGTAAGTGAGTGAGTTTGGTTTTTCTCTCTTTACACACTCTACATTTACATATTATACCCCCACCCTCTAAACATGAAAAATTCCTCTTTCTTTACACGAAAATTCCCTCTTTCTCTACACAAAAAATCCCTCTTTCTCTACACCTTCTTTCCCAACGGTTCTTCTCCATTCGTCCTCCATTCCTCTTCCATTCCTCTCCAATCTTAAAGGTAAGCTTTCTTTTCTATTCCATTATTGTCATAGTTGTTCTCCTTTCTTTTCTCTACCATTTTCAAAGGTATTCTCTTTTCGCTTCTCTTCTCCATCATATCATTCATTAAAATGGGTTCTTGCATGTTTGGATTGTGATAGAAGAATGAATTTTTTTGCCATTCCATTTGGTGTTCGTTATGCCCAAACAATATGGGTTTTTCCTGTCACCATGTTCGGCCTTGTGAGGCCAAACAAGATTCATATTGTTCGGCCACATAGGGCTAAACATAGTACATGTTGTTCGGCCATTGATGGTTGAACTCTCTCATTGTGTTCAGCCATGAGTGGCTGAACCTTATTCATTGTGTTCGGCCAACAAGAACTGAACATATGCGTTGTGTTCGGTCTGTTTTGGCCAAACACTTTGAAGAAGATTTGGTCAAATAGGGCCGAACACAATGAATACACAGAAGTGTAACTTAATTAATAGGTGATTAAATTACTTACAACTATGGCTAGTAGTTCTATAACTCATCCAACGGCTTTTGAAAGAAGGCGTCATCAATGCGTTGAAGAAACAATTATTGAAGAGCCGAAATAGCCGGAAGTCTAAGACTTCGAAGAGAATGAAGATGAAGATGTAGAGGAGGATGAAGAAGATAATAGAGAAGAAATGATTGGGCTAAATGACCCTTCGGTCTTGAAGAGTTTTCAAACACACGTTGCAAAATTTATTTGGGAATGAAAGGTATGTTTTTATATATTTTCCATATAAATGTGATATTTTATTTCTTCTGTAATGTATATACATATTTTCAAGACTGTCTTCCACTCAAGTGTTTGAGTCATGGCCAAAAAATAAGAGTGTGGCATCTGAATGAGTCAGATTTATTTGAATGGAAGATTGATAGGTTTAGTTTAGCGCTGTTGATCAGGATTTCTTACAAATCTGTTGATAAGATCCTTATGTCAGCTTTTGTAGAATGTGACATCCAGAGACTAATACGTTCCACATGCCTTTCGGGAAATGACCATCACTCTAGATGATGTTGCCACCATTATTGGGATCCTAATGACTGGGATAACTGTTTCATATAATGATGATTTTGAATTTTCTGAAGCTAAATAGCTACTGCACCGAGCATTAAGAGTTCGATACTCGAAAGTACATGATAAGCTTACACAGGTGCGGAGTCAGTCGGTAAGGTTGAAATGGCTAAAATATAAGTTCGATGCAATAGTAGATGCTGATGGAGAAGCGACCACGAGTAGTGAAAGCCTATTTGGTATATATGTTTGGATGTACACTGTTTAGCGACAAAAGTGGCACACGCGTTTTGGTCATTATCTTCACTTTCTGATGAATGTTGATAGTGTGACTTCATATGCATGGGTGCTATTGCTTTGGCCTATCTCTATGACATTTAGGGTTAGCTACTTCGTATGAAGTGAAACAAATTGCCAGGTATTTGTCACTCTTGGAAACATAGATAAATGAGCACTTTTCATGTTTTGCTCATAAACCAAATTTCATGTACCTTCAACACGACCCTCGAGCATTGTTGTGTCATCCAAATAGAAAGTCGAATAAAGATGGCTGTCTTCAATCATTACGAGAAACGATTGACGAAATGGGTAATGATAAGGTATTGCATATCTCACCAGTAATAAATTTAAATTAATCTACGTTTTTGTATTTATGTGCTACTAAATATCTATGTTAATTGACGCGAGTAACTTGGGATCCGTATTGCAATTTAAGGCAGTAACATCCATTATATGAGTTTGCATTCTACTCGGGATGCATTAGGTGTTGGGAGGTTGTGGATCCATATCACTCAGAGAGAGTATTGGGCAATTTGGAAGACTGCAGACTATTTCTGCATCACAATGGACTCTAGATTGAGCACATTGAGGTTTAAGTGCTTAGCAGTATCAAATTGCGTATCAATGGATTGATCAACAGTGGCAGAGATGGGAGAATCATGTATTGCCACCCGCAAATCGGAGTCTGGCTCTCAGATTTCCATCAAATTGTATTCTCAATTATATGAGCTGGTACACACAGATATCATAGAGGATAGTACAAAACCCAATGTATTAATCCATGTGGGGGCAAAGAAATGAGGCAAGTGGGGCTAGCTTTTCTACAAATTACGAGCAGCATTGTCAAGATGCACTAATATCGCTGAACCACTAACAGATGCTGACTTTTATCGTGACCTGCAGGGGACATACGCTAATGTTGATCGGATGCGCCATATGTTAAGAGGACTTTTACTTGAAGATGCGCAATGAATTGTGAGGGATCCCAATATGACATCAACTACTTATACAGGCCGGAGTAGGAGTGACAGAGGTTGATGTGTCCATGATGATGTTGTTTTTTGTTTAGGGCAAAATTCTTTATTTTTGTTAAGTTTGTGAGCAGTTCACAAATATCATGTATAATAATGTTGTTTTTTGTTTAGGCCGGGATTCTTTATTTTTGTTAAGTATATAAGCAGTTCACAAATATCATGTATGAAGTTAACAAATGTACTGTTAGTAATTAAAGTTTCATGTTATCTTCCAAATAAGTATAATGAGTTACATTCAAAATTAGTTATATCCCAAATGAGTTACATGCCAAATTAGTTACATTGAGTGACATTCCAAATGAGCTACAATGAGTTCATCCAATCTCTATCGTTTTACTTGTTACTACATTTGAATTGACAAGCTCTTTGAAACGCTTAATGCGACCTGTATATGCAGTTGCGTATTCATTTGCACATGGAAGATGAAATTCACGCTACTTGTTCGCAATCGGTGGAATTGGATGACCTGGGTCTAAGAAGAGCTAAAACATAACAAAAGTTAAAAATTTTATTTAGAAATAATAAAGTATTTCGAACAAAGAGGGATTATAGTCTAAACAAAGTGACTGCCATTTACAAAATCAATCGCTATCTCCTTGCGAGAAACTATTGATAATGGCACAGACCAAAAAGGCAGAAAGGTAAGATATTGTTGCATGCTAAAGTGGAATAATACCAAATTATAATAAGATGCGATAATATGCCCCATGTTTGGCATAGTTATCCAATGGGAATAACTAGGGTAATTATTATAATATGACAAATCTTCAATCAATTCTTGAACTCTATTTTTAATCCCATACAGTTGTTGATACTCTATTGAGTAGGCAAGTAATTCATTTACTAAATCTCTCCTAACCCATGGCTAATAATCTTTGGTCAGCTCAAGTAGCCTAACAATGGCTCTAAGCTACAGTTACCATCAACTGCAACATCCTTTATAACGTGTATGTAGTACCTAATCCCATCTGGAAATTGCTCACGGTAAGAAAGAGTAACATTTGCAATTGTTTTATATGATCACCTTCATTAAAAGTCTTCTCAACTAACACCAATTCTACTTTAACATCCAAAGTAGACCTTTTCATTGCACTGTTAGGCAACATATCAAGCTTAAGCTTACACCAATGTGGATGTACGCAACCGAGGAGAATTGGGTGTTGTTGAGAAACATATTCTCTAATCTCATGTGCACAAGGTAAATCATGCATATGACGAAGGATATACATACATGAGACCGGATCAGTTCCAACTTGATTGGCTCTCTTTTTTTCTGATAATATTTTGTCCAATGCATTTTTTGAGATGTTGCCATGAAGCTCATTGAAATTAGAAGGCTCGAAACTGGTTTGCACAACTATCTTACTTTTTTTTCAATGATGCTTTAATACTAGTATGTTGTAATTGGAGCAGATTATGGATCTTTATCCAGTTTGATTCAAGATTTCCTTCACTTGATCCAAGTTGTCTCTTTAATTGTGCACGTGAACTCTCAGCCCTATAAGGAAAATAAAAGTTCTTAATTCATATGGACATATTACATAATAAATGTAACTCACTTAAGAACAAACATTCACATTACCTATTCGATATAGTATTCCCTAAATGTAAACAATTATCTGCCCATGTAGATGCAAATTTTTCCTTGTATGCATTTAACTATGTGCTATTCACATATTGCAGCATTTCGGGATAAGTATGGAAATCCTTAATTAGCTTACCAAAAAGTTTATTACACTCTTCTTCTGTGGAAGAAGACATCACCGTATTCCAACTCATATTAAAATTGTCCCACATTTTCTTGGTTTCAAATAACTTTTTACATTTACTTAAGACATTCTTATTAATGTGCCACATACACAATAAATGAGTGCTCTCCGGGAATACACTGTTGAAGGCCTTCATGAGCCCCAACTCTTTGTCGATGACAATGACTCCGGGAAGAACACAATTAATATCAACAATGATAAAATGCATGACACCCAACACCCATGCATAATAATCTTCACATTCAGCTTAGAGACAAGCAAAGCATGTGGAAAATGTCATTTCTGTTAACGTAACTCCAACAATCTCCAAAAAACGTGGCCAGTATCAGTTCATCTTGTACGTGCAATCCATTATCACGATATGTGGAAATGCACGCTACAACTCTAAGCTGGTTGGGTGTGTACAACACATGTCACTAAAGGTGTCAGGATTATCATAGTTTCTATGCCATTCAATATACTTATGCTCTGCCAATTTGCATAAGAGTTGTTGCATTTAACTTCTCTCACCCTGTTCAAAGACTTTCTGCCTATAACGTGCATTGCGGATAGTCTTCATTGTTGTTACATTTAGTTCACTTCTTTGTTTTAATGTAACCAAAATATCTTTTGGCCTAACCATATTCTTTGACAGATCAACTAACAACTCCGTCTCTTCCTTTGATAATCTCCTTGCAAATGAGTGCCCTTCTAGATACTTCGCAGCCAATCGAGTGATTATGAATACCACACACAACTTCCAACATCCAATCATCGTTTGTAGCCAACTTCTTACCCTTTAATGTGAACAAGCATCCACATTTCTTCGTGCCTGTTTGATCTTCTTTTGAGGAGTCACTGCAAGAAAAATCACTTTTGGCGACAACAAAATTTGTCACTAAAACAATTACTTTCGTTGCTAAAGCCTTTTAGCGACGAATAGAAAATTGTTGTTATTCTTTCGCAGAATCCTAGTCTGCGAAGTCCTACAGAGACAACTATAGCCGTCGTCGCTGAAAAATAGCTCTTTCAAGACAACGATTATCGTCGCTAATTCATGTCGCAGTAACTATTATGTCGCCAAATATTGAGAGATGGTTGACAGTAGACTAAGCTTTTGTGACGACATTCTTCGTAGGGTAGTAATAAGTAAATGCTGCCAAAAGCTTTTAAAGCCATATTGTTGACATTGGCGAAAATGTTTTAGCGACAAACTATACTGTTGGTAAAACCTTTTGGGACGAACATGTTCATCCCAAAAGGTACAACACAGGTTTTTAGCGATGGCATTCTGTTTGTCGCCAAATGTATTTTTTTTAATCAAAACAATGAACCTATTTCCAATTCCATCCTGCATGACTTGTTTTCAATCTCAAAAAGGAGTTGTCTAATTTCATCTCAAGTAAACATTAACATCCAAAATCCCAAATTTAATTCAAACTAACAACTATTCAAATATATAGATAAAAAGGTCTATTGTGCTACAAATGTTAATACATATACATAAATTACTACAAGTGTTCAACTTAACATCCCCAAAAAGTTTACTATGGTCAAACAATTCAACAAAATGGAAACAGCCCTGCAACCGATTCTCAATGATCCATATCCATCGCTAATCTGCCAAACAAATGAAACTTATATATCATTAAGGAGCATAACTGATATGGGCATATTATAAAGTAAACATAACTAATATATAATTCATTCCTCATTGAAAATTACAACTGTTAGAATCAAACACAAAAAAAAAAATGATTATCTTTTTCAAGTTTTAATCTTTTCCCTTAAGAATGACAAATTTAATCTCTTCATTTTCTTCTTCTTTTTCCTCTGCCAAATACAAATAGCCCTTCTTCTTCTTCTTCTCATTCTTCTTATTTACTTATGGCCAAACCACCTGCAACTCTTCACAAAACTTATCTTTCTAATAAAGTTGTAGAAGAGCATGTACCCTCCCTATATGTTCCTTCAAACCCCCTCCCCCTTCTCTCTCTCTCTCTCTCTCAGTTTAACACCAACGATGATCATAACACTTCAATATATGTAGCTTTCAAAATTGAAAACATTGCAGTTTCATTGATATAAACACAAAGGGAGAGTTCAAAGCACCAAAGGCAATCCACTACAGAGTGATTAAATTGATAGAACTACCAAAGAGAGTTTCATACTAATCAAAATGATTAATTCTAGTAAAAGATCTAGTGTGGAAACAAAGAAAATTTTCAAGACAACTATATGAACTGTAGATTATCGTTGCTGAATAAGATAGTGGTCCTGCCAATACCCATCATTCAAAAACAAAATTAGAATGAGAATATGATAAAATAAAATAGGACCAAAACATGAACATGGCAAGAGAATTATCTTTACAACTACAGCTGCATCTCTCACTCTCTTGCCCCTTTTTGCTCTTTCTCTTTAGTCTTTTTTGTAGCAATCAGAATTTGAATGGTTTATCTTTAGAATTAAAGATTTGATTTTGATTATGCACCTTAGAGATGCAAGAGTATCGAGATCTTCATGGAGATTGCTGGTCTTAGTGTGAGAAATCATACAACTATATGGAAAGATAATGTGTTCATTTTGAAAGCTTTCGGCTGGACAAATTGTAGTAGCATGCAAAACTTTTTCCTGTGAGTAGCCCATGCAATAGGAAATAGCCTAAAGTTCACACAGATCCAAGTAATTTCAATTTTCAACTATTTGATCATACTCCCACACGACAAGATAGTATGTGATACAGTTAGACATATTTGTTAAGAAGTGACCGTATCCATTTTCACTCAACCTCATATGAAATTGGTTTGACCCCTCTTTTAGTTGGTGCACAGTTACTAATTCTCTTCTTTGTATAAATAGAGTGAAAAGCCTTTGTAATAGATTAGCTTTTGAGTAAATGAGATAAGGTGTTCTTTGTTTTGATGTTCTCTGCAACTTCTCTGTTCTTTTTCTTCTTTGTTAATACTATTTACATTGCTACTTAATATATGGGCCTAAGTAGAGTAGTGGAATTTAAAATCACTAAATAGTAAGATAAAGAAGAAAACAACAAGAAGAATAAACTGAAAGAGAGTACAAAGGAAAAGAAAAAACAAGAGAAGAGAGATAGTTGATCAAGAAAGAAGATGCAAAAAGTGTGATGAAAAGATAAAATCAGAAATAGAAAAAGAACAAGTGCAGTTCCATTCAAATGATCCAATCCTTTAAATTTATCATTTGCTTCATTCAAAGTTTGATCCATTCCTTCAATTTTTTTTTAATTCTTTACTTCTTATATTTTTTTATATATCCATCAGTTATACTTGTTTAGTTTGTTGTTATGCTGATATCTAAACGGGGATACCATTTTTGCTTGCTCTTTTGCCTTTTGTAGGTTAGGAATCCTTATATTCAGCACAATACCCATTTTCAAATATCATTACTACCCATCAAAATACAATTAGAAGATAAAAAAAAAATTGAACCCAAAGGTGAAAACCCTAGACAAAGAAAAACCCCACAATCCAAATCATGAGAAAATGGAGATAGAGATTTATAGAGACAGAGAGAAGTGATTACTTGAAAGAGATCTAGAAAAACAAAGATTCTATTCTAGGCTTGGAATGGCAACACTCTTCTTGAAAGTTTACTTTAATACTTGTAAACTTTCAATAAACTTTTTGCCCATTCGCTTGCTGGATTAAATGTAGCTTCTTTGAAGGTCTCTAATCTCCACCATAGCTACACTGAATATAATCAAATCAAATTCAACTGATATGAGTATTTTACAGGTACCAAACATGACAAAAAATCTGTTGGAAAAAAACATACATAAACTAGAAAAAAGATATTATATTCTAAGAAACCTAGTTCATAGATTTAGAGTAAAGCATAGAATATTCAACAAGAAATAGGGAGCTGAAATTAAATTGATTACAAGAGAATGAGACCATCCTAATTTTATTCCCATCCATTCCTCGACTAAAAAGAATCAAAACAAAAATGACAATGAACTATTAACAGGATTTCTATCATCTTTCAATCTGTTCAGCAAACCAAATCCAAATAAATAAATTAAAAAACAAACAGTTCAACCATTTAAAATAATTCTTACTTGCATGAAAAAAAAGAACCATCATATGGGATAAAGAATAAGAAGATTACATACTTAGATGAAAATGAAATTTTGTTTTCCTTTTAGTAATAACAAGGGATGAATGAAAATAGTAGTAGTAGAAGTAAAGTAAATAAATTTCTAATCTCCTGCTGTAATTTGTCCTTACAAACCAAGAAAAAATCTCAAGTCTTAAATAAATTTTTTTTCTCGAGATTCATGTTAGATGCATCTTGTTGAACAAGGGAAATTCCTTTTTAATATCTACCTATAGTAGATAAAGAAAATAGATACACTCATTGTAAGGCCTAGGAATAGATTGGTTGAACCTTCAATTTTATGAGATTTTTGTAAGGTCATCAATCTTTTTAACGAGCACTTCAATAATATACATCTTGATATCTTTAATAAATTGGGTGTTCAATCTAAAATACTTAATACATGGACCAACATGTATAAAATTAGGAGGAGCAGTGAACTATACATATATGTTGTTGAGAAGTGTACTATTGTTGAACATAAAATAAAAATAAAAGAAAGAAATGATAAACCAAGCAAATCTCTAATCTCCACCCTAAATCATAAACCTCCTTCCTTCAACATCAACCCCCTTCAAAATCAATTTCTAATTTCCACCCAATAGATTCCTCATCCATTAAGTAAATTACTCATGCAAGGGGAAATGCATTCATCATAATTAGTAAATGCATTCATCTAACCAATAAATACATTCATCTAAGAATTCCGTAAAGTGAGAAAGTGAGTGCATTCATCATAATCAGTAAATGCATTCATCTAAGAACTTCACAAGCCAAATATGACATTTTTTGCAACAATGCTAACTTTATGAATTCTTACTATTCAAACAAAAAAAATATAGAATTCTCATAAAAGAACAATTGCTTTTATATGAGATATGAGAAATTTCCAACAAAATAATATTGGACATTCCATAAACAAACCCAAATAGTGTCCTAGATTTTTCCCCCATTTGATTTAGTTGCTATTCAAGAAGTAAAAATAAAGAAAAAAAAACAGAGAACCTCGACAATCAGTACACATACATACACTAAAACCACAAGAGAGAGAGAGAGAAAGAGAAGACAAAGGCCTTGTTTGGTATCTCTCTCTATTAGTATTCCAACAAAGCCATTAAAAAAAGAGACTAAAATAAAAAAAATGCATTGGAGCAAACCTAGAAAGACATCCATCATTTGGAGCAAACACAGAATGCAATATTCTATCCAACCAACTCATTTGATGAGGAGTCTCATAGAAAGGATGACACATGTGATTTGGCTTGAATGATCTCAAAACAAGGCCTTGGTTATGTTTCATTCAAAATAAAAAATATTTGGTATTATCTCATTCCATTATTTTATAAGATGAAAAAGTATATAAATACAAATGAGACATAAATGGGTCGACGGATTCATCCTTCATAAAATAAATACAAGATGGTGGAATGACTTCCATACTTCCAAAATAAGACATTTGTCAGTAGTTATCTTCTTTCTAAAGATTGTGTTTTTTTACAAGCCCACCATGAAAAACACAAATAGTTGGGACTTGGTTTGTTGTTCTTGTTCCTCAAAAGGGCCATAGGTAGTTTTCGTCATGACTGCAGGAGACACAACTGTGGAAGAGGAAGTAGCAGCTATTCCTCTCTCTCGTTTTTAGACATCGACGAGTCTTGATTTTATATTCATTAATTTAGACAGCCCCAGGTAGAGAAGGCATTGTCAACACCAAAAAAGGTTAATGGTGAGGGATTTGAATCAACACATTTACATAAACAAGAAATAAAGCAGAAAGAAAGGCAATCATAGTAAGATAAAAAAAATAACTAAAGAACTAATTGGTTTTATAGATAGGGAAGATGAAAAACAAATGAACAAGACAATTCCTCCTTTCATATTACACAAAAAGAGAGAAAAGAGAAAATAAAAGAAAAAAAAAAGAAAAAAGAAAAAATAGCAAACAGAATAGGGGAAGGAAGAAACAACAAATAGAACAAGGGAAGGAGAAAAGGGTGAATGAAGCATGAACAAGCTCAGGCCTAAGAATTAAGATGATCTTAACAAGAGGAATTGAATAGCTCTACCAAATAATCAACCCCTAGGTCCTCCAACCCTAATACATTCTCTATCCTACCAATCTCTCTCTTTTCTTCATCTAGGTTGAGGAAACAATGACACCCATTTTTTCTATGATCAACTATACAGAATAAACTAAAAAAAAAATCCTATACAGAATAAACTCCAGCCAACAAAGATAAATCTATACATATGAGCATACAATTTGTCCTACATTGAACTGATGAATTAAAAAAAAAACCTTAATACCCCACAACCCAACAATCAAAGAAACATGTACAGCAAGCTCAAAACAACAAAACCCATTTCACCAAAACTCCAACAACCCAAAAAAAAAAAAACACCTCAATTCAGTACAACTGAATAACTTAATCAAGAAAAAAACAGCACATTAAAAAACAAAAACACATAAAACAACAAACTTGGGCAAAATCAAATTAAGCATTCCTACCAAACTCAATTTCAAAACACAATGTACCAAACAAAAACACGTACAACAACAAACTTGGGAAAAATCATCTTTGATCATCTTTTCCTCTCATAAGACAAATGTACCCTTGATTGCAAAATAAAAATAGACAAACAGAGGAAAATATGATCAAAGCTACCATTTTTTTTAAGCCTATGTGATTTTGTAGATGGTAGCTTCAAGTAGGTAAGATTTGATCAAGAGGAAACACAAACAAAAAGATTGAAAACAGAGCAAACGTGCATGTATTCTAGTTTGGGTTTCCAATCACATTGAAAAGGAAATGATGGAAAGGGGAGCACAATAGGGGAGCACATATCTCGTGCAGCGACTCCTCGGCAAAAAAGTCGCTTGATCACACGGTTAAGTGAAGATGACGATGGTGATGAAAGAAGATGGTTTTGGGAGAGAGGAGGAGCAAGACGCAGTCCCACTGGCAGAGGCATTCCCACCTCCAAACAGAGAAGATTTGGGGAAAAAAATAAATTGAAGAAGATTTGGGGAGAAGATGCTAGAATATTACCTAGAGGAGAGAGGGCAAGCGGTGCACCGCCGTTGACGCCGGAGCTGGAGGTAGATTTCAGGAGTGCCGCGGTTCAGAGAAAAAGAACTGCTGCGGGAAGTTTCCTTTTTTTTTTTGATGGAACCCTAATGAAAGGAGCATGCACTGGCACCAATATTAAAATGTCTTCTGCGACGATATTCTGTCATCGCCAAAACACTTTCACAACAACATAATTTGTTGCCAAAAGTTTTGAACATATTTTGGCGACAGCTTTCCTTCGTCGCTAAAAGCCTTTTCCCGGTTTCCTCTTGTCTAAAGGCGGTGAAAATTTTTAGCCTCTTTGGCGATAGCTTATATTCGTCGCTAAAAAGTATTTACCTTCTTTCGCGACAACTATTAATTGTCGCCGAAAAATATATCAACTCCCTTGGACACATATTGTCGCCAAAAGCACAAAATAGTTGTTGCCAAAACCTTTCCTGTGATTTGGTGAGAAATAGCTGATCGCACAATGTCACAACCCGAGCCCAGGGTTCGGGGGTTAGCAAAAGCCAAACCTAAATGACACACGTATTCCCGTGCATGTACACGTAGACCGAGTCTAAATGCACACGCACAAGGGAACATTCACACGTGCCAAACATGTACGCGGAAGCTGTAAATATCAGAAACTTCAAACTAACAGTGCGAGGAGAGAATACGAAGAAAGAACTGACATAATTACATGTGAAGGTCTTACAAAATGAACAAAATAATATATACAATCATGACATGTACAAGTATGAAGATCCTCAAAACAAGAAACAAGACTCCAATGCCATGCATGTCAAGAACGCTCTCCCGTGGAGTGATCACATCCACTCCTCTAGGCCTGATGGGGCCTCGGGGGTCTCATCTGGAGTCTGGCCGACCGGCGAGGGTTCAGCAGGGGTATCTGGGCCTGCAATACCAAAAACAACTGTTAATACGACGATTCAGCAAAGTATAAACCATAACAAGTTAACACACGCTGTGTCTACTAGAATAAAGAACATCATGTAAATTAAATAAAGCATTTTCGTATACTAGGCTGTCATGCAAGAAAGAAATATGCTATGCGAATCAATGGATACATGCAGTGTACACAACTAGTGGCTACTACATTACCATATGCTCCCAAAAGAGGGATCTTGTATCGTGCAAAGAACACCATTGTCCGGACCAGGGTACAATGGGTCTCGGTTTCCTGGGGTCCGGTTCCCCAAGACATTTCCTTACTGCAGCAAGGCCATGTAAACTATACCAAATTCACCCCGTCGGGATCCTAAGGCCGAGGCTAAGTAGTGCCTGACCATACAGAGTCAATCATGAAAACCCTGAGTAGATTGTGACAACATATCATACATGCATATCCGTGGACATGTCTTGTACGTGAAATTACACATGCATACTCAAGGTAAAAAACCACAATGCGAAAGTAACGGAAAACAAGATATCAGATAGTAGAGATCAATGATCGAATGCAGTATGTTATGCAACAAATCATGCGAAACCGGATCATCTTTATTTACAAGCAAATTCTAATCTAATTATTCGGTGTTTTTAACCGTGCATGATGATGTAGTTTTAAGTTATTCGATGCACCGTTGTCTAGTGTTGCATTGAATCGGGCGGTGCACGAAGTCCCTTAAACCAACACCCATGGGGAGGTGCTTAACATCCGGATAACGAACATGAATGATTCGCAGCCCTCGAGATCATTCATGCGTTGTATCACATTCCGTTGGGCAGGTCTCGGTGCTCTACATTCTATCATGAAGGCCATATCGGTCTTTCCCTTACACCTATCCTTGTCCTTCATTATTCTAGTGTGGATACGGCTTAGCCGTAGGTGAACGTACGGCTTAGCCGTAGGCATGTTACGGCGTAGCCGTAATATGCACTGCGGCTCCACCACGATTCCCTTTACTGTTCATCCGCAGTTACGGTTCACCCGTATTTTGTTCTACGGCTTAGCCGTGTGTGTTCTACTGCTTAGCCGTGGCTGGGCCGTAGAAGGTCTGACAAATTGATTGCTCTCAGTTAATCCAGAAAAAGAGCACCCTGTATTGATCTACGGCTCGGCCACGGCTGAGGTTCGGCTTAGCCGTAGTGCAATACACGGCTTAGCCGTACCCTAGCCGTAGAGGAAAACTGGATTTTTACCCTCTCTGGACTTTAAGCCTTAAGTGACATACGGCTTAGCCGTATATGCACGAAGTCAATGTTCTGAATCACGTACAGAAATCCTGTGAAATCATCAGAATTGCAAATATCCAATAGAGATAGACAAAGTACTAATCAAATGGGCTGTAAACACATTTTTTCATACAAATTCATGTGAACTAACCAAAATCAAATGCATACCAACATGGGTTCTTACAGATTATGGTTATACTTGCCTCAATTGAATTTAATTACACAACTTGCTGTCCTTGGGCCCAAACACAACCTAACACCAACTACAACAACATGCATGCATGAGAATTTGAAAGAATGTCAAGACCTAGCGTGCACTCATGGAAACAAGAAGGAGAAGAATAAGAATGAGATGAGGGAGATGGAAGAGAATCCCAGCTTACCTCAATCAATACACCAGTGACTAAAAGGACCAAAATCCCTCCTATCAGCTTGATCGATGGAGCAGAGAACTCAGTAGGGAGAGAGAAATAATTTCACGTGAACAGTGAGAGGAAAAATGAGAGAGAGAGAACGAGCTTGTCGATGGTCTGAAGTTTACATATATAAGATAAGTAGATGTCCAAATTGCAATGAAGTCCAAGTCAGAATTTTATTTTCAGTTTGAGTCAAATCTTGGTCCAATGGAATCATACGATATCGTTTGCAAACGACGTAGTTACGAAAGTTGACGAGCTCAACGAAAGACACGTGTTGACATCAAGATGATGCAAAAATGACCATGTCTTAGAAAAGCTAAAATTACAAAAGGGGCCTAGTTTACTTAATCCAGGTCAAACTCAACCCAACTACCTATGCATGACCCGCAACGAAAATAAAACACAAACAAAACACAATTAGCAACGAAAACAAGATTAATTAACCGCTAAACGAGGTCAAGCTGGGTCGGAGTGTTACACACAAGGGGGTAAACTAGAACATACAGTGATGACTTACTAGATTCGTTGCCAAAAAACTAATTTTAAGCGACAGCAGTGTGGGTTGTCGCCAAAATATAACCTTTTGGCGACAATATGATTTGTTTGTCGCAAAAAGGCGTCGCCAAAACTGTTTTTCCTTGTAGTGAGTCCTTTTGTCATTGGACTTGCACGTATTATAATATCCAAATCTCTCATATGCAAGGGTAATTCTCAGTTTTACACCAACTCCACCTGCATTTGAGGCTCTAATCACAATAACAATACCGTTTTTCTTGCCAACATCACGAGCCCACTTGATTAAAGCATCCTAGCTTTTGAATATCTACACATATCAGCATTTATTTTTATATATTAACTCATGCAATTAATTTACAAAATTATAAAGTTTTGTGTTTTACCTCATGAGTGGTAAATTCACTTATATAATCCATTATACATTTGGCAATCACTCGGCTACATTTTGTAGATGAATCATTCTATATATGGAAATATAAAATGTTAGCTCATATATTTATGTTCGGCCCTGAATGGCCAAATATAGATATACTGTTCGGCCAGAATGAGTCGAACATATGAAATGTGTTTGACCTTCTCTGTCCAAACATATGTATGTATGTTCGGTTATTACAGACTAAATATACATATAGATGTTTGGATTTCCAGGGCTAAACAACACGTGGGATGATATAGAAAAATTTCAGAAAAAAATAAAAAAATGTATAAATCTCAAATACATTGACCTTATCACTGCCATTTTCATTGAAAACAACTATTTGAGTATTAATCTCCTCCTCCATTGCACTATTTGAGTGTTAATTGGTGTTTAATGGGACAGAGAGCATTGAAAAAGGAAGAGAATGCTAACTTGTAGTCTTAGATAGTGATGCTCTATTAGAGGGAAGATAGAAAAGTGAAAGAGAAAGTCTTAGGGATGCTCCTTTAGATGGAAGAGGGAAGAGGAAAGATGGAAGATGCTCTTAGAGGGAAGAAGGAAGAAGGAAGGAAGAAAATGTGTATGAAAAGAAATAATAGTCTAATGTTGTAGAGATAAGGGCATTTTAGTCCTTTTATATAGGGTAAAAATGTAAAAAAAAATAAAATAAAATTATGGTATAGGAAGAGAGAAAAATAATGTATGTTTAGAAGCTCTCGGTTTGGAAATGATCTTCTAGTTATTCTTTTCACTGGCTTTTGGTTTTGCCCTTATTTTGGCTTCTTCGCAAAAGAGAGAAAGAGCCCCTTTGTCCGTCTACATATCTCCCTATAGTTTCCTTCAATTGCAATCTCTCTGACTTCTGTGCTGCCTCTGATCGATCTCTCTGTTTGTCTTTTGCCATTCCAAGCTCAGGTAGTTCTCTTCAGATCCTCAAATTCTGGGAAGCTCGTTTGGGAAATCTGTATTTGTATTCAATTCCAAAGATTGGTTTTTTGACATGGGTTTTTCGGTATTGAGCCGGTAAGTTTCAGATTGCTGGGGAATTTCTGGTTTGGGTAATCTCCAGATTGGGTTTTGCAAATGGGTTTTTGGTATTGGGTCCCTTTTGTTTTCTGTGATATGTTTTTGATAAGGTGGGTGACTTATGGAACTTGTTTTTGCAGATGTGGGGTCTTCTGGAATTGGGTTTTTGGTATTGGTTTATGAATTCCTGCTACAATTTGCAAAGTTGGTTGGATGAATTTTTTTAGGGTTTCTGATACTGGGGATTTCTTAAATTCAATTGTATTTGATAATTATATTTTGTGGAGAGGATTTTTCCTTTTGAATGCTCTTTGATGTGGGTGATGTAGTTGTGGGGATTTCTGCATCTTTCCGATTACTTTTGGAAGAGATGGAGATTTAGTTATTAGTTATTCGGACATTGTCTTTTAATTTTTTTTATAGCAATTGATTTTACGTTTATTTTTTATTCAGTTTTTTTGGTTATGTTGTCTTTTCATTGCATTTTGAAGAGCTGGATGTTTTACTGGGTGTTGCTTCTTTTGGGCTCTTTGAAATTCTTTTTTGTTTTCATAGACAAACGGTGTCTTTTGGGTCCTTCATGATGTTTAGGATTGGGAGGGTCTGCATGGTGTAGTTCTGTAATGGCTTGTGAGATTTGAGTAGATGGAACTGTTTATGACTTTCTGGCAGTAATGTTCTTTGATGATTTATCTGATTGGAAGTTAATTTAAGATTTCATTTGGTGAAGGCGAACAAGTATTGGGGAAGTTGTTGAAGTGGACAATGGCTGGGAGTGTGAACGAGGATAATGGAGGTGGGAGGTCTTCAGAGTGGATCTCGAGTGGACAGCGGTGCCAGTCTGGGGAGTCGCTCTCTGAATGGCGGTCCTCTGAGCAGTTGGAAAATGAAACTCCCTCTACTTCACCCCCTTACTGGGATACCGATGACGATGACATTTGTGGTACTCTCTCTCTCTCTCTCTCTCTCTCTCTCTCTCTCTCTCAATGTGTGTGCATGCATGTGTGTGTACATGTTTATTGTAATTATCTTTACTTGTTATGATGATTGATATGTTTGTGCATGCATTCTAATTGCACGATTTTACGGAATGTGAACAAGGGTTCTAAATGGGTTGGACCCCAAATATCTATACTAGATCAAAATTAGAATGGGCCAGGATTCTGGCTGGAAGAGTGGGAGTGGGGGGCTGGGGCAGTGTTTCTATTATATACTCTAGGGAAGAAATCTTCTATTTAGAATCTAGAGAAGAAATTGATAATTATGCTGTCATCTCCATCATCAATCGGTCTTTGTTGTCTTTTCTATTCATCGTGGCAACATTCTATCTCTCTGCAACGTTACATGCTTTATCCAAGTGCGTTCTTCCAAATCTTTATTGGCTGAGCTTTTCTTAGTAATTTGTACTCACAACATTCACTTCCCATACCTGGTCTGTTTCTAGTCTTCTAAAGTACAAGCCAAAACAACCTTAGGTGACATTCATTTATTGTAGAGCTATTTGTTATTTTGCTCTTTTGTATCCATTTCTAATTCTAGCCTTCCCATTCCAATGCATTTTCACATCTTGCCCACATATATTT
The DNA here is from genome assembly GCA_037013555.1 of Sextonia rubra. Taxonomy (NCBI): domain Eukaryota; kingdom Viridiplantae; phylum Streptophyta; class Magnoliopsida; order Laurales; family Lauraceae; genus Sextonia; species Sextonia rubra. Next base: position 26,394,190 of record JASUAD010000011.1, on the reverse strand, counting down.
TGTCATCTTAACATTTCTCTATTGCCCAATATTTGTCTTCACGTGGCTGTCTTGGATAAATGTCCCTTTGATAACATGGTTCAAAATATGGGCTGATATTGGCTCATTTGGGCCTATATGAACCGGTATCAATTCTCACTGCAACGACTATTATAGATAACAAAATATCACAAAAATATTAGCCAACATCATCGGAACTGTAGTTTGAGCTGATATATTGAAAATATTGGCCACAATACTTCTTTTCTCAAAGGCCTCATTTCTCTGATGCAGTCTTGGCCCTACTAGTGGTCCCATTCAAATTTAATTAGATTAGGACCATATTATTTTATTAGTCGCTTTCTAATTGCATTATTAAGGAAGTTTCTATTAATAGATTAGGGTTTGCTAAGGCATTGAGTTTGCTTTTATTATATTTATGGTGTTGTAGAAAAGAAATTCTCAAATTTGATTGATTAATAGAATTGTGGGTTTTATCCTGGAGGTGTGTCCTCGTGTGTTTAAGTCTTGTTGAAGACAATTCGAAGCGCCCTCAATCACATGCTTCGGCACCTTACATAGCCCTAATTGTAGGGCCTATATCAAATTGGTATTAGAACCGAAGATCCCCTCGATCGTCGGCATGACCCTATCCATCATCCTGTTCATATCCACCAACATCTGATAGCTATCTGCTGCTCTATTCCGTATCCACCATCCCTGCAAAATCGTTGCTCACCGTAAAATCCTTTTGTTCTGGTCTTCCAACGCTAGCCCAGCCCTCGTATCTGCCAGTCGAAAACCATCCCACCGTCAAAAATTTAACCTTTTCTTCATAACCCCTTTCAACCTCATCATCACAGATCCCAAACCACCCTTCCTTTTTCCAAAATCCTGAACCCCACTCTATCCTGATGCTCGAACCCCAGCCGCACCTGCACCCATCTTCCAAAACACTACCCACACCCAACCTTAATACGATCAATCCAACCCACCATTACCAAACCTTGATCGAAACCCACCCCCCATCTCCGTCAGGCCACACCCCTTGTCGAACCACATCTCGAATCCAGTGTGAAAAAAAAAAAAAACCTTCCAGCCCCAAGCGCTGACCAAAAAAAAAAAAAAGATGTAGAAAGAGTAGCAGCAGTTGAGAGGTAGGAGAGAGAGCGTACTTGGATCATTTGCCCTTGTGTTGTCTCCAACACCTTCATCATCGTTGCTTCTTGCACTCCATTGCATATCTGTCGCAGAGTTCCAACACCGCCATGAATATTGTGTGATGGCAATGCCAGATGCTTCACCACACGACTTCATCTTCGTTGCCATTTTTGTGTTTCCAATCCCTTGCCCGAAGACATTGCACCTCCCTCTCCTAATATTGTGAACGATACAAGAGAAGGAAAAGTCCAACCCTTTTGTTTACCCACCTCGCACAAAGCTTGAGGTCGTGCAAGTGGTTTGACTTCCCCACCACCACGTGCTACACCAAAGTGGAGGTTATACACAAATGCATGCAAAGGAAAATTTTCACCGTTGCTGTGACACATGTTGACCGAAGCCCAGTTCTGGTAAAGCCCCATTCCAATTCAGAGTCAAGGCAGATTTGGTCAAAATCAGAGGCTAGTATTTATTTTCGTCAATATCTGTGCCATCTTACATCAGAGTTGCAATCAATCTTCATCATCGTGTTTGTGGAGAGCAAATCTTCAGTTTAGCTAGACTTTTAAATTGCATTAAAAAAAAATGCCTCCTAAGAAGCAAGTGGGGGTCGAATCGTCATCTTTTTCAATAGAAGATTTGAGTGCTTCCACTAGAGATTTAACTGCAACAGTTATCACCATGCAAACCATCGTATAACAATTGGAAACTAAGGTGACAACTTTAGAAAATAATTAGGGCATGGATCCCGATCGAAATGATGGAGAAAATATACGGAATCAACGAGATCCACTAGTCAATAGTGCTGATCACGATTTAGGGATTAAACTCGTGATTCCCAAATATGATGGAAAATTGCAAGAGATCTACGTTCAAGCTTTCAAAATTTGAAACAAAGATCTAAGACAGTTGTTGATTATTCTGAGGAATTTTTGGCTCTACAAGCTCGTTAGAGCTTGAATGAAGATGATGATGTGGTTGTTGATAGATTTTTCTATGGATTGAGAATAGACATTAAGCATATCCTTGCATTTCAAAGTTTTGATAATATCGATGAAGTCATCCAACATGTCGTCAAAGCCAGGGCATTGCAAATCATTAAGCACAAAAATACAAATGAGTTCTACCAAAGAATTTATCTTTGTAAGATACTAAACCTAGTGGTTTTTTAAGGTAGTTTTTTGCAAAGACTAAAAGTCAACATAGGATGATTTGTTTTCACTATCAATAACCGAGGCATCATGCGACGGAATAGCCAAAGCGCATACATCTGATTGGAATTGAAGGTAATGTTAAGATGTCCCAGATGGTTCTAAAAGTACTGAAACTGATCCCAAGGGTGTTGAAATTGAGGAAACATTCGCAGATACCACAGCTGAAGCTCTTATCGTCATTAAAGAGGCTCCACCAACTGTTGAGAATGAAGGGTAGAGGAAATATATCTTCTGTTCTACGGGTACAGTTCTTGGACAGCACGGTACAATTGTTGTTGATGGAGGAAGTTGCAAAAATCTACTTTCTCAAGCTTTTGTTGATCGCTTCAAGTTGAAAGTTTATAAGCATAATTGCTCTTATTTTGTCAAATGGCTGATGATTGGTGATAAAGCGTATGTACGACATACTTACAAAGTTACTTTTGTCATTGGTGAGACTTACAAAGATATAATTTGGTGTGATGTTGATGCGGTGAGGTATAAAGAGATAGGGCACATCATCTCCTTAATGATGTAGCTGCCTAGTTGGTGCCATATCACTGTTATGTGGGTGTCTTTGGAGCTCCTTTGTGCCACATTGAATTGTCTTGGAACTTATAGTAATTATGTGGCTTAGTCCTTGTAAGTTGTGTTTGTTTTGGGTATGATGCTACCTGTTTAGTAAGTTGTAATATTTAGTGTTATTAGGTGTGTAGGGAGTAGTAGTAGTTAGTCTAGTCAGTTGTAGTTTTGAATGTAGCAGCCTTGGAATCAAGCATGTATTCATGAGGGCAAGAGTACTATATATTGTAAGGGGTCCAATGGAGAAGAGGAGATGATTTAAAGATTAGTTCTCTGCTTTATCCCTTATTGCTGTGTTTGTATCTTTGCAGTTGGGTATTTTGTTGAGTAAACATCAATATGCAAAATTGAAACCTTAGTATTTCGGGGTCGAACTTCAATATTTCTAGTGTTCCTACAGCAGTTGGTTTTAGAGCATCTTAGTATCTTGGTGCTTCCTACATCATTTGGTAGCTGAGTTGCATTCCTTCATCATTTGGTATTAGAGCTCGTGCAACGCTCTTGGATTGATTACCCATCTAACGGCTTCCTTTATGGTGGCTAGACGACGTCATGGTGGACGTGGCAATCGTATGATAGGAGATGCGACATATGAAGAACTACAAGCACTTCGGAGGCAAGTCGGAGAACTAACCTTGTGGCTTGATTGTCAAGAAGCTCGCAGTGGGGATAGACAAAGCCTTGGTTATTCTAGTGACGAGTCTAACGTCATCGAGGAATTTGACATGCTAATGGTGTGCAATGATATTAAAAAAACCAAGTATTTAATAGGTGAAACTTCAAAGCAATCCATAATTCTTTCCCAGCTACAACCAATGAAGAATCTAACATTCTTTTTGGTTGAATGAATATAAGAAGACAGTTCACATGGGGCACTAGAACTTGTCCAAAGTTATGTTGATTGGTCAAAACCTCAATTTTTGACATTTATCCAGAGGATGAATCTGATTTATCCATTTATGATCGGTGTCAAAATGGAAACTTATCCTGTGACGTCAATGAGAATTTGATCGATGATGACTATCAAGAAGATATTGATAAACCTATCTTTGATGCATATCAAGATAGTTATGTTAATGATACTTTGACCCTCAAAGTCTACGTTGATGACAGAAGCTTTGATGTGCATTCTGATTTAATGTCTTATTGCTATGATCATGAGTCAAGCACTAAGAGTATCATAAAGCATTTGGACTCTTCATTTAACAAAGATGGAGCAAAAGATGTGCATTATTTTGAAGATCCATTTGGTGAAATCCCTTCAAACCGATGTTATGGTCCATTCATCCAAGACATGATTATGCAACATTGGATCGAGAAATATTGGGCTGATTGGATGGATGTGATACATGGAGTGTGCCAATATACCATTCGGCAACAACCACAACAACAGTGGTCTTTTTCAAGATTTGTGGAAGCACATGTAGTTCTTTTACATGATCGAGATAACATTTGAATTTGTGGACAAATTCTTTTTCAAGAGGGAGAGTATGATGCAGTGAGGTCTAAAAAGATAAGGCACATCATTTTCTTAATGATGCAGCTCCCTCGTTGGCGCCATATCACTGCCATGTGGGTGTCTTTTGAGCTCCTTTGTGCCACACTGAATTGTCTTGGAACTTATAGTAATTATGCGGCTTAGTCTTTGTAAGTTGTGTTTGTTTTGGGTATGGTGCTAGTTGCTTAGTAAGTTGTAATATTTAGTGTTATTAGGTGTGTAGGGAGTGGTAGTAGTCGGTCTAGTAAGTTGTAGTTTTGAATGTAGCAGCCTTGGAATCAAGCATGTATTCATGAGGGGAAGAGTGTTGTATATTGTAAGGGTCTAATAGAGAAGGGGGAGATGATTTGAAGATTATGTTTATTTCTTAATTCAGCATTGAGATCGGTTCTCTGCTTTATCCCTTATTGTTGTGTTCGTATCTCTAAACCTGGGTATTCTGTTGAGTAAACCTCAATACGCAGAATTGAAAACTTAGTATTTCGGGGTTGAACTTTAGTATTTTTGGTGTTTCTTTATCAGTTGATTTTAGAGCACCTTAGTATCTTGAAGTTTCCTACATCGTTTGGTAGTTGAGCTTCCTTCCTTCATCAGATATGCTACCTATGAATGGTGATATCTTATTGGGTTACCACTGAATGTATGACAAAAATGGGACTCATGGGATATGCGATAACACATACATATTCTTGTATGCTGGAAAGCAAGTCACACTTCATCTTGAAAAGCCGGGGCCTTTGAAGAAGCGTTTTTTGGCAATTGCAATAATGGAAGCCCTTCATGTTCACTATATTTACAGAGGCAATCCGAAGAAGACTCCAGTTCGAGGACGCACTATTCTTTCAATCCGGGAAGGATGATGCAGTCTGGGCACAAGTGGTTCCATTCAAATTTAATTAGATTAGGACTGTGTTATTGTGTTCGTAGCTTTCTAATTACATTATTAGGGAAGTTTCTATTAATAGATTAGTTTTTGCTTAGGCATTAAATTTGCTTTTAATATAGATATAGTGTTGTAAAGAAGAAATTCTCAAACTTGATTGATTAATAGAATTGTGGGTTTTATCCTAGAGGTGCGCCCTCGTGTGTTGAAATCTTGTTGAAGACAATTCAAACTGTCCTCGGACACGTGCTTAGGCATCCTACGCTGCACTAATCCTAGGGCTTGTATCATTCTCCCTCATCTCTTCATTTCCTCCTTTCCAAGCACAAGTTCAAGCAGCAATTAGGATCCTCCTCCAATCACTCTTTCCATTAAAATTCAACCAAATCACGAGATTTCTGTCATTCTCACAACTCTAAATCACACAGAACGTCTGAGATTTCTTGATCAATTGATTGTATTGTATTGAATTGCTTCTCTTAGAGAATGAGTACTAATATATAGGAATACACATGCCTTAATTAAGGCTTTTACAAAGGAAACTAGCTAATCACTAATCTAAAATAGGAAAACAATCAAAACAGAATATGTACAGCCATCTAATTGTTGACCAAATCAAATCCCACGTGAGATATGGCTAGCTGGCTAGCTGGACAGGATTGATGGGCCTTGGGTCCCTTGATGGGCCAATGTAACATATGAGCCAACTTAACACCCCCCCTCAAATTGATGCGGGAGAATCAATGAGCATCAATTTGCGAACCAAGAATTGATGCCGTGGTCGAGGAAGACCTTTAGTAAGAATATCAGCGACTTGAAGCTCAGTGGAGACATGCGGAAGACTCATGACATCACGTTTAAGCTCATCCCGGATGAAATGACAATCAATCTCGATGTGTTTAGTGCGTTCATGAAAAATCGGATTTTCAGTAATCCGAATTGCACTAGTATTGTCAGCATAGAGGGGGGTAGCGCCGTCTGCGGGGAAGCCAATGTCCGAGAGGAGGCCGCGGAGCCAAATAATTTCAGAGCACGCAGCAGACATAGCGCGGTATTCAGCTTCAGTAGACGATTTTGAAACTTTGTCATGTTTCTTGCATTTCCAGGAAATCAGACTTTTTCCTAAAAACATGCACCAACCGGTCGTCGATCGGCGAGTATCTGGACAACCAGCCCAATCAGCATCTGAATAGGCTGTGAGAGATAGAGGATTGTCGGATGGAAAAAACAGCCCGCGAGTCGGAGTGCGAATAAGGTACCGAATGATGCGTCGCACAGCAGCCATATGAAGATGACGAGGAGCAGTCATGAACTGACTCATGAGGTTAACCGCAAAGGAGAGATCAGGACGAGTGATGGTGAGATAGATCAAGCTACCGACTAACTGGCGATAGGCGGTAGGATCGGGAAGAAGATCACCCTCCTCTTTACTGAGTTTTAGATTTACTTCGAGTGGCTTATCAACCGGAGCAGAGTCAGTAAGGCCAGCCAAGTCAATGAGGTCAACCGTGTATTTGTGCTGATTGAGAACGATCCCAGTAGTGGATTGATGAACTTCAAGACCGAGGAAATAGTGCAAGGGCCCGAGATCCTTCATTTGAAATGTCTGATGAAGAGAAGCTTGAAGGTCATGAATCATTTGTGCATTGGGTCCTGTAATGACAATGTCATCAACGTAGACTAGTAGAACAGTAATGCCAGAGGAAGCATGATGTAAGAACATAGAAGGATCATACTGGCTCGGATCAAAATTCAAGTGAAGAAGAGCCTCTTGAAATTTCTCAAACCATGCGCGAGGAGCTTGTTTCAGACCATAAAGAGAGCGTCGGAGCTTAGCAACCATGCCCGGGCCAGAGGAGGACCCAGGAGGCAGACGCATATAGACATCTTCTTTGAGATCACCATGAAGAAACGCATTTTTGACATCCATTTGATAGAGAGGCCAGGATTGAGAGGCCGCAACAGCAAGGATTGTGCGGACAGTGGTCATCTTCGCGACAGGAGCAAAGGTTTCATCATAATCAATGCCATATTCCTGCCGATTTCCGAGAGCAACGAGGCGCGCCTTATACCGATCAAGAGAGCCATCTGGTTTTAACTTGAGAGAAAAAATCCACTTGCAGCCAATCGGTTTGACACCCAAAGGAGAGGGGACAACATCCCATGTATGATTTTTCGCTAAAGCGTCCAACTCATCGTGTATAGCCTGGGTCCAACATTTGTCCTGCACAGCCTGAGAATAGGAGCGGGGAATGGAAGAAGAGGACAAAGTGGCCATTAAAGAAGTATGGGAAAAACCATAGCGGTCAGGGGGTACCGAAATGCGGGTGGAGCGACGCAAGGTAGGAAGCCCAGAAGAACCAACTGCGGGAGGTGGACCAGATGCTGGAGGAAGATCAGGAGGGGGATCCCGGGAAGGCGCGTCTGGATGCCGTCTGTGGTACACATAGTGAGGATTGAAACGAACAATGGAGGTGGTGTCAGAAAAACCAGGTAAAGATACTAAGGAAGAGTCAGGAGGGTCAAGGTGTTGTTGAAAAAAATACTGATTTTCAAAAAAAACAACATTCCTAGAGGTCCGGAAGCGACGAATGTGAGGGTCGTAGCAAAGGTACCCTTTCTGGAAGGGGGCATATCCTAAAAACACACACTTAGCGGATTGTGCAGTTAATTTGGTCCGTTCAGAAGGGGGCAAGTGTACAAAACAAACAGAGCCGAAAACATGAAGAGCATCATAAGATGGAGATGTCTGGTATAAGCGAAAATATGGGCTCTGATTGTTAAGTGAGGCAGAAGGTAGACGATTTATGAGATGTGCTGCAGTAGCCAGTGCCTCAACCCAAAAACGGGTAGGAACCGATGATTCAAGCAGAAGGGAGCGAGTGACATCAAGTAGATGTCCATTTTTCCGTTCAGCAACTCCATTCTGCTGGGGAGTATAAGGACAAGTACGATGAGAAATTATGCCTTTGTGTTGTAAAAACTTTTGAAAATCAGAGGAGACATATTCTCCACCCGAATCAGAGCGCAATATTTTGATGCATGTGGAGAATTGATTCTCAACATAAGCTAAGAAAATTTTAAAAACAGGGAAAACATCAGATTTGGAATGCAGAAAGTAAATCCATGTGAACCGACTGAAATCATCAATAAAGGTGACAAAATATTTGTAGCGAGCATGAGAAAGAGCGGGAGCAATGCCCCATACATCGCTATGAACTAAATCAAAACACCTAGTGCTGTGTGAAGTGGAGATAGGAAAAGGAAGAGTTTTGCTTTTTCCCATTTTACAAGTAGCACAATCAAAAGGCACACAAGAAGAGAAGCCATTAGATTTATTGATTAAACCAGAATTGAACAAGAGGGACAAAGCCTTGGAATTAGGGTGTCCGAGTTTTTTATGCCACAATTGGCAATTATCTTTAACAGAAAAACAAAACATATCACTAGCAACTCTAGTCCTAGGAATACGAGAAAAATCCAACGGAAACAGGCGTCCACACTTAGGTCCCTTCGCGATCTCCTGCCCGGACATCTGGTCCTGCACAACACAACCAGAAGAAGAAAATGATATGTTACAGTTATTTTCAACAAGCTGCCCAACTGACAATAGATTGGAAGTTAAATTGGGACAAAGGAAGACATTTTTCAAGGGGATGGGACCAGGAATGTCTCCAAGAGCAGTAATGGGAACAGTACCACCATTGGCAGTCTGTATTTGAAGATTTCCAGTGTATTTTTTCACATTGGAGAGAGGGTTCCGGGAATATGTCATATGATTAGAGGCCCCGGAATCAAGAAACCAAGTAGAAGATGGAGGGGATGTACCTGAGAGACCTAAAGCAGAAAGGGCATTGACAATCATTTGCTGAACCAATTCAGGAGTCAGAGAAGAGGAGGGCCCATGCTGTGCAGATGGTGGAACAGGCAGTTCTGAAGAAGCAACATAAGCATGTGGAGTCGGAGACTGAGTCTGATATAGCGGAGCCTGATGCTGTGGAGCTTGATACGGTGGTGGCGGACGTTGTGGGCGGCGACGACACTCAGATATTATATGTCCCGGCTTTTTACAGTAACTACAGACCTTCTGTTTGCATTGAGATGCAAGATGCCCAAATTTGTGACAGCTGTAGCATTGAGTTTTGCTCAAGTCGCGAGTGGAAGGCTGAGGAGCCTTATTTGCCGAAAAAGCGACTGAGTAAGTCTCAGTGGTTTGTTGAGCCAGATGTGCTGAGGTAGACAGGCGTTGTTCCTCTCGCAAGAGTTCATTTAGACAGACATCTAAGGATGGTAAAGGCGTCCGATTCATTAGGGAAGAGCGAATACTGTCAAATTCATGCCGTAATTTCATCAAAAATTGATCCCTCTGACTAGAGGCCTGAAGATCGCGGATAACGATTAGAACATCGGCAGCCACATCCGCATACTTAATACTATCATATTCGGACCAAAGGTTTTGGAATCCGGAATAGTAGTCTTGGATTGATAAGTTCCCCTGTGCATATTCAGCAATCGCACATTCAAGATGGAATTGACGTGCTGAGTTATCTTGATGGTACACTTGCTTCAGATACCTCCACATCTCTTTAGAAGTAGAATAGGGTTTAAGATTCATTATTAGATGGGGCTCCACTGAACCCAGTATCCAAGATTTGATTTTGGCATCTTTAGTAAGCCAAGTGGATATCTTTTTCTCATCTTCAGTGGGTTTAGGGTCAGATCCAGAAATATAGCCCCACAATTCCTTGGCTTCAAGATAGATCTGGAACTGAAATGCCCATGCAGGGTAATTTTTTCCTGTGAATCTGACTAAAGTAACCTCAGATTTCTCCATTTTTAATAAAGATCTGTCAAACACACTGAGTGAAACAGCAAAAATAGGAACAGGTTCAGCAAAGAAAGGAAGTCTTAAAGATTGTGAACAATCTTATGATCAATCAGTACCACGATCGACCAGCCAATGATGACAGAACAGTAAATCAGCACAAAAAAAGGCCCCAGACGACCAAAAAACTGCTGTTGATCCTTGACGTGGGCCCCACTGGAAGATCTGAACAATGATCAGATTACTAGTCTGAGGATGCACAATATCCTGGTTTCTAACGGAAGAAGAACTGTCCAAATCCACCACAGATCCAAGATTTTGGACGGTCTAGATGAAATCAATATTAAAATCTGGAAAATCTCTAGAATGAGTAAAACACCAACCTGGAAGCCTTGAAAAATTCTAAAAAAATCTCCAATAGTCTTAGAAAATCCAGATGACCAAGACTAGACAGATTTTGGATGGAGATTTGATGATCAGTGGTGGGCCACCATGCAGATCACACTGTTTGCAACGTCTGTGTTCCTTGAAGTCACGATCTCCTCTGACGATCTTCACAAGAGAGAACAATTTCTCTTTCTTCTTAATGAGTTAATGCTTTCTAGGATCGCAAGACAAGATTTCTCTGAACCTGCTCTGATACCATGTCATTCTCACAACTCTAAATCACACAGAACGTCTGAGATTTCTTTATCAATTGATTGTATTGTATTGAATTGCTTCTCTTAGAGAATGAGTACTAATATATAGGAATACACATGCCTTAATTAAGGCTTTTACAAAGGAAACTAGCTAATCAATAATCTAAAATAGGAAAACAATCAAAACAGAATATGTACAGCCATCTAATTGTTGACCAAATCAAATCCCACGTGAGATATGGCTAGCTGGCTAGCTGGACAGGATTGATGGGCCTTGGGTCCCTTGATGGGCCAATGTAACATATGAGCCAACTTAACAATTTCAATGGATTTCTTCTTGGCAAAAACCAAATAACTCAACAATGACCTTATAGGTAAGCATTTTGAGGTGTTTTATTTATTATTTCCAAGATTCTTTCTCCAAATAGCTTAGAAATGGTTGAAACATGTTGGATTGATGCGACCTCAGATCTGCAAGTGGAAAAAGGGACCAATTCCAACAAGGGTTTCAGCCGAATCTGTGAAGGATTCAATGAGGGGCCAAGTTCTGAATCTCGAGAGGGATTTCTAACACAAACACAAGCAATCATTAAAGCTATATCTTCCAGTGAAGAGATCACACACATTTATATATATATATAGAGAGAGAGATTCTCAAAAACTCCCAATTTTAAAAAGGGGAATTTGTACCCCTCTAGATTTGTCCAATGAAATCTTGCCACATCATCTTTACATGCCAACTCATGTTAAGGGAGAAAAAATAGGCATATTTAAATAGTTTGACTTCCTAAAAAATAGTATAAGGGAAACATATTAGCCAAGTAGAAAATGGGCTTGTTTTATAAGAAAGCACACCAGGCATTTTCTAGCAAGCCTTATATATAGGACTATTGTGCACATTGTTGTGGGCCCTTCCTCGGACTAGTTGGGATTGTAGGAATCTAAAGATCTCCTTGGGCCATTCCTTTTTGAAAAAAGTCAGCCCCATAAATCTCCATCTGGGCCTCACAATTTTAATGGTGCACAGTCCATTTGGATTGGTGTGCAGTCGATTCAACAATTCAGTCTGTTTGGATTGGGCTAAAAATTGGTGGACATGTGCAATTTAGGGGGCTCCTATATGTGGTCCATTTGGATGGACCATCTGGTGGGCCTCACCCTAGGTGCGCATGATGCGCACATGATAATTAGTGTCTATCTATATATATATGGGGGAGTATTCTTATGCATTCATCCCCCATGGGCAGCCTGTGCATACTCCGTGGGGCCCATTGTGGACCCCACCAAGGGATGAGATTGGGGGATGGAAAGATCCATGCTGGATCACCCCAGATATCAAGTTTGGCCCCAATAATGTCTCTGACCTCTTTATCCGTGGCCCACAAATCCAATTTGTTTGGGTGGGTGTATAGTCGATCCAACGGTCCAGTTCATTCGGATGTGTGCCAAACTGTAGAGAGTGTGACTATTAGGGGGTCCCTGTCTATTGCAAGATTTAGATTGAGTGATAGATGGTCCCCACCTAGAGTTCTCATAAAAAAATAAAAAAGATGGGGAGGGACGAATGTACATGAATATTATCCTATATGTATATACGAAAAGTTGTACGTCTAAATGAAAATTGACTCTCCTAAATCTTTGCTAAAATTAATCCAAATCAGACTAAATCTCTTATTTTAAGGATTTCTACATATATTAAACTACTAATTAAGTGATTGCCTGACCTGTCCATTTTAGCCTGTGGGTAGGACCTAGCAGCTTGGGTTGACCCATGGGTCATGGGTTTGGTCTGTATAATAGATTTAGAGTTTTGAAGCAAAAGTTTAAAAACATTTTTCTTAAGTGTAATTGTTACGCACTAACTGTTAGCTCATAATTGTGGTTGTATACATGTTAATGTATTAAATTAGGGCCCCCTCCTCTGAGCACTAGTGCTCGCGATAAGGTGAGCACACTATTTTGTAGGGCCCACCCTGGGATGGTCCAGGGAATCAAAAAGTCTACCACAACTTACGTGCAGATGGTGATGGAGGCTCAAATCATCATCCTAACCACTTGATCAATGGCCGACAAGTTTTCACCGTCCAACACGGATGCACAATCATACCAACTCTCCGATTCATTTTGATGGGTGCCAAAACTAGGATTGGTGATTATTGAGGGTTCCTTGTTTTATGGTTCACTTGAATGGATCATACGGTGGGCTCCAAAGGCATTTAGCCACACTGTGCTCACCTTATCATGAGCACTAGTGCTTGGCGGTAGTTTTACATCGGTATAAGATGTCATGACATGGGGGATTTATATTTTGCTCTTTTGTGTGTTCTAATAATAAAAAAAAAAAACATTTGTTTTCTAGCATTTCCAAATATTCTGGATTTTTTTGATATTTTTCTAAGTTTTTTGGAAGATCAAAGAAACCTTGCGCTGCGATGCTGCCCTATATCATTTTCCAAGGTCAACCACAATGACAGCTACGACCACCATTTTAGTTTGGTTGAAGCTGCACTCCTTAATCGCTTGATATTCACTAGCTTATCTCCTAGCTTGCCATCTACTTTAGTTGTCATCATTATTATCATCAAAGCCTTATCCTACATTGGGGTTAGCTATATGAATTTTGTTTTTCTATTCCGACCATTATTGAGCAAAATTCTCAAATAAGTTAAATTTCTTCACATCCAATTTTACTACCCCATCTATGCTTCCTTTTTGGCCTAGTGGGCCATCAACCTGCATAGTCAAACTTTTTTTTTACCAGCGCCTTTGCCGGTCTTGTGTAACATGCACAAACCATATCAAACGAGATTCTCTAATCTTATCCCCTATTGATGCTACCCTTAAATGCTCTCAAAAGTTTTTCATTTCTAATTTTATATTTCCTAGTTTTACCACACATCCCTCAACATTCTCATCTATGCTATAGCCATTTTATGCACAAGCTACTTCTCGATTGGTCAACATTCTACCCCATAGGTTTGCTATCTACTTTAGTCTTATTTAAAATTTCCCCATCAAGCCCTCCATTTTGTTTAATAGTCTCTCAAGTGTCAAAACACACACTACAGGATTCAGTGGTTTACGATTTTGATTTGATTCTTTAACTGTCAAAATCAAGGTTTAAAATAGCTGTATTGGATGTTACAAAAAAAAAAGGCCTGTACTAGAAGACTATGACTAGTTTGGAAAATGATAACGCCTTGGCAACTATTTCAGTTTAAAAGAAATTTTTGAGCAAAAAAAATTGAATAATATTACATTCGACAGAAGAATTTAGACTTTTGTGGTTTATTTGCATATCAAGTTTTAAATGGGAATGTATTGGACACTTAAATGTCATACAGGCTCTTTGTGTGGGTCATTCATTGTTGTTGAATCTGTTCAGGTGCAGTAATTTCATTCACTTTATTGGCTGAAGTTTATAAAAATAGAAGTCAAAACATGCAATGTATGTGTTAATGCTATTGTGGTCCCAGTCAGAGGATTGATTTTATCATGACTTAAGTAGAAAGACCCAAAAATAAATATTAGGAGAGATTGGCATAAATCACATTGATTTGATCCCATCATAATCAATCTTTTCATATGTAATTTGTTAAAGCAAATTCAAAAGTAGTATTATGGATTTTATAAAAACTGAAAATGAAGGAACCCCATAAATCTGAAAAGAAAGTTGCAAAATAATACCAAACTAGATCAATATGTGTTTGCAATTGAAGCGTGAAATGATTGCAAATTTAATGTACAAATCTAGTTGAGAAATGGAAGAAAAGTGATAAAAAAAAGAACAGAAAAACAATGAGATGAACAATTTTGAGTTAGTGATCTATCAACAAAGATAAATTCCAGTCTTTTTCTGTATTAATTTTCGGTTTATAACCTATTCATTTTTTCAGAAAGATTGGTATCTCATGGTAGTTTAATATCTGGGTTGAAGCAAAATTAGTTCCTAATTGAAGTTTAACGAAGCAAATCTGGTGCATATTGAACCATCATAAACAAAGTGAAAACCAAAATCAAATGTACATTTTACACTCTTATCATTATTTATCTTTGCCAGGCATTTAAAGCTTACTTCTATATCATGCAGAGTTATTATACTATTAAGGATGTTATTTAGAATATGAATGGTCTTAATGTTTCTCTAGGGGCAAAACCTTCTGAGCTGTATGGAAAATTTACTTGGAAGATAGAAGATTTTCCACAAATTACCAAAAGAGAACTACGAAGTAATGCATTTGAGGTTGGCGGTTATAAATGGTAAAATACCCTCGCTTATCTGGTTTTAACTGTAGCATTTTCCTTTTCCTTTATTTTTTTTTCCATCAGTTCGTGCATTCTCTTTCATCTACTGTGAAAAAAGTACTCTCTCCCTCTCCCTGTCCCTCTCCTCCTCTTCCCCACTTCCCCATCAAGTATAGGACTGTGATCTCCTGTGCACTGTTTGCACAATTACTTGTGTGCAAATCTGGCTGTGGGGCTGACAAGAATCATGGGCGGTTGGACGGGATGACAAAATCTAATTGTCACCTAGGGCTGTTAAAAAACACATGAACTTAACCCCTGGCACTAAAACTTCCAGTGGCTTTGAAGGCATTGATATTTTGGGTTTTGAGTCCAATGGTAACAGTTGGATGAGTGTCACGTTGGACATAATTGTCAATACACATAGTTATGAGTGTGACGAGGGTTGTTGGATCATATACGGGCTAGGTTGAAAGAAAAATGAACAGTTCACACTCCACTAGGTGTGAACTGTTCACATTTGATTGTAATTGTATGCACACATATGCAGACTGGTATAAAAAACATTCTAAAACTGCATTTTCATAAAATTCATTGAAATGTTATTGAGGAAAATGATCTCAATTTGTAGAAATAGGAATGGTGAATAAACTTGAAGTACTTGAAATCAACTTTCCTAATATCTCTCTCCTATCCCCTAATATCTGTCGTACTATCTCTATCACACTCCCGTAGTCGCACGGTCCTCTTATGGCAAGGATTGTGCATTTTTTTTTTTGAATGATTGGAAATGATTGTGCAATTGTTAACATAAAGGCGATGCAAACCAAGTGATTTTAATGCAGAACTAAGGAGAGCTGCAGGGTGGGCAAGGTAGAAGATGGAGAGATGGGGGGGAAAATTTGGCTTTCACCAAACTCTGTTCTGGAGGCATTACCGACTTGGACTCTCACCAAACTCCAAATGAGTAGGCGTTACAGATCTTGAGAAAAACTCAAAAGAAAACTTGGGGAAGATCCAAAAAGCACTCAAACTTCATTAATTATCCTTTTTGCTAAAGAGGCTTTACATCATTATATATGAAAAGAAATAACCCTAGGACTAATCTGGACCATCTAAACATATTGATGGCCATGGTGAAAATATCCTACTAAAACAACTAAAAACATAATTTAAAGCTCTGAATAATATAAAAATAAAATGAAATAGATGGCCTGGGCCCCAAATGCTTGGTCAAGACTGATGAGCTAGGCCCATTGGCAGGTTGACCTATGGGGAACATGGGCCTGTTGTGAGTCAGATTGCTTTTTATCTTGCATGATCATTATCCTTTGCCATTGAGCACCGTACGTCTTGTAGAGCCCATCACTATTGCAACCTGCCTTTCTTTTTTAATTGTTGTTATTACTATTTTGAGTTTGTTGGTGTCAATGGTGCACCAGATTTTGTTTGATGTGATTCTTTGAGAAACTTTCATCATGTGGCTTGATTAAGATAATGAGATCATGAGATTTGGGTAAATGTTTGGAGAAAGGGGATACTCAATTTTATTTACAAGAGAAGAATGATGGCGAGATTATTGGAGAAAGGTCAGAGACAGGATCATGGTCGGCTGATTGCAATATCACCACTACTGGGCCATGGTTCACACCATGAAAATATTTTAAAACTCTGAAGTCACCATAACTTTGTTGAGAAAATGATCCCAATATATAAAAGGAAGATTACACAAGAAACTTAACATATTTGAAATTCAACTTTCTAATATCTGTCTAAACTTCTCTCCTACTATATCTCTAACAGCGTGGGCAAGAGCCTAGCAGGCCCCACATGGCAAGAGGGTGTTGGATGGGCGAGGCTACATTGGATAAGGGCCCACCAAAATTTAGATCCCAGTGCTTTGGTATTATGGAGAACAAATGTGGCGGCCCTGAAATCCATAGCATAATATCTTCATGGGCTAGATGAGTGTAAAATTGGGTTGGATGGCAATTTTGGAGTGCAAGAAGTGGCTCATTTGTGGTCCACGTGGATCTTGCAATCTTGAAATGCCGTTAAACACCTTTATCCTTTGGGTTTACTTGTTTTTGAGGGATACATTTTATTCTGAGGGAGATGGTAAGCTTGGTGAAATGTTACACTCCCAGCTCTCTCTCTCTCTCTCTCTCTCTCTCTGAGTGCGCACTGGCTGTAGGGTCCACCTGAAGCTGGGACCGGGGGGATTTTAAGATCTTGGTGGGCCCTTCCTACCTGGGGAGTTTGGATTCCATCCTATCAGTCTCATGGCCCTCTCAAGTTTAAAGGTGTATAGTACAGTGTACGATTCATTTGGATGGTGCGAACTTGTTCTTTTTTTGTTTTTTGTCATTTGGTCCACTTGGATGGACTATTATGTGGGCTGTATCGGGGGTGCAAAACTTGCACACCTGATAACCACTGTGATAGACATATATATATATATATTGTAAAAACAAAAAAATACATGTGTATTTATGCATACCTGTAAGCATGTATGTACTGTGCCCGTGTGTAAATGCATGTATATATTCATCATTTAGAAAGGATGCCCCCTCTCTCTCTTGCTAGACATTGCTTTCTCATTTCAATTCTAATTAAAACTTCTGGAGACTGGTTTGCAGGTATATTTTGATTTATCCTCAGGGGTGTGATGTCTGCAACCATCTCTCTTTATTTCTTTGTGTTGCCAATCATGAGAAACTTCTTCCAGGTATGTGATGTATAGTGTGGTCTTTTGTTTGCTCCATATTATCTACTTATGTACTCAACACTCCTTGTTTATGTTCTATTAATTTTAATTTTGTCTGAAAAATTGATAGGATGGAGTCATTTTGCACAGTTTACTATAGCTGTGGTGAATAAAGATCCAAAGAAGTCCAAATACTCTGGTTAGGTGACTTGTGACATTTTATTATTTTAGATGCTATATCCTTTGACACCTCAAGTAACTTATGTGCTAGAGAAATTATTCAGATACATTGCACCGGTTTTGGAAGAAAGAGCATGATTGGGGTTGGAAAAAATTTATGGAGCTATCAAAAGTAAATGATGGCTTTATTGTCTCTGACACGCTTGTGATCAAGGCTCAAGTTCAGGTTATTAGGTATCCTCTCTCTCTCTCTCTCTCTCTCCCTCCCCCCTAATAGCAACCTTTGATGAATCCTAACCCTTAAAACATGCCTACGCCTTGGATTGTTATATGTAGAAATTTTATTTGGGTCAGAGTGATATTCATAGATCATAGATCCTTTTCTCTTAGATAGTTTCTATATTAATATATTTGTTTCCTAATTTCTATGTTACGTTGGGTTATGATTAGATAATTCCTTAGTTTATTTTTAGCATGCTTTGATTGTTAGGAGACACTCTACCCGCTATTTAGATGAGTCCCCATTGTAATTCGGCATGCTTACTCCATTAATAAAGATTTTCTTTCGATTTTCTTCCAATATGATGTGTTACGTTAGGTTCATTGTGCCCTAAGGCTTGGATTTGTCTTGGGATTCGACCAATCCTTTGGGAGATTAGTCCATGCCTTCGATTAGGCATCTGGGGCTGTGCCAGATTGGTATTAGAGGACATTTTTGTTTTTGCTGTAGAATTGATGTAGTAGGAGTGTCTTATGCAACTTGTTTAGTAACGAAGGCATACATGATACCCTGTTTTTGGCTTTCTTCTTCAAACCTCCGCATAGTCAAGATAGGAAGTGTAGGAGAAGATACATCAGATGTAGGTGAAGGAGGTTGAGTTCGCAAAGGAAGTAACCTGATTTTGCACCATTTGCAATTGAAAGTTTCAGTGCTGTGCTCATGATCGGTGATGAACTTAAGTTCCTTTAGCCAGGGTCCCCCAAACAGAATGTGTAAAATTCATTGGAATGACGTCACTTCTAATAATGTCTTCATATTTGCCAATTTTGAATGGAACTAAACATTGTTGACAAACAAGAATAGAATAATTGTCGACCCATGTTGCTTTATAAGGTCGTGGATGTTTCCAAGTGGATAGTTGGAGCTTTTCTCCCGCTTCCTTGATGTAGTCTGGGCCTTACAAGTGGTTCTATTTAAATCTAATTAGATTAGGACTGTTATTTTATTAGTAGCTTTCTAATTGCATTATTAGGAAAGTTTCTATTTATAAATTAGGCTTTGCTTAGGTATGAAGTTTTCTCATTATATATACGGTATTGTAGAGAAGCAATTCTTAGACTTGATTGATTAATAAAATTGTGGGTTTTATCCCTAGAGGTGAGTCCTTGTGTGTTGAAGTCTTTTGATGATTTGAAGTGTCTTCGAACACGTGCTTCGGCACCCTACACAGCCCTAACCCTACGGCCTATATCATTTCTGGGAGATATTGTTCATTACACTCCCACCGTCATTAATAATATTACATAATTTACCTTTGCAATTGACTTGAGACCTGAAAATAGAGGCATGATTCTAGTCATCATCTTCCTCCTTTGAATCAGCTACTAGCAGACAACGCTTGCCATCATCAGCTTTTGTATCATGTAGTTGATCTTCGGTATTTTCATAGGGAGGATCTGTGTCACGCAGCTTTGTGTTTAGATGCTCACTATACTGGTCATCACTATCAGACTCAGTAGTAACATATAAATTTCGATGTGGACATTTAGTTGCATAATGTCCCCATTTGGTTGCAGGTGTGACAAACTATCTCCGTTCTTTCATGAGCACGATTATCATTCTGATTTTGTGACATTTGCTGATTTTTTTGTGGAATTGCCTGTCTTTGTTGAATAGCTGGTTGTGGTCTTAGAGGCGTTTGCTGGGTTGGCTTCTGAGGAGGTAGCCTATAACTTTGTACTTGATTACGATTATAGGTAGGTTCAAGGCCTCTCTTAATGGAAGACTCCATGGCTTGAAAAGCATTGTGCCTTTGCAATTGGATTTCATGTTGAGCTTTCTAGGCTTTATTGAAGACCTCATCAACTTTGGTATGGTCAAACATTGCTACCTCCCGTCTGATAGCAGAATGCAATCCACCTTGATATTTGGTTATGGTCAGACGATCATCTATTTTCAAGTTGCAGCAAACAATATATTCGCAGAACTTGTTTGTGTATTTCTCCATAGATAGATTACCTTGTTGAAGACTTAGATACTCTTTGTGAAAGTGTATCTATATAATCAGAAGGTAGGAAATTGTTTTTGAGCTGATCTTTCATGTTAATCCATCTAGTAATGGGCTGACCCAAAGCAAGTCCATTATTTTCAACACCAGACCACCATTTTCTAGCTGGACCTTTGAGCTTAACCTTCGTAAAGGCTATCTATTGTGTTCATACCATACTAACCAAAATAATCTTCAAGAGTTAAGTCAATCAACAAAAGTTTTTGGACTAACATCCCAAGTGAAATCAGCAACATCAATTTCGATTTTCTTTGTGGTATCATTAGTTTGGGGTGTAGCTAGTGGTGGAGCTAGAAATGTCTCTCAGTAAGGGCAAAGATGAATCATTATAATTCACTAAACAAAAAGACTTATATATATAATTGTATAGACATAAATAGGTGTACATAAAAAAATTTTAATTCCATTACATGAAAATTGATTTCTTTCATTGTGGGAGAGCTGCCAAGATATGCATCTAGTTTGGCCAAAAAGCTTAAGATCTGATGGTTCTTGGGCTCAGGTTTGATGGCTCTTGAGCATTTTCATTTGTGGTTCTAAACTTTGGTTTATTTTTTAAATTTACATTCTTGTTAATTCCTTTTTTATGTTTGGATGTTTTTGTCTGTATTGAGAATACTAGTGAGAATTTTTCCAGATTTGAGTATATTTACCTTATATTTGTTAGTTTTTGAATTTAATACTACTAAGATTGGGCAAGATGGAATTGTGTCTCTAATTTATGATCACCCACAAAGATTTTGATATCACAAATCCATTTGTTTGGAGGTTTATGCGAGGGAAATTTCATTTAGGAAAACTTGAAAATACCTACAGCTCTTGTGCTACTCTGCATGTCAAAATAGGAAAAATTGGAAAACTACAATTCTACTCTCTATGGAGCGAGGCATAGGCCTAAAATTAATCTTGAATTTCATGCATAATTGGCACAGCTTAGAATCTCCGATCGACTGTAGATCAATCTCTTGAAGGATTGATCGAATCCAGAGATAGATTTTAGCCCTAGGGCACCCTCACAAGAGAAAAAACACCATAACAGAGATAAATCTTAAAAGAGAATTTTAATTGATTGAAAATAAGCATATTCATTATGATAAAAGGCTCCTCCTTATGTAGGAGTAACTGTTTCCTAATAACCAAAACTTACTAAATTAAATTAATCAGCTACTAAATCCTATTAAGCAATTACTAAATATTAATCCAACATAAAATAAGAAATAAACCTATTATTTGGAGCAATCTAATTAAGGATAGGGATCCCTGATCTTCGACAGATTGTGGATCAAGTGGGGCCCATCATTGTTGGGCCGGATCATGGATCTGGCCTGCATCAATAATAAAGGCAAAGAAGCAAGATGGTATGAATTTTTTTGCAAAATAAAGATTAAATCAATTACAAGACCATCGCTATTAAAGATTTGGGGACATGCCTCTAATAATAGAAATGGGAACTTATTATCCAAGTTAACCAAGATGCCATATCCATATGACATGCCATATCTATATCTATGAAATATAAAACATCATCATCCATCTTAAAGAATCCAAGATTAATGGTTGTAATTATCAATTGACAATCAATGAGCCCACTTTTTAGGAAACATCATACATCAAAATATAAGATACTATTTCTATAAAATGTGAAATAAAGAAAGAAATAAAATTTTAAGAGTATGGAGGACGATCGAGAAAACAGACCAATCTCCCAAAGGATTGATCAAATCCAGAAGGATTTAGCTACTAGGGCACCCTCATAAGAGGAGCAAAACATCATAAGAGATAACGTTCTCAAAAGAGAACTTTATTAATTGAAAACTGAGAATGCATAATAATGAGGCTTAACATCCTTATATAGAGGAATTGGCTTGATCCCTAAGCAATAATACTTCCTAAGATTGGAATAATCCTAAATAATTAAAATCAAATACTTAATGTTATTCTTAAATAATTGGATATCCAGTTGGGCCTGTGGACTAGGCCCAACGGGTTGGCCAACCCATGGTCTGGCCTGTATTAATTCTCCTTTGCTTTGAGAAACTCGACTCCGATGAGTTGCCAATTGATAAATACAGGAGATAATTCAACTGCAAGTTAGTGGAAATGTTCGATGGGGCCGAAAATCAATTGTACAAACTCGAGCCTTTTCTTTTGATTCGCATTTGTGTAACATCTCTTGGAAGCTTGACATGATCGTTTCCTCCATGTAAAAGTATGTTGGAAGTATTTCTTCTTCTGATGAATGATTTTAGCTTGGATGTGTGATTGGACCAATAGATGCTTTAATTGTTGGCTTTCAAATATTCATGTTTGATCTGCGAAGATAAAGTCAATATGGGGGACGTCAACAATTTGATCTTCTTGCAAATCCACTAGAGCAATGGATTTGATTTCCAATGAGCCAATTAGATTTTTTGAAAGTGGTGTTGAAATCAAATCACCTGGATGTTCAATGTCCTAGCTAACATGAATAAAGCCTTTAATGTGTGCTTGTCCTTGTTATATCTCAACGCTTTGAGGTTTATGGTTGACATTGCCTTGAGCAATAGTGTTTGTACCCACGAAATCAGTGTTGCCATTAGCTTGCTTTTCGATGTCATCCTGGATGTCTTCTATTTGCACTTTTGGTGTAATCATTTCTTTTTGGTCTTGCTGTGGTTCTTTAACCGGAGGTGATGATGTAGATGAAGACATTGCTGTTGATGGCAATGGAACAAGCATAGTCCGTTTTCCTTACCACACAATTGTATATGTGTTTATCTTTTTATCATTGTGCACTTTCAGATAAAAAACCATGGGTGTCCAAAAATTATTTGAACAATATTCATATGGATCACATCACACCATATTGTCTTCATAATTACCAATCTTGAACGATACCAAGCATATGTAAGTGATTGAAATTAAATAAACATTTGACCATGTGACTTGGTAGGGCTTACGATGGGGCTCAATTGGTAATTGAAGTTTATCAGTAACCTTTTGTGTGACAAAATTCATTGCACTGCTGCCGTCAACAATCAAATTAGTGACTGCGTCTTTGACTCGTATTATCGTATGGAACTTTTTGGACTATCTCCGTTCTTTTTCGTCCATCTCATTTTTGTTGAAGAGGCAGCAGATGACAATCGTGGGATTATCTTCTCCTGTGAAAAATCTTTCCTCAATATGGGCCCATGGTCTTTGTTGCATGTGAGACTGTCTAAGAATCCGCTCAACACGAAAGGCTTCTAAGTATGCATTGTAACTGTTTTTACAATAATTCATATGCTCCAAGATATCTGGTCGCAATCTTCTAATATAACGAGCCGAAGCATATATATTATTCTCCTGTAATGCATAAGTATCGTGTAATTCCCAAAACTGGCGGGTATAATCATCAACTGTCAAGTGTTCTTGTTTCAAATTAAGAAATTGCTCAAAATAGAACTCATTCTTAAAATATCAGTCTCTATATGCAAATTTATAAAAAATTGCTTGAAGTTTATTGGACTTTCTAAAACTCTTCATGATGACATAGGATGAAAATGGGCTGACTTGCTAGGCTGGGTCTTTTTTTTTTTTGTTTTTGCTGTTGGTGGTCTGGACTTAGGTGAGGTCAGACTCGGAATTGCAGCCCAATTGGAACTTGGCTCAAATCACACTCGGGTCAGGTCAGGGCCAAACTTGTGGCATAACTGTTTATGAGGAGCAAGACTTGGAAGAAAGACGATCTTCACTTCGTCTTGGGATTTGTATAAAGAAAGAAATGTAAAGAAAGAAAAACAAAGCTTGGGGGGCTTATCTGGGAGGTTCATTGCTACTCTTTGTGTCTTGGGAAGCAAGAAGCACCATAGGCGGCCATGGTGAGAAGTAGAGATGACTGGCTGCTGCGTGATGGCGAAATGTGGTGCAGTGGTGCTGCTGTAGTCTAGGTATGCCTGATGCACAGATCTCTTCTTCCTCACTGCTGGTGCCCTTTTAGGGCTGATGAGGGCTGGGGTCGTTCTAGGATGGCTGGGATGGGTTGGGAATGGGTGACGGTGGGTAGGGATGGGTTGTGGGGTGGGTTGAGGGTGAAGTTGGATGGCTTGGGAAGACTTGGGGATGGATTGAGGTGGTGGTAGATGGGTTTGGAATGGGTTTAGGGGTCTGGATAAGTGGTGTGAGGTCGGTTGGGGTTTTGGTGGTCAGGGATGGGTCAATTTTGGCTTCAGTGGGAAGGGATGTGTTTGAGAGTGGGTTGCAGAAGTGGGATTAGGGTTCCGGTATGGATTGGGGAAGGTCAGTGAAGATTGGAGGAGGTAGTGGGCGGTTGGTTTTGGGGATAGGGTATTGGACATAAGTGGAGTGTTTGCAAATGGTACTGAATGGGTGGATTTTGGGGGAAGGTTGGGGCTCGGGTCGAAATGGGTTGGGTTGGGGTCTCCGTTGAGTTCTAAAAAATAGATCTGGGTTGAGATGGTGGGCAGTGGTATCATAAGGGGTCAGGGATGGTTTGTGATACCAATTAGGTTAGGTAGTGTTTTTTTATTTTTTGGCTTTGAGGGCCCATTGAGGTTTTGGGAGGGGGGAGATGGCTAATGACGATGGAGGTGGGTTGTGTGGTGTTGGTGGTGACAAGTTGTTGGGAATTGGAAGATGAAGTTGATGAGATGGGGTTTCTGTGATGATGAGGATTGATGAATGGAAGGGTGATGATAGAAATCCAGGAAAGACTATTGTCTTCCTGGCAATCGCTCTACGTATTTGATACAAATTGATGCAGCCATGAATCCACCATCGAGAAAATAGATCAATCTTCTGAAGGATTGATCGAATCTAGAAGGATTCAGCCACTTGGGCACTTTTACAAGAATAGCAAACACCATAAGAGATAACATTTCAAATCTCAAAATCGAACTTTATTAATTGAAAACTGAGCATGCATTACAATGAGGCCTAACATCCTTACATAGAGGAGTTGGCTTGATCTCTAAGCAACAATAGTTCCTAATAGTAGAATAATCATAAACAAGATGAGAAACTTGCAATACTAATCATAATAAAATCAAATACTTACTATTAGTCCTAAATAACTGAATGTTTGGTTGGGCTTGTGGACTGGGCCCAACGTGTTGGCAGACCCATGGTCTAGCCTGCATTAATGAGATACCTCAATGCGATGCAAATGGGTTAGAGAGAGTTGTTCTTCCTCATTAGCAATTGCATTTGGTAAAAGCCTTTAAGGTGATGAGGAGCTAAAAATGGTTGAAATTTACTTGTAGTGTTAAATGGAAACAATTGCTTTTGGTAAAAAGCCTTTGAAATCAGAAGAAGTAAAAAAGTTGAAGATGACTTGCTAGCTAAAAAGGGACTATGAATTGTCCACTTTGGGTTGCTTCATTTTGGGAGGAAAAGACATCATTATCCCTAGGCTTTTTGGTTATTGTATTCTTTTTTAGTCTTAGAAGTTAAGGATGGGCAAAAAGTGAATAAAAATATAAAATGCCCAAAGAAAATTGAAAATATCAACCATATCCCTCAAATTTTCATAAATTTTAGTGTTGATAAAATATTAAAAAAAATTTATAATATCCACAATATCCCCTACCTTCGTCCCTGGTTGTAACAATGGGACTCTAAGTGCCTTGTTCGATGAGGGGATGCTATACGAAGTCGCACATAGATTCCCGGGTCTCAGGTCTTTCTGGTCGGATGGGTGTGTACACCTATGACACAGTGGATGATGCTTTTGGACCTACGAATTGCTTGTTTTGCAATTCAACAATGGCAGTTTCCACTATTTGTAGATGATAAATGACATTGTCCATATCTTGTCTCAATTTATAGATATGCTCATCGCTTTCTTTGTCTGTGAACCAATGTTGGAGATCATCGTCTCTTTTAGGCATGGTTGGTAGTTTTTTTTTTTCGTGGTCTAGACTCGTTTTCAGGTTAGACCCGAACTTAGGCCCAACTAGACTCGATAGACTTTGGCTCAAGTCAAAAGACTCATGTGGAAGGAAGTCTTTTCTCCCTTCTCGACTACAATTCAAAAGAAGGAAAAGAAAGAAAAAATGATGGAGGGGCTTATCAGCAGGGATACATTGGCAAGTTGATGATGGTAGAGAGGAGGCCCCAATGGACTTGACGAGTAATGTGGTAGCACTAGATCTTGGTCGAACAACTTTGAGCGATGCATGGGGTTGTTGGTGGTGTTGGAACCTGACGATGGGTGAGATGTCTGGTGTTCTGCGATGAAGACAACCCATGTACGTCTTTGCCCTCAATCTTCTCGTTTGTCTCTATTGTTGTTTTTTTTTCCTTACTATTTTGGGGTGCCAACATAGATAGAGGTGCCAAGCGTCACCTGGGTTTGGTTGAGGAGGGTTGTTGATGATCGGAAGTGGATCAGAAGGGGGTTCTTGGTCTCTGGAATGAGTTAGGTTGGTTTTGGTGGGTAGGGATGGGTTGGCTTGGGTGTTGGGGCTTTTGGGGATATCGATTTGGGGTTTTGATGGGTTAGGAAAGGTTGGGAATGGTTATTGGTGGGTAGGGATGGGTCAACTTGAGTGTTGGGGATGGGTCGGGATGTGTCGTGAATGAGTTGGGTTGGTGTTAGGGTTTGGGGAAGGTTGGGTGCTCTTGGATTTTGGTTTAGGGTTTAGGGTTTAGAGATGGAGTTGCGCAGAATGTTTGGTGGTTCGGGGTGGGCATGGATGGTCTTGGAGAGGTGTTGGGGTCTCGGGATGGTTTTCGGTGGTGGGGTTTGGGTTCGACTTAAAGGTTGAGAGTGAAGATGAGTTTTAGGAATGGCTATTGGAGATGGGAGGGTTTTTGGTGTTGGGTGTGATGTGAATTTAATCAATCTACTTAATACTGTAAGTGCACTGTTGTTTTGTTGAGGCAGTTACAAATACAGGTCGATCCCACAAGGAGAACTTTTGAACTTTTTTTAATTAAAAACCTGAAATTTCTTTTAACCAGAAGATTGAATTAAAATAAAACTAAAAATATCAGAAAGTTGATGCAATTGAGAGTAGTGAAAAATCAATGAAGAAAATAGATCAGAGCATCCAGAATCCACTAAGCAAGATAATTAATCCAATCATGCAATTATTCTATTATTTGTCTTAAAATAACTCAGATCAGAAACAAATCAATGTTTCTGATCTGGAAGTTTTGTCTTTCGCAAAAACTAATTTTAATAAGAAGAATAAAATCATCACCCAAGACCTCTTTCACCTCATAAAAGAATGAAAAATCATAAGCATGACTTTTCAAATTAAGCATAAACTATCAAAGGATCTTATCCTTAAGCATAATTTGTCAAAATAAGTATAAAACATCAAATTATTTTCATTAGAAATTAAAATAGAGGTTGCCTAAGGTAGGAAGATAGATCTATTATTCTAATAGAGCATTCATTAAAAAGAGACAAGAAAAGAATAAAATAACCACATGAATTAAAATAAAAATTTACTTACAATCATCTGTGTGCTCTGATCCATAGGATTAGCCAAACATTGTCAAGATCTTCATTAAAAACTTTATTAAGATCATTCTTGTACATATTCACTCTTTAAGAATCTCTATTCTAAATTCCTAGTTTTTGGAATAGGGCTCCAAAAATACCTTTAAAATAAAAGTAGAAAATTAATGGGAGGAAGAGAGATGGGAGGAGATAGGAGAGAGAGTGGCTAGAGGAGAGAGAAAGCATGAAGAAGGGTGGTGAGAGCTCTTGGACGTCCATGCATTGTTTTTATAGGGTTTGGAACCCCTTTTCTTTCCAAACTTTGGTCCTTCTTTATAGCAAAAATCTCCATATTTGGTAAGTGTTCTCCTTGGCTAACAAGTAAGCAAGATTTGGCAACTTTGGAGAGATTCTTTCTTGCTTTCCTTTGGAAACCAATCCCTACACAAACTTTCCATGTTTAGAAGATTCTCCTCTCATGTGCAAGTAAATCTTCTAAATAAGCTTTTTTTCTTTAATTTCTTGAGAATCTTCTTCAAATCTTCTTAGATTATTTTGAAAAGAATAATGTAAGGATTGTGGACCTCACTTTTATCTGCAATGTACTTCACATGAGGAGAGATGGACCCATTAAAGGTGTGTAACACAGAGAAAATCAACATGATTTTTGCAATCTCATCTAAAAATATACAGCCAACTTCCCGAACCCGTAACTTTGTCGTTTCAGCTCTTATTGATATAATCTTGGATCCTATGCATATTTACTCTAAGAGAGCTTTTCAACGGTAGGTAGATTGTCCAATTTCGATGCTTGGTTTGAGAGTTATAACCGTTTTAATTTATGCTGTCCAAAGAAAAACGGGATTGACTTTCCATTTTTGAATTCTTCTCCTTTGACTTTCTTTTTCTTGAATTCTCTCCACCTTGGCTTTCTTTTCTTGATTCAAATTTGAATTTTTTAACAACTTGAGAGTGGGACCCCACTTTTACCATTCAAGCATGTGTGCACATGTATGTAGAGTCCTCATGAAGCCAATCTTCAAGCTTCTTGCATGGTGTGCCTCACATGATCTGCTCACATCTTCGTGCACATTCTAAGCAAATCCATAATATACTGAAGAGCCTACATTGAAGCGGGATATGTCTGGATTGAGTTTTACTCCAATTGGGACTCTTTGGAGAAAAATTATAAATTTATAAATTAATACAGAAAATGTGTGAAAAATTATGTAAATTCAAGTTCCTAGGTGAAAACTCATGGAATGATGAATTTAAATCAATAATGATGTTATTCACCTAATAAAACCCCCAATTCATCTCAAAATGATGCATAAATATGCAAATTCATGACTTTAACAGGGTGCAATCGGATTTTGCATAGAAAGGGTGAGTTTGATGGCAAGGATAGAGATGGTTTTCGATGGTGGGGTTTGGGTTTGACTAAAGGTTGTGAACGAAGATGAATTTCGGTAACGGCTATCAGAGATGGGAGGGTTTTTGGTGCAGGGTGCAATGGGATTTTGCGTAGAAAGGGTGAGTTTGATGGCAAGGATAGGATGGTTAACGAGAAAAAAATTCCAGAAAGGATAGACGTCTCCCTGGTGATTGGATTAGGCTCTGATACTAATCTGGCACAGCCCTGGATCCCTGATCGAAGGTGTGATCAATCTACCAAAGGATTGGTCGAATCCCAAGATGGATTTGAGTCTTAGGGCACAATGAAATTGATGTTACACATCATATTGGACGGAAATCAAGAGAAAGTCTTTATTAATTGAATAAGCATACCTAATTACAATGGGGACTCATCTATCTGTCGGGTAGAGTATCTCCTAACATTCTAAACATGCTAAAAATAAAATAAGTAGCTATCTAATCATAATCCAACATAATAAAATAGAAATTAGGAAACAAATCTAATAATATAGAAACTATTTAACTAAGGGATAAGGATCTTTGGTCTTGGGCAGATCATAGATCAGGTGAGTCTGCGGGGCTATGATCTGGGCTGGATCTTGGATCGGCTTGCATCAATGTTGCCTTTAGAAACATGCAATACTAAGTAATCACATATATCGGGACACACAAGTTACAACACTTATCTAACATGCATACATTCTCTTAGACACTCTGACATGCATATAAGGACTTATAGAAATTTGTTACAAATATGGGGATATTCTCAAAAATTTTTTTCTCGAGATATTATTTGGAAAATTTAGCAAAATATATTAAATTTCAAATAACTAAACATAGTAGATAAATATAAAATATTTGTGGAAAATACCTTATTGATTTTCCTATTTTTCCAGTTTTATTCTTTTTTTTTCTTCGATTTTCTCTTAATTCTTCATTTCCTGGTGATATTTTGAAAATACCATTATATTATTGGGAAAACACCATTTTGGGTATATATTGTGATATTTTCAAAATACTGCCATATGTTCATAGTGCTTAGAACACTTTAATGACGTGCACGCATTTTTCTAACATGTTAATTTCTAGTTTTGATTAGAGCCCTATGGCACAATGAAAAGGTGATCACTATTGCAAACCTTGAGGTTGTGCGTTGTCATGTCACCAATCAAAAGTTAGCAAAGTTACCAATTAAAAGGATGAAAAAGATATTTAGGTCATGTTTGTCAATTAATTTTTTTTCTCTTTCTACAAAGTCATGGAAAGTCCATGTTTGGCAATTGTAAGTCCCTGAGAATTTGGATTTTTGGACCAATGGAAATCCTTCTCAGCCTCCCTGTCAGCTTCACAATCGTGCAGTATCCTTCAAGGTCCTCAGCTTCTGATGGACTCCCTGCAATCAGATTTTCTCTGAGATGACCGCCTCTCCTCTCTCTTGAAGCTTTGGTCGACTTTCCTTTTTCGTTTCTTTTCTTTTCCATTACTTGTTAAATTACCCTGTTTTTCCCTTGTTTAAAGCACTCGAGTCAGGAGATTTGAGCTCATGAAAAGTTGACCCAGATCTTTTAAACGGTCCATGAATTTGGGGGCTCGGGGCTAGCCAAATGGATCAAACCAGTCGACGGGGCCCTATCTCGCTGTAACAGCCCAAAATCTTCAAAATTTTTGGTGGACTTTTTAAAATTTTAGTGGCTAGAGCTGACATCATCTTTGCCTTTTTTCTGCTCTTCCTTTGATTGTAATCTGAAACTGCAACTGCTTCTTCTCACCTCTGCATTAATATCATCTTTTCTCAGCATCCCAACAGATTACTCCCGGTCTCATCTTTTCTCCACATTGGCATCAAGCAGGGTAAATATACTGTTTTTTATGAAAAACTTTGATCCTTCAAATTTTCTTTTGAAACTGTCTCTCTTTCAATCTCCACAGTACAGCCCAATCAGCTTCCTATGAGTCTGAAAACTTCCTCATGCCATACATGCAAGGGAACACCTATCACTTTCAGCTAACTTGGGTGAGGGGGAGGTCCTCTGAACTCAATCCATCTCTCAACCCAGTAGAAAGGTGATGCAATATTTTTGGCTTCAGCGTTTGAGAGCACTGATTGAAACTGCATCCAAACAACCTTGGTGTGACGGTGTCCAACATTTGTGTCTTTACTTCCATTTTTCCCCAACAACTTTTAAGCCACGACTCAGCTTGGAATAAACCTCTTGATTTTGATTTCAAGAAGCAACTGTGCTACAGAACAGGGTTTTCTTTTGCTCTTTAATCACCCAAGGGGCTACCCTTACTCCTTTTTCCGTTCCTTCATCTACAATCCAACCTGCTAGTGTTGAATCACTAGGCTTTGTATCAATCTCCCTGTCTCCATAGGGCTTAGGAGCAAAACTGACAGAATGCCTTATTACAAGAGTCCAGAAGGCGACATTCTAATTATATTGGAATAAAGTGAAAAAAAAAACCTCCTATTCCAATAAAAAATCTTTGTGATTGAAGAAATCTTCTACTTGCAAAAGAAAATAAAATTTGAAAATTTCTTATTTCTTAAAATATGTTTGGGAGTGTGATCCATGGGGCCCACACTACCTAATTCAGTTATGGATTTTAATTTGATTGTCTCTTGAATTATTGTGCAATACTGGTAGTGGACATTAAGTCAACACTAACTTTTCACATTTCCCTATTACAACTGTAATTTGTTTGACTTTGTGCTTGTTACTGTTTTGACAAGTACTTTTGCCTATCTATTTTGGTATTTCAGGGAGAAAGCACACCGTCCTTTTCGTTGCCTTGATTGCCAGTATCGGAGAGAATTGGTTAGAGTATATCTATCAAATGTGGAGCTAATTTGCCGCCGCTTTGTTGAAGATAAAAGAGATGCACTAGGCAAATTGATTGAGGACAAAGTTAGGTGGTCAAGGTATATATAGTTTTGCTCAGAAAATTGTTTGCACAATTTCAAAGCTTACATTGTTTCAGTTTCATTCTTTTGGTGAACATTAATTTAAGACTGGATAAAACTATGTTACGTCTGTTAATGTGGCATGCATTTAACAAATCACTTCTTGGGATGGTTGCAGCTTCCGTGCCTTTTGGTCTGGGGTTGACCAAAATGCTAGGCGACACATGTCACGGGACAAACAAGATGCCATATTGAAAGATGTTGTTAAAATTTTTTTTATAGAGAAGGAAGTCACATCAACATTGGTAATGGATTCTCTTTATAGTGGCCTGAGGGCTCTTGAATGCCAGAATAAGAGCAAGAAAGGAACTGAGAAGTTACTGGAAATGGAGGAAACACCTGATCCCATTGTCTTTGTTGAGAAAGACATGTTTGTTTTGGCTGATGATGTATTGGCTTTACTTGAGAGGGCTGCCATGGAGCCTTTGCCTCCAAAGGATGACAAAGGCCCCCAAAACCGTACGAAGGTAAGCTTATGAATTTTGAAAGTGCAAAATAGTTGCAAGAATTTCTTTCTGAGATTTGTTATGCTACTATCTATTAGCCGTTAATTGTATAATTTTACAGTGGGGTAGCATAGTCTGCCTTAGGGGGCATTGGATCAGTTTACATCACTATATCTGAAATGGAGTTGGTGATATTGATAATTACTTGGTGTCTTTGATGGTGTCCATTTCTCTGTCTAAGTTCTTCCTTGTCGAAGTACAAACCTTCACCTTCCTTTCATGATGCGGGACTCAGTGTAATTCTCCCTTCACACTTGCATCAAAACTGTGGTACCCTTGTGAGACACCTTTGACGACCCTTGCCCCTTTTTTTTTAATGGTCTTAGTCAACCCTTACTCACTTGATACTATAACCAAAGTTTTGTTGCAATGCGTCGCTTCTGGTGGATGCCGTAGCAGTAGGTTATATTCTGCTTCTCTTATTATATGCATATAGAAATAAGTGGAGCTCATAATGACATATGGCAAGTTTTTTATTGCCGACTGCTGATCTGACACAGCCCTCCTTGGGTAGGGATCAGCATATGGTGATGAACAACACATGGCAGAGGAAAAGGTAAAAATACTGAAAGGATGTCCTACTTATTTTTTTCATCAGTTAACTGTTATCCTACTGACAAGTGTAGGAGTCTTAAAACCAACCATAAATATCAGCTCAGTTGCACTAATCATATACGCATAACTATCATGAAGAATCATCAGTAGCTATTGACTCCAGTGTAAACGTATTATCAATGTATGATGGTCGTAGTGTTGAGTTTTATTTTAGGTTTTCAACACAAGGTATGATTACTTTCTACACACAAAGGAAACAATAAAATGACCATAGATAGGTCTGACTTTATAAAGGTTTACAAATAATAATAACAGATTCATATGGATTTGGAATCCACTATGGTAGAGAAGGTCAAATTTCAGATTTCCGAATCTTGGTAGAATAGGTTAGAAGTGAGTTTTACAGAATGTGTAATCATTTCAACGAATCTGCTGTAAATGTCCAAAGATTTGTACCTTAGTTTACCTCTTCCATCTTGCTTTCTCAAGGAATAATGTGTTGGTAGGAAACAGTGGGAGGTCAGTCCTTGCTCTATAACAATTTGTGGAGGAGGGCCCACAATCCTATGTCAATTGGTGTGAGGGGAACCCAGAATCTAATGACAATTCACTGGACAATGAAGAAGATCACAGGTTCCACCAATGTTTTAAAATCCTAAGTGAATTGGTGTGAGCAATCCCTTGAGTTTAGTTGACTTGCATCTAGCCAGACTTACTTGGTCCAAGTCGTAACGCTAGAGACCGATAACCAATATAAAATATGGTAAAATAGCTTAAAAATAATTAGAATATAAAATTATGTTATATGATTTATTATGTTTTGCTTATTAATAACGAGTTTAAGTAGAAATGGGCACCCATGTTTATTTTTCATTAAGTTGGATGAACCGTTCTTTGAATGTTTTGATCTTCCAAAGAAAAAGTTGTGGCTGTGATATTCTAGAATTAATGTAAAGTGCCCCTAGGGGCCTCCCAAAGCTTCTTCTGGTAAAATAAGTCAGTCCAAGATTATTTTAATGGCTTCCTTAAACGAATGAAAAGGACTTCATGACTCTTAATACAGTACCTTCATAGTCTCTTTCGCATGTCCTCATATTATATATATATATATATATTTGATGACGTAGGGTATCCCTCATCGGCCTAGCCTTTGGCCTCACGAGCAAGGACTATTCCCTTGGGGGTACGTACATGGCGCACACATGGTACCTGGATAACGTAAGGGGTGGGAATTGAATCTGAGATCTTGGGGAGCAAACTCAAGGCTCAAATCAATTGAGCCACCACCTTGAAGGCCATTTCCTCATATTACAAAAAGGGTCTCGTTGAAGTTTGTTCCTGATGAACTTACGACCAATTCTTCCATTGGAATCCTCTTTGCTTTTCTTATCTCTGATATTTCTTTGAATTGTAAAAAGAAATGGTGACCATCAAATCTCTAATATTGTAACATGGTATTAGAGCACTGTTTCTAGGATTGAGAAGATTGATCACCAAGGATATAAGCCGATAAATCGGGCGTAGCGCCAATGGGCGCTACGCTATTTGGAAAATATCGCCGCTCACAAATGTATCGGCATGCGTATCGGCCGATACGGGCCGATACATTTTGTATCGGCCGATACGTATCGGCTGGGGGGGTTAAAACCCCCCAGCCGATTTTTTAACCCACTTTTTCCCTTTTAACTTTTATCCTCTCCCCTCTTCACTGCTCCAAGCCTCTTTTCTTGCCTCCATTTTTCAAATCCTCTCAAAAAAACAGTAAAATCATCAACAAAAACATCCAAAGCAATGTGATTCCTGGAAGATATTCCCTTTGATATTAGATTAGAGCTAATCAGCAAGGTATTCCTCCATTACAAAGTCTTTGCTCTTTAAGTAGATTAGTATATTGTTTTTCTATAAAGTTTGAACATAGTTTATCTTTCATTCTTGAATGGATCTTGATGAAATTTGTTTATAACATTTTTTTATAAGCCTTAAGTTACTATTTAAGTTGACATAACTAAACAACATGAATCCATATGAAAAACATTGATTATTCATATTCTTTTCTATTGATACAGCGATACAGGATCTCATGCAATGAGGGGACCGCTACATACTCATATACTAGTTGCTTTTGCAAAACAAACACATATTCCATCATTTTCCAATATTCTAGATTTTCTGGAATTTTTTCAGATTTTTTTGAAGACTTTTTTAAATCGCTATATTCAATATACTAGCCGCTACGTATCGCCGCTACCGCTGCGTATCGCCCGCTACGTATCATTTTGGCGACGGGCCGCTACGCCCGCTGCAACCGCTATTTTCATCCTTATTGATCACTCTGAATGTATCAGAGCACCGTTTCTAGGATTGAGAAGATTGATCACTCTGAATGATGTATGAATCCTCAGTCAATTTGTTTTAGTAACTGGTATCCTCTTCTTGGTTGACCGACTCTACATTATTGAGGAACTGAAGAAGTTGATCAAGGAAAGGTTTTGAATCTTTTTAATCAAGTCCAGAGCCTTCATCTGCCTCAGATCTAGTCATCTGATCAGCAATATTGCATAATACTCTGCCTCAGAAGCACTGCCATCTGCTTCCAGCCACCGTGCATATCTTCTGTCAAGTGGTGGGCCCCACTTCTGTCAATCACAAGCTCTCAGCGATCAACACATTTTGAGTTGATCATTTATTCTGGATTTTCGTCAGCATTTTTTGGATTTCTTGAAGTGAGATAAGATCGCCCAAGCCCTACTTTTTCTCCTTTCTGAATTTTGTTTGAATCCTCTGTTTCCTGACTGTTTAGTTTGGAAATATGGACAAAATGATGTCCTATCGATTGAATTGTGTGGGAAGAACTATGTGAGTTTTGTCGTTCCACCTCAAGCATTTCCCAGAAGGACAAGGCCTTGCCAGATATCTTACAAGGACTGAATTTCCTCCACCAGATGCAAGGGCATTTTCTAAATAGTGTCAAATTAACTCCAGAATAGTTACATGAGTCCTGAATTCCATGGATCCGTCGATCAGCCTGTACTTGCTATCATTTTCCTCGGCCTTAGATATGTGGATTCATTTGACTAAGCTATATCATCAGGCTAATAAATCACAGAAATTTTACTTTGGACACGGAACTTTCAAGATATTGCCAGGGAGATAAACCAGTCCATGATTATTTTAATGGTTTTACTATTGAAAAAAAAAGGGGATTCCTAACTTTATTTAATGAAGTGGACTCCATGACTCTTCATACAGTACCTGCAGAGTGTCTTCCTCGTGTCCTCAATTCCAGGAGTCTTATATAAGTTAGTTCCTGGTGAACTTACGGCCAATTCTTCCACTGGAACTGTCTTTACTTTTCAAATCTCTGATCTTGTAACAGGAAATTGGGAAAATAGTGAGTTTAGGGCAATAAAACATGGGACTCGGCTTATTGGTGACATGGGGGTGACTAGACTTGGAATATCGATATGTTCTCATTGTCAATCGATTCAGACTAGGTATGATTTTTTAAAGTTCCTGCAGGTGAATGGGAAAAGCGGTTCATGACAGGATTAATATATCAGATTCTTCTTTCTTGAGATGGTTGGATTTCAACAATCTGTCTGTTGAAGATTCCGGTCACCTTGATATCAGTTTCATTTTGCAAGACTAATAAACTGAAAGAGCTGGACTAGTTCAAAGGGTTTGGAGACCAATGAAAATTCGAAGTGGTTTTTTAATGAATGTTAATGTTTGATCGTGGGTTTACTATGGTGATGGATCTTGGATGATATGTTCCATGTGATCATGATAGATAGGGCTATGACATTATATGTTTTGTTTGTTAATGGCCTACGGGTTTTGTTTGATTGGATGTTGGATCTTTTTTGATAATGGCATATGGGCTTTATTTGTCGATGGATCCTTTATGATGGATATTTGATATTGGGTTTTTTGATGATAGATCTTATATGATGGGTTTGCTTGATGATGATTGGTCAAGTCCAGTCATGTGGGTTTTCTTTGATAATTGCATATAGGTTTTGTTTGATAATGGCATGAGTTTCAGCTAAATATTACAAGGTTATAGTGTATGAGTTTATTTGATGATGTATATTGAAAGGTGGTTTTGTTTGATGTTGATGATGACAATGAATCTTGTAGGATGGTTGGTTTCCCAATACTGATGGATCCGGGAGTAATTCTTATGAAATTTGAAAAATTAAAATTGTAATGGGTTTAACTGTGGAGGGCAACACTGGCAAATGAGTTTTGTGTTGATGATGTGTCTTCAGATAAGTTTCATTTGATGATGGATCTCGGATATTGTGTTTAGCTTGATGATAGAACATAGCTATGGAAGATGGGTTTTCTATGCTAGTGGCGCATGTGTTCTGTTTGATGATAGATCTAAGATTATTTGTTTCACTTGATGATCGATCTTGTTCAAGAATGATTTTTTTTTTTTTTTTTTGAAGAATTCTTTTTAGTAGTGGCACATTGGCTCTGTTTGATGATAGATTATGGATGGTGAGTTTTGTTTGATGGTGTTGGATTTTATATAATGGGGCTTTGTTTGATGATGGACCTTGCATGACAGGTTTTATTTTCAATGATGATGGTTATTGTTTTAATGACGTAACTTAGACAGTTGGTTTTGTCTAATTATGGATTTTGGCTGGCTCTTTGATTATATGTTCTGCTGATGATGGATGTTGGATGATGTGTATTGTTTGATGATGCATCTTGGATGACGAGTCATGTATGATGATAGGTCTGCTTAACGAGGAGTCCTGCTTGTTCATGGGTTTTTGATGACATTTTTGTTTGATGAGTTTTGTAAAAATTGTCATAAAAAGTACTAGTTAGGAACTGATTTCAATCAGAACGCCGCCAAAGCCAAGCAATTTTGCCTATGCTGTCTCGAGTTCAGTCCCTACTGAGTTATAGATGAGTAGATGACTCAATGCAACTTGGATTGGGCATATCGTGGTAACTCGCTAGCTGTTGGTAGGGACTCGATTGGAACATTGAAACTGATATATGAGGTAACTGGTAGTGGCTTTCTGTGGACCCAATGATTGACTGCACGACTGAGTTAGTTGTCCACCGAGATTGTCAGGTTTATACTTGTTCTCTATGGGATCCAACTTCTTAATTATTATCTTTTATGGTAACTTTGCCTGCTCATGTAAAATATAATATCCTTGTTTGCCTGTCAACTGTGTGTATACTACTATACTGGTGGTGATAATGTCTCCGCAATGGTTGCCTATTTAGGAAGGAAGTTCTGGAGATGACTTCAACAAAGATTCAATAGAGCGTGATGAAAGGCGGCTTACAGAGCTGGGTCGCAGGACTGTGGAAATTTTTGTCTTAGCACATATCTTCAGGTATGTATAATCAGGCTATATTTTTGTATCATTCATGTAGAAGCTCTAATCACTGTTTATTTGCTCTTGGAACTTGTAGCGATCTATTTCTGTAGTCTTACTTTATAGTTGCTTTCTTGTCTACATAATTTCACATTATCTTTGTATCTCAAATGTCTTAGTTCTATCGAAGAAACTTCTGTATCTACTGCGAGATTTAGTTTTGGGCTAAGTTGCATGCTCTGGATGGGTTTTTATTTTACTTTTTCCCACTACAAGTAACAAGTAAAGTTTTTCTGGAGATAGAAATCCAGGACATGGCACTTGGATGTCTGCAACTGCAATGAAGAAGGTATAAAAGCATTATATCCAAACACACTGCACAACGAGTACCCGACCACTACATGAAGAGAAGAAATTATGTTCATCACTGCTGTAGCATGCAGCTCTCCCTTTTCTTTCCTGGACCTCTATCAACATAATTCAATTCATCAAATCTGTCTCATCATCTCCGAACACAATTTGCTCACACCCATAGTTTCTAAAATCGAAATCGTATCGCAAATCGTTCATACATATGAATCGAATTGAATTGCAAATCATATCGCAAATCTTGAGATTTTTTTTATTTTCCTAATAAAATGAAAAATAATTAAAAATAAAAAGGGAAAAAAGTAATTTTTCATAACCATCCATTTTTCCATTGTAGCAGTATAAATACAATATCAAGTCTATCATACAATCATATCAAGAACATCATGACATATATTAATATGTATAATGAATGATGTAGAAATAGTTAAATAAGTTTAAATTATCAATATATATTTTTTATTTTTAAATAAAAAATAAAAAAAATTCAAACCATCAATTTTACACTGTAGGATAACTCTTTTAGTTAAGAAAGTGTTCATGAAGAAAATAAAACCAAAATAGATTAAAAAAGAAGATATAGACAAGCTCCATACAATGTTTTAATTGAATGCATATTCTTTATTCATCTTTAAAACCTCATCAAAGCAACAAAAAATTCTTAGGAGGTTTTGTGAACTACTGAATTACCATTTAAAAATAAAAACACTAAAAGATAGAAAGACTAAATAATTAAAAAATATAAAATATTATTAATATTAACTTATTGGTTGTAGCTTGTCTTGGTTAGAGAATTGCTTGAATCGTTAGATTCGATGAAACAAATATTGAATCGAAGGATTCACACTTGAATC
This sequence comes from Sextonia rubra, assembly GCA_037013555.1. Classification (NCBI taxonomy): domain Eukaryota; kingdom Viridiplantae; phylum Streptophyta; class Magnoliopsida; order Laurales; family Lauraceae; genus Sextonia; species Sextonia rubra. The sequence continues at coordinate 26,354,560 of JASUAD010000011.1, read as the reverse complement.
CTAAGATTCATCTATAAATGGGATTCATTGCATAGAAACGAATTGTTTTCCTTAAGATTCGGGATACGAATCATAGGATTTTGATAACTATGTTCACACGATTTGTTGTTCTTCATCTTCTATGGGGTTGAATTTCTGGATTCATCGTAAAACACGTGCACAGAGGAGTCTAACTACTCTGCCATATCTGAAACAGCTGCTGATCTGTTGGTCTGCCCTCCGTCCTCAGAAAAAACTTCTAAGACCAGATTATATATGCCATTGGCATCCTTAGCCTCAGCACCTTGACTCCTCTTATACAAGCAAGGCATGGGCTATGAACATGACCCTGAACTCTGGGAGTCAATCTTGTGACTGCCGCTATAGCTGTCCTCCAAACATGAGCATGACGCCCTTTATTGGATTTAATACTTTGGAGCTTGGCCATTTTTGTCAACAGAAGTGGAGAAGAGACAGATTTCATATGCTGCTTCTTCCTTGCCAAGCACTCTGTTCTCCCGTTGACTTGGCTGGCATAGAATACAAAGAGCTCGAGTAGCCGGATTGAATATAACTAGAAGAGGATCCGGGAGGAATAGCAATTAGCAGCGATATGATTCCTGGAAAAGTCCGCAAGAGGGGGGGTTGAGGCAGTGGGGAAGACAGACTTGAGCGAAGGTTTGGGCTGCCTTAACTGAATTTTGCACATTATCCGAAAGAAAATTCTGTGTCTGAGGCCAAAGAAGCGTGTAAGTGTGGTCCAGAATGACCCAAAGACCCACACCAAAAGCCCTTTTGGCCAGAATAGTAGTACACTTTGCAATGCACTGAGCGTTGTCCACTTTGGCACTATTAGAATGACAATCCTTCAAGTTCAGGTGGTACACTTTGTGTGATGGACTGCCTGCATTAAAAACCTCATTGCCTTTGTCTATCCAATTCTCTATCCCACTTGAGAACTGAATACTCAAAGAGTTATTGCTAGCTTCAGATGATCAGATCCATCGTACATCTGAAGCTAGGCTAGCCAAATCTGAGTGCAACACGATGTCAGATGCACAGTGTTGAAAACATTCACATCTCATGATAAACTCAACTTCTCGTTTTCATACCTTAGCAGTTTGCTGCCACATGAAGAGTACAGTTGGAATTGCTACTGCCCAGAGTTGCCACATCATCTTTTAGGATGCTCTGAGTAGGAAACTCCCCTGATGAATCGACATGATGATTTCTTTTTTTTTTTTTTTTGTGTGTGTGTGGGTATTTTTGTTTTTTTTTGTTTTTGTGTGGGGGGGGGGTGGGGGGCGGGGTGGGGGGGAATTGATCACCAATTCTTGGAACCTGTACCCTTCTCCTTCCCTTTTGGAGGTAATTGTAATGCCTTTTTGTAGATAATTGTAATGCTTTGTAGAAGTTTCCTTCGCTCTCCACTCCTCATTCTGCTTGAAGAAAAGTCGAAAAAAACCCCCGAAATCTGGCTCAATGAACTCTTTGACAACCAGCCTGCCCTATTTGCATCTGCCAATGAATCACAAAGGGACATGTCATTGTCGGAATTCTGCAACTTGTGGCTGGACTTGCATATTTGACCACTTTCTCCGGCATCAGAAAGATGAAAAATCAAATCTCAACTGCAGCATCATCTTCTTATTCCACTGACTACCAGGACTTCTGCAAAGTGCAATCCTTCATCTGAATTTTCTTTTTCTCTAAGTAACATGACTTCTGATTTGGTTCTTCTCTCACCAAAACCAAAAAGGGATTACCAAAACTCTGCTAAAGTCACTCTGCTTGTAACTCTTAACACGCTTTCCCATATTCCAAAAAAGTCAGGTCTGAAGTCCTGAAGTCATCTCTTCTTTAGTTGTGTTTGACTTTGGAATCTCAGAAATGAGTTTTCTCATTTTATATTATATTTTGATTCTACAATACACCTTTTTTTCAGAAGAAAATATTTTTGTAAACAAAGACAATATGCAGGAAAACACTGAGATAAATTATTATTATTATTATTATTATTATTCGTTACTTTCATTAAAAGAAAGAAGCTGGTACAAAAGATTTGAACAGACCAAAACAAACAAAGCAGAGACCAGAAAAAAGAAAACAAACAGCATTCTCTGCCTATACAAAACAAGCAGCCCGTACAAAGGAACTGAACGAACAAACCAAAAAGGAGCAGCCTGGTCAGACCATACAAAACCAGCTTGATAGGCATGAAAACAGGAGTCAAAAGTCAGGTAGACCACCACTGAAACATGAAGAGCTGAGAACTCCAACCATCATGATCAAGAGAAAGCTATTTCCTTCCGGCTAACCATCAGCTGGTCCACCATGTAATCCTTAAATAAAGGGTTCAGCTTCACCTATTGAGCAACTGAGAATTTGATTTTTCCACATATAACCTCTTCGCAAAAAGAATTAGCAACTGAGAATTTGATTTTTCCACATAACACCAACAGAAATTATGTACAAAAATTGCTTTAACAATTAGTTCTGTCTGAGTGAGGGGTCATTTAAATTTGGCCAAATTTTATTGAAAAGAGTTAACAGGTCGTATTTTATTCTGTCAGATGCATTGTATATCTGAACTAACAAAGTAGCGATCTCTTATTAGTTAGACATTTTCTTGTGAGTTTTGACTCTCCTATAAATACACAACAACTTCATGTAATATTTTTGTTGCTGCTATTTTCAGTTCTTTGTTTTATTTGTAATAATAAGTTTGATTCAATATATTACAAGTGTACTTGGTTTTCAGCGGTAAAATTGAAGCTGCATACCAGGAGGCTGTTGCTTTTAGGAGACAGGAGGAGCTGATTCGAGAGGAAGAGGCAGCAGGGCAAGCTGAAAGTGAGCTCAAGGGAAAGCGTGGAGGAGGAGAAAAGGAAAAGCGTGCCAAAAAAAAGCAGGTCTGCATCTGTATATTCATGTTCTTCGTAGAGTATCTTAGATGCTTGACTCCCCATTTGATGTTAATATTCGCCATTCAGGAAATATGAGGGCTTTTCTAGGAGTTTTGGATCTTTCTTGGACAAATGATTATTTTATCAGATCCATTTTTTTTATCAGATCCATCTGTTCTTTGCATCATTTTCCTTATTAAACATATTAAATCTTAGAAAGAAATGAGCGATTTAGTGGGCATTTAGGGGTAGCATCAATATAGGAGAAAATTAGAGAAACTCATTTTAAATGTTTTGGGCATGTCCAATGCAGGCCAGCAATGGGAAAAAGTTTTGATACTATGCAAGTTTGACCATGCAAGTTGATGGGCCACCAAGGGCAATGGCTAGGCCGAAGAGGATGTGGATGGAGATAGGAAAAATAGGTTTAAAGAAGTGTAACTTATCTGAAGATTTGGCTGAGGATAGATTGAAATGGAGAAACAAAATTCATGTAGCTGACCCAACATAGTTGGGACAAGGCTTTGATGATGATGATGTGTGGATTTTTTGATATGGATATATGGCATTGTCAATCTGTAATAGTGATGCAGACCCTAGCGTTAAGGCTTGCGGGAAGTGTTGAAGCATGTGTTCGAGGACTCTTCAAACATTTCCGTCTCTGTAGAGCTAATAAATGAGGACACACTTCAATGGGAAAGTCCAACTCGATTAGTCAACTTTTGAGAAGTTCTTTTCTACAATGCCATATAAATACAAAAAATAACTTAGGGCCTAAGAAACCTGATTAAACCATGAAACTTAAAAAATAATTAGAAATCAAATCCTAATTACAATTCTTTTAAATAATTTAGGAAACTAATAACATAAAATTAAAATACTAAATCTATGTGGGCCCTACTCGTGGCCATGAGGTCTATTTGCATCATTTTCCATGGCTTGGAAAAAACTCGACCTCGAGTTAGGTAAATGTCCGCCTGGGTCAAATATCAATTGGACGAACTTTTGATCCGTTGGCTGAGTTTAAGCTTGTGCATTCATCTTGAAAACTTTGAGCATAACGCATCTTTTGATTTGACAACCTAAGTGTGTGGATGTGTGATCGAACCATTGGATACATCATATGTGGAGTTTGAACCATCAAATCACAGTCTCTAACTAGTAGGTATTCATCCCTAAAGATATAAGTTAATGTGAGAATGTCAATGGATGGATCTTTGTGTGGACCAACAGGAGTAAGTGATTTCTTTTCAAGTTCATCGGGTTGACCCTCATCCTACTTTTCCATTAAATTGAGTTTTGCTGGCAAATTTTCAACAGATCGATCGGATCGACTTGAACGCAATGTAGACTTCGCTTGAATTTGGGATTTTAGGAAGTAGGAACCAATGTCAAATCTCTTTTAGCAAGTAAGAACCAATGTCAAATCTCTTGTCTAGCACATCGACAATGGCCATGATTTTCTAGACTGATAAGCCTGGTTTCCATCCTTATAAGAGTGGCACGGAGTTGGTTGACCGCAGTGCATAACCATGCAATGGCTCTAGTAAGTTTTTCCATGGCTGAAGATTCCACTTCTTTATACTTCTTGGTAAGAAGTAGGCATATTTCTTTATTTATTTTTTTTGTCAAATTAAAAATTGATTGACTTGATGTGTAGATCCATTGTCTATGAGCACGATGGTGAAAACAGATTTGAAATCCAACTTTGTATGAGCCTGATACCACAAAAAGAAATTTGGACCTTTGATTTCAATCAAATCTGCCCTTATATCAATTATGCTGATGTCACTGACGGTGTTAGCTTATCAAGTTGCTCGAAACAATGGGTCTTGTTGCATTTGGGTTGAAACTTATTTGGCCTAGAACCTAACTTGACTTCGTTCTGAAAAAAAGTAGGCCCAACATGAGATCATTCAACGCCGACAAGGAAGAGAAAAATGGTGGAAGCCCTTTTGGTTTTGTTGCTGCTTGCTACTTCCACGACCAGTAGGTTGGGAGATGGTGATACGAGAAACTTTGTGTGATGGGGACGAAGATCTAAGCACTTCGGCGATATAGGTTGGACGTTGGGGATTTTTTTTAGTAGTCGAGGTTCTAACAGATTTAGGGTTTTTGGGTGTTCGAGAAAGATCAGGGAGATAGGATGGGTTTGGAAAGGTTTGTTGTGGTTGGAGTTGGTCGAGTGAGGGGGAATGTTGTTATTTATTTATTTATTTTTTCTAGACTTGGATATTGCAATGGTGGTAGATGACGAGGGTGATTGGAGTTTGAGTTTGTGTCGGGGTGGGTTCCGATTGAAGATGTTTGGGCACGGGTGAGAGTTTCGAGTGAGTTTGTGGCTGGTTTGGCGAATATGGGTTTTTTTTTTTTTTTTTCGGTTTTCTTTCTTTCTTTCTTTTTTGATAGTAGAGAGGGGACTTTGGGCGTGGGTTCTGAAAGAAGGGCTTTGTTGTGTTCTGGAAAGGTGATTGAAGGGGATTTTGAAACGATGTGAGATAGGGCTTTCGGCACTGGGATGGTGGTGGGGAAGGGTTGTTTAGAGGATAGGATCGGAACCGATAGGGGGTGATGGAATGAACATAGGATGGATAGGGGTAATGATGCGGGTTAGATCCATGATTGGCCAACTCATTGGGCTTAAGCCCATAAAAGAGGAGTTTACAACAATTCTTAGTTTCTTATTATTAATTACTTTCCTATGTTTTCTAGGATTTATTATTTTTAGAAGTTGTTATTAGGATTGAATTAGGAGTCTTTTACTTTATGGATTGTTTCCTTAGTTACAGAGTTACTTAACTATAAATAAAGATGTAATTCCTTCTTATGGGACACATGATATTGAATAAGAATTTTTAGTCTTGTCTCCATCATGAATTGAGTTTTTTTCTATTTGGTATGAGACCTAGACCGCCTATTCTAAGACTTTTGGCTTGTAGATTAGTTTGTTGGCTATTCTTCTTCTCTTTGCTGCGTCAATTGATATTAGAATGGAGTTCCATTCTCAGATTGTTGTTTCGATCGCCGATCCAAGGTAACTTGGCTATCCCATCTCCTTATTTTTGTTTCTACCATCTATCTATCCATCTATAGTCATCACCATCACATCCTCATCATCATCATCACCACATGCATTTTCCACATCCCCTTTATTCATCCCCAACCTCACAACCATCCCTTCCGCAACTCCAAATCCCATCCCAAAACCCCCATTTGAACACCCAACCCATCCACAGATCAACCGCAACCCTAACCCTTTCCGTTAACCACCCCCCTTCCCAAAACCATTCATTAGAAACCCTTTCAAAACCTCAAGTCCCCAACCGTCACCATCAACCCATCCCACACAACTCCAGCCGAAACCCTTTCCTCTCCCTCCCGAAACGCCGACACGCGAAACCTCCTTCTACCCCTTCGTTAGTCCAACCCCTCTCCGTCAGTCACTTTCCATCGACATCCACTCAAACCATCCAAACCCATCCGACCCACATAAACCCATTGAACTTCATCTCTAAACCCTAATCCAACCCCAACACACCCCCATAGTAAACCCCCACAGAATCGTACGTGGAGTGCAATTGTTAACCATTGCACAATGCTAACATCATCTCCATTGCATTCGACATCAAGCTTCACGCTCCCATTGACGACTCTAGCTATAGTGGAAGATCCTCATGATACCACCATCATTCTCCCCGTGTTGCCATCTCCCCCTTATTCAAAACAGCAGTGAAAAAGAAACAGGGTTCGAACCTTGTTCTTTTGTTTTTGGAGCGGAAATCGAGCTAGGACACCTGGACCTCTTTAGTTAAGCCACTGGGCTTGAGTTCGGCTCTAATTTGAACGCAACATCAATTTTTTTTTTAAAATAGTGGGCCCAACAATAGGGAGCTAACCCCATCCAAGCATAATCCATTATTTCATGCTTAATCAATCTCAACCGTTAGTTTTTCACAAGGTGATATCGTAACCATTTAGTTTTCCACAAGGTGATATCGTAACCATCCTATCTTGAATCAATGATCCATTTTCATCTGCATATTTCTATTAATAAACTCAAGTCATTAGGTCTGTCAATTTTTAAAAGAAGATTTTGTTTTCCTGCATCAAAGTCAATATGCCAACGTTTGGGTCGTCCAATAAGTTCAAAGAATGCGGTATGAGCATACGTATGGCAATTGATATTTTTGAGAATTAGTCTTTATTCGAACAATTTCTCAATTTGGAGCAAAATAATTTGACAATTGATGCATATACCCGCCAATTTCAAGAACTAAAATATTCTCTTACACTTGATGAGAATGAGTTGCATGATTTAATTCGTTACATTAGAGGTTTGAAGCCAAGCATCTTAGGAAGGTGAATCCCCGCAACACCATTTACGAAGCATACAACGAAGCTATTCGTGTTGTGCACATGCTTCTACTATCCCACATGCGACAAGTTGAGTCTCAAAAAGACAAATTTACAAAACAAACGAGAGCTCATTTGGTGGAAACACAGTTTGCATGAGAAGATAATCTCACAATTGTCTTACGTTAACTCCTCACCACCACTACAGTAGAAGAAGAAGAGTGGAAACAAATTGTGATATTCCAGACGCAAGTAAAGTGTGAAGATTGGTTAGCAAATTTGGTTATTGACAATACTAATGCAATAAATTTTGTTGCATAATAAGTTATTAACAAGCTTCATTGGCCAATTGAGACGCTGCCTAACCCCTACAAAGGCACTCTGTCTAATGGTTCTATTATTCCCGTGACTCCCAAATGTTTGGTATCTTTCAAGATTCGTGGTTATGAGGACAGTATTTGGTGTGATATAATCCCTATGAATGTAATTCATATTCTTTTGGGACAACCATGGATTTTTTATCGAAAAGTGAAATATGACAAGGAACAAAACATATCTTCCTTCTTGTGGAAATGATGATGAGTTTCCCTTGTTTCATTGCAGCTGATAGCATCCTCGTCTACACCAATACCTTCAACTGATGAACCAAAGGAAGAGCAAAAAGGTGAAAAAAACCTTGCTAGCATTGACAAGCACAATTGAGCATGTGGAAATCTGACAATTGATGATAGTTCAGACAAAGTTGTTGCAAATTTGAATTTCTTTCTACAGATAATGCTACTCTATAGAAGCAAGAGGCAAAGAAAGAAGCAGTACAAGCGGACATTGGTCGTCCAATGGATCTGCTTGCAACACCACTTTTAGAAAAGCCAATTGAATTCTTGGAAGACAAATCAATTGTTCTAGTGGTTTCATAAGAACATTTTTTTTTGTTGAAGTTCCCCATATTGATTTCATCTTCATAGATCAACCAATGCCAATAACAAATTATGATCTATTGGTAAAGAGTATACAATTGAAGCCTTTAATGGTCAGATTACATATTCAAGCTGCATGCAGTCATTCGAAGAAGCCACATCTCCAACCTACTTCTAAGTGGGCAAAAAGATAAATTCATGCTTTCAAGTCATGTCCCCAAAATGAAGCTCCACAAGCAACTTAGACGTTTGTTTGAATGATTTTCGAGCCGAGACATTTATTGAACTCGAGGATGAGTTCCCTCCAAGAAGGGGGGAGGGGGGGAGATCCATGAATGGCCAATCCATTTGGCTCAAGCCCATAAAAGAAGAGTTTTCAACAACAGTTCTTAGTTTCCTATTATTACTTGCTTTCCTAAGTTTTTTAGGATATATTGCTTTTAGTTGTTCTTAGGCTTGAATTAGGAGTCTTTTACTTTATGGATTGTTTCCTTAGTTAGAGAGTAGCTTAACTATAAATAAAGATATAATTCCTTCTTATGGGACGTATGATATTGAATAAGAATTTTTGGTCTTTTCTTCATCTTGGGTTGAGTTTTTTTTGTCTTTGGTGTGAGACCTAGATAGCTTATTCTAAGCCTTTTGGTTTGGAGATTAGTTTGTTAGTTGTTCTTTTTCCATGTGCTACGTTAGGTAATCACACCAATTGATTGAGGGATCAGCTATGATACTAATTGATGCCCTAGGGTTGAGGCTTGTGGGAAGTGCTGAAGCACGTGTTCGATGACATGTCAAACGTCTGTGTCTCCGCATAGACGGTAAGCGAGGACACACCTCTATGGGAAAAACCAAATCAATTAATCTACTCTCAGAAGTTCTTCTCTACAACGCCCCGTATAAATAGATAAAAGAACTTAGGGCCTAAGAAACTTGATTAAACTAGGAAAACTTAAAAAAATATTAGAAATCTAATCCTAATTACAACTCTTTTAAATAATTTAGGAAACTAATGACATAAAATTAAAATCCTAAATCTACGTGGGCCCTACCCATGTGGCCATGAGGCCTACCTGTATCAAACGGTAACCCCATTGAGACACAAACGTGTGTTTTCCATGCGACAGCATGAATTTGCCATGTTCTGGCCTCTTGACTGCAGATCTGTGAATTGATTGAAAGAGCCTTTGAATTTTGATTTATTGATAGAATGAAATGATTAGATTGTGTTAGTAGATTCCCGGTTGGAAGTTCTTCTACTGCTTTTCTTCAATGTAATATTTTCCCTTCTTTTTTTTTCTTCTCAACTTGCATTTCTGTAGGTGCAGTGTTTTCTGTGTAATCTAGCAAATATGTATTAATTTTTTTTTGTCCCTAAATTTAAAGTATCTTTGCACATTTTATTTTATCTGTTGGAATTAGTTTTCTCATTCTCATTTTTTTAACTTTCATGTGGTGTGACATCTGTTTACTTGTTGCTTGCTATTCTCTCAATTTCAAAAGTGATCTGTCTCTTCATTATATCCAAGCCTGGAAGAAAATTAATATATCCATAACTTCGGTTCTGAGCAAAAGCTTCTGCTCATTTCTCTTCTTAAATGCACAAGCTCTCAACCTATTATTTACATTCTGTTGTATTCTTGTCCAGTCAAAACAAAAGAGGGGCAGTCGCAAGGGAAAAGATAGGGCAAAGGATGAAAAATTCGAAGTCATGGCACAAGATACGCACCAAAGAGAGACCCCTTCTGGTAAAAGAACCATAGTAGACATACCGATGAAGCGGGGGCAGTCTGTCTTTGAGAAACCCATTGCACTGGAAGATATTTCCGATGCATCTGATACTGGTGAAGACGTCACTGAAACTATTCAATGTGATTTGGAAGACAGAGATGGCAGCCTTGTCAGTTGGGATACAGAGACATCAGAAATTCATGCATCTATGGAAGTAAGCGGCAGCACAACCTCCTTGCCTGTACAGAATGGGCCCATAGAGAAGAAGAGTCCATCTGTTGTGGATGACAGTTCCTCAACATGTTCCACAGACTCGGTTCCTTCAGTTGTAATGAATGGGCCATACAAAGGGAACTCCTTGCCAAACAACAAAAGCCAAACGTCACCCAGCAGGTAACTTTGGTTTTATTTGGTTCCTGCATTGCTATCATACTTGGTTTGGATCTGACCGAGTTTATTATTGCAGAGGGAAAAATCAGCATAAACAGTACTCAGGTGACTGGACTGGTATGGGCAATGACAGGGATAACCAGTTGTTGGATTCAACTGCTGACGCAGATGATTCTACTAGCTGTTTTATGGGAGATGGACTTGAATCTGATGGTGTAACATCCTCAAAAGATCGAATACACGTGCTTGAGCAACAGCCGGTTGAGAAGGTGGAATTAGTGTTAACTCCCATATTTTTTAGCTTGCTGATTGGGAAAACTGACTCACAATCACCATTTAGGGGTAAAAAAGGACCCGACTTACAATTATGAGGCTGAAGGATTGAACCAAAGTTAATGGCATTGATGACCCCAGTTGGTGCACCTTCATGGTTAATGCACAAATGCATGTATGCATTTGCATATGTAAAACATACATGAATCTGGACATGCTTCTGTGCTTTGATGTACGCTGTTTTTGAAAAAACTCTGATTGGAGTTAAGAGTTGCAGCTCGGGGTGGGAAATGGTCAGGTTGGGTAACAGTGTGTTGGGTTGATCAGGGCTGTCTACAGGTTGAGCATTATTCTGTATCCAGCCCCTTTTTCAAAAAGGCACATGACCTTAGCCATCACCAAATGCGAGTCAATTCAATCCAACCTGCACACACATCCAATTTTGGTCAACCTATTTTAATTGACCCAACTAGTATAAGGATGCGCCAAGCAAGGATTAAAATAACGGTTGCGGCGGGCATAGCAGCCAGTGGCCAAAACGCTATATAGCAATGTGAAATTGTGAAGTGAAAAAGGTGTCAAAAAAATTTGAAAAAATATCTACAAATCCAGGAATATTGGAAATTGTTAAAACTTGATGCACTTTTCCAATAATAACTAAGGTAGGGGGATTTAGTGGTTAATTCAGTGCATAGAAATTTACTATCACTGAATAATTATGAAATAAGAGCATTGACCTAATTTTTCCCACACATTTATGTTGGTTAGCTATATAGTAAGTTATTATGCATTTCTAAATTCATAATTCAAATAATTAATTTAGCACAATTATACATAAAAAAGAATTTATAAATTATAAAGTAATGTTTAAAAAAAGTTTGAGGTTCAAACCAAATAACAAATTAAGTTTCATTAAAACAAACAATGGATTTTGGTTGAGAGTAGAGAAACGAATACTGCTACCAAAGAGGGTGTCTACTAGTACATTACCTATAGAAGAGCTCTTGAGAGGTATCGTCTCTATCGTCTTTAATTCAGTAATGTCTTATTTGTTTTAGTGTTCTTTTAAGTATAGATGGGTAGAAGAGTTGCGTAGAAATGTTGTTTGAAGAGAAGAATGAAAGAAGTAAGTCTTACTATGTATTTTAAATTTTTTTGAAAAGTAGCTATCAGTTACACTTCGTTGAAGCCCCGTAGAGGACCGTAGTAGTCTTGTAGTAGTCTATAACGGCAGCAGTGGACCGTAGTGGCCACTACGGATGTGGGCGGTGCTAACTTCAATTTAGCTCAGCAGTCTTGGCCACTACTCCCGATATTGCATTGTGGCCACTATTTTGATCCATGGGGCCAAGCCCATCCCATCTCAAACAATAAGGCTATATTTGAGTTTGATTGCAAGCCTGAGTTTGATTGCAAGCCAAAAAAGCCCCAACACAACTCAGCTTATTACATCATCATCATCATAGTTGGGGCCGGCTACATGGATTCTGTTTCTCCAATCCGACTTATTTTGAGCTAAATCCGCAGATGAGTTAAACTTCTTCAAATATGATTTTAATATCTCCATCTATATCTTCCTCAGCCTACCCCTTCTCTGTGGTGGGCCATCCACCTATATAACCAAAATTTATTTTCAAACTGGTGCCATTATTGGCTTACGCTCAACATGCCCAAACAATCTCAAATGGGTTTCTCTAATCGTATTCCCTATTGATGCTACCTTTAAATGCTCTCGAAAGCGCTCATTTATAATTATCTTTACCTGTTTTACTACACATCAACCTCAATATTCTCATCTTGGCCACCCCCACTTTATAGATATGTTGCTTCTTGATTGGCTAATATTTTGCCCCATAGGTCATAGCTGGTCTCTTCACTTTACTGTAATTTTTTTTTTAAATTTTATTGGCTTTCGTCAGTCACAAAACAATCCAGAAACAAGTCTACACTTAAGTCCTCTTGCTTTTGTTCTATTTTCAACATCTTCATCAATCTCCCCAGCCTTACTAAATACGATTCAAGGTACCGGAAAGAATCTCTGTGGTGTCTCTTGGGCTTCAATTCTCACAGTAGTTCCAGCTCTTTGTATATGCCTATTGAAGTTGCACTCCATATATTTTGCCTTTGTATGACTTATTTTAATACCTTTGGATTATAAAGCCTCTCGTCATCTCTCGAGTTTTGCATTTGCATCATTTCTTGATTTATCTACCAACAATATATCATCTGCAAACAATATATACCAAGGTACCTCCTCTTGAAAATGAGCAGGTAATGCATCCATAATTAGTGTAAAGAGATAGGGGCTTAAGCCTGACCCCTAATGTAAACCTATAGTCGTTGGTAACACACATGTTTCTCCACAAGCGGTTCTCGCACTTGTTATCGCTCTTTTGTACATGTCTTTAAAATTTTCAATATAACCTCTTGGAACATTTTTTTTCTTCAACACTCACCAAAAATATCTTAGTTCCCCGCCATAAGCTTTTTCGAGTTCGATAAAAACCGCAGATTTTTCCTCTTCGTTTGATATTTTTTCATTAATTGCCTTAGTGAGAAGATAGCTTCCATAATTGACCTCCCTAGTATAAAAGCAAATTGATTTTCAAAAATCTTGATCTTTTGTCTGAATCTTTACTCCATTACTCTTTCCCATAGCTTCATAGTATGACTCATAAGTTTAATCCCCTGATAGTTGATACAATTTTGTATATCTTTCTTATTTTTATATATAGTTACTACATCACTTCTCCTTAATTCATCCAGCATTTTTTTTTGTCATTAATATCTTATTTGAAGAGTCTGGTTAATCAAATCACCCCAACCTCTTGTAAGCATTTTCAAGCCTCTATCGGAATGTCATCTGGATCCATAGCCTTTTTCGTTTTCATTTGCTTTAATGCTTCCTTCATTTCCACCATTGTAATTCTGCGGAAAAAAGTATGTTCTCCTAACGAAGTATCCTCTCTTGTTCTTATATCTCCTAGATTTTTTTTCATTTAAAAGTTTGCTAAAATATTCCTTCCACCTTTCTTTAAGATCATTGTCTTTCACTAAAACCTTTTGGTCATTGTCCTTTATACACTTGACATGATCTAAGTCCTTGCATTTCCTTTCCCTTATTTTTGCAAGCTTAAAAATATTTCTCTCATTCTCTTGTTCCCAACTTATTATAAAGGTCATCATATGTTTTAAATTTTGCACCACTTACTAGTTTCTTAACTTTTTTCTTTGCTTTCTTATACATCTCATAGTTTTTCATATTCTTAGTACTGTGCCAAACTTTGTATCAATGTTTTCTCTCAAATAGCTTCCTGAACTTCTATACTCCAGCACCATGTTTCTTTATTATAGTGTCTTTTTCCTTTTGACTCTCCAAGCATTTCTTTTGCAACCTTCTTATTGTAGTTAGCCATTTGATTGCACATTACTGTAGTTTCTCCTTCATGATTCTATTCTTCCTTCTTAATTTCTTTATTGTTAAATATTATTGCTTTCTCCTTTCAAATCCCTCCACCTTTTTTTAGGGTACATTTTGTTTACTACTCTTCTCTTTCTACTTCTAATGCAAATATCTAAAACTACTAGCTTACGTTGTGTGGTCAAACTCTCTCCTGGAATAACCTTACAATCTTTACAAGACAATCGACCATGTTTTCTAACTAGAAAAAGTATATCGGGCTCCTATTAGTTCCACTTTTATAGGTAATTAAATGCTTATCTCTCTTTTTGAAGCAATTGTTTGCTACTACAAGATCATATGTTAATGCAAATGCAAGATACTATTCCTAACTCATCGTTTTCTCCAAATCCTTGTCTTCTATGCATTCTCTCATATCCTTCATTATCCTTTCTTACATATCCATTTAAATCCCCTCTTAGGAAAATTTTATCACTATTCGGAATTTCTCACAATAAACTAGCCATCTCCTCCCAAAATTCTCTTTACATTTTCATGTAATCTTTCTTGGGGAGCATTTGTACTAATGGTATGAATTATGTTTTCCTCTGACACTAGTTTAATTGCTATAATTTTATCACCCAACCTCTTTACCTATACAAATTTCTCTTTCAAGCCCTTATCTATAATTATACCTACTCAATTTTTTTATTATTTTTTTCTGCATAAAAAAAGCTTCTAACCCACTTTCGAGAGCATTTAGGGGTAGCACCAATAGGGGATAAGATTAGAGAAACCCATTTAAGATGGTTTGGGCATGTTGAGCGTAGGCCGGTAATGGCACCGGTGAGAAAAAGTTTGGCTATATAGGTGGATGGCCCATCTTGAGGTAGGGTTAGGTCGAAGAAAACATTGATGGAGGTCATTGATTTAGATTTTAAGAAGTTTAACTTATCAAAAGATTTAGCTCAAAATAGAACGGAATGGAGAAACAGAATTCATGTAGCCGACCTTAACATGGTTGGGATAAGGTTTTGATGATGATGATGATGATGATGATGAAAAAAGCTTATAACCATCAGTGAGCTCTTTAGCTTTATCCTCTTTCCACCTTGTCCCTTATATACAAGTTACACTAATTCTTCTTCTTTTCATTACCTTGACCAACTTCATGCTCTTGCCTATAATGGTTCCTATATTCCAAGTCGCAACTCGAATCTTCCTTTTCTTTTGGACTAACTTCTTTAGCCACACTTGTCCAAAGTGGTGTGGTAGCCCTTGCCCGCTTTCCGTTGTAACTGGGTGATGCTACAATGCATCATTTGAAGTGGGGAATGCCCTAGCATGATCTCGAAATGTCGTTATCTCAAAATTTCATGTTTAGGTTGTTACAAAGTTTTTCGCTGATTGTCAACCTATCTAATGCAATCCCCTCCTTTACCTGGGCTTGAGACTAGCAGTAAAACTAGCTCATTGCATATAAAATAAAATATTTTGAGTACCAAAATATTAAAATACCAAACTGTTTCAATGGGTTTAGACTTTAGATATGCAAGTTGACCCTAACTTGAGCCATTTAAGTCTGGTATGTGGGTCAACCTGTACCTAACCCCGTTTAAATTCAGGTTGGGTTTTCTTGACCATTGATTGACTTGTATTTTTTGCGAGTTGGGTTATGCAGCTCATAAGATACAGGTCTGATTAGTGGGTTGGGTCCGATTTTGCTACCCTTGCTTGTGGCTTTACAATTCGTATCACTCCATGTTTGCATATATAACCATGCATGGATGATGGATAGCTGCCTAGTGTGTGCGCATTTTTTTTTTTAAAACTCCTAGACCTGTACTTTTCGTTTAGACTTGCTGCCAAGGAGAAAAATCTTGGTGCTGATTGGGAAAGATGAGTAGGTGCTGCCCTTGCCAATCATGATGGGTGCTCCAACGTTAGAAGATCACAGAAAAAAGTAAAGATAAGAAATGGTGAAAAGAGGCGTAAACACTGTAACAATTCAATTCAATACAATTCTTGGAAGATACATGTGTTTGAACTTTATCAAGAATGTGACAATCGCAATTGACTATTTTCTGATCCAGGAAACTCGGATTGCATTCTTTGCTTTTGTTTGGATATGAGAATTTCTATCATGGATTTGTCAAACCTGTAGATTCATGAATCTATCTTAATATCTCATCTTCAGACAACTCCTTCAATCCAGGAATCTTTAAGGAGCATGAATTTGGGGTAAAATTGAATTCCACCCAAGAGGTGTTATATTCAGAATGCAGCTTCTGAATTCCATTTAGTGGATTTCTCCTGTGAGAAGCTTAATGCAAAACCTTTGCCATACTATTAATTATTTCGCAACAAGCACGAGGCTTGAGCTGGCCCACACATTGCTTATGATAATGATTTTACATTTTGTTCTTTTTAATAATGATTTTACATTTTGTTCTTTTTAATGAGACATGTGTATTAGCAATCAGACAAATATCCAACCATCTCCTCTTAAAAAAAAAAGAAAAAGAAAAAAGAAAAAAGGAAAAGAACTAAAAATTACTCTAGAATCTGCCAGACAGAAATCCAACTGACATCCAAAGTCCAGACCTTGTAGTTTATTTGCAAGATTATAGAATCGTCCAGATGAATTTGGATTAAAAGACTGATCATTTTAGAAATTCAAAGATTATAAAACAAATCAAATCCATGAATCCAAACAAGACCTCTGTTTAATTAGGGTGTCAATAATTGCTTCTTCTCAACTTGACTATGTGCCCAGATAACATGGGTTCTCAGCCACTTGAGCGAAAGTTTCTCCTATACAGTCCTTTTGTTTTGTTAGATTTGGCTTACTTGGACTATTTATAGAAGTCACTAGGTTAAAAACTGTTTCATAGTTTGATGAACTATCTCCCTTTCTGTGTGTGCGCTCACGCGTCTGTCTTTTTTTTTTTTTCTCTTGGAATGATTATGTTAAGTCTTCATTTGGATTCTACATTTATCAATTGGCTTGAATGTTTGACCAAATGTATGGGTTTCTTTTTTAGCATGCATTGGGGCAGCTCAAGTAGGAAACTATATTACTTGGGATACACATACGGTTCCTCTATCAATCATCATTGATAATGGAATGTGAAAGCAGTGTCCCACCTAATGTGGTTTCGACTGCTTTGCTAGATCAAGCATGTTCTGGAACATATGTTGGTTATTGGTGTATCTATTCATCTAGTCTTGCTGGACACTGTTATTTTGTAACTGATTCACAAAAACATGTTCAGCAGTTGCATTGGTTGATGGATGTACGGAATATATATGCCTTGAATCATTATGATTTATGGGGCTTCAGATTGGAGTGTTTAGAGTGCTGGGATTTTCCAGGGCAGGCTTAACTTGTTTTTTCTTTCAGTGGTGGTTCTTCTGCAGCTAGTTAATCACCCAACACAGATTTCATATAAGCTAGGTGGAATTCAACAAAGACAATGCTTTTTGCATGATTGCTCTTGAGGGGCTGTTTGTTAATTTAACTAGTAGAGTGAAGTAAGGTGCTGACGGGCTGTTTGTTAATTTAACTAGCAGAGTGAAGTGAGGTGAATGGTCATTTCAAAAGATTAAAAAAAGAGAGGGGTTAAATCAATCCTATGATGAGATTTTGTCTTTTAGTGAAAGAGAATGTAACTTTTTGATGTTGTGTTAAAATTAGATATTTTTTGTCGGTTAATGGGATGAAAAAGAGCTTTTTGACTTTTTGGTGTAAGAAGGTAGAAGAATTTTTTTGAAATGTGGTATTTTGATGAGTCCTTTAGTTTAATGTGTCTTGAAATGATAGGTGACTTTAACTTTGCTTGGAGATAAAATTATCAAACAGCCCTTGAAGCACTTGGTTTTGTGGATTTCATGCACGTCTGAAATAAGTCAGAATACATATCCATTCATTTTGCTAATTATTTGGAGTCTGCAGTTTGATGTACTTCTAATGCTTGTTGACCTCATTAATTAATGAGGGCATTAGAGCTTCTTTTTCTTTTTCTTTTTTTAAATGAAAAAATCCCCATCATCTTAACCTCAGCTAGGATTATCCGGATTACTCTTTTATAATAACTATTGCTGCACGTCTGTAGATGGAGATGTATAGCATTGGTTTGCTTGAGCATGAAATGAATTGTTTGATCTATACTTTGCTAGATTTCACATTCCAATACTCTATTTGTTTCAGTCTGACCCATTTAATCTATTTACCTATGGAATCAGGATAAAGTAGTTTCACTGCAAAAGAAGCTGAACATCAAAGGCCAGATTGCTGTTGATAGACCTTCCAAACAAAATACAGTAGAGGCATCATTTTCTCCCAGCAGTCCCATGACAACTGCAGCCTCTAGGTCACAGCCAAATCAAGCTGGCGTTGATAACACATCTACAGCCATACCAGTTAGTGAGGCACCGTCAAACAGCCAAAGCCAAATGGAGAAAGTATTTCCTCAAGTAAATTCACCTCAAATTCCTGCCATCCCCAAACCAGAAGTTCAAAAAGCTGCTACTCCTACATACACACCCATGGAGAGGAAGCCTGCAATTCAACAAGCTTCTACAATGTCAAGGCCCTCAAGTGCCCCTGTTGTCCCTGCGCTGGGTCCAAATGCTCCTGTTGTTTCTGTAGTTCAGACTACACCATTGTTATCACGGTCAGTGAGTGCAGCTGGTCGTTTGGGCACTGACCTGCCATCATCAGCTCAGGGTTATATACCTCAGTCCTACAGAAATGCCATTACAGGCAAAACTATAGCTGCAACCTCTGCTGGTTTTACACCCCACCCCTCTTCTAGTTTCTCTGCTCCATCCTTATCTTATTCTCAACCCCAGTCTGCAATGGCTTCTTTACCCTTGCATTCACCTCAGACATCTGCCAGGACCGACCAAACTTCAGTCTTTGGCAGTGTAGCACCGACAGTGCCGCACAATCAGTCTCAATGGATTGAGCGCTTTCAACAGGAAGGGAATGGCATGGTGGCATGTGACCCTTACCTTTTAAGAGGCTTCCATGCCCTTGACGTCCATGGTTCAAGTCATTGTGGGACACAGATGTTCAATGCTGATGAGGAACGGGTGGGTGTGCCACCACAGCAAGTGCAGGGTCCAGGTGATGACTTCCCCCACCTGGACATCATCAATTCCCTGTTTGATGAGGATCACAATATTGGAAGGGCGGGGAGGGCAAATGGAGTTTTCCCAGGTCCCAACAGCAGACACCATCCTCTGAGCAGGCAGTTTACATTTCCTCAAGACGTTGCAGTGGGAGATGTTGGCTCCTCAGTCAATTGTTGCAGGTTTGATTGGCTTGGGAGGCACCCTGATGATGGAATTGGGAGGACGTACAGCTCTTCCAGTGGACTTTATGATGGTTTGAGGGATGTTGGTCCACAAGTTGGTTTGTCAGGTTACATGAATGGACAAATGGATGGGATGATTCAGAACCAGTGGCGAACTCATAGTCCTGATCTATCATCGTTCAATATGAGGAATGCAGAGGGTGACAGGTACCAATTTCCACCGTTGGATTACACAAACTTGTCATGTGGCATGAACGGGTACTCTGTGTTCAGGCCTGCAAATGGACGTTGAATTCTGGTGCTGTGCTTCCCTTGAAATTAATTGTCGTTGTCAACCATAATAATGTACTTGAGCAAAGTGTCAGTCTCAGCCTTGGAGGGAGGTGTAATCCTTGACTAACATTTTGTAAAGAGTTATTGTGGTTTCATTTGCCTTACGGGGTTTTCTTTTATTTATTTATGGGCGCCCTTGTTTGCTTTTATGTTTATTAGTAGTCCTAGGTGAGTGCTATTGAATCTTGTGAATTTTCCAGTTTCTTTTTGAATATTGGAGCTTGTGTCTCATCTTAAGACATTGCAAGACTGCCTGCGATACTGGAAGGTGTAGTATTGTTGGTTACACGGACCTTCAAACCGGGTGTCAGAGATTGCTATGATCTCTATTAAAACGGTGTCTCCTACCTGATACTTTTCTTGAATGAATGAAGGTGTATTTCTGGAGGAAATATGGTTTAAACTGCTCGCATCCTCCAAAACCATCACTTGGAAGTGAGAAAAATGATTCAATTGCAATTGACGACCGGGATCATCTGATGAAGCTGCAAGAGAGGAAACTTTGTTCCTTGCAATTCACCCGTTGTGGAACCCAAGGAATTAAAAAACCCAAATATATGATCGAATAGGCCTAACCTTGAATATGGACCATTCATTAGCTCTTGCAATTTTCTACCTTGGGCCTTTTGTGTTTATTGAAAGGAGCAGTAAAGATGGAAAAACAGTAGCACATTGTGATGTTCTTTACATAAACCTCTAGGTTGAAAAGTGAAGCAGCGTAGTAAAGAGTGAGTTAGTGGAGTGGATGGGTAAAGTTTTGATGACCGATTGCCCTTTTACCCCTTCTCTGCATATACCCTAGTGAAGTAAACTTATGAGAAAATTGTGATTTTCATTTAGGTCCCCTTTATTTTGACTTTTTACTTGATTTGACCTCCAGTTACCACACATGTAAACAAACTGGAGGGCATACAATTGCGAGGGTATGTTTGGAACAAGTGCAGTCAATTTTGTTTACACATAAGTGAAGAGAAAGCTCTTTTATAAAGTAACTTAACAAGAAATAACAAGCATCTTTAGGAATTACAAATAAATTATGCCTTCATTTTAGTAGGGAATACTAATATCAGAGTAAAAATTAAGTCTGGATTCTCTTCTTTGCAAGTCTAATCTTTACAACCATCTGAAGAATGAGTTGGGCCATTTTATTTTGTCTTTTTTCTTATGACCTATGATATCCCTCGCTGTACCAGCTTTCAGACTTTTGGCCTCCAACCCGGGGGTTATTAACGAGCAAAGACTATTCCCTAGGAAGTATATATATGGCCGCACGCATGGTATCCAAATAACACGAGGGGCGGGAGTCGAACTTCAGACCTTGGGGTTTTTAAGTCCAAATTGCTGAAAACAAGCTTCTCCCATTATGTTCACCGCACCTAACTTTGATCAAGGTGGAGTTAGGGACCACCCTCATCAAGATCAATCTTGTTTCATGTCACTTGATTGATCTGATGGTGTGCCGAGCTACAACTGGAATGAAATTTGTCTTATTTCTGAAACAGGGACAATGTTGTTGGGTTTTTTTTTTTTTTTGTATATTTGTTTGTTTGAGCGATTTGGATTAAGGTGGAGCCCTCTAATCTCATTTATTTTAGATGGGTGTAAAGCAAAGACTAGATAAATACCAACCCCTGTCTATTATAAAACAACAGAACTGAGATTATATGAGGAAATCCCCCACAGTGACCGTGGTGGGACCAATCAGGTTCCATCATGTCACTAGTGGGGTTATTAATCGGAGGATCCGGACTCAAAACAAGAAGGTTATGTTAGACCTCGGTTGGGACCATTTCTCCATTAAACGACACTCTGCTCTGCAACATTGAGAGGGGCTTGTCCCACCTAATCTACGAAAGTTCAGAAGAAAAAGAAACGAAAAGGAAAAAAGGGGTTAGAGTTGTGTGAAACGAGTAGAAGTACCTTGAAGATGACAAACATCTACCCTATTGTTTATTACTTGTGAATGGAAAGGTTAATATTTCTACTACAATTACACTAAACTTTGCCCGAAGTATTAACTGTTTGAGAAACAGTTTACACAAAGAAAAGGGTTCCCATTAACAAAAGTGAAGTCAGATGAATACACAAAATTGTTTTTCTTTCATGGGCAAGGTTGCCAAAAAGTTTGTGTCCGGCAAATGGATCTTATTTCCTTTATTTTAGAGAAAGGAACGACTATGAAGTCTTCCCACATGATTATGATACAAAGGCCCTTAAACATGATAGAGGGGTGGTCAACCTTAGAGAACGGTTGGATAGGAAGGGTCTACATTGGATGCAATAAGAGTATCAGGGCCCCTTCTGTCCCCTTGGTTGGGTAATTTCTGTTTCCTTTTTGCTTTGGGGAGCCTTTAATGTGAGATTATTTCTTCAGTGTTTAAAACTCTTATTAAAATTGTATACCAGCATTACATTTTTTCAGTTGATACAGCTGAAGAGGATGCTGCCATGATCTCCCCACCCCAAGTATCAAACCTTGTCCATCAGGCCTAAATTATGATCTAGCTAGTCTCTATGTCCATATATATTTTTTTAATAAATGACCAGATTTGATGACCAAAAGATATCCAAATGGCATAAAATCATATCTGTTGGAAGGATTATTTCGTCGATTCCCAACGAGTTTGTGTGATTGGGATCGAGGTATTATTTTCTTGATTTAAGTTTTTTGCTTATTTAGTTTTTTTTTTTAAAGAATCTTGTTGGTGGATTTCAGGAATCAGACTTTTTAATTCAGTTGATAAGCTTCCTGGATGTTATTGTAGTTCGAAACTAGGATTGGCCTACATCAGTAGTCAATAGCAGATTTGTATACTAAAGGACAACTATGGCTTTTCTTTATCGGATATTCAGAAAGGTCCAAAGGCTTTAGATTTTATTATCCTACTCATACCACAAAAGTTGTTGGAACTAGAAATGCCAGATTTATATAGAGTGATGACATTAGTGGGAGCAATGCACCATGAAACATGGTATTTGAAGAACATCGGATACCTATTCAAGTACTGATTGAAATGGTTAGTGTTGGAATTCCAAATGACTTCGTTCAGAACAATACAATGGAAATATAACTTGCCATATCAACTGCACCATTAGATAAGATTGTCATTCAAAATGACATGATTGAAGATATCAATCATCCGAATCAAGATTTGGCAGAGTTAGGACTTTTAAGAAGATCTAAAAGATCTAAGAAGTCTGCTATATAGGATGATTATATTGTTTATTTTCAAGAATCTGATTTTGATATAGGTGTCAAAGAAGCCCCGATAACATTTTCATAAGTCATTAAAAGTTATGGTTTGAAAAAATTGATTAATGCCATACAAGAAGAGTTCAAATACATTTCCGTAAATAAAGTCTGGGATCACATTGAATTGCCTCAAGGGTTTGCAT
Organism: Sextonia rubra; assembly: GCA_037013555.1. Taxonomy (NCBI): domain Eukaryota; kingdom Viridiplantae; phylum Streptophyta; class Magnoliopsida; order Laurales; family Lauraceae; genus Sextonia; species Sextonia rubra. The sequence goes on along the minus strand of JASUAD010000011.1, from coordinate 26,331,564 downwards.
TTAGAGGATATAAATGGATCTTTAAGACCAAACAAGACCAAAAAGGGCAAAATTGAGCGATTTAAGGCCAAACTTGTAGTTAAGGGATTTACTCAAAGGGAAAATATTGATTATAAAGATACCTTTTCACTAGTTTCTTCAAAGGACTCTTTTCGAATCATAATGGCATTTGTAGCTTATTTTAATCTAGAGTTACATCAAATGGATGTGAAAACAACATTCTTAAATGAGAATTTAGCTGAAGAGGTATATATGAAACAACCAAAAGGATTTCAGAAAAAGACAAAGAGAATCTAGTTTGTAGATAAAATAAATCTATATATGGGCTTAAACAAGCTTTAAGGCAATGGTATATCAAGTTCATTGATATCATTACTTATTTTGGGTTTAAGGAAAACATTGTTGATCAATGTATATACTTGAAGATCAGTGGGAGCAAATTTATTATTTTAGTCCTATATGTAGAAGACATTCTACTTGCTAGTAGTGATCTAGGCTTGTTGTGTAAAAAAAAAAAAAGAATACCTCACAAAGAACTTTGGAATGAAAGATATGGGCGAAACATCCTTTGTACTTGGAATTAAGATTTTTAGGGACAAGTCTCGAGTTATACTAGGACTATCACAGAAAGCTTACATTAATAGAGTTCTTGAAAGATTCAACATGCAAAATTGTGCTAGAGGAAAAGCACCTATATCAAGAGGTGATCAATTCTCCAAAGATCAATGTCCTAAAAATGACATCGAGAGAAAATAGATGTAAGACATTCCATATGCTTCAGTTGTAGGAAGTCTACTTTATGTTCAGACTTGGACATGTCTAGATATCAGTTTTGCAGTTAGCATGCTATGAAGGTATCAGTCTAACCCTGGCATGGTTCATTGGAAAGAAGCAAAGAAAATCATGCAATATCTACAAGGGACTAAAGAACATATTCTCACTTATAAAAAATCAGATCACTTGGAAGTCATTGGATATTTTGATTCAGATTTTGCTGGATGCCTCGACACAAGGAGATTTACATGAAGATACATTTTTCTCCTTGTTGGAGGAGCTGTTTTGTGGAAAAACATTAAATAGACTACAATTGCTTCTTCCACTTTTTAAGCTGCATTTGTGGCATGGTTTGAGGCCACTAATCAAACTGTATGCTTGTGGAGTTTTATTTCAGGGCTTCGGATAATGGACTCCATTACTAACTTACAAAAAATTCATTGTGATAATACCTCACCTGTTCGCTTATCTAATAATGACAAAAATTTGAGCATTGCAAATCACTTTTATATAAAATATCTTATCATTAAAGAGAAGGTTTGGGATGATCTTGTGTTTATAGAGCAAATAAATACAAAGCTTATGATTGCAGATCCTATGACCAAAGCATTACCGGCAGTGACCTATAATGAGTCTGTTAGAAAAATGGGCCTCATTGTGTTACCTTAATGTATGTGATTGAAAGGATTTATGCTTTTTTGTTAGACACTTTTAGTTGATCAATTTTTATTAATAATGATTTTGTTGTCTTGCTTATTTTTGTGTGCACAATTAATTAATTATTAAAGAGCAAGATAAAGTTCATTTGGACTAATAATAGGAATTTTTGTCCCCCTCCTATTGTTTTTCCTTGATTTATGACTTGATTAAATGGAGTTACTAATGTTGTGGCACATGAAAGGAATTATATTGCATAATTGATGTTTGATTTCCATGATCCGCATTAATGGTTTCATGTAATTACAGTATATAAGAATTAGCATAAATAAGATTGACTGGGCTACTGTTCAAATAAGTGGCCACTTGTTGGGATTTTTAAATTTAGTTGAATCCAAGTTGAGCCATTTTTTAAGCTAGTTTTAAGAATTATATATTATAATAAAAGGTGGATTGCATTTATCTAGTAGTCATGACCAAGTGGGAGATCATATATGTATGGTCATTTGGACAAAGTGGGAGATTGTTGGACATGTGAGGTCCTCATGACCACATTTCTAACACTGTTGGGGCCTACGATTTTGAGTCCACTAATTTAAGATGCTTTCCTTTTTTGGCTTTTGGTTTTACTAAATATATCTTGATTCAATTTTAGTAAGCCCAATCAATTAAGAATCTTGTTTGACTAATCTTTGAGGGAATTAAGGAAACTTACCTTTAATAGATTTCTTTGATGGGAAGAAATCTCTCTAGGGCTTATTTATAAAAGTGGTTTTTTAGTCCTCTCTTAACCCACGAGGTTTACAAAGTACTCATCAACTCTCACTCATCTTAGAGTGTGTGATAAGAGGGATAGGAGAAAACCCGATTTAAAAAACATGATTTGCTCATCATCAAGATCATGGCACATGGTGCGCTTTTATTCTTTGAGATTATATATTGTTTAATGCATAAATCTGGATCTATAGGTTTGATTTTTTGTTACAAATCATATTAAATTTTCACATAAAACACATAGTAGAACTATTTTCCGTAGAATATTCTAGTGCTCAAAGACAGGTCTTCTGTTATTTGCCTATTTCTCCACTTTTTACAGTTCTAGTGAAATCTTTTCATTTGAACCATTCATCACTTGGAGACATCCACTCATACACTAAAGATCAATCCTTTGGAAGCATACTTTCATCCACTCATACACTAAAGATCAATCCTTTGGAAGCATACTTACAACACATGATAAGACACGGTTTGGGGACTTAATTTATCTATTTGAAGGGAACATGCATAATAATGGAACATCGAAAGATATATGGCTCGATGCTGATTGTACAAGGTGAAACCTAACTATGCCCTACTCAATTGAAAGAAATGTGGCTAAATTGGTTGCTCAGGGCCTTAAGGCAAGGGCGGACCTAGGAAATTAAACATCGGGGGCTATGCGTAAAAAAAAAAATACTAATTTCTAAAATTTGCAAGCATTTCCTTAAAAATTATAAGCCTTTTCCAAGCATGGATAGGTTCCAAATCCTAGGCATAAGTGCAATTTGAGAGTTGGGGGGGGGGGGGGGGGTGGTGCGTGTGTTTGGTCCACTTGGATGGACCATCAAGTGGGCCCTGTTCCAAGTGCGCAAGATGTCCACCTGGCACACCTCATTAAAAGAAAAAAGGTTTTTAACAATAAATACAATTCGTTGCTAAATGAGCAAAATTTGTTGTCAAAACTTTTAGCCACAAATAAAAATTTGCCCCCACATTGTTGCAGAAACCTTGTTTGAGAATAAATTCAGCGACGAATATCTGTTTGTCCCCAAATGTTGACTTTTAGGCACAAATTCTGTTCGTTGCCTTATGGTGTTCGTCGCCAAATGTCCTACCTAAGGTCCCCTAATATCCAACCTTTAGGCACGAATTCATTCGTCAGCCTATGATGTTTGTTGCCAAATATATAATCCTTAGGCACGAATGTATTTGTCACCAAACATAGATAATCAGCAATGTGTAAAGATTTATCTCCAAAGGTCCAATATTTAGACATGAAATTATTCATCCCCAAATAATAGTTAACTAGTGTAGGGTTTGTTTGTCGCCCAATATAATGGTCATCACGCATTTGGAGAACGCCGTTGACCAGTTAGCGTTGATGGAATCTTCACCGAAAATGGACAATTAGTAAAAAAAATTCTTATTCACATCATACCCACAACAATTTGCATTCACATCATACCTACAACCATTGACATCACAAAATAAAAATAATACATTCATCCAAATATCCTAACTAATACATAACAAATGTCCAAACACTAATTCGAATACTAACAAAAAAAAGCCTTCATCAACAACAGTCCATGCCCACTTCATTGTTAATTTGTGATCAAAGTAAAAACCAAAAAAATTAGTGTGTTATAAGAAATATTACCTACACGAAGTTTAGGTAATATGCATGCGACTTTGATATTTCTAGATATCATTGGCCTCAATCAAGAATGACATGTTATAAAAATCGAACTCCAAAAATACAACCTATAATCAATGGATTCAATACTTCTAAATGTTATATAACTACATTTATAAGACATTTATAAGACAGTAAAACAAAATTTAATAGACAAAACATTTTCTTCCCACTATAGAGGTTAAGCGAGAGACAGAATTTCTGGAACTCATTGCATCTGAGCAATGTTTAGCACTTGCATACATGATTAGTTTATCATTATATTTTCATGATTTAGTTGCTAGAAATACATGAATTCAGATCTTAAAACTCATGCTACAGTAACCTTAATCTGAAAATTTTGCACCCAATTTAAGAATTCAGCACATAGTTTCAGCAGATTCAGCATAGTTTTTATTTAAAAGTATCCGATTTGAAACCCAAGAAAATCTTACTTTTCTAACTTGAAATTTGGGGAAATCAAACTTTGACAAGTACTATTTTAAACTGCAAAATTTCAACCCAAAAGGAATTGGGGAAGTTGGGTTTTCAGGGGCGTGAAATGGCCCAGCAATCAATCTCTGTGTAGAAATTTGAGTCGAATTTCCAGTACCTCATGTTTAGGCATGCATAACTTTTTCATTTTAAATCCTTTTTCACTTTCATTTTTTTGTTTGTTTCATGCAGCATTTTAGTTTCAATCCCGGCCATAAAAAGTAGCTTTAGGATGGATTAGATTAGGTGCATATAGCATCAACTTTGAGCCCGTAGAATGGTTTTTGCAGACTTGCAATTTTTTTTAGCATGCATACAATTGATGACATCATACTGTGTAGTTTTAGGTCATGCATTTATTATCAAAATTTGCATCGAATCAGAAGATAAGACTTTGAATTATCAGAATCATGATTAGCGTAGGACTCCAATACTAATGTTGCATTGTTTTAGGATTTTAGGTAATTTTTAACTGTGCCCACTACGAACCCATCCCTAGTTATTAGTTGGTTTTCTTTTGGTATGTGATCTCGTTTGTGGCGTGCTAGTTTCTTAATTCAATGAACTCATTGCCACAAATAATATCATAGCATTGTTGATTCAAAAGAACTAAATTAGCAATATCACACTAAACTGAAATGACATGAGTCCTACCAGTTTTTACATTCTTGGTGATATTCTCATTTCAAAGAAAACAATCTCATTGCATTAAGTTGAAAACCCTTGTATTTTCATTGCCTCTACTTCCAGTCACAATTTGGAAATGAGGCCCTACAGAAGATGACATCTTGAGAGTTTGAGCTCTAGCATAAATATGGTTGTGTATCCTCAATTCCAAATAATTTTTTTCCCACTTTTAATGGTATCCACCTTCATGAAGGAAAGCTTTGAAGATGACTGAACTGTCTTTCGAGGTTTAAATAGACAATTTCATTGAATTCTTGTGCTTTTTATTCCCATTGGAGGATCTAAACTTAATTCTTCTACGCAAGCTTAAAAAAACAATGAACATCAGCCTTTTAAAAAAAAATTTATACTTAGCGCCTTCCATATTTTCAATAAGGTAGGATCTTGACAAATATAATCTAATACTTGACAATCACAACTAATTTTGTTGGTTAATGTAAACAAGTTTAAACAAATACAATACTTCATTTTTCATTAGAAAATGTAACACTAGTGGGCAATGCATTAGAATCTTTACAATCTTAATCAATGCAGTTGGTATAATGAAAATATTTTTATAAACAAAATTGGATAAAAGATTAGCATTGAACAGAATGTCATGGATGATGGGTTTTCTAACCTTATCATATCCTATCAGCACCATCACCTTAGAAATAATTTTGCATGCATGATAGAAATTTTTGTTGCACTAGTTCTTATCACACGTCTAGGCACTATGATTTCATTATTTTTTTTAAGAAAAACACTAGAAATGCATGACTACAAGGAAAAAGGTGTGTACCTGCAACAATAACACCAGAAATCATTGCAGCTATAGGAGGTCCCATGTCAAAACCACTAATACACTTACATTAACAAATTTTTTTTTGAGTTAAAATATATCCCATACCAAAACAATAGGAAAAAGATCAAAAAGGGAAAAAAAGAAAAAAAAATTTTCGAACTCTTTTATTCCTTTCCTATAAATAGAACACCCTCTCCCTCCCTCGAATCTCTCTCCTGCTCTCCTAAATGTTTCCCCTTTAAGTTATGTTTTTCTCTCCTCCTCCCTCCTCCTTTTGCAAGTTACTATGTTAGAATTATTGCATTATCCTCCATGTTGCATCATAGCATGTTTATTAAGTTTCTTAGCATGCCGTGACATGGAATTCATGAGTATATGTTGTTTCTCGCTACGTCAATAGATGCATCATCTTCTAGTCATCACCACCATAAGTACCCAGTCCAACCCACCTTTATAGTCTTTTTCTTGTTCTCCTTCTCCATTGGCCAAATAGCGCCCACTTTGCACTACCTTCCTTCCTTAATCGAATCCACCTTCAATTGGAACAAGATCACAATAGAACACATTAGCCCGAGCACTCTCTTCCTCTGTGCTACCCATCTTCTTCCTTTTCTTGTTACACCCTCTCACTGCACATAGACCTTTTACTCTCATTGTGTTTGGATTTCCTTTTTTGCATTCAGATCCACACAGAACTCCTCTTTTATCCTTCAAACACCTGTACAGAACCAAGCCCCACTCTCATAGTTCTTGCAACTCCCTGTCTGCATTCTAGTTCCATGAAGAACTCCTCCTTCATCCTTCTCTTGTTGTTCTCAACATATCATCAGCACTTCCTTCACATCACTAGTGTAGACACCCAACTCTTTCTTCATTGGTTTTTCTTTCCTCTGATTCTCTCTTCATTCACCTTCTCTGTAACACTAAAGAACTCATCTTCTTTCTTAGTTTTTTCCCCAGCATAGTTTTCTGCTCTTCCTCCTACTCTGTGTTTTGTTTTCTTGCTTCTCCTATCTCCTTTGAATCTCTTATTTCTCCTACTGTTTTCTGTTGTCTCTTGCTTTGTTTTCTGTTTTCTTGCTTCTCCTATCTCCTTTGAATCTCTTTTTTCTCATGCTGTTTTCTATTTCTTTCCTTTCTCCTATCTGCTCTGAATCTTTTCTTTCTCTTTCCAATATTACTGTTCCTTCTTCATCTCTTCTTCTACTCCTCTTTGTTGCCTAGACCAAACCCATTTTGCAAATAGAACCCACATATTGTTTCCTTCTGCTATTTTATGTTTCTTTCCTTTCTCATATCTCCTCTGAATCTCTTCTTTCTCTTTCCAGTACTGTTGTTTCTTCTTCATCTCCTTCTTCCACTCCTCATTGTTGCCTAGACCCAACCCATTTTGTAACTTACACAAACTGCTATTTTGTCCTCTTATTTCCTCCCTTTTTCCTATTCTTTTTTGTTTTCTTTCACAAGCTTATCAACTTTATACAATAAATAAGAATCATAAGAGAATAATTCAAATATTCAAACTAAAGATTTTAATTTTATCCCATCCAACTAATCCTAACCCTAACGACTAATTCTAATATCTCGAGAATGACCTCTTACCTTAATGGTAAGAGGAGTGCAGCTTTCATTTCGTTGCCTAGGGTTTGACCCTAGCAGTCTTCTTTTCTTCGCTAGAGAGCCTTGTCAACTAGCCCAAGATGTAACCACTTCCTTCGCTCGAGGACTCCACCACTTCTTTAAGCTCTACAACCCCCTCCCGAGGGAGGGGTCCCTGGCCCCTATACTAGGGATACCAAAGAGAGGGAGAGAAAAGGAAAAAAAAAAAAAAACTAATCCTAATATCTCTAACACATACATGCAAGTTGTTCCTTGTTGAATTTTCGTGTTACATAAGCTAATGATATAAAAATATACTTAGTTAGGATTAGATTCTTTTACATAATAACTAAAAGTATCCCCTATGTAGATATTTACATGTAAACTTAGGAAACTCTATTCTCTCATTTTTCATCTTAGGAATCCTTATTCTTTAATTTCTCATCTAAAATTATTTAATCTTGGCTTTCAAATTGTAAGTCTTCGGGCCTGTTTTCTAGGGTTTACGTCAAGTTGAGTGGGTTGGATGTGTGATAGGCCAATTTAAGAGTTTGGATCATTGCATGCATGGCATTTTGTTGTAGGTCCTTATTGGAGATGGGCAAGCCAAACCTTTTTGGGCCTTGGACCCAAGTAAGTGAACTTTTGTGAGCCAAACGCCCTTTTTCTAAATTACCTAAAACTCACTAAAGGCAGGAAGCCTCTTTTTGTAGATATAACATGCCTTCACTGCATCCCTAAGTTCTCCATAATCTTTCGCTTGTTTCATTCCCTCTCCATTTCCATTAGCTTGTCTTCTGCAACCAAGTCCTACCCATCTTTGAAGAACTAAGCTCTTAAGAGGAAAGGAGATTAATCATCATCATCATTATCTCTTCCCATCTCTCCCTCTCCCCGTGTCTTGATTAATAACGTCTACAACTTTGATAAGCATTAACCCTTAAACCATCATAGAAATTCTTTCATTTCAATAGAGCATACATCAGTAGATTAAGCTTTGTTGTGTTTCATGTGGGACTATAGGAGAGTTTTGATCAGGAGTTCGGATTTGGCGTGGGGACTCACATTCAGATCAACCCTTGCAACTTCCGATTTGATTTTTGGTTGTGTCACCTTAAGGCAGGTGGATAACTACAATTAATGCTTAAATATTCAGTTTTGTTGTATGATGTTCACTAAAATGAAATTTAGATGGTTGTTTTGTTAGATGATCCATAAATCTGAAGTCCATTAAAAAAATGATAGGTTTCGCAAGGAAACCCCAAAAGGGGACAAAACCGTGCATACCTACGGCTTAGTCGCAGGTCAACCTATGGCTGGGTTGCACCTCACTTTCTAGTGAGCAGATTTGGTGAGATTGCTCTACGGGGCCCTTACGGCTAGCCATAAGTGTTCTTACAGCGGAATTATATCTAAGTTGTATGTTTAACTATGGCTAAGCCGTAAGACGGTCACATCTAAGTCGTGAGAGCCCAAAACCTTAATTAAATTGGTAGTATTATGGGTTAGGGTTGATGACCATAATTGGAGGACTCATCTACAAGAACTGTACTATAGGAAAGTGACTTCTAGGGGGGTAGCTTCACTTGACCGTATATCATGCCCAATTGTCAATTATCAGATAAATTAGTAGTTGAATTGGGTCTAAAAATAACATGGGTTCTGTCTTTAAGGAAAGTCAACTAACTATACATATGGGAATTGAACTAGACTAGGAATGGGAATGCGAGTTCCGGGATTCATCCCATGATAGACACCGAAAGTAGAATATTAGCATTGTGGGCTCTCATTGCTATTCTGAAGGAAGTTTGATCCTATGTACATACTTAACTAACTATGAACTCTAGGTGGTGTAGTGTTTACCTTCAGATAAATAGAAAATACCATATAAGCACAATATACTCCTAAAGATGCAACCTTATTACATTAAATGTTAAAGATATGTGTATTGTGAGTCTGCGAATTTCATGGTATGATTTCATTGGATGTCTGTATACATCTATGTATTTGTATATATATAACCGACTGTAGTTGGAGGTGGACATACGCCATCAGATTAGCGTATAATGTGGGATATAGTACACAGCTGTGCCGTTTGTTATATCTAGCAAAGATACCCATATTTGTGTATTGTATTTGGTGAGAATAGCCGTGTTTGTGCATTCATGTCATTTGTTTAGCATCCAGTTATGTTGTTTAAGGTAAAATGTGAATTATCTTAGTTGTCTAACATCATTACTTTAGCTCACCTCTTGTTAGATTACGTCAATCTTACTCCCCTACTTTTGGTGTTTAGGTCCCGATGCCGATACCGAGCCAGAAGGTGAGGAGACACAGCAGATTCTGCTAGACGGCGAGGTTGCTGAGTGGAGCACTAATGACATTGTCTGAGATGCCTTAGTATAGATGCGTAGTTCAAATTATTAGAGTTAGAGGTGGATGTACACCATCGGATCAGCGTATAATGTGGGATATAGTATACAGCTGTGCCGTTTGTTATATCTAGCAAAGATCCCATATTTGTATATTGTATTTGGTGAGAATATCCGTGTTTGTGCATTCATCTCATTTGTTTAGCATCCAGTTATGTTGTTTAAGGTAAAATGTGAATTATCTTAGTTGTTTGACATCATTACTTGTAGTTCACCTTTTGTCAGATTACATAAATCTTAAACCCATACTTTTGGTGTTTAGGTCCCGATGCCGGTACTGAGCCGAAGGTCAGGAGACGCAGCAGATTTTGCTAGATGGCGGAGTTGTTGAGTGGAGCACTAATGACATTGTCTAAGATGCCTTAGTATGGATGCATAATTCAAATTATTAGACTCTTGTAATAAGGCTATGTCTTGGAGGCCACAATTGTGGGCATTGAATTTATTTGTTTTGGAATTAGAATTTTAATTGTTATGCTTCAGGGCATGTGATCATTGATTAAAATTTTTATTGCAATTGGTTTATATGGTTGAGATATAATGTCCAGTTGTGCAGTATATGGATTTTAGTTTTCGTGTATTATTATAGTTGCTTGATCAACAAGCATAGCATCACGTAAGACTTTGATCCATTGAGAATTGAGTTTGGTGTTGTATATGTAAGAAAATTTTAAATTGGCTCTAATTCTCTCACTTTTAAGACCGGGTTTGGATTCAACCTAGTTTTGAGGGCGTGACAGATGCTATCAAAGAGGTCAAGTTTCTAGAAGTTTTAAAGATACTAGAAACGTAGGTTCGATGTAAGGATTATAAGTTCTAATAAGAATGTTAGGTGTAGACGCGTATAGTTTTTTTAAATGATTTTTAGTGATGTTTAGAGTTTGCATGGGTGTGTTCAGCTTCTACATTATAGACCGTTTAGTCCTTAGTAATTGATTGTTTTGTAGACATAGCACCTAAAATAAGGAAAAAGAAAGGTAACCCATTCTTTGACAAATCGGGTGGGCCTAGTGGAACAGCTAATGCCCCAATAGAAATCCTACTTTAGTTTGTAACACTTCGATCCCAATTAAACATGATCAACGATTGATTAAGTAAGCTATTAGATATTTAATATAAGATTAATTTAAATAATGATGTTTAAACTTTAATTAGGCTAGATTTAGTTTACTTTTGCCCGATTGAGACTAATGGGTAGAGTTTGAGTCATGTACGGTAGTTTGGGTCGGGTTTAACCCTAATTAGGTAAATGAAAGACCTTTTTTGTAATTTTAGATTTCATGGTTTTACGTCATATACATATCATATTGATATCATTGTATTTGTTCCGATGAACTTGTCAATTTTCATGCTTGACTTGAATGCATTGGACTTCATTTGAATTAGTTTGACCCCCATTTGACTTAAATTGAAATATGTAATGGAGAATCAAGACTTTCCTGTAATTCTTCAAAACTCTCTTTTAAAAAAGCCAAGAACCCTCTCAATCGATTATTTCTTTTCTTTAGTCACAACAAGCCCTCTTCCTCTTTAGTCACATTGAGGAAGATGAATCTTGCATGCATGTTCTAAGGCTTCCATTTTTTCATTCCATCTATTCTCTACCTTCCTTCCCTGTTGGAATTGAAGATAGTGGTTTACATCTCTCTACAGCTTTCTAGTTACTATCTAAGGTAAGATCTCCTTCCATTCATAGATTTCTTGGTTTAATAAAGTCAAGGAGACTCTTATGACGAGCATTCACTCATCTTCTCCATCTTTTTTTCATGCATGTTATTTTAGGGCTAAGAATAATGGATTTTCTTCTTAAGTTGAGCCAAGAGAAGAAATATTGATTTGAGCTCTAAATCTAAGGCAAGTATAAGCTAATTAATGTTGAATACATGTTGGTAAAATGTGATTGTTGTAAATCTATTGAATTCTAAATGTGATTTTTCAGTCTTTATATCTGTACTTCTTTTAAATTCTAATACATGGTGAGATCTTTTCATGTAACGTTGTGCATTTGTTTAGCGCTTCCCCATGGGTGTTGTTTAAGGGATATTGATACACTCTTTCTTACATAATGTAAAATCACATAGAGACAACTATGTATCAAATAACTTAAAACTATATCATCATGCATGCTTAGAAACAATGGATGACTATATTAAAGTTGGCTTGTAAATTACCTATATTCTACTAATTTGAATTGCATAGCATATGGAATTATTGCCATTACCCTCTATTATTGAAATGATTTAACATGATCATCATGAGTTGATTTTTGTTAAACATTTCTTAGCATACATTTTCCTATTTCCAATATTGAATCGAGTAAGAATGAACTGAACGTCTAATGAATTATTTACAATGAAACGAATTGCACAAATGACTTAATTTCAATTATATTATTTGAAATGGTCTGGCTCTACTCAGCTTCAGCCTTATGATGTCTGGCAGAGCTGACTTAGTGTAGTGATTGATATGGTGCTGCTGTAATGAGCCTTTGGAGCTTTCGGACTCCATGAACATAGAGACCCAATTGTACTTTTTACCGGGGTATTGGTGTTTTCAATGCAAAGATCCCTAGATGGAGGATATAGCAAATGTAGTAGCCAAATAGTAAAATATTTCCCTTATTTGATTCTTATATCATGCTTTAGTCAATGCACAGCATGCTTCGTATACTAAATTGACCTCTATGATCACTTATTAATGATTCTTTTAGACACAACGCGTGTTACTTTAATTATGCTTATACTTTACTGAATAGTCTTATTATAAGTTATCTAATGATGTTACAGGCTCAAATCTCAGTTCCGATCTTGTAAAAGATCGAGGAGACTCAGGAGGAGGCTTATGGGGTCCCTTTAGGCCTCAACAATTGGATAGTAGAAGTGATTTTACTGATCCACTTATGGAGTGTGACGCGATCACCATAGGCTTTCTATTTTGAGATTTTGGATGCATTAAGGTTTCATGACAATTTGCATTAGCTCTTATTTTGTCATGCATAGTTCATGATTCCTTGTATTTTGGGACACGTATATCATTTTGTTTTTGTCCATAAACTTTATATTACTCTTGAGGTGTTATGTTATGACACTTTTGTTCAACTCTTGTACATATCATGTCATGTAGTTATGTTTCTCCTTGTATTGTATTTTAGTGTGTATTGTTTCATGAGTTGATATTTTGGGAATTGTTAATTGTTAGAGAAAAAGAAATTTTTAGGTGACATTGACAGGCTTTTGCGTAACAAATGCTTGGACAGATGTTCACTAAAAGCACCTCGTATGTGTAAGTAATTTGAATATCCCTTGTGTAATTTCGCTTAGATTCTGGTCCAGGTGTGGATTATATTGGAGTACATGTGTCACGCATTAAGGATTAACCCTAATCCAAGGATTCTTAGGCTAAGGTTGTGACACAGCTATGTTAGCCCACCAACAACGTCAGGATCAACAAATGGCCCAATTGATAGAAGTAGTACAAAGACTGAATCAGCCCCATGTGGTGCATGCAGCGCCTTCATAACCACTTCCTGGCTGCCACCATTGCCTTCTTCGCCTCTGCTGTTTGGGTCGACTTCTGTGGTAGACCAGGCAGTATTTTAGATCAGTATACTTGAGGTTCTGCAAAGGATTGGGAAACCTCAAGTTATCGCTGCCCCAGACCCACAAGGTCCTAACGATATATTTGAGAAGTTTAAGAAAAGCGGATCATAGGAGTTTAATGGGGGTGAAGATCTAATGGTAGCAAAGGAGTTCTTGATTTAAGTTAAGAAGCTATTCAATAACTTAGTTTGCACAAGGATGTAGAAAGTTAAGTTGGCTGCTTCGAAGTTTTGGGATGTAGCTGACAAGCGGTGGACCACTATCAACGCATAGTATGATGAAGTACCTAAGGAAGTGTCCCGGACTACCTTTGGTGATCAGTTTATGAGAATTATGTATCAGAGCATGTTCATAAACAAAAAAGGATAGAGTTTGACAGGCTGAAACAAGAGAACTTATAGTTCATGAATATGAGATGCAGTTTGCCCATCTCTCTCATTTCATATCGACATTTATTACTCCAGGAAGTGAGAGGACTTGATGATTTCTTGATGGCCTTCGATTGGATATTTTGTTGTATGCCACATCGCAAGTTCTGAACACTTATTAGGAGTATTTAGACAAAGCATATGGGCCAAGGAGGTAATTGGGCATATGGCCCCTCCGAGCCAACCCAAGCAAAAAGTTGTTCCATCTCCTACCCCACAGCATCAATAAAAGAAGCAGAAGAGAGAATCTTATGGCATTTGCAGTAATAATCACCCAACATCTGAGTGTTGGAGGCAGACAAGAGAGTGTTTTTAGTGTGGGGACACCGATCATCAGGTCAAACACTACCCTAAGAAGAAAGGCCAGCAATACTAACAGACAACAGCATAGGGAGTGCTTATTCAAGTTAAGCCTTTGAGACGGATGGCCCCAGCTCCTCCGCAGCAACCATAACCTCAGGCATTGTGTAGCAAATGTAGTTGTAACGACTTCCCCAGTAGCCTTGACTGCAAAGGAGACCCTAGCGACCTTAAGGGCCTAACAGATAGCAGCCTAAGCCCTAACAACTAGGTAAAGTAAATGCAATGACCCAGGATCAGGCTAATGTTGCAGAGAACATTGTTAAAGGCATTATTTCTATTTGTGATTACAATGTTAAGGTTTTATTTGACCCTGGATATACTCATTCTTATATCTCCCCTAAATTTACCTTGAGCATTAATGTTAGAGCAGCAGAGCTCCATTTATTTTAGTGGTGACTACCTCGGTGGGTAAGAAATTTAGTTGTCAGGAGTACTAACTTGATTGCAAGGTTGTGATAGGTGGTTTTGTGTTAAAGGCTAATTTAATACTATTGTTGATGAATGATTTTGATGCCATCCTGAGTATGGATTGACTTGCCACTCATAATGCAGTTATACACTCCCTTGTTAAGACAGTTAAGTTGAAAGCTAATGCTGGCACCATTGTGCAATTTGTCAGAGCAAAGAAGAAAGTATTTACAGAGATGGTCTCAGCCATTAAGGCTACGAAGTTGATGATAAGAGGTTGTGAGGGGTATCTAGCATTTATCTTGGAAGATAAACGGACTAAAGCGGTGGAGGAGATACTAGTGGTGTCTGAATTTCTAAATGTTTTTCTTAAGGATATTCCCAGATTATTTCCATTTTGTGAGATTGATTTCATAATTGAGCTTGTGCCGAGCACAGCTCCGATCTCTGAAGCCCCTTATTGGATATCCCCAGCTGAATTGAAAGAACTCAAAGAGCAATTGCAGGAGTTGTTAGACAAGGGTTTTATTAGACCGGGTGTCTCTCCTTGGGGGGCTTTAGTTTCATTTGTTAAAAGGAAGGATGATTCTATGATAATGTTTATTGATTATAAACAGCTTAATCAAATGACCATTAAGAAAAAGTATCCTTTACATCGAATCAAAGAATTGTTTGATTAGTTGTAGGGTGCCCAGTAATAATCTAATATTGATTTGAATTAGGATATCATCAGCTGAAGGGACGAGATCAGGATATTCCAAAAATTGCCTTCAAAACTAGATATGGTCAGCATGAATTTCTGGTGATGTCTTTTGGATTGACGAATGCACCTGTGGCATTTATGGCCATGATGAACAGGGTGTTTATGCAATACATGGATCAATTTGTGGTGGTATTTATTGACGATGTACTTGAATATTCGAAGAGTCTGGAAGAGCATGCTCAGTATCTTTAGGCCTTATCACAACTATTGAAGGAGCATTAATTGTACACTAAGTCAAGTAAATGTGAATTCTGGTCAGAGCAGGAAGGACTCATTGGTCATATTATTTCTAGGGGCAATTTATCGGTGGACCTTGCAAAGATTAAAGTTCTGGTGAAGTGGCAAAGGCCAAAAATAGTATTAGAAATCAAAAGTTTCCTAGGCCTAGCAGATTATTATCATCGATTCATGGAAGGATTTTCCATGATAGTAGCTCCATTGTCGAAGTTGACTCATTAGGAAGTTCCTTATGTGTGGAGTGTTGAATGTGAGCAAAGTTTTTAGGAGTTGAAAAAAGGTTGACTACAGCTCATAAATTGACCTTACCTGTAGGCAGTGATGGTTTTGTGATTTTTACTAATGCATCTGGAGCTGGACTTGGTTGTGTCCTCACGCAAGATGGGAAGGTAGTCGTTATGGGTCAAGACAATTGAAGAAGCATGAACGGAAGCATGCAACCCATGATTTGGAGCTAGCAGCAATACTTTTTGCCTTGAAGATGCGGAGGAATTATCTTTATGGAGCTACTTTTAAAGTACACTCTAATCACAAGGGCCTCGAGTATCTCTTCACTGAAAGCGAGATGAACATGAGACGGGAGATGGATGAAGTACATCAAGGATTATGATTTTAGGTTGAAATACCACCCAAGAAAGGCCAACGTAATGGCAGATGTACTAAGTAGAAAAGCAACGTTCACTAGAGGAATGATTATAGAATATTTTTGCATTTTGGGTTTGGAAGATTTGGATGTTTATTTCCAACCTATTAGTGAGCGGGTAGTGTTGGCAAGTATAATCTCGTGGGAACTTGAGCTACTTCTAAGGATTAAAGAACACCAGCTATTTGGCCTAGAGATAGCAAGAATTAAAGATCATATGGATGAAAGCCTGATTTTAAATTAGATGATGGTATTTTGTATTGTAAGTACAAAGTAAGTACAAAATTTGTGTACTTGATTTTCCAAACTTGAAGGATGAAATTATGATAGAGTGTCACGACCCGAGCCCAGAAATTGGGGGTTAGCGAAAAGCTAAACCGGTGACACACGTACTCCCGTGCACGTGCATCCAAACCCAGTCCAGATGCACATACACAAGAGATCTAACACGTGCGAAACAAGCGTACGCGGAAGCTGTATATATCATAGCAAGCAACAAAGGAAAAAAAAATAGCGGAAGCCAAGAACAAATGCGGAGCGGAAAGATAAAGCAAAGGACAAAGATAAATACAATGATATAAAATCCGAATACACCCAAAAACATGATGTATAAAATATACAGAGTACAAAGTCCAAAGTCCAAAATGCCCAAATACAAAAGCTCCAAAAACCAAAACTCAAAACAGAAGGCCACTGATATGCATGCACGCACTCGGCAGAGGTGATCAGGCCCACTCTGCCAAACCGGAGGGTGCCTCTACACTCGGCCCTGCAGCCTCCTCGACCGCCGGGGAGCTGGGCAAGGGATCTGTGCCTGCAACACCACAGACAACACAAATGAATACAACGATCCAGCAAATACAAGTAACAGGGATGAAACACTCATAGTATCAAACAGAATAAGGACAGAATAATAATTTCAGAGTTTCATCTTAGTATGCTAAGCAATCGTGCATAGAAGTAAAGCATGATATTTGGATCAAAGCATAGAAATACTGAACGAAGTGGCTACTACGTTAACCATATTCTCTCCAATAGAGAGCAAAGCAAAGCAGAGCAGAGGAGAACACCACTGAGCGGGCCAGGGTACAAGTGGGTCTCGGTTTCCTGGGTTCCGGGGTCCCAAGACAAAGCGACACTGCAGTTACAGAGATACAGAGATCTAAGCCAAAGGTAGCCCCGTCGGGCATCCTAGGGCTGAGGCTGAGTAGAGCCAGACTAATACCAATCAAATCAAATCCATAGAAAGGGAGATTATCAGCTTTGGACTCACCAATGACAAAGACCGGATCTTATCCTCACGTATTAACCTCTGGGCAGAGCCATCAGGGAATACCCAAAATATACAAGATCAGAACATAGATTAAGTCAAAGCACAGCATAGATCAAACAGATCGAAGAATAAACAGACATACAGGACGAAAGCAAAATGACTGCGGAATGCATATACATAGATTGGCAGAACAGAGGGCAAAACTATAAACAATATGCAATGCATCTTAGATTAATACGGAGTCAAGGTTCATTACAAGCCAATACTAATCTAGTTGTTCGCTGTCACTAACCTTGCATGTTGATGTAGTTTTAAGTTATTCGATGCACCGTTGCCATCCTAGTGTTGCAATGTAATCCTCATGTGCATCGAAGTCCCTTAAACCAACACCCATGGGGAGGTGCTTAACAGAGAATCAACGTTCACATGAATGAGTCACAGCCTAACAGACTATTCATGCTATCCAAAGAATCCATTGGGCCGGTTTACGTGGGTGGTTAACCTGTATTCGAGCCCTACAAGTCTCACCATTATCCTAAGTTTTAATTCGGATTTGCCATGCCTAACGGTTTAGCCATGAGGGACCTATGGTTGAGCCGGAGACATCTTACGCGCTCGTCGTAATATGCACTACGGCTTAACCGTGGTTCCATTGAAAGCACAGCTAAACTGGCCATCTTCACACTCCGATCTGATACCTTTTTCGGCTGAGCTACAGTCAGTATACGGCTTAGCCGTAGACCAATCCACGGCTTAGCCGTAGCCACACCGTAGGAGTACTGTATTGGAAAAGTTTCGACTGATCAGAGATTTAATTCACGGCAGGGTTACGGTTGGGTCACGGCTAGCTTACGGCTCAGCCGTAGGACAATTTACGGCTCAGCCGTAGCCTAGCCGTAGAACAAAAGTGAAATTTCAAGTCTCTGGAATGTGAGCCGTTGAAACTTACGGCTTAGCCGTACAATACAGAACACGAATTCGGGCTGAGTACAGAAACTGAAATTCGGTACAGAAGCTTAACAAAACAAGCTACAGAGGTTCCAAATTCACAAAAATTGGCTGTAAAACATTCTATACAAAGAATAAGAAGGAATCAAAGCCATCAAATAAAACACCCATATGTGTTATCAAATCCTGTACTTATACTTGCCTCAAACTCTGTCAATCCAATGAATCAAGCTCCAAATCAACTAAAATCAAAACAAATCAAAGAAATAAACCATGCATGAGATGTAGACGCAGCATAGAGAAAGAGAGGTGCAATTGGAGATGAAGAAGAAAAGATTTGAAGAGAACCCACTTACCAAGCCACAGACAGAGATGAGAGGAGGGAAAGAACCAAATCAAAACAAGGGATCCAAATCCTCAATCGAGCAAGAGAAGGGAAGAAGAGAGAGAGAGAGAGAACGTGGCTCTCCTGGAGTCTCCTTGCATGCAACGTTGAAGCCAAATGAGCAGGGAGAGAGACACCTGGGAGCTGACTCATTTATATAAAGGTTTTGGAGTTTAAGTCAAAGTCCGAAGAGTTTCACCTATTTACAGTTCAAGTCACACGGGGGTCCAACTTCTCCAATAGACTCCAAATGGGTCTGACACAGTTACGAAATATAACGAGCTCAACAAAATACACGTGCTGACACCAAGATGATGCAAATATGATGCAAGCAAAGCAAAATCAAAATTACGAAAAAGGGCTTAGAACTACCTATCTCAGGTCAAAGGTTACTCCACTACCTATCCAAGGCCCAAAAACCAAGTCCGAAAGAATAAAACAACAGAAACACACACTAATGAGCCACTAATCCGGCTCAAAGGGGATCGGAGTGTTACATCCTCCCCCACTAGGAATCATTCCGTCCTCGAAATGACTACCTACCTGCGCAAAGAGCTGTGGGTACTGGCGCTCTAGCTGCTCCTCTAGCTCCCATGTAGCCTCATCTAGACCATGATGTTCCCACAACACTTTAACCCATCTGATAGTCCTGGTATGGAGAATCTGCTCTCGGGTACCAACGATGCGAAGTGGACGCTCAACGTAAGTGGCATTAGGCTGAATCTGAATATCATCGTAGCGAATCACATGGCTCGGATCTTGCACATACTTACAGAGCATCGACACATGGAATACATCGTGAGCACCGGAGAACTCAACTGGAAGCGTCAAACGATAAGCTAAATCTCCAACTCGGCTCTTGACTTCGAACGGTCCCACGTATCTCGGAGCTAACTTGCCCTTCTGACCAAACCGCACCGTGCCCTTCATCGGAGAAACTTTAAGAAACACCCAATCTCCGACTTGGAATGCCAAAGGTCTCCTCCGAGTATCCGCATAGCTTTTCTGCTTGGATCGAGCAATCTTCAGATTCTCTATCACTTTCTGCACTTTTTCTGTCGTCTCAGCAATTATTGTCAGACCATGGAAACTTCTTGTTCCTACCTCTTCCCAGCACACTGGGGTCCTGCACTTGCGTCCATATAGAGCCTCATATGGTGCCATACCAATGCTCTCGTGGAAGCTGTTGTTGTAGGCAAACTCACACAATGCCAGATGCGTATCCCATTCCTTTTCAAAGTTCAGCACACTAGCTCTGAGCATATCCTCCAACGTCTGAATGGTACGCTCCGACTGTCCGTCAGTCTGAGGGTGGTATGCCGTACTAAAACTCAGCTTCGTGCCCATAGCTTCCTGAAATGCTCTCCAGAATGAAGACACAAAACGACTGTCGCGATCCGACACAATCGATACTGGGGTGCCATGCAATCTGACTATCTCGTCAACAAACTTCCTGGCCATCTCTGTGAATGTCATCCCTTTCTTGAACGGAAGGAAATGTGCTGACTTGGTCAATCTGTCCACTATTACCCAGATAGCATTGTTCTTTCTACTGGTCGGCGGAAAACCGGAGACGAAATCCATGGTAATGTGCTCCCACTTCCACTGCGGAGTGTGTAGTGGATGCAATGATCCTGGAGGTCGCTGATGATCAGCTTTCACCCTCTGACAGGTCAAACATCGAGCTACGAACCCTGCGATCTCCCGCTTCATATTGTTCCACCAAAATCTATCTTTCAAGTTCCGGTACATCTTCGTACTCCCTGGGTGCATCGCATATCGGGCATCGTGCGCATCTGTCATCAACTTTTCTTTCAGCTCATCCACAGCGGGAACACACAAGCGATTCCTGAAGTACAAAACTCCGTCTACCAAGCTGAAATCAGGTCGATCTGTAATCCGATCTCTGAACTTCACCAGGAGAGGATCCTCAAACTGGCGATCCTTGATCTGCTGAAGCACCTCAGGCTGAAACACGACGGTAGTGGCTAAGGTCACCAATCCACCTACCATCCGAACCTCTACAGGCTGATCATGCACAAGCATATAGAATCCTGCCAACACCTGAAGACTGTCTGCTCTCCTACTAAGTGCATCTGCAACCACATTCCCCTTGCCTGGGTGGTACTTGATCGGAAAGTCGTAGTCTTTGATGAACTCCAACCACCTTCGCTGTCTCATATTCAAGTCATGCTGATCAAACAAATACTGTAGACTGTGATGATCGGAATGGACCTCGAACTTCACACCGTACAGGTAATGCCGCCACAACTTCAGTGCAAATACAATGGCTGCTAGCTCCAAGTCATGTGTGGCATAGTTCTTCTCGTGCTCTTTCAGTTATCTGGATCCATAGGCAATCACTTTCTGATTCTGCATCAGTACACAGCCTAGTCCAACTCGAGAAGCATCGGAATAAATCACGAATCCCTCACTACCATCCGGGAGAGTCAACACTGGCGCCGTAGTGAGCTTTTCTTTCAACATCTGAAAACTACGCTCACACTTCTCTGTCCACTCATACGGAACCTTCTTCCGAGTCAACTGAGTCAGCGGGGCTGAAATCTTCGAGAAGTCCTACACAAACCTGCGGTAATATCCTGCCAATCCCAGAAAACTCCGAATCTCTGTCACTGATCTAGGACGGGGCCAATGGACTACTGCCTCAATCTTAGCCAGATCCACCATCAATCCCTCTCTAGAAATCTTATGACCCAGAAATGTAACTTGCTCTAGCCAGAAATCACATTTAGACAACTTTGCATACAACTTGTGATCTCTAAGCAGCTGCAATGCTTTCCTCAGATGGTCTGTATGTTCCTCAGCCGTCTTCGAATAGACCAATATGTCATCTATGAAAACCACAACAAACTGGTCCAAAAAGGAAGTAAACACCCTGTTCATCAACGCCATAAAAGCTGCGGGTGCGTTCGTCAAACCAAATGGCATGACAAGGAACTCGTAGTGTCCATACCGAGTCCTGAAAGCTGTCTTAGGAACATCCTCATCCTTCACTCGGAGCTGGTGATATCCTGACCTCAAGTCGATCTTCGAAAAGTAAGCTTCACCCTGAAGCTGATCGAACAACTCATTGATCCTAGGCAATGGATATTTGTTCTTGATAGTCACTTTGTTCAACTGCCTGTAGTCAATGCACATCCGGAAACTGCCATCCTTCTTCTTAACAAACAATACAGGAGCTCCCCAAGGTGAAACACTTGGGCGTATGAACCCTCTATCCAACAGATCCTGCAACTGTTTCTTCAATTCCAACAACTCTGCAGGTGCCATACGATATGGAGCTCTACTGATGGGTGCTGTACCTGGTATCACGTCAATCGAGAACTCTACCTCTCGAACTGGAGGCAACTCTGGCACATCCTCGGGAAAAACATCCGGAAACTCGCTGACTACTGGGATCTCACTGAGCTGTCGCTGATCCTTCTTCTCGGAAATGAATGCAAGAAATCCTTCACATCCCCTACGAAGCATCCGGTCTGCTTTACAAGCAGAGATCACACGCCTTGGGCACTTCGTCTGGCTGCCCTCAAATCGAAATCCGCTGCCCAAATCAAAGTAGATAGCCTTGCTGTAGCAATTGATACACGCATGATATCTCGCAAGCCAGTCCATACCAAGAATCACATCAAAATCCAGTGTCGTGAGCAACATGAGGTCTACCGGGAGCTGATGACCAGCTATCCGCACATCACACTGAGGGTAGAAGACACTGCACTCCACCCGTTTACCAACCGGAGCGGATACTAGCAACAAATATGGAAGGGGTGTGGGTCGCTGTCGAAGCTGCACAGCAAAATGGGGTGCTACGTACGAACGCGTAGACCCGGAGTCAAATAAGGCTAAAGCTTCAGCATCAGAAATTAAAATTTTACCTTCCACGACCGTGGCTTCCTCCGCGCCCTCATGCGTAGCAGCATAGGCTCGAGCTGTCTGGCGGTTCTGCTTCTGGGCTGGGCGAGCTGGCTGGGATTTGCCCTGCGCTGTAGAACCTGCAGATCTCGTCTGTGGAGAGGATTGAAACTTCGGGCATTGGGCCCGCTTGTGATCCGTAGAGCCACAACCGAAACAGGCTCCACTCTTCCTCCAACATCTGTCTGTTGGGTGATCCTTCCCACAGTGACCACAAATCACCTGAGTACTGCTCGAACTACCCTGCTTACCCTTGAACTTCTTCTGGAACTGACTTCTGCCACTGGAACCTGATGCCCTCTTAGCCTCTGTTCGCTCCTCCTCAAATATGGCCTCTGCATCATAGGCCCTGTCAATAACGTCATCCAATGTAGTCGGCCACATGCAAGCAACCATGTGGCGTTTATGTCTCTGATTCAAGCCGTTGACGAAGCGAGTCACCTTCTTCTGCTCAGTGTTTACCATGTCCTCTGCAAAGTGGGACAGCTCTGTAAACTTGTGTACATAATCTGCAACTGACATCTGTCTCTGCTGAAGGTTGAAAAATTCCACTTCCTTGGCTCGCTGAATATGAAGAGGCATGAACTTCCGACGAAATTGCTGCTTGAAGGTCTCCCAAACTGTAACACTGGGCATAGTCTGGAATGAGCTCTTAACACTCCTCCACCATGTCTTGGCTACACTCCGAAGCATAGAGGCGGTGAGAACTACCTTCTGTTTGTTACTGCACACAATCGTATCAAATAACTCTTCAGTCTGCTCCAACCATTGCTCAGCCTGCAATGCATCCTCTATCCCATGGAACTCAGTCGCCCCTCGCTTACGGAACTTGTCAAAAAGAGCATTTGGATCTGATTCCTTGGGCTGGAAAATCACTTGCTGATCTATACGAGGTGATGCTGACGCAGCAGCCTGACTCTGTCTATCTACCATGGATGCCATTTGCGCCTGTAATGACTGCATAGACTGCATCATCATCATGATGCACTCCTCAATGCTGATATGTGGGGGTACCGATCCACTATCACCGTTATGGCCCTGTTGATTCTCATCCCGAGATCCTGATCCTGATGCCATCCTGCAAAAGGAAAAAGAAACACAGCACACAAATATAAAATGCCCTGAGTTAGTCAAATCCCAAAGTCAACATATTAGTTGATAGCGTTATCTCACCACGAACTTAGATGTCTACATGCCTATATCTAGCATGCTCTGATACCATACAGTACGTATGTCACGACCCGAGCCCAGAAATCGGGGGTTAGCGAAAAGCTAAACCGGTGACACACGTACTCCCGTGCACGTGCATCCAAACCCAGTCCAGATGCACATACACAAGGGATCTAACACGTGCGAAACAAGCGTATGCGGAAGCTGTATATATCATAGCAAGCAACAAAGGAAAAAAAAAATAGCGGAAGCCAAGAACAAATGCGGAGCGGAAAGATAAAGCAAAGGACAAAGATAAATACGATGATATAAAATCCGAATACACCCAAAAACATGATGTATAAAATATACAGAGTACAAAGTCCAAAGTCCAAAATGCCCAAATACAAAAGCTCAAAAAACCAAAACTCAAAACAGAAGGCCACTGATATGCATGCACGCACTCGGCAGAGGTGATCAGGCCCACTCTGCCAAATCGGAGGGTGCCTCTACACTCGGCCCTGCAGCCTCCTCGACCGCCGGGGAGCTGGGCAAGGGATCTGTGCCTGCAACACCACAGACAACACAAATGAATACAACGATCCAGCAAATACAAGTAACAGGGATGAAACACTCATAGTATCAAACAGAATAAGGACAGAATAATAATTTCAGAGTTTCATCTTAGTATGCTAAGCAATCGTGCATAGAAGTAAAGCATGATATTTGGATCAAAGCATAGAAATACTGAACGAAGTGGCTACTACGTTAACCATATTCTCTCCAATAGAGAGCAAAGCAAAGCAGAGCAGAGGAGAACACCACTGAGCGGGCCAGGGTACAAGTGGGTCTCGGTTTCCTGGGTTCCGGGGTCCCAAGACAAAGCGACACTGCAGTTACAGAGATACAGAGATCTAAGCCAAAGGTAGCCCCGTCGGGCATCCTAGGGCTGAGGCTGAGTAGAGCCAGACTAATACCAATCAAATCAAATCCATAGAAAGGGAGATTATCAGCTTTGGACTCACCAATGACAAAGACCGGATCTTATCCTCACGTATTAACCTCTGGGCAGAGCCATCAGGGAATACCCAAAATATACAAGATCAGAACATAGATTAAGTCAAAGCACAGCATAGATCAAACAGATCGAAGAATAAACAGACATACAGGACGAAAGCAAAATGACTGCGGAATGCATATACATAGATTGGCAGAACAGAGGGCAAAACTATAAACAATATGCAATGCATCTTAGATTAATACGGAGTCAAGGTTCATTACAAGCCAATACTAATCTAGTTGTTCGCTGTCACTAACCTTGCATGTTGATGTAGTTTTAAGTTATTCGATGCACCGTTGCCATCCTAGTGTTGCAATGTAATCCTCATGTGCATCGAAGTCCCTTAAACCAACACCCATGGGGAGGTGCTTAACAGAGAATCAACGTTCACATGAATGAGTCATAGCCTAACAGACTATTCATGTTATCCAAAGAATCCATTGGGCCGGTTTACGTGGGTGGTTAACCTGTATTCGAGCCCTACAAGTCTCACCATTATCCTAAGTTTTAATTCGGATTTGCCATGCCTAACGGTTTAGCCATGAGGGACCTATGGTTGAGCCGGAGACATCTTACGCGCTCGTCGTAATATGCACTACGGCTTAACCGTGGTTCCATTGAAAGCACAGCTAAACTGGCCATCTTCACACTCCGATCTGATACCTTTTTCGGCTGAGCTACAGTCAGTATACGGCTTAGCCGTAGACCAATCCACGGCTTAGCCGTAGCCACACCGTAGGAGTACTGTATTGGAAAAGTTTCGACTGATCAGAGATTTAATTCACGGCAGGGTTACGGTTGGGTCACGGCTAGCTTACGGCTCAGCCGTAGGACAATTTACGGCTCAGCCGTAGCCTAGCCGTAGAACAAAAGTGAAATTTCAAGTCTCTGGAATGTGAGCCGTTGAAACTTACGGCTTAGCCGTACAATACAGAACACGAATTCGGGCTGAGTACAGAAACTGAAATTCGGTACAGAAGCTTAACAAAACAAGCTACAGAGGTTCCAAATTCACAAAAATTGGCTGTAAAACATTCTATACAAAGAATAAGAAGGAATCAAAGCCATCAAATAAAACACCCATATGTGTTATCAAATCCTGTACTTATACTTGCCTCAAACTCTGTCAATCCAATGAATCAAGCTCCAAATCAACTAAAATCAAAACAAATCAAAGAAATAAACCATGCATGAGATGTAGACGCAGCATAGAGAAAGAGAGGTGCAATTGGAGATGAAGAAGAAAAGATTTGAAGAGAACCCACTTACCAAGCCACAGACAGAGATGAGAGGAGGGAAAGAACCAAATCAAAACAAGGGATCCAAATCCTCAATCGAGCAAGAGAAGGGAAGAAGAGAGAGAGAGAGAGAACGTGGCTCTCCTGGAGTCTCCTTGCATGCAACGTTGAAGCCAAATGAGCAGGGAGAGAGACACCTGGGAGCTGACTCATTTATATAAAGGTTTTGGAGTTTAAGTCAAAGTCCGAAGAGTTTCACCTATTTACAGTTCAAGTCACACGGGGGTCCAACTTCTCCAATAGACTCCAAATGGGTCTGACACAGTTACGAAATATAACGAGCTCAACAAAATACACGTGCTGACACCAAGATGATGCAAATATGATGCAAGCAAAGCAAAATCAAAATTACGAAAAAGGGCTTAGAACTACCTATCTCAGGTCAAAGGTTACTCCACTACCTATCCAAGGCCCAAAAACCAAGTCCGAAAGAATAAAACAACAGAAACACACACTAATGAGCCACTAATCCGGCTCAAAGGGGATCGGAGTGTTACATAGAGGCACACCAGACTTGTAGAGTTTGTATCAAGGAAAAAAAAATAAATACTAGTGGAGGAATATGAAGAAGGATATCATAAAGTTTGTTGCAAAGTGCTTAGATTGCCAGCAGATTAAGGGGGAATATAGAAGACCCCTAGGTCTTTTGCATCAGTTGGAGATTCCTCAATGCAAGTAGGAGCACAAAATTATGGATTTTGTGTTGGGATTGCCTAATACCTAGAAGGATGTTTTTTTTTTTTTTTTTTTTGCATGAGGGGAAAAACTTAAAAGGAAGAGAAAAGGCCCACAGGCTACAAAAAATGATCCAACGTCCCAACGGAGCAAAGGGATCGAGAAATAGGGCCCCAAATCACAAAAGGAAACCATAAACAAGAAGATAGAGAGACTGAAAGGGCATGAAACAAGGAAGGGGATAAATCTGCTTTGACTCAAAATGAAAACCACTAATTGGTGCTGAGGGAAGATGATGAAATGCAGCGATCTCTATGGTTGGCATCATAGGGGACATAAGATTGGTTTGATAGCGTCTCCATGACTGGCTCCAAAGTGTCATAGAAGTCCTGGAGTACAGACGTGCTTGTTGTTCCTCGAGTTATAGTTGGCGTTGGAATTGTGAGGGAGAGTGTTGCAGAAGGTTTGGATGAGAGAGGAGTTGTATGTGGAGAGCGCATCTGCAAGCGAATTTGCTGACCTCTTGTAGTAGTTGATGGTCCAAGAATGGAAATGGGGAAGCAAGTGTTAGATCTTTTACTAGAGCAGGATCAAGGACCATTCAGAATTCTCGCTATCTTTGATGTTGGTGACCATAGTGAGACAGTCACTTTTAATTTGGAGGGAAGATATCTGCATTGATTTGCAAAGCTTGAGACCTTTGTGATGGTGATGAGCTCTGATTCTAGTGACTGCGAGGCCACCGTTTGGCTGGCAAAAACAATCTAGAGACGATCGAAACAATCTCTGATGAGACAGCCTACACCAGTCTGCCTTGTTAAGTGAATAAAAGAACCATCAATATTCAGCTTGAATCGGCCTGGAGGAGGGGTAGGCATCGGTCTGGTTGAGCATCCACATTTGAACCTGGACCTACATAGAGATGTGTCAGATTCCATTCAAAAATATATTTGAACCTGGACCTGCAGAAGGGGTTTAATACAAGTTGGGTAATAATGGATTGTTTAACCAAGTTAGCTCACTTTGTTTCGTTTAAAACGGGTCAAGAAGGGAGAAAATGGCAATCTTTATATTAAGGAGGTGGTAAGATTGCATGAAGCATCAATTTCTATAGTCTCCGATCGGGATAGTAAGTTTGTATCTCAGTTTTGGGTGTCATTGTAGGTAGCTTTGGGCCCCCAAGTTGAGTTTCAATACAGCTTACCATCCTAAAACTGATGAACAGACAGAGTGTACAAAATAGTCTTTGGAGGATATGTTGAGGGCATGTATCTTGGATTTCAAGACTAGTTGGGATAAGAGCTTATCTTTGTGTGAATTTGCATATAACAACTATTATCATTCTAGGATTGGCATGACACCCTTTAAGGCATTGTACGGGAGAAGATGTAAAGCTCCTATATGTTGGACAAATTTGGAGTTCACAGTTTTTTCAGGCCATCTGTGGCTGGGGAGTCTAGTGACAAAGTCAAGCAAATTCAGGAAAGGTTGAAAATTGCTCGCAATCGCAAAAAAGTTACGAAGATAAGAGAAGGAGAGAGCTGAAGTTTGAGGTTGGTGATTATGTATTTCTGAAGGTGTCTCTTGCATGTGGTACGTCATTGTTTGGGTAGAAAGGGAAACTCTCCAGGGGATATGTTGGACCATTCCATATTATCAACAAGATTAATGATGTAGCCTATTGATTAGCACTACCGCCAGAACTATCAGGTGTTCATAATGTTTTCCACATCTTTATGCTAAGGAAATATGTAACAGACCCTTCATACATGTTGTTATAGATCCATTATAAGTATAGGATAATACAACTTACACCAAATAGGCAGTGGGGATTATTGCCACCAAAGAGAAGGTGTTGAGGAGCCGCATCATCCGTTGGCTGAAGGTTCAATGGAGACATCATCGCCCGGAGGAAGCTATGCGGGAGCTCAGAGATGAAGTGAAGAAGTAGTATCCGCACCTTCTTCGTGAGGTACATCAGTCATTTGGAGGACCAAATGTCCTTTAAGGGGGTTTAGATGTAAGGCCCCATGCCTTTAAATTTTGGGTCGGGTCGATTTTTCGAGTTTAAGTCGAGTTAAGTGGGTTAGATGGATGTGTGATTGGCCAATTTAGGAGTTTGGATCATTGCATGCATGGCATTTTGTTATGGGGGCCCATTGGAGATAGGTAGGAAAACCTTCTTGGGCCTTGGACCAAAGTTAGTGGACCTTTGTGTGCCAAAAGCCCTTTTTCCAAATTACCTAAAACCGACTAAAGTCAAGAAGCCTCTTTTTGTAAATAGGAAAAACCTTCACTATAACCCTAAGTTCCCCATAATCTCCTGATTGTTTCATTCCCTCTCTATTTCCATTAGCTTCTCTTATGCAACCAAGCCTTAGCCATCTTCAGAGAACCATGCTTTCAAGAGGAAAGGAGATTAATCATCATCATCATCTTCTCTTCCCTTCTCTCCCTCTCCCTGTGTCTTAATTGATGGCGTCTACAACTTCAGTAGGCATCGACACTTAAACTATCATATCGATCCTTTCATTTCAATAGGGCATACATCAATAGAAAAAGGTTTATTGCGTTACATGTGGTACTGTAGGAGAGTTTTGATCAGGAGTTTGGATTTGGAGTGGGGATTCGCATCCAGATCAACCCTTGTATTTTTAAGATTGAATGTTGAGTTGTGGCACCATAAGGCAAGTGGATAACTACAATTAATGCTAAAATATTTAGTGTTGCCGTATGTTATTGGCTAAAATTTGGAAGTAGTTCAAAAATGATGGCTTTCAGAAGGAAACCCCGAAAGGGGAAAAACTATGTGTACCTATGGCTAGGCTACAACTTACTCTCCAGTGAGCCGATTTGGTGAGATTGCTCTAGGCGGGCCTTACGGCTAGCCATAACTGCTTTACAGCTACGTCGTATGAGGACTTATAATTAAGTTGTAAGACCAGCCAGCTAAGTCATAAGTTTAACTACAGCTAAGCTGTAAGACTGGTCAACTAAGCAATAAGTTTAATTGCGGGTAAGCCGGGAGAGACTAGAAACCTTAATTAAATTGGTACTACTATTGGTTAGGTTGATGACCATAATCAGAGGACTTAGCTACAGGAACTGCACTACAAGTAAATGACCTCAAGTAAGTGACTTCTAGGGGCTAGATTCACTTAACCTCATATCATGCCCAATTGTTAATTATCAAATAAATCAGTATGTGAATTGAGTCTGATAAGAAAATGAGTTTTGTCCTCAAGGAAAGTTAGCTAAGTGTATATAAGGAAAGTTCGAGGATGCATCCTATAATAGACACCAAAAGTATAATATTAGCATCATGGGCGCTCATTGCCATTGTAAAGGAATGTTTGATTCTATGTGTATACTTAACTAACTATGACCTCTAGGTGGTGTAATGTTTACCATTAGAAAATAGAAAATACCACATGAGCATAACATATTCCTAAATATGTAACCTTATTACATTAAATGTTAAAGATATGAGTGTTGTGAGTTTGGAAATTTCATGGCATGACTTCATTGGACATCCATATACATCTATGTATTTGTATATATATCTGACTGATTGCAGTTGGAGGTAGACGTACGCCATCGGATTAGCATAGACTGTGAGATACGATATACAGTTGTTCCATCTATTATATCTAGCAGGGATACCCATTTTTGTATATCGTATTTGGCTAGAATACTCATGTTTGTGCATTTATCTCATTTGTTTAACATCCAGTTATGCTGTTTAAGGTAAAATGTGGATTATCTTAGTTGTCTAATATCATTACTTATAGTTTACCTCTTGCTAGATCACGTCATTCTTACTCCACTACTATTGGAGTCTAGGTCCCGATGTTGGTACCGAGCTGGAGGGTCATGAGACGTAGGAGATTCTGCCAGATGTCGGAGTTGCTAAGTGGAGCACTAATGACATCGTTTGAGATGCCTTAGTGTGGATGCATAGTTCAGGTTATTAGACTCTTATAATAAAGCCATGTTTTGGAGGCCACAATTGTAGGTAATGAATTCATTTGCTTTGGAATTAGAATTTTAATTATTATGCTTCCGAGTGCTTAACCATTGGTTAAAATTATTATTGCAATTGGTTTATATGGTTTGGATATGATGTCCAGCTGTACAGTATATGGATTAGTGTCGGTGTGTGATTATGGTTGTTTGATCAATAAGCATAGCCTTACGTAGGACTTCGATCCACCTAGAATTGGAGCTCGTGTTGTATATCCAATAAAATTTTAAATTGGCCTTAATTCTCACGCCCTTAAGACTATGTTTGGATTTGGCCCAGTTTTGAGAGCATGACACAAATCCTACATTTTGGCCAAATGAAAAAGAGATCTTGGACTTTAGCTACTTAGTGGAGGTGAGATGCCCTAGGCAACATGGTAGTGTTCCCTTTAGACGTAAAAAAAAATGAAAAGTGACATCCCACTGGATGGAGAAATGTGGAGTTAGAATGTGTTTTGAAAGATCCTCCTTTTTTCTCTAGTGATAATTCTCTGGTGTGTTTGGATTTGAAAGAGAAAGATAAGGAAGGAAAACCATTTTGAAAATCTCATTTTAATAATAATAATAATAATAATAATAATAATAATAATAATAATAATAATAATAATAATAATAATAAGGTTCTCATGAAAAGGTCAAAAGTCCCTTTTAATAATGAAAAATTCAATTTCATTGAGAAAATGTCATCTTCCCTAACCCTCATAGCCCTTCGCTTAGTCGATGATAATTTCATTTCTTGGTTTCAATTAATAAAGTGTGGTCATGCTTTATTATGATTACTTGTATTGTGCCACTTATGTCTTTAAAACTCATTAAAGTAGCCTTTTGGGTGCAGTTAGGATGAGAAGAAAATGGTTTTTTCGCTTTTTTCCCTTGAACGAACATCTTTTCATTTGTTTGAAAAGGAAAACTTTTTTTTTTCAATTTTTTTTTTGCTTTTTTTAGAGGATTTTATAGAAAAAATGACCTAAAGTTACCAATATACCAAAAAGATTATATTAGCTATATGCGTACCAAGGTGGTTTTGGTTGTTTTTAATGTAGAAAAAACTAGGGTCGAATTCGACCCTTTTTTTAACAGATGAGGGTTGAACATTATGTTAAGGGTCTATTGTCATAAATTCGACCCTCGGCCTAGTCCCTCTTGCTCTTTGTCCCAAATGGCACAAGGTTACCTTGTGGATATAAACTCACTAAGAGAGATGAAAACATGTGTGGAGAAAACCTAAAACATCTCTCTAAAGAAAAAATTCAAATATTGATTTTTTAATTAAATTTATGACAATAGACCCTTAACATATTGTTCCTTCCAATCCTTATAGAGAAGAAAATTACCAATTCTACTCCTAGATAGTCTTTCTTGATTATTTCACCGGTGAAATTTCTCCCAATTAGTGGAGATCAATTGATTCCTCTCTTTATTAGACTTTAAGAACTCCTTCATGTTGAGGGCAATGCACTAGCCTCCCCCTTCTCATGAGAAAAGCGAATCAAGTTAAAATCTCCTCCCATTGCACGAATGGACTGAATAGTGAAATCTAATATCAGATATCATATTGCATAAAGTTGTTCTAGAAGAGTCCTAGTTCAGACCATACACATTAGCAACTGCACATCATCAATCCTTGGAAATGTCTGTGAATTTTGCGGCAAGAATTCTTTGGTACATAATCACCTCCTCCATCTTAAGGACATCCTCATGCCAATACTAATGGACCACTCAATGACCCTTCTGAAGGAACTAATTTCCAACTGCAAATATGAAAATCCCACACATCATAAACCACATGATGGACCTCCTTAGAGACTTTAGATTCTTGAAAACACAAAAGATCCAGTGTCTGATTCATAAATAACTTCCTCAAAACAGATTCTCAAGCCTCCAGAAACCTTTTATATTCCAACTTACACTGATCATTGAAAATAAATAACTAAAGACTCCATGCTGTAGCCATTGGTTTTATGTGCATGAAAGCACAATTCTCTCCACCATTTTGTGCCTTGGTTTCCTCCTCATTTACTCCTCTTTAATGACATTTGTCCCATATCGGTGATTTGCTACTTTTTGTATGTGGTATATTAATGTTTTTCCCCTACCTTATGTTGTTAAGCTTTCTAGTGGGTTTCGTGGTGGTAACCACACAAGCGCGCCCACCGGCTAGTGGTGGTATGCAGGCGTGGGGTGGCGATGCAAGGTGGGTAGGCCTAGGCCATACGGGTCAGACTCGACCTATCTGCACCATGCTTGCTTTGTTAGGTGGCCCGGGTTACGCCCTGCCCCACACGTGTAAATTTGGATCGAATGTGGATCTAGATCTAGATCCAAAGGCGTGACCGTTGTGCAAAAGCAAAAGGTGTAATAGAGAGAGCCATTTCACACACCTTAGATCTGTAATCTCTATGAGAGAACTTTCGGCACAAAAGCTTTCTTCCTTGCGTCTTTTTCTATGAAAGAGATTTTTTTTGAGATTTATTATTGTGTTTTATGCAAAGGAAGAGTTACAACAGTGGTTTTCTGATTTCTTTTTCTCCTCTTTCTTTCACTTTGGTTTATTACTACCGTGAGACTGCAAAAGTGGCCCCTTTGGGATTCTAGTACTCTTCAGATAATGAGTGCATGGTTGCTAAAGATTCCATCTGGGAAGTCGTCTTATCTTAGGACAAATGTCCGTGAGTCCATCTACATCTATGTGGGGGTAAAATTTGCCTAAAGAAAGCATCTCCATAGGTGTGATTCGACTATCAATTATTTTGATGATTTCTAAGCTTTACCTTAGTTTTATTATTTTGCAGTTATTATCAGTAATCCGCATATACCGGAATCCAATAGTTTAGGCAGATTTCTAGTTTATTTATCTATTGACCCCCTAGCTTTTTTGCTTCCATTAAGGTATTATACAGAGCTTATTCTAGTTGGACTGAAAGCCTCATCTCTAATCTTAATGTGAGTGGTTTATTGTTTTGCCAAAAAATCAAAAAGTTGAGTAATCTTTTTTCTCTCAGGCTTTTAGGCTCCTTTATTAACCGGATGCGATGCCTGAAATTTGATAAAAATTTGTATTCCTGCAAATTACTGAAAATGACTGCCAAAAAAGAATACCACCCTAAGGCTTTCAACTTTGAGGGTCAAAACTTCAAGATGTAGAAAATGAAAATGGAATATCTCCTAAAAGTCATGAAGATTCTCTACGTGTTAACCAAAGCGTGCCCCAAACCCTATGGAGATGGGCCCTTTGGCACTTATGAGAAAGATCAGTGGCAATCTATTGACTTTGATTGTAGAAATGAGATTCTCAATCACTTAGATAATTCTTTATATGGCATGTACTCAAAGCGTAAAACCACCAAGGAATTATGGGATGCTCTCATTGAGGAATATGCTATTGAAGATGTGGGTACCAAGAAATACCCAATTAAATAGTTTCTGGACTTCCAAATGGAAGAAGGAAAATATGTGGTTGTACAAATGAGAGATTTTTAGAAAATAATCCATTAAGTACAAGCCGAGGGAATGGAACTACCACAACAATTTGTAGAAGGCAGTACTATCCATAAACTCCCACCTTCATGAAAAGACTTTGGCACTACCCCAAAACACAAGAGGAAATAGATGAAGCTGGAAGATTTCATCACTTGTCTCAGAACCTAGGAGCATCACCGGGAGCGTGACTCCGAGAGTAAGGATTTTTAACATGTGGGCAAGGCCAATCTGACTGAGGTCAAAACTAATAATAAAAGGTCCAAACATATCATGATAAAGGTCAGAAGAAATATCATAATCAATCTGTCAAGCCTTGCAGAGACATTAACAAGAAAAAATATGTTGAATGCTTTGTGTGAGGGAAAAAGGGCTATTATGCAAAAGAATGCAGCAAAAAAAAAAAGGAACCAAAGGCATGAATCAAGCCAGTCTCATGGAGAACTTCATGGCAGTTGTGACAGAGGTGAACCTTGTAAGTGTAGAGATTGGTGGGTTGACATAGGTATAACCCGGCACATCGTGGTGACAAAAGTGTATTCGTCTCCTATGAGCTGGTAGGAGATGGTCAAGAACTCTACATGTGAAACTCCTCAATGGCCAAAGTTATTGCTCAGGAGAATGTGGTTCTATACCTCTTATCCAACAAGCCTCTGACTTTGACTGAAGTGCTACATGTGACAAATGCACACAAAAACTTAGTGTCTGGTTCTATGTTTAGCAAGAAAGGCTTCAAGATAGTGTTTGATGTAGAAAAACTTGTACTTACCAAAAATGGAGTATTTGTAGGAAAGTCTATGTTGTTGAAGGCCTTTTTAAGCAAAATGTAAATTCCATTGGTAATAAAGCTTTAATTTCTATTTATATTGTTGAATATTTTGATCTATGGCATGCTATATTAGGTCATGTGAATTTCTCTTCTATAAAGAAAATGATGGATTTAGATTTAATTTCAAAAACTGATTTTCAACCTAACTCATGTGAGATTTGTGTTCAATCAAAATTTTCTAGAATACCTTTTAAAAGTGTTGAAAAATGTTCTAAACTATAAAGTTTGATTCACAGTGATATTTGTGAGCTAAATGGTATTATCACAAGAGGTGGTAAAAAAGTATTTTATCACTTTCATTAATGATTCTTCTAGATTCTGTTATGCATATTTACTTAAACATATAACTAAGGTCCTTGAGAAGTTTAACCTCTTTAGACTTGAAGCTGAGAATCAACTAGGCAACAAAATTAAGACTTTGAGCTCTGATCGAGGATGTGAATATTGTCTAATGAATTCATTGAGACTTGTAACACCTTAGGGATAATTCATGAAGTGATAACTCCTTACTCCCTATAACAAAATGGTATAGTTGAAAAAAAGAATAGAACATTAGTTGACATGGTAAATTCAATGATAAATAGTTCTGGACTTCCTAAGAACTTTTAGGGGGGAGACACTTCTGATAGCCTATCACATCCTGAATTAAATTCCCTTCAAGAAGATTAATAAAACTTCATATGAGTTATGGAAAGGTAAGACCTCTACCTTAGAATACCTCAAAGTGTGGGGGTATTTAGTCCATATCCAATTTCAAGTCCTAAAAGGACTAAATTTGGACCCAAAACATATGAGAGCGTGTTCTTAGGGTATGCCTTGTATAGTAAGGCTTATAGATTCGTTGTTATCATAGGTTCAGATAAAGATTCAATTATCGAATCTAGAGATACAGTTTTCTTTGAAAATAACTTTTCTTGTGAAATTGATTTTTCAAAATTTAGTAGCAACAATGATGTTGTTTTACTAACCCCCACTAATGATTCCAAACTTAAAGAACCTAGAACGTCGAAAGAGTAATATACCTAGAAAGGAATGGTCCTAACTCAATCACTTATAATTTGGAAAATGATCCCACAACTTATTATGAGTCCATGTTATCTCCTGATGCTGCTTTTTGGAAAGAAGCTCTTAATAGTGAAATTGAGTCTATTCTATCCAACCATACATGGGAATTGGTTGATCTCCCTCCAGGAACTAAACCATTGGGATGTAAATGGATATTGAAAAAGAAATTAAGAACTGATGGGTCAATTGAAAAGTTCAAAGCTAAATTGGTTGCAAAAGGTTTCAAACGAAAAGAAGGAATTAACTTCTTTGATACATATGCTCCTGTAACTAGGATGACGACCATCCGAGTCTTAATTACTATATCTTCTATTTACAACATAATCATCCTTCAGATGGATGTGAATACCACATTTCTGAATGGTGATTTGGAAGAAGAAATATATATGGAACAACCCAAAGGTTTTACAATTACAGTGAAAGAAAATAAAGTATGCAAACAAATTGAATTCTTGTGTTGCCTAAAGTAAGCTCATAAGAAGAGGCATGAGAAGCTTGATCAAGTGATAATCGCTGAATGTTTCAAAATTAATGAATCAGACAAATGTGTTTATTATAAAGATTTTGGTAGTTCTTGCATTATAATATGCTCATATTTGGGACTAACATTGATTCAGTAGAGAACACTAAAAGGTTTCTTTATTCTAAGTTTGACATGAAAAGCATGGGTGAGGATTATGTAATATTGGGCATCAAAATACATAAACACCCTGAAGGCATTGTGTTGTCTCAGTCTCACTATGTTAGGAAAGTCCTTTAGAGGTTTAATATTTATAGAGGAAATGGTGTTTCCACTCCTTTTGATCCAAGTGTCAAATTGTCTAAGAACAAAAAATAAAATGTATCTCACTTAGATTATTCTAGAGCAATTGGATGTCTAATGTATATTATGAATTGCACTAAACTTGACATTACATATGTTGTACGCAAACTGAATAGGTACACCAGTAATCCCAGTGATGAGCACTGGATGGCAGTGATCTAGCTATTCAAATACCTGATGAAAACTATTGATTATGGTTTGTAGTATGAGAGATATCCCGCTGTACTTGAAGGATATAGCGATCCCAACTAGATATCCAATTCTAAGGAATCGAAGCCCATGAAGGGTTGCAGCTATTTCTTGGAAATTAAAAAAGCAATTATGCATTTCTCAATCCACAATGGATACGGAGATCACTAGTACGACTTTAGCCGGCAAAGAAGCAGAATGCCTAAAGAAACTGTTGACTGACATTCTTTTGTGGAATAAATTGGTTCCATCCATAACTCTAAATGGAGACTCTAAATCGGCAATTGATATGCAAAACAACAAAGTATATAATGGAAAACCCAAAAATATACTTCTGAGGCATAATCTCATAAGACAATTACTCAAGCGAGGAGTAATTACATTGCATTTTGTGAGAATAATGGAAAATTTAGCCAATCCACTAATGAAAGGACTCACTAGAGATCGAGTACTTTCTACAAGATCATTTAGGTGATTTACTAACGGAAGGACTTGCTAGAAATCAAGTACTTTCTACATTGAGGGGAATGGGACTTAAGTCTAATAAGGATAATTCACTAATAACGGATTCCTAACTCATTTGATTGGAGATCTCATGGGATGGATTCAATGGGAAAAACGAAGTTATCATTGAGTGGCACTGGAGGAATACTTCAAACTCCTCCAATGTGTTCTTACCCATTCTTATGATGTGAGGTGTTCATAACCTATATAATCAGTTGGTAAAAACTTAATGTCTTTTAGAAATGGGGTGTTATTGATAAGTCCTTAAAAATGCTTATTTACATATACATTTTGACCTATTTTAAGGACTTATTGAGTCAAAAGAAGCCTCATTTATTGTGAAATCATGGTTTCATGCATTTATACATCATTATAGTGCATTCCTATATATTTTGTTTAAAAATCATACTTTTTGTTTACAATCATGAAATCTACCATTTTTGGAAACTATTTTTGGAAAGTTTTGTGAAAATTTATATTCTCATGAAATAAATCAAAATTTTATCATTATCAGGTCATTCACATATAATCATGAAGAATGGTGTGCGCATTTTTATTATCATTTCATGAAAGATGGGCCCACAGTCATGTATTTGTGATCTTAGGGGTAAAATCATCTTTTCACATGAATTCACATTTTTTTTATAGGAAATTGATGATATGGGTGCCATTTGTAAAGAATTGAGGCAAAGAATTGGTTTTCAAAAGAAAAGAGAGAAGAACTGAAGAGAGGAAAGAAATTGGAAGAAAAAGACAAAGTTGGCTTCATGGTCCCACACACACATGCACGTGTGGGGTACACTTATAACACAACCAAGATGGGGTCCATTTGATTTTTTCACATTTTCAAGAGATTTTGAAGAAAATTTGAAGAATATCTCATCAAAGATGGTCAAGGAAAGCTACATAGGAGTTATGCTTTGAGAAGGAGAAGATTTGAGGAAAAAAATAAAAAAATATATGCAAGATATTACATACCCAAGAGGAGGATTTGGATCAAAATTTTGTTGCCAAAAAGAAGAAAAAAATCAAGGGAGAATTATCCAAGAAGATCTCCTTGAGTTTGGAGCAAATAAGGAGTACCTTCTAAAGAAGGAAAGATGACAAAGCAAGAGATAAAGGAGGAAGATTCTACATCTCATGTGGGCGAAGTTTGATTTGAAGAGAGGATTCTTATCCCTATTTATCTCTCCAAAGATCTCAATGCAAGGTGCAAAGACAAAGAAAGAAAGAAAAGTCAAAGAAAGAGAATTCAAAAATAGAAAGTCAATCCCGTTTTACTTTGGACAACATGCACTAAAATGGTCACAACTCTGAAGCCGAGTGTTAGATTTGGATAATCTACTGACCGTTGGAAAGTTCTCTTCGAGTAGATATCCGTAGGATCTAAGATTGCACCAATCAGAGTTAAAACGACAAAGATATGACCTCAGGAAATTTATTATACTTTTTTAGACGGGATTGCAAAGATTTCAGAAAGCTCATCATGGAACTTAATTTGTTTCCAATTTTATCAAATCAAGTTTGAGAGGGAGTAGGACTTGAAAAAGTATAAATAGGGCACCTCTCTCCCATACTCTTCATGGAAGAATTACCCACCTCCCACCTCTAGATTTTTACACTCCATCTCTCCCTCTCTTGTTTCTCCATCTTAAGTCATCAAGGAGGCTTAGCCCCAAAGCCACACCACCAACCTCCAAGATCAACTAAAGGGAGGAATTCTTTTCCATCCTAGTATGTGTAATCTTTTGTTTTAATTTTTTTTTTCATATTTTGTAAAGGATTCATACTAGTTCAATAATATTCATCTTTATATTCTTCTTATTCTTATGGTTGCATGATTGCTTGATTTGTGTTTTTCTTGTTTGAATTGATGACCCAAATAAAAGAGCATACTTTAAAAAATTGTTGACTTAGATTAATAGAGATTTTGAGTGAATATACTGCCTTGACTTCTTGTTATTACCACCTTTGACTTCAGTTGTTTACCGCCTTTGACTTCTTACACTTTTTATTTATTTTCTTGCACTTTTCTTTTTATTTTCTGCACTTTTATTTTAAATTTCTGCATTATTTATGTTTATTGGCATCACATATCATTCTCATACATCATATCATACACACCTCATTCATTCATGCATTAAAGCATTCTTTGCATTAGTCTAGTTCACATGTTTCATTCATCTTGTAATCTTATTTTTTTAGATTGTCATACATCATAGATTAATTTAGGAAAGTTTAGTTTCAGATTTTTGTTTTTATTTTTAGAAAGATTCTCATGCATGATAGTTTTGGATAAATTTATTCTTAATTTAAAAAGTTGTTTCGTTTAGTTGCATTGTATTGTTTTTAGAAAGTGTAGATTCTTAACTTAACTTTTAATTTAGAAAATTTTTTGTTTTCTTTTAATTTAGTTTAATTTGTTCCTAACTTTCATTAGTTTTTATTTTTATTAAATTTCTAATTTTAGTTTTTGTTTTATTGGAAGGTTTAATGTGTGTTTTGTTTTGCAGTTAATTTAATTTAATTTTTTAGATCTTTTAGATTTAGGATTTACTTTCTATATTTGAATTGTCATTGTAATTAGTTTTTTAGGAATGTTTGTATTTGTTAGTTTTTAAATTAAGCTAGTTTTATATTTTATTTAGGATAGTCTAGAAGTTGAAAACTTCTTTAAACATAGCTCCCTGTGGATTGACATGGTCTCACCAGTTTATTACTACATAGTGGTTCTGCACTTGAAACTCACGATCAGTTATATTGGAACATCCTTGATAGAGTATACCTATATGAGTGTTGAAGTCAGGCTGCTTCCTATGAAAAGTCAGGCTCCTTTCTAGAGCGCGTATAAATACTGGTATAGCACAAGGCCATTAATGTGCATGATTCAGTTAAGAATCCTTTAAACCCTAAGGCGATGTGTGTACTACGTACGATTTATTGAATGAGGTTTTGGCTCAAGATCCTAGTTCACCATAGAGTTTTGGTATTCCAAAAAAACTATACTAAGTGGAGGTTTAATACTTGTTCATCTTCATTTATGTGTGGTCTCATAGGCATGACTTGTAGTTGCATCTTTTTATTCTTTTATGTTATTCTTATGCTTTATTGTGTGGGGGATTGTTGGCTTTATGTGCATTAAAGCACAATTCTCTCCTCCATTTTGTGCCTTTGTTTCTTCCTCATTTACTTATCTCTTTATGTGCATTAAAGCACACTTCTTTTATGTGGTTTATTAATGTTTTTCTCATAGTTTAGGGTGTTAAACTTTCTAGTAGGGATCATGGTGGTCATCGCCATGTCGGTTCGTCGGCCATGCCATGGCATGCAGGCGGGTGGGCATGGCCAGGTCATTCAAGGCAAGCGGGCCGAGTCATGCGTGCAGTGTGTCATGCCCCGATCTCGGGAATTGGAGAATAGAGTGGGCCCCCAGGGTGTGAATACGTAATCCCGTAGTAACTCGTGCCATGAGAAGATATGTATGAATTCTTACAAGGGAGATTCCACAGGAACATGTGAGGTATGACCAACAACACGTAGATTTAGAATTCAACATAAAGCGAACACCTGTGAAATGCCTCTGTAATGATCATAAGAAAAACATAGAAGAGCATATCTTACCAACATATATATATATAACTTAAGTCCTTACTTTTTAATTAAACATCCCACACATACAAATTCACAAAACCTAAACAAGTATGGTACATAAGGTCCAATTTAAACATCTCCAAACAAAAGACCATAGTCACAATCGATTCACCCAACTAAATCACTGGACGCTCTCTATAGGACGACTAATAAAAGACATCGTCATCCTTCCATTCTTTTAAACCCCGAGGAACCATTGGGGCACCCTCCGAGGATGCATCAATACTCGAGTTGGGGTTTGGTTCTATACCTGTAACACTAAGGGTAGCACTGTTAGCACAACGGTTAAGCAAATACAGAGATATATGAAACTAGCATAATGTATCAAATGAATTTGATAACATACACTGATTAAAGAAGGGAATAACAATCAACTAGGCATGTTGTGCATGAGTAAACATGAGTGATGAATCATAAACAAGATATCATACATACTAATTGGAACCATGAGGCTCTATTCTTCCAAAAGAGAGCATACATATGCGTCGTTAAGGGATCAAGCTAGCTTCCCGAGGAGCGACAACAACTCCTTCGTGGACTACTGCAGTAGCGACATGTAGATACCCAAAAGGCATAAGTTAAGTGGTGTCGACTCAATGTATCAAAACCGACTCAAACTCAAATCTTTCATTCATTATGGTCATACTTATCATATCGTACATAAGGAAATGTCGGTCTTGAAATCATATTCAATCATAAAAAGTTAGAGTTAACAAGATAACTGAACAATGTATACTTCTATGAGCTAAGAGAGAGCTCGAACCTTCTCCACCTTGACTATACCCATTAGACTAGCAGGCACACACTCAGTAGAAGCTCTGGCCTGTCAGATGCACACTCAATAGAAGTTCAGGTCT
Source organism: Sextonia rubra (assembly GCA_037013555.1). Classification (NCBI taxonomy): domain Eukaryota; kingdom Viridiplantae; phylum Streptophyta; class Magnoliopsida; order Laurales; family Lauraceae; genus Sextonia; species Sextonia rubra. Next base: position 26,289,125 of record JASUAD010000011.1, on the reverse strand, counting down.
GATTTGTCTCAAGGTTTTGCCCAAAAGAGCTGGTACATGAATAAATCATGTTAAGGGCTAGGTATCTTAACAATATGAATGCATTCGGATTGAGTAAGTATCAAGGGAAATTACTAGCCAACCTTATGCTAGATAATCCGTGATCCTAAGTTCATTCAACATAATGTAGTCATAAAACATCCCGGTGTCATTGTGCTACCATATCTTGGTATTACATTGTGTGCATGAAAGACACCACTTTTTATGCCAACACCCATGACGTGACATTGGAAATTCATCCGGAAAATCGAAGGGGATGAGTGACAGCTCTACACTCGTCCTCCTTGACATTTAGTCACCATTGGACTAATTTCTTTGAAGTGAATATGCCATCACTAAGGCCCTACAAGGTCATTGGAAATCTCTAATATCTAAGTTCACAGTGTTTTTACGGCTTAGTTGTGTACATGTTACGGCTTAGCTGAGTGGCTTAGGTTTTCTTCTTAATTTCATGTGCATTTACGGCTCAACCGTATGTTGGCCTACGGCTTAGCCGTGCTAAGCCTACGGCCAGGGTTACGGCTTAGCCATAATGCATTCCACGGTGTAGCCGTGTGTAAGCCGTAGAAGAAAGTTGGGTTTTCAAGCTCTCGGGAAAGTTTGCCGTAAAATGGTTTACAGCTTGGTCACGGGATGGGTATGGCTTAGTCATAGTTCATTCCATGGCTTAACTGAGGTTAGCCGTAGTTAAAAATGAGATTTTGACACTCTCAGGACTTTGAGCCGTGCAAAATTAAGGCTTAGCCGTGGCTTCGCCGTAAGCTTCAGAAATTCTAAAGTTGGTTCTTATACTGAACTCCATACAAAATGTTGAGTGGAAGGGGTTACAAGGAGCTTCTGATGGCTTCAAGATGTCCCTAAGAGTTATTCACTTCCATTCCATATTCATAATCTAATTCATTCAATTAAACATGTATACATATACTTCAACAAGATAGAAGGAGCTGTAACTCAAGAATTAGAATAATCAATCAAAGAATCAACCATCACACATACATGCAGTTCCATACACTCTATTACTTGCGTTACATAGTGCTTGACCCTACTCAATTCCTCCTTGGTGTGTGTTTAGGGAAAATCTCCAATGAAAAGTGGGTTCTCTACATGAAAACATGCAAATGGTGAATGTGATTCAAAAATGCATGCATGTCATAGATTTGAGTCTTCTTAACTCTAACAAGCCCTAAGACATGAAATGGAAGTAGAATCTTCACCTTAGTGGGCTGTAGCATGAAGAAGAAGGTAGTTCCCAAAGAGAAAATGCTCACAAGAAGAAGATGACGATGGGTGAAGACTATCCTTACAGCATGTAAGACCTCCAACCCCTGTTACAACTTCAAAATTTGAAGTGAAAATGAAGAAGGAAGAAAAAAAGAGGCAGCTCCAGTAAACCAAGAGGAGAAGAAGGAAAATAAATGTTGGGTTGTCTTTTGTAACTAAAATTTCCTTCAATTTATATGCAAGCCCAAGCTTTTTAGATGAATTACAGTTTAGTCCAATTGGACCTCAATTGGACCAAGATGAGTTTGGATCAAGTCGAGTCCAACATGAAAGATAATCTACATGAAAATTTACACAAGATGCAAATAGTGAGATGTCAAAATGATACAGGAATAAATTACAAAAAGGGTCCTTAACTACTTAGGTAAAGTCTAAACCCAACTCGACTACCTATCTATGACCCAAGCCCAAAGGGTTTGACTTAAATTAGCCTAAACACCACTCAATTAATATAAAATAAGATTAATTAATATAAATTAAGGTTAAATTAAGGTTAATTGGGATTAGGACCTTACACAATGTGAGTTGGGCCTGACCCATCCACGCCTGGCTTGCTTGTTAGGTCACCCGGGTTGGGCATTGCCACGCGTGTATTTTTGGATCAAAGGTGGATCCAAATTCAGATCCACTTATTGGCAGCCTGCATTTATTCAATCCAAATCCAAATCCACTTATCAGCAACACACATTTATCCAGCCCACATCTTTCCGCTTGACCATAACCATAATGTCCCTCCACATTAATGCGAAGATACGTTATGTTGATAGTTGTGCAAGAGTTACGTCTCACAGTAAATGCGAAAGACGTAAAACCCACTTGGTTGTTTCCCTAGAAAAGGTTTTGGAGAGAGACATTTCACACATCTTAAATCTGCAATCTCTATTAGAGAACTTTCTGCATAGAAGCTTTCTTCCTTGCTTTTTCTTCTGTGAAAGAGACTTTTGTCAGTTTTCTTCCTGCATTTTAGACAAAGGAAAAGCTGTAATAGTGCTTTTCTGACTTCCCTTTCTCCTCTCTCTTTCACTTTGGTTTATTGTTACTGTGAGACTACAAAACTTGTCCCTTTGGGATTCAAGTACTCTTTCAACAATTGAATACATGGTTGTTAGAGATTCCATTAGGGAAGCAGTTTTATCTTGAGGCAGACATCTGTGAATCAATCTGCATCTGTGTGGGGGCAAAATTTGCCTAAAAAAAGTGTCTCCAAATATGTGATTTAGTTACCAATTGTTTTGGTGATTTTTGACCTTTACCTCAATATTATTATTTTGCAAATATTATCAGTAAACCATATACGCCAGGATCCAACAGCAACCTCCCATAGAGTGGCGGCACTTCCCTCCCCTTCTTGCACTTCCAATAACATAATTTAGTTGAACAAATCTATGACAAACTCCCCAAAACCAACTCCTAACATCTTGTCCACGTATATAACCTGTTTAGCTTCACTTAGCTTCAGTTTACCTTGGGATGCGAATTACCAATTCCTTCATTAACATGCCCCCCCTTTTGTATTATTGAATTGGTTTTATTTATTTTATTTTATAAACAAGGGGTCAAATTTGACCCTCATTTGTTAAAATGAGGGTCAAATTTGACCTTAGTTTTTTTTACATTAAAAAATAACAAAGTGATTCCATGGAACCATTTTGGTATATATATAGCTATTATACTCTTTTTGGTATACTGGTCACTTATTGTCATCTTTCCCGTAAAATCCTCTTTTTTTTACGAAAGAATAGGAATTGTTTCTTACTCTCCATGAAATAAGTAACACATGTTAACACTCATTTGAAAAAAAAAGACCATTAACAAACTATCATAATCAAGATAAGCATCCCAACAAATCTCTTTATCGTCAAATGTCGTCCCCTATTGAAATCGCAATAAGCACTGCAAGAAAATGCACTTTATGCTCTAAAATTTAGAGACAATCAAACTCGTTCATCCTTAAATATTACATTTTGCACGACGAAGATAAAACTTTGTCTCCAAATGTCGTCACCATGAGTTCCTGCCGTATGAGCAAATATGTGCCATAGTTATTCTCTTTAACGAGAAACATAGCTCATCCCCAAATCTCTAATGAGTTTGGCACTAACATTTGGTGCAAAACATGAAAAAAGAAATTGAAACAATTAGGTTTCATCGTCACCAAAAAGCCCTCAAAGGTTTTTTTTTTTTTGGGTTAGGTGATTTCTACTTGAATGCAGTTATTCCCCTCTCTACTCCATCTAAGGCTCCCATCTGCTCATATTCCCCTCCCATCTACCCCCTCTCTCCCATTTACTCATTGTTGTGACATCTACTCGTACTCCCCTCCCTTCCACCCGGCAACACCCCTAATTGCAAGGCTACTGCCAACCACCACTCTCTGCTCGGATCCCCATTGCCAACTACCCTTCTCTTCCATCATAAAAGCCTAACTTTGCCGCTCACCAAAAACCCCCAAACCTTAAACCTTCCTCCAGACATCCTTTGCTTAACCAAAGCCACAACCCACCATCATCTCAAAACCATGTTGTCGTGGATGATGATGACCTGCATTTCACCTGGTATGTCTCCTTGGTTGATGATTGAGGTGGAGCTTTGATTTGTGATTTTTTGTCCTTTCCTTTTGTGATTAAGAAGTCTTGGAATCTTGGAATTGGTTTTCCCCATCTAAAAAAAATTGTGGTGGATTGCTGGCATCCTTTTGTTTGTGGCGAAGAAGTTTCGATTATTGGTTGTTTTCTCGATCTTAAGTATTTCTTATGCTTTCTTGTTGTACAGGGTTTTAAGGTTACTTTTGTTTGTGCTTGATTTTGTTTCTCATTCAATCTATTTCAAAATTTTTTATATTTCAGGATATGGATTTTGTAGAATTGACTTGTCTCTAAAAAATCAGTGCCCCATTTCCTTTCTGAAATCCTTTGTTGCTATTTTGTTCTAGTGTTAGTGGGATGGTGTCCAGTGGGTTGAGTGTGAGAATCTAGATTTTTCTAGAATTGGATTTAGCTTCTAATCTGGTTTGTATATTTATTATGGAGAGAGAATGAGATTGGAGTGGATATGAGCTTTGTTGTTAGTGTGGGTGGTTGGAATCTGTTGATGGTGGGTCAAGGTAGACTCCGTATCTTGAGTATGCTAATCTTCACATGTCACTTTGTTGCCCATGGTTCAACCCTTTGGTATGTTAATCTGACTTTTAGTCCACATATACTCACTTTTATTATCGATGAGTTAAATCCAAGATGGAGTTTTGTAGTCCATGTTGTTCAAACAGTTTTGTGGTACTAATTAGTTAAACAAAAAAGTTGGTGAAAGGTAAATTGAAACTTTGTAAAAATGTGTTTGAGTTGTGTAGGTTATGATTTAGTAAATTTGTATGTTTATTGGTTAAATTTGTAGAGTCAATACAATGTGGGCTAAAATGAGACTAGTGAGTAGATGTTATGCTATCATAGAGTGCTTCTTATATTGAAGGGGCACTTTTAATGACAATAGTTATGCCTAGTGTATTGTATGGAGCTTATTATGGGTGACGAAGAAACTTAAAGAAATTAAAGTCCACGTGGTTGAGATGAGCATACTTAGAAGAATTGTGTGGAGTTCTTAGAAATGATAAAATGATTAAGATGAATCTGTGGATAACTTCAATTGAAGGAGAAATCAAAAAATATTTTGAGATGGTTTAGAGATAGTTAGTCTTCTTATACTGTAAACTCCTTTGATTAGAGTTCTGAATACAATCATTTAGGAAAAAAATGGTTTAGAAATAGTTATTAAAGACTAGAGAGTTTTTTTTGTGATATATAACTAAAGATTGGCACTGGAAGATCATTGTAGCCTCGCTTAAAAAGGGTTTGGACAGCGGGCAACTATCTCTTGTGCTTGAGAAGCAAATGTAGTCATAGATGCTTTATCAGCTTTAGGTTCACCAATTTTGACGACTTGGAAAATTGCAATTCCAATTCACGTACAACATCTACATGTACAGGAACTAAAGATAAATAGCTACCAGAATATAGCTGGCTACTTCGGTCACAGCAGTGTGGAAGTGTCCCTCATCCTTGTGAAGCACTTTTGTAATTTCTACTTTGCACATGTTCTTGGATATATACTGTTAACTCATGGTTTCACTGTACTCTCTTCCTTACCTTTAATAAAAATTCACTCTTTAGCAAAGGGTGCTAATGGAAGGTATAGGAAAAGCGTGGGCCTGTTCAAGATTCAAGCATAATTTTTTCTATTTCAAAACATTTTTCTTTTCTTTTCTTTTTCTAATTGAATTCATGTATCATTCAAGTGTGTTTTTTAGTCATTAAATAAAGATTAGGTTTACATTAGGTTAGGTTCATAATTGTAACAAAGTTTGCATATCATATTTTAATTTCTGCAATAGGTTTTCTCATGGTATACATTGCATTGAATTCCTAACTTTGCCAACTTAGGTTAGTTGCTAATTTGAGGTTTTTGATAATTTTAGGGTTTTTTAGGTTTAGATTATTTCAGAATTTGTTTCATGCAAAGTTTTCAAAAGATGAAAAGTTTCCTAAAAATGAAATGTCTAACTCTAGGAATTCTACTTTTAAAAAGTTGTTTCTTTGCCTTTATTTTAATTGATTGATTGATACTAACTTTCCTTGTTAATTGTTACTAACTTTGATTTGTTTCTAAATAATTAGTTTATAGTTTAATTTTTACTAACTTTCTTTTGCTGGAAGTTCTAACTTGTGTGTTAGTTTTCCATCAACTTTAAGAAGTTTTGGATTTATGATTTTAATTTTAGGAAAATTTTTTATTTTATTTGGTTTCTAATCAACTATAGAATTGTTATTTGTAAAATTAAGAAAGGTGGGTGGTTTTTGCAACTGTTTAATAAAGGCATGAAAACATACTACACATGTATGGGTACATTACATGAATTTTGTAGTTGAAGGTCATGATGCATGTCATTTGATAGTAACCTTGCTTTTGTAGCAGACCAGTTATAGACAAGAGTTGGACGTCGATTAGGAATAGAACGAGTAAGGAGTATCGAGAGGGGTTGAGTCATTTATTCAGTTTGCAAAGGGTAATGTGGACTCAGATGGTAAGATTCGTTGCCCTTGTATTGACTGTTTGAACTTTGAATGACATAAAAGCAAAGTTGTGGAATTTCGTTTGATGAGGAGAGGGTTTTCATCTTCCTACAACACGTGGTTGCATCATGGGGAATCTATTCCCATGAACCAGAATCAGGCCCACGATGAGGATGAAAATGTTGTGGAACCAATGGCGGTGGATGAAGAATAGAATCAGGATGGATTGAATGATATGTTGGAGGACTATTTCATGGGAAACATTATGAATGATGATGCTGAGGAGGATGAATTGCCTAGTAGTGTTGAGAGGGAAAAGGATATGGGACTTCGAAAGATTGTTGAATGATGCTCATCGTGAGTTGTACCCAAGTTGCCAAAAGTTTACTATATCTCCATTAAGATGCTTCATTGGAAGGTGTTGAATAGGATGAGCAGTAAGTGTTTTGACATGCTCATGGGGTTATTGATCTTTTACCAGAGAGTAACCATCGGATTCCATTTTCCCTATATGAAGGTATGAAGTTCTTACGTGACTTGGGTTTGGGGTATATGTGCATTCATGCATGTCGCTAAGATTGTGCTTTTTTCCGGAAGGAGAATGTAGATTTGGGAATTGTCCAACATGTGGTGAGTCTAGATACAAGCTGAATGATGGCAAGGACAAAAAGATTGCTCAAAAGATTTTGCGATGCTTTCCACTGACTCCAAGGTTATAGAAATTGATTATGTCGAGAAAAATAGCTGCAGAAATGAGATGGCACAAGGAGAAGCATGTGGATGATGGGTTATCGAGGCATCCTGCTGATAATAAGGAGTGGAAGGACTTTGATTAGAAGCATCCTAAGTTTGCTATGAATTTTTGAAATGTGAGGCTAGGGTTTCACACTGATGGTTTTAACCCATTTGAAAACATGAGTACCTCCTATAGTATGTGGCCTATGATAGTGATGCCGTACAACTTGCCACTGTGGAAGTGCATGAAAGAGTCATTCAACATGATGTCATTGCTTACTCCTGGACCAACTGCCCCAAGAAAAGACATTGATGTTTATATGCATTCGTTGATTGATGAGTGAAACAGTTGTGGGAAAGTGGTGTAAGTACATATGATGCCTCGATTGGACAAACATTTCAAATGCATGCAGCTATTATGTGGACAATTAATGACTTCCGCGCTTATAGCAATGTGTTTAGGTGGTCTACAAAGGTTAATTTGGCTTGCCCTACCTGTAACAAAGATGTGTCATCACCAACGTTGAATGGAAAGATAGGATACACTGGTGCGCATAGATTCTTCTCTAATGACCACCCTTGGCAGATGAGAAAACTCTTTAGTGGTAAGATTGAGGAGCGATCTAGACCTATGGAGCAATCAGGTGAACAAAGAGCAAAGCAATTGGATACCTTGCCGAGGTTAAGTTTGGGAAGCATCCTAGCTTCAAGAAAGAAATAAGGGAAGATCAAGTACTAAATTGGACAAAAAAAAAGCATTTTCTTTGAGTTACGGTATTGGAAGACACTAAATCTCCGGCACAATATAAATTTCATGCACGTATAGAAGAACATATATGAAAGTTTTATTAGGACATTCATGAATATAATAGGAAATAACAAGAATATTGAAAAGGCACGTATGGGTTTGGAGGATATGAAGATAAGGAAAGATTTACACCTGAAGAAGCAATCGGACGTGTCATCAGAAAAGCCCGCAACATCATAAACATCGACTTCAAAGGAGTGACAAGGGTTTTGTGAGTTTTTGAAGTTGATAAAATACCTTGACGATTATGTAGCTAACATCCCTAGGTGTGTGAGCACCGAGGGTCATAAGTTGTCGGGCTTGAAAAGCCATGATTGTCATGTCCTTCTCCAGTGTATTCTTCCAATTGGGATGCGTGGATATCTTGACTATAAAATATGTACAACATTGTTTGACTTTGGAAGTTTCTTCCAAGGCCTGTGTTCGAAGAATTTACGGGTGTTAGAATTGGATGCATTGGAGGAAATCATATTGCTCATTCTTTGTAAGCTAGAAAAGATTTTCCCTCCTGCGTTCTTTGATATTATGGTCTATTTAGCAGTTCACCTACCTTGTGAGGCCATGTTTGGTGGTCCAGTGCAGTATAGGTGGATGCATCCAATTGAAAGGTAATTATATGAAAATAACCTTAACTATGTCATCCGCATGATATTAACATACTAATGTGTTGTTGTTTGTTTAAAGGCAACTTGGAACTCTAAAAAAATTTGTGTTTAACCGAGCTCATCCCAAGGGTTCCATCGCAGAAGCATACATTGTCAAAGAATGTCTTACTTTTTGTTTGATATATCTTGATGATTGAATGGAAACCGTATTTAATCGATCGGAATGGAATGAAGATGGAGGTGAGCGTGGCCCAAGGTTAATGGTCTTCACTCAAAGAGTTTGTCCCTTTGGATAAATCATAAGGGTGCCTGATGTGTCTCGAGTGGAAATGGATGATGCTCATTGGTTTGTACTAAATAATAGCGAGAGGTGGAACCATATATGTTGTAAGTTTGCATTCCATTTTACGTATGGGTCTATCTCGTTTGGTCTTTTTGAATCATGCTTTACTTATTGTAATATGTTACTGATGAAGCACATGTTTGTGATTAGTGAATACAAGAATCTAATAGGAAATGAAAGAGCATGTAGCATCAGAAAAAGATTGCATAGAGAATTTTTGGACTGGTTAAAACAACGTGCAAGGTTTAGAATCCTATGTGACATGCATGCTTACTAATTCTCCCATAAATGCATTCTTAACACATGTAGTTTATGTAGGTTAATGCATTGCAGGGTCAAGGGTTAGCACAGGCAACTGATGAGTTGTGGTCATTAGCAAACGGTCCTCATAGAACAGTTAGTATGTACTTAGGTTGCTTGTTTAATGGGTTATCGATCAGGGGGACAATGATGGACAAAATTTCTATGGTTACTTGTGTAGCATTTGGGAATTGAACTATATCTTTGAGCATAAAATTGTTTTGTTCAAATGTGAATAGTTCAACACAGGAAGTGACAAAACATGTTGCATAGATGGACATACCACGAGTGTCAATATAAAAAGCCATTGGTATAAAGACGATCTTTTTGTCCTTCCAAGCCAAGTGCAGCAAGTGTTCTATGTTTATGATACCAAACTAGGTGAAAATCAGAAAGTCGTAGAATGAGTCAAACATCGTGCAATATAGGATATGCCAGAGTAAGATGGAGTACAACCTAATGATGCTAAATTTCCCATTCCTCATGTTGTGTTCCAATAGGACGAAAGCTATGATGTTGTCCCTATTGCCATGGATGATCCCAGCATGATACTGATTAGGCGGAATGATATTAATTCTGTGATTATTCTAAGGGCAATGCTTTTGAAGTTTGAAAGCTGAGCAGAATCAAAGGGAAGCTAACTAGCGATGACGAAAATGATGAGCCTGATGATGAGTCTGATATAGATCCTGATGTAGAACCTTTTTTGGGATATTTTTAATTTGTTTATTGTATAAGTTATAATGTGTGCATATGTTTTTGTATGTTTTTTGTTTTATGCCATTATATTACATGTTAATTTTTTCTCATGCTTATGTGACAATCTCATCCTCATAGATATTCTATTTGTTTTTTATGTTAATTTATATGTTATTATAATAGTCAAATCACAAATGAATAAAGGGAGAAAATTATGGGTCAAACCCGGGGGCGTGTCCCATTATTATGAGAAGCAAAGGCATGATAGAATGAAAAAGATTGAAGCTAGAATGAATGCATTAGGGCTGCATCAATTAGCACATAAGTACATGGGGTTGAATCAGTCTAAGGTTTCACATGAAAAGGGAAAAAGAAACGGAGGCAAGGGCAACCATGATGGATACCGACCAACATCGGGTGAGGAGGCGAGGCTCAGCTCTCCAAGTGAAGAGGAGGATGACGATTTTGATGATGAGTTTGGTAATACTTGAAGGTAAAAGGTACGGTTTGCTTGATGATTATAATTGCATTATTTAATTCATAGTCTTGTGTATTAATGTTTATATACATGTGTTTTATAGTTGCAGATAACGAGCATGAGGCTTGGTCATAGTAGCCCCTGATGTACATTATCATTATCTGCATCTGCACCGACTGTTCCCTCGGGGCATGTGCCAACAGTATCCCCTCCTTTTGCAGTATCCTCAAGCCCTGTGTCAAACCCCACTATGTAGCAAAGCAGCATGGGTAAGTGTTAACAATACATAGTGTGCTTAACTTTGTTGTCAAACTCCCCTCTACAACAGTTTATTAAAACAAATTTGGGATACTGGTAGGTTCAACAATGAGAAATGTTTTGGAGAAGACGAAAGGGAAGGGCATAGACAGAATCATTTCATAAATGGGCCATAGCTCCAAGCCGCCTTTTGTGATTCCTCCGGTATTTAATGAACCTCTTGGGGACAATGCCGTTAAATTAGCCAATGCAATGGGTGCAGGGATTAGGAGTACGACACTTATTTAAGGAGTAATGAACTGGTCCAATATTGACCCCCAGATCAGAGCATCCATTGTGCAATTTATCCAAGTAAATAATAGTTCCATATGGTCTTATTTTAGTATGTGATAATGATTAACAATGAAATTCATGAATGAGCGCAGGACAAGTTTGAAGTCAAGAAGTACGAGGAGGACCCAGATGTAATCGTACTATTGACAAGAAATGTTAGGGGCAATACAGGAATTGGAGCCATAAGATGTGGGTGCATTACAAGAAGCTAGTGGATGATGGTGAGGACCCTTATAGCAAGCCATACACAGATATGGATGCAGAGGTTTGGAGGTGGCTAATTGATGTTGGTTGGAAAAGTTCCCGATTCATGGTAACATAGGATCCTTATAATTTGAAATATTCACACTTAATATTATATGATTGTTCTTAGTTAATCAAATTATTTTTCAAAAACAATCGGAGAAGAATACTAAGAATCAGAAACAGTTGCCCTATAATCGCACTATGGGGTCCAGATCATTTCCTTTTGCAATGTATAAATTGGTGATGTATACTTTAGTTTCAAAAAATGTCTCATCAGTATGTGATCTTTACAGTATACACTAATGTTTAAATTCTAATTGAATCAGGTAGCCAAGAATGAGGGGAAGGTGCTAAAAATTGCAGGCTTCTATAAGGAGTCTCATTGGAGGAAGTCTACCAATGATTGGATATCCCCCGCCTATGCAATGCATCATGTACATATTAATCATGATATTAGCATGTAGATGTTTTAACAATTTGTTTGAAGGCATGAAGTTTGTTACTAATTGTTTGATCACTTCAAAAATGATAGGCAGAGATGGAAAAGTGGAGCAAGGCCGCCTCTCAGCCAGAATCTAAAAAGGTCTTGCAGGAGTAGATTGCAAGGCAAGTGCTTGGTGAGAAGAGATTGGACATGAAAGGATACAGAGTTAGTCTGAAGCCCTCTTACTTCACAACTATTGCCGTTGAGACACGAGCTAATGACGTCTATATGAATGCCCTGCGATTGGAGATTAAGTCATTGAGGGGAATGACTAGGAGCTAGCAGGTAGAGGTTGAGTCATTGAGGGGATTGACTTAAAGCCAGCAGTCAGAACTAAACATACAAAAGAAGAAGTTCAAGGAGCTCGAAGCCATAATGCAGATGCATCTATCAAAGATTAATATTCCCCCTACTGTCTCAGATGGCTTACCATCTAGCAGTTAGACAGAGCATTCTTGGTAAGTAAATACATTCTCATAGTGAAAGAACCAACATTTAAAATGGTTGAAATAAGTGAGAAAAACTAACTATAATGAGAAGAATAAATAGGTTCTAGTTGGACGAGGAAGAGGAAGTGAGAAAGCTGAGGGGAATAGAGATAGTAAGAAGGAAAACAGTAAGATAAAGAAAACAAAGAGATGATTAGACTTCTTTATAATATTTTTCTTAGTAATCTTTTTCTTATTGTTTTTATTGTTCTTTATCAAGGGGGCATTGTTTTTTCCCCAACAGTAAGCAATCAAGGGGGCATTGTTTTTTCCCCAACAGTAAGCAATATAAATGGCATATGTCTCATTTTCTTCATATTATATGCTGTCTCAGAAGAGAGTAGGCCTATGTTTCTTTTTTTTTTTTTTTCCATAGGTCTAATTGTGTTAGATGGATAATTGAAGACAGAGATGGATTGGGTTAATGAGAAAGTTGAAACATTGCTTTTACATAATTAGAATGTGTCTAGCAGTTTCAAAATTTATTTAGATTTAAGTTGACTATGCTTCCTTTATTCTCCTTTTTCTTCTCACCAACCCCCTCAACCCCCCCCCCCCCGCCCCCGCCCACCCTCGTTTTGAACTTGTTTTTTTAGATCTTACTTTTTACTGCATTGACTACCAAGGCATGTTTGTGTAAGTTTATGTTTTTTCTATGCTTCTGGATATTTAAATATGGGTAAGTTTGCATTTTCTCATCCCTGTGTGTTCCAAGCAAAGAACCTTCTCATTCTTGAGTGTGCTGCTATTGCTATTGTCTATATGTGTTGCTATCTTCTTGTGGATAATGATGATATGTGGTTTTCTGTTTAATGAATGTTTAAAGAAAATGATCATATGCATGGAAATAGGTTTTTATAGCAGTGGGAGAAATGCAAAGAAGGAAAAGAGAAAACAAGGAAGAAAGAGAGGCAAAGAAAACAAAGAAGAGCAGGAAATAGCAGAAGGAAACAGCAGTTTTGTGTAAGTTTCAACATGGGCTAGGTCTAGACAAGAAGGAGGAGTAGAAGAAGGAGATTTGAAGAAACAACAATACTGGAAGGAGAAAGAAGAAATTCAGAAGAGATAAGAGAAAGGAAAGAAACAAAAAATAATAGAAGGAAACAGCAAGTGGGTTTTATTTGCAAAATGGGTTGGGTTTGGGCACTCGGAGGAATAGAAGAAGGAGATCAAGAAGAATAGAAGAAGGAGATGAAAAAGAAACAACAATACTAGAACGAGAAAGAAAAGATTTAAAGCAGATAGGAGAAAGTAAAGAAACAGAAAAAAGAGGAGAAAGAAGAGATTCAAAGGGGATAGGAGAAGCAAGAAAATAGAAAACAGAGCAAGAGCAAACAGACAATAGCAGGATAAAATAGAAAACAGTAGGAGAAAGAAAAGATTCCGAGTAGATAGGAGAAAGGAAAGAAACAGAAAACAGCTGTTATCTATATGTGTTGCTCTCTTCTTGTGGATAATGATGGTATGTGGTTTTATGTATATTATAACGTGGTTTCATGGTGTATTATTTTTATTATATGATGTACCCCTTCATGTGTAACAAAAATGATCATATGCATGCAGATGGGTTCTGGTAGCAATGGAAGAAATGCAAAGAAGGAAAAAGAGAAAACCTGGAAGAAAGAGAATGAGCTTGTCTAAATATAAAACCACATAATTTCATGCAATTTCATGCAATACATTTCTCCTTTAGAAATTAATCATACTATCAAAGCTAAGGTCTTGGCTCTTATACATCCATGACGATCTCACTGTAGATTTTTCCCTTTCTTTAGTATAGTGAAACATCTTCTCTCTTACATGCATTGATCTAGACCTCGCAATCTTTTCCTCTTGATCAAGCTTCCACACGATGATTACTCCTACAAGAGTCACGACAAATCGGATTTAGTAGGCTACTTGCACTGTCAGACTCAAAAGGATTGAGTTGCGATTAGGATCGGAATAAGGAATTTTTTATTGGGGGGGCCAAAGTTTCTTTATCTACCATGGATATAACTCCAATTGGATTAAAATTTCTCATGATAATACAACATAATTAGGTAGTGATTTATAGCAAGTTGGATTTTAATAACGAGTTTCATTGATTTAAAAAACATAGTGAAGCATGGAATATTAGTACAATAACAATTGTAAATACCATAAGGCAAAAGAAAACAATTTTTAAAGTGGATTCTTTGTTTTCTCTTCTATTTTTTATAGAGTTTTATATAAGAACCAAAAGGTAATCGATGGTAATGACGCATATTTGAGATACAAACCATATAATCTAATATTCATAATCAAAATTAAACATTGAAAAAAAAAACTTCTCTATCTATAGTGGATATAGTTCCAGTCAATTTAAAGTTTTTTGTACTAATAAAACATAAATAGGAAATAAATTTGAATGGGTTAGATTTCAAGTATGAGTTTCAAGACTGAAAAGGAAAAAAAAGATGCATAGAGACTTAGTGCATTTATAATTGTAAAAGCGTAACATGAAAGAAGGGTTGCGTTTATCGACCCTTCTTCTAGTACCATGAAGAAGTAACACCTTCCAACCCCTTCACAACTTCCAAGCTCTTCACCTCTCTTCGATCAAATTATCACAATCTCAAATCATGTGGACGATGATGACAACTCTAGATTTGGCTAAATACTTTCTCATCTATCATTAATCCCTTCTTTTATTTTATTTTCTTTTTTCCTTCCTTACCTTTCTTCTTTCATCTGATTATTCTCCTAAAATCAACTATTCTATAGTTTTTTTTTTTGGAAACCCAAATTATATTCCTAGCATTTAATTGTTTTTAATTTGTTGGAGGGGTCAACCATTAAGGGATTGCCATCAAAAAGAGGGGCTAGAGGATATATATATATAAGAAAAGTCTAAAAAAAAGGTGGGGCCATGGTTGCGATAGTTATAGATTCTACAAATAGATGATAATAATCAGCTTCATCATCATGGCCAAATATCTACTAATTATTTTAGAGATCAAAGAGTTTGTTCAACTTTTTATATTAACAATCTCGCAGTTGTTTCTTTGATTGCAAAAAGGTGATAGAGTTATTTGGATTAGTTGTTATGGTTAGGATTAGTTTGTTAGGGATAAGGATAAAATCTTTAGATGGAATATTTTGAATTATTCCCTTATGATCCTTCTCTCTTTTATAAATTGAGAAGTTTGCCTTAATAAAAGGCATGATGATTTTATTCAACTTATTCTTTCCTTTCAAAAGTTTATTAGTATTGAACTTGCAAACCCTTTCGTGGGAACTATCTTCCATGTATATTAAACTATTGAAAAGGGTGAGATTGAAAAATCTTAAGGTGGATTAAGAGTGCTTATAAAAGAAGCATTATTTGATGATAATAACCATCTATTTAGGGGCCTCAAAGAAATTTAACATTGATTAATACACCCACACATTAAACTAGGGGCCCCTAACAGATGTATATGGTTTAATAATTCATCCGATGTCTGCCCCATGCTTAATCCATTTTAAGGCCTTATATTTTGGGCTTACCACATGATTGATAATCATCTATGGTGCATCTCACAGTATGTTGGCAAGTTTAAGATTTGTAGTAAGTTTCCAACTGAATTTTCTCCATGTAGAGAACGCTAGTTCCAAGTGCTTTTTTATATGGTGTAACGATTTTTGTGTTGGCAAATTCATGGGTTGGACAAAACTTGAGTCCATTAGTATTGTAATTTACATATCTTTGAATATGGATAATGGTTTGAGTCGCCGAATTTATGGAAGTGAAGAAATCGAAGAAAAAGTGACAAATTCAAGTGATATTCTATATACATCATAGATTAAAAAGGTCATATCTCACAAACCAAGTGTCGGATATGGGCACGCAACCTACCGTTGGAAAGCTCGTTTCGAGTAGAATCCATAAAGCCCAAGATTGCTTCAATCGAAGTTGAAACAAGAAAGTTATGGCCTCTGAAAGTTTACATAAAAGTTCTGAAATTTCACCTCGGGCATAACCGTAATCCGACTAATTGGGCTATTCATCCGACTGATCAGACGAGTGCAGAAAGTTTGCCGACTTGCAATTTTTCAGTCCGATTTGAAGGGAACTTGCCTGTTTCATGTTAACTCCTTTCCTGATTAAAATATACTTATGACGTATGAATTATAGGCTATAAAAGGGGGTTCTCTCTCAACTTTAAGATAAAGATCTCATTGTTCTGAGTTGGGAATATATTTTTGAGATCATCTACTCTAGAGCTTTTTTGAGAGTTCAAAGGCTAAAGTTTTACTTTAGAGATTTTTGTCTTCTACTTCTCTGAGTGTAGAAGATTACTGTGGGGAGTCAAGTACTACATCTAGAAGGCATCTAGGTGCTTGGATCTGTCACAGGAAACGGTAGGGGGTCATTGCAGCAGGGACCTGTGCAAGGGAATCACAAAGTCCTTAGGTTGAGGGGCAACCAGATAGGGTTGTAAGTATTCTTTTGTAACTGTAGTATGATTTATTGTGCTTGATAATTGGCCGTGGTTTTTTCACAGGTTGGGTTTCCACGTAAAAATTGTGTACTCTTGTGGCGTGTGATAAGTCCTTAAAAATGTATTATTTTATGTGTAATTTCAAGAATTTTAAGGACTTCTTCATTGGAAATTTCTTCATTTAACTAGAATTTATAGTTTTATGATTTTAAAATTCATTTTAGAATTTTCTTGCAAAAAATCATTAAAAATCATCACTTTTTCATTAAATCATAGAACTTTCTATTTTTAGAAGTGTTTTTCAATTTCATGATTTTGCATGGAATGATAAAACTTCTCATCATCATTAGTTAATTAAAGTTAAATCATGATTAATGATATGGATTTATGTTGTCATTTTATGTGAATTGGGCCCATATTAGTGCATTTGTGATTTTTATTCAAAATTATTAAACTAATTGAAAATTACTTTTATTTGTAGGAAAATTGAAGAAAGGGACCTGCCTCAAAAATTAAAAGCTAAGGAATTAATTGTGAAGAGATCCAAGAAAAAGAAAAAATGAAGAAAAGAAGAAGTTGAAACACAAGTAGACCCCACAGACATGCACACCTAAGGAAGGACCCACATGCTTGTACATTTGATTCAAGCCAATTATTGCCAAGAATATTCAAGGACATTGAATTGCCTAACATAGAAATTGATTTCATAGCATATGTGGGACATGATAAAAAGAGGATGGTTGGATAAAAGGAGCATAATGGCAAAGATGACTCGTGCACAATCCAAAGACTTACTGAATATTACCATTACCACACGTCAATTGATTCCATGCCCTTTCTCTAATGTGTCTTACATCTATGTTTCCTATTCACTTGCGTCATTAAGCACATCATATCTCATCAAGCCAATATGCATCGTCCAAATTTCTCATCACCGATCTACTTTCCAATTTTAGAAAAAAAAAAAACCACATCATCAGAAGTCCTTATCAGATCCATGTATAGGTGCCAATAGTACTCCTACCAATTTAAAACTTTCCATCCCTCTTTTTCTGCACGCCACTCTCTTTCTTTCCATCTACTGTACTTCCTATAATCTATATATCTTCTTAAATATAAGGGGAACAAGTACAGGAGCCATACTCATCCCTCATATCACCTCACGCCCATCTCTCCCATCTCTCTTTCTCTCTCTTCCTTTTCTTCTCCACATCACACGTACATAGCACCTTTCCATCACCTTTTTACTTTTTTCTTTTCCATACTCCACCATACCACATCAACTCCTACACCCACTTCTTCTCTCCTCTCCATTCCATCTCCTCCTTTCATCTAATCCTCCTTGGTGTGAAGATCGAAGATAAGAGATTGGATTGTAAGCAGAGTCCCCCCTTGTTGATGTCTTGATCTAGGATAAGGGTAGATTTTCTTTTTCTAGTTGTAATTATTTTTGGAGTTTATTGGGTGTATTGGTTCGTTTAAAATTTTAAATACACAATTAGTGAGATCAAGGTGTTCCGCCTTGGATCGACGCCGTGTGTTTGTGTGTGTGGTGACAGCACGCACTTGGTGCGGTGTCTTTGTGGATTTTTTTTTTATTCTACCAATAAATTGTTTTAGTCTTCCAAAAATAAGAAAAACTAGCATTCTTTTTATTATTATTTTTTCTTATATCTGAATGTTTTATTTCTGATTGTTTTTATTTATTTAATGCATGATTATTTATTTCTCTATATTGGTGGTTTGATCTATTTCATTGTCTTGCAGTTTCTAGTCTTAGGATTGTTTTGGTCTAGGATTTTTTTTAGGTTAGATATAATTTGTAATTTTTTTTGGATTTGTAATCTGTTTTTTTTAATTTTCGGAAGTAGTAGTGTGTAAATTTTTATAGATTTTATAAGGGTAGCTTTAGTTTTTCAAATAGGACAATTTTCTGCGAATACCAGCTCCCTGTGGATACGATCCCGATCTCACCGGGTGAAACTACATTGAGACCTTGCACTTGGGGTCTACGTTGATCAAGTTTTTGGCACCGTTGCCGGGGAGCGCCTTCGCAAGAGGTATTTTTCTAACCTTCCTTTTTTTATTGCTTTGTGGGTGTGGGATAATATTGTTGGCATCATTCTAGATTTAGGTGGTGCATGTATAGAATGTTTAGACCAGCCCTAAACCATTAAAAAGGAAATTTTCATCTCTGATTTTTGCTAAAAATTGGATTAATTCAGATCTGAAAAATCAATTTTTCTGATTTTTGCGAAAATCTAGTCTATTTGTGGAAAGTGCCTTGATTACTTGCCTAATTGTTAGCTAGTTTAAGTGTTTCTTTTTATTTCTTTTTGCTGTTTTTTAGGACTTGTTTTATTAGTCTAAATTCTGTTTCTAATCACTTTTTTTAGGTTAGAAAAGTTTCCAAAAATATTCTGAACTATCCTTACAAAGGCAAAGTTAAAAAAACCCATTCCGATTTGGCCTTGTGGCAAAGAAAAGTGCCTAAGTCTAAAAGTTTCAAAACTTTCATTGGAACCTTTTCTTGTGTTTAGATTTAGAAATTTTTTTTCCTAGGACTTAAGTTTTTTTTTTTATTCTAAAATTCAAAAAAAAAAATTGGGAACCTTTATCCACCATCTTGATTCAATCATTGTATGCGTAAAAAACCCAAATTCAAGAGGTTAAGTGAAATCTACACTCGATCTAGATCTCTTAGTCCACCTAGTGGTTCGGAAACAATGGCGGATGCATACAGTGGTCATGACAATAATGACCCATTGATAAATTCTAATGGTAATGGAGGTGGACCTAGGAATGGAAATGGAAATGGGCCAATCCCAATAATAATGAGGTGAACCAACCACTTAGGAGTTTACGTGATTACCTCCAACCAACACGTCAGGCTATGCCTTCGTGTATGGCCATACCTGCAGGTGTGGGTCAATTTGACATTAAGCCGGGGGTTATCCAACTTCTTCCTAAATTCCATGGACTTGAATCTGAAAGTGCATACTTGCACATAAAGGAATTTGAAGAAGTGTGTGCAACACTTCACTTCAACAATGTGAGGGAGGACATTATAAAGTTTCGATTATTCCCATTCTCCCTTAAAGATAAGGCAAAGGCATGGCTTCACTCCTTACAGCCTAATTCAATTGCTTTATAGGCCGACATGGTTCGCGAATTCTTGAAAAATTTTTTCCACCTCATAAAACCAACACCTTGAGAAGGCTCATAATGAATTTCAAACAAAAAGATAGAGAGTCCTACTATAGGTGTTGGGAACGTCTTAATGAACTTCTCCTTGCATGTCCACATCATGGATTTGAACTACATCATACAATTGGCCACTTCTATGACGGACTAAGTCCAGAGACACGCTGCTTTGTTGAGATGATGTGCAATGGGGAGTTCATGGCTAAAAATCCAAATGAGGCATGGACATACCTTCAGTTTTTGGCTGATAGTGCTCAAAATTGGGATACTTCTGAAGGTGTTGAACCCGTAAAGCAATCGAATTAGGCCAAAGGAGGGGGGTTATATGTACTTAAAGAAAATGATGATCTTCAACCAAAAATAACCTATCTGACAAGAGAGGTTGAGTCCTTGAAATTTGTGAAGAACAAAGAACCTGCAATTGTTTGTGGCATTTGCGCTTGTGGTACCCACACATCTGCGGAGTGCCCTACAGTCACTGCATTTCAAGAGGCATTTTTAGAGCAAGCAAATGTCACAAACACATACAACCGCCCATTCAACAACTCTTTGGGTAACACGTACAACCCTAACTGGCGTAATCACCCCAATTTCAGTTGGAGGAATGGACTTACTAGTAATGAGCCAAATTTCTCCCAAAGGATGAACCAATATGGTAGTACTTTGGGACAATTTGTTCCAAATGCACAACAAATGTCACCACCCATTGTTCAAAATCAGACTCAACCTTTGGAAGAAATGCTGGCTAAATTTCTTTTGGCTCAAAAACAGGAAATGCAAGACTTCAAGAACGAAATTTGAAATTTTGTTCAATCTCAAAATAAGGGGGTTTTTCCAGCCCAACCTCAACCGAACCCAAAAGGACAGTATGAAGTCAATCATGCTGGACCTTCGAACCCCCAGGAGCATGTTCAAGCAGTTACCACTCTACGAAGTGGTAAAGAAATTCAAAAACCTGATCTGGAAAAAGATAAACAACCGACTTCCTCAGATCAAAAAGTAGAGCCGGAAAAAGAAAGAGGAAATCTTGCAATTCCTATAAAAGAGAAAACCCTAGTTCCTCCAGGGTTCAAATCGTTACCACCTTTTCCAAACCGTTTAAGTCCGCCTAAGTCATCCATACAGAATCAAGAGATCTTAGATGTGCTTAAAGAAGTCAAAATTAACATCCCGTTGTTGGATGCAATTAAGCAAGTCCCATCTTACGCAAAATTTGTCAAGGAGTTGTGCACTATAAAGCGTAAGATGCATTTCCAAAAGAAAGCGTTTCTCACTGAGCAAGCAAGTGCTATTTTGAAGCACGACACTCCTCCCAAATATAATGATCCAGGATGCCCCACAATTGCATGCATTATTGGAAACTGTCAAATTGAACAAGCATTGCTTGATCTTAGGGCGAGTGTAAACTTACTACCCTACTCGGTCTACGAAAAACTAGGGCTAGGTGAGCTGAAACCTACTCAAGTTACCCTTCAGCTTGCTGATCGATCGGTAAAAAGACCAAGAGGGGTAGTAGAGGATGTGCTCGTGCAAGTTGACAAATTTTACTTTCCAGTGGATTTCATCGTCTTAGACACTCAGCCTGTGGCGAACCACAAAGCTCAGATTCCGGTAATTCTTGGGAGACCATTTTTAGCCACATCAAATGCACTGATTAATTGCTGGAATGGAAAGATGACGCTCTCTTTTGGGAACATGACATTAGAACTTAATGTCTTTGATCTGTGCAAACAACCACGGGATGAAAATGATGACTATGAAGAGGTTGATTTCATAAACACTTATGTAGTGGAGACTTTCGCAGAGTCAGTCCATTCCGACTCATACAATTTGATTAAATTAAGTAAGGATATGGCTGACCCTGAGGATATGGAATATGACACTGTTAAAATGGTCAGTGCAGCATGGAAGCCTTCTTTTGAAGAGCTTGTACCAACTGGTACCCCACCTCTTTCCTCTCAGGTGAGGCTGCCCAAACCTAAGTTGAAGCCCTTACCCTCAGATCTTAAGTATGCTTACCTTGGGGATGATGACACATTTCCAGTCATTATTTCAGCACACCTTGAGAAGGAACAAGAGGTCCAACTACTTCATGTGCTCAAAAAACATAAAGGTGCAATTGCTTGGAATGTGGCTGACATAAAAGGAATTAATCCCCTCATGTGCACTCATCATATTTATCTAGAGGAAAATGCAAACCCCTCTAGACAAATGCAACGCCGACTTAACCCCACCATGCAGGAAGTGGTTAGGGCTAAAGTGCTGAAACTTCTAGATGTGGGTATCATTTATCCAATTTCAGATAGCTCATGGGTCAGCCCTACCCAGGTAGTACCAAAGAAAGCCGGTGTCATTGTAGTCCAGAACTTAAACAATGAACTCATTCCAACCCGAGTACCCATAGGTTGGTGAGTCTGTATTGACTACAGGAAATTAAATGCTGTCACACGAAAGGATCACTTTCCTTTGCCTTTTTTGGACCAAATTTTAGAAAAGGTCGCCGGTCACAAATTTTATTGTTTCTTAGATGGATACTCTGGTTACAATTAAATAGAAATACCTCCAGAAGACCAAGAGAAAACAACTTTCACATGCCCTTTTCGTACATTTGCTTATCGAAGGATGCCTTTTGGGCTTTGCAATGCTCCCGCTACCTTTCAGAGATGTATGCTGAGTATCTTTAGTGATATGGTGGAGCATTTTCTTGAGGTATTCATGGATGATTTCTCAGTTTTTGGAGATTCATTTGAATGTATTTAAGCAATATAGAGAAAGTCCTCTCTCGGTGTGAAGAAACGAACCTGGTTTTGAATTGGGAAAAATGTCATTTTATGGTTCGACAGGGCATTGTCCTTGGACACATAGTGTCATCTAAAGGATTAGAAGTGGACAAAGCCAAAATAGATTTGATTGCTAATTTGCCCACCCCAAAAAACGTAAGGGATGTGAGATCTTTCTTAGGGCATGTTGGATTTTATAGAAGGATCATAAAAGACTTTAGCTCCATATCTAAGCCATTATGTAGCCTTCTGTTAAAGGAAGTAGAATTTGAGTGGACCGCAGCATGCCAAGAAGCTTTTACTAAGTTGAAAGACATGTTGATATCTGCTCCAATAATGCAACCTCCAGACTGGAGCTTGCCCTTTGAGATCATGTGTGACGCTAGTGATTATGCGGTTGGGGCAGTTCTTGGGCAACGTAGGGACAAGAAACCGTTTGTCATATATTATGCAAGCAGGACTTTAAATAGTGCACAGATGAACTATTCTACAACTGAAAAAGAATTATTAGCAGTTGTCTTTGCACTAGATAAATTCCGTCCCTACCTTCTTGGATCCAAAATTGTGATTTTTACAAATCATTCTGCTCTAAAGTACCTTCTCTCTAAGAAGGATACTAAGCCCAGGTTGATTAGATGGATCCTTCTACTCTAAGAATTTGACATAGAAATCAAAGACAAGAAAGGAGTAGAAAATGTTGTGGCTGATCATCTATCAAGGCTTGTCCTTTCTGACAATTTAGAATCTTTACCAATTCAAGACAATTTCCCTGACGAACATTTATTTCTCACCAATTCTCAGTCCCCATGGTATGCAGACATTGCTAATTATCTTGCTTCGGGTGAAATACCGATAGATTGGACACAACAAGATAAAAATAAATTTTTCGCAGAAATCAAGCAGTTTTTCTGGGATGACCCATATCTGTTTAAATATTGCCCAAACCAGATCATTAGGCGCTATGTGCCAGACCATGAAATTAGCAGTGTTATCTCTTTTTGTCATTCTATGGAATGTGGGGGGCATTTTTCTGCTAAAAAGACCACTTACAAGATTTTGCAATCTGGATTTTATTGGCCTAACTTGTTTAAAGATGCACTTGATTTTTGTAAATCTTGTGAGCGATGTCAAAAATTGGGTTCTATTTCCAAAAGAATCATGATGCCATTAAACCCAATTTTCATTGTAGAAATTTTTGATGTATGGGGGATAGACTTCATGGGACCTTTTCCTCCTAGCTATGGCTTTCAATACATTTTAGTTGTAGTTGATTATGTGTCCAAATGGATAGAAGCCATCCCATGCCGGGCAAATGATGCAAAAACAGTTAAAAATTCTCTAATGGGACATATATTCTCTCATTTTGGAATTCCTAGGACCATCATTAGTGATGGGGGCACCCACTTTTGTAACCGCATTTTTGAGACTTTGTTCACACAATATGGAGTTACTCACAAAGTGGCTACCCCTTATCATCCACAAACAAGTGGCCAGGTTGAAGTTTCAAATAGAGAAATCAAAAGAATATTGGAGACAACTGTGAAGCCAAATCAAAAAGATTGGTCCATGCGATTGAATGATGCATTATGGGCATATCGCACTGCCTATAAGACCCCGATTGGCATGTCTCCTTTCTGGCTTGTATATGGGAAAGCATGCCACCTTCCGGTGGAACTGGAACACAAAGCATATCGGGCAATAAAGCAACTGAATTTTGACTTGGAAAAGGCTGGGAAGAAAAGAAAATTGGATTTGAATGAACTAAAAGAGTTGAGAAATGAAGCCTATGTGAACTCTAAAATTTACAAGGAAAGGACCAAGGTTTTTCATGATAAAAGGATTTTGAGAAAATCCTTTCATCCTTCTCAAAAGGTCCTCTTGTATAATTCTAGACTTCACCTGTTCCCTGGAAAGTTAAGATCTCGTTGGACACGGCCATATATTGTTCAAGAAGTTTTTCCTCATGGAGTGGTCACTCTTCTGGATCCAAAGAATGGTTCAACTTTTAAAGTGAACGGGCAACGCTTAAAACCATTCTTGGAGACTGTTCCTGCAGAGGACACTGAGCTTCCTCTGACTGATCCTGTTTATCAGGATTGACGGGCATTGGATCTGATCATGACCCCTTTCTTTGTACTATATGTATATTATTGTCTTTTGCTTTTGTTTTGTCTAACCATGGACAGGGCACGGAAAGCTCTATACTCAGGTACTTCGTCCACTTTACCCTCTTGTCATTTACTTTCCTCATGTTATCATTTTCATTTTTATATTGTCTTTCATGCATCACATCGAGGACGATGTTTATCTTAGGTTGGCGGGTGGGAACAAAGCACACTTGTCCACTTTTAGACAAAAATCTTTTTTGCATTTTTTTTTCTTTGCATTTTTTTTTCTAGGTTTTTAGGAAATTTTTGAATTTATTATTATTTTTTAGGATCTTTTGTTTTGGTCATCGGAATTTGTGTGATCGCGTTTTTTTTTCCTTCGATTTTTTTTAGAAAAGAAAGTTTTCAAAAGATAAGGAGGAAACCTATCAGAGAATTTGAAGATATATAGGAATCTGGAATTTTTCAAACTTTTCGAAGGAAGTAAAAAGAAAGTTTGCTGTTTCTAAAGGAGGAAACCTATCAGAGAATTACCAAAACTTGTTTCACACATACACACATGTATACATTTTTCGATGTTTTGGATAGGAAACTTTAATGCTGTTTTTGGAATTTTTCTGGAAAATACAATGTGAACTTGACATTTAGTTTGTAAAATATTTTTGTTTCCTGGTTCATTTTTGGTGGAATGTATATACTTGAGCCAAAATGAATTAATTCGAGTGAAATGAGAATTGCCACCTAATGTTTACTTTCGATTAACAAAAAAAAAGAGAAAGCACATATAATGAGCAGTTTGTGACTAGTTTGGGTTCGTAGCCTTTTTAACTCGAGCTAGTAAGCCTGTAAGGGTATTTTCATATCTAGTGCCCTAAAATCATCTGGTTTGGGAGTCATTGGCCTAACGCTTGCTACATTGGTTAATTAGAAAGCTTAATGGACTTAGACATTGCATAGTCACAAAATGATTTGTTAAAAAAATAAAAAAAAAGAAAATGATAATGAATTTTGGCCCAACGAGTGTCCGTAGAAATTTTCAAGGGATATGTGCAGAAATGTATAAGGACTAAGTTTGCTCCCTGGATCCTAACTTTTCCTATATCATATGGACTTGGTAATTTCTACGTTGGAAAGAGTGAGTCAGTGAAGAGTGTCCGCAAGAGTTTGAGGGAGAGTATGTGCGGGAATGAACAATAACTATGTTTGCTCCCTAGATTCTAACTTTTCTTACGTCATATGAACTCGAAAACCCTTGTGTTGGAAAAAGAAAGTGAGAAAAAAGAGGCCTATCGAAGTAAACAATAGTGTAGCAACTATCTTAGCAACTTTGAGAGGAAATTTATTTTTGCTGAATTTCTAGAGATTGGACAATTTGAAGGAAAAATTCCGTTTTTGCAGCATTCTTGTGGAATATTTGGAACTAGTTTTTGATGTATACATTTTCACTTTGCACGCAAGTTTGGTTTGAATTTGAGAAAGTTTTTAAAAAATAGAACTGTAAACTAGACTTTGAAAAGTCTGAAATTTTGACTATTCTAGATTTCGAAAATATCCGATATGAGTGAATTTTCTTTTGGGCAATCTCTTTTCACTTTTTTTTTAGTTTTTTATTTATTTTCCTTAAAAGAAAGCATTTTGTGGGTACATTCACTACAAACCCTCAGGAGGTACAACTCGTCCACTAGGGGGAACCTAGGGGTTTAAGGGCTTGCTGCATACGCTAAATGCAGTCAAGAGTGCTAGCGAAAGTGGCGTTTTTCTTTTTGTTTCCTGCATTTTATTTAGGTTAGTTTAGTTTAGTTTTCTTACTCTAGATCGCATATTTTGCTCGGGACTAGCAAAATGCTGGTCGGGGCGTGTGATAAGTCCTTAAAAATGTATTATTTTATGTGTAATTTAGGAATTTTAAGGACTTCTTCATTGGAAATTTCTTCATTTAACTAGAATTTATAGTTTTATGATTTTAAAATTCATTTTAGAATTTTCTTGCAAAAAATCATTAAAAATCATCACTTTTTCATTAAATCATAGAACTTTCTATTTTTAGAAGTGTTTTTCAATTTCATGATTTTGCATGGAATGATAAAACTTCTCATCATCATTAGTTAATTAAAGTTAAATCATGATTAATGATATGGATTTATGTTGTCATTTTATGTGAATTGGGCCCATATTAGTGCATTTGTGATTTTTATTCAAAATTATTAAACTAATTGAAAATTACTTTTATTTGTAGGAAAATTGAAGAAAGGGACCTGCCTCAAAAATTAAAAGCTAAGGAATTAATTGTGAAGAGATCCAAGAAAAAGAAAAAATGAAGAAAAGAAGAAGTTGAAACACAAGTAGACCCCACAGACATGCACACCTAAGGAAGGACCCACATGCTTGTACATTTGATTCAAGCCAATTATTGCCAAGAATATTCAAGGACATTGAATTGCCTAACATAGAAATTGATTTCATAGCATATGTGGGACATGATAAAAAGAGGATGGTTGGATAAAAGGAGCATAATGGCAAAGATGACTCGTGCACAATCCAAAGACTTACTGAATATTACCATTACCACACGTCAATTGATTCCATGCCCTTTCTCTAATGTGTCTTACATCTATGTTTCCTATTCACTTGCGTCATTAAGCACATCATATCTCATCAAGCCAATATGCATCGTCCAAATTTCTCATCACCGATCTACTTTCCAATTTTAGAAAAAAAAAAAACCACATCATCAGAAGTCCTTATCAGATCCATGTATAGGTGCCAATAGTACTCCTACCAATTTAAAACTTTCCATCCCTCTTTTTCTGCACGCCACTCTCTTTCTTTCCATCTACTGTACTTCCTATAATCTATATATCTTCTTAAATATAAGGGGAACAAGTACAGGAGCCATACTCATCCCTCATATCACCCCACGCCCATCTCTCCCATCTCTCTTTCTCTCTCTTCCTTTTCTTCTCCACATCACACGTACATAGTACCTTTCCATCACCTTTTTACTTTTTTCTTTTCCATACTCCACCATACCACATCAACTCCTACACCCACTTCTTCTCTCCTCTCCATTCCATCTCCTCCTCTCATCTAATCCTCCTTGGTGTGAAGATCGAAGATAAGAGATTGGATTGTGCGCAGAGTCCCCCCTTGTTGATGTCTTGATCTAGGATAAGGGTAGATTTTCTTTTTCTAGTTGTAATTATTTTTGGAGTTTATTGGGTGTATTGGTTCGTTTAAAATTTTAAATACACAATTAGTGAGATCAAGGTGTTCCGCCTTGGATCGACGCCGTGTGTTTGTGTGTGTGGTGACAGCACGCACTTGGTGCGGTGTCTTTGTGGATTTTTTTTTATTCTACCAAGAAATTGTTTTAGTCTTCCAAAAATAAGAAAAACTAGCATTCTTTTTATTATTATTTTTTCTTATATCTGAATGTTTTATTTCTGATTGTTTTTATTTATTTAATGCATGATTATTTATTTCTCTATATTGGTGGTTTGATCTATTTCATTGTCTTGCAGTTTCTAGTCTTAGGATTGTTTTAGTTTAGGATTTTTTTTAGGTTAGATATAATTTGTAATTTTTTTTGATTTGTAATCTATTTTTTTTAATTTTCAGAAGTAGTAGTGTGTAAATTTTTATAGATTTTATAAGGGTAGCTTTAGTTTTTCAAATAGGACAATTTTCTGCGAATACCAACTCCCTGTAGATACGATCCCGATCTCACCGGGTGAAACTACATCGAGACCTTGCACTTGGGGTCTACGTTGATCAGTGTGTGCTTGTGGTTTGATTTATATCTGCTGCGTAGATGATTATTTATACACATAATATTAAGATTGACATTAATCCATTCTAGAAGCTCTCCCCCAAAAACCTTCATATGGTTTTCTAGTGTGTGTACATCAACATCATCATTAAAGCTTTATTCCAACTATGTTCTCTATGAATTTAGTTTTAGCATTTCCATACACAAGTGAATCAAAATGTGACTCTTGTAAGTGTTTAATTAATTAGGATAGAATTTTATTTCTATTTCCACGTTAATTGCATAAAGCATAATGATGAACAAAATTTCCCTTTTTATTGTGCATATTACTCCCCCTTACATGTTATGGCAAAAGGTAACAGCAACAATCAATTTTACCCTGAGAACTAGTACCATGTCTGAATTAAATCCATCAGCTTCCTTTTCAACCCACACAAGTCCCTCTCTCTTTGATCATCGACCTGCACCCAAAAATTGCAATATACACATCTTAAAATCCAGATCACAACAGACAAAAACAATAAAAAAAAAATCCAAATCAAAACCACAAAAGACACACTTGAAATTACCCCACAAGAATTTTATGGAAAGACCCCTACCTCACATTGGAAAGTATAAACCAACTGCGCATTCGAGTTGGTGAAAACACAACTGATGACTGCAAGCCCCTCTCCCTCCAACACATGGATCACCGTCGACAAAGGCACTCCACCCAACGGCTGCATTTTGCCTATCACCACCTCCACCCCATCCAAACAACGCCTGACCGCTACGCTTGGCAAAGAGAAGCTCCCATTAATTGTAAGGCTGCAGTGACGGAATGACGAGGGCGGCACCACCCTTCTTAGCCCATCTCGCTGCTCTGTTAGCTCGTGGATCTTCTTCTGCAGGTGCTTAATGTATTTTGCTGCCTCGTTCATGTGATCAGAAATGGACCGCTTTCCCTACAAACCATCATATATAGAACACAATATGATCCTTCGTAAGAGATTAAAAACATGGTTAATGCTACAAAAGAAAGTGAATATGTGTTTAATATGTGTTTACCGCCTGACTTTCTTATAAAACAGAATGAGAAAAAGATAACTACGCTTATAGCAATGGAGAGGACTCGTTTGTACAAAGAGAAAATTCTACACTCTACATTTCTGTTTCCGAGGGGGAGGGAGAAATTCTGCATTGCTCTCATAGGTAATTGCAACACTCTCAATTAGGTTTTTTTTTATTTAAAATTTTCCTTTTGCACAAGGTAAATGTGGTCGCATCAAAGAATGAAATAGTGGATGTATACAAACCAAAACAATTTTCCTCTATGTCAAGGAATCTTCTTGATGCATAGACACATCCTAAATGCGTGTGCTAATTCTTGACGTCATAAACTAGGCCTAATCTATAACAAACATCTTGCTTTAGTCCTAATCTTTAATGGATATGACCGAAAAGCTTAGCCATGATTAGAAATGAATTGCCTTGAGGTATTCAACGGGGAGCAATGATCGCAGGGAGGCATAGAGCATTGCCATCTCATGCCGACGCTGTCGCTCTACATCCCTGTGCATCATCTTCCTCTTCTTGTTGTTGTAATCCTCAGCGACTTTGATAGATGCACCCATATTCATATTCCTGCCTTGGGTCCTTTGAAACATAATAGTAGGCTGACGATAGTCAATGGTCGCAGGTGCACCCACAACAAAGAAATCTTGTACTGCCTGCTGCTGCTGCTGCTGCTGCTGCTGATTCTGCTGTTGTATGGACATAGGAGTCTGAAAACATAACTCTTCTCCTTGCTGTAAATGGAATGCGGGTGCAATGAAATTCATGTTTTCTAGAGGTTTAAAGCTCTTTCTGTTCTATTCTGTTCTCATTTGGTTTATGGGGAAAGATGAGCTATTGAAAAAGAGCTCTAGTTATTTTATTCTCTGTGGGTGCCTCGGGGGAAAAATATATATAGAGAAGAGTGGGAACGGAAAGGTGAATAGTAGAAGCACGAAGGAGAAGTTGGAGAGGAGCTGTTTTCGCTTTTGGTTTATTTTATTTAAGCGCCGTTCGCGTGGGGAGATTGAAAACATGCATCCTGGAAAGTGAAAGCTATCTATCTGCTCACATAGCGTCACCGCAAGGGCAACTTGGGCCATTCCAAGCCTGAGCCCGGATGTCTCTCCCCATCCAAATATCCAATTCGGGCTGCGCTTGCTCAGACTTGGGTTGAGCCGATAAGCTCAGTATCAGTCTCAAGCCAGGATTCCAAGTGTTCGACCAGAATCATTTTCAACGTCCTAAATTTCTTATATATATACTAATATGATCATTCCGGTCGAAGCCTAGCCCCAATTATATTGGGGTTGGAATATGAATTTTGTTTTTCTAACTGATCCATTCTAAGTCAATTTTTCAAGTAGGTTGCACTTTTTCACTTCTATCTTTACTACTACCATCCATGTGCCCTTTGGCTTAAATTTTCCTTGGTAGGTCATCAACGTGTATAAAATAATTTTTCAAATAGGTTGCACTTCTTCGCTTTTAACTGTACTACTTCCATCCATGTGCCCTTTGGCTTATATCTTTTCCAACCTATCCATTCTAAGTCAATTTTTCAAATAGGTTCCACCTTACCACTTCTATCTTCACTACTTCCATCTATGTGCCCTTTAGCTTACCTCTTTTCTTTGGTAGGTCATCAACATGTATAAAATAATTTTTTCAATGGCATTGCTTTTAGTCTGTGTCTTAGACATGTCCAAACGATCTCAAATAAGTCTCTTTAAACTTATTGCCAATTGTTGTTACCCTAGTTGATTCAAAATGCACTTTTTGATTCTGTTGTTCTTTATTTTGTCATACATCCATCTCAAACATTTGCATCTCTACTATAGTACTCATTTTGTACATGCATTGCTTTATGTAAGGATTTTGTAATTAGCTAATTCATGGGTTGGACAAAACTATGGGTCCATTGAATTATATTTTATAATCCTTTTAGAATGGACTATGGTTTGTGTTGTCAGAAGAGCTGAAGTGTAGACTTCAAAAAATAAGGTATGCATTCAAGCGCCCTGAAATTCGTGCTTGAGTGCCCAAGAGAGAACCATCTGTGCTCAAGCTTTTGAAGATTGCACTCAAGCCTGAAACGTTTGTCGTAAAATAACTAAAAGCGCATTGCACCCGCTCAAGTGCACTAGTGGAGAAAACTCATTTTCCTAATATGAACTTGTTTCCTATTTGTGCCAGAACTAGTTATTTGCATTCTACAAGGAGTATTCCTTTAGAGCATGAATTATGGCTTATTTAAAGGGTTCCGCGCTCAACCCTAAGATAGATCTCATTGTTTTAAACTGAGAACTATATTGGAGATCACTCTACTTCTCTAGAGCTTTCATTGGAGAGATTATGCTGAAGCTTTGGACTAAATAATATAACTTCTACATCTCTTGTAGAAAATTGAGAACATCTTGTGTGTTCAAGGTATGGTGTGATCAAGAGAAGAGTAATACACGGCAGTGTGCTAGAAGAACTCGATCCTTAGGTCGAAAGATTGACTGGATAAGGGTTATGAGTATATCTTGTAACTTGATAAGTCCTTAAAAATGCATTATTTTATATTCATTTTTTGGGAATTTTAATGACTTATTCAATATCAATTTCTTCATTTAATTGGAAATCATGTTTTTATAATTTTAGAAATCATTATTGAGTTTTCTTGCAAAATTCATTCAAAAATCACAATTTTTCCATAAAATCATAAAACTTTCCATTTTTAGATTTCCATTTTTTGAAGGTTTTTGAAATTCAAAATTTTTACATAAAAATGACAAATGTTTTGATCATCATTCGTTAAATAAAGACAAATCATGATCAATGATGTAAATTTACTATGTCATTTTATATAAATTGGGCCCACATTAGTACATTTGTGACTTTTGGTCAAAAATTATTATTTTTAATAAAATGTCAATTTTCTTTGTAGGAAAATTACATAAAATGGACCCCACACATACAAGCCATGCCCAAGGGAGGGTCCCACATGATTCATTGATTACAATTCTTTGAAGAAATATATTTGGAAAGTCATTAGAGGAAGACTCATGCAAGAGAAAGAAAGGAGCAAGAATTTACAACAATTGTATACTATTAAGAAGTCTTGTTAACCAAGGAGGTCCACTTCATGGAGGATTTGAGTTCAAATTTCTTGCCAGAGTTGTCAAGATTTTTCTTTCTAAATATTCTCTTAGAAAAAAGAAAAGAAGAATAAAAATTCAAATCAAAGAAGGAGAATAAAGAAGAGAAGGAAAGAGACTTCACATCAGAAGATCAACATGGAAAGAAATTCCAATCAAATCAGTCCACTTCCCATATCAGCCAAACAAACTCCATATTGAAAAAGAACTCACCATCACATGCCTAGAGTCCATGCCATATCTATTTCCCTCCCCCTCTCTCCATGCCAATTGTTTCTCTCTCCCATATATGTGTTTCAATTCCACACCAGTTCCAGGGGAGATAAAGCATTCAAGTTTTTGTTTTTTTTTCTCACGTCATATCACGTGCACATCATACCGTGGACCCACCAATACGTGACACGGGCATGCTTGAATTATCTCCAAACTCTCTCATGTGTAATCACTTCCATACCCCATCCAGAATTCTAACAATCCCACACACCACTTTCTATCCTCTATTCATGTCAGAACTGAGGCTATATATATCATTCACTCCATCTCATATACATAATCCCATACCATCCATACATCACCATTCCAACATTGCTCATCTCCCATCCACTCTTCCTCACATCTCATGTCCCACCAACCAACGCCTATTCCATCTAATCCTTCTTGGTGATGCACGAAGATTAGAGCATGGCTTGGCACGAAGTCCTCTCTTTGAGTAAGGGTAGATTTTCTTTTTCTAGTTTTAGTTATTTCTGGGGTATTATTGGGTGTATTAGTTTGTTGAATTTTAAATGCACAATTAGTGAGGTCAAAGTGTTCCGCCTTGGATCGGCACCATGTGGTTGTATATGGTGACAGCACACACTTAGTGCAGTGTTTTGTGGATTTTTTTATTCTGCCAATACAGTGTTTTAATTTCTAACAATAAGAGAAAATAGAATTCTTTTTTTATTTTTTTTCCATTATTTGTGAATGTTTTATTTCTGATTTTTAATTTATTGCAGTTTTTAGTTTTAGGATTGTTTTTAATTTAGGATTTTTTTGGTTTGATTTAATTTGTGATTCTTTTTTCAGATTTGGAATTGTAATTTAATTGTAATTTTCAGAAGTAATAGTGTGTATTTTTGTAGATTTAATAAGGTAGCTTTAGTTTTTTTTTTAATTAGGACTGGTTTTCTGCAAATACTAGCTCCCTGTGGATATGATCCCAGACTCACTGGGTGAAACTACATCGAGACTTTGTACTTAGGGTCTATGTTGATTATAACTATTCATGATTAGTACTTGATAATTGATCCTTATTGGATCTGTGGTTTTTTTTTCTAGTTTGGATTTTCTATGTAAAAATTGTTTTCCTCTTATTTCTTGTGTAGTTTATTGATTTATTTGCTATTTTGTTTATTTCTTCTGCTACATACTATATGAACTGCAATCTAGAGATTTAGATCTAAAACGATCCTTCAATTGATACAAAGTGGCTGCACAAACCTATTGTGTAGATCTATAGATTTCTAGAGTGGAATTCAACCATGAAGGCAAATTAAATACCAGGCCATGTGTTTTGAAAGATGAAAAATCTAGCTTGATTAAGATGCTCAAATTTGAGTTTGAAAAGAAAAACCTCAGATCCATTCAATGTTTTGAATGCAAAAGGTTTCGCCATAGAGCATCTGAATATGCAAATAAAAGAAGAGATGTAGTAAAGTTATTGAAGTAAAATGGGATAATGATTCTAAAGATGCAGAAAATCCACTTCCTGACACCTTTGTTGCTTTCATGACTGGATCTTCACAAGGTTCTTCTAACAATTGTTTTGAAAGTGATGATGATGAAGGGTCAAATGAAGAACCAGTTTGGGAGGAAAGTACCAAACTTTGTACAAAGAGTGTGCTAAGCTAAGTACGGCAACAAGATGGCAACCAAGTGAAAAGCGTTTTAAGATCGAATTATCTCTTTCAAGAAAGAGCTAAAAGACGCACTTGCAAAGGTTAATCTGTTGGGAGGTCAAAAATGTTCTATGGCTGATAAGTTAACTTATGAGAGTCAAAATTGTGAGAAAGCTGAACAAGAGATTGAGACCTTGAAGTAAAAGTTGAAGTCTTACCAAGTTGAGAAAGATAATTTGAATGGCAAACTGAAAGTGGCTTTGTCTGAGCTAGATGGAACTAAAGCTTCACTAAACAAGAAGAACACTATATTGAAGAAACTCGAAGACATCTTACGTACCTAGAAGTTGCCTAATGACAAATGAGGTTTCGGTTATGATCATGGTACATCCACTTTGAAGCCTAAAGGTAAAATTACATCCACTTTGAAGCCTAAAGGTAAAATCGCTTTTGTAAATAGTTTTACTTTAAATTCTATGACACTTACTATTCCACATGTTTATGCACAAATCATGTTAGGAGTACTTCAAAGAAGAAGAATGTGTCTCATCCTAAAGTTATTATACCCATATGCCATTATTGTGGAATTAAATGACACATTTGACCCCATTACAATAAACTACAAAGTTTACCAAAAAAACAAGCAATGGAGGAAGAATTTGGCTCTAATGAAAGTTAAGACTAAAGCCATCTAGGTGAGGAAAATTGACATGCCTATAGAATTGGTACACACTGTGCTAAAAAACTTCTAATTCGCAAATGTTGGTACCAAGATCCAAAAACCCCTGATCAAGAAGATAAAGCTCCCACCCCCAGTTGCTACGAAATAATTTTAAGGGGGAGTCAAAATTGAGGGGAAGTTACTACTAGATCCTGATAAACAACTATGTTACCTACTGACATCTTTATTTTTATCAATTATGGATGAAAAAGGGGAGTATGAAGAGTATGAAGACTGTTGACGACTGAAGGTAGGCAAACTTTTTTATTTGCTATTTACTCAATGTACTATTTGTTTTATTTTTTGGGTAGATTATATGTTTAGGAAGTTTGTCCATGAATTGTCAAATGGGGAAATTATAAGGATTTTGTAATTAGCTAATCCATGGGTTGGACAAAACTCTGGGTCCATTGAGTTGTATTTTATAGTTTTTTTTTAAAATGGACTATGGTTCGCATAGTTAGAAGAGCTAAAGTGAAGAATTCAAAAAACAAGACTCACACTCAAGCGCCCCTACATCTACCTCAAGCTTTTGAAGATCTTGCTCAAGCCTAAAATGTTTTTCAATAAATAACTAAAAGCACGTTGCACACGCTCAAGCGCACTAGCGGAGAAAACTCACTTTTTTTATATGAAATTATTTTTTGTTTGCACCGGAGCTGGTAGTTCTTATTCTACAAGGTTTATTCCTTTATGGTATGTATTGTGGGTTATTTAGAAAGTTCCTCTCTCAACCCTAAGACAAAGATCTCATTGTTTTAAATTGAGAATTCACATTGGAGTTCAGCCTACTTCTCTAAAGCTTCATTTGGAGAGACTGTGCTAAAGCTTTGGGCTAAAGAATATTGCTTCTACATCTACTATAAAAGATTGAGAATATCTTAAGTGTTCATGGTGTGGTGTAATTAAGCAGAGAGCAGTGCATGGCAAAGGAGAGTTGTGGTAAGAAGTTGTGCAAGAAGAACTAGGTCCTTAGTTTGAAGGAGTGGCGATATAGGGTTGTGAGTGTATCTTGTAACTGTTCGTGATTAATGCTTGATAGTTAATCCTTATTGAAATAGTGGTTTTTTCCTGGTTTGGATTTTCCACATGAAAATCATGTGCCTCTTGTCTCTTGTGTATTTGATTGATTTATTTGCTAGTTTGTTTATTTCTTCTGTAGCATACTATTTGAACTATAATCTATAAATCCATATCTAAAATGATCCTTCACTTTCTAATTGGCCAATATCCTATGCCATATGTCATACCTAGTCTAATCATTGTCTTATAAAAAGATCCCTTCAATCCTATTGGTTTATGCTAATCATGAAGCACTCCAAAGGTAGGACTCCACTTTAGCCATCCCAATTTTGGGCTTTCGAGAACAACCAGACAATGATGAGGATTCCTACCTATTTGGTAATTTCACTAGTGAAGTGAAATGAGGTAACAAGCTAAAGGACCAAATTAAGAGAGAAGAAAAGAAGAGGCATCAAATATCAAAATAATAGATTTTTGTCATTTAGTGAAATAAGAATGTGACTTTTTTATTTTTTTTAAAAAGAAGATGATTTTTTTGTCATTTGTAACTTCACCCTGTAAAGTGAAGTGAGATGAATGATCAAACAAAATAAGAAAGAAGATGGGTCAAATTAAAAAGTGATAGCTTATTGTCATTTAGTGAAATTAACATGTAGCGTTTTAAAGACTGGCCTCTTACCTTAGTGGTTTAAGAGGAGTCAGATCTTACTAGCCTCACCGGGGTTTGAACTTGGGCAGATACCTTTCATCACCTAAGGATGTGTTACCTCACCAAAGCTCTTCTCCCCTCACTAGAGGGTTCCTCCACATCACTCGAGGGCTACCTCACCAGAGGGCTTGGGGTCCTAGGACCCCTAAGGTTGGGTTCCAAAAAATAATAATAATAATAATAATAAACATATAGCTTTTTGACTTTTTTTCAAGAAGATTATTTTTTATCATTTAGTAGTATGGAAAAGTAACCTTTTACTATTTTTTTCTTTTCTTTTTTTTTTTTAAACAGTAGTGGTTTTTTTTTTAAAATATGGTTCCTTTTGATTTGACAACTTTTATTTTATCATCCCTTGAAATGAACCTTTACATTACTCGTAAAGTGGATTCACCAAACAAGCAAGTGGCTTGAGATATTGGCTTTTTTAGTAAAAAGTAAAGGTGTTGAAATATGGTATTTTTTTATTTGACCCATTTATTTTATTGTGTCTTGAAATGATCTTTCACATCACTTTACTAGTAAAGTGAATTTATTAAATAGAGGATTTTAGAATTTTTAAATATGCCCCTATGGTTTTAGTATTTATAAATAAGGCCCTACCTTTCATTTTAATACCTTACATGTCCCCTAAATAGTTAACCTTCAAACCACCATAACTCTTAGAGTGAAATGACACTTTTGCTCATCCTTTTATCCTTATATACATAATTTCAAAAGCTTGTACTTATTTTTCTCTAAAGCTTCACATTAACAATTACATTTAGTGGCAACGAATAATTTTACATAAATCCATTTTTATCAATGTAGGGCCCATTTCATTATATTCAAATTGATCATAATGACAATCAACACAAGTACTTATAATAGGTATAATTAATCCAAGTCATACACGACCAACCATTGGATTAATGTAAATTTCAAAATACATGATTAAACTCCATGTTCATGAGAGTTTTATTAGAGAGAGGCCTTTGAGACTTAAGATTAAATAATTATATTTTCATAACTAATAATTTACCCATTTTAATTTACTGGATATAAGGGTAAAGTCATCATTTTTATAAAAATCCAAAGAGAATTGCTAGATAAACAAGGGTTTAGTCTCTTTGCACAAAGTCTCTCTACAAACAAATAAAATTTCAAAAAATTAAACTTTTTCTCTCTTAACCCTATATTCCTAAAATACCCAAATCCCTCTCTTCTCCTCTCCTTACACACATTTCCTTGTTTCTCCATGCAGCAACTCTCTTCATTTCAACTCTAAAGGCTAAAACCCTCTTCCATTCCATTATTTCTTTCACTTCTTCTTCCATTCCAAGACTAAGATCCTCTTCCATTGCAAGGAAGTCTTCTTTTTCATTGTCTTCTCTTATTTATTTTTGTGTTTTTGGGAGTGTTTTTAGTTTTGTGATTCCATTAATGGTGAAAATTGGTTGTGGGTTGTGATCTACATCTTATGAGAATATTTTTGAGGAATGTGTATAGAAAATGAACCACGCCAAACCAAAAGGACTTGGTTTTCTCGGATGTGTTCGGCCTTCTAAGGCCGAACAGATCTCAAAGTGTTTAATCCAAGAGGACCGAACACCATGACTCTACTCGGCCCTCTAGGGCTGAACACTGTGAGACCTGTTAGGTCCTTTAGGATTGAACAAATGGCTTTTGTTTGGCCATGGAGGGCCAAACACATCTGTACAAATTTTTTTTTTGAATATATGAGATTAATCATTACTTCTAATTTAAATGAAATTATTACTTATAATTTAAAATACAGATATGGACCGACCTAGTTCTTCAAAATTGAGACCTACAACCTCTAATAGGAGGCGTCAACATGGGGTGCAAGAGTCTATGGAAGAAGAACCTGGAATTGAAGAACATTCATCCACTGAAGACAATGACCAACAAGAAGAAGAGCTTAAAATTGGGCCAACTAATCGAAGCTTACTTAAGTGTTTCAACACGCATGTTGCATATTTCCTATGGAAGGGCGAAGTGTGTTTTAGTAAACATATTTTCGCTAAAGAATAATCTATTTGTTGAAAGAGAGGCAGATAATTATAAATTTATGTTTGAATGCAAGATTGTGGAACGTTGAAACTAGATTTGTGGCCGTTGAACGATAGTGAGGGTTTTAAGCAACTGGTGAAAGCTTTTATGTTGTCTCCATTAATTGAATATTCTTATTAGATGGTGAATAAGACCATCGTGTCTGGTTTTGTTGAAAGGTGGCACCCTGAACAAACTCCTTCCACATGCCTTTCGGTGAAATGACAAGCACCCTCAACGATGTTTCATGCATCTTGAAGATTTTCATTTGTGGTTCTACTACGACGAATTTAGAGAAATTGACGTACCCGATGCCATAGATCTTGCCGTTGATGCATTGGGAGTCTCTAATAATGAAGCAAGAGAAGAACTTTACACTCAGAGATGCCAATCACTATAGTTAGAATGGTTTAGAGAGAATTTTGCTGAAGTGAAGGATGGTGCTGGAGAAGATAGTGTTGACTGTGCAGTCAGAGCTTACCTTCTTTATTTACTTAGTTGTGTGTTCTTTACTGACAAGACCAGGACAAGAGTTTCATGCATATACTTGAAGATGTTGATGGATTTAGAAAACGTCAAGAACTATGCATGGGCCGCCAGTGCTCTAGCATATTTGTACTATCAGTTGGGCTTAGTAAGCTTAAATGAGGTCAAACAAATGGCTGAATACTTGACGCTACTGTAACGTGGGTATATGAGCACTTAAAAATACTAGCTCCTATTGCCAACGTATCATACTTAGTGAGGCAGCCTCGTGCGATGCGTTGGATTCCTCATAGGGAGACCAGTTCGACTTTATAAGGTTTGCGAAAAAAACTGGACTTCTGAGGCATTGATAAGGTAAATCAGTTTGCAAATTATTCAATTTCCATTGAAAGCATATATTGTCATTCTATAATGATTCAATTTATTTACAATGATTCTCATGGTACAGGTCACATAGGAGACTTATCTTTCTTGCAGGTGAGATCATCCATTCCATCAAATTGCCTTCCACTGTGGATGCCTAACACACGTGGGTATTGTACAGCCTTACCATCCAGATAGGGTTCTTAGGCTATTTAGTCAGATCTAAACAATTCCTATGGCATCTTTAGAGCCGGTCCGTGCTTTGAGGGGTAATACAGCAGCATTGGTCAATGCCTAGGTCAGAGTTTATGATCAGATATGGTATCAATGGTGTAATCACTTACTAGCCTAAGTAAACCAGAGTACACCAGTCTGTCGTCCTTGGGATTGAGCACCAAATTATATGGATTGGTACACAAAGGTGTCATGGAGAACATTGACAAACCTAGAATTACAATCCGGTTTTCGTCAAAGTGAGCCGGAGCCACAAGCATGTAATGTAATCGATTATGAATTGAGCAACAAAAATGCTTCTCAAATCTACAAAAGAATTAAGGCAAGGGTTGAAAAAGCATTCGCACAAGACATGCATAGTTTGTGTCGAGATGTTAGATATATGGCCCGAGCTTTGCGCAAACTTACCATTGAGGATGAGGGTGAAAAAGCAGAGACCCCCATAAGACATCGCGTGCTTACTCTCGTCAGTCTAGACAGGAGGATGAACTTTTTTCATTTGGTGTCCAATTTACTTTTCATTTCATGAAGTTTATATAATGAACTTTAATGTAATGAACAATGATTCAAGTTCATGAAATTTGTCATCTTTGTGCAACATGATATTCCATTACATTGGTGGTGTCAAAATGCATTACATCAAGTCTACAAACTTTACATTTTCATTCCAAATCAATATTTTCACATGTGGCTACTTCAGGATTCACAAGTTCTTTAAATCGCTCAATGTGATCTGTATATGCTGTTTCCTATCCACTCGCACAAGAATGATAGAATTCTCACCACTTATTTGCAATTGGTGGTGTTCGATGACCGAGTACTAGGAAAACCTGAAAAAATAAACAAAAACATTAGAATGAAGAAGAGAATGACCAACAAAATGAAACATAATAAGGCATAGTAGTTAAATCGTACCTAAGCAAAATGACAACCGTGAATAAAACCTATAGTTATCTTTCTCCTATTAGAAATAGGCACAAGAGTCGACCTTAGAAGAAGAAAAGTAAGGCACTGTTCATTGCTCAAGTGATATAAGATCAAATTATAACGAGATACTATAAGATGACCCATATCAAGCATAGTTGTTGACCCATAAAAAATTACAAATGTTGCAGCAAAGACTTTACAAGCAACTTTCAAACCAAGGGCACATAAACCCTAGGATTGTGGAATGCCAAGTCAAGTACTACATCCAGATGTTCAGAGCTGATATAATCTACTCAAAGCACTTCAAATGAGCTCAGAGTGCAGCAGTTTCAATTTTAGAGTTAGTGAACTTCTTTTGGTCACACGACTCACTAAATTTCAAGTTCAAGGTTCATTGGCTCAAAGTCTAGGGGTCATTGAACACACTCAAAGTTCTGGGTTACCAAAGTGGCTGAAAATCACATGGTAACTCTAAATCATGCTGAGGAATGATGCTTCAAAACTTTAAAGCATTTGGACTTCATCTCAGCTCAAACTAAGCTTCAATGACTGTTTGTTAGCTCCTTGGGGGTCAATGTGGAAATTGATACTTTTATATATCGAAACAAGTTGAAACTCATAGGGATGCCTTAAATATATTCAAAGACTATCCTTCAAAGTTTCGGAGCATTTGGACATCATTCGGACCCAAACTCAATTCAAATGGCCATCTATTAGGCTTTGTAGGATCATTGTGCAAAGTGACACCTCATGAAGATCAAATTAGTTAAAACTCCTCGAGGAAGCTCAAATTATTCTCAAGAGAGGCTCTACAAAATTTTAAGTAAAAAGGACATCATTTGACCCAAAGTCTATAAACACGTCGACTTTGGGTTAGTGACCCCCAAGTCATGAGAGTCACTAACCAAAGTCCTACTTCCTGATGCCCAAAATTGATGAAATTTGGGCACAAATCTTTAGTCATGCTCAAAGGAGATTCTACAAATTTTCAAGTCAAAGTGATTTCGTTTTAGCCTAATTCAATGACATATCAACTAGGAGTCCGTGACTTCCAGGTCATGAGGGTCACTAACCAAAGTCCTACTTCTAAGAGAACAAAGCTGATAAAATTTGGAACGAGATTCAAAATATGTTCAAAGTTAATTTCCTAAGATTTCAAGTCAATTAGACATCATTTGGGTGGAAAACAAGCTAACACCTGTAGAGTGAGGTGAATAGTAGCTTAAAACATACAACAAGTGGGTCGTTGTTCGACATCCTACCTCCAAAAATCCAAACTATATTAAATTTGGATAGATAGTTCAAAGTTCTTCTAACATCAATTCCTCCAAATTTCAAACCAAACCGAGGTCATTTGGGCCTCAAACAGCTGAAACAATGGCCCATTTTCATGAAAAGTCAATGGGGCATTTAACCAACTTCAAAAGTCAAAATGGGCTGAAATTTATATTACACACTCAAAATAGTGTCAAAATGCATCCCACTAAGTTTCATAAAGATCGAACATCATTTGGGCCCCAAACAGGCAAAAACGAGTCACATGTGCAAAAAGCCCAAAATGGGGCCTATCAGTGACCGCGTCCGTGGTCATTGACACCTGTGGAGCAGTTTTTTGTGGTTTTCAGTGGTTCCCTCCACTTCCTTTCAAACCTCAACTTCCCATAACTCCCTCAACTACTTTTAAAATTTATAAAAAGGAGGTTTGACACTTGGAAAGGACACAGAGACACTAGTTTAAAAGTCTCAAAGACAAAATCCAAGGTTCCAAGAGTTCTAAGCAAGATCAAACAAGTCACAAGGCACTCCATGTACTCACAACCCACTTCTTCTTCTCCTTCTCACTAACTTGAGTCGAGAAATAGCTCAGAGAAGAAAAGGAGCATGTGTATTGTTTAAGAGAAGACAATGTTCAAGTTTCATCAAGCATACAAAGGATGAAATCAATTCCTTTGTTTTTCTCACTTGGGAGGGTTTTGGGTCATCCCGAAAGTTATGAACAAGCCTCCTTAGGCTTCATTCTATCCCTTGAAAATAATAGGTTCAGAATGACACAACTTTGGCTCCACTTTACTTGCACATAGCACCCTTTTTGGATTTGTAAAAAAACAGTTTGTAACTGAAAGTGATGATCACCAAAGGCTTTGATCAATTCCACAGCCAAACCAAGCCCTCTTGATGGTCATTCAACAATCCAAAGATAAGAAAAAACAAGTTTAAGCACCTTGGAAGCATCATGAAGTGAAACAGACAAAGAAAAGAGGCAAACTCTTTTTTGCTAATTCTTATCGCTGAAACCCTTTTTACAGGTACTGTAAAAACTAGGACTTACTAGAAATCAATTGGAAAAGATACGCTTCTTGGATAAAGAATCCTACTAATATCATGATTCTTACCTAGGACCCACACGCAGCTCAGAAAATCATATTGGGCCCTGCAGTAAAGATTGGAGTTGAAAAGGTGTTGATCTGAAGAAAAACAGAGAAGAATTAAAGTTAGTGGACCCCACAAACATTCACACATACGTAAAGCTCACACATGTGCTACAAGTAAAAAGGGGTCCACTCATTCCACTTGAACTATCGCTATAGCCTTTTTCAGGAAAGTTCAAAAAAATTCCACGATGATGCAGTAATTGAAGAAATAGTGCAAGAAGGAGTTTGTAAAGCAATAAGGGGCCCCACACACAAACATGGATGTCCAAGCCTCTTATATTTTCATGTTTGGATCACACTCAAACTCTCTTAAATTATCTCCCCATTATTTATGCAAAATTTGATAAAGGAAGGAGATAATTTATGAGAGAGAAGATAGTTTTAGTGGGAAAAGGATAAGCCACCAAAGGAGATAGGCCCCTATCCTTTCAAAGAATGTTTTACACATCTTAAAGAGGCTCTCCCTCAGCTTTGGACGTCCAGCCAAGGAGGTGGACCCTACTCCACTTGAAATTGAATAAAAACTAAAAAAAAAAAAAAAACTGGGCCATTCTATGTATTTCTACATTCTACTTGAAGTGGGCCTTACGGCCATTACTTTTGGATCAAATTCAAGGATATTTTCAGCAACAAGACTTCTCCTTATCTTATCCTTGTCAAGCTTGGAGATTAAAGAGCAAAGAGAAATGTGATAATTGAAAAAAAAGAGTCTTATAAGAAGAAAGGAAAGTCAATCTCATTTTTTTCAGAATAGCCTTCATTAAAATGATCTTATCTCTCAAACTATAGATTGGATTGACTCAATCTAGGTACCATTGGAAAGCTCTTTTATAGTAGATATCCATGGAGCCCAAGATCGCATAATTTGGAGCATAAATGAGAAAGTTATAACCCCAAAAAATAGATGTGATTTTTTTTACTTGGATTGAGATTATCTCATCAAGGATGGGCCCTATCCTTTGGCAAGTGTTAGCTAAAACTCATAACATGGATACACTTTGAATTCCAGCAAGAGAAGGAATCTTATCTCATCTCAAACTTTGAAGACTTGTTGATCAAGAAGAGGACCTACCAATTTAAGGAGATCTTTGTTACAAAGTAGGATCTATGGAGAGAAACAAGAGGCTCTCAACTCTTATAAATTAAAGGCATTGGCCTCCCATATTCTTCATGGAAGAATTACTCACCTCCCACCTCTAAATTTTCTACACTCATCTTTCCCTCTCTTGTCTGTATATCTCAAGTCATCAAGGAGGCTTAGCCCTAAAACCACAACACCAACCTTGAAGATTCAACTAGAAGGAGAAATTCTTTTCTATCATAGTATGTGTATTCTTTTTGTTTAAACTTTTTTTTTAATCTTATGTAAAGAATTGCCCTACTAGTTTAATGATAT
Organism: Sextonia rubra; assembly: GCA_037013555.1. Classification (NCBI taxonomy): domain Eukaryota; kingdom Viridiplantae; phylum Streptophyta; class Magnoliopsida; order Laurales; family Lauraceae; genus Sextonia; species Sextonia rubra. The sequence continues at coordinate 26,244,261 of JASUAD010000011.1, read as the reverse complement.
TTATCTTGTCATTCTTCTCATTCTTATGGCTGTTCTTATTGCTTGATTTGTGTTTTATCATTTGAATTGACGACCCAAATCTAAGATAGCATACTTGAAGTAATTTTTAGGCCTGGATTGAAAGAGAATTTTGAGAGAATATACCACCTTTGATTTTAGTTCTATCACCTTTAACTTTTGTTTTACCACCTTTAAATTTCTGCTTTCACTACCTTCGATTTCAAGTTTTCTACCACCTTTGACTTCAAGTTTACTGCCTTTCAATTTCAGCACAACACATTTATTTTCATGCCTTTCTTTTTATTGTGTTCAGATCTTTCATAACTTTTTGATGGAATTAGGTTTAGAATCATGCATAATCATTGCAAGAGATTTACGATGAGTTTTAGTTTCTGAAAATTTAATTCTCAGATCTAAAATTTATGAGTTTTAAATAAAAATAAAAAGTTGAAATTTGGATTAAAAAAGTGACTGCAGAAAAAGAAAGCATACAGTAGTGCTTTTAGTCCGAATCTTGGCAATTTAAAACTCTACTTAGTTGTGCTATTTTTCCCTGAAATTTGGAGAAATTTCTAATTAATGAAATAAATTTAAACCATAAAAATTTCAGAGAAAAAAGATTTTGGGAAGTTAGATTTTCAGTGGCTTAAACACATACTAGTAAAACAGTTTGCATACAGATTTCTGCAGCAGGGTAGGTTTTTATTTGAAAATTTGGAATTGATTAGCCTATCAAATCATTGAATTTTTATGTGAAAATTGGTAGAATTTAACTTTGATAGGTCTAATTTCAAACCCCAAAGCTTCAAGTGAAAATAAATTCGGAAAGTTTGAAAACAAAGGGCTAGAGTACAAAGTGGACAAACTACCTATGTGCAGAAATTCTGCAGTTTCATATTGTAATTGGTCATCTTCATTTATGCATATTTTCTTCATTTTAGATTCTTTTTCGATTTCTTTTACTTTGTTTGAAACATGCATCATTAAGGTTTAGATTCCATCTATTAAGTTTAGGCTTAGATCATTTTAGGTCAGTTGTACTGAGCCTTGAAAAAGGGGCTGAATATAAGTAGTTTCATACTTAGAAGAATTTCAACATGCATCTTAGTATTTTGATTTTATAGGATTGAGTCATTCATGCATATCATGCATTGTTGCATTGATTAGACTATAGGAATAGGTTTAGGATTGATTTTAGAATTAGGAATCATTTATTTCATTAATTTAGCTTTTTGTTAAGTTGGAAAGGACCTAATCATATTTGCTTCCTGTGATTCGACCCTGTACACCGAATGCAAACCCAATGGCATGAATGCACAAAACGGGTATTCCTAAAGACATAATATACCAAAAAATGGGTATTCCTGCAGATATAATATACAAAAACAGGTATTCCCGTAGATATAATATACAAAATGGTAATTCCCACAGACAAATATGCAAAAAACGGGTATTCCCGTAGATAGATATACAAAAACGAGTATTCCAGCAGATATAACAAATGGTACAGCTGTATATTATATTCCACAGTACACATTGCCCCGATGGCATACGACCACCTCCAATTGTAGTCAGTCAAACATATGTATAAATTTACATACTATATATGAATGCAAAATGAATCATGCCATGAAACCCTTAATTCACAAATCCAACCCATTATTAATTTAAGTGCTTGAATTACTTAATTTAAAGGTGTATTATGATCATATGTCATTTTAATTTTTTTAAGGGTAAGCATTAATCTACCTAATGGTCATAGTTAAATAAATATGCACATGGGGACTAACCTTCCTTCAAAATAGTAATGAGAGTCCACGATGCCAATATCCTACTTTTGGTGTCTATCATGTAGTGCACCCAAGTCTCACATTCCCATTTTGAATCCGGTCCAACCCTCATGTGACATTCAACCAGCTTTTCTTAAAACAAAACCCATCTAATCCAATTATCTAAAGTTAAGGTGTTTTACAAATTGGGTAAAAGTATCCAGACTTCTAATCCAAACTAAACCAAATTATGATTAAAGGAAGAGGGAATAATTAGGTTCTTAATCTTCATTATTGTGTACAAAAATACCCAATTATTTTATATAAAACAAAAGATCCAATTCCAGGATTCAGATTCGAAATCTAAACTCAAATTAAAATCCAAATTAGAATTCCAAATACATTCTAATTAAGATTTAATCACCCCCAATTACATTTTAATTAAATTCTATTCAAACTAAATAAAACATTAATCACAAGTACTTAAACCCCAATTATAGTTATAAAAAAGCCTAATTAAAATTCTAATCACACCCAATTGAGAATTAATTAATTCTAATCAAGTCTTCATTAAACCTTAAACAATATTCTAATCCATTTATAATTAAATACTAGATCCTAATTAATTTTTAATCAAAATAGGCCCATCAGATAACAGTGCAGGCCTAGCCCAGGCCTACTAGCCTAGCATAGCCATAGCTGGGCCCAGTAGTAGCCTAGGCTGGGCAGCACCTGCTTTTTTTTTTAGTTTTTTTATTTAAATACTTTATTTCAATTAAGAAACTAAAAATCAAATCTTTATTCTTAATCCATATTCGAGATATTAAACTAAACCAAATAAATCATATATAAAACATGTTATTCAAAAAGAACAATCAAAAGGCATTGTTTACAGTTATCCACTTGGTTGAATTTCGATGCAAAAAGCAGATCTGAAAATCAAACCTTAGTTTCCCCGAAGAATTTCTAGGGCTTAGTTGCAAAGGAAAAGAAAAAGAAGAAGAATTGGGCGTATGAGGAAAAGACGATTGAAATCCTTTAGGATTATATTATGTAAAGGATTTTCTAAATTATAAGGAAGGCCTCGTCGCTTGAGTGAGTTTTACAAAATTTCAAAAAAGGGCTTTTGGCTTAAAAGGGCCAAATAACTCAGGGCCTAGAATGTTTAATCAGCCCATCTCCAATAGGTCCTACACAAATCTACCATGCATGCAAGGATCCAAATATCTAAAATGGCCTATTAATCACCCATCTAACCCTTCTCAACCTGACTCAAATCCAACAAATCAATTCGACTTAAAATTAAAAATCTGTGGCCTGACACGGTGTTACTGTAACATTCAATAATGATTTCCAACATCAAAAGCTTCATCTGATATCTTTTGCATAACAGGGTCTTCAATAATTTTCATAAGCAAAGATTGATCGGCCTCAAAATGAACTCTTAGAGGTGGCATGGCCTTGGTAGGTGTAAAACTCCCAATAACCAGATGCAGGCCACTAGCAACTAGCATTGCAGGAGTATCAACTGCCATGGAATCTGCAGCTTTGTCTTCTAGAACCAACTTCCTCTAGGCAGGAGGACCAGTTTTGTCTATGATCGGCTCTATTACGACAACCTCCTTAACTGGGATCATCACAATATCAGTTTCCTTATCTACTATGCCAACAAGTTCAGTGCTTGGTTCTGTTTGATCATCTAAAGCTACATCAACCCTTGGTACTACATCAGTCCTTAGCATATCAACAGCCGCGAAGGATTCACTCCCATGAGATCCTAAATCCGAATCTAAATTCACCAAGGGAACCACACCTGGTATGATTGCAAGATTAATGCTAATAGGCAGTATAATGAGTGTCGATGATAACTCTGGATCATTGTTGACACTTTTGGTTAGTGAATCTAAGGAGAAGCTTTCCATGAACAATTGCAAATCACTTTTTAAGGTGCTATTCGGAGACGCCTAGAAATATCCACTATGGATGCAGACATTGTCTAAATCAATTGAAGCTTCAAGACTCTCTCTCTCCCTGCTGGCTCCTCAATTGGTGACCCAAAAGGCTTCCTCACTAAAATGGGAGGTATAACAGAAGCCCCCTTCTCCACTCGGGAACCTAAAAAAGGACTGAACGAGATCAAATTACAATGTTGAAATAAAATTTTCAATTTCCAAAATCAAGTCAAAAGTTACCTTCAGAAGTCCTGTCTGTCGGAATTCCTTCAACAATATTAGGGATTTCTCCCTTTTCCATTGGGACTTCAGTCGTTGGTCCCTCAGAAATCTCAAGAGGAATCTTTTACTGCTCTGCCTGAGGGGTAGCATCTCTTGGCTCCATGGGTACATCACTGCAGGTTATTTAATCAGCAGTAGTAGCATCACCCACATCACCGCCAGATTTCTCCACAGCAATAGATTCTGCCAGCATATCCGCTACAGGATTTCTCCCAGATTCAAGCGTCATTACCTAGTCAAACATATCCTTCTCAAAATTGAACTCGATATTGATGTCACTATCAGTTTGTTCGTCGATGGTAGGAGTGTCAAAATTGCTATATCTTTCATTGACTTCATCTAAAGCATAGTCTTCAACAATCTCAGCCACCCTTCGTGCGATCCCTCTAGCAGTTGAAGTTTGAGCTGATAAGATAGCAAGGAAAAGTGTAAACTTCAAAACAAGAGTAAAAGAAGAGAAAAATAATAGTATCTTTAAAAAAATAGAGAAATGTTACTAGCTTTTAGCCTTTGGGAATAACGAGTTCCAGGGCTTTCGGCCTCTTTCTTCTTTAAAGGAGCTCCTTTGTTGATAGGTGATCTGGTTTCTAGTCTTGAGCATATAGCTTTAAGCTTTTTGTGTAGAACTAGACCTATTGGAGGTTTTGTTGGCATTGTAACCGGTGGTCTCCATTTGGTAGTTGCTTCGGTTAACTAAACTACCTATGCTAGACTTGGAACTGCATATGCCTCGTCAGCATTGAAGCTGTAGTAGTAACCTTCGACAAATTTTGGCAAGCAAGGTCTGCTTCGATGGTCCATGCATGATGGTCTACTCTTCTTCAAATTTCCTTGCTTACTCTCCAACTGAAACTTTCGTTCTAACAGAGCAAGAAGCAGATCCAAAGTCTAGCGCAGCTCTACCAACCCGCCCAATCTCAGTGAGACTCTTGCTCCCCTGCAAATTCTCATCCACAGCCTGCTGCATCCTCACTCCAGTCACATTAGGAGGAGGCAAGAATCTCTCATCTTCCTCACCTCTTAAGGAACGGTGAGCTTTACAGACATCAAATCTGGCCACCAAGCTAATTCACCATTTATCTCCATCATACAGCTAATTCTCAAAGTTAACTGGGATGAAACGATCTTTCTCCACCTTCTCTCCTTTTTTTGGAAGTAGCCAAAGGGCGACATTTGAAGCAGGGGTTGCTTGTATATGTTTCTACAATATTAGTGGTGCTTTTGGCATACCATTGTATGAAACCACTCATGTATCCAGCATTTGGGAGGCGAGGATAGCCAAAACGAGCCCAGTACAAAACGCTTGATAGAATTCGTAAGCATTTCGAGCATCTTGTAAGAACCAGTAATGCCTCAAATTCAGCCGCGTACTCCCATAACGGGTTGAATATAAGGTTGGATGTTGATATATGAATTCTTCCTATATACTAGATTTGCGGGTCTCAAGCACAAGAACCAACTCTTCTCTTCGTCTAACAAGCAAACATCTCAACCACCCTCTCCGATTTTGTCAATCGGTGGCTCTGCGGCATTTCTCATGCCAATTGGAACTTTAATATTGGGCACAGTGTTGCGAGAAACAACATAATTGTTGAAATTGCACAAATGTTGGCGTAAGTTAGTCATGGAATAGGTGTTGATTAGACAGCTGCTTACTACACCCTCCATTTAAATACTTCTTTGTGTACCGTTATGTGAATGAAGCCCATTGCAATAGTATGTGAACCAAGTGTACAAAAAATACTTAGCATAATACCGATTAAAATGCTTCCCTTCTCTGACGGTAAAACCTGACAGCTTCAGCTCGGTTAGCATATATGCTATGAAAGCAGGGCCCAAGGCAAGACTATGTCCGAAGGCCATTCTAAGCACTGGATATATGCAGCCAGGCCTAAGGTCACCTTCGGAACTCGGAAAAAGAATATCAGACAACCATGCCATCAAAAATGTGGCAAGCCAACACTTCCTCTTCAAGTCACGGTACTTGGCAAAAATATATGGCAAAAAGTCCAGATCCTCATGATAAATGATTGTTTGCTCCTTCTTAGGGTCCATGCTAGGGATAACCTCTTTCCACTTAAAATATCCACCCTCATTTACGAAGAAAGGGTTGGTAATACTCTTCACCAGACTTATCCATTGGGTGACGTTGGCTCGACTACGGCTGATCCTTTGGATCGAATCTTCAAGGGCAAAAAGGAGATAATATGCAGCTTGAGATTTGTCATCCATGGTAGCCAATTCTTCATTGAGCAGAATGGTTTCATCATAAATTTCATCATATGGTGCTAAACCAGAAATTTTCTTTACTTCCAATAAAGAAAACCCCAGCTCCATGTTCGGAGTAATGAAGGTACCAATCGCTGGGGAGAACAATTCCGGAATAGCCCTACTTATATTCTTGGCCTCACAAGGAACTTTTTGTGTGGTGGCATTTATAGTGTCGAAGATTGCGATCACTTTCAAATCCTTTGCATAATAATGCTTGATCAAAGTCACCCAGCCTTGTAAGTCTCCGGCACAATTAAACCATCCACAAGATTGGCGTCTTTCGCTGAGCCAGGCACTCCCATCTCTAGTGTGGATACCAAGCCCAACTGTCTTTAAATGTGAAAATCACTGTACCCACTTCAAGAGTTAGAGTGCATGGTTCTATTCCCTCTATTTCAAACCTTGGGAACTCTGTGAAGTAATATGAAGGCTAGTGCATTAACTTACCAATTCTAAAATGGATGTGATGCTTTATCTATGGAAATGGATCATTCCTTGCTGGAATAGTTGCAGCCATCAACATTATTGTTGGATACCACCTCACATATCGAACAGTGGTCAATTCATGAGAAACTCCCGCTGAGTCTACATAGTAATACTATACGCTATCAGAAGGATGCTTCACATTCTCCTTTGTGGCATCTCCAAATATATAATGTGGCTTGTTAAAGCTCACTTTATCATTATTCTCCCAATCGGTGTTTTTCGCCAAACACTAGTATGTGTACCAATTCCATCTTGATAGGGCTTTGGTTTTCTAACTTTGTAGGGAAGCAGCAAATACATCATTTGGATCTTTCGAATTGGGCTCACTGGTAGTCTTAACCTTTGTGCTACTCTTTGATGTGCCAGCAATTGAGGTCGCAGGCACTTTGCCTTTTTTGTCTGCAAAACAAACAAATGAGAAGAAAATACCAATGACAACAAAAATTAATAAAGCGTGGAATTCTACCGAAATTTCGGCAGCATCTCCTCTTAGCAAAAGGCCAAGAGGAAAAGATAATACTCAGTTCTGAGACAAAGAATTGACATCAAGGCACACTTAAGTCCTAAAATTGAGGCTCTCGGTCCAAACAGATGTTCGAGCACCTGCAAACCTTTCATGGGGCAATTGGATTTGTGTTCGAGCACAAAAATTGTATTATCCAAAGCAAGAAATGCATGCACACTACGAGCAAAGCATGACAGCAGCTATATACAACAAAAAGCATGAACAAGCACAAAAATGTATGAAGAGTATAGCATTTGAAAGTATATGGCATGTTTTCAGCAAGGTCAACAAAGAGCAACATCAATTTTAAAGCATTAAAAACAAAGGTAAGTGCTATCGGTCCATTGGTAACCACTTCGGTTACTCCCCATGGTTTCATTAGGCTTACCTGTAACTATTGGAGAATGTTTTACTCTCCACATTCAAATTCAAAGCTGACTAAAGGATTTCCACATTCCCAAGATGATATCTCTAACATATTTTAGCAAACAAAGTCTCGGGCGGTGGTTTGCTATGATGGGACCATTAGACATTCTTGTGGAAGATCGAAAATGCACTATTTTCAGTGTATTTAGAGCTAATGAAGGAAATATTGCTTTGCAAAGATAGTTTCAAAACAAAGATCACCAACTATCATTAATGATCGGAAAGTGTTATTGTATCCGTTAGTTTCTCACAAAGACGATCGGCATCACTCAAAGTGACTCAAATGATACATCTCGGGTTGACATTGGAAAAGGCAAGGAAAGGTAAATTAGCCTTGGAAGTTGTAGTTGAGAAAGGCAATGTAAAACAGCTCATTCAAAGCTACATTCAACCACTCAACTGGAGGTTCATCCTATTTTCATCGATTTCTTTCGTCCGCCGCTCATATCAAGGTGATTTATTCTTCCCATGTTTATTGAGATTTAAGGAGAGTAACTTTCTCATCAAAAACAAAAAGAAGTGTACTCAGTTTTGATGACCATGAATGAACTCCCACAAAAGTCAAGACAGTCAAGTCCATGTTTGCATCATGTTCGTGAGCAAACAAACTACTACAAGTCAATCCCTTGTAGTTCCCATAGAGGCTGTGGTGACTTAACTTGTTCCTTACACTATGCTAGGAATCAAGCAGGTCGTCATTTCTCAACCCCCCCTACCTTTCCCGCAGCCTATAAAAGCCAGGTGTGTGCTCGGATTCTATCAATGTTCAGGCGAAGCAAATGGTTGTGCCTTCACTAGACCCAACGGTGAGAGGGTGAAGCCTAATATTCTACCAAGGTTCTATTTTCGCCCCCAGAAGGGGCTTGTTCACGTCAAGTTTGTTGGAAGTGCATCTTGGCATGTGTGGTGTTGGTGTTTAAAAAATAAAAATAAAAATAAAAGAAGGGGGAAGAAGAAAAAAGGAAGGTCACAGATTGGCAGTGATCGTGGGCCTCCCATGGGTAACATTGGCTATGCTTATAAACTTGCACACTCCTTAGATATGGCAAAGATTCATTACATGAAGTCCAAAGCATTAGGTGTTGGGTTTATGTCTTATATTCCGGTTTAGCCGGATGAGTCCACTGGGTTAGCCAGGGACTGATTTAAGGTCAAGGGTATTTTGGTAATTGTACCGGGGCTTTCTTAGTGGCAAAGAAAGCAAAGATTATATATATAATCTATAACCCCAGATCTTGCGCAGTTGAAGAGAGGTGGGAGCTCTCTTGCCCGTGGTGTTCCCACACCACATAGGAAAGACAATGTGAGAGAAGGAAAGTCTCTGTATGCTTTACTTGTGATAGTGAAGATGATCGTCTATGTGCCCGTGGACGTAGCCCTATTTGGATGAACCACGTAAATCTCGTGTCTCTTCTTATATGTGGTTGTTTCGTGTTGATCTTCTTAATGATGTATGTGCACACGGGTGATGTCAAAATCACAACATTAGGTGTTAAAAAGAGCCAACTAAGTGAAGAAAATCCGAATTAAAAAAATCAGCCAAACAGTCACCACACAAACTGTGTCCGTGGACCTCCATGGCAACAATGATAGCGGTAGTGGACTCCACCACATTATGCACAAGGGTTGAAGCTCAGAGCGTCATCATGCACCAAAAAGGATTCATCAGGTCAAGCATCAAACTTTAAAATAAAAAAAATTCCAAACAGACATTGCTTTAGACAGGCCGTGATCGTGGGACTAGCATGACCACGCCAACGTGGCCGTGGTATCTGCTTAGGTAGTGCCCAACACGGAGAAAACCCCCTACAAGAAGGCTACTCAAATATGACTCTTCCACTAACAGTAAGCTAAAAGAAACACCAAAAAAAAAAAAAAAAGAAAAAGAAAAAGAAGAAGAAGGGCTGAGCCTTGATTTTACTTCATCGTGAGTCACGGTAAGCAAACAGCCAAGATTCTAGGGCATGATGCAATGGAAATCCATAAAAAAGAATTGGGGTAACAAATGACGTGTTTCTTTTCTGTATCAGTCAAAATTTGGAGAAGAAATAAGCAGGAAAAACAAAAAAAGGGAAGGAACGGCAGAAATCGCATTCAGCCATGACAAAATTAGAAGGAGCCAAAGGGGAAAAACTCACCAGCCATGGCAGCTGTCTGAGGTGGAAAAGCTTGTGAGCCAAGAAGAGACAATCAAGATGGGGAAGTGCTTCGAGCTCCATTACCTTTGGTTTCTTTCAGATGATTCAAAATGGCAAAGTGAAGGAAAGAAACAAAACTCAAATGCTTTATGTGTACAATGTACGAGGCTTTCTTAAGCCCACGGACACCAGTGTCCCTCTTTCCCTCACCGACTGCTGTCTTAAGCAATGGAGCCCATTATTTGGAGTGGAGCCCTCCTCTCACAGTCGCAGCTTGGTAAAGTTCACATGAACACTGTTGTCTACCCTCTTTCCCACGGTCACTACAGCCTTGAACCAGTGAAGCCCATTGCCTAGCCTTCCCAAAGCCTATGGCCATTAATGCTTCATTTCTCTTTCCCACAGACAGCCTTGGAAAAGTAATGGAGGCCCATGGCTTGGCCAAGTCCACCAAGATCACTGTCTAACTCTTATGGTCACTGTGATTTTGAGAAGTGGGACCCACTGTCAGTGGTCCACTTCCTCAAACGTGATTGTTCAAATTCCCACAACACATGGTGGGCCCACTTTGGGTATTTTATAAAAAAATGAATGAGTTCCCCATAGCATGATGGACCCACTTTGGATATTTTACAAAAGAAATGAATTTCCCACAGCAAAGTGAACCTATTTTGGACAAATTATTCATAAAAGGAAGGTGGAGGGGCTTCTTTCCAAAAAACCAAATTTCAATTCATCTTGAGCCAAACTAGGTTTTGAGCTATCATTTCAAATTGTTTTGAATCAAAACGCACAAAAGTCAATCTTTTTAAAAATTCCATCTCATGTTAACTCATGTCAAGCCAAGTCCAAACCTTAACTTTGATTTTTGAAAATAAAGAAAATCCATGAAAAATCCAAATCCAAATCCATTTCAAATCCAAATCCTGGTTTTCTTAAAATCATAGGGATTCTTTTTGTGGGTGTCCCCATAATCCCCACAGAGATGCACTCTGGATATCTATGACAAATAGGTCAAAAGAAAATCAAATCCATCACCAAAATCTAAAATCCAAAACCAAATTCATAAATTTCTAAATACTCTTAAATACCTAAGGGGTTTCTTTTTGTGGGCATTCACCACAGTTCCCACAAAAATGGTACTTTGATATCTGTGAAAATAGGGCAAAGGAATTTGGATTTCTTATGTTTTTATCAAATTCCACTATCAAACCCTTCATGGTTTTTATCAAAATTTTCAAAATCCTAACCTAATTCCATCGTCAAACCCTTCATGGTTTTTGTCACGACCCGAGCCCAGAATTCGGGGGTTAGCGAAAAGCTAAACTGGTGACACACGTACTCCCGTGCACGTGCATCCAAACCCAGTCCAGATGCACGCACACAAGGGATCTAACACGTGCGAACTAAGCGTACGCGGAAGCTGTACATATCATAGCAAGCAACAACGGAAAGAAATAGCGGAAGCCAAAACAAATGCGGAAAGGAAAGACAAGATAATTACAACTGGAAAACCAAATACAAGTCTGAGTACACGACAAAATAAAGATGTACAAATATACAAAGAACAAGGTCCAAAGTCCAAAGTACCAAAACACAAAATCTCAAAAAAACCAACTCAAAACAAAAAGCCACTGATATGCATGCACGCACTCGGCAGAGGTGATCAGGCCCACTCTGCCAGACCGGAGGGTGCCTCTATACTCGGCCCTGCAGCCTCCTCAACCGCCGGGGAACTGGGCAAGGGATCTGTGCCTGCAACACCACAGACAACACAAATGAATACAACGATCCAGCAAATACAAGTAACAGGGATGAAACACTCATAGTTTCAAATAGAATAAGGACAGAATAGTAATTTCAGAGTTTCATCTTAGGATGCTAAGCAAATCGTGCGTAGAAGTAAAACATGATAATTGAATCAAAGCAGAGAAATACTGAACTAAGTGGCTACTACGTTAACCATGTTCTCTCCAGTAGAGAGCAGAGCAGAGCAGATGAGAACACCACTGACCGGGCCAAGGGTACAAGTGGGTCTCGGTTTCCTGGGTTCCGGGGTCCCAAGACAAAGCGACACTGCAGTTACAGAGATACAGAGATCTAAGCCAGAGGTAACCCCGTCGGGTATCCTAGGGCTGAGGCTAAGTAGAGCCAGACTAATATCAATCAAATCAAATCTAAAAGAAAGGGAGATTATCCGCTTTGGACTCACCGATGACAAGGACCGGATCTTATCCTCATGTATTAACCTCTGGGCAGAGCCACCAGGGAATACCCAAAATATACAAAGTCAGAAATATACAAAGCATAGCCAAAATACAGATCAGAACATAGATTAAGTCAAAGCACAGCTTAGATCAAAGCTTAGTGCAGAACGAAGAATAAAACAGATATCCAGAACGAAAGCAAAATGACTGCGGAATGCATATACATAGAACAGAGGGCAAAACTATAAACAATATGCAATGCATCTCAGATTTATACGGAGTCAAGGTTCATTACAAGCCAACCCTAATATAGTTATTCACTGTCACTAACCGTGCATGTTGATGTAGTTTTAAGTTAGTCAATGCACCGTTGCCATCAAAGGGTTGCAATGTAATCTTTGCGTGCACCGACGTCCCTTAAACCAACACCCATGGGGAGGTGCTTAACAGTGATCAACGCTCACATGAATAAGTCACAGCCTAACAGACTATTCATGCGGTCCAAAGCATCCATTGGGCCGGTTTACATGGGTGGTTAACCTGTATTTGAGCCCTACAAGTCTCACCATTATCCTAAGTTATATTTCAGAAATTGCCAGGCCTAACGGTTTAGCCGTGAGGGACCTATGGTTAAGCCGAAGACATCTTACGCGCTCGTCGTAATATGCACTACGGCTTCACCTTGGTTCCATTCAAAACACAGCTAAACTGGTCATCTTCCACCTCTGATCTGATACCTTTTTCGGCTAAGCTACAGTCAGTATACGGCTTAGCCGTAGACCAATCCACGGCTTAGCCGTAGCAATTCACGGCTTAGCCGTAGCCACACCGTAGGAGTCCTGTGTTGGAAAAGTTTCGACTGATCAGAGATTTAATTCACGGCTGGGTTACGGTTGGGCCACGGCTAGCTTACGGCTCAGCCGTAAGACAATTTACGGCTTAGCCGTAGCCTAGCCGTAGAACAAAATTGAAATTTCAAGTCTCTGGAATGTGAGCCGTAGAAACTTACGGCTTAGCCGTACAATACAGAACACGAATTCGGGATAGTTACAGAAACTGAAATTCGGTACAGAAGCTTAACAAAACAAGCTACAGAGGTTCCAAATTCACAAAAATTGGCTGTAAAACATTCTATACAAAGAATAAGAGAGAATCAAAGCAATCAAACAAAACACCCATATGTGTTATCAAAGCCTGTACTTATACTTGCCTCAAAGCTCTAACAATCCACTGACTCAAGCTCCAAATCAACTAAACTCAACACAAATCAAAGAAAGAAACCATGCATGAGATGAAGACATAGCAAAGAGAAAAGGAGGTGCAATTGGAGATGAAGAAGAGAGAATTGCAAAGAACCCACTTACCTCAAGCCACAGACAGAGATGAAAGGAGAAAGAAAACCCAAAATCAAGATGGGTGCAAACTCCCAACACTAAACAAGAACGAGAAGAGAATGAAGAGAAGGGAGAGAGAGAGAGAACACGTGAAGCTTCCCCTGGAGATCTCTTTTGCATGCAACGGTGAGGAAATGAAATGAGCAGGAGAGAGAGACACCTGGAATGACTCATATATATATAGCTTTGGAAGTTTAAGTCAAAGTCCGGTGAATTAAGGTTATTTACAAATCGAGTCACACGAAGGTCCCACTTCTCCAATTGACTCCGAACGGATCTGACACAGTTACGAAAAATAACGAGCTCAACAAAATACACGTGCTGACACCAAGATGATGCAAATATGATGCAAGCAAAGCAAAAGCAAAATTACGGAAAAGGGCTTAGAACTACCTATCTCAGGTCAAAGGTCACTCAACTACCTATCCAAGACCCAAAACCAAGTCCAAAAGAATAAAACAACAGAAACACACGCTAATGAGCCACTAATCCGGCTCAAAGGGGATCGGAGTGTTACATCCTCCCCCACTAGGAATCATTCCGTCCTCGGAATGACTACCTATCTGCGCAAAGAGCTGTGGGTACTGGCGCGCTAGCTGCTCCTCTAGCTCCCATGTAGCCTCATCTGGACCATGATGTTCCCACAACACTTTAACCCATCTGATGGTCCTGGTATGGAGAATCTGCTCTCGTGTCCCAACGATGCGAAGCGGACGCTCAACGTAAGTTGCATTAGGCTGAATCTGGATATCATCGTAGCGAATCACATGGCTCGGATCTGGCACATACTTACGGAGCATCGATACATGGAATACATCGTGAACACCGGAGAACTCGACTGGAAGCGTCAACCGATAGGCTAAATCTCCAACTCGGCTCTTGACTTCGAACGGTCCTACATATCTCGGAGCTAACTTGCCCTTCTGACCAAACCGCACCGTGCCCTTCATCGGAGAAACTTTAAGGAACACCCACTCTCCGACTTGAAATGCCAAAGGTCTCCTCCGAGTATCCTCATAGCTCTTCTGTCTGGATCGAGCCATCTTCAGATTCTCTATCACCTTCTGCACTTTCTCTGTCGTCTCAGCAATGATTGTCGGACCATGGAAACTTCTTGTTCCTACTTCTTCCCAGCACACAGGGGTTCTGCACTTGCGTCCATATAGAGCCTCATAAGGTGCCATACCAATGCTCTCGTGGAAGCTGTTGCTGTAGGCAAACTCACACAATGCCAGATGCGTATCCCATTCCTTCTCAAAGTTCAGCACACTAGCTCTAAGCATATCCTCCAATGTCTGAATGGTACGCTCCGACTGTCCGTCAGTCTGAGGGTGGTATGCCGTACTAAAACTCAGCTTCGTGCCCATAGCTTCCTGAAATGCTCTCCAGAATGAAGACACAAAACGACTATCAAGATCCGACACAATCGATACTGGGGTGCCATGCAATCGGACTATCTCGTCAACAAACTTCCTGGCCATCTCTGTGAATGTCATCCCTTTCCTGAACGGAAGGAAATGCGCTGACTTGGTCAATCTGTCCACTATTACCCAGATAGCATTGTTCTTTCTACTGGTCGGCGGAAAACCGGAGACAAAATCCATGGTAATGTGCTCCCACTTCCACTGCGGAGTGTGCAATGGATGCAATGATCCTGGAGGTCGCTGATGGTCATCTTTTACCCTCTGACAGGTCAAACATCGAGCTACGAACCCTGCGATCTCCCGCTTCATATTATTCCACCAAAATCTATCTTTCAAGTTCCGGTACATCTTCGTACTCCCTGGGTGCATCGCATATCGGGCATCGTGCGCATCGGTCATCAACTTATCTTTCAGCTCATCCACAGCGGGAACACACAATCTATTCCTGAAGTACAAAACTCCGTCTACCAGGCTGAAATCAGGTCGATCTGCAATCCGATCTCTGAACTTCACCAGGAGGGGGTCCTCAAACTGGCGATCCTTGATCTGCTGAATCACCTCAGGCTGAAACACGACGGTAGTAGCTAATGTCACCAATCCACCTACCATCCGAACCTCAACCGGCTGATCATGCACAAGCATATAGAATCCTGCCATCACCTGAAGACTGTCTGTCCTCCTGCTAAGTGCATCTGCAACCACATTCCCTTTGCCTGGGTGGTACTTGATCGGAAAGTCGTAGTCTTTGATGAACTCCAACCACCTTCGCTGCCTCATATTCAAGTCATGCTGATCAAACAAATACTGTAGACTGTGATGATCGGAATGGACCTCAAACTTCACACCATACAAGTAATGTCGCCACAACTTCAGTGCAAATACAATGGCTGCTAGCTCCAAGTCATGTGTGGCATAGTTCTTCTCATGCTCTTTCAGCTGTCTGGATCCATAGGCAATCACTTTCTGATTCTGCATCAGTACACAGCCTAGTCCAACTCGAGAAGCATCGGAATAAATCACGAATCCCTCACTACCATCCGGGAGAGTCAACACTGGTGCCGTAGTGAGCTTTTCTTTCAACATCTGGAAACTACGCTCACACTTCTCTGTCCACTCATACGGGACCTTCTTCCGAGTCAACTGAGTCAGCGGGGCTGAAATCTTCGAGAAATCCTGCACGAACCTGCGGTAATATCCTGCCAATCCCAGAAAACTCCGAATCTCTGTCACTGATCTAGGACGGGGCCAATGGACTACTGCCTCAATCTTAGCCGGATCCACCATCAATCCTTCTCTAGAAATCTTATGTCCCAGAAATGCAACTTGCTCTAACCAGAAATCACACTTGGACAACTTGGCATACAACTTGTGATCTCTAAGCAGCTGCAATGCTTTCCTTAGATGGTCTGTATGTTCCTCAGCAGTCCTTGAATAGACCAATATGTCATCTATGAAAACCACAACAAACTGGTCCAAGAATGAAGTAAACACCCTATTCATCAATGCCATGAAAGCTGCGGGTGCGTTCGTTAAACCAAACGGCATGACAAGGAACTCGTAGTGTCCATACCGAGTCCTGAAAGCTGTCTTAGGAACATCCTCATCCTTCACCCTGAGCTGGTGATATCCTGACCTCAAGTCAATCTTCGAAAAGTAAGCTGCACCCTGAAGCTGATCGAACAACTCATCGATCCTAGGCAATGGATATTTGTTCTTGATAGTCACTTTGTTCAACTGCCTGTAGTCAATGCACATCCGGAAACTGCCATCCTTCTTCCTAACAAACAATACAGGAGCTCCCCAAGGTGAAACACTTGGGCGTATGAATCCTTTATCCAACAAATCCTGCAACTGTTTCTTCAATTCCAACAACTCTGCAGGTGCCATACGATACGGAGCTCTACTGATAGGTGCTGTACCTGGTATCACATCGATCGAGAATTCTACCTCTCGAACTGGAGGCAACTCTGGCACATCCTCTGGAAAAACATCCGGGAACTCGCTGACTACTGGGATCTCACTGAGCTGTCGCTGATCCTTCTTCTCTGAAATGAATGCAAGAAATCCTTCACATCCCCTACGAAGCATCCTATCTGCCTTACAAGCAGATATCACACGCCTTGGGCACTTCGTCTGGCTGCCCTCAAATCGAAAACCGCTGCCCAGATCAAAATAGATAGCTTTGCTGTAGCAATTGATACACGCATGATATCTTGCAAGCCAGTCCATACCAAGAATCACATCAAAATCCAGTGTCGTGAGCAACACGAGGTCTACTGGGAGCTGATGACCAGCTATCCGCACATCACACTGAGGGTAGAAAACACTGCACTCCACCCGTTTACCAACCGGAGTGGATACTAGTAACAAGTATGGAAGTGGTGTAGGTCGCTGTCGAAGCTGCACAGCAAAATGGGGTGCTACGTACGAACGCGTAGACCCGGAGTCAAATAAGGCTAAAGCTTCAGCATCAGAAATTAAAATTTTACCTTCCACGACCGCGGCTTCCTCCGCGCCCTTATGCGTAGCAGCATAGGCTCGGGCTGTCTGGCGGTTCTGCTTCTGGGCTAGGCGAGCTGGCTGAGATTTGCCCTGCGCTGTAGACCCTGCAAATCTCATCTGTGGAGAGGACTGAAACTTCGGGCATTGGGCCCGCTTGTGATCCGTAGAGCCACAACCAAAACAAGCCCCACTCTTCCTCCAGCATCGGTCGGTGGGGTGATCCTTCCCACAGTGACCACAAACTACCTGAGAACTGCTCGAACTGCCCTGCTTACCCTTGAACTTCTTCTGGAACTGACTTCTGCCACTGGAACCTGCTGCCCTCTTAGCCTCTGTTCGTTCCTCCTCAAATATGGCCTCTGCATCATATGCCCTGTCAATAGCGTCATCCAATGTAGCCGGCCACATGCAAGCAACCACGTGGCGTTTATGTCTTGGATTCAGGCCGTTGACGAAGCGAGTCACCTTCTTATGCTCCGTGTTTACCATGTCCTCTGCAAAGTGGGACAGCTCTGTAAACTTGTGTACATAATCTACAACTGACATCTGTCTCTGCTGAAGGTTGAAGAATTCCACTTCCTTGGCTCGCTGAATATGGAGAGGCATGAACTTCCGACGGAATTGCTGCTTAAAGGTCTCCCAAACTGTGGCACTGGGCATAGTCTGAAATGAGCTCTTAACACTCCTCCACCATGTCTTAGCTACACTCCGAAGCATAGAGGCTGTGAGCACTACTTTCTGCTTGTTACTGCACACAATCGTATCAAAAAGCTCCTCAGTCTGCTCCAACCATTGCTCAGCCTGTAATGCATCCTCTATCCCATGAAACTCGGTCGCCCCTCGCTTACGAAACTTGTCAAAAAGAGCATTAGGATCTGATTCCTTGGGCTGGAAAATCACTTGCTGGTCTATACGAGGCGATGCTGCTGCGGCAGCCTGACTCTGCCTATCTACCATGGATGCCATCTGTGCCTGTAATGACTGCATAGACTGCATCATCATCATCATGCGCTCCTCACTACTGATATGTGGGGGTACCGATCCACTATCACCGTTGAGGCCCTGTTGGTTCTCATCTCGAGATCCTGATCCTGATGCCATCCTGCAAAAAGAAAAGAAGCACAGTACACAAATATAAAATGCCCTGAGTTAGTCAAATCCCAAAAGTCAACATATTAGACTTCGAGTCAAATAGTTGATAGCGTTATCTCACCACGATCTTAGATGTCTACATGCCTATATCTAGCATGCTTTGATACCATACAATACGTATGTCACGACCCGAGCCCAGAATTCGGGGGTTAGCGAAAAGCTAAACCGGTGACACACGTACTCCCGTGCACGTGCATCCAAACCCAGTCCAGATGCACGCACACAAGGGATCTAACACGTGCGAACTAAGCGTACGCGGAAGCTGTACATATCATAGCAAGCAACAACGGAAAGAAATAGCGGAAGCCAAAACAAATGCGGAAAGGAAAGACAAGATAATTACAACTGGAAAACCAAATACAAGTCTGAGTACACGACAAAATAAAGATGTACAAATATACAAAGAACAAGGTCCAAAGTCCAAAGTACCAAAACACAAAATCTCAAAAAAACCAACTCAAAACAAAAAGCCACTGATATGCATGCACGCACTCGGCAGAGGTGATCAGGCCCACTCTGCCAGACCGGAGGGTGCCTCTATACTCGGCCCTGCAGCCTCCTCGACCGCCGGGGAGCTGGGCAAGGGATCTGTGCCTGCAACACCACAGACAACACAAATGAATACAACGATCCAGCAAATACAAGTAACAGGGATGAAACACTCATAGTATCAAATAGAATAAGGACAGAATAGTAATTTCAGAGTTTCATCTTAGGATGCTAAGCAAATCGTGCGTAGAAGTAAAACATGATAATTGAATCAAAGCAGAGAAATACTGAACTAAGTGGCTACTACGTTAACCATGTTCTCTCCAGTAGAGAGCAAAGCAGAGCAGATGAGAACACCACTGACCGGGCCAAGGGTACAAGTGGGTCTCGGTTTCCTGGGTTCCGGGGTCCCAAGACAAAGCGACACTGCAGTTACAGAGATACAGAGATCTAAGCCAGAGGTAACCCCGTCGGGTATCCTAGGGCTGAGGCTGAGTAGAGCCAGACTAATATCAATCAAATCAAATCTAAAAGAAAGGGAGATTATCCGCTTTGGACTCACCGATGACAAGGACCGGATCTTATCCTCACGTATTAACCTCTGGGCAGAGCCACCAGGGAATACCCAAAATATACAAAGTCAGAAATATACAAAGCATAGCCAAAATACAGATCAGAACATAGATTAAGTCAAAGCACAGCTTAGATCAAAGCTTAGTGCAGAACGAAGAATAAAACAGATATACAGAACGAAAGCAAAATGACTGCGGAATGCATATACATAGATTAGCAGAACAGAGGGCAAAACTATAAACAATATGCAATGCATCTCAGATTTATACGGAGTCAAGGTTCATTACAAGCCAACCCTAATATAGTTATTCACTGTCACTAACCGTGCATGTTGATGTAGTTTTAAGTTAGTCAATGCACCGTTGCCATCAAAGGATTGCAATGTAATCTTTGCGTGCACCGATGTCCCTTAAACCAACACCCATAGGGAGGTGCTTAACAGTGATCAACGCTCACATGAATAAGTCACAGCCTAACAGACTATTCATGCGGTCCAAAGCATCCATTGGGCCGGTTTACATGGGTGGTTAACCTGTATTTGAGCCCTACAAGTCTCACCATTATCCTAAGTTATATTTCAGAAATTGCCAGGCCTAACGGTTTAGCTGTGAGGGACCTATGGTTAAGCCGAAGACATCTTACGCGCTCGTCGTAATATGCACTACGGCTTCACCTTGGTTCCATTCAAAACACAGCTAAACTGGTCATCTTCCACCTCTGATCTGATACCTTTTTCGGCTAAGCTACAGTCAGTATACGGCTTAGCCGTAGACCAATCCACGGCTTAGCCGTAGCAATTCACGGCTTAGCCGTAGCCACACCGTAGGAGTCCTGTGTTGGAAAAGTTTCGACTGATCAGAGATTTAATTCACGGCTGGGTTACGGTTGGGCCACGGCTAGCTTACGGCTCAGCCGTAAGACAATTTACGGCTTAGCCGTAGCCTAGCCGTAGAACAAAATTGAAATTTCAAGTCTCTGGAATGTGAGCCGTAGAAACTTACGGCTTAGCCGTACAATACAGAACACGAATTCGGGATAGTTACAGAAACTGAAATTCGGTACAGAAGCTTAACAAAACAAGCTACAGAGGTTCCAAATTCACAAAAATTGGCTGTAAAACATTCTATACAAAGAATAAGAGAGAATCAAAGCAATCAAACAAAACACCCATATGTGTTATCAAAGCCTGTACTTATACTTGCCTCAAAGCTCTAACAATCCACTGACTCAAGCTCCAAATCAACTAAAATCAACACAAATCAAAGAAAGAAACCATGCATGAGATGAAGACATAGCAAAGAGAAAAGGAGGTGCAATTGGAGATGAAGAAGAGAGAATTGCAAAGAACCCACTTACCTCAAGCCACAGACAGAGATGAAAGGAGAAAGAAAACCCAAAATCAAGATGGGTGCAAACTCCCAACACTAAACAAGAACGAGAAGAGAATGAAGAGAAGGGAGAGAGAGAGAGAACACGTGAAGCTTCCCCTGGAGATCTCTTTTGCATGCAACGGTGAGGAAATGAAATGAGCAGGAGAGAGAGACACCTGAAATGACTCATATATATATAGCTTTGGAAGTTTAAGTCAAAGTCCGGTGAATTAAGGTTATTTACAAATCGAGTCACACGAAGGTCCAACTTCTCCAATTGACTCCGAACGGATCTGACACAGTTACGAAAAATAACGAGCTCAACAAAATACACGTGCTGACACCAAGATGATGCAAATATGATGCAAGCAAAGCAAAAGCAAAATTACGGAAAAGGGCTTAGAACTACCTATCTCAGGTCAAAGGTCACTCAACTACCTATCCAAGACCCAAAACCAAGTCCAAAAGAATAAAACAACAGAAACACACGCTAATAAGCCACTAATCCGGCTCAAAGGGGATCGGAGTGTTACAGTTTTTATCAAAATTTTCAAGATCCCAAGTTTAAGCTTAAACCTACCTTGACAAAATTGCATTTTTATTAAGCCATTCATCATTCCCATAGATTGGCTATTTCGAGGCACAGTGATTGTCACACTATAATCATTGCACCTTGAGGGGGCACATATTGACCTATAAAAAAAATTACAAATGTTACAGCAAAGACTTTACAAGCAAATTTGAAACCAAGAGCACATAAACGCTTGGATTGTAGAATGCCAAGTCAAGTACTGCATCCAGATGTTCAAAGCTGATGTAATCTACTAAAAAAACCTCAGATGATCTCAGAGTGTAGTAGTTCCAATTTCAGAGTTAGTGAACTTCATTTAGTCACACGACTCACTAAACTTCAAGTTCAAGGTTCATTAGCTCAAAGTTTAGGGGTCATTGAACACATTCAAACTTCTAGGTTACCAAAGTGGCTGAAAATCACATAGTAACTTCAAATCATGCTGAGGAATGATGCTTCAAACTTTCAAAGCATTTGATTTCATCTCACTAAACTTCAAGTTCAACGTTCATTAGCTCAAAGTTTAGGGGTCATTGAACACATTCAAACTTCTAGGTTACCAAAGTGGCTGAAAATCACATAGTAACTCCAAATCACGCTGAGGAATGATGCTTCAAACTTTCAAAGCATTTGATTTCATCTCAGCTCAAACTAAGCTTTAATGACTGTCTATTAGCTCCTTGGGAGTCACTGTGGAAATTGATACTTCTACATGTCGAAACATGCTAAAACTCACAAGGATGCCTTAAATAGATTTAAAGACTATCCATCAAAGTTTCAAAGCATTTGGACATCATTTGGATCCAAACTCAATTCATATGGTCATCAATTAGGCTTTGTGGGGTCACTGTGCAAAATGACACCTCATGAAAATCAAATCAGTTAAAACTCCTAGATGAAGCTCAAATTATGCACAAGGGAGGCTCTGCAAAATTTTAGGTCAAACGGACATCATTTGACCCAAAGTCTATAAACACGTCAACTTGGGATTAGTAACCCCCGAGTCATGGGGGTCACTAACCAAAGTCCTACTTCTTGATGCCCAAAATTGATGAAATTTGGGCGCAAAGCTTCAGTCATGCTTAAAGAAGATGCTGCAAATTTTCAAGTCAAAAAGATTTCATTTAAGCCTACTTCAACAACATGTCAGCTAGGAGCTAATGACTTCCGAGTCATGAGGGTCACTAACCAAAGTCCTACTTCTAGGAGACCAAAGCTAATAAAATTTAGAACAGATATTCAAAATATATTTAAAGTTAATTTTCCAAAATTTTAAGTCAATTAGATGTCATTTGGGTAGAAAACAAGTTAAATGCCTACAATGTGAGGTAAATAGCAACTTAAAACATGCAACAAGTGGGTCGCTATTCGAAATCCTAGCTCCACAAATCTAAACCTATGAAATTTGGATGGATACTTCAAGGTGCTTCTGACATCAATTCCTCTAAGTTTCAAACCAAACCGAGGTCATTTGCGCTTCAAACAGCTGAAACAAGGACCCATTTTCATGAAAAGTCAACAGGAGAGTTAACCAGCTTCATAAGGTCAAGATGGGCTAAAATTTCTATGACACACTCAAAATAGTGTCAAAAAGCATCCTGCTAAGTTTCATCAAGATCGGACATCATTCGAGCTCCAAACAGGCTAAAACGGGTCACATGTGCAAAAAGCCCAAAATGAGACCTATCAGTGACCACGTCCATAGTCACTAACACCTGTGGAGCAGTTTTTTGTGGTTTTCCATGGTTCCTTCCACTTCTTTTCAAACCTCAACTTCCCATAACTCCCTAAACCACTTCTAAAATCTATAAAAGGGAGGTTTGACACTTGGGAAGGACACAGAGACACCAGTTCAAAAGTCTCAAAGACAAAATCCAAGGTTCTAAGAGTTATAAGCAAGATCAAACAAGTCACAAGGAACTCCACGTACTCCTAGCCCACTTTTTCTTCTCCTTCTCACTAACTTGAGTTAAGAAATGGCTCAGAGAAGGAGAAGGAGCATGTGTATTGTTTAAGAGAAGACAATGTTCGAGTTTCCTCAAGCATACAAAGGATAAAATTAATTCCTTTGTTTTTTCTCACTTTGGAGGGTTTTGGGGTCATCTCAGAAGTTGTGAATAAGCCTCCTTAAGCTTCATTCTATCCCTTGAAAATCATAGGTTTAGAATGACACAACTTTGGCTCCACTTTGCTGGCACACAGCCCCCTTTTCGGATTTGTACAAAAACAGTCCATAACCAAAAGTGATGATTCCACGGCCAAACCAAGCCCTCTTGATGGTCATTCAACTCTCCAAAGATTGGAGAAAACAAGTTTCAACACCCTAGAAGCATCATAGAAGCGAAACAGAAGAAGAAAAGAGGCAAACAGTGGCTAAGGCAAATAGTGGCCATTTCGGCCACTGTCTGCCAGTGGCCGTGAGCCATGGTCACTGGCAGGGAGCCAGTGACCATGGCCCATGGTCACTCCTCACTGTCTCCTTCTTTTTTGTATTTTTTCAATTTTTTAATTTATTTTCTTATACTTTCCAAATTTTGACCACATCTGAAACTAGAAGGAGGGGTTGTAATGTTTCAAAACTTATAAACAACCTGCAGCCCAGTGGTCAGAGTGTTTGAACCCATGTAAACAAAAGGAAAATGAATAGTGAACTATAGTTATTTTCCATTCTTCTTAACACTTAAAGTATGTGAATATTGGACTTGAATCCGTTGCATGTCACATCACATTTTTAGCATGATCAATAATCATCCAATGATCATATGATGGATGATCCGCATAGTATGACAATGACGCTATTAGATCTTTATCTCTCTTTTCCATCCCATTCAATGCCATATAATGATCCACATTTGCAATGAGCTCTTCTACAAGCTCTCTCCTAACATATTTCTAACTTTTTTTATTGAGACCAAGTAATCCTGTAATAGCTCTAAATTCACAATTACTGTCAGCTGGCACGTCATTGACAATGCTTATATAAGGCCTTATTCCTTGTGGGAATGAATCATGCCAAGATGAAGTCTTCGAGCCATTCGATCTTGTCCGAACTGGTAGCTTCCCAACCTTTTCTTTCTTCTTTGCTTTGGTCTTAGAGTCAATCACCACTCTGTGGATACAAGACTATAACTATCCTGTGCAGATGGGACCAACTCAAAAGCACTAGGGGCATGTTTAGTCAATGTATCAAGTTTCAATGGAGGCCTACCCTGCATCCTTATATTCACTTTTGGTTCTTGTAAAAATGTAGTGGAAGGCTTAAATATCTCCTTTAATTTCTTCAACACTTGCATCTTATAGGTACAATCAGAAGCTTTGAACATTGATTGAATAAAAGACAATTCCACCATTAAGTCTATGTCCATAGTTTGATCATTCGATGTGTGAGTAGGCACCACATCAAGCTTATACCAATAAGGATGTATGCATTGGAAAGAAATCGGCCAACATTCAATCATATACTCCGCAATCTCATGAGCACAAGGTAAACCATGTGTATGTCTCATAATGCACTAACATGCTTTTTGCTCAATTCCAAGCACATTTCCTCTTCTATTTTCCCATAATATTTTTTCCAATGCATTTTTAGAGATGTTCCCAAACAGCTCTTTGAATTTAGTAGACTTGAAGTTGTGTTGAACAGGTGTCTTACTTTTTTTTCAAATGATGCTTTAATACCCATATGCTGCACTTCAAGCAAACTATGGATCTTTGCCCAATTTGATTCAAAATTGCCTTGACTATATTGGAGATGCCTCTTCAACTGCACATGCGAACTCTTTGCCTTGTAAATAAGAGAATGAAAAAAAAATGTTAATAATTCATAATGTTATAAAACTGCATAACATTCATAAATGATAATAAGGTCTTAACCATACCTATTCGATGTAGTATTTCCAAAATGCATAAAATTGTCCGTCCACGCTGAGACAAATCTTTCCTTGTATGGGTCAAGCCAGTTGGATTTGACATATTTAAGTGTCTACAGATATGTACTTAAGTTTTCATTTAGCTTTGTCAATTGTTTAATGTACTTTTCTTCCGTCGATGAATTTGACAACATATTCTAACGCATAATGAATTTGTACCAACTTTACTTTGTTTCGAACAACTTTTGACATTTAGCAAGTACATTTTTATTGATGTGCTATTTGCATAATAAATGTGTAGCATTTGGAAAGAAATTATCAATTGCATTTATGAGTGCCAATTCTCTATCTGTCACAATAATATCCGAAAGAACACCTTCCCCAATTACAAAACGCAAGATACCCAATACCCATGTATAGATGTCTTCACATTCAGCTTCCATATATACAAAACATATATAAAGCCTCATGTCTGTAGACGTTACCCCAACAACTTCCAACAGAGTCATGCAATACCGATTGGTCTTGTAAGTGCAATCCATTATCAATATGTGCAGAAATGCACGTAACAAGTCAATATTGGTTGGGTGCATCCAAAAAAAATCCTTCACAATGTCAGAATTCTTGTAACTTTTATGCCATTAAATGTAACTATGCTCTGCCAACTTTCTCAACAAAAGTTGCATTTGACTTCTCCTGCCTCACTCAATAACTTTATGCCTATGCTGTGCATTGTAAATCGCCTTCATTGTTGTCACGTTAAGTTCACTTCGTCACTTTAAAGTAATCAAAATCTCTTTTGGTTTGACCATGCTCTTAGACATATCAACCAACAACTTTGTTTCCTCCTCTAATAGTCTACCTGCATATGAATGACCCCTAGATATTGTGCCACAAAATGGTTATGCACACCACAAAGAACCTCTAACATCCAATCATCATTTGTTTCCAACTTTTTACCCTTTAATGAAAATGGGCATCCACATATCTCCATTCTTATTTGCTCAATCTTCTTCTTAACAGGCTACTTATCAACAATCCTCTTTGCATTATACTGCCCTTTTCTCTCACATGCAAGTAATACTCTGAGTTTTACTCCAACCCCAGCCGCATTAGAAACTTTAATAACAATGACAAAGCCATTTCTCCTTCCAACAGTATGAGCCCAATCGTTCAATGCCTCACGACTATGGAAGATCTACAAATGTAACTTTTACAAAAAAGTTTAATGAATAAACTTTTAGAATAATATTTACAAAGTCTTTTGGTAAAAACTATGACAAATTGTCATTACCTCATGAGTAGTAAACTCATTGGAAAAATCTTTAATGCATTCAGAGCCTACATCACTTTCTTGTGTAGAAGCTTACAGAACAAATGATTCACAAAAAAAAAAAAAAAAAAATTAAATGTTTCTTAATAGTTTCTGTTCAGCCACCTATGGCCAAATTGAACAAAACGTGTTCAGCCACTCATAGCTGAACATGCTTGTTCTGTTCGGCCACTTATGGCAGAACAAAACAAAACATGTTCGGCCATGAGTGCCCGAACATGCTTGTTCTGTTTGGCCACCTATGGCTGAACAGAACAAGCATGTTTAGCCACTCACAGCTGAACATGTCTATTTACATTTGGATCTGGAAGTCCGAATACGAGGCAGATGAAAACTTTTCAAATTAATATGAAACTTTAAAAAAATAGCAAAAACTAACCAAAATCATAGTACACTAACCTTGTCACTCGTATTGGGAGTGTAAACCACCAAATCCTTATTCATTTCCTTCTCCATTGTACCCTTTGATTAGTAATATCCTTATCCAAGTAAGTTGGAGGAAGAATAAGATGTGAGTGAGTGGTGGAGGTTGAAGATAGAGGGAAAAGGTGTAGGAAGAAGAAGGAGGATGAAGAGATGATGGAAGAAAAGATTAGTGTGTGATGAAGACTTTGAATGTGGAGGTAGAAGAGAGGATCGAGAGTTTTGTGTGTGAAGAGGAGAAATTATATGCATGTTGGAGGGAAATGGGCAATTTTATAATTTTATATAGGGGTAAATTTTGATTAAAAAAATACATTAAAATGCTGTGTTAGGAGGAACTTTTTTTGTGTTCAAATAGCAGCTCTCAAACCCAAAACATGCTAACCCATTCTCCTTAGGTAGACTAAGTTTGGAGATAAGCCATTAATTAAAATAAAAAACAAGGGCCTATTTACAAATCTTTAAAAACTTAGGGGATA
Organism: Sextonia rubra; assembly: GCA_037013555.1. NCBI lineage: Eukaryota > Viridiplantae > Streptophyta > Magnoliopsida > Laurales > Lauraceae > Sextonia > Sextonia rubra. The sequence goes on along the minus strand of JASUAD010000011.1, from coordinate 26,216,646 downwards.
TATACAGCAAATTACAATTCTAAATCTCTTACTTTGTAAAATGTTAAGTTCCATGAATTGGCTTTCATCCCAAGTTTAAGACTGACCCAATTAGTACCATCACCGGAGTAAATTTGAAAAAAAGAGGCAGACACTAATAATATCGTAAAACTCCAAGGCACATAAATCAAGCCTTGGGATTAATCTAGTTAAAGTGATAATTAGTTAACAAATGCTCTACACCAATGTCTTTTTCGTCCACCCACTCCCGTGCTTGGCATTCAAAACAGTTCGTGAAAAAATTTAGGGCTTAGGTTTTTTGACAACATTTCTCCATAACAATACATTTCACCTCTTCATTTAGGGGAGACCGTAAAGCGGAAATGGGATAATGAAGAATAATTAATAAGGTGTGCACGAAGAAGAATATTGTTTGATACAAAAAAGGAATTCTCATTGGCTTTAAGAATGGGTCCATAACAATGAGCAGATTGCTTCCATAGTTTTAAAACGAGGCCAAAGCTAATTGTATCATTTGATACGTAAAGGTTTTGGCTATGATGATATTAATTTTCACTCTTTAATTGAGACTTAAAATGTAATGGAACCCATTCAGCAATATTTCCACCACCTTTATATTCTATTTTGTAACTTTTTTAACATCTAAAACACCTCGGAAGGATTTTTTTTCTGATAATATGTTAGAACATTTTCAGTGAAGGAAAAAATAACATCAATGCAAAATCGATACATGTGTAATGGGTCGACATGTAAAGCTCTTGGCCAGGGTGAATATATTGTCATAAACCGTATTTTAAAGTCATGATTTTCTCAGGCTCTTTAGAATCCAATTTTTTTCAGTTGATGGGTCCTCTCTTATGTTGATTGCAATTCAGTGAAAGTTCCCAACAGACTGCACCGGTTTATTACTTTAGAGAGGTTAAAAAGTATCAACCGTCTCCTTATTACGTAAGAGTCCACTTGGGTCCAATCACAAGGGATGGGACGGATAGAAAGGATTTAATTTTATGATATTATCTTTAGTGTAATTAGGCTAAAGTGAGTTATTCTCTCTTGATTATGGATAGATTAACTAACATTAATTATGAGGTTAAGCATTGTAACACTCCGACCCAGCTTGACCTCGTTTAGTGGTTAGTTAATCTTGTTTTCGTTGCTAATCGTGTTTTATTTGTGTTTTGTTTTCGTTACGGGTCATGGATAGGTAGTTGGGTTGAGTTTGACCTGGATTAAGTAGACCAAGCCCTTTTTCGTAATTTTAGCTTTTCTAAGACATGGTCATTTTTGCATTATCTTGATGTCAACACGTGTCTTTCGTTGAGCTCGTTAACTTTCGTAACTACGTCATTTGCAACCGAGGTCGTGTGATTCGATTGGACCTGGATTTGACTCAAACTGAAAATACACTTTTCACTTGGCCTTCATTGCAATTTGGACAACCCATTGACTTGTATAAGTGCATCCATCGACCAACTCATGCTCTCTCTCTTGTTCTCTCTCGTTTTCTCTCAAGTTTCTTCCACTGCACGTGGAGTTCTCCCTCCTTCACTTGATTTCTCTCCATCGATCAAGCTTGTGGTTCTTGCATGTGCAATTGAGGTGAGTGGAAGTCTTCCATTCTTCTCATCTCCATTCTCTATCTCTTCTCCTTCTTGTTTCTTTGCATGGTGTGTCTGTGTGTTTTGGATTTCCTTCCAATTCTCATGCATGCATGTGGTTTGACTTGTATTAGGTTGTGTTTGGATCCAAGGGCTTCCATTGTGTAATTGATTTCCAAATTGAGGCAAGTATAACCATAACATTGAGAACCCATGTTGGTATGCATTGAATTTGGTTGATCTTACATGAATTGATATGGAAACATGTGTTTACAGCCCATTTGATACTCATTTGACTACTACTTTGTCTATCTCCCTTGATAAATTGCAATTTGGATGCTTTCCCAGACATTCTATACAGGTTTCAGGAATTTAAATTCGTGCAGGTACGGCTAAGCCGTATAGCCCCTACGGCTCACAGTCCAGAGAGGAGAAAAACCCAGTTTTCCTCTACGGCTAGGGTACGGCTAAGCCGTGGATTGCCCTACGGCTAAGCCAAAGCTCAGCCGTGGCCCAGCCGTAGATCAATACAGGGTGCAATTTCTGGAATAACTGAGAGTCCGCAACTGACAGGTCTTCTACGGCCCAGCCACGGCTAAGCCGTAGACCACACACGGCTAAGCCGTAGCACACACACGGCTAAGCCGTATGCACACTAGACTAATGAAAGAAAAACAAGGATAGGTGTAAAGAAAAGACCGATATGGCCTTCATGATAGAATGTAGAGTACCTAGACTTGCCCAACGGAATGTGATACAACGCGTGAATGATCTCGAGGGCTGCGAATCATTCATGTTCGTTATCCGGATGTTAAGCACCTCCCCATGGGTGTTGGTTTAAGGGACTTCATGCACCGCCCGATTCAAGGCAACACTAGACATCGGTGCATCGAATAACTTAAAACTACATCATCATGCACGGTTAGAAACACTGGATAACTAGATTAGAATTGGTTTGTAAATCAAGATGATTAGATTTCACATGATTTGTTGCATAACATATTGCATTCGATCATTGATCTCAATACTCTACATGATTACGTATGTTTCGTTACTTTCACATTGTGGTTTATTTACCCTGAGTATGCATGTATGATATGTTCACTCACAGATCTGCACGTATGATATGTTGTCACGATCTACTCAGGATTTTCATGATTGACTCTGTATGGTCAGGCTCTACTTAGCCTCAGCCTTAGGATCCCGACGGGGTGAATTTGGTATAGTTATAAGGACCTACTGCAGTATGGATATGTCTTGGGGAACCGGACCCCAGGAAACCGAGACCCATTGTACCCTGGCCCGGACAATGGTGTTCTTTGCATGTTATAAGATCCCTCTTTTGGGAGCATATGGTAATGTAGTAGCCACTAGTCATGTACACAGCATGTATTCATTGATTCATATAACATATTTCCTTCTTGCATGACAGCCTAGTATACGAAGATGCCTTCTTTAATCACATGATGTTCTTTATTCTATTAGACACAGCGTGTGTTAACTTGCTATGGTTTATACTTTGCTGAATCTTCGTATTCACAGTTGTTTTTGGTGTTGCAGGCCCAGATCCCCCTGCCGAACCCTCGCCGGTCGGCCAGGCTCCAAATGAGACCCCCGGGGCCCCATCAGGCCTAGAGGAGTGGATGTGATCACTCCGCGGGAGAGCGTTCATGGTATGCATATCTTTGGAGTCTTGTTTTGAGGATTTGTTCATTTATGTATATGTCAGGACTGTATATGTTATTTGGTTCCTTTTTGTAAAACTTTCATATGTAATTATGTCAGTTCGTCCTTTGTATCCTCTTCTTGCTTGGTTAGTTTTATGTTTCTGATATTTGCAGCTTCCGCGTACTTGCTTGGCACGTGTGAATGTTCCCTTGTGCGTGTGCATTTAGACTCGGTCTACGTGTGCATGCACGGGAGTACGTGTGTCATTAGGTTTGGCTTTTGCTAACCCCAGAACCCTGGGCTCGGGTTGTGACAAGCATCTTTATTTATCTCGTTGTACTTATAAATAGGACCAATGGTGCCCAATAAAATAAGATGATTGAGATGTAGTTTATGAGGATTTGGCTCAAGATAAGTTGGAATGGAGAAACAAAATTCATGTGACCAATTGAGACAAGGCTTTGATGATGATGATGATAATGATGATGATGTTTAGATGTAGTTTCTAAAGGTTTTCCTGGAAGCAAAGCCATGGCTGGTAGCAATTTGATGATCGTCGGACATGATGCCTCTTGTTACTTTCGCAATAATATTCTCATCATCCTCCTTCTTTGACCTCTATTTCTCACTTTTTTTCCTTCCCTAAGCATAACTTTATTCCCTAAATAAAAACTTAACCTTCTAATATCCATTTACAATCCTCTCCCCTCCATGCATTCATCCACGCCTCATTATCCTGTCATTTCTTTTCTCTAGTTCTCTCCTATGATATTTTTTTCTTTTTTCTTTTTTTTTTGTAGAACAAAATTTTCATTAGAAAAAAAAAAGCAAAACAAAGAGACAAAACAATTAAGATATATAATGGTTAAAGCACCAACCGCCTCTCAAAAACCTAGCAAAACAAGGTAACCTGAACGAATTTTTGGCAAGCTCATGAGTAAAACCATTAAGATTTTTAAGAATATAAGAGAAAGAAATGTCTTCAAACTCTGAACTAAAATCTCTAATATACAGCAAAATATGATGGATGGACCATTCTATCAATCCATTGATCGCTCAAATCACCTCAAGGGCGTTTGACAAAACGTGGATCTTGCGGAGGCCTATTAGTCTGCTTCCTTCAGTGCACATAAATTAGGTCTTGCCTCAGCTTCGTTTGATGAAGAGACCTCAGCTCCATCACGCGAGCCTGCATTTACCCAATCACCATCAAACCAAATAAAAAAGCCAAATCATGTTTTTCCATCCTTGGCTCTAAAAAAAGCATCTGAGAACACTTGAGTAGAGTCTCTAGAGAACCTTAAGCTAAGCTCCTTGGGTAATGTCACGACCCAAGCCCAGAAATCGGGAGTTAGCTAAAACCTAATTAGTGACACACGTACTCCCATGCACGCGCACCTGGACCTAGTCTAAGTACACTCACACAAGGGATACACATGCATACCAAGTATACGCGAAAGCCGTATGTATCATTGCAAGCCAAGAAGAGAAGAAAGATACATCAAAATATACGATTAACAAAATGACATTAATACAAAATGTACAATACAAAAGAGAGGGATGGTGTCATAAAGACCAACACCAAATAAAAGGTACATGAAAACCCAAAATCCTGATGCAAAACGACAGGCGAGAGATGGATGCAATGCCAAGACGCTCTCCGAGGGAGTAATCAAGCCCACTCCTCTAACCTGGATTGGGTCTCCTGGATCTCTCTCGGAGTCTGGCCAACCGACGAGGGATCGGTAGAGGTATCTGGGCCTGGAACACAAAGAACAACCAATGAGTATGACGACTCAGCAGAGTATAAGCAATAATAAGTTAACATGCACTGTATCCAGCAAAATAGTAAATAGTTAATAATTAACAATGCAAGGAGATCATGTTCGTATACTAGGCAGGTCGTGCATTCATGAAACATGCCATCAGAATCATGAAACAGATAACTGGTGAGGTGGCTACTCCTTTTTCCATATTCTCCCTTTAGAGAGCAGTCAGTACGAGAACACCACCGACCAGGCCAGGGTACGTGTGGGTCTCTAATTCCTGGGGTCCAGAATCCCAGGACAGGAGCACTATACAGAGGCAACAAGTAGTCTACGCCAAAGTCAACCCCGTCGGGTATCCTGAGGCTGAGGCAGAGTAAAGCCAAACTAATACAATCAGTCATGTAGTATGATGCACGTCAATCAATATCAGTCAGTGCAGTTCAGTATAGTGTAAGTCACGTCACAGTTGGACAATACAATACGCGCAACATGCTGGATCAATATTGTGCAAGTACAATTAAACAATTCCAAGGTGAACAATGAACAAGTCAAAGAACATGAAAGGCAGTTTTTTCCGCCCAGGATTTACCATGGATAGAGCCCTCGGGGAATGTCCAATCGTTGCCCCAGTGCAGAATGCGTACCATGTGACTAAGAGGACAAAACCGAAGTCAATATGCAATGTAATTCAAATTCTTGTGCAAGGATCACAGTCTTTTACTAGCCAACCCTAGTTTAGTTGTCCATTGTCACTAACCGTGCATAATGATGTAGTTTTAAGTTATTCGATACACAGTTGTTCCTTTTGGGAGTGTTGCACTGTATCAGTCAAAATGTATCGAAGTCCCTTAAACCAACACCCATGGGGAGGTACTTAACAAGTGGACAACACACATGAATGTGTCACAGCCCGCAAGACCATTCAGGCGTCTAAGGTAATCCATTGGGCAAGGTACACGGTTGAGCAATCCATAGGGAAGGCCCTGTAAGGTCTTATCATGAACCTAGGTGGTATCCAAAGGTCCAATAGCATTACAGGGAACATAAGGAAAGAAATGAGCGCAGTTGGGATTCAGTTGAACGCTAAATCCCTCAGGGCAACAGTGTTTCAGGGCCGACCAGTTGGCTCTATAGCATGATCAGCTGAATTTCAATTCTGGGAGTGTCCAATCGGTCGGACCCCAGTCCCGATCGGTCGAACAACTAGGTTCTGCACAGAACAGAATAATTGTAACACATGTTTTTCTTTCCCGAAAACAACGTCTATCACGTTTATACAATTCTCATGGGCTGTCAAACCACGACATACTTGAGAGAGAGTAAAAAAAAACACAAAATCAACATATACCAACATGTATTTACCCCTACTATACTTATACTTGCCTTAAACGAGCTTTTCCCTTAATTGAGTTGTTCTTAGGCCCAAATGATCCAGGGAGTGAAATCTTAAACCATGCATGCCAAGAGTAAGCAAAAGAAAATGGGTACATACAGTGCAATCACATCCAAAACTCAAACGGAGACCGTGACTTAACTACTCACCGAAGATAAACCGGAAGAAAGTTGCAAAATTCGTGTCCACAACGAGTAAACAAGGGAGAAGAAAGCAAAACGAGAGAGAGAGAGACATTGGATAAAGAAGGAGACCAGTGATCCCAATGAGAAAACGAGCAACCAGCGCACACGGATTTCCCCTTTCTCTATGTTGATCGCGAAGAAGAGAAAGAACAAGATAAGAAGATGAAGAACAGGAAGAAGAAGAGGAAAAAACGAGAGAGAGAGAGAGAGAGAGAGCTGGGATGAGAAGAAGGAGAAATGAACTAAAGGAGAGGGAGAGTTGGTGGTTTACTCTTTATATAAGATAAGGATTGAGCCCAATTTACATAAAAGTCCGATAGTTCGAAAAATTTATAGTTTAAGTCAATTAACGGTCCAACGGAAACAATCGATGTAGTTCACAAACAGAATAGTTACAGAAGTTGACGAGCTCAACGAAATACACGTGTTGACACCAAGATGATGCATGAATGACGAACTCGTACAAAATCAAAAATTACGAAAAAAGGGCTCAAGACTGTGCAAACTTAGTTTAACTCAACTCAATTCCTTCCCTATGACCCGAAACGAACCTCAAAAGCGGAAAACCACGAGCTTAACATAATTTCACTATAATTAAGACTGAAACTACACTAATTAATTGTTCATTAATCATTAAACTGGATTAAGCTAGGCCGGAGTGTTATAGGTAAGCTTGGACCTTCTTGGCAATTTTTCTTAGATTTGTCCAAAGAGTTTTGTATTATTTTACTTGCACAATTTACAATGTTAAGGGGTCTAATATTTACCCCCCTAAAAATAAAGTTATTTCTGCTTTTCCACAAGGCCCACAAAGAGCAAGGCCCAAGGGTTTGGCTTGAGGATGAATTTGAGGTGTCTATAAAGGTGGTCCACCAATCTCTAACTGTGGGAGGAGCTATACAACTAGTTAGCATTCCTAAGCTAGAGCCATACCAAGCTACTCTTGCATGCTCACAGTGGAAGAGAGCATGCTCAAGAGATTCTTCTGTGTTTATGCAAACAGGACAAAGGGCATCTCAGGAGATATTTTTATTGTAAAGAAGTTTACGTACCTGGATTGCATTATTGAGACATTTCCAACCAAATAGGAGCACTCTTTGAAGAAAGCGATACTACCACATTTCCTACCAATCAATAAGAAGATTAATGTTATCTCTACCTGCTTCATTAGTAGCTTTGTAGGCTAATCTTGAGGATAATTCCCCCTTTTTTTAGTATGGAAAAATTTTCCTTTCAACTCTACTGATTTGAGGGATATAGATTTTTAGCATACTGTCCATGTCAGGTTGGTTGTTGAAAACTCTCCCAATTAATTGTTCGTTCTAGGTCCAGTATGGGTTCCAAAGGTCTTTTACTATAAGATCATGATCCAACGTGTTAGACATTGGTTGCCTAAGGCCCCCTCCAAAGGAATCCAATTACATTTCCTGATGAAGATTTGATCCTCGATGCCTATTATCCATCCTACTTTCTCATTGATAAAGCTAGTTGCTTCAACAAACCCCTTCAGAACTAGGAGTTGCCCTTTTTATAATTTGCCTCCCTTAAAGATTTGTTTGGGAAATATTTAGCTTTTGAGATCATTGAACTAAGTCAATTTTCACTTGAGAGGCATTGCTATCAAGTTTTGGCTAAAAGAGCTAGCTTATTTGCTTTTGTATCTCTAATCCCTAGCCCTCCACCTAATTGGCTTGCAAGTTGATTGGGCTAGAAATTTGTTTCCACTTAATGGTATGGATTTTTTTTCAAGAGGGTCACCCAAAACAAAAACTTCTAAACATTTTATCTATGGTAGTAGTGGTCTTTGAGGGGAAATGTAGCACTGACATGTTATAGATTAGGATGTTTGAAGGAATTGATTTTATGAGGGTACTCATACCCACTTGTGAGAGTAAAGGAGCTGCAAAGAAATAATTTTATCTTTTATTTTAGCAATGAGAGGTTGAAAACTGATGTTTCTCTTTCTATTCATAATAATGGGGTTACCTAGATACCTCTCATCGTCTCTACCACTCAAGATCTTAGCTAGACCTCTCTTTCTACTATTTCTAGTCCCTTTGCTAAAGTGGGCTATATATCTGTCAAAGTTGAAAGTTGGTTAGGGATGTAGCAATAACTATCAAGAGTATCTTTTAGCAATCTAACATCATTTTTTTAGCAATGAAAAAGAGAAAGCTATCATTGGCAAAGAATAAGTGGGAGATGCTAGGTGCAAATATAGAGATTTTGACTCCATGTATAGTCCTTCTCTCTTCCGTATTCAACAGCTAGAGAGGACTTCTGTTCCCAAGATAAACAGATATGGGGATAGTGGATCTCCTTGTCCAACCCTCTCATTGGGGTGACTAAACCAAATGGAGATCCATTTAGTAAGATAGAGAGCGAGACTAATGAAGAAAATTCCATTGTAACCTTGATAAACTTCTCATAGAATCCAAAAGCCTCAAGAACTATTTCTAGCAAATCACGTTCCATTCAATTGTAAGCCTTCACCATGTCCAACTTTAGAGCCATAATTTCTCTTTCCTTTTCCTTTTGAAAGAGTGAATGACCTCATGTGCCACTATATAATTATCAAATACGGCTCTGCCTTCAACAAAGGCACTTTGATAAGGGCCAACAATCTTATTTAGCACTTTTTTTAAGTTTGTTGGCCACTACCTTGGTAATAATTTCATAAACAACATTGCATAAACTAATAGGTCTAAAGTCATTCATGGTTTGGGGCCTACCTTTCTTAGGAATGTAAACAACAAAGGTTTATTCAATCTCTTGAGTGAGTATTTATTTATGAAAAAAACTTGCACAAGAGTTTTGATATCTGGTCCAATAGAGTCCCATGTGCTGAAAAAATTTTGCCGAATAACCATTTGGTCCTAGGGACTTAAGGGCTCCAATTTGGAAGACTGCTTCCCTAACCTCCTCAATAAAAGGCAGAGCTATCTATGGGATCAAGATTCTCTTCCTGGGAAACCATATTGGTAATTAGGTTCTTGATTTCACTATGGTCTCTAGGGCCAGAACTAGTCAAGATGTGTTTTAAGTTATCACAGAAGGTCTCTCCTATTTTCTCCCTACTAGCTATCTAAATTTCATCATTATTTTTTATTTTCTCAATTCTGTTACACTTCCTTTTGTTGATTGTACTTGAGTGGAAGAATTTGGTATTCTTGTCCCCTTCCTTCAACCATAGCTCTCTAGATTTTTGCCTCCATAGCTATTCTTCCTTGCAGAGATACTCTTCATGTTTTTTATTAAGAGAAATTTCAATTTCAACAGAGGCAAGGTCAACATCTTTTTGTGATCTTCTGGAATAAACGTTGGCGACACATGAATTCTTCTATGAAACATCAACAATTTATTTTAAAAGATCACGGGTTGTCTTTATGCAATGAGCCAGGCCCAAGAATCCTTAGATTAAGGTAATTCCCAATGCGTGACACCCGTACTCCCATGAAATGTCCACCTGTACTTAAGTTGAAATGGAATTTCACAAGGAATATTCACATTCTGTCGCATGTGAGGTACATAACCGGATATCTTTCCAAGTACTCTGCACACAAAAGTCTATCAATATCACCTATATAATTTAACCTTTCTAATAAACAGTTCAGCAGTATCATTTATCACATGAAACAATCCACACTTAGACATACAATATACAAAAGAGATGTATATTATAACTATCAATAACCTGTACAACCTAATAGATGCTATAAACATGTATGTACACCTGTACAAAGATGAACATCTATATAGGTCTAAGCAAAAGTATAAGAATACAAATAGACAAAATAAAAGTTATACAAGTCTAAGTTCAACTATACAAGTAATAAACTATATGGATGCAGCTATATAAGTTGAACAAGTCCCAAAAATCAAACTACAAATCCCTAGTATGCTATCATGTTGCTCTCTTGTCTACAATCAATTAGAGGGCCTCTGCTATCCATTCATCAAGACCTAAAGGAAACATCGAGGTCTCCTCCTTTGTTTGCTTCGCCTCTGTGGGACCGAAATCAGAATATGAGGTTGTAACACCAAATAAATAGCTATGAACAAGACTATTCAATAAAGCAAAAGCATGATTTAGGTAATACAGATTGTATCTAGTAGAATAATTGATAGATTAATTATAAAAGATCAATTAAAGTCTACAAAGCAATATTGTGCATAGAATAAATCATGCTATACGAATCAATAACGGAAATACAATCAGTTTGGCTACTACATGTTGCTATATCCTTCTGGTAGGGATCTTGTCACTAATGCCCGTGCCCGATTACATCTAGGTCCCTAGCTTCTAGGTTCAGGTGTCCTAGATACCTACTGTAGTGGTAAACAATCAATCTCTCCAAATTCAACCTTGTCGACTCTTATAAAGGTAAAGCTAAGTAGAACCTGACTAATTCAAATCAATCAATTTAATTCGAATACGATTCAATCTAATTCAATTATGATCCATTCTAGTCTAGTTCAGTCATTCTTACTCAATTTGAAGTACAAATTCAATATTAATGAAGCAATAACATAATCAACTAGGTAAGTATGATTGAGACAATGATTCAATAATGAAGAAACAATAACAAAATTGATCAATTCAATTGTAAATAATGATTCACACAATATAAGAGATCAATGTTCGTATGCAATTAATATGAAGTGCAACATAATTTAGAAAATCAAGGAATTTACTAGCCAACCCTAAACATAATCACCCATAGCTTCTAATCATCCATTTCAATGTAGTTTTAGGTTATTTGATACACTGATATTATTGCTTAGGGTTACAGTATGTAAAATGTGTATCAAAGGCCCCTAAACTAACATCCATAGTTAAGTGCTCGACATACGAGTGATAATATATAAATAAATCCTAGCCAAAACTATTCATACATATTTAACTATTGTTGGTCCATTTATCAGGGTTTAGAGGTTCCAAACTAAGGCACTATTATGTCTTCTATTGCCCTACAGTACTAAAGTTTGTAGTTTACATCATAATTACTTTTGGGTTAATATTAAGAAGTTTTAGTATCATTTAAGATAACACCTGACCCTAATGGACTCCTAACTCCCATTTAAAGAAGTAAAATTATAGGGTACACATAGGGTACTAGATCAATCGAGCCCTTGTCTAATCGGTTGGATTTCAACCAGTGGAAAAATCTGATCAATCGGACCTATAGCAAATTGCTCCTAGCCAAATAAGCACTAAACTGATTTTCTTCCTTTCCTTAGCTTTCCCTACATCTGAATCATCAATTCTAACTCTTTTACACTTCTAACAATCCCATTCAATTCCTTCAAATCCATTCCATTCATCCTATACATAATTAATTCAATTTCTACAATTAAATAAGTAAATAGGCTAGAAAGCCAAAGGAATAGCATTGGATTAAATGGAATCACATAATTACCAACATGCATTCATTTATAATGTGCTTATACTTGTCTTTATCACAAGTTTGACATTCAATTCCTCTTATTTGGCTCTATTCAAGCAAAATCCCTAATTCTCGCAATCCCTAATATGTAAAAGAATGAACAAGATGATGAATCTGTATGCATGCATTTTAAGAATCTAAATGACGCATTCTAGATCCAGAATTCTGTAAAATGGAAAAAACCTTACCTTAGGGAGTGATTAGAAGAAGAGATACTTGAATTTTTACACCTCAAGATATAAGGAAGAAAGAGGAGATGATAAGGATGAAGATCGAAATCCTTTGATCACACATTGATGAGCCCAAAGCTTTAATTCCACTGAGGATGAAAATGTAGAGAGGGAGAGAAAAATTCTATGGTAGCTTGATTGAGCAAAAGGGTTGGTTGAGAAGGGTTGAGAGGTTTTATAACCTCAGATTTTTTGAATTTACACGAAAGTCAAAGTTTTAATTCATTTTTTCAGTTTGAGTCATTTAAGGGCCAACTTAGCTTAAGTAAGGTTTACCGAGTTTAAGTCAAACATGAAAGTTGACAGGAATGATGGAACAAACACGATGGTATCATTATGATGCATGTTTGATGCAAAATCACAAAATCCAAAATTATGAAAAGGGGTTTCGTCTACCTAATTAAGGTCAACCCAACCCAAACTACCTATTCATGATCTGAACTTGATCCAAAGGTCTCAAACAAGACAAAACAACCTTAATCTAAACTCAAAATACATTAATCACAATTATTTATATTAATACTAGATTAATTAGCTACTAATCATGCTCAATTAGCCACTAATCTTAATTAGCTAAGGTTGGAGTGTTACACTTTAATGTGACCCCTGCGGTTAAGGGATGGTGTTAGATAACGCAGATATGGAGCATTGTTGTTGTAATCTTTGATGATATTATCATTAATATTATCATTATTTTGATTAGGCTATATTAAGAGATAATCTCTTATGATTGTTATTAGCTCAAGTTGATATTATAAAGTTAAGTTTCCTCATTTATCCCATTGTGATTTTTAAATAGGATTTGTTATCCTGATGCAGTATTATGGTCAAAGAGATTACTATACAGCCAAAATTAACAACGAAGCCCGTGCTAAGCCCGGGTTGAAAAATAAATAATAATAAATTTTTTAATTTTTCAATTTTATTAAAAATAATATCAATTTAAAAATAATTGTACATTATTTATTATTTATTAAAGTCTATATAATTAGTTTTTATTTCAAATAAAAAGTGTAATAAACTTAGTTATAGATTTCTAGCAACAAAGGCCCGTGCTAAACCTGGGCCCAAAAATTAAAATATATTATCAAAAATTTAGTTTTTGTTGGGAATATTTTTAAAAGAAGTAAATCTTAAATAAAAATTATATATAATGTATTTATCTTTCATCATTAATATTTATTCTACGCAAAAACAATCTAAATAAAAAAAGAAAATTTTGAAATAACCTTGCAAAAAATATAAACATAATCCAAAATTATAAATTTCCACCCAATTGTATTATTCAAGTGAATTTTTGAAATTAAAAAAAAGAAATATGCTATATCTTAGTCGTTGTAATATCTTTTAAATTACAAAATTATGGCCAAACAATTACACTGATTAGATGAGAAAGATTTATATTGATTTTAGAAAGAAAGATAATGACAGGGATAAGGATTATATACTGATTTTTAAGGTATTAAATAGCAAAGAGAGAGATTTCAGTACAAAATTTTCATTATACTTTAATCTACCTCACATCCAAATACACCCTAAACCATAAAAAAATAATCCAATAAAATTAAATCCTTTTTCATTACTTACCAGTGAACCTTACAAAATTTGAAATAGTCTATAAATGATTTTCAATCACCCCATTGAAATGATTTAAAATCACAAGTGGCCATACAATAAATCCACACCTCAAATTAATATACTCAAATCTCAGTGTATAAAAAAAGGGCGGTCCAGTACACGAGGCTCTCGTATAGCAGGGTCTAGGGAGGGCAAGATGTATGCAGCCTTATCTTCTCAGTGCATACATAATCAAAATCTCAGTGTGCAATAATACTCAAACAAAGAGATGAAAATAAAAATGACATACAGCATTCTGTCATTAACAACTTGTATACGTATATTGGAGAGCTTGACTTACTTTAGTCAACAACAAAGCTATTGGTACGGAGCTTGTATCATTAACAACTCTAGTCTATCCTAACCAGTCGAAACCATTGGAAGATGACTACTTTACACTTGGCTTTGTTGGATTTGGGTGTTGTGAAGGGTGGTTTTACAATTACAAATCTGAAACAGCATTCAATTAAACAAAAAAACAGTTTTGTTGGTTTTACAACACATGCTACTGATGCAACTTGTATTGATGTTTCCTTCTTCAAGAACAGAAAACAGACGAAGCTTCCAAAATGAAGACAAACCATCAAAGCCCAATCTTTTCAAAAAAGAACTAAGAAACTAAGAAAATCATCGAAACCCCAATCTGTAGAATCTGATTTCGCAGTCAGGAGAGAGTGAAAGATCAAGACCTGAAATTCTCTACAACTGCAGAAAGGGAATTCAATCCAGAGGATTAAGATAAGATTTAAATTTGAAGAGATAAAGAAGGAAAAAAGTTAATAGTAGGAAAGATTGTAAATTTTGAAAGGGAGAGATTTAAGGAGGAGATTTTAGGGGGTTATGGAGAAGGAATAGATATAAGGTATCTCTAACTGGATCTTATTTAATCCAATGTTAGGATGTTGACGTAGCGCTTTAAAAAAATAGAAAAATAAAAATTGCTGATGTGGCACCCTTCATAGGCCTTTTAAAGAGATAAAGAAGGAAAAAAGTTAATAGTAGGAAAGATTATAAATTTTGAAATGGAGAGATTTAAGGAGAAGAATTTAGGGGGTTATGGAGAAGGAATAGATGAAGGTATCTCTAACTGGATCTTATCCAATCTAACGTTAGGATGCTGACGTGACGCTCTAGAAAAATAGAAAAATAAAAATTATTGATGTGGCAGCCTTCAGAGGCCTCCGTTCTTAGAGCTTTAATATATATAAAGAGGATTGGATTAGGGTCCAACTCTATAGGGCCCACTTTGGTCCACCTTTGATCAATGTAGCCCCTTTCATAATCTTGAGTTTTGGCATTAGGCCTGATTTTACATTCATTAAACCTTCACTCATAATTGTATCAAAATAAAAAAAAATACGGTTAAGATGCATTAAACTCTAATGGTGTTAAATCGAAGACTAGGATAATCTGGGATTGAATTTTTGGCTGTCCATCTACAATCCTCTCATTGCTGGATATTCTTCTTCTTGTAGGGGAACTATCCCTGGACAGGAGAAATTTCACCCACCAAAACCCCATATCTAAAATAATAAATAGCAATCGATGGAGGACAATAAAAATCGAGTACAAAGCATTTAAAAATCTCCTCTCTTGGGTACAAGATCCCTAGAAATCTGGCCCTCAATCCCCTCTGTGGATCTCCCAGGTGGCCAATGACACTTTCCTAAGGTTACAGCAAAGATAGTAGTTGATCTGTACTCTTCATAAGATGTTCTTAGCCCCAGATCTTAGGCTCTAAAAAAATGATGCTATTAACCAAATATCTAAGGACTACATCGTGATTAAACTGGTGGTTTTATTGAGAATAGCCAATAGCTTTTTATAAAGTACAATTAAGAAAACTGATTACATCATAACTCTAATATATACAAGTATGATCAAGTAAAAGATAACACCTAATTTAAACTAATCTCGTATTACTCATATTTGTAATAACATATATATCCAGTCTTATCTACATTGTTCTCAGTGGCTATAAGTAGTTTTTAGGTGCTAGGTGCGACTCATTTATAGCTGTGGTTGGTGCCTAGCACCAATACGTGACTACTACCATAGTTTCTCCTATATTTCAATGCTAAGTGTCAACTAATAAAGTGATGGTCGCAGCCAATGGTATAGATTGATAAAAAGAAAAAAGGTTGGTTGCATTATTAAACATAGATACGAGGTGCATAAGACTTTCGTTATTGCTAGTTTTATCCACTAATTTCTGAATTCAGTGAAATCTTTCTTGTACCATACTTCATTTGCATGTTAGTTTGCAGTTGTAGCATAATGTTGGATTGTCTCAATCTAAGAGCGATAGATTTTATTTTATAGAGGACACATGACAAGTTGTTTGCACCAACTCATCCCACCATATGAAAGAGACTTTAATGAATTATTTACGCATAAAAAATCAGCCTCATTTTTGTGGCCCAACACTATCTATTTCTTTGCAAAAGAGAACTTCACCTTGTTAAACTAAAGAAAGTATGAAATAAAATTGTACAGTCATAAAGTAAAAGACATGCAAATCATGCATTGACCACTCAATACCACTCAATACATTATGTGAACAAACAAGACTTCCCTCTCAATTCTAGTCCTCGCCTCTTTATTTATTTAGTTATTTATGAACAAAATCTTCGCACAAGTAGTGAAAGTGATACATGTGACTTTCATTTCCTCTAGCTAATGGAACCTATGGTTGGAGTGAAAGTTATGAATCCCGAGTTTCGTGGTAAGGTCCCAATGTCAAATTTTAGTATGAATTCCAGTAAGACAGATTAATTACACTAAATTAATCAAACAATCATATAGTGAGACAAGAGACAAGATTTTTATGTGAAAAACCCTACTTGGGAAAAAACCACGGGTCACCTTGGCTAAGAGTAACAAGCACTATTGTTAAATTCATGAATTTGCTTGTTTATGCATCATTTTAGAATTGATTAGGGGTTTAATTAGGTAAATTACATCACTATTCATCAAATTTCACCATTTCATATATTTCACCTAAAAACTTGAATTTTCATATTTTTCACACACTTTCTGTAATAATTTAAAATTTTATAATGTTTCTCCAAAAAATCCTAATTGGAATGAAACTCTATCCGGATGGGCTTCCCTCCAATGTGGCCTATTCAGTATTTTATGGGTTTGCTTAGAATGTGCAGGAATATGTGAGCAAATCATCTGGGGCACACAATAGAAGAAACTTAAAAGATTGGCTTCATGAGGACCCTACACATATGTACACACAAGCTTGGATGGTCAAAGGGGGTTCTACTCTCAAGCTATTGAAAGAATTCAAATTTGAATCAAGAAAAGAAAGCTAATGTGGAGAGAATTCAAGAAAAAAAAGTCAAAGAAAAGGAATTCAAAAATGAAAAGTCAATCTCATTTTTCTTTAGATAACATAGATTAAAATGGTCATAACTCTCAAACTGTGAATTAGACAATATACTATTGTTGGAATGCTTTTTTTGAATAGATATCCGTAGGGTCCAAGATTCCATTAATCGGAGCTGAAACAACAAAGTTATGGCCTTGGAAAGTTGGCTGTGTATTTTTAGACATAATTGCAAAAAGATTGAAAACTTTTTCCATGTTACACATCTTTGGGTGAGGTCCATCTCTCCTCAAGCGAAACACATTGAAGATCAAAGTGGGTCCACCATCCTTGCATTATTATTTTCAAGATAATCTAAGAAGGTTTGAAGAAAACCTTCAAGAAATTAAAGAAAGAAAGCTTATTTAGAAGATTTACTTGCACATAAG
Organism: Sextonia rubra; assembly: GCA_037013555.1. Lineage (NCBI taxonomy): Eukaryota > Viridiplantae > Streptophyta > Magnoliopsida > Laurales > Lauraceae > Sextonia > Sextonia rubra. The sequence goes on along the minus strand of JASUAD010000011.1, from coordinate 26,198,974 downwards.
AGAAAAATCTTCTAAATATAAAAAGTTTGTGTAGAGATTGCTTTTCAAAGGAAAGCAAGAAAGAATCTCTTCAAAGTTGCTAAGTCTTTACTAACTTAGAGGCAAAGCCAAGAGACCTTTCCAAAAGAAGACTTTATAAGCTACAAAAGAGGGAAAAAATAAGAAAAAAGGGAGGCTCAAAATCCTATTTAATGAAGCCTTGGACGTCCAAGACCATCCACTTCCCTCTCTCCTCTAGCCACTCTCTCTCCTCTCTCCTCCATCCCTTTTCCTCCCTTTAATTTTGTATTTTTACTTTTAAGGTAATTTTGGAATCTTGTTCCAAGAACTAGGATTTTAGAAGAGAGATTTTTAGATATTGAATTTTATACAAAAATACTCTTAATGAAATTTTTTATGAAGATCCTGGCAATGTCTGGCTAGTCTTTTCAATCGGACCACAGATGAAGTTAAATAATTTTTTTTAATTCATGTGGTTATTTTGTTCTTTTCTTGTTTCTTTTAGATGAATGCTCTATTAGAGTAATAGATCTGTCTTCATGCCTTAGGCAAACTCTATCTTGATTTCTAATGAATATGATTTGATGATTTATATTTATTTTTTTAGATTATGCTTAGGGCTGAGATCCTTTGATATTTTATGCTTAATTTGATAAATCATGCATACGATTTTTTTTCCATTATTTTATGAGGTGAAAAAGGTCTTGGGTGATGCTTTTATTCTTTTTATTAAAAATTAGTTTTTGCAAAAGATAGATCTTTCCAATCAGTAAAATTGATTTTTTTTTCTAATCTGAGTTATTTTGAGACAAAGAATAGAATAATTGTATGATTGGATTAATTAACTTGCTTAGTGGATTCTGGATGCATTATCTATTTTCTCCATTAATTTTTCTGTACTTTCAATTGCATTAAGTTTCTAATATTCTTATTTTTATTTCAAATAAATCTTTTAGTTAAAAGATTCAGATTTTTAATTAAAAAAGTTCAAAAGTGCTCCCTGTAGGATCGACCTATATTTACCACTATCTCAACAAGACAACTGTACACTTATTGTTTTAAGAAGATTGATTAAATTCACAAAAAGTTGTTTGCACTGTTGTCGAGGAGCTAAATCTAAAAAAATATTTATTAAATATGTTTTTTTTAAGGTGCATTCATGTTCATCATTAAGTTTCATTATTAGTTCAATCATTTAGTTTATTTCCTTAATTTTGTTTGTAATTAGTGGTAGTTTGTCTTTTTCTTTTTTCTGAAAAAAAAAAAAGAAAAAATGGATTTTTCTTTTTTTTAGTATTTTATTGAATTTTCGGAATTACTAAAAAATTTAAAAAAATTAGAAAATTCTTTTCAGAATTTCAGAAGTTAAAAAATCAGTAAAAAGTTTTTTTTTATTTTGATTTTATTAAGAGTAGTTTTTATTTTCTTTTAGGATTCTTTTTGATAATCACATAAAAAATAAAAAAAATAAAAACTTTTTTTTCCTTTGATTAGATTAGTTTGTGTTTTTCTTGGTTTGATTAGATTAGGTTTAGCTGAATTTCAAATTTGATTAGTTTAAATGAATTTGCAATCTTTTAGATTTTTCATTAATATGGTAACTTAGAGTTTTCATATTTTTATCTCTTTGTTTCAGATGAGGATAAGATTTTAATTTTTTTTTTAAGATTTGAGTTTCATTCAAACTAGGAATTACTAACAAGATTTTTTTTTTTGTTTTTTTGATAGTTTGCATTGCATGGAGAGATTTGATAAAACAGAAAACTTCAGGGTTTGCCATAAAAAAAGTCCAACAACATTAAATTGCTTGCAAAAATTGATTAACAAAAAAAAAGAAGAAAAGGTTGCACAAGAGAAGATTTACATGGATCCAGTATAAGATCTTCTATCTTTAACCCACGAATCTTTTTTTTGTAAGTAAGCTTGGTTGACTTAAATTTTGCAAACTGTGCCTGCTTACATGGCACATAATTTAAATTTGACCTACACACTTAGTTAGGGCAACTTACCCCAAAAAAATAAGGATGCAATTTCATCACCAGATCCTTCCCCTTCTAAGTTTAACCATCTCTCACATTAGGACTCTAGCCTTAACTAGAATCAAGTAGCAACAAGACCTTAGGATTTGAGCCCAGTAGGATGAAAACTACAGACAGTTGCACCAATTGCGCTCTTTGATCAAAGTTGATGCCCAAGAAAACCTTTACTCTTAAGGGTGCGACAGTTTGACCATTCAGGGAATTGGTATAAGCGGGTTTATCCCCACCACTCCCTGATGGCTACCTGGTCAACTAAGGTTTCATAGGACCGAATTAGAGTCCAAGTGTTATCTTCACCAGTTATGAGCTGTCTAGTGATCTAGGCTAACCCTATGACCTTTCTTGTGCTCAATATTTGTGCTTGACTGCTTGTGCATCATACTAGGACTAGTAGGACCATGCATATAAATTAGGTTAACATTTCTTTAGGGTCTAACCCAATGCATGCGAACTAAGAAAAACCGATCTAAGAAAAGTATATTGTGGGACCATAAGAAAAAAAGCTAGTCATGATTGAACTCAACCAACCTTTCACAATTATAAGAAATTCTTCGAATTTTGAAGAATTTGAAAAAAAAAATGACAAAAGTAGACCAAGTGGACCCACCCATGACTTTGAAGGATTACATGTACCCCAGCAGGACAACTCAACCACCCCATATCAGGTTGCCCTAGACTAATGCGACCTTTGAGATCAAATCTGGCATGATCTAGTTGCTCCCAGTCTTTTATGGGATAGACCATGAGAACCCATACCAACATATTAGGGAATTTAAAGATATCTGTAGAACCATGAGAATAAATCATATAACTAAAGATGCCCTCAAACTTAGATTATTCCCTTTCTTTAAACTGAGTCCATCACCACATAGGCTAGACTAGTCGAAGAATTTTATAAGAAATTCTATTCCAAACAAAAGACCTCTTCAATTAGGCAAGCCATCAATGAGTTTTATCAAATGGATGGGGAGACACCCTACAATTATCTGGAGCAGTTAAAGGACCTCTTGATCCAATGTCCCCACCATGGATTTGAAAAAATCAGATTGGTCCAGATCGTGTATAAGGGCATGGATTACCCAACTAATCAAATGGTGGAACCCTTTTGTTGTGGGGATTTTATACAGAAAACAACAAAAGAAACATGGACATTTTTAGAAGGTACCAATCGATTTTTTTATTTTTTCTTTTTTAATTATAGCCTTTAATTTCAAATTTGAACTATTAGATCTATTCAAAAGCTCAAACGCAGCTACCATGCAGAATTTCAGCCATTGATTCGTTACGGATCTCGAGATATTTACAAGAAACCATAGGCACGTAATATGCATTTATGGACTTCTGGAGGACCCCAAATCAAGATCCAAACTGCTATTCCTTTTTTTAAAATGCTAAAGACGACTATACAATAAAACCTTAGACATTAATTTGTTCCTTGTGGATCATTAGAAAATCCTTGAAAAACTGTAAGCCGCTGATGTCTTAAGGTGTATATGACTGGGATTTGACATGATTGAATTTCAGCCTTTTTTTTTCCTTTTTCTGTTTAAATATGAATTTCAGCCTTTTTTTTCCTTTTTTTGTTTAAATATGACGCACATTATCAAGATCTGAACCATTGGGTGCCTTAAGAACATCAAGTACGGCCATTGAATGAAATTCGATCCATTGATCCACCACTGATCCAAAGATATTTAAGGAAAATCTAAAATTATATATATGCAGTTTTAGATTTTTGTGGGTTGTATATTTTTATTTGTTTTGTTAATGAGTTGGGCAAGGTTCATGTTTAGGCCAATTTAAATGGCAGTTTCTCTGCCCTTTAGCCATCCCTACCCATCATTGTACCAGTCAGTCAGGTTGTTGTCCTGATCGGTAATTTTTTTATTAATTTAAAATAATAAAAAAACCTCGTGGTGGATAGTAATTGACCCATTAAGGAATAGTATGTGTTGCCTATTACGAATTATGCAACTACAACTTTACATTGAAAATCTTACTCGTTAATATATAAGTCAAATGTAAACACGGTTAGGGCAAACCCAAAGTTTATCCTACCCCAAGCCCAACTCGATCAAAGTCTAGAATCTCATAGCAGCCCTGAAACATGAAATCAGTTCTTTTACATATTATTTATTTTTATTGTAATTTTTTTTATATTGCAATACAAATTCATATGTGCACCCATACTCATCTTTCACCTGACCAATTCACCCTATTAGGAAAATGTCACATTTTAAACTTCTCATTTATTCTTTCCATCTCAATATACCTTATATAAAAATTATCCTATTTTACATTATCTATTAAATTTTTAGTTTTTATATATATAATTTGATACTGTTGATTATATTGCCCATGCTTAGCATGGGTATGTCTGGCTAGTATTTATTGAAAGAAAGTTCACATCCCTCATCATTTCTTGAAATCAAATTCCATCTGAGTTGAGTTTCCTTTTTCCCACAACCACTTCCTTTCTCAGGTGTGGAGAAACATGTGCCAAAGACCATAAATGGCAGTGAAGAAACTCAAAAAATTGTTCAATTGATATGCCATTTAAAAAAGAACACAAAAGGGTTTTTTGGCACCGCTCAGTGCAATATTCTTTGAAGAAAGGATTTTTTTTTTTTTTTATGATCTAGGGTATCCCTCGCCAGTATAACTTTGGACCTTTGGCCTCCGGCCTAGGGTTTACCCGATTCTAACGAGCAAAGAATATTCCTTAGGGGGTATATTCATCGCCACACGCATAGTATCCAGATAACACAAGGAGTAGGAATCGAAGTTGAGATCTTGGAGAACAAACTCAAGGCTCAAGTCAACTGAGCCATTGCCTTAACGGCAAAGAAAAGATTATAAAAGGAGCAATCCTTAATTAAGATATATGAATGGATTAAAACCTTAAGAGAAAACCACAATTGGAAATAACGCGAATGACCATCATTGAAAGTTCCATTTATCTGTATTGGTTGATATAATCTATATACTGCATAAGAGCAAAAACCATGGTTTCTGATGACTCCTCGGAAATTAGCAAGAATATTGTACTTGAGCTGTTGTTGACAACATGGAGCTTCTAAACATACACCAGATTTTTCTCTCCTTACACAGGTTAAAAATTTTAAAAAAAATTTAAAACTTTCCAAAATGCCCTTCTCTCTAGACACACATTCTCGCCCTTCTCCAGCCGGCGATCAGCTCATCTCTGGCCTGCCGCTCTCTCCCTCCCCTCCCTCTCTCCCCTTCCGCCCCTCCCTCTCCCTCTCCCTATTCTCTCTCTCTTTCCTCCCTCCCCCTTTCCGCCATCTCCTTGCAATAGGGAGACTAGATCGGTCTCCCTAATGCAGGGAGACCCCGATCTCCCTGCTGCGGGGAGACCGGGCAAAGAGATGATTCGGTCTCCCCACAGTAGGGAGCCGGCGGGGAAGGGGGAGAAAGGGGAAATGAGGGAAGGAGGGAGAGGAAAAAAGAGAGAGAATAGAGGGAGGGAGAGGAAGAGGAAGAGGAAGAGGAGGAGGAAGAGGATAAGAAAGAGGGAGGGGAGGGAGAGGAAGAGTCTCGGCGGAGCTTGTCGTCACTGGTTGGGGAGGTCGGCTGCGGCGATGGGAAGGGAAAGGGAGGAAAGAGGGAGGGAGAGAGAAAGAGAGAGAATAGAGGGAGGAGGAGGGGGAAGAGGAGGAAGAGGAAGGAGGACAGAGGAGGAGAAAGAGGAAGAGGGAGAGGGAGAGCTCTCCGCCGGCCGGAGCTCATCGCCGGCCGAAGTAGAGGAAAGGAGAGAAATGTGTATGGTGAGAATAGGTGAGGGTAATTTGGAAAGTTTTGATTTTTTTTTTTTCCTTTTTTGCTGGTGTAAGAGGAGAAGAAAGAAGAGTACAAATAGCAGGACTCTTTCCATACACCCCGCGTGATCGAAGTACAAACTTACCTCGTTACCCAACACTAATCAATTACATGAACAATCTACATCACTATGAGTACGATTTACAATACTCTTCAAAAGTCCGAGTTCATTAAACTATACGAACCCTCTTACACCTGATGCATTTAATTATATAATCAACACAGCATGCACAAGCCTTTGACTACTACTTGATTTCTTCACACTCAAGGGCTTGCTTTAAAATCCAAAGAACTATGATATTCTATATGTCCTTGGAAAAGAAAATATTATAAAATGTAAGAATCCACCGAAACCAAATAAGAATTTCACTTCAGTAAGGATTGAAATTGTAGTTGGCTGTTTGCACCAAGATCAACTGGCACCAGCTTGCTTCAAAATAATATGCACGAGCCTCACGTAGTTTTAGAAATACTATAGTGTCATTTTAAATGGGTTGCCCTCTATTTACCCAAAAAAAAAAAAAACACCGTGTGAACCCCATGGAACTCTCACGAAATTTACATTGAATTCATGCAATGCATGTTAGCATTGGACATGTGGTCCACTTGACTGCATACCCATGCATGGGTCCCACCTTTGGAGTCCAAAGCAATTAAAGACTCCTCTTATATTTGTTATTTGGAAATCCTATTGGACTTGGAAATTAATAGTTACTTCCTACTCAAATTACTAATAAGAGAGATAATCCTAATCAACTTAAGAGTTCCATGATAAGAAAAGAACTATCACATAGATCTATAAATATATATATTTAGGATAACTTGCTTCACTTCAAGAGATTACTGCTTGGCTCTCTCATTACTTGCATGCATCAAAGAGAACTAGAAGTGAGTTGTGAACCCCACACACGAATAGCTTGTTTTTTTCCACATGATTAACATACGATGGAGGAAGGTATGCATGTAATTTATATTGTATTATTTAGATCTGATCTGTTAAAGTTGATCCTATAATTATGGTAAATCTAATAGTTGATATCAAAACAATCAGGTTCATGGATTCAAATATAAAGAATCGTATTATATCTAGTTGATAGTTTCTAATGAATTTCTACATGTGTAATTGTTGACCGAGAGTATAACACAGTGTGCATATAGTGGTTCTTGGATTGCTTAGTGTATACCCAGATTCACACATATGTCAAAGGTTAAAGACGCATAGATGTCATGGACACAAATAAAATGATCTTTGTATGTTGTGTCAGTGTGCATGTGGAAATTGATAGAAAATTTTATCTCAATCTTCATGTCTGCGATCTGTATATATAATTATATAAGACTTTAAGTTGTTTCTCACATATCTCGTATTCATGAATATTAAATGTATATTAGCTTAGAGGTACGATAGATGTTTGAATCACTGATGGGATGGAATAAATAAAATAGGGCATAAGGATAACATTCAATGCCACATCACTGTATTTGCAAATTGCAATGCAGTTGTGAATAGTGGCAAAAGAAGACAACCACACTACTGAACGTGTGGGTTTTGGACTGAATTGGGGTATGCAAGTTAACCTGTTTAAAAGGCCCATTACTGTTTTTGGGTTAATATGTATAATAGCTGGTATAAGGCACGATACATATGTCATTAGAGTACTGATCCAAACCATCACAAAATTAATCTAGTATAATAAAAGCTCTGTCATCATACTGATTGCAACAATCAAGACAGATCAATTGTTTTAACCGTTGAAATAGTAATTTAATGGTTGTGGACACATTCAAACTCAAATTTTCAATCTGTTTTCTTTAGTGAACTCCTAAAAGTCAAATCTACCAGATTAATGGTATGGATCAACCATCCAGAAATTTCAAATTTTATGGCATATTAATTATTGCACGTTTAAATCATTAAAGTTTAATTCTGCATTTAATTTATCAAATTTCTATTAATCATGAGTTAAGAAAAGTTCATGGGTGAATGTATATTCACATTTATGCCTAATTTGAGGAAAATTTATAAATGGATTAAAGAATACCTTTATTGTAAAGTATTGATTACAGAAAATAGGGTTTGTGTTTAATTTAAATAAAAGTTAGTTGGATAATTAATCACATGTAAGAACACCTATAATAACGAATTAATGATCTAAATAGTTTAGATGAGTTAATTAATATCTGTTTGGTTTTCTTTTTTTTCTTCTTTCTCTATGAAGCCCAACTTAAAGTTAAAGTCGGCAATTAATTTTTAATAATTAAGATGAGAATATCCAATCCAATTAGGAAAGTGTTTTTAAATGGACTCATTAGATCATTAAAGGTGCGATTATAATTCCTCATTAACAAAATTCACAATTTGTTTAGATGTTGCAAAAGTAACCCAAAAATTGTGTTATATTGTGCATTTTATGTTAAAGGATCATTATATTTAACTTTGTGATGTTTAATTGCACTTAAATTGCATTTTAAATTTAAATTGAAGATTGACCCAAATGCTCAATTATTTCTTAACCACTTGAAAATGGGATGGGATATACTTAATATGTACGACATGAGCATTCTTGATCTATGCCCTAAAGGTGTAGTTAACTTATTATGGCCATAGAAGAACTGAAATCTCCTGTGCTTACTGAATCGAGTTTTGTCACTGAAAAAGCAGAATACGAAAGTGAATGAAATCCAATAAAGTAAGCCTGAAAATCATTATCAATTCAATATCAAAGAGTACTCGTGGGTCCATCAACGTTAAAGATTATGCGGAGGACTACCTCGAAGCTATTAAGATTCAATTTGAGGTGATTGATAAGGCACTTGGATCTCACTAATGTCTCAATTGATTAATATTAAGTACGATGGGGTCAAAGGCGTAAGAGAACACATTTTAAACATGTCTAACATTGCAGCTAAGTTCAAGGAAGTCAATATGAGCGTTTTAGATGGGTATCTAATTCAATTCATCTTAGCTTTCCTACCGCCAACCTTTGAACCATTCAAAGTAGCGTACAATCAGAACTCACAATCGTAGATAGTTAGTGAATTGATTGCAAAATGTGATCAAGAGGAAAGAATGCTTAAAGCTGAAGGCCAAATTATAGTTAATTATGTTTTCCATGGAAAAGCTAAGGAAAGGCATAAGCCCAAAAATAAGACAATGCATAAGGTGAAAACAAAACCGGAAAAAAAGGAGAGGAAAAAGGCCTCACAGAAATGTTTCTTCTGCAGTAATAAGGATCATTTCAAACAGGAATATCTGAAAAGAAATAATTAGTTTGAAAAGAGAGGTAATAATAGTCAATTGTCCTTTATATGTTTCGAATCCAATTTAGTAGATGTTCCATTAAATACTTAGTGGGCTGACTCTGGTGCAACCATTCATGTTTCTAGTTGTATGCAGGGGCTCTTTACAAGCTGGAGTCTAAGTGATGGCCAAAGAACTATCATGATGGGGAACAGATAGGAATCAAGAGTCGAAGCGATAGGGACTTACAGAATTGTACTGGGCACTGGATTCCAACTGGATTTCCATGATACCTTTTATGTTCCATCCATTTCTATGAATTTAGTTTCTATTTCAAAATTAGATCAGTATAGTTATGCATTTAATTTTGGAAATAGATTTATGAATGCTTATAAAAATGGTATTTTAATTGGTAATGGATCTTTATGTGATAATTTATATAAATTAAAGTTAGATTCAGTTTTTGCACAAACCGTATCTACCTACAACATTAATTATGGCATGAATATGGGCTTAAAGAGAAGACTGATAAAAGAAAACTCATCTAAGATGTGGCATAAACACTTAGGACACATCTCGAAAAAGAGAATGGAGAGATTGGTGAAAGATGGGTTATTACCAAACTTAGATTTCACTGATTTTGGTGTCTATGTTGATTGTATTAAAGGTAAACAAATAAGGATAATCAAGAAAACTGCTACAAGGAGTTAAGTACTTCTCAAATTAATTCATATGGACATCTATGGAAAATTGCATATATCTTGTTTTACTTCGAGGTGGTGAATGCTGTGGCCGATATGATTAATCAGGCCGCAATCTAGGGCCATTCGCCAAATTCCTAGAAGAAGAAGGCATTGTTGCTCAATACACGGTGCCAGGAACCCCTCAATAAAATGGTGTTGCTGAGAGGAGAAATAGAACCCTTATGGATATAGTTAAGAGCATGGTGAGTAATACTAATTTACCCGATTCAATGTGGAGAGAAGCGTTGAAGATTGCTATTTATATTTTAAATCGTGTTCCTACTAAGGCGGCCGCTAAAAGCCCATTTGAGTTATGGACCAGTAGGAAATCCAGTTTAAACCATTTCAGAGTCTCAGGTTGTCCATCTAAAGTAAGAGGCTTCAAAACACATAAAAAGAAATTAGACCCAAGAACTGTTAGCGGATTTTTCATTGGTTATCCGCAAAGGCCTAAATGGTATTGGTTTTACTCTCCAAAACATAGTATCAAAATCGTGGAATTCAATAACGCTAAATTCTTGGAGGATCACGAAAGCAATGGGAGTCATCATGCTAGAAACAGTACTTTCAATGAAATTAAGGAACAAACTTTGTTGCCTAATGCAAATAATGGTGTTGAAATTCCTCTCGATATTGCTTAAAAAGATATATTAGAGGAAGAACAACCCATTAACATAGAGATACTCCCAAAACAGATTATCATAAATGATCCAATCATGAATGTACACAACAAAATGTTGATGAAATAGATACGAGAGAATTGAGAAGGTTTACTCGAGAGAGAAGGCCTGCAATCTCGGACGATTATGTTGTGTATCTTGAGAAAACAGATGAAATCACAAATATCCAAGGACATTCAAGGAAGCCATAAATGGTGAAAATTCTGATAAATGATTAGATGCAATGAAAGATAAGATTAAATCCATGGCCAATAATGAAGATTGGGATCTCGTCGAATTACCTGTAAGGTCCAAAATCATTGGTTGTAAATGGGTTTTCAAGACTAAAAGGGACTCCAAAGGAACAATCGAACGATTTAAAGCCCGACTTATGGCTACACTTAAAGGGAAGGCATCGATTACAATGAAACGTACTCACTAGTATCAAAGAATGATTCATTCAGAATAATTATAACACTTGTAGCATATTATAATTTAGAGCTACATCAAATGGCTATCAAAATGGCATTTCTGAATGGGAATTTAGAAGAGAAAGTTTACATGGTCCAACCTGAAGGATTCATTGAACAGGGGAAAGAAAGTTTAATATGCAAATTAAAGAGGTTAATACATGAACTTAAACAAGTTTCTAGACAATGATACTTAAAGTTTAATCAAATTATCACATCTTATGGTTTTACCAAAAATATTGTAGACCATTGTACATATCTTAAAATCAGTGAGAGCAAGTTTATGATATTAGTTCTATATGTTGACGACATCTTATTAGCCAGTAACCATCTTAGTATGATCCGTGAAACCAAGGATTATCTTAAGGCAAACTTTGATATGAAAGATTTAAGTGAAGCATCCTTTGCAATAGGAATTGAGATATATCAGGACCGATCTTGAGGATTACTTGGATTGTCTCAGAAAGCCTAAATTAAAACAATCCTCAAGAGGTTTAATATGGAAGGTTGTAAACTACAAGATGCTCTTATAATCAAGGGAGACAAATTTATAAAAGACCAATGTCCAAAGAAAGAAATAAAAAAAGAAGTAAATGGAAAAGTGTCCTTATGTAGTAGCTGTCTGCAGTTTGATGTATGCTCAGACATGTACAAGACTAGACATGAGTTTTGCAGTGGGAATGCTTAGCAGATACTAAAGTAATCCGGGCATGTTTCACTAGCAAGCGGCAAAGAAAGTATTCCATTACTTCAGCGATACTCGGAGATATATGCTCACATATAAAAAATCAGATCATTTAGAGGTGATTGGATATTCAGATTCAGACTTTGAAGGATGTTCTGATACTAAGAAATCTATTTCAATATATATTTTCCTACTATCAGGCAAAGCAGTTTCATGGAGGAGTGCAAAACAAACTTAGACCACTTCATCTACGTTTCATGCAGAGTACATGGCCTGCTTTGAAGCCACGGGTCATGCGTTGTGGATGCATAATTTCATCTCAGGACTTCAGACTATGGATTGTATCTCGAAGCCACTAATGATTTACTATGACAACTATGCAGCAATGTATTTTGCTAATAATGACAAATGTTCCAGCAATGTAAAGTATTTGAAAGTTAAATATCTTATACTTAAAGAACAAGTACAAAATGGTTTAGTGTCTATTGTTGGAACTCTGACAAGTCTCATGATAGCTGATCCATTAAAGAAAGCAATAACATGTAATGCCTATAAGAAACATGTTGTAAATATGGGCTTACAGGATTTGCCTAATTAGGATTATTTTATGTTATGTTGACATTATTAAAAAGATCATTAAAGTTACAAATTTTACATTTCGTAATTCTTATCTCTTATATTATTTGTACATGTGATTATTGTGGAAAAGAGTAAGAATGTAAAGTTGTGACATTAAAGTACCCACCAAAATTAGGAGTGTCATATCCAGAATCCTAATTTTACTCTAGTTAAGACTTGGCTAGGTAAAGATGTCCTTGTAGTGATCAGAAAGGGAATGTGTCATTACATATGTGTAACCGCTATGCTTTGCATTGACAAATTTGTTTAATCATAAATTAAAGATTTAGATCAAAGTTTGAGTGAGAGGTGTTTTATAGGTGCACCGATCAAAGTCAGTTTTCCAAACTTCTAAGTCCAAATTGAGTCATTTTTCAAAATAAATTATTTTCTATAAAAATAAATAAATAAATTGAGGATGTGGTTTGCGGTCAACTAGCCCAAATGGGAGAATGTTAGCATTGAACGTGTGGTCCACTTAACCACATGCCCATGCATGGGTCCTACCTCTGAAGTCCAAAGTAATTAAAGATTCCTCTTCTATTTGGTATTTGGAAATCCTATTGGACTTGGAAACTAATAATTACTTCCTACTCAAATTACTAATAAGAGGGACAGTCCTAATCAACTTAAGAGTTCCATGATGAAAAGGGAACTATCACAGAAATATATAAATATATGGGTTTAGGGTAACTTGCTTCACTTCAAGAGATTACTGCTTGGCTCTCTCATCACTTATATACATCAAGAAGTAGAAGTGAATTGTAAACCCCGCACGCGAATAACTTGTTCTTTTTCACACGATCAACATATGATGGAACTAGATATGTATGTAATTTACATTGTATTATTTAGATCTGATCCGTTAAAGTTGATCCTATGATTATGGTAAATCTAGATATGCATTCATATTTTTTAAGTCCATTTGATTATCATCACCCTTTGATCCAAGGCCCTAAGCTGAGTGATATGGAAATTAAGGCATCATTGTTTTAAAATTTCAATCCAATAGTGAGTAACAACTTAAGTAGCATTCAATGAATTAATCTGTCAAAAGTAAAAGTTGGATGAGTATCAAATTTGAGCTTCTACCAATTGAGATGAGGAAGTAGTGGGTTGTGTGAGGGGGTTGACATATCATATGAGGAGTCCTCATAGTGGATATCTAGAAGCGGGCCACAGATTTTAACTATATTGTCATAATATTGACTATTTACTCGAACAGGTATTTCACCAAGGGAAAATATTGAGAGACGATTCTGATATTTTTAGAATAATGAAAGTAAATATCAAAAAACATTTTAGAATATTTTTAAAATGAATTATATTTATATTCCATATTTATTTTTTATTTCTATTTAAAAATATCTTTTTGGCGACATCTGCCCAATTATCCCTCAAAAAAAATCCAGTTGAAAAAATTCATGCCGTCCCCCGGAATTATGACAATGGTCTCACACTTGGCTATTACTTGATTTTCCACTAATGGGCTGGTGCTGGCTTAAATGACCAAATAACCATGGGCCTTGTTTTGAACGTCATTTGGAACTCAGTTGCGCGACGCTCTTCATGCACTTGTAAATCTATTGACCTGTAATTTTGGATTCTGGTAAATGGTTTTGTGTCCGGTTATCCAAAAGCATGAGCTCAGTTTATGCAGATTTAGCAGAACTCAAATTATGGATAGGGGCGATCAGGGGCCCCATCACCCGAGACCGGCCTTCATTTGCCTAGGTTTTGGGCTCTATTTTAACGCACATGGATTGCTCCACGCCAACTTTCTAGCCCAATGAACGGGCCCAGTAATGGCCTATATTTGCTTCGTCCTGCTCTGGCCTGACACACTGTTGCGCGAGCTAACTTTTCAGTCTTGTGAACTGGACCTAGACTTGACTCTTAGGTCCAATAAATAAATGAGCCAGTTCAGGCTATGCTCCAGTCGAGGCCGCACGCCCATGAAGACCCTGTTTACAAAGATCAAACGAGCCTCTGGAAAAAAAAAGTCCCATCTCGAAATTTGCAATAATCCTTCCAATATCAACAATGTGTCAAACAGGTTCTAGGGAGTTTTCAGTATTTATAAAGACGTCCTTCGAACAAAAAAATAATTCTAAATCATTCCATGAATAATGACGCAGGGGCGGACCCATGAAAGTGAACTTAGAGGGCTTTATGTAAAGGAAATATTGGGGGAAGGGGCTAAAATTAAAAATACATAACAATTTATAAAATTTATAGGGGGATTTTTAAAAATGTTAAGGTTTTTTCAAAAATGGGTGGGGGCTTCAGCCCCAGCACCTTATACCTGGGTCGGACCCTGAATAGAGGGTACTGGGGACAAGGGGCACTCATGTGAAAGGTCGTTGTAACACCTCATCCCACATCGCTTATAAATAAAATATGAGTATAGTATATAATGAACTATATAGATTACTACTAATAACTTGAGCTTAAGTATGTTGGGTCACGTGACAGGCTTACCAAGTTATTGGGCTAATGGGCTATTTGGGTCGTGACAAATGATATCAGAGCCAGGTTATCAGCCAGAAATATAGGTTACTACTAACAATTTGGGTTTAAGCATTTTGGACCACGTAACAGGCTTACTAAATTATTGGGCCAGTAGGCTACTCGGGTTATGACAGTCATCCTGGCCGATATTGTACTGAACTTGATCAATATTTTGTGTATGCGTTTGGGCATCATTTTCTCGCATATTAGTTAACAGGCTTGGTTTGGCCTCAGCTGAAAGAACAGCCCAACCATTGGGCCGGAGATCACCAGCAGATGGTTCTCAAATCTCTTTTCCTGTCATTTTTCTTACATTTTTTAATGGATCTCAATCTCCATATATATAATACTGTTAAAAATCCATTTTATCCATCACAGCCAGAGAAGTGGCTCTCCGATTATGTGTGACCAAATCAAGGGATATGGTTCTGACCATATCAAAGAAATAGCCATCGAAGCTTAAGGGCAAAAACCGTTTGGGCCCATTAGCCCCCACAATCCGACATTAGCATGCTTAAGGACTCAGCCTACGGATATGGTGACCATATCAAAGAAATAGCCATCGACGCCTATGGGCAAAAACCGTGTGGGCCCATTAGGCCCTACACTCCGACATTGGCATGCTTAAGGACTCAGCCTAACAAATTTAGCAAAAAGTGGCAAGCACAATTTGCACACTGGTTGGGCCACAGTTCAAGGACGATAGGTCTGATCCGTGCCAAAACACTATTACTGACAACAAAATGGGATGGCCTTGGTCAATGTTCAACCAATTCTGTCCCAGCCCATGGACACCTCTGCTATGGGGTACGGAAATTTGTATAAGCCGTTAATGGACACCAAATTGTCATTTCTTTAGAGCTCAGGCTGGCGCACTTATCCTCATCCTATAAAATATTAGACCATTTGATGAGAAGATGACGTTAAATTTAGAGGTGAACTGATTGTAGAGAACGTAAGTTCTACCAAGGTAGTCCTGCATTTGCATATCATGTTAGCAACTAGATAATAATGTAGGTTTCTTCACTCCTAAATCACCATACGAAGCATTGGCAGCTTGGATTGTGTAGTTGACATAGTTCATCAGATATTCCACCCATGATGGCCCTCGCAAATTTAATGGGTTAGACTGGCTTGCCAACCTGTAACTTGAACAAGTTGTCACAAATTGAAATGTGAAAGACAACACACTCATTGTTGGATGGTGTCAGCAGCACCGTGCACAGCCATGGTTTGAGCAGTGTTGGCAGCTTTCACAGCCACGCCCAAGAATTGATCCAGGGTTCTCGGGTCCTCAAGTGAAAGTACCACACTTGGACCAGTGGCCCTACTTCGGAAAAAAAACAAAGCAATGGCGACGAGTAACACATGATTGGTCAATTGTACCGGACAATGTGGTTACCTCCCAAGACATACAATTGGCTATCTATGTCCCACAAAGTAGTGGGGCCCACTCAATTGTTTTCTAGGCTTCAATGCTAACTTCTTAAGGGGATTGTGCCTGACTCTTTCACCATCAAATTTCTGCAACACCTCATCTTGCAGGTTTTTGTGTTGTGATTGTTGATGAATAGAAAGTGAGAAAAGTAGGTTTTAAGGAAACGAGTTCCTGGTAACAATGGTCGAACGGTAAACCTTGTAAATGGATGAAGGCAAGCCTTTGAACCTGGGAGAAGTTGTAGGAAATGAGATGACTAATATGAATTGTACATGTTCTGGTTTTGTCCATTCAACTCAACAGGAACGAGCAGGGATGGGTATTACCTGATGACTTTTACATGATTGCATTAGATTTTTTTTTTTAATGACTGAGTGTATCCCTAGCCAGCTGAGCCAAGAGACATTTGGCATTCGGCCCAGGGGTTACCTATTTCTGACAAGCAAAGACTAATCTCTAGGGGAGTACACACATGGTCGCATACATAGTACACGAATAATGCAAAAGATGACAGTCGAACTCGAGACCTTAGAAAGCAAACTCAAGACTTAAACCAACTGAGCCACTATCTTCACCCCAATTGCATTTGGTTATTGAAGTCCAACGGATATGTCAAATGCCACCTGGCACTCCAAACAAGACAAAAAGGCATATGAAGCCTCTCCAACCCAAATGTCTAATCTTATGTGGCATTTGACATGAATGGGTGGAATGCCAATATTGGCATATGAAAAAGCAAATGCCAATTTTTTTTAATATTTTAAGATGTAGGGTCCATAGCTATTCAAAAGCTTTTAAAAAAATATATAATAAAATAAGAAAAGTTAAAAGAGCAAAAAGACAAAAGTATAATAAAATAATAAATTTGACATGTGGGTTGAAGTTGACATTTTTTAAGATGCCAAATCCCAAACTTCAAATTGCCACGTAAGCTTTTAAATGTAATTTGGCATCTCTAAATTTGACATCTCCCTTGGAGATGCTCTAATGTGATCATCTCCAACGGTTATTCTAAATGTTATGTGGCATCTCCACCTAGACAAAAAAGGTATGTGAGTATCTCCAAAGAAAAAATCAAATGTGACATGACATTTGACATATGGGTTTAGGATGTCAAATTTGATATTCCATAAAGTCATAGGCCAATTTTACTTTTGAATTGTTTATTACATGGGGCCCAGAAGAATGTAAAGATTTTATAAAGTTTCTTATGATGTAGGTCCCATAAGAATGAAAATTTATAATAAAATATGAATTTGACTTATTGGTTGGAGTTCCCAGTTTTCAAGCATGCCAAATCTCAAACCTTTAAAATACCACATAAGCCATCAAATGAAGTTTGGCATTTCCAAAATGGCATCTCCCTTAGGGAGTGAGATGTTATTTCGAAGATGCCAAATTCCAATTAAATGCTTTTATGGTAATTTGAAGGTTTGGAATTTGGCATCTTTAAAAGTAGGAACCCCACTCAATGTGTAAATTTATTATTTTATTATATTTATACATTTTTTGGGACCCACATCATAAAATCTTTTTAAAATTGTAAAAGACTTTTACATTCTTGTGGGACCCACATTTAATCAGAAAAATCCCCTTATATCAGTTGTAGAGCCAAAAAGGCCCAAGAAAACGTAAAGGACCATAGTGGTTCCAAAGGACTGATGCGGTATATTTTTTTTCCATTTTCCCTCAGAGGGGATATCGTTGCTCTGAAAACATAATATAATCATAAGGCCCCTCTTTTCCCCTTTTTTCATCATCTTCTTCTCTTCATCTCTTCCATCGATCATGTGTGCTGGTCCTAGGTGCTCTTCAACGCTTCCTCTTCCTCATCTATTAACATAACAACCACGTGCATATCTTAAGTTGTTTTCTTCTTCGTAGGCTTCACAACAAGATCGAGGGGATTTTGCTTAACTCAAAGTCCCAACAATTCCACTATCAACGTTCCACATCATCGTGAATCCAATACGTGTCTTGCATGGATTTCATTTTTACTTTGGTCTTTCTATTTAGTATGGGTTCTTTTGGGTTCTTATTCCTCCTTGTAAAGGATTTGATTTTAGGATTTTATTTGGGTATGATTTAGATTTTCATCTCTTTTTATAGAATGTAAAGAAAACGAAGGGTGTTTTTAAGACATTTACAACATAAATAAAAACAAGAGAAACACACATGACATTGCCCTAATAAACCATACAAGTAAAAAGTTTAATACGTAGAATCCATAAAAGTAGCTCTTTGTCTTGTCGTTGGCCAATGTAACTAAAATCATATGTTACTAACAAAAGATGCATATATGATACAAAAAGTGGTCGGTGTTACAACATGTTTAAGAAAGGGTGTAACCATAAAAAAATGGAAATAGAGTCTTCTCTGATGAGAGGAGTTTCTTTCATAATCCATAAAGTACATGCCTAACAAATTGTTATTTATAGTTGGGCCGGAAACAAATGAAGAGTCAACCTTCCATTGATTTTAACTCCAGAAAATCATTCCCCATACATAGCAAATAATGAAATAAGACTGTGATAAGATGTTGTTATGGGAAGTCTTATCCGATTTGGACTCTCCCACTAAAGGCTAGTGTCTAACAATTAAGTACAGCACACTCTAGGTTGATACCTGTCTTCATATAAATAGAACACCATATCTCCTCTTCACATACTGCATAAATCCACTGACAATGAGTCCAAGACACGTCAACCATAACCCAAAGGTTTTAAGCATAGCTTTGGCACACTTGGTGGGACTAAAACATATAATTTCAAGATTAGATGATTTAAAAGGATTTGAAAAGATTTGGAATTTTTAATCCACCCAAATAGCTTGTTCAGAAACGAGTATAGCACCCAAGCCTTCTAGAAAGAAACTAAGAATGAGATAGTTATCAATGAATACGCATTAGCTACATTGGATGATATCATGATATTCATATTCTAAAAGTTAATTCAGATGTATGTCACCTGGGGCCCATTTAGATCTTTGTAAATGCATAAGTTACGGTCAATAATACAGTCAACCACTTTTAATTGTTCAAGTGCAACATAAGTAGGTGCTTCCGAGAAATAGATATCACTGTCTTCTTGAATATTTACAGTGGGAATTTCCAACACAAGTTCTGATGTATAACTTCCTTTTCATTGTGGTCTTCTCTTTTGTATTTGCATCCACCATGACTCGCTTCATCAATATCCATCCATTGAAGTCTTCAATATGAAAAAAAAACAAAAACATGAATTAGAAATTATACTTAATGAAATATGATCCTTTTTTGGCATTATAAAACTATTAGGAGGAACATACCTAGATTGGAATTGAAGTAGATCGTTTGCTTTACTCATTGTACTTTTGGTAACACATAAATTCAACTTACTCATAATTCTTGACACTTTAAACATTACATTGACATCCACATCTTCTTCTATAGTAATATAGGAGCATCTAATTTCACTGTGAAAAAGGAATTGTAAAGTTGCCTTCTTAAAGTCCTCCTCCAACTTAGAAACTTCAAGCGCAACATTAAGCAAAGAGGTATATGACATGTTAGTGGATAGATATCTCATTTTTTGTTTTCCACCTTTGTAAGACAAGCATATACTACCATAATCAATCTCTTCATCTAATGGAATATAGTCAAAACCTCATCGCCTGACATCCTATTAGTACATGAAATAAAAGGAGTTGAATTATATTAGTAATTTTATAAAAGTAAAAAGGTGCACAACTTCCAATCACAATAAGTACTTTAAACTATTTCTTCTACGTAACATGATTGAGTAACTATATATATCAAGTACTTATGATAAGAAGAAATGGAAATATCTCATTTTAAATCACATATTCTTGTTATAATCTTGAAAAAGAGGACTACATCAATAAAAAAAAATTTTTTGTGGAAGGTGTCATAAATAAGAAAACATGGGAGAGTAGTAATGGCAACCCTAAGAAATTCTCTTTGGAGGAGGCTTTATGTAAAAAATATATATTAAGGGAAGGGCCAAATCTAAAAAATGCATATTAATTCTTAGAATCCATAAGAGTTTTTTTTTATAATTTTTAAACTTTGTGTGGGGCTTCAGCCCTAAATTTATGTACTTGGGTCTACCTTACCATAATGACAAATGAGCACCATCGTGCACATGTTCAAGGGGATACATGAGAGACACTTGTGTGGTAAATGATTTCAGTGGCTAAAAAAAAATATCATTTGTGATTGTTACTATACGTTTAATGTTACTTGATGAGATAAGGAAAACAGATAACTACGTCATTGAGTATGACACAATTGAACATAAAAGTCTAAGATAAAGCAAGATAAGCCTAACATGAGACAATGAATGAGTAAAATAGAATAAAAACAAAGCCTTTTTAATTTAGAA
This sequence comes from Sextonia rubra, assembly GCA_037013555.1. NCBI lineage: Eukaryota > Viridiplantae > Streptophyta > Magnoliopsida > Laurales > Lauraceae > Sextonia > Sextonia rubra. The sequence goes on along the minus strand of JASUAD010000011.1, from coordinate 26,178,348 downwards.
TTTAATGGAACAGGAGGTTTACAAGTTTGTTGTCATCTTTTGCCACCATTTAGTCCCAAAAGGTAAACAGAAAGTGATCATTCCAAATGGAGGTATTACAATGGATTCAAAAGAAATGAAGATTATTCAAGAATCCATGTAAATTTTCACATTGTCTACACATAGAGTTACATATCTCATTAAGCATTCACAAAATCACACAAAACATATTAAAGGAAGCAAAAAAAAAAGGCGTTCCACAGTTCTAGTGCAGAAGTTTTGCTAAGTAGAACCATTTAACCAACCAAAAGTGTGGAAGTGTGGTTTTGTGTATACATCGCATCTCAAGCAACTCAAAATAATCAAATGCAAGATATTATGTGCTAAGGTTGTGTGTCTACAAGCCTCTTTCAATGGAGTCCACCTTTTTTTTTCAATTGAGTCCACCTTCCCCTTCAATTGAGTCCACGACCCCTTTAATGGAATCCATGTTCTTATTTAATGGAGTATATAATACAAAATGGCTTAAAGGTAAAGTGGCAAAACAAGAAGTTGCAAAGAGAAATCTCGTCCTTTAAAAGAAAATTAGAAAAGTGGGGAAGGAGAAACGAAGTTCATGTATATAAAAAAAAATTATGAGCAGCGATATCCCCGTTCATCTAATATTCAGCAGCGATATCCCTGCCCATGAAAAGTAACAAAAACATAAACCACAAAGGGCCCTGGGGACCATACATGGCAATTCAAGTCTGCTAGCGCTTTTTTGATTTGCAACCGATGTTAGAGGATTTTTACTATTAAATCCTCTAAAATATTCAAGAAAAATATATGACATATTGCATTTTTATTTGTCAAATTCCGCATCCCAGCTTCTCATGCTAAATGCCACGTCAGGTTTTGCATTTCGGGTGGAGAGTCTTTAAATGGCTTTTCTTATAATTGGAAGTGTCATGTGGCATCTGACACTTTTGATCGGAGATGCTCTAGCCCTGCTTTCATTAAATATAAACCTTTAATTTGCTTTCCTCAGGACTCTCGATCTGAACTTCATGATCACATTACTACATCTTTACTATTAAAAGATCACCTCTTGGGCAAAAACAATTCTTACATTGTGGTATTGCCTCCAATATAAAGGAAACATGTGCACATGAGAGATGAGATCGAGTTCATCAGCGAGCTTCTGACGGTCGCACATGTAGTAGGGTTGCTAATGAAGACGTCAGAGTGTCACAATTTACGACATACCAGAGGAGGAAGAGGGCCCCTGCACAAATATCAATTTGGTTGGTTGATATTCATTTGGGCACAAATCAATTTTTCAAAGAGGATCCACCTTTGGATCATGATTTTATCATGGATCAATGATCAGATCAAGGCATCCACTTAATCAGTTGAAGACGCTAGCCACATTGGAATGACTAGATAGACAAGACCCCACATGCATAAATGAGGAAAGCCCCACCCTGGAAAGACGCCCATGGGCTACTAACGGAGCTAGTTGGGTTCACTGGGTCCAACTTGAGTGCGACGTCAAGCCTCATGGCGGGGGCGACCACTTTAGGTCTTGCATTAAGTTTATTTTATGTTTTTGGATCGTTTTGAAAATCATAGAAACATTCAGTTAAGTTATTTATGTTTTAATCCCAACCATTGATGTATTTTAAGAATTTGCATTGGATCTATGGTTAACAAGACACTAGATATTAATTGTAATGCTCTCTTTTTTTGGGTTACTAAATACAAGAATAAAGATTGAATTTTTTATATCTCTTCGGTAATTGAAATTTGAAGAGAATCCTTTTGGTGCAAATCCAAGGTAATCCTCTAATGTTTTTGTGTTCTTTGTTGAGGTTAACATTAGATATTTTTCTCATTCGATTTCCTACCACATCTTATGATACACTAAAGCATCCAAAACATAACCGAACTCCCCAGGTGGCATCACTGCCCTAGCCAAACCCATGACAAAGGATTTCCTCTTGGTCAAACCCCCATTACCCTATTCCCTCTTAACCGACACCCCTATAGGCTCAATTGGGTTGGCCGAACCCCTCTTGGTTGTTCCTTGTTCCTTAGACCTTAGATCATTATCTAGGGCTAGTTTACTGGCATTCTATACATATACCATATTGTAAAATGAGGAGGAAGTTGATTTCACGTGATGACTGAAGTAAACGCTAGGGGCTTTGTAACATTCCCCATATGTATGTATAGGAGTTTATTTGGCTGAGAACTATTCGTATGGTAGATAATGCAACCCATCCAACAGCGCATGCGCAGCCCTTTTAAGGTAGTAAAAAAGGAAAGCCGCTATTTCAAAACCAATTTTTGCTCAGCTTACATATCATTTAAAAAAACTTTAAATATTTTTAAAATATTTCTACCTCCATCTCTCCCTGCACACCTTTTCTCTTCTTCCCTCCTCTCTCCTCCCCTTCCCCACCTCTCTCTCCAGCTGACTACGAGCTCCGACAGCAAAAGGAAACTCTTCCACTCCATTTGCCTCTTCCTCTTCCTCCTCTTCCTCTTCCTCTTCCTCTCTCTATTCTTTCTCTCTTTCCCTCTCCCTTCCCTCGGGGGTGGGAGGAGAGAGGGAGGGGAGAGAAAAAGAGAGAAAGAATAAAAGGAGGAAGAGGGAGAGTTTCCCCTCCAATGCCCAAAAGTGTTGCCGGCGAGAGGGGGAGAAAAGGTGTGTGAAAAGAGAAGGGGGACTGGGGTATTTTGAATTTTTTTTTTTTTCTAAATGGTGTGTAAACCAAGCAAAGGGGGGACGGGGTATTTTGGATTTTTCTTTTTTTCTAAATGACAAGTACATTGAGCAAAAACTACAAGTGAAGCAGTAGCTAAAAAAAAGAAAAAAGAAAAACCCTCTCTCTTCCTCTCCTCCAACGAAAATCACCAAAACAATCAAGCATATTCCCCACTCTCCCTTGTCTTCCCAATGGATGCCGAAGATCTCTTTCTCCAGTTGCAACTCTCAGTTCCCTCTCAGCTATCGGCCCTTTCTCAATTAGCGATCTCGTTCCAGTCGATGGATCCCATCCCCTTCTTCCAGGTTACTTTCTTCCTCTCTGCTCCCAGTCCCCCACTCTCTCGTTCTCCCTTTGTTCCTCTAGGCCTGAAAACTATGTTCTCCTTTCTCCAAAACCCCAAAAGCATTGTTATCCTTGAATCAAATGTAACGTGTACAGGTCCTAATATGGGTAAGAGATAGTTTGATGGTAAGGCTAAGCATATGCTAAAAAATAAGATCTATTTGAGTAACATTTTGGACATCCCAATGAAGGAGAGATGCATTAATTTTGAGCAATTTTATTTCTCAATAGGTGTGGAATGAGTGGGGCCTAGGGTTTCAGATTTGTTAATAGAAAGAGGCTTTCTCGATCTTCTTAATTTTGTGGAGGTGTCACACTAATCATAAAGTGATGCCCGTGTATTGGGATAATCTAAACTGTCTTAAGACATTTGTTTTCTCCTTTTAACAACTAATATATTATATATTTTTCTATTTGAAATCATCTAAAAGATTGAAATAAGTACACCTTCGTCAATTAATACAATTATAACAAAAGTTGAAGGGGAGAAAATCCCAAAATTTGGACAGTTATTTGACAACACAGAGGAGCCCTACAATGTTTATAACAATTATGCAAAAGCTGTGGGTTTTAGCATTAAATGAGGCTCTGAGACAAGGGTCAATAATGAAATAGTCAGAAAAAATTTTACATGCTCTAAAGAAAGGTTGTAGCAAAGCAAAAGTAGGCAGTGAAGCTATAAAGAAAAAGACAACTATTGGATACACGAGAGAATTGCGGGGCATACCTTCAAATTAAAGAAAACTAAATGAGGGCAATTGATGTTCTTTAAAGTTGTTGTGGAACATACTTACTTATTAAGTACCCTTAAAAAGACTCATATGCTATGATCACACCGTACACTACAGTTAGTGCTCCAAAGGAAAAACTAACAGAAATTTATGGGGCTGATAATATGCGGCCAAGGAACCAAATGCGACTTTTAGTATGGCAAGCAAGTGGACGAGATTGTTGGCTATGTGGGTCCAGACCATTAGTGGGTTCAGTGGCTGGGGTGGTTTCCCTAATGATATTAGGAATTTCCTGTTTTGTCAAACAGCAATTTTCTAATCGGTTAGAACTTTCCTTTTTCTTGAGATAAAGTTCTTGGGGGATAAGGATGTAATGGTTATATATATGATGTAATCTGTAACCCTAGAGAGAGACTGAGAGTGGCTGAGATTCCAAGGCTGTGGTTTCATAGATTGGAGGAGAACCTAGTGGAAATTGGTTTCCCGTGGACGTAGGCATCTTTGCCGAACCACGAAATCGCTTATCTTCTTGTGTGGTGATTGTTTCATCTTGGTTGCCTTTGCACACACGCGCACAATAAGTGGTATCAGAGTGTCGACGTTGTGCGTGGAAGATCAACGGGAAAAGATCAGTCGTGATCTCTGTCGGGCCACTAGGAGTAAATCGATATCTCTGTTATAGAAAACAGAGATTCGGTTTTTTTTTTTTTACCTGGGATTGAAAATCCCAAGTCGTCTTCAACCTGGGGTCAACGTTCTGTAACACAGATTGCAGACGGATGAATCAAACTGCCTGGTCCGGCTCCGACTCAGGCTTACTGGTTCGGCGACCAGCGGCGACGGCGACGTGTGGACTACCGGCAATCGCTAGCAGCAGCGACCGGTAAGTTGCAGTTTTTTTTTTCTTTCTTCCGGTCTTCGTCCTCAAATTCGACCGCCGATCCGTTTTCCTATGAAAATCTATCCAGCAAACCAAGAACCCAACACTCTGTCTTCTTCGTCTTCACTGATCATGCAAGAACGATTTTCTCTGTTTCCTGAAACAGAGAAACCGAACTGTGGCTCAAGAAGCTTGGTCATATGAGTGAGAAAGGCTTGCAGATGTTGGCAAAGAAGGATTTAATTCCTTGCTCCAAAGGTATATCACTTGACCCTTGTGATTATTGTTTGTATGGTAAACAGCATAGGGTTGCTTTTTCTTCGACATCAAAATTGAAATCAAATATGTTGGATTTGGTATATTCTGATGTTTGTGGTCCCATAGAGATAGAATCATTGGGTGGCAATAAGTTCTTTGTCACATTCATCGATGATGCATATAGGAAAGTCTGGGTTTATCCGTTGAAATCAAAGGATCAAGTGTTCCAGATGTTTCAACAGTTTCATGTCAAGGTTGAAAGAAAAACAAGTAAACTCTTGAAGTGTCTGCGCACAGATAATGGGGGAGAGTACACATCCAACTAATTCAGAAGCTATTGCTTGAAGCATAGCATTCGACATGAAAAGACAGTTCCTGGTACTCCACAGTACAATGGTGTGGCAGAGAGAATGAACCGCACTATTCTTGAGAAGATGAGATGCATGATAAGATTAGTACAGTTGCCTAAGTCATTCTCGGGTGAAGCCGTGCTGACTCTCGTTTATTTGATTAACAGATCTTTCTCCGTTCATTTGAATTATGATCTTCCAGAGAGAAAATGGACAGGTAAAAATGTTTTCTATTCGCACTTAAAGGTGTTTAGGCGTAAAGCGTTTGTACTTGTACCAAAGGAGTAGCGTTCCAAGTTGGACGATAAGGCAGTGAGTTGCATCTTTCTTGGCTATGGTAGAGATGAGTTTGGCTACAGATTATGAGATCCAGCGAAGAAGAAACTTATCAGAAGTAGGAATGTAGTTTTCCATGAAGACCAATTCTTTGGAGATGTTGAGAAGACTGAAAAGTCTTCTGAGAAAGTTGATGGAGTGGTTGATCTCACACCGACTCCTTCTCCGGTGCAGACTACAGGTGGAGAAGGTGGACAAAATGATCCGGATCGTGATGAGGCACAGGGGTTGCCAGATGATGAGGGTGTTGAGTAAGGGGAGCAGCAGTCTGCTCGGATTGAAACCACGGAACCTCAAGTTAGGAGGTCTACACGAGAGCGTCAATCATCAACTAGGTATCCTGCATCCGAATATGTTTTGCTTACTGATGAGGGAGAGCCAGATAGCTTCCGAAAAGCAATGACTCATGCTGATAAAGATGAGTAGATGAAGGCTATGCAGGATGAGATGAGTTCTTTGAAGAAGAACAAGACATATGAGTTGGTGCAACTTCCTAAAGATAAGAATGTTCTGAAAAACAAATGAGTGTTCAATCTGAAAAAGGATGAGAATGGGAAACTGGTGAAGCACAAAGCACGGTTAGTGGTAAAAAGCTTTGCACAGATGAAGGGTATCGACTTCAGTGATGTTTTCCCTCCTGTTGTGAAAATGACTTCTATTAGAGTCGTTTTTGGTCTAGTCGCCAGCATGGACCTTGAGCTTGAACAGATAGACGTGAAGACCGCGTTTCTTCACGATAACTTGAAAGAAGAGATCTACATGACTCAGCCAGAGGGGTTTGAGGTAGAAGGAAAAGAATAGATGGTTTGCAAGTTGAAGAAGAGTCTCTATGGGCTTAAGCAAGCACCGAGACAGTGGTATAAGAAATTTGATTCATTCATGTTGAGTCATGGGTACCGGAGGACAGCTGCAGATCATTGTGTCTATGTTCGTTGATTTATTGATGACAGGTTCATCATCCTTCTTTTATATGTAGATAATATGCCGATAGTTGGACAGGATAGCAAGTTGATTGGCAAGTTAAAAGAGGAGATGTCAAAGTCATTTGACATGAAAGACTTGGGTCCCGCACGAACGATATTGGGCATGCAAATACGTCGTGATAAAAGTTTCAAGTAGCTGTGGTTGTCACAGGAGAAATATGTTGAACGAGTGCTCGAGCGATTCAACATGAAGAATGCTAAGCCAGTTAGCATACCTCTAGCCAGTCACTTCAAACTAAGTAGGCGCTTATATCCTACTACAGATGATGAAAAGGAACGGATGGCATGTGTTCCTTACTCCTCTGCTGTGGGGAGTCTCATGTAAGTCATGGTTTGTACACGGCCAGACATTGGTCATGCTGTGAGTTTAGTGAGTAGATTTCTCGCAAACCCTGGAAAGAGCATTGGGAAGCAGTGAAGTGAATCTTTAGGTATTTAAGAGGTACTTCCAAGGTATGCTTGTGTTTCGGAGGCTCAAAACCAGTCATGGAAGATTATACTGATGCTGATTTTGCAGGCGATCTTGATCGTCGGTTGTCAACTTCTGGTTATTTATTTACTTTCGTAAGGGGAGCTATTTCCTTACAATCGAAGTTACAGAAGTATACAGCACAGTCTACAATTGAAGCGGAATACATAGCTGCTAATGAAGCAGGGAGAGAGATGCTTTGGTTGAAGAGATTCCTTCAAGAACTTGGTTTGAAGCAAGAAAAATATGTAATTTACTGTGATAGTCAGAGTGCTATGAATTTCAGTGAATGCTACATATCATGGTCGCATGAAGCACGTTGATATCAAGTACCATTGGATTCGTGAGGTGATCGAGAAGAACTTCATGAAGCTGGAAAAAATTCATTCGGACAAGAATCAATCAGACATGATGACCAAGGTTGTGTCTAAGGGAAAGCTGGAGCTGTGTTCAGAGTTGGCAGGGTTGAATCCCAGTAAGGGGTTCAGGGCATCTTCCCTATGGTCTGGAGGGGGAGATTGTTGGCCATGTGGGTCCAGACCATTAGTGAGTTCAGTATCTAGGTTGGTTTCCCTAATGATATTAGGAATTTCCTGTTTTGTCAAACAGCAATTTTCTAATCGGTTAGGACTTTCCTTTTTCTTGAGATAGAGTTCTTAGGGGATAAGGATGTAATGATTATATATATGATGTAATCTGTAACCCTAGAGAGAGGCTGAGAGTGGCTGAGATTCCAAGGCTGTGGTTTCACAGATTGGAGGAGAACCTAGTGGAAATTGGTTTCCCGTGAACGTAGGCATCTTTGCCGAACCACGTAAATCGTTTGTCTTCTTGTGTGGTGATTGTTTCATCTTGGTTGCCTTTGCACACATGTGCACAATAGAGATAAACTTGGTTTTACTGAAATAGACTTTCGGAATCATATTAGAGACTAAAGGAAAGAAACAAAGGATAAAGATAGTGATATGTTCTATGAATACTTCAAGCAAATGGAAGAAAAGATCAAAGATATCTTTTCTCTATTGAGAAAGATGATGAGGACCATATTAAACATGTTTTATGGGCTAATTACTTTTTCCAGAAGTCATATGAGCAATTTGGCGATGTTGTTTCATTTGATACAACATACAACACGAATAGATATGGCCTAATTTTTTGTGCATCACTGGAATTAATCGCCACAATCAATCAAGACTATTTGGATGTTGCATGATATCAAATGGAACTTTTGATACATTTGTTTGGGTTTTCAAAAACTGGCTTGAAGCGATGCATGGAGACCCACCAAAGACATTTCCAACGGACTAAGATCTTGCAATGACAAAAGAGACTAGGTCTGTTATGCCTACAACATGGCACCGTTATTTTTTGTGGCACATCACATAAAATTTACAGAAGAATTTAGGCGGAGTTGCGATCCATAAGGACTTGATCCCAACATTTAAACATATTCCAAACAACCCCCTTACAAGAGAGAACTTTGAATTGGATTGGAAGAAAATGTTGATAGATTTTGATGTTTCAAACAATGATTGGCTAAATGCAATCTATGATATTTGTCATATGCGGGTACCAATATATATGTGACACTTATTTTTTTGAGGGATGTCTACAACAAGAAGAAATGAGAGTATTAATGGCTTCCTTAAGCAGGATGTGACATAGAAGAGCGATTTATATGATTTTATTTGGCAGTTTGAGTAAGGCATTGTGACTCAAAAATATCATCAATTGAAGGCAGATAATGACACTATAAATAGAAGGCCAAAGTTGATAACAGTTATGCCAATGGAGAAGAAAATGTCATAAATATATACAAAGAGGATGTTTTTCATGTTTCAAGAACAGTTTATGTACACAACATGTGGCGTTGCTGAGCTTGTAAAAGATGACATGGAACAACGAGTTTATACTGTATCATCATTCAAAAATAACAGGAATTGAACAAACTGGTTTTTTTTTTTTCGAAAAGGAAGACAAAGAAGCAAGATGTTCTTGTCAATTTTTTGAGTTTCAAGGAATTCCATGTGGACATATGATTTTTATTTTCAAACAAGAAAAGATTTACACATTGCCTCAGCAGTGTTGGTGAAGTTCTACTGAATCAACCTGATCCACAGTGCAGGCCCAGCAAGACTGGTTCAACTTTAGTTATTTGAATCACTTGAGGATCCAGTCAACACTCCTAAAATCATGTTCTGTTGTACCTGCTTTGATTTACTTGATAGCTGTACTTTAAATACAAATGTACTCAACCTGAAATGTAAATGTGTGATAATTCAATTTGTTCATGGTATCAAAGCCATAGTGACTCACGTCGCATCATTCTGAAACTCCTTCCATGGCAGACCCATCAACCCAGTTGTCCTCTTCCTCAAATAGCCCCACATTCATACTTTCAAATATTACACATCTAGTCCCCATAAAACTTGACCACAGCAATTATTTGCTGTGGCGTTCTCTCTTCCTTCCAATGTTGAGAAGCCATGGACTTCTAGGCTATGTTGATGGAACGACATCTCCACCACAGCAATTTCAAAATAACGCTGATGGAACTCTCTCCACTACCGTCAATCCTGATTATAAAACCTGGGAACAACAGGACCAACATCTGTTGTCATGGATACAGGCAACCTTATCAACATCAGCCTTACCATATGCAGTAAACTTGAAATCTGCAAGAGCTGTGTGGGAAGCATTGGAGCGCCGGTATGCATCTCTGTCCCGGTCGCATATCATTCATCTCAAGAAAAAACTACAACATCTACGCAAAGGTAGCAACAGTATGCAAGATTATTTGCATCAGATTAAAACTATTTCTGATCAGCTTGCAGCCTGTGGTGCACCCATTGGAGATGATGATTTAATTTTGCACACCTTAGATGGGCTGTCAGTGGAGTATAAGCCCTTCCAGACAGCAATTCGAACACGGTCAAGGTCAGATCCTGTGACCTTGGAAGAGCTGCATACCCTCTTGATATGTGAAGAGCTTAGTCTCACTGAAGAGATCTCTATGATAGCAACTGAGTCAAGTTCAGCCTTGGTAGCTGTCAAGCCGGGAGGAGCTCCACAACTCACTGGACCCTCACCTGGACATGGTAGCAATAGAGGGCGCGGACGTGGCCGCAGTGGGTCAGGAGGAAGAGGACAAACCAACCGTAGACCCAATTCAGATTTGGGAGACAAGCGGGTACCCTGCCAAATCTGCAACCGTCCTGGGCATACGGCGATTGATTGCTATCACAGGATGAATTACTCGTATCAAGGGCGAATTCATCCACAGCGATTGGCTGCTATGGTTGCAGCAAATCCATCAACTGAAAGTTCAACATGGTATTCCGATACCGGTGCCTCACATCATATCACTGCTGAACTGGGTAACATTCCTCAACACTCTAAATATCATGGATCAGACAGCGTTCAGGTGGGAAATGGACAAGGTTTACCCATAACTCATATTGGTTCCTCTACTCTTGAAACCTCTTCTTCTAAATTCCATCTTAAAAATGTTCTCTGCTGCCCTAATGCTTCAACAAATTTGTTGTCAGTTCAGCAATTTTCTAGAGATAATGGTTGTTATTTCATTTTTGATGACTTGGGTTTTTGTATTAAGGACAAGCTGTCGGGGAGGACGCTTTTCCGCGGGCCGAGTGAGAATGGTCTCTATCCTTTCCACAGCTCAAAACCAACTCAAGCTCTTCTCAACAAACTCTCAGAACGTGAGCTGTGGCACTCAAGACTTGGACATCCTTCTGATCGTCTTCAACAGATTATTCTCTCCTCACTTTCCTTATAGTTTTCCAACAATTGTTTTAAGTCACCATGTTCTTCATGTCAATTAGGAAAGTCATCTAAATTGTCCTTTCCTGTCTCTAATTCAGTTGCTTCTTCACCTCTAGAAATAATACACACTGATGTGTGGGGACCTGCACCTATAACTTCTGTTAGCGGTTTCAAATTTTATGTTATTTTTATAGACGATTTCTCTAAATATTGCTGGTTGTATCCCATTGCAAATAAATCAGATGTTTTTCGCATATTTACCATCTTTAAGCCTTATGCTGAAAACCTACTTAATCATAAAATAAAGATCTTAAGATCAGATGGAGGAGGAGAGTATACTAGTCGTGCATTCAATGAGTACCTAAACATCCATGGAATTGCCCGTCAGTACTCATGCCCTTATACTCCAGAACAGAATGAAGTGGCTGAGAGAAAACATAGGCATATAGTGGAAACAGGATTAACCCTCTTAGCTCATGCTCATATGCCTTCATCATATTGGTTGGAAGCCTTTAACACAGCGGTTTACCTCATCAACCGCTTGCCCATTGTTCCTGCAACCAACCTGTCTCCTTGGGAAACTATTTTTCATAAAAGACCAAATTATGATTTTCTCAAAACTTTTGGATGTGCTTGCTACCCATGGATTAGGCCTTACAACAAACACAAACTCAATTTCCACTCAATAAAATGTGTCTTTATTGGTTATAGTTTGCACCACAAAGGTTATAGGTGTCTAGACCCAGTTACTGGACGTGTGTATATTTCCAGACATGTGACCTTTGATGAATCGTATTTTCCATTCTCTAACAAATCTAATCAACGTGCAAAGAAATCTAACCCGTTGATTGTTGACTCACTCTTCGGAATTGGTCCAATCTCTAGTTGGCTACCTGTCTTACCATTGACCTTCCATCAAAGTCCTTCCTATGAGCCACAACCATCCCTTCAAATTCAAGACGCCATCTCATCAGGACCAGTGGAACTGCCGCCCAACCAACCCAGTCCACCCAGTTTTACAAGGTCACAATATCCACAGTATAGACAAATTCAGGCCACAGAACCAAACAACCCTCCTGCAGCTCAATCAATCCCATCAATGACAGACCACGATAATCCATCTTTGCTTCAACCTGTGAGCCCAGTAATATCACATCCTGACTCAAATGTTAGAAATGAGAATTTCCATCCCATGCAAACTCGTTCCAAATCCGGAATCTCAAAGAAAAAGATATGGATTTCAAGATACCCTTTGCCATGTGCTTTGTTGTCCAATTCATGGGATACAGAACCCTTAAGCTATGAACAAGCTGCACAGCACTCTCACTGGCGACAGGCTATGGATCATGAGCTCTTAGCCCTTCAACGTAATCAAACATGGTCATTAGTTCAGTATCAATCTTCGATGAATGTAGTGGGATGCAGATGGGTTTATCGCATTAAAAGGAATCCTGATGGAACCATAAATAAGTACAAGGCACGACTGGTGGCAAAGGGGTTTCATCAGAGACCAGGCATAGACTTCTTTGAAACATTTAGTCCCGTTGTGAAGCAGACCACAATCAGAACTGTTCTAACCATAGCTGTCACCTTGGGCTGGCCCATTAAACAATTAGATGTAGAAAGTGCCTTCTTACATGGAGATCTCAAAGAGGATGTTTATATGGCACAGCCACCAGGCTATATAGACTCAGCACGCCCTTTTCATGTTTGCAAAATGCAAAAATCCATTTATGGACTTAAACAGGCCCCGCGGGCTTGGTATGAGAAATTCACTACAAAATTGATTGATTTGGGCTTCAATTTCTCAGGGTCTGATCCATCTTTGTTTGTGAGAAAGCAAGTGGGTTCCTTAACCTACTTATTGTTAAGTATGTAGATGACATCATTCTAACTGGAAGCAGTAAAGATTATCTACAAATCTTGACTGAACAATTAGGCAAGTTTTTTGCTATGAAGGATATGGGTTCATTGCACTATTTTCTCGGAATAGAAGTACAGCGAACTCCAACTGGAATCTTTTTGTCCCAGACCAAGTATCTGATGGATCTGCTGCATCGTGCCAAAATGGCTGATGCTAAGCCAGTTACAACACCTTCTGTTCGGGTCCAAGTGTCATCAAACAAGGATAGCTTTCTCTCTGATCCTACCTATTATAGAAGCATCGTTGGAGCATTGCAATACATGGTGCTAACTAGACCTGACATTGCGTTTTCTGTCAACAAAGCATGCCAGCGAATGCACCAACCCACTGAAGCAGACTTAAGTGCAGTTAAAAGGATTTTACGGTATCTTAAAGGGACTGCAACGTGTGGGCTTCAAATCAAGCCAGGCCCATTGAATATTATTGCATACTGTGATGCAGACTGGGCAGGTGACCCAGTGGATCGTCGGTCCACCATAGGATGTTGTGTGTTTCTTGGGCCCAATCCAATATTTTGGTCAGCTAAGAAGCAGCCCACGGTGGCAAGATCATCATCAGAGGCTGAATATCGTTCGCTAGCTTTGACAGCTGCAGAAATTTCCTGGATTTGTTTTCTTTTGCGTGACCTTTGCTTTCCCACAACAAAAACACCCTTGGTGTGGTGTGACAATATGAGTGCCATATCTTTAGCATTCAATCCTGTTTTTCATGCCCGAACTAAACATGTGGAGCTTGATTATCACTTTGTGCGTGAAAAGGTGGCTCAGAAACAGCTTGACGTTAGATACATTTCATCCTCAGACCAAGTGGCTGATATTTTCACAAAGAGTCTATCGTCAGACAGGATTAAATTTCTTCAACACAAGCTTGGCGTCATGAACCAACCCGTGCGCTTGAAGGGGGCTGTTGGTGAAGTTCTACTGAATCAACCTGATCCACAGTGCAGGCCCAGCAAGACTGGTTCAACTTTAGTTATTTGAATCACTTGAGGATCCAGTCAACACTCCTAAAATCATGTTCTGTTGTACCTGCTTTGATTTACTTGATAGCTGTACTTTAAATACAAATGTACTCAACCTGAAATGTAAATGTGTGATAATTCAATTTGTTCAAGCAGTACATTTTGAAAAGATGGACAATGAAAGCAAGAGTAAAGGATGACTCTGATAGGAATGCATGCTCCTCGCCAAGAGGTACTAATCCGTTTGTCAGCTGTCTTTTAAACATATTTCTTATTTTTCTTATCCGACTTTAATGCTATTTTGAAGCTACTACTAATTACATCTATTCATGTCAGCACTACAATCCACATCTCTAAATATGATGAGAGTGGTTTAGAAAACTATTCTGAGACTTCTATTAGAGGTGAGGTTTCAGAAAGGTCAGAATCTTAAATTGACACAGTTTTAGGTATACTTTTCTAACATATAAACTATGATTTTTTGGGTACTTTAATTTCCTGATATATGATTGGTTATCCTAATGATTTTTTACAACTTTATTTTGTAGATCTTAAGTGGAGCAATGGTTCGACATGTGGTTGCTGGATATAGGCCTTAAATGAACAATGATCTTTTACAACTTTATTTTGTAGGCCTAGAAGGATTTTGTTGGGCACTGGGGATGTTTCTTTAAATCTGGTTTTACAGGAGTGTTGTTCATGATTTTATACGTATTCCATTTGTGAGTATGAATGAAAATGAGCTGATGCCTTTGTATATTCTTCTCCTATAATTTTTGTTTGGGTTCTGTGAAATTTTATTGGATGTAGATGGGTTCGATGGTGATGATGATTTGAGTCTCTCTTGATAGTGGTTTTTCAAGAAGATTCGTTCTTAATTTTTCATCTTCAATCTTTATTTCTCAAATGACAGAATCATTGACTCATCAGGTGTGAAACTCCCTATTGCTATAAATCAGTTCTTTGTTACTTCCAAACTGACATGATATTTGAATCACAAGTTTGCCAGCTGCCACATGGCAATTAAATGACTATAAGAACCATTTCATGTGGTTAGGCACATGGTAAGCTAATATTTTTTAGAACAAAAACGATGCCAAACGAGCCCATAGTAACACAAGTAATGAAGAATTTGGGAGCCAACCAAGCAATTCTCATACATATATACATATGTAAGCAAAATATGCTAGTGGGTCTCTTGATCAAGAATTACTGACTATTCCAGCCGAAGAAACTGATGAATGAAAGAGGTCTACAGGATCCAATTTTTCTGGTGTCGAAGTAGATGAACTAGAAGAATTTGTCCACTGTAGAAGTTTCTTCTTCCGTCTAATGCTACTGGATCAGACACAGCTGGGAAGCTTGATTTTGATTTGAATGAAGGCTTTATGCTGATGAAGGGAATCCAAGTGACTCTAGGATGCTGCTCCTGGAAAGCACAGTCGATTGATCCCAACAAGGAAATAACCCATAAAAATATTTTACAATCACCATCAAACTGATTCTATTTCTGTTTGCACATTTTACATTGTTTACGAGTAGAAAATGTGCCTCTGTACGTTGTGTGCTCCTTCCACATGATTAGTAATTGACACCAGGTATCAACCATCTACATTCATACATAAATACGTCCAAGATCTGGAAAATCAGTTAGGAAAAGACAAATAAACAACATTTTCATAAATTATAAATCTGTTCATTCTTCAAAATATCCACCATCCATTTATGTTAAGATTAAAACATACGTCACACGTGCCCTGACGACCTTCAAGTTGTTAGGAAAGACTTACATTTTAATACATTGTTTTCAATATGCGAACTATACTCACAATACAACACAAAAGCATCACTCATCAAAATATATCATTAAGTCTTTAAAAAAGCATCATTTTATGTGTACTTTAGGAGATTTTAAGTACTTATTCATTATAAATCTCTTCATTTGATTTGAAATCATGTTTGTATGATTTTAGAAATCATTTTTTAGTTTTCTTGCAAAAATCATTGAAAATCATTAATTTTCCATAAAATCATAGAACTTTTCATTTTTAGATTTCAATTTTTAGAAGGTTATAAATGAAATGATAAAATTTTTATATGAAATGATAAATTTTGTCATCATCATTAGTTATTTAAAGATAAATCATGATCAATGATGTGAATTTATGGTGTCATTTTATGTGAATTGAGTCCGTATTAGTGTATTTGTGACTTGTGGTAAATAAATTGTTGAATTAATTAAATGACATTTTTATGTGTAAGGAAAATTTGAGAAGAAGGACCCACATGCATCTTTGTTGTGAATTATTCAAGAAAGTTTTCTTTTGAATTTGAAATTCAAAATTGAATTTGAAGGAGAAAAGAAAGTGTTATGGGAAGATTCTTTGCAAGAGAATAATAAGGAGTAGAGTTTGCCAAAATAAATAGAGAGCTAGCCATATATGGGTCATCCACTTCAACTTGAGATTGAGCTAAGATCTTGCCAAAACTTAAATTAGAGAAAGTTTAAGAAGGAAAGTATGCTTTGAAAACGAGAAAAATGAGGAGAGTTTTTAGCATGCAATGGATGCTCCAACCCAGTCACTGTAGCAATCTCTCGGCCACAACAAGAATTTTTGTTTTCCACTTCACCAAAATTCAAACCACTTGGAAGAACATCAAAAGTGGGCCATGATCATATGAATCGTGTGAATGGGAACATAAAGAAGCTAATGGCATGTCACACGTTGGATCATTGGATTGTTTTACAAACTAGGCATGTTAAGAAAATAAGTCATACACAGTTGGAAAGTGGGTCTCCTAACATAAATGCCAGCCTATTCCTTATTAAAAGCACTTTTAAAGAAAGAGTACAAAGGAGATTGGGCCAACTAATTTGTATTGGAAAGACTCTCCAATTACATATGCACATGTGCTTCACACCTAAGCCCCATGCCATTATAAATATGTCTCTGTCTACCCATTTTGGGGGACCGTCCCACACCATTCCATGCCAACAGCACTTCTCCTCTTTCTCTCTCTCATACAAGTCCATCACCCAAAGTAGGGCTAGGCCAGCCACCTTCGGATCCACTCCATTCCATCACATCCTTTCCATTTCATCTTCTTTCTCTCAACTACTCCTCTTTTAGTGTGAAACTTGAAAATTAGTGCGCGGATTATGCGCAAGTCCCATCTCTGTCTTGATGTCTTGATCTAGAGTATGAATAGTCTCTTTTGGATATTATTGATTGAATTGGTTCATTTTAGTTTAACAAGATGCAATTAGTGAGGTCAAAGTATCCCACCTAGATAGACATCATGTGTTTGAGTGTGGTGACAGCACACACTTTGTGTGGTGTTTTTATGGTCTTTTATTAATTTGCCAATATGATGTTTTCATTTTCCATAATTAAAAAAACTAGAATTCTTTTAATTTTATTCTTTATTCTTTATATATGAATTATTCATTTCTTTTTTTTAGTTCAATTCATGATTTGTCTATTTACATTGGTGGTTTGATGCGTCTATTTGTTTTACAGTAATTAGTTTAGGTTACTTTTTAATTTAGGATTTTGAGATTATGTTTAATTCTGAATTGTTATTTACTTTCAGATTTGAGATTGTAATTTAAATTTAATTTTCAAATTCAGTAGTGTGTATTTTTATAGATTTTATTAGACTAGCATTAGTTTTTCAATTATGACAGGTTTTTTGCAAAAATTAGTTCCCTATGGATACGATCCCTGACTTACCGGATAAAACTACAATCATCGACCTGGAACTTGGGGTCCACATCGATCAATATACATCACACTTGTCCTGATTCTTTTCCATTCGTCAAGCAATTTTTCATCTCTTAAATTGCTATCCATAGAATTTAATTTTATCTATCCATTGTCTTCTTTATATCTTCAATCAGTGCTGCCAAATTCTTTTCATCATACATTTCATCTTTCCATATGAATCTACTTCAACATTTTTTGTCCTATAAAAGGAAGGAAAATTTTCATTATAGATAAGCTCTAATCAGCATATAATAACGTTGTTACAAAATATAAAAATCTAAAGCAGTTACTTTCCAATTAGGACGTCTCCAAAACTTTCTATTTGGATTAAATCTTGTATGAGAGTTCAGACAAATATACTACTAATATGCATTTAGACAGTTGAACTGGTATCCTCTTGGTTGTGAGGAGGAGCCCATAGACTTGCTAATAATATGCCTTTAAACAGTTAAACATTAACTCAATGTTTGAATGGGCTGTACTTCCATTGGTAAAATTAACAACCAAATAAGAGTATATAGTTTCATCTCAAAAACTATATTAGGGACTAAATTTTGATTGTGAAAATTATTATTTTTTCTTCAAAGTTGTCATTTTCTTCTCAAAAGAGGTGCTGTCCTCACAAAAATTTCTCTAACAGCATCTACCCAAGGCTATCATCCATTTTTTCAGCAAACAAGTAGATGTGGTCTTTTGAAGAAAAGTCATAAGAACAAAAAAAAAACAGAAAAGAAGGTGATAGTAATCAAAACTTCTTTTTTTTGTTTTAACCACTTATAAAAATACAATTCTAGGAATTTAGTTACATGAAGCAAACAGGTCCTAAATAAACCATATAGGCGTACAACTATTTCAGCTTACTGCCTATTGGTGAGATTATAACCATTACCAATGAGAATCAAAATCAAGTTATGTAATTCAATCAAGCCTGATTGAGTAGGCATTTATATTTGATTGGACCCGTTGAATCAACCCAAGTAACTGAGAAAATTAGAAAAGTTACTAAGGTGATTAACCGTGCTAAGATCCATCTAAAAGAAACTAGAAAAATCAAAATCACTGAATTTGAAGAATGTCAAAAGGTTATATCGTCTTCCCCAATCAATACCCAATCGATGAAATTAGCCGAAACCCTCAATGAAATCAACCAAACCATTCACATATTATGAAATCCATGAAATCAAACAACCCATTCAGATTTTTCATATGAAAACAAGAATACCACATAAATTTTATAGACATCAAGCAACCTCTTCATATAATTAAGAATAATTTCAGAATTTTTATAATGGTACATATGGTGGAGTTGGAGAGAGGGTTTCAATGATGTTCGGATATTTGAGTGTTGGCTAATTAATGGTATTGAAAAAACTCAGGGTCTATTGAGTTGCAATTTGTATTAATTTTAGTATGGATTGTAGTGTATATCATCAGATGAGCTGAAGTGAAGAAACTGAAAAAAGAACGCAAATTAAAGTGTTTTTCTTAGGACATCTTAGATTAAAACGGTCATAACCCACAAACCAATCTCAGGGCGAGCTATCTCCCGTTGGATATATCTTTTCGAATTAATATCTATGGGTTTCAAGATTATGTCAATCGGAGCAAAAATGACAAAGTTATAGCATTAGGAAGTTTGGAGGATATATTTACAGAAATGCCATCCGCTAGAGCAGGCATTTCATCTGTTCAAGCGGACAACGTAGAGTCTTAATCTAAATTTCAACTGAAGACAGAAACAAGGCCGACCCAAAGCGAATGACAAACAAAACCCTACCGATTTGCACAAAAACACTTTCCAAATTATACCAAGACTGCATATTTCTATTTTACATGGAGTATAACCCTAAGGTACGAATTAAGAGTTATTTAAATGGTTTCTCTCTAAACCCTAAATATAAGATCTCTTGGTTCTACGTCCAGAAAATCTTTTGAATATTCATCTTCTTCTCTAGAGCAGTCATTAGAGAGATTATGTTGAAACTTTGTATTCTAAAGGCTATGGCTTCTACTTCATAGGAGATATATACACCTTGCGAATTCAAGGTGGTTGGTTCAAGCATGGCAAGCGGTAAACAATGTGGAGTCAATAAGATACTGCGATCCTTAGGTTGAGTTGCAACTGGGGGAAGGATTATGAGTATTGATTGTAATTGCTCAATTTCTTAGTGATTAGTTTTCCTTTGGTCTTGGAGATAGGACTTGTGGATTTCCCTGTATAGGGTTTCCACATAAACAATCGTGTGCCTTTGTCTTCTTGTAGTTAATTGTTTTCCAATTCTTTTTTATTTTCACCATAGTTAATTGAGCTGCACTCTAATATCCAATTAGGGCAAATTTTTCAAATGATATAAAAGAGAGAGGAAGAATGGTGCAAGGGAGGATGTGGACGAGATTCATAAAAGTGGACAAAGAGAGATGGAAAGGAGACAACAAACCTAGTGGTTGATGGAGAGAGGAGTCTTTGTCCTTCAAATCACCCTCTTATTTTTGTTCTTGCTTCCTTTTCCTCCTTTTCATTTCGTCAAACACCCAGTGCTCTTTGTTGTTTAGGAGGAAAATATGAGAGGGAGGATATGGAAGTGAGAGGTTTTTTTTTCCCATTTGAAATGGAGGTTCGGAGTTTTGATGCAGGGCTTCCTTCTGTGGGATAGACGTGAGAGTGGGGAGAGATAGTAGAGAGAGATTAAGGAAAGTACTAATGCTCGATGCTTTGTGTCGTTGGGGAAGAGGAAGAGAGGGGAAGAGAGAGGTTTTTTTCATTGGGGAGGGAGAGATGGAGGATTTAGGTTATACGCAAAGGAATATTCAAGTGAGAACTAGTTCTCACTGTGCTTCCACGAGAACTATTGGTGGGGCCCACCTAGCAATCCATCTAAACTGTGTATGAACAAAAACCCCCCCTTGATAGTTACTAATCCTGGAGGTGTAACAAATAACCGAAAAACCGTCTAACCAAACCGAACCGAACTAAACCCTGATTAATAACCGTGTTTTACGGTTTGGTTATGGTTACAGTTATTAAAATCAGAAAACCATCTATTACAGTTAGATTTCGGTTTTCAATCATGGGTCACAGTTAATAACCGAACCGAACTGTAACATATGGTTCGGTTAACCATAAAACTATTAACCGCATTATTAATTTAAAATTAGAAAAAAAATAAAGGGGCCAAAATGTAATTCTTTTTAACTTTAAGCAAAATGATGAAGCCCTAAGACCTAAATGTAAAAAAACCCAGCTGGCCCCCCTTTTCAAAGAAACAAGAGGAAGAAGAAGAAAAAGAAAAAGAGGCAGATTCGATCATTTGAAGGACTAAAGGAGGAAGAAGAAAAAAAGGCCCTAGCCCTTTTCAACAAAACTTATTGTTTGATTTAATCCAACTCAATTTTTATTTAAAAAAACCTGCATGAACCATCAAAACATTTTTTTAACCTATTTTAATCTTGTTTTCACCAGTTAATTCATACAGTTGTAGATGAACCGTGGGATTGATTCCTCTATATGTCTTACTTAAAAAGTTAAAAAATTGTGTATTGGCGTTTGAGGTAGACAAGAGTCATTAGAATTTGGAAGGCCCTTTTAATGAGATAGCCAGCTAAGAAGTAAGTCCACAGTCTTTTGTCTAAGAATTAAACTAACTATAGAATTATAGATTTTACTATATTACACCCCTCATTGTTGAACTAAAGGGGTAAGAATTATCTCATGGGATTGATATTTTACAGACCCACTAGGTCTTTTTAGATCTTTCCATCCCCACCTCTTGCATATGACATCACCATGGCCCCAAAAAGTTGTCTCTCAGGGATACCTCTTTAAGAATAGCCCAACCCATCTTTAAAATATAAATTATGCATACTTCCCACACATAATAAGATTTGGAAAAAACTATAATGGTTAACCGTAACCGAACAAGTCTTTTGAACATGTATTTTGCATCTTGACTAAAAAAAAATATAGCGGTTAACCATAACCGAACCATCTAATACGGTTACCATAGTTTGGTTTTATATAGTTTTTACGGTTACAGTTTTAAAAATTGAAATCATAAAATACGGTTCAGTTAACGATTTTCCCCAAACATGCAGTTAACCGAACCGTTACACCCCTAACTAATCCCAAGGTTTTGCACTAATTCGAAAGGATTTGACCATTGGATGGAGGATATTTTTTAATATGAAGCCATTAAACTTGTGGACCATGAATGAATGAGTTAGGAGTATGGGACTGGGATTAAACTTGATAGCTATGGTGGTCCCACATAGTTCTTTCCATCCCTTTCGTCTCATCCCCAAATGGGACCCACAAGTGGGCACATAAAAAGTTTTCATGATAATTGTAACACTCCGATCCCCTTTGAGCCGGTTTAGTGGCTCATTAGTGTGTTTTTATGTTGTTTATTTCTTTTGGACTTGGTTTCGGGTCATGGATAGGTAGTTGGGTAGTCTTTGACCTGGTATAGGTAGTTCTAAGCCCTTTTTCGTAATTTTGCTTTTGCTTTGAATGCATCATATTTGCATCATCTTGGTGTCAGCACGTGTAATTTGTTGAGCTCGTCAAATTTCGTAACTGTCTCAGACTCATTTGGAGTCAATTGGAGAAGTTAGACCCTCGTGTGACTTGATTTGTAAATAGTGGAAACTCATTGGATTTTGTTTTAAACTCCAAAACTATATAATGAGTCATCTGTCCAGATGTCCAACTCCTTGCTCATTTCATTGGCTTAGTCGGTGCATGCAAACTCCAGAGATCTTCACGTCCATCTCTCTTCTCCTCACTTCTCTTCTCTTCTTCACTCTTAGTTGGTGTGAGTTCGATTGGGTTTTCTTCTCTCATCTATGTCTTTGCTTTAGGTAAGTGGGTTCTTCAGTTCTTCTTCTCCAATTTAGATTTTCCATCTCTATTGCTATGTTCTCATGTGTGCATGGGTTGTTTCTCTGATTTGCTTGGATTTTAGCTGGATTTGAGCTTGATCTCCAGTGGATTTGACAAAGCTTTGAGGCAAGTATAAGTACAGGATGGTTTAACACATATGGGTATTTTGTTTGATTGCTGTGATTCTCTTGTTCTCATATGCTTAGCATGGTCTACAGCCTAATTCTATTATTTTGGATTCATTGGAGTTTGTTTTGCTCAATTTGTACCTGATTTTCCAATTTCTGTAACTATTCCGATTCGTCTTCTGTATTGTACTGCTAAGCCGTAATTCCGTATGGTTCATATTCCAGAGACTTGAGATTTAAATTTTGTTCTACGGCTAGGCTACGGCTGAACCGTAGATTGTCCTACGGCTGAGCCGTAAGCTAGCCGTGACCCAACCGTGAATTAACACTCTGATCAGTCAAAACTTTCCATATACAGTACTCCTACGGTGTGGCTACGGCTAAGCCGTGGATTGGTCTACGGCTAAGCCGTATACTCAACCGTAGCTCAGCCGTAAGAAGGAATCAGATCAGAGGTGGAAGATGACCAGTTTAGCTGTGTTTTGAAGAGAACCACGGTTAAGCCGTAGTACAGGTTACGGCTAGGCCGTAAGATGTCTACGGCTAAGCCGTAGGTCACCCATGGCTAAACCGTAAGACCTGGAAAATCTGAAATTAAACGTAGGATAATGGTGTAACTCTGTAGGGCTAAATTACAGGTTGACCCCACATGTAGACTGGCCTAATGGAGTCTTTGGACTGCATGAATAGTCTGTTAGGCTGTGACTCATTCATGTGAGCGTTGATTTACTGTTAAGCACCTCCCCATGGGTGTTGGTTTTAGGTATTTCAGTGCACGTGAGGATTATATTACAACACTTTGATGGCAACGGTGCATTGAATAACTTAAAACTACACCAACATGCATGATTAGTGACAGTGAACAACTAGAATAGAGTTGGCTCGTAATCAACCTTGATTTTGCGTTAATCTGAGATGCATTGCATATTGAGTACAGTTTTGTCCTCTGTTCTGCTGATCTATATCTATGCATTACGAGATCCTTTTTGTTTTCGTTCTGTATATCTGTTTTATTCTTCGCTCTGTATGATGCTTTGATCTATGCTATGCGTTGACTTAATTCCGCTATGCTCTGTATTTCTCTGGCTTTGAAATCTCTGTTTTAGTGGGTATTCCCCGGTGGCTCTGCCCAGAGATTAATACGTGCGGAGGATAAGATCCGGTCTTTGCCATCGGTGAGTCCAAAGCGGATAATCTCTTTTCTCCTTAGATTTGATTTGATTGATATCAGTCTGGCTATACTCAGCCTCATCCCTAAGATACCCGACGAGGTTACCTCTGGCTTGGTTCTCTGTGCTTTGTATCGCTGTAACGTAGTTTTGTCTTGGGACCCCAAAACCCAGGAAACCGAGACCCACTTGTACCCTTGGCCAGGTCGGTGGTGTTCTCATTTGTCTGTTCTGCTCTCTATGTGAGAGAATATGGCCAACGTAGTAGCCACCTAATTCAGTATTTATATGCTTTGATTCATTTATCATGTCTTAATTCTATGCACGATTTGCTTAGCATACTAATATGAAACTCTGTATTTAATCTTTGTCATTATTTTATTTGATACTATGAGTGTTACGTCACTGTCACTTATATTTGCTGGATCATTGTATTCATTGTGTTGTCTGTGGTGTTACAGGCGCAGATCCCTTGCCCAGCTCCCTGGCGGTCGAGGAGGCTACAGGGCAGAGCTTAGAGAAACCCTCCGGCCTGGCAGAGTGAGCTTAATCGCCTCTGCCGAGTGCGTACCTGCATGTCATCATGGTTTTGGTTTTTGGAGATCTGTATCTTGCACTTTAGACTTTGTCACTCTTGTGTATATTTTGTATATCATGATTTTGGTCTCTTTTGGTGTGTGTTCAAATTCGTATTTGGTTTTCCGCTTACGTGTATATTATCTTCGTCTCTTCTTATTGTCATTTGGTTTTCCGCTCGTTTTCTTTGTTTTGGCTTCCGCTATTGCTTTTGTTGTTTGCTATGATATCTACAGCTTTTGCGTACGCTTAGTCCGCACGTGTGAGATCCCTTGTGTGTGTGCATCTGGACTGGGTTTGGATGCACGTGCACGGGAGTACGTGTGTCACTGGTTTGGCTTTTCGCTAACCCCGATTTTCTGGGCTTGGGTTGTGACAATAATTCCGTGAGAGCAGTTCTCACCAAAACAAAGAATAATACCATGCATCATTCCCTCACCATATGGTGAGGGATAAATGCATATTTGGAAAGATATATGCACAAAAGAGGTAAAGTCATTTATGATATTATGAAAAAAAATCTTCATATGTAAAAAGGGAAAGCACATCATTGTCTCACACCACGTGGTGAGGGAAGGATGCATAGTAATATTATATATATACTAGCAAAAAAGGCCCGTACTAAGCCCATGCCCAAAAATTACAATATATTAAATTTTATGCATGTTGTTGAGAATGATAATATTAAAATGAAAACGACTATGTTATTAATCATTCTTAAATTATTTAATAAAATCTAAAGTAGACGAAAAATGAAACTGAAACAATCTATAAATAAAATTCTAATTTATAATTCTCATTTTTTAAGTTATAATTTAAGAAAAAAAATAATTCTGATCGTGAGCTTACGCCACTAAAGGAAGGAAGTTTCTTATTCATTCTCTCACATATTCTTTATGGAACTAAAGAATCATGACAAAAGCAGGCTGCGTGGTAAAGTACAACAGAAATATATATATATGACTTTATTAATAGTTCCTTTCTTGAAATCCCTATACCTTAGACAGTTTGAAGAATTCACAGAAATATTTTAACTAGATATATAATCAAATGATCATGGTTTTTTTATTAATAAAAAGGAAAAAGGAGAAGAAAAGATATGATAAAAAAAATAAACAAAGAAGAGAAACTTCAAATCTACTGTAAGTACGTGGAAAGAAACTTCAAATGTATTTATTTGGACTATTGGAGATTAAAATCAATCTCAGAAATAACCAAAAAATGTGAAGGTCACTTACAAATGTTGTGTACAAAAATATGAAGAAAAGAAGACTCCAAGATTATACCATATACCAACCAATCTTCTCTGAAATACAAAAAGCAAATGTAGATGATGATCGAGTGGCCTCCAACCAATCTTCTCTGAAATAGAAAGAGCAAATGTAGATGATGATTTAGTGGCCTCCATAGTTTTACGATCACTCTTCTCTAAGTAAGAGAGGTTGGATATATAATAAAATCAATCACGGCAGTTGGTTCCGCCAAAAAGTCTGATTGAAGACAGCACGCAGGCGGATCTTCTTCGTCCGTGTCTATGTTCAGGTGGGTATTGTGCTAAATATCCTACAAATAGAAAGATGAAATTTAAGGAACAAACCCATGTAAGACTTAAAACCTTTAACCATAGAGAGAAGGCATGTCCGTTGAAATCTCGGCCAAAGAAATTGTAACAATCCGCTCCGCACTATCGAGGTATTGTCCGCTTTTGGACTTCCCAGGAGGTCACCCATCCTGAAATTGCTCTGACTCGAGCACGCTTAACTTTACAGTTTTTATGGAAGTCCTCACAGTTTTGTCCCCAAAAGGCGCCTCCTCATTTTGAAAAGGTATTGTTCCACCTAACTGATCATACAAAGCGGGCAGAGGACGCTGTCTTACCCTCAGAGTACGCAGCGGGGATTTTGTCCTTAGTGAGACTCGAACCCTGGTCAGAGGACATTGGGAGTCTTAATCAGTGAGCCACCCAAGCGCGCCTCAATAGTTTAGAACCGATTATTACTTATATTCTTTCATTTAGATTTTACTTTAGGACTGGGTCGTTACAGACCAACCAGCTTCACTTAACTGATCATACAGAGTGGGCAGAGGACGCTGTCTTACCCTCAGAGTATGAGGCGGAGATTTTGTCCTTGGTGAGACTCGAACCCTAGTCAGAGGACACTGGGAGTCTTAACCAATGAGCCACCCAAGCGCGCCTCGATTGTTTAGAACTAATTATTACTTATATTCTTTCATTCAGATTTTACTTTGGGACTAGGTCGTTATAGAATTCCAAACAAATCCGGGTGGAGAAAAATAAGCAAGTTGAGGCCTACATCCCATCCAATAGCATCCAACAGTAATGCCCTCCATGAGTCGAATCCAAATGGAAGGGGACTACTTCAGTAATACTCTCTAGATCTTCCTTATGTATACTACCAATGACCAGACAGAGAGCCCAGCTCAGATATAGAGGAGAATGATGCCAGAAGCATCTAGAACGCCTTGCCCTAATAGGCTGTATAGCCAAAAAACACAAAAATGTAAAATATAGTATACTTAATGGTCCAAATTCCAGAAAGAAGTGGAGGAAGAAGAGGAACCTACTGTCTCTGGCAGCCAGGAGGATGATTAATGCAGTCATTTGCATTGCCGTCTTCCATTTCCCTAAATTGTTAATAGCAACAGCTTGCATCATTTCTGGTTTATATCATCATGAACTTACATCTTGGGCGGTTTTCATTTTATTTTAAAGAGAGGTTACAATGGGCAGTTAAAAAGGGTTTTGGGTAGAAAAGAAACCTCAAGAACTCTACCATTCTGAGATGCAGCCCATTCTCTTACTGCTGACATTGTTATCTGCAGAGAAGTTGGTCATGCGAAACATAAGATTGCAAGCATATGCATGAGAGGGTATTAGGTACACTCAGGAGTCAGGACGCACAGTTTGGTTTGGGAAACTAGACCATTCTCTTGGTCTTCAAATCAGTGGACAACATTTCAATCAGTGGTCTGCATATAAACAGTTCAAGAATAGAATGCATAATTATAAATGGTGCAGAAAGAAGGCCATCGGATGAAGATCAATATTTGACAATCTAGGAGACTTTTTGCCTTCAGGACATGAACCACAATGGCCCCCCATAAGTGACAGCCTGCATCGCCAACCCCTGGGCACGCAATGCACAGAATAGAGATTGAGAGGAGACGATAAGGATGGGGTTAGATTTGAGATCTTTAAAATTGGAATCAAATGATATTATGGGATTATGATGATGATAAGGATTTTAGTGATAAGGGAAGGAGAGATTTAGGGGAGTGAGGTGGCAAAGGGGATTTTTAAAAGGTGACGTGACTCTCTAGAAAAAAAGAAAAATAAGGAATGCTGATGTGGCACCCCTCACAGGTCTCGATTTTTAGAGCTTTAATATATATAATGGGAATAATATATGATGCTCTGGCTTTTTATAAAGGTAAAACACCCCAAGTTTTGAATGAATAAGAGAAAAGATTTAATGTTGTAGTTCACAAAGAGTTGTCATAAAACACCTTGATTTCCTACGTTTTTTCCCTCTTTAGATTACTTGAAAACTATTCCATTTAATACATTGGAACTAACAATAATGCCAAATTTCACTAGTTGGGCATACTATTTAAATGATCACTATCCTCTTTAGAGGAGCTAACTTCTCTCTTAATTCAAATCTCTCTTTTTTCTCTAAATGTAAAGACCCCCTCTTCAAGCAATATAGCTAACTATCCCCTCTTCAAGCAATATTAACTACAAAGGTCTCTTCTTATGGGAAGTTAGAGAGAGGCAAAAATGTCCCTTTATGAGAGGGGCATTTTGTATGATTCCTACTAAATCTAAGCCCTTATATTTCTTAGAACAAGTTTATCCAAACATAGGAAAGATAAGGGGAAATACGTATTGGAAATTAAGAAAACTAAAGGAGGAGATACTTGTGGAGGCTACGTTTTGGGAAAAGAAAAGGGTAGATGACATGGCATGAATATGCTGGATGGATAAATAGGGGTAGAAATGTCCCTTTTTAAAAGGGGAATTTTTTTAGAATTCTTATATATATATATATATATATGTATGTATAACCTAGAATATCTCCTGCTTAGCCTTGGCCAGGAGCCTTTGGCCCTAAGCCCGAGTGACACTCAACTCTGAATAGTCGAGAAATAATCTTAGGGCCACATGCAAACCCTCCTATCTCCGTGCAACGAGATACTTTATGTCTTTTATAATTAAAAAAATTAGGCTCAACTCATATTGAAGCAAACTTTTAGAACATCACATGCATGCATGCATTCATTTCAAATGGCTCAGATTTTAATAGGTGGCCCCACTATTGAGTTTTTGAGGGTTTAGAATCATTAAAATGAGGTTCAAGGTCCCAACAAGATTTCTAATATACAGTTCAAGTAAGTAGAAATTATAAGAACTAAACTAAATCAATCAACCACACAAGAAGAAAACACCGAGATCTTTTACATGGAAAATCCAAACATGGGACAAACCTATCAATCTCCTTGATCTAAGGAAAACCAAGCACTAAAAAATTGAACATTTACAAGATATACTTACAACCTTTTCTTTAGTTAAACTCAACCTAAGGACTGTAACTCTTTTTACCGATGAACGCACCGTTCACTGTTTCTCGTCCTTATCGCAACCCACTTTGATGCCGCTGAAGATGAACAATCTCCTACAAGGGTGTAGAAGCAAAAACCTCCAGAAGCAAATGATTCATGGCATAGTAGAACCCTTCAATGGCTGCTTCAGAAAGAAAGAAGATTTCCAATAGATTTCTAGGTTTTAGAATAGGTAGATGGTACGGCCAAGGTTCACAAGGCAAGGCTTTAAATAGCCTAGGATTCATGGTGCAAGGATAGAATTCAATTAGGGCTCAAACAGGTAAGTGCAGTGGAAATAGGAAAGGATTTTGAGCAACACCACTTGAAATATGCATAGGCTCGCTCGAGTGGGAGCGAGTAACAATTATGTGTGGGTGTTTTGTAAAGACACAGTCAACTGGGATTTGGGCTCAATTGACCAAGGTCCAATTTTTTCTCCAGTTGATTTCTTCACAAATTTTTTTCTATTTCTTCAATTTCGTCACTTCAGCACATCCGATGACAGATGTTATTGTCCAAAACTAAAATATGAAACTTACAGTGCATATTGATCCCAAGTTTTGTCTATAACCCATGAATTAGCTAACACTCAAAATCCCAACAATTTCTCTCATCTCTTTTAACTCGGGTTTTATCTAGGTTAGAGACTTGGAGGATCCATATCCCAAACCCAGAGGATTTCTCAAACTCAAAGAAGGAATGGATATATCTGTTGCTCGAAAATCTCTTTTTTCAGCATTTTTTCTTGGCCTACAGCAGTCTTCTTAAATCTCTCTTTGGAGGACGTTTCCGGATTTTTAGATTGTGAAGATAAGATCCATCGAGTAATCTGCATGCATTTGCCTGAGACTTGAGGATTCATATTTCTGACTCTCCAATGGGCTCAATGGGGAGACTCAGGTGGTTTGGAGAGGGGCTTTTTTTATTTTTGCAAGGACCGATGGGGACTTAGGTGGTTTAGGGAGGGGCTTTTTGTTTTGCAAGGACCTGAATTCCTAGGAATTCGTAGGGAAATAACTTGCAATGAACAAGGAAATAAGGTGGATAAGATGATGGCTCCACCCTCATTTTTCACTGAAGGAAGATTATTTGATAGTCTTTTATATATCCTTACATTTGTTTCTTCTGTTTTAGCCACTTTTACATGAATAAATTTCCTGAATTCAATTATGTACAAACAAACGTGGCCTCAATACATGCATCTGTGTTTTTAAATAAATATTGTACAAGTTTTTAAAATTGAATATATTTTTAAGGTTTTATTTGTATGATGATAGACTGTAGAAGAGAGTTCTTTGATTCAAAATTTGAGGCCGCACATCTTATATTTCTTTTTTAACCAAGCAAGGACCCATAGTCAAAAGTTCACCTCAGATTTAGACTTAGGGCCTGTTTTTTTTTTTTTTTGCTAGAATTCTCAAATTCATGTATGGGAAATTCTAAAATTTCTAGACATAGTGGAATTCCTGAATACTCCTTTGTACTTGAGCATTCAAGAATTCTAGCAAAAGGTAAAAGAAGTGGAGTGTTGAAATTCCAAACAATTAATGAAATCCTTTCACGTAGTGGAATTAAGAAATTCTAGCAAATAAATATGGCATTTACAAATACAAGCGGACAAGATGTTGCATGATGTCTCAAAAACCCCAACCATCCAAATTATTTGTAGGAATTCTTGTAAAAAAATAGGCCCCAGACATTGGACCTTCAATCCTCATAGGCTTGTACTCAAACCTTAATAGGTTCTACCTATGGTGAGCTCTAAATTCATGGGGACATTTTGATCAGTGTATTTTAGTAATTGTGCCAATCACTTAGGTTAGATACAGTATTGGTTCAACCCAAGCTATCCTAAGTACATTGGCCCCAGCGCGAGTCCATACCTAAACATACATGATGGAATTAACCGAGAGAAATTCTCATGAATGCCTCATTTCAAAATCCGTAGTTATGCCCTCTTTCTATCTTCCAATGAGAGTTACGTCATGTGAAGACTTTTTCTCCTTTTTAAAAATAACATTAATTGCTTTTCCACGGTTTTAAATTTTCTTTATCTCCTATTCGTTACAAAAAGGAGCATTTTCATTTTCAAAAACGTCCGGGTGTTATCTAACGCTCTTCATTAACCAACTAGAATAGTAAATTTCCAGCCCACATTCAATTCAGTTTGAGTTGGGTCGGGTATTACTTGAAAGCTCTTTTTTTTCTGCTTTTCAAATGGACATAAATTGTAAAAAAAATAATTATTATATGATATTAATAAGCATATTATGTTTCATACAAACCAAGACACTATTCTACCAGCCACTTCAGACCGGCAAATTCACAAAATACAACATCCATCAAAAGCTCTTTCTTTTCAACAAACCCCAAAACCAAGAAACTCTGCTTCTAGTCAGGGTCCAACGAGCAAAAGTCGCAAAGTAAACAGGGTCCAACGAGCAAAAGTCGCAAAGTAAACAATATCAATCAAAAGCTTTCCTCTTCTTCTAGCCACAGTCCAACAAGCAAACTCAACTGAAGCATTGTACATTTGTACACTGCACATGTTCATTTGGAAGAATTGAGATACTTTTATCGTAATTGCCTCAAGGTGTTCACCCACAGTCCACCATGTCACGCTCGGGCCACTTACAGTCCCCACACCACCCTCGGGCAAAATTTCAGAAGATGATGTGGCGGACTTATAGTCATGCACCTTTCGAAAAAAATATCAGAGGATCCGAACTCCAGTTGGAAATACAAGCACTAATCTTTTACAAAACCCATTTATGGGGGGAAGGACTCATCTAGTGTTTTGAATTAAACAAAGTGGACCCTTCAACCTAGATCGTGGGAGATACATTGTACTGCTTAATGTATCTCAAAAACTAATTTCATATTAAATAAAATTATGTCACGTGAACTCGTATCATTTGCTTATTTAAACTAATATTAAGAGATGAACATTATAAATTACATTCACGTGCAATGCACGTGGAGAGGTTTGGAATGCACATGCCCATCTCCAGTCTAGTAGAGTTGCTCTTTTCCTTTTTGTACAAGCTTAGGCGAGGCTGGGACTCAGCCCTCGGGTGAGGATACATAGCCTTCCGTGAAAAAAGTGTTGTGATTTTCTGACATCACTTGTTGTGCACGTCCATCAATCACAAGATCAACAATCAGGCAACCACATACAAAAAGAGACACGAGATTTACGTGGTTCACCCAAACAGGGCTACATCCACCGGCACAGAGACGATCATCTTTACTATCACAAATAAAGTATACAGAGATTCTCTCTCTTACATCGTCTGACCTACGTGGTGTGGAAACACCACGGGCAAGAGAGATCTCACCTCTCTTCAGCGCAAGATCTAAGGTTATAGACTATACATATATATAATCTCCGCTTTCTTGGCCACCAAGAAAGCTCCGGTACAATTACCAAAATACCCTTGACCTTAAACCAGTCTCTGGCTAACCCAGTGGACTCATCCGGCTAAACCGGAATATAAGACATAAACCCAACAATCTCCACCTTGGCTTAAATTCCATACAACTCAGGTTACTAGGAGATAAAACCAGCAATATCTTCACATACCTTGCTGAATGGTACGTCACTGTACCAACGATGCAGTCTTCTTCAACATTTTGACTTGTTGAACCAGCACATGAACTTTGAGCAAAGTTCATCTTCTCATCAAACTCCACCTCGCACGTAAAGCTCGAAACCATTAACGAATCTAAGTGATATCTATCTGAATCACTCACCATCCTGCCCCATCTTTAACATCACTGTGAAGATCCAATCACCACAAGCATGCAAGCAAAACAGATCGGGAATACAAGTCCAGATGACTTTACAATTGCAGAAACCTCTGCCCTCGAGCGGTCAAAAAACTGCATTTGACCAGGCTTCCATCAATCAAACAAATGTTTGACAACTGCTGACGCATCAGCTCCTCCCTGCTGCTTATCCGGCTTTGGCAAAATGAACAACATCACATGCGATCCGGAAGGCATGTGAACCCCAAACGAACAACTTCCTTTGAAATAGCAAACCCCTTGCAACTAGGCTAGCGACTCCTATTATTGGGTTTGCAACAATAACCAGGTCGAGTAGACCCGATTCTAGCCTAAATCCACATCTGTTTAGATCTCCTCCAAATTTCTGCATCAAGTTATAGATGTCGTCACCACGAGCACGCTGGAAGAAATAGATCTGAAGTTTGACTCAAGATGGCACCGATATCGTAAAAACAAGTTTCTACACTCCAATCGGTCAAGCCTTCTCCTTGACTCCTTGACTGTCAAACAGCCAATCACCCTCTTCCACTGCGTAGATCTGCTCGAAACAAGTCCATAGGCGCAAACGGATCTCCGATCGGACATCGGATGATCAAGATATCGCAAAAATAATTTCGGCCGTTGAAACTGGTTAAATCTGGCCTTTGACCACACCTTTGCTAACACTGGCTAATGTCAGCGCTCTGCTCACTGGGCTGGACTCTGCGCACACGGGTCAAATCGGACCTGACCCAAAGTGGCTGACTTACTGGGCAAACTTCTGGGTTGGGCTTCTAGTAAATGGGCCAGGTCCACCGGACACGACCCGACCCGGCCTGCACTTGTGCTGCTGGACTGGGCTGCACCACGGGTTGGGTCTGACCCAACCTGAAAACCGAACCTAAACCTAAAACCTCTCGGCCTGGGCTGATTCTCCACGGGTTAAGTCAAACTGACCCAACCCGAGACCCAAACAGCCTGGGTCGTCTTCAACCTCCCAGGCGCTGTTCTGCTCTATGTCGCGTTCTACAATAGGTTGCAGGTGGAAGCAGCGAGCGGCAGTCTCCTTCTTCTCTGACGGACTGGTCCGGCGACAGCAGCGCTGGACTGGTGATTACAACGGCGACGGCGGCGGAGGTGGCGAGAATCCCGGTGAGATTTTTTTTTCTTTTTTTCTTTTTCTTGCAGCCGTGCCGTCCATGTCTTCTTCCCCGACGATCCGGCAACAGCAGGTCACCGACGACGATCAAGACTGCTTCCTTCTTCTCCGGCGATCCAAGAAGTACGGCCGATTTCTTCTGATCTGTGTGGCCCACTAAAAATCAAAGATCTGTGTTTTTTTTTTCTTCCGGTCTTCTCCTATCAGATCTGGAAAACCAGATCCTCTATTTCCATGACGAAAACAGATCCGAAACCAACAAGATCCGATCACAATCGCAGCGGTCAACTCCAAGATCTGAACGAAACATGTGAATCCCTTTGCCTCCGATTCCAGACAAATCGGAGAACCCAATCTCGTCTTCTTCTTCTCTGATGGTAGCCTAACCAGGATGCACACAACCTCCAAGCCACTTAGCGATCTCCACCTCGCTCAAAAAATCCGAGGAACACCAACCTCGGCTCTGATACCAATTGTTGTGATTTTCTGACATCACCCGTTGTGTACATCCATCAATCACAAGATCAACAATCAACCAACCACATACAAAAAGAGACACGAGATTTACGTGGTTCACCCAAACAGGGCTACATCCATGGGCACAGAGACGATCATCTTTACTATCACAAGTAAAGTACACAGAGACTCTCTCTCTCACATCGTCTCACCTACGTGGTGTGGTAACAACACAGGCAAGAGAGATCTCACCTCTTTTCAGCGTAAGATCTAGGGTTACAGACTATACATATATATAATCTCCGCTTTCTTGGCTACCAAGGAAGCCCCAGTACAATTACCAAAATACCCTTGCCCTTAAACCAGTCCCTGGCTAATCCAGTGGACTCATCCGGCTAAACCGGAATATAAGACATAAACCCAACAAAAAGGTGATATGTAAAATATTTAAACCCTTGGCTGCCAGTTTAGAACTGACCACAGAAATAATAAGCCCTTCGTGTATCTTGTAGAGGTGCTTTGAAGAGAAGTAATTCTTGGATTAGGAGCACATGGAAATGTGGGAAGCTTCTTGTAATGTATATAAGTTCCGTATTTACGGATTCAAGGAATCAAATGGCTATCAAACAGAGATAAACAAAAAGGATTTGCTGATTATGAATCAAATTCTATGCTGTCCTTCTCAAACTGAAGGCTTTTTTTTTTTTTTGTCAGCTTAAAATAATTTTTCAATAGATTAAGTTCAATGTAGCAGGTGTGTAGTCCAATTTTATGGGGCCCACTTGGGCCTGCCTTTGTTCATTGTATCCCATTCACCATCACCGCCTCATGAGTTGGTAATTTGCATAATTTTAGACAACTTATTAGAAAAATTACATGATCACAAGTTAGAAGTTCATTCATGATCAGCCTTTACATCCCCTATGCACGTAGGTGATTCACATGAGCTGAACTTAAAATAAGCAATATACAGTTGGCTCGTATGTGAAAATTCCTTGATCGAACAATCCCATTCTTCTTAGGGGCATGACATGGATGCAGTCCACCCTGTGCATATAGCTGATTCGTCCAGGCCAATATTTGTACAAGCCATCATCTGGTTTCTCGCCAAGCTACAAGGACTCTTTTTTCCCTTTTTTGTGGTCAGAACTTACTTACGAGGACTCACTTGTGGGACAATTGAATTTTTTCCACCCCTGTGAACAAGAGGCATTCGTTTACTATGGCTACATAATTTATTCCAATATATAGTTTGGAATCTTACGATGGACAGGACCATATAAAACTATTATTAGCAATATATCAGATTGTTGAGTTTATGTCTTGTATTCTGAGGTCTACTAGATTAGTCAATTATGTTAATTATGGACCAGCCTTTAGGTCAGATCTATTTTGATCTTTGTACCGAACTTTTTTAGGAATTAAAAAAGACAGAGTTATATATATGATGTAACCTGTGATCGTAGATTTAAGCAGAAAGTGTATTAAAATAGTAGAATTATCTTTTGACAATGAATATAACCATACTGTTGAACTACGTAAATCTCTCATGTGTGTTTTTGTGTGCTTGTCTCTTCTTGTGTGCATCTTGATTGATCAATCGTAAGTTACGCACTTCTGCACGCGCACAACAAGTGGCAAAAAACGGCATTGGGAAGCTACCCGCAATTAAGAGATTAACCACGATGAACAACCACAATCACATCAAGTAATTACACACATGAACATAGCAATTTTACCCGGTTCAACAACCTTACCTATGTCTACGAAGGAGAGAACTGATTTATCATGATCCAATCTTAATTCCCTGGGATCTAGGGTTATAACACATCAATATATATAATTCTTGCTTTCTTGGTGAATAGAAAAACTCATATATAATGACTAAAATACCCCTAACTCTAAACCTCAGTTTTGGCTAACCTAAACAATTGAGATCCGAGTATACTGGAATCCGAGACAAAACCCAATATAGACCTTGTGAATAAATTACCAAACTCAAGTTATGTTAGCCATATATATAACTTAATTTTCATTTTTTATTTTTATTTTTGACATATCAAACCACTGATTAGGGGTATCACTTTTAACTTGAAGACCAAGGTTTAATCCTATTCGTCCTTGAGAAACTAAGGTGGCAACACTATTCAACCACAGAGTATGTTGGCAACGTTAAATTTAAAGGAAAAATATTTTAATAGTTTTATGTGAGAACTTTCGATAGGCCCATCTATCACCCAATCCAAACATTACAATGGATATGAACTTCTCTGATAGTCACACACCCCAAATTTGATACACATTAAATAGACTGGATCATTGAATCGACTATGTACCCATCTGAATGGACTAAACTTGTGGCCACAGATGCAGAGATTAGAAGCATGTGATTGAAGTTAAACTTGATATCTGGTGTGGTTCAGATCTTTCTATCCTCTAATCTCATCTCTAGATGGGGCTTGTAGCAAGCTCCGCCAAAAGTCTACATGAATTGAAGGCAGCTCACACAGGAAAACAACCCAAATTAAAAACACATGCTATAATAATAGAGTGCTGCTATTTGAATACAAATTTTATCTCTCTTCACACATAAAAAAATTTAAATCCCCAAAATACCCTTCTTTCCCCCGCATACATCTCTCTTCCTCCCTCCTCTCTCCTCTCCTTTTCCCTTCGGTCGGCGACTGGCTCCTGCCAGTAGGAGGGGGGCTCTCCCTCCCCATTTATCTCTCTCTCCCTCTTCCTTTTCTTCTTCCTCACTAGGCCCCTCCCTTTTCCTCTTCCTCTTCACATTCCCCTTCCTCTCCCTTACCCTCTTCCTATTCCTCTTATTCTCCCCTCTCTCCTTCTTCCCCTCCTCTTCCTCCATCTTCATCTCCCTTTTCCTCTCCTCCTCTCCTCTCCCGTTCCACCCTACGAGGCCAAACAAGTTGTTTGACCTTGCGAGGTTTAACATCAGTGTGATGTTTGGCCTCATAAGGCTGAACAAGGTGGAGAGGAGAGAAGATGAGGAGAGAAAAAGGGAGAGGAAGAGGGAAGAGAGGAAGAGGGAGAGGAGAGGAAAGGAGGGGAAGAGGAAGAGGAAGAGGAAGAGGAGGAGGAGGAGGAGGAGGAAGAGGAATAGGGAGAAGGAGGGGAAGGAGAGGGGAGGGGAGGGGAGGGAGAGGGAAAAAGAGAGAGAATAGGGGGATGGAGAGGGAGAAGAGAGTCCCCCTCCGCCGCCAGACTTTGTGGCCCGCCGGAGGGGGAAGTGGGGAAGGGGGGGAGAAATGAGGAGGAAGATGAAGAGGGAGACGGGGTAGTCTTTATTTTTTATTTTTTATTTTTAATTATGTTTGCAATGTAATATTTTTTGTATTTATTCGGCATTTCCTATAATAATATTGGCATACTTTTGATTGAGTCGGGTCTACCATGTCCCATAAATTAGACACATGACGAGCCTAAAGCCGACCCCAACTCCACTCATGTTGAACCCCATAAGCCCTCTCTTCCCTGTGGTTCTGCCCGCAGACAAAGGCTGCTGAGTGGGACTCGCGACACACGGCACACAGACAACTTTATGTCCATCTTTTTCTCCTTTCCTTATTCCTGTTTGGATCTCATCATAGAATCTCTCTCTCTCTCTCTCTCTCTCTCTCACCATTCATTTTTACACACAAACTTGCTTTCTTGTTCTTGTTCTTCTTGTTTGCTTTCTCGAAGACCATGGCGGATTCGAGAGGCGATCTCACATCTCCTCTCCTCCCATCAGAATCAGAATTCGTGCTGGACATCGAATCCAAAGGCTCAGATCCTCGCGCCGCAGAGAACCCCTTTGAATTCCTAGCCGTAGAGGCTCTGTCTCTGCCCCCACCTTCTCCAATCGACCCCTTTCGCAATCAGACGCCCAGAATCGAGGGGTTGTATGAGTGGATCAAGATAATCGTCTGTGTCCCGATCGCTCTCGTTCGTTTGATCCTGTTTGGTCTGTCTCTCCTCGTCGGATTTGTTGCGACCCACTTCGCGCTGCAGGGGTGGAGGGACAAGCAGAATCCGATGCCTAGGTGGCGTTCCAGGGTCATGTGGGTGACGCGGATATGCACCCGATGCATTCTTTTTTCATTTGGGTGAGATTTTGGAAACACCCATCTGATCTTTTGCCTTCTTGTTGTTGTTGTTGTTTTGTTGTTTGGGGTTGAGGGGGGGGGGGGGGGGGGGGGGGGGGGGGGGGGCGCTCTTTGCTGGTTGGGTTTTTTTGTGGGGTTGAAAATTTGCTGGTTGATTTTGGTTTTATGATGGGGATTGGTTGTGACTGAGTTCTTGAGTTGAGATTATGGAAAAAGGAAAGTATTTTGAATTTGTTTGGCTTTTGGGTCTGTTTGGCAGTTCTTTTGGGTCTGTTTGGCACTTTGGGTAAGGAAAAATGTTGGAGACAGAACTGCCTACAGTTTGTTTAGGGCCCATTTGTTTGATGGGTATTGAATTCCTAGGAATTCTAACCAATACCTTCTTAGTAGGAACTAAAATTGAAGAGAAAGATCGTTTGGTGGTAAATGATCAAGTGGCTATCACCCAAGTAAATCAAATTCGTCGCGTATTTATCCCTTCTACATCTCATTAAAGTGCATATTGTGGCCTTGTAGTTGTGGATCAACGTGTTTTATTTATCGTCTCATTAATCTGCACAGGATCAATGCTTGTTATTTATCTTCTCATTAATCTGCAAAATAGGCACAGAATGTGTTCCATAGGAAAAAATAAGTCTGATAAACCACCCAAATGGAATTGGTTTTAGTTAAGTGTCAGAGGTTTCTAAAACATTCACACCATGTGATCCTTACCTTGCATCCATGTCTTGGAAATTAAAGAGGGACAATTCCAGGCCTGTGTTAGGATTCATATCAGGTCATGAACTTTGGACTAGACCTTATGGAGAGTCCTGATCGATTGTTGGGTTGTCCATATGCCAAAATGTTTTATAGCGTTATATTGGTTTGAGAGAACTGGAGCATTTGTAGAGATTTAAAATAAAGGACCGAAGCCTTACTAGTTTTGGACCTTGGACTGTCCTGAATCTCCTGGTTATTATGAATTTTTGGAATGTTCTGATTGTTATGAATATCTTGTTGTGGGATCTTAATGTCTCTATGGTCAAAAACAAGACTGGGGATTAGGAATCATGTGCTGACCCTTATTTGAGTGCCATTGAGGACTAAGTGGGAAAGGCTTTTGAATGATACTTTCATCTCCTTTTCAGGGCTTAAACGTTTTAGGAGGCTTGATAATGATGAATATGCTACTGCTTTTGGTGATTCTTGCATTCTTTGTTTTAGTTTTTACCATTTTCAGTATAAATCACTCTTATCTTCTTTTTGTGGAAAGATATTGCAAGCATTGGTCATTCATTATTTCTCTACACTTCTCTTCACTGTTTAGCATCACTGTTTACTAATCAGACCATTTCTCGATAGATCCTTCAATGGTCACACACAACAAATCCCAAAGACTATAGACTTTTACTATGGTGGAGTGGGTAGGATCTGGACATTCTTTTTTATCATGCTTTTCAATGGTGTAGTGATGAAAGACGCTAATAGGTGGGTTTATTTTTCTACATGACCCATCACATCAGGACCCCATAGACTAGCTAGACAGTCTGGATAGCCACGTGGTCCATCATGTTATGACTCACTAGTTGAATGGTTTGGATCAACCACAAGGCTAGGCACAGGGGTAAAGCAGAGGGTGGCAAGCATTACTACATGTAGGAGTGAAGTGGGCATTGTTAACCAGTCAATAAAAAATACACATTTTTTACTGTTCATTTGTCTAGTTTACAGATGATTGTATGAAACTCAAGGGCTGATGTATGAAATTAGTACAATTGACTTGTGAAGACCTCATCTCTATTGATGTATATTGATGCTACCCATAAACTGTGCCATGTTAAAATGTAGAAATGTCCACTATCCTGGGCATATTTATATTTTAAGTTCCTTCATTAAACATTGTATTATACTTATTTGGAATTGAAAATTTTGTATAGCTTCTAATCTTGGTAAATTTGTAATTTATTTTTGGGAGAATTCATTCCTTCCATCCCCTTCCATATTGCTTAGCTTCTGTGTGTGTGTGTGTGTGTGTGTGTGTGGAAGGTTGAGAGTTCTGGTGTTGAGCTGATTGCAGGTACCGTCTCTTTTATTTTGAATCAAAGTTAATCTTTTGCTCCTGTTTTCTTGTCTTGCTTCAGTTATCATTGGATAAGAAGGGTAGGAAGGCCTGCTTCAAGGGAGACTGCCCCTATAGTTGTATCTAACCATGTCTCATACATTGAACCCATTTTCTTTTTCTATGAGCTGTTTCCAACCATTGTTGCTTCTGAGTCACATGATGCACTACCATTCGTTGGAACAATAATCAGAGCAATGCAAGTGAGTGTATGCCTAACCAAGTGAGCTTATCATTATTGTTGTTGTTGTCATCATCATCATTTTTATTGGAAGAACTAAGCTTATTTCATCTGAAATTATTGGTTTTCTTAAATCAATTTAATTGCTTGTGAGATTGATATATCTATTATTTGATATTTTTTAATGAGGCTGACTCTTCTTTCCTTTTCTTTGAAAAATATGTCTCATAGGTTATCTATGTCAATAGGTTCTCAGCAGCATCAAGGAAGCATGCTGTTAGTGAAATAAAGGTAGCTGGCTTTATGTATTTAATTATTTATTCCCTCACAGCTGGTTTCATTTTAGGGTGTGTTTGTGGACCACATATTTCCATGGAAATGGCCGAGGAAAAGTCCAGCGCCTTGCTGCTGATGTTTGGGCGCAGCGATGATTTGGGCTGTGATTCCAACATTCTAGCCAAGAAATCAGTGCCAAAGAGGATCCAGAAATCCGAACTATCCAGGTCGGATTTGAAGGCCATGGAAGAGGAAATACAAGATTTCCTCATCTGTGGCCCTGCACAAACACTCCCTTAAAGTCTCACTAGTTTTAAGAATTATTAACTAATGATTGGAATTTGTATACTTTGCAACAAGTTACATGGAGAAGTTATCCTTTTTATGATCATTGTGAATACAATTTCAGTGTAATTCTCTCTGGGACAGCATGTATTCAGTTTCCTTGCTGGTGATTTTTTCTAATGTTTCAAAATCATGTCAATTTATTATTAAATGATGAAACCAAGCATATGGATGAGTTAGGGTGTGTGAGTCTGGACAAGTATCTCATGCAAATCCCAAAATATAGACTTCATGGATTCAGCTTAACATTTAAATAAATTTAAATAACTATTTATTGTTTAATAAAATAATATGCAAGAAATTGGCAGCACCGGTTATGGCTGAAGCAAGTCAAATACGGTGGGACTGACTGCTGAAGTTGCCAAACTGATGCATGTGAACCTTCTGGAATGAATGAGTGCCTAGTAATACTGTTAAGAGTTTCTGCTGCTATCTGTTTTTTTTTTTTTTTTTTTACAATGGAGAGTGTGCAGTTGCATTTAGTTTAGATTCCTTCACTGGATCAGTCTGCCAGAAAATGGGTGAAATTGCACCTTTGCACTAGAATCGGAGAGATCCCTAGATATGGGGCTATTGTTGATTCTGCAAACCCTTTCTCAGTTCCATGTATCTACGCTAATATGGAAAGTCTGTTGGAATTTTCAAATTATTAGACCAAGTGGAATCCTCCAACGAGTTCTTGGGTTCCAAACTGGTCTATAGATGTATATGCTCACTTATCCTCACATAATTTCTTGTTTTTAGTTTTTTTTTAAAAATTATCTGCATCTAGTTGCATTGATCATCAATCTGTCACCCTTATCATTATGATTACTAATGGGATCATCTTGACTATGAGGAGATAAGTGATAACATTTCGAGAATGATTCTATTAATACATGCACAAATGCTACTTTTAATGAGACAGTT
This sequence comes from Sextonia rubra, assembly GCA_037013555.1. Classification (NCBI taxonomy): domain Eukaryota; kingdom Viridiplantae; phylum Streptophyta; class Magnoliopsida; order Laurales; family Lauraceae; genus Sextonia; species Sextonia rubra. The sequence continues at coordinate 26,136,147 of JASUAD010000011.1, read as the reverse complement.
TGTGAGAAGAAGCCTTAAATGTTTTCCAGTTTTTGAGCTGGTTGATACATGAATGTGCTTTCAAGGATCTGAATGCATGCATGATTGCTTACTTTTATAGGAAAATTACAGAGAAGAAGCCTTTTAATGATGTCCTGTTTATTATCTATTTGATACATAAATATGCTTTCAAGGATCTGAATGCAGAGAAAAGCTTCATCCAACAGGTATCCTCGACTTCTATTGTTTCCTGAGGGTACCACGACTAATGGGAGGGTTATTATATCTTTCCAACTTGGTGCGTTCATTCCTGGCTTGCCAATCCAGCCAGTGGTTGTTCGGTATCCCCATATACATTTTGATCAATCATGGTAAGCTTTATCTTATGTGGAAATGTTTCAATTATGTTTTGAACAGGATTTTTGAATTTTTTTTTCGCTTGACGTGTAATTTATTCAGGGGGCATATTTCTTTGATGAAGCTCATGTTCAGGATGTTCACTCAATTTCACAATTTCATGGAGGTATATCTGTTCCAAATGGCTTTTTGCTCATATTCAGGTCCCTTAAGTAGTTCTTAACAAAATGCATCAATTGCTTATGTACCAACACCTTGGCTTGAGTTGTCTAAATATACAGTGATAATACATAGAAACAGAATATTGTCTAAACATACAGTAATTAATTCACTAAAAAATGTAATCCAAATTAACGTCAAGTGCAGTATATACACAACAAATTCTTTTAACCATCCATTGACCAACAACTTTGCATGAGCTGTTTTAATCTCAACCATTAAAACTAATTGAAATTAATAATGAAAAAAAAACTCAAATTGCAAGTCCAGTTTATTCTATAAAAAAATGGGCCATATCTTTTCTTAATAAATGTTAGAATTTGATTGACTTGGTTCATCAGAAAGGCGACTGAATATCTATGACAAATACCTGATTTCATGTCAATCAGACTTTATTTGACAATAGCAGTTACTTGAAAAGAAAATTTAAACAACTATCCATATGATGCTACTTTGCACACTGCCTCTATGCTTAGTTTTGTCTGTCTATTTCACTGGAACTTGGTCATGCATTGAGTTTCAGGTGCTCTTATTTCATCATTCTGATATTTTGGTTTATGTGGGTTGAGTTCTTTTCTTGAGGGGTTTACTCTATATTATACAGGTGGAATATCTTCCAGTCATTGCTCCTCTTGACGACAGAAAGGAGAATGCTAGTCATTTTGCTAAACGGGTGAGTCTATGCATGGTCAAGTTGTCAGGAATATGTCATATGTTAGTTCAAACAGTTCCAACATATCTCATCACACAGTACCGGACGTCACATGCTACACTTGACATTTTCGCTTCAACCTATTTTGATTTAGTGATGTGTCAACATGCCATGTTCTCAAGATTAACACTAATATAGAAATTTTAGATTGTTTGAAACCACCATCAAAGTGAAATGGTGGGTAGTCCCAGAAGTTGGGTTCCTGCTGCAAAGCCTATTATTATGAAGAAAGTGGATATGCTTTAATGAAGTACATATTTCTAACTTTGCTATTTTGTAGTTGGACACAAAATTTTGTAGATGGACACAAACTGAGATAGAAGGGATAACGCTCCATTCATGGTGATGATATATATTTTTTTAATTACAATGTAGTTGTAGTTATGTTTATTGGTTTCAACAATTCCTTTGAAAATGGAAATTTTATTGCAAATTCTAGGACGTTTAGTTTTCTTATAAAAAATGAAAAAAAAAAATAAAAAATTTAAAATGGAAAAAATGTCGTAATTTATAACCGGCCCATTTTTCATCCATAGCATCATCACCACAACGACACATAAGACTATGGTACAGTCATATGAATATTTTTATTAATATGTCCTAAGTGATGTGTTTGAATGGTTAAATGTTTTAAAGATATAAATGGCTCAATCCTCCTAGGAAAAAATAAACAAGTTGCCTTTCATTTTTTGTTCTCTGTAAATAAAAAATAAAAATGAAATTGATATCATCAACCTTGCATGGGTAGGATGTCTCCTGAATTTAAAGAAGTGTTCATGAAGAAAAATCTGAAAAATCAAAAAGAAAAAGAAAAAGAAGAGAGGGCAAAATCTCATATGGTTGAATACTTTTAGTAACATGCTTGTTCCTTATTTCTCTTTAAAACCTTCCTAAATACGTAAATATTCTTAAGAGGTTTCGCTAATCGCTAAATAAAATTTTAAAAAGTGAAATGCTAACCAAAAAAATGAAAGAAAATGGTAAACGATTACTTATATTAATTAACCTTTATATGGCTATTCGGGCTTTGCTGATTCACTTGAATATGAAGGGTTTATTTATTTATTTATTTATTTTTGAAGTGTCACTTGGATTGTAAGATTCGATAAAATGAGTATTAAATTATAAGATTCACACTTGAATTCTAAGATTCACTTGTAAATGGGATTCAATGTATTGAAATGAATATTTTTCCTTAAATTTCGGTAGGAATTATAGGATTATGACAACAATGGTTTCAACAGTTTTTTTATAGACTTTTTTATCATTTTCATAAATTGATATTTTGGACATGTAAGAGTTTAATTGATTGTGGTTGTTAGTTTTGTCCCATTGACCATTGTTGTTGATGTTGAAATGTGCCTCAACAAATATATTCTTTATTGAAGCAACTATTTGAGAATTTGGCCTAGAGTAGACTAGGATGGCAAAACAAAATTCATGTAGCTGACTAACAGGGACAGGGCTTTGATGATGGTGAATGATGTCAAGGCTTTGAAGCACTCTTCTATGCATGTTGGGCAATGATCCAGATTGATGATCTGATGGGTTTCCATACATTTATAATTCTGCAACTGTTGCCTTTTTGACAATTGTTGTATTCTAAACTGTCCACTTGTAGGCTACCTATTGAAGGTTAGCATTATCAAGGGTAGGGATCTCTAGATTCTTAGTCTGGAATATAGGTCCAATGGACTGATATGTACATAATGGACCTAAAGCCGTCATTATTTCTGGAGGCCCTTGGCAATATCAATTTGTAAAAACACTTGTAGTAATCTTTTGTAAAGTTAAAAAGAGATCTTATTATGTCAATCTTAGAGAAATATGTTGAACATCAAGATTGGATTGAATTGGATGATCCTCAATGGAACGAACCTTGTGTATTTAAATAGCATGGTTGCCTTAGATAAGGCTCCATCTCAGCTAATTACAATCAATTATAGTTGATTACAATCATGCAAATAAAGAAAGAATATAATTACGGATGACTAGATCTAATTTGCTTCTAATGAATGGGCCATGGGCCTATGGTACAATATAATGAATGGGCTTGTTAACATCCCCCCTCAAATTGATGCTGGTGAGTCATTAAGCATCAAGATAAGAATTGATGCCGTAGACGAGGAAGTCCCTTGGTGAAGATCTCTACAAGCTGTAGTCTGGATGAAATGAATGGAAGTGAAATGATGTCCTGTAGATATTCATCACGAATGAAGTGGCAAGCAACTTCAATGTCCTTTATGCGTTTATGGAAGACCGGATTTTGTGTGATCTGAATAGTAGTAGTGTTGTTGGCATTAAGAGGGGTTGGAATGGTTTGAGAAAAACCAAGATGCGAAAGCAATCCACGAAGCCAAAATATTTTTGAGCTAGCATCAGACATGGCATGATACTCAACTTCGGTTGAAGATTTTGAAACTTTATCTTATTTCTTACATTTCTATGAGATTAAGGCATCGCAAGACACATACACCATCCAGTCGTGGAGCGACGGGTGTCGGGACAACCCGCCCAATCTGCATCAGAGTAAGTAGTTAGGTGTAGTGAAGATCCAGTAGGAAGGAATAGACCATGATTAGTCATACCCACTAAATGAAACTATTTGGGTGTTGTCATGAACTGGCTAACAAGATTAATAGCATATGCAATGTTTGGCCGAGTATTAATCAAATAGATCAAGCTACTGACCAATTGCCGATATGTTGTGACATCATGGAGAAGATCACCGCTATCCTTTGTAAGCTTCAAGTTGACTTAGAGTGGAGTATCGGCCGGAGTTGAGTGTTGAAGTCCTGCCAGCTCAATAAGGTCAAGTGTATATTTGTATTGATCCAAAATGATTACCGTTTTTGTTTGGTGGACTTCGAGACCCAAGAAGTATGTCAAGGGGCCCAAATCTTTCATGTGAAAGGACTGATGAAATGCAGTTTGAAGTGTATAAATCATTTTAGAATCTGCTCCGGTGATGATAATGTCATTGACATAGACGAGTAAAACCGTAATGCCACTTGTGGTATGATGAAGAAACAACGAGGGTTCATAGGGGCTTTGCTGAAATGCCAATGCGACTAGTGCTTCTCGAAAATTTTCAAACTAGGTTTGAGGAGCCTGTTTGAGACTATAAAGAGAGGGCCAAAGTTTAGCCACATCCGAGCTAGAGGAAGTCAGATACCCTTTTGGGAGGTGCATGTAGACTTTCTCTTTAAGATCACTATGAAGAAAGGCATTTTTTACATCTAGTTAAAACAGTAGCTAGGCCTGAGATGCTGCAATCGCAATATTTATCCGAATAGTGGTGATCTTTGCAACTGGGGCAAAGTTCTCAGAGTAGTCTATGCTATATTCTTGAAGATTGCCAAGGGCAACTAGGCGTGCCTTGTATCGATCTAGTGAATGATGCAAGCCCTAAGGTTAGGGCTTGCGTAGGGGTGCCGAAGCACGTGTCTAAAGATACTTTGAATCGTCAAGAAGACTTCAACACACACGAGGACGCACCTCTTAGGGATAAAACCCAATTCGATTAATTAATCAAGTATGAGAATCTCCTCTCTACAATGCCATATATATAGTAAAAGTAAACTTAATGTGTAAGAAAACCCTACGTTATTAATAGAAACTTCCCTAATAATAATTTAATTAGAAGTTTACTAATAAAAATAATATAATCCTAATCTAATTTGAAGAGGGGATGCTTGTGGGGCCTAGACTGCATCATCCTCCCCGGGTTGAAAGAAGAGTTCGTCCTCGAACTCGAGTTTGTTTCGGATTGTCTTTGTAAATGTGGTGAATATGAAGGACTTCCGTTGTGGCAGATTTCCAGGAATTCTTCTTCGGTGGTTGTGGTTTTTCAGGATGAAGAGTAACCTGCTGTCCACCATGCATGAATGTATAGGTATTGTCGCGCATACCATGTGTTCTATTTTTGTCATACATCCATGGACGGCTTAATAAGATATCTGATAGCGGCGACGATAGACAACGTGCGGCGGTGGCCGGTAGCGGCAATGGCAGGTGATGATAGGCAGCATGTGGTAGTGGCTGGCCGCGGTGACGGCAGATGACGACAACGATCAGCAACGGCAGCAATGGAAGACGGTCCAGGTACATTTTCTTCTCTCTCTCAACTGCTACTCCTTTCTTTGTTGCTTCTTTCCCCTTTTTTTTTATACTTTGGGTTTGGGAATTTGGTTTGACTGTTAGGGTTCAGAACAAGGAGTGAGATATTCGACAGGGCTGCGATCTCTGGTTTTTGACAAGGGCAGTGGTGAGGGTTTGGTCCGGCTGGGACAGCGGATGGGGTTTCTGTGACGAGAATGGTTGGGGATGACAATGGGGGCGTTGTGCATCGAAAGGGCTGACGGTGGTGAGGGTTTGGCCGGCTGATGATTAGGGTTTGGTCCGGTTTTTGAGATGGCTTGGAATGTAGATGTTGACGAGAATAGGGTTCTGCGACTAGGTTGGAAGGCGGCAGTAGGGTGGATGGAAGTTAGAAAGGGGGTCGGTGGCCCAGGATGGATGCGAGCAGTCTCGGTGATGAGGGATGGGTTTCGTTGGTAGAGAGATGGTAGGAGGCAGACGTGGGGGGAGTGGGGATGATGGTGACACGCCGATCTATTTGAGGACCGGCTCTGATACCAAACTGATGCAGGCCCTAGGATTAGGGCCTGCGTAGGTCAAAGACACTTCGAATCATCAAGAAGACTTAAACACACATGAGGACGCACCTCTCAGGGATAAAACCCAATTTTATTAATCAATCAAGTCTAAGAATCTCTTCTTTACAATGCCATATATAGTAAAAGCAAACTTAATGTGTAAGAAACCCTACGCTATTAATAGAAACTTCCCTAATAACAATTTAATTAGAAGTCTACTAATAAAAATAATATAATCCTAATCTAATTTGAAAAGGAGCTGCTTATGGGGCCTAGACTGCATCAGTGAACCATCGAACTTTTGTTTGACTGAAACCCCTTTTCAACCAGTGGGTCGAACACCAATTGGACATGGGACAACATCCCAGAAGAGCTTCTAATTCTTCCGTCACTGCTTTCCGCGAACGTTCATGTTTTGCAACTTGAGAATGTAACGTAGGAATAACAACACAGGCTAATGTGGCAAGTAAGGAGGTATGAGAGTACCTATATCTATCTGGAGGCCAAGATATTCGATTAGACCGTTGAATTTTTTATAGCGGATCAGACTCTGGACTTAGTAGTAGAAGAGTAGGATTAGGGGGTGGATCTGGTGGATCTTAAAGAGGTGGAGTATCAGCGACTGTCTTCTTATGTCAACAATACACAAGCGCAGAATGAAAACTTTCAAATGAAGATGAAGTATTTGATGAAAAAATAGGTAACATAGTCATGGAAACAGATACCGAAAAATCATTATGACGTTGAAAGAAATATTGGTTCTCGAAAAACAACATTGCTAAAAACACAAATCCTTTTTGCTGATGGGTCATAACACGAGAATCCTTTTTGATGAGGAGCATAACCAAGAAAAGCACACTTGACATGCTGAGTAGATAATTTAGTGCGTTCAGTATGAGGGAGATGAACAAAGAAAACGCACCCAAATGTATGAAGATGAGTATATGTAAGATGTGACTGAAAAAGTCAAAAATATGGAGATTGATTATGAAGTTTAGAAGAGGAAAGTCTGTTAATTAGATGAACAGCAGTAGTGAGTGCATCAAGCTAGAATTGAGGTGGAACAAAGTAATCAAGTAAGAGGCAACGAATCATGCCAAGAAGATGATGATTTTTCCATTCAACAATGCCATTTTGCCGAGGGGTATGAGGACATGTTCATTCGGATACTATTCCTCGGTTTTGAAGAAGGTCTTGTAATCTGTGACACACATATTCCCCACCGGAATCAAATCGGTGTCTTTATGCAAGTAGAAAATTGTGTCTTAACATCAGTAAGAAATTTTTGAAAAGCATCAAATACCTCAGATTTGGCCCGTAAAAAATGAACCCTAGTAAACTTACTGTGATCATCGATGAATGTTACAAAATAGTATATTGGGAATGAAAGATTATTGGTGGTATCCCCCAAACATCACTATGAATCAAATCAAAACAATTTTTGGCTAGTGAAGTATGCATAGGAAAAGGAAGAGGTATAATTTTTCCTAATTTGCAAACAGGACATTCCATATTGACATCAGAAAGAAGAAAATTGCATTTTATTAATCAAACAAGAATTGTTCAAAGAAAACAAATCATTGGAATTAGGATGTCCTAATTTTTTGTGCCATAGATGCACTTTTTTTTTGAGAAGAACATGAAAAAGCAAACAAAGATGCATCCATATGCCGTGTATCCAAACAAAGTGGAAACAATCGCCCGTACTTGGGCCCCTTCGGGATCACTTTCCCTGTTCCTTGATCCTACACAACACAACTAGATGGAGGAAAAAAACACATTAGAATGGTTATCTACTTGTTGACCGATAGATAGTAAATTTGCAGATAAACTAGGAGACAAAAAAAAAAAAAAAAGGTAATGAATGTAAAGTAATGAATGTGGAATATCTCCTATCGTTGTGATAGATAAATGGCCTCCATTAGTTGTTTGGACTTTGAGCTTACAATCATAGGGTTGAATGTTTGAAAGCATGCTAGAAAGGGATGTCATATGATTTGATGCGCTAGAATCAAGATACCACTTGGAAGAAGATGATGATATTTTACCTGAAATGCCAAGGGTTGAGAAGGCTTGGAGGATCATTTGTTGAATCATTTCAGAGGTGACAGAAGGGCTAGACATGGAAGGCTGTGAAGACATAGATGAAAACGGTGAATCAGCTGTTAGACTTTGAGAATCGGATGAAGCAATGGCAGTATAAGCATAGGTGTTCCAGTTCTCAGGCCTTTTTCTATATTCAGAAATGACATGACCAGTAGCCTTGCGGTAGTTATACATTTTCCATTTGTACTAAGAGGAATAATGGCCAAGTTCTTTGTAACTGTAACACTTACCTTGCTAAAGTCATGGGAAGAGGTTTCGCGTCGTAAGAACTTCCCTTTTGCCATATACGCAACATCTATTGTGCTATTGGAAGTATACTGTGAAAGTTGCTGCTGAGTGAGTTGACACTGTTCTTCATGAAGAATTTCATTGAGACATGTCTCCAAGGAAAGAGATGGTTGTTGACTCATAAGATTAGAGTGGATATTCTCAAATTCAGGGCAGAGTTTCATTAGGAATTGCTCCCGCTGAGTAATATTATGTACCTCTTGAGTGCCAGATAATGTTGGTTCCGTGATAGAGGTATACACAATATCAGTAAATTCAGTCCATAAAGCAAAGAACCAAGAATAGTAGTCCTAGGCAAGCATGTTTCGTTGAGTGTATTATGCAATTTCATGTTCTAACTTAAACCATCAGGCTGAATTTTCTTGATGATAGTATGTTTTAGATATCCCCACATTTCTTGAGTGGTTTTGTAGGGTTTTAGATGAAGAAAAAATTGGGGTTTAACTGACCCCAAAATCCAACTCATAATTTGTGTTTCCTTTGTTTCCCATTCTTCCAGTTTTCCATCTTCCGTTGGTTTTTTGACAGAACCAGAGATGTGTCACCATGGTTTTTTTCCGTTGAGGTAGAACTCAAATTGATATGCCCATGTAGAGTAGTTTTTTTCCATGAAATTTGATCATTTGCAATTCCATTTTATCCATCTTAAAGTGAGATCAAACAAAATGTATGATCAAAACAGCCTCAAATATGAATTACAGATATAAATGTGAACGAGAAACTAGGGATAATGATTCAGATCGATATGCAGTCAGCTGCAACTGAACTGGAGATGAACTAGAACCAAGGGAGGAAAAAAGGGTAGGCGGCCCTAATTTTGTGCACAGTTAGGCAAGTGGGGCCCACTGATGATCTAATCTACCAAATCAAAGATCGGATGTAGATACTTGACAAAGTTGCCTAACAAACAGTCCAAAGTTTGCTCCAATCGGACATTCAAGCAACAAACGAGACGACTGTGATGAAAAAGTACTGTAGAAATAGGAAAACCCAAGAGATGATCAGAAGGCCTACCTCTGATCTTCAAAAATTCTGAAAAAATAACCAAAATGACTCAAAATATTAATCGACCAAGGCTTCTCTGACCAACTGACCAGATCTGATCTCCAGATGATGGCCAAATGTTGATCTGAGAAAAAAAAGAAAAAGAAAAAGCAGGGATTGACGTCCCAAATTTTGGAAGCAAAATGGCAAGATGGCCCCATCACTGATCAAATGCTCCAAATTAGAAATCACAGATAGACATTAGACATAATCTTCTATCAAACAAATCCAGTTTCATGGATAAAGATGATCCGAGCACAAAGATGGACAGCACTGATGGAAACAAAGTGGAAAAACTGGGAAACCAAAGGATCGATCAAATGGCCTACCAAAAATCTTCAAAAATTTTTGAAAAATATGCCGAAAAATCCCAAATATTCAGGCGACCATTGGGATGTGAATCTACTGACAAGTTTTGATCGCGGAGTGTGGCCCCCCTTGATCATCCCCTTTCTTTTGTCTGCCGACCTCCTTCTTCTTTGAATCAAGACCCAAATATGCTCCCAGCAACAATAAGAGAGAGAGAGAGAGAGAGAGAGAGAGAGAGGGATCTTAATCTCTCTATGCACAAACAAGCTTTGATACCATGTTCATCTTACAGAAATATGCTGAACACAAAGGTTGGATTGAATTGGATGATCCTCAATGGAATGATCCTTGTGTATTTAACTAACATGGTTGCCTTACATAGGGCCCCATCTTAGCTAATTGCAATCAATTACAGTTGATTGCAATCATGCAAATAAAGAAAGAATATAATTACAGTTGACTAGATCTAATTTGCTTAAAATGAATGGGCCATGGGCCTATGGTACAATATAATGAATGGGCTTGTTAACATATTCCCCCTGAAAATGGAAGTGGAACCACCCTGGCTTTCCCTTTTTATAAATGGTAGAGCTGCCCAAACTTTTAAGTGTGAATTCTATTGTGGGGACTCACGAGTGGGAGGGTGATGGAATTGTGGAACCAACAGTAAAAGGGTAATTGATTTCATGAATGAAATTTCACGGATGTCTTTAGCTGTAGAACAAGTAAAAGTGCCAGGCACATTAAGCAGGTGTTGGAAATTGAATATTCCTGCACATTGTATCCACAGTCTAGTATGCTCTGATTATGAGAACACAATGATTTTCATGTGGAATATAGTTTAACAAAAGGATGTATTAGTATAGTATATTTGTCTTTAGTTACACTTTTCGTCTTTTTGACACCATGCAGACTAGCTATGCCCTTGCTAGTGCGCTTAATGTTGTCCAGACATCTCATTCTTATGGAGACTTAATGCTTCTCACAAAAGCATCGCAATCAAAACAGGTGAGTACTTTTTATTTGTTTAGAAGCAAATGATGAAAGGTAATATGAAAAGGAAAAACTGTAATTAAGTTAACAGCCCATCAAGGGGATCTGCTGCTCAAAAGCATTGCAAAGTTGGCTACAAAATTTACAAAGTACCAATCACTTATTTGGCTTTGGAAACCCCTGCCTGTGCTAAGGTGTCTGCTTCCTTACTGATTTAAAAGAGAGGACATCTGCTTCCTCATTCAAATCGCATTGGTGTGCTAAAGAAGCATTTGCTGACGATAACAATAATCGTAACTCGTTGACAGCCATAACTAATTTGCAGTGGGAGTGGGAAAGTATTGTTTCTGAACTTGTTGACAGCAGGAACCAATTTTCATGGGTACTCTGAGCCCATGTTAGTTTTTTGTTCAAATTCACTTAATTTAGTTAAGATCTCAGCTGGTACTTTATTAACAACCGGATTCCTTCTCTTGTTGCCATGATTTCAGCTTTTCTGTAATCACCTATCCCTATGTGTTGGAAAAATTCATATTGCAAGTTGTGAGATAGTGCTGAAATAAATGTATTTTGTTAGACTGACCTGTGATGAAGACGCTGACATATTTGGTAGCACTGATGGTCTCAAGTTGGCTCCACAAATTTCTAAAATGATATTTCTTTGTTCATGACGTACAATGAGTAACAATTCTATGCTGAATGCTGATCCCATTCTTCCACCACTGCTTTTGTGGTCAAGTTTGCTCCACAAATTGCTAAAATGATATTTCTTTGTTCATGACGTACAACGAGTAACAATTCTATGCTGAATGCTGATCCCATTCATCCACCACTGCTTATGTGGAACACACCTTTGCTTGATCCAAGTTATTCATATCAAATGTCTTTACTTATTTTTCTAGCTTTATAGGGCTAAAATGGATAAACAATCTGAAGGGTGCCTGTTGCTGCAAAACATGTTGGTTCCGGCTTGGCCGAGTGGATGTATGGAAAAGGAGGAGAGATGTTTCCCATTTCTCAAAATCTTTTTTTTTTTTTTACACTCACATGATCCACTAAAGAAGATTGATAATTATTTATAAGGAAAGCGTATCATTCTGTACTTCCTTGTTATGGTTTTCCACCATGGTCAAAATGGGTTTCTAGTGGAAAATATTCATTTTTGAGTTTTCTCCATTGGTTTAAAGTCATATGTATCTTGCTTTACTATGTTCATTTGGAATGAAAAGTTATGCCCCTTTGGCTGAAGTGAATGGAATTGATGGTACAACTGTGGTTGCACATGAAGCTGTGCATATTTTTTTATAAATCATATTTCTTAATGAAAATATTCCTGTGGTTGTCAAGTTCATTCTATTTTTATTTATTCATTTTCTTTATTTTATTGATTTCATCTTTTGTAGGAGGTCTCACTTTATCTGGTGGAAATGGCTTGGGTGGAAAGTGTAAGTCTCCAGGTTGCGTTTTTTCATCTTTGAAATCAGAAAGATTGATAAATCAGTATATTGATGTGAAATCTTCTAAGTGGCCAAATGATGCTAGAATGGGAGGTGTAGTATCTAATGTGAAAGATTTTATTATGACCACAAATAGGGCTGAGTGGGAATTTAGAACTTGTTGAGCTGAGTCCAAATAGATTGGATAAGACTTCGATGATGACAATAATGATGAAGGGTTCTATTGATGTGACTGTCTTTGGTCCAATAAAGAGGTTTAGGTGATGCAGAAGTTTGCCTTCTAGTGTGGTCATATGGAAGACGAAAGGCCTCTGCTGAGAACAGATCTATTTAGTGGCCGCATGATTTACCTAAAGTATCCTACTTCCTATTTCCACATGAGTTTTAAATATATTTTAATATAATTTTATTTCTAGCATGGTTAATTTTGGCAAAATTTTCCTTATAATGATAGATTATTCTTTGATCTTTATGATGGATTGGAAGAGAACAACATGAAGTTGATTTGTTTCCTTGGTATCTACAGGCATTTAGCATAAGTACGTTGGAGGCTTTGGAATTTTTGGATAAGTTTCTTTCAATGGGTCCAGACTCTAGGTAATTTTTAATGATTTACCAAAACACCATGAAAGACTATTAATCATGTTTAAATCTCTATTTGATTTATGTACTCAGTGGATCTATCATTCAAAGAGGAAAAAGAAAAATGTATCCAGTGGCTCTAGGGGTGGTTATTTTGAATGGAATCTACATTCTGGTTTTACTCCATCTTCTGGGAATGACTCCCAGGCAAGCCTTAGCCATCGTTGTTGCTACTCGCTAGCAAGTGAATTGCCAGTATGGTGGTGTTGCATATCGTATTGAATATCAATCTTCATGTTCATGTTATGGACATGGTAGATAAGTCGATAAGTATTTATTAGTTTAGGGTACAAGCTTTATATTCTATCTCAGTAAGGATTTTAATTTTGACCAGAAAAAGGTTCTATAAATTTCTATTGGATGAAGTAGCATCCTTTTCCTTTGGAAGCCTATGCAGCAGGTCCTCATCTGGAACCCCGAGGTTGTTCAGCTGCAACCCTCGCTTGACCTTAACCTCTTTCTCAAGAGGAACTGCTGCTCAACCAAAGCCTTTTGAACCTCGTCTTTAATATCACTCTGATGAGATTGGTATTTAGGTTTCTCATGTATTGTGGAGAATGGAGATAGGTATGATCCAATAGTTTGCCTTCATACATGTGGGTTCAATGTTTGGAATTTGCTGTTTAATCCTTCCGGGAGCATCTCTCTCTCTCTCTCTCTCTCTCTCTCTCTCTCTGTATATATATATGTATATAATATTTATATTTGGACAATATGTGTGTGTGTGTGTGTGTGTGTGTGTGTGTGTGTGTGTGTGTGTTTAGGGTTTAGTAAAAGTTAGGTTCAAAATTAATATTGGTATCAGAGCCAGAACGAACGTGTTTTCTTTTGTCTAGAAGAACAAGCAGTAGCTCTCCCGAGAGCAACACAGGCTCTCCTGAAAGGCACAGACCTCTGGATCCTCCTGATCCTGCTACACAGCAACTGTTGTCATATGACAACTTCTCAGCAGGCAACCTCAAGTTGTATAGAAGATTTCTATATGTAAGCATAAGAAATCTAAAGAAAATGGTAGCATTACCCTATAATACATAATCAGTACCCAGTGCTACAATTCTATTAAGTATAGCTAAAGACAATAAGAAGCATATGCTGCTCGAAGACATGCTTTACTTTCACAGAGAAAGGTTTGATCTGTCCAGGGTCATTCTCAGATAGGAGAATTTTATCTCAAAACTCTCCCTGCAGTCCAGAGATTACAATATCTTAATCAACACATCTTCTTGAAGCAGCATGACTGGTCTGGCCTGCATCACTTCTATAGCAATATGGAATATTATGAGATATGGTACCCAGTAGCCAGAGAAAACTATACGAAGGCCTTTGATGAACTCTGGAGTTATGATATAACCTACGGAGAAGCCTTTCAAGAAACATTTTCTCATGCTGTAAGAAATAATTACGGCAATGCAGTTATAAATTATGCTTTAAATGGATAGAAACCAAAGAGGCATAATTACTCGTATATATACTTGGATATACGGAAACAAAGAATATGTTCCTCTACCCGAAGAACATAGACCCAGATCAGAATATTGGGAAGAAGGAAACTCTTACCCTCATGCTCAGCACATATGAGACAGAAATCCAAGCCTAGGTGAATTAGCAGCTTTGGGTAGCTACCTCATTGATAAAATGTGGCTATTTGAAGTTTTGGGAAAACTTAGTCAATCTCAGAAAAAGAGGGCAGATGAAATCAAGCTTCAGATCGAATTACTTGAAAACACTCTGGCCAGAGTAGATGAACAAATCCCTGAAAACTTTGGTGAGGCTTTCATATCATTTTATGAAACTTCTCAAGAAACCAGAGATACTCAGCAAAAGATTCTTGTAGACTCTAAAGAAATCCTTTCTAGGCTAGAAGAATTTGCAAAAGAATTGGCAGCTATTGAAGTAGCTACCGGCGCAGATCTAGACAGGTAGATTATGTCAATAATGAAAAATAGTTCCTTATGAATCCCCAGAGACAGTGCTATTCTACTTCACTTGAAGATTTTTTAGAAAGAATAATCGAAAATATCATTCTCAGAGGAGGCCAAAACTTTCTCATAGAAAGAAATGAGATAGAAACAGCCAATACCATGTGAATTACCCAGTTTATAGGACATAGTCAAAATTTCTTAACAGCAGGATTAATCCAACTCCGAGAAGAGTTAATCCAGTGTGAAAGAATCACTGGACAAAACCAAGAAAATCTTAGGAAAGGATTAGAACAATTTTATCAAATCTTCTCAGAATATCAGAACAACTTAAGTATGGGGATGAATACCCTTGCTACTCAGATCCAGCAAGATCAATATCTGAATGATGTCCATACTCAAACTGCTACTAAAATTTATGCTAAGGTCACGCAACTAGATAGTACCCAACAACATAATTTTAATCAAATAACAGCAAAAATAGAAGAGGTAAAGACTCTACTAAAAACCTCAGAGCATACCTATTCTTTTCGAGGAATAAGGATGCTATTGATGTTAAAGGAAAAAAGCATGAAGAAACAATTATAAAAATGAACAATGTTAGTTTTACATATTTCGAAAGAAATATTAAACTAATGGAAGATGCATGTTTGCCTATGGTATCAATGTTAGAGCCAATAGAGCAATCTACTGATAATCTCGGACGTGAAGCAGAGAGTAACATGGGAATACAGTGCACTATGCTCGAAGAGATACATGATAAAATCATAAATTTTGAGCAAGAAGAGAAAGCCATGAAGGCTAATATAGACGAGAATTTCCTTTTACTTAGGAAACAGTTAGAGGAACCTACTAAAACTCTTACAGTGTTTTCCAGAATACAAGCCTCAACCTCTGAAGAGGAAAAATCTCAGCTAAAAGCCCCTAGACCACCACTAGGAAGGGCTAGCATCAACATGATGCAAATCAAGAATTTTGGAAAGAATATCAAAACAAGATATCTTGATGAAAAACCTCAGATGAACTGGTCCAAATTCATTAACCGCGAATGGCAGATTATAGAACGATCTATCAATAATCAAGTGTAACCTCCGGTAAGATACAAAGATCTCTTCAAAGAAAGAGAAACTCCTAAAGGAAAAGTCTACGAGCTAACCAAATGGAGTCATTTGGTGTCAGTTACCCAGACTTATGAGAAGATCGATGTTTTTAGCGAATCATGGATTAATAACCGAGAAAAACTAGGATTTAAATTTATAACTCAGGGTCTCTTCCAATGCAAAATACAAGGTCTTCTCCTCCCTGATCCCAGAATTAAGATTTGCGTCGTCCTAGTAGATGAAAGAAACGCTGTCTTCAAAGATAGCATTATTGGAATAGGACAACTTGATCTTAAAAGCAATGTTGCCTATTTCAATGTCATCACAGGGTATGTAATGCCAATTGGTGCCGCTAAACACATCAAGCTCCTAATCAGTATCCATGGTTATGAAAAATATATCATCAATGATGCTATCATCTCAGTTGAATTCCTGAGTTGTGTGATGTTTTGTCATTACCCTCAGGATGGACTTCTGCCTAGTATCCCAGAAGGAAGAACCAATGAAGAAGTTCTTATCAGAACCACCAGAGATTTGGAAGACTATACTTTCCAATGAATTCCTACTAAACAGATGTTGACAGACGACAATCTTCTTATGTGGGATTTCCCAAAAATTATCCCTACCAAGCAAAAGTACATTATCCTAGATTTTGTACATCAAGAAGGAAACTCAGTTTCTCTAAAATTTGGGAAACCTGCGATGGTCTACCAAAACCCAGACTTGGAAAAAAACTTTTGCAATTTTGCTGAACATTTTTTTCCATCTCCCTACATACCTCGCCTAGAAGCTCGACAATTTCTCAGCAAATCGTGGTGAATCATCATCATCATCCACAGCGAAAAAAACATTTTAAATTACTACGGACAAGCTCCGTTAAGGCAGAGCTTTACCCCTTATACTTTGACAAAGATAAAAATTTCAAGGAATTAGAAGCCTTGATAAAAGGCGAACCTCTTCTACAAGAAGAACCCAAGAAAACACCACACAGATCAGCAGAAATATATATGGCTAGAGTTGAAGACGATCAGCCATAAACACAGAAACCAGACTTTGAATTTGAAGCCCCAGTTTTCTCTTCAAAAGAAGAAAAATATCTCAAAACTTCAAAACCTTTTGAAGGAAAAACCTTTATGGCAGAAAAAGCCATAAAGCCCATCGGTATCAAACTAAACCTTGATGGTGTTAGAGATATCAAAACAGCTCTCACAAATTGGAGAGATCAGATCGAAATATGCTTCAGCCTAAATTCCAATTGGAATGCTGATAGCTGCCACAGTTATGCAGAACTTTCCCTAGAAGGAAATGTTAAGAATCATATAAAGTTCCTACAAAAAGGAACGACCCTAGAACACAATGAACTTCTTGAAATATTCAAGAAAGAATATGAAGATAAAAGATCCGTAGATGGATATATCTTTATGATAGCCAAATAATTCATTGGCCAAACCCAGACAGTAAGCATCAATGAAGAACAAGAACAAGCTAAGTTAAAGCTTTCCCAGTTAAAGCTATGTAAATTAAAATACATAGGAGAATATAGCAATAACTTTAGAACTATATTCTACCAGTGTGAAGACGATAGTCTAAAAGATGACTACTTTCCAAATATTGCCACTATTGGAGAATCTATCCTACAAGCGTATAGAGGATGGAAAGGAAAATTCAATGGGAATAGATATATTAAAGACAATTCTCTTGGAGAAGGAATGAACTTTACCCCAGATTATATTGCTGAAATGAAAAAGAGCAATAAAGAAAAAAGACTAATCGAATTAGCATTCTCAGAAATATCCTTATTAGATGAACGAGATACGAATCCACCCATTCAATGGGGTTGCTCAGAAGAAAGATATAATAAAGATAAAAGGCGAAGAAGGTTCATACATTGCAAAGATGCTGCCTTTTTTCCCAGAAAGAAGAAATATAAATTTCGAAAGTCTACGACCTTCAAAAACCATGAAAAAAGATGTGAAAAATATAAAGGAAGGAGATATTGGAAGAAAAACAACTCTACCAATAAAAGAGTTCCTAATTATAGGAAGTCCCAGGACACTTCCAACAAAGAACGTTGGACGTGTGGAGAACCCGGACATTTTGCACCATAATGCCCAGAAAAAGGAAAGAAACAACCCAGAATAAACATAGTCGAAACTATGTTAAAATCAGCAGAAGAATATGATCTAGATATAATCTACCCTTCGGAAATCAACTATATTGACAGCACATCTGTAGATTCAGCTATTATGGATAGTGAATATGAAGAAGAATCTTTTTAAACAGATGAAGAATTCAGATGCAATATGGTACTCATGAAAGATGATGGAGAACGATCTCAGCTAAAGAGCTTGTCTGCAAAATTTGAAGAACAAGAGGCTATATGGACTTGTAAAGACTGGAAATTTAGAGATCCACTCCCAGACAATATTCCAATCACTTTCAAAGCCATGATATCCTATGATACTCACTTATGCTATGAATGTGGATATTCAACAACCCCAGGAGAAAAAGAAGAAACACGTCATCTTTGTTAGCAAAGAACATAGTCTCCATTATCACAGAACTTGTTTTCTTCTTGTACTTGATGAAAATCAAGGAAAAAAATCTAGAAAAATTGCCCTCCAATTACTTGGAGACTATTGAAAAGAAGTAGGACATAGGTTTCTTGAAAGTCAAAATAGGATAACTTTACTTATCCAGTCTACTCCTAAAATCAAAACTGAGTCAGAAGAAGAATCAGAAGACAGTTAGCACATGACAATCCCCCAGACCAAAAGCTGAAAGGGATCAATATGAACTCAGCCTACACTAGTTCTGTTTCTAGAACCAATTTAGCTCACTTAGGAAAATTATTGTTCTCCAAACTCAAACTCGCTAATTTAGGTGACCAAGTTTTGAAAGAACTTCTAGATACAGGATGTACCACTTCTCTAATAAAAAAGGGTACTCTCCCAGACTCTCCAATGATAACGGCAGAAGAACCACTACTAGGATTAGGTGCTTATGACTTAGAATTTAGAATGTCTCGACAAACAAAGTCATTATTAATCCAAACCTCATAAGCTTTTCATAAAATCCAATTTTGGGAATTGGAAAATCTAGGAGTTAGTGATGCCATTTTAGGGATAGACTTCCTAGAAAGCTTTGATTCTTGTCAAATTACATTTGACACCCAGATGACGCTTATCTTGCAACTAGAAGGAAGTAAGCCAATAATTCTTGCTCTCTACACATGGAAACGACTATCAGAGCATCACAGTGCGAACTTTGGTGACTCCCTCAGTAGTAATTAGAACAACACAGATACCCTAAACCAAAAAATTGCAACGACTGCAATCAAGGGAAAAAAGAATGCTGCTGCAATACCCATATGGGTACTTATCTTCGAGAGATAAGAATACATAATGCTCAGAATACCAAGCAAAGATCCAAGCAAAAGGCTAAGATCAATATCAGTACACAAAAAGAAAGCAAAATCTCACAATCCTTATAAAAACTTACCGAGCCAGTACTAGGATCAAATCCTATAGCAAGATGGGAAAAAGGATAAGTATGAATGTATTCTTAGTCTTAAAGACCTAGAAAGAACCATAAATGGTAAAGTCTACCCAGCCAGTGCAAACGAGATAAAAGAATTCTCAGTATAGATTAAGGAATTATTAGAACAAAGGTTAATAAGACCTTCTAATAGTCCTCATTACAGCACAGGCCTTTTTGTCAATAAGCGGAACAGATAAGAGGAAAGGCCAAAATGGTTATAGACTATCGTAGCCTAAATAATAACCTTGCCCTAGACACCAATAAAATTCCAGATAAGAACAATCTTATCCAGCTTATAGACAAAAGAACCTGGTTTAGCAAATTCGATTGCAAATAAGGATTTTGGCAAATACGGATGCATTAAGACTCCATACCATGGACAACATTTAGCATACCCAGAGGCAAATACGAATGGTTAGTAATGCCATATGGACTTAGTATTGCCCCTTAGGTCTTTCAAAGAAGAATGGATGACATTTTTAGAGAACATTTAGACTATTGTATGGTCTACATAGATGACATATTAGTAGCCTCCCACGCAGAGCAAGAACATTTCAGACATGTCAAGGAAATTCTAAACGAATTCCAAAAACATAGAATAGTTATATCAAAAAATAAATATGAACTCTACAAAAAAGAAATTAACTTCCTGGGAGTCCATTTCAAACAAGGCCATGTAACCTTGCAAGAACATATAGTGAAGAATATTCTTGAATTCTTAGAAAAGATAACCTGTAGAAAACAGTTACAAAGCTATCTAGGAATATTAAACTGTGCTAATGACTTCATCAAAGATTTAGCAAAATATAGGGGGAGTTTGTTTGCCAAGCTAAAAAAGACCAAACAGACTAATCCCTTTTCCTGGACTCAGAGAGATATAGACATTATAAAGAGATAAGAGACATAGTAACAAATATTCCTCCTCTTGAATTGCCAAGCACTGAAGACTTCTAAGAAGTGATGCCTTAGACAAACAATGGGTAGTAGTCTATATGACTATACACCCAAACAACAAAGAGAGGAAAAGAAGGATTCGTTGTTGTAAATCAAGAACCTTTAACACAACCTAGTATAATTACCATGCTCATGAAAAGGAGCTACTAGCGGTAATAATAGGAATTCAAAAATATGCCATTTTTCTCAAACCAAAGAAATTCCTAGTTGAAACAGACTCTAAGTTTGTTCAACACTTTAAAAATGCTCCATTAGTCAAGTTTTCGCAGAAAAACTCATAAACTAGCACAACTTTTTAAATGAATTCAACTATGATGTTATACATATCCTTGGACAAAAGAATGAACTTGTAGACATTATAGCCAGGGAAGACATCTTTGCTCCATCCAAAACAAACTTAAAATTAATGCAATGTTATATGATGCAGATGCAAAGAGGAATAGTGAGAGTGCCCCCCTAGAGGAAGAGGAAGAGTAGCACAGGAGAATCATGCCTTGTTCCAAGAATTTCTTGAATTCAAAGAATTGAAAAAATCTAAAAATTGGAGCAGGAAGTGATCGAAGGAAAAGCGACCACACTCCCCCACAGAAAGCCCTCAAACTTGAGGAAAGCCCAGAAGAATAAGTATGGTCTCAAATCCATAGGAAACTCCCGGAGCCTCTTCTACAAAAGAGGAAGGTCCCAAATATCATAAACAATATAGACCAGGTTCTATATCCCCCAGGCTTCTACAGAGAAGAGTTTATTTTTAAAAAAAGTGGTCGGAAAAGTATTTCTGAGAGAATGCCACTTCAAAGACCAGTTTCTGATTGGTAACCTCATAACAAAATTTAGCAGAGAAGAAATGCTAACTGCAAACAATATATGGAAAGCTTTCAACTATGTCCTAAGAGTTAAATGCAAACAGTCTATGATTGCTGCCCCTAGACACATGGAAGCTCAAAGGAGTCTCATAGCTCAAGCCAAAATGGAAACCTAAGAAAATCCCAAAAACCTAGTAAATTCTACTGGGTTAATCTCTTATGCAGAAGTAACTGACAAATTAAAAACTCCTAAATACAGGAGATTAAAATTCACCATAAGCCTCATTCTAGAAGTAGAACCAGCCAATACACCAATGAATCTCCAAGAACTCACTGACAGAACAAAAGCAACTTCTCTCATGACCCAGCTAGCAAAAGGAGATGAAAAAAAAAGGAATTGAATTAATCCAAGGAGCCTGCGAATATATTCCTAGATTGGTCATTACTCAAGGACCCAGAACCCTTGTATGTAGAAGAAAGAAGAATCCTTTACAAATTTAGATTCGTCAACTAGATACATGTAAAGAAGGAAGAAGATCTTAGTATCATCCTAGACGAAGAAAGAAGGGTATTAAAAAGATTAATTAAAGAATACACTTATGTTTTACAGACATTCATATTCAGCCCCTGTGGAAATAAAGAAAATTTCTCTTCAATATGAATTCTAGAAGACTTAACCAAATCTAACATGGGTAGCCTCATCAGAGATTTCTCAGATCGAATGTTTTTTGCCTGATGAAATACCGAGGCAAAGCACCGAAACCTAAGACCAAATTGTCTTTGAAAATCTAGACGAAACTCATAAAGAGTACATTGTATACGTATCAAATACAGCGATAATTCAAACCAATGAAATATTCAACAATGGCGTTGTAGAAAAAATGAAGTCGAATCACGGCCCATTAATGTAGAAATCCCCAGTTCCCTTGAAGAATTGACCAGCCATGACCTAAGAGATGTAGACACAAAAGAAAGAGTTAAGAAAGTAATGCCTAAACTCTTTTTGGAGCAAAGCTCAGAAGAAGATTTGACTACAACAGGCCCACTTGCCGATGGAGTCACCTCAGCATAAAGCCCTGTAAAGCAAAGAAAAGATAGCTCAAGCATTATCCTGCCTTTCACGTAGTCTTGCCCTAGCCGCTATAGTTAAAAGTAGTCAAAAGCAAAAGAAAGAGCAGATTCTTGTCACGCCCAAGAATCCTGCCATAGTCTCTGTAATCACGCGGACATTATCTTTTGTTTAGTTCCAATTTTAGATCTAGTCGAAGTCTGGCCTGCGTGCCTATAAATTGGACTACCCTTGTAAAAAAAAGAAAACAGCAGCAGCAACAACGAAGATTAGGAGGTTGAAGCTTTCTATCAAGGTTTCTCTAGCTAACTCCCCCCGGAGTAGCTGGATGTGGAAGCCTCGTTGTATCTATCTTCTGTTTTGAATAATAAATGTGTTATATTCTATCGACCTTTCTGTAATGATGTTTCTTTTATCTTAAATAAGCAATTCATAATAGTTAGGCCATAGTGGTAGCCTATAACATATGGTATGGACCGTGTGGACCTTGTGGCCATTTGTTGAAGAAGGCATTAGGCTTGTTGTCCGTTTGTCCATGTACCTTGGTGGCTAGAAGATGAGACCTTGCTATACCCATCAACAACTGTTGATCTTAGACCAGCTTTGTTTAAGATAAAGGACCTCTTTACCAGAAGTAGAGTGGACCATAACACACATTGACGATTCAATTTATTAGATAGTTTTAGGATGGCTGAACCTGATGGCTTTCCTGTTTCTCATATCTGCTACTTTCCTTTTCTTATCTTAATTGTTAAATTTAGTAAAAATTAATAAAAGTTGGGTTTAAAAGTAATATTGGTATGAGAGCCAGAACAAACTTGTTTTGTTTTGTCTAGAAGAATGAGCAGTAGCTCTTCTGAGAGCAACATAGGCTCTCTGCACAGACCTCCGGATCCTCCTAGTCATGCTACGCAACAACCATTGTCATATGACCACTTCTCAGCAGACAACCTCAAGTTGTATAGAAGATTTCTATATGTAAGCATAAGAAATCTAAAGAAAATGGTAGCATTGCCCTATAATACATACTCAGTGCCTAGTGCGACAATTCTTTTGGTTATAGCTAAAGACACACACACTTATTTAAAAAAAAAAAAGATAGATACAAGGAGGCTTCCCCGTCCGGCTACTCGGGCCGCCGGGGGGGGGGGGGGGGGGGGGGGGGGTGTGCTTAGCTAGACATACCTTGATAGAAAGCTTCAACGTTCTAATCTTTGTTTTTTTATTTTATTTTATTTTGTACAAGGGAAGTCCAATCTATAGGCACACAGGCCGGACTTCTATATCTAAAATTGGAACAAAACAAAAGATAATGTCCGTGTTGATTGTGGAGCCTGTGGCAGGATTCTTGGGCGTGACAAGAATATGCTTTTTCTTTTGCTTTTGACTACTAATTGTAGCGGCTAGGGCAGGACCGCATGGGAGGCAGGATAATGCTTGAGCTATCTTTTCTTTGCTTTATGGGGCTTCATGCTGAGGTGACTTCATCGGCAAGTGGGCCTGTCGTAGTTAGATCTTCTTCTGAGCTTTACTTCAGAAAGAGTTTGGACATTATTTTCTCAACTCTTTCTTTTGTCTCTGCATCTCTTAGGCCATGGCTGGTCAATTCTTCAAGGGAACTGGGGATTTCTACATTAATGGGTCTGTGATCCGACTTCATTTTTACTACAGCACCATTGCTGAATATTTCATTGGTTTGAATTATCGCTGTATTTGATACGTATACAATGTACTGTTTATGAGTTTCGTCTAAAATTTCAGAGACAATTTGGTCTTAGGTTTCGGTGCTTTGCCTCGGTATTTCATCGAGCAAAAAACATTCGATTTAAGAAATCTCTGATGAGGCTACCCATGTTAGATTTGGTAAGTCTTCTAGAATTCGTATTGAAGAGAAATTTTCTTTAGTTCCACAGGGGCTGAATATGAATGTCTGTAAAACATAAGTGTATTCTTTAATTAATCTTTTTAATACCCTTCTTTCTTCGTCTGGGATGATACTAAGATCTTCTTCCTTCTTTACATGTATCTAGTTGACGAATCTAAATTTGTAAAGGATGCTTCTTTCTTCTACATACAAGGGTTCTGGGAATCCTTGAGTAATGACCAATCCAGGAATATATTCGCATGCTCCTTGGATTAATTCAATTCCTTTTTTTTCATTCTCCTTTTGCTAGCTGGGTCATGAAAGAAGTTTCTTTTGTTCTGTCAGTGAGTTCTTGGAGATTCATTGATGTATTGGCTAGTTCTACTTCTCGAACGAGGCTTATGGTGAATTTTAATCTCCTGTATATAGGAGTTTTTAATTCGTCGGTTGCTTCTGCATAAGAGATTAACCCAGTAGAATTTACTAGGTTTCTGGGATTTTCTTAGGTTTCCATTTTGGCTTGAGCTATGAGACTCCTTTGAGCTCTCATGTGTCTGAGGACAGCAATCATAGATTGTTTGCATTCAACTCTTAGGGCATAGTTGAAAGCTTTCCATATATTGTCTTCAGTTAGTAGTTCTTCTCTGCTAAATTCTTTTTTGAGGTTACCAATCTGAAACTAGTCTTTGAAGTGTCATTCTCTCAGAAATACTTTTCTGACCACATTTTTTTGAATAAACTCATCTTTGTAGAAGCCTGGGGGATATAGAACCTGGTGTATATTGACTATGATATTTGGGAACTTCCTTTTTGCAGAAGAGGCTCCGGAATTTTCCTGTGGATTTGAGACCATCATTCTTCTTCTGGGTTTTCCTCAATTTTGAGGGCTTTCTGTGGGGGAGCGTGGTCGGTTATCCCTAAGTCACTTCCTTCTCCAACTTTTAGATTTTTCATTTCTTGGAATTCAAGAAATTCTTGGAACGGGGCATGATTCTCTTGTGCCTACTCTTCCTCTTCCTCTTCCTCTGGAGGGCACTCTCGCTTTTCCTCTTTGCATCTGCATCATATAACATCTCGTTAATTTTAAGTCTGTTTTGGATGGAGCAAAGATTTCTTCTTTGGATATAGTGTCTGCAAGTTCATTCTTTTGTCTAGGGATATGTATAACATCATAGTCGAATTCATTTAAAAAGTGGTGCCAGTTTATGAGCCTTTTCTTCGAAAACTTGACTAATGGAGCATTTTTAAAGTGTTGAACAGACTTAGAGTTTGTTTCAACTAGGAAATTTTCAATTCCCATTATTACCGCTAGTAGCTCCTTTTCATGAGCATGGTAATTATACTGGGTTGTGTTAAAGGTTCCTGATATATAACAACAAATCTTTTTTTTTTCTCTCTTTGTCGTTTGGGTGTATAGTCATATAGACTACTCCCCATTGTTTGTCTAAGGCATTACTTCTTAGAGTAAAGAAGTCTGTAGTGCTTGGCAATTCAAGAGGGGGAATAGTTGTTACTATGTCTCTTTATCTCTTTTATAATGCCTATCTCTCTGGGTCCGTGAAAAGGGATTAGTTTGTTTGGCCTTTTTCAGCTTGGCAGATAGACAACCCCTATAGTTTGCTAAATCTTTGATGATGTCATTAGCACCAAGGATGCAAATAGCGGTTGCGGCGGGCGTAGCGGCCCGTCGCCAAAACGATACGTAGCGGGCGATACGT
This sequence comes from Sextonia rubra, assembly GCA_037013555.1. Classification (NCBI taxonomy): domain Eukaryota; kingdom Viridiplantae; phylum Streptophyta; class Magnoliopsida; order Laurales; family Lauraceae; genus Sextonia; species Sextonia rubra. Next base: position 26,110,416 of record JASUAD010000011.1, on the reverse strand, counting down.
AGCGGTATCGGCGATACGTAGCGGCGTAGCGGTGTGAATTAAAAAAGGCTTCAAAAAAATCCGAAAAAATTCCAGAAAATCCAGAATATTGGAAAATGATGGAATATGTGTTTGTTTTAGAAAAGCAACTAGTATATGAGTATGTAGCGGTCCCCTCATTGCATTAGATCCTGTATCGATGTATCAATAGTAAAGAATATGAATAATCAATGTTTTTCATATGGAATCATGTTGTTTAGTTATGTCAACTTAAACAGTAACTTAAGGCTTAAATAAAAAATGTTATAAACAAATTTCATCAAGATTCATTCAAGAATGAAAGATAAACTACGTTCAAACTTTATAAAAAAATAATATACTAATCTACTTAAAGAGCAAAGACTTTGTAATGGAGGAATACCTTGCTGATTAGCTCTAATCTAATACCAAAGGGAATGTCTTCCAGGAATCACATTGCTATCAGTGTCATCATCTTCATCATCATTTGTTGTGTTTGTGCTCCTATTATATTGCACATTCTCCCCAAATTGAATTTGATATTGGTGAGCATTGGGATCTTGCATTGCAAAGAAGAAATCAAAGGAGCTTGGAGGAGGTGGATATCTATATTGAGGTTGACTATCATCATAGTCACCATATGAGTAAGACCCTGAAGCCGAAGATTGTTCTTCTTCTTGTTGCACATGACCATACTGATAATATTGTGATGGTTCATGAGGATACGGCCTGTAGTCTGAATGTGGAAGTGGAACATTATAAATAGGGTTCGAAGATGCTGTTTGTTCCCCTCCTACATTTCCATTTCCACCCACATTCCCTTGCTCATCTATGTCTGCGGGTGATGACACTTTCCGTCGCCTTTGATAAGCACGTTGTGGAGCCATTCTTGATTGTTCGGGAAACTCATCTACGGTCTCAACAAGAATGACATTTTCTTCTTCATCATATTGATAAGACTCAGCAGTGCCACCTGTCCCACTATCTCCTCCGTCTCCTCCATCTCCTCCAGGACCTCCACCATGGCTACTGGAAGAAGCAACAGTAGAACTACTATCTTCAGATGATGACATAATATGAGCTGGTTCCTTCCCTCTAGATGCACTTGCACTTCTACTACTTCTTTCTCCCTGAGGTGGCTGTCCCCCTGACATTTGTACATCTTCAGCAATTAAACGTTGTACTTCTTGCTAAAAGCCCGGATCTGAATCTAACAATGGATCTTCAGTCTCGGCTATCTATGGAAGTAAGGGATCATCGTCTCTGAATATGTGATCCAAATTAATTGGACAATAAGTAGGATCATCCATTGCCTTTCTCTCTCTATTTCTGTTCCTCAACTTGAGATTATAATGGCAGTATACCAATTTGTTGAGTTTTCTCATGGTTATCCGATTCCTGGGCTTCGTATGGATCATGGAGAAAGTGCTCCAATTCCTTTCACAATTTGATGATGTTGTTGTTTGACTAAGGATGCGAATGGCTGCTCTCCTTAGATGTGGAGTACTATCTCCAAAACTCTCCCACCAATCAGCTAGAATACAAAAAAAATAAAAAAAATTAGACATCTTTAAATCGTAGAAAGTTCCTTTTCTATGTATTGTCAGTTGCGTATAAGTATAACTACCAGGTGAACATTTTCCAATCGCTCGCTGTACAAAATGGTCAGCGAAAGTTCCTCTTTTATGTGTATAAGTGGAAATCTGAAATGCAAAAAATTAAAAATAAATAAGTACACCGTATCAATACAATTATCTAAAATATATTTAAAAGATTAAATAAATTTCTTAATTAGCTTTCCTCTTGTATAGCTTCGATATGATCATCTTCACTCAAAATTCTTTTCAACACTGTCCTTAATCCTACTCGCAATTCCGTATCTATTGCTTCAGTGTGGTGTGAGGTATTGCGATAGTAGAATTCAGGATTTAAAAAATAACCTGCAGCATGCAATGGATGGTGCAGCTGATCGTTCCACCAGGCATCAATAATTTTTATATAATCATCATGATATCGGCAATTTTCTATAATGGCTTGCTTTGCCCGATCAATTGCTTCATAAATGTACCCCATTATTGGCTTTTCATCAGCATCTACAAGCCGCAACACTTTCACTAAAAGTTTATATGCCTTTAATATGTTCTCTACTTTGCCCCAAAATTTATTATCCCTCATTAGAATTGGGATGTCAAACTTCGGACCATGTGTTGCTTTGCCCCATTTCGAACGAAGCCATTCTTCTGATGAAAACATCTGAATTAGCTCCGTTCTCCAACGTACTAGGCTTTCCATAGCAATAAAATGGGTAGCAAATCTAGTGGATGCCGGACGCACTAAGGCATGATTGTTTGTGAATCTCTTCATTAAGCTTAAGAGCCATGAATGGTCGTATATGAACCTTGTAATGCCTCTGCATGCCTTGATTGCAGCGGCCACATTCTTCTTCTTTCCAATATCCTCCATGATAAGGTCAATGTAGTGTGCTGCACATGGGGTCCAAAATAAATGTGTCCTCTTTTCCATTAAAAGAAGACCAGCCTTCTTAAAATTAGCTCCATTGTCTGTCACAATTTGGACAATGTTCTCTTCTCCAACACTTTCTACAATTGCTTCATAAATGTACCCCATTGTTGGCTTTTCATCAGCATCTACAAGCCGCAACACTTTCACTAAAGGTTTATATGCCTTTAATATGTTCTCTACTTTGCCCCAAAATTTATTATCCCTCAGTAGAATTGGGATGTCAAACTCTGGACCATGTGTTGCTTTGCCCCATTTCGAACGAAGCCATTCTTCTGATGAAAACATCTGAATTAGCTCCGTTCTCCAACGTACTAGGCTTTCCATAGCAATAAAATGGGTAGCAAATCTAGTGGATGCCGGACGCACTAAGGCATGATTGTTTGTGAATCTCTTCATCAAGCTTAAGAGCCATGAATGGTCGTATATGAACCTTGTAATGCCTCTGCATGCCTTGATTGCAGCGGCCACATTCTTCTTCTTTCCAATATCCTCCATTATAAGGTCAATGCAGTGTGCTGCACATGGGGTCCAAAATAAATGTGTCCTCTTTTCCATTAAAAGAAGACCAGCCTTCTTAAAATTAGCTCCATTGTCTGTCACAATTTGGACAATGTTCTCCTCTCCAACACTTTCTACAACTTAATCCATAAGCCTATAAATATAATCTGCTGTCCGTTTCTCTTCAGATGCATCAATGGACTTCACAAAGACGGTCCCAGTGACATTATACACCAAAAAGTTAATTAATTGTGTTTGGGTGCCACTTGTCCACCCGTCACACATAATAGTGACTCCATTTTGCCCCCACATGGGCCTAAACGTCTCTACCCAAGCCTTTATTTCTTTATACTCTTCTTCAAGGTACTTGGTGCCCACATCATACACGGATGGCGACGTAATACCCCGCCCAGCTTGAGCCGCAACATCAAGAACTGTCTGAGAATAAGGAGAATCAATTGCGGTAGGGGGTATATTCTTATGAATTAGCCATTTTGCTGTAGCTTTGGCTAATCTTTCTCTTGCAGCTTTCATGACACCCTTGACAACATTAGAGATTTTTGGTTGCTTAGCTGCCTCCGATCTATGTGCGAAAGGATCAACAAAACTAATCCCTCTTCTAGTTTGTGTAGGTGTAGCCATCCGAATAGAAATAATCTCTATATCATCATCCCGCTGTCGGGTGCTAAATGCTCTACGCATTTTACCCGCAATGCCTTTGCCCTTGCTTGTTGCAGCGGATGAGCCACCTTCATCATAGTTTCTACGCTGTCTATAGGCTCGACGCTCTGCTTCTTCTTGGCACGACATAAGGGACTCTCGGCGCGCAGCCATCATTTCTGGGTCATCAAACTCATCATCAGAAGCAGTACCAAGACCTTCATCCCCAAATACATCATGGCGTGCTGCATCAACACTCTGCTGCTTCTTCTCTTTAATTTGTACTTTTCTCTGTTTTGTTTGATTCAATAAATTTTTCATTTGCTCCTTAACTTCTTTCGACACTTCAGGACACCCTGCAACATTGCCTTGCATATGGGCCAAATGTTTAAATCTTGTAATGCCCCCATGGGTCACTTTGTGACAAAACTTGCACTTAATTTTCAACCGATTGTTTTCAATTGCCACACCATAGCTCCATGCAAGATCTATATCACGCGGCTTTTTTTCACGTCACAATACCTAAACAAGATTTAAAAGTAATAGGTTAAAATTTAAATAAATTTCAAAAACATGAAAAAATTAGAATAACACGCATCTACGTGGGTGGGAATTGGGATTGATATATGGGAAACATAGATATAACATTTGGGGACTATTTTCAACCCATTTGATTCAGTTTACTTTTATACAAAAATATTTTTTTAAAAAAAATACAAAAATCCGAAAATAAAAAATATGAAAAAATTAGAAGAACACAAAAATATGTGGGATTGATCTATGGGAAGCATAGATCTAACATTTAGGGACCACTTTCAACCCATTTGATTGAGTTTGCTTCTATAAAAAAATATTTTTTAAAAAAAATACAAAAATCCGAAAATAAAAAATATGAAAAAATTAGAGGGACACAAAAATATATGGGATTGATCTATGGGAAGCATAGATCTAACATTTAGGGACCACTTTCAACCCATTTGATTGAGTTTGCTTCTATAAAAAAATATTTTTTTTAAAAAAATACAAAAATCCGAAAATAAAAAATATGAAAAAATTAGAAGAACACAAAAATATGTGGGATTGATCTATGGGAAGCATAGATCTAACATTTAGGGACCACTTTCAACTCATTTGATTGAGTTTGCTTCTATAAAAAAAATTTTTTTTAAAAAATACAAAAATCCGAAAATAGAAAATATGAAAAAATTAGAAGAACACAAAATATGTAGGATTGATCTATGGGAAGCATAGATCTAACATTTAGGGACCACTTTCAACCCATTTGATTGAGTTTGCTTCTATAAAAAAAAAATTTTTTAAAAAAATACAAAAATCCGAAAATAAAAAATATGAAAAAATTAGAAGAACACAAAAATATGTGGGATTGATCTATGGGAAGCATAGATCTAACATTTAGGGACAACTTTCAACCCATTTGATTGGTTTTCCATTAACAAAATAGATTTTTTTTTCAAATAATAAAATAATCCGAAAATAAAATTCAAAAAAAAAATTAAGAAAGTGATAAAAAAGAGGGGCTTGATCAAAGAGGAACATGGATCTAACAACAACAACTCATTTTCAAGTGATTCATGAAGAAAAGAGAGAAATAAGCACAAAGTAGAAAAAAAAAAAAAGCTTCAAAACTCACCTTTTTTGAACTTGATGCTTGAATCTTAAATGCCACCTTAATTTTTGGATGTTTTTGTTGATGATTTTGATGTTTTTTTGAGATGATTTGAAAAATGGAGGCAAGAAAAGGGGCTTGGAGGAGTTGGAGCTGTGAATAGGGGAGAAAAGAGGGGAGTTGAAAGGGAAAGTGGGTTAAAAAATCGGCTGGGGGGTTTTAAACCCCCCAGCCGATATGGGCCGATACACATGTGAGCGGCGCTTTTTTGTAAAAAGCGTAGCGCCTATGAGCGCTACGCCCGATTTATCAGCCGATACGCTTCGTATCGGCCGATATTTGCATCCTTGATTAGCACAGTTTAATATTCCTAGCTAGCTTTGTAACTATTTTCTACAGGTTATCTTTTTTGGAAATTCAAGAATTTTCTTTACTATATGTTCTCGCAAGGTTACTTGGCCTTGTTTGATATGGACTCCCAGGAAGTTAATTTCCTTTTTGCAGAGTTCATATTTAGTTTTTGATATAAATATTCCTTGTTTTTGGAATTCATTTAGAATTGCCTTGTCATGCCTGAAATGATCATGCTATGTGTGGGAGGCTACTAATATGTCATCTTTGTAGACCATACAATAGTTTAGATGTTCTCTGAAAATGTCATCCATTTTTCTTTGAAAGACCTGAGGGGCAATACTAAGTACAAATGGCATTACTAACCATTTGTATTAGCCTCTAGGTATGCTATTTGCCTTTGGGTGTGCTAAATTTTGTCTATAGTATGGAGTCTTTATGCATCCTTATTTACCAAAATCCTTATTTGCAGTCGAATTTGCTAAACCGGGTTCTTATTTGGATAAGATTGTTCTTATCTGGAATTTTATAGGTGTCTAGGATAAGGTTATTATTTAGGCTTTGATAGTCTATTACCATTCTAGCTTTTCCTCTTACTGTTCTGTGTGATTATTGACAAAAAGGCTTGGGCTTTAATGAGGACTATTAGAAGGTCTTATTAACCTTTGTTCTAATAATTTCTTAATCTGTACTAAGAATTCTTTTATCTTGTTTGCATTGGCTAGGTAGACTTTACAATTTATGGTTCTTTCTGGGCCTTTAAGATTAAGTATACATTCATACTTTATTTTTCCCGTCTTGCTGTAGGATTTGATCCTAGTACTGACTTGGTAAGTTTTTATAAGGACTGCGAGATTTTGCTTTCTTTTTGTCTACTGAGATTGATCTTTGCTTTTTGCTTGGATCTTTGCTTGTTAGTCTAAGCATTATGTATTCTTATCTCTTAAATATAAGTATCTATTTGGGTATTGCGGCAGCATTCTTTTTTCCCTTGTGTGTGTGTTGTGTGTTGGAGAATATTAATATGCATCTTTCCCTCACCATGTGGTGAGGGAAAATGTGACGTAGCATGGGGAAAAAGAATTTGCAACCAACTATTCTCCAAGGCAAAGGCTTAGGGATAATTGTCTAGGTCTTATATCAAAGACAAGGATTCACAAGAATTCAACCCACAGGGTGAAGAAAACTGAAATCTTTTTCAAAATTAATGTAATCTATCTCATCAGAAGGGATTACATCTATTTATAACCAAACTACTCTCCAAATAAAGAAACAAACTAGTTCAATCCAAATAAGTAATCTTAATTTAAATATAAATCCAATTTCTAAAGTTTAAGAAAGCAACTAATATTAATAAAGTAACTATTATTAATAAAATCAATCTTCACTGCTGGGCTTTGGACTTGGGCCTACGGATATAGACTTTCAAGAGGGGACATTAGTCTGACCTGCATCACAATGATGTGGCTTTGTGTGTGTGTGTGTGTGTGTGCGTCTATTGTGTGTTGGAGAATATTAATATGCATCCTTCTTTCACCATGTGGTGAGGGACAATGGCGTGGCTTTCCCTCTTTACATATAAAGTTTTTTGTTTTCATGATACCTTAAATGACTTTTCTTCTTTTGTGCATGAATCTTTCCAAATATGCATTTTTCCCTCACCATGTGCATAGTAGTATTATATATGGACAATATTCATGTGCATACATCCCTCACCATTTTGGTGAGGGACACTTCCATATTTGAAAAGTATTAATATGCAAAAGGACAAAACATCACACCTTATCACACCTTTTTTACCTTGATAGGTCAAAATATGAAAGTGTCCCTCACCAAATGGTGAGGGATGTATGCTATATATCTATATATATTTATGTAGTGTGCGCATGCACACATGCGCGTATGTCAGACTTATTTCTTGTCTATGTGTATATTGATCAATCATATCTAATTGCCATCTAGAAGTTCATATTGATCCACTTTATTAAAAAAAGAAAAAAAAGGATCATAGTCATCCCATATAAAATAATCCTCAGCACTGATTGTGTAGGATATTGACTATTGATCGAATTCATAGCTCACCTTATTTATGTTTTAGAAAAGCTACACTGGTTAGAATCTTAGTATATTACCCTGTTTGCAGCGGACGTGTAAAAATCGATGGTTTTTTGAGGGCCTTAAGGCTGGGACGGAGTCTGCTTTCGGAGAAGGTTAGTTGATTAACTTTTTGCTGTCCTGTAACCTACTAAACTACTAACATTGCTACTGTATACATTTCTCTTCCTTTTTTCCTTTTACTTACTGTTCCTTTTTCCTCTTTTATTGTTAATTATGGATTTGAATTGCCGACCTTCAGTGTTTATGAAGTATCAACTGTTAACTCATTCAAAGATAATGTCGTTCAAATATTAAATCTGTTCCCGGTGGACTAATCATGGGAAAGGGTTAACTCTGTTGAGAGAGAGATAAAGAAGAAATATCATTAATAAAAATAATTATCAACTTTTTTAATGAGAATGTGGACATGAAATTGTTAACTTAATAGTTTTATGAAATAAAAGATTTGTTGAATGCTCACATTGCTGAAGTGGAAAAGTGGAAAGAGGAGTCCTGTAAGGTTAACCTGCTGATTGCTGAACTTGATTCAACATAAAATTTTCCAATAATCTGGAGATGTTTGTGGCTAATTTTGAAGATGGGTCTGTCATATTACTCTCCTAGGTGGGGAATTCAATGGCAGTCTGTGAAGCTTCTTTTGGTCATGGGAGGAACATACTTCAGTGTCTAGTGAGCTAGTTGCATTTTGAGCCTTTGAGACGGGAAGGGCTAATATTGGATCACAAAGCCTTCCTTCTCACTCAAAGATTCAAAGTCTCTCACTATTTTATTTATTTATTTGAAAGGTAAGTCAGTCACTATCACCTATGGGGTGATGAATGCTGGAGGAAGGGGATGCTAGACGAAAGCTGGACTTCAATGTTTGACAATGTTGAAAGTGGAACCGGCTGATCAGTCCAGTGGCGGACCCACTTGTACATATATGGGGCGGTTGTTTCAGGTGTAATAGGAAAACCCCTTAAAGTAAGCAATGGGCGCCTCATTTATGCCCCACCTTTTCCAAGGAGATGGCCCCATGCATGCATCTTCATCTCCAAGGCAGAAGTAAGCAATGGGCGCCTTGCTTATGCCCCACCTTTTCCAAGGAGATGGCCCCATGCATGCATCTTCATCTCCAAGGCACTACAAACCTTTTGAGTCCGGAATCCGGATCATCTGTCCTATTACACTTTTTCCCTGAGAGTTTTGTCGTTGCGACGGATCTTTTATTTTCTGTTTTTTGTTTAGAGATGGGTTTGAGCCAATGATGATAACAATGTTCAGAGATCTAATTGATTCTTCATCCACAAGTTGTAAAGTCCAGAGCTTTTTTAAAACTGGTGCTTTCACCCACCAGTATACAATCAATTTTGATTTCTTTTAAGGATATCTTTTCATGTATCTATTCTCTAGTTCTAACATTGTGTTGAATTTTTGGGGTGGGTTTCTTTGATGGAAAAGTAATAATATAGAGGAAGTGCTTAAGCCAATTTTGGGTGTGTAAAATCATCTAATCCACAAGCCCCACCTAGCCCCTAATTCATTAGATAGATTGTTGATAGTTCTCCTAGGTGTCCTATCACATGGTTCACTTGTCCTTGATTTGGTCCATGCCATGTGCTTTGTAACTGATTTAGGGTCTGGGGTTAGTGATTATTGGGGTAGAATAGCCGAAATTTATAGTCTACATCAGCGAGTTTGATCAATTTGCATTTGGACTGCTACCATTTTCTTATAACCATCCATTTAGTTAGCCACATTCTGATTAGTGCATGTTTCTAGATATTTTCATTTGAAATGGGCCATGTTCGGCATAACTATAGCAAGCCCACTAGTGATGGATGTGGAACACCAAGACATTGGCCAATCATTGTCATTGTTCATCATCATCACCACCATGGGCCACATGTATGCAGTAGCATTCCCATTTAACCACATCTTTTTATAATGCCTCCATGGAATAGGTATTTCAATTCAAGTACATTAACGTTGCTTTTATTGGGCTGATACAATAGTAGTTTATTGTCCTTTTCCCTAAGTGGAGTACAGTAAATTCCAAGATATTTTTATTTTTTAAAATGACCATTGCCGGCCCCACTTAAATGAAAATTCTGGGTTCGCCACTGGATCAGTCCCTACCCTTTGATCAAAGTTGAAAGGGGCATTGAGGTTCTTCCAACAAGAGGTGATCCTGGCCTTTGTCTCAAATAGGCTTAATGGATATGGTATTTGTTCGATCGGTCAAATTAGGCATTTGTTTCGAATATGATCTATCAAGCATTGATCCGATCAATTGAGCAAGCCTTCATTGATTTTCGTAGGTTTTCTTCATTTCAGCTTTTCTAACAACTTGAACTATAGTCCATCATTAGAGAAATAAAATACAACTTAATAGACCAAGAGTTTTGTCCAACCGATGAATTAGCCAATATACAAAAATCCTTTCAATCTCCTCCTTTGGCAATTCATAGATAAAACTTCTATTGCTATAAAAAAATTCATAGATAAAACTCACTATACATTCCATCTACCAAAAAATAAAACCAAAATTACATTTGAGTACATTGAATTGCAAAAAATTACATTTGAGTACATTAAATTGCCAAAATAAATAAAACATCCATCACCGGCATTGTATCAACCGAATACCATGTATCTTCAGGTCCTTGAATCTTCATCTCTCCCTGAATTGGACTTTCTCCCTCCTTTTTTTGTCCATGATTGACAAATAGAATGATGTCAACTTGCAGCGTATTTATTAATTAGGATTCAGCTGTAGCTCCCCCTTAATTGCAACTCTCTCTTAATTGTATCTTCGTAGCGACACTGGGGGCGGGAGCTTGATTATCTTGATCAAGGTTTTTTGCATATAGCCACCCGCACTTGTATAGTTTGATCTTTCAACATAGTGACAACAATTGTTTTAGGCAAATTGAACTTTTTAATCTAAACAGCTCTTGTCTTGACCTTTGGCTTAGACAATTGCTTCTACCATTGCTTATACTTTGCCAAAACATGTAGCTTCTTGCGATGGGGACAAATGTGTCCTATAACTCCACAATGATGACAAGTGAATGTGCGTGCAGATCATGACACACTCTTCTTCTATGTAGTACTCCCAACATAATTAACATGTGCAGCATGTGAAATAATAGGTGCCATAAAATTAAAAATAGAACTTTTAACAAAAGTAGTTTTACCTTTTGTCTTTAAAGTAGATACACCAGCATTGAAACCAAGACCGCACTTGTCATTAGGTAGCTTTTGAGCACACAAGATGTCTTCAAGATTTTTCAAACCAATATTCATTTCATTTAGAGAAAATTTTGTAGAATCCCGCTCAAACAATGCAATCTTGAGGTTGCCAGTCAAGTCTTCATTTTCAACCTTTACAGTCTGCAATACTGTTTTCAAGGTCTCAACTTCTTGCTTAAACTTCTGAAAATCGTTTTTCAGTAACTCATATTTATGACTCTTAGTAGTCAAATTATCAACCAAAATTTCGTTTTCTCCTTCCAAGAGATTGAATTTAACAAAAGATTTTGCCAATTCTTTCTTAAGTGATAAATTCTCAGATTTCCACTTGAAAGTATCTTTCTCATACAACTTGTTCATCTTCATAGATTTCTTTAGAAAAAGCTAATATTTAGCTTCCCAATCATTTTCTTCATCGAAAACTCCACCATTATCATTATCACTATCTAAACCATAGTCAGGAAACCATGTGAAGTTCTAGCCATGAAAGCCACATACGTGCCATTAACCATGTTAGACTAATTAGACTCAGGCTCTTTTTCCTCTTTTTTCTCTTCTTTAGAAGAATCCTCACCCCAGGTCAAACTGAATGGCTTTTTATTTGATTTCGTTTTCAAATTTCCACAATCATGTGCAAAATGACCAATCGCCTTAGCATTCAAAACACTTTGGCCCTTTTGAAGATGACGTTTTCTCATACTTTGACCCCTTCCATTTAGCTTTCTTAGCTTTCATGAATTTTTGAAATTGCTTCATAAACTCAGCCATATCATCTTCAGAATTTGAGTTAGTCTCAATTTTCTTTTCAGGTTTCTTCACTAATTCTCTGAAAGCCCTCAAAGCAATATCGTTATTCTTAGATTTTCCCTTATCTAAACAGTTTGCTTCAAATGTTTGAAGATTTCCAACCACTGATTGACATTGAGGGTGTTTAAATCCTTGTTTTCTTGAATAGCATCAACCTTTGAATCAAACCTTGCAAGAAGTGACATCAAAATCTTCTTAACAATTTTATTTTTCGGGATTTCTTCACCCAAGTTGAAATCAGAATTGACAATATCATTCAGCTTTATGTAAAACTCATTAAAAGTCCCATCTTCTTCCATCACAATGGTTTCAAAGGATTTATTCAATCTCTACAATTTTGCTTGCTTCACAGTATCCGTACCCTCATACAGTGTTTGCAAAACATCCCATGCTTCTTTTGTAGTTTTTCATGTGGAAATCCTATGAAACTCGTCACCAGTCACGCCATTATGGATACCAGTAATGGCCTTATTATTGTAGTTGAAGGCATGCTTCTCATCCTTAGGTCATTGGGCTTTAAGTTTAGCAACTGTTTGCCCATTAGCCATAATTTTGGGTTTGGAATAACCTTCATAAACGATATCCCACACATCATCATCAATGTACTTTAGAAAGCCAGTCATCCTTTGCTTCCAGTATATATAATTTGAACCATCAAACAAGGGAGGCTTAGCAGTAGATGTGCCTTCTTGATTGAGTGCCATTCTAGACGTCTCTTAGGATCAAGCATAATAACTTAGTATAACCCTTTCTGATACCAATTGAAGGTTTTGCATGGGCCTCTATAATTTATCAATGCAATCAACTCAACAATATGTTTCTAAACAATCAACCACGTAGCAGAAAATAAATCAATCAAAAACGAAAGCACACACACAAGACAACATGCAGTTTTTTAAAGTTGAAAACCCCAACTGGGTAAAAAACCACAAATCCAACAAGGATCAACTATCAAGCAAATTTGAATAATTACAAATTTTACTCACACACTTTTTGCACCCTAAGGACTACGTTCTTCTTGCGCAACTCCTTTTGCCACATGGCTCTCCTTTGTTGTATACTGCTCTCTACTTGATCAACTCACATCTTGAACATACAAAATGGCCTCAACACTTCTACAAGAGATGTAGAAACAACTACTCTTTAGAACAAAGTTTTAGCCCTTCAACTCTCAATGAAAGCTCTTGAGCAACTGATTTCTAATGTGTAATCTCAACTTAGGTTAATGAGATAAGTATCTAGGGTTGACAGAGAACCCCTTTTTATAGCTCTAATTTTGTGCCTCATAATAGTAATCCATCCATGAAAGGATTTGGCACCAAATAGGAACGTCCCAATTAAAATAGAAATAGAAATCTACAGGTTGGTGGGAATTTCGCACAAGCCCGATTGATCAGGTATCCATTTGATTGATTGAATTAGGCCTATGTCTCGAATCTAATCAATAGAGCAAGCCTTCGTTGATTTTTGTAGATTTTCTTCGTTTTAGCTTTTTTGACGACTCAAACCATAGCCTATCATCAAAAAATATAAAATACAACTTAATGGTCCAGAGTTTTGTCCAACCCATGAATTAGCCAACATACAAAAATCCTTCAAGAAGATGTGGGCTTGTTGGATAAATCCAAATCATCTCCAACGAGTCTTTCTTGATGTATCACCTATTGATGCTACCTCAGGAATGTGCTCATTTTATTTTATATTCTTTCTTAATTTTACCACACATCCATCTCAATGTAATGTTTGCTATACTTAATTTTTGCATGTATTACTTCCTAATTGGCTAATATTTGCTCAATAGGTCATAGCTTGTCAAATTTGTATATTGTAAATGGCATTGATATTCCTAGGTTGCAAGGTGGCCACTTGGACCATGTTGTATCTGTGTTGATATAAATTGTTATGCCATTCACTAAAATTCAAACTTTTGGTCTTATTGGTTATTAATATGGTATCAAAGACAGCTCACAGGTTTGAACCCCTTGGGAGGTATGTTACCTCCGTCTCTTGATGCAAGATAGACCTCAATGCCCACATGTGTAGGGCCCAAATAGATTTAGGGTTTTTATTAAGTAATTATATGTCATTAGATTTTTATTTTTGTTTTTATGAATTGTAAATAGGATTAAGTTTTTAGTTTATTTATTTTCCCAACTTAATTAGGTTTCATATGCCCTAAGTTATCTTTATTATTTATATGGCATTGTAGTATGTTATTTTACAAATTTGATAATTAAATAGAATTTGGGTTTATCCTTGGAGAGGTGCGTCCTCATGTGTTGAAATCTTCTTGAAGACAATTCAAAGTGTCCTCGTACATGTGCTTGGGTACCTCACACAAGCCCTATTCCTAGGGTCTGCATCATCTATTTGTTTGGTTTCAAATTCAAATGGCTTCTCGTTTGAAAAAGGGTGGGGGTGGGTGTTGATGTCAATTGCTATGCTGTTCACTAACACCTCGAGCTTTTAGTGTTATTGTGATGCAGAATAGACTCATGGTCCCCTGTGGGTAGACCCGTCTTTGGGCCCAGCCCACCTATCCTAGTTTATTTAGGATTTTATTTGCTTTAAGTTGTTTTAATAAGATATTTTAATTGTGACCGTCAACTTTGTTGGATGGTCCAGATTAGTCCTAGGTTATTTCTTTTTTTTATTTAAGCATTGTAAAGCCTATTTGGCTTAGTTAATGAGTGATGATTAAGGAAAAAGTTTTGGTATCTTCCACAAGTTTCTTCGAGTTCTCCTTGAACTCTCTAACGCCTCCTGCGACTAGAGTTTGGTGCCCAATTTTTCACTCTATCTCCATCTTTCTAACTTGCCCGTCTTGCGTCTCCATTCCATTTCGCATTAATTGGTAGCAAAGCCAAAGAGCGATCCGACCTGGATTCAAGATTCGGCATTTCATCATCCCTACCGTACCATCATCCATCACCATTGCCGATCCTTACCTCACCAAAACACCAGATCCAACACCAATCCCATCCAAAAACATCCTTACGGCTACCTTTCAAAATCCCCAAATTTCAAAAAACCCGTGTTGTCGCCATAACGAAGCCTAGTCGAACAGTTGACTTCACCTCACAACCCAAAGCCCATCCATAGCCTTTTTTCTTCCCCAGCTGGACAGAAACCAAAAAAAAAAAAGTTGATGCCCAGCCGATCCACCAAAACCCCTAAAATCCCAATCATCATTAGACCACCATCCATACAGAAAATCCCAAATACGAACATCACCACCCTTTGCCAGTCCTTACCATTACCCAAAATCCAATCCCTGATCGACGTACATCTAGATATGCCGCACCCCTCAAACACTCCACAATCTTAGCTCCCATCTCTCAAATCTCAAGAAGTCGAAACCCTTTCTGTTAAACACTCAAATACCCCACTTGAGAGAGAGAGAGAGAGAGAGAGAGAGAGAGAGAGTGTCGAAGGCGTACTGGGCATTGAGTCAGAGCAGTTGAGCTGCCATCGTTGTCCATTACCAGCACCACCACAGACCTCCATCGCCGCTAAGCCATCGATCATCATTGCACCCTGTAAATGTCGCCAGTTCTACAACTGTACCATCGCAGTCTTTGCATCCACATCATCATCATAGAGAGCCCTGAAGTCCGTTGCCTATCCCACCTCGTCATCATCGTTGCCAAAATTCTTTCTTTTGTTGAGGTAAGGTGCAGTAGAAGTAAAAGTGTTGAAGGCCTGCCCTTCCTCCTTTTCTTGCATGATGCACGAGGCTGGAATAAGCCTCACGTGAGTCCCTGTGGCACGTGCAAGGCCAAGCCATCAGGCCTTTTTTTAAACCCACTGTAGGTTGGAGTTGGGTTGGGTAAACCGACCCAAGCCCTTCAACTGAGCCTAGTTTATGGGCTTAAGCTTCAGTTCGGCCCAAATTTGAACAACAGTGTAAAAAAAAAAAGTTCCCTACATAAATATATTTTTAGCTGGTAAGTGTGCCTAGATTTCATCAAGTATTCAGCCATTCATCTTCAAATAACCAGATCTTCTCCATCCGGATTGGGATCAACGACTCGTTTCTCCTACAAACTCCAAACAGTGGGATCTATACATCAGGTTAGTCAAATTTTGAAAAGAATAAGTTTATTTTCGAAGTCTTCAATATGGCATTGGAGAAGGAACTGCTATGGAAAATTCGCAATGATGTGCTCGGAATAACATATTCAATTTACTATGGACAATGATATACTGATAATAAAGCCTACTTTGATCAATTTCTTAACTTGACCCAAGGTAAGTGAACAGTTGATGAATATAGTGATGACTTTTCAAGGCTACAAGAATTGTGTAGATTAGATGAAAGTGATGAACAGTATGTCATTATCTTTATCGGAGGTTTGAGACCAAGTATTCGTAAAAATATGAAAAGGGAATGTAAAATATGTATGATGCATTTTGGGAAGCAATCCGTGTCGAGCATTTGATAAAACGCTATCATCTTAGACAAGCCAAGATGCAAAAAGAAAAGTCTGTGCAAACCTCACAAGCCAATGTTGTGGAACAAATTGTGGAGAATATTCAGGCTGATATTGAAAAACAAAAGCAAGAAAGAAATGATTCCATGATCAATTTAGATAATGTTGATCAAGCAGTGCAGAGGAACAAAAAGAAATACACAGTGAAGAAAACAACAAGGAGTCTCACCATCTTATGGATCTGATCTTAAGTCTACTTCCTAAAGAGCAAAATACATCATTGGTCAAACAAGTTGTTTTGAAGGTTGAAAATGATGATTAACAGATGCCAACAATAAGTAAATTTGAAGACTTGAATATGGTTGGCAATTATCCTAAAGATCCAATGGATATGAATGTAAAATCACACTAAAAAAAGCCTATCTCCACCGAAGAGAAGGCCAGTGCTGAAAAAATTGCGCAATTCATTGATATCCCTCACATTGATTTCATTTTTGAGGATAGACTGTTGATAAAAGAAGACTATGATCTACTGCTTCAATGCCAACAATTGCTACATCTAACAGTCAAATCACACATCACTGTTGAAGTCAAACATCAGCAGAAGCCATACCTCTAGTCTGTTTCTATTTGGATGAAAAGATTCATTACAACTTCCAAAGCATGTTAAGAGATTGAAGATCAAAAAGCACATTGAAGATTTGTATACTTAATATTTGACCTTGGAGGACTTCTACTAAAACTTGAGGTCGAGTTTTATCCAAAAAAAGGAGAATTGATGCAGGATAGACCCATGGTCCCCCATGGGTCGACCCGTCTTTAGGCCCATCCCATATATCTTAGTTTATTTAGGGTTTTATTGCTTTAAGTTTTTTTCATAAGATGATTTAATCTTGACCTTCAACTTGATTGGATGGTCCATATCAGTCCTAGGTTATTTCTTTTTTCTATTTAAGCATTATAAAGCCTATTTGGCTTAGTTAATGAGTGATGATTAAGGAAAACGTTTTGGGATTTTCCCCAAGTTTCTTCGAGTTCTCTTCGAAATCTGTAATGCCTCTTGCAACTGGAATTTGGTCAAAGCCTAATTTTCTAACGCCTCCTACGACTAGAGTTTGGTGAAAGCCCAATTTTCTAACGCCTCCTGTAATTGGAGTTTGGTAAGAGCCCAATTTTTCCTTCAATCTTCATCTTCTTACTTGCCTGCCCCGTGTCTCCATTCCGTTCCGCATTATAGTGTCTATTAACAATATCTTTGTCTCCACTAGGAGCAAATCCAAGATCACCCTTGATTAGGGATTTTATTGTTAAAAGATTCACTAGAAATAAATAATAAAATAATAATTGATAAAAAAAATAAATAAATAAACCAACAAGAGCATGTGGGAGAAGTCGCACCTATCATTTGTTGGTAGAATCAAATATACTATCTGTAACCGTCTGGCTATTTTATGTCTTGGTTTAGAATTCTCATCTAGGTTGCCAATTGGTGCAACTGGAAATGCGGGTCCCACAAATTCCAAGTCGTGAGTAGACTTATTTCACATTCCACATCATAAATCAAATGAACATAAAAGAATTTCAGGGGCATTAAATAGAAGGAATCTAACTCTTTACATTATATTTCTAATTCAAGTAAAGAATGAATAAGTTAACCAAAACTAATTAAAAACTATGACGAATCCAACTGATAGAGTCTTATTGTCTATGATGCTCAGATACAAATGTAGGTACGGATATGAATATGGGGATACGACTCTGCACTTTTGGATATCTAGGATACGGCTACGGATGTCCTAATTTTTTTCTATAGATCACATTTGAATTAATGAAATCATCATTTTTTTTTGTGAGTCCTTTTAACTTTTTTCTATGTTGAGAGTAATTAAATTTAAAGAACTGTATGAGATTAGTGGACTTGCTAAGTAGGATACGCTAAACTCATAGCCTAGAAATATCGGTGTAGTATCGGGTACCAATACAACTATCATATCACTTTGATATCGATACGTTGGGCTTATATAGGTATATGGGTATCATTGCTTATTGTTCAAAAATAATTAAATACTATCTAATATTAAAAAGAAGACTACTCCTCCTCTAATATTCTATTGAGTTTGCTCCATTCAGCCACATACGTCGAATCCTATCTCCTAATCATCGAATTCACCCTCCACTTCAAGATTCTGGTCACCTGATGCAGGCAATTCGAGAATCAGTAAAACAGAGTGAAGTAGAAAATCCTATCTATTTGAAATACATGAGACTTAAATTATTCAAACGGTTAAAAAAAAAATTCAACGCAAGTACATTAGATTTATAATAATCCACACCAGTTCCAATTCTAAAAGCATTCATGGTCAAATTCTTTAATGAAGGGCATCAATTAGGTTCAAGATCTCCACAAGAACTGACCACTAGTCAAAGCAATATATGAGTGCGAGGACTGCAGTTCAGTTCTAGTACAAGTTCAAGGTCTTTGCTTGCATGCATGTCTCCGTACCTGTACTAGTAATTTGTTGATTTCCATGATAGTCCATTGCATTCTAGCTTAGAGTCTTCCCCTTTCATCTTAGTCACATGTTCAGAATGTCTTACATTATAATTCAATAGCAAGGTTTTTAACATGTTCAATCCTAATATCAGATTGCATCCGATCCAACCCTTATATACTATGGATTTTGACAAAGCCCCCATCTTGACCAGCATTGGTATCCAATTAGCATAAGGTTATGTTCATACCTAAATATGTATAGGCTAGGAAACTAGTGGTCACAATTTCATATCATTCCTATAATCTGATTTACCAATTCATATACAGCATTTAAGAAAAGAAACGATCTCCATCCTTTCTACCGTTGCAATACTAACAGCGTTTATGGGCATCAAAATTTACACTGATAAGCAGAAAAATTCATGAGTTAAGGATGCCAGGCATCATACAACTTCACCCATTGAACATGTATAAAGATGAAATTACTAGAATTCTCAAAAGGGTCCAAACCAGGGTCTGTCCGAAGGGTTTGGCCAGGACCAAAACTCCCTTAATAGGGTTCAGCCATCACATTCTCTTAGTTCGGCCAAAGCATTGGGACCCCTCTTTGGGTTCTCATTAGCCACTATGAAATAGTGGTCTCTATCCCTTTTGGTAACATTCACAGTTTGGCCTGCATTTTTACTTTGAATATGACAATCTACATGCGGTTACCTTCCCTTACAATCTAAGGTCTCTGAGTTCTCTAAAACAAGAAGAGATTGTTAAGTAGGGCATGGTACATAAGTAGATTTGACTTTCTCCTCACCTGAAATAGGAGACTGTCGCTGAGTAAAAGTGAGGAATGCTGTAGGTCACCAACAATCCCTTGGATCTGCTAGGTTCTTGCTTCTGCTTCTGGTTTCTCCTTGCTTTACTTTCTATAGCCTGGAGCACTAGGTTTAGGGTTTCCAAGAGGTAGGGTTGTAAAAGAAAGAAGCAAGGATATGTCATACATAGAACTAGGTCAGTCAATTGAGAAGAATGGAATATATAGTTTGTGCAGCACTTTTTCGAGTGCCTCAAAAGTGTTTGAGGCAACCCCTAGGCTCCTCAGGATTTGTGTGCTCCTCTCTTGCAAACGAATCTCAACCCACCCACCCACCCAAAACAACAACCAAAAAAAACCACCACCCCCCTCTCCTCCTCCTCCTCCTCCTCCTCCTCCTCTTCTTCTCCGCTCTCAATTACAAGTTGTGGTCCCATCCCTCTTGTATGAAGTGACTAAATCCTAATGGTTTTTGACTTGTGGGCCCTACCAATATTATTCAAAAGCCAATCTTAAGATACTAATCCTTTAAAACACAACTTTAACATTATGTGAGTCCGCCAAGGTTTCTGTCCAAGCCTATAAAATAGATTCTTTGGTAAATAGATTCTACAAAAAAGGGTTTTAGTGAAAGTTAAAAACTTATGTTGTTGCAGTTTTTCTTTTCCATGATGAATTGGTCCTAATTATGTTTGGTGCAGTTGTGGATTCCTTAGTTTGGACCACATCTCTGACCAGCCACGATCTTGATTCCCACTACAATACCCATCCTCAAATCCATCTTCTCCTCTCATCATCATCATCATCGTCATTGTCATCAACATCTAATATTAGCCCAACTATGATACACTGACTCACCTAAACTCATGGCGCACCTGCACCTAACACATACGCACCTACACCCCCACCCAATACTTGTGTCGATACTTCATTTCTAAGCTATTTGACATACTTTCTTGAGGCATGCTCGCATGTCATACTAACGCTGAGTCCATGTAACATAGTGGGCCAAATTAATCCCTAATCCTGATAACTAATCATCAATCTGGCAATGATCACCATGGACCCAACCATCATCACCATCACTGTCTCTGCTCCACCATCGCAACCGTTTGCTACACCCACCATGATCATCTTCACCATCATCACCATCGTCGCCACCCTCTGCTACAACCACCTTCATTGTTTGTGCTCCACCATCACCTAAACCAATCCCTCTTCTCAACCCTTTCCTTTTTTTGAATCTCAATCAAAGAGGAGCCCAGAGAGAGGGAGAAGCGGGGAGAGAAGAAGCCAGAGAGGAAGACCGAGATTCGATGCAGTTCAGCGGCAAGAAAGATGGAGCAGATCAAGATCGAAGTGATAGGGTTTCAAAAACTTTTTTCGTTTCAGAAGTACACTAAGCTTTTGATAACGGTACCTCAAGGAAATGATCTTTATAAGAAGAAAGAGAAGGGAGGGTGTGGGTTTTCATTGGAAATAGACCCCAAATAGGAACTTCATTTTCAGACATATGGAGGAAAATGATGAAGTGGTGGAAATGCAATTCCATAGAATAATGCTACACCAAAGGCATGAAAAATGGGTTTTCCGCTGAAAATTGTCCCCTTTCTACTGAAAAGTGTTACACAAACATGCCCTAAGGAAAACTTACTTTCATTAATTGTGTAACCCAATTCCACATTCCAGTAGGGTACTACCAACTCAAATATTGTGATCCTAATATCATATAATTATGTTACCCACACTAATTATATAATCTCCCAAGAAGAGTTGTTCTTTTAAATGGTCACCAAAATAATATATATATGTATTAGCAAATCTAATATGTACCAATTATTAAATATTCTAGCCCCTATAACACAGTCTGGGGTATTACACCAACTAACTTGAAAAAATCAAAAGGAATTTCCTTTGGGATGGCATAGGTGATCCAAAAGAACACAAATATCCATCTCATTAATTGGGGAGAGATTGTTCTTAGCTCAACTGGTTAGGGACATTGGTCCCCACTTATAGGAAGCAAGACTTGAGAGTTCTCGAGTTCAAGTTTCTTCTCAATAAAAAAATAGAAAAAGTAAGAGTCTCAAAGATTGGTGGCATCAGGGGGCTTGGGATTGGGAATATTAGGGAAAAGTATGCTTCTCTGTAAATTGGGGAAATAAAACACAAAAAAAGAGGTGGCAGCATTATTAAAGAAGACTTCTATATTTCTCATGGGTAATGGCGAAAGACACAGATTCTGAGAGGACACTTTGTCGGGGATACTTCTTTCAAGAAAAATTTAGGTGACCGTATTCCATATTTTGGAAACCAAAAGGAAGCATAAGTTGAGGACATCTTTAGCCTTTAATGGAAAAATTAGTTCAGAACATTACTAATGGATTTTTAGATTGAATTGCTTTAGAAACTGATGTACAGTTAGTCTATTGGGGCCTTATATGGGAGGGACCAAGATCTGTTGGGGATGGTTCCACTTGCAATTTTGTGAGAACCTAGAAGTAGAGATACAAGTGCATCTTCAAAGGTAAGTCGCCTCTGATCGGAGAAGTAGCAATAAGTTAAAAATATCAATCGCATGGGCCTAGTTATTCAAAGTGTTTGCAAGGTTCAATAATGGGAATTGTAAAGGATGCCGTTTCTAACAATTAATGTGAATCACTACAAGTGCGCTTATCAGGACTTGGGTGTCCCACCACTGGCAGGTGTGCTTAAATTGATTACTGATGGGTCCTATATTGGAAATTCAGTTCTATCTGAAGCACGGGCACTACTACAGATGAGGAGGATATTCGCAGCTTTTTTTTGGGCCCTGTTGATGTTGACTATTGAAGAATCAAATAGGCTAATATTTTAGCAGAGCAGAAAGGCCTAATTTTGTCCGAGAAATGGTTTGGGTGGGGATAGCTGAGAAGGGGACTAACTGCTATTGTTTGGTGGCTGTCAGCTGAAGCGTCAAAATGGCCATGGAGTTTGGATTTTAGTTGTAGGGATATTTATGAGGACAGCCAACAGTGAGGCTGATTTGCTCACCAGCCTGGGTCATAAGGCATGGGCTAGATATTGGCCATTCTTTCAATTTATGGCGTCTCACTCCATTTTGTTGGGTTCTCTCTGCAATTTCTTTTTTGTAGATTCCACTGTTTTTCTTTCAATAAAATTTTCATCCGATTTTTTTTTTATAAATGTGAATAACTCTTTCATCTCTCATGATTAATGTAACAGACTAACATATGCTGTTTGCCAACTCCCTTCCAATAATTAGATAATTTGTGTATTAGCTGTAGCCCTGAGCTTTTGTCAGCTAGACGTAGTTCTACTTTTTCCAATCTGCATCATTAATTAGAGCATGTTTTGACAAGGATGCTAATGAAAACATGCTGTGGCGCAAGCAGGTTTTTCTATTTATGCTTTTGTTGACAATTGTGGATTGATCTAACCGTTAGCTACTAGTTGGATAAACTTGCCCATTAAAACGGGTATTGGTTCTGTCCACGTTCTGAGACAGTGTACTAGATACTTGAAAACTCGTAAAACAAAATTAAACATGTTTGTCAAAGAGCTTTTGTGTCTCAAGTGTGGATTCCACTGTAACATGGTTGTAAGAAGGTTTGGATTTTTTCCTTCAAATCCATGTCTTTTAAATATTGATAGTATCCATGGATTCGTACAAAGCGAAATCCACATCTATCCAATATTGTATTTCTGACATGGATTCTATAATCCATGGATACGAAGAATCCATGTTAGAAATTGCCAAAATCTGTTACGACCCAAATTACAGGGCCCTGTCGAAATCTGAGTTATAACACAGTGGCATACAATTCACATGCTTAAATCAAATAAACACTTAAGGCATAAACATCATTTATCAAAATTGTCTTTGCATATGATCTAACCAATTAAATGCCAAGTAATAGTATCTCCAGTGTCTAACAATTCTCATAATAAAATTCTTCAACTAATTAAAATATTCAATACTATCAATTCTCGTAAACTACTGAATTTTGATGCGACGCTCTTCTTAGCCATGCATGCCAAACACTATGAGCTGCTCTTCGCCATTCTCTGGTCCAACCGCAATTTAGTTACCTGAAGGGGGCAACCCAATATCAGTACAAACTGGTGAATGAATTCCTACTGTAACATACAACCACTATTAAGATAATGGCACCATTAGAGACAACCCAGTAATAAACAATAAATAATTTAAATCAATGAATAGAATTCATGCCATGACACTTCTTTGAACTACATCCTCGCACCCAGTTAACATTATTGTGCCATCTTAACATATTACAATTATCAAGATGCCACACATACATCTCCTCATCCGACGTTCCATAGGACCCACTGCTTCAGGACCTCAGTGTCCTATCATCCACTTCCAAAAACAACATAACCAAACTTCAAATCGAATCCAGTGTTCTAGAATTACACAATCATAATAAATCGTACTGTGCTAGTAGTTCAGATCATACCCCATTCCAATAAAATCATGCATAACAGAATTTATAATTCAGAATATTTTCTTATTTATTAATTTGTACATGCCACAATTTGATTCCCAAATTTCAAATTTTTATATATAATAAAAATTTGTACGTGAAAGGGCTCTTATGTAATTATGATAACAATAGGGCCTTTTTATAAACTCCAAACAAAATATATACTCGACAAAAATTGAAATCCCCACAGGACCAGCCGTCACAGAACCCAGTTCTGTTAAAACACTCCTCACGCCATGTCCATTCTAGGTTTTCAGATGGTGGGCCATCCATGGCCCCATCCTCTAGGTTTTGTCGTGGCTGGGGTCGCCCATGGGTCTTCTCCAAGATCCATGGTGCTGATCCCCCATCATTTGGCCCACAACCTCACGCCACACATTGTATCCCAGTCGGCCTAAAAGTGCAGAAATTCTGTTTTTGGCTCTGATTTTGCATCTTGCATAGAAAATCCAAACTGGTTAGGTTTCAATATCCTTTCTCTATTGAGTATTACACAAATCTCTAGAATCCATGGCCATTGATCATACAGATTACTCCATAACGATGGATTACGGAGTCGTCAGACCCATCCATATTCAATTTTGGGTTCAAACAATCATGGCAACAGAAATTCTAATCTTTATAGCAACATAATTTATTACTCCAGGTATTCCACTCTTCTAACCATCCCTTGATGAATCTTTGTACAAAAATTTTACTCACAGTACCAATGATAGGACTTCCAAATCTCAAATTTATCGAACACATCATAATAACATTCAAGCGGGAGATTCACTCACCTCTTGTAGGCGTGCATAATGTTTGGTTGAGAGGGCATTTACCAACAATCAGTTGGTTGGTCGCCTTCTTCCTCCACTTAGTATCTCCCTTCTCTCTTTCTCTTAGGCTTCTCTCTCTCTCTCTCTGATTCTCTCCTATAGTTTATAAGGGAGTAAAGTAAGGCAAATAAGAGACTATCCACATTGTATAGCAAATCCCCCTCTCTTGTCCTAGTAGAAGTCACGTACAAAATTCTACTAAACTCCCATCCTATCAAGTCCTGCACAACAATACTTCCTCTCTGTCCAAAGTCCATTCGTTTTGGGATTGAAGTGTTGTGCCCTTTTCTCGTCTCAACTACTATTATTACTAATAAGGATTGGGTCCCATTGCCCTTATACAAAATCTTAAAACCATATAACTTATCCTAACAGTAATTGAATGGTAATAGGGCTTACCAATAAAATTAACAATTTAACATTTAAAATAGGCCCCAAATCCCAACTCAACTGTGGATATTACAAAATCCAAACAAGCTGTAGGAGTTTTCATCATTACAGAAAATGTCTTTTGGGGATGCTGATGTAGTTCAAGGGGGGCTTGTGCGGTGCTTTTCCTTGTTATTGTTACTGCGAGGTATCTCTCTAGAAACTCTGCTTGGGTTTCGTTCTAAACTGAGTCACACTTTTCACTAAAATGACAATATGCATCTTCTGAGATGAACAAACCAAGGTCCTGTGACCTTTTATAAAATAATAATAAGAAGAAGAAGAAGAATAGAACACACCACAAGCAAACAATATCCTGTGAGGAATTCATGTGAATTGAGAGATACCTATGAAGTTTTCTGTACTTGCTAAGTATAGCGCTTGGTAAGCTTTTGGTTTTGTTCTTTATAGTTTTTCATTTTTCTTCAAATTGGATTATTGCTGTGCGAAGCCATGACTGTCATTTTGTGACCAAAATGTGGAATTTCTTTTACATTTTTATCTGCTTATTGAATCATCTTCTAGTGAACCTACTCATATATTACTATATTAGATATGATAGTAATTGTTCCTTACCCTCTTTAACCTCTTTATATTTTCGTTTTCAGATCTTTGGTTTCATTGATGTGGAAAAGCTTGGATCGATTACATTTAGACAGGTATTTATGATCAATATTATTTTATAATTTTCACAAAGAAAATAAAGAGTGATGTTTCCATGTTTAGATCATTTTATAATTTTCACGATGAAAATAAGGAGTGATGTTTCTATTCTTAAACTCTCTTGCACCTGCCCCCACTAGTAAGGATCTGTTTGCTACATAACGAATATCTAGGAGTTCAGGGGTATTAGAGAGGTGAGGACTAGAGGGTCTAAGGTGGCCATTTAGATAGAGCCATTACTTTAATAGGATTTACTTTACCAAGGTCATGAGTGGGTAATAATTTCCTATAGAAGGGAAATTTTATATGGTGGCCCCTTATGTATCTTCCACATCCTTCACTTAAGCCTTTCGGCGGAAAGACACTGCTAAGAAATTCTAGGAGGTCAATACTTGTAACAAAGTGAGCTCTAGGTATCTCTTATACTTCTTATTTTTTCACAGAAACAAACCAGCTTTTATTCAATTGTGTACCCTTGCGATGGTCTTTTTGTCTTTAAAATGATGCAGGGATTAATTATCTTTGATTGAATTTGAATGTGAGACTTGTTGAATCAAGCTTGGTGGACTCAATATTTTCCCCTAAATCCATTTGCAACTTTACCTCTAAGGCATCCTGTGAAGTTTGCGCAATGGACCCTAGGGATGCTCATAAGCTGACTTTAGTCCCCTTTGGGTATGGCATTGGGGAACTAGGAACCCCTTTTTGCGAAAATTATTAAACTGCAGCTAGCTCCCTTTACTGTTATTTGTGAATATAAAGGACTTTTACTTTGAAAACTTTGTTTACTGAAGGGATTGCTTTATCTTAGTTACATTTCCGGTTGTGTGCTCCATAAGTTTTCAAACATTTAGTTAATTTGTTTATTTTAATTGAATTGTTCGATTTATTTCCTCAGATTTAAACAACTTTTTAATGTTTGTTTAAGATATCTGTACCCATGAACAGTAGCCCAAAATTTGCTATCAATTGACCGAAAAATTGTTATGGTTTCATAGTTTGATTACTTGTGGAGTTTTGCTTTTTTGTTGTTTCATCCATTTTGTTCTAGATTTTGAGGTTGATCCGGAAACTGGGGAACCCTAGAATGCTTGTGTGGACAGTCTTAAGTCATGAGCATCACACCACATGATTTAGTGATTATTAATTTTAGAAAATATTTATTTGGTGAAAGATTTAAATTCTTAGATCAGATATAATACATTATTTTAGATGAGATTTTAATACTGTTCATGGATATAGTATTTTGATATGGGATGATATTTTGAGTTATCATTGCTTTTATGAAATTTAGTTTAATTAAATGGTACCATTGTGTCACGAAATATGAGGGTCCCAAGGGGCCTCAGATCTCTGCACGTGACAGTGTGATAGTGAATAGGGTTATGGATGGAAGGGTTTTGGCTAGGAAAGTACAGTGCAGGAATGGAACTGATGCTACCAATGATTATGGTGGATGATAAAATTAATCCATGGGGAATTCAAACAATGGGATCAAATTCACGGGTTACCTAGCTCGGTCAGTGATTTCAGAGATGAATCTTCGCTCGGATACCAATTGACGCAACACGGGTAAGGAAGAATAGCCAAAGACTATTCTCTGAGCCAAAGCTTAGGTAGGGATCATTGGGATCCAAATCATCTTGGTCTCGCACCACAGATACACAACCGAGGGAAAGACACAACAGAGAAATTTTATTAATCAGTCAATTTATCCCTTACAAGGGATTGCAAACCTTTATATAGACTGTAAGCTCTAATCTATTCTTAGAAACAATTCTAATTAAAATAAACTCTAATTCAAATAAAAGAAAACTTTCTAATTAGTCTTATAGCTATCTCTAAAATTTAGCTATTACTAAAAATAGGCTAGAATAATTTAGAGACATGATTTAGAGAACTTCTTTGAGTGGACCATGGACCTCTAGCTGTAAACTTTTGGGCTGGGCCCAATGGGCTGGCTGATCATGGATTTGGCCTGCATCATATTATCACTACTGTAAAATAAAAGCAACACTCAGATATGTATAAATTCCTTTAATCTGCTCCAAGGCTCTAGAATTTGAAATTCCTATCTGCAATGATGTTACTTGGCGAATTTTCCCATTTCTTCCTTTAGAGTAACAGAAAATAAGAAGTGCACTGACTTGCTAATTTAACTTGGACTAGTCTCTTCTGCTAGTAATAAAAGACAGCTTAAGGAACTGAAACTCTAACAAGCGCCATCAAACTATTAAGTCTTGACCCTAGGGGACTTGTACAAAGGGAAAAGAAACCACTTTTAATAGGAGCATCCTCTCTGACTTTTTTTCTTTTTTCCTTTTTCGTATTTGGGTGAGGGGTGGTTTCAGGTTTGGATCTTCCAAGCTAATTGGTCTCTATCAATTTCAGTCTATTTTACATTGATTGAAAGTCTTCTTGGATGGAAATCAGTTCCTTTTATTGATTTGCAAAATTTGCAGTTCTTGCTTGGATCAGCACATATATTGAAGCAGCCATTATTTAGGCAAGCTTGTGCTGGAATCTTCAATGTCTGTGACCAGGAAAGCAAAGGCTATATTTCGAAGGAACAGGTAACCCTCCCATTTTTTCACATTGGGGGCTGTAGTGTCTTACGGCAGCTTCTAATTTTCTAACCACTTACCTTGGCAGATAGGAGATGCTATTCACTTTGCTGTCCCAAGCACTAGTGAGGAGGAAGTGAGTAGCAATGAATTTTTTTTTTTAGAAGTAAATAAACATTACATATCAATGGTTAGGGTTCTGATTGAAATGGCTTGCTCAGCAGGTATTTGAACTATCTAACACATTTGATATAGACAATGACGGGACGGTTAGCTTAGATGACTTCAATACCTACCTAAGGAGGAATCCACTGATGATTGCACTCTTTGCTTCTTATTGGACACATAATGACTCACTGGCAAATGGGATGTTGGAGGTGGTGTGATGAATGGTGATGGGTATTGGTTTTATGACACGTGAGGCCTTTGAATTTTGAAATGCCCAGTTCAATGGCTAATCTTGGTATTCAAATCCCTGTAAAATGCCTGACTGACTGGTCCTATTAATTTTGCTACTTATTTTTTACAAGCAATCTCATTGTTAAATGGTCATGATCATATCTTTTATGTTTGTTTGTATTGTGTTTTATGGGCTTTTCATTTGGACTAATAGTAGAATTCTTTATACTGTTTCGGTTTGATAGGACAAGGCTAAGATGATGATGATAATCATTGGTATCAAAGACTCTCTCACACATTGCATTTTCATTTGTTCTCTCTGGGAGCGGAATTTTCTTGCAGCTCATCTGTCCCTGCCTTGCATGTCATCCATGGTTAGATGCTTTTTATGGATTTCCCAAGAAATGTCATAGGATGAAAAATTGTTAAAGGTGACAGCACACTTAGGTCATCAAACAGATGCATACAAAGGGATTTCCTACTTAAAAGGACGTAGAGCTTCTATATTGACTCTGCTAAAACTAGGCTCAGAAAGAAAATTACAATTCAACATAGCAAGTGCTTTGTAGGTATGAAAGTTATCATTGGACAGGTCAGACAAATAACGAACCAAAGCCGAGGCTTTCTATGAATTGAAGAGCCTACATCAGGCTGGGCCGGGCCAGCCTGGCCTGTGAAAGTGATACCCAAGCCTGCCCACCAGCTTTTTTTTTTTGGCAAGCCAGGCTTTGTTTGAAAAGTATATGCCCAAGCCCACCCAGTGGGCTTTTTTCATGCAGGCCGGACTTTTTTCTATGTATATATTTTTTTCGTTTATTAACATTATGTTAAAATGAATGTATTATGCATGAGTGCTAAGTACAAACAACTACCTATTGGCCATTGCTAGTATGCTACATGGACTGATGGACATGAGTACAACCAACTAGAAGCCTGCATAACCTTGAGTACGAAGTACAAACGGCTATTTATGTGCCCATTGCTTGTTTGCTACATGAATAGCCTGCGGGATTGCCGGTGGGGTTATCTGGCTGGGCTGGGCTTTAAACCCTAAGTCCAAGTTCAGCCCAAATACTATTTGGGCTGGGCTAGCCCACCAGACTCGGGCTTGAGCTGGGCTAAAACCTGTTGGGCCGAGTGGCTTGAACCGGGTAATAGGCCAACGGACCAATTGACGACCCTTCAATTGAATAGGTAGGCAAGCATGTCTGTTAAGATTGAAGGATCTTGTTAGGATTATGGTATCATCACTAGGGCTTAAAATTTTGTTTTGAAGGGTGAGCAACCATTTCCGATCAATTAGTTTATTATTATTATTATTATTATTATATCTTTCTCAGTTTCAGTTGCCGGATCCCTTGATCTTACTTGGGAAATCGGAGAATTCCTATCTTTTAAGTTTAAATGAACGATGCGCTTTCATTTGCCCTCAAATGGGGGATATTTGAAGGTAGCTGCAGATGTTTTCTCCTCTAATCGGTGTGGCACAGTTGGTGGAATTTGGCAAATGGCCGGAAATTGAAGCTGTCCTAGAGGAGTTGTTTAGATTATCTCAAGTATAAATAGTATTATTTCTCAAAAATAAGATAAATATTATAGGTTTAAAGTTATAATCATCTATAGGGAAGCTGCTAGGGTCGTATATAATAATCCCAAAATACAGATAATAATTTTTTAAATAAAATTAATAATTAATAATTAATTTATAGAAAATGTTTTTTCAATTAAAATTTGTCTGTTTTAAGTATATGATCAAATCTAACATAGATTTTGTTGCACCATCCATGGGTGTGCACCAAGAGAATCAAAATTGCAGTTGGCCCTTCAAGTTGCAAATGTAAGGAGGAGGGCAAGGTTCAAAATGTTGAAACTACTCGTTACCGCCAAGGTAGGGAGCTGTTCTCCATCCATTTTATTGACTTTGATGATGCCATCTTCAAGCAATTTGAGTTCACTTCAAAAATGGCCTCGATACACAATCTGACAATACTAAAGTGCAGAGAAATAAATTAAAGGGATAATTACCATACGGATGCCCTTAAATTCAACATTTGTCCAAAAATTATCTGCAAAAAGAAAATTATCACATAGCTATTCGTACAGAAAAGGATACTCTCCAAATGATGATTTTACCTCTATAGGATATCAAATAGTGCAATACATACGAAAATAGGATATTGAACAACGCGATATCCTATAGAATTGCAAGTTCTACTCTCTTCCCAAACCCAAAGCACATTTTCTCTAGGAAACTCTAGTTTATCTTCATCCTTTTTACTTGCTTCAAATTCTTGAGTTTGGGCTCTTTTTATGCATGTTTCTATCATCTAGAGATTATCTATTTCAGTTATCATAAGAGGCATATGGCCTCTATATAGTTTATCTTCTTCGTTTATCAGAAGAAGATGTAAACCATTTTTCCCTCTTTTGTGGGGTGAAAAAGTCTAAGTATCGTTCAATATCCTATATTCGTAAGATATCGAATCGTTTGATATCCTATAGTAATAGGATATTGCACCATTCGATATCCTATAGTAACAGGATATCACACTGTTAGATATCTTAAAGCTATAAGATATTGCAAGTTTAAAGGGTAAAATCATAATTTGCGGGGTGTCCTTTCTTGTATGAATGGCTTTGTGATAATTATTTTAAGGACAGTTTTTTTTTTTATAATAAATGTGGGATATAAGGGCATCTGTAAGGTAATTGTCTCTATATTAAATGATGATATCATAACGGACATCAACCATGAGGATGGTAGGATACCTATGATTATAAGGTACAAAAGTAACAGAAATTAAAAGGTATTTCTTAAAACATTAGATAAAATTAATCAAGAACCAAAAATACACCAAGCAATAAGACATCATACAAAAGAGTCGTTTGAGATTTGCCATTGTTAACCAATCATTTAATCACAAGGATTCATAGCAACAACTGATAATAAGAGAAAACAAATATTATGGGTGTCACAAAGTAATCGAACGAAAAAAATTCATGGTACAATTTCCAAACTTACATCTTCACCTCCACAGGTATCCAATCACTTAGAAGTGCCTTTCCAAATAAATCTAAAATTGAATGTGGTTTAATTGCTGAAGCTTCGCAAACTAATCCAAAAGAAGAATGTAACCTTAATAGCAGATTAACTTACCTTTGAATTTTGTGATAAGTTTCGACCCACTGCCATGAAGGCTGCGAACTCTGTGACCTCTAAGATCGGCCCCTCTGACAGATAGAAATTAAGGGTGACATACATCATACATGATCTCAAATGCAAGTACTTTCCACATTTAGGTTAAGCCCAAAGCAACAGTGATCAAAACAATAAGCACAACTAAATAGATAAATCAAATACTAAATATCATCTGAAGATGATTTGAAACCGAGATGGAAGATAGTGAGAATAAAAACACCATCAAATCTCCCAATGCCAACAAAAATTCTATAAAAAAAAAATAATTAATCTTGGCACTACTACCCATCACTGCGAAGTAGAAATGGGAATGAAGTGAAGAAACAAGGTAGAGGACGAAGTAAATTGACATGGATGTTGGTGGAAAGGGCATTGAAAGAGAGAAAGGATTGGAATTAGAATATGTTCTATTTGGTGGCCAATACTGTAAGGATGGATGCACTTGAATATCTCCCTATACATATATATATATATATATTTCTTATGATAAAGATCAATATAACCTTTGCTGAACAAATGAAATGAGAGATCTTACCAAGAGCTCATCTATGTATTCACCTAAGTGCCTTCATATAAGGGGAACCATCTCTTAAAAAAAGCCAAGTCAAGAGTTGAATCTCTCTCTATTAAATCAACAACTCGACTCCCTAGTAGTTTTTTATAAAAAACAGATTCATACAATGTAGTCGATCTTCAGTGATATACTGTATCATTATCATATTCAAATATTTAAACTAGTGCTTCAGGGCCACACTCAATGCGGGCCATGGAAAAAAAATTAAATTTTATTTAAAAAGTTCAATTTTGTTAAAAGTTTTTAATATTTTAATAAAATATAAATAAATATTATCATATAAATCATAAGACAAATATAGTTAAAATCAAATTTAAATATTATATATTTTAAGAAGAAAATTTAAGTCAGCTAGCCCTAGCCCAAACTCAAAAGGGTACTCTACTCCTTGGTTCGCCCAAAGGGGGCTTAAAGCCAGCAGTGTCCATGCATCCAAAGATGGGCTAATATGATCTATTTTGAATTGAGTAGTGTCATGGTTTGGGTCGAGCTTGGATATTTAATTAGGGGCCATTTAATAAGTGGGTTGGGCTTGGATTAAGTGATAGAGAACCCAAAGCGTGGCCCATCCCATGTAAGGAATGCATTTAATTTAATTTAATTAGTCCAAGCAATTACTTGAATGCCCACAAAATTGATAAAAAGTCTGATTTGGCCCAACCAGATTAATTAAATGGGCGTGCTCGGGCTTGACTTTTATGGCTAGTGTTGGTTAGACCGGGCATGGGCCAGTGTTTATACAGCCAATATCAGATTGGTCATGGCCAAGATCACTCTGGTATTTTTTTTTTTCTTTTGCATCTAAGGAAGTAGCGTTGAATTCGACACTTCTCTATTCTTGAAACGAAAAGAAGCCCTACTCTTTTCATCTTCTTCCTTACATGAATGAGGGTTTCTAAGTGCAAGTGTTGCTTGAGTTAGAATCTAAACTCAATAATTTATTGATGTATATAGAATCTATTGAGAGACAATAATATATTAGGTTTAAGCTTAACTTGAGGTAGAATGAGAAGACGAAAAAGCTAGGCTTCTTCGGGTTTATTCAATACCGTGGAGTGTCAAATTCAAAACTGCCCTCTTCTTTTAAAAACCCCAAAATCATATCTTCTTCTTCCGTCTTCTATCTCCTGGTGATGACTTAGGGGGATTGGCAAGTGTGAGTGAAAGGAAAGGGGGCGCTAGAGTTTATGATGCTTCTACTGGACAGTGTGATGATGGAGAGCTGGGTATATAAATACGAGGATGGCTATGAATGTGACCTTGCAAGCTCTCATGAGGTCGGCTTGAGAAAATTTGAGCCGAAAGCGATAATCTTAAATGAGGCTTTTTTATTTTTGGATATTATTAGAAATATTTTATTTAAAATCTATTTGTCTCATTTTTTCGATATAAAATTACTAATTAATTTTTTATATTCAAATTTTGCTACAATATTTTTTTAATTGATATTATAGCTAATCCACTTAATCTTTCTTGTTTACTAGCAATAAAGGCCCATGCTAAGCGTGGGCCTAAAAATAAACTAAAATGAATAAAGGATTTTATATAAAAGGAGAATCATTTAGTAATGTTAAATAAATTATAATTTAGACTTAAAATTATAAATTTTCATGCATTTTAATTCTAAGTGGGTCCTACTTAAATTGAGTGAAACTTAATGAGGGTCATAAAACATAGTGTTATTTATTTTGATTGGTTTGAGTTTTTTATAAGTGGCCCCCATTGAGGATCATCATGGATTTGTTATATTACTATTAGATTATGTATGAATTTTAAGTGGGACCATTGAGGAATGCCATGAATTTGTGAGATTAGCATTGATTTTGTGAGAATTTTAGGTGGGTCTAACTTTAATTGAGTGAAATTTCTAATGTAATCAATTCACAGTGAAGTGTGTTGCTCGTTGGAGAACATTGCTCATAGCAATTGGTGGGCTCAACTCCAAAAATAATAAAATTTAGCATCAAGGTAAAGAAATATTTAATGGTGGGACCATGAATTTGAAAGAAAAACTTGAGAGTATATAAAAGGGTAATGTCAGAAAGTGGTTTGTTAAGAAATTAACGAAAAAATAAAAATAGTTAAACAAGAATAGTTGACCGAAGAGAGTTTTGCTTTTACTCTTTCTAAGAATGAGGTGGCATATAGTAATTGGACATTGTAGTAGTCCAATTATAATATAGTGCAGACACAAAGTAACAACTTTATTTCAAAATAAAAGAGGTCTTTTTTTGTTTTTTGCTTTTTTGTTTTTTTGTTGGCCGGGGGGTGGGGGGCGCAGAACAAAGGCTTTTATTAGAGCTGGCCTTGGCCCCTCAAGAGCTCCAGGGTCAAGGGGGTCATGATGGATGTATGGTGGGGATTGGTTGAGAGGGAGCCGCCCAGGTGCTACAATTGAGGCCTTGAGGCGCAAGCCGCCATGCTGCTGAACCAATGCAGTGGCAACGTTAGAGACCCTTTATGAGCATTTCCTTTTGTCTCTCACTTCTCTTGTCTCTCTAATTTTAAATTGTGGTTATGCGTTGTTGGCAATTTAACATATGATCATTTAACAATTATTGATTGATTTTAAATCTGATTATGGGGAGTTTGTTTGTGGTGGTGCAGAAAACCATTTACGAAATGGGTGGTGGATGAGATAGATAGTGATTCGGATTTGGCGTCCACGGGTTAGTGGAGGAGAAGAAATTATGAATGTGTCCTTTGGCTGCAATACACTTCCATTTCTCAAGGGCTGCGATACCTTCATTTATGAAGGTTGAAATCATCATTGATACAAAAGAAAGAAAAAGATAGGAATTTTGGGTTTTAAGAAAAGAGACCACTGTCGAATTTGTTGTTGGTGTAAATAAATCTGCGTCAAATTCGGGGAGGGGGGGGTGTACAGCAAAGTCTTTTATTAGAGCCAGCCTTGGCCCCTCAAGAGCTCTAGGGTCAAGGGGGTCATGATGGATGTATGGTGGGGATTGGTTGAGAGGGAGCCACCCGGGTGCTACAATTGAGGCCTTGAGGCGCAAGCCGCCATGCCGTTGAACCAATGCGGTGGCAACGTTAGAGACCCTTTATGAGCATTTCCTTTTGTCTCTCACTTCTCTTGTCTCTCTAATTTTAAATTGTGGTTATGCGTTGTTGGCAATTTAACATATGATCATTTAACAATTATTGATTGATTTTAAATCTGATTATGGGGTGTTTGTTTGTGGTGGTGCAGAAAACCATTTACGAAATGGGTGGTGGATGAGATAGATAGTGATTCGGATTTGGCGTCCACGGGTTAGTGGAGGAGAAGAAATTATGAATGTGTCCTTTGGCTGCAATACACTCCCATTTCTCAAGGGCTGCGATACCTTCATTTATGAAGGTTGAAATCATCATTGATACAAAAGAAAGAAAAAGATAGGAATTTTGGGTTTTAAGAAAAGAGACCACTGTCGAATTTGTTGTTGGTGTAAATAAATCTACGTCAAATTTGGGGAGGGGGGGGTGTACAGCAAAGTCTTTTATTAGAGCTAGCCTTGGCCCCTCAAGAGCTCCAGGGTCAAGGGGGTCATGATGGATGTATGGTGGGGATTGGTTGAGAGGGAGCCGCCCGGGTGCTACAATTGAGGCCTTGAGGCGCAAGCCGCCATGCCGTTGAACCAATGCGGTGGCAACATTAGAGACCCTTTATGAGCATTTCCTTTTGTCTCTCACTTCTCTTATCTCTCTAATTTTAAATTGTGGTTATGCGTTGTTGGCAATTTAACATATGATCATTTAACAATTATTGATTGATTTTAAATCTGATTATGGGGTGTTTGTTTGTGGTGGTGCAGAAAACCATTTACGAAATGGGTGGTGGATGAGATAGATAGTGATTTGGATTTGGCGTCCACGGGTTAGTGGAGGAGAAGAAATTATGAATGTGTCCTTTGGCTGCAATACACTCCCATTTCTCAAGGGCTGCGATACCTTCATTTATGAAGGTTGAAATCATCATTGATACAAAAGAAAGAAAAAGATAGGAATTTTGGGTTTTAAGAAAAGAGACCACTGTCGAATTTGTTGTTGGTGTAAATAAATCTGCGTCAAATTCGGGGAGGAGGGGTGTACAGCAATGTCTTTTATTAGAGCCAGCCTTGGCCCCTCAAGAGCTCCAGGGTCAAGGGGGTCATGATGGATGTATGGTGGGGATTGGTTGAGAGGGAGCCGCCCGGGTGCTACAATTGAGGCCTTCAGGCGCAAGCCGCCATGCCGTTGAACCAATGCGGTGGCAACGTTAGAGACCCTTTATGAGCATTTCCTTTTGTCTCTCACTTCTCTTATCTCTCTAATTTTAAATTGTGGTTATGCGTTGTTGGCAATTTAACATATGATCATTTAACAATTATTGATTGATTTTAAATCTGATTATGGGGTGTTTGTTTGTGGTGGTGCAGAATACCATTTACGGAATGGGTAGTGGATGAGATAGATAGTGATTCGGATTTGGTGTCCATGGGTCAATGGAGGAGAAGGAATTATGAATGTATCCTTTGGCTGTGATACACTCCCATTTCTGCGATACCTTCATTTATGAAGGTTGAAATCATCATTGATACAGAAATAAGAAAAAGATGATAGGAATTTTGGGTTTTAAGGGAAGAGACTACCGTCGAATTCATTGCTGGTGTAAACAAACCAGAATCAAAATTCGATGCTTTCCAATTAAATTAAAATAAAAGCACTTGAGTGGTGCGTCTACACCTAGGGTGAGTTTTTTTTTGTTGGGTGATACCTTTAATGAATTTTTTTGTAAAATCCTCTTATTATTATTATTATTATTATTATTATTATTAGGGAAGTTTACCAGAAAAATCTCATTAGACTTTATGTAGAACAAAAAGGCTCTCAAGTTATAATATAGACCATATATGCACCTCTGCTTTTTTTCTTTTTTCTTTTTTTTTTTTTTGGCTCTAAGAGGCTAAATTGCCACTTATTACAGTGTGTTGAGTGGGGATGTCCCCACTTAACTGGACATTTAACTGTGATGAGTGGGGATATTGCCGTTCGTTGTTAAAAAAATATATATTAAAGAGCAATCGAAGAAACAACACCTCGTATTTCACATTTACATATGAAGAGACATATCCTTCTTTGTGACATTAATTCAACTAAAAAAACACAAAATGCGCCTAAGAATGCACCAAAACCTTAAAACATGAAGCATGCATTCAACAAAAAAACTAAACCATAAACCTGAAAAACACAAGATGACCTATACACTTGACCCCATTTCTCATTCTCCTTGCAATCTGCTATTGGCTGGTTTTTTCCAGGGTTGATCATCTATAATATAATAATAGATGGTTATTAGCATTTTTCATTTCAAAGACATTAGAAAATCTCTCTTAACATAAACATTTACAAATTCAAAGACAATAAAAAAAAGGAGGAGAGAACCGTATCTACTATAGAAAATGAAATGAAAGCATAAATCGAAACCAATGTAAGACTTCAGCGTAGGGTGAGTTCCAGTGTAGAGAGGTTTGGGTGCAAAGAGGTTTTGGGTGGGGATGAGCAGGGCTGCTTTCTGTGACAAGCTCCCACCCATACCAAAGTGCAAGATCATTGAGGTCACCATATCATGAAGGAAAACGTTGGGCAAGTAGGAAGTTAGTTAGTAGTAACAGCTTTAGGTGTTGCAGAAGCACAAATCAGGATCACATGGCGACTACAAATGCAATCAAGATATCGTTGGTTTGGATCAAGCACTTGATGCAGAGATCCATCACTATCTGCGATAAATTAGTCTTGTGGGATTCACTTTTCATGATACAATGGCAATAATGGATACCCTTGATTCAGAAGATAGTGGTGGATGGTATAGAACTAGCCTTCTGACTATAAGTATTGAGATTCTGTGCAACCACCTTCCCATATGTATTTGTAGCATTTGGCTTAATGAGCGATAAACCCCAATTCAAGTTTGGATAGAGAGTTGGATCAAATTTGCTTGATTCAAATTTGAATGGAGAGATAATGAGGATAGAGGAGTTAGATAAAACTCAAACAAATCATATTCTTATCATCACACAAGAATTGACACATCCTATCAAATTCAAACATTATCCTTGTGAGGGGTCTCCTCTCTATGTTGGAGTCCACCCATATGTAAACACAAGTGGGCCCCATCACTAGTGCCAACAGGGAGGGGTGGAAGGAGTTTGAGAAAGAAGAAAAAAGAGGAGGGAGGAGGAGAAAGAACAAAAAAAAAAAAAAAAAACCACTAGTAGGGGGATGTCCCCTCTTGTATAAACAAGTGAGCAAGAATATTGCCACTCGACAATAACAACCAAAAAAAGCCAAAAAAGAGCCTCTGAGACCACTACGATGGATACCTATGTTAACGTCCTTTTTTATCTAGGGTAACTCTAAACAGATTTTTCTCATAAAATCCTCTTATTATTATTAAGGTATGCAATGCCATTTAACTTTCCTTTGTGTGTGGTTATGAGGAAAGCTTATACCCTCATAGGAAATGGTTTTTGCCTCAAATCAGTGTACACAAACTTTCCTTTTTCCTTTTTCCTTTTCCCTTTTCCCTTTTTTAACTCTGGTTCTGGTTACAAAAACGTCCCTGAAAACCCAAGTTGAGGATATGTGCCGCTTTTGAAAAAGCAAACCCTATTCCTATAGAACAAAATGGACCCATCCATGATAAATTCAAAAGTTTTGCAAGCAAGATGACTTCTCAGTAAATCAGCTTGGAGTTGCTACTGGATGGCCATTGTCTGTAAAATTTGCCAAGTTGAGGATATGTGCCGCTTGGAAACTGTGGATTTATAATTGGTGTGCCCTTTTATTTTCACCGGGCATGCCATCGGCCATCCGAAGGGGCTGCCGTGCCAACTGCTAAAAAATGGGCATCCACGCAGCTGGTCAGAGACATCGTGTAGTTCTTGGTACATGAATTCTAGGTCTCTTGTAAAGAAAAAAAAAATCCTAACATCCACCATATTCCCAAGCCCAGGAAAGACAGTTGCAACAAGGCAGCAAATCGCTTTAAATTTTGAATTTAAACAATTAGTTTTACTCGTCTTTTTTTTTTTTTTTTTACACTTGGCTGTGCTTGTTCCCTAATGAACTACTGAACCCTGGCCTTTTTTCTGGGTTCCACTCCTAATGGACCATTGGACCCTAGCCTTGCTGCTACTGGGTTTGGGAGGGTAACTGTCCCTATTTTCTATAGAACACGGCTGATAATTCCCTCTCTACCAGACTACCACAGTATTTTTTTTTTCAACTCAGCTAAGGGTCTAGGTTTTTTGAGAGACTTGCACATGCCAGAGGATACAAACTCACACATGCAAGGAGAAGGAAACTTGTACGTGCAAGGAGAAAAAAAACTTACACATTCTAGGAGAAAAACTCGCATGTACAAGGGAAGGGAGAGAGGCCAGGGTCGAACACCTGACCTTACCTTTCAGTAAGAATTGCATCTCTTACCATTGGGGTAAGACGCTGTAGAGAGTTGGAATCCGCAATCCCCACCTCCCCTGAACCAGACCACCACAGAGTTGGAATCAGCAATTCCCACGTCCTGGGGGATTATTTGATGTCCCTTTATTGGCGCAGGCAGGCAGGACCCACAAGCAAGTACCAAATAACAATAAATCACACAAGTATAGTGATTTTCATTATTTGATATAGAAGTATCTTACCCATACAGGCGTCATTTAAGTGCGTAGAGTTCCACATTCGAAGCAACACTGGTAAATGTGCATCATTTATGGTGAATAAACTTGTTAGGGTAGGCCATCAGCAGAGCTCAATGATCCATGGATTATATTCACCAAATACCCTAAACATTGGTCATCAAATGTGAAAGAATTTAAGGATGACTTTCGTCTTCCCTTTGCCATCATGGGACAACAGAGAATAAAAAGCACCTGATTAAACCCCTGGCCATTACACAATGGGTTAGCATATGACCATTGCAATGCGGTTGCATGTTAGCTGGGACTGTTTCCCATGGCTGAATAAACACTAGAAGTTGTAGAGACGTAACATCTGGGTCACTGCAAACTACAGAAAAATTAGATTACGTGCAACATATGGGCTCATGATTTAGAAGGTGAGTTTTCTGTGAGTTGCAGCTATTATGTTCACTGTCATTTCAAATAGCAGGTAAACAGATTTATACGTAAATAGATTCTAAGGCAAACTTAATGCAGGGAAACCAACTTCCATGGATCCAAATAGTGGCCTTCGAATAGGATGAAACGCTATCGCCAAATGTAATATTGCTATTGACTCAACCGAAAATGCATTACATTTGGCAGCTTGCTCATTCTTACATGGATATTAACTAGGTTTTTTATGTGTTGAGGGCCTTTGGGA
Organism: Sextonia rubra; assembly: GCA_037013555.1. Classification (NCBI taxonomy): domain Eukaryota; kingdom Viridiplantae; phylum Streptophyta; class Magnoliopsida; order Laurales; family Lauraceae; genus Sextonia; species Sextonia rubra. The sequence continues at coordinate 26,069,348 of JASUAD010000011.1, read as the reverse complement.
AGATAGAAGCAAGCCTAAAGGCAACTTCAATAATTTTCCCAAATGGGCCACTAGCTAATCATCTTGAGAGAATGTGGTCATAGGTGCGGTTGCATCAGAAGGTCATTGATGCAATAACCAACAAAGCCACGAGGGAATGCACGTTAAAAGGAGTGGTAGTGGGACAATCAGACCCTTTTAACACAATAAAAGTGCGAGGAGATAAAGTGTAGCTTTTGCCGTTTGCCTTGCACGTACATCTGACTATCCTTCATTCCTTCTACCAAAAATAACTACAGCTTGATCATCATTCATATTCTACATGTGTGAAAGCTTCTTAGTAGGGATTAGGGAACAGCAAAAAAAGAACATTTGGTTCATAGTATCCCACAAAAGTGTGCCCAATTGTTTAACAAAGCATGCTTTTTTCTAATATCCATATGAACATGATGACCGAGTAGAGAAAACCATTAAGATGTACAAGGAACACCATTACCACCATCTCCAAGTAACCTGGGCACAACATGAACAATGTCTTTGGGGCATTCCAGAACTACCCTACAGGATGGCCACATCCAAGTAGTCTCCACTCTACAAAACAATGAGACAATGATCAGTTGATGTTCCAAATGAAATCCAAAGAACATAGCACTAAAAAACCCATACTATTACCTGAAAGCTAGGTCCAGCCAATGCCTTGCCATCATGCAATCTTCTCCCATTACCATCTGAATTGGTCATCCCCACCTTAAGAATATAGGTAAAAAAAATGTTATGAAAAGCTTGCTAAAACATGGTTTTAGAACATGATTTCAACCACTGGATGAACCAGGACGCAGGCAGGGGCCATGGCCACCCAAAAATTTCAAAAAACCCCCCATTTACTTTTAGATAAATTTTCAATTTTTTTTACATATGGCCACCAAAAATTAAAAAAAAAAACCCTATATAATTTGAAAACTATATGCATTTTTTTTATATGTGGCCTCTTAAAAGAATTTTTTTCTACATAGTCATCCACCCGGCCACCCCAACCTATATGGTTTGGTTAAAAAAGGTGAAAAAAGATGGTTTCATCGCCAATTTATGAATAGTATTTTAAAACAAATTAGAAAAATAAAATGAATTGATCATCTTCTTTTCTTAATTGTATTTTGGAGTTTTTAGATGTAATAAAATATTTAGAACATAATATAAGTGACAACAAAGTTCCATTATATTTTAAGTTCCGAATCAAAGTCACACCAAAAACTAGTACGGCAATGTACTTGGTTTCAGCCAAGTTTTAAAATCATGGCCATTAGCAAGTATACATATTTCAATGGTCTGCATGTAGGTCCACAGAGTTGCTAATGCTGATTAGATCACCTGCCAGTGAGTTTCTATCCAACTCCAGATTGATGAGACAAGTCTCAATTCATAATGGTGAGGACTGGAAGAGTATTTACATTTTACACAGTAGCAACTTTGTCCTTTGTTAGTTGCGACATGCATGGAAAAGAATGAACAATGTTACCCGCTTCCACGTAAATCGCTATGGGGTCAACAGAGTTTGATGCTTGTGAACATCTAAGTACAGACAGAGCTTACAGGTGTGTTGGATGATTGCAGCATATAGATCAAAATAAAGACTACTTTTGCTATATTAAAATCCATGGGCTTCTAAGCCAGCAAGTTTTGAGCAGTAGCCTTCATTTACTGCTAAAACTTGGGGGCCACTGTTACAGGCTTGATGGATAGAATGCATGACCATAAAGAGGTTGCCTTGGAAGGGGCCACTTTTCACTAAATGAAAGTAAGATGCAACTTCCACCTAAGACGGCAGTGAAAAATTATACCGAGGTTTCTGACAATAATGTAGGATTATGGACAAAGTCGGCATCTTAAGTTCTTCTACAGGATAAAGATTAGACAAGAGCCATGAAGTAGCCACATGGAAACAAAAGCAAAGCATCAGTTGAAATATTCTTATCAATAATATAGGTTTTAAGGTTTTGTTGCGAGTCTAGGAATTGTAATCCTAGTTACAAAGAAATTCGACCAATCCCCTTTATTCTGTCTGTAAAAATAAAACAATTCTCCGTAGACTAGAACTCCAACAAGAAACCTCAATGACCATGACTTATTGACTTGAGCTGTAATGAGTAAAAGAGCATGCATAAGAACTCATACACAATGTATATTATCACTGAAAATTGCAACTAAAATGCTTTAAAAAGGAAGAAAATGAACTACCACTCAACCAAACGGAGAATTTGCACTAAAACCCAAGAAATGTTCCTTTGGTTGTTCTGAACTTTTGAAGAAAAAAGGAGTCTGGCTGCGGGACACATCTTGGATCTTCATCAACTACCATATTAAACTACAATTGCATGAAATTCAAGCCAAGTACCTTGGTTGCTTCTTCCTCTCACAGTGATGCAGAAGATATGAAAAGAGAGAAGTAGAACCACCTTTGAGAACACTGCCAAGAAATCCTTAACTAGCTCAAAATATGGCAGTGGCACTAGGGTGTCTCCTTAAAAGGATTCCCAGACAGGTATATTCTGTCACTGGGGGAATTTCATAGAACCTCTTAGTCTTGCTCAGGCTTTCTTGTTTTGAAATTTTGTCCCAGGCTCATTGCCGTTTAAAGCCATGTTCTTTCAAAATGATAGTATTATATTCATATATCCCAATACAAATTTTTTTTTTTTTACAATAAAAGCTGTACCACTAGAATTCTGATAACAATTCAGACAATAATAACTATAAGCCATAAACAAATGGAAATGGCGTCTCCAAAATATAAGAGGTGCTAACCTGTCTCACCACAAAACAACCATGCTTATCAGGATATACAAATGCAAATGACAGTTTTGCATCTCTTCTCCTTGCAGCAGGGGCAACTTCTTTGACCTACGAATATATATTATTGTAAAATGCCATAAATATGATCAAGTTCTTAAAACCTTTGAAAAAATTATCTAACATACTAGATCTGTCAACTCCTGAAGAGTGGCATCTTTCCATGAATAAATTTTGGACCTCTTATCTCCGGGCTCCTTCCCTCTCACTGCAAAGTCTTCATTGGCATGATGACTTCCAATCTGTAGAAATCAGAAGTGATTAATTTTGAAGTTCATTAATGGTTTGTCAGTAAAATTGTTAAGCATAAAGTGGCAAGAGGTAATCGCGGATACGCCGCTGACTCCCCCATTCAGCTGCACCAGAGAGGACCAACAAATAGAATATCAACACCAGCACAAAATATAATCCAGATGAAACAGGAATTGGGGGCTGCCTCAGCAAATCTTAAGTGTCCCTATGGTTTTTTTTTTTTTTTTTTTTCTAGTTCCTATGAACAAATGGGGATGGGATCTATAAATGAGGCAGAACCCTTAGCCATGCTTATAGGGGTGAGGAAGGCTACCTCGAACTATTCCAATTCACTATGCAATTTGATTTGACGTCTGCAATAAGGTGGGCAGAGAAAAGAAGTGAAGTCCCATTGAGACTTGGACCTATCTTTGATGAGTTGAAGGATTTGCTACAAGGAAAGCTCATTTTCTTTTTCCCACGTCATGAAGGGAGCAAACCCAGAAGCAGATGCATAAGCTAACGAACAAGTTAATACCTTTCTTAAGTCTATCAATCATGTAGCAGTTTTGGGTTGTGGTATTTTGGGGGCTCAGTGGGTCCTCCCCTCTATTCTGGTTTAACATGACCATCACGAGAATCCATCCAAATTGTATCATGCCTTCTTTACCCTTTTTCGAAGCTTTGCCAAAATCAGTTATTGTCCCAAAAATAAAAAACTAAAAATGATAGAGACAAACAGCTTAACACCAATAATAGTACATAATCCTTGGAATCAGTCCAAACAAAATATGAATCCCCCCACCTTGTTTTTTTCTTTTGCAATGCACACCAAGCAAATGTCGTGAGCTAGACCATAGTCGTCAATTCCATTTCGTTGTGGCCAAAATTGGCCAGAATGTTTCACAACAGACCTTGGGCGGAACAAAATGGCCCCCTAAAAGTTCCTGATCTTAATTCCAGTCTATCCTAGTGATGCAAGATAGACCCATGGTCTCCCATGGGCTAATCCGCCCTTGGGCCCAACCCACCTATCTTAATTCATTTAGGATTTTATTTGTTTATGCTTTTATATTATTTTATTAATATATTTTAATCTTGACCTTCAAAGTATTCGGATGGTCCAGATTAGTCCTAGGATTATATCTTTTATCTATATAACTATTGTAAAACCTCTTTAATTAATAGTTAGTTGTTGATGATTAATAAAAATTTATGAAATCTTCCCTAAGTTTCTTTGAGTTCTCAAAATTTCTAATGCTTTCTGGATTGAAGTTCGGTGAAAGCTCAATTTCTTTAATATACCTCTGGATCAGCCAATTTTCCCCGCTATCTCTATCTTTCTACCTTGCTGTCCTGCGAATCCATTCCATTTGGCATTATTTAGTATTCAGGGACAAAGAGTGATCCATCAAGGGTTCAAGTTTCAGCAATCTCCACGCCCTCATATAGTCGCCGAAATTCATCATCTGCACAACCTTCATCATCGTCGCAAAAGATCACCCATAATGGCTAATCATTACCACAGGCCTCAAATCTGCCTCTCCAGATCCCATCTTTAGATCCTTTTTTAGTCAAGGGATCCATGTGCTTACCATGCCCCAGACGAAACCCATCCTCCATCAGTCAGCAAACCCAAAATCCCGAAACACCATATGCTGAAACCCCTAATCCCACAACCATCCCACTACCAAGAATTATCAAAGCCCAAATCACCCCCTTTCCATCTTCTTCCGCCTAACCAGAACACCAGAACAAAAAAAAAAAAAAAAAACATGCAACAATAGAAGACGAGAGAGAAGAAAGCATGCATGGCATCCATCATTGCCGCCACCTGCCGTCGCTGTAGTCATCATCTACCGCTTGCCGTCGTTGTAACTATCGACAATGCCGTGAGCAGCGCCCAAGCACCCGTTACCAGTTACCACACTCCAACCCGCTGACTCCTGCGCCATCTTTGTGGTCCATTCGCCCTGATCATCTCCACCTCCGTCAACAATGCTCCCTCTTGCTTGAGGTGCAATACGAGAAAAGGGTTGAAACCCCTTTCCTTTTCTCCCTTCCCTACACATCGCACAAGGGGGAGCGTCTTTGGCTCAATTATTTCTTAGGCTTGACTCAGGTTAGGTTCAGAGAAAGTGGACTCGACCCATAACTCTCCAATCAGTTGGGTGTCCCTTCAACCTTACTTGACTCCTTGCAAATTTAAAAGCACAAGCCCAATTCAATCTCAGATAAGTTAGGGCAAGCCAGTTTAGACCCAGGTCAAGCTGACTCAATCCAAAAGAAGCCACCCACTTTAGTCCAAGTCAGATTTGGGTTAAGTAGACCCAGCCCAGTTCTGCAAAGAAGCCCAGAAGCCAGCAGACACCGACATCAACAGTGACATCAGCACAGTGAAACAAATTGTTTGACCAAGATCAACAATAGAATCTTATTTTTGTGATATTGAGGACATCCAAACTCCAATTTTAGATCTATTTGATTATGTGCGCTTGTTTTCATCAGATCTACACAACAAGTCAGATTGATTTATTTTTTTGCCAAAAAAAATTGCATTATTTTAGAAGCCTTCCATATGGAATCGAAAGAAGAGCTCTCATTGCAATTGCATCGTGCTGTGCTTAGAGTGCCATATTCATTTAAGTATGGATAATAGTATGATGATAATAAAGCCTACTTTTATCTATCTCTAAATTTGAGGCAAGCCAATAGTTCTTGAATATGATGCTGAATTTGAAAGGTTATGCATATTATGTACACTAGATGAAAGTGATGAACACTATGGAACATTATGCTATCTTTGTTGGAGGTTTGAAACCAAGTATTTGGAAAAATATGAGAGCCTGTACGACCACATTTAAAGCATTTCAAAAAGCAATCCATGTAGAGCATGTGATAAATCTCTATCATCTTCATCATCATCATCATCATCATAATCAAAGTCTTATCCCAACCATGTTGGAGTCGGCTACATGAATTCTATTTCTCCATTCCCTTCTCTATCATCTTTGAATAGCAAAAATACAGAGAGAAAAATCTCTACAAACCATTGAAGCTCATATTGTTGAACCCATTATAGAGGATGTCAAAGTTGATCTAGAAGGACGAAAGCAGGAAACAAATGATTCCACCATTAATTCAGTGCAAGTGGAACGAGAGGAAATACACAGTGAAGAAAACAACAAGGAGTATAATCATCTCATGGATCTGATCATAAGTCCACTTCCCAAAGAGCAAAATAAATCATCAACAAAATAAGTTTTTGTTTCGAAGGTTACAAATGATGGCAAGTCATTGAGATTCCCATATTGATTTCATCTTTGGGAATTGATTATTGACAATAGAAGGTTGTGATCCACTACTTCAACGCCAACAACCGATGCATGTAACGGTCAAATGCAAAAGTCAAATATCAGAAGAAGCCATGCTAACTTTTTCCTTCTACTTGGTTAAGGAGATTGATCCTATTTTTCAAGTCATACCAAGTGGTTGAAAGCTAGAAAGCACATCAAAGATTTGTGCGCTTGATATTTGATCATAGCAAAATTCTATTAACACTCGAGGTCGAGTTTTCTCCAAGAGGAGGAGAATTGATGCAGGATAGACCCATGGTCCCCCATGGGCTGACCCGCCTTTGGGCTCAACATGCCTATCCTAGTTCATTTAGGATTTTATTTGCTTATGTTTTAAAGTTGTTTTATCAATGTGTTTTAATCTTGAGCTTCAAAGTGTTTGGATGATCTAAGGTCATGTCTTTTATCTATTTAAGTATTGTAAAGCCTCTTTAGCTAATAGTTAGTAATTGATGAAAAAAAAAAGGTCGGCCCAGTACACGAGGTCCCACATAACGGTGTTTGCAGAGGACAAGATGTATGTAGCCTTACCTTTATTTTGAAGAGGCTATTTCCATGACTTGAACCCACAACCTCCAGGACGCTACTGATAAGCCTTTACCATTGGGCCAAGCCGCCTTTCTAATAGTTAGTAATTGATGATTAATTAAAAATTGAGAGATCTTCCTAAAGTTTCTTCGAGTTCTCTTTGAAATTCCTAACAGCTCCTGGATTGGAGTTTAGTGAGAGCCCAATTTCTCTAATGCATCCGGATCGAAGTTTGGTGAGAGCCCAATTTTCCCCTCTATCTCCATTTTTCTACCTTGCTGCCCCGCGAATCCATTCCATTCCGCATTACATAGTCATTCCAATCCATTCCAGTTGATCCGGTCCCAATTCCGGACCAATTCCATCCCATTCGGGCCAAGAGTTCATACTTCCATTCATACGTAGTAAAACTCGAAAATGGTCAATTATAGAGCATAGTTTAATTGAAGTGATTTAAGTATGTTGTTTTAGTATTATTTTAGCATTCAACTTTTTTTTTCAATTTTAACTATTCTTTTATATTTTTTTCCATTTTCAATCGTGTCCTTTCCAAAGCGGAATACCAAAATTGACTAGAATATCGAAACGTTCCACCACAGGGTCAAACAGAAATGGCGACTGGAATAGAATCTACAACTATGAGCTAAACATACTTAATATTTAAGGTGGAATAAGTAGAAACCTTCAACAATTCAGCCAATCTACCTTAATACTCACTTGTGATCATGCCACAACCATGAAGTTGCGGGTTCAAGTCACATTTCCTATTAAAAAAAATGGGTCAACGCAAATATGTCCGACACACATAACAAAGCTAGAATTGAAAAGATCCAATTTATATAGTAAGTCATGAGGGGAGAACAGAAAACAACCAAGATGAAAACAAAAAGTTCACCAGGTTCCTAAAAAGCTTATTTATGTGTTATTGGTGGAAATCCCATGATAATCAGCGGTTTGATGCAATATTGACCTCCATAGCCACGTGTGTATGGCCCAATTAGATTTAGGACTGTTATTTAGTAATTTTACGTCATTAGATTGCTAATTTTATTTAATGAGTTGTAATTAGGATTTAGTTTCCTATATTATGTAGTTTCCTAATTTCATTAGATTTCTAAGGCCCAAAGTTATTTTACCATTTATATGATATCGTAATGAAGAATTATGGATAGTTGATTAATAGAATTTTGGGTTTTCCCAATTGAGTTGTGTCCTCGTATGGTCTCTTTGGAGACATTTTGAAGTGTCTTCGGACACATGTGATTGTGCTTTGACACTTCCGCAAGCCCTAACCCTAGGACCTACATCACAGTTCAAATCATTTCTTACCATCAATTAAAAAAAATAAAAAAACGACAGGACACTAAACATGAACTTTAGTGGTCTAAAAAACAAAAAAGCGAAAAAGGAGCAAGTCATTTCGTGAGGCACTTCCATCTTGCTGGATTGTTGAGTTGAGACTTTAGATAAGATCTTACATTGTTAATACAGTAAAAGCCACTAAATAAAGCTACCATAACTGTTGATACCGCTCACCCAACTAATCAAAGTTCAAGCATCCCTCAATTATGTGCAAAGCATTCAAATATCCTGTAACTTCTAATTGCGACTTCTAAAATTGAGTTTTGAGAAGGATATGTCCTCATATCCTCTCCTAAAAGTCAACTCCAATGCCCTACTGAGTGGACTAATGATTTTCAAATAACTGCATAAGAGTACCCAGCCCTAGAATCTACTCAATCACTTCATACCCCGCTTAATATTTCTAAAAGTTTCATAATTTTTCCACAAAAAGTTTCATAATTTCTCTACAAATATATATATATATATATATATTTGCTTATTTGGCCAAGTGGCCTAGAGTGTGAAAGGACGAGGCGCCCACCAGGGATTTTGGGTGTTATGGGAACGGGTGTCCTAGTCACCAAGACAACCCTCTAGTTCCCTCCACAAATATATTTTATGATCCCCTTCTGCTGCTACCTAATAGTTTTATTTAAGAAATTAAAAAAAATTGAAGTGAATAAATCAACAATTCATAACCATATGCCACACTTTTTTACAGTTCCATGCAAAGTCTCTGGATCCTTTTAGATTGGGGCGACAAGGCACAAAAGCAATCAATGCATCTTGTTTGTCTTTCATAGTGCTACACTAAATGGAAAGGTCATACCATCACAAAACCTCTTTTCTATTGTAACAACTCCATGTCTCTATGCATATTGTCAGCCTATCATGCATACAGACTTCGCAAACAGAAAAAAAATAACAGAAAACAAAAAAAAAAAAAGCAAAAAAATTACATGGTCCCCAAATCTCAAACTAGACGTTTTCTGCCTTAACCAAATTATAATTCCCGAAGCATTATGTCAGCTTGCCAAAAGTAATTAGAAAAAAGATTACAACGGTCCACGAGCATGTTTGTTTTATTCAATGGTAAAGTAAGAGTGACGTAAACTGCCATGTCAATGGGAAAGATAATGACAGGCAATGGCGAAATAAAGTTTTCTAACAAAGTAAAATTTGTGTTTTTATTCTATATGAGGTAAAGTAATAAGAGAGACAGTGGTAAAATAATCATATTTAGTCTTTACTTTATCAGACTTACCGATCTTTTATGATGTGAAATTGTCGGGCGGCTGGTAAAGTACAGTTAAAATATTAGCAGCTGAAAATGTACTTTCCCACTCATTTTTTACCAATCAAATATGGGAAAGGTGAATCTCTGATAGTTGGGAATTGGGATTACTTCACTGTACATTTTTACTTTTCCACGTGTAAACAAACAAGCCGAACAAAGCGTTATAAGCAAAACAGTCATAGGCAAATTAATTTACCAATAAAAATTATTAAAACTGAAGGTCACAAGAGCCCCAATATTGAATTGTTAATATTCGAAGTAAAAGGCCCCAATCTTCTACAGTTAAACGTAGACTAGATTAACAGTGCTAACTGCGAAGCATCACAAAAGTACTTAAATACTTAACATACATCAGTGCTAGAGAAGCTCAAGTAGATGCAAAGAGTAAAGCATATGCATACCCTGATGAAAACATGAAGCAATAATGGGCATGTCTGCAAGTAAGATAAAGTTTGATCAATACGCTGTCATAATGTAATAAGAAAAAGGGCAATTTATTGCACGAGGCTCCCCCCACTGCAGGGTCTAGGGAGGGTCAGATGAATGCAGACATGTCACTGAGAACAATTCAAACACAAACCAGAACAATGCAAGAGAAGAACTAAAGAGAGAATTACAAGCCTGGGATGCCCACAGCATGTCTATTTATATTGATACACTTGCTAAATATAATACAATCATTGTAGCTGTACAATATTCTAATATTAATACACTTGCTAAATTTAATACAATCATTGTAGCTGTATAATATTCTAATTAGACTAAAAATAGAAAGGTACAGATATACAATGGGTGTTATCCCTCCTGATTTGGCTCAAAGTAATGGGCCGGCTAAATGGGCTGCTAGGCCGGTGGGCCTGCAGACAAGGCCCAACTGCTGGCAGGGCCCATAGGTTTGGCCCAGTGAGCTCTTTTGACACCCCCCCTCGAGCTCGGCCTGCGGAAGCAGCAAGAGATTGTGCAACAACTAGGAGAAGTGGGCAAAGGGATGAGCTTTAGTAAAAAGATCGGCGGCATTAGCAGCAAATGGCACAGAATTGAGGAACAAGGTGCCCTGCTTATAGTGTTGGCGAACAAGATGACAGTCAATTTCGATATCCTTAGTCCGTTCATGGAAGACTTCATTCTGAGTGATTTGGCGAGCACTTTGATTGTCACAATACAAAGGGGTGAGGTTTTGAAGATGAATAACCAAATCCTGTAAAAGCCACCTGATCTAGATGATTTCAGAAATAGTATCAGCGTGAGCACGATATTCGGCTTCAGCGGAAGACTTTGACAGTGTTTGTTTCTTGCTTCTCCATGATATTAAGGAATGGCCAAGAAATATACAGAATCCAGTGGTGGAGCGTGTATCATTAACATCACCAGCCCAATCAAAATCGGAGAAGGCATGGAGAGATACGGAACTATCAAAAGAGAGGAGTAAGGCATAGCTTTGAGTTCCCTGAAGATAATGTAGTATGCACAAAACAGCACCCCAATGAACGAACGTTGGTTTAGCCATGAATTGGCTAACAATATGAACAACAAAGGCAATATCAGGCTAAGTAATAGTGAGATAGACAAGGCTACCGACTACCTCTCTATATCGAGTAGGATTATCCAATGGAACACCATCAATTTTACGTAGCCGAGTATTGACTTCCAACGGGGTAGAAATGACAGTGAGATCTGTAAGTCCTGCACGGTGGATGATGTCGGAGCAATATTTAAGTTGAGACAAAACGTATCCATTCTTGGAATACCTTACTTCAATACCAAGAAAATACCGAAGAGGACCCAGATCTTTCATTTCAAATTATTGATGAAGAAACTGTTTGAGCTTGGAAATCCCCTGTTGATCGTCCCAGGTGATAATCATGTCATCAACATATAAAAGAAGTATAACCAAGCTTTTGCTAGTGTGACATGTGAACAAGGCACTATCATGCATACTCTACTTGTATCCAAAAGAGGTGACTGCATTGGTAAACCTTTCAAACTAAGCCCGAGGGGCCTACTTAAGGCCATACAATGCCCGTTTGAAATGACTAACCTGTGTGGAGGAATGCGGAAGCCCAAGTGGAGGGACCATATAAATGTCTTCATGAAGATAACCGTTAAGGAAGGCATTCTTAACATCCAATTGATGCAATGCCCATTGTCTCACTGCTGCAACAGAGATTAAGGTTCTAACGGTAATCATTTTGGCAACTGGGGCAAGGGTCTCTTCATAGTCAATTCCATAGTTCTAAGTGTATCCTTTAGCAACAAGGCGCGCTTTGTACCTTTCAACCGAACCATCAGTTTTAGTTTTGACCTTATAGATCCATTTGCATCCAATAGTTTCTGTCCTGGAGGCAAGGGAACAAGATCCCAAGTGTGATTCCTCTAAAGAGCTGTAAGTTCTTCTGCCATGGATGTTCTCCACTCAGGGTATTTAGCTGCTTCTTAAAAGGAATGAGGCTGAAAATGAGAATGAACTTTAGAAAGAAAGGCAATGTAATGCGGGGAGAAACAAGTGGTAGAAACAAACCTATACCGTTGCACTACTGTGCGAGTGCGCAAGGGGTACTGTCGAACTGGTGCAGGATCCAAAGTTTCAGGAGCAGAAGGAACAGCAGCGTTGTCGGAGGAGGTAGAAACAAGTGGTGGCCATCGCTGGTAAACCAGAAGTGGTTTAGGTTCAAGTGTGGGTTCGGATGGCAACAGTTCCTAGGGAAAGAGGTCTGGAAAAAGATCAAGAGAACGGATAGTTGGAGGAGGAGGCATTTGTTTGGCACAAGGTAAAGAATAATATGGGACATGTTCAAGGAAGGTCACATTTCTAGAAACACGAAGCTTGTTTGACTGAGGATCGAAACACCGATATCCCTTTTGTTCTAGTCCATAACCCAAAAAAACGCAAATAGCTAATTTTGGAGATAACTTTTGGCATTCATTTGACAGAAGTAAGACGAAACAAGTACAGCCAAAGACTCTGAGATGTGAATAGTCGGGTTTTACCCCAAAAAGTTTTTCAAAGGGTGTGACACCAGATAAGACTGATGATGGCATTCTATTTATGAGGTAAGTGGAAGTAAGAGCACATTCACCCCAAAAAGAAATTGGCACAAATGAAGAATACAGCATTGATCTAGTCGTTTCAAGGATGTGACGATGTTTTCTCTCAACCACCCCATTTTGTTGGGGAGTGCCTGGACAGGAAAACTGTGCCAATGTACCATGAGAGGCAAGGACATTTAGGAACTAATGTGACCTATATTCCTCTCCTGAGTCAGAACGAAGAGTCTTAATTTTCGCTGAAAACTGTGTTGCAATCATATTGGTGAAACGAATATAGGTGCCAAAGAAATCAGATTTATGCTTTAATAAGTATATCCAGGTGTATCTAATGTAATCGTCCACAAATAATACATAGTAAAGTGATCCTCCTTAGAGGGTTGCACGGCTGGTCCTCATAAATCAAAATGAACAAGATCAAAAGGTGCAAGGAAAACTGAAACACTATTATTAAATGGTGAATTTGCTTGTTTGGAAACTCTACATCCAATGCAATTAGAAAAATCAACTGGACCAATTTTACCAAGACAGTTGGTAGACACCAAAATGTCAAATTTATTTTTAGATAAATGGCCTAATCGCAAATGCCACAAACTGGAAGAATTGGTTGTAGAAAATGCAAGGTGTGACGAGCCTGACACATGAAGAGTTTCTAAGAGATACAATCCTCCAACTTTACGGCCTGTCTCAATCTACTTCCCGTTGCAAGGATCCTGCACCACACAACCATTTGAATTGAATGAAATTAGATATCCCATATCCGCAAATTGGCTAACTGAAATCAAGTTAACAGAAAGATCAGGGACACAAAGTACACTAGACGGGGATAAGGACTCGTACATAGTCTTAATGTTAACAGAACCAACAAATGAAGCAGGAATGACAGAACCACTAGCAGTTTGAATATTCATAGGTATAGGTAAGGATTGAATGGAACACAAAATTGAAGAATCAGAGACCATATGTGAGGACGCACCTGAATCAAATATCCATGACTGTGGTTTACCTGAAAAAGAGGACATGGCAGAGACTGTTGGCTCTCCAGAGGCAGTATTGGAAGGACCAGGAGAGGTAAGAAGCAACTGTTGCAGTCGTGCATCAATCATGTTCTGAAGTTGTGCAGAGAGATCTACAGGAGTAGCTACGCCATCTGATAGGTTGGATTGTTTCCTTGTTTTTGGTTAACTCGTCGATGGGCCTCTTTCGGATTATTTTTCTTCTTCAATGCAGGACAATCTCTTTTCCAATGTCCAAGTTCCTTACAGTAGTTGCAAGTAGATACTGTTGTTTTAGCTGCTATGGAAGTATTGGTGGGAACGAGAACCTGATTTGTATCGACAGTTTTTCGACTAGCCAAGGTTTTCTGGGTTTGTTCTTCCACTAGGAGTTCTGCCAAGGCAACATTAGCATGTGCCAATGGGGACTAATGTAGTAACAGTCCTCTTACATGTTCGAATTCTGGCCTTAGAGCCATAAGAAGTTGGACTAATCTTGTTTCTTGTCAGTACGTCTCAAAAGTGGCAGAGTCATTAGGATCCTTAAACTGTGGTTCCATCAAGGCTAGTTGATCCCAAAGAGACATCATCTTAACATAAAACTCATGTATAGAATCTGAGCCTTGTGCAGCATTTTTAATTTCAGATTCTAATTGATACCGACGAGCAGAATTAGACGGAACATCGAGTCGGGCTAGATAGTCCCAGGCATCTTTGGGATGAGAGAATTTTGACAATTGATTCCCAATTGCTGGAACCACAGAATTTACAATCCATAAATTTATTTTCCCTACAGAAGCTTCACAGTCTTCAAAGTTAATATCTTTTTTATCTGGCCTGGTTTTCTTGTCTAAAATATATTTCCATAGCTTCTGGCCTTTTAAAAAATTCAGGGATAATTGGTCCCATCCATAATAACATTGATGCCAGAGATCTTTTCAGCCATAGATATTTAGTAAAGCAAAAAAAAATACAAGGAAAAGCAAAGAAAATCAGGCCTAGGTGAGCAACCAGACGAGTGCTAGAATCTCACGGTTTGATACAATACTCAGGACAAATCAAATCAGCCAAATACAATCAAAAGAATACACAGTCGTGCACCCAGTGTAGGTGATTTCAGGTCAATCAGACAATCAAATCCCAAGATCAACTGTTGCGATGAAAACTAGTGTCCAATAAGCCCGAAACAAAGAAGATGCCAAAACCAAAGGAAGATAAGTCTCAAAAAAAAAAAAAAAAACAATCCCAAAAATATATATATACCAGAGACTCCTCAAAGATGGGCGACCTAACTGTGTTGGGGAGACGTTGCTGTCAATCACTTGTGGACCGTACTCAAGATGCAGCCCCTTTGCCAATCTATTGCTGTGAAATAGGCTTTGATACCATGAGAACAATTCAAACACAGACTAGAATAAGGCAAGAGAAGAACTAAAGAGAGAATTACATGCCTGGGATGCCCACAGCATGTCTATTTATATTAATACACTTGCTAAATATAGTACAATGATTGAAGCTGTATAATATTCTAATATTAATACACTTGCTAAATATAATACAATCATTGTAGCTGTACAATATTCTAATTAGACTAAATTTAGAAAGGTACAGATATACAATGGGTGTTTTCCCTCCTGATTTGGCTTAAAGTAATGGGCCGGCTAAATGGGCCTGCTAGGCCCGGTGGGCCTGCAGACAGGGCCCAACTGCTGGCAAGGCCCATCAGGTTTGGCTCAATGAGCTCTTTCGACAGTCACAATGTAATAAGCGCCCCAAAAGGTAGTGGGCACGTGCACGCATGAGAGAGAGAGAGAGAGAGAGAGAGTAGAAAATGATAGTGTCTAGGGCACAGTTTTGTGACTATGAGGATTCCTCAATGCCGGCCACATTTTTCCATAGATTGGTACAATGCTTTTTTCTCTCAGAAAAAGGAAAATTGTTGAACATATCCTCCTCAAATTTTCAAAAAACCATTTTCCCTGAGGGTTGCAATCACTTTTCCATGGTGCCCCAGAACTGAAAATCCGCAGAACATAGAAATTTTAAGATGCTACTAAAAGTGAACAGGCTACCATCATGTGAACTTCTTTACCAAAAAAAAAAAAAACCATCATGTGAACTTGTTTTTCATATTAATCAATGAACCAGTGTATAGCAAAAGGAACCAACTGAATAACAAAATGATCATCATCAGACGACAACGTATCATACATTCAGGTATGCAGCAAATGAAACATGCAAGATGAAAATGCGGAGACACCCAGAACCATTTCTCCGAGTTTATCAATATCAGCCGTTTTGGGGGAGAAAAACTCGGAGAAATCGGCAACCCAAACTAGCATTCTTCCAATTTCCACGACTCCCAAAGCAAACCGAAGAGCATAGAATCGTACAAACCGATTTCCAACCCCAATGAGAAGGAAGAAAAAGTGTGTGGATGGCATATGTCTAAGATAATGATGAAGAGCGATCTGGGGTGGTCCATCCGGACACATTGCAACCCGCTTTCATGTGTAATGCACATCGATTTCGCTGAAAATTCGAAATTGTCATAGCCCACATCGACATGGATTGTGATCCATGGATTTATTGGGGGTAGAGACTGAAAATCGAAATAAAATGAAGATGAAGATGGAGATGTGACCTTCTCACAGTCAATGGGCTCGAAACGGGGACGAGGAAGGAGAGGAGGTGGCGGAAGAGCTCTTCCTGCTCTGTTGTGATTCGCCCATCTCTTCTTCTTCTTCTGCTTCTTCCTTCTCTTTGCTCTTTCTGCTGCCATCCTTGATGCTATCCTTGATGATACAAGCTTTTAATGCTGAGGGACTTCTACTTTGAAAAGGAAACTTTTCAAATAAGGCCCTAAGTTCTTCTTTTATTTCAAAACAGGATATAAGTTTCAAAACTTTACAAATTAATCCTTAAGTTATTCAAAGAGTATTCAATTAAAAGAGTATTCAATTAAGGACATCAGCCCATTTCAAGCAATTTTCTGGTAATTTTTTTCCTCGGCTGTTCTAAACTATCCAAAATTACCCTTTATGGAAATAAAATCATCATTCAATTTCTCTATATACTCCATATTTTCTTCTCTATCATTCTCACGATGATCAAGGATAACCAGCGTCCCCATGTTAATCTATTGCATATAGTAGCTGTTGAAGCCATGGCTTTAAAGATTGATAATTTTGATATTTTGAGAAAATTGAGGAAAAGATTACTAGAAAGTACCATTAATTGTCGGACGTCCTTAATTAAAAATTTACTGAAAAACTTAAGGTCTAATTTGAAAAGTTCTTAAACTTGAGTCCTTTTTTAAATAAGTGAAAAAATTAAGACCTTATTTGAAAATTTTCCAAAAAAATTAGTTGTAACCCTTGATTAGACAAACTGATTAAGAAAGACACTAAAACATCCAAATTAGCATATCGTACATGTCCAAAAAGACTATTTTCCCCAATAATAAAATCATTAGATTCAGTTAGGGAGAGAAGTTGGGCAGGAGACACATTGGATATTTCCAGACTAAGAGCAAGATAAATGATGTGGCCTATGGTTAGCCTTGCCACTGAGTTGTCCAGAATACACAATTTCTTCCATTTTTTTTTTCTTTTTTGGTAGAATTCCGTGTTTCCTTGTTGAAAAGGTATGCAGTAGATCCCTGACATGTAGTGCCGTATAACTCATTGGAGGTCAGGGCAAAGACGACTTATGTTGAGTAACCACCAAGATCCTAGACACCATGAAATGAGTACGAAGGACATGTTTATACTGCCTTTGATTTCGTGAATGTGAGGCGGAAACGCAAAAGACTTCGACGTAGGTGCATTATTTAATATTTAGTGTAATGCAGTATGGCGAGGAAATAGTATAAAAAACGTAACTTGTTTATGCGTTGGGACGGAAATGACGTTCCTACCTATACAGTAAGAATTTTGTTTCCATGGAAGGAGAAATCTGATTTTTCGATTCCGTGAAACGTGCATAAACATGCCCAAAGAGGCAAGACAATTCATTAGGTCGAATTTCTATGGGAGAACCTGGATTTAGAAGAAGTTACTTGAGAGTAGGAGATCGAGTGCAGCAGTATCCAGGTATTCTTTAAGAGATAGGTTAATTATTTGGAGGATCAAATGTTCTTAAGGGGGTTAGGTTGGTTAGCATAATTAATTAAGATTAAGATTAATTGATCGAGTTTATAGTGTAATTGGGTACATTAGGTAGTCCTCATCATGCATAATATTCCTTATGTGGGACCCATCATGATATGGTGACCTAAAGCCCATCTATGAGTCCATTTGCATTATGGTCCACAAACCCACTTTAGTTTAGGCAAGAAGCCCTCATTTGTAATTCCCCAAACCCTCTCTATAAGAGCCAAGCCCCTAATTGTAAATTCATAAAATATTGTTTACAAAACCAAATATAAACCCTAACCCCATTTCATCTATTCTCCCCTTTCCACTCTATGTACATCTCCTCCTCCATATCTTAGCTCCAGGCTTTTCCAAGGATTTTCAAGTTAAGGTTGATCGCGCTCAAAACATAATGTGAAATGCAGCGGATTCAAGTTAAATATTCACACACTTCAAGTGTTAAGAAGAATTAAAAATGACTATAGTTCATCATTATTTTTCCTGTGTTTCATGGATTCAAATGCTTTGACTGCGGGGATGTAGGTTGTTTATAAGTTTTAAAAAATTTACAACCCCTCCCTTTGGTCTTAAATGTGATCTAAGTTTGGAATTTACAAGAAAATATATGAAAAGATGAAAAAAAATACAAAAAGAGGGAGACAGTGGCCCTGCCAGTGACCGTGGCTCATGACATGGCCACTGGCAGACAATGGCTGAAAAGCCACCATTTGCCTCCTTTATCTCTTTGTTTCACATCTATGACTTTTTTAGAGTGCTGGAGCCTGTTTTCTTCGAGTTTTGGAGTGTTGAATGATCACCAAAAGTGCTTGATTTGACCATGAAATTGACTTAAACCTTTGATAATCATCACATTTTGGTTACAGACTGTTTTTGTACAAATCCAAAAAGGGTGCTTAAACACGAAAATATAAAGTCAAAGTTGTGTCATTCTAAACCTATAATTTTCAAAGAATAAAATGAAGCCTAAAAAGGCTTGTTTACAACTTCCAGGATGACCTAAAACCCTTCCCAAGTGAGACAATCAAAGGAAGAAGACTTCATCCAGTTGGCCTTTACATTTACTTTCTCTAAGTGAGATGCATGCTTTTTCTTCTTCTCTAAACTGTTTCTCACCTTAAGTTAGTGAGAAAGGAGAAGAAAAAGTAGGCTTGAAGTGCTGAAAGTGCTTTGGAAGTCTTGTGGATACTTGGAACTAAGCTTGTAACTTGTTGAAATTGATTAATTGCTTGGAACTTGCTTCGAATCTTGCTTTTAACCTTGTTTTCAACCCCTTCTTCAGAGCCCCAAGTGTGCCTTTACCTTTTATAGGCTTTAGAGGAAGTTGGGATAGTTCCTAGCAGTTACAAGAGAGTTATACTTACAAATAAAGAAAAATAACTCCCAGAAACCGTCTGGGACCAAGTCATGGGTGTCTGTGACCGCGGGTTGAGGTCATTGACAAGGCCCATTTTTAGACTTTTGTATATGTGACCCATTTTTACCTATTTGGAGCCCGAACGATGTCCAAACTTTACAAAACTTGGAGGGATGCTCGTTGATACTATTTTGAGTGTGTCATAGAAATTTCAGCTAGTTTTGACCTTCTAAAGTTGGTCAACTCCCCCATTAACTTTTCATGAAAATGAGCCCTTATTTCAGTTGTTTGAAGCCCAAATGACCTCAGTTTGGTTTGAAACTTAGAGGGACTGATGTTAGCGGTATCTTGGAGTGTCTATCCAAATTTTATGCAGTTTGGATTTATGAAAATAGGATTTCGAATAGCAATTCACTTGTTGCATGTTCTAATTCACTATTCACCTTACACTGTAGACAGTCAGCTTGTTTCTACCCAAATAACATTCAATTAACTTGAAACTTTGGGGAATTAACTTTGAATATATTTTAAGTCTCTATGCTAAATTTCATAAGCTTTGGCCTCCTAGAAATAAGACTTTGGTCAGTGACCCCCATGATTCGGAAATCACGAACTCTTAGTTGACATGTCGTTGAAGTAGGTTTCAACGAAATCCTTTTAACTTGAAAATTTGTAGAATCTCCTTTGAGCATAACTGAAACTTTGTGCCCAGTCGTCAATTTTGGTCACTTGGAAGCAAGACTTTGGTCAGTGACCCCCATGACTTAGGGTAACTAACCCAAAGTTGACATGTTTGTAGACTTTAAGTCAAATGATGTCCGTTTTAACCTGAAATTTTGCATAGCCTCTTTAGAGCATAATTTAAGCTTCCTCGAGGAGTTTCGGCCGATTTGATCCTCATGAGGTGTCACTTTACACAATGACCCACAAAGCTTAGTATACGACCATCTGAACTGAGTTTGGGTCTGAATGATATCCAAATGCTCGAAAACTTTGAAGGACAATCTTTGAATGTATTTGAAGACTTTCCTCTAAGTTTTAGCTTGTTTCGACATGTAGAAGTGTCAATTTCCACAATGACCCTAAGGAGCTAGCAGACAATCACTGAATCTTAATTTAAACTGAGATGAAGTCCAAATGCTTTAAAATTTTGAAACATCATTCTCAAACATGTTTTAGAGTTGCCAAGCGATATTTAGCCACTTTGGTAACCCCAAAGCTTGAGCATATTCAATGACATTTAGACTCTGAGCCAATGAATGTAAACTTGAAGTTAGTGAATCCAGTGACCAAATGAAGTTCACCAGCTTTGGAATTTGAATTGCTGTGTTCTGAACTCATCTGAAGTCTTCTGAGTGGATTGCACCAGCTTTGAATATCTGAATGCAGTACTTGACTTGTCATTCCACAATCCTGAAGTTTATGTACCCTTAGCTTAGAATTTGCTTGTAATGTTTTTGTTGCAACATTTGTAATTTTTTATAGGTCATCAAAGGTAAGCTTCTCCAAGCCTCCAAGCCATCATCTTCATCTTTCACACCATCTTCTTGTTCCTTTGCACTTTCTAGCTAAGTCAATCTTCCCCAATCTTCATGTAGAATTCATCATTCATGCTAGGATCATGAATTTATCGTTGGTGATGTTTTTCTCTTCTTTGTCATGTACGAAGGCGGTGATCACCTTGGATTAAAGTGGGACGTTGGAGAGCAAGATCTTAGAACCCTAGGCACAAGAAGAGGGGTATTGGTAAAAGCTACAAAAGGCAAGTAAATAAATATTATTAACATGATTTCCATGTTTTGAATGCCAAATTCCATATAATTATTCATGTAGATAACCCTTAGAACCTCATTTGTGTGGTTATGCTTGGTAGGTGAGGTGTTTAGGTAATTTAATGGAGATTTGTGTACTGGTCTTAAGATGAAGAAATCATGGGTTAAATGGAAGCCTTGGACTGCCCTAATGTTGTGTTAGGTTAACCCCATTGGAGATGGGGGGAATGCTCTATTGAATCTCACCTTGAGCCCCCTTCAGGTTTGGGTAACTAAGTTTTATGGTCAATCGTAGTGTGTTCCACAATCAACCGTGGGCTTAGAGCCAATTGATCTTGTTCAGAAGTGACCAATCGCAGGATGACCCACAGTCAATTGCGGAACCCTTCTGTCTGAGGATCACTGTAGAGCTTGAGAGTGTGATTGACAATGAATGAACATCGGTGAGCTCACAGTCTACCATGGAAGGTGGCTCGCTGTAAAGACCCCACCGTCGGCCGTGGAATGGTTTATGGCCAACCCTGGACACATTCCCCTAGATTCATTACACATAACTTAGGCAATTAATAAATAAGAGTTGAACCAGCAGTGAGGGGATGTGCGACCTTGACATCTCCTTACAGGGGTTGTCCGATTACGCATATGAGCCATTAACATCAAAAGCAGTAAATAATTATACCCAGCATCCTAGGCCCCTGTAACCACTGCGTTAGACAGTATGGGCCACACATATGTTGGACAACCATAGCCTGAGGTTGGTTTAGTGTCTACTCCTTTGGTTCGTTAATCATATATCCCGGATAGGTTAGTATCTCCGTACACTACAGCACATATGCATGTATCCATTCCATTCATCAGTATTTTATTGTTTTTTTTTATTATGTAATGAACCTAATATGGATTGGAATGGATTAATGGACTACAATTATGGTGTGATAGAGTATGATTCGTTAGGATGTAGCATGGGCTAGAGGACGGGTGTTAGGGGCTACTCGATTTGTGATTATGGATATGTTTGGGTGAAACACGCCTGTGCAGTAGTCCTCCTCTATTTGTTCTGTTTGTCTGGTTGGTGGTAACACTCAATGAGATGCTAGTTGGGCACCGCGTCGGGGTATGTATCACACTTGATCCTTTGAGTTAGGCACCAATAGCCTCCTATGGTTTAGAGCGTCTCCCCATAGGTAGGTTGTGCATGCATATGTGATTACCATTTGTAGATTTAGAGATAAACCTAGGCCACTACCTAGCGCATAATATGTGAGGTAATGCGTAGCTGAGATAACCAAGTTCGCTACGTCCCATTTATTTGACTAGCTTTGTCTGGGTTAGCGGGTTCGTCTAGGTTTCATTTTTATAGCCTGTATAGAGTGCCACGTTGCTAGAGTAGAGTGTGTGTAAATAGGGTTTTATCTTAATACAGTTCATATGGTTTGTTATCCGTTTATTGCTACTATAATGATCTATGATTGTCTTTACTCAGTTTTGCTGCATAGTGTTTATTTGTTTACATTTATTTATTTTTCATATTACTATATTTTGATGATGCTATAGGTGGTGCTTAGATAATGGAGCTCCATAGTGTAAGTGGTTGAGGTGACCCCATGGGTCCGCCGATGGACAATGTCACAAGTGGAGTATCGTGTGATAACATTGTGTTAGCATAGAAGAGCCTCAAACCCTATTTTTGGCATCTTTCATTTTAGGTGTTATAGCGATGTATGTTTGCTAGAGCATTGGCTATAGTATTTGGACCATCATTAAAACTCTTGTGATAATATTGATGAGCATTTAAGATAAGAGTGGTAGCGATCCAAGTGTATTATGAGATTGTTCAAACCCTAACGGATGTGATATATGTTCCGAGTTTGCGAAGAAATTGGATTTATTTGAGTGCTTAGACTTCAAAAGCTACAAGTGCACTGTAACAGGTGGAGTTACGAAGGTAGAAAAAGGAACATTGGTTATCATGGTAGGTGAAATGGTTAGAAATCTCTACATGTTGATAAGGGATGCTTTTTCAAGTAGAGAGTGAAGGAGACATCAAATAACAGGAGAGGAAATTCGTAATTCAGGTGAAGTTAGATGCGGCGAGATCATCGGAAGATGGATTGATAAGTCTTCGATAATATCATTTAGCGGAAAGCCAGGAAAACCTAAACAAAGATCATTTTCTTGGAAAATGTAGTCCAGTTTAGGTCAGAATAAGCTAGTTTAGCATCGGATCATACTTAATCCACATGTGTTGTGCCCAACCCACCAGAATAGGCTAGAACAAGACAATGACAGGTTTGACGGAAAAAACACAAGGATGGAGACAAAATGAAGGATTCATAGGTACCAATGGGATCCGAATTCGAAGAAGTTTTTAGTTTTGTCTTAATGGATGGAAGGTAAGTTCATTATATTACAAGGATGCATGTATGTGACAACAAATAGAGGGCACTTCAAGGGTTTAAGACAATGGTGTTGAGGTCAAATGAGGCAATTGTGAGAAATTTCAAGTCGGTTTGGACTTGATTGATACCAGACAATGCTAAGATTGTCTATGCACCCAGGCTCGGGGTGCAGGTGCCGCGCTAAGTCATAGTGTATGCGGAGGCGTACCTTTCAACGAGGTGTGTGCAGTGCTTGTTCAACATGTTAGAGTGTTGAAGAAAGAAGACTACGCTATTGGTGTAGTAACGTACCGTTCAACAAAATACATAAAGACATTACCAGCTATCTCAAGGTGGCTCCAGGGATTTGCAGAATCTACGTGAAGGTGGAGATTGTTGGGTTTTGTCTTATATTTGTCAAGCAAGCCCAAGTCCATTAGGCTCATTTCATGTCAAGCAAGCCCAAGTCCATTAGGCTCATTTATTGTACCTTTTTGTTACGTTGTAATTAGTCAAAGGTTGTTACTTAATTTGTGGCTTTAGTTTAGGATCTAAGATTTGTAATTGATTGTAATTAGGAACTTAATTTGTGGCTTCAGTTTAGGATCTAAGATTTGTAATTGATTGTAATTAGGGACTTAATTTGTGGCTTCAGTTTAGGATCTAAGATTTGTAATTGATTGTAATTAGGGAATTAAACCCTTATATAAGAACAGTAGATCCTCAAAGGAGGCACGACATTCATCTCTCTTATGTTCTGTATTTCATCTCTCTCTAAATATCATGGTATCAGAGCTCGTTCATCTGTGATCTTCTCCTACATCATCTTCCAAACATTGGAAGCCAGTATATGATCATCTGTGATCATTCTCTTCAGGCAGATCATCCTGATCATCTCAGATCCGACGTGGCCCACCTGTGATTCTCACCAACTCATTAGCGGAATCCTACCATCTTGGTCGCCTGAAGCTTCCAGGATTTATGAAGAAATTGTTTCTGATTTATTGATCATCAGAGTCATCTTCCAAGATCTGGAAGCCTTGATCATCCCTGTTCATCTCAGATCTGAAGTGGCCCACCTGCGATCATCATCGCCATTCAGCTGGACCAGCCCATCTTGGTCGTCTGGATTTCTACATTTTTTTTTGAAGATTTTCTCACCATTTATGGATCATCTGAGGTAGGCCATCTACCCTTTATTGTAGAAATTCTGTTTTGTCCATTTCTTTTCATCTCGGCCATCCAAAAGATATTGTTTTGCCAATATCCTTTCCGGACTGCTTTGTGCGGGTTTCTTCCTTCTCTTTAGTCATGGACAAACATGAGATTGCCCTGATTCGCTTTGATGGTACAAATTATACCTCCTGGGCCTTCCAATTTCAAATTTATTTGGAAGGAAAAGAACTCTGGGGACACATTGATGGATCTGAACCTCAACCTGCAGAAGATGATAAGAAAATTTTAGCTTGGAAAACAAAGGATGCTAAAATCAAGACCTGGTTGCTGGGCTCTGTTGAGTCACATTTTATTCTCAACCTCAAACCCTGCCACACTGCCCGTGCAATGTGGGAGTATCTTCAGAAAATTTACCAACAGGGCAATGCTGCTCGCCAGTTTCAATTAGAACTTGAAATCTCACAATTCACTCAAGGCATCCAGTCTATTCAGGAGTATTATAATGGCTTCCGCAAACTGTGGTCCGAATATGATGCGATTAAGTTTGCCTCGATATCTGCAGCTCTTCTCCAGGAATTACTTCCATTACAGCAATGTAGTCATCGGGATCAGTTTCTTATGAAACTTCGTCTCGAGTTTGAGACAGTTCGATCTAACTTAATGAGCAGGGCTTCTCTTCCTAGCTTGGATGATTGTCTTCAGGAACTTCTACGGGAAGAACAACGTCGGGTCACTCAAACTACACTGGAACAACAGAGATCTGTTGAAACTCCCCTTGCCTATGTTGCTACAACTAGACCACCTTCTAGGGACATCAGTAAAGTTCAGTGCCATACCTGCAAGAAATATGGTCACTATGCAAATCAATGTAAGGCAAAAATCTGCCGATATTGTAAGGCCACTGGTCATGTTCTTGAAGAGTGCAGGAAGAAGAATCGCACTTCTCTTTCCCGCAACTATGTGCAGCCAACCCCTGGTACTTACAGCGGGCAGTCTGCTCCTAGTGCTTACACTGTGACTACTCCACCATATGCTTCACCTGACTTCAGTGGTTCTCTGCAGTCTGATTCTTCATCCCAACCTGGTTCCTCCCAATCTACGTCAACAACTCCTCTCACCCCTGAGATGGTAAACCAAATGATCATCAATGCCTTAGCTTCCATGCACATCGCAGGTACTGCTTCCTCTCTTTCCAATACCTGGTACTTAGATTCTGGTGCAAGTAACCATACGACCACTTCAGCCCTAAAATTACACAATGTTGTTCCTTACACTGGTCATCTTACTGTCCAAGCTGCCAATGGAGATCATCTTCCTATCACCTCTGTTGGTGATATCCCTAGCCCCTTACCATTAACCAATGTTTTAGTTTCTCCTCATCTTGCTACCAATTTGGTTTCTGTGGGTCAACTTGTTGAAAATAACTGCAATGTTTTGTTTTCTCCTTCTGGTTGTGTTGTGCAGGACCGGGAGTCGGGGGAAGTGATCGCGAGGGGGCCTAAGCGTGGAAGACTTTTTTCCTTACCAGTGTCTTCATTTATTCATGATAAAACTTTACATCAGTTATTTTGTTTTTTCATTAAGAATAATTCTCGGTTGTGGCATAATAGACTAGGTCATCCGACTGCTTCTACAATGTCTACTTTATTTCAATCTGGATTAATAAATAAACCTGTTGATTCTGCTTCTTTTGACTGTGATGCTTGTAAATTAGGGAAGAGTCAAACTTTACCCTTTCCAACTTCTAACACACGGAGCACTACATGTTTTGACTTAATTCACAGTGATGTTTGGGGCATTGCTCCGACCATTTCACATAGTCATTTCAAGTACTTTGTAACATTCATTGATGACTACAGCAGATTTACTTGGATTTATTTATTACATTCAAAGTCTGATGTTCTTAATGCATTTAAATTTTTTGTTCAATATGTTAAAAACCAATTCTCTAAATGCATTAAAACTTTGCACTCAGACTCAGGGGGGGAGTATGTTTCCAAGGATTTTCAATCATTTTTAAACAATAATGGAATCATTTCCCAACGTACCTGTCCATATACTCCACAACAAAATGGAGTCGCGGCTCATTTATTGTACCTTTTTGTTACGTTGTAATTAGTCAAAGGTTGTTACTTAATTTGTGGCTTTAGTTTAGGATCTAAGATTTGTAATTGATTGTAATTAGGGACTTAATTTGTGGCTTCAGTTTAGGATCTAAGATTTGTAATTGATTGTAATTAGGGACTTAATTTGTGGCTTCAGTTTAGGATCTAAGATTTGTAATTGATTGTAATTAGGGAATTAAACCCTTATATAAGAACAGTCGATCCTCAAAGGAGGCACGACATTCATCTCTCTTATGTTCTGTATTTCATCTCTCTCTAAATAT